>OY728136.1:938692576-948692576 GCA_963277665.1 Viscum album | reverse complement strand
AACACTAAACCTTTATAAATATTATGTGTACCATCATCCCCATCTTCTAGAGTTTATATTTCATGATGTGGGTTTTGTTGTAGTTTCACCACACATGGACCCTTTTCATTTCGTTATGTAGGTTAAGTTATAACCAATGTATTTTTACACATAAATATCATAGATAGACTCATAAAGGTGGAATATCTGTGTGAAATACCATATATTTGACCTTGATCGGATATGTGCTTCATTTTTCTGAGCTGATGACATATAACATACATCCATCCTTAGTTATTAGAAAATAGTATGTTGATATTTACCTTTTTACCACAATACATGTGTATCTTTTTTAGATTATGTATCGCCATGATAAGGTACTACACAGTAAAAGTATTCCATTGGTATATGTATAGTGGAAGTGCAGACATGATATCAATGAAACATGGGAGTGTCAATTTTTTATGATGCATCATTGTTCATCTATCTTTCTGGGTCCGTAATCATTATTAATTTTATTGATCAAAAATACCATTATTTTAAAGAGTTTAGATTCCCTCCAGGTCATAGATAAACTTTTTTTCATTATATTTTCTTTTTTATGTTTAGGATGATTTAGGAGACCATATATTGAAAGAAAGTGTTTTTGGAGAAATATGACCAGGGCCATGGTTAAGGTGCATAGTTAGTTTAAACATTTTGGCAAAATGATTATGACTATATGAAGTTGTATTTTTGTTTTTCATGTTTTTAGAATAGGTAGTCAAATCATGTGTCATTCGATGGGAACCAAGTGGTGTTCTAGTTGTTGTTTTGGGGTGTCACTTCATTTTTTCCTGATTTTATAAAACTATTTATCCCACAGTTAAAATTATTCACCCTATGGATATACGAGGTTATAAAGATGGTGTTCAATGAATGTTACCTTGAGGAAAAAAAATCGCCCACTGAAAATATATAATATGTCTCGTTATTAACATGCATGGTTAGTTTAATTTTGTGTCCTCCTCTCAGAAACTATGTGAGCCCCTTCCTAAATGTTAAATAATAAGATTTTCCCATAATTCTAAATGGTATTTCTAATTCAAATCATTCAAAATTACGTCATCAAAAATTGAATAATGGATTTTAGTGGAATAGTGAGTCATAGAAATTAGAGATTTAACCACTAATTTGGTAAGAGAGAGAGAGAGAGAGAGCCACATACAAATAGAATGAAATGAATCTACTGAAGAAAAATCAAACAAACCCAAAATCTTATATTGTATCACAATTATACATTCCTTGTGAATTTTATATACCAATACTTGTATTATAGGTCCAATTCTTAAATTTCAGATGGATCATATTTAGGTGTGTTCTATTTCTATCTAGATTCCACACTACATGGTATGTATATTAATGTTATAATATACTAATATCTTGTATGAGATAAAGGGGATTTTTATGATTGGTATAATGTGTTTGGAAAAGTATTTTTGTGTTCCTTCTTGATATGTGATCTTGAGGACATGATCTACTCTTCCCTGGACTCTGTTTCAATAGGTAGTTTGTGCGACCTCTTCTTTAGGTAGTTGTTTCTATAAAATGGATATAATATATGAATTGTTTATCATTATTTTATAATTAATTTACACAAATGATTGAGTTAAATTGTTTTTTTGATTCACGATATCAATATTAAATATGCATGATTTTATTAGGGTTCTTCATTAAAAATGTATTTGATGGTCTAAGTGTTGGATTAAATAGTTTAACAGTGTGTTTGATTTTGAATTTATTTTCAAACACATAAGAAGTTGGTATTATCAGTTATGATTTTTTATAAATTTTGATAAATCAATTAATTGTTTTTGTAAAAGTGGAACATTTGGAACATTGGGTTCTTTAGGAACGGGAAATGGGTGACCCTAGTGTGTATGGTACCAATAGGTGTTTTTTGTTATTCGATAGATTTTGGATGATCTGCATATTAGTAGTTAAAATGAATTCATATTTAGGGTAATTTTTGTATATAATGAATTCATACAGTATAGGTCTCTATATGGAGTTATTTTTAATTTATGTTGATTTATCATATGATGGATTATGTTATGGATTATAATATAGAGGTTTTTAAGAAGATGTTGTATCACATGGTTTCGAATAATGGATTATTTCATAGATTTTTTTAACATCAATTACATTTATTTTATGTATTTTAATATCAATTTTATCCTGTATAAATTTAATATAATATTATTTCTTAAAATTAATGGATTTTATGAAAAAAATGAATGTTATATTTAAAAAATGATTTTAATTAGGAAAATTACTTATACATCTATTTCCATTAAAATTTCATGAATAGTTTCGTTCCAGTTATTTTCCCTTGTAATCACTATGTGGTGGAATCGTACTAGGAATCTTTACAACATTCAAATTTGTTCCATAGGGATGTTTAGATATATTATTATAGTATATACGTAAATGTAAGGGAAAATTTTTGAATGATAGATTCTATTGTGGTCACAAACTATAGTTTGGGATGGTTTAGGGGTGATGGTTAATCATATAGAGACTTGTAGGTCTTTTCCAATTCATATTTTCCATTTTTATCGTATTTGGATGTGATTTTTATTGATATTTTATTTACATTATTCATCCTTGTTATATTATGTTCATATGTCTAATGTTAGATAAAATTAGTTATAATTTATGTTATCATGTTTTACCTCTTCCTACTGAAGGGACTACTTGGGTGCCTTGTCTAGTTGACACAGGATATTCTGTTACACACTATTACATAATATAGGTACATTTACACATCTATATTCTATCTCAATCATAGTATAGGTGTCATACTCATCATATGGGAGGAAAATACTAATCTTCGTAATCCTCTGGCTGATGACCTGATTAGAAACTTACCCAAGAACCTCTATATTCTCTATGTCAATATGTTGGAATTTATAAGTAGTGTATCAATTCATGAATGTTTTTTATAAAAGGTATCTCATTTTCCTTATGTATTCGGTATATAAATATGATCCATTTACCTTAAAAATACCAAATAAATTTTGATTACAAGTAATGATGTATACATATTGTGTAATCCAGAGCACAGAATGAACCATATTCCATATCTAGTGCTTCATGAGAATATTACATATAATTATTCAATAATCCTACTCATTATAACTAAAACATTACATCATATCCTATAATACTCCATAAAAAATGATGGGTTTTTATAAATCTATGTCATATATGATTAGGGTAATTTTGATTGCACACCATAAAATGTATTTCAATATATACATTTAATTTTTTTTAACTGAATGAGTGCCAAAATGAAGGTTTTATTTAAATTTAGTAATTTTTTATATTTAAAATTGAATAATATTATTTATTGAACCCAACATAAGTTAAAGTATTTCATATAACTTATAATAAAATTCAATATGAGAATTATATTTTCTATAATTTATATATTTTTTATCACACTAAATCATACAGAATACATATCACATATGTGTGTGAATATCGAATAATACCCTCCATCTCAATATTTAGTGAGAAACAACTATCATGATATTAGTTTGAATAATGGTGAGATTTAGGGGTCATATTCACAATTTTTAAACTTGTTGAAAATATTCAGACATATTATCTTCACAATATAAAATTGTTTGATGTCAACATCCATTTTATTCTTAGAGATCTTTCAATGATCATCACCATCATCGTGCATGGAAACCTTTTCTATCGAGTGTTTCACTAAAATGTAACAACTTAAAATTTTCTCAATGGAATTGGATTATTATAATTATGTATTATTGTACAATCACCTGATATTACATATAGAACACAACACAAACCATATAAATTAATATTTACTAGAATAAAAGGCATCTCTTGATGTAAAGGAACATATACATAAGGAAGTGTAAGATGACATTTGGATGAATAATGTGGGAGTTATAAATAGTAAACTGACCAATGTAATATTAAACTCACTAAAGAATGTCTAAGTAACATTTATCCATATATGTGACAATACGGTTTAATTATTTCACAGTATTAATAAATAAATATTTTCAAAATAATTGATTAACTGTTGGTGTTTTTGTAAGTTATCTATATTTAATTACATATTTGTTGAATTTTTAAATAAATTAAAAGATTTTTTTTCATAAAATGATTTCTGAAATTTTTATTTTGATATCATATTATCATAAGATAATTTTATGAGGCATTTATTAATGATACAAATTGGGAGAATGGAAATTTAATTTTAATAAAATTTAATTTTTAAAGTAATTTATGACTTAAATTAAAAATACAATTTCACATATATAGAAATATTTTTGAGAAATGGAGATCATTTTTAAACTATAGATGTCAAAAAAAGATTAGTCTGAATTTTTGGATTTTTCTATAATAAATTCATTTTTATGAATAGTAAAATTTAAAAAATTATAATAATTTGTAAATACATGTATTATGCTATCATTGCATGATGTATGGCTGATGTGAGTCAATTATCTCAAACTCACAAGCACTATTTAATATTTTTAATCAAAAAAATCTTGAATTTTTATATTCATGAGCTTTAATGTTAAAAAAAATTATTAAAATTGTTGGAAAACACCTCGTCTCATCCACTATAAATACCACACCTCTTTATCTAACCTCATCAATCCTCTCAGAGCTTGTTCTTAGTCTAAAACCTGATCAAATCCCCCCATAAGCCCCTCTACCACATATAGAATCCCTTTTCCTTATAAAAATCCCATATAATCTTCCCTAAATAGGTTCTTAGTGAAGTTATATTCAAGTGGTAAATTCTATTTTTCATTTTCATTCTTTCATGTTCCTTTATTTCTTTTTTTTTTCAAACCCTCCATTCATTCAAATGTTATGATAACTCCATCACCTTACATGCAATTTAATGTTATTGTGATAATAGATATATGAATAAAAATATCTTAATTCCCCTCATTTTATAATATACATTTATAGACAATTTAATAAGGGTTAATTTCGAACATTCAAGGATGATCTGTTTTAATTTTCTATTACTATCTTCAATTCAGGTAATGAAAAAATTTTATAGATGAACCATAGTATAATATTTTTATTATTTCATATGTAATTTTCTATAAATTATTTCACATGATATTAACTAATAAAGTAGACATGTTTGTTTTGATTAAAACCCACCAATTAACAAGAATATTTATCATTAATGTTTTATAGAATGATTAATATTCACTACAAAGAACCAAATGAATTTTAGATCCATGTAATCCTCTGTATGTTCACTAAAAATGTATGACTTCAATTCTAGAAAACCATTCCCATCATATATGTTTAATCTAGCATATATATATGTAAACCAATCATGAAAATGAAGGAATCCAATGCTCCCAAACAAATAAATTGAACATCTAAACGCATAAAAAATTTTATAAATGAATTTAATAAGGTTATACAACAAAAATTTCATGAAAATTAGTTTCTCTAAATTTTAATTATTAAATTTAATTTGGTTATCCAGGAAATTACGATCAATTTATGGACACCATTTGTAACGACCTTCCAATTTTCATTGTCTTATGATTACAATGAGTCATTAATAGGAATAAATGACATCCCCATGAGGCCAAAGGCTGGAAATAAATGACGAATGGTTTCACATAAATGTGGGGGAAAATTTTTCCTTTAAGGAATAAGAAAATAAACCAATCAAACACTACCAAACTTTCATTATGTGGTGCATGAACAAATTAAAGTCAATTCAAAAACTTCATGTATCTAAAAACCACATCAATGTATTTTACAATATAAGAATAACCATGAATGATTATGAACACTGGAAAAATGACACATGACTCTCAAAATACCACATGACTTCATGCTTCACAAACTCTAAGCTCCACAATTTTAAATGATCCCAAATATCATGAGGTAGGGTTAAAAACATGGGAAATGTTACGTTTCCCCTGTCTGAGAAGATGGAATCTGCAAAAGCACCAAAGATCCAAAGCATGGTGGAGTATAAAACTCATTATGTTCAACCCAATGGTTTCCCATCATATGCTTCTAGGATAGAAGAGTTGGAAACAATTATGTAAAATAGTTTATATCGATCAATTTCTCAAAAACATGATATAACTAAATATATACATGTTTCCAAAACTATTCATTACCAAATGCATTCAAGTGGAGTTGAATCCAATTTTTCCAAAAAGATATTTTTCTACATATATAAATAAATAATAATTAATACCATTTCAAAATATCACTTTTTGGAATACCCAACCCTTCCATAAATCCATGGAACCAACCATGTATGCTACATTATGAAATTTCCATAATCCTGAGTGGATTTTCATCGATCTACCGAATCGTCACAAGTTAATTGTTTCCCATGTGCCGTAAAACCTTTGGCATCGATCAGAATGTCATATTTTAACCATGCCCCATATAAGAAATATTAACATTATATCCCATCTTCCATTTAATCTTTCTCACTGATCACATGGTCAAATTTCAACAAAGCCCTTGAAAGGAAATATGAATTCCCATAATAATATTCCCAAAGATCATACTAATACAGTTTTTTTATAAAAACACCATTTTTATTGAAACCCAATTCCATCAAGGTCATTTCAATAAAAAACCATTTCTATAAAACACCGTTTTTATTGAAAACCAAATTTTCATCTAACAATTTATCAATTCTATCAAATCAATAATTTTGAATTATTATTTTAAATTATAGGGGCTAAATCTCTTTTCAAAACAATTTAACAAGGATTCACACTTTTAAAAAATATATAAATCAACATTGAATAAGATTTATTCCATGATTTCCAGAAAAAATCATTCAAATAAACCATTTTGAAACTAATACAATCAATTATAGAAAAATTATTTGAGCTAGAAGCCTTCTACCTTGAATGTTTTTAATGAAACATGACAATAGACGATGAATGAACTAGAAGGTAGGTTGATTCACAAGAACAGCCTTATTTCTCTTATACTTGAAAGATCACAAATAAATGATTAATTACTTGGAATCCAAAAACATTGATATTAACACTATAGGTTCATATCTGATAAATAATGGACATCGGAGAAGTAGATCTAATAAGATCAAAGAAAAAGTCACAAATAATAAAATAATGGGGACATACAGGAAGAATCAGATCAAGATTCCAAGAAAAATAGATTAGATATCTTACTATATATTCAAAACACCATATTTAGCCTTTCCTGATATTGGAAAACTTATATCTACATAAAGGAGGAGTAGATCTATGAAATTGAGTATGAGTGGAGGAGTTTGCAGAAATTGAAAAAGAACCAAGATGATCGACACTTACCCCAAGAATATGGCCTAAAATCACCATGAGAAGGCTCTATGTTGTCTCCAACTCATTTGGGGAGGGTTGTCTTGTGTTATAGGGAGAGAAATAATGAAATAAGGGGAGTTTTTAAGAAAAAAAATTATAAAGAAAAAATGAGTTAGCTCCAAGAGACTATGATATAAATTTGACCTCTGCGTATGGTTTTACCCCACAGTATCTTCCAACCTTGTATGAATCATATGACCCTACTTTTGGCCCCACAACTCTATATAAAACCCCCAAACTGTCATATACATCACCTTTACCCTTTTATGGAAACCCATATTTTTATGGAAACATACTCATCTATGGAAACACCCCACATTATGGAAACACCCCACATAATTGAAACACCCCACATTATGGAAATCACCCAGTTTATAGAAAATATCCACTTTATGGAGACATACCACATTATGGAACAACCAACTTTATGGAAACAACTAACATTATAGAAACACCAATCCGTAAGGAATATCCATATATTATGGAAACACTCTATTTTAAAGAGAATCTCAATTTTAGTGAAGCTCTGTATTTTATGGAAACACAATCAATGAAACACCATATTAAAATAACACGAGGAAAAAATTATGTACTAGAAAATGGGGGTACTATATTCTCCCAACCATTGGACTTTCTGTCCTGTGAAAGTAGAAAACCATCACTAACCAAAAATTGTTCTGGCCACTGCACTTTCATTTACTTCTCATGTTCCCATGTCTCTTTCCTAATCATACATTTTTTTCATAAAACCCACACAACCGATTCATTTCCTTTGAGACATGTTCTCATAACAATCAATAAACCACACTAAGATATTTACCAATGATTCATCTAGTTCTAGGTCAACCTGATCCAATTGATCACATGGTCAGGATCAAGGAGATACTTTTTCAACTGGGATACGTGGAACACATTATTCACTGAGAAGTATCATTGTGGTAGTACCAACCGATATGGAACTTCTCCAACTCATTAAAATATCTCTAATGAGAGAATGTATCAAGGATATAATTTTTATTGCTTCATGAAATGACGATGTAGAAGCCTGGGAGAGATCCCCATGAAGACATGATCACCCACAGTGAACGACAATGGTCTTTGACGATGATCTGCATAATATTTATGAAATCTCCGAGCCATCTCCATCCTCTTTATGAACAACTATATTTTCTCCATGGAATCTTCGACATGGCTTGGCTTGAATAGTGATGTTTCACCCATTTCCACCCAACATAGAGGAGAACGACATGTACTCTAATACAATGCTTCAAACGGAGCCATGTGTATCGAGGCCTGATAGCTATTATTTTATGTGAAATCCACTAATATTATATAATCATTCCATGAGCCACAACAATCCATTACACAAAATTGAAACATGTCTTCCAATGCTTCTATCATCCACTCGGATTGCCCATCCATCTAAGGATGATATTCCATGCTAATAAACAACTGAGTCCCAAGGGCTTGCTGTATGGATTTGCTGAAAGATCAACCATCCATATAAGGATGATATTCCCATCTATATATTTTTTAAATATCATCCACCGTGTGAGTATAATGAATATGGATTAAATGGGCCGACTTGGTTAAATAATCCGCAATTAAACAAATGGAATAATTGTTCAAGACCATTCATGGAAGACAAAATAAAATACATTTCTATCTGACCCCACATATATACTAGGATGGGAAAATCTTGCGACATATTAGATGGTTTCTGATGCTCTACTTTAACCTGCTGAATGTTAAATACCACAAAACATACTCAACCACCTTCATTTTCATTCCACTCCCAAAAAATGTTCCTTCAATGCATTATAAATCATTTGTGTACCTTGATGTACAACACCTCTCAAATAGTGGTAAGCATGAATGAGTTGTTCTTGAGAAGCCATAGGTATAACCATCTGATCTCTGAAACACTAAACTGAACCCCCATCATGTTTACTATCCTCAATGGTCTACCCACCACAGAGTTTTAAATTTACAACATGACATTCGGCATCGGACGATTATGCCTATTTGATCATTTTTTCAAAATAATGAACAAGAATAAATGAAAAGAAAAAAGAAAAATCACCTCAGTCGTCACATTCCAAAAGCATGTCAGCTAGGACCTTCGTCATCATCAATTCATCTGATTCTTCTTTCTCCAACTGAGTATAAGACTTTCTACTCGATGCATCTAACACATAATTTCTTATTCCTGGTGTGTACATCATGTAAATGTCATACATTTGAAGATACCCCATCCATATCCTTTTCCACATATTAAAATCTAACTGAGAAAATCTGTTTTAAGATTTTGTGGCCCATAAACACAGTAAATTTCTAACCAAATAGATAATGTCTCTATATTTTCAAATCATCGATAACAATAGTTAACTCCCAATAATTTGTTGGGTAATTATTCTCATGAACCCTCAAATGCCTTGAACCATAAAATACCACATGATCTCTTTTTATTAAAACCTAACCCAACACTGATCTCAATGCGTCACAATATACTACATACCCCTGTCCCGATTCTGGCATGATCAAGAAAGGTGTCTATGTAAGAAGAGCATTCATTTCCTAGAATGACTTCTAAAATTCCTTTTTTCCTTTTGAATTTAGTGTTTTTCTGTGACTAAGCTATCATTGGACAATCATGTCATAAGAAATCATGCATAAAGCATCGATAGTGACCTTCTAGACTACAAAAAAATCGTATCTTGAAGACATTCATCGTAGTTTTCCATCAGATAACAACATCTATATTTTCAGGATCCATAGAAATTCTTTTTTCCGAAATGACATGGCCACAGAAATGTAGTTCATGATTCCAAAAATCTCACTTTGAAAATTTTTCATATAAATGGGGATCTCTCATGATTTGTAACATCATTTCTAGGTGCTCTTCATGGTAAGCCCTTGTCTTCGAATAGACCAAAATGTTGCCCAAAAATAGTACAACAAAATAATCCAGATATTGTTGAAATATCCATATCATCAATTCCACGAATACCATTATTTCATTTGTTAGACCGAAAGACATGAATATATTATCGTAGTGGCCATATCTACATATAAATTTTGTCTTTGGAATATCTTCCTTCCAAACAAAAAATTGGTGGTATCCTGATCACAAGACAATCTTGGAGAACCACTAATCTCCCCTTTATTTATCGAACTAATCAACTATGTGTGGAAGTGGATATTTGTTCCTTATTTTAAGTTGGTTAATATTATTATGAGAAACACACAACCTAAGAGTCGCATCTACCATATTAAATAAAAAAATTGATGTTACATCCGCATCTACGTAGAAGTTGATGTATCGAAGATACCTACGATATTCATTTGAGTTATAGTGGAAAAAGAATATCGGCACATCCATGCATTGTTTTTTGACTTGTGGGACGACATTTTCTCTACATGCAGGAAACAGGGTCAGTCTTCAGTTTTTTGTCGACATCAATGGTTGACCGAGGGTTAAAAGGATAAAGGAAAAGGCTCGAGGTTGGGTGGTGGTGAATGGATAATAGAGAACTAGATGGCTGATTCTATCCTGATCATTCTGAATTCTATGAATCATGAGTCTTGGGGGGAAAACCCTCTGGATTTAGAAATTTTCAGGCAGTTGGAGAGGGACCTAGGTGACCCCCTTCCATTGAGTAGTGTTCCTCTGTGTTTTGCAAGATTGGAGGTGGTCCATGCAGATGTTTTCCAGGATTGTACTTTTAGTAACTCAAAATAGGACACTCACGGAGGGGTTCTAAGCTCCGACACAAGAATGGTTGCAGTGGATGAGGATGTAGATGCAAGGAATCTGAAGGATCCATCTTATGTTGTTGCCGTTCTCATAGATCAAGGCTCTTTAGAAAGTTTAGGACCACAAGAACCCAAGAGGCATGAAAATGATGTAAAAGTAGTCATGGGGTCAAGTCTGACTAGTGACTCTCCATTCCTTATGCTTGTCAATCCCCTTGAGAATCTGGATCCTGACAGGCCTGAAGTGGAGGTGGAAGAAGCCAGTCTAGATGATCTGAATGAGGTGATGGGTGATTTCGGAGAGGCATCCAGTGATGACCAATCCTTCCAACTCTCATAAAACAGTAATTATGATCATCTTGGTGAAGTTCATATTAATCAAAAGTGGGAAAGGGGTGGGAAAGGAAACCAAAAAGGTCAGAAATATTATTCATATGTTCCCCTTCCAATGGAGACAAGATCTGTGAAACGGTCGAATGCCAAGGTAAGTGCAGATGATCCCAAGGTCTCAGATACCCCAGATCGAGTGACGAATATGGTAAATGTGGAAATTAAATTCAATAAAATTATTAATTTTCATCAACAAGAGGAAGTCATATTTACTGAGAATAATCTGTAGCTGCGCATGCTCTCTAGTGAAGCAACGTTGGAATGCGTTCTAATGATCAAGTACACACAAGAGGATACTGATAAAATGATGGAAAAAATGATCAATGTGGACACTAATAGTGAGAAATATTCTTGGATCTAAATGTATGATCTAATCCTAATAAGGGGCTTAAATGAGGGATAGATCAAACAAGGGGAATACATGAAATTTTTGGATTATTTGGAGGATCATTTTGAAGACCTCCTAAAGGATGATCTGGGCACTCAGGTAGCTTATACCCTTTGTAAATTGTATAGGTAAAATGATTTTTGGCATCATAAACTTTCCTTTTATATTTCTGCAATCGCTTTTAGTGCATGACCTGGGTATCTTGTGCGGGTTCTCACTTTTTTCCCAAAAATGTGTTTTATTAATAAAAAACTTACTGTTAGGTCCCCTAACTATACATTCAATTCCCATTACACTGGTGGTTCCATCCTATATTATTGAAGGGAAATATGATTGTTCCCTGGAATGAGATCAATCATAAACATTACATCCCTTAGTAATGGTAACCTAGATAGGTTCTTGGAAAATACATCTGGAAATAGATCCACGATATCTGGAAAACTACATTCCTAGATATCTTCCTTTGATTCCAAAGTCAATGATACCAATTTATAATAAAGAAATCCTATTATTGGTTCTAACAAGCTCTTGGAACTATTCATTACAATCCACTCTCATCTGAAGAGATGATCAATGTCTCTTTAGTCATGGAATTAACTGTTCTCATATGGAAGTCGATTTGATCCAGGGAATTTTTCAACCAATCCATACCCAAGATGATGCCAAGGACATACACCTCCAACATCACGAAGTCACATTTCATCTCAGCTCCATAAATAGTTATATCATATGCTCTACACCTAACGTCTTTACATTCTCTTTCACCAAGAGGAGTTTGTGGTTTCAAAATTGAAGTCATCATTTTCATTTTAAAAATAGAATGTAAACAACCCAAGAATAAATGATGGAATGTGATGCCCCAATATCAAAAAACATTTCCAAAAAGGTAGAATTATATATAATCGTACCTCTCATTGTAGATGGTCTAGCCTGATCATCAATAAACAACTTATCATAATTATACAATTGCTTCGTCGCTGCACTATTCTTCTTGTTTCTTTGCTGAGGTTTCCCTCGTTGAGGAGTTGTGGTATTTATAGAATCACCAGGTCTAGCTCTGCTCTACTGACGAGACAAAATCTAATTTCCTCCCCCTATCGAAGAATATGATGCTTGCGAAGCTTGTGAAGCTTGTGAAGTTTCTAGAGCACCTAACCTTGGAGAATTGTGGCAATAGTGTTGTAGATGACCCATTAGTTGTAATTATGACATGCTCTAGGTTGTTCCGTAAAATCATTTTCTATATGGAAAATAAAACCTCATTGAAAACAAAAAACATTGCTCTGTGGTCATGGAGGAAAAATTACTGACCTAGCTATCATGTTCTATTTTCTACTTGTACGATGGAAATAGGTGTCCTTTTTCCTCTTGTTCCTAGTGGTTGATTCCCCTCCATTTCTCGTAGGTATAATAATTCCTCCTACCATAGATCCCAAGACATTTTATTCATCCATGATCACACTATTCACCATCTATGTATATTCTATAAAACAAATAATTGAAATATTGGAAGGAATCTCCTCTCATAGCCCCGATTCTAAGATGTGTTCCTTCAAAGAGGCACTTTCCACAACATCTGGTGCAAATAGAAATATTTTCATTAATTTATCTACATATTTTTTGAAAGATAGACTCTCTTGTTTTAGGCTGATGATGTCAGTCATTTTTTGGATCACGAACATGTGAGGATAGAATTTTTTATTGAATTATTCCTCAAAATCCTCCCATGTAAGGTATTCATCAAATTTATCTTTCCCCGCTAAACTCCACCACTGATGTGAAAGGCCCTCGAGCATATACATCAGCAGTCTGACGATTATCTCTAAGGTGTGCCGATGATGTTGACGAGATAGTTTATCCTATATAGCCACACCGCTACATTCTCGAGTTCTGAATAACCTCAGACATTAAGTGGATTCTGCTTAATGAATTGGATGGTATGATCCACATGTTGTTACTCATTCCTCCAGTTCTATATTTCCACAGCATGAAAATCTTGGAAAATACAATGAACCAGCTCTAAGATAACATGCGGTTCAGGTGAAACCACATTATATATAGATTTTTTGGGTTGGTTTCGATGATTCCTACTAGATTCTATTTTCTAAACTAACAACCAACTATATCAATCTCACTCTCTAGAAACTATTGTCTTAGCCTTTCAAATTAATTTACATCTCCTATCACAAAATTGTTTTCCAAAACATCATTTATCTCATGTTAAACCATTTTTTAAAACACATCACATGATTTTTAAAAATTAATCCATTTAGAAAATACAATACGAATTCTCTTTTTCAAAATCATTCATTTGAAAACCAATTTCATACTTTTTTCTAAAAATAAAACTATTTTTAAAACATGAATCATTCCTCAAAAATATGTATGCACTATTAGTGGGAAGTAATTCGTATACAATGCATGTCTTGATCATTTCATTAGAAGACCCCATGAAATTGAGATGTCAAAATCTTAGAAGTGTCTCCAAACACATATTTACCCAACTCTTTGGTAACATGATGTTTTATATAAAAGGGTTAGCTTTGTACTTTTATGCTATACATTTCATGTTCCAAAAATCCTACTCCATTATAAGATTCCCATCCAATGAATATAAAATTAGTTATTTCATCTTGAAAACATGTCACATCGATGACTACTTAATAGACAAGGATTGACCTTGCTAATACCATCTGTAATGACCTGCCAATTATCATTGGATTATGAGTATAATGAGTCATTACTAGGCCTCATGTGACATCCGCAAGATACCAAAGGCAGTGAATAAATGTTGAATGGTTTAATATACAATTGGGGAATGATTTACCATTTAGTAAATAAACCAATAAACAAACCAAACATAATAAATCATGGACTATATGATGCATGAAGAAATGATAGACAACAAAACAACTTCATGTATCTCAAAACTACATCAAAGTATGTAACTGTAGAATAATAACCAAGTATCAAAGTACATTGACAATAAATGACACATGACTGTAAAAAGTACATAATAATCCAAGATTTATATTATCCAATCATCACAATCTCTAAACATCCTAACCATAATGATGTATTGATAAAAACCTAGGTAATGTTACCTTTCCCCTATACTGGAATATTGAATATGAAAAAGAACCAATGTGCCAAATCACGAGTGAGTATAAAACTTAATTAGTTTCCCCAATGAGTTCTCTACTCACACCACTATGATATAAGAGTAAGAAAAAATTATATAAAATTATTTATGTAGAATAATTTATTAAAAACAGATTATAACTAAATATAAAAAAGTTTCCAAAACCATTCATTACCAAACTCTTATAAGATCAATTGAAACCAATTTTCCCATGAATATATTTTTCTAGAAAAATTACTAAACAAGATTGAAAACCATTTAACAATATCACTTTTTGGCATACACAACCCTTCTAAAAATCCATGCATCTAACCATTCAATATAAGTTATTATAGTTCCTTTATCAGGATCATTTTCTTGTCGATCTACAAAGTCGTCCCAAGTTAATTGTTTCCCATGTTCCATTATCCCTTTGGCATAGAGCATAAGATCACATTTCATCCAAGCCACATGTGTAAAATATGAACATTATATTCAGTGATCCATTTATCTGTTGGCAGTGAACACAATGCCATTTTTCATCCAAGCCCCAATAATGCAATATGAACTCACACACTAATATTAACAATGATCATGCCAAAACACCTTTTCAATAATCATACTCTTTTTATTGAAACTCAATTACAACAATGACATTTCAATACCAAACCATTTCAATAAAAAACTTTTATTATTGAAAAACATATTTTCATCAACCCATTTAACAGTTCCATAAAATCAATAATTTGAAATCATCATTTTAAATTCAAAAGGATAAATCACTTTTCAAAACTATATACAATGATTTCACAATTTCACTAAATCCATAAATCATCACTGAAGAAGATTTATTCCAATATTATTAAAATAAATACACTTAAAATAAACCAATTATAACTTGATCCATACAATTCAATCAAGATGAGTAGCGAGAGAATCCTCCTACCTCAATGGTTTTGATGATACTCGACAACAGACAAAGAATGTCCAAGAAAGTGGTTTGATTGACCAAGAACGACCTTATTTCTATTATCCTTGAATGATCATGACTCAATATAAAATTAATTTGAATCCAAAATCGTATATATATCAACTATAGTTGTCGATCTAAGAAATAGTGGAGATCAGATACGTATATCTAAGCAGATAAATGAAAACGAGAAAAATCAATAATGAATGGTGACATACCTCATGAATCAGATCGAGATTCCTTGAATTCTGGTTAGATCGCTTCATCTATAATGAAAAAACACCATATATATCCTTTATTGAAGTTAAAAAACATATATCTACCCACATGTGGGGTTAATATATTTAAATGAGATGGAGAGTAGGAGGAGTTTTCCTAAAACAAAAAGTACCAAGATGATCGACACTTACCCCAATAATCGGGCTTGAAATCACAACTGGAAGGCACTATGATGGCTCTAACTCATGTGGGAAGGGTTCTATAGACATAGAAGGATACTTTAACTAGAAATAGGTTCATTTTGAATCAATGACCATATTGAGAAAAAATGAGTAAGCGCTTAGAGAATAGGATTGAGACTTGACATCAACGCACGGTTTGACAACATGGTTTTGCAATAATATGCATGGATCGTGTTACCTTCCTTTGGGTCCCAAATCTCTTTATAAAACCCCCAAACTCTCATATCCTTCACCTATTCCATTTTTATGGAAGAACATTTTTTATGGAAATATCCTCCACTATGGAAACACATCACTTTATGGAGACACTCCACTTTATTGAAACACCCCGCATTTTGTAAACAACCCACATTATGGAAACAACCATCTTAATGGAAACAAGCCACTAAACAGGAACAACACACATTATGCAAAGAACCATCATTTTAGAAACAACCATCTTTATGGATACTATCAATATTATTTAATGTCTCTTATTTATTGAAACTCTCTATTTTTTGGAAACAACCTATTTTATGGAAACCCAATAAAAGACAAACAATTTTAAAAAAACATGATGTAATGGTTATGTAACCAAAATCGTCAGTACTACACCATTGGACTTAATGTAAGGGATTCAACACAAACATCAAATCATCCTGTAGGTTTCACTATCATTATTTCTAAAAAATGATGTTATCTCTTCTTTTTTGGTATATATATTAAATAATATGTATATTCTCAAATTTCATGTAACATATTCCAATAAAAATTTTATTTTGGTGATACAAATTTTTTTAAAAGATTCCTTCCTCAATTATTCACGATAAGGAAACATGTTTCAAGGGAACTTACAAAATTATTACAGAATTTTTAAAAAACTCTATCTTCCATTTTAAGCCAAAAATATTTTTATAAAATCAGTAACTATATTAGGAAAAATTATTGGTTAATCTATGGTTTTATATAAAATATTATTCATTTTTTATTTTGAATGCAATTTAGAATTTTCTTTAAAACAAAAATTAAATGTTTTAATGCCAAAATTAATTAAATACACTTCATAAAAGTGTTCACTTATGTTGGACATCAATTAACGTTATATATGCTAATGAAAGGACATTTATTTCTTAATATCTTTATTTTATAGACACATGTATGATACTCCCTCTCATTATGCATTATTATACGATTATGATACCCATTTCTCTTTATGTATACCCTTACGATTATGTATGATTGATTATGTTTGATTCATTATGTGAAAACCATATTCATAAACATGTATAGATGGTTGTTCCTAGACATAATTCCATTGAATTTGGATAATTTGATACACATAAGATGTTATGTGCAATGGTATTGATGGTTAGCCATGACTCGTGCTATTATATGCAACCGTCTTGGGGGATAACCTTGTATTGTGATACTATATGTTAAATGATCATTTTCTCATTATAAAATCATGTTTTAGGATGGTTCCAAATTATTATGAATCCATTTTTATATGATCCCATGATTATATGTAATGATTCCATATGTTCCATGACTTTTTATACCATTATGTCATTCCATCTAACAAATGTGCTAACTCTTTATTCCCATGTTTATTCCCATGCTGTGATTTTTACCTCATCCCTTTGTTAATGTTATCCCTAGGTTATTGTATTAATATCTATGAGTAAAATGGATGTTAGGAGCTCTTTATGAAGAATAAATAAAATAAATGATTATTTTTGTCACATGTATTCATTCATATGTACCTAGTCTTCAATGAAACTTGACATTACGATCTATGTCATGTAATATAATGTTTTTATGGTTAAAATAATATAATTGTATGTGTAAAAGGATAGGGTCTCTATAGTATGAATTAGAGTATGGTCTTGTTATTTTTGGAGAATATGAATATAGCACTTTAGTAACAACCGTATGGATGCAATTATATATATGAAAACATCCAAAAATTTTGTTATGTATAATGTGAGTGGTTTTAAATTAAATGCGTCACTATCTAGATAATAACAAATGGATGTGGCTCTGGAATAGATATATTTAGGGGTATAACCTAAAAACACCAATTTGAGCTAGAATCAAATGTGAACTACTACCAAAAAATGGGACTCACTGCACTTTTGGATTGACACTCCAATGGGATATGCATTGGAAATTTTATAAGCCTCATATGAACAATTATTAATGAAAAAAATATAATCCCGTATGAATATATGATAGGAAACATATCAAGAATAACCTAGATCGAAACCTAGGGAATCACAATTTATGATATTCTTTTCTATTTAGTGTATATCCTTTTATATTTACGGTTGTATTTATTTTTCCTATTATATAAGTATTCAATCCCCTAATTGGACGCTCATATGCTAAGTTAATGGATTGAAAGAGAACAAAACAATCAAATATCCTACATGATAGGCATATTGATGGACGGAATAATGATATGTCTTGAATGATATGAATGGGTACATTATAATCGAAAATTCACTATTAGATCATGTTATGCATAATAACATGAATAATGTGGAGATTCCTCCTCCTCTATGAAAAGAGAATGTTTTTATTGAATCGTTAATGTGAAAAAGTCCTCCCATGTTTACTAGATCTTATGACCCCCCCTGCAGATAATTATATTATCCCCAATGAAATGTTATATTTTGTCCTCCAGTGCTTAGAAGATGAAAAATTAAAACTTTTGGTTGATCATTTTTATAGGGAATCAGATCATTGGTGGAAACTAATCAATAATACAATCACCTAAGAGAAAATAGATTCCATGGACTTAGAGGGACTGAATAAAAGTTTATTGAATAATTATTCTCCCTGAACCATCCAACTCAAGGTGTAAATAGAGTTCTTCATACAACGCTAGAAGGAAGATGAGTCCATTACGGTGAATAAAGGAAACATCATAAGTTTTTCTAGATAGGACACTGGATTGGTCATGAACATCATAATCAAGGTGGATCGCATCCTTAGTGGACAAAAGACGAGTCTACAAAAATTGTTGTTGATTTGTGACATTGATAGTTATGAAGAGATTTTCAATTTTTCCCTCATGGTAGAAATGGAGATCAGATACTCCTAATGTCCTCCTAGACCCAGTGGAAGAAAGAAGAAAATAGAGTATAATATGGTTGGTTAATAAAATAAATCCCATGGTGAAAAGAAGATTTAACATCCCATGTGTCAAAATTGTGTGAAGAAGATTCCTGTGATCTTTTTAAATGGAATGGGGGATTGCATCATATTCAGTAGAATGTGAAATCTATCTAAAAACATATAAATGTGAACAAATAATTCCACTAATGTGGAAGAAGATATTAAGGATAAAATAAAAACTCTTCCAATAGTGTAGTGTTACAACTACAAGAAAAATGGGCAATATGTGAGCACTTACACAAAGACAAGGGTTGTCAATGGAAATCAACAACAACCTCTATGGAAAAAAGGATTTTATTTTGATACAAAAATGACTAAGGTGGATCTAGAAAATGATGTGGTTACACGTATGGCAATTATTCATTGTATAATATCAAACATAGTATTTGATTCTGGTTTAACATATTCATTCATATCATTCATGTTTAGTAGAATTATTCAAACCCCACCTCTAAATTTGGAGGTTGATTTATCTCTGAGAACATTGAATTGTGAAATATTTATATCTAAGGATTATAACTATTCCCTGATATGTTTTATGTGAATGAACCTCCCATAAATCATTATATACTTCTTGAGGTGGATCTTGATGCTATTATGGGTATGGATTGGACATCTTTATACAAATCAATCATTAACTATTGGGAAATGCAGATCACACCTAAAAATACAATGTATCCTCTAATCCTGTAAAATAGTAAGGTGGGAGATGAATCTATATGAGATTTATCATCTTAGGTGGGAATAATTTTTCATTTTGATTAATCAAATCATTCTCAAAGTATGGAGACAAAAGAGATGATAATTTTCCAACAAATTCCCATTGTAAGGGATTACACTGACATATTCCTGAATGAATGACCTATTCTTCCTCCTGATAAAGATATATAATTAAAAATTGGACTTATTACTGGATCCATACATATATCCAAGATACCGTATAGAATGACAGATGCTTATATTTAAGAGCATAAGAAACAGTTACAATAGAATCTATATAAGGGTTTTATATCCCTGAGTGATTCATCATGGGGTGCACTATTCTCATTGTTAAGAATAATGAGGTAAAAGATTCCTATAAATAGATTATCATAAACTCAATAAAATATTTCCATATAACAATTGTCCCCTTACTTTGATAGATGACTTTTTAGATCAGCTACGGGGGTACATTTATTTCTCTAAGGTGGACATTCAGTCAGGATATCACCAATTAAAGTTGAGGATGTATGATTTTCCCAAGAGTATATTCTTAATGCTGCATGGACACTAGGAGTTCAGTGTGATTCGATTAGGACCTATAAATTCTATTGATATATTCATTTATTTAATGAATAGTGACTTTTTTCGGGGATAACCCGAAGAATGATATTACTGAATATACATCAATGTTCCTGGTATGTTAAGAAGGGAAGCTTGAAAGACAATATTCTATGATGATGATGCAACCACTATCCATACTGAAATGGAAGTGGGATAAAATCAACGTTAACATTTCCACTATACTTACATGGATATCCAAAGAATTTAATACTATATGGATCATTATAGATCGACTTACCATGATATATCACATTATCAAAATTCAAGAATAATTCCTATGGGATCAACTTCCATATATATATATATATATCAAAGTGGTAGTAATTCTACATAGAGTAAAACTATCTATTGTGTCTGATAGAGAACCAATATTCACCTCAATGTTTTGGAGTGTCTTTTTATTTTTATTTGAACATAAATAAAATTCAGTATGTCCTATCATCCTAAAACCGATGTCCAATCTTAGAAAATAGTTCTGACATTGGATGACATGTTGAGAGAATGTTCTATGGACATCAAATGATGGTGGGACCAACATCTTCCACTGGTCTAATTCTATAACAATAATAGGTTCCACATGAGCATCTGAGGGGATCTATATGAATCCCTTTATGGGAATTTTTGCATGACACTGATATGTTTTGATGATATTTGTGAGTGTATGCTAATATGTCCTGAAATGGTTGACGAAATGGTAGAGAATGTGGAAACCATTTAGTAGAAATTCACAATATCCCATAGTCGATAGAAGATTTATTCCAAAAAAATCATCGAGATGACCATAAGATAAAATTTGGAGTCATAGTATTCATCAACATATAACCATGGAACTATGATGTGAGGTTTGGGAATAAAGGAAATCTATTTCATAGGTACATCGACCCTATCTAGATACTTGATAATGATGGATTTGGGGCCTATCTTCTAGCACATCCATCCTCAAAGTCTTATGTACATGATAACTTACATGTATCCATACTAATGATGTACCAACTAGATCCTTCACATGTACTCTCATAAGAGGTGGTACAATTGGACAATGATCATTCTTACAAGGTGCAGTCAGTGAAGATCATGCATCGAAGAGATAACATTCTACATGAAAAGACTACTCACACTGTCAATGTACTACGGTTCGAAAATATGCGTGAAGAGGAAATATAAGGAAATTGAAAAGTAAGGAATTAAAATTACCCACATTTTTTATGGAATACAATGTAAAAAGAAATATTAGAGGTGAAATTTTGTAGGTCGGGGATAATGTAACAACCCAATGTTTTATCAATGGAATTACCATCTTATAATAATTTATCACAGTACAATCACTTGTGATTACATATAAACACAATATAAACCTTATAAATGAGGACTGAATGAAATTAAAGCTATCTCTCATTGTCAAGGAACATATAACCATAGAATAGTAACTTGTCCTTTGGAATAGTAATGTGAAAGTTATAAATAGTAAACTATCCAATGTAATAGTAGTATCACTAATGAAATTATAAAATAGTTATCCATCTTATATATGACAATCTGGTGTAATTAAATCTTAGTATAATTAAAAAAATATTTTAAAAATATTTATTTAGTGTTTGGGTTCTTCTATGTCTTGTATATTTAATTACAATTATTTTAATTAATTTATTTTAAAAAAATTATTTTCAGAAAAATATTACATAAAAAATTATATTGATGTATTATTATCAGAAAAAAAATTTATGACACCTTAATTAAATTTTCAATGTGTGTGAAAAGAAATTTTAATTAAAAGAATTTGTAATATTCATGAAAATAATTTTATTAATTAAAAATTAAATTTCTAATATTTAGAAAAATATTCTCAAAAATCGAGTACATTTTTTAATTCATTATATTGAAATAAATTTTAGGGTGACTTTTTTGTAATTTACAGAAATTTTATAAATTTTGATAACTACTGAAATATGATAATATACTATAAATGTGAAATAAAAGAATTATGAGGTCGTCAATTGATGTATTGATGGTGTAAGTCAATTATCTTGAACTCACACGCACTTTATAGTGTTTTTTGTCACAGTATTCATGTCAATTTGTTATTTTAAACAATAATTTTAAATTATTTATTAAAATAATTAGAAAACCTTCTCCTATTCTATGATAAATACTTCCCTCTATACCTTCTATCCTCAGTCATCTAAAGCCATGTGCCTACTCCAAATTCAACTAAAATATCTCCCCATTCCCCTATCTAATGTCTATATTTCCATGGTTTCTTTAAAAGAACAAATCCTCTTCCTGAATGAGTTTCTCAAAGAAATAATATTGAAGATGTAAATTCTTCTTTTATCTATTATTTTTGTTTACGTTACCTTATTTATTTTTCTTCCCCCACCACCTTGCATAAAAAAATAATGATACCTCCATTATCATAAATTTACTATAATATTGTTTTGATAATAGAATAATTCACCCCCATATATCTTTTCCTCTAATTTTATACTTGAAATAATAACACTATCCAAGATGTGTTAATTTATCACATTCAAGGATGACTGGTATCCTATTCCAATTACCATATTAAATTACGTTCTTGAGGCCATTATGACTATTGAACCAAACTAGAATATATTTATAATTTATAATTTAAGGATTTGTAATCAATTATAACTTGATATTAATTTATAATAAAAAATGTGTTTATATTGATTAAAACTCGCCAAATAACCAAAACAGATATCATTTGTTTTTTATATAATTATTTATCATCAATACACATAATAAAATTAATTTTAATACCATTTAAATCATTAATAAGTTAAATTATAACATACAAAATCAATTCTTGAAAAATATTTTCATCTTACATGTTTAACCATAAATATATATAAGTAATCTAATCATGAAAACTATGGAAAAAAATGATCCCAATAAAAAAAATTGAATCTCTTATCCCATCAAAATGGTCAAGAATTAAATTAATGTGGTTATAATAAATAATTTTAATGAATATTAGGATCTGTTAATAATAAATATGGAATGAATTTTTTTATCCAGGACATTAAGATCAAGTGAAGGATGCTATCAGACTTATGTTATGGTATTCTACTGAACCTCCATTACTCCATTGGGATGCTCTATCATTATTTTTCCTTAACGAAGTTATTTATTCATTTTATAAACATAATCCAAATGATGTTAAAATTCTTCATATTCTTTTATCATTGTCCATTGATCATTATATTTTAGGGATATATATGTTATTAAATGATTACCCCCACAATTATCCCCTATTTGCAAGGTTCTTTTAAAGTGAACTCAGTGAATTCATACACAATTTAACATACAAACTATCATCTATTATAAGCCACTAATATTATTATAAAATCTATATTATTATAATAAAAACCTTATTTTTTCACATATGGTTTTATATAACAAATTTTATTCCCTTTTCTGTTTTCAAATATGTTTAGGGGTTTGCTTAAAATCGCACAAAAATGATTTAATGCCAATAGTTACAATATAATATTCATACATGTTGTGAAATAAATTTTAAATATCATACCATCATATATTCCTATGAATTTACATGTATGTTTTAATCATTTTCTTTCATATACACTTGAATGATACGCCCATTCGCTATTATTATTAGATGATAATGATACCCATTTCCTTCTATGGGTACCATTACATTTATATAAGATTGATTATATATGATTCTTTATATGGTATGAATATTCATGAACATGTAAGTCTTGGTGTGTCAAGATATCACTCCAATGCATTAGGTAATGTAGATTCACACAAAACATTATGTCCAACAGTCATGACGGTCAACCTTGACTCATGCTACCTTGTGCAACATTATTGCTGGTTTACCATTACTTGTGCTCCTATATGTGCAAAATCCCTTGAATCATGGTAAATATATGATTTATGTTTCTGAAGAATTACTATGAATCCATTTTTATAAGATCCCATGATTATAAATAATTATTTTATATGTTCTCGGTCTTTTTATATTATAATAAAATTCATTCTACCAAAGGTTCTAAAGCTTATTTCTCATATTAATACCCTTATTAGGATTTTTAGCTCATCCCATTTTTAATATTGCCTCCTTGTTTTCCTATGATGATTTATGAGCACAATGGATATTGAGAGCTCTTTTGAATATTAAATAAAATAAATTTTTAATTTAGTCCCTTGTTTTTAGTCTTTGTACCTAGTACTTCAAGACATTAGACATTACGATCATTGGATTGTAATATGATGTTTATATGCATATAATACTTTACTTATATGCTTAAATGATAGAGTGACTATAATAATATTGCAACTACACAATTTTTTATTAATTTTTTATCTTAAATTATTTTTGAATAAATTCGATACAACTTTGTTGGGGTAACTAATGAAACTTTTTAAATTTTACATTACGTCAATAACCAAAGATCTTTTATGATTTTAATAATAAATCAAATTTTTTGTAAATATTATAATACTGATAATCACATTTAAAAAATTAAATAATGTCACACATTGAATTTTTATTCCATCACATATATTAAACACAATAGGTAATTATATGGATACAAATTTAAACATATGATTGGTGATACCCATTTCATATTAAATGTAGACATATTTGAGTCAGGAAATAAATCTTATAGCCTCTTAAAAACAATATTATTTTAGATTATCTTTTCAAGATACTAAAAAAATCTATTAGGATAAAAATTATTTCTTTTACCTAGAATTTATAAAAAAAATCATCTCATGATTTCATATAATATATTTTATTCAATGTGTTATAATACATTATATTTATAAATAATAATATAATAAAATATATCAATTATAGATTATAGGAACATATTAAATCATATTTTAACAACCTTCTTGATAAATAAAATATAGTGTATAATGTTTGTACATATATTTTTCATGAAAATCATACTTTAATTAATGAATCATATACTATGTGTATATAATAAATCATCTTATATTTTTGATAACAACTCTATGATATCATATATAATTTCTTATCACATTTGAAAAATAAAATCAACATACACATCTTTAAATAATATTCATTTGAGAAGGAGGATACATTTTAACACAATATATGTCACTACATTTCATCATTAATATATATTATAATCTCAAACAATATATTCATTTTTCATAATTATTTTATATTACTTTTTTTAATGTAAATTTCATAACATATAGATTAGGAAACCATATAAATAATATATATATCATTAATACTTCACATGAAAATTACACTGAGTTTTACAGACTCCACTAAGTATTTTGTTTAATTGCGTCATATGGAATCATTATTTCTCCTTCACGACATTGTTGGGTTTTAATGAAAATCATATGATTCATCAATAAACATTTTTTGATCATTTCTACTATTCAATTCTTCTTCTTTACTGAACATTTACAATTATTTATAGTTTATAATATAGAATAATATAAACATAATATTCAGTGTTCATTAATATTATCAATTTAAGAATACCAAGACAACATTTCTTAAATAAATTTAAATTTTCATAATATTTCAATAAATAAAAATTGAACAAATTAAATAATAATTGATTTTTCATCAAATTCTGTTGAAATAATAAATGGATCACATTATGATTTCATAAAAAATCATGATTATGTTATTTTAAAACATTAAAAAATGGTTACTAATGAAAGAATTGTCATGATGCAAATAATTTTTATTCTGAAATTCTCTTAAATTTATAAATTTATATTATGGAAATTTCATAAGATAAAAATCATAGGAGTTTCATAAACAACACATTCTGTTATAATGTATTTGATAATAAATTTTAGCATGATGATGATGACGATATGATCTTCAATGGTACATTCCATAAGATTAATATCATGTATTTTAACCAATTGATAATTTATTTTATAATGACAGATCCCATGAATTTGATGACCCACTTATAAAATAAATTATATCTATTCAGTTACCGTGATCCATATTTCACTATGCATTGTATCACATTAGCATTTCTCTAACCTCTTACAAATATAGGTAATGAAAAATCTCAATCCCAATATTTTGTTTCAATGATTATTGAGTAAAAAACTCCTTATTCTAACCATTAATGGGATGATATTAACTCCGTTACTCAAGTGACCCATACTTATTAGGGTATCACAAATAGTTTATTGTAAATGAAATAATAAAACTATCTTACTAGGGATAATACGGGGGAACCCTACTTCAAAATTATTGAACTAGTATGATAGTCCAATGACACATATTACCTTCATTATATAATGAAAATAATTTAGGGGAATCAAAAATTTTCATGAACAATCTAGTTGAATGAATAAATAATGGAAAAGTATAACCTTGGATGGATTATCACACTATGTATTTAAATTGGATTTTATATCACCATCTTATTTCATGTTAACCACTATTTTGTTTGAATTATTCAATTTATTTGGATATGATATGCATTCCCTCACACAACTATAATTATTCAAACCATAATGATGTGTAACCCTTAACAAATCCCACATTTTTTAGTTACTCACTGAATAATATAATCAATACAGGCTCATTCATTTCTAGATGAATCATATGAAAAATAAACTAAATTCGTTCTTATAACGGTATATAATTATTAGAAATTAAAAAATTATTCATGAATAATCCAATAGAAATACATAGCTAACCCCATTCACATTCTAGGAAAAATATTACACTTACATGTCAGTTGGTTTTCAACCACACCATATCCCTCTAACCATGGATATATTAATAAATAGACAATATAGATTTTTAAACGCATGCACCTTATATGAATAAAATATTTAAGAACAAAAATAATGCTAATAACTTGAATTGGACACCATGGCCATGGTAAATAAAAAAGTAAATTCATTGTAGATCCAATTTTGGCATATAATTAAATGCTCAATCCTATAATTTGTGTGAAATTTTAAACTATAGTATGAACAAAATATTGAAATTTCATAAACAATTTAATAAACATATATATATCATGGAATAACAATTCTATAAAAAAAATAATTCTATTAAACAGTGGATTACCATTTTTGAACAATTAATGAATAAAAAATATCTCTTAACAATTTTTCAATTTCATATTTATCATTTTGCGTATTCTATGAGGTTGAATATAAATATTTAATAGACATTCAAATATGAACTCATTAATATTTATCTTTATATGACTCTACCATTTTAAATATATTATATTATTTTAATAGTATATAATAATAATTAAATTTCTATTATTTAAACTGTTTAAAAAAATTAACATTATACTGTTAATAATTACTAAATCCTTGGTATTAAATATCATTAAAATATTTTTGATGTGGTTCAAATAATACCCAAATATGGTCCCCGTTAATTTTCGGATATTTTGAAATAATTATTAATCTAAAATTCATAATTTTTAATTAAAAATATTATATTATTTACATAGTTAATGATTTATATCAAAATATTTTATTTCTCTATCACAATAAATGCCTTTTATTTTTTGTAAACATATTCTGAATAATAATATTTAATATTTTTGAATAAAATTTTTCCTAAAAACGTAATATATTATAAAAATGTCAAATTATTTACTTTATAAACCTTTTATAAATTAGAAATATCCATAAATAGGATTAATAATTATTTATAAACATTTTATAAAAATGTAAATTTATTTAAAAATTTAAGAAAGTTAGAAGTAGTTTCTGTTTTCATTTATATAGGAACCCAATCCAATACGATGATATATTCCATGTGAGAAAATAAAAAGAGTCTATGTAAGGGTATCTGGCCACTACAATAATGAATACATTTAAATTAAGGATTCTACACATTATAGAACATCAATTTCAAAAGGATGAGGATGAAACAACCCTTTTGTAGCACCTCATATATAGGTAATACCTACATACATGTCATTTTTTATAAATATAATATTTACTTTTTTTATTCAATATAAATATAAATATCAGGGACCTTTATGTAGTGGCTTAGGTGGCCACATGTGTTAGGGTATTGCAGTATTGACCATTATGAAATCATAATTTCCTTTACAAAGCACATATGTCATATAAAGGTTGTTTTCATGCATGTTATATAGAAAAATATATATACATGGGTATGGAATTACAACCCTTATGTAGGAAAATATATATAAGGGTAAGGTGATGGAACCCTTATGATGGACACTTTGTGTAAGAGTAATATCAAGATTATGCTAAGACAAAAAAGTTGTGTACATTTATGATATTTATTAACATTATAAAGATTATATATTAATGGTAAAAACCTTTCTGAAAAGTAATATCTTGAAAATGAATCAATTATAATTTTTTGGGCACCATCCTCATTTCAATACAGGTTTCATAAAACATAAGCATAGATCACACTGATACCGTAAAAAGGGGTTGTCAAATCACTTTTACTCATATAAGAATGTCCAATGTGACATCCATATGCTCCTATAAAATGAAACTATTTTCCCAAATCATTATGCATTAAGCACATTTAATCATAATGGATTTCATAGAATGAGTTCCACACATCATAATTTTTCTTATTTTAGTTATCATATGAACCAAGTTACTCATAACTGTTGAATTAATACTATTAAATGTTGTTTAAAGTATAATTATAGCGACCCACAATTTTTATGCCCAAATATTAAATAAAAGTTGGGCGATATAGAATATAATTTTAAAGGGAATAATCATGAACCATAATGTTATATCTTTTAAGGACATGGGAGAGGAAAATTGACAAGGTGAGCTCAGATGATCTAAATGTGTATACATACATGATGTCATTAAATTATGAAATGAAAAAAATAAGATTATTCTAAATTTTTTTTTTAATGATCATAAATTATTAATATGAAACACAATCTATAATATATCATAAAAATGTTCATGGAATAAATACTGGTCATTTATATAACATGGATCGTATACAAATAAAATAACATGACCCATGATTAAATTTATTTCCATAAAACCTAGTTTTTAGAATATAGAAAACAATAGAAAATCATAATTCAAGGCTACCCACTAAGACATTCGTAACATGTAAGTATTGGGATAATCACCTATGTAAATTCATTGGGATTTTGATGACCTCCATTCTAGTCACTTTCAAGAATTTGTATTAAAACCCATTTAATCTCATTTTCATTGATGGGATAACCACCCCTATACCATCCATTGGGTGGATTTTCTAACCACCCATGTACCGTCTATGCCCATAGAACATTTATTATAACCCGTTTTTTGGAGGGAGATATAGTCTCCACCCATCAAAAAAATAAAATCATACACATTTGTTCCACATTATTATAAACAATCATCATTGAAAATCCAATTAAATTAAATGGTCCTCGTAAATAATTCATCTTATAATAACCCATAGAAAATTAACTAGTTTCATAATCATTTCATCGTTGAATCTTTGAATAAAACATTAAATTGTGTTTCTTTCATAATAATTATATCATTTTATGATCCATGTAGAAGAAATTTAATTTATAAACATCTATTAAATATAAAACATTATGAAAAATACAAAAAATGGTATCCTTGGTTCATATCCCCATCAAAGAATAAGTTATAATAAAGTATTTTATCATCAATGGAGGTTTATTTTGAATGGTAAATCACATATAATGATTCTTTAGTAACAAAAATTATCTCTTATAGTCCATTTTTAATACTTTCATCATTTTTAATCAATTTCGTTGAAAATAAACTTGAATGAAAATAAGATGTCATTTAGAAATAATTTGAACCATTTATTGAGTAAAATTTAATTTTCAATTATAAAACAACTATAATATAACATAATTTTAGAATAATTTTATTATAACATAAAAATTTTAAAAAATTCTTCTTTTCAATTATTAGTAAGTAAGTTTATGATTTTTATTCCAAACATAAATGTTAAAAAATAATTTCTTCATATTTTCAATCACAAAAAATGTGAATTTTATTGAAGAAGACATAAATATTCATTTAAATAAATATTTTACAAATTAAATAATATGAAACTTTTTAATGATTAATTTTAATAATTTTAAAATAGATTTGATTGAATTTTAAAAACATTGGTTTTGAGGAAAACATATTTTTGGAACAATAGAGAAATAAAAATGAATTTCTAGAAAATGGTTTCAAAATTTTTTGACGTAGGAAATCCTGGTAAATTGTGCCATTACATAAAAATAACATGAATAAATATTTTGGAAAAAAACTCATGTTTTTCTTGGTCGACAGATCACAATATTTTATAATAAAAATCGTAATTATAAATAATCATGATATATGATGAGATTGTAACATATAATATTTATCACATTAGTAATATTGAATCATGATTCTCAATAGGGAATAATTAACCTCAATGTATCACAATGGTAAATATTTTCCAAATATTACATGTAAAAATGGATGTATATCGACATCATAACAGAATATAGGTGTATAAGATAACATATGTCTTAAAAACATGAATTTTAGAAAGAAACATTGTATCACATTTGTAATATATTAAATAAAAATACACTATAAATATAAAAATAAAATAAAAAACTAGATATCATAAAATTTATTTGATTTAGGAAACAACATTTCAATATAACAGTATATACACTACACACAAATCTAGAATTAAATTTGACTATGTCTCACAAAAATAAAGAAGATATTATAAATTGATTTAAATAAGTATTTATCACCATAATGCACATTAAAAAAACCTTTATAATACATATAATTCAATTATAAATCATCTATAGAAACATTTTCATATAAATAATAAAATAAATTTATTTATTTTTATATTTTATTAACTCTTTATTTACAACTCTTTGTTCAATTAACGTTTTTGGTAATAACTACTATGTCTTTTAAATATGATTTGATTATTAAATAGTATTCATATTAATATTAACGATATATAAAAGTATCTATATTATTAGTAATGATATATGTATTATATATTTTCCATATATATGTATTTATAGTTATCCGTAAAATTTAATGATGGAAAATGAAATACACAGTACATGTATAGGGTATGTCATAGGTACACATGAACATTATTTCCATTTTCTAAATGGTTTTAATGAAATAAATACAAATTAAATATTTTCATTAATGAGAATTTTTTATTTAATGTATATTAAATATTTCCATTTAAACAAAACTTAATACCTTCTATGTGAAATATAAATGAATCACATCGCTATGTGAGGCGGTACTCTACGGTACACACGAGAAATGTTACCATAACATAAAATTATGTCAATTTATATAAAGTATTTGTTTAATAATTTCATAATTTTATAAAAGTTATTTATAGTGTGAAGGAATAAATAAAATAGGAACACTCGTTGATGAACATTTCTTATACTTCAGGTATCATCCTTCTGTTTTCCCAAAATGATTTATAGAATGGATATTCTTTTCATAAAAAGGATTAGATAATGGGATGTCGGATAATGGGAATATATTTGGTCCCGTATTTGATGAATTAAAATTTTTTGATGGTGAGAGAAATATTATAGAAGGGGTGGAGTTATATATGTGGAATGAGTTTCACTTGTGAAATTTTATGAAAGAATTATATCCACACACATTTATTTTATGTTACAAGGATCCAAAATAATGGGAAATTGTCAACAATATATGTAATATTGATTATATATTCAGATAAAAATCAGGTTGTACATGTTTCTTGTCCTTTTTTATTCTTAAATTTTTACCTTACCCTCTTGTAAAACCATTTTCACCATAACCGAGGTTAATTATTTTTACAGCTTTTAGTATTTTTCTTATGAAAAAATTTACATGATATTATTGAATAATATATATACAATTTATTGATATATTAAATCATATTATTAAAATTCAATTGATTTATTATATAAAATATAATTTGAAATTAAACTTTGTTATATAATGAGAATGAAGGGTTTTAAAGAAAATAATCATCAAATGATTACAAATTTTTTATATATAAATTCACCATGATATTAATAAAAATGAAATAATTATAAATAATATATATATAATTTAACAAATTATATTTTGAAAAAATTTTAAAATATAATTTATCCTTTTATATTTTTTTATAGATATTATGTTTGAAATTAAAATTCAATATTTTTAGTAATAAGAAAAACAATATTCAATTTATAAAATTATCATATATTATCCAAAATATAATATGAAAAAAAGGCATAAAATTGTAAATTTATTTTTTGAAATTTATTTTAAAAATGTAAAAAAATATATTTTAAAAGAAACACACATAAGCGATGAAAATTTATGGTTTTAATATGTGTATTTCTCAAGAATAATATTATTTAATATTGAAAATATTTAAAATAATGATAATTATATGAATATAGATTAAAATTTACTAAATTATATTATTAATATTTCGTTTACACAATTCAATATTAGGGAATTTTTTTAATCATTATAATTTTAAAACAGTACATAATTTAAAACTGTTTTCAGAAAAAAAAATCCCTAAAAAATATGATATATTATATTATAAAGTTAACAAAATAGATATTTTTTGGATTAAATATAATAAAACACAACTTATAAAAAATTTAAAATTAATTGGGAATTTAAATTATATTACATATTGAAAAAAATGATATTTTAATGTAAATCTATGTTTTTCACTATTCACTTCGTAAAAAATATATTTCAAAAATTGTGGAAAAAATCACAATACATTAATTTTAATAATATTATTCATAAAACAATAATCTTCTTCTAAAAAATTAATGTTCATTAAACTCCATGTATATACATTCAATTTTTTAGTGTTTGAGGTGTTTGAGGGAGCCCCCAAGAGTTTTTTGTTGAAGTTGGAGCTGAAACAGAATTGATACATAAATTACACAGCATGTATGTGGATTAAAGGAGTTGAAATTTTGTATCACTTATTTTTAAAGTTTTGTTCATGTTGTGTTATTTTTCAAGATAAATAATAAAATTTGATACATTTTTCAGGGGGACCTAGAATACTGAGATTACAGTTCTTGAAAGGGGATTACATGTGATGTAATTCCATGATCTCTAGCATTTTTAAAATATTTTTCTGATAAAACCCCATTCATTCAAACATGGATTCTTTTTCATCCCATTATTGGAAAATCCTATGTGCCTGATATGTTCATCAATCTCATTTCCCCCGACAATGATCTACTGGTCCCAATGGTTGTTTGTAGTTGATATGTGGTAAATACATTATGATTTCTCTTCACATTATCATCTATTTCAAAGATTATTCTCTATGGGCTTCACTATGATAGTATTTCATTGATTTTTGGTGAGTTTGTTCTTCTGTTTTATGACCGCAATTTGGTTCATCGTACACTCATCTACAATTTTCATGTTCAAGGGTGGGTTTCATGTGGTTTCTTCTTAACCAATAGTGCTCATTGAGATAAAAGCATTCATTTAGGTAGGGATTCCCTCGTTTCACCTCATTCTATATCAACTGGGAAATGGGGATTTTTGTGTACCTATGGATAATGGTTGTATTGGAATAAATAATTACAAATAATTTGATAATTGAATTCGAAGGGGAATGGTGTATACTTCAAATTCTATTACAGAAGTGATATTATTTTGTAATACTATGATTTTTTAGTATTGATACCTCCATGAAAATTATGACCAGTATAGTTTTGTGTTTTCACTAGAAATATATGTTGAATTTTGTGCATGGCTTTTCATTGTTTTGATATTAGTGACAATGGAAATTGTTTTATTATGTATTTTTGTATAATTAAATGGAATCCCATGATTTTTTTGTCTGATAGTGCACCTAAAATAAAGTGGAATGTGATAAAATTTCCTTGTAATTCTACAAATGCCTCATAATGTGCTGTGATTTGTGGTCATCCTTGTGGGATGGAGATATGTTGTTGGGGAAGGATGGATGATAGTTTTCTGCCCATTCTTTTAGGTCGGTGAGGTGATAGTTTGAATCCCATTCTTTTGGGGAAGTGATCTGGAAAAGTATTATTCTATTTTTGGAACATGGTTGTGTTCAGCTAGATACACGTGTTTTGATAGACAAAATAATTGTTTAATAATGTTTTAAATGGTTTGGTGGGTTTGATAATGGAGTATGAATTTTTAATAATTAATTAAATGGTTGTTGTGTTATTAATGTTGGATGATTCTAAACAATTAAATGATTATGGTGATTTAATGTAATTTGGTAGGAAATGTGAAATGGGGTTTGGGTTATGTTGTGTGATGTTAGGTATTTGGAGGTGTTAGAAAAAGTGACAGTGATGTGAGTTGGTTATTTTGATTGTGAACCTATAGGTTAGGTTTTAGTTATTTATATTGTATATATATATTGACTAGTATATGTTTTGGATATCAATATAAATTCATCCCATGTTGAAAACTATCTTCCAAACACCAACATTATCATGTAGGGGGTCTCTTTTGCAATATGCTCATTGGAGGATTGAAGGCTGTTCACCCGCTCTCCCAACTCATTCTTCCAAGAGAGGTAGGAATTTTATAGGATATGATGATTGAAATTATGTTAGTGCATTATATGATGACATGTAGTATCCCATGATACTTTTAAATGAGTTTTCATATGGTGTTCTAGGTGTTTTCAGTTGGATATGTCTTGAGATGACCTAGGTGTCTCTGGGATGAGTTGTGTTGTAGTATCCAATGCGTATTTGGAATGAGATGTGATGCATTGTGAGGACCAGGTGTGTGATGGAGGGATTCATCATGAGGCCCAGGTATGTGTGGTTAGGATGTGTTGGGAGGTCCATGTTTTGTTGGTGGTATGTCTTGTGAGGTCTATTTGAGTGGGAGTGGTATGTGATGTGGAATATTCGGAAGAGGAGGGAGTATAAAAAAAATTTATCACTGATAGGAGTACAGCTAATCACTAGGAATGTGTTGTAGGGTACCCCATCCATAATTTTTTTTACATTATATTGTATAACATGTATTTATCTATTTGGTGAGCATGGATTGGTGATATTGTGTGATTAGTGTACATGTTTAGTTTATGACTGGTTTTGTTGTATTCCCATGGATGAATTAGTATGCTCTTTTAACATTTACAAGAATTTAATTTTTTACTACTCAGTACTCTTTCTTGATCACCATACATATTTAAATTTACATTCTCGTTTCTAGGATGGTTATACAGATTGTGTTGGGTATTACATGTTTGGATCCATGATAATCATTATTTCATAGTTTTAGTATTATTTTTCATATATCCCTTAGAGTCTTTCTCGTATATGCATCAATTCTATTTTTACAATCAAGTGGGATGGTTTTTTTCTTTGTTTTTATATATTTCTTTGATTTGATTTGGATGATTCATCTAATCTCCCAATCCTATTTACATTTAGAGGGTAATTCCTACCATTCATGAGAATTTTATACCCTCAGTGATAGTCACAACCCGGGGCTTAGTGGTGGTGAGACTCAGTGGTTATTATCTCTCTCCCCACATTGCCATATCATTGGAGAAAGTGGTTCATGACTGAGTGGTATCAATGGATATGGAAGAGAGATGGGATGATGTTTATAGTTAGGAGTATTGAATATTTCATGGGATGGTATGTAAATAGTTCTATTTGACCTTAGTGCATGACATATGTTAGGGAGACCAACTTGGACATGGGATTTTTGGGCCCCAATTATCTAGTTCGTAGAATTTGTTCTTATTGAATGTTCCTGTGAGATGGAAATTCCTGTAGGTTAGAGACAAATGAGAGGTACTTTAATCATAGTGAGTTATGTTATTTTTTAATTTTTTTGCATCAGTAAAGGAAAAATGGTTAAAATAAATTAAATACCTTAATGATAATTAAAAAATGTCATAATAAAAATTATATACTACACAGGATAATGAAATAAATATTTTCCTTTTAGATATGGCTCCTAGTTGATGTCCATGTGAGGATAAGGTATATTATCTTCTACTAGATAAATCTATTTATCTTCATACAGTTTATTTGGATTAGGAAAATGATCAGAAGTAGGGGATATTGTGCACTTTCCAGTGGTAGTCTTTAGGGAAGTATGGGGAAAGTCTTTCAGATGGTGATATAGTGAGATTGATGGAGGATCATGAAATTCCATTTATTTTGATATGTTTTCTGACAATTTATTGGGTCCCATTGGCTATCTATTTGATTCAATAAACATTGTGTTAGTTGAGGATGCCTTATTTGGGAGAGCCGAAGAAGGAATATGTCTTGTGGCTTGACATCAATAAAAAGATAACAGAAGATTTCCTTTCATTGACCAATATTTTAGTGAATAGGAAAAAGCTTATTTCATTTCAGCAAGTTAGCATGTAATTGTAGAAGTTAGGGGTAAGGTTCAAGGACCTTCTTTATGTTCCACACATTTTTTTCCAGGTGAGGAGTCTCATGCAAGGCATCTTGAGAAGGCACTCCATCAATCTTCCTAGAGTGTGGTTACTCCTTTTACATTTCTAACATACTTGAAGGTTTAAATGAAGTTATTGATGATCGAGTGTATGCACTCAAAATGATGTTCCCCAAGGGAAGGAAAATTTTAGGGTTGTTTGAGGAAATGAGAAAATAGTGGAATGACTTAGGTGATATGACCTTTTTGTTTTATACAAAATGAGATAAAACTTTAGGGGCTTTCCTTTTGACCTTCTTGTTCTAGTGCCTTTCCTGTGGGGTAGGGGACATGGTTTTTCTTCTCTTGGGTTCTTAGCCATCTTCTTCACCAGTTCCTAGTTGATACTCTAGCAATGTTTCGGGATTCTTGATATGTTCAACAATATCCTCAATAGTAGTATCTACTGAGTCTATTTCAGTAGTTAGGGTAACATGAGCATACTCCAACGGGGGAGATGGATAAGGTAATTTCTGGCAATAGGATGATCTTCTTGTTTATATATCGATAACCATACATGGCCATATATGTGTTCATCCGTATAGAATTAAGGGATTTTGGTGTGGTGAGTTTCACACCATAGAGACTACAGTTCTAGATGAACTATATTTATAAAGGTACAAACAGTTTATTTGTACTCCTATTTGTGCCTTGTTTTCTTTGGGAGCATTTCACTCCTTTGTTTCTTCCACTCTATCATATTTATTGATACTAGCTATAGAGATGCTTTCCATACCACTTGTGTTGACAATCATAGTAAGAATATAGACCATCTTGTTAGATATGGGAGGAGAGATATATTGGTGATGGGGCCACATCCGCACTATGGGGATCTATTAATGCTATAGATGCAGTCATACTATGTCATCCTTGGAATTAAATGGTTTCATTATTTAGGTGTTATTATCAGTTTATTCTAGAGGAGTGATATATTTTCAAATGTGGATGTTCACTGTGTAGTTTTTTTAAGTGAGCATATTTTCAGGTAGGGAGATGGAGTTTGGAGCCCCTTAAATAAATGTTCAATGATTTGGTGATGTAGTTTGTAGAATCTACGATCCTATAGATTCTAGAGGTCATTGGGGAGTTCATGGATGTTTCTCCCATGATGGTTGTGATGCTACCCTCCTAACATGACATTTAGTTTGGGGTAGTCTTGATTCTAGGTGATTTACTAATTTTGATGGAAATTTATTGAATAAAAACATTCTTGTTTCTCAGGTTGAGGATACAAATAGATAATCTGATGAAAAATCTTCTTATCGGGCCCAGTGTGTCCTGGTTGGGTGCTTGAATGTTTTTTTATATGAAGGATGATGGTAATATAATCATTTTAAGGGAAAATCATAGGTTTAATAAAAATTATTTCACTATTCAAATAATATATTTTCTTTTTTACATGATAAGTGGAGAGTGTTGGCTTTCTATGACTGATCTATAGATTATATATAACTTGTTTAGGTTGAAATAGTATCATATCTAATGATATATTTTACATGAATGTTTAGGAACTTCAATATTTTTGTCATTTAATTTGGTGTCATGAACTAAACAACTTTATTCTTGGGGTTTATGAACTATGAGTCCATTGAGTTCTTGAAACAGTCCACCAATATATTCGTCAATGACATCATAATCAACTTGATGTCATAGGAGGAGCATTAAAAGAATATTATAATTTAATTTTAGGTTCTTTTAAACCAATATATATATGAAATGTTTTCCATATGTGGGTTACTTACATGTGAGTTTCATTTCCCTAGAAATTTGTTGTCTCTATATGGTGTGGTAGTAGACCTGTATAAGGATGAGCCACTTGTTTCTCTAGAATAACCCAATTATGTGGTTGAGGTTCAAAGTTTTCTTCTTCATGTAGGCTATTATTGGTGGTTTTTACTTGATTTATCTCAATTTATACAGTTTTTGATAGCATATACTAGAAAGAGTCATGATTTTGTGTGGAGTGATCAGTGCCAAGAAGTGTTCAGCTGCCTATAGGGAAAGTTGGTTAGTTTTATAGTTATCCAGTTTCTTGTGGAGAGGTGTTATTTTAGGTGTTGTGTGATGCATCCCATATGGTCTAGGGATACATTATGATGATGTAGTGTGTAGTGATCTCTTATGGTTCGAGAATATTATATCATCATTAGTGTAACTATTTGATATACTATATTGTGTTAGTAATGGTTCTGTTTTCGCTATTGTTGTGGTGGCACTACCTCATTTGGGAGCTCATTGTAGTCATCATTGATCAGAAGAGCTTGAGGAGCATATTTTCCTAGACTGATCTAAACATGAGACATTGATAGGGGATGGAGATTCATAGTACTCTAATTTTTTGATATCATGAATCTTAGGAATGGGAAATATTTTGACCGCCACATTGAGTAGGAAGTCATGTAAGGGTGTTGTTCGGGATTGTGAGGACCATTAAAGAGAAATTTTTTAATTCGAATCTATGTCTTTTAGTGAATGAGTGGGCGGTGGTAGAGGATTGTTTTCACAATTGAAGGTGTGGTTTTCTCATATTCATCAGTTGGAGGAGTCTAAATGGGGAGACATAGGCAGAGGTGGTTCATGATCATAGTGGACAGTGTGTTTCTCTAGAGGGATGGTATGAGGATGGTTAGAACCAGATGTTTTTTCATGTAAGGTATTATTCTCTGGTAGTATTTCGTGATGGGGTCATTCTTCCATTTCATAACACACCTTTTGCGGTTTATCCAGTAGTTTAAATGATGTACCACATATTGAGGATATACTTTTTGCAGCATAGGATGAAATAGGATAAGGTGTATTTTGTGGAAATGTGCATGGTTTTACAGCACATAATGGTTATGTATCATGTTTCTAGTTTTTTATGGAATCCCTTGGATGATATTGATTATAAATGGGATGACATGTTGATGGATTTCATCATAGTTTTTTCCAATTATTAGGGAGGTTTTCATGCTATCTGTGTGATAGTGGATTAGATGAAGAGATTTCCCCCCTTCTTAGAGAATAAGAATTCGGTCAGAGTGGATGTATTGGATAAGATGTATGTCGATGATGTGGTGTGTTTCCAGGAAATTCATAGTTCCATTGTATTGTATTGAGATGCAAGGATTGCCAAACAAGTATGGAGTAAATTGTTTCATGGTTTTGGAACTGAGTTATTCCACATCACTACTTTCCATACACAGATATATTGGAAAATAGAATGGAATATCTAGACGTCGGAGGATTTATTAAGGTCAAGAATCTTGGATATTGGTGGACAGTTGGTCTGACACATTCCCTTGGTATAGTTTCAATATAATAATAAATCTCACTCTTCTTTTGGCATGGAACTATTTTAGAATTTTTATAGGATACTATGTCTTTTTTCTTTGGACTAGTTGGAGGTTAGAGAAAATTTTGTTCTTGGTCCCGATGTGGTGCAAAAAACAATAGATATTGTTCAACATAGTCATGACAGGATGAAAGTAGTGAATGAATAGAATAAGTATTATACAAATCATAGAATTTGTGCCTTGGATTTTGATGTTGGGGAACACATGTTCATGGTGGTTTCTCTCGATGTGGGTTATGGACATTTGGCAAAGGGAGTAAGATTTCTCCCCGGTATGTTTGAAAAAGATGGAAAGGTGGTGCATTTTTTTGTGCTTCAACAATTGTTTGATAGAATCCATGACATATTCAACACTTCCCAGCTTCATCATTATCCTCATGATGACTCCAATGTCACTAATGTGAGAGATTTGGATGTTGCGGTCAACCTGGAATTTCTGGAACATCCAATATAGATATTTTATTTTCAATATAATGTGATCCATGGAAAGAACATTCCATAATTTGTGTGTTGTGTAGGAATGGTGTCTAGGAGTATTTTACATGAGATAAAGATCTATAGATGCACACATAGTATTCTGAGTTGTTTTTTATTTTCATTTTCTTTATTTATCTTTATAATTTGATATTTTAAGCCTGTTTTATTAGATGTGTTGTTCTACTCTTTATTCATGTTTGTAGAGTGATTTTTGATAATGTAATAATTTATGAAAATGGGGGGACCAGATTTATAATCAATATTAATTAAATATTATGTTATTCATCCTATGATAACGAGTTAGTGCCACCAGTTGTAGTTAATATCATTACATAGAAGACTGAATTCACTAATTTGGGTGTTTAGGGCGGTGTCGTTTTTTGCATGTACGATGGTTCTATGAGAATAGAAGATTTCTAGTTTTGGATATGTTTTTATGAGGTTTGGAAATTAATTTTAGGATATTTTGTTTGGCATGATTGGTTAGTGGATCCTTTCAATGTATGATGACATACTTGAGAGGTATCTCATTTGTTAGTTGTTTGTAACCCCATTCATTGTAGTCTTGGAATTGTAGTATCTAGGGAGAGATAAATTTTAGAGGTATATTATGTAACATTTTATTCATTTTGGTCCATTAAATTTCCATTTTTGAGTGTTGGTGTTGTTAGGGGGTGGTTGTGGGAGTTCTAATTAGACGATGAAGGTGCAGCTAAACTGCTGCTTGAATTAATGTTTGTGTCCGAGGATTACACATAAAGAAATATGGTATCACATATTGTCTTGGGATGGTTCACATCATGTAGTTTTTTATAAATAATAAAAAGGAGATGCATTTATGGAAAAATCATGAATCTTGGGATTACACGACATTAAAGGGAATTACATGCCACATAATTAAATAATCCAATGCAGTTATAAAATTAATTTGATTGTCAATCCCTCATTCATTCAATTTTTGATTACTCATCCTCTAATTTTGGTCAAACCGTAGGAACATTGAGGTGTTCGTCGAGATTTTTTTCACCCCACTAGAATCTGTTTATCTCATTGGTTGTTTGTTAGGAAATTTTGGTCAATATATTGTGAGTTATCATCTCATTCTTATCCATTTTCATCTGTTCTACACCAATGTATCCACTAGAGTGGTGTTTATTTTTTGGGGGTTCATTTGGGTAGCGTTTCATTCTACCCTTTAGTGTGATGTAGGATGGCCATCAATTTTTTTCTAAAATGCTAGTTTTTGAGTTATTTATTTTTTTCCATCTAGTGAAAAGTGAGTTGCAAAGCTTCATTGAGAATGGTTTTCTTTTATTATTCCATGTTGTTTAAAATCTGGATTCGGTTTTTTATTTTTAACCGTTGGATTTTGGATTTTTGGGATTATCTAAATATAAAGAATTGATTAATATTATTTTAATTGAAAAGTTGTTACATTGCCCAGATTTACAACATTAATATTATTTATTATATTGGGATTGTATGGGATTGAAGCCCCGACTAAAAATTGTTTTCCTATGGATATTTTTAGGCATATGCTAAATATACAGTGTTTTCTTCATTGTTTGTTGTTACTGTCATATATCCCTAAAATGAATTTGGATAATTACATATATTTTGATAATGAAATGAATGCACATAATTTTGGTCTGTGTGATAACACCCTTAAATAATGTGGAATTTGATAACAATTTCTTCTAAATCTGTAAATTGATAATGATATATATCCATTAGAGTTTATGTTTGGGGGATAATGATGTGTGGATGGGGAATGTGAGGATGTTAGTTTGTGTTCTGTTATTTTGTGGTGGTGTAGTGATATTTTGTGAGTTTTTCTATTGTTGTGGCTTTGGGAAATAATTTTAAGTTGTTTTGTAATATGGTTTTGTTGTTGTATATTCCTGAGTAGTGAAGGACAAATAGTTGAATAAAAATGTTTTTAATAGATTGGGTGGTTTGGAAAATGGAATTATAATTTTTATTAAATAATTATATAATGGGTTTTCTGATTGATGGATGTATTTTCAAAATAATTACATTAATGGGGTGATTAAAAAGAAGTATTTTGGATATGTGAAATTGGGGTTGATTAATTTTGTTGGATGTTATGAATTTTTAGGTGGCAGAAAAAGTTATGGTGATGATAGTTTGTTACTCTTGTTGGACATATAGCTTGGGTATGAGTGTTTGAAACAGTGTATATATATACTTTTATAATATCTTGATTCATATAAGTACCCCACCAATGTTGTGCAGTATGTTCTAAACACCCAAATTTTCACTCATGGGGGTTTTAATCCCAACATCAATTTACAAGGATTGTTGTATTGTAACACCCCATGATTTTATGAAAAATATTTTTTTTAATTTCATTAATGTCTTGTGTTGTATGCTACACCAAAATTTTCTTGAAAAACATGCATCCCTAACTTGTCTTGCATTACACTCAAGCGCGACCTTCCACGATAGTGTGTGTTCTACACAATACCGAGTTTCACTAAACAACGATATGCTATTAAAATATTATTAAAACTAGTTGTTATGATTAGTAATAAACAATTTTTGAAATTTTGTAAATTTTTTTTCTCAAAATGGACTTCATTTTTGGATTCGGAATATCGAAATTAGCTTAGGGTGAAATTTTGGTACTTTTCAGATAAATTTCATATTCTGATGAATAGTGAAAATTACTAAATTTTAATTAAAAACACATTTTTTAATCGAAATAATTAATAGTGGTAAATTATTAATTTGAGTGGTTTTGAAGAATATTTAGAATAAATTTTTATAATTTAATACAATGTTGTTCATTGGATGTAATTTCACATTTAAACCAGACATAAACAAGTGTCAATCTTTTGATAGTTATTATCTCTTAAGAACAAGCTATTTGTTTTGACGAAAGGAATTAATTTTTAAATTAATTAATGCAACTGATATGTTTTTAATTTGGTAAAATTACATCATTTTTGAGTTAATAATATCAAATATAGCTTAGGCCTAATTTTTGGTATTTTTCTGGAAACATTCATTTTTTGATGTATAGTGAAACCACTAAGTGGTAGTTAAAAAACTGAATTTTTTCATAAAACATAATTTTACCGCTTCTTTGAGAGGAATTTAAATAATCTGAGAGACACGATTGATGTCAGTAAGTAAAATGTGGTTCAATGAGATGAAAATAATTTTTGGTAAATAGTAATTTTCTACTTTTTTTAACCACGGTTAAAAGTAAATAGGGTAATTAAGGGTAAAAATGATATTATTATTACCCTAAAACAAGTTCTAATTCTATTTGATAAGTGTAATTCGACCAAAAACAACCTTAGGAATAAAATATGATCATTTTGGCCCACTTGGATTAGATTAGGACATTTATTATTAATTTATTTAAAGAAGGGTTAAAATAGTTAAAATCAAAGTTTAATAAGTAAATAATTTTTAATATAGGGTTATAAATAAGATAAATTCCACTATAAATATTCATTAGAAATATAAAAAGATTTCCTACACAATGGTATTTTATTTGTAATTTTTAGACTTTTAAATTTTTAATTTATTTACGACACAAATATTACGCAGTAATTATTTTATTAATGAAATATTGACATAATTGATGTTATAAATACCCAAATAAATGTAATTTGAGACTTTAAATGAATTACAATAATTTTATAGGTTAATATGACATGTTATTATTCATTTAATTAACTTTTTAGAACTAATTATTCTATTATGAGTTTCACAAAAAGCAATTACTAAATACTGTCAAAATTGACATAAAAAGGATTTTAAAACAAATATTATATTACTAATTGTTATTTTATTCATAAAAATAGAATGGTCGGAAAAATGACTTAGATAAGGTTATATATATTAATTATAAACAACTTGGGGTTAGTTTGTCTTGTTATAGTAAGTTTATTATCCTTATAGTTTAAGAACACAAAAAGACACGGTAAAAGTAAAATTATCTAACTTAAAGTTAAATATAAATGATAAGGTTAAAATAGGAAGCTAAAATTTTCTAAATTATATTGGATGAGAGGCTTTGGACCCATCCCCACTTTAGCTTCTAAATAAATACATTTGGAGCTCTTTAAAACCGAATATGACTTATAATAAAATAATATTTTTAGTTTTCCAAAGGAGCCCATCTCCTCCCTTATAAAAGGGCTCCTCTTCCCCCTCTTCCTCGCACCTCTTTGAGCCTTCAAGCTCGTCCAAAACCTGCCAAAATATCTTCTCCACTTCCACTAGAAACATCCTAGAGGTCTTGTTCTTCTTCAAAGACCAATTTTAGTGCCCTAATAAGAGGACTCAAAGAGGCACTTCAAAGAAGAGGTAATGTCCGTTACCGATTATTTCAACTTTATTTCTTCTTCCACATCTTCTTCTTAGGTTGTTTCATTATGAAGTAATAACATCAGTATCACTCATATACTGATATGTTATTATAAGTAGGAAACAACCATATTTCACCATCTATCCATCCTACGGAAAATGAAATCACCGCGTGTGCGTACGTACAGAATACCGTCTCCACGCCGTGGTATAATCTATTTTCCACCACAACCTTACATGGATGGGTATACTGGTGTAAATAATAACTATATATGATTATTTTAAAGTGATATTTATTTTGAAATAGTATACATAAACTCCAATACAGTCCCATGATCATGAGAACGATATCATCGCTCGTGCGTACGTATAGACTACCGTCTCCACGACGCGATGAGATTCATTCTCCACATTAACCATTCATGAATGATTATAAAGTATATATAATAAGTAATAATGAATTATATGAAATAATAATGATACTGGATTTATGTGTATATATATGTATGTCATCTACTTAATTCTATTCAACTCAATAAGAAAACGAAAACAGCGTTCATGCGTACGTACGGCCTACCGTCTCCATGAACGATGTATTTCATTCCATTTACTGATTTATTATATATATGTATATTCTGAATATATTTTATATATAAATCATGTTTTATATTCTGGAATTATGTAATCATGATCTAAGTAATCATATTAATAATTACAATTCAAAACACGGACGACAAATGAAACAATTTTACGCAAAACGCTCTATAACATGGAATTTACAAAAGAACGGGTAATATAAAGTGATAAGTGAAACATATATGATACAATAACAATGAGTATGATTCTGGAATAAGTCAATGACATTATTTAAATCATTATACAGGAGGTTCGGACACAAACTAAGCAAATCGGATCTAAGGTAATGAAAATATCACAATCTCATTTTTATCCGAGATTTTTTATACTTTGGTATTTACTGGGGTGTATTTTATCATCCAAATCCATTTTTCCTCAATATGTAATATTATTTATATCCTCCTACAATTTTTTAAATCCAATTTTACCCGTCGGTGAGTTTTTAGTAAAAGATATGAAAGGAATCTTTTGTCGTTTTTCGTACGAGGTACTTTTTGACTTTCCCGACAAAAGTATGAGAAGAATGAATTTTTAACTTATATGGAATGAATGGATTTTTAAAAGATTATTTACAAGAAGAATTATTTACATGTTTTCAAGTTTATTTTTAATCAACTTAATTTAGTTTAAAATTGTTTGAAATTTTATGAAAGGAATTTTTTTAAGTAGAAAGGATATTTTCCTCAAGAATAGAGTTCAAGTGTTTTATCAAAATTATTTTCCATATAAGATAATATGGGGTTCTGTTATTATCCCTATTATTACATTGATTTGATTATGTTGTGGTGGAATTATTTTTATGAATTTCTTTATCTTATATGAATTGATTTATGATTCCATGTTGTTTAAGAATCCCATTTTTATTACATGGGTTATTCTATGATGTATGGCTTCTGATTTTGTGGCACACATAAGAATGGTATCCTTATGAGATGGGTGTGACCTATATCTCCCTTCAATGAATTGGGTAATGATTTTATATCTCATGAGATAGACATGGCTGGAACGGCAGGTTAAACCGGTTCAGTAAAATAGGACTGAAATGAGGAGTGAACTCGGTTCAGAAATGGAATGTGTCCCCTATGATAGTCTTGGCAATGAGTCTTGACGAAAAAGAAATGATTATCTATAATTATGTGTTCATGCCACAAATTTTCATGTTTTATGTTATGATTATTGGGATTACATTTCACAACCATGATTTATCCCATGTTATGAAATTATGATCTCTTTTGTTGGGTAAGATTTCCAAATTGTTATGTTATTATGAATATGATGTGATTGATATTTCTTTTGTTTACCCTTACTGAGCATTTGAGCTCACCCTTTTATGTTTTCTTTTCCCCAGGATATAAATAAAGGTTTTAGGTAAAAAAAAGGGATGATCTTTATGGGATATGTTGAAGATCATTCACCATGATAGAAGATTATATTCCGAGTTTCCAAAGACACTAAACTATTACGGTCCTTGTGTGTGTGTTTTTGTAATGTACTAAGTATTCCGTAAAAGTAATGTAATGTCCATGTACGTCAAGCTTTGGGTCTCTACAGTTGGTATCAGAGGAAAGGTTTAGTCAACCTTTGGAAACTTGGATGCGAGAACTTTAGTGAGATCTCTCGAGAGATTTCTAAGGTATGTCTAGGGATGTACCTAAGGTTAAGTATACGCTATAGTCCTAGAATTGCGCTAAACATCTTAGAATTAATCATAAGATGTCAGATATTGATGGTACTCCCCCTTTATTATGTTGTTTTCTCTAGCATGATTTTTTCCTCTCACACTATTCTTTTTGGGTTTTAGACGATGGCTGGAACCCGAAGGAACCATGCTGATCAATGTAATGGACAATGCAATGATTTTCCTCCTGAACAAACTAATGTTATGGGAGATGGAGAGCAAAATATTATTGTTATACATACACAAGCTATGAATCATTCTGGACTTCCAAATGAGCAGAGAAGGGAACAATATTCTATTGAGTCCTTCATGAGGCAACATCCACATTCTTTCAGTGGGTCTTCTGATCCACTTGTTGCTGAACAATGGATCAGTACTACTGAAAAGATATTTTCCGTTCTTCAATGTTCTGAACATGATAAATTCATCTTAGCAGTGTATCGTTTGAAAGGTGATGTTGATCAATGGTGGAATATTATCAAGAATACGAGGCCAAGAGATGAAATTGAGTCCATGGAATGGGACGAGTTCAAGAACTTATTTTTCAATAAGTACTTCCCTTGTATTATTCGAACAAAGATGGAGAAGATGTTTCTTGAACTAAAGAAAAAGGATGATGAATCTGTTGGTATATACGAAGCGAATTTTACAAGGCTTGCAAGGTATGCATCCGGATTTATCCTCCAACCTGAAAGTAAAGTTGATCGATTATTCAGTGGCTTAAAACCAAATCTTCGAAGGGCATTAGCTATAAGAGACTTCAGTAGCTATGAAGAAATTGTGCGTTGTGCTATCAAAGTAGAAATGGAAGTTGGTGTTACTTATCCATCTCATAGTTTTGACTAGAAACTAAAGATGGATTTCAAGGAGAAATCTCATAATAATGGTGAAAAGAAGATGAATGATTCCTTATGCTCAAAGTGTGGAAAGAAGCATGGTAGAGATTGTCTTAAAGGGACAGGTAAATGTTTAAAATGTGGAAAGTAAGGTCATCGGTCATTTGAATTCCGAAATGATGGGAAGAAGATGTCTACTGATGCAAAAAAAATTAATGGATACACAGAATGAACCTACTATACTTCAATGCTTCAAGTGCAAGGAAATGGGCATTATGCCAACAAATTCCCTAATCTAAGGGTTAGTGATGATCGACATGAGCAACCACTTAAGGAAAAGGACAAAGGGAAGTCACATGCGATCACCATTGGCGATATTGAATATAACAACGATGTGGTTGAATGATTAAGTGTTTGTGTAATGGGATTACAAAATAATGTTGTATATAGTATCTTGGAATATTGGAATATTTATGTATTGGTCTATTCTGGTTTTCAATAATTTTATGGTACTTGTAGCCATGGGAAGTGATTGAGATATTTATTTGGTAAGCAGATGATATGCGCATAATGACGGGATAAGAAGATAATGAGATATTTGATTGTATTCATGAGCTCATGATTTATATAAGGACTAAGTGAAATCATGGTTTGTGTATAAAGAATTTTGAGGATTTTGGTTTGTGGAAAGTGTTAACTTTTAACTGCATTCATGTTTCCACTAAGGTTCAATGGGTATTCATTCTTCAAAAGAATACATTATTAAGGTATTCACATGTTTTTAATTTGACTAACAAGATTATCTTATGATATATGGGGGATAAATGATGGCATTCACATGATTGTTATGTGACATTTCAAGTAATCATTTTCTTTATACTATGAGCTTGGACCGAAGTATTTTAGATAAGCCTAAAGATTGGAATGGATTAGGTTGGAAAAAAGTTAGTATTGTTTAAGGATATAAATTTTTTTTGATATTATTGATGGGATGTTATAGTAATATAGCTTTAGAAAAAGGACAACCTGCAGGACGGGCGACAGCCCATGGCGTCGGACAAGGCTGTGGGAATCGAACCCACAACCAAAGTGCGACTGGCCTTTATCGCCTACCACTGGTCTACAGGAAGTCCCTGGTTTATAGAAAATAGTTTTATTTTATTACGTGGTATGATATATGAATTATAGGTTCATTCTTGGAATCGTATACGATTAACCTCACCATAGATGGACTTATGTATATTTGATAACTTTTGCTAACCTTTTGTTTGAAACAGATGGAATGACCCATCATTCTATCAGATGATCTATTAACACTTCATGAATAACAAATTCAACGTCATTTCTTTAATAGATGATGTGGAAATTGTTCAAATCACGAACAACAGTGAGATTGTACCAAAATAAAATAATTATTTATTCTAATTCAAATTATTCAACTTTAGGGAAATGAACTTGAAAACCAAAAATGTTGTCCTAGTGCCCTTATATCCGATGAATCAGATGGTCCCCTAAATCATCACAAATTTATGGCTTTTTGATTGTTGGATTTTTGATAGCCATGTTCTCTACCACTCTCCATCAGAACATGACTGTTAGATTTCTCTTCCATATCCATATTTTCACATATGTTATCCTATGTGGAAACCCTGTGATTAGTTAATTTGGGTAACCGTTACGTTTCATACATTAGTTTTTAAAGCCAAGTTATGGCATTCATTTTTACGATGTGGGTTTCTATTAAAGAAACATTCGAGTAGTAACCCATTTATAACCACGATGAATTTCAAGGGTGAAATTCATTTTAAGGGGGTAGAATGTAACACCCCAAGATTTTACGAAAAATAATCTTTTTATTTCATTAATGTCTTGTGTTGTACGCTACACCAAAAGGAGCTTGAAAAACATGCATCCCTGACTTGGCTTGCATTACACGCAAGCGTGACCTTCCACGATAGTGTGTGTTGTACACAATACCGAGTTTCGCTAAACAACGATATGCTATTAAAATATTATTAAAACTTGCCGTTATGAATAGTAATAACCACTTTTTGAAAATTTGTAATTTTTTTTCAAAATGGACTTCATTTTTGGATTCGGAATATCGAAATTATCTTAGGGTGAAATTTTGGTACATTTCGGATAACTTTCATATTCTGATGAATACTGAAAATTACTAAATATTAATTAAAAACAACTTTTTTAATCGAAATAATTAATAGTGGTAAATTATTAATTTGATTGATTTTAAAGTATATTAAGAATATATTTTTAAAATTTAATAAAATTTTGGTAATTGGATGTAATTTCACATTTAAACCAGACATAAACAAGTGTCAATCTTTTGATATTTATTATCTCTTAAGAACACGCTATTTGTTTTGACGACGGGAATTAACTTTTAAATTAATTAATGCAACTGATATGTTTTGAATTTGGTAAAATAGACATCATTTTTGAGTTCATAATATCAAATATAGCTTAGGCCTAATTTTTGGTATTTTTCTGGAAACTTTCATTTTTTGATGAATAGTGAAACCACTAAGTGGTAGTTAAAAAACTAAATTTTTTCATAAAACTTAATTTTACCGCTTCTGTGAGAGGAATTTCAAAAATCTGAGAGACACGATTGATGTCAGTAAGTAAAATGTGGTTCAATGAGATGAAAATATTTTTTGGTGAATAGTAACTTTCTACTTTTTTCACCACGGTTAAAAGTAAATAGGGTAATTAAGGGTAAAAATGATATTATAATTACCCTAACACTTGTTCTAATTCTATTTTATAAGTGTAATTCGACCAAAAACAACCTTAGGAATAAAATATGACCATTTAGGCTCCCTTGGAATAGATTAGGACATTTATTATTAATTTATTTAAAGAAGGGTTAAAATAGTTAAAATCAACGTTTAATAAGTAAATAATTTTTAATATAGGGTTATACATAAGATAAATTCAACTATAAATATTCATTAGAAAGATAAAAAGATTTCATACATAATGGTATTTTATTTTTATTTTTAAGACATTAAAATTTTTAATTTTTTTATGACACAAAGATTATGCAGTAATTATCTTATAAATGAAATATTGACATAATTGATGTTATAAATACCCAAATAAATGTAATTCGAGACTTTAAATGAATTAAATTAATTTTATACGTTAATATTACATTTTATTATTCATTTAATTAACTTTTTTAGAACTAATCATTCTTTTATGATTTTCACAAAAATCAATTACTAAATAGTGTCAAAATTGACATAAAGAAGTTTTTAAAACAAATATTATATTATTAATTGTTATTTTATTCCTAAAAATCAAAGGTTCGTCCAAATGACTTAGATAAGGTTATGTATATTAATAATAAAAACATGGGGTTCGTTTGGCTTTTTATAGTATGTTTATTAACCTTATAGTGTAAGAACACAAAAAGACACGGTAAAAGTAAACTTATCTAACTTAAAGTTAAATATAAGTGATAAGGTTCAAATAAGAAACTAAACTTGTCTAAATTATATTGGATTAGAGGATTTCGACCCATATCCCCCTTAGCTTCGAAATAAATCAATTTGGAGCTATTTAAAACTGAATATGACTTTATAATAAAATAATATTTTTTTTCCAAAGGAGCCCCTCTACTCCATTATAAAAGGGCACCTCCTCCCCCACTTCCTCACACCACTTTGAGCCTTCATGCTCTGCCAACCCCAGAAAAATTATCTTTTCCACATCCCTATAAACATCCTAGAGGTCCTGGTATTCTTCAAAGACCAATTTTATTGCCCTAAGAAGAGGACTCAAAGAGGCGCTTCAAAGAAGAGGTAATGTCCGTTACCGATTATTTCAACTTTATTTTTTCTTTCACTTCTTCTTCATAGGTTGTTTCATTATGAAGTAATAACATCAGTATCACTCATATACTGATATATTATTATAATTATGAAACAACCCTATTTCACCATCTATCCATCCTACGGAAAATGAAATCATCGCGTGTGCGTACGTACGGAATACCGTCTCCACGCCGTGGTGTAATCTATTATCCACCACCACCTTACGTGGATGGGTAAAATGGTTTAAATAATATATATATATGATTATTTTATAGTGATATTGATTTTTAAATAGTATATATACACTCCAATACAGTCCCACGATCATGAGAATGGTATCATCGCTCGTGCGTACGTAGGGACTACCGTCTCCACGATGCGATGAGATTCATTCTCCACATTAACCATTCATGAATGATTATAAAGTAGATATAATAAGTAATAATGAATTATATTACATAATAATGATACTGGATTTATGTGTATATATATGTATGTCATCTACTTAATTCCATTCAACTCAATAAGGAAACGAAAACAGCATTAATGCGTACGTACGGCCTACCGTCTCCATGAACGGTGTATTTATTTCCATTTACTGATTTATTATATATATTTATATTCTGAATATATATTATATATAAATCATGTTTTATATTCTGGAATTAAGTAATCATGATCTAAGTAATCATATGAATAATTACAAGTCAAAACACGGACGACAAATGAAACAATTTTACCCAAAACGCTCTTAAACATGGGATTTACAAAAGAATGGGTAATATAAAGTCATAAGTGAACCATATATGATATCATAACAATGAGTATGAATCTGGAATAATTCAATGACATTATTTAAATCATTATAAAGTAGGTTCGGACACTTACGAAGCAAATAGGACCTAAGGTAAGGAAAATATCACAATCTCATTTTTATCCGAGATTGTTTATACTTTGGTATTTACTGGGGTGTATTTTATCATCCACATCCATGTTTCCTCAATATGAAATATTATTTATATCCTCCTACAATTTTCTAAATCCAATTTTACCCTTCGCTGAGTTTTTAGTAAAAGATATGAAAGAAATCTTTTTTCGGTTTTCGTATGAGGTACTTTTTGAATTTTCCGACAAAAGTACGAGAAGAATTTTTTAAAACGTATACAGCATGAATGGATTTTTAAAACATTATTTCCAAGAAGCTTCCTTTACAAGTTTTCATGTTTATTTTTAATCAAATTCTTTTAGTTTAAAATTTTATGACATGTTAAGAAAGGAAAAAAGTTTTTGAAGTAGAAAGGATATTTTCCCCGAGAATGGAGTTCAAGTGTTTTATCAAAATTATTTTCCATCTAAGATAATATAGGGTTCTGTTATTATCCCTATTACTACATTGATTTTATTATGTTGTGATGGAATTGTTTTTATGAATTCCTTTATCTTATATGAATTGTTTTATGATGTCATTTGTCTAAGAATCCGATTTTTATTACATGGGTTATGCTACGATGTATGGTTTATGATTTTGTGGCACACATAAGAATGGTATCATTGTGAGATGGGTTGGACATATATCTCCCTCCAATGCATTGGGTAAAGATTTCATATCTCATGATATAGACATGGAAGGAACGGCAGGTTAAACTGGTTCAGTAAAACAGGAATAAAATGAGGAGTGAACTCGGATCAGAAATGGAATTTGTCCACTAAGATAGTCTTGGAAATGAGTCTTGAATAATAAGAAATGATTCCCTATGATAATGTGTGCATACCAATAAGTTTCATGTTTTATGTTATGATTATTGGGATTACATTTCACTACCATGATTTATCCCATTTTATGAAATTATGATCTCTTTTGTAGGGTAAGATTTCCAAATTGTTATGTTCTTATGAATATGTTGTGATTGATATTTCTTTTGATTACCCTTACTGAGCATTTGAGCTCACCCTTTTATGTTTTCATTTCCCTAGGATATAAATAAACGTTTTAGGTAACAAAAAATATGGAATATCTTTATGGGAGATGTTGAAGATCATTCACCATGATTAGAAGATTATATTCCGAGTTTCCAAAGACCCTAAACTATTACGGTCCTTGTGTGTGTGTTTTTTTAATGTACAAATTTTTCCTGTAAAGTAATGTAATGTTCATGTACGTCAAGCTTCGGGTCTCTACATGTATAGTAGCATGATCTTCCCTTCTCCTTCTTCTATTTGAGGTGGGTATTGTACATGATGTGATGGATAGATGTAAGTTAATGCATTTTATGAATATATTTGGTATGTTGGGTTTATTTGGGATTAGTTATAATGTCGTTACCCATGTATCTTCATGATGACTTTCTTGTGGTGTCTCTGGTTTCTTTAAAATGAGTTGTGTTGAGAAATTCTAATTTTCTTCTGGTTGAGATGTGATGTGTTTCAGAGCCCAAATGTTTTTGGGATGTTATGTGAGTCCTAGGTGATTGAATGTAGGTTTTTGTGTGGTATATTCAGAAGAGGTGGGAGCGGCTAGAAATTTTCCACTGTGTTGAGAGTGACTAAATAGTGGGAAACTAGTGCGGGTATCCTGTCATTAATTTTCCTTAATTTATATTATATTTCATGACTTGTGTTATTTTGTGGGAAGTTATTAGTGTGGTTGGGATGCTAAGTATAATTTTTATGGTGGTGTTTGGTTCAACTATTATCTCACAGGTGGATTAGTAGGCTTCATTACCATGTGCATGATATTCTTCGGTTTTCATAAGTAGTATACTTATTTTCTCATCGTATATATATAACATCTTTTAGGTTTTATGGACTATATTTCAGATCATGTTGGACCATACTATATTGTATCCTTGGTAGTTTCAATGTCACTACATTAGCTTTTCTTTTTTGTATTTAACATGGATACAATATTTTATATATATGATTTCTATTTAGATATCCAGTTGTGATGGTTTTTGGATTACATTATATATATATATATGGTATTTTTTGTAGATGACTCACTTTATTTCTCGATACAGTTTACATTTAGAGGGTAATGCCTTCCATATATGAATTTTTTATACCCTCGGTTCGAGTCACCTACCATGGGCCTACTGGAGACAATAATTGAGGGTTATTATCACCATACACTCATTGAATAAACATTCAAGGGTGGTGGGGTATGAATATTTTCATATTTATCAATAAATTAATTAAACAATATTCTCATCAAAATAAATCAAAAAAGTTTTTGATGAAACCATATTTTTATGTGTATAATTTCATTACAAAAATATGAATAATAATTTAAATTAAATTTATAAATAAATTATTATTGGATTGGTAATTTATAAATATATTTTATAATGTTGTTAACAATGTTCTTACCTTGATCTTTAATTGTATGTTTTGCAATGGTTATTCGAAAAATAATTATATTTCATTAATTTATAATTATTGTTGTCTCATTCTATGCAAACTATCATTCCATCTATTATTACGATATAAACCCACCGTTGTGAATAATGAATGATAAAAATCATATTACATATAATAAAATCCAAACTCGATGTTGTGTGTAGTAGAAAATATTGAAAATTTTAAAATATTTTGAAAGTAATTATTTCAAAAAAGTCAATACATGTTAAATTCTACAACCAATAAAATGAATTCCCCCATCAATATTCAACCTGATCATCAAAAGAATCATATTTAAAATTTCCTTCATATAAAATAACGTAATAAAATGGATAACAATATTCAACATTTAGAAATAGAAATTGGTGATTTTAATTATTATTGAATAAAACACTCATGGATTCTAAAAATGAATAAAATGGCGGGAGTCAAAAAAACATATCTATTGAAGAGAAAACTATGAGCCAAATACTAATGGAGAGTGACAGAGAACATTAATTTTTTGAATGTGGGTGATCCATAGATAGTTACATACCACAAATCTATAATCCAATGTGGTATAAAAATTTATATAGATATCAACAAAAAATCATGACAACGTGACATCATTTTAATTCCAGATCCATTTCATATTATTGGGGAATTATTTTTAACTCTAGACTGATAACATTTTAAAAAATACATAATGATATCATTTAATTTCATAGTTATAATTTCATCCATTGGTTATGACTTAATCAATTAATTTTTCAACTCTTACTATCATAGATGATTTCCTTTTATATCTGATTCACAAAATAATATCCATATAAGAATGACAAATATTTCCTTTTAATCTCGTTAAATATTTTAAAACTATTTATGAAATATTGATAAATGTACATATGGTGTATTAATATGTTATTCTCTAATACCTCATCTAATGTTCAACATATACAATTCAATAAATAGAAAATTTTAAAACTGTTCAAAAATTATATATTTATAAATTATGTTAGTAAATCTACCTATAATTAATCCCACATATATCATAATGTGTTTCATAATTTTCACATACCATGCATGTGAATACTATCATCTTATATTCTCATGAAACATGTTAATAAACATATTAACCATTGATCATGTAGTTGGGGTTTGGCTTAGTGGTAATCACCCCTTAATACTACATGAAAAAAGGGGGTTCAAAACTCATTGGGAACAGGGTACTGTAGTAGTACTATAGTGTAATGTAGTAGTGGCGGCATTGCAGCAATGGCGGGTACTATAGAGGTGGCATGGAATTGTAGCAGTGGTGGGTACTATTCATGTAACGCCCCAGTTTTGGATGCCACACAGAGGATCCTCGTACCTGGTTGGTCACATGTCCTTAAGAGCTTTTCCCTAAATGCCAGAGGCTGCCAACTAGCAGTGAGGGCCTTGGGACTGATAATGGGGAAATTGTTCCCTCATTGGAAGTGTAACACAACGGAAGATAATAAATCATACAATAGCAGAAGTAGTAAATATCCAACAACAGTAAGCAGTGGATGACTAATAAATAAACAATTGGAAAAATATATAAATGATGTATGATGCATATGTGTCTATGAAAGCAGTGAAACAAGTCACAATGCTGAATACAGTACTAAACCCATGTACAAAAGAAAACGATAAACAACTCATCATCGCAAGCCTGAGCTTGGTCCCATTCTCTCCAGCTCCAATGCAATCATGAACATGATGTAGAAGGGAACTTTACCTTATCTATACCTGTAATAATATAAACTGTTTGGGCCCAAAAGCATGACCCAAGCAGGGTGTGATACAAAATCTCAATATGAAACCACCCGAAGATCTGTGCCTAATAGTCAGTGAATATATATAGAAGGTAAAAGTTAAAAAAACAGTAAACATGACAGTACTTAGTAGGAAACAATCCACAGTTCTAGCATATAATTTACAACAAGTAAGAAGACACTCAAAAAAGTAGTACAACAAGGAAACCCTCTAGGTAGTTCTCACATCATAACCCTTATGGTTCAACTTAAAAGTACTTGCAACCCTCTCGGACGCCAACATAATCTCACCCCTCTGGTTACCTAAATAATAGACTCTCTATGGAAGCACTCAACGTCAATTCACCCTATAATCTCATATCATACTAAAGGCTCTTTGGGGAAGCACTCAATGTCTCATTCCCCCTGTGGCCCATGCCGAGGAACTAAAAAAACTCTGAGGAAGAACTCAACATAAATTCCCTCTCTTGTCTCACATCAAATTATAAACACACTATGGAGAAGCCCTTACGCCCATTCTCCATATGGTCTATTACAATAGTTTCTCACATCCCTATGTAAAGTCCCCAAGTATCACTTCGCATAACATCCAAAGTAACCTGAAGAACTACTTGGCTACCATTCTACAACTTCTCTACATCGAAGTAAAATTGTCACACCATCCTACAATACAATACATAGAAAAGGAAATATCCTAACATGAAAAACTATACCAACCGTCATAAATAGGAAAAACATGTGTGGGAAAAAACATCCAAATCACAGTAAATTACCCTATTCCCAAAAAATATCCTCTACTCACACATATAATAAATGAAAGAAAACAAAAAGGGAAAACAGGAAACATGCAATACCCCGTTAAAGGTTATTGGTGGAATTTTCACAAAATACACAACGACTTTCTACTGAATGGCACGAACCACCTACCTTGATGTTAAGATATCAATATACTAGAACCACTAGGATTGAGTCTCTTTAGAACATCAAATATCTACTAAAATGTATAAATTTTTTAACCCACGATAACTTGGAAAAGAGAAGGAATTGGAAAATGAAGCTGTAGGAGAATGAAGAACTCATCAATGAATTTCCAACGCACCTGACGGTGATAGAATCCTGGGACGGATGGAGACTCAGTGGCTCATCAAATATCCTTATCCATACCCTCACTCTCGGATGAACCAAAGCTAAAAGATTGGTATTTTTTCCTTCAGATGTGACCCCAGTGGTTTTAACGAAAAAAATACAGGGCGTGTACTTTTGGAGTGCATGATGTGTGCTTTCTATATCCGTACTCCACATTATGTGGCCTCCATGTCACCCCACACGACCGTGTGTGTGGCCCTTACATAGCCAGCACACGGGCTCACGTGGAAATGAAGTACATGATGTGTACTCATAAAGTACATGGCGTGCAGTTCAGAAATTTCCAGAATCTTTTATTTTCTAAAAAACTCTAGAAAATGGAAAAATATACCTGAAAAGAAGGTCAAAATTCTTACAAAAGTCTCCAATTAAATAAATTCATCCCCGAATTTCCCTGGTGAATCTTAGAATATGAAACCCCAAACATATCCAGCCAATGTGATCGTACAACAACCTCCTTCTCCCATGTCTCATCATGTACTCACTCGTGCTGCCACAACAACCATACCAGAGGAACAGACCATCCACGAAGAACCTTCCTACTGTGATCGATCATAGGAATAGGATTCTCCTTAAACGATGCATCTGCCTTGTGCTCAACCACCTCATGTTTAAAGAAATGAAACATGTCTAAAAAGTAACATCGGAGCTGAGAAACATGGAAGACATCATGCATACCCTGATACATATGAGGTAACTGAAAATGATAGCAAACCAGACCAACTCTCTCCAACACCTCAAACGGCCCAACGTTCCTTAGTGAAAGCTTACCATTTATCATAATCCCCTTGTGTCCAACCTCAGTGTGACACGTAGGAAAACCTTATCCCCAACCTCGAACTCCAGAGGTCGTCTCCGCTGATCATCATAAGACTTTTGTCGATATTATGTCGTAGCTATATTCTTCCAATTCTAATCTGTCTGCTCTCGGGTCTCCTATACAAGATGAGGTCCTAGCAATGATGCCTCTACTGCCTCCATCCATCATAAGGATGATTTGCATGTCCTACCATACAAAGCCTCAAATAGTGCCATCTGAATACTTCCTTGAAAAATATTATTGTAGGAAAACTCCAAAATAGGTATATGCTTCTCCGAATAACCTCCAAATTCTAGAATGAATGCTCGAAGCATATCCCTAAGCACATGAATCGTTCGGTCGAACTGGCCATCGGTCTTAGGATGGTAGGCTGTACTCAGAAGCACAATCTTAACCAAAGCCTTTTATAGCCCCTTCCATACTTGAGAAGTAAAACATGCATCCCTGTCTGAAATGATGGAGTGTGGAACTCCATGAAGACTTACAATCTGTTGAATGTAAAACCACCCCATCTCATCAATGATGAAGGTCTCCTTGATCAGCATGATGTGTGAAACCTTTGTTTGTATATTAACGAAGACACAAACAAAATAATTCCATCGAGGTGACCTCAGCAAACCAGTCATGAAGTCCATCGCGACATCATTCCACTACCACTCCAGAATGGGTAGCTACTGTAAAAGCCATGCTGGTCGTTGATGCTCTGCTTTCACCATCTGAAAAGTGGAACACCTATTGAAAAAACTATAAACATATCTCTTCAAACCTAGCCACCAATACTGGTGGGGTAGATCATGATACATCTTGGTGACTCCAGGATAAATTTCCAGAAATGAGGAATGAAAATCCCGCATCAGCTCCTCGCATATGTTTGATGGCACCCATACACATCCATGGAATCACAAGATATCATCCTCGCCTATTTTCCATCTAGGAAGAGGGTCCTCTCCTGACACACTCTCATGTAGGACATGGCCTTCTGAATTTGATAGCTGCCTCATTTTTACCCGATTGAGAATAGTAGAGGTAACAACTACAGAATATTGGAATGTCTACCCCTGTCTATCATGCACCGCCATATGCATCTTAGAGAACTAAGCCATTTGCTGCCACTCACTGCTGGCCTCCTGAAATGTCTATATCTAAGACATCCTCCTCAATGCATCAGCCACTGTGTTTCCCTGTCCTGGCGTATAGACATGATCAATGTCAAAGGACTATAGGTACTCAACCCAGCCGAACTGTCTCAAATTTAGATCACACTGAGTGAATATGTAATTGATACTATTTTGATCGGTAAAATAAACAATATGCACTCCCATAATATAATGTCTCCAAAATCATAAGGCATGACCAAATGCCGCCAGCTCGAGATCCTGCGTCAGGTAGTTCCTATCATGTGGCCTCAATTGTCGAGACTCGTATGCAAAAAATCTATTTCCATTAATAATCATTTCTCTCATCCCAACACTTGAGGCATCACAATAGATATTGTAGCTCATTACCGTCTCTTGAAAGACTAGTATTGGAGATGATGTCAATCTCCCTTTCAACTCCTGAAAGGATAACTCACAAGAATCTAACCATAAGAACACCGCACCCTTCTTAGTCAGACCTGTCAGTGGTGCTTCTAAGCGTGAAAAGATTTGTATGAAGAATCTTTAGTATCCAGAAAGCTACAGAAAACTCCGCACCTCAAAGACGTTCTTCAGTTGCTCCTATGAAACTACTATTCTCACTTTCTTTGGGTCCACTGAAACACTTGTCTATGAGATAACGTGGCCCATGATGTGAATTGGATCCATCCGAATGTGGCACCTCGGGAGCTTATCATATAACTGATTCTCCCATTGTGTACTCAAAACGATCTCATGATGGGTAGCATGGTCTTGTAGACTGTTAGATTACTCCAAGATATCATCAAAAAACACCACCATGAAAGAGTCTATGTATGGATGGAACACTCAGTTCATCAGTGCCATGAAAACAGTAGGTGCGTTCTTGAGGCCGAACGATATAACCACATACTCGTATAGACTATAACTTCTCCAGAAAGTTGTAAGAGGTACATCAGATGGTATAATGCCCAACTGAAGATAACCAGACCTCAAATCGATTTTTGAGAACACTCGGGCTTCTCAAAGTTGATCAAATAGTTCATCAATCCTATGAAAGGGATATTAGTTCTTGACTGTCAACTATTTCAACTTATCATAATCCACACAAAGCCTATGGGTTCCATCTTCCATCTTCGAAAAAAGGATAGGCGAACCCTAGGGAGAAATACTGGGTCGAATGAAACCCTTTGCCTACAACTCCTTAACTACTTCTTGATCTCATGAAGCACAGGTGAAACAATCTTATAAAGAGGAATGGAAACCGGTGCCACTCCGAACACGAGCTCAATAGAAATGTATAGCTCAAGCTCTAGAGGAAAATCTGAAATTCCTCTGGAAAGAAATCAATGAAACAATCCACCACTAGAGGAAAGTCTAATTGTGAAGTCCCCTGGTCATCCAGATAGGGACTGGAAATCTGAGTTGTAACTCTGCCTAGCCCATGATGCTCGGGTCCTGTCTACTCACCTAGACATACCACTCGCCTCGATAAAGAAAATATCCACACTCTGGTGATACGAAAGTCACCCTACAACAATAACAACCGATGAATACCTGGATGGGAATGAGCTAGCCAATTCCGAGAATGACATCATAACTTCTCATCTCTAGGACATAGATATCCCTTAGAAATTGATACCCAACCACCTCTATAGGGAACTCCTTACACTGGCGTACACTAGTCGTCCTAGTCCCCAACGGTGTGTCTAGAGTTAATGTATTGATAGAGGAACAGATTCAGACCCCAAGGCTCTCCACAAAAACAATAGAGATAAATATATTGGAATACCCTTTATTGTAAATAGACGAATATACAACTGAGGCTACTAAGATCGTACCTCGAACTGTAGAGGGTCTGGGATCCTACTTCTGTTGGGTCTGCTCCACTGCAAAAGAATGACTTGTGCCGTGACCTTGAGATTGTGCCTGAACACTAAGAGTTGATCCATCCCGATGCCGCTGAATGACCTGTGACTGAACAACATGGCCTCAACCTCCACCTTGGCTTGATAGAATGGAAGAACTGCAGTTCCCAGACTGCTGAGAAACTGGTGGTGCTGCTCTTGAATGAATTTTCATAGCCTATGTCACCAGCTGCTGCTGAGAAGACTTGACAGAATCACTGAAGGTGACCCATCTTTCCACAATATCGAAACTCCACTGGGTCTCTCTAGAACTGAGGCCTCTTATTCCCAGCGCTTCCACACTGATAGCATATCACCGGGCTACCTGAAGATGGGTCTCACTGTCTCGGATCACCGTGCATAGACTCCCTACTGCGCTTCATGATGTCAGCTGTTGAAGCACTAAATCTAGAAGAAAAACCACCCTGGCTGTCAGCTCTCGAATCTCTCAGGTTGGGCTCCACAATTAATGCCTGGTTGACGATGGAAGCAATGGAAGTCAGCCTGATGATATTCACCTGTGAGAAGATTTCCCATCTGAGACCATCCTCAAACTACCTTTCCACGAACAATCCATCTCTACCCTGGAGGGGTGTAAAATGTTGAAGCATGGGGAAACAAGTGTATCACTATATGAATTAAATAGTACCCTGCTCCAATCTCATGAACTCCCGGGCTCATTTGGCCCTCAGGGTCATCAGATAGAATTAGTCATAAAAGATGCTCTTAAACTCCTCCCACACCATCACCTGCTGATGTCCTGCCTGTGAGATCACATCCCACCACCTCTTGGTGGAGTCTCATATAATTTAGGTAGAGAGCTTGACCCGCCTATCTGGAGGTGTCTCTAGATGCTCGAAGATCGTCATCATGGATTCTAGATATGATTCTGCAGCCTACGATCCTCCTTTCCCTAAGAACGTGGGAGGATGCTGCTACTGGAAATCACGCATCAAGTCTTCCATAGTCGAGGAAGGATGTGGAGCTCCCTGGAAGGTCTGAATCATCCTAAAAAAGCCTTCCAACTGTGCATCAACACCTAAAACTGGTATAACCGTTGGTGCAAAGGATGGCACAACAGGAGGATCAACATGAACTCCCTCATAATCCCTAGTGGGCGTCTGATCACTCCACTGCAATTGGAAGTCAATTGGAGTACTTCTAGATGACATGATTCCTCCAATTCAAATGCACACCTTGGATTCGTGATTTATAGGGATTGAAAAACTAAAAAAAAGAAGAAACAGGGAAAATAAGTCATTCAAGTTATGAAAAACATGACTACACGATGTGTTCTTTCCCCACCCGGTGTGTTCCCTTAAGTCATTGACATGGGTGTATACTTCTACATAAATTGGTCGTGTAACACCCCAAATACATGGCGTGTTCTTAAAACACACAATTTTTACTTGAATCCTCTTCCCTACCAGAGTATATCTGCACGGTTAATCCACATGGCTCATCTAAGACAAAACTACACGACATGTTCAAGGTGGACACGACGAGTATAAAAAGAGGTAACACCGACCCGTGTTGTTTGTGACACGGTCGGGTACCCAGGTCATACTACATTGTTTGTAAAATGTAGACACAACATGTTTTTGAAAAGATAACACGACTCGTGTTGTTCGTGACATGGCCGGTGTACCTATTTAATACTACACGACATGATAAACTAATACACAACGTGTTCCTAGGAGTTTTTTCACAACCTTGTGTCCCTACTCACACAGTCAGTGGAACGACTATAGACTAGACAACATTTATTCATAAAGTAAATGTTGTATATGCGGGTTTTCTTCCAATAGTAGCTTCTAGAACTACACTGCTGCCCAGAAAACATAGAAAACAAGTGTTATGGTTCCAAATTCTAATCCGGGAGAGCCCATACGCCCCGCGAATCAATGTTTGACATCCTAAAAAAGTTATAAAAAGGCGACTAGGAAATGATCCACCAAATTATGGTCATGAGGGACCATAACACCCCAAGAACCAATGTTTGGCATCCATCTATGTAAAGTAATAAACAAACAAATTCCCTATCAAACTGTAGGGATTTTTTAAAGCATCTATTACAACATCATGCATAATATACACAATGTCTATCACAACAACATGAAATTGATAATGAATCCTAGATGGCATGGAATGAATGCATGGAATATGATTTATAAAAAGTGTGTATATGATGCATGAGATGGAGTACTCTCGTCTCATCGGGTTGCTATAGAAATATAACCGCAATAACTACAGCAGTAACATCACAAAGCATATGAATCACCCAATGGTTAAATCAAATCAACTTTAAAATTTTCTACCCAATAAAATTGCATTAAATGAGGTAGTATATCCTTTCCTTGTATATGGGTTAGCTACTTCTTGACACAACTTATTACCAAGTACCTATTCCATCATATCCCTGGCCATAGGCTCCAAACAGTATGTTAAGAGAGTGAAATGTATCCCTCTAATACCAATTTGTAATGCTCCGGTTCTGGAAGCCACCTAGAGGTTCCCCGTACCCGCTTGGTCACATGGTCTCAAGAGCATTTTCATGAACGACAGAGGCTTCCGACTAGAAATGGGAGCATTGAGTGTGATAATGGGGAAACATTTCCCTCCATGGCAGAGTTACACAGTGAATGATTAAAAATTATACAATAGTGGAAGAAGTAAATATCCAACAATGGAAAGCAGTGAAAGAATGATAAATAAACAACTTGATAAATATATAAATGATGTATGATGCATATCTGTCTATGAAATCATCCAAACAAGTCACAATGCTGAATACAGTACTAAACCTAAGTACAAAAGCAAACAGATAAAAAACTCATCAACATCACTAGCCTCAGCTTGGTCCCATGCTCTCGAGATCTAATTCAATCAAGATCCTGAACTAGAAGGGCTCATTCCCTTATCTATTCCTGCAACAATATAATATCTTTAAGCCCAAAATCTTGACCCAAACATGGTATGGGAAAAAATCTTAGTAAGAAACTACCCAAAAATCTATGACTAACAATCAGTGAATATATGGCTGGTAAATGTACAGAAAGCAGTATACCAGAACGCACATAACAACAAACAATCCACAGTAGTAGCATATAATTTAAAACAACTAAGCACCCATTCAATAATGTCGAACATCAAGGTAACCGTCTAGGTAGTTCTCACAGCCGAACCCCTATGTTTCAACCTACAAGTACTAGAAACTATTTGGGAGGCACACACAGTCTCACCCCTCTGGTTAAGCTAATGAATAGACTCTATGAGGATGCACTCATTGTCAATTCCCCCTATAGTCTCATCAGATACTAAAGGCGCTCTGGGGAAGCACTAAACGTCTCATTCCCAATATGGCCCGCGTTTATAAACTACAGAAACTCTGAGAAATCACTCAATGTCAATTCCGTCTGTGGTCTCACATCGTATTATAACGACACTCTAGAGAAGCCCATACATCTATTCTCCCTATGTTATACTACACTAGGTTATCACAACCATATGTAAATTCATCAAGTATCGCATGGCATAACGGAAAAATTAACCTGAAGAACAACTTGTCTAGAATTCTACAACATCTCACCGTGGAAGAACAACAGTCACACCATCTTACAATACCAGGCATGGAACTGGCAACAGCCTAATTGGAATAACTTGACCAACGATCATAAAAAGGAAAAACATGCATGGACAAAATATCCAAAGCATAGTAAATTACCATATTCACTAACAATATCCTCTACTCAGGAATATAATCAAAGCATGAAAACAACAAGGAAAAAACAAGAAACACACAATACCCCATTCATGGGTATTAGTGGAACTTGAACAAAATAATCAAATAATTTATACCAAAAGGCACAAACCACCAAACTTGATGCTAGGAGATCGATATATTAGAACACAAGGCTTTAATATCCATAGAACACCGTATATCTAAAAACGTATAAAACGTTCAACACACAATAACATGGAAAATAGAAGGAATTGGAAAACGAAGCTCTATGACAAGGAATAACTCACAGATGTGGTTTTAACGCACCCGATTATGTTAGAATCGAAGGACGAATAGAGGCTCTACGGATCGTCGAATATCCATGGTCGTACCCTTGATCTTGGATGAACCAAAGCAAAAAAGAAGGGTGTTATGTCCATCAGACATGACCCCGGTGCATTTAACGAAAAAAACAAAATACACGGCGTATATATTTGGAGTACACAACGTGTAACTAATATTTCCATACTCCACTTTATGTGGTCTCCACATCACCCCACATGACCGTGAGTGTGGACCTTACATAGCTAGCACATGACCTCGCGCGACAATGAGGTACATGGCGTGTACTCATAAATTACAAGACGTGTTCTTAAAAAATTTCCAAAAACACCACTTTTCTCAAAAACTCTAGAAAAAGGAAAAACATACCTGAAAAAGAAGGTCCGGGTTCTTATAGTTCAGAACTGTAGCAGCGCAGGTACTGTATCAGTACTATTCATAGAATGAGTCTTGGCCCAAAAAATTGGGCTTACGGGCCATGTAATGGGCTAAAATACCACTGGGCCTTTGGGATATCTGATGGGTCTCCCTCTACCCAGTTAATGAGGTCTTATCTTTCCATTAACAATAAATGAGGCTTTGGTTCATTCCATTAAAAAAATATTAACCATTAAGCATAAAAGAAAATGTTAATGATTCATTCTTAAATGAATAAGAACATATATTGTTGAATATATAACATAGATCCAATAATTTGGTAAATTCTATCAATGATACTATAAATAAATTTGTTGAAAAAAACATTTTTAGTATTGAGGTCATTAATGAAATCGTGTTTACATTTTCCTTATCAATAACATCATTATCCAAAACAAACCCCAATTTTTTAGAACCCTGAAGACATTAAGGGTCATAATCCAAAAAAAAATATATCACCTAAAAATTACATCACATTTGTATCCAATCAATTCCATTTAACATACAATTGAATCTCTCTAAGTAAAAACTACAACGCATTGGATCATTGATGTTTTATGATTAATATAAATAAAATATCACTTGTAAAATTAAAATTAAATGAATCAAAATTTATAAATACATCAATAATTCCCATTTCATCTTAAAAAACCCATTATTATAGTCTATTATTTATTCCATATAAGAAATTTTATCTCTAAAATTAATTTTGTTATTTCATTATTTTCCAAAAAAAGAAATTTTTTATCACTTCTCTGAGACATTACCTAGAGTTTAGATGTAGAAACACATAGTTTTGAAAACAAATATTGAATTTAATTTTATAATATTTACATTAAACACATCATTTCCTCTACTATGTTTTGAATTTCAAAAACTTTTCATCTAGAGTTATGATGAGTAAGTCACTGAGAGTCTGATAGAACAAATATTATTTTTGATGAATAGTAACATACCCTTATGAATATTAATATTACCCTTATGAATACTAAATAATGATATTAATTTAATTTCATAAGGTAATAAGATGATGAGATCTTAATTAATTTTTCAATGTGATATAAAAATAATTATACCTTTAAAATTGTAAATTTTCAGAATAACAATGATCTTATTTAAAAATAAAATTAGTAATAAGTATAAATTTATATTTTAAAATTGGAGTTCCTTTTTGAATTCTACACATCGAAAAATGATAGGGGTGATTTTTTGGAAATTTTTTAATATTCATGAATTTTTATGAATTGTGAAATAAGGTAAAATACTGTATAATCAAATTTATAGTTAAATACATTATTCATAACATCATGAGTGACACAAGACCACTTGGTTCAAACAGACATGATATTATTACAATTTTGGGTCACATAATCCAACACTATTTGTTGCCTTGAGGGAATTAATAAAACAATGAATAAAATATTCAAACCATACCCCTCTCTTCCACAATAAAAACCACTCACCACTACCACTTCTCTTCCCTCTTCTAAGCTGTGAAGGTCCTCAATGCTCTACCCAATTACCATTACCTAGTAACTACCCTTTTCCAAATATGAACTTGCCTTTCCAAAACAACAAAACCCCTTCCCTTAATAAGGTTATAAATGAGTTTATTTCAAGAGGTAAAGCACCATTCATTTTCATTTAGTTTCATTTCAATTTAACTACTTTTGTTATCCTATCATAAAGACTTCTATTCTAATGACCATGAAAACTCTAGTATAATATATATACTAGAATTACATAATGTGAATCGAATAACCATCATCAATATTCTTACTCCCTCCCTTTTATTTTTACAAACGAATTCAACACCCATGGGGTACCAATTTATAACCTTCATGGAAGACAAAGTGTAGTTCTTCAACTCATCCTTCATTAATGGTCATGAAACCATTTTTATGGTTGAACCAGACAAAAATATATGTATTATAGGCTAATTAATATTCAGTAACCACAATATGTACATATTATTAATTAATATGTCAATACTAATTTATTATAATCCAAATAATTCCAAATAATCGAAGTGGTTGTCATCTAAGGGTTCGTCCTCGCTCAATGTAATGAAATGATAGAAATGACCAATAGAAATTATTAATGTTCATAAATACATTTTAATTTAAATTCTATAGATAAAACACCATTACACATGATCAACCTTACTTAAAAACAAGTGAACAGAGTATAAAAATCAAGAAAACGAACACTCCAGAACGACACAATTTGATATTATTACTTATCAATAAGGACATAATTACACCAAAAAGTACTATAATAAACTAAATAAATGTATAATCGGTTGTAAATTTAGTTATTATTTAGTATAATTTCATATTCCATGACTTTATGTTCAAAAGGGGAACACATTTGGACTTGAGGTAAGGTTTTTTCACCCGAACATCCTTTTTAATTCGGGTTACATTCATTATCTACTTATCTCAATGAAATTTTTATGTGTTGTAATGTACTCTTGTTAAATTATTTTTGAGTATTATATATATTTCTACAAACCATTACCCTTACTTATTTTATGGATAGTAACAAGTTTTAAAAGAAACTTTCAAAATTGTTTCCAAAATACAATCCTGATTCAAGGGAATTTATAGAATTCTTACCTATTTTCAAGGGAACTATATAACATGTATTTGGAAACCACTATCTTTATCAAACCACATTTTTTATTATGATAATACTATCTTCATTCACATCTATTTTTATAAAAATTAATTTCCTGAAGAACTTTGTTTCACAAAATAAAACAATATTTATATATACAATTGGTTAATGATTTTATAAGAGTATTTATGTTAGATTCAACACTGTTGTTGATTATTAATTATTATTGGGTTTAATAATTTATGAAATTATGTAACATGTTTTAATTAATGTTTTTTGACTAAATCTATTGTGGATGATCTATCCTAAAACCATTCACCATATTACACAGAATTGTTAGTGTTTTACAATTAATGATTGGGGATAGTTAGTTACATTTAATATGTTAGTTTCAATATGATTGTATATGTTGTTTATGTTTATCCCATATCATATGATGAATACCTTGGACTTATTATGTGATTAGGGGGGCCTTCTATAGCTTCTTGGCGCATCGATAGATCTCATGATACAAATAGACGTGGAATTTGTTGAGGCCTTTCCCATTATGATATATGCATTTTGGCTAAGGCCTTAATCATTAGACGTCTTGGCCAAGGCCCTGAAAAAATGTTTTAGAATGTCCAATATACAGACTTGCCTCATTATGATTTTATTAATTTAATTTTGTGTGGTCATTCGACTAGAATAGTACCAATTATTATTTTTTATTATAAAATTATTTACTCAACTCATATTCCTGCCAAAATGTGTTCATATTTTTTATTAAAGCTAGGTGTTTTAAATTATTCACCATGTATTATGTTTATTCTATCATATATTGTATTTCTTAACCTTACTAAGAATTTTAGCTCAACCCTTTGATATGTTTAATTTTCACAGGATATGAAGTAGTAAATTATGTATGACTTGGAAGAATACTCTAGAAGGCATGTTTATTTATAATGGAATAAATTATTGATATATTTACTTTCAACTTGTAAGGAAAATAATTTTTATGTATCGTGTTTCGGAATGCTAGTATACATATTTGTCGATTAGGATTCACATTCCTTAATTATCTTCCATTGAAAAAAATAAGGCACCGACTTAGGGAAATCGGGGTCGGATCCTTACAGTTTGTATCAATGGAAGTATAGTAGAAAACATAGTCACTAGATTTAGAATGCGTCGATTAGGGAAGAGTCCCTAATATAGTCTTTCCGGATAAACATACAATAATGTCCTATTATTTTGGTATTAAAATAGATTACGTGGATCTTTCATTCAATATATCCCTGTCTGAATATGAGAAGGTAGAGGTGGCTCTAGCACGGATTTACCATTGACTGAAATCTCGGACATGGTGTTTTCGGCTTGACCCAGGAATCTTGGTAGACAAAAACAGGCCTTGCTGCACTCTTGGTTACGACACTCCTGGGAGATAAGATTATGATATTTCACATTTTATTTACAGACCATTATAATAGATTAAAATGTAAATTACTCTTCAAATATAACATGTTTATGATTAAGATATTATCAATGCATTGAATTTTAATTTATTCTATGTATTTTTCAATATTGAGATTATAAATTTTTATTCAGGCCCTAATCTTGTGTGTTGACATTATTTTGACGTGGATCCTAGTGGATGGAATTGAAAAAGCACGAACATGCATGTCCCCTGTAGAGATTTCCCTCCAATCCAAGATAAGGATGTTAGATCCAGTGCTATGACTATTGTTGAGCAAAAAATTACTATACGTGGATGACATTCTTATGTTGTGAATGATAACATTACACATATGGAGCAACCAGATCCACAAAATAAAGGATTTATCTTAGATTATATTATTCGACAACAACATCTGTCATTCAATGGGACTAAAAAACCATATGTATCTCCACAGTGGATAAGTTCCCTCAAGATGATTTTTCTTACTTTGGGATGTAATGAAAGAGAGAAGGTCATCAAGGCAGTTTATCAGCTATCGGGAGATGCATATCATTGGTTGTCATTAATCCAAAACAGAAATGAGGGAGAAGAAATAGAAGAGATATGGTGGAAATATTATAAAGAAATCATCTTTGAGAAATACTTACCCCATGAACAGATATCATATATGGAAAGGTAGTTTTTGAACTAAAGGAAAAATGAAGATGAGAATGTTGCAAAGTATGAAGCTAACTTCACAAGGTTAGCAAGACATGTTTGTGGTCTATATATGAAATAAAAAGTGAAAAATTGTTCGATTTATTGATTTCCTAAATCCATTCCTCCGATGACAACGTTACTCCCCAAATTTCTAATCATATGAATATATAGTTTCATGTGCTATCATGGAAGAAAATGAATTATATAATTCTTACGTATTTAAGGGATAGAAAGAGAATAATAGGGAGGTATAAAACTCCAGAAAAAGAAATATGGAAATTGGGAAGAAGAGAAGAGTTGAATTTCCACCCATTAATAATTGACGAAGGAAACACCCATGTTCCTTCTTTAAATGAAAAGGTGTAAGCTACAAATGTGGATAGACAAGACAATTTTCTGGTGATTGTATAGCGAAGGAGGAAGATAAAATTTTCAATTATATAATTTCCAAGAGGTGGGACAATACGATAATGGTTTTTCAAAGCAGAAAGGAATCATGCCAATGAAATGGCTAAGGGGGCATGAACAATCTTATGAAACAACACCTACTAATATTGAAGTTCTTAATTATGTGGTAGAAGGTATATTAATTGTTTCGTCAATCATAACCAATTCATTATTTTATTTTGAATCATATAATTCATTTATATATTCCTAGTTTTCCATGATAATTACATATGTCCAATTTGATTTAATATAGGAGTTATCAGTCAAAACCCGTAGTGGTTGTATCATTGCAACAAAATTATGTTAATTATTTCACCACATGACTCATAAACGTGCATTAGTTTCGGACCTTATCATCATACCAAAGACTGAATATGATATAATTATTGGTATGAATTGGTTGTAAAATTATAATGTGAATAAATATTTCAAGAAGAAGAAAGATTCAATTTTTCAGAATGGTGTAGAATCAATTATATTTAGAGCAGAATCCTCCCAATCTAATTCTCATCTAGATCCAACCTATCAGATCTTCTAAATTCAATCCTTGGAGAGGAAGATAATGGAATATTTATTCAGAGTAAAAGAATGATCAAATAGAATATGTACCTATTGTTCAGTGATATATTGACCACTTTCAAGAGGATTTACCTGGACATCCACTGGAGCAAGAAAATGAGTTTTCCATTAACATAATTACTAGTTTGAGGACCATATCAAAGACCAATTATAGAATGGATATTTCGGAGTTAGAGGAACTAAAGAAACTAATAGAGGAATTTAGTGATAAATGATTTATTTTCCCTAGTGTTTCTCTATGGGGAGACCATGTAATTATCGTTAAGAAAAAATATGGGTCTATGAGGCCTTGGATTTACTATAAGGAGATTAATGCTATTACAATAAAGAACATGTATCCCCTACCTCGTATTAATGATTTATTTGGTCAACATCATTGAGACCAATATTGTTTGAATATTGTTCTTCGATCTAGATATCATCATTTTCTTGTGAGGATGGAATACATTCCAAAAATAGCATTCAAAACCTGGTACAGGAGTTACATGTTTATAGTAATGCCTTTCGGGGTAACTAATGCACAATCTATTTTCACCTATCTAATGAATAATGATGTCAAGGAGTATCTTAATGACATTTTGGTGGTGTTTATTTATGAGATCATGGTATACACTAAAAGCTATGAAGAATATAAAAATCATTTGAGCACTATTCTGATTACTCTCATATGAAATAAATTATATTGGATGTTTGGAATGTGTGATTTTTGTCTCCAATTAGTTTCCTTTATAGGACACATTGTCTATAATAATAGAATATATATATATATCCTGTGTAGAAAAATAATGTGAAAAAATTACATAATCCAATGAACATAACCGAGGTACGTAGTTTTATTGGGTTAGTTGGTTATTATAGGCATATCATTCATAAATACTCCCATTTTGGAAACCCAATGACAATGCTCCCAGAAAAGTGGGTAATGTTCATATGGAAAAATTAATGAGAATAATTTATTGAATAATTGAATATATGTTTAGTTAATTCTCTAATCCTAACCCTTACATTGATAAATTAGGGGTTTGTTATCTATTACAATGCATCAAAGAAAGGACTCGGTTGTGTCCTTTTTCATAATGATCAAGTGATTTCCTAAGCATCATGGAAGCCAAAAATTCAGGAACAAAAATATCCTACTCTTGATCATGAGTAAGCAGTAGTAATATTTTCATTGAATATTTGGATACTTTAACTCAATGGCGATTATTGGGAGATATATACAGATCATAAAAGTTTGAACTATATCTTCTCATAAAAAGAACTCAACATGAGACAAATGAGTTTGATTGAGCTACTCATGTATTATGATTTTCTAATACACTACAATGCGAGGAAGAACAATAAAGTGGAATATGCTTTGAGTAGAAAGGACCACATAATTAGGAACAAGATGAGAGTTGAATGTTATCCTTTCTTCATGGATCATGTAATGATGGATCTAGGAATTGTCATGGAAGGTAGCCCAACACAACATTTTCTAATAGTTGTAAAACCTTTTATATTGGAAAGGATAAATATTTATCAGGATGATGATGAAGAGTTTCAAATAAATTATAATGTTGTAAACGATGGGAATTAGATTGACTTTGTATATGAAGGTGGTGTTTTGAAATTCATATAGAGGCATTTTTTCCCGCAATTCCTGAGCTAAAGAGGGAACTATTAGATGATTCACATAACACTAATTTCACTAAAGACCATAGTAGAACAAATATGTATAGTGGTCTAAAGAAATATATTTTTTGGAAAACATGAAGAGGGATACTGCTGATTATGTGGCAAGATGTTTGGTGTCTCAATAGGTGAAGGCTGGAAGACATCAACCAGGAGGATTCATGCAAACCCTTCATATTCCAATGTGGAAATGGGATGGTGTTACAATGGAATTTTTCAAGGGACTAGAAAATACTCCAACAATGAATGATGTGATATGGGTCATTTTTTATCATCTTACAAAATTTTTACATTTTCATTATATAAGAAAATATTTGTGACATGAACATTTAACAAGTATATATATTAATGATGTTATAAGACATCATGGTGTAGCTTTATCAATTGTATCTGATCGTGATCCCCATTTTACATCACACTTATTAGAAAGTCTTCAGGAGGACCTAGATACAGATCATCGTTTGAGCACTGCCTACCACCCACAAACTGATGGACAATAAGAAAGGACTATTCAAATTATTGAAGACATTCTAAGTTCTTATTAAATTTACTTTCAATGTATGTAGTATCATTATTTTTCTCTCGTATAATTTTCCTGAACAATAACTTACGTTAAAGTATTCAAATGGCCCCATATAAAGCGTTATATGAAAAGAGATGGCCTAAAACAACATGATGGGATGCTGTTGGTGATAGAAATCTCATTGGCCTAGAAATAATTGAGGAAATAATTGATATAGTTAAGATTATTAAAACCCATATCAAAACATCTCAATGTAGACAAAACTTCTATGCTGATAACCGAATGAATGATTATGAATTTCAAAAAAGAGATTATGACTTCTTAATGGTATATACATCGAAGGGTATTATACTATTTTGTAAGAAGGGAAAATTATGTCATAGGTACATCAGAAATTTTGAAATTCTAGACCGAATTATAGTTATAGATTAACATTTGGAAATGCTGCCAAGTTTCTCCAAAGTTAACAATGTGTTCTACATGTTATTGTTAAGGAAATAAAAGAAGAACCAACACATGTAATCACCTATTATGAAATATTACATGAGCCTGATATGTTTTATTTTTATGATCCTATCAAGATTCTTGATAACATAAAACATGTATTAAGAAATCAGATGACTAATATGGTAAAGGTTCTTTACAGGAACTATATGATAGAGGATGCAACGTGGAAGACTGAAAAGAATATGTGGAAAAAATTCCAAAATATTTTTAGGTAACATTTCCGGAATTTCATGGATGATATTTTTGTAAGGAGGGGAGAATGTAACAACCCAATTTTTTGAAAATAAATATTTAATCAAATTTATAATATATCAGGAAAAAAGACAAAATCGCCACTACAATGTTTTGAATATTGAAAAATGTTCATCTAGAGTTAAGATCAATAAGTCATTTAGAGTCTGATAAGAAAAACATGATAACTGTTGAATAGTTACAGACACTTATGAATAATAATATGATCCTTTTTATTAGTAAATAATGATATTTGTTTTCTATATGTAATATAATAATGAGATTTTAATTAAATTTTCAATGTGATGTAAAATTAATTATACATCTAAAATTTTCATTTTTCATATTAACTATAATTTCATTTAATATTTTAATTTGTAATATTTTGAAAATTATTATTTAAAATTGGATTTACTTTTTTATTTCTACACATCAAAAAATTATAAGGGTGATATTTAGGGATTTTTGTAAAATTCGTGAATTTTTTATGAATTAAAAAATATGGTAAAATACCGTATATACAAATTATCAATTAAATACACAATTTATAACATCATGAGTGATGCAAGGCCATATGGTTCGAACTAAAATTCACTTATTTCTATTAGGGTCACATGAACCAACACTATTTATTGTCTTGAAGGAATTAATAAAATATTAAAAACATACCCCTCTACTCCACTATAAAACCCATCACCACTCCCTATAATCTACACTCCTCTAAGAATTGAATATCCTCAATGATATTCCCAATTAACCATATATAGTCACTTCCTATGTTCATGGAGATCCTGGTGTTCCAAAAAGTCCAAAATCACTTCCCTTAATGAGGTTCTCATAGAGGTTATTTCAAGAGGTAAAGCACCCTTCTTTTTTACTTAGTTTCATTTCCATTTATCTTCTTTTGTTATCTTCTCCTCACATCCTGTTTCCAAATGAACCTTATAACTCTAGAATAATCTATATACTAGAGTTATATAATTTTATTATATTATACATCCTCAATATTCTTACTCCCTCCATTCATTTTTATAAATGAAATCAACGTCCATGATGTTCCAATTTATAACCTTCACGGACGAAGATGTTTCATTCACCAATTTATCCTTCATTAATAGTCATGAAACCATTTTTATAGTTGAACCAGACTATAATATATGTCTTTTACCCAAATTTTTGTTCTTTAACTAGAATATGAACATAATATTTGTTAATACGACAAAACTAGAACATAATAAACTAAATACATCCAAATAATCGAAGTGGTTGTCTTATAAAGATTCATCCTCATATCATGTAACCAGAAGATAGAAATGACCAATTAATGATTATGGATGTTCATAAATGATATTTAATTTCAATTATGGGGAAGTAAAACTATTCTACATGAACTCCCTATCTTAAACATAGTTGAAACAATTACGAAAATTAAGAAAAAAAACACTCTAGAACGACGTAATTCGAAATTATATCTTATCAATAAGGTCATAAATGAACTAAAAAATTTATCATAATAAAAATAAATTTCTAATAGGATCTATATTATGTTATTAATTAGTATAATTTCACATTCTTGGACATGATTTCCAATAGGGGAACACATTCAAACCTAAGGTAAGGGTTTTTTATCAGAATTTCTATTTTCATTCGGGTTACATTCATTATCTGATTAACTTAGTGAAATTATTATTTGTTGTTTTTTAATCCTCATAAATTATGTTTGAGTATTATTTATATGTATACCAACCATATCCATTATTTGTTTTATGGATAGATCCATGTTTGAAAAGGAAGTATCAAAATAGCTTCCACAAATCAAACTCGATTCAAGGGAATTTCTCAAAATCTTACCTATTTTCAAGGGCACCATAAATTTTTTTTTATGGAATGAATTATATTTTTAAAATAACCATTTTTATTATGAGAAAGCTAAGTTACTTCAATTTTGTTTTTATAAAATTGATTTTTCAAAAGAACTCTTCATTTCAAAAAAAGAGTATTTGTCTCAACAATTGCTTAATTATTTTATACGAGTAATTTTGACTAATTCAACACTCATGTAGATTCATATGTATTTTTGGAATTTATCATTTATGAAGTCATCTAACATATATGATTTAATAGTTTATTACTAAATCAATTGTGGAAAATATAACCTAAAACCAGTCACCATATTACTCGAAATGGTTAGTGTTTTATTTTTAATCATTGGGGAATGTTAGTTACATTTCATATGATAGTGTCAATATGATTGTATATGTTGTTTATATTTATCCCCTCTCATATGAGGAATGATTTGGAGTTATTATGTGATGGTTGGGGCCCTCTATATTCCTTCATTGCATTAGTAGGTCTTATGAGATGAATAGAAGTGGAATTGGCTAAGGGATTTCCTGATGTAATATATAGATTTTGGCCAGGGGATTAATAATTAGAAGTCTGGGCCGAGGCATTAAAAAATGTTTCAGAATGTCCAAAATAAGCACATACCTAATTATTATGCTCGCAATTGAAGTTCATGTGGTTATTTGAATATTATAATTCTCATGACTATGTTTTATTATTGCATTATTTACTCTGCTCATATTCCTTCCATTATGTGTTAATGTTTATAATTAATGGAACATGTTTTCAATTATTCACCATGACTTATGTTAATGAAATCTTCCACCATATTGCATACCCTTACTAATAATTTGAGCTCACCCCTTTCTTATGTTTTATTTTCTCATCATATGAACATGTAAATTATGATTTACTTGCAACCATAATATAAGAGGAATGGATATTTCTAATGGAATAACTTGTGTTGTATTTATTTTCATGCTGTAAAATTGATCTTTTATATTTATCATGATTCCAAATGTTACTAAACTACATGGTCCATTGGTATTCATATTCCTTATTTATATGACTATGTAAAAAAATAAGGCACCGACTCAGGGAAATTATGGTCGGGTCCTTACAACATCTCCACACATTCTCAACATAGAATAAAAAAACTTTTTAATCCATTATCTCTGCAACATGAATTCGCAAAAAAAATTGTCCTTCTTTTCTTTGGTGATATAGATATTTGTTTATGGTGCCCAATTTTCATCATGTTTCGTGATTTTTTATTATGAATATTCAAAAAATCATTAATTTCATTCATCCTAAAATTCCACAACTCATTAAAAATTATATGTCACATTAAATATTCACAACATTCCTTCTGGTTCATACAATTGAATAAAGCAAAAAAATGTGTGAGAACCAAAAAATTTTTTAGATAACCTCCTAACTATAAATATACATTTATATGATATATAAATAATGATATATTATTTAATCTATGATACATTATTTTATCCTAATTCATTCATAGTATTATTATGGTCAAATAATTCTTCATAGTTCCTAAAGAGTTTGTGAATTTCATAAGCATATCCCCCATGGGTGTCAAACTTGGTAGGTAGTAAGACCCATTATTCTAAATGAGGCAATGATCATGTCTAGATCAATGCACTGATTTTAGAGTAATTATCCAAGGGATCTTCGGTTACAGTTCCACATCTAGGTATTGTATCCATTTTAAGATGCAATTTCATGAAAATAGTCAATATTATCCTCTTCCAAAATTCCTATAAATTTTCATATTAATTGACTCATACATAAACATATCACCATATATATCCCTATAAATATACATAAAAATTCCAAGGAATACCTCTAATTATTTTTCATCCTAGTTTCTATAAGATAACAAAAACTATAATAGGATACCAACTATAACAGACTACAATTTTCTAACATGGACAATAATTAATTTTACTTTAATGTTCAATATATTAAACTTAAACATGGCAGAGGTCCATAATAGTTTTTTTCTATTAGATTCATGGAACACAATCATCAGATCTACTAAAAACAACAATTGTTAACATAAATATATTCCCATTCAGTACACCTAGTAGAAATATCATATATAAAATAGTTATTTAAAATCTTTGTAAAGGAAAAATGTGAAATTGTGATATCATATGATTTGTAAGGGAAAACATAACTAAATTCAATAAATGATCATATAAAATCAAAACAATAATATAATGGAACGTGGTAATGAAAATATCTTACGATGATCATTACCAACCTACCATAGGCCAAAATCATTTGTGATATAATAATTATTGGAAGTTAATAAGACATGAATCAAGAGTACATCAATAATCATGACCCATTAGTGCAGAACATTGACATAAGAAATAGATTTTTTGAATCCATATAAAAAAATATAAGGTCAAGGGTTCAAAAAAATACATTCAAAACTTGTAATACTTGATTAATGTGCCTATAAACATTAATTAGGATTTGGATGACCTCCCTCATTCTTGATTTTTGTTCTAGGCTATCCAGAAGTGTAACCTTGATTTTGGGATATTTTTATCCCCTTGGGTACTCTATTTTTGGGGATTTGACGAATAACCTATGTACCCTTTAATAACATTTAACATTTATCATTAAAAAATTAATTAAATGATATATATATATATACAACTCATATCATAATTAAAATTATACCCATGTGTGATACAATATCATAAATTATTAATCATATCATTTCCAATGAATAGAAATCGACTACATTAGAATTGGATTATCTTATAACCTATTGAAAAGAGACTTGTTTCACAGTCATTTAATCATATCATCGTATCATAAACAATGTAATGATGAGGGGCTCAAAAGTGTAAAATAATGGAATAATCAATTTAAGATAAACTGGTTTCAAAAACAAAATGTCCTGATAAAACATTTAGAAAAATAATAATAACAGAATCCTTGGTTCATATCCCAAGAAAATCATAAGATCTCTAATGGATTTAATATTATATTAAAAATTATATTAAAATATAAATAACATGGAATGTTTCTTGAAGAACAAAATATTATCATTAATAATAACTTTTTGAAATATTAAAAAATTTGGTAATAATATTCATTTACATCAAACTTCAAAACTTTTAAACCGAGCTACAAAAATCATTTAAATAAATTGTTTTGGAAAATTTCCATTTAAAAAATAAATTCATTTTTTGATGTCATAAATTTTTTTGAAAACCCTTTTAATTTAAATTTAAATTCAATACAACAACAATAAGATTAAAATTATTTATTTTAAACTATTATGTGAAGTAACATTCATGTTGTATATGTTAAAATAATGATTTCATTCAAATTTTCAAAAAAATTAAAATGGTAATTGTTTGCAAAAAATTTATGAATGTTCCAATAAAAATTTAAAAAATTAAAAAATTGGTTATTTGTTTTATTATTTTATGATTAATATTGTATAAATATTTTAGAAATTTTCATGAAAACATGTTTTTGGAATAATATATATTTCAATCTAAAGAGTGAAATAATGTATTATTTTAATTAAATATATTTCTCAAATTTATTAATCACAATATAGTTGAAAAAATTTTAAACAGAACTATGGATTTTAAATATCATTAAATTAGAATATAAAAAAAAATTTATTTTTATAGTTGGATCATAATAAATTATTATTTGATAAATAATCATAATCAATCCTTACAAAAGATGAGATTATGATACAAATCAATACAATTTTGGTAATAGTGAATCATAATAATAATTAATGAATAGTATGAAATTAAACTAAAAAATCATGATATTACTTAGAAAATTGGATTTATATACACCTCGTTAGATATGATTGGTGTATAAACTAAGATTTTTGTAAAAATGGAAAATTGGGATAAAAATTGATTACCGCTATTGTAATTTATTGAATATTAATTTCCAATATATAATAATTGTAAATGGAACTATAAAAATAAATAAAATTATCTTAATTAATGATATAACATGCCCAAGAGATATTTTGTACACTACATCAAAGAAACAATCGCTGAATTTTCATATCACTCATAGAAATAAAAGAGAGGAATTAAATCCCTTCCCTTATGTCATTATTACATTAGTAAATTATCAAAAATAAATTATAATGAATTTAATTTTATTATAAATATTTCATATAACAATATTTGTATATATCAAACCATATATGATTGGCTGATGGTCACTTGTTATACATTTATTAACAATTCAATATTTATGTCTTGTTTTGGGTAATAATTAATTTAATTTTTATATATGTTTTTATTTTATTATCCTCCTACATTGATCAAGATTTCAAAGTATTCACAACATTAATCGTGATATAAAAAGAGTAATCTATAAAATTTGTTGATTAAAAGATAAATATAGTATTCATGGATATGATATGTCGTACAAACACATAATTTTTTTTCCATTTCCTAGACAAAATGAATGAAATAATGGTAAGTGATATATTACCATTAAAAACTCTTTTTATGTAGTATATATCATATATTAACGTTAAAAAACTAGACAATACAACTATAGAAGCTTTGACCTGTTACATGCATTATTACCTCGATATAGATACTGGAATAAATTCCCAAATGTAAAAAAATTTAAGAATTTGGGAATCTAGATCCTTAAATTATAAAAATTTTACATTTTTAATGGAAAATGAAACATAATATAAAAAAATGTAAAATAATCAGATTCCTTGAAAACACATTCAAAAAATTCATCTCTATGTTATGGGGAAAAGGATAATAATTAAGGGTGTGAGAAATTGGTTAGTAAGGGTTAAGTATTGTGGATTCTTGGAGAAATTAGTATGAAAAATCATTATAGATGGTTAACAACTAATATCAAAATCCTTTTAAATATCTAGATAATTATGAAAAAATATGGAGTGGTAAATAAGTTAAATAACATGTAACTTAATCAATTGAATAAAAATGAAATGCATCCTCAGAATAATTCAACGTTAAAAAATCATGGAAAAATAATAAGAAAAACAAAATTCTAATGATATAAATTATTAAATATTGGATGTGATTTTTGAGGCATATGAAAATATATAATGTCCATAACATTCAATAGACGGTTTAAAACTATTGGTAGGAACCCATTTAATTTGGTAAACTAATTTATTTAATGAGAACCTTATGATCCATTGAGGGGATATTTAATTTCTAGGTCCCAATAATCATTTCCAGAACAGATTATTGCACATATATCTAATAATAAATTTATTTATTTTTAAATATATATTATCAAATTTCTATATTGAGTAACGGAAATAGATTTTTCAATATTTCCATAATAAATAAAAAAACATTAAAATTAATTATCATAGATTAAAATGGAATACATTTTAGAAAATAATAATATTTATAATCTAATAAAAAGTATTTTTAAGTTAAATTAAAAGGTGTTTGAAAAAAATTTGTACACTAAACTGATTGTTTATATGGAATTTTAACAACCACAATTGAATGTGAGAATTCAGAAAATAATTCATCAATTAGAATAACAGAAATAAAATACTCTTGGAAGGTGCAATTAAAATCGAAACATCAAATTCAATTAATAATGAATTATGTAGGATAATAAATTTCAAATAAATTGTATATACACAACATCAAGGTAAATATGTTAATGTTAACAAATAATTCTTGCAATAAATTTCACTTTCATTTTGTTTATAGATTCATTATTCGATTGTATAGTGGTTTTAAACATGTAATCAACTTATAAAATGACCATATTTGAATTTATTATATCATATATAAACCCATGATAAATTATTATCATCCAGCTGTTAATAATTATTCAATATTATTGTCGTTTCGAGAGATAATTCCATGTCTTTTTATAGATTTTGACTTATTAGATTGTATTATTATTACATAGATAATTATTTCATCACTGCCTGTATGTAAAAAATTATCTAAATATCATATTTTTTTGTATATAATTGTTTGCATAAATACATAAAATTTAATGACAGAAAAAGAAATATGACATTCATGGAGACCACATGTCGTACGAATTCAGGATTTTTTTGTATTCTTATCGTATTGAATGAAATAAATATAATATATACATATATTATTAAATTATAATTATTATGTTATATATAATTTTTTTGTTAAATCCTTCCTTAATAAATTCCATGTAATTTTTTAATGATTCTAACCAACCTGGGATGCAGTAGTCTACCCTATACATGAACAACACCATCATATTCTCGTAAGATGGAAACAATAGTGTTTTGTGTAATTAAATAATTAAATCAGAATAAATAAATTATTAATATCATATTTATCAAATACAAACAATATATCCATAATTTTTCCCATCCTTAAAAAGTGTTAATAGAAGAACAAACGACAACTGTTCATGAGGTGAGAGTTATAAGTACAACTGAACGATGATTGTGTATCACATTTTATAGAATTGTGTGAATTTTATGGTCATTAATTTTGAATAAAAACAAATTTTTATATCTAAAATATATAGCTTATATTTTATGGAAAATATATTGATTTTAATTTATGGATATAGAAATAGATCAAAATATCTCATTATAGAACGTTACATATTTCTCAAGTAAATCATTTTAGTTTATACCAAAGGGTTTCCTTCGTTTTCATTATACCCAATGATAGGATTTTAGGATGAGTTTAGGAATTTTTAATGTTTATTTTTCATGTTTCTTACTATCCAAATGGATTTCATGGTGAGAATAAGTTAGTGGGGGTCGTTCCCCTTAGTTGTGGATGAGGAGTGTAATTCTTTTAAATACAAAAAATATAAACACTATTGGGAAGAATCCCATAAATAAATTGAATAAAATAATAAAAAAATATTAGATAAATGATTGGATATTGTATAAATATGTCCATACTATTGGTTTTGGGAAATATTCTAGTAAAATTTTCCCCTTGAGAATATTGTTTAAACACTAACTATGCACAATTTTTTCTTAATCATTAAAATTATTTTCAATAACATTCAATGATATTTTTGTGTTTCAAAAATATTTTTACAATTAAATAAATTATAAAGTATTATTATTCAAAAAATATATTAACATTTTAAAAATTAAAATCACAGAAGTCTTAGAATAAAATTTAATATTAATCCCGTAGATGAGACTTAAATTCCGGTTTTTAATATGAAAATTATCAAAATTTCAATTTGTTTTTATATAAATATTTCAAATAAAATAGTTTTTAATGAACTAAATTGTATTAACATAATAATCATTTATCTAATGATACTTTAAAACTAATTTATAATCTAATTTAACATTATAAATTAATTATTCAAAAAATGTATTTCAAAAACAAATCAGTTCTTTTCATTATTCATCATCGAATGATACTTCTTAAAGAAATAAAAAAATATCACTTTAAGTTAATTATTACCATAATTTAACATATTATGTTTAGTATGACAAAAAAATAAAAAATTTTAAAAAAAATATCTTTACTACAAATTTACTATTAAAAGTCGTCAAATATTATTTTAGAAAAATACTGATTTTATACGTAACATTTAACTAATTATTATATTATTACAACCTAAAATATTAGATTATTTTAAAAAGTTATTATGGAATTAAAAAATATAAATTTAATTTTAAATCATTCACTGATTGAAATTAATTTAATTTTAAAAAAATTAATTATTCTTTGGTGCATAAAAATATTTCTTTATGAAAATATTTCCTTTAAATTAAATGGGATTGTATATTCATTATTCTAAAATTGGTATTTAATGAATCCCAAATTGATTTTATTATATTTTTTATCCTTTTATTAAAAAATAATGTATATTGAATATTTTTCATTTAAAAAAAATATTAATTATATTCGATAAAATAAGATCATGCAAATAATACAATATATAGAATATAATCATTTTATTAGTGATATAAGATACCTCATTATCGTGTACATTTCACGATACCTGAAATATATATTTTATTCCAAATATTTATTAAATAGTAATATATTAAGAAATCATATTCCTCTTTATGCTATTTATTTTGTGTCACATACTCAATTGAATATAATATTCACACATTATAATTTCATGGTGTTACATTCTCCCAACCCTTGTTGAATTCCTCCTCTCAATTTAATCATGGTATTGGTAATCAAGGAATTTAAATTTGTAAATATTGTTGTCTAAAATCACAAATTATTCTCTGGATAATAAAATAACGACTTTCTAATAGTGAAATAGAATTAAAATACCCATTTTGTAATTATCACATAATAAGGTTTCCGAAGAACAGATAACATGTGAGATATTAAATCATTGTCATGGAAGAGAAAATTAACCCCCAAGTAATGACGAATATTGATAGAGAATATTTATCACAAGAATTTCAGTGATCTACAGATAGTTATAAATCTCAAATAAATATACCAAAGAGTCATGAAAGTGTTCATTGACCACATAAAAAGTTATTATTAACTGAGAACATTTTTTTTCAAGACCCCTGTTATGTAGTTGAGGATGTTTTTCACAATATTAGAATTTATGGATATATTCTTACATGATACATTATAATTTCAAACTAAAAATATTATATTTTGTATGGGCCTTGAATTATTTCAAATTCATTTCTTAGAATTATGTTGCATCATATAGAAATGTAATACATAAATCACTAAAAACTTATCCCAATATCAACTTAAATAATTCATTAAATGGTTTGCCTTTAAAATATTACAGTTAAACACATTGGAATCATTTGAAAGGTAGTTATTACTGTCCAGTTATATTATCTATATTAATCATATCATTATCAAAAATCAATAACTCAACATCTGTATCATATTCAGGATTATAGTTAACACAACCAAGAATTTTACAAAAAAAATCATTACTCATAAAAAAATCATTCCGTGTAACCTTTAATGCAAGATCTTAAATAATGTTTAAAATATTCCTAATTTAAAATTATTAAATTATTAATAAATCAAATTATAATCATTTCCCCATTAACAAAATATGATGACTTTTATCATGGATACAAATAGAAATGAAAGTTAATCATTCCCCTTTTGAAGTATGAATAAAAAAAGTTGGACCTTGATCTATTAGATTATTCATGGTTATATTACCATGATTCATGGGAAATTAATATTAATTTTTCCCCATTTAATATATTTGAATCAGTTATCATTGTAAATTTCATTGTTTCCCTTGACATTACAATATTATTGTACTTTATCTCAGTACATATATAAAACTCCCAATCCATTAAATAATTTTTCTTGATGATTATTTCAATAATTATCACATGGGGGAAAATCGTTTTATCCCTTATTCCCTTTATCTTTAAGTATCTCATCCTTTATTTTCTTATATTTATTCCCTTAATATCAATAAGTCTTGGATATTTCATTATTTTTCTTTAAATCACATAAAACTATTACATAATATGATGGAAAAGGTTTATATATCAGCTCCCTTCATATAAATGGATTAATCCCTTAAAATATGTGATTTATATGGAACTACGTGTTTCATATGTTATATGTTTCATAGAAACATAGCCATGAAATTTTTTAATCAAACCCTATAAAATTCAAATATTCCTTTTGATTGAAAAAATTGAAGGTTCTCTTTTTCTCATTGTGTTTCTGAAGAAGATATTTTTTTCAAATAACATCTCTGTAATAGATTTTGAATCAATGAGTTCTATTTACTCTCAGACACTAGTATTGTTGATCAATTACAACCATTGATCAAAATCACCATTGGGACAACAAAAATCATGTCAATCTATTTCCATTTCATCGTAACCCAATTCCACAAGTATATTCTCCATAGACATAATCGATTTCTCATCTTCCATATGTACCACTAAATGATGGGATTTTCTATCTCATAAATTTGATATATCATCTAAGAATAACATGGTGGAATATATTTGTCCATATGAGAAAGGTAATTTCTCATAGAATTATTTGTCTACCATAATATATATGTAACATGAGTTGTTCAAAAACAAGTTATATCAGATTTCAAAGTATTGAAACATCTACAGTGGCCATCAGTAGTTATACCACTATCCCTTTCAGGATCCATTTTTATGAAATTAATATAGAAAATTAGATAATATCATTTTAAAATATAATTTATAATACATAAAATAGTTATATAAAAAACATAAACTATAAAATATATGTGTATATAATATTATAGTCATAATAATGTTTTTTAGGATGTTATTTTTTAGATACCCAAAATTGTATCATAGGATAATTTTCTATAATATATGCTTTCCTAAATTTATTTTCCATGTTTTCTAATAAAAAATCAATGCTACCAACATTAGTTTCCCAAAATCCAATATCATAAAGCCAGTGCCTTACTTTTTAACATTACACAATATATAAGATTCAAATCCAAAAAGGACATAAATTATTAATTATTTGGAAACCATATGAAAACATGATATCGATATTAAATTGTTAACAAAAACTGAATTATATTACATAACAATTTACAATTCACTACTTCTATGAAAACTAATTACAAGAATTCATCTTCAGATCCTAGGGAACAAAAAAATATTAGTGATGCCAAGTTCTCATCAATGGTTAATTGAAATTAGAGATATGATAAAGTATTTTGAATAATATATAAGAAATGACAAAAATATTAACATTACAACAATTTAAATATTCAAAAAAATAAACAATATAATAAGGCATGTAATTGAAAATACACACCATATATTCAATATACTAAAAAATAAACAGATCTATATAATTTTTCCTAGTGAAAATATCATGGATAATTAATGAAAATAACATAATCCACAATTTTTTACACTCTTAAATATTGGATATCATGTCTCAGACCTAGAAAAAACTATATCTCTAAATCCATTCAAAATTTATTATAAAACTATATGTAGGAAAATAATTAATTTCAGAAACAGATTTTTATTATGAGGACATGTCAATACATCATGGGGCTATATACACTATAATCCCCACACATCACGTAGATTCAAATAATTCTTCATATATTGAATAATATAATTATCTGATGAACAATATTCATTATCAAATATCATTATTTAAATAATTATATGGATTTATAAATATTTACTTAATTAGTAAAACAAAATTAAAAGTAAAAAACCATATGAAAAAATTGTATATGGTTTAGTAAATAAAAATATCATTCACCCGAGAATATGTATATAAATGTAAAATCAATAATCTAGGGAAAAAATATTATACTAAATATATTTTTTCAATTGAATGTACTCATTCAAAAATGGCAGAGACATTTTAAAATAGCATTCATCACTCTGTAATATTGAAATAAAATTTTCTTGGATTAAATAATTAAAATTAATAAATTAAATAACTTTATCGAATAATTATTCAAAATATTAAACATCAAAGTATAGGTATTACGACCACATAAAGATGAATTTTATTATAATAAAAAATATTTATTTGTAGAATGGAAATTGAGGGGAAATATAATTTCTCAGGAATTCAATTATGGGATACATGATTTAACATAATATATATTTGATATGAACTTTTCATTAAATTATAAAATTAAAATATTAATATTTATTTTTACATATATAATACCTTTATAAAATCATATCACTCTTTTGTTATAATCATTCATTATTTTCATTAATTAGGTTGTTGACTTCGTTGTTTTTAAAGTATATAAATTTTTGTTATTTCTTTACTATTTATCATATCATTATTTAATAATCTCCATAACATAAACCATGTATTAAATATCATATATATTAATTAAATATTTATTTATATTAATAAAAAAAATTATACAAGTAAATAATTTTCCACATTCCTAGAGATGGAAGGTTATACTTCCATTTCCATGTCGTATTGAATGATATATATATATATATATATATATCTTATATAATCATTACTATGTTATATGTATCAAATTTATTTATTAAAACTAACATTAATAAATTCAATAAAAATCGTGTTTGAATTATTTTATCTCTTTAAGAAGGAGACAATCATACACATGAACGATGAAATCGTATTCCAATAAAATGGAACGAAAAAAAAAATTACTATGAAATAATTTAATAAGATTAATTTAATTATAGATATAATATATATCATATATGAACAATAAATCCATCATTATTTCCAAACACAAATGGTGGAAATGGATGAATAACCCACATATGTTTGGGGGTAGTTTTCCACCATAAACATGAGCAACGATTATGTATCCAATTTTATTGAAGTGTGTGAAGTTATATGGGACACTCGTAAAATAAAAAAAATCTACTTATAATATATATACTTATGTAATTATATAATATGAATATGAATATAATTTTAGAGGTGGATAATGGAAAAAACCAAAATTATGTCTCAAATAATTTTATATCGTATTTATGAAAATCATTTTCGAATACCCCAAAGGATTCCGTTGGTACAACTTATTGTGAAAATGATGATTATAGGACTGTGATATTTATTTTTTAATGTTATTTCTGTATTTTTGGGTTTAGGAAACAAGTTTTATATGTGGGATTAAATGTGTGGAGTGAGTTGCCTTTTATAGTGGATAAGGATTAAATTTTTTGTAATGCCAAAGGGAAAACAATATTGGAAGGTCCACCTTCTGTCATGTGCTACCAGTATTGAAAAATGATGGATATATGAGGTTATGTTATATAAATATGGTCATAAAATGGAGTTTGGAAATATTCTACTTCATTTATCACCTTAAGATTAAAGATTAACCTCAATGTAAACTCATTTTAACTTAATCGATGTAATTAATTTCAGATCATTTCATTAATCTATTTTGTAAAAAATTTATTTTCAATATGTTTTTTTAAATAAATTTAATATAAAATTACATTAAAATAACATAAATAGGATTAAAAGAGTTATTATTTATCTAATTTTACTTTTAAAAGAAATTATATATTATTAAATAATATAATTTATTTATATGAATATTTTTGTATTCAATTAAAATTCAGTTTTTTTCACTAATTATCAAAAAAATAAAATAATCAAAAAAGATCCAGGATTTTAACCTAGGATAATTATAAAATTATAAATTAAGAAATAAAGTTAATTTTTCAATTTTTTTAATAAAATTGCTAAAATTCATTTTTAAAACAATTTTTTCCAATAAAATGAAGAAACAATACTTCTATAAAAAACACCTTCTTATGAGAGAATTGGATTTGTTCTTATATTAATCCTATCAAATCTATTTGATTAATGTAAAAAAAATTAATGAATAAATAATTTAAAATTTTAATTTATACAGACTCACTAATATAAATTTCATTAATTTATTAAATTAAATTTCATTTGGTCGTAAAAAAAAATTCATTAAAAACATTTCATTATATTATATATGTTTTTATTTTCATTTCTAATAAATTTATATTTAATGAATTCAACCAAAATTTAATAACTTCGTTAATTATATTCATATAACTTTTTTCATAATGGGTTTTTATAAAATTAAATTATAATATTAATATTATTCAATGAAACGTGGGTTTTCATGTAAAAAAATTTATCAAAGAAAGTAGTTTTTACTAGAAAATAAATCTAACACAATATTACATCCATTGAAAGAAATATAATATAGTTAATTTATTCAAAAAAGAAAATATATAGTAATGTATCAATATTTTTTTTTCAATTTATTGTGTTTTTTTAAAACAATATCTTGAATACAATGTAATGATTATTAAATTTCTTAGTGTTACAATACCCATATATAATATCGTTCATCCAATGAATGAATAAATGATATCACTTCATGAGGTGGTCGTCCTTCAGACAAATGAGTGAAACTATTGTATGAATAAAAGCGTAATGAATAAATTTATAAGTGATATAATAATTATAGATGGAAAATAATATCAAAAATATCATATATAACCAATAATTATGTGATTATGTCATATTGTGTGAGGTGGTGATAGAAAAATTAATGACATCACTCCGCAAGGTGGAAGGCTTCCATTCAGACAAATGGTGAATTAATAACACCTTTAATTGATTCGATGATGGTCATAGGCCATAAAAACTAAAAAAATAAATTTATGGAATATATTTATGGTATGATATCATATTGGTTTAGTAAAAAGTTTTGGGGGTGGTTTATGAAATAAAATAAATACCCTTATTGATGAATGTTATCACTTCTTTAGGTGACCACCAAATGATAACACAAAAAAATTAATGTATGGATTTATAAACAAAATAGGTCATCTATGGTGATATTATAGAATATTGGAAGTGATTTGGTCATGTAATGGATGAGAAAATGGGTCTGAAGGTGTGTGGAAGAGAGGTGAAGTGGTTCCCTTTTACAAGTGAGGTTAGTGGGATGCTTAATTTTTTTAGAATGAAATAATTAACACAATGTTTAAGCACATATACCAAGGATCCAATATTGAAAATTATTATGCCAATAAGGGAAAATTGCACATTCAATTGTTGTTTATGATGATTTTGTTACTATTTGAACCTAATAATTTTAGTTTAACCCCAAATAAAATGATTTTATCTTTAACCACAAAAATGAATTTTTAGTGTTTTCACTATTTATTTTGAAAAAACAATTAATTTTACACCATATTATAAAATAAAAAATTATTATTTAAAATATGAAAATGATTTTTAGAAATTTCATTCACATAATTGGTTAGAATTAATTCAAAAATAATATCACTAAATTGATGACATTATTAGTTTTAAACGATTAAATATTAAAAAGATAATTTTTTTTATATTTAAAGTAAAAAAAAATTAAATTTATTATAATTACCTATATTGTATTAGTAGATATATATTTTTACAAATTTATATTTATAACTAAATAAAAATATAATTTATCTGTATAAATAATTTGTGTGAAAATGATGTTTTTAATTAAAATTCAATTTTTTTAGTATTAATCAAAAAATATATATATTCATAGAAATCTAAAATATTTACAGAAGTATAATATTTAAATGGATATTTAATAAATGTGAAATTATTTTTTAAAATATATTTTTTAAAATTTTAAAATTTAATATTTAAATAAAATCTCATAGACATGATGAAAAATAGATTTTTGAATAATTGGTAAATTATTAACTATCTGTATACTAATAATTGGTAAATTAATATAAATTATAATATATTTTTTATTATAAAAAAATTCGTTAAATAACATTTAACTGTAGGGATTAGTGAAATTAATTTAAATGCAAAAACATTATCCACATTAATATAGTATTCAAAAAAAATTTCTATAACTAAAATAAACATATACTAAATTTTAGTATAGAGATTAATAAATGGTCATTATGTTAATTAATTATTAATAAATAATACATATATTACATGGAAAATAATTGGAATCATAAATTAATTAATTTTTTTTGTCCGGAAGATATAGTTTTACAAATAGAGTTATTTTTCACTAATCACTGAAATAATAATAATTTCTGAAAATTACTAAATTTTCATCATAGTATAATTTTGATGTGAATATTCAAAAAATAACATCTATTTTATCAAATAAATTTTCATATAACATTATAAATTATTTATAATAACTTCTTATCAATTATAGTAAAAATATTCTTTGATTAAAGCATATATGTTATTAATATAATTTTATTACCAATAATTGATTGAATGTTTAAAATTAATTTATAAAGTAAATTATATGGAGTATCAAATTCATGAATTTATTTCATAAATTGGTAATTAATATTCATACTCACCTATTTATTGACTGGATTATATTGTTTATTTTGGAATTTATAAAATTTTAATATTCGTTGAATCTTAGTGTAACCTCTCACGCGGGCTATCATTATTGTGTGTATTTCACCATAATCCTAGATTTTTGTTTAATGAAATATAAACATGGAATTTCAAATTACATAATCTAATCAAAGATAATTATGAAATACAAAAAAAACAAAAATATTAAATTCTTTTGAAATTAAAATTTCAGAAAATATCAGGATTTTACATTTAACTACCTCAAAAAGAACATCATCCAAAAAATTCATCTCTATCATAAAAGGATAACTGTTGGAAAATTATTTCATAGAAAACGAAATCATAAAATGTTTTAATAAAAAAAACCATTCAATGTGATAGAGGAACATGTGAAAGACATCTAGAATAAGGAAGACATGGTTTCCAAATATGAAAACATATGTGGGAAGTGCCAAAAGGGGAATTGAATAAAAAAAATAACAGCCAAATAAATATTGAAAGTGGTAGAGAACAATGATCAAAATAATGTGACTTATCCAGATATGATTATTGAGCACAAATCCCTACTCCAAATAGGCATTAAAAATGACATCGATATCATAATAATTCATGTAAACATGACATCATTTTATTTCAAGATCATTATCCAAATATGGGATTTAATTTTCCAGCTATACTTAGAACACATTAAAATTTACATATTTAAATAAATTTTTTCAATATTAATAATTTCATCATTTGGTTTTCATTTGATCAATTTATAATTAATCACTTACTCTATCTGATTATTTTTCATGTGTTAGTAGCTAAAATAATTCTATTAAAAAATTATAATTCATTAATTAAATCTCTTGTTAAAAAATGAGAACACTAGTTATCCAAAATAGATAAATACTCAAATTTTAATGTTATATAGTAATTTATAAAACCTCACAAAATGGTCAATATAAACCAATACATTAATGGTTAATAATATAACCCATCAAAAATATTATATTTATAAATAATGGCACTAAATCAAAAGAATGAGAATCTCCCAAATATAATAATTTTTCCCATGATTATCACATACCAAACATTTGCATACCCTCATCATGAATTATATTAAAGAGTGGTAAAAATATAAATTACCATAGAACTCATTGAAAACATTCATGATTAATCATTAAAAAATAGAACCACATACTAATGATTATATTTTAGAGATCAAATAATGTTTCAAACTCCATTAATGAAAGCGTAAAACACATTTTCAAAAAAAAATTCCTTTCTCAGTTCTATAGTGATAAATTCTTTCAAATAACTATTAAAATTATAAATAATTTATTTATCTAAATAAACACATATTTTGAAAATATCTGGAATTATTAATAGGTTTCTTCCAATAATAAAAATATTACATTTATATTAAATTATATTTTGATTCCTTCATCACCATTTAAGAGACTCTTGATTCTAATTAATGAAAAAATATTTCAGAACCACCCATTAATGTTTAGTGATTTTAAAAATATTTAATTTTTTAATTATTAAATTTTTAATCCATATAGAGATATAAATAAATCATACCACATTATTCATACACCAATAACTAGGATACATCATCTTACTCCTTTATAATACTTCCATTCACATTTCATTTATATTCAATTATCACCAACAATAAAAACATTATTTATACAACATGGTATGTATTGTTCTTTTTATTTTCCATTAGTATATTGATTTCCAAAATACTCACACATTTCATATTTGAAACATTCTACCATCAATGATACCTTATAGAGACAATTATTCACATCTATTTTGTTAGAGAAAATAGTCAACTTTTCTTTGAAGTTAGTTTCTTTGTATACATATCCGCATATAAAATATATTCATATACCATTATCAAATTCAAATGACAAAATATTTTCCAAAATTCACAAAATCTAAAAAACAATATATTTTACCTTCTATGTTCTCCCCTACTTGATCTCACAGTGAATTTTATCCTCTTATTATTTGGTGAGTCAGAGACTTGGATTAAATTATTGTTTTTTATACAATTTCATGATACATAGTTATAAATAATATACTCATCCATCACTCCATACATCTTCCAACAAGAATTCTCATTATAATATTTCTTGTTAAATTAAATTCAAAAAATATTCCTTATAATTCCAACCATTGACTAACATAAAAAAGATTTGATTCAACCACACTAATCGCAATTATGAAATACATAATCATTAAAGCTATCTAATAATATGTTTAAATAATGTACCCTTTTTTAAAATATCACACATTTTAATTATCCATTTTAAATAAATTTTTTCTTCTATCAAACTCCATAATGATGTTTCAAAATGTATTTTTTAATTTCCAATGCATTTAAATAGGGATTTTCAAACCTATTTAGTAGAAAGTACTGTTTTTTTGAACTAGGTGAAGATAAAGTATAGATCAATGTTCATTTTTCAGATTTATTACCCTTGTGATTGTCTATAATACATTCAATTCCAATTTTATTATACATATAGGTATAAAACAACAATGAAACCACTAGATCATTCATTTACCAAAATTCCCAAACATTTTCAATCATTATATCATCCATATAAATAACCTTTGAGACATCCCTAGTCATATACTTTTAAATATCCTTATGGATATCATTATTGTTTTCTCTTCCAATTTTTAAATGGTATACTAATCATATCCTATGATACAAACTATATTGACCCATTATTTTCATACATGGATATTAAATATTTTGGGATGAATGTAAAACAAATTATATAGTCACATTCATGAGGACAATAATTATTTTGTTTCATTCCAATCATAGAAGACAATATTATAATATATGGAATGATCTTCCATGTTCCCCATAAATTTATTCCTATTTGTTACTCTTTATATATATACCCAATATAAAATATTTTCTTATAACATAGGGAAATCAAACAAATGAATGGATGTTCATATATGATCATAAAGGGTATGAATAATATATATTAATCAATAATCATATAGAAGTATAAGTTAATCCGTAAGATATGTGATTATAAAAATAACATATGTTGTTAGTACCCAATGTATAATAGTCTATAAAAATGATTTTGGGAATAAATATTTGTACTTTATAATAAATGAATAATATAAAAATCAAATAACATGATCTAAAAGATAAAAATGTTTTTATAAGACTTATATTATTTGAATACGCATAATCATAGAAAATCATAACTCTTGTATACCCAACACAACATTCACTACATGATCGACTTTCGATAACAACCTATATACCTAATATGGAATTGGGATGACCACCCAATTAAGATATTTTGGTTATTGGGACAACCACCTACGTACCATATTTTTTGAGCATGGGTGGACCATTTATGTACCGTAATTTTGGGCATCACCTAACAACCTATGTACCCCCTAATATCAAAGAAAATATATCATTAAAAATCCATTGTTGGTATATATACATTCCACCATTAAAATAATGAGAATAATTCAAATTTGTGCCAAAATATTAAAATAAATTTTCATATCATATCCCATGATATAAAATGTTCTTCATAAAAATTTCTTCATGACATAACCCATTGAGAAGTGATGGGTTTCATAAAAATTTCATAATTTTATCATAACATAACCCAAAAAAATTAGGGTGTGTTATAACATTTATATCATGGTATAAACCATGGAGATAAATAAATATCATAATGAAATTTATATGATAAATCATTTATAGAAATAATAATTTTTCTATCTTCTACTTATATAACATGAAATGAATAAGGTACAAAAAAGGATGTAATATTAGATGAAAAACGAATTTAGGCGATAAATAGCATGGAACCTTTCTAGTGTAAAATATGTTTTATTTTAAAATAAATTTTTAAAACCTATATTATTTTTAAGTCATTTTCAATCAAAATAAACATTAATCCAAATAGAGATCTTCAAAAATCATTTATATAATTTATTTAAGAAACTTTTCTTTCTTAGTATATATAAATTTTTTTAATGAATAAAAAATTATAAAAATAATTGTTGATTCATTAATCATAGATTTCAATAATGTGATCTTTAAAAATCATTTATAAATCTAAAACATTAATCTGTTTCTACCTTCATACACATTCATTTCTCTTATATAAAAAATATATTTCTATTATAAATTTATTAAAAAATATATTCATATATATATAACCCCTTGTATGGTATTATTATTCTCAATTATTACCTATTTATTAACAATTCCTAGTTAATGTCACTGTTCGGTCAATAAAGTTTCTCTATTTTCACATATGTTTTGATTTTTTATTTCTAGTACTCTTACTATAATCATGATTTAGTAATCTAAATAATTTTATCCATGATATTAATATTCTATTTAATTTTTGTAAATTTATTTTTTTATTCCATATAATTTAATTATGTAAAATAAAATACAATGTTCATGACTATTGTTGGCTAAACATACATATAAACATTCTTTCTATTTTCATATTGAAATAAAATAAAAAAATTTAAAAAAAATTTCCATTAAAATATATTTCTTATGTCATATATGTCACCTAATATTTAATAACCCCATCATTACTACCTTCCATGAGAAGCCTAAATGAATCAAATCACTTCGTATGGCAGTAGTCTACTGTAGGCATGCTCGATGTTATCAGATTCAAGAAAATTTAAATCATGAAGGTATAAATGATTTAAAAATTAAAAAACAATAATATAATTAATATAATAAATGAAAATTAAATCAATCGTTATTTCCACTCATTATATGTGGTAATTTAATAATGAATGGCATTGGTTTGTGAGGTGGTAGTCCATCGTGCACATGAATAATGGTTTCATTAAAAATTATAGGTTTGAGGATGTGGATTTAGGTCATTTTTATAATATAAAAACATGTTATTATATTTAATATACATAATATTTTTTTTAATATTTTATAATAATAATTTGGGTAGATGAGGAATAAATATAATAGGAACTCATGTTGATAAATGATACATCTTCTTCATGTATTCTCTTTTGGTTTGAACCAAAAGCATAGTAGGATAGATCTATAAAAAAATAATGGAATCTAGGATTATAATATGAAATTGGGGTGTTTATTTCTAAATATCATGGCCAATAGAAAATGTATTTAGGTTGCGATTAATAGAGGAGAAGGGGTTTCCTTTTAAAAGCAATGTGAGTGAAACATGTTAATTTTCTGAAAAATGAATTCCACACAATGTTCAATAATGCATTGGGAACCAAGAACAAAAAATTTTTGGTACATGAAGGGTTAAGGTCGATATATGGCAATAAAATGGGGATTAGAAATGTTCTGGTCATTTTTGTCCATTAAAATATAACTTTAACCCCCGAAAAACCCATTTTTTTCTTTAACCGTGGTAATGAGTATTTATTATTTTTACTATATAATTAGTAAAAGAATTATATAAAATGAAGTAGATAATGTATAAAATTATTATTCCAAATACGTAATCATTTTTTTAATTTTATTTAATGAATATGTGAAACATAATTTAATATTAATCTCTCATACGTGCTAGGAAAAGATTGTTTTAATGATAATATATTGAAATGATTATAATGTTTTTGTATCTATATCCAATATGAAAGAGAATAATGTGACCTAAATTAGATTAATATATTTATAATTTATTCTATTCACTGTTAAAATAGAAATTATAATAAAATTTATCTATATATATTACAAAAATGAAAAGACAAATTTCAATTACAATTCATTACTTTTCGCTATTCATCCAAAAATAATCATTTTATAAAATTTTATACAATTATCCCCATTATAATATTTGAATTATGATTTAAAAATGAATCGTTAATGTTCATTTATATTTTTTAGAATCTTATAAAATATATATTTAAAACCAAACTCGCAGAATTCATGAAAAAATGGGCTTTCAAATTTTTTTATTTTAATGAAAAATATGATTCTATATTAATCATATGTGTAATAATAATAAATATATGATTATAGATAAAAAGTTGTTGATGTATAATACATAACATTTGTTAAATAATATCTAAATACTTAATTTTATTATTTAATTAAAAGGAGTGTCATTATCCACATTTAAATAATTTTCCAAAAAATCGTTTTTATTCAATAAAATAAATTTATATTATAATCCTAAATAATGAGGACAAAAAAATATTAAATTAGATTAAATATTAATGATTATTAATTATTTTACAATAAAATATTATTTTAAAGTTAAATTTCATAATTTATTGAAAAGTAAAGATAGTTTTATGAAAATCACCTTTTGTAATTATTGACTGAAAATTAACATTTTATAAAATTCCTAAAATTTCAACATATTAAAATATAAAAATGTGTATTCTATAAATTATATTTATTTTATCAAATATTTATATAAAATATATAATTTCATTGTAATTTATTGTCATAAAAATTTATAAATGTTTTTTAAATAAAATAAATTCTTCATGTATATAATCACATTATAAAATTTACTTTTTTATTACTATGATTTTCTAAATAAATATATATTTAGTTGGAAATTTATATTTTTAAATAATTTTTTTTAATAATATTCATACTATCATATTTAATGGCTATGTTTTAATGTTAATAATTAAAATAATATTATTTCATGGTTCTCTGTTACTTGATGTCGCATGACTTACCAAATGTTATTATTTCATGGAATTAAAAAAATCATTGTTTCATAAACAAATATAAAAAATTTATTTAATCTTAAAATGATATAATGAATATTCCATATAATGTAGAATATTTATGATATTAAATGATTTGTCAAATAAAATATTTCCAAAATATCTTGGTATAAAATCATAATTGTATGATATTATGATAATAAAATTTGGAAAACAATATCTTGTATATCATATATCATAATAAAAATTTATAACATATTGAATGGAATATCCTAATAAATGAATCAAAAGATAATAAAAGAACATTATTTATTAGATCATATCATAGGCATAATAATGTTAATAAAACATAAGAATACAACTATAACAACCCATACTTTACATACATGTTTATTAATTCAAAATTGAATCATACTTATTACAATATATAACAAAACCATGAAAGGACCGTATAGGTATATAGTCTTTAGAAATTGGGAAACACAAACAATTGATACATAAATCATCTACATTGTCTCCCATTTATTTCATCATATATAGAGTCCATTTTTGGAATATCCTACTTAATATCCTTCTTCCTGGCCTGGGGAAAAGAAAACATACAAAAGGGTGAGCTCAAATGCTCATTAAGGGTAAACAAAAGAAATATCAAACATATCATATTTATAAGAAAATAACATTTTGAAAATATTATCCTTTAAAAGAGATCATAATATGGGATAAATCATAGAAGTGAAATGTAATTCCAATAATCAAGACATAAAACATGAAGATTTGTGGCATACACACATAATCATAGAAAATCATTTCTTAGTAGTCAAGACTCATTTCCAAGACAATCTTAGCGGACAAAGTCCTTTTCTGAACCGAGTTCACTCCTCATTTCAGTCCTGTTTCACTGAACCGGTTTAACCTTTCGTTCCAGCCATTTCTATCTCATGATATATAAATCATTACCCAATCCATTGGAGGTAGATATAGGTCCCACACATCTCATAATGATACCATTATTATGTGTGCCACAAAATCATAAACCATACATCATAGCATAACCCGTGTAATAAAAATGAGATTCTTAAACATCACGTCATCATAACATAATCCATAAAAGTATATCCTAAAAATAATTCCATAATTACATAATCAAATCAATGTAAAAATAGGGATATAAACAGAACCCTATATTATCTTAGATGGAAAATAATTTTGATAAAACACTTGAACTCCATTCTTGAGGAAAATATCTTTTTCTACTTCAATTTTTTTTTCCCTTTCTTAACATGTCATAAAATTTTAAACTAAAATATGTTGATTGAAAATAAACATGAAAACTTGTAAAGGATTCTTCATGGAAATAATGTTCTAAAAATCCATTCATGTCGTATAAGTTAAAAAAACATTCTTCCCGTACATTGGCCGGAAAAGTCAAAAAGTACCTCGTACGAAAAACGACAAAAGATTCCTTCCATATATTTTACTAAAAACATACCAAAAGGTAAAATTGGATTTAAAAAATTGTTGGTGGATGGAAATAATATTAAATATCTAGGAAACATGGATGTGGATGATAAATATTCCCCAATAAATTATTAAGTATAAACAATCTCGGATAAAAATGATATTGTGATATTTTCCCTTACCTTAGGTCTGATTTGCTTCGTAAGTGTCTGAAACTCCTGTATAATGTTTTAAATAATGTCATTGACTTATTCCAGAATCAAAATTATTTTTATTATATCATATATGGTCATATTCTTAGCTTCTTATTAGTAATATTTCATTGCTACTTGTTATTCGGGTGTTTATTGCTTTATGTTCGTATGTCTGTTTTGTCGAATAAATTCTTATTCCTCTTTTTAGGATATAGACACATCATTTCCAGAATTTTATTAGTGTAATATATATCATATTTATTCATTAAAGTCATTTAAATATTCATTATTCAATGAAGATCATGTAGAACGTGTCGAATCACATCGTGGAGATGGTATTCCGTACGTACGCACGAGTGAAGATATCATTCCCATGATTGTGGAATTGTATTGGAGTGTATGTATAATACTTAATAATAAATATAACATTAAAATAATCATATATAGTCATTATTTACACCATTATACCAATCCAAGTAAGGTGGTGGTGGAAAATAGATTACACCACGGCGTGGAGACGGTATTCTGTACGTACGCACGCACGGTGATTTAGTTTTCCATAGGAGGGATAGATTGTGAAATAGGGTTTTTTCATACATATAATAACATATTAGTATATGATTGAAACTGATGTTATTACTTCATAATGAAAAAACTAAATAAGAATATGTAGAATAAGAAATAAAGTTGAAATAATCGGTAACAGACATTACCTCTTCTTTGAAGCGCCTCTTTGAGACATCCTCTTAGGGAACTAAAATTGGTCTTTGAATAAGACCAGAACCTATAGGATATTTCTAGGGAATTGGGGAAGTGAAATGGTAATGGGTTGGACGAGCTTTAAGGATCAATGTTTTGTGAGGAGGAGAGGGAGGGGTGCCCTTTTATAAGGGAGGAGAGGGGCACCTTTGGAAATATAAGAAATATTAGTTTATATTAAATCCCATCCCCACTTAAAAACTTCTAAAATGACTCATATCCAAATCATAGATGATAGAGGGTTGTAATATTATTAACCAATAAAATCTAGACATGTTAGGGGTTTATTTTAAACATTATCAACTTGGTTTATCCTTATTTATCAATTAAATTTTATTTGTGGTAATAATATTCTAAATTTTAAATTATTATAAATAATTACATATGTGTTTTGAATTTTCCATAATTTCACACTTTATGACATTTTAGACGATATAAATTTTAATTTATAATTTTTAAATATTTTTGTGATTTTTAAGAAATTTTATAATATGGTATTTTTTTAAAATAACAATACTGTCAATTTTGACACTATTCATTTATTGGAATTTATATAAAATATATACAGAATATATGTTCGTAATAAAATCTATAATATATTCATAAAATGTCATATGTATCTATAAAATTAGTGGAGAACATTAAACAGTTCATATATTATATATTTTAATATTTTTGACACCATTTATTTGATATTTTAATTAATAAAATAATTTCAACATCATTATTCTGTCATAATTAATTATAATTATTTAATCCTTAAAAATTATAAATAAATTCATATTAGGTATATAATTGTATTAGATTTCAGGATATTATTCATGTTTGAAGTTTCATTATGTTTATAACTAAATTAAAATAATTATACTTATAAGATTTAAGAAAGTGACATGTTTTCACTTTCTTTGGTTTTAATAATAATTAAATTATTTTCATGGAACAAAGTCCATTAAATGAATATAATAAGACCCTTAACTGATATTGGTCGACCCTTAGTCATCTAATAGGATTTTGTATGGTGTTAGGGTAATTTTATAATCTTATATTTACCCTTAATTACCAGATTTACCTTTAACTACGGTAAATAAAATTTACCGTAGTTACTATTCATAATGAAAAAAAATAAAAACTAGCCTATAAATATAATTTGGACCCACTGATTCCAAATATGGAATCCATTTTTCAAAATTCAAAACACATAAGTTGCAGTAATTAATTTGAAATTAATCTCGTTGTTAAGAAAATAGGTTTTAGAAGTAAAAACATTGTCAAAGATTGAAATGTTTCTACCTATGAATTAAATGTGAAATTAATGCTAATGACATATATTATATTAAATGGTAAATATATATTCTATTTATACATTAAAACCATTAAATATTATAATTTAACCATATAAATCATCTCAATGAAAAAAATATGTTTGTAATTAAAAATTAGCGAATTTTTACTATTCATAAAAATATGAAAGTTATCAAAAAAATTTCAAAAATTTATCCAAAGTAAATTTTTATATCCAGATTCCAAAGAAAAATTTTATTATTTCAAATTGAACTCATAAACATGTCATAAACAATATTTAATGTGGGTGCGCCATCAAAAGGCCGTAAAACTGCATTTTTTTGAAAAATACTTATTTTACCCAAAAAATTTATTTTTTTCTATTACCATGTTCTAGAAAATGTGTAAGATTAAAAATAATGTTATAAAATTAAAAATTTAGTTAATAATATTCATAACGGCTAGTCCATAATAATATATCGTTGTTTAGTGATACCCAGTATTGCGTACTACACACGCTATCGAGGAAGGTCATGATTGTGTGTAATGCAAGCCATGTCAGTATTGTGTGTTGTGAAAGATTCCTTTGGTTTTTCATATAACAAAAGACATAAAAAATATTACTCATAAAATCTCAATATGTTACATTCTAGCCCCCTTAAAATTAATTTCTCCCTCGAAATTCGTCACTTTATTACAAACAGATGAGGATACCTCTCTCTCATCATATCCTCAAGTTCCCATGTAGCTTCTTATAATTGGTGGTTCCTCCATAAATCTGACACCAAGTTAGTGGTCTTGTTCCGTAGGACTTTTTTGCTATGATCCAAGAACCCTCTATCGGTTGTTCTTCATAAGAAAGATCTTGCTCTAGCGGTACAACTTCTGAGCTGAGTTCAAGTGAATGATTGGGTATGTACTTTCTCATGAGAGATACATGGAATACATCGTGAAATTGAGATAGATTCGGTGGAACCACCAATTGGTAAGCTACCATCACAACACGATCCACAATTTCATAAGGACCGATATATCTAGGGCTCAACTTTCCCTTCGTTCCAAATCTCATGACCCTCTTCTAGGGAGATGTTTGTAAGAACACTTTATCACCCACTTCAAACTCTAGGTCTTTAATTCAGTTGTCAGCATAAATTTTCTGTCGACTCTGAGATGCTCTTATGTGTTTTTGAATAGATTTAACTTTTTCTTCCATCTCATAAACAAGATTAGGTCCTAATAGCTTTCTTTCCCCAACTTCATCCTAGAAAGTTGGAGTTCTTCATTTCTTTCCATAGAGGGCTTCATAAGGAGCCATTTGAATACTGGAGTGAATGCTATTATTATAAGAAAATTACACCAATGATAGGTGTTGATCCCAACAACCTTTTAAATCCATAAAGCAAGCTCTCAACATTTCTTCTAGAGTTTGAATTGTCCTCTCAGACTGACCGTCTGTCTGAGGACGGTAAGTAGTTCTGAAACTCAACTTTGTATCTAGAGAATGCTGAAGACTTCGCCAAAATTTAGAGTTAAACCTCCGATCCCGATCAAATATAATGTAAAGTGGTACTCCATGCAACATTACCACTTCCTTTACATATATCCTAGCAAGCTGATCAAGAAAAAAATATTCTCTAATATTAATGAAGTGTGCCAACTTCTTAAAACGATCAACTATAACCCAGATAGAATTATTGCCTTTGGATGTTTTAGGATGTCTATTGACAAAGTCTATATTTATGTTTTCCCATTTCTATTCTGGTATGGGTAATGGTTTTAACATCCCCTTAGTCTTCTGTCTCTCAGCTTTAACTTGCTGACAAACCAAGCATCGAGAGACATATACGACAACATTTCTTTTCATTTCATCCCACCAGAAGTACTCTTTCAGGTCCCTATACATCTTTCCACTTCAATGATGAATAGAAAATGAAGAACTATGAGCCCCACCCAGCAGATCCTTCTTTAATTCTGGGATGGGAGGAACACAAACCATATTCATGAACCTTATTATCCCATCACAATCAAGGCTGAATTCAGGAACATTTCTCACGTTCTTTTGTAACTCTACATCTTCTTTTTTCCCTCTTTAATCTTCACGTTTATATATGGTTGAACATTCATTTGAGAAATATATGATTTTTCCTTTTCCATTGTAATTCCAAGATCCATCCTTTGTAAATCCATAAATATTGGATCTTTTGTGATCCTCATCATGGATAATCATGCATGGTCTTGTCGACTTAATGTGTCTGCTACCATGTTTGCTTTCCCAGGGGGGTAATGAATTGAGCAGTCATAATCCTTAATCAGCTCCAACCATCTTCTTTGATGCATATTCACCTCATTTTGTGTGAAAATATACTTTAAACTTTTTTGATCAGTATAAATATCACACCTTTCACTATAAAGGTAATGCCTCAAATCTTTAAGGAAAAAATTACCGTATCTAACTCCAAATCATGAGTTGGGTAACTTTGCTAATGGATTTTCAACTACCGTGAGATATAAGCTATCACTATATCATTTTTCATGAGAACACACCCCAGTCCCTTCTTGGATGCATCACTATAGATCACAATCCTTTCTCCACTGCAAGATAGTGTGAGCACGGGTGCACTGGCTAACCTTCCTTTAAGCTCTTTGAAATTCTCTTCTCATTCCTCCGTCCAAACAAAATTAACTCCTTTCCGAGTCAACTTGGTGAGTGGGTTAGATAACCTCAAAAAATATATTACAAAACGTCGGCAATATCCTGCCAAACCAAGAAAACTATGGATTTCAGTTACTGTTGTTGGTCTCGACCATATTTCAATAACCTCTATTTTTTCTAGATCCACATATATCCCTTCTTTTGAGATTATGTGACCCAAAAATGCAACTTTTTGAAGCCAAAATTCACACATGGTAAATTTTTCATAAATATTCTCTTTTCTTAGGGTCATTAATACAATTCTCAAGTGATCTTCATGTTCTTCCTTGCTCTTTGAATAGACAAGAATATCATCTCTAAAGACTACCACAAACTGATCAAGATAGTCTCTAAAAACTCTATTCATCTGATCCATGAAGATATCAGGGGAATTAGTAAGACCAAATGGCATGACTATAAATTCATAATGTCCATAACTTGTACAGAAAGTCGTCTTTGGTATATCCTCCCTTTTGACCCTTAATTGATAATACCATGAACGAAGATCAATCTTGGAAAAGTATTGAGCTCTGCGTAGTTGGTCAAATTGGTCATCAATGCGTGGGAGAGGATATTTGTTCTTGATAGTGATCTTGTTAAGTTCTCGATAATCAATGCAGAGTCTCATTGATCGATATTTCTTCTTAAAAAACAGAATAGGTGCTCCCTAAGTTGACGCACTAGGGTGTACGAATCCTTTACCAAGATTCTCTTGGATTTGCTTCTTCAATTCCTACAACTCAATTGGGGTCATTCTATAAGGTTTCTTTGATATAGGTAAAGCACTCAGTACGAGTTCCATTGAAAACTCAAATTCACAATTTGGTGGAAGACCTGGCAATTCATCCAAAAAGAAATCATCAAATTCCCATAAAATGGGAATATTATTAATCGTGAGTTTCTCTCCAACCATTTGAGATAAATAACATTCAATTAGTGGAATCAAGACTCATAAGATGGAAGAAATTTCCACTGGAAGGTTATGTTCATCATTACATCGATAGACGATCATAGATAGATCTGGAATATGAAATGTGACCTCCCTTCTTTGGAAATTGATATGAGATCCATATAAACAAATTCAATCCATGCCATGAATCACATCAAATTCCACTATAGGAAGGATCACAAGATTTGCAGGAAGAAATTTCCCTCAATCTTCAATCGGAGAAGAATTGTAAACATTTGATGCGATTGTTGTGCCATTATGAGTTGTCAAAGCCAAATCAACATCTAATTGCTGAGATAATATGGTGATACCCATAAAAAATACTTCCGAAATAAAAGAGTGGGTGGATCCCGAATCAAATAAAACATTTGCTACTTAAGATGGATGGTAAGTGTACCTCTCACCACATCGTTGTCATACTCCAAATCGCTGATAGTAATTGCATGTGACTTTCCTTTGTCTTTGGCCTTAAGAGTTTGTTGACATCGATCATCATCATAAACCCTTGGATTTGGGCATTGATTGGCATAATGCCCCATCTCCTTGCACTTGAGACATTGAAGTGTAGTAGGATCATTCTGTGTATCCCTTCCATTATTTGCATCATTATACATCTTCTTCCCATTATTTCGACATTCAATTTCCCGATGACCTTCTTTTCCACTCTTATAACATTTTCTTGTCCCCTTAAGACAATTTCCTCCATGTTTCTTTCCACACTTTGAGCATAAGTTAAAACTGATCTTTTTTTTAGTGTGGTCTTTAGATTTTTATTTGAATTCCATTTTCCTCTTCTTATCAAACCCATGTGACTGATGGGTTACACCAATCTCCATCTCAACCTTGAGAGAACATATATCAATTTACTCATAGATATTGAAGTCCCTTATGGATAACATCCTTCAAAGACATGGATTTACACCACTAAAGAATCGATCGATCTTACTATCAGGTTGGATAATAATTCAGACATTGTACCTTGTAAGTCTTGAAAATTTTGTTTCGTAGGTACCAACGGATTTATAATCATTTTTCTTCAGTTCAAGAAACTCCTTCTCCATCTTTGTTCGATAAATAAGAGGGAAATAATTATTGAAAAATAAGTTCTTAAACTCGTCTCATTCCATGGACTCAATTTCATCCCTTTTCCTCGTATTCTTAATAATATTACACCATTGATCAGAATATCCTTCCAAACGATACACCGATAAGATGACTTTATCATGTTCAGAACATTGAAGAACTGAAAATATCTCTTCAGTGGTACTGATCCGTTGTTCAGCCACTAATGGATCATAAGACCCACTGAATGATAGCGGACGCTACCTCATAAAGGATTCAACAGAATGTTTCTCCTTCCTTTGCTTTTTTGGAAGTCCTGCATGATTCATATCATGAGAAAGTTGTGTGAGCATGGTGAGAAGATTCTACATTCCAGCTCCCATATCGTTTGGTTGCTCAGGGGGACAATCATTGCATTTCCCATCAAATTTTGCATTAACACGGTTCCTTCGGGTTCCAGCCATTGACTAAAACCAAGAATAATAGTATCAGCAACACTAATTATAATAGGAAAACCACATAATCAAGAATAAAATTTCACACTTAAGGTATTATCATATGTTGTTCATGGACATTTCTAAAACACTAAGATTGTGTTCTATGCTTAGACATATCCTTAGGTTTCTTATTAAGGCATTCACATCCTAGTTTCCAAAGGTTGACTACACCTTTCCTCTGATACCAACTATAATGACCCATAATTTACATACATGGTCATTACTTCAAAAATGAAGCATACATATTACAATATATAACAAAACCATGAAAGGCCCGTATAGGTATGGTGTATTTAGAAACAGGGAAACACAAATAACTGGCTCAGAAATCGTCTATGTTGTCTCCCATTTATTTCATCATATCTAGAGTCCCTTTTTGTCATATGCTACTTAATATCCTTCTTCCTGACCTGGGAAAAATAAAACATACAGAAGGGTGGGCTCAATTTCTCAGAAAGGGTAAAGAAAAGAAATATCAACCATATCATATTTATAATAACATAACATTTTGAAATTATTATCTTGCAAAAAGATCATAACATGGGACAAATCATAGAAGTGAAATGTAATTCCAATAATCATAACTTAAAACATGATGCTTTGTGGTATACACACATAATCATAGAAAATCATTTCTTAGTAGTCAAGACTCGTTGCCAATACTATCATAGCGGAAAAAGTCCTTTTCTGAACCGAGTTCACTCCTCATTTCAGTAATGTTTCATTGAACCGGTTTAACCTACCATTCCAGCCATGCCTATCTCATGAGATATAAGTATTTACCCAATACATTGGAGGGAGATATAGGTCCCACCCATCTCATAATGATATCATTCTTATTTGTGCCATAAAATCATAAACCATACATCGTAGCATAACCCATGTAATCAAAATTGGATTCTTAAACATCACGTCATCATAACATAATCCATAAAAGGATATTGTTAAAATCATTCCATCATAACATAATAAAATCAATGAAAAAATAGGTATATAAACAGAACCCTATATTATCTTAAATAGAAAATAATTTTGATAAAACACTTGAACTCCATTCTTGAGGAAAATATCTTTTCTACTTCGAAAACATTTTTTCCATTCATAACATGTCGTAAAAATTTAAACTAAAAGAATTTGATTAAAAATAAACTTTAAAACTTTTAAAGGAATATTCATGGAAATAATGTTATAAAAATCCATTCATGTTGTAGAAGTTAAAAAAACATTCTTCCCGTACTTTGGCCGGAAAAGTCAAAAAGTACGTCGTACGAAAAAAGACAAAAGATTCCTTTAATATCTTTTACTAAAAACTCACTCAAGGGTAAAATTGTATTTAAAAAATTGTATGTTGATGGAAATAATATTACATATTGAGGAAACATGGATGTGGATGATAAATATTCCCCAGTAAATTCTGAAGTATAAATAATCTAGGATAAAAATGAGGTTGTGTGATTTTCCCTTACCTTAGGTCCGATTTTCTTTGTAACTGTCTAAACCTTTTGTATAATGATTTAAATAATGTCATTGAATTCATCCGGAATCATACTTATTTTTATGATATCAGATATGGTCATATTCTTAGCTTTTTATTAGTAATATTTCATTGCTAATTGTTGTTTGGGTGTTTATTTCATTACGTTCGTATGTGTGTTTTGTTGAATAAATTATTATTCCTCTTTTTTGGTTATAGAATCCTCATTTCTAGAATGGTATTAGTGTAATATATATCATATTTATTTATTCAGTTCATTTATATAATAATTACGCAATGAAGATCATGTAGAACGAGTCTCATCACATCGTGGATACGGTATTCCGTACGTACGCACGAGTGATGATATCATTCCCATGATTGTGGAATTGTATTGGAGTGTATGTATACTACTTCATAATCAATATCAATTTACAATAATAATATATAGTCATTATTTTCGACATTATACCCATCCATGTAAGGTGGTGGTGGAAAATAGATTACACCACTTCGTGGAGACGATATTCTGTACGTACGCACGCACGGTGATTTCGTTTTCCGTAGGATGGATAGATGGTGAAATTGGGTTGTTTCCAACTTAAAATAACATATCAGTATATGTGTGATACTGATGTTATTTCTTCATAATGAAACAACTAAAGAAGAAGAAGTAGAATAAGAAATAAACTTGAATGAATCGGTAACAGACATTACCTCTTATTTGAAGAGCCTCTTTGAGACCTCCTATTAGGACACTAAAATTGGTCTTTGAAGAAGACCAGGACCTCTAGGATGTTTCTAGGGAAGTGGGGAAGTAAAATGGACAGGTTTTGGACGATCTTGAAGGCTCAAATTGGTGTTAAGAGGAGAGGGAGTAGGTTCCATTTTATAAGGGAGGAGAGGGGCACCTTTGGAAATATAAAAAATATTAGATTATATTAAATCACAACCCCACTTAAAAACATTCAAAATGACTCATATCTGAAGATTAGATTAGATATGGTTGTAATATCATTAACCAATAAAATTTAGACATGTTAGGAATTTATTTTAACCATTATCAACTTGATTTATCCTTGTTTATCAATTTAATTTTATTTGTGGTAATAAGATTCTAAATTTTAAATTATTATAAATAATTAAATATGTGTTTCGAATTTTCCATTATTTGAAACTTTATGAAATTTTAGAACATATAAAATTTAATTTATAATTTTTAAATATTTTATGTGATTTTTAAACAATTTTATAATATGTTATTTTTATAAAATAACAATAGTGAAAATTTTGATACTATTCATTTATTTGAATTTAAATAAAATATACACAGAAGATATGTTCAAACTTAAATATTTGTTAGACTCATAAAATGTCATATGTATCTAGAAAATTAGTGGATCACATTAAATAGTTCATATATTATTTAGTTTATTCTTTTTAAAACCATTTATTTGATATTTTAATTAATAAAATAATTCCAACATCACTATTGTGTCATAATTAATCATAATTATTTATTCCCTAAAAATTCTAAATAAATTCATATGATGTATATAATTGTATTAGATTTCTGGAGACTTTTAATGTTTGAATTTTTATTAAGTTTATTACTAAATTAAAATTATTATACTTATAAGATTTAAGAAAGTGACATGTTGTCACTTTATTTGGTTTTAATAATAATTAAATTATTTTTATGGGAAAAAGTCCATTAAATGACTCTAATCCGACCCTTAGGTGATATGGGTCGACTTTTAGTAATCCAATAGGATTTTGGAAGGTGTTAGGGTAATTTTATAATCTTATATTTACCCTTAATTACCCGATTTACCTTTAACTATGGTAAATAAAATTTACCGTAGCTACTATTCACAATGCCCAAAAATAAAAAATTAGCCTACTAACATAATTTTGACCCACTGATTCCAAATATGGAATCCATTTTTCAAAATTAGAAACACATAATTTTCAGTAATTAATTTAAAATTAATCCCATTGTTAAGAAAATGGGTTCTAGATGTTAATACATTACCAAAGATTGAAATGTTTTTACCTATAAATTCAATGTAAAATTAATGCTAATGACATATATTATATTAAATGTAAAAAAAATATTCCATTTATACTTTAAAACCATTCAATATTATAATTTAGCCATATAAATTATCACAATGAAAAAAGTTGTTTTTAATAAAAAATTAGCGTATTTTTACTATTCATCAAAATATGAAGGTTATCAGAAAAATATCAAAAATTTATCCAAATGTAATTTTTATATGATGATTCCAAAGAATAATTTTATTTTGTCAAATTGAACTTATAAAAATTTCAAAAACTAGATTTAATGTGGGTGCGCCATCAAAAGGTGGCAAAACTGCATTTTTTTTAAAATACTTATTTTACTCGAAAAATTTGTTTTGTTCTCTTAACATGTTCTTTAAAATGTGTAAGATGAATAATAATGTTATAAAATTCAAAATGTAGTTAATACTATTCATAACGGCTAGTCCATAATAATATATCGTTGTTTAGTGAAACCCGGTATTGCGTACTACACACGCTATCAAGGAAGGTCGTGATTGCGTGTAATGCAAGCCAAGTCAATATTGTGTGTTGTGAAAGATTCATTTGATGTTGCGTATAACATAAGACACAAAAAAAATATTTTTCATAAAATCTCAGGGTTTTACAGTAACATTAAACCATGTGTAAATAGAAAATGGTTCACTTATTATGTTAACATAATAAAATCAAAACCATAATTAAAATTTATGACTTGAAAAAATGGTCAATATAAAAACATATGGACATTATATATAATAAAATTAAAAAACTATAAACATGAAAAAAGTCTATACATATTATTATTGAAATTAAAACAAGTCCCATGACTAAATTTGTGAACATGAAATTCGGCTCAAGTAACCCATATGTATCCCATAAGATGCCCACAATTCCTCAAGTCATTAAACGGATATAAAATTTCCGTAAATTATATATTCTTGATTAATTCAGATGTACACCACTAGATCCTTAAAATAGTTTAAATTTATTCACCACTTAACAATTGTAAATTAATATTGTGCCCAATATATATCATCATTATTATAATAAAACATTAAGATAAATAACATGGATAATATCATTAAATATATTCCTAGTGAAAAATAATGAAATCAAAGGATTTCATACTTTATAAAAATTCCTTTTATTGATCACTTATTTAATTTCATGAGGAAAATTTCGTATTTCATTTTGGAAACCATATTTCCAAATTATTATAATTTTTTTCAATAAAATCATCTTTGAAACTTGTAATATAGTATTCATTATATTCATTGGTTATGATGGTTGAAAATTAGCTTCCTGTCATACGTGTTAAAATAAAAAATCCTTTTTAATTTGTTATAATAATTAAAAATTACACCATTCATAAAATGACAATAAGACTTATTTTTAAACAATTATTTAATAAGAAACATAATAATAAATTATCATTCTAATTAATGAGACTATACTATAAATATCTAAAATAATAGTATATTTGGATCATAAATAAATTTAGACAATAATATTAAATTAATTTTTAAATTTCATGACAATAAATTTATTTGGGATACAAAATTTCATTGGGGCACTATAAAATCGCCATAAAAAGTATTGTTGAAAAAAATAACATATGTCCCAATGAATACAATTTGAGATAGTAAGCCCTTAACTCAAGATATAAAAAATTTTAATGTGATATAATTTCATATATAATAAATATAAATTTATTATATTTGATTATAAGAATAATTTGTATTCATAAAAATTAATATTAAATCCAAGTATAACATTTCATAAAACAATTGTAAATAATTCATTTTTAATGTTATCATTTCCATGTTATAATTATTTTATTCTTCATGATAATTTCATTTAAATTATTCTGGTATTAGTAAATTGATAATTCTTTAATCATCATAAAAATGGTAATCATTATATAAATTTAATTTATATTATATATATATATATAAATGTTATAGATGGAAAAATGATTTCCATCCTTTATGGAGAAGGTTGGTCGTACATAAGCATGAATGATGTTCCCACTTTATGATGGATGGGAAATAGATAGTTATGTAATAATTTAATGTTATATAATTAGTATTGATTCCACTAGATTATACTTATTATTTAATTTTATCTATATAACCATGAATGTAAAGAGGACATGAATAATGAATCACATTTCTTCATAAAATAAGTTTTCGACACGCAAACATGATCAACATTATTTTTTATCAATGAATATATAGTTTAAAGGTGTATATGATATTATTATTTTTGAAGTATAACTATTATATATTAACATTAAACCCATCATAACAACATTACATGAAATATGGATGAAGAAAAAACAAATTATCCCACTATATATGGATGGTAAGTTGTACATATTATTGAGCATTGTTCTCACTTTCCATTATATAGAATGTCATAATATAATGTTTTATATCAAAAAATAATATATATTATATATATATATATATATATATATATTAAATATATATGTTTTTATTTTATAGTTCAATCCATTATGTTTTATGAGATAAAATATGAATTAACAATGAAAATTCTCTATTAAGATTCATACTGTTTCATAGAGAAAACTCTTTTGACATGTGCCATAAGCCATGAGAAGATTATAGTTTGGAAATAAATGGAAATATTAGATGTGATTAAGGAATATTGGACTACATTAGGCCTAGTAGTTTAGATTATTGAAGGATAAAACTAAATAAATTATTAATAAGATGTTCGTTTTTATAAGTTTGAGTATGTGTGCTCATTGAATTACATAATTTATTCAATTAATATAAAATTATTGTTAATAAATATTGAAACAATTTATAAAATTACAATATATTAAAAGTATAAGTCTAAATCCTATCTGATGTTAAAATTTTTAATTGTTTTTGTTATGTTTTTACCCTTCCATAGTAATAATAATACCAGTACATCCATTTGAAAATTAGTGAAAAGTCAATGTATCTAGTCTTTATGTTTTTATAATGTTTTAATAAAATAGAAATTATCCAAAAATGGGACAATATCCCATTATAATATATGAAATTAATATAATAAAAATGAAAAATAATTTAATAAAATATTTTTTAACCAAATATTATTGATTTTATTTTTTGAACTGTTAAATTAGTTGTACATTAATGTAAAACATAGATCTATATAATTAGAAAATAATCCTTTTAGAAATCACATTTATTTTATATCTATATATAATATTAATGGAAAATATTTATTTCAAAGTTATTTTCTTTTTAGATTTATATATTAATTAATTTTATTTTTCTAAAAATTTAATAAATATTGTATTGTTGTTGTGTAAGAATGTTTTCTTATTATTCAACGAATAATACATTTAAAAAATTTTATGATATAATAATTATTTCATATTTCAATTGGACTTTTAAAATCTAACATAACATATTTTAAATGATATGAATAATGTATATAGATATTATAGTTAAAAGTGTGAAATTTTGTTTTCTTCCTTTATTAAAATAATATAGTGTCTGTAATCAATGAAAATTGAAACCATGAATCAATATTATCAATAAGTATAAGATAATGGCCTTAAATTCACTCATATAATAGGATGAAGGCATGTTTTTGTGATATTTTAAAACCTTATACCAATGTTTATTCTTTTTTTACAAAATTTACCTTTAATGTGGTGACAAATGTTTACCAATGATACAATAAATAATGGTAAAATATTAAATGGTATTATTTACCAAATATTATATACCAAATTCAAATTATGGATTCTATTTTTCATGAATCAATTCATATAAGCAGATGAATTTCTGTCAATAGTTTACAAAAAGACGTTTTTTGAAAATAGAAAATATTTTTTACCAAAATGAAATAAAAAATTTACACCTGTGACATTAAATGGAATATTAATAATACACATGAATAAATTTTTCTTTTAAAATCATTTTAAAACAAAATCAAATAATGAAGTTCTTAAAACGAAATACTGGGATTAAATAAGATTTTGAATTTTCATTATTCATAAAAATATAAAAAATTCATGTATATTTTCAAAAATTCCATACATGATATTATTGAGATATTGATAAACAATTATGTTAATTTTTTCATAATAAATCTATAAGAGAGGTAGAAATGTAATATAATTTCTAAGGAAAATATTAAATAAAAATCAAATTTCAAAAAGATGATTTTTAAATGAGAAAAAACATCATAAAATTTATTTACTTTTTTCATTATAAGTAATACTTCATTTTTTTGATTTGGAAGAATATTATTTTTTTTATAATTTTATAACCCATATTCATAGATTTGGATAATAAATATAGGTTGCTAAATTCATATCTATATAATAAATTTTGGATGTATATCACAAATTTTCAATAGTTTAGTGTTGTGTTTTAATAAAGATATCAATCTCATTTTAATTTTTTAAAAAATAATGAATGTGAAAATCTACCATATAAAACAAATTTTACTAATGAATTTATGTCCTGGTCATTATCATTTAAATATTTAAAAAAATATTTGTTGAAAACTCCCATAAAATAATGGAATAACTAATCATCCTTTAAATATAAAATGGGGGAAATATAAAGGTGACCTTAAGTAACAAATATTCACCATCCCAATTAAGGAGAACATATTTATGACTTAAATTTCTAAACATGGATGAGAAAATTAGTGTCAATGGAGTAATAGAGTTTAATTGAGAACATTGTTGTGAAAATATTTTGGACAAGAACATTAATATTTAATGGTTGAAAATTCGATCGATGTATCAAGATTTTATGTAATTTTATTAAACATTTATTTTAATATCATTTTCATAAATATTGGAGATTAATTTACTGTCAATATAATCTTACAAATAATTTAAATATTCATGATTTGTTACTAATTTTTAATAAACATTTAATCATTTGGATGTTCTTTTATATATTTCCACATAATATCATAAACATTGAAATGAATATTCAAGATGAATTTTCCATTCCACAATAATTTAATATAAAATTTAATTGAATATAATATAAATAAAATTATAAAATTAATTTCTTCTTATATAAAGATATTTAACAGGACCAAAATTGTTATCTATTGTTATCTTATTTGTTAAAACATATTATAATTTAAACAACCACAATAATAACCCCCTTGTTATAGTGAATCAAATTTAAAAATAGTTAACCTTAAGGATCCTCCAAAATAAGTAAGGGGAAATTTTATTTCCAGATATTACAATGATTTAATCTTTTATCATTCCATGATTAACATATAAATTATCTTGAAATTATTCTAATCACTGATAATATCAAAAAAAAATTATATTTCGAAACTACTTCCAAAAATTATGTCATAATAAAATATAATATATTACCAAAAGATAATTACCTCTTTATTCCTGAAATAATCACCTATTATATTAAAATTTTATTCCATTGGAGGTATTGGTTTTTCCTTTCACCAATATATTATCAAATGTTAATCTATAATATGTAATGAAAATTCATAATTAGAACATTTTTATAGTATCTATGTAAATAGGGCTTTGAAATTCTAAAGGACACGTAAAATTTCACTAATTATTTTAACAATAAAATTTTCATAGGTATAATTCATAAATGAATTTACATAAATATTGACCTCTAGAGTAAAGGATATGTGTTCACTAATTTTTAGTTTTTTTAATTCAGCTATTGTGATTTCATAAAATTCCCTTTTTCCTTCGATGATAGATGTTTTTTGTGCCATATTATCCATATTTAAAAATAGATTATGTAACTGACTATCATAAATACTATAAAGTCCTTGGAAAGGGAGAAACTAAACATGTCACCTGAGTTGGGTCATCACATAACCTCAGGTTAACCTCCATATATATATGTGGATGATGACTAGCAAAAAGGGCCTCTGAGGTCACATGGGGAGACTATAACATAATTTATAGAGTAATCCATAGAAGAAAACATATAAAATAATGGAAAAAATAAATGATAACATAGAAAAATACATTAATAATCATTTCCCAAAATATGGTAAAAAAATAAAATTTCCTTGTCATTTTAACCCTGAAAATTATGATGAAACCTATCATGAACCATCCTTGGGGCTCATACTATGATATAACACAATCCCACCTTCTAAAGGCAAGGGGTTGGTCACTAGTGCAGAATGTGTCAACTTGCATGTGGGAGACATTTTCATCAGTACCTTTATGCACACACAAGCCCAACCATGTCCAAAAAACAAAAAGGGGAAAACAAGTATACTGAAACAAGTGTTGAGTACATATACAACTAAAAACAAGTGGGATAGACTACAAGCCCAATGAAAGACAACTGAAAAATGAAGAGTACAAGTAAAACCTATGAACACATGGACTGCTGAGAACCCCACATAATTGTAAGAGTAGGGAAGGTACTTGAACCGATTGGAGTATGCCTTGTACGGAGGATTTCACATGGCCCCCTTTCCCTGATGTCACCAGGTCCACCATCAAAACATATTTCATCAGCACAAGACACAACTTGTGCGGATGAAGCACATGTAGGTGTGAGTTACAAAGTTTTTCGAAGGGGACCTTAGTTCACTTAAGAGATATACCACAAAGAAACCACACTGAAATCTTCCAAATTAGGACTGGAAGTAAGACTACAATTTATGCAATGATCATATCAGTTAGAATCAATAGAAGAAGAGGAAGGGTCATTAACTATTGTGATGAATCTTTTGTAGTATTGGTGGACTCATCCCTAATGATTTGACGATCGTCTCCAGACCACTAAGTATCCACCCATCATCTCTTTATCGTTCAAGCCAAAAAGGATCCACATGGAACTATCTAATCTATCATGAAAATAGGATCCCCATAGTAGATCCTCGTCTATCCACCCACTACGGTTCCACATGGCTCTTGCTCGTGTGTCGAGCCACTGAGTATCCACATGGTTCTTGCTCATCTAACGGTCCATTAAGGATCAACACAACTACTTCTCGAGCCATCAGTCGAACCTGAAAAGCCAAAAAATCCCACATTGAATAATCCAAATGATAGTTTCGTCCTAAGGGATACAATGCAATAGACGGAACGTCGAATAGTCACCTAGATTGTAAGATATGAGAAATTTTTGAAAACATGCTCAGCTGGATTCGACTCCGAACCAACCTAGACATACTCCAACCCTAGAGAAAGCTCATGTAGAGTATCTCTGATTTACCTCGTTGTTGCAGGGGTTATCATACAACAAATGATGCCTCAATCAGACACTCAGCCTGTGAGTTATCAACGTTTCAGGAAAACGAGGGCATGTGGAGTCTATGCCTTGTCTGACCCGATCAGACCGATGCAGCCTAACAAAAGTCTAGACTGGCATGGTTCTGCCTGGTAGGCCCATTATGCATGTGGGTCCGTCATTGTAATGCGGGTCCAGCCCAAGGGGGAAACCCATGCCTTTCATATTCCACCTGGCAGGGACACGGTCAGATGCTGCATTCGGCCTCCTATTTCCTTTCGGGTCACCATAGGGCCCATTTATCCTCCATAGTCAAATGTCAACAGCTTTTTGGTGATGCAAGTAGCCAAGATATCTGGACAAAATTCAAGTATGTGGCCGGATGGCGTTTGTTATTGGCTCGCCTGAGTGGCCCGGACGCAGTCCCCACCTCTAGACAGCACCGTTATGCGCTTCATCTCCATGCCTTCGTGGCCTTCTTCTTCTAGGGAACACTGTTGGGTGTCCCGCATCTATCCAACAACAACTACCACCAATGATGCTCTGGTGGCCTGTTTCTCGATTCTTCAGCACTTATAGGCCTCTCGGGTCACCACAATCCCTGCATTGGCCCCAGATTCTTCTTGTCACCGATTTGAGGATACATCCATGAGGAACACACGTGCAGAGGGACTCGAGCCTTGTTAGTGTAGTTCCATTCCCTCCTCAATAGATGTTTAAAAAATGGAAAGTTATTAATAATACAATTCTATTAAAAATAAAATTAATCTAGAATAGATAACGCATGAATGTAACCCTCCCTCAATAATGGACGATCTCCGAATTAACCTGTTTGTGGGTTCACCTATGTATTCATTTAGAAAAAAAATAAGGAATTCCAAAATCAAAAATCAAAACCATGTCTCATTTATGATTTTGGTTGTGGTTCTTCTAACGTGTGGTTCAAAAAGTTCTATGTCCTTCATCATTCATCAAGGTATGCCAAATTTGATGACATCCTGTCAGAGTTCTTCATTCTTCATTGGGGAGGAAAACAGATTGGTGTTTTTCAATGAATCCTCACCGTTTTTCCTTATTCCAATAATCCATCAATCAAATAAAAATAAAACATGTTGAAAATTTTCCATAATGTTTTGAAATCGCATGGTTACATTGTTTCATTTATGAAAAAACATCATTATTATGTGTTACTAAAACATCGATAAGATGTGTTTTAATGACCCATTAATGTTCTCCATTAATGCAACTTGTCACTTCCTCATCACTGCATTGTAGTGTTTTTATGTTGTCGCTTATCCATGAAAAAGAAGTAAAATAACTTTTTATGTTCTTTTATTATTTTTCATGAAATGTCTGAATATTAACTACTTCTTTCATCCATTTCTGGTTGAAGTTATGTTGTTTCTTGGAGAATACCATCATTCTGAGATCAAGGGTGCCCTCAGATATTTGATCTGAGCACTAGCTCCAGATTCATAATAAGCCGCTAGTATGTTTACGGAACGTGCCTTAAAAATGGTCAAAATTCGATCCCAGGCTCACCATGACTTATAATCACATGGATTTAGAGCGTGTCATCACGAAATAATTCCATATAATTTAAAAAAATACATGGAAATTTTAGGACATTAAATTCACACCACTGTAGGGCATTACGTCCTTGAAATCCAAAATAAGGGCTAATAAAAGAATGATCTTAGTGAGTATAAATATGAGCCTCCCCCACCCATGTGATCTACTGATGTTTCCTATGCTGCCACTGAAGTAATAATAGAAGAATTTCCCATTTGAGAAAAACTATCACATTCCAATCCTCTATCATCACCAGGAACTCCACAAACATCAACACATCATCAATGTCTAGATATTCCCATTCGAGGACGTGTGAGGGATCATGCATTTACCTCCTCTGCTAAAAATCATAAACAATATCATGCATCGGGTCAATCTATGTGGAAAGAGCTAGGATGTATGCCACCATGCCCACTATGCTGAGAATCTTGAATAGTCTTATGAACATCAGAGATAACTTTTCCCTCTAGGAAAATCTCTACAATCCCCAATGGGGTGTGATCCGAAGAAAAGAATGTTCCCCCTCCGCAAACCCCAAGGGTATTTGTCTCATGTCGGCATTAGACATGTTCCTGATATGTGCAGTCATCATTCACTCATGGATAATCTTCACCTTCTCGGGTGTATCACATACCAACTCTAGAACAATGAGTGCTGACTCCACATGGTTGTGTCCAGTTTCGGTATGGTCTGTAAGGATGAACAAATAAGTCCTCGAATGTTTCCATTCCAATAGTGGAGTGATAGTTGTTTTTTATGAAAACACTGCCAGTGGCAGGTGTTCCTCCCAACTATGAACAAAATAAAGGATGCAAGCAGGAATCATGTTAATTGTGTCTTGTATGGTCCACTATGTGTGACCATCTACCTGGGAATGAAGAGCTATGATTATGTGCAGTTGAGTCCCAAAAACCTCATGAAATCCCATAAACTATTGGGATGTAAATCTTATATCACATTTTAAGATGATCATCGGAGGAACTACATAGAGTAGCACCATCTCCTAGTTGTAGATGCATCCAAAGAAATATACTGGTATGTGCTCCAGATTAGGTAGGAAGTGAACCGACATTGTGATTTGGTCAATAAACACCCAGATATAAACATGGACTCTAGATGTAAATGGTAACCCCCTAAAATTTTTTATCAAGATACATTCCCATGCCCACTCTGGTACCTAGAGTAATTGAGCCAATCATGATGCAACATGATGCTCAACCTCCCCTTGCTGAAATGTACGGCATCATGAGATTAATTGGGCCACAACATTCTTCATTAATGGCCACCAGTAATGACGTCAAAGGTCCTATCACATCTTATCCACTCCATTATATAACTATAAACATGATTTATTGATATCCCTGAAAACCTCCTCCAAAAACGCCATTGGTACTATTGTGAACCCACTGAAAATGATGACACACTTATAACCAATTGAAATCCATAGAGAGCATGTCCTAAGGATATCTGAGCATTTTGGATCTAACAATGATCATTCTCTAACTATGCCTCCCTAACATGTTGTAAAAGTGTAGTATTAACAGTCATCCACTGTATGTATGTATATCCATACTCATCCATAAAGGATATCTTCATCATAGCTACCTGCTCTGTCACCTCACTCATCAGCTGCAAAATGGTCTTCCTACTAAGTGCATCTTATACGATGTTCCCCATCCTAGAAGTACAAACAATCATAAAGTAATACTCCTTGAGTAACTCTATCCAACACCAATTTCTGATGTTTGAGTCCTTTTGGGTGAAGATATAACTTAGAATCTTGTGATCAGAGTAGATAGTATATTTCTAAGCCCTCAAGAAGTTCCTCCACATCATCAATGAAAATACCAATACTGCTAACTCTAGGTCCTGAGTCACTTTGACCTTCTCATGATACATCTATGTCTGTGAGTGGAAGGTGACCACTAATTGATCTTGAATTATGACAAAACTCAGTCTGGTCCCTAATGCATCATAGAAAACATTATACCCAACACCCTCCTCGTGTAGACACATGAAGGGGGCACTCATCAGTCTCTGCCTCATCACTTGGAAACTATACTAAAACCTCTAGATACACACTCTAGACAGCCCCTTCCATGTAAAATCGAAAAAAGGTTCTACTACTTTGTAAAATATGGGCACGAACCTTCAGTAGTACCCATCCAAACCCAAGAAACACTGCACCTCGTTCACATTCGCACGTGGCTCCCAAGCTAGCACTGCCTCTATCATCATCCGGTCCACTACAATCTCATCCTTCGAGATAACATGTCCCCAAATTTAGACCACCAATATCTAGAACTTTCTCATCGAGAGTTTAAAATAAAGCAGGTGCTCTCATATTTTTTCTAGGAATATCCATAGGTGTGTTCCATTATGCTCCTTAGACACTATGTACACCAATATTTAATCAATAGTGAATACCATGAAACATTTGAGTTATGTCTATAAGATCATGTTCATACATCCTAGGAACATGGATGGGGTGTTGGTCATGCCAAAAGGCATCACCAGGAACTCAGAGTGGCCATACCGGCACTAGAAGGTCGTCTTCTGTTACACATCATCTCGTAACATAATATAATGACAGCATGATCTGTAGTCTAACATGGATACCCACATTGCACCCTTCATATGATCGAAGATGTAATAAATTTTCAATATTAGATTCTTGATATTCACTGTCACCTTTTTCTAGCACTTATAGACCATTTATAACCTCAATATCATTAATTCCATCATGAAAAAAATACTCGGGATGGCCATGGTAAAACTCTATACCTCACAAAGTCCTTCCCCTATATGTCCTCCAACATTACCCTCAAATAACAATTCAGTACATGAGACATCCAATATGATGGTGATGATATCAGTAATTTTCCCAGGGTACAGGTCAACGAATAAGTTGAAATATCAATAGATAGGTAAACAAGGGACATCATCAAGTGAGACGCCATTACACTATACTATCACCAAGAAATATGAGTAGTCATTACATTCCCTACACTGAGGGTCAAACTATCCAACTGAATAGGAATTATCTACACCAACCTATGCATGTGTCCATAAAGAGTCGTAAGGATTTTCCCTGCTAATAAATGGAAATATAGTTCCATATATGTGGATTAAACACATATTTTTCCTAATACAAAAAATCCATGCATGAACTGTATATGTTAATAACAAGAATGACATCTTACGACCTCGACCCTATTACCCCAAGATCTCAACCGATACTCTGGCCTACATGTGTCCAGAAAAAATATCATCACCAGTGTTTGGTCATTGGGTCTCCTTGAGAAGGAGCCTCTAAAATTGAGGGTAAAGTAAATGGTCTTAACCAGAACATCTAGGTATCAATCAAGAAGATGTGGTAGGAAATGAGAGTCACTAGTACAACTTCCATTCAATAATGCAGCAAATATAGAAATTCATGCAGCATTCCTTGATTCATCCTTAGAATCCCTGGGTCATATGACTTGATATAATACAACTATCTCCTCTCCTTCATTGGGGCATGAATGGTGGAACAATCTCACATGATATGTCCCTTTTCATGACAAGCATAAAAAAATTCTGCCCTTCTCGAAACAAGCACATTCCCTCATATTAACACTCTTGATCTATGGATTAAATTGTGCACCTGAAATCAGTTGGTCTTACTGACCCTGCATCTTAAGTGATTATTTCCTCGGATTCCCGGGACACACATTCGAACCCTGTGCCTCATCACTAAGATCCGAAAGATTCATCGATGACTCAGTCTAGAAAAATGCATCCAACTAAACTACTAGAGGTGGCCCTCCTAGATGATCAATGGGTGGTGGTGACACTGGTTTACCACTCAGTGGGGCTATATCTAGCACATGTTCCAATACAGATTCCTCTTCTCTAGGAAAACTATCCTCACGACCACATATTGGGAACTGAGCAGGTTGTCTTCATAGTGGCATCCTAAAATAGATCATGATGGAACACAATTAATAGATTGTACATGGTCAGCTGAATAATATACTAAGGAACATAAGGAGACACTTATGCAACTAGTATTGACATGTTTAGAGACAAAAAAGAAGAATTATGGGTCTTGTTCCATGGATTCGTCAGCCCCCGCACAAACACTCAACTACATTGATGTGAATGTCGAACCTGATAAACTAAACATTATTTTCTGAAAAATAGACTAATGTTCATTGATGTAGAATCCACCATCATGGATTACACTATGTAAGGACCCATCCCCCGATACCCATGTGGTGACATATCCCAAGCCTCCCTCCTGAAGGCCAGGGGTCAGTGTTAAGTGCCAAAGGCATCAACATATAAGTGGGAGGCATTTTCTGGAGTACCAGAACACACACACACACGTGCCCACCAATTTCCAACAAAGTGAAAGGGTAAAACAAGTATACTAAAATTGTGGTTGAGTGCATCTACAACCAAAATCAAGTTGAAATGATTACAAACCTAAAAAATGAAAACTAGAAACTAAATAGTATAGGTAACAACTATGAACAAGACGAATGCATAGAATCCCACATGATGGAAAGAGTATGGTAGCTACTGGATGTTGTGGGAGTATGACATGCTTTCCAATTTTCACTAGGCCCCACTTGGTCCTTGTCCAATTATTACACCGTCGAAATTCCCCTCATCTACACAAGGAACTGCACATGAGGGCGAATCCCATTTGTGGGTGAGTAACACAGTACTATGAAGGGGACCACAGTCCACTAAAGAGAAATAACTAAATGAAACCACAATGAAAGGCCTAGAATAATGGAACCGATGTATGACCATAGAGTAAGACCAGTATGTGTGGAAAACTCACAACTGGTGAAATATAAAGCATAGGAACGAGGTTATTCAACAATAGTGATGAACATTTCGTACTATTGAGACACTCATCCATGATTTATCACTGCTTGTCATCCAGGGCACTAAGGATCCACATGGCTGCTACTCATCTTCTAGGCCACTGAGGATCCACATGACTGTTTCACATTTTTCAGGCCACAAAGGATACACACAACAATCACTTGTATTCCAAGACACCAAGGATCCACATAGCTCCTACTCATCTAACAGACTGCTATGGATATCCATACTTGACACTCGTCTACTAAGACACTAAGGATCCACAAACATACTTCTCAAGCCATCTTTTATATCTCAAATGAAATGAAGTCTTGTATATAGTAACATAAAATTAAAATCTCTTCGTAAGGGTTCCAACTCAACCGACAACTCGTCGAACGGACACCTGATCTGTAAGATGTGGGCATTTTAATAAAAATGGCTCAGTTGGATTTGAGTCTGATCAAACTCGGTCATATAAAAACACCCTGAAAAACTCTCATATAGCATCACATAAGGATCACCTAGTCGAAAGGATCATCATTCCTTATACGGTTCATCAACCAGACACACAGTCTGTGAGTTATTGATGTTTTAGTGATATGGGGCCCTAGGGGGTATGGGGCTGGTCCGACGCATTATAGGGTCCACTGACCTGACCCAGGTCTTTTCTGGCGTGGGTCTATACTAGACATCCCATTAGGGCCATGGGTCTGACCTGGTACGGTGTGTCCATCTTGCTGGCATGGTTTTGGCCCATGGGGGTGGACCGCACCCTTCCCGGTCTGCTGGGGGGACCGGTTTGTCTTCTTGGCCAGGACGCGGCTAGATGCAGTATCCGACCTCCTTCTTCCCCATGTGTCATTGTGGGGCCCCCTCTCCTCCTTGGAAAAATAACTATATCCTAGTGCTAATGTTTATTGAAAATGTGGGTGACATAAATTCTTGCATGTTGTTGTGGGCCGCTGGCTCTTGCGAGCGGCCCGGACGCAGGCCGTTCCTCCCCATAACACACCAATGAGTGCACCGCCTCCCTCCGTATGTACTGCCTCCCTCCCCCCATGGACGCCATGGAATGCTACCTCCCTCTCCCTATGGCCATAACTATGGTCCATGTTTTAGTGGGCTACCACCCACCACTTTCATCGGCATTGAGGGTTCCTTAATCTGGCCACTATAGTTTCTCCGGTGGTCCGTTTCTCGATCCGCCACAGCCTATGAGCCTCTCAGGTCACCATCATCCCTGCCTTTTCCACAGATTATTTTTGTCACCAATTTGAGGATATATCCACAAAAAACATGTGTGTTGAGGGATTCATGGCTTCTTTCTGTCGACCAGCACCCTTCCCATTAGAGTTTTAAAATTGGGGAATGTCCAAGGATTAAAATTCTAATAATACTAAAATTAATCCTTAATAAAAAAAATTCATGAACATCACCCTCCTGCATGAATGCATGATCAGAAACTTCACAAATTAATGGGTGAATCTTTATTTTCAATTTAGATAATGAATTTGAAATTCATAATTCCAAATTCAAACCCATACCTATTTTATGTTCCTTTTCACATACCTTCATCTTCAAAGGTCTAAGTGGTCAATGTCTTTCGTCTTTCTTCGAGTTATGTTTAAGTCAATGACATCGCACCGACATTCTTCATTCGTCATTGGGGTAGAAAATCTATAAAATGTTCGTAATAAAATCATCAAATGTTTGACTCGTAACACCATCAAATCAAAATATTTAATATAAAACATGTCACATCGTTTCTATTATGATTCAACAACGCATCATTACACTGTTTCATTTAGGAAACAACATTACCATTATGCATTAATAAATCATCGTTACACTACGTGTTAATGTTCCATTAATGATCCCCATTAATCTATATTTTCATTGCCTCATCACATCACGACACTGTCATTGTGTCTTCTCATGTCAGTGATAAAATAAATAAAATAACTTCTACTATTATTTTATTATTTTTCTAAAAAATTCAAAAAATACATTTTCCATTCGCCCCTTTTCAGTTGATGTTAAGTCCATTCATGGTGAATCTCATCATTCTGAATTCAAAGGTTCCCTTATATTTTCTTTCCAGGATCATGTTCAAAAGATATAAAAATCCAATATCACATTTACAAAGTAATTAAAGAAAAGTTCAAATTTCTGTCACTGGCTCACTATGCCTCAGAATTAGAAGACATTATAGCATATGGCCTTGAAATAATTCCATATAATTTATAAAAAATTACAAATAAATCCTTGTACATTACAAAACCAAAGAATAAAGACACATAGATGAATCCCAAAATTGGTATATCTTCAATGTCATGATCCACATCCATTCACATACCATGCCCAACATAACAACCTATACATTAAGGCATTTCCCCTTGTAAGAATATGCAACCATGAAATCAGCTCTGCTACCATATAATGGCCTAAGAAGGGTGTAGGAAAAAATCAGTAGGTTACCACCAACCATGAATATAAAATTACTAGTCTTAATAGATATTTCATTCATTTACTAAATATATAACAATTCAAAAATCATGGATAATGTTATATTATTAAACAATTGTTAATCATACATTCATAATCATTAAATTACATGAGTGTGGTGGTTCATTCGATTCAAGACATCCTATTTTTTCCACAACTAACATCAGTGTAATACACCATATCCATATCCCACAAGGATGAACATTACAGAACAAAACCAATACAAATACTCTGAAATGTCAGATCAGGTAGTCATTAACAATTTCATTACACATACCATAGAGCTTCAGTCCATTTAATCATCCCATTTCATATTAATTACCTTTGAGAATCAGTCCATGAAACCATACCACAAATATGTTGGAGCCTAGAGCGTCATCATGACTCCCAAACCTATGCATTCTCATAGTGGGGTTTAGAGCATCAGTCCAACCAGGAATTCATGAGTTGAGAATTAGTCACTACCCACAACATCCAATCCATTTTCTCATGTTTATATTCTTCAAACACATATACCATATACAAACCATTCACAATCAACACACACAACATTTACTATTCTCATTTCATTCAACACGTCTATCAATATCGATCTATAACCCATCAACAAATTTATCATTTACAAAGCATAAACCATTTATCATAATTAACAAATCCCTTACATTATACCATCCACATATTAACCCCTTTCTATACATTAACCCATTTAAAAAATTCGAAAATTTATGTTCCATACCCTATGTACACATTCCCATTAGGATTCACAACTAATTTGACATATTCACATTAATCCATGTCACCCCATTTCAAATTGTACCAATGAATCGTTCTTGCCATTATCAATTCTAGTAAAATCTATAATTTCAATATCATTATAACTCAAACTAAAATGTCATATTATTTATCATGTTATATATATATAAAAACAAATAAAGGATTAACATTACCATTCTCCATTTTAAGGAATATTGGAACGCCCCATAGGTGGACCAAAACGGGATAAATAAACCTAAAAGGGTCCCATTAGGAACAGGAGTGGTCTAATTCGTCATCTATCCTGTCAATTTACCAAATCATAATAAAGTTATCAAAAGTTAAAAATGACAGAAAAAATATTTTAAGCACACATTAATAAAGTGTCTACAAGAATATGGTCTATAACATATAAAAAACACCCCATGATTACTAAGGTGAATGATTCTTACCCTTCTTCATAGATCCAGATTCAATAATCCCTTAATTCTGCAACCTATAATATAATGAATTTTGGGTTGTTTAGGTGCATTTTTCATTACCTAGATCATCAATTTTCTCCCAACACTACTCAAAACAGTCATTAATCAAATGTGATCATCCCCTATGAAGATATGTGAGTTTTTCTTCTTCACATGGGATGGAGGATGAAAAAATGAGGATAATATTAGATGATAGACATAAAATAAAGATGGGTAGTTTGTAAATTCAGACCATTTTTATGGATCACAAAATTTTTATTCATGGTTTGAAAAATTGTGCACAATCAATGTGCCTGCATTTTCCCAAAACAGGATAAGTTGGGCGATTACCTGGGGAGTCCCTCAAGATTTGAAAAAACTTTTTCCAACCTTACAGAACACCTCTGTCCAAAGTTTCATTGTTTTATATACCCCTAAATTATGCTTTATTAACCCTCCACCCCTCTTATTGGCTAGAACGATTTGGGTGCACATTTATCCCTATACATGTGTTAACCATGAAATGTGCACTAGATGAAAAAAAATCTATTTTCCATCGTGTCCTAATCCCCCTAAAAAAGTACGGTCCTCCTCATAAATCTATTAAAAATTCTTATTACAATAATTTTGACATTGAAAATAAATTTTATCATAAACATACCTCCATGATTAAAATGATCATATAATATCCCTACTATATAATGAATCATCCTCGATATGTGATTCCATGCACCACTAAGTAACTCATGAAAAAGAGATTGTTCCACCATTCCCACACATATGACTCCATTTTAAATATTTCATCGAAAAATTAAAAAAAATCCATTCAATTGTTCCAATGGGATAAAATTTCACCTTAATAAATTCTCACTACAATCCACACTAAGAATCATATGATCCTTAAAGGATCAACATGCCTCGTGATAAAAATCCAAAAAATTAATTAACTGATATAGATCATGAAGAAACAGAAAAATATGAGACACGCAGAAAACATCATGCACAAGAAAATACCAATATGGTGGATATAGTTTATGCTTCACTAGTCCAATCCACTGTACAATATCAAAAAATCCCACAAACATGGGCCTCAACAAACCCTATTTCTAAATTCGATAGTAACCCAACATTGAAGACACACACTAAAACACAATATCACCATCCAAAAACCCAAGAGGCATATTACCATGATCTTCATATGAAATATTTAAACTCTTAACTATTTACAAGAATTATTAATCAACTAAACCTTGTAAGATGTCTCTTATATGAGACTTGGTTCCAAGATATTTTATTCCTCATCTTCCATCCAACACAATAGGGATATACACAATCAATCATAGATGTCCTCAAGTGGTTCCATCTGAATCATATAATAAAATATATTTTTAGTAAGAAAATAAAACACGTTAATCGTGATTTTTTGATGATCCAATAAAATCTATAACAGAATCCGAAAATATTTCCTCATGCACCTGAATAATATGCTTTGATTTACCATCTGTGTGTGGATGAAAATGAATACTAAAAACATTGGAGTACCAAATTCCATTTTCATTCCCTAGCAGAATAATGATGTAAAATGATGATCATGATCCATAACTATATTCAGATGTACACTATGTAATTTCATTGTCTCGTAAAGATAAAACTCCCCCAACTATTCCACACAGATAACACCTCATTCTGTAGGAAATGATCCACTTTTGTTAAGTAATCAAAAACTATCTAGCTCACATCATTATTCTAAGGAATACTAGGAACACTAAAAATAAAATACATTACCACATCATCACATTTCTTTTAAAGAATCGGAATTAGAAGAAAAATACCTCCCGACAAATAATTATCAGCCTTCACCTATATGTAGTTAAGGAAGCACACCAAAAAACAAACAACCTCCATCTTTATCCCTAAATATCAATACTGACTATGAAAATTAGGATAAAATTTCTTTATAAAAGGTTGAACATTCAAAATATTTTAATGAATCAGAAACCTAAACTCATCTAACATAAATTATGGTACAATAAAATGGCCCAAAACATAAATGATCGTGTCCACACCAATTGTAATTAAATAATGTTACTCTGCACCATTAAATAATTCTTTCTAGTAAAAATAGTTTGGATCCTCATACTAGCTTTACATAATCAGAAATAAGAGTATAGAATCCCACTTCATTGTATGAGAGGGAGATCTACACTTGAGAAATATATACCTCGAGGAATGTAACATCATGAGATATTTTGAATTTTTTCCCAATTAATTTAATCATTTTTAAATATTTCATTTCACATAACACTAAAAATAGATGATTTTATATTATTAAACTATATTTGGATTTAATTATACTCAAAAACATGTTAATTTTTCCCTACAAACTATATAAATTTTATGATGCACCACAAGGAACACCATTTATTGCTTACATTACCTACAACAATAATGTTTTTTGATTTCTCGAATAATACACAATACCATATAAAAATTAGTATATATTATAAAAATAATATTCAATATTGCTTATATGTTAAATTTTTAGTCATGAAGAGGTTTAAGTAATTTTTTAAATATTTTTTATATATATAATATGATTTCATTGGTTACAAATGAATTAGAAAAGAATATATAAACCAATTGAATATAAAAGATAATATTTTTATTTTTATTTCCAAAACGATGTGTTAACCAAATAAATTAATGAAATTACAATTATTGAGTTGATATTAATATGATACATATATTATATATTAAATCAATTATATTATATATTCCTCTAATATATTTTATAGAATCAATTTAAAAACAAATCCAAATTTATTCCCTAAAGACAATATTTTTATTATGGAATTTTTACCTCCTATTAAAGGGAAAATGTAATTTAAATCCAATTATAAGAAATTTTATTGATTATATACTTTGAGAAAACATTATAATTTAATGATAAAGAAAAACATTATGTTGCTGTAATTTTATGGAATTTTCCTGTGCAGTTTCATTTTTTATTGAATAGTGAAAATACTGAAATATAAATCAAAAATGTTTTTTCATCTAATTTATTTATAAAGATAAATTAAATTTTCATTTGGTTTTAATGTTTAATTATTTTATATTTTTATCAATGTATAAAATTTAGGTAACTGGACAAAATTTCCCTTTAGAAATTACAATAAAAAAATACCATACTATTGGAGGTGTTTCCTTTAAAAACTCGCATTTTCGTCGCATTTTTTAGATTTATTATAAATTATTTTACGCCACATATGTTATTGAAATTTTGAAAAACGAATTAAATATTTTATAAAATAAATGTTCATATTTTAATGTAATTTCTTGTTATATTTTTACCAAAATTTTTATTAAATTTTATTAAAATTAAAATCATCGATTAAGGAAAAATTAATTTTTACTAGTTACTATAACATAATATTATGGCTCTAAATAACCTATACCCATGTCCAAAACCCATTTAATTGAAAAATTTCATCACTAAACTGTTCATTATTCTAGTTTTTTTTTGGAATATTTTTATTGGGAATAAACGGGGGTACACCTAACATGTTTTCAAAAATGCCATGTGTTTCCCCTCCCTTCCCTATAAAAGGCCACCAATTATCCCTATTAATGACACTGATCAAACCTCTTAGGCTCAGCCAATGTAATTCCAATAAAATTCCCAATATAACTAACTACCTCCATGAAGTATCCATTTGTGTTTAGAGAAATCTGAAGAAGATCTGTGTTGGAAAACAAAAGGAGTTACGCAAAGAAGACGTAGTATCCACCTTCAAGCTGTATTCAATTAATTTCTACTATTCTGCACCTAAACAATTCTTATTACATGATTATATATAAAAAACTATATTATAATTATTCAATTTCCTTATTTTTATATAATTTAAACCTACACATACACAAACAACCATCTAATGGGTAACAAACATATTGTTCAAGTGAATGGAGAACTTCCACATCATGAAACGATGGTTGTTCATTTCTCCTTTACATCCCCTCATGGTGGACATTACGATTGAAACTCTACGTATAAATGATATTAATTATATTTATAATGTCTGTATTATTCTTTTATTTTATTTATAATATTATTTATTAATTCTATCTGATTTTAATACAATATTCTGATTTCAGGAAGTGTGGACTACCTCCTTCTCAAAGCGACATGATTCGTTCACACACTACATTGGATGTATTATGAATTTTTTAGTGTAATTATATATTATATACGATATAATAATTCTAATGTAACTTTATTATATAGATATATATATCATTTTGACTATTTATTTCAATACGACAATAAAATGGAAACAACATTCATGTGTACGCACGACCTACTGTCTCCATAAATGGTATATTCGATTTTCATACCTCTATGTTCCATAAATTATTATAATACACGTATACCTAATATAAATTATAGTTAAAATTATTTTTTACATTTTCAGAATCATGATATACATATATGGACCATATATAAGAAAAATAAGACACATTCAAAAAAAGAGGATATTACCCGAAGCGAAACATTAATATATAAATGTTAATATGAGTGTAAGATAATGCCATCATAAAAACATCTTGTTATATATATAAAAATATCTTTCACCGATTTACTTATAAAAAACGTATATTTATTATACAAGATATTCTAACTAGCATGATTATTGTCAATACACAAGGTATATGAATTCATCTCAATTTTTATTTACATGGGATGCATTCCTTATTCAATGCTCAACTCCATTGTGTGGATTATAAAATTCCCAATAAAGTATTATATGCCTAAAATACATAAATTTTTGGCTATATACATATCCATATTATGATCTTCCTTTTAGGGGGTTTATGTTTCAAATGTTACCAAATCGGTAATGTAAATTTGTCTTAATTCTCTTTCTTTGAGACACATCCATGCAATACACGTTTATTTTTTTGTGAGGTGTATATAAATAGATTTCAATGTTATATCATGGAAATAAATATTTTCATGATATTTTAAAATTCATTTAATATATTATTCTTTAATAGTATTTGTGTATTATTATTTCCAAGTGGTAAGAGTTTATTAAACCAAACCAATCACTTTTTAGGTTATTTATTTTCATGTACCATTAGTAAAATATAATAATCCTTACCTAATTAACTCTCATGTGTTTTTTTCCTCTAGTAATTCATGAAATTTTCATGTGTTTTTACAATTTTTCTGCTATTTTGTATATAAGATAGTTAAGAAATTTTTTATGAAAGCCTTATATCACCCTCGATTTGTTAGGAAATATGTTATCCCTTAGAAACATGTTTTCTAAATAATTCATACAATAATACACAACTTCTATCCTATAATATATAAATTTATTTTTGACCATTTTTTCCAATTATATTTTTCCTCAATAGAATCAACTTCTATCTTTAAAAATAATGAATTTTTAACCTTTTTATCATGAAAAATGAATGTTCTTTTTACCTTGTATGACATGTACCAATTTAAATGATAAGAATTAAATTATGGTTACCTTGAATATTGAAAAGGTTAATATTAAAGAAATATTGAATTTGAAATGTAATTTTCAAGGAAATAAATTTCCCTAGGTGTTAATTATTTATTTATAGTATTTTAAGTAATTTTTTAATGTTTCATTTCAATATTATTTTTTAATACTTTTAATGATATGGTTTTCAAAACATTTTCTTGAATGATTATCATGTTTTAATGGAAAATAGTTTTCAAAATAATCTCAAGATTTATTATTATTTTTTCATGGAAAATAGGTTTCATAATTATTTTAATATTTCATTATAATGTATCACATTATAATCAAATGAAATGGATTTTAAATTTTTTTCAAATATTCTATTAAATGTTTTAATTTAAATGGTATTCCAAATGATTTAAGTTTTCAAAAATAATTTTCCAAAGAAGTAATGATATTTTCCACAATAAAAAATGTCAAAATGATTTTTCAGAATGATATTAATTCTCAAATCACTACTTTTGATGTTACTCATGAATTTATAGAAAATAATTTAATGGTTAAAGTCAAATTTCTTATCTTCAAATATTACACATTAATTTTAGGATGTTTCTAAAGATTGTTTCTCTTCCCTGAGTTATATACTTTTGAACCATGTATTTTCATGGTTTATGCATTATTTAAGTGATTATGAAAGTAATATATTTTCAATTGGTTATGAATTGAAGAAATTGTAATTGAACATATTTTGTTTCATTGGTTATTAATTGATTTTTTTAAAATTCATCTCTTTTATATGTTGTGAAATAATGAATGTTTTATTTTTGGGAAAAATTCAGAATGATGATATTATGAGATGGGTTGGACTTATATCCACATCAAATGCATTTGGTATCAATAAATTTATTAGGAGTATAAATTTTATTAGTGAACATGATTTCCTATTCCCAATGTTATACATGGAACTGATTTATGGTCCATACATTTAGGTGGGAACATGATTTCATTTTTAAATGTTAGGAGTTAAACTTAGTATTTGTTCATAATGTAATGAATGATCCTGATTACATGTTCAAAATGTAATGAGTTTTCCTGGTTACATGTATATATGTTCATGGATGAACTGGATTACCTGTTCATAATGTCATTCGTGAACATGATTTCATGTTCACAACATTACGCATGGACTAGGTTTCATGTCCATAAGTCTATGAGAGGGCCTAATGTCATGTCCATAACTCAATATGTGAACTTGTTTCTTATTATACATTTACAAGAAGTTATACACTAATGTGTATAACACATTTATATGTCTTATTTACATTTTATTCATTCATACAACATGCACTTATTTTCCTTATGACATATGCATTGGGAAATAAAAATATTACACCATGACTAATGATTAGAATCATTGATATTAAAGAAATGTTATTATAATGTCCATGATCATATTCTCATAACCCTATGCACATATTCATTATTACTTGTCTCCCTTATTTACCCTTACTAATCATTTGATCTCACCCCTTTCTTTGTTTCATACCCTAGTTTATAAAGACATGTATTATGTATGATTTTTCTATGAAGGGATATATTTATAAAGAACCTAATTAGAGTTAAAATTTCTCTATTATGTACTAGTGAATATTTTTCTTTCTTTCCAAAGGAACTAGACTAACATGGACTTTTTATGTCTATTTTTTTTAAAAAAAAATTGTTTTCTGTCAAAGTAATGTAATGTCTGTGTATGTCGTGACTGGGTTTTCGTAGTTTGTATCCAAGAAAAGGCATAGATAAAATTTTTAAACTAGTATGATAAACCAATTTTGATATCGCAGGGTATATTAATAGGGAAATGTCTAGGGATGACTTTAATGATAAATATAAGGATGAGTTAACTTTTTTAAAAATGTGTTGGAATTTGTTAATTCATAGAGTGAGTGGTTTCATTGAAAATAATTGATTTCTATATTATATTAGTGGATGTGTCTGGAATATATATCTTTAGGGGCAGAAACTCTTACATCATGAATTTTTCCTAACTCAGTGTAACCTAATATACGACAATGGGACTTGTTACACACATGGTTTGACACTCTCAGGGGATTTTCATTAGGAAATCAAAAAAAATGGTGAGTTTGAAATATGTATTTAAATAGAGAATAACCATAAATATCCTAGGATAACCCTATGATTTTATTGAATAAAAAATTAGATGTCCTTATTTATACATCCTATAGGTAATTATTTTTCATGATTAAGTGGTTTTGTTCATTGATATGTCTTTATAACCATGTGATTTAATTTTTTTATTATATGGAGGGAACTAGAAGAAACATGGTTGACCTTGAAATTTTTATATGTTGAATTTATGGTAATTATTAAAATTGATGTCCCTAATAGAAATCACATAAATAGATTCAAGAAGTAGGTATGAGAATTGGGTACATTTCTGAAGATATTGACTTCCAAGATGACAAGTGAATGTTATGAGATTTCCCCAAGTATTGTATACATCAGTCATACTAAACATGAATATTGTAATCTTGATGAACATTGAAACTTGAACTGTGTATTATTTTTTCAAAATACGTATTGATGAATATTTTTATGAGGCTTGAGTATTTGATTAAAAATATTGTTTGATGAATGAAGTATTTATGTTTTTGAGTATATAGATTATGTAAAATTAATCATGATGTATATAGTTATTTTCTATTTATTTTTTAATTATCGATAGAAAATGATATATTTAGTGGGGGTGATGACAATGAAAAGTTATATTTTGATTAGGGAAATGTGACCCTAGCTTAATGGTAGATGATGAGATAATTATGTTTGGATAAATATATGTTGGTTATTAATAAGTAAATTGGATGGTATGAATTACAAATGAATAAGTCATTGAAAAAGTGGTCCATGACACCAAGTATGGTGTTTACAACTTATTAGATTTAAATAATGTATTCATTTTTTTTGAATAAGTAAGTATTTATGTTTTCAAAAATTATTTATTGAAATTTAGGTTATTACCATGTTTTTTAGGGAATATTCTGTAATGGTATTCAAATGATTGGAATGTGACATCCAAGTTGTGATTTTTGATATTTTTGGAATCAATGCTAGGATGATATTTTGACTTTAATTTTAATGTTTCACATTTTCATCATTCTGAAGGGCAATATGGATAGACATTAATGAAAATATTATGTTAAACATCAGATTAAGTATTTACATATTGATATTTTTTTGAGAAAATTGGTTCAAATTATCTTTATTAATTAAAATTATTTCTATTATTTACATAATATATTTTTAAGATATTATATTAGTGTAATTTTAGTAATAGATATCATGTAATTTGGGTGAAAACCAATCTTTTCTAGAAACAATTAAGGTATTGAGCCCAAGACCGAAGGAAGATATGTTTTTCATGCATACCACAAGCCTACATGATGTCTTGGTTAATGTATAATATTTTTTGATGAATACATATTTGTATGGAAATAGTACTTTTACATTTTATTTTTAGATATTAACGATTTAACGATAATAATTGTAATGGAAATATAGATAAAATTAATTATAATTTTTAAAATTTTACATTCCTTAACATATTTTAAATTTGTTTTTTACTCCTTAACACATAAAAGGAAGTTTCAAGAAATCCATTTCAAGATGTAATATTTGAATTATAAAAGGATAAATCCTCAACTTATGAATGTATATATTTTTTTATTAAAATGTATAAATTAAGAATATTTCTTTATTATGTTTTTCAATAAATGAATTAATAAAGGATATGATAATACCAAAAAAAAATTTATTACATTTAAATAATTATTTTTGGGATGATGGCCTTTCATATCATCACATATTAATGAATTTTAGGGCCATGAATTATCCATTATCAATAATTTGTAGGTGATTTATGAACAAGATATCACCTTATAAATATTTAGGACAATCCTCTATGGCCAATCATCACTCCCAACCTATGTTCAGCCAAGCGTAGTCATATTTATATGAAACTTGTGTACCCATTATGGGACCATCATTCCCTTTTGATGGATGTTTTAGTATTCATTATTACAATGTGAGTTTCTACGAAGGAATCATTCAATAATTAAACTATTGATAACCCAGATGAATTTAGTTGGTGAAATGAATTTTAATTGGGTAGAATGTGGTACTTCTAGTATTTTTGGATTATTTTTCAAATTAATTAAATATATTTGTTATTATTCATATTCACATAACACTAAGAATCATTTATTTCATATAAACTAACAATTTTAGTATTTAATTATATAAAAAAAATTCAATTGTACACTACACATAACATAAATTTTATCATCCTCTACATGGATCATCAAGGATAACTTGTGTTTAACACAACTATGACATTCCTCAGTGGCATGTGTAACATGAAATACCGAATAATGGCAATGAAATATTATTAAAATATTATTTAATATTAAATAGATTTATAATTAGTAGTTAAAATGTGTTAAATATGAAATGAAAATATTTGGTATATAAAAATATAATATTAATTCATTGATAAAATATGTATTATAAATGAATATGAAAATAGATTAAATATAATGGAAAATATAATTATTTTTATACCCAAAAATATTTTTTGACATTATATATTTAATTAATTAAAATTAGTGGCTGATATTAATGTGAATTAATTATTATATATCCAATATTTTTTAATATTAATACAATATATTTGATTGGTTTAAGATAAAAAACTCAAACGTATTCATAAAAAGCATCATTTTTATTAAAGAATTTTTACTACCTATAAATTTTGAACCCATTTTAAATCAGGTGTTTAGAACATATATCGATTATATAAGTATAAATATAATTAATATTACAAGGGAAAACATGAAAATTATTATAGGTATATTTTTTATTTACATACGATGTTTTGTTTTTTAATTAATAGTTAATAATATCAAAATATAATTAATAAATTTATTTTCATATAAATAATTTGTACGGATAAATAATATTTAAATTTGGTTTTAATGTCTAATTACATAATATTATTTTTAATTAATACAATATAAGACAATGGAATCAATTTAGATTTAAAATGTACATTAAAAACATAGTAATTTATTGAAGTTTTTTCATTAAAATCTCGGTTTTCATCCTTTTAATGAGAGTAAATTTTATTTAATTTCTACCAATCATGTCATTCAATTTTGGAAGAATTGATTAAATATTTTTAATAATAATAATTTTGGATTTCTAATTTATTAATATTTTGGTATTAAAAAAAATGTGATCCTAATTAAAATTATTATGTCAAATAATGATCAGTTAATATTAAGAAGGTACTAGACCATGAATGCAAGGGCATGAAATTCCATTGCACCTTCAAAACCCCATTTAATAGATATTTCTAGACCCTGATTCCAAATATATTGATTTTTTTGGGATTTTATATCTTTTTTTTGCTAAAAAATTATAAATATAACTTATTTCCCAAAATTCCACACATCTCTTTCCTTCCCTATAAAATGCCACCACCTATCCCTATTCATCACACCTATCACAACACATATGATTGGACATTATCTATGAATTAAAAATTTCAAAATATATTCCTTACTCATGGAATACTCACATTAGTAGGAGACCAATCCATAGAAGTTGGTTATTGAAAACCAAAAGGAGTTACCCAAAGAAGATGCGACTTACATCCTCAAGCTCAATCCTATTATTTTCCATTATTAAATTACTTTACATGAATTATTACATGATATAATAAACATAAGAGTATTTAATATATAATAGGATTTTTATATGATATTTTTTATATCTAAACATAAAAACACATCCATCTAATGTTTAACAAAACATACTCTTTACGTTTATGGAGAACTACCACCACACGAAATGAGGATTTTTCAGTTTTTCATTACCTCACCTCATGGTGTAAATTATGATGGAAACTTTATTTATATATGATTTATATTCTATTTATAATTTATTTATTGTTCATTAATATTTAATTATAACATACCGTTATTTTTTCCACATTATGTTAATATAGTAATTTTGATTGAGGAACTATGGACTACCTCCCCCTCAAAGCAATGTGATTTGTTCAATGAAAAATGGAATGTAATAAGTATTTTTTATGGAAATTATATAAATAAAATATATAATAACACTAATTTAAATTTATTTTACACATAAAAAATATATTGCATTTTATTTTATTATTTTAGTATGATAATAAAATGGAAACAAAGTTCTTGCATACATGTTACCTACCAAATCCATGAATGGTTTATTAAAATTTCATACTTCTATATTATATAAAATATTTTAATACTAATATAGTTAAAATAATGGATATTTATATCATGTAATACATTGTTTAAATCATTATATAAGTTTATGGACCAACGATACAAAAAATTAACACACTTGTGAAAAAACAATGTTAATACTAACCGAAATGAAGCATTAACACATAAATGTTAATAAGTGGGTAATAAAAAGTAAAATTGAAATATAATATGGTATTATATATAATAATATGTTTATTTTATAGATATATATTAAATTTTATATATTATAATCGAGTTCTGGGATAGTATCATGAGTGTCAAGACCCAAGGAAAGGGAATTTCATCAGAATTGTTATTTCAGTGAGATATATGCCATATTTACAACAAAAATATTTTTGTGGTATATATATGTAACATGAATGTATTGAATAATTATTATAGTTTAATATTTATGTATTTAAATATCCATATTAAGATCTTACCTTCAAGTAGTTTATGTTTCAAAGTATACCAAATCAATAATGTAATTTTGCCTGAGTTTTCTTTCTTTGAGACACATTCATGTCACGAACCTATATTTTTCCATGATGATTATATACATTCTATGAAATTTCATATCATGAATATTTTTCTGTCCATGTCCTTTTATGATTAATGTAATTTAATTTGTTTAAATTTTTATTATTGTTCTACTTTTCCATGTGATAAGTGTTTATTTAAACAATTCCATCATTTTCCAAGATTGTTTGTGGTTATGTTTCCTTTGATTAAATCATGTGACACAAATAATAATAAAACACATTAATAAAATTCTAATATAATTATTAATTATATATTCATGTATTGATAGTATGTTTCCACTCAATTTTACATAATATAGTTAACATGGTTTTTAAGAAAGATATGCATTTCCCTATATTTGGTCTGAAATCTATGTTCCATCGAAACCATGATTTCTAAAAAACGATTCCATGAAAATTATAGTATTTTACCTTTCTGATAAATGATATTATTTTCATTTATAGAATTTAATTTTTTTTTAAAATTTATATTTTTGTCCCTTTGCAAAAAACATAAATTTCTAGCATTTCTATAGTGAAAAAATTATTCTTTTTACGTCATTATGCTCATATAGATTTATTCGCCATATTTTTTTGAATATACCATTGCGTGTTTAAATGTGTTATTTTTATGATTTTTGAAAAAAAATTAAAATTATTTCATATTTATTTTATACATTTTATGGATTTTTTTAAATTTTGTTATTAGTATACTCTTATAAAGATCATAAATAAATATTTATAAATAATATTTTCGAGGCACGTTATTATGTTCTTTGGTTAAATGGTTTTCAAAAAAAATTATTAATTAATTTATATATTCTCAAGGGATATTTTAATAATTTTTTTCAAATAATTCATTATATGTTTTCAATACGATTTCAATGGAAATCTATTTTTGTATATTTTCAAAGATTTATTTATAAATATTCATGAAAATGGTTTTCAAAAGGTTTTATGATTCTAAAAATAATTTTACATATAAAAAAGGATATTTTAGTAAAAATATGATTTCGATTATATATTTCAAAATTATTTTCCATATATGTTGAGATCCATTGATGTTACTCATTCTCTTACTCATTCCATTGTATAAAATTATTTAATTGATCTATTAATATTATTTCACTTAATTGTTTATTCTTTGATGTTGTGATGTTTATGAAACCATTTTATATTGGACATGTTATGTGATATTCAATCCTACATATATTCTTGTTTTATACGTTAATTAATTTTTTATAAAACCTATCACATTCCGGTATTTTGTAATTTGATGAAAGTTTTATTCTACTCATTTCTTTGAATTTTTAATTATTTAATAATTATATAACCCTAATCTTTTAATGGGTTATAATATGATAAATTTCTTATTTTCTGGAACATGTATGAATGATGTTATTATGATATTGTTGACACTTATATATCCTTCCAATGTATTAGGTAACGATGGATGACTAATGAGTATAAGTGTAGTGTGTGAACCTGCTCAGATGTTCCAAATGTAATGTATGGATCTAATTTTATTACCATATGTTTATCAGTTATCATGATTTCATGTTCAAAATGTTATGTGTGAAACGTATTATGTTTTAATAATTTTATGTGTAAACCTAATTAAATGTTCACAATACTATGCAAGGACATCGTTTTATGTTCGTATGTTTGTTCATGAACCTGATTGCTTGATCACAATGTTATCTGTGAACCTTATTACATGTTCAAAATATTATGTGTGGACTAGGTTTCATGCCTATACATCTATGATAGGGCATGGTTTCATGTTCATTTCTGAATGTGTGAACCTTTTTATACTTATTCATGTTCTCTTATATATATGATGACGTGCACAACACAATTACATGTCATATTACAATGTTATGATTTCATGGATTTGACTTCTGTTTATATTATTATTCATTCCTTTGGAATTATAAAAATTTATTCCATGAATCATGATTATTATCATTGATATTCATGGAATGATATTATAATGAGGATGGTAACTTTCACATTCCCATATGCTCATGTTTATTTTTACATTCCTCTCTTATTTACCTTTACTGATCATATGAGCATACCCATTACTTTTTTTTATTTCCCCAGGTCAATATGATATTTATTATGTATGATGTGTTGAAGAAGGTTTCTTTTCATGAAGAACAAATGTGGAGATAATATATCTCACTTATGTACAAATGTTATTGTTACCATGTTTCTAAAGGAACTACACTAATAGTGTTTTATGGAGCCTGTTTGTTTTATGTTTTAGTTATTCCAAAAATATAATTAAATGTTGATGTATGTTTTGGTTGATTTGATATATGTTCTAACTCAGAATACAACCACATAATATTCCATTCGGAAAATGATTCCTGAACTGCATAATTTTGAGTCTTCTAACTCTAGAAATTTTTAGCACTGTTACCATTCCCCGTATTATAAACTAACTCACAGTCAATGGATTTCATATATTCAATAAATCATTACTAATGATGATTGAAATAATATAGATAATAAAATGTACCTATGTATTTTAGGATCAGTATACATTGTGAATCACTCTATAATCATGTAATGTCACAAAAATTTTAAACCATGAACCTCTACGACCATTTCAAGATCATGAACATGATAGTCTATTTCATGAGGCCTCAGATGACATGAACCATAGAAAACAACTCATCCATCCTACATCAACAAAACCCCAATATAAACACTGAATCCATCCCAAAATAAGATATAACACTTACTTGGTTCGTGTAAGACTGGAATTGGTGTAGTAGACCGCTACTTCTTTATCTCATGAAAGGATTTATGAAATTCTCTAGAAAACTAAAAAATGATTATTTTTTATGTTAATCTCAGAAACAGTGTAGCAATATAGGATAAATAGTTTTTGAATATTTAGTAATAGCCTTCCATGTCCAGAAAGCATCATATATTGAAAATAATCATGGGATTTTCTCAAGAACAACTACATGCGCCTCCTCTGGGTCTATGGACACACCTTCCACTGAGATGATCCATATCAAATTAACCTTATCAATACATAAATGAAATATTGATAGATTGATGTATATCCTATACTCTCTCAATATACTCAACACTATTTCAATTATGTATGGAACGATCCTAATTAGTTTTTGAGTTTCTTAAAATTTCCTCAACAAATACATCCACTAGAATGATTCAGTACATTGAGGACATAAACGCTTTTTTCACATTGGTTATCCAAAATAAAGACATCCATAACTAATATTAGTCACAACATCTCATTAAGGTCATCAGTAATATATTAATAGTTATCACCCTCATTTTATGACACTGTGATCTAAGATAAATCATGGAGAACCCTGCAACACCACTCAGTGGCTATGAACTGTCATCTATTTGAGCAAGCAGTGATTTATTATTAACTATCATTTGATTCCGCACAATATAATCAAAATAAATTGACATTTAACATTCTTCCTTCCTATTAAAATTCACTAGAGATCCCCCTGTTCACATCCTCGAATGAATAAAACTCTGGTTCTCTAATTCCTCTATTTTATATTTATGCTCCTAGATATTTTCTCATTATATTCTATAAGGAGGAATGGAAACTAGTTCTATCCCTCATTGAAACTCAGTAGTTAACCATGCATCACTATTTGTTGGTATCCCAAATAATTTCATAGGAAACACATCTGGGAATAGACCCACCACCATTGGGTTATTCATACTTCTTGGAATACAACACTATATATCCCCATAGTGACATACATATACGAATAAACCCCTTAGATAATAGAAGACTTGGTCACTTCCCTAGGAAACTCATTCCTTTATTTAACTACCTTGTCAACTATATCCATGGTGGGTGATCTAAAAATGTAGGTTCATTCCATCAAAAGTTGCACCCTTGAATCTCCCAACCAAACCCATATGTGAACTACTTGAAGCCTCTTTGAGATTTACATCTATGATATGAAAATGATTAATTACATATACAATCCTCTTTAGAAAAATGATTTTTAACATGGAAATGACCTCATGTCATATTCCATCATGGAAATATCTCATCATATATTCCTTATATCATGCCAAATTGGGAACAAATTGTTGTTTTTCCATGAAGTGAAATACATAATCCATTACTAACATAGTCCACTGGGTAAACATAAAAAATACTACCACATTATCCTGCCTAATTTTCATTGGATGGTAATAATCTATAAACAAATCGTGGAAATAGTACCATGATATCCCATTCACATCCTCAGTTCAAAATACTTCTATCCCAATAATGCCCTTTCTGTCCTCGCAACATGTTGGCATCCAACATAACCCTATTATTTAGTGGAGTCTTTAAGTGGTTAATAATCATCTTTATGGATTCTATCAATAACTTCGTCCCTCTTGACCACCCACTCTAGTAAGGATTGGTGGTTTCTATATCAAAAACTCATGAGTCGGCGAAAACATATTTGGCACAACCCTCCACATTTATCTTCCATAATCATTATAAAATGAGTTGATTTTTACCTAAACATCTCATCCCCTCAATTTCCTTGGACCACCATGGTCAGTTTATCCACTTATGGGGTAGCACTCACTATGATATGTTATTTTCTCCCAACTAGTATACACTGTCACTGTGTTATTTCTCTACATTTTCAAATATATGTATTTAAACGAATATAGCAACACATTCACAATTTAATCAAAATAAGGTCTTCCAAAAGTCATAAGGAACTCATTTCCCATACGATGTCTTAATAGATACCATCTCATTGATCACACTACCCTCAACCATCCCTACCATGGGCCATGGCCAATAAGGGGTAAACTAACCAATTGTATCATGTGATGGATTTCAAGAACCATTATTATACATTTTCACATTTATAAAAGACAAATTTAAAATTTTGGAACCCTTTTTATTTCATAACATGCCACCACCAAGGATTGAGTCATGTACAACCCTTTGTCATGCTTATAACTTTAAAAATTCATTCACATCATTCCAATTTAATCATTTTGAGAATTCATATTAGGAACTATTTTCATGAACTTTTCAAAGGAAGTGAATTATATTTTTCCATTTATATTCCACACACCCAAATAGTGTGTGCATATCATGACACAAGTCGACTATAAAAAGTTACCTATATTGATACATGAATGCATAACGTCAAGAATTTTTGTAAATGAGACACGTATTATAAAATTTTCAGAATAGACAATAATTGTATCACCCTAATAGTTTAATATCATCCATCCATAACAACATGAAACAAGAACAACAATTCAAACCATAAGAACTTTGGTTTTCCCTCATACATGGGCATGCTATTCCAATGAATGATCTCATTTCCAAGGCCCAACACTTTATATTCTATGTTCTATATTTATTAGAAAATAATTAGAATATAACATGCCTCAAATAAAAAATTGTAGCATCCTAGACCCATGAGAGACTAAAAAGATACCCCAATCTTGGTTATCACAATACCTTAAAATCTCCACCTAATTGGCCAGAAGTTTCCGACTAGCAGTGATGGTATAATAGATCAATTGGGTAGACTATAACCTCTATAAAATTGAAAATTAACAATAGATAAACTATAATATAATAGAACCCATAATAGATAATCCTAAAAAATCATCACTAAACATTTACCAAAATAGGTTACAGAAACCAAAAAACAATAAATATTCCACATCATCTATCCATGGAAAAAAGAATGGAGATCCAAACTAATGAATTTTTTTAAATCAACAATTTGGTTTTTAAATCCATGTTGTGATCGTAATCCATTAACATACCAAGCCCCAACCAACTACCTAGCATAGGTCCTTTTTCCATTTTCCAGACCTCTAATTATGATATCTGACCAGGTTCCTAATGGTGGCCTGATAAAGGTGTGAGTACAACTCAAAATGCCACCACCAACAGTGTATACAAAATTTGTATTCTAGATAGATAATTAATGCAGGTACTAAATAAATCACAATTGAATAAGGAGTGATAATATTTAATTAGTATTCCATTGTTTAACTAACAGTTACCATTAATTAATTCTATGGGCTTGGTAGTCTATTCATTTAACATAATCATATGCTGGTCACCCACTATGAATAAGGTAATAAACATGCTCCCTATCACACTAGGGTGAAAATTACACAACAACACAAATACACTTATCTTAGGGAATCAGCCATGTTAATCATTCCATTTCAACGTATTTATCTTGGAGTGTTAGTATAGGTAAGAATCCCATGCATTTGTACAGTCTATAGTAGTAGTATGACTCCCAGACCCGTCTATTCTTATAGTGGGGTTTAGATCACGAGTGAAGCATGACAAGTGGGAGTATAATATCAGTTACTACCATCATCTTCTCATCTATATAAACATGATTATTTTTGTTTACTACGCATACCATATAACAACCATTCACAATAAATAAAGAAAACTTTTACAATTCTCATTTCATTCAAATCATGAATCATTATCAGGTCTTAACCCATTAACACATTTACCGTTTACATAGAATATTACATTTTCCATAATCATGAAATGACCGAAATTATCACATTATCCCATTCATCAATTTACATACATTAGTTATGTAAAAACATTCACTGATTCATGTATCATAACAGAGTTATGTATTCCCATTATTATTCATATTACATTTAATACATTCACAGTAAGCCACGTGACCCTTTTAAAAATTGTGCCAAACAATCCCTCATTCGACTGTCTTGTCTATACACAGCTATCGTTTGTGTCTCATTATAATTCAATCCAAGAAGAAAATGTATGTATCTTGTGATATATTTCTACCTAAACAATTATAGGCTTAACAATAGCGTTTTCCAGGTTCGGGATTGTTGGATCAACTCATGGGTGACAGTAAACTAATAACATCAACCTTAATGCATACCAAAAATATTATGAGGGGTTCAAGGCATCCTTTATTAAAACTATATACCATATCTCACAATAATACTCAGAATATTATATAGATATAAAAAAAGAAGCACACATGCATAATGAAAGAACATGAATTAAATGATATATCAGTTATAAAACCTACATCGATTTTAGATAATAGTGAATACATAACATTTTCATTAGATATATATTCAAGAGCCCCTTGAATCCCCAACCAATGATATAATACAAAAATAGGGGATAGGTATTAAAATGATAAATAGTGGAATCAAAATTCCTAATGTAGAAACAAGCATCAATATGAGCATTAGACATACTCGGAGCACCAATCAGTACACAAAGACACTCTTAATAGACTAGAATAGATAAAGATTGAACCTTAGGATGATTTTAGAAAATAGGTTCCTCACCAGGAAGGGATTTTTAGTAAACCGGTAGATAATTAGGTTAGAGAAATAAAATAATAAGGGGAAGAGTATAAAATTTCCACTTCTTAATTCACACGGGGGTTTCGAACACGATTTGACAAACTGTGTGAAAAATGTGTGCCTACCACTTTCCAAGAGGGGTTAAGTCATACAGTTACATGGGGAGTCCTATATAGATTTAAAAAAACATACACCGACCCTGATTAAATTCTCTATCGATGGGTTCATGGTTTGTCACTCCCACTAAGATGATTGTTCTTTACCATGATCCCCTCTATATGTAAAGTATAGTTGGGATGATTTATTAACTCTAACTATGTGTCAGTGATGCGACATACACTAGATGATAAATTCTTTTTCATTCATTTCCCTAACCCACAAAATCCCCAAAACCTAATCATATATGTGGTAAAAAATCCATTAACCAGAATCAAGTGATAATAACCAAAATTTAAAAATGTTCCTCCTTCTATAATGTTCAGGATCTTACGATTCCCATCGACCTTAATCTATATCACATATGTTATTGAGGCATAGAGTATTAAAATGTATTTCCATTAATTTCATTTATTATACTCTTTAAATCACATTAAATTTAATTTAAAATAATTCATATCATCAATATCTTGAAAAATAATCATATTACTTTTAGAAATTCACCTAAATTCTCTTACCAACATTTTTTTAATGTATGATGTTAAAAAAATTCTCACAATGTTACATACCACTAAATATTATTTTATAATATTTGGTCCTTTTATTCCTATTATAACAATGAGGATATCATTTAACTATTTTCACATTGGGTTATATTTGAATAATGTATTCCTATAGAATACAATTTCAATTGTCGCTAATTCATTTTTTAAGCTATCACCGAACTAACAATGAAAAAAATCAATATGTCATTATATGTAAATGATAATACCTATATAATACTTCTAAAATAGTTTAATATTTGACTTATAGTAATTAATTGATTCAGGATCCCTATTTTACAAAAATAATGTTTCCCTCTCTATTTTATTATAATGTTACCCTAGAAAGAACATATCGGGTAATACTATCCGAAACTCATCCATTAATCATATTACATTATCTTTATTTCTACTCAATTTCAAATATCCTTAATTATATTACGCCATTAATTAGATTCAGATTCAATTTGATATACTACAAATATAACATTCTCATGGTCCAGAAACTAAATCACAAAAATTATCATGTTCATCATATTGATCTATTTATTAGCAACGAGTTGGTTAGAATATCCAAAAAGGAGGGAGGATATTTTTTCATAAAATATCCAATGAAAAGTTTCTCCTCCCTTGGTGAATTTATATGTTCAACATGATTTGCCATAATACTCAAAGATTGATGCAATTGTGAGAGAATAATTAAATAATATTACATTCAATATATTAATAAATAATGTTTCTCAAGAAAATATTATCAAAATTAGACATCACATTATTTTTTAAAATTATTCCATTATGTTTTTTCCATTTTATTATTTCATAAATCTTTTATTTGAATCGAGATAATAAAATATACGTGAGAAGTCATATATTCATGAAAATCATTATATGATGCCCAAAATTATGACATTGTGGTCATTCATAGACATAATATATTCAAATCTGAAATAATTTTTATTTATTAATATTTTAACAAACCCATTAATATTATTCTGTTGATTCAAACAATAAGAACAATATGGTAAAACACATTATGCACTCGAATGATAGCTAATATGTTATTAGCGAACTCTCTTCATGGTTATTAACCTAGGATGATTTTCTATCCTACATCAAATCCACTTATAGTTTCAAAAAATGGAAAAAATTATAGGACAACCACTTATTATTTTACTATTAAATATTTTTTAATGTTAAATGATTCGTAGACTAGAACACTAGATTTTCAACAAATTACACTAATGCAAATCTCACAGGATTGACGAGAAAGTGCCTATGATACGGATATCGATGAATCATATTGTTCATAAGTAGATATTACATCTTTATTGAAAAATATTTATTATACTTTTAATTTAAATATGAAACACCGTGACTTTTTTAACTATTTTCTTCGAATAAATTAAATTGCATTGATGTCCTGTGTTGCATGCTCCATGATTTTAAACATGCGGTACATGAAAAAAAAGAGTTTAGAATTCGATTCATGAAACAATTATTTATTTATGTCACATGAAATAACATTTTTATATTTCAGTACATGATACATATATCTAATATTTAATTTCATGCACCACTCATTTGAGTTTGTGTTACACAGAATAATGAGTTTAAACCAAACATGTCCTATTTTATAAATAATTTAAATGATATCACTTATACATTTGAATTGATTGCATGAAAATAATTCACTAATTTATGAATATATTGGTTTTTGAAATATTATGAAATTTTCTTCTATAATAAATTATTTATTAATGAATTAATGTACTATTTGATAACAATGAAATTATATTTCATATAAACTAATTTTTATTCAAAAAAGGGTTTTATCTCAAGAAATATGAAAATAAATTTGATGACTGATATTATTGATATATGTATATATATATTATATTAATTCAAAAATTTATCATGTAAATTGTGTATTTCTATGAAATAGATAATAGGAAATACAGTTTTAAGAATAATAATATGTATTTTCTTAAATGGTAGATTCATCACAATTTAATGACACAATAATATTGAATATAATTTTGAAATGTTTTTTAAGATCTTTTTCTACAAAATTATCACCTATTTTGAAATATTAATTTCTAAATTAATTTAGGATGAATTTTTGGTATTTTTAAGAAAAAATTATTTCTGATTAATTGTTAAAAATCCTGAATTTTAATGGAAAAGAAAATTTTAGTTTGAAATATTATTATAGTTAAATAATATATGAATTTATTTTCAAGAATAATTTGTAATAAAATTAATTAATTAATAAAATTTATTTCAATTGATTTAATATCAAATTGAAACTGCATATACAACCCTTCAATATTTTTAGATCATTTTTAGAATAAAAAATAGGTTCTTCCATTTTTTCAATGTGATTAATTTTCAATTAATTTATACAAATTATGTCAACTGAATTTGGAAAATTTTATTCCATATTTTCATTAATATTATTCACTATTTATTATAATGATAATATTATCTTTTTCAATTTTATTAGTTAAAACTATTAAAATTAATAACGATTTTTAAGAGAAAAACTAGTTTACAAAGGGAATAAACAATATAATTAAGGTAAAATAACAATGTACCTAGTAAAACCCCATTTTTGGAAATATTTTGACCATTAAATTATATTATTTATATATTTCCATTATTTTATATATACTTTATGGAAAATACGATAGTCAAATTCCCTATTCAAAATATTTACATGTTTTCCACTCACCTCCCCTATACAAGAACACCCCCTCTTCCCATATCCTCACTCCACTAATGCACATTTCAAATTCCATGAACTATCCAAATATATTCTTAAGTTACCTCATATTATATTTTAATACATACCTTGGTTATATGTCAATCCAATGATGCCTTTTGATGAAAAAAAAGAGTTACCTCATGAATATGTATTGTTCATCAACATGCATTTTTTAATTTATTCCTATAAAAAATAATGTATTTTACATCATGATTGTATGATTAAATCAAAATAATAACACAATTGATATTTATTTTTTTATGTTTATGACTTGAAAACACTAACAATTCCATCAAATGGGTTGTGAAATTGATATTTGTTTTTGTTACAGACTACCACAACACAAATTGATGTCGTTGGTTTCTCTATTACCACCTCTCATGGTATATAATGATGATGAAAATGATATTTATATATAACATTTATAACATTTATTATTTTATTGTTATTATTTTTTTATTATATCACATATGCCTTCATACATTCCATTATTCCAGAATACCATAAAGTCCTACTTGTTTACGATAAAGTACCCCCTCAAGAAGACTTGTCACTTGTTCACACAATAAATGTAATATATTAAAGAAGTGTAAAATAATAGTATGTATTGTATAATAAATAAAAATTATAATTATATGATTATAAAAATATATTTCATTTAAATTTTATTCATTATATATGATTTTAAAATAGGAACAGTTTCTAGGCATACATACGTCTAACCATCTCGATGAATGGTGTATTTCATTTCCTATGAAAATATAATCCTGGATTAATTTAAATGAATATATATTTTATATATTGTGTACTTACATAATCTTTTACAATCTTATGATGATGAACTATTTATCAACATATTATGTCCATGAATAAAAATTTAAAATATGTATGAAAAAAGTAGTTATCGGTCGAAACATAACATAAACAAGAAATTGATAATAAATAGGTAATATAATGTAATAAATATTTCAAAAATGGAATTAAATATATAATAATATGGTTATTTGTTTTATTTATAATTAAAATACACTTATTATACATTGATTTTTAATGAGTATAATGAAAGGAAATACATAATGTAAGTGGATTTCTAGTGTCACTATTATTTATGTGAAACCAATTAAAAATTAATCACTTTTATGTTTTCTAAGGTATATATAATACCATAATATTTATTATATATATAATTTAAATAATTTCATGATATTAATTGTTTCAATTTGTTTTATTATTTTATGGATCTAAAAATACCAAAGGTACTCATTTATTAAGGGATTTATGTATAACATTTTTTCATTTATTGGATATATGATATATTCACCATCACATTAATATATGTGGTGTTTATAATAGAAATGAATGTTTTATTATTAATCTAAATAAGTTTTATTTTTTATATACATAAATATTTTTGTATTTATCATTCATGGTGTTATAGTTTGAAAGATTCCAAACCGTTAATAGAATATAGACACAAAGTTCATCTTTTGAGACACATGTCATGTTTTCCACTATATAATTTCCCAATGTTTATATACTACCTAATTTACATGTTATATAATTGATATCATTCTTTTAATTATATTTTATGAATTATGAAATTTTATTCTTCAATGGTGATTTTGATTCAACAATTCTAATGTGGTGAGATTATATATCCACAATCTCATCGCTTATTAAGATTGTTCATAATTATTCTACCATTGATGAAATAAAATGATCAATCTCTTTGATGGGTTATACAAGGATATTATTCTTAAAAAACCCACAAACATTCCTGAGTTATTCTTTGATGAAATTATTGTTAAACCTATCTTATTCCACATGTTATGATTTAATGAAATTGATTTGATACATTTTTATTTCATTAGTTATTGTTTGAGGATTGTTTAATTTCTTATTACACGCATAAATATATAGGATGTGTGTGTCCTATATCTTCCTATAATATAATTTTTAATGATCACTATTGTAGAGACCAGAAGCTTGACGTACATTGAAATTACATTACATTTGCGGAATACATAGTACATAACAAAAACACACACACAAGGATCGTAACAGTTTAGTGTCTTTGGAAACTCGGAATATAATCTTCTAATCCTAGTGAAAGATCTTCAACATCTCCCATAAATATCTTCCTTTATTTTTCATACCAAAAACCATTCTTTATATCCTGGGGAAAAGAAAACATAAAAGGGTGAGCTCAAATGCTCAGTAAGGGTAAACAAAAGAAATATCAATCACATCATATACATAAGCACATAACTTTTGGAAATCTTAACCTGTAAAAGAGATCATAATTTCATAACCTGGGATAACTCATGGTAGTGAAACGTAATCACAATAATCATAACTTAAAACATTAATCTTTGTGGTATACACACATAATCATAGAGAATCATTTCTTATTATTCAAGACTCATTTCCAAGACTATCTTAGTGGACAAAGTCCCTTTATGAACCGAGTCACCCTCGTTTCAGTCCTGTTTCACTGAACCGGTATAACCTACGATTCCAGCCATGTCTATCTCATGATATATAAAATCTTTACCCAATGCATTGGAGGGAGATATAGGTCCCACCCATCTCATAATGATACCATTCTTATGTGTTCCACAAAACCATAAATCATACATCATTTCATATCCCATGTAATAAAAATGGGAATCTTAAACATCATAAAACAATTAATATAAGATAATGGAATTCATAAAAATATAATTCCATCACAACATAATCAAATCAATGTAATTATAGGGATAAAAACAGAACCCTTTATTATCTTAGATGGAAAATAATTTTGATAAAACACTTGAACTCCATTCTTGAGGAAAATATCATTTCTGCTTCAAAAACATTTTTCCTTTCTTAACATGTCATTCAACATTAAACTAAAAGAAGTTGATTAAAAATAAACATGAAAATTTTTAAAGGAACCTTCTTGGAAAAAATGTTTTAAAAATCCATTCATGCCGTATAAGTTAAAAAAAACATCCTTCTCGTACTTTTGCCGAAAAAGTCAAAAAGTACCTCGTACAAAAAACGACACAAGATTCCTTTCATTTCTTTTACTAAAAACTCATTGAAGGGTAAAATATGATTTAAAAAATTTTAGGTGAATGGAAATAATATTACATATTGAGGAAACATAGATGTGGATGATAAAATACACCCCAGTAAATACCAAAGTATAAACAATCTCGGATAAAAATGAGATTGTGATATTTCCCTTACCTTAAGTCCGATTTGCTTCATAAGTGTCCAAACCTACTGTATAATGATTTAAATAATGTCATTGACTTATTAAAGAATCATATTCAATGTTATGATATCATATATAGTTCACTTATGACTTTATATTACCCGTTCTTTTGTAAATTCCATGTTAAAGAGCGTTTTGGGTAAAATTGTTTCATTTGTCGTCCGTGTTTTGACTTGTAATTATTCATATGATTACTTAGATAATAATTACTTAATTCCAGAATATAAAACATGATTTATATATATATATATTCAGAATATACATATATATAATAAATCAGTAAATGGGAAGAAATACACCGTTCATGGAGACAGTAGGTCGTACGTACGCATGAACGCTGTTTTCGTTTCCTTATTGAGTTGAAAAGAATTAAGTAGATGACATACATATATATACACATAATTCCAGTATCATTATTATTTCATATATTTCATGATTACTTATTATATATACTTTATAATCATTCATGAATGGTTAAAGTGTTGAATGAATCTCATCGCGTCGTGGAGATGGTAGTCTGTACGTACGCACGAGCGATGATATCATTCTCATGATCGTGGGACTGTATTGGAGTGTATGTATACTATTTAAAAATCAATATCACTTTAAAATAATAATATATAGTAATTATTTACACCATTATACCCATCCAATTAAGGTGGTGGTGGAAAATAGATTTCACCACGGCGTGGAAACGGTATTCCGTACGTACGCACGCGCGGTGATTTTGTTTTACATAGGATGGATAGATGATGAAATAGGATTGATTCATACTTATAATAACATATCTTTATATGAGTGATACTGATGTTATTACTTCATTATGAAACAACTTAAGAAGAAGAAGTGGAAGAATAAATAAAGGTTAAAGAATCGGTAATGGAAATTACCTCTTCTTTGAAACGCCTCTTTGAGACCTCCTCTTAGGGCACTAAAATTGGTCTTTGAGGAAGAACAGAACCTCTAGGATGTTTCTAGGGAAGTGGAGAAGAGAATTTGGAAGGGGTTGGCCGAGCTTTAAGGCTCAAAGTTGTGTGAGGAAGAGAGGGAGGAGGTGCCCTTTTATATGGGAGGAGGGGCACCTTTGCAATAACTAATAATATTATTTTATTATAAAGTCATGTTCGGTTTTAAATAGCTCAAAATTGATTTATTTCGACGCTAAGGTGGGTATGGGTCGAAATCCTCTCATCCAATAGAATTTATACAAGTTTAGGTTCCTATTTCAACCTTATCATTTAGATTTAACATTATGTTAAATAATTTTACTTTAACCGTGTCTTCTTGTGTTCTTATACTATAAGGTTAATAAACTTACTATATCAAGCCAAACTAACCCCAAGTTGTTTATTATTAATATAAATAACCATATCTAAGTCATTTGGCTGAACCTTATATTTTTAGGAATAAAATAACAATTAATAATATAATATTTGTTTTAAAACTATTTTATGTCAATTTTGACACTATTTAGTAATTGATTTTTGTGAAAATCATAACAGAATGATTAGTTCGAAAAAAGTTGATTTAAACTATACCAACATGTCATATTAACCTAGAAAATTATTGTAATTCATAAAAAGTCTCAAATTACATTTATTTGGGCATTTATAACATCAATATTTCAATATTTCATTAATAAGACAATTACTGCATCATCTTTGTGTCATAATAAATGATAGTTATTTAATCTCTAAAAATGCTAAATAAATTCCTATGATGTAGATAATTGTATTATATTTCTGTAGACGATTCATGTTCGAAGTTTCATGAAGTTTATCACTAAATTTAAATTATTATACTTATAAGATTTAAAAAAGTGACACGTTGTCACATTCTTTGGTTTTAATAATAATTAAATTATTTTCATGGAAAAATTTCCATAAAATGAATCTAATCCGACCCTTAGGTTATATGGGTCTACTTTTAGCCATCCAATAGGATTTTTACAAGTGTTAGGATAATTTTATAATCTTATATTTACCCTTAATTACCCGATTTACCTTTAACTAAAATAAATAAAATTTACCGTAGTTACTATTCACAATGCCGAAAAATAAAAAGTATCTTATTAACATAATTTGGACCCACTGATTCCAAATTTGGAATCCATTTTTCCAAATTCAATACAAAAAAGATGCAGAAATTAAATTAAAATTAATCCCGTTGTCAAAAGAAAACGGGTTTTTCTTTAAAACATTTCAAAAGATTGAAATGATTTAACCTACGAATTCAAGGTAAAATAAATGCTAATGAAATAAATTATATTAAATGGTAAAAATATATTCTATTTATACTTTAAAACCATTCAATATTATAATTTAACCACATAAGATATTACGATGAAAAAAAGTTGTTTTTAATTAAAATATAGCGTGTTTTTACTATTCATTAAAATATGAAAGTTATCGGAAAAATATCAAAACATTATCTAATGTAAATTATTAGATCCTGATTGAAAAGAAGATTTTTATTTTGTCAAAGTAAACTTATAATCATGTCAAAAACTATATTTAAAGTGGGTGTGCCATCAAAAGGCGGAAAAACTGCATTTTTTGAAAAATACTTATTTTACCCGAAAAATATATTTTGTTCTTATACCATGTTCTAGAAATGTGTATGATGAATAATAATGTTATAAAATTAAAATTTTAGTTAACACTATTCATAAGGGCTAGTTCATAACAATATTATAATAATATATCGTTGTTTAGTAAAACTCAGTATTGCGTACAACACACACTATCGAGGAAGGTCGCGATTGCGTGTAATGCAAGCCATGTTAGGGTTGCATGTTGAGAAAGCTCCTTTTGGTGTAGCGTACAACACAAGACATTAATAAAATTAAAAAGAATATTTTTCATAAAATCTCGGGGTGTTACATTCTACCCCCCTTAAAATGAATTTCGCCCTCGAAATTCATCGGGGTTATAAATGGTTTACTATTCGAAAGTTTCTATGATAGAAACCCACATCGTAAAAAGGAATAACAAAACTAAACTTTAAAAACAAAAGTATGAAACTTAACGGTTACCCAAATAAACTAATCACTAGGATTCCACATAGGTGAAAATATGGATATGGGAGAGAAATCAAACCATCTTGTTCTGATGGAGAGTGGTAGAGAACATGGCTATGAAAAAGCCAGCAATCACAAAGCCATAAATTTGTGATGATCTAGGGTACCATCTGATTCATCAGATATAAGAGCACTAGGACAACATTTTTGTTTTTTAAGATCATTTCCCTAAAGTTGATGAAATTGGAATTAGAAGAAATAATTTCGTGATTTTGGTATAGTCTCACCGTTTGTCGTTCTTTGGACAATTTCCACTTCATCTATTAAGGAAATGAAGTTGAATTTGTCATTCGTGATGTGTTAGCAGATCATGTGATAGAATGATGGGTCATTCCATCTGTCTCAAACAAAAGGTTTGAAAAGTTATTAAAAAATACATAAGTCTATCTATAGTGAGATTAATCCTATATAGTTACTAAAATGAACATATACTTCATATATCATACCGCTTAATAAAATAAAACTAGTTTCCACTAACCAGGGACTTCCTGTAGGCCAGTGGTAGGCGATAAAGGCCAGTCGCACTTCGGTTGTGGGTTCGATTCCTACGACCTTGTTCGATGCGTTGGGCTGTCGCCTGTCCTGCAGGTTGTCCTTTTTCTAAAACTACATTACTATAACATCCCATCAATAATATCAAAAAAAAACATCTATCCTTAAACAATACTAACTTATGTCCAACATAATCCATTCCAATCTTTAGGCTTATCCAAAATACATCGGTCCAATCTCATAGTATAATGAAAATGATCACGTGAATGCCATCATTTATCCCTCATATATCTTGTTCATCACATTCCAGTCATGTGAATACCATAATAATGTAATCTTTTGAAAAATGAATACCCATTGAATCTTAGTAAAAACATGAGTGCTGTCAAAAGTTAACGCATTCCACATACCAAAAACCCAAAATTCAATATACTCAAACCATGATATAACTATTTCCTTATATCAGTCATGATCTCATGAATACTGTCAAACATTTAATTTTGTCCTTATCCCTTCATTATGCGCATATCATCTACATTCCAAAAATATCTAAATAACCTTTCATGGATATTGGTACCATTAATCATACACTTTAAAAAATCAAGGAAAGACAACAGTGTAACAATCCTTAGATGTCTCTTTATTCCATTAGATTACTTATACAACATTACACATGATAAATATGTAATCATTCCACTAAATTCTTAAACCATTGACCGAGCTTCAACAGTTCTTTCATCTCACATATCATTTGTAGTCTCTTCATCAACATCAACATAAATACTACCCATACGACCATACTGATTCTCTTCAGGAGACTTTCCCTTAGGGAATTGGTTTTCATAATGCCCGTACATTCCACATTTAAAACATTTAACCATTGTTGATGTCGTAGAAATACCATTATCCTCATCCCTATTGTTAACTGAACCTTTTCCTTTTCACTTACTGGCTTTGTGTCCTTCTTTTCCACACCCAAATCATCTTCCAGTTCCGTTGAAAAATTCACCTTGATGCCTCTTCCCACATGATTTACATAGGGGAAATTGAACTTTCATTCCTCTATGATCATCATGAAACTCAATCTTTCTCTTATTATCCGAGCCAGGAAACTTACCAAATTTTACATTATTGATCATATTATGAGATTGCTGATTTGGCACAATAATGATGTTTGGACTTCCAAATACCATTTTATTTGGTTGCTCATGAAGAATATCATTCCCTTGTCCACCATATCCCCCATTATCGTCAATCATCTTGTTTCCAGCTATTTTCTAAAACCCAAAAAGAATAGTGTGAGAGGAAAAAATCATAATAAAGGGGGAGTAACATCAATATCTAACATCTTTGGTTTAATCTAATATCGTTACCATAGTTCTAGGACTATATCCTATATGTATACTTATCCTTAGAGACATCCCTAGACATACCTTAGAAATATCTCTAGGGATCTCACTAGCATTCTCGCATCCTAATTTCCAAAGGTTGACTAAACCTTTCCCCTGATACCAACTATAGAGGTCTGGAATTACTTCCAGTGGACTATAATTGATACCTATCAGGGCACTCCATGGGCGGCTACACCCCCTGGGCGGGACACACCACTATCCCCAGTGGCAGCCATTTCCTCATGAAGCCCTTGGGCGGAGAGCCATGCTTCGTCCAATGCTCACATGTGAGAGTTCCCAAGGATTGGATACATTCCTACATCCTTTGCCTCTGATACTAACTGTAGAGACCCGAAGATTGACGTACATTGAAATTACATTACATTTTCAGAATACTTAGTACATAACAAAAACACACACACAAGGATCGTAATAGTTTAGTGTCTTTGGAAACTCGGAATATAATCTTCTAATACTGGTGAAATATCTTCAACATCTCCCATAAAGATCTTCCTTTATTTTTTATACCTAAAACCTTTATTTATATCCTGGGGAAAAGAAAACATAAAAGGGTGAGCTCAAATGCTCAGTAAGGGTAAACAAAAGAAATATCAATCACATCATATACATAAGCACATAACTTTTAGAAATCTTAACCTGTAAAAGTGGTCATAATTTCATAACCTGGGATAACTCATGGTAGTGAAATGTAATCACAATAATCATAACATAAAACATTAAACTTTTTGAAATACACACATAATCATAGAGAATCATTTCTTATTAGTCAAGACTCATTGCCAAGACTATCTTAGTGGACAACGTCCCTTTCTGAACCGAGTCACCCTCGTTTCAGTCCTGTTTCACTGAACCGGTATAACCTACCATTCCAGCCATGTCTATCTCATGAGATACAAAATCTTTAACCAATGCATTAGAGGGAGATATAGTTCCCACCCATCTCATAATGATACCATTCTTTTGTGTGCCACAAAATCATAAATCATACATCATTTCATAACCCATGTAATAAAAATGGGAATCTTAAACATCATAAAACAATTCATATAAGATAAAGGAATTCATAAAAATATAATTTTATCACAACATAATCAAATCAATGTAATAATAGGGATAAAAACAGAACCCTTTATTATCTTAGATGGAAAATAATTTGGATAAAACACTTGAACTCCATTGTTGAGGAAAATATCCTTTCTGCTTCAAAAACATTTTTCCTTTCTTAACATGTCATACAACTTTAAACTAAAAGAAGTTGATTAAAAATAAAATAAATTTTTTTAAAGGAAGCTTCTTGGAAAAAATGTTTCAAAAATCCATTCATGCCATATAAGTTAAAAGAACATCCTTCTCTTACTTTTTCCGGAAAACTCAAAAAGTACCTCGTACGAAAAACGACAAAAGATTCCTTTCATATATTTTACTAAAAACTCACCGAAGGGTAAAATAGGATTTAAAAAATTGTAGGTGAATCGAAATAATATTACATATTGAGGAATCATGTATGTGGATGATAAAATACACCATAGTAAATACCAAAGTATAAATAATCTCGGATAAAAATGAGATTGTGATATTTCCCTTACCTTAGGTCCGATTTGCTTTGTAAGTGTCTGAACCTCCTGTATAATGATCTAAATAATGTGATTGACTTATTAAAGAATCATATTCATTGTTATGATATCATATATGGTTCACTTATGACTTTATATTACCCGTTCTTTTGTAAATTCCATGTTAAAGAGCGTTTTGGGTAACATTGTTTCATTTGTCGTCTGTGTTTTGACTTGTAATTATTTGTATGGTTACTTAGATCATGATTACTTAATTCCAGAATATAAAACATGATTTATATATATATATATATTCAGAATGTACATATATATAATAAATCAGTAAATGGATTGAAATACACCGTTCATGGAGACGGTAGTCCGTACGTACACATGAACACTATTTTCGTTTCCTTATTGAGTTGAACGGAATTAAGTAGATGACATACATATATATACACATAAATCCAGTATCATTATTATGTCATATATTTCATGATTACTTATTATATATACTTTATAATCATTCATGAATGGTTAATGTGGAGAATGAATCTCATCGCGTCGTGGAGACGGTAGTCCGTACGTACGCACGAGCGATGATTTCGTTCTCATGATCGTGGGACTGTATTGGAGTGTATGAATACTATTTAAGAATAAATATCACTTTAAAATAATTATATATAGTTATTATTTTCACCATTATACCCATCCAAGTAAGGTGGTGGTGGAAAATAGATTTCACCATGGCGTGGAGACGGTATTCCGTACGTACGCACACGCGGTGATTTCGTTTTCCGTAGGATGTATAGATGGTGAAATGGGATTGTTTCATACTTATAATAAAATATCAGTATATGAGTGATACTGATGTAATTACTTCATTATGAAACAACCTATGAAGAAGAAGTGGAAGAAGAAATAAAGGTGAAAGAATCGGTAATGGAAATTACCTCTTCTTTGAAGCGCCTCTTTGAGAACTCCTCATAGGGAACTAAAATTTGTCTTTGAGGAAGACCAGAAACTCTAGGATGTATCTAGGGAAGTGGAGAAGATAATTTGGAAGGGGTTGGCCGATCTTGAAGGCTCAATTTTGTGTGAGGAAGAGAGGGAGGAGGTGCCCTTTTATAAGGGAGAAGAGGGGCACCTTTGCAATAACTAAAAATACTATTTCATTATAAAGTCAAATAGGTTTTAAATAGATCCAAATTAATTTATTTCGATGATAATGTGGGTATGGGTCGAAATACTCTAATCCAATATAATTTATACAAGTTTAGGTTCCTATTTTAACCTTATCATTTAGATTTAACATTAAGTTAAATAATTTTACTTTTACCGTGTCTTCTTGTGTTCTTATACTATAAGGTTAATAAACTTACTATATCAAGACAAAATAACCCCAAGTTGTTTATTATTAATATATATAACCTTATCTATGTCATTTGGTCGAACCTTATATTTTTAGGAAAAAAAAACAATTAATAATATAATATTTGTTTTAAAAACTATTTTATGTCAATTTTGACACTATTTAGTAATTGATTTTTTTGAAACTCATAACAGAATGATTAGTTCGAAAACAGTTAATTTAAACTATACTAACAGGTCATATTAACCTATAAAATTAGTTTAATTCATAAAAAGTATCAAATTACATTTATTTGGGAATTTATAACATCAATTATGTCAATATTTCATTAATAAGACAATTACTGCATCATCTTTGTGTCATAATAAATGTTAGTTATTTAATCTCTACAAATTCTAAATAAATTACTATGATGTAGATAATTGTATTAGATTTTTGGATACTATTCATGTTCTAAGATTCATGAAGTTTATCACTAAATTTAAATTATTATACTTATAAGATTTAAGAAAGTGACATGTTGTCACATTCTTTGGTTTTAATAATAATTAAATTATTTTCATGGACAAGAGTCAATATAATGAATCTAATCCGACCCTTAGGTTATATGGGTATACTTTTAGCCATCCAATAGGATTTTTACAAGTGTTATGGTAATTTTATAATCATATATTTACCCTTACTTTACCCGATTTACCTTTAACTATAGTAAATAAAATTTACAATAGTGACTATTCACAATGCCCAAAAATAAAAAGTATCTTATTAACATAATTTGGACCCACTGATTCCAAATATGGAATCCATTTTTCTAAATTCAATACACAAAATATTCAGAAATTAAATTAAAATTAATCCCGTTGTCGAAAGAAAACGGGTTTTTCTTTAAAACATTGCAAATGAATGAATTGATTTAACCTACGAATTTAAGGTAAAATCAATGCTAATGACATAAATTATATTAAATGCTAAAAATATATTCTATTTATACTTTAAAACCATTCAATATTATAATTTAACCACATAAGATATTACGATGAAAAAAAGTTGTTTTTAATTAAAATATAGCGTGTTTTTACTATTCATTAAAATATGAAAGTTATCGGAAAAATATCAAAACTTTATCTATTGTAAATTTTTATATCCTGATTCAAAAGAAAAAATTTATTTTGTCAAATTGAATTTATAAATATGTCAAAAACTAGATTTAAAGTGGGTGCGCCATCAAAAGGCGACAAAACTGCATTTTTTTAAAGACTTATTTTACCCGAAAAATATATTTTGTTCTTATACCATGTTCTAGAAATGTGTAAGATGAATAATAATGTTATAAAATTCAAAATTTAGTTAACACTATTCATAACGGCTAGTTCATAACAATATTATAAAAATATATCGTTGTTAAGTAAAACTAGTATTGCGTACAACACACACTATCGAGGAAGGTCGCGATTGCGTGTAATGCAAGCCAAGTCAGGGTTGCATGTTGAGCAAGCTCCTTTTTGTGTAGCATACAACACAAGAAATTAATGAAATTAAAAAGAATATTTTTCATAAAATCATGGGGTGTTACAACTATCACATGATATCATATGGTACAAGGATTGTTGTCTAAATCCCAAAAAGGATGGGACATTAGTGGTATGTCAAATCATATAAAATTGGATATTGTGTTGGTTATCCTAAGAATGAATAATGTTTATGGGTGGTGATACCAAGCCTAATATATTATTGTTTTCATAGTTGGTATACTTATATAATATTTTCTATGCTTTTGTGTATGGAAAAAATCTATTTTTTATGAAACATTTTTTCATGTATGATTCATCATCTTAAATTTTTTAATGACTCGTGTATTTTGAACTACAATTGTTTATCCCGTGATTCATGATTATGATCATTGATATGGATGTAATAGTTTTATAATTTTTTTATCATTGTACTATTCCTTTATTCTAATTATATGCTTATTTATCTTCTATTCTTACCCTCACTGATCTGTTATGCTATCCCTTTATATTGTTTTCATTCCAAGTGGTTTGAATATATACTATATGTATATCAATTAAATGAATGGGTATAGATATGAATAAAAGGGTTATAGTTGATGTATTTTAGATATGTACCAGTGTTGTGTTTTGAGGGTTAAAAATGCACTAAAAAATATAGACATTGGGCTTCTTATTTCATAATGAAATTCATATTCTAAACGAAATATGTGATTTTGATGTATTTAAAGCCTAGTTAACTGTAGATTGTATCATGGAAAATGAGAGAATATGATAATTGTGAACTCTCATGTGTTAGCATAGGATTAATCATGGCTCTCCACCAAGGGCCTTCATCATGATATGTATGCAACTAGAAATTGGGATGTGTCCCACCTATAGGGTTTATACAACAATCAAGATCCCTAATAGGTTAATGTTATTGTATACTGAAAAAAATCAATAATTCGGTTGTTGTTATCGGGGAAAATTATTATTTATTCTTTGGAAACTGGAATGTGATAACCATTGTGGGATCCATAGGGATATTTCTATGTATTTATAGATTATACAATGTATATGAAAATGTATTGAACTTTTGGTAATGGATAGATTGATTATATTCCTATAAATACATCCATGTTTGGATGATACAAGTGGATATGGCTCTGGATCATATTTACTTTGGGATAACAACCCAAAAAAATCATATATATGTAGAATCAACTAAGAACATGTGCATAGAAATGATTATTTATACACATATTGTTTGATCCTTCTAGGGGATACAAAATTTTAATTCACAAACTCTAAATGAGTAATCATAATGTCTTTATTTTTTAGATAACTATTAATGAATAAGGATAAATATATGGGGTTTTATATTTAAAATAATGTTTCATTACATAGACATCATTAGTTTTTTTAAATAATTTTGTTATTTTCCACTATGATTAGTGTCTGTCAACCTATTTAATTTAGTATTATTTGTGTCTAGGAACTAGAAGGAATGATGATAAGGTTGAATGTGGCGGAAAAATTACTAATGACCAGTCAAATGTAAGGGTGACTATACTGAAGGACTTTGTGATTATGAGAAATAATTTTTCATAGAACTTGATTAATAGTGTATACCTTTAAAACACTCATCCTCACTGAATGGGATTTGCTATGTTTTGTGTAAGAACCATGTTTTTCACTCTGGTAAAAATACTTCTAATTTTCATATAATTATTTATCATTACATAATATGGATGAATAATGAGTAGGAAAAGGTATTATGGATTTCTAGGCCATGTTCGAATCCTATATCCCGTTTTTTGGAAACTAGCCATGTCGTATGGTTGGTGCATGGTTATTGCAAGTTTTTTGTAACCAAGAGGATGGTCTTTTCTTAAGAAGAACCATATCACAACATTGGTTCATGACTTTTGGGACCAATTATGTAAGTTCCCATTCTTCATAGGTACCAATGCAATTTTTGTGCATGGTTTGTCAAGTCGTGTTGTCAAACCGTGTAACCACAAATTTAACGGTAATTTTACCATTTTCCAATAATGATCTAATAAAGTACCAAAATTATTTTTAATCTATGATCTGTCAGAATTAAGATATATTTCTCTTCTTTTTGAACTGTTTAAGTCCTAGCCTATGGATGGATAGATCTCCCTCATCTTGTATCCATTCGAGCATTTTTTTCATCATGATTGATGTGCAACGGTAAGTACACAAGTCCTTTTTAGTTTTTCTTATTCTATCTATCTCTCCCAAATTAATTATCGTTCTTTTTGTGTTTTTTCTATTTTCTATTATCTACTACATTCTTAACTATGTGAAGGGCCGATATCAAAGGAGGATATTTCTACAAGACTAAGGTGGGTGGTTTAAAACTCATCTCTCATGTTTTCAGATATTGGAATTTTCATGTGGGCCCCGCCAATTCCATCAGGTTCCTTATACTAAATTTATATACAACTCTTATACTCATTAGATCAATATGGTTATGCTATTTTTAAATATTTCATTAGTTTTTAGTGTTACCTCATATAATTTCATCCATCCCATGTATGATGTTATACCGTAAATGGGTTTTTCGTAACGCCCTGACCCCAGTTACCCAGAATCGGTGCATTATTACATAACATTGGCATGATCACATGAAAGATCAAGTCTCAAATGACCAATTAGTTTAGTAGCCATGGAATAACTAGAAGCATTAATAATGTTTACATTACATCATAGAATGAAAACTACAACCATATAGTCTCCATAGTTTACACTCTTATCCCCTCATACTATCCCTGTAGGTCATTAATATATTACTTCTTCACATCCTGGGAAAAATAAAACATAGAAAAGGGGTGAGCTCAAATGCCCAGTAAGGATAAAAATATAGCGGAAACTTTCATAAATAAGAATAAACATTCAAGGCGATGTATAACTAGAACAAGAGACTTTTAATCTTGAACTTCAAACTAGTATGGAAAAAATAAAATGAAATAATTCCATTTAATTATTCACATGGATATTCTACTAATCGAATAATCACATGCAATATCAATAACCACTTTCATAATGATGTAATGCATAATGCCAAACTATCTTAACCACATAGCCAAGGCATCGTGCCAAGACTACAAATAAGATTTTGTCAAGGACTTGTGCCAATACACTATTTTGTCTCATGAGACCTACTGATTCATTGAGGAGCTATAGAGGGCTCCACCCGTCACATATTAAGTCCAATACTTTCCTCATATGAACAGGTTTAAACATAACATAAACATTAGTATTAAAACTAGCATAGGAAATGTCAAAACTTTCTCCATAAAACATGAATGGTATAAAAATAACACATCCATAGTCAAAAAAATCACAAAACCTTCAATACAATATGGAAGTATTGTATCATAATAAATCAACTTCAAATAAGCTTAAAATCTATCAAAGGATGTTGACATAGATGAAATCAAAACTATTTGAGAGAAATATCCCTTTTTTTGAAATCATTTAAAAGTAATATAATTATATAATAGAAAATTTACTTTGAAAATTTTCTTATAATCTTGTATGGGAAGCTTCGAAGATTTTATAACGGCGAAAAATAGATGCACCCGCCGTATAAGTTAAAAAAACATTCTTACCTTAATTCTGTCGAAAAGGTTAAAAAAGGACCTTGTTTGGAAAACGACAGAAAGATTCCTTTATAAAATTATTATAAAAAGTCAACAATGGTATAAATGAATTTATACCATAGTCTTTAAAATAGTACGAATTATTTGATATACATTTTTAAGAAACATGGATGTGGATGATAAAGAGGTCCCAGTAGATAATCACGTATAAACAATCTCGGATAATGAAGAGATTGTGAAATAACCCTTACCTTGTACTTTTCATTGGTTGAGGGTAGGTTAAACTCATGTATAATGTTTATATAATTGTTATTAAATTATAAAAGAATAATATACATTAATATGATATCATATATGATCTTTTAACATTTCTTTATTAAAAATATCTTAGAATTATTGTCGTTTCGGGTGTTAACTTACTCATTTTGTTTTATATATTCTGTTACATAAGCCATGTTTTTATGGATATGTTGTGTATTATTCATATCCAGAATTATATTAAGTCCTTAAACATTATTATTAATCTTCAAATTAGAATTAGACTTGAATGGATACGATGAAGAATGGATCTCATCGCGTTCATGGAGACGGTAGTCCGTACGTACGCACAAGCGACAATATCATTCTTTTGATATTACAATAATATATAATTGGATGGTATATCATATATAGAGAATCATTATCATGTTATATTTTTTATTTACATGAATTACACATCATTATTATACACATCAAAATAATAATTTATTGAATAACAATTACACCACGACGTGGAGACGGTAAGCCATACGTACGCACGTATGGTGACATGTTATTCAAAGGATGGATAGAATACTGAATATGGTTGTACCATATTTATAATAACATCACATTATATATAAGATACTAGAGTTATTATTTTAGAATGGTAAAAAAAAGAAGTGGAAGAAGAAAGGAACTTGAAAAATGGTGGTGAAATCATTACCTCTTCTTCGAGTTCTTCCTTTTGATTTGATCAAAGGGGATCCATAGGTTGGATTTCTGACTAAATTAAGGCCTCTAGGATGAAGTGAGGGAAGTTGATAGAGTATTTGGGCAGATTTTGGCCGATCAAAATGGCTTTTAATGTGTGAATTAATGAGAATGGGGAGTTCCCTTTTATAAGAGGGGTGAGGGGCACCTTTGGAAAAGCTAGAAATATTATTTTATAATAAAATTATATTCGTTTTCTAATGGATCCAAAGTAGATTATTTAAATTTTAAGGTAGGGATAGGTCTAAAACCACTCAACCAATAGAATTTATACAGGTTGGGACATTATATTAACCTTATCTTTTAGTTTTAACTCTTAGTTATTTAGTTTGACACTTACCATGTCACCTTGTACTTTTATATTATATAGTTATTAAACATACTATATAACTCCAAGAGACCCGCAAGTGGTGCATTAATGATACACCTATCATGTTATAAGTCTCATGGAAAAACAATAGATTTTTAGTAATTAAATATCAATTAATAATATTATATTTGTTTTAAAAAATCTTTTTTGTCAATTTTGACACTATATGGAAAATTGATTTTAGCGAAAGTCATAATAGAATGATTACTTCGACAAAAGTGAATTAAATAATTACTAACTTGTCATATTAACCTAGAAAATTAGTTTAATTAATAAAAAGTCTCATATTATATTTATTTGTGTATTTATAATATCAATTATTTTAATTTTTCACAATTATGGTAATTACTGTATCATCATTGTGTCATAAATAAATTAAATTAGATAATGTATAAAAATTATAAATAAAATATAATTATGTATGAAATATTTTTATATTTCTAATTAATATTTATAATCTAATTTATCTTATGTTTAACCCTATATTTAAAATGTTTTAGTAAATAAACTTTGATTTTAACTCTTTTAACTCTTCTTTGAATAAAATAATAATAAATGACCTAATCTAATCCAAGTGGACCTAAATGATAATATTTTATTCCTAAGGTTGTTTTTGGTCGAGATACACTTGTAAAATAGAATTAGGTCGTGTTTTAAGGTAATATTAATATCATTTTTACCATCAATAACCTTATTTACTTTTAACCGTGGTAATTAAAAAAAAGTAACTATTCACCAAAAAATTTATCATCTCAATGAACCAAATTTTACTCCTTGATATTAAACGTGTCTCTCTGATTTTTGAAATTCCACTCACAGATGTGATAAATTTTGTTTTATGAAAAAATTAGTTTTTGAACTACCACTTAGTGATTTCACTATTCATCCAAAAATGATGTTTTTCAGAAAAATACCAAAAATTTACCCTAGGCTAATTTTGATATTTCTAATCAAAAAATGAAGTCCATTTTGAAAAATAAAATTTAAATATTTCAAAAAGTGGGTATTACTATTCATACCGGCTAGTTTGACTGGTTGTGGTGTGTTAGAACTTGATGTTGCGTACAACACATGCTTTTGCATTATTCAAAGAGAAGTGTACCGTAGAAGCTTGGGGTGTTACATTCTCCCCTACTTCAAATAATTTCTATCTCGGAATTTCTATAATACTACCGAATGAAATGACTCGGGTGGTTCTTCATCATAAGTTCCTCGGGTTCCCACGTTGCCTCTTCCATCTTATGGTTTCTCCATAAGAGTTTTACCAGACGAGTCGTCCGGTTTCTCACTACTTGTTCTCTCATATCAAGAATCTTGATGGGATCTTCGCAATAAGATAGATCGGCTTCCAGTTATAATTCCTCATAGGTGAGTATATACGTTGGTTCCGGCATGTATTTCCTCAACAGAGATACGTGGAACACATTGTGAACTTTGGGGAGACTTGGCGGCATTGCCAATTGGTAAGCTAGAGCCCCAATTCGTTCTAGAATTTAGAAAGGTCCGATGTACATGGGACTCAGTTTACTTTTCTTACCAAAACGTATGACTCCCTTCCATGGAGATACCTTTAGGAAAACATGATCACTGACTTGAAATTCCAAATCCTTCCTTTGATTAGCAGCAAAGGTCTTCTTCCTACTTTGAGCTGCTTTGATATAGTTGTGGATTACCATCTCCTTTTCCATCGTTTCCTCCACCAGTTCTGGGCCTACAAGTTTTCTTTCACCAATGTCATCCCAACAGGTTGGTGTGTGACATCTCTTTCCGTGTAATGCTTCATATGGTACCATCTGAATACTTGAATGGAAGCTATTGTTATAGGAAAATTCTACCAGAGGTAAATATTGATCCAATATACCCTGAAATTCAAGTGAGAAGGATCTCAACATGTCTTCTAAGGTTTGAATAGTTCGTTCTGATTGCCCATGTGTTTCAGGGTGGTAGACAGTGCTCAAATGAAGTTCAGTATCCAAGGATTTCTGAATACTTTTCTAGAATCTTGAAGTAAAATGGGGATCACGATCAGAAACAATCGATAGGGGTACTCCATGAAGTCTCACCGCTTCATTAATATAAAGTCTTTCTACACGTTTTAGTGGGATATCTTCTCTTATATCAAGAAAATGTGCTGACTTGGTAAGACGATAAAAAATAACCCATATTGCATCATTCCTTCTAGGAGTCATTGGTATCCCCATGAAAAAGTCCATCATAATATTTTCCCATTTCCACTCCAGTGTGGGAAGAGGTTGCATGACTCATCCAGTCTGTTGCCTACTAGCTTTCACTTGTTGACAAACCATACATCTTGACACAAAATCAGAAATCTCCCTCTTCATGTTGTCCCACCAAAAATGTTCCTTCAAGTATCTATACATTTTGGTGCTCCCATGCTGTATAGAGAAATTGGAACTATGAGCATAATCCAGCAATTCCATTTTAAGATCAGGTATATCGGGAACACAAAGTCGTTTCCCAAATTTCAAAATTCCATCTTCATACACTAAGTCTCTCAGTCTCCCATCATTCACAGCTTTAATCTTCTTTTGAAATTCTTCATCAACAGTCTGAGAACTCTTAATTATTTCTAGTAAAGATGTTTTGGAAACCATTTGAAAAAGCATTGATGTTTCACCTTCCATGGTTATTCCCATGTCCATCTTTACTAGATCCATGAAAATTGGATCCCTTTCAATTATCATTTTGTTCAAAACTCCATGGTCTTTTCTGCTCAAAGCATATTCCACCTTGTTTGCTTTCCCCGGGTGGTAGTGTATCATACAAACATAATCCTTGAATAATTCAAGCCATCTCCTTTGCCTCATGTTGAGTTTTTTTTGTGAGAAAATATACATCAAACTATTGTGATCCGTATAAATCTCACATTTTTTACCATAGAGGTAGTGCCTCCATATCTTCAAAGAAAATATCACAACTTCTAACTCGAGATCGTGAGTAGGATAATTTTGTTCATGAATTTTCAACAGTCGTGATGCATAAGCAATAACCCTATCATTCTGCATAAGGACACAACCAAGTCCTTTCTTCGATGCATCACTATAAATAACGAACCCATCATTCCACGATGGTAGAGTCAATATATGAGCATTGACTAATATTCTCTTTAGTTCTTCGAAACATTCTTCACTCTCTTCTGTCCAAACAAATTTAACCCTTTTACATGTGATCTCCGTTAAGGGATTTTCCAATCGTGAAAAATTCTAGACGAAACGCCGATAATAACCTGCCAAACCAATAAAACTGCGTACCTCAGTTATACTCGTAGGTGATGTCCATTCATGGATTTCCTTGGTCTTAGATGGATCAATAGAGATTCCATCTTTAGAGACAATATGGCCAAGAAAAGAAATCTCCTGAAGCTAGAATTCAGACTTGCTAAACTTCCCATATAATTCATGTCTTCTCAGAGTCTTAAGGATAATGCGCAAGTGATTTTCATGATCTTCGTAGCTTTTGGAGTAATACAAGATATCATCAATAAATACCATCACAAATTCATATATATATTCCTTGAAAACTGTATTCATCAGATCCATGAATATAGAGGGTTCATTAGTCAATCCTAAAGGAATTACTGTAAACTCGTAATGCCTGTACCTGGATCGAAATGATATCTTCGGAATGTCTTCCTTCTTCACACACAACAGATGGTATCCAGATCGAAGGTCAATATTTGAATAGTATTGAGCTTTATGCAGTTGGTTAAATAAATCATCAATGTGAGGTAGGGGATACTTGTTATTTATTGTTATATCATTGATCTCCCAATAGTCGATACATAACCACATAGATCCATATTTCTTTTTATAAAAATGAACTGGGGCTCCCCATGGAGAAACACTAGGGCCAATAAATCCCTTATTACTCAATTCCTCTAGTTGTTTCTTTAGTTTTACTAATTCTACAGTGGCCATTCTATAAGGGGTCTTCGATATAGGCCTTGTTCCAGGAATTAAATCAATGGAAAACTCAACTTCTCGTTCTGGAGGATGTCCAGGTAAATCTTCCAAAAACACATCTACATATTCTTTCACAATAGGTACATCCTCTATTTGAACATTCCTCTCCTCACCCACTATAATTTCATCCTCTTCCTCCCCAATAATTGAATTTAGTTGAGCTACTGGGGCTAGATCTAGATAAGAATCAGGTGGTGACGATTCTGCTCTAAAGATAAGGCGTTCCTTATCATCATTATCAAAAATCATAACCTCCTTATTCTTATAATAAATCTTCGCATCATGGTCTGAAATCCAATCTATACTGATGATTATATCAAACTTAATCATAGGTATGATGACGAGATCAGCTGATAAAGAACATTTATGTGCTCTAATGGGGACTGATTCACAATACTTTGTTGCAATGATACTTCCCTTGCGAATTTTAACTGAAAACTCCCTTGTTAAATCAAATTGTAAATATATAATTTTCTTAGAGAACTGGGAAGATATGAAACAATGCGATGATACAGAATCAAATAATGCATTTTCTAAACATGAGGAAACCATTAAATTACCTGCCACAACGTCTTTTGGAACTTCTACCTCAACAGTAGTGATAGCATAAGCTTGGCCTTGATCCCTTGTCCTTTTCTGAGGTATGTTCCTTTGATTCTTAGGAAATTCATTTGCATAATGTCCCATCTCCCAAAAATTATCACATTGGACATCGGTAGCTTCCTTATTCCCCTTGCAATGACAAGCTTGGTGGCCTTTTTCACCACACTTGTAATAGACTCCCATTCCGTTTAAGCAAGTATCGGGGTGTTTCTTCCCACATTTACTATAGGTCAGATATTCAACATTTCCCTTATTTCCCTTATTTCCATTCCTAGATTTATCAGAAGATCTCTTCTTCTCATACTTTGCTTTAAAGTCATAAGACATAGAGAATTCCTTTTCTGTCTTGATAGAACATTAGACAATGTCTTCGTACGACAAGAACGATTGTGAGACTAATGCTCGATGGATAAATGGTTTTAACCCATCAAATAAATGATCAATCTTACTTCTTGGTTTACGTATATAATCTCCAGCATACCTTGATAACCTTGTAAAGTTAGCCTCATACTTTGCGACATTTTCATCCTCCTTTTGTCTCAGACTCAGAAATTTTCTTTCCATATCTGCTCGATGGTCAAGAAGAAAATATTTTTCAGAAAACAGATCTTTGAACTCGCTCTATTTCATATTTGATAATTCATCATCTTCCTTCATGTTTTGAATTAATGACCACCATTGATCAGCATCTCTAGTGAGGGGGTAAAATGCTATGATTACTTTTTCCCTTTCACTACTTCCCAAAGCTTGGAATATTTTCTATAGGGAACTTATCCATTGCTCAGCTACCAATGGATTTTTACTCCCATTGAATGTTGGTGGTTGTTTCCTCATGAAGAGATCTAACATTGATCCTCCACGCTGTGGATCAGGGTTCCCCATACGGGTAAGGTTATTATTCATAACATGAGTGAGTTGTCCCAGTATGGTGATTAGTTGATCAGCACCCGTTGCATCACCAGCTCCACTCTAATTATCTTGAGTAGGATAGAAATCCCTACATGGAGTATGTGCATTGATATGGTTTCCATTTCTTACAATAGGTGCCATTTCTAAACAATTTCATAAACTAGATCAGTTTATGAATCAAAATACATAATTCCATACTTATAAAACACATAACATAAATTGAACTATTTATGGATATAATCCATAATCATAAAAATGTTTTCTTCAAGGAAGTATATACTCATAAACTCTTCATAATGACTTGTAAAGAAAATGAGAGTTATCCTAAGCATATCCCCAGGGAGTGTCGTAACCAGGAGTGCAGCAAGGCCCGTTATCGTGCACCATTTCCCGTTCGAGTCTAGCTCAATGCGGTGTTTTCGGGTTTTACCCCTAGGTACATCTGTGCCAGAGCCGCCTCTACCTGCTCGTATCCAAACAGGGATTTATTGCTCGGAAAACTCACAAAATCTCTACAATACCAAAATTCTAGGAAGTTCTTTTATACTAGTCCTCAAAGTCCATCTTAGGTCTATGTACTCTAATCAGAGTTTATCTAAATCTAGCTTCCAAGGATTGTACTGAAAATCCTCTTATACCAACTGTAACGCCCCGACCCTAGTTACCCAGAGATGGTGCATTAATACATAACATTGGCATGATTACAAGAAATATCAAGTCTCAAAATACTGATTAGTTAAGTATCAATGGAATAACTAGATACATTAATAAAGTTTACATTACATCATAAAATGAATACTAAAACAATATAGTATCCATAGTCCACACTCTTATCCCCTCATACTATCCCTACAGGTCATTCATAAATTACTTCTTCACATCCTGGGAAAAATAAAACCTTGAAAAGGGGTGACATCAAATGCCCAGTATGGATAAAAATATAGCCGAAACATTCATAAATAATAATAAACATTCAAGGCAATGTATAACTTGAAAAAAATCCTTTTAAACTTAAACATCAACACAGTATGGAAAAAAATAAAATGAAATAATACCATTTACTTATTCACATGGATATTCTACTAGTCGAATAATCTCATGCAATATCAATAACCACTTTAATAATGATGGAATGCGTAATTCCAGACTATCATAACCACATAGCCAAGGCCTCGTGCCAAGACTACAAATAAGATATTGTCAAGGCCTTGTGCCAAGACACTAGTTTTTCTCATGAGATCTACTGATGCATCGAGGAGATATAGCGGGCTCCACCTGTCACATATTAGGTCCAATGCATTGCTCATATGAACAGGTTTAACCATAACATAATCATTCGTATTAAAACTAGCATACAAAATGTCAAAACATTCTCCATAAATCCTGAATGGTATAAAAATAACACATCCACTATCAAAAAAATCACAAAACATTAAATACAATATGATGTTTTATATCATAATAAATCAACTTCAAATAAGCGTAAAATCAATCAAAGGATGTTGACATAGATGAAAACAAACCTATTTGAGAGAAATACCCCTTTTTTGAAATCATTTAAAAGTCACATAATTATAAAATAAAACATTTACATTGAATATTTTTTTATAAGCTTGTAAAGGAATCTTCGAAGATTTTATAATGTCAGAAAATAGCCCCACCCGCCGTATAAGTTAAAAAAAATTATTACATTAATTCTGTCGAAAAGGTTACAAAGGCCCTTGTTTGGAAAACAAAAGAACGATTCCTTTATAAAATTATTATAAAAAGTCAACAAGTGTATAAATGAATTTATTCCATAGTCTTTAAAATAGTAATAATTATTTGAAATACATTTTTAAGAAACATGGATGTGGATAATAAAGAGGTTTTGTTAGATAATGACGTATAATCAACCTCAGATAATGAAGAGATTGGTAAATAACCCGTAACTTGATATTTTCCTTGGTTGGGGGTATGTTAAACTCATGTATAATAGTGAAATAATTTTTATTAAATTATACAAGAATAATATACATTAATATGATATCATATATGATCTTTTAACATTGCTTTGTTAATAATATCTTAGAATTATCGTCGTTTCGGGTGTTAACTTACTCGTTTTCTTTTATATGTTTTGTTACATAAGACATGTTTGTTATGGATAGGATGTATCTTATTAATATCCATAATGATATTAAGACCTTAAACATTATTATTAATCTTAAAATGAGTATTATACTTGAATGGATATGATGGAGAATTAATCTCATCGTGTTCGTGGAGACGGTAGTCCGTATGTACGCAAGAGCGACAATATCATTCTTTTGATATTAAAATAATATATAATTGGATGTTATATCATATATAAAGAATCATTATCATGTTATATTTTTTATTTACATGAATTACACATCATTATTATACCCATCCAAATAATAAATTATTGAATAACATTTACACCACGACGTGGAGACGGTAAGCCGTACATACACACGTTTGGTGGCATGTTATTCAAAGAATGGATAGAATACTGAATATGGTTGTACCATATTTATTATAACATCACAGTATATATAAGATACTGGAGTTATTATTTTATAATGGTAAAGAAAGAAGAAGTGGAAGAAGAAAGGAACTTGAAAAGGGGTGTTGAAATCATTACCTCTTCTTATGGTTCTTCCTTTTGATTTGATCAAAAGGGATACATAGGTTGTCTTTGTGACTAAAGTATTGCCTATAGGACGTATTTAGGGAATTTGAGAGAGTATTTGGTTAGAGTTTGGCCGATCCAAATGGATTTGATGGTGTGAATTAATGAGAAGGGGGAGTGACCTTTTATAAGAGGGGTGAGGGGCACCTTTGGAAAAGCTAGAAATATTATTTTATAATAAATTTATATTTGGTTTATAATGGCACAAAAGTGTATTATTTAAATGTTAAGGTGGGGATATGTCGAAAACCAATCATCAAATAGAATTTATACAGGTTTGGGTCGTTATATTAACCTTATCATTTAGTTTTAACTCTTAGTTAATTAGTTTGACACTTACCATGTCACTTTCTATTTTTATATTATATAGTTAATAAACATACAATATACCTCCAAGAGACCCCCGAGTGGTCCATTAATGATACACTTATCATGATATAAGTCTCTTGGCCGATCATTAGATTTTTATGAATGGAATATCAATTATTAATAAAATATTTGGTTTAAAAACACTTTTATGTCAATTTTGACACTATTTGGAAAATTGATTTTTGTGAAAATCATAACAGAATGATTACTTCGAAATAAGTTAATTAAATCATTCCTAAAATGTCATATTAACCAATAAAATTAGTTCAATTCATGAAAAGGCTCAAATTATATTTATTTGGGTATTTATAATATCATTTATATTAATTTTTCACTATTATGGTAATTATTTCATCATCATTGTGTCATAAATAAATTAAATTATTTAATGTCTAAAAATTATAAATAAAATATTATTATGTAGGATATATTTTTATAATTCTAATTAATTTTATAATCGAATTTATCTTATTTATAACCCTATATTAAAAATGTTTTAGTAAATAAACATTGATTTTAAGTCTTTTAACTCTTCTTTGAATTAAATAAAAATAAATGTCCTAATCTAATCCAAGTGAACCAAAATGATAATATTTTATTCATAAGGTTGTTTTTGGTCTAGATACATTTGTCCTATAGAATTAGTACATGTGTTTGGGTAATATTAATATCATTTTTTCCCTTAATTACCGTATTTACTTTTAACCGTGGTAAATAAATGTAAAAAGATACTATTCACCAAAAATTATTTTCATCTCAATGAACCATATTTTACTATTTGATATTAACCGTGTCTCTCAGATTTTCAGAATTCCACTCACAGAAGCGGTAAAATTAAGTTTTATGAAAAAATCAGTTTTTTAACTACACTTAGTGGTTTCACTATTCATCCAAAAATGAAGTTTTTTAGAAAAATACAAAAAAGTCACCCTAGGCTAATTTCAATATTCAAAATCCAAAAATGAAGTCCATTTTGAAAAATAAAATTTATAAACTTCAAAAAGTGGGTATTACTATTCATAACAGCGAGTTTGATTGGTTGTGGTGTGTTAGAACTCGATGTTGCATACAACACACGCTATTGCATTATTCAAAGATAAATGTACCATAGAAGTTTGGGGTGTTACATTTTTAGTGATTTGACACATTTGAGAAACCATTCTGGTGTTACATTGATGGGACATTATATGGTTATGATATTCTATATCAAATGGTTATAAATATTTTATAAATATTATAATGGTTTTCACCATGTATTCCCTCCACTTATCCCACATATTGTATGTTCATCCATTTTATAATAAAATGTGCAATGGGAATTGGGAAGTATATTATGCATATGACATAACTTGATTAAATATAATTATATAAAAAATTCATTAATTTAATACACATTACCACATTAATGTAAGGTATACGAATGAACGTTGAAAATGGAATATGCATTAAATGGATTAAATGAATTTTTTCCTACTACTAGGCCTAGTCACACTAAATAATGAAAAGGCCTGAACCAAATGGACCTGTTTGTTATATATGAATTTGTTAAATGGTAGCATGGTCAATTTTACTTTTCAAAATAATAAATTTTAATGGATTGACCGTAATTAATTATAGATTTCTTCATTACCAAAATAGGAGTGGCATGACTCCATCTCTCTTTGTATTCCAGAGGGAATTCCATGAACAATTGAGGGCTCCATTCTGAATTCATGGATTTGATTATTTATGTTGTGACCCACCAAGAACATGATTTATGTCTAAAATTTTATTCCTGGTTTGACACCATGGGATCCATCAGGTAGTACTTCATTATGGCTTAGATTCCCTTCTTAGATCCAACATTGAAGAGTATGTGCACTAGTTAACTCACATTGAGTTCAGTGTATAAATAGTGTAGTTTTCCCATGGAATAAATCCTCGGACTCAATTGGAATCTCAATGTATAATGCCTTGGATTTTGATCCTTGGATTCAACTAATACTCCATGACAAACAAAAATTATTACTAATTTTACAACCATTGAGGTATACGTTTACTTGGTTATTGACTTGGTTAATTAATATTAAATATCATATATAGTATCCTCGTTACATCATGGAACCATCACTATTCTAATCATGTGACATATTATAAACTAAAAACAATCATATAATGAATTCGTTACATGATCAAACACCAGCCGAGGGATAATGTAGGCTCACAAGTATTTAGTTACATTTACTTATTTATATTATATATGAATTCCATCACACTATTAAATTTCCATTACAGAGGCTTGATATTATAGACCCCATTTTTGATGGCCCATTGAGAATTATATAACACTCTCTTTCAAAATCATTTGGTACCCGAAGTATATTACATAACTACATGTGTTGATAAAGGGATGCGTATAACATCGAACACTTGACTTCTTACCTTTTACTTTTGATCATGGTAGTAGATGATTGAGTTTGACCTCATGATTCTGGGTATAGTATTTTGATTAATTTTATACACTTTTTGAAAATGTAATTACTAATATATTGTATCAATATTATAATATTTTCTAGTGTCATGGCATATCTTCCTTAGTTTTTAAAGGTTAGTTCAGTTATTTTGTTATTATCATCTTTCATCATCTACTAAATTTACCTTCATCCTATATTTACATATAATGATTCCACTATTTTCAAATATATATATATATATCTAATGTGTTACACACTGGTATTGAGGGTATACTCTCCCCAAAGCCACATCGAAGGTCCTCTCTCCTAGACGTTATCCTCTAGATTCCAGGGACATGTTCATGATGCCATATGTCCATTGGGATCAGGGCACGTATTAAGTGGCTTCACGTTCTGAGGCATCCCAAAGTGGTATCAATGTGGTATCATATATTTCGTTATTCTTTTGAGATAATATTTTGGATATTATGAATGCTTGGAACATTGTCATATGTTATGCATGGAAATTACGAACCCGTGTTGAGAGTAAAAGACATGTTTCCCAAAATATAATTATTTTTTTTGTTTTATCTATTAAAATCCATATTATTTCACTCTAGGGTGACACAAAATAGGTGGGGAGTTTATTATTTATGTTTTTATTCTGATTCATTATTTTTTTCAACCTTGTCCCGATGATATTAGGGTATAGAGAATATCTACATGAATCATTATAGGGTAATAGGATTCACACGTCATGCATATTTCCTAGACCTAAAGGTTCCTTTCACTATTCATAATTGCTTGATATACATATGATTATTGAGCTATGTTGTGATAGTTAACTTATGATTACGTTATAGTTGGTTGTGATTGGGTGAATCCTATCTCAATTCATGAGGTGTATGAGACCTCGTTGTTTGGGATGAGTAATTTACTGAGTTAACCCATTATGCTATAAATAAATGGGATTCATTTATTGCAATAAGTTGTATGGGATGTGATTCACCAGGAATGGCTATCCATTATTAATTGAAACAAGATCTCTAAAATCAAATGGTGGTATGTCATTATCTCTTATTGTCACATTTATTAAAGTAAAATGAGTTAACATGGTAATTAAATGTAAAATTAAAAGAAACATATATTTGAGAACACAAAAATACATGGCCTTTTAAGAGGGTAGTGGGTGTAGTATATTAGGGGTAGTGAGTTTTATTATATTTAGCTTCTGCTAGTGATATTATCATTCTTCTTAATCTTGTTCTGAGGTGTGTTCATGACATTTTTAGAATAATTCTACCACAATGACCTTGTATTGTATTCCAGAAGGTTGGTGAAGACCATGCTCTAGACAATGTGGGACCTTCTCCATGGATTGTACCTACGATGGTTGATATGTCTTGTGAGTTCCCAAAAAATCATCATTATACCTTCTTAGTATATGTCTATCCACATGCTTCAAATTCATTTCTAGGGACCGTCTTATCTGTCCACGAGCATCTGAAAACACATCTGGAGAAGAAATTCACGATTTCTACATACAAGATTTATGATTTGACCACACATTTGTCAGATGTGGTTACCTAGGCTGGTCATCATTAGGATATGATATGGGTTGATTCACATATTTCAATCTATGATAAGATCATTCCTCAAATACTGAGAGATTATAGATCTTGTGAGTTCATTCATTTAGAGTAGTGTTCTGTGACAGTTATGGAGAATTCAAGTCATTTCATAAAGTCGTAGTGCTTTTCATTTATTCTATCATATGATGTGATTTAACATGCTAGAAATATTGAGGATGAATTCTATTATGCTATATGTACATAGGTGAATGTCTTCCACCTTCATACATTTTATACCATAATCAATCAGGATCATCTCAGTAAGCTTAACCTAATGGATGTAAACAATATCGTGATTAAAGGATCAGTGACATGTTATACTAGTAGTACATCAGGTGAAAGGAAATGATCTATCAAGGTTGCTCGTTAGTGAATGAAAACCAAAATTACTATTTTCATAGATATTTGGGGCATCAACAGTTCACATGATAAGGGAATTTGAAGACTCTATGTTATCGATACCCACTAGAGTTTCATTCATGTGGCCATATAGAGAATCTTTTATGTTTCTTTTTGACCTTTCTACCAGCATCGAGTAGGAGAGGATCTGAACTAACTCCACCATTAGGACTAGGTTCTTTGGTACCATGGTAGGCTTGGAGTTGGAATAACACTAACTCTTTAGGATGAGGAGGAGGTCGTGCCCATGGTAGTGAGAACCCTAATCAACAGTAGTCCTAGAAAAGTAGTTATGATCATGGTAGTCCATCTATTTCACATGTTCATGAATTGGGTTTGTTTCAGGCACTATTGTTGATCCCTGAGGATCAGGTCGTTTGACCATTTACAGTACGAGGTATTACTCGTGTTCCATATACAATACTATCTTCTTTATTTGTTATAAGAACATAAAACTATTTAATCTATGTATCAATCATGGAGAGTCTTGGAATAGGGATCAAACATCATTGTTGTCTAATTTCTTAGGGTACAGTATTGGTAATACAGTCATAGGGAAAACACAAATGTATAGATTTTCCCCATGAAGTATGAAATTACCTTTCATTATATATCATATTTGTTCTCGAGATTAATGGATATAATTTCATACTTGGAATGGAATAGTTTGATTACTATAATGATTTGGTAAAATTATGTCACCAAAATGGTATCTTTTACATAACCAGTAAGTATAATTTATCTTTGTAAGGGTGAGTGAGATATTGAGGATAGTAGAGACAAACCAAGATATACTGTTCTTTGTGGAGTGATCGTATATACGTCAAATCTCATCATGGAGGATCATGGTTTATGAAAATATGAAATCAAACCATCAGTGGATTGATTCAGGGATGCATTTAATGATTATTTTTCAATATTTTCTTTTTAAAGAGAGGTTATGTTTACAATTAATCTTCATCCAAGATAATATAAAATGTCTATTCCTATGAACATGATATAACATGTAGATCTTTAGGATCCCAAGAAATAAATATGGGATTTCAAGGCCAATATTTTTATAAGGACTAGTAGAACCTCGTGGGGATCGCCCATGATTTTTCCACATTGGTGGATGGATCCTTACATCTATTAATGTATTATAGAGTGTTTACCCATCATATAGTAATGAACCAGTATTTACTCCCTAAAAAAGAAGATGACTTTGACTAGCTCTGAGGGGCTACAATATTCCCAAGATCAACCTAAGATCATGTAATCATTATGTGTCCTCCCATCACATATACCTCATATTGATTTATATATTAAATATGGTTTTAATTAATACCTTCTTAAGTCTTTTGGATTAAAAAAACACGCTCCCTTTTTATGGACATGATTAATAAGGTGTTCCAACCATATATGAATATTTTTTTCATGGTCTTTGTGGACAACATATTGGTGTTTCCTCACACTCATAGTTACAATGACATAAATCATGATATAGTTATGAGTACACTGAGAGAGAGTCCTCAATACTTAATGATTTATAAATTCTATTGTTGGATGGACAAGCTTCATTTCTTGGTTACAATATATCAGAATCATGAGAATATATTCACCCAAGAATGTTTACTGTTGATGTTTCCTATGACAAGACCATGAAAATATTTGATATATTCAGTTTATTGGGGATGGATGGATATTATAGTCATTTCATACTAGATTTTTTCATCTTACTTCACCACTTACTAGACATAAAAATAAGGGTGTAAAATTCCATTGGTCAAAAGCAGATGATAAAGACATTCAAGATATGAAATGGAGGTTTGTCTTAGAAACTATTTTAGTTCGTCCTGATCTAGGTGTAGGTTATAAAGTCTTCTATGATGCATTAGTAATCATCCTAATAATAGTAAAGATTTTGGAAGACAAATACCTTACATACAGATCTCAGAAGACGATGCATCATTGCATTAATTACCCATCCAACGACCTTGAGCTAGCTTCAGTTGTACATTACATTTGTTAATTTATACGAAATTTGTTTGGTGAGTACTTTTTGGAGTACATGATATATAGGATCCTCAAATATATATTTTAAAATTGTTAATTTCACATCATATTGTGATGATGGGTGGAATATCTTTAATAATTAGATTTTAAACTTTAATATATTTTTAGGAAGGGAAATTTCTTGTAGATGTGCTGATTCTAAAAACTCTAACATAGGTTTTATGGGAAGCCAGTGATTAAGGGTAGTTAATAGCCCTCCATTACGAGCATTGCATTTAGTTTCATGAAAGTCATTAGAAATCCTACCACTCATACTTGATTTTTTTCTTTTTCCCTCCTTGAGAAGTTAGTGTGTAGAACTTTTTTATGATCCTGGTGGTTTTTTATTTCATGAGAGTATACCCAGAGATAACATAACTCTGGATTGGTTTGTATATATAGAAAACATATTGTGTATCCATGGACATGTCTAGGTCCCTACATATATGAGGGAGGATTTTATGAAAGAGTCACACACACCTCAATGGGAAATTAATCCTGGCATCCCCAATATTTATCGAAACACGTGACACTCATTTTCGTGTCTTGGGATGAAATTTCAAATTGAAGGAGTTATCACCAAGTGTTCAACCCTTAATGAGGGGAAGGAGGATCACCAGAGACAGACATTCATGTTGCTACCACTTCCAGTCCTATAATTGACATGGGACGATGTTTCCATGGATTTAGTGGTTGTCTTACCTTTTTCTCCCAGGGGTGTTGTTTTCGTATGGGTAGTCATTAATCGACATATGAAATCATCCCACTCCAATCCTATTAAGGATATATTCTATGTTGATTATATTGGTACATTGTATGTCCACAAGATCATATAACAACATGAGGTCCCTCATACCATCATTTATGATAAGGATGTTAGTTTTAAATCATTGTTCTAGTAGGTATTTTAGAAGTCAATGGGAACAAATGTTCTTCTAGGAAGATAAATTCCAAATTAGACAGATGGGAAATCAGAGCATACAATATCGGTCTTAGAGGAATAGATCCGCACATGTTTCCTTTATTTTACAAATTTATTAGATAAGAAAATACTTCTAGTTATGTTCACCCATCATAACAAAATATATGGAAAAATAAAGATGGATCCTTTTGATGTCTGGTATGATGGCCATACCAATGACAATATTTTTGGGTAGAGGCATGTGATGTGGCCCTACTTGGTCGTCATCTCATTTAGGAGACTTCAGAGCATGTTAAAATTTCCAAGAAGTGTATGACTACTACACAGTCTAGAATGAAATATTATGTCAATCATTGTCAATGAACAATATATTCCGATGCCATAGATCTTTTCTAGCTTCAGGTGTCACCCATTCCAATCCATATATGGTTACATATAAAAGGTATGTTGTCACCATGTTACATAGGGGCATTTGAGGTTTGAGAGAGAGTCTGGTTGGTAGCCTATTGGTTGACACTACCTCATAGGTACTATTCCATTCATGACATATTCAATGATTTATATCTTCACTATTATCATTCCACACTATTTCATACATTTTTTGTAGTTGAAGTTGATTTAGTTTTCAATGCTACCTTTGAGGTGTATCCAACACACATCGTTGAATGGAACACCAATTTTTCTGACGCCGGTTTGTCCCACTGGTGTGGGTTCTAGGGAATCGTGGATTCGTACAGGATGATACATAGAATATTAATTCCATCAAAAAACCTTAGTGGACATTAATTTTCTTAGATAGCGTTTGTACAACCATAGAAGGTGAACTCGGGAAAGTGTTCTTATAAGGGAAAAGATAGTTAGAACCCACTTTGACCTATAGGTAGGGATCCTATAAATTGTGTCCCAATTCATTATTTTGGGACCTAATATGTATGTGTGGTAGCTTAAAATGGTATCATGGTTATTAGTGGATGTTTGGATGCCTAGAACACATATGTTTTGGAGAACTGGCCATACTGCATGGCTGAAACATCGTTTACCTAACCATGTAAATGGTCTTTTCCTGGATAAAACCATATCACAATGTTAGCGCAAGGTCATGAAATCTAACATTGTGAGTGTCCCTTATTCGTAGGTATTTTTTCATGGTATGGGACTGAGTTTTCATACATGGTCGCCAAACCATTCATATGCTAATTGAAGTGTAAATTTACCATTATTTCATTAATCATATAATAATTTCCCCAACATCTTTTTCATCTGAGATCCATTTGGATTAACCTATATTACTATTATTTGGGGTATTTAAAAAGACTAACCAAGGGATCAAGAGATCCCCCTCATCAAGGATCTATTCAAGATTCTATTTATCATGTTGGATGCACACCATAAAGTACTCCAGTCCTGTTTTGTTGTTCTTCTATCTTGGCATCGACCAAGTTATCAAGGTGTGAACATTTTTTTTTGTTTTTCTCAGATATACTATATTATAAGACAAATCATTGGATGATATAGGATGGAGAGGGGAATAAAATACTAATGTTTTTGTTCTATAAATAACCATCATGCTCTTGGATTTTGGAATTTTTTTGGGGCACGACGATTTTATCAGAAGTTGTTTACTAAATTTATATGCCATACATATAATCGTTTCAACCATACAGTTATACTCATTAAAAATATGTGATTATTTTAATATTTATTACTAAATGACCATCCATCCCATGTAGGATGTTATTAAAAAATTGTTTTTATAGATTTTCCACATTGGAGCCACCGTTCGGATGTGGCTTCGCTTGACCTTTCTATGTGTTGGATTTTCTAGAACAAATGTCTTTAATTATTTTCAGAATTTTGTAATGGAAGGAACCATTTATTATCACCACCCAAACCACCTTATTTATATGGAAAAATTTGATAATTTAATTTAAATTTTGAATTGGAATGAATACTATTCATATGACATAGACTTATTAAATGTAATCGAATAACCAATTGCATTTCCTTAGTACTCGTTACTAAAATAATGGAAGTTTGCAGGATGAACTACGAAAATGTAATTAGGTTGAAATGGATAAATGAATGGTTTATTACTTCATGGATTTTCTTCAATAATGAATGGAAAATAATTAACCATATGGTCTTGTTGATTTAATATTACTTGATTAAATGGTTGTATGGTAAATTATCTTTACCACACTAATAAGTGCTAACAGATTGAAAATTATGAATTATTTGTTACCCCATATTCAAAATTGGAGTGGCATGAATCTACATCACTTCTTATTTATGAGGTAATACCTTGAACACCTGAGGAACCCATTATGAATTCAAGGATTCAGTTTCATAGGATGAGATCCATGAATAACCCCATTTTTTTCTAAATTTGGATGCATTGCATGCCACTGTAGTATCCAACATGTAGTACTAAATGATACCTTGATTACACCCCTTGGATCCAGTATTGACAAGTATGTGGCATGGATAAATCCCATCAGACCCAATATATACTTAGCACTGTTTTCCCTTGGACGAAATCCTTAGACTCGATAGGCATATAATTATGGAGTTTCGTGGAGTTTATCCTTGGATTACACTCTAACCCCAAGCCAAGTTATATTTATTACAGAGTTCAGGACCCTTGTGGTTTATGTTGTATTTGTTATTTCCTTTTAACTTAATTATTAAATATATTTAATGTCATTGTTTGAACTTGGAACATTCTCTATTATAATCATGTTCCATCTTATAAACTAGTAACAATCAAATAACGAATTGGTTACATGTTCAGACCCCACCAGAGGGATGATGCATATACTTGGGTATTTAATTATATTATACTTTTTTGAATTATATATGCATGACTTCACTCTATTATATTCGAATTACATGGGTCATATGTTATAGTCAATGTCGGTGTTGGCCCACTAAGAGTTATCTCACACCCTCTTTGTGTGTTGTTTGATACCCACTATAGATTACATTACTACAGGTACTGATAAATGTAATCATACATATTTGAACACTTTATTTAATGAAATGTAGGTTAGAGATTGATAGAAGATGACTGAGTTGGATATCAGGATAAAAGAGAAAATCTTTTGATTTACTTTATAAAATGGTGGAACTTTTATTCCTTTTCTATTGTTTCCATGATTCATATTTTCTAGTGACATGAAATATCATCATAAATTGTTGAATGATACATTAGTTATTTAGATATTGTAATCCATATACATCTCCTACTTTTTTCTACTTCACATTTTTACATATAATGATTCCTATATTTTTCATGGTAAATATTTATCCACTACACTGCTCTTTTGAAATGAAGGAATATTCTCTCTATGGAAAAATATGAGGCCCTTGCTTCTAATTATCAACCAATTTTGTTTGGAGCGATCCATAAGAGGCCATGTGGTCACCATGCTCAGGAAACCTATTAAGGTGTATCTAGGACTGGGACACCACATGAATAGTGAGGGTTTCTATAGTGGAGGCCCTGGAAGAATGATGACTTAGTTTCCTATATGTTTATAATGATTAAAAACGCATAATTTAATGTCTAAGATGATGATGGAGATGATTTTATTGAAGAAAAGAAGGAAATAATGAATGTAACTATAATTGGAAAATGAAATGATTAGTTAATCCTTTTGGCCTGGATTGGGTAACCAATCCATGTCGACTCTTTAAAAAAATGAAATTATTAGTTCATGAAATTGAATGGAATATTTTTTACTCGGATATATCGTCAAAAAATGAGTTCATTGGAATTGGAAATTATAGTAATTATTCAAATCAATGACTAAAGTGGTCTAGAAATGAAAAGAGTCAACATGGTGGTATGTTTGATGGTTATATTGTTCATGATGAATATATTATGAATGAAATATGAAATGAATGATGTATTTAACATGAAAATTAGGAATCCATGTTAATAGATTGAGGATGATGTAGAATAATCAATGTTCATATGTATTTGATTCAAGAATTATGATTTGTGAAATATATATATGTATTTTTCAATATAGGTTTTTGGAATGGGATCTGAAAGGTAAAATTCAATGGTTATTATAAAAATTACTAATGATTTATTTTAATGGTTTTATTTTATAGACAACCCATTATTAAGGTATGAAAACCCATATTATGATCCTAATGTTGAGAAAATGGAGTTTAGTTTTGATGAAGATATGTTGTATAAGAATAATGAAATTTTAATATTAATTATTACATTTGATATGTCATAATTATTTCTAGACATAGTTGTTTATGATCAATTGGATGGAATTTATGAATTTATAAATGTAATCAATATATAAAATATTCGTTTCGTTAAAAAATGAATGTTTTCAATAAGGATTTTCGGTAATTTAAGATATTACCGTGTTTCAAGAAAATACACATTGAAAATATTCACAAGTTTATTATGTTCCAACTGAGGGCTAGTTATTGATACCTAGGGGATCAATGTTAATCCAATTTTGATAAATTTAGTCAAATAATATCCAATGTTTTATATTTTCGTCCTATGGAAGGTTGAAAATTCTATCCATTTAAGAAAGAGTTTATGTTAATGTTTAGAAGAGGTTTTCGATATTAATGTAGTATCATTCTATATGATTAATTATGAACATATGATAACATATAATAACAATATTATTCTGATGGAAACTAATGATCCATAGAATTACTTATTAATCACCTTTTGGATTGAAAGATAAGTTAGTGCTTTAAAAATAAAAAATTAAAATTTATTTAATGTAGTATGAGGTGAAGTGGAGATTGGTCAATGAATAACCAAAGGGTGTGATTATGTATTTTAAGATTAATGAACTCATGTAAGCATATAATTTTCTGAATGTTTGTCAATGATAGGAGAAGGTTATTTCAAATAAATCCCTTTAACTTTATTTTTGATTATATTAATGACCATTTAGAACCCTATTCCTTTTATGGTTCTATGAATATTATATTTTTATAGATCAATAACATTGTATTGATTAATGATCTCTAATACACTCTAATTATTTAATAATTTATTATATTTCATAGAATTCACAACCCATCTATTTTATCATATGTTGAAACCTAATTATTTCTTAATTTGGGTAATAGTTATGTTTCCAATATCTACTTTTTAAATAATGGTTTAGTATTCATTTAAGAAATGTTGGTTTATATAAAATGAAAATTTATATATTAAAACATTATTCTTTTTAGAGGAATAAATAAGGATAAATTCATTTTACGGTTCGTAGAACATGACACTACTAGTTTTGAGGAATCATTATTATTTGAATAAATTAGACTTCGTTGATTGCATGTGTTGAATGAAACATAAAGTAAATCTTTCTATACATGAAACAATAAATTTTTCCTTGGATAAAGACAATACACATTTTTTTTCATTAAATGAAATATATATCACAGATTGTGTTATATGCAACACTGATATTATCTTTTATTATAGAAAACATTGAGTTTTTATGAAACATGTCATGTTATTAACATATTTTTGTAGTTATCACCTATCAAATGGAATGAAGGTTAATAAATTATTACACTATTTTTTTGTGTGTTTATAAAATGGAATCATCGGTTACCAATTAATTATACATTAATCAAATTACCATTTGAATATAACGAACATTTTTTTCTTGAAAACAAATTTTTCTATTAAAAAAATTATATCATTTTATTAAACCAACCAATTTTTGGGAATAATTTTAATAATATATTTATAATTTATTAAATAAACTATTTAACATTAATTGTATATTTTTTATATAAATATATTATAATAAACCTAATTTTACACAATAAAGATGCATTTTCCAAAAAGGTAGATTTAAGAACTTTTAAAAGTAAACCCATATAAAATCTATGTTTTTAAACTATCATTTATTATATATGAAAAATTAAACATCATTTTTTGAATTTGGAATTTAAAATATTTAACATTGATGATTTTTTGGGATTATACTTAATTTATTCATTTATGGATGAATATTAAAAATTACTGAATTTGAAATGAGAACTGTCATTCATCCAATGTCAAAATTATTAATTGAAATCAGGTAAGTGGAATATAAAAACAAACTCAAGGTGTTATGAGTTAATTTAGACCAAGAGAATATACTATAACAAGACTACCAAACTTCGATGGATGATATCCCAACTTGAAAAAAATGACATATGTTTGTCATGGGATTCCCTAGAAGAAACTAAATACAAAACCCTATTCACCTCACACCCTATATGAATAAGTGTCACTAACAAATCCAAGAATCATTTTCATTTGAATGTTTCATATTTTATTTTAAGTGGAATTTTGGGAATCTCCTACAACTATAAATGGATATGATTCGAGTTAGATTCCACCAACTCTAGATTGGTGTTGATAGAATGGAACAACTCAATAGATTTCAGTATCATTTAAGTATCATACTTAAGAGAATATTTTAGTCCAAGAACCTCACTGAATGAACGAACTAATGTTCATTAATGTTCACCAATGAACCCTCCCCAACCCTTAGTAAATCATAAATATATGTTATATCCAAAATAAGCTTATATCTACTATTTAGGGGCATATATCTTACCCTTCATCCCATTAAGATAATATCACATAAAATTTTATTGATTTGAGTCTCATCCATGAGGATATCCATTCCAACCATTTAACATGTCAAACCTGATCATCAGCCTGACATCAATGTTTTACCGTCATGTCTAGTTGTGAACTAGGAGTTACATCTGGACCGCTTCAGTTCATCGCACACTAGTTGTTCTGACAACCCTCTTTCATTAGAGGTGATCATTATATAGATGTTAGTGCATTATTAATGTTATTAAAAAACTTCTATATAGAAAATTAAAAATATTTATGGCTTGGACCCCCATCAAAATGAGCTCTCCCAGACCATGCCTGATAAAAACATCATGTTCCCCCTTAAATAACATATAATAACATATTAAATGAATGGGATCCCTAAATCTTGAAAATTTAGAAACATACCTGATCACTTTTATCTTCACCTCCATATCTGTTGGAATAGTGAGATTATGAATGAACCACAAAAGGATGTTGAACATATTTAGTTATTTAGGGAATAATATGATTTTTTTATACACACACCTCCTATCATGATCATCATGCACGATCAAATATCCTTTCACTACGAAATCCACTGATGCATATCTTATGAAAATGAGTGTATTCAAATTGTACTCTATGTAAATATTATTGGAGATCTTTTTTTGATAGTGTCTGATAATAGCATGAATTAAAGTCTTGATATTTATCACTTGGTATAAAGAGGTATTTGTGGTTGGGAAAAAATGAAAATGAATAAATGAACCCACCAATTTATTAATCTAGAAACTAATCTAACCAAATAGAATAATCTAATTCTAGTAACTCAATAGAACTGGTAAATGATGGTAGATCACTGGTCATAACATAAAAATTACCCCATTCAAAATATATTTTTAATTTGTAACTCATAGTGTTGAATATACCCCATAGTGATCTATCGTCTATGTAATGTCATACTATTTTAGATTACATACTCAACATGGGAACTGTGACACTTCGAGGAATAATTCTACCATCTCTAAAAAATAGTCATATTGTATAATGATTTTCAATGAAACCTTCCTTAAGAATTAGAATCCAATACGAAACTCACCATATTTTTATCAATGTATCTCCCAAATTCCTTTTAGTACATTGATCATTGTAATCACATGCACAAAAATTTATGATAGCACACATTTGACATGTCCAATATTCCCCCCTAAAAAACCTATTTTAGAATATTTTAATTAGTATAGTAATTTCATTAACTAGCCCATCGAAATTATGAATTAGAATTCTGCCATGAAAAACTTGGGAACAAAATTATTCCATTGGGTTGGATTACATATGAATTCCTAGAACCTCTTCATATATTCCCCTTACATATGATTACCATTTACAAAGAATAAACTAACTATTCCATGTTTATAGACTCTGTGGTCTAGTTGTAATACACCACCAGTATATGGATGAATTCTTCGATATTTATACAATATCTATTTTGGAAAAAAGATTTTCCATATAAAAAAAATTATAAATTTCTATAGAAATTTTTATACAATAGTACGGTTGAATGTCAGAAGCGTTTTAGTTGAAAACTCATTGTTTCATCATTTCCACTGAATTAATATTATATAAATTTATACAACTTATGTCAATTGAACATAGAAAAATGGAATTAATACATTTATTAAAAATAATATATAATGCCTAATTGTAAGGACCCGCACTTATTTCATACATAATCTTGAATTTATTCAAGAAAACACTTCATTTTAAATTGAGGATCTTTTCAAGTTTAGAGCTTTAGAGAATTAAGACAAAATATTCATAACATTACACATTGTTACATAGTGGATACCATAAAATCAGTTTCCATTTTCCTCAGAATATAAAACATTAAAACATAAAACAAGACTCCTTGACAATTCTTCAACATTTAACATGTCTTCCTTCCTTGTATTATTCATCCATTAACCTGTGAAAAATCATTTTAAAACTTGGGATGAGCACAAAAGCTCAGTAAGGTATGAAAAAGAAGGAAAAATCTCATTAGTCCATGAATACACAAGACATATGAAAACATTTTTAAAATACATGATTTACACCCATAAAATCTTACTTTGTGTAACATGAGATTTACACAAGATCCATACAAACATAATTATAATCATAAAGGTATATTGGGGCATTACTTACATAATCTTGTAACCATCTTGGCTACCTTAAAATTTGTAACCCTCACGGCTACCTTACTTTGTGTAACCATCACAGTTACACTTGGAGTAACCATACGGCCGACCTCCAACTTACTCATACCCAATGCATTGGAGGGAAATATAGGTCCCACCCTTCATCATAAACAATGCCCAATAGCCAAAACATAATCATTCAACATAAATAATAGCATAAAAACATTGCCTTTGAATCTTATAAAACAGAATTTTAAAAGAGGATTTTAGAAGAAAAGTCCCTTATAAACATCATATACTTGAAGTGATACTTAATTGAGTGGATGGAATATGTATATACTCTGTAAATACACATAATTAAACATAATATAAACAGAACCCATCACACAAGCAATTTAAATAGCACATAAATTATAAAGTAGAAGGTTAACCCAAAGAATGGAAATCGGGTTAAGAATTCCCTTACCTTGGGCTTGTCTTACTTCAAAATTGTTTGAACCTCCTGTATAATTGTTAAAAGAGTGTTATTAGTATTTTAAAGAAACGTTTTCATGTTTATAACATCTTATATGGTCATTTCATAACCTCATTTCACCCCTTATTTGTTAGTATTTTGTTCCCTGCATTATTTTGGGTGAGTTCTTTTGTGATTTTCACGATCGGTTCATGATGAATCGTTCTTGTTGATTGGAAGTGAAACTCCAGAATTGGAATGGAGTATTATTTACATAATTCCAGTACCATAAATTATACCATTTATCACTTTGATGCTTTATATGATGATGATTTATAAGTTAAAACATTAATTATGTTTACTTAGATAATTTAAGTGGTTCTTTGATAATTACAATTTCATTTAGTCTTATAAGTTTGAATCATGAGTACAAAAGAATTACAGAACCTTATATGATTCATAAAACATATATTATAACCTGGTTCAACCATATAAATGGTTTCATGACCAGACTTGAAATAATTAATGGAAATTGAAAATACATCGTCCACGATATCGGTAATTCGACACAAATGGACAATGTTTTTTGATTCTTTAAATAAGTGAAAGAGGAGAGGAATAATGATTTGTAATTTTCCATAAACATGAAAACATCCAGAATATACATGATTCTGGAGATTTCATGCCTCTTGGATAAGAGGGGGTGAAGAAAGAAGTGGAAGGAATCATGAAATAAAGAAAACGTGAGAAATTTCTTACAAAAAATTCGGCAGCCTAACGGCGCCTCTAAAAATTTCATAAAAACAAGATTGATGAGAGGAATGGAATATCTCATCAATCATACAAAATTTGGACTGTAAGGGAAAATATTTAATGAAATATCCCAACAAAAGACAAAGGGAAAGGAAGAGAATAACATAAAATGGATGGAAAGAATGAAAATGAAAGAGGATGTTTACCTCTTGATCTCTTCTCCTTGAGATCCTTCTTAAGGGCTTTGATTTTGGTCTTTTGGTGAGACCAGCAGCTCTAGGACGTGGGGAAGAAGATTGAGGAGGGAATTTGGCAGAAATTAGACAATGATCAAGGCTTGAGAGTTGTGGGAGGAAGAGGGGAGTGAGGGTGGTATTTATAGTGGAGGAGGGGAGGTATTTTAGATTATTTTAATTATTATTATAATATTTTTATCAAGACTATGAATAATCTCAAATCAAGTGGCCTTAATTAGTGAAAATATCATGTGATTTCGAAGCAAGTGGCCTTGCATCACTTATGATGTCATAAATAGTGCATTTTTACTGATAAATTGATTATACGGTATTTTACCGTATTTCACTATTCACCGAAAGTTCAAGAGTTTCAGAAAAATACCAAAAATTTACCCCAACCATTTTTCGACGTGTAGAATTCAAAAATGAACTCCATTTTTCAAAAATAATTTTCTAAATATTATTAATTTAATTTTAAAAATAAGGTCACAGTTAATTCGAAAAATAACAAAATTGAAGTGCAATTAGTTTTATGTGACATTGGAAAATTAATTAAGATCCCATTATCCTATTGCCATGGGAAAATAAAATAATAATATTATTTACTATTCATGAGGTCATATTACTATTCATATTACTATTCATATTACTATTCATAAGGGCATGTTACTATTCACCAAAAAAAACAAGTTTGTTCCATCAGACTCGAAATAACATACTGAACACAATTGTAGATGATAGTTTCTTGAAATTCAAAACATAGAAGAAATGAAATTATGTTTAAAGGATACTTATAAATATATACCTTAAACAAAATTTCAAGCATTTTCAATTTATTTTTAGAAAACCTTGGGATGTTACACTAATATAGAATGATTAATTTTATAAAAAATTGAATAGTTAAACCCATTAAATTAAATCATATAATTGTAAGAAACGGTGCCTTCTTTTCCGGTATGTTTTTCATTTTTCTAGATTTTTTTACAAAAGAGGTGTTTTTGGGAATTTTTGATGTACATGTTGTGTTATTTATAATTATACATCGTGTACATCAAGGCTGCCTGAGGCCATGTGTTATCCATGTCTGGGCCACACACACGGTCGTGTGGGGTGATGTGGAGGATTCTTAAAGCTAAGTACGGAAAAGCCTAGTACACATCATGTAATCCAAATGTACATGTCGTGTACTTTTTTTCATTTCATAAAACACACTTGGGTTATGCATAATCAACAGAACATACTTCTTCTCCAGCTACATCGACCGAGAGCATCCCCTACGGCAATGAATCTCCTCCGAGCCCCCGAGCCTTCGTCAGTTCTCCGAATCTACCATCATTAATTGCATTGGAACCGACGTAGTAAGCTCTTACCTCCTATAGATCATCATTTTCCAATTCCTCCTCTTTTTCATGTTATCATGGGTTGAATGTTTTGTGACTTTTTGTATATCTACGACTTTATAAGGAGATTCAAGCCTCTTGATTCATTTATATCAGTCTCCTATCATCATGGTAGGTGGTTTGTACCTTTCCGTTCAATGTCATTGAGTATTATGTGAAAATTACACCAATACCCTTGAATGGGGTATTGTATGTTTACTATTTTTCCCCTCTTGTTTTCCTTCCTTACTTGTATACTTTTTGAGGAAATTTGTATATGTATATGGATAATTTATATGATTGGATGTTTTTCCCATTCCCTGTTCTGTTTACTAACTTTTGGTGTTGTTCATCCTTTAGTCGTTGTTCTTGTTTTCCATGCCTTGTGACCATAGGATGGAGTGTTGTTCCCTAACATTCTTGTTATGATGTAGACTGGTTAGCCATGTTGCTCTGTAGGTTTAATTTGGACTTATAGAATTATTATGCACTGACTGGCATGGGGCCGTGATAACCTGGTGCTATAGACTAACAGGGGATAACCCGAGTGTGCTTCCTCAGAGATTCCTAGATATTAACTACCACAAGAGGATAGAAAATGTGAGCTACCCAGAGAGTCCTAGATATTTTATACCACAAGAGAATAAACATATTGAGCTTCCTCAGAGAGTCTTGAACTTCATAGATTATACAGGGGTAGACGGAGTGGGCTTCCACAGAGATTCTGTGTTTTGATTGAATTTCCATAAACCATTCCATGCTATATGGGGAAGTGACTTAGTGAGCTTCCTCAGAGAGTCAGTGACTGGCCTAGGGATATAAGAGGAATTGAATGAGTGAGCTTCCTTAGAGAGTCTCTTGACCTTGGGGATATAAGTGGATTAGACAACATGAACTTCCGCAGAGAGTCCCTGACTACCTTAGACTATAAGCGTAATTGAAAGAGTGTGCTTCCTCAGAGAGTCTTATAATTTCGTATGACAAAACCAGAGGGGTTAGGCTGAGTGTACTGCCCAAATGGGTTGTTGGTACTTCTTGGATCGGACTAGAGGGGATGGATGTGAGTACTTCCCAGAGGGATTCCATTTTTTGTTTAGTGGTTTACTTCTCTATTGTTTGTTGATCTATGGATTGTTTACTATTGGGTATCATTCTGTTTGATGGTTACTATTTATTATTTACTGTACTATTACATACCATATGCTTAATGACAATTAGGAAATGATATCCGGGTGGTTGCCTACTGGGATTTAGTCTCACACCCTGTTTGGGTCATGATTTTGGGCCCAAACATATTATATTGCTACAGGTATAGAAAAGGGAAAGCACCCTTCGACATCAGGTACTTGATTTCATTGGAGCAGGAGAGCATGGGACTAAGACGAGGATTGCGATGCTAAGGAGTTTCTTATCTGTTTTACTTTTTTTACTTTGGTTTAGTATTATACTCATCATTTTAAATTGTTTGGATTCATTCCAAGACATATGTATCATGCATCATTTCATATATATTTGTGTGCTCCAGTTGTTTATTATTTTATTCTTCTGTTGTTTACTATTGTTGGATATTTACTGCTTTCGCTATTGTATGTGGTGTTTACTTCATATGTCTACTCTTACAATGAGGGAATAGTTCCCCCACTATCACACCCATGTCCCTTACTGCTAGTTGGTAGCCTCAAGCATTTGAGGAAATGTGCTTGAGTCCATCTGATCAACTGGGTACGGGGTGCCTCTGGGTGGCTTCCAGAATCAAGACGTTAAAAAGTTGTATCAGAGGAACTATTTTCTCTTAACATAATATTTGGAGCGTATATCCAGGGATAGGACAGAATAGGTACTTGGTAATTAGCAGTTCCTGGGAATAACTAACTCGTGTATTTGGAAAGGCCATACTTCCTCGTTTATTGCAGTTTTAATGGTTTTCACTTTTACCGTTGATTTTATTTCATCGTTGGGTGATTCACATGCTTTGTGGTGTAACCATTGTTGTTATTATGGTTCTATTTCTATTTAAACCCGATGAGATGAGGGTATTCCATCTCATGCATCATATAGGAACTTGTTAGAAATCACATGTCAAGCATTCTTTCCATTCCATCTAGGATTCAATAGTGATTGCATGTTGTTGTGATTGACATTTTGTAGATTATGCATGTTGTGTTTATAGATGCCTTGATAGAATCTCTGCTATTAGATAGAGAATTTGTCTGTAGAGTAATTTGCTTAAATGGATGCCAAATATTGGTTATTGAGGTGTTTTTGTCCCTCATGGATAGGAATTTGTTGGATCATTGCCTGGTTGCCATGTTATAACTTGTATAAGATGCCAAGATTTTATTCGCGCGGAGTATGGGCCCTCCCGGATCGGATTTTGGAACCATAACACATGGTTTCTATGTTTTCTGGGCTACTGAGTAGTTTCTGAGCTACTACACAGAAAAATCCAGAATACATGGCATGTACATTATTAATACACACCGTGTAGTTTTTATTCCATGTCACTGACTGTGTGGGAAGAAACACGGGTTTGTGAAAATTCTTCAAGAACACGCCGTGTACGGTACGTACACGCCGTGTTGTAGTGACCATGTGTATACCAGTGTGGCTAATAACACAGATGGATGAAACGTGGACATTACACACCGTGTCTAGTTATTACACACCATTCCATTTAACCTAATTACCCAGCCATGTCATGAACAACACGGGTTGGGGAAAAACTTTGAGTGCATGTAGTGTTCTCATGGATCACACCGTGTAGGGTGAACCGTGTAGTCGGTCGTGTAACTAACAACATGGGTCATTGAAACCTTTTCTAGTACAAGAAGTGTCCTTTGTGATCACGCAGTGTAGTCTAGGACTAAGCAGAATGTGTGGGTTAGCTGTGTAAAGAGACTCAGGAAGGGGGATAGAGTTCACGTACACGTTGTCTGTGGGGACAACACGCTGTGTGGTTCTGGCATTACACGACTAGTTGTGGAAGAAGTACACACCCATGTTAATGTATTAAAAAACATGTTGTGTAGTTTTTATACACTCCGTGTAGTTGTGTTTTGTAAAACATAAATTTTTTTCTCTGGTTCTCATCTTGAACTCTTGTGTATCAGCCTTTGGTAATCCTGATCTATGGCGTGCTTTTGACCTTTCAGAGCTATGCCACCGAGACGTCCCCTGGTTTTATTTCAGCTACCAGATGGTGATCAGACACTGGATATGGCTGATCAAGGACCTCCTTCAGATTCTCCTGATGTGCCAGTCTTGGCACCAGTAGTTATACCAGTTACAGGCGCCGATGTGTAGTTTATGGTAGACTTTCTGAGGACGATGTAGACCTTCAAGGGTGAGCCACCTCCTGCCCCGTCGATGGAAGAGTTAACATGTGTTTCTAGAAGCATCATCCTACTACTTTCTCAGGGGATAGAGGACCTCTGGGTGAAGAGTCCTAGCTAGAGGCCACTCTGACAATTTTTTATCATCTAGAGATACCTCCATAGAGGAGGGTGAAGCTCGCTACCTATATGCCCCAAGACTCATCCAAGAAGTGCTGGGAGGTGATCTCGCAGTCAGGACGCCAGCAGAGTATGACTTTGGATGAGTTTCGGAGCATCTTATACGATTAATTCTACCCGGAGACCTTGAGGGACGATCAAACCCAGGAGTTTATGAGTCTGGAGCAGGGTACTCATTCTGTTATGGAGTACTCATCTCGCTTTACCCAACTGCAACGTTTCATGATGATTCAAGAACGTGATGAGTTGTTCCTTGCGCGGAAGTTTGAGGATGGTCTAAGGAACATCATCCACTCATAGTTGAACATATTCAGGTTGAATTCGATATCATATATAGTCAACTGGGTGCTGATCACAGAGCGAAATATAAGGTATTCTGGACAAGTGATCCATGGCGGTTCGACATCTAGAGTCAGTGTTCCTCATACTGGTAGTACGAAGTGCCACATGGAGTCTTATTGAGGAGATTAGAGTAGGCATAATATATCATAAGGCATCCTGGTAGTATGATACAAGTGTGGAAGGATTGGGCATTCAAGGCCTCAGTGCCAGAGAGACCTGATGGAGTGTCGATCTTGCGGCAAGATGGCCATCTTCAGAATTATTGTCAAATGTTCTCACTAAAATTTATCTATAGGGGTTCTTTTATGACCCCACATTCAGGGGTTGCATCACCAGTTTCTATCAAGTATGGGAAATTGAGTTCTTCCGGCTATGCGGGCCGAGGTGGAGGTCGCATCTATGGTGGCCAGTCACCAGGTTACTAGCGACAACAGAGTGGATCATCATAGAGTGGTCTGCCAGGGTCGCAGGGCTGTAGTACATGCCAGACATTCGCTGTGTAGATGAACCATTAAAACCAGGATCCTGAGCCTTCCATTGTTCGAGGTACGATCATAGTACCCTCAGTTTTATCTTGAGCTCTTTTCGACAGTATTGCTACACATAGCTTTATCCATGTTGTTTTCAAGAGCCTTGTACTCTAGATCTTTTAATCTACTGATACTTTGACTCTAGAAACACCATTGGGGACTAGAACAGTTAGTGTACATCAGTGTAGAGAGTTCCCTCTTGATGTTGAAGGGTGTCACTTCTTATGGGACAACTATTTCATATAAATGAAGACCTATGATTTCATTTTCTGAATGGACTATTTAGTCCACTTCTAGGTAGTTGTCGATTGTTATCACTGTAGGGCGAGTTTGGTATCACCAAAGGGTGTATCCTTTCTTCATAGAGGTGGGTGGGATGACCAAGCGAGTCGACCAGGACCAGAGAATCATGCTCTAGGAGGAGTTACAGCCTATATTTCTAGTCCTTATCTGGATGACCATGGGACTTCACAGTTTGACATTTCTCTAGTGGTGGATCATTTTAAAGATATCATTCTAGAGGACATATAAGGTTTTCCTCCATAGCGTGTGGTAGACTTCTCGATTGAGCTCATTCCTGGAGTGGCACTGATATCCATTCCTCCTTATAGGATGGCTACACCGAAGTTGCAGGAACTCAAGAAGCAATTGGAGGAGTAGCGAGAAAAGGGTTTCATCAGACCCAGTACTTCTCCTTGGGATTCAGATGTCCTGTTTGCAAAAAGGAAGAAGGTGCCCTTAGGATTTTTGTGGATTATCAGTAGATAAACCAGTTAATGGTCATGAACCAATATCCCTTGCTGAGGATCAATGATCTCTTTGATCAACTTCGACGATACAGAGTGTTCTCAAAGATTTACATGAGATCCGGTTATCATCAGTTGCGTGTTAGGACATCTGATATACCTCATACAACTTTCATGAGTAGGTATTATCTACACGAGTATATGGTTATGTCATTCGGTCTCACGAACACACCTTCAGTTTTCTTAGATCTAATTAACTGATTGTTCCATCCATACTTGGATTCCTTCATGGTGGTGTTCCTGGACGACATCTTGGTGTACTCTCACACTGGACATGACCATGCTACCTATAATGAGATCATTCTGATTATACTCATAGAGCATAATTTATATGCTAAACACTCAAAATTACACTTTTGGATGGATCAGATTCACTTCATGGCTCATGTTATCTCAGAGACAAGAGTATCTGTAGACCTAGAGAAAGTTAGAGCTATAGTTCCCGGGAGTATCCAAAGAATGTATTTGAGGTGCAGAGTATTCTAGGGCTGGCTGGATACTACAGGCCTTTCATACAATAATTTTCAGACCTAGCAGCACCACTGATAGTTCTGAACAAGAAAGGGGAAAAGTTCTTATGGTTAGATTTTTTTGAGTCAGCCTTTCAGGAGCTGAAAGGGAGGTTGACTTCATCACCAATACTAGTCTTACCAGAGGTGGGAAAGAGCTATATGGTTTACTATGATGCTTCAAGTATGGGTATAGGAGTTGTTCTTATGAATGGGGGTGGAGTTTTTGTGTACAGTTCTCGACAGTTGAGGCCAAAAAAAGAGGAATTAACCAACACACGATCTTGAGTTGGCAGCAATTGTTCATACCATACGCTGTTGGAGACATTATCATCTAGGAGAGAACCTTATGGTGTTTTCCAAACACAAGAGTCTCAAGTACATCTTCACTCAGTGTGATCTAAATTTTAGACATCACAGGTAGGTTGAGTATCTTTATTCCATCGACATTGAGCTTGCCTATACGCTGGGAAAGGGCAACGCATTGGCTGATGTGTTGAGCAGGAGAACACAGATACATGCTTTTCAGGAGTCCAGTAGTGTGTGGAAGCTTATGGATCTGTTATCTGATATGCATTTTTAGGTGCACAACAGACAGGGGTAGACCTTTAAATCTTCTATAGTTGTTACCTCTACACTTCTTGATCGAGTACGGATGAGGTAGCTATCAGACATAGAAGGCATAGTCATGCAAAAGAGTGTGTCAGGAGAGGACACTATTCTTGGATGTACAGTGGGCGAGGATGAGATATTGTGTTTCCAAGGATGCATATGGGTGCCATCAGACATACGCGATTAGATGATGTGGGATTTTCACTCCTCATTTTGGGAAGTTCATCCAAGTTTCACCAAGATGATTGGTGATCTACACCGCAAGTATTGGTGGACATGTATGAAAAGGGATGTTTCTAGTTTTGTCATGATATGTTCCACTTGTCAGCAGGTGAAGGCGGAGTATCCGCGACCAAAATGTATTTTTCAGCAGTTACCCCTTCCAGAGTGGAAGTGGAACGATGTTGTAATAGACTTTGTGTATGGTAGGCCGAGGTCACCTCAAAGGGAATGATGATATTGGGGTTGTCATCGATAGGATTTCGAAGGTTTCTCGCTTCTTTTCGATCAAGTTGGCCTTTAGTTTTGATGAGCTGGGGCGGTTTTAAATCTGAGAGATTGTATGTCTACATGGAGTTCCACAATCCATTGTTTCAGACAAGGATGCATGTTTTACTTATCGGTTCAGGCAGGGGATTCAGAAGGATTTGGGTACACAGGTACTTTTGAGTATATCATACTATCCCTAGGCAGATGGCCAGCCCGAGCGTACGACTCTGGTGCTTGAGGATATGCTCCGAGGTTGGATTCTATACATTGAAGGTTCTTGGGAGCAGCATATACCTTTTATAGAGTACGCCAACAGTAAAAGTATTCACGTGACTATTTAGATGTCACCTTATGTGTCTTTGAATGGTAGGCCATGCCGATAACCATTATACTGGCTAGAGGGAGGAGAGGAGGAATTGGTGGGACCTCATCATGTTCAAGAGACATCAGAGCAGATAGAGTTGGTTAAGAAGATGATGTATACGAAAAAGTCTCGACATAAGTCTTATGCTGATCAATGGAGATGACCTCTAGAGATCGAGGTTGGGGATCAGGTTTTCTTGTGTGTCACTCCAAGGATGGGACACAAGAGGACTTAGAGATAGGGTAAGCTTTCACCATGGTACATCAGGCCGTTTGAGGTGTTGGAGAGAGTTGGGCCGGTTGCCTGTCGGTTGCAGTTACCGTAGAGGTACCGGGCTATGCAAGACGTCTTTCATGTTTCTCAGCCTCGACGTTACTTTTCAGACCTGCCTCATTTCATTGAACCTGAGGAGGTTCAGCTCGAAGTGGATGCATCATTTGAGAAGCATCTTATCTGAATTGTCAATCACAGTACGAATGTTCTCTGTGGGTAGTCTGTTCCTCTGGTACAGGTGCTATGGCAGCATGGGCGAGTACAGGACGATACTTGGGAGAGGGAGGCCGATGTATGATGGAAGTGGCCGGAGCTATTTGGGGTTTCTTCTTCCATTCCTCGCTAGAGAAATTCGGGGACAAATTTCTTTAATGGGGGATGTTTGTAGGAACCCGATCCTTATTTTTAGGTATGTTTTGCCTTTTTCTAGAGTTTTTGAGAAAAGATGTGTTTCTTGAAATTTTTTATGTACAAGTTGTGTACATTATAAGTACATGTCGTGTACATCGATGCCGCACAAGGTTGTGTGCTGGCCGTGTCTCAGCCACACACACAGCCATTTGGGGTGATGTGGAGGCCGATTAAAGTGGTGTACGGAAAAGCATAGTACACACCGTGTACTCCAAAATTACACTCATTAAACTCGGTGAGGTCGCGCCTAATCACCAGAACACGCTTCTTCTATATCTTCTTCGACCGAGAGCATCTCGTATGACCGAGAATCTCCACCGAGCCGCCGAGCCTCCGTCAGTTCTCCAAATCGACCACTGTTGATTGTGTTGGAACTGCAGTGGTAAGCTCTTCCTTCTTCTAGAGCATCGTTTTCCAATTTCTCCTACTTTGCATGATATCGTGGGATGATCATTTTGTGCGTTTTCATAGATAAATGACTTTCTAAGGAGAATGAAGCCCCGTGGTTCAATTATATCAATATCCTAGAATCATGGTAGGAGGTTTGGGCCTTTCCGTTCAAAGTCTTTGTGTATTATGTGATAATTCCACCAATACCCTTGAACGGGGTATTGGGTGTTTACTGTTTTCCCCAATTTTTTCCATCCTTGCTTGTATGATTGTGTATAGTTAATATGGAAATGTATAATGATAATTTCTATGCTTGGATGTTTTTCCCATGCCATGTTCTGTTAACAACCTTTTGGTATTGTTCATCTTTTGGAAATTTTACCTATTTTCCATGCCCTGTGACTGTAGGATGGAGTCTTGTTCCCTGACATGCTTGTTTTGTTGTAGATTTGTTAGCCAAGTAGCTCTGTAGGTTTACTTTGGACATATATCATTCTTATTTAATGACTGGAATGGGGCCATGAGATCGTATTGTTATAGACTATAACCGGATAGACCGAGTGAGCTTCATCACTGATTCTTGGATATTATAGACTATAGGGGAAAGACCGAGGGAGCTTCCTAGCGAGTCTTCGATATTATAGACTATAGGAGGATAGACCGAGTGAGCTTCCTCAGAGAGTATTGATCTTTATAGACTATATGGGGGTAGACTGAGTGAGATTCCTTGGAGAGTTTGTGTTTTGTTTGAATTTCCTTAAACCATTCCAGGATATATGTGGAATTGACTGAGTGAGCGTCTATAGAGATTCTATTATTGACCTGAGGCTATAAGAGGAATTGACCACGTGATCTTCCTAAGAGAGTCTCTAGACCTTGTGGATATAAGTGGATTAGACCGCATGATCTTCCTCAGAGATTCTTTGACTACATTAGACTATAAGTGGAATAGAATGAGAATTCTTCCTCATAGAGTCTTATAATTTTGTTTGACCAAACCAGATGGGTTAGGCTGAGTGTACAACCCAGAGGGTTGTCGGTGCTTCTTAGATAGGACTAGTGGGGATGGCTATGAGTACTTCTCAGAGGGATTCCTATTTGTGGTTATCGGTTTCTTTCATAGTTTCTTGTTGATCTGTAGATTGTTTATTGTTGGGTATCATCCTTTTTTACTGCTTACAATTCACTTTTTACTATACCATTACGTTTCATATGCTCACTAACTGTTAGGCACAGATCTTCAGGTGGTTTCCTATTGGTATTTTGTCTCACACCCAGTTTGGGTCATGCTTTTGTGCACAAACAGATTATATTGTTGCAGGTATAGACAAGGGATAACACCCTTCAACTTTAGGTACTTGATTGCATTGGATCTGGAGAGCATGGCACCAAGCCGAGGCTTGCGATGCTGAGGAGTTGCTTATATGTTTTTCTTTTGTACATTGGTTTAGTATTATATTCATCATTGTGACTTTTTTTGGATGCATTCCTAGACATATGTATCATGCATCATTTCATATATACATGTGGGCTCCATTTGTTTATTGTAGTAGTCTTCCGTTGTTTACTATTATTGAATATTTACTACTTCTTCTATTGTATGTGTTTTTTACTTTCGCTGTGTACTCTTCCAATGAGGGATTATTTTCCACACTATCACGCCAAGGCCCTCAATTCTAGTTGGAAGCCTCTGGTGTTCGTGGAAATGCACTTGGGTCCATGTGACCAACCGGTTACAGGGTGCCTCTCAGTGGCTTCCGGAACCGGGACGTTACGGAAATTAAGAGAAAGAGTGTTTCATATTGGTCTAAATGTTTCACATAAGGTGGGAGGGGTAACCTATAAATATTTAGAATTCCTATTTTCTATAAATATTTGGACCTTTTTACTTCTATTAGTTATATTGTCTCAATATTGGTGCCACCTGACATTGGAAATGAATGGGTGGAGTTCCCTCTTTGGAAACTTTCTATGTTTTACACTCACATCACATATTAAAGTCTACCCCTCTTCCACTCTCTACACACATATAACGAGAATAAGATAAAAGTAACATAAAAATACAATACCAAATTCACTCACCCAATCATAGATGAATAACATTTGTTATAAATCTAACCAATGGATTCCTATTGGTAAAACCAACATGTGATACCTAATGAAAAAGTAATATTATTCAATGAATGTTTTTATTTCTCATCTTCATCTAATCCATTTAATTTTTTTTATATGTGACCATATAATATTCTATATATCCACAATATATTGATTTTTAGGTTACGGGTCTGACTTAGAACCACAAAAACTACATTCAAATGGATTACTAAATCTCATTCATGTGTAGGGTAGACTAACCCCTAGCAAACCTGTGTCATTAATTTTTCCATTACCACGACAAATGGTTACGAATCATGATATAAATGTTTTTTATTTATGATATTTAAAATAATAATGATGTTATTTTTATTATATAAATGGTATATCACACATAACATCATTATTTCGATTTTGGGGGAATACGGTAATGTCATTCTTGTGCACGGTGTACTACCACATCACGAAGCGATGTGATGATTTCACACATTAAATGAAATGCTTTAAAAATGTCATAAATATACATATGTTTTATATTTTTCATAACAATTACAATAAAAATTATACATATATATTTTAATTTACCTTTTTCCAATGTGATATTGAAATGAATATAACATTCATATGTACGTATGGCCTACCATCTTCATTAACAATGTATTTCATTTCCTATAACTAAGTTTTTTGGATTAAAAAAAATAAATAGATACTGAGAATAATTTATTTTTATGTTTTTTATATAATTACGAATATTATGAAATAGTGATCTATATAATTGGACCATGAATAAAATTATAAAAGATGTATGAAAAAAGTAGTTATTACATGAAACATAACACAATCATGGAAATATTAACAAATGATAATATAAATTCACAATTAAATAATACATGATATTTTATTTATATATGAATATGGTTCCCTTTTATAAGTGTCAAAATATTAATTTATTATACATGGTGTTCTAATGAGTAAAACAATAGTTTAGAATTAGGGTTAGTGGATTTGTAGATTCACTATTTTTTATATAATACAAAATCCAAATTTAAAAAAAATTCTCTTGTGTGGTCTATATATTTTTGTCTGTTATTTAATTTGTAGAATTTCATTTATTTAATGATGTGGATATAATTAATTGATTTAATTATTATTAGGTATAATTATCAAGAAGTATATCTTGTAGTAAGGGATTTTTTCCTCTTTTTTACTCTTGTGATATACAAGATATATTTACCGGAGATTTCATTTTTGTTGTGTATAGACTATCCATCAATATAAATTATGATTCTTATAAATTTTTTTATTTTTAAAATATGTTTTAGGATAACTCTTTCATAGAGTTATGGTTTATGTGATAAAAAAGTGGTGAGATCATTTTCCCCCAAATTAATTTCTTTGAGACACATGTTTTTTAGGAAAAATATTATTTTATAATGTTTATATAATCCCCTATTAAAATTTTAAAAAATTAATCTATTTATTTTGATAATATTATAAGGTTTATTTAATTTTATTCATTCAAGGGGATTTTGATTCAATGATAGAAATGTGGTAATAGTATGTCGCCCTTTTGAAATGTTGCATCATTAATCTCTTTATTTTGATGATATTTTATGATTCATATAGATTCATTCATTCATGTGGATTTTCACTCAATATTACCAATGTTTTAAAAGTTTGTTTCTACAATCTCATTTTTTATTAGGGTTTTATTTATCTACACTTCCATTGATGAAATATAATAATCCAATTTTCATTAATTCTAATGAATTTTCTTCTCCTATAGTTGTTGTTGATATCATAATTTAATGGTAATTTTATTTTTACTATTTGTTACATAAAGTTATTAAGGATGTGTTTTATTTAAATATTACATTATTTTCTTATTTGGAGGGAAATTTTTCTTATTCAAGAAACTATGATTTATACAATGATGTTAATGATTTTTCAAATAACATTTTATAACCATTTTCATGGAAATGAACATAAATACGTTTTATGTTCCCAAAGTATTTCATAAGTGTTATCAATGGATATTATATAAGTACTCAAGGTTATTTTCAAGGAAGAAGGTTTTCAAAATATTCAACTATTTAAGAATATTTCAATAAATTGGAAATTATTTTTCCAGAACAATATTAAAATGATTTATAAAGCATACACCATTTGTTTTCATAGTATTTTTCAAAAATAATTATTTCGAAAAAAATTATATGACATAAAAAATTTATTTTCTATGAACGATTATATTCCATGGGAAATATCCCAACTGATCAATAAAAAATAATTTCATGTCTACGTTGAAATCCTTTGATTTAGTTTAAGCTTTATTGGGGGTATGTTCCAATGTAACCATTATTATTTTCTATTTTAATGGGTTTTTTAGATGAAATATCATTTGTTAATACCCATTAATATTCATGGATTATGTAAAGATTCAATTATTATGAAGCACGATAATTTTCATGGGATATTCTAAAATTAAATGATTATGTATCTTATCTCTTTTCCAAATGCTATGATTTCATGAAATGTTTATGTTTCTCATTCCATTCCATGAGTTATGACTTTATGAATGTATATGATTATGTGAAAGACATGAATATAGTTTTCATTATATGATGTCTTTAGACTATATCTCACCCAAACACATTTGGTAATGATTAACGTTATATGATATTAATGGGTAAAAGATTGGTCCAATGAATGTTGTAATAGAGGTTATATGAGTGGTAATACAAAACCCATAAAATATGGTTGATGGTTGGTAAGACCATGCCTGAATCAGTTACATGGGTGGTCATACAAGTCCTATCATATTATAAATGAAACAGTTTCTATCCTTGATTTAATAATGTATAATCTTGTGTGCATATCAAAAATCATTGTCTTATTCCAGTTATATACTCTCTGGACTCGTGTTTTATATTATATTTGTGATCCATGTCATATTAATTTTGATTATTTATCCCATGATTATTGTTTATGGATATTGATATGAAGGTAATAGGTCTACTTTATTATTCTCATGATATCATACCGTTATTATCATGGTATGCATATGCATCTTCCATGATTACCCTTGATGAGAAATTATGTTAACCCATACATATGTTTTTATTCCCCTAGTCATTATGATATGTATTATATTGGATGAGTCTAAGATGGATGATAGTTATGAAAATGTAATGTGATATGATGTAGTTAACATACAAATTTGTGTTATGATTACATTTTTTCAATGGAAAAAAAACTAATATGGAATTTGGGAATGATTTTCTATAATGAAATATAGATTCTAAAAAACAAATGTTACTTAATGTATCTTAATATTGGGTCATTAAAACATTCCCAACTGATGAAATGGATTACTATCTTTTGATCCAAAATATGTAATATTCTTATTTCTTGAAATAACTTCAAAATGGTCTTGAATTTATTCTTATATAAAATACCCTATATAAGAAATTTTTTCATAACATGGCCAAAGAATTATAATATGGACTAATATTAGATTACCAATAATGGAAACAATGAGAATATCAGTTATAACTAATGAAACAAATTTTTAGAAATTCATGGTTGTGGGAGATTAAAATAAGAAAAACAAAAAAATATCATAAATTGTAACCCAAACTCATGGAATAATGATTTATAGTTCATAAGAAAAAAAATAACAGTATCAATGAAAGTAATACATGAGATCATAAAATAGATTGTAGATTTTGAAAAAACCACCTAAAGAATATAACATTATAAACATGTATAAATAGAAATATGTTCACACATTACATTATGTATGTTAAATTAGGAACCCAAATAAACATATGGATATAAAACCTATGTCGATGGGTAATATTATCTACATGAATTATAGGTCCATATATGAAATTTATAACATTGAAACATATTCCACACTTAATTTTATATACATGAAAACCAAGTAAACACAAAAATTTGTGAATGTGAAATTATAATCATCCCTAAAATATTTATTCCATGAGTTATCCATCATTAACAAATGAAGTTGAGGGATATAATTACCCTAACCATAAAATAGTAATAATAAATATTTATGTACACCAGATGATATTAACATCATTTAACATTTCATAAGAACATAGCGCTTAGAAAAAAGTGTGTCTTAAAAAATTTTCATCATTATAGTAATAAATCATAAAATGAAATAATATGTATGATATAATTGAATCATATCCCATGTTAAACAAAAATAACATCAATTAAAAAAGTTATAGATTAAAATTAATTTAAAAGATCACATTTAAAATTTATTGAGGAAAATACCAACTTTTTTTAAAACCACAAATTTATTATAACTATAATTCCAAAATATTAAATCAAAACAATTATTGGAAGAAACAAGGGAAAATGTAAATGAATGATCAACTAATTTATATATCTTCATGGTCTGATGTAATGTCCATCCAGTATATAATAATTATTCCATAAGTATTTTCGATAAAAATTGAAAAGTAGATCATTCTAAAAAGGGCCAGAAGATTAAATATTAAAATCCATGAAAAACATAAATAAAAATTGATTTAAAGAATAAATGTAAAATATTAATAACATTCATGAAAACATGTTATTTAAAACATGTGAATGTGAGGAAAAATTTCCTAATAAAAGTATAAATAATGTATATTTTTTCAGTTATTTTTTGAACAAAAGAGAGTAATATATTATTATTACAAAAAAAGTACATTAATAAACATAAGAGAGTAAATTTCATGATATTTCTAATTTTTATATAATGATGTATCATCTTCAAAATTGTAATCATAAATAATACTGATAAATAATTAAACCAGCACACAAACTCCATTCCTATTTAGTAACAATTGAATAATAAAATTCCTAAGAAAATTAAATTAAATAGATCATTAAATCCGATGTTAATAAGTTAAATCCTGAAATAAAATTTCAATGGATAAATATAAATAAATAAAATATATTGTTTGTGTTCAACATAATGTATATACCAAAAAATATAATTTGAAATGATAAAATCTTACCTAAATATTTTCATTCATTCAATGTTCTCTACCATCTTGTATTAGAAATTTAAATTTAAAAGTATTATATATCCAAATAATTTACATACATATAATATCATATATTATCAGAATAAAATATTTCTATACGCATTTATTTATAATTGCTTAGTGTTATTATCATTTAGATTAGTTCACTATATCGTTTTTCATGATATTATCATTTCAGTATTTATATTCCCTTACCATTGATCATGGTTTCATAATATAATGAATTTTAGGAATGTTATAAGTATCATATATATTCTCTGTGTGTGTATATATATATAGTCACACATGAAATGTGGATAGATAAAAATGTATTATACTATTCTGGGAGAAGGTAGATTTTTTGTAATCATGATTTTTTTTACAATTTTTGACATATAGAGGGATATAAGGGTAAATAATTACTAAACAGTTGAAATGCCGGGTCCATTCGGCCAATATAATTAGTTCCCCAAGATGATTCACCATATTACCATATGATTTCCTCAATATACATAAAAGGATATCGACTAGCAGTGTGGTTCTAATGAAACCCATTTGGGGAATATATATCCTTTATCAAAACAAAATATATAACATGTTCAATAAAAAATTGAAATAATACAAACAGAAATCCAGAATCCCTAATCAATTCTCCAATATATTGTATATTGACACAATCAAATAGTAAATATTCGAATCAATGTAATACATTGCAAAAAATAATGGAAAACACATATAAAGACACACTGATGAATCCCTAATATGGGTCCCAACTCAATTTCAAGACCACTCATCCATACACATACCTAATCCCTAAAAGTCCCTATAGAAAAAAGAATTCTAAACATTCTGTAATTTTAATCATGAATCCTACTTGGGCACCATGCAGAAACTAGAGTAGGTTGGTAATAAACTCATTATGAATCCACGAATGATGTCTATATAATATCGAGTCTAAAATGTTTAGGAAAATTTAATGTGATGAATAATGTAAGAAAAAGATTAATGTTTTTCCCATATTTCCAATTTTTGATATTGACATCATCACTCACTAGATCAATATATTACAAAATTTTATCTAACTCGCATTTTCCAAAATTGATCATGAGAATAGTCAAAAAGGGAACTCATGTTCCAAACATCATATGTGAATTTATTTCATATAACATTATAGAAACATATCTCAGATTCGTCGTCAAGGTAATCATTTCATGTCCATAATTTAGGTGCAAATAGACTTATTCCAAAAAATCTAACTCATGATATACATAAGTGTGGCCTATATTATCAGTCAATCCCATCCCATGGGAGTAGAGAATTAGTATAATACCCCACTCATACCATTCACACATATCTTAATGTTTCGTTAACCGTTTATCACATTTACACATTTCGTTTCATAACATATTTTAACTCTTTCATGTTAAGATTAAGAATCCCTTATTAAATATTAAAAACATAAATATAATAACGATTAATTTTTTTCCCATAAAAAATTTATATTCAATATTTATAAATTCATGTCCATGTTCATATAATTAACACATCCTATGGGTGGCTCATTGACTATGTCTGATTACACTGAATGGATCCCATAATGATTTAGAGTAGTCTATCAAGTCATTTAGATACTCAATACAACAATTCTTACCAAATATACTACCACCTTTTACGAAGACAATAAAAAAACCCACATACACATATATAAAGGCACCAAGATTATGGGATACACATATAAAAAACATAACACATGATTGTTGGAAAACATTAACTTTACTATAGCCTGTTGACTGATTTTTAATGACCATTAATTACCAACATACATATTTCTATAAAATTAATGGTTATTAGTCTTTCGAATAAGAATAACTATTATAAAATATATATTCTAAAATATAGTGGTAACATGAGTTTTTGTCTCACTCATGTCATAAATTCAAACTCAACCACACTCTAAACAGGCAAGAATCAAGGAAGAATGATTATTATTGGAATAAGGAGATTATATCTTGTCACCAATGCATATATTGAATGAAATAGTTGAAATTAGGTAATAAACCATTAAATATATAGTTGAATAAACATGAATTTTTCAGTCATTGTAATGGTCACTTGGTTTTAGTTGTATGGTTGGACACACTATGTGCCAACCAAGTAGCTCCCACAATCTGAGAGGGGTCCATAAATGATAGTCTATATGGGACACTTACATAGTTTGAAAAAAAGTGTGGAAGCAATGTTTCTACAACTATCCAAGGGGAGTTTGGACTTGTAGTTTCCCAATAAAGGTCTCATAGTTTTATCACACCACACATAAACATTCACCTTTCCAGATATAGAATACATTCATCCAATATTATGTCCTATACCACACAGATAATCCCCTGTCCACTTGTATTCTTGAGAGTAGTTTTAAAAAACCATGAAGAAAGTTATACAATATTTTAAACAAGTGTATACCTCCTTGAATGGTCAAGATCTTATAATGTCCCCATAGTATCAAAATATTCTTTAATATATAATACCAAGTATCTCTTGTCCTAAATGGTAAAATTATCGAGATAATTTGTTTGAATATCTTTCAATCTCTCCCATGTATCCTCCAAAATTATACCATGTTTCTATAACACTAAGTCCAATGGTACAGTCGTAGCATGAATAAAATTATCATAGTGTTCTAAAATAAATAGTAGATGTTTTAAAAATGATTTATCAACCTCAAGATCAATATCATCGTTATCAATAACATGATATGTTTTGGTTGATACTATCAAAGATAGGATACATGGAAAACAACATGTATTTAACTATACCATTGTAGAAGATATAATCAATATGCCACTATCTAATCCTCTCCATAATATAAACTACTCCACATACTTAGTCCCGAATTTTATTTATTTTTTAATCCTTTGTTGGCCCATCCATGTTGAAAATTGAAGGAAAACATGAGCACCAATAAAAAAATTAATTTTTCAATTACATCGATAATCATATGACTTCTTCCTAATACAATCCATAAACAAAGGTTTCTAAAGCGACTGAACTTTATTTGTTATCTACATTACAATACATGACCCCAATACATCTAATTCCCATTGCACAAACAATTATACTATATATATAAATGTAATTACATCAAGAAACACATTCATTTATATTTTATCAGTAACATAATAACTGTTATTATTATAGAACTCCATGAGATCTATCTGTTTCTCCTGAGATCCACAGATTTCTATGATACAAGCCCTAAACATTTCCAACATCACATAAATACAATGTTCTTACTGTATGTATTTATATGTTTCTAAATCCTTAGTCTAAAAGACAAAGGTACCATCCAAATTCAATCACCCATTCCATATGTGTGATTAAAAAAGAGATCATGATCCAAAACTATAGTTTGTTGAATCGGTTGCAATAAAAGAATTCATGAACATATAAAACAACAAACCAGTCCATGGTAAATTACTCAAGAATTATTGATAAATAATATACCTTGGGAAAATGATTCAAAATCATTCATATTTCTTCATTCTTATTAGGATTACTCAAGATACATGACACAAAATCAATGTTGAAATCATCCAACGTCAATTCCGGAAAAGGAAACTGTTGTAGAATTCCACCAAGTATTTAATGCTTAGACATCCACTGTAAATAGGTGTGGAAACATATTATAAAACATCAAATTACCCTTCTCAATCATTGGTACCCATACCATCATCCAATATATCAGTAGACCATAAAAACTATGTTTCAAGGCCTACATTAAGGCATGTAACTCAAGCATCAAATCTAGGTTGGGAAATATTTGTTTTTGGATTTCATGATTTGATTACACAATAAATCTTTTTATCATTAGTAAATTTTAAAAACACTATAAATCATAACCCAACACGGTACTCTAAAGGTTATTATAATTATTTTATCATTCATTTTTACTCATCTCTTGTCTACCATACACCATGACCTGATTGCCAGGCATCATTACTACCCATGTACAATACAAGATGTAGCATAAAACATGGTATACTCTTCACCCAACTCATTTTGGATCTTGTTTATTTTAGTGTTCAAATGATTCATTAAATCTTGTAATGCATTTTCAATTACACAAACAATTTAAGCATTCAGACATTCATGATCAACCACGTGAGAGATGTTAAAAATAAATAAATGTCCATGTTAAACTTCATAAAATAAAATTCTATGCAAAATAATATTTCAATACTAAAAAATCAGGGGATTCCACCCTGATTTAGCTACATGAAAATACAATTTTTCTACTTATTCACATTTCTATGGAATTATGGGACCCAATATAAGTACATTATTGACATAGAATTGTCACTTATATTTCATGGTTTATATATTAATATCTATAAGTGTAATAATGAAAATTTCATCGTGTCACTCATGATCTAAACTATTATACATTTACACAAATATTTAACAAAAAAACAACATAATGATCCATTTACAGTTGAGTGACATAGTTCATCATTTCCATAAATAAAGTATTCATATTCATCATTCCAAATAAAAATATGGTGACTAAAATAGTCCATACATTCCCACAATATAATTCCACTATATATCATATGTTCTTAGACTCAACTGATCATACCCCAACCACATTTAAATTTTTGAAAACAAATATACAACATACAATTGGTCAAAAATATCATGAGCATGGGGAAGAAGATATTGGATATTAAATTTCATCTGATTCGGTTTCTAATAATCCATATACAATTGATGTATCTTATTGAATTTCCTAAAAAACAACATAGGCGAATCCCATATAGACACACTTGGATTGATAAGAGATTTATTTCCCAACTTTTGAAATTGATCATTAATCTCATGATGCTCTACTCTATCCATTTTCTATCGGGGGATGGAAACAAACTCATTTGATGAAATAATCAGAATCGTGAACTCAAACTATATAGTATACAGAACCAATTATAATTTATTAAGAAACACATCCTAAAACCAATCCACTATAGTGGAAAGATGCATCATACTATACACCCGATCATCATGAAAAATACATTCCACAAGGTTATGGAGGTCACCTAACTGCTGAAAAAATCACATTACAACCTCTTTGGACAACCCATTCTACATAGTGATCATAATTTTCTTCCAAAAGGGACATAAATTTTACCCAATTTTTGTAACCGAAAATATTGAACTGATAAAACACTATCCAATCTATCCCTAATATAACATCTATAATAGACATCTCAAGAACAAAAAAATCATAATCTAAATGGTACTCAACAACACAGAGGGTACAAACCATACAATTACAGATAATTATTTGTTTTACATATATAGGTTGGTAAATATGCATAAAAACACACATATATTCCCCTGCATGACCCAAATCATGTACATTATAAAAAGATATAAAAATTATGAGGCCATTATATCTAAAAATTACTAATATCTATGAAATCTTTATAAACAATACCTCGATGATTCGATGGTCTACAATCTCCATAACTAGATAAAAGGTGAACACAATGTAGCCAACCTATACACTACCCTGAGTACCTATCAGAGATTACTTGTTTGTATGGCCTTTCTAATACATAATATCTTTTCCTATAGTACAACATTAACCTCCTCGATTAGTATGGACAGAAGAACTCCAGTTGCATACATAGTATTTTGTATTGTTCCCCTTTCCATTACTTTTTATTGTTCTTGGTCCACCATCAATGGCCACCTGTTGAGGGTCCCTATAAAACATTTATTCATTTCCCATTAGGTCACACACTCTTCACAAGACGAGTGTTCATGGATATTGATTGAACATGGGTCCCGACCAACATTACTAATAGAATAACACCTGATCAGTTGATTTAGAGGCCAATGCTCATCCGTAGATACAAATCCTACCACCTCTATGGTGAAACATTATCATTATGTTCATTAATACTATAGGATGTTAAGAACTCGACCACCCAATTGAAACCGTGTTTCCACCACTTGGATCCTCCATCAGGATCCCTTATGAAATAATATATTGACCCACAACATTATAAATGCTCAATAAATTTATGATAATTACCTGGGGTTTGTTCTTAAATATATGTTCATCAATAAATCATATAGTCATAGATACATCATCCCTATGAACAATATGAAAAGGCATTGAATATTCATGAATAATATTACATTGTCAATTAAAGACATATTAACCTTAGTATACTTCATAAATTCCATGGGTATCTCTTGTCTATGATTCTCGTGATAGAAATGTACAAGAAAAATTTCATATTAAAAATTCCATAACATGCCATCTAACTGTTTTGTCCAAACTAGGATCTCTGACTAGTGGTTCACTAGTCCCCACAACGTGTATGATGACAACATTACACTATTATCAGGATGAGTGTATATGAATTCCATAATAATTTGGATCGAATCAATCCAGAACATCGATACCTCAGGCTGACCATCGTAAAAAAACATTGGTGGAAATACAACTAAAAAATTATATTCAGTCAAAAAATTATTATTACATCCTTCCTTATGTCACATTCTAATGTTTTTATAAAAATATTATAGGTCTAATAGAACTACTCCACTATTATGTTACAAATAACTAATGGGGGTTAATTTCAAATTACTATGGAAGAATTCCTGGTGATGTCCTCTTATCTTAAACTAGTAGGCATATTTTTAGTGGAATATGTCTACAATACAAAATGGAAATTTCAAAATACATGACATAAGATTCCCATAAATAAAAAAAGTAGGCTCACATATAATAAAAAAAATCACCCCATATATAATATACAAATTTTTATAATAAAACATCTAGAACATTTTGAAACCATTATGATTATGGATCATTGCAAACATATGTCTACCAAACCTAAAAATTTAAATTTCATCATGAACACATTAATAACCCTTTCATTTATTATCCTTTAATTCTTTAAAATGATACAAATTTCTCACCATGTGAATTTTTTTTAACAATTCATTTATATCATTTTTTGATCACCAAATTTCATCACCATCCCCAGGAGATATTTCATTTAAATTTCAATGAAAATAAAATAAAAAATAACCCTCGCATAACACATTTTTCTCCAAGTATATACCAATCATGATGAATGTTACAGAAATTGTGATGTTCCTAAAGTGATTCTTGCTTTAAAAACCTCATTCCATTCATATCCAGTAGTAACATCCCGTAAAAAACATTACACATCATGTTAATCAATAAAGGTTAAATAAAATTTCATTTTAATAATGAACAATAATATAAGAAATCCCTCCTTGATAACTTGAATTTTCTACCACAAATGGGTATGTTACTCACAATAACATGCTCTTAAATAAGGACTGACCCATAAAATCATCCTTTATACATTTCCAATATTGGTATTCTAATAAATTGAAATTAAAACCCTCTTATACCACTATTTAATTTTCATTTATGACTGACAATTTAACGTATTCTCCAAGCTAGATCACCAATTAATCTCAAGAACACCTTCCCATATGTCAGGGGATGCCCAATAGCACTAAGGGTCTAATGAAATATTTTGATAGACCAAAACCATTTTATTAGAGTATGCCACAATTGATTAAATAACATCAAATGGAAACAGGAAAACCAAAATTAATGATTCCCTAAACAAGTATGAAAAATATTTACATGCCCAAATTTAAATTTAAAATATTCCTTATCATTTTTAATTGTTCCAAATGTAATGGAAACCCAAAATAAGGATGCACTAAACAATAACAATGATGGTTCAAAACTCCATACCTGATTAAAATATCCTAACTCATACCTAATAAATAATTAAAACTTTTATCCAAGGGCCTTTTATATTATCCTTACCTACAATGATGTAGTATTCTCTGATCCCCAATAATGGCCTGAATGTTTTGTGAGTACAACTAAGAAGGATACCAGACAAAGTTTCTACAAGTTATCCTATCTAAACAATGTTTTCAATATTTTGGTGAAGAATAAATTTTAAAAAAATAAAAGTTGTTCTCTTATTTTACAGGATTTAAATGAGACACTTTAAACTCTAGATAGATATTTTACCAAAATATATAAATGTAAATTCATAACATGATGATTTTCTAATCTGTATATAAGGTGATTCTTATTCCCAAAATTAAAAGGATATTTATATCATGAAACATATTATCAACTTACCTAGGTGTGCAAATCCATTTAATAATATCATGTCTATCCATTAGAATCATATAACCTTGGTTTGAAATCTAATCCCATGAAATACAATATTGGGACTAATAAAATATGTCTAGCCAAACCTATGGTAGTAGAGCCTTTGTAACAACCTAAGGTAGTTTTTAAAAAAATATATAAATTGAAATGTGTGAAACAATTTTTTTTGTAGATATTTATATCTATCCATTAAACATAATTGTTAGCTTCTATGTTTTGAATTTCATAAAATGGTCATCTACAATTGTGATCACTATGTTATTGGGAGTCTAATTAACCCACATGAATTTTTAGTGAATAATAACCTACACTTATGAATAGTAATATGAATTTTAATGTAACCCTAATATATATAATATTTAATTTTTTTTATTTTTGTATTTATGGTTATATGATAATCAGATGTTGAATAATTTTTCAAGATGTTAAAAAACGAGTTATTGATTTAAAATTGTAAATTTTTTAATAAATTATAATTTTATTTAAAAAATAAACAAATAATATTTTGAAAATAATTTAAAAAAATGGAGTTCCTTTTTGAATTATATATGTTCAAAAAATTTCTTTCTTGAATATTTGTGATTTTTGGAAATAGTTGAATATTCAGAGAATTGTAAAAATACATTTTTGTGTTTTCGGTAAGATTAATGAAATATTAAACAATATAATGATGATGTATTAAATATGGTACAATATTGTATAGTTGAAGAATATATTAGGTGTCTATAGTGGCTATTATCATGGTAAAATACACTAGGAAATCCCATGGTTTTGCAAATACCACTATAGAGGTGTCCCTCGAATATTAATAAATTATTCTCTATGTTTTTTCAAAAATACCAACTCATTATATCATTCCATTTATTACATATTTACCCTCAATGAGTCAATGATATTCTTATCTACATAGTATTCTTCTGAAAGTTTCCTAAGGCCCCCAAATACCCATCATTCAAATCATATGATTTACCCTACAAGGTAACAAAATTCACAACTTCATTCTTTTTCCATTCACGTTCTCTATTATGTGGTATAACATTAAAGTTTAATTAAAATGTACTTATTTATATTTTATACTATATATATATATACTATATTAGGACTAATTTATGGATGTTCTACCCCTATAACCTATCTTTTAATGGTTTTATAAAACAATGTTGCAAGGATGTTAGGCTGGAAAAATTTGTATGGGATTTCTCTACAATTGTTTTATATCGAGTTCTTTTATATTCTTATTCATTTAAAATCAACCGTTACCAAAGAAGAATGAATGATGAAATATATTATATATTTATGATTTCATCTTTTTTATGGAATATTAACCAATATACTCCTTATTCTCTTCTACTTATTCAATAAATTAAAAGACCATTTCTGATGTGTCGATTTACCGACATCGCAGACAATGTGATTTCAATTTATTTTACTTCATTCAAGTCTAGTAATGAATTTTTTAAATGATTAACCATATAATAATTTATGTCTTATATACTATATATGTTTTTAAATAATTTTGAACCCATGTGATTAATTTATAATACAAATTGAGTTCTTTACAATTGAAGATTCTCCAAAATGACATAATCAATTATTAATAATGATTTATCTTATGAATCGTCCTCATGGGTGAATTAAAAATAATAAACTGTATAATTTATGGGTATATAATTTTGTAAATACAATTTGATTCCAATTCTAGAGTTTCACTTCTAATAGATAAGAATATCCATCATGAACCAATCCAGGTAACAATGTGAAGAACACACACAAAACAATGTAAATAACTAAATATTTCTAATAAATATGTCGAATGATGATTTAAAATGATCATATAAGGGTTATATAAATAAATATATTTCATTAAGATATTAATAACACACTTTTAACAATTATATAGGAGGTTTAAAAACATATTATGTCAGAATAACTCGAGGTATGGGTATTCCTAAACTAATTTCCTTTCATTGGGTTATCCTTCATCTTTATTCATTATGTGGTATTAAGATTATTGGGGTGATGTATTTATGTTTATATAATATTACAATACCTGTATTTATAGTGTATACACATATATTATAAATTCAATTAATTCTCACTGTAATTATATTTTATGGTACTATAATTTTAAAATCTTTTTAAAAATATCTTTAATAATTTCAAAATGAATGTTTTTTAAATGTATAAAGAATGAGTCGTTTCTCATAATTTCAAGATTCTTTACTATCACGATATGTTCATTGGAAACTATTTATGTTTGTTTAATCCTGTTATAGATCATGATATGTGGGGTCGATCCCATCATAGATCAAGATATAACGAGAGTTCACCATTATAGCTCACAAATGCATTGGGTACTCTGGAGGTGGAATTTGACCAAATGGTTATTCCATGTGGAAGGGTTAATGTATTAGTTTTACAGTAAAGATTTCCCAAGGAATAGAAATTATGTTTCTAGGCATGTGATTTTTTTATGAATATGGGATTTATAGTGTTTTATGTTATCACATGACTAATGATTTCTTTCTTTACATCCTTTTCTATGTTTTATACTCATCCAATGTTTCAAAAATATGTTTCACGGAATGAATGGATGTGTATGGGAAATATGTGGGATATATTGTATGACATTGAGTGTTACCAAAGAAATAATTTGTTAATATTTAATGTTTTATATTTCATTAAAATGGATACAATTGTTAGTTGTATCCTCTTTGTATAAATGTTGTATTTTATGTATATAAGGTATCCTAATTCATTAAAAATATATAAAATAAAATTTCATCATTGGGTAATAATGTATGATCTTGTCTAAAATTAAAAAATATGTAATGTAATAACACATGTCTCTTATAGTAGATATCGTAGGATTTTTTAGATAAATTTAGCGATTAAGATGAAATTAAAATAATACCATAAGTTATTTTTAGTCTATGTTAATTTGAAATGATAAATTATTTAATTATTACAATATTTCTTAGTATATTTTATTTCTATTTAGAATGGTCTTCCATTGAAAAAATTGGGTAGTTGAAGTATGAAGGCACAAAGAGGCTGATGTCTGTATCAATCTATAGCCCGGAATGCTGGGAATCGGAACTGACGAGTTTGTGATAACAATGGATAAGTCGTCTCAACCAATAAATGTAGAGGTATCAATTCTAGTGAATAACATGTTCTACCACAAAGAAACATGGATTTTTAAGAGCATTTTATGAGGTAAAATCCCCATCTTTTAGTAGAACCACAGATCCAGTAATATCCAAAGGATTGGTTAATGCTCTTGAAAAGATAATTTATTTCATTTGATGTTCATAAAATCACAAGGTAGTACATGGAATTTATTTTTTGGAAGGAAAATCCAATCAATAGTGGACTATAGATAAGAATACTAGAGAATGTGATGATCATTATTGTCTTTAATGGGATGATTTTAAAATTATTTATCTAGAAAAATATTTTCCAAATACTGTTCGACTCAGAAGGGTGATGAAATAGTTGTAACTAAAGCTGAAATATGATGATTATGTGGTCCTATGTGAAGACAGTTTTGAAAGACTATACAGGTACATACCCAATTCTACTCTGGATTTTGATAGTAAAATTAATAGATTTTACTCTTGTTTGATACCATTTTTTCCGTAGTGCTTTGGCATAACAAGAGTTTAAAAGCTATGAGAAACTTGTTCATGGAGAAGAACACTAGGAGATAGTGATTTCTGAAATATATGTGCCTCATGATGAAAATTAATAGAAGTGGTCTGGTTGGCATGCTTTGGGTAAGAATTATTTTTAGAAATCTGGAGGTAAGAAAGCCAGTTTCCCTTCCTGTGAAAGGTGTGGTATGAGGAATCCTTGTGAATGTCTTGTAACATCTGAGAAATGCAAATGATGTGGAATGTTTTGACACTTGTCTCGTGATTTAAATAAAAATTATTCAATATATAATTATAATTCAATGATGATATGATTTAACTAAACTTAATTGGGTCATTTATCAAATTCTTGTCTGAATCTAGTCACTCTATCAGCGAATCAGCAAGATTTGAAGAAGAATGGTTTGATAAAATGATTTGAAACTACATAATCAGTTGTTGAGCCATAAAATGACGTGGTATTAGGTATATTTTTTATATAATTTTCAAATGTGTTGGTAGATTTAGGATATAAACATTCTTTCATTAATTAAAAATTTTCCAAAAAATTGGGAATTCATCCTCATTATATTAAACTACATATCACAATAAAAAATTGAAGAAATATTTTGGAAAAAATAAATTATAAGAATATACCTATCCTTTTTTGTGGAAATATTTTTCATATAAACCTTGTTATTTTCACTAGAAGTGTTTGATTTTATACTGGGTATGGACTATCATTATTTTTATCATGCTACGATTGATTGCAAAGAAAAAGAAGTTTCTTTTAGAATGAAATTCATTTTTTGCATGAGAATGAACAGATTCCATTGATATCACATCAATTAGCTAATAAACTGATAGTGGATGGAAATGAATTTTATCTTGCTAATATTTTTGAAGATAAGGGAACTATCTATATTAATGATGTACCAGGGGTAAATTAATACCTAGATAAATTTTTTGATGATTTATCTGGTTTTATTTCTAATTGAGAGGTTGAGTTTACTATTTACTTATTTCATAATGTTAAGGAAATTTCTAGTCACCCTTATATAATAGACTAAATGTATGTTCTGAAATTTAAAAAATCATTTGAATAAATTTCCAAATAAATGTTTCATCTAACCAATCACTTCACCATGGTGTGCTCATGTGTTGTTTGATAAGAAGAAAGATGGTTCAATGTGACTTTTCATTGATTATAGTTCATTGAATAAAATAACTCTTAAAAAAAGAAACTCATGCCTTATATTGATGATTTATTTGATTCGCTCCAGGGTGAAAAATAATTTTTATAGGTTATCCTAAGGTTGGTTTACCAGTAGTTGAATGTAAATGATTAATATATCCCAAAGATTGTGTTTTGTACTAGATATGGTTATTATAAACATTTTTTTGTTCCTTTTGGGTTATCTAATTCACATATTGTATTCATTGTTCTTATGAATAGAATATTTCTTTAGTTCATTGATAATTTATTGGTTGTGATTATTTATGATATTAGGGTATATTCATGAAGTAAATAGGTTGATGAAAACATCTAAATGTTTTTATTCACACCATAAAAGAATAGAAAAAGTATTTAAAATTCAGAATGTGTTATTTAAATTTGAAATAGATTACTTTTTTTAGGAACCTTATTAATTATGAGGGAATAATAATTGATCCTACAAACAAAAATTTAGATGATGAATATCCAAGTCCTAAAATGTTATAGATATTCATAGTTATCTTGGATTAGTATGTTATTTACGACAGTTTGATAAAAACGTTTGAACGGCTATATAGAACATTAACTAAGTTAACATAAAAAGGGTTTAATTTTTTTTGGACAGATGAATGTGATGTTTTTTAGAAACTGAATAAGATATTGATAAATGATCCAATTTTTTCATTCCTTCCCAAAATGGTGAGTTTTTCATCTAGATTTATGCTTCATTGAAAGGACATGGTTGTGGTCTGATGAAGAATGATCAGTTAATTTATTATTCATCAAGGAAACTAAATCTCCACGAGTTAAATTATCCCACACCTGATTTGGAATTGGTATATCTAGTTTTTTCTTTGAAAATTTGTAGGAACCATTTAGACGGAGTTAAATTATATATATATATATACTGACAAAAAATGTATGGAGTATATATTCACTTAGAAGGTATTAATCATGAGGTAGATAAGATGGATTGAATACATAAAGTATCACTATTTCAAGATCAATTACCATCAATGAAATTAAATCAATGGGGAGGATGCATTGAGTTAATAAATCATGTATCATTAACCATGCTACATTTATAATAGGATCTCTTTATTAATGATTTGATGAATTCTGGCATTGATGTTTTTGGTGAAGTAAATGCATCCATTTTGTATCAGGTATCAGTGAAGTCATCTATAGTAGCTATAATTATGAATGTGCACAAGGAAGATCGTGAGATACATAAAAAGGAATAATTTATTAAAGTGGCTAAGTTATCATAGCATAACCTTGATAAAGATTGTGTTTTTTGATTTGAAAAAAGGTTGTGTGTGCCTTATGATTCCTAGTAGAAGAAATATTTGTTGTTTGATGTTCACAATACTCCATTTCCAGTTTGTACTATACTTAATATGATGTATAGAGACCATCGATAGTATTACATGTGGGATTGAATGAAAAGGGAAATTGAAGAATTTATTGTGAAAATGAATGACATGTCAACAGGTTAAGGAATAGAGGAAGTTACTCAATGGGATACTTCAGCCTTTTCCAACGAAAGTGTTGAAATAATATAAAGTATCCCCAGTCTTCGTGGTGGGAATATCTAAGACATCATGATGTAACAATTTGATTCGGGTAATTATTAATCCGCTGGAAAAATATGAATATTCTCTATCTATTTGAGAGACAATGTTATTGAATTAGATGTCTCGACTATACCTGAAGGATATTATCAGGTTATATAGAGTACCTCCTTCTATTGTATCTAATCAGGATCCTAGGTCCACTTTCAAATAATTTAAGGGCTTAATATTTCATTAGGATAAAAATTAAATTTCATTACTACTTTTGATCCTCAATCAGATGGGCAGTGAGGATAAACAATTCACACATTGGTGGATATTCTTTGAGATTGTTCAATGGACTACTTTATAAGTTGGTAACGACATCTATCTTTAGTTGTGCGTTATTATAATAATAGTTTTCATTCTAGTATGTAGATGTAACCTTCTCAAGAATTTTATGGGAAGAAAGGTAGAACTCTATAATTTTGGGATGATGTCATGGAAATAATGTTTATGGGACAAGAATTAGTGGAGGAAGAGGCTGGGAAAGGGAATATAATCTAAAAAAACATGGAAAACTCAAAGAAGGCATAAATTTTATTGAAATAATAGGTAGAAAGACATATCTTTTGAGGTAGGTGACCATGTATTCCTTAAAAGATCTCATTGGAATATTTTGATGCATTTTGGTTATAAAGGAAATATACATCCGCGGTTTATTGGTCCTTTTGAAATCTTAGAGAATGTTGGACCAGTCACCTACAGAGTAGATTTTCATCCAAGTTTATCTCTTATACCCAATTTTATTCATCTTTCGATGTTGAGAAATTATGTTCCAGATTCATCTCATGTCCAGAGCCATCGAGCAGTTCATCTAGAAGAGAACATTTCTTATTAAATGAAACCTATTCAGATTCATGATCAATTGGAAAGAGTATTGTCAAGCAATTTAATCAAATACTTAAGAGTTTTTTTTGGGAAAACCACTTTGAAGAAGATGACACATGGGATTCTGAATATGTTATTAGAGAAATGAACCCCCATTTATTTAATGAGTAAATAAAATTTGGGGGACCCAATTTCAAGAATATGGGGATAATGTAACGCCCATTGGTTTTTTGAAAAAATATAAATTGAAATGCATGACCCTTTGTTTTTTTAGATATTTATATCTACCCTTTAAACATAATTTTGCAGCTTCTATGTTTTGAGTTTCCAAAAAAGGTTATTTGTAATTGACATCAGTTATTTATTTGGAGTCTAATTGAACCAACATGAAATTTTATTGAATAGTAACCTACCCTAATAAGCATTATTATAAATTATAATATGGACCTAGTTAATAGTAAAAATTATTTTTATTTTGTTTTATTATGGTTATATGATAAGGATATGTTTATTAACTTTCCAATGTGTTAAAATTTGAGTTATAAATTAAAAATTGTTATTTTTGAATAAAGTATGATTTTATTTAAAAATTATATTAATAATAATTAAAATTTTATTTTAAAAAAAATGTAGTTCAGTTTTGAAATCTATAAGTTGAAAAATGGTTAGGTTGAATTTTTGGTACTTTTGCTAAAGTAGGTGAATTTTTAGTTAATAGTCAAAATATATCTTTGAGTTTTCGGTATGTTTAATGACATCACTAATTATGTAATGATAATGTAATAATTATAGTATACATTTGTAAAATAAAATATTATATGAGGTGTCCGATGTTGGTAATACCATAGTCAAATATCCTAGGAAATCCCATTGTTTTGAAAATACCACAAATGAGATAACCTTTGGAAATTAATTAAATATTCATTCACTATTTCTATAAATACCAACACATTATTTCATTCAATTCATTAAAAACTCAAAAAAAAAATTAAGATCTGGTAATATTACATCACTTGTATTCCTACTATGTTGTCCTCAAACACCCATGGTCCCAACCATAAATACTTAGGAGTTACTCATAATAGTAAGAGAATTTTCACGATCTTTCTTTTTCAATTAATGTTCTCTTTTCTGTGGTCTAAAATTAATAAATCCATAAAATGGACTAATTTCAAATATATTAAATCGATATAATGTATTATTATTTATTTATGGAGGGGTGACCCTTTTCCCCTCTCTTTTTAATGATTTCCAAACCCATGTTGCATAGCTGTTTGGCTGCAGAATTTTCGTATGGGATTTCCCAACTATTCATTAATTTTAAGTTTCTTTATTTTCTAATTAGTTCCTCGTCTACAATTATACAAGAGTTTTTATTGATCCATAATCATATATATTGAATATTTAATCATGTTTATGTATTATTGTCTATTATACTTCTTCTCGCATCCCACTTATTCATGAAATTAAAACACCATCTATAATGTGTCGACTAGTTAACATCATGGACAAGGTTATTTATATTTATTTTACTAACATCATGATTGGACAAGAAACCATTTTTATGGTTGAACAAGATTATAATTTATTTATTTTATCAAATTAAATTTTTTGGGATCATTTTGAACCCATTTGAATAATTTATAAAACAAAATGAATTCTTTACGATCGATGAATCACAAAAATGAACTAATAAATATGAATAATTTTTTAAATTTTGTAAGTTCCCTATGTAAGAATTCTAAATTATAAATGGTATAATTTATTGTTATATAATTATTTAAATATAATTCCATTCCAATTACGGTGTTTCACTTCAAAACAACAAGAATATCCATGATGAACTGATCATAGAACCCACGTAAATAACACACCAAAAACAATGAAAATAAAACATATTAAAAACAAATGTGTAAACTAATGTGGTAAAATTTTCATATAATGTTATATAAAAATTAATATTTTCCATTAATTTCATAATAAAAATCCTTTAACAATTATACATGAGGTTTAAATACATTTTATGTTAGAAGAACCTGAGGTTAGTGAATTCTGAATCTAATTTCCATTTATTGGGTTAACCTCTTTCTTTGTTAATTATGTAGTATTAAGATTATTGTTGTGATATATTTATGTTTATATTATTTTTCACAATGTTTATTTACATTATATACACATATCCATTCCATTTTATTAATTACCATTCCAATTATATTTTATTGAATTTTTCTTTTTTAAAATCCTTTTAAAACAATATTTTATAAATTTCATATAGGTTGTTTTTTATATGTAAATGGAATGAGTGGTTTCTCTAAATTTCACGAAACATTATTGCCATAATATGTTCATTGGACATTATTTGTTTTGGGATGATCTTATTATATGTCTTTATATGTGGGGGTTGTGCCCAATATAGATCAAGATATGACTGGTGAGCCCTAGTATAGTTCTCCAATGCATTGGGTACTCCTGAGGTGGAATTTGACCAAATGGTTAATCCATGTGTAAGAGTGATTGTAAGAGTTACATGGAATATATTTCACAAGTAAAATACATGATGTTTATATAAATATGTTTTTTTAGGATTATGGGTTTTACTAGTTTTTATGTTATCACTTGACTAACAATTTATTTCATTATATCCCTTACTGAGTTTTATACTCATACAATTTTTAAATATATTTTTCATAGTATATATGGATGGGTATTTGAAAGAAGGTGGTTGTGATGTTTGATATGGATTGTTTCCAAAGAAATAATGTTTTATTTTTTAATGATTTATATTTTGAAAAAAATGGATACTTTTTTAGTGGTATCTTTTTGTATGAATGTGGTATGTTATGTATATAAGATATCATAATTCATTAAAACTCTAAACATGAAATGATCCACATTGTGTAGTATTTTTTTTTCTTGTATAAAGTTCCACACTATGTAATTTAATAATACCATGTCCTTATAGACTTAGTCCAATATTCCACTCATACCAATTAACCATATGTATATGATTCTTTAACCATTTTTCACTTTTACAAATTTAATGTCATAACACATTAATAATAAATCATGTTAGAATGAACACTCCATTATTCCATATTGATGTGGTATGTATAATAACTATTTTTTTATGCAAAACATTAAATAAAATATATAACAACTCAGTCCCATTTTTAAGGAAGGGGAACACCCCTTGCATGGAAACATAGACATATTCTAATCAAACTAAGTAGATCTAATTGGGATCATGAGGGTCAATAATTTAATTTAGACAAATAATTTAACATTTCAAAATAATTGTAAAAATTTTCAATATAACATTTCCAACAAACTTTCACATACACATAATCAATAGAATCAAGGCTATGTGATAGACTGTTATAACACCTACATTTTTTTGAATTATTATCAAATAACAATACCCTATGAATGGAACAAAAACAATCATTATATTCATAACCTCGAAGATTTAGTAAAAATAAGATTTGTGGGGATTTCAATGAATATGAATGATTTTATAATGTCTTTGCAAGAAAATATAGGTATGTGGAGTGTTAGAATGACCTGGATATCAAATTTTTAGACAAATAAAATCTAAATAGTCCTATATCGAAGAGAATTGTTTTTCGACAATGATGGGGCTCTTAGAACATCACCAATACTACTGGATGCAGAAGTGGTTGATAATCATCTTATACCCCTTGAACACTAAGATAGAAATAAAAAAATACGCATTTCAACATCATAATTTTTATCAGCACATTTTGAAAAATAGGGTACCAATTGTCTGACGCCCTATGTATAAGAGGGGGTAGGGAGAAAAGTCTTTCGAGGCTACCCACATCAGTTAAAAATTTGTATAGAGGTCATGTTCCTACCTCTACACAAGTGGGGATTGAAATATTTTTTTTGTTCAGGGAGAACAATTTTATCTAAAACTTAACCAATAATTCTCTATGAATTTTATGGTATCTTTTCTCTCAATTTCATATCCTAAACATCCAACAAACCCCCACGACCTCTCATATTAATAGGAAATATTTTAAATAATTTTTAAATGGTGTTAAACTGAATTTTAAACAATAACATACCTCCATGGAAGGCAAGGATCCTAAAAATGATATAATATTGTTATATCATATATATTAATTCATTAAATATATCCTTTATAACATTTATTCAATGAATAAATGATATAAAAATAACACTACTTCCTAAATTTGGTAATCTCAAAGTACACTAGATTGACATTATTATTATTCAATGATATTAAGGGTAAATTGTTATTTTTTATATTATAATTTTTGAATAATAATTATATCATTAATATCATATAAAAAAATTAATACAATGATTAAAATATCCATGAATGATTATGTTGAAAAATTAATTACACTTCGACATGGTGATGTTATGTCATACGTACACCTAAGAGATGATTTCATATATATATATATATATATATAGATGGAATGTATGATGGATAATGATTTATTAATAGAAAGAATAAAAATTTGAGATATTTATGATAATTATTTCATTATTTTTTAATAGATTGCGTGGATTTATATGTGGTAGAAAATGAAATAATATTGAAAATGCTCAGTTTAGAGTTGTTTACCTTCATTGGAAAACCTCCTTTGAAAAACACTGTATGATTTGAAAGGATCATATTCTCAAAAAAACATAAGATATAATATTTTTTTTGGAAATATATAATGACATTAGGGATGGTCTTAAAAGATATACAATTATCCAACATTTTTAATAATGAAGTACCTTAGGTTCTCTTTTATAAGTGAGGGGATGTCAACTCTTTGAATTAAAAAAGGTATTAAATTAATATAGATTACTTTTCAGTAAAAAAATGTATCCAAAATAATAATATTATAATTTTATATGATAATAATTCTAATAGTAGGATAAATTAAAATTTTATGATTTTTTATAATGTTATTATCTTTATAACTTTTTAAACCCTATTTACCCTATTGAAAAATACAATAAAATCTATGTTTTCCACAATTGACGGTTTAAGAATAGTACTAAAGTATGAAAATCTAATCATAAATGGTACATGGTTTATATTTTAAATAATATATTACTCATTTTTATGAATAATTTATTTTCATCATATATAAATAAACTAAAAAATTAATGTTTATTATATTATATGATAAAATTAATGTTATGGAATAATTTTTTATATTTGAATTAATATATTTAATATATTTATAAATTTCAAATATAGAGATCCAATAAACCTATAATAGGATATATTAATCTAAAAAATCTATTTAACAGAATAATTAATTCAGGATGTTTAACATTTAATATTTTTTGAATTATTTATTTTATTTATCTATTAATTAAATAAATATTTTGTCATGGTGTTGTAAATTAATTACCAAATTATAGATTCACTAATAATTTTAAATAATTATAAATTAAAATAAATATTTATATTTTAATTTAACATATAATATGTAACATTACCTCATATTTTCCTTATCAATTTTTTTTTTGATATTAATGTATAGAGAGTACACTTTTTTATTTATTCCTTTCATAAAAAATATATTTTTCATAATAAAATAAAAATAGAAGTAATTACCTGTATTTTTTTCATATATATTAATATTTTGGAACTACAATGATTAAATCGGTTACAGGAATAATTTTTGTGAAATTTTAATGCCTTATACTGTATTTTTGACATTGTTCTCAATGATTTATCCTTACAATGGTGACTAATATTTAACAATGATAATGTTAATAATGCACTAAAATAAAATAGTTATATTTAAAAAAAGAATATTTAGAGTTAAAAATATATTAACTTTTTTTCAAGGTTCAATTCAAAAAAGTGAAGGGATTTTATATAAAATTAAACATAAAAACCATGTTCAAAAGTAGTTTTAAGAAGAAGAAAAATTAGTGATTATTAACAGTTTTTATACCAAAATATAACATAAAAATTATTCAACTGAAAGTAATTTTTTTATTGATAAAACAAATGACCTATTTGTTATTATACTTTTTTTATAAAAAATATAAGATTTTAAAATCTTGAAAAAAAACATTTTTCAATAAAAATTTATAATTTACAAAATTCATCAAAAATTCATTCTTTAAAGAATATTCATTCAAATTCACTATAATATTATATTTAAATTATTATTTAAATATTAAATTTAATTTATTAAAACTAATTTATAAATTTTTCAAAAAGTAAATATAATTACAATTCTGAATATACAGTAAAATAAATTTTGGAAGAAATTGAGTTTTGAAGAATAAAAGGACATAACCAAAAAATTGTTGTCTATTTAAAAACATTTAATCAAAATATATTTATTAATAAGGAGTACTATATATTTAATTCATAATGTAGTTACTTATATTCATTCACAAAAAATCAATATGTATATTATAATGGAAACGTCTAAATAAAAGTATTATTATATTATATGACAACTTTATTAAAGAATTATATAGCTTGTTAAGAAAAATACCATTCATATTAATCCCTTTTCTAAATATTTATATTGTTACACTAATAAAACTTATCACAAAGAGATCATTATTAAACCCCTTTAATAATGATCTCTATTTAAGATAGTATGAATCTATATAATTAAACTGAAATAAAGAACATATTTTAAATATTTATTCCTTGCAAAAAAGAGAAACATAATGCTACTGAAATTAATTGGATTCATATGAATTTGATCACTAAATTGGGAAGCCTAATTACACCTATATGGTATCTATGATCCATGATGAATTATCCTATGTTCATATAGGATCCATATTCTCTAAAAGATAATCTCTTACTACTATTTTCAAAGGAGAACCATGAGAGAAGTTCATGTTCATAGATATTTATTGAATCAAGGGAATCAAATCCACACCAAAATGTCATCATATAGAAGTATAGTTTTCATAGAACCAACACCTGATCTTTGGTGGTGTGTCCATTAAATAACTCATTAAAACACATCTATAAAGACCATATTCTTATCATCCACCATAGACATTAACTCCCATTTCATATCATATAAAAATGGAAAACATTTAGTCTAATTATATATTATATGAGTTCTATAGAAAGTTATTACTATTCAATAAATTTTTAAACACATTTTCAATTAAATAATATGTAATTATTTTCATGTAAATAATCATCTAAATGAAATATTTATATAATATCTATATATAAATAAATAAATTAAGGGAATGTTTCCATCATTTCATGGATCAAAAATAAAAATGAAGAGGGGAAGTGACTGGGGGTTGAAATTCACCTCCACAACTCAGTTGAATGATGAATTTTATTAAATTAAGTATGGTTTTTTATTCTATTCCTTTTACCAAGATATAATGTTACCATTTTAAATAACCTTTATGTAACATCTCGATACGGATATGATAGATAAGAATTAAACCTTGTTGTGGTTTTCCATTTTCATTTTATGGGGGATGGTTGAGTTTGGATTGGAAGGATACATATAATGGTGATGTAAGAGGTTTATTAGATTCTATCCTTCAACTGCCTTTTTCGTTCTGGCAGCCAGAGGATTTCACATAATGTAATTGGGTTACACATCATGTAATTGTTCAGAAAATTAATCTTTCAAATGATTCACGCTATGATTGGTACATATCGTGAGTTTTAATTATAATCCATTAACGAATTAATGATCATTTTTAACATAGAATTATTTCTTTTAATGGAAATGGTAAAAAAAATTATGGTTACAAAACATAAGTATCTCACGTTGTATATTTGGATTTCATGTTGTTATATACCCCAAATGAGTTTTTTGGAATTGATAGTGTAGTAAAATTTTACAATTTCCTCTCCTTTATTTCCTTATCCCTTAGTCTAAGGAATTCCCCACATGATCCTGATTTCTGCCTTCCCATCCAAATCCATTCATTTGAAATTTGATCCTCACTACACTTGCAATTTAATTCTTAGGTAATTATTCTACCTCGTTCTTCACATTTCCCTCTTTCTCCTATTTTGGGTTCCTAATGGATCTTATTTGAATTATTGGATATATTCCCTATGGTGTTGGATTATTCTTCTATGTTGGGTTTCACAGTCTTATCCACCTTATATCTTGTTGAAGGGTGCCACTATGAGTGTTCCGTTTTGGTATGATGTATATGGTTCTGTCCTGAATAGGAAAATTTTATTATACTTGCATTACATTATTTATTTCAACTTCCAATTGAAATTTCATTACTCAGTTATTTGTTCAATTGATTTGATAAAACCCCATTACAGTGAATTAATATATTTCAATAGTTATGGTATGGACATATGTGAAATGCCTAATTCCATTAATTTTTTTTTGTGTTTTTTGGAAACAGGTTAATTTAAATTATGGATTTAATTCAAATGATTTCAATTAAAAGGTTGGATTTAATTTTGGAAAATAACATCGATAATTTATGGAATTCGTTTTGAATGGGTTCGAATCTTGTGGAAATGGATTTTTATTTTTGATTTAAACAAAGTGGTTTTATCTTCGATGGAGGAATGATATTAATTAAAACCAAATTTTTTAATAGAAAATTGACTTTTCAAAATGGGGAAATTGAGATTAATTTTATTTTATCTTGTTTAATAAAATTCCATGTCATTGATTACGTTGGATGATAAGAAAGACATATATAGTTGTTGAGTCATTTGGACAAACTCCACGAATTTAAAATTCTCGAAAACAAATTTGTGGCCATCACATCACTTAGGGGAGGGTGAAGAGTTGAATATTAACCATGTTAGGTGGCTATGTGTAGACCCATATTTCTGATATCAATTATATGTTTTGGATTCCTAAAGAATGAAATACTCTCATACCGTGTGGTATATGACCATATTGTTTTCTTGTTGTTTATATTTGTGATAAAAATGATTGAAATTTTTATAATACTTCATTACATTAATTCTAGGTATATAACAACAATTTTAAATAAATTTTTTATTTAATACATTCTTATAGAAATGTTCAATAATTTGAAAATTCTTTTCTTAATTTACTTTCTATCATTTGAACTGAAAAACATGATTTTTCAAATATCCTCTAAAATTCCAATCATGATTTCTACTAAATTTGAATAAAATATTCTTGTTATACATTTTGGGTGACTATTATAGAATCCTTGTTCAGAAAAAACATGTATTTTTACCTCACTTACTACATGTTCCTTTATTTGTTTGTAGACTATCTCCTTTGATGTTTGTGATAGTGAAAATGATCACTTGGATATAGATCTAGCTATATAACATTTCACATGGTTACTTATATCCATATGGGATGGTGGTGATTTCCTATATTTTTTGAACATAGCTTATTGTACATTGTAATTTTATGCCTTATTAAATTATGGTACATTACTACCACTGGGGTTTCTTTTTTAAGAATTATATCTTGATTATTTTGTTTTCACCATGTTTTGTGAAAAAATCATTCCGAAATACCGGTTGTATGATTCCAAGTGCTAGTTTCAAACCATGGAGATTGGGAACACCCATTATGCTATGTCAGGGCTAGCTTAGTTATAGGGTTACCAGGGAATGTAGGCATGTTCGTGAAATAGTGGTATTAAGAGGATTTTTTTATTTTTATTTTTCTAGAAGTCACCAGGAATATTAGAAATCTTGTTCAGACATAAAAGGTAGTTGTAATTGATTTCTTGGAAATCTCTCATTACAATGAACTGTATGTCACTAAATTTTGTTATGGAATGACATTATGTGGATTAGTTCATGTATTTTCCCTATTTTTTTAGGATATGTGAAATAAAATATTTTTTAATCCTTATTTTGGGAATAATTTCACATCTTTATTAGTTTGAGTATTAATCTAATGAATTATTTGTTTTCTATTAGTTATGTGTTGTATAATTCCTCTGAGGAGATGTGGGAATAGAATCAAGGAATAGGGTTCAGCTGAACCTTATCAGTAGAATCATATTTTAGACTCAAATCTAGTTGAGGTGATTTTGGTCTCGTTCAAAGCTCCAGGATATGCACCACCTCAAATCCCCATTCAGCCTCCAGCTATGGATCCCCAGGGGATGTTCATCAAAATCATTCCCAAGATTTCCTTTACTATAAGCCAAAAGTTTTCAAATGCTCCCCTCATAATCTACATTTTCAAGAATGTTTGTACATGATATAACATTTATTTATATTCATGGATACCTCAGGTGTGATCAAGGTGAAGTGTTACACCTTCATGTTGGAGAGACCAAGAAGGATATGGTGGGACATGATAGTGGAAACAATGGGTTGTGGGGGATTTTCTAGGAAATATATCTTGGTTCTTTTTAGTGGCCAGTTTTTTCTAGTGTCAATGGTGTTGGACAAGGCTACAGAGTTTTTTAAGATTGATTAGGATGATAAAACCCTAGAAGAATATTGAAATCACATTTCCTATTTGGAGTAGTTCTCTCCTAAGTATATATGTAATGATAGAATTTAGGATTGATGGTTTGAGTTGGGACTTCGATTAGATAGTCATGTTGATTTTCTAGATATGTAGATGACAATTGAGATTGATTTGGATGGAATTTATGGTTTTTCCAGTGTTTCTTTTCCCCCAGCAGCATTAGTGGTTCCTTCAAAGGAAAACAAAATTGTAATAATTATCATGGAATTATTCAATGACATGGTCAATACAGGCCTCCTACAACACCATGAGGATATCAATTTATTTTCTACCAGTGTGGATGTATAGAAACATCTACGAGGGTTTCCACTGTGGCACCCATGAACTGATGCTCGTATAGTCAACTATGAAACTTATTAAGAATCTTCTATCTCATATCTTATCTACGTAGTCGAACATGGTCAACATCTAGTTCTAAAACTGTGGTTAAATCAAATGATTCATGTATAAAAGGGTTCCATCCATAGGAATATAGAATGAAGCTACATCATATAGTAGAAGTGTCTATAGAGGATGTAGCCATGGGTCCAAAAATTGTGAGTGGTAACATTACTGTAGCTTTATCAAAAGAGATTACTCTATTTAATACTAGTGAATCCCACTCATATATTTCATCTTATATTGTTAATATTATTAATCTTCCAATAGAGCATTTATCTGGTTCATTGGATATTAATAAACTCAATGGAATGAAGAGGAATCGTGGTCTTCATAGTCCTGACGGTGTCCTCTTCCTATAATATTTTGATCATTCATGTATTTTTCTTGTTCTCGACATGAAATATCTTGATGTAAAATTTTAGATGGATTGTCTCATTGAAAATAAAACCACTGTTTATTATTATCTTCAAAGAGTATACCTTAAAAAATAAGTGGTGTACCTATTTTCTTTCAAGGAGAATGGGACCCAAGGTCGAGTAGATTTGGACGCTCTTATCCAATGTTGCAGAATGTGATAACGATGTTTTCTTTTAATCATTAGTGGGAATTAATGAGGGGGATATACCTCTAGTAGTATTTGAGTTTCCTCACTTTTTTTCTTCTGTTTCATATTTATTATTATTGGAGGGGGAGGACAATTTTCCCATTAACATGATGATTGACAATAGAAATGTTTCAATTCCCTCTTACAGAATGGCTTCAGAAAAAATGAAAGAGCTGAAGTCCCCAATGTATAATCTTCGTGAGAATTGATTTATACGACTATTCATGTCACCTTTGGAGACAATGATTTTATTCTTGAATAATGATGATGGTTAACTTCACATATGTGTTATTTATTGAAACTCAGTTGTGTTATGGTAATGAACCATTATCCATCTGCATGGATTGATGATCTATTTGATCAGATGAAATGGGCGTAGTGTTTTTAAAAAATCATCCATCGATCTTGTTAACATCAGTTGAGGACAAATAAATATTACATTTGGAAAACTGCCTTTTAGAGTAGTTTTATCCATTATTAGTACTTTGTTATTCCCTTTGTCATGACACATTCTCGTTGAGTTTTCATGGCATAGATGAACAAAATTTTCCACAAATATGTGGATAACATTGTGGTAGTATTTTTGGATGATATTCTTGCCTACTCCATGTCTTAGGAGGATCATGTGAATCATCTAAGAATAATTTTAGGCTTCTTGGAAATCACCAACTCTATGACAATATTTCAAAGTGTGATATCTATATTCAGTAAATGATGCTATTGGGACATTTGTTGTCATAAAAAGGTATATCTGTTTACCATGAGAAGTTGAAGACTCTTATGACATTGGAGAAACCAGAAAATCTCATCAAAATATGGAGATTCATGGGATTCGCCTGAAATTATCACAGGTTGTAAAGGAAATATCATAGTTGGATTCTCTAATTACAATTATGATAAGTATGGGGGAGATGTTTTCTTAGGATTATAAATTTATTAATTCTTTTGTTTATCTTAAATTACATTTGATTATTATACCAGTGTTGACTCATCAAAAGGCTAGGCATGGATATGTGTTATTTTTCGATGCATCAGGTTCATCATTCAGTTTTTTCATGTGAAGAGAGACCGTGTAGTTTATTATGGACCTAATAAAATTATGACACATGAGGAAAATTTTCCAACCCCTAGTATTGACCATGCACCTATGATTCACACACAAACGAGTTGGTGGAATTTCTATTATGTCGAAAGGTTATGCATTTTTTTAGAACAAAAAATCTTGAGTTATTTCTTCTCTGAAATTTTTTTGACCATCCACATATTAATTGGATGGATTACAGGCATTATATCCACTATTACATCACCTATAACATGGGGGAATGGAACATCATTTTAGATGCATTGAACTGGAAACATCTGACTGAGGCTGTGAATGAATCATCCAAAGAGTGGTGTTTGATGGTTATTCTCTATACAGTTACATACTATAGTTTCAGAGAACAGGGATTAAGATTAATTATGCTATTTTCATTAGAAAACATCTCATCTCTATAAGATTCTTCCAGGCCAAGATCTTGAAAATTAATTATGTACGGTTGCAGACTCTCTTTATAGTGGGAAGACTGTGGTATAATGCTCATTCTCTAATGAAGGTGTTCTATGCTCTTAGGGTTGATTAATTATTCCATTAGTGGTATGGAAAATTGTTGTCGGTGATTTTCATAATTCATAGTGGGTTGTGCACCTTGAAACCACTAAGAAGTTTTATGAAATCTAATGGCAATTATGGTAGATATTTACCATATAGGTCATTGCTGAGTTTGTTTCATATTGTTATACATTACAGCAGGTTATGCTCAAGCACTATAAATCCTCATGTTAACATCAAACACATCATGTCCATTTTTATAAGTGGTATGAAATTTTTATCTACACTGTGGTTCAGTTTCCATGTATAAAGAGAATGAACAATGTGGCATGGTTTTGGATCGATAGGCTAACCTTGTCCTCTTACATTATACCCTTTTGAAATACAACCAATGTTTAGGAGTCAAGAAATATCTATTGGAACTATATTTTATGTTTTCAAATAGTTCCATATGTTTTATTTTCTAATAGGAAATTTTAGATTATTTATCACATTTTGAGAGGCCTCCAAGAGGCATTGTTATCTCAGGTCCGCTTCAGCACGACCAATCATCCACTATCAGATGGCCAGATAACGAGAGTTGTAAAACTTCTTGAGGATATCCTTTGCGCTTGTGTAATATATTTTAGAATTGATTGGGATCATTAATTACATATGGTTGAGTTTCTTATAACAATAGTTTCCAGACCATGAACAGAATTGCACCTTTTGAGTCCTCTTATTACTAATCAAATAAATTTATATTGTGCTTGTTGATGGGGGTGAGAAAACATTGTTTGGACTATGTTTGGTCCAATATATTATGGAAAAGAATTATTTTAATCATAAGATAATGTTAATTTCATAGAACCGATACAAGTATTACGTGGGTCGTCATTGTCGAACATTGTAATATTTAGTTGACCACATTTTATTCGTGATGGTTTCACCCTAGTTGGTTAATCGATGTCTTGGGAGGTATGGGAAAATTGCTCCTTGTTTTGCGGTCCATTCATGGTTGTCGAATATATGGGTAATGTTTTTTACCATTTAACACCTCCACTACATCTGGAAACAATACATAACATGTTATATATATTGCAGTTGATAATGTAGCTCTCTAATTCATCTCACATTTTTAGCTAGAGTGATATGAAGATTGAACAAGGTTGAATTTTAATTTATCGGACAATCCTGAAAGTTGATTATAATGCCAAGGTAGTTTATGTAAGGATGATACATTTGGTTTGTGTTCCATTGAATTATGGTTATGAGAAACACGAGACATTACAATGAGATGTACTGATTAGAGAGCATTGGCCTCTTTTTTTATGGTGGATTTATCATATGTGTTGAAGGGATATAAGATATTAATGGTAGAAGGTTTGTAACATTCAATTACTGATCCCATTGGTACATATGAAACCTTTTTTTGGTTTTCATTTTTTGTTTTGGGTTTAAAGGGGTGAGTTTGGATTAGTGGGATACCAATAATGGTGAAGTAATACTTTTGTTTAACTCTATCCATTAAAAACATTTTTATGTGTGTGTCCTGAGGATTTCACATCGGGTAATAGTGTAACACGTCATGCAACTGTTATAAAAAACAAGTCTTGAATGGCTTCACTATGTCACAGTTACACAGTGTGAGTGGTAAATGCACATCGTGAAGGAATTAATGATCTATTTTTAACTAAAACCATCATATTTTAATGAAAAATTGTACATGTTTTGATGTTCATGAAACATATGTTTTTCTTCGTGTGAATTTGGATTTCACAATGTGAAATAACTAGAATGTGTTTTTTAAACATATAGTGCAGCTGAGTTTTTATTTTATTTCACTAATCTAGTTAATTCCCCCTCGACCTATAGAATTCTTTTTGTCATCATGAATCAGTCTAGCCCTTCTAAATCCACTAATATGGCATTCTATCAATTCTACACTTGAGGTGTAATTCATGTGTATTATTTCTAACCCGTTCTTCAAATTTATCTATATCTCCTCTATTGAGTTTTCAATGGATCTTCATATAATTGATGGATCTGTTACCAATAGTTTTGCATCTTGCTTATATGCTGGTATTCCTTGTATTTTCTTCCTTCTGTCTCATTTACATGTGTCATTGTGAGTATTGAGTTTTGGGAAAATATATGTGCTTCTCTCCCGATTTTCAAAATTTATTAAACTTACATTGCTTGATTTATTTAAACTAATTATTTAAATTCAATTAATCAAATTTTATTTCAATTTATTGGATAAATCCCAATTCAATTGAATTAAAAGATTATATTTTTTTTCATAGATATTTCTCAAAACAATAATTATATTGAATTGGGCTGTGTGGATTTGAATTGGAAATTAGAAATTGTTTAATTTAAATTGTATATTTGATGGAAATAATTTTAGTTAAATTTTTGAATTAAATTATGGAATATAATTGTGATAATTTATATAATTTTATTTGAATGTATTTCTAACATAAGGAAATGGATTAAAATTTTATTATATAAACTGAGTGGTTTTATCTTAGAAAAAGGATTTTATTTTATTACTTGTCTTTTTTTTGTTTTCAATGGAATATTAGAATTTTAAAATTGGGGAATGGGATTTTATTATATTTTATATAGTCTTAAAATAAATTTCCCATTATAGATTTCTTAGGATAACATGAAAACCATAGATAGGTGTTGAGTTATTTGGACACACTTAACACTAATACAATTTTCTAAAACATACAGGGGTGGGTCACATACTCGTGGGGAGGATGATGAGATACCTATGTTCAATGTTAGGGGGAATGTGTGTACAAAAATTTTCAGATCACATAGAGAGTTTTGATTTATATAGCTGAAAATAATGTCATACCATTTGGTAGTTGACCATGTTTCCCGCTTGTAATTTATATACGAGATATAAATGTATTCTAGTGGTATAGAACTGCTTTACATTCCCTCTTGTTTTATATAATTTTTTTTATCTAAATGTTTTATTTAAGGCATTATTTTTAAAATATTCCTTTATTTTAAATGAATTTTCATAATATACATTCCATCATTGGAAATGTTTTCTTGGATTTATCTAAATACGATAAAAAATTACAAACATGATTACTTATATAATTGAAAGCACTTTTTTGGTTAATTTATGTTTGGTGAATATTATGGAATCCATGGTGAGAAATTACTATTAATTTTAGTTCACACCCTACTAGTGTCATTGAGTGTTTGTAGATATTCTCCATACCGGTTTGAGTAAAGGGAGAGGATCATTTAGTAGTGGATCTAGCTATTAAATATAGGACATGGTGAATTATTTTTATATGGACCTGAAGTGATTTTCCTCTATTTTGGAACATGGTTTGTAGTATATTGGGATTTTATATCTTTTCATATTGTGGTATATTACTCCAACCGATGTTTTTGTTAGATTTAATGAAAACTTGTTTTTTTTATTTTGTTATGTTTTGTGGAAATATAATTGGCACTTTCTTGTTTTACGATGAAGTGTTCTATTCGCCAACCCATTCATATCAGGAATTCCCTTCAGGATATGTCAGGGATAGATTGTTTATCGAGATACAGGGGTACCCGAGTTTGTTCATGGAATTTTTAGCGTGGATATTATATTTGTGAAAATAAGTAAAAACTCATCCTTATATAATTTGGATCATATTATTTTTAAATGTTTTAATAACATCAATAAATATAATTTATATGAGTTTGAAATGATAATTTTTCTAACAGTGCACCTAAAGTGTAAAAAATACTTTTAGAAAAAAAATTCTACTACGCATAGAATTTGTGTTTAATATGTAGTTATTAAAAATTTATATTCTAATGCAATATTGTTTTTAATAAATTTAAATTTTATGTTTGTTTTATTGAAATTATAAACTGAATGTTCCATAAAAACAAATGATTCAAATAATATTTTTTATTATTTTGTTATTAATATAATATTTTAATTTGTTTGTAAAAATTTCTGAAACATGGATCCATAAGATCCAAAAACATATTAAAATTCATAATTTTATTACATAAATATATTTAATGTTGTAAACATGTTGTTATAACATATATTATATACAAACACAACGATTAATCCATAAAAAATGTAATTATTATTAAAACATATTTTCTGATTAATTATCAATCACTTTAATAAAAAAAGAAAAAAAATTAAAGATAATATTTAATTGTTGAATTCCAAAATTATTTATATTTTTTTAATTTAAAATTCATTAAATTTATAAAGTCACTTTTTTATAAAAAGTCAAAAATATAATGAATAAATCCTTATTTTTTAAAAGTGAAATTTCAAAATATTAAATGTTAACTCTCTTACTTCAAATCATTTACCAATAAATGTTGTCAGTAAAATTTTAATATAAAATATGAACATCCATAATTAATTATATGTTTCTTGAAAGTAAATTTGTGCCTCATAGAAGTTGATTTTTAGAAAAATACCATTCTAAAAAATAAATGATATTATTTTTTATTTCAGCTAAACTAATTTAATTTCATTCATAATAAATGTTTCCCATATTTTCCTCATATATAACAATATATAATGTATTTACTCATATTATGTATGACTAGTTAAATTATTATATTTTTACTATCATACAACAATATTAATATTTTATCTAAATATATCGTTTTTCTTTTTGGTTTAGAATTATGTGTGGTGAAAGCAATAGAACCCCTTTATTTATTGAAAGGTAATAATATTTTATGATCACAAGTGTTACATTTCTCTTCCTAAATAAATATCACCATCATAAGTTTATTAATTACTAAATGAAGTTATTTTTTGAGGGTATTTTTATCATATTCACCATTTGATGTATTACCTTAAATATGGAATTGACAATAACCTATATGGATATAACATGTTACTTATCATTCATTAAAAAATTATTCATTCCTATAATCATAGAAAATTGTTTTAATATTTTATAATAATATATTAAATATAAATTATCATACAAAAACGGATTGAATCTCCATTTCATATATCTAATTGATGTTGTATATTACTCCCAAAATGAAAACAAACATTTATAGTAAATTTTTAATAACAAATAAGTTTTGAAGGTGACAATATTTTTTATATATATCATAATCTAAAAAATAGGTGAACATAACCTATTATATGATGGTTGAAATTTTCATTAAATAGATTATAGAGACCATTTATTTTCATACATAGATATTTTATCAATTTTTAATATCATTAATTCCATTCTAAAACCAAAATATGTTGATATTAATGTATTGGGCCTTCAGAATGTTGGAAATACAAGTAACTAGTTTATGTGTGATCTATCTCATCACCTGTTAATTTCAACAGAACTAGAACCCCTATAAAATATACCATACCTAATCAATTTTATCATAAAATGGGAATTGATATAAAAAATTATGTGATATCATATTCATAGTATGGTAAAACTAAAAGAGATACATGAGAATAACATAAACAATCAGGTATGATAAAATTTACATAAAATTTTAAAACCATACCCCTCACATCAATGATCAAAATATTGAGTCAAAGAATACAGATTGGTACATTAAATGATGTGAATCATAATGAAATCAATGTACGTGATCTATGACAGCATAACATTGGTGTAAGATAATGAATTTATGAATAGATGTAATCATTGAAAATAATTTTCAAATTCATAATGGATGACTAAAAAGGCTATTATAGTTGAATGGGTTCACTCCTAAAACTAACATAGTAGATAAGGATCACTCCCAAAAACATCATAGTAGAAATATTACTCCTTGAATAGTATCAGTCCCCATTCCAGTCCTTTCTATATTAAGTTATATAAATACATACCATATGTAATAGAGGGAGTTTTTGGTATCACATTTCAAAATATTATAATAAAACATATTTGTGATAAAATATCATTAACAATTCCTTATATCATAACCCATGTTATGAAAAGTGTTTCCAGAAAAATTAATATATAAAAACCTATGGAAATGATAGGGGTTTTATAATCATGTAGTTATTGAATAATAACATATACCACAAAAATAAGTGGTTTTAATAAGATTTATTTCATGGTATTACCCATGGAATAAAATTATGATTCATAATCCTTATGTCATCATAAACATAATAAAATTACTGAATGAAAATTAATGTTACTTATGAACAAGATCCTCAATAAGAAACATAACATGAATGGATTACATCTTAGGAGGAGAATTGTTTTTAATGAAACTTATATCATATGTTGTGAAAATTTATATTTCCATTGAATAGAAGTTTTATAACATAATATTCATATAATTATTTAAAATAAATTTCTATGAAGATAAACATTGAAAAAAATAAATTAAAATTTAAAGAAAAATTTGATGATTTTTGACGAAAATATCATTATAAATTTAAATTCAATTTTACAGCATAAAATAATATTAAAATTTATTTACATGAAAATAAAAAAGATGTATATTTATTTGAAAATAAAATTGGATAATTATAAAGGAATATTTAGAATAATGAGATGTCATGATAGTGGAAAACATTTTTTATGCCATATTATTTAAAATAATGTTTTCTTTAATATTTTAAGTAAAATAGAAATTAGAATTGAATGGAAAATAAAAATAAGATTCATTTTAATATAATTTAAAATAAAATAAAATATGTAGAACATTTTGATCAATAAATCCTTTTGAATATGTCAATTTATTTTTATAAAACATTGATATAAAAGGACATTTTTTTTGTAAGAGGGAGATGATGTGGGTTTTCATTAAAAATGTTATATTGAAATTCTTACCAATTTGGTATCATTGAATTACAAACTGTATGGATGAATAAAATTGAATCGAATATAAAATATCACGATAATAAATAAATAAATTATATTACAAGTCATAATGCCTTTATATACACATAATATAAAAATATTGGTCTATAACAAAATATTTTTCTCAAATTAAACAATTTGAGAAAAAAATTTATTACCTAAGGTTTCTACATCGGACGTAGACATTCAAAACTGCTATATAGTTAGTATATTATTATTAAACATATATTAATAAAAAATAAATATATATATATATATATATATATCAACCAATATATTATTTTCTTATTGCAATTTATTACCCATTTATTATCCAATCAATATTTAAGTCACGTTTGAAGCAATAACTACATTATCATCATTTTTGTGTTTAATATTAATATTGTTCCTTTTACACTGATCATTGTCCCATAATATATAATTTTTTAACAATGATATAAATTTAATATATATTCAATGAATATTTTTTTTATTTTAATCCAAAATTTATAGAGACAGAAAATGAAAACCACGTTTCATAAGGACGATACGTCATACGTATGCAAGATTTTTTTTTTGTTTCTCAATTAATTGAAATAAATAATCATAAATAATATATTACAATTAATGGAACAATTTTTTAAAATTTATATCTCCAATTTCCATTAAATACATCCTTATTTCCTTCAATGTAATGTATGGTCGGATCACATCGTTTCACGAGAAGGTAGTCCACCATACACTAGAGGGACATTATATAATTCCAAAAAAATATATATACAACCTATGACATAATAATTTATTTATTCTATTAAAACCTTTATTATATTATATAAACATTTATCCTCTGTTATATCGGGTTGTGAGAGGTGGCGATGTAAAAAATTATAACATTGATCCATGATGTGGTTGTCTGTCATACATAAGAATGATAGTGGAATATCTCATTTTGTAGAAGTGGGAGTGATTTTAGGTGATTAGCTAAACATAAAATAATATCTATAATTAAAATAAATATTCATTATTATATCCAAATTTATAAAAATAATAACATTGATAGTAGGAAAATAAATATAAAACACTCGGTAAGGGGTCATACCTCTTTTTCAGGCAACATTTTATGGTTTGAAAAAAAATGACTCTTATATTGGAAATATAACTGAAATAAGTATTTTAGGATGGGAGGAGGTTTGTTATTATTTTATTTGGGTAGTCATTGGATAATAGAAATTATTTTGGTTTAGTGGATAGAAGGGTAGAAGGAGTGGTATTTTATATGTTATGTCTGTGGCACACTTATGATTTTTTTAAATGATAACGGTGTAACCAACTTTTTCACTTTCTAAAATGATAAAAAATGAAGAAACATTGATTACAGAAGAGATAAAGGCATATATGGACGATAATGTGTGTTTTATAAATTTTAGGTAATTGTAACACATATCATTTTAGATTAACCCCCTATATGCCCATTTTTACATTAACCACGGAATGTTTTTTCCATTTTCAGTATACATTACGGTAAAAAATTTAATTAAAATTTTTAAATAAAAAAATTAATTATTATTTCAAATATGGAATCTATTTATCCATGTTCTTTTCAAATAATTGGAGACTTATAATTCAAATTTAAATTTTTATATGTGATGGGAATTTGTTTCTCCAAATATACATTATACATATGTTTAAAAAGGTTCTATATGAACATTAAATTTGAAAATGATTCAAGTAAACTAAATATGATTAAATCACTTATAATTTTAGTTATATTAGTTATCTACACTTTTTATAAGAAATTACATTATAATATTCTTTATAAAAATGAATTTTTTAATAGAAACTATATTATCTATATTTACTGAAACAGTTTTTTTTAAGAACATACCAAAAATTCTTTGTAATATAATTATAAAATACAAATTAATCAATTATAATTATTTTATCATATTAAATTTATTACTATTTAAAATATTAATTTTAATACATTTTACAAAAATACATGACACAAATTTTTTAGATATTATTATTTTCAAAACATATAATGATATTTTATAATATTAAGTGCATGTTTTATCAATATGTATTAATTATAAATAAATTATAAATAATATTGAATTTTTTTCATATCTCTAAGTTTATAAGATAGGTTATTGTGGTTTTATTTTAATAATAAAATTAACAATATATTGTTGGCAGTTAAATCATAGTATCTCATGTAATTCCAGATAAACTCGAAGTTGTGTATATTGTACAATATCAAAGAATTTTTGTTATTCACAATAAATTATTTCTAAAAATAAGGGATATTTCCTTCTACCCCACTTAATTTGAAATTATACATAAAAATTATGAACACTGATATAAACAAATAGGAATAATTTTGAATTATCATTTGGCTATGTTCACCCATAGATTCATCGAACAATGGCTTTCTCCAAAAAAACATTCAATATTTGAGTAGATTTTTTTATAATAATTTCCCCATATAATTTAATTTATTTTATATATATTCATTATATTAAACACTATATCTCAATAGTTTTAATTCTATGATTAGTACTAGTGAAAGATCAATAATGTACTTCATTATGGGAGAAACACAGAATATATTTCAATCTTGAGAGAGTCTTGGATGAAGAACCAAGATATAGGAATCCATCATGATACAATCAGTAATTTCAAAGGTAATGATTTACCTAGGTATTATTTTACCTTTCATATTCAATCTCATAACCATTTCCAGGAGGAAAATATTTGAAAAACCTTTTCAAGAAAATGAAATTTTATATCACATAGGTGATTTTCATTATAATTTTTCCTTTCACTCTGAGAATAATTGATATTTTATTTAATGACTCTATACATATATGATATTTTTTCATCTCTTTCATTACCCAGTAGAATTGATTCTCTAACATAATTCAAACACATTGGATCTATACACATATTTGCATAGAGGCCTTAATAAGGATCTACTTGAATAAATGAGTGAATGTTATTGTTTGTAAGAAACATTAACTATTGGAAGGTATAAATCTCAACCTTCATAAAAATGTAAAATGTAAAATATCATTATATCTTGTAGTGTTTGAATTTATCTTGTAGATTGACCATATTTTTATGGATGATACCCAGGACTAATACATCTCTACATAAAATTATCTCGCTAAATACATCCACAAAACCTCAAGGTAATCCTCAGATACATATCATATATAATTGGATGTGGTACTTCATTAATCCTTATGAACTACTTATTATATATTATAGAAGTATGATCATGATAGATGTATTATTTAGTAGTAATATTGTTTGATGTCATTTTATGAAAATTGATTATAAAGCATATTGCACTATTCCATGTATATGTTTTTGGGATTCATTGAAAAATATACATGGTAATGTTTTCCCATTGTCATTTTATATGGATTATGGATGGAACATTCCCTATAATTTTCATCTATTAACCACATTATATTGATAGACCATTCACTGTGATAAGAAATATGTGATGTCTCTATTCATTCAATTGGACTAGAAATAAATATTTTAATCAATATACATCTTCATATATATAGGATGAATGTAAAATAAATAATAACCATCTTCCTTTAAAAAAAGCTTTAAATCAACTATAGATGGAATATGTACACGGTTCTTGATCCTCATAATTCCAACAAGATCAAGGTTAATCATTGAAACATTTATAAACTTATTTTGTAGGTCTACATCATTTATTTATATATATTAATTCTTAACATAAATATATGGTTGATCATATAGTTAATCAACATAAGATTATTATACATCCTCCATAATTTTCAGATCCATCCATTGAAAATCAAGAAAATATTTGATCCTTTTTTACTAATAATTTATAAGATACCATGATCCTTTTAACTCAAGAAAACTTTTACATTTTTAACTGTAATATGATCATAATTTATTATATAATAAAATTAATTAATGGAATCTAACCATAATCCCTCATGCATATTCCACTTATTATATGTTAACATATACAGTATTATTTTTTTACCAGTATATATATATCACACCTTTTCCCATAAATATATTTCATCTATATAATTAATGAATAATTTCATAAAATTTACTATATATCATTATTTTTGAAATTGTTCTCAAGAAAAATAACTTTTTTATGATGCATAATCTATAACCATCTCAATCTAGATAATAACACATACCGAAGTATTATTTTATACATCTCAATATATTGAAAAATATTCTCTACTATATAGTATTTTTTGAATTGGTGCACTAACAAATGTCCTCATTATGGTTTTGAATTTTTCTTCACATTAATCTATTTATAATAAAAAGGACCCCTTCTTAGTTTTCATTATGAGTGGATTACGTAGTAATTAAAAATTCCACAAAACCAATTTATATTTTCCAACATGACCAATATGACTATGTATCGTAGCAAACATTGCTTTTCTTGGATAATAAAAAAAGTCTACATCATTAATGGATCAACAAATTTACACACTCTTGAGATTAATGACCCAAAAAACATATTCATCCAAAATAAAAACATTTTAATTTTTTAAAAATAATTTATCCTACCATAGGGTATTTAGTTTAATTCCAAAGTTACATTAATGCACATACTTTTCCTTTTAATATGTTATAATATTATATACAATTACTTCTACATATTGATCAATATATTCTTTAAAGACTGTATTCATTAAATCTATGATGATATTACGAGAATTAGTTAGAATAAATTGTTTCACAATATATTCATAGTTTATATACCATATAGTAAATTTTCCCTTCAATATATCCTCCATAATATACATAAATTGATGAAATATATAAATGATTTAAATCATTGATATTTTTTGACCTCTACACAGTTGAAGCAATGATGCATCAATATTTTGTAGATGTTACTTATTCTTGATCATTTTATTGTTTAGATATAAATTATCATTGAAGAGTCACAACAATATATCATTATTTTAAACAAAAAGAACAGGTTCCCCGCTTGGTGACACATGTGGATTAATTATTCCCTTGTAATGATTTTCCTACAGTTTCATTTTCTATTTCAAGACTGCAAATATGGTTATTTTAAATGATGTATATAAAATTTGGGTTGAACCATGTATGATATCTATATGGAAAATAACATCAGTTTTGTTAGGTGTTATTGAGATTCTTCTTGAGAGACATCATGAAAATTACACAAAATTGGTGTATGATGGATTTTTAGTTTCCCCCTAACCATTTGTGAGATACACCATTATTTAATAAGAAGGAAGACTGATAAAATTGTTAATATTTCTATTATAAGATCATATTTATCATCATAAATATCGGCAATAACGGGTTGGTTTTTAATATAAAATGTTACTTCCATTTCTCAGAAATATATTTTGGGATATTGTAGATAAATGAATTTTATTCATAAGATAATATAAAATTTTAACAGAGATATAATTATAAGATTTGTGGGAATCACATTATCACAAATTTCTACTAGATAAGAATCATATACAAGAGATGTTATTATCATACAAATTGGGGTGTTAAATTTTAATTATATATCTAATACATTGTTTTGAATCATCATAACCTTATAAAATTATTCATATATGAACAAATGGGTAGATAAGAATCAAATATGTCCAAATCAATTCTAGAGTGGATGGTAACTGTACCTTTCACCACTTCATTATAACACCCTCATAAAAAATAGTTATCACATGAGATTTCCCTCAGCCTCCACACATAAGAGGTTTCTACTGTAGATAATCATCATTATACATTATATTTGGTAGTTAGTTAGAATATTTGCATGCACCTTCCCATTTATTATAATTTAAAAAATTGAAATATTACTAGCTCCATTATGGTAGAATCATACATGAACCTTTTCTTGCAATAATCATAATGTAAACCATATTTTCTTATGTCCATATTTTTTAAATTTTCATTTAAATTGCAATTTCTTATACTGTCAGAACTATGAAATGTCCATGTAACTCCATTCTCCATTTCCACAATGAGAGCACATCAAACAATCTATTCCCAGTGACTAATGTATATTATGTCTAAATAAATGTGAAACCATTATTTTAATCTATTAAATATTCAATTAACATTAATATCATATTGGATTATTATACCCGAATCATAACTCATAATTAATGTAATATTTTCATTATTGGTACAAATTAATTCTTTATACTTTTTTGTTATCTAATGTGACTCCTTTTCGAAATTCATACAAATAATACGATGAATATAATTATTGATAAATAATTTATCAAACCAATCTCAATCCATGGTGTCAATTTCATCATGTTTCCATAAATTATTTAATATGTCCCACCATATCGTTGCTTCATTTTCTAAATGGCGGATAACCAAATATACATTTTCATGTTCCGAACACTGGATATTATGAAATATATATTTAGAGGTAATTATCAATTTCCAAAAATCTAGTATATCATCAGATCAAATTTATTATGGTGGATGTTTACTCATGATTTACTCAAAATAAAAGTATTCACTCACATTCTAATTTGTATTTTCAGTATGATTCTGGGATTCAGAAAGTTTTTTCTTCATTAAAATGATATTTTTCATTTCAACTCTAATAATATTTTTCCTAAAATAGAATATAATTTCACAAAAAATATCAATTAAAATTAACACAATTATTTTCTGTTCAATAGTATTACTAAAACTCAAAAAACATTTTATAATTAACAATATTCATAGGTATAGATGGATAATCATGAAAAATAACTTGTATTTTTGAATAATGATGAATTTTTTTTATCTATGAAACAACAAGATTATTATAGAATATTCATTGTCATCATCTATCTAAAATAATAAAAATGGTTCTTACATTTCTAGTGAATTTCCATAGAATTTACCTCATGAATGTTAAACCATTTGTGAAACATGGACCATTTTCCTGATATCGGTGATGATCGAGTCATGATCAATGATCATTATTTACATTTATTACCAATAGTTTCCATTATTCTTCTTCCATAACTAATTTTAGTATCCATATAGAGATATATTTTCTTAAAAATCACTAACCATATCCTTTATGAAAATTCCATGAGATTTTCAGATACATTAACTAATCCTTATAATTATACATAGACATGTTATTAGGGATTTTAATAATTTTTTATCATCCATGATTCCAATGAAAAAATAAAATAATCCTATGATATAAACTATTACAGCTTAGAATATTCATACATAGATATTTCTCCATTTATTTTTTAACATTCATTTCATTATACAAACCCTTTCATATGGATCATAAAGTTATAGTTCTATTGTAGACAAGAAAACATAAAAACTTTTTTCATATGTGAACTATATCATATCCAACATTTTTCTTTCATATATATAACCATTTTTAGAAAAAATATCAACTAATACATGTTTTCATTTAATGGGGAATTAGAAATATTTGAATGGGTTAGTCCATATGCTTAGTTTTGGTAAAAAAGTGAGATACATAATTATAATAAGAGTATAAGGGTTAGATAACATGGACATAAATTTGAAAACCATACAATGCATATCAAATACTATAATCTGGAGTCCTGAAATGATAATTGGAAGTTTATATGACCTAAATCATAAGTAAGTCGAACAACATGATCCATGAAATAATATCATTAGAATGGACATTGATTTTTAGAATTCACATGAGAATGTAAAATCACATCCACAGTTGGTGTGGATGACATCTATGGATATTAAGTAGAATTGGTTCAATACCAAAAAACATAAGAGTAGTTATGATTCACCCCTAAGACCATCATTATAGAAAATTACCAATAATGAACCAATTCAACTCTCCATTCATGTTGGGTGTATCATAAGAGATATATATCATTACCCAATTTGTTGTAGTGAGATATATGTCCCATCCATAACATTATGAAAATCATACATCTATATCCCACAATATCTTTAAACATTCATCATATCATAACACATGAAATTAGATGGGATTCAGAATTATTTCATAAAATTATAACATGTGTAAATTATATATGTGTCATAATTATTTCATCATATCATCAGTTCCTAACTATTAAAAATTAGTTTTTTTTATAATTATATCCTTAAGCAATAATCCATTGAAGATAAATATTCTTTATAAACATCATGCCAATATAAAAATATTCCCTTTATAAAAATAAATATAACATTATCTAGGGATTATATACATGTATCCAAAATGTAACATCAAAATTATGTAATCTTATGTGGAAAATGATTATGAAACTACATTTGGAACATATTTTGTGGAAAATAAATTTTCATTGAAAATAAAATTTTAAAATAAAAAACTAATAAATCATTATAGAAATCCATTTCCTTAAAAATAATCTTTAAAACATATAAATGAAACTTTTATAAAAAAAGAAATATTTCTCAAGGAATATATAATTTCAACATTGAATTTTTTTTCATAATAATAAGACATTTTGAATAATATTTTCTTCAAAAATATCCATTGAATATTTTAATTGATTATTTTAAATAATGAGTGTCTATGATGACAATGAATAAAGTTCCTGCCATACACATTAATATAGAGATTAATTTCACATTTTTTGTAACATTCAAAGGTCCATTTTCATTAATAAAAAAATAATATTAATTTTTTTAATTAGTAATTCATTTGTCAAAATATATATATTTATATTTTTTTAGTTGTAAATTTTATTTAGACCATTTATGGGAAATATTTCTATGGATGAAAATGTTTTTTTCCACAGAATTTATAAATTATGTCATTTTCCTTTGAAACAATATTTAAATATAAAGATTATACAAAGAGATCAAAATAATAGTATAATATTTATTTCATGACATAAATAGTGAATAAGAATATTACTATGTTTATGTACAAATTTATTAAAAAAAATTATCATAAATACATAATTATGAAAATTTTCCAAAAATGATGAGATTATATCATTTAATCATTACAACATTGGTATATTTGAATTTTAAATCACGTGAAGGGATATCAATGATTAAAACATTAAATATCATTAATAAATATAAATTCATGCTATTATATTTCAATGAGGTTGTATACACAACTAAAAAATTATATTAGTGCATAACACAACATATATATCAATAAATGAGATTCGAGAAAAAAATCATTTACCTTATTTCTTTAAATCCATCATCAACATTAAAACAACATATATATTAAAGAACAAAATCCAATAAATCAATTAAACAACTAAAAATATTAAAAACAAAACATATTGGATTTTTATGATAATTTGTTTCTTTTTTATAATAATTCTAGGTTAAATGCATGTTTCTTAAAAACAAAAAACTAATTTTTTGTCAGGTTTGTTTTGCTTTTTTATCACTGGTTCTATTAAATTAGTCATGGTATAATAATATATAGATTAATAACCATGATATTGATTTCACAAATATTGAGTATATAGGTATTTTTGGTAATCCCTAAGAGTTATATGTAGAAAATTAAATACACTATTCTTTGAGATGATAGGTCGTATGTATGATTGAAAGGAGTTCCTATTTTCTAAAAATTTCAAAAAAAAATAATGTTAAATAAAATTTTATAAATAAATAATGATGTTTAGGTTAACTATATCACATATTATCATTAAACCAAACTTCATTATTTTAATTTCAATATGTGAATGAATAACATCATTTCGTGAGGCTGTGTTCTGATGTCACACCAAACCCCTTTTAAATTATATTAATTTAATAAATTTTTTGTCATCCTGTTTCATTTTCATGTTTTGAGCCACGTTCTGGATGAAATTATGGGTTTTTATGATAAATTAATGCTTTCATCTAGATAGTGTCTAACACAAGGCCATACTATGGTCAAAACGGTGCGGCCTCACCCATGTCATTGAATGGCCTTACATGTTTTCAATATAAAAATTACAAATAGGAGGAATAAAATAAAAAAAAAACAAAACAATAAAAATAAAATGAATTTATGATTTTTCATTAGAATAATAATAATGATAACTTTATTTAAGAAAATTAATATTATTATTATAATTTTTAATATTTTTATTGGTTTATTTTAATTTTTATCATTATTATTAATTTTATAATTATTATTAATATTATTATGATTACATTTAGTTCATTGAGGTTTCTCTTTTTCTTTTTTCAACTTCCCTCTATTTTATTTTATTTTTTCTCTCCTCTTATTTTCCTTTTCCATATTTATCATGTGTCGTGTTTCCCCTATCCTCCAACTAGTATCCCACCACTACTGCTCCACCTGGCCATGGTCTATTCCGAGAGCCTCCTTCCAATGTCCCTCTTGGGCGCCCCAACCTCTCTCATATTTCCCCTCTCTCACATGGGCCGCCCTCTACTTCTTTTGGGTGGAAACCATTGATGGCCTACATAGTGAGTGGATCCCCTCTGGCAAGCCCCTTATAGCATGTCTATCCTCCTAGAATCCTCACCTCTCTACCTATCCGTCCTTTGTAGGTGATATATACCATGTTGTAAGAATATTACCCATATTCATAGTGTTTTTTCAATGGTGGTTATGGTTCCATTTTTAGGGTTCAATCACGAGTCACTTTGTTTGGTCCTTGTGTTAGGGTTCATTCAAGGGTTTTTGAGGTGCAGTTGGACATTGTACCATTATTCTAGAAATACATCACCCAAGGTTAGAGGTTTCATGAATATTAATTTTTTAATGATTTAATATTTCTTTTAATATTAATTTAATTTATTCTCTGATTTTTTAGTTTTTTGTGATGTATAATTTTCCATTGTTTTTTCATGCATAAGTTTTGGAATGACTTTTTAAAATGAAAAGTTACGATTTTTTGTGTATGTTTTGAGTAATGTTTTTAAAAAGTGTGTTTTATTCTTTGTGTGACATATGGAAAACATTTTTGTGGGAAATTGAAGAGAGTGTGAGTTAAAAATATATTTTTATACTTTATGTGAACCATTAAAATGGAACTAAATATTATTTGAATGTTGGAAGGCATGTTTTAATGTTGATTTGTTCTGAATTGAGTTTTAATATAGAATTTCATCCTAAAAATGAAATTTTTATTTGTTAAAACCCTTGATGAGATATGTAGAAATGTTTTATAATTTTTTTTTGTTATTTATTAAATTACACATGTGATGTGGACAATGTATTGTAATGGTTTTTCGTATGATTAATTTTAAACACGTCTTTTGGGAGCGTGTATGGTTTAAATCATTATGGTGATCCTTGGACTTTTTTTGTAAACATTTCTAATGATACACTAAATTAGGTGAGAGGTTATAAGTATGTTCAGAAAGGTTTTTGGAGTGATAATTTTATTAAAATGGAATATTTTTTGTTAAAGTGTTGAATTTTGATACATGATTGTTGGTTTGGCTGATGAAATTTGGAATTTATGTGTTATGTGACATGTCATACTTGATTAAACACAAAAACAGAATCAGGAGTAACTAGGTGGATATAACATGATCAACATTATAGTTATACAAAATTGTATATGGCCTAGTATGACTTACCAGGAGTGATGATTACCAAAATAAAAAAATACATGGATGTTGATGGGAGACTACTAGGGTTACAAGGGTGTCCCCTAGCCGGGGATCAATCACGATGATGATATTGGTCATTGTTTATATATAACATTTTCACCAAGATGTAAGCTTCTGTTATTCCCACTTGAGCTATATTGACTATTGAATATTTCTAATGGTGCTCTAAATTATATTATAGGGTGAAATCCATTATCATATAGTTGACCACTAAATTACAGACATGTTATTTGGTACTAGTAGAAATATATATTTTCCTTTAAATCAAATGGTTTTCTTAGATTTATTTTTAATTGGTGTATTTTCTATAAAATATTTTTTAAAAAATGATTCCAAGAATATTTTTCAAAGAATTTATTTTAAATTACTTGGTTGGATAATATTTCAAATGTTTTGGCAGGGAATGATTATATTTGGGTGGAATCATATATGGTATTGGATCACCTCTAGAATATTCCATTGGTTGTATCTAGTAATTTTTCATTGATTGTTTCAGGATATGGAACGATGCGTAATTTTAGAAAATGGGGTTTCTAGTGGCTCTGGTTGAGGATGTTGGTGGTGGATGCTTTAAAATGTTGTTACTCCTATTGCATGATGTTTTGACGAGATGTTCTATTTCCCCTTTTAATCATTTTTTTTGTTTTTTTAGTTTATAAAAATAAAATTATGGGGTTTTTTAAGGTACGTTTGTTTTAGATTTTTTATATAGGGATTATTAGTTGTTATTGGTAATTTTAATAAGGAAAATTCACATAAATAAATCCCACATGTTATTTGATTCCTGCAAAAATTTTCCATCTTGTAGGGATCAGGAACACCAATCGTGACATGCTATAGATTTGGTTAGGAGTCAGTTTTTCTATCAACCAGACGAGGAACATGAAATAATGGTATTATATGATGTTATTCAGTTTTGAGTCTTTTTCATATAGGAATGGTTTAGGTAGAGTGGGAATATGATTTTGTCACAAGATATATTGGATACGTATAAGGTGGTGGCCCAACACAACTCTAGGAAATACATTAGTTACTTGGGGATGTGGGGTGACATCTGATTTCATTGGCATGTTTTGACATTTTTTTTGGAAATTAAAAGGTAGTGGGGTCAATGGTTTCAGTGGAATTATAAGGCATATAAAGGCATGTGGAGCCCGAAATATTTCATTGGAATACTCTCTATAATTGTGGAGTAATATTCGTATTCCTACTAACCATATGTATAAGTCAAATGTTGACACTAATGTACCCTTTCCTTATATTGTGTCTCCATGGGTCCTTCTGATCAATCTGATAACATTATTTAATTAATTAATAAATATTTTTTTAGAGTGGAAATTGTAATATTTTCAAAGGATGTAAAAACAGGTTTTTTGAATTATTTGGAATATGGTATGAAAATAATGATATTTATATAAAAAATTATAAAATTCATACTGATTCAAAGGATATCGATATATTTATAATCAATGTTTTATAATTATTGAAAAGATTGGTGGTTTGGGAAAATGGAAATTCATTTTAAAAATGGACTTGAAACAATTATTTTAATGAGAACATGTGAGTTCTAATTAAAACGATAGTAATGAAATGTGATTTTTTAGGTTGGATGTTATTTATAGTAGGTGATGTTTTTTGTAAATTGATTTTTTTTTGGAAAAAAGAAATATTTGAAATTGTAAAATTGATGATATTGGTTGAATGTTTGTTTTGAAAAATGAAATGATTATTTTTTCTAACATCATAATTTTTTTAGGTGACCATATGCTTGTTATAAATGTTGTTGGGGAATTTATTCCTAGTTATCATGAGAACATTAATGTGTATGTTTCACGACCTATCCTGGTGGGGCCCGAGCAGCAACTCCCCATGCTCGCCTCCAATAGGCCAGGATCTTGTGACTAGCACCGAGTAGGAATTCTACTAACATGGGAGGCATTGCCTATAAACTGTTACACACGCACACACATCTCCAAGCCCAAAAAGCTGATATGTAAAAACTACTAAAGATGGAAAAAGAATGCATGCACTAAGAACCCAACCAATAGAGTATGACAGGGAAGTAGATTACAATAAAGTAAAACCATGGGCCAAAAGTACAAGCCCACTAAAAGAAAATCTGTAACAATGTCCAACCTATAGAGAATGTTACTGGGACTGCAACCCGTCGCCAAAGGAACACACCTCGGCATGTTTGATCTCACAGAGCACCATCCCATCCTGGTCCGCCTAGAATACTATCAAAGGCTTTCTCATCTTCACAAGACATGACACGTGTGGGCAAAGCCTGTGTAGGGGTGAGTATAACAATACCCGATTGGACACCCCGAAAACCACAAAGGAAATACAAAAAAGGAAAATACCACAAAGAAAGGTATAGTCAGATCTACACAGTATATTTCTATGCAACATATAACAATAATATCAAAATATACTCACACATAGACGAGCTTCTCGAAATCACCTATAAGATCCAGCTTGAATATTTCACTAAGCATACAACCGGGAGAACACACTCCTAGGTATGAAGATAGAGATACGAAGTACTCATCCTGGGAGAACACACTCCATGAGTACGTTGAGAACATGATGCTTATGTGAGTATCACAACCATGTCATGGGGTGATTCCGACAACTCATTCTGAGCTAATCCTCTAGTCATAGGATCGGCGCCCGGGTAAGGTAGGTCACGTCGATACCAAGAAATATACCTAGGGTATCAGGCATGAATATAGGATATGTCTCTAAGTCTTATAGAGGGAATTCAAACAACTCTATTCAGGAAGACCTTCTGAAGGGATTATACTCCTATATATTTTGAAATGATACCAGAAACCTTCAGGAGAAAGGCCAATGGTACGGACCCTAAAAAGGCTAGTCCAAGTCATAGAAGACAAGTGGCTCAAGATATGATGAAAAAGGTTACACATCATGTAGTATGGTTACACGTCCTGTTCCATGACCCTGGGTACTGCCCGTGTAGACGGCCCGTGTCGTTCGTTCAAGCTGTGCAAAACCAAACTACACGGCGCGTAGAAATGTACACGCCATATTCCTTGACCTCGGGTACTGCCCGTGTAACCGGCCTGTGTCATTCTCCTTGTCTGATAGAAAGAAACTACACAACGTCTATAAGAATCACACGCTGTGTCCGAGGACCTGGGCTCGCTCCGTGTACGTTGGCTAGGTGCCCGTACATGGTCTCGGCCTGTGTCCATGTCACCTGCCCATGTACCAGCACACAGGGTATCATGTGTATCTAGATGGGTCTGGCCGGGGAGGGGTATACATGGCGTGTCCTTGTCCATTTACCCTTCCCATGTCCATGTACTCCGGGAGTACACGCCAGGTCGTTCGTCGAAAAACACATGCTGTGTAACCCATACTACACGGCGTGTATTTGGGATTTTTCCAGAAACGCCGTATTCCTCCGCGCGCCTCGGCTGATCCTCTAGACATCGATTCAACTATGTATTTTCTACGAAACTAAAGATTCTAGATTGCCTCATCATCGTGATGTAGAATCCATGTGTTTCAGGCCTTCAATCTGCTCCAAAATCTGATTCCTATCACCCGGGGAAAAATCGTTCGAAGAACGATTTCTTCCAAACTTCTTCGATCCATCCGTCGCCACCATAGCTGCACATCCGTAGGGTCGTACCAATGCCAGATCTTCAATTTGGGACCATTGCATCGCACAAAGGGTTTTCAACGATCCGTTGTTCCTAGTCCCATGAAGAACTTGAAGAACACTCATGAAGAACGCGATAAATTTGGGGAAGAGACGCACACAAATCGAGAGGGACGAACCTTGATCGACGTTCATGTCGATCTTGGTCCGTCACCGTTAGAAGGTTGAATGAAACCAAACAGTAACAAGAATCAAATCCCCAAAATCCCCACAAAAGACCATCCCGCAAGAACAATCGATATGCGAGATAATCTGTTCATGGATTAGTCCGCGTTCATCGTAGAAATCAAAAACAGGGAATAATAAAATCACATCAACATCCTACATGGATCCCGGTGATTGTTGGTGAATATCTGGTCGTTGTGTCATCGTTGCCGAAGAAATCCTTCAAGAATTTCACTACCGCGTTGGGGGTTTCCTCTAGAGCCTTCCCAGAGCCTCCAGGGAGAAATCAGGGTTATGAGGATTGTAACCCTGATCCCCTATGTAATCTCTATTTAAAAGATAAGAGATATTTGACGTAACAAAGGTTTAAATAAAATATTTTAAGAAAATATTTTATTAATGTTGCGTCCAAAAACCAGATTTCAGCACCAACCTGTTTCGTCGGATGTTAGACCTCACCTTAGGTAAAATCATTGTTTTGAGCATAACAGTGCCCTCGTATTTCTTATCAGAGCACCTGTTCGTGAGTTATTCCACTGTTTCACGAAAACTGCACGGGCGCATAATTTTATTTTTAAAATAAATTCAAACATTAGTTCCGGGCTAACTGGGCCTCGGAACTGCACGCCGTCTCAGAGCCTGGTCTCAAATTAATTTCCATATAATATTCAAATAAAACATGGAAATATCCAGGACATTACATCACACCTACCTTAGGGCTTTTACGTCTCCGAAAAGCCAAAACAAGGGCTACTAAAAAAGATGTGGGTACTGTAGATGAATCTAAGCCTCCCGCTCCCACGAGCTCTCCTGGAGATTCCCATGCTCCCACCGGAAACACACCAATGGAATAGCTCGTCCATGAAGGATCATCTCCTTCTGGTCCTCGATCTCCACTAGGTACTCATCAAAGGTCACTCTATCTTCGATGTCCAGCTTTCCCTAGTCAATGACGTGCGATGGATCATGCATGTACCTACGTAGTTGTGACACATGGAAGAAGTTGTGTACCTGGTCCATCTGATGAGTTAGAGCCAAGCGATATGCCACCTCTTCAACTCTACTCAGAATCTAAAAAGGGCCAATCAACCTCGGAGATAGCTTGCTGCCTCGGCCAAATATCTGAAATCCCCATTGAGGTGTGACTCGAAGGAACACATGGTCTCCTTCCTCAAAATCCATGGTCCTCCATCTCAGGTCCGCATAAGACTTTTGCGGACTCTGTGCAGTCTTAATCTACTTCTGGATGACCTGCACCTTCTCTGTAGTACCTCTTGTCATCTCTTGGCCCATGAGTGCTGACTCTCCCGGGTCAGTCTAGCAATGTGTCGACCTAAAAGGTCGCCCGTATAGATTCTCGAATGGTGACATACCAATAGTGGAATGGTAACTGTTGTTATAAGAAAATTCCACCACGACCTGGATGGTCTGCTCTGTCTGACCATCAGTCTGGGGATGAAACGTTGTGCTCAAGCGTAACTGAGTCCCAATAGCTTCCTACAATCCCTTCCACAACCAGGATGTTAAACGAGCATCACGATCTGAGACGATCATGGATGGTACTCCATGAAGTCGAACTATAACCTGCACATAGAGGCGTCCCAAGCTCTCTACTGAACTCTGCTCCCATATGGCTAGGAAGTGGGCCGACTTGGTGAGTCGATCAACGATCACCCAGATGGCATCGTGCCCCCTAGACGTACATGGTAAACCCATCCTGAAGTCCATAGATATCTTTTCCCACTTCCACTCTGGCACCTCAAGGGGCTGATTCAAACCTGCTAGAATCTGGTGCTCAGCCTTTACTTGCTGACATGTGAGGCACCGAGAAACAAACTCTACCACACTCTTCTTCATTCCTGGCCACCAGAATTGACGTCATTGGTCCTGGTAAATCTTTTCCATGCTTGGATGCACCGCCAAAGGGGATGTATGGAACTCCCTCATAACCTCCTCCACAACGTCATTGGTACAACCTTGCACCGTATGAAAAGAACAATGTTCTCCCCACCTTCTAAATATCCATCATCAGCATCACCTGTGGATATCTGAGCACGTAGAGTGTCACAGATTGTATCCTCATGCTATACTTCCCTGACTCGCTGTAAGAGTGGAGGGGTAACAACCATTGACTGAAGGTAAGCTCCCTCATCTCTATCCACAAAGGACAATAGTAAGGAGTCCAACTACCTTGTCGCCTCATCCAGCAACTACAAACTGGATTTCCTACTGAGAGCATCTACCACCACATTCCCCTTCCTAGGAGTATAAACGTTCTCAAAGTCATAATACTGGAAGAACTCAAGCCATCCACTCTGTATCAAATTCAGATCCTTCTCGGCGAAGATATATCTGAGACTCTTGTGATCAGAGTAGATGGTTAACCCCTCCCCCATCAGGTAGTGCAGCCAAATCTTCACTTAGAAGACTACCACTGCCAACTCAAGATCATGGGTCACATAGTTCTACTCATGTGGCCTCAACTGACGAGAGCCATAGGCAATCACCGCTAGCCTCTGCATCAGGACACAACCAATCCATGTTCCTGATGCGTTGCAGAACACTACGTAATCGACACCCTCCTCCGGTAATCTCAAGATCAGGACTCTCATCAGACCCTGTCTCAAATGTTGGAAAGCGTTTTGGCACCTCTCGGTCCACATGAAAGGATTTCCCTTTCGGGTCAAAGCTATCATGGGTGCTGCAATCCTGGAGAAATCATGGATGAATCTCTGATAGTAGCCTGCCAACAAAAGGAAACTCTGCACCTCTGTCATGAACCGGGGTGGATCCCATGCTAGCACAACCTCCACCTGTGCTGGGTCCACTGCTACACCATCCGCTGAGATAACGTTCCCCAGAAAGTGGTCCTCTTGTAACCAGAACTAACTCTTCGAGAGTTTCGCATATAACTGGTGCTCTCAGAGTGTGTCCAGAACCATCCTTAGGTGTCTTGCATGCTCCTCCTCGAATGCAGAGTACACAAGGATATCATCGATGAAGACCACTACAAACCGGTCTAAATAGGGCTTAAAGATCCAGTTCATGAGTCCCATGAACATTTTCGGGGCGTTCGTCATGCCGAAAGGCATCACCATGGTCTCATAGTGACCATATCGACATCTGAAATCCATCATCAGTATATCCTCCTCCCGTACTCACAACTGGTGATAGCCTAATCGTAGTTCAACCTTAGAGAACCATATTGCACCTCACAACTGGTAGAAGAGGTCATAAATCCTCTGTAGTGGATACTGGTTCTTCACGGTCACCTGATTTAAGCACTGGTAATCCACACACAGCCTCAGGCTCCCGTCCCCCTTCTTGTAAAACAACACTGGGGTCGCCCATGGTAAAATGCTGGGTCTCACAAAGCCCTTCTTCTGCAAGTCCTCCGTGTGCATCCTCATCTCAAAAAGCTCTTCAAGAGCCATCCGATAAGCGGATGATGATATCGGGGTCGTCCCGGGTTGTAACTCAATACATAAATCTATCTCCCGATGGGGAGGTAGCCCGAGGAAATCCTCCGGAAAGACGTCCTCCTACTCAGCCACCACAGCTGGAAAATGGAAACTCGTAACATCTTCCGCACCATGGGCTTGGCTAGCCAACAGATGTGAAATCGGTTGTTCCCTCCTTTGCACGAGTCCATCCTACACTGCCTGGGTCTCTCTTTCACCGACAAAAGAGAACCTCATCCCATCACTGCGGACACACCGCGCCATTCGCCTAAAACAATCAATCTGGGCATGAACTGTGGATAGCCAATCCATACCAAGAATGACATTGTAAGGCCACGATGCTACCACTAAGAGGTTTCAACCAAAACTCTCGGCTCTAAGGGTCAGGTCACACTTTCTGAAATGGTGTGTGATCTATGAATCTTATCTAGTATGTGTTTCTAAGCGTAAGGGTCGAGTCAACGACTCAATGGGAATCTCACGGTCTCAAACAAGATAAGAATCCAGAAAGGAATGGCTAGAACCTGTGTCTATCAATATGGAAGCCAAAGTAGAAAAGACACAGATAGTACCTCTAATCATTCCGGGAGAACCTGGGCCATAAGCCTCTACCGCCTGCACCGGTCCCTACCTCTATCCAATAGCTCCCTGAGCCTAGGGTGGACCTCTTGGGGGTGGTGGTGGTAATTGGTCGAAACGCCGACCACCTCCAGCTGTTCTCCCAACTCCTCTTACACCTCCGCCGCCTCGCGGATCTTCCTCCTCCACATGTTGCCTCTGCCTCGGTGGTCCATCCCCTGCTCCCGTGTCAGTAGTACGGTGGGTCAGACAATCTCGAGCGAGATGTCCCATGCCTTCACATGCGTAATATCACCACTCTCGAGGATGGCTAGATGCACCATGTGAACGTTGTACGACTGATCCCCTATCTTGGGATCTCCTCTGGAAACGTCTCCCACGCCTGGGTCCCTGACATCGGCTCCCTGCCACCGAGGTCTCTACTCCAACTCGCCCACTACTAATAACTACCAGTTGTCCCTGCTCCTCCAGGAAACTCTCGACCACCAAATCCTGCTAGAGTACCCAAGAATAAGTAGGAATACTCATAGGGATGATGCTAGCTCAGAGTTCTCTGCGCAATCCCTGCTCAAATGACTGAGATTTGAAGTACTAATCTCTGACCATATCCATCGAGTACGGTGAGAGGTCGGTAAACCTAGATGAATAGGTTGCCACCATTATGGTTCCCTTCTAGAGCTGAAGAAGATCCTATATACGTACTTCTCTCAGGGTAACCGGTGAAAAATCCTCTCAGAAGAGACGCTCAAACTCGGACCATGAAAGTGTCACCTCATCGTGAGTCTGGACAACTAAACTCCACCATCGTCCTGCCGAGTCCAGAAGAAGGCTCGCTGCCCGGATCACCATCTGGTCTGCCGGTGTCATGAACAAAAAGAAGACTCTGGCCACCGCCTTAAGCTAGTCCTCTGCTGTCTGAGGGTCAGGCTCACATCAAAACCTGAGGGGTCTCTGTCTCTGAAACTCATGGACTGTGCTCAGCTTGCGCTCCTCCTCCATTGGTACAGCGGGCTCTAAACACTTCCCCACGGGTGGTGGAAAAACCGGCACGCCACCTGGTGTTAGAACTGGGTGATCTAGTCCCTGTATAGAAGCTTCATCACTGAGGGGGTCATCCTCGTGATAATGCTGCTAGATCCTAGCGGGTGTGCGTCATGGAGGAATCCTGTTTAAGAAACAAGATGTATCACCGTCAGTGAGTATATCTGGAGAGCTGAATCAATAAGGACATGGAAACCACAACCCATTCCTATATGATACGTGTACCATTATTTTCCCCTATTCAACTAGTGTTTTCATGTTCCGAGTTGAAAAATAATGTTATCAGAGTCCTAATATATGGATACGTCGGCCGCCGCACCAACACTGGGGTCCCTGGCCTGAGAGCCGAACTCGAAACACATAACACTATTTCCCCAAACCAATTCACAGAATCTCAGTCTTAAGGTAGAACAGACCACCTCTGATACCCCTTTTTCACGACCCTTCCCGTTGGGGCCCGAGCCGCAACTCCCCAAGCTCGACTCCAATAGGCTAGGGGCTGGTGACTAGCACCGAATAGGCATCCCACTAACATGGGAGGCATTGCCTATAAACCTATACACACGACACACTTCTTCAAGACCACAAAGCTAAAAAGTATAAACTACTAAATATGGAAAAAGAATTCATACACTAAGAACCCACCCAAAAGAGTATGACATGGATGTAAAGTATAGTAATGTAAAAACTTTGGCCAAAAGTACAAGCCCACCAAAAGAAAGTCTGCAACAAATTCCAACCTATAGAGAAAGGTACTGGGACTGCAACCTATTACCGAAGGAACACACTCCGGCCTGTCTGATCTCACTGAGAACCATCTAGTCCTGGTCCACCTAGAATCCTGTCAAAGGCTCCCTTGTCTGCACAAGACATGACACGTGTAGGAAAAGCCCGTGTAGGGGTGAGTATAACAATATCCAGTAGGACACCCTGAAAACCAAAAATAAAATACAACAAAGGAAAATACCACAAAGAAAGGTACAGTCATCTCTACACAGTATATGTCTACAGAACATATAACAAGAATATCCAGATATACGCATAAACAGAAGATCATTGCAAAACCACCACTAAGATCCATCTTGAAGATTTCACTAAGCATACAATCGGGAGAACACACTCATAGGTCTGAATAGAGAGATACAAAGTACACGTTCTGGGAGAACACACTCCACGAGTACCTTGAGAATATGATGCTTAGGTGAGGATCACAACCATGCCATGGGCTGATTCTGACAACTCAGTTTGAGCTAATCCGCTAGGCAGAGGATCGGCGCCCAGGTAAGGTAGGTCACGTCGATACCAAGAAGTCTACCTTGGATATCAAGAATATATAGAGGATCTGACTCTAAGTCTCGCAGAGGGGATTCCAACAACTCTATTCAGGATGTCCTGCTGAATGGATCATATTCCTGTATGTTAGAAAATGATACTGGAAACCTTCAAGAGAAAAGCCAAGGGTATGGATCCTAAGAAGGCAGGTCCAAGTCATGGAAGACAAGTGGCTCAAACCATGAAGAAAAAGGTTACATGGCATGTAGTATGGTTACACGCTGTGTTCCTTTACCCCAGGTACTGCCCATGTAGACGGCCGGTGTCGTTCGTTCCAGCCATTCAAAACCAAACTACATGGCATGAAGAAAAGTACATGCCATGATCTTTGACCCCAGGTACTGTCCGTGTAACCGGCCCATGTCATTCATCTTGTCAGATAGAATGCAACTACACGACTTGTATAAGAATCACACACCGTGTCCAAGCTCCTGGGCTCGCTCCATGTATGCTGGGCATGTGCCCGTACACAGTCTCTACCCGAGTCTGTGTCGCCTACCCGTGTACCAGTACACGGGGTATCCCGAGTATTTGGTCGGGTCTGGTCGGGGAGGGGTATACACGGCATGTCCTTGGCCGTGTACCCTTCCCGTTTTCGTGTACTCCCAGAGTACATGCCAGGTCATTCACCGACGAACACATGCCGTGTATCCCATACGACATGGCATGTAGTCGGGATTTTTCTAGAAACATTGTCTTCCTCCGCGCACCTCGACTAATCCACCGGACTGCGATTCAGCTATTTTTTTGCCATGTAACTCAAGATTCTGGATCACCTCGTCATCATGATGCCGAATCCATGGGTTTCGGGCCTTTAATCGGCTCAAAAATCTGATTCTGGTCACTCGTGTTGAAATCATTCGAAGAACGATTTCTTCCAATCTGCTTCGATCCATCCGTCGCCACTGTAGCCGCACCTCCGTAGGGTTGTACCGATGCCAGATCATCAATTTGGGACTGTTGTATCGCACAACGGGTGCGCAATGATCCGTTGTTCCTCATCTCGTGATGAACACGAAGAAAACTCACGAAGAACGTGATAAATTTTTGCAAGAGACACACACAAATCGAGAGGGAAGAACCTTGATCGATGTTCGTATCGATCATGGTCCATCACCATTAGAAGGTTGAACGAAACCAAACAATAACAAGAATCAAATCCCCAAAATCTCCGCAAAATCCCAACATGCAAGAACGATCTATCTGCGGGCTAATTTGTTCATGGATTAGTCAGCATTTGTCGTATTAATAAAAAAAGGAAGAATAAATTCACAATGACATCCTACATGGATCCCGGTGTTTGTCGGCGAAGATCCGGTCATCGCGTCATCGTCGCTGATGAAATCCATCAAGAATGTCTTCGCCGCATTGGGGGTTTCCTTCAGAGCATTCCTAGATCCTCCAGGGGAAAATCAGGGTTATGGGGATTGTAACCCTGATCCCATGCATAATCTCAATTTAAAATTTAATCGATATTTGACATAACAAGGTTTAAATAAAATATTTTAAATAAATATTTTATTATTGTTGCGTCCAATAACCAGATTTCACCACCGACCTGCATCGGCCGATGTTAGGCCTCGCCTTAGGTAAAATTGTTGTTTTAGACATAACGATGCCCTCATAATTCTGATCCGAGCACCTGTTCGGGAGTTATTCCACTTTTTCACGAAAAATGCATGGGCGCGTAATTTAATTTTGAAATTAAATTCAAACATTTGTTTCGGGCTCACTAGGCCTTGGAACTACACACCATCTCAGAGCCTGGTCTCGAATTAATTCCCATATAATATTAAAATAATAAATAGAAAAATCTGCGTCATTACAGTATTTCACATGAATTCCCATTAGTTAATTTACATCCCACTAAGCTGGTTTGGTAATCAACATTTCATGGTATACCTTCTTGTGTTCTGGGAATATTGTTTGTGAGGCCTCATGAGCCTAAGAATCCATTCTTATTGACTCATGTTTTGGGATTCATTTCCTATTTGTGGAATGTTTTTTGATGATGGATAGTTTTTTATGAAAAATGGTTTGGGATTCCATTGAGAAGGTTATCTTTTTGTGCGTCTGAGGTTGATTGTAATTTTTTTTTTGTCTAATGTACCACATTGATTGAATTCTTGTTTCTTCCTTACATGGTAGTCTACAACCCCATAATTAATTGAAGTATATTCAATGTGAGGACATAGGTTATCCACATTTTTAATAACCACTTTTTGATAAATGTAAGGTCTTATTTCAGGGTATTCATAATTGATTAATCCTCTTCTTTTACAAATAGGAAGTTCCCCTCGTAGAAAGATAGTGACTGTGAGAGGATTTGAAAAATGATTATGTTTACTTGATTCGTATCTTTGTAAAAGATGATTTTTTATGTCACTAAATCTAATGATCCCATCTTGAATCGGTGATGTTAATTCCCCTAAGGGAGGTGCAAAAAAATGGGGTAGTCAGTGCATTCTACTGTATTGATGGGCCTTTCGATCTTTTCTTAGTTTCATTCTAACAAAAGGATAATGGTCGGCCACCAATGTGGAAAATATTATATTAAATGGTCATTCTGACCATTTGAAGGAGTTTTGTGTAGTTCATAATATGGTTAAATCTATTTTTTATTTTAAGGATTCTAATTTTGTTGTTTTCCCGTTCCGAGATGTTTGGAAACATCATGTTTTAATTCTAGTGAAAAGGTGTCCATTTTGGATCATTTTGAGAGATTTTCTTTTAACAGAAGTGTGTTCCTCTTCAGTGAATTCCCAGAATTATCCATTATAAATAAATGATACTCACATGTGACCTTTTATTTATTATTTCATGTTCAGGGGGAAAGGGAAGATCATTTATTTTCTCATCGTTGTGATGTAATGTTGAATCCATGTGAGACTTGAGATGTTTGTGTTTTGTTGGTGTTATCTGATTGTGGTGTGGTTGTGTTAGGAACCCGAAGGGGATGTTCTTTATGGGTGTTTTGATGTCCGGACTGGGAGTTCGGGTATTCTTTAATAATTTTTCCTCCAATGATATTCCCTAGAGTGAAGCTGGATTGTAGTCAGGAACCCCAGTGGTGTAATTGATCTGAGATTAAAATATGTCTCCTAAGAGGAAGGTACTGATAGTTGGATGTCTTAGTTTGGTAGCACCATTATATGGTTCTGTTTCATGAACATTGAAATGTGGACTTCTTCTCCACGGCATGAGCCCTGTGGGTGGAAGGATTCACCTCTTGATAGACATAGGTGTCATTTCCACATTCTCTCAAAACTCTAAACTTGTACCCCTGTTGATGCGACATTCCCTGTTATTATCCCTGAATGATCATATTAATAAGTCTTTTTCATATTGGTATTTATTTAGGCTCATATGAGATATGTAATTCTACATGAGTGGTGAACCGTGTAGTTTATTTTGGTTGGTTTGATGTTTTGTTAATTAAGTCACTTTTATTGGGAGACCACATGTTCGGGAAGCACCAAATTGAACCATGTCATGTTTTTATGTCTTTCAGTACTAGTCAATTAATCTAGTTAAACATTATAGTGGGGAGATCCACCATTGGTATTTCTTTAATTTCACTAAATAGAATTAAGGTAGCCCATTATTTTGGGTGATGATTTCATTTTGGCCTACCTGTGTTGGTCCTCTGGCTTCGTCTAGGGTTTTGGTTATTTTTATGTCTAGAATTCCATTCAGGGATCATCATGTAAGTAATTATGTTATGATCATGGGTTTGACATGGAAATTTTTGTCAATATTTTTCCAAACTACACCCAATCGTTTCACAGAATTATAATCTTAGGGAGTATTTAATTAGTAGAGTTTTATTTTTTTAATCTATTTTTGGATAACAATGTAGGTCTCGTTTACTAATTTCTTGGGTGTTTCACATAAGAAGTTGTATTTTGCATTGTGGGAAGATATTTTTCCATAAATCAATCAATTTTAGGTGTTTTAACTTGTGGGGTTTGGTCGCACATTGCAAGGAGTTCATTTTTTGTATCTTGAGTTTAATTTGAATGTTTTTTTATTGTTGATAGTGTTTGATACTTGTGTTGTTTGTTTTTCATTGAAAATCCACTGGGAATGTAAAGAGGAATCAATTTTTATGTTTGTGATAGGCCATGTTGTGACTTTCCTAGGTTATAAAGCATTATAGTGGGGAGAAGTTTCACACCCAACCCAATTTATATTTATTTATTTTACTAATTTTCATGTCCTTGGGAATCCTTTTCAGGATTCGAGATGAGTTTCAATTGGAATTTGGTATTATTACTAATAAATTGATGTTTAGTGCTTCATAGTGTCTGACGAATGGGTAGAGAACAATCAAAACCATGAATCATCCCCCAGGACACTGTAATTCTTGCCTAATGTTCAAAAAATTAATAAGATGAGTTGTAAAATGAAAAAAATAGAGTATGAAAAATAAAATAAAATTAAGGAATGTTTTGAAAATAATAATGATGATATTATTATATAATAATATTAGTATAATAATTATTCTTAATATTACTATTTATTTATTTAGTATTATTATTATTACATTTAGTTTTTTAGCATTCCCTTTCGCTCTTTTTTTTCAATTTCACCTCTTTTTATTTCTTTCTTTTTCCCCTCATATCTGTTTCCTCCCCCTATTATTTATGTGTGGTGTCTCCCCCATCCTCCTACCTGCATCATTCCACCTCCCATCCACAAGGAATCTCTCCCACCTGGTACCCTCTTTCTGGGGAGCCTCTTCAGTTCCCCGACCTCCCTCACATCGTTCCCATCTCCATCGCAACCCCATTTCTTCGGAACACTATAATGATCCCCTTGGAATGAAAAACCCATCCAACTAAATCATATTAATTCTTCTAGCCTCCAATACCTTTCCACGCTCCTCCTCTCCCTCCACCACAGGTGATATGTACACAAAGTATACTTTTTACCCCACATCAAAGTGTTTTGGCTTCTCCAACAAATAGTGTAACATTTTTCGGTTCGATCATGAGTCTCTTGGTTCGGTATTCATTTTACGGTATTTTCATAGATTATTGAGGTGTGGTTGAGGTGAAAATGGAATTCACACCAACTTTTCTTCAAGTTCTTCACCCAAGGTAGGTGGTTCCATACCGTAGCATTTAATTATAATTTAATTTGTTTTTTACAATTTTTTTAAAATGTTCTATTTATTTCTATGGGGTGAGAGGCATAATTTTGAGGTGTTCTTTACTATATATATGGTGGCATGCTTTTTTATACAGGAAGGTGTATATATTTTGTGATTCTTTTGTGTAAGCTTTTCAAAATGGTGGACTATGCCTTGTGTGAAATATGTGAAACTTGTTTTCATGGGAGCATAATGTTTGTGTGTTTGTTAAAAATGTATTTTTTTTGGAAATGGATTGTTTTGATGGTTAAACTTATTAGACACATATACAATTGAACTATAAACTGTTTGAATAATGGGAATCTTATTATAACGTTTCTTTATTGTGCCTTTTGTTTTAAAGTTAAATTTCTATGTAAAATTAAGTGTATCATTGGTGAAATCCCATGACGTTATATTTGTAAATGTTTTATATATTTTTATGTGATTTATTAAATAGGTCATGTGATGAAAATCATGTTGAGAAATATATGTGGTGCACATTAAACTTTAAGAGTGTATTTTGTGTGTCTGTGTGGTGTAAATCCTTATTGTGCTTCATTGAATTGTTTTGTAAACTTTTTAAATGATTTTTTATATTATGTGAGAGTATAAAATTATGTTCATAAGGGGTTTGGTTGTGTGTATATTCAAAAAATATATTTTTTGTGCGCTAGTGGTGAATTGTGATATGTGATGCATGGATTGGTTGATGAGATATGGATGTGGTGTATTGTGTGACATGTGAAACTTGATTGAGTACAAAAAGGGAGTTCGAGGTATCCAGGTGGATGGACTAAGACTATATTTCTAGTGATACAAAAGCTTCTACGACCCAATATCTATTAGTGGGATTGGTGATTACAACAATACATAAATATATAAATGATGATGTTGACCCATAAGTATTATAGGGGTTCCCCATACAAGTGGACTGTGCACTATATTGATAATTATATTTCGTTTGATACAACATTTTCATAGAGATGAGATGATCCTAGAATCACACTTGAGCTTGTTTGACCACGCAGATTTACCCACGGTTCTAAACTTATATAAGAAGGCGTGTAATCCATCAGAAAACTGAGGAACACTAATGTTCAGATGTTTTTGTGTATAAATTTAGAAATATTTATTTTTCATTCAACAAAAGTGTTGTATTTGATTTTCTTATAACTGGTTTCCTTTCTATAAAATGATTATTCACAAATGATATCCAATAAATGATTTAAAATTCATAATTTACAATTCAGATTTTAGATTTACTTCAAAATGTTTTTTTATAGAGTCCTTATAAAATGGTGGAATCCAACTGTGCTTTAAATCACATGATGTCGAAAAATTTTGGTTTATATAAACAGTGTTTTATGTTTGTTTCATGTTATGGAATGAAATATAATGGTGGATGATTGGGTTTTTAGTGGCTCTAGTTTTGGATGATGGAGGTGGAATATTGAGGATGTTTCTCCTTTTTTTGCATGAAGGTTTGGGGACATGTTCTTGTCAGCCATTTTATATTTTTCTCCTTTTTGGATTATGTTTTATTTTCAAAGCCTAAAATTAGATTTTTTAATGGCATGTCTGGTGTTATTTTTTCAGATTTTTTTTATAAGTTATTTTTTATTATTTTAAAATTTTAAAATTTCTTATATAATTCCCATATGTTTTATATGACACCTACGAACTTCTTATAGCCTGTGGGGATTAGGAACGCACTTCAGGCCATTCTACAGATCCGGTCGGGCACCAATTTTGGTGGCGACCCTTCTTGGATCATCACATCATCCACACACACGAGCAGTATCTTCATATACTCATAGTGTTCCTAGTTAAAGGAATATGTGAAATAATAATAAATAGGTTCAATAACATCATAAATATCATATGTAATCCTCTAATACATATTTCAATAGATTTATAATGGGAGGTGATGGAAAAATGATAGTGTCAGTTTTCGATATTGTAATACTCCATACACATGATTGGTTATTTTTTATCCCTTTTGAAGAATGAGAATGTGGATATACGACATAAAATTAACATAAAAATGTATTTTTATTTCAATAAATATTTTTATTATATATTCATGGTTTAGTAATAATTTATCAAGGATGATCCGGAATGGAAATAGAATAATCAAGAAGGGGTGTTACCTCTTCTTCATAAAACAACTCTTAGTTTTAACTGAAAATGTTATCAGAAAGGATTTACAATGAAACAAAGGATTATAGATTTAGAGGTGGTAAATTATATTTTGATATCCTTAGGTATTGGATTATGGGAATGGGTTGTGGATATGTGATGTGTAGAAAATAATGGGTTTCCTTTAAATTGTTATGTGAGTGGAACACTTATATCTTTTTTAAAATAAAAATGTGTAACCAATTTTTTTACATGCCAAAAGGATCCAAAATTAAACAAAATAAATATTTTTTATATAAATTATAAATATGTATATATGATGGGTTTTTTAAACTATTTTTTCATTCTTAATCCTTATATTTTTTAACACCTAATAAGTCCATTTATACCTTAACCATAGTAAATAATTTTTGCATGGTTTACTATTCAGTTGGGTCAATAGTTAATTTTATCCTATTATATAATATAAATTATCCTGATTTAAAATAGGGAATACATTTTTTAAATATTAATTCAATGAAATAGAATGTTTCAAGTCAAAATTAAACCAACAAACATGACAGAACGTTATTTTTTCAAGAGAAACTATTTAAAAATATAAAATATTTTAAAATCAAAATTCATTATGAAAATGATTTTAGTAACCCAAATTAGAATAATTTTATATTATGAAGGAATGTTACTAATAATCAAAATTAAAATAAAATGGATTCTTATAAACAATTTATATGAAAATCAGTTTTAAATAAAAACATTAATTTTTGCTATTCACTGGAAAATTAATGTTTTTGGTAAAAACCAAAAATTCATCATAATATAATTTTTAAATGATGGTACAAAAAAGAAATTTATTTTATCATATCAATTTTATAGAATTTTCACATTTTAATTTTTTTTAAATTTTCACATGAAGAATGAACAACATCGTTTTTTTGTAAATAATGTATTCAAAAAAATAATGTGTTTTCTAAAAAATAAATTTATTCTTTAAATTATATTTTTTATATAAGACAATACAAAATTGTATTTTAAAATAATTTATTATTATTCATATATATATGTGTGTGTGTGTGGTAAATTACTAGGTTATAAAAATAGTGTTTAAATATTAATATTAATAATATATTATGTTTTGATAAAACATTCTGACATGTTTATCATTAGCCAAAACTCTACCTGAATGTAACATAAGGTTCGTAGAAAATTTAATTCATTCAGAAAAATATAATTAATAAAAAATATAGGTGTCACCTCAATAATGAAATAAATTTATATCAATACTTTCTAACTCAATTTTCTCACAATAAATCAATCTATTATTACTTTAATTTTGATAATACTTTAAATATTTGTGTTATTCATACCATAATCATTGATTGTGAAAATGTTTTCCCAAGATATATAAATATTTCCTAAATTTTATTTTCAATGATAATGATTCCATTTATTATATCATTTCACATAATTAATGAAATACTACAAAAGAATGATCCTTAGAGTTTTCATATTTTCATCAATAATATTTAAAATATATGAAACTTTTCTCAAAAAATATATCATAAATAATAAATATAAATAAAGGGATACAATTTTAATTTCAAGAACAAAAGTTAGAATAAATTTTCTAAAACTAGTAAATCTCCAATTTCTATTAGCAAAGCATGTACTCAAATACTCATCCATTTTATTATGATTTCCATTTCATTTTTAATACATTGTGGTCTCTATATAAATACAATCCACAAAATAATTTTTTTTACTATATGAATATATAAAATAATAATAATTATTATTATTGTATCCAAAAAAATAGATAAACATAAATATGAATATTCCATCCATTATTCCACCATTTTTTGAAAAATGACTATATTGGATCAACCTAATGATCTTTTCGTTTAATCCTTCTTCATTCATAGTCATTTATCTTTTTTGTTGTCTAACAAAACGTAATAATTTTATTCTTTAATCATTCATAATTGTTAATATATAGTATTTGATTAAAGAAATCATATCCTACTTGAATTTTTATATAGGTTTTCTTCACTATGCCATCTAATCATATAGGAAAATTATTATTGATACAATTCACAACCAATCCTTTTAGGGTGATCACTATAATGTGAATTTGATTCAAACATATATCAAAATTATATTATCTATAAAATGATTTATTTCATTGAAATAACACAATATATATAATTTACACTAACATTATGACGTTTTTTAATATATAGACTCCATATTAAGGTATTCACAATGGGTATCTCATTAGAATACCCAAATAAATATCACATTATAGACTAAACATTAAATAATATAATATTCAATAGAGATATCAATTATTATCATCTTTAGTTAATAAATAATTATATCATGAAAAATATATAATAACATCAAACATAATCCAAAAATTCCCCTTAAGTCTAACGGTGACACCCCGAACCCACTCCATTAAATTTATTACCGCAAACATATTCAAATTGAAAACAACTTTATAATAATAAATAAAAACCATAATTTATTAATAAATAAATAAAAAATAATGAATAATCTATATCCTGAAGATCATTTAATTTTTATTTATTTAGAAAATTAGGTAAAAATTTCAACTAAAAACGATTTTTTTTATATCAATAAGACATTTTTTCCATTATATACAAAAAAACATAATCCATAATTGGTCTTTATAATCTCACATAAATTATTCCCCTTGTGATATCCTTCTAAACATGTGACATGAAATAGATTTCTTCAACACATGGTGAAATAAAAACATAACAAGGTGTTATATCAAATACTAAGTAAGTTAAAATAGAAAAATTATGCTTTCTTGAAATAAACATGGTATACATTATATGGGAAAATAAGTAAATGTGATTCATTATTCTTTTTGAAACACATAGATTTCAATATCAATGAAAAATAATTAAAAAATTTATTTCAATATAAATAATCTCATATCGATGGAATTCATAACTTTGGGCATTAATAATTTCTTTTAAGGAATCTTTGAGAAAAACATATCAGGTAATGTGGTGAGGAATACAAAAAAAAACAACCAATTTTATTATATAAAATATGTTTATTCATCATGGTCATATAAAATATCTGGCCCTACCCATCACTTGATTACTTCTAATTCATCCATAATAAGAGTAAAAAAGTAATTTCACATAATATCTTGGGGAACCTATTACTGAATAAAAAAATATATCCACATATTTAAGGAAAAATATTTTTTATAAATAGAATACATATGTTAGTAGTGAATAATAATAAAAAATATAAATATGTTTCCCCATGTATCTAAAATAAATAAAGGATCATAAAACTAAAAAGAGAAAATATTGTTTGTGAATCAACACATTTTCAAATTCCCAATAATAATCTGAATTGGAATAATTGTATATGGTAATAAAATATAGTTCCTGTTGTCAATAGAATATCATTTTCCCTTGAGATCATCATCTAATAAAAATTATAATCAATTTCATATTCACATAATATATATCAATGGGTATATGGAAAAGTATTTAATTTAATTACAAGATCATAAGGAATGTAGAGAAATAATGAATATGGTTTGAAATGAACTTACCCATAGTTTAAAAAATGAGACCAAAAGGTATTTTTACATATTTGAAATATATCCTCATCATATAATGATTTGAAAATTTAATCTAGGATGAGATCTAAAATTAAATTCTATATTAATAATATTTCGTTCCACTAGAATATATCATTATAAATAGTGAATCATAAACTCTATTACATCAAATAATTTATTAAATTAAACTGTAAATGTATTTGAAAACATAATAAAAGATTTTAAAAATCATTGTAATACTTGAAATAATTTATGATTCCACAAGTCCCTTATAATTTTTTTTAAGGATTAATGAATGTTCATTGAAAATATTTAATTTCTTAATATATAAAAATCAATAATATGTCCCTTAAAATATATAATATTTATCTCTGATAAATGAAATAAGGAAGTAAATATATGATATTTAAATGAATAACAATTTTAAAAATCGTGAGAAGTTCGCATGTTCAAAATAAATTAAGAATGGGTATTAAATAATAATTTTATTTATAAAAATATATCTATACCCAAAGAGGTATTATTCATACCATTTAATGAAATATTATGAATTGGGATCCCAAAAATGAAAAAATATGTTCATGAAGAAACAATATATATCAATGGGAAGAACATGATTATTCAATACCCCTTTTGCGAAACTAACATTGTGAAGTAAGGAAATATTCAAATTTGTTCTATAATGTGGTAATAATTTAAACTCACATAATGAAATATAATTCCAAATAATATTAACATTTATTAAAATGTGTCAAAAATTAAGTCAATGAAAGATATCATAACTATGTGAATGAAAATTGAGTGACCAAAAAGGTTTTTAATTTGGTAAAAACTAAGTAAAATAAATTTTAAGTAAAATAATTATATAATATTAGTTTTTTCACAACTAAAAAATACATAATAATGATAAATCATTGATAATAGCGTTAAAATTTTAAATTAAAAGATGTTTCATAACAAAATATGACTTAATGATTTCATTTTTCAGAGAAAAGTACATGTGATAATAAGAAATTTTTAATAAAAACATAAGAATATGGATGGAATGTAATTATACAAAAAAAATCACTTATTATTAGATAATACAATATAGAATATCACAAATTTTTAGGATGTACAGTACAGAAATTATATTTGATGTACTATAGAAAACCAGTCTCAAAGAGTGGAATATCTGACAAAAAACCATACCTCAATCTTCATTAATTTAGTACTAGCACTAAATGATTGGACTAAAAAAATTAAATTCATTAAATACATACACAATGAAAATATTCAAAAATATATACATTTGTATTTATAATTTATCACCATTATATATATTACCTAGTTTTTTCCTATTTTTAATATTGGTAGTATATAACCATTATCCCATTGAACTGTTTTCAATTTAGTCATGTTGGAATTTATTTATTTTTAATTTACGTCGATATTTTATTATATTAAGTAATTTAACATATGTACAATGGATTTTTTGAAATATATTATTTCATTTAATTTATGTTATTGATATGACAATGAAGATGAAATCATTGACAATAATAGAATATAGCATTTCAAATTTTTAATTAATTACAACAAACCCAAATAATTAATTAATTAAAATATATATAACGTTTATATATACACATTTATTAATTTAAATAAATATAATAATATAACTAGTAATAAATTTCATATAATATCATCTTTTTCTTGAAATATAAATTTATTAGAAAATCTATTTTTCACCGCATCTACGGGTTTTATATTTAATTTATTTCTCAATCATCAATGAATCAAATTGCAGAATATATTTCCCACATTTTTATGATATTAATTTTTATTACATAATTAATTCAGCTAAATTTATAGTCATAATTATATTAAAATAATTTAAATAAAATTTTGTTATAGATATGGTGAAAATGGGTTTACTAATGGATAAAAAGTTATAGGCCATAAAATCACCAAAAACAATTTCATGTTTGATTGGATGTAAATATTTTAAAAATTTATAATTTAACGATCTGTATATCTTCATTTTTTATTATTTCATGTGTATAATGTGGGGATATTCTTTTTCATTTCATAATTTCCAAGTGTGTCTTATTCCCCACTGATGAATTTTCATCACCACTCATCTTCTATTAACACCAAATTTTTTTATTGTCCATGACATGCCCATATAACTTCCCTTCATCCATCACCACATTATTATAGCCTTTTTTATTTTATAAACTTATATAATTATAATTTTGGTGTAAATGTGACGACTTCGACCAAAAAAGATGTATCATTCAAAACTCTTCATTTTGTTTCAATTATTATTCCACCTACTAAAAATCGACGTCAACAATGATTAAATAATAATATAGGGATAATATATATTCTGATAATTTCTTATGTAAATATAGTGACATAAATCTATCACTCATTCCCTTAAATAGGAAAAAAACCAATAATTATGTTTACAATGAATTATTCCTCATGAACCGATATAAGTATTTTTATATCATCACCATTCACAGATATCCATAATGATTTATTTTGTGTTCATGTATTATACTAGTTAAAATTATAAAATTCATAAAATTGTTTATATCATATATTTTCATATATTTTAATTATTTTGATGATAATAATGTTATTTGTGAGTAAATGTGCACTACGACTTCCATGAAGCGTTGTGATTTATCATTCGTCACAAGATCACATGGATGATATGAATATTTTTATTTAAAGAAAACATATAATATTTATGATATTATTATAATTCTATAATGTTTAAATAATTCATACATTCAATCTTTGTTATTTTTTGAGAAAAACAAAAAAAATCATTAAGGTACAACCTACCATTTACATGATTGTAACGTAGTATGTTTTTAATTACTATTGCATGTGTTTTATTTAAGAGATTTAATAAATGTATAAAAAATTATAATTATTTCAGAATAATTATTATGGATATAATAGAAATATGGCCCCTTCGATAAAAGTTAATATACTGATGCCATTCTGAATATATGGACCCAATGTTCTTAGACCACCCAATAAGGACATTACTAACTATGAATTTAAATGTTTAATTAAAATAATTTGTTATGTATAGGTTATAACAATTCTAAAAGTTCTTATAGAAATAATATAACTAATAAAATATTGTTTTTAATAGTAAAATCACATTTATTAAATGTATGGACTCATGGTAAGAATTTCCCTTATCAATTTTATATGAGGCATATTTCATATTCACAACATATTTGTATTTTCTAGTGTATATACTTCCCAAGAATGTATATTATCATTCATATCATTAATATTACTGTTATTTATAAATCTATATAATGTTCCTCCTTTCCTAATTTTATATCCATATATTATTAATGTTATATGGGTGTGTATTCTCATATATATGTTTGTGATTCATATTATATATTCATTAATTATTTATAAAATGTGTCATATAAACTACCCATTATTTTATTTTATGATTAATTTCTTGAATATTTTTTGGATATATGAATCCAAATGAAGTTATCTATTTAATAGGGTTTTGATGCATATTTAACAATGTTGTATGGGTTATTCATATAAATTCATTTCTGGGAAAAATTTTACATACCCACTACATTGTTACATTTTGTCACATATATATTAAAAATTAATTTACTCCATGATGATTTTTATTATAATTATTTTAATTTTAATATCTATATGTTTTTCTTTATTAAATGAGGGTTTGATATAGAGATTACCAACGAAATGATGTTCTCTCTCTCATTTTTTATTTAGTGGGGATTTTTTTTGAACGTAATCTATTTTATGATTCGTATAAATATTTCCATTTATATATGTGTAAAATCATAAGGAATTCATATTTCATGTTATTATAAGTTTCACAATGAATTATTCATCAAAAGGGCATTTAAATTTATCATTATTAGGTGGTAATGGGATTCGCAAATAAATTTTATTTTGTTCAGTTAAACCCCATATTAATTAAAAAATTAATGATATTATTATGTCTAAAATGATCAATAAATTACATTATTCTATATTTTGACATGTTTTTGGATTATATTTTTTTGGAACATTTTCACTCCACTGAGTTATATTCAACTCAAATATACTATCTTTGTATGGGGTATTTATCAAATTTATTATTGTGGGGTCCTATGGTGAATTGTATGATCATATATTATTTTATGAGATGTACATTCTAAAACTTATAATTTAATATCATGATTATTTTTATCATTTTAATATTCGATGATTCATTTAAATTTATATCTTTTATCGAATTACCACTGAATAGTTTCAAAATTGTAAAATGTTTTCTGATACACTCTATATTCATTTCAAGATTGTTTCTATTGAATTTTCAATTAGACAAAGTTATGTGATATTATTTTCTTGAAAAACATATATTTTATCAACATCTATTTATAAAATTTATTGACATGGTTATTTTTCATTTCCTCCAATATTGAATAATGAAACATTAAGAATGTGGTTTTTATGGGATAATTGAATTGTAAAATTATTTATATCAATTATATCTCACTTTTATATAATTATATTATAAAGTACATTCCCAAATCTTCATTTCTAAACATAAATAATTTAATTATTATCTTTTACATGACCTTTTTTCTTTATTTTAAAAGGGTTTCAAAAATAAACTTCTCATCATTTTCCAAACGGTTCACTTTTTTCTCCCTTTAATTAATGATTAAAAATAATGATTACATTAATAATTAAAAATTAAAGAATTTTCTAAACTCATGTCACTTATTTTTTGTGATGTTTCAATTATATATTTAAATGGTCATTTTTGATGAAAATTTTTTCACAAAATTTTGTAAATTTTTTTTTCATATATTATTTTCAAGATAATATAGTTATTTTAATCATTATTCCAAATGATATATTGTGATTAATAGAAATATATTTTTATGTGACCCATTTTCTTTTCATGATTTAATCATGTCATGAATGGAATAATATATTTTTCTTTGAATTATATATATATATATATAAATTCATAATGTTATTTATTTGTGATATATTTCATAGACAATGATTTTAAAAAGGTTATCCCCATTATAGATCCTTAGTGATCCTGATATAGCCTATATGTATGGTTTAACCCCAATATTGATCACATGATATACTGATATATCTCAACGAATTAGTTAAGAAAAATTCTTTCTCATGATATGAAAGAGTTTTCCCAGTTATATCTCATGATATGAAGATTAAGGCCCATTTTAGATCTCCAATTCCCTAGGTAAAAGTTTTTGTCTCCTTAGCATAATATTAGAAGCCGATTTTATGGTTATTATATTTTTAGTTGGTGCCTTAAGGGTTATTTGAATATTATTTTCTATGTTATGAACATGGGTTTACATATTCTTTCTATAGGATTTTAATGATTCCACTGAACAAGATTGATATCACATGTCTCATGATTATTAATTTTTATTAAAATTTCCATTGTTAATTATTTATGTCATTTTTTATGTTTGACGATTGAGGTATTGATGGTTATGATTTCTATTATGATACCCTGATGAACTGTGATTATGTTAAAATACCTTTGTGAACTCAATTTTCTCACAAATAAAATTTATTTATTAAATTTAATTTATAGACTTAATGAGAATTTGATCTCACACTTCTTATGTTTCCTTTTATACATAGGTTATATAGAACGATGATAAATTATTTGAGTCTAGAAATAGTTCATATATGATAAAATATGTGAATGATATTGAAGAAATAATATGTAATATGAAAAGATGTGTGTAGTGAAAAAAAAATACTCTCTTGATATCAAGACTATATTTTATCTATATGTTTTTCATAATTCTCTAATGAAATATACCAAATTATCCCTTCGGTATATAAATGATTATATATTTCTTATTAATGTTGTGATTTTTGTATTTAAAACATTACATCACATTTATCGGTATCAATGAATGAAATGTGGATTTTATGTTTCCATCTCTTGACAAAGGATTGTGGGTCTTAGGCTGTTATAGGTGGCATATGACCATAGTTTATGTATCATTGGATATAATTTCGTTTTATTTATTGGTATTATTAAAAACTATGGATACCATTATTGGTTTTGAATATATGGTTTATAAAAATTTCAATGTCTTAGAAACCCATTTTGAGGTTCTATGTTATCAAATCATATAGTGATTTCCTTCATTTTTCAAGACAAGTTATTGTTTTTATGTATATGTAATTATTTAATTTATCTTTAAATATACCTTTATATTTTTTATAAATATATTTAATGTCATTTATAATATAATGGGGGTTTATGGTATTTTACCACGAATAATATATTTTTAGGATTTTCTCCATCTCTTGGAGAATGTTATAATAATTATAATAGTTTTGTTTTAGTCAAAGTAAATCCTTTAATATATAGAAAATCCATTAGGATTGAACCCACAACCAATGGGTGATAATGATAATTATACAAACACTATATTATGTGTTAACCTACTTAGTGTGATATCATTTTTTGAAAATAGTTTGGAATGCAAATGGTTATTTTTCATTTTAGAACATATTTTTTACCGGATGGATAAACATTATATTGAAAATTCTGTTGGAGGTTTTGAGATTACTGTTATTTTGGATAAAGATCCAAAATTTTAGAAACATATACTAATAATGTAGATATAATACTATAAGATTTTATTTGAGGAATAATGATTAAATTAACTTTGAAAAATATATGATTTTAAAATTGATTTATAATGATTCAATTTATTTATTTAAATGATTAGAATATATTGAACATGTTCTAATTAGGGAATATACATTTTTTAGCCTCAAACATTAATAATTATTAGTGTTATTTGTTGATATTTTTTAAACAAATATACGAATAACATGTTATCAAACCAATAATAATTTTGGATTTTCATATTTATCAAGATTATTTTGAATAATTTTATGGATAATTGTTTATTGAATTACCTATGATAATCATTGGGTGTTACTGTTGAGGTAATGAAGATTAATATTGTGTTCTAAAATATGTATATTTATTTATTTTTGGAATTATATTACCTGATGCTCACCATTTTAGTATTAGATAATACTTAATAACATAGAGAGAATGTATTTATCATTATTTAGAAATTTTGGTTCTTTTATATTTTTATTTTAGTGCATCAATCATAAAAATCATCATTAATAAAAATTGTTTGAAAAAAAACTTGAGATAATAATGGAAATTGATTAAAAAATGTAATTATACAAGGCAATTAGTTATGATAACCTTATGTTATTGTTATTGATAGATAAATATTATTGAAATCGACAAAATGGATCGATAAAATGATTTTTTTTCAATTTCATTTCTAATGGGACTATAGATTTTTTCACAACACATTGGTCTATAGTTTTGTGGCTGATAACATTTCAATGATCATTCACTTTCATGGGATAAATGATATTTTACATTATCCATCATTAAATGGAAATTAATCTCTTTTCTAGGTATATATTCTTAATTACCATTAATTTTTTCCTACTTTTAATCATATTTATATGTTATTCCTGGTGACAGTATTTTTACTTTCTCTCTCTTATCAAGTGGAATATTTATTATAACATTTCCTGATGTGGAATATATATAAATGTATTTTATAATGTAAAATAGTAAATTATCATGATCATGATTAAATTTAGTCTTTTCAATTTATTAAAGGTCAAGATAATGTAACAAAATTATATATAAATAAATGAAAATTGAGTTTGATATAATATATGTAATGTCTTAGACCTGTTTGGTCCATTCCTTTGTGAAAATATGGTGTTTGAGGTGTTCCACGAGCTCAATGTGACTCATCCCCAACACATTCCCAATTTTTTCCTCTCGGTGAACTGTAGCATCGGTAACCTCACATTCCTTTTCCAAATTTCAAATTCTGTGAACAGTTCCATCAGTGAACAGTGTTCTATCGGTGAGGTTTAGTGAACAGTGATATGATATTTTTGAGTTTCTATATGCTATTACACCCTGTCAGTAAGGGCAACTAACACCCCAGGGATTCTGAGCCATGGGTGGTGTTTTCCCAACATTATGGTGGGAGGTTGGATGAATGACTTCCCCTATTGGCCCCGCTATCTTCTTTTGGTAGTTACTTGTGTTGGAAGGCACATTGGGTAGATTTTCACATATATGTGTGTAGAGAGTTTAATGTATTGTGGTGATTCACACACATATATTCATGGATATAGTATCCAATTTACTACTATAGGTGTAACATGTATTGGAAGTGATGAATTGAGGATCCTTACTCAGTGTATGGGTTGTAATGGCTTGAGGTATAATACCTAATGTATGATACACGTTATACAGGCCGTGGTGGCTCCAAGAAACTTCCTGGTTATTTTATTATGTGGACATGGTGGTTTTGTTGCATGAGGTGCATATTATGGTGCTTCACCCCGGTGTGTGTGGGAAAGCCTTTTTGGAGAGATATGCTCAGGACGTGCGACATTGGGGAAAAGTGGAAAACTAGTGGGGAAGTAGTAGCAGGGAACCCTTGATATTATTTATTATATGATATATTCATTTATGTGTTACTTGGATAGTGGTGAGGTTGGGAACATATTATACCTGTATTGGTGACGAGTTACTTTCACTTGTTGTTCACTGCGCTTTACCGTTCATTATTTACTTTTAAACGAGAGGCTTCATGGAGGATCCTACTGAATATACTGTTATACTCATCATATATATATATAAACTCTTTTTCAGGTCACATGGACCAGGTTGAAAATCAGGCTGGTTACTACTAGCTTGTGGTTGTAGGTGCAGCTTGGGCATGTGGTTGCTACTGTTTTAATTTCTTTTGGGTACTTGTTGTTTTTGCCTTCTAGTTTTAGTACTTTTGAATAACATTACATATGTACAAATGGGACTTCTTTTATATTTCATATATGAGATGGAGTTGGTTGGTGACTATCTTTTCTCTCTCTTCCACATGTGTTCTTTTTAAAGGGTAATACCTCTCATTTGTGTTTTTACTATACCCTCAGTGCTAGTCTACATTCTGGGGCCTACTGGAGGTGGATTCAGGGGGGTCATTATCTCCCTTCTCACATTACCGACCCAGGATTGGTACAATTTTTGGGGAGGGGGTCCTGACAGAGTGGTATCAGAGGTCTGGTTGAGGGATAGGATGAATTTCGGAGTTAGTCACATGTGAGGTTGCATGGGTTGGTAGGGAAATAGTGTTATTTATATTTAGAAAGTGAGGTAAAAAACAGAGACTAGTAGGGACATAGTCGTTTAGGGCCCCCTATGATCTGATGTACGGACCTTAATGTTTATAATGGATACAAAAAAAGGTGATACAAGTTGTAGGGTAGATATCTAGGAAAGGATCATGCATCATTCTTTTGTTTCCTATGTTTGAATTGGTAGACCTTAGGGTGGATGAAGCTGAAATGAATAAAATAAAAGAATTAATTAATTAATGTTGAGTCATCCATATTCTAGGCTTATGAGCTCTAACTGTTTGTTATTTTACAGGTATGGCTCCGGGTCTGCGTCCTTGTCAGTTTTGCACAGAAAATGTTTAGCAGGTTGTTCCAGAAGATCGCTATAAGGTAGAGGTTGATGACGACGACACATTATGAAAGAAACTTTGAGATTTTTAGCACCAGAGTGTTCAGAAGTGTGACGGATCTGCTTACGGTTCAGTCATGGAAGACTAGTTGGAGGAGGTCGATATAGGATTCAGTTCGATATGTGCCTGGAAAGAGCACTGGGTGTCCTTGGTTGTGACGATGCTACATGAAGCAGCGAGGCAATGGTGGTTCTTATTCCTCAGGGATCGTGAGGAGTCATCGATCTCATGGGAGGAGTTGTTTCTTGGGCATCCCCCAAGACACTGTCAGAGGTACGAAGTTTCCTTGGTCACCCATGCTACTAAAGGAGGATTGTAGCCAATTTATCACGAGTTGTGGCTCCATTTAGAGATTTTACCATGACGGATCAGGTGTACATATGGACTAATCAGTGTCAGGAAGCTTTTGAGTATCTAAAGGAGAAGTTAGTATGTTCTCCAATTCTTTGTCTTCCAGCTGAGGGAGTTTAGTTTGATGTTTTCAATGATGATTCACTTCTGGGGCTAGGGTATGTTCTCATGTAGCATTTGTTAGTTGTTTATTATGGGTCTCAGATGTTGCGTCCCCTTGAATGTTACTATTCCGCCCATGATCTTGATTTGGCAGTCATCGTGTTTTCTCTAAAGATGTGGAGACATTACCTCATTGGTGAGCGCTTTGTGGTTTTCACTGATCATAAGTGTTTGACGTATTTTTCCTCCCAGCGTGACTTGAACTTAATAAGGTGTTGGTGGATGGAGTTCTTACAGGAATAAGACTTCAAAATATTATATATACCAAAAAAAGATAATGTTGAAGCATATGCGCTGAGTCGAAAGTCATGTAGTGATGTTGTGCGTGAATTCAGTGATTCTTGGAGAGTAATGGATGAACTTTCAGCATTAAATCTTAATATAAGAGAAGTTGGGGGTAGAGGTTATCTTTTTCATAAGATGGTATAGTAATCGATGATGCAGAAGGTTGAAGAGTTCCAGTTGGGGGATCATGTGGTGGATGTCTGGAGAGACTGTGTTGTTTGTGGTGAGGCCCCTGATGTTTAGAATGAGGATGAACAACACCGAGTGTTGTATCATGGAAGGATTTTTGTTCATTTGATGAGGTGAGATATGGTTCTCAAAGAGTTCCATAGTTCTTCATTAGCGTTTAATCCCCATGTGACATAGATGTATTGAGCCCTGAGGAGTCGGTTTTGGTTTCCTGGGCAGAAGTGTGTTGTTACAGAGTTGGTGTGTTGATTTTTGGTCTTCCAGAGGGTGTAGGCTGACCACCATGTCCCTTGTGGTCTAATACATCCTTTAGAGATTCCTTATTACAAGTGGTAGGAAATTATAATGGAATTTGTTACTGGTTTACCTTGAGCTCTGGGAGGAAATGATTCTATTTGGGTGGTAGTGGATCATTTAACAAAATCAGCCCACTTCATAGCGATCATGGAGTCTAGCTCATTGGAATTTTTGTGAAGTGAGTATCTAGAGGAGGGGGTGAGACTTCATTGTGTCCCAAGGAAGATCATTTCTGATCTAGATCCTCGTTTTACCTATAGGGTGTGGAGAGGTCTCCAACATGATTTTGGTTCTCAACTATGCCTTTCACTACTTTTTACCCTCAAACGGACTTTCTGACCGAGAAAACCATCCACACTCTTGAAGACATGATACACTCTTGTGTTCTTGATTTTGGAGTTTCTTTGATAAAGCACTTACCCTTGGTGGTGTTCTCTTATAATAATCGTTTTCACTCCACCATCGGTATAGCACCGTTTTAAGCCTTGTATGGCCGACTTTGTCATTCTCGATTGTGCTGGACTGGGGTCAGAGAGTCAGAAATTCTCATATTCTAACTAGTGCAGAATACAACAGAGATGGTTCAGGTGATTCATGCGAGGATGGAGATAGCATAATATCATTAGAAAACATATACTGATCAAAGGAGGAGGCCCTTAGAGTTTGATGATGGGGATCATGTTTTTCTGAAGGAAACTCCCCATCGTGGGAAGCGAAGGATTATTCATGGAAGTAAGATTTCTCCCTAGTTTGTTGGGCCTTTCGAGGTGTTATATCATGTTGGAGTTGTGGCATATCGAGTATCACTTACCCAGCAGATTAGTCAGATACATGATGTTTTCCATGTATGCATCTCTGTCGTTATCTTCATAATGACTCTCACATCTTCAATTGGGGAGATATCGATGTTGATGATGATGCATCATTTTAAGAGCAACCTATAAAGATCCAAGATCAAAAAGAGAAGGTGTTGCATGGGAATTCTATCTCTTTTGTTTGTGTCTTGTTGCGACATGGTATAAGGAAGGAGAGTACCTGGGAATGTGTGTAACAGATACGTGATTAGTATCCAGAGTTTTTTATGTTTAACCGTTTTCTTGTATTGATGTAGCTTATGTGGTTATGAACCTCTCATGTTTATGAGATTTCTCCCTTTTTGTTTTTGTGGATTGCTCTCTTTTGATAGGTATCTCGATCGGTGGTTGTTCGGACCCCGTTTCTTTTACTTTAGGAGGGTTTTGAATTCTCGAGGTCCAGAATGTTTTAAGAGGTATCAAATGTTATGGCCCTGACCTCTCGGGTCCATTCCTTTGTGAAACATATGGTGTTTAAGGTGTATTGGGTTTTCAAGGTGACTCATCCCCAACACTTTTCCATTTTTTCCATTTAGGTGAACAGTAGCATCGGTAACCTCTCTTTCCTTTTCCAAATTTCCAATTTAGTGAACAGTTCCCTTAGTGAACAGTGTTCTATCAGTGAGGTTCAGTGAACAATGTTCTATCAGTGAGGTTCAGTCAACAGTTTTCTATCGGTGAGGTTTAGTGAATAGCCTTCTATTGGTTAGGTTCATTGAACAGTGTTCTATCGGTGTAGTTCAGTGAACTGTGTTTTTTCAGTGAGGTTCAGGGTACATTATTCTATCGGTGAGGTTTAGTGAACAGTATTCTATCGGTGACGTTCATGGAACAGTGTTCTATCGGTGAGGTTCTGTGAATTATGTTCTATCGGTGAGGTTTAGTGAAAACTGTTTTATTAGTGACGTTAGGTAAATAGTGTTCTATTAGTGAGTTTCAATGAACAATGCTCTATTGGTGAGGTTCAGTGAAGAGTGATATATCGTTGAGGATCAATGAAGAGTGTTCTATCGGTGAGGTTCAATGAACAATGTTCTATCGGTGTGGTTTAGTTAATAGTTTTCTATTGGTGAGGTTCAAATAACAGTGTTTCCAGACAAGCGAGGTTCTAACAGCAGCCTCTATTTCCTTTGCCAAATTTTGAGTTTGGTGTACAATGTTTCCAGCTTCCTACAGTTTTTCCCCATTGATGTGTCCTTTGACATCAAATTCTTTTAAAGCATCATTTTGAGGACTCTTAATGCTGATTCAACATCCATAAATCATATATTAATTATTCCTAAGGCTTAGGATATTTTTACTTGGTCAAACCGCATTGTTTTATACGATCCTCTTTTAATGGAAAATTAAGTGTATCTTAAACTGTCACCCCGTTAAATCATCTAATGGGAAGGGATGTCTTCCTCCATTATTATTCCTCTTTGATAGTGGCTATGAGATGCAAGAACCTTTAAATCCTTCCCATAGTAGTTGCACAATGAAAAAATCCTCCTAGGATTGGTTCTAATCTGTTTTGATGCAACCGAGCTGTATCATTAAATCTTGGATATATGGTATGTTCTATCATCATTCTTTTTGTGTTCATTTTCTCATTTTCCCATTTCAATATTATAGCATGTAATATCCATGCTTCTAATGGGATTTTATTTGGTTCTAGTTGGTGCGGTCATGCCGTGTAATCCTTGGGTGGATGTAGTTGTCACGAGAGAAGGATCATGACCCGTTTTGTTGACAATGAATGTCAAGAACTGTTTTAGGTAGGGGATTCATTGTTTCTCCTTTATTCTAAGTGAAACATTATTGTTAGCATGTTTTATTCCAATGGACCACAATGGAATTGACATAATAAATATTTAATAGGATAACTAAATATATATATCAGTCCCATGTTGTTTCTCCTTTTTTCTAGTTAGTGTGATATTCATGCTTGCTTCTCTTACCTGTTAGTTCATGATGAAAATATGTGAAGAACGTAAAATAAAAATTAATTGATAACTATTGGATATGGATGAAGAGGCATGTAAATGAATCTGGTTGTGTTTTAAATTTTAGGTTAATCAAATTGGCACTATAAGCATTATTAATTATTTGTTATAGCTTACCGATTAGGTTTCCAAAATTTGGAACCTATGAATAATAAATATGTTAATTCTAGATGGATTAAAGAACCGATTGTTTGATAATTCCTTAAAGGGTTCTATGTTACCCTATTGATTGTTAAAGGGTTAATAGACCAATTTATGTGATGATTGTTTTCCTGATGCTTGTGATGTGATGTGATCCTGATTTGTCGTTGTGATATGTGGGGCCATGGTGGATTTCGGTTGTGGTAGAAGATGAAGCCTAGAGTGGAGAGATACATCTATTTATGCATGTGGGAGTTGGGGAGGACTCCATGGATGATGGAATGGGATGGATGTGATTGTAGGTTTCTTTCGGATTTTCATTGGTTTTTTTCTGATTTACTTTTCCCTACTGCTTGTAGAAGCTAGTCTTACTTACCCTTCTTCCGAAAGAGACGAATACATGTGTGGTATTCCACATGATTTCCGTGTTTAGATTATGAAGGGTGGATGGGTATATTCTCTTACTATAAGTGGAAATGACTCGAAAGGTAGTTTATCTACTCACCATGTTAAGCCCCCTTGATTTTAGTTGCATAGAATGTTTTTCTAGAATTCATTGGAGTGTGAGAAAGTAATTATGTAATGAATAATTGAATAAATTGTGTTAACCCATGGGGTTGGAGTTTTCTGGATCATAATGATGAGGATAAAATTTTGAAGGGATAGTAGAATTTTGGTGTGATGCTAATGTAATTAAATGTGTAATTGACTTTGGTTAATTAATGTTTATGGAATTAATTAGCGTAAAGTGAAACTAATAAAAATTTAATGAAATAATTTATCAAATATCTTCAAGTGGTTATATGCTTATAGGATACCCAGTCATAGAAGTAGTAGCCTAGAGTGTGAGAGACGTTAGATTCAGTTGTGTCTAAGAATAGTTTATGCCCATAGTGTGGTTGCGAGATACAATATATTCTGTTCCTTTTGTGTTTCTATACGCTACTCCACCATGTCAGTAAGGTCAACTGACACCCCGGTGATTCTGAGCCAAGGGGGGTGTTTCCCCAAACATTTTAGTGGGAGGATAGATGGGTGACTACCCCCTTTGGCCCCACTCTCTTCCCTTCATAGTTACTTGTGTAGGCAGACACATTGGATTGTTTTCCCTATGTACGTGGGTAGAGGGTTGTAATGGATTATGGTTATTCACACACATATATTCTGGATATTGTATCATATGGACTATTCTAGGTGTAATGTGTATAGGCTATGATGGCTTGAGGATCCTTACACAGTGTATGGGATGTAATGGATTGAGGTATAATACTCAATGTATGATAAATGTTATGCAGGCTGTGGTGGATCCTAGAAACTACTGGGCTACAATTCTTACGTGGACATGGTAGTTTTGTTGCATGAGGTGCATATTGTGGTGCATCTCCCATGTGTCTGCAGGCAAGCCAGTTTGGATAGTGATGCTCACGATGTGCGTCATTAGGGAAAAGCAGTAAACCAGTGGGGAAGTAGTAGTGGTGTACCCTATATATTCTTTATTATATGATATATTCTTATATGCATTACTCGGTGAGTGTAGCCATGGTGAGGTTGGGAACATAGTCCACCTATTTAGGTGACGAGTTAGTTTCACTTATTGTTCACTATTGTTTAGCATGCATTCTTTACATTTTCCCAAGAGGCTTCCGTGATGATCCTTCTGATTATACGGTTATACTCTACCAATGTATATATATATTTTTTTCAAGTCACTTAGAGCAGGTTGAAGATCAGGATGGTTACTACTAACTTGTGGTTGTAGGAGCTGTTCGGGCTTGTGGTTACTATTGTTTTACATTCTTTTGGGTACTGGTGGTTTTCCCCTTCTAGTTTTAGTACTTTTCCATGAAATTATAAATGTACACTTAGGATTTCTTTTATATTTAAGTTCAGATTTGGAGTTGGTTGGTGTCTATCTTATCTCTCTTTTTTTCATGTGTTCTCTTAGAGGGTAATGCCTCCCATTTGTGTGATTACTATACTCTCGGTGCTAGTCCCCAACCCATGGCCTACTAGAGGTGGGAATCGGGTTCATTATCCCCCTTATCACATTCCTGGCCGTGGAGGGGTACACTTTGTGGGGAGGGGGTCGTGACAATATATTACCCACAAAACCGAGATTCAACAACACATGAAATATATGACTATTAAAACTGATCCATTAAATCACATTTCATAAATATTATAAACTACATTTTGTCATATATATATCCAACTAAATGTAACTATATTGATAAATTAATAGTTATTAATCTCCAAAATTTTGTAATATTATATTATATATCAAAAATAAGTTATATTCAAAAAAATTAAAAAATAATTTATTAAAAAATAATACAATTTCTTCCTATAACATTTGGAAAATTAATTTTACTAATTGAATTATAATTTTTAAATTAAAATATCTTAAATAAATAATGGTGATGTAATTTTATTTTATGAAAATAAATATTATCCTGCGAATGGTGCAAAATACATATTTTTTAAATATATAATTATATATCCTTAAATTAATTAATTTAAAAGTAACCTTATCATTTGAATTTAATTTCATGTAAAATAAATATTATTTAATAATATAAAATCCAATAAATAAAATTAGAATCATCCTTATACATGACTTTAGTAAATTTTTATTTTTTGATTTTATAAATACATTATTAAGATAAATGTTTTAAATATTCATAATTTTTTTCCATTAAAATTATTTATAATAACAAATAATAATGATTTAATCAAATAAAATATTAAATATTAAATATTAAATATAATATATATATATATATCAATATGAGATCGAATTCAATTAATGTAGTTTATATTTCATGAAGTTGTTATATAAACATCATATGGTTCAATAATACATATCATTTAAATTATTTTTTATGTTTTCTTCTTGATTGTATTTTAAATTAAATCCTCCAACATATAAAATTTTATTTAGTAAAATAGATTATATTTTTTCATTCTTCATAATTTATTGTGTATAATAATTATAGAATATTTTTTTCATAATTAATATGGAAAACTGGAAAACAATTTTTACATGGTTATGGTATTATCAGTTTACCGGGGGATCAAACTAAAATAATAATAGTAAAAAAAAAATATTTATCAAAGATATGTTTTTGGTCATATTTCATCCTTATATCATCTTATTCATGATAATTTTACATTTTTTGATCCTTGTGGTATGTGTATAATGTGATTTTAACTTGTTCATCACAAAAATCCTAGTTTGTCCCCTCCCCCACAAAAGAACCACCGTTCTCCTATCTTTTTTATAACATTAACTAAAACTTTATCCAATACCTTCCAAAATTGAAATATAAATTCAATATATAATTCTAATTATTCCGTTTATTGAATGAAAATACCATATATGAAGGATTTCTTTGCAACCCTAAATAGGTTTTCAGATGAATATGTATCGTTCTCAGCCGAGAGTTAGGTTTTGTTACTTATTACACCTCCATTAAATATTTTTCAAACCGAATGATATAATTAAACTGGTATATTATATATACTAATAGGTTGTTATGTTCAAGGTATAATAGAAATCTATATCCTCTTTCATAAAATGGGAAACATAACAGTAGTTTATGTGTTCGGTGGATTACCTCCCCACAAACCGATGTTATTCTTTTTCAATCATCACAACTCATTGATATTATTGATTATATATTAAATATTTATGTATAATTTTTGTAACATAATTTTAATTATTAATGGTAATATATGATAAATTTTTTTACCATTCTATTCATTGAAGGATTAAATCATTATTCATGCATATATGTTGACCAAACCATTACGAAGAGATAATATTTCTGATTAACCAAAAAATCGCATGTAATATATATATATATATATATTTGTGTTTCTTTTAAAAGAAAATTTTAAAAAAATTATATTATTTTTTCAGAAAAAACAATACAAACCATCTTTTAATGTTGATCTTGTAAAAATCTATAATTTTCTCATGCATAAATATTTCCTACCTTCTTAATTGTTTTAATGTAGTTCATTATTCCTAACCATTAGAAATGGCTTCGTTAAAATTATTATTTATGCGTGAAAATTGATAGTTATGTATTTATTTTTATTCTAGATATTATTTAATATTTTTCCCTTTTTCTATGTCCAAAATACTTATGTTCTGAAAATATGGACCGAATGTTCTAAAAACAAATTGCGTAGAAATAATGGATTATGTATTTAAATATTTCGTTTAAATAAATAAAATAAAATATTATTGTATAAGTAATTAAACATGGAAAATTTTATTTTGAAATAGAATAATTTATATAGGATTTTTATATAATAGCTTTAGGTTATACATAGAAATTATCGTTTAATGTAAAGGGTTTATCAACTTATATGTGTTTCCCTATAAGATATGCATTCCCCACATATTTTAATTTTCGGGTTTATATTATCCATTTTCATTTATATTTATAATTTTCATGAATTTTTTTTATGTTTCTGATACCATATTATGTTAAAATTTTCATGAGGTTGTTATCCTGATATTACCAAAGATGTAATGGTTTCTCATCACACTTTTACATCTATGATACATATACAAAATCCACCACATAATATTATTTTGTGTTGTATATACCACCTTTGATTTTATTATAATTATATTCATGAAATTTAAAATATTATTTTGGATCCATATGATGTTCTCTATTTCATGATGTATTTGTCTAGTGATTACCACAGTATTAAGTGTTACTTTTATCAGTATTGTATATATTTGAAAAATTTCATATTAAGAATTAATTTAAATTGTGTGTTTTTTATACTCGCACAAATTTATTTTATAATTTTTTTTCATGTAATGATTTTTGAATTTAATATAATAAATTGCTTATGTCAGTCATGTTTTGTTCTCTAGATTTTTTCAATGAAATCAGGGATTTCATATCAATTTATTTTAATTCGGTTGTGTTTTATTTTTATGAACCTAACACAATTTATTATTGGAATATATTCATTACATTTTTGATATAATGAATTATTAATGAATCATGGTATTATAAATTTGACCTTGATTTATATCATACAAGGGGGTATAAATTTATTGTTACTTAGTGGAAAATGGTTTCTAAATTCAATTCACTTTCATTGGGTTACAACCAATCTTTATTAACACTATTTTGATATGTCTGTGTGTGAATTGATCTCTAAATATTATTATACTATATTCAATATTTTTTATTGGGGATTATAATTTTTTATATTAATATATCCATTTGTTTACTCATAATTTAATTCTAATATCTTTTTATTGGTTATTTGTCTCATATTTCATTTTTTGGGACATATTTTTATTGATATGTTCTGTTCATATTTTTGTGGGGAATATACTTCCTCATGAACATCTAATTTCATGATTCTATTTATGTTGATTATATTTGAAATTACATTTATTGTTATTCATTATTGGGCATTATGCTGGAAATGATACCAATGTGGATAAGGATGTGTGTAAGAATCTTTATTTTCATGAATTTTTTTAATGTAATTTTGGTTGAAATAACGTTACCTTATTTTATTGAACAATATATTTTATCAAATATTTTGTTTTTAATGTGATCTCAATGTTTATTTCATATTAACGTCATTATTGATTTATTGAACATGTAGATATTTGATTATTAGTTATTCTGATCTTCTATATTCATTTTGATTTGGAATCATTCACTTACATTTCCATGTATTATAAATTATTTTAAAAATTGTCCTTTTATAAATATAAATTAATTCCCTACGATGTTTTAAATTATATTTAGCCTAACCTTTTCTTTTTTAATGTAAAAAAATCTTTTTATTTCATGAATGTAAAACATTTCACTAGCCTTATAAAATGATTGAAAATAATATTTATTTACAACAAGAAAATATTTTACGACCATAATGTCTAATATTATCCTAGATTTTTCATTTATATGTTTCCAAGGATTCTTTTAATATAATAATATTTTTAAATTTTTTTGGGTAAATTTTCAATTTTATTCAATGAAAAAAGGTTAGTTCCCTAATGAATAATTTTAATGATATGTTAATGGTGTTTCAATTTATCAAATTGAATAACCCATGTTTTTAATTTGTATCTAATGGGGAAATTTTTTAATAAGAACAACCAAATTATTTCTATCAATGGATTACAAATTTATTTAATGTAATTATCAATGAACATATATTGTTTCAATTGTTTTATAATGTAATGAAAGGAATAATGTGTGTTTATATGATTTTTATGATGATATGCATGATCTATGAATAATATTATTGATATAAGTAATGGAAATTTTAATATCGGGTTGAGACCTATTGTAACTCATGCATGATGTCATTACAACATATACAAAGGGTTTATACCCATTATAGATCAAGGGTGATCCAGATACAACTTATATGATTGGGTGATTCCAATTATAACTTCTGAATTGATGTGGTGAGCCACATTATAGATTATTAAAAAATTGGAGATAACTATTATAAATATCCCATGATTTGCGTAATGAATTTTTTTCAGATAATTATAATTGAATTATTCTATATAGTTATTTAAATGTGAATTGGTTCTATAAGGGTTCCATGAATTTGATGATTAATGAGAAAAATAATTTTATGATTATTATGGGTTTTTATTTTATCATATGACCACGATTAACAGAAGATGAATCCTAATTATTGAATCTTATATATCATTTAATAACTAAATAAATATACCATGATAAATTATTGATAATATCAGTATTGATGGGTATGATTTCTTAAATATTTGTTTCATTCACATTGATTATATCATCAGTCCATTATGATCAACTTTTTCTCTGTTATGAAATTCACAAGTTAATTATTATGTTTACCCTTACCAAGATTATTATCTAACCATTCAAATGGTATTTATATTTCCTAGGTCCTTAAGAAATATAATAAATGATTTTAGTATAGAAAGGATTCCTACTAGAATAAATTTCAGGGATATTTTTTGTACATAATATAGTATATGAAAAGATGCGTACAGTGGGAAACATACTCTCTTGAAGTCATTTGTGTTTTTATATATTTTTTTTCCTTATTAAATTTATATTTATACCTAAATTTTCTATTACTATGTAAGAGATATAATTTTTCATGATGATGTTATATGATTCAGATGTCAAAATTTAGGTCCCATTTATCAATATCAAGCTAAACAATGTAAATTTTATATTTTTAACATCAGATTCATGAGTGAAGTTCTTGGGCTGTTATATTTTTTATAAGAGGAGGGTATTGATAAATTTATATATTTTGATTGTTTCATGAGTATTTTAATTATGTATGGATATGATTTTATAGTAATAGTGATGATAATAAGTTCAATGTTTGAGAAATATGATTTGAGGTTTTATATGATGTGATCATAACATGAAAAATTATTTTATAGGAAAACATTTATTTAGTTCTATAATATATAATAATTTAATTTAAATTTATTTATGACATTGAAATTTAAGGATATATGTTTTATGGTATTGATAATATTTTTTATCATATTATCTATGATGATTAAGATTATAATTTTTTAATGTTCATCATATTTTGTGCAATATTATTTGAATCATATTATTAATGATTCATACAAAGAACAAAATTTAAAATCTTGAAAGGTCTTTGATTTTGAAAACACAACCAAATGGGATAGAATGGTGTAATGCATACCACTAGTATATGTGATTACATGGTTATAATGAAATAATTTATTATATATTTGAAATATTACAATTAAATATATTTTTCAGAAAGAATGTTCAATTTTATGCCTATCCATGGGATTGAAAACTGATTTTTTGATTATTTGATTAGTGCAATTTTTATATATTTTCATTATTTTTTTTAACCTTATATGAATTTAATATACATATAATTATGGTATTTTAGTTGTATAATTTCAATTAAATTATATTTTTTAATAATATATGATTTTGTAATGGATTTATGGTTATTAAAGTTATTAATAATAAATATTAGCATAACATGTGGAATGGGTTGTTAGGGAATATACATTCTATTGAATAATACATTAATGTTATTGTTTTTATTTGGAGAAAAATGTTAAAACAATTTTTGAAAAATATATACTCAATAAATTCAGTTTATTGGGTAACAATCAAATTCAATAATAATTTGGATAAATTTTGGGATAGTTGGTTATTAAATAGTCCAAGATAAACATTGGGTGTTTATTATTTTCCATTGGATATTAATTTTTTAGTACACCATATTAGGGTTTATTAATTTTTATAATAATCATAAATTATGCTAAAAATTATAGTTTTAATTCATGTTTAATGGAAAGTAGAATTTATAATTATCAGTAGGTTAATTTATGTGGTCATTTAAATTTTTATATTGGTGATTCAATCACTAATCGTCTCAAATAGTATCATTTTGAGTGAAAAAATATTATTATGGCAGAAATTGATTAATTAATGGAAATATATTTCTCGTTTAATTATAATATTTTTAAGATCTTATTTTAGATCATAAAAAATTACCCAAATATAAGAACTATTCCTTGAAAATATAAATTTTATCTCATTACATTAATTTATAATGATATTATGAACTTTTTTACACATCAATGGTTTATTGTTTTAATATTGATAACTTTATCACGATGATTCAATTTATTGTGTTCAATGTTCTATGTCACCAGCTATAATTATTTGGGAATTAAAATTTTCTCCATGTATATTTTTTAACTAACCACTAGTTTTATCATAATTTGAAATTTAGTTATGTTTTACACCTTCAGACCTTCATTTTTAATTATCTATGTTATCAAGAAGAATTTTTAGGATCACTTTTTATGATGTGGGATTCTGAAAAAATGATTTTCAAATGAAAAAAATAGAAATAATATTATTTATTATATTTATTAATTTGTTAAATGTGGATGTAATTTAAAACACTAATATTTTAATTGAACAACATTGTGTTTGATTATGTTTACGATTTAGGACAGTAAGCTTAAATGACCTGTAAATATATGATCATTACAACCAATATGATATAATAGTATATATGAAAATGATTAACTAGTTTATGTAATATATATATATATATATATCTAATATCTACTAAATATATTCTTAATGAAAAATTATTAGTAAATAATCACAAATTTTTTAGTAATTTTTTATAATTCATTAATAATATTTTTTTGTTCAAAATGATATTTATATGTTTTTGTCATAAAATATTGTAACAAATAGCTATGTCTAAATGAAAATAATTTTTGTTAAAATGAAATTATTTATTAAATTATAAGTAAAAAAATTAATTTAACGGTAAATTTTTATCATTTGTATAAAATATTGATTTTTACTAAATATTGAAAGAAAAAAATTTCTATAAAACTAACAATTTATATAAATAAATCAATTAATTTAAATGTATCATTATGATTTGAATTTTATTTCCTGAAAAATATTTATAATTTTTTTATATTAAATCTATATATGTAAATTAGAATATTTATTAAATTTTGTTAGTATACCAATATTTTTTGTGTTCAAAACAAATTTTTCATCAAAAACATTTTTAATGTGCATAAAAACTCTAATATTAAATTAATTAAAATATCACCTAATGAGGAATTATCTAAATGAAATTTATAGTATATTTATCTATAAATATTTATTTCAATTTGTATATTACTAATTAAAATTCGCAAATTTAATATAATATCTTCTTATTATTTAAAATTAAATTTCATGAAAACCAACTTTTTTCATCACATCATTTTGTTTTACAGTAACTTAAATTATTGTAATTATATGAATTGGATTTAATGAAATTTATTACATATTTATATTCCCCATAATTAATATAATATAATATGTTTAACTTTCCTTTTTTATAATGAAAAATAGAAACAGAAATAATATTTTACCATAGTCATGTATTGAATTAATTTACTAGGGATTAAAATAAAAAAGTTAAAATTGATATTTAAACATGTATAAAATCTATTATATATAAATAACTCAATAATCTCTAATTTAATTATAAATAAGGTTTTTTTGGAGCTTTTATAAATGATTACTATTTTGTATATCATTTTTTCATAAATTCCATATGTTTCTTCTCCCCCAGATATAAAAACCACCACATAATCTATTTTATTCAAAATAAATTAATTTTATTGTCCAATAAATTTACAAATACCGTACTATATTCTCTACCAAATCATGACAAGTAGACCATGGTCATTATGGACATCTTCACATGGGGGGCCTTCTTCTGATCAGTATCCCAAGGTTGACATGTAGGTGATGGAGAAGATAATATACGTGAATTGGGAAACACATGAGTCAGACACACTAGTCAATAAGGGAATGTATACTACGATTAAATTGGAGGACCTTCCCATTTGTTGTGACACATTTCTTGTAGTGTATTCTCATGCTATGAAGCTGGTATACCCCCCCCCCCCATGTGCATTTTCATAGCCACATCGAGGATGGAAGAAACATAGATGATAGGACTGAGCCCATGCTGGTACACCGGTTGGTTCTCCCGACCACCTACTTAGTGTAATAGAAATGGATAGTGGAATGACAAGAACCTGGATACATTTTACCCAGGATAGAATTTTACACAAATTATTCACTTTAAATATGGTCGAAGAAAACCAAATGTGATCATTGACCCCTCTCATATAAACTCAAGGAACACATTCCCACCCTTGACTATTAGTCTATAATCATATGAGGTAGAGGAACCCATCCTACAGATAAAATTAAAATCATAGAAAGAGATGATGCTAAATTCTATAGTGGGGGACTGGTTGAGAAGATCGATCTCCCTATTACACATTATATGCACAGTTAGTGTGCTAAAAATGAGTTGAATGCTATCATGTCAGAAAAAGTGAATGAGGAATATCATGTCCATATAGGACATGAGATATACTCTAGTCATAAGGGGAAAAAAGTGGCATTGGGATGAAATAAAAGTCCATACATCATTTTTGAAAAATGGGGGATCTTAGACATATGGAAAAGCCCATAATAAATTAGTATTCTCTACTAGAACTATCATGTGTTTGGAAATTACCTTATGGATAAATCCCTTAGAGACATTATCATGTCCTACAAACCATTTATTATTGTAATTCCTAAACCAAAACATCTATTTGACAATTGTAATAGTTTTTTGTGGGAATCTTTTGGCGACAACATTGTGTCTAGAAATTATCATGAATTTGTTATAGAACACTTGTTGGTTTTTTAGAATAACACCTTCCAAATTAGTTTTGTGATATTGGACCTCAGTGTATTATCATTACTTGAAACGTTTCTAGCCATGATTTATCAAAAAAGATTATTTATGCTAGAAACTCATTTATTAAGAAGAGTACCTATGGGAAAAACATAAAGTTACATCTATAATGATGGGTAAATAATGGGTGATCACTAGTGATATCAACACTATATTGAGATCTCTGGAAAAAAATGTGGTAATTTCAATAATATTAAAACACTGAACTTTATGAATGCATTGAAAACTACAATCTAGTTCATGTCCCTTTTTAAAAAAACATATTTTACATGGTGTAGATACACATATCATGGAATAAAAGTGATAAGAGATGTTAGATATATTGTAAAAATTGATAACCACAGGACTTCCCATGGAGTCATTGGATTACATTCCCTATAAAATATTATGATCCTTACCCTATAGTTGTTTATGTCAATACAACACAAGAAGGGTCAGCACCTATACCTTTTTTTATTTAACATTGGATGGCTTGTGATTCTAGGATGTAAGGAAATTATTTTGGAGGAATGGAACATTTAATATATACAGATCCATATGAAATGTTTTCTGTGAATCTTAATCACATTATTATGCTTCTCATGGTGTGTAAAATAAAATATTCCTCCAATTTTGAAGTTGACATCAAGAGTTCTAAGGAGGAAAAATCCGTTATACATATTAGAAGTGCGAATCATCCCACTCTTTCTATAGAAAAAAATTATGGCTCATAAGAAGATAAATGACCAATTAATGATCAAAAAAATTATGGTTACAATCAGAATAATGTGATATGGTAAATGGATGGTCATTTAATTTAGAAATTCTTCAGCAGATTGTACAAACAAAAGAGGTAATTAGTATGATGCACGGTTATCAGTATTAATGGACATTTGTATAATACCAAAATTGAAATTTCCTTACCTGTTGTATAGAATTTCAAGGGAGAATATCTTTATTATGGGTTGGACCATACTCACAATATAGTGGAAAACATAAATCTATTTATTAATGAGATCAATAATTAACTTCTTATTTCCTTCATTAAATAAGTGGATATCATGAATGAACTCCTCTCTCTAAATCATGACAATTCCCCTAGTATAGATGGGTTTACTAATAAATATTTCATCTTATTTTGGGAAATTTTGTAGGCTGATATCAATCATCTCATTAAAATTTTATTTCCTTACTATTATATGCCTCATGGAATGAACATGTGCTTCATTTCTCTAATTACTAAGAAAGAGAATTCTCTTGATATTAAGAATTTAATGCCAGTGTCACTTAGGTAGACAATATCCACGAACATTAGTAAAATACTCAAGAACTGGATGAGAGGACTCGTTGATGACGTGATCATTTTAAATCAGATTGCATTTGTACCTGGGAGAAATATTCAAAGGTATCCCTTTTATGGCCTTAGATTGTATAAATTTAATGAGGGAAAAAAGGAAGATAATTTATCCATAAAATTTGACATCTTAAAGGATTTTGACACACTTAAATGGTTATTTATCTTCGATTCTTTTAAATATAAGGCTTCCCTAGTTTTTTACATAATCTGATCATCACCGTTATTGGATCATCAAGGTCGTCCATCCTTATACCATCTCAAGTAGCATATTTTACTACTACAGATCCGGATGAAGAAGGTGAATTAATTGAAGTTAAAAATAAAAAGTAGCAGAAATATAAGGTTTCGGATGATCAAGAAAATTATCAATCGAACTCATGCCATTATAAAAACACAATTGAAAAATACTATTGTGTATTCTTACCCTTATTATATATTAAAAGCACCTATATCAAAAGTATTATCCTCAAGGAAATGAGTTGATCCGAAGGAAAAAAGGAGAAGTTATAAGAAAATGATCTCATTTTAAAGAAAATGTTGACCTTGAACCTGGTATATTTCATTCCATCATGATAAAAAGCGCGAGCACCACCCAGATAAATAGTACAACCAGAACTATCATGTTAGACAGAATATACATCAAAGGATGAATTGATCTTTGATTCCATCAACGCCATCCACTTAATAGATATTTATGCTAATGGTGAGTCTGATTATAATGAGTCTGAGTTCAATGTACCTAATTGGGAACTATAGGAAGAGTCCATGTTTGAGGATAAAGGGGGTGATTTGGGAAATCTAGAAACCACCATTTTACTCTATCCCTACTCGAACCGTGTATGTGTCAAATACTCAATGAAGATCCCTTCAACGGGTTCAAAAAGAATAAAAAGATTCTTCCAAGCATGGCATTTTTGGTCCTGTCATGATCATTTTGGAGGATCAATTAGAAGTTACACCATCTTAATCTGATTATGTAAATAGACATAATCATTCTAATCTACCAAATCTAGCTGTATTTCCAGCATCGGCTCCGACACAGGGTAATTCTACATCAGAAGAATCAACATCCAAGACACCTGGAAAACTGACTTTCCATTATAGGAAACACGGACTTCTGGATAAAATGTACGATTATTTGAAACATTAATCCCATTTTACAACCATTTTATAAATTTTGGATCCCTTGAATCTGTCAAAAATATCTTTTAGGGGGAATTATTCAGACTTTGTCGAGTCCTTAAGATTTTCCACCCGAAGTTGATGCTGGTGAGTTTAACCGTATAGATAACGAGCTTACAGAATGTCTTTCAGTCATATCTTCTATATATGATGATGAATATGATGTTGTACAAGTAAATATAGGTCCCTTTCATTTATTTATAATGGTCAATGACATAGAGATCCGACGAGCCTTCATTGATAATGGTTCTAGAGTCAAATTCACTCTCATTCGTACACTTCAACTATTGGGCCAGACTGAATATGAATTTTATACATCCACATTAATTTTGAATGGATATTAAGAGTATCTGAGAACCTCTGGGTGAGATTAAACTCAGAAATCAATTTGGTGATCTAGTCTAATTCAAAGTTTATGGTTGTCTATGAGGACAAAACCTTCAACATTTTTCATATAAGTCATTGTCTAAATCAACATGAGACCATACCCTCATCATACAACCAATGTCATAAATACTATTTCAATGGTAATATAGGTACATTTAATGGTGATAATGAATCTTTCAAAACATGTGAATCTCAATACATTGAGGCAACATTTTATCACACAAAATAACAAGGTCCTTGAAAAAGGGGATAACCAGAGTTAATGCTCAAAATGGACTTGAAAATATCCCAAAAAACCCATTCATATATTTGAGTACAGATTTTCTGTTACCTGTCAATAAAATTTAATGGTTAAATCCAAATCCAAGCACTTTTCCAATAACATCAATAATGTCAATTGGGAAATTTTGCCAGATAGAATTGGATAAATTGTTGATTCACGATGTAGTGATGGAATCTTAAATGTAGATGTTTTCATTTCATCTTCCGAACTACAAGAAGCCTCTACTTTATCAATCAGATTCGAAGAAGTTGTCGAAATTCTAGAGGAAGAAAAATATGTATATTACCAATCCATTATATCCTCTTTATTATCACAGAAATACCCTTCATCATCAGTAGGTCTAGATTTGGTGGCCTCTTCTTCTTGTTGTTCAAATATTGACTCAGCTCCTAACTCGGAATGTTTTTTATTCATCTACTATAAATGTAGAAACAAAATAAATAACACTTAATGAAGAAGAAGAGTAAGATCTCAGTGATGCTCCTATAATATTTGAGTATGGTGTCTATACCATGGTGGATGAGCTCAGAGAAATAAATCTAGGAATAGAAGAACATTGTGGAATCATACAGGCATAAATAATAACACAACCAATTCACGATTCTAAAATTAAAGCTGAATTTGATAAGATTATAATGGCTAAATTTTTCAAGGAGTATCAATATCCCAAATATCAGGCCAACATATTCCCAGTGAAATAGACGAATAATAATATTAGAGTTATTATTTATTTCACATATCATAACCGGAATTGTTTTAACGATTATTTTCATGTACTGATTATAGAGATATTAATTGATGGAATAACTAGAAATGATCCTTTATCCTTCTGGGATATATACTTTGGGTAAAATAAAATCTATATGACGCAATAGGATGAAGAATAAACATCCTTCAGAGATCCTCAATGTGTGTTTTCTAATGGTTAATTCCGTTTGGATTAAAGAATGAAGGTGAAACATACCAATGTGTCGTGCACCATATCATCTATCCCTTCTGAGGGAAATGTTTTGAATGTTATGTGGATGATTCATTGGTCAGGTCCAGACAACGTTTAAACCACATGGCTGATCTGGAGATCACATTCAATACACATTGGCAACATTTTTTGGAGATGAACCCCTTGAAATGTGATTTCGGGGTAACCTCAGAAATGATTCGTGGCTTCGTTGTACATAATCATGGTATCAATGTGGATCCAGAGAACACAATATCAATCCTTGGAATGTTTCCTCCTCCAAATTTGAAATAATTAAGAGGAATCCAAGGAAACAAGTCATATATTCATAGTTTTAACGCCAATTTTTAGAGAAGTGTTTTCCCTTAACCATATTAATGAATAATGGAGTCGCATATCAATGAACTGATGTTTTTCAATATAATTTAATATCTTAAATAAATATCTCTTTAGTCCACCGATTTTAATGACACTAATTGAGAGAATACCACTTAATTTATATGTGAAAACTTTATAGAGATCACTGGGTGCCTTCATTACCAAAAAGAATGATATTGGGAATTAGAACAACCTTTATAGTCTCAGTAGAACTATGCATGATGAAGAAATAAAATATTCAAGTATTGAAAAGTAATGTCTGGAATTAATATTTTCTATTCAGAAATTGAGGTACTACATACAACATCATGATGTATAATACATATCTCGCAATAACATGCTCAAATTAATTGTGAGTCATCCAATACTTATAGGGAATAATCCACAATTGGAAGTTATTTTTCAATAGTTTGATATGTAGTTTGTTCCCCATATGAAAATAATAGGCCATGCTCTGGTAGACATCCTTGCTGATCACCCATTTGTGAAAGATACAAAATTGAATACTGAACTTTCTAATGAATTGTTCTTCTCTATTCATTATAATCCCCAAACATGGGAAATTAACTTTAATGGTGCCTCTTGATGTCTAATATGAAAGTGAATAGAAACCCTAAAATTAACAATGTTCCGTAAGGAATTATCCATATTAACAATGAAAAGGTAGTATTGACTTAATCATTTCTATTATTAGAAGTGAGTAAAAACAGTGAATTATAAAATAATACCCTCATTGTAGTCTTGGAATTGGCACATCACGTGCATGGGAATCATTTGATAGTTAATGGTGATTTAGAAATGGTGATCAAATAAATAAATGGGGAATATTCTATCAAGAAAGAAGAGTTACTCCCTTTTTGCGATTATGTCAGAGGGTTAATGGATGAATTTCCCTTAGATCCAACGTTGTATTATGTCCCTTTATCACAAAAATCCCATGCTTATGCACAAGATAATGAAACTAAATACTTGGCATATCCAAATCAAGATAAGAAAGTCATCAGAATTGCTCATCATCGTAGTGTATCACTATTTTTTCAAACCATAATGGAGGAAACTAATGAAATTTTCCCAATTTCTAATTTGTGTGGTCATACCATCGTATGAAGAACACCCATCATGTAATATCATCAAAATGGAATATTTCCACAATATATTTCTAAAAAAAGAATAGATCTAGTGGAGTGCAGTCGTTTTTACTTTTTTTGATAGTCCAAATAACCAGAAGATCTTCTATACATGCTGATATGATGGAATCCTCATCAGATGTATTAATGGAGAATATAATATAGCTATCATGAAATAAGTACATTCAAGATATTTTGGTTCTCACTAGTATGGGATTGGATTTTTTATCAAATCTGATGGCTAGGATACTTTTGTCCTTCAATGATGCAGGATTTCACATATTTCACTAAGAAATTTCATCCTTACAAAATGTATGCCAACATCATTCATCAACACCTAGAGTTTCTGCAAATATATAAATACCCCTAGAAATTTCCACATAGTAAATGAATATAATATAACCTTATCCTCTAGCTAATGTAAAGTATTTCAAGTATTCTCTTTCTACTAATAACTACATTTCTAAATGGACTGAGTCTATTTATCTCAATGAAGTCAGATCCAAAAGTATTTTTTGTTTTTTGAAAACTAACATCATAAATATATTTGGTGTCCATTAGACTATATTAATGAAAATTTGAAATAATTTATGTTCTGTTGAGTTAATGAAGTTATATTAGGAGCACAATATCAAGTCCAAAAATTCATCTCACTATCATGAGGTGGCCAATGGATAGATAAAGTAATTTAATAATACCTTATCAAATACACTCCATATGATGGTGTATAAAGAAAATAAATCATGGCCTGATAATAATTTTCATGCTTTATGGGAATATCAAACTACTACTTGTACTACTACCGAGGAAACTCCTAATTCCATTGTATATAAAAAAGAAGAAATTTGGAAAATTGAAATTCAATTTCCTTTACTCAAAGATGATATATGTTATCCATTTTCTACAGATGAGAGGTATCATAAAAGTTTAATAAGCTAGAATGATTAAGGGAAGAAATATTTCATGCATTTCAACATATTGGAGTCTATCAAAACATAATAACAGGATCTTTTAATAAGAATGTTCACCAACTTTAATTTTTTCTATGTGAATTAGTATTAGTAATCATGAATCCAATGATAGCAGGGGAAAAACCTCAAATTCTTGAGTCAATGGTAGAAGGACCTTATTACATACATAAGGTATAAAAAAATTAAGTGTATTCCTTAATCTGAATTGATAGAGAGCTTATTAAAACTCTAACCAATGCAATATTTTTGAAGAAATACATTGTGTAGAAACACACATTGTCCTCACATCAAGACTGAAAACTTCATAGTTCCCAGGTCCTTAATGCAAGACTTAAAATTGCACAGTATAATGTCCCAGTTTCAAAACATCAATCTGTTTAACAACCATAAGTGTCCATGTTTCTTTAAGTTAAAATGTGTAGCACAAACTAACCTCATTACACAACCATAAATTGTATAGATAACGTCTCATATACTTGAGGTTAATATCTTCCATAATAAAGAATCATGGATTACATTATTACACATTAGTGGCACATGAGTCCCTATCATCCCTATGTCTATGTATGATCTGCATAGGGATCATTTTTCATGAACAATGTGTGGCTTGATTCTCATCTATGTGAGATATGTAGGGATTCCAGGATCTCTAATATTGGGCCTTGTTGTAATCAAAATATTTTTATTTCTCATTTTCATCTCCTATATATGAATAAGATCCATACAGAGTGCTCTTTTAAGATACGTGATTTGATTTTTATACTATCATGTGTCTTAAATTTAATCATTCTTCTAAAATCTATTATATCCTCGTCTCCCATGTCAAGCTCGATTGGTTTGCGAAGTGAATGTTTAAACAGCTACTTATGGATTGATTCTCATATATTATACATATGTTGAGATGACTATATCTCCAATATTATGCCCATCCATGATAAGAAACAATTATTTCTTATATAATAATCAAACCATTTGTGGAATGTTTAAAAAAATATGTATGACTTCATTCATTCCATCATTAAGACATCCCTTAGTCCAATTACAATATGTCTTTCATTCCACATGGGATCATCTTCATCCTTACCACATGACATTAAACTACATGAAAATATAACACACAAATTTATCATTTTCGTCACCTTTGTGTTATAGAAGAATCCCTTACAGTTCCTTGTTTATCACACCAACCATAGCTCACATTGTATTTTGAACTGGGTAAAAGAATTCATTATATAAATAAAATTTCTAAAGTTCTATTGGGGTTTTCGATGATTAAACATAACGAATTAAAACTACACAGTATAATGTCCTCACTATATTACTTAAAAAATGCACATTTGAATGTCATTTCAATGAAAAACATAGAAATTTTCCATTTTACGTATGAGTAAGATCAATATAATGGATTTAAAACTCATGGAAAATATTGATTCAAATATTTATTATGTGATTTGAGTATAACCACATTTTATATTTAACACTCTCAATCTTGAATATATTTTTATCTTCATAATCTTTCTTACGTTTTCCAGTGGTACAGTTTCAAATACATGAGAACTCTTTTTCCGAACTATGCAGAATGTTTAAATAGGTGGACTTTCATATGTTGTCAACATAAGGGGCCAGTCAGTCATAAGATTCAACAATTTGGCTATGAAACATATGCCTCATTTGTCCATACATAATACATCCCCCATAATAGGTTTTTTAAATTATAGTAATTTCGTTCGTGGTTATAATGTATGTCCCCTTCAAACATTGATGAAAATTTACAAGAATATTTCTATAAAACAATCATTCAGGTATATTTTTCCCATTATCTTTCTCTAAATCATAACCTCATCAAGGAAATGTTTTACAGATTTCCATCTATATGTGTTTAATGTAATATTAAATAAACATGGAATCACTTGGCAACATATCATATATTCTTTCCAATGGTCCTTGTTTTATTACCATAAACTATAGACACTATACCTCCTACCTTTGGGATAGACCATTATAGAAGTCATATACTCTGATTATTTGGAAATATTGGTTGGAAATATGCTCTCCATAATCTCATACCTTTCTCCATAAACCATTTCTTGTGCTTCGAGAAAGATGAATCTCCATAAACATTCTTCGGCTTTTAGAATTTAATTTCAAAATAATAAATTGCTATTTTTCATAACACTATAGCGTGTTCCCTTAAGTGGACTTGCATAAAATTCCTACATAATGGGCATGTTAGTCGAAAGATGTCACTATTTGGAAATGCAACATATTCCCCAGTTGTCCCTACATAACACAAACCCAGTAACGGGATTATCAAATAATAATAACTTCATTCTAGAAAAAGACATCCTCTAATTCCTTTATCAAATTTTCCATATCAATATTCAGATTTAAAAATTCCCAAATATTAGTTGAATATTTTTCCTTCCATACCTAAATATGAGGGTATGTTTTGAAAAAAATTATCAAGAAATAAAGAGAGTATGATACCATTGGTCAGAGCTAAAGGCCTTAAATTATATCCACTCAATGTCCTCACTACAAGACATAAAATAAAATAGTACAATGTCCACACTGCATGACATTAAACTATATAGTACAATATCCTCACTGCATGAATTTGAACTATGAAAGACAATTTCATCACTTCATGACACAATACTGCACAACCTAATGTACTCACTACATGACATAAAACTACACCGCCCAATGTCCTCACTTAATGACATAAAATATCACAATTTTATATCCTAAATTTCCATTTTCGATAAATTTTTACAAGTACTCATGCAAAAAATTTGTATATAAGTTTTTTTACTATAAATTAAATATTTCAGAATAAAATATACATTTATTCCAAAAAAATATTTCTTGGAAAAAAACCCCTTGTGGTCTTGAGTCACCCAAATCATATTTTCCCTTGTTTAGAAATAGTTAAGTTTCAAAATTATGAGAGCTATTTTCCCTAACAATGTTCCATGTGCCATTGGGTATCCTTTAATAAGTATCCTACACAACAAGTATGTCAATCATTAGATACCACTATTTGGATTTGTAGCATATGCCCTAGTTGGTCCAACATAACACAGCTCCTGTAACGAGTTTGTCAAGTAATGGTAACTTCATTCTTGGAGGAGACTCCCCTTATGGTGATACAAGTTTTAAAATTGGTGACCAAAAAAATCATGTCTCCTTATTCACAATGGAAATATTTCAATAATATTTATACAGTTCTTAAACACTAAGTCTTGTTTGGGATCTAATTTCCAAATTTATGGTCAATGATTTTCAACCTTCAATTCTAGCCCTTTATGGTCCATCATGCCAGAATCTAAACTGCCAATAACAGGAGACATGGTACTTATTAGATTGAGTCCCCACAAAGGGAACTCTGAACAAATGTCGAGTTCCATCTCACTAAATGTACATTTTGGAATGATTTAGGTAATATTGAGAAATGAAAATCTAAATATACAATGTTTGTGGTGTTCTCTGTATAGTATTGGTAAATAAAATAAAGATATTCTTATAATATCAATGGAATAGGTAAAACAAAAGAAGCTATTAAGAATTAAAACATAGATGAATAAAGAAAATTTAGTTTTCATTTATGAAAAAAAACATTTCATATAGGATCTTCCACAAATTAGAGTCTCTATTTTATCCAAAATCACAAAATGTTTCTTACATAGCTCCTTATTTTTGTTAACATCCTCCTGAGACCCATTCGATGCCCATTGAAGGTCGTTTATTTGAAAATATCTAATCACTTCAGCATGATATTTTGATTCTACAACATCAATAATGGCTTTTTCACAATCCATCTGGACTTCTCCTAATGAGGTACACACCTGGTTAAGCTCCCCTTTCATGACAACTAATTTTCTTGAAGATAGTGTTGCTGAAAAATATTTTCATTGATCTTCTACTACAGTTCATACACATTGTAGTATGATTAACCTCAACTCAGGACAACGCCTCTTGGAATTATTTGGTGTTGATAACAATTTATCTTTTTTCAAGTCTTGGTAATGATTTTTCTCTTACTCCATAATCCAAATAATCTCTTTCACCACCGTATGAATTTCATAGTATTCAAAAATGTCATATTATTGTGTGATAAACAGAAAAGAATGTTGTTGACTTTTTTAATGTAGTTCCTCATGGGGAATATCATATATTATCCTCCATATATTCTACCATGCTTTGCAATGTGCAAGACGAAGATCATTTTGATTTTCTAGGTTTGATTTAGAATCACTGTCATAAGGAGGAATGTATTCTACAATTAATGAAAATAATTAATTACCATGTTCTCCTCCTACATAAACAATGGTTTCGTCACCTTCTAGTACTGTTTGAGATCATTCAGAGGCTTTACCTCTAGACCTAGATATTGAAGTTGATAATTCGATATGCTAATCCAAAAAAATTATGGGTGTTTTTAGCTTCAAGGTATAGGCAAAGTGAGTACATTCATAATATCAGAATCTCTTACCTAATAGTTTGTCAACATATTTGGAAGAATCCTCCCCAATAATCTCAGTTTAAACATTATTATTTTTTGTTTATGGGTGGGGTTTGTTATCTTTAATTGACCATGATCTTCAGTAGGAATGTCAAGAAGATTTGTTGTCTCTAGATTCACCACAGCCAATATATTCACAATGATTGGATTGACATTAATATCAATACATTCTTCAAGTATCATTGTGGAATCAATTTTTTTAGATGGAACGTTATATTTCATACAACCATGGTTAGTATTTTAATCATAATAATATTATCAATATGAATAATGAAAACTCACATCCATTGGATTATATTCAAGGAACTAAAAAATCTTCAATAGAATTTGGTACATTAAAAATTTATAATAATTCTTCAAAATACATGTCATGGTTCTTCATTTCAATAAAAAACATTCTTGATCCTAGGATAGTCTCACTTGTGGGAGCACTCAATGTGTTTTCTTCACAACCTTCCTCTGACAACTTTTGATCTCGAATAGCTTCCTTAGAATAGTTTTTGGGGTAGCATTAGTCATTTCTAGACGATCTAGTGCATGTGATGGACAAAAAGTATAAGAGGATGGAATTCAATTGTTTTTACATTTCAAATATTTTAATGAATTGTTTGTTAACAAGAATTCACATATCCTTTGATATCAGTAAAGAGAGTAGTGATGGTAATAGATGTCAGTTCCTTTGGCTTCTATACCTCTTATGGTACCACAGGAATTGAATACATTTCTGTTTGTTAAGCACCACCCTCAATGGTTCCTTGAATTTTATCAGTATTTTATTTCATAGTAGAAGCAGAAGAATCCCATGCAATCCTAATAAATTTAAACAAGTTTTCATTAATAAAGACTAAAATTCAAGATTATCTGGGAGGATTACCACTTCTAGGAATGCTCTAAACTACAGATCTCTTTCTATGGTGCTTTTGCTTCTTCTCTTTCTTAGGTTGGCTTGAATCATTATGTCCAAAGAAAAGTATTAGGGATTTCAATATACTCTCTATTTCATCCTCCATGACCTATTAGCCTGAAGATATTTTTTCTTGATTCAAGTAGTGATTTGGTAGCTCCAAGAGAAGTCCCTCCACTGCTATACTATGTCAAGGGAACATCATTTGTTCCTCCATTAACAAAAGATAAGTTAAGATGATATCTCCCCAATGTAATAATGCTTTGTCTTAAATTCAAATTTCAAAGTAGGAGTGAATGTTAGAAAAAGGAAGCTTAAATCCTTAGGATCCCCAATGTCATTCCATTACTTATATATTGACGGACTAATCCCTTTAGTGTTACCATAATCTATCATTTCCTTCAGCCACATCATGGTGGGAGTTGATTCATAGATTACATAGATGAGATTTTCTAGCTCTCAAATGTAGGTCCTTACTTCATTGGGATTGTCCTTTAGAATAATTCTAGAAGAAGCCTGTAAATACCCTATTCCCGGAATATGCAATCTTTCACACAAATCGATCCACTTGGTTTTAACATCGCATTATTAACTATGACATGTTTGAACATCCTTTTTTTGTTTATATTCAAAGCATAATTCAGAGGGTTGGGAAAAAGGATCTTGCAGCCTTGGATTTATGTTTCTTCCCAACTCCCATAGTCACAAATGCATGATTAGAAAGTGGAAATCACTACTCTTCAATATTATGGCAACCATATAAGCTTGATACTTCTTTGGAAGGGTTTGATGGGGTGGCTCTTTTAACTCTATTCGGGGGGTTATATCTGGAACAAGGTCTCTTTAACAAATTTGGAGTATATTCACCTCCACCTTCTAACTCTTATAAGTCATCAGCTGATGATGAAGATATACCTTTAAAACAAAGGGGTTCCCTCCTACTACTTCTCTTCATCCCCACAAAAGGGTAAACATGATTTAGTTACCCTTTAGGGTAAGATATGACCTATGTTTCGGTATACCAGATAGTTAATCTACTTTATCCATCAGCATCATGTAAATTGAAAACTGCCCCAGTTTTCTCTGCATATGTCAACAACCATAGTTTTCTCGCAACCATCTAATATTTCTATAATATGACATAAAAAGGGGGGATATAGCATTATTTTGTAGAAATTTTAAGAGACACTCAAATTTGTAAAAATCATAGGCCTTATATATGATATCTTTGTGGATTCTTCTAGCAAAAAATTCATCTCTGTAAGCCAGCATGTATTCCCTCTGCTCTAAATTGACCGTCCCATAATCAACTAATCAAACCAATGGTGTATTACCATAAGAAAAGAAATAGAACTCTTTATGCATTCTTAATCTTTCATTGACGACATAATCATCTGGAGACAAGGGTTATATACCATATAAAGCGTGAATATATGGTGTGATAGAAATTCCAAAAACCTATACTCCACTTTGTACAACATATGTTCTGAAGTGAGTAGAGATCGACCCCAATAACACCTAGAATAATACCAATATACTAAAAGGAGACTTATATGTGTATATATGAAGCTTTCTCATATGAATCTAGGCCAAAACAAGAGTTCCATACCCTACCATTGTGTTCTCAGCCATATTGGCCTCAATAACAAAGCTTCCTGGACTCACACCTCCTTTAAAGACTCATACTGGTAGCAAATACATACTGAGCCACATGACCATGAAACATACCAGAAATGTATTTGTAGGGATTTTTGGACTGACTACATATCCACATTTGTCGAATTCTCCTTTATCCAATGTTAGAAAAAAGGTGTCAGGGGTACCTCTATTCTCTTCCCTTGGACAATTTGTCAGATGGGAGTATGTGGGACACATTTCCTTCTCCCTTATCAAAAATATTTCCATCAACTCCACTAGATTAATATCTCTTCTTGTACGAGACTTCATGGTGGTTGTGTTCTTGAGTTTGATAAATATTTTAACGCACAAACCAAATCTGATGTCTTCTCTATGACATTCCATATCACCTTGGGATGAATAAATTAATCATACATGACTCCAATGATTGGAGCTCTTGAAATCATGTAATCAATTCAAGCTGTAGCCTACCAATCCATGTATTAAATATATGGGATTAGACTTTGGACTCTATCATCATAATAATTCTAGAACTAAATCATCATTCATGTGAAAATATGTTTTCCCTATAATGAAATCCCCATAAATCCTTACTCCTTTATATTCATCTATTAATTCTGCACACATCTTGTGATCCTAGTATGCCCACATCCATGTAGGATTTACTCTCCCCACTAGGCCGAATATCCCAAACATTCTACCAACCCATGGACTGATTCATCGGATAATCCCGAATGATAGATGAATAAAAGAGTGGTTGTAGCACAAGTGTGTGTCCCTTCAAATCTGTGGCATACAAGAAATGATGCATTAAATGTGCTTTCTCTGATATCTCATCATTAGAAAATGATCCCCCAACTAAAACATTGGGCGACGAGAAGTTGGTATAACAATTGAATCATGAATTTGGGAAATAGTTATTTGGATCTCACATATTGACATCCCTCAAATGGCTATAGATATACAAAGGTAGATAGGTGCATCATGGGAATGTTGAAATGATACTTCTTCAAATATTTTCTATGTGTAGAATGGTTGTGTCGCAAACATCGAAGTAATAATGACCAACAACATTCATCATGTTATAAATCCACTTACTAGATAGTTTATCAGTAGTTCAAATTCTTTTGGGGGCATTGATCCTACAAAAGGACAGAAAACCATATTTTTATGAAAGTTCAGTTTTAATATTTTACAAAATTATTGACAAATATCATCAAAGGAATTAAGGTGTGAAATTATAAGAATTGGCGCAGATGTGTAAAATGGCGGACAAGTGAAAAATCGTGCACTAGTGTAGTTACCATGTTATAGAGTTAAACTAAAAATCATATATAAGAAGCAGGAAAAAACAAAAGTGTCTAAGTGAAAGAAGACTTGAGCACCCACAGAAGAAATTTAGGAAGACATGAGGATTTCAGAGGAAGTAAAGCCACTATATATAAGTGAGGGACGTCACCCAACGTGACAGAATCCCATATGCTGCTAGATTGCATAACCAGTTTCTCTACACACATAAAATGCAAACACACTAGAAAAATCTTTTTTCTTGTTCGTTACTTTACCTCAATATAGGATCCTGTTTTCATTCTGATTCCAATTATGAGGGGTGGATTTTGTTTAAAAATGTTTCCATAAATGATTCTAAAGTATGACAAAGGGAAATACTTTAGAATGAAATAGGGGAAAATACATGATGAAAATCATGACTAGAAAAGACAAGAGTTTCAAGTCACCCTAGCCAGACGAAAAGGGAGTCGGTGTACAACCTACTTACGCGCCCTAACTCCTTTCGCCCAATGTCCAATATTTTCCTGTAAATAGACAGTTAGGGCCTTCATTTGTACATATGAATTTACCTGGTTCCTAATTGATTCTCTTGTCACCCTAGTGCTTCATCCTGGTCCACTAAAACATTAAATGTAGTTCTTAAACACCTAATGTAGAGGAATTAAAGGAGGATCATAATACATAAGTCTTTTTAGTGATTAAAATCCTTAACCATTGTGCGCCTAAATCTCCCAACATCCTTAAATCGAAATCACTTGCATGCCTCCCATTGCATTCAAAGGAACTTGATCACCCCTCTTGTGAGATCACCTATGAAATCTACTAAAGGCTTGAGCCAGGTCTCTCCCATGTATCTAAATGGAGGCTGTTTTTTTCCGAAGTGAACATCAGGTCACCAAAGCATACACACAAACCCATTCTTGTGTAGCCTTACCTACTTGGGCGCCCCTATTTGATTCTCATACTCTCTTTAGTCTAAAATACATCAAGCCATATTCGGAACCATTTATGGATATGGTTCTTCTTTATTGGAACCCTTTTCGAATTAGATTATGTTGATACCTCTACCAAAACCTCATGACTTATCAACCCTTTGGTAAATGAACATCTGAGTTTCTCATATATGGGTTGACACAATCAAGGTCAAAGGTTTTCTAAATTTGTTTCACAATGGGGATTGGATTAATTGAGTGTATGTGGGATTGTTTATCCACGATAACATGGGCCTTTCTCCCAATTACAGTTCGAGGATGATCAGGATTTTTGAGAATCAATATTTAGGTCTCAACCTCTCTTATCTCAAATATATGGAACCTCAAGACTCTTATAGGGAAGGTACAGTTCACACATGATCTTCCATAGAAGAAAAGGAGAAGTCTCTCTCCCCTATTAGGACCATTTATAAGGAAACCATCATGGTGAATTACCCTTACATTTAACAGTTATTACTTTCATATCAACCCCTGTCCAATATAATGTGAATAGAGGGAGGCCCCGTCACCTTGACCTCTTCCTAGGTCGCATTTCCCTCATCCATTGTCACCATTGTAGGCTCCCCCTCTTCCACCAACAGAGGACGAAAAGGGTGTGTGTCATTATTGAATCTTTCAGATAAACTTGATTCTCACACCGAGCATGTATCACGTGTTCTTAGAGATTTGGGATAATTATAACAGGCGCACAAACACAAACTGGAAGGAATAATGAGAACTCTTCTTTTTATTCATTCTAGGATATGTAGGAAGCCCATTTTGGGACTGATTATCCTAGATATCCATTTCCGGAATCCAAACCTAATTCCCTTAATTTGGGCATCCTCTTTAGGAATATGCCCCAAATTATATCCCCAAAATCATCAAGGAAAATTTTTTAGGAAGTATTCCCAAACACATTTCTCTTAATAGAAAATACTCACCAATGGGATTTATCGATCTACGTGGGCTATGATTCCAATTCACATGGGATATGTAAGAATCCACCTTGAGGTTCATACCCAACATTTAGAAATCCACCATGTTCTCTTTAATACATATTCTCTAAAAGGTCGAATCTTACTTGGAGACCCATAGTCTTTCCATGTTCATTGTGAAATATAGCCATAATCCCCACACAAAATATTGACTAAGGAAATTTTTCATTGATGTCCTTTTCACATGACATTAAAAGGTACGATGTGAACCATAAAGTGGCATAGAAATATTAGGGTTCTGATTCCATTTACAAGGATACATTAGTATCCCATTTCATTGGTACAATCCCAATATTAAAACAACCCTTCCTCTCCCTGGATGACAATAAATTCCCTAGTGCCTCGCTGAGTGGCTTAATAACAAGAATCATCATAAAGATGATTAAATTTTTTTTTAAATAGTATATTAGAGGATACCATTGATGGAGAATCTCGAATACATATAGATATATCTACTAATGAAGAACCTTGAATTAATACTGATGATTCTAAATATTACCAATGTTAATATGTTATTGAAAATTCAAAGGGGAGCGTATGTTATGCTTTGTGAATAAATAAGTATTAATGGAAATATATTAAATTTAAAAATTGTTTCCCAAAGAAGACAATAATTTCCATCCAAATGTGTGTGATGAGTACATCCTCCCACCCCCTCAACTAATGTTTGTTCCTTTGTATCATAATGTTCAAACATAACGAATGCCTGCCTTTGGAAAATAGGTCCCCTTTTGATAAAGAACTGTTGGATATTTTTTGTTCCATGAATAAATCCAATGGAAACTGCCTGGATGTTGTGATTCATAAAACTACAACACACATTTCAAGGAACTATGGAACAGTGATCAAGATACAATTACATAATGGATGATAACCATTAAAGATCAAAGGAGAGACTGATATCAAATAAATGATTGATTGATCCACATTATTTACCATTATATAAAAGATTATCCCTATTATTGTTATCCCATGAATTGGGTAATGACTTTACTCTCCATATATTATTATTGGAACTCATCCATATGGTTAATCTAAATTTTAATTTCTGTGTAAGGTTTTTATGTTGATTATATTCCATGATACCAACACATATTCATAACTCTTGCTATCTGTTTTATGGTTTATGTTAATAAAGATTGACATAACATGGCACATGATTATTGAGTTGTCTAACTCTAAATAGTGTTATTACATAATGTTTTAATTCTTTATTAATGATCCATTTTTTATGGGTTTTATTTATACTTTTTTATTCTCATTTATGTAGTTTATTTCATCATATGATTATGGCCATGTTTTCAAAAGATAAAATTTAATTGTAAATTATTATATTTTCACTATTGGTAATTTGTGAATACCCATCATATAATTCAATTTTTAATGGTTACTCATAACATTGTTGAATTATTTTTTTCTAGACGGGTTTGAATTGTGTTTCTATTTATTGGAGATAATGAAGTATTGATATTGGATATGAAAACTTGTGTTATGTGGGAAAAATACTCATTTGTATTTATCAACTTTATTTTTTTGTAATATTTCGTCATATTTATATTAAACTATAAAATAGAATTTTTCTTCATTATCTATGTGGTTGCATGGTTCCTTTTCATGTTTAATGTTTTGATAGAGAAAATTTGGTCACAATTATCTTAATCAATGATATAAATGAAATATTTAGATTTGGGAGTGAGAGTCTATGTTTGTTATAATAATGGTAACCATAATATTTTGATATAGGGATTGTGTTATATGTGGATAAATTTGACCGAAATTAAAGTATATATTCTTTGGGGTGGTGAGTCTTGACGTGGGGTAAGTGTAATATTTTTTTATGTGAATGTAATGGAACTTTTGGAAGAACAATCAGCATTTTCAAAAATATATCATTAAATTTCTAATGTAAATGGAATTATTTTAGAAATATTAGAGGAAGGTTTCTTCCAATCAAAAATCACTTAATCCCTTAATTTTAGAGATAATAATGATTTTTATTTCATTCATATTTTATTTATCCTATTATCAACATTCACCTTATCTTTTTAATTATATTGTATCCTCAATATATAGGATTAATGACAAAATTAATGGTCTCCCACTTACCTAATTTGAAAATTATGATATTAAAATCTAGGAATCATTTTATAAAAAAATATTTATATAGTAATTAGATGTTAATTTCCATATTAGCACAAATAACCTTTAAAATGTTTTTAGAAAAACAAATGTTTGTTTTTACCATAAAATGAATATGTATTGTAGTGTTATTAAAATTTTAAATTCCAATTACATATATGGATTATTATAAATAAATAAATTTTTTTACATTTTCAAGGAATTTGAGAACTAAATCTCAACCATAAAATGAAGGATTCCATGAAAATACTATAATAAATGTTTTTTATACAATCATTTGTATTTATATATGGGAATGATGAAAATATTATTTATATGGTCAAATAATATATTCAATTTTATTTTTTTATTCCTAAGATAAATAACATAATATTTTAAAGGTTTTATAAATTTTTATGACGTGCAAAAATAATGTAAAATCATAAAAATTATAACATTTTAGAAAAAAAATATAACATAAAATAATTGGTTTTTGGAAAATATAAACAATTTCATAATATTGAAACATTTATATTAGGTATTTATAATAAAATTTTATTTTATAAATTTGATATTTAAAAAAAATTTACTTCCATTTTTTAATATTAAAAAATAAATAATAGAAAAATGTATTTTTGGAAAATGATAATTTTAAAATATTGTCTATTAAAAATTTTAATGAATATGATTTAACAAATACATTATCATAAACCAGTTATAAATATCAAAAAAATATATCATCATTAATAATATGTTTCTTTAAATTAAAATATAAATCGATTATATTTTTTCTTTGATAATTACTTTCCCCATAAATAATTGATCTTATTAGTAATTTTGTATAGAAAATTTGAATTTCATTCTTATTAAATGTATAATTAATTTTATTTAAATATATATTTCATAAAGAGGTCACTTCTCCTCATTCCCATTAATTGATAATATAGGTTTTAACAATCATACCTAAATATTTAATTACTATCTAATTATATCATGATTTTAATTATGTTTGGTATTTTTTGTCAATAAAGTTATCAAACACATTTTCAAATTTGAATTTTTTTTAATATTAATATCTTTGGAGTTATAATAATATTTTATGGCTAATCGCGGACATAATATGTTCTTTTTTATTTACATATCTGTTATTTGGTTTCAATATAAATATTTATTCCAATCAGATATTTCCATTTTACTTCAATTTAATACATGATAATGTTCTGAAGTTTTTTTATTCCGGAATAGGATATTGAACTTCTAAAATATAATAAGAACAATGATATTCCTTGTTAATGTTAATAAAATATATAAAATATTTAAAATAATCAATCAAATTTTTCATAAACAATGATTTATTTTCTAGGGATATAGGCTCATAAGTTTTATACAAATATTATATAATTCCCTATGAATAAAAATCAAATTATTAAATTATTTTCTGTATGAAATCCATAATAATATATACATGAAATCTAAATGTATTATTCCATTATGAACTTTTTATCTTTATATTACATATTTTTAAACACAACTATATAATAATGTATTTCAATCATAATAATATTCCCCAAAATATTATCAGAAACTAATCAATTCATTGGCTATCTTGAACACATATATAAAATTAAGGGTGATTTAAAAAAACAAAAACGTTGTAATTACAACAAATTTGAGGATAATATATCATAATAATAATTAAGCATAACACAAAACAATAAACATAATATAAACATATGAGAAGTAAATGAGATACATAATAATTTATAAGTAATTGAAAAATATCACAAACCAATCAATTTACAAATATAATTACATAAATTTCAACACAAATATTCAATAAAAATAACCTAATTAATTTTAGATCTAATTTATTTAGAATACTATTTATATGAAAATTCAAGATGAATCTAATATGAAATTACATTATTTTAAAATCCAAATTTCGATACTAAATCCATTTGATATCCTTCAACATTATTGGGTAACCTTGGGAATATAGAAGAAAAATGGATTAGATAAAAACCCAATATGGGATGAAGCATATCACATGAGCCAAAATTTATAATATGATATCATAAAATACAAGGTTTGTTAATAATCAAATTTTATAAAAATATAATGAACAAGGAATAATAATTCTACGAAAAATGAGAACATTGGAATAACATTAGACAAGGAATTAAGATAATTCAATGCTAACATCCAAGGAAAAATATCATACTGGAAAATTTACCAACATGGCGTTGGTTTAATCATTTATCCCATTTGAAGAACCATTGTGGTGTCTATCACAATCTTTCCTATATTATGACAACTAACATTTTTTTAAAATATTTTTTTTATTCAATAATAGACCAAATCAACATATATGGTAAATTAGAATCACCTCATTAGAATTAGTTTATAGAACTAAGAATCTTGAATTATAATTTTTTAAACAAATAAAGATTGTTGGGAATCAGTCCTATGATGAATCATTCAGAGAATATGATGAGTGATATTGAAAGGCTATGAATTATTAGAAATTCAAATGTGTAAATATATTTATACTTTTTCGATCATGGTGTTATCATAAATCATGTAGAAATTATGAGAAAATATAGAGTTTGTGGATTATATGATCATCTAATGTCATGTATTCTAGATACATCGCATTTTTGTGAGGATCTCCAGACGTAGAAGGATGTATATCATCATTATGGGAATCATCGATGCAATATAATCAAAAGACTAGAAAAATTTTAATGCATTTTAATGAGGTCAAATTTTGATGAAGATATTTGAAATGAGCTCCTGAATTCCTGAGATAGAATGTTTTTTAGTTTTTAACGAATGTAAAATTATTCATTTCTATATTAATATTCTTATTAGTCATGAAAAATCTCATGATAATATATATTTATGAAATATGGGAATAATAATTTTCTTATTATTACCAAAAACCTTGACACATAAAATCAGATCCATATGTTCTGAACATATAATTTTTCTAGAGTCTGAATGTGTAGGATGATGATTTTTAATGAATTTAAATGTTATTTAGAGGTTTTTCATTAGATACAGCATATCATAATGTTAATTCTATCATTACAATTATTCCATCAGGCTGACACTGAGAAGGAATGTCAATCAGAATGACTCTGATGAGGATAGTGATATTTAATGAGTAGTACAAGATAGTAATATTTTAATGAGCTGAAAATAGTCATCTAATAACAACAAAATGAATATATTCAGATCATGGTGAGTTGAGAACAATTCATTATACTAATATGAGTAAGTTACATCATAATTATGTTGTGTAAGTTATATTGGACTGATGAAATTTTAGATTTTATTAATAATAATCCCCAATAAATATTAAAAGGGTTTTAAGAATGTATATTTTAAAATTATATGATAGTAATTTTAAGAGTTCTAAAAGATGTGCATGTAGGGATTTTATTTTCAGATTATTTAATTTTCTATAATGAGTAATCTAGAAATAGATGAATAAGATATTTTATCATTTTTATTTTCTCGTTTCAAAAAAGGTGGTGCATTAAATAATTATTTTCATGATTATTTTTAAAACTAAGATCTCATATGAAGTTTCTAAACAAGAATTTTTTGATTACTATAATGAAGATTAACATTTCAATATTTTTTATAGAGTTTGAGTATTAGATGATTGATAATGGATTCATCATACTGAGTCAATCACATTGAGGATGTTTTGATTTAGTTTTTAGTAGTTTCTATAAATAGTATGCTTTGTTATAAAAATGTAAAATTTTTCTTCAGGAAAAAATTCGAATATGAGAATTGTATTGAGTAAATCAGACTGAGTAAATCAGATGAAATTCATCAGACAAGAGGAGGTCAGGATTAGGTTCATCAAACTCATGAAATATCATGGATCAGATTAAACAAATTCATTATTAAATTTTTGGATCCAATGAGAGATGTGAAACATTGTTTTTTTATGGGAGTTAATATAATCATTCATATCGAGATATATATGGTGTCTTATAGTATTTGTTACATGTTGTATTCAATTTTCATAATAGTGACATTCCATAGACCCACTAGATTGGAATTAGAAAGGATATAAGTTATGAAACATAGGATCAACATTGTAAATATTGTTTTATATACTCAAATTCTTACTTTTTCATGAATAATTATTTATTATAATATGATATGTATATAATATTTAATAGGTCGTAGAGGATATGTTTTAAATTTATTAAAAATCACAAAACATAATAACAGATTCACTTCGAAACAAATCAGTTTTTATTGAATAATATATAACATAAATTAGTATTAGATACAATGTTCCCTTTTTAATCCATGACATTGATAATATCAATTCATTCAATAGTAGGGGAATTCCTATATTGTATGGAAAAATTTCATATGTATGATAAATATGATGATTACTTATTTACAATTTCTTGACCTAGTATTTTTTGATTCTTCTAGAATGCGGATCACACCTATTAAGAATTATTTTTGAGGTCTTCTCTTATAAGCGAAATACCATTTTTTGTGGAATATATGTGAATTATCATCTTATTTACTTATTGAAAAAATTGTATATAAATTTGATAGGTCTAAAAACATTAAATATTATTAGGGAAAATCAAGAAAGTATTTTTTATAGGAATAATAAATTGGAGGTTGAAAAAAAAAATTGGAATAGTAATTATGCAGACATAAGAATTTGATATGAAGAAAATACTAATGAATATTTCTAGAGAGTAAATTATATATTTGGAAACATAAAATGATATAGTTGTGTACTAAAATACTCTAAAATTGTATATAAGATTATAACAATTTTTTAAAAAATGATTGATTATAAAATTTCATCCAATGAAGATAAATTTGATTTAGCAATTGAGAAATTTTATAAAAATATTTTTCTTATGAAATTATAAAAAATAAAATGTTCCAAAAAAATATTAAAGAAGATACTGATTTTGTATCCACGAGGAACTTGAAAATACCTTATTTGGAATACTTTTATCCTTATGAATCAGAATATAATCCAATTTCCAAATTGATTGAAAAAATAAATTCTCTTACCAATAAAAAATAGATGAGTAGGAGGAAAGAACAGTTGAATAATTATTCTCATTTTTTGAGTTTGGAGGAATAAAAAACTTCTTGATAAATATCCCCAAGATGAATGTTGAATAATATCAGCATTTTCTTGATGAAAAATATCATTTGAAGAAGTGGAAAACAATTATAAAGTAGAAAATTCATAATGAAAAATATAATAATAAGTGCAAAGGATACAAAATAAGTATGATGAGTAAGAATGTGGAATCAAACTCGACATAGTTTTTATTATAATTTTAATTTCCAGAAAAAATCAAATCCTTCTTGATAAAATTTTATAATATAAGATTACTGAGATAAAAAAGAAGGTGGCGATGAATCCAATAGAGATTATCAATATAGAACATAACTTATTGTATGAATTGAGAAAAAAACTCCAATTAATGAAATAATAGTAAAAGATAATTATTCTGAGGAATATACTATAAGAAGAAAATATTTCATAAAGTAGGGGGAATAATACATTAAAGAGAACAGAAGTTATAAAAATAGAATTGATGATCATTTTAAAAAGATTCATGATATTTCTAAGAAGATTTTAGATATGGAATATGAAGTTAACAAGATTTATTAAAAACATCTTGAATCTAGGAAAATGATAAATTGAAACCTCAAAAAAGATATAGATGTAAATTATAGAACATTTAATGTTGTTATGAAAACTCAAATCAAGAATCACATGAAATTCTCACCCACGAAATATAATATTACTTTTGATTTTTTTAACAATTCTTTTTCTTAAAATAATATTGGGAAATAATTGGTGGAAAAGGGAAGTGAGATACCAAAATCATCTATAAAATATGAATAATCACTTAGGAGGAAATGTGATCTATATATAGAGATTATTATAAATGGAATAATTTATTAATATATAAAAATATTTTATAGATAATGATCATGAGTCAAATGATATTGAATACACTATATCCATTGATAGTGTTGTGAAATCTTTATAGGAAAGGCATATAATTTTTACCATATGTTTTCACTTCTTAGAGGAAGGTGTGAACAAATTGAATGAAATAGTGGAATAAGGGTGCGTAACTATCCAATCCGACAAAATCTTATAAATGAAAAATCACAATATGTTAGAAAATTTTGATAAAAAATTCAATTTTAATGCTTAGAAAATGTTTTTGGAATATGTGAATAGGGTGTTCATCATGAATAAAGATGTTTGAAACTGCATCATGAACAATATTCATATGGGTGAAATGAAAGAGAACCTTGAAAGAATAAATTTTTGGAAAGATATTTTGTTTTCAAGACATCTTTGAATGTATTTAATCTGATGAAGCATGGATACTTAGTGGTGATTATTTTTCACCTATGAATGATGATTTCAAAATCATGAAACATGTAGAATGTAATGCTGGAGGATTAGTTACCATTGTTATTGTGATTTCTATAAACAACATATGAATTAGAATGGCTGATATTGAAAGAGAAAAGATGAAATATATGTATATTTTATTTTTTTATGGTCTAAAACATAAATTACATAATGTGTGTAAACATTTTTTTCCAGGGAAAAGAATTTATTCTCACAAAATATTCTCCTTTAATCATATGTGGGAAATATTGAAATATTATCGCAAAAGCCGAAATAACTTTTGGAAATCATTTTCACATTAGAGAGTTTAATAACTCGAGTCATGTTTTTGTGGAATATGAAAAGAAGTCATGGAACTAAAGTCCTAGGTGCAATTTGATTTCAAAATATGAAAAAAATCTCCAAATTTGATGTTGTAAAATATTTTCGTTAAATGAATTGAAGTGATGATGATGTTTTTATGTCTTTTTGAAATTTAAGATGACTAATAGATCTCATAAGACAATTGATATATAGTCCACTAGTTATCTTGAACTTATTAATTGTAATTTATTTGGGCCAATGAGACATCAATAAATCGAATGATACATATACATTATCAATTTTATTGATGATTTCACTCATATGAATAACATCATGTTTATGAAACCCATGTTAGAGGTTATGGAAATGTTCATTTTTTTAGAAATGATGTTGAAAATGAAATGTGGGATTATATAATGAATTTGAGAAGAAGTAGTGGTAAATAATTCACATGAAATACCCTTGAGACATATCTGATAAATCATGGTATCAAAAATAAGTTTAGTTCTCCCTATTCTCCGTAGCAAAATTTGGTATTAAAAAGAATGAATATATGTATTGTGGAAAAGGGAATAATTATTTTATCAGAAAAGGCATTCACAACTCTATTGGATAGAATCTTTTTGTAATGATTTTTATTTTCAAAAGAGAAGCTTGATGATTCCAAAAACTAAAATTGCTTCTTAAGATTTTTTTGATAAAAAACCATCATTCACATAATTCAGTAATTATGAATGTGTATGATTACATTAAATTAGAAATCTAGATCAAGGAATGTATGGATAGAAATATGAGGAAGGAATATTTGAAAGTTATTCACCCATTAAAAGATTATACGCATTTTGGAACAATTTCATACAAATGTAGGTTGACACATATACTTTATATGTTATGGAAAAAAAAGATTTGATAGAAAATATTACTGAGAATGATATGTATGATTAACTAGATATTATCATTGGTAGTTAATGTATGAAAATAATTATTTACTATGATTCAAGGGAATTTTGTGATGATGATATTTCAACTAGGAGAGAAACATTTAAATTTCACACATTACAGAAACACATTGAGTCCAAAAGCAATTTTGGATATCAATGTACACCAATTTAGTCTTGATGAAAGTGTATATTAGTTCATAAGAAATAAAATAACTCAAAAGATAAAGCATAATCAGTTTCAGAATCTATTAAAAAAAGAATATGTGGATTCTCATAATACAGATTCCGATCATATTGAACAAAATGATACATGGGAACTCATTCCACAATAACCAAATAATTTATTGAAACATTAAGGGTTTAAATAAATATTTTATTATTCCTTAATAATTTTCATGAAACAAAGATGTACATGTTCAAATGAAATAAACGAGCATATAGGAAGGATTTTGGAGTCACTCATACCATAATTTTACCATTTTAAACCATTTTAACGTTTCTCTTAGTGTTCACACATTGAAATTTATAGGATTGTCAGATTGATGTAATGTAAGATTTATTAACTTGTGATATTAAATAATAATAATACATTGAACAATCATGTGTTTTTCATTTTGATAATAATGAAAATATGTGTTTGTAGATTTAATAAATCCTTTTATCTGTCAAAACAATCCCCTTAAATATGGTATTCAAAAAATGATATATTTTTGTCAATGTTTAATATTTATAATGGAGAACATGATATAAACTTATTAGTGAAGGATTCTAACTATAAAAATATATTTATAATTTTTCATGTGGATTATATATTGTTTCATTGCGAGGAATAAAAATGTCTTACATATATATCTAAGGAAATAAAAAATTATTTTGATATGTCAATTTTTGTGGAATTAATTATCATCCTTCTGTTTAAAAAATAACAAAAAAATACATTTTCTAATCACGAGGGGATTTTAACTGGAAATTGTAAATGAATTTTGTTTTGGAAGAGTACAATATCGTTTCTTATCCTATATATGTGAGAACACATTTGAGTAAATTTGATTTCAAAAAATGTTTTAATTATAAGGAAAATAAAATGAAGATAGGATGTCTACAATACAATATAGCCACAAGGCATAAGGTTTTTTATTCATTGAATTTCTGTTCTAATAATACAAGAAATTTGTAATAATCACACATGTTAGACTCAAAAAAGTATTTTGATAGATTGTAAAAGAACAACAACATGTTGGTTGTTATACAAAATTAATAAGGAGTTGATCTTTAATGATTATATTGTTTTCGATTGGGGTGTATATTTTGATGATATAAATTCAACATCAGAATAAATAAATTTCATGGGTGAGTGTTTGAAAACTATTTACAATATGAAAAATTATTCATTGTCTTTGTGATCATCAGAATTAGAATATATTGTGGCTACATAGTTGTGTACTCTCACAATTTGGATCAATGTTTAGCTATTAGATTTGATGGTAAATGTTTATGAACCATTTATGATCCATTTTGATAATCAGAGTGAAATTTAGATTTCAAAAAAAAATTAAATCATTCATTATGAATAAAAATTAATATAAATTTTCACTTTATAAAATAGAATGTTTTTGTTGGATGTGTTATTCTATAATATGTCTCATGTGTGTATAAATTTTAAGATATATTCACATTGACTATGTTGAAATATGTATTTGTTGAATTGAGGATTCAACTTCGTGTAAAACGTACTCAGATGACATCCAATTTATAATAATGAAAATATGCACCATGGATTGGATTATGTTGATATGATGGAGAGAAAGTAAAAAAGTTTTTTACATTGTAGGAATTTAATAGATAAATTCTATTTATGAATCTGATGATATTTTTATCATATAATGGGGTAGTTAAAAATAAATGGGATATAAATATAAAATATATGGGATTTTATCATTACATGTATAAAAAATTTACTTGTCACCAAGAGTTGAAAATTCAAGAAAACATTAAATTATCCAGTGTTGTGTTTTCATGAAACATTCTTTTAAGAAATATTTGTTTGGATAAAAGTACAAAACACTTGATTTGTATAAAAAATATTAGTTCGTAATTTTTTATTAGAGTTCAAAATGTTGTTACCTAGTGTTTTCATTTAATCCAATTTGTTTTATTGAATAACCGTTTTTAATTATTTACAAATGGATTTTATTTTCTAACAATAAATTTTTTTTCAAAAAAAATTGTTCCACAGGATTAGACATAGTCCATCTATATGGTAAATTAGAGTCATATCAAATGTATGAGTCAACGTAACTATGTAATTGGAATGATAAGTTTATGGAATGTTAAAGACTAGGGGGAATCTGACTCAACAACAATTGGTCTTTGAAGATTCTGAGTGAGGATGAATGGTTAATATGTAATATAACATATAGGAATTAAATTTCACAATTATTTATTGATCATTAATTTCTCATAAATCGAGAATCTTTTTTTATACAACATATATTTTGTGGAATAGAGTATAGTATGATGTAATTTATTCGGGTTTTTAATAATCTATGCAAGGAATATAAAAAACAGAAGGATGCAAATCACATGAATGTGTATCATTGATGTGACAATACCAGAATGCTAGAAGAATAATCTTTCTAATTGAAAATCCACAATGTTAGTAATGATTCATGAATGAAGATAGATATTTAAGGAATTGGAATGTTTTCATAACTTCTTACCTAATAAGGACGATTCTTTACCAGTCTTGAAGATCTATTAAATCATGAAAACTCTCGTGATGAAATAGTGGATTTTTTATGTTTATATTGGTCCATGAAACATAGACATCAATGATAGTCTCAAGATGTACCATACATTGAAGATAATTGATGTTAGAATATATAATTTTGATGTTATTTGAATAATTTCAAAGATTATGTCCAGTATTATCATTTTATATAGAAAAAATAAATGAGTATTACATCGTTATGAGGATTCCATTAGAGTGGATATAAGAAGGAATTTCAATCAATATAATATGAAGTTTATAGACATATCAAAATGAGTAGTACAAGATAGTTAAATTGTAATGAGGTAAATATAGTCATATCATAACAAGTTGAGAAAGAATGTAACATTATGGTGATTTGAGATGGTTTCAACAAAACAATTTGAGGATGTTATATTTGACTAAAGATAAGGAAGTTATATCAGACTGATGAAAAGTTATTTTTTTTAAGAAAAATAATCTCATTGAAATAATGTGATGGTTTTCTGAGTCATTTCTTATTTTTAAAGAAGAGTAATTTTCATGGTTGGAAATTTGAGTAAACTGGTATATTTTTTCAATTTCTTCTTTTTTTATTAAGACACAACTATACATAAAATTAGAGTACATTCTTACATTTCTATTTTTTCTAATGAGGAAATGTTTGTGGGATTAATAATTCATATCATTGATTTTTTTAGACTGATATCTCTAAAAAAGTAGACACCTGAATGTTTTTCTAACCATACTAAAGAATGTTGAATTATTCATTTAAGAAGATTTTAATCTTTTTTCATATTGATAATGTGTTTGTTTTAATGAGTATGTCAGACTAATCTCATTGTATAGAGAAATTTAATATTTTGATTCTATTAATATATGAGAAGCATAAATTTATTCATCCAAATACAATAGAAAGTTTCTTTAGGCACAAAATGTGAAATGAAGCATCATATTTAGTAAATTAGAATGAGTAAATCACAATATCTATATCATAAAAAATTCTAATAGACTCATGGTCATCAGACCCATGAGATTTTGTTAGGCATATTGAACCATGTATTTATTCCTTGTTTCCACAATTGGGTTGTAGGAATGTTTGTAATATTATTGCGGTATGTATAATAATTATTATTAAGAGATAGAAGTATTCTAATGGGATTTAGAACATGTTCATTCCACAACATCATAATAGTGAATTTCCACCAATCCATGGGAGTAGATATGGAAAGGATTTTTGTTCTCTCAATGAGGTCAAACCATATTAATATTTATTAAATTAAATGGATTGATACATGTTCATGGAAGATTATTCTATAAATGATAATAATTATATAAACATTAATATTTTACGAGGGTTATAATTTATAATTATTGAAACATAAAAAAAGTTATTAGTTGATTCAAAAAACCTCCCATTTGTCAATTGATGCATTTGAACTTCACCATTCATATAGTATCACGAGACATTAATGTTACCAAATAATTACAAAAACATTTCACAGAAACCATTTCAACATGTAACTTATTATCTATTACAATATTTCTAATATAATGAAATATGAAACATTATCATTTTATATGGAAGGAAATTTGTTTTATATTACCTCCTCTTATAATAATCAAAGGAAATTCAACAAATATTATATATTGAAAAATTAATTAAATATATTGGACCTTCATATATATATACATATAATTATAGTATAATATTTTAATTTCATTAAAAATATATTGATAATTTGAAGAAAATCATGTATAGAAATAAAAATTCAAAATGGTGTTATTAAGGAATAAATTTAATATTTTTGAAGATTTAATGAATGTAGAGTTTTAATTGAATGATTTAGGTATGAAATAATGGTAATATATTATATTTTAACTTATTTAATTACATCATTATTGGTTATATTGACATTCAAATGTTTTAACATTAAATAATTAGTGATTTAAATGTTTACCTTTAACAGGTTATATTTTAAAGAATTGATTTGACAAATGAACATAAGGAAGGCATAAACTGATCAAATTACATTTGAATAATATAGGAGAATATGTAAGAGACATATATAAATAATTTTTATGTATTTCATGACATAAAAAAGTGAGGTAAATGGAGTTAGAGAGACAAATTTCATTACTCAATGAATAAATGATGGTTTAGACGGATCCCATATAATAATTTCAAATTCCTTAAAACATGCAAAAAAAAATTATATATAATAAAAATAGAATCATTATTTACATAATAAATAACTTTTTACATAAATAAATAATTTATTATAACTTTATTATGCTCATATTGAACTATTGAAATTACATATAATGTTAAATTTTATTGTTCAAACATTGTTCATTTCATGGTTCCATGGTCAGATCACTTGTGGGAAATTATGTATGCTTTTCTCAAATGAGATATCAATAATATGAGTTAAATTAAATAATATTCATATAGCTAAATGATTTGAAAGCATCCCAAATAAATATTTTCATTATTGAATATTTATGATTTCATTTTTGAATTTTTTATTAAACTGTATGTTCAATGAGGTGATTTATATGACCATCATAAACATGAAATGTTTTATTTATATAAATGGTTTTTTATATATTTTATAATGATGAAATAAGACATAATAAATATATTTTTATCATATTTAACAAAAACATATTTTAAAATTTATAAATTAAGATGATGGATTAAAATGACAAAGATTTATCACAGTGCTGCTAAATACATCTTTAATTAAAAAAATAATTTTAACTTATAAATTTTTATCCATTATTTCATGTTGGATGGATAATGTGAGGAGGATATAGGTGAAGAAATAAATTTAAAAGTGATATATTGATAATGTTATCACCTAAACTCTATCTCATGAAATACACCATAATGGGCTTCCCTTTTACATTTTTTGGAGATAAAAAACTATTTAGACCGTGGGGATAGAATTTAAAATACAATTGGATATAAATTTGGAAAGCATTGTGTCATTGATGCTGTGAGGATAAAGGATGGTTATTTGTGATATTTATAATAGGAGTAGAGGGGGTTTTTTATTATTATATTCAATACCATATTATTCTGGATCTACACTACCAATAATATTGTTTGTTTTTACTATATATAATAAAAAGAAATTCTCCTTTAAACAAATAATTTATTGCATTATCCATGACTCATAAATTCATCGATTTATCTTAGATCATTAAGTAAAATATTTTGACATATTCCATTATTCAATAATAATTAAATTAATTTGAACAATATCAAAATTTCACTTTATCCATTTCAGAACATGAATTTTATAGAAAATAAAATCTATTCTATGAAATTAATTTTCCATATTTGATAAATTTCATTATTAAGTAAAATCAATATTTTTTTGAAAAATATCATTTCTCATATTATAATTTAATTTATTACAATTTAAAATATTATTTATTGTATCATAAAATAGTATTATAATTATAATTTATGTACATATTATATTATATAACAATTCAATGAAAATAAACATTATTTTATTTCTCTATTTTTTATACAATTAAAAATGAAACTTGTATATTAAAAACACTTATTTTATCATTTTAATAATTTTTTTTGTTCCTCATTATAAGAAATATCTCATTTTTTATTTTATATTAGAATAATATTATATTTTATAATTCCATGAGTGATTATTCTATTAAAATTATTATATTAATATAATTAATCATCATATTAATATTTTAAATGATTGATTTTTCATTATTATATGGGTACCAATAATTTAATAAATACCTAATATATCATTCACACATAATTAAATTATATTATAAATCAAAGATATGTATATTTTCATTTCAAAAATGAATATGTAATTATTAATATACAAATTTATTTATATAGTATTATTCATATGTGTGATTTTTCTTAACAACCAAGCATATCAATACATTTATATTTTAGTAACCTTATTTTCAATATTTTATCCCACTATAATAGTTTTTATTCATGTGGCGATATTTATTTTTTAAATGTAATTTGGAATTAAATATAACAAAATTATGCAGGGTTTAAATTATTTTATCGTTATTTACAAAATAGTACTTTACTAAAAATGACACAATTATATTATACTAGAAATTCTATTTATTAAATTATAGGTCACTGGTTTATTCCATCTTTTAAAATTTATGAAAATAAATTTCATTTAAAATACTAAGTATAATATTTGGCGGGGTAAATATAATTAATTTCTTCTTATAGTTCAGATGTCACCATCTCATAATTAAATTTCATTTATATTAATTGGAAATGTGAGTTTTCCTTTTCTGTATAACTATGTATATACTGTATAGGATCATCACTAGTTTCTCCCCATAAGAGAGTCCATTTTTTAAATATGACACCATTCAATTTAATAATTTTTGATTAATGATATGTACATCCTCAATAAGGATACCTATAACATGTCATGTTCTTGTTATGAGGTTGGGGGTTCTTATAGTTGATAGAGAATAACTATAATGAGTTCTAGAATCCAAAAGGAAATGATCATCCTGTGATTTAGCTTTCCATTCATCCAAAATGACATGAAATCATTACATTATAATATGGAGTGGAACACTTCATATGAAACCCCAAACATTGTGAATCTCTAAAGGTTATCAATATTTATCTATTATTAATTCAAAGCTATCTTTATGTGAGGATGAATGGTTTTGACCCTGTTTACCATTTACTCAACTATTTTAGGTATTATTATATTTTGTTCACCAAGATCAGAATAAAAGACTATTGTCAAACGTATCTCCCCATAAAGTGATTAATATATATCCATTTTGATTCTAAAATTAAAAGTGTTATTGGATGAAAAATCGATATTTGGAATATGTTGATCTAATATCTATTTTATGTTTATCTACCTTGTTTTAAACATAACCTCAAGTTTTTGAATAGATGATGCCAATTATACCACATTTTGGAGGTGATAATCTATTATTATGGTCAATATAATTCATATATCATTTTGCAAACTCTTCCAGTACATGGATATAAATACCATATATCATATCTCAATATAATGAAATTGATAATTGAATTTCATGTTTCCTGACCACTTCTCTATGGAATATCCTTGGATATTGATCGAGGAGGAGTCCTCTCAATTTTTTTAACCGAGAATTTTTATAATGATATAAAACTAAATAAATTTAATTTTTCCCCTTTATATGTGTTTCAAATATCAATGAAAGAATAAATAGTAATATTCTCCCATTTCTGTGATGGTATGACTTGTGGTTACAAAATTTCATATTACATTTCCCTTTTAGTCATAAACTACTAATATACAAGGAATATTTATATATATAATAGTATATCCTTCTTTATATTTCCCCAAAATATTTCCCCTAAGGATATCAATAAATAATCATGATTCCTTGGCTAATAGAGAAGTCTTCCTTTTTTTCATTTTATAAAAAATATTTTTCTTAGGATTTTATTGTACTGATATCATTAAACAAAAACATTTAACTAATTGTTTAAAAATATATAACATGGAGGTTTGACATATTCATATATATGCCAAATTATTTTAAATATATATTTAATACCATAGATCACCATTTATCATATCTAGATCTTATAGATGAGAAATAATTTTAGAAATGAATGATGTTCCACATTACATTGTGGCATCGGTGTGGACATTTTCATGACTAATATGATAATATCACTCCCAATTACCATATTATATATAGTAGAAGGATCATTTATATATATATAATGTACCACACTATTCTCATTCCCTATATAGTATTGTTTTGACCAGTCATAACACTTTATCAACTATAACTATCATCAGTAGTTTATGATAAGCTCCTTCTATGAGAACATGTGGATCAAATGATCGATATATATTTCTGACATATCCACATAAAATAAATATCAATTTTTTTCAATTTGAATATATATATACATCTTCTTATTATGGGGTGAGTGGTTATGTATGTTAACATCCAACAACCCTGATATATTTGTTGTTAGATTTTTATATTTCATCAAAGTACATCTAGACTCATTTTCTGAAGCATTTTTATATACAAAAAATGTTCCCCTCATTATTGTATTATAAACAATAGTGTAGTAATAATCCAATATATCAATTCTATTGTGATATGTTTATATTCATTACGACAAAAATATACACCCTTACAAGTTATCAGGGTTAATATCTTATTAAAATGAAACATGCTTCACACAAATCATCAATCATTCTTAAATAGTCTAAGGAAAAAATATATATCAATTAAAGGTAATGGATTATTGTATTCTTTAATAACTTTTAATTTAATATTTCCCATAAATATATTTTTTAGAAATAGGATGCCCATATAATGATATTTCCTCCATAAAAAACTCATACAAAATTTATTTTTTATATATATTATCCATTCACATCATTATATACAAGAGGATAATAGGATTATTATTTAGTATAAAGGGAATAATTATGAACCCATTCTTTTTTATCCTTCTTTGTATGGAAATCATGGTAATATATTCATCTTTCACCTTTAATTGGATATTTCAAAACCAAAGGCTCAACTTGTAGATGTATTGTGTCTCATATTGTTGATTGAAAAATACATCAGTCATCGTATGAGGACACATTAATTTTCATATGATTTTTATAAGTTCAAGGAAAAAAACATATAATACATTTGACCTACAATTTTTCTTGATAATGAGGAGTATAACACCCCATAGTGAAGTACACAAGTACTTCTTTTGTTCTTCAAAATCAATGGTGGTAAATTTTTATATATTAAGGGATATGATCAGTGATTATTTTATAAGTTCAAACAATAACTCAACCTCTCATTCATGGGTAATAATTTGTAAATCATTAGGAACTACATTAATATATCTCTGAAAAATGGGAAGTTCTTTATGAATAATTCCCTCTATTGTATCAATAATTTCTGTTAAATTTTATATCAGAAGACATAATAATATGAATTATTAATATATTAGTTCAAAAGGATATTATGATTCTTAATTAAATGTGTTCAAAATCATAGGATGAATTAGGGTGTGAAGATTGATCGCCCCCTCCAAAAAAATGTTGTTTTATTTATTTAAGGGAAACTAAACGTTGGTCAATTTTACATAAAATTCTAATAAATTAATTATTAAAAGATTTTAGAAGATGTTATTACAACATACATTGACTATATCCGAGTTTTATACAAGAGGTGAAATAATTTCCCCATTTACTATATTCAAAGATAACTCATCCACTATGTTTTGAGTAGATTTTTAAATCCATCTACAAAACAAGAAATATATGAAATATTTTCCAGAGCTAGAATAATGTATGATTTTTGTTTTTATTCAATAAATATCTATTGAACATATAACCACATCATTGTCATGATCCATTTTATTAGTAACGATAGTATACACCATTCCTCATAATATAATCCTTAAAGGTATTTATAACTGATTGTGTCAATAAATACTTTTCCATAGAAATACTTTTTATAGGTACCACATTCCATTTAGTTGAAACATTAGAATATAGACTTAGTGTTAATATAGTCTTTATTTTATTCCATTTTTTTAATGGGATTATTTATATCTATTTGGAATTTATTAGCATGATTCCCTTGTCACCCACACATGATGAATACACATGTATTATGATAATGTTTTTTGGGATTCATCATCCCACATTTTGGACACATAGGAAGTTATTATTTAATTCCTCTATAGAAAATATTATCTATACCTCCTATGTTAATGCAAATTCTTTATTTTTATTTTTCTACAACGGATAAATAACATTTAGATCCACTAATATTATTCTCTACCTTATGGACATAATAATAAATTTCATTATAGTTATCAATATCGGAAATCCATATTTAATTTCATATACATTTCTTTGTTACACTATATAATATTCAACATCAATTTGATATTGATGAAAAATATGGAGGCATTCAGTTAAATCCTTATGATGCATGACTCATACACCTCCATAGAATCATTATCCTTTTTCTTTATATTCAAGGAACTACATCCCCATTTAAATGTGAATATTTTTTGGAATTATTCATTTAATAAGTATTATTTTTAGTCTATCAAATTCCATGGAGTAAGTATCCACATTTTACATTATTTTCATCATATGTGTAAAAAATTGATTAGCTTCCCCCATCATTTGATAAATGTCTATAATAATTTCCTTATAATCTAAAAATTGGAGGATAGTGAATATTTTTTCAATTAAGTTAATACGTTATTCGTTGGTGTGTGGATCGGGTGATCATCTAAAGGTAGGATTTATATTTCATGTAATTTACTCAAACGAAACATTCTATTTCATTAGATAAGGAGGAAAATACACATGAAGCGTGTCATCATTAATAAGATGTATTATATGAGGCAATGATGCATATATTTTTTCATATATCAAAATCACATGGTTTATAAAATCACTAGGTGAATATTGAAATATCCTATCATATTGGGATTTCCCTCATTATTTCTATTTCGTATATTAAATGAAATAATGTATCTTGAATATTATGGATGAAAATACACCATATACATATAATAAATAATGGATTATACAGACATAGAAGGAATGATATGTATATCAATATAATATCATAACTAATGATACTCTAGGATTAAATCTAATTTATCCATTATTGTTTCACTATTATTTTTATTTTTTGGAAAATCCATTCATGTTCCTCCTAATGGTTCTAAAATAGTTGATAAATTTTCCAAATAATATCTCATTTGATTCTCAAACAAGGTGTGTTGTAAAGCATTATTGTTGTACACTATTTGTAGGTCTAGTCAACACCTGATGAAAATTTTAAAGGGAATTACTAATATTTACATCATTACTAGATCCAAATCCATGTATAATATCTATAAATGGATTTAATTTTATTTAAATCACTCACTCTTTACATCACCAATATTTTAGGATTTATCCTTACAAATAAAAAAATGTCTAGTATTGACACTAAAATGTTATAGTCATATGTCCACAAAACAACTAACTGTTATATGATACCAACTGTATCATCCAAATAATTTTACATATATCGTTACATATGTATTGTCATAAATATCCAAAAATATATAACTAAAAATCAATATTACATGTTTCAATGGAATACTATGTACATTAAAAATTAAATGGAATCTAAACTGAAACATCTTTATAGTAATATTCATATTTATATAAACAATTTATCTTATTGTCTAATAATATATGAGTTACCATTAGTAATACATTACCCAAAGGCTAGAACATAAAATATCATTAAAGGATGAAGTTAAACATATGGGACAAAATGAATTATATGACATCATAAAGGAAAATAATCATGAATAATAATATGGTAGCACATAATAAATTACATGAAATTATAATATGAATTGAGAATATGAATATACAGAAAACATGAAACATGAAAAAAAATTTATGGCAACATCTTAAAACAACATCACTTTTTTGAAAGAGATTCATCATGGATTACATTTAATCCATAAACAAATACATATTATATCATGGGAAAAAATATCATCCAAGGATTTATAGTCCCATCTTGGTGAAGGAAACATAAAAAATACATTATCATATTTAAAAAAATTGGAATAAATCATAAATCATTAGTATAATAGTTACCCAGGGAAAGAGATTTTTTTCAAAATATTTCCTCAGGTATGAATCATAGGAGATTTCATTAAAATTAAAAATAAAATAATTAATTAAATATTTAGTCATTATATTTGTGTAAATAATCAAAGTTCTTATATTTTTGGGTCAGCTTAAAAACATAACCTGGAGGGTTTGAGAATTGGATATATAAATGTTATTTAAAAATAAGTTATTAAGGAATCTCCATAATGATTTTGAATAAAAAATGATCATGTTATTTTCATTTAAACTAGGAGGTAAGACATAATGGTTGTCCTTAACATATTCTATTATATATTGATATCATTAAGAATAAAATTTATTTAAAATTACTATTATATAAAAGGGTTATGGTATATAAAACTTTATCTTGGTCAAAATTTATTTTAAAGAATGAATTTGATAAATGAACATAATGAATTTATAAATCTGTAAATTGAAGTGTGAATAACATATGGATAAATATAATATAATTATATATATATATATTAAAAATAATTTTGTAACCAAATATATGTAGAGAAACATTGTTTGAGAAATAGATATCATAATCCAATGAAAACCGGGTGTTTTAGAGTTTTCCCTTAACTTATGTTATGATTTTCTATGCACATGAAGATAAAATCCAATTTTTTAAAATTATATTAATTAATTATATAATTCATAACATATCTCAAATATATTATTTAATATTACTATATATTAATTGTTTATATCCATTTAAATGATATATAATATTTTGTTCTGTTGTTCTGGGGGCAGTCATTTCATTGTCCGAAAGTTTAATCACGTATGGAAAACAATTGAAGTTATTTTCAAATGGAATTACAACTCTATATGTGAAATAACATAATATTCATATACCAATATAAATTTAAATTGATGTATATAATCATTTCATTCAATCATATGTATGATCTATTTTTTAATGTTTTTGTTCTAGTTTGAGTTCATTTATGTTGTTTTACCAACCATAATGACCGATATTTTTTATTAAACACAACGGTTTTAAATATATTCTAGAATTATAATATATGATATATTATATGATTCATTATTATGTTTAAAAAATTTAATAATTTTTGAAACATGTTTCATTTCGGTTGAAAAAAATGATATATGACTTTCATGGATGGAGTGAACCCCATAATATGATATGTGTTTTCATGGTAATAATGTTGATAGAATAAAAGAGTATGTATACAAGAAGTTATATTTTAACAATAAAATTATATTATATATACAATACCTATAACAGAAAAATATTTTTATTATTTTTTTAAATAATTTTATTGCCTACATTGTAGGAAACACTGATTTTAAACAAACCATCAAACACTATAAAAATACCATTATAACCTAGCCATTAAATACACATGAATTATTAAGAATAAATAATTTATGAAAGAAATATAATGTTACCACTCAATATCATGTAATTGGTATGTTCATAAAAAATAATCACACAATTTTTAGTGAAATTACTTTATTCATAAAAATATTTTTTTTAAATGAGTTTATCTTATTTTTATGAGTTAATATAAATTTTTAGAGTTTTTATAAAATTTATTTGAAAAAAAATATATACATTTTTGAATTTAGAACATTAAAATTATCTTAATTTTATAATTTGTTTTGAAAACAATAATATTTTAATGTAATATAGAAAATATTTAATTTTATTTAAAATGATATTTTTATTTCAATTAATTATAAAAAAAATTTTTTTGATTAGTTATAAATATTAAATAGTTTATTTTTTTAAATAATATTAGTTTACTTTTAAAAATTGTTTTATTCATCAATAAAATAATTTTATTTTTAAATGCTACAATTTTATGAAAAACTAGTTTCCTTGAAATTTAACCGATTTAATTTTCAATCAAATTATAAAACTTCTATGATTTATGTTTTGAAAATTATATTACAATCTATGATTCTGAAGTTCCAAATTCTGTAATAATTTCACTTTTATTTTTGGCCAATATATGTATTAATCATAGGAAATATTTTACCACAATAGTGAAAAAATAAGTTAAATTCTGATGAAATAAAAATTACAGACTATTTAATGACCCTATCACATTGTCGTATTTTATCAGATTATGATTATTCTATTCATAACCAAAAAGGATTTATGTTAAGTTTTTTAAGATAATCTTTTCTATGAATGTGATTTATATTATATTTAATTAAATGAAACTCAAATAATGCCACATTTTTTTCCTAAATTATCCCTTACAAGTCCACGTGTGTAGAATATTTTGTTAAGAACGAATATAAATGTAAAATTATAAAATAATACTATTATATTAATGATATAAATTTATTTTCTACTTTTTGGGCCACTTAAATGAGATTAGTATATTTATAATATGCTATATCTTTACAATTTGTGGATACTTTCATTCATGTAATATATATTATATAATTTTAATTATAGATATTCAAAAAATATATATCCATTTATAATAATTCTTTTGAAATATAGAAGATTTATATTTAATATGGTATTTTAATATTAATATTTAATGATCAAATATGTATATTAAATTATTACACAATATTGATGTGGAAAATATTTTATTACGGAAACTATCAAATAAATGTTATTAAAAAATTTAAAATAAATATATTTTTTCATAATTAATGTGATAAATGAATATTATATTTGTTCATGATAACATAGGGATATAATAAAATATTTTGTTCAATGTTATATTTTTATATTGGTTTTTACAATTTCAAGTAATGAATAGTTAAAATATTAACATTGATGATATTTTATCAAAATAATATATTATTTATTTTTATTGAAAACATTTAAAAATTCAAAATAATTAGAGTATGGTTTAAAATGTATAAAAATTTCCTTAATAGAATAATTTAATGCACATATATATCCATAAAAACCTTTTAATATTAATAAATTTGTCACCATAGTTAAAATATGAATATGATAAGTACATGTTAATAAAAAAGGTAATGATTACAATAATACAACAAATCCTATAATGCACTATTTTATTATATTATAACTTTATATAATGTTATATTTCAATAAATATCCTTTTGGACTCATTTTAATTGATATTTTATTTATTATATATTACTATTTTTAGAAATCCCAAAAGTGCCCATAATCAAAATTATAAAAGGACTTATCCTTCCTCCTTTGTTCACATCACTTCGAGCTCTCTATCATGAACATTCCAAAAACAATTATTATATAATATTCCCTATACACATTTTTGATGTGGTTGTATTCTCAAATGACCAACCATAGTGTCCCTGTGAGGATATCTAATAGAAGATCACTAAAGAAGAGGTAATCGTACATACCATTTCATTCTTGATTATTTCTTATTATACATACTACTCTTGTTTTTTCCATTATAATGTAATTAATTTAGTATCAACTATAATATAATATTTTTTTATGAATTTGGAACAACCACATTCCATCTTTAAACCATCATATTAAAAGTATCCACAATGCATGTATACATACAGATTATTGTTTTGATGCCATTGTGTAATTTTTTTTGCATCACTGCCTTACAATAATGGGTATCATGAAGGAAATAATAGATATAAATAATAATTATAACATTATATTAATTATGGAACAAAATATACCATCAACTTCCATATCCATTTACCATTAATGGAATGATACTATCACTTGTGAATATGAATGGTCTATTGTCTTCATGATGCAATGTGATTCATATTCCATGTTCACAATATAAGACTGATTATATATTTAATACACAAACCCATCTTACCATCAACCTCATTTATGAACTAGTAGGACTCATGTCCTATAGAGTGTCGCCCCATACACTATAGGTTTCATTCAATCAGTGAGGGTCCTAGGAGGTGATACTATTGATACTATACCCTCTAATAAAATTTTAAAAAAGGAATAATAATATAAATAAACCATAAATAGAGGAAGCAATGTATTGTGAATGAAATGTATAAGAATATTAATATTATAATAAAATAATTTAAGTTGACAATGCATATTTTTATAAAAAATACATGCATGTCAAATGGAACCTACACAACTGAAAATAGTAAACATAAAACTTTCTTTACAATCATGAAGAAAAAATTATTCACGTAGAGAAAAGAACTAAAAATCACAATGTTTATCTCCATGAGAATCATATTCTCTATCTCAGTCCATTTATCCTTACTATGAGGTATAATAACACTTCAATAAGAATGGTCTATTGTCCTTTAAATAGAAGGTCTACTTGTGGATCACTAGTGTAGTGGTGGACCAAGTAGGGTGTGAGATATAAATCCATATAGGTTGGATCCCACACTATGTAACACAATATCAACAATAGAATATTATATAATATATTTTGTATGAATAAAATAATAATTAATATAAGTTTTCTAATGGCATGGCTTGAGTTCCATGCACTGATTCCTTGATTTAGACTGCCACATAACCTTAAGCATGCCTCCCCATTTGTCATAGGTAGTTGACATGTAGTGAGATTCTGGTTTGTATGTTTTGAGGAGGGTATACCCATTGGTATCATAGTAAAATACAGGTCGATGTAAATAAACATTAATAGAATCATATATAGAATAAATGTAACACCCTGAGATTTTATGAAAACTATTCCTTTTAATTTTATTGATGTCTTGTGTTGTACGCTACAACAAAAGATTCTTGCACAACACGCAACCCTAACTTGGCTGCATTACACGCAATCGCGACCTTCCTCGATAGCGTGTGCCGTACGCAATACCGAGTTTCACTAAAGAATGTTATGATATTAAAATATTACAAAAACTAGCCGTTATGAATATTAATAACCACTTTTTGAAATTTTGTAAATTTTATCTTTCAAAATTGACTTCATTCTTGAATTTGGAATATCGAAATTATCCTAGGGTGAAATTTTGGTGTTTTTCTGAAAACTTTCAATTTTTAATGAGTAGTGAAAACACTGGGTTACTATTTAAAAACCAACGTTTTATTTAAATAATAATTTATTTTATATAAATTTATTTTAGGTCAAAAATTGACACATAATACCTATATAAGTTCAATTTAATTAATTAGATTCATTTTATAAGGAATTTAGATATATAAAAATTTTATTGAACATTTGACCGTCTTTTACCCACCTCCTAGGAGAATTTCCAAATTCACATAAAACACAATTTTACCGCTTCTGGGAGTTGAATTTCAAAAATCAGAGAGACACAATTTATTTCAGTAAGAAAAATGTGTTTCAATGAGATGAAAATAATTTTTTGTGAATAGCAACGTTTAACTTTTTTACCACGGTTAAAAGTAAATAAGGTAATTAAGGGTAAATTGATATTATTATTACCCTAACACAAGTCCTAATTCTATTGCATAAGTTTAATTCTATCAAAAACAACCTTAGGAATAATATATGACCATTTAGGCCCACTTGGATTAGATTAGGACATTTATTATTAATTTATTTAAAGAAGGGTTAATATAGTTAAAATCAACGTTTAATAAGTAAATAATTTTAAATATAGTGTTATTCAAAATATAAATTCGACTATAAATATTCATTAGAAAGATAAAACGATTTACTACATAATGGTATTTTATTTTTAATTTTTAGACGTTAAATAATTTAATTTATTTATGACAAAATGAAGATGCATTAATTATATTATTAATAAAATATTGACATAATTGATGTTATAAATACCCAAATAAATGTAATTTGAGACTTTTTTTGAATTAAAATAATTTTATGTGTTAATATTACATGTTAGTATTTATTTAATTAACATTGATCGAACTAATAGTTCTGTTATAATTTTCACAAAAATCAACTACCAAATAGTCTCAAAATTGACATAAAATAATTTTTAAACCAAATATTATATTATTAATTGTTATTTTATTCATAAAAATATAAGGTTCGTCAAAATGACTTATATAAGGGTATATATATTAATAATAAACAACTTGTGGTTAGTTTGTCTTGTTATAGTAAGTTTATTAACCTTATAGTGTAGGAAAACAAGAAGACAAGGTAATAGAAAAATTATTTAACTTAATGTTAAATCTAAATGATAAGATTAAAATAGACACCTAAAACTGTCTAAATTCTATTGTTTTAGAGTATTGAGACCCATCCCCACCTTAGCTTCAAAATAACTCAATTTGGAGCTATTAAAAACCGAATATGACTTTATAATAAAATAATATTTTTAGTTACTCCAAAGGTTCCCCTCTCCTGCCATATAAAAGGGCACCTCCTCCCTCTCTTCCTCACACCACATTGAGCCTTCATGATCGGCCAACCCTTTCCAAATTCTCTTCTCCACTTCCCTATAAACATCCTAGAGGTCCTGGTCTTCTTCAAAGACCAATTTTGGTGCCCTAAGAGGAGGTCTCAAAGAGAAGCTTCAAAGAAGAGGTAATGTCTGTTACCGATTCTTTCAACTTTATTTCTTCTTCCACCTCTTCTTCTTTATTTTTTTCATTATGAAGTAATAAAATAAGTATAACTAATATACTGATATTTTTTTATAAGTATTAAACATCCCTATTTCACCATCTATCCATCCTACGGAAAATGAAATCACCACGCGTGCGTACGTACGGAATACCGTCTCCACATCGTGGTGAAATCTGTTTTTTCGCCAACACCTTACATGGATGGGTATAATGGTGTAAAGAATAACTATATATGGTTATTATAACATCATATTGATTCTGATATATTATACCATCCACTACAATTCTATTCAATAATCATGGGAGTGATATCATCGCTCGTGCGTACGTACGGAATACCGTCTCCACGACACGATGAGATTCATTCTCAATGATTAACAATTCATAAATGGTTATAAAGTATATATAATAAGTAATCATGAAATATATTAAATAATAATGTTACTGGATTTATGTATATATATATATGTATGTCATCTATTTAGTTTCATTCAATTCAATAAGGAAACTAAAACAGCGTTCATGTGTACGTACGGCCTACCATCTCCATGAATGGTGTATTTCATTCCTTGTATCAATCTATAATAAATATATGTATATGATGAATATATATTATATATAAATCATGTTTTAAATTCATTAATTATTTAAATCAGGATATAAGTATTAATATCCATAAAGACAAGTCGAAACACCTACGATAAATGAAATGATTTTACCCAAAATGCTACTTTAACATGGAATTTACAAAAGAACATGTAATATAAAGTCATAAGTGAAACATATATGATATCATAAAAATGAATATGATTCTATAATAATTCAATGAAATTATTTAAATGATTATACAGGATGTTCGGATACGTACGAAGCATATCAGACCTAAGGTAAGGGATAATATTGCAAATCTCATTTTTATCCGAAATTGCTTATTTGTAAGTATTTACTGGGGTTATTGCAATTTTCCGTGTCCATGGTTAATAAAAGTGTTTTAATTTATGTTTAAAGTCCTTTTTACTATTTTTTACTTTTACCGCATGGTATTGAAGGAATCTTTCTTTTATTTACCCTATAAGGTACTTTTTGACTTTTCCGACAAAAGTACGAGAATAATGTTTTTTTAAACGTATACGGCATGAAAGGATTTTTGCGGTTTTATAAAGCCTTATTTTCATGAAGCTTCCTCCAAAATATTTCATTACTATTTTCAAAAAAATCTCTTTCTTTTAAAATTTCAAGACGTTTTGTGAAAAGAAATTGATTTTGAAGACGAAAGGATATTTTCTTCAAGAATTAATTTCATGTGTTTTATCAAAACCATTTTTCCATCGAAGATGACATTATTTCATATGCGTATGTTTCAAGTATAATGTCTCTATGATTTACATGGTTTCACTTTTCTTATTATGAAATGATATCCATTTATTTTATATGGATTATGTGATGATGGGATTATGTTTATGAAACCCATTTTATTTGTTGGGTTATTATGAATGATGTATGTTTATTTTGTGGCACAAGTAAGAATGATTTCATTATGAGATTGGTGGGACCTATATATCCCTCCAATGCATTGGGTAAAGATTTATATATCATGAGAAAGACATGGCTGGAACGGTATGTTAATCCAGTTCAGTGTTACAGGACTGAAACGAGGAGTGAACGTGATTTAGAAAGGGACTTTTTCCACTAAGACGGTCTTGGCAGCAATGTCTTGGCTACTATGGAAATCATAACATGTTCTTAATGGGTGCCACAATTACATGTTTTATTCCCATGATATTTTATCATGATTTATGTTCCCTTATGATATATTCCTTACGTACATCCAAGATTCATGTCTTTGCTCAATATTTTGATGTTTAGATTTTATGTTCATGTTTTTGCATTCAAATCATTATGGATTGTTTTATGTTTTTTATGTTTAACCTTATTGGGCATTTGAGCTCACCCCTTTTATGTTTTCTTTTCCCTAGGATATAAAGAAAGTTTTTAGGTAAGAAAAAAAGGGGAAGATCATTATGGGAGATGGTGAAGATCTTTGACCACGATTAGAAGATTATATTCCGAGTTTCCAAAGACACTAAACTATTACGGTCCTTGTGTGTATGGTTTTGATATGAACTAAGTATTCTGAAAAAGTAATGTAATGTCCATGTACGTCAAGCTTCGGGTCTATACAGTTGGTATCAGAGGATAGGTTTAGTTAACCTTTGGAATCTAGGATGTGAAAACGTTAGTGAGATCCCTAGAGATATTTCTAAGGTATGTTTAGGGATGTCTTTAAGGATAAGTATACGTATAGGATATAGTCCTAGAACTACGGTAACAATATTAGAACATTACCTAAGTTGTTAGATATTGATGGTACTCCCCCTTTAATATGTTGTTTTCCCTAGCATTATTTTTTCCTCTCACGCTATTCTTTTTGGGTTTTAGACGATGGTTGGGACCTGAAGGAACCGTGTTGATCAATGTAATGGACAATGCAATGATTGTACTCCTGAACAAACCAATTTTATGGGAGATGGAGTTCAAAATCTTATTTCTATACTTACACAATCTATGAATTATTCTGGACTTCCAAATGAGCAAAGAAGGGGACAATATTCTGTTGAGTCCTTCATGAGGGACCATCCACCTTCTTTCAGTGGGTCTTCTGATCCACTTGTTGCTAAACAATGGTTCAGTACACCTGAAAAGATATTTTCAATTATTCAATGTTCTGAACATGATAAATTCATCTTAGCAGTATATCGTTTGGAAGGTGAATCTCATCAATGGTGGAATATTATAAAAAATACAAGGCCAAGAGATGAAATTGAGTCCATGGAATGAGATAAGTTCAAGAACTTATTTTTCAATAAGTACTTCCCTCGTATTCTTCGAACAAAGATGCATAATGAGTTTCTTGAACTAAAGCGAAAGGATGAGGAATCTGTTGGTATATACGAAGCGAATTTTAAAAGGCTTGAAAGGTATGCATCTGACTTTATCATCCAACCTAAAAGTAATGTTGATCGATTCTTCAGTGGCTTAAAACCAAATCTTCAAAGGGCATTGGCTATAAGAGACTTCAGTAGCTATGAAAAAATTGTTCGTTGTGCTATCAAGGTAGAACTAGAAGTTGGTGTAACATATCCATCTCATGGTTTTGACAAGAAACGAAAGATGGAGTTCAAGGATAAATCCCAGAATAATGGTGAAAAAAAGATGAATGTTTCTTTATGCTCAAAGTGTGGAAAGAAGAATTGTGGAGATTGCCTAAAAGGTACTAGAAAATGTTTTAAGTGTGGAAAAAATGGTCATCGAGCAGTTGATTATCGAAGTAATGGGGAAAATGTTGCCAATGATGTGAATAGAGAAAAGACTACAGAGATTTTTCCACCAACAATTCAATGCTTCGAGTGCAAGGAAGTGGGTCCTTATGCTAATAAATTCCATAATCCAAGGGTTAGTGATGATCGACATGAGCAACCACATAAGGAAAAGGATAAAGGGAAGTCACATGCGGTCACTATCGGTGATGTTGAATATGACAACGATGTGGTGGAATGATTAAGTTTTTATGTAATGGGATTCCAAAATAATGTTTTATATAGTATCATGGAATATTGTAATATTTATGTATTTATCTATTGTGGTTTTCAATATTTTTATGGTACCGATAACCATGGATAATGATTGAAATATTTTTGTAAATAATATGATATGTGCATAATGAAGGGGTAAGGAGAAAATGAAATGTTTGACAGTATTTATGAGCTCATGAATGATATAAGGAAATAGTTATATCATGGTTTGAGTATGTATAATTTTGGGGTTTTGGTATGTGGAAAGAGTTAACTTTTGACAGCACTCATGTTTTCACTAAGTTTCAATGGGTATTCATTCTTCAAGATAATAAATGATTAAGGTATTCACATGTTTTTAATTTGACCAACAAGATATATCTTATGATATATGGGAGATAAATGATGGCATTCACATGATTGTTATGTGACATTTCAAGTAAAAATGAGCTTGGACCAAAGTATTATAGATAAGAACTTTTCTCAATATTATTGATGGGATGTTATAGTAATGTAGTTTTAGAAAAAAAAAGACAATCTGCAGGACGGGCGACATCCCATCACGTCAGACAAGGCTGTGGGAATCAAACCCACAACTGAAGTGTGACAGGCCTTTATCGCCTACCACTGTCCTACAGGAAGTCCCTGGTTAGTATAAAGTAGTTTTATTTTATTAAGAGGTATGATATATGAAGTATAGGTTCATTTTTGGAATTGTATATGATTAACCTCACTATAGATGGACTTATGTATATTTGATAACTTGTGTTATCCTTTTGTTTAAAACAGATGGAATGACCCATCATTCTATCACATGACTTGTTAACACTTCATGAATAACAAATTCAACTTCATTTCATTAAGAAATGAAGTGGAAATTGTTCAAAGCACGAACAACAGTGAGATTGTACCAAAATCAAGCAAGTATTTCTTCTAATTCTTATTTTTCATGTTTTGGGAAATGATATTGAATACCAAAAATGTTTTCCTAGTTCCCTTATATCTGATGAATCATATGGTACCTTAGATCATCACAAATCTATGGATTTGTGAGTGTTGGATTTTTCATATCCATGTTCTCTACCACTCTCCATCAGAACATGATGGTTAGGTTTCTCTTCCATATCCCTATTTTCACCTATGTTCTCCTATGTGGAAACCTAGTGATTAGTTATTTTGGGTAACCCTTATGTTTTATACTTTAGTTTTTAAATATTGGTTTTGGTATTCCTTTTTACGATGTGGGTTTCTATTAAAGAAACTTTCGAGTAGTAAACCATTTATAACCCCGACGAATTTCGAGGGCGAAATTCATTTTAAGGGGGGTAGAATGTGACACCCGAGATTTTATGAAAATTATTCTTTTTAATTTTATTGATGTATTGTGTTCTATGCTACAACAAAGGAGTCTTGAAAAACAAGCAACCCTAACTTGGCTTCATTACACGCAATCGCGACCTTCCTTGGTAGTGTGTGTTGTACACAATACCGTGTTTCACTAAACAATGATATGCTATTAAAATATTATTAAAACTAGCCGTTATGAATTGTAATAACCACTTTTTGAAATTTTGTAAATTTCCTCTTTCAAAATGGACTTCATTTTTGGATTTGGAATATCGAAATTTTCCTAGGGTGAAATTTTGGTATTTTTCTGAAAACATTAAATTTTTGATGAATAGTGAAAACACTGCGTTACTATTTAAAAACTAACATTTAATTTAAATAATTATTTATTATATTTAAATATATTTTTGGTTAAAAATTGACACATAATACCTATATAAGTTCAATTTAATTCATTAGAGTCATTTTATAATAGTTTTAGATATATAAAAATTTTATTGAACTTTTGACCGTCTTTTACACACCTCCTTGGAGAATTTCCAAATTCACATAAAACATAATTTTACCGCTTCTGTGAGTGGAATTTCAAAAATATGAGAGGCACAGTTGACTTCTATAAGTAAAATGTGGTTCAATGAGATGAAAATAATTTTTGGTGAATAGTAACTTTTTACTTTTTTTACCACGGTTAAAAGTAAATAAGGTAATTGAGGGTAGAAATGATATTATTATTACCCTAAAACATGTCCTAATTATACTGGATAAGTGTAATTTGACCAAAAACAACCTTATGAATAAAATATGACCATTTAGGCCCACTTGGATTAGATTAGGACATTTATTATTATTTTATTTAAAGAAGGGTTAAAATAGTTAAAATCAATGTTTAATAAGTAAATAATTTTTAATATAGGGATATACAAAAGATAAATTCTACTATAAATATTATTTATAAAGATAAAAATATTTCCTACATAATGGTATTTTATTTTTCATTTTTAGACTTTAAATAATTTAATTTATTTATGACACAATGATCATGCAGTAATTATATTATTAATGTAATATTGACAAAATTGATGTTATAAATACCCAAATAAATGTAATTTGAGACTTTCTATGAATTAAAATAATTTTTATGTTAATATTATATGTTAGTATTGATTTAATTAAATTTTTCGAAGTAATATTTCTGTTATGATTTTCACAAAAATCAATTACCATATAGTGTCAAAATTGACATAAAATAGTTTCTAAAAAAATATTATATTATTAATTGTTATTTTATTCATAATAATCTATGGTTCAGCCAAATTACATAGATAAGGTTATATATATTAATAATAAACATCTTGGGGTTCGTTTGTCTTGTTATAGTATGTTTATTATCCTTATAGTGTAAGAAAAAAAGAAGACACGGTAAAAGAAAACTTATTTAACTTAATGTTAAATCTAAATGATAATGTTAAAATAGAAACCTAAATTTTCCTAAATTATATTTTATGAGATTATTTAGACCCATCCCCACCTTAGCTTAGAAATAACTCAATTTGTAGATATTGATAAACGAATAGGACTTTATAATAAAAAAATATTTTTAGTTATTCCAAAGATGCCCCTATCCTCCCTTATAAAAGGGCACCTCCTCCCTCTCTTCCTAACACCACATAGAGACTTCAAGCTCAGCCAAACCCTTCCAAATTCACTTCTACACTTCCCCATAAACATCCTAGAGGTCCTGGACTTCTTCAAAGACCAATTTTGGTTCCCTAAGAGGAGGAATCAAAGAGGTGCTTCAAAGAAGAGGTAATGTCCGTTACCGATTCTTTCGACTTTATTTCTTTTTCCACTTCTTATTCTTTAGTTGTTTCATTATGAAGTAATAACATCAGTATAAATATTATACTGATATGTTATTATATGTATTAAAAAACCCTATTTCACCGTCTATCCATCCTATGGAAAATGAAATCACCACGCGTGCGTACGTACGGAATACCGTCTCCACGCCATGGTGAAATCTGTTTTTCCACCAACACATTACATGGATGGGTATAATGGTGTAAAGAATAACTATATATGGTTATTATAAATCATACTGATTCTGATATATTATACCATCCACTATAATTCTATTCAATAATTATGGGAATGATATCATCGCGCGTGCGTACGTACAGAATACCATCTCCACGACACGATGAGATTCATTCTCAATGATTAACCATTCATAAATGATTATAAATTATATATAATAAGTAATAATGAAATATATTAAATAATAATTCTACTGGATTTATGTATATGTATATTTATGTCATCTATTTAGTTTCATTCAATTCAATAAGGAAACGAAAACATCGTTCATGCGTACGTACGACCTACCTTCTCCATGAACGGTGTATTTCATTTCTTTAATCGATATATAATACATATATGTATATGATGAATATATATTATATATAAATCATGTTTTACATTCTGGAATTATAAAAATCAGGATATAATTATTAATATCAGGAATGACAAGTCGAAACACATACGATAAATGAAGTGATTTTACCCAAAACACAGCTTTAACATGGAATTTACAAAAGAACGGGTAATATAATGTCATAAGTGAAACATATATGATATCATAACAATGAATATTATTCTATGATAAGTCAATGACATTATTTAAATCATTATACAAGAGTTTCGGATACGTACGAAGCATATCGGACCTAAGGTAAGGGATAATTTTGGAAATCTCATTTTTATCCGAGATTGCTTATTTGTAAGTATTTACTGGGGTTATTGCAATTTTCCATGTCCATGTTTTATAAAAGTGTTTTCATTTATGTTTAAAGTCCTTTTTACCCATTTTGACTTTTACCCCATGGTATGGAAGGAATCATTCTTTTATTTACCCTACAAGGTAATTTTGGACTTTTCTGACAAAAGTATGAGAAGAATGTTTTTTTAACGTATACATCATGAATGGATTTTTACGGTTTTATAAAGCCTTATTTTCATGAAGCTTCCTCCAAAATATTTCATGACTATTTTCAACCAAAATCTCTTGCTTTTAAAATTTCATGACGTTTTGTGAAAAGAAATTGATTTTGAAGAAGAACGGTTAATTTCCTCAAGAATTCATTTCAAGTGTTTTATCAAAACCATTTTTCCATCTAAGATGACATTATTTCATATGTGTATGTTTCATGTATAATGTCTCTATGATTTACATGGTTTAACATTTTATATTATGAAATTATATCCATTTATTTTATATGGATTATGTGATGATGAGATTATGTTTATGAAACCCATTTTATTCGTTTGGTTATTATGAATGATGTATATTTATTTTGTGGCACAAGTAAGAATGATTTCATTATGAGATGGGTGGGAACTATACCTCCCTCCAATGCATTGGGTAAAGATTTATATCTCATGATATAGACATGGCTGGAACTGTAAGTTAATCCGGTTCAGTGTTACATGACTGAAACGAGGAGTGAACTCGATTCCGAAAGGGACTTTGTCCACTAAGATGGTCTTGGCAGCAATGCCTTGGCTACTATGGAAATCATAACATGTGCTTAAGGGTTTCAACAATTACATGTTTTATTCCCATGATATTTTATCATGATTGATGTTCCCTTATGATATATGCCTTACGTACTTCCAAGATTCATGTCTTTGCTCAAGATTTTGATGTTTAGATTTTATGTTCAAGTTTTTGCATTCAAATGTTTATGGATTGTTTTATGTTCTATATGTTTACCCTTAATGGGCATTTGAGCTCACCCATTTTATGTTTTCTTTTCCCCAGGATATAAAGAAAGGTTTTAGGTATGAAAAAAAAGGGGAAGATCTTTATGGGAGATGTTGAAGATCTTTCACCACGATTAGAAGATTATATTCTAAGTTTCCAATGACACTAAACTATTACGGTCCTTGTGTGTCTGTTTTTGTTATGTAATAAGTATTCTGAAAAAGTAATGTAATTTCCATATACGTCATGCTTCAGCTCTCTACAATAAAACAATAAAATTATCTAAAAATGCTCAATGAATAAAATACAATATTCAACTGAAAGTGAAACATGACATAAATATTTAAGAGTCAAATTGTCTAAAATAAAATTGAATGTAAGGACACTAATGACTACTAAAAGGGTCATGAACCACATATGGTTTCCTCATCCATTATCCTTCCCAAATCATCAATATAAACTCGGTCTCTTTCCCTTATCCTATCTTGAAACAACAATGTCTATCCAGGTACCAATCAGGCAGGCTAAATAGGTTTTGAGTACAACTCAGTATGCCACCACAAATGTTTTCTGAAACAATACAATAAAAAACAATTCATATATTTGTATAAAGAATAAATATATAAATAAGTTATAATATCTATATTTATTCAGTTACTCTTTATTAATCTTTTTTTTTTCAGGATCCTGTGTACAGCCAAAAACAATACCTACGTCGGCACACGCCGAAGATTGGACAACGCCCAAGAGTTTTCACAAATCTGAATGTCAATGTTATCATTCAGCATCACACTTCATATTGAATTTATCAAAAACATTAATTTTTTAAATCATTTAGGATTGATTAATGAGAAATATGGTCAATAGCCTCAAGGATCTATAAGGAGTAATATAAATTATGTATAAAATATTCCTTGTAAAAACAAAAAACCTCTCACTGTATTTTCCCTGGAAGGCTCACAAGACCTTTTTCCCTTGAAGAGACACCTGGTCCTCTAACAAACAATATATGAATCTCTCCAAGTCATCATACCTTATGGATCCCATGGTCATTAGGTAAACAATATTAGGAGATCTCTTGGACTTCTCCCATTACTTTCATTGGCACACCCGATTTATCCAATGTGTTATTCCATGCCATCGTTATCCCATCCAATTCCCATTTTCCAAATCATTACATTAATTAATTAAAAATTATTTCATCATATAAAATCCTTCAATTAATTCAAAAAATAAATGGTTATTTAACAACCATTAATTAATTAAAAATCTAATTTGATATATCAATTTCAACTAATTAATTAAATAAATAATTAATCATATTGTACACCCATTAATGAAGCCAATGATTAATTAGTCACATCCATTTCAAAATTCATTACATGATAAACATATAATTTATAAATTAATTAATCACATCAAAAACAGAAATTAATTCCACAAATAATTAAACAAATATACCTACAAAAAATTCTCATAATTAATTCGTCAATTAATTAATAAAGATATCCAATTCCACTCACAATTTCTATTTTCCATTAATTAATAATTTCATGATATTAATTAATTTAATGATGAATGATATTCAAAAATATTGAAATGAATTTATTCAATTACATACACTTAATTTTAATCAGTAATATGGGATTTTATTTTTGACCCCCTACATCAAGAAAGTAGATAAAATTTCATGAAAAAAATATCCCCAAATATAGCATAATAAATCAGGAATATGTTATGAACATGATTTATATCCTATTTCATGAATACATGGGAAGAAGTTAATGAAGCCATTTTCTTCAATAGAAATAAACTTCACCATTCTATTCAACATGAAATATATAATCTATAATAAATGATTATAGAATACGACTAATAACCAAGAGGGATACCTTTATAATCTAGTTCCATATATTTAATATATGATGTGATTTCACATCCAGAATGAATAATAATACCAAAAATTAATGGTATAAAGTCATCTTTAAGGAGGGATAGGCGAGGAGAATATTCAATCGAAGATTGTTGTTTGTGTGGGAGATTCAATCCATTGAAGTGGGGAACATGCCATCTTTTTTCAAAAATGGTGGTGCACAGAGTGTATAATGTGAAAAAAATAAGTTTCAGAGTGTATTTTGGCATAGTAAATGAGTTTAAAAAATTGGGTGTGATAATTAAACAATGTGAATAGTGATTTAATATCATTTGAGGAATTGTAAATGGTTTCCCCATTCCCATGTAAGTCTAGTAAAACCATTTAAAACATTTATAATATATTCCACATGGGAAAATATAATTAGATGTCGTGTAATATTATATATGATGAAATCTAATTACATGTGATGAAATCTTACATGTGGTGGAATCAAATTACACATGGTGAAATAATATTTCATTCCATGTAGACATGAAATGAAAAAAAATTAAAGGGTGTGTAAATTTTCATGGTTTTGAATTAATTTATGTTATGAATTAAATAAAAAAGAACTGATCTTGACCAAAAATATAAAAATATTCATACCTCAAAAAATACGGGATATTAAAATATACCCTTCTAATAATAGGTTTTCCTAGAGAAGTACTCTAAAGCATGTTTATTATTCCACGTAAAATAGAATGGTCCAATGAACTGAAATATCTTCTTCAATTTCCTTAGTCTCCTCCTTAACTCCCCAATGTTTCTAGAAAACGTGAACTATTGAAATTATCCTACCCATTAGCACATTCTCACCATGATCTAATACCCATATAATATTCTCCTCAATGGAAGCATCTTTCTCAATCTCAATATCATCCACATTGATCGCATGAGAAGGGTCATGGCGATATTTTTGTTGTATTAACACATTGAAAACATCAGTCATAGAACCATATATCGATAGAAGAGAAAATCAGTATTCAACTATACTGATTATCTCTAGAATATTTAATGGGACAACAAACCTATGTGTCTTCTTTCCCAATATATTTAACCTAAAGTGACCCAACCTAGGTGTCAACTAATGAAAAACATTATCACCTTCTATAAACTCTTTGGGTCATCCACTTCTACTAGTATATGACTTCTGTATACTCTATTTTGTATCCATATGTTCCCAAATTAGTTGACCCTACTCTCACATCTCCTTCCTGAGACTTGGTCCCAACAATTATAACTCTTGTTCCTTTATCCATCATATTAGTGATATATATGTCTTACCATAAAGAACCTCATATGGTTCTATATTTATAGTTTCTGTTTAATAATTTCTATAGGGAAACTCCAATATTAACATGATTAACACCATTGAACCACCAAACTCTAGAACACATTCACATAGCATATCCTCAAGCACCATTATAGTACGCTCCAACATTCAATCATTTTGTGGGTGGAAGGTTGTACTCCATAATACATATGTGCTAAGAAAATTTTGTTTCCCACTCAATGATGTTCTATGTAATGTGGTAATCGTGGTCTGAAACTATAGTAAGCGGCACAACATGTATAACGACAATCTATTGAAAATATAGTTCTACCAACTTCTCTACTATGAATGATTCCCGTATTAGAAAGAAACAAGCTACAATTATCATTTGATCCATAATAACATAAATGTAATCATTATTCTTTCTAATCATTATACGAACTACTAAAATTCATGTTCACATGGTCACACATCCATTTTAGAATGGGCATGGTGGTAGAAAACCTCCAGGACGTTGATGATATGCCTTGACCTCTTGATAGGTGTAGCATCATGTTACAAAACCAGCTATCTCATTTTTCATTTGTGACCCCCAATACTATCATCGTAGGACCTGGGACATTTTAGCCACACCAGGTGACACTAACCACACTAAGGCATGATATTCCCACATGATCTCCTCTCTCATTCCTGTAGGCACAATAAACCAATTAATCATCTCGATGATCTCATCTTCTTCAATCAACATGTTTGATGGAGTCTCCCCACCTTCAATGCATTCCCAGAAATCCAATCACTTTACATCCTTGTATTTTCATTCCATTATCCATATAAAAATGTTTATACTATATTAAAAATACTATGCGATTCATCTTCTATTGGCTCTCCAAAACCACAACATGCATCTCACCTAGCTACATCACAATCTTCCACTCTACAATATACTCAATTTTTACATAATTATATGTTATCCTAATAATTTTTCTTGGCACATTACTTCCCTTTCCAAATAGTATAATCCAAATAAAAATCCAAAGACTACATATACTCTACCACTCTCCACTATAGTAGACTGAAATATCTGTAGACAAAGATATAATACAAGCTATTATGATCAGTATAAACTATAAACTCTTCTCCCAAAAGATAGTGTCTCCCACACTTCAAAGCGTACAACACTACCGCTAGCTGGAGGTCATGTGTATGCTATTTTTGTTCATGTTTTATAAACATCCATGACCCATATGCAATGACTCGATCTCCTAGCATAACACAACATTGATTCTAATCCAAGATATTTTACAATACTATATATATTTCTCAGCTAACTCAATTTGGTTCAAAATTGGTGCTGATGTGGAATGATTATTCAACTATTGGAATCCCATATATCATGATTCTGAATAGTAAATATCTATTCACTTTTTTTCAATACCTTTAGTGGCTCTGCGAAATGAGAAATGTACTATATCAATCTCTGATAGTATCCAACTAACCCCAAAAACCTATGTATACAAAAAGTGTTCATGGGATTCTCATAGGATACCACTAATTGAACTTTCTTTGGTTCAACTAACAAACATTCCTATGAGATGATGTGTCATATGAAGTGTAACTAGAGAATCTGAAACTAAAACATAGACTGCTTGGGGTATAGCTGATTCTATCTTACGGTACGAAAGATGATGACTTGATGTTGGGAATGATTGTCATGAGTCTTGGAGTACACTTTGTTTGATCCACAAAACCACCATAAAATGATCCTTGTATTAATGGAAGATGATGTTCAACAAAAGAATAAACAAATACACTTGTATTTTTCCACCCATATGGCATTACAACAAACTCATATAGGTTACACCTGCTCTTAAATGTAGTCATCGATATATCTGAAATTTTGAAATCTCAGTTGATGATATCCTGATCTGAAGTTAATATTTGAGGACAAATATTCTTCTCTAAATTATTCAAATTGATCATTGATACATATAAGATGGTATTTTTTCATCAATTTGGTCTTGTTCACCATCCAGTGTTAATTAGACAAGTGAAATCCTTATTCATCCATCATTGAAAAAAACAGGTGTACCACAAAGATGTCTACTTGAATGGATAAATCCATTATCCTAAAATTAATCCATATGAGTCATCAAATAATTAAACATTGATTGTGCCATTCTATACGATGGGATTGATATTGGATCAACCCATAGATTGTTCTCAATGGGGAGTTCAACATCACTCTCATGTTGTAGTCCTAAAAATTCATCACGAAATACAACCAAAATTAGTTACACCTCTGTTAGAAGGATATCTTCCCAAACACCCTTTAATATAGAGATAAAATAGAAATATAGAATGTGATCTCTCTGAGTTGCTAAATAATTGGCCATCCTCATCCCACCGGGACATCCCACTCTCCATAGTGTATGTAATGGTAACCCTTAGTAAATGTAAATGCAACTCACCTATGGTAATATTCTATATGGGATTGGAATGTGAATAGCTAGTCCACACCCATAATTATGATGAATCCTGTCAAATAATGAATATAATGATTCTAATGAAAATGGTAATTCCAAATATCATGATAATATCCCTTGCACAGACAGATTTCTCAAGGCCATACACCGAAACATGTATCTATCATCATAACCCTAATAAAAACTCCACCACCATACTAAAACCATCAAGGTGTTTTGTGGATATAATAGAATGAGAGTCACCAGTTCCAAATAAGGCATTAGATGATTTAGAAGATACTAGAATAGTAACTATCAATATTGAGGGTCTAGCCATTCAATTCACAAGTTTTGGCTACACCAAATGAAAAATTTCGGTCTCTCTTCCCTATGATGTTGTATCACCACTCTGGGTTGTTGTGCTTTGTTGATACATAAGCTCTTTCCCATAATCTCCACATCCACTACCTCAACTGCATCATTTAGTAGAACTCCAGTTTCTTCCTTATATGGTGCGGACAATCCCCTTCTCCATCCCTAATTTTAAAAAGTGATACTTTCACTGGATGCTTTCCATGGGTTCCTGTAAAATCTCTGTAGATGTAATATCATTCTGTTGCTCTAATAGTCTATTTGTGGTCTGGGAAAATGCTTCCTAAAATATCTTGACCTACCATACATGTGGAAAAACACCTATTAAGGTCATTCATAATGAACACACCCCCTTGATAATATTCCTTCTACTACTCTAAGAGAATATTTCATAAAGGTCCTTAATTCTCTCAGAAGATGTACCTCCAGAACATCTAGCAAGAAATCAATTGTAAAGCATTGTATGCCTCTATTAAGATACCATCACAAATGATAGCATGATTTTCTACTTCCATAATCATCAGTATCCCATATTCATTCTCATGAGGATTAATTTCACATTTCTGTACATCCAAAAATCATTTTTATAATGTAGCCACATCCACTAGAAATTATGAAAAAAACAATAAATCCATAAAGTGTCTAGAATAGTCTATCATATAAATACTTCCCCGATTCATCCACTTGAACTCAACTATGATACCATGCCTCAGCGTCTCTATGTAATAGTGATTAGAAAAATTCTTTAAATAGTAATTTTATTCCATTGAATCTAGCCATCCATCCCATGTTTAGATGTCCCACCAACATTTCTCTTGACTAGGAAACATCTAAGCCTCCCACATCACTCTCTTCTCAATCGTTGTCTCCAGGTGGTCATCTATATTATAGATAGATTAAATCCAAAACTCATCTCTCTAAGGTACACCCTCTCCAGTAAATTTCGAAGGGTTAAACAACTAAAAATTCCTCATCAGATTATTTATTAATTTCACAACATTTCACGGGTCTCTTTCAATCAGTTACATGAAACAATTTTTGATCTCTTGGAACTTCTATCATGCTTCCTCCCTCGATATTATTACTTCCACAGGTTCGACCATTGGACAATCATCAATAGTCATTTCCTCCAACAATCCATTCAATGAGTTTTTTCATGGAGACATATAACTACATTTATAAACACACATATTATGACTCATAAAAACATTATAAACATTATGTTTTAGGAAAACTACAACAATCCACTAAAGTTATTTTCCATAAACCATTTCCACAATGTCAAAACTGAGGCGATATTATTCTCTTAACCATCCATGATCAAGGTCATATTAATAAGTGTAAAAACAGTATCATTGTTCAAAATTTTCATTTAGGAAACCAATTATTCACATTAATTCATCATTTTTTACTTCCAAATTGATATAAGGATGCTTTTCCTTTCAATTTCATAGGATAGTAAAATAGTTTATGTCTGACATCACACCCAAAACTCATTTCCTCTTATGTGCTTAAGATGATGCATGTAATAAAATAATAATGAGTGTTAATAATTGTTCATGAGACACAAATATCTTACAATTGAGTTCCACAAATCTATATCAAAAAATCTCAAATGAAACATACCTTACACAATGAGTGTGTCAACCATTGAGAGATAATATTCAACTATAACATGAAATATTAGTAAAGAAACCACACCATGATAACATTTGATTTTCCTTTTACATGGGTCTAAAACTCCCATGCACGAACTCATTACCATGACCTAACATTTCCATGAAACATTTATACATTTCCAAAACTATATGAAAAAAATTAGGAAACACAATTTGTACTATGATACCACTTTTCAATGTCCAGACCTAAGTGCCATTATCTGGTGCCCCGAGTAGGACCACCACATGTCCTTAGTCGGGCCTCCCCATTTACCAGAGGATGATGACTAGTAGTGTGGGTCCTATATGTCATACGTGGGGAGAAAATATGTGTTTTTATTAGAGTGAAACAATAGAAGATGTAAATAAGCAATAGAGAAAGTATTTATAAATAAAAACAACACTAATATATAAATATAATTAAAGAAGGAAATACTATATTCACTTGAAAGGGAAACATTCGAAGGAAATGTAAGTTTAAAAGTTTGTAAAATGAAATGTAATTTAATGACACAAACCACACCCAAGTAGGTCCTAAACCACATCGGTTTCCCCCATCCCAGCTCCATCCGTAATAAGTAATCTTTCCTCGTCCCTTTCCCCTAAACAATCTCAAAAAAACAAAATCTATTTGGGTACCGATCAAGAAGCCTGGATATGGTGTGAGTACCACTCATTTGTCCATATCCAATAGTTTCTAAGACAATCAAGTCCAAAACAATATATTTTGTTTTATAAAGAATAAATATAGTAATAAATTTACAATTTAAATTTATTCAATTTCTCTTTATTAAATGAATTTTCTTTTTGGGTCCCATGGACAACAAAACCCAATACATTCATCAGCCCACACCAGAGTATATGACTTATTCCTGAGATGACAGAAATATAAATTTCCATGATACCATTCATTATCATACTTCATAGAGAATTTATAAAACACATAAATCATATAAATCAGTTAGGCATGTGTAATGTTCACAATGGCCTCTAACCTCAAGGGTATAAAGTGAGTAATACGAAACAAGAATAATAATTTTATTCAGAAAGGAAATTATAATAGATACTTTTACCTTGAAGGATCATAATTCCCTTTTCCCTTGAAGATTCACACTATCCTTAAAAAATATCAAAAGCTATAACAAACTTCTTTCTTGAATGCTCCAATGGTCCTTATGTAAACAATATCAGAACCTCTCTTGTTATTCTTCCTTTAATATCATTTTCACTCCCATATTAATCCATGTACTACTCTATTCCAAAATTATCCCATCCAATTCCAATTTCACTATTTATTCCATTAATTAATTCAAAATTAATTTATCATATAAACCCCTTCAATTTATCCAATAATTAATTTGGTCATTTCATATTCGTCAATTAATTCATCAATTAATTAACTACATCAATCTCCATTAATTAATTAAAAAATTTATTAATCCCAACATACTCACATTTAATAACAGCATGATTAATTAATCAAAATAATTTAAATATTTAATAATTTGTAATTAATATATTTAAAAATTACTTATTCACATCAGAACCACTAACTAAAAACAAAATTAATTAAAAAAATTTATACTTACAAAATTTACTTGATTAAATCATTAAATAATTAATTAAGGTAACCAATTCCACACCCAAACTTCGGATATCCTTTAACTAATTAATTCACCAAATTAATAAATTTAATCAAGGAATCAATTTCTAATCATATAACTGAAATTATACAATTACATATATATAATAGAAATAAATAATAATGGATTGGAATTTTGACCACCATCCTAAATAATAATAAAGAACACTCACCAGCAAATATCCCCAAAATGTGTGTAATCAACCATGAAATCATTGATGAACTATATTTAGATCTGCTTCCTTGAATATGGAGGAAGCGATGAAAAAACCCTAGCTTCGGTGATTGCAACCTCCTTTTTTATTCCGTTAAGCATGATTAATATAATCCATTAGTAATCAATCTGGAAGTAGATTAATAATCGGGATGTATAAAAAAAATCTATGTACAAATATCCAAAATATGAAGAGATATCACTTTCAGATCACTGAAATAAATCGAAAATCAATGATACAACTTCCAAATAAAGGGGGGAGGTGTATAGAGGGTCTTTAGTCAATGATTTTGGTGATGTGGGAGTTTCGGTTCAAGGGAGTAGTTTGTTTGATGTATGTGGTTGGAAATAATGGTGTTCATATCAACTATAGAAAAGAAAAGAAGGTTCTAAGGGTTACATATGTTGGGAATGTATTGTGTCAATAATAATCTATAAATATTATTGATTTTGATTCTCATATATAACCGTGTTTATTTGCATAATGTATTTATATTAGTTTTATTTTAAGAAATTCATATTCATTATAATTCTGTTTTTGAATAATATTCATGTATTTATTCATGAGAAATATTCATTAAATTGTTCAGAATGCTCTTAAGAAAAGACTATAAAAACATTTCATAGTATATCAATTTTTGGAAAACACTATTAATTACCTACGCTGAAGATCATAATGTATGTAACATACCCTATGTTTGTATTAATTCTTTTGTTAAAGTATCATCATTTGTGGTTTATCAACCTTATGTTGGAATAAATGTACGGTTAATGAAAATTTCATTTGAATGGAACCATACGTTTTTTCAAAGAGAATAAGTATGGTTAAAGATCCTTATTTATGTATGGAACCCTACGTTTGAGATGTAAACATATTGATCATCAACCATAATGTTGTGATCTAACAAATGTTTTCAACCTTAAATTCTAAAAATGTATTCTATGTAGTTGAACCCTATGTTTGGTATTTTTCCATTTTGTGGAGGAAACTAATGTTTGAATTTTAATAAATAGATATTTGAATTAGGATTTTATTAGAGTTTTATGCATCGATATTTTTGGAATAATAGGAAACTATAATTCTCAATTTTGACTTATTCAAATATTGTTATAATTGTTTTAAATAATCATTTATAGTGGAGATTTTCCCTATAATTCATAATGTATTTTTTGACTACTCTGAGTAGTATTTCTTAATTTCAAATCTATTGATTCATTAGCCATATATTGAGAGTCTAAAATATTTCTACGAGATCTATAATTATATAATAATATATATATATATATATATATATATATATATATCTTTCTATGTCATATTTTTTTCGATCTCTATCACCTGGGTAGATATTTTTTTTCATTGAGTTTTCTTGGATAAATTATTTTATAGTGCTACAACGATTGACCATCATATAAATAGGGACTACATTTTTGAGATATACATGTTTAGTTCTAGAATCATTTTTCTACATTTTGGGTGATGGTCTTAATATTGAAGATCTTTTGTTCAATCAGATCTTTTATGAAATATTTAAAAAATTATTATTCTTTGAAGACGATAATCCATCTTCTTTCAATTTTGTGCTACTACAACTGTGTAGTTTATACTATTTTATCAAATCAATATCTAGTGATTCATTGAAGTATTTTCTAAACAGTTTCAGTTTTGGTGGTGTTTCAGCTTCACGTGAAAAGTTGTGGATATTTTGTTTCCATATAAAATAACTAGAAGGCACTATAAATAGCCATGTTCCAATAGAGATGGTGATTTGTGGTGTGGACTAGGGGACCACCATGTCCCGAACCATTATAAATAGCCATGTTCAATTTATATGCTTTTAACCACTTGTTATTCTTTAATAATAGAAACACTACTCTGTCATATTATACTATTAAGAGGAAAAATTGTGAAAATTATGAAATGATTCTATTTACCCTGCACTTGGGAATTATTCATAGAATTTTCGACCATACAATTGGTATAAGAGGTTTTTAATCATATATTTTCATTGGTTTTAACCAACAGGTGTTTAATATTGTGATAAAGATCAATAGAGAATCTGAAAGAAGGAATGGAAATGGATCGCACTCTATATTTCAATGGTGAGAACTATGGATGTTGGAAATCATGTTTGATTTATATTTGAAAAATCATGGATTTAAATTATACTCACAAATCTTTACTCCTTATGAAATCCCAAAAAAAAGATGCCTATACTGCTGCTATAGAGGTTGATTATGACATGAAGTCTAAATTTATGAATGATGTCATATGTGTTCAAGGAACCGATGAATTCAACCGTGTCTCACCATTCCCTAAAACATATGAAATGTGGTATACAATTGCATCTTCTTATGATGGTACAAACAATGTATGATTGATTAGGTATGCAATAAAAAAATTAAATTTGAAACATTTAGAATGTTTGATGGAGAAACATTTAAAAAATTGATGGATTGCTCACAGAAATTATAAAAAAATTACAGAATTAGGTGAACCAATGATTCAATCTTATCAAGCATTGAAAGTACTGAGAGTAATGCCTAATATGTGGAATGGAATTTCAGCTACAATCTTCCAAACAGAACCTGACAAGAATATGGAAATGATATAATTGATTAGAACTCTAATGATGGATGAAGGTGAAATGAAAGATAAAGTTTAATATCAAAATTTATAAGTAAAAATGGATAACACATCTTTAAGGGTTACATCTCAAAAGTTGAATTGAAAAATGAAAAAGGAAGTCAGAGAATAAAGAAATTCAGACTCATTGGATTCAAAAATCGAGCTAGCTCAATTATACAGAAGGATTAACATGATTTATTAGAATAAAAGGGGATTCAAAAAACCCTTAAAAAGTATGAGAATGAGTCAAGTAATGTTAGATTCTATGAATCAAAAAATTTGGGTCTTATATGATCTTACAATCCTCAATTATATATTGAAAAGAGACAAAATGAAAGGATTTTTTAGAAAAATACTGATTATGAAAACAACGGGAAAATTTGTATTAAGGCTATATAGAGTGTTTTTGAAGAATCCAGTATCTCATCAGTCTTTGATTCATAGAAGGATAAATGGAATCTGAAAGCTAATATGTTATTTATGGCTGATGAAGATAAGGTATAACCCAACTATTCCTATGATTCTAGTTCTTGTTACTAAAATGATAAAATTAATTCCTTATATACTATTCTAGAAAAAAGATACGACTCCTTATTAAGGAAACATAAAAATTTAAAGATTATTCACAATGAAATTATAGGAGAAAAGGAAGTGTTTCTTAAACAACATCACAGTTTAGTTGAAAAATTTAACTCAACTATAACTAATTGTACTAATCATTAAATTATGATTAAAACACTATAGGATAATGTAGAAACATAAAAAAAGTTAATCTCCAATTTTTGCAAAACATGAAAAATATACTTAATGAAATTCATGGTATGAATTTAATTATTAAGGAATGTTTTGGCAGAGGTTGTAAAGGTAAAAAATCCAAACTATATAACATTTATTTTTTCCCAACAAAAAAATCGTGTATTTATAATTTTTTTGAAAAGATGGACATATTAAAAAATTACTCAATAATTCCTCAAATAAGTGGGATTTAAAGAGAACTAATTTAAAAAGTGTTTTCTAAAGTAAATGAAATAAATTTTAAAAAAATAAAGAAGAATTGGATTCCAAAACCTTTGTAAGCTAACACTTCTAGACACAAAAAGATATGGGTATGAAGACAATTTTTTTAAATTTTCTTTATAGGTAACATGTCATAGAAAAGGAAATCATATAAAAAATATGGATAGTGGGTGCTCAAGAAATGTGATTTAAAATCTTTATAACTATTATAAATTTACATAGATTGGTGGAGGTTTAGTCATACTTAGTGACAATTCCAAATTTATGATAAATGGACTTGGAATAGTTGGAGATCCAAAGCATTTCTTAATCAATAAATTATTGTATGTCCAATGATTTATACTTAACCTGGTATGTATCTCTCTACTATTTGATGACTAATACTGTTTTGATTTTTCTAACAATTCATGTTCTATATTTAACCATAATTTCCATAAATTTAGAGAACCCTAAAATGATAACTTATACACCTTGGATATAAATTCATTGTGATAATAGAAAGTGATTTGTTTAACTGCTTATATATATGAATCGTCGATTTGGAACAATAGACATAGAAATTTCAATATTTATTATTGACATAAATTATCTAAAGAAATTATATTTATATTTTCCTACCCTAATTTTTGAAAGGGACATATTCTGTGATGCATGCCATATTAGAAAGAAACACTAATCTTCCTTCAAATAATTTAACAAAATTGCAACATCAAAGCCAGTAGAACATATCCACATGTATATATCTAGACAGTCATGAGTGGCATGTTTTTCTGGATGATTATTTGTATATGTCGTAGTGGATGATTATTCTAAATTTAAATGGGAATATTTTCTAAAACTAAAAAATGAATATTTTACAATTTTGGAAATTTATTGAAATAGTGTTCATATTGAAAATGGTTTTAAACTAATTTCATTAAGAATTTATCATGGTGGAGAGTTTGATATCAATTAATTCAATTCATTTTACTTAAACATGGGTACTAAACACACCTTCTATGCACCATGAACACCTCAACGAAATGGAATTATTGAAAGAAGAAATATAATTATTCCTAAAATGTATAAGACTATGATAAATAAATATAGTCTTCCTACCTATCTATGGGAATAAGCTATAATCATAGCTTGTTATATAATAAATAGAGTTTTAATTCATCCTATTTTAAAAATTATACCTTATGAACATTGGAATAACAGAAATCATAAGGTAAAGTAATTTATTGATTTTGGATGCAAGGTTTATATCATGAACACCAAGGATAGCCATGGTATGTTCAATCCAAAGGCTGATGAAAGAATATTCTGGGGATATTTTTCAAATTCCAAAGCATGTAGGGTATTTAATTAAATGTCACGGATAGTTGAATAATCATTTCATGTGATATTTGATGAAATATTCACATTAATAACGAGAAAGATCAAACTAATGAATTTGTTGACCCTACTGACTACATAAGACATGAAAACATGAAAAATGATTTTGAAAATAAAATTTAGTCTAGTTCAGATGAACATGATACTAATTAACCAAAAGGTATTCTACCATGACAGTTTAGTCCCCTAAATAATAACCTGTTAGAAAATTTTATAGGATATCTAGGCATTGGAATTATATTATATGAAATACAGAATTCTTATATTAATTTTCATTTATTCTATAACAACTTGAACCTAAATATTTGGAATAATCATTATAATATGAGAGTTAGATGTTATCAATTCAATAAGAATTGAACTAGTTTAAAAGAAATAATTTTTTGTAGTTAGTTTAAATACCATTAAATTATTCATTTATAAGATCAAAATTTGTTTTTGAAATAAACTATTTGATCAATGGACTATAAATAGAAATAATGATTGATTTTTATCTAAAGGATATAATCATGAAGAAGGTATAGATTACAATAAAACCTCTGACAAGTAGCTAGATTATCATATATTAGAATCCTTTTAGATAATTCATCTCATTTTAAATTGAAATTATATCAAATGGATTTCAAATCTACCTTTTTAAATGGTTAATTAATGGGGGAAGTTTATGATGTGAAACCTCCTGGTTTTAAAAATTATTAAAACTAGATTTCAGTTTTAAACACAATAATGCTGTATAGGGAATTAATCAATATCCCATAGCATGTTATGAACGATTATGTTCTTTTATATTGAAAAAATGATTTAATGTTGTTTGGTAGATCAAACCATGTTTATGAATTTTTTTATTCTAATTTATTATTAGTTTAAACCAATGTTAATGATGTTATTTTTGGATCAACAATAAAAACATTATAATGTTTTTCCGAAACTCATGAAAATTGGAGATGAGCATGATGGGAGAATTTAAATTCTTTTTAGGTCATCAAATATATCAAAAAGATTATAAAATTGTATTAAACTAATAAAAATATATTAATGAGTTATTGAAAATAAATTATCTTGATTACATCAAGACATATTCGACTCCAATGTGTATGAATATTAAACATGATTTTTATGAATCTAGGAAAACATTTGACTATGTTGTATAGAGGTATTATTGCTATTTTAATATTTCTAACTCCTACCTGACCTGAAATTTTGTTTTTCATGTTTTTATGTGACATATTTCAAACAATTCATAAATAATTACATATTATTGTTGTCAAACAGATTTTTAGATATTCAAAAAGAACAGTTTTTCAATATCTTCATTATTAGTAATCTTGTGATATTAATTTAATATCATATTCAAATGTATATATTGGAGGTTATAGATTTGATTTAAAAAGACCCTTAGTAACGTGTCACATAATATGAAAATCCCTAATGTTAGGGTAAAGTAAGAATCAAAACTTCGTTGCACTATCAATAGCAAAAGTAGAATATGTGTTTGCTGGCAGTTGTTGTGCGCAAGTGTTTTGTATGAAAAACACAGAAATGGACTTTGAAATATATTTTAACATTATACCAATCTTATGTTATATTAAATGTGATATAAATATTTCATAAAATCCCATAAGTAATTCTAGAACTAAGAATATTGATATTATACATCATTTCCTTGGAGGTAATGTTCATAAAAAAGATATATCTTTTGAATTTGTTCACACTAAATATCAATTTGGTGATATTTTCAATTAACCTCTTCCCACATTAAATTTTTATTCTATTAAGGGGGTATATGTTTATTTAATTTATAAATAAGCTATTTTATTTTATTTTATTTTATCATATGTTTATTACAATAAAACTATTGTATTTTTTATATAATTATCATAATATATATTGTTTATTTTATTTAATTTTTATTTTTTGGCACCGTATAATTAATAAATAATTTTTTTTCATAATTAAATAGTACCACTGGATATGAAGATATGAGTCAACTGTTAGAAACCTTTCATCTACCATACCATTTATTTACCAAAATTTTTTGTCTTACCTGAAACCATCATTTTTCCTTTCAATCCCTAGATATCGAAATCCTCCAACATTCATAATATTTTAAAATTATGTAAACCAATTGATTCAAAGAAGGATAAAAAATTGTTCTAAAGAGACAATAGCTTATCGGTAGAAGAATACTTCATCAAAAAGTGGTTTAATTTGATTGGTTATATCTGATAAATCTCACATGAAACATGTGTTATCCATTCAAGGTCTCGAGAATAATTTCAATGACATCTATGCTGAATTTTTTTATGAGGATAAACCAAAATCCTTTTATAATTTCGTATAGTTTATTTTAGTTGATTATGAAGATATGATGATTGCATGTATTGAAGATAAGGAATTTTCAATTTCAATTACTTACGTTTCTCAAATCATAAACTACTCTTATGAAGGAGTTTTTCTCATCGATCTTCGATCGATTAGAGAGAAGAATCACTCTTTCAAAGATATTATGTATTTCCTTTCTAATACGATGAACAACATGAAATTTTTGTCCATGTTCTCAACGAAGATCATATAATCATGGTTATGTACTTTTAGGCCAGTATTGCGCCAAGGATGGAAGAGATAGAGAAATTTTTGTACTCTGATATTTTCATAATGTTTTTATTCCTATGTGACATTATGATGAATTTTTAGTTGTATATGTTTCAATATTTTCATTACTATAGTTAACCAGATTCCAGGATGAATTTATATCTTTATAGACAGATAATCTATATAATTATGATCAAGAAGAACATAATTTTATTTTTAGATTCAAGGAAGAAGTTTCATCATATCAATTTTTTAAATAATGGAACTCTACTGAAATTTGGATTTTTATTGAGTATAGGGAAAAGTAATATTTTACCTGTTGGTATAGAAATGAATGGAGTTCAAGATATTTTTCTCATGGGGATCATAGAGCTGTTCGAAATGAGGGTATTATTGAATCATGAACTAATGCCGTTTTTCCACCATATATTATAAGTAATATATATGATATTGATGTATATAATGTTTAAGAAGAACAAATTTAAGAGTGACTTGTTGTGAAACATGGAAATAGTGGTGTTCAACTTGTTTAAGAGAATGTGTTGGATTTTGGAGACGAAACCTTCTCAGTTCATTTAAGTGAAGCAATTCTTGAATAAGAAGTATTTGTGGATGGTCAAGATAGATGACATGAAATTTTTTATTTAATAAGTGAATAGGTATAATAAGGAATTAAATTCAAGAATATTCATGAAGAAGTTGTTGAATATGTTTGAAATGTTGAGAAATATGCTGCTGAAGAAATTCAAATTTTGGTTTTCAATCAGACTATGGAACATTTGGGATATATGTTTGGATTTTTGACTAATTTTCATGACAATTAGTTGTTTTCAAGTGAAAAATCAGTTGACATTTCATTGGAAATTCCTTATCCATGTGATGTTATGGATTAGAAACAGAAAGAATATTAAAGGATATCTGATTAATTTTTAAATCATGTGGATGAAATTGTCATTATGTTTAACAAGTCTTGGAAATATAATGCTACACTATGACAGGAGATTGAAAATTCAAAGAAAACTATCCTGAAACTTAATGACAATACTGTTTCAAGAAGGGATTTGGATTCCTTCAAGAGAGACATGGTAAATGAGATTGGGAGGATCAGATATGAATCTATTTCAAAGACAGATTTTTTAGATTTGATGGGGTTAATGGGAAGTCAAATTGAATCTGTGAAAAGATCTGAAAATCAAACCAGTATATCTAATTCTTCTCCTGGAACTAGCAAATATTTTATTAGATGATTTCAGTCCATTATATAGGTTATGGTAGAAATTAATTATCATTTGGAGATCAAGAAATGAAATATTACTCCTCCTTCCGTTCATTTGGAGAATAAAAAAATACTTGTTGATTAGTTGACTCGAGGAGAACCCAATATCGTATTGTTGCTTAATCAGTTTATTGAAATGATGGAACCAATTATGATTTAAGAAGAAAGTTTACATGAATTTTTATAATTCAATATTGTTGTTAACAATAATGTGATTCATGATTCCAGGATTCTGGATATTTAGATGGGAGATAGTTTGATTAAACAATTCCGGTTTGATATGGATGAATGGAATGATATTTTTTAAGCTTCTCAAAAATCATTAATACCATAACTGAGGCAACTCATATACAATTATATTGTACCCAAACCATTTATTTTGATCAAAATTGTTTCCACATTATACTTGTTCTTGTAAATTTTTAATTTTTGATCAACAAAATATCTTTTTTTTAATTTATTTTATATTCTTTTAGTGTTATGTATATGAGACAAAAATTGTGTCTTATTTTTTTATATAGTTTATCATAATATTCCTTTATTAATATGTTTGACATTAAATTTATTTAATTCTATTTCATTACTTTATTTTTTATCTCATAAATGAGGGAGAATGTTTTATAAATAGAACATTTGTTTTGAATTTTATATTTTGAATGACATTGGGTGAAATTTGGATAATAAAAAAATTCATTGTATTGAAACACGTCTGTCAAATCAAAAAATAAATAATGATTAAAAAATTATAAATAATGTTAATAAATTTATTGTTTTAATTTATGGGTTTTTTTATCATCAAAACAGGGAATATTTTTGGGAATGTATTGTCTCAACAATACACTATAAATATTATTGTTATTGATGCTCACATGTACCATTATTGGTTTTAGTAATGATTCTATTTTATGTGTATTTTAGGAAAATTTTTCATTTATAATTCTTATTTTGGAATAACATTCTAGTATTTATTCATGATAAATATTTGTTAATTTTTTTAGAACACTCTTAAGAATATTCTGGAAACACTGTTCAGAATTTGTCATTTTCCAGAATCATTGTTCATTCCCTACGCAGATGATTATAATATAAGAAACATACCCTATGTTAGTATCAAAGATTATAGTAATGGATCATCATGTATGGTGTATGAACCTAACATTGGAAGCCACATATGATTAAATAAAATTATGTTTGAATGAAACCTTACATTTTTCGAAGTCAAAAATTATGGTTAAAGAACCCTGTGTATGTATGGAACATTACATTTGAGAAGAAAAATAATGGATCATAAAAATTACTTTTTTGTTCAACCATAAATTTTCAACCAAACATTAGGGAAATGAACGCTGTGTAATTGAACTATATGTTTTTTATTTTTTCGTTTTTTGAGGGAACCTTATGTTTGACTTTTCATCATGGGGGATTTGAATTAATGATTTTATCATAGTTTTCTAAAATAGTTTTTGTATAATATCAATGCAATATAAAGATAGATATCAATAGATTCAATGCTCATTGTAATTTTTTAATGATTTTTTTGTAGTCGATATTTTCTCTCATATTAAAAATGGAAATTATGACAACTCTGAGATGTATTTTTTATTTTCATTTCTCTCGATTTATAATGAATATTTTGTGGATCCGAAATTTTTGTGTGAGATAAATCTTTATATATATATTTCTACATTGGATATTTTGGATCTCTCTTAGTTACGTTTATCATTTTTATTCCTCAATTATTATTGTGAACAATAATTTATAGTACTACAGTGATTGAGAATCTCAAATAAAGGACTACATTTTGGTGATATACACGTTCTGTCATGGATGAATGATGATCATTGTTTGTTTCTATTCATAAAATTATAGATCATTTATGCAACTATATTTTTTCAGAGATATTTCATTGATTATTAATCTTATGAAGTCGAATATCCATCTTCTATCCGTTATGTTCAACTACAAAAATGAAGTTTAATCTGTATTATCAAATCAATCTATATTGATTCTTTTGAGTATCATCTGCTCGATTGATGTTATTTTGGAGTGGATCTTCTGCTTCTATGATATTGATATTTCAGATACCCAAAATGAACTAGAAGGCTCTATATTTAGCTTTGTTGTTGAGGGTGAAAACTGCCTGCAATCAGTTGTGGATCTGCCTTATGAGAAGAGGACATGGCTAGTGAAATTCACCTAGAATTCAGAGTGGGTGATTGGTGGATTGGACTATAGGATCTTCATTCCCAGAAACACTATAAACAGTATTTTTTTGTTTCTCTACTTTTATCAGCTACATATTCTATCATAACAGAAATACCATTATCATTCCTCTTTCTGTTAAGTGACAGAATTTTGAATAATTTAAATTGATACCACTCACCCCCTTTTCTGTATACGTCATATATTTCTAACCTATCAATGTGGTTTTGGAAACGTGTTATTTAAAAAGAATTTAATGATAATTACACAATGTGAATCCAAATTTCCCATCATGTAATAATTTGTAACATAGTTAACAATTTTCATGAGTAAATACAAAAAACAAATTAAAAAAAATAATCAAATATTACAAATGTTGAAATCTAATTACACATGGTGAAATCATACATATATGGAAATATAATTACATCTGGTGAAATCTTAGACCTTTTTAAATCTAATTACCCATGGTGAAATCATATTTCGGGACTTGTTAATAAATCAACTTACATGGGGTGTAAATTTTCAATGTTGTGAGATTATTTTATCCAAAAATTAAATTAAAAACAAATAATCATGATCCAAATTATAAAATGATATGTACCTTGAAAAGGGGGAGATTATACATCTATATAAATACACATCCACCCATCAATGTTCCCAAGGGACTCCTGAATGTTGTGCCTATATCAACTGATATCTAGAATAAGAGCATGATGATGTCACAGTATATATGAATTATATAGAAACAAACACACACACACACACATTATTATAGAGTACAGAAATATAGTAGAAAAAACATCCAACACCATTTAGTGATTTCATAATCTCTATACACATGGTAGAAATACTTATATATATATATATCTGTGTGTGTGTGTGTGTGACTGTGTGTAAATTTTGTTAGAGTAGACCAGGACAGAATATAGCAGCATCCCACACTAGTCTACAATATGACGATATCTACTCAGGGGATAATATTCCTGATATATATATATATATATATATATATATATATATGTTGCCTACTAAACTGGGAGGTAACACGCTAGAACCCAAAACTAGTATATGACCAAATTAGATCAACTCATTTGGTTTTAAGCTCCACATCCAGATAGAGTGGTGGTCTTCTATCATGTGACTCATGTAAGAATATTCTCTTTCCATGAAAAAAAAAACTAATATGAAAAATCTTTAAAAATTTTAAATTTCCCATATGGAATAAGTGGTGATGGTCCCCCCTCACATCATCGATGTAACTGAGTGTGAGTCACCATGATCGTCTACACCTCCCTTACAATAATATCACAACCTCTTTAATAGTTCGTTTATAACTATAATGGGGAAAGAAAATCCTCTCATCCTTTTAATTTTTAATCTATTTAGAAAATCAATATTATCACATTTATGATTCATCCTTTGAGGATGTACCTCTCATTATCTACGTTTATCCATCCCATTATAATCATTCTCACAATTATAATATAATGAATAATGAATTTCTTATTATGAATTTTAGTATACATATTCAATTCCATTTTAATGAATCCGTTTTATCAAAATCATTTAATAGAATTAAAATTAATTCACTGTGAATAAACTATTTAATCCAAGGCATTCAACTCAGTTCAATTAAGAATTGAAATTAATTTATTATTACATTGTCTTAAAATTTTTACATTGATGAAATTTTTTTCCATCATAATAATCCATTCCATCCATAAGTTCTATTTAGTATATCAAAAATGAAAATATTAATTAAAGGAACAAAATCACGTAAATGATTTTACAGTCACGAATAAAATTACAAACATGGGTAATCACCTATAGAAGTCATTACGTGATCAAAGGAAGATCTTGGTATATTAATATATAATATTGGAGTTCTTAATGTTGTACTTTCATAGTGCTTTCATTATATGGACATTTAGAAGGAAATAGGGGTAACTCATTTTATAACATCAATGAGGGCCATGTATTAACATGATATATATTATAAATAATTACATCAAGACATAATAGAAGACCCCAAGAAATAAGGTAGAAATGCATTAAATTAAAATCAACACTTTTTTTCTTAATGACAGTGAACCACCATTTGATGAGTTTTATTATTAAATAATTATTTTTTTGTAAAAAAAATCATATGTTCAATCAAGAATACTTTCCAATTCAACAAATAAAATAATTTTAGTTAAAATATCATGTATGGAAATGAATTAATTAAAGTATTCAATGCAATAAAATATTGAATTATATAATTTAAGTGGAAATGGAAATTTGACCCTACCTAATGATGTAGAACAAGCCATGCTAAACACTCAGCACGTGATAGTTTTTACTCAAATATTCACCATAGTCAAATGGACATACATTAATATGTATATATAAATACCCATTAATCCAATGTAAATATCCCTCTCCCCAATACTGAATTTTTAAATGTAATATATATATATATATACTTGTACCTTTGTACATGAGTGCAATCCTTCGAGGAGTCACCAATCATTCTACCAAAAATTAAAAGCGACTAAAAACCCTTAAAGGCAATAAATAAAAAATCATAAAACAAAACGAGGATAAAAATCACTACCTCAGATGGTGGTGACTTCCAATTTGGTCTAATCATATTTTCCTTCAGTGGAATATACTAGAACACACATAAAGAGGTCCCAAAAATCAATTTTCACACCCTAGAACAAGGAATAAAACAATAATATAAGATACTCATAATAGTAGATTTTTTATTGAATTAAATGGGTGGTGGGGAGAGGAATATTCTACTACAAAAGGAATGAGATGTAATTGAGGGACCTAACTAATAATAATGGAAGGGAAATAGGACTTTATCTCGATAAAATCTCCATCCAATCGGGTGTAGAGTGTGGTGGGTCAAGCATGGTCAATGTGGAGCCCTATGCGGTGACATGATATGGATGGGAGAGGGGGTTTGAATATGTTTTATTTTATTTAAATTTTAAAATAATTTAATTCATTATTTATTATAGTTTTACACACAATGTTTTGACTGCATGGTTTTGAAAATTGTACGCCAACCATGTGCCCTCTACTAGGCACCTAAAGAACCCCAAAAGGTCTTTCTGTATGTTTTGGAAACCATCCACCTGCCTTTTGGTGAATATTTCTATGGTACTAAATAATCCACTAACCTTGTTGGATAAGAACGCATTTTGTAAAACCATGCATAACACATGTGACAACCTCTATCCACCAATAGATGACAACACTATTAGATATAATGGGCTACACAGTTTCACAAAAACCATATTCCTTTTGCATTCCTTATAAAAACTAGTATTTGGTTTTGGCCCAACCAAAACACCTCAAGACACCCAAGAAACTACTTAGGACTTCACCATTTTCCAAATAAATCATTGTTAATGGTTAGAACCATTTTAATTATGTTCTAATAATTGGTTTAAAAAATGGCCAATCCAGTTAACGAAATACATCAAATTCAATTTCATTTTTCCAAGTTAAAAATCATGGATTGTTTTAATATTTACACCATAGAATAGAACATCACTGAGAATCCCTTTGGAATAAGTAATACATAATGCAAACCACAAGGATCATGAACCACTATTCAAATGGTAATGTTTTGTTTCCAAATTCCCAACGAACCTTTAATAATTTATTAAGGATATGGATCTTAAGCCATAACCACCCAAGACATTTTTAACATTACAACTAAATCCCTGAAATGATGCATATATGAGCCATTTCAGATATAAACATGAAAATATCATTAAATTTTAAAATAATTGATTGATGTTAATCCCATCCTTAGGTTTTTAATGACAGTGGAGGACACTTCCAAGGATAATAACCTCCACCATTGAAATTTACTTTCAAAGCATGCTCTAAGCATTATAACTCCTAGCATGATATTGAGATGATCAAGAGTTCAGTTATACACCAAAATCATTTAACTAGTTTTATCCAACTACACATTAAAGGAATTATCTAACAAAAAACATGGTCACCTCCACCTAATGAAGATCTATAAATGGTACTTCATTGAATTATTTATTTAACAAAGGATATAACTAGTTGATCCACTATGGCCAACAATTCATGAGGATTCTTGCATTGGATTTTCATGGTCTTAGAAACAAAAAATCTATTCCATCTACCATGGAATATCACATTCACCATAAACACATCCACTATAAGTCATAAAATACCCATACTAACATTACATTATCAAACCACCACCTGATCATTTTATATAAATCACAATACAACATGAACATTGGTGTAATCCAAATCTAACCCACTAGGATCACCACCGGTATAGATGCAACATCTGAGCCCAAAAACATGTCTGGAATCACTATATATTCACCAACAATAGAGTACAAGGGACCATTACATGGTTTTCCACACTCCAAAATTAAAATAAGGATTTGGCATAAGTCCATCACATCCACAACAGATAAATGACTCCACCCAATGCAGTGTCCACCTAGTGGTCATTTGTTAAGAAATTTTTGTTAAACAATAGTCTTTCAAAGGATTTCATACTTGGAAATACATTTTTTTACTGAGGACCAATGAAGAACTAATAATAAACACTCCAAAACCTGAAAACAGAAAAGTATCACCAAAATAATACCATTAACATTAAATTAGTATTTTTATTGACCTGATCCCAGATATTCTAGATCAGGTTCTTACAATCAATTAAATTGTAATGATTATAAGGAATTAACTCTCAAACGGCAAAAGAGTTTAGTATTCTGGGTAAACTAGATACATAAATAAGACTTTATTATAAATTATTACACTAATTAAAACAAAATTTATATTATTTAAAAAAAATTACATTTGAGAAAAGATTATTCATTCTAGTAAATACTATCATATATTTCATAGTATTCTTCTTCGATTACTTGGAAAATAATCATAATAAGGGTGATATTTAATTCTCAATAAGGATAAAGAATACAGGACAAAATTCTGAATAAATGAGAATATTCAATATGAAAATGTAAATAATTTAACACACATGCCACGTAATGAATGAACATAAATGAATTTTGTCACCCATATATAACGTTAATAACTATAATCACATGTTATTAAAATTAATTTATAAGGAAAAATAAATCAGGAAAGGTATACAACTAAAACACAAGAAATCTAAATTACTGAATATTAAATGTATCCAGAGATATATTGATGAAAAATATCAATGGATGACTAAAAACTAAAAAAATGGGGGAAATCTATTATTAATTTAAGTCCTATATGGGGAACGTGAAAACCAATGCTATCAAAGAATATCTCTATATGTTTTAAACATGGGGATAAAGACCCATCTTTATAGCATGGAATCAAACACGAAGGGTTTGTTGCCAACAAATTTCTCCTCATGATACTATCAATGCATCAAGGAGATTCATTAATAGGTCCCCAACATGTAGTCATATCACTAACTGGTATCTAACAAATATTTATTCAATTAATCATTTCTCGACCCATATAGTTCATGTCCAATTCATTTTAATAAATATTGTGCCTTTCAAAATATTTTTATAGAATAAATAATAAGATTTTATCATTATTTCCACAGATAATCAAAATAATTTCAATGACCACACCATATGAAAAATGTCATATAGTTCAGGGAATAATCATGTACATGAAAATTGATATGGATACATAATGGATATTCAATGTCAAATGCTTATATGAAAAGTGAATATTTCTAGTGGATTAAAATAAATCAAAAATTGATTACCAATAATATCCTTTTAAAATCAATCATAAACAATACATAAGAGGAAATAACATAGTGTTAATATGACATATCCAATTTAGTTTGAAATAAATGTTTTCTTGATGAATTACAATATAATATAAAAATATTTTACATATGAATTATTGGAGAAAATATCCTTCAATTTGGAAAAATATATTGAAAAAATGTTATTCTAAAATAAAATATGAAAAAATCATTAAAAAGTATCCTTTTTAATATTAAAAGATATTTCAATCGAATGTCAGTGGATAAATCCATTTAAGATATATGATTTGAAAATACATTCATTTCACATAGTAAAAAGTATATAAAAATGATTAGTTTAGAAAGAGAAAAGAAGATTCCTTAGAAATATTATTAACATAAAAAGGTAAAATTTACAATGAAAACTAATTCTAAAATATTTTTAAAAACATTTTAACAAAACATGGTTTCTAAAATAAATTAGTCTCTCTGACTAAATAAAAAAAATTCTAGTATTCAGAAAATAATTTTCTTCAATATATTGACAACCAATGTGTAAAAAAATGGTACTAGCACTAGAAAAATTTATTTAATAACCAAGGGATGTGAAAATTAATTGTTTTAATAAATAATTTTCATATAATTTCGTGAAATTGAAATACTATTTGCATTCCATTAATTTTATTGTTGATGAAAATAATCATTAATCATTTAAATGAGTCCCATACAACTTTTTTCATTTTAAAAAACAATTGACATAATGAAATAATATTATAAGGAATATTTAAATAACATAAATATAATAGAAATAATGAAGTAATATATAAAAATGGCCACTATATACACCATAAAAATTAATTAAGTAGTGAAAATGACATTTATCTAACATTAGTAAAAGGTGAGACGAGATTCCCATACCAAGAGTCTTTTTTTCCTCTTTGTATTTATATTCATGATTTATAAACTTATGTTAATTATTTAATTTCATGTGATCCTTTCCATGTTTATAATTAAATATTATTTCACTAACTACAATGTCTAATAAAACCCAAAAAAATTATATTTATATCATGTGTTTTGTAGAAAATGTGTTTATGTGTTAAGAATCATTTTGGTAGGTCAAATATGGTCAATGTGTTAATAAATAAAATCTATAAAATAACTATCATTACATAATTATCATATTTCTTCCATTATTATAATTCAAATACTAATAATTAAATATTTTATTTATAAAATGAACCAATGTTACAATCAAAAAGAGATTAATTCATATGTAGGCATGAGTAAAATTCATTTTCTAATGATCATTATGCATTAAAGGTAAATAACATATATCATTGTAGAATTATAATTATTTAATAAATAAAATATTATTTGATCACATATAAAATATATAATTATTTATTCTTATTTAAATGTAATCACATCGTATTAAGGAGGCGGTAGTCCACAAATCCAGGAATGATGTAAACACTTTTTATTTGTATTAATGGTTAATAATGATAATGGTTTATATATATATATATATATTATTTTTAGAGATTTAATTATGTAATTAATATCATCTAATAGTTTTTTAAATCTCCCATGTTTAATTATAATCATTTTTTACACATTTAATGGATCAAGTGAACGAGTAACATCGCATTTAGGGGGGCGGTAGTTTACACATCCACAATGGATGTTATCATATTTATTCAAAATGGAAAGCATATTGAAAGATTACTAAAATAAATATTAAATATTAAATACATTAATATATCATAAAAATCACATATAAATAGAGTTCCAATCATAAATTCCACCATCAGAGTTCGTAAAAGAAAAAGTAACAATTATCATTTTGAGAGAATATAGATTACCATTAACATAATCATTATTTTCATTATCCATTAAATCGATGTGTGTGTAATTTTATGTCAATTAATTTTCATAATGAATCCTAATATACTTATGGAACTATTTCTATTTAAAAATAAATAAAATCATACGATTTATAGGGGTTAAGAATGGACATAAAACTAATGAGGTTATGGAATAATGTTACCTCTCAATCAGGTAAATCTTGTTGATTTTCAATAGAACGATTCCTTTGATTATGTTTTGACCAAGGATATACTTCTAGGATGAGGGGAGGGATTTTAAGGATTTATTGGGGAAAAAATATTTTAGACAATGAGTCATGAGAGGTGTTAGTAAATGGAATAGGTGGCGGTAATTTGTTTGGAAGTAAATGGAATCAAATTATATTTTTTAAAATATGTTTATTATACTCGTGTTTCTACATACCAAAATTCAAAAAAAACAACCAAAAATAATAATAAAATAATCATGGCCAAATTATGGATGTAATTTTTCTATGGTATCTATTTTATTTGGGCATGTATATTAAAGGTTTAGTCCTTTATTATGATTATCTTTTCAAAATTACTTGTGATTAAATTAAATTACCTTTACTAATATTTTTTTGACAAATATAGGTTGAAATTTTTATACATTATAAATTATTCTTATTCAAAATATGGAGACAATTTTTCTAAATTCAAATCACATAAGTGGAAGAAATTAATTTAAATTTAATCAAGTGGATGGTATAATAATGCATTTTTTTATTGTAAAAACATCCAAAAGATTGGTTTTTTGTTACAATCATATTCAAAGTAAAAATGATTTCAATTTCATAAATTGGATAAATTTTTTAAAAATTATCTAATTAATCTTAAAAAATAATTAAATTTATATTTTATCCTTATAAATAAGTTAGGTGAAAAGTGATTTTTTAATTAAAATTCAGTATGCTTCACTATTCATTAAAAATTAAAACTTCATGGAAAATACCTATAAATCATCCTATGAATTTTTTTTATATTTAAATAATGATGTTTATTATGACATAGTAATTTCATTAAATTGTAAAAAATTGGATTTAAGGTTTTTTCTCCATTTAAATCCCTTAAAATGGGCTTATTAAAAATATTGATTATACATATAAAATTATGGTTGTCCTTATATTAAGACTATCCAATATATTGGATGATTAAAAAATAATTTGATGGAATATATATTATATATAAAATTAATATCACTCTCTAATTTAAATTAAAATAATTTATAGGTGGGAAATAAGTTTTTTAACATAGAAGTATTTTTTCTATAATAATATTTTCATGTATATCCAATTTCTTCATATATTTATTTATAATTAATTAGTAACCAATTTATTCATCTTATATTTATGTAAACCATTAATTTTCATAATTTAGTTTTTATTTTTGATAAATAATAATTTAATAGAAATTTTATATATAATAATATATTAATAATATATTAATGTTTCATGAATCTTAGTCTAGTGATATATTAAAATCATTGAATAAGGTATATCTGGCGTGTAACATATGCTTATATTGAGTTGAATTCATTTAAATATATTGAATATAAATATTATATTTTTAATAGTTAATATATTATTATGTCTCTTGATATTATTTTCACTTTCGCTATTTGTGTTTTATTTTGTACCCAATATCAAATATAAGGTTCTTACTTTGTAATTTCATGGTGTTATTTATCTCCACCTTAATTAAATTTCATCATTTTCATTTAAACATGATCATGGTAATATATTGGCTTAAATATTATATTTTTAAATCCCACATCATTAGAATGTCTCTTAAAACATCCTATAGAGAAGAGTTAATAAGAAGTACAAATTCACTTGGAATTACATATAACTAGGTATCTATGTTAGGGAACGTAAGTGGAAACTGGATATACATACTTGGAGGAAAAGGGTAAACATTTATAGTGAGTGATTGTGGTTATAAAAAACAAACAACTCTATGTTAAATATAATATTGAGAATTCTAAATCCAAAAATCTATGATGGTTTAGAATCCCATCAGTTAAACAAAAATTAATGTATTAGGAAAACATTTAATTTATAATTTATTTTTATAATGTTCGGTAATTATTTTACTTCCATAGAATATATGGAAATTTACATACATCATTTATTTATAGAATAAAATTTTCAATAACTGGGTTTTTTATAGATCTGTGTCAAATTAATGAATTGGTTCCCTAAATGGATATCTTAAAATTACCTTTGATGGCTAAAGAACTAAAATGAAATATTAATGAATCGTAAGGCCCATAAATAGTGAAATATTTATCCTTTTTTCTCTAAAAACTCTCTAATGTGAATATAGTATATACCTTAATATCTAAACCTTAAAAGAAACACTACAGGTTTATCATTTATATTTATTCATTAAATTATTTACCTGAAAAAAATAAAATATTAACTCGTACATTATGTTGGTCATTTATTTTCATGAATCAATTATCATCTATCATTCATGGGTCCATGACACTTGGCCATCCCAGATTTGGTTGGTTTTCACCCGATATACATGTTTTATTTTTATAAAACCATATTTATTTGATTTCCATAATATGTAAATAATGTAAAACCTTGAACTATTTTTAGGAACCAAATATATTATTAACATATGATTTCAATAAAACACAAATTTATAATTACATCAACCATTTCATTCCACATTGGTCCATACTCTTTATAGTCTTTAACATAATTTTTTTATTGAAATTATCTTTTCAAATCCTTCATCGAGATTTATATGGAAAATTTGAATTGTTCTATCTTTATACCTATAGAGTGTCAAACTGCGATCGTAGTAAGGCCCATTATAATTTACTAGGAGACACTGAGTTAGTTCCAAAAATCATGTTTGAGTGGTAAATCATTTGTCCATTTTTTACAGAACCACAACCACATGTAGTATCCAGATAGATATGTATTTCTACGAATACCCCAATAATATATACATTACCAAAATTATGTCATGATCTTCTATACTTATAATTATATTATACCTTAGTGTTTTTTTATCTAATCTATGTTTTCGAAAATATAGTTACTATGGTTTCTACTATATTCTCTCTGATACTATCTATAGTGACCTGACCTGAGATAGTAGGAACGTGGTGTCTTATATAAACTAAATTTTCATGATTACATTAAATATATTATTGAAGGTCCAAAGTGTTTATATTTCATGATAAATAAGATAAATAAATTAGTCTTGTATTACAAATCAATAAACACATTAAAACAGAATTTTTTTTTTCTTTCTAATAAAATATGATTGAATAATAAATTATTACATCTAGTAAATCCTTTCATATCCCTCAAATTTTTCTCTCTGATAATAGTAAATTTGGGATGAAAACTAATTGATAAAACATTCCACGTAATCAATAAACTGAATGGAAGTGTGTAATCAAAATACTAGGGTAGTAATAGGATACATGTTCCGTTGAAATAACTAGATAAGTAAAAATAAATATGGAATTTTATGAAACTAAAAAAATTACAACTAAATAACATAAAATTAAATGTATCCATATATATATTTCAATGATAAATTTCATGAATTATTAAAAATTTAATTTAAATGAGGGAAATTAATTTTTATTGGAAATCATGTTTTATTCATATGAAAATATATTCCATAATTAACTTTCACAAGACTATTTGAAACATAATTTAGAAACTCATCTATAATTCTTAGAACCACACATGACGGGTTTTCCCCAATCTAATTTTATCTCATGAAACTCCCAATGAATCGAGGTAATTGTTTTAACTGGTTCCCATCGCGTATATATTGAAATGACTAATATTGAACCCATATGTCATGCATTAACGGATCCCCAACCCATATAGTTCATGACCAAATCATTTAAATAAAAATTATTCCAAATAAAATTATAAATATTGATTAAAGGAACATGTTTATCAATATTTCCCTAAAAAATAATTTTTAATGTAAACACCATATAAAATATTATGTATGTTTTAGGAAATAATCATATCTGTGAAAATTTTCATGGATACATAAAAAAAATTCAATGTTAAATGAACAAAAGAAATTGGATATTTTAGGGGAATGTAAAAAATTGAGGTAGTTAATGTGAATACTATATTTTAATAATAAATCACAATCCATCGAGATAAAGGAGTAGAATGTTATCAACAAAACTTAACCCTTTTACAGTAAAATAAATGTTTCTATTTTTGAAAAGGAATAATGTGAAAATTTCATTTAAAAAAAATTCAAGATGAAGATATCTTTTTTTAAACAATTTTATCTTTCGTCGAGAATCACACTTTAATATATTTTCATTAAAAAATAAACATTTAATCATATAAAAATGTATTTAAATATTTTACGTTTTAAAAAAATGTACAAGATGTACGATGCGAGAAAAACATAACCTTTTCATGGTAAAAAAGGATCGATAAATTTTGTGTTCGGAAAAGGACAATAAGATTTATTTGAAAAAAAATTAATTATTAAAAGTGTACAAAATTTATTCGCAAATAATTTTGAATTTTTTGAAACAATTTTAATAAAACATCATTTTTAGAAGAATATAGTTTCTCTGGATAAAGGTATAAATAAAATCATGTTTTATTAAAATAAATTTTCTAAAATATTATGAGTAACAAAGAATGGGAAATGGTAACAATATATGAAAATGTTGTTAAAATCCATAGGCGAATAAAATAAATTATTCAATTGGAAAATGATATCACAATTTCTTAAAATGAAAATAACATTGACAGATCATTAAAGTAATTGTTATGTAAAATAATCTTAAAAAAATATTTATGTGTCTCATAAAACAATGAATTAATTTAGATTGGAATCCTCATGAAGGTATAATATTAGAATAAATATTTAAATAACATAAAGATAAATTAATACAAGATATAATTAATAAAAATGATCTGTAGATACACCGTACAAAATTAGTAAGTGGTGAACATGACATATATCTCATTGAAGTAAAAAAGTGAGATGACAATCACGTACCTTGAGTCTATCATGTCCCGTGTGTCTTTATATTCATGAATAAAAAACTAAAATTAATTATATACTTTATTTTGAACTATTTTCATATTTATAATTAATTTTATTTCAGTTATTACAATGGTTTATACAACTACATATATAATTATGCTTACATCAGGTGTTTTGACCAAATTTAGTTTATGTGTAAAAAATAACTTCATTACGTCAACTATAGTCAAAGGGGTCATTATATAACATCTCATAAATAATAATATTTGAATAATAAACATATTTATAAAAAATTTATATTTTTTAATCAGTATTTAAATAAGGTTATCAAAAATGAATCACTATTACAATCATATAGACTGTAGGTCGTACGTACGTACGAATAATATATCCATTTTTCAATGATCATTGTGGACAGAAGGTATGTAACATAAGTACTTCTATAATGATAATTATATAAAAAACACAATATTATTTAATCATATATAATATTTTATATTATTATTTTTTATGTAAAGAATCACATCATGTCAAAGATGTTGCAGTCTACATGTCCATAAACGACATTATCACTATTTATGTGTGTGAAAGGGTAACCAAGAAAATGATATATATATATATATATTTGTGTGTCTATATATATATTATTCCTAGAGTGGTAATTATGTCATGAATATAAAAGATAAGCAATTTTTATATCTTGTATGTTTAATTATAAAAATCCTTTTCATAATCTATGGATATTAGGAACAAATCACATAGCTTTGAAGCGGGAGGTAGTCCACACTAACACAAATGATGTTATCCTATTCAAAAAAGTTAAATACATATATATATGTATTATTAAATAATTAATTAACATTAAATAATTAAAAAATAACATATATATTGTATATAATTATATTTTGTACCATAATGTACACCATAAGAGGTAGTAATATAATGATGAAAAATTATATTGGGGTGAGGAAATCATTATCAATACATGTAAAAAATATGATTGGTACCCATTAGATAGAATTTTGTGTATGTTTAGGTATAACCATTATCATAAAAAGACCCTCATATATTTTTTATAATAGTTTTTTTATTAAATCATATAATAAGAAGAGTTGAGTGGGAGGAGAGTGGAAATGAAAGTAAAGAGCTGAAGGGAAGATGTTGCCTATTAATTGGGTAACACCTTTTATTTTTCTCTCAAAAGATCCATTGATAGATTAAAATGTAATTGGGAGATTTTATTACAATGGGAGGTATTTATACGTCATTTGGGATAAGTTACAAGGTCATTTTTTCATTCCGACTAGTTTCTTGGTCATTTATCACACCCGGATTTTCAATTCCCTACTTTGTTTCAAATCCTCTTTTGGTTCTTGGATTTCTCTAGTATTCTGGTTATTCTGGGATTGAAATTTTTATTCCTCTTGTGTTATTGATCTAAGAACTCAGAATTTGGGTTCTTGGATAGTAGTTGGACACTTCTTTTTAACAGGGTATGGTGTGAGTCTGAGGTGTTTTGGATAAGGATTAGTGACCCTCTAAGTGGAACCACTTGTGGGGTAAGTTGTTGATGCGGTTTGTGCCAATGAGTTGGATGCGTTTTGGGATGATCAGAGTGGTTTTATTTTTGATTTCTTATTCCATATCGTTGGCATATCTTTCCCCTTGGTTTCCCCCTTGGACCCCCTGGAAATTGAAGTCTAATGGAAGGTTTTTGGGTTCCCAGAACATGTTACATGGTTTGGCAGCACGATTTAACAAACAGTGCAGCTGAACCATGCAAGGGTGTCTGGGTCATTAAAAATCAATTGTAATTCCCATTGTTCTCTTTCGGAAGAACTCCAAATCCACCCATTTCTTCCCCATTTCCTACCCTACATCCATGGAAATCCACCACTGTCTCTCTCACTCCCTTTGTACTCATGTATGATGGGATATTTGATGGAGGAAACATCAAAAACTTGAAAGTAAGTAATTCTCTCATTTATTTCAACCCTTTATTTAGGTTTTCATTCACCATTTCAGGAGTCATAAAATTTCCATAATCTAGGGTTCATACCTAGTGTATAAAAAAGAGTCTATTTTGTAAAATATTGTGGTTTTAGGTCTCTTTTTACATCCTTGAGGTGTGGTGGTATTGCGATTAATGATTCGAAAAAAGATTTGAGGTATTTGACATTTTCATAATGTGATTCCATGTGTAAGAATTTAATTATGTGTTGTACTGATTTATTTATTTATTTTTAATGTTCCTTTTATGTATTCAATTGTGATAAAATAGGTTTGATGGATTTTGTTAAGAAATTAAATATATATTTTCACTTTTTCTTCTAATTGGGTGTTTTCCTTTTGTAACTCTGTTGGTATAGTTTTTGTTTATTTTAAAACATTTGAAAATGGTTTAATAAATTTTTTTGGCTTCCAATTCTGACTTGGTAGGGTCTTGGTGAGATTCTTGACTTGATAGAGAGTTTGGAAATGGGTTTTGTGTTCATAACATAATTATACTCCTTGGGATTGATTTATGATAATTGTAAATAATTTATTGTATTAATCAACGTGGGTATATGATTTCCATGTATTATTTTGGCAAATGTTTTAACATAAGATGGGTTTCTGGAAATCTAAGTGATGATTTATGATGTCAATCAATTATAGAACTTTTTATAAATTGATGAAAATTTTCATCAAATGGGAATAAATGTTTGAATACTGTTTGTGGGCTGTTTTGTGTGACTTTGGTGTGACAAGTTAATTTTTTTATGAAATTTGTATTATATGATATTTTTTTGGGCTATTAAGTGAATTGGAATATTTTTTAAATGTTTTATAAAAAAAATTAATGGATTTTTTTAAATGTTAAAGAGATGTGAAATTTGTTGTGGGATATTTTGGTGTGAGTATGTTTTCCAAATCAATTTGAATGAAAAGGGAATTTATGTGACATTGGTGATATACATGTGGTATGTTTGGTTAAAGTGTGATATGGATGTTGTATTTTAGTGTCAAAATTATATTTCAGGGCATGTTGAACATGTTTGGGCACTAGAGGGAGACCCATGAATCTATGTGTGTGGATGTGTACTAGTATTCTATTGATCCCGTGAGGTATGACCTTAGTTTCATGTAGAAAGTTTTCTACTGCAAAAAATAACTAAACAACGATGATGATGTTGTTGGGGGAACACTATGTAATTATTATGATCCCTACTAGTTGCTCATGTAAACGAGAAAAGATATTGGTATGGTTACTTTCACAGAGATACAATTTACCTGAGATCCATAACGAGCTAGTTCCTAGGGGTTATATTCCATTTATTGTGATCATTGGATGGTTTATTCATACTTTCAGAATATGGTACGATTGGATAGAAAATTACATATCCTAGGTATTTTATTTAAATGTTTTTATTCTTTAAAATGGACCACTAGAAAACTGTTTTTATTTAATGTTGCATGATTAGAAATTGTTACTAGAATTACATGTTATGAAAATATGAAAACATTTCATCTATGAATATTTATCATATGGAATATCTTAGTGGTTGTATCCAAAGGGTATTTTTCTCACACCATACATAGACATTTTTGTGTAATTTTATTTGGTTAATATTTTCACAGATTTCGTTATAGCTTATATGCCAATGGTTTGGGTTTTTAACGGTCCTTCATGATGCGATGTTATAGAGATGGTCTGAGGGCAGTTCCTCAAGCCCTATGGTGATTCATTGGATGTACATTTGATTTTTAACCATTTTAATGGAAATAAATCATTGTTTTAAAATATTTAATTTAGTTCTGAATTTATATAAATGATGGGATTGTTTGAAAAATCCATATTTGTATTATGGGTTTCTTTTATTGATTTATGTTTATAAACTAACGTAAGTCATTACTATTTTTTATTTTATGATACCTGACCACTTTTTCATGCCCATTCGAATTGGTAACACCCATAAAGACTTTTCATATACCATGATGGGTTATGGTTTTGATGGTCACCAGATTTGGTTCGTAAAATTTTTTTATTAGAGGGTGTTCAGGTTCAATCATTAGGTCATGTTATTTGTTGAAAACCTAGGATACTCTAGGGCTAGGAGTGTTGGGACATGAAATTATATTTATGGGTAGTGTAACTAGAAACCACACCTCGTTATGAGATTTAAGTTGCAAGGAGAATTCAGGATTCATTTAAATTTTGTTGGTTTTCATGGTTTGTTGGTGATTTGGGGAAAAAGAAAGGGAGTTGGTCTAGTTGTCTTAGTGAGTTCACAGGGCATCAAAATCCATTTGTATCTAGGGATATATAACTAGAACACTCTTTTTCAGAGTGATTTCATTAAGGTATGGCTTCCAAACATATCTCCATGTCACCCACTAAAACAAATTTACTATCGCATAGTCTTTTTTCCTTTAGTTTTGAAATCATAGAAGGTTGGTTATAAAAAAATGACATGGTTTTGAGAAGTTTACAGTTTATGTGAAATTATTTTCTAATAAAGTGGTAAGGGATTGATTTTTGAGATCGTTGAACTATATTTTCAGTATTTTTTCAAATGGAAATTGGTTTGTTTACACCTATTTTGAAAGCTAGAAATTATTTTAACACTGGTTTTGAAACAGTGTTTCCAATAGAGTATTGAAAACTCTTGCATGGTTTTTTAATTGAATGAGAGTTTTTGATATTGAAGTGAATTAATTGAATGTTATTTCTTATCTGAATGGTTGTGCCTTTTGGAAAAATTTTGTAACTTGTAAACTATGATTTTGATTTCGTTGCTAACGATCATGTGAAAAATGAAGTATTGGTTGACTATTTTGGTTTTGAAATGTGGAATGAAATTTTTAAACATTTTTTATTTCCATGAGTGACCAAATGCATGGGGCTATATGGGATGATCTATTGATGATGAAATGGATGGATGAGTGATGGGATTGATATGAGGAGGGTGCCAAGTGTGTCACAGAATCATGCATGTTTGAGGCCCATGAGGTACCATTGGTGGATACGCTAACCACTGAACCTTTTTTTTAATGAAATGGATTTAAAAGAAATCATGAGGTCTTGAATGAATGGGTTGTGATGTTGTGTCTTATGTGTTTTTGGAAATGTATTTTTGTAATGATTTGATTCCATGAACCCCTCTTGTTTGAATGGTGTTTTAGATTTGTGATTGGTAGATAAGTTGGGTTGAAGGGTTGGATAGTGGTCTCCTTATGAGAAATATTTCCAAATAGCTTTATAGTGGATCCCTTCATGTGATTGGATATTTTTTGTTGAATTTTATGACCAGTATTCCTATTTTTTTTGGGTCCTTCTGTTCTCTATTTGGTTGAGGTACTCCCCCATAAAGGGTTGGTGCATAACTGAAGTGCAACCCACATTGTTTCACTAATGGAATATCCTCCATTTGATTAATTTTAGGAATACTTTCTTGAGGTTTATTAAATTAGTCTAACCATTTTTCTTTATTGGTTTTGTGGATGCTCTTATATTATTATAGTTATTGTGGAAGGTTGAAAGAGACCATATTTTCTTAAGTTATATGATTTGTCGAAGGTGGAAGTGGTTTGGGGTTTTCAGTGTTGGATGTTCTCTAAGAGGGCCTCTGTGTCCTTCATAGACTCTTCTATGTCGGGGTTCATATTAAACAAGAAGTTTGGGAAATCTTGTATGAGTGGTTTTTATGTCACATTAAGGAATATTGTGGTATTTGGGGATGTTGCATATGGTCCCTCTCCATGAATAGTTTGTATCTGCCCCAATGGTCATGTTCAGTGATTCCCTATAATGTTATAGGACCATTTGAAAAAAAAATGATATTTGTTAAATATAATAAGAATCTATATTTTGTCTGATGTTCATCTCTTTTGGATAGATCATGAAATCATTTTTTTAGTGGAAGGTATTTCTATATGTCCTTTCCTCTTTCATTTTATAATCTAAAGAGACAAGGTTGTTGTGTGTGCGTCTTCTAAGAACTTGTTTTAGAAAAATTTCGAGTTAAGCCAAGATGAGTTAGGAGGGTGTTTTTTATTGGTTAACTCATCGTGGATTAGTGTGTCGTTGTTGGTGGCACTGAAAGAAGACATTCAATTCATTGGGTATCCAAATCCTTACAATGAGGCTGAAGAAGATTCAATAACTTGAGCTCCATCAATAGGTCCCACAGTGAATATTTCACATTGATAGGGGAAATCCCAAGGTAACTCAGACCCTTTAAAAAGGTTTATCTACTTTATGAATAAGAGGATGAGTTTAAACCTCTGGTATCATCATCTTTCTTATTTTTTTCCTTCTCGGTGGAAATGGGTGGGGACTCGTACCCATATTATCACCCAATATCATTTTTTCCATTTAGTTTCCACTGAGTTTTTTTAGTATGGTTGGAAATTTGGATAGAAAGGTTGGGAACATAGTTTGTGAATGATTAAAAGTGTCTAAGTGCATGGATGACATGCAGACTGAATGATCCACATAGTTAGCGCATAGTTTCCCATACTATGTAGACTAATCGTGCGACCATCCAATCATATTAAATTTTAGGGTCATTCTGTTCAAGACTGTGTTGCTCAATTAATATTAATGTATCATTTGGTGGGTTGAACCTCTATGAGTCTCATGTATGTTCTTTTGGAATAGTCTAGTGAAAGCCTACCCCTTGTACTAGGGAGTCTGTTTTGGCCACCCCTGTAAGAGTCCAGATCCTGTCTCGGGAAAATTCGAGTGGTCTCTTATGGTTGGGATACTATTTGTTTCTCACCTTAATACAAACTCATATTTTTTATGTGGTCATGGATTGACAGTTGTTAGTCTCATCTATAGTTATCTAACTACCAACATCCTCCTTTGGTAAACATTTTGATTGGATAGAACCCTACAACTTAGTTAAATCAATGTAACTATATCTTTTATTGTTGTTTTTTATCATTTTGGTAAAATGATTGAGACATTTTTGGATAGTGTTTAAGGATTTTTCAATTGAGGTAATTACTTAATGTTTTTGATTATTTCCATAATGTGTTGTGTGCATTGGTTTGTGGGAGTATTCCTTACATAATTGATCATTATAGGTGTTTTGGCCTTTATGTGTGAAACATGGAATGGGGATCCATTTTTGTCTATCTGTTGGGTTTAGTTTTTTCTTTTGTCCATTCTATGGCTTTCTATGGGAGGAATTCATTATTTTGGGGATAATTTTGATATCATGATTTTCAATTCAATACCTTTTTTCAAATATTATTTTTGATAATGGCTTTCTCTTGTTTTCCAGGTGTTCTGGGCTACAAATTTTGATGAATTGTGTGTTATTAATCTATGAACTTAATCATGGCGGTATTGGATGGTTGTTGTCCTCATATATTTTCAAGAGGATGGTGTGATATTAAGGTGTTTTTGAGTTAGAATGGTGAATCGCCAATTGGCACAACTTGTGTGGTAAGTTGTTGAGGTGTTTTATACCCCTGAGATAGATGAGTTTTGTGTTCAAAAGGGTGAATTGTTTTTTGGAAATTTTAAGACAAATAATTGGCCAATAATTCCCCATTTGTTCTCCCATTGGACCCTGTGAAATTGGAGGATAATCGAGGTTTTTTGGTGCCCATAATTGGTTGCACGGTTTACTAAACTGTGCGGCCAAACAGTGCAGGGGTTTATATGTTATCAAAAATTGTTTGTAATTCCAATTTTTCCCACCCAGAATAAACAAAAATAAACCCATTTCATCCTCATTCCATGACCTACATATATTGATAGCCTCCAATGTCTTTCCCCTTCCTTTGGAACTCAATTTTTATGGGATAGATGAAGGGGAACATCAAAACCATGAAATTAAGTAATTCTCTGTTTGAATTCACCCTTTTCCATAGGGTTTATTTCACCCATTTCGGAGTTTTAAATTTTCTAGTAGATAGGGATAGTACCTTGGGTTTAACAGTGGGACTTTTTTATTAAATATTGATGTTTCAGGTTTTTTTTTCACTTCTTTGTGGTGTAGTGGTGGTGTGGTTTATGATTCGCACTAAGATTTCCTGGTTTCGACACTTTCGACAGGTGATTCCATGTGTTTGAATATATAGATGAGTTATATTTATTAATGTAATTACTAATAATGTTATTTATAATTATTTCATTGTGATAAAAGAAATTTTTGATAGATTTGTTAAGTGGTAAATTTTATAGTTTCAATTTTGCTTCAAATCAGGTGTTTTCCATGTGTATCTTTTATGTTAGTGATTCAGATTATTTTATAAGATATGAAAATGTTATAATATGTGTTTTTTGGGATGAAAATTATTCTTTAGTAGGGTCTTGTTTTGAATTTGGCCATGGAATTGGGTTTTGATATGGGTTTTGTGTGGAAAAAATAGTTATAGTTCTTGGGATTATTTTGTAACAAATAGTAAATCATATATTGTGTTAAACAAAGTTGGAAAAGGATACTATTTTACTGTTTCGTTGAATGTTTTCAGTTATTAATGCTTTTTAAAGGTAAATTGGTTATTTATGCTGTAAAAAAATTTAGAATATTTGCTGAATTGCTGAAATGTTTTATCAAATGGCAGGAAAGGTGTGAAAAACGTTTTTGGGATGTTTTTCATGAGTGTGATGTGACAAATAAATTTTATTGATGAAATAAGTATTACGTGATTTTTGTGTGTTATGTTATATGAATTATACTATCTTGGAAATGATTTATAAATTGTTTAAAGGATTTTTTGAAGTGTTAATGTGATGTGAAAAGTGTTGTGGGCTATTTTGTTGTGAGTATGTTATCAATATCAATTTGAATGAATAGTTGGATTATGTGATTTGTGTGATATAAATGTTGTATGTTTGATGAAATTGTGACGTGGAAGTGGTATTTCCATGTGGAAATTATATTTATTGGCCTTTTGAAATCGTTTTAACATAAGAGGGGAACCAGGGTATCTTTGTGGGTGGACGTGTACTAGTATGCTAGTGATCCCATGGGGATGGGTCTATAGTTCATGTAACAATACAGAATCTGACAAAAAAACTATAATATTATTTTGATGATGTTATAGGACCACTAGGTTATGGGTATGATCTGTATTATTGTGTCATGTGCATTATAACAAATATATTGATGTTTACATTATCCGAGATATGAGGTACCAGGGACCCGCAATGAGTTACAACATATGGGTTGTTTCACATTTCATGTTCTCATTGGATGATTTATGCTTACCATCGGCATATGGTATGATTGTTTGGATGATTAAATATCTTAGGTATTTTATTTAATAGTGTTTATTCTTTAAAATAGCCCACTAAAAACTGTTTTTATTTAAAATTGCATCTTTAGGAATTGTTACTAGCATTAAATGATATAAAAACATGCCAATGTTTTGTCTATGAATGTTTATCACGTGGAATCTCTTAGTGTTGGTATCATACGGGGATTTGGCTAATACCCTACTTACACCTTTGGGTGGAAGTAGTTTTATTTATTTTTTTCATAGTTTAGGGTACACCTCTTATGCCAATGGATTGGGTTTTTAGCATTCCATCATGATGAAGTGCTGTTGAGATGGAATGATAGAAATTACTCTTTCCATGTAGAGGTTCTTGGGCTGTCCTTTTGGTTTTATACACTTATAATGGTCTTTAAACATTATTTCAAATAGTGTAATTCATTTTAGAAATTTTGTAAAAAGTGGTTTGGTTTTAAAAATATATATTTCGTTCATTGGTTTTGTTAATTGAATTATGTTTATAAACATAGGTAAATAATACCCAAATTTCATTTAATGATACTCAGGCACTTCTGCCAGCCCGCGGGGATCGGGAACTCCCTTTAGTCCTTGTCTCAGACTGTGTCACGCACCAGTTTTGATAGAAACCATATTCGGTTCTTTACAAGTTAGGTGTACCCATGTTTTTAAAAAACAATTACATAAAAACATGACAAACCAAATAATGTATGGTTCACTGAAGAATTATATCTATTTAATGGGATTTGGAAAATTTTCTATGTCATTTGGGCCACTATGATAATTGTTTAATCCCTTATTATGATTAATTTAACCATAATAATTGTAATTAATTTTAATTACCTTCACTGATTTTTTTCTTCAAAATCTAATTAGAACATATTAGAATTTAGAAATAATAGTAATTAAAAATATGGATCCATTTACTCAAATTCAAATCATAGAAGTGAATGAAATTAATTTAAATTTACTTACGTATATAAGATGATAGTGTGCGCTTTTAACGTAAAAATATAAGAAAGTAATATACGTTTTAAAAGTAAATTTTAAAGTAAAATTACTTTGATTTAACTAAAATAGTTTAATTAATAAAATGTAATTTAATAAAACATTATAAGAAATTAAATGTATAATCAATCCAAAGAAATAAATTTTTCGCAAAATTTTTATTAAATTAAAATTAAATATTTGTGACTATTCAAAAAAATGATGCATTATAGAAAAATACCAAAATATTATCCTAAACTAATTTTTAGGGTTCTAATTCGATAATGATGTTCATTTGGTCATATGAAGTTCAGTAAATGGTTAAAAAAATTATTTCAAATGGGTTCATGATTAAAATGCGAAAATTTTCCTTAAAAAAAGTTTTTCTTGTCTGAAATTGAATTTTTTCTTTTCATATTCCCATCAAAGTCAATTAAAATATTATAAAAATTGTTTTATTTATTATATAATATATATTACATTCATATTACTAAATAATTGTAATTAATTTAATTAATTAGGGTAATGAACATTTGTCGCATAATAATAGTTCATTATAATAATATTCACATTATATTTTATTGAATATTATAATCAGTTATAATAACTTTATAACTAATTATTCATTTTATATTTATTTGAATAATAATTTTCATATGATACATATTACTATTAATTAATAATAATTAAATAGATATATTATATATTATAATATTTTAATAATATTTGTTATATCGTTGAATCACAGTCTTGCATGTAACGTAAGCCATTTATGAATGTATCTATTGATAGTAACACACTCTACCTCGGTGTTGTGTGCAATGAATTATATATAATATATATAATATATTTGAAATAATGAATATATTATAATTTCATCCAATATTATATTACCTAGTATGTTTGGTAATGTCTGTCATGCACGATATCGAATACATGGTTCATACTTTATAATTTCGGGGTGTTACATTAAAACAACATAAGACTAATGATCACTTTGTGCATCTTGTAAGAAATCAAGATAGGGGACTTTATCATTGTTTTTTAGAATAAAGTAAATAGAAATAGTTTCTTGTCAATCATACCAGTCAATTTTGGAGAAGAACGGTCGAACCACAACTGGTTGACTTCAAGGAAAAAACACAGCATCACATATCAACACATCATCTCCCAAACCATGATGACATTACTACTCAAGTAATTTTCAGATAATTACATAATTACCATATATGTTAATAAAATACCAATGGATCTTTGTCAATGGTTTCATACATATCCAACCTCATGGACTTCATGTTTTAGAGAATGAAACGACATGAATTAGACCTACACGCCTCTTTGGAAACTCGGAACACAATAGTCAAATCATGGTATAAGATTTTCAACATCTCCCATAAAGATCATCCCCTTTTTTTTCTTAACTAAAACCATTCTTCACATCCTAGGGAAAATAAAACATAAAAAGGGTAAGCTCAAATGCTCAGTAGGGGTCCACATAGAGAACATAAAACTATCAATAAACATTTGAATGCAAAAACATGAACATTAAGTCTAAACATCAAAATCTTGAGAAAATACATAAATCTTGGAAGTACGTAAGGAATATATCACAAAGTATCATCAATCATGATAAAATAGAGTGGGAATAAATCATGTAATTTTGGAAACAATTAAGCACATGTTATTATTTCCATAGTAGCCAAGGCATTACTACCATGACCATCTTCGTGGACAAAGTCCCTTTCTGAATCGGGTTCACTCTTCATTTCAGTCATGTAACAATGAACCACATTAACTTATCATTCCATCCATGTCTATATCACGAGTTATAAATATTTACCCAATGCGTTGGAGGGAGATATATGTCCAAAAAATCTCTTAATGAATCCATTCTTATTTGTGCCACAGAGTCGTTAATCATACATCATAGCATAACCCGTGTAATAATAATGGGATTCATAAACATCATGCCATCATAACATAATCCATATAAAACAAATGGATATCATTCCATCATACAAAAAGTGAAACCATGTAAATCATAGAGAAATTATACATGAGACATAATAATACTAACTAATGTCATATTAGATGGAAAATAATTTTGACAAAACACTTGAAATGTATTCTTGAGGAAAATATCCTTTCTTCTTCAAAATCATTTTCTTTTCACAAAATTCCATGAAATTTTAAAAGAAAATTTTTTTGTTGAAAGTAATGATTAAATCTTGTAGAGTAATATTCTTGAAAATAAGGCGTCAGAAACCGTAAAAATCCTTTCATGCGTATAAGATGAAAAAAAATTCTCCTTGTACTTGTGTCAGAAAAGTAAAAAAGTTCCTCATATGGTAAACCAAAGAAATATTCCTTCCATAACATGTGGTAAAAGTAAAATATAGGTAAAAAGGACTTTAAACATACATAAAAACACTTTTAGAAAACATGGACATTGATGATAAAAATAACCCCAGTAAATACTTACGAATCAACAATCTTAGATAAGAATGAGATTGGAATAATTATCCCTTACCTTATGTATGATATGCTTTGTATGCATCCAAAATGCCTGTATAATGATTTAAATAATTTCATTGACTTATTACAGAATCATATTCAATGTTATTATATCATATATAGTTTAATTATGACTTTATATTACTCGTTCTTTTGTAAATTCGAGGTAAAAGCAGCGATTTGGGTAAAATCGTTTCATTTATTGTACGTGTTTTGACTTGTTGTTTTTTATATTATTAATTATATCTTGATTTACTTAATTCAAGAATGTAAAACATGATTTATATATAATATATATTCAGCATATACATATATATATTATAGATCGATAAATGGAATAAATACACCGTTCATGGAGACGGTAGGCCGTACGTACGCATGAATGATGTTTTCGTTTCTTTATTGAATTGATTGGAATTAAGTAGATGACATACATATATATACATAAATCCAGTATAATTATTATGTCATATATTTCATTATTATTCATTATTTGTACTTTATAATCATTCATTAATGGTTAACATGGAGAATGAATCACATCGCGTCATGGAGACTTTAGTCCGCATGTACGCACGAGCGATTATATCATTATCATGATCATGGAATTGTATTTAAGTGTATGTATAATATTTCATAATCAATATCACGTTACAATAATAATATATAGTTATTTATTAACACCATTATACCCATCCAAGTAAGGTGGTTCTCGAAAACAGATTACACCACAGCGTGGAGACGGTATTTTGTACGTACGTACGCGTAGTGATTTCATTTTCCATAGGATGGATAGAAGGTGAAATAGGGTTGGTTCATATTTATAATAACATATAATTATATAATTAATACTGATGTTATTACTTTATAATGATACAACTAAAGAAGAAGAAGTAGAAGAAGAAAGAAACTTGAGAGAATCGGAATAAGAGATAATCTCTTCTTTGACGCACCTCCTTTAAGCTTCCTCTTATGGAAGTAGAGTTGGTCTTTTGAGAAGACCAGCACCTCCAGAATGTTTCTAGGGAAGTTTAAAAGAGAAATGGTCAGGGTTTGGCCGAGCTTAAAGGCTCAAAATGGTGTGAAGAGAAGAGGGAAGGGGTGCCCTTTTTATAATGGAGGAAAGGGGCGTCTTTAGAAAAACATAAAATATTATTTTATAATAAAGTCATATTCAGTTTATAATAGCTCAAAATTGATTTATTTAGAAGATAAAGTGAGGAAGGGTCTAAATAACCTATACCAATAGGTTTTTGACAAGTTTAGGTTACTATTTTGACCTTATCGTTTTTATTTAACTCTAAGTTAAATAATTTAACTTTAACCATGTCTTCCTGTTTTCTTACACTATATGGTTAATAAACTTACAATAACCAGGAAAACTAACCCCAAGTGGTTCATTATTAATATATATAACATTATATAAGACTTTTGGCTGATCCTTATATTTTTATAAATATAATAACAATTACAAATATAATATTTCTTTAAATACCTATATTATGTCAACTTTGACACTATTTGGTAATTGATTTTATTGAAAATCATAACAGCATGATTAAATCAAAAAAGGTTAATTAAATAAATACAAACATGTAATAGTAACCTATAAAATTAGTGGAATTCATAAAAAGTTTCAAATTACAACTATTTGGGTATTTATAATATCAATTCTTTTAATATTTCATTATTTAGTTAATTACTGCATCACAATTGTGTCATAAATAACATAAATTATTTAAGGTCTAAAAATTATAAATAAAATACCATTAGGTAGTAAATCCTTTTATCTTTATAATGAATAATTATAGTCGAATTTATCGTATTTATAACTTTATATTAAAAATGTTATAGTTATTAAACATTGATTTTAACTATTTTAACTATTCTTTAAATAAAATAATATTAAATGTCCAAATCTAATCCAAGTGGACATAAATGGTCATATTTTATTCCTAAGTTTGTTTTTGATCAAATTAAACTTATCCAATAGAATTAGGGCAAGTGTTAGGGTAATAATAATATCATTTTACCCTTAATTACCCTATTTACTTTTAACCGTGGTAAATAAACGTTAAAAGTTACTATTTACCAAAAATTATTTTTATCTTATTAAACCACATTTTACTCCTTGATATTAACAGTGTCTCTCTGATTTTTGAAATTCCACTCACAGAAGCGGTAAAATTATGTTTTATGTAAATTTTCAAATTCTCCTAGGTGGTGGGTAAAAGACGGTAAAACGTTCAATAAAATTTTAATATATCTAAAATTATTATAAAATGACTCAAATTAATTACATTGAACTTATATAGGTATTATGTATCAATTATTACCAAAAAAATTAAATTAAATAAATAATTATTTAAATAAAAAGTTGGTTTTTATGTAGCAACCCAGTGTTTTCACAGTTCATCAAAAATTGAATGTTTTTAGAAAAAAAAAATCACCCTAGGCTAATTTTGATATTCCGAATCCAAAAATGAAGTCCATTTTGAAAGATAAATTTATAAAATTTTATAAATTGGGTATTACTATTCATAACGGCTAGTTCATAATAATATTATAATATTACCTCGTTTAGTAAAACATGGTATTGTGTAAAACACATGCTATCGTGGAAGGTCGCAGTTGCATGTAATGAAATCCATATCAGGGTTGCATGTAGTGAAAGATTCATTTGTTGTTTCGTATAATATAATCCAACCATATTTCATTTATACAATGAATATATATATATACACTCAATGTGGCATAAAATAACTTCTATCAAACGAACATGAAATTGTGTGTAACACAATCGAAGATTATTATTGTGTATACTGCAAGCTAATACATTGTTGCGTATAGAACAAGGTAATTTTGGTGTCACGTACAACACAAGACATCAATGAAATTAAAAATAATGATTTTCATAAAATCTTAGGTTGTTACATTCTACCCCCCTTAAAATTAATTTCACCCTCGAAATTCATCGGGGTTATAAATTATTTACTACTGGAAATTTTGTTTAATAGAAACCCACATCGTAAAACAAGAATACTAAAGATTAATTTTAAAAACTAATGTATGAAATGTAACGGTTACCCAAATTAACTTATCCATGTGTTTCCAAATAGGAAAACATAGATGAAAATATGGATATTGATGAGAAATATGACCATTATGTTCTGATGGAGTGTGGAAGAGAACATGGATATGAAAAAGCAAACAATCACAAAGCCATATATTTTTATGATCTAAGGTACCATCTAATTCATCAGATATGAGAGTACTAGAACCACATTTTTGGTTTCCAAGATCATTTCCCTAACGTTGATGAACATTTACATAAGGAGAAATACATATTCGATTTTAGTGTAATATCATTGTTGGTCATTCCATGAACAATTTCCACTTCATGTCTATTTAAATAAATGAAGCTGAATTTTTCATTCGTTAAGTGTTAGCAGATCATGTGATAGAATGATAAGTCATCCCATTTATTTCTATCACGAAAAGGTTGGAATATGTTATTAAATATACATAAGTCCATCTATGGTGAGATTAATAATATTTGATTCCAACAATGGACTTATACTTTATCTATCATACCGCTTAATAAAATAAAACTAGTTTATACTAACCATGGTCTTTTTGTTGGCCAGTGGTATGTGATAAAGTCATGTCGCACTTCAAGTGTGGTTTCGATTCCCACATCCTCGTCCGACGTGATGAGTTGTCACCCATCCTGCAGATAGTTATTTTTCTAAAACAACATTATTAAAAATAATATCGAAAAAAGTTCTAGCCTTAAAAAATTGTATTTGATGTCCAACTTAATCCATTCCAACCTTTAAGCTTATCGAAAATACATCTGTCCAATCTTATAGTAAAAAGAAAATGATTACTAAAAATGGCATCATCAAAGCATGTGAATACCATCATTTATCCCCCATAGAAGATATATCTTGTTTGTCACATTCCAAACATGTGAATACCTTAATCATTTATTCTCTTCAAAAATGAATACTCATTGAACCTTAGTGAATACATAAATGCTGTCAAAAAGTTAACACTTTCCACAATCCAAAATCCCAAAATTTTTATATACTCAAACCATGATATGCCATTGTCCTTATATTTTCCATGAGCTCATCAATACTATAAAACATATCATTCTATCCTAATCACTTCATTATGTGCATATCATCTACTTTCCAAAAATATATGAATTAACCTTTCATGGTTACCAGTACCATTCAACATATATTTTCAAATACATTAGGATAAACAATAGTGTAAAAATCCTTAGATGTGTCTTTATTCCATAGTACCATTAAATTACCTATAAAACATAACTCATGATTCCACTACATACTTAAACCACTGACTGAGCTTCCTCATTTCTTTCAAATCATATATCATTTGTAGTCACTTCATCATCATCAACATAAATACTACCCATACGACCATACTGATTCACTTCATGATATTTTTACTTAGGGCATTGGTTTTCATAATGCCCATATAATCCACATTTAAAACATTTACCCATTGTTGATGTCTTAGAAATACCATTATCCTTGTCCATGGTTTGAACTGATCCTTTTCCTTTACAATTAATGGCTTTGTGTCCTTCTTTTCCACACCCAAATCATCTTCCATTTCCTTTGAAACATTCTCCATGATGCCTCTTCCCACATGATTTACATGAGGGGAATTGAACTTTCTTTCCTCTATGATCGCCATGATACTCCATCTTTCTCTTATTAACTGAGTTGGGATACTTACCAAACATGAGATTATTAATCAAATTATGAGATTTTTGATTAGGAATAATAACGATGTTTGGACTTCTAGATCCAATTTCATTTGGTTTCTAATGAATAATATCATTCCATTGTCCATTATATCCTCCATTATCGTGAATATTCTTGTTTCCAGCCATTTTCTAAAACCCAAAAAGAATAGTGTGAGTGGCAAAAATCATGGTAGAAAAACAACATATTAATGGGGGAGTAACTTCAATATATAACACCTTATGTTTAATTATAATATCATTACCATAATTCTAAGACTATAACCTATACATATACTTATCCTCAGAGACATCCCAAGTCATACCTTATAAATATTTCTAGGGATCTCACTAATGTTCTCGCATCCAAGTTTCCAAAGGTTAACTAAACCATCGCTCTGATACCAACTTTAGAGACCCAAAGCTTGATGTACATGGACATTACATTACTATTGTGGAATATTTAATACATGACAAAAACATATGCCCAGTGATCGTATTAGTTTAATGTATACGAAAACTCAGAATGTAATCTTCTAATCATGGTGAAAGATCTCAAACATCTCCCATAAAGATCTTCCCCTTTTGGTTTTCTTACCTAAAACCTTTCTTTATATTCTAGGGAAAATAAAACATAAAAAGGGTGAGCTCAAATGCTTTGTCCGGGTAAACATAGAGAACATAAAACAATCCATAAACATTTGAATGCAAAAACTTGAACATAAAATTTAAACATAAAAATCTTTAGAAAATACATAAATAATGGAAGTACATAAGGAATATATCATAATGGATCATCAATCATGATAATATAGCATGGAAATAAATCATTTAATTTTGGCAACCATTAAGCACATGTTATGATTTCCATAGTAGCCAAGTCATTACTGTCATGACCATCTTAGTGGACAAAGTCCCTTTCTGAATCAAGTTCACTCTTCGTTTCAGTCTAGTAACATTGAACCAGATTAACTAACTGTTCTAGCCATGTCTATATCATGAGATATAAATCATTAACCAATGAATTTGAGGGAGATATAGGTCCCACCCATCTCATAATGAAACCATTCTTATGTGTGCCATAAAATCATTAATCATACATCATAGCATAACCGATGTAATTAAAATGGGATTCATAAACATAATGCCATCACAACATAAACCATATCAAACATTTGGATATCATTTCATCATAAAAAAAGTGAATCCATGTAAATCATAGAGATATTATACATGAAAAATAATCATACAAACTAATGTCATCTTAGATGGAAAATAGTTTTTACAAAACACTTGAAATGAATTATTGAGAAAAATATCCTTTCTTTTCACAAAATTCCATGAAATTTTAAAAGAAAATGATTTTTTTGAAAATAATCATGAAATATTATAGTGTAATATTCTTGAAAATAAGGCGTTATGAAACTGTAAAAATCCATTCATGACGTATAAGTTAAAAAAACATTCTCCTCGTACTTTTTTCAGAAAAGTCAAAAAGTTCCTCGTATGTTAATCAAAAGAAATTTTCCATCCATAACATGTGGTAAAAGTCAAAAATGGGTAAAATTATCTTTAAACATATATAAAATTACTTTTAGAAAACATGGACATGTATGATAACATAACCCTTGTAAATACTTGCGAATAAACAATCTCGGATAAGAACTAGATTGGAATAATTATCCCTTACCATATGTCTGATATGCTTCGTATGTATCTGAACCCCCTATATAATGATTTAAATAATTTCAAAGACTTATTAAAGAATCATATTCATTGTTATGATGTCATATATAGTTTTCTTATGACTTTATATTACCCGTTCTTTTGTAAATTCGATGTAAAAGTAGCGATTTGGGTAATATCTTTTCATTTATTGTACGTGTTTCGACTTGTTGTTCTTGATATTATTACTTATATCCTGATTTAGTTAATTCCAGAATGTAAAACATGATTTATATATACTATATATTCATCATATACATATATATATATATATTATAGATTGATAAATGGAATGAAATACCCCGTTCATGGAGACAGTAGGCCATACGTACGCATGAACACTGTTTTCGTTTTCTTATTGAATTGAATGCAATTAAGTAGATGACATACATATATATTTAAATAAATAAAATATCATTATTATTTCATATATTTCATTTTTATTCATTATATATACTTTATAATCATTCATGAATTGTTAACATGGAGAATGAATCTCATCGCGTCGTGGAGATGGTAGTTCGTACGTACGCACGAGCGAGATATCATTCTCATGACCACAGAATTGTATTGAAGTGTATGTATAATTTTTCAGAATCAATATCACTTTACAATAATCATATATAGTTATTTATTTATACCATTATACCCATCCATGTAAGGTGGTGGTCGAAAACAGATTACACCATGGCGTGGAGACGGTATTCCGTACCTACGCATGGGCGGTGATTTCGTTTTCTGTAGGATGGATAGAAGGTAAAATAGGGTTGTTTAATATTTTATAATAACATATCAGTATATAATTAATACTAATGTTATTACATTATAATGAGACATATAAAGAAGAATAAGTAGAAGAAGAAAGAAACTTGAGTGAATCGGAAGAAGAGATTACCTCTTCTTCGACGTACCTCCTTTAATCTTCCTCTTAAGGATGTAGAGTTGGTCTTTTGAGAAGACAAGAACCTCCAAAATGTTGATAGGGAAGTGTAGAAGATAAATTGGAAGGGTTTTTCTGAGCTTCAATGCTCAAAATGGTGTGAAGAGAAGAGGTAAGGGGTGCCCTTTTTATAAGGGAGGAGAGGGGCACCTTTAGATAAACTGAAAATATTATTTTATAATAAAGTCATATTCAGTTTATAATAGATCCAAATTTATTTATTTAGAAGATAAAGTGATTATGGGTCGGAATAATCTAAAAACAATAGGTTTTAGACAAGATTAGGTTACCATTTTAACAATAACTTTTAGATTTAACTTTAAGTTAAATAATTTAACTTTTACCGTGTCTTGTTGTTTTATTAAACTATATTGTTAATAAACTTACTATAACCAGTAAAAATAACCCAATGTGGTTAATTATTAATATATATAACCTTATATAAGTCATTTGACCGATTGTTATATTTCTATTAATATAAAAACAATTAATAATATAATATTGTTTTAAAAAACTATTTTATGTCAATAAGACACTATTTAATAATTGATTTTTATCAAAATCATAAAAGCATGATTATTTAATACAATGTTAATTAAATAAATAATAACATGTACTATTATCCTATATAATTATTAGAATTCATAAAAAGTATTAAATTACATTTATTTGGTTATTTATAATATCAATTCTTTTAATATTTCATTATTTAGGTAATTACTGCATCACAATTGTGTAATAAATAACTTAATTTATTTAAGGTCTAAAAATTATAAATAAAATACCATTAGGTGGGAAATATTTTTATCCTTCTAATGAATATTTATATTCGAATTTATCTTATTTATTACCCTATATTAAGAATGTTTCAGTTAATAAACTTTGATTTTACCTATTTTAACACTTCTTTAAATAAAATAATATGAAATGTCCTAATCTAATCCAAGTGGACCTAATTTGTCATATTTTATTCCTAAGGTTTTTTTTGTCGAATTTACTTATCCAATAGAATTATTACATGTGTTAGGGTAATAATAATATCATTTTTAACCTTAATTACCCTATTTACTTTTAACCGTGGTAAATAAAAGTAAAACATTACTATTCACCAAAATTATTTTTATGTTATTGAACCACATTTTACTCCTTGATATTAACCTTGTCTCTCGGATTTTCGAAATTCCACTCATAGAAGCGGTAAAATGATGTTTTATGTAAATTTTCAAATTCTCCTAGGAGGTGGGTAAAATACGGTGATAAGTTCAATAAAATATCAATATATCTAAAAATATTATAAAATGACTCAAATGAATTACATTGAACATATAGAGGTATTATGTATCAATTTTGACATAATATAAATTGAAATAAAATAAATAATTATTTAAATAAAAAGTCCGTTTTTAAATATTACGCCAGTGTTTTCACTATTCATCAAAAATTGAAATTTTTCAGAAAAATACCAAAAATCCACCCTAAGATAATTTTGATATTCCGAATCCAAAAATGATGTCCATTTTGAAAGATAAAATTTATAAAATTTCAAAAAGTGGGTAATACTATTCATAAGGGCTAGTTCATAATAATATTATAATAATATCTTGTTTAGTGAAACTTGGTATTGCGTATAACACACACTAACATGGAAGGTCGCGGTTGCGTGTAATGAAGGCCAAGTCAGGGTTGCCTGTAGTGCAAGATTCATTTGTTGCTTCATATAATATAATACAACCATATTTCTTTTATACATTGAATATATATATATATATACACTCAATGTTGCGTAAGATAACTTCTATCAAACGAACTGGAAATTGTATGTGACATGATCCAAGATTAGTGTTGTGTATACTGAAAGTTAATATGGTGTTGTGTATAGAAAAAGCCAATTTTTGTGTCACGTACAACACAATACATCAATGTAATTACAAATCATAATTCTCATAAAATCTCGGGTTGTTACAACACCCATAACAAAGTGCAATGAAACCATGAACAACCTTAAAAACAATGGTTTCACTGAAAATTACAAGTCCTACAATGGACAATGATTACTAAATAGAACTAAACATTGAAAATATAATAATATTAGAAAGGAACATAAGATATATGGTTTCTACCTACCATAGGATATCCCCTATAGAAGGACAAATGGTGACCCATAATGTTTTCAGACTGACCAAAAAACACTATACCCATAATCCCATCATTTATGAAATTGTTAAAAAGAAAAAGGCCAATGGAAAACGCTCATGGTTCCATTCTATGAATACTCATGGAGAACGTCAATCTACCCTCACACGATGGTTTAAAACTGCAGAAACCACCTAGGGTTCAACTTCCATGCCCTTGACATTTATTCACATGTAATATTTAATCATTTAAATATATAATAAAAACATCATGTACCATTTTAAAAAATTAAACACAAGGTACATTTTTAACTGATGTCCTAAGGAAAAAATAGAAGAGTTTTATTAATATTAATATTAAACAAATTATTCATTAATAGAAAACTGGTCAAAATTGGATATATAGCATCTAAATTATTTTTTAAATGAAAAGGTGACCAACATATGTCCAAATAAGATATCATGGGATCTCTAGAAAGCAACCCGATAACAATTGTTCCAAAAAAGTTATTAGACAAAAAAATGAACAATATTATAAGATAGACATCCCAATATACATAAATGGGTCTAGTATCACATTTTAGAAATTAAGTAATTTAATATATATTCTAAACAAACACACTTTCATTGTAAAACATATCATGAAAATAATAAATTTACATTTTATATGGTTTTTCATTTCAAAAAACTTGAATAATCCATACAATTCATGGATTAGAAATTTTATCCCATTAATAAAATAAAATTCCCTTATAGAATAAAAAATTGTCTAATATATAATATTATTACTATATGGGTGGCCATCTATGAATCAATTAATTTACTATCCAAATTATAATTATCATTTGAATACATGGGTTCATTTTCGCACATATAAGGCTCCCGTACACCATACAAGACAAAACCAGTTCATGATTTAATATAAAAAGATAAATTTATCCAATGAATCCAATTTTGTATTAACAAAACACATCATCTAATGATAAGTAGTAACAATGAGTTTAATGATATTAATATAAATCAATGGAATGGAAACACGAAATCCATGATAATTAAAATATTCCAAATAATAATCACATATGACAATGTTATATAGGAAATCATGCTATAAATGACCAAAACATTTTTAATAACCATGCATGGAATAACACTAGAGGAACATAATCAATATTATCAAGAAACTGACCAATGAAACTATATTGAATGGTATATGCATGACTTATTAATTCATGCCTCCATAATATGATGCAAAAAATGAATCAACCTTGTTGTATTGGTAGAAGGGTAAAAATCGATAAAATTTTATAAATAATTTCTAGTATAAAATAAAACAATCCCAGCCCTAGTAACTTGGTTTTTTCATGTACATAGGTTGATCAGTCCCAAGAACAGATATTAAGTACCAACTATCAAATTAATATTCTCTATTACTCTAATAGAAAATAGTAATACAATGGAAAAAAATTTCCCCTCGGATAAAACTATATAAGCTCTCATCCCGTCTTACCATCAAACTGGTAGTTAGAACTATACATTATATCAAGTGAATTTTCCCATATGCTAAAAATAAATGACTGTCAATTAGAGTGTTTGGAGGAGAAAGTGGGGAGACTATACCTTATTGTTAATGTTTCATATTGGTATAATAGAAAAATTAATAATAATAAATATTGGATTAAGTAAATAAGGAGAGACAAACCATTAGATGATAAATTGTATAAAATGTTAATTATTGTAGCAAACGCCAGTTTATAAAAAACATGTATGTGTGTAATATTGATGGTACAAAAGTAAAAATAGTTTAAATACATCTTGTTATACAATCCCAAACAAATCAAAACTCAACTATAGAAAATAATTAAAAATCCCAAAGGAAATATCTATGAGATTCCTGAGCTCCTTCTTAGCCCTTTTCTCCTAACCCCCAGGTACATGACCATAACAATAAGAAAGGTCTGAGGTCCCAAAAACAAATACTCTAAATGGGTACCCCTGAATAATGGTGGCCTTAGCACGTTGTGACATACAAAACTCTGATGGTCACCACCCATGGTGTCAAACCCAATCTAGAATATACTATATAAAATTAGATAGTGGCCATTCATAATGAAATATTATTTGAAATTAAAAAAATACAAAACCACCCTTCCAGGTTCCTATGGGATACCTGATGATTAAACATGCTTCAGCTCATAGTTAGAATCAGTGTATGATCTTATCAATATATATATAGTATATATAGATACCACCCACACACATACATATATATATATATATATATATGTATATATATATTCTTTTATCTGGGATTGACTGGGATGGAACATGTTGGTATCCAACATCAGTCTATGTGGTGGTAATCTATAAACATAATGTAGTAAGCCTGACATATATATTTAAATTTTTCTGTTGGGGACATGGATTTCAAACATGTGTATCTCACACTTGAATATGAGGTGATAAGTTCTACTCATGGTATTTTTATCATGATATATATATATATATATATATATATTCATGGGATGATATGTAACGAAAATGAATCTAGAACAAGTCTACATACTGATAAATTCTAAATATGGGGTATCATACCTGACATCCCAGTAGAGTGGGACTCTTCGTGACCGTCACTTGTGATGGATAGTGTGCATTCCATGGAAACAATATATGATTTCATGTGCTACTAGAAATCCCATCGCCCATATCAAATTACTTGTGAGGGTCACCAAGGCCAACACCGATGTAAGGTAACATGAGTCATCGTGCTCATTAGGACCTCCCATACCTTCTTATCATAGCCCCTTTTAAAGGATCCTTTAATACAGCCATGTTAAAATATATACCTCTAATCCATATATTTTTTAATTCATTTAGAAAATAAATATAATAACATATAGGATGATACCCATGAGGTAGAACCTCCAATGCTTTTCATTTATCTATTCCATTATTACAACTATAATTATTACAATACAATTCAAAATGTAATAACTTTAGGAATTTCAATGTACCTATTCAATTCCATTACATGTATTCCAATTCATTTATACCATCTAATATATGGAAATAAATACATTGTTAATAACCCACTTAATCAAAGTTGTTCCATTAATTTCAACTAAGAATTGAAATTCATTTATTATAACAAAATTATCAAAATTTAAAAATTCATTTAATGGATTTTCATATGGGTAATAAATTACGTCCAAATTACTCTATTTACATTTTAAAAACAATACAATTGAATGTAATGAAAATAAGGCACGTAGAAATTGTTATAATCAAGAGTGAAATTACATACATCTATAATCCATTATAAAAATTCAGGAAAATCCATTAGGAGGTGATTGGTCAATTAAAATATTATATTGGATTTTCCAATCAATGAAATTATAAGTTTAATTGGTTCCATTAAAATTTATTAGAGAAAATGGGAAACTGATTTTAAAACATCAACGAAGGCCATGTCTCATCATGCTATATACAAACTATATCATCAAGTAAAAAAATAAGAAACATGGAATTAAGGAAAGAAAGCATAAAATTATAATCACCAATTTCTGTCTTGAATACATATAACCTCAATTTGAGGAATTTTTTTAAAAAATTAGATAATTTTTTTAAAAAATTCATTTTTACAATTAATAATCACATCAATTATAGTAAAAGAAACAACATTATGATTACTACTATAAGTAGAAATTAATTAATTAAATGAATTAAATAAATTAATTAATGCATTAATAAATTTAATAGGACACAGAAATGGGGTCATACATTAGGAATTACACTAAGCCATGCCAAATAGAATCCCATGATGATTCTAACTCGAAGATGGTTCACAGAACCATGAAAACGCATTACTATATATATACCACCTACTCCAATGTATATATTTACCATAAAATGAGTAAATATGTAAAAGGAAGATATATATATATATACATACCTATGTGCATGATCTAAATCCTTCTATGAGTAACTAAACCCTGTACCAAAAATTATAGGGTACTAAAAACACATAATGACACAAAATAAAAGAGGTGAAACCAAAAAAATGAAAATATTAACCATGGAAAGTGGTGAGAGTCCAAATTGAACTAATCTCCTCCACATTAAGGTCATATTCTTGATCATGAAAAAAGAGGTATTTAGAATCCTTTAGCATGCTCTAAAATCGGAATTAAAAGAAAACCCATGATTATCCCTTACCATAAGGTTTCAGCTAAACATGTGGGGAGATGACGATGGGAAAATTCATCCAATCAAGGAAGGAGAACATATTAGGGGGTCATAAACTGAATAACCAATGTTAAATGGGAAGTGATGTAAAAAAATTATAATGAAATAGGGTGATGAGTGTGGTGGGTCATGCACTGCTCAATGGGGAGCCACATGGTGGTGTGTCATTATATAGAAGAAAGTGAGGGTTAGTATATGCTTTATTTAATTTTTTTTAATTTAATACTATTTTTTTAAAAAAGGTAACTTAATAGGGTTTGGAACAAATGATTTCTAAATCCATGCACCCCCACTAGGAATGTGGACCACCCAGCAGTGGCTTTCTGCAAGGTTTGGAAATCATGTGTTATCCATGTAGTGAATATTTTTTAGGTACTACCTCTTCAAAAAACAATGCATTACAGGATAATAGATCTTAAAATAATTAATAACATATGAACCATCCACTTCCCACCTATATAAGGAAACATGGTTATCTATAAAGGGCTACACAGTTTCAGAAAAAACTATACGCCCTTTGACGACATTTTAAAACATGATTCTCTAGGTCTTGTGATTCTAAAACCCCTAAAGACACCCAGGAAACTTATCAATCCTTCACCCAAGTCTAAAAAATCACATTTAATGGAATAAAATTTCATAATTATGTTTCAAATATAGATTAAAAAAAGACCTTCCATTAAATGATTATGTTTATGTTCTATTTCATTTTATTCCAGTTCAAAATTATGGGTTGTTAAAATAGAAATTTATATAAAGAATTAATATGATACATATTACCTTAATTTTTTTATTTATATCATATAACTATATTCAATACATCAGAAATGGGACTTTATGAGAAATTATTTATACGAAAATGAAGTAGTTAACAGTAGAAAAACAGTAATAATTAAATAATTGTAAGAAAGATGGATATGTTTATAAATTAGGATGATATATGATACCATAAATATGAATATGGTTCTGGTATAAATTAATTATATAAATTGATAGATTATATCAGAGTATTATATATGTATTAATCTAATAAGGCACGAGATAAGGGTTAATTTATCAATCTCATTATCATTTATGATTGTTTATATGTATATTTCTACGGTAGAATATTTTTTCCATGTCGATTTTTCTTTGAATAAAATAATTTTTTACTACTATTCATCAATTGATAAATTTAATTTTCCAACATGTGAGAATTTTTACTAAGCGGTTTGAAAGGAATTTTTATCATTTTCTAGATATTTTCATTTGTTACGGTTCCAGTAGAAGTATGATTTAATTATTTTTTAACATATATAGATTGAATATATTTTTCCGATTTATGGATTGTTTAATGTATTAAAAAATATTTTACCAAATTAAAAGGTTATATTCAATGAAAATGTTTTCATTTGAAATTACATGACTATAATTTTTTTAAATGACATTTTCCTAAATAATATTTCATGTGATGTTTCGAAATCATTTATCATCTATAACAATTTTATTTCATGTCACTGATTTTTTACTATTAATTTTATATATTGATACCATTATAATTAATTCTCCAAGTGGTTTATTTTTGTGATGGGTTGATACATACGAAATATATTTCATTTTTGCAGGTTCATTTCAGATTACATGTAATTGATGTCCATTTATTTTCATGGTTTATGATATGATGAATGATTTATATTGTTATGGGTCACATACATATGGATTCCATTATGTAAAATTTGGTACCTATATCTACATCCAGTTCATTGGTTTGTGGATTATCTCTCATGAGATATAGAATAGAAAGCGAAGATGGTTAATAATAAAAGAATGGACTAGAATGTAAAGTTGGATAATTAATATTGGAGCGGATATGGGAGTGAACTCAATTTAATAATGGACTGTGTCCTCAATGATGGAATTGGAAGTGCACCTTGACCATAATGAAAATTGTTTTCTATTATTATGTGTAAATCAAAATATCAACATTATGTGATACTCACATGAATTATTTTCCATATAATTCATATCTTTTGAAATATTTTGATTTAATCAATAACACAAAATCATGATCCATGATATGTTGGAAATGATTTTCAGAATTTATTTTCATGTTTATATTCATGTATACTTATGTTATCTTTTTTTATTAACCTTACTGAGAATCACGTCTCACCCTTTTATTATTTTTCATTTCACCAGAATACATTGGAAGGAATTAATAATTTTTTATCGAAAATTGTTCTTGATATGATGGGATTAGTGGGAGAAAATATTGATTTTTGTGGTTTCGTTTTTATGTTTTCATGTTTCCAAAAACACTAATCCTTTAGGGTTTTGCCTTTGTTTTTTTATGTTACGAATATTCTTCTCTTTAGATTTATTATCTATGTGTGAAAATTATATATTGTTATTGATTGTATCAGATAATGGTTTAGGTATCCTTTAGAAACCAGAAACAGAAATCCATAATGTGAATCATAATGATATGTATATGTATATTATACCATCTTATAGTTTTTTTCATGACCATAAATTACCTTGACAAAAACTAAGAGTGTCCCAAATTTAAATTCTATTAGTAATTTCCTTAGATTTTATGGTTTTCCCACTATAATGTGTTTATAAATTATTACTACTGGTTCTAGTCAATTTCTGTGACATAAAGGAACCATGTTGACCCATAAAATGATAAGAAATGAATTGATAGTCATCCTTATCAATAGAATTTAATCGGAGATGTAATGTAAAATCATATTACTGTGCTCACACAAGTTTATCTAGATATCAATATTTATTAAAATACAATTGATAAGTGATGAAAAAAACCTTATGTTTATTTCATTATGAGGAATATCTTACCTTCTTTTAGTAGGTATTATTTACCACTACTTTTTGAAAAATGTATTAGTAGCACTAAAATGTTATTTTTGGTTCTCTAATATTTAAATAATGAAAACTTAATTTTGGAAGTCTATTGTTTTGGAGGATATGAGGATTAATAGTGTAATATCATTAGTAATACAAGGAAATGATATGAAATTGGATCCATGCAATGGTATGAGTTCAAGAAATTATTTACTAGTAACAACATTCCTCATATTCCTAATTCAAAGATGGAGATGGTGTTTCATGAGATTAAGAAAAGGGATGATAAATATATTGGTACCTATAAGGAAAATTTTACATGACTTTCATGGTATGATTATAGAATTAGAAAACATCTTGTGTGTATGTTTGAAAGATCAAAAAATCGCTTAAAACCAAGTCATAGGAGGGATTTATCCATAATGTACATCAATAGCCATGATGAGATTGTTTGATGTTCTCTCAAGTGTTAGATGTGGATTGGAGTTCCCAATTAATACTATGGTTTTTATAAGAACATAAAAATGAAGTAATGGAAATTATAAAAAACATAGTAATAAATATTTTAGATTCCTTTGATGCTCATAGTTTGAAAAGAAACTTGGAGTGAACATTGTATAGGGGAATATTAAATGTTTTATGTCAGAATGGGATTTTCATCACAAAACTGACTACCAATGTTATGGGAAATGATAGATAATTATGTGAATTGAGAAAAGGATATAGGAAATGATCCTCCCACTCATCAATTATTATTGTGTTTGGAAAATCCGAATTATGGGAAACACTGCCCAAATTTGAGTTCTGTCAATGATGAACAACTTCAACAACCAATTTTGTTTAATGAAAATGTATAATCAAATTGTATCCCTAGTTGTGATATTGAGTACAACTATGAACTGGTGAAATGTACACATTCCATTCTGTCTAAATTAGATTTTTTTATTATAGATACACCCAATCATTAATTTTTAATTAATTGAATATGGGTATCTCCATATTACCTCAACAATTAGATGTTTAGTTAGTTCTGAAAACATTTCATTGAAAAATGATCACATCACAAATTTTTAATTCTTATCTAGTTGAAGTTGAGTGAATGTAATTCTTATAAATATCATGATTCTCTTTAAAGTTTAATTTGATGTGATTCATGGCATGTATTTTCTTTCACTATATTGATATTATACAAATACCATAATAAGAGATGTTTCATTTAATGTTTTAATGATTCTATGATCATATATAAATTCAAAGAGGAATATGAACTTTTAATCAATATTACTTTCATTTTATGGGTATTAATTCTGGTAAATAAATTTTATCTATCTCATATGGTTATTACTAAAACCACCATTAATGGAACAACTATTGTACATGATATTTTTTTGTCATTATAAATGAATATTCATGTCTTCCACTGGATCGTGTAAATAAAATTTCTAATAAAACTCATACCGAATACTATTTCTATTTACAAAACTTCATATATAATTTTTACAAATATGTTGTAATAAGTAAGGAAGAAACTCCAAAGGAATTTTGAAAAAGGATTCATATTCCCTAGTTTGTTACTTAGGTGTGTACATATTCAGTTTGGTATGAAAAAATATGGATCAATTAGACTCTTTATGGATTATCAAGAAAATAAGAAGACCGCCATCATGAATAAATATCCTCTTTCATATATTGATACCTTATTTGATCATCTATGTGGAGATAATTTATAATCTAAGATTTATGTAAAATATAGATATCATCCATTGAGAATTGTGAGGGAGGATATACCCAAGTTGACATTCTATATAAGGTGTGGACACGATGAATTTATAATTTTTCTTTTGGAATTACTAATTCTCCCACTATTTAATTGGATTCAAGGAATAGTGTATTTAGAGACTATATTGATCTTTTTTGTAGTATTTACTAATAATATTCGTTTCTATTCTAATTTCAAGGAAGAATGTGGTGAGCACATGAGGATTTTTCTATATACCATGAGAAATGTGATTATTTATGGAAACTTTACAATGTGTGAATTTTTTCTTCGAAAAATTTCATTTTTTGATCACATAATCATAGTAGTGGAGATATTTGTGGATCCAACATAGACAAGTGTTATTGAATGTAATAATTCACCATCAATGGTAACTAGGATCTGATTATTTCTTGGTATGTCATGATATTATCAACATCATTTAAATATTTATCATGATTATCTAATCCACTAAACAAGTAGACTCGAAAAGGAGAGGCATTCATAAGGATGAAATAACGTGATGATAATTTTATGGAGTGAACAAATGTTTTCCTGTTCATCTGTACTCACACTGTCGAATAGTGGAGAATGGTTTGTTCTCTCTTGGGAAGCATTAATTAAGGGGATCAGATGTTATCCCATGAAAAATTATATAGTGATATCTTATTCTACCTACTAGTTGAAAATCCCTCTGAAAAATTGACCAACCCATTATTTGGAGTTAAGTATAGAATTTTTTTTAATAATGATATGGAGGAGTTATTTCTATGAATATAGGTGTGACCTATATACTATCATAAAATAATAATGTTTTTTAGACAATGTGATCTGAATATTAGATAAATAACATGTCTGATGTTGATTAAATATTATAGCTTCTTAATATAATAAAACCATAGGAAAACGAACAAGGTGAAACGTGATTTGAGTAAAAATAGCATACTAGAATATATATAATGAGGATCATAAATGATCAAATATTTCTTGATATAAAAATGACGGATCCTAAAATTTTTACAAATTGGGAGAAATCTTATTTGGGATAAATGAATGTTTACCCTCCTATACAAGTGATGATTAAGGATATATCGAAGGAATATGTTGGGAAAATTAGAAGGTGATAAATTTCCATGAGTTAATATTTGATTGTGATTAAATTATAATATTTATGAACTATGTTGGTATAATTCAAAACCATAATGAAAGAAGTAACTATTTTATGAGGTTCTTAGCTCATCGCTCACTATTCATCTAGGAATCACAATGATGTATATGGAATTAAAAGTGTGTTTTTGATGGGATGGAATGAATGAATATATTTCATAATATGTTTCATGGTTCTTGGATTGATGGAATTTTAAGGCAAATAGGGAGAGGGGGAGAGTTGAAAGAGGATGTTACAATCATTTCCCATACCATACTAGAAAATGTAAACCCTCACGGTAGATTTTAACAATAGACATTCAAAAACATCCAAAAATAGTAGTGTGCAATGGGTTATAGTTGATTAACTAATGATTTCAGAAATCATAAATGATATCAAAGAAGAAATCTCTCTTGATCAGGATTCCTGAATATATATTTAGGAATTGTTGAGATTTCATGGAGTACCCTATTCCATGTTATTTAATTGGGAACTGAGGCATACCTCTAAATTATTGAGAAGTATTTTGTATGATCATGATAAATCATAAAACATTATCACTTCTTATCATCCTCAAGAAGATGGTCACTTCAAGTGGACAATTAAATCTCTATAGTACATGTAGAGATATTTATCGGTGGATTTTAAAGGTGGCTCGTATCAATAAACACCTTAAGATGAATTTTCTTAAAATAATATATTTTACTCTAGAATTATGATAGATCCTTATGAATCCCTCAATGTTAAAAATTAAAAAACTCCCATATTTTAAAATGATGTTTGGAAAATAATGCAATGGGGACCTTATCTAGTTGAGAAAATTATTGAGACTTGTAGATATATTCAATTGTACGTAATAGAAACTCATTGTCATTGAAAATGTTATACTGCAAACAATGAATGTAAATAGATTTTGAGAGAGTTACAAATTATATCATGGTGTATCTCTCTAGAATATAGTTATTATGTTTTTAATTAATGTGATGTTAATACCTATGTATTTTGGTCCTTTTTTAATTATTTATCTTGTTGGGAAGCTTATTTAAACACTGGAACATCCTCCGAATCTATCTCCTCTTCCTGATGTGTTCTATGTATCTCTCCTAAGAATGTAAATACATAATACATTACATTTAATAAACTCATAAGTAATATAGTTGGAGAAATATCATTATTTTAAAGAAACATCAATACTGATTTTGGGTCATAGTAAAAAAACTTATTAAGAAATACTTCTTTCTTGGTTAATGTTTAATTGAGAAACATTCAATATGGGGATGGTACATGGGAACCTGAAAATGCAATGTTGTAGAGGGATATTGTCATGACTCTTCCCTCAGAACACATGCTGTGACCACACCTAGCCCACCTTCCAAAGGCCAGGGGCTAGTGACTAGCACTGAAAGGTGTGTTCCCTAAATTCGGGAAGGTACTAGCTTTATAACCTGTAAACACATTCAACCAGGAACAAAACAAGATACGATCACAAGAAAACAATATAGAAAAAATAGTACTAAAAATAAGATGGGCCGGAATACAAACCCAATAGTAATAGTACAAGTACAACTGAAAATATAATACAATTGAAGAAAGAGAAAGAGAGTTACAGGGTCAACCTATGATATTCCTACCTGAAGGGTGGGTACAGATCGCCTCCCGAACATTTCATGTCAGCTTGTCTCCTCTACGTACCGATATTCCATATGGTCCACCTTTGGCAACATCCAGTCTTGGTACCCTCGGTCTCGATCATCATTGTATATAGTATACAACAAACAAAACAATGTGCATGCATATCCTATGCATGGGTGTGTATAACGATACTCAATAGGGAGCTAGAGACCCTCAATGTCTCACGAAATCCACAAAGATAAACCACAAAGAAACAAATCATCTGAAAACCATACTAATGTATATGCCCATACATATACCTAAGTTTTCAAGTATACCCATCTAAATCATGAGGAAACCTAAGGTCCAAACCAATAGCCCAAAGCTCAATTATTCCTCAAAGAAATGAATAACACAAAGGTAAGTACCACAATGGAATGTACCACACATGTATGAACTAAGATCAAACCATGTATAACATAGGTACAGTAGAAGAGATAATTATATGTAACTACTAAATCATCTTACTCTATTAAAAGGTAGACCCATGAAGGATCTCAAATTGCAGATGCACACAAGATCATATTACATTGTCAGACCCACACTGGATCCTAGTTCAAAGTTAGTACATCATCATACCCACACATGATCCTAGTACATCATCAGTACATAGTTAGACCCACACATGATCCTAGTACATCATCAGTACATCGTCAGACCCACATAGGAACCTTGTACATTGTCAGTACATCGTCAGACCAACACATGATCCTAGTACATCGTCAGTAAATCATCAGACCCACACAGGATCCTAGTACATCATCTGTACATCTTCAGAACCACATAGGATCATAGTACATCGTCATACCCACACATGATCCTCGTACATCGTCAGTACATCATCAAACCCACATAGGATCCTTTTACATCATCAGTACATCTTCAGATTCACACAGGATCCTATTTCATTGTCAGTAAATCATCAAACCCACGCAATATCATAGTACATTGTCAGTCTATCGTCATACCCAAATTGGATCCTAGTACATCGTCAGTACATCGTCAGATCCAACTACTGGGTACCCTCACTAAGCTTGCTCGCCTCCGGGAGAGTCCACTCCTCAAGCTACTGGCCAATACTCCAAATACCAAGAAGTCCCAAAAAAAGTATCCCAATTGACTTCCAGGTAATAGTGGTCTTAATGCAACAGATAGTGTGCCAAACAGACGTCCGGTCTGTAAGTTATTATCCTTTTATTTCCGAGGTCCCGGTTGGATTCATGCTCGATCCAACCCGATTGTACCCCAAAATTATCCAAATATCATGTTGGGAATAGAAAAAGGACCATCTCTTCCTAAGGTTTATAGTTCAAAAAATGGATAATCAAACAGATGCATGGTTCCATTGTTACGACCAAATGAACATATATGGTCAAAAATAGTCCGGGTCCAGTCCGATCTGGTTGGACCAACCCAGCCCGCCCAGGCCAAGGCTGATCTGGTCTGGTTTAGGTCAAGCATGCCCGCCAGGTCCGGCCTGGCAGAGACTGGGAGGTCTGCGGTGCAGGGTGGCTGCGGTGTGGCGGTCCGCCGCAGCTGGCCGGATGGACATCCATCATCTACGCGCAGCACGGTCGCGCACCTTGCCTTCTCCGGCGGTCGGATCAACCTGTCGTCCTCACTACAATGCCGCGATTCGTTGTTCACTAGGTGACGCAGACGAGCGCCGCAGCCCCAGTCGTGCAGCCGTCCTTTGTTTTCCATCTTCCTCTATCACAAAGATTTCATTAAAAACCACAAAGGGATTGCGGAGCAGCTGGGCTATGTTTGTTAAGCCCTCACCCTCCTCTTTAGAGCAGTAGCAAGTGGTTCACAACTTTTAAATCATGAAGAACATCAAGAATGAGTTTGGGGGGTATTTAAAACATCAAACCCTACCTCGAAGGATCATTGATGTGTCGCCAGATGAAAATGGAGAAGGTGAAGAGGGTGATAATGATTGTCTCCTCTCTAACACACCTCTAAATTAGGGCTCGTGCATCGTCCTCTTTCATGGCTCCGGAGAATGTTATTTGATAGAGATAGAATTCTTAGTTTGGAGTATAATTTCTTCTTTGGATATGATTTTATCCAACATATCCAAGGAATCTTCCGTTTCCAACAATTTCAGACCCAGAAAAAATGAGATGTACCAACTTATTAAATTACGTCTATCAATTTAATTTACGATGGCGGAATTAATTGTTGTCAAAATGAATTGTACCATGATGGCATAAAAAATTTGGAGGAATTTCATGGGTTAACACTTCATTAATGAGTTATTTCAAGGGTTATATTCATTTAAGAGAGTTCGGGTGGTCCCCACCTATATGACATCAAAATAGGGGGTTTCTACAAAAATAAAAAACAAGTTTATTTTATTTTATTATTATTTCCACAAAAAAATGAAAAGATATCATTCACCCATAAACAACTGTGGTTAAGGTAAATGTATCCTTAATAGAATTCCAGCACTGTGAGTTCAATAGTGTCCTCAGATTTCAATTCCAAGCACTGCTTACAAAATTACAAAAACTCATTCGCACGTTTACTGAACGTACCCAAAAAAAGTTTAGAAATTCATTCCGGGCACACTCAGCCAAAGAATCACTCACTGAAAATTTTCACGGTCTCATAAAATTCCCATATAATTAAAAAGAATTACATGGATATTCTGGGTCTTTACATCCTCCCCACCTAAGGGATTTGCATCCCCGAAAGTAGCATCACAAAACTAGGAAAACAAGTGGTGGTACTGAGCATGAATCTTAGCCTCCTGCTCCCATGTGCTCTCCTGGAGGTTCACGTGCTTCCAGCGAATGCGCACTAGAGGTATCAACCACCCACGAAGGACATGCTCCTATAAATCCTCAATCTCTACTAGAACATACGTATTAGATGCCACATCTTCGACGTCCCGCTCACCGTGGTCAATGATGTGAGAAGGGTCAGTCACGTATCTCTTCATCTGGGATACATGAAAGAAGTCATGGACCCAGTGCAACTAATGTGGAAGAGCTAAGTGGTAATCTACCTCACCAGCTCTATTGTGAACCTGGAAGGGTCCGATTAACCTCGGAGATAACTTTTCACATACAAAAAAAAATTACAAACCTCATCGAGGTGAGACCCACTGAAAGACATGGTCACCATCCTCATACTCCTGAGATCTCCGTCTCCAATCGAAATAAGTCTTATGAATACTCGGTAGAGCCTTCATCCACTCATGGATGACCATAAACTTCTCTGTGGTAGCCCATACCATATCTGGTCCCTTGAGTGTTGACTCCCCTAGGTCAGTCTAGCACATAGGTGATCTTCATGGTTGCTCGAACAACGCCTCAAAAGGTGCCATCCCAATGGTGGATTAATTTCTTTTGTTTTATGAAAACTCCAAGAAAGACAAGTGATCCACCCATCTACGACCCAAGTCAAGGATGCAAGCACGCAACATGTCCTCGAGGGTCTGAATGGTTCACAAAGTCTGGGAATCCGTCTAAAGATGGAAGGTGGTGCTAAAATGAAGTTGTGTCCTAAAAGCCTCCTGCAACCCCTTCCATAGCCTGTAAGTGAAACGTGAATCACGATCAGAGACAATCGTCGAGGGTTCTCCATGTAGCCACACAATCTCTTGCACATAGAGGCATCCTAATCTCTCTACAAAACCCTGCTCTCTGATTGGTAGGAAGTGGGCTGTCGTGGTGAGTTGGTAAAGGATCACCCAAATAGAATCATGATCTCTGGATGTATGTGGAATTCATTCAAGAAGTCTATTGATATCTCATCCCACTTCCAATATAGGACCTATAAAGGTTGAACTAAGCCTGTTGGTACCTGATGCTCCGTCTTCACTTGTGGACAATTGAGGAGTCGAGGGAAAAACTATGTTACTAACTTCTTCATTCTCGTCCACCAATGATGTCTTCGGAGATCCTGGTACATCTTTTCCACTCCTAGATGTACCACTAGATGGAACGTGTGGAAATCCTTCAACCAGGTCGGACTGGAACACATATATATGATTTTCATTATGTGATATGTGAGACCTATATCTCCCACCAATTAATTGGGTAAAAATTTATATCTCATAATATAGAAAAGACTATAATTAGATGTGAACTATCTTCAGTAATATTATAATGGAATGGGAAGTCAACTCGAATTATTAACATAGGGATATAACATGGTATGAACTCTGTTATGTAAGGGATTTTTTCCTTTATTATGGCCTTCATTGTGATCCATGACTAAATGTAAAATTATGTTCTATTAATAGTTATTTTCCCAATTTTATGTCTTATGTTATTCTCCCCTAAATTTTGTTATTTATAATTCAATTCGTATAAAATTCTATTAATTATTCCATGAAAACAATATCATGACTCTGGATTTGTAGGGTATTATTTTAAAACTTTATTTTCATATACTTATGTTGTTACTATTATGTTATCTCAGCATATAAGATCACCCATTTCATATGTACCAATTCATTATGATATAGAAATATAAATAATGTAAATAATTTCAAAATGGTTTCTAATAATGAAGTAACAATTTAGAGAAGATATAGATGACTAATGATTGGATAATTTATGTTTCTACATTTCCAAAGACACTAAACATATACGGTTCTGGTGTGGTATTGATATGTTATGAATATACTTTTATTTACAAGAATTATATATGTGTAAAAAATATGTTCTTGTTTAATAAAATAGACATTATGTTATGTTTTATGGGAATGTAATGAGGCGACATAAGATGAAATGAATTTAAAAGTTATCCATTTAGAAATTACAACTAAAACATCAACTCTTTAGGTAATCCTAAAGGATATTTACTTGATAATTTTTAATACATGAACTATTTTTACATGATTGGAATGATAATTAGATTGAAATAGGCCAAGCTCAAAGGTATAGATTTTGTGTAGAGATTGACTGGTGAGGGGTGGTATTTATTTGAGGATTAGGGGGGATTCATTTTTATATTATTTTCATTTTATTATACTTATTTCTTCAATACAACATATAATGTTTATTTTTTACACTATATATATAAAATTGAATATTTTAGTTTGACCAAATGGATTCTACCATAACACATAACTCCTGAATTCAATTAATTATTATATAATGTAAAATATTTTTTTTCATATGTCACTTTTTTCTAAAAATTATACAATTTTAGTAAAAAAAAATCACCCCATAAAATTTTAGATTATTAGATTTAGAATTATTAAATCATTTTATGTAGATAAATATATATATATATATATGATAATATCAATTATTTATTATAATTCATTTTTATTCAAAACATTCTACATTTTATAATATAACCACTTTTTTGACCCTTTGTAAAATTTCATATTGTCTTATAAAAATAATTTATCATTCAGATGTAAATTAATATTTTTCTATGAAAATATTTATCAAAATAAAAATTTCACTATATCATTTTATTTTTATGAGAAATAAAAATTAAACATATATGATTAAAAGGACAATTATTTTAACTTTTTTCAAAACACTATATGCTTTTTTGATAATTTAATGTTGTCATATTTTCACTTTATAATATATTTAAATATTATATGAAATTTACATAGTTTAGGCTACCATTCGAATTGTTAGGTACCTATTTATAATGGTAAGAATTAAATTTCAACATTCTGATTAATACTCCAATGATCCAATTAGTAAGGGGCATTATGGTTCCCTAATCTCTATAAATACCTCAAATGTCATTAATTCATAATTCACATTAATTTTATGTCACCATTATGTAGATTTTATTTTTATAAATATTTTTTTGAATTCTATATTTCAATTTCATCTCTAAATTTCTGTTTTTGAGTAAAATTATTTTGGGTGATCGGGCAGATCAAAATTTTAATAATATATTTATTATATTTTCAATAATTTATCCCATTGCAAGATTTAAAATTATTATGGTTTTAGTTATTGAAAAATTAGAATTTTAATTCTGAAAAATTTATTTTTATTATTATCATGTTATGCATATAATTTATATAATATAATATTACTAAATATGAAAAAAATATAAAATAATATAAATTCCATTTCTAAAATTATTGGTTGTTATATTAAATATGAATCCATGTTTTTTATGACTGAAATAAGATAAATATATAAATTTATTAATTATAAAATAAATTTTAAATCATATTTAAAAATGATAAGGTTCAATGTGAAGGATGTAAAATAATAACTCTATACGAAGATGATTTTAAAATATATTCTTAAATAATTATGAAACTAATAAAATTTAGTGAATGTGATCAATGAAATAAAGGAAAAAAATTAATTAATGAATAATAATAAATTTTAAAAAATTATGGGTTATCATATTATATTTACTTGATAGGAAGGATAAATTAAGGGAAATTTGATATGGAAGAATAAACCATATAAACATCATATAGTTTCTATTAAATAAATTACATAAATGGTAATAGAAAGAATCTTATACCCTTAATGAAAAATGTATACCATAAATAATATAATAAAATATGATTATACTTATAAAATGGCAAGTGTATGTTCAATAAATATAATTAGATACCATATAAAAAATGTAACATATAGATCATGTACAAAATGTGGCCCTATCATGATTCTAAATATTCCATGGATACTCTTATAACCACATACCTAGAAAAATTAAATAACCTTCTTTCATATTATAGAAACTTTTGATTTTTTTTTCATTTATCTACATCTATTTATTATAATATATTTGTTAATTTTTTATTTCATTTATTTCTATTTAATGTTTTAGTGTTTTTCAGTCTACAGTTTCAAAACTGGAATGATATAATAGTTTACATGCATGGTATTTGTCTGAGGATTTTGAATGCCCTAAAATGGGTTAATGTAGAGATACATGTAATTATTGTAGTATAAAAGTTATATCATTTCACAAATAGTATAATATGGTTTCAAATAATATATAATTTCACATTAGATTCATTTTTTGGTGTTAAAATAATATGAATGGGTTATTTTAATATATCATTAATATCATGCATATTTTATCACTTACAAAATAATAAATCATAGTAAATGGATTATTAATATTATAATTTTACATGAATAAAAATTATAAATATAAATAAAATGAGGATATTAATATTAAATATCATAATCAACTTTGGTGGTATAAAACTTCTATGGAATCAATAATGTTTTCCCAAAAGAGTAAGAAAAAGGGAAAATTATTAAATATTTAATTTAATAATTAAAATTTTTCTGCAATGTAATTTAAATTTTATATAATTATTATGATTATATTTTCTTAGAATACATATGTGGGGAAAGAAAATTAATATTTTTGGATGAAGTTTTGTTACTATATTTTAATACATCCCCTTTGGAATATGACTTCAATTTTAACGGGATGGACTTTTCATGATAAAATAACATTTAAATTGCATGTTGAAGGTTTTAGGGTGTGCTATTGGAATATATTTGAGAATGGAATTATTTTTTGATTTGATAAAAAATAGGATAAGGTGGATATATTTTTATGTGATGAAACCTGAAATTATTAATTGATATATTTAAAAAATATTTCCTCTAAACTAAAAGGTGTCTCATTTCTACTAAAAAATTGTACAGATATATCCATTTATGGATAATAAAAGCCTCAATTACTTTATAAATATTTCAAGGACCATTTTTTAATTCATGTATTGAAATTTTAAGAAAATAAAAAATATTAATGTACTTCTCTATTGACAATTTTATTTCTCTACATATTAAAATTTTCAAAAAACACCGTTTTCGAATTCAAAAATATGGATTCCAAAAATAAAAAAAAATTTACTGAAATACATATCATTGTTAGAAAATTTATATATTTAAATTTAAAATAATAATATGGGTTTATATGCAGAAATATATATCAGGTTGTAACAAAATTGTACCAGGATAAAAAAATGAGTTTTACTTTTAATGAAATTTTGAATGATATATTTTATAACACTAAAATTATAAAATAATTTTGGAAGTTTTATTATCATGGTTTTCCCTAATTATGAACATATGTATCCTAAAATAATTTTTGAACAAAATTATGACCCAAAGGTATCCTATTATCATGCTTTCCAATTTTTTTTACCATATGTTATCTTACTATTGTGGTTTTATAAAAACATGACCATATATATATAATGAAAAAATTATTGACTATTGAAATTTCAACTCATGAGTTACAACATATGAAAAATTTGAATTACCACTATAACATTGTGATTATCATTCATGTTATTATACATATACTTATACATATACATTCATGTATACATACATTTATAAATAAAATTGTATATAAATATTTATATATATTTGAGTTTTATAAAATTTATATATTTGTTTATTTACACATTTATACATATAATTGTTAGTTATATTTTATAATGTCATTTCATATTTATTTTAAATGAATATTTATTACATTTATATGTGTGTGTCTACAATTTTATATATTTATACAATTAAAGGGTTAAGTTTCATTTAAAATATAATTAAAAATTGAAAATTTAAATAAAATTTGATATATATATATATATATATGTGTGTGTGTGTGTGTTTGTATTATATATATATATATATATATATAATAACATTTTTAATTATAAAATAAAATCAAAATCTAAAATAAATATATTTACATATATTTATCATATAATGTTATTATATTTAGAAACTAATTTAAATTAGTTAATTTATTTTTAATTAATCTATAAAATTGAATTTTAAATCATATATATCATTAACAAACAAAATTATTTATAATTATTAATCGATATAAATACAAACATATTTATGTACATATATATATATATACATATAAATATATATATATATATATATATAAAGACACATGCATAAAAACTGTTACAAACCATGTCGGGTCGACATGATATCGATGCGTGACCCAGTCACCTGAAAGGCCCAAAGAGCATTCCGAAGTCCCACAGGCTGGCATAAGTGCCCAGGTATCAAAAGGTAACGTTGTGAAAAATTAACACAAATATGTAATGTTGTAAAAAAACCAATAACACAAACTAAACTATTACTATAACTCAAAACTAAATAGAAAATTAACAAAAAACCTGAATTTGAGTTGAATATTTATACTAAAAGAGAGAAAATAACTACCACTAGGTAGGGTGACCAAAAAATGACTCAAAACATCAATATGGAATGAGGACACCCACCATATGCAATCTCCACAACATAGATCCAAAAAGTAAGCTTGCAACCTGATCCACCAATTCCAAAAATATTACATTTATGTGAAGCAGACATAACCAAATAATATTACACATAGGGTGTGATATATCACTAATTTATATTACCCTGAGAAAATAATCAATTCATAAATAATAAATGACAAATATATTTTCACATTTCAGAAATTAAATGAATTAAATGGTAAAAGATGTTATAATTGAAAATACTTTTAAGCTAAAATCTTTGAAAGAATGTTGTATTAAGAATAATAACAATATTTCTTTGATATAATAACAAATTTAAAACCATATTCTAATGGTGAGTGGAAAGTAAATATGTATCACTAACTATGGGAGAATTCTTATATGTAATAATAGATAATGGGACACTGGATCCTCGCGTATCAATGAATTGGGGCATAGAAACCATAAAAAAATGTGTTCTCAAGTCTAAATCAGTAGGGGGAATCAAAACACAATGCCTAGTGGTATCCAACCATCTTCCAAAAAAAATTAGTGTTGTAGACATCAATACATCTATGTGAAATAGGGACAAATCCACTTCTATAAAACTATCACAGTAGTCCTAGTCCTCCAACATAGTATCCCGTATTTCCATTACTGATCAATAGGATACAAGTCAACATCACATGTTAAATTCAAATAAACAAAACAAATGCAGAGCTACCACTACCCAACACCACACTTTCATAACTAGAAATCCATTTTTAAAAATTACACACAACACAAATCATTCAAAACCTAATCTATATCAGACACACACCAATTAAAACAACAACATAGTCACTGAAATCATATTATTTATAAAAATTAAATAATAGAATTTATTAAACAATTTAGAAATATGTTTCATGAATTTAAAAACCATACCCTCACAAATCATCTTTTTTTCAAAAAAAAATTGATGATAAACCAAAACTCAAACTACATAGTTTATAAAATACTAGTAAATGGAACCACGTGGTTTTTCATAGAGAAACTCACTTATATCAGATAAACATGATACAAAATATAAATATTCACATTAAATATAAAATAAATCATGAATCTAAACATGTTATTAAACTAATATATATGATGGATTAATAAAACACACAAATTAATTAAACAAATACTAATTATGCGTTGAACCACCAACCTCGGTATAAGAAAACTCTGTATATTTGTGGAAAAAAGACAACCACACACCAAACACACCAAAAAATGAGATTAATCTATAAAATCAAAACATTTAACCACAAATGTTAAAACGAAAAAATCACAACACAAACCCTAACCTAACAACCCACTTAAAATAAGAAACATCCAAACAAAGAGAAATGCACTCGCGGGGAGGGTGTGGGAGGATTATTGACAAAGATGAAGTTTTTCATAAGGTGTTCCATGTGATAATTGGGACTTAGAATGGTCATACAATGAATAAGTGGTGGCACCATACGGATGTGCGACTGGCAGGGGCGGCCGGAGGTGGTGTGCACATTGCTCGTAGGGGGCGGTGCACATTGTTTGTTGGATGGGAGGAGGTGCGCAAGTGATCATCATTGGAAGAGGAGAGGAGGGTGAAAATTAAGAGAGGCCAATATGGTGATATGTCTATGTGTGCCCTTGGGTATAGGGGGGGATATTGTATGTGACAAAAATGAGGGGGAGAAGAGAGAAATGCAGAAAAAATAAACGAAATTATAATTCTACAAAAATTTAAACCCACCTAAAAATTTATAAATATATTAATAAAAATATTAATAATACGTTATTAGTTTTACAATTATGTAAAAAAATTATATTATTATCCAAATAAAAGTATTTATGAAAATAACAATAATAATAATCATCATTATAATACTATTATTATTATAATTACCAATACAACATAGAGAATAATATTTTTTTCTCATTTCATTTATCATTCAATTTAATGTTCAGTTTGATAATTAAATAACTGAACACACTCCAGGAAGGTCACAATGAGGTCTGGTGAAGCCACATGGCTTCGACTGTGCCCTACGCTTGCTACATACATTGCCAAGACAAAATTCAATTTTGACTAAAAAAGCGTAAAAACTCAAGTCGGGCTTGGCCCACACCTAAAAATACAACATAAAGTCAAAATTATAAGATAAGAATGAATATTAAAATCATCACTGAAGTGCGTTGTTTGGGTGTTCCAATTCATCTCACCGTGAAATTTTTGTTATTGGAAAGTCATCTCGAAGGATAATTAGAGAATAAAAACAAGTATTCGTAGTCAACTAATGACTTATTCTCCCAAGACACATGGTAATCATTCTCATGATACCAACGCATATATACCAATGGAATGAACTTCCCATGAATCACCTTTTCTAGGTAATCAACTATCAGCACTGGCTGCTCAAACGCTAATAAATCGGGATCTATTTCCAACTTGTCCCAGTTCAACACATGAGAAAATACAAATTATACTTTTTCAATTGGGAGATATGAAATACATTTTGAATTGACGTTAACATAAAATGAAATTCTATCCTATGTATGACATTTTCAATCCATTCAGAGATATCGAAAGGCCTCACATACGATGATGTCAGCTTTCCCTTATTTTCCAATCAAACGTTGACCAATGTGGGGGGTCCCCAACAAGAACACCTGATCACAAATAGAAAATTGAAGGTCTCTACATCTCTAATCAGAAAAATATTTCTGAAAACTCTAAACTATCAACAACCACTACCATATCATCATGAAATTCTTAGATGTATCTTGCATGGGGCTTGTTCACAAAAGTGAGACCTCCCCTACCTCATCCAAACATAAAGTAGACTTATATGGTTGACCATAGAGCACCTCCAAATGATCCGTTCTAATAGAGGACTAGTAACTATTATTATATGTGAACTTGACCAATCCTAAATGGAAATCATGAATCCCCACCTTCCTTAGAGTTAATGACACTGTGTAAAAGCCCATGAATCACAGGATTACCACAAGAGAAGATGAACAATTAAATGACCTCTCCACCCCCCCGAGGAATCTATATATACACAGATAAAACTCATCAATAGGCTTATCCAATTAATCCAAATCCAAAAAAGACAAATCTAATTGTACCCCAATGGATTCACCACCATTGTGATCCTTTTACTATAATTTCACCTCGTAATGAATCCATAACAAAGTCCATTCGTCACTAGACTTCCTCAATGACTGCACTGGCACATTTTTCATAAGGTTCCTTCCAAAACATTTCTCATTCATTAAGTATAAACCATATTAAAGTCATACCCCTAAGAATACTCAACCCAATGGCACTAACTAATATTAAGATCCTTTTATGAGAAGATGTAGGAAGAACTAATATAATCATAGTAGATAAAAAATTTCTCCCCACAAAGATAGAGGAACCAAGTCTTCAGGGAATGCATAACCCTAACTTGGCATGGTGGTAACACAAGCACGAGTTGATGTTAGAGAAACAAAATTACCCCATAACAAAGTTAAATAAGTCATTAGTTCGTGTAAAATGGGATTTATTATTAATGTTTTCCTTATTCAACATCCTCTAATAAATGGAAAACAAGAGGGATCTATCGGCCTTCATCAAAAATAAAATAGGTGTGGACCAAGGAGTGATGCTCGAATAAATAAACCCTTTGAATTTTGAATCATCTTGATGTATCATTAATTACTTAAATTCGGTGGGGGTCATGTAATATGAGGGAAGTGATATATGCTTTGTTATCAACACCAATTAAATTGAGAATGTTATGTCCTATATTGGTGTAATTTTGGAAAATCATCTGCGAAAACATTTGGAAACTCATCCACTACGTGAGGTGGCCAATCCCCATGAGAAATTCCATCAAATTCAAACTTGAGAAAAAAATATTAAAAAACATGATTACCTGCCTCTGGGAGTGGTGGTGAAACCCAACCCGACCGCAGATCCCATTCCATCTCAACACCTAACAGAGAAAGCACACGACAGACACAGAATGTCGTGATTCTTTTTCCTACCCATTGTTGAAAACAAATAACTTTCCTGAGAAAAAATATCGTTAGGTAGGTTAAACATAATTACAATATGGGAATATACAAAAGAGGAAGATGCACCAATATCAATAGACCGATAGCAATAGATGATGCCATTAAAATGGTAACTTGAATAGTTGAAGTTCCTTCATCAGATTCTTCTAGGGAGAGATCCAGAGCATGAAGATTCATATTCTTTTCTTACGGATGACTACTCACTTGTAGATCTACCCTAAACTAGATATTCCTAGAAGATGATCTGACCATCCAACCACATCTATTAAACCATGATCATATCATCCTGGTTAGATTTGTCTGAACAGGAACTTTCTTGGATGCCAAATATAAAACCCCACTCGGATAAGGATGTTCCTCATTAAAAAATTTCTAAAGATGTCCCATAATCTCACACTAATAATAGGGCATTACAGAAGATTTTAATGAAGGCTGTGTGTGCCCTGGACTCTTACACTGGTTTCAAATAATGAAATTTATACCAGAATCCACAAATAAAATCTATCTCGGATGATGTCTTGAGTTTCCATCACACTTCTTCCCTTTCTTATCATTCTGTGTCTTCTTCTCAGATGAACGATCACTTCTAAGAGAATACACCACTCCAGAAAAACCATACATTCCCTTATAATCAATCACGACCATGAAATCCGGATCAAACACCTCTAGAAAAGTTCTCATAATGAACAAGAAGACAATATAATAAATTTATGGTTGAACCCCATCCTGAAGATTCAAACTATCCAAGATTCATTAAGAACAATCTCATGCATGTACCGCACTATCTTATAAATGTCATATTCATATTCCATCACTGTATGATCACCCTATAAATTGTCCATGAACTCCACTGATCTAGCATAGTCCAGGACCATGGTATATTACTTCTCATTGAATAAGACCTTGAAATCTTTCTATCTCGTCTGATCATGCTTTGGAAGTTGAAGCACAGATTACCACAACTTGTGATTGGGACCCTCTATGTGAAATGAGTTAAATTTCACCTTGACCTCTCTAGGTGTGTCTAAGAACTAGAAAATATGCTCTATTTTCATGATCCATTCTTTTTCCTCTTGAGGTTTCAATCTAGCTCAGAATGAATAGGTATTATTCATCAGGAACTCGTATTCATTATCATTATTGAGAATGAACTCATCTTACCAAGATGAAGTTGGGGATGGAGAATGAGTTTTTTTTCTTCCTAAATCTTGTACAACTTGAACCATATATTCTATGAACCACTGATAAAGCAGTGAGGGATAACTCTCTACAGTATCCTCCGGTGTGTGCATGGGATATATTCAAGGATGCATGATTCTGCGGGATGAAACTATCACATGGCGGCTTGAGGCCCATCACGAGGTGTGATGGCCAGGAAACCCACTCGTACATAGAACTCAGAGTCCCAAGAGTCCTAGTTCTTGTATAACCTGACTCTACCCAAATAACATCATAACCCAAAGATATATTCTCATCATTGATACCATTTTTTCAAGAAGCATGTTGTTTTTTCATCCATTCTACACCCAACCTAACCTATGATATGGCCCGAAGGGTGTTCTTGATTCCCACGGGATGGAACAAGTTCCCAGCAATAAAAATATAGATTTGGGACAATTTACTTGAATATGTATAATTGTAAACTGACAAATAATTAAAACTAAACTGTAACTGGAATTAAAAAAAATAATCCTTTATCCAATAATAATAATTAGAGTCAAATATTTAATCTAAAATCTAAACAATAGCTACCACTAGGTAGGGTGATGAAATACAAACTCAAAAACTGCCACCTAACAAGAGTGCACAACCCTCAAAAATTCTGTACAATGCCTTAACATGAAGTCATCTAACAACCCAAACCACCACATGAATAAACATTACATTCAATTGTATCAGACACAACAAAATATACATACACCCAATGGTGTATATTTGGTTTCAGTTAACACCAAGTAGGATTCCAAAATTAAATGATTCCACAAATAAATATTAATTGAAAAATATAGTTTAATATATATGAAATTAAATTAATTAAATTCTAAATACAATTTTAAATGTAAATATTTTTTTGGATAACATTTTTAAAGGAATTTAGTTTTATGAATAAAAACGCCTTTTCTTTTATAGAATCCAAAATATCACACTATATTACGATGGTGATTTTAAAGAAAATAAGGATCACCAAATATGGGAGTGGCCCTATAGGTACTAGATGATAGTGGGACCGTATAACCTTGCATCTCAATGAAAAGTGTTATAGAAACCAAAACCATCCATATTCTCATGATTGATCCACTATGGGGGGAATTAGGACCCAAGTCCATGTGGTCTCCATCCAACATCCAAAATTATAGTAAGCGTTGTAGTCTTCAATCCCGCTATGTAAAACCAGGATAAATCCACTACTAGATCACTAGCACACTAGTCCTAGTACGCCCACCTCATCTCTGGACTCTTCATTAGTGCTCAGGAGGATACATGCCCACATAACATGTCAAATTGATATAAACAAAACAATAGAGGAACTACCTCTACCCAACACCCCATTTCATAAAAAAATTCCATTTTTGAAATATTACACGCAACAAAAACCTTTACAAACCTAATCTGTATTCCCCCCCCCAATCAATTAAAACAACTGCACAGTCAAGGACAGAACATCCATAATTAACCATTTCACTATAATAATTTATTTACAAGTTTCAAAATATATCAAATGACTCTAAAAACCAAAACTCCATGAAATATTATTTAATGAGAAAATATTTTATTATGATACAGAAGAACTAAAACCGAATAGTTTATAAAATTCTACTAAATAGCTCAACATGGGTTTTCACATAGAAACACAAATATATCAGATAAACATTAATTTAAAAAAACAAATGAAAATTAACTCTAAATTAAAACATGATTTTGGCTATGAAATCTAAAAAATATAAATGTTAAATTAATTAAAACCGACAACTTAATTAATAAAATAATAACTATGTGTATAATGACAAACATAAGTGCAGGAAAACTTGGGAAATTTGTAGCAAAAAAATAACTACACGACAACCAAACCACATAAAATGTGATTTAAACCAAAAATAAAAACATCAAGACAATAAAAGTTTAACTAAACCAACCACAACACAAACCAAAACTTGAAAACCAACCTAAACTATGAAACAACATAACGAAGAGAAACACACCTATGACGAGGGTGTGGGAGTCTAACATAAAAATATGGTTGTTTTTTGGAGTTGATCCACATATTAAATAGGTCATCTGAGGTTCGATTCATGATGGTGGGGAAGAACAATAGGGTTGTCGTATTAATAGTGGTGGTGCGAGGTTGGGCATAGGTGGCTCGCAGGGGTGGTGTGCGCTGTTTGCGTGATTAGAGGACGCGTGTCGGTCTAGTTTGCTGGATTATGAGAGAAGGGAACTAGTTAAGAAAGAACAAGAGAGGGAGAAGGCCAGAAAAGACCTATGGTTTATAGGTGGAAGATGTGAGTGATGGGAATGAAGGGGGAGAAGGGACAATGTGGGGAAAATAAGAAAATAAATTTGAACCCTAAATAAATTTAATCCAACTTAAAAATGATAATAATGATAATATTATTATTATTAATATGATAATAATTTTATAATTATGAAAATAATTTAATATTAATAGAAAAATTATAATATAAAAAATTTAAAAAAAGAATAATATTCTTAAAAATAATAATATTATTTTTATTATTACTATTGCCAAAAAACACAAAAAGAATATTTTTTTCTTATATCCTTTAGCGCTAACTTTAATGATCAAATAGATAATTAATTAACGGACTACCCTACAAGTAGGCCACCCATTGTACTAAATAAGACACATGTTATTGATCATTCCATGCACACATGACGTACATTACCTAGCCAAAACTCTTTTTTATTAGCAAAAGAAAAAAAATCAACTCATGCCCGACCCACACCGCAATTAAACATCATTAAGATATATAAAATTATAACATAAAATAAAAAATTAATGTTATTACGTAAGTGTGAAGTTTGGGTGTAAGACATACATACATATACACATATATTCATGCATATATATGTACATAAATATATATAGAAATACACATATACATATTTTATGTTAAGCTTCACAAGTTTGTAACATAAATATAATGTAGAGGTATTGTGTTCAATTCATAGTGGTCCATTTGTTTATTTTGAAGAACATACAATCACTTATCAAATATAGTGACTACCAATGATCTATAGTAATAGTTATTAAACTTTTTATGTAGGTTATTTTTCATGATTATCTCAGAACTTTTACTATAGGTATAATGACATGATTGTATCTTCAACTTCTACCCAAAGAATAATAGCAGTAATCAATATTATTGGACATGAAAACATTGCTCAAAACAATGATTATAGAATCTTTTATTATTATTTACTAATCATCTTGAAAAAAAAATTATATGGGTACTTCATTAGTCAAATTGAAACTCATTCTTCTGTTCCAATTATTTGTAGTTGTTCTAACAATTTGGTTATTATTTGAACAGTATTATTTAAAACTAATTGTTTACAAATTTATAATGGTCACTAATGCATTATAATTCATATATGTATTTTTAAATTATATCATTACTTATTCACATAAAATACGGTTCTCTATTTTTATTTTTAAATTTTAATATTTTATTACTAATATTTTCATTTTATTAGTGTGATGATATTTATAGCTATATATTTTTTAGAATGCCTTAATAAATTCTTCTTCAAAGCATTAATATATTTAGTTATATGGTTTTACTATAGAATTATATTTTTATTGATCAAGGACTTTTTAATTTTTATAATATTTTATTGAAATAAATTGGGAATTTTTTATTTGGTTTGTATGATAATTACACTCGAAAATTAAAGATATAAGTTAACTAGAAATCAATATGTTCATAGAATAAAATTTTACCTAAGGATATATTATATCACAATCATTTCCTTGAAACATTTTATCCTCAAGTGTATAATTTAATTTATTAAAAGAAAATTGATGGATGTGGTAACGACCTCAATAGTGTATACCTAAAAATTACCGGAGTCTGTATCCATGACACATCAGTCAAAATTCGTAATTTATATAAATATAAATCAAAAGGGAGGGATGTTAAATACAAACTAGTGATTATGGGTTTCCCCTATTATAAATTAATTAAAACAAGTATAGGACATATCAAAATTTTGTATTTACATTTAATGATGAAGGAAAAAATAAAAATTGATTTTTTTTTCAAAGGTACATAAATATCATCGATGATTTTTATTCATAGATAGTTATTAATACAAAAAGTATTTTTTTTAACTTTATATAACCAATGTAGAAAAATAACATTTATTGACTATAAACTAAATATAATAGACACAATTATCATGTTATTAAACCATGTGAAAGAAATAGATATTTCCTTTAATAAAAAGAGTTAATTTTTATAGGATATCCCATATGAAAAATCAAAGGGTAGAACATGATTTCCCCAAAAAGGTTTTCCAATAAATTATCCAACAATATATAACATGATTCCATTCAGTGATTTTGTTGTAATCCCATGCTCTAGTAAATTTTCATTTATTATATCAGGTATATGAATGTATAAACACATCCAATGGGGTCATGTTTAAGGTGTGAGTGAAATGTAACCAGTATAAGGACACCACTTAACCCCTATCAATCTATGATAAATATAGTTGAATGTTATATATATTCACGGTAGATAATGAAATTGTTAAATAAAAAACATTCTATAAACATATTTTAACAATATATATAACAATCAAGTTACGATGATATTGAGTCCCAAAAGGGCGATAGATTGTAGTATGATAGAACTTCACTATTAACACATACATAAGAATTATAGAAAAAATCATATACAAATAAGGTAATCTAATAGTGACAGTATATTAATTTAGAAAATATTATAATATGCCGATGACATAATAGCGCATCCAATAATAAAAATTCAATGATTATTCAAATAATGGGAACTATGAGATCATCCCATATGTTAAATCATGTCTATCGTTTTCCCAAAATCGATCTTGATCAATTTGTGACTATAATATAACCATTTCTATATAATTATTAACATAATAAAGATACATTAAAACTTGTAAAAACATTTAAAAATAAATTATATGCTTAATTAAAATATACATTTGAACAAGGAACAAACAATAAGATAGCCACATGTTTAAAAGGCACAGAGAATAACAAAACATGATTAGTAAGATGAAAATAAATAAATGATGGAATTATAAGTAAAATATTAATGTTAATTGTAATAAATGATTTTTATAACCCAATAAAAAGGGATTTTTATAAAATAATATTCTAAAAACATAATAAGTGAAAATAAAATCAATTAATATCTCTCAGCCACATGCCAATGCTAGCCTAAACAGTTTGCAAATATAAAAATGTTTGTGAGGGGGGGGGGGGGGGGTTAACTAACAACCAATATATTTATACAACCATAAATATTCAATGGATTGATTATACCACAACGTCAGAGTTTTATGAATAACTAAGAATGATTATTTAGGTATTATAAATGAAATTTTTATATTGGAATTACATAGAACAAAAAATGATTTTTTATTGTTGCTTTACCAAGAATAAACTCTTATAATAACTTTCTATAATAGAGGTGAATTAAAATTAAAATTTTTCTTAAAATATTATATTGATGAATAGGAATTTAAGTTCACTTCCATGAAAACCCATGATGAGAAGACGCAACAAAGAGTTTTTCTCTTAATATCACTGAAAATATAGGCACCACCACTATATTATAATGAATTTGAATAATGATCTATCGTTAGTCTTAAAAAAGATAGAGAGGTTCATGAAAAGGACTGGAAATTATATTATAAACTAAAAACGGCCACATAGTCCATAAAATGTGAATTTAAGCGGTTACTGTTATCCTATAAAAAAACCATTTTAAATATCATTTTATAATATATATATGTTATTAAAAAAAGTATTTAGGTTTATAGATATTTAGTTTGCTAATTTTTTATATTCACATCCCCCCTTTCATCCACATTAACATATATAAATTCATTTCACTATATTTCTATATCATGTTAAACATATAATTCTATCATTTACCAAAAAAAATTAATAATATAAATTAAAATAATATCATATTCTTATAGGGATTATGAAAGAATACATTTCCTTCCTTCCATCAGAAATTTCTCATGATTCCTATACATACATTTTATCTTATTCAATATAAAATTACAGTGTCTGTTCTATAATTTAATATGAAATTATATTTATAATAAAAAATCATTACATTATACCTCTTTTTAGAGAATTCATTCAAAAATTACACCACATATTGATTCTGTAAATGGGGCATATTTGTTATGTACTTTATTAAAAGAGAACATCATACACATAATACATGTGAGATGGGTTTTATGGATGATAATATTGGCATAGCACTAATATAGAATAATAAAAAATGTAAAAGGTAACATTGTACCACAAGATTCACAACCCATTATTCTCAAGACTCATAATCCCTTAAAAATTTATATTTGATGTACAAATTAAATCAAAATTGATATCTCAGTAATTAATGTTATCATAGATCACCCATCAACTATTTTATACATTGTTGGGTTGTTTAATAAAATGAAAATTATATATCATTTATTGTACTATTTCATGTTGGAATAGGTTAATTCATCAACTTCAACATCACATGATATAGAACGACATTTATTCATATAGTTATCTCATATGGGGCATATTAATTGTTATGGATGAGATTTTATTTCATGAGAATACAATCATAGGATGGTACAAATACCAACATCCTTTAATGTTCATAGGGAAGGATCAATGTATATCTAAAATATATTGAAAAAAATATTTATTGGATTCATCATTTATTTGAGAGATATACACCATAATGATGTTTAACATTATGTTAAATTAATTTTAGATAATCATTAAAAATATTGTAGTGATACTAGGATATCAGACATATACACTCAGTAGTGGTCTTTTTTATATCCTTGACACATCTCTAATATATATCAATGCATGTACATTAAGTGATAATTATTTACTCATGGGTATTATATGATCATTTTTTATATTCCATTCCAATATAACCAATATATAATATTTTACTTTTATTATCTTTGGATGGATTATGTATTAACCCATTGTGATGTTCACATATTTATATGTTTTTTATATTTGAATGTTTCTGCTCCCCCTTATCTTTCATAATTCCATGTTTTTTTTTCAAAATCACCACTTTAATATACATTCAATAATCACCAACATTATATTGACACACATGAGTTCTCAAATATTGATCTATAAATATCATTTCTTCCTAGGTGGCTATAGAAATGGCACCTATATACTAATTTAACATATTTGACAATATTATTTTACTAATGGGGTTATAAAAATATCTTATAAGAAAAAATATCTAAAATTATCAATATTGAAAATTTATATTCTTCATTTCATTACAATATAAATCATATTCTATATCGTCCTCTTATATAAACTTAATCATCTCCAATACACATATTTTAGAAATAATTTGATTATGGTATATAAATTTAAATTAATTTATGATTCCCTTGTCCATCCTTATCGAAAATAAAAATATTGCACCTCTTTAAATCCTTATTACTGATAATGTTTCAGGATAATTAAAATTTAGATTGTATTCTTATTTGTTTTCTTTTCCATGATATTAAAATAGTAATGTTGTCACAATCATTGATAATTTACACACATCAACATAGGTTTACATTGTGTTCATTCAATTATAGTATATAAAATAATATTTTATGACTACTTTATATGTAACAGTTATATGAATATATATAATTCTACTTGTTTTAAATTTAAATATTATTGTTGTAAGAATTATAATGTGTAATTTTTATTATTTATCATAGATATTTAACTATCTCGGGGCATGTGATATTAATATACCATTTTCTATTAGGATAAATCCTAATATAAGATTTTATGTAATGTTATTTAAAAAAATTCATTTCCTAATAGATAGATGAGTTTCTATATGAGTTATGAATATAATATTCATAAAAATCTAGAAAACAACATTAATTTCTTCATTATAAATGAATTTTACATCATTTTATGTTATCATGGTTTGTGCATTTGATAATTCTGAGAAATTACTAAAAACCATTTAATAGTAATTATATAATTCTGTGAAACAAGGGATCATCATCACTAATGATAGTCTTGTACATTATTCAATCAACATTTAGTCCAATGATATACATATATCACCTTGTTATTTACTAGATTCTCCATGAATGAATAATTTTCCTTATAAAATTCATATTTTTACTTCTATATGGTTTTCCATTAAGGTAGTTATTTATCACAATAATAAAATAAAATTATTATTCTTTCCAGAATTTATAATATAAGACTATATCATCTATCATGACCACTATAATGTTTTCATGATAATATCATACGACATTATTTATCATGACCAAGAATATTTATAGAGTATTATGCGTGACACAAACTATCTTGGATATTGTGGTACCCTAATACCCGAGCTGCCTCTGTCATGACCAAATGGGATATTTCGAAATCCACAAGGTGGTGGCCAGAACCTAGAATCATACAGTAGTATAGTGGGAAAAATGCTTACACAATATCAAAAAATATAAAAATGATATAATTCATTATATGAACAGTACTCCATGATTAATTACCAGAATTCAAATAGTTAATGAAGTACCTCAATAGATAGATAAGCACATCAACGAAAACATTAACCCAAAAAAAAACCCAACTAAAATCTACAACCCTATGTATCTTGGGGAACTTGGATCCACAAATAAAAAAACTCACTCAATAGTCCCATGTATTATGAACATCCACCACCTCCATGTGGATCATTCCATTTGATCAGACATAGAAAAAGAAAAACAAAAAATTCATGAGGGATGAGGTATGGTGAGTGTTACAAATCATGATAGGGTCTCACGAAGCATTCAATAATTGATTATAAAACTATAATCAGATAATTCATTCAATTTAAATAAAATTTGTGATGTTATAAAATATCCTTTTAATATTTTAATAAACATGCATTCAGTTCCATTTATGGAAATCATTTCAAACATGGATAAAATAAATTTTTTATACAAAAAAATTATATAAATAAATTGTAATGATTAATAATGGTCTATAAATAATGGAATAAAAAAATAAAATGTAAAAAGTACCATGGTTATCCACCATGATGTATGTATGTTCCTCGATATAGGATCCTCACACATCTAAAATTTGCGATCACGATTAATCATGTTTGAACACATACCACGTGATCGGGCCAAATTGGATGCTTCCATATCCAATCAGGTATAATCATTCTAGACTATATTTTTAGTGTTTTCCTCATCACATTTTTTTTGAATCAATATTATATCATTATTTTTCCATATAACCCACTAACTACCCAAGATCACATGGTCTCAATCAGTCAATTAAAATAGTAGATGGATTGAATTTAAAAACAATTATCATTTTAAATTCAATTTACTGATTATCAATTAAAATATTTCAACTAAATATCATAACCAATACATGGGATTTCATTCATTTTCTGTATTTTCAATCCAAAAAAATTATGGGTTTTCTTTATTTCATTTTTATCCATTTTATGTTATTACGAAATAAATAATTTCATTAATTCAATAATAAAATTACATTTTCATAAAAAATTAATCAATTGTTTCAAAAATTCTATACACACTTCCCATCCCATTTAAATTGGGGTTTTCTCTAAAAATCCATACCAATTTGAATTTCATAATAGAATCATTCGAAATAAAGGTTTTATAATTATATTAAATGTAATTTCAAGAAAATAATTTGTATAAGTGTTTCAAATTAAGGGATAATGTAATTTTTTTTAAGAAGGTAGCCCAGGGAATCCACCGCATCATCCCACCTTTAGTTGCTCACTACTTGTTTTTAATTTTTTTCTTATTTTCTTATCTATAATAAAATTTTTATTTAGAGTCAGTGAAATGGTACCAGCTACATTTAATCACGTAATCAAACAATCATTACATAAAATGTTAATTCCATTGACGATCAAGGATAATTAAGATCTATAAACCAAATATAAAATGAATATCTATCAAGAGATATATTATATCAAAATAAATATATTCTAGATACATTAATAGAATTATGATCCATCACTTTATTAGTAATAATGAAAGAATTATTGGATGAAAATTCATTATATGAGGTCCACTTACTATAGCGTTAAACATGTTCCACCAGTAATTTTAATCTCTATATGATGAGGTTGATGGAGACAAATCCACATACTGTGAGTTTCAAAGGAAGAAGGTTTTTTGTTTGGATCGAATGGGGAAGAATATCATCATAAATACTGCATTAAATAATTTTAATTATTAATTTTAAGGTATTAAATACATTCATCAATTTTTTCTACAGAGGATAACACAGTTGGGAAAACAGTGCATTGTATCCATGCTCTGCTACTTGCTTCCTATTTTGGGTAAATGGTTTGGAGGAATTGTTAGTCTAATCATTTTACAATTTAATATTTACCTAATTCCTTGAGGTTCATAGTTTTGAGGAGAGGTTGGATGGATTGGGGAAACTATTTATACCCATCTGATGGCTTCAAATAGGGTGAATGGTTTTCTAGGAAAAACATAAGATTTACATTAACCATGTTTCAACAATGCATGTGTAAATTGGATTCCAGAATTCCCCACATTTCAGATGAAACTTCTCAATACCAGATCCAAAAAAATATTATCAAATCAAGGGTTAAATAACGTCTAAAATAAGGTAATAGGAAGTTATAACCACCCCACAATAAATATACTTTGCCCATATAAATCCTATATATATATATATATATCCATCTCAAAGTGGTGAGGGATGAGATCTAATATTAGTGTCTCCCACTCACAAGACTCATGCTAATAAAAACCAAATTATCATATAACATGGTAATAATGTATCATAATAATGTGTAGAACCACTTTATTTTAATTAACTATCCATACTAAATTTTTTTAACCAAACAAATCATGATAAAAATCATAAAATCCCCTACTAATTACATGAGAAGGGTCAAATAGGTTCATCATATTCTACAATACATAGAATACTGTTAGATCAAAATCATCTATGGTGGAAGTGGTGAATTTTTCGTCACTCTAACTACCATATGAATAATCATTAATGGCTCCACAAAACATGAGACAATATTTCCCTATTTCATAAGCTGTCACTGATCCAACTGAGGTGAAAGTCTCGACAACACCTAATAACCAACCATAAAATTCAATAATATTCGATTCTTATCATCATTATAATTATATTAACTTTATTCTTTTAGCATTGTATTATTAATCATATTAATATTAGATGTCATCCCTTGAAAAAAAAACATGGTACAACAAAGGATTCTGAACAAATATATGACCAACATAATGGTAACTTACATGGGAAATATTACATGGTCTCTTAGTAAACTATAAAAATGTATTTCTAGTAACTATTTTTCAAATTAAACACCGCATATCCCAATTACCTACCTCGGCCCAACCATAATTGAGAAATCATCCACATATCTTGTATTCCAAAACCTATATGGCATGTTCTATGTGGACATATCATTGCAGATGATATTACATGCTCAAGATCACATAAGATCTCATTTACTTATAGAGGTGAATCTAAAAATCATAACTATACAATGTATTCTTATAAGAGACTACCTTATATGGAACACCATGAAACTTGAAAACATGATACTTGGTTATTTCTTAGATGGGTATAAAATCAGTCGACTTGGTCATCTAATCTATAATAACACACATTAAAATCTTCATCAAATGAATATGTGTTGAATCCACCACCAAATCTATATAAATATCATCCCACTTTCACGTTTAGACTGGAAGGATATAGAGAAAATACAATGGTTTCTAGTACTTCCCCATTATATATTTCCATGTGTATAAGTGAGAAACAAAGTCATCAATGTTATATCTCATACCAATCCACCAGATTCGACAATGCATTTAATACAACATCTTCTTCTTAAATGAGTTAAATTCCCACAAAGAACTATGACAGTCACCCATCACATATATTTTAACTAAATGAGTCATAATATACCATTTTCAAGAAAAATTAAATACCCACTAGGAAAAAATACCACTCATCAATAGTATACCCACAATGAGGATAGTATCTAATGAAATATAACACATAATTATACTTCCAGTACTAACAAATCATCTCTATGATATTGGAAATCGATAGAAAACTAGTCAAATAATCCTCCGACTCATTCTCGTGGACTCCCAAGTGTAACAGTGAAAATATAGTTTTCTAATTACACTCTTATAATAATTTATTAATGGTTAGGGATTTTCATGATAAAATCATTATTGATGACATTCATCTTCTTATCTATCCTATGATGTATAGTGATTTAGGCAATGATGTGATAAACCATCACGTTGAATCTACAAATGGGAAGGTTGGTGGAACCAAAATTCCTTCTTGATAGCCTCTAATGGTTTCAGTTTGGCTTTAATGTAGGTGATTATTATATCAACCCATCATCACTATATCAAATTCATAGCTGGCTGAGTAATGATATAAATGATGATTTTGTGGTCAGTTTAAAAAATTAAATACTCTCCCAAAAAATAATGTCTCCAATTTTGCACAAAATGCAAAACTACATCCAACTAAAGATCGTGTGTCTTGTAATTTATTTAATGTAGCCTCTACTGTCGAGACACATATGCAACAACTCATTTTTCATACACAAGAATTGATCTCAACACTATACCAGGTGTGTCATAATATATGGTGTAACTCTTTCCATGTTCTAGAAAAAGTAGTATTTGTGACGAAGTCAGACGCCCTTCCATCGCTTGAATGGCTGAATTGCTAGAATATGTCAACAAATACTTCACACCCTTTTTTTCTGGCCCGTTAGTGGCACTGATAAACATGAAATGTCCTATATAAAGAGTCTATAGTAACCAGCCATCTCGGTGAACCTACATGCATCAAATATCTTCATTATCTGATCCCAGTAAACTACAACTCTCATATTCTCTGGGTCTATTGATACTCTGATCTCAGAGATAACATGACCCATAAAATTAATATGGTCCATCCAAAACATTATTTTTGTGAGCATAACATATAACAGATGCTCTCTCAAGGTAATAAATATTATCTCAAGATGGATGGCATTGTCATATTGTGTGTGATATTACAACAGGATATGATCCATAAAGACAACCATGATATAATTAATGTAAGTATAGAAAAATCGGTTCATCAGTTCCATGAAAATTTCAAGTGCATTTGTGAGACCGAACAACATAACCAAATACTCATATAGGCCATACATTCTTCGAAAGGTTGTAAGAGGTATATCAGATGACCTATTGAGAAACTAAGAATAACGGAATCACAATTCAATTGTTGATAACAATTGGGATACATTAATATCATCAAATATATCATCAATCCTACACAATGGATATTGGTTCTTGACTAAAAAATCATTCATCTTCCTCTAATCAACAAAATGTCCAAGGGTACCATCAACATTCTTTGCAAAAAGAATAGAAGAACCCTAATGGGAAGTACTCAATTGAATGAAACTATTTGCTTGAAATTCCTTCAACAACTTATTGATAACCAATTACAATATTATCTCTATCCTATACTGTGGAATGGACACCAGTGCCACTCCTTGAACAATATAAATAGAGAAATACACCTCTTTATCTCTCTCCAGTGGTATGCCTGAAAATTCATTAGGAAAGACAACTCTGAAGTGACACAACAATGGAAAAAATTACATCTTTGAAATCCCCAGGTCATCCAGATATAAATTATAAATTTGGCCAGCAAATATCCCTAACCCATGATGTTTGGGTGTAGCTCAACTAACTTTTACATCCCGTTCACCATTGTGTATAAAAGATCTGACCTTCGGTGACATGAAACTCACCTTGTAGTGATGGTATTCAATAATTTCCAAAATGGATACCAACTAGACCTTTCATATAGTGAAATCAAAGCATGTCATCTCTAAGACATAGAGGTCCCTTAAGAAGTGACACTCACAAACCTCATGTGGTCACTCCTTGTACTGACATACATAAGTTATCATAATCCCCAATTGAGTGTATAGTATCATAACGTCATTATAAGTATTAATATGGTGACCAAGGCTCTCCACAATAGCAACACACATAAAATTATGGGATTCCCCTATTTCAAAAAGAGAAGAAGATAATAATTAGGAATCTAGATTCATACCTCTATCCATAAAGGGCGTGATATTTGGTTCTTGTTCAGTTTTCTCGATTGCAATAGTATAACCTATATCATGGCACTACGGCCCTACCTAACTATACTGATCTGATCCATCATACTTTCACTTTAAACTTGTGTTCTAGTTACTAGAGCCATAAACATCTCCTCATCCATAATTTCATGAAGAACTCTAGTTCCCTAACTGAGGTAAAAATAAAGGTCCTTCTCTTGATTGTGGAGTCAAAACCGATCCCCTCTCACTAGCTTATGGTAAGAAAAACTAGAAAAAACACTGAAGAGGACCCATCTTGTCACAAGATCAACACTCAACCTGGTCTCTCGAATACTAAGGTCTCTTTTTAAAAATTATCTTTCACTCGTACCAACTCACCTGGCTACCTGAAGATACATCACTACAACTGGAATCACCACCTAAAGGCTCCCTACAACACTTCCTACTTTCAAATGAAATAGTACGAGCATTGGATGTCGAAGCACCATGGATCGCATCTCCAAACTACCTCATATTGTGCTTGGTAATCAAGACCCGGTTTATTTTAGTGTCCACCAAAGTTATCATAAAAACATTCACCTATGATAATATGTCGTACTTGAGAGAATTGTTAAATCTCTTAGAAAGTGATAACTCATCACCCACCAAAATATGAGTGAATGACTACAGATATCTAAAGCGAGAATAATAATCCATTACTGAAAGACCACACATTTCTAAATGCATGAACTCTTATGATCGATCACCCCTAAATGTATCGGGGTAGATGTTATCATAGAACATCCTCTAAAAAAATCACAAGACATTTCCTTAGGATGTACCATATTTGAGACAACATCCCACCATCACCTGGAGGTATCACGTAGGGTGTAAGTCGTGATCTTAATCATCCTATAAAGAGGAGTCTCTAGATGCTCGATGATTGAAATCATGGCCTCCAACCATGACCCTATAGCATGTGGTCTTCCATCCTATGAAAAATTTGGAGGACATTGCTACTGGAATACTCACATCATCTTTTCCATTGTCGAGTAAGGATGTTATTCCCTCTAAAAATCTGGCACAATCCTCATAAAGACATCATTGAACCATTAATCAACACCTATGTGTATTATAACAAATGGTGCCAATATTGGAACATCATTATGATCTACTAGTAGTCCCTGGTCCACTATTTTTGGTGTCTGATGATCGCCTTGTACCTAGTGTTCAACCAGTGGACATCTTGGTGGCATGATTCTGCAAGGTCAAGTGCACACCTCAATTCAATATTATTAATAACATCATCATAGATGTGTAAGAAATAAATACGAGAATAAATCATTATTGTTTTACAGAATAAAGTTATATTGAATGTAGAACCACTACATAGCATGTTCTCTTATGCCTTAACATGGGTGTGTACCTCATCCAACCTAGTCATGATATACCCTATACACACGACATGTTCCCCCTAAGACACTTCATGTACTTGATTATTCCATCAATCTCAATTTCTTCAACATTTCTAGAACTACACGGCTCTCTACCGATGTTACACTACATTGTGTGTTCACCCTATAAACTCTGTGTACCACTTATGTTTCACCCTCCAATGTCATTTGTCACAAGACCAGACACATGGTTGCTTTTTACACAGTGTGTAGAACCCATTTTTCATCCACCTGTTTCATTAGTCACACATCCAGATACATGGTCTTTGACAACATGGTGTGTACTCATAGTACATGGAATGTTCTACAAATGTTTATCAACGTCGTTTCTTGGTTCACACAGTCAGTCACATGGTCAACAACTACACAATATGTACCTACGATACAAAACATGTACATAAGAAATGTATTGTCTTCATGAATAGATGAACACAAGGAGTGTGTTCATAAAATCACACATTGTGTTGTTTGGGTTTCAATACATAAATCCTCGGAAACATCTCTAGAACCCACAAAACCGTTAAAATTTTGGACAAGGATTTACATGTTCCAATCTGTGAGATCCCATACTCCGAGAGAATCAATGTTTTCCATCCTAATTCATATAATATCTTAATAGAATTTAGTTAATGTTCAAATATGATCCACCATATTTTAATCTAAGGGGGACCATAACACCTCAGGGATCAAATCAAGGCATCCATCCAAATGAAACATTACATATACAAACACCCTATCAAAATAAAAGGTATTCATATCACAAAATCTTTCATAAAATCATACATATCTAGAACAACAGCTATCACAACAACATGAAATCAGTAATGCACCCTAAATGGCATGACAATAATACAAGAATGTGATCACTATAAAGTACCTATATGATGCTTGAGATGACATACCATCATCTTATCAAGTTGTAACAAAAATAGAACCATAATGATATCAATGATAACAAAACAAAATAGGTGAATCATGGATCAGTTAAATCAAATAAACTATAATAATTGCAAAACCAGAAAAATTACAGTATTCAAGGTAACTTATCCATTCTGTGTACACAATTTAGCTACTATGGGAGACATCGTATTATTAAATACCTACCAATACTTATTCTAATCGGTAGGCTCTAAACAGTAAGGCATATATAAAAAATATTCCTTTGATACCACATTGTAAGATCCAAGATCTAGGTACTTATAAAAGGTTCCAAAATCATGGTTGATCACATAAACTCCAACGCATTTCAAAAAACACCAGAGGCTATCATCTAGAAACGAGGTCCAAGGTGTGATATTGGCGAAATCATTACCTCATGGGTAAAATACACATAGAGGTAAACAATATTAATAAATAGTAGAAACAACACTACCATACAAAAGGAATAAATTGTGGAATACTAAAAGTAAATCCAACAGAATTCGTAATTTATATAATTGACGAATCTCACATGTGTATAAGAAAGTATCAAAATAAGTGACAATGTTATAAACACAATACAGTAACCCATGTACGAAAATAATAAACTCCATCAGCATCACCGGCCTTAGATTGGATCCATACTCTTTAGCTCCAACATCAATCAAGTACCTTATGAAAAAGGGTACTTTCCATTATGTATATCTGAAACCATATAATCTGTTTGGGTGAAAAACATGTCCCAAATAGGGTGTGAGATGAATCCTTGTAGGAAACTACTAAATGATATATGTATAACTATCATAGAATATATATATATATATATATATAGCTGGTTATATAAAAAAGATGTAATAATCTAGGTTGTTCTCAAATGTAAACAATCCAACAGTTTCAATTTCATTAATTTAAAATTATTACTTAATCTGTTGAATCATGTTAACATTGGTTTTAGGTCTTTGATCTGTATCCCAAATTTAATCAGAAATATAGATGTCTTAGAAGACAATCTAATAGTAATGTAATATTGATTACACGCCTATTTTTGTTTCTAGGTAGACTCATCACAATTATTTAATTATTCAATAATGACACTTTTGGAGTGTTTTCATAGTCTAATTCCCCCTTTTCTAACATAACAACATATTATTTATTAATGAACCCTTGAAACATCTCTCACATTCTAGCCCATTTGGTCCCACATAGCAGTAAATAAGTTATTAAGGACATCCTGGGTAGATCATACAGTCAATACCCCTTGGTCAACATATCATAAAGAAAATATAAATGAACTCATAGGTATATCTCATGGTCAATAACCATTGTTCAAACAAAGAATCATTAAATATAAACAACCTCATTGGTTGCTCTCACATTCACTAACCCTAGGGAAAACATCTAATCCAAGGCTCTCATAATCAATTGGATAAATAGTGTGCACATAATATCAAATAGCTCATGTAATCCTTAAATACTTCATGGAAAAACATTCAGAAAGATTATCACAAGTATTTTATATAATCAATCAAATCGAACCTAATAAAACATGGCATGTAAGACATGGTACCCAACCTTATGCCTATGAAATGACCCCTTTTCAAACAACCAACCCTTAACAGGTATTAATAAAGTAAACTTCCAAAGCATGCAATACCCCATTAAAGGGAATCTAGTTGATTAATTATATATAATCAAAAGAAAAACAACGAAAGCCACAAACCATCAAGATTGATGTCACATAACTAATATCCTTGATATTCATCCCTTGAGTTAATGTAGATCGATGTAGATCAAGAAAAATTTGAAAAGAATTCTAGCATAAATAACACATTACAGAGGAATAATTCAGACGAATGTCTCAAGTTGAATTGATAACTCACTGGTGGGAACCCAACACACATAAAGACGTCTCAATCGGAGGTCTGATATAGAATCGTAAGGGGTTCAAAATTCATCATTCATCCAATTTCTCCCATGTATGAACCAAGGGAAGAAGAAGGTGTTTCTAAAAATGATATTTGACCTAGCTCCGATATAAGAAATAAAATGAAAACTATACTACATGTTCATTAAAGGTACATAATCTGTAGTAGCCTTAACCAAACCCCACTATAAACGGTCTTGTAGGTCACCACTTGGCCTTGTATAGTACTGTTACATGACCAGTACACAACTGCACACGGTACCTATGTACATGACACATAATCAAATGATAATGACTTGTACATAGAAAATTTCAAATTTGTTAATTTTTCATTAAAAAACAAACTGAAATATGAATCCACACATGGAATTGAGGCCCTGGTACATACATTCAAACTCATCATCTCTATTCATCATATTAACCAAACCAACCCATACTCACAACTTCATACCAAAACTTGTTATAGGAAAACCAATTTTCATAGCCCTGCTTTATAACCACACCACACCCAACATAGCCTCATTATTGTACTACCACATATCGTCCACTTACCCATTACATGTAAGCCAAAACACCCCACACATCCTAACATCTCATAATCCATGGAAATGAACATTTTTATATTTAATAATTTATCTATAATTTAATTCCACTTGTTAGTTTTGGGGTTATAAAGAAAACTATAATGAAAAAGGAGAAACCACACATATTATATTTCATAATCGCAATAAAATATCATCACATGGGAATACATATATGTACCCATCCATCGTGCTAAACAATTTAGAATGAAAAAGGAGAAACCTAAATGGAAGAATATTGATGGACACTCCCTAGTTGTACCAAAAACATGGGCCTGCGTACAACATCTGACTCTTCATGGAATCAAAAACCTAAACAAGTAAATATCTTGAAGGAAACATGTTTTTTGGGGTTTTATGTATCAATGATAAGGTTTATGAAATTGAAGAAGGGAATTTTATCTGAACTTAGTAAGATCAAATATGATTCAACAGAAATTTGATACAATTTAATGTTACAATTAATGTCAGATCTGACCCAAACCATGTGGTTTGACTATATAAAACCGTAAAATACCTTATGTGAAATAAACATAATTTTTTTCCCTTTTATATTATCTAAAAAATTTAAATTTGGCCTTAAATTCAATTTACATCATAGAAAAACATCAAAAGGCACAATTTGGATGAACCATAAACACTTGTTTTGTGGCACTACAAGCGATACAAAATCACCTGAGGCACCATCAGACGATACATCATCAGGGTGAATGGCCTACCGAAATTCGTGAGTCACCACTAGGAGAGGAAAAATCAGAAGAGACACCACCAACCTGACCCACCTCCAAGCATTAGGCACCACCAGATGAGACCCCATTGGTTGATCAATCACCAGGGTGAGACACCACCTGAGATCCATCGCAAGAGTGATACAAAACTAGTGATCTACTTGTAGGGTGAGACACCCCCATGGATAGACAACTACTAGGTGAGACACCACTAGGGTGTGAAATCGTTGGCACGAGACACTTCCAGTGTGAGACGCCATTGGAAGGAATGAAAAATGACAAATTTTTCCAATGTGTTGAAATGATCCACCCTGACTTTCAAGGAAGACCACAAACACCATATTTAAATCAATTCAATGGAAAATAATTTTCCAATACAATACATCAAATACATATTAATCTAGACTCAATATCTTGAATTCAAATCTATCCAGGAGAAAAAAAGATTACGGTTTTGAGAAACCATGCCTTGAAAAAAATTTCAAGGATATCATAACACAAGAAACCCCTCTCTCAAATGAACACATAATAGTTCATTGATAACACACATTGTTTCGTTTTAATGATAAGGTTGAAACATCAACACCAAATAACACCTCCTCCAAAATCAGCTAACCATAATTTATCATTATGGAGGTTGACATGTTATCCAAAATGAATATAAAACAAATTTGCAAAAATTTTAAAAATCACACAATCTGAACGCATCAATCGTGGAATTTTATCATCCATTTCAAAAACATTCTACTCTGGACAATAATAACATGTCCGTACAAGTTTAATCTAATCATGGTTAATGCATCTCAATTTTGAATCAGATCATACCCTTTTCATAAATCAACATGTTATCAAACAACAAAACCTAAATTAAAACATGTCATCAAATAATCAATAAGGTTCTAACATCACATCCCAATGGAAAACAAAACAAGGCGAAACAGCAAAAAATATACATGTACTGGGAACGTATTTGTGTCACTTTCTCCAAAGTAGTATCCTCCTAGCCAGAAGACCACCACTATAAATGAACCAATGTAATTCTCACTCCACACAATACCTTTTCTTGAAGATCATGTATTTTACTAGTCATTCGAAAAATGTACAATCATCCATGATATATAACTCCTCCCATTCAATGACATGGGATTCATCATGATGATACTGAAAATGTACATATATGCGAAAGACATCATGGATCTTCTCTAACCATGGTGGAAATGCAAACCGATTCCACACCTCATCAACTCACCCCAACACCTCTATGTTCCCTAAAATTGTTGGGGAATTCATAATCTATCTACCAAACCTTCGCATAACACATCGGGGAGAAAGCATAAAAACCCTGTTGTCCCCATTTTTTAACTCCAAGGGCCTCCTTCTGTTATCTGCGTAAGACCTCTATGAGTCCTGAGATTCATTCATCTTCTCGCAAAAATGTGGAACATTCTCTATCATTCTCTACACCACAACAACGTGAATAATGGATTTTTACACAACCTCTATCCAACACAATAGAAACAAGTAGGGTCTCTCATATAGTGAATCAAATGGGGCCATCATAATGGATGAATGAAATCTATTATTGTAACCACACTCCACCATGGGAATTTGTCGTACCCATGATCTACCATTTTTCAAGACACATGCTCACAACATATGTTCCAACTTCTACATATTTCATTCTGCCTTCCAATCTATATGTGGATGGAAAGATGTTTTCATTCCTAATTATGATCCCAAGCAGTGTTTCAATGCTCTCCAATAATATTAGGTATATTGTGCATCATGGTCCATGACAATGGTCTTCAGAACTCCAGGAAACCACACCACCTTATCCATGTTGTTATTACCATAAGAAAACATTGTACCTGACTCCTTGGTCTCTAATAAGATAGATGATTTTGTCAAAAAAATCCCTAATCACATAGATAGAATAAAAATATTCCGGAGATCTAGGAAACCCTATGTTGAAAAAAATCTATATGTCCTCCCATTTAAATTATGGAACATAAAATGGATGAATGAAATAACCAACAATGTAGTACTTATCTTTTATCTGCAGGAAAACCAAAATCCTTGCCACAAACATTGCCTCAATCCATCTCATCATGTGCCACCATAACTGAAGTCTCATCCCACAGTACTAATTGGAAAATTTTGGGTTTATCGGAAAATTAAATTTCAGAAAATCTTGAAAGAATACATTTTTCATTTCCACTGGATCATAAAACAATCCATGAAATAACATCTTGTTCCTTCCATCCACGGATGATCTCTCTTGATCTTCACCATGGAAAACTCGATCGTTCAATACCAATGCCTCTGAGTCTTCACAATAGGACCCCTCTTCATGGTGCATCATAGAATACTTCATCTTCATCAGACGAAAACAAACTCTTCGTCTATCTACCCTAGCATCCATGCTCATGGATTCCAACTACCCCATTACTCTCCTTGCATCCACAAATTTACAAACTACACCCTTCTATGACAATGATATCAAATTTCCGATTAAAATTCCCCTTTAAAAAGGTGTATAGTATGTCAAAATCATAATCGAGAAGAAAATCCATCCACTTATGATTTTTGATGTTCAGGTCACACTATGAAAATTTATACCTCATGATATTTTGATCTGCGAAGACAACAAAGTTCACCCCAATAAAGTAATGCTAGAAAAACATCATCCCAAACACAAATCATTCTAGATCCCATCATGGGTGACATAGTTGTGTTAATGATGGAATAACATACTATACTAAGAAAGGATCACATCGTTATGCTACATCAGTATACATCTGAAGACCATATGGGAAGCATCACAAAACACCTCGAGCATTACACCTCACTATGGAAACTGGAGAATTGAAAAACATCCTTTTCATGTATCCAAATGCTTCCTTACACAAATCAATACCCAGAAAATCTTCTTCCTTCGTAGATAACAATTGAAATAGGTCTTCAAATTGTGATCAATTGGTTACAAACCTCCAATGATTGCATAGAAGACCATGAAAAATATGATCATCTTCCATGATCATGGTATATAACCAAGAAACCCATGATTTAAACATATAAGGGTCTACTACCTCAACCTTTTGATGAACCACACACTTGATTAAATTCAAATCACAAATCATGGTCATACACTTGGACAATTTCCAAAAGAGATGATGGGTCTGAAGAACATGAAATACAGTTCTGAGATGTCCAGCATGCTCCTCCACTTATTCTGAGTAGATTAAGATATCTCCAATGAATATGATGATGATACGGTCTAGTAACATATCAAACATAGATTTAATAATCCCCATTAACATTGTTGGTGCATTAGTTACACCAAGTCACCTACCTCAAAAATTGTAGTTCCCATACTAGCATCTAAATGCAGTCTTTAGGATATCTCCCTTCATCACCCTCAATCAGGGATACCAAGAATAGAGATTGATAATAGAAAACCAACTACCCCTTTTTAATGGGTGAAATTATTTTCCATCCTACGAAGAGGGTAACCATTTTTGACCGTTAACTTATTTAACATTCGATAGTCTATAAAAACCTCATACCGCTGTCTTCTTACTTTCTGAACAACATTAGAGAACCATATGATAAAACACTAGGCAAGATTAAACCCTTATGAATGAAATAATATATCTAAATCCTCATCTCCCAAAACTCTTAAGTTCTCATCCAAAAATGATCCATCAAAATCATATAACCATCGTGATATAAGTCGATCTGAATCTCAACAACATGTCAATGAGGTAGATCATAAGAATTTTGTCAAAACATCATGGAACTTACCAAAGACCATGTGACTCTCAACCATTTTAGCATCCACTGAATCCACCAACACATAATCATGAATGGAATAGACGGTCTCCAAACACTAGCTTCCCACATGAAAACCCATTTTCCAACAAAAACCACACATTTTATATCAACATATAAAAGCTTCACTCCCATCTGCAATCCTTTGATAACAAAACCTATAGAATAAAACTATTTTATGATGAGGATGATATCACATGGATCAATATTTAGCAGGAAATTAGCATCACGAGACTGATGTGGTCCCATTATCAATACACACCCCCAACACACATCATATAAGTAGGTCTATCATTCAATGGGAATACTCAACACTAGTGTAATATAAATATTATATATGTATAGTCCCACTACATGTGCTAAAAAATTTCTATCAAAGGAGTGATAAGTTCATTAATTGAACAATGAATAAACAAGGTTACTAAAGAAACTAATTGTACCTATAGCGATCTATGGCCATGATTGAACAACTCCCTCCTCTACATGCAACTAACCATGACCATATCCTCTAACTCTATATTGATGACCACCTCCACATCCAACATGTAGTCATAGTCCCGGAACATGAGGAACATCCTAAAATTTTCCCCTACTAGATCAATCTCCCTTAATAGGCGTGAACCTACTACCCTTGCAGTTGAAACGGTTTCACCGGTAACTGCTGTTGATGTCGGTGCTAAACCTCTACACCTCCATTAATCTGAGCTCAATGAACACATAACAACCCTTCCTTTTTATACATTTGTATTAAATTATTATAAAGTTTAAAAGTATAAAAGTATTACACCAAAAGGATCCATTGTTTTAGTTTCATTGTATGACTAGTATCAAAAATAACATTTGAAACATCAAGCATAAACATTTATTAAATTTCATATTATCAGGATTATTATTTTCACTTGACCTCCCCTTATTACATGTAGCTACTTGAGGATATAAATCAAAAATGGGTGAGATAAAATCTTAGTAAAAGGATTGATACGAAAAATATATAATGGGTGATCATAATCATGACAACATCAACAAAATCCAAAGGGGATACGTTAATAAAAGACTTGAAATGTGGAAATGAAAAAAATGAAACATCATGTCTTAATGGTCATCTACATCAAATAGTTATGAGCAATGATAGAATAATGATCATGCATCATTTCCCTTTTAATAATGAGATTCATCACATTACCAAATGCATTGGAGCATTGTTTAATTCTGTGTACACTAATCAAAGTCAAACATTATTATTAAACTATAAAATTCTGGGTTCACCTGTCACATCAAAAATTTTACATTATGATGAAAGCAACATTAAAAAATATGTTAAACATGAACATAACATTACACAAGGAAGGAATTGGTTTTCACATAATAAATCATAATTTAATAGTCATTGGGTCCCTAATAAAAAGAGGGAGTATCATTATGGACATAGAACCATTAACCATGAGTGAGGATTGAAAAAATAATCAAGAAGATAAAAGGATGTGTTTATTAGAAAGAATGGTTCTATTGGTAAAAATTGGGGTTTTCAAAATAAAAATTAGTGAACAAGTACATAATAGACAATCTAATATAATGAAGAATAAATTATTTTTAAGGAAAACCCATAGAAAACATGGAGTGAAAGAGGGATAACGCAAAGAACGGAAGTTGGGATCAAGAAAATCCCCTTACCTTGTATCTGAATGATTTATTCACATTAATGACTAATAATAATAAATAATATTCATCAATTAAAAAATACAGAACCATTTTTACATTAAAATGTTTTATTATGGTTTCTTTTGGTTATATTAGGGGCTTTTGGATGAGTTATAGGGTATAAATCCATTATTCAGGAATGATTGTTTTATGGTTTTCCTGAACGGTTCACTTGTATTCATAAATGGAAGTTCGTGTGGAGCATGGATAATCATCCCGAAGATATATCTCAGATTATTAATGATATTAAAGGATTTAAAATTATCTTATATTTATTTATATTGTAATACATATTGATGAATCATTATTTAGGAATTTAATGGTGATTATTTGGGTAAATTCGGACTGGTTTTCAACCACGAAGATCTTGTTTTGTTTAAACAGTTAGTAATATGCACCTACAAATTATCTAAAAACATAAATAGGATATAATACATATAATATAATATTTCTCAACAATAAAAATTGTTTTATGAAAAGATATAATCGTGGTAATGGGAAAGTTAAAACATGTCATTCTTGAAGGTGATAAACAAACTCCTCATGAACAATGTTTTCCTTTCTAAAATGAAAAGAATAGGAGAAAGGTATATGATGATATATAATCCCATTAGTATCATGTAATATTATTATATTTATGTTACTGGAGTTACCATATAATTCAGATGAAGATAGATGGGGATATATTAAGAGAATAAATTGAAATAGAGAGGAAGTTAAAGGAAAAGATAGAGAGAAATTACCTCATGAATTATCGTCTTGAGATCCTCCATGAGGAACCATGAAATGGTCTTCTAATGATACCAAAAGTTCTTAAATGTGATGATGTTATTGGGAAGATTTCTATGTATAGATTATAAAAGGATGGAATCTTGATAGGTGTGTAAAAATGAGGGTGTGAATGGTGGTATTTATAGTGGAGGGGAGAGGGGTTTTCTCAATATTATATTCAATATTTTATTATTTCTCCATAGGAAAAGAAATATTGAGATATACATAACTAATTATAGTTATTTTGTTATGTTAATCTGAACCATATGTTCTTACATCAGCATAACATCATCCTTGTCTTGTAATTCATGAGTTTAACTTATTTTTTAAATTCTCGTATTTCAATATTCATCAAAAATTCATGTATTTCGAAAAAAATACCAAAAATTAACCCCAAAAAATTTTCAACATGTGGAATCCAAAAATGATGTCCATTTTTCAAAAACAATTTCCAAAATATGTTGAATTGAATTCATAAATAAAATATTATTTTATTTAAAAAATAATAATTATAAAACATTTATTTTCATATTCCAAGATATAAGTACATCATAATTTCACTAATATCTTATTTATATATAATATAATAGATAATTTTACTATTCATTAGGTTATGTCACTATTAATAAGGTTAACATTACTATCCATAAGGTTATATTACTATTCATCCAAAATTTTGTCTTTTCTATTGGACTCCAAGAATCACCCTGAACACAACCGTGTATTTTTTATTTTTGAAATTCAAAACACCAATGTGGGAATAATTATGATTAATCTTCATATAGTATTTAGTATCATTATATTCCATTGTGATTCCTATTCTGATGATAATATAAGTAATAGTTATAATAATTAGATTCCATTCCTAAAACATTAGGTCATTAAATTATTCCCCCCTTATGAAATTTCACCTTTGATATTTTGTTTTATATAAAAAGGTGAGGGGACTTCTCTTTCATCGCATCATCTGGTTCCCAACATGATTCTTCAATCATTTGGTTCCCCCACAACACTTTCACAAGGTGGGTTGTCATGTGGCATAGAAACATATTGTTCTGGTCTAGAATCCTTAGTGGGTGCTCATCATAAGATAAATAATATTCCAGTTATACCACCTCAGAGTTCAGAACATGTGATGGATCTAGTATGCACTTTCATAGGAGTGATGTTTGAAACACATCATGGACTTGATACATATTTGGTGGAAGTGAAATCTAACAGGCCATGGCTCTTATGCAGTGAAGGATATCAAAGGGGTCAATGTACCAGGGGTAAAACTTCTCTTACATTCCAAACCTCATGAGTCTCGTCCATCGTGATTTTCAAAAAGAATAATTTATCTCCGTCTTCGAACTATATGTAACATAGACAGTTGTCATTATATCTCCTTTTCCATCTCTATGCATCTTTGATATGTTTCAGGATAGCATGAACCTTTTTATTCATCTATTTCACACTATCTGGTCCATGTATCTTTCTTTTTCTAACTTTATCCCATAGGTTTAAGATCTATATCTCTTTCTGTACAATTCTTTATATGGAGCAATCTAAAAAATCGAGTAGAAGCAATTATTGTATGTGAACTCAACCAATGGGAGATTTTGATCACATCCATCATTGAATTCTAATGAGCAGGCTCTTATCATGTCTTCATGTGTCTGAATTGTTCTTTTAGATTGGCCATCAATTTGGGGGTGATAGGTAGTGATGAAATTTAATTCGGTACTCAAAATCATTTGGAATAATTCTCATGAATTTATATGTGAACGTTCAATCATGGCCAGAAACAATCGAGTGTTGAACACCATGTAGTCTCACCACATCCTTCATATAAATCGTTACAATTTGTTCATGTGAGAGATCATTCCTAATTGCGATAAAATGGGCAGTATTAGTATGTTTGTAAAGCACAAACCATATCACAATATTTCCCGTCGACGACTTTGGGAGACCCATGAAATATTCCATAATGACATTATTCCATTTCCAAATTGTTATAGGAAATGGTTGCATCATCCATTTGGACATTTTTCTCTCTTCATTATCTTAACGACATACCAAGCACCTTGAGATGTATTTTGAAATCTCCATCTTGATTTTATCCCACCAGAAGTGATCACGAAGATCTTGGTACATTCTGGTGCAACCAGGATGGATAGATAATTTTGAGATATTATCATTTTCTAATATACCCATGTTTATACAAGGTCACAAAGACACACAAATTCACATTCCTTACCAAATTAAACTATAATCCTTTATATGGGAATCTTGTAGCTTCCCTTCTTTTACTGTATTCGCCTTCCTTTGTCACACCAGATCATCCCCATGATCCTCTTTAATCATAATTTGGATTAATGGTTTTGAAATCAATTGGGCCAGGTAGTATGTATCCAATGCCTTAATGATTTAAAAATTCTACCTCTTTATATCAATGAATATATGTTCTTTCTCAATCTACAACATGGATTGAGTAGCATGTTCATTTATGTTTAGAGTATCGTCTACCATGATTAAATTTCTAGTATTATAGTGAATAGGGAAATTGTAATCCTTGATTTTATATAACCATTTCCATTGATGCATGTTGATCTCCATTTTTGTGAATATATACTCTAAGTTGTTGTGGTATGTGTATATGTCACAATTTTCACCATAAATGTAGTGCCGACATATTTTCATGGAAAAAATCACTATTTCTTGCTCTAGATCATGCGTCATTATGTTGTGCTCATAGGTCCTCAATTTTTGTGAGTCATAGGCTATCTTAATATCAATTTTAATGTGTACAGTACACAAGAAATTCATTGAAGGATCACTATATACATCAAAAAATTCTCCACTTTTTTGTAGTGTATGTACATGTTCAGGGATTACCCTTAACTTTAGCTCCTTGATGCTTCCCTCACATTCTTCATTCCAGACACACTTTACCCCTTTCCTTGTTTACAATGTTATAGGGTTTGAGAATCATGACAAATTTCTCACGAAATGTCAGTAGTAACCAGCTAATCCTAAAAAACTATGGATTTTTGTGACACTGGAGGGCCTAGGACAATTTTCAACAACCTTTTTTTTGGTGTGTCCGTATAATTTCCATCAATTGTGAACACATATCCAATGAACATGACTTGCGTTATCCGAAAGTCACATTTCATGAGATTGGAATACAACTTCTCCTTTCACAATGTCACCAACACATATCTTATAAGTTCATAATGTTACTCTTATCTTTTGGCATAGACGATAATTTCATCAATAAAAATATCTAAAAACTTGGTCGAGGTAATTTATACAGACTCTATTCATAAAATCCATGAAGATTTCAGAGGAATCAGTTAGTCCAAAGGGCATCACCAGCAACTCATAGTGACCATACCTTGTACAAAATCCACTTTTACGAATATCATTCTTTCCACCTTTAGTTGCTAATATCTAGAACGAAGATCAACCATTGAGTATTATTGAGCTACTCTTAACTGATTGAAAAAGTCATCAATCCTTGGTATATGACACCTTTTCATTATGGTAATCTTATTGTGTTCGTGATAATCGATACACAACCACATTGATCGATCCTTCTTCTTCAAAAAGATCCCTTACCTACGATAATGTGATACACTAGGTAATATGAACCATTTTTCCAAATGATCATTCAACGGCTTATTTTATACCACTATTTCAATAGGATCCATCCTATAGAGACACATTGATATAAGATTATCGCTGGGATCGAGTTCAATTGAGAACTCTACCTCACGTTATGGGGGATGTGCATGTATTTTTTAAAGAAATACATCACCCTATTTTCTCACAATGGGAATTTCCAAAAAGATGGAACTTTCCATTGATTCAATAATTTGGGCGATGAATGTGTCTTCATAGGGTATCAACACCCACAACGTTGATGTATTTTTCAAAAGAAATTCCCAATATTCATTGAATTTTTATAGGAGCACGAGATGGTTTGATATATGAAAAAGATATTCTGTTTTCTCAATAGTGGATATGTGCTCTATATAACGATAGCCAATCAATTCCAATTATAGAATTTTTTCCACCAAGGGAAGTATTATGAGATTCACTAGAAGAATCATCCCACATACACCAATAGTATAAGATTCAAACACTTGGGATTCAATGATTTCATCACTTGGTGATTTTATATATATCTCTACTTCAAGGATTCAGGTATTTGAATCTATAGTTATATCAAACATGCATGATTTAATGGAACACATAAAACCAGAATCAAATAAGATATTTTTCATCCTTGAGGAAATAAGAAATGTACTTTGTTCTATTTTATTTCCCAGATCTACTTATAATGTAATGGTTTAATAATCCTTCCCTTATTCCTTTGTTTATGGTGGATACTGATGTTTATTACCATAAAGGACTTGAAGTTTTTTGCACTGGCTTTCATAATTCGCTTTCTCCCTATTGTTGTATCATTGAACAATGAGAGGTTCTCTCCTTTCATCAACCAAATATTCCATCCTTGTCATGTATTTTTGACACTATTGATCATGGTGTCCTTTTTTCCCACAATTGAATCATTTCCCCATACCTCTATGATAGTTCCCATTGTGAAACTTCCCACATTTTTTGAATGTTGGTCTTTTTTTTCTTCACAGCATTATCATTATGTCCTCCTTCATGAAACTCCATCTTTAATTTCTTATCACCATTTACATGGGACCATTCTTCAAACATCATATCCAAATTGAGAGAACATAGAAAAACTTCTTCATAATTCCCAATGTCTATAATTTTAATATCCTTTCAATGGTTTGTTTTTAATCCACTAATAAATCTATCAAAATTTCAATCTATGTTTCTAAAAAAACACAAAGCATTGCTTGCAAGCCATGTGAAATTCACATCATAGGTTGTGAAAGATTCTACTTATTTTTTCTTGAGCTAAATGAATTCCCTCTTCAAATTCAATTAATTATTTTTTTGAAATTATTTTTAAGAAACATGATCTTAATGTCTTCTCATTCCATATCTTCAATTTTAGCATATGGCATCGTGTTCTTAATCAAACCCCACTATTGATCAGTCTCTCCATATATTCAATAAACAGCTAAAGCCAACTTGTCTATTTTAGAACATTGAAGCATATAAAATATTTCCTCAATGGAGTTTACCCAATGTTCCACAACTAGTGGATCTGATGTCCCACTTAACCTCAGTGGTAGTTTCTGCATAAAACACGAGACAATCACTTACTAACTCTTTGGGGAAGGAGGACGTTTCTGATTTTTTGGTTATTGTTTGTAACCTAAGAGATATGGGTCTGAATTTCTATAATGGTTTGAACTCCACATCCTAATGAATTAGGGATGTCATTCAGGCTATCATTTCATTGGACCTCACATGGATTGTTTGCTAGGTTTCTCTTAGTTCCCACCATTTTATAATGTTGAAAATGTTATAACAAAACATAAGTGAACAAGTCATGAATAAATAACTTATTCATTTGTAAAATGTGAATTAAATAATAACTAATGGGATCCCAAAATAAATCTTCTTGTGTGAATATTTTTACTTTGTCTCATACTAGTGGTTTTCTAAATGGTTCACTAATCCTAATTCCCAAATTAACTAATAGTTTCTCTAATACAAACTATATCGAACCTAACTTTTCATTCAATAATATTAAATCATTATAAAAATAAAAAAATAATAGTTTTACACCAAGAGGATGAAGAGGTTTAGTGTATTGGGAAAACTAGAACAAAAAATAACATTTACATCATCAAGCCTAAACATTTATTTAATTCCTTATTCTATGGATTCTTATTGGAACATTACTTCTCCTTAGTACATGTAGTCACCTAATGACATAAATAAAAACAGGGTGAGTTAGATTCCCAATATGCGGATAAATAGAAAAAATATAGCATGTGGATATAATAATTTTAACATCATCATCCATATCATGATTTGAAACATTAATAAATGACATGACATGTGGAAATCTAAAAAATGAATTGTCGCGTATTACTGGTCATCTACCACACATAGTTGAGAACAATTCTATAATCATGTTCACACATCATTTCCATTTTAATAATTATATTAATCACATTACCTAATGAATTGTATTTCTGTATAATTCCAGGCACACCTGTCAGATTCAAACATTCATATAGTGCTATAAAATTTTGGGCACACCCATCACATCATAATATTGTCATTTTCAAGCATGCCAAATTTTAAATATGTAAAAAAGAACTGAAAATAATCTATGGAAAAAAATGGGTTTCAAATAAAAAATCATATTTTGATAAAAATTTGTACTCCAATGTAAAGAGGGAGTATCATTCTTGACATAGAAAAAATAACCATGAGTGGGGAGTGAAACAATAATCAAGATGTAAGAGGGGTGTATTTATTTGAAAGAAGGGATCAATTGTAAAACATTGTGTTTTAATATTAAATCTATTAGAGATCATTTAGATCCCATAAAATGTAGGATAATTATTAATAAATCATTTTTATGATGAAACCATACCGAACATGGGGTGACAGAGGGAGAACCCGAAGAAAGAAAATTGGGTTCGAGAAATTACCATTACCTTGTACATGAATGCTTTGTCACATTATATTCATGTATAACCACATTATATTAATTAATTAACAAATATAGAACCTTTTTTCACATGAAAATGGTTTATAATAGTTTCTTATTTGTTATTTTATTGGTCATTGGATGCATTTTATGGCTTAAATCAATTGTTATGGAATGTTTGTTTTAATGGATTTCTTGAACAGTTCACTTCTATTCATAAATGGAAGTTCATGTAAAACATGGATAAACAAATAAAACTTATCTTCCATGATATTAATGATATTCCAGAATTTTAAATGATATTATAATTAATTTTAATATATACCATGTAGATGAATCATTATAAACGAATTTATTGATGATCATTTTGGGTCAAATCGGGCGGGTTTTCAACCACATCGAACTTGTTTTGTTTACTCAATATGTATTATGGAAATAAGATAGACCAAGAAAATTAAATAGGATATAATATATATAATATAATATGGTTAATCCATAAAAATGGTTTTACGACCAGATCTGATGGCGGTAATGTAAAAATGAAAACATTTTATTCTTGAATATGATTAATTTACACCTCATGAACAATGTTTTCCTTTCTAAAATAAAAAAGAACATGAGAAGAGGATTGGATGGTATATAATCCCATCAGTATCATAACATTCCTGAATATGTATGGTACTATAGTTACAATAACATTTGGATGAGGAATGGTTGGGATAGATGAAAAAAAGAATATGAAATTGAAAGTAAATTAAAGGAAGAGAGGGAGATAGAAATTACCTCTTGAATTATCCTCTTCATATCCTCCTCAAGGAACCTTGGATTGCTATTTAGATAATACCAAAAGCTCTTTGACGTGGGGTAGGGGCTATGAAAATTCTTTGGGAAGAGTTTAGTAACGTCTTGAATATTTTGAGGTGTGAGGAAATTAGGGTGTGAATGGATGAAATTATAGTGGAGGGGATAGAGGTATTCTAAATATTATATTCATTAATTTATTATTTCACCACAAAATAAGGAATAGTAAGTCTTTAATTAGTAATTAAATTTATTTTTTCATTTGAATCTGAAACATATGTTCTTACATCCGCATAACATCACCAATGACTCTATAATTCAATAATTTATTTTATTTTAAAAATTATCATATTTCACTCTTCATAAAAAATTCATGTATTTTTGAAAAATACCAAAAATTAAACCTAATAATTTTTTGATGTTTAGAATCTAAAAATGAAGTCTATTTTTCAAAAATTATTTTCTAAATATGATGAATCTTATTCTTAATTTAAAAAATATTTTATTTGAAAAATAACAATTTTAAAACATTTATTTTCTTATACTACGATATAGGTAAATCATAATTTCACTAAAATCTTATATATATAATAACATATTTATGGATACTATTCATTAGGGATGTCTTTATTAATAAGGGTAACATTAATATTCATAAGGTTATGTTAATATTCAAAAAAATTTAGTATTCCATATTAGATGATAATAATCACCCTACAAACAAACGTGTATTTCAAAATTTTGAAATTCAAAACACAATAGTGTGGAAAATTATGTTTAACAGTCAAATAGTATTTAGTATCATTATATGAGACAATTATTCATAATGTGATTATATTATAAAGAATACCTATAAGGAGGTAATTCCATTTATAAAAGTTCGGGTAATTACAGAACCACTGGGAACTGGATCTAGAGATGATCATGAACCCCACACCCAAAACACACTATCAAAAATATGCAATAAAACACATGGAATCCACTAGTATGAAATGTTTATAAAGGAAGATACTATATTTGGATCCCAGGTGGTTGAAACCTCGAAGGTCCTAGAATGTTCAATATTCCACTAACCACCCTGCATCTAAAAAATCACATTTATCTTCCCTCTCAAGGTAGACCTTTGCAAAAGTGCATCTACATGATCACATTTTCCATATTACAAACATCCAAATATGTAGGTAATCTAAAATTCGTAAAAAACATAGTGGAAATAAGGATGAATTAAATCTTCAAGATGTCTCGCACAAGACTCCTCTTTAAGAAAATGGTCTGGGGAAAAGCATAGATGTTCCATGAACATGATTCCCACCTCCAGAACTAACATTATACCCTGATGAATGGATTGAATCACATTCCTCTTCTCATACATCATTGTTGATGAAATTAACTCTACCCAAATTTTTATTTGGATGTCATACCACATAACATATTCCTCTTTACACTCCCACGGAAACAACATCCATCTTCTGCCACGCATCACCCAACATCTGTCTAATTACCAATGTGACCAAATACATTATTGGGCTTGTATCTAATTGAATGTGATTTTTATCTTCCGCATACATCTCGCTATCTCTCTAATTATAAAACAATTCCATTGTACCTCAGCAACTCCATATGATGGAAACCAAGCAACGTCTTCTTCAAATAATCGTCCTCCTGAATAGGATCAACCTTAAAGTGATCAAACGTATCAGCCTTGTAAACCTAAACATTATGAGCCACATTAGGAAACTGAATATGAGACATATCTATAATAAAAAACCGATTTCCTATTCCTGAGTAGTATTTAATTTCAATAATATTTTTTATGTCATTTTAACCTTATAGAAACAACCCAATTCAATCATGGACAGAAGTCATTATGTTTCATCTACCATTCCTTCGTATAAACCCTAAATGCATTCCCATCTAACATGGACATTTAATAATCTCAGATTCCATTCATTTGATCATGGGGGGGGGGGAATAAAATCCCATCTATTAGCATGTGTACCTGTCTAATGTCATGAACCACTATCAATTTGAACTGTTTATATACCACCCATGCAATCCTCACTGTTCTTAACTCCATACTCCATACACTCTCTCAAACACAAACTTTGATACCACTATGTCATTACCCCCTTCCACCAAAGATACACATACATGGATTATAATGAAGAAAGGGAGATAATTACCCTAGAATCCCACCTCCAATATGCCCCAGTTTGATGAATAGCACCACAGGTGTATAAAAGTCACAATTTGCTAGCAATTACCCTTTAAAAGATACATGATTGGGAGATAGTATAAATCATACAAAACAACTCCAAGTCATATATATATAGTATAAATCCAAAAAACATACCATATGCATGAAAAAAGTAGAACTGATACAAAAAATGTTATGTCTCCAATGTAAATACCAAAATGGTAGCTAAAGTAGTGACACACAACCCTCCCATGGCCCGAGCTTGTAATTCTCAAAACGGTCCACATAATCCACCATGAACCCTAAAATAGTTTTATATGTGTAGTTTGAGCATAAAATTATAATAATTATGAAATGAAAAGACTCTCTTGTACATGTGAATGTCGAATACTTATCCACCCATGATAAAATAATACAACCAAGAATCAGATTAATATGTATAATAACTAAACCCAACTTCAAAAAGTAACACTCACCAAGTAACACACATTAGGTACTATAATATGATATAATGAACATAGATGATAGGGTACCCTACACACATTACCACAAGTATGCCACTATCATCCAATGTTGTACGTTCTAGGACTACAATACCTAAAATATATTACATTATATCCTACTCGCACACAATTGGGATTCACCACACATCCCGCCCACACACACCTGGGCATCACATTCAACTCACACACACCTAGGACTCACAACAAAGAATATAACATCCCTTCTCATCACATATCATCCTAATGAAACCTTGTAAGAACATCACAGATATTATTAAATATACAAGGAAAAAACCAACTATCCCAAAAACATGGGCTATCACATCTCCCCAAAGACACATATGACATAAATCACCTCACTTGAAAACACCTAGACCATAACAACCACCATCTAATTAACTAACAGACCTCTAAACATCACATATTTTTCTATTACTACACCACATGGAAGACCGGGAAGAATAGAGAGGGTACCTAGTCATCTGTACTCCTCAACAGATGTTAGGAGAACACCAATGCATGACTATGTGGGTGTTCGACACTTAGCTCACAAAATGTGAGGGTATCATATAGAAATAAAAAGAATTTAAATATAAGTATAGTATCAAAAAAATATACCATCCTATATGATCATAAACGCAGAAACCCTTTCACAACTCCTTCAATTTTAATGAACCCATTAAATGCATTTACCAATATTTTTGCTGGTCATTTCAGATGGTGAAGAGAACTTATAAATAAATTTGGATTCACATTCCCATAATGTTAAACTCCCTTTCATATAATAGTTCAATAAACACTTTTATCTCATTAAGAAAAAAAACCCCATACATTCCAAACATTTCTAACTTATACCATCACCACCCTAGACACTATTAGCCACCACAAACATCAAGCTACAAAGTAACAGTGATTTTGTAGGGGAAGAACTGTGGAAAATTGATGGACATCAAATTAATTAATCATCATACCACAACCTCTAGTTATAGGTTGTAAAATAATGCATTTTTAATTGATAAGACGTCATAATTTTTTCACACAAACATTATATCCCTTCTTGCATCGATCCTCCTAATTTAGCAATTTAACTGAACTAACCCCAATCTCACCACTTCATCCAAAAACATATTAAATTTTAACCAATTTCCAAATCCCTACTACTTAACAACACGACACCCATCACTTCCTCATTAGTGTACAACCACATTGTCATCCACTTTCCCCATACACAGAAGCCACCATGATCCCACTCATAACATTATATCATGTACAAAGGAGGAACAAATATTAAGAATTAATAAATCATCCCTCATATACATTAATATGATATTTTTTTAACACATAAATAATGTGATCATGGGGAACACATTTAATACTAGAAAATAAGTAGTTAATCAAATAATATATATATATATATATGAATTCTAAAGAGATACAAACAATCATGAAATTAAAAAACCATCCAATGTGAAAATATGGACCCCCAATGACTGTGATTTTTAGTGGCTATTTATTGTATACAAATAAGAATAAATAATGAAATCAAATATACTACAAGATAATCCATCACTTATCCCCATCCCTTGTATAATGATTCATAAACAAATTATTATATCTTTATTTATCACAATCAATTATCCTAGAAATGAAAAACATTTATATACCCATCCTTCATGAGTTAGAATTTAGAAAGATGAAGGAGAAACATCCTTGGAATAAAAATGATCAAACCTTCCTAGTTGTGCCAAAACAACGGCCCATGTACAATATGTGACTCTCATGGGAATCATGAACCAAATTCCTAAAAGTATTACAAGGAAGAAGGTTTTTGGGAAATCCTATCTCAAGAGAAAGGAGATGGTATGGATGAAGGGTAAGATATCTCATCTTCAGAAATATAATATATAATTAATTAGAAATTAAATACATTTTAATATTACCGTTAATGGGGAAACTAAAAAAATAGGCAATTTGACCATTTAAAATCCTTAAGAAAATTAGGGAAATAGTGATATAATTTACACGCATTGAATCGGTCTCAATTATTTTTATATTTGTCCCCAAATACATATTACATCAAAAAAAGATATCAAAAGGAAAAAACATGAAGGATTGTAAAGACATCTCAGTAGGGACCGACAACAAGACACCGTAAGATGTGACATCCACATATGATGCATTGTTAGGATGAACCACCTACAACTGACAGTGAGTCACCTCTAGGTTATACTTTGTTTGGTGAGACCATTTAGGATGAGATACCTCTAGGGTGACATACAATCAGGCATAAGGAACCACTAGATGAGACGATGTCGGTAGAGGGAAAGCCACAGTGTGACACTGCCAGCATGCCATCACCAAGGAGAGAAACTCCTAGAAAGACATATCTAGGGTGATAAAATTCCTAGGTGAGACGCCACTAGGGTGAGACACTTCTATGGTGATAAACTTCTAGGTTGAGACACTACCTAGGTTAGACACTGTTGGCATGAGATGTAACACCCTGAGATTTTATGAAAAATATTCTTTTTAATTTCATTAATGTCTTGTGTTATAAGCTACACCAAAAGGAGATTTCACAACACACATCTCTGACCTGGCTTGAATTACACGCAATCACGACCTTCCACGATAGCGTGTGTTGTACGCAACACCGAGTTTCGCTAAACAATGATATGCTATTAAGATATTATTAAAACTAGCCGCTATGAATAGTAAAAACCTCTTTTTGAAATCTTTTAAATATTATTTTTCAAAATGGACTTCATTTATGGATTCAGAATATCGAAATTAGATTAGGGTGAAATTTTGGTGATTTTCGGATAACTTTCATATTTTGATGAATAGTGAAAATTACTAAATTTTAATTAAAAACAACTTTTTCAATCGAAATAATTAATAGTGATAAATTATTAATTTGAGTAGTTTTAAAGTATATTTATAATATATTTTTACAATTTAATACAATGTTGGTCATTGTATGTAATTTCACATTTAAACCAGTTATAAACAAGTGTCAATCTTTTGATAGTTATTATCTCTTAAAAACACGCCTATTGTTTTGACGACGGGAATTAATTTTTAAATTAATTAATGCAACTGATATGTTTTGAATTTGGTAAAATAGAAATCATTTTTGAGTTCATAATATCAAATATAGATTAGGCCTAATATTTGGTATTTTTTCTGAAAACATTCATTTTTTGATGAATAGTGAAACCACTAAGTGGTAGTAAAAAAAACCGAATTGTTCATAAAACATAATTTTACCGCTTCTGTGAGTGGAATTTCAAAAATCCGAGAGACACGGTTGATGTCAATATGTAAAATGTGGTTCAATGAGAAAAAAATAATTTTTCGTGAATAGTAACTTTTTACTTTTATTTATCACGGTTAAAAGTAAATAGGTTAATTAAGGGTAAAAATGATATTATTATTACCCTAACACATGTCCAAATTCTATTGGATAAGTGTAATTCGACCAAAAACAATCTTAGGAATAAAATATGACCATTTAGGCCCACTTGGATTAGATTAGGACATTTATTATTATTTAATTCAAAGAAGAGTTAAAAGAGTTAAAATCAATGTTTATTTAATAAAACATTTTTAATATAGGGTTATACATAAGATAAATTCGACTATAAATATTCATTAAAAAGCTAATAAGATTTCATACATAATGATATTTTATTTAAAATTTTTAGACTTTAAATTAATTAATTTATTTATGACTCAACGATGATACAGTAATTACCCTTTTAAGGAAATGTTATAATAATTGATGTTATAAATTCTCAAATAAATGTAATTTGAGACTTTTTATGAATTCCACTAATTTTCTAGGTTACTATGATATATTAGTGTTGATTTAATCAACTTGTTTCGAACATATAATTCTGTTATGACTTTCACAAAAATCATATATCAAATAGTCTCAAAATTGACACAAAATAGTTTTTAAATCAAATATTATATTATTAATTGTTATTTTATTCCTAAAAATGTAATTTTCGGCCAAATGACTTAGATAAGGATATATATATATTAATAATAAACAACTTGGGGTTCGTTTGGCATGTTATAGTATGTGTATTAACCATATAGTGTAAGAAAACAAAAAGTCACGGTAAAAGTTAAATTATTTAACTTAGAGTTAAATCTAATTGATAAGGTTAAAATAATAGCCTAAACTTGTCTAAATCCTATTGGTTGATAGGATTTCGACCCATCCCCACTTTACCTTCGAAATAAGACCCTTTGGAACCATTATAAACCGATTTTGACTTTAATATAAAATAATATTTTGAGATATTCCTAAGGTGCCCCTCTCCTCCCTTATAAAAGGGCACCTCCTCCCCCACCTCCTCACACCAATTTGAACACTCAAGCTCGGCAAAACCCTGCCAAAATACCTTCTGCACTTCCCTAGAATAATCCTAGAGGTCCTGGTCTTCTTCAAAGACCAATATTAGTTCCCTATGTGGAGGATTCAAAGAGGCGTTTCAAAGAAGAGGTAATATCCATTACTGATCTTCTCAATTTCGTTCTTCTTCGACTTCATCTTCTTTAGTTGTTTCATGATAAAGTAATAACATCAGTATTACTTACAAACTGATATGTTATTATAAATATGAAATAACCCTAATTCAGATTCTATCCATCCTACGGAAAAATGAAATCACCGCGCGTGCGTACGTACGGAATAACGTCTCCACGCCGTGGTGTAATCTATTTTCCACCATCACCATACAAGGATGTGTATAATGGTGTAATGAGTAACTATATATGATTATTATAGATTGATATTGATACTAAAATAGTATACATACACATCAACACAATTCCACGACCATGGGAACGATATCATCGCTCGTGCGTACGTACGGACTACCGTCTCCACGACGCGATGAGATTCATTCTCAATGATTAACCATTCATGAATGATTATTAAGTATATATAACAAGAACTAATGAAATATATGACATAATAATGATACTGAATTTATTTATATTTATATGTATGTCATGTACTTAATTCCATTCAATTCAATAAGGAAACGAAAACAGCGTTCATGCGTACGTACGGACTACCGTCTCCATGAACGGTGTATTTCTTTCCATTTACTGATTTATTATATATATGTATATCCTGAATATATATATATATATATATAAATCATGTTTTATGTTCTGGAATTAAGTAATGATGATCTAAGTAATCATATGAATAATTACAAGTCAAAACACGGACGACAAATGAAACAATTTTACCCAAAACGCTCTTTAACATGGAATTTACAAAAGAACGGGTAATATAAAGTCATAAGTGAACCATATATGATATCATAACAATGAATATGATTCTATAATAACTAAATTACATTATGTAATTCATAATACAGGAGGTTCGGACACTTACAAAGCAAATCGGACCTGAGGTAAGGGAAATGTCACAATCTCATTTTTATCCGAGATTGTTTATACTTTAGAATTTACTGGGGTGTATTTTAACATCCACATCCATGTTTCCTCAATATTTAATATTATTTCTATCCACCTACAATTTTTAAAACCTATTTTACCCTTCGGTGAGTTTTTAGTAAAGCATATGAAAGGAATCTTTTGTCGTTTTTCGTACGAGGTACTTTTTTACTTTTCCGACAAAAGTACGAGAAGAATGTTTTTTTAACATATACGGTATGAATGGATTATTAAAACATTATTTCCAATAATCTTCCCTTATAAGTTTTCATGTTTATTTTTAATCAACTTCTTTTAGTTTAAAATTGTATGACATGTTAAGAAAGGAAAATGTTTTTGAATTTGAAAGGATATTTTCCTCAAGAATGGAGTTCAAGTGTTTTATCAAAATTATTTTCCATATAAGATAATATAGGGTTCAGTTTATATCCCTATTATTACATTGATTTGATTATGTTGTGATGGAATTATTTTTATGAATTCCTTTATCTTATATGAATTGTTTTATGATGTCACGATGTTTAAGATTCCCATTTTTATTACATGGGTTATGCTATGATGTATGGTTTCTTATTTTGTGGCACACATAAGAATGGTATCATTATGAGATGGATGGGACCTATATCTCCCTCCAATTAATTGGGTAAAGATTTTATATCTCATGAGATAGACATGGCTGAAATGGTAGTTTATACCAGTTTAGTGAAACAGGACTGAAACGAGGGTTACTCGATTCAGAAAGGGACTTTGTCCACTAAGATAGTCTTGGCAATGAGTCTTGACTAATAAGAAATTATTCTCTATGATTATGTGTGTATGCCACAATGTTTCTTGTTTTAAGTTATGATTATTGGGATTTCATTTCACTACTATGATTTATCCCATGTTATGAAATTATGCTCTCTTTTGCAGGTTATGATTTCCAAAAGTTATGTTCTTATGAATATGATATGATTGATTTTTCTTTTGTTTACCCTTACTAAGAATTTGAGCTCACCCTTTTATGTTTTCTTTTCCCCAGGATATAAAGAAAGGTTTTAGGTAAAAAAAAAAGGGAAGATCTTTATGGGAGATATTGAAGATCTTTCACCACGATTAGAAGATTACGTTCCGAGTTTCCAAAGACACTAAACTATTACAATCCTTGTGTGTGTGTTTTTGTTATGTACTAAGTATTCCGAAAATGTAATGTAATGTCCATGTACGTCAAGATACGGGTCTCTACAGTTGGTATCAGAGGAAAGGTTTAGTCAACCTTTGGAAACTAGGATGCAAAAACGTTAGTGAGATCCCTAGAGATATTTCTAAGGTATGTCTAGGGATGTCCCTAAGGTTAAGTATACATATAGGTTATAGTACTAGAATTATGTTAACGATCATAGAATTAAACCTAAGATGTTATATATTGAAGGTACTCCCCCTTTATTATGTTGTTTTCCCTAGCATGAGTTTTGTCTCTCACACTATTCTTTTTTGGGTTTTAGAAAATGGCTGGAAACAAGATGATTCACGATAATGGAGGATATGATGGACAATGGAATAATATTATTCATAATGAAATGGGAATTGGAAGTCCAAACATCATTATTATGCCGAATCAGCAATCTCATAATATGATCAATAAAGTAAAATTTTGCAAGTTTCCTGACTCGGCTAATAAGAGAAAGATGGAGTTTCATGATAATCATAGAGGAAAGAAAGTTCAATTTCCCCTATGTAAATCATGTGGGAAGAGGCATTAAGGATAATCTTTCAAAGGAACTGGAAGATGCTTTGGGTGTGGAAAAGATGGACACAAAGCCAGTAAGTGCAATGGAAAAGTTTCAGTTAACACCATGGATGAGGTTAATGGTATAGCTACGACATCAACAATGGTTAAATGTTTTAAATGTGGAATGTACGGGCATTATGCAAACCAATGCCCTAAGGGAATGTCTCATGAAGAGAATCGGTATGGTCGTATGGGTAGTATTTTTGTTGATGAAGATGAAGAGACTACAAATGATATGTGAGATGAAAGAATTTTTGAAGCTCGGTCAATGGTTTAAGAAGGTAGTGGAATGATTACATGTTTATCATGTGTAATGTTGTACTATAGAATAAAAAGACATCTAAGGATTGTTACACTGTTTTCTTTCATTATGTTTTGAAAGTTTATGATGAATGGTATGAGTAACAATGAAAGGATATTCAGATATTTTTTGGAAAGTGGATGATATGCGCATAATGAAGTGATAAAGAGAAATGAAATGTTTGACAGTATTCATGAGATCTTGATTGATATAAGGACTAAGTGATATCATGGTTTGAGTATATAGAATTTTGAGGATTTTGGTATGTGGAAAGTGTTAATTTTTAACTGCATTAATGTTTTCACTAAGGTTCAATGGGAATTAAAGAGAACACATGATTAAGGACTTTAAATGTTTGGAAAGTGACCAACAAGACATATCTTATGATATATGGGGATCAACAATGGTATTAAATCTCTGGTAATCGTTTTCATTATATTATGAGAGTGGACTGCAGTATTATGGATAAGCCTAATGATTGGAATGGACTATGTTGGACATAAGTTAGTTTTTTTTAAGGATAAAAGTTTTTTCGATATTATTGATGGGATGTTATAGTAATATAGTTTTAGAAAAAGGACAACCTGCAGGACGGGCGATAGCCCATCGCGTCGGACACGGCCGTGGGAATCGAACCCACAACCAAAGTGTGACTGGCCTTTATCGCCTACCACTGGCCTACAGGAAGTCCCTGTTTAGTAGAAACAAGTTTTATTATATTAAGTAGTATGATATATGAAGTATAGTCCATTTTAGGAACCATATATGATTAATCTCCCTATAGAATTACTTATGTATATTTAATAACTTTTTCTAACCTTTTGTTTGAGACAGATGGAATGACCTGTCATACTAACACTTCACGAATAACAAATTCAACTTCATTTATTTAAGAGATGAAGTGGAAATTGTTCAAGGCACGAACAACAGTGAGATTGTACCAAAATAAAGTAAGTATTCTAATTCAAATTCTTCAACTTTAGTGAAACGATCTTGAAAACCAAAAATGTAGTCCTAGTGCTCTTATATCTGATTAATCAGATCGTACCTTAGATCGTCAAAAATTTATGGATTTGTGATTGCTAGCTTTTCCATAGCCATGTTCTCTACCACTCTCCATCAGAACATAATGGTTAGATTTTCTTCCATATCCATATTTTTCACCTATGTGGAAACCCAGTGATTAGTTTATTTGGGCAACAGTTACGTTTCATACGTTTGTTTTTAAATATTGGTTTTGGTATTCCTTTTTACGATGTGGGTTTCGATTAATGGAACTTTCGAATAGTAAACCATTTATAACCCTGACGAAGTTCGAGGGCGAAATTCATTTTAAGGGGGGTAGAATGTAACACCCCGAGATTTTATGAAAAATATTATTTTTAATTTCATTAATTTCTTGTGTTATACGCTACACCAAAAGGAGCTTTCACAACACACATCTCTGACCCGGCTTGAATTACACGCAATCGCGACCTTCCACGATAGCATGTGTTGTACGCAACACCGAGTTTCGCTAAACAACGACATGCTATTAAGATATTATTAAAACTAGCCGTTATGAATAGTAATAACCACTTTTTCAAATTTTTTAAATTTTATTTTTCAAAATGTACTTTATTTATGGATTCAAAATATCTAAATTAGCTTAGGGGGAAATTTTGGTGATTTTCGGATAACTTTCATATTTTGATGAATAGTGAAAATTACTAAATTTTAATTAAAAACAACTTTTTCAATCGAAATAATTAATAGTGATAAATTATTAATTTGAGTAGTTTTAAAGGATATTTAGAATATATTTTTACAATTTAATACAATTTTGGTCATTGTATGTAATTTCACATTTAAACCAGTTATAAACAAGTGTCAATCTTTTGATAGTTATTATCTCTTAAAAACACGCCTTTTGTTTTGACGACGAGAATTAATTTTTTAATTAATTAATGCAACTGATATGTTTTGAATTTGGTAAAATAGAAATCATTTTTGATTTCATAATATCAAATATAGCTTAGGCCTAATTTCTGGTATTTTTTCTGAAAACTTTCAATTTTTGATGAATAGTGAAACCACTAAGTGGTAGTTAAAAAAAACTGAATTGTTCATAAAACATAATTTTACCGCTTCTGTGAGTGGAATTTCAAAAATCTGAGAGACATGGTTGATGTCCATATGTAAAATGTGGTTCAATGAGAATAAAATAATTTTTGGTGAATAGTAACTTTTTACTTTTATTTACCTCGGTTAAAAGTAAATAGGGTAATTAAGGGTAAAAATGATATTATTATTACCCTAACACATGTCCAAATTCTATTGGATAAGTGTAATTCGACCAAAAACAAGCTTAGGAATAAAATATGACCATTTAGGCCCACTTGGATTAGATTAGGACATTTATTATTATTTAATTCAAAGAATAGTTAAAAGAGTTAAAATCAAAGTTTTTTTAATAAAACATTTTTAATATACGGTTATACATAAGATAAATTCGACTATAAATATTCATTCTAAAGATAATAAGATTTCATACATAATGATATTTTATTTATAATTTTTAGAATTTAGATAAATTTATTTATTTATGACTCAACGATGATGCAGTAATTACCCTTTTAAGGAAATGTTAACATAATTGATGTTATAAATGCTCAAATAAATGTAATTTGAGACTTTTTATGAATTACACTAATTTTCTAGGTTACTATGATATATTAGTGTTTATTTAATCAACTTGGTTTGAACATATAATTCTGTTATGACTTTCACAAAAATCATATATCAAATAGTGTCAAAATTGACACAAAATAGTTTTTAAATCAAATATTATATTATTAATTGTTATTTTATTCCTAAAAATATATTTTTCGGCAAAATGACTTAGATAAGGATATATATATTAATAATAAACAACTTGGGGTTCGTTTGGCATGTTATAGTAAGTGTATTAACCATATAGCGTAAGAAAACAAAAAGTCGCGGTAAAAGTTAAATTATTTAACTTAGAGTTAAATCTAATTGATAAAGTTAAAATAATAATCTAAACTTGTCTAAATCCTATTGGTTGATAGAATTTAGACCCATCCCCACTTTACCTTCGAAATAAGACCCTTTGGAACCATTATAAACCGATTTTGACTTTAATATAAAATAATATTTTGAGATATTCCTAAGGTGCCCCTCTCCTCCCTTATAAAAGGGCACCTCCTCCCCCACCTCCTCACACCAATTTGAGCACTCAAGCTCGGCCAAACCCTGCCAAAATACCTTTCTCCACTTCCCTAGAATAATCCTAGAGGTCCTGGTCTTCTTCAAAGACCAATCTTAGTTCCCTAAGTGGAGGATTCAAAGAGGCGTTTCAAAGAAGGGGTAATATCCATTAACGATCTTTTCAATTTCTTTCTTCTTCAACTTCGCCTTCTTTAGTTGTTTCATAATAAAGTAATAAAATCAGTATTACTTACATACTGATATGTTATTATAAATATGAAACAACCCTAATTCACCTTCTATCCATCCTACGGAAGAATGAAATCACCGCGCGTGCGTACGTACGGAATACCGTCTCCACGCCGTGGTGTAATCTATTTTCCACCATCACCTTACAAGGATGGGTATAATGGTGTAATGAGTAACTATATATGATTATTATAGAGTGATATTGATACTGAAATAGTATACATACACTTCAACACAATTCCACGACCATGGGAACGATATCATCGCTCGTGCGTACGTACGGACTACCGTCTCCACGACGCGATGAGATTCATTCTCAATGATTAACCATTCATGAATGATTATAAAGTATATATAACAAGTACTAATGAAATATATGACATAATAATGATACTGGATTTATTTATATTTATATGTATGTCATCTACTTAATTCCATTCAATTCAATAAGGAAACGAAAACAGCGTTCATGCGTACGTACGGACTACCGTCTCCATGAACGGTGTATTTCTTTCCATTTACTGATTTATTATATATATGTATATACTGAATATATATATATATGTATATAAATCATGTTTTATGTTCTATAATAAAGTAATGATGATCTATGTAATCATATGATTAATTACAAGTCAAAACACGGACGACAAATGAAACAATTTTACCCAAAACGCTCTTTAACATGGAATTTACAAAAGAACGGGTAATATAAAGTCATAAGTGAACCATATATGATATCATAACAATGAATATGATTATATAATAATTAAATGACATTATGTAAATCATTATACAGGAGGTTCGGACACTTACCATGCAAATCGGACCTGAGGTAAGGGAAATGTCACAATCTCATTTTTATCCGAGATTGTTTATAATTTAGAATTTACAGGGGTGTATTTTAACATCCACATCCTTGTTTCCTCAATATGTAATATTATTTCTATCCACCTACAATTTTTAAAACCTATTTTACCCTTCGGTGAGTTTTTAGCAAAGGATATGAAAGAAATCTTTTGTCGTTTTTCGTACGAGGTACTTTTTGACTTTTCTGACAAAAGTACGAGAAGAATGATTTTTTAACATATACGGCATGAATGGATTTTTAAAACATTATTTCCAATAAGCTTCCCTTATAAGATTTCATGTTTACTTTTAATCAACTTCTTTTATTTTAAAATTGTATGACATGTTAAGAAAGGAAAATGTTTTTGAATTTGAAAGGATATTTTCCTCAAGAATGGAGTTCAAGTGTTTTATCAAAATTATTTTCCATATAAGATAATATAGGGTTCAGTTTATATCCCTATTATTACATTGATTTGATTATGTTGTGATGGAATTTTTTTTATGAATTCCTTTATCTTATATGAATTGTTTTATGATGTCACGATGTTTAAGATTCCCATTTTTATTACATGGGTTATGCTATGATGTATGGTTTCTAATTTTGTGGCACACATAAGAATGGTATCATTATGAGATGGGTGGGACCTATATCTCCCTCAAATGAATTGGGTAAAGATTTTATATCTCATGAGATAGACATGGCTGAAATGGTAGTTTATACCGGTTTAGTGAAACAGGACTGAAACGAGGGTTACGCGATTCAGAAAGGGACTTTGTCCACTAAGATAGTCTTGGCAATGAGTCTCGACTAACAAGAAATGATTCTATACGATTTTTGTGTGTATGTCACAATGTTTCATGTTTTAAGTTATGATTATTGGGATTTAATTTCACTAATATGATTTATCCCATGTTATGAAATTATGCTCTCTTTTGCAGGTTAAGATTTCCAAAAGTTATGTTCTTATGAATATGATGTGATTGATTTTTCTTTTGTTTACCCTTACTGAGCATTTGAGCTCACCCTTTTATGTTTTCTTTTCCCCAGGATATAAAGAAAGGTTTTAGGTAAAAAAAAGGGACGATCTTTATGGGAGATATTGAAGATCTTTCACCACGACTAGAAGATTACGTTCCGAGTTTCCAAAGACACTAAACTATTACGATCCTTGTGTGTGTGTTTTTGTTATGAACTAAGTATTCCGAAAATGTAATGTAATGTCCATGTACGTCAAGATACGGGTCTCTGCAGTTGGTATCATAGGAAAGGTTTAGTCAACCTTTAGAAACTAGGATTCGAAAACGTTAGTGAGATCCCTAGAGATATTTCTAAGGTATGTCTAGGGATGTCCCTAAGGTTAAGTATACATATAGGTTATAGTACTAGAATTATGTTAACGATCATAGAATTAAACCTATGATGTTAGATATTTAAGGTACTCCCCCTTTATTATGTTGTTTTCCCTAGCATGAGTTTTGCCTCTCACACTATTCTTTTTTGGGTTTTAGAAAATGGCTGGAAACAAGATGATTCACGATAATGGAGGATATGATGGACAATGGAATAATATTCTTCATAATGAAATGGGATTTGGAAGTCCAAACATCATTATTCTGCCGAATCAGCAATCTCATAATATGATCAATAAAGTAAAATTTGGTAAGTTTCCTGACTCGGCTAATAAAAGAAAGATGGAGTTTCATGATAATCATAGAGGAAAGAAAGTTCAATTTCCCCTATGTGAATCATGTGGGAAGAGGAATCAAGGAGAATGTTTCAAAGGAACTGGAAGATGCTTTGGGTGTGGAAATAAAGGACACAATGCCAGTAAGTGCAATGGAAAAGTTTTAGTTAACACCATGGATGAGGTTAATGGTATTTCTACGACATCAACAATGGTTAAATGTTTTAAATGTGGAATGTACGGGCATTATGGAAACCAATGCCCTAAGGGAATGTCTCATGAAGAGAATCAGTATGGTCGTATGGGTAGTATTTTTGTTGATGAAGATGAAGATACTACAAATGATATGTGAGATGAAAGAATTTTTGATGCTCGGTCAATGGTTTAAGAAGGTAGTGGAATGATTACATGTTTATCAAGTGTAATGTTGTACTATAGAATAAAAAGACATCTAAGGATTGTTACACTGTTGTCTTTCCTTAAGTTTTGAAAGTTTATGATGAATGGTATGAGTAACAATGAAAGGATATTCAGATTTTTTTGGAAAGTGGATGATATGTGCATAATGAAGTGATAAAGAGAAAATGAAATGTTTGACAGTATTCATGAGCTCATGATTGATATAAGGACTAAGTGATATCATGGTTTGATTATATAGCATTTTGAGGATTTTGGTTTGTGGAAAGTGTTAATTTTTAACTGCATTCATGTTTTCACTAAGGTTTAATGGGAATTAAAGAGAACAAATGATTAAGGACTTTGAATGTTTGGAATGTGACCAACAAGACATATCTTATGATATATGGGGATCAACAATGGTATTAAATCTCTGGTAATCATTTTCATTATATTATGAGAGTGGACTGCAGTATTATGGATAAGCCTAAAGATTGGAATGGACTATGTTGGACATAAGTCAGTATTTTTTAAGGATAAAAGTTTTTTCAATATTATTGATGGGATGTTATAGTATTATAGTTTTAGAAAAAGGACAACCTGCAGGACGGGCGACAGCCCATCGCGTCGGACAAGGCCATGGGAATCGAACCCACAACCAAAGTGCGACTGGCCTTTATCGCCTACCACTGGCCTACAGGAAGTCCCTGTTTGGTAGAAACTAGTTTTATTATATTAAGCAGTATGATATATGAAGTATAAGTCCATTTTAGGAACCATATATGATTAATCTCACTAAAGAATGACTTATGTATATTTAATAACTTTTGCTAACCTTTTGTTTGAGACAGATGGAATGACCTATCATACTAACACATCACGAATAAAAAATTCAACTTCATTTATTTAAGAGATGAAGTGGAAATTGTTCAAGGCACGAACAACAGTGAGATTGTACCAAAATAAAGTAAGTATTCTAATTCAAATTCTTCAACTTTAGGGAAACGATCTTGAAAACCAAAAATGTAGTCCTAGTGCTCTTATATCTGATTAATCAGATCGTACCTTAGATTGTCACAAATTTATGGATTTGTGATTTCTAGCTTTTCCATAGCCATGTTATCTACCAATCTCCATCAGAACATGATGGTTAGATTTTCTTCTATATCCATATTTTCACCTATGTGGAAACCCAGTGATTAGTTTATTTGGGTAACCGTTACGTTTCATACATTTGTTTTTAAAAATTGGTTTTGGTATTCCTTTTTACGATGTGGGATTCGATTAAAGAAACTTTCGAATAGTAAACCATTTACCCTGACGAATTTTGAGGGCGAAATTCATTTTAAGGGGGGTAGAATGTAACACCCCGAGATTTTATGAAAAATATTCTTTTTAATTTCATTAATGTCTTGTGTTATACGCTACATCAAAAGGATATTTCACAACACACATCTCAGACCTGGCTTGAATTACACGCAATCGCGATCTTCCACGATAGCATGTGTTGTACGCAACACCGAGTTTCGCTAAACAACGATATGGTATTAAGATATTATTAAAACTAGCCGTTATGAATAGTAATAACCACTTTTTCAAATTTCTTAAATTTTATTTTTCAAAATGAACTTCATTTATGGATTCAGAATATCAAAATTAGCTTAGGGTGAAATTTTGGTGATTTTCGGATAACTTTCATATTTTGATGAATAGTGAAAATTACTATATTTTAATTCAAAACAACATTTTCAATCGAAATAATTAATAGTGATAAATTATTAATTTGAGTAGTTTTAAAGTATATTTAGAATATATTTTTACAATTTAATACAATTTTGGTCATTGTATGTAATTTCATATTTAAACCAGTTATAAACAAGTGTCAATCTTTTGATAGTTATTATCTCTTAAATACACGCCTTTTTTTGACGACGGGAATAAATTTTTAAATTAATTAATGCAACTGATATGTTTTGAATTTGGTAAAATAGAAATCATTTTTGAGTTCATAATATCAAATATAGCTTAGGCCTAATTTTTTGTATTTTTTCTGAAAACTTTCAATTTTTGATGAATAGTGAAACCACTAAGTGGTAGTTAAAAAAAACTGAATTGTTCATAAAACATAATTTTACCGCTTCTGTGAGTGGAATTTCAAAAATCCAAAAGACACGGTTGATGTCAGTATGTAAAATTTGGTTCAATGTGATGAAAATAATTTTTGTTGAATAGTAACTTTTTACTTTTATTTACCACGGTTAAAAGTAAATAGGGTAATTAAGGGTAAAAATGATATTATTATTACCCTAACACATGTCCAAATTCTATTGGTTAAGTCTAATTCGACCAAAAACAAGCTTATGAATAAAATATGACCATTTAGGCCCACTTGTATTAGATTAGGACATTTATTATTATTTAATTTAAAGAAGAGTTAAAAGAGTTAAAATCAAAGTTTATTTAATAAAACATTTTTAATATAGGGTTATACAAAAGATAAATTCAACTATAAATATTAATTCGAAAGCTAATAAGATTTCATACATAATGATATTTTATTTATAATTTTTAGACTTTAAATAAATTACTTTATTTATGACTCAACAATGATGCAGTAATTATCCTTTTAAGGAAATGTTAACATAATAGATGTTATAAATACTCAAATAAATGTAATTTGAGACTTTTTATGAATTCCACTAATTTTCCAGCTTACTATGATATATTAGTGTTTATTTAATCAACTTGGTTCGAACATATAATTTTTTTATGACTTTCACAAAAATCATATATCAAATAGTGTCAAAATTGATACAAAATAGTTTTTAAATCAAATATTATATTATTAATTGTTATTTTATTCCTAAAAATATAATGTTCGGCCAAATTACTTTTAGAAGGATATATATATTAATAATAAACAACTTGGGGTTCGTTTGGCATGTTATATTAAGTGTATTAACCATATAGTGTAAGAAAACAAAAAGTCACGGTAAAAGTTAAATTATTTAACTTAGAGTTAAATCTAATTGATAAGGTTAAAATAAAAACATAAACTTGTCTAAATCATATTGGTTGATAGGATTTCGACACATACCCACTTTACCTTCGAAATAAGACCCTTTGGAACCATTATAAATCGATTTTGACTTTAATATAAAATAATATTTTGAGATATTCCTAAGGTTCCCCTCTCCTCCCTTATAAAAGGGCACCTCCTCCCCCTCCTCCTCACACAAATTTGAGCACTCAATCTCGGCCAAACCCTGCCAAAATCCATTATCCACTTCCCTAGAATAATCCTAGAGGTCCTGGTCATCTTCAAAGACCAATCTTAGTTCCCTAAGTGGAGGATTCAAAGAGGCGTTTCAAAGAAGAGGTAATATCCATTACCGATCTTTTCAATTTCTTTCTTCTTCAACTTCTTTTTCTTTAGTTGTTTCATGATAAAGTAATAACATCAGTATTACTTACATACTTATATGTTATTATAAATATGAAACAACCCTAATTCACCTTCTATCCATCCTATGGAAAAATGAAATCACCGCGCGTGCGTACGTACGGAATACCGTCTCCACGCCGTGGTGTAATCTATTTTCCACCATCACCTTACAAGGATGGGTATAATGGTGTAATGAGTAACTATATATGATTATTATAGAGTGATATTGATACTGAAACAGTATACATACACTTAAACACAATTCCACGACCATGGGAACGATATCACCGCTCGTGCGTACGTACGGACTACCGTCTCCACGACGCGATGAGATTCATTCTCAATGATTAACCATTCATGAATGATTATAAAGAATATATAATAAGTACTAATTAAATATATTACATAATAATTATACTAGATTTATTTATATTTATATGTATTTCATCTACTTAATTCCATTCAATTCAATAAGGAAACGAAAAAAGCGTTCATGCGTATGTACGGACTACCGTCTCCATGAACGGTGTATTTCTTTCCATTTACTGATTTATTATATATATGTATATCCTGAATATATATATATATATATATATATATATCATGTTTTATGTTCTGTAATTAAGTAATCATGATCTAAGTAATCATTTTAATAATTACAAGTCAAAACACGGACAACAAATGAAACAATTTTACCCAAAACGCTCTTTAACATGGAATTTACAAAAGAACGGGTAATATAAAGTCATAAGTGAACCATATATGATATCATAACAATGAATATGATTCTATAATAAGTAAATGAAATTATTTAATTCATTATACAGGAGGTTCGGACACTTACAAAGCAAATCAGACCTGAGGTAAGGGAAATGTCACAATCTCATTTTTATCCGAGATTGTTTATACTTCAGAATTTACTGGGGTGTATTTTAACATCGACATCCATGTTTCCTCAATATGTAAAATTATTTCTATCCACCTACAATTTTTAAAACCTATTTTACCCTTCGGTGAGTTTTTAGTAAAGGATATGAAAGGAATCTTTTGTCGTTTTTCGTACGAGGTACTTTTTGACTTTTCCGACAAAAGTATGAGAAGAATATTTTTTTAACATATACGGAATGAATGGATTTTTAAATCATTATTTCCAATAAGCTTCCCTTATATGTTTTCAAGTTTATTTTTAATCAACTTCTTTTAGTTTAAAATTGTATGACATGTTAAGAAAGGAGAATGTTTTTGAATTTGAAAGGATATTTTCCTCAAGAATGGAGTTCAAGTGTTTTATCAAAATTATTTTCCATATAAGATTATATAGGGTTAAGTTTATATCCCAATTATTACATTGATTTGATTATGTTGTGATGGAATTATTTTTATGAATTCCTTTATCTTATATGAATTGTTTTATGATGTCACGATGTTTAAGATTCCCATTTTTATTACATGGGTTATGCTGTGATGTATGGTTTCTAATGTTGTGGCACACATAAGAATGGTATCATTATGAGATGGGTGGGACCTATATCTCCCTCCAATGCATTGGGTAAATATTTTATATCTCATGAGATAGACATGGATGAAATGGTAATTTATACCGGTTTAGTGAAACAGGACTGAAACGAGGGTTACTCGATTCAGAAAGGGACTTTGTCCACTAAGATAGTCTTGGAAATGAGTCTTGACTAACAAGAAATGATTCTCTATGATTATGTGTGTATGCCACAATGTTTCATGTTTTAAGTTATGATTATTGGGATTTCATTTCACTACTATGATTTATACCATGTTATGAAATTATGCTCTCTTTTGCAGGTTAAGATTTCCAAAAGTTATGTTCTTATGAATATGATGTGATTGATTTTTCTTTTGTTTACCCTTAATGAGAATTTGAGCTCACCCTTTTATGTTTTCTTTTCCCCGGGATATAAAGAAAGGTTTTAGGTAAAAAAAGGGAAGATCTTTATGGGAGATATTGAAGATCTTTCACCACGATTAGAAGATTACGTTCCAAGTTTCCAAAGACACTAAACTATTACGATCCTTGTGTGTGTGTTTTTGTTATGTACTAAGTATTCCGCAAATGTAATGTAATTTCCATGTGCATCAAGATACGGGTCTCTACATGAGACATCGCCAGCATGAGACACCGTTTGAAAACACGGTAAACAAAAAATTATTATAAATTCTCGAAACGGGAAACCATGACCTACAAGGACATCTCAAACACTATATTTCCCCCAATTTAATGCATGGGATGGGTTTTACCCATTAAAATCCCTCACAAATTCAATATATTCAAATGAAAATCCATATGAAAATGTGTTTTACAAGTAACATGACACCATACACAAGCATGCGATTTCATATCATGTCATCTATTAACCAAAAAAACATCATATGAATTCATATAATAAAACTATTGGTACATATTTTTTCATCATAAGAAATAACATTTTGAAATAGTTACACACCACCTGATAAACTTCTATGATTGTACTTGTGATGTCTGATATTCAATGAATGAATACGTATAAGTGGTCTCAATGAATAATCATTCTACACCCCAATTGATCTTACATGATATATTTTGATTCATTATGCTCAAAATAATTATAAAATCATAATTATTTAATATAAATTATATTCAAATATCTAAAATGGATCTAATATAGTAATGAGATGCTTGGGAAGCCCATATTTTGTTGATGGATAAATTAAATGCCCCACTTCCAATGAGATACTCTCACCATCACATCATTTTTTATGATTCTTTCTTAAATCAGGGATCCACTATTTTTGAGAAATAATACATCTTATAATAGCTCAACTGAATCGTTTAATAGTGTATGAATATCTATTATTCTTCATTTATTATTTTTTATAGTCGATCATATCAAGGTTTTTTCCTCGTTCTCATGACATGTGAAAAATTTTCATTGTATTTTTTTTGTATGATTCACCACCATTACCTTTTTCACATGGTTATTGAGAATACTTTTATTCTTCTTATTAGGGAATATAACATTGTCAAATAAAAACAATACTTTGAATTATCATCTTTATATTCATTCATAATTAATTTGGAAACCAAATTAGGAAATAATATAAAAACCAACATAAATATAAAAGGTTCTTCATTGTTACACTTTCTATTTATTGTTAGTTTTTGTCTCAATATATAATTATTTTCAAATTAACACACATAAAACAAAGAAACATTTATTATTAATGAATTTAAATCCACATCCCCCATTATTCAAGATATTCTTAGATTATACAATAAAAAATAAATCCTTCCTATTGAATTATATCATAATATTTACATATATTTTTCACTTCCCCATGACAATTTAATCCATGCTTAATATAAGTTTCACTGATTGGATCGTAAAACAATATCAAAAACTGTGGAAGTGTATGAAGAAAATAATTTAAGAATATATATATTTTAAAATATCAAGAATGTATCTTCTAGTTTTAGGGATGAAAAAATATCAACATTGAATCATATTCTTCCCCAATATATCCCCATTTATACTAACCATTTAGAAATTCAACGTGTATAAACATTCATAATGCCATTACTCAAATTCACCATTATCATTTAAGAACTCATCGTGTAGTTGGTTTTCATGTCTAATCAACTAATTAGTTGTTTTCTTACATGGTGTGATTCATTATGGTTTCTCTTTCTTGATTCATGGATCATAACGAATTTCTCTTTTTTTAGAATATGAAAAATAATACAACTTAAAGCCACAAAAATTCAAATAATGTAAAACCAATTTCAAATTTTTCTTAAAAAACAAATCCTATTAAACATATATCATTTTTATAGGTTTTGAATCCTTTATAATTAACATAGAATCAATTTTTTTGAACCCTAATCATATACTTTTATGTCACACAAATTTTGATGTGTTTTTCTAAACACTCATGAATGAATTTTATTTTTATTTTTATACATATTTACGAAAAAATATTTTCCTTATTTGTTGATAAAAAAAGTGATATTTTAATTTACAGAACATTGTTTTATATTCTAGGGTAGTGGTGGAATTTATATATATCGGTTTATTGGGATTCATTTTAGCATTCTCATGTCGAACAAAATTCTTCTATTTTTTCCTCCATTTGTAAGAGGGAAATTGTTTTACATTTTTTCTAAAAAACAAAATTATTAGGTAATATTCCTCTTTATGGTCTGATTTATTAATTATCTAAAATAATCACAAATAATTTTTTAATTCGTATTACTTGATGTTTAATGATTAATTATATATTATTTTTATAACTTTATAATTACTCTCTTGCATTTTTATTTCACTTAGTTGAATTTTCTGAAACAAATTAATATTGTGTATTAGAAATTTTATTTCTCATGTCATTTAGCATAGGATCTTTTATTATCATCACTTAATAAACATATAAAATTTTATGAATATTATGATACATTATTATTAATTATTCTTATTTAATTTTTAGAGATTATATTTTGGAGCCATTTGAGTTCCTTTTAAGATTGTTGATGGATTTATCATTACCAATAATCTATTCAATTTGAATCGTGAAAATATCAGTATATATTTTATTCATGTTAGAGATACATTTAATTGAAACCATCATACTCTCTTGCTTAATTTAATTACTCCTCATCTTAAGACACATAAAATGTATTATCTTTCAAATGTTTGTATGGTTCCTTTAAACATTTTTATTAACAATTATAATTTTACTACTTAAAATTCATATTATATCACTACTGTTAAAACATCATAGTATTCTCACAACAAAAGGTTAAAATAAAAATCACATTATTATTTGGATACCATGCATACAATGGAATTCATGTTTTCTTGATCCACATGAAATTAAATATCCATCATAGAAATTACAGTATATAGTATCTTGTTTTATTACCAAATTCATGTCATTCTGTATCATAACATTCCTTTAATCACCCCCTCTATTTCATTTAATGTTTCTAAAATTTTAAACATTAACATATCGTAGACATTCATAAAAAAATACGTCTAAATGATCATATGTCTCATTAGTTAAATACATTAATGATTTATATTAATAACCCATGATAGTATCTTTTTATGGGAAACCATCACAATATGTATCTATGATTTAATTATTGTGATTATTTGATAAATTTTTTGAATCACATATTTTAAAAAATATATGGGCATGGTAATTAATCCATTAACATGACATTAGTTAAAATAAATGTATGATATTTTAGAAGAGTTCTGTATCATTAATTTATTTCATCTTTCCTAAGGGTCCTCTTCATTATATTATTAGCCATTTTATTATTATTATTTATAAAATATATAGTGTAATGTATTTCCACCTTCCTCATATGATTTATCTGTGTAAGGATAGTATAATTATTACCAATTATATACATTATCGTTAAAAAATTATTTTACTTGGGTTATGTATATAAGAATAGAGGGTGACGAACTAAAAAATATGTATTCAATTACATATGAGATATAATGAAAAATACTAGAAAAAATATAATATTTAATGTATACTAATCCATTATTTTAAATCAATGTATTGAATGATAATAAAAAATAAATAAATTAAAGTATAAATACCTCAATAGTAAAATATTTAGGAAACTATGATCCATTAACAATTAAAAATCACACTACAGATTTACTAACTGCATACAATTGGTGTGAATGAGTTGTCAATATCATTTTTTATTTCTTATTCATTTCATTAATAGTATTTCATTCATACCCATCCTTGTTTACAATTAAGTGTCTTTTTCTCCGCCATTCAAATTATAATTCCTTGCACATTGTGGAATGTAAATGTTAAATATTAAGATCTATATTAAGTATTTAAATGTCACACCACTATTTTAGTTGTGGTTAGTCCTTGGAGAGTCATGATGGGAATCAAACATCTCATAGCATTTGGTTTTTATTTTCTTTAATCCATTAATATAGACTGGTTTCTATGATCATAAATGAAAATCAATGAACCCCAAATGTAACATAAAAAAATAGAGTAGAATCCAAGAACAAATTATATTATTTAGTGGTAATGTACAAAATTAATCTCACGTCATTGATTGTAGTATTAGAAATCCTTAATCATGGCTACCTTCAAAATGATCACTCAGTATTTTCTATCATTTTTGTCTAGAGTCTCATACTCAACGAATCTAATAAAGAAAATATATATTTTTACTATAGAAAATATGAGATAATATAGGTTTAAATGACATATTATTATGTTAAATCCATGAAAAGTCAATATATCCACCTTCATGAGTGTTATATATTCTTTATGTTTGGAAAACACTAAATTAAAACATTACTTAAAGAATATATTATTGTATTGAAATACTATTGTGAATGAACTAAATAATTATATTTTTATTTGTATAAGTATTGTTAATATGTCAAAATAAATTTTTACCCCCATTATATACTCTTGATAAGATCATTAAGAATTATATATGATGGTAGTAGATTTCAATAATGTGTGAGTGTGTGATTTTACCATAAAATTATTTTTTATTGAGACATGAAATGTATAATAGCTTCTCTTCATAATCTTTAATGTTAATATATCATCAATAATGATGTATAAAACATAAAAATTTCTATATGAAACCCATTATTATTAAATATGTATTAAAAATAAATTATAAATATAATTTCAAGATAATAATGAATGAGAGGATAAAATTATTTTCACACACACTATAAAAAACGTGTCATCAAATATTTATGTCGCGGGTCTAGGATTGATTCATTATTCCAAAATTTGATTTTTATTTTCATATGTGTCCAAAAAGACTATTATTTGTCTTATTATATATTCTAATTAATGACTTTGTTTTCATTGTTACATTATTTTAGAAACAATTGAAATGATGTTGAGTTGAAATGAGGATTTTGTGCTAATCACATTGATTTCTCATAGTTTATTATAATTGATCGTCTAATATATGAATAGGATAGAAAACATATTTCAAAGGAGTTTTTATATTTACAAACTATATTCTAAATAATTGGGCTCCTCGTGATGTATATTGTGTATGATATATAGTTATTACATAGTGTTGTAAACCAAAAAATCAAAAAATTATACATTATCATATTCATAAGGAAAATTATTTCTCCTTTTCCAACATTGAATTAAGATAATTTGGTGTCCCCTATTTCCTCCCACTCAACCATCATTAACAATAGAACTTTGATACACTCGGTAATCCCTTATTTGAGATTATAATATATAATAATACCATTTGTGATTATTATTGTTAAATAAAAAATCAGATACATATCATATTGTCCAACCTTTCCCTTTTTCAAAAATCACTCCATCAATGTTATGGTCATTCAGTCCCATTATTTTGTGTTAATAAATTATAAGTTGGGATCTCATTTTAAGGGTCGTATGGGTATTAGTATGGTATCCCTCTACCTGATGAGTTGGGATTTTACCAATTGTTGTTACAGTTTTGAATTGTGGATTAATTCTCTATAAATAAACAATAAAATTTAAACCTATGATTAGCTCAACAATCTATTAATGCTTTTCAATTTTTAAAATGATATACCATTGATATTTATTTATTCATGGAATATGTTATTTGGTTTCTATATTTGATTAAATTTGAAATAAAAGGTTTATTTTCATAACCATATTTGTTTATAAATAACTATATAGAACTACATTAATGTTAATTTATTTTATCAATATTTTCAATGGGACTCCCTCTTCTAAGGTAAATTTTCTAAAACTAATTTAACAAATTCTCATCTAAACTAAATATGTGTTTAGAACTCAAAATAAAATTTTTATTCTTATAATTGATAATTTATGATATTTTATGATGTTGATGTGATTTTTAAATTAAATTAAGTTTTATTAATGGAATTTACATTCATAAATGTTTTCGTTATATTTAGAGGTGTGGTTTTATAGAAATCATGTTCCAAAAATGATAAATGAAAAAAATTTCATATTATTTTTATCTTTAAAATTTTAATATAAATAAATCTAACATAATTTAATATATTCTAATGGGATAAAAATAGAAACTACGAATTCTTTAATGTGGAAATTTGGATCTGCTGAACCCCCAAAATAGTTGCATCCAGGAATAACATAATATAAATATTTGTGAATATTAATACTGAAAAATTTGAATTCATAATTAAACTATATATAACGTTGATAAAAAATGTGAGTGAACAATGATTGACATATGAGGTATTTTTATATTGTAGGGAACCCATTTGAATATTAATAATCATAATTCTAGATCAGTAATTTTAACATTGGAATATAAATATCACTCTTATGAATAATAAAATAACATATGATAATTTTAAATAATATTAAGGGATCTTATAAATTGAAAATATAAAACATTTCTTACTGTACTCTAGTAAATTAATGTTTTAAAAGTGATAAAAATTATTTATTGAATTTTGGTTAAAAAATATGATTTATTTTTATTTTTATAAAGAATATAATGATCTAAAATAAATATTGATTTCATAAAAAGGTATTATAAAACTGTTAAATTTCATAAAAATTATAATATAATTATATGATACCGTAATAGGTTTTTATTAGGTTGAAAAATTAATTATAAAAATAAATTCTTTATTTTAAAATAAATCAACATTTTAATGAAAAATTGTATTTATCAATGGTTACATTTTTTTTCATAAATTCATTTATATTTTTAAAGTAATCATAATGAACTGATTTTTGTAAATTTTTTCTATTTTTAAATAATTATAGAATATTTATTGAATAATGAAATATGAAAAAATATGAAATATTTATTAGTATAATCATAATTCAAGAATTTATGTTTCATGGATGATGTAACCAGAAATTAGTTTGATCTCACACTAAAAACTTAATATATGATTGTATAAGAATCATTTTTCATTTAGAATTCATCGAAAATAATAAATGAATTAAAATAATTTCCAAAAAACACCCCTCTCCTAATCGGATAAATAATTCCCCACACCAACCTTTCTCAACACAATTTCTAGGCCTTGTATATATTCAAAAAGTTCATTCTAGTTTTCTTTAATGACCTCTCCTACATTTACAAATAATTATATTTTCTCAGAATGTAATAACCAAATTCAATTAGAGTGTATTTTAACAAAAAAATGTTTATGAAGTGGTATACTTAATTGATCCCTTTAAGAGTTTCTTATTCATCTACACATTCCTCACATCACCAAATACAAACCGAAATAATGAATCTAATATGAACAATATTAAATAATAATATTATATTAATGAATTATAGATAACCTATACACATCTACTCTCTCCTCCTTATAAATACTAAAATTTCATTCATATTATTTTGGATTTTCCACCTATAAAATCCACATGATTCATTTTCATCCTATAATAGATATGATGGTTATGTAAATATTTTTATAGTTAAATATGATGATAAAATTTATATTATATAATATATCATTATTATTTAATATATAAAAATCATTCATATTATTTATTATAAATCTGGTACATGATGGTTGATAAAACTACCTAATATACAGACCACATTACTAAACTCTTCATATTAAATTTTTTTTCCAAATTCATGAAGGGATATTGTTATTTACGATAAATTAAATTTCATGAGTGACATTTAATACTCTATAATTTCACTTATGTAGTTTTAATACCATGTGATTATGACATCAATAATTATCCACTAGTGATCTAACCTTGGAACATTAAAATAAATCCCCTATAAACGATAAAAAAATAAATTATATTTCATTTAAATGTTTCTAAATAATAATGATTTTAACATCACTGGATTTATCTATTTATTATACTAAAATTAAAAATATTTTAGTAATTTTCAATCATATTAAATCAAAAATTAAATAAAAAATCATGATATATTCTAAAGATAAAATATAATTGTTATATTTTATCTATTAAATTAGATTGTATATATTGATTTAATCATACTACAAGTTCAGTGAAGAAATTAGGAATAAGAGTCATATATAAAAATGACTAATTCCATATCAATAACATTGATCCAAACATGAATGAGATTTTTCTTCTATAGTGATTCCCCGTGAATAAGATGAATATGATATCAAGCTATTGCAGTTTGGGATAAATCGTATACATGAGAAGTTCATACTCATAGATATTTCCACAGGGTCCATTCTCTGAGAACCACAACACTAAACTACAAACACCACATATATAATAATTATGTATTACACAAATATCATAATGTTTTATATAATTATAAATTATTATTATATGAAATTATAATAAACATTTATATAACAATAACTTGAATGTATTTACTCCTCTAAAAGTTATTTTCTAAATTCACTATTTACATAACAAACATTTTTATTATAAATAGGAATTTTATTTTAAGGGAATATGGTTTTTTCACTAAATAGTTATAATTTATATTAGTATTTGATTAATTAGTACTTATTTCAAAAATGTTATTATTATAAAAGTTATTTTTTCTATAAAATCTAGTTTTATTTAATTTTATGTTTCTGTTTTAAAAAATTATTTATTTTGGATATTAAAATTTTTTTAAATGACATTATTTATGTATTTATCATATTTATTTTAACATAAGATGAATATTTGGGACTTTTAGAAGAAAATTAATATTCAGGTGGATAGTGAAAATATAAATTTTGTATGACATCAGTAATATAAAATTATTTTCATTATAGGAAGAGAAAAATATTTTTAAAACTATTTTCAATAAAATAATATATTTTAAATTACTATAAATTTTCTTAAAATAAAATTTTATTTTAATAATCGCAAGGTTATCATTTTGAATATTTATGTACAATTAAATGAAAAAAAATTTCATATTTTTTTCATAATTAATTATAACATGATGAAATGTAGTTTATTTATTTTTAAATAAATAATGTTTAATTATATTATATATATTTTATTTCATTGGAATCTGATTTATTTAAAATTCTACCACAATCAAAATCATGTTACCTGAAAATAATCTAATTCAAAAAATGATTTCTTTTATCTTACTATCATTTATGTTGAACATAATTTTACAAAAAAATAATATTTTTATTTGATAAAATAGATTTTTTTTATTAATCAATAAGTCAAAATAAAATAATAATACAGCTATATTTATGAATAATGGATTAACCACCAAGGGGAAAACTAGTAAAAATATTTAAAACAAAAAATGGTAAATGGATATAAGCTTATTGATAAAGGAAATAGAATGTTTAAATAAAGTTTATTTTGTACTAGTATCGGGGACGTGCGGCCTTATTTCGGTAAATAATTTATTTTTAAATTTATGATTTTCCTAGATTTAAATTTACATCCCATTATTAAATTTTTTTTGTTATTTAGAAAAAATGACACTTCTATCACCTTATAAAAGCATTCCACAACTCCTCACTTCTCGTCCTTTCAATACTCATCATGTTATACCAACACTATACCCAATCCAATACTCAAAAAAATTTGACACCTCAATTAGTTTCTATTATTCAAAAATACCACCATTAAGCAGATTATTCCCCTTCACATAATATATAATTTATTAAGTGAGGTATATTTCATTAATATATCATTGTTTTTATATTTCATTAAAATATTTTCTTTATCCTCAAATTTTATTTGAATACATTAAATGGTATCATTTATATTAATATTATACATTTTTTTCATTATAATTGTTTACAATCATTATCCACACTCACTTTGATATTAATAAACAAAAAAACATTATTGGCAGGTTTTGTGGAATAAAACCTCCATTATGTGAATTTTTTTCATTTTCAGTAAAACTATAAAAGTATGTAAAAAATTGGTATGATAACATATTAATATTATATTAATGAGATATTTTACATTCTGAACTACTAAAACATATCATTCATTTTATCTATTCTATAAATAATGAAATCATAAACTGTTTGTTTGTGGGGACTACCACTAATAATATTTTATTGAATTTGGTATATCATTTTATGACCCCATTACAAGGATGGTCATGAAAATTTATAAGATGGATAAATACTATTGGTAAGATCTAAATATGTTTCTATTATAAAAAGTTTTGTAAAATATTAATTATATGATCTTCGAATGATTTTCATAAATTCAATAATTTAAAACAATTGTACTAAGAATAAAATAAAAAATAAGAATAATATAACATTTTTATATAGAATCCAAAATATAAATTTAAATTTATAATTTGGATATATTAAACTAATGATTACTAAATTACAACAATATTGTACTTTTTAGATGTTATTTTAATGAAATCATTTCCTAATACTAAAAAATAATGGTTTCTTCATGATTGGATTTGTTAGACCATTTAATTGAACATTGTGATGAAATTATATCGTGGAATAAGAAGAATATATTTCTCGATATATAATATGAAAATAATATCTAAAAAATATATTTTTTGGTTATTTAAATGATATATCAGTATTTATATCATATATTAAGATGAAAATTTTCTGAAAATCGCACTAAAATATTCATTTTTAATTTCACCTTTGTGGATAAATAAAAATGTAATCTTCCATGGACATTTATACTTCATAAATTATTATAATTATTATATTAAGTTACTTAAAAAATATTTATTGACGAACTTTTGAATAATAAATTATAGTGATGTTTTTCAAAAAATACATCTACAAATTCAGAAGACTATAACACATTAATGTGGGAAAAAGAAACAATTAACTAATATAAATATATAAATTGATTATAAATAGAAATTATAATTATTTTTTCTTATAAATATAATCGCGAAATTTTATATTTTTATATTTATTAGTTTATACATGTTGTTTGAATGTATTTGACCAAGAATAGAAACATTGAATGTGTTTCTTTTTTCCATTATGAATACCTTCAGCCATTTTTCCTATACACCATTATTACTTTTAAATGGATTAAATGTTGAAATAATTTCATTTTGAATCAATATTCAGTTATATTACAAGTAATTAAATGTTTAATTTTATGTTATTCCACTCTTGGTATTTTGATTCAAATGTTACAAAGGTTTCAATGAGTTTTAGGGATCATATCCTTTACTTGGGTCTTAATAACTCATCATTGACTACAATCATTAATCATTGATATATTATAACATATGAAGATGTATTTTAATTTATATGTTATTATATTTTGAAATATATATCAAAAGAAATTTTTTCTTCCATGAAAATTAAATTGGTTAAATAAACTGCATTTTTTATAAATAATACCAATTCATTTTAATGGATTTTTTCCCATGCAATGTTTTTACATTCCAAAAATTTTCTCCTATCCCTAGTATAATCTAAAATAGTTTTTAACTAAAATGATAATTTTATTATCTTTTTAGTAAAACGGATTCACTACCTTTATAAAAATGTTGATTTTCAGTAAGGATATATTTCTATGATAAAAATGGTTTTAGATCCTCTCAAAATATATGATTCTATCATTAAATCACATTTTATTTTCATATAAAATTTTCCCTTTCCATGTTCTAATTATTAGTGATTCATTTTAAACGTATATGGTATCAAACTATGTTAACATCCCCTATTTGATAACTTTATTCCTTTTCATTTATTCTTTATTAATTATTGTTTTAGTGGTAATGTTTTTGAAGTAATGTCACATTTCTATTAGAAACCAAATATATCATTTCAATGATATATTATTTGAATTTATTTATAATAATGTTTTAATTTTTTTTCTTATTCTTTAATATGTTTTTGAAACTAATTTACACAATATTTTATTATATTGATTTAATGTGTTTTTTAAATATTATATATTTTTTTATTAATATTTTTATCTATGTATTATCACCCATGAAGTTAAATTTTTATGTATTATATATATTAAAATGCTATAAGTAATTTTAGGAAATTATATTCAGATATACTATGATTTCATATTTTTATGTTATATGATAAGTTTTAGGCACCATTTATTTTTTTATATGGGGTATTTATGTCATGGAATAGTTAGTTTTGGACCTAATGTGTTTTTCATATAGAAATGTGTATAATGTTATTTTTCATTTATAGGTGTGTGCATAATGTGTTTTTCACATGTTTTTCTGGGTAAAGGGTTTCCACACATAGGTTTTATTTTTCTTATAATTATGACACAAAACCAATCTTTAATCATGTTATTCCAATTTCCCAAGATTCATTTCAATTCACTAAATTTCAATATTTTCATGATCATTACATATTTTTAATTAATTTACAACTTTAATATCTTGCAAACATGTTATATGATTAATGATATATGTTTAATCCATGTCATAAATATAATTATTCCATTACTATCTTTTGTATGTTATTATGTTTCTATATATGATTTTATGATTACATTGCATAGTAATACGGCCATTTTTAGTAATGTTAATGTCTTAATCACATTCATCTTCATGAATATGATCTAATGGTTTTTCAAATTCCTTTTATTATATTTTGACTTTATGGTCACCCATTTCATATGTCTCTAATACCAAGGATAAAAAGAATATTGTATTAAAGTGAGATTTATTGAGATGGTCTACAGGGTCTGTATTATTTTTAAATTGATAGTTCAATAGTTTCTAGAGATAATGGAATCTATATTTTTAGATACTATAGAAACACCCTTTTCAAAAATGAAATTCCCAAGGAAATGTATGTTTTGTGTACATAAGTCACACATTGATATCCTAACATACAATAAATGTTTTTATGAGATACATGACATCATAGACATGTGTTTCTCATAACCCATTGTTTTCCAATAATATACCAGTATATCCTTCAAAAGCATCACCACAAAGGAAAAAACTCTTTTGAAAAATCAGATTATTCAATTTCATAAACACATAATGTGAATTCTAATGTCAAAAAAGGAATCACTATGAACTCATAATGTCCTTATCTTATTCTGAAGAATATAATTTAAATAACATCATTCTTTACTTGTAGTTGGTGATATCCCATCATTAAGTCAGTTTAAGATGACCAATTTTAATTCCTCAATTAATCAAATAGTTCATTCATATGTGGATGATGATAACAATTAGTTTTCATAACATGGTTAATCTAATGATATTATAAAGAATTTATATTACTAACATCAATATTCTTTTCAAAAAGGGAACTACTGTTTCTTATTGGAAATTTCACGGTTTGATGAAAACATTAATTTGTAACTCTTCTAATTTATATATTAATTACATTAATTTGGTTTCTATCATCTAATATGAGGGAAGTAAAATAGTGAAGGTCCTCTATAGATGATCAATTAGAAACTCCAAACGTCTTATAGAAGAAAACATGAAGATATGTTACTAAAAAATATCTAGGAACTAGTCGACTATGTTTAGAAATTCTCTATTGTGGCTCTCTCATATGATGAAAATTCATCAATTGTCAACTGCTAAGAGATAGCTCCAGTCACCTGAACCAGGGTTCTATCCTTGGATGCATCCAACTTCTATTCAATATTAATGTGATTTCTAACAATATACACCAATTTAATACTCACCTTCAATAAATTAAAACTATTATATTCCTCAAACATCTTCATACAATCCTTCCATATAATCAATCCATATAAATATTGCAATTTCATAATGATATCACATACCAACTCAATCTCATCTATTATAATCAAATACACTACACATTTCATGTCTCGACAGTCTTATTATTTCAAATGCTATTTTGAGTTTGAAAATATAAGGCATCATATTAATATGTAAGCCCATATGACCAACAACATCAGAATAAAAAAATGAATGTGATTCATAAGTATCAAAAAAATCATAATGGTAGATTTCAAAAAAACCATACCTCCCATTTGGGCGGGTCCTGACTTATCTTCCACATTTTCATGATCAGCACCATAAAAATTTTCAATGGTTAATATTTTATCTATATAACCCTTATGAGATTCTAGAGGATGAATATTTAATGTATTCCCATAATATTCATGGATTACTTGGTTCATCTCAACAGAAATTGATTTCTACACTCATCCACCCTAATATTTTGATTTCTAAGTACCATAATGTGTATCTATGGAAATCGAACTCAGTGAACTATGACAATAACAAAGGTGATCACCCATTATGTCGTATTTGGTAATGAACCAGTTATTTTTTTAAATTAATTATTTATTTGTTCAAAACATTCCTATTGAAAACACCCAAACATACTCTTATATTGAGTGGGATGTTTCACTGATTACAATTTTTTATTTTGAGGTTCCTAAATACTCAATATGTAGGCCTCCATTTTTTTTCTTATTCTTGGTATTACAGTTCCTATCTATTCATATATAAATAAATGTGCTTCCTCTAGCTAAATTTACCATGATATATCATTCATTCACAATCACAATTTTGACCAAATGTATATAAATTCTCAAAGAAAGGAAAAAAAGTAATTGAATGAATATCTGGTTTCATCAATGATTTAAAAATGCATGATTTTAAGTAGAATCTTGCTGAAACATCCTATGAAATGAAATCTAATTTAATTAATTTGTCTTCATACACTATTATCAACATATTCTATTAATTTATGATGATAAAATCCATTCTTCTATAAATTATTAATAATTGGGGATAGAATTGTTTTTTAAATAATTCATCAAAATATATCCAAGACATTCCTTGGTCCATTTTTTCTTAAAATACTATATAAAAAGGTTGAAATGTATGATCCTTCATATATATTTGTTTACACCATAACTTTCTAATTTTTTTGTGTTCTATGTAAATAGTTGATTATTTTTATCCAATTTATCTACAATTCATATTTTTTCAAACCTGATTCACCTAGAATGATAGGTGGGATCTACTTTTGGAATACAAACAAATAATGTACTTATCTTGGTACACAAATTTTGTACCATCTATCAAAGAATTAAAAATAATTTTCAATATTATGGACTAACTATTGGCTCACCAATTAATTAGGTTCAAAAACATTCTCTACATTCTCTTCTAGTTGTATTCTAAGACGTCAACCCATTACCATTCACTGTAACTAAATACATCTATATTTAAATTCACCATATATCTACTTAACTCTTATATATTTTATTTAACAACATCTATAAAATTTACAACATAGCTTTCCACAATCATTATTTTTCCAAATTTTCCATTTATATACATGTGGAGAATACCACCATCAAACATATATAACATCTCATATTTTTAAACCTATTCAAATATATTTAAAAAAGAAACCATTACATCATATTATTTCATAAAGTAATTAAATTGATATTGAATAATTCTATCAGACTTGTATGTTATACTATAAATCTATTTCATGAGTCTCTCATCATTTAAACCCATGATGATGAGGTGAAAAATAACCTAGAATTTTATAAAATCACTCACGTACCCAAACTCAGTAGTAACATATTATTCAATATATATAGGTCAGATATCCCAATCGAAGATCCAAAATTCTTGTTCAGGAAATCAAACATCCTTGATACAATCCAAATATACATAATGGAACTACTATTATATCTAATATTGAACAATATAATAACATCTTTAGCATCCCACCCATTTCCAAATGGATGAGGGATAGATGATTACTGTTACTAACAATAGGGAAATCCCCTAGACACCAAAGGATGGAAATAAATTCCAAATGCTATATAAATATTTGTAAGATTATTTTCACATTGAAAATAAAAAAACCATGTTATTCATAAAAACAAACACTCTATATTTTGTATGAGTAAAAAATTTAACTCAACAAAATAAAATCAAACCAGAACAAAAACCACATCAGAGTACAAATAGGAAACCAAGTTACATTATCCAAGGAAAAATAAAGAAAATAAAACAAAAACTGAAAAAATATCAAACTTGAAAGACCCATCCATATCCAATACATTTCTCGATAATATATACCAATAGTATCAATATGCTTCAATATTGAACTAAGATTCCATGCCTTTATAAGTGTCTCGATAGACAAAATCTGAAATTTGATAGTAGCTACCAAGACTGGTGTGAAAAAAAACTCATTAGGATTTATCCAATGTATCTCAACATAAGAAACATGGGCCAAACTTGTTATCATAATTATAAAATATACTTTAACGTAATTTAATGTAGTTTATATGAATAATAAAATATTTATCCCTGAAAAATAAAAATAATCCTGTAAAACCATTCCCAATTCAATTTGGAATACACATTACATAGTCCTACGCATCCAAAAATTTATACATGAATACCAAGGTAATTGTTATATACTCAAGATAATAATCTCATCGATCCACCAAATTTTCACAAGTTCATTAATTGTATGTTCTATTACACCATTGATACAATCATTGAGTCATATTTTAATAAGGTTCTCTAAAAGGAAACATGAACACCTCCCAAAATGAATTCCAAAACCCATAACATACCATGCCACATAAAACCTTTCCATCTTAAAAATATTTCAACAACCATTTCTCAGGTATCAAATCAAACCCTTAATTTTAAAATAATAATTTTAAAATTATCATCAAAATGGGTTTTTGACAAAAACATATAATTTAACAAAAATTACCAAAACCCCAAACTAATGATGATTCCATCAAGAATCACACATTATTTTAATAATAAATTCTTTAAAAATAGTTATTATGACCCAATAAATCATTTCAATATTTTGGAGGTGTGATATAATACACATACACCACAAACATTAGAAACATTTATAAAGGGAACCATAATATTCTATATTTGGGATTCGATCTCCATTATTTCAATTATTACAATCATAAAACATCTCAATACCAATAATAATACTTGTTTCTATCCAGAGTGTTATCGATATAAAGATCTATTAAAGGGAATGATATTATATCAATGATGAATAACTATTAATACAGATTTACGTGTGGATATATATCTCTAACATCCTTTAAAACACCTAATAATTTCTCTTATACGGAAGGGATATATATATAACATCTTAGAAAAAATAAGTATATATTATGTGATGATTAGTGGAAAAATTATTTATTAAGGATCTCAATTTAATTAGATATAAATCTTTTGTAGGTCTAAATGTACACCACATGGTTTGGAAACATGGTTTGGAAAATTTTCCCCCAACCATGTAGTGGTTAGTATCATCAAAAAACACCCCTCACAATTTTGTTGAATTTTATGAAATATATTTTACCTACATTTCATGTGATATTGTCTTATCCCCCCCCACCCCCGTGAACGATTGGAATAACATTGCACCAAGCATACATTTCCAACTATTTCATAGTGCATGCTATCTCCCCGGCATCTATATGGTTTTAAAAATAAACTTGTCAATTTTTCACCTACCAGGTGACCATTATTTTCCCATGAAAAGTTTCTTGGAGGCATTTTATGGATTTTTCAATTGTTATTAAACTATACACCTCAATAAAGACTCCAAAGCGTTTCAAAAATCATTCAAGACACCTAAAACCTAAATCAATCATTATATATTCAATAGATAAATAAATAAAGGGTAAAATACCTTAAATAGTGGGGTTATAAACAATTATTTTCAAATACTATTTTTTACATGGATAAAATCCATGAATCTAAGCCTTTTGGTATTGGGGTTACAAGAATTTTTGGCATGTATTATTTAAATAATGGGACTAGTGTATTAGTAATGTTATTTTTATCATGAGATTCTATAGATGGTATCAAATAAGTTTATTTTGTTATGGTGAGTAGATTATTTATTTTTGGATATTATTTTAGTTACCTTTTGTCAAATCACGTCCCCTGGGGAAGGTGTTGTGACTACACCAAGCCCGCCATCCATAGGCTAGGTTTGGTGACTATCACCAGAAAGGAAAATCCCTAAAATTAGAAGTCATTGAATTTATGTATTGTACAAAAACACAGCCCAATAACACAACAAGATACAAACATGAAGTAGAAAAATAGTAGTAAATGTGTGTATTGAATGCAAAGGGTCCGGAATTCAAGACCAACTGAAAGATACCACTATAACAGAAAATAGTAAAATGGTCCTAGTAACATCCACCAAGGTTCCTATATGAAGGGTAGGTATATCCCATATCCACAACTCTCCACGTCAACCGTCATATTCGTCTACTGTCAAGTCATAGCTCCCCAAGTCTCTGTCAAATATTCAAGTCCTCTGCACAAGACACGACAAGGTTCAAGTGATGCCCGAGTAGGGGGAGTATAAAAATACCGAGTAGGGACCCAAAGACCCCCGAAGGACTCTCAGAATTCCAAAATGGAAGATCAAAACGAACAATCACAATTCAAAAGCACAAAGAAAAAGACTCAACTCAGACCAGGTAATCATAACAGGGTCCAAGAATGAAGACTATAATCCCTAAGCGATATAATTTTATTCTGTTAGGATGTTTCCACAACTGATTCCTATGGGAGTTATTCCATTGTTGACCCACACTGGGTGGTATATCTCTTGTCCATGACAGGCCTCTCAATGTCTGGTCCTCATCGGTTCGCGCACTTCCAATCCACACATGGTCTCTAGAATGGTGATCCATATAGGGTCACTATGATACTCATCCACACATGGTCGCTAAATGTCGATACACATAAGGTCACAATAATTTTGATCAACACAGGGTCGCAATGATGCAGATCCACACAAGGTCTCTAGATTCTGATCCACACAAGGTTTCCCTATGCTGATCCACACATGGTTGCTATGATGCCAATCCATATAGGGTCTCTATGATGTTGATCCACACAGGGTAGCTACGCAGATGACAACCAACCACATGATTCCCCGCACTTGGTGCACTTGAGTTCCATAGTATCCGTTTCTCTGGATATCAGTTGTGCCTCATGTGCAACGAATTTCTACAAATGAGTAACCCAAAGATTCATCATGTCCAAGGGTTCCAACACAAAAGATTGTCGGTCAACCAAATGCCTAGTCTATGATTTATTGGCATTTTAGTGCCAAGGGCCCTATTGGATTCCGGAACGATCCAACGTGGTGAAACATTAATATTCTCCCAAACACATATGTTTTATATCAAAATTAATTTCTTGCTCCAAGGTGCCTAGCACTATAGACGGTTCATCAAAATGAGGTCTGGTACACAAAATAAAGCTCTTTAAGAGAAACTGGGACTGAATAGGTCTATGTCCAATCCGCCCCTGTTGTCAGACTCGGCCTAACATGACCTGGCGTTTCCTGGCCTCAGCTAACCTGGCTAGGCCCGAACTAGCCAGGGTCTGCCCGGTTAGACTGGGCCGTGGGCCAGCCCGGCCCACCATAGTGGGGAAGGGCTACGGCGGCGCGGCCCGCTGGCTAGCATGACCCAGGAGAGTATCACATGGTTTTCCTCCCAAACATCTCAAATAGTCATTCTTCTCTTGATTGGTGGTGCCAGGTGGCACCTCCTACTTGTCAGCAGGACCCTCAGGGAGCAGGTCAACTCCCTTCGCCGCGACATCAAAGTCATGGCCTGCCTCACTGCGGTGCATGAGGGCGCACCACCTTTCCATCTCCATGGTAAGCCCACAACTACAACCACTTCATTCTTCTGTAGCTTCATTAGGTGCCACATCTCTTCCATGGATGGCGGGCACCAGCCACTGCCATCGCCTCCAGCGCCTGTCACATGTGTTGCACCGGCAGAGTTTCCATGGGCCACCACATGATCTCCGGTGGTCTATTTTTTATTCCTCTTGTTCCTACGGGCCTCTTGGGATCCCATATTCATGATTTTCCTACCATATTATGGATTTCAACAAGTTGGAAAATCATCACTGAAGTACGAGACAAAACTGAAACAGTAGAGGGTACATGCCATGTTTTTTTGTCTATACCCTTTCTATTAGAATTTTAAAAAATGATTAATAAATAAAATCATCAAATAGATATTATTTAAACCCCATAAAAATCCCTCATAACAACCACCCGAAAAATCTTGAAAGATGAAAACAATCAAGGGATATTCTAGAATTAAATAAGAACTCCTACTTCATGAACCGTTGGATGAGGTCGCGGATGTGGAGGGTGAATATTCCTTACTGGATGAACTCACTGGCATTCTACGATCCTAAATCGATCTCTCCAATGACATCCAAGCTTTTTTTCATCTGTGTAAGTAGTTGTGTCACTTCTTTAGAGGTTCCTCAATTCCACTCCAAAATCCCATAGATGAGAATCAATTAAATAGAACAATGAGACAACTGAGTAGCACAACAATAATGCGGTTCATTTATGAATAACATTAATGGTTCCATTGACGAGGGTATAGAAAAAAATACTCAATCCATTAACTGTCTAGACCACATAGCAGTCTTGCCACCACCACTCAATAGCTAGATAAAAGTAAAATTAAAATTACATTTTATTTTATTATCTTCTTAAATGTCCAAAAATTAACTTTTTACCCCAACCAACAGTGGTCAAAGTGAAGCAACCCTGATGAAAATCCTAACACTGTAAATTAAATGGATCTCTTGGATATTTAATCTGGGAATTGGGTCAAAATATTGAAAATTGTTCCCACGCATTTGATGAATGTTGATAACAGTTCAAAATTTTATTCAGGCATACCAGATCTCAGAAACACGCAACATCAATTTTCACTCAATTGAAATAACCCTAACTAATTATGAAAAATTCTTGGAATTTCGGGGTCATTACATTCTCCCCAAATTTTGTATTTCCATCCCCGAATGTTACAATAGAACTAATGGAAGAACTGGGGGTACTGAACATGCATCTGAGCCTCCCGCTCCACTATGCTCTCCGGGAGATTCATGTGCTTGAAATTAATTCATACAAGAGGAATCAGGAGCCCATGATGGACCCACTCATGTCGATCCTCTACCTCTATCGCAAAGTTTTCAAATGGTTCCCCATCATCGAATTCCCGCTCACCCCAATCGATAATGTATGATGGGTCATGCACATATCTCCTCAACTATGACACGTGAGAAACATTATGCACCCGGTGCATCTGTGGAGGAAGTGAACGATGTTACACCACCTCTCCTACTTTTCTAATCATTTGGAAGGTTCCGAAGAAACTCAGAGAGAGTTTGTTGCCCTAAACAAACTTTCGTAGTCTTCATCGGGGAGAGACCCGTAAGAAGACATGGTCTCCTAATTCAAAAACTATGTGTCTCTATCTATTGTCAGCGTTAGTATTCTTCATATTCTATGTATTCTTCATCTTCTCGTGGATGATATTCACCTTCAACGTGGTAGTCAGTACCAATAATGGACCCAAATGTTCTGACTCCCCTAGGTCTGTCTAGCATAGAGGTGATCTACAAGGTTTCCCATATAGGGCCTCAAAAAAATTAATGACGATGGTGGAGTGGTAACTGTTGTTGTATGAAATCTCCATAAATGTTTGGTGGTCCTCCCAACTGGGCCAAAATCGAGGACACAGGCACAAAGCATGTCCTCGAGTGTATGTATGGTCCTCATTATCTGACCATCTATCTATGGATGAAAGGCATTGCACAATCGTAGCTGATTCATGAATTCCTCATGTAATTACTTTCATATGTGGGATGTAAAAAGAGCATTACAGTATGAGACAATCATCGATGCAACCCTATGAAGTCTTAAAATCTCCTGTACGTAAGGACATCCCAATATCTCTAATAATACCTTCTCTTGGAAAGGTGGGATGTGGGCCAACATGGTGAGTCATTCAAAGATCTACCATATTGAATCGTGGCCCCTGGATTTATGTCGTAGCCCTGTCACAAAGTCCATGGACATACCACCCCACATTCACTATGGTACCACAAGTGGATGAGCTAAGCTAACTGGTACCTGATGCTCGGCCTTCACTTGCTGTAGAGTGAGCAATCGAGATACAAACTCAGCCACTACTTTCTTCATCCCTGGACACCGGTACTCATGTCAGAGGTCCTGGTACATCATATACCTTCCATTATTTACTACCAATGTGGATGTGTGTAACTCCCTAAACATCTCCTCTCGTAGAATCACTGGTACCGTGGTGTTCCCTCTAAAGAGGATGACATGCTCCACAACTTCTAAAAATACATTAAGATCATGTCTTGAGGATATCTGAGCAAATTTGGTCACGCGGTCTCCATCCAAAAGCGGTCCCTCTTGAACACATTGATGAACTGGGGGAGAGATAGTCATAGACTGGAAGTAATATTCTTCATCCCTATCCAAAGTGTCAATCTACAACGAAGCAAGTTTCTTTGTATCCTCACTCAGAAATTGTAGACAAGACCACCTACTAAGTGACTCTGCTACAATGTTTTCCATCCCAGGAGTGTAGAATATCTCATAGTTATAATCTTAGAAGAATTATAGCCATAACCACTATCTTAGTTTTAATTACTTCTATTATATGATATTCCTTATTCTCTTGATACTAGAATAAATAGTTATTTCTTCAGCAATCAAGTACCGTCACCACATCTTCAGCGTAAAAACTACTGCTAATAACTCTGGGTAGCATAGTTGTAATAATTTTTTTAATATTATTTGAGCATTATGTGATTAATTCTTACTCCAGCTGTAGGAAATAACCTACTCTGGTCCCTAATGCAACACTATAGACTACAATCCAAACACCCTCTTCTGGTAGCATTATGATGGATGCACTCGTCAATCCTTGCCCCAGCTCTTAAAAACTCTACTATCACTTATCCATGCACATTAAAGGCTTACCTTATTAGTCAAAGTTGTCATGGGTTCCACTACCATAGATATGTTAGGTATGATCCTCTGACAGTATCCATCAAATCCTAGTAAACTCTGCACCTCAGTCACACTCATGGGTCGCTCCCATGAATGCACTGCTTTTATCTTCTCCAAATCCACTACTCCTTCATCCTCTGAGATAACGTGACATAAGAAGTGGACTTCCCATATCCATAACTATATTTATGAGATATTTCCATAATGATGGAGCTCTCGTAGTGTATCATGAAATATCTGTAGGTGTGTGGCGTGCTCCTCCTCTGATGTTGAGTATATCAAGATGTCATCTATAATGACCAACATCATGTGATCTAGGTAATGCAGGGTGATCTTGTTCATGATCCCCATGGACACTACTGATGTTTTGGTTATATTCAATGGCATCACCGAGAACTCATAATGGCCAAACTGACACCTAGTGGTTCTCTTCAGTATGTCCTCATCTCGTACCCCATGCAGGTGATAGCCAGATCTGATATATATCATTGAAAACAATCGAGTTCCCTTCAGTAGGTCTAAGAGATCAAAAATCCGTGTTAATAGTTATTTGTTATTCACAGTCACCAGGTTCATGCATTAGTAATCCACACAAAGCCTTATACTTCCATCTGCTATAATGGCGAACAAAATCGGGGATTCCCATGGATATAGAGTTGGCCTTATGAACCCCTTCCCCTAGAAGTCCTCCAAATGTAACTACAACTCATGTAGCTTTGTGTGACCCATCTAATATGATGGTGTAGATATAAGTGAAATCCCTATTTAATGATTGATGTATAAGTCTACCTATCTATGATGATTTAGTCCTAGAACATCATCATGAAAGACATCGGCATACTGATCCACCGCTACATGATAAATCAGACTCATCACATCAACAACTCTGAGGGTATGGCTAGCCAACTGATGAGTGACCGGCTGAACCCTCATTCACGAGAGTCCATCTTGTAATGAAAATGTTTCCATCTCACTGGAGAAGGAATACCTGATCCCATCATCGCAGAAACCACATGCTTTTCACCTTAAAGAGAAAATCCGAGCATGGAATATAGATATCCAGTCCTTACCAAAAATGATTTCGTAAGGGCTCGACGCTGTTATTAGGATATCATAGTTGAATCTATCGCCACCTAGAGTGAGCTCACTGTCTACACCAATGTGTAATTATCAAACCAGTTTCTCATATGAATATCTAATTATAAGGATTGAGGCTACAACTCCATCGGATTATCTGAGATCCGAATGAGTATTATGGCAATGAATGTGTGACATGAAGCTGTGTTTACAAGAACTAATGCTAGGGTGGAATAGACACATATTTTAACTATTATAATCTCTGGAGCACCGTGGTCATTGAACTCAGCTGCCAATAGTTGTGCCACCCCCTTTCCACCTACTCAATGTGTCTTGGTGGACCACCAAGGGGGTGGTGGTAGATCCTCAAAAAGTCGTCCACCACCTACTACATGACATGCTCCTCTGCCACATCTACCACCAAACGGACCTCCTCGCATGAATCTCTACCTCTACCTAAATGGTCCATTGGCCATCAGTTGATCATCAGTATGTCATGTCATGCATTTAGGAGACTTGTGACCCTACCCAACACAAGTGAAGCAGAGTCTGCTTCCCAACAGACCCCTCTACCTCTAGAGCTTCGCACCTCTGACCCTGAATCATGGGGTCATGCACCAGAGGGTCTAGCCTTCATTTTCCTATGTGTCATCTGCATACTGATTACTATTGATTACTCACCTACCTGCCACCTAGTATAGGCTCTTACAGTTGTTGCCTTCTCAACCTAAAAAATCTCTACCAATAATGCTCACTCGAGTACTCCATCGTGTGTTGGGATATTAAGTGATATCATTGATACTCTGATCTCCAGCTAGAGATCCTTCTCAATGGGTCGTGCCCTAAATAATGGAACCTGTTCTTTGTCGGTGGAGTAGCAAGATAGGTTAGTAAATCTACCTGAGTACTGGTCCCCTGATAGGTTTTCTCTACTGTAAATGCATAATCCCTAGGAAACACACATATGGTAAAGTAGATGGTACGAATGAAACCATGAAGAAGGTCTCAAAGTCCAACCAATAAAATGTCACCTTTTATTGTGTCTGTAGTGTCAAACTCCTCCATCTTTTTATTGTTCCTTGTTAAAGTATAGCTTCTAGAATCACCATCAACTTTATTGGTGTCCCAACTAGGAGGAAAACATTGGCCACAACCTCCAGCCTGTCCTGAGCTTCCTGGGGATCTGTCTCAGCATGAAACCCCAGAGGCCTATGTCTCTGTAACTCATGCAACACGCTTAGTTGGTTTCCACCCTTTGTTGGTGGGGCTAGTGGAAACTGCTGCCCTCCGAGTGGTGGTACGTCTGGTACACCACTCGAAGGTTCCAACACAATAAGAGGGCCCTACACCGAAGCTTCATCGCTCGGTGGTACATCATCGTGAACTCTCTCAGAAATCCTGATTTCCATTCTACATTGTTGAATCCTAAAAAATATACATTTTTTTCCACTATCAAAATGTTATACTTGGGGAGATGACTTCAATGATATTAAAATTGAAAAATTTACAAATCTCAAGTAATCATAGTTTTCGTGCACCGAGTCCAGAATCAGAATTCAGGGTCCTGGTGTATGGATTCATCAGCCTCTGCTCCGACACTATAAACCCTTAACTGAAAAAAAACTCAAAACACATAACAATATATCTCTATTAGAAAGATTAGTGTCCTAGTTCATCAGTTGAACCAACTCATCTGATACAAATTTTTCACGAGCTATCCCCTGTGGCCGGTTTTGTGACTACCAATAGCATTCCTTCCATAGGCCTGGGGTTGTCGACCAGAATTGGAAAGGTTTATCCCTAAAACGGGAAGTAATTTCCTTTTTTACTTATACAAAAAAAATCCCATGAACAAAACACGATAAATCCATGAAGAAAAACTGCAATAATAAGAGTGTTTACTTAACGAAAAAGATCTGGAATACCATCCCAACATAATGACACAACCACAACATAAAATAGTAAAAAGCACATGGAATCATCCTCCATTGTTCCTATCATAAGGGTAGGTACAACTAATATCCACAAATCTCCACATAATTTGTCACTTCCATCCTCTGTCAGGTATTTTCTCCCTGAGTCTCAATCATGTCTGCACGTCTCTTGCACAAGACACAACAATGTGCGGGCAGAGCACGTGTAGGGGTGAGTATAAAAATACCCATTATAGACATGGAGACCTCCAAAGGATACTAATAATTCCACGGTGAAATATCACAAAGGATGATCTCAATCACAAAGTACAATGAAAAAGACTCATCTCAAACTAGTTAATCAACTTTGAGTTCAAAATAAATGTTGATTATCCCTAAGCTATATAATTTATTCCATTATAAATTTTCTACAACTAAACCACAAAGGGTGTTGTTCCATTGTTGATCCAGAAAGGTTTGTATATCGCTAATCCACAAAGGGCCGCTCTATTGCTAGTTCTCGTCAGGTTGCACACTGCTGATCTATACAATGTAGATAGAATACTGATCCACCCAGGGTCTCTATGATATTGATCCACACAAGTCACTAGATGCTGATCCACAAAGGGTCTCTATGATGTTGATCAACATAGGTTTACTATGATGCTGATCCAAATAGGTTTGTTAGATGCTAATCCACACATGGATAAAGATGTTAATCCACATAGGGTATCTATGATGTTGATCCATACATGTTCTCTATGATGCTGATCCACACATGGTCACTACACAGATGACATCCAGCCACAAGATTCCCCGCACCCATTGCGGTTGAGATTCATATTATAGTATCTTATCCTTTGGATATTGGTAATTCCTCAACTTCCATGAAGTTCCAAAAACAGTTACTCAATGAACCATAATTTATTAAGGGTTCCAATGCAACAGATGGTGTGTCAACTAAACTCTCGGTTTGTGAGTTATTGGCATTTTCGAGTCAATGGTCCAGTGGGAATCGGGTACGGTCGATCCTGGATACACTCCAATTTTCTCCAAAACTCTGGTGGATTATCTAAAAATAGTAAAATCTCTACAAGGATTCCAACATCATAGTGGATTCATCAATAGGACATCTGGTTCTCCTGATATGACCCTTTTAGAGAAACTAGGCCCAAATGGGTCCGGGTCCGGTCCAACCGGACCTGGAATAGCCCAGTTGGGCTAGGCCTCGGGGCTCAACCTTCCAAATGGCGTTATCCATGCGAGGGTCGCAGATTCTACCTCCCTAATGGATCAAATATCCATTCTTCTCTTGATTGGTTGTTCCATATAGCACTGCCTAGTTCTCTGCGGGACCTGCAGGGAGCGGGTCCCCACCCATCTGCATGGATTTGAAGTAGTGGTATGCCTCACCGAGACGCATGAAGGCTCGCCTCCTTAATATCACCATGACCCGCCCATGCCTACCTCCCCTTTAGTACACAACATAACCATCAGACTTCACCTCTCTTCAGCGGCCGGCGTTCGTCAGCCGTCGGTGCTAGTCGCCTGTGCTGTCGCGGAGGTAGGCGTTCTGTGGGTGACCGGGTGAGCCCTATTTGTCTATTTTTTCATCCAAACACGCATACAATACTCTTGGTATGTTTTAGTCAATATTCTCCTTTTGGAATAAGGATTTTGACATGTATGAATATCATCATAGAAGAACGAGACAAAACTCAAACGGCAGTGCGTCTGTGCCTTGATCGTTTGGTCCGCACCCTCTACGTTAGCATCCGAACAAACGAGTAATAAATAAAAACATCACATATATTTTATTTTAACCCCTTTCAAATAACCTTCAACAACCACCCGAAAAAACAAGAATGAATAAAATAATTGAGGGAATTTATTTTATTAAATAACAAACCCATCCTTGAGAACTGTTTGATGAGGTCACAGTTTTAAAGGGCGATGAGTCCTCGCTCAATGAAGTCATTGGCATTGGTCGATCTTAGATTTATCCCAACAATGACATCCAATATTTTTTTCCTCATCGGTGGAATTCATCGGATCACTTCATTATAGGTTCTTCACATTCTCACCAAAATCCCACTCCCGAGTTTCAATTAAATATACCGTAGACACAACTGAGTTGGATATCATTAATGCATATAATTTATGAACCACATTTAACATTCCAACGTCGAGGATATAGAAACAAAGTGTCAATCCTTTAAATGTATTGACAACATAGTGGTCCCCCAACTTCCGCTCATCCACTACAGAAAAATAAAATAACAATTACATGTTATTTTATTATTGGTTTAAATGTTCGAAAACTTTATTTTTCTCAAAACCCACTGTGGTCAAAGTGAATCCTCCTTTATGTGATTACCGGCACTGTGAATTCAATATTTCCCTCATATTTTTAATCAGAGCACCGGTTCAAAATATAGAAAATGCCTCCCATGCGTTTATTAAACATACATTAAAAAAGTTTGGAAATCTGTTCCGGGTACCTTGGGCCTCAGAATCGCGCGCTATCAATTTATGAAGACTCATAATAATCCCAAATAATATAAAGAAAATTACATGGAATTTATATTTCAGTAATCCTTTTTTATTTTGATTAGTGAAAAAAATAATTACTAAAATTATGACCCAAATTATTTGATGATATTATAAAATATAATAAATTGTATTACTATACAGTTATCCCTAGAAATAAATTCTTAACTATATTATATATGTGGATTCTAGATCCTTAATAGGTATACCTAGTGGTAATATCTCTGAAAAAGAGTATTAGGTATTAATTTGATCATTACATGGTTTGTGATAAAGAGGAATAACATTACACAAAGATGGAATGTCTATACGTTTTTTAAATAGTTTATGAATTTCATTTTATGAACCACTATAAAGGATTGATTTCCATGTGACTTTGGGGGATTATTTTATGAAATACAAGACAACCCAACATAAAATAGAAATATTCAAACTAAAGTTTATATAGGTTGAATTGATAGAACTATATGATAACATGATAATTTAAAAGAATTGTTTTAATGTTGAAATTCATTTTACCGTTATCATAATATCCACCAAATTTATGTTTTTCCACACTAAAGTCAACATTATTGGTTTTAGTAATTGTGGGAACTTGAAGGAATCATGGTTGATAATGGTAGTGAAAATAATTCATCAATGAACAGCCAATCATAATTATATATGGAAGGGGAAATATTATTATAATGAAAAACCAACTATCCTCGAATCTAAATAAGGATGTGAGAATAATAAAACATCCCAATCCACAAAATATGTATAAGATTAATACTCATGAAAAATCAAGGGATGAATATTTTCATTCATATACATGACGTTTTTTAAGAAGATCAACGGATTTTTTAATATGGGGGATGGATGAAAATTTTCTCATGGAATATGATTTCATTAAGAATCAAAATACCATAGGAAAATAAAGGGTTCAGCTGTAATTATGTGATAGGAATATGTGGTTCCAATAAAATCGTGAATGTCTAATCGATTAAGTCTGTAAAGAATAGAAAATACATAATTTAATGTTATATATATAAGGACTAAAATTATTCATGGAGTGATCAACCAACACAACTGAGGGAATAAGGTGGATCCTATTAAATGGATTAAATGTGGTGGATTGTGAATACTAGTTCATCGAGTTTATAATTTGGACATAGGATCCTTATTCTACCTATTCTATGTTTCTTAATTTTTTTTATAAGTTTGAAATCCTGATGATTTTTTATCTAATAAAATATCTTGTCTTATGATAAATTATTTTCAAAATCTATTTTTATGATAATATTAATCATTGTATGTGCTATTTATATAAATTTAACATCATGAATTTACTATTTAATCATACAATACCTATTGAATCTTCATGCTTATATTAATGAAATCATAGTACATACTAAAAAATGAGTGTGAGTATAGAAAAAAACCATAACATTTGATAGAGAAATATTAATTTCAATGAAATAATATTCTTATATATTATATATCATTCATTATCATCTATCATTGTGACAAAACCATGTATATGTCAGAGTGTTCTTTGAGAAGCTAAAAGAAATATTCTAGTAGTGGATATGGAATAAAACTGACTACAACTATCTATGGTTTAATAAAACATAGTGGCCAAAAAAATTAGGGGGAGGCCATGTTGAAATATCAATGTCAAGAGCATTTCAGAAATCATTTTTGATGAACCATAACTTTTGATCCCATATGGTGTGTGTGGGAAATAGCAAGGTACCTAGAAGGCCAAATTTTGAAACATGAAATTCCACTATGAAAATATTTGTTCAGGTGTCCATACCCAATCAACCTTTATCTAAGAAGGTTTTATGGAGTGGGAAGCACAATGGATAGATTAAAAATTAAGGGACTATATGGTTGGTTATCATTTAATTATATTGAAACTATCCATGGTCTAAGAAGGAACACAATAGTGCATTAGAGATGACTACTCCATATAGGTTAAAGAGTGGTAAAATTATTATTCTCAATCATCCTTACAATGAGGATGATCAATATCTATTGAATTCATCAATAAAACTCAACATTCCATAGAAACGATCATGTTTAAAACCCAAGGGGGTGAGGGATAGGTGTGTGAAATGTAACATTTGTGAACATATGTATTCAAATATCATACCTTGAACCATATGATTAAAATATATCACTAAATTAAAAATAATTATTTAAATGAAAATTATAATAAGTATTAACACAAAACCATGAGAATTATTCAGCTTAAATTTCTAGATGAAACATGGTATTTTTATGATTCTTATTATAATTTAATAAATAAGATTGATAATTAATTATAAAATTTAATATAGTGTTATATTATATATACCCTTATATAACTACATCATTAGGTATTAATTTAAATTATTAGGTCTTAATTTATTTAAGGATGAAATATTTTAATGACTTACAATTTCACTATCTATTAGACATCAATAATTATTATATTATTGAAATTCCTCATATGGAAAAAAATATAAATTTAAAACCTTGTCATATATTTACTATTGGATATTAATACTAAAATATGTCCTTTAAATTATATCATATAATTAAAAGAAGCTATACATCATGATCAATAAAGAATATAGAAAGAAATGCAATTTAGAGGAAAATGTATTCATTATGAGTCCCATTTATATGAACTCAGAAGAGAGGTTGTTTTTATAAGTATTTACCTTGACCCATCCCATGTTGAACTCAACCAATTTCAGTTTGAGAAAAACAATATATGAGATAAGTTCATGTTCTTGGATATTTTTAAAAGGTCAGTGAAAATTTAAATATAACTAGAAACTATAACTATAGTTTATCTGTTACTCAGGGGTTAATCAAATATTATAATGGGTTATGTATGTATAATTTAGTATTAAATAATTATTTAATAAAATATTTATATATATATACATAAGGTATTTATTTACAACATTATATCTGTTTTTTCTAAATTTAATTTACGGGTGAAAATATATTTTTTAGAAATAGAAAATCATTTTTCAAGGAATTATGTTTTTTAATAATAATAACATATCATAGGTTGAGATTAAATATGATTTTTTTCAAATAAAATATTTATTATTTTGAATCTATTTTTCTACAAAAACTAATTTGAGATTTATTTATTTACAAATTAATTTAATTTGAATTGAATTGGAATAAAAATAAAATAATTTCATTATTTATTATAGTAATGTTATCTTCAGATGATTTTTTATTATTGTTCTGAATTAATAAATTTTTATTTAAATAGTTGAAATACATAGTTTTATAAATCAATCATTTTTATGAAAATATATCATTTCATTAATACACTACATATTTCTGAATTTTTTATATATTTAATAATGTCTTATATTGTTCAGAAAATTCTTCTAATTTTTTTTTTAAATTTATAATCACATTCCCAAAATATTAAATATTTAACAAGCAGTTTAATGAAATACTTTGTCGGCTAATTTTTTTATTTAATTATAACAGGAAAATTTTATTTCAATAATTTATTTTATTATGAAATATATACTTCTAAATTATTTAATTTTTCATAATATTTTGGGGACAATGGAATTTATATTTAAACCCTATTCAAAAACATTATTCATAAAAAATATTATGTAAATTTTTTTCATTATATGTATCTATTTTAAAATTAATTTCCACACACATTAATTTTTCATTTGATGATTTGTAGATAATATTTTTAATCTGTTGTTTTAAATTATCTCTTATGGATCAATTTATTAATAACCTAAATGATTAATTATCGTGGAAAAATCTAGTTACTCTAGTGAAAAAAATGGTAAAATTGATTAACCTTAGATATAACATGAATAACATGAATAAAACATGTCTATTTTTTATGGTGGAGGTGAGGGTCCACATTATTTTCAATACACTTCATAATTTATCTATTTTTATGGTACATCAAATGAGATATTATTCCCATTTATTTTTATTTTTTGGATGTATCATAAATGGCACTCATTTTCACTTATTAAAGGGGAACTAATATCCTCTATTAAAATCACACAAAAATACCACTATTTAAGACCAAAATATTTCCAAACCAATGATAAACACTAATATCCACATTATTGTGGTTTTTTATCCAAATAAACTACCCTTAAAAATTTATCCCCCATCACAAATCCGTTAATCCATGAAATGAGGAATCTATTCCAAAACAATTTTTTAATTTTCATCATCCTTGTTCCCTATTCGTTTTAATAAAATTTAATTTAATCATCTCAAAATGATAAAATCTGAACAAATTATTATACTATTTTATTATCATAACTATTCTTCAATAATATATCCCTCGATCTTTTTCTATTAAGAAAAACACAAGTGTGAATCATCTATTGACCAGACTACCGCCTCTACAACAAAACATTTTCCGCATATCACTTAACAAAATTACAAGGATATTAAATATATATAATTTCATATATAATAATTATATTAATGAGAATTTTTTATTCATAAAATAAAATACACTTTACTATATTTCCAATATCTATAGAAAATTAAATCATCAACCATGCTTTTGTGTGGAGAATGTAATCCATGGGATGATTGATTTATTATTTTCATTTACTCACCAAACTACATGGTTAGTCCTAATAATGGATTTTAATAATAAATAATAATTGTATTATTTTAGTTAGTTTCTGGTATAAAAATTATATAAATAATTAATGATACAAACAAAAAAATAATTATAATAAATTTATTCATCTAAAAATCATACTAAGATGGAATTATTCGTAAAAAATAGGATAATTTCTCATCCACTATCTTTTATCATCATCCTTTATTAAATAGAATTATCAAAATTAATAAATTCAAAATTATTTCACAACAATACTAGAGAAATTATAATAGAACTAGGTGATTACATAGTCATACAATTAACATTGTATGTTTAAGATTTAGCCAGTTTGACAACCTTCTAGATCAATACTGTTAAATTCTATCTCGAATGATCCCTAAAAAATATTTTTTTTATTATGACATAAATATGTATATTTTTATACTTAATTTTTTCTATAATTGATATATCAATATTTAAAAAATAATAATGAAATCACCCTTCATAAAACATTATAATTAATCCATTATAACTAACTTAATGATCATTTAACAATTAACATTTTCATAATAATGATTATCATCATTGATCCTATAAAACAACTTCAATCGTACAAAAAATATATACCCAATGTCAGAAAATATCTAAAAAAACATTTAAATGTTAAAAATTATTTAAAAAAATAAATAATAAATATTTTTAAGTATCAATATTGTAATTTTATTTTATATAATTATTGATATATCTTTTTATAGGCATTTATAGTGCATCCAACTAATCATGGAATTAAGGTAAGGGAACTTTGTAAAAAATTTATTTCACTTGAGTCGTGATTATGATATAGGCCATATTTTTTTATCAATGGTGTAAATATTACACTAATTTAATATGGTATCATCATTATATTCTATTTCATTATATTCAATGTTCGCATTATATTTACACATCTAATGGGTTTTTGATTCAACAACTACAAAGGCTATAAGGGGAATCATGATTCAAATATTTTTATTAGGATAGGATAACATTTCTTTGAATAAAATATTTCAAAACACATTTATTATTACATAATGAGATGTTATTTCTTATTAATAAAAAATTTAATTGGGAACCCCTTATCTACCATATTGTATGTTCCTTCATGATTCTATCGTTTTTTTAAAAAAATTCAAAATAAATAACAATTCTTCTGATTATTATTTTATAATTTCATGCTTTTATATCCCACTAATATTCTATTATCCAATGTGGAAACTAAAATTATTTTTATATTCTCCTTTACCCTGTTAATAATATGGTTTCACCAATAATCTAATTGTATGGGTTTTTATCAAATTTAGATCATAGTGTTCAAAATGTGTTTCTATGCATTAAAAAATTTATATCTTCATAACACAATTTATTTTGATAAAATTATATTATATTTTTAATTTTTCCAGTATTAAATAATAATTTCAAAAGTAAATTATTTAAATGTTATTCACTTCCACTTTTTTAATAAATTATGTCTTTTCATGTCTAGTTTATTAAATATAATTTGAAATAAATATTTCTAATGTATTTTCAGTAACCGATTTTGAAACCATACAAATTTGTTTTGATTTTGTATTTTTAGCTCCTTCTAATAAGGTTTAAAAAAACTCATTTCATTCATGAAAATATTTTTTGGAATTTAATTTATATATTATATTTTATAACAATGTTTAGAATTGTATTTAAAATTTTATTATTGTCACTTAAAATTTTTCATCAAGGTTTATCTATCTTTATGTGATGAGTTGATCATAATATATATATTATAATGTTATGAATTTATTTGGAAAAATATATTATTCTATTATATGATTTCTTTTATTAATGTTATTTCATATATTTAATAAATAAAATTATTTTTCCATTGGTAATTAATGTGTTGATGATTCTTGAATTTTATGTGGCATACATATGAATGAGTAATGAAGTGTGGGGTCATATATCATTCTCCAATGCATTAGTTTGGTTTTATATCACATAATATAATCAAATTTGGACATACATTTTCCTCACCCATGCATGTACATTTTGGGTTTTCTTATAATTTTTTTTGGAAATAATGTGTTTGTTCAAATAGGTGTGGCTATAATGGGGTTTCTCACATATGAGTTCTTATTGTTATGTGTTTTTACAAAATTTAATGTGTTTTATCAACTTATAATAATTTGAAAAGATTATATTTGGTTCCAAAAAAATTCCACGTTTACATGACAATTAATTATATTTAATATATTTAACAATTTTATTTAGTGCACACATGTTTCATAATTAATTAAATATTTTTTTCCATTTCATATCATTTTTACATAATCAATTTTTCTTTGTGATATAATTTTTTTCCTTTATGTTTTATGATATCGATACATGTTGTTATTATAGAATATAAATAAATATATGAATTCCACATATTCTATATCATTTTGATTATATAACATTTTATGATATTCATTTTCCATTATAGATCATTTTAGATTATCCATTTTTATGTTTCATATAGCTAGTTTATATTAATAATCATATCATCTGATTTTCCATGAAATGTTCTAGATAGTCATTGTTATTAATATATTTTTAAAATTGTTATAAAATAATATATTTATATAACTAATCTCTATAAAACTAAACTTATCGGTGATTGGACAATGTTATTGTGTGTGTGATGTATTACTTAAATCATTGGATTATTGTACGAAGTGTTTATTGATTAGAAGAGGTCATTAAAATAATAAATTTATTATAAATCTTATATAAATGAGAAAAATTTTAATTTCATAATTAATGATTATAATTTATTTATTATGGATGTTAAATGAAAGTATATAATGAATCTAGTTTTAAGGAAATTGATCACTCTGAATAGCCCGATTTTATTTTGTGTTATGAGCTTTTTATACGTAAGTCAACACATCTCAATAATTGATGACATTTAATGAATCTAAATTATATATATGTGGGTCTATTAATTATATATATATATATATCAAGATTATTCTTCCTTCCATTTAAGTATTTATACATTCTTAATGTTTATTTAACAAATTCATAATACAAAATCAATCTAATTTAAAGTGATATTTTCTATATGAATGTCATTTTTTAAATAAATATCAATTAATGTATTTATTATAATTAATTATGTCATAACATAAATTCATATTTTATGAATAAACATTCCACTTTACCTATGGATTTATATTAAAACACAATGTTCATTCATTAAAATAACTTCTGTAATGGGTTCTATAAAAATTGTTTTGAATGTCAATTTCTATACATAACTCTCATCCCTTTCTCTTAATTATTTTAATACATAAAAACCCAATTTTTAAATTATTATTAATTTTTCAAAATTGAAGTTCCAATATATTTATTTATTTCTTCCCGTTTGAATCTTTAGTAATTCTTATTTCATTATGATATGATGAATTCTTAAGAAACACATTTCATTCCATGTCTAATTGTTATTTTTATACCCTATGATTTGTTTCCCTTTCTGGATAACATAAGATTTTATAAGTTTTAAGAGTCAATCCCAAAGCATTAAAAAATTAATTGGGTAAAATTTATGAACTGTAAATAATATATAAATGATTAGGGATTAAACAAAATCCATGAAGTGATTGTGTCCTCCCGGTGACATTATCGTAGAAATTGGAATTTATTTAAGTTTATATCATGTTTCATGATTCTTCCACAATCCTTTTTATTGGATATTATTATTCAATGATATTTTTGTTGTTTTACATTATTATTATGATTGATCCTCATCTTTTATGATATCAAATTATTCATTTTGACTCATTTTTTATCCTCCATAACTTATAATTCTTTTTATCTTACTCCTTTTATTATGTATTTGTAGGTCAACCTTTGCAGTTTACAAGAAAAATGATATTTAAGAGATCATTATATTGATTAAAAAAATAGATTTATTTATGTTTTATGTTAATCTTTTATGTACCTAGACAAATAAAGACACTCGGATTCACAATAATTGGACTATATTTATTGTTTATTTATGTCAAAAATTATGAAATAATTTAACTAAAAGGCTTGAGTTTTTATATATTCGGTTCATGAAATAGATTTATAAAATGGCCTCAAAAAATAATTTCCAAATTACATATTGGAACATAATAAAAAATTGAATTAAGTATTCCCCTGATATTATCCTCATCATGTTATTTTATTTCTATTAATGGGATATAGTTGAAACCCATAATTTTTTGACAAAAACTTTTTCATTAATGAATTATAAATGTTACATCTATGAAAAAACATTAATATTCATTTCAAAAACTACATAGATATTGAATTCCTAAATTATTTTCTTGGGATTGGATATAATGGAATGAAATTTTTTGTCCCTTATTCATATATGTAGTTTATCCAAGCCTTAACCAAAATTTTACCATTTCCAATAGCCATCTAGATGAGGTCTTGACCACAGGGACATGTTGGAGCAGAAATGACCATGCCCAGAATAAGTCAACCTAGAAAATCTATAGAATGGAAGATCGTATTTTTTCCAATTTGAGTGGGTGGGATATTGTGTTCGGATCATTGTGTGTGAACCCAATGGTAGACAAAGGGTGGTTAGAGAACTCATAGAGTCGAATCCTAGGTGGATGTGTGTGCATAATGAATGTTGTTGAACCCCATTAATGGATCAACCAAATAAAATCCATGTATATTCTTATATACATGAGAAAATTGTGGTGAATAGGTCAATGTGGGATGAGATTGTGTTTGTATTGTTCGTGCTTTTAATCTTATCCCATCGAACATTTCATCAAAATCACCCAATAGAATCCTTTGTGATTATCGTTGAAACACATTATCCCACACAAATTATTATTCAAAATAAGATGATCTCATATACTATTTAAATCCATCATCTTCCTTATGACACCACAGTTCAATATCTCAACGCACGTATGATATGAAAATAACTATCCACAATAATATCATAGATTCAAATCCTAAATCAAACAGATGTAGGGAATGCGTCATTGTACTTTATATCATTGATGAACTCATGTCATCACAAGTTCAAATAAAAAACAATGGAATATAAAAATATATTTTACCATTGCATGAATCCATCACATGATGATATTTGGATCACAAGAGAGAAGTGAATTCAATATGTGAAACCATTACATGAATCATAAAACCACATGAACCATACATTGTAATAATGTTTTTTTATTTAAATTATGTTTTTATTTTTAGAGATTATCATTTGAAGTCATAGAAGACCCCAAGGAATAAATATCATGAAAAAGATATCATACAGATGTGTGATATTGATATCAAGAATATTCCACCGCCTCACCAATAAAGGTTTCATCCTCCCCGTGAAAAGAGGTTCCACCGTCATCTAACAATATCCAATAATTACTAAATTTCCACTTAAAAAATAGACGTGAATGAGGAAGGGGAGCAGTGGAATATAAGGGAGTGGTGTGGAGAAGGGGATGTAGAATAAAGATAGGATGCGGTCAAAAGTTCCTTTGGAGATCATCTCTAGGTAATAATGGGGCTTCCAGTCCAACGAAACTCTCTTAGGATGCAATTCCACATACATATCACATGATCATACCATCACATGATTTATTAATAGAATATCTTCTTGTGTAACCCATCCCCCACCCTCTTCCTAATGAAAATGGTGTCCCCATTAGATGTGAACTCATTGTTATCGTTTTCAAAACCACATGCCATAGCATATATTGCATCATATAGTCTCTTGAGTAATGGGACATCATGAGACATAATAATTTGGATCTCATCAACACAAGAGACATCTATGTTATTGTATGTAAACATGTATCATTAGACATATTAACCTTGGAGTTTATGAATACCATGATCACCCTTTCTTGTAGAGATTTCATGTATCCATAGACAATGATTTCATTTCATATAGACACCTAAAACTATTCCTTTCCATGATTTCATAAAATATTTCAAGATCCAATTTTTTCAAAAATTGAATAACATGAACAATAGAGATTCATCCGGGCCTTTTATATTAAAAGACACTATTGTGAACCTGCGATCATGGGGGATTACACCACTTAATTTGGAACCCAAGATAGATAGCCCCTAATTCATTCCCCCATTCATTAGATACCAGAGAACTTCATATCATCAGATACCTACATATGTAAATTCATTTGGCCTAATTAACACATTGCATCCCTACAGATACCCATTTCAGGAGATTCAAATAGTTAGGGCATGGAATCTATATGGAATGCACCCTCTTTATATGTAATTCACCCTCACCCTATTATGTTATGTGAATAAATAGAACCACACATGGTTTTGTAATCTAATGAAATACCTCATTGATTTCATGTGAGTCACATACCTTCATGTGGAGTCATCATGAAGGGTTCCCCTCAATATGTATATGTCACCATTATTCACATGAGAACTCGTGGGTAATCACACATGTTACCATGAGAATTCCAGGAGGTTTGGATGTGGAATGAATCCACTATCAATAAAATCACCTTTACATGGATACAATATCCTTGTCAACATGATTCCTGATCCCATATGATATGTAAATACAACATTAAGGAAAGCACAAGATTTTATGTTTTATTTTAATACCTCTAAATTGGATTTGATTAAGGAAATGTGACAAAAAGATTCATCCATAATCTTGAGATGTCTCTTGGGTAGTCATAAATGTGTCACTTTAGTCACCATCCATTCCTTGGAGAAATTGGATTGATCCCATTACAACTTATTGACATGTCACCATTTTCTTGTGGCATTCTGAAGACATGAAGTGTTGATCAAGCATTATCCACTTGACATGTTGGAATTGTCTATCGAATATCTAATGAATGGATAGGTTGATCATGAGATGGTATATAGACATTTCATCATGTTCATGTGAAATACCCCTTATATTTATACTCAGTTTATGCAAATAATTTCATACACATATTCCCTGATTATGTAAATACATTCATGAAAAGTCCAATAATCATCAAACCACCCATTAATGTGTTTTCCATGTAAGATTGTGTCCCCAAAAATGTTGACAAAACAATAAATACAGATCTAGAACCCTTCCATGAAATTTTTTGAAGATCCCCTAGTACATTTAACCCTAGTAAGGTAGTTCCACATAGACCCTTGTTAGGTGGTCCCTGGATAAATCCTTTGGCCAAATACCCCTTGTAAAATGGTGTGTACATAAGGGTAAAGGGTTACACACTCATCAAACCCTATTGGTATCTTGATATTGGATAGAGAATTCAAGGATTTCATCTGTAATTATATATAAAAAGATGTAAAATGAGTATTTTTAGATCAACCTTACTGTGTAATCCTCGATCAGTGGTATAATATGATATAACCAACCTATAAAGAATTTTAATGTATAATAAATGAGAAAACGAACTATGAGAACATTGATTCCTATCCAAACAAGATACGTAATAAGCCTTTCTATGTCCCGGGCTCCTATGTGAATACATCCAAGTGTAATACCCCATAATTCATACAACCCCAGGGGTAACTATAATGTCACCAATCATGATATCCTACATTATCTATTATAGGAATTAAGTTTCAACTGAACAATGGGAACTATAATTCCTCCAATAACCAATATATGTATGATGTCTTCTAAAGGAAGAAGAATAAATGCTTATTCACTTTTCTGTACATCCCTCCAACTCCCATTATCATACCATTGATCACCATTCATTAATGGATGAGAAGAGGTATCCTAAATGGTCACCATTTTATTTATATGCCCCAACCATGCACCTAAGTACCTAAAACCCATCAATGGGTTAGAGAAAATCAAACTATGGTGACTTGGATTCCTATAACAAATAAGGATATTTTGGATACCATCTGAATGACCAAGATTCATACCATTTCTTCTATAAGATGGGTAATCATTACACTCAAATGGAATTATTAATGTGTATCCCTATATAGCTATTCTCTCACGTAATGTGTATAATCTTCTTATATCTCTTATTTCTCACACAAATAATGATACACATGGTCGTAATGAATGTTAATGACTATACCAATTTCTTGATTAGGATGCCCTAGTGTGGGAGAATTTTTAGTGTGCATTAATTATTACATAACATCCACACTAAGATTTCTATAATCCCAATGAGATAATCTAGGGTAGACTCATGTTCATAAGACTAGTCTAATGCCACTATTTTTCATAGTGTGTGACATAGTTTACCACTATAGGAAATACATTAACTCTAGTTATGTTATAAAATATATATATAGGAAGCCTCACCAAGGGATGAGATTTATATTTAAATCCATAACGCCTGACATTAAACTACCAGGATGGGTCCATTAACAGGATGCCGAACTATGTATAATAAAGTATGTGGGTTTTGATTATTATTTTTACATGATACATAGGATGCCTCATAGAGGTTAAATCTTGTATCCAAGTCAGGAACCACTCATCTGGATTAAAATAATGTTCATAGTTCCCAAATATGGTCACAAACGAAATAATCATCAATAAATCAGGCAGTGATGGATAACCCATGACATGTACATAGATTTTCCTATCAAAACAAATTCTTAAACAATATATTAATACATGGGTAACCGATCATGGATTGATAACTAGTAAGGATTAAAAAATGTATATTAAATACATAATACAGTATTTAAGTAGGAATGAATTCCCCCAACAGGGAGAAGTAAGCCCATGCTACCATATTCTAGACCATTGTAAGTTCATACCTATTTTTTGGATTGAAACCCAAAAGGACCACTAGTCTATGAAAATGGGGTCTATACCCCAATTATTTATGTGGGAAAAATTAGGGGTTTCTAAGGGGTTTAAAAAAATTAAAACTAAATTCAAGGGATTGAGAGAGGTATTGACCCCCTCCCCCAAATAAATAATCCATTGGGCCTAAACCCATCCATGTATTTTCTCGATGAAAAATTTTTCAATACAATATGAAATTATTTAACTACGTTGTCCCTTAAATGGTTCAAAAATGATAGACTATGATGTTCATTCTAGGGTTAGTTTGTAATGAACATATTAAAAAATAAAATGGAAAAACTAAAACATTTTTTTAAACTGATCTAATACATGCATAAGAAGAATAGTATTCCTCTATATCAATTAATTGTGAAATTAATTCCTCAAACATGTACTAGTATATATTTTTCTACACTGATAAGGTGTATTTATTTATTCATGTACATTCTATATTCCTTAAAATTTAAATGATAGTATAGAACATCCTAAAAAACTTTATGTTCTCTAGAAAATATTGTTTGTCAAAAAGGTCCTGTCATATGTTTCTGTCGACACGAAACCTCCTCTACCAATTGGTGGACGTCTTGTAACTGGAGTTCCACATCAACAGATCTATCCTGACACATGAATCAGACCATTAAATCCATCATAGAATGAATTAAAACTTTCCATCTCCCCATGACATGACCCAGAATTTGAAGTGGCCCTTGTGATCACATTTAGCTTCATTGGGAGCATATCCCTTGAGTGTAGTAATGCACACCATCCATACCTCAGCGAGGTGAATGAGGACAATCATAATGTCTACTCAATTACATCGGACCATTCCAGGATAGATCCCACCCATTCTATCAGGTTGATCCTACACCAAATATCAGGTTTTGCCTACACCAAATATCCATGTTGGTAATTTAATATGCGATTCCTCATGGTTTATCCAAATAATGGAGCTCCAGAGTAGGTTTGTATACCTTTAACCACCAATCTATTTTTTACCTACTAGTTTAACCTAACAGTGTCCCAAAAGCAAAATTATATCATCACTATATAGGATACTCTAAATTCAACACAACTAGATTTTGAATGATAATTCATTCTGAAAAAAATAGATGTGATATGTCATTATATTGGTTGTGAATAGATGTATGGATAAGAATATATTCATATCCTTATAGTATTAGAGAAGAAACTCTCTAATCATAATGAAAATGTTGCTACTCCACATAATGAACACATACTTGGTCTTTATATGAGGATTATCGATATATTCTAGTAAAGGATGTAGTAAGGATTGGGCTCATATCTCCATTCCAATTGAGGCACACCAATTCAGAGTGAAACATGATTCAGGATTGGATAATTTTATTATAGGAAATGATCATCAACATATTATAATGGCACATGATGATGATCATTTACTTGTTATGGTTTGGTCTCACTATGTTAGAGTATCGCATGCCATAGTATTTTCTCATAAACCAGTTCAAAATGGACTAGTAAAAAATCCCAACAACCTATGAACGGTCTTATTTCCATGTTCTGGTCGACTCTCACCAAGTGAGAGTGGCACATTCAATCAGATTTCAAAATAGTACAATAAAAATTATACCAAAAATATCATAGTTTCTTATAAGAGTTTGATCATATCTCTTCTACCATTATAGATGCATGTGGGAATATTCCAATGGAGAAGTCATATTTTGATAGGGAACATATTCTCATTTCCACATGGGCTCACCAAGTGAGAGTGGAGAATTTCCCATTATAGTCTCATAATACATTAAAAATATACTAGTTTCACATTCTAATGGCACATGAATAGTATTATATCCCTATTCATGATGAATTATTCCAAATTATTATGTCACACGACTCATGACATGCTCATATACCGGTCATAGAATCTCATTGTCATACTCTATAGGCTTCTTACTAGAAATATTATAATCTCGTAGCACCATAATATTATCAATATATTATGGTATAATCCATATTTTATGATTATATCCATACACAAAAAAAAATAGGACACCATATTCTATCGATGATCTAGTGTGAGGATCACCCCCCTGGCGTGGTCAATTCTTCATGTCCTCATGGTTGATTTAGACTCATTTTCAACACCCCAATGGTTTTTTGGATGTTGAACCATAGTAGAAAGAAATCATTTCAATGATATTAATCCATGTGGTAGTGTGGATATCGATCATAGGGACTCTACTCATAGAATATTTTATTATCAACCTCCAAAACGTTATATCTACCAATGATAAGGAATATCACTTATTTCATAGAATCCATTTTATAAAGAGGTGATAAAACATATTATACACCATTAAATATATATTTAAAAAATATATAATGAACCATTATATTTAATGATCCTCACAATACTGGGTTTAACCATATATAGTACCCCAATCAGCCATCAATAGTACTTCACAATAATTAGGAGGTGACACATAGAGGAATCCATTATGGTTTGACTAGAAAAAGAAATATATATGTCATGTGGAAGTAAATGGAATGTATATATTGATAGTGTTAGCAAGATGAAACATTAGAAAAATTACCTTATACATTTCTATATAAAATTACATTAGCCAAAATGGGTAAAAATGGGGTTATAGAGTTCTTCCTAAACACATGACAGTAAACAGTATACAGAACGTCATCAACACATGACTCTATAATTTACATAGAACATCCTCACTACCTAGAATTAAATTGTATAGATCATGTCCTAGAATTATGAAATTAAATCACATATTGTGTCACTTCCAGACTATTTAATGTTAATGTTTTTAGAGTAATACTATTTTTATGGCGTTATATTTCACCAATTCGACCTCATAGGAAGATGTTAAAAATTATCGCACAATTCATCCAGACCATGATATGTTAAATAATATATATATTTCCACAAGTGATTGATGATAAATTTAACTTCCTTCAACATCCATGTATCATGATGTTACTCCAGAAAGGCCCATTATCATCACCATATGTTAAATTTCATTGGAAACACCATTTCACTAACACGTCCCCATACACGAGTTAGACTATGAGAAGGAAGTATGACATTCCCCAATCACTCTATAAGATTTAGCTTTTTATTGGGATTCTATCCATCCATGAACTATGTGCGTCTAATTCCTACTATCACAAGATACATAGATAAACTCGAACCTGTAGTCTTATCTCTATGCATAATATTCCATTTCATTCAAATTAGTTGATCATCATTCTTAATGAGTGATGTTAAAATATACTGAGAAATTACTCACCTCGTGACGTTAATTTGAATCTATCCCCTAATTTTTCATCATTATCCACATTGGGTGACTGAAGCCATCTCTAAACGACATTAAACAGCCCGTACTATCTCCTCAATAGATTATATTAAACATATGGGGATTCTTGAAAAACATATGGTTTGACTCTAATTTTAATAATAAGATTATTAATCCCTCAGTATTATATCATGGTCTAACAACCACATGATAAAATATGATCATTTTCCATTCTTTATTTTCCACTATGTGTCAAGAGTAACCTTGGTAGTTCCGTGTTTCTCACAACAAGAAATTTTCTCTTGATCTTAGAAATTTCAGTAAATATTTCTATTAAAAACAAGGAATATTATATCATGATAGGGTTATTATGGTATTAAATGAACTAACATAAAATTAAAACCATTATACCTCACCATATGATGTTAAAAAGCATGGTTTATGTCTCATTCATGATATAAAAATTCACATTCTTTTAAATATTGCTCAGGAGGACCACTATTGTTGGTGATTGTTATCCAACCATACATCAATTCAAAAAATATTTGTGTCTTTATTCATAGAATAATTGTATATGTTATGGTTCCTCAATATCCAACCTCAGGTCACTTTATAACAAATAATCATTAAAGTTCAACCTATCAGAAAATATGTTAGTCTTGTACAAGAAAATCCTTCCACAAGAACTGCTTCTGCCTTGATTCCAATTATTATGGGACACATTGTGATGCCTAGATTTCAATTTTGGGTCTATCTTCAATACCCATTTTCACATCATGAATCCTATATTGTTTTTATGACTTTAAATGGAATGGTTCCACAATTACTATGTGTGGATTTATTTCTATCATCACTAGATATCTAGTGATGAGTGGATATCCAATATTAGTATATGTAGTAATGATCCAAAGTGACAACTCCCAACTCTATGCACGGGTCATACCTAAATGAATACATATTGAATAATTCTTATCAAAACATGATATGTAGTGATCATTGGATATCCAATCATGTTCCAAGATATAATAACCAAAATAATGCACCCCACCTACCTAGAGATTGGGACATATAAGACCATTTCTTCTTATGAACAAGTCTTGTATTCATGCAGAATTCTTGTGAAAGTAATATATCAAGAATAATATATCATGTAGATTCCAAAATCCTTTATATATAAATTAAACTAGATGAAAATATCATGATCATATGATATTTAATCTATAAAAACACCTTACTGTAAAATGTTAAACATAAATAAAAATGGAATGGTTGGCTGATGTTAATACCACACGACAAGTAATTCCCACATTCATGGTGATTAAATTTAGAGTGAATCACAGATCATCATTCCCTATTAATGAATCCAAATTTTCTTAACACAAACGATCACATTATAGAGTAATTCCTCCATCATATTAGAACCATAATATATTTACCCGACTTCATGTCCTGAGCACCTCAGGTTTCTGAAAACCTCTCATAGCCCTCCTAAAGGAAAATATATCTCCCAGTTCTTCCATCCTATTGATGAAGAAGGTATTATACCCACAAACTAATGATATCTTGTCTCTAAAATAAGGGATTTATAATACTCATGAGCATGGAATATTCCTGGAAGAAATTAACACCTGAGAGTTTTTTGGGCCATCTTGGCTACGATTTCCGCATATAATGAAACAAAACCTTAGAACATAGTCCCATGATTTAAAACATTTTAATCCTACACTCAGAAATATTTTTGCGTAATCTTGACCCTAGGTTCCTAATTAGGCTCATGTGTAACATCCCTCGTATTTTTCTTCATGGCCTAAAACTACATTCACTTTGGAAAATTTTGTAAAACCTTGAACTATATATTATAAAGTTCCAAATCACCAGACCTGAAACAACTAGTGAAAGAGACATTCCACTTTTCAGGCTTAAACCCCACAAAGGGTTTCTAATGAAATATTCATGTCATGGATCTATAAAATCATCAACTCCAGAGCAAGGGAATGAATTAGGTTTCTAAAAAATTAGGAATAAATATCATATGGTGAAATTTATGGACCTTGTAAAAGCCATGTTATTCATGTTTGATCCATCATCCTGGAATATTATAGAGTAATGGTTTTCCCCAACTAAATCTCATGATAACATGTTCACTATCAGAAAAATGAATTTAGTGTTCTCAAACCCTTGTATGAACCATAAAAATTCAAAAAATAACAGATTTTGATTTTTGTTCTTTGGATCATTGGAAACATTTCATATCCCTTGGAAGTAAAATAGATATATATTCATGTAATTTCTATTGATGAATAGGGGATTATTACAACTAACCTGATTTATCATGGCCCAATATAAAGGGCTCTATAATTACTATGATCTTGCAATCACAATAGATGTTCTAAAAACCTAAGGATGCTCTCCATCATTCACAGAATGATTTTTCCTTACCTTCCTTATTAACTGAAAACATTGAACCATGATTTATAATTATATAAACCAGTTGAATCAAGGGGATTATAAACCATAGACATTACGTCACCTAGTTATATACTCTTTCTAAAAAAAGAGATGAAACGTCCCATTCAAGAATCATTATGGTGGCCCAAACCTTATGATTTAGAAGAACAAGGTATATGGATTAATCATTAAAATAGATGTTCTAAAAGGAACTATGGTCCTAGATCCCTTCATGGATAGATTGTTTTATATAGTTAACTTACTCAGTCAGATGCCTGAGTAATAAAAAATATTCCAATGCCCTCGGAATATAGTGGGATAAACAATATCTATCCATACATGTAGGCCATATGGACCCATCAATAATGTCTTTGACTAACCAGTTAGAGGAATCTTATCCTTTATGTAAATGAACTCCAATCATCACATGCCTTGATAACAACATTACGGAACTCACAACCCTATGGTATTGTGTGTCATCCGTATCATTTATCCCTACTTACATATTAATCAATAAATTACATATTGAAATTAATTAACCCCCATAGAATCAAATGGTCCATGATTGAAGAGAATTCACTATAACACATAAATGGTCCTAGTTAGAAGACCCTAAACTAAATCCCAACAAAGGTCCAATATATAAGTCCTTAAACTGCAGAATAATAATTTTTGAGAATGATGATCCTAAAAAATACCGTATTCATGGATGGAGTTAAATAACCCTAATCTAGAAGAAAATTGTGGTATAGCTTATAGAACATTAAAATAGCCAACTAAATGAGACATAATGACCACTAGGATGAAAACCTGATAATGAAATCTTGGAAAAAATTTGTGTATCTACTTATAGGACATGGAATTAATGTGATCCACAGAATTTTAATCATTTTTAAAATAGAAGTTATAGAAAAACATGACTACTTGCTAACATATAATTAGGAATCCTGATAAAAAAATCAACATGCATGCCCTCTAATTCATCATCAATGTGATGACTATGAAAAAGTTTGGTAATATAAATAATGAAATAGCATTCTAGTGGGGATCACCATATGGGCTAGGAAATAGTTCACACATTCTCACTATGTCTAATGATGTCGGATGATGTTAGAGAATTCTACCTTCATGAAGATTACCATAATTAAATATTCCTTGTATATAATGTAATCTAAAGACAATAGGTGCATGTACATCAATGGGGAATCTGTTATCATTGGGAATTCTTGAATATATCTCAAGATAATCTTGTTGTTTGTTAAGAGCTCAAATACAGTGGATTGGATTTGGTAGTAATTGTACACAAATGATGTGAATCATGGATAATCCGAGCAATATCTCCACTAGAACATAGACATATACCTAGGATTTTATCACAAAATATTGACATTATCTTTCCTATATAAGATCTAGATCTATGTATGGGAATTCATCATAGTGTTATTTATCCATGAACCTATGTTACCTATTATTGAGATTCATCCATTTTGTAGTAATTATCATAACTATGTACACCAAGACTCCCACTTTCATTGGACACATAGTGACACACATTCACATTTCATCAGATCCATCCATAGGATCCTTTTAACCCAATCCATGTTCCATTCTAGAATTATTATTAATTAAATTTTCATGGAATCCTTCCCCAAAGATAAATCTAATTTGTATATTATATATTGAAGTGAACTCGTGGTTAGAATCATCTTCTTGGTAAAATTTCAACTTCATCAGTTATCATATTCTGGATAGATCCTCTCAAGATGTTCAATATGAAAGCCTATATGATATTCAATGATTTGGTGAAATGGTTTATATTATCAATATAATTAGATTTTTTTCATTCCACATGAATCTCATTCTAATGGGGTTATTTTTTTACACCCATAAATGGGTGATATTCACATTTTAATTAAATAATTTATAGATGTGAAGACCATACAATATTATTGATATTATTTTCACCAAGAAAAAAAGAAATAGAATCCATGAAGAAATGGATTCGTCCTAGATATGTGGGATCACCCTTTGTTGGACCTTATTCTTATATAGATATGTTCCCACCCATAAAAAATATTTATCCAATCAAATAGCCAGCAATTCTAGTGGATGAAATCAGGCTCATCTGGGTCCAAAGTCAACCATTCTTAGAGGAGGCCGGCTTATGCTATCCAGAGGAGAGAAGGGGGCATAGTGACCATAAGTGGTGTGTGGGACCATGTGTAGGGCCCATAGTGAAAATATACCCAATGGTGCGCATAGGGTGGTCTGAGAGCCTGTAGGTTCGAATCCCATAGGGTTGTTTTTGTAGGTGGTAAGGCTTTTGAACTACATTACTAGAATGAATAAATTAAGGTCATGGATTTTCTTATATACCTTAGGAAAAAATAAAATTATTCAAGGAGGATTGGTATTTTTGGGGATATATTCCTGAAATTAACCCTAGCTACAAAATCATTCATTCATCACCGTCCAATAAAATCTCACGCGAAGCCCAATAAAGATCTTAATCCCCAAAAATGATTACTCAAAATTAGTTAATACCACACAGTGCTATAATCAGTATTCATAGTGTCCCATGATTGACATACATGGACATTGAATATATTTTTCAGAATAATTAATACATTACACAAATATTCACTAAAAGACCTTGTTAGTTTAGTATCATTGGAAACTCGAATCCAAATATTCTAACATGGTGAATGATCTTCAACATCTCTCATAAATATTGTCCCCATTGGTTTTCCTAACAATAAACTTTCTTTATATATTTTGGGAAATAAAACATAAAAGGGTGATTTAAAGACCCGCAAATTTCAAGGAAATTTTTTTCTTAATTTTCTTTGGAATTTTACAAGAGCGCAGCTTCAGACGGCACATGATTCCGAAGCCCGGTGTGCCCGGAATCAATTTCCGAAGTTTGGCTTGGGTACGTTCAGTGAACGGACAAGCGGGTTTTTCTATCTTTTGAACCGGTGCCCGGAATCAAATTCTGAGGGCACCGATGAAATCGCAGCGCCGGTATTTGCTTAGAAACGCCTCTTCCGGAGTTGCGTTTGCTCAGACGTGGTTTTTAAATTTTGCGGCTTTAAGTCAGAAATAAAATAAAGTTTGTGCGACAACTTTATTCTATTTCACTGAAGCTGCTTGGAAGCCACTTGAAGCCACTTAAAGATGGCTTGAACTGAGTTGAACTGGATAGGATGCTATCCAGAAATATCCTACACCCTTGGTAGGATATTTGTGAGGTGGGGCCCGCACGAGCCCCGCCGTTTCTTTCGCTAAGTAACGCACCCGCGAAAACCCGTCAAAGTAACTGAAAACTCAACCGACGCGTTTTCTTTAATTCTTAACAGACCATTTAATTGGGTGGTTTATTTCGTGAATTAAATGGGCTGTTTCATTCGTTGAATTAATTCAACGAATTTAATGGGTCGTTACTTACGCGTTTGCGTTCGTTGGCAAAATAATAAAATAAGACCAACTCTTTCCTTTGGAGGATTACTCATTGTGCGAGATTCTCTAGGCCTCCACCCTCCCCGCGAAGAACGCAAAGAACGCGAAGAACGCGAAGAACGCCGGCGACCGAAATTCGACGACGCACACCGAGATCTGCGACGTCGACGAGCTTTACCCGCGACGTTCTTCGACGACGCCTCTTCTTCCGCGGCTGATCCTCGTTCGGCAACTAAGGTGAGAACCGGATCGTTTAAATTCTCCTTTTTTAAAATTCATGGCAACGGATTTAATTAATTAAATCCGTTTGTTCTTGATCCGGAGATTGGCGACGCGACGCCGGATACCGCGACGACGCAACGATCCCCCTTCTTCCGCGACGAGCGATCCCGCGACGACCTCTCGTCCGACGACGACGACAAGGTAAGGGATGTTGGAATATTTTATCTTATTTCCCCGTGTTTTTTCTTTTAAAGTGAAGAACATGATCTCCGACAATTTTAATTTATTTAAAATTGTTGTTGATTATTCCTCCCGTGGTTTATGACTAACGCGGAGGGTGCGGGTCTAACGAACAAGACCCGGCAACCCTCCGCCGATCTCTTTTGTTGTGCGGATATGGCGGACGACGACGAACCGCGCGGCAGGGGCGATCTGTTGATCCCGCAGTGATGATCGGCCCCCGGGAGGAGCATCGGCGCAGACGGGAGGCAAAACGGGCCACCGGAGCAACTCCGGCGGCCCGCGGAAGGGGGCGGCGGCGCGGGTCGCCGGCGCGGCGGCGGCGAACCACCGGACCGCGTCCGCGGTCCGGCCACCCAGCACGCGGCCCGCGCAGGCCGCGTTTCCTTCAGGCTGCGGGTCCAACCCGCGGCGGCGGCTCCTTCGGCCGCTCGGCCGAAGCCGAGCCGGCCGGTCCGGTCGGCCGGGCCGCGCCCAGGCCGGACCGGACCCGGCCTAGCCAGGTCGGGCCGGGTCGGGCCGACCCGGTTCGGCCGACCCAGGGGGGGGGGGTTCGGGCCGGGTCGCCCCGGGCCCAGAACCCCCGTTTTCGGGCCTCTTCGGTCTTTTGCCCATATCTTGGGCCTGGGACCTCCGATTGACGAACCGTCAGCGGCTACGCGATCCTTGGATCGAGACGGTCATTTCGGTATATTATACTCAAGGTTTCGGAAGACTTTGTGTTCGTCCGGGTTGGTTCGTACACGAAACCAACCGGGCCCTCGGAGCGGAAACGCTCATAACTTGAGCTACGGACGTCCGATCGACGTACCGTCAGCTGTGGTAGTTTCCTCTAAGTGAGACGGAACTTTTGGCATACTCCGCCTGGGGATCGGACACAGGCGGAGTACGGTCGGGTTGGTTTTGCCCTAAAAACCAACCGGGCCCCTGGGACGAAAATGCCAATAACTCACAGACCGGGCGTCCGATTGACGCGCCGTCTGTTGCGTTGAGATCCTGTTGTCGATACGGAACTTTTGGATACATCAACTTCGGACTACGTGTCAGTTGATGTATCAGCCTCTCGGCTCGTGGAGCGGACCCTCCTAAACGAGCTCGCTATGTGCGGGAACCCTAGCGCTGGCTGTGACTTCGACGACAGAGCAGAGATCCTCTGTGGACTGCGACGACGGCAGAGCAGAGATCCTCCGTAGACTGCGACGATGGCAGAGCAGAGATCCTCCGTGGACTGCGACGACGGCAGAGCAGAGATCCTTCGTGGACTGCGGCGACGACTGTGCAGAGATCCTCAGTGGACTGCGTCGACTACTGCACTCAGTGATCCCACGTGGATCAGTGCTACAGGTTCTGTGTGAGCCCGATCCTATGTGGGTCCTTACTACCGGTTCTGTGTGAGCCACTGCCTACAGGTTCTGTGTGAGCCCGATCCTACGTGGGTCTTTTGCGGGGGTTAGTACCTATCGATCCTTCGTGGGTCCGACGACTTAGATGGATCAGTGATCATCTTTGACGTCATCTGAAAAAGTATACCTGGTTGAGCTGAATCTTATGTTACTCTCCTTTGTGGATTGTGTTGAACTATCCTATGTGGATTTTACTGTTTACTCTCCTTGTGGATTTGAGTCTTGCTTTCCTTTGTGGATTGAGTTGTTCTTGAGCTCGTGAGCAGAGCTGGAATTGGGGACTTAGGTATATGTATGGGCATATACCTAAGTCGAGTCAGATGTTACTTCGTGATTGCATCTTTCTTTTGTGCTATATCCTTTGTGGATTTCGGGAGACCTTCGGGGGTCTCGGGGTCCTTACTGAGTAGCTTGTACTCACCCCTGCACGGGCTATGCCCGCACCTTGTTGTGTTGGTTGCAGACGACGGACAGCGCTGATCACGGTTGGGGCGTGGAGCAGGACGGTACCTGGAGGTGGACCACTGGGCGGGACGTGCTCGGAGCGGACGTGGGACCCGAGGAGCCTGGAGGCTATCTGTACCCACCCTTCAGGTGGGATTGCCAGTGGACGACACGAGGCCGCCGTCTTTTCTTCAGTTGCTGTACTTTACTTTTCAGTTGTACTTTACAGTTGGGCTTGTATTTCCGGCCCCCTTTACTTTTCTGCACTTTACATTCCACTTGCTGACTCTGTGTGGTTGTTACTTATAAAGGCAATGCCTTCCCTGTTTATCGGGAATTTACGCCTTGGTGCTAGTCGCCAGCCCCTGGCCTATGGAAGGCGGGCTTGGGGTAGTCACGGCACGGGCCCCGAGGACGGGTCGTGACAAATTGGTATCAGAGGCGGTCGGTTCTACCGCAGACTCTGATCGTCTTTTCTTTCTATGTGAAGCAATAGTGTTTAGTGTATTGAGTGTGGTTATCAGTTCAGGGAGCCCAGTGTTTGTGCGGCGGCCGACGTATCCGTACACCAGGACCCTGACTCCTGATTTCCGACTTAATGCATGAAAACATTGATTGCGTGTGTGTTCCAAGTTTTCTTTGTGATTACTTGTGTCAGCTCACTGGGTATACTGATCTGCTTATGAAAGTCTCAAGTTTTCCTTGTGATTACTTGTGCCAGCTCACCAGGTATACTGTTCTGACTGTGGTGCTCTTGTTCTCCTTTTCAGGATGGCCCCGCGACGACAGCCAGCTAGGGTTCCGAGTGTAGGGCGCGACGGCAGCCCACCGAGCGACGAGGCCTCGGTGCAGGGCCCTTTGCCAGCAGTGGCACCGGCGGTAGCTTTACCCGCCGAGCCAACGATGCTGCCAGTACCAGACGCTGACGATGCACGTCGCCTCAGGGCACTGCATGAGTTTCAGAGCCAGCGACCGCCCAGGTTTCGCGGTGAGGCAGACCCCCAGGCCGCCGAGGACTGGCTAGAGGCGGTGGTACGGATCTTTAGGCTAGTGAGGACACCAGCGGATCTCATGGTGATTCTCGCAGCGAGCCTCCTGCAGGCGGCGGCAGGACGATGGTGGAGCCTGATGCTCCAGGTTCACGATGAGGCATCCTTGCTCTGGGCGGACTTCGAGAGCCTCTTCCACTCTGAGTTCATCCCGGCCACCCTCCGAGCGGTGCGCATCCAGGAGCTTCTCCATCTGCGCCAGGGCAGCATGACGGTCGCTCAGTACGGGGCGAGGTTCACTGACCTATCTCGCTACTCGACCGAAATGGTACGGGACCCCTTCTTCCGGGCCCGGACCTTCGAGCAGGGCTTGCGACAGGAGATTCGGGCGTCGCTGATCTCCCTCAGCATTCCGACCCAGGCAGGAGTGCTGGAGCGAGCCCTCCTGATCGAGAGCTTCCTGGCAGAGCCTTCTTCAGCGGCGAGACCTAGCGCAGGGCGACAGGTAGCTGAGTCTTCGGCAGCAGGTAGCCGACGGATGACTCTCGGGTCCAGGCAGACCAGACCCCCACGCAGACGGCCTCAGGACACCGGCTCAGCGGTGCGGGGCACACAACGGAGTGCCAGCCTTCCGAGAGGCAGGCTGTGCTACTCCTGCGGCGGGCAGGGTCACATGGCTCGTGACTGCCCGACTCGCCGACCAGAGGAGCAGCAGACGGTGGAGGGGCCACCCAGGAAGAGGCAGAGGGTCGACCGTGGCGGTCCGCAGGGAGGAGGCGGACGAGGCAGAGGAGCTGGCCGAGCAGCGGGTGGTAGGCGACGCTTCCAGGCTCTACCCCCACCACCACCAGGAGGGCCACCTCGACCACAGGGAGCTGGCGGGCAGGGACAGGCCCAGCTCCAGGCAGTGGAGGCCTACGACCCCGACTTGCCAGAGATGATTCGAGGTACGATCTGTGTCTATTCCACCCTTGCTGCAGTACTTATAGACACAGGAGCGAGTCACTCTTTCATAGCCTCTGCCCTTGTTCGGAGCTCGGAGATTCCGACTGAGCCGTTGGCTCGATCCTTACGGCTAGAGACTCCTACGGGAGCAGACTCGACGATTACGCACTGGTGCCGGCAGTGTGAGCTTACTCTAGGAGGCGAGAGCTTCGGCTGGGATCTCCTTGTAGCGGGGTCGAGGCCTTACGCCGTCATCTTGGGCATGGATTGGCTATCCACGGTTCATGCCCAGATCGATTGTTTTAGGCGCAAGGTGCGATGTGTTCGCACCGACGGGAGCAGGTTTACCTTCACCGGCGAGAAGGGAACCTTTGCAGCACAGGATGGACTTCCGCGGAGGAGAGTGCAGCCCATCTCTCATCAGTTGGCTAGCCTCCTCCTAGGAGCAGTGGACGTGCGGAGTCCAGCTTTTCCTGCAGTGGTGGACCAGTACGTGGACGATGGGGCGACTTTTGCGGAGGTCCCAGTGGAGATCGAGGATCGACAGGAGCGGGTCCTACGTGGGCGGTCGATTCCTCTTGTGCGCGTCAGATGGCAGCACGGGAACCTCCAGGAGAGCACTTGGGAGCGGGAGGCTCAGATGCGTGCTCAGTACCCCCATTTGTTCCCCTAGTTTTTGATGTATCTTTACGGGGACGTAAAGCCCTGAGGTGGGAGTAATGTAAAGACCCGCAAATTTCAAGGAAATTTTTTTCTTAATTTTCTTTGGAATTTTACAAGAGCGCAGCTTCAGACGGCCCCTGATTCCGAGGCCCGGTGTGCCCGGAATCAATTTCCGAAGTTTGGCTCGGGTACGTTCAGTGAACGGACGAGCGGGTTTTTCTATCTTTTGAACCGGTTCCCGGAATCAAATTCTGAGGGCACCGATGAAATCGCAGCGCCGGTATTTGCTTAGAAACGCCTCTTCCGGAGTTGCGTTTGCTCAGACGTGGTTTTTAAATTTTGCGGCTTTAAGTCAGAAATAAAATAAAGTTTGTGCGACAACATTATTCTATTTCACTGAAACTGCTTGGAAGCCACTTGAAGCCACTTAAAGACGGCTTGAACTGAGTTGAACTGGATAGGATGCTATCCAGAAATATCCTACCCCCTTGGTAGGATATTTGTGAGGTGGGCCCCGCACGAGCCCCGCCGTTTCGTTCGCTAAGTAACGCACCCGCGAAAACCCGTCAAAGTAACTGAAAAGTCAACCGACGCGTTTTCTTTAATTCTTAACAGAACATTTAATTGGGCGGTTTATTTCGTGAATTAAATGGGCTATTTCATTCGTTGAAATAATTCAACGAATTTAATGGGTCGTTACTTACGCGTTTGCGTTCGTTGGCAAAATAATAAAATAAGACCAACTCTTTCCTTTGGAGGATTACTCGTTGTGCGAGATTCTCTGGGCCTCCACCCTCCCCGCGAAGAACGCGAAGAACGCGAAGTACACGAAGAACGCGAAGAACGCCGGCGACCGAAATTCGACGACGCACACCGAGATCTGCGACGTCGACGAGCTTTACCCGCGACGTTCTTCGGCGACGCCTCTTCTTCCGCGGCCGATCCTCGTTCGGCAACTAAGGTGAGAATCGGATCGTTTAAATTCTCCTTTTTTATAATTCATGGCAACGGATTTAATTAATTAAATCCGTTTGTTCTTGATCCGGAGATTGGCGACGCGACGCCGTATACCGCGACGACGCAACGATCCCCCTTCTTCCGCGACGAGCGATCCGGCGACGACCTCTCGCCCGACGACGATGACAAGGTAAGGGATGTTGGAATATTTTATCTTATTTCCCCGTGTTTTTTCTTTTAAAGTGAAGAACATGATCTCCGACAATTTTAATTTATTTAAAATTGTTGTTGATTATTCCTCCCGTGGTTTATGACTAACGCGGAGGGTGCGGGTCTAACGAACAAGACCCGGCAACCCTCCGCCGATCTCTTTTGTTGTGCGGATATGGCGGACAACGACGAACCGTGCGGCAGGGGCGATCTGTTGATCCCGCAGTGAAGATCGGCCCCTGGGAGGAGCATTGGCGCAGACGGGAGGCAAAACGGGCCACCGGAGCAACTCCGGCGGCCCGCGGAAAATGGCGGCGGCGCGGGTCGCCGGCGCGGCGGCGCCGGCGACCGGAGGCGGCGGCGCCCGGCACGCCGCCGGAGGAGTCCGCCGCGGCCGAGCCGCGGCGGCGGCGAACCGCCGGACCGCGTCCGTGGTCCGGCCACCCAGCAAGCGGCCCGCGCGGGCCGCGTTTCCTTCAAGCCGCGGGTCCAACCCGCGGCGGCGGCTCCTTCGGCCGCTCGGCCGAAGCCGAGCCGGCCGGTCCGGTCGGCCGGGCCGCGCCCAGGCCGGACCGGACCCGGCCTAGCAGGGTCGGGTCGGGTCGGGCCGACCCGGTTCGGCCGACCCAGGGGGGGGGGGGGTTCGGGCCGGGTCGCCCCGGGCCCAGAACCCCCGTTTTCGGGCCTCTTCGGTCTTTTGCCCATATCTTGGCCCTGGGACCTCCGATTGACGAACCGTCAGCGGCTACTCGATCCTTTGATCGAGACGGTGGTTTCGGTATATTATACTCAAGGTTTCGGAAGACTTTGGGTTCGGCCGGGTTGGTTCGTACACGAAACCAACCGGGCCCTCGGAGCGGAAACGCTCATAACTTGAGCTACGGACGTCCGATCGACGTACCGTCAGCTGTGGTAGTTTCCTCTAAGTGAGATGGAACTTTTGGAATACTCCGCCCGAGGATCAGACACAGGCGGAGTACGGTCGGGTTGGTTTTGCCCTAAAAACCAACCGGGCCCCTGGGACGAAAATGCCAATAACTCACAGACCGGGCGTCCGATTGACGCGCCGTCTGTTGCGTTGAGATCCTGTTGTCGATACGGAACTTTTGGATACATCAACTCCGGACTACGTGTCAGTTGATGTATCAGCCTCTCGGCTCGTGGAGCGGACCCTCCTAAACGAGCTCGCTATGTGCGGGAACCCTAGCGCTGGCTGTGACTTCGACGACAGAGCAGAGATCCTCCGTGGACTGCGACGACGGCAGAGCAGAGATCCTTCGTGGACTGCGGCGACGACTGTGCAGAGATCCTCAGTGGACTGCGTCGACTACTGCACTCAGTGATCCCACGTGGATCAGTGCTACAGGTTCTGTGTGAGCCCGATCCTATGTGGGTCCTTACTACCGGTTCTGTGTGAGCCACTGCCTACAGGTTCTGTGTGAGCCCGATCCTACGTGGGTCTTTTGTGGGGGTTAGTACCTATCGATCCTTCGTGGGTCCGACGACTTAGATGGATCAGTGATCATCTTTGACGTCATCTGAAAAAGTATACCTGGTTGAGCTGAATCTTATGTTACTCTCCTTTGTGGATTGTGTTGAACTATCCTATGTGGATTTTACTGTTTACTCTCCTTGTGGATTTGAGTCTTGCTTTCCTTTGTGGATTGAGTTGTTCTTGAGCTCGTGAGCAGAGCTGGAATTGGGGACTTAGGTATATGTATGGGCATATACCTAAGTCGAGTCAGATGTTACTTCGTGATTGCATCTTTCTTTTGTACTATATCCTTTGTGGATTTCGGGAGACCTTCGGGGGTCTCGGGGTCCTTACTGAGTAGCTTGTACTCACCCCTGCACGGGCTATGCCCGCACCTTGTTGTGTTGGTTGCAGACGACGGACAGCGCTGATCACGGTTGGGGCGTGGAGCAGGATGGTACCTGGAGGTGGACCACTGGGCGGGACGTGCTCGGAGCGGACGTGGGACCCGAGGAGCCTGGAGGCTATCTGTACCCACCCTTCAGGTGGGATTGCCAGTGGACGACACGAGGCCGCCGTCTTTTCTTCAGTTGGTGTACTTTACTTTTCAGTTGTACTTTACAGTTGGGCTTGTATTTCCGGCCCCCTTTACTTTTCTGCACTTTACTTTCCGCTTGCTGACTCTGTGTGGTTGTTACTTATAAAGGCAATGCCTTCCCTGTTTATCGGGAATTTACGCCTTGGTGCTAGTCGCCAGCCCCTGGCCTATGGAAGGCGGGCTTGGGGTAGTCACGGCACGGGCCCCGAGGACGGTTCGTGACAGGTGAGATCAAATGATCAGTAAAGGTAATCATGGAGAACATAAAACAAACCATAAACATTTTTAACATAAAAACATGAACATAATGTTTAAACGTCCAAATCACGAGTCATGAAATAAATCATTGTACCATGTATGGAATATATAATAATGAAACAACCACCATGATAGAATAGAATAATCCTAAAACATGTCATTGTGGAAATATAATAATCACATAATATGATATCCATATTAGCTAATGAATTACTTCTGTGACCATCATAGTGGAAAAATTCCTTTACTAAACTAGGTTTATGTGTCATTCAAGACATTTATTATTAGACCATATTTACTTTGTATTCCATCCCGGAAATACTGAACCATATTTACTTTCCATTCCATCCATGATTATCTCAAGAGATATACATCTCTACCTAATGGATTTGAAGGATATATATGTCCGGCCAATAAGATAAATTACAATTCTTACATGCGCCACAAAACATAAAAACATTTACCATAGCATAACCTATGAAATAAAATGAGTTTATTAAACATCATTACATCATAACATAATACATATAAGATAATTGGGTTTCATTATAATAATTCAATCATATTCACAATTAAATGCATGTAATAATAGGGATAGAAACATAACCCTATTTCATCATAGATAGAAAATAATTATGATAAAACACTTGAGTTAATTGTTAAGGAAAATATCCTTTCATCATTAAAAACATTTTCTTTCCCCCAAATGCCTTTCATTTTTAAAATGAAAAAAAATAGTTGAATATAAAATGGAAATAGTGTAACTGAATCGTCATGTAAATAGTGAGTCCTGAAAATGTAAAAATACATTCATGACGTATAAGTTATAAAAAATTCATGTGGTTTCGTTTTCTATGAAGTTAAAAAGTAACATGTATGGTAAAAGAAATAACGGTTCCTTACAAATCATGTAATAATATTAAAAAATGTGTGAAAATGAAATTAAATATACATATAATAATATTAAACATGTTATGAAAACATTTTTTGAAAGCATGGACTGGATGCTAAATATACACTATTGAATAATTACGAATAAACAATCTCAGATAATAATGAGATTGAAAAAATATCCCTTACCTTAGGTATGATTTCTATCGTATGTGTCTGAAACTCATGTATTGTGGGTATAATAATATTATTAACTTTTAATCAAAACATAATAATATTTTTCATATCATGTATGATTTAATAATGACATAATATTACACATTCATTTGACACTTCCATGTCAAAGCAACGTCTTGGGTAATAATCGTTTTATTTATCATTTGTGTTTAGACTTACATTCAAGATATTATTACATAGATCTTGATTTATGTATTTGAGGAATGTAAAACATGATTTATATTTCATATATATTCATTATATATATATATATTATAGATAGATAGATGAAGTGGAATACACCGTTCATGGAAATGGTAGGTCATACATATGCATGACTGTTGTATTCGTTTTCTTATTGAAATCAATTGAAGTAAGTAAATGATATATATATATATATATATTTAAATTTTGTAGAATTATTAGGTCATACATTTCATAATTATTTATTATATATACTTTATAATAATTATTGAATGCTTTACGTGGAGATTGAATCTCATCGTGTCGTGGAAAAATTAAGTCAAACGTATACACGAGCGATGATATTGTTCTCATAATTGTTGAATGATATTTATGTGAACAGTGTCTAGTATATCATAATAAATATAATGTAATAATTATAATATATATTTATTATTTCTACCCTTATACCCATCCTTGTAAGGTGGTGTTGAAAAAAAGGTTACACCACATCATGGAGACAGTAAGTTGTATGTACATTCGCACAGTGATTTCATTTTTCATAGGATAGATAGAAGGTGAAATATGGTAGATTGAGATTTATAATAATGGCTACGTATATTATTTATACTAATTATATTACTTTATAATGAAAAAACTAATGAAGAGGATGTTTAAGAAGAAACAATTTTTAAAGAATCGTTAGAGGAAATAACCTTTTTCCCAATATGTCTCTTTTATATTTCATCATAGGGCACTAGAGTTGGCCTTTTTAGAAGAAAAGAACCTCTATTGTGTATCTAGGGATGTTCAGAGGAAAAATATCAAAGGTTTTTTCCTACTTCAAGGATCAAAATAGAGTGAAGATGGGAGGTAGGAGGTGCCCTTTTATACGAGATGATAGGGTCACTATAGGAAACTCTAAAAAAATTATTTATTATAAATTAAACTTCGATAAAAAATGGTCCAAAACTCTGTTAATTTAAATAATGGATGATTTTGGTTAGAATACCCTTCATCAAATAATGTTTAAAATAATTTTGATTACTTTTTTATCCTTATCATTTTTATTAACACTTATTTTACCATTTTTAATCTTATAGTGATATCATGTTACCTCCCGGTTTAGGATAATGTAAAAACCATATCTTGTAAAACGTCCCAAAAAAGGTTAAATATTGTATATTTTGACGTAAATTAACCATTTTCTCAAATCATATAATTTTAGGAATTCAATAACAATAAATACAATATTTTCTGTTTTACGTTAAGAATTAAGTCAATTTGGTATAATATTTATATTTGACTTTTAAAAAAAATTAATAACAACCTCATACCCTTGTAAATAAAGAATTATATCAAATATAATATGTAAATATCAACCATAAAACTCATGGATGACTTAACAGATGGACTATTATTACCCAGTGTCCATTCAATGATTAGATTCTATGCTAATGAGTATAGCTGCACTCAGGTTGAATCCTCGACGATGATACTTTTTAATAGTCGAATGTTTTTAGTTGATTGTATTTGGATTTGGGGGGGGTTTGTTTTTAGAGAATAAATGAAGTACTTAATGATAGGTGTTTGATTTAAAAATTTGATAATGATTGGGGTGAGTTCATTTTTAGTGAGTTAACCATGTGATATTCTTGAGCTTTTATTTATATTGAATTTAAATTTACACCCAAATGACAAGATATCGTTGATTGTAATCCCCTATTGTTAAGGCTTTAATCCACACTTTAAATTAATATAGGTTTCTAATATAAATCAATGATTATTGATGGTAGGGTATTTGAGGTTCCAATAATCTATTGAAACCAGACATTAAACAAAACAAGTCATTAATCAATGACATGTTCAGCTCAACATACACAATGTTAAATTATATAATACTTATCGGCCAAAAGCTCTCAATCGCTTAACATCCCAAAATAATTACTCAACCCAATCGTATATTTACTCATCCACTATGATGGTTTTTAATCAGGGAATATATGATTATGGTGAAGAATTATAAATTGAACAAAAAGAACATGAGACGAAAATAGTAGTGTGTCAAACCCTCACAATCGTTAAAGAGAGTTAAAAAGTCATTCATTTGAATGAGGTAGCAAATAAGGTAATGAGTTTTAACATTATTTAAACTATTTTTAGAAAACAAATATTAAAATAAAAAAGGTGGATTATAATAAGAGATATTATATATGAAACATGAATTAAAACAGAATTACAAAACCCAAACACTTACACTATTACAAAAGAATAACAACACAAATGTAAATGAAATGAACCAAGGAGGAATGGTTTCTCCTGTAAAAACATGAGAATGGAAAATCCTCAAAATATTTTGGTAGAGCCCTGTTCGTTCCAACCCATCCTCCTTTTCTCTGAAATGCCTACCCTTTTGAATGGAGAGGATTGGATGTATTTATAGCCTATAGTGGTGGACAATGGATTCCAAAACTACCCCTCCAATTGGATCAACGAATTTGACATCCAGACAGCTAAATATCTATATTTATCCTTCTTCAAGGTTGTCTATATTTATTTCCTCAATCTACTATGAATATTCGGTGGCCATTGGACCTAAGGTGCCAATGTTATGGTGGTTTTATTAAAAATTTATAATATGTAAATCTCAATCCAAATTTTTGAAGTCCAAATTGTGAATGGGATTTTCAATAATAATATTCCTTAAAATACAAATGATTATTTATGCAATGTAGACCACATATATCTCTTCTTTCACACTATAAAATCACATCTTGGTTTGATTATTATATAATGTGTTATTTCGGGAATATTGCCCAGATTTTAGTTCCCGTATAGAATGGTGGAATGGAATTCAAAACATCATTTGGTTCCTTTGTTTCAGGAGTTGGGACCTAAAATTTTTCTCCATGACATACTTCATAGTTATCCAAATTTATGAGAAGAAATAATGAATTTTATCTTCTGGATTGTGCCCAATAATTCAATCTTCAATGATTGTCCAGTTTCTTCACAAATTATATGGGCCTTCTTATGATGTCCATACGACCCTTAAAATGGAAGAATGGGACAATGATTCTTTACAATGATATGTGAGAATGTTAATAAAGAATCATACAAAAGAAGAACCACACAAGTTGGATCAGTAGGGTGAGAGTTATAAATAATATAGTAAACTGACTGAATTGGAATACTTCTAAAAATGCTAAAAAAATACCTAGTAATAAAACATTAGTATTTCTCAAAAATTATGAACATTTAATATAAAATCAGTAAAGGGGGTATATAATATGTCATGAAAATTTTGATAGCATCAAATCCCCCACACATTGTCTTGTGCATGTCCCCACCCGCAAAAAATATAAAAACATGACAAAATCAATTTCACTCAACAACAAATAATAAAATTTTGTTTACCCTAAATAGGGGAGGATTAGACAATATAAGTCATCAATAATGAATTCCATCACAATTTTATACAAATTTTTTTTTTTCAAAAATAATTTATTTTTTTCATGCTCAAATTTAGTAATGGAAAATGGTGCCATAAAAAACATACTCCTATCAAGAAGACAAAATTAATTTTTAGAGATTCACTCATTCTCCAACCAAAAGTGAAAATCTTCAAGTTTGTAAGAGCTCTAAACTTCCACTCCATATCCTAAAATGATCAAACGTCAATATGGTTTTATGGGTTTTTCTATGGCTATGGGACGGTAAGAAGATGATATCCAAAAGATAAAAAAAGGGGGTAAAACACCTTCACAAAAAAATGCACATTTTTTTTGAAATGAAACATGGAAGGAAATGAATATAAATAAATACAAGGGAATGATTGTGTGAGGAATGACACAATAGATGAATTAAATTTTATTGGGATGAGGAGATGAAGTATTTACAAAAGAAAAAACTTCTCCTAATGACAGATGTGTTCATCAATTTTTTTTTTCATTTTTAAAAATTTGAAATTGAAAAAGATATCACACTCATATCCCAAACCATGATTTATCTCCTCACAACACTAACTGTAATATTTATAACAAGATAAAATGTTGAGGAATTGTGATTTTTGACCTGCCCAAGACAAAACCCATTTTTTGTTCTTTTTTTTTAATTTTGTGAAATATTTTTTTTGATTTTATTGAACATATGTAAATAAAATTACCATAATTACATAAATGAAAGTACATTAAATTCCCCAAAAAACAATGAATGACAACCTCTCCCCCACACTGAAATTGATGCTTTCCCTCAAGCATATGATAATATATTGAAATCAATAGAGGGTGCCACCAAAAATTTAATCCATTCCCCCCACACTTAAATTTCAAAAAACAATGCAATGAAAATTCATGTTGATATTGGGTGGGAGAAAATATTTGGATTTTAATGTTTCTATCAAAGAAAACAGTTTTATTGTCTTGAATGGGATTTAAATAAGGAGGATTAATGTGTGGGAAATGAGGGTATATTTGGCTATTGTGATTCTCATGTAGTTAGGAAAATTCCCGTATCATATTAATGAAAAAAAGTAGGAAATTTAACTCGAAGGTCCACAAACTCAAGATTGATAAATGGGTTGAAAAAAAAACATTTTGAATATATGTCCCTAGAAATCCTTGTAATTAATTCTAATTTGGTTCCTCACGGTTTTTGAAAATCATTTTCCAAATAAAAAACTGAGCATTAAAAATTTGTTGGTTTTGACATAAGATTATTTATCCAACGTCTTGATGAAAATACAAAATTTTTTAGATGAAACTGTCACGACCTGCCCTCGGGGTCCGTGTCGTGACTACCCCAAGCCCGCCTTCCATAGGCCAGGGGCTGGTGACTAGCACCAAGGCGTAAATTCCAGCAAAAAGGGAAGGCATTGCCTTTGAAAAGTAAACAAGCACCACAAATTAAGCAATTGAAAAAGTAAACACTAAGTAAGAACAGAGTACAACTGAAAGTGTGGAAAAGTAAATGGGCCAGTATACAAACCCAATCTGAAAGTAAAGTACAACTCGAAAGGGAAAACAGCAACTGTAAAGTAAAAGCTGCAACACCGAGCTGTCCACTGGAAATCCCACCTGAAGGGTGAGTACAGATAGCTCCACTGCTCCTCTGGTCCCGTCGTCCAGTCCGAGTACGTCCCGCCCAGTGGGCCACCTCCAGGTACCGTCCTGCTCTGCAGGCCTCAGCCAAGATCAACGATGTTCCTCGTCTGCAACCAACACAACGTAGTGCGGGCATAGCCCGTGCAGGGGTGAGTATAAGCTACTCAGAAGGGACCTCGAGACCCCCGAAGGTCTCCCAAAATCCACAAAGGATAAACCACAAAATGAAGATACAAACATGAAGTAACAACCGACACAGCTTAGGTATATAACCATACATATACCTAAGTCATCAATTTCAAATACGCTCCAACCTCCGAGCCCATGTACAACTCAGTCCACACAGGAAAGTAAACGTATTCCACACAGGAAGGAAAACGTAATCCATACAGGATAGCACAACACAATCCACACAGGAAAGCAACAGGATTCAGCTCACACAGGTATACTTTTTCAAAGGACGATAAAGATGATCTCTGATCCATCTAAGTTATCGGACCCATGAAGGATCGATAGGTAACTAACCCCCGCAAAGACCCACACAGGATCGGGCCCACACAGGACCTGTAGGCGCTGGTTCACACAGGAGCACTGAGCGCAGAGACCCACACAGGATCGGACCCACACAGGACCTGTAGCACTGATCCACGTAGGATCGCTGAGTGCTGTAGTCGTCGTCGTCGAATCCACATAGGATCTATGTACTATCGTCATCGCAGTGACAGTAGCAGTAGCAGTAGCAGTTGTAGTCGCAGCCAGCACTAGGGTTCCCGCACACAGCAAGCTCGTTCGGAGGGTCCGCTCCACGAGCCGAGAGGCTGATACATCAACTGTCACAAGGTCCAGAGATGATGTATCCAAAAGTTCCGTATCGTCAACAGGAACACAACGCAACAGACGGCTCGTCGATCGGACGCCCAGTCTGAGAGTTATTGGCTTTTTCGTCCCAGGGGCCCGGTTGGGTTTTAAGGCAAAACCAACCCGACCGTACTCCACCTACGTCCAAACCTCGGGCGGAGTATGCCAAAAGATCCGTCTCCCTAAGAGGAACACAACAAAGCTGACGGTACGTCAATCGGATGTCCGTAGCTCAAGATATGAGCGTTTCCGCTCCGAAGACCCGGTTGGTTTCATGAACGAACCGACCCGGCCGAACCCAAACTCTTCCGAAACTTTGAGTGCAATATATTGAAACGACCGTCTCGATCCAAGGATCGCATTTCCGCTGAGGGTTCATCAATTGGAGGTCTGTGGCTCATGTTATGGAAAAAATACCGATATCATCTCGAAAACGGGGGGTCCGGGTCCGGGCCGACCCGACCCGACCCCCCTGGGTCGGCCCGACCTGGTCGACCCGACCCGGCCCGGCCGGCGGCGCGGCGGCGCGGTCTGGCACGGCGGCGCGGCCCGGCCTGGCGCCCCTTGGTGCCACGCGCGGGGGGCAAAGCCCCCGCTTCTACCCTCTGGCGGCGCGACATCATGCCGCGCCCTTTTTGTCAATCAACGGCCCCCCTTCGTGGGGGCCTGCTGTTTGGAAAAATGGGGTGGCGCTGCCCCCCCGTTTTGAAACCGGCCCCCCCTCGTGGGGGGCCTTCCTTTGAGGAAAACCGGGTGGCTGCCTGCCCCCCTTAAAGAAACCGCCCCCCCTCATAAATGGGGGGGGGGGGTATTTGTGTTGGCCGGGGGAATTAAATTCCCCCGGTTTTTCCCTTCCGGCCGGCCACCTGGCCGGCCGGTTCTTCTTCAACGGACCGGCAAGCCGGTCCCCTTCCGGCTTCCGACACCGGCGGCCCGGCGAGCCGCCGGTCTTCCCGTCTCGCCGCGCCCCTCCGTCGCGGCCCCGCTCCGGCCGCAGCGCCTTCGATTCCCTTCGACGCGGCGCGACGACGTCGCGTTCATGATTAACTTTCCATGGCGCGGCGCGACGGTGCCACGCGATTATAGCCTTGTGATTTCCGGGTGGTGCGACTGCACCACGCCAACTCGTTCATCCGCAAGGAAAATTATATTCAAGAACAGAGGAGGGGGGATTCGGCCGTGTTTGTGGGGTCCGGTCCCCCTCTCATTAGTCGATAACACATAACAATAAACCTCACAATTGTCAAGCTAGAACCAAGAATGAGAATAAATAAATAACCAACAACAACCCCTACCTTGGGTTCAAGTTCGAAGATCGTCAACGACCCGCGGAAGACAACGTCGCGGAGGTCGGGCGTCGCGGTAATCGTTCGTCAAATCCGATGATGAAGAGGTACGTCCGAAGAGGTACGTCATTGGCGAATCTTCGTAAGCCAACAAAGGAAGTCCGAGGAGGAAGTGGCGTTCCATTTTGTTGACACGGAAGGCGTCGTCGATCTTCGGATACAATCGGCTATGAAGAAGAGAGGAGCAGCGTTCTCCGTCGGAGCTCGAAGGTTCTTCGCGTTCTTCGTCAATCTTGAAGAAGAAGAAGAATAAGAAGAAGAACAAGGCTTCAAAACTCTCAAGAGGCTAGAGAAATCTAACCAAATAAAATAAGCTAAGAGCTTATTTTATTTACTCAACCAAACCTTTTTGAATTTCAAAGGTTTGAAAAAGTTTAAACAACTCAACCCAATTAATAAGCTAAGTTTTCAACTTAATTTAAAAGGGGAGTTTAAGGGAGAAGATGAGGGGATGGGGTTCGTGTGGGTACCACCACACTTAATCCTCCCAAGGGAGGTTAAGTGGATGTGGGTCCCACCTTTAACTCCCTTTAGGAGAAGTTAACCAACAAAAATAAAAATAAAAAGTGTTTCCACATTTTTATTTAACTTCTTATGATTTCTCCCAAAAACTAACTTTCGACCCGCAATAAACGCAACCTCGGAAAAGGTCCCCTTAAGCGAATATCGGCGCTACGAGTTCATCGGTGCCCTCAGAATTTGATTCTGGGAACCAGTTCAAAAGTTATAAATTCCCGCTCCTTCGTTCACTGAACGTACCCGAGCCAAACTTCGGAAATTGATTCCGGGCACTCCGGGCCTCGGAATCAGGTGCTGTCAGAAACCGCGCTCTTGTAAAATTCCAAAGAAAATTAAGAAACAATTTCCATTGAATTTTACGGGTCTTTACATTACTCCCACCTCAGGGCTTTACGTCCCCGTAAAGATACATCAAAAACTAGGGAAACAAATGAGGGTACTGAGCACGCATCTGAGCCTCCCGCTCCCATGTGCTCTCCTGGAGGTTCCTGTGCTGCCATCTGATGCGCACAAGAGGAATCGATCGCCCATGTAGGACCCGCTCCTATAGATCCTCTATCTCCACCGGGACCTCCGTAAAAGTCCCCCCATCGTCAACGTCAAGCTCCCCATGGTCAATGATGTGCGTCGGGTCGTGCATGTATCTCCTGAGCTGAGACACGTGGAAGACGTTGTGCACCCGGTGCAACTGAGGTGGCAGATCCAGGCGATAAGCCACCTCGCCAATCCTGCTGAGGACCTAGAAGGGTCCGATGAAGCGCGGAGATAACTTGCCACCTCGGCCAAATCTCCGAATACCACGTCGAGGTGAGACCCGCAACAAGACGTGGTCACCATCCTCGAACTCTAGTGGCCTTAGCCTCCTGTCAGCGTATGACTTCTGCCGGCTCTGAGCTGTCCTCATCCGCTCCTGGATGACCTGGACCTTCTCTGTCGTGGCCTGGACCATCTCCGGTCCCACAAGTGCTGACTCCCCAGGGTCTGTCCAGCACAAAGGAGATCTACAAGGTCGGTCGTACAATGCCTCGTACGGTGCCATCCCAATGGTGGAGTGGTAGCTGTTGTTGTACGCAAACTCCACCAAGGGTAGGTGGTCCTTCCAGCTATGACCAAAGTCGAGGACACATGCACGGAGCATGTCCTCGAGAGTCTGAATGGTCCTCTCCGCCTGACCATCCGTCTGAGGGTGAAAGGCTGTGCTCAGACGTAGCTGCGTCCCGAACGCCTCCTGTAACCCCTTCCAAAGCTGGGAAGTAAAGTGAGCATCTCGATCGGAGACGATAGATGATGGCACACCGTGGAGCAGCACAATCTCCTGAACGTAGAGACGTCCCAAGCTCTCCACTGAGCCCTGCTCTCTTATAGGTAAGAAGTGTGACGACTTGGTGAGTCGGTCAACAATCACCCAGATGGAGTCGTGACCTATGGGAGTGCGTGGAAGTCCAGTTACGAAGTCCATAGATATGTCGTCCCACTTCCACTCCGGAACCCCCAAGGGCTGTACCAAGCCTGCTGGTACTTGATGCTCTGCCTTCACCTGCTGGCAGGTGAGGCATCGAGAAACGAACTCTGCTACAGCCTTCTTCATGCCCGGCCACCAGTGCTGTCGTCTGAGGTCCTGGTACATCTTCGCCACTCTAGGATATACTGCCAAAGGAGAAGTGTGAAACTCTCTCAGCACTTCCTCTCGCAAGGCGACTGGTACCATGGTACGTCCTCTGAAAAGGATGTCGTGCTCTGCTCCAAGGGAGAAACCATCAGGTGCCTGTCCCGAGGATATCTGTGCACGCCGTGTCTCACAGTCAGCGTCCTCACGCTGTGCCTCTCTGACCCGCTACAGTAGTGGAGGGGTGACTGTGAGAGACTAGAGAAAGGCTACTCCATCTCTATCCACGAAGGATATCTGTAAAGAGGCTAGCTGCTCCGTCGCCTCCTCAAGTAGCTTAATGCCCGTCCTCCTGCTGAGGGCATCGGCTACTACGTTCCCCTTCCCAGGAGTATAGACTATCTCAAAGTCATAGTCCTGGAGGAACTCGAGCCATCGCCGCTGTCTCAGGTTCAGGTCCTTCTGCGAGAAGATATACCTGAGACTCTGATGATCGGAAAAGACTGTAAAGCGCTCGCCCATCAGATAGTGTCGCCATGTCTTCAGAGCGAAGACCACTGCTGCTAACTCCTGGTCATGGGTAGCGTAGTTCTGCTCACGCGGCCTCAACTGACGTGATCCATAGGCGATAACTACCCGCTCCTGCATCAGAACACATCCGAGTCCGGTCCCTGATGCATCGCAGTAGACTACGTACCCTACTCCCTCCTCAGGCAACCTCAAGATAGGTGCGCTGGTCAATCTCTGTCTCAGCTCCTGGAAGCTCTGCTGACATCTGTCTGACAACACGAAGGGTTTACCCTTCCTCCTTAACGTATGGAAAAGATACAAATATTTCTCCTTTGCCGAAAAGTGAAATCCGGTATCATCCCCTTGATGAACCACGTTCCTTGCCTAATACAGTCAATCCCATCATGATTAGTTAATTCATGGCATGGATGACGTCGTAAGGCCTCGACGCTGCTACCAAGATATCCAACTGTTACTCTCGCCTCCAAGGTTTGAGTCACACTGTTGGCATCAGTGTGTGGTCACTGGGTTTCCTCCAGTATGAATCTCACAAGTGAGGGTCAAGTCAACAGTTTTTAACCGGCACCTCCTAGTAAAAACAAACAAAAGACATGAAAACAGAAGTCACCAAGGCAAGTATCTTTATTACATCAACTTAAACTACAAGGACACAAGGCAACACAATCTACGAAGCTAGAGGCATTATGGGCAAAGGCCTCTATGACTGGAGCTATTCCCGAACTAGTCCACCCGCTTCCGGAGCTCCATGATCGTAATCTTCAGCTGCCTGAATTTGTGCTCTCCCCTGAGGTTGGGGTGGACCTCCTAGTGGTGGTGGTGGTAGAGCCTCAAAGCGTCGCCCACCACCTGCTGCTCGGCCAGCTCCTCTGCCTCGTCCTCTTGTTCCCTGCGGACCGCCACGGTCGAACCTCTGCCTCTGCCTAGGTGGTTCCTCAACCGTCTACTGCTACTCTGCATGGCGGGTCGGGCAGTCATGAGCCATGTGGCCTTTCCCGCCGCATGCATAGCACTGTCTTCCACTCGAAAGACTGGCTCCGCACTGTGTGCCCCGCACTGCTGAGCCAGTGTCCTGAGGTCGTCTGCCTAAAGGTCTGGTCTGCCTGGACCCCTGAGTCATCCGTCGACTGCCTGCTGCAGATGACTCTGCCACGTGCCGCCCTGCGGTGGGTCTCGGTGCTGATGTAGACTCAGCAAGGAAGCTCTCGATCAAAAGGTCCAGCTCCAGTACTCCTGTCTGAGTCGGTATGCTGAGGGAGATCAGCAATGCTCTGATCTCGTGTCTCAAACCCTACTCGAAGGTCCGGGCCCAGAAGAATGGGTCACGTACCATGTCGGTCGAGTAGCGCGAGAGATCGGTAAATCTCGCTGAGTACTGAGCGACCGTCATGCTGCCATGCCGCAGCTAAAGAAGCTCCTGGATATGCACCGCACGAAGGGTGGCTGGGACGAACTCCGAGCGGAAGAGGCTCTCAAAGTCTGTCCATAGAAGAGATGCCTCATCGTGCACCTGGAGCATCAAGCTCCACCATCGTCCTGCTGCTGCGTGTAGTAGGCTCACAGCGAGGATCACCATGAGGTCTGTTGGTGTCCTCACTAGCCTAAACACACGTACCACTGCCTCCATCCAGTCCTCGGCTGCCTGGGGATCCGTCTCCCCGCAAAACCTGGGTGGTCGCTGGCGCTGAAACTCATGCAGTGCGCTGAGGCGACGTGCATCGTCAGCTGCTAGTGCTGGAAGTATCGGTGGCTCGACGGGTAGATCTACCGCCGGTGCCACTGCTGACAAAGGTCCCTGCACCGAGGCCTCGTCACTCGGTGGGCTGTCGTCACACTTGACTCTCGGAACCCTAGCTGGCTGTCGTCGTGGGGCCATCCTAAAAAGGAATCAGGTGCGCCATGGTCAAACAGTATACCTGGTGATATGATATAAAGTAATCACAAAGAAAACTTTGAAACACACACGCAATCAATGTTTTCGTGCATTAAGTTGGAAATCAGAAGTCAGGGTCCTGGTGTACGGATACGTCGGCCGCCACACCAACACTGGACTCCCTGGACTGAGAACCACACTCAATACGCTAAACATTATTGCTTCACATAGAAAAGATCTGAGTTCGCGGTAGAACCGAACTCCTTGAATACCAATTTGTCACGACCCGCCCTCGGGGTCCGTGCCGTGACTACCCCAAGCCCGCCTTCCATAGGCCAGGGGCTGGCGACTAGCACCAAGGCGTAAATTCCAGCAAAAAGGGAAGGCATTGCCTTTGAAAAGTAAACAAGCACCACAAAGTAAACAAGCAGAAAAGTAAACACTAAGTAAGAACAGAGTACAACTGAAAGTACTGAAGAGTAAATGGGCCAGTATTAAAACCCAATCTGAAAGTAAAGTACAACGTGAAAGGGAAAACAAAAACTGTAAAGTAAAAGCTGCAACACCGAGCTGTCCACTGGAAATCCCACCTGAAGGGTGAGTACAGATTGCTCCACTGCTCCTCGGGTCCCGCTGTCCACTCCGAGTACGTCTCGCCCAGTGGTCCACCTCCAGGTACCGTCCTGCTCTGCAAGCCTCATCCAAGATCAACGTTGTCCGTCGTCTGCAACCAACACAACGTAGTTGGGGCATAGCCCGTTCAGGGGTGAGTATAAGCTACTCAGTAGGGACCCCGAGACCCCCGAAGGTCTACCAAAATCCACAAAGGATAAACCACAAAAGGAAGATACAAACACGAAGTAACAACCGACTCTACATAGGTATATGCCCATACATATACCAAAGTCGTCAATTTCAAATACGCTCCAACCTCCGAGCCCAAGTACAACTCAGTCCACACATGAAAGTAAACGTATTCCACACAGGAAGGCAAAACGTAATCCACACAGGATAGCACAACACAATCCACACAGGAAAACAACAGGATTCAGCTCACACAGGTATACTTCTTCAAAGGACGATAAAGATGATCTCTGATCCATCTAAGTCGTCGGACCCACGAAGGATCGATAGGTAACTAACCCCCGCAAAGACCCACACAGGATCGGGCCCACACAGGACTTGTAGGCGCTGGTTCACAGAGGACCGCTGAGCGCAAAGAACCACACGGGATCGGACCCACACAGGACCGGGCCCACACAGGACCTGTTGCACTGATCCACGTAGGATCGCTGAGTACTGTAGTCATCGTCGTCAAATCCACACAGGATCTTTGTACTGTCGTCGTCGTAGTCACAGTAGCAATAGTAGTAGCAGTAGTAGTCGCAGCCAACACTAGGGTTCCCGCACACAGCAAGCTCGTTCGGAGGGTCCGCTCCACGAGCCGAGAGGCTGATAAATAAACTCTCACAAGGTCCAGAGTTGATGTATCCTAAATTTTCGTATCGTCAACAGGAACACAACGCAACAGACGACGCGTCGATCAGACGCCCGGTCTGAGAGTTATTGGCTTTTTTGTCTCAGGGGCCCGGTTGGTTTTTATGGAAAAACCAACCCGACCGTACTCCACCTGCGTCCAAACCTTGGGCAGAGTATGCCAAAAGATCCGTCTCACTAAGAGGAACACAACAAAGCTGACGGTACGTCAATCGGACGTCCGTAGCTTAAGATATGAGCGTTTCCGCTCCGAAGGCCCGGTTGGTTTCGTGAACGAACCAACTCGGCCGAATTCAAAGTATTCAGAAACCTTGAGTGCGATATAGCGAAACGACCGTCTCGATCCAAGGATCACATTTCCGCTGACGGTTCATCAATTGGAGGTCTGTGGCTCATGTTATGGCCAAAAGACCGATATCGTCTCGAAAACAGGGGGTCCGGGTCCGGGCCGACCCGGCCTGACCCCCCCTGGGTCGGCCCGAACCAGGTCGACCCGACCCGGGTCTGACCTGGCCCGGCAGGCGGCGCGGTCAGGCACGGCGGCGCGGCCCGGCCGGCGGCGGCGCGGCCTGGCGCCACTTGGTGCCACGCGCGGGGGGCAAAGCCCCCGCTTCTACCCTCTGGCGGCGCGGCATCATGCCACACCCTTTTTGTCAATCAACGGCCCCCCTTCGTGGGGGCCTTCCGTTAGGAAAAACGGGGGGGCACTACCCCGCCTTTGTGAAACCGGCCCCCCCTCGTGGGGGGCCTGCCTTTGAGGAAAACCGGGGGGCTGCCTTCCCCCCTTAAAGAAACCGCCCCCCTCATAAATGGGGGGGGGTATTTGTGATGGCCGGGGGAATTAAATTCCCCCTGTTTTTCCCTTCCGGACAGCCACCTAGCCGGCCGGTTCTTCTTCAACGGACCGGCAATCCGGTCCCCTTTTGGCTTCCGACACCGGCGGCCCGGCGAGCCGCTGGTCTTCCCATCTCGCCGCGGCCCGAAACCGGCCGCGGTGTTCGTCATCCGGCGTGGTGCGACGGCACCGCGCCCCTCCGCCGCGGCCCCGCTCCGGCCGTGGCACCTTCGATTCCCTTCGACACGGCGCGACGGCGTCGCGTTCATGATAATCTTTCTGTGGCGCGGCGCGACGGTGCCGCGCGATTATAGCCTTGCGATTTCCGCGTGGTGCGACGGCACCACGCCAAATCGTTCATCCGCAAGGAAAATTATATTCAAGAACAGAGTAGGGGGGATTCGGCCGTGTTTGTGCGGTCCGGCCCCCCTCTCGTTAGTCGATAACACTTAACAATAATCCTCAAAATTGTCTAGCTATAACCATGAACGAGAATAAATAAATAACCAACAACAACCCCTACATTGGGTTCAAGTTCGAAGATTGTCAACAACCCGCGGAAGACAACGTCGCGGAGGTCGGGCGTCGCGGTAATCGTTCGTCAAATCCGATGACGAAGAGGTACGTCTGAAGAGGTACGTCATTGGCGAATCTTCATAAGCCGACGAAGGAAGTTCGAGGAGGAAGCAACGTTCCCTTTCGTTGACACGGAAGGCGTCGTCGATCTTCGGATACAATCGTCTACGAAGAAGAGAGGAGTGGCGTTCTTCGTCGGAGCTCGAAGGTTCTTCGTGTTCTTCGTCAAGCTTGAAGAAGAAGAAGAAGTAGAAGAAGGAGAAGGCTTCAAAACTCTCAAGAGGCTAGAGAATTTTAACCAAATAAAATAAGCTAAGAGCTTATTTTATTTACTCAACCAAACCTTTTTGAATTTCAAAGGTTTGAAAAAGTTTAAACAACTCAACCCAATTAATAAGCTAAGTTGTAATCTTAATTTAAAAGGGGAGTTTAAGGGAGAAGATGAGGGTATGGGGTTCGTGTGGGACCCACCACACATAATCCTCCCAAGGGAGGTTAAGTGGATGTGGGTCCCACATTTTACTCCCTTTGGGAGAAGTTAACCAACAAAAATAAAAAAAAAAGTGTTTCCACATTTTTATTTAACTTCTTATGATTTCTCCCAAAAACTATCTTTCGACCCGCAATAAACGCAACCTCGGAAAAGGTCCCCTTAAGCGAATATCGGCGCTGCGAGTTCATCGGTGCCCTCGGAATTTGATTCCGGGCACCGGTTCAAAAGTTAGAAATTCTCGCTCGTTCGTTCACTGAACGTACCCGAGCCAAACTTCAGAAATTGATTCCGGGCACTCCGGGCCTCGGAATCAGGTGCCGTCAAAAACCGTGCTCTTGTAAAATTCCAAAGAAAATTAAGAAAAAATTTCCCTTGAATTTTACAGGTCTTTACAGAAACCCTGTCATTTGACTACCCAAAATGGGTTGTGAAAATTTTAAAATTTGATGGTGAGTATGTATGAATCTTGATTCTTCATATTTTTTTTAAAATGATTTTTTTAGTTTGTTGTTTTTTTTAAAAAAGGCACACACACATAAAAGTGAAAAGAAAAAGAAATTCATTTGTTAGAGAAATTGGTAAAAAATTAAATGAGTGGGGATGAAGAAGAAAGTGTGAGAGAGACGAAGTGTTAGGGAGAGGGAGAGATGGAGAAGTGGAGTTAAAGGGAAAGAGGTGCCCCCTGTATTAGATTTAGTGGGTTTTTATCTCCATTCTGTGGTTGGTCAACTGCAGAAGCTGGAGATACGATGGAAGTTGATGTGGTTCCGGGATTGTGTGTTCTCTCCTGGTGATGCATTAACCGATGTCCATTTAATGTGAATGTACATTTTGAATAGGTGTCTTGGAAATTCACTACACTAAATGGGTAAACATTAGAAATAACAAAAGGACCATCCCAATGAAAATTAATCTTACCCGAGTGAAGAAGAAATTGAGAGTTGAAAAGCCATACCTTTTCCAAATCATGCAGTACCTTTCTCAGGATGTGTTTGTCATGAAATTCCTTAGCCTTTTTTTGTATGGATTGGAATATTCGTAATAATCAAGTCAAAGGTCATCCAGTTCAGCCAATTGCAACAATCTTTTTTCAGTAGATTTTTCACGATCAAAACTATTGGTTTTCACAACCCAAAAGGACTTATGTTTGATTTCAACTGGTAAATTACATGATTTACCAAAAACAGTCCAAAAAGGAGACATCTCAATGGGTTTTTTATCGGAAGTTCGATTATCCCAATGTGCTTCACCATGACATTCAGGCCAGTATTTTTTGGTGGGTTTTACAATTCTCACAAGCACTCTTTTCACTTCTCTATTAGAACTTTCATCCATGGCATTTTTCTGGAGGTGATATGCAGTTGATGTTTTATGTACAACACCATTCTTTTTCAAAAGAAATTCTATGCTCTTATTACAAAAATGGGTTCCTAAGTCACATATCAAGGCATGATGTGTCCTAAATCAGTGGAAGATGTGTGTATTTAGGAACTCACTAATAGTATGTGAGTCATCCTTTCTAGTGGGTTTACCCTCAACCCACCTAGATTCATAACCGATCGCATGAAGGATATATGATAATCCATTGGATGAGGGGAAATGGTCCCATGAAATCGATGCACAAAACAATGAATTTATAATAGATGATTAATGGATATTGGGTAATTTCATTTCATTTGGAAATGGGGAAAAACTTTTGGAAAGTGGGACATGATTGACAAAACTCATGTGAGTCTTTAAAGAGTGAAGGTTAGAAGAATCAATAGTATAGGACCTTTCTAGAGGTCCTTAGTGGATTAAAATGGCCACCACCAGGCCATGAGTGACAAAATTATTAGATGGAAGAATGTTCAATTTTATCAAAACATCTCTTAATTACCATGTCAGTGCCATTTTTCTAAATATTATTTTCATCCCAAAAACAATATTTTGAATCACATTTCAACTTCATTTTTTGGTCGTTTGAAAATATTTCAAGAAATACTCTAGAAACCAAGTAATTTATAATTGGGGCATACCATTGTATTTTTTGAGTGAGAGATAAATGGTAATTAGTTGGAAATTATGGATAAATTATTTTAGAATGAGAAGAATTACAAATTTTTCTCATGTGATCATCCACAGGGATATCTTTTTAGGGAATAACTTTTATTTGAAGTTCAAACTCTTGGAGAATTAGGATCTATATTAGTATCCTCTGTTTAGAATCACTCTTCATGAGTAATAACATTATATAAGAATGTTCTCTGAAGATGATGATTATGGATCCTAAGAGATAGGGTCGTAATTTATCAAAGGCCAAAACCAATGATTAAAGTTATTTTTCAGTGATAGTGTAGTGAGATTGAGTTTCTTCCTATGTTTTGAAGGAAAAACAGATGACATGATGAATTTTTTCTCTTCATTGACCAAGAACATCCCCAACTTCTCTATCAGAAGCATCACACATCAACTCAAAGGGTAACAACCAATCTTAGGGTTGGATTATTAGGGAAGATGTAAGATACGTTTTGAGTGAAATAGAGGATCTCTTTAAACCTCATTGAAATGGAATGTTACATCATTTTGGAGCAACCGAATGATTGGAGGGAAATCCAGCTGAATTTATGAATGAATCATCGATAGAAACCTGCATGATCGGGGAATTAACAAGTATCTTGGATAGAGGTTGGTTCAAGAAGTGATTGGATAACATAAAAAAAATTTTAGGATCATCTTCAATACCCTCTTTTGAAACTATGTGCCCAAGAAAAATTCAATTTTCAACCATGAAGTGAAATTTTTCAAAATTTAACACAATGTTATAATTAACACACTTTTGAAGGACTTGAGAGAGTGAATGCTAGAATGATTAAAATGACTCACCATTAATGTTAATTTCATCCATGAATACTTCCTCGCAATGTTCAATGAATTTAGAAAAGTTACTGATCATACACCGTTGGAATGATACAGGAGCACTAAAAAGGCCAGAATGCATTATCCTATATGGATATATTCTATTGGGGAATGTGAAAGTAGTATTTATTTTGTCCTGAGGTGCGATAGGTATTTGAATATAGAAATTGTATCCATCAAGAAAGAAATAGTGCAACTTTACAGTTATTATTTCATGCATCTGATAAAGGAATTGAAGAGGGTAGTGATCTTTTCGTGTTTCAACGTTCATTTTTTGCTAATGAATGCACACACTCCAATTTTTCTTCACTCAAGTTGTGACTACCTCACCATGTTCATTTGAGACAATATTTTTCTCACCCTTATTAGGTACAACATGAATTTGACTAACCCATTCACTCTAAAAAATTGTGTAGATAATACCATCTTGAAAAGGCATAGTGATCCCTTCCCTATGTACCTAAAGTATGAGTGCATGGATTCTTCTTTGTGGTTGTCTAATTGGTTTGGACGATTCCACTAGATGGATGTAATGTATGAAAAGAGAAGGTTTGATTCCTGGTATGTCATCTATGGTCTAATTTATGTCCAATTTGTCTTCCTCTAACACTTGAACAAGTTTAGACTCCTCGGTTTCAGAAAGTGATACATAAATAATTTTAGGATAAGAGTGTTCATGCAAAAGGAATTCATATTTCAGTTGTTCAGAAGGATGATTCAGATCAGTATCACCACTTATTTGTGGGATATGAAACATTGGAGTGGAGGAAGGAATATCAGTTTCATTAGATTCATTTTCCTTAATATTTTCAAAGGTGGAGCATAAGAGATCTGAGTTGATGTGGGATTTAAGATGGTTTTCAAGATCCTCGAGATTTGATGGTGTCAATGAATGATAGGTCCACATCAACGTCACCATTTATGACATGGTTAGTCATGGTGTAGATTTCACAAGATCTTTTATAATTTTAACATGAAGAACGTGATGGGTTGGGGTTCTATTGACTCTCAGATGTGTCCTCAGAAGCATGGATTTGGAATGAAGAGTGATCCTCAGATGTGTATCACAAGGATTGGAAAATGATGAACATGACTAGTTGGCCACCAAATTTCTTGGATACTATGCATGAATGGGCATCAATATTGGTTCTAGTTGTCATTAGTAATGGTATACCTTGAATTAAGGGATATGGAGAAGAGTTCATCTCACCTTCCTTGTCAAGGACATATAAATCAGCCGTTAAGATATGATCATTGACACGAACAATGAAATCCTAGATTATTCCCCCAGTACTAACTAAGCATCGATTACCTAACAGAATAACAAAACCCATTGGATGTATGGGACCATGAACAAGGTTGGAGAAGATTTTTTTGGGCATGATATTAATTGAGGTTCCAAGCTCTATGAGTGCATCCTCGATGTCAAAACTTTAAATTTGTCATGGAACCGCAATAGTCCCTATATCATTGCACTTTATGGGAATAGAAAGCTGGGTGGAAACATTTTCAATGGTCCTTAGTTTCCTCTTATGGGTGAAAAATTCCTAAATAAAATTTATGTACTCTGGGATTTTTTTTGGAATCTAAGAGGGGTATATAAACTTCAACACATATAAACATGTCGAGAATTTCAGGATCGGGTTCAAAGCATATATTTGGAATCGAAAAAACATGAGGAAAGGAATTTGATTGGTATTGCAGGCTTAGGTGGGATGAAAGTTGACCAATATGGGTTTCAATGTTTTTTAGTCTGGAATGTTTGAAGAAGGAAAGATCTTATACTACACTTTCCCATGGTTTCATAGATGAAGAGGCTTTTCCTGGATTGGGATTTCCTTGATTTTTATTCTGGGATAAAAGATTGTATTGGTTAGGGAATAGGGAAGGCTCATTATAATAGTGGAAGCATGGAGGAGGAGGAGGATGATTTCTCCTTTGTTTTTGAGGAAGATAGGGATATGGTTGTTGGATGTTACCAAAATATTGACCATTTTAAAACTGGTTTGAGTTTTGAGGAGGGAATTGATGGGGATGATATAAGGGATAATGATACCTCATGAATTGGTTATTGGAAGAAGAGAAGGGATCAAAGTGTGGTTGGGTGAAGTTTCTAACAAACTAACCTGATTATTGAGGGTTGGGGTTTCATTGATCATATGATATATTAGGCTCCATTTTCCAGGATGAATCAGAAGGTTCATCATGAAGTTGTGGATAGGTGTATGTTTATAGAGCTATTGAGTTGCATATTCCACAGTTATTGATAGGTCCAGGAAACATTGAATGTGAAGAAGATGAGGTTGGGGCTTTGGTAGCCATATTTAGTTGTCACACAAGACCTATAATTTCACTCATCCACTCAGTCACCGTGTTTGGATCTATATATTGACTATATTGGGCTTGTTTAACTTGAGAATGTGATTGAGTAAAGAATTTTTTGGTGTTTTCAGCCATGTTACTTATGAGTTATCATGCACCTGCAAGAGTTTTATCAACAAGAGCACTGCCACATGCTACAATAATGAGAGTTCTCTCCATAAAAAATAACCATTCGTAGTAGTATTGGATGAATATTTGGTCAGTGATTTAGTGGAGTGGATAGGTTTCAACATGCTTTTTGAACCTCTCCCAGTATTCATGGAGTTATTCAATTGGAAACTGATAGATACCACTTATATCTTTTTAGATAGATGTTGTATGTGATGTGGGAATTTATTTATCTAAGAAAAGTCACTTCATGTCATTCCTTGCAGTTATGGAACCAGGAGGAAGGTAGTACAGCAATGAATTAGCAGTGCCAGCTAGGGATAAAGGGAATTCTTGGATTTTTATTTTTTCATCAGAAACCTCTTGAGTGTTCATGTTAGAGGACACCACATGGAACTCTTTAGGGTGGAGATGTCGATCCTCCCTGACTAGACCATTGAAAGGAGGAAGAAGATTAATCAAACAAGGTTTGAGTTATAAGTATGACTTTATCTTTAGATATTGAATACCCATATGTTGGTAATTTATATCAGGGGCAGGATGTTCAATAATTATTTGTTCCTTAGGTTTGGCCATTTCTAATTCAACTAGTTTTATAAGGACTTGTTCGTGAATTATTGGATTATCCCAAATGATCCTCCTATGTTGGAGAAGTGTTTGCTCAATTTCAAGGTCAAACAAATCCATGGCATTGTTTGGGAGGCTATGGGGCATTTAGAGAGATGTTGGAAAAAAATAGAAACATAGGTTTTCCTTTTTCTTCATTTATGATTTTTTGGAGAAGGCATGATTTTCTTTGTGTTGTTTGTTTTAAATCTTTTTTCTTCTTTTTTACAATAAACAGAAACTAAAGATTATTTAATTTCACCATTGCCAGAAACTGAACAATTTGAATGTGTATCCAATTTTTGCCTATCGACCGTTCAATTTTACGATGCTCTGATAATGTGTATATCAGCACTTGGGTCGAATCCTCAGTGATGATGCTTTTTAATAGTCGAATTTTTTTAGTTGATTGTATTTAGATTTTGGGGGTTTCATTCCAGAGCCTAAATAGAGTGATTAATTATTGGTGTTTGATTTAAAAATTTGATAAATATTGGGGTGTGTTCATTTTTAGGTAGTTAAGCATTTGATATCCTTGGGAGTTTCATTATATTTCATTTAAATTAACATCCACACCCCAAGATAGCGTTGATTGGAAATATTAAGAGTTAAGCCTTTAATAATATCCTTAAAATTACTTAGGGTTTTAATATCAATCAATGATTTTTGATGTTTGTGTATTTATGGTTCCAATCATCTATGTAAACTACATGTTAAAAAACTTCTCATTAATCCATGTCATGTTATGTCCCACACAAACAATGCTAAATTAAACAATACTCATCGAGAAAAAGCTCTCAATCGCTTAACATCTCTAAATAATGACTCACCCCAAATGTATATTTACACATCCATTAAGAATTTTATTAATCTGGTAGTATATGATAATGGTGATGAATTATAAATAGATCAAAATGAATGATATAATGAAATAGTAGTGTGTCGAACACACACGATCGTTGAAGAGATTTAAAAAAAGAATATGGATTGAATGAAGAAGCAAAATATAGGAAAGGGATTTAACATGATTTAAACTATTTTAAGGACATTAATATTAAATGAACAGAAGGTGGATTAGAATAAGAGATATTTAAGAAGAAACATGCATTAAAACAGAATTACAAAACACAAACACTTACATGATTACAAATGAAGAACAACACAAAAGTATATGAAAGGATGGAATGAGGAATGGTTTCTCAATAAAAAATGTGATTATGAAAGATCCTCTCAAGTCTTTGGCAGAGCCTTGGTAGTTCCAACCAATCCACCTTTGATCTGAAATTACAACTCTTTTGAAATGAGAGGAGGAGATGTATTTATAGCCCAAGGTGGGGGACCGTTTGCCTTCCAAAAAATCCCCTCCAATTGGATCGATGATTTGGACATCTAGATAGATGAATATTGAGATATATTCTTCTTAAAATCTTTAGATATTTATCTCCTCTATCTTCTAAAAACATTTGGCAGCCATTAGACATAAGGTTCTATTGTTATTGGGGTTTTATTAACCAATTTTAATCATCCATCTCAATCCAAAATTTTTGAATACCAAAATTTGAATGGGTTTTTGAATAGGAATATGTCTTCAAATTCAAATGATTAATTAAAAAAAGTCGTCCATATATATCTCCTATTTCCCACTGAAAATATTAGGTTTATTTTATGATTAAATCATGAGATATGTCTTGGATAGTGTCTGGACATTAATTCTAGGAAAGAATGGTTGGATGGATTTCAAAACAACATTTGGGCCCTTTGTTTTTGGAGTTTGGCCCTAAATTTTTTAAAAATTACTCCTTTAGATATTACCCAAATATATATGGAGAATGAATGATTTTTCACTTTTTGATTGAACTTAGTAATTCAATCATCATGGATGGTCCAGTTTCATCACAGATTTCGTGGGCCTTTTTGTGTTGTCCATATGACCCTCTAAATGATAGAATTCGCCAATGATTCTTATAAAGATTTGTGGGAAATTTAATAATGAATCCAAAAAATAGGTAACCACAAAATTTGTATTAGTATTGTGATATCTATAAAAAAATAGTAAACTGACTCAATTGGACTACTTCTAAAAATGCTCAAAAATTATACTTATTATTAAAACATTAATATTTCATAGAAATTATTCGTATTTCATATAAAAGCACTAAATAGGGTATATAATAATTAACTAAAATATTAATAACATCAATGAAATCAAAATTACCAAATTACATTTATTTAAACATTTATAATATAATTTATTATAATATTTTTTTAATGATGGAATCACAACATCATCTTTATGTCATTATTAAATTTATTAATTTAATATCTTAAAATAATCTATAAAATATCATGATGTAGGAAATAATTTTACATTTTGAATAACTCATTATAGTCTATGATATATTTTATATAACTCAATATAAATTTTTTTTACTAAAAGATACATGATTATGTCATATTTCTCTTACTTTAAATTAATTTGTATAAAATGTAATTTTTTGTATCTAAGTGGCTCTATAAGGTCCCACAGTCAACCTAAGGATTCCGATTATCATAAATATCCCCTCAAATATGATTAGGTCTTCTTTTTTGTAGTTTAATATTATTATAATATTATTATTTTAACCTTATTTAATATATTTTTCTTTTAACCATGGTAAATAAAATAATTATTGAAGTTATTTTTCATAGTGTCTAAAAATAAATGGTAACTATTTAAAAAATTTAACTTTCAGAATATAAATATAGAATCCATTTTTTCAAATTCAAAACATAGAATTTGCAATAATTAATATAAAATTAATTCTCGTTGTTAAAATGAAAAATCTTGTTTTTAAGAAGTAACAACTATCAAAAGAATGACATGTTTTAAAGTGAAATTTCAATATGAAATTACATATAATGAAAAAAAATTAGATTAAAATATAATAAATTAATACAATTTAAAATTAATACGAATAAAAATTTAGTTTAACTATATAAATAAAATATTTGAAAAGATAATTTTGAATTAAAATTCCATATTTACAATATTCATTAATATTTTAATTTTATCATAAAAATACCAAAATTTAAAGAGAAGTATATTTTTATTTTCTTATTCCAAATAAGAAGTTTATTTTGTTAAATTTAACTTATAAAACTGTCAAAGCAAGATTTAAAATGTGTATGTAATTAAATTTGGGTAAAACTGCATGTTTTGATAAATAATTACTTTATCTAAAAAAAATTGTCATATCATGTTCTCGAAAATGTTAAGGATGAATTATAATGTTATATAAATTTCAAAATATGGTTAATAATATTCATAATGGCTATTTTATATCCCATTAAATAAAAATATTTTTATAATATATTTTTCTTTAGTGGAACTCGTTAAGAAGAACGAAACAAGCTATCGAGGAACGTTGCTCTTGCGTGTAATGCCAGACAAAGTCAATGTATCAAATTATTCCTTTGGTATTGAATATAAAATAATAGAAACATATATAATTTATACATTTTAAAAACTGGATACTTATATTTTTGTGAAATTAATTCAATCAAAAGAACTTGAAATTATGTGTAACACAAACCATGAATTGTGTTGCGTATACTGAAAGCAAATACAGTGTTCTGTACAGTGAAATATAATCTTTATTGTATCATATAACTGAATACATCATGGAAATTAAAAATAATTTATTTCATAAAATCTCAAGGAGTTACATTCAACCCCCATTAATATTAATTTCTCCATCGATATTCATCAGGGTTATAAATGGTTTAATAATTGAATTTTTCTATCATGGATACCCACATAGTAAAAAGGGATACTAAAACATCAATTTATAAAGGAAATTTAAAAACATAATGATCACCCGAAGTAACACATAACTATGTTTCCATATAGGAGAACATATGTGGGAATTGAAAATATGGATATTGAAGAGAAATCTAACCATCATGTTCTGATGGATAGTGACAGAGAATAAAGATGGGAAACTATTTACTACAAGAAATCCATAAATATGTGATGATTTAAGGGTCTATCTGGTTCATCATATAAAAGGTACAAGTACAAAATTTATTGTTTCAAGATATTTTTAATAAACCTGATTATTTTTTATTAGGAGAAATACTTTCATGATTTCTGTAAAATATCATTGTCGGTTGTTCCATAAACAATAGCCACTTCATCTCTTATTTTAATAATGAAGTTTAATGTATCATTATTGATGTATTAGTATATCATACGATAGAAAAATAAGTCATTCAATATGACTATAAAAGTATAAAACAAGTTATCAAATATGAATAAGTTGACCTAAAGTGATATAATACATTAATCTTACAAACATCAGTCAGAATATAATTTATACTATCCATTAATAGATAGCATTACAGACCATACAAAAACTATATATATAATACTTTAGAAGTATGTGAACTAAATCAACCTAACATTGATCTCTAATATCTCAAATGGCAGTTCTTGGTTGTCATATTCAATTCATGTGAATATCATAATCATGTGTTCTCTATAAACATGATAATAACTTGTATTATTGTAGAACCTCAGTGAAAACATACATTATGTCAAAAGATATTCATTTGACATTACAAAAATTATATATACTCGATCCATGATATAACTTTGTCCATTTATCAGTCGTGATCTAATTAATACTATAAAAAATCATACTATCTCTATATCACTTCATTATGATCATATCATGTGATTTATAAAGAATATTTTAATCACAATTCATGGTTATTGATGTCATTTAATTATGGAAAACCAAAGTGGACAAATACATGGATATTCCAATATTATATAATAATATAATAGAGTTTCAATGACACTATTTTGGAATCCCATTACATAAACACTTACATATTCTGTCACTTAGTTGTCATGGTCAACATCACCAATAGAGATCACATGTTATTTTCCATTGTCGTTGGCCTTAATAAGTTGTTGGTATTGATAATCATCATTCATACTTTTATTTAGGAATTGGTTAGCATAATTCACCATTTCCTTGGACATGTAACCCTATTATATAAAAGATACACTCTTTCAATGTTTCTGTTAATTCTCATTACATTGGCACTAAAATGCTCAATTACCTTCTTTCTCACACATAGTACATTTATCAGTCCTCTTAAGATAGTTTCCTCTATGTGTCCTTCCACTCATTAGGCATAAAGAATATCTAATCTTCTTATATCTGTAATTTTTATAATTTTATTTGAATTCTATCTTTCTTTTATAACATAACCCTGAGATATATGAGAAACTAAAATCACAAATTTTGTAAGAAGAATAAGAGGAAGGATTATGCTGAAAAATATTTTCTTACACACATCCCAATCCATGGAGTAAATTTTGTCTTCTTTCTTTGTATTCATTAAAAATTTCTTCAATATATTTTCTTTAACTTCTATGAAATAAGTTTCCAACATAACAATTTAATGTTTTGAACAATAGATATAGAAAAATATATTTTATACAGTAAAAATAAATTTCTTTCCAACCAGTGAATTAGTCATACCACTAAAATAAGGTGGATATTTCCTTATGAAATATATAAGAGAATAGTGTTCCCTCCTTTGGTCTTTTGGAAGCATAGTGGGATTTTTGGTCATAGAAACAGGATTCATTATTCTAGCTCACATTACATTTGGATTCATATGGGGACAATAATTTCATTTCCCATCACATCTAGGATTAACGTGGTTCATTTGGGTTCCAACCATTGTCTAAAATCCAAAATGAATAGTGTGAAATGAAAAAATCATTATTAGAAAACCACATAATCAAGGGCGATTAATTTCAATATATAACATCATAGGTTTAATCCTCGGTTATTGTGATCATTTCAAAAATTCTAATAATATAACCTATAGTTATAATTTCCCTTAGGTAAATCCCCAGATATACCTTAGAAATATCTCTAGTGATCGCATTAATGTTTTTTCTTTATAGTTTTCAAAGGGTGGCTAAACCTTCCCTCTAATTCCAACTATAACGACCCATGCTTTACATAGAAGGAAATTAAATTTATTTTTTTAATAAAACATATATTACACAAATATATTCCCAAATATAGTATTGGTTCAGTTTCATTGGAAACACAGAACATAATCTTTAATATCGGTGAAAGATCTTCAATATCTCCCATAATGATCTTCCTCCTTTTCCTACCTAAAACCGTTCTTTATATCCTAGAGAAAAGAAAAACAAGAGTGTGCTCAAATTATATGTTTGGGTAAACATGGATAAGAAAAAAACCATGAAATTTATATTAAAAAACATGGAAATAAATATTAAACACCAAAATCCATAGTCATGGAATATATCATGGCAGTACATCAAGCATAGATCATAAAGGAACATTATCCAAGATATAATACCATTGGAATAAAACTTGTAATTATTGAAAACTAATATGCACATAATATGATTTATATAGTAGCTAATCCATTTCTTCCAAGACCATCAGAGTGTAAAATGTCCTTTACTAAACTGGGTTTACTTCCGTTCAAGCCAGGTATTACATAACTGGATTTACTTGTCGTTCCAAACTGGTATTACTAATCTATATTTACTTTCCATTCCATCAATGTTGGTCACATGAGATAGAAATTTTAACCCAATGGATTGGAGGGAAATATAGGTCCCACCCATCTCATAATTAAATCATCCATACATGTGCCCCAAAACAAAATAACATTAATGATGGAATAACTTATGAAATAAAATATGTTCTTAATCATCATTTCATATTAAAAAATCCATATAAGATAAATATATTTCATAAATATAATTCCATAATATACACAATCAAATCATTTTAATAATAGGGATATAAATGTAACCCTATTTTATCATAGATGGAAAATAATTTTGATAAAACACTTGAGCTTAATTATTGATCAAGATATCCATTATTCTTTATAAACATTTTCTATTCAAAAAATGTCATGAAATTTTAAAATAAAATAATTTTGTTGAAAATAAATATGAAATACTGTAGAGTATTATTCATGGAAATAATGCATTGTGAAAACATAAAAATTCATTCGTTCTGTATATGTTAGGTAAACATCCCCCTCATCTTTTTGTCAATGAAGTAAAAAATTAACTCGTATGATAAATGAAAAAAACATTCCTTCCATACCATGTAGTAAAAGTGAAAAATCGGTTAAATTTTCATTTAACATAGATATAGAAATAGTAAACATGTTATGATTTTTTTAGAAAACATGGACATGGATGATATATATATCATAGTAAATACTTACGAATAAACAATCTCATATAATAATGAGATTGCAAAATTGTCCCTTACCTTAGGTCCGATTTATTCTGTATATGTTTGAAACATATATATAGTGGGTTTAGAAAACTTATTAACTTGTAATATTACCATAATTATATTTATGATATCATATATGATTTATTTTTCACCTTATATTACCCGTTCATTTGTCAATTGCTTGTTAACTTAGTGTTTTGGGTAATAATAGTTTTATTTATCGTACGTGTATGGAATTTTTATTCTCCATATTAATAATTATATCGTGATTTAATTACTCCCAAAATGTAAAATATGATTTATACATCATATATATTCAGTATATAACTATAAATATAATAGATATATGAATAAAATGAAGTACATCGTTCATGGAGATGGTAGGTCGTTTGTACGCATGAACGCTATTTTTGTTTCCTTGTTGAATTTAATAGATATAAGTAAAGGATATATATATATATATATATATATATATATATCCACTATCATTATTTTTTCATATATTTCATGACTATGTCTTATATATACATTATAATTGTTCTTAAATGGTTAATGTGGAGAATGAATCTCATCGCATCGTGGAGACTGTAAGTTGTACGTACGCACAAGTGATTATATCATTCCCATGATTGTTGAATTGTGTTTAAGTTAAATGTATCTTGTATTTCACAATTATTATTATGTTATAAAAATCATATATCATTATTATTTACAATTATACCCTTATATGAAAGGTGTTGTTGAAAAAAAGATTATACCACAACACGGAGACAATAAGTTTTACGTACACACGTGCAATGATTTTGTTTTTCATTGGTTGGAAAAATGGTTAAATAGGATGGTTTAATATTTATATTAACATATCTGTAAATTAGTATAATGTTTTTATTTCATTATAATGAAATAGATAGTGAATATTAATTATAATAATAAAAAATTTGAAAGAATCGGTAGAAGTGATTACCTCTTCCTCGACATGCATCCTTTAAATTTCTTGTTGAGGCACTAGTGTTGGTCATTTGATATGACTAGAAACATTATAATGTAACTAGTGAAGTTTAGAAGAGAAATTTTTAGGGGTTGTCTGAGATTTTTGCTCAAAATTTATTGAATAGGAGAGGGAGGAGGTTTCCTTTTTTAAGAGATGAGAGGGGCTCTTTTGAAAGCACTCAAATATTAATTTATTATAAATTCAATTTCAATTTAAAATGGTTAAAAAAGAATTTCATTATAATATAGGATTATTTTGGTTCAAATAGACATCATTAAATAATATTTATACATGTTTTGAATATATTTTTATCCTTATCATTTCTTAGTAACCCTTATTTGACCCATTAAAATCTTATCACGATATCATGTTATTTACACATAGTGGGTTAATGTAATTACCATATCAAGTCATACGACCCAAAAAAGTTATTAATGATATATATGGAATTATATTATCCATTTTTTAAAATATTATATTTTTAGGAATTTAATATCATTTAATAATTTATTTTATGTTTTTTAAGATATGAATTATCTTAATTTTGGACAGTATACATTCATGACTTATTTTAAAAATTCCTAACAACCTAATTGATTTTAAAATATATTATTAACACAAATATAATATGTCAATATCATCCATAAAATTCATGTGTGACATAAATATAACAAAATTAAATTTTTTTCTAATTTATAATATCATTTATTTCAATTCTTTGTTAATGAAGCAATCACTGCATCATCATTATATCATTATTAAATTTATTAATTTATTGTCTAAAGATTATAAATATAATATCATGATTTAGTAAATAATTTTATATTTGTATTGACTATTTATATTCTACGATATCACTTTTATAACCCCAAAGAATTTTTTTTAGTAAAACATACATCTTTAGGTATTATTTTTATTTACATTAAATTATTTATTATGAAATGTCATTTTCCCATATAAGTTACTTAATGGGGTCATAAAAAGACCAAATGATTCCCACGGTTGTAAATATCACTTCTAAAAGTATTAGGACATTTGTTATTTTAGTTTAATATAATTATAATATTATTTATTTTACCCTTATTTACCAGATTTACCATTTAATGAAGGTAAATAAAATAAATACTAATGTTACTATTCATATTGCCTAAAAATAAAAGATATCTATTTATACAGTTTGGAACTCCATATTTCAAATATGGAATCAATTTTTCAAAATTATAAACACAAAAGTTTCATTAATTAATTTAAAATTAGTTTCTATTGTCTAAACCAAAAAGCGGGTTTTTATGAATTAGTAACTATCAAAAGGTTGAGTTGGTTTTATGTGAAATAATAATTTTATATTACTTACATAGATGAAAATAATTTAAAATTATAAAAACATAATCCAATTAAAATTTAAAAAAATTAAAAATAAAATATAACTATCTAAATAAATTAGATGAAAAGGCGCTTTCGAAATAAAATGCAGTATTTTTCATTATTCATTAAAATTTGAATTTTATCAGAAAAATAAGAAAAAAAATACAAAGAATTAAATTTTTTTTGTTAATCTAAATAATAAATCTATTTTATATTATTTAAATTATAAAAATGTCAAATACTATATTAATAATGTGAGTTCCATCAAAAGGCAGTAAAACTGCATTTTTTTAAATATACTTTTTTATCTAAATAATTGATTTTGTTCTCAAATATTGTCATAGAAAATTTGAATGATGAATTATAATGTTATATAAAATTATAAATTTGGTAAATATTATTCATAATGACTAGTTTAAATCCCATAAAATAATATTATTTTAATAATGTAACGTTGTTTAGTGAAACTCAGTATTAAGTACAACACAAGCTATCAAGGAATGTCACTGCTGTGTATAATGCTAGCCAAGTCAGTATAGTGAAAGCTTTCCATGGTGTCGTGTATAACAAAATCCAAATGTAGATCATTTATACATTGACGAAAATCAATACATAGTGTTTTATGAAATCAATTCTATAAAAAAAACATGAAATTGTGTGTAACACAAAACAATAATTGTGTTTCATATACTGTAAGGTAATATGGTGTTGTGTATAGCGCAAGCTAATAATTGTTGTATCATACAACACTAGACATGAATTAAATTAAAATAATAAAAATAATAAATTCTCATGGTGTTACAATCTTCATCCTCCCCAAACCATGTTACAATATCACAATGCATGTCTAAGCTCACAATAAGAACCCACTTCAACAACATCAATATAAGGTGTGGATTTAACTAATGAAATACATGCCTCATTTTTATTCATGTAATAAAATAACTTATAACATCATCCGTTCCAATCACTAATCCTAGTGGAATACCATAAGGTCGTCCACTAGTGAACAAATAAATCACGTCATGATCTTTTGATCACACACTAGAATTAAAGACAATCATCGAAACCATAACATGTTGTTTATTACCACATGAAACCTATCACTTATATATATTTTTTATCTTAATTATGTTGTATTTATAAGAGTCTATCATGCAACATCATAAAAGTAGAAAAAGGAATGTAGATCATTTGAATCCATCCTATTGACACAAGGTGTCTATCCCATGATGTTTCCACTTCCTTGTCCAACACACACGACATAATCCCCTTGGAATTATGGGACACATTCAGAAGAAAAAACCATATAAATACCCCTTTTCCCCAAAAGAAACAAGACACATGAGGGAGAAAGGAGACAATAATAAAAGAAGAGAGCAAGGTGTAGAAGGCAATGTAGTAGAAAGATAGAGGTTGATTTAATCCACATTTTTTTGATCAGATCCTTATAATTGAGGGTTCTGTAATCACGAGAACCTATTATTATATGCTTTCCCTAGAACATGTCAGATTTTAATAATATCACGCATTCTAATGAAATAATTGTGTCATGTAGAACCCCCTTAAAATGACGTCTCATATCATCTATGAATTCTATATTCATGTTCCCAAAACCTCATGAAATACCTTCCATATAATAAAACAATCACATAAATAATGGAATCTCATGATAAAAAATAATTTACACTTCTTGGATGCACAAGATATATTTGTTAATATCTATAAAAATTTACTAGTGGACATGCTAACCATTGATTTATATAATACCACGATCCTTATATCTTTTAGTGATGTAATGAATCCTAGTACATGGATTTAATATACATAAGAAACCCCAACAACTAATTTTAATGATAAAATATGCCATTGCAGTAACCCTTTTTGAGGCATGTGAATTTCATGACCAATGGTTCTTTATGAGGAACCACTATAGTGAGATACACATTAGTGAAATTTCCATCATGATGAATGCCACCCCTTTATTTAGTATCAATTATTGATATCCCAAAAAAAATTCACTAAATCATACGACACTAGGAATAGTCATGTCTATTTGATGCCAACATGTGGCCTTGGAAGTGGCCAAATTAACAAGCATTACCCTTAGAGATAGACCCATAAAACAGGGAAAAAATGGGGACATGAAACCCATAGATCATTAACCTGCTTTTTTTAGAGTGAACCCCTTCCTATGTTTCCTGTATCATAAAAATGGACCAAACGTGGTAAAAACTCTATTATAAAACCACATTGATATCAAGTCAGTTATTAAGATTCACAAAAAGTCTTAATAAAGGGTTGGACTTATATTTATATGTCACCTTGATTAACATTGTAACTTTTGGGAAATCCCTCTCATTTATAGGAAGAACCTATGATATATGATTATGGAATGAATCCATTTTACATGCTCTCCATGTACCATGAATATAATATGCATGTTCACATGACGCTCAATTCCATTTGATAGGTGAATCCAACATCTAGGAAAGTGAATGATTTTAAATATGTTTGTTAGAACACATAATAACATTGGTTTAATACCATGGGATAAAATGATTCCTAAACATTTTCATGTTTTATTTGGGAATATAGAGACATGAGAGTTTGATAACAAGAGACTGAGAAAACATGTTGATATCATGATAGATGATCGAATTCTCACAATTTAAATGTTTCAGCTTGAAGGAAAGCAAAGAGGATTTGGAAAATTACCCTTGACGTGTCAGTATTTTCATGTGACAATTTGACGAAATGTTAGGTTGATCAGAAGATAGTATATAGGCATGTCAACAGCATCATTCAGAATAACCCATACATTTATAAATAGGTTATTTAGTGAATCCTGGATAGGTCCACCATGATCATATGGAGACATCTATGACATCTCAATTGATCATGAAAACACCCATGGAAATATTTTCTATTTATATACTGATTCATCCAACCTTTTTGTGGAATTGTATAGCATAAATCCAAGACATGTCATGCAGATCCCCTAACGAATGTTAGCCTCATCCAACAAACCCACTTAGACTCATGTCACGTTGGCACCAACCACGAATCTTCAACTACATACTCCTTTTAATGGTCTGATTTTTTATTTTGAAAGGGTTACACACTCATGAACCCTATTAGTCTTATTCAATTATATAGTCCATTCATGGAATTCATCTACTTTTATTTATCATAATATAGAAAATGAGTATTCTCAGGGAAACCTCATTGTGTAAACCCTGATTAGTGAAATAATATGAAATGTATCCCCTCTAAGGATATTCTAGTCTATAATCCCCAACCAGTAAAACTACGAAAACTTTATTTCCAGTGCAAATAGTATATATAGGACACCTCTATGAGGCCTGATCTCCAACAGGAATCTATCCAGGTTAAATCCCCTAAAAATTTCTAAAACAAAGTATATATCAATAATATTGACATGCGTGATCACCTACCTTCTCCCAAAATGGGTTAAGGGTTAATTGAACTATGATAAATCTGACTCATACATTTCCCTTGATACATATGATTTGTTCCTAGGGCACGAGATCAAAACTTTATTCACTTTGGTGTAAATCCCACCATCTCCCATCATCATAAAACTAAACTAAATCCATCAATGTGAAGGATGTGGGATCATACACTAACATCATTTTATGTATAATCCCATGTCATACCCCTAAATACCACAAAACCCTTAGTGGGATAGGGATAAATCCATCTATGGTGAATTTTATTTTAGTTATAATATGGATAAATTATTATTCTTCCTAATGTCTTCTCTCCATAGAATATCTTCCATGAGACAAGTAATCATGAACCTCAATATGACACATTAATGTTTATGCCCCATTAAGATATAATCTTATGAAATATTTATAAAATGTAGACAACATTTATTTCATTACCTGAGAATGGATCAAATGGGAATAGAGAATAACAATGTTAATACCAATATCATGATGGGGATGCCCATGATTGGTCCCATTGTTGGTGTGTAATATTATTAAATATCATCCACACCCAAAGGTCCATAAAACAAATGATAAAATCTGGGGAAGTCTCGTGTTCATAATGCATGTCTATGGCATCAATTTCTGAATAACTCATGACATAGGTTCCCACTATTAGAACTATGTAAACACTGATTTTATTCACAAACATGATATGTAGGAAGAATAGCCGATGTACGAGCCCAATATTTATTTCCTTATCATGTAAAATTAATATTCATGCATGGGAATAGTCACAGAATCATAAACTATGTCAAACAGAATACGTTGGTTTTCATTTATATTTTCACAAGATATATTGATGACTGTAGAGATTCTGTGCCATCTCGAACACAACAGCCTCTCTAATTTTTGAAAATAAACATCAGTGTTCCAAAACAACATCACATTCTAAAGTATCACAACTAAATTTGAGTCTGATGGAGAACACGTGACATTAAAAAAGTCTCTCCAATAATTATAGGTTCATAATCAATCTATTTACATAGTTGTATCCAGCCTTGTATCGAAGACCATGATGGATTTCATGAACATATACACAATCTATAAGAGAGTCTATGAGTAAAAAAATGTTACCCAAAAATAGTGTGATGATCCCATACTACCATCCTATTTACAAATTTGTGTTTATATTTGTTATTTAAACACCCTGAGATTTCATAGTCTGTTATCTTCTTTAAATTTAATAGCTTTTTCTACACGCAACACCGAGTTCGAGCGCACCATGACTTACCAAACTAGCCGTTCAAAAGCGGTTATGAATTGTATAAACTGGATTTTGAATTTTATATACTCCATATAATTTTACCTTATGTATTATGTATTCTTCGACATATTATAAGAACAAATTCAATTTTTCAAATAAAAAATGTATTCTTCAAAAAAAAATCAATTTTACCCCGTTTTAATGCAGAAACCTTTTTAAATCCAATATTTGACCCTTGTACATATTTAATTTGACAAAATAAAAATCTTCTTTAGAATCAGGTCATCAAAATTTACTTTGAATTAAATTTTGTTAATTGTCTAATAATATTAATTTTTTTTAATAGTGAGAAATACTTTGATTTAATTCAAAATAACCTTTTAATCTAATTTATTTATACGGTTATATTATATTTTAAATTGTTTTTTAAGTGAAACTATATATTTTTATTGTATAATACAATGTTGGTTATTATTATTATTTTCACATTGAAATTATACATAAACAATTGTAAATCTTTAAATAGTTATTGTTTCTTAAAAACACGATATTTGTTATGACAACAGAAAATAATTTTAATTTAATTAATACAAATTCAATGTTTTGAATTTGGTAAAATAGAAATAATTTTTAAAATCATAATATCAAATATAGCTTATGAGTAATTTTGGATATTTTTCTGAAAAACATCAATTTTGATGAATAGTGAAACAACTAAGCAGTAGTTAAAAATCTGAGTTTTTCATTTAATTGTAATTTTACCAGTGCTGTGAGTTGAATTACGAAAATCTGAGATACAATTTTGTTATTGGTAAGTAAAATCTTCTATAATAAGATGATCATAATTTCAGGGGAATAGTAACTTGTGACTTTTATTTACCGCGGTTAATGGTAAATACGATAAATCAAGGTAAAACGAATATTATAATAATAAAAAATTACCTTAACGCTTGTCCAAACTTTATTTTATGAGTCATTTCTGACCATGTGCATCCATGGGTTGGTTAAGGGACCCCATGAAGCTACTTATAAATGATAATGACACATTATTTTAATTAACATAATGTAAAGGTTAAAATGACAAAAACAAATATATTTTAGTAAATAAATTTTTACATGGTGTTATATAAGTCATATTTTGGACTATAAATATTCATTAGAAATATAAAAATATTTCCTAAATTATGTAATTTTTTAATTAACTTTTACATATCACATTAATTAAATTATTTATGACACATTAATAATGTAGTATTTTCTTCATTAATTAATGATTCAAATAAATTAAATTATTAATATTAAAACAATATCCAAAACCTGTCCAATTATTATTAGATGATTTTATTTAGACCATGAGTCAACTTATCTTCTACTTTAATTATTTTTGGAACTTTATAAACCTAATATCACTATATAATGAAATACTATTTTCACACATTCCAAAAGAGCCCCTCCTCCTCCTTATAAAAGGACACCACTTCTAACCCATTCCACTCACCTCTCAAGCCTTTTAGATAATCCAACCCCTACCCTAATAAGCTCTCAATGTCCTTCTATTACACCTAGAGTCCTTACCTTAGGCATAAGTCACTTTAAGAAGTCTTTTTGGTTCAAACCAAAGGAAGAAACCCAAAATAAAGGTTACTGTTTCTCTTAAATTCAATTGTTTTATTTTATTTTATTTTACATATCCAGCCCCCCTAAACTATTTTTATTCAGTTATTTTATAAAAAATCTAGTATCCTTAATATAAATGTATGTTTTTATGAGATTCATTCGAACTAGACTTACACAAACCTCTATCTAATGGGTGAAAAACATATTGTTTCTGTGGTTTGCAAACTAACGCCTCACGAAACGATGATTGTTCGATTATATCATACCGCCACTCATTGTGGCCATTAATATGGAACAATAATTATATATGATATAAATTATGTTTATGTTTTTCTTTGTGCTTTGGTATTTTCCATTTATATCATACCTTTATTGATTCCATTATGGGTAAAACGCGATTATTTCATTTGAGGAAGTGCCGACTACCGCCCCGTGATATGACTCGTTAATGACTTTTTTGGGATGTAAAAAGTATGGATTTAATGATATTATATATGATATTATATATTAATTATAATATAACTATGTATCATTATGTTTTAATTCAATTAAAATACAGAATAAACATGAAAGTAGCGTTCATGCGTACGTACGACCTACCATCTCCATGAATGTTGCATTTCATTTTTTTTCTCCAAATGTTATCTACTGTTATAAATACCTATATATAATGGATGTATAATATATATATATATATGATATCTAAATCATGTATATCATTTTTGGGATAATGGACTTTTGACAACATGAAAAAATTGTAATTATAACAAGTTTATTATTGACTCATGTTCCGAACATCGATAAAATATCCAATATGAACACAAATATTTATCTAATTGTTATACCAAGTTTATAAGTGATATAAAATTAATACTAATATTAATAATTTTTTTTACTGAAGAAGTAATTAACATATTTTTATTATTCAGGAAGGACAAGGAACATACAAGAGAAATCTGACTAGATGTAAGGGGTTTCTTATCTCACTCTTAATTTCGTGAGATTTCCATTGTTCGCCACTTATTTATTTCATGTTGTGTATTTTGTACTACCATTTGATATATTTTATCAGAAATATACTTATATTCATGGTATTATGTGATTAATTTTGTGTTTATTAACTTTCCTTCATATGACTCGACTGCTTACAATGTGGTAAGGAGTTTTTATCTCACTTCTTATTCCTGAGAGATTCATGCTAAAGTGGACACTATTTACTTTTGTTTGGTGTATGTAATTACCACGATTGTATTATTGGTATAATATAATTTAATTTATGGGTATTTACATCCTCATTGTATGATCCTTCTTCTATGGGGTGTATGTTTCATACGTTACCAAATCGGCAAGGGAATTTCAAGTTTCAATTTCAACTCATTGAGCATTACGCATACTTCATTGATTATTTTACTCCACGATTATGTGTAGAATCACTATTTATTATTTGTGTATTAATTTACACTCCCCTTTATATGACGATAAATTTTATACACATAATCACTCCAATGATAAATTCCCAAGTCATCAATATGAACCTGGATAGTAATTTAAACTCAATATCTATTCATTTAGTTAAACATCCAATTCATTGGTGTTGTTTTTGAAAGAATATGTGTGAATTTCCTTTGATCTATTTACAATTAATATATAATAATGTAGAGTGTATTTTTATTTTTATCACCTAATTATGTCGTTGGTTCATCCTTAACCAAAGGATACAGTCTTTATAAAGGACTTTATCCCAATTTACATTTCATTGAGGCTTCTTTGTTGTTTTGCACCAATTCACATTTATATGGTGTATTTACTATCCTTTTACATAGTATGTCATGAAATACTTTATTATCAAGATATTATGAAGTTTTTATTACCTATATTATTTGTATTAAAGCGTCACTCATTTGGTTAGAAACTCTAGCTAAAATATCATTTTTAAACGTTTTAATGGTTTATTCATTTAAATTTTTCTCATTAATTTCCATGTTTTAAAAATGGTTTTAAGGGTTTATTTATATAGATATTAATGTTTTAAAATAAAAATTACTTTTAAAAGTTTCAATGTATTATAGGATACTTGGATTCAAAAATCAATTTTAAATGGATTCTTGATAAATAGTGAGACTTTTATATGTTTTCAAGAAAAATTGGGGGATATTTTTTCAAATAGTTTTGATGATTATTTTCATCTATATAAATATCCATAATTATTCTAGATTGAGGTTAATTTATTATAATAAAATATTCCATATTATATTTAATGAGTTATGATTGACTGTGGATTCACTATTTTTATACCATTCATGCTTTATGAAAAACGTATTGACATTTCGTATGCTAGTTTTAATGCGAATGTTTATGTTATGATTCAAACTTTTAATATGAGGAATGCATTGGACTTAGTATGTGATGGGTGGAGCCTGATATAGATCCTCGGTGAATGTATAGGTCTCCTGAGACATCTAGACATGGAATTGGCCGAGGCCTTTCCAAATTTTTGATATATGGATTTGGCCGAGGCCTTAATATTTTTTAGATGTAATAGCCGAGGCTTTGACAAAATGGTTCAGAATGTCCGGCATTATTCATTACCTAATTATGAGATTAGCTATTGATATTTCATATGATTATTTGACCAGTAGAATACCCATGGCTATGTTTTATTATGGAATTATTTACTCAACTCATATTCATTCCATAAAGTGCTTATGTTTATTATTCGTTAAGGCATGTATTTTCAATTATTGACCATGCATAATGTTTATGTTGTCTTCCGCTGTATTTCCTACTCTTACTAAGAATCTGATGTAACACCCCGATATTTTATGAAAAATATTCTTTTTAATTTCATTAGGGTCTTGTGTTGTACACCTACACCAAAAGGATCTTTCACAACATGCATCCTTAACTTGCCTTGAATTACACGCAATCGCGACCTTACTTGATAGCGTGTGTAGTATGCAATACCGAGTTTCACTAAAAGATATATTATTATAATATTATTATGAACTAGCCATTATGAATAGTAATACCCACTTTTTGGAATTTTCTAAATTTTATCATTCAAAATGGACTTCATTTTTGGATTCGGAATATCGAAATTATCATAGGGTGATATTTTGGTACTTTTCCGATAACTTTCATATTCTGATGAATAGTGAAAATTACTAAATTTTATTTAAAAACAACTTTTTAAATCGAAATAATTAATAATGATAAATTATTAATTTGAGTGGTTTTAATGTATATTTAGAATATATTTTTACCATTTAATCCAGACATAAACATGCGTCAATATTTTGATAGTTATTATCTATTAAAAAAACACACTATTTGTTTTGACGATGGGAATTAATTTTTAAATTAACTAATGCAACTGATATGTTTTGAATTTGGTAAAATAGACATCATTTTTGAATTCATAATATCAAATATAGTTGTAACACCCTGAGATTTTATGAAAAATATTCCTTTTAATTTCATTAATGTCTTGTGTTGTACGCTACACCAAACGGAGCGTGCACCACACACATCCTTGACTTGCCTTGCATTACACGCAATCACGACCTTCCTCGATAGCGTGTGTAGTACACAATACCGAGTTTCACTAAACAATGATATGCTATAAAATGTTATTAAAACTATCTATTATGAATAGTTATAACCACTTTTTGAAATATTGTAAATTTTATTTTTCAAAATGGACTTCATTTTTGGATTGGGAATATCAAAATTAACTTAGGGTGAAATTTTGGTATTTTTTCAGATAACTTTCATTTTCTGATGAATAGTGAAAATTACTAAATTTTAATTATAAACAACCTTTTTAGTTGAAATAATTAATAGTGATAAATTATTAATTTTTGTGGTTTTAAAGTATATTTAGAATATATTTTTACTATTTAATACAATGTTGGTCATTGGATGTAATTTCACATTTAAAACAGACATAAACAAGTGTTAATCTTTTGATAGTTATTATCTCTTAAGAACACGCTATTTGTTTTGACGACGGGAATTAATTTTTAAATTAATTAATGCAACTAGTATGTTTTGAATTTGGTAAAATAGAAATCATTTTTGAGTTCATAATATCAAATATAGCTTAGGCATAATTTTTGGTATTTTTCTGGAAACTTTCATTTTTTGATGAATATTGAAACCATTAAGTGGTAGTTAAAAAAATGATTTTTTCATAAAACTTAATTTTACCACTTCTGTGAGTGGAATTTCAAAAATCCTAGAGACACAGTTGATTTCAGTAAGTAAAATTTGGTTCAATGAGATGAAAATAATTTTTGGTGAATAATAGCTTTTTATTTTTTTTACCACGGTTAAAAGTAAATAGGGTAATTAAGGGAAAAATGATATTAGTATTACCCTAACAAGTGTACTAATTCTATTAGATAAGTTTAATTCGACCAAAAACAACCTTAGGAATAAAATATGACCATTTAGGCCCACTTGGATTAGATTAGGACATTTATTATTATTTAATTCAAAGAAGAGTTAAAAGAGTTAAAATCAAAGTTTATTTACTAAACCATTTTTAATATAGGGTTATACATAAGATAAATTCAATTGTAAATATTAATTAGAAATATAATAAGATTTCCTACATAATTATATTTTATTTATAATTTTTAGACATTAAATATATTAATTTATTTATGACGCAATGATGATGCAGTAATTACCATACTAATGAAAAATTAGAATAATTGATATTATAAATACCCAAATAAAAATAATTTGAGTCTTTTAATGAATTAAACTAATTTACTAGGTTAATATGGCATTTTATTATGGATTTAATTAACTTTGGTCGAAGTAATCATTCTGTTATGAGTTTCAAAAAAATCAACTTTTGAATAGTGTCAAAATTGACACAAAATAGTTTTTAAAAAATATATTATATTATTGATTGTTATTTTATTCCTAAAAATATAATGTTAGGCCAAGATACTTATATAAAGATAGGTGTATCATTAATGGACCACTTGGGGGTCTCTTGGATGTATATGGTAAGTTTATTAACTATATAATATAAAAATACAAAGTGACATGGTAAATGTCAATCTAATTAACTAAGAGTTAAAACTAAAAGATAAGGTTAGTATAATGACCTAAACATGTATAAATTCTCTTTTATGAGATTATTTCGACCCATCCCCACCTTATCTTAGATATAAATCAATTTGGATCTATTTAAAACCGAATTTGTCTTTATAATAAAATAATATTTTAAGTTATTCCAAAGGTGCCCCTCTCCTCCCTTATAAAAGGGCACCTCCTCCCTCTCTTCCTCACACCACTTTGAGAATTCAAGCTCGGACAACCCCTGAAAAATTATCTTCTACACTTCCCTAGAAACATCCTAGATGTCCTGGTCTTCTTCAAAGACCAATTTTAGTGCCCTAAGAAGAGGACTCAAAGAGGCGCTTCAAAGAAGAGGTAATGTCCGTTACCGATTCTTTCAACTTTATTTCTTCTTCCACTTATTCTTCTTAGGTTGTTTCATTATGAAGTAATAACATCAGTTTCACTAATATACTGATATGTTATTATAAGTATGAAACAACCCTATTTCACCATCTATCCATCCTACGGAAAATGAAATCATCGCGCGTGCGTACGTACGGAATACCGTCTCCACGCCGAGGTGTAATCTATTTTCCACCACCACCTTACTTGGATGGGTATAATGGTGTAAATAATAACTATATATGATTATTTTAAAGTGATATTGATTTTTATATAGTATACATACACTCAAATACAGTCCCATGATCATTAGAACGATATCATCGCTCATGCGTACGTACGGACTACCGTCTCCACGACGCGATTAGATTCATTCTCCACATTAACCATTCATAAATGATTATAAAGTATATATAATAAGTAATCATGAATTGTATGACATAATAATGATACTGTATTTATGTGTATATATATGTATGTCATCTACTTAATTCAATTCAACTCAATAAGGAAACGAAAACAGCGTTCATGCGTACGTACGGCCTACCATCTCCATGAACGGTGTATTTCTTTCCATTTACTGATTTATTATATATATGTATATTCTGAATATATATTATATATAAATAATGTTTTATATTCTGGAATTATGTAATCATGATTAAAGTAATCATATGAATAATTACAAGTCAAAACACGGACGACAAATGAAACTATTTTACCCAAAACGCTCTTTAACATGGAATTTACAAAAGAACGGGTAATATAAAGTCATAAGTGAACCATATATGATATCATAACAATGAGTATGATTCCGGAATAAGTCAGTGACAATATTTAAATCATTATATAGGAGGTTCGGACACTTACGAATCAAATCAGACATAAGGTAAGGAAAATATTACAATCCCATTTTTATCCGAGATTGTTTATACTTTGGTATTTACTGGTGTGTATTTTATCATCCACATCCATGTTTCCACAATATGTAATATTATTTATATCCTCCTATAATTTTTTAAATCCAATTTTACCCTTCAGTGATTTTTTAGTAAAAGATATGAAATGAATCTTTTGTCGTTTTTCGTACGAGGTACTTTTTGACTTTTCCAACAAAAGTACGAGAGGAATGTTTTTTTAACTTATACGGCATGAATGGATTTTTAAAACATTATTTCCAAGAAGCATAATTTACAAGTTTCCATGTTTATTTATAATCAACTTCTTTTAGTTTAAAATTGTATGACATGTTAAGAAAGGAAAAATGTTTTGGAAGTAGAAAGGATATTTTCCTCAAGAATGTAGTTCAAGTGTTTTATCAAAATTATTTTCCATCTAAGATAATATAGGGTTCTGTTATTATCCCTATTATTACATTGATTTGATTATGTTGTGATGGAATTTTTTTTATGAATTCATTTATCTTATCTGAATTGTTTTATGATGTCATGTTGTTTAAGAATCCCATTTTTATTACATGGGTTATGTTACGAAGTATGGTTTATGATTTTGTGGCACACATAAGAATGGTATCATTATGAGATGGGTGGGACCTATATCTCCCTCAAATGCATTGGGTGAAGATTTTATAGCTGATGAGATAGACATGGCTGGAACGGTACGTTAAACGAGTTCAGTAAAACAGGACTGAAACGAGGAGTGAACTCGGTTAAGAAATGGACTTTGTCCACTAAGATTATCTTGGCAATGAGTCTTGACTAATAAGAAATGATTCTCTATGATTATGTGTGAATTCCACAAAGTTTCATGTTTTATGTTATGATTATTAGGATTACATTTCACTACCATGATTTATCCCATGTTATGAAATTATGATCTCTTTTACATGGCAAGATTTCCAAATTGTTATGTTCTTATGAATATGATGTGATTGATATTTCTTTTGATTACCCTTACTGAGGATTTGAGCTCACATTTTTATTTATTATTTTCCCCAGGATATAAAGAAAGGTTTTAGGTAAGAAAAAAAGGGAAGATCATTATGGGAGATGTTGAAGATCTTTCAGCATGATTAGAAGATCACGTTCTGAGTTTCCAAAGACACTAAACTATTACGGTCCTTGTGTGTGTGTGTTTTTGTTATGTACTAAGTATTCCGCAAATGTAATGTAATGTCCTTGTACGTCAAGCTTCGGGTCTATACAATATCTTAGGCCTAATGTTTGGTATTTTTCTGGAAACATTCATTTTTTTGATGAATAGTGAAACCACTAAGTGGTAGTTAAAAAAGTGAATTTTTCATAAAACATAATTTTACCGCTTCTGTGAGTGGAATTTCGAAAATTCAAGAGACACGGTTAATATCAAGGACTAAAATTTGGTTCAATGAGATGAAAATATTTTTTGGTGAATAGTATCTTTTTACTTTTGTTTACCACGGTTAAAAGTAAATAGGATAATTAAGGGTAAAAATGAAATTATTATTAACCTAACACATGTCATAATTCTATTCAATAAGAGTAATTCGACCAAAAACAACATTAGGAATAAAATATGACCATTTAGGCCCACTTGGATTAGATTAGGACATTTAATATTAATTTATTTAAAGAAGGGTTAAAATAGTAAAAATCAAAGTTTAGTAAGTAAATCATTTTTAATATAGTGTTATTCATAAGATAAATTTTTTTATAAACATTAATTAAAAATATTAGAAGATTTCCTACATAATGGTATTTTATTTATAATTTTTAGACATTATATAATTTAATTTATATATGACACAAAGATGGTGCAGTAATTATCTTATTAGTGAAATATTTACATAATTGATGTTATAAATACCCAAATAAATGTAATTTGAGACTTTTTATCAATTCCACTAATTTTATAGGTTAATATGACATGTTAGTAATGATTTAGATAAATTTTTTCGAACTAATCATTCTGTTACGAGTTTCACAAAAATCAATTACCAAAGAGTTTCAAAATTGACATAAAATTGTTTTTAAAAAATATATTATATTATTAATTGTTATTTTATTCTTAAAAATCTAAGGTTCGGCCAAATGTCTTAGATAAGGTTATATATATTAATAATAAACAACTTGGGGTTCTTTTGGATTGATATTGTTTGTTTATTAACCTAATAGTTTAAGAAAACAAGAAGACACGGTAAAAGTAAAATTATTTAACTTAAGGTTAAATCTAAATGATAAGGTTAAATCTAAATGATAAGGTTAAAATAGAAACCTAAACTTGTCTAAATTATATTAGATGAGAGGATTTCGACCCATCCCCACCTTAGCTTCAAAATAACTCAATTTGGAGCTATTAAAAACCGAATATGAATTTATAATAAAATAATATTTTTAGTTATTCCCAAAGTGCCTCTCTCCTCCCTTATAAAAGGGCACCTCGTCCCTCTCTTCCTCACACCACATTGAGCCTTCATGCTCGGCCAACCCCTGAAAAATTCTCTTCTCCACTTCCCTAGAAGAATCCTAGAGGTCCTGGTCTTCTTCAAAGACCAATTTTAGTGCCCTAAAAGGAGGTCTCAAAGAGGCGCTTCAAAGAAGAGGTAATGTTCGTTACCGATTCTTTCAACTTTATTTCTTTTTCCACTTATTCTTATTTAGTTGTTTCATTATGAAGTAATAACATCAGTATCACTCATATACTGATATGTTATTATAAGTATGAAACAACCCTATTTCACCAACTATCCATCCTACGGAAAATTAAATCACCGCGTGTGCGTACGTACGGAATATCGTCTCCACGCCGTGGTGTAATCTATTTTCCACCACCACCTTATTGGATGGGTATAATGGTGAAAATAAATTACTATATATGATTATTGTAAATTATTATTGATTCTGTAATAGTATACATACACTTCAATAAAATTCCACGATCATGGGAATGATATCATCGCTCGTGCATACGTACGGAATACCGTCTCCACAACGCGATGAGATTCATTCTCAATGATTAACCATTCATAAATTATTATAAAGTATATATAATATGTAATCATGAAATATATTACATAATAATGATACTGTATTTATGTATATATATATATATGTATGTCACCCAATTAATTTCATTCAATTCAATGAGGAAACGAAAACAACGTTCATGCGTACGTACGGCCTACCGTCACCATGAACGGTGTATTTCATTCCATTTATCGATATATTATATATATGTATATTCTGAATTAATATTATATATAAATCATGTTTTATATTCTAGAATTAAGTAATCGTGATCTAAGTAATCATATGAATAATTACAAGTCAAAACACGGACGACAAATGAAACGATTTTACCCAAAACGCTATTTAACATGGAATTTACAAAAGAATGGGTATTATAAAGTCACAAGTGAACCATATATGATATCATAACAATGAATATGATTATGTAATAAGACAATGACATTATTTAAATCATTATACAGGAGGTTCGGATACGTACGGAGCATATTGGACCTAAGGTAAGGGATAAATATTCCAATCTCATTCTTATCCGAGATTGTTTATTCGTAAATATTTATTGGGGTTATTGTTATTATCCATTTAAAAGTTTTATAAAAATTATTTCATGTATGTTTAAAGACATTTTTACTCATTTTTTAATTTTACTACATGGTATGTAAGGAATATTTCTTTTGTTTTACGTTACGAGGTACTTTTTTGACTTTTCCGGCAAAAGTACGAGAATAATGTTTTTTTAACTTATACCAAACGAACAGAATTTTATGGTTTTATAAAGCCTTATTTTCATGAAGCTTCCTCCAAAATATTTCATGACTATTATCAACAAAATACTTTTCTTTTAAAATTGCAAGACATTTTGTGAAAAGAGAATGACTTTGATGAAGAAAGGATATTTTCTTGAATAATTCATTTCAAGTGTTTTATCAAAACCATTTTTCATCTAAGATGACATTATTTAATATGAGTATGTTTCAAGTATCATGTCTCTATGATTTACATGGTTTCACTTTTCTTATTATGAAATGATATCCATTTCTTTTATATGGATTATTTGATGATGGGATGATGTTTATGAAACCCATTTTATTTATTGGGTTATTATGAATGATGTATGTTTATTTTGTGGCAGAAGTAAAAATGATTTCATTATGAGATTGGTGGGACCTATATCTCCCTCAAATGCATTGGGTAAATACTTATATCTCATGAGATAGACATGGCTAGAATGGAAAGTTAATCTAGTTTAGTATTACAGGAATGGAACGAGGAGTGAACTCGATTCAGAAAGGGACTTTGTCCACTAAGATGGTCTTGGCAGCAATGCCTTGGATACTATGGAAATCATTACACGTGCTTAATGGATGCCACAATTTCATGTTTTATTCCCATGATATGTTATCCTTATTTATGTTCCTTTATGATATATGCCTTATGTACTTACATGTTTTAAGTTGTTGCTCAAGATTTTGATGTTTAAACATTATAATCATCTTTTTATGTTCAAATGTATATGGTATGTTTTATTTTATCCATACATACCCTTACTGAGCATTTGAGCTCACCCTTTTTATGTTTTATTTTCCCCTGGCTTTAGAAGAAAGGTTTTAGGTAAGGAAACAAAAAGTGGAAGATCTTTATGGGAGATGTTGAAGATCTTTCACAACGATTAAAAGATTACGTTCCAAGTTTCCAAAGACACTAAACTACTACGGTCCTTGTGTGTCTGTTTTTTATATGTATTATGTATTCCGGAAAAGTAATGCAATATCTATGTAAGTCAAGCTTCAGGTCTTTACAGTTGGTATCAAAGGAAAGGTTTAGTCAACCTTTGGAAACTAGGATGCGAGAACTTTAGTGAGATCCCTATATATATTTCTATGGTAAGTCTAGGGATGTCCCTATGGTTATGTATAAGTATTGGTTATAGTTCTATAATTATGGTAATGATATTATATTAAACCTAAGATGTTAGATAGTGATCTTAATCCCCCATTATTATGATTTTTTCCTCTCACACTATTCATTTTGGGTTTTAGAAAATGGATGGAAACAAGATGATTCACGATAATGGAGGATATGCTGGATAATGGAATGATATTATTCATGAGCAACTAAATGAAATATGCTTTGAAAGTCCAAACATCATTATTATGTCGAATCAGTAATCTCATAATATGATCAATAAACTCAAATTTTGTAAGTTTCCTGACTCGGCTAATAAGAGAAAGATGGAGTTTCATGATGATCATAGAGGAAAGAAAGTTCAATTTCCCCAATGTAAATCATGTGGGAAGAGGAATCAAGGAGAATGTTTCAAAGGAACTGGAAGATGATTTGGGTGTGGAAAAGAAGGACATAAAGCCATTATGTGCAAAGGAAAAGGTTGAGTTAACACCATGGATGAGGATAATTGTATTGCTACGACATCAACAATGGTTAAATGTTTTAAATGTGGAATGTACGGGCATTATGAAAACCAATTCCCTAAGGGAAAGTCTCATGAAGTGAATAAGTATGGTCGTATGAGTATTATTTATGTTGATGATGATGAAGAGACTAGAAATGATATGTGAGATGAAATAATTGTTGATACTCGGTCAATGGTTTAAGAAGGTAGTGGAATGATTACATGTTTATCAATTGTAATGTTGTATAAGTAATATCATGGTACTATGGAATAAAGAGACATCTAAGGATTGTTACACTGTTGTATTTCCTTATGTTTTGAAAGTGTATGATGAATGGTACCAGTAACCATGAAAGGTTATTCAGATATTTTTGGAAAGTAGATGATATGCACATAATGAAGGGATAAGGATAAAATTAAATTTTTGATAGTATTCATGAGCTCATGACTGATATAAGGAGAAGGTTATATCATGGATTTAGTATATATATTTTTTGGATTTTGGTATGTGGAAAGAGTTAACTTTTTACAGATTTCATGTTTTCACTAAGGTTTAATGGGTATTATCAATAGAATACATGATTAAGGTATTCACATGGTTGGAATGTGACAAACAAGATATATGGGTGTAAATGATGGTTGGTTGATGACATTTCAAGTAATCGTTTTCTTTATACTATGATCTTGGACCGAAGTATTTTAGATAAAGATTGGAATGGATTATGTTGGACATAAATTAGTATTGTTTATGTATAGAACTTATCTCGATATTATTGATGGGATGTTATAGTAATGTAGTTTTAGAAAAAGGACAACCTGCAGGACGAGCGACAACCCATCGCGTCGGACAAGGCTGTGGGAATCGAACCCACAACCGAAGTGCGACTGGCCTTTATCGCCTACCACTGGCCTACAGGAAGTCCATGTTTAGTAGAAACTATTTTTATTATATTAAGCAGTATCATATATGAAGTGTAAGTCCATTTTTGGAACCATATATGATTAATCTCACTATAGATGGACTTGTGAATTTTTTTCTAACTTTTCTAACCTTTTGTTTGAGACAGATGGAATGACCCATAATTCTATCACATGATCTGCTAACACGTCACGAATGACATATTCAACTTCGTTTCATTAAGATATGAAGAGGAAATTATCCAATGAACGACCAATGGTGAGACTGTACCAAAATCACGAAAGTATTTCTTCTAATTCCAATTTCATCAACTTTAGGGAAATGATCTTGAAAACCAAAAATGTTTTCCTAGTGCTCTTATATCCGATGAATCAGATGGTACCTTAGAACGTCACAAATTTATGGCTTTCTGATTGTTGTATTTTTCATAGCCATGTTCTCTACCACTCTCCTTCAAAACATGATGGTTAGATTTTTCTTCCATATCCATATTTTCACCTACGCTCTCCTACATGGAAACCCAGTGATGAGTTAATTTTGGTAACCATTACTTTTAATACCTTAGTTTTTTAATCCAAGTTTTGGTATCCCTTTTTACGATGTAGGTTTCTATTAAAGAAACTTTCGAGTAGTAAACCATTAATAACCCCGACGAATTTTGAGGGAGAAATTCATTTTAAGGGGGGTAGAATGTAACACCACGAAATTTTTATGAAAAATATTCTTTTCAATTTCATTAATGTCTTGTTTTGTATCATACACCAAAAGGATCTTGCACAACACACATCCTTGACTTGCCTTGAATTACACGCAATCGCGACCTTCCTCGATAGTGTGTGTAGTACGCAATACCGAGTTTCACTAAACGAGATATTATTATAATATTATTATGAACTAGCGGTTATGAATAGTAATACCCACTTTTTGAAATTTTATAAATTCTATCTTTTAAAATGGAATTCATTTTTGGATTCGGAATATCGAAATTAGCTTAGGGTGAAATTTTGGTACTTTTCGGATAACTTTCATATTCTGATGAATATTGAAAATTACTAAATTTTAATTAAAAACAACTTTTTTAATCGAAATAATTAATAGTGATAAATTATTATTTTGAGTGGTTTTAAAATATATTTAGAATATATTTTTACCATTTAATACAATTTTGGTCATTGGATGTAATTTCACATTTAAACTAGACATAAACAAGCGTCAATCTTTTGATAGTTATTATCCCTTTAAAAACACGCTATTTGTTTTGATGACGGGAATTAATTATTATATTAAATAATGCAACTGATATGTTTTGAATTTGGTAAAATAGATATCATTTTTGAATTCATAATATCAAATATATCTTAGGCCTAATTTTTGGTATTTTTCTGGAAACATTCATTTTTTTGATGAATAGTGAAACCACTAAGTGGTAGTTAAAAAACGGATTTTTTCATAAAACATAATTTTACCGCTTCTGTGAGTGGAATTTCAAAAATCCGAGAGACACGGTTCATATCATGGATTAAAATGTGGTTCAATGAGATGAAAATATTTTTTGGTGAATAGTAACTTTGTACTTTTATTTACCACGGCTAAAAGTAAATAGGATAATTAAGGGTAAAAATGATATTATTATTACCCTAACACATGTCCTAATTCTATTGGATAAGAGTAATTCGACCAAAAACAACCTTAGGAATAAAATATGACCATTTATGCCCACTTGGATTAGATTAGGACATTTAATATTAATTTATTTAAAGAAGGGTTAAAATAGTTTAAATCAATGTTTAATAAGTAAATCATTTTTAATATAAGGTTATACAAGAGATAAATTCGACTATAAATATTAATTTGAAATCTAAGAATATTTCCTACATAATTTTATTTTATTAATAATTTTTATACATTAAATAAGTTAGTTTATTTATGACACAAAGATGATGCAGTAATTATCTTATTAATGAAATATGGACATAATTGATGTTATAAATACCCAAATAAATGTAATTTTAGACTTTTTATGAATTACACTAATTTTATAGATTAATATGACATGTTATTATTGATTTAGTTAACTGTTTTTTAACTAATCATTCTTTTATGATTTTCACAAAAAACAATTACCAAAAAGTGTCAAAATTGACATAAAATAGTTTTTAAAACAAATATTATATTATTAATTGAGATTTTATTCCTAAAAATCTAAGGTTCGGAAAAATGACATATATATGATTATATATATTAATAATAAACAACTTGGGGTTCGTTTGGCTTGTTATAGTAAGTTTATTAACCTAATAGTGTAAGAAAATAAGAAGACACGGTAAAAGTAAAATTATTTAACTTAAGGTTAAATCTAAATGATAAGGTTAAAATAGAAACCTATACTTGTCTAAATTATATTGGATGAAATTATTTAGACCCATACCCACCTTAGATTCTAAATAACTCAATTTGGAGATATTAAAAACCGAATATGACTTTATAATAAAATAATATTTTTAGTTTTTCCAAAGGTGCCCCTCTCCTCCCTTATAAAAGGGCACCTCCTCCCTCTCTTCCTCACACCACATTGAGCCTTCAAGCTCGTCCAAACCCTTCCAAATTCTCTTCTCCACTTCCCTAGAAACATCCTAGAGGTCCTAGTCTTCTTCAAAGACCAATTTTAGTGCCCTAAAAGGAGGTCTCAAAGAGGCGCTTCAAAGAAGAGGTAATGTCCGTTACTGATTCTTTCAACTTTATTTCTTCTTCCACTTCTTCTTAATTAGTTGTTTCATTATGAAGTAATAACATAAGTATCACTCATATACTTATATGTTATTATAAGTATGAAAAAACCCTATTTCACCATGTATCCATCCTACAGAAAACAAAATCACCGCGCGTGAATACGTACGGAATACCGTCTCCACGTCCTGGTGTAATCTATTTTCCACCACCAGCTTACATGGATGGGTATAATGGTGAAAATAAATAACTATATATGATTATTGTAAAGTATTATTGATTCTGTAATAGTATAGATACACTCAAATAAAATTCCACGATCATGGGAATGATATTATCGCTCGTGCGTACGTACGAAATACCGTCTCCACGATGCGATGAGATTCATTCTCAATGATTAACCATTCATAAATGATTATAAATTATATATAATAATTAATCATGAAATATATGAAATTATAATGATACTGGATTTATGTATATATATATGTATGTTATCCAATTAATTCCATTCAATTCAATGAGGAAACGAAAACAACGTTCATGCGTACGTATGGCCTACCGTCTCCATGAACGGTGTATTTATTTCTATCTATGGATCTATTATATATATGTATATTCTGAATATATATTATATATAAATCATTTTTTATATTCTGGAATTAAGTAATCGTGATCTAAGTAATCATATGAATAATTACAAATCAAAACACGGACGACAAATGAAACGATTTTACCCAAAACGCTCTTTAACATTGAATTTACAAAAGAACGGGTAATATAAAGTCACAAGTGAACCATATATGATATCATAACAATGAATATGATTATCTAATAAGTCAATGAAATTATTTAAATCATTATACAGGAGGTTCGGATACGTACGAAGCATATTGGACCTAAGGTAAGGGATAAATATTCCAATCTCATTCTTATCCGAGATTGTTTATTCGCAAATATTTTCTGGGGTTATTGTTATTATCCATGTACATGTTTTTGAAAAATGTTTTTATGTATGTTTAAAGTCCTTTTTACCCATTTTTTAATTTTACTACATGGTATGTAAGGAATATTTCTTTTTTTTACGTTATGAGGTATTTTTTTACTTTTCCGGCAAAAGTACGAGAAGATTGTTTTTTTAACTTATACGGAACTAATATATTTTTACGGTTTTATAAAGCCTTATTTTCATGAAGATTCATCTAAAATATTTCATGACTATTTCCAACAAAATCATTTTCTTTTAAAATTTAATGACATTTTGTGAAAAGATAATGATTTTGAAGAAGAAAGGATATTTTCCTCATGAATTCATTTCAAGTGTTTTATCAAAACCATTTTTCATCTAAGATGACATTATTTCATATGTGTATGTTTCAAGTATCATGTCTCTATGATTTACATGGTTTCACTTTTCTTATTATGAAAAGATATCCATGTCTTTTATATGGGTTATTTGATGATGGTATGATGTTTATGAAACCCATTTTATTTATTGGGTTATTATGAATGATGTATGTTTATTTTGTATAACAAGTAAAAATGATTTCATTATGAGATGGGTGGGACCTATATCTCCCTCAAATGCATTGGGTAAAGATTTATATATCATGCGATAGACATGGATAGAACGGTAAGTTAATCTGGTTCAGTATTACAGGATTGGAACGAGGAGTGAACTTGATTTAGAAAGGGACTTTGTCCACTAAGATGATCTTGGCAGCAATGCCTTGGATACTATGGAAATCATTACATGTTATTAATGTATGAAACAATTACATGTTTTATTCCCATGCTATGTCATCATGATTTATGTTCCATTATGATCTATGCCTTATGTACTTCCATGTTTTAAGTCATTGCTCAATATTTTGATGTTTAAACATTATGATCATGTTTTTATGTTCAAATGTATATGGTATGTTTTATTTTATCCATGCTTACCCTTACTGAGCATTTGAGATCACCCTTTTTATGATTTATTTTCCCCCAGGATTAAAATAAAGGTTTTAGGTATGGAAAAAAAGTGGATGATCTTTATAGGATATGTTGAAGATCTCTCACCACGATTAGAAGATTACGTTCCAAGTTTCCAAAGACACTAAACTATTACGATCCTTGTGTGTTTGATTTTGTTATGTATTATGTATTCCTCAAAAGTAATTTAATATCTATATAAGTCAAGCTTCAGGTCTTTACATCTGATCTCACCCCTTTCTCATGTTCCATTTTCCCAGGATATGACGAAGTTAGTTATGAGTGTCTTGTTGGAATAATTTCAGAAGATTGTATGCTTCTAATGGAATAAATTATTGTTTTTTTAAAAAGTTGTAATGTTAAACTTATGTATATATCTTGTTTCCAAGAAAACTAAAATAATCGGTCCTTCGGGACATGATTCATTTTCATCATGCCAATGTATTAAAATATTGCACTGACTCCTAGATTTTGGGGTTAGGATATTACAGTTGGTATCTGAGAAATTTTAGTATAATCCATTGAAACTAGATTTAGAAAAACTCTGATTAGAGAACATTACAATAAGATAAACTTTTAGGATTTGTGTAGAAGAACTTCCTAAAATTTTTGTAATGTAGAAATTTTGTGTATTTTCCAAGAAATACATCCCTGTCTAGATACGAGTAGGTAGAGGCGGCTCTAGCACAGTAGTACCTAGGAGTAAAAAATCCAACCGGGAGTATCGGGCTTGACCCGGGGTATTCTGGAACACAACAACAGGCCATGCTGCAGTCTTGGTTACGATACTCCCGAGGGATATGCTTAGGATAATTCAAATTTTCATTACAAAAATATTTGATGGATTTTAATATAATATGAGAATAAATAACTTTGGTTAATCTTATTGTTTTTTAGATTAAAAAAATAAGGTGTTATGATATTATCTATATGATTTTATGAATCACACTATGATCTCTTCTTTAATTAATGGCTGGATTCCAAGGAATTCATAGTAACATTGAACATGATGTACAAGGTGGTAATAGTGGTGGAAATGAGCAACAAAATGGAATTTTTGTAGGTGTAAAAGATATCGTGTTCATGATTAATCATTTTTCCAAAAATATGATCAACAACATATATATTAGCCAACACCCAGACTCAAAAAAGAAAAAAAAGGGGTGAATGATAAGATCTCTAGCAGTGAAGACAATAGAGAAATGAAAGATCATTTTCCATCATGCTTGAAATGTGGGATAAGACACCTAGGTAGTTGTCTTAATGAAACAAATAAATTCTTTATCTGTGGGAAAGAAGGACATAATGTAAATAATTTCATAAGAAAATGAGGAGTAATATAGAAGAAAATAAAAATGGTCCCAAGAATCCATTTACAGACATTTTCCATAAATGTAGGGGACCCGGCCATTACCCGAGTGAATGCCTTATTCTATAGAATATCCTTTTGGTCAAGGAAGAATCTATGTAGAAATAAATGGATGTAGAAATGTTTAAAAATTATTAGTTCTCTTGGTTGATAGGATTACATTGGAAGACATTTCTCTTGTATCTATAACCCTGCAGTTTGTCATGAGAAAATGATATATGAGGTGGAATTGTCATTTCTATTGTGGATATAGTTATAAATAACCATTTGGTTTTATATGATCATTGAGTTAGAGAAAATTTCATGTTATTAAATTTTGTTATGAAAATGCGAGGTATGAGATAACATTTTTGATGAAATTACGTTATAGTTACTTTTAGGAATCTATATAATTTTTGGGAATAATAAAAAATTATATATTTTTTTGAAAAAAGACAACACACAGACCGTGTGACAACTCGTCGCATCAAAAAATACTGCAGGAATCGAACCCACAAATATAGCACGATAGAGATTTATCTCCTACTATTGGACTACATGAAGTCCCTGGATAGTGTGTCTAATTGTTTATAGTTGAATTATTTTATTGAGAAATAATAATTTGATTTGGTATCGTACGTATTATCAAATGGATATCCGAAGTATAGGAAAATTATTTGGTTATTAAGTGATAAATGTTATTTTGGAAGACATTCAGTCTATTGGAAATACTATATGCCTAAGAAAAATAGAATACTATGAGATTTCATTTGATGTGTAATGGTATTTTTTACCTATGTTTTTACTTAGGTTTTGTAGTGATTTGGGATATTTATGGAAATGATAAACCTATCATAGAGAATATGTGTTTAGGTTAATTAATTTTTAAGTATGTGACATTAAGAGTAGTCGATGTTATTTGGAGATACAGTTTAACATGGAAGACTACATAGGAAAATTATTCTATGTTTTTTGTTTCAATATTTGTTTTTGATTGTATTGAAATATTTTATGCACAATTGTTTATTGAATGGTATGTAATGAACTTTGGGTATTGTTGGTTAAATTTTTGAAATTAAGATTAGTATTTCTTTCATTAATGTATTATCCTTTTGGGATCATCTGATCATTTACTAACCATTTTTGTTTTGGTTAATCTTTAATGAAAATAGAAATATATATTTCATCCATTTTGGATTATGTGATTCTCTATAAGTTGATTCTAGCACTTTAGGTCTGACCAAGACAACATTAATAGTCATTATTTGGAGTGAAAGATGAGTTTCTGGTAAGAATTAGATGAAGGATGAAACTATACTTGTCATGTATATATTTGTTCTTATTCTATGACTATATTAATTATTAAAATTTATGGAATGGATCTTAAAACAATTTTTTTTATCTAAATGCTTTATGTTTTTCTGAACCGATGATATTTTAAATCGTCATAAATTGATGTCTTTAAGGCCCTCAATTTTACACTTGTTTGTGATTGATGACCTCAATCACTCCCTATAAATATTTATGTTTTCCCTCCAATTAAGTGTCTCTAATTTCAACCAATTTTATCTTAATGGAGATTATAATTTGGTGGTGACTTTACCATCTCCCTATCCCTCTAATTAATACTAAATTGTATTAACCTAATTTACGATGCAGTTTTTGCACAAAGGTATTTTTATATTTTTATCATTTTATTTTAGAATAACAATTTCAAATTTTGAGGATGAAATTTATTGGAGGGGAGAATGTAACACCCTGAGATTTCATAGTAAGTTATTTTCTATAAAATCAATAGCTTATGCTACACGCAACACCAAGTTCGAGCACACTAAGACTTACCGAACTAGTCGTTCAATAGCGGTTATGAATTGTATTAACAGGATTTTAAATTTTATATACTCCATATAATTTGAAATTATGTATTATGTTTTTCATAGAAATATTATAAGATTGAATTTTATTTTTTATATAAAAAATATATTTTAAAAAAAATAATTTTTACCACTTTATAATGGTGAACCATTTTTAGACCCAATATTTGATCCTTTTAAATATTCAATTTGACAAAATAAAATTCTTCCTTAAAATCCGAACATCAAAATTTACTTTGGATGAAATTTTGGTAGTTTTGTAATAATATTCATTTTTTATGAATAGTGAGATATTCTGTATTTTAATTCAAAACTGCCTTTTAATATAATTTATTTATAAGTATATATTATATTTTAAATTAGTTTTGATTTGTAATTAGATTATATTTTTACCCTTTAATCCATTTTTGGTCATTGTAATTAATTTCATTTGAAATTATACATAAACAAGTGTCATTTTTATGATCGTTATTGCTTCTTAAAAACATACTATTTGGTTTGACAACTAGAATTAATTTAAAATTAATTAATACAAATTTTGTGTTTTTAACTTGGTAAAATAAAAATCATTTTTAAATTCGAAATACCAAAAATAGCTTATACTGAATTTTTGTTATTTTTTCAGGAAAATATCAATTTTTGATGAATATTGAAACCACTAAGTAGTAGTTAAAAATCCGACTCTTTCATTTAAATGAAATTTATCCGCTTCTAAGAATTGAATTTTGATAATATAATATACATGGTTATTATTTTTATTTAAAATGTGGTTCAATATGATGAAAATTATTTTTGGTGAATAGTAACTTTTGACTTTTATTTAATGCTGTTAAAGGTAAATAGGGTAATTCATGGTAAAAAGATTATTATAATAATATAAAATTAAATTAACACTCGTGATAACTTTATTGGATGAGTCATGTCCGACCATGGGCATCCTTGGGTCTATTTTGGGACCCCATGGAGCCACTAATGAATGATAATGACACTTTATTTTAATTAACTTAATATAAAGGGAAAATTACAAAAACAAATATCTTTTGGGAAATAAATTTTTTCATGGGGTTATATATGTCCTATTTTGGACTCTAAATATTCATTGGAAATATAAAAATATTTCCTACATTATGGTATTTTTTTAAAATCATGAGAAACCATATAAATTGACTTATTTATGACACATTAATGATGTAGTATTTACCTCAATAATCAATTATTTAAATAAATAAGATTATTAATATTAAAACAATATCCAAAACATATCCAGTTCTTATTGGATGATTTTATTTTGACCATGAGTCATCTTAGATTTGACTTTAATTAGTTTTGGACGTTAAAAAACATGATATCACTATATAATAAAATAATATTTTCACACTTTTTAAAAGAGGCCCTCCTCCCCTTATAAAGAGACACCACTTATAACTCATTCCACACACCTATCAAGCACCTTGTCTTATCCAAACCCATTCCAAATAAGCTATCAAGATCCCTCTCTTACACTTAGAGGCCTTACCATAGGAATAAGTCAGTTCAAGAAGGTTGTTTGGTTCAAACCAAAGGATGTTACCCAAATTAAAAGTAAACAATTTCTCTTAAATTCTATTGTTTTATTTTGTTTTATTTTACTTCTCCACACCCCCTAAACTCTTTTTATTAAATTATTATATAACAAAACCAGTATCCAGAAAACAATATTATGTTTTATGAGATAGATTCTAACTAAACATACACACACCTCCATCTACTCGGTGAAGATCATACTGTTTTTGTGGTTGGAAAACTAACACCTCACGAAAAAATGATTGTTTGATTATCTCATACTACCTCTCATGGTGGCCATTAAGAAGGAATTGTATTTATATATGATAAATTATATGTCTATGTTTTTTTTATCTATATTTTCCAATAATATCATACATTTATGGTTTTCATTATGGGTACAACGTGATAATTTCATTTGGGGAAGTGCGGACTACCGCCCCCTAAAAGTGATATGACTAGTTAATGACTTGTGTGGGACATATAAAGTATGAAGTTAATGATATTATATATTATATTATAATTTAATTATGATATAACTATATATAAATATGTTTTAATTCCATTATAATAAAAAATGTAAATGAAAGTAGCGTGCCAACGTACGTACAACTTACCATCACCATGAATGATGCATTTCATTTCATATCTCCAATTGTTATGTACTGTTATAAATATATATATATATATTGTATATAAAATATATATATGATATCTAAATCTTGTATATAATTCTGAATATAATGGACTTTTTACCACATGAAAAAATTGTAATTATTACAAGTTCATTTTTTACTCAAGTTCCGAACATCGATAAATTATCCAATATGAATTCAAATAATTTACTAATTGTTATAGGATGGTAACAAGTGATATAAAAGGAATAATATACTTTATAATTTTCTGAATAAATTATATATTAACATAGGTTTATTTTTTTATGTAGAAGAAGGAACATACAAGATAAGCCAGACATAAGTTAAGGGATTTCTTATCTCACTCTTAATTTAATGAGATTTAAATTGTTGGGCATTTATTTATTTCATGTGGTGTATTGTGAAATTACATATTATATATATTATCATTATTCTACTTAAATTCAGGGAATTATATGATTCATTTGGTGGATATTAATTTTCAGTCATATGACTCGATTGATTACAATGTGGTAAGGAGTTTTTATCTCACTTCTTATTCCCGAGAGATTCATGTTATAATGGGAACTATTTCCTGTTGTGTGGTGTATGTACTACCCATGATTGTATTCTTGGTGTAATATACTTTAATTTATGGGTATTTAAGTCTTTTTTTTAATATCCTTCATTCATGCTGTGTATGTTTCATATGTTACCAAATCAGTAATGTAATTTCAAATTTCAATTTCCACTCATTAGGCTTTAGTCATACTACATTGATTATTTTACTCCAAGATTATGTTTGGAATCACTATTTATTATTTTTGTATTAATTTACACTACCCTTTATGTGGTTATACATTCGATACACATAATCACTCCATTAGTAAATTCTCAAGTCATCGATATGAACCTGATAAGAGTAATTTTCACTAAATCTTCATTCATTGAGTTAAACATCCAATTCATTGGTGTTGTTTTTACAAGTATATGTGTGAATGTACACTAATTCATTTACATCGAATATAAAATCATATAAGGTGTATTCATATTTGGAAAAAATTATTAGGTTGTGTATTTATCCTTAACATATGGATACAGTTGTTATAATAGACTTTATCTCAATTTACATTCCATTGATACTTCTTTGTTGTTATGCACCAATTCATGTTTATATTTTGCATTTACTGTCCTTTGACATAGAATATCATGAAATACTTTATTCTAATGATATTAAAAAAAAATTATTACCTCAATTATTTGTATTCAAGAATCTCTCATTTGAATAGAAACTATATCTAAATCTCATTTTTAAATGTTTTAAAGGTTTACTCCTCTAAATCTTTATCATTAACGTCCATATTTTAAAAAAGTTTTTAATTGATTATTTATATATACATTAATTATTTTATATTAAAATTACTTTTAAAAGTTTATATGTGGTATGGGACACATGGATTCAAAAATCTATTTTAAACGACTTCTTGATAAATAGTAACACTTTTAAATGTTTTCAAGAATAGGGAGGATATTTCTATAAAATAGTTTTGATGATTATTTTGATATATGTCAATATCATTCATTATTATTGATTGAGATTAATTTATTATAATATAATCTTCCATATTGTATTTAATGAGTTATTATTGTCTGTGGATGTGCAATTTTTATACCATTCATGGTTTATGGAGAAAGTATTAACAATTCATATGCTAGTTTTAATACGAATGTTTATTTTATGTTTCAACATTTTCATATGAGGAATGCATTCGACTTAGTAAGTGACGGGTGCAGCCCGATATAGCTCCTCAGTGCATCATTAGTTCTCATGAGACAACTAGACTTGGAATTGGCTGAGGCCATTCCCAAATTTTGATTTATGGTTTTGCTCGAGGCCTTAATCATTTTTAGATGTCTTGGGAGATGCCTTGAAAAAATGTTTTAGAATGTCCGGCATTAGAAATTACCTTATTATGAGATTTTATATTGATATATGATGTAGTTATTTGACTAGTAGAACACCCATGACTATGTTTTATTATAGTATTATTTACTCAGCTCATATTCCTGCCATAAAGAGTTCGTGTTTATTATTCGTTATGGTATGTGTTTTTAGTTATTCACCATGCCTAATGTTTATGTTATCATCCAATGTATTGCTTTCTCTTACTGAGAATATGAGATCACCCCTTTATTGTGATTTATTTTCCCAGGATATGAAGACGGTAGTTATGAGTGACTTGTAAGAATAATCTTGAAAGCTTGGATGTTTCTAATGGAATAAATTAGTGCTGTTTTTCTTTTCAAGTTGTAATTTTGAACTTAACCATGTATCTTGCTTCCAAGACTACTAAACTAATCGATCCATCAGGACTTGATTGCTTCTAATCATGCCAATGTGTTAAAATAATGCACTGGCTCCTTGATTCTGGGGTTAGGCCGTTACAGTTATTGGGTTTGAATCCCTAAAGGACCACATATAATTAGAAGATATAGATATTGAAAAAATTAGGAGTTTCTAAAGTATATTGAATTAATGGTAAAACCATATGTGATATATTGAGAAACGAATTGATCCCACAACATTCCACTGTTAGATCTTCATGCCCAAATTAATCTATATCTTTTCCCATCGAAATAAAAATTCATATTATTCATGTGTATAGAATTTATCTAGTTGGGGAATTATCTATTATGTTATTACTCTTACTAAAAAGGGTTTATTATATAATGGGTGTTTAATGTTGATGTTGAGATTACATTAATTTATAATATGATTAAATTTATATATGTTGAATTTACAAGATCGCTTCCATTTAGGACTGATGGGAAACCAGATGTAGTTAAATGGGAAATTCATGTTCATGTGATTTTGTAGATATTGCCATAGCCATTTCTACTAGTTCCAATTTGGAATTAAAGATCGCTATAGAGACTTTACATATCTATCTAATTGGGTTGCGTAAAATTATGGTTTTGTATCTGAATCACAATAGTACCCATTTTAATTTATTTTTTATTTTTTATGTCTTATATTATTTTTAGATAACATATGTATTCCCATTTTGACCATAACGTTGTTTTTTATATGATTTTTTATTTGTATTCATTTTATAATGACCCCTTTTTAAAATTATAATTATTATTATGTTTTTAATCAGTTTAATTTACAATCAAGAATTTAATATAACAAACTCACAATGCATGTTATTGATTCATAATAATGATTTATTAATGTTGAGAGTTTTTATTATATTTATCTAAAACCTATTAATTTATAAATTAGTTCCTTATAAATTAATATTACTATAATATGTCATTATATATTTGTTCATAAAGGGTTTAAATGCATTAAAAATGAAAATTCTATTTTTTGTATAAATCTTTTTTTAATAAATGTTAATTTTCTACCTGTCACAAAAACATATATTATTTTCTTAGTAGTTTTACTTAAAACTAGCCTGAAAATAATTTGTGTTCATGATTATTAATGGGGTCTGTAGAGGATACATATTAGAAATTTTCACCCATTCATAAAATACATATGAATAGATATTTTGGATGACTATTTTTTTTGTTCCACTAGGATAATAGTGGTGGTGCCAAGAGAAGTCGAATATTAATAAACACAAGTATTAAAATGTTGTGGTCTATTTTTAATTTGATAAATACTCCTTCTAATTTATTATTACATGTCATAATTTCATCCTAAATATCTTCCTATTTCATTAATATGATTTAATTAATGTTCGTTTTTATCTTTTATTGGACAGAATAGTTAAATATATTTCTATATTCTGCATTACGAGTTACATTTAATGATTATTCCCAATATGTGTGTGTGATTACGAATCCAAATATTTCAGTTATAGGGATCATAAATGTAAAAAAGATGAAATGATAATCATTTTAACATGGTTTATATGTTTTCATAATTCTAAATAAGCAAAAACCATTGAAAATACTGTGCACATGATTCAAAAAAATTAGTTTCAAGTCTGTGGTGACTGAGGACAACCATTGGGCCATGCCCAATGTCATCTTATGTGCATGAATAGGGGTATTCTAAATTTGTAACAAATTAATTAATTTTATCTTAGATTTTAATTAGGTATTTCAATGTACATAGGAGACACATTATTGTAAAACAAATATAACATGGTTTTCTAAATATTAAACATCAATAATTTACTAATGTTGTTCCAAGTGATGATATAAATAATATTTTTAGCATTTCTCCTAATAATTTTTTTTCTAACATTAAATAATACATGAAATTAAGTTGTATTTCAAAATACCTCTAAAAAAATATGTTGAATATCATTTTACATTGTTTTCTTTTCAATTTAATCGATTTAGAAATTCATTAAAAAAAGATTCCATTTTCATTTTCCATCAAAACGATGTTTAAAAGATATGAAAAATTAAACAATTATAAAAATTGGTTTTACCATAATACCAGCATAGAAATGGTTTTGGAAATTCGTTATTACCCAAACCTGATGCTGAACGCATTAATAAAATTATAAATATCCGTGTTAAATTTCAATAAAACTAATATGGAAACATTCTAAAAAATTATGAAGTTTTCCATTTCAGTTTTACTATAACATTAATGTTGAAATGAGATTATGATGACGATTTTTTCAAAATATTGATGTTAAAATGTATTTGTAATATAATTGTTCAATAAAACCAATGTGGGATCATTTAAAAATATTACACAATATTCGATATATTTTTTACCATAAAATCGATTTGGAATGGGACATTTGACTTTAGTTTGGGATAAAAATTGTTGTCAAAATACCCTCTTTTAGAATCCACATTTGTTCATAAATAAAAAAATACAGAATTTCCAAATTAAAATAAATTAGTATAAAATTTATACTCTTTGAAAATCAGAAAATTATTCCACGTACAAGAAATATATAAACAAAATTAAACTACAAAAAATGGTTTTATAAATATTGATTTTTAAAAATTTAATTGTACATGATATACTTGAAAATCATTTTGTAAAATAATCATAACTCAATAATATTTTACAAACAAACATAGTAGGTGGGTAACGACATCATCAATATTCAACATGAAATTATTGGAAACCAGACCATAAAAAATGTTATTAGATTAGAGAATTAAAATATTTTATAGAAACCCTAAAATATTTAATAGAATAGTTCTCATTAATTTTAGTTGTCTCACCAATTGAGACAATATCAAAAATGAATAAGAAAACATGATAACCACAATCCAAATTTACTTTTTGATATAGAAAATGTTGTAATGAAATCAAAACATCAATATTAAAAATATGTTTATTTAAATTAAAACTATTATCTATTATAAAACAATTACTATTAATTACACTAATTTTATTTAATTTTGATTATTTACCAATAAGTGATCATTATAAAACATTATTATATTTTTTATTCATTTATATTAACTAAAAACATGAATAATAATAATAAGTGAAATTTAACAACTTATACAAAAAATAAAATGTAATATTTTAAGAATTTAATATAAAATTTAAGTACTCCACATAATAAAGAGAAAAACTAATATAATGGGAATTATTATAGGGAAACTATTCCTAAAATGTAATGAAAAATAAAAAATAAAAAAATAAATATTTATTACATTATTATTATTACTAGATAAAAATTAAAATTTTCCCCTTAACCACTAATGAATGGAAAAAACCATTCTCCATTCTCTGTAGTTCATAATTTAAAAAATATATATAATTCTAAAACCATCATTAATCTACTGCAAAACATTTGAATCTTATATTGCAACCATAAATCTTTAAAAAAAAATATTTTCATTTAAATGGAAATAATTTATAGATACCAAATTAAAAAATTATCATATTAATTATCATAAAATATATTTATTTTCATAATTAAAAATTTAAATATAAAACTTCTGACATAAAAAAAATTAAAAATTTATTTGGTGAGCTTATAAAAAATAACATGATCCATGATATATTATTATAATATTCATAATTAAAAGTATTTTGAAAATAAATCATACATCATTGAAAATGCATAAATATAAACCATGAATGATGAAATATTAGAACATTTTTTATCCCATAAAATATCCTGTATGTTTCTTTTGTTTTTGTTTCATGAACTATTTATTTCTTATTTTACTAATAAATTGAAATTTATATAAAACTATATAAAAAATGAAAAAAACAAATAAGTATGTTTCTATCAAAAGTAACATATATTTAAACAAAATTACATGTATCATGTGTTAGTTGAAAAATAAGTCTATCTGTCTAGAGTAAAAAGTTACAAACATCATCTCTAGCTTTCGTAACATTAACTTTAGGAAATGTTATTATATAATATCATTAAGTAATATAAAATTATTATCAATTTATTTGAAAATAAAAAAGTAAGGATTGTTATTTGTAGAATACACCAATATATTTATGAATAGATACACTACAATTGGAAGACGGTGATCTCTAAAATACAAATAACAATATAAGGTGAGGACTAAATGATTTGGATTAAGAAAATAGTATGCAAGTTGGGTAGGCTCTGATTATCTCTTCATTTGTTCAAACATATTATACATTGATTATTTAATTCCATTTATGAATGAATGTTCTTGGTCTCCCATCTCATATTTTTGGTAGTCTACATATGCATCTCTCAATTTCTTATTTTACTAACCAAAAAATACTCAAATACCAACACCCTAACATATTATTTTATATAACCAGTGTGAGCTATCCTTTTCAAAAAATATAAAAATTTTATATCTTAATCACATGGATAAAATCCATATTTTTCTCCTTTTCATGATGTTCCTCCTAAAATGGTATATTATTGTTATAAATTTTAAAAAAATAATAACTAAAAATTATAATTTCATTCAATTATTATCACATACTTCTTTAGATTTCTTTTTACAATACTATTTTTTCATTGTATCTGTTATCAAGTTTACTTATTTACTGGGAGGAGGTAAAGGAAAATCAGTAGAAATATTGGAAACGGAAACAAGATATACATCTTAATGCATCATTATTTTCTTTAATCATTTTATCCTCCAGTAATTGATACCCTCAACATAATAATGTATGGGGTTATGAATTATACCACTATATATCATTGTGGGATGTGATGGACACCTATTATATAAAAATAAAATAGTATGTAACAATTTATTATATATGAAAATTTAAATATAAAATAATTTTCATGCCATATTTTTTAGATCGCGTCGGGAGGTGACAAATTATTTCCATGACTATAAATCTAAATACTAATTCATGATAAATGAAATTTTATACAATAATATAAAAAATATAACATATTTTTTTCTTTTTTTAATTAAAAATATCTATAAAAAGAAACATATAGTGATATGAATATTTTCTATGTTTAGTTTATATCAATAATTTCAAATGTCATATTTAATGGGAATCATTAAATATTGGGAGTGTAATATATGTAATATTAAATTACGTAGAAAAAATAAATAAATATAGATATTTTACCATAATGGAAGCCCATGAATTCTCTTCCATTATCTTGATAATCAACATCCAATAGTGGTTTAAAATGTTATTATCACATCCATTATTCATCGAAATATAGCAGTCAAACTTCATTTCATTTTTGAAATTTGTGTTGTTATTGTCATAAAAATAATAATTTTTACCCTCTATTACCCCTGATGAATTGAATGTTTTGATAAATTTGTATCATTATGTCTATCAACTCTATAAATAAAACTCAACTTAGAGAATAAAGATGAATAAATTGTGTGAGGATCCATAATAGTCCTATAAATAGATATTAAAAAATTAAATTTCTACTTTAATTCAATAATTTAATTTTTTTAATGTTAAATTATATGAAATACAACATAAATTTACATTAGAAGATGTTCCTATACCTATATGACTTTTATTTAAAAATTATAATGTAATGATATTATTTCTACCATTTTATTATTTGAGAATTGAACATCCAACTAAATTCCATACAAAACAATGTAATAAAAAAATAGAGTAACACATCTGAATGTTTTATATAAACTAAGGACCTCCTGATTTGTATCCCAATAAATAAGTCACATAAACTATTATATACAATATATCTAAAAATTCTTAGAAATTATCCTTATTTATAAATTTTAAATATCATTATTTTAGAAGTGTGTTATTATATGCCTAAATTTAGGAAATACAAAATGAGTTACATTAATTTATTCATTCATGAAATAGTTGTTTTAAATATATAATTTAAAAATTAAAAAAACAATTATAGAAAAAATATTCCTATATATATATAAATAAATATAAAATTATAATATTAGTGTTCTTTCTTTTCTAAAATTTTAATATATAATCAAATATAAATAATTACCGAAATTATTTATAGACTATAATAGTATTTTTGAAATATCCCATCACCTTGATCATTTAATAAATCATGGAATATATCTACATTATATTCATTTTTATCATCTAGATATCACAATATAAATTAGAATACCTCACCTAAATCGATAAAAAAACATTATCCTCACAAACCAATGGTATTATTTTACATTTCAATATATATAGACCAATGATCATTTTATAAGCCAATAAAATAAAATAGTTTATATTCATGTATTTTCATATTATATGATCCCCCTTTGCAACTATATATTTTCTTTTCAAACAGTGTAAATCAATAATAATATTTTTTTACACAATTATTACTGTCATAATGGTTACACATAAATATTGTTACTATAAATATAGTGTAAAAAATTTCCCATATATCATGAAAATTTTAGAAATATATCATTGATATAGAAATTTGGTTTTTATCATCATCACATGGAAAATCTACTCTGTTAGTGATGACCATTTCCTTAATATTTTCAATTGTAACATTATCATTCTAATTTTTTTCATAAAACATATAGAAATATATATCAAAAACTAGACTATGTGATAACATTAATAGATCCTCCAACAATTATATTACAATATTTATGATGAAAAAAATGATTTGACCACTATCAATTTAAAACAATAAAAAAATTTCATTTTATTAGAAATCATCAAAAATTTATTATTTTGTGATATCATATATTAAATGTTGAAATATGTAATGATATATACGTCCAATCCACATTTTGTCTAAATAATTTATAATTGTTCCAACATCGCTTCATCATGTGGAATGATATTACCATTACCCCATTAATCAAAATTTCATGATATAAAAATAAAATATTAATCACTATATAAAAAATATGTAGATAACATAATATCCCCATTTGATACTTAATTTTGAACAGAAGAGTCCCAATATTTATGATTATTTTTTATATATATCGCCCATGTTTTTATATATAATTCAAATTTATGAATCAAAAGTAAATAAATACATAATCAAATTCTTATCTCTTATTACAAATAAATCACCAATTGAACCATTATATCAAAATATGTTTCCAGTAAAAAACTTCTAGTTAGAAAAGTATATGTTTATATTCATTCTCCAACACATATGAAAAACATGGATAAAATACTTTTCAATAAATGGATTTGTAAATATAATAAAACATTATGATAGACTTTGTAAACAGTATCAGGACTATTTAATACAGTGTGATCAGAAGCAGTTGATACATCAATACATATCAATCATAATAAATCATACGTAATAATTTAAAATTTATTAATAAAAACAAATTCATTATAATTGAATAATATGAACAAACAAAATTAATACCATGTAATAAATGATCGAATTTAAAATTCTCAATCATGATTACTGAGTGAAAAGATAGAGGTAAATATGTTCCATTTTATTTTATATTGGAAGCCAAAATTAAATTTGTTGCCTTGGATATCTGGTTTAATCTATCTTGCAGTCAATTTTTTATTTTTAGGTAAAAAAATATAAAAAAAACACATATATGTTTTCGTAAACATTTAAATTTTATATATTATTCATTTTAAATAAATATTTCCAATACAATATTCAAAATAAGGTAACATGTTTCTCTGAAATATATTTTTGATGAACAAAACATCAATTCTTCCCAAATGAGAAACAAATATTATTATTCATGCCATTATTTTATATAGTTGAAAATTGTTTTATGAAGGTACTATATTCTTGAAAACTATTAAATTTAAATTTCAATCTATGATAATATTTATTCATTCCCCGCAATCATTGATTTCCACTATACATTAACATTTTCCATTTTTTAATTAATAATATAATGTCACTTTTTCAGAAATTTTATATGATTTATGTACCTTAATACTATATCTAGATAAGTATACATATATAGTAAATTTAACTATATTCAATTCTATCAAGTAATGAAAAGTAAAATACAATATACATTATGTAGAAAAAATTGTAAAAAATATCTCCCATTGGAATTTTATACAATCAATCAGTTGTGAATGATAAACATCATTATTATTTCATTGATTTATGTTTCTTAAATACTCTAGTTAATCAAAAGAAATTTTTTCTTAAAACATATCAAGGAAGAAAACATGTAATATTCCTATAGAATAGACTATAGACTATGTTTTCTAGTTACACTACAATATTGATTCATTCCTTCTATTCACATTCTGACTCATAGAATTAAAACCTCACTTCTAAAATCATGAATATTATTTTCAAATCTCTCAAATTTTAGTGAATGAGTAGGGTGATGCTAGAATCCATTAATGATAAGATCATCATTATTCTATCTAAACAAATTTTACTTATTCTAATTTGAAGATACATTCATGGCTGAAAATTAATTTTTTATTTCAAACACATATTGGAAATGTGAGAAACCATGAGTCCCATTGGAGAAAATGAAAACATAACTAGGTCACAACCAACACAAACCACAAGAAAAGAGCACGAAATCATACAACAATAACATACCAGCACAATGGATACCAATCATAATAATTGTACTTGTCAACACACCCAACCCATATGTCCTCCTCTGAATTGTTTGATTGACATTCAGAAGCTATCTTATACTTCCTCCAAAGATTATCACCTTCATCCTGACTCCCCATTTGATCTGACTGCCTCAGAAATGACTTTTTGGATATGTTGTATTTTTTGAAAGCAGGGATCACTCTACGATCTCACATAGATGAAGATATGTTATTCACTGAATAAGAAAGATAAGAATAATCATTCGTCCTTTTTCTTATTTGATTAGCGGACAACATTCCTACATCTTCATTCATCCCCTATTCCCTACTTTGCAAAATATCACTAATGGACCATGTGGACAAGCCACTCAGGTTTTCTTTAACACTACTAGAAATATACCCCCTTTTGTCAAAGAAAATCTCGGAATTTGGTTCCTTTAACCCCTTGTCATTACCCCTCCTTTGGACATGCGTGTTGCTTTCAATCACAGAAAGGAACCTAACCACATATTTATTGTCTTTTAGGAGTTTCCTTTCCCTCCCCCTTTGCCAATATCCTAAGTTCATATTCTTTTTCTTGCATGTTTTTGTGCAGACTAGGAAACTCCTCCACAAGTAAAGAGACCCCCTCGCGATACCACCCTTCATTCATTTGGATCTAAAGATAGCCCCCATAAACATCTATGTACACTACATGGTGAGTGATCAATCCTACTATTGAGATACCCTTCAACCTGTTGCTCAGTTTAAGTAGATCCCTCATCGAGAGATCCGGATCCCAAACTTCTCTAGTCTTGACTCAGCTGGCCACATCCATGGAAGAATAACCCCTCTCCTTCTGCTAGTTACACTCTGCACTCTGCAGTTCCATTCCTATGTTTCTCCAAATATTTGTCCTCAATTTTTGAAACGACCTCCTTCTGTAAACACAGCCGAGAAGGCCCCATCAAGTCCTGCATCAGCCTTCAAAACACTTCAGACACCTTTGGGTTATCATTGTTAAGCATCGCATCCATTGAAGCGGGACCATGAACTCTTACCTCAGAAACCATGCGAAAAACCTCCAAAATTTCCATCTCCAATTGGCACAGCGAATGAATCCCACTGCAAAAATCTGAACCATGCACCCTCGGTTTAGGACCAGCTCCCCTGAAAACCACATGTGCCTTAATTTTTGAAATTTCCTCCATCCTTGCTGAGACATGAGAATCCCCACGATGAGTCTACACTTTCTAGGTTGAAATTCTCCTTCAGTAATCCTCTAGGGAGTGTCCGAGGCAGTTTCATGATAAAAAAAGTCAGTCCAATTTTCATAAACCACCCTTTGTTTGCATCTTTAATCCTCAACAATTGTAATCCAAACATAATCAAAGGGCAGCCAGGATGCATCAACTTCGACACAGGCCCGGGGGTGACTGGATGGCACACTTCCTCTGTGCGTATATCCACGTATAAGAACCACCTGATGAGGTTACCCAACATTTTGATAATAGACATATTTTGAAAAGGAAATGGAAGTTTAGAGAAGCTTACCCAAACCGTCATAGAGGGAGTATCACGATCCATATGAAAGACGAAGGACCAGCATAGTAAGAAAAATTGAATCCAATTTCATCTATGAGGTTCCCTCGACCAGGCTTTGATGAAGTCCACCTCTGATTCAAGCCGAATCATGATGTGGTGCCTATCGAGTAAACCTACAATTGCACTTTCTTGGAGGTCCCATGAGGAAAACATGAATCTGTGGAATCTCTTTTCCTTCAAGAAGAATCGATTTTTTGTTTTCCTGAAATTCCATTAAACCTTTCTCTATTAATCGTTATTATTTTTTCAAATTAAATAATATTAAAACTAAAATTAACACTATTAATTTTGGCAAAACACAGAGTAACGTTTTATTAGAAACTCTATATAATAGTTCCATAGATACTATTTTCAGTCATTTTAATGCTTACATAATAAATTAATTATTCAATATGATCATCTGTCTCATGATGAATATTTTAATCAATATTATAATTTTAATTTCTTCTTATATCCCCATTACATATATAATGTGTAGTTTTATTATTACAACCAATAAAAATCATGTGATCTTTTATTTCATTGGAATTTATCTTCGTGATATTCAAACACATTATGCATGGATATAAATGTATATAATTTTTTAAAAGATTTTATTTTAAAAATTCATAGAAATAATCAAATCCTTTTCTATTTAAGAAGTTATTCTTCATAAATTTATCTAATTATGATGAATTAATTACCTAAAAACAAAATATATGTGGTGAATATTTTATAACAGATAATCTTTTAGAAATATATATTAAAATATATATGTAAAACATAAAACTAAATAATAATAATATGTTATTACGCATTTATTATTAAATATTTCATCAAAAAAATAAACTATACATATTGATCAAAACATATCATTAATAATTTTAAAATAAAAATAATAAAAAATTGATTAAATAAAAAAATATTAAACAATGAATTAAATGAGATAACCAAATAAAAAATAATAAACATAATGTAATAATATTATTCTTAATTAATCTATTCTTAATATGTTTCTATGTATAAAATTTAATTTAGATAAACTTTATTTATAATATTATTAAAAACATAATATATATTATTTATATATTTTAGGGACGAATTTTATATTAATCTCAAAAGACAAAAAAATATAAAGTACTGTATTGAAAATGGTGTATTACATTGGAAATGTGGTAATATAAAAACATTAAATTTATTTTACAATGTCAATCATTCACAATAATATTTTTGATAAATTAAAATATAAGAAATTTAATGATTCAAATTTATAAATAAAAACAATTAAAAATTCCCTTAAAATTAAAACTATACAACAATAAAAAAAATTATATACATGAAGTAATTTATAAATTGAAACCATTTATAAGAATGATAATTAAAAATAATGAAATACAAATTTCAAATATTATATAAATATAATTTAAAAATATCAAATAGTAAATAAATATTATATTTAAGAAACAAATGCTCCAAATATAAAATATATAAATTCAGTATGAAAATTTCGGATAAAGATATCAAAAATAGGGACTGATGACGATCTGATTAGAAAAAATAAATAAAGTTAATATGTACTCATCATAGGTTTTAGGGTTTCATATAATTGAGATTTGTGGGATTGATGACAACCTCATGGTTTTCACATTATTAGATAAAGCCATGTGACATTGAAGAGAATGGGCCTTCAAAAAATTTCAGATTTATTTTAAAGGTTGGTTCATGGATTACTATATAATAAATTCTTCCATCCGTATTTAGTTTTATCTATAGTGGTTCTACATGATATTGTATATCATTGAATTTCCCCCTTTTACCTCATCATATTATGACACTTTGTGGTCCATTCTATCCTCTTATTAAACCCCCATTATCCCTTGAAATTGTATTCTATTAATCTAACATTATTTTATAAATTTCTTGATATTTAAATAAATTTATAAAATGATATTTAAATGAAAACTCATCTATTCCAGTTTTCCTTCTAACATATGTGCTTCAATTTTCCTTCAAGAGAAAAAATAGTTCCATGAATAAAACATTAATCTAGAATATGATTTAAAATTAATTTTTTTTGTTATTAAATTTATTTAGGAAAAATTATATATATATGAAATTATAATGTTAAAATTAACATAGAATGGATATTTTTTATTTTCATATAAAATTACATTTTATTGAATCATATAAAATTCCACTTTTTATGGAAACTTTATTTTATTTTATTGGATTTAAAAAGTGTCATTTTTTTGTATTGGTTTTCAAATTACATTAATTTTTCTAATAATATATTATTTAATTAATTTCAATACTATCTATATTATAATTTAATTAATTATGAAATAATGTTTACAAATGAAATGTCATTTTTTCTGGAAATAGTTTTTTATTGTGTCTGATGGGTTTTTCGAAATTAATTTAATCAAATTGTATAAATTTATGTTGATATAATATAATATATATTTTGACTCAACTATTAAATATTTTTATAAATATTATAAATTTATTATCTATATTTTTGAATTGTACTTTAGCCAAAAAAATTGTTCGACAATTATAGTAAAAACATGATAAAATGGTTACAATGAACTAATTTTTTTATATATCTTATTTTTTATCATTATTTTCTAAATATATATCATCTAGTATTTGATTATAATTCTATTTTTCCAATTTTTCATTAATATTACATTGAAATATTTTAATTTACTAAAAATTTATATGTGTGTTGTCTCCCTCAGTTGTAAATATACACTACCTCTTCCCCTTTATCCATATTTCTGGTGGCTACTATCTCATCTGAGACCAACAGTAATCCATTACTCATAACCCTAGAAATGAACTACATTCAAATTATTTATTAAAATATAGAAATAATAGGGATTAAGGTGTAAGTCAAAGGTGACCATCCAAAGAATGGGTATTACAATTTATCATTAATTTTTTTTATTATTTTACCTTCATATTTTTTTATAACCATGATTATTTTATAAAAAGCGTGTCTCCAATATATTTTTATTTATTTTTCTATTATTAATCTAGAATTCCTGAATTTTTACATCAATTGGGAAATGAAAATGTTTTTTATTGGTACCTGTAGACTACAAACCCGTGAAGTGATATTTTTTCCATCACCAAAACATATAAATGTTTAATCTAATGGATATAATTATAATTTATGATATTTATGAAATAATTATTATTATATAAATATATTATATCAAACCTTTTTTCCCTTTAACTAGTTAAAAAATTATAATTTTGGCCCTACGATCCCTATCTTTATGAACGTATCACCTTGTTTACATTTTTTGTTTCCAATATCATTTTTATGGTTATTGATATATTTCCAACGATTAATGGGTGACTCATAGGTGTTTTGGGGGTTATGTAGAAAAAAAATAATGAAAATTGGTCCAACTTATGTGAGGTGCATAGTTGGTGCATGATTAAGTTAATTATGTGTCCTTCCTAGGAGAATCATTCATCCTTGGATAGTGGCATTACGCACGGTTGGTTCATGGTTAGTCAAACCGTGTGAAGATTTCAAGGTAAAAGTGTGACCTTCTCCCTATATATAGTATCACTTCAATGGATAGAACACATTTAGGAAAATTGTGTGGAGAAAATGTACTCCCTAGTAATATTTGGGAAAATTGAAATTTTTCCATTCTGAGATATTTTGATCCCCTCCCAATTTCTCTCTCATTTATCACCTATCAACCCGATAAAAATCCAAAATTTATCCATGATTCCAAATGGTTATTATCCATATATTCATGGTAGTTTGTATAATCATTGGTTATAGATCAATGCCCTGGGTAACTATAGTGCTCCTCTTTATTCTATTTTATGGATTAGGGTTTTTAGTTTCTCCGTTATTCATCTGAAGCACTAAAAACATATTTTTCCAGGGGAATGTTTCATTGTATTAAAAGGGTTTTTGGATCCAAATATAATTCTATGATAAAGCGTGCTTTCATAATAATATTCAATTGGGTGGCCAACCAGTTATATCACACTGTTTTATTATAGATTTGTGCATGTGTATTGAGATCATGATTCCCAATTGTTCTAAATTTTCCACCCTGAGTATGATTTGGAAAATTGGTTGCATAAATAAATATTTCAACCCCTCTTGATCCTTTTTGGATGTATTGAGAATTATTTTCATTATTTAGTTCCACCAATGTCATGTACCATAATTCCAAAACCTAGAATATTTTAAGGATAAATATATATTTGAAGTGTGATAATGATGTTTCTATAATGAATTTGTTAATATGTTTGGTTTAGATCAAATGGAATAATGATAAGTGTGGATATGGTTTGTAATGGAATAAGCAGTCAATGGATTGAATGAGAATGGGTTATATAATCAAATGAAATTGAATATGTTTAATGATATGATGATCTTTCGATTATCAATGACAAATGAGTTAATCGAGTAAATTGATATTGTTTTTAATGGATTATGAATAATGTCAAAATTTCTAAAAGGATTAGTGTATAAGAAATAATGAACCAATTAAACTTTAAATGGATTTGGAATTGAATAACATGTAAACTAGTTTGCATAAGGGAATTGATAAATATGTTTAACGGGTTAATACATGGGGATTGTGGTGGTATACTTAATAGGTTTTTTATTGTAAATTGGTTGTGCTCATTGAGATAATAATTGTTGTTGTCAAATTATAAGTGTTATATATGAGGTATTGTATAGTAATAGATGAGTATTGGCTAATGAATTGTAATTTTTGAATATTTATAATGGGTTAGGTCATGAGAATGGAAATTTGGAGTAACGACTATAAAATGTAAATGTAAAAGGTATTATTGAGTAATGTAAAAGTATTAATTCCAATTTGTATGGTTTGGGAATGTGATTTAGGATTTCATTGTATTTGTTTAAATGGGATATGGTATTTGTGTGGTCAGTAGAAAAATAAGCCTAAGGTCATGGCTAGGTAGAGTGTGATATTCACATAATGTTCTACACCCATAGGTCAAGTTAGACTGATGATTTAAACTCCATCCCAAAATAATTGAGATATGGAAGGGGATAGAGGATGTATTCACCTAACGGTTTCTATCCACCCGAAATAATGTTTTATAGTGAGAATAATGTGTTTATGTGACGTGTTTATCCCTAGTAAGATAGGGATTTGACTTATTAAATTTTTCATAGTAATTGGATTCATTATACCAATTTCTAGATGATGTAAATGCCAAAACAATTTGACATGTAATGAAAAGTGATCATGTAATGAAGATGGAATAGATGATGTAAATGGAAAAAATGTTTGAAAATGTTTAAGTAATAATTGTTAACTAGTGAAATATGTGTTTTTATTATCTTTTTTCTTTTAATTACAATATTTATACACTATTTTTTTATACTGGATATATTTTATACACCTTTGGGGGTTACATACCCAGTTGTACTAACACCCTACCCAGGACGACGTTGGGTACCTGAGCAGATACCATGGTTTTGTGTCAGAACATAGGCAATAACCCAATGTAAGGGATTTTAGTTGGGCTTGGGACATGAATGATCGATGATCTGGATATGTATTCAAAATGTATTTTGTTGTTCCACTATTGTCATTACGTTGAGGTTTTTCACAAAGACACTACATAGCATGAAAATATATATTTTACAATTTGTTTGTGGGATTTACCCTATTTTGGAAATGGTTCATTTTGCATGTTCATTGGATGTTATTATATTGTTTCCTCAATTTAATTATTATATGTAGTTTCTTACTCTAGTTAAGACTGTATTTTTCCCTGAAAGACATATTTGACCCTCACCGCTTTTTGGAAACCTGTGGAATATGGGGAGTCACATTTGAAGGTATGTGATGAATCGGCCAGGTACATTGATTTAATGGCTTCTAGGTCGAGGATGTCACAACAACCATACATATGTGTGGACCAAAACTACCAGTCAAAAAATAAATGAAATAATTAAAATTTAATACTCATAATAGAATATTTTAATGAAATATTATTAACAAACAGATGTTTAAGTGTTATAATTGAATCTTATATGATATTAAAAATAAGTATATGGTCCTTTTATATATTACAGATATATTTGAATTTCTATTATATGGGATTAAAGTCATATAAAATGAAATTCAGACCTCTGGTAAGGGATTACATTATAATGAAATCCAAATACATAATTTTTGATGTTTACATTCCCACTAAATGAATAATATGATAATATTATAACAAAATAGTTTCTTATCCCGTAGTTTTTTTTTGAAATTTTATGTCTTCCATTCATTTTATGCTTTTAAAGTACTCAAATTTCTAAAATAATTTCTAAATAAAAATGATTTTTTTTAGGACATTAAGGAATATTTTTCATCCATGCCCATATTTTATTTAAAATTATTTAATGAATTTTTTACTATTATAACATTGTGTATTACTGAAATTTTGACCCTGGTTTTATTTAACAACCCTATTAATTATAAACAAATGCATTAATCATTTAGTCTCAACATTGTAATAATCTAGATAGTAAACATAATTTTTCCACCTCTATGATTTGAATTAAAAAAAACTGATATACATGGTTGCATTCAGTAAGACATTTAGAGCCCGATAAGATAAAATTAATTTTTTTTTGAAAAGTAATGTGACCCTTATGAATAGTAATGTAATCCATTTTATTAGTAACCACACTAATTAATGTATAACTAAAATTTTGAAACCATATACATGAAATAGAGTTTTTTAGAAATTAACGATTAAGTGTTTGTATTTTAGTAAGTAAAAAGTATTTAGTAATAATGTTAAATTATTAAATTTATTTAAATAAAAATTAATTTTCAATAAATATATTTAAAAATAAATATTTTTTCCCAATAATTATAGTATTATTGAATAAGACATTAGATAATTATTAAAATTATTATAAAATTGGTTTTAAATGTAAATCTTAATTTTTCATGTAAGTAATGATTTTATTTAAAAATTAAATTTCACTTGTTTATAAAATTGTTTTCAGAAAATGGAGTTCATATTTGAATTATACATATTGAGAAATCTTTTTGGTGAAAATTTTGGATTTTTCTAAAATACATGAATTATTGGTTAATTGTGAAATCTGATAGTTGATAAAATTTTGTAAATAACTGAATTTATGTTATATTCACGAGTCATGGATGAAGTAAATGACCATTGGTTTGAACTGACAAGAAAATATTACTTTTCTTCCACAATCATTTAAAAAATTGTTTTCTTTGAAAAAACAATAAAATAATGGGAAACCCCTCTTCTCCTCTACAATAACCCCCCCCCCCCCCCCCCACTCCCTCTTCACATCACTCTTATCTAGCCTTGAATCATGTTTAAATTGTAAACAAATATCCTCACAAGATCCTATCCCAGGTCCAAAATTCCTAAAAATACCAAATCCTCTCCCCAAAAGAGTCCCTCAATAAAGATTACTTCAAGAGGAATATTCATTTTATCATTTCAATAATTTCATGTTCCTTCCTTTTTATTTTACTTCCTCGCCTCCTTTCATCCAAATATTAGGATAAATCTATTACCATCCATGTAATGGATTATTTTATAAATAATTGTAGAATTATTAATTATCTATGCATTCTCCATTTTTTACACTAGAAATGAAAACAATATCCAAAATGTGTTAATTTAACACATTCAAGGATGAGAGGGTTTCAATTTCTCGTACCATATTCAATTCTGGTCAGGAAACTATTTTGATGGTTAACCAGAATATAATATAATTATTATAACTTTTTTAAGGTTCTTTATTCCTTTTTTTCACATAATATTAATTTATAAATCAAAATTATTTTGTTGTGATTAAAAACTACCAATTAACCAAATCAATTTTCATTAATGTTTTATATAATTATTCTACATCATTCACAGTAACCGAACAAAATTTAATACCATGTAATATTATGGTTTTTCACTAATAACATACAATTTTCATTCTTGAGAACAATTTTCATTATATGTGATTATCCTTACTTAAATATATGAAAATATGCCACGAAGGCTAAGGAAGAAAACGCTCCCAAACAATGAAATTGAATCTCTTAACCCATCAAAAAGAAATGAATGAACCCAATATGGTTATAATAAACTAATTAAAAATAGTGGAGGTTCAGGACTCCAACATTTATGATCCTTCATTTTATTATTCAGGTCATTAAGATCAATTGAGGAACACGATCAGACATAAGGTAAGTGTTTTCCACCGGATCATCCATATTCATTCAGGTTAAATTTATTATATACTTACCTCAATTATATTACTATTAATAAATTTTTACTCCCCATAAATTATGGTCTAATATTCTATATATGTTTACCAACCATAATTATAGCCTCATTTATGAGGATTTATGTGTCTTAAAATGATCTATCAAAAAGATTATTCCTGTAATACAAGCATTATTCAAGGAAATTTATCATATTTTAATCTATTATCAAGGAAAAAATATAATACATTTTTAGATAAAATTATATTTCTAAAATAACTAATTTTATTATGAAAATAATACCTTTTATAAATTCTGGATTTATACGAAGCCTTTCTAAAATAACTCTTCGTTTCCAAAAGAAATATTATATATCTCAATAATTACTCGATGATTTTATAAGGGTACCATTATATGTTTCAAAACTCTTGTTTAGTCATTTGTATTATTGGGAATTATATTTTAAGAAATCATCTACCATATTTAATTTAATGGGTATGATAAGTTCACTTTGGATGTGCTATCTTAAAACAATTCCCCAATTTACTCTGAATGGTTAGTGTTTATGCATAATGTTAAAGGAAAATTATATACATTTCATTTGTTAGCATCAAAATGAATTTATGTGTGGTTTATATTTATCCCCATTCATATAAGGAATGAATTGGACTTACTTAGTGGATGGTGGGGCCCTCTATATCCAATTGATGCATCGATAGATCTTATGTGACAAACTATGGGCATGTCACGAGGCCTTGATAAAAATTATATTTATGGTCTTACCACCTGGCCTTGATGGTGTGGTTATGATTTCCCTCATTATACATTCCATCAATGTGAAACTAATCATTGATAGTTCATGTTTTTATTTGACTATTATAATTCCAATTATTATTATTTAATATGGAAATATTTATCCATCTCTGATACCCTCTATATTATGTTCAAGTATATTTTTTGAAGGCATGTGTTTTTTGATATTCAACATGCCTAATGCTTATGTTAATGATATTGTTTAAAATATCTCATACCCTTACTAATCATTTGATCTCAACTGAAACATATGTTTCATTTTCTCATAAAATAATGATATTTATTTCGAATGACATGTAGGGATAAAATTATAGTTGTGGATGTTCCAAATAAAAATTATATGTTTTATTTATTTGTAGGTTGTAATGTTGAACATATGTATGTATCTAGATTTCCAAATATACTAAAATATTTAATACATCATAACATGAATTTCATGAAATAATTCCAATGTAATTAAATATGATACTCGTTCCAGGAATATAGGTTCGTGTCTTTATAGTTAGTATTAGAGGACGTTTAGTAGAAAATATTTAACCAGATTTAGAAAATGAATATTAGGGAAAAAACCCATAATATAGTCATTGAGGATAAACATACAAGAACAACCTATAATTTGGTAAATAATAGATTATGGGGATCTTCCTATAAAATACATCATTTTTTGGATACTATTAGGGGTTTTTATTCAAGCAGAGATGTAACTATGATTGCAAACACCGACAAAGTGTTTCAGGCATGACAAGGGGTATCCTGTTACCTGACAATAACATATTCTTGTGTATGACATTATTTAGAAATTGTTCCTAATAAAAGGAATGGAAACTACCTGAATAAGCATATCACATGTATGGATTTCCATTCTATGTAAGGAAATAATGTTTTCTCTAGAGCTATGATTGGTGCTGATCAACTTATAACAATATTGGGAAAACTGACTCAGGTTTTGAACAACAACCTAACCCATATGGAGAATCCCCATCCATATCCTGGAAGAACTATTCCAGATCTCATTATGTGACAATAAACTTCATCATTCAATGCGACTACAAACCCATTTGTATCTGAGCAGCGGATATGTTCCCAAGAATAAATATTTATCACATTGGATGTAACGATAAAGGGAAGGTTGTCACGGATGATTATCGTTTATCAAATGATGATGATTAGTGGTGGGAATTAATCCAAAAAAAATAATTGAGGAGGAAAAAATAGAATATAAGTAGTAAAGGGGTGTTAAGGATATTTTTCGAGAAAAATAATTCTATCATAAAAAAATTGAACATATGAAGAGGTAGTTTTTGAATATTGAAGAAGAAAAAAGAGTTAGAATGTTGCAAATTATAAATCTACCATAACCAGAATATCAAGGGATATTATGGACTACATATGTAATCCAAGGATAAATATTGATCGATTCATTGATCATTTAAAACCATTTTTCTTAAGAGAACTAGTTTCCATGAATTTGTCATCATATAAAGATATATACTCATGTTCAATGAAGATGGAAAAATAATTTTCTATGTAATATGACATTAATGGAATGTGAGAGAAGAATAGGGTTGATAAAAAACACTAGAAATGGAAATATGGAAATGGGTAAGAAGGTAATAGTTGTCCATACACACAGTAGTAATTATTGGATAAAACACCTAAGAACATGCATAAAGGAATGGAAGTCTGTTACCAGTGCGAAGATAAAGGGCACTAATATCATGATTTCAAGGGGTAGAAAAACAAAAAAAATCAATTCTAATTTTGAAAATAGATGGGACATATGCACACTAATTCCCTCTGCATAAGGGAAACGTTTCCCAAAGTAGGAAAAGGGAGTATGTCCATGGTAATGCAGTCACAACTACAGATTTTTTTTGTTTCTAATGATGTGTTGGAAGGTACATTAATCATTTCCTATAACATAGACAATGCTTTATTATATTCTAGATTATCAGATTATTTTATATCATCCCAATTTTATAAGTAAATTAGACATGCTAAATATTATTTAACAAAGGTTTTTTTAGTCAAAATTCCTAGGGGTGTATCATTTCAACAAGGATTTGTCGACCGATCCCCTTTATGATACATAAACAAGCTTTTGTTTCTAACCATATCACCATACCCATGATTGAATATAAAATAATACATGGTGTGATTGTCATTTCATGTTATGAGGTAAAGATATATTTCTAGAAGAAGTAAGTTACGATTTTTGATAATGGTGTTTAATCCCTTATCTTTAGAGAAAATCCACATCGGATGATTATTTTCTAGATCCACTGCCTAGTAGATCTACTGAATTCAATTATTTGAGAGGAAGAGACTGAAATATTGATGTTTTAGGAATGAAATTTTGAAATAGATCACATATCTATTTTAAAATAATATGTCGATGTGGTTTTGGATGATTTTCTTGGACATCCAATAGAGCATGAAATTGAGTTTTCCATGGATTTAATTCTAGGATGAAGGCATCAATAAAAGACTCCTTATGGAATGGGAACTATGAAATTAGTAGAATGGAATAAAAAACTAGAGAAATTGAGTGATAAAGGATTTATTCTCACTAGATTCTCACCATGAGGAGCCCTTATTCTTTTCGTTATGAAGAAAGATGAATATATGAGGAGCCCTTAAATTCATGGATCCTAATATTTTCTATATATTGATCTTTGACCCGGATATTATCAATTGAGAGTTTGGAAAGGAGATTTTCCAAATACTATGTTTCGATGTAGTTATGGTATTTATGAGTTTTCAATAATTCCTTTTGGACGGACTAATGCAACCTCTATAATCATAGTTATAATGAATATGGTTTTAAAGGATTATCATGATGATATTTCTGTTTTAATTATTAATGATATCATGGTATACTGAAAAATCTACTATGATCATGAAAATTACATGTGAACTATTGTAAAGAATCCTAGAAGAACTGAATTGAATGGGATGTTTAGGAAGTGTGGATTCTGTCTTCAATCCATTCCATTTTGTGTCTTCATTGTAACTAAGGACGAAATATATATTGATCCAACGAAGGAAAATGCTATTCGTTAATGTCATACCCCAAAGAACATAACTAGGGGACATAGTTTTATTGGTTTAGCATGTTATTATCGGTGTTTCGTTCAAAACCCCTCTTTTTGAGACAACCCAAATACTATGAATACATGAAAATGGGTTATGTTCTTATGTATGAATGAATGTGAGTACAGTTTCAAAGAATTGATGGGGAGATTAGTGAATGCTCTCATACTAAATCTACCATCGAGGAATTCTTGGTTTGCGATCTATAGTGATTTATAAATCAAATGACGTTGTATTTTCCTTATTATGAATGATATAGTTATTCCCTATGCATCGATATAGTCAAAATTCATGAACTAAACTATCCTAGTCATGATTTTGAGTTAGTTTTTGTGATATTTCTTGTAAATGTATTCAGACACTATCTCTAATGTGAATGAAATGAGATGTATAGGGATCACAATATTCTGAAGAATATCATCTCATAGAATGAACTGAACTTGAGGAAAAGAAGATGGATCGATCTACACAAGGATTATGATTTTTTTATTCACTACATCCCTGCAATGGAAAATAAGGTAGATGATGCATTGACCATGAAGGATCATTGAGTTTTTAAGAAAATAAGGATAGAAATGGATCATGTATTCATGGATCTAATAAGGATGGTCATATGAATTATCAAAGAAGTTGAAACATAATCACTTTTTGAATTGGAAGCCCAACAATCACTAATTGAACGTATTAAATGCTCTTAGCTTGATGATGGTAACCTATAAAATAAAATTAATGTAGTGAAAGATGTGAAGTTGGATGACATCGAATGTGAAGATGGAATTTGGAAATTTTGGAAGATTAAATGTGTTCACTCTACACTAGTGATTAAAATAGAGTTATTGGATGATGCCCATAGATTGAATATCTCTATACACTGTGGTCGTATAAATATATATAGATATTTGAGGAAGCATTCCATGTAGGAAAGAATAAAGCTGGAAATTATTGATTATGTATTAATATGTTTTTTCTATCTATATTTGAAGTCAAAACGACAACACCCTAGAGGAGTCAAGAAACATCTATCATTTCCTACATGGATATGGGATGACATCAACAAGGATGTTTTCACTATATTATGTAAAACACCACAAAATATGGATTCAATATGGTTAATTGTTGATTGATATACAAAATCTACACATTTACTTTCCATAAGAGAGGATTTTCTATTAAAGAGGCATTCACGACTATATATTAATGAATTTTAAGACTTCATGGATCCCTATTTCAATAGTTAAGGATCATGTTCTTTTATTTACGTCGAAATGTTGATAAAGTATTTTTAATGATTTGTATACTGATCATTGATTGACAACATATAATCATCCTCAAACTGATGGAAAATCAAAAAGGACATTTCAAACATTAGAAGACATGTTGAGATCATTCTGTATTGACATTCAAGGTTTGGGGGATCAGTATTTTCCCATGGAGGGGTTTTCCTACAATAATAGATTCAATCCTATTGTTAAAATGGCTCCATATGAAGTGTTATATGGAAGGATATGTTATACACCAATATGTTGCGATGATGTTGGTGAAAGGTAGCTAGTGGGCCTAGGGATTGTGGAGGAAACAACATCGATGATACATACAATTTGAGTCTATATTAATTTATCATAAAGTTGAAAAAATATTTATGATGATAAACGAATGAAGGATTTTGAATTTAATGTGGGAGATAATGATTTGTTAAAAGTATCTTTGGGGAAGGGGGCTATATGATTTGGGAAGAAAGTGAAACTGAGCCCTATGTACATATACCCTTTTTAAATTTTGGAGATAATTGGATTTGTTGCATCTCGTTTGGCTATGCCACCTAACCTTTAGAAAGTACACAATGTGGTCCAAGTCTCATTGTTGAGGAAGTACATGATGAACCAAACACATGTCCTCACCACTGAAGGAATTGAACTGGAACCTAACTTATCATGCTGGGAAGAGGCTATCCTGAATCTGGATGCTAAAGAATAGGTTTTGAGGAATCAGATGACTAGAATAGTATATATACTATTGAAAAAAAAATCTATGAGGCAAGATGGTATCCTGAGGAACTTATGATGAAGATTAAATTTTTAGTAATGTGATGATAAATGGAAAACCCAATGATTTTTAAATAAAATCATAAAACAATGTGTCTCCAATTTGTTACGACCTATGTTGTAATCATAATTATATCACCTCTGTGATTTGAAATTTGAAAAAATAACATACACTTTTACATTCAGTAAGATATTTAATGTCTGGTAAGATCAAAATATATTTTTCATGAATAGTAATGTGGCCCTTAAGAATAGTATCATACCCTTTTGAATATTAATCTCATTCTTACGAATTTTAACCAAAGACATGAAATAATAAATAAAATTTAAGCATCTTATAAATGGAATATATTGTTTATAAATTAATAATTAAGTTTTGGTATTTTTGTGAGTACAAAATATGTAATTAAAATTTTAAATTAATAAATTGATTTATAAGAAAATAAATATTCATAAAATGAATTCCTAAATAAATTTTACATTGTCCTATAATTTCAGTATAATTTAATATGTCTTTAGATAGTTTTGAAAGGTGTTATAATATCAGTTTTAAATTTAAATCTATATTTTTCATGAAAATAAAAATTTAAGTAAAAATTAAATTCCTATTGTTTGGGAAATTATTTTTGATAAAATTATGTTAATATTTTAATTCTACATTTCATAAAATGTATATATTGATTTTTTCATATTTCTTTGATATACTTGAATTTTTTGTAAATAGTGAAATTAGATAATTTACAAAATATTCTAAATAAGTCAATTTCCGCATCATGCTTCATGTATGGATGATTTAGTAGATCTTTAATTCGAACTAACATAAAAATATTACTATTTTTGGTTTCAAGCATCAACACTATTTGTTTTCATTGAAAACTAATAAAATTTTGATTAAAATAACTAGAAAACCCTCCTCTCTTCCACTAGCCCCCCACCCACTTCTTATATTGTCCACTCCTCTCAGGCATTGTGGCTTGTCAAAATTTGGCCCAAATATTCTTCCAGGCTCTTCCCCCATGTCCATATGCCCTTGGCCTCAAAAAAATTCCAAAACCTCTCCCCTAAATAGGACCTCAATGAATATTACTTCAATACATCAATTTCTCTTTCCATTTCATTTAATTCAAGTTCCTTTATTTTCTTTTTCATTCCTCCACTACTTTCATCAAAATGTTTTTATGAATCTAGTACCTTACATGTACTATAATTTTTTTATAATAAAATAATAATTCATCCTCATCTCTCATTTCCCCATCTTTTGTACTAGAAATGTAAACACCATCTGAGATGTAATAATTTATCATATTCAAGGATGAGTGGTTTTCACTTTTATTACCATATTCATTTCAAGTCATTAAAACCATTTTTATCACAAAACAAGACTATAATATATTTATTATAACTTATATAACGTTTCAAAATACTTTTTTTACAACATGATATTAATTCATTAAACAAATTGAGTATGTTGTGATACGAAATTTCTAATTAACCAAGACAAGTGTCATTGATGATTTATATAATGATTCATCATCACTCCTAATAATTGAAAAAATTATATAACCATGTAATCCTCTTGTTATTGACTAATATCATATAACTTATATTCTTAAAATCCAATCTCATTCAACAAGTTTATCCTTACAATAATAAACGTAATCTGATCATGAGAAACAAGGAAAACAATTATCCCAAACAGTGAAATTTAATCTCTTAACCCAAAAAAGGAAATTAATGATTATAATAAGGTTATAAAAAATAATTTACATGTAGACTAGGTTCTGGAATCATAAATTTATTAACCAAATTTTGATTATTTAGCTCATTATGATCTTGTTTGGAACACTTTCAGACGTAGGGTAAGGGTATTCCACATGAACCACCATCTTTAATCATTTTACTTTTATTATCTACTTAATTCAATTAATTTAAAATTAATTCATTTTACACCTAAAAAATTCTGTTTTAATTTTATATATGTCTGTAAAAAATAGAATCCTACCTTTTTGGGTTGATATTTTTTTAAAAAATAACTTCCAACAAACTTATTCATGCATTACAAGTGGGATTCAAGGGAATTTCTCAACTTCATACCTATTTTCAATGACAAAATATAATCTGTTTTCCTCAACAATCATATTTCTATAATCCCTCATTTTATTAGGAAAATAATATCTTTATTCACTTCTATTTTTATGTAATTAATTTTCTAAAATAACTCTTCATTTCAAAATAAATGAGTATTTATCTCAGGAATTACTCGATGATTTTATAATAGTATCTTCATTTATTTCAACAGTCTTATTTATTCTTATGTATTATTGGGTTTAATATATTATGATATCATATAAAATATATAATTGAATGGATTATGATTATATTTAATTTTAATGTTTTATCTTTATACCATTCCAAAATTTATTCTGAATAGTTAGTGTTTATGTTTAATTTTCGTGGAATGTTATTTACATTTCATATATAAACATCAATATTAATGTATATATTGATTATATTTATCCCAATTCATATAATGATTTCATTGGACTTTTTAATATTTTGTTAGGGCCCCCTATATCCCCATGGTTTATTGGTAGGTCTCATTACAAAACTATGATCTTTCCATGAGGCCTTGAGAAAATGTAAATTGATGGTATTTGAATGAGGCCTTGACGGTATGGTTATGATGTCCGAAATTATTCTATCCCTACTTATGAAACTACTAATAGATAGTTCATGTGCTCATTATACAATTATAATATACAGGATTATGTTTTATTCTGACATTATGTATTCTTCTCTTTTTCCTACCATATTATGTTCAAGTATAATCATTAATGGCATGTGTTTTTTGTAATCTACCATGACTAATGTTTATTTTTATAATATATTCCATGGTATTGTTTACCCTTTCTAAGTGTTTGATCTCACCCCTTTCTTGTTATAATTTTATTATTACATGAAGAAATTTATTATTAATGACATGTAGGGAAAAACATATAGTTCTGGATGTTCCCAATAAAAATTAAATATTTTATTCCTTTTCATGTTGTAATGTTGAACTTATGTATGTATCTGGATTTCCAAATCTACTAAACTATTTTTTACATTGGGATAAGAATTTATTTCATTCATGAAAATTTAATGAAATAAGACACCGGGTATGAGCAACTAGGGATGGGTCATTACATTTTACATTCTATAATTTTTTAATAGTAATTCTTTTGCCTTTTGAATATCCCAAGACGTTTTACATAATGTGTTCAAAAAATCATTATTTTAACGTACAATAAATCAATTTCATTTCCCAATATCATTTACTCATATTCATTGGATCATCCTTAATATGAATCCAGCATTCCCTTCAAATTATATTTTTCCATAATACTTTGAAAATTTCTAGATATTATATATCGAATTTAAAAATGAAAATATCATATTCCTCATTAATTGATCATTGATCAGTCAAAATTGTTTTCATTTATGAATATATCCTTTAATGAGTATTAAAATTTGTAGAGGATATACTGTATGACACCATCCTACATATTCTTATAGATTTAGTAGGGAAATTTGGATTAGGGAATGTATTGACATTTTTTTTGCTAGTTCTTCTAATAGTGATGGTTATTCATTTTGTTACAATGTTCACTATGTTATCTTTGTTAATTCATATGATTAATGAATTGAAATTATTATGTGTTTGGGGAAAAATGAATTAAATATCCCCTTCATCCATTTTTATGTCCTATGGAAAAAATAGGTGGGGTATTTGGAAAATTTATTACCAATTTTTATATGATGTATTGGAATGAGGATTAGATGGTACATTTAATTTGTACAAAATTCTGTGTTTTGTAATTATGAAATTAGTTATTAATTTACATGTCATTATTTGAATAGTAATTTCATTCATTGATATGTTTTAATATCGTGATATTATTTATGTGACATTAATTGATCAAAATTTGATCCATCCTAATTATTCATTAACTATTTATTATATGATATATTCCTCAATATGTATTACTCTACTATGCATCGAAGAACACCATTTTATTTTTTTCACATTCCCTAGGATGTTAAGAAGTGAATTGTATTTGATAAGTATATATAATATTGAGAGAATTATAATATTTTCAAAGAAAATAATATTCTGTATTTTATTCTTCAATTATATTGTGACATTTAACCATGTTTCTACTTTTCAAAAACTATTAAACTATTTTATTCCTATAAATGTGATTTATTATATCTAGTTCCAATAAAATTATATAATCACATTCACTATGATAATAGGTTAATTGATTCTATATCTTGTATCAGATGATGTTTAGTACAAACCACGTGATCAATATATAGTAAAACATAGTTTGATTAACATAATACAATGAACAAATCTAAAGATGTTCCTGTGTATACAATAATATAATTATTTTAGAGAAAGTTTTAGATTTTTTTGTTTTACTATAAAATAAATCCTTATTTTTATATTGGAATGTGGATACGACATTAGAATATATTCAACATGAGGAAACATCTGTGAAAGGTTCTAATTGCATATTAATACAATTTGAAGTAGTGTATGATGAGTGGGACTATGAATGTGAGCCCAATTTTACACTCTAGGGGGATATTTTTTAATATATTCAAAATCACATTACAAACCACTATAAAAAAATAGAATATATTTTTATGATATGAAAATATTCCCAATGAGTCTAAGATCTTTATTTGTGATTATCTATGCATAAATAATTTAGTTATTTTATGTTTTACCATTATTTTTTCATTATACATTATAATTTTATATCTATAATTTAATGATCTAATATAGTATATCCCATTGGTTATAAATGGAACCTTGATGATGCAATATAAACCAAGTTAATACACAGTATCTATATATGGATTTTGCTCTAAATAAATACAAAAAATATTAATTAGGGGTTTGTGGTGGATTTGAAATAAAATACAACTATATTGGGGTAATTGACTCATGTAATGACTAATAACCATGGTCATTTGAAGAATCCAACTGACTTGCATGTTGGTGTAACATTTTAAAATGGTTTCATGCTATAATATTCCATATTAATCAATGGAACCAATAATCCAATATAAGGGGAGAAATGGATATCATATTTAAATAATATTTTTCTCTATTTGGTATGTAAAGGGAGGGATAATGTTTTGGGGGCAGTTTATCATGTCATGGGGTAATATGATCAATAGAGGATGTTTATTCAAAAAACAATATGGACATGGATGAAATAGAGTACCTATAGTGGACGTATTTGTAGATAATTGTCTTTGGGGAATATATTCCCCACAATAAATGGGAAAATACATAGATAAAATTTCAAATTCTAATACAAAAGTGGGAGGAAAATAATTTTATGGATGAATCCTCATTTAAAAAGGATAACAAAAAGTGATGTTGATTATATAAGGAATCTAATGACTAATATTGACTATTTATTTGACGGGTAAATTAAATAATTAAAATGTAAATAATCCCCAAATAAATCACACTATATGATGATCTAGTATCATTTTATATCATGATAGAGAATTAATTCAACATGAAATATCACTTTAATTGAATGGAAACTAATAACAAGATGAATTAGAACATCATTGTGAAAAAAATTGATAAGGGGAAATGATGAGGGAGAATTTGATTCGTGTGATACTTATAGAATGAATCAGCCTAGTGAATAATTAATTGGAACATGTATATATATAGATAATGTTAATCATGATTGTGATTTTAAGGTTTTGTGGGAATCCATCATTGTAATGTCTAAAAAATGTACGTTGATGGGGAACTATTCCATCCAATCTCACATGCATCAAGTGAACATACCACTGAGGAGTCCAAGGGGAGAATTCCAATATTATTATGTTATTATTTTGAATGTTTATGCTCTAAAAATTTTGTGGAATTTACTTTTATAATATCATAAAAAGTAGATAATGATTTATTCTATTCTAGGATTCAGAATAATTTTATATCATACATGTTTCCAAAAAATAAATACTTCATTAGCACTCTAATAAGGGACATATCAATCAGGAAAACTAGTTGAGATATTATAGCAATAATTATATGTTATTAAAACCTTACTATGTTACATGGAAAACCCATATTAAACATATTCTTATTATACCTATGGTACACAATAATATAACCATTGAGATGGATTAGATTTCAAATTATAATTAATATAATTATTTCCCAGAGAATGAGATAAATATCTTAGATAAATATATTGAATTCCCTATCTATAAAATAGAGAATTATTCATGTCAATCATACATCCATCCACCCCTTATTTACTGAATTATTGAAATTCAAGGATATAAAGTGCACAAACCACCATTGAATGAGATTTATTTCCCTATAATATAAAATTTTCATTATGTTAAATACCGAATTGAAGTGAGTTCTAATGAAATACTAATAAATGAATAGAATGTGAAGATAATACTCATATGGAATTGACACCTATTGTTAATCCTATAATTATGACTCTCATTAAAATAGAAACTATTGATTTTGTGGATCTAAAAAAACAACTGCATGATTTGTTTTCTAAGAAGTTCAATGATCCTACTACATTTAAATTTTAAGTTTACATTCATTTCATGAAAAATAAGTGATATACTATGATTCTATTTGTTCATTATAGTTATATCAATTACATTACCATGAAGAAATATTATATTATACTGAGGATTGGTGAATTTTTAATTAACTTTAATGGGTTCTATAATTTTCAATAATAGGCATTTATTCTGAGTATCATCAATATCTAGTAAAAAGAGGAATATATTATAAATATACCGTATCATATGAGGTTTAGAAATTATAAGCCTATATAAAATAAAATGGAATTGACTAATTCACACTAATTATTATTGTTCAAATGAATTATGGGTTCATTGCATATATTGATAATTATATTTGGGTATATATTTATGATCTCATAGAATAAATCCAATGATATGAAGATAATAAGAGTTATTGACCAACAATTATTGAGTATCATAGGGAAATATAATTATATGGGAAATTTTGAAAGTTTGATTTTTGAGTAGGGTTTTTTTTCATTGTCATATTACCTCAATGGATGGAATTTTAGCATATCCACCAAATATAAAGGTAATAAAATATTATAATATGTCAATAAACATAACTAAGGTATGCATTTTCCTCAGATTAACATTTCACTCTCCCTGATATGTTCGAAGATATTATCATTATACAACTCTTTAACCATTTTGAAACATATAGTTATTTATGTTATTATAGATTTCAGAATATAAATAATGTTTTTGTGAATTAATGATGAGGTTTCTCAGTGCACCAATTTTATAATGTCCATTTTTATGGTTTTTATTTATTATATATAGTGAAAATTAAAATTAAGGACATATATGGGACATTACACAGAATAATAAAATTATTGAATATGTAACCCTGTAGTTAAATATCCATCAACAGAACTATCTAAACCATTATATTGAGTTGTATGCCGTAATTGTTTTCATTTAAGATATCCATGCATTATATGTATGTTAAATATTGAGATATATATAAATATAATAATATCAAAAAAATATTTTCCTTGAAATTTATGAACATGAGTAAAAGATGACAGTGATAACTACTCAGTGGTTATTATTCCTCAAGACACTACAACACAAGAAAGACTCCTAATGTGGTTTATGAATTGAGTATGAAATTTCATGATGGTTTTATTAAAACAAAGACTCGATATTATTCTATATTCAATAACATAGTAAATATTGGTAGGAAATTTATTAGCTAAGGGAAACCTATCACCTTTTTAAATTAATTTCCAATCCTTATGAGAAAATGAAAAATCATACCCCCATTATTTTATGAGTTTCCTAATGATAATAAAATTCATGAATTATGGTCAAAAGTATATTATATTTATAAACATGGTGTGCCTTAATTTTTTAATGAGGGTATTTTTTCAATCCATTGGTGGGATGAAGACATAATTGTTAGATAAATCCCATGACCAAAAATTTTTATGCTCCCATAAAGGACCAAAATACATGTATATTTTATGGGACATTTTTAGTGGGGAGAAATGAAATAGTAAATTTTATACAATATATTTATATTATTTTTTATAGATAAATGATTAGAGATAATATCCAAAAGGATTCAAGAAACCTATAACTAATCAAATACAGAGATAGGATGGTTCTACTATGAAAATTTTAACTATATTTCAAGATAATAAATGAATGATGATATAAATTGGTTATTTATTGATCACCATAACACATTCACACATTTTTTTAATTATACTATATATCTACCTTCTGGTTGAACTACATTGAAATATTTTGAAAAACATTTCAGACGTCGCCCTATACATCATTCAATTATATTTGATCATGATATGAGACATATATAAAAAATATGGAATATTATTTCAAATCATCTTAACACTAAGATATATTTGTGAACCACCTATTATTCTCAAATGAAATGGAACTCTTAATAGACTATTGAAAAATTACAGTATCTGATGAGGTTGTGCTTGATTGAATTTCATGGTATGTGGGACTAGTATTTACAATTTGTGGAATTATTTTAAATTAACATCATTCATTAAAGAAATAAAATTGAATAGTATGAATCATTTTATGGTAAGAGGCTTCATAAAAGAAATTTTTGGGAGGATGTTAGCAAATAGAATCATGTAGTATCGAATATTATTGACGATACAATAGTGAATGTCAACACTATTTAGAATTATATTATGGAATATCAATGAAAGAAATTTATGATGAAAACTGTGGAATGGTATTTGAATTTCTACGTCTAGATCTTGTGTTCATGAAATTATACCCCATGATTAGTATTATAAGATTTATATAGTAAGGGAAACTATTTATTTTTTACATCAATCCGTTTTAAATTCATTTAAGTGATGGATATATGGATTACCTTTTTCAAATTCCACATAGCCTCTATAATGTTCATGATGTGATCTATATATCATTATTGAAAAATTATAATCCTTTTATAATTAAAGTTATAACATTTGAGAGAATATATTATGAACATTACTTTTTGTAATGATAATAGACAATCAAAATTATGTATAATTGAGAAAATGTATTAACATACCAAATGAATTGACTGGTAAAGGTACATATGAGAAATCACAAGCTACAATAAGTAATGTGGGAACCTAAATATAATATGGTGATGAAATTTCCAAAACTATTCATAAGGATAAATTATAGAAATTTCATGGGAAAATATTTTCAAGGATTCAAAAAACCCCATGGGGCGTAGATTACTGTAGCAGTACTATACCAGCGGTGGTACTGTTGAACGGCGGTATTGTAGCGGCGGTAGGGCACTGTAGCGGCGGAGGGTATTGTAGCAGTATGGTTATTATTCACAGAATGGGTCTTAGGCCAAAATATTTGGGCCAACGGGCTATGTAATGAGCTACATGCCCACTGGGCCTTCGGGCTATGTTATGGGTCTCCCTCTACCCAGTTAAAAAGAGGTATTTGGTTTGATATAAATAATAAAATGAGGCTTCGGCCCCATCCTTTTAAAAAAATTTAAAACATAAATTATTATTTTATGAAATTTTATTTTTTAAATTAATAAAATTTTGGAATTTATATAATAAATATTAATATATTTTGATGTATTTTTGTTAACGAATAATTAATTTTCAATGAATACAAAAAATAGTACGATTTATGAAAATGTAATCTAAATTATATTATTTAAATAAAGTAATTTTTTGAATTGGATTGAGAATTATATTATTTTCATTAAACTATACATAATTAAAATAATAAGACATGGTCAACATGACTTATATATTGGATAGAAATTATATATAAAAAGATTATATTAGGAAAAACATTTACCATTTAATTTTTTTGAGATTATTTGTAAATTAATTTATTGAAAATATTTTGGGAATTTATATATTTTAGGAATTTGATTGTAAAATATAATGATTATTTTCCTCAAGAAATGTTATAGTTTTATTTTAAAATTAATTTCATAAATTTCAACATCATGGGATAAATCTTTTGTAAATACACTATTAATGTCATCCACTATATTTCTCTGGATGTATTATAATCATTTTCACTATTGAATGTTATGGAATTTTTCATTCTAGATCATCCATTATGGGTAGTTATTAAATTATAAGGAATATTGATTATGTTCTATTATTTTTTCTTATGAGGAGTTCAATAAACTATTTAAGTGATCGATGGGGGTCATAATTTCATAACCCCTTAATGAATTATTTAGCATCATGTGACTAAATTGTTAGTTATTTCATATATGCCTAACCCAATTATTTATGATGTCTTTACATGATTCCTATATTTTAATTTCTATATGTAAAAATTTATATATTCCTTCATCATTAAATCTATGGGATGTTTCCATGTGATTAACTAAATAGTTATGTTATACAGGGATGACATTCAATCTTATATAATTATTTATATATAAGTATTGGATAATATTTAATCATTAACATTTATTCATGAATTATTTAATATATGATATATTATTCTCCATGCATTCCCTTTCTGTACATCTGATATCACCTATTTAATCCTTTAACTTCCCACATGAAGCCAATTAGTGTCATATGATTGATATTAAAGGACATGCTAAAGGGAATAATATGTTCTCCAGTAATATCATTGTGTTATATTTTAATCATTAAAATATAAATCCCCATTCAATGATTTATCTATTTTCCACGACTATAAAACAATTTTATTCCTTGGGATATGATCACTTGTATTTAGTGTAAATATAATAAAATTACCACTACTTTTTTCCTACTCGTATAGTGGTTACATAATTAAAATAGTTATTTTATTTATTCCTTATTTATCTCCCTATAATGGTCATGGAGATCTTGTGGTTAGTGTCTCATGATTTACAATTGCTATTTTTTCTGGGTTTATCTTTTATCATAGACTTATTAACTATTCTATAGTTTTATTAGGTCAGTTTGTAACATAGTTGGTGAATGTTGGGGGAAAAGTTTCTCCATGAATAGTTCATTAAATTAAAAACTCTTATTATTTACTACTTATACCATTTTCTATTGTTTTAAATGATATAATAAGGTTACCAAAAAATTCATAGAATGTGTGATGTGGTTTCCCCCATGGATTCAATTTTGAATTGATTCTTTTTTTATCATTCAACACACAAATATATTTCCATATAACTATGATCACATAATGATTGGTTAATTTCATATGATATTATTTGTAAATATATTTCCTCATATTGTAGGATATTTTATTTCAATGTATTATGTAATAGATTTATTTTATATTTTTGGTGTTTATGTATCTTGTATGGTTTTTTAATATTTTTGTCATTTATCATTTTAGATTCATTGATGATTATTATATTATGTATTTTTTACAATTCATTCATAATATGGTCTACCAAATAATGTTATAATGGATTCATTAGAAAAATTAAAAGTTATTTAATGATTTTATCCTTATTTATATGTGGCATCCTCCATGCTTTTTTATGTAATGTTAAATGTGATGTTGTTTTTTAAGATCATGGCCTTTATTAGGGTCATCTCGGTTGTGTTTTCTAGTACTTCGGAGTTTCTTATGTAATATTGATATTTAGTAGTCGAATGAGGTTTGTTTGGGTGATGATTTATGAAAAATTAATGAACATAGGAATGTACACATATTGCACACAATTTTACAAATTGTGCTCATAAACCTCGGTAACCATGCAAACCAGGATAAGGAGGTCCGCATGAATTGAACATGGTGTACCCTAACCGTGTGCCCCTACCCAGGAAACCATGTTTCTCCCATTCCTTCTTCTATCTTTCTTTTACCTTTTCTTTCAATATATCACATTTTCCATGGATATAAAACAATGAGTAAATATCTAGATCTATTATTAAGGATCTAGATCAAGATTTTCACGATATTGATGTTTTTATCATAATTTTTGGTTTAGGGATTTTGATCTATATCTTGATCGACGTCGTTGTGGTGCTCAAATTTTTCAATTTTCTATTGGGCTAACATCTGATAAATATATTAGGTAGGTAGTCTAAATATATCACACATAGTATTGGATTTGATTTATTTATGTGAAATTATTGATTTTTTTGTTTCCATTTATAATCGATTTCCTAAATTAAGAAAATTATGAATTGGAATTGACTTGGGTTTCCTTGGTGATTTAATTTATGATTTAATCCTAAAAAAATGGGGTAGATATATGATTTTATGATTTTGTTTATTGGTTGAGATATTGAAATTAAATGTCAAATTGGTGGGGTTTGAGATAATTAATTTTGGGGAATTAATTATGAGATACTGTTTTGATATGTGAGATTATTAATGGTGAATTCATTATGTATCATTATGTTGATAAAGATAGTTAGTTGTGAGATTATTTATCAAAAATTGAAATTTTATGTGGATAATAATTTGTGAAGAATTAATTATGGAATATGATTTTTCTTCATTGATTAATTAATTTATTAATTAAATAATGGGTTGTGTGCTTAGTTAATTTTTGGTATATCTAGTGGGATTTGATATGCCCAGTTGATCGATGGATTAGTAAGGTAATGGTGGGGTAAATTCTTGTGAATAAATTAATTATTAAATTAATGAGAATTTGGGTTAAATACATGGAATTATAGAGTAATTTAGAAGTTGGAACATTGACATGGTGATCCTCTCTTATAGTTTTCCATTATTTGGATGTTGGGTGATAAATATGTCAAACTATACAGAATGGGATTTTGGTTGAGTTACATGGTGTTCAAGACCGAATGGGATTTTGGGTTCTTGATATGGTGTTCAACCCAATATTAATGTCAATAAAGAATTATGATTTTTTTTGAGACATTAATTGAAACTAGGTCTAGTGTTATGATTAAATAATAAATTACATTGTGATAGAAATTTATTTATGCCTTGAATTTATTTCTTCATAGGATATCATACATATTCTCTTGACTATTATTTTTTTAGACACCATTAGTGGTGGCCTACTGAGTCGTACTCACACCCTACCTGGGCCGCCTAATTGGAACCTAACCAGACATTATTATTGTAGGAAATGATAAGGGATATATTTTTGTTGGTAATGGATAATATATGAGGGGACCGATCATGGAATGGGCCATGGTATGTAGTTGTTTTTTCATCACCTTTAGTTTCATTTTAGATTCTTTTCACTTTCATTATCATAGCATGGCTTCCATTTTAATTGGTATTTTTTTCATGTTTTGAAAATCATGTGACTTTTTGTAGTTTTAGTTATTTTTATGTTTCTACACTTGTATATTTTTGTTTTATTTTATCAGTGTTTTATTCTGATAAAAGAGCGTCTAGTATCCCCAATAATGACATTCCATAACATTGCTACTCGTCTGTACCCTCAAGTGTACGGTGAAGCATGCTTGGAGGAATGTGACCAACCTGCTCGAGGAACAATTTAGTGGCACCAAGGTCTGGATGTTACATAGTGGTATCAGATGAGTTTTTTTTAATTCTTCTTCTTTTCTATTAGTATTTTGGTAAAGGTAGATAGGAGACAACGAAGAGTCAAGGCTTGGTAATGATATCTTGCATTGAAATTTTAAACCCATGAATGGGGGATAATCTTGGTACTTAGGGTGGGATTTTTGTAAATGGTGTTTCTTGTTATAATTGGATATTATATTTAAATGGGTGAAAGACATCAGATGTGATGGGTTTCTTATTTTAAAAATTGTTGAACATTGTTTCATTTCCTAAATAGGAATGATAGGTGAGTCTACATGAATAATACTATGAACTCAAGGTTATTGTGACATGACTCAATTTTGGTACTCATGGAGAAATGGGTTATGGGTAAGTCATTAAATGTGAACTATTTTTCTTTATTGTGAGATTGAAATAATGATACAAAATGAGAATAGATTTGTGTCTAATGAAAATATTGATTGATGAAAATGTATATGAATAATTAATTAAATGTTTAATTAATTAATTTTATATAATGTGATTAATTAATGGGAATATAATAATGAGAATGTGATTACCCCTGTTAACCAAGACCCAGGAGTAGGATGGTTTATGGTATTGATTGTGCCTCTTTTTAGACTGTGAGGCAATAAAAGGGGGAAATGGCATGTCAAAATTTGATCTATTTTGTTCCTCTATTATATAAATGTAATTATTTTTCATTATGATACCTATGACATGTGTTCGGTTTTATAGAGATATGCCACTACGACATTTGTTGAGAGGGAGACTGGGGGTTATGGCCTATAATGAACTTCCAAACTGTGAACATTAGACACTAGTGGTGTAATAACATGGGGAATTGGAGTAGTTCAAAGAGATCACTTCCCATTTCATGAAATTAATTGAGAGAGTCCTAGGTTGGGTTCTCAAAAACATTTCTGATTTGACAAGGATTTTTTAGCTACAACCCCTTCCGACATTTACTGCATAAGGTGGAACTGGGGGAGATGAATTCTATATTGAATCTATAAATATCATACATGATCATTTGGAGACTCCAGCTAAGATGTGGGGTATGTTGGATAAATATATGATATGGGTGTCATCAAAGGACGGGTGGGTCATTTAGGTATGATCTGGATATACTGATGATTTGTAATGGATGGATGTTCTATAGAAGTTCATGGAACACTTATATCAGGAGCCATTGAGACAATATAATTCATTATAGATTATTCATCTTTCCTACAAAATCATGTACATAAATGAGTATTCATAATGTTTTATAAAATTATGTTGTTTTGATCCATTTTTTTGGGAAGATGAGGCTTTTTCAGAAAAACATTTTTAGGAAAGACTTAAGTGTGACATATAGTCCCATGTGAATATCATTTGGCTAAAAAAGTTCTCAGAAGTGGTGAATCAGGATATCATTTTAGAGGGTAAATTAATAGAATCTTATGAAATTGGATAGGTTTCTCCCACAAAAATATGAGGTGTTGTGATTTCTGAGAGTAGGAAGTGTTCTTATGAGATCCTTAGTTGGGACAATGGAAAGCAACATGGATTTTCCGAAAGAACTGTTTCACCATGTGATGGCCCAGACTCTCTTGGTACATTCATCTTCCAAAAACAATCCAGATCCTAAAGGGGTAGCATCTTGGCGTGACCGAGACGGATCGGCGCGACCGATCGGCGAGACCGATCAGTGAGACTAATCGGCATCACCTAGCTTTGTCGGGGTTTTTCTAGTGACGTGCACAAATTGAGTTTTAAACCCCTCTTTGACCCCTTTAAGCTTGTTTTAAATCCCGGTAGTGCCCATAAATGTAATAATTAAATATTTAATAAATTAACCTGGTGTGTGTGTTGGTTTAAACCACCGAACCCTTTAATAACGTGTTGGGCCGCGTGGTAAACACATGACCCCGCTTCTTACACGGTTTGGCATTCTTATCTCAACCGTCCGCGGATGTTATAAACTAAGGGTTAGCCATGGTTTATTCATTTCTCAATCACCCTCTTCTATGAGTAATTTTCATTCAGATGAGCCGCATCGCTATGCGTGAAGTTCCGCGCTCAGCCTAAGAGTTGATAGACGAGGCAATTTTCGTTCAGGTGAATCGTATCGCTATCTGTGAAGTTCTACCCCCAGCCTTAGCGTCGATTGTTGATAAAAAAGTAGGGAATTTCTTCCTCACTCTCTTTTGTGTATCATGTGGGGTGGGAGTGCTTTTGGTTCTATAGAATTAGATAATCTAGACTTAAATAAAGATAATGAACTGGGTTCTATGAAGAAAGACTGGGGGCTGTGATCGTTGATGTTGTTTTATGTTGTTATCATCATTTTGAATTGTGAGGGCTTATGCCTACTGAAAATCATGGTCATTGGTTGCCTTTCTCTATGCACTAATGAACCCCTGAGGATGTTTTAAATGAATTTTTTGTGGTTGTGAACTCCTGATGTATAAAGGGAAATTGGTTAATCACGTACAACTTGCTAAATGGATTGAAAGCACCAGGATCAACCCTTCTATGGTAAACCCCGGTTAAAGCACACGAAATAGAAATCATGGAGTGTGTTAAATCTTATAAATCTGAAAATACTGGCATGGCCCTGCTTTGTGTTGGTGGTAGTGTTTTGGTTGTTTTCTTTTATGGGATGATTGCTGGATATATGGGAGGGGATGGGATCCCCTGTTGATATGGATTCTGTGGCTGTGAGTTTTAAGAACGGTCGGTTACCTTGTTTATATCATGAATTGGGGTGGGATCCTCTGTTGATGAGAAACCATTTTGGGGGACACAGGGTAGTGTCTCAAGGGCTTATTTGGTTCTAGTACTTCGAGGGATCTCACTTATCCCCTTGTTGTTGTAACATTACAAGAGAACCGGGTGTGAATGTTTAAATTGATGTTTGGCGGGATTCTTTCCTTGGATATTCTTATGGTGTTAGTTTCCCAAGTAGTTTCATGAACTTATTTAAACATTATTACTGAACATGAAAACAATAATGGGACAAATTATTTTTGTTGGCGAGAGTCTTGACTTGTACTTGAGTGATATTGTAATTTGTAGGCTGTGCTGTTGTGATCTTTAGGCTGTCTGAAGGAAACACTAACCTTGGGTGAGTGCTTGTTATCTATGTATATACTTGTAGTTTTTTGTTTCTTATTCGCTCCCCACCCATGTTGATCACTTAGTGTCGAACACCCCCATTTTAGGGGGGAGGGTGTTTTTCCCAACACTATTCTTAGTGGATGGTTATTAGCTCCTTTTTTATCCCTTTCCCAGATAGCCCATGTACCTTCGGGCAGGCTGTGATGGCCTGAGGTCCATTATTAGCCCAAGAATCTTCGGGCGGGGTAGTGTGGAGGTTATGGCCCAGGTGTGTACGGGCAGGTGATTTCCCAAGTATCTTTGGGATGAGGCCAAGGTGTCTTCAGGTGTGGTAGTGGATCTTCTAGCCCAGGTGTCTTTGGGAATGGTGGTGGTTGTTCTGGCTTAGGTGTTTGCAGGCGTGGTTACGTGTGAAAGTTGTGGCCCAGGTTTTTGCGGGCGGGATTCGGCAGTGGAACTGCGTGCGGTTGTGGCCTAGGTGTGTGCGGGCAGGTGTGGCAGTGGGACTACGGTGAGAATTGCGGGATTGGTTCGATGCATAGGATGTCTCAATAACCAGTGGGAAAGTGGCGCGGGGTACCCAAACATCGATGTGATCTTATATATATTACTTGGTTTGCATTACTTGGTGAGTGTAGCCGGTGAGTGGGATGGGTGAGCTCCTTCATAGTTATGGTTGTCTGCTTCTCATGAGACTTTAGTACGTTCTCCCACCTATGCACTAGAGTCTTTTGTTTTCCCTACTGAGTGTACTTGTATGCTCACCCTACGTATATAAAACTGCTTTTAGGTTTCAAGGAGGACTTCAGGGATCGCGTTGGACGATACTAGCTCGGATCTTTGGGGTAGTTGCAGTTGTTGTTTTCTTTCTTTGGTACTTACCCTTGTAGTAACTTTTGTACCCTGTGGCTTTTACTTTTGGAACATGCATGTGGGAATGGTTTACTTTTGGATTTAATTTTCTTTTACTCTTGGTGTTGTTGGGTTTCATCATCTTATCTCCCGATCCATTAAAACAAAAAGGGTAATGCCTTCCACTTGTGGGTAATTTCCATACCCTTGGTGCTGGTCGCCACTGTGGGACCTATAGAAGGTGGGTTTCAGGGGTTATTATCTCTCCTTCAACTTAATGAAAAAGGGCTTGGCAACCTGCTGACCCTTCCCACCTTTTGGTGAAAGTGAGTCGTGACTCACTAGACCTTAATAATGTTCTTTTACACCCATTTAGTATAATAGGAAAATATTTCACACATTTTCATTTACCACCAGAGGAGTTCCATTTTTTTGGAATGATGGGGAACCTACGGATGTTATGTAGTGAGCAGTGACATGCTGATGCTGAGGGAGAAATTGTACAAAGTCAGAGTGTGGGAAGGGGATTTTATCCACCTTATATGTCTGGAATCTGTAACTCTATTCGAAAAGGAATTAGTTGTTTTGTATGTGGCACATAATGGTATGAGTGCCCTTATTTGTAGAGTGGTTCTACTGAGGGTTCTCAGACGATTCCACATGAAAGAGGGGTTGGAAATTTACATGCAATACTACCCACACTTGTGGAAAGCGAGGTTGGGACATCGATTGTGAGAGGTACTATTCTATTAGCTTATATATTTTATATTTCCTTCTTTAATACTAGTTAATATCATTTAATTATATATGAAAACTATGTTAATGTTTTGAGCTTGGAGGTGGAGTCTTTATGTTGAGTGATGAATATCGATCAACCCTTGGGAACACGGTCTAGATATATCTATCTTTGAAAGGGGTTCTATCTTGATATTAGAGAGTATAGTATTATTTAAGAACTCAATGTCCTTGATATGACGGGCTTAGACCTGATTATGGTTATGGGCTAGGCAGTCACAAATGGAGCTCACATTGATTGTTACCATAGGACTATGGCCTTTCGGTCCCCTATGGGTTACCAATATGTCTATTATAGAGACTGGGATATCCAAGAAATACGAGCGATGCCAATTATGTAGAAACTGGAAAAGACAACTACCTATGATTCAAGTCATCATCTAGATGATGGGGGCAATATACAAGATATCATACCAAATGATGTGTAATATTTCTGAGATGTATTTCATGAAGACTTCACATGGTTACCACCAAGGAAATATGTGGAATTCACTATTGATCTCATCATGGGGGCTGAGTGAGTGTCTATTTTATCTTACATAATGGAACATATTGAAATTAAAGAGATCATGATGTAGTTTAATGAGATGGAGGATAAAGGGCTTATCATTTCATGTTCACCACCTTGGGTTTCACTTGTCATGTTTTCAAAGAAGGATGACGGGGTTTTAATTTTTTTTTTGATTATCATAAGTCGAAAAAATTACAATATATAACTGATATCTTCTTCTACTTATTGATGATCTATTTGGCCATTTGAAGGGAACATGTGTGTTCTAAAACATTGATTTGATATCAAGGTATCATCATGTTAGAGTTTATACTTCTGGTATACTATGAAATGATTCAGTTGAAGGTATTTTCATTATGAGTTTGTTGAATTGAAAATTGAGTTGATAGACGCTCCAACCATTATTAGGGACATGATCAACATAACTATTCATCAATTCCTGGATCAGTTTGTGGTAGTGTTTTCGGATGACAACATGGCATACTCTAAGCCTCATGATGATCATTCCCAACTTCTTGATATCATCCAAAGTACACTGATAGAGAATCATCAATATTCCAAGCTATCTAAGTGTCATTTTTCGATTCATAGGGTACACATTTTTGGGAACATCATCTGAAAAGAAGGTGTGGTAGTGGACCCAAAAATGTTCAAGAAGTTGTTTTTTGGGATTGTCCCAAGAATTTATAAGATATCTAAAGAATTTCGGGAATAGTTGGATATTAGAGGAGGTTTATCGAGGAATTTTCATGATTTTAAGATCCACTATAAGGTTTGAAAACGAATAGTATAATGTTTGAGTGGTAAGAATAATTCTAGACTACTTTCTAGATGTTGAAGAATTTCATGACATCAACACCTATTTTGATCTTCCTTGAGTCCAGATGAGAGTACATGGTGTATTGTGACTCTTCTAGTATTGGACTCAAAGCTGTGTCGATGAAAGTGGATTGGGTCATATATTATGTGTCATGGAAATTGAGGAAACAATAACAGAGTTACCCAACACATGACCCTGAGTTATATGGGGTTCATTATTCTCATAAGTGTTGGATACATTATATTTGTTTGTAATGTTTATAATTTTTATAGATATAAAAATTGTGAAGTGCATATTTTCAAAGCATGACATAAATCATTGGAAAAGAACACGGTAGAGTACATGAAATCCTTGTATTTTAAAATGGCATATAAACCTGGATAAGGGAATATTTTGGCTGACGCCATGATCAAGAAAACTCAGACTCATCTGGTAGATGTGTCAAGTGTAGAGTGGTGGATGATAACCTTGGTGGATGAAATTCATGTGGTGTTTCAGGAGAGTCAGGATAAGATGACTATGGCTTCATTAGTAGTGGAGTATACACACTTGTGGTAGATCAGGGATATGAAGTATGAGGATCTAGATTTTTTGGAATAAGTTAAAGTATTTATGGTAGGGAGATACCTTTATATTGATTAATATAGGAGGATGATAACATCTGTGTGAAAAATGTAGTTATTGTGCCTACATGTAAGTGAGAGGAATTTATGCGATAATTTCAAGCCTCGATGTGGGTGATTCATCCTAGAGTGAGAAAAAATGTAATATGACCTTTGAAAAATGTTTTGGTGGCCATGCATGAAAAATAGGTAAATGTTTTTTTGAAAAGATGTTTCACTTGTCAGCAGGTGAAGGAAGAGAATCAACAACATAGAGGCCTATAGTTGGCGTTGCCTCTTCTGAAATGGATGTGAGACAACATGAATATGGATTTTGGGGTATGTAATCCAAATATTTTTTGGACGAATGATTATTATTGGGTCATTGTGGATCGAATGGCGAAGGGAGGTCATTTCATTCCCATATGGGGAACAATTAAAATAGAACAGCTGGGAGATCTATATGTTTTAATGATTGTTCATTTTCATAGGGTGCCACGGACTATTGATTCATATCCCTACTTGCGCTTTACTAAACTTTTTTTAGGTCCAAATGATGGGGCTTGAAACTAATGTTTTGTTATTTGGGTATTTCTAACCAACGAAATTTGGGAAGTCAAATAATACCATACATGTGCTAGAGGATATGTTGTGGGCATATGTTCTTGACATTGGTGATTCCTAGTAGAAGCACTTGGTTTTTTTTGAGTTATCCAATTACAATATTTATCATTCTACTATACAGATGGTAGAATATGTGGCCATTTATGTACACCATGTAGATCACTGCTATGTTTTATAGTGTCGGATGAGTCATATCTATTTGGAATGAGTCTCGTGCAGGAGAAGTAAGAGCTGGTGAAGATGATTCAAAAACATATTTCTACTTCTTAGAGTAAGAAATAATAATATGATGATAAATGGAGATGAAAACTAGATTTTACATACGGTTATCATGTATCTCATTGGCTGTCTCCAAGGGTGGGTCACTGTAGGTATGGAGGCAGGGTAAGTAGGTAACCAGTTTCGTTGAACTGTTTGATGTAGCAGATTGAATTGGGCTAGTGGTGATACGATTGTAACATCCGTATATAATTAAATCCTATTCGTGATATTTTCCATGTTTCACAAACCCTGAGGTATCACCCCAACCCTTATCATGTAATTGATATGGATAATTTTGACCTCAAGATAGATGCATCATTTGAGGAGAATCTGATAGATGTGCTAGAACAGAGTGAGAATGCGTTGAGGGTAAAGATAGTGTCGTTAGATTGTGAGTAAAAGAAACCTTAAATTGTTCAAGAAGTAACATGGGAAAGATATGTAGTCATGAGAGCTAAATGGACCAACCTATATGGATAGATATCTTTCTAGTATTAGGGTGATTAAATCTAGGGCGAGCTATTATAAATTGGGGATATAGTGGGATCATGTCATTTCCAAGGTCATCTCAGGTGTGTTTTTCATGTACTTTTGGGGTTTTTGTATACCTTTGACTTGGTGTTGTTGTTTGAGTTTAATTTGTGTGAATTATTAATTAAAATTAAGGGATAAATAGATGTGCACAATTTGACAAAACATGTTTCGAATCCAAGGTAACCATGCGAACTGTGTAAACCTAAACACATAGGTATACACAGTTCACAAATGTTTTACCCTAATCATGTGCCCCATCCTAGGAAACCATGCACGTAGATATTAATTATCCAAAAATTGGTTTTTGAATCACCAAAACACCCAAAACTTTTATATTTCAATCTATTCTTAGGCATAATGAATTCTAGGAGATACTAGATTAATATGGAGGGATTCCAAGTCAATTCAAACATCATTCTTCAAGATCCAAATCCTGGATTGAAGATCTTTTCTACTCCTAGTATGTGCATTTCATCCTCATGCTTCTCACGTTCATTCATATATCATTATTTGAAATTTTCATGGATGATCTCCATCATTTCCATATATTTAAACCTATGGGTTGAGATTTAAATCTTTGATGGGGGATCTTGCACTTGATTTGCATTATCTTCATGTTTTTTGTCTTATTTTTTTGGTTAGGGATTTAGATCTAGAACATCATCGATGTCATTGAGTAGCTCAGATTTTTTAGTTTTCCATTGGGCTTACATTAAAATATATACTAATGTATGTGGTTTAAATCGAACTCATATTGTCTTGGATTTGATATGTGTTTGTTAGATTATGGATTTTCCTTCTTCGATTGATAATCAATTTTTTAAATTATATTAATTAGGAATGAGGAATTGACTTGTGGTTTCCCTGGTGATTTATTTGTTGATTTAATCATAGAAAAAGGGGGGATACCCAAATAGATATTTGATTTGGAGATTTTGAATATGAATTGAGATACTGTAATTGAGATATTTAATTGGTTGGGTTAGAGATAATTAATCAGGGGGAATAAATTATGAGAAGATGTTCATATATTTGATATAATTAATAGTGAATTAATTAATTTCCCAGATGATTATTAATATAATTAATTGTGATATTAATTATTAAAAGTATAAATTCATTTTGGAAAATAAATTGAGAAGAATCAATTATGGAATATTATTTTTGTTTATTGATTAATAATTTGATGAATTAATTAGTGTGTTATGTGATAAGTTAATTGTTGGGAACATAATGGGATTCCATACGATATTAAAATCATTGGTTTATTTATGGAATCATGTGGTATATTCTAGTGAATTAATGAATGATTAAATATTTTAAAATGTATGAGCTAGACATGTCTTTCTAGACTGATTTAGAAGTGGGTACTTGGACACAGTTTTCCTCACCAATAATTGTCCAGACATGGGATATGTGGTGTCAGACATGGTGATTTAAACTGAATGGGATTTGGGGTTCTTGACACGGTGTTCAATAAAGAATTTTATTTTGGGTTCTTGACGTAGAATTCACAACAAAATTAATGACAATAATGAATTATGAATTAAATGTGAGACATGAATTGAAACCACATCTAATGTGGTGTTTAATGAAATAATGACAATGTGATTACTGTTTATTTATATCTTGTATTTATTTCTTCATAGTATTTCATACATTTTATATTGAATGTACTTGTTATAATAACTATTGGTGGTGGCCTTCTGAGTTATAATCACACCCTACATGGTCTTACTGATCGGCACTTGAGAACATATTGTTATTCTACGATAAGGTAGTGGGAAAACCCTATCATAGATTGATATTGGAAATGGAGCATGAGTGAGGGAACCAGACATGGTTTAAGAACAAATTTAGAGTTTTTTATCTTTACATTTAGTTTCATTGTTGATACATGACACTTCTATTATCATAGAATGTTTTCCATTTTAGTAGATAATTATATTTTGTAGTTTGAATATCATCTGAATTGGTTTTGTTGTAGTTATTTTTATATTAACAAAGTTGTGTATTATTGTTTACATCTATTTATGTTTCATTCTGATAAAATATGGTATATTCTCCCCATTACATACTTAGAAGACCCTTGATGCTAGTCAACACCCTCTAGATTACATGGAGGTGTGCTTCAGTGAATGTGCCCAACTGGATCGAGGCAACATTTAGTGGAACCTGGGTAGGGAAATTATAGTTATTGTGTGATTGGATGAATTATTCCTATTATGGGAAATGTTTATTATATTATCATTATTGAGAAAAAATGAGTATTTTAAAGGAAGGGTGTTTTATAATGATTACTTTTTTCATATAATAAATGTTTATGCATTGAATTAACATCATCATCCTCATTTAAATTTCATATGAAACTACAAGGTTTCTAATTGATAAATACAAGATTGAATATTTCTCTATTTATTATCACTACACTTAACTATGGCCCAAATTTCAGATCACATCTTTTATTATGTATTTTAACTTTATATAAATCCATCATGGGTAAAAATGAATTTTATTATGTTGAATCACATCAGGATTCATTTTGATGGATTTTTTGAATTATATTTCTATCTTATCTATAGAACTCTTATATATATATATATATCATTATTCATCATTATGTTATTATTTTTATAATACTTTATTTTTAGTTATTTCATGTTAATACATTATTTTAATTTTCATGATTATTATTTCCGTATTATAATAGATTGTATAATCTCCTTAAAATCAATTATTTACCATACATGTGTATTCATTATCTAATATAAATGATTTTTCAATTATTAGACCCCTTATAATGTTACATTAAAAAAGTGTATTCATAATGAAGCATTTATACTAATATATTTGAATGAAAATATATATTTTGAAAAAAATTATTTGGTCTTATTTATTTAAATATATTATTTCCAATATCTTATTAGAATGGTTTCATAAAGGGAAACATGTTTCATGTTTCCAAAAAATGTGCATGTTATCGTTTAGTTGTTGTATATCAAACTAGTATGATATTTTTTACTTTATAATGGTTATGATATGTTTTTTAATGAATCTATCTAGTATTATTTTTTTCAAAACTATCCGATTATAGGATTAGTAACTGTTCTACTTGGATTTTGTGGATGGCCATTGGGTTTTTTTGTTATAGTGGTGCTTTTGTTTCTATAAAAACTATAATATTTCATAAGGTATCAAGATGAGTATCTATGATATATTATTATTTCTATATATGTTAAATATTATGTATTATTCCATATAATTATTTCATCCCTATATGTTTATAAGAAAACAACTATAATTAGTGTATATTTATTCTATTTTTGGATTGTTTTGTTATAATTATTTCATTTAACTTCTTGGAAATTATTTCTCTTATGATTTTATATTGTGTATGGTAACATTTTTTATGTAACTAATAATCTCATTTATATGGATATCTGATATATATAGTTAAAATGAAGACTATAAATGTTTTTTTAAAATTATTTCATTTTTTACATATCATGATAACTCATTCCAAATATTGTTTACTTGATTCGAAGACACTAATTTCAACTCTTGGAAATTATTAAATTGATTTAGGCCATATTCATAGCTACCTCATGAAAAATAATATGGGTTACCTAAAAAAAGTAGTGATATGGAAATAAGAATAACCTTTTATTTCCCAGTTTCTTATTTAAGACTTTTTGTAATTAAATAAAAATTCACATATAAAACATTTCATGTGGGTTGATTTTTTTTCAAGATTATTCATTATGTGTTGTCACAATTAAATTTATTTTGGATGATAATACTATTTCTACCATATCTCACTCAATAAATATTAAAATAATAAGGTTGAAAATTATTTATAAATATTAAATAATATTCCAATGAAAAATAGTTACAGAATGGAAAATATTCATCCTTATTATTATCCTAAAAATAAATCAAATCACTTCATTCAATATAATATTTTCTCTTATATTATAGTTGAATAGAAAACATAATGGCCTATAAGATTTTGATTATAAGTACAAATAATGTAATTCAAATACTAAATGGGATATAAATTCATGAAATAAAAATTACTAGATCACATTTTTCCCTCATTATATTTGAATTTCAAAAAATACCACGAAACAAAATGAAAAAAATTTATCGAAAATTCACAATAAAATCATCAAATCCTCAACATATAACTTCTATAATATTTAGTGAATGAAACACCATGATATTTGTTAAATATTTTTTTAAATGAATTTATTCATTTACATATTTTTTGTTACATGAATCACATTTCATATCAGGCATTATACACTACACCATATTTAGATTGTGTTGGAAAAAATAATTATTTTATTTGAAATAATCCATGACAGTCCCCACCGTACATTACTAACATTGAAATAATATTTTTTCAAAAAATTCCTATTTTAACATAGACATTAAATAGGTGGGTATCATTACTATAAGCTACATTATGAAATATAAATATAAATTTCCACCTCAATATAAATTTACATAGAAATTATTTGTAAATAATAAATATTTTTACGTTTGTTAAATTCTTAAAAAATATGTTTTCTTCAAAAAACCATTTTTAATGATTTTAGGAGGAAATGTTATAATAAAATTATAGATGTTATTGAAGATTTAATCAGTAAAATGAACATTGTTTTGAAACATTGATATAAAACTACCTCATTATGTTTTAAAGTATCATTAGTATCATTTACTTATAATTAAATCACTTAATTACTTTTTTATAATCATTATATTTTATTTTTTATATGTTTATTTATGGGTAATAATTTTTTTTTTGTAAACTATTTTAAAGTTAATAATGTTTAACATTATAATTAAATAAATTAATCACAAAAGTGGATTGTTATAAGAGAAATGTATTGATTATATGTCAACAGATTTTAATTTATTGTCATAAAATTATTATTATTTGAGATATATTTAATATAATATCATATTTATTCATGAATGAAATACAATTATCAAAAAATACCTTTTCTCCACTTTTTCTTGTTTTTTTCAAAATTTAATTTGTTCCTATATTATAATATTTTCTATTTAAAAATAATTTTATATCTTAAATTTAAAAAATATATTACATTTAATTCATGATAATTTTTTAAAATTATTAATTTTTTGATGAATAACATCAAATACAAATGTTTAGTTGTAAAAATTATTTTATTTAATAAATATATAAAGTTAAAATGAAATTTAAATTAATTATAAAGTCACATGTGATAAATTATATATCATTTAAACAAGAAATTTTCATTAGATTTATTTTTAATATTAATTTTGATATAAATAATTATAAACATTGTTAAAAATTTCTCTTCAAAACCCCGCTTTCTCATCACATCTTTGGATTTTGGTGCATTCTTAATAAGGTTACAAAATGAAGAGATTACATTTTTCATTGAGATTTTTTTTTCTACTTCCAAATCCTTAAATTAATATTAAACAATTATTATATAATAACATCAGTTTATTAAAAATATTTATAATTTTTATGTAAATATTCATTCAATAATGCATCTCTTCATTTATAAAATTTATGAAAAAATCAACATTCTTCTGTGTCGAATAATAACGATTAGAGAATCAATGCCATTTTATATTCCATTACCATATCTCATTGTTGGACATGATGAATAATAAATATTATATATTATATATATATATATAATTATTCAATATATTTATTCAATATATCATATTTATATTTATAATTCCCATTCCATATGGGATACGATAACATATCTTTTGTGTATGGTGAAGTACTGCCACAATACACGATGTGATTTTTTTCCTTAACATTTAAAATAGAATATAAAAGGATAAAGAAAATAAATATATATTATATGCATGAAATAAAAATGATAAAAATGAAATATTTATCATTCTAAAATGATATTATATCCTTTTATTTTTCTCCATTTCACTTAATGAATGATGATATCATTGATCCTGTATGTGTGGACTACCACATTCACGAAGCAATGTCACTGTCTTTTTATCACCACACCACTTGAATTATATGTATAAGTATAATTAGAAATAAAATATGACATTATGATATTATTATAAATATGTTAATATATTATATTTCTTATCAAATTTACCAAATGATTGTTGAAAATTGGGAATTTTAATCATGTGTACAGAATACCTACCATATCTATGACTATAACATTGTTAATTTATCAAACCCATATTTCATTATTAGAATAAGAAATACAATTTTTTTATAAATATTATAATTGTTCAATTATTTTTATTATGAATATGATAAATCCATGATCAAATAAATTTGATATAAAATAATAAATCAACCCAAAAAACATAAAACAAAACAGTTATTATAAGAAATGAGGGATTAACATGGAATTATTAATAAACAAGTAATTAAAGGACATATATAAATAAAATATGGTATTATATATAAATATGTATAGTACTGTAATAGCTATAAAGTAAACATTTATTTATTATTGAAAAGTTTTAAATTTTTATGACTATAGTCGAGACTTGGGGTAAGATATATTCGTACAACTTTTTATATTTATAAGAAACATTACATATTGACCAACTATTTATTTTATTAGGTGAATATAAATACCATGAATATAAATTACTATAATTATATATAAATTTATTTGAATTTTTATAAATCTTAATAGATATTTGTTTCCAAAGGGTTTTTTGGATATATAGTGAAAAAACATATAGGGTATTTTTTTTCTCAACAATACAAATTTGGGACATATGTTATGCTATGAACATGAATTTCTCTATGAGGTATATATACTGGCCCGTAAAATGTAATATAATGAATTTAAATCTATTAATGATATTTCTCATTTAATTTATTTCTATTATTTCAAGGGTATTATGATTCAATGTTTTCAATGTGGGAAAATGTTTGTGTTATAATATCATCATTTATCAAGAATTTCAATGTTAATACATTTAAATTATTAAATAAAATGATGTATCATTCAAGAAACTAATTAAATTTTATTATATATTGTTATTTTATGATAATTCATTTTCCCTTGATTTTTCACTCTATCTGCACTGAACTGATAAAAAATTACATTTGTAAGAAAAATTGTGTTTTCAGTTGAAAACAATTTTTCATACCAAATATTTTTCTCTAAAAATGATTCCAATAATATTATTATATTATTCTAAAAAAATTACAAATAATTAATCATGTTTTCTTTTTTGGAAAAAAAAATAGATGTAAATTTCTATAAAAATACATATTCCGATATTACTGTAAATGTAAAAAAATATTTCTTTTTACATTAACATCTTGCACAACATTTCTAGCTGTCATAAACACTGAATAATTAAAATATTTCATTGATTATTTTCAAATATATTTTCAAATTATTATATTTCATTAATAATTGGATATGTTTTTATATTTTCATGTCAAAATCATTTCCAAAATGTTATATATTTTGAGAATTGTGTTAAAAACCCTAAATGATATTTTTATCCAAAAAATAAATTATTTATAATGAATTATTTATATGTTTTATGTTTATTTTCAATGAATAATATTTCCAAAATATTTTATAATTTTAGGTTTAACATTTTCATTTCAATTAAGGGTTGTTTTAATTAATAAATGTAACAATTAATTATTTTTTTTAAAATTTATTTATCTATATATGTTTTCTTCCTTTGATATTACAAATTATTTAATCTGTGTAATATCCATTCATATCATTGTTATTACTTCTCTTAATGGTTTAATTTTATGATGTTGTGATGTATATAAAACCAATTTCACTTCCACAGTTTATACACTGATGAAAATATTCTAAAACCCACTTCTTTTCATGTGATATTATATGATTAAATGTAAAATGATTTTGAATTTTTCCTTTTTTCCATAATTTTATATTTGATGAAACATTTATGGAAAAAATTTCATTTTAGTGATTATTACATGTTGAATGTTTTATGGTCGTATAAAAAAATTGTATGACTTTAATTATGTTATTGATGTAATGTTTTGATATTGTTTGGTGGTTATGTTATATTCAATGATTGGTTGGACCTATATCTCCATCAAAAATATTATTTGAAAATTTATGTTTCGTTAGATAGAATGAATAGAAATATGTAATGTCCCATGTTCAATAAGATAATATTTTTCTATGATAGTCTTATCGGTGAACCGCTACTACTATTATATTATTTGGAGTGAACCCATTCCATTAAGTGGAAAGGGTTTCCACTAGAAATGGTTGTTTTTTTGTGACCATGAGGTGTTGATTGCTTTGGTGTTCCATGATAATTCATGGAAATTTTCCTTAACTACTACGAAAAGTAATTTTTATGCTTATCTAAATTCAAAAATTATATGTCTTATTCCAATCTTATTTTATAATGACTTTTGGTGTTAGATATCATTATCATTAATGTATTACGAACTTCTAATATTTACGTCATGGCTCAATATATTTATCATTGATATGTAGGGTATGGGTACCATATGATATTATAACATTCTAATTTTATTTTCCTCATGTTATGTTTCCTTATTTCCGTTGTTACCCTTACTTGTCATCTTAAGTTACCCTTATATTTTCTTTCTGCATGTTACCAAGAATGTACTTACATAGGTTGTGTCTTTGATTTCTACTAAATGGGAAAATATTTTTTTGGAATCATCGATGAGTTTTCAATAGACTAGAATAATTATTTCCATGTTAACAAAGGAATAAAACTATTATTACATATAGAAGCTGGTTTATTGTATAATTAATATTCATCTGAAATGATTTAATGTATATGTAAGGGAACATTGGGACATTGTAGTCATTGTGAGATTAATGGTTTAGTTTTCCATTAGAAACTATGATGATTAAATATTGTAAAAACCACTAGGGATATTTATAAAGAAAAATGTAGGTATATCATTAGGGAATAGTCATACAGTATATCACAATTTTGAAAAAATTTCAATAATTGTGGTTAATAATAAAGAATGTGGTTTCCAAGAAAATACATCCATTTATGGGTACTATAAGTGAAAGTGGATCATGAAAATTAGTACCAAGGGATAATAACTATGAAATTGGTGCATTGATCTATACTCTATTATCACATGGTGCATGATAATAATCCTTTCTATACACATAGTTTAACAATTCGAGGGGATATGCCTTAAAAATCCCAAAAGAATGTTACAAACCATCCTAAAGCACTTATATAAATGATTATCATAAACGAAACATGGTTAATTACAAGGTTACATATATTTATATGAAGTTCTCATCATTTAGACATCATTTAAGTGAATTTTCTTAATTATGTGGTTTTCCACTATGATTTGTGTTCCTCAAACTAAACATTTTCAATCAATGGAAGGAACTAGAATAAACTAGGTTAACAATGAATTTTAAAATAAGATATTATATGATGATAAATGGGGTGATTATCATAGTTATTGATGTTTTTGTTATTCAATGTTTGTTATCATGAAATATGTTTAATAGTAATAACCTAAAAAACTCTAACACTCCCCAAAGGAAAGAAGTATATAGTTTGATGAGTTATAAACTTATGGAATCCATGTATGAAAGAATATAATGTTCTGTATTTATCGTGAATGTGGGAATAATAACTCAAGTGTAATTCTCATTTGGAATATAAAAATGTTTTGAGTGTTGCAAAAAAATGAAAAAAAATACTATAATTGTTTAGAAAAAATGAGATGTATAATTAATAAATTTGATTAGAATATTAGTCTTACTAATTTATCATTAATGGTAGAATGATTAAATTATATAATGTTTGGGAAGTATGAAAATAGATCTCCTAAGGGGAAAAAATATTAATAGAATCAATAATTTGTTATGAGTAAAGATTATTCATTTTATGGTGAGGATTTAAAAATGACATGTGATTATTATGGGATGTTCAGAAAAAATTTTCACAACATGATATTCCTAATTAAATTGATGTTTATGAATTTTAAGATATGATTCGTATTTCATTCATTATGAAATATTTATTTATGAATACGGTTATGAATCCTACTTTTGTATTTGAGAAGCAAGTGAGATGATATAAGTATTTATGCATTGTAATTCAATATTTTTTTATGAAACATTAAATATAAAAGAATTAAATAGTATTTTTTACAATCTCTGGTTAAAAAAATTATTTTGAACTATTTTATTTGTTGAGATAAGTCATTTTATCACAATTTTATATTTTGATTAAGGTATGATAACCATTATTATTTTCCTGATATTGATATAATGATATTTGGATAAAAAGATGGTGGTTATTAAAAATTAAATTATACTGTATAGATTTCTATAATGGTCAGTTGACCATGTTCCATAAGCTAAAATAGTTGTATTTTTATAATATTATATTGATTTAAAGAATGTATCCAACAATCATTGTAATGAATGAGGAATATTTTATGTTTTCATTAATGTATTATGTTTTTTCTTATTTAAATATTTAATAAAAATACATGATGAAGGTATTCACATGTTTGGTATGTCATAATAAAGAACCATATTATGATATGTGGGTGATTAAAGTTATGTTGATTAATATAAATTTAGTGAACTTGAATCTAATGTTTTGGATTTTTATGTTTTGGAAGGTCTTTAAGTATAATGATTTATGAAATTTTATATGTTAAAATTTGATAAGGATTTTGATATTAATGTATTAAATCACTATATTACTATTAATCAATATTTGATTACCAAATTTAACTATTTTTTGATATAGAATGAGTGAATTATCATTATATTATATATATTATTTTGTGATTTATAAATGAATACAATTTGCCTCTTAGAGTAATAGATAAAGTGTAAATTGATCATGGATCCACAAAATGATAAAAAGTTTCCTATGAAATAAAAAAATATCATGTATTTATATTTTGATGTTATCTTATTTGACATGGAAAAATAATTCCCCAATATTAGGAAAATTACAATGAAATAAAATGTTATCATATGACCAATATTTTTTATGATATCGATGTCCATTTTCATACCACATTGGTTTATTGTTTTTTGGGCATTACTATTCATTATATAACCCAATTTATTATGATCCCAGATATATATCACTATATATAATTATTTATAATTTTCTTCAATTTTGAAATATTCACTTCGTAACAATGTTTACCTATGTAGAAACCTATTTATGAGTTACATTAGGCAACTTCTATGTTATCAAATTAACCTTTTATGGTAATTTTTATTTTCCATTTGATCTTTGTAAATTTATATAAATGAATTTTGAAATATTATACATTTCATTTTTGAGACAAATTATTAGGTAGAAATTCATTTATGGGTACGATGAAAACACCCTAATAGTTGTGAAGTATTTTTTTCCAATGATTTTAATCTTGTTGATAGTTTATGTTACATGAATCACTGAGTATATAAATTGATATACAAAACATGAAGTTTAGATTCAATTATGTGTAAAAATAAGTTTTTTTTAAGGAATATATAAATCAAACCCCCAATCATTCGCAAAACCTGAAAGAATAAAATTTTGAATATGATTGTTATTACATATCCATTAAATAGGTGGGTATGAATAATATTGAATACATAATGATATATATATATATATGCTACATAATATAAATTTATTTATTTGTTCTTATTAAATAATAAATAATTCTTTAATACATTAATTAAATTCATCAATAAGTTTTCTTTCCAAAATAATATTTATTTATTTTTTTGAGAAAATATAATAATTAATTTTCCGATATTTTAAAAGAAAAATGAGTTGATAAAATGTAATTACTTTTTAAAATAATCATATTAAAATTTCCCACTATTTTGAAATGTAACATAAATATTAATTAGATATATTTAATCCTTAAAATTAGTTTAAAATTAACATTGTATTGTATTTTATTATATGTTTATTTTTGTGTTTAATGATGAATTTTTATGAAAACTATTTTGAACTGCATAATGATTCTAAATTTTAAATAATTAGAATATTAATTAATGAATAATCTGTTAAAATAAATTTAATCATCATATATCAAAAAATAAAAAGTCACATTCATAGAGTAATTATTAATATTTATATAATTAAAATATAATCTACATGTCCTCAAAAAAATTCCCCTCTCCAAAAGCTTGCTTTTCATCAATTCAATAGCTTCTCATTCAAATTTTATTTTTTCCCCTTTTAGAAATTTTATTCAAAATACATAATATAGATTTATATCCACATATAAAAATTATATTAGGGATTTTTTAAAATTAATTTGAAATGATTAATTTTTTGTTGAATCACAAAAAATATTGATTTTTAATTGAAAACTGTATTTTACTATAAAAAATTTATAATGTCAAATTTTAATTGGATTTTCTTTTAAATAACATTAATATCATTTACACATCAATGTTTTTTTAATTGAGGTCATCTTAATAATATTCATATCGAATTCTTATGTCAATCTTTGTAATATTTTTGGACATTTTCTATTTTAAATCAATTATTATCATCATGTTTGGGGGATTATTTTAAAAATTATTTCCTCAAATTATATGAATGGAATCATAAAAAAATTCATTAAATATTTTTAATCATTAAAATTTATATTATCTAAAATGTCCATCTTAAATTTTTTACAAAAACGAACATTAATAATTATAAATATTATTTACTATGGTCAAATTATAAATGTGTTATAGGGGTTTAAACTAAAAATATAAGGTTTAAAAATAATCCCACAAATTTCCAACACCAATTTTGAAGTAATATTTAAACCATAAATCTCTTAATATCATAAACTGTTTATTATTGTTCCCTTGTATCGTGAAAAAAACATTTATGGGATTCATTCAATAAAAATAATAATATTTGTACCGCTCGCCTCACTTATAAAAGAACACCCCCTATCATCAATTACTGGAACCTTAAAACCATTTTTGATAATAAAATTCCTACCATTATCAATTTCAATAATCCATCCACTTGCCTAATAACACTTTTTTAGGAGGTACATCCAACCTATGATTTATTTTTTTGGAAAACCCAATGACGTCACACAAAGAAGAGGTAACGTTCTTCAATTATCACTTTTATATTATTTCATCATCAAAATAATTAATATATTTATAAAATATGTTATAATTTCATAATAATAATTAATATACTATGAATTTTTATAATAATGGAATTTTAAATAAAAATCTCTTCATCATTCAATTGGTTTTCCAAATAATCTTTCATGTGTACAGCGGACAACCGCCTCATGAACAGAGGTCATTTGATTATCCATTACGACCTCTAATAGTTGTTTATTATAATGGATAAAAATTATGTATATGATAGTTATAATTTTATTATATATATTGTTTATATATAATATATTCCTTTTTTACATTACATTCCATATGGGATACAATAACATTGCTCCTGTCTATGATGAACTACGCCCTCACGAATTCATGTGAGTCATTTTCACTAATGTTGTATATAGAAGATAATAAAGATATATTGTATAAATAAATATGATATTAAGGACATAATAATTAAATTTATGAAAAAATATTATTCCTAAAAGTTATTTTATCATTTTATTTAATTACCTTTTGAGACACTGAAATTTGATAACATTGATCGGGTACATGTGGACATTCGCCTTCACGAAGAGATGTGATTCGATTTTAATCAATAAAATTCATAGATGATATGTATAAGAATATTTAATGGAATAATATGATTTTTATTATATAAATATCATTATATGACTATATAATATTTATTACCTCAATTTTATATTTATCATTGAAAATTATAAATGTTACTCAGTCCAACATATGACCTCACATTTCCATTGTTGTATCATACTTCATCTCCCAAAACTGTACTTAAGGATTTTAATAAAATTAAATTATATATATTCGATAACTATTTTTAAATTTATATTTTATAGATTATGGAACCATGATCATGGTACATGGAAAAAAATAAATAATAAATACATATATCATAGACGAAGTAGTTATTACCCGAAAGGAGACATTATCAAGGATTTTTTTAGAAATGTGTAATAAAAGAACTTATTTAAATCTATATGAAATGATACATATAATAATATGTCTCTAATAGATGTATAATATACATACATTTATAATAATGAGTTTTTGAATGAGTACGATAGTTTTCAAGTCTTAAGGTGGGGGATTTTCACCTCACTTTTACTTTTGTGAGGCACATGCCATATTCCCACACCGAATTCCATTATGTTGTGTATATAATTAAATTAATGAATCTTATTATTCTTTTGATAAGAATTATTTGGTTTTAAATATCAATTATACAATATCTTTTTCTAGGGGATTACTGTATTATAAACTAACAAACAAGTAGAATAATTTTTGTATCAATTTTCATTCTTTGTGTCATACTATAAGTTATCAATCTATATTGATAAATATGGTGTGTATAATTCGCCATTACACGATATATAATGAATAAAAATCTTTTATTTATATTATAGGTATCATTTATTGTTATAATTTCATGGGTATTAGGATTCAATGTTTCCAATGTTAGAATAGTGTACTGTTGCAATTTATACATTTTTTTGGATTTATTATCATTATTATTTCAAATGAAGAAATATTATGATAAATTTTAAAGAAATAAATGAAAGTTATTCTCTTATTGTTATTTCATTAGAATGTTATTTTATATCATTTTAAACTTATTTATTTACTCACGTGTTTGAAAGTAATTTTTTTTAATCAAAATTTTGCATTAAGTAAATATTCCTTCAAAAAACATTTTTTTCAATAAATGATTTCAAAAATTTCATAAAATGTTTCAAATGATTTATTAAAGAAATTAACAATTTTTTTATAAAAATCTACAAAAATATTACTATAATATTTATGTCATTTCAATAAAATTATCATATGTCTTTACCATAAACGTGAAGAGAATTTTTTTCATGTATCGTATGTTCATTATTTCATACTATCTTGACAACTAAATTTTTTCAATGATACATTATATGTTATCAATATTATATTAAAATGAAAACTTTTCCATAATATTTTATTATTTTTAATATATTTCAATGAGAAAATTATTTTGAAAATGATTTCTATTTTAAATGGTGTTTTAATGAACAATGGATATATTATTCATGAAATGTTTCAAATGATTTATAAGGAATCATTTTTATGTTTTCATGTTTATTATCAAAGAAAGAAATTTCAATAAGTATGTATAAAATTTGGTCTTAAAAATTCATTTTAAAAGAATGTACATTATCCTCAACAAATTATTTAATTTATTTTCCTTTCAAAATAATTCTCCATCTAATATAAAATACATTAATATTAATTATGATCTATTAGTGGTATCATCTAAGTAATCTATTATTATACATTCTATAAATGTATTATTTTTATAATGAAAGGATTTTTATTAATCCTTTTTCCATAACATGGATTATATAGTGATATAACTCTTATAAAACCCAATTTTTTTCATGGGATATTCTATGATGAAATATTGAAATAATTATGAAACACATATCTTTTCAATAGGTTATGAAATGATCAAATGATTATAAAACCAATTTTACTTCAGATTGTATTATATGGTGAATGTTTTATGATCTTATAGAACAAATATGTATGATTTTAATTATGTGATGGGGGTATTTTATTACCATGTGTGGAGGTTATGTTATACCCTTGAATGGTTGTTTTTTTATAACCAAATATGAGTAAGAACTATATCTAACTCTAATTCATTGTGTAATAAATTTCATATCACGAGATAAGAAGGAATGTAATAGAAATTTAACCTACTTCCATAATATAATTTTTCAATTATGATGTTCTTGTGGCTTAACATTGACTACTATAATGGTTTCAAGAGTAAAACCATTGAACTTTGAAGATAAAAATACCAATGGGGATGGTGGGGTGTCCAACCCTATAGGTTTATCTTCCATTAGAGTAACATGATTAGTCTTTTAATGATCCATCTACACAAAATAATGTATTTTCTATATTTATTTGTATGAAACAATTTTATTTGATATGCCAATGCTATTTTCTAATGGATGATGTTATTTTTCATCTTATTATTAATGTATTATTAACTAAAAATTATTTTTACATGAGCGAATATTTCGATCTTTGATAAGAATTATATTGTTTTTATAAGTTATTTTCACATAATGAAACCCATACATCCATGATATGTGAATGTATTTCCGTTTTTTACCCATAATAGTTATCTGATATCTCTTTTTCTTTTGATTCCCTTCGTCTGGTTAAGAAGAAATGTTTTCTATAGGTTATTTTTATAAAAATTACTAATATTTAATATCGTGGAAGTATATGTTCAAGAAAATTATTCATATTATAATATTTTGTTAGAATTTTCAAAAGGAACTAAACTATAACGATCATCATATGTGAGATTTTGTATGGTAATTAATATTCGTCTCAAAATATGAAATATCCTTATATTATATATCAAAGTCTCAATAGTGATATACTTCATGTGAGCATTAAATTTATTATATATTTAAATTAAATATTTTAATATATATAAAAAATTATATTGAATAGTATATTTAAGGTAATATTGGTATCTCATTTTATTTTTCCTCTATCCTCAAATTGAAAAAATTCAATGACAAAATTCAAGGATTCAAAAAAAATTATAAGTCAAATTTATGAGAACAAATAATATTTTTAAATATAAATTTCATGTGGTTTTTTTATTTAAATTCTAAATATTACTATATGATCCTTTAAAAAATCAATAATTTATATTTAGCTAAACCATCTAACGAAAAATTCATCCAATGATGAAACTATTTTTTAATTACACTCTAGAGGTCTTTAATCATTCTTATTTTTATTAATTTTCCTATAAATAAAATTTATAAACCCCAAGATAGGGATTAATTCAATTTTATATATTTGTCATGATATTTTATATCCTAAACAATGTTCATGATTCAATGGTAATTGCATAATTTAGATCCATTTCTATCTATTTTAATAATGTAGTCTCATGTTCACTATGAACCAACATGAACTAAATCGCAAAATAATCTTCATTATTATGACATTATACCACAAACATAATAATATTTGGATGATATCAAAAAATTATAATTATATACATTGAATTTACACATGTAATCATGAAAATAATTGTACCTTCTTTCAAAGACGACTGAAATATTTTCCATTCAGTATACATAAGCACCTTGTGTTATAGGGACAGACAATATTCTCTCCATACAAGTTTATGTAAGATATTCTTTTATATTCAAACTGATAAGCCTTAATTGAGAACTCCACATATACTCATCTACCTTGAAATATATGTTTTATAAATACATATCTTCCTTTAAACTCATTCTTATCCCAAAATTAGTACTATTTAATATAATATATTTTTATTAATGTTAAATTGATTTATCACAGTTTTTGAGTTTCTTTGAAATGTCATACATTATCAATAGATGAATTCCAAGGACTACTCTGAATGGTGAGTCGCACTACCAAATCACCACATTGGATGATGTTTTTTGGAATATCCATTCTTTAATATGTGAGAGACCATACATATTGAGGAATATTAATTCAATTATCTCTTAGAGTTTAATACTTCTTTTTTTTCTTTATTATAGTGGTCACTATGGTGATCTCATGGTGTTCTCATTCTAATAATGGATGAACTATTTTATTTACTATGATTATATTTAACATTCACTAACATCATATTATTCTTAATAAAATTTCATTATCATGTGATGATCCTAGATTAGATCAACATACATTTCTTCATCTAGAATTAACTAGGATCTCATTGGTGTCATTAATAACAAATACAACATAGAATGAATTGTTTTGATTAATATACCTCATTGTATTTTTTGTCAATTTATAATCTAAATAGATCATTATATATTTATTATTATATATTTTACACTTAAAACATATATTTTATTTACAAATGATTAATTTCCACATTAATTGAAGATCCCCATATTTACTCAATATAAAACTATATATTTTATCTTTTCTTATAGATATTGATTTCTGTGTTGTTTTATTTACCAAATTGATAAAATAATCCAATTCATATATGACATATTGTTATTATATAATACGTCAATGATGTGAAGGTGGAAGTAGATAATGATAAAATTAGAAACCGACATATTATTGTGCCTGATTTTTTCCATATGAGAATGTGATCATGTCATGAATCATTATTTTATAATGGTTTCTAATGCGGGTTTTCATGGAATTGGAAGCACCCAATGGTTTTATATATCTCCAAATTACATTCTAATGGAAAATTATCTTTGTGACGATTGGAAAATGATTCATAACTACTCAAATTGGTTCATGTGGATTTATGTTCAAATTACTCAAACCCTTTGGGGGGATATTCTTTCCTACTTTGATACTCTCTTATATATTTAAGACATTTGCATCAAACCATTATTTATTACCCATTAGGATGTATATTTCACATAAATTAAAAAGTAATTACTATAATGAGTATAATATAGAATCAACTAGGAATATCCATGTTTCTTCATTAATGGATGTTGTTGAATGTATCTGATGTTCCCAATCAAAGGGATCCACTTATGTACAAATTAGCGATTAATTTGTATTGATTATGATGATGTTGATTTCAACGGCACATAGTTGGGATATTTGGAATGAATTAACATCTAGTGAAATAGTAGATGATTAAATGTTGGTATCAGACCCAATGATAGGCTTCCATCATATCCTTGTGAAAGGAATTATAACCCATGTAGTTCGATTCTACAGAATAGGGAACATGATACCTTTTAAGGTAATGATATAGGGACATAACAATAAAGTTTAACATTATGTGAAAAGGATTTTCTGGTGAATGGTGCCTCACCAATGTTAGTTGTGGGACATATGAGAAATTATACATTAGAATATAACAGGGATATTAATCACCATGTTGAATTTGAACTTGCTAGTAATGAAGCCCATAGAAGAAAGGGTATATATTAAATGTTTTGGTTTTCACCTCATGGGTGATTCCTGTGAATCCCACTTATATGTGAATAAAATCCCACATAGTTATATTGTTATAAAAGGGTAGTTTTTCAATTTGAAATGATTAAATTGGTACTTTCCTTTGGATTGGATTCCCTGATAAATGAGGTTATTCTTTGGTAATACTCATGAGATGGATTCCAATATAAACATATTTGGGGATATGAGAATTGGAAAGGCTTAGAAAAACTGTGTAGTTTTTTTTAGTTATTACTCTATAAAATGACACCCGAATTTTTTGAAGATTTATTTCGACTTAATCATTAGGATGATTCCCGGATTGATGAAATTTTTGGCTTATACCTAGTTAGAGGCACAGATTAGGGGTGGAGATTACACTATGATTGAAGCCCAAATTTTTTGAAGTTTGATTGGGGAATATAGTTGACGAGTATTTCCAGACTATTGAAAATTTGTGGATTATACCATGTATGATGTCTGTATTTGTGCTAAGGCTAAAACAAATAATGATTCCAAAAATGATTGTGATCTTGTGGATTTCATTACCACTATCATACTGTAAGTGAATGGAAGTATTTATGGGTGAGTGAAAAAAGAGGAAATAGATGGTATGGAAGTCACAATATCCTCTTTTCCCTAATATCGATACATGTACTTGAGTAATCACGCCTTTGGAAGTACTATAAATTGATGCAAGAGGATGATTCAAAGATAACCCTCTGTTGAAACATGTATCCTACAATGTGGTTTCTTGGAAATTGGAAATCACATATATACACATGGGTCAAGATGATTCCTTCATCAATGTGATGAAAAAGTAAAATTCAAAAATTTTGGAAACCAGGCACTTATCTTCCTCCACTGGTAGAAGAGGTATACGGTATTGTAGAGATAGGAGGTATCTCTGTTGTTCGAACCCTCTCAGATCCATTGGCTATAATGTAGAGAGGATTAAGGGTGGAACCTACTGCATGAATGGTTAAGGGTGTAATCTATGCAGTATTCACTGAAATTAGTCATTTATTGAGGTTGGAGGACCACATTAAATGTTATGTGGAAATGAAAGATTAATCCTGATCATCACATCAATGAACTAGAGTCTGTGGGACATAGAGACGATAATTGTAATACATGGTCCTAGATATTGTATCTGAGACTGGGAAATCCTTTACAATGTACATTAGGTAAGGTTATTCAAGACCATGGTAATACACACTCACATGCTCCTTGATTACCCAGACTATCCAACTGGACAATTGAGGAAAACCACTGACCGTAGGAATAAAAGACCATATGATGGACTAAATGGTGTGCCACTCACCATGGTTATGAATGTATAATTTTTTTTATAGGTTTGAACATGGTAAGTAAAACATGGTTAAGGAATTATCATAGTCACTATAGGTCTCCTCAAGTGTCCATTTATGGGTCTCACATAGGCCTCTTCTTAGGGAGAGGGGCCTTTCCCATGTGGTTGTGATTTAGGGGAGAACAATACTCATATATATGTCTTATTTTTAGGACCCTTATGGGTTATTGATATCCTTTATCTACAATAATTACTTCTTATTTTGGTTTTTACAGGGCTACTTGATGAATTTCTGGAGACCTATATGAAGGGGATGTGAATCCAGTAATTCATGATTTTTCATATTTTCCAGTTGTTCAAATTAGGATCACATGTATCATATCTATAGACAAATATGTGTCACTAGTTAAATGAGGCCACTGATGGAGGCCATTGGACAATTTTCTTGGTGTGGTATGCCAACATTGGGGTGTAATTCACTTTGGTTTCATGTACGATGATGTTTGGGCCTTCTAACGTACATGGGTATTCATGCCTAGGTCAATTTAGACCAGTCCCATTTGATCATCCAAAAATATATTTACTTAATTTTAATTATTAAGATACGCATGATAATAATTTCACTTAACATGAATACGTCAAAAAATAACCCCCTCATTATTTTATCAATTCAAAATAGGTGGGTCTAATCCTGAGGTAGAACATGAAAATGATTATGAAGGGTACATTGAATAAATGTATATTTATTCTACACTAGTGTAAAGACACGTATATTCAATGTATATTTTTTTAAAATCATTTGTGATTAAAATGAGTCTGGGAAAATTTATGGTCATGATTCCGAGGTCTGGTTTGATAGGAACATAATTTTGAACTTTTTTAGGTATGTTTAGTAAATGTTCAGATGGAATTTTCAATATTTTGAACCAGTGCTCAGAATAAAAATACGAGGTCTCCATTGAATCAGTATTGTATTGATATATTTAAGGGAAGCTTAACTTCTACCACAGTAGTCTGGGAGAAAAATATTTCATTTTGGGCATTCTGCAAGTATAATAAAATAACATATGTGTAATTTTATTTTTCCTACAACCATTTGAGCGGTGGTGGCGGGGACCATGGGGGTGGTCAGACATTCAAAAAAGGATATTAAATGCTCAGTTACACTTTAGTTGTATAAAAAACACTAATTTAATTAATTTTCGTCATTAATTATGTTATTTATTGATCATTTAATTGAGTGGATAATTAATTCTCTAGCGGATCTTCTATTTAATTAAAATCATTAGCAATGCAAGATTTTAGGGGATGTTATGGGAGAAAACCGACGAAGCGCCGATGAAAAACCCTTCCAACGATGAACATAGATTTTGATGGCGCCCATTGAGGAAATGATCCGGGATTGAAAAATGGTGTCATCTTCAACGAACATAGATCATCCCTCCACTAGTGGGACATCACCCAATGGTTCCTGAGGTTGAGGGATTATCATTATTCATTAATAGAGTTCGAATCTGAATTAATCTCAACATTGTTATGAAGCTAACGCAGAGGGCATCAGCTAAACCAACAAAGACTAGAGTCTCCTCTTCTTTGATCTATGTTGCGTTTTTCATCGGAAATTAGAAAACATAGCTACAAGATGATCCAAGAATCTATGTAGTGTTGGAAGCATCCCAGGAGGGAAGTAGGGGATTTTGGAAGGGAAAACAAACCACTAGAGCTTACATTATGGCCCATTGAAGACCCGAAGGCGCAGCTCCGACACCACTGTGCCTGCGGGTGATGGCAATGGTAGACTCTCGCTGGCAGTGGAAGATGGAAGAAACGTACGACACCATGGTGGACCAGCAGGGATGGCTGGCTTTCGGCCGGCCATGTTGTCGAAAGGGCGGTGTGCCTTTGGGCGCCACAGAGGGAGGTTGTTGCGTTGAATCCATGATAGAGGGGGACCCATGAACTGCAGGTCTTGGGGACAGTGAGTTGGTGCCATGTAGCACTGTCGATTGAAGATCTGAAGGGCTCTTGAGCAATTCGGGAAAGAGGGGCTGTGAGTCCCCTCATGCGAGTCGCACCCTGCTGGTGGGGCAAGCTATTCTGCTACCCAGTGGGCTGAGCCTGTTGCCGCCCATCTGGTTCGGGCATGGCTAGGTTGACCCGAAATTCATCGGGTTTCCCTATGCCATGTTGGACCTGACCCAAACCCCTTTTTTAGCAACGTTTCACTTAAAAGGTCGTATCATAAAAACTAGTCTTTTGTTTGATAAGACATCTACAACATTGGAATCTGTGGAATAAGTTGACCCTTATAAGATACATCACATGAGTTTTGGAGAAATCTGGAGTATGGCTGGGTTAGATTTTACCTGAATCCAACGAGGCCCTTGGCACTTAAATTCATATATATCTCAGAAATGGCATCTGGTTGATGCACCATCTATTTCTTTGGAACCCTTATGACATGAAATATTATTTGGTTACATCTTCTTGGGGTTTCATACCAGCTGAATTATGACCAATGGCCTAAGGAATGGAACCCTCTTGAATCAATCATACTATGTACGAGAATCCAGTGGATGGTTGATAGGTGAAAGATGAATAGAAAACATGTGTGGATCCACCCCTAGAGATCTTGTGTGGATTATAACCAAATGATCTTGATTGAATCATCACCTAGAAATCATGTGTGGATCAGCACCCGAAGATCTTGTGTGGATCATCACCTATCCATCTTGTCTATATCATCCCCTAGTGATCCTTTACAGATCCCCATCGAGTGATCTTTTGTGCATTAGCAGCAGAACCCTTGATAATATATAATGATCTATATTTACAAAAAATTATCTTTATTTTTCTACTTAAGTTATATCGGGTTTGAGATGAGTCATTCGCTTTGTGATTTGTGATTGAGATTATGCTTTGTGGTTTCTCTTAGTGGAATTTTGTGAGACCATCAAGGGTCTCAGGGTCTTTTCTGGGTATTTTTATAGTTACCCCTACATGGTCATTGCTTTCACCTTGTTGTCTCTTGTGTAGAGGATGAGAAGCTTGGATGAGACTATAGGAGCCAAAAATATGTCGTACGCAGAGATGACTGGTTGATGTGGAAAACATTGGAGATGAGATGTACCTACCTTTCAGGTATGATCCTTGGTGAACGATGTTAGGAGCTATTATCTGTTTTCTTTTGTAGTTGTATCTTTTTCGTTAATCTTGTAGTCCGGCCCCTATACTTTTAGTACTTACTATTACACTTATTTTTGGGTACTAGTTGTGGTTGATATTTACTCTTTTGTTGTGTTTTATGTTTTCGTATTGTACATTGGTTGTGTGTGTATAGGTTTTGAGGAAATTACCTCCCATTTTCAGGAAATTATTTGCCAATGCTAGTCTCCTACTCCTTACCTATGGGTGACATGAATGGGGTAGTCACTGCATTGGCCCCATAGGATGGGTCATGAAAAAGGGGTATCACATGTGGTTGGTTCTCCAGAAGTACATAGAATATATGTTTTTAATAGGAAAATTGTTTTTTGTTTCTTGAGTTTGGGTTTCATATCGGGGAATCTAGTGTGGGTGTGGCAGCTGACGTATCCATACACCAGGACACTGAATTCTGATTTCTGACTTGGTACACAAAAAAATTGTTTGTATTTTAAAAATCTTGTGATTCTTTTTATCTCTTTGAGTAAGATCACTAGGTATAACTTATAGACTATATCACACCTATTTTCTATCATCATGACACCGTGTAGACATCCAGCCATGAATCCAGAGAGATTAAAAGATGATGGTCTCCTTCGTGACTAGGATTTAGTGTAGGGACCATTAACTGTGTTGGAAACTTCTGGTGGTGTACTTGAAGCACCACCACTCGTAGGGAAGCTGTTTCCACCAGCCCCACTAAAAGACTGTGCATGCCAAATAAGCATATTGCGCATTATCTAGATATATAGGCCTCTGAGGTTTTGAGGTGAGACAAATACCTAGGAATTTGAGGATTGGCTAGAGGTCATGGAACATATTTTTTTCATAGTTCAGATGCCAGAAGATTAGATAGTGATCCTAGATTCTAGGATCTTTTAGGGCACATTAGGGAGATTATGGAGTTTTACACTCTAGATGAATGAGGAGGCGACCCTTTCCTAGTTGGACATCGAGACCCTCTTCATTGAGGAGTTTGTACGAGTGACATTACACTTTGTGTGTATCCAGGTGTTGTTACACTTATAGTAGGGAAACCTGTTAGTGGACCAGTACTCGAAAATATTCACTAACCTGTCGCTCAAATCCACCGACATTGTATGAGACCCATTCTTTAAGGCTCAAACCTCTAATCAGGGTCTCTCGTAGGAGATCATATCTTCGATGGTATCACTCTATATCTTGACGCAAAATGGTGTGCTCGTGGGAGAATTATTGGTGGAGTGCTTCCTAGCTAAGAATGTACCGATGGGTGGAGCCACTATCGGACTATAGGTAGATGAGTAATCTATAGCAGACAGTAGACAGGTGATGCAGAGGTCCTAGATTGACAAACCTTCTGGTGGATGACCCCATGACGCAGGGTCAGAGGTGCAGAGATCGCGAGTCATTAGAGGTCTTCTGTGGACTAAAACTAGTTTCTCATGCAGCGGAAAGGGACACATGGCTCACAATTTCAGGACTCCCTGCATAGATGATCAGCAGATGACTGAGGGACTGTCGAGGCATCGGTAGTGGTTTGTGCGAGGGGTTATGTTGGGCAGTGGTTGTGGCATAGGAGTTGGTTGTGTAGCGGGTGGTGGACGATGTTTTTAGGTTCTACAACCACCACCCCTAGGTGGTCCACCACAAGCACAGGAAGATGGTGGATAAGGGTGATCTCATCATTATGCGGAAGAGTCCTATGCTCATGGTTCTCTAGAGATGATTATAGTTATGATCTGTGTTAATTCAACAATCGTTGTAGTTCTTATAGACATAGGTTACAGTAACTCTTTTATTTCCACAACCCTCGTTCGGAGATCAGAGATTCTGATGGAACCATTGCCTTAATCATTACAATTAGAGACTCATATGGGAGATGATTCAATAATCACACACTAGTTCAGACAGTGTGAGTTCACTCTAGGAGGCAATAGTTTCGACTAGGATCTTTTAGTAGCAGCGTCGTGGCTTTTTTATATCGTCTTGTGTATGGACATGATATCTATAGTACATTCATAGACTTACTATTTTAAGTGCAATGTGTGGGGTGTCTATGAGGATTGGATCGGGTTTTTCTTCATTAGTGAGAAGGAATCCATTGCAACACAAGATGGACTCTCTCGATGGAGGGTGTAGTAGATCACTCGTTAGTTATCTATCCTTACACATGGAGTTATTCACTTGAGGAGTCCGAGTTACCCTATAGCGGTGGACCAGTAAGTTGATGTCTTCCGTAAAGATGTTCCAAGACAACCTCTTCATAGATAGTTAGACTTATACATCGACATTTTCCGCATGGATGGAACCGATATCTAAACAAACATATTGAATAGCCCCCATAGATCTTGGTGAGATGCAGGTACAGTTGGATGACTTGTTGAGGAAGAGATTCATAAGGCCCGATGTTTCTCCATGGGCATCCCCGATATTGTTTTCCAATAAGTTATATGGGAGTATGAGGCATTGTGTTGATTATCGATGCCTGAATCAGGTGACCTCAAAGAACAAGTTTCCCCTCCCGTGGATTAATGATATTTTCGACCAGCAGAAGAGATTATGATGGTTTTTGAAGATAGATATTAGATCATGCTATCATCAGCTCAGATAACAAAATGAGGATGTATTGAAGACAAACATCAGATGTCGGTATGGACACTATGAGTTCATGGTAATTCCCTTAAGTGTGACCAACACTCTGGTAGTGTTCATAGAGCTCATTAACAATAGCTTCTAGCCTTAACTCGATCTCTTCATGAGTATATTCATTGAATACATCTTTATATACTCAGTGTCAGAGGAGGAGCATGCCACACACCTACAGATAATTATGGATACACTCAAAGAGAACCAAATTTCTGGAAGGCTCTCAAAGTTCCATTTCTGGATACGGGATGCCCGCTTCCTGGGAACATTATCTTAGAGGATATTTTTTTAGTGGATATCCCGATGATAGAGGCATTGATGGCTTAACAGCCACCCAGAAGTGTGACTAAGATGTGGAAATTTCTTTGATTGGTTGGGTACTACCATAGTTTCATACTTGAGGAATCCAAAGTTGATACACCCTTGTCATATTTGAAATAGAAGAGACATCCCATTGTCTGGAAAGAGTGTTGCAAGCAGAGTTTTCATGAGTTGTGGCAGAGGCTGACAACATCCCCCATCTTGAGGCAACCAGAAGAGGGAATTGTGTATATAGTCTAATATGAATCATTAGGGACAGGACTAGGTTGTGTCCTAATGTAATAGAGAGTGGTGATAGCATCTGGATCATGGATGTTCAGATAACATGAGCAGAAATACAATACACATGACCTGGTGTTTGTAGTAGTGGTCTTTGTATAGATATGTGGCGAAAAGACATGATTGTCGAACTTCTTATAGGCTATTAGGATCATAGGAGTATTAAGTATATCTTCCCACATATGTACGTGAACATGAGGAAATGATGATGGCTAGATTTCCTCTAGGACTACGACTTTGAGATAGTCTACTCTCCATGGAAGGGGAGTGTAGTACCAAATGAACTCAACAAGAGGTATGGTATCCAGTTGCTGACTAAGGTGACACATAAGATAATGGTGTTGCTGTTATAACTCATAAATAGAGATGGAATAGATTACCTCTAGTATTTGACCGTCACTACCGTACATCTTCATCATGTTCGAGAGGCTTAGCTTGGGGACATTGAATGTGGGGCCCGACGTGATCATATTTACTTAGGACACAATCCTGATAGATTTTCAAAAGGTTGTGATCACATCATCCCCTTTAGAAGAAGAACTATGGTACCAGTGATCCTATGTGGGTATTCGTTGAGGGAGTTCCATACATCCCCATTATTGATACATCCTGGTGTGGAGATGATATACCAGGACCTCTGGCATTCGTACTGGTGGCTTGGGATGTCGAAGGTTGTGGGGGAGTTCGTCTCACGATACCTCACTTTTCAGCAAGTGAAGGAAGGGCATCAGGTACTAGTATGGTTAGATCATCCACATGAGGTACTAGAGTGGAAGTGAGATAGTATATCCATAAACTTTGTGACAGGGCTTTGAGATATATCTAGGGGCCATGATTCCATCTTGGTGATCGCTGACCGATTCACCATGTCATCCAACATCCTACCCATATGATAGGTCGGATCAGTAGAGATCATGGTACATCTCTACATACAATAGATTGTTTGACTTTGTGGGGTTCCATTAATGATCATCTCAGATCATGATGCTTGTTCAACATCCCGCTTGTGGAAGGTATTATATGAGGCATTCGGGACTCAGCTATGCTTGAACACCCCCATTTATCCTCACACAGATGGTCCAATAGAGCATAGCATTTATACACTTGAGGGCATGATCTGTGCTTGTGTCCAAGATTTTGGCTGTAGTTTGTAGGATCATCTGCCACTAGTTGAAATTACTTACAAAAATAGTTATCACTCCACCATCAGTGTGGCTCCACTTGAGGCCCTATATGGGAATCCTTACAGATCACCTATATGCTTTATAGACCTAGGGGAGTCAGCACTTATGGGTCTAAAGATGATTCAGACTACCATAGAGAAGGTGAAGATCATTCAGTAGAGGATAAAGACTTAATATATATGGAAGAAGTCTTATGATAATAGGAGATGAAGACCTTGGAGTTTGAGGACGGAGACCATGTCTTCATATGGGTCTCAAACCGATGTAGACAACGGAGGTTTCGTTGGGGTGGAAAACAATCTCCAAGACGCATCAAAACATTCTAGATCCTTAGTAGAGTATGCATGGTGGCATACCATCTAGGTCTTCCCCCATAGATGAAGTGGGTGCCCATTTATTTCCATTTTTCATCGGTGAGGAGGTACGTGCATGATCCATCACATGTTATCGACTGGGGAGAGCTGGAAATCGATGATAGGACGATGTTTGCGGAGTTCCTAGTGGAGATAGAGGATCGAAATAAGTGGGTCCATTGTGGGCAGTCAATTCCTCAGGTGGAAGATTTTTGGCAGTATGGGAATCTCCAGGAGAGCACATGAGAGTGGGAGGTTCTGATATGTGCTCAGTACCTCTATATGTTCCCCAAATTTGGTTATATATTTTGGGGAAAAAAATCCAGAATGATGAGAGAATGTATAGAGACAAAAATATCATATAATAATTATTATTATTTTTTATTACTATGAGTCTATGAAAATTGATGGAACATGATTCTGAGGCCCGGTGTGACTCAAACAGAATTCTAAAAAAATTCAAGGTACGTTGATTAAACACACGTGTGGAATTTTCAATCATTTAAACCATTGATCATATTAAAAATTTGAGGGAACCATTGAATCCACAACACCTGGATTTTCTTAATGAAATCTTAACATTGACCATAGTTGGTCAGGTGAAAAAGATTTATTTTTGGAATTTCCAAATGAATAATAAAATAACATATGTTTAATTTCATTTTTCATACCACCTTATGATCAGTGATGGAGGTGACCACGGGAGTGGTCAATCATTTAAAATGGTATATTAAATTCCCAGTTACACATAGGTTGTGTAACCACCCCTCATGTAACTAATGTGGCTAATTAATTACATCAATTAATAGACCTTTAATTGAGAAGAGAAATAATTATTTAGATGATATTATATTTAAATTAAAATCATGGGAAAAGTGATATTTTGGGAAATGTTGTGGGAGATATCTGATGAATAGATCACACTCAAATGACCCAACAAATAATAGAGGTTTTGACAGTGCCCGTGGAGGAAATAATCTGGGTGCGAAAAATGACGGAGGCATCAATGTACATAGATCCTTCCTCCACAAACATGACATCGCCCAATGGTTCTTGAGGTAGGGATTTTTATCTTGATAAATTATATTAGTTGAAGATAAATTAATTTCATCCTTGTTATGATTCTAATGAAAAAGTCACAGGCTAAACATACAACTCACAGAACCTCCTCCTCTTTTATATTTATTGAATAATTCTTGGGAAATCGGAAAACAGAACAGATAGATGATCCCGAGATCCATGCAGTGTGGGAAGCATCCCGTGAGGACCGTAGGTGATTTCATAAGGAATGTCGACCACTAGATATCACCCTGTGGTCCAAAGAAGATCATCTTGTGCCGGTGGGAGAAAGCAGTAGTTGGCGCTCGCTAACCTCGGATGTGGGCAGCGCAGCACGTAACCTTAGCAGACCAGCATGGGCTACTGGAATTCGGACGGACATGTTATAAGAATTGTGGTGCATCGTTGCCTTCCACAAATGGTGGTCACTTCTTCGATGCCATGATATAGGGGGACCTACACCCTATAGGTCATTTGGATAGCTAGGCAGCGACACATGGCACCAGCAGTTGAAGAGGCGTACAGATATTGAGACGTTTGGGAAAGCGGGGCCCCACAACCCCTCAAGGGGCCACTCCCCTCCCTTTTGCTGCCAATTTGTCCAAGCTAGCTGTGACCCAGCCCAGCTAGTTCGGGTCAGGGCAGATCGACACGATGTGGGTTGTGTCGCCCAATGTTGGTAAGGGTCGGGTCCGACAGGACCCAGATGCCTTTTATGGACTTTTTACTCTTAAAAGGTCGTATCTTACAAACCATTAGTCTGTTTGAGGAGGAATATATGGCACTGGATTCCTTGGGATGAGATTTTTTTTTGAGATACTCCACCTGAGTTTTGGAGAATGTTTGAGATTTTATAGGTTGGATCATACTTGAATCTAACAGGTCCCCCGTCACAAAAATGCATATAACTCTCGGACCAAGCATCTGATTGATGTGCCATATTTTGTGTTGGAACCCTTAGAACATGATAGATCATTGGGTTACTTCACCATTTTACCTAGTGCTAGTTGATGTATGACCGATGACTTGAGTAGAAGAACCTCTTAGAATCATGTGTGTTATTTATAGGAATCCAGTGGCTGGCTGAGAGGTGAAGAATGTCTAGCGATCCTGTGTAGATCAACACCTAGAAATCCTATGTGGATCAGCACCTATAGATCATGTGTGGATAAAAACCTAGTGATCATGTCTGGATCAACCCCAAGATATCATGTGTGGATCAAAACCAAGTGATCATGTGTGGATTAGAACTGATTGATCATGTGTGGATCAGAAACAGAACCCTTGAAAGAATAAGATGATCTAGATTTATGACTAAACATATGTACTTCTGTAATTATGTTATACTTGGTTTGAGGTGAGACTTTCTCTTTGGGATTTGGGATTGAGTTCATTCTTTGTGGACCTCCTTAGTGGAATTCTAAGAGACCTTCGGGGGTCTTGGGGTCCCTAATGCATATTATTACACTCACCCCTACATGGGTTTCACCCACACCGTGTTGTGTCTTTTTCAGAAAATAAGAAGCTTGACAGAGACTATAGGAGCCAACACATGGTGATATGCACAGATGACTGGTATATGTGGAGAGCTATCGAGATGATCCATGCCTACCATTCAGGTTGGATCCCTAGTGGATGATATTTGGAGCTATTGTTTATTATAGTTGTATTTTTTTAGTTAGTCTTGTATTCTGAACCATTTTCTTCCAGTACATACTGGTACACTTAGTTGTGTTTTTCATTTGTTTTTTGTCCTTACTCTTCCATTGTGTTTTTCTTTTTCATAGTGTTCCCTGCTTGTGTGTGTACATGTTTCGAAGAAATGCCTTCCCATTTTCAGGAAATATCTTTCTGGTGCTAGTCGCCAACCCACAGCCTATAGGAGGCGGGCTTGGGGTAGTCATGACAGGGGGCTCGAGGGATGGGTCATGATAGCAAGGATGTGGCATATGTATTGGGAATTTTTCTTTATCATAGGCTAGAAATTCAAGTTCCTAGTGTGGGATAGTGGAATAATTAAATATTGATGATTCCCATATTGTTTTCCTTAGTGTTCAAGATTTTGTTTTTCTTTCACTATATGCAGGTCTTTCACTCACCTCTTCCTTATTTCAATTTTATGGTCTCTCTATGACTCTCCCAAGGTAATACATCTTCGGAATATGGTGGTAAGTGGCTCAGACCCTGTTGATGATGATTTTCAATGGACATGCTTGAAGGGGACGTGTGTGGTACCAGGTCAAAGAGGATTTATGTGGGATCTAGAAAAATGGTATATGTGAGTTCCTTCCTTTTCCAAATATTGGAACTATTTTATGTCACAAATTAACTATTATAAGTCAATATGTTATGTTAATGGGTGAATTTGGTTTCATCTTACAAGTATTCCAAGGATTCCACAATGAAAACTATTGAGAAAGCTACTGTATAATTTTCTATGCTGATCAAAGCCATCAAAGAATGCTATTTTAGAATAGTGTAGTCTGTTATTCTAGATTGCATGAAACATTTAAAACTGTACCAACATGATTACCTATTTATTAATTCCCAACCCTTATAAAAGAACATACATATGAGGGAATCATTTACTCATAGCATTAGGATCTATTTCCAACCAACCTTGTTCATGAGTATTATCACCTAACTTTCTATAAACATCCATTAAAATGATGTTTTTCTTTTGGAAGGATACTCTCTATTATCTATATCATACATCAAAGATGCTTCACTATAGATATAAAGTTACATATCCAAGTGTCCATGTCCCATTATAATGACTAAACCATCTGTTCCTTATTGATAGATTTAACACATGGTTTGAAGGAGGAATGCGACTTCCTCTCAAGATGTCGATTTTGGAATGATGAGATGTGGACATACATGGTGTGTTAGGCCAATAAATAATTCACAAAACCAAAAGATGACTACATTTTTAGGACATTTTTATAGGTAAGTCTTGTTTATATGTGAACTAAGATACCATCTATGCACCCCTAATGTAATGTAGACCATAGATAAATTCTTTCCACATGAGGTATGTCGATGTCATCATCATCTTTTAGGATATCTAAAAAATTTACATGTCCCCCATTCATTGGGAGATATATATTGAATTTTTTCCACCAAGGAAACATGGGATAATTCTATGAGAGAAAACACTATTGGCCAACAAAATTTTCAAAATGGTTATGAAATTAGAGAGAAAATGACCCTTGACCCAAGTCATAAATCCATTGAGAACGTGGATGATGTATTTATTAGAACTAGAAAAATGTGGTCCCACAAGTCGGCATCCTGCTATGTGTCCCACCATAGAGAATCAAGGTGCTCCTGACCCATTCTGACAAACAATATTGAAGGGTGAGTTTACCCATTGGGTATTTAATTTTAACCCTGTCGTGGATGTAGAAACATTCCAGGAATGCTTCCCCACTATGTAGAAAATAATTTATCTATATCATGTCTTATTTCTAGATGATGGTGTGAGGAAAATAAAATTTTAGTATTAAATCCAAATTAGTATATGGGATGTATAATGGGTTTTTCACCCCGTTACTAATGAAAATATATTTTTTATTAATACATGCATAAAATAGGAATGTACCATTTAGGTTTTTTTGGATGTTTCATGTGTTGTGGAGATGGATTTCATTTAATGTTAGTTTATATATGGTGTTGAGCCTAGCTCAGTTCACTGAAAACCAATTCTTCCCATTCATCCAGGTTGTCTCTAGAATCCTGCTTCTGAGCCTGAATTGTAAATATCTAATATTGATGCTGAATTTTTATGTGGAATTTAACTTATTTATTCATAGTAATACATTGATATAGAAATTTTCTGGAGATGATGTTTTGAAAAATTATTACCTAAGGTCGTATATCATATTATTGAGAACCAATGTACTGTTGGCCGGAACATATAGGGAGATCAACTATGAGGCTTATGCTCTATATCGATTTGAATTCTAGATTAAATGTCTTCAACAATAAATAATATTTCCTTATATAAATTTTCATCATTAGAAAAATCAGATGCAATCCCAAATGAATTGGATCATGAAGACCATTGATGTGTCTAAAATTTCAATCATGCTTCCTCTGTTGGATGTATCAATTAGGGTTGAGGATAATTACGACAATGGGTGGATATCTTTGTACCCAAATGATCTATTCTAAAAATGAATTTACTAGATCAATGAAATTATATGTGTGGGTCATTGTATTGATGCTACAAAGTTTTGAGCTGAAGATGATTATTCTAAAACCATAGTCCATTATATGAGATCATGGGTAAAGGACATCTTCTATGATAGTGTTTAGAACACCATTCATACTATGCCTCGGTGGTGTACCTGAAATTTATGGGAAGGGCCTGCATTCTTTGGACTCACTCTTGTGTGAGATAAAAGAGTCCTGAATAAGAATTCACACTAAAAAATTGTTTATTCCTCACAACTATCCAAATCAATGACAAATTATATGTGTTCCTTAGTGTTCAATGATTGGGAGAGAATAACTCATTATATTAGATATATATGGGAATGTTTTCAGGTTTTCATGTGAATTCTAGAGCTTGTAGATATCATAACACCCTCTTATCTCTTTATTAAGAGTGATTTAGATAAAGTGACTAGTTATCATTAGGAGATAGAGGATTTGATATATTAAACTAATGATCATATGTAGAGCTCAAAGATATTGTCAAACTAGATAATCCCATGAGTTTGTGTGGGGTAGATATTCATCCTAATGATGAATGAGACATCAACATCAATCCTTCTGATTTATTTCTCATTAATCTATTCCATTTTCATCTCATTCATATATTATCATTAATCATGAGGGAATTTTATTTTTTTAGTTAGTAAGAGAATAAGATGAATAACTACTCAGAGGATTAGCTGCATAGGTGTCTAGGTAACTAATGTACGATCCCATAGTTACCCAGGTTAATATAGCAGATGAGACCATTGATTACCCATGGCTATCACTAGTTCAGAGGACCATGATTGGGTATATGGTGGTGGGATCCCCTCAACCATCAACTCCAGTCTCTAATTCCAAGAGGAAAAATTCAGGACCTTCACTATCTCAAAAGAGTGAGCAAAGGAGGGAATTAATGTTGAACCAACTCATGCACCGTGGTACGACTATATTTTCTCAATTTAAATAATTACTTGGGTAATGTAATCTCTCTGACACTATATTCATTTTATATAATCTTAATACATTCATATTTCATGGGGTTGAGTGATGATCCTTAAATGTTCAAGATGACATCCAAAGGGATGAACATACTCATGTAGATGAATCCCACAATCTATAAGATTGCACATCCAAATATTCCACCTTTTCATCCCCGATTATATTTAGAGGGGATATGTACCTGATAATAATATATTAAATCTTTCATAATTCATATACTATTTCTAACATTCCTTTTTCTCGTGATATTTCATATCCATTACCCTCACCATAGGACCATGTGGTAGTAGTTGTGTATCATAGTGTCACCTTGTGAGTGTTCAATATAGATCATATACAGTGCAAAAATGGTACTGATGTCAACCATTGCTAGCCCATATTAATATAATCATCCCTGTAGAGAAATAAATAGAAAATGAAAACAGGGGATCTAATTCAGGTTCTTTGAATCATTTCTTGGATATCATTACTGTTGAAGACACTGTGAGACTCAAGGCTATGTATCATGAACTATTTCATCTTATTATTCCCAAAATTGATATTTTAGGATCCAGTATTGAGTTTAGGGACTCCTTTACGGAATTTTAAGGATGGTTTTTTATAGAATTTTTTAGAAATAGTTGAAATTCATTCACTAGATGTTCCACATAAGTGAAAAAATTATATAACTATGTTTGTAGAAAATGTTTGCGAGTCATTTTATTAATTTATAATTCAATAACGCCATTATCCAGTCAGCAAATGAGCGATGGTTTAGAATATTGAATTGGTAAATTCATAAGAGCCTCAGACGCCAACTATAGAGAAAACTCTCAAGGATGTTCATCATCATAATATTCATGATTTCGGATATAAGGTTAGAGGGTTGGAGAGGTACCAATACCGGTAGTTGAATTGAATATTGGTAATTTCCATCAGCAATTTTGGTATGCTCAATTACTTTTCTACTTCATGAATTCTTATGGTAAATGCGAAGTGACACATTATATTTAGTCTCATAAAATTAAAAAGTAGTATTCTCAGTATGGGATTCCATGCAACTCCACCAACGTTGGAGGGTGATATTGAGGCTGGTTTTGATGGGGTGGACCAATGTGGCTCATTAATTTCACTTATATATGATAATTTCACTATATATAAAAGAATATTTGAGTTTAACATAGATATATTGGAGAATAGTTTCAGCAAATGTCTTCTTATCTGGAAAGATATATGGAATACATTTGGGGAGATGCCTCTTGAGGACATTCCATTTTGACTTAGTCAACATAAATTCAAGCTATCCATGATTGGGTATGTATGATTAAATTACTATGAGAACCATGATTTTGGGAAATTTATCATTTAATAAAGGGAAGATGAGTGAATACAATAGTAGAAAAAGGTAGAATATGTAGGCCAGTTTGAGGAAGCAAGAGCAGCCACAATTAATGTTGATGTCATCTACTCCATAGAGGAGGAAATGATCCAATATTGCTTGTATGAAAAATCTATCCAAATAATGATCCTTGAAGAATAATTAAATGTTTTAAGGGAACAGGTATCCCATCTACACCCAATAGTAGAAGTGGTTTGGCATGAAGGATAGATACTTTCTGTTCCATGTAGAGGAAATTTTATAATGATGAGGAGGCTGTTAATACAAAAATGACTAACCTTCAAAAAACTATTCTTGCTTTTTGGGGTTTAGTTAAACCTATTGATACACATATTAAAAAAATGAAAACTTTTCTAGAGATAATGAAGCTTTTGGATATTTCCAATCTCTTAATAGCATACATGAAAATGGTTATTTTCTTCTCTGTCACATCGGTATGAATCCCAATTTTACACTATAACATTGAAGATAATTTTTGATACAAAATGTATTTCCATCATCCATTCAGAAAATCGGTGATAGGTATAGGGAAAGATCCTAAATTTTGACTAATCCATGGGGCCTTAAATCCATGTTTTGACTATTTATAATGTCATATGGAAATCCCTAATAAAATTATTTTCTGTCACTATCCAATATGTTTCCCATGTCTTGTATAAGGAATAATTAGCAGGTGATAAATGAATTTTTCTTAAGCCTTCCTTTTTCTGTTTTCATCCTAAACACATGTGTTAATTATATATTTTTTTCATTGATCGAATTATTCCAACACCATACGTAGTATAGGTTTAGAGAACTTAGAAATAACGTTTTTCCTATGTTCTCCTTGTGGGATTTAAATATTGAAAGTATTGTGTCTATTTATTTGTTTCTTTTAAATTCATGAAATATTTAATAATGAGGCCAGAATTTGAGGCCAAAAAAACATTAACCATTAAAAATTTAAATAATTATCTGAATAAGTCATGATGGCCATGAATGTTGCAAAATTATTCAGATACACTGAAGGAAAATAATTAGCCATGATTTTGTAATTTCTGAATCTAAAACATGATATTCAAACTGGAAGTGGTATCTCATAAGGATGAAGTTAAAACTGACTCAAAGACTCATTATAAGGTCTTTTTTATTTAGGCCAGGTGGGCGCATACTATATTGTAAAATATCAGCATCCTTCGGATGAAAGAACCATAATGTTGGTGACATATGCACGGAAAATTTTTGTGCATACTGTATAGTTTGGAACGGGATTTACCATGAATTCTTACATTCTATTACTAGTAAATGAAGGTATTATATGAAGATTATGATTTTTCAAGAACATGATAGGTATTTTTATAGGGGATGATATCTAAAAATTGAAATACCATCATCATTGGCACATTCTAAGAATAGGAAACTACTTCATCACTTATTTGGATTCTAAAATGGATGGAATATTATTCTAGATGAGTGATTTACGAAAAGTGTAACAACCTTTACTTTTGATGGTTTTAATATCGTGTAGTTTAAATTCACGACATAAAGACATTATGTAGTGATGTTTAAGGTCATGTAGTTGGTACATTATGCACTACAATTTAAATTCATGTAGCATGTAGATTATATTGTAATGTATGATGCCATGAAAGGTAGACATTATAACGACCCATACTTTACATACATTTTTAATACTTCAAAATTGAAGCATACTTATTACAACATATAACAAAACCACGAAAAGACCATATAGGTATAGTGTCTTTAGAAACTGGGAAACATAAACAACTGGTTCATAAAGCATCTACAATGTCTCCCATTTATTTCATCATATCTATAGTCCCTTTTGGCATATCTTACTTAATAACCTTCTTCCTGACCTGGGGAAAGAAAACATACAAAAGGGTGAGCTCAAATGCTCAGTAAGGGTATATAAAAGAAATATCAATCACATCATATACATAAGCACATTACTTTTGGAAATATTAACCTGCAAAAGAGATCATAATTTCATAACATGGGATAAATCATGGCAGTGAAATGTAATCACAATAATCATAACTTAAAACATGAAACTTTGTGGAATACACACATAATCATACAGAATCATATTTTATTAGTCAAGACTCATTCCCAAGACCATCTTAGTAGACAAAGTCCATTTCTGAACCGAGTCACCCTCGTTTCAGTCCTGTTTCACTGAACCGGTATAACCTACCGTTCCAGCCATGTCTATCTCATGAGATACAAAATCTTTACCCAATGCATTGGGGTGAGATATAGTTCCCACCCATCTCATAATGATAACATTCTTATGTGTGCCACAAAATCATAAATCATACATCATTACATAACCCATGTAATAAAAATGGGAATCTTAAACATCGTGACATCATAAAACAATTCCTATAAGATAAAGGAATTCATAAAAATATTTCCATCACAACATAATCAAATCCATGTAATAATAAGGATAGAAACAGAACCCTATATTGTCTTAGATGGAAAATAATTTTGATAAAACTCTTGAACTCCATTCTTGAGTAAAATATCTTTTCTACTTCAAAAACATTTATCCTTTCATAACATGTCATAAAATTTTAAACTAAAAGAAGTTGATTAAAAAGAAACTTGAAAACTTGTAAAGTAAGTTTCTTGTAAATAATTTTTTAAAAATCCATTCATTCTGTATAAGTTAAAAAAACATTCTTCTTGTACTTTTGTCGGAAAAGTCAAAAAGTACCACCTACAAAAAACGACAAAAGATTCCTTTCATATCTTTTACAAAAAACTCACCGAAGGGTAAAATTGTATATAAACTATTGTAGAAGGAAATAAATATTAAATATTGAGGAAGCTTGGTTGTGGATGATAAAATACACCCCAGTAAATACCAAAGTATAAACAATCTCGGATAAAAATGAGATTGTGATATTTCCCTTACCTTAGGTCCGTTTTGTTTTGTAAGTATCCGAACCTTCTGTATAATGATTTAAATAATGTTATTGACTTATTCCAGGATCATAATTATTTTTATTATATCATATATGGTCATTTTCTTAGCTTCATAGTAGTAATATTTCATTGCTACTTGTTATTCAGGTGTTTATAACTTTTTGTTCTTATTCGTGTTTTGTCGAATAAATTCTTATTCTTATATTTAGGTTATATATACCTCATTTCCAGAATGGTATTAGTGTAATATATATCATATTCATTCATTCTATTCATTTATATAATCATTATGAAATGAAAATCATGTAGAACGAGTCGCATCACATCGTGGAGACGGTATTCCGTATGTACGCACGAGTGATGATATCGTTCCTATGATCGTGGAATTGTATTGGAGTGTATGTATACTATTTCAGAATTAGTATCACTTTATAATACTCATATATATTCATTATTTACACCATTATACCCATTAAAGTAAGGTGGTGGTGGAAAAATAGATTACACCACGGTGTGGAGACGGTATTCCGTACGTACGCATGCGCGGTGATTTCTTTTTCCGTAGGATGGATAGATAGTGAACTAGGGTTGTTTCATACTTATAATAAAATATCAGTATATGAGTGATACTGATGTTATTACTTCATAATGAAACAACTAATGAAGAATAAGTGGAAGAAGAAATAAAGATGAAAGAATCGGTAACGGACATTTCCTCTTCTTTGAAGTGGTTCTTTGAGACCTTCTTTTAGGGCACTAAAATTGGTCTTTGAAGAAGACCAGGACCTCTAGGATGTCTCTAGGGAAGTGGAGAGGAGGAATTTTCAGGGTTTGGCTGAGCTTGAAGGCTCAAAGTGGTGTGAGGAAGAGGGGGAGGAGGTTCCCTTTTATAAGGGAGGAGAGGGGCACCTTTGGGAAAACTAAAAATATTATTTTATTATAAAGTCATGTTCGGTTTTAAGTAGCTCCAAATTGATATATTTCGAAGATAAGGTGGGGATGGGTCGAAATACTCTCATCCAATAGAATTTAGACAATTTTAGCTTCCTAATTTAACATTATCATTTAGATTTAACATTAAGTTAAATAAGTTTACTTTTACCGTGTCTTCTTGTGTTCTTATACTATAAGGTTAATAAACATACTATAAGCAGCCGAACGAACCCAAAGTTGTTTATTATTAATATATATAATTTTATCTAAGTCATTTGGCCGAACCTTAGATTTTTATGAATAAAATAACAATTACTAATATAATATTTGTTTTAAAAACTATTTTATGTCAATTTTGACACTATTTAGCAATTGATTTTTGTGAAAATCATAACAGAATTATTAGTTCTAACCAAGTTAATTAAATCAATACTAACATGACATATTAACCTAGAAAATTAGTGGAATTCATAAAAAGTCTCAAATTACATTTATTTTGGTGTTTATAACATTAATTATGTCAATATTTCATTAATAAGATAATTACTGCATCATCTTTGTGTCATAAATAAATTAAATTATTTAATGTCTAAAAATAACAAATAAAATACCATTATGTAGAATATTTTTTTAGCCTTATAATGAATTTTTATAGTCTAATTTATCTTATGTATAACCCCATATTAAAAATTATTTACTTATTAAACTTTGATTTTAACAATTTTAACCCTTCTTTAAATAAATTAATAATAAATGTCCTAATCTATTCCAAGTGGGCCTAAATGGTAATATTTTATTCCTAAGTTTGTTTTTGATCGAATTAAACTTATCCAATAGAATTAGGACATGTGTTACGGTAATAATAATATCATCTTTACCCTTAATTACCCTATTTACTTTTAACCGTGGTAAAAAAAAGTAAAAAGTTACTATTCACCAAAAATTATTTTCATCTCATTGAACCAAATTTTAGTCCTTGATATTAATCGTGTCTCTTGGATTTTTAAAATTCCACTCACAGAAGCGGTAAAATTAAGTTTTATGAAAAATTCAGTTTTTTAACTACCACTTAGTGGTTTCACTATTCATCAAAAATTGAATGTTTTCAGAAAAATACCAAAATTTCACCCTAGGCTAATTTCGATATTCCGAATCCAAAAATGAAGTCCATTTTGAAAAATAAAATTTATAAAATTTCAAAAAGTGGTTATTACTATTCATAACGGCTAGTTTTAATAATATTTTAATAGCATATCGTTGTTTATTGAAACTCGGTATTGCGTACGACGCAAGATATCGAGGAAGGTCGCGATTTCGTGTAAAGCAAGCCAAGCAAGTATTGTGTAGAAAAATATTCCTTTGATGATTTATATAACATAAAAGTCTCGGGTGTTACATTCTACCCCCCTTAAAATGAATTTCGCCCTCGAAATTCGTCACTTTGTAACAAACAGATGAGGATACCTCTACCTCATCATATCCTCAAGCTCCCATGTAGCTTCTTCTAATTGGTGGTTCCTCCAGAAAACTTTCACCAATAAAGTGGTCTTGTTTCGTAGGACTTTTTCGCTACGATCCAGAATCTCTATCAGTTGTTCTTCATAAGAAAGATCTTGCTCCATCGGTACAACTTCTGAGCCGAGTACATGTGAAGGATCAGGTATGTACTTTCTCAGGAGAGATACATGGAACACATCGTGAGCTTGAGAGAGATTCGGTGGAAGCACAAATCGGTAAGCTACCTTCCCAACACGATCCAGTATTTCGAAAGGACCGATATATCTAGGACTCAACTTCCCCTTCTTTCCAAATCTCATAACCCTCTTCCAGGGAGATATTCGTAAGAACACTTTATCAACCACTTCAAACTCTAGGTCTTTTCATCGGTTTTCGGCATAACTTTTCTGTCGACTCTGAGCTACTCTTATGTGTTATTGAATAGATCTGACCTTTTCTGCCATTTCCTCAACGAGATCAGGTCCTAATAGATTTCTTTCCCCAACTTCATCCCAGCAAGTTGGAGTCCTGCATTTCTTTCCATAGAGAGCTTCATAAGGAGCCATCTGAATACTGGAGTGAAAACTATTATTATAAGAAAATTCCACCAAAGGTAGGTGTTGATCCCAACCACCTTTGAAATCCATAGAGCAAGCTCTCAACATATCTTCTAGGGTTTGAATTGTTCTCTCAGACTGACCGTCTGTCTGAGGATGATAAGCAGTCCTGAAACTCAACTCTGTATCCAGAGTATGCTGAAGACTTCGCCAGAACTTCGAGGTAAATCTCGGATCCCGATCGGATATAATAGAAAGTGGTACTCCATGAAATCTTACCACTTCCTTTACATATATCCTGGCAAGCTGATCCAAAGAGAAATCCTCTCTAATAGCAATGAAGTGTGCAGACTTTGTAAGATGATCAACTATGACCCAGATAGCATTATTGCCATTGGATGTTTTAGGAAGTCATGTGACAAAGTCCATAGTGATGTTTTCCCATTTCCATTCGGGTATGGGTAATGGTTGTAACATCCCCTTAGACTTCTGTCTCTCATCTTTAACTTGTTGACAAACCAAGCATCGAGAGACAAATTCAGCAACATCTCTTTTCATGCCATCCCACCCGAAGTACTCTTTCAGGTCCCTATACATCTTCGTGCTTCCAGGATGAATAGAGAATGAAGAACTATGAGCCTCATCCAGTAGCTCCTTCTTTAATTCTGGGATGGGAGGAACACAAACCCGATTCCTGAACATTATTATCCCATCACAATCAAGGTTGAATTAAGGAACGTTTCTCACCTTCTTTGGTAACTCGACATCTTTTTTCTGTGCCTCTTTAATCTTCACATGTATAGATGGTTGAACATTCATTTGAGAAAGATAAGATTGTTCCCCTTCCATTATAATTCCAAGATCCATCCTTTGTAAATCCATAAATATTCGATCTTTTGTGATCCTCATCATGGATAAACTAGCATGGTCTTGTCGACTTAATGCATCCGCCACCTTGTCTGCTTTCCCAGGGTGGTAATGGATTGAGCAGTCGAAATCCTTAATCAGCTCCAACCATCTTCTTTGACGCATATTCATCTCCTTTTGTGTGAAAATATACTTTAAACATTTATGATCAGTATAAATATCACACCTTTCACCATAAAGGTAATGCCTCCAAATATTTAATGCAAAGATTACCGTAGCTAACTCCAAATCATGTTTTGGGTAATTTTGCTCATGGATTTTCAACTGTCGTGAGGCATAAGCTATCACCATATGATTTTTCATAAGAACACACCCCAATCCCTTCTTGGATGCATCACTATAGATCACAAACCTTTCTCCACTACAAGGCAGTGTGAGCACAGGTGCACTGGATAACCTTCTTTTCAACTCCTTGAAATTTTCTTCACATTCTTCTGTCCAGACAAACTTAACTCCTTTCCGAGTCAACTTGGTGAGTGGATTAGATAATCGTGAAAAATCTTTCACAAAACGTCGATAATATCCAGCCAAACCAAGAAAACTTCGGATCTCAGTTGCTGTTGTTGGTCTCGACCATCTTTCGATAACCTCTGTTTTTGCTGGATCCACAGATATCCCCTCTCTTGAGATTATGTGACCCAAAAATGAAACTTTTTGAAGCCAAAATTCACACTTGGTAAATTTGGCATAATGCTTCTCCTTTCTCAGGGTCTTCAATATAATTCTCAAGTGATCTTCATGTTCTTCCTTTCTCTTTGAATAGAAAAGAATATCGTCTATAAAGACTACCACAAATTGATCAAGATAGTCTCTAAAGACTCTATTAATCAGATCCATGAAGATAGCAGTGGAATTATTAAGACCAAATGGAATCACTATAAATTCATAGTGTCCATACCATGTACGGAAAGACATCTTTGGTATATCCTCCCTTTTGACCCTTAATTGATGATACCCTGAACGAAGATCAATCTTGGAAAAGTATTGAGCTCCGCGTAGTTGGTCAAATAGGTCATCAATGCGCGGGAGAGGATATTTGTTCTTGATATTGATCTTGTTATGTTCTCAATAATCAATGCAGAGTCTCATTGATCCATCTTTATTCTTAACAAATATAACAGGTGCTCCCCAAGGTGACACACTAGGGCATATGAATCCCTTATCAAGATTCTCTTGGAGTTGCTTCTTCAATTCCTGCAACTCAATTGGGGCCATTCTATAAGGTGTCTTTGAAATAGGAAAAGCACCTGGTACGAGTTCTATTGAGAACTCAACTTCACGATTTGGTGGAAGTCCTGGTAATTCCTCCGGAAAGACATCATCAAACTCCCGTAAAATGGGCATATTCTAAATCGTGAGTTTCTCACCAACCATTTGAGATAAATAACCATCATTTAGTTGAATCAATACCCATTATATAGAATAAATTTCCACTGGAAGGTTATGTTCATCCTTGCATTGATAGACGATCATAGATTGATCTGGAATATGAAATGTGGCTTTCCTTCTTTGGCAATTGATATGAGCTCCATATAAAGAAATCCAATCCATGCCAAGAATCACATCAAATTCCACTATAGGAAGGATCACAAGATTTGCAGGAAGCACTTTCCAACAAACTTCGATCGGAGAAGAATTATAAACTTTTGATGCGACTGTTGTGCCATTAGGTGTTGTCACAGCTAACTCAACATCTAATTGTTGAGGTAATACGGTGATACCCTTAGAAAATTATTTAGAAATAAAAGAGTGGGTGGATCCAGAATCAAATAAAACATTTGCTACTTTAGAGTGGATGGTAAGTGCACCTTTCATCACATCATTATCCACATCGCTGATAGAAATTGCATGTGACTTTCCTTTGTCTTTAGCCTTAAGAGTTTTTTGACGTCGACCATCATCATCAACCCTTGGATTAGGGCATTTATTGGCATAATGTCCCATCTCCATGCACTTGAAACATTGAAGTGTAGTAGGTTCATTCTGTGTATCCCTTCCTTTGTTTGCATCATTAGACATCTTCTTCCCATCATCGCGGCATTCAAATGCCCGATGACCTTCCTTTCCACATTTGAAACATTTACTTGTCCCTTTAAGACAACTTCCTCCATGTTTCTTTCCACACTTTGAGCATAAGAGAAAGCTCATCTTCTTTTCAGTGTTCTCTTTAGATTTTCCTTTGAATTCCATTTTCCTCTTCTTATCAAACCCATATGACTGATGGGTTACTCCAATCTCCATCTCGACTTTGAGAGCACGTCGAACGATTTCCTCAGAGCTATTGAAGTCCCTTATGGCTAATGCCCTTCGAGGACTTGGTTTTAAGCCACTAAAGAATCGATCGATCTTACTCTCAGGTTGGATAATAATACCAGAAGAGTACCTTGCAAGTCTTGTAAAATTTGCTTCATAGGTACCAAAAGATTCATCATCCTTTTGCTTTATTTCAGGAAACTCTTTCTACATATTTGTTCGGAGAATACGAGGGAAGTACTTATTGAAAAATAAGTTCTTGAACTCGTCCCATTCCATGGACTCAATTTCATCCCTTTGCCTCATATTCTTAATAAGATTCCACCATTGATCAGCATCTCCTTCCAAATGATACACTGCTAGGATGAATTTATCATGTTCAGAACATTGAAGAACTGAAAATATCTTTTCAGTAGTACTAATCCATTGTTCAGCAACTAATGGATCAGTAGACCCACTGAAAGAAGGTGGACGCTGCCTCATGAAGGATTCAACAGAATGTTGCTCCTTCATTTGCTCGTTTGGACATCCTGCATGATTCATATCTTGAGAAAGTTGTGTGAACATGGATATAAGATTTTGCATTCCAGCTCCGAAAACGTTTGGTTGCTCAGGGGGACAATCATTGCATTGCCCGTCGCATTCCTCATTAACACGGTTCCTTCGGGTTCCAGCCATTGACTAAAACCAAGAAGAATAGTGTGAGAAACACTAATTATAATAGGAAAACCACATAATCAAGAATAAAATTTCACACTTAAGGTCTTATCCTAGGTTATTCATGGCCATTTCTAAAACACTAAGATTGTGTTCTATGCTTAGACTTATCCTTAGGGTTCTTACTAAGGCTTTCACATCCTAGTTTCCAAAGGTTGACTATACCTTTCCTCTGATACCAACTATAATGACCCATAATTTACATACATTGTTAATACTTCATAATTGAAGCATACGTATTACAACATATAACAAAACCACGAAAGGACTGTATAGGTATAGTGTCTTTAGAAACTGGGAAACATAAACAACTGGTTCATAAAGCATCTACACTGTCTCCCATTTATTTCATTATATCTATAGTCCCTTTTGGGATATCTTACTTAATAACATTCTTCCTGACCTGGGGAAAGAAAACATACAAAATGGTGAGCTCAAATGCTCAGTAAGGGTAAATAAAAGAAATATCAATCGCATCATATACATAAGCACATAAGTTTTGGAAATCTTAAACTGCAAAAGAGATCATAATTTCATAACGTGGGATAAATCATGGCAGTGAAATGTAATCACAATAATCATAACATAAAACATGAAACTTTGTGGCATACACACATAATCATAGATAATCATATCTTATTAGTCAAGACTCATTGCCAAGACTATCTTAGTGGACAAAGTCCATATCTGAACCGAGTCACCCTCGTTTTGAGTCCTGTTTCACTGAACCGGTATAACCTACCGTTCCAGCCATGTCTATCTCATGAGATATAAAATCTTTACCCAATGCATTGGAGGGAGATATGGGTCTTACCCATTACTTAATGATACCATTCTTATGTGTTCCACAAAATCATAAATCATACATCATTACATAACCCATGTAATAAAAATGGGAATCTTAGACATCGTGACATCATAAAACAATTCATATAAGATAAAGGAATTCGTAAAAATATTTCCATCACAACATAATCAAATCCATGTATTAATAGGGATATAAATAGAACCCTATATTGTCTTAGATGGAAAATAATTTTGATTAAACTCTTGAACTCCATTCTTGAGGAAAATTTCCTTTCTACTTCAAAAACATTTATCCTTTCATAACATGTCATACAATTTTAAACTAAAAGAAGTTGATTAAAAATAAACTTGAAAACCTGTAAAGGAAGCTTCTTGTAAATAATTTTTTAAAAATACATTCATTCCGTATAAGTTAAAAAAACATTATTCTCGTACTTTTGTCGGAAAAGTCAAAAAGTAACTCATACGAAAAACGACAAAAGATTCCATTCATATCTTTTACAAAAAACTCACTGAAGGGTAAAATTGTATATAAACTATTGTTGAAGGATATAAATATTACATATTGAGTAATCATTGATTTGGATGATAAAATACGCCCCTGTAAATACCAAAGTATAAACAATCTCGGATAAAAATGAGATTGTGGTATTTCCCTTACCTTAGGTTCGTTTTTCTTTGTAAGTGCCCAAACCTCCTGTATAATGATTTAAATAATGTTATTGACTTATTCCAGAATCATACTTATTTTTATGATAACATATATGGTCATTTTCTTAGATTCTTAGTAGTAATATTTCATTGCTACTTGTTATTCGGGTGTTTATAACTTTTTGTTCTTATGAGTGTTTTGTCGAATAAATTCTTTTTCTTATATTTAGGTTATAGATACCTGATTTCCAGAATGGTATTAGTGTAATATATATCATATTAATTAATTATATTCATTTATATAATCATTATGAAATGAAGATCATGTATAACGAGTCGCATCACATCATGGAGACGGTATTCCGTACGTACGCACGAGTGATGATATCGTTCCTATGATCGTGGAATTGTATTGGAGTGTATGTATACTATTTCAGAATCATTATAACTTTATAATAGTCAAATATATTAATTATTTAAACCATTATACTCATCCAAGTAAGGTGGTGGTGGAAAAATAGATTACACCACGGCGTGGAGACGGTATTCCGTACGTACGCATGCGCGGTGATTTCTTTTTCCGTAGGATGGATAGATGGTGAAATAGGGTTGTTTCATACTTATAATAACATATCAGTATATTATTGATACTGATGTTATTACTTCATAATGAAACAACTAAAGAAGAATAAGTGGAAGAAGAAATAACGATGAAAGAATCGGTAACGGACATTACCTCTTCTTTGAAGTGCTTCTTTGAGTCCTTCTTTTAGGGCACTAAAATTGGTCTTTGAAGAATACCAGGTCCTCTAGGATGTCTCTAGGGAAGTGGAGAGGAGGAATTGGCAGGGTTTTGACGAGCTTGAAGGCACAATGTGGTGTGAGGAAGAGGGGGAGGAGGTTCCCTTTTATAAGGGAGGAGAGGGGCGCCTTTGGGAAAACTAAAAATATTATTTTATCATAAAGTCACGTTCGGTTTTAAGTAGCTCCAAATTGATATATTTAGAAGCTAAGGTGGGGATGGGTCTAAATAATCTCAGACAATAGAATTTAGACATGTTTATGTTCCTATTTTAACATTATCATTTAGATTTAACATTAAGTTAAATAAGTTTACTTTTACCGTGTCTTCTTGTGTTCTTATACTATAAGGTTAATAAACTTACTATAAGAAGACAAAGGAACCCCAAGTTGTTTATTATTAATATATATAACCTTATCTAAGTCATTTGGCCGAACCTTAGATTTTTAGGAATAAAATAACAATTAATAATATAATATTTGTTTTAGAAACTATTTTATGTCAATTTTGACACTATTTAGTAATTGATTTTTGTAAAAATCATAACAGAATTATTAGTTTGAACCAAGTTATTTATATCAATACTAACATTTCATATTAGCCTATAAAATTAGTGGTATTCATAAAATGTCTCAAATTACATTTATTGCGGTGTTTATAACATTAATTATGTCAATATTTCATAAATAAGATAATTACTGCATCATCTTTGTGTCATAAATAAATTAAATTATTTAATGTCTAAAAATTACAAATAAAATACCATTATGTAGGAAATCTTTTTAGATTTCTAATGAATATTTATAGTCGAATTTATCTTATGTATAACCCCATATTAAAAATTATTTACTTATTGAACTTTGATTATAACTATTTTAACCCTTCTTTAAATAAATTAATAATAAATGTCCTAATCTAATCCAATTGGGCATAAATGGTCATATTTTATTCCTATGTTTGTTTTTGGTCGAATTACACTTATCCAATAGAATTCGTACATGTTTTAGGGTAATAATAATATCATCTTTACCCTTAATTACCCTATTTACTTTTAACCGTTGTAAAAAAAATTAAAAAGTTACTATTCAACAAATATTATTTTCATCTCATTAAACCACATTTTAGTCCTTGATATTAACTGTGTCTCTCAGATTTTTGAAATTCCACTCACAGAAGTAGTAAAATTAAGTTTTATGAAAAAATCAGTTTTTTAACTACCACTTAGTGGTTTCACTATTCATCAAAAATTGAATGTTTTCAGAAAAATACCAAAATTTCACCCTAGGATAATTTCGATATTCCGAATCCAAAGATGAAGTCCATTTTGAAAAATAAAATTTATAAGATTTCAAAAAGTGGTTATTACTATTCATAACGGCTGGTTTTAATAATATTTTAATAGCATATCGTTGTTTAGTGAAACTCGGTATTGCGTACGACGCAAGCTATCGAGGAAGGTCGCGATTTCGTGTAAAGCAAGCCAAGCAAGTGTTGTGAAGAAAAAGATTCCTTTGATGATTTATATAACATAAAAGTATCGGGTGTTACAGACATTATGTGGGGTTATTATTTAATTTTTTATCATTTAATTATGGTATGAAGATTCTATCATTACTGTTAATCTATGATGAAACATGCTACAATATTTAGTTGTAATAGGAGGAAATTTTAAGCAGTGATCAGGTGATCCTGAGATCCAAAGTGTTGCTTGAAAAAAAAGAACTTATAATGATAGAGGAGGAACCAACTAATGAAAATTTTACCATCTATTAAAAATACGTTTTTATGGAATCAAATATAAAATTTGAACAATGGAACATACTATATAGCTAATAGAGGAATCCCAAGGATGATATGACCAAACTTTGTGAGAAACTAATTTAAATTCAGCTGGGGCATGTCGTATCGTTGTCATGAAAAGTAGTTCTAAATAATTATAATATTATCTCATTAATAGTCTATTTAGGTTTTTTATAATTTAAATTTATCTATGAATATTGTATGGTTTGTGGGATAAATGAATCTGAATACAAAAGGGGCACATAAATTCGAAATTGCAAAATAATCTGTGGAATATGTTTTCCATGTATATCTAACCCATGAAGAAGGAGATAAGATTTTTTTTATATTTGATTTATATACCTATGACTATAATATTCTAGAATAAATATGTGATATATTGTGAATAAAACCAAAGTTGTTCAATCATGCTTTTAACGTGAAGGTGGAAATTTTAAACAATTGTCTTGGAAGATCATGTATTCGGATAAAGGATATGGGAAACATAGGAGGTAGATATACTAGACTGAAGTAGAATTGTGGGTTCCATCATAGATTCATCAATTCTAATAGAGGAAAATGAGGCATCTTCCATAGATTATGATACCACTGATTGAAAAACCCATTATGGGTGATGTTTTTAAGGCCAACAAGGTCATGTACTACATAGTCAATAGTTGAATCCCCTAATTGACATTCCCAAAAAAAATTGACAAACATATGAATCTCCATTTGGGGAAGGTCATAATATCGTCAATAAAAAAAGTCCTATGGTATCATATATTCTATTACCAGAAGATGTATAATGGTTATGGAGATTTGAAAGTATCCATGATTTTTTGTATGACATGTGGAAGGGATATGTATGTGCGTAGATAATTTTTTTTCAAATATGGGACATTATTTGTAGGCTCCCATACATATTCTTGGCATATCTTACTAATGGATACATCCATATCCATATTTCTTTGATATATATTTTAATAACGGAACAAAATTGAGACCTCTTTCATATATATTCATTCTTACATTGGAGATGTGTATGTTTATATTTACCCTATGGTTGGGACTAGAATATGGGATTAGGTTTGTCTACAAATATAATTGGAATGAGAATCCAGAAAAAAGTAATTTTGATTGTACCAAGTAGTTTAATGTCAAATAGTCAAGACATTACCCATTCCGTTTAATGCCACAATGTAGGGATGAATGTGTCTCCGAGTTAAGAGTGGTGGAATGTTTAGGTGGTACTATGTAATTGGACCTGAGCATCCCTATTTATCTTGTCAAAACTAGAATCAGTACAAAAATATTTCTAAAATATGGATCCCCACAATAATTTAATTCATATGTTGATGAAATTGGGGTTTTATTAATATGGGATCATGTATTGAGTGATAACTCATATTGGTTCCCCTTATGTATATCTAACACAAAAATGGGTATTTAGGTATTTCCCATATTTTTATGGTTTTGGAACATGTTTTGAGATACATACATCAATGAATATTTCATTGGAGTGAGAATGAATACACACATAATTTTAGAGGGAATCGTGTGGTTTTCTATATTTCGATATTGATATTCGCCGTTCCTTTTATGTTCTTGCATACATGTCAATGATAGATGCATTGTGAATAGATATGCCTTAATTATGTGGGGGAGAATATGGAAATTAGGATGGCTAGTCCCTAAGATATGATTTAGGTATGGATAGAAATCTCATTTGGATGATAATAAATCCATACATAGTTCATAAACTATATGATGTTTAATGATCATGCATTACGGACGACGATGAACCGTAGTGAATGAGGGGAAATGGATGAAAACTTCTGTGTCACTACATATCTCAATGGAATGAGAATCCACCCGTGTGTAGTTATTAATGAATGAAACCTAGTGGTGGTTTCAACTCATACATATAGAGTAAAGGGGATTTGGTAGTTTAATTGTAGTTGGACCTGATATAGTTGATACATGAAACACTACATATCTCATCGAAATGAGAATCATACCACATATTGTTTTTGAAATGTTCCATATGCAGTTCTGACCCATAAACGCATAGAGTGAAGGGAATTTTTTTTCTAGACATGGTATTAGAGACACTAATGTCACTACATTTCACATTGGAATTAAAATTATTCCACACAATGATGAAGAAATTATTTCATGTTTCAAACTGATTTAAACCCCGAGAGAAGGGTTGTTTTTTATTTTTTATTTTACATCGGATAGGATATCTTGGAGTCACATCATATCTATCTATAATGAAAATCCAACCACAATTAGTACTTGAAATGTTCATTTATTTTACCATTACACGATAATTACATGACAATGTTGGGGGTTTATATAGATAAAGGGGACAATGAACAACTTTCTAGTGTATGTGATGTGACATGGGATTAGGTTTGTAATAATCTCATCCATTTTTCCTTATGTATTTCCAAGAGTGTATCTCTCCCAAGTGAGGGATTAGAGGAATGTTATTGGTTATTTCACTAGATATTGATTCCCATATTTTTGGTACTACATGGAGTATAAAATCATTATCTATTAGGGATTTCTGAATTTCAAATAATGTAGAGATTTATAATTTTGTTTAATTTCATGTTGAATGGAAATAATGACATTATTTTTATGTTTATGTGATAAGGAACTTATATAATGTTTAACCTCTTATAGGTGGCACATATATGGTGTTATACTATTTAATGAATTGTATCTATGAAAATATATTGGGTGATTACATGAAATACATCTCTATAAAACATTATTTTGTTGGAGTAATGGTAATCTATCAATCCATTATATCGAGGAATATGTTCTGTTATAATGTACCTTGTGTATAGAGAATGGTCACTCCCATATTAGCTCAGTATTTGTAGGATTATTTCCATGTATCATTGGACTCTTATTGACTATTACTAAAACTAGTTGGATGAATGAATAGAGGATGAAATTATTGTTATAGGCTTGTGCTAACCAAATATCATAAACATATATGTGATGTATGATTTTCAATATTTTCCCATCCATTCACTCAAACTCTTCCATTCATTTATGGGATTTCTCATCAATTGATACATGATCGAAGGTGGAAATAAGAATTGATGGATGAATATCCATAGTGTGTATGACAACTTAAGATCAATATAATAATGAGTATGGGGTCAACCGTGTGAATGTACCAATTGTTTTTCGGTAAGCCCATATAGGGTGAATGATCTTGTCCAGCCAAAATTTTTTATCATTTCCAACCATCTTATGTATTATCATTGATAGTGTCATATCAAATTCCTCTATTTTTTCATTATCCTCTTCATGATAGAGGGATGAACTGTGGTATTTTATATTGTATTTCCAATAAAACTTTTCCACATCAATGGAATTGAAATTGGTTCCATTTTACTTCAGTATTTTACGAGGGAAGATAACTATGGTAATATTATTAGTAATTATGAAAAAAATTCTTTTAGGTCATACATTTTTGGGGGTATATCATCTACCCATTAATAGATTAAATATGTAGCAGTCAAGGTTTATTTCAATAGGTTGGTCATATCTATAGGGTATATCCCTACAACATCCATTCCCCAAATAGAATACTCCTAAAAGTATTTGTCTATTTTTTGAAACTCCAGAGTGTGATTGATTGAACTGGAATGGACTTGGATGAAATGAAATTACTTGGTGATATTTGATAAATCATGTAATTTAGTGGTCTATTAGTACCTAGTCCATTGGATTTGGTTTGAAATATTGTATAATATATGTTGGTCACCACATTCACATATGCGCACATACTTCAAGAAGAAAGTGGTATGTTCTTCATCTATACATATGAGAAGTAATCCATTAAATCATCTGTTGTAGAGGAATCTCTTGAGAGTAGGTCCATCCTAATGATCGATGATTACCACTATCCATATTATTTTCTCCCTCATATTTACATGTTGTGACAGAAATCCATCATGATTATAATTCATCATTGAAATCCTCAACTAGGAGATAGGGATATATGTTTCAAGGAAGTGTTTGACATCATTAATATTTTTTATTATGGTTTGAATCATCTATGATATAATTCTACTATAGGAAATGTTGAATATTGGATTGTGTAAATTTGGATTTTCCAAAGAGGTAGATGGAATTTCCAATACTTCTAGCTCGGCATTATGTGATCATTGGATGTCATCTAAACTGGATATAAATGTAACTCTTCCATTAACCATCAGATATAATATTTAATGTGGGGTAAACTTTTTTTTTTATTTCCTAATCCCCATTGGTCTTATTTTTAACCAACTATGAGTCATTGTTGATCATCTGGTGGTTATCAAGTATTTATAGTGAAAACTCATAACTCCCATGAAAAGCATGATATTCAACCTCATTGTTTTTACAACTTCGGATAATAGGAAGGATTATGGTAGGTCTTCCATTACTGCAGATAGATGTAAAACCCCTAAAAAATTGATGATCTTACGATCTCCCGTTCTCCTCCATACCGGTCTCTTGGAAGTTGTACCAAAATAGAATTACCATGTTTGGGAGTTTCTTTGATATTAAGATACATATTCAAATAGGGAATTATTATTTAATTCAATATCCTATGAATATGGATTCATAAAAAATAAATAATACAGGTAAAAATACCAATTATTTCTAAAGAATGAATTAAATGTAAAATTTTAAAAGAATAAACACCCATCTTGACAGACATATTCTCATCATAGGAATACTAAGGATATATTTGAGTCAGTTATTTTGAGAGTCCAATTGGAAATAATGATACGAAAGGTAGTTCCTCAATTTTAAGACTCTAAATATTAATGCTATAATTTTCCTCTGTATATTTGAATATTAATTCATGTCATTGAGGATGGTCTGACAATGATAATAGAGGATTGTTTCCTTCCCAGTGATGTTATTTTTCACGAGGAAGGTGTCCTTAATCTTTCTAATGTTGTCACATAAAGAATGAGTGGGTTCCTCTCAATGGGCGTAATTTATATCTGATGACCAAGAGTTAAATCTTGAGGGTTCTAAATAACTCTTGGTAGTCACTATCCCTTTAACATGTGAATTAATTCATCATCAGTCGGGTGAAGGGAAATAATAACCTGCAACATTGGCTATGAAGAGATAGATATAGACTTATCTTTCTTACTGTTCTATAAAAAATTTAAGGTTTCGAGTATGATACATTCTAAGGATGAATTTTTTTTGTCAGGATCAACATTGATGCTATTATAACATTCAAAAATTCTAATAATCTTCAACTAGGTAACCATGAATGCACATTTCAAGGGGACAATCATCAATTTATATTTTCACATCTTGATGATGATGTTTTCTAGGATTGAAAAGTGGTTAGAATAATATTTGGATTGGGATTGTATATCATCATAAAAGTATTATACAAAAATCCCTTGGAAGGGATTGAAGATATAAAGAATGCCGTGTTGGTATGTGGAATTAAAGATCTCCATGCCAAAGTGCATTACCTCATAAAATATTTTTTAGGGCATTTAAATGCTATTACTTATTCATATTCTAGGGCCATAGGAATTTTTTTATTCATTCAATATCTTTCCTCGAAGGAGGGGGATTGGTAACTAGTTGTTTCATTAATCAGGTGTTATGTGACTGGAACAAATAAGTCATCTTTTGGGAAATGGATAGTGAGATATTTGAAGTTAATGAAAAATATGAATTTCACATTTTTTTCTCTATAGGTGCAATAATGGAAATCCATTTTAGTTATTTTACCTCTCGAATGATGCTTTCCATGATGATTTTATCCACTTTAACCGCAATTTTTGAAGAGTGAGTCATGTGTGTTCTTCTTGAAACTATTAAATACCCCTAATGGTCTTCTGGTAAACACATGGGATGGTTGGACACCTCAAGGTCATGTCCAATCATCCCATTATAATTTCATGAAAATAAAATATTCTGTTACTTTAGGAAGGACATATATAATTCATATTTTGGGGGTCATGGCCTCACTAATCAAAGTGGGTTAGGGATAATCCTCTATACGCACAGTTGAGATAATGTTTCACTTCTGAAATTATGGATGACACAGAATGAGTTCGAGAATTTTGGTACACCACTTCAATTTGAATGAAGGATAGCACATACTATGTGATGAGTTTCTTCAAATGATATGCTGGGATCGGTTCCAAACCATTTGGGGAATTGATCAAAGGTACATTATCAACAATAGATTATTTCCAACACTTATGGTAGAACACCACGTCAATATACAAAGATTCATAGGATTTTAATAATGATTTATCACCATGAAATTTACTAATTAGACCATTGTTACAATATTTGGGACACTGGTGGTATAAAAAAGGCATGGTTTCATAATTTTAGGGCCACATTTTTTCTAGTTGGACATTCATTTATATATATTAATAAAAAATAATAAATTTTGTGTTGAACACGAGAACCTTGAACTGAGTTCTGAGTGGGATCTCTCCAAGAGGCCCTTTCCTATTCATGTCACAAGCCTATATTGTAGAGACCCGAATCTTGACGTATATTGAAATTACATTAATTTTGTATAATACTTAACACATAAAAAAATAAACACACAAGGGCCGTAATAGTTTAGTGTCTTTGGAAACTTGGAATGTAATCTTCTTATTGTGGTGAAAGATCCTCAACATCTCCCATAAAGATCTTCCCCTTTTTTTCTTACCTAAAACCATTCTTTATATATTGGGGAAAAGAAAACATAAAAAGGGTGAGTTCAAATGCTCAGTAAGGGTAAGAATGGATAAAATAAAACAAATCATATACATTTGAACTTAAATACATGAACATAATGTTTAAACATCAAGAGATTGAGCAATGACATAAAACATGGCAGTACGTAAGGCATAGATCATAAAGAAACATTAATCCTGATAAAATAGCATGAGAATAAAACATGTAATTGTGGAAACCATTAAGCACATGTTATGATTTCCATAGTTGCCAAGGCTTTGCTGCCAGGACCATCTTATTGGACAAAGTCCCTTTCTGAATCGAGTTCACTCCTCGTTTCAGTCCTGTAACGCTGAACCATATTAACTTAACATTCTAGCCATGTATATCTCATGAGATATAAATAATTACCCAATTCATTGGAGGGAGATATAGGTCTCAGCCATCTCATAATTAAATCATTATTACTTGTGCCACAACATGAACATAAATCATTCATCCTAACCAAGAGAATAAAAATGGGTTTCATAAACATCATCCCAATACAACATAATTCATATAAAAAAATGGATATTATTTCATCATAATAAAAGTGAAACCATGTAAATTATAGAGACATTATACTTGAAATATACACATATGAAAATAATTTCATCTTAGATAGAAAATGGTTTTGATAAAACTCATGAAATGAATTCTCGAGGAATATATCATTTCTTCTTCAAAATCATTTTCTTTTCACAAAATGCCATGGAATTTTAAATGAATAGTATTTTGTTGAAAATAGTCATAAAATATTGTCGAGTAAGCTTCATGAAAATGAGGCATTATGAAAATGTAAAAATCTGTTCATTCCGTATAAGTTAAAAACATTCTTCTCATACTATTGCCAAAAAACTCAAAAAATGTATTTAGTATGAAAAAAGATTCTTTACATACCATGTAGTAAATGTCAAAAATGTGTAAAAAGGACTTTAAACATACATGAGAAAAAATTATAAAATTTATACATAGATGATTAATATAACCCCAGTAAATAGTTACATATAAGCAATCTCAGATAGAAAACAATTGAGATTGCAACATTATCCCTTACCTTATGTCCTATATGCATCGTATGTATCCGAATCTCCTGTATAATGATTTAAATAATGTCATTGACTTATTACAGAATCATATTAATTGTTATGATATCATATATCATTTACTTATGACTTTATATTACCCATTCTTTTGCAAATTCGATGTAAAAGCAGAGATTTGGGTAAAATCATTTCATTTATTGTACATATTTTGACTTGTTGTTCATGATATTATTACTTATATCATGATTTAATTAATTAAATAATATAAAACATGATTTATATATAATATATATTCATCATATAAATATATATATGATGTATCGTTAAACGGAATGAAATACACTGTTCATGGAGACGGTAGGTCGTACGTACGCATGAACGTTGTTTTCGTTTCCTTATTGAATTGAATGGAATTAAGGAGATGACATACATATATATATATATACATAAATAAATTATCAATATTTTTTCATATATTTAATGATTACTTATTATATATACTTTATAATCATGCATGAATGGTTAACATGGAGAATGATTCTCATCGCGTCGTGGAGACGGTATTCCATACGTACGTACGAGCGATGATATCATTCCCATGATCATGGAATTGTATTGAAGTGTATGTATAATACTTCAAAATCAATATCACATTAAAATAATCATATATAGTTATTTATTTACACCATTATACCCATCCAAGTAATGTGGTGGTCGAAAAAAGATTACACCACAGCGTGGAGACGGTATTCTGTAAGAACGCACGCGCGGTGATATCATTTTCCGTAGGATGGATAGATGGTGAAATAGGGTTGTTTAATAATTATAATAACATATAAGTATATGAGTGATACTTATGATATTAGTTCATAATTAAACAACTAAAGAAGAAGAAGTAGAAGAAGAAATAAAGTTGAAAGAATCGGTAACAGACATTACCTCTTCTTTGAAGTGCCTCTTCTTAACCTCCTCTTAGGGCACTAAAGATGGTCTTCGAAGAAGACCAGGACCTCTAGGATGTTTCTATGGAAGTGGATAAGAGATATTTTCTAGGATTGGCCGATCATGAAGGCTCAATGTGGTGTGAGGAAGAGAGGGAGGAGGTCCCCTTTTATAAGGGGGGAGAGGGGCATCTTTGGAATCCCCAAAAATATTAGTTTAATATAAATTCAAAAACCACATAAAAAACTCAAAAAATGACTCAATTATAATATTAGATGATATAGGGTTGTAATCTCATCAACCAATCAAATTTAGACATGTTTGGATCTTATTTTAAACCTTATCCTTTTTATTTATCCTTATTTAATCTATTTATGTTTATTTGGGGTAATACAATTCTAAATTTTAAATGGTTATAAAGATTCACTTATGTGTTGTTAATTTTCCATAATTGGATACATAAGGACATTTTAAACTATAAAAATTTCAATTTTTAATTTTTAATTTATTTTGTGATTTTTAAACAATTTAATAATATGTTATTTTTATAAAATAAAAAAACTGTCAATTTAAACACTATTCATTTATTTGAATTTTAATAAAATCTACACAGAAGATATATTCAAAATAAAATATTTAATATATTCCTAACATGTAAAAATTTTCTATAAAATTCATTTAGAACATTAAATAGTTCATATCATAATTATTTTAATATTTTTAAAACCATTTATTTGGTATATTTCTTAATAAAATAATTAGTAAAACATTATTGTATAATTATTTAATATACTTATTTTTTGAATAAAAATTTAAAATAAAATCCTTTGATTAAGATAAATATCAAAGATTTTATAAAAAAAATTCACTCGAATTTATCATCTTAAAATAACCACATGTAAATTGTTATCTTTATAAAATTATGAAGGTGATAACTTTGGAATCATTTAAAATAAAATGTTATAAGTGTCGTAATCGTCTTAATAAGGATCCAAATGGTCAAAAATTAGGCTAGTGGATTATTAGGGTTTATATATACACTAATAATATGTTTTTTTCATATTTTTTGGCCTTTTAATATGTATTACTATTTCAATAAAAACTATATTATTTATTTTTTACTAAATAAAAAATTTCTGCATCATTAATGTATAAGATAATAAGGAAATTAAATAACTCTTGAAAATTACAAATAAATTACCATGATAAATAAAAACATTTTATCTTTTAAATGAGTTTTTATAACCAAATTTATATTCCGTATAAATTTATATTAAAAACAATTTAATTATTAAAGTTGAGTGAGACATATTTCATTTTCCTTTAAATAAAATAAACTAAAGGTCTTAATCACCTCCAAGTGGGTTCCAATGGATTCCATTTTGACTCAAATACGCCATAGGATGAAATATAAGCATCCAATTATATTAAGACAAGTGTGAGGGTAATTTTATTTTATTATATTTACCCTTATTTAACCGATTTAACTTTTACTATGGTAAATAATATTTACCGTACTTACTATTCATAATGCTCAAAAATACAATGTATCTTAATAAGATAATTTGGATCCACTAATTCCAAATATGGAATCCATTTTACTAAATTTAATACACAAAAGTTTCAGAAATTAAATTAAAATTAATCCATTGTTAAGAAAACGTGTTTTAAAAGTTAAAACATTGCAAAAGATTGAAATGTTTTTACCTATGAATTCAATGTAAAAGTAATGTTAATGACATTTATTATATTAAATGGTAATAATTTATTCTATTTATACTTTAAAACCATTCAATATTATAATTTAACCATATAAATTATTGCGACTAAAAAAGTTGTTTTTAATTAAAATATAGCGTGTTTTTACTATGCATCAACATATGAAAGTTACCAGAATAATATGAAAATTTTATCCAAAGTAAGTTTTTATTTCTTTATTCCAATGAAAAATTTTATTTTGAAAAATTGAACTTATAAACATGTCAAAAACTATATTTAAAGTGGGTGCGCCATCAAAAGGTGGCAAAACTGCATTTGTGAAAAATACTTATTTTACCCGTAAAATTTATTTTTTTCTTATACCATGTTCTAGAAAATGTGTAAGATGAATACTAATAATGTTATAAAATTCATGTTTTAGTTAATACTATATATAACAGCTAGTTCATAATAATATTATAACCATATATCACTGTTTAGTGAAACCCGGTATTGCGTACAACACACGCTATCGAGGAAGGTCGCAATTATGTGTAATGAAAGCCAAGTCAGGGTTGTGTATACTGTAATCTAATATAGTGTTGAGAATAGCACAATATATTCTTGGTGTAGCGTACAACAGAAGAAATCAATGAAATTAAAATGAATATTTTTCATAAAATCCCGGGGTGTTACATATATCATTAGCATGGAGGAGTCAATGTGAGACTCATTGAGACCTAGTTGGGAATTCTCCAGACTGTAATGAGGTTGAATCCAGATACACTACCAATAAATTCTAATCATATATCCATTTCATGTAACACCCCGAAGTTTTCAAACCTCATAAATGAAAATTGGGCGTTTTGTGCTTTTGAAGTTCTCCCTTTAAAACAATCAGATTGTAAAATATAAAAAACACGTAATTTTTATTTATGAACTCAATACTGAAGGGTCTTACAATTTTTTGGGTTACAAGAAAAGCTCACTAACCAAATATCCCAATTAAGAACCCAATTACAATAATGGGTAGACTGCTTAAAACTACTAAGAGCCCAAGAATGTCGTAGGGATTTCGAGCATCCATCATAAGAAACATGAGGATGGCTGAAGCCACCGCGACCGTGCTCAGCACCAAAGGGATCACACGAACCATCTTTGCTTCTCCTTCAGTCACCTAGGGTAAGGGACACCCCGAGACCAGACACTTTTTTATAATCTCCCCAATCGGACCGTTGGACCTCAAACGGCCTTTTTTTTCGACCGTTGTTTTCCCAAAGTATCCAATGTTTTGTTTTTTGACCGTTATCCAGATAAAGTTTAATTCAGTTTTTTTTCCGATTTGTTAAGACTTATTAAATATAGTTTTGAAATAATTTATAAGTTATATATATATTTTTATATATATAGTTGTGATTGTTATATATATATGTATATATGGTTTTGGTTTATTATCATAAAATATGATTAAAGTTAAATTGTTATAAAATTATCAATAAAACTAATACTTTTATAATTTATAATTATACGGAATTATTTAGAGGTTTACATTATTCCAACAAATGAAAGATTATGTGGGTTTCGTACTCTTTCAAAAAAAACTGTATGTGTATATATGTACATGATTATAAATTATATTTACGGTTAGCTTCTCATAAAATTGTTATTGACGTATATTTAACCGTTTATAAAATTAATTTTTGATTTTCATTATATAATTTAGAAAAAAATAATAATATATAAATAAAACTACACATTTATGTTCTTATTAAAATCTAATAATTTTGTTTCTTTAATTTTGACATTCTACGTATTTAGAGATCAACTTATTAATATTAAACTCTTTTTCTTTTTGTTTCAAAATAATCCGAATGATATTTTTAGTTTATGATTTATGAAACCATAAGTATGTATTTTATTATACTTGAATTCACCTTTTTTTATTGTATGTATAAAATTTATATATGTGTATTTATATGAAGGAAATAGATGAAAATGAAAAAATATAATTTATGTTTTAAATAGGGGTTTAATAGTTTAATATATAGGTGTTTTAATGACCCTTGACATAGAATTTTATTAGTTTATTAATAAGGTTATAATAATGATTTTTTTTATATAATAAGTTTAATAAAACAATAAAATGACTTTTTTTATATATAATAACGTTGAAATAAAATAATTAAATATAATATGTAATACGTTAAAAAGAAAAAAAACAAAACCGCGTGTTTCTTTTTTTAAACCCCGCGTCAATGGCGGGCCGTCCGATCTGGACTTTATCAATCTGGTCCGTCCGTCAATTCACGTCTTTCCCTTCTTCCCCGCAGCTCCTTCTTCTTTGCGCACACACCAGACCAGTAGAGTAGACCTTCGTTTCCTCCGCCCGAGCCGACAACAGTCACCCCCCCCCCCCTCTCGTTTTCTTCCACGAAGTCGGCGCCACCCTCTTTATTGCTCGGCCTCGGTTCCCTCAACGTCTCCCCAGTTTCTGAGTCTTTTCTTTCTTTTTTTTAAACTCCAAGCTGCACCGAAGCTGAACGTTGGCACCCGAGCTCTCACGATATCTTCGACCTCCGAGACCTCATCGCTGCTCCGTTGACTCTCCTCCTCCTCATCGTTCAGGTAAGGGTCGAGTACTGTTTTTTTTTTGTTTACTCAAGCTTCGGTTTGTATATATATATGTTTTCTGGTTTTGAAACCCAGTTTTCCCTCGCCTCTTGCCCCCATCTCCTCCTCCCCGTACCAGAAAGGGTTTTCTTCCTTGTGATTACTTTTCTCTCCTCTTCCTTACAAAACCGTTCGTATATATGTAAAATTGTATACAGGTTTTGTATATATATATATATTACATATGCAGATATTTTCAAATAGGTTAACAAAACATTTAAAGGCTTGGGTCTTTTCTTTTTTTATCTAACTTATGAAATCCCCATGTATATACTTATGTATATAATCTGTAAATATATATATGTATACAGTTTTGTGTACATGTTATATATATATGCATATCCACACTCTAGTGAGGGTATCACATTATGATTGCTCGTGATAAAACCCTTTTTGCAACACGTATATACAGTATCACAAATATAGACAACAATATATGCATGCGTCTGCTTAGTTACGTTCAAAAAAAAAATTCATATTATGTAGTGGAAGTGTATTCTTCCTTATGTTCTAATTTTTATTTTGGTATAACAGGATGTTTGATAAAATTATTTTTCCCATAAATATTATTATTATTATTATTTTGAATGATGTCAAGAATTTCTAAATATAGATAAATATATATTTGAGGTTCAGTTTGACATCAAAATAATTCCTCCAATTGAGGACTTTCAATTATCAACGTTCTTGAAAATTCATGATTTTGTTTGTAGTTTGAATTTCATAAAAGTTCACATATGTATATATGTATTTATATATATATATACATATTTTTGGATTGACCATGTTGTATGCGATGAATGATTTTATGCCAATAATGTTTTTGTAAAACTATGTACACATCCATTTTTTATATATATGTGTAAAGAACATCACTCAGTTTTACCAAGCATCATATTTTTTTAATGTTTAACATGTGAAGAAAATTATTGAGTATGGGATAGTTTGGTAAACCCATGCACATGTGTATACGCACCTAAATTTATACAGATATATATAGGTATATAACCTTGTAACAATTTGTCATCCTCAAATACAAGGTCTTTTTGTGATGTTCCAAACTTTTTTGAAGGAATGGTCATGATATTTAAAGTGCAAAATGATTTTTACACAATTATATATATATATATATATGTTCATATATATGCCTGATTTCCACAAGGTGGACCTAATTACACTCATTGTATCCCTAACTGCATGAATATTCACACAGTTTTGATTAATCACCCACAATTCCCATTTATCAGCATGTGTATAAGTTATGAATGCCCATATTTAATTTGGGTGTTATGATGTTATAGAATATTAAGTATTCTAGCATGCATGTCTCAGATTATTTATGATTGATCTATCTTCAAGTTATGATTATATAAGTAAAAAGGTGGTTGATTAAGAATGTATGAAACCCTATGAATGAATGACCATGTCAAGATATGTGAGGGATGTATAGGACTTAAATGTTTATGGATGGGTGCGCCCTGAATTATACAGTGCTCCAATGCATTGGGTAAAGCAAGAGTCTCATGAGACGTTATGTGCAACGGTCTTGGCGAATAGCCTTGGCTCGTGATATCATGTGCAACGGTCTTGGCGAATAGCCTTGGCTCGTGCTATCATGTGCAACGGTCTTGGAAAATAGCCTTGGCTCGTGCTAAAGTTATGTTTTAAGGTCATGACGCAAGGTCTTGACAAAGTCCAGTATTATGCTTCCCCTCTGCATGTAATGATAAAGGTTAACCAGGGGTTAGTTCAACTAACAGGAAAACCCCTAGTTGAATGCTCCCAAGATCATGAAAATTTACTTTATGCAACAAGAACTGTTTTCATTTGGTAAACTGTTAGATGATCTGCATTTTACTCATGAATCATGATATGCATGTCTTCCCTGCTTAGTCATAGAATTCTTTTAGAAGTAAAGTAACTTTGTTTTTAACATTATGCATTATTTACTCTTCTTATATTGCGCACTCTGATCATGTTTATATTAAAGCTCATTTCAAGTAAGTGCTTCTTTGTGCAAGTGGTTTTCAAAGAAAAATGGATCTCATGTTTTAAGAAAAGATAATGTTTTAGTTTTATCAAAGTGTTTTATTTTCTTCAAAAAGGTCTTCTTTGAGAAAGGATTTTCTTAAAATGTTTTTAAAACCCTTACTGGGCATTTTTTCTCACCATACGTTTTGTTTTAAAATTTTCAGGCATGGTATGTACTGATGAAGATAATCAGAGCAGCTGGTTTCCCAGAATCCTGAGCCTCGTGGTCTTCTGTAGTCATGGGACATGATATTTATTTTGTAATGATGTAATGATAAGTATATCATGTCTCATGAGGCACCCTGGGTTTTGGGGTCTCTACAGTTGGTTACAGAGGGAGGTTCAAGCAACTCTGGAAAACTAGGTGATATAAATATATTGCTAAGACTAACTAAGTTAAAATGTTATAACTTTCAGATGGATGATGTACCTACCGACCTTTTGTCACTTCCAACTGAGGCTCTAGAGAACATTATATCTCTAGCCAGTTGCGAGAACTTTCTAAACTATGCCCAAATTCGCATGACGTGTAAGCACTTGTACGATGTGTCAAACTCATCTAGGGTGCTTAGTCTCCACCGGGGAATGGGGATGGATTATCTCTTAGTGATGATGACCCAGTTTCCCTCGTATGCACGTCGGGGAAGGTATCACGAAGGACTCTTCCGAGTGTTTACAACTGGCGAGGAATTTGGCACAATGCTAGATAACCCTTTTCAAGAAGTTGCTGCTACTGGAGACCTCCGAGCAGCTTATTTGTGCCAGGTCCTGCACTACGGCTTCTGGGGCCAGTTAATGGACTTTGGAGCGTTGGAAAATGAGTCCAACCGTGTGTCTCTTAGGCAGGAAGTGTACACCGATGTTTCCCAACTCCACACCCCTCACGCTAAACTCAGGAGGCGTTATAAATGTTACCATGAGTTTAGTCCTGTATGTTCATCTTGTGTGTGGTTTGAAGAGTTAAGAAGTTTTGCCACTCTTTGTGGCGTACGTCTTGTGAACTCAGACTTTGCCGTGTGAACTTTTTCATAAATGAAAGTTTCTTGTTTCTTTTCATGTCTTCACCGTATCTCTATTATTAAGAGTTTCCCCTCGATTTTTGTTTTCAGATGGCTGGACAAATGAACTTCTCATCCCTACCCGATGATCAAGTAGAAGTCATATTGATCAAGGCATGCATGGTGGATTACCCGTCCTTTCTCCACCTGCGAGGGTCCTGCCAGCGTTTGCTCAATTTAGAAATAAGTCTAGAGATTCTTCGGCTATGTCAAGGGAATAATCGCGTCTTTCAGCTCATCGATGCTACTCAACTCCCCTGCTATAGGCGAATGGGAATGTACTTTGAGGGCATGTTCCAATGTTTCACTCTGGCACAGAATTTTTCTGCCAGAGCGTGTTTCCTCGTGGCCACCCAGGATGGCCAGCTCAGTGCAGCTTATATGTTCCAAGTCTTGAACATCAGTCTCCTCAACCACATCATCCCTCTCGACTACCTCGAGCAGGATGTGGCCAGAAGATTCATCAAGGAGTTTATCTACTCGGACATATCCATGCTTTGCATCGCACGAGCCTCCCTTTGGAATCCCGTGTGCAGTACACATGACTAGGATTTCAAGGAGCACTGTTCGAGGTGCATCTGGACTAGGGAAACTGAAGAGCTGTGTGCCAACTTTGGTGTCCCGTTTACCGAGCCAGATCCACTGTTTCAGTAGAGTTTTACGTTTGGAGTTTCAGTTTCTCTCTTTTTTTATGATAGAATTGCGGGGACGCAATTCTTTGAAGGGGGAGATAATGTAACACCCCAAAGTTTTCAAACCTCGTAAATGAAAATTGGGCGTTTTGTGCTTTTGAAGTTCTCTCTTTAAAACAATCAGATTGTAAAATATAAAAAACACGTAATTTTTATTTATGAACTCAACACTGAAGGGTCTTACAATTTTTCGGGTTACAAGAAAAGCTCACTAACCAAATATCCCAACTAAGAACCCGATTACAATAATGGGTAGACTGCTTAAAACTACTAAGAGCCTGAGAATGCGGTAGGGATTTTGAGCATCCATCATAAGAAACATGAGGATGGCTGAAGCCACCGCGGCCGTGCTCAGCACCAAGGGGATCACACGAACCATCTTTGCTTCTCCTTCAGTCACCTGGGGTAAGGGACACCCCGAGACCAGACCCTTTTTTATAAGCTCCCCAATCGGACCGTTGGACCTCAAAAGGCCATTTTTTTCGACCGTTGTTTTCCCAATGTATCCAATGTTTTGTTTTTTGACCGTTATCCAGATAAAGTTTAATTCAGTTTTTTTTCTGATGTGTTAAGACTTATTAAATATAGTTTTGAAATAATTGATAAGTTATATATATATTTTTATATATATAGTTGTGATTGTTATATATATATGTATATATGGTTCTGGTTTATTATCATAAAATTAGATTAAAGTTAAATTTTTATAAAATTATCAATACTTTTATAATTTATAATTATACGGAATTATTTAGAGGTTTACATTATGCCAACGAATGAATGATTATGTGGGTTTCGTACTCTTTCAAAAAAACTTTATCTGTATATATGTACATGATTATAAATTATATTTACGGTTAGCTTCACATAAAATTGTTATTGACATATATTTAACCATTTATAAAATTAATTTTTGATTTTCTTTATATAATTTAGAAAAAAATAATAATATATAAATAAAACTACACATTTATGTTCTTATTAAAATCTAATAATTTTTTTGCTTTAATTTTGACATTCTACGTATTTAGAGATCAAACTTATTAATATTAAACACTTTTTCTTTTTGTTTCAAAATAATCCGAATGATATTTTTAGTTTATGATTTATGAAACCATAAGTAGGTATTTTATTATACTTGAATTCACCTTTTTTTTATTGTATGTATAAAATTTATATATGTGTATTTATATGAAGGAAATAGAGGAAAATGAAAAAATATAATTTTTGTTTTAAATAGGGGTTTAATAGTTTAATATATAGGTGTTTTATTGACCCTTGACTTAGAATTATATTAGTTTATTAATATGGTTATAATAATGATTTTTTATATAATAAGTTTAATAAAACAATAAAATGACTTTTTTTATAGATAATAAATTTGAAATAAAATAATTAAATATAAAATTTAATAGGTTAAAAAGAAAAAAAAAGAAAACCACGTGTTTTTTTTAAACCCCGCGTCGACGGCGGGCCGTCCGATCTGGACCTTTTCAATCTGGGTCGTCTGTCAATTCACGTCTTTCCCTTCTTCCCCGCAGCTCCTTCTTCTTCGCGCACACACCAGACCAGTAAAGTAGACCTTCGTTTCCTCTGCCCGAGCCGACAAAATTCACCCCCCCCCCTCTCGTTTTCTTCCACGAAGTCGGCGCCGCCCTCTTTATTGCTCGGCCTCGGTTCCCTCAATGTCTCCCCAGTTGCTGAGTCTTTTCTTTCATTCTTTTTTAAACTCCAAGTTGCACCGAAGCTGAACGTTGGCACCTGAGCTCTCACGATCTCTTCGACCTCTGAGACCTCATCGCTGCTCCGTCGACTCTCCTCCTCCTCATCGTTTAGGTATGGGTCGAGTACTGTTTTTTTTCTTTACTCAAGCTTCGGTTTGTATATATATATGATTTCTGGTTTTGAAACCCAATTTTCCCTCGCCTCTTGCCCCCATCTCCTCCTCCCCGTACCAGAAAGGGTTTTCTTCCTTGTGATTACTTTTCCCTCCTCTTCCTTACAAAACCGTTCGTATATATGTAAAATTGTATACAGGTTTTGTATATATATATATATATTACATATGCAGATATTTTCAAACAGGTTAAAAAAAAATTTAAAGGCTTGGGTCTTTTCTTTTTTTTATCTAACTTATGAAATCCCCATTAATATACTTATGTATATAATCTGTAAATATATATATGTATATAGTTTTGTGTGCATGTTATATATATATGCATATTCACACTCTAGTGAGGGTATCACGTTATGATTGTTCATGATAAAACCCTTTTTGCAACACGTATATACAGTATCACAAATATAAATAACAATATATGCATGTGTCTGCTTAGTTACGTTCAAAAAAAAATTATATTATGTAGTGGAAGTGTATTCTTCCTTATGTTCTAATTTTTATTTTGGTATAACAGGATGTTTGATAAAATTATTTTTCCCATAAATATTATTATTATTATTATTTTGAATGATGTCAAGAATTTATAAATATAGATAAATATCTATTTGAGGTTCAGTTTGACATCAAAATAATTCATCTAATTGAGGATTTTCAATTATCAACGTTCTTGAAAATTCATGCTTTTGTTTGTAGTTTTAATTTCATAAAAGTTCACATATGTATATATGTATTTATATATATATATACATATTTTTGGATTGACCATGTTGTATGCGAAGAATGATTTTATGCCAATAAGGGTTTTGTAAAACTATGTACACATCCATTTTTTTTATATATGTGTAAAGAACTTCACTCAGTTTTACCAAGAATCATATTTTTTTAATGTATAACATGTGAAGAAAATTATTGAGTATGGGATAGTTTGGTAAACCCATGCACATGTGTATACACACCTAAATTTATACAGATATATATAGGTATATAACCTTGTAACAATTTGTCATCCTCAAATACAAGTTCTTTTTGTGATGTTGCAAACTTTTTTGAAGGAATGGTCATGATATTTAAAGTGAAAAATGAGTTTTACACAATTATATATATATATATATATATATATATATATATATGTTCATATATATGCCTGATTTCCACAAGGTGAACCTGATTACACACATTGTATCCCTAACTGCATGAATATTCACACAGTTTTGATTAATCACCCACAATTCACATTTATCCGCATGTGTATAAGTTATGAATGCCCGTATTTAATTTGGGTGTTATGATGTTATAGAATATTAAGTATTTTAGCATGCATGTCTCAGATTATTTATGATTGATCTATCTTCAAGTTATGATTATATAAGTAAAAAGGGGGTTTATTAAGAATGTATGAAACCCTATGAATGAATGACCATGTCAAGATATGTGAAGGATGTATAGGACTTAAATGTTTATGGACGGGTGCGCTCGGAATTATACAGCGCTCCAATTCATTGGGTAAAGCAAAAGTCTCATGAGACGTTATGTGCAACGGTCTTGGCGAATAGCCTTGGCTCGTGCTATCTTGTGCAACGGTCTTGGCGAATAGCCTTGGATCGTGCTATCATGTGCAACGGTCTTGGCAAATAGCATTGGCTCGTGCTAAAGTTATGTTTTAAGGTCATGACGCAAGGTCTTGACAAAGTCCAGTATTATGCATCCCCTCTGCATGTAATGATAAAGGTTAACCAGGGGTTAGTTCAACTAACAGGACAACCCCTAGTTGAAAGCTCCCAAGATCATGAAAATGTTCTTTATGCAACAAGAACTGTTTTCATATGGTAAACTGTTAGATGATCTGCATTTTACTCATGAATCATGATATGCATGTCTTCCCTGATTAGTCATAGAATTCTTTTAGAAGTAAAGTAACTTTTTTTTAACATTATGCATTATTTACTCTTCTTATATTGCGCTCTCTGATCATGTTTATATTAAAGCTCATTTCAAGTACATGCTTCTTTGTGCAAGTGGTTTTCAAAGAAAAATGGATATCATGTTTTAAGAAAAGATAAAGTTTTAGTTTTATCAAAGTGTTTTATTTTCTTCAAAAAGGTCTTCTTTGAGAAAGGATTTTCTTAAAATGTTTTTAAAACCCTTACTGGGAATTTTTTCTCACCCTACGTTTTGTTTAAAAAATTTCAGGCATGGTATGTACTGATGAAGTTAATCAGAGCAGCTGGTTTCCCAGAATCCTGAGCCTCGCGGTCTTCTGTAGTCATGGGACATGATATTTATTTTGTAATGATGTAATGATAAGTATATCATGTCTCATGAGGCACCCTGGGTTTTGGGGTCTCTACATTTCATTTATAATTTTGAATATATACATGGGTATTATGTGTCCTTGTATGATAACATCATCATACTGAATTTTAAAATTATTGACCGCATAAAATTATGATCGACAATTCTGTTCATGATATACTTTAGAAGTTGGAAACTATACATAAAACTCATAAGGGTTTTATAATTCCTCAATTAGTGCTCCCCTGAGGACTTTTGACAGACATAGGGTAAGCAGGATTGACAGATTGGACATAACATGGGAGAATTGTGTCAAAACATCATACCTCTGATCTAGAGGATTGCACATCTAATCATGTTGATGTTCTTTTGCATTTTACAAGGGAGATAGTGTTTCTAATTTAAATGGATGATCCATATGAATAATATTTTAATTTCATTTCACTCCTCGTGGGTTATGTCGACAGGTTCTATCCACATGGTGATGTTAGTTAGTCGGTGGAGTATTCTCTTGTTGATCTTGCAGGATGATCATATCATGGAAGGCCTTGTTATTCATGTAAGAATATCCATGTTCCTACTATGTTTGATTTATAGTTATTCCATTTGATTCGGACATGTACATGATTCATGAAGGTCATTGCTAATGTAGTGACTTCAGTCACGACCCATCTTCCCCCATAACCCCGACATTGATGGCCTCTTCCCACAATTCATCAATTAAGTGTATGGAATTATGGTTCATGATTGAGATCATCATCTTAAAAGGTAACTATTAATTGAATATAATAAATGGAATTAAATATAAAATCCATGACTGATGAAGATTATGTATGACTATACGAATCTAGTTGTACAATTTTCTACGCCGCTGCATGTGCTTTTGGAATATTACACATCAAATCCTCCATATTCAAGGATAAATATAGATTTGACACGTTCTCATAATTTTGTGTTTTCCTATTACACATCCTTCTTTGTAAAATTTTGAAGGACTGAGATTCAGATTACTGATTAGTAAATGAAGTTGGCCATGTTGTAATGGATGTGGCCAATGGATCAATTTGTTGTTGTAATAGTGTTAAAAGGATAGCAAGAGTATACTTGATCACTTCCCGAACCATCCAGTCAACTAACATCCTAATAATATTTCACTTCACTTGTTTCCACTCATATTACTTTTATGGATTAGGGTTGGAAGCATAAACACCCTTATAAAAATAAAGTTTCATATTCAGTTCTCCAGAGACAACAGTCATCTACAGAAGGAAGTTGAAAATAAAATAGTCTATAATGAGTTTACCTAGTATTTTATGCAAGTGGAAAGTGTTTGGTAGATCATCACCACCTTCATTGATGATATTCCATGGATTTGAATAGATAAATGAGTTTTTTTCCAATGTCATGATTTAGTATCTGAAATACTTGGTCATTTCGATAATTATAAACCTTATTTTTCATCACCTCAAACTGTTTCCTCCTTTTCTCCATCTAATCATCCTTGAGAGGATGATATTTTTGTAGAGCATAGAATATGGTACAACATGATATATTTTGTACATTGAAGGAGGTTTTATAGAGTTTTTCTTATGTGTAACTATAGTGTAATTTCTTCTCCCTACTCTCAATCCATAATTTTATGGAATTACTCAGGCCATAGATTTGTTCTCTATATTGGAGTCATCAACCTTTTGATAAAAAGTGACAAGGTCCAGAATCCTCATTTATATTTCATAGGGATAAACAGCGTGAAAAAATAATCACTATGATTCACTATATGGATGGGAATAACTATTATTGGGGGAGTGTAATGTTCAGGGAGAATTTTAGTCCTCTCAATCGAGCAATGAAATATGATAATGCTTCATTCTCCGATTTTTTGTAGTTTGTGAGGTAAAAAATGGTTGTCTTCTGCAACATTGAGCTGAAATGGAAGAGAATTTTTTATTGGATATTTTCACAAATAATGATGGACCAAAATTTTAATATTTTTCTGCATAGAAAGTATAGACCTATTGTGATTCTATAGTGTACCTAATTTTCCCCACCTTTTGTTTTTCAGGGCGCCCTCAAGGGATCACAATGAGAGATGAAATTTATAAAGGGATTCTATGGGTCACACAATTCCTTGAATACTATAAATATATGATTACCAATTTTTTTTTTGGGGGGGGGGATAGTCAGATCACAATATTCAGGGTATGGCTTCTTTTACAAGTATTTTTGTGTGCACTTTTCTTCTATTTCTTACAATCGAGGTGTTAGTGACTCAATAGTATTCATAATAATTTGAGGACTGTATGGTAGAGCGAATATCTGAAATGGTACAACCGTTGGAGGATGAATTGTTGTGGAGACCAATAGGTCCATTGGTGGGGGAACTACTGGCATCTATCTGGGGTATCCCATTGTGGTACGCCTATATGGACGTGCCTGAATCCACTCTATTTACACGCAAATTGTATGAAATTACTGGTCTTTCACTATGGATATTAATATATTATTGGATGGTTTCCCACATTAAGTTTATTTTCCATATATGATTTCATTTTTGTGGAAATTCCTATTTTTTATGTGCACCAGCTGGAAGTGTGACTTGAGGGTCTGCATGCATTACATATTTATCATGAAGGATTCTTAGTAGTAGCTCTACATTGAGTATTCTTAATTAATTCATCACTTTATTTTACTGTGTAAATATTTCAACTAGATAAAGGGGATTAACCTCTATGTAAGAAATTTTAGGTACAATATTTACCGTACATTTTAAATTTTTTTGTTCCTTTTGATAACGTAATGTTGGATTGTTTGAGGGAGTTCCCAAATTCAGGGCATGCCTCTAGTTCCTAGTAATCCACCATCCATTATTTTTTCAGTTTGGACCATATTATGAACCTGAAATTCTACTTATGACTCTTTTGAATTGGTATGGTGTTTTGGAGAACCTTTAAGGGATGTTATGACAATGTTAACTGAGTTGAAATTCATTCTAGGAATTGCATCTGTCTTTTTCTGGGACCATCTTCTTATATTCTATCCATTATTCATTTTCATCGACTTTGATGAATTTCTAGAAGCTTCATTGAATGTAGTATTCTTATGGGAATCTCAAGATTTTTTGTTTGTGTGTGTCTGTATGGGTGATATCAGATCACATGATGTAATTATATAGGAGGATTCATTCTACAAAAATTTCCTTAAATTGAAAAAAATAAGATGCTTGATGAGGAGGGGATTGTTGGGGTGAAAAATCACCAAACCATATTTTGTTAGGTTTCTCCTATTCTGCTTCCACAACACTTAATGCATTCTTTTTTATCCTCAATGATTGGGTTCAAAAATCCCCCAGACCTATGTGTTTGGGCTTCCCTTAAACTATCATGGTGGATACTGTTGCGACTTACATTCTGATGTTATGGATTTCTATGCGTATATGGGCTAGGTGCATCAGTCAGTATGCACATGAATAAAACATTTTCTAAGATCATTGACCAATTTATGACATTTTCAATATCTAATGGACTAAATCCAATAAGAGTGAGTCTTTCTCAAAATTATGAGATGCTCGACACAAAAACCTCTCAACTATTTTCTCTCTTCTATTCTGACGTTATTGGGAGTCAGTTGTGACCTTTTTTTAAAAAAAATATCATTACTCAAGGATAATGTTTGTTTTTGGGAGCCGGCCAGAGGCTATGACATGGTATTCTAAAACCATTGGTTGGATTTCCCTTCTAGGATTTGGAGTGAAATTTATATCTCTATGTTCACCCCATCCTATGCTGTGAGATCCATACGGAAAATTAGAAATTAGTTATCATAACCTCATCAATGCGTCGAGTCATTCGGGTTGAGGGGATTTATGTTGTTTATCGATCATTGAATGTCGTGAAGGTGGGAGATCTATAAAATCAATTTATAATTTCAACCCTTTTTATAACATTGATGTGAATTTGATGTTCATCATAGGGTAATAATCAAATTTCAGGTATTTATGCATTTTCTATATATTTACGCAGATTACGCGCACAAAATTTCTTAAAAATATCTCTAGATTGTTTTATTGGTGGTTGGATGAAGGATAGAACATGGATGGTATTTAATATTTAGGAAATAATAACATAATGTATATCATGTATTCTTAATATCTCTCCAAATGTTCCTCCACCTAGTCTAACTAGAGTAGGTGATTTCCTGCTACTTTTTATTATTAGTGAGACTGTTTATGATTTCCTCTACTATTTTGGAAGTCGGGTGATCCCAAGGTGGTTTCAAAAGTGACAGACACCTTAGTCTGTAATCTAGTTGTGAAAATATTTCACCTATTATTTTTATGTTTGAGGAAATTATTGGTCCTTTTTTCATCATTTCCTAGTGATGGGATGGTTTCATCATCAATACATTGGTAATTGGAGAATTATATCAACGTTGCTAAATAATCCTGCTGAGGGAACATTCACAGGCAATGCCATTAAGGTGAGAACCAACATGGTGTATTACAATAATTAGAACACTCTATATCTCCATGATATTCTAGCCACATGGAAGTCTACAATGGATCAAATAAATTTATGTGATCATGAGAACAATCAAATTATAGATATATAGAAATCCATCATGGTGAAGTGTTCATGGATGATGTTCAATATTATTATTAATACTCCCATTATTGGGTTATGGGAGACCATGATCTTGATATTCTATAGAATATAATAAAACGGAATCAATAATAATAGGGTTCAATCATGAGAGATCGTAAATTGTCTCTTTGCATTCCATTGGTCTTTGGGGAGACTCGTTTTTTCAAGGAATCTTAAGAGTGACTGGGGCCACATGCTGGGAGAGGCGGTTTCATGGAGTCGTATTTGTGTTTTCCTTGTGTTGGGCATTAGGATAGCATTATAACTTCTATTCAGAGGGAATGTGTGTTTATGATCCTATTTTCCATATAATATGGGGGAGTCTTCCTCATGTCCCTCATGTATTGGAGTAGAAGTGTTTATTTTTTATGGGTTAACATGCTGATGAGCAACACCACATGTGGGGATAGAGTTATATGTCTACCCATTGGGAACTATATTCATTTCATTTATGATTTTTTGGAGTTTATTTATGATCTTGGAAGTTTTCATGTCTACCCTTTCACCGTCGTTTGGATATTATTAGTGACTTCAGTGACTGGAACTGGGATTTATGCCCATTTTGTAGCTAGAGTAGGTTTATGTACCTAATCAGGACCTCTCATTATTCTTCATGGATACTAATAGTACTCATGTGTGTGGGAAGAGATTTTATTATTCCCACTACACATATTTGGGACATTCTGATTGACTTATCTAAGTGCTTCTAAACAAGGTTTCTAGCAGGCTTGGTGAATACAGGTAGGTGTTTGTTCCATCTTGTGGATTCTAGCATAAAATGGTTTGTGGGATTCTTAAAATGATTCTATTAGAGTTTAATTATATAATTGGGGGGTATATGTAGGTTTATATTCATTCTTGATGGTTTCCACCATATTTGGTTGGCATGATTCGTTGAGTTCCCCCATACGAGTCTTCTAGTTAATTGAATTGAGGTGAATGTTTGTACATTCTCACTCAAGTATGGTCACAAAATTATATTAGTGAGAATATTAGGATTAGAGATGGGTGTGTCCATACTCATTGTTGACTCTTCTTTTACCATTTTGTCCCATATTTGGGTTCCCATGTCCTGGTGAACTGGGCCAGTAATCCTAGGACGACACCCTCATAATGTCGAGGACTCACTACCGTGCATCATTGGCAGTAGAGATTACTAGAAGGATACCCTGAGAAGAATTCATATGTGTTTAGGATGTGTTTGTATGCCACCACATACCCCAATTCCCTAAAATAAGGGAGGTAATTGTTGTTTTGTTCCTAGGATAGGATTCTTAAATATATATAGGTAGCGGTCTGTGAGATTTGTGTTTAGACCACTGGTCATCATTTATCGAACAATCAGTGTGGATTGGTGAGCTAGAGGGATTCTTGGGCGACCTACTTGGTTGGGATATTATCATGATGATGGTACAATCACACCATCACATTTGTGACCCATTATTTAAAAAGTTTTTTTTTTGGATGGCATCATCTAGATGGATGAATATCATGAATAGGTAGTAACTACAACTTTTTTTTGGTGAAATCTAGAAGTAATTAATGGGATTGATGTGTTCATTGAGAATAAGATCCTTGATATAAGATACTCACAAAGAAGAAACTTCATCAATGAAATATATCATTTGACTAAATCCAACCAAGATTGGTTATATTATTAGAACCTCATTAATTTAAATATTTAATGTGGTATAATAGATGTGTGATAATATAATCCTAGTATAGGAATCACATCATGTTCACCGTTCTTCATTCCCTTTTAGAATATGTTATTATAGGAATAATTATATCAAAATGGTTTCAAACACATTAGTTCATGGATCGAGAAAACCCAAATGGTTATATATATATGGTACCCACTATTCAATGACATGTTTTTTTGGTATTTATTTTCAAAGATGCTTATGAACTCGCATTGGTCGAGGTGATGGAAGTCTAGGCTCCTAACACCATTTTTGATGGAGTTATTTCCTACTATGAGAATCTCATATTAATTTATGATATTTTTGTGAATTATTATTTATTCTGAAGTTTTATATAGGTCACCCTTGAATAAACAACTTATTATTAGCATTAATTGATTTTATAAAATTAATGTTTATATGAGTTTCATCATCAATGGTAATATTTGTAGGTATACGAAGATGTACAATAATGGAATATGATTGTGTAAAAATTAGCTATTGTTGGAAATGATTATGGTAAAACTGGTCTTCTAGTCACCTATTTGGTAATTCAAAATTGTATCATCATCTAGGGAGATGAGATTTGTTTTGATGTTGGGTCCAGACCCATGGATTGACTTCCAATGTATCCTAGTGAATGAAATCTGAACCAAAATAATTTTTATCCACTTAATAGGGTATATAATACCTTTTAAGTGCATGGAATAATGATATAACCATATAGTATAATGTCATGTGGCAAGGATGTCTAATGGAAATGTGTGTAAAAAATAATCGGTGTGGGAATTTCTCTAAAGATACTCGTGGAACCCATAAGGGGTATCAATTGAAATGTTGAATTAGACCACACTGGTATTGGGGACCATAGAAAATTCGGTTTATTTTAGATAATTAGTTTTGGACCTCAGTGAGGATTCTTAAATATACCACTCGGATGGTAATCAATTACCATGTAATTCAATTGGTCTAGTTGGGGATTATAGCCCTTTGATAAGATAGAATTGGGACATATGTTTGATGTAGACTATCTGATAAGTGGGGTTATTCTTGTGGATTACACATCTGATTAATTCCCATGTAAATGATTTTAATTCTATCATGAGTGGCCCAAATTATGGAAATTTTTTGGATTCAATTGCGGATTTCTACTAAGGATGAAGTCCATATTGTTTAAGAAATGTATAGTCCTTACATAAGTTTTTATTATTGAAGAATTGTTGGTGCTTATACAAAGTAGGAGTCCTTGATTTGGGTAGGGTATTACAGTTTGAATGATTCCAAAATATTATGATGTTTTCTTAGGGCCTAACATTGAGGAGGATGCACATATTGATGATATATGGGGAATATAACAAATAGGAGGACCATATTTGGGTTTATTTTTTGTAGGAATAATGTCCAACAAGCATGGGATCATATACATATCACGAACTCCATCATCTTCTAAGCCCAAGTGAGACATTTTTTTTGAGAAACAAGAGGAAATAGGGGATAATGTATATCACACAACCCACTTTTACCTAAGTGGGATACATGGCCTTGAGGTCAAAAACCAATGGAAGTATTGTTAATCAAGGTGAGAGGTGTATTCAAAGGATGATCCTCTCCAAAAACATTCATCCAACAATTCGGGTTCCTATATTTTGTCTATCACATATATCTGCAAGATTCGGTATGATTTATTCATGAATTTCATCGAAAAGATGGAATCAAAGATCTAGGAAACTCTGCACTTCACCTCCTCCAATAGGGTATGATACTAAGGCGACAACAGAGGGAGGGGGGACACCGGTTCACATCCCCCCTCAGATCTATTAACTTGAAATTATAGAGGACCATGGGTGAAACCTCTTGGAATAATGGAATCAGGATTTCACCATGAGGGATTCCATAAAATTAGTCTCTTATTGAGGGATGGAGACTCCATTACATGAATAATTGAAAATCAACCTTAATAATAATCTTCTCTATTTGCAATTGGATTCTCTAGGTCTCGAGATAGTATGGGTAGGAAGTGGTCTGAATACTAGTATATGAGTCCATGAACTCCTTTACAGTACCCAAGGGTAGGGGTCCCTATGACCCATTGAGCACACACTAAATTTAATCTTAAATACCCTGATGAAAGAAACAGACAAGTTTGGGAAACCTATGACCATATGAATACACACCCATATGGAGGAGACAGTGGTGTACCACTCTCCATGGTTTTAGATGTCTATGGGTTTTTGTGGAATTTTAAACTTGTTTAGATTTAGAAAAAGGATCCAAATTAGTAGGATTCCTACATTTGATGTATCAGAAAAGGACTCATAGATTAAATTGTGTAGGTATTAGGCACTGGTTCTTGGTGTAGGGCACAGAAGAAACTAAAAATAATTCGCGTTGTTGAGGAATACCTCAATTTGAGATAAAGATAATTTTATTGATGGACAATATGGGAAATTAAACATGGGTAAGGCTATATCCTATGAACCAAAAGCCATCTCGTGGTTCCCTCAAAGGATCTTGTGTAGGTACCTTATTATAGAGAGGGTCTTCCTATAAGTGGTTATTCTTTAGGGTAGAATGATTCATCATAAAAGTTTCATTTGATTATGACCTTGAAGGGACATTGATCTCAATGTTCCCCATTAATTACCTATTCTATTTGGATTTATAAGGCTACACGTATAATTTTTAGAGACATGGGTGAAGGGGATCTGCAGACAGAGCTTCAAGATTCTTCTGATTTTCTAATTTTCAAATGAGGATTAATTGGATATTATTAATAAGAAACTAGTGGACCCTAGTCAATGGAGGCTACCCATTGAAGTCATGGGTGATAGTTCATAGAATAATTTTCTGACGCAAGGTTCTTCTTCCCTATATAGGTGCATAAAGGGGTTGTGTCGACCTTCTGATGCATAGTGGAACGAATGAGAATGTCACCTTTGGGCAATCCATTCTAATCCTCCATTGGGTTCTTGAGTGATAAAACATTCTTAAGATACACCTAATAATCACATAAATTTACAAGAAAAATTAAGTCTTAGAAAATATTATTAAGGAATAATCCATATTTTTCATCTTCATTGTTATAAATTATAAATTATTTATAATCATATATTTCACTAAAAATATTACACTTTTAGAACCACGTTATTATAAAAAACCATTGTTCCATTATTATAATTATTCTTTAACATGTACACTCTCCTCATTTCAATGGTTTTCATAGATATAAAATTCATTATTTGTTTCATGACATGATGGAACTCTATATGTTGTCTCGTACATGAGAATGATATGAAACTATTCATATATTTGTTTATAATACCATCAATCATGTGATGCTTGGCCATATATACCACAATTTTAGAAATTCCCATTAAATCACCATTTATTCATAGACCAAAATTTATATTTATACTCTATCCACTAAATTAGATATCTTTTTTGGGGTAAATGATCATAATTAACCAACATGTAAAAATTATTGGTAACATGTTATTCGTGTCATTTTAAATTGTAGAAAGCATTTTTGTTTTATATTGATTTTTTCACCCATCTAATTGCAAAAAAAATTCTTATTTTCATGCTATATTTCAGAAATCGGATTGTATATATCTAGTTACAACCATGTATTTTATCTTAATAAGGTAAATTTTATAAATTTTTCATGGTATTTATATACTTATTATTCTATATGTATATCTCAGGACTCATGTTATCAAGCTCTAGTCCCTTTAAAAACTGTTTTATCTCAATTTTATTAATGATAGATAATTTCTCTGTTTTTCCCTTCAATCCACTCTGTTTTTATATTTCTTTTTATTATGTTTAATTTGATTATTGAGCCACAAACATTAAATTTTTTTCCCAATTTATAAAAATTGTGTCCAATTTATTAATTCTTTGTTTTATTTTTTTATATTAAAATTATTTCAGGTTATTTTCCATTAAAATATTTTACAAAAAAAAATTAATTTCAGTTTAACAATGTTTAATTTGCAACTCATTAACCTATTGATCATTCATTATCATAACATCATTGTAATAGTTTATTTATTATTATACTTTAACAAAATTTTATTATCCCAAAACACTAACATCATGATCTGATGACAAAAACATAATCATTACATTATGGATTTGATACCAATAAATGTAACCCATTTTTAACTACCAAGCACTTACAACATTGAATAATAAAATAGTATTACATAAATATAATTGAAAATTTTAGATTTAGCGTTTTTAATTGTTATTAAAAACTCATTCATGTGTACATTTAAACGTAGTATCAATTTTTTCAACAAAACATGCTATTTATAAAGTGAAACGTGTTTAATTCTCTGTAACATCTGTACCTTGAACACTAAAATTGATAGCATTTATACCCATCCATACTCCCAATGACAAAATAATTGAAAATATTTTATGTGAATGAAAAGGGTTGAAGGCAAATATAATTTTTTAGATTAAATTTTAAGGAAAGGTGTGATACCATCAAATGTAAGGCTATGAAAACAAATCACACATCATATGGTATAATCAAGCCATTCTATGAAAATTAATGTATATTGAATTATATACCCTCTATAAATTACATTCGATTGTGGTTTCCATATTTTCAGGATTATCCTTGATGAGATCCTTATTGTTGTACTCCATCTTGTCCTATGTTTTACATGATATTATATTCCTATTATCACCCCTTCAAATCCTTGTGTCAAATGGTGAATATTTTTAACAATACAAGAGGTTTGTTCTTCATTAAAATCAACTCTAAATGGTCATTCAATATGTTCATGGGATTCATAATTTGATAACATGATCATGATGTACTATTTAAACATATCTTCATTATAATTAAAGATATTCTCTTTGATATTCTCTTTGTAGGGTTAATTCTCATCTATAATGTCTATAACAATATCAGTTGATTCTAGATTTTTATTAGGGATGATTTTTGTGTATTCCAGAGTTCTCACACCCACCTCATTATGGGAATTTTTATTACCTCTTATAATATAATCCCTTTATACACATTTTCTTTTCATGATAAATTTAAAACTGGAGGACTTCGAAAATTTGATTAGTCCATCCCTCTATCCAGCCTCCTCACAAGCTATATAGAACCCTATGAATCAATAAAGGTCTTATTACCATTATTTAAAGAATATTGAATGCACACATATACTAGTTCCAATACCCTTCTCTCAGTGGATCTATATTTAGAACAATATATATTTTAAAACTCACTATTATATAATTTACCCCTAGATGATTGTTTTAATCATAACCTACATCCTCTATATTTTCACCTTTGAGTAGGGTAGTCCCACCATCACCCAACACAAAAAATATATTATAGACACCAACTCTATTGGATGTATCTCTTAAATGACAAATAGAATAGTTTTTTATTTTTCATTCTTAATGATTTTACATAACTTTAGTTACCTTATACATTCAATTAGGCATGCTCGGTCAACTTGAATGGGAAAATATTGATGACCATTCATGTCTAACCTCTAATAATAATGACCCCAAAACATGGCTGAGAGGTGCATTCAAAACACTAATTTATAAAAAATATGTTTGAGTGGATTATTTAAGATTAATCCTCTTATGAAAATGATCATATTCCATCATGGTCCTTATTCCATAGATAGCCTCAGAGTGCTATGAGACTACCTCTTTCATCATAATAAATCCTACTGTATATATTCTCCTTTAACAACATCTCAAAACTGGATCCGTATTGTTCATGCATGAGGATAAATAGTGCATCAAGAATTCATAAATTATCATCTTTTAATTATTTAGTTTCCCACAATCACAATCTCGATGATAATGATTGTGGTTTCGGATTTGTAAAACTCAACAAAAATATGAGATTCAGTGGGGTGGTAGAACTATTGAGTCATAGGATATTAAAAAGTGACCTAGAATATAATAAAAAATCTATAATATGGATTGTTTTTGGAATGACAGAAGAAAAATTAGAATATGATCCCAAATCAGTATACTATTTTGGTCCCATTTCTAGTAAATATCAAAATACTAATAATTGATGGAGAAAAAACTATTGGTAGAGAATGATCCACTGGACTATGAAAGATTCAGATATTCTTCAGAGAAAAGAAATCATAATTTTTTAAGAAATGGTAAATCCAACCACTCCACAATGATTGAGAAACCAATTTGTATTGAAAAATACTTCAAAGACATCCAACTGAGGCCTATAATCTTTGAGGTGGGATTACAAAGTTATCGTGATGAGGGAATACGATTAAGATAATTATACATAGAAGATCAGACAAGAAGATCCTCTCAAAAAAACAAAAACCCTAAAACATTGATACTAATGTTATTCTTGGGAATCCTAGGGCAAAACTTGGGTCACTTAATAGAATAAATCAATGAGATGTTCCAGTGAGAGAAGGTAGAGTAAAAATAGTTCCACCCTCCCCCTCCAATGGGGGACGGGATGATGGTCTACCCTCCACTAGTGGAAACCTATAAAAAACAATGTGGGAGAGTGAAAGTTATGTTTTTCATGCCTAAATTTGTATTACATGAAAAATATTAGTCTGAGACATATAAATAATAACAATAACACGTTATACCATTTCAAAATAACAATATATTATAAGAGGGTTCTCCATTAACATAGTAGAATCTGAGCTAATGTAATCTTTTATATACATATGAAATTATCTTTATTTACAAAAAAATTCATAAATTATTTACAATAAAAAATAGAGGAAAAAATTGTATCTTGAAGTTTTCTAAAAAAGCATGATAACCCATGAAACCATTTTGATACAATATAATATTTAACTATAATGGGAAATAACATTTTCTATAATATAAGGTCATTATATTAGTTTATGAATAACTTATAATTTCTATTAAAAGTTATATTGTTGCATATAATCTTAATATTCATTCCTTTGGACATCATCCTCAAAAAATCATTATAATTCCCATCGCAGATGAAATAACAATATCAGATAACTCTTACATAATTACTATAAGAACATAATCATTACCTATTTCATTTGGAGGATATATCAGAATTACTAATTACCCTATGCAGTTTTTATAGGTAGTAAAACAATAAAATCATTCATTTATATCACACAATATCATAAAAAGAATCTTTTAACTCATTAAAAAAACTATTGATATTAACAAAAATTTGCATATAATACATTTTCATAGTAAACTATGTCAGAAATTTATTATAAAAAATTAAATCAGATATTATTTTGAAAACCCATTAAAATGTGAGGAATTGTATTCTTATAGGATAACAGTCTTAAGGTGGTAAATTTTGATCTTATCTTAATGAATAAATTTTTTTATCCTACCTATATAAAATTTCCAAAAATACCCTATTTGGAAATTATTTAAAAGTTTTATTTTAATCCCCTTATATTGAATGTTAATGATAGTGCAAAAAAAAGTTGGAAATTCATTTAATAGTATTAATTAAATAATTTTTCAAATTTTATTCAATAAGGATATGGGGGGAAAATAAAATTATATAATTAAAACATTTCAAATAATGTTTTAATAAAACAACAAATATTACATGATAAATTATGAACCAATGAATAATTTATATATATAATATTCAATGTATTTTTAAACGATTTTTTTAATAATACTAATTAAATAAGTCAATATGGTAGTTCACATGCCATCAAAAATAAATCATGATTTAGAAATATTTTATGTCTTAATGAAAGGGTATTCTGATTACGAATCCCTTACATTGACTCAAACTGATCAAGACATTATTTATATTCTTAAATAAATAATGATAATTAAATACCATATTAATTAAATTTTAGATATTTATTAATATTTTTAATTGGCTTATATATGTTTTAAATGAAACTAATTAGTAGATTAACTTCTTATTGTACATTTAGAGAAAATTAGGCTTTGATGATAGAAATTGAATTAGTTGTTTTAATATGGTCCAATAGACAATTATTATGTCATTAATTGAATCTATAGAATTTAATAATTATAGATTTTTTATTTTTTTTACTTTTAGATCCATCCATTTATGTGTTTAAAAACCCGAATTGTGTTAATATCATGGAGGCCTTTGTTGGTATGTAATCATGATCAACATTCCAATTTATCATAGAATTTGAGGGAAAAAAGGTAATGATTATTTTATCCTACAATAATGATAATTATATCATATTTATTTGAATAATTATTTCAATACACCAATATACTTCATCTATGTGAGTTTTTGTTGAAAAATCAAATATGTCTTTTGATGTGATGGATGTAAGCACATACGAATGAGCGATGTCATTATTTTTGAATCGTTATTAAAGAATGAAGTATAATATTTATTTACACTTATAAAATGTAATTTATATCATATATATAATATTATTTCACTTTTATCGATTATTATGACAATCCATTAAATGAAATGATAACAAAATTTAAATACATAACCATTATGAGGCGATAATCCTCTAATACTAAGGAAGGAGTTTTCCATCTTCCTTTATATGGATGAATATATGAAAAATTATTATAAATTAATATAATAATATTTCACACAATGTGATACATTCTTGTTATTATATGAAATTAGTGATGAAAATTTTGAATGATGTAATAGTTGTATTACGAAATAAAACACTCGATTAAGAACTGTACTTCTTCATACAACCTCCACAGGATTATACAGAAAACATTCTTGTTATAATATCTAAATCAAACTAAAATCTCTAGTATTAATTGGAGTATTATTTTAATAATTTTTATCATTTATGATCAAATCATAGAGGATATTGATGTTTTGATAGGAGATGAGGGGGGGTGTCCTTTTATAAGTAAGGGAGAGAATAAAGTTGTTATTTTTAAAAATATATGAATATATTAATTTATTACTGAAAAAATAATCCAAAATATATAATATAACAATAATTTTGTGGTTATGGAGAAACGATAATCAAAAAATTGGAATTTGGAAAAAAAATTAATTTCAATTTAAGCTTTATCACATTACATTAACACTTTTGACATGTTTTAAATCTTACACGTGTATGTTTTTTTACAAAAGTTACTATTAATATTGACAAAAACTCATATAGTTATATTTAATAATTTTAAAATTATACTTATAATTATTATTACAATTTTATTATATCTAAAATTTAAATTCAAAGGGTTACTTTTTAAATAAATTATAAATAAAGGAAAATACTTTTCTAGAAAAAAAAAATTTATAGTATAAAAATTTCATATACAAAATTCACAATAATGTCAATATAAAATTAAATTAGTCATATTTTTTAGTCCAAAAATTAATTATTTACATTTAAAATTAAATTCACTTTAAAAATATACCATTTTAATAATAATTGGAAAATAAGTTTTCTATGAAATTTTTATTTTTCACTATTCATTGGAAAATTAATATTTTTAAAAATATAAAACAATATATTATGAAAATGTTGACATTATTATTTGTAAATGATATAATTTTTATAATATAAAACTTATGTGGTTTGAAAAAAAAATATAATATTCACACATAAAATTTAATATAATTCATTTTTGAAGAAAATGTATTTATGAATCCAAAAATGATCTTATTCTCAATTTTTTGTTAATAACAACCACTAAATGAATTATTTTTAATTAAATTGAATATATAATCGATATTTTTTATAATAATTTATTATAAATAAAGAAAAAATTATTCTATAATAAATAACATCATTTCAGAAATGGCAATATAAAATATATATCTTTTAAATTCATAAGATTTTATTTTAATTTCTAACAGAATTATTGTCAAAAATATATTATTAATAATTTCATTATTGAACAAAATTACTAATATTTTTCATAATATTTTTATTATTATTCATACAAATCAAACCAATGCCATGGACATAATGGTTATATTAATATAATAATATATTGTTGTTCGTTTATGCATGATGTTGTCCACACCATATAGTATAGAATATAATATTTTTCTAAAAATTACATTCTAAATTCATGGGGTGTCAAAATATACCCCTTAATTAAATAGAACCATGAAAATTTTATCCCATTCAAGATATAAATTGTTGATTTTTATTTGAAAATAAATTCGAAGGATTGAAAGGTAAAACATAAGATTAAGAATGAAAATTAATTTAATATTTAAAAAATATAATAAAAAAAATATTATAAAAAATGGATAATAAAAAATATTCAATATGAAGAAGTTAAATACGAAGGCCACCTTAAATAAAAAATTACTAGGTTCAAAAATAAAGATATCATTATCGATAATTATAAATATTAATATATATGTATATATAAAACATAATGTCTAGTGAATAATAGGGGGTTAATATTCCGTAGGGGATAATTACATTCCAATAGGAAAATAAAATTTACTTCATTATAACATACTTAATTAAATTATATTAATGAAATCTATATATATACATATATATTTTTATATATATATTAGTGATTTTTATGTTGAACCTGAGATTTGGTTCGTGTATTTTTTTTAAGAATTTATGAACAATTAGGTTTCTTGTTATTTAAAAAGTGTGTGGAAAGAGAATCATTTTTTGTGGAACAAAATGATGTTGGAAATTTGTCCTATGTTTTTTTATTTTATGATCAAGTGATAGTAAATATATAATTTTTATTTTTGTTTCATAAATATTTTTGATGTTGAGATGAGATACATCATTTTCCTTTTCATCCCCTCTTTGATGTGGAAATATCTCTTATAACAATGACATGTACTTTTGGGCATTAGTGATTAATGTTTGTCTCCATAACATTTTTTAAAAAATATACCCTAAACAATATAATGGTCATTCCTAATTTAGAGAAATTAGTAATGAAATTTTAAATATTCTTTCAAATTCATAAATAAATGTTTTTGAAAATATAATAACAAAGATATTTGTAAAGAAATTGAATTTTTTTATAACCCAGTACATGAAATAAAAAAAGATGACAATCAAGATCACATTCCCTCATATATACATCACCGTTTTGAATTTTATGTTCCCCTCATGATAACTATTAGGTATTAAAGGTATTATAGGAAGTTTAATAATAACTGAATAGAAAATAGAGAGAATAATTGGTGGAAGACTTATTAACATGACACTATTTCACATGCATTGATCTCTGAATAATTTGTCAGCAGTGGAACAATGGCATTCATTTTATAAAAATCTTGGGTTCTTGTGTAGGATTTAATTATCACATTCATGTGGTCATATATTATTCTTGGATTAATATTCCTGATATATGGTAGTTCTAGGTCAATATTTGTTGTTATCCATTAAAAGATATAACAATATAACCCTCTATGGGTCTGTGTGGAAAGGATCATAGTATTACCCATTTTTCATGCTTTAAATTTTAGGGGTAGGGCTCCATCTGTTTTTATTCATTAATTAAATTCATTATATTAGATATTTACAAAAAAATAATAACCAATAACAATTTTATGGTAATTTTTCTATCATGTTTGATTAGATTTCTATGTACATCAGCTATTCTGATCCCTGAAAGAATCCCATGGACAACGTACATCAATGAAATCATTCTCATGATGAAAATTACGATATATAATACTCAATTTTCAGTTATTTATTGATCATAATATCATTCCATAGATGAAACAATAATTAGACACCAGGGAAAGAATTACAAATTTAAATCACAAATGTATTATATATGAATATTATAAAGTCATTAAGGAAATGTAATTATAAATCCCCATATATTTGAATTTATTTTTTTCTACAAGGTTTAAATGTAATCATACAATAATATATATTCACAAAACCATTATTTCACATTAATGTTTATAAAATAAACTTATTTTATGGGTAATTTTATTCAGATTCAACATAAAGGATAAAATTTCCCCGACACTTCAATTATTTAGGAAACATGTCAACAATTTATTTTACTTTAAATCTTTTGAATTAACCTTGCCTCTTCATTATTCTATTTTTTTATTTCCTTATCAATATTCATATCACTTCAAATTAACCTCACCTTGAAACTTTCCTCTAATCAATAAGGTATAAATGTAAATTATGTTTAGAACATGCCTGAAATCATTCTTTTAACCATAAAATTACAATGCATCTACTTTTGCACCCTAAATAGACAAAATCACAAATAATAATGAGGGATTCATCATCATGATAAAATTAATCCATGGCATATTACCTAAAGGAAAAATTTGTAAAACGTTTCATGAACAAAAAACTTCTATTAGTTAATTTACATGAAAATAAAAAATAGCATAAAATAAATATCCTTTTAAAATTAATGTATTCCCTTCAAAAATATGCCAATGTAAGATCGTGTAGAATTTATTAAAATGAATAAAACACCATATTGATTTATTTAATTATTTATATTTTTTTATAGATCCAGATTTTTTCTTGGGAAAATATCCAAGTCACCACCAAACACCTAATTATCTCCATGTGAAAATATTTGTAATATTTATAACAAGATCACCATTTATGTAATGTTGATTTCTGAATTTCCAAATATAGAATGATATGTAATTAATTTTCAATATATTTATTTGTAGTACAATGTATGAACATCTTAAGAAATAACTCAACATATATCACTAGATTACCCTCATAATTATCCATTTTAGTAAACACTTTCCTTCCAACATGGCACCATCTCCACCACACATATTTATTGAATTAATGTAAAATATTTACATTTGGGTAAAGATGTACTAAATTGGTCTGTAAGGTGACCCTATTACTTTTTTTTTCATCCAATACAAGGTCTTATTAAGATTTAATTAAAGATGGGTCAATGTATAAAGGGTTAGTAAAATATATGTTTCAATCATTTTAAACGTTACATTGTAAAATACAAGATTATAGTTGATTCAATGAATATTCTAAATGTAATCATTCTAATGATTCAATGTAGAAATATAGTTAGTAATGAAATGATAAATATATGTCTCTTATTGTTTAATGATATTGATAGTGAATGGTTAAGACAATCACTCATGTAAATTCACACCTATAATAACATAATTTAACAAAAACATATGAAATTCAAGGTATGTAAATCTCTAAAAAATAAAATTTATAAAAAACATTGAGTCATCCAAAATAATTATATTTCAAATCTAGATCCCCATGTTTCTCACATCAAATTATTTCCCCAGTTTTTGTCATTCTAATTTAATGATAGAAAAATTTAAAAAAATGGGCATAGTGATTATCCTAAGAGCTTCATGTGACCTATAATTGTGATTAAAAAAAGATGAATTTTTGGAATGCAATTAGTAGGTTAATTTTTTAAAAACTAATAAATCTATAAAATACAATGGAAAAAATGCAAAAATGAATTTCATACTCCTATTTCAATGATGATTCAAACATGGATGGGCTATTAATTTTCATTTGGAACAAATTTCAGAACATGAATTGGGATAACAAGAAATTTATTTATCATAATAAATTATTTCAAGAATAATTTTCATTAGATTATAGATATAAAAATTTAAAATAAACTAGCTAATGAAATGGAACTTTTTCAATGATATTTAAATGATTTTTTTAGTCCACTCTAACAAATTAAAATTATAAAAAAATCAAAAAAAACTCATGTTTCCCTATTGATACAATTTTGTTTAATTTCATTGGAAAAATATAATATTTGCTTCTCATGTAATACGATATTGGATAGTTTTTACCCTGTAAGGATCTTTAAATTGTCATAGTTGTAACCTCTCAACATAGGTTGGTCATTGTCCTTCCTCTGAAAAAAATAATTCTTTCTATATGAAAATCCTCATCAAACTCCATTGGGATTATACAATAGTTTGTTAATCATGAAAATATAAAAGTATTTTCAAGTACCATCAAAATCTACATAACCTTTTCAAAAACACAAGAAATATAAATCCCTTAAATTTTCATTAAATCTTATTATTATATTTATCAACACCACTTTGAATTTACACTTATATCATAGTATCCACAACATGTACTTATATATGATCGTAAATATAATATGAGTTGTCTTTGTTTTTCCCTTCCAACTCATAATCATCATTAATATCATAATTTTTCATTTAATAAAGAATTTTGAAAAATATATTTTTAATAGAAACCATCAATTAGGGTTCTCAAATTTCCACATCAATTAATTCATTTCTATTAGTCAAGATTGGTCTCCCCAAAATGAAGGGGTTCATCTGTTCCCCTACATACAGTACTACTAATTACAATAGAAATTTAATTTCATTATATTTACTATGATGCATTCAATGACTCTATATGAGTATTTCAATAATGAATTTAAATATTGGAATGACAATCTAATACATTTCATCTTATATAACTAAATGATATTAAATGTAATATATGACATCATATTTACAACAGATCTTAGATAACATAGTGTGTTCCAAATTTTGTTTGAACCAATAATTGTATGAAATGAAAAACTATTTGGGTCTCATTTCATCTTTGATACATCCTCTAATACAACATCCAAACACTCTTATCTTATTTTTATGGTGTCACATTCCACATGAACTATAATATTTTCCACCATATCATTCGTAAATATTACATATTTTAGTATGTTAGTGATATCCTCATTAATGAAAATATTAATCTATAATTTTTTATCTATTAAAAAAAATCCTTTTTATTCATTGATTTCCCCTTTCACTAGCCACTATAGAAAAGTAATCCAAATCTTATATTGAAATTTATTCTCTCATTGTTCTTAAATAGAATTATCCTTCTTCTTATATTCCAAGTCATTATTATTTTAATCATTTACCCTTCATGTTATGTAATTTCTTTCTATTTTTATAACATAATAGAGTAATGTCCTTTAAATCATGAATACAGCTTTCTTATAGGTGGTATTTATGTATTTCTCATGGTCTCTATCTATGTTCCTCTGAAATATTTTACACATGGAAATATATGTTTTGTAGTGTAGTTTTCTAATATATATATTAATCCTTCAGTTCATTGTTATATACCAATGTTCCATTGAGTAAGTAGTAATTTCATTGTTGAAATTCCTAGAGGTATTCACAAATATATAAAAAGTATCCTCTGGTGTGTGGTCATAGCATGGTAGTAATTGTAATTTCTATATAGTTACCTCTACTAAAACACATATCCATGTTCATGTTCGACTTACAAACCTAAAATTGATTCATAAATTCATAATCATAATATTTTACGTATTATATACATATATCTTAGGGTTTTTTTGGATTAACATAATTTCTGTCATTTTTTTACAAGAATTCCATAGGTACCGTAAAACAACTATATTTTTTAGTAGATGCACACTTCCTCTCTACATTCATTTATCATTTCATAGGAAAAAATTATCACTATCTCATCTACATTATTTTTTATGTCTCATACTAAATTATTTATCAATGATCCCCCAAATTTAGTTTCTACAATTTACTTGTTATCCTACCCCAATATACTTTTAGAAGGATTTAATTAAGAGGTAAATACAAACACCCAGAGGTGGGTATTTTCTAACTTAATCCATTAACTTATTTCATTCACTATGTAATTATTCATTATAAAATTCATTCATTCTTGAAAAAAAATATTCAATATACATTTATTTTGAGGGTTGATGAATCAGATAAGAAACTATATTTCCAAATCATAGCATCTGCTTTTAGAATCAGATAGAATAACCTGAATCTATTACCACGTGCACTCACTTAGTAATAAATAGGTTTTATGAATTATTATAGAATAACATAAAAAATTATAGAACATGAATGTGTCACAGAGCTCAAAGAAACCACCAAGGTGAATGTTTGGATCATTTCAATTAATCCTAGATAACTATACTGCGATTGAAATAAAATAAATGATTTTTGGATTATTATTGTTGATCCTAGTGGCCACTAGTAGTATCAGAATTCTCATATGATCTCTTATGCTCAATGGTCATTCATATTCCACAAAACCTCTCATTATATGGTCTCTTTATTGTGAACAACTAAATATTTTATTTTTAATTGATATTATCAATGGTTTATTCTATTTTATTTCCCCTTTGTGCTTGTTCCGTCATATGGAAAATGTGAGTGATGCATCTAATTTATTCCCAAGTGTGTTAATTATGTAGGAGTTATTTAATCATGAATGTATAGAATCAAATTTACCCATCATAAAAGGTATGTACTTAATAAATAATAAAAATTAAAACAAAAAAAATTGAAACCATTAATGTCAATGGGACAAGAAATTTGAAAGAACATAATGCTTCATTATATTATTATATGGATCTGAGAGTTTAATTATTATTAATATTCTTAATAAAAAATTTAAATCTAAAAAAATTGAAACAATCATGTTATTATTAATATAAAATAGAGAGTGAGATATGTTTCATCAGAAATTTATAAAAAAAATTAGATTATGTTTTATAAAAAATAATTTTAACAGAAATAGATGTATGTTTTTAAATGTTTGAGTAATGGAATTAAAGGGTTTTATAGATTTAGAGATCATGTGGTGAAAAATTAATAAATTTAATTGGATTTTAGTGATTCATTTTGGAGTTGAGTTGAAGCTGATACATGGTCTTGAGATCCCATCATGGAGGAAGAAATAAACTTTTTCTCTTGGATATATGTCCAATGTAACTAATGTATCATGTTTGTATCAATACAATTTTGAGAAAAATTACCTAAAATATATAATTGTTATTCCTATTTAAGGTTTTTTCCAATATCAATGTTTTTTCCATATTAAGAAATAAATGTTCATAAAAGTTAAAAAATATAGATTACAGTATAAATATAAAGTTTGGTAAAATAAAACAAGAATAAAAATATGGATGTAAATAAAAAACACATTCTCCATTATCTACATCAAAAAAAACATGCAGTTAGCCCTCATTCAGTCTCTGATAGTTTTATAGGGAAGGAGGAAATAAACTACTAATGAAAAATTAAATGTATAGAAGGACTAGGAGACGATTTCTTTGAATAGTACACCAAGATGGGATTTTATTTCCATATAACATTTTTAAAATATAAAAATAGACTTAAACTTATTGGAATATCATGTTACAAGGGTGGATATTATTTTACATTTAATGTTTTTCGGTATGATTCATATGTAAATCATGATGGTAAATGGTATCATTGAGTCAAATGATGTAGGTTTATATTAGTGGATACGTCAAAGTGGACATCTCTTGGAATATATAGCCATATTAACTATGTGATACTTATGTCAAATGATAAATGTTCATTTCACATATTAGAATATAGTTTTTATTCTTTCTATTCACATCTTAATTTAATTTCATGGCTTGAATTCCATTCCTAATAAGAAAAAAAATTTCCATCTTATTCATATAAGTTTTAATAATATTGAAATATTTTGAGAACTAATATCATATCATATAGATCATATATCTTGGAAGTAATTTTAATGATGTCATTATCAATTATTTTTTCTAAATTTTTTCTTTTTTCCATTCATCATTATATATATCCATATATAAAAAAATCATTATAAACCTTTAAACAATTAAAAATTTAAATAAAAAAAAAGTTTTTTTAATAAAAAAAAATCATTCATGAAATGTATGTACCAAGAGTTATGGTTAACATGACAGTGATAAATTAAAATTCCAAAGAAACATTAAATAAATAAGGAATAAAGTGACCAACAATTTTTCATAATGTTAGGTAAATTGTTAGATATATTATCTAAATATTTTCCCTAGTGATGATGAATTATTTTAATATAATTAATGATAACCAAAGAGAATATATAAACTTGATATATTTCCACTTCATTTGAAAATGTTAATCCTTTGATTGGGGTTCGATTAATTTCTACATTGTTATCATTAAATACTCCATGAAATAAATTTTCATGATGCCCTTTTCATTCCTAAAGCACTGAAATTCCATTTTAATATATCATAAGAACCATAAGGTGATTAAAGTTTATTTATTATTCTTCTATCAATTAATCGAAACTATAAAATATTCTTGTATACTATATTATAATATTCAATAACAATAAATACTATACAATTATCAAAAGTATCAGAAATAACACCTAAATTTAAATATAAATAAGTCCATAAATATCTAACATTAAAACAGATCACAATTTTATCGACAATATTTTGAAAAATAAACACATAAGTATATGATCACATATTCTTATAAGATAAATTTTACATATATCAAAAAAATATTTATAACTCATAATGTCATATACCAAAAATATATTTTTACTTATCATATAATATCTAAAACATGCTAATATATTCCATAAATAATCTAAATCACCATAAAGACAAAATAAAACTGAAATACCCTCAGTTTCTAGTATGTAACCCATACATATTTATTTTCATAGTTATAATGTTATGGGTGATGAATGAGATATTCTAGGAAATTTGAATGAAGTATTGAGTGTAAAGGGAAGTTGCACGCGCGACACACAGTTTGTCTAACTATGTGGCCAAACCGTGTGTAGATGGCCATTTTGAGGTTGTGGCCCCTACACGGTTGGAGTATGTTTAGAGAGATTGTGGGAGGAATCTGGGTGAGGGACTATGCAGGGTGTGTCTAACACATGGTAAGTGAATATTTTTTTAAACTGTGCGATCTAATCATGCGAGCAATAGAGTGAGATCCTAAAAAGGTGGATCTTAGACACTTTTTCCTCTAAATGGATATTTTTTCTCTAATGAATCCATAACTATTAATTTTAATTCTCTTAAGTCCAAATAAGGTACTAACATCATTATGAAGGTGATCTGATGGCTTCACATGGTGATTCAAAGCTGGATTCTTGATGTCTGTGATCGTTCTTCTACTTTCTTGATCGGTTTCTTAGATATACTTAGATCTACTTCTCCTCTTCACTTTTTTACATATATATATTCCTTTTATGGGTTGGTATAGGTTTTTTAATTCCAAATATGTTGATATTTGGTATTGATAGTGTTTGAATAAGAGGATAATTATTGTAGAATCGACCATGTTTTATTGAGAATTCTTTGTTCGTTGTGTTTTATGTGAAGATCATGGTTCAATTGAAAAATATGGGACAAATTATTCACTATTGTCGCACATATCTAATGTACAGGGTCAGGTACACTTCTCTGGTGTCACAAACACCATATTCTTTGATGAAACGAGTGAAAACCCCGCAATGTCACAAGGACCAAAGTGCAACAACAATGAAATTTTATGGATCTCATCAAGTGATTATCGATGATCAGGCAAGACCATCTATGGTGAGATGTATGATTCTTCTTAATTTTACGCTTGTATAGGTGCTCTATGATACTATTTCATCACATTATTTAATTTCTTCTCATGTTTTTGACTTGCTTTGTTTAATGTTGGAAATGATGCCTTCTATTTTAATACTATAAACTCCTCTTGGCGAATGAAAATTTCCAGCAATCGTGTGTTGAGTATGTTTCATAACTATTGATGAAGTTGAGCTGAAATAGAACTTCTTGATGTTGGAAATTGATGTCTATGTTGTAATCCTAGGTATGATTGGTTAACAATGTTTAAGACTCACATCGAATGATATTGAAGAATATTTAGTCTCACGACTGAGGATGGAATCAATCAACACTTTAAAAGAGATAGGGTGGTAATGAAATGTGAAAAGAGCATGTTGTCCCCAATGGTGTGAATGATCTCTTATAATTTTGTAGTGTTGACTTTGGAATAAATTGAATAGATTAGAGAAATTATTTTTCCACCCATTGTGGAAAAATTTCTAGATGTATTCCCCGGTAACTTCTCTGGGTTACAACCTATAAGGGAAGTGGAGTTTAAAACTGATATCCATCTATGGACTAGTCTTATTTCCCTTAAATCTTTTAGAATGGAACCAATACTGTTAATGGAATTGAAAGTTCTATTGGAGGGGTTTTAAATCAAAGGTTTCATTTTTCCATGTACGTCTTCGTGGAAAACACCGGTTCTGTTCACAAAGAAGGCATATGGAACTCTTCAGTTGTGTTCGGTTTATCATAAGCTTAACCATGTTATGATTATGAATGGATATGCACTTCCACTAGTTGATTAAATATTTGAAAAATAAAGGGGAACTCAGTGGTTCTCCATGATTGACATGCAAACAGGATATCACTAATTTTAAGTTCCGAAGGTAGATATTGCAATGATAGCTTTAATAATGAGATATGGTCACTATCAACATGTAGTCGTGAATTTTAGTCTAACCAGTGCACCAATAGTCTTCATGGATTTGATAAATTAGATATTTTATAAATAATTGGATTCTTTCGTTTTTCATGTTAGTGCACGACATCATTGTGTATTCAAAGACAATGAATGACTATGAGGAGTACCTTAAAATAGTCTTAAAAATCTTGAGAGATCACCGTTTCTATGCCAAATTATCAATGTGTGATTTTTGGATATAGTAACTACGTTTTATTGGCCATTTCATTTATTAAAAAGTAATTCTAGTTGATCCAGAAAATATAGAGGTTGTTATATCATGGAACCCATAGAAGAATTTCTTATAGATACGTAGTTTTATTGGTATAGCTAGTTACTACAGACACTTTGTGCATGATTTATCATGACTATCTTTTCTAATGAAAGAACTAAAAAAGAAAAATTCTCTATTATAGTGGAAAAATGAATGCCATTAGTCTTTCTAGGAGCTCAAAATCCGGGTTACATCAACACCAATCATGATTTTTCATGAATCAAGGCAAAGGTATGTGTTGTGTTGTGATGCTTTAGGATCTGGTTTGGGTTGTGTTCTCATGAAAGGAGACCATGTGTTTTCTTGTGGATCAAGGATTTTTAGGGTTCAAGAGAAGAATTACCCAACACATGATTTAGAGTTAGCTGCAGTTGTCCAGGCCATGAAAACATAGAGACATTATCTCTTTTGTGAGAAATTTACTATGTTCACGGACCACAAAAACATTAAACAAGTTTTATCACATTGATATTTAAACCTAAAGAAAAGGAAATGGATGGAGTATCTCCAGATTTTTTACTTTGACTTGTTTTATACACAAGGAAAATGAAATTCGGTGATGAATTCATCGAGTAGAAATTCATGTGCTCCATTGCTAAATAATTCTTATGATGAATGCTAGTTGATTTCGGTCATAGTCGACATGCACATTGACTATGAATATAGATGTGATGTTATAGGTTTATTTTTAGCTATCCGGGATTCTGATTTGGTAAATGTGTTCAATGAGGAACATACATAATATACGGAATGTCGGGTTATGAGATTAAAACTAAATGGTGGGGAGACCATTAAGGGTAGGAAACATGAAGGGAGTTCAGTTTTGTGCATTAGATATCAGATAGTGGTATGTATTACTTTCCAAGAACAAATCCTCCTTGCTTACCACCATTTGAGATGGGATGTACATCCAGGTACACAGATGATGTATAAGGCATTAAAGGTGCAGTTTTCATGGAGGGTCATGAAAAGGAATGTGGCTATGTTTATCTTACAGTGCTGAACCTTTCAGTAAGTTAATGTATAGCATCAGAGAGTAGATGTAATATTGATTATTTACCTATCCCAATGTGTAAATGGGAGTCTATAGTGATGGATTGTGTTATAGGGCTTCCATGAACATTTTGGAAACAAGATGCCATATGGGTGATAGAGGATCGGCTTACGAGGTCAGCTCATTTCATCCTTATTTGTGAAACTCATTTGGTGGATGATCTGTCAAAAATATACATCTGAGAAGTGGTAATTAGGCCTGGTGTACCGATTTAAATAGTCTCAGACAGAGATCTGGGGTTCACATCTCATTTTTGGATATCCAAATAGAATGTTCTTGGGAATCAGTTGATTATGTGTATGACATGTCATCCTCATATGGATGGCCAATCCGAGCGGATGATAAAAATGATGGAGGACATGTTTCATTCTTCTGTAATGGATTTTTGTGGATCATGAGAAGATCATATACCCTGGGCAGAGTTCTCATACAAGAACAACTATCAGGCCTCAATACACATGGCTCTGTTTGAAGCATTGTATGGGAATCCTTGTCATTCTCAACTATGTTGCATACAAATAGGTGAAACGTCACTATATGGGAGGAGCCTTTTCTAATAAACAATAGAGATGATTAAGTAGATTATAAAGATGATGGAGATGGCTTAGATTCATCATAAATCTTTTATGGATCACTATAGAAGATTTTTGACATTTATTGTGGGTGATCATGTCTTCTTGAGGATATCTCCAAGGCTTGGATATCATCATTTTGGGAAGCAGGTCAATGAATCTCCAAGATACATAGTCCCCTTACAGATATATGAATGGGTCATATAGGTGGAATATCAGATGGAATTACCACCATGGTTTAGTTTGGCGCATAATGTGTTCCATGTATATTAGATGAAAAAGTGTCACTTGTATCATGTCCATGTAATAAGATGGGATCACATAGACCTAGAGTAAGATGCATTGTTGATACATAATACAGTACAGATTGTGAATATGAAAGTGAAATTCAAGCATGAAATAATAATCAGTCTATTCCGGGTTTTATGCCTTCACGGTTAGATTCAATAAGAGTCTTGGGAACGTGAAAATGAAATTAAAGAGCAGTGGCTAGAACTCATTCAGGGTTGTGAATGTTTTCTAAATTATGAGAACGAAAATAGAAATAGTGGGGAGAATGTAGTCCCCCCCAATTTCATCTATGTAACCATTATATTATTCTCTTCATAGTTATAATGATAAGGGTGATGAATGAGAGAGTATAGAGAAATTTAAATGATGTTTTGAGGAAAAGGGGAAGTCGCCCAGGCGGTAAACTATTTGTCTAACCTTGCAGCAGAACCATGCATAGTTGGTCGTTTTGAGGAAGTAGATACCACATGGTTGGAGCATAGTTCGAGAAACCATGTGAGGAAGTCATGTAGGGTTCTATCCATGAAGTGGCAAACACACAGTTAGTCCATGATTTTCCAAGCCATGTAAACAAACTATGCGGGAACTTATGTGAGATCCTAAAAAAGTGGACCTCACATGTTTTTTCCTATAAATGGTACGTTTTCCGCTTATATTTCCATGACATGGTATTTTCTTCTCTTTAAGCCAAATAAAGGTTCTCCCGTAATTTTTTAGGATATTCAATGACTTCAATTGGTGAACTAAAGATGGATTATTGAGGTATGTGATAATTCATCTTCGTTCTTGATCGGTTTCATAAATCTACATAGATCTACTTCTCCTCTTCTCTGGATTTCTTATAAAAATGCCTCTTATGGGTAGGTATAGGTGTGTGTATGACAAATATGATGATATTTCTTCATGTACTCTCTAGGATAAGATATATGTGGTTTATTCTTGGATAATCATACCATTTTTCTTAAGCGTTCTTTGTTAGTTGTGGTTTTCATCAAAACCTTTGATGTCGGAGGTTTCATTATCGAATCCAGTTAATAGAACTGAATTTAAATATTTCAAATTGTTTTATTTTTTTCAAAATGATTATGGTTTGGTTTTTGGAAACTTATTTGAAATCATTTTGTGTGATGGTTTATGAAATATGGAAATTTGGGGATTTTGAATGAGTGCATGTGTTCATAATTTTAAAATAGAGTCTTTAAAATCGGGATATTATGGAATCGTGACACATGGTTTGGATAATATTTTTTAAATAAAAGGGAATGTTTTATTGAATTGAAATTCCTATTTTGATATTGGATGGTTATTTAATTTTCAATAAAAGTACAGATTTATTGAAATGGTTTGAATTTGTTGAAGTTAATTGGTTTTTGACATGATTATTGTGTGTGTTCATAGGATTGCGGGATAGATAAGGGTTAGGGTTATCCCCCATTAGTAACGGGATGTATAAGTGTTAGGTCTATCCCCCATTAAAGGATTCATGTGGGATAGATAAGTATTAGGGGTCTCCCACATCATTGATATGATAGATATGTGTTAGGTATCTCCTCCGTCAATTAAATCACTAAGGACGACCTAGTGAAAGGATGACTCACCACTCGAGAATATAAGGTTGTCCGGTTAACATGCATGTATGGTTATGTGGATTTATGGAATTAATTGGGTATATCAATGGAATATTGAGAAATGGTTTTAATGATTTGTTTAGTTATTTTTCAGTAAAAACAACTTATTCAAAAAATTGGTTTCCATTTCACTTGTATGCATTTTATAATAAATGGTTTTGGAAACATTTTTATATTTGGTTATAAACTATTTTGGTAAATTGTTTTATATAAACTATTTTATAAAAATGTGACTAAATTTTCAATCCATGTGGTGTGAGTAGGGAAGTCATTGAGGAAAACCTACAGAGTTTTATACTCTCCCCTGATTTGGTAGATTGGTGCTTTTGAATATGATATATTCTGTGATAGAGGAAAAGGTAACTTTTCCCAAGTTTTCATCACTACCTCGTGATGATGGGTTGTTTGGAGATTGTGGATATTAGAGCTTTTGTATCACGGAGTCATGTAGTCTTTTGATATTCTTGTTTCATTTATCCACTGTGTACTTTTATACATGGTTATTCTTCCATTGTTGCATACATTGATGTGGTTTTGTGATACATAAAGTTGATGATTTTTATTTTTTTGTTCATTACTCATATAGTAATTTTTTGTTTGGTTTATTAGCATTTTTCATAAAGTGAAAATCATGCCCCACTTGTATTTGAAACCCTTCAGAATTTATTACCAGCCTTTGGCGTCTTGGGGATGTTGTTTAATGGCTAATAATATATTATTTTACTCTCTGACCAATGAGAATTGGCGGGTCATTACAAGAACCATATAAAATTCCAAAATATATTTCATTCTTACTTACTGATAGAATCAACCTTCTTATCATATAATTTTTTTATTAACCGTAATCATATAATTATCCAACAATAGTGATCTTTTTCAATTATAACTATAATCACATAGTAACCAAATTTGTTTTATTATCATTGTTATCTATATTATAAAAACTATGTTCACACAATTTAATAAGTCTTATCACAATCCACCAAAATTAAATACATATCATTTAAAATATTATCTGTAAATTTTATTAATAACATAAAATATGTATCAAGAAAATATAATATCATAATTCCTCGATTAAATTTTTTAAAAATATTCGTGTTTGAATAAGTGAGAAATGTAAACTAAATACTTATAAAAACAAAATAAATTTCTCCAAAACTACTCCCATCAAATAAATAATCCAATGAGTATTCTAGGTTTCATTATTTTTATATATCTTAAATTAATCACTACATAATAACTACTAAATCCAAAAATTTAATCATTTTATTCCTTAAATTTTTCACCACATCATTATTATTTAATCTCTATATATGTACACATAAAATTTAATCAAACATCACAATCTATTTCCAATTATATTCTATAAAATTTCTTAATACATCATTACTAACAAAAGAAAATTGAATCATTTCCTAATATTATATAAAATATATTTTTATCCAAAAAACAATCCATAACTTGTATATCAAACTCTTAGTTTCCTCATTTTTAAAATAAATGGAATTATAAATTTCTAAACTTTTAACTATGAAATATTGTTGATCCTCTAGTTTAGATTTAACCCAAGGACCTCAATTTGAATAATTTTTATTATTATAAAATATAAATCATTAAATTCATATATTTGGTATAATCTTATACACTTTTATGATGTTAACTAAAATCTAATTTTATCCTTCTATGTATATTTCTATATTACATTTTTACACATATAAATCATTATTTGGTTACTTTTAGTCATTCACCTTGGAATGTTCCCCAAATTCATGTTATAGATATCGTTGAAATGTTTTACATTCAGGATACTAATATCGAAGAAATTGATAGCACATTATTTATCACATTTTTGATGTGTGAGGAAACACACCAAAGTTTATGATTCAATCAAGACTTGTGATATATTGATAAAAATAACCACATGAGTATTCATTACATCTCCCTTTTTGTTTAGATTCTCCTTAGTACCACATCCACATTCTCCTCCACATCAATTTCTAATTTGATTACAACTTATACCATCCATTTAATAAAATAAAAATGGTAAGTTAGAGTAAATCAAAAAAATCATTAAAAACAACATCGTCTAAGGATAACAAATATGATAACCCAAATCATTTATTCATAAATAATACACTTTCATTTTATTAAAAAAATAATTATAAAATAAATAAAAACCTATGTTGTTATAGAATAATTTTACAAAATTATTAAATAAATGCATAACCAATACATTAACATTAATCTTTTATCTGATAACAACTGTAATAGGGAAAACCCCACATGTATGGATCTAGTTCCAAGAATATATTCCTTTCATTTATGGTTTTGATACTTATAAACATGACCCATTTTGTATCATCCAAATCATGCAACATATATTTGAAATATTTGATCACATTCATTCCTAAGGAATATTTATGTTTTTCTTTTATAGAAGTAGGAAAAGATTCCTCAATTAGAAATTTTAACTAAAAAACCATTTTAACCAAAAAACATTTTCATTATAAAGACACACTTTGTTTGATCATGGCATCAAAAGTATCTAGAAAATAAATTTTGTTAATGTTAAAACCCAAACATAATACCTATGAGCAAAAATTTGAAAACATGGGATGAAAAGGTAAAATCTCAATATAGAAATATATTAAAATAAATTAAACCTTATATTCCATGTAAAATTCATGAAATCATATAATAATTTTTTACTTATTCATTATAAACATGAATAACAATTTATATTATATGTATATAACAAATCAATTTTAATGCTCAATTTTTCAGTATAATATTTATACGATGTCATTAATTCAAAATAAAGGTCATGATGTTCTATGAAAAGTTATGTGAACCAATAAATTCATTTTCAATAAATATAAAATTTCCACTTTAAGGTTATAATTGTTTTTCTAAACATAATATCATTTTAATACCTTACGAAATAATTATATTTCCAATAGAAGTCATTTTTAGGTATGTAAAATTCAATTATTGTCCCTGGGAAATCATATATATAGATCCATTACAAGAATTCTTAAAAATGGAATATCTTACATTATTAATTCAAAAATGATTCTCTAGAGAAAGTAATCATTAATCAATGCATTGGAGAGTTATATAAGGCACACCAATTATGTTTAAAAAATATCAACGACCATAAAATACATTAAATCACATTAATTATTTCATTTTTATTATGATATATTACAAGATATTCGATTATAAATATATGAAAAACCAAAGTTGAGTTACACAAAAATATAAGAATAAAACAATATTTTCATTGAAAACTATTTAAAATAAACACCCCTAATAATGAGATATGTGAAATATAATTGAGACAACATTAAAACATGAAGTGGAATAAAATTAGAGGATAAATATTTTGGTGGTTATAAATTATTCTAAGGATGTATACATTTCAAAAATATTCATTTCCAATTTATGTAAAAATGATCAAAATAACCCCCTTAGAAATTATTTAAAACACTTATTTTAAAACCATTCTTAAGAAATTAAAATATGTTTAAAATTAATTTTAATATATATATCATATTAGAAATTACATAATTTGAAATATTTTATTAATCCACAATATTAATGAAAAATTAAAGAAAAAAATTAATGTTTATTAAAAAGTAATTCAAGAGAAAATCCATACAACTTGATATGTTTTGATCTAAGGTATAATTGATGAAATATTAATTTAATTTATTTATGAACACAATAATAACTATATAATAGTAGTAAAATACAATAATATTTATTTTCATAAAGTACAAAAAATAAAAAATGTTAACAAAATAGATTATATTTCCATGAATATGAATTGATAAGGTACTGGGAACACAATGAAAGAACCGAACATTGGGTTATTAAAAAATTTACCACTAAAAATGACATGAACACAATGATGTTGGTGAATTTCGTCCCCATAATGGATGAGGATTTCACATGATTCGTTTTTAAGAAAATATTGTAAACTAAAAGAACCTGATGAGATCTATAGTCATATATGACATCTTCTCATCACCAGAGATTACTGCTTGAAGGATATGATTTTGAATCCATCATGATCCCCCACACACACATAGAATTCTTATGGGGTCATCAATCATACGAATATGGGTTATTTAACCATGTTCTGACAATGACTTCGACATCCTGATGATCACTGCTACTCTATTCCATTGTTCTACAATGAACTGTTGTGATCGCTCACCTGGAACCAAAATATCTCTCTCTTGTATCTAAGAGAGAGCATAGAGATAGAAGATCTCACGATTGAGTCGTGAGTAGTACTCTACGAGAGATTCTTTTATACATTTCACTGTGAATTAATAAATATAATTTATATACTCAATATACCTGAATATTTTTTTATCACTAAATAAATGATGTATTTTGACTACATTACTGAATCATAAATACCATTCATATATTTCTTATCACATTACTATAATTTAATAAATATATATTATGTTTTTAAAACTTGAACAATTAACTCATGTCACCATTCCCTATAATATTAATGAAACCATTTATATTTTAAACCAAAATTTATCCAATTAAAATATTTCATAATAAAAAAATTTAATAAAAATTATTCATAACATGAATAATATGAATTTATTTATTCCTATGATGATCATACTCTAGAAAACACGAACACTAGTGGTGTTTCCCACGGTGTCCGAAATTTTTATTCGCTAGAATATATTACACTTTCAAATATTATATACTATGTCATGATATAGAAATATAATCTTGATAACAGTTAATATTCTTCCCAACTCAAATCCAAGATATAGAAACCCATAATGGTCCCTATAGTGAATAGGATATTAATAGAAATGGAAAAAAAGGATTAACATGATATATGTATTACAATATACATTCCATTAATATCTCATAATGTAATGTACACACCTGAATCATCGTCCTACTCATTGTTTACTATATGTTGATTTTAATGGATGGATTTACCCTCAACTATCAGGTCCATGGTCCTATAATGGTTCTAGAATCATGATCAACCAGGCCATATATATATAACATCCTTAACCTTGAATTGATAAAATATTTCTTGACCATTAAACTAATTTCATACCAAAAATGACAGAACCAACAAAAACTAACTCACAACAATTTCAATATTATTTTTTCCTAATTCCGTCAAATTATGAAATCAAATGGAACACATTAAAAATATTCACTAATATGATACCATTACACATGTCTGTAGATAGAAACAAAAAATGAAACCTGAATATTTTGTTGTTGTTATTGGTAGGTTTAACCTCATGATATTACTACTAGAGATCACAATGTGTGAACGTTCTGTGAAGAAGGCTCATTTGTTATGGTCCCACAACACATACTAGTCAGACATACACTATATCAGGTAGTATAATGTATCTAAACCGTATGAAAATGGTTTAAGATTAAATTCATATGGTTCACATTAATTCTTGTGATCTTCTATAACCTCTTTATACGACTATTAATATATTGACATTACCATTAAATACTGTACGCATAAAATTATACACTATACTGGTATATAAAAATCACGTATAACAAATAATATACATGATATGGTAATCAAAGAAACTATATTGTTGGGTATAGGGAACCCACTACTTCAACACCCCCACATGATCTAGATCCATTATTCTAATTATACTAGACGTCTAATACATTATTAAAATCATGTTTTAACTGAGTGATTCGTTTTGTTGTTGGGTCCTCCGTGATTGGTCACTATGGTTATTCTGCCATATGATACCTTATTTTAATGAGTAAATATTTTCAATAGATGGTATCCACATGTATACCACTATTCCCACTATAATAACCTGACATCTTGGACAGTAAGAATATCATATTTTCATTATTATTATAATTCAAATACTAGGTTTGATTGTGTTAAGTGGATCAAAATTTTTTGTTTAGCTGGTTCTTAGCTACCATAGAAGCTGAATCGTAATCCGTATTGGTACATATCATTTCCACTTGTGTTTATGAAATTTTCTAGCTAATCACCTTACAATAACTATGTAACTAGAACAAATTGATCTAAATGAAAACTATTTTGAGTCCCATCAAAACTAGAATCCCTTAATCTCTATATACTAGGTACCTAACTTTTTTTACTTTCTAATGTACAGTCAGAAATTTAAAATTACATCACATTAATTTATCAAATATATAACTGATATTTTCATACTATGAATTATATAATTGAAATATAAATTCATTTACATATAACAGAAAACATGATTGAATAATCACAATATTGTAAGGAATTCATCATACAAAATATTGTCCTCATATTACATTTAATGTTTACAAGGAGATATCTATGCCATGTGGAACTGGAAACAATTATTTTTCTTTTATTTTTTCCATTTTTTTCAATACCTTGACAATATATATACTATTGACTAGGTTGATGAAAAAAATTAGATCTAACTCCATATATCGGGTTCCCTAGAATATATGTTAATATATTATTCTATTCATTGGAGAATTACATTTATCATGTTATTAACTAATTGTAAGATAAATATATGATTCCATATGTTTCCAAACATATTTCCCTTTAAAATAATTATTCTCTCACTAACCAGTGGTAGTTCCCTTGAAAATGATCATTCCTAATACATTTTCTAAGATCTTGTTTATTAAATTATTCTGAAATGGGGTCACAGTAACTAAAAACCCTTATTTATATCAAATGGTGTCATCATCCATTTCAAGTTGTGTCTAATAGATACATTCCATGAAGGTTTAATTGGACATCCATTGGATAATTAAATGATCATTGTAGTTAGATATGACAAGTAATATTCTAGTTGATTTTGGAAAACTGATACGGTGTAACCAAATGATACTAATTTGAACACTACTCATACCATCCATGTATTATCACTTTTGAAAACCCAGGATAGTATTCATTTGTGTTTATCTTTTTAGATTGATACATTAAATTCATTATTGAATTTTAATTTTATATTTCAATATTATCTAATTTTTATATAGTACATGCCTATAGAAAATATTATTCATATTGGATAATGTATCACTATATAAGGTAATATAAAAACCATAACTATGGTTTTGACCATACTATGTATAATGTGTCTCTATAATATAAATTTTTCCCATGAAGTTATGGAACATTCTCATATACCCACTATAATTGAATATATTGGATTTTCTAAACCTAATTCAATCATACTCTAAATATCTCAAAAATACATGTGAACCCATAAATAAAATTTCAGTCCATCACTTAACAACCACATTTTTATTTTATGGATTTATTTAATATAGAATGAAACTTTTAGGATAATTACCTATAGATTCAAAATGTGTTTAGCTGGATTCCAGTATGTTTACATCCTAAAAAATGCATTTAATATAAATGTGTGTCTTATGAAAAAATTTATTTACATCATCAAATAACTCATATGATATCCATTTGTCATGATTGTTGGCATTTGATTGTGGGGTACCTTCATTATCCGCAATGAATGTATTCAAATATTTTGTATCTTTTAAAAAATTACAGCATTGATACTACATACATCATAATTCTAATGTATAATATTTTCATATAAGAATTTCTCCATGAAACAATATTTTGATCAATGTATACATGCATGACATACCATGATTCCACCTCTATAACATAATATTCCTAATGTAAATTAGGTTATGTGTGTTGAGGAATTTTTTTCATGCTACATTATATTTATGGATGAGGTATTCGCCAAGATATTCTTCAATGTGACCACCCAAATCAATTCATATTAAATGAAACTGAACTATCTTACATCAATATCATAGATTATAATCACAGAAAGGAATATAATGATATATATTTACCTCTAGATAACCCTTGGAATATCTTACTCTCATTTTCTAAACCAATTCAAATAAATGGTTTTCATACCTTTATTTTTAAATGTTTATTTATCCCGATATAAAATGTTGATAATTCCTATTTTTTTTAGAATTATTGAGAAAAATACCAATCTAAAATTATTTATGACATCCACGTATATTCATACATAACAATTAACAATCCTTACACAATTGGACAAAGTCATACATTTATACTCATTATGTATTTCAAATATTAATGTATTACAATACAATTACATGAGTATTGCGCATCAAAAAACAACATACACTCCAAAACATAGATTAATGGATCTTTGTGTCTAAAGGACACACAAAATAATTTTTCTCATACTATATAAATGTTCAGAAAGAATAATTCACATAGAAATATAGAAGTTGGGTACATCTCCCTACTAACATAGGAATCATCCATTTTAAACTACATGGAGAATACTACTAACTTCTTATAATGGTTATATACTCACATGAATAGTGTATTAAAATTTATATATTTGAAATAAATATTCTATTAAATACCCAATAATAATATTAAATGATTATTCTATGTGATGAATATTCATGAAAAAATGTAGTAACATGAATTTATAATTCTATTTATTTTTCTAAATCATCCTCAAATTGATTTAATGTTATGTGATAAAAATAAACTCATGATCATACTTATTTCATAAAGGATGTTTCAAATTTTGGATTTGAATTAAATTCATTTTGAAATTTCTCCATATCTTTCGCTATTTTCTCCATAATAATTAAAATTATACTCTATTTAATATTCTTATTTACTTGGAGGATGTTACCAAAATATTTAACCAATTGTTCACTCTAAGATTTAGGTTTTCATACAAAAATGTGACTTGAGTAAATTGTTCTTATAATGGGATGACATGAATGATTGTGATTTTCCATCCAATTTACATATAGCCAGTGTAATCATCTTATCCATATCCGACTTCACTTTCTCCTTAAAAAATTCTCAAAGATGATACTAAATGAAATATCATCGATGTACAAATGTAGTGACTACAACTAACATTGATAATTGTTGAATTAATTATTACATAACCATCATATGCTTATCAGATGAGTCTTCTCTAACAAATTTCACACCATTTCTTTTTTAGGTAAATTAACATGTATAGGGACACCACAACATTGAATTTACAATATCATCGTATTTTTCTCAAGAACCTATAATAATATTGGATACTCATTCTTATGTAAAATTTACTTTTTCGATAATTTGTCATAGTATTTCTTATGGTGTAACATTCAATTTTCTATGAAAATAAATTTTCTTTTATTTTTAATTATTATCAGGATTAAAGATTAAGAAATTATTGATATAATTATTAAATAATTAAATGTCATCAAATATTATATCGGATTCTAGGATACCATTGTTCTAGAGTCAAAATAATAATTTGTTTTAGTACTCCAGTTGAAAGGGTCCTTGGACCTCTATTTATAGTCAATAATCAATGGATAAACCACTAATTAGAGGGTTCAAGGTAGGAATTTTGCTGGCCCAATGCATTAACTCGTGGTTCCTTAATCTGCTGAGTGATTTCCCAGCTTCTAAAATAATAAAATGCTTCACGCAACTCATTAATATAAAATTATAGCAAGATATATACGCCAAAACCACACTTCAAATTTAGTTATCTTGATCCACCACTCTTATAAGAACTCCCTGATAGTAAGATGCGCCCTCATCTATTCCATTACAGGCACCCCAAACATCTGTTCATGTTCAAATTTGAACTTTGGGATGTAGTGATGACATAATATTTATTTCATTGGTTTTGTATCTTAATTTGATTAAAGTATTAATTTTCTATTTTTAATTAATGTTCTGTGTGATAACCCTCACAACTGATTTTCCAAAAAATTGAAAAATCCATCACGTCTCATGTTCATTTTATATGTTAATTATTTTTTAATATTTTATTTTTTGGCTCATTAACTACATATAAAAAATACAATAATCGCTAACAAAATAAAACGATATCATGACCATGAGGTGATATTAATGGATGATCCATTTAGTGAATAATAAATCAAAATATTCCCTAAGGTATATAACTTGACCCACATTGCTTGCGACTAGAGTAGTACTGCTCCCATCCAATGCCTTGAACTCATGTCTAGTATGTCTCCATAAAAAGGCATGAAGTGTGTCACTCTTATCCTTGTCAATATATAATTGTACTCACTCATAAGGTAAAGGGTCTTGAGATTATTAAGACAACTTAAAGAATAGTCCCACATAACCTTAAACTTGTTATATTGTAGACAATTCGCATATCACCATATAAAATTAATTATTAAAAACCACCATTAAATATTTAAATAAATTAATAAACCATGCACCCAGCATACATTGGTCAGTCTATGGATCATGACCTATCTATACGCATTAAACACAAATATTTAAAATACTATCAAAATTAAAATTAAACTTGAATTAAATAATTTTTTATGTTTTTTATTGAATTAGAAATTCACTCTCATTTTTAATTCACTAATTTTCATTGTCTGGTCTGAGTACTAATTTAATTTTAGAATAAAAAATTAAATTAATATATTAATTAAATTTCTCACTTAAATAATTTAATATATCCACAAAAAATTATAATTAATATTTATATAAATTAATAATATTCAATAAATTTAATTTGAAAAATATAATTAATTAAATTAAATTCATTTATTTATAATCATATAAAAATAACTGGGCCTTGAAAGCTTTGTGCATGACTAATGCACAACGGGTTGAACCCGTTCAAGCTTATTTCAAGCTATGTCACCCCCGTGTAGGGGATTTCTAGGCTGGGTGGTTCCACCCAAGCCCGTTCTGGGATGGGTTGACCCACCTGGGTCTGTTTGTAGGAATCTCTAATTTGTGATGTCCCATATGAGGATGTTGTTGGAGCCTTCCAGCTCTACCGAGGAATTTGGTAGGGATGCTACAGTTGTATGCATAGACTAAAGATGGTGATGTGGTGAGATCGACCTCGTGTTGGCTTGGAAGTGGTGAGGTATTGACAAAAGAGTGTCTTCAGAAGGTTGGATTTGAGACCAATGGGCCAATACTGGTTCTATGGTAAAGGAATCATATGGGATTGTCTCATTGGGGTGGGAAACACATCAACCTGCGCATGATAAGTAGAGTTCGATTGGCATAACATGCTCTATAATAGGGGCATTCCTATGTGAGGACAATGGAAATATCATGGAGGTGGTCGTGGGATCTGGATCAGCCGTGAGCTACAACTATAGGTGTAGAATCAAATCAACCACCGACACACCATATCATGAGGGAGGTGGTCCGTTGGAGGGATCAGTTAGGTTTCTCGGTCAGTAATGTTATGTAGGATGTAGGGTAGGTGGGTACCTAAATAGGGTGGTTGTGTGTGTATCCGAGGGAGGTCTGTCGTTGAGGATCATAGTGTAGTGTGGAGGTTCCACGATCTTGTGCCTCGACAATGCCGAGAATACAAACCGATGGGAGGTAGCCGATAGGAATTTATCGAAGGATTTTAGAGGTGACAGGCATAGGTGGCTGGGTCTCTTGGGATTCATGAACAGGCGGGGATGGTTGGGGAAGGATATACCCTTTAAAAAAATTCACCTTTCTCTTTTTGAGGAGTATCCCGCCATTAGTATTTTGTACACCTAGGAAAAAAATATTTTCATTAAACTAAATATTTTCAATCATAAAACAGAGAATTAGAAAATAATAATATTTTTATAATAATAGTTTCATTATTATCATGTTTTATTGTCACATACAATGGGGATGAAAATTACTGTTCCTCCTTATCATTAATCCGATTGGTGATTACATTCACCAGAATAAAAGGATTTAATACTCTCCAATGAATCTTTTTCCAATCCTTATTAATAACATATGATGGTCATTCCATTTCCTTCTGATGTCAGATTTACTGAATTTACATGGTGTTTGGACTAGCATGTTTCCCTTCATTAGTTTTAATGAATTTTTTTCTTAAAAAAATTATGAATGGATATATAACCAAGTAAAGTTAGTAACAATGAAATAGAATCCATGAAATATATGTTTTTTAAAAAATCCACCTACGATTGATAGGAACAAGTTGATGTCAATGAATTGGAGAGCAGTAATAGCTGATGATCTTACATGATGAATTCTTTGGCGCCAAATAATAATCCAAAAGTACCTGGATGGAACGGAATATGTTCTCGATGTCTGATTAACTTGTCCGTTTACTTCTTTAAGGATCCATATTCTAATCCCTATAAATCATCCACACACACTTTGAATCCCATGGGAACATCGATTGTCATAATTTGGGTGCTATGTTGGTGATCAGACGATGCCTTCGATGTCTTGATGACCACCAAGACAATATTCCATCAATCTACAATGAATTATTGCTACTAATCACCTAGAACCAAAGTATAGTCATCTTTGAAGAGTGGAATACATGTAGATAGAGAATCAAATAACATTGAAAAGTGAATAGTAATTGGTTAGAGCTTCATTTTACTATTTAAAGTGAATTAATAAATATCCAGTTTAATCTCATGATAATATAATATTTATTTATCACTAAATAAATGTTATAATATCGGAAATATACTAAATCATAAATATAATTTATATATTATTATGACATTTCTATAAAATAATAAAAATATATTATGTGATAAAACCTGATTAATTAACTCAAATAACTCTTCCCCCAAATATAAACTGAAACCTTATTATTTCAAATAATATTTATTTAAATAATATTTTTTATAATTTTTTAATTCAATATCAATTATTCATAACATGAATAATTTGAATGTATATAATCTTTTTGTTAACATAATCAAACAAAACCCAAACCCTAGTGGTGGGGCCCACCACGTCCATAACTAATATTCACCATACTAGGGAATAGTTTCAAATAAACTATAGTGTGTAAACATCTATTCACATTATCTCGATAGTAGTGATTACTATTGATAGTAAAAGCGTGAGATCAAGAAACCTATAATGACCCCTATTGAGAAAAGGATACTCATAGTAGCAACAACCAACCCACAAACACAATTTTTTGTAATAAAATATCATTATCTTTTATAATTAAAATTTCAGAACAACCAAATGTTTCAACCTTATTTTCATTCTTTTTTTTGGTCTTACAGGAATAATTAACTACTAATTATCATGGTTATATTCTAATGAATGTAGTATAATCCAGATCGAGGACCAATATATATATATAGCATACATAATATGTAGTTGAAAAACTCATTCTCGACCTTTCAACCAATGTAATACCACTAATAACATGCCCAACACAAACTACCATGCCACAATTTCACTATCATGGTTTTATTATTGTATCTATTTATGAAATAAAATGGAACACATTGGAAATAATCTCAATTCATGAGACCATTATACATTTCTATAGATATGAACTACCTATGTCACCCAAAACATGTGGTGTTCCTAATAGCCGGAAATTCCTCATGATATCACTACTAGAGTTCACCTTGTGAGAAATTAATGATAAGAAGTCTCAATGCTTATGATCTCAAAAAACCCCTTGTAAAAAATATACTATGTTCAGTTAGTATGATGTATCTATAACATATGTATTTTGTTTAATATTAATGTCATAGTAACTTTAGGTACTCATTGTTGCATGGGATCTTTTATATCCTTTTGATACGATGATTAATCTATGGAAACTACCATTAAATAGTTCATATATGAAACTATAACCTATAATAGATTGAAAAAATCATTTATAACTAATTTTATACATGATATGGTAATCAAATCACTGTATACTTGAGTCTAGGGAGCCCATTATTTCAAAAAAATCAAGCCTATAAATCCCTAACCTCGAGTTTGACCCGTAATGTATCTTATTTATATTACAGAAAAATAAAGATATGTTAATTGTTTTATTGAATAATGACCTTAATAATATTCATTATTATAGTAATTTTGTTTATATACATGTTATTCTTGATTATTTAATTGATTATTTTCCCCTCAGACGTATTGAAAACATTCATATTTTAATTCCTAAATGGATTTTATAGGTTGACTATGGTAAACTGAATCCTGAATATATCATTTCAATAGTAGTCATCATGTTATAATTTTCATTTTTATACATTATGTAAACATTATAAGAAACCATATAAGGTGTTTATAAAATTATATTACATTAAAATCATTTAGTTGATATTTCGTACCAATTCATGTGTAACATTTCAATTTTTATTGGTCATAATGGAAAGATTATGATTGTTATTTTAACATAAAAAATTATAATTATACTATAAATATCAGATTATTTCATTACATATCCCTATATATATGTCATCCATTAAAAAAGGTGATAAATATAACATACCACAGTTCAAATTGTGCTACTATGTATAAATGCATGAATAATGTTTCCATTTTTTTGTATAGGAAATAAAGAATTTGGATATTCATAAACCATTATAGAATTTAATTTTTATCATATATATATATATATTATTTAATTTATATCCATATTTGTGACTATCCCTAATATCTGATGATAAAAAATTAAATCCAACATATTTAAGAGGCAATGGTCTATACATACGCATTAAATATGTTTTCATTTCCTATTATATTTCCTATTATGTGAAAAATGGTTAAAAATAGAATAAAATAACTTTATGGTCGATACTGATTTTGTTAAATCATAGTTGATAACAAAAAATTAAAATTTGAATGTGAAATGAACAAAAAAATTAAAATAATGGTCGAGAATTGTACACCTTCTTCAGACAACATCATTCACCTTATACCTAAATCAAAATTAGTGTTTTATTATGATCAAAAAAATTCATGTGGTAAAATTTGACATATATTAATAATAGATTTGGGTAAATATTGGATTATCTAATGGAATGTTAACGTGTTGACGTTAGTGGAGAGGGGGAACTCTTTTATATTATTATATTACACAATACAAATGGCTCTAATATGGACCATTTTTTACAAAGGGTGGGGATAGTTTCAATATAAGTCAATAAAATGATATTTTTTCAAGTATTCTTGTAATTTTAACACTTATAATTTTATAGTTAACCTAACTATCCTATAATAACACTTACAAATGTAACTACAATTTTATCTAAATTTAGTAGACCTAATAAAAAAAATGTGTTTTTCTCATTTCTAAATTGAGACATGATTATTAAAAATATATATCCAATTTATCAAAATAAATTTTTATAGGTGTAAAAATTTTGTTTTAAAACATACTATAAATATCTAATAAAAATTGATTTCAAAATAAATATTCATTTTAAGAAAAACAATTTATACAGAAAATATTCATGATTAATTTATAATGAAATTAATTTTACAATGTTTAATAAAAAATAAATTATAAATTTTTACGATAATATCAAAATTTGTTTATTTTTTAATAAAATAATGGAAGATCATGTTTTCTATAAAATCAATATTTTCACTATTCAGAAAAATCTAATATTTTCAGAAAAATGAAAAAAATAACATTCAACCATTTTTTGAGATGATTATTTTATAAATTATATACTTCCTATATAATAAAATTTCAAAAGACTTGATATTTTATATATAAATCCAAATAAAAAATGAATTAAAACCCATTTTTTACTCATAAAATTACATGATTTTCATTAATTTAAAATTTTCTACAATTTAATGAATGTTAATTTATTAAATTCAAAATATAATCTAATTGATTCATTTTAATTATCAATAATTTTTTTCAAACATAATGTATTAATATAAAAATATGTTCCACACAAAAAAAATATTAACATTCACTATGGTAAATAGTTATCTTCACTTATAACCGAATGATATTAAATTCATAATTGATGAATCATTTCATTAGAAAATAATTTTCAATAAATATATCATAATATGGTTATTCATATTCATTCCAACCATTTTAATATCTTTTTTATAATGGTTATATCTAAATAATGGTATAAATATGAAAATTTAATCTTCATATTGTGTCTACCACATGTTATGAAATATATTATTTAATGAAATAATATTCAAGAATAACGTGGTGTGAAAATAAATCATACTGATTCACATTTATATTTTTAAATTTCATTTTGTCTGTATCATAACATCCTTTCCCATTTTTAATGGAATTTCTAATAACAATATTCTTTTTAATTTTATTCCTGAAATCACAATCTCTAGTCTACTCATATTGTAAATAATTAGATTAAAACCCATCCTAGTATCTTGTTCCTTTGATATTATCATATTTTAAAGATAACTATTATTGTCCACTCATCCCACCATTGGTATTTATCCTTGAATTATTATGACATTGGACTTATATTGTACCTTATTACCATATACTCACTAGGAAAATAGATTCATCATAGCCTCAATAGGACTTCAACAACATCATATCCTAACTATGAAAACCACATCCTCATAGAAATAAATGGGAGGGAACTTCTGTCTACCATGTATATGGGGTATCCAGTTCACCTGTCACGACCCGCCCCTAGGGCCCGTGCTGTGACTCCCCCAATCCTACCGCCTAAAGGCATGGGTTTGTAGAATACCATCTATGGAGTCAAACTATATGTGGGAGGAATTTTCTTGGGTACCTGTACAAATGAAGATGCAATCATATCCCACAAAAACTATAAAATAGAACATGCATGCTACTAAACAATTACTGAGTGTAAAATATCAAACTGAAGGTAAATGGGAAAAAATACAAACCCAAAAAAATTCAAATGTCACAAGAGAATTTACGAGATCGAAGAAAAGATCTATGCTGCAAACCCCTCATGGTGGGTAAGTATAGTTTAGCTTCGAGAACCATAAAATCATGCCATGTCCACCTGATCTCACTGGGCACCACCTAGTCTTGGGGTACCATTTCCTCTGTCAAATCATTAGTCGTTTGCACCAGACACAACACATGCAGGCCATGCCCATGCCAGAGTGAGTAAACAAATAATAAGTATGGACCCCTACCAAAATGAAATACCACAAAGAAATCTAAAAAGAAAATCATGAATCAGAATCATGAAGCGAGATAGCTCACACAGGTACAATCTAAAGTTAGTAAAGTGAGACAATCAGTTGTACCACTGAGCACCTTTGATTGTTTAGGTACTCATCCCAAGTGAGTATCATGTGTCTATTGGGTCACATAGTGCAAATTTTAGATGATCCAAACACTGTCTCTTAGAGTTGATCCACACAAGGTCTGTAGAAGATGATCCATAAAGGTTTTCTTGTCTTTCTGTCCCAGCCAACTGTAGGTTTCTCCTACATAACATGCTTGATTCAAAGAGAATATAATCTTCAGGGCACCGTTCATATCTCAACTATCATGGAAACTCACCTAGATTATTCCCTAATGACCTTCTCGTCATAAGGGTTAAAACACCAAAGATGACACATCAATAAGATGCCCAATATAAATGATATTGGTGTTGTAGTAAATAGAGGATGGTTGTGTTTGGGCCTCGTTCGACTCCACCGGATTGACCTGAAAACCCGGGGCCAGGGGTCTGAATGACCCAGCCTACTTTGACAACCAACCCGGCCTGGTTCAAGTATGTGATAGCAGTGTCTGAACTTTCCAGTTGGAAAGGCCCATTGGGCATTATTGGACTTAGCCCGGTTTGGCAGTGGGTCTAAGAGGGCGGGTTGTCTAGTGACCCATATTTATCTGGCCTAAACAATAATGGAGAGACATTTTTTTATTCACCATCTAGATAACCCAGTGGCACAGATTTATCCCTATGGCATGACCAACAACCATGGGCTGGTTTACTCCAGCCCTGGCCACTCAGAGGCCCGGTTCGCACACCTAGTCCCCAACCCACATAGTCGGCCGACCTCCTCCAACCCAAACGCCAGGAGGGAATCTGGTTCAGTACGTCTTGGACATGCACAAAAGTTGGTCCGATTCATCAACATGTGGCTGAAAGGGGTTGTTCCCCTCAACTTTTCCGACAAGGAGGTCGTGAGATTGTGTGCCCGCTGGGATCCACAACTTGCTTGGTATGGGGCGTTTCCCTTCCCGACCAGTCGTCAGCCCAAGCGTACGAGGATCCTACTTCACCATCGATGATCTCACTGCCATGGATTTTCATCCTGGTGTTCTGCCACCCACCTGCATCTTCCATCATAGGTAGCCGGTGACACCTTCTATGGACCACCTGGTCCGCTACAATTGTCTGTTTCATGAACCGTGTGCACTGGAAGTCTTCTTGGGTCTCATTCTCCCCTACAATGGCCTCAAAAACCCCATTTCCTCCATTTATTTGGTTAATCCAGTAAAAACTCACAAGAACGCACAAGGGAAGTGGGGTTCGATCCTTGTTCATGTTTCCCCACACCCTTCGTGTTAGAGCTTTTAAAAAAAGGGACATGTTATATTGCTTTACTAAATTATGATTCTGATTCAAATCCCCATTAAAGAGGACACTCCAGCAAGAACAATGATCTTTGGATCAACATGTTCAAGGGTTAGTATCTGTTCATTTTTTAGAAAGAAGAACAACCATTCAAATAAAAATGGTTACCCATATTTGGGATAGATTATTTCGTCCCGGAAGAGTGGGGTCAATATTATTCATTCTCCATTCTTGATCTACCGCCCATGTGGCTTTCTATCTTTCTACGGGTGGAAGGAGAGGCTATTATTCACTCAACATTAGAGAGGATGTCACTCCTAATATTCTTCAGATGAAATTTCCACTCTTCAATACCTTCTCCAACCCATTTTCACATTAAATGAAAAACATGTCGCATCGTTTCTATTATGATGTGTTGCTATGTCATTACACTATTTCATTTATGAAAGTGCATCTCTATTACAATTTAGTTGAAGAGCCTCTGAAATGGGGGTTTTTCAAAACCTCGTTTCCTCTCTGCAAAGGTTTCGTGCCCCCACTCAATTGTGAGTAATGGAAAATAAAATAAAATTTTAATTTATATTATTTCTCTTCCAAAAGGTCATAAAATCATATTTTTCGGCTGACCCCTGTTGGAATGTGTTATGTATTTTCTAGGAAAATAATGATGATTTGAGTTTAATGGTGCCCTCAGTTTTTTTATCTGATCACCGATTTAAATGATATAAAAACCGGCTCGCATATTTATTAAAATAAACTAAAAATGGTCAATAATATAATCCTGGATCACCAGCCCTCAGAATCTGGTGCTCTATGAGTTTTTGTCTGAAAATAATATCATATAATTTAAAAAATTCATGGAATTTCTAGTATATTGCAGTAATATACCTTTAGGAATTTACATCCCCGAAATACAAAGAAAATGTTTAATTAAACAATGGGCTTACCGAACATGAATCAGAGCCTCGTGATAGCAGATTCTCTCCTAGAGATTCTCGTATGACCACTAGACATGCACAGGGGGAAATTGCATATTCATGAAGGACTTTCTCCTATCAATCCACAATCTCCATTGGGAACTTTGCAAATGTTTCGCCATCATCAATGTTCAACACTCCCAAGTCAATGACGTCTGATTGATCATGCATGTACCTCCACAACTATGACAACTTGTTAAAATCATGCTCCTAGTCCGTCTATGTGGGGAGAGCTAGGCGGTATGCCCCCTCGCCAACTCATCATAGAATCTATAAATCTAGATGAACCTCGAAGATAACATGACATCCTACCAAATATTAGCAATCTCCATTAGGGTGAGACCTGATGGACCACATGGTCTCCCACCTCGAACTCCATGGGCCCCCATCTCCTTTCGGTATAATATTCCCCCTATTATAAATTAATGTTATATCTACAGTTATAAACCGTCGCTATAGGACAAAAAACTATGGATATATGTTATAGCCACACCTTCATGAGCTGTGGTAGGTATTTTCATGAAAATATTGAAGAGCCTACAACCACGATTCTCAACTGTTGCTATATCCATATAGCCACAATTTCAACCATGGATATAGGGCTATATCCATAGTTTCAAATAATTGCCATATGGTCTGCCATATAGCCATGCCAATACTAGCCATGGTTTATTAAACCATAACTTTAAGAAAGTAGATAGTTTTCTAACCATGGCTATAGGAATATGTACCTAGTTTAAAACTGTGTCTATAGGCATTTCCATTGCATAGAAAAATACTATCACGGCTCACCATGCTGGCTGTGGAGTTGACACTACCAACCACCACCCTCACTCCCACCCTGCACTGGTATCCCCACTGCATGTTCATTCAAACCTCCCCTACCCACCCCCATTATATCTCCCTTACACCCCCTGCACCTTCCACCCCCCTTCAACCTCCACACTGTGCAACCCCCTATCTCTAGACAACCCCCTCCCTCCCCTAGAACCCCTCCCCCCACAAACACACCACTCCACCTATATCCCGCCTCTTTCCCTCAGGAAATCCCCCCACTCCCCATACAACCCCATCCATTTCCCTTGATAGCCCCCCATAACCCCCCCTCCCCCCCACCATAACCCCCTCCCCCCTCGACATCCTCCCTCCCACCCCTTAGGCAACACCCCCATCCCTTTCCATGGATAGCCCCCCCCCCCATAACCCCCCCATCCCATCCCCCATCAACATCCTCCCTCCCACACCCTAGTGAACACCACCTCCAAACCCATGGACGTATCCCCCCTCCCACACCCTGGACTGGCGCCCTCCACCCTGAGACAACCCCCCCCCCCCCCCCACCCCACTCCACCAACAGCCCCCATCCTTTCCCTAAGTAGTCCCCTCCCACTTGTACACCCCCACTCCACTTGCAGCACCCTCCCACACCCTAGATACACCCCCCTAGACAACCACCCCCACCCCCTATAGCCCCCTCCTAACCCCTGGACAAACCCCGACCCGAAGACAACCCCCCACCACCACTCCTCTCACAACCCCTCCCTTTTCCTGGATATCCCCCTACCCCAAGACACCCCCCACTCCACATGCAACCCCCTCCTCCAACTAGACAACCTAGCTCCCACCCCCCTTGGACAGCCCCCCCCCCCCCCACTGCCACCAGAACCCATTCAGTGCCTCCTACCCCCCGCGATACACCCACAACCCGCCATAAACACCAATAAATTGAATTTAAAAAAACCAAAAACATTCTAGTATGGATATAATACAAAAAATATCAATGAAATGGACAGCACTAAAAAAAGACTTTATAATATGAGTAGAACTAAATCAAACATCATAATACCAAATTGAGCAGTGTGTTACCAAACCAAATGGTATTAAAAGAGGTGAAACTGAACCAAGATGGAAATAATGTAACAAACTGACTCAAACCAATCAAATATGACTTCAATTAACTATAATTGACCTAGAAAAATTGAAAATAATGGATCATACCTGATTGAATCAAAAATTAATTTATTTGAACGGATGATACCAAAATTGAATAAAAGGTATCTACTATTATTAAATTAAACAAAAAAGTGAACCCAATAAAATATAACATTGAAAAACTTACATATCCCAAGTTGAAACAATGAGTTGAGCCTTGTGATGAACTTTAGGAACAAATCATTTCAGCATGATAGGAGGATATCCTAGTCATGTGGGGCATCATTGTCCTCAAAAAGATCCAAGATGCACTACAAAAATATAGGGACCAAAAAATCACAATAACCCAAATTTAAATTAAGACAACGAAAAAAATTGAAGAAACCTTATGTGAATACGATGTTGAACTCAATTACTTTTATGGTAGTTTCTAGAATTTAACTCATCAAATGTAACCACATGTAAATAAATAATTGGAAAATAAGTGAGATATAACGACCTCTTATAAACATGCGATCAATGTGTCAACTCTACATGATAAATAAATCATAACTTCATAGCAAAAAATGAACAAATAATATTTAGATTGATCTGAACATCCCAATACTGAATAACATTATCATAAATAAAGGATTTTTTTTCAAATGAAATCCAATTTCATTCAATACATACACCACAAAATCATTGGAGTAATATTATTACATTTCTGGTGAGTATTTAATAATGGAGTAGGTTTCTGCACTTTTGATGGGAAACATGAATGATATGAGGGGATAATGATATTGTTTGACACCCGTTAGGTTGAGTTGTATTTTTTGAAAAAATATGTGGACTTTCTCTATGCAGATTTGTTGAAAAGATGGGGAGATTGATGGGGAACCCTAAACTGAGTTTGAGTTAGACATGTTGACAAGGTTTTTTAGGAGGAGTTTAAAGTGGTGAAAAAATATATCTGATATATATATAAATATATATTATATTTGATGAAAATGAGATGTGGTTGATGAAGAGTAGTGATGGATCTTGACCTTGTTATGGTGTTTATATAATTGAAACTATAAATGTACTTGTTTTAATGTGATTCATGTAATCCTAAATAATATTAGGATTCTTAACGTTTGAAATGATATAAGGTGTGTAAATTTATCAAGACCCCTTTGGTGTGATTTCTTTCTCATGAAGGAAACATAAGATCCAATCAATAGATAGATAATTCCCCAATGTTTCCCACTCCCTCTATGATAGGGTATATATGGAATATATGGATATTTAAAACTAGGAAGATATCTATGTAGATTGTGTCGTGGGGATGTAATAGATATTTTAATGGGTCATTCCCCAAAGCGTCAATATTTTCCTCTACATTTCAGAAATGAGAGGATTCCATGGATGAAAATTATTTACCTGCCTTATTACCTCGTTTTTTGAATCATTATCCTTATGAATCCCTTATCCACCTGCAAACCACAACTCTTCCACTCCCCCTGGACAACCCCCAAGACATACCCCCCCACCCTAGACAAACCTCCCCACTTGAGAACACCCTCCGAGACATACCTCCCACCCTGCATCCCCTGGACAACCCCCCCCCCCCCCCCACTCATTCCTAGATAGACCCCCCTTCCTGGACATACCCCCCACCCTTCACCCCCCGGACACCCCCCAGACACACCCCTCCCCCTTGTAAAACACCTTCCCCCTTAATGGGTCATAGCCTTAATCATCAATATTTTCATCTTAGTTTCAAAATTAGATGATTCTTTGGTGAAATTCCATTTACCAGCCTTATTTCCTTATTTTATGAAAGTTTATCCCCCTCCATCCACACATCCACACTGCAAATCCACCCCCCACAGTCCCCCTTGGATCTCCACCTACCCTTCCTGGACAACCCCCTCCTTCCAGGACAAAGCCCCAAACCTGCACCCACACCCACTGCACAACAACCCCCCTCCATGGACCCACCATCCCTCAAGACATCCCCCATCTTAGACAGACCCCACACCACCAGACAACCCCCCATCATTCCAGTATAGACCCCCCCCCCCAAATGTGCCCCCTCCCTCAGTACAGACCACCCATCCAAGACAGCACCCCCATGCATAGCACCCCCACTACCTGGACACATAGTCTCGCTCCATAGATAGCCCCTCCCCCTTCATAGACAGACCCCAAACCCTTGAAATCCCCCTCCCCCTAGACAACCTCCCTCACTGGATAGCCCCCAGTCCACCCTTCCTGGATAGAACCCCCAACCCAGGAGAGCCCCACTCCCCCTGGACAGCCCCCCAGTGAAGACCACCTCCCCACCTTTTTGAGTTATGAACCAACATTGAAGGAATTTTACTAGGGTATTAAATAACCAATTTCACAAGTCACGCGTCTTTAAACCATATACCAACCATCCAACAATCCACTACCCTCTTAGTTTTAGGAGAATTCAACTAAATTTGAAATCCATTATCTAGAATCCATCAGGTTGTACATCTGAATCATGAATTAGGCATTCATCATGGATCCAGAAATTCATAGGTCTATTGAAATTTGGGTTTATAAAGTCTCCAAGATAATCCAAGGGATTTTATTATGAAAGACCAAGACCTTCCAAAAATATAGGTAATTTAAAATGAAACTACGTTGATATTCACCACCATAATAGAATCATTATTGTTACCATATAGTAATAATATCATTCTACATAGACCTTCACTAGTCTAGCACTGAATGAAATGACTAAAAATGATTTTCAATTCACCCTTTATCTATCATGCTACCATGTTTTGTATACAGCTACATTACCCAAAAAAATTAATCTATTCAATAATTAACATTTGTTCTGAATTTGAGTATCCTAGGTGTGGGATAAGAATTTCAACCTAGACACATTTTATCCCCTTATGCATTCTTCTACTTCATGCCAGAGTATTTTTAATAAATTTCAGACTCTAGTCAATCGTACAATGGTACCTAGATCACTCATCGATGTTGTATTACACCACATAGACATCTCCACACAAACACTCCTTTGGGATTCCAAGAACTCTAATATTCACATTGAACACGTGGGTTTCCAACTATATGGGTGACCCTAAACTAAATTCCCCAATGACCTGCTATCACCACCTCCTTGGAGATCATCTTCATAAATAAAAACATTGTCAAGGGTCAGTTCACCACCTCACTCTATCATTTCAAAAGACCCAGCATGTAACCACAATTTGAATTATCATGCACCAATTCACTATCATAAATCCATGACTGAAATACTCTATATAATAATATAGTAATTTCCCAATGAGTCAAGGACTTTTAGGCCTAGACAACATTCCATCACATTTTCCCCCATTCTTACAGCCTTCAAAACATCATCAACTCTCATAGATTCCTATATATAATATTGATCCTTTTTTTCTATCATATTGATATTCCGCAACATCATCATAAGATGATTTTTCTTTCCCCTAACTCCATTTAATCATTAGATCTGCAATCACATCTTATGCCACCATAAATGGCCATACATCTTCCAAAGATTTCATTGTTTTACTAGATGATATGGTAGCCAAGGGAATCGATAAATTTGAATAATAAATACAATGAATTATTCTTTTTACCTTTACTGAATGGATAATTTCAGGACTCAAAGATGAAAGTCTTTTAATTCCTTAAGACAATACCAAATGAATCTATCGAGTGTGATCATACTCATAGTGTAAAAAAATTCAAAATATACTTATTTATCACTCAGATCTCGTTCTTCATAGATATTGGAAGCATCCTACTTCCTTTTTCTCTTAGTAATGACTATTTTCTACCCTTAAATATCATTATCACCCTCAAAATTTTCTTTCAAATATTTGAAATGGTTTTTAATGTTGATTTTGTTAGGGGGTATCACATCTTAATAGAAAACTACATTTCAGAATCACTTGTATCGGTACCATAAAATGTTTAAGGATTCAGTTCTACCACTTTTTTTCCAAAAATGATCTATAATAATACTAGAAACACCAACTTATAATGTTGAAATATGAAGTGAATATAATGGAATCAGACTACAGTCATTCACAATTCAGAAAGTAGAGATCAGAACAACACCATCATCAAGATCCTTCCCATTTGACCCATTTATAGAAGTTATGGATTGGGAATTCATGGATATAGTAGTGGAATAGCTTGGATAATTCTCTCCCATGACTTTCATATCCTAAATGGATCTATCCAAGGCATTCCCCAAACTAACAAAGATATAGGTGACCCTTAGTTCTAGTTTCCATGACCTCACCCCCTTCAAGTAAGAATAATTTATTATTCTTCCTTTGATTTATGATTTACCTATTGAGAGGAATACATGGTGTAAAAATATCTCCCTGTGACTGTTGTTGGATAGATCATGACGCATGGGTCTACATGATGATCAAAATTCATCCCAAGATTCGTATCAGACCACGTCCTTCCATCAAAGCTCCACTTCAATATCAATGAAGATAAAATCCATTAGTACATTTGATACATCAACCTCAACACATATTTTATGAGAAACAAGTTGGAAGAATGTTATAGTGTAATTATTAGTACATAAAAAGTGTCCCAACATAATACCAATAAATTTAATAATCACCACCTTATGAAATAGGGGATGTAGGACAGGGATGGAAATCCAAATCACCATGTAGGGAAGACCCTATTTTAGGTTTACTGTGAAAAAAAAATAGAAAATAGATATTCTTAAGCTTGTGTATGTATGTGGATCATTTAATAAGGTTGAGATAAGGGCATCTACAGTTGAAAAAAGTATCCAAAATTTCCACGGATCCATAATCCCTATAATCTCCCATTCAACAAAACCACCTGAATCAAAAATAAACCTATGAAAATTTTCCATTGAGGGGATACTCATACCGAAGTGAGACACTAATGTGAGATTCAATAGCGATGAATCATTAAAAAATTATAATGGGATACTACAATCTTAATAATTTCATCATCTCATGACATAAATATAGGTATAATTTTAATTTTGGGATGCTGGGAAAAAGGCTAGGGTTGATGAAGGGGGATATTGACCAGAACTATGAATCTATAGTAGTGGGGATGAATCCCCCCCCCCCCCCCCCGGGGGCAGGGGGAACCAGAGGGGAATCCATGCATCCTGCAACATTTTTAATGGAATACACATGATCATAATTATTCTGTCATTATAATTAGAAACACATAAGAGTTTTGTCAAAATAATTACATTAAAAACCTTGTATTAGTGTTTATTTCTCCCAATAATCATATCATATCATCCGCTACATGTATAATCACACAACCACCCATCATACAGAATCTTCTCAGACCTTGAGTGTATACTTGGAAAATATCCATCCAAGATTTGAACATTTAGGATCATAATCATCTTCCTCATCAAGATTCATAGCGAAATTTAATCAGGTGAAGTATCCTACAAATCCTTCCTTTTGAAATCCAAACCCCAAGACTAAAATGACTAAGTTCATTTCTTCGTGGAATCTTATATAAACCTCATTCCTATAACACACAATAGATACTACCTATAATGTACCAAAATCATAATTTAAATCATCGACCAAACATTTTGTTTCTATAAGAAATAACAATCCTAGGCTTAAGCCTCTATTGAGTTACTATCATATACCATATCTTATCTCAGGCATAGTACTTGGATAACAAATATATTGAGTTATATCTCTAGGAAAATAGGCATTCCCACATTTCTTAATAACTATATCTCACATATGTCAAATCTCAGTGGGAAACATCTATTTTTCTACTTTGAAATATCTTGATGCAACTAATGTGCTAACACCCAGTCTAAATTTCTCAAATATACAAATATCATGAATTACATGAAAATAACAATCATACTAGGGAACTGATCCTAAACTATGGTTCCACTATCAACCCCCATCCTCTCATCATCCCAATTTTCTATATCATCCAAGATATCTCGATCAATCTTGAAATTATAGTCTTCATCCCAACATGAACTTACAATTAGTGAATTATTCTCAAGTACCCAAGAATCATGGCCACCCATGAAGTGATTGAGTAAAACTACGTAGAGAACCCCAAATGGGTTATTATGCCTAACCAAAAAATATAATTTATGGGTAGATAATATTATCATTTTAATAAATAAAAAATTTTGAACCATAATTAAATACACATCATTGATCATTTGGCAATAATGTGACATAATTTATTGGTTATACCAACTTTGGTTAGTGGCGTAATTTTTTTGTATGTCACATGATCATTCCTACTGGTATAAAGCCCAATAAAAATGTATTAGAAGTTGATGTAATTGATTTCTTGTTGGTTATTCTAGTATATCTAATTGTATCAATCCCATGCCAAATTCCAACGACTGTGATATAGGAAATTTTGTAGTATCAGGAATATAATATATTCCTATAGGGAAAGGCCTAGGAAAACTGGTAGTATAATCAATAGACTCTATTCCTTGGGGAATGAACCTAGGAAATAATATTGACCCAAATATGGAATCCCAAAATCCAATGAATTATATATAATCCAAAATATTGTATATAAGGGGATTTCCAATGCATTTTTTTGTATCAGGATCAATAGCCAGTGCCTTAGAGAACTTCTCAGGCATTCTATTATGACAGAACAACTAAATCCTAGGTAAAATATTAGTCATTCCACCTAAATCCTTGACGGTTATGTGTCCCTACCATAATATCTCATATAACACATTATGTACAGGTTTTTAGTATACTCAAACTCATCTAAAAAATAAGGGTTTCCCTCTCAAGAGAATAACCCATCATCATCACTAATGTCATATCTGGCACAGAGACAATTGATTTGGGATCTAAAGTGACTCACACAGTCATTTATAATACTTATTTCATGCACCCTCGCAAGAGTTAAAATCATTTAGGCACCCTCATGGGTTTCATGGTTACATTATAGCACATACACACTATATGAATTCTTTTATCAAATTCACATCTATCATTTCAACACCCATCACTCTGAGGGAATCACGTCCATTGAAATAGTCATAAATATCTCATGACCTCACTATACTCATAAGAAAACCTCACTTACAGAGTTCTAAATAGATGGAAACCATCCCATATCAATTTTCATGTCTCACTATGTCGGACCACTCACCAAACCTATCATCAACGTAGCTAAATTATACCCACCAAGGTATCTAAACCTCATTAGGGGATGAACACCTTCCCTCACTCATCTCCATATCATGAAAAATTGAAGGAATATTAAGGATATTTTATGGCCTACAAGGTATAATAACTATATCTCATCAAATCAATCCAATTTATGGTCTGAAAAGAACCTACACTGAGGTACGCTACACTTATACCATTCACGTTATTTTATATACCCCCCATATGGGGTTCATGTTTCTCAAGGCATAAAATAATACTTTTACTCTGAGACATTTACGGTCGAGATATATAGCTAGTGCACAACAGTCCATCATGGACCTTGTCTCATTCCACAATTAATTCTAATGAATTACATGATAAATAATCTAATTAATTAATTTGTAAAAGTTTAATCTCTTGTGGTTGTAAAACTGCACGTATCACATTACACATAAATCATGTTTAATACAAAGGGTTATCCCCAAGAAACCATTGAACTAAATTGATGTTATTTCTTTTAAAGAAGCTTTCCCACCTTCTAAGCTTGTATAAGTTCTAGAATCAACATAGGCTCTTATCATTTCCCCAAAATTAAAAATAATCAATTATAACATTTTATAATTAATTATTGTGTCAAATTAAATTATTTATAATGATTATAATTGAGTTTATAATATAAAACAAAATGAAATTAATTCTTAATTAATCACTATGATGCCTCAATGCACTGAAACCATGAACAACGCACATGGATGTTCCAGAAAACACACTTGATACTGTCATGAAAATATCTAAATAAACTATATCTATTTAATAGGTGATTTCAGAAAATTAATATGAAAATAATTAATAATATAATCATGTGACATACCTTTGAAAAAAACATGAAATAACATATAACAGCTATCCCAAAACATCAACTATCTACATCTGGATGAATCACCATTATATGGGACGATTTTCACCATTGTTTCGTGAGAATTTCTAAAAACCTCCCAAATAAATATTCTAAGATTATATAATATGGATGGAAACCAAAACAAAAGGAATGTGATGGAATAAATCACTCCAAATCATTGTTTAATAATATAAGAATTTATCCCCTCTAATATTTGGTCAATGAAGGGACACAATGAGTAAAACACGTCAAGAATTAGACTTCTCCTAATGTCTAAAACCATGTATACACAAATAACACTGATTTAAAATAAATAGGACTACACCCATGTAAAAAAATTAAAATCACCTCCATTTCAGGCATGAACATGGGGTCTAATGAATGATTTCCCTTTCAAATTATAAATTTTCGGGAAAGAGTAATCACAGTGATCTTTGAAGAAAGTGTATGGGCTGGCTCATGCAGATCACCCTCATAGATGTTCTTGGTTCTACTGCTTCACTAATTCTAGGAGGAATGTGCGATGAAGGGGGTGGATATGGGGAAGAATGTGCAATGAAGGTGATGTGAGGGATTTCATGAGGGAGGATTGAATTGAGTGGAGAATCCGTCAAGGATCGACCGTGGGAGAATTGACCAATTTGTGATTAGGTATAAGGGCTTGGAAGGTGGTATATGATTCATGGTGAGGGAGGAGATGTGGGTGGGAGATGATTCATGATGGATTTCAACTAATTGAGGATCTATTTCCATAGAAGAGAATTTATCCATAGGTTTATCTATTTTAAAGGGACAATTTTCAAATAATCGTGGCTATATTTTAATCTAGAGCCACAAACCAATTTAACGGTTGCTACAGGTCCATTTTTATAAATCATATTCTAGTAGTTTTCTTCTTTCTCTATGTAGTATTCATCAGCTCTTATATGAACTGCACATTCTATGTGGTTTCTTGTACCAACTCTGGACCCATGAATGTTGAGTTCTCTAGGTCGGTCTAGCATAGAGGTGATCTTCAAGGACACCCAACAAAACCTCAAATGGTGCCTTATAAATGGAGGAGTTATAAATGTTCTTTTATCAAAAATCAACAACTGGAAGGTGGTTTTAACAACAATGACCATAATTATGGGCACAAACTTGGTGCACGTCCTCAAAGATCTGTGTGGTCCACTCTGTCTGACCATCTATTTGTGGGAGAATAGTTGTGTTCAAGTTAAGCTATGTCCCAGACACCTCTTGTAATCTATTCCACAACATGGATGTTAAAATAGAATCACATTCTAAGACAATAATCAAGGGAAACTCGTGATATCAAACTATCTCATGGACATAGAGGTGTCTGAATCCATATAATGATCCCTCCTCCTGGACGGGTATGATGTGAGCCAACATGGATAGTCAGTCCACAATCACCCAGATAGATTTGTGGCCCTTAGATGTTCAGGGAAATCGCATCATGATATCTATTGAGATTCCATCCCACTTTCACACTTGTTCCTCAAGTGGTTGTGCCAAGCTTGGTGGATCTTGATGCTCAATCGTCACTTGCTAACAAGTGAGGCACAATGAAATGAAATCGTCCACCACATTCTTCATTTCTATGAACTTGTAATGGCGTCAGAGATCCTGTTACATCTTCTACACTCCATGTTGTACCGCTAAAGTGTAGGTATGTAACTCCCTAAAAATCTATTCCCACACCTTCGCTGGTACTATTGTGTGCCCACTAAAAAGGATGATGTTATCCCCACCTATCAAGAAACTAGAATGATACTTGTCAGAGTATAAATGAGCTCGTAGATCCTAACCGTCAACATCCACCAGTTCATCCCCCCAAACATGCTCTAAGAGTATGGGAGTGACAGTCATTGAATCAATGTATGTTTGGACATCACCATAAATGGAGGATATCTGCATTGTTGTTAGCTACTCAATCGCCTCACTCAGAAGATGCAAACCGGATCTAGTGATGAGTGTGTCTGCCACCACCTTCCCATTTTGTGATATATATACTATTTCGAAGACATAGTTTTGTAGGAACTATAGCCATTTCCAATTCCTCACATTCAGGTCCTTATGTGAGAAGATATACCTAAAGGACATGTGGTCGGAGTAGACGGTAATCCGTTCACACATCAGTATTGTAGACATACCTTCCGAGCAATGAAAACTTCTTCAAACTCCAGGTCATCAGCCATGTAGTTCTGATCAATATTCTTCATATGTTGTGAACCATAGGAGATCACTTCTCACAATTTCATTAGGAAAAATATTAGTGTGGTCCCTGATGCATCACAGAAAAATACACACTCAATTCCATCCCTTGGTAGTCTGAAGATGGGGACACTTGTCAGTATCCACCTCATCACATGAATTCTCTACTAGCACTTCCCCATCCACAAAATGGGATGTCCCTTCCATATCAATTCAGATAAGGGTTCTTCTATACTGGAAAAGTTAGGTACAAACCTCAAGTATTTTCCCGACAACCCAATGAATATTATCACCCCTATCACACTCTGGGGTGGCTCTTAAAGAAGCACTACATCTATCTTCACAAGATCCACCAGAACTCTAGCCTCTGAGATGATGTTTCCCATAAAGAGTAACACTTGGATCCGAAACTGATATTTCGAGATATTCCCATAAAGCTGGTGAACTCTGTGTTTATTTAGGAAAATATGGACCTATATAGTGTACTCCTCTTTTGACATTGAGTACACCAAGATGTCATCAATGAAGACAAACAAAATATGATTGAGGTATGGTTGCACGATCCTGTTTATGAATCCCACAACCACTAGAAGGGTATTGTTTAGGCCATAGGGAATCACCAAGAACATGTAGTGTCTATAACTGAATCTGAAGTCTATCTTTGAAACATCCTTATCCCATACCCAAATCTAGTGATTTTATGATTCATGATTAATATTTGAGAACCACCACACACCCTTCATCCTGCTGAAGAGGTCATCAATTCTTGGTAGTTGATATTTATTATTCACGGTCACCTGTTTCAAGCACCGGGAGTCCATGAATAGCCTCAAAATTCCCTTTACCTTCTTTTCAAATAGCAATGGGCAGCCCAAGGTGATACACTTAACCTCACAATGAACATATCAAGAATATTCTCCAATTGTACCCTCAAATCACAAAGCAACGTGGGATCAATAAGATATGTCGATGTGGTTATCAGTGCTATCATGGGGTACAAATTGAATCATATGTCCACCTACCTGTGATGAGGTGGTCCCAGAACATTTTCATGAAAGACATATTCATACTCTTCCACCGCCATATTAAATCTCTGACTCCTCTCATCCACCACACAAAGAGTGATTCTATCCAACTAGTGAGTGATTGGCTGCACACCCTCTCGAGAATGTTCATCTAGATCTGCACAAGTTCCCTCATCACTGATGAAAAAGAATATATTCCCATCTCTACCGACACACCACACTCTATACCTAATATAGTCAATCTAAGAATGAACTCTGGATAACCAGTCCATACACAAGATTACATTGTAAGGCCACAATGTCGCTACTGGGTGATCCACGCCAAAGCTCATTCCTCTAAGAGAAGGTTCACCTTGCAGGACCCAATGTGTAACCGTCAAATCCCATTCTGTATGAGTATCAAATTGTAAGGATCGATCAAACAACATCACTAGAATCTCCGATATCTGAACGAGATTTTTGGAAACGAAAGGGTGATTTTCACATATGTCTATAAGAACTATATATATGATGGAGAAGACACAAATCATACCTCTAGTCATCACTAGAGTATTGGGAAAATATGACTCCACTGTCTGAAGCTGACATCTTTCATGTCTTCTTGCTCCCTGAGATCGTGGGGGACAACTTGAGGGTGGTGTTGTATTACCTCAAACATTCTCCCACCGCCTGTTACTCATCCTACTCTTCTACCATACCCTCTTCCCTATATACCTCCTCTATTAAACCTCTGCCTATACCTCAGAGGTCCTTCGACCATCCGCTGATCATTTTTGTGATGGTTTAAGTAGTAATGATCCATGTTTCTTTCCATTAGAACGATTATCACACCCAACTATTCTTTTGACCCCTACAGTCGTGGTGGAACCGCAACCCCAATCCTATGTCCTAGGGTCGCACTCCGGATGGTATGGCCCTCTTAGAACTCTGCATCATCTGTTGGATGCCCTCTATTGACGACTTGGCCACTAGTTGCCCCATGGTAGATCCCACCATCATATCCTTATCTATGAGGAAACTCTCTATAAGTAGGGCTTGATCAAGAACTCCAGCCGGAATGGGGTTTCTGTGGTAATTCATATATGCCATGATCTCCAATCAGTGTTCCCACTAAAAGTTCTAGACCCTAATGAAAGGGTCTCGTAGGATATCTATAGAGTATAAGGAATGGTATGTAAAACTCGCTGAGTACTCCACCACTGACATGATTCCCTATTGTTAGTGAAGTAGATCGTGTATGTGCAATGAGCACAATGTCGTGGGGAATCACACCTCCCTAGTATTTGGAATACCCACATCACCTCCACCTACCAATCCTCTACGGCCCATGGATCTGTCACTCCTTGAAGATAGTAGGTCTCTATCTCTAGAACTCATGCATGGCACTATGACTATAAGTGTACTCTTCCAATAACTCTGGTAGTAACTGCTGATGAATGGTTGGTAGTAACATTGGTGAACCACCCAACATTACCATCTCTTTCATGAGTCCCAAAATTGATGCCTCATCTCTAGGCGGGTTGTCCTCACGGCCACACATTGTAATCCTAGCAGGTTATTTTCGTAGAGTAATCGAGAAACAGATCTAGATGTACCAAATTCAATAGATTATACCTAGTGAACTGACTCTAATTCAATAAGAACATGTCTAAACACCCAATTCCTATATAATACAAGCAATAAATGTTTTCTTATACAGAGGGAAATCAGAATTAAAGGTCTAGGTGTATGGATATGCCCGCCCCCACACCGAATCTGTACTCCCCAAAATTGAATGTTGAACGCGAAACATCTAACACTATTCCCAAAAAACAAAACAATATACTCCCTATATTTTTTATAGAACCGACCACCTTTGATACAACATTTTCACAAATTGCCCCCCGGGGCCCGTGTTGTAACTCCCCAAGCCTGACTCCCAATGTTTGCAAGTTGGCGACTAGCCTCTAAGGTGTCAACCTATAATTGGGAGGAATTTTCCAAAGTAACTACCAGAAGGAACACAAAACAACATCCCATGAAATCCAGAAAAGGAACATGCATGCTACTAAACAAACAGTGTGTGTAAAAGTACAAACTAAAGGAAAATGAATTAGAATACAAACCCAATAAAAGACAACTACAATAAGAATCAAGTATGAGACTGTAGACATACCGTCTACAGTAATCCCCACCTAATGGGTATGTATAGAGTAGCTGTTAGAATCCCTAGAAGTACACCATGTCTGCCTAATCTCACTGGGCACCACTTGTTCCTAGGCCACCAAGTCATCCATCTAATCATCAATCGTCTACAACAAAAACAAAATGTTTGGGAAAATCCCATGTAGGGGTGAGTAATGAAATACTCAGTATGGGCCCCAAACACAAGGAAAGACCATTAATAATTCCATAAATAAAACCACAAATCATCATAGGTCACACATGTATAATCTAAACAACAAAAAGCTGTACTATCAATCATAACCCAGTAAACCTTGGAATGTTGAGTTACTCATCCCAGATGAGTAAAATATGTATAGAAAGCCACACAGATACACATGTAAATAATCTACATAGGGTCACTTAAAGGTGATACATATAAAGTTCCTCTAGGAGCTGATCCACATAGGGTCACTAGAAGCTGATCCACACAGGTTTGTTGTCTTCAGGTCTCAGCCAGTTGCTAAATTCTAGTATGTAACACACATGATTCTAGAAGAATATATTCCTCAAGATATCGATCATATCTTAACATCTATGAAAAGTCACATAGAGTCTACCCAAAGTAATATCTCATCGCAAGGGTCACAAAAATGTATACATTTAGTCAATCATGCATGTGATCTAAACAATATTGGTGTTTTAGTAAACAAGGGATCGTTGGGTCCGGGCTCAGTCCGACTCGATCAGACCAACCCAACCAACCCATCCCAGGGGTATCGCATGACCCAACATGATTTTACCAACCAAAATCTACCTGATTCGTGTATGGGCTAACCTAGCCAATGGGTCGGGCCCATTGGTATTAATTGGACCCAGCCCAGTTTGGTCGTGCGTCCAGCGAGCTAGGTCGGCCAACGACCTTGTTTTATACTGTACGAATGCCAAGTGGGCATTCATTTTGGAACCCCATTACATGTCCCACATAGCGGGATAGTTTGGATACATGTGACCAGTAGGAGTCGGCCTTCCCACTTAGTCCTACATGTGGTCATTTGACTGTGTGCCAGTGGGTAGTCGTAGTCATCAAGTCGAAGATCGCTCTAACTGATGTGGCCAGTTGGCCACATCCAATCCCCACTAGTGGTTGGCCAGAGCGTCAACAGCTCTGGTTGCATAGAAATTTCTTAAGCAGACCGTGGCTATATTTTCCGCGTCGTGCGGCTGCCCACCCACAGCTGCCACAACCAATCATTGGCGGCAACTTTGACGAACCATCAGGTCAGCTCTGGTGGTCGGATTCCCGAACCATCTATGACAGTGAACTTCTAGGGTCTCCATCACCCATAAAAAATCCTCAAAATCCACATGCCGTAATTTCGAGGGTGTATCCAAGAAGAATGCAAAATTTAACAAAAGGGCGGAGGGGCTCAGGTCTTTTTTTTGTTGGCCCTCACCCTCAGTGTTGGAGCTTTTAAAACAAGTGGAAGGTTATAAGGCTTTAAAAATGTTCTATGAAATGTAAATCCACAATAATGATCTCCCTCACACAAGAACAATGATCCTTGGATAAATATATTTGTGGTTTGGTCCGCATTCTTTGTTTACAATGAAGCACAACAATTCAAATAAAAAAGGTAACCACTACCAGGGATAGATTCATTTTTCGAGGAAGAGCATGGTCACTTGCCATCGTTCACTATTCTTCACCTGCCACACACATTTTTAGAGATCATTCAAAGGGTGTAAAGGCAGGGAGTTTGTTTCTCGTCGTTGGAGAGGACTCTCATTGTTGATTCGTCTAAGAAAATCTCTCCTCTCCAACAGCTTCTCTAACCTATTATCTCATTAAAATATAAACATGTCACAACATTTCTGTTAAGTTGCATCATCACACTATTACACTATTTCATTTATAAAATATCATCTCTGTTATGCTTTATTTAAAGAACCTCATTAATGGGGGTTTTTCGCCACCTCTTTTCTACATTGTTGTTCTGGCATGCCACCACTCAACATTGAGGAAAGGAAAATAAGATATATTTTTAATTTATATTATTTCTCTTTTAAAATGTCTTAAAATTATCTTTTCAGTTGATCATTGATGGTAAATGTTGGGTCATTTATATGTGAATCCCGACATTCTGAGTTCAATGTTGTCCTACTAATTTTTATCTATGCATTAGTTCAATAGTTAAAAAACACCACTCGTAAGATTATTTAAACGAACAAAAAAATTTTCAAAAATGTATTTTGGGAAAACTGTGTCACGTAATTAGTTACTATCAATGTTTCTAGCAAAAAAATATTCCAATAAAATATAAATAATGTACACATAATTTCAAGAATATTACATCATCATACTCTATACTTGGTAAAACAATTCATAGGAATCACTAATAGTGCAATACAACCTTATTATTTTTGCCTAATCCCATGTGTAGTCCTTATAAGAACCTCAGTCTATCTAGATTCCAAAAAGAAAAAATAAAATTATATAAAATTCCAAGAAAGAATCATTAACCATAGGCTGTTCACTATTTAGGGTACATTATTTGGCCTCCCTTGGGTCATTTTGGACTACATGACCATGTAGTAAAAATCACCATACAATCCATTAATTCTATATTCATTTAACAATTCTCTTCTCCTACTTATCCCAACTGACCAATCCGACCCTTGTGTGATTTATAATCATGTTTCCACTTGGTAATGAGTGTATTTATCAAGACGACACCAGGAAAACCATGCATAACCCTCTGATTACCATAATGATTAACTATGTGTGGAGATATTTGATTTAGTATAATCAATGAGTTATATATGCATGGGCATCCTCCGTAGGTATAAGACTCGACTATGACACCATTTATGAATTCATCATTATTAGTCATAAATGTTTTAGTTAAATGGGTATAAGGGAGTACCATGATATGTAGAAACCTCATCCTTGTTGTAAAAAACTCCCCATGTTTCCCAAAATCATTTATTTTCCAAATGTAGATAATTATTAAGTAAACATGGAAATATAATGAATTCGTGAAATCCCTATATGTATCCTTCTTATTCAGCTATCAGGAAATGGTTCTCCCATGTGTGATGATCATATAATTCCTAGATCGATAATATTACTTAATGATAAATCCTTAATCACGTAGCTATATTCCCTATGAGATGGAAATCGAATGGTCATTTAACCCACTTGTATTTTAGAAAGAGCACTATGTTTGATAGTATACAAGATATGAAACAACTAGGTTAATAGAATAGTGAAATATTATTCTCTCATCGTTATAGCCTAACCATTAAATTAGAATGAATTAATAATAAAAACAATGTTATTAAATGTAAAATTTTACTAATTATTTATAATTTTTTAATTCAATCAATTTCTATAAGTTTTTTTGTTATATCAATTATTTATTTAAAAATAAGTTCTCTACAAAAATTTATTTCTATCATTTTATGAGTTAATTTTATAATTAATTTTTATATATTAAATAAATTAAATTTTATAAAATTAACATATGTTTCTATATCATTATATTAATATTATAATACTGTAAATTTCTAATATTATTCTGAAAAGAGGAAATTTCTATTAAACAGTGGAAAATCCCTATTTCTATAAAACTATCATTTACATTATGTTAAAAAATTTCATTATGTTTTTTAGTTGATATAATAATAAATCAGGAAGTCGTTATTATTATATATACTAATTAATTAAATTTTATTCAAACTTATATATTATTTTGGTATAAGCACATGCTTGGCCTTCACAAATAATTTCTCAATAAAACCAATTTTTATGAGTTTTATCTGAATACTTTTTAAATAAAGTATTTAATTTATATTTTATTATTTTATAAAATAGATTTCTTATTTCTAATTAGTGGGAAAAAATTCAGTAAATATTTCACATTTATTTTATTAATACAATTAATATTCCTAATAATTTTATTACCGAGGTAAAGGGTATGTTTGAAAATTTAAGCTAAAATTTATTAATAAGAACCATAAAATTACAAAAACAGAAATATAAATACAATTTAATGAATATATATTAACCATAATTATATAATTTTCGAATTTATTACCATTTGGAGCCTCATTTAAAATATTATAACTGTTAATGTATCATATTTAATGTAAAGTCATAAATATCACTCTTTTTAAAAATAACTGCAATTATTTTTATATGGGACTAATATGAGGATATATTCTATTGTAAATGATTTTTTATCAGTATATAATACACTTATAAAATATATATTTCATAATTAATTTTTAATGGAAACAATCTCTCAATCTAATTGTTGTGTTATTAGTCAACAGTCTATATGAGTTACTTTAATGGATGGCACATTCTTTGAATTTTTTTTCAGAAGGCACCTTCCATGAATGAACCATCAATAATATATAGTGTTATAAAGTTCTTGTTTGAAAATAACCTTTTTCATAAAATGTTTAGTGAAGGAATTTCATGGGATGAACCTTAGACTTTATGTAACTGAAGGATCACCCCAAATAATCACCTTCTATGAAAATCTAATTACCCTGGTGCTCATTTAAAAATCACCTTCCACTTATCTATAAAACCCCACTTGACCCAAATATGTCCTATATTCTGGACATTGTTGAGCCAATAAGGTTATCCTTATGACTTTTCCATTCCTTCTTATTTTGAAAATCACAAACACCTTATACTTAAGCAAACATATATTTTACTTCTATTAGGAAAATTTCCTTCCATAAATAAATTTACCCTAACCTAGATTTCCTTATACATAGCAATATTTTTTTTCATAAGTATAAAAATCAAATTCATAACCAAAACCTCGGAATCATATAATGCTAATATATGATGCATTCTGCTTTAGGATCCGAATTCTAGATGTGAACTGTAATGAAGTTCCACTCCGAAATCTGGATACGAACTCTAATAAAGTTCCACTCAGAATTCTAGATACGAACTCCAATAAAGTTCCACTCTGAATTCTAGATATGAACTCAAATAAAGTTCCACTCTTAATTCTGGATACAAACTATCATATAGTTCTACTCCGAAGTCTGGACTCCAAAATTTTATGAGTTCGACTCTGAACTTTTTTGAGTTCGACTCCGAACTTTTATAAGTTCAACTCCAAACGTCTACAAGTTAGACTCCGAACAATGTAAGTCCTGTTTCTGAACTCTGGTTAAACCAGACTCCGAATTTACTTATAAATTTAGACTCTATATTTCTACAGAATTCAGTTTCTGAATTCCTTTACAGCAGAATCAGAATATCCTTTCATTATAGACTCTGAATTCAATTTTGGTTAGACTCTGAAATTTTGTTTGCTTACATTCCGAACTTCTGTTTTTCTTATTCTTACACATGTTTTGTTATAAAACGATGTCGTCCATTCTGTTTCTAACTAACCATTGGTTTAGTGACACGTGTACAGGTCCCTCCAAAATTCAAGGAAAATATGACCGTTGGAGGAGGGATTCAGTCGTTCGAGCTTCGCCTATTAATAGGAGCTCATTTGAAAAGAAGCAAGAACTTTGACAACTTTGACACAACTTGTGCATACATGATGTTGAAGTGATTTCTAGAGATAGAGGATCTTATTAACTCTCAATCTTCATTCATAATGTTTGAATGACTTGTTAATAATTTTCCTTGTGCAGATTGGTTTGTGTGACTCCAATTGATTGTGATTACATTCGAGGGCTTCCGGAGATATAAAGACAGAGGTGTGAACTACATTGAAGATGAGGGCATCCTTGCTGAGGAAAACTGAGGTTCCAACTACCTTAAAGTAGAGGTCTTGTGGGGATAGCAAGATAGAGACTCCGATATTTGTATTGAGGGCTTACCCTAGTGTGGGTAAGACAACCTTTCTTGAAAGTATAAATCAAGGGACCTTTATCCAAGGTTGTTGGATACCCTTATCTATGGGTTAAAAGAATTATATTTTGTTACTTGTAGTTTTACTACTTGTTTTTCCGCTGTATTTTTTTATTGTAAGTAAAATATAACCATTTTATATTTCCTTACACTTGTACTCTGATTAATTTAGATTCTATACGCTTTAAGGTAGAATCTCATATTGTAATCTTTGATTATGTTTCAATTTCCGGATCCATATTTCCGAAACTGATTTTTTGGAATCACTTTATAGTTTTAAGCATGTGTGTAGAACTTAATGTTTATAACTTCATAACTTGTTCCGATTCTCTAATTGGTGTTAGAGGTGTTGTGAATTCGCTTAGTTTAACTTTTTTAAAGAAATCTCTTTCCATGTTTAAGGGAATTTTTAAAGTGTACAATTCACCCCCCCCCCATCTTGTATATTGATCATCTACATCATCATTTCGATCCTATAATTGGTATCAGAGGGGGTCTCTGAAATACTTATACTCACATAGTAGTTTTTCTTGCTCAGTTTTTCATTGTTCTATATTTTCCTTTCTTCGTAATATTTTCGTTGAATCCGAACTTTTTGTTATTAACAAGTTTTTGTGTAGAAAGATTTTCTTAAGGATGACAGGAATGAATGTTGGTTCCATCGACAACCTAAATCCTACAAGACCACCAATTTTTGATGGCAATGATTATGAATACTGTAGAGATCTAAGGAAGACATTCGTTATCAATACTGGGGTAGATAAATCTGTTATGCTTACTGGAGGTTATAAAACTCATGATAAGGATGTTAGTGCTTTCACAACCCAAGAGAAGCATGATTATCAATTAAACTATAAGGTACGTAATACCTTACTATGTTCAATGACTAGTAAAATTTTTCTTATTCATTCTTTTCGTAATCAAATTCTTTTCAAATTTAATATTTTTGTAGTGAGTTTTTCATATTTAATTTTTTTCTTCAAGAAGAATATTACCTATTACGAATAAATTTCCTGGCCAATCTGAAATGTATGATTTCCTTACTTAATTATTTGTAGTAATATTTTACTTGATGGTGCTTTCTTATGAGTTTTTAATTTTTTGAATTCTAGTTTTCATAAATCTGAATGTTTTTCTTAAAACCTCAAAAGATCAGAGTCAAATTTTCCTTGCGGTTTGTATCTCAACCGTCAGATCAAATCTCAATGTATCTCAATCATTCGATCAACCATGGAAACTGAACCGTCTTCACAACACCTATATAATGGGGACCCCCCAGGGTTGTTCCACATCGATTTTCCTTGATCTTGCGTCTCGAAGCCCTGACTCTCTTTTTAAGGCCGTTCCGATCTTTGGTAAGTCGTTCCGAATCTTCCAGAACTCTCCATTACGAATGTCTGTTGAAGATAATTCCAAAGTTATGTCTTCCTCAAATCCAATTTCAAAATGGAAAGTGTACAGAGAAAGATTGGTCCATCCGAACATTTACATGTACGATTCTATCATCTCCAATAATATCATCCTGAATGGTTGGGAAGATGCATGTGTATCCAAGACAAGTAATCAAGATCCTTTCTATCCGGAGTTACTTGTAGAATTATATGAATCATAAGTTTTTATAAGGAATATGGAAGAGAAAAGTTATCTTTAAAGTCTTATGGAAAGACTTAAAAACTTACTTACACTAAGATGGAAAGCTTGGTGGGGCTAGCATACGAAGGAGAAGCTGATTTTTGTTCACATCAACTCCCGGATGCTCAAGGTAGTTTTGTTTTGGTTAAGGCCTTACAATGTCTTGGACTTTATGATGTCAAGACAGCCAAGATTGCTCACATATCTCCGAATAATAGGATTCTTCAACTTTGGGTACAAGGATTCTTGGTTTCAAGAAAGGGTGATAAAGATACCCTGAAGAAATGTGACATATATTTATTAGACATCTTGGTGAATCTAAGAAAAATAAATCTGATAAGGCATGTCCTTGTGACGATCAAGAAAATCATGGAAGGAAACTTAAGAGCTCAAATCATCATGTACCCTTACATACTATCATAGATGATAGTTCAGTGTTTAGACTCTTCCAAGGTTGCATATAAGTCCAATGTTTGGAATTGCAAGATTATTCTTGTTAGTGATGACATGCTGAAAATAATGAATATGGCTTCTTCTAAGGAAACATGATATTTTTATAATTTTCCAAGAAAAAGAGTATGAATTGTCTGAGGAATAGATCTCTAAGAAGAATTTTCTTGAAGAAGGAGCAGAGAAGGAGTATCCAAATGAAGACAAGATTCTTCAAGTATCTGAATCCGACGAAGAATCTCTTAATGAGGAACCCATTCCGAAAACTGATAAAGAAACGCATGTTCTCATGGATAAACCAACAAAATATATCATCAGGAAGACATGTTCATATCATTATCAATATATTTTCATGGTATGTGTGATCAATATTTACCTTTGGTGGAGTATACCTACAATAATAGTTTATATTATTCTATTCAAATGGAGTTATATGAAGCATTGTATGAAAAGAGATATTTGAAAACAATATATTGGGATGAATATGGTGAAAGGAAGCTATTGGGCCAAAAACTTGTGGAGGAAACAATGGAGAATGAAAAGAAAATACAAGTCCATAACAAAGCAGAAAATAAATCTATGAAAATAATTGAAGGAAGGATTTAGAATTTTAATTGGGAGATCAGGTTTTTTTAGAAGTATCTAAATTGAAGGTTGTTATAAGATTTGTGAAGAAAAGGAAACGGATCACTAGGTACATAGGACCCTATGAAATTTTCAAGGTAATTGTAGATGATTCATATCATTTGGATATGCTGCCTAGCCTGTCTAAAGTACACATTGTGTTCCATGTCTCATTGCTGAGAATGTACATTCGAAACCCAATGCATTTCCCCACTTCTAATGGTATAGAATTGGAAAATGGATTATCTTATTGTGAAGAGCCTATCTGGATTCTAGACACTAATGAACAAGTGTTGATAAATTAGATGACATGACTCATAAAGGTACATTAGAAAAATCAAGAAATCGAAGAGGAAACATGGGATCCTGAGGAGCTTCTGATGAAGAACTACCCAAATCTCTTTGTGAGGTAACAATCTGTTAATTTTAGGAAGAAATTTTTTTATGGATGGGATAATGTAACACCCAATGAATCTGCACATATATATAATATTAAATTCATGAAGCACTATGTCTCTACAAATAACCACATTATCAAAACCTAAACAACAAACACAATTTTTCCATTACTACTATTTTAATATAAAAAAATGATATACATGATTGTGTTTATTAAGATATTTAAAGTCTGATAAGTCAAAATGAATTTTTTGATGAATAGTAACATACTCTTACGAATAGAAAAATACCCTTTTGAGTAGTAATTTTACTCTTATGAATATTAATTAACAGTAAATTGGCTAAAAAATAGAAACATTACCCATCAATGTATTAATAAAATATTGACATCTTATAAGTGAAAAAATGATTAGAGTATAAGTATTTGTTATTTTTGTATGTCATAAATATTTAAATTAAACTTTTTGGATTAATTTAATAATTTAAAATAGAAATGTATTTTAATAAAATGTAATCATAAATTTTTATTTTATTTAATTATTGTTATAAGGTAATTTTATGGAATCTTCATTAATTTCTCAAGGTGTTATCAAATGAGTCATAGTTTTAAATTTGTTTTTTTGGAAGAAATTTTTATTTTTATTAAAAAATAAATTTATAATATTTCAAAAAAAATTTCATAAAAAATGGGATTCAATTTTTTAATTTAAATATCGAAAAAAATTTGTTTATATTTTATGTTCTTTTCTAATATAATCGAATTATTCGTGAATATGAATCATACTATTATGAGTTTTTGGTATGTTTAATGACAACATAATAATGTAGTAATTAAAATTAAATTAAGTTCAACTATTTTAAAGTAACGTATGATATGAGGTGTTCAAAATTGCTATTACCATGGTAAAATACCATTATCAAGACCATGGGTTTTCATAAAATAGTAATGAGGTGTCCTTTGTAATTAATTAAAAACTCCCTCTCATTTACTATAAATACCCACTCATTCCTTCATTTTCATTAATTAAAAACTAATAATCCTCGATGCTATGTTTTTTTTCCTCTCTATGAGTCATCCTAAGGTATCTTAAAGACCCCATGGTCCAAACCATCATGTTTTAGGATTTTCTCTACAAGGTAAGAGAATCTTCTACCCATCTCTTTTTCAAGTTCTTTTTTTATTTTATTCACTTTTAATTTGTATTGGATTATGATGGGACTTGTCATTCAATTTCCCAACTTTTTTCCATAAAATGTAATAATGATTAGATATAATTTTTTATTTCATATTAATATTTTATGTGTTTTGATGCAACACCTTTAGGCTTCCATATTTTCATAATAGAATTATCAATATTTCATTTATTTCGAGTTCTTTTCTTTTTGTTTTTTTCGCTCCTCAATTCCATTCATCCAAATGATATGATAAACCATATACCATAAAAGTAATATAATTTTGTTGTGATAATGGAATAATTCATTATCATCTTTCATTTTCTATTCATTTATACTAAAAATAAAAACACCCTCTGTGATGTTTTAATTTATCACATTCAAGGAAGACGAGTATTCAATTTATATTATGGAATTGAATTCATTTCATGTAACCATTTTTATGGTTTAAATAGATTATAATATATATATATAATTACTTATTTATGGATTTAGAATAATGTTTTACCAATTATACTAATTTATAAATCTAAATGAGTTCGTTATGATCAAGAACAACAAATTAACCCAAACAATTGTCATTAATGTTTTATATAATGATAAATCATCACTCACATTAACCAAATAAATTTTCATACTATTTAATCTTATTTTTTTCACTAATAAAATAAAACTTTTATTCTTGACTACCATTATCATGCTACATGTTAATTCATACATGAATATTTGTAAACCAATAATGAAATCAAAGGTAGAAAACCCTACAAAAAAATAGAAATTGAATCTATTAAAACATTAAAAGGCCATGAATAAACCTAATAAGGTTATAATAATCCAATTAAATTTGGTATAGTTTCTTAAAATATCAATTTAAAAACCTAAATTTGATTATTCAGGACATTAAGATCATGTGAGGAATTCATTTGGACTTAAGATGATGGTTTCTCATATGAACCACCTTTTTCTGTAACATCACAAGTAAGTAATTAATAATAGATATTTTTATCTATGTCTATTAGTGAATTAGATAGTGTTTTAGAGGCTTAAAATGAGAATAAATCCAATCTTAAGTATGGAATACACTAATATTTTTAAAAGATTGGTTTACTTCCTTTTGATAGCAAACCATTTTTAAATTTATCTTTTGACAATTTTATAAGCTATATTTGTCAAAATAAACTTATTATTTATTAATGGGACATTGAAATTTACTTTGGATAAATTTCTAGTATTTTTCTGATAATGTTCTTTTTTTAATGAATAGTGAAAAATGGTGTATTTTAATTGAAAACCTCTTTTTAATATAATTTTATATATGATTATATTATCTTTTTAATTGGTTTTAAAGTGAAATTAGAATATATTTTTTCCATTTAATCCAATGGTGGTCGTTGGAATTAATTTCACTTTGAAATTGGACTTAAACTAGTGTCAATATTTTGATACTTATTGTTTCTTAAAAACACGCTATTTGCTCTGACAACGGGAATTAACTATTAAATTAATTAACGTAACTTATATGTTTTGAATTTTGTAAAATAGACATCATTTTTTAATTTGGAATATCAAATATAGATAAGGGTGATGTTTTGGTAGTTTTCTGAAAAACTTCAATTTTTGATGAATAGTGAAACCACTAAGTGGTACTTAAAAAATAGATTTTTCCCTTAAATGAAAATTTACCACCTTTTTGTTTTCAATTTCAAAAATCCGACATACATGGTCGTCATTAGGAAGTAAAATGTGGTTCAATGGGATTAAAATAATTTTTTGGTGAATAGTAACTTTTAAGTTTATTAATCACGATTAGAGGTAATTTGTGAAATTTAATGTAAGAATAATGTTTTAATAATATGAAATGAACATGACACATGTCCTACCCTTATTTTATGTGTCATGGATGGCCAATAAAATCCATGTGTCAACTTGGGGACCCCATGGAGCCACATTGGATGGAAAATGACATTAATATCTTTTTATTTAATGTAAAAGTAAAAATGACACAAACATGAGTTGTTTTACTAAAACAATTTTAAAATGGGGTTATACAAGTCCGATTTTTGAATATAAATATTCATTGGAAAGATAATATGATTTCCTACATCATAGTATTTTTTTATAATTTTTATACAATAAATTAATTAAATTATCCATGACACCATGATGATGTAGCGATTACCACATTATTTAACGATTTAAATAAAATGAAAATATAATGTAAAATATAAGAACTTACCTTGTCAAAAACCTATTGGATGGGTTTATTTTGAACCCTTATTACCTTATCCTCGAATTTTATAATTGTGGGACCTTTTTTACCAAAAAATAATTTTATAACAATGTATCTTTTCTTAACTTTCCAAGAGTTCCCCTCCTCTCCTCTTATAAAAGGCCCCCACCTCTACCACCTTGGCCACACTACCAAAGCCTTTTTCTCGGCCAAACCCTGCCCATTTTGTCTCTCCACATCCCTCTATAACTCGTAGAATCCTCAATTTGGGTAGAAGTCTTCCCAAGGAAGCCTTTGAGCTCAAATAAAAAAGAGTTACCCGATTTAAAGGTAGTGTCTTCTTTTGTGTTCTAATGTTTTATTTTGTTTCTCCAACCCCCTAAACTATTTTTATTCATTTTTTTGTAACAAAATCATTATCTTACATATAATATGATGTTTTTATAAAAAGGATTCGTGCTACACTTACACACACCTACATCTAATGGTTAAAGAACATACTGTTTCCGTGGATGGAAAATTTTTGCCTCACGAAACGATGATTGTTCAATATTCTTTTAACACCTTCAAAGGTGGCCATTAAGATGAAACTATATTTATATATGATATATAATATTTTTATGTTTTTCTTAAGCTTCTGTATTTTTCATTTATGGAATACCTTTATGGTTTCCATTATGGGTAAAAGCAATATCTTCATTTTAGGAAGTGCGGACTATCGCCCCCTCAAAGTGATTTGATTCGTTAATGCCATATGTGGGACGTATAAAGGATTTAATTAATGATATTATATATTATATTATAATGGAATTATAATATACCTTTATATAATTATGATTCCATTCCATAAAATACAAAATAGAAATGAAAGTAGAGTTCATGCGTACGTACGGCTTACCGTCTCCATGAACGGTGCATTTCATTTCATTCCTCTAAACGTTATGTAATATTATAAATGCATGTATATACTAGATATATATGATATATATGATATCTACATCATGAGTATAACTCTAGATATAATGGATACATGAACAACTTGTAATTATAAACAGTTTATTTTTTACTCAAGTACCAATGATCGATAAAATGACCGTTACTAACTTAAATAATTACAAAGTGTTCATGACATGGTAATAAGTGATATAAAAGGAATAATGAACTTGAAAAAGGTTCTTATGAATGTAGAAATTAACTCAAGTTTATTATTCAGGAGGTTAAAGAATGATCGAGTCAAGTTGGACCTGAGGTATGGGACATCGTCTCAATCTCCTTTCATTGAGGCATATTTTTTTATACACAACCTTCTTTTATAAGGTGTATAAACCCCTTTGACTTTTATGTTTATCCAAATGGAATCTTTTTATATGAAGCATTTTACTAAATGACAAAAGGAATGTTTTTTTTTCGTACGTATGCGGTGACAACGACTTCTCCGCTGCCGTGACCATTATTTGAGTTTTGGCTTCCTCAACAAGCCATACATTTTTTTAAAGAAAAATAAATACCATTTTTTACTTTTCTTTTATTTTGGTATTGAAAATGGTTTTCATAATGTTTTTATATCAATGTGTTGTATTGATATCTTGTGACCGAAAAGTGGAAATGTTATGTTTCATTTATGCCTGTTTTATGTGATACGATTATGTTATGGTTTTTGGGAATTATTATGAAGACGGGTGGTTCCGTGATAAACTAAGGGTGGGTGAGCCCGATATAGCTCTCCAATGCATTGGGTAATGCGAAGGAGTTAAACGTTAAGGTTTATCTGAAGAGATTTAGGGAATATACTGTGATGGGTATTCCAAACGTAACCAAGAGGGTTACTCCCTACGTAATAATGTTATTAATTCCTCAAGTTACCTTTATGTTATATGATTTCTATGATTTATTCATGATTTGATGAGGTATGTTAATGTGCTTATGTTTTATGAGTATATTATGATTTCATTGATTCTTGTGTATACATGTACTCATGTTTCCTTTCAATATTTTTATATCACTTACTGAGCTTTTTATGGTCACCCCAAGTTTTTGAAATGTTTTTTATAGGTCAAGGGAAGGGTACATGATATGATGATAGTGTCATTGAAGTGTCAAGAATGAATCCATGTTTTATTTTAAATATGTTTCCATTGATGGGGAAAATGAATACTATCTTTTATGTAACCACTTTGTTTAAATTTGGAATGTAATGCAAGTTTTATGATCTAATTACCTAAAACTATAAACATGAAAAGATCCTCAATGTGTAATCTTGTAATAACTCAAGATTAAGTAAGGTTTAAGGCTGGGGCCATATAGTTGGCATCAGTGGTCGGTTTAGATTACTTTAGGAGATAGAATTTTATTAAATGATTATCCAAAAATATTTTATTACGGTCAAATTGAAATGATATAGCATTTGAAGATTACTATGTTGCTTCATTAAAGACATGTTTGTTCAGAATGGTTTTCCACAGAGGAAACAGGGAAGCAGTGCTAGGAAGGCATACAAAAGTAAATAACCTTCCGAATCAGCATCCTGAGATGGTCAGAATTGGAACTGAACAGTTTGTTGTAGTAATGGCGCAGTTGACTCAAGTGATAAATTGTGGCGGTATCCATGCATGAGATCAGCTAGATCAAACGCAGAGGGACATGTCAGTGGTGGAACATTTCATGAGGCAATATCCCCTATCATTCAGAGGATCATCTCACCCTGTTCTAGATGATGGGTGGATTAAAGAACTGGAGAAGATTTTCGATGTCATGGGGTGTTCAGACAATCAAAAAGTTAGTCTTGCTATTTAATTTTTGGAGGGTGAAAAAGATCAGTGGTGGTCGATGGTTAAAAATATGAGGGACGCTGATGATATTGATGCTCTCGACTGGGATTAATTCAAAGGTATGTTTCATGAGAAGTATTTTCCTAAGGCTGTTCGAATTAGGATGGAAAAACAATTCCTATAATTGTGGAAATAGGAGGACTCAGTGGCTTCCTATGAAGAAAGGTTCACTCGATTGGCAAGGTATGCTCCAAATTTTATCTGAGACCTTGATAGTAAAATCAATTGTTTTTACTCAAGATTAAAGCCATAATATCCAATTTCATGGGATTATCGTGAGTTAAACAGTTATGAAAAGATTATTCGATGTGCTAAGAAGGTGGAAATGGAGTTTTCCAATGATCAAGTGTTCTATAACAACCAGCAGAAGAAGAGACCGAGGTGGAAGGATAAAGGAAAGAATTCTTCAAAAAAGTATCATGGTAAGAAAACTAAGTTTCCAGTTTGTGATAAATGTGGTAAAAGGCATGCTGGGGAATGTCTTCTGAATTCTGGAAAGTGCTACCGATGCGGTAAGATGGGACATAAGGCTCGTGATTGCACTGAAAATTATCAGGGTGATGGTAAGACCAAATTTGATTTACAGTTAGTGAAATGTTTTAAGTGCAATGAGATGGGTCACTATGCAAATGAGTGTCTGAAAAAGAGCTTGAGTGATGGGAAGCAGTTAGAATACAAGTATAAAGGGGTGGTGAAATCCATTGCAACTACTTCAGCAGATGTTGGGCCATCAAATGAAGTTGTATCAGGTACTTTGTTTGTTTTTTCAGATTATGCCAGTGTGTTGTTTGATTCGGGGTCTACACATTATTTCATCTCTGAATCATTTTCTAGTAAAATGGGAATACCATCTCAAAAAATAACTCCTGAACATGTGGTAAAAACACATGGGGGAAATGTTAAGGCAAAAAGAACTTATAAGAATCTTCCTATCCTCATCCGTGGAAATAACCTAGTTGCGAACCTTTTTGTTTTACCTCTAGTAGAGTTTGATGTTATCCTGGGTATGGATTGGCTCTCTATTTACCATGCTAAGATTGAATGTATAGTTAAAGAAATCTCTTTTCAGAAATACTTTCAGTTTGTGTACAACAATGAACCCTTACTGTTGATAACTTATCAAGAGGCCGAGAAACTTTTAAAATATGGAAATGAATGTTACCTTTCACATATTTTTGAAAACAAAGGAACTATTCAGATTAATGATGTGCCAGTGGTAAATGAGTATCCTGATGTTTTTCCTGATGAGTTTCCTAGAATAATACCAGATCAGGAAGTTGAGATTACTGTTGACTTAGTTCCTGATTCTATGCCAATTTCAAAACCCCCTTATCGAATGGCTCAAATTGAACTTTTATAGTTGAAGGAGCAATTGCATGATTTATTAGAGAAAGGTTTCATTTGACCTAGCACATCACCATGGGGTGCTCCTATTTTATTTGTTAAAAATAAATATGGTTCAATGAGAATTTGCATTGATTATAGTGCCTTGAAAAACATCACTGTTAAGAAAAATTATCCTTTGCCTCATATCGATGATTTGTTTGATCAGCTCCAGGGAGCTCAGTATTTTTCAAAGATTGACCCTAGATCGGGGTTCCATCAGCTGAAGGTAAAGGAAGAAGATGTTCCGAAGACTGTGTTTCATAAAAGATATGACCATTATGAATTTGTAGTAATTACTTTTGGGCTAACCAATGCACCTGTTGTATTCATGGACTTAATGAATATAATTTTCCATGGGTTCTTGGATAAGTTTGTGGTTGTTTTCATTGATGATATTTTGGTGTTTTCTAAAAGTAAATAGAAGCATGAAATACATTTAAGGGTTATCTTGCAAACTTTAAAATAAAAGAAATTGTATGGGAAATTCAGTAAGTGTGAGTTTTGGTTGCAACAAATTTCTTTCATTAGACATATTATTTCTAAAGATGGGATAATTGTTGATCCTGCAAAAACAAAGGTTGTGGATGAATGGGAAAGACCCACAAATGTAACTGAGATTCGTAGCTTCCTTGGTTTGGCAGGCTATTACCGAAGGTTTTTTAGAAATTTTTCCCGGTTATCTAGTCCAATGACCATGCTAACTAGGAAGGGTGTTAAGTTTATCTAGACAAAATAATGTGATGATTGTTTTTAGGAGTTGAGAAGAAGATTGGTGAATGCTCCAGTTTTGGAACTACCTTCCAGGAATGGTGATTTTGTTATCTACAGTGACTCTTCATTGAAAGGAATTGGTTGTGTCCTAATGAAAAATGATCAGGTAATTGCTTATGCTTCACGTCAGTTGAAAACTCATGAGGTAAATTATCCTACACATGATTTGGAATTAGCTGCTTTTGTTTTCTCTTTAAAAATTTGGAGGCATAATTTGTATGGAGTAAAGTGTTAAATATATACTGATCACAAAATTTTAAAGTATATATTCACTTAGAAATAATTGAACATGAGACAGAGGAGATGGATGGAATTAATCAAGGATTTTGATTGTACAATTCATTACCATCCGAGAAAATCAAATAAAGTGGCTGATGCTTGAGTCAAAAAAGTAATGCTTCATTAACAATGTTGCATTTGGAACACGATCTTTTGATTAATGATTTGATGAAATTTGGCATAGATGTTTTTGGTGCAGGATGTCCTTCTGTTTTGTTTCAGGTATTAGTGAAATATTCTCTATCAGACAGAATCAAGCAAGAACAGAAGCAAGACAGTGAGTTGCAGAAAAAGGTAGAGCTGGTTCAGAAGGGTAAGTTGCCTGAATTTAACATTGATAATGATTGTGTTTTGAGATTTGGTAAGAGATTTTGTGTTCCTTGTGATTCACAGTTGAAGAGATAATTTTAATACAAAACTCATAGTTCTCCGTTTTCAGTTCATCCTGGCAGTACCAAGATGTACAGAGATCTGCGAGAGTATTACTGGTGGGATGGAATGAAAAGAGATATTGCTGATTTTACAGTGAAGTGTTTGACTTTTCAACAGGTTAAAGCAGAGCGGAAGTTACCGAAAGGGATGCTTTAGCCTTTACCAGTGCCAGAGTGGAAATGGGAAAATATATCCATGGACTTTGTTGTGTGATTGCCAAATACACCTCGAGGTAATAATACAATCTGGGTTATTGTTGATCGCTTGACTAAATCAACTCATTTCCTTGCTATACGAGATAGTTTTTCCCTAGATCAACTTTCCCGTTTGTATCATAAAGAGATAGTCAGGTTACATGGAGTTCCTCTCTCCATTGTATCTGACCGTGATCCCAGGTTTACTTCTAACTTTTGGAAAGGCCTTTAGAAGTCGTTGGGTACTGAATTAAATTTTAGTACAGCTTTTCATCCTCAATCAGATGGGCAGTCAGAACAAACAATTAAGACATTGGAAGATATGCTACATTCTTGTTCGATGGATTATCAAGGAAGTTGTGACCAACATCTTTCTTTGGTTGAATTTTCATATAATAACATTTTTCATTCCAGTATACAGATGGCACCATTTGAGGCGTTATATGGTAAGAGGTGTCGGACTCCAGCTTTCTGGGATGAAGTGGGTGAAAGGAAGCTGATGGGACCAGACTTGGTAGAAGATTTGGCAGAAAAAGTTCATCTAATACAGAAACACATGAGAACAGCTCAGAGAAGGCAGAAGAGTTATGCAGACAATAGGAGGAAGGATCTCTCTTTTGAGGTAGGTGATCATGTTTTTCTCAAAGTCTCACCATGGAAAAGTGTGATGTGATTTGGTAAAAAGGAAAGTTGAGTCCAAGGTTCATTGGACCATATGAAGTTCTAGAGAGAGTTGGATTAGTTGCATACCGAGTGGATTTACCTCCAATTTATCTCAGGTACACAATGTTTTTCATATTTCAATGTTAAGGAAGTACATGCCAGATCCATCTTAGGTTTTGAGTCCAGAGGTAGTTCAGCTAGAAGAGAACCTATCTTATAAGGAACAACCGGTCCAGATTCTTGACCATAGGGAGAAAGTGTTACAGAATAAGGTGATTCATCATGTAAACGTTTTGTGAAAAAACAACATGATTGAAGAGGCAACATGGGAATCTGAAAATGCAATGAGGGCTAAATACCACCACTTATTCAATAAGTAAATAATTTGCGGGGACGCAATTTTCAAAAGGGGGGAAGGATGTAACATCCCAAGTAAGTAATGAATAATAGATATTTTTATCTATGTCTATTAATGAATTATATAGTGTTTTATAGGCTTAAAATTAGAATAAATCCAATCTTATGCATGGAATACACTAATATTTTCAAAAGATTGTTTTACTTCCTTTTGATGGAAAACCATTTTTAAATATCTCTTTTTACAATTTTATAAGCTATGTTTGTCAAAATAAAATTATTATATAGTATTGAGACATTGAAATTTACTTTGGATAAATTTCTGGTATTTTTTTGATAATGTTCTTTTTTTAATGAATAGTGAAAACTGTTGTATTTTAACTCCAAACCTCTTTTTAATCTAATTTTTTTATATGATTATATTATCTTTTTAATTTGTTTTAAAGTGAAATTAGAATATATTTTTACCATTTAATCCAATGGTGGTCATTGGAATTAATTTCACTTTAAAATTGGACTTAAACTACTATCAATCTTTTGATACTTATTGTTTCATAAAAACACGCTATTTGCTATGACAGTGGGAATTAATTATTAAATTAATTAATGTATCTTATATGTTTTGAATTTTGTAAAATATATATCATTTTTGAATTTGGAATATCAAATATATCTTAGGGTGATGTTTTGGTATTTTTCTGAAAAACATCAATTTTTGATGAATAGTGAAACCACTAAGTGGTACTTAAAAAACTGATTTTTCGTTTAAATGAAATTTTACCACCATTGTGTTTTGAATTTCAAAACACCGACATACATGGTTGTCATTAGGAGGTAAAATTTTATTCAATTAGATTAAAATAATTTTATGGTGAATAGTAACTTTTAAGTTTATTAATCACGCTTAGAGGTAATTAGTGTAATTTAAGGTAAGAATAATGTTTTAATAATATGAAATGAACTTGAAACATGTCCTACCCATATTGGATTTTTCATGGACGACCAATACAATCCATGGGTCATCTTGGGGACCCCATGAAGCCACATTGGATGGAAATTACATTAATATCGTTTTATTTAATTTAAAAGATAAAATGACACAAACATGAGTTGTTTTACTAAAACAATTTTTAAATGGGGTTATACAAGTCAGAGTTTTGACTATAAATAGTCATTGAAAAGCTAAAACGATTTCCTACATCATAGTATTTTTTTATAATTTTTATACATTAAATAAATTTAATTATTTATGACACCAAGATGATGCAGTGATTACCACATTATTTAATGATGTAAATAAAATGAAAATATAATTTAAAATATATGACCTACACTTGTCAAAAACCTATTGGATGGGTTTATTTCCAACCCTTATCACCTTATCCTAGAAATTTATAATTGTGGGACCTTTGTTATCCAAAAATCATTTTATAACAAAGTATCTTTTCTTAACTTTCCAAGAGTGCCCCTCCTCTCCTCTTATAAAAGGCCCCCACCTATACCACCTTACCCACACTTCCAAAGCCTTTGGCTCGGCCAACCCCTGCCCATTATGTCTCTGTACATCCCTCTATAACTCTTATAAGCCTAAATTTGGGATGAAGTCTTCCCAAGGAAGCCTTTGAGCTCAAATCAAAAAGAGTTACCTGATTTATAGGTAGTGTCTTCTCTTGTGTTCTTATGGTTTATTTTGCTTCTCCAACCCCCTAAACTCTATCTATTCATTTATTTTGTAACAAATCCAGTATCGTCCATATACTAGGATGTTTTTATAAGAAATATTCTAGCAAAACATACACACACCTACATCAAACGGTTAAAGAACATACTGTTTCCGTGGATGGTGAATTTCTGCCTCACGAAACGATGATTGTTCAATATTCTTTTAACACCTTAAAAGGTGGCCATTAAGATGAAACTATATTTATATATGTTATATTATATGTTTATGTTTTACTTAAGATTCTGTATTTTTCATTTATGGCATACCTTTATGGTTTCCATTATGGGTAAACGCGATATCTTCATTTTAGGAAGTGCGGACTACCGCCCCCTCAATGTGATTTGATTCGTTAATGCCATATGTGGGACATATAAAGGATGTAATTAATGATATTATATATGATATTATAATTTAATTATAATATAACTTTATATCATTATGATTCCATTCCATAAAATACAAAATAGAAATGAAAGTAGCGTTCATGTGTACGTACGGCTAACCGTCTCCATGAACAGTGATTTTCATTTCTTACCTCTAAACGTTATGTAAAATTATAAATTCATGTATATACTGGATATATATGATATCTAAATCATTATTATAACTCTGTATATAATGGATACATGAACAACTTGTAATTATAAAGAGTTTATTTTTGACTCAAGTACCAATGATCGATAAAATGACCGTCATTAACTTAAATAATTACATAGTGTTCATGACATGATAATGAACTTGAAAAAGGTTCTTAAGAAAGTAGAAATTAACTCAAGTTTATTATTCAGGAGGTTAAAGAACGATCGAGTCAAGTCGGACCCGAGGTGTGGGACTTCGTCTCAATCTCCTTTCATTGAGGCATATTTTGTTTTATACACAAACTTGTTTTATACGGTGTATAAACCCCTTTTACTTTTACGTTTATCCAAATGGAATCTTTTTATATGAAGAGTTTTACTAAACGACAAAAGGAATGTTTTTTTGTTGTACGTATGCGGCGACAATGAATTCTCCGCCGCCGTGACCATTATTTGAGTTTCGGCTTCCTCAACAAGCCATACCTTTTTTTAAAGAAAAATAAATACCATGTTTTTCTTTTCTTTTATTTTGGTATTGAAAATGGTTTTCATAATGTTTTTATATCAATGTGTTGTATTGATATCTTGTGATTGAAATGTTGAAATGTTATGTTTCCTTTATGAATGTTTTATGTGATACGATTATGTTATGGTTCTTGGGAATTATTATGAAGACGGGTGGTTCCGTGATAAACTAATGGAAGGTGAGCCTGATATAGCTCTCCAATAGATTGGGTAACGTGAAGGAGTTAAACGTTAAGGTTTCTCCAAAGAGATTTAGGAAATATACTTTTATGGGTATTCCAAACGTAACCATGAGGGTTACTCCCTACGTAAGAATGATATGAATGCCTTAAGTTACCTTTATGTATTATGATTTCTATGATTTAATCATGATTTGATGAGGTATGTTAAAGTGATTATGTTTTAAGAGTAGGGTATGATTTCATTGATTCTTGTGTATACATGTACTCATGTTTCCTTTCCATATTTTTATATCCCTTACTGAGCTTTCTATGCTCATCTAAAGTTTTTGAAATGTTTTTCACAAGTCAAGGGAAGGGTAGATGATATGATTATAGTGTCAAAGAAGTGTCAAGAAAGAATCCATGTTTTATTTTAGAAATGTTTTTGTTGATGGGAAAAGTGAATAATATCTTTTATGTAACCACTTTTTTTAAATGTGGAATGTAATGCAAGTTTTATGATCTAATTCTCTAAAAATCTAAACCTGAAATGATCCTCAATGTGTAATCTTGTAATAACTCAAGATTAAGTAAGGTTTAAGGCTGGGGCCTTATATTTTCCTTTTAGTTAATTTTATTATATACGTACCTCAGTGAAGTTATTTTGTATTATTATGTTCCCATAATAAATTATATATAAGCGTTCTATATCTGTTTACAAATAAGGAACCTTTATTTTTTTTATGGGTAGTTACATGTTTTATAATGAACAAAAAAAATTCATCCCGAAATACGTGTCTGATTCAAGGGAGTTTCTCCATTATTTCCTATTTTCAAGAGAACTCTATATTATATTTATGACAAAAATTATTCTCACAGAATCATTATTTATTTTTAGAAAGCTACATCAAATAACTTCTAATTTCATATTGATTTTTTCTTTCAATAGAACTCTTCTTTATTACGTAAATTTTTTTTAATGACATGAATTACTCAGTGATATTAAAATAATATTTTAATACATTTAATAACTCTTGTTTATTATTATGATTAAACGTGTTTAATATTCTGTGATATAATCAAATATATTTTGAATATGGATGTGCTATCATAAACTCATTCACCAATTTACTCTAAATGGCATGTGTTTTTGAAAAATGATTGGGGAATGTTATTTACATTTCATATGATAGTTTCAATTTGAATATATATGTTATTTTTGTGTATCCCCTTCATTTGAAGAATTTATTGGACTTATTATCTATTGGGTGGTTCCCTATATTTCCCCTAGTGCATATGTAGGTCTCTGGTGACAAAATATTGTCTTGGCATGAGGCCCTGGAAAAATAGATATTTATGGTTTTAACATGAGACCTTGACACTATGGTAATGAAGCCCTGCATAATGCATTCAATCATTATGAAACTAGTATTGATAGATCATGTTGTTATTCGACTTGTAATATAAACATGATTATGTTTTAAAATATCACTATATTTTAAGATCATAATCCTACAATATTATGTTCACATTTTTTTTAAAGGCATATGTTTTTAGTTATTCATCATACCGCATGTTTATGTTTATGATATCTTCAACTGTATTTCTTACCCTTACTGAGATTTGAGATCAACCATTTATTATGTTTCATTTTCTTAGTACATGATGTAGTTGATTATGAATAAAATTAAGGGATAAACATATAGTTGCAGACGATCCCAATATAAATTATGTGTTGAAAGTCATTCCATGTTGTAATGATGAATTTATATATGTATCATGTTTCCAAAGATACTAAACTATATGGTCTTTCATGATGCAGATTCCTTGTTTGTAATCTAATTTAATAAAATATGGTACCGGCTCTGGGAAACAAGGGTTAGGGCTTTAAACACTCACTTAGTGATTTTTTCCCCAGATATAGCTGGCATCCGACATCATGTACAACAACTGAGTAAAAAGAAGACCAATTCTAGTTCTGCTTCTATACCCATTTGGAGGAATGATCACACATATTTGTGGATGAGGCCATCATAATGCACATATAGCCAAAAAAACTCTATAAAATGCTGAATGGAAGACTCTATATGGGAATACTTCTAGAGAATTGATATGTGGGACTGTAACACACTTACATACACGTAAAAATAGTTGTTGTATTAACTTTATTTTGATTTGCATAAAAATAGTACGTATTTTTTATAGTACATTTTATTCAATAATCATTTAATCTATTTAATATTTTAAAATGAATTATATTTAAATTATTTCCTAATGAACTCCTTATTGAGTAATTTCAAGCTCATTGATTCATATCATCACACTTGTAAAATTTTATTCCAAGATAGGGGTTGTATGAATTTTTGATAGTTAAAGATTTTTTTATATGATTTTAATCACGAATATCAAATTTTATAGTTTTATATAAAAGGAATAATATTTTATAGTTTTCTTGTGAAAATGACACCTCAGTTTGATACACCATCAGTTTGAATGATTTAAAAATAAATCTATGGTTTTTTTACAATTTTAAAAATACCATTTCTCATATCTATAGTTATCAATATGTGGAACACATTTTTAAAGACCATAAATTCCATTGAACACCATATTTACTTAGTCCAAGGACATTTCTTGTGGTATCCACTTGTATTAAACTCACACACAAAAAATTTATTCAATGATAGATTTCATAAAATTATATGTCCCGTGGAGATTTTTTTCATTGGTTTCAACCATCAAACACATATTTTAGTGTTTTAAATTAATTAATATTGTTTTTTTATCATCTTAAGAAAATGACAAATTCTTTTTTCATGTTGTGAGTTCGTTGTTCTCAAAAATCACTGTATGGTTCTTTAACTATAAATAAATAAGAAAAATGTCTTTGTTTGGAATGTTTTCAATTAATGAAACATGTTTTTAAATATCAAAATTTAATACAAAAATCATATGTAGTTAGTTTAAAAAAATAGAATCTTATATTGATGCACCATCTTATTAAACATGTCATAAATACTTTTTAAGACATATACCATAATATATCACATCCATTGAGTATTATTTTCTCTTCTTTTAACCGTTAACACATGTTTTAATGCTAAATTTTAATGAAAAAATGATTTCCATCATCCTGAGAAAATAAAAACTTTTTTTGATACGTATCTAGAGTGTATATTTAAAAAAATCCCTATATGGTAATTGTTTTATAGTTCTACAAAAACCAAATCGAATTTGGATAGGTTTCACTATGTGGTGAAAGTGTTTAATGGATTTTAATTTTAATGAACTACTTATTTCCCTAGTTTAAGCACATTGAATGGTATATAGGATCACCATATTATTTATCACATAAAAAAATTCCATTATAGCTATCAAAATATTTTACATCAATTGGTGATTGATATATGTGATTTTAGCAATAAGACACATGTTTTAGTGTTTTTAATTATATATTTTTTTCATCTTCATGAAAGTGACACCTCAGTTTGATGTTCCCTCAATCCCAATATTTAAAAATTTAATATATCATTATTTAACAATTATTTATCTAAAATTTGAGATCATATAGATGGATTTCAATTTTTGATGCATGATTTTAATGACTTTAATTTCTTAGAAAACATTATTTAGCCACTTTAATCACATTTCATGTCAAATTGATAGGTTGTTTTATCAAACACATCAAAAATAGTTCTCGGATATATTTTTATAATTTTGTGCCCATTTGAGATTATTTCAAGTCTATTAAATCATCAAAATCATGATATAGTGTTTTCAATTACATAAAAAGTGTTTTAGGTCATCTTAGGAAAACAACACCTCATTTTGTTGAAAATTTAGTTCCTATATTTCAAAAATAAATATATTTTTTTTGTTCTATGATTACAAAATAATATTACCTACATAATTTGTATTTCACTCTATATTTATCAATTTCAATGATATTAATTTTCTAGGAACTCATTAATATGTTAAATCAGTCATATAACATGTCAGATTGGCACAACATCAACATTTACACATAAAAAGTAATTATAAGAAAATAGTCATTAAATTTCACATCTGTAAGAGTATTTTGGGTATTAACCAATAAGATAATTGTATAGTTTTTTTAATTTACTAAAAAGGTTATTTTGGTCATTTTGGGAAAATGAAACTTGGGTTGATGCACAATGCTTCCAATATTTCAAAAATAATAAAATAGTTATTTCATTTTGATAACACAACAATATTAAAACATATTCCATGTATGATTTCATTGGTAAAAATTTTTGTAGACTATCATTTACTAACAACTCTTTATTAATGACTTTAAGCAAATCACTTGTCGGATTGATGCAATGTCTTCATGAAAACACCAGTAAACATTTTAAGACATCTGCCATAATATTTCACCGTAATGGAATATATTTTTCTATTGTATTAAAGATAAAACAAAATTTTTTGGGTTATAAATTATTGAAAATGAGTTTTCAGTCATCTCAGTCAATGGAACCATTATATTGGTAAAAACAAAATTTCATTAAATTTATTTTTTTGTAAGTTTTTATTATTTTTTTATCCTCAATTATTTTTATATGTTTGGTCTCATTAAAATTTAATTTTTAATTTATTCATTTATATTAATTTTATAGGTTTTCATGTTCCTATAATCTTGTATTTCCTTTTTCATAAATGTAAATAAAACAATATTAAATTAAAAATAAAAACATTATTTTTATAATTATTCATAAATATTATAAATTAAAATTTATTTACATTTTTCAAATATTATTGAAATTATGTTTAGAGGATATGTTTTTTATCAATATTGTTCATTTTTTTACATTAATAATATTTAATAATAATTTTAATTGTTTTTATTTTCTAATATTTTTTATATGTTTAATACATTATTTAAGTTTCATTTAGAATTTAAAAATAACTAATATGTTATAGGCCTCCAACATTACATACATTATACCTAATATGTTTTCTTATGCTTCATATAGGATAGTAGTAATAATTATAAAAAACAATAAATAAATTCAATAGGATTTTTAGGACACATACAAAACTATTCTAAAATAATTAAAAATAAAAACCTATTGATTATAATAAAAAACAGACATTAATATAGATGGTTAGAAAACATTTTATAAAAAAATATCATTTGGACTTTAAATGAAGTAGAGATCATTAAAAGAGTATAAAATAAAATTATAGATATATTCATATTGACTTTTAATACATACACATAAAACTAGTAAAATAACTCAAAATGAAATATGATTAATAGAAATGATAAATATTAATTATTAAATATTAGAAATAAAATAAATCATAATATTAATAGTATAATTATTTATGAAAATAAACATAATTAAAATTTTCTGACTAACAATAAAAAAATTATAATTAATACATTATATTCATGAAGTCAAATAAATTAATTTATTAATTAATAATAATAAAATTTAATCATTATAATACAATATAGATTATTATCATCATTATATTTATTTATATTACTAGTAATTTGATTTATAAAAATACCTTCATTCAAATTTATAAATATAACTATTTAAGACTAATTTATAATAATTTGATTTATATTATTCTTAAATAATCTAAAAATATAAATAATAATATTCATTAGATAAATAATTATTTTAAATTTTTATAAATATTAATTTATTTATATTACTAATATTAGTACATGACCTAAAAAATTACATAATTTTTAGTTATGTCAGTAACATCACATTATCACACATTTTGGATCATCTCATGTTTATTGTTTTAGAAAATTTGTCCATAACTCAAACATAAAAAACCATAAAATTAAAGTTTGACACCTCTAATGATTTTCTATTTTCCTCACCTTATCAAACCTTGAAAAATTAAACAAGATCTCATTTTTGACGAATAATTAGGACTTTCAAATTGATTTCATCCAACCCATTACTCATCCTTATGTATTGTGATAATCATGAAAAATTTGGGATTAACATAAAAATACTATTATGAGATTTGAAAAGTGAAAAATTGTTAGTCCATTTAAATATCATGAAATCATTATAAAACATTAACACAAACTAATAATTTCCAACTGGATAATTATTAAATAATTCAATTGATAATAATCTCATTCCATATCTTTTTTATAATATTATAAGTACCATAAAATGAAAAAAATCATATAAAATACAAACAGGTAAAACTGAACATAATTCTACTTATATCTCTTATAAATGGAAAACCCATTAGGTCCACTACTATACATGTCACTCTTACAAATATAATATCCATAAATCAGACTCCCATAACCAATGCATTGGATTTCTATCACAAAAACACCCATAATTAGTTTATCATGAAACCACCCTTCATTGGTTTATTATTGAACCACCCGTCATAATTCCATGTATAATTTATATAATCATAAAACATAGAATTTTGAAATTTTCAACATTTCAATCACAAATTTTCATTTTCAATAACAATAAAACAATTTAAGATATTATAATTTTCATTCCATTTTAATAATACATTTTGAATTAAAAAATAACTAAAAAATTTAATGAATGGTTGTAATTAAATAAAATAACATATATTTAAATGTAATACAAAAATATAATAATTTCCACAGTGGCTGAAAAATAATTATATCTATTTACATTATGAAAAGAATAGTACTTTGGGAGTTTTTTATAAGGTTACCTATAAGTATGTAAAAATATTCCCATTATAATCAAATTTAATGAAATTAAAAATAGTCAAAAATTTAATTACCTATCCCCTTTATATCCATATATTTACATATTTAAAATGAAATGAGAAACATTTTTATTTAGTAAAGATTATTAAATTTTTTCATTAAACATTCAATGTGTCCTATACAACATCTAACATTTAAATCAAAATCCCCATGAAATATTAACATTAAAAAAATTATATAACATGATAAAAGATAAAATATTGATATATAAAGTCCATTGGGATGTATATACATCATCGAAAATAATAAAGGTACAAATAATCTAGAAACACCTCAATAAATAGAGATTGTGAGAATATCACATACATTATGCCTGAATTGTCTTATGTTTATTTACCTTCATGAATAATAAACATATATTAATTATCTATAATCTTGATACCAATTATAAATTTTAATTTTAATTTCTTTTAACTTATTACAATGTTTTATTCAACTACAAATATAATAAGCCTTACATCAGGGGTTCTAACCATATTATGTTTACGGGTAAAAATGACTTAAGATTGTCAACAATAGTGAATGGTGTTATTATATGAACATATACAGAATAACATAAATTAAATAATTATCATATATTTACACCAATTAATATTTTTATTCAAATCATATATGATTATTATGAAAAAGAAACCAAAATTACAATCAAATTGTCATAAGACCATATGTACTTAAGGGTAAGGTTCTTATTCAACAATAATCATTATGGGATAAAGGTAAGTACAAATTTATCAATATAAGAAGTTAATTATTTCATATAAAACATATTATTTTATAATATATACTTACATTTATAATTGTGTTTATGTAAAAGGAATTGCATTACTTTGAGGTGTTTTATTCCACACTGACATGAATGGTGGTATCCCTATTTCATTATCTGGAAAAGTGTTAACAAAATTGATGTTCTATTTTTAGAGAAATGAAATTATGTCATTAATATCTTATATAAGTTATTTATTTCACATATATATAATTAAATTAATCCTTAATATGTTCTATGTTGTTTTTGAATGTATCACATCGCATTAAGGAGGAGGTAGTCCACACATCCCCAAATGATAATATCGTATATACACAAAATGAACATTAAAAAAAATCTGTGTTTAAAATTATTTTTAAAAAATGAAGAAATAATTGAATTAATATTTAGAATATATAAATATATTTATCATAATAATTTTTTACCATGATATTAAATAATGAAAAAATAATAACATCATTTTGGCGTGGTTGTATATCACTGTACACAAGAACGGTAAGTTCGTTACCCATTAGATGGATTTTTGTGTAATTTTAAGAAAAAATATTTTCATAAAAATATTTTATTATATATAGGATAATTATTTTATTATGTATTAATGTAATAATAGTGTTTTTTGAATTTTAAATTGAAAAAAATGTCTTCAGAAATAGAGTCAACTCTTATTTGGGGAAATCCATTTGGTTTGCACCGGAGTGCTTTCTTCAATGGATTTATTCCCAATGTGAGGTATCTAGGATAAATGTATGTATTTTTAGGAGCTATTTATGAAGTTTTTGGTCAAGCCAATGTGGATTGAGACAAGTGAGGAAATGGGTAGGATTATTTGCTTTTTATATTGGATGAGGAGTGGCACCCTTGTAAACTGTTTAAAAGGGAATTACGAACATGAATTTCCCAAGTCTAGTTGGACAAGTAATGTTAAATATTTGATAAAATAGAGTATATGGTCGAAATAAGGGCATCCAAATATTTTTTACAAGTTTCAATGTGATTTGAGATCATAATATTAATTATTATTTCCTGGTTAAGATAAGTTTTTTATAAATCATTGTAATTAATTTTAATCAGTTTCACTAAAGTAAATTTGTAAAAAACTACGTTGATATTATTATAAATTATAATAATTATAATTAAACATTTATAATCCATTTTGAAAAATTAAAATCACATAATAGGATGAAATTTATTTAAATATAATCAAATAGACGACAAGACGGTGTATGTTTTTAATGTAAAACCGTTAAAACGTTTTCATTGTTTTACATACAATTTCAAATTGATTTTTTTACAATTAATTTTTTTTTTAAATAATAAAAAAGCATATAATTAAAAATTAAGATAAATGAAAATTTATACTTAACTGTAGAATTAAATTGGATGAAAAATTAGTTTTGGACTGAAATTGAATATTATTCATTATTCATCCAAATATGAATGATCTTTGAGAAATTAAAAACCTCACCCAATGTAAATTTTTATATTTATTTTTCAAAATATAATTTTATTTGGTTATATGAAAATTATAATATTTTCAATAATTATATTTAAAATGGATTCTCTATTAAAAATATGTATAACTATAATTAAAAAATATACAACTTTTTTATTATTCAAATTGGATCGGTTCATATTTTACAGCAATAAAATTAATTGAATGTATGTGAAAAAAATTTATTGACATGTATAAATAAACTAATAAAACATTAACATAATATAATTATATAAACAGTATAATATTGTTCATTATAAGTCATTCTTCAATGGAATATAATATTGTAAATTAATCCATTAGTGCATTCAATGTACGCTATTTGAGATAGAGTCTATTTTAAGGATAAATTTCATTCTAATTCATAAATATTAATAAATATGAAAATTATTTATTATTCCATTGCCTAGGATGTTACTTCCTTCACAATTTTTAAATTACATCCTTCTAATTTAGTTAATTTATTAGATAAATGGTTATATTTTCCATGAATAGAATTTTCAAATTTCAATGGTTCCTCTATTACCATATTATTTTTTTCATAAAACCTAAATCTGTTGAATTTTGTTATTTCACAACACCTTCTCTAATGGTCATTAATATGAACTGGTTGTTCCCTATAAGAAATATTTTTTCTAGATGATCTACTTCAGGAATTGAAATATGAGATGAGTCCGGTCAATATTTTCTTAACATCAAAACATGAAATATGTTGTGTACCAAGGATAAACATGCAGGTAAGGCCACTCTGTACGAATCTATTCCAATATTCTCTATTATATCATATGGTCTAATGAATCATCGACTCAACATCCCATTTATACCAAAATATATCACACATTTATTTGTAGAAACATCTAAAAAGACATGATCACCTACCTCAAAAGAATGTTATTCTCCGTAGTAATTTGAATAACACTTCTACCTGATATAATCTATCCTCGCGTGTATCTAGATCTAATAAACTTTTGTTGTTTTTTTCTCTCCCAAAATTGGTCCCATTAACTTATTTTATCGTACTTCATTCAATAGGATAATATTCAACACCACATTCTATATAATGCATCAAAATCTTCCATCTATATACTGGAATGAAAACGGTTATTGCAATAAAACTCGAAATAAGAATATTATTGATCTGAACATCTCTAGTACTCCATTGAGAATGAAAAAAGAATGGCATTCAATGTCTAAATCGTCCACTCATTCTATACATCTAATTGAGGATGATATATTGTACATAAATTTAATTCAATATATAATAACTACTAAGGTACATTAATAAAAATAGGAAGTGAACTAGGTATCATGATCTAATATATTGTATAGTGGAACAACATGTATCGTCATAATCTATTTAGATACATTCTAAAATTATAATATACATATAATATATATCAACTGGGAATGAATTGTATATATTTAGAAAATCTGTCAGTAATATATTAACTCACATTATTACCTTGTGAAGTATTTGGATATTCCACCATGAAATATATTTATATATTCTCGCATTTCCACTCCAAACCTAGAAAAGGATGTATCATCACCTTCCATAACTGTTTCTCTAATACAAACTATTGAATATTCAAACACTTCATGATATATTAAAAAATTTCACTTTTCATTCCATCCCACCAGTTATACTACCAATGTTATGTATACATAGTAGTGCTTCCCATAAGAATCAAAAATGGAGAACTATGAGTTTTAGAACACAACTATTACCTAAAATGTGAATCAAAACGCCCAAATTATCTTTCCACAAATTTTAATACACATCCATCATCGGTATTATAATTTTGAAACTAACCATTCATAAGGGACTCTTCCTTTTCTTACAAATATCGATCCACTATTTGATCCCTAAAAATTATTTTTAACAAAGTTGACTATAATAATACCTAAAACAAAATATGGAATTCTTCTGCATGAAAAACATCTATGAAAAAATTCCTCCAATATTTAACCAAAAGGTCATACTGCAAACATATCATGGACAATATAGAATTAAATTTCTATATCAAATAATCAACCACCTTGTTCTCTTTACTATAATGATAATTAATTGTTCAATAACAATCCTTAATTAGTTCTATCCATGTTTTATATCTAATTTTAAACACATTACCAGTTAATATATACATTAAACGTTTAGGATCGATATATATTTTACACCGCACTTCCTACACATGAGGCCTTTAAATTTATAATTAAAAAATAAAATCTAATTCAAAATCATGTGTACATGTAATTTAACTCATGCCTGTTTAATTGACATGATGTTTTATAAATAATATAGTCATCGAAAATCTAGATGAAACCATGTCCTTTTAATGAAGCATCACTACAGATGACGGATTTACCATTTCTGAAATGCTGGTCCAAAACTAGATCATTGTCTATTATTATTATAATATCAAGAAAAAATAGCATTATTCTATCCAGTTAAACCGAAATCACATTCATGTTAACCAACATAGTGGGATAGATAATAATTAAAATATTTCAAAAAAACTTCTATAATAATCTTGTAATACAAGAAATATAAAAAAATTGTATCATTGGTATGCCTTGGATTCTTTTCAAAAACATTTATTTTAAAATGAAACCCAATAGGATCACCCTTTCATGTTTTCTAATTGTTTTTATAATATAAATAAACATTATCTATCCTAAAAATTTTGACACAATAAGGTTTCCTTATGAATTTTCCATTCCTTCATTTTTCGAGAGATTGTTAAGTCAATATGGTTTCCTTACGACTTTACCATTCCTTCTTGTTTTGAAAATCATAAAACACATTATCTTAAGGAAAATTTCATTTAATATATGTTTTACTTCCAAAATGAAAATTTTCCTTCCACAAAGATATTTATCCTTACCATGTTTTTCATATTTCGTTATCTTGTCTAAGTGTAAAATTTGGTTTCATATCTAGAACCTCAGAATCATATAATACTGTGTTATAGAAAAATATGTTTTTATGATCCAAATTTAGGTTCTGAGTTCATTGAATTGAGACACTGAACACTTCTGAGTTCTGACTCTATGTTCTCAGAATTAAGACTCCAAACTCTTATGAGTTATGACTCTGAGTTCTAAAAATTTAGACTCCACACTTTTATATGTTCAGACTCTAAATTGTCATGAATTCAAACTCTGAACTTTTGTATGTTCAAACTCCGAACATTGTGTGTTCTGACTCTGAATTCTTATGAATTCAGACTTCTAACATTGGTTTATTCATACTCCAATCATTGTGAGTTCTGACTCGAAATTCTAATGAATTCAGACACCTAATTCTATTGAATTCAAGACTCCAAATTTCCTTGATATTTAGATTCTAAAATTCTATAAAATTCTAACTCAAAATTCTTCTGATAAATAGAATCTTAATATACATGTATTATAGGCTCCTAATAGTTTTTGTTTAGATTCCAAACGTTAAATTTTTCTTACACTCCGAATATTTAATTTTCATAAGTAACCCAATTTTTTCTTACACATGTTTTGGTTATAAAATGATGATGTTCATTCAGTTACTTAATAACCATTGTTTGAGTGACATGTGTATCAGTCCCTTCGAAATTCATGGTACAATATTACCGTTGGAGGAAGGAGGTGACCGTTGGAGCTATGCCGATAAATTGGAGCTCATATGAAATATATTAGAACTTTTGGACAACATTTGATCTTAAGTGATATCTAGAGAGATACTCTCATGATTAGTGCATACTAAAATTCTTATTCAGATTTTCTTTGTGAGACTCTGATTGTTGTTGTGTACAATCTAGGGATTCTTGGTATCGGATGACAGAGGTTCCGACTATCATGAAGTTGAGGGCTTCCTTGGTGTGGAAGGCAGAGATGCCGACTTCCTTATAGTTGAGGGGTTGCAGGGATAGAAAGACAAACTCCAATCTTCGTGTCGAGGGTTTACCCTAGTGTGGGTAAGATAGAATTTCTTGATATAATAAATAAATGGACCTTTATCCATGTTTGTTGGATGCCCTTCTCTTTGGGTTAAAATATTTTCTACTTGTTACATGTTTTGTTTCAAGTTTTCCGCTACATTTTAAATGTTGAGAAATGTATAACTATCTTATACTTTCTTATACTTGTACACTGATATTGTATGACTCTATATGTTTTAGGGTAGAATCTTTATTTTTGTAAACATTTATTATGTTTCCTTTCCAGAACTATCTTTCCGGAATTTCTTTATCTGAATCATTTTTTCAGATTCAAGAAAGTTTATAGAACTAGAGGTTTTCATAATTTTTCCTTGTTTAACTTTGTAAACATTTCCATCATTAAAAGTTACAAATGAATTTTTAAAAGTGTGAAATTTACCCCCCCCCCCTCTTGTATATTGAGCATCACATGATACCACAATTATTATCTTCATTCATTATTTCGATCCAATAATTGGTATCAAATGAAGTCTCTGAAATACTTATATTCACATATAAGTTTTCATTGATAATGTTTTTCATTGTTCTGTTTTTTTCCATCATGAGGAATATTTTATTTTTTTACAAATTCCATTTACTAATAAGATTGTATGGAACATGATTTTTCTTTCAGATAGTAGGAATCAACATTTGTTCCATAGACAACATAAATCCGACCAGACCACCTATATTTGATGGAAATGATTATGAATATTGGAGATATCACATAAATATATTCATTATCAATACTATAGTATATAATTTTGTTGTGCCTATTGAAGGTTATAAAATCCCTGACAAGGATTTTAGTACCTTCACCAACCAATAAAAGCATGAATATCTTCTAAATAATAAGGTACACAATACATTGCTTTGTTCCATGAATAAAAATATATATATCCAAATTTCATCTCATAAAGAAAAAAATCGCATTTGGAAGAAACTTGAAGTTAAACACTTTGGAAAATCCATTGTTATCGAAAGTAGAAGAGCCATGCTCAGAGATGAATATCATGGTTTTTTTATTTCTTTATGGAGAACCCGTAGGAAAGGTTCAACAAGGATTTATGACTATCGTTAATAGTTTACAATCCATGGGAGAGAAAGGATTAAATGATGAAGCTCTTGTTGATAAGATCATAGACATCATGTCGAATGAGTGGGAATCCAAGAGGACAACTATTAATGAGAACTAAATGGTTACTCAGATTTCTCTTGATGAACATTTTGGAACCCTTACTCAGAATGAGACTAGAATAAAGAGAGATGCTGATAATATTATGATGAAGAATGGGAATGGTAGTGTTTATTTAACTACAACTTAAAATCATATGAAATCCAAGACTCCTAAGAGAGTTACAAGATACAAATCTAAGAAGGTTGTTATACAATCTGAATATATTGGAAGTGTATCTTTAGAAAATGAACTGTTTAATCTTGCTCGAAGGATGAACAATATAGTTGTATAGATGAACTTTCAATCCATATATAAGCAGAAAGAAAGGAAAGATAAGAATGATTTAGAAGGTACTTGTTACAAATGAGAGAGATCCGTACGTATAAGGCCTGATTGTCCTATTCTTAAAAGAAAATAAATAAAGGAAAATCATTCTGAGAGAAACAGAAAGAAGAACTATAAATCTGAAGATAAGAAAGTGCAAAATGTGAATGAAACTGGGAGTGCCATTGGTGGAGACTTTTCAGATGAATCATCAGATTGCGAATCTTTTGGACAAGAGAATCTTGGTCTAATAGCCAGACTACCTATTGATAATCATTATTTGATTGATAAGGTACACAATGCTGAATCTATGACCAATGTATCCATCAGAGATAACTATAGTGATTGTAAATACTATAACTATTCTGATGAAAAATCTATTTTTGATGAATATAATACTTTACCTACCTATGAATAAGTATATAGGTTTTTTAAGCTCACTAAGAATGAGAATTCAAAACTCATGAAAAATATTGACAAAGAATGTTCTAGAAATACTATTCTTAATAAAGATATATTAGCTCTTTCTAAATATCTTGATAAGAATGTTTTTTATTTTGAAATTACTTCAAAAAAAATTTAGGAAATAATTTCGGAGAAGGATAATCTTTCTAAGGATCTAAGAAATAGTAATTTCTAAGATAAATATTTTCTAGCCTAACTCTAGTTCCAAATAAAATGTTTTAGATTACAAGAACTTGGATATCAAACAAAAGTCCAAAATATTTTCCTTAAGGAAGTGTTTTTCAAACATTACCTTTGGTAAGGAAAATTTTGATAAGATGTATTGTCAAATCCGACATCTAAGGAATAGTTCTGGTTTTGGTTATACTAGTTCTAAACCAATTTTTAACAACAATTATTTTGTTCCACAAAGTGATCCATTCTTGACTAAGTGTTAGTGTGGTTTTCATTGGGCATGAAATCGTTCCCTAAACAAAACTCAGTATTTAGGATTTCATAATGCCTATTTTTCTAAGAAAATGTTGCTGCCTAAAATTTTTCTTTCTGAAAATTCTGGATACAAGAATGTTTGGATTCTGAAAGACTTACATTCTTATTTTAATGAAAATAAAGGAAGTACCAAAATTAATATTGGTACACGGATAGTGGATGTTTCTAGAATATGACTGGTAATAAAAACTACTTTGAAAAGATTATCATGTTGAAAGGAGGAATAGTAACATTTAGAGATAATGCTTAGGGAGAAATTATTGGCATATGTAACATCATTCATCTTATAGAAACTATGATTTTGAACGTTTTTTTGTTAGGGGTCTTAAGAACAACTTCATTAGAATAATCTAATTATGTGATGAAGGTTACCTTCTGAATTTTAGGAATGAAAAGTGCTTAGTACACAATTCCCAGGATGAGTTTATTCATACTGCCAATATGCAAGAGAATGTTTACAGACCATACTTAGAAGACCTTAAGAGCCAAGAATTTTCTTTTCCATAGAGAAATGGAATACCATTCCTGGTTATGGCATAGAAGGTTAGGTCACTGTAGCCTTATGAAACTATGAAAAATCTCTATGAAAATACTAGTTAAGGATCAACCAAACATTAGATTTGATTCTTTAAAAGTTTTTGATCCTTGTCAATATGGAAAAGAAACATAAGTCATGTTTTAAATCAGTCAGTGATGTCTCAACCACAAATTCATTACAGTTGGTACGTATAGATATTTTTGGACCAAAACCAAATAGATTCATTGGAGAAAAATATTATATATTTGTCTTGGTTGATGATTACACTAGATTTATGTGGGTCTATTTTCTAGAAAGGTAGTCGGAAGATTTTTTTTATTTCAAAAGTTTGAGATCCCATGATAAATATGAGAAAAATACTCCTTTGATAACTATTCATAGTGAACATTGAGGAAAATTTCAAAATTCAGATTTTGAATATTTTTGTAGTAGAAAAGGCATTACTCATAACATCTCAGCACTGAGAGCACCTCAAAAAAATGGTGTCGTTAAATGAAGAAATAGAATTCTTAAAGAGATAACTAGAACCATGTAGAGTAAGTATTCAATATCCAATGATTTTTGGGCTGAAGCTGTAAGTACCGATTTTTATACTATAAATCATGTTTTGATTAGACCTTTTCATAATAAAACTCATTATGAGTTATAGAATGGTAGAAAACCTAGACATTCCTACTTCAAGGTTTCTAGTTGAAAGGTATTCATTATTAATATTAAAGATAATCTACACCAATTCCCACCAAAATATAATGAAGGAATTTTCTTAGCCTACTCCACAACTTTTAAGTCTTATAGAGTTATCAATAAAAACACTTGTACTGTTGAAGAGACAGTACAAGCAAATTTGATCAAACTGGTCCTTTTGTTTTTAAACAACCCTAACCTATATCTTCAGATGTGTTTTAAAAAACTGATTATCATCCCTTGATAGAAAATCCTTCTGATAAGGAAAATGTACAAGAAGATATTTATGATACATTTACCTCAGAATATTTCCTACCCTATGTTGATGAACATATTTTACAAAACCCAAATCAGTTGTTTCTTAATAATCATCCCCGTGATAGTATCATTGGGGATGTAAGTCAACCCATATGTACTAGAAGATCCTTAAGAAATTAAATAGAACATCTAGCATTCATTTCCCAATTAGAAAAAAAGGAACTGATGAAGCTTTAGGTGATGATGTTTGGATAAAATCTATGCAAGATGAACTATATGAATTCGAAAGGAATATTGTATAGACCTTGGTTGAAAGACCTAAGGAATCTTCTATTATTGGTGTAAAATGGGTCTTTATAAATATGTGTCATTAAAATGGAATCATTGTAATCAAAAGATATAGATTAGTTAATAAAGGCTATAATTAAAAAGAAGGAATAGAATATGAAAAAACATATGCTCCAGTAGCTAGACTTGAATCTATTCGTATTCAACTTTCCTTTGCAGAATTTTTTAATTTAAAACTTTTTCCAATGGATGTGAAACGTGATTTCTATAATTGTTTTGTTCAAGAGGATGTTTTGGTTGAACAACCTCCTGGTATTGAAGATACAAAACATCCTAAACATGTTTTTTATCTTACCAAATATTTTTATGGACTTAAGCAAGCCCTTCAAGCTTGTTATAATAGACATAAAATATTTTCAATTCAAAATAATTACATGAAGGGAAATGCATATCCAACCCATTTTCTAATGAAAAATAAGAAAAATGTTTTGATTGTTCAAATATATGTTGGTGACATTATATTTGGTTAAACTCAATAATCTTAAACTGATTTCATTCCAGATCTAATGAAATCTGATTTCGAAATGAGAAATATCGGTGAGTTAATATTTTTCATTGGTTTTCAAATATCTCAAAAACCGAAAAGAATTTATATATCCTACAAAAATATATTAATAATCTTCTTAAAAAGAATGGATATCACAACACTAAGAGTATTAGTACTCCCTTCGGTATCTCAAAGACACTTGATCTTGATAAAGCTGGGAAACCAGTAGATCAACCATCTTTTAGAGGTATGATAGAAATGTTTACTTTACATGACAAAAATTCATCCAGACATAATGTGTTTAGTATGCTTATGTGCATTATATCATTACAATCCTAAGGAATATTATTTAAAGGCAGTGAAAATAATTTTTTCTCTACTTAAAGGGAACTAGGGATTTAGGGATCTTTTATGCTTCTTGAAATGATTTTAAATTAAATATTTTTTCAGATGCTGACTTTTGTGGAAGTAAAATGTATAGAAAAAGTACATCTGGAACTGGTCATTTCTTAGTAGATTCATTACTTTCTTGGTCATTCAAAAAGCAACACTCAGAAACACTTTCCACTATTGAATCTGAATATGTATCAGTTGGAAGTTGTTGTGCTCAAGTGTTGTGGATGAAACACACACTCACATATTATTATTTGACTTTTACCAAAACACAATCATTGTGTGATAACAATTGTTCCATTACCCTAATTAAAAACCCTACGCATCACTCTCGTGAAAAACACATAGACATTAGGCATCACATTCTTAGGGATCACACACAAGAAGGAGATATAATTCTTCAATTTATTGGAACACAAATCAACTTGCTAATATTTTCACAAAATCATTACCCTCTAATAGATTTGAATACATTAAACAGAAGTTAGGAATGATAAACATAAGGTAATATCCATCGTTATCATCTTGTTGAAACATATCTCCTTACAGTAATAATCTTTTTTTTATAGGGGGAGTACATTTTCTAGTTAGTTTTTTTAAATTTTTTCATAATGAAAATTTTTGTAATGAAGATTTTTGAACTCAAAATTTTCATAATGAAGATTTTCATAATGAAGTTTTTTCATTTTCAAATTTTATTTTCTTAATCAAAATTTTTTGGAATCTAACGTTCTTTAAGAAAAATTTTCCTCAATACGAATAATATTCCTAGCAATCCGAATGGTATGTTTCATTTTCTAAGTTTTTGTATTCATATTTCACTTATTGTTTTTTTAATTTTGTGTTTTAATTTTTTTGGATTATTTTGTCTTTAAATATGAATTTTATTTCTTAAAAAATTCAAAAGATCGGATTCAATATTTCCTTGTGGCTATCATATAAACTGTTAGATCTGATTAGATGTATTTTCAGCCATTATATTGAGTTTGGAAGATGAATTGTTTTTTCTAACATCTATAAAAAGGATCCCTGATGGTTTTCCCACATTGACCTCAAAGCTCCCGTGTGCTAAAGCTCTACCTCTACACATAAGCCCATTCCAAATTTCATAGAGTTTTGTCAAATCTGAATGACTCTATAAGAATCCTCTTAGAAAGATATGTCTATTGTCATGACAATTACAGAATGGAAGGTATATAGAGAAAGGTTGGTGCATCCGAACATCTTCAACAAGTATGATTCTATAATATCGAAGAACATTAAGCTGAATGGATGAGAAAGTGTTTCCGTATCAATGTCACGGGCTCATTATTTGGTGTATACGGATCTACAAATTGAGTTTTATGAATCAGTCAGTTTCTTTAAGGAAGAAGGTATAGAGAAGTTCTCCTTCAAGATATCTAAAAAGTCCTATGCTCTATCATATAATAAGGTAGCTATCCTAGTTGGTATTTCATATGATGGACAAGATAAAATCTATTCCCACAAGTTGTTGGATGTAAAATGAAGATTTTTAAAAGTAAAATCTATGGAGTTCCTCAGTCTTAATAATATCGAGATTCTGATGATTGATCATCTCTATACAAATAATCGGATTCTTGAATTATGAGTTCAAGCATTTATCATTCAGAGAAAAGGTGATAAGGAAACAAAGAAAATGAGTGATATGTACATCCTAGATTTTATGGTGAACCTGATGAAGGTTAATTTCGATAAGAATATTCTAATTACGGTCGAGAAACTCAAGAATGGAAATCTGAAGGCTCAGATTATCATGTACACGGACATTCATTCTACGTTGATTGTTTGGTGCTTATGATCTTTTAAAATCCCTTCCAGCTCAAAACCTATAAATTGAAATGTCATGATAGTCAGTGATGATACTTTAATGAGGATGAACATTGGGTTTTTTAACGACTCTGGGGAATTTTATGATCTACCAAAGGAAGAAGCTGAAGCTGTTCTGAAGAATCCAGAAGTGGCATAACCATCCAAAAAGGAAGGAAGGAATAGAATGTTGAAGGAAGTAGTGGAAGAAGAGAAAACCCCAAATTAAAAGGAAACTCAATCTGTACCTCCAAAACCAAAGAAGAAAAAAATCCTATCTGGATGAGGTAGTAGCAAAGTGGATGGAAGACAAGAAAAAAATGAAAGCAGGGGAGACAAGTTTTGCTTTGGATCCTACTGAAGTCGAAGCCTTAATAGAGAAGACAACTAATGAGCTTGATATGAAAGCTAAAGAAAAGAAGTTACTGAAAAAGTTGACTGAAGCTGAGATAGTGCAATATATTCTGAGGGATTCTGAGAAAGCATCAACGATCATTCCAGTACCAGAATCTTTAATGGTAGAGGCTTTACCTGAGTCTCTCGGTAGGAAATTTATTACTCCGGAAAATGTCCAAGAAAAACTTTTTGATGAAAAAGAAGTAGAAAAAGTTTCTTAAGAAGTGGAAGAAGTTGAATGCAGTGATGACACTGCTGATTTGATTAAGCATGTTGAAGACTTTCATGAGAAGGAAAGCCCATCCGATAAATTTTCAATCCGAACCTCTCAAGACGAATCTTCAAAACATGCTACTCCTAGGATAGTTGACAAGGTTGTATATGAAGTTAATAAGCTATAAGAATAGAAAAGTTATAATCATCATTTAATTCACCCATAGGATGTTAAGGCAAGAGATGAGAATGAAGAGACAGAAGAAGATAATATTGTTCAACTTTCTGAAAGTGAACATAAATCACTAAATGAGGAAGCTATTATAAAATCAAATAAGGGGAAACATGTGGTTGTTTATAGTCCTACTAAAGCAATTGTGAAAAATAAGGAAGCTAGCGGTTCTTCAAAGAGGAAATTTGCAGATCTAGAGAAACAGCCCTCACCTAGCAAAGTCTCATATTCGAAATCATCATCTTTTGGACATGATTTTTTTGTGCAGTCATTAAAGAAGATTTATGGGACCATTCCAATTTTTCCAAGCATTGATTCTAGATTCCAGATGCTTCAACATACACTAAATCAGAAATCATATTTTTTATCCATGGTGATGGATTAGTGTGTAAATATTGGGGCCAATTTTAAGAATATCTTCCTTAACTATGATGCCCACAAAAGGTCTTGTAAGAATAAGGTTTGCTGGTTAAAGAAGATAGTTAAAGAAATGAGAGAATTTTATGAATTCCAAGATGGTTCCAAGGAGGCGTTTGTCAGTGAAGATGGTAAGATCAATGATCTTACAACCAGTTTTTATGAAAATTTAACTTTGGAACAAAATTATCAAATTCAAGATGTAAAGGATATGAATGGGAAGTTTTAATTTGTTTCCCAAATCTAGAAGAGAGAAAGGGATCTTTAGATTGAGATATAAGAAAATCCTGTCAATAAGGATGTAGTCATGAAGGCTCGGGCATAGGCTCTTAAGTATCAGAAAGAATGAATGAAGCCTTTATAAGAAAAATTTGAGGATTAGGATCAGCTTCTTAAGTTATAAGAGGAAGATCATAAGAAGATAAAAAAGATTAATACTATAGTCATTATGTTGATGCTGAAGGAAAAGAAAGGATAACTTTGTTTCAATATGATCTTTTTTTGTACTTGTCTTCCTTCTACAAATTATTTCTAATAATAATGAAATTTTTGGTTGCTTGTCTTTTGGATGTCTTATACTAATCTTTCAGGTACCATAATTACTTTTCCATTCCCTCAAATTCTTTTTGAAAATAAAAAAGGGGGAGAAATGAAAAAAATAATACTATGTAAAGAAGAAATATCCCTAAGTAAGGGGGAGTATATCTAAAGGGAATTTTTCATTACAAAGATTTCCATACTCAGGAAAATGAGAAATCTGATTTCGGAAATCTAGAATATGATCTTTAGTGTTCCAAAGCCTAAAGTGGATTTAGTCGCTTTCATATTTTCCTATATGATAAGGGAGATATTATATGATTCAAAAGTCTAGAAAAATATTTTCTAAGTCCTTATATTTTTTTTCATAAGGATGTTTGTTCTTTTCAAAAAGGGTGAGATTATTGATTCAATAAGGTTTATTTATGACTTTTCCATTCCTTCATGTTTTAGGGAGATTGTTAATTCAATATGGTTTCCTTATGAAATTACCATTCTTTCATGTTTTGAAAATCACAAACACATTATCTTAGAGAAATATTCATTTACTCTATGTTTTACATTCATAAGGAAAATATTTTTTCCGCAAGTAAATTTATCCTTACCATGTATTTCATTGTTCATTATCTTGTCTCAGTGTAAAATTTGGTTTCATATCTAAATACTCATAATCATATAATACCTATATATATATCATTCTATTATTTGGATCCAAATTCATGTTATGAGTTCTATGAATTTAGACTTCGAATTCTTCTGAGTTCTGACTCCGAGTTCTCTAAATTCAGACTTCGAACTCTTATGAATTATAACTCCAGCTTCTTCAAATTCAGACTCCAAAATTTTGTAAGTTCAGACTCTGAATTATCATGAATTCATGTTCCAAACTATTGTATGTTCAGACTCCGAATATTGTGAGTTCCGACTTTGAATTCTCATGAATTCAGAATCCAAATTCTGTTGAATTCAAGACTCCGAATTTCATTGAAATTTAGACTTCAGAATTCTGTAGACTTCTATCTTTGAATTCTTTTGCTAAATAGAATCCTAATATACATGTATTATAGACTCCAAATAATTTTTGGTTAGATTCCAAGCTTTTAGTTTTTCTTACACTCCGAAAAATTAATTTTCTTAAGTAAGCATATTTTTGATTACATGTTTTTTGGTTATAAAATGATTTCATGTGTTCAATTACTTACTAACCGTTGTTTGAGTGACATGTGTACATGTCCCTCTAAAATTTACGAAACAATATGACCATTGGAGGTGGAAGCCGACCATTAGAGATGTGCCTATAAATAGAATCTCATTTGAAAGATCTCAGAACTATTGGACAACTATTATTGTGAAGTGATTTCTAGAGACAGATACTCTCATGCTTAGTTTGTACTGAACTTCTTGTTCAAATTTCCTTTGTGTTAATTTGATTTTTTGTTATGTAAATTATGGGGCTTCTGGGGATAGGAAGATAGAGGTGCTGACTACCTTGAAGTTGAGGGATTCCTTTATGAGGAAGACAGAGGTGTCAGCTACCATAAAGTTGAGGGCGTGCGTGGATAGAAAGACAGGATCTGATCATCGTATCGAGGGCATTCCCTGTTGTGGGAAAGATAGACTTTCTTGAATATATAAATCATGTGACATTTATCCATGGTTGTTGGATACCCTTCTCATTGGGTTAAAATATTTACTACTTGTTAGTTGTTTTGTTTCATGTTTTCCGCTGCATTTTATTAGTTGACGAAAGTATAACTGTCTTATACTTCCTTATACAGGTACTCTGATTTTGTATGATTTTATGGCCATTAAGGTAGAATCTTTATTTTTGTAAAATTTTGATAAGTTTCTTTTCTGGAACCATCATTTCAGAATTTATTTCTTGGAATCATTTTTCTAGATTCAAGAATGATTATATAACTAGAGGTTTGGTGAATTTTTCCTTTTTAAACATTGTTAATAATTACCATCTTTAAAAGTACCGAAGGAATTTTTAAAAGTGTACAATTCACCCCTCTGGTGTATATTGAGCATCATATGATACTACAATTAGTTTCTTTATTCATTACATCTATCCAACATAAAACCAAAAACTAATCTGATAATTTATGTTTGAGTCAATTAAAATGATTCTTACATATAGTAGGTGATTTTGATAACCAACATGGAATTGTTACAAACTCATAATGCCCAGATCTCACCTTAATTGATATCTTGAGAACTTCATCCACCATTTCTATCGTCTAAAATTACTAGAACCTCATATAAATCTGAAAAAAATACTAATCTCCATAGATTTGATCAAAAAAATAAATGATATGAGAAAAAGTAATATGTTTCATTAGTAGTGATGTTTTTCAGGGCTCTTATATAAATGCATTGCCTCATGGAAAAATATTTCTTTTTAAAAAATAAATAAGTAGAACCCCAAGCTGAAGAGCTAGTTCAAATGGAACAATTATCAAGAATTCATGAAACTTCATTTTTATGTCCACAATGTCAACATAAGACATTAGATAATAGGGTTTAGAAGTTTTCATATAATTATTTTAGAAATCAATAGTAAATTAAACATCCTAATTATAAACAACATCATGAAAATCATCAAGAGCAACATTCATTAATTAATTCGCTATTAGGATGTCACTAATCAAATCATGTTCTTTCATTTTTCTAAAATTATAAATATAACATTAAATTCAATATTTGATAAATATCTCAGCTTCATGGTATATAAGAAATGGATTGAAATCAATAAATTAATATTTATTAAATTGAAAATCTACATTATAATGATAAACTAAAATACATTCTATATGAAATTTAATATCAAACTCTATTATTGATAGTAAAATATTTTCCCAAAACCTTTTTCTTTTTACTACCCTACCTAAAATATATTAAGTAGTAAAATATATTCCCAGAACCTTTTTCATTTGATCTTTCTGGTTTCTGTAGGATCGAAATAATGATGTAGATGCTCAATATACAAGAGGGGGGGAGTGAATTGTACACTATAAAAATTTCCTTAGACAAGGAAGAATCTAAGTTCAACAAAGTTAAAATAAGCAAATTCACAACACCTCTAATCACAAATTTTATAATTGTAACCAAAGTTTATAATATGAGATTCTACCATTAAGTGTATAGAAACTAATCTAATCAGAGTACAAGTGTAAGGAAATATAAGAAGGTTATAATTTCCTTACAATACAAAAAGTGCAGTGGAAAAACAAGTAGTAAAACTACAAGTAACAATATATATGTCGTTTAACCCAAAGAGAATGGTATCCAACAACCTTGTATAAAGGTCCCTTGATTTAAACTTTCAAGCAAGTCTGTCTTACCTACACCAGGGTAAGCCCTCAATACGAAGATTGGAATCTCTGTCTTGTTATCCTCGCAAGCCCTCAACTTCAAGGTAGTTAGAACCTCTGTCTTTTTTAGTAAGGAATCCCTCGAACTTCAAGGTAGTTGGCACCTCTGTCTTCCTATCCCCGAAAGACCTCGAATGTAATCACCAACATTCAGAGTCGCACGAAGCAATCTGAACGAGTAGTTCAGTACGCACATGGCATGAAAAGCTTCTCTCTCTAGAAATAACCTTAACAGCATGTGGTCTCTAGGTCGATCAACTTGTTATTGAGATCTTTCAAATGAGCTCTTATTTATTGGAAAATTTCCAACGGTCGGCTCCCTCCTCCGACGGTCATATTTTCCATGAAATTCAGAGGGACCTATACACATGTAACTCAAACAACAGTTAATTAGAAACAGAATGGATGACATCATTTAATAATAAATCATGTGTAACTTAATGCACGACATCATTTTGAAATGGAGCATATTTATGAAAAATCCATACAAAATGTTGGAGTGTAAGAAAATTAAATGTTCAGATTCTAACCAAAAAGAAATTCGGAGTCTATGTTAAGAAATGTTCGGATTATATTTTTATAGGAATTCAGAGTCTGGTTTCACCAGAGTTCAGAATCTAAACTTGTAGAAGTTCAAAGTTGACCTTCATAGGAGTTAGAAGTCGAACTCATGAAAGTTCAGTTTCGAACTCTTGAATGTTTGGAGTCGAACTTCATAAGATTTCGGAGTCGAACTCATGAAATTTTAGAGTCGAACTTCATCAGAGTTCGGAGTCGAACTCATGAATGTTCGGAGTAAAAATTCATAAGAGTTCGGAGTCGAACTCATGAAAGTTAGGAGTCGAACTTCATAAGATTTTGGAGTCGAACTCAGAAAAGTTTGGAGTTGAACTTAATAAGAGTTCAGAGCCGAACTAATGAACGTTTTGAGTCGAACTTCATAAGAGTTCGGAGGAGAAATCATGAAAGTTTGGAGTCGAACTTCTTAAGACTTCGGAGTCGAACTCATGAAAGTTTGGAGTCCAGAATTCGGATTGGAACTTCATTATAGTTCACATCCAGAATTCGGATAATAAAAATAGAAAGCTTGAAACCATGACATTATATGACTTCTGGAATTTTGGGTATGAATCCGGTTTTTATATTTAAGAAAAATATTGCAATGTATAAGAAAATCTAGGTTAGGGTAAATTTCCTTAAAGAAGTAAATTTTCTTTATGGAGGTAAAATTTATATTTTCTTATGTATGAGGTGTTTGTGATTTTCAAAACAAGAAGAAATGGAAAAGTCATAAGGAAAACCTTATTGACTCAACAATCTCCCCCTTTTTCGAAAGCACAATCCTCCTTGGAAAAAAGAATATAAGGACTTTGAAAATTTTCATTAGACTTTGAAATTAAGACATATCTCCCTTTTTTCATGGATGAATGTGAATACAACTAACTCCCCCTTAGGAATTGAAACTCTAAGGATTGTATTCTGAATTTCTGGAGTGGATTTTTCAATATTGTAGGAATGAAAAACTTCATAGTGAGAAACTCCGCCTTACATTAAGGATATTTCACATAGAAATTTTTCTTTCTCCTCTTTAAGAGTAGTTCTTTTTCCTTCTCCGCCATTGTGATTTTAAAAAATAATTGAATGGAATGGAAAAGAAAATATATTACCTGAATCATTAGTATATGACAACATACAACCAACCACATAACATTTCATTAGAGTTGGGAAAATTTTACAAAGATATAAAACTACAACAAAAGATCATAGTGGGTTTATTTGTCTTCCTTTTCCTTTGGAATCAGCTTCTTCAACAAAGTTTTGAGCATCTTTAGGTCCCTTTGGTCTTCCTCGACTTTCCTCTCCAAGGATTTTGTCTTTTCTTCATGAGCTTTCAAAGCCTCTTCCTGATCCTCGATAGCTTCTTTCTGCATCTTTAACAATTAATCTTGTTGTACGAGTCTTTTCTCATGCTCAATCCGACGATTTATATCCCTTAAAAGATTTTGAGCCAGAGAATTAGCCTTTTCACTTAGTTCATTCACTTGTTGACTCCGAGGACTCTGCTCATCAATCATCTCAGCTTGAAGATTTTTAATCTTTTTATCCTTGGCGTCAAAGGCATTTTGAACTTCACTCTAAAAATTTTCAAACTACACTAGGTCTTAATCAACTATTCTAGACCACTTTGTTACCTTACTGCAGGAATTTCTATGCACATCATAATCAATAAGAAAACATTTTTGTTTGGCTTTGATCTTCACACACTTATCCATGACCATGGACAAGGAATCTGATTTCTGATTCATACTCTGTTGCAACATCTGGAATCTGGAATCTATAGTTGGAAAAATCGGAATGGTGTCCACCAACTTCTTCAGAGATTCAACCACAAAATCATTCCCATGAGATGATGATTCCGAAACAGATAAATCTCTTTGAGATTGCTCTTCTTCAATTTGAACGAGTTTTCTCTTAGAAGAACCACCAACCTTCTTCTTCCTGAAGACTTCTTTTTTTTTTGGAGTGTCCATAAGAACTTGCTTCACCTTATCGGACTTCAGAATTGGATCCTCATTAGGAGAAACTTCCTCAGATTCAGAAACATGAATAATATGGTCTTCATCTGGTTTCTGTTTTTCTTTTCCTTCCTCAAGAAAATTCCTCTCATAGGATTCTTTGTCATCATATAAAACATTTTCTTTATCTTTTTGTTTCTTATCATCATACTTACTACCTTCCTCACCTTCCTTTCATGGAGTAACTAAATTTGCGGATTCTTCCTTATCTTTAAAACCTCTAATTTCTTGATCAAGGAATCTAAATATTCACTTCCATCTTATTATTCCTCTTCTTCTTCTTCATCTTCAACCTCTTCATCTACTTCTTCCTCCGCTTCTTTTTCAGCTTCTTCAACTACTTCATTACCCTTGAATTTTTTTTGGAGTGACATAATTCTTAGCTGGGGTTTCTGGTGAAGAAGGTTCTGTAAGGAAAGATTTTGGAACCGGAATCAACTCAAAAGCTAACTCTGTAGCTCTCAGCAAGGATTGCACCACTTCAGCTGTAGACACTTTCTTTTTATTTTTCTTCTCTTTCTCCTGCTTCTCTAACTATTCTGCATCGCTTTATTTTAAGGCCTTAGCCTCTGCAGGGTCCAATCCGAATTGTGGATCCCCTTCTTTCCTCTTCTTCTTATCTTCCCTCCACTTCGCAACAACTTCCTCAGGATAAGTTTTTTGTTTTTTAGGAATGTGGGGAGCAGACATAGTTTCCTTAGACTTAGGATTTTATTTATCAGTATCCACTTCCTTAAGCTTTCTATTCTTCCTTTTCATTTTGGATGGTTTCAGAGTGTGTGTAACTTTCTGAAGTGCCTCAACTTATTCCACAGAATGAGATTAGAATTCTCCAGATTCACTAGAAAAACCCATATTCATCCTCTTCAAAGTATAATCACTTACTAACATAAGCTTACAATTCTAGACTTTTGATTTTCATGCAACCTTGAAAGAATCTAAGCACCGAACTATCAACATAGATAGTAAGGTAGGGAACATGATTATCTGAGCTCTCAAATTCCCTTCTTTGATGATCTTGATTGTAATCAAGAAATGTCTCATCAAATTTATCTTTCTTAGATATACCAAGAAATATAAGATATAGATATCACTTTTCATCAAATTATCCTTGTCACCTCTTCTTGGAACCAGAAATCCTTGCACCCAAAGCTGAAGAATTCTATTGTTCGGAGTGAGATGAGAAATATTAATGGTTTAAGCATCCTTAAGACCAAGACATTCAGTTCCTTCTCCTTGTTGAAACTTCCATTCTCATCTAGAAGATTGGGTGAGCAGAACTCAGCTTCTCCTTCATAGGATAAACCAACCAAACTCGTGGCCTTAGTGTAAGATAGCTTATATGTCTTCCCATAATACTTCAATGAAAACAACTCTCTACCATCTTCCATATGGAAGGAAACAGACTCACAGAACTCGATCAGCAAATTAGTATAAACCGGATCCTGTTTATCTGACTTTGCTATGCAAATATCTTCCCATCAATTCAGTCTAATCTTATTTGCAATAAGAGAATAAAACTTATAGAAATCCGGATGCACAAACCTTTCCCTGAATATTAACCACTTTGAGATTGGATTTGACGTTGACATATCTTGAGATGTTGCTTTAACAAACATTCGGAACAGAGAGACCTGAAGGATTCGGAACAGCTTTGAAAAGATCAGAACTGGTCTTAAGAAGAGAAACAGGGCTTCGAGACGTGAAAGATTTGAAAAAATTATGTGTGACGTGTCTTGGGGTCCCCTTTATATAGGCGATGGATGTTACTTTTGGTCTTCCAAAATCCATCTAACGGTTGATAATGTTTTGATCTGATCTGATGGTTGAAAACACTCCCACAAGGAAAACATGACACTGATATTTTGAGGTTTTAAGGAAAACATCCGGATTTGAGGAAAACTAGAATTTAAATTTTTAAAAACTCATGAAAATACCAAAAAAAAAATATGATTAAAAAACATTGAGTAAGGAAATCATAGCTTTCAGATTGGCTAGAAAGATTGTTCGTAATTGGTAATATTCTTCTTGAAGAAATGATATTAAAAACAAACTCATTATGAAAGTTCCAGTACGAAAATATCATTATGAAAATTCTAGTATGAAAGTTTTATTTTGGAAATTCAAATATGAAAATATCCATTCCGAAATTTTACATTCCAAGAATTTCAATCCTGAAATTTTGAGTTCCGGAAATTTCCATTCCGGAAATTTTAGTTTCATAATTTTCTATTCCGGAAACTTCAGTTTCGAAAAGTTTGAAAAACTAACTACAAAAATTTTAGTTATACTAGGTCTGAAAAATAGATTATGAAAATTCTAATTACACTATGTTTGAAAAACAGATTACGGAAATTTAAGTTACACTACGTTTGAAAAATAGATTACGAAAATTTTAGTTACACTGACAATCAAATGTACTCCCCCTATGAAAAGGAGTTTATTACTGTTAGGAGAATTTTTCAACAAGAAGTTAATGAAGAATGATTACCTTATGGTTATCATTACTAACTTTTGTTTAATGTATTCAAATCTATCGGAGCGTAATGATTTTGTGAAAATATCATCAAGTTGATCTTGCGTTCTGATAAACTGAAGAATGATATCTCCTTTCATTTTGATAATATTTTCAAAATAGATTTTGGTTACCAGTCATGTTCCAAGAACATCCACTATCCATGTACCTTGCATTGTTGTTGGTACTTCCTTTATCTTCCTGAAAACAAAAAAATAATTAGACTTTCCGAATCCAAACTTGTTTGGATCCGAGATTTCCAGATAACAAAATTTTAGGCACCCACACATTCTTAAAAAAATAGGCTTTATGAAAACCTAGAGATTGGGCCTTATTTAAAGAACAATTCTTTTCCCAGTGACCACCACATTGACACTTGGTAAAAAATGGGGCACTTTTTGGAACAAAGTAGTTGTTACTAAAAGTTGGTTTTGCATGGGTATAACCAGTTCCAGATTTTTTTCTTAATGGTCGTATTTGTGAATACAATTTATCAAAATTTTCTTTACCATGGGTAAAGTTTGATAAACACTTCATTAAGGAAAAAATTTTGGACTTGAGTTTTATATCCATGTTTTTATCTTCAAAATCATTAGATTTAGAACTAAAGCTTGGCTCAAAAACACTTTTCTTAGAAATTACTTGTTCTAACTCTTTATAAAGTTTGTTCTTCTTAGAACTTACTTCCTTAAGATTTTTGAAATATTTATAAAATCATTTTTTTTCCTATCAAGATATTTAGAAAGATCTGATATTTCTTTTTTAAGAATTGTATTCCTAGAGTTTCCCTTATCATGTTTTTTCTGGAGTTTAGAATTTTCAATCTCAAGAAGTTCAGCAAACCTAGAAACTTCTTCATAGGTAGGTGAAGTATTTTCATCATCATAAGAGGATACTTCATCTGAAGAGTTATAATACTTACTATCATTAGAATTTAAAGATACATTGGTCAATGATTCAACATTTCATACCTTATCCATAAAGAAATGATTGTTAATGTGTAATATGGATATAAGACCAAGATTCTTCTATCCTGAAGATTCATAATCAGAAGATTCATGTGAAGATTCACCACCACTGGGACTCTTGGTGTCATTTGCATTCAGAACATTCTTAGCTTTGGTTTTGTAATACTTTTTTCTATTCCTTTCAGAATGTCTTTCTTTTCTTTCTTTCTTTTTGAGAAAAGGGAAATCTGGTCTAATATGTCCAGCTCTCTTGCATTCATAAACAAGTAACTTATCCATCTTTCTTGTCTTTCCTTCCCTTTTTCTTATACTTGGATTGGAAATTTCCTTGGCCAGCTATCTTGTTCATCCTTCGAGAAATATTTTCTAACTCAATTTCTAAGACATCACTTTCACTAGATTCTGATTGAATAACCACCTTCTTAGACTTGGATCTGGTTACTCTCTTAGGAGTCGTAGCTTTCATATGATTTGATGTTGTTGTAAAAGCAACAATACCATTTCCATTCTTCTTTTTGATGTTTTTAGCGTCTCTCTTCATTCTTGTTTCATGTTGGAGAAGAGTACCAAATAGTTCATCAAGAGAAATTTGAGTGACCTTCCTGTTCTCATCAATTTTTGTTCTCTTTGATACCCACTCCTTAGGCATAATATCAATTATCTTATCCACAAGGGCTTCATCATCTAACACTTTTTCTCCCATAGACTGTAGACTGTTGAATATAGTAATAAATATTTGTTGAACTTTACAGATTAGTTCCGCATACGAAAAATTGAATCCATGGTATTCAGCTCTAAGAATAGATCTCCTAGTTTCAATCACTTTAGAAGTCCCAAAGTGTGTAACGTATAACTTCTTTCAGATACAATTAGCTGCTTCACAAGAAGAAATTTGGCTATATATATTTCTAATCATTGAACATAGTAAAGTATTGTTTACCTTATAATTGAGTTGATACTCTTGCTTTTCCTATTTTGTGAAAGTTATAACTTCCTTATTAGGAATTTTATAACCACCAGCAAGCATAACAAAATTATACACTCCAGTATTGATAACAAAAGTCTTCATTCGATATCTCCAGTACTCATAGTCATTACCATCAAATATTGGTGGTCTAGTATGGTTTAGATTGTCAATAGAACCAACATTGATTCCTGCCATTCTTAAAACTATGGAAACCAAACCTGATAGTAGAAAATGTTTGTAACCACAAAGTTCAGAATGACAATTCGAAATGATAATTTGGAATGAAAATGTTCGGAATGAAAATTCAAAATGAATAAAAACTTTCTAAGCAAGGATGAAGAATAATGAAAAAGTGATCAAAAAAACATATATGTGAGTATAAGTATTTTAGATACCTCATTTTATACCAATTGTAGGATCGAAATAATGATGTAGATGCTCAATATACAAGAGGGGGTGAATTGTACACTATAAAAATTTCCTTAGATAAGGAAGAATCTATGTTTAACAATGTTAAATTAAGAAAATTCACAACACCTCAAATCACCAATTGGAGAATTGGAACCAAAGTTTACAATATGATATTCTACCTTAAAGTGTATAGAATCTTAACTAATTAGAGTACAAGTGTAAGGAAATATAAGAAGGATATACTTTCCTTACAATACTAAAAGTGCAGCAGAAAAACAATTAGTAAAACTACAAGTAACAAGATATAAGTCTTTTATCCCAAAGAGAAGGGTATCCCACATCCTTGGATAAAGGTCCCATGATTTATACTTTCAAGAAAGTCTGTCTTACCTACACCAGGGTAATCCCTTGATATGAAGATCGGAATCCTTGTCTTGTTATCTCCGCAAGCCCTGAACTTCAAGGTAGTTGGAACCTCTGTCTTCCTCAGCAAGGAATCCCTCGAACTTCAATGTAGTCGGAACCTCTGTCTTCCTATCCACAGAAGTCCTCGAATGTAATCACCAACATTCGAGGTCGCACGAAGCAACCTGAATGAGCAGTTCAGTACGCACAAGGCATGAAAAGATTATCTCTCTAGAAATTACCTTAACATGGTGTGGTCTCTAGGTCGATCAACTTGTTATTGAGCTATTTCAAATGAGGTCCTTTTTATAGGCAAATTTACAATGTGTCACGATCTGTCCTCAGGGCCCGTGCCGTGACTACCCCATGCCCGCCTTCCATAGGCCAGGGGCTGGCGACTAGCACCAAAGGCGTAAATCCCGATAACTGGGAAGGCATTGCCTTCATAAAAGTAACAAAACACCACAGAGTACAAGTGAAAGTAAAACACTAAGTACAAAAAGGAAGTGCTGAAAAGAAAAAGGGCTAGAATACAAACTCAATCGAAAGTATAGATACAAATGGAAGAAAGTACAACAAAGACAATAGCTGGAAGAAAGGAAGCAGCTCCTGGGGCGTCCTCCTCGGATCCTACCTGAAGGGTAGGTACAAATAGTGAAACTCCTGGATCGTCCACCATGGATCCTACCTGAAGGGTAGGTATAGATAGCCTCTATAATTCTCTCACCCGTTAACCTCCTCCGAGTGTCGCCTTGTCGTGAAGTCCACCATCGGATATTGTCTCGCCGTGAGGTCCACCTCTGGGTACTGTCCATTCCTCGAACACTCGTCCTCTGTCTGCGATGTCCGTCGTCTGCAACCAACACAACATAGTGCGGGCATAGCCCGTGCAGGGGTGAGTATAACTATACTTAGTAGGGACCCCGAGACCCTCAAGGTCTCACTAAATCCAACAAGGATAACCACAAAGAATATGTCAACAGATAACCTCTACTTAGATATATCCCATACATATACAGAAGTTATCGAGTAACCAATCTCAATCATGAGGTAAACATAAAGATCATAGACTCATCTCAACCAGGATCATATTCATGATGTCAAAACCATGGCTGGTAGATAACTCCTCCTCTTTCGAGTACAGTGGGCCTGCCGCTACAACCTAGCATGTCGTACTCCTCCTCTGTCGAGTACAGTGGGCCGGCCGCTACAACCAAGCGCGCCCCACTAACCTTAGACTAATGTAGTACTCTCCCTGTCGAGTATTGTGGGCATGCTGCTACAACCAAGCGCTTCCCACCATGGGTCTGCCGCTACAACCAAGCGCTCCCCCTCATAGGCTCCAGAGAAACTCCTTCTGTTGAGTACCGTGGGTCTGCCGCTACAACCAAGCCCTCCTCCACCGTGGGTATGCCGCTAAAACAAAGCACTCCCCCTCATAGCCTCTAGAGGTACTCCTTCTGTTGGGTAACGCGGGTCTGATGCTACTACCAAGTGCTCCTCCATCATGGGTCTGCCGCTACAACAAAGCGCTTTACACTGGGCTATCCGAAACACACCAAGTCGATAGATCAGTAGTCGTCAAGTCTCACCCAGATACTAGGTCTCTGCACTCTGCTATCTCGTCACCGGGAGGGTCCGCTCCATGAGCTACGGGTCTATTCCTCGGGTGTGCTTTCACTGGGAGTACGGGAACCTCCAGGTGAGCACATGGTAGCGGAAGGCTTAGATGCGTGCTCAGTACCACTTTTGTACCCCTAGTTTGTGTTAAAACATTACAGGGACGTAAAGCCCTGTGGTGGGAGTAATGTAAAGACCCAGAAATTTCATGGAAATCTTTTCTTCATAATTTTTTTTGGGTTTTTACAAGTATGCAGTTTCTGACAGCGCCTGATTCCGAGGCCCGGTGTGCCCGGAATCATTTTCCAAAGTTTAGCTCGGGTACGTTCAGTGAACAAACGAGCGGGTTTTTTTATAACTTTTGAACCGGTGCTCGGAATCGAATTCTGAGGGAACCGATGGAATTGCAGCGCTGAAAATTTCTTAGAAATGCCTTTTCCAGAGTTGTGTTGTCTCGGGTGTGGTTTTTAAATTTTGGGGTTAAGTAAAGAAATAAAATAAAAGTGGTGAAACCAATTTTATTTTATTTTTGTTCAACCTAGATAAGTGGATGGAGTGGGACACACAATATCCTACCCACTAGGTAGGATATTTGTGATGTGGGGCCCACATGATCCCCACCATTTCTTTTCTTCCTAACCCCACTAATTTAATTAAGAAACGCACCCGCAACCCCTTTTTAATGAAGTCAACCCATGTGTTTCTCTGGTTAATAAACGCCTCATTAATTTGGGCGGATAAATCATAGCAATTAATTCTTTTAATTGTTTCTTTCTTTTTGAAATTCAAACGTTGTATTGTGTTAATAAAATAAGACAACTCTTATTTTATTAGGGGTTGGTTGTGCAAGAGGGTTTGCGGAGAATTCTCTAAAGCTTTGAAGTTCTTCCTCCTCATTGAAGAACACGAAGAACGCGAAGAATGCGAGGAACGTGGACCTCCGACGAAGGTCGACAAGAACGCCGGATCATCGGAGATCGATGATGCGACGCCGACGAATCCATTCTCTGTGAAGCGACGATCCTCCTTTCGCGGCGCCTTCTTCCACGACGGTTAATTCCGCGACGAATCATCACTCATCAAATTCGACAATGTTGGGGTTTTTGGTTCAATTAAATCTATGTGATTTATATCCTCGGCATGTGTTTAAAATTTATCGGAAGCTGTTTAAACTGCTAACGCGGTGGGTGCGGACCAACGAATAGGTCTGAACCCACCATTTCTTCATTCTTGGTGTGTGGATCGGTGGGTGATGATGAAGTACGCCGCAAGGGAATTTTGAGGTCTTCGCAGTAAAGAGTTGATCCCTGGTGGACCGCTGGTGAAGACGACAGGAAAAAGGGACCACCGGCGTGCATCTGGTGGTCCGTGGAATACACCGCCGGCGTGCCTCGCCAACACGGCAGCGCCGGAGGCCGAAGGCGGCGGCAGCCCGCTGGTCCCATGACCGCGCGGGAACGAAGAAGGCGGGACGCGGCGCTCGTCTGCGTCCGTTGGCTAGGGGCGGTCGCCACGCAGGGGGAGGGGGGGTTCGTTCAAGGGGGCGGCACCCCCCTTTTGCGCAACCGTTCGGTCAGTGCCGAGCTGACCCACTCGGCCAACACCGGGCCGCGCCGTCCGGGTCGGACCTGGACTCGTGTTGGGTCGTCCCAGTTCGGGCCGACCTAGGGGGGTTGGGCCGGGTCGGACCGGGCCCAGACCCCCCATTTTCAGACTATTTCGGTCTGTTGCCTATAACATGGGCTACAGACCTCCGATTGATGCACCATTAGTTGCGTAGAGATCCTTGTATTCTGACGGTCGTTTCGGTATATTACACTCAAGGTTTTGGAAAACTTTGAGTATGGCAGGGTTGGTTCGGATACCAAACCAACCGGGCCCTCGGAGCAGAAACACTTATATCTCGAGCTCCAGACGTCCGATTGACGTGTCGTAGGCTTTGTTGGAATCCTCTTGATGAGACGGAACTTTTTTCATGCTTCGCCTGGGTTTTGGATGTAGTTGGATAATGGCCGGGTTTGATTGTACCCGAAATTCAACCGGGCCCCTTGAACGAAAAAGCCAATAACTCTCAGACCAGACGTCCGTTTGACGCACCGTCTGTGACGTTGAGTTCCTGTTGAAGATACAAAGCTTTTGGATACATCAACTCTGGACTATGTGTTAGTTGATGTATCAGCCCCTCGGCTCATGGAGCTGACCCTCCCGAACGACCTTGTTGTGTCCGGGAACCCTAGAGCTGGCTGCGACTGCAACGATGATGACGTCTGTGCATAAATCCTCCATGGATTCGACGGCGACGACTATAACACTCAGCGATCCTACATGGATCAGTGCTACCGATCCTGTGTGGGTCAGATCCTGTGTAGGTCAGCGCTCAGCGGTTCTGTGTGGGCCAGCGCCTACAGATCGTGTGTGGGTCTGATCCTGTGTGGGTCATTTCGGGGGATAGTTACCTATCGATCCTGTGTGGGTCACATCCTTTATGGGTCATTGCAGGGGTTAGTTACCTATCGATACTTTGTGGGTCATTGCGGGGGTTAGTACCTATCGATCATGTGTGGGTCCGACGGCTTAGATGAATCAGTGGCAATATCTGATCATCTCTATCATCATACGAAGAAGTATACCTGTGTGAGCTGAATCTCGTTATGCTTTCCTGTATGGATTGGGTTGTGGTTTCCTGTTTGGACTGGGTTGTACTTGAGCTCGGATGTTGGAGCCGAACGATAATTGATGAATTAGGTATATGTATGGTAATATACCTAAGTAGTGTCGGATGTTACATCGTGTTTGTAACTTTCCTTTTTGGATTATCCTTTATGGATTCTGGGAGACCTTTGGGGGTCTCGAGGTCCCTACTTAGTAGGTTATACTCACCCCTGCACGGGCTATGCCTGCACTACGTTGTGTTGGTTGCAGACGACGGACAACGCTGATCGTGGTTGAGGCTTGCGGAGCTGGTTGGTACCTGGAGGTGGACCACTGGGTGGGACGTACTCGGAGAGGACGGCTGGACCCGAGGAGCTGTGGAGGATATCTGTACCCACACTTCAGGTGGGACTTCCAGTTGACGGCTCGAGGCTATGGCTTTACTTTTCAGTTGTTGTACCCTCCTTTTCAGTTGTACTTTACTTTTAGTTTGGGTTTGTATTCTGTCCCACTTACTTTCCGCACATACTGTTGTACCAAGTTTTTTACTTAGTATTTACTTCTTCTTGCTTACTCTGTGGTGTTTCTTTACTTTACAAAGGCAATGCCTTCCCTTTTTACTGGGAATTACACCTTGGTGATAGTCAACAGCCCCTGGCCTATGAATGGTGGGCTTGGGGTAGTCACAGCACGGACCCCGAGGACGGGTCGTGACACAATGGTCAGCTCCCTCCTCCAATGGTCATATTTTCCATGAAAATCAGAGGGACCTATACACGTGTAAGTCAAAAAATGGTTAATTAGAAATAGAATGGATGACATAGTTTAATAATAAATCATGTATAACTAAATGCACGAAGTCGTTTTGAAATGGAGCATATTTAAGAAAACGACATTCAAATTTTCGGAGTGTAAGAAAATTAAATGTTCGGAGTCTAACCAAAATTAAATATGGAGTCTATGTTAAGAAATGTTTGGATTCTGTTTTTATAGGAATTCAGAGTCTTGTTTCACCAGAGTTCAGAATCTAAACATGTAGAAGTTCGAAGTTGAACATCATAGAAGTTTGGAGTCGAACTCATGAAAGTTTGGATTCGAACCCATGAATGTTCGGAGTCGAACATCATAAGAGTTCTGAGTCGAACTCATGAAATTTCGGAGTCGAACTTCATCAGAGTTCGGAGATGAACTCATGAAATCTTGAAGTCGAACTTCATAAGATTCTAGAGTCTAACTCATGAAAGTTTGGAGTCGAACTTCATAACAGTTCAGAGCCGAACTCATGAAAGTTCGGAGTCGAACTTTATAAGAGTTCAGAGTCGAACTCATGAAAGTTCGGAGTTGTCCTTCATAAGATTTAGGAGTCAAAATCGCGAATGTTCGGAGTCGAACATCATAAGAGTTTGGAGTTGAACTCATGAATGTTCGGAGTCCATAATTTGGATTAGAACTTCATTACAGTTCACATCCAGAATTCAGATCCTAAAAACAGAATGCTCCAAATCTTGACATTATATGACTTCTAGGATTTTGGGTATGAATCCGGTTTTTGTACTTAAGAAAAATATTTCTATGTATATGAAAATCTAGGTTAGGTTAAATTTCCTTTAAAAAGTAAATTTTCCTTATGGAGGTAAAATTTATATTTTCTTAAGTAGAAGGTGTTTGTGATTTTCAAAATAAGAAGGAATGGAAAAGTCATAAGGAAAACCATATTGACTCAACAGTTTCTACAGTGGTTAATCATATTTGCACACCCATTGTCAAAATGTACAAACACATTTCAACTAAAATATATTACTAATGGGCTTTAATTTCTTGCCTCACCAGCTTCCATGTAGACACCAACCATATGACCAATCTTACCAACATCAGAATAACTTCCCAGCATTCTAGTGACATTATACTAGATTTTTTTTACCACACTTCTCACAATATAAGACTTATTATATGTCTAAAATTATAGGATGAATGATTTTCCATCGAATGCCAGCTAGACCTTTTAATTTTCATGTTGTCATTTGACACATTATCAGAGGAAAACTCCATTTCTACATTCACATCAAATCAAAAAAAAATCTCATAGAAATTTAACTCATGAGAAGACATTTCCATTTAAATATCCTGGAAAAAATCCTTAGTAAAACAAACATATATTAATAACTATATCTGACATATAATTTGTTATATACTCTGATAGTTGAGTGAATTTCACTTCATATTCATCTACCAATTCATCCTCCCATTGTCTCAATCAAATTAATTGATTTCTATCGTATGTCTAATAAACTTAGGAAAATATTTCTCTATTAAAATATAATTAAATTCATCCCTCTTCGAAGAATAGATCTATTCACTTTCCCAGATATTCAAAAAAATTGAGATCATATAATTGCCTAAATAATCAAAATGATAAATTTAAAGAGTTACCTTTGGGGGATCCGAACAACCTATACTGTAGATGTATTTTTCAACGGATTTAATTCATCAATCAGTTATCACAGTGCTGAATGATCCACTGAACGATGGGTGATGCTATCAAAAAAATCACCACTTTTATCATGTTCTTCTATTGTAGATATGTTTTCCCTTACATGGACACAAAAACATTAATTTCATTATTTAAATGATCCATCATTATAAAAGATTGCGTGGTTCTGATTCCAACCATCCCAAGATGCTAATTCGTATTGATTTTTTCCCCATGGAGCTTTCTCACTATATCATCCATTCTTCATAAGTAGAATACCATTACAAACAAAAAAAATTAGATGAATTGACTTAGAAATAATCAATATATATCCTTTTATCTAACTGTAATGTTAAATCTTTTAATGGAGTGGTAATAACATTATCCAAAACACTATAGTTATATAACCACACTCTGACACCAGCTATAAGGATTCAACCTTAAAATATAGCATAATCATGAGTGATGTGTTGAATTATATATTACCTCACATTAAAGATATTTTCAGGTTTATTGTTTTATATAACTACACCATTACCCATATATAAGAAGACCATAAAATAAAATTTAACACTACCAACAATTTTAAATTTTTTTACCATACAAAACCTTACAACAATTAAACATGATATCTTTTTTGAAATCTCATTACAATTATAAAAAAAATTCTAATCCCTTAATCATCCTTATGTCATCTGGAAAACAATAAAAAAAATTGAATTCCTAATGAAATCTATGTATGCGATATAATTATAAGAAAACCAATATCAACATTAATAAATAAATAAAACATGGAAACATTAACATTAATTAATATTTTTTACCTTGATAATAAGTAAATTCATTCCCTTCATAAGAATATCATTTCATTCCATTTTGTATTATCACAATCATTTCCTAAAACACATAACAAGCATAGAAAATTTATAAAGGTAACATAGAACATCATTATACATTTCACTCTTATAAATGGAAAACAAATAAAACTAATTTCCAAACATATCACCCTTACCAATGAAATATCCATATGGCCAAATTATATATAAATTACATTAAAGGGCTATCAAAAACCCACCTCTCATTGGTTTATGTAAAAATAAACCATCATTTATTTATTACAGAATCTCCCATCAAATGCCAATGTAAATTTTTTATAATAACAACACCTAAATGATTAAAATTGTAAACATTTCACTCATAAATTTTTATGTTTCATAATAATATATTATTTCTAGATATTGGAAAAATAAATCAATTTTAAAACCAACATTTTTATAAAAATTCAAATAAAATAAAAATAATATATTTCGTTAACAAAAACATTAATTCAAGCTATGTTAGACAAAAATAAAATAATTCCCAAAGAGACAGAAAAAAAAAATTTCATATTGTATGTTAAGAATACATCATTCAATATTTTCATTGTCAAAAAAATATTTATAATGAACGTAAAAAGATTCATTTAAACAAATATTTAAATGAAATTAAAAATAGATATTAAATTACATTGAAAGTACGTTTATAACCCTATAAATAAATATGTGAAATTATATGATGATTATTTCCTTAGATAAAAGATTATAAAATTTAGTCTTTAAACATTTAGTGTGTCAGATACCACATTAAACATTAAAATTGTAATAGCCATGAAATATTTGAATTAAAAAATCAGTATATTACCTGAAAAAAATAAAATATGTACATATAATGTTTAAGGGGGGTTATACACATATTACTATGTTATAATGGTTCATATAATAATGAAATCCTCAATGAATGGATATTGTGTCAAAATCCTTTAGTTGGGTACAACATGTATTTTGTGTACTTAACATCATTAATAATAAACATATATTTATTATAAACACTCATGATAACATTTTTCAAGTTTATTTTTACATATATTTCAATTATTTATATGTTTTATACAATTATATAACCATTTATGCTTATGTTTGGTGTTTTGACCGTATTCGATTTATGTGTTAAAATGACTTTGATAGGTCAACTATGCTCAAAGGGGATATTATATGAACACATACATGACAATAACCATGAATTAATTATTAAAAATATTCCAAAATTAAACATTTAAATCCAACCATGAATGATGGTTCTGAATAATGAACTAATGTTGTTATCACTGAGATTGTATGTCATAGGTACTAATGAATAACGTTCTCATTTTTCAACATTCATGTTTGAAATAAGGTAAGTAAAAATTATTTTTCCATAATGTTAATATAATAATATATATAATTTTATTTAATCACATATACTTTTAAATACAGATTTTTGGGGGTCAACATAATCACATCACATCGAGGAGGTGGTAATCCACAAATCCTCGAATGACCTTGTCACTTTTTTAGTCTCTGGAAAAGTCCTTATGTGAAATATACTTTCTATTTAAATAAATTTAATTATTTCATTAATATAATACATAATTTATATATGTAACATATATTTAATTAAACTCATCTTTAATACGTTCCACCAAATGTGTGAATGTATCACATCACATGGAGGAGGATGAATTTAACTCTTTTACATTGTTATCACATTAAAATAAGATAGAGTGGATAATAGTGTGTGTTGAAAATAATTAAAAATGATTAAATATTTAATAATTATCATAGAAATTATATATAAATATAATTTCTAACATAATTCCCAACCATTAATTATGGTAACAGAGAAACAAACAACATTGTTTTGTGAGGTGGTTGTTCATCGTACACAAGAATGGTAAGTCTATTACCCATTAGATGGATGTGTGTTTAAGTGATGGATTGAAACTTCTCTTAAATTATTTTATATGTTCAGGCTACTATAGATATTATGAATTGATATAATAATAATATCCAAGGAATATTATAATGAAAATAAAATAAAAACAACTGATGAATGTCGTTATATCTTATTTGAGTAACTCCTTTTTGCTTAAACAAAAGGGATTCCTTGGACTTATTTCACAGTGAGTAGATGAATCTAGTATGAGGGGAGGGATTTTGAAGATATATTTGGGAAAATCTGAATGAAGACTTAATTTCTTGAGATGTATGAGGAAGTGAGAGGGGAGAGTTCATTTTTACAGTAGAAGAGGAGAGGCACTCTTGTAAATTTTTTAAAAGGAAATTCTACACACATTTTTTCTATGTCATGTGGATCAAATAATAGTAAAAATTAATTCCAATGGAGTATAGGTTATAAATATTTCGATAAAATTTCGTTTTGTAAATTTTCACCCGCATTTAGTCCCTTAATAGTATATATAAGTCACAAATTATGATTATTTTTCTATTATTTCTGTTATAGTTACATTTAATCAAATTCACAAATATCATTGGTAAATAACTATGTAGACTTAATTATAATTATTAAATTATATTTATTAAAAAATGTGAATTCATTTTTCCAAAATTACAATCACATATTTTGAAAAAATCAATTTTCATTTAATCTTGATGATTGGACAACAATGCTTGTGTCAAATGTAAAAACGCTAAAATTTTTATTGTGTTTTAATATCTAATTTAAAATTGGGATTCATTTTAGTGACCTAAATGATTTAACTCATATAAAAATTATCTATCTATAAATAATGTCTAACTAAAAACATCATTTAACTAGGAAAGTGGATTGGATGAAAAATATTTTCGGAAATAAAAGATGATATTACTCACAATACATTGAAATGTGATAGTTTTCAAAAAAATAACCATAAATTCACCCAAATTAGATTCATACATTTAAAATTCAAAAAAGAAGTTCATATTTCATATGAAATTATAAGAGTCTAATTTTTTTAAATAAAATTTTTTAAAACTACATTTAAAAAATATAAATGTTTTTATGCTTAAAATTTGATCTATTCATAATTTAAGCCTATAAAAAATATTTTATTAATGTAAAAATATATTAATCTTTTTTAAAGATGATATATTTACTCTTATCCATCTCCACAGATATAACTACAACATGATTACTACAAAATAAAATAACAATATTAATAGTATATTTCTATTCATTATAACTAATTGTTTCATAAAATGTAAGATTCTAAAGAAACTCAAACTTATGTGTCTTGTACACAAATTTTGGTAACATCCATTTTTTTGTAAAATTACTATATAATTTACAAATGTTATTAAATATGAAAATACATGTTCTATTACTTATTGGGATGTTAAACTAATTTCATTATCTATATTCACGGTTTGAAATTACTGATAACCTTGTTTTTATTATTAGTTATAGTATCAATAATTTTTTATAAAAAACTATTAAATATTTAATAATATTTTATTTTTTGTTTATATATATATATATATATATTATACAGAAATATAATTTTTTAAATAAAATGGTTTGGTGGATGATTTTCAAAAATGTTTTTTCTGTATGATTTATCATGAAAATGAACATTAGAAGAAATATTGTTCTTAAATGTTATTTCTAAGAAGTATCGTTCTATTTTATATCCTTCTTATATAACTATCCATAGATGTTTATTTAAAATGAATATCCCTCTTAATAATCCTATAAAATAATGTGGTTCCCCTTCAGGTGTCTTATGTAAAAAGTTTAAAAATAATCATTTTACATAAAAAAGAACATTCATCCCAAAATAACTCCCCCCGCCCAATAAGTGTGTTCGTAATTTTTATTCATAATTATGAAATTGGGGGGTCTTATTATTTTAACATATACCAAAAAACAATAGACGATTAATATTTTTTTAATCCAATATAATAATCATAATTATTATAACAACCTAGAGTTCTATCAATAGAAATTGCACTCTAATGTCAAATGGCATAAACACAAAACATAACATTGCACAAGCATTTTAAATGATGAATGAATGAAATAAGGAATGTTTCTAAAATTCATGGATCCTATGCCAATGAAACAATCACATGAACTTCAGAATAGTAATGTGACTCTTATGAATAATAACTCATCAAATTGAATATTAACCCCACCAATTAATGTATGAGTAATATTTATTCATTTTTTAAGTAAGAATATTATATAATTATATCGCAGTATAAGTAAATAAATATTTTTAAAATTAATAATCAATTGTTTGTATTTTAGAAATTCATTAATGTTTAATTTCAATATTATATCTAATTAAATAATTTAAATACAAATTTATATTCATAAAATGTATTCATAATTAAATATTTGGATGTATTATGATTAGAAATTAATTTTATGAGACCTTGGTAATTTTTTCAATGTTATATAAAATAATTAATAATTTTAAAATCTATAAATTTCATGTAAATTATGATTTTATATAAAAATAAAATTATTATATTTAGAAAATAAATTTTATAAAATGTAATTCATTTTTTAATTCTAATAATTGGAAAATGGATATAGTTATTTTTCTCAATTCTTCTGAAATACATGAATTTTTGACTAATAGTTAAATATGATAAATTATGTCATATATAAATTATAATTTAAATAAACTATTCATTGAGTCCTAGATGGTGTAATAACTATTGATTTGAACTGAAAATATCCAATTACTAAATTTAGTTTTAGTAATCCACACACTTTCTTGTTAAGAAAAAAATATTTAGAAAATTAAGGAGAAAACGCCCCTCTACTCCACTATAAATACTACCCCTCAAAACCACTTCTTTTCACACCTCTAAATCCTTGATTCATTCCCAAATTCAAACCATTAATCTTCCAAAAACACTAACACTATTCTCGGAGATTTTTTTCTTAACAAAATACCAAAACAAATCCATTAATGAGGTTCTGAATAAGAATGAATCAAAAGGTAAGATGCTCGTTCAATTCCTTTCAAATTCTTTTCAGTTTCCTTTGTTTTCATTTTTTATACTCACGTAACCTCTTTAAAAATGAGTTAAAACACCCATAACATACATATTCTTGAAATTTATCATGTTTATGGAATAATTATTCATCAATATTTTCTTCCTTCTTTTATTACTTTAATAATGAAATCAACCTCCATGATGGGCCAATTTACCAGCTTCATGAACATCATGCTTTTATCTTTAAATTACATCTTGAAGTCTAATCAAGTAAACATTTATATGAATTAAATATGTTAAAATATATGTATTAAATCAACATTAATTTCCTAGCTACATTTTTTACTCGTGATATTAATTTATAAAACAATATGATTTAATTGTGATAAAAAATGCTAAATTAATGGAAATTATTATCACTAATGATTTATCTAATGAATAATACTAACTTCTTAAAATATTTTTTATTCATATTTTATAAGTTCATTAATAAAAAATAACTTTATTTATTGAGAACTATCCTAAACCTACATGATTTTACATAAATATATACAATTATACTGATCATGAAAACCTAATAAATCAACACCCCCAAACGACGAAATAGAATCTCTTGACCCATAAAAAAGATATAAGGTAAAATTATATTGTTTTAATAAATAAAATAAATGTATAAATGTTTCATTAATTATTAATTATTGAATCAAATTGGATTATTCATGGAATTAAGTACAATTATATAATCGTTTTGACATAAGGTAAGGGATTCTACCGAAACCTCATTTATTTATTCAGGTTACTCATTCACACTTTTTACCCAAATGAAATTTTATTTAATTTATGTTTAAATATTCAAAATTATAGGTGTATGTTCCAAAAACAATTATCATGATCTATTCATCATTTGTTTTTGGTATATATATGTTTTTAAGAGGATCCCTACTCAATTCTTCCCAATAAAGATACCCTATTTAAGAAAACTTCTCAAATTCATACCCATTTTCAAGTGTTCTCAATAATATATTTTAAAGAATACTTATGGTTATAAAATAATAATTTTATCATTAAAAAATACCTTTCCTCAATTATCATTTTCTAAAAACTATTATTCCCTTCCCATTTTAAATAATCTTAAATGTTTTCCCATAAACCATACTAAAATATTTTATTTCTAAAGATTCATAAACACTCATTTAAATTCAGTTTAAAATCACATATCGTGATATTTTCCAATATTAACTTACTAATTCCCAATAATTAGTAGAATACCTTCTTCAATAGAAACCATTATTATATTTCCACTTGATATGGATTTTGACATTGTGATGATAACCAATTCATTCCCTAGGTAAACCTTATATTTATGTTTGTGTGATTATGTGTGATTATTTATGTGGAAAAATATTCATGAACTGGTTAGGATGGGTGCTCCCAGTTAGTGTTCCAATTCATTGGGTAATTATTTTTCTCAAGATACATTATGTGAAACTGTACTGGTGGTTATCCCTGACTCGTGATCCTCTATGTGAAAGAGCATTGACCCAGGATCCTTAATGTGAAATAATAAATGAATCATCCTAAAGTCATGTATGATATTGCTTACACATTATGAATAATCTATTATTATATAATCTCATATTGTGATTACTTATGTTTAATCATTTTCATATTCTTTTTTTATCATTATTATTTTCCTTTATGCTTGTGTAATAAGATTTATTTTAATTATTATACTGTTATTGGGATTTTTTATCTCATCACATTATTAATTTCCCCTAGGTTATACCATATATATGTAAGCGGTCAAATGAAGTTAGGAGATCATAATGATTGATAAATTAATAAATTTTTTATTTAGTTTCATTTTTTATGTTTTATGTTCATAGTCTTTCAAGACACTACACTTTATAATCTGTAACGTGTAATTTTTAGTTTACCTATGATTAAAATAATGTAATGATATTTGTAAAATACTCTGGCCTCTATAGTAGGTATCATGCGATATGATTTGTTGTTTTTTTAAGTCTATGAATAGTTCACATCAGTAAGAACCCTAGATATTGGCTTATTTATTAGTAAAAACCCATAAATTTTGTAATGTATAGAGTAGTGTATTACCAAGAATATAAACCCCGGAATGGATACTAAAATTAGATGTGGTTTAGGAACAGATTTACCTAGTATTGAAATCACGGAAAATGTGTTTCCGGACTAACTCAGTGTAGCCTAGTACATGAAAACGAGCCTAATCACACAACTGGTTTGACACTCATAGGGGATATGCGTTAGTAAATTCATAATCTCTTTAAAAAAATTATTAAGGGAAATAAGAAAATTAAAATTAAAATATGTTTTAGGAAAAATATCATTGATAACCTATATTGAATCCTAGGGAATCAAAAGTTAGGATATACCTTTCATTTACAATTTTATCCCTTTACGTTCAAATTTTCCTTTTATTGTGATTTACATTAACTCCCCCTGGTTGGAAATTATTTTTCATAACTAATGATAGTAAATAGATGAACATTTTCCAACAGTCAATGGGATAGGGAGTATGAGGACTATCCATATTAAATTACAAATATGATGGGAACGGGTGCAGAAAACATCAATATAATACATTCTCAATTGTCTCTACTTATGAATATAAGTTGAATAGTTTGTAATGCCTTCCATCTCTTGAGAGAGAGAGAATGTTTCCAATGAATCATTCATGGGGAAAATGCCACCAATATTTATTGTATATTGTAATCCCCTATAATTAAAGAAGGTGGGAATTATGATATCACTACTCTTGATGTTGATTCGGACAACGTTGCAGTGACATGTACACTGGTTATTTATTCGGGAATAGTGAAATAATATTTTATTCTTGTTCTATGAATTGTTTCATATATTTCATGTTTAGTACAAATATTTAAACACCACCTCAATATATATATAATGACTTATTTATGATAACATAAAATAGTGATTTTCTTTACCCAAAGTACATAACTCCTCCTAGGTTAATGTTTTTTAACAGACCCTATAATAAAATCTTGTCATTCTCTCTTTGGTTCAGATTGACGCAATATAGGTTATTGGTTGGAAATAATTATAATAATTCATTGTCAGCACTAGGTAAAGGGGCATCAATCTATATATCACAAATCATCCTCCAAAACATTAAAATTGTAAAGATGAAGATGAATTTCTTTTAGAATCCTCATCTTGAGTGTTGATATTATTTCTTTAAAAGAAATCATATCTTCCTCAAATGATTGAAACAATGGAGATGATAATTCTCAATGACATTCCCATCGTGAGGGAATACATTGATGTATTTGCAAAAAAAATTCCATTCTTTCTCCTGATAGTGTGGTTGAGTTCTCAATCACACTTATTCCCAGTTCTGCCAATGTATTGAATACACCTTGTATAATGGAAACCATTGAGATGTAAGAACTGAAGAAGCAGTTATATGAGAATATGTAAAATGGTTTTATATGCTTGTTTTATCCACTATGGGGTGAACCAATACTCTTTGTTAAGAATATGGATTGATCAATGCTTCAATGCATTGATTATCATGTGATAAATAAAATCAATAAAAAGAATAAATATCCTCTTAAATTAATTGATGGCATGTTTGATCAGCTATATGGGGCCTATTATTTCTCAAATGTGTACCTTCATTCGGTATATAACCAATTAATGGTGAGGATGAATGATATTACTATGAATTCCCTTTAAACAAGGTATGGACACAATTTGTTCATTGTGATGCACTTTGGACTCATAATTCACTAGCCATTTTTATGGATTTAATGAATACAGTCTTTAGAAATGACCATGAAAATTATTTGTAGTCTTTAATAATGATATTATGATATAATCCATGACAATAGAGAAATATCAGGGAAATATTAATTCTATTCTAAATACTATGTAAAGGGTGTAACTATATGAATGGTATTGAAAATTTCTGTTCTTGATGGGGGAAGTTTCATTATTGGGGCTTGTCATTAATAGAAATGAAATATCTCGGGACACATTCATGAAAAAAGAAATCCAATAACTGAAAAAATATGTAACAAAGATCGATAGTTTCCATTGCCTAGATGGGTATATCTAAAGATTTGTGAATAACTTATCGGTATTTTCAAACCCAATAAAAAATTTGTCACATAAGGGAGTAATGTTTTCTAGACTCATGAATATGAGGAATTCATTATGGATCTAAAAACTTGTTTTATCATTGTGATTGTACTCACACTGTAAAAAAGTTGTAAAATCATTGTGGTGTACATTAATTCATTAAAAACGTCTTAGGTTGTCTGCTAATTCACAATGATAAATTGATTACATAAACCTCAATGCAGTAAATAATTCATGAGAAAAACTATCATATGCATGATCTCGAGTTGGTAGATATGATCTCTACATTGAAAATTTATAATCATTACCACTACGGGTAGAACTGTGATATATATACCAATCATAAGTGTCTCAAATATATATTCATCGGGGAGGTGATTAATATCCAATAGTGAATATTGTTAGAGCTCATTAAGGATTTTAAATACTCAATCAACTGCCATTTTGTGAGGACAATATGGAGGTGAATGCACTATATGGAAAGGATCAATCTTGTTTATCAATAATTGGAATTGATAATGATTCAATATACATTGATTTTTAATGGATGGACATGGAAATGTTTAAATAAATAAACCCATAAATCCTTTCTCAAATGGCTGTTAAACCATCCCTTTTGGGCGAAATAAAAGATGATCAATGAAATGTCAGGGAAATTTATAAAGGAAGAATGAAACCTGAAATAGGAAATCTAAAGAGTTTAAGATATGTTAGGATTTAGTCATAGGATTTGGGTCTTTACTATGTGTAAAATACAGTCCACAGAAAGAGATATATCTTCTGAATGACGCACATAGTTCAACATTTATATTCAACAATGGAGAACAATTATGTGTTGATATCTCTCAGAGAAATTTTTGTGGGACTATATAAAAAATGATATTGCTAAATAGACATCAATGTTACTAGTTTTTTATTATTTAATTTTTTAAAGGAAACTTTCTAAAGGGATGATTTGACTATTTCCCATACCAACATGGAAATAAGAAAACATCACCATGGACATTATCACTGGACATACAAATACATCCATAGAAAATAGTTCTATTAGGTTTATTTTGGATTATCATAAAAGACCTCAAACTTTATAACAATTTGAGAGGAATTATTAATGCATAAAATTTCAATAATATATATCAATGATGTGGTTAGGCTGCATGGAGTGCCGCTATTTATTGTATCCGATGAGATCCAATATTAAACCCTATGTTATGGAAATGTATTAAACATGTTTTAAGCACTGAGTTTAACATCAGTACATCCAATCATCCTCAAACTGATGTCCAATACATCTGAAATAGGACCAAGGCCTTCTTTTTATTGATTTTTATATAACCCCCCTTTCAAGGGATGAGGGGGAACCATTATAAGTCCCATAGGCATACAAATTACATGACTCGTAGGTCATAGGAAATATACATTCTATAACTACATGGAACTGCTCCTATCTTGCTTCATCATCATGATGTCAACTCTCCACCCTCACACGACTATTTCGGCAAGTCTCCCCATGGAATCACATTCTTGTCTAAATGGAAAATTCCATACACTCTCTTTCTAAAAAATCTGCTTAATTATCTACTCCATTGAATGGGTCGGCTTCAAATCATCATCTGGAGTCTTCTTCTTGTAGAGTCTTCCTAGTAGTTAAGCTCAATTTCTGGTGCCCTGAATTACATGATGTGGTCTGAAGGACTTGAGGTGGCCTAAAGGCTTTGAGGTGACCAGAAGGCATTATGTTGGCCTGAATGCCTTACTAGCCCGAAGTCCATGTGTAGCCTGAAGGCCTTAAAGGACCCGAGGCCCAAACTGGTGGCCCAAAAGCCCAAACAAATGAATATTTTTGACTGCTATAGTACTAAATATTTCCTTCTATAGTGCTTACTCGAGTAGCCACTATGATACTTCTACAATACCGTAAAATTATTTCTCTACTCAGTTCTGAACTCGGGTCTCTTGGATGCACTTGATGGGTCCTTGCCAACTAGGCTGAGTCTACTACTCTTGATGGCCAATATAAGAGGGAAACTCATTAATTGGAAGACATATTGAGAGAATATTCTGTGGAATTCATATGTGGATGAGACCCAGATCTACCACAAGTCAAATTCTACTACAATAATCATTTCCACTTTAGAATCCAAATGGATCCATATAAATCCCTTCATGTATATGATTCATAACACTAGAATGTTGGGACCCTGTTGGTGATCGTATGCATTTAAGACGTGAATTGATTGAAGAAATGGCGGGAAAGGTGAAGCACATTCATCAACACATCAATGAAGACAATATTTTACAATGGGTATATGTAGATAATCGTCCATGGGACCTAAATTTTAAGGTTGGGACATGGTATTACTTTGTATATCACCCTAGAAAAGGATCATGAGTATCAGGAAGAATGGAAAGCTATGTCCCAGGTACATCATTCCAATCGAGATCTTTGATCATGTCAGAGAAGTGGTCTATCGATGATCATGTCCACCAACCATGTTTCTAGAACACAATGTATTCATTGTATCCATCTTAAGAAATTACAGACGCAATCCTTCACATGCACTTACAACATAGGTGGTACAGTGGGAGAATGATCTTTCTTATGAGGAGAAGCGAGTGGAGAAAATGAATTTTAGAGATACTGTTCTATGAAATGAGACTAATCACCTGATTAATGAATTATGGAATAACCATAACTACTAAGAGGATACATGGGAATGAGAACAAGAAATTATAGCAAACTAGTCAAACTTGTTTTCAATAGATAATGTAAAATGAATGATTGAGTGACAAATTTCATAAGAGAAGAATAATGTAATGAACTAATGTTTTATCTATATAAATACTTTTATTATTTAACATGGTATAAGAATATAATAAAACAAGATACAAGATTTATAAATGATGAATGAATTAAATGACAAGTGGTTATAACAGATAAGAAACCTATATAGATGAAATAATAACTTGGCCTTAGGAATTTAAATTTGAAGCTTATGAATTTAAAATGTATAATAGAGTAGTAACCTCACCAATTAAATTATAATAATATTCATCCATAAACTAAGTGACAATATGATATAATTATATCATATTATATGTAAAAATATATTCAAGAAAATATTAATTAAGTGTATGAATTTTTTAATTCATAAGTATTTAATTACGATTTTATGAAATATTCTATAGTTGTAAAGAAAATTTATTTACATAATATGTATTTATAATTAATATTTATATTTATTATTATTATAATATAATATAATGACACCATATTTAATTTTCCAATGTTATATAAAATCAGTGAAAATTTTAAAATCTATATTTTTTGAGTTAATTATGATGTAAATAAAAAATTAAATTTATCATATTTAGAAAAAAATTTATATAAAATGGATTTCATTTTTAAATTTTACACTTATCAAATTTTTTAGGGAGAATTTTTTGAATTTTTCCGAAATACATGAATTCTTGTGAATAGCACAATATAGTAATTTAATATATATATATATATATACATTATAATTTAAATACAGGGTTTATTGAGTCATAGATGATGTAAGAAAAGTTGTTTATATTTAAAATGGTCTAATTCTGTTATTTGGTCTCAAAAATTAAGAGTTTTTCTTATCTTTAGGAAAATAATAAAACATTTAATAAAATAGTGAAAATATACCCCTCTTTTTCACTATAAATAACACCCCTCACCACCTAATCTTCCCACTCCTATCAAGCATTTAGATTAATCCAAATTCAATCTAATAATATTCCCAAAAATATTTCCCATATCACGGACCTTTTGGTGTTAAAAAAGATAAAAATCAGTCTCATAAAAAGGTTCTCAAGAAGAATTAATCACGATGTAAAACCCTCTTCTCTTTCACTTCAATTTCTTTTCATTTTCCATTACTTTCATTTTCTATCCTCCACTCCCCTCATTTAAATTGAATGAAAATGATATTATATTACGTATACTTTAATTTTATCATGTTTATGTATTAAATATTTCTCAATCTCTTTTCTATCGCTTTTACATTAAGAATGAAATCATTGCATGTGAGTTGTCGATTTACCACCTTCTAGGACGACATGCATTCATCATTAAGTTTCGTCATCAATGATTTTCATGAATCCATTTTTATTGATGAACTAGATTAAATGATATATTTAATATATAAAATTTAATGTTATTTTTTCATTGTTTACAAATAATAATATTTTATAAAACATGATGAGATAGTTATGATAAAAAAACACTATATTAATCAAAACGATTATCTTTAAGGATTTATAAAATGAATCATTCTACAGTCTGTAAAAAATGTTATTTTAAAAATATTTAATTGATATAATAACATATAAGTTCATTTTTGGACAACTATCATCATTCTAAAAGAATTACTAGATATATATATATATATATAAGTAAACTATTCATAAAAACCAAGGAAATCAACACTCCCAAATGAAGAAATTGATTTTATTATCCAATCAATAAGTCCATAAATGAACATAATAACGTTATAATAAATATTATATATTGCAAAAAATTTATATAACTAATAATAAATTAATATTATTAGATTATTAAAAATATTAAGATAAATTAAATAATCTTTTTTGACTTAAAATAAGGGATTCTACCAAAAACATCTTCTATTACTTCAGGTTAATCATTCTCTATTCCTATCAAAATTAAATTATATTTTATTTTTATAAAGATCACATAAAATATATATATATATTCTAATATCTGATACTGATATACATTCACCCTTATTTTTCAAGGACATACATGTTTTTAAGATGTTTTGTACTTAATTGTTTCCGATAAAGAACCCAATTTTTAGGGAACATCCTGAATTCAAACCCATTTTAATGTTTTCACTGTAATTGTTTTTAATGAACCCTTATTTTTAATAAAATAAATCAATTTATCATGTTACTACCTTGGATAAATTTTGGTTTTATAAAACCCATTAATCCATTTTCATTTTAAAGAATCTTGAAGGTTATCCCATAAACCTTAAAAATATGATTTATTTCGAATTTATATTACCCACTATTTTCACGTCACATTGACATTATATATATTGATATAAGACAAAACTACCATATTAATTATCATTTATTATTTAAATCCATCCTTTCATGGACACCACTATGTTATTCCCTTCAGATATGGTTTTTGACATAATTATGAAACCCAATTATTTCCATGGGTAACCCTTCTATTTAAGTTTGATTGCTTATATATGACACTTAATGTTGAAAACAGATTAATGAACATGTGATTATTTGTGTGAAAAGATATATTTCCATTGAATTGAGTAATTTTCTTGTCTCAAGAGACGTTCTGGAAAACAGTCATGATGGTTAGGCATTTAGAATTTCCCTAATAATTATCTTATTATATTTTAATATTTATAGAATTTCCATGTTCCCCTATCTCTTATAAAAAGGCACATATTGTTCGCATTTTTAAACAATAATAAACCATTTTTCAGTAAATAAATACCCAAATACCATTCTATAATCCATATCCACGTTATAAATATATATGTTTAGGCATTTGGAAAGTCATAGAGAACTGTTGTTTTAAAAAATGAGGGTTTCCGATGAAGATTTATAGTTTTATCGAAATTATTTATTTTTATATCATTTTAGATATCCCCATAAAACATTATAAAACATTATTAAATAATATCACTTATATATTTGACAAATTTATATGTTATCAGGTAAGTGTAATTGCCTATATATTCTACCTCTTCCATCATATAGTGAATAAAACCATCACTCATGTGTACGACGGACTACCTCCACATAAACTAATGTAATTCATTTTCCACCACCAACTATCAAGATAAATTATAATAATGAAATTAAGTTTCATATATGACATTCCATAAATAAGTATCATTATAAAAAATAATATTACATTTAAATTCATAGATTTCCATTCATAGAAAAATTATAATATTTTTCATGTGTACATGTGGACTATCACCTTCATAAATGTGACTTGTTTTTCATCATTGCATAACCTTGAACATATATATTTATGTTTGAATAATAGTTAATAAATTAATGATTTTATTATCACTATGGAAATATAAGTAATAATTACCTTCCTTCCATATTTTTTTGAATAATTTAAATGTTACTCAATCATACGGACGACTTACTATCACCATGACTATAAATAGTTTATTTTTCCTAACCATATGTAGTGGTTGATGTTAAAATTATAACTGTTATATATAAATGAAAAATATTCCATTTATTTTATTCTATATGTGGTGGAATAATGTAATGTTTTAACATAATAATGATCACTAATTCATTTTGGACTTACTGAATATCATCAAACCAACATTCATGAACATAAACAAATATGTAACTGTTATAACATGGAAATAATATATATAAAATAAATAATAATCTTTAAAAACATTCTAAAGATTGTAAATAGATAAAATATGTTTATTATTCAGGAATACAAAAAACATACTTTGTGAATTAGACTCAAGTTAAAGGACATTCAATTAAAAACAATATTTCAATGTGCCTCCTTAGATTCATTTAAAAAATTCAAAATAACTGCATTTTTTAGCTTATATAGAATGATAAAATTTTCTATCCATTTTGAAAATAAAATTATACAATGTTTACATTATATGTTCCCATAGTTATTCTTAAAAAATGGTTACATTGTTATGTGTGAATTTTTATTTTTAAAAAAGTTAATTTTATAAGAAAAGTGTTTTTTGATATCCGAATGTGTTTTTCACACGGTTTTAAATGAGTTTACATATTTTTTTAATGGTAAGTTTCCTTGAATTTATTTTTTAAGGGTTAATCCCCATTATATCTCATGGGTGTTTATGTAACATCTTATATGATGGGTGCACATATATAGTTATCTAATGAATCGGGTTCCCCCGATGTGGATGTCTACCATATAATTATTCCATTTGTAAGAGTGAGTTTACGATTAGATGTAAGGGTGATATGGAAATTATTTTCTAAGGATACTAAATTTCTTTTATATTATTCATAAGATATTTTTATTAAAATATAATGAAATCCAATGTCAAAATATCTGTCTTTTAAATGAAAAAATTCATTCTCCTTTGTGATGAAAATGTTTTTTATGATAAGGTTATTCATGGGTTTTCATTTGATTCAGTGAAATAATGGATATGTTATTTTATATATCACTTATTGATATTTTTATTAAAATAAAAAAATTTAAACTTGTTTTTCATATGGTTTAATTAATATTAGGTAATAGTATGAGGTCAATAAGAAAATTGTGAATATTTACCATGAATTTTTAAAAATTGGTATTTTTAAAATTTATATTTTGGGGGAAAATAGATACTAAATATAATTCCCCACATTTTTGGTATTGGTTTAATATGTTAGTATTTTTTCTTAATATCTAAATCTATATATTTATCTGATCTTTTGAATTGTATGTAAGTGACCTCTTGATTAAAATCAATATAAAATTTAATTTTTAAGGTATAGTATATATCATTTGTATTAGAGGAGGTTTGAAGAAAATTTTAGATTGGTATGTTTTCATGTGAGGTTTTATTAAGAGTTAGGGATACCACATGGGTATATAATTTTAAGGGTTGTAATAACTTCAATTTTTTGTAAATCTATTATGACTAACTATGTTGCGAAATTTAAGGGGAGTAATTATATTTTTGGTTATTATTTTTTTGAAAGGTTATTCACTTATTTGTTATACATTTAATGGATAATTTAATTTAGAGATTATAATGGTGTTACCATTAAAAGGGCCATTATAATTTTAATGAGATATAATTTGTTTCTTTTTTAATCATGTATTTTCTACTGATTAAGATTCATTAATCAAGAATGAAAGAAAATAAATATTTTCAATCATATTATCCCTTTTTTATGATTTAACTGTCACTATTTTTCCAATCCCGTATTCAAAAACTTTTGATAGCTTTATTATTATTTGAGTCACCTAAAACAAACAATTTTAATTATCTTATACATTTTCATTTCTGTGAAATTGTTATGGGTCAGGGTATATTTTTCATCTGATTTAAAAATATCAACATTACCAACTCTCATAAAAAGAAAATATCATAAATAACATAGCTATATTCTTTTTCGATGTTAGGAATCATGCTGAGAAAGAAAATGAAATTTCAAATATATCTTGATGTGTGGATTTAAAGTATGAATATAATTTATTGTGTTATGACAATGTAACATTTTTGAGTTGTTATTGATGAATCATAATGATATAGCATATAACCTTGAATTTACAAATTTCATATTAAAGAATTTTTTGAAAATTTTGGTTAATGGATTAAGAGTGATGTTTAATGAAGGATTTTATTATGTAATGATTTTATTATTATTATGGTATAGTCATATTTTATCAAAAATAATTCAATAATGAAACACCTATGGAATATTTTCTAGTAGGAATTGTTTTCAAAATTTTGAAGCATATGTCTGATAGAATCAATACCATTGAAAGGTATTTAAATAAAAATGCAATAATTGTTTGGATAAATTAATCATTTTTTGATAAATATTTGACCCAAATGTAATAGTGATGTTTAATATGGTTAAATGTTATATTTTTGCCTGAATTCGTTTAATTTTTAGGACACAATTTTAAAGGTTTTAGTAGCTATTAGGGTATATATGATCACTAATTTTTTTCAAATTATTTTTTATTATAAAATTAGAATATATTTTTAAACATATATATAACCATGTGATTGGAAACTGATTTGGTGAAAAATATCATTTAAGAAAAAGATCACTATAATTATTAAAAGCATTATAGAATTAATGTAAAAAATATCATGCGATTTTTGTTCAAAAATAATGGTTGATTTATCATTTTTATTGTTATAAGATCAAAATGTTTATTTGTGGTGAATTATGTGATTCATATAAACTTTTTTATTATAATAATGATCATATTATTAAGGAAATTACATTTCCAATATGAGACATTAATTGTGATTAAGCTTATTAATATTAAATATATCATTGGAGAATTTGAGACCAACTACTTCGGATTTTAGGGTTTCCATATTTGAGTATAATAAATTTTTTGAATTTTCAGGATAGTTATTTATTAATTTATTCATGTTGGACATTGGCAATTAATATTAAATTTTAGATATTGAATTTTATTTCATCATATAGTGATTTATTATTTTTTAGAAACAATCTTATATTTTATATCGTGTTTTTATTATATTCAATGTCTATATAATTTATGGTATTCTTTTTATTATTATCATTTTTTGGATTTCATTTATCCATTAATGTTGATTTTAATCCTTCATCCATGAAAAAATCATATTGAATAATCATTATTTGGAGAAAGAGATGAGTTTGGGGTGGAAATTGATTAAAGGATGCAACTCTAAAGTTCAATTAATTATATTTACTTATATTTTTATTTTATATAGTAAAATAATTCCACAACATTATTAAAAGGTTTTTAATGGAAGAAAACTATTAATTTACTTTTCTTATCATGAAATTAGTGTAATTATGACACATCACATGTTTACAGTTTTTTCATTGTTACTTTTTCATTCCAATATTCCCTATCACTCTATAAATTTTCTTGGGAGTTATTTTCCTATTCCATAAACAAGATTTATCTTAAAATATATGTTTTCATACCAATGAGAAAAAAAATTCACTCTATATGGGCATTTTTATTTATATTCCTTTTTTTAATGTAAACTTTATAATCCTTTTACAACCCAATCGTGCTTCTTCATACTCTGAAGTGACCAATGGCTGATACCAAGATAAAATTGGTCAGTTTCAGGGTGCCTCAGCAATCATATCAACTAGTGATCCAAGGGATTTTGATTTCGGTCCCTCTAAGGTTATATCTGGATATTTCCCATGCAATATCCATTTCATCTTATGCTTCTGATGTGATACTAGAATTCCAATGGTTGACTCTGGTGGCCTATTTTGGGATATAGAGTCCTTCTTTAATGGGGTTTTAGTTATTTCTTTTATCTTAGATTTTATCTTCTTTGACATGAGTATCGATTATTCACCAGAGTTATTTAAATAATATCCTTGGTTTTGGGGAACATTTTTCTCTTGCTTGGTGTGGTTATCCTCGTGTGCTAGGAAAGTTTTTTTATCAATTTCTTGGTGGTTTTAATAAATTAGACATGAATAAAATTTAAAGAAGGTAGTGGTATGTCTTGTTCATTTTTGTCTCCCTATCCTTCTACTTAGCATTTCCTTTTAACATGGTATAACTAACCCACTTAGGTCCTTCTTTTGTATATATCTTGTGTATCTAAAAATTCTGGATTGCTCAATAGAATGCACAAGGGTGGGGATATATTTTTCCTTGTCTATACAATATAATATCTTCCACACTACATTTGATTCCTTCTCTTAGTGGCATCATATCTTTTATTCTTCTCTGACACTTTTTTTCATCATTTCATCTTAAAAGGAAGACCCTTTAAGTATGTTGGTGATGTAGTTTGGGTTTTAATGTACAATATAAGGGGTCCATGAAAGTCCTAGGTATAGTGATCTAGAATATTGAGATGGATAGGAAATTGTTCTCATATGAGTTAGTTATATCCTCGGTATCTCCCTAGGGTGTTTTATATGTGCCTTAGTGTTAACCCTAGGTGGTGATTCCTTTTTTGATGGATCTTCACACTCTAGTCTTTCAACTCCCTCCTTTGAATAAGGTGATGATGTTTTTTGATATGGTGGTTTATTATTCATGGTTCACAATTTATTTGAAGGTAGCTTCCAGTCCATTGACTCATTTTTATTCTATTGGTTTTCCATAGAGGGATAATAAGGTAGGGATCACATAATTTCATTCCCATACTATCCCCAAGATTGGAGTTGTAGGTTCTTATCATTGAACAACCATCCCTCTTTCTATTTTCCTTTTGGTTTTATCATAATTTTGTCCCTTGTATTTATCTTATGAACCTTGATGGTCTATAATTGGTTGAATAAGATCTTCTGTCAATTTGTTTTATATGTGTTCACTACTAAGGAATTGTTTTTAAGAATTATAGTCCTCCGTCTATGGTTCTATGTTGATATGGTCTTCCTGTAGTAAAAATATTCTCAGAAGAATTAACTTCTCTTTTGGAACACTCGTGGCTTATATTCTAATGTGAAGATATATTTCCTCACCTTAGAGTTTCATTGTAATGATTTTTACCATGTTTTTGTTTTTAATAAAAAATATGATGTGAATTAATTTTTGAGTTTTCTATTATTATGGGAGACCAAGATGGTATACCAAGTGCACCTTTCAACAATAACAACTACATTGTTTTGGATGAAATTTATTTTTGTGGAGTTGGATGTGGCATCAAAATTGTTTATTACCATGAATATTATGCCTTAGTCTATTCTCTATTGGGTATTACAAATGTCAGCACACTACCTAGAAGATTCTATGTGGTGATATGGGACACTTTGACACATGTTCTGATCTATGGTTCATCATAGGTGATTTCAATGTCACCATGTATGTCTAAAAAATATATTGTGGTGATAACTACTAAAGGATGGCTAGGTGGGATTTTTCTTTCACCTTTTCTAAAAAGTGTTTAGTGGAACAAGGTTATTTGATAAACCCTTTCATATTGTCTAATAATAAAAGGGGGAATTGTATAAGGTGGTGTCACCTTCATATGTTCAATTATATCTTTCTTATTTTTATTTATTTTCTAAGTGCCACATTTCATCATAGGGTTTGAGTAGTAATAAATCACCCACCATTTCTTATAAACATGGAATTGATCCAGGATAGATGTAGGTTATTTTTCATTTATAATTACTAGAAATTCAACCCCAGTTTTTTTATTGTGGTTCGGTCTTCATGGGAGAAACTAATTCTTGTAATCCCTTGGGTATAGAATCATAATATGATTCATTTTCTAAATGGAACTCTAAGTACATAGAACAGTATGAGACACTCTTGTAGAAATATCCTGGAATATATCACATGGTACATTGGTTTCCTTATTTCTCATCTTGAAAATGGATGGGAGGAGGTCCTCTTTGAATCAATGATTATAAATAAACTAAATTATTGGACATATTGTTGGAAAATGAGATGTAATGCTGAGTTTAGTCAATTGATATGAAGATCAATGAGGGGGTGGGGTCAAAACATTGATTTCTTCCATTCTCTCATCTAGTAAAGGATTCATGACACTAGAATAAATATTCTCTTTGAGAATGCATTGTATTCTGATTACACTATCGTGGTTGGATATATGCCTAAAAAATTTATCGTATATATTATCATTTATTATTATACTCACGTGAAGAATTGTTTTTTGGGTTTCCATGCCGTGAATTTTTGATTTATTACGTGTGTAGTGGATGATCTTATCAACTGACAGGTTGAGTAGGGTTTTACAGGAATGTGATATCCAAAATGTTGTCATGTCCCCTCATCCATATATCTTTTCTAGGCCTCATGGCATTCCAGGGGACTTTTAAAACACCATGTGGGTCCTTGTGAAGAAGGATATTATCGAGTCAATTCAAGACATATTCCATTGTGGAAACCTTGCACATCTTACAAGAACAACCACCATTGTCCTCTTTCCAAAGGTCTGGGATACTACATCTCGCATTCAATTCCTTAATTTTGGCATTTGAAAATTCAGAGAGAATTTCATGGAATGCATTATCATCAAAAGGATTTCAACTAATTAACCCCTGTCGATATATGGACAATAATATGGTGTTTTTTATGATTTTGTCCATCCTGGTTCCTTCATCATTTCTCCAGACATGGATATGGAAATTCGTGTTAAGTCACATAGATATGAAATTATCATAAAAATGATATGGGAAATATTATGATAGACCCAACTAAAATTTCATCATCTAGGTGACGAGCATCATGTTTTTCTTGAATTTTGTCTCTTATATTTATTTTATCTAGATTTTTATGGTTATCCATCTCATTCATGTGTAAAATGAATGGATTATTGAATAAAATTAGAGAGTTATCGTAGGGGTAAAAAATTTTGACATGTTTTTTCATCACATCTTATGAAATAATAACCTGGTATTTATGTCAGGGAGTCTTTATTGGAAATATTCTATTGTTTTGGAGTGGGTGTGGATAAACTGGTTTTACACATCATTTTTACAGTTGATATGTTGTTTCTTTTAAATAGAAATATGATCTCTTTCCAAGATATTAGAAAATTCTTATTGGATATTTATAAATTTCATGTTCAATGAATTAATATTGATAAAATATGTATTTTACTTCATTCATCCTACTACTCAAGACATTCCTCTTTGAATTGAAATATTATTGGTATACAAAGAAGAAACATTCCCATGGATTATGTTGGAGCTCTGATATCAGTATAGAGGATTAAAATTCATCACTATGATGGGTTGGTTAAAAATATTTCTGATCAAATAAATAATTAGGAGAATCATTTTGAATGATTTTGTAGGAGGATCAATTTGGATAAAAAATAGTCTGTTCTGAACATTCATGTGCTCTCGACATTAAAGTTTCTCAAAGATGTGATAAAGGAGATTGAAAATATTATGTAGTCATTTATAATGGATTCCCACATTGATGTAAGTTATAAATGGGACTCATGGTGTAGGATTTAAAGTCCTTGATATTAAGATGTTATTAATATCAGGGATGTCTCGGGTTTGATGCATAGCATGCAAGCCATGTGTTCTTGGGTATATATTGAAAGACAAACTCATTTTGGAATCGTCATCAACCAAGAGTATGGACTACATTTGTAACATCCAAGTGGCCTAATTTATAACATCTATTAAAACAATGATGACAATATTTTGACTATTCAAACCAACTCTCATTGGACTATTGGTAGAGGAGTGATCGACTTCTGGAGTCTTATTTGGGTTGGTGACATGCCATGACATTAGGGATTCCCAACAGAAGATATCACCTATGGAAATATTTATCATATCCTCAATTTTTTAATGCATTTATCAATTCTCATAAATATTAAATTTTTCAAAAAAATTATCAGTTATGAATGCGATGAATGTGGTTTCACTGCTTATTCTTCTAGTGTATTTTTTTCTAATGTATATCTTAATGTGGCGAATGTTACGTATTCTCATGACACATAGGGATACAATCATTTGGGGTAAATTTATTAATAATAAATAAAATATTCGTCTATGGACAATATGTAACATTATTATCCTAAAAATTGGAAAGATAAGTGAAATTATATACAGCTAGTCTCGAAGTGCATCAATTGTTGGAACCCCCATAATGAATCGATACCTCATCTCTTTATTTGATGTACACTAGGATACCTATTTGTAACACTCTCTTAAATATTTTTAGGGTGTTTCCCAAACCAACTGGATAGGTGAATATCTCCTCCCTCTTTATTATAATTTTTTTAGCTGGGACTATCCAGATCAGAAAGAGTGGGTGTTAATTTTTTCCTAGTTTGTTGTGTTTATGAGAGAAATGTTGCAAAGCCCATAGAGAAGGGTTTACCAATTCATGATGGATTTTTTGTGCCATAACATGTTTTCTTGTCTTCAAAAAAATTCCTCTTCACAAAATTGGTAGTCATATACTTTACTAAGTTGACTCATTAAGGTAGTAGAGGATTCTTCCAACAAAAGGGTGCATCTACCCAAGGATATTAGATTCATTGGATAACTCCTTACAGTAGATTGAACATTAATTTGAATGAGTTGTGTTGTGATGTTTATATACGTGGATTTTCCCTTATTTGTGATGTAGGTGGATATTTTATTTATAAATTATATGTATATTATAGTCTAGGAGATTTTATAATTTAAGAGTCGTATATAATGTGGGATTGGATAGAGTTGTGTAGTGATTACAAAAAAAATTTATCGTCTTTCTCGACAGCCTTAGTGATCATATTTGACTTTCTATAAAGGAAGCTTAAGGGTCTAGGTACTATTATTTATGAAATTTATAGATTCAGTGAACTTATTAATTACCCAGTACTCTACTTCTTAATTGGACCAAAGGGATCCAGTTCATGTATATTTTAACATCAAGGGATAGCACGGTGAGTTAATTTTTTTGGTTTTTTTGGATTCCTTCTGCTTGGTTTCATTTCAATTGTTATAAGAATGTAAATGGGCTTCAATATTTTATTATATAGAAACCGAGGATGATCTATTTTATTAATGGAGTGTGTATTTTTATTTTTTTAATCCACACACGGATGATCATGGAGTTTTCCAGGATATTGAGATTATATTTAAGATGAGTAAATTTTATAAGGTGGTGATATTTCATATAGTATTCAATATTTATGGGAAACAATAATGTGGAAGATGATAGAATAACAAAAGGTTTTATTCAACAATCAATACATCATAAAAAATGGTAAATGAATGGGTTGGGTGAAGACTAGGTTTTGTGAAGGGGTTTAGAGAATTCTTGAAGTTATAATGGAGATCTTCTTAATTACAAGAATTAGAGAATCTTGAGTATGAAATGGTTTGATAAAGATCATCACGATGATAAAAATCATAATGGATTATCATTGATAGATGAGGATGGAAATTATATTTTTTAATGATCCAAAAAAATATTCTAAGCATTGGTGGATCATCGTGGATGGTGAATCCTAGAAATATGAGGCTACCCCACTCCATTTTTCAAGAAAACAAAAAGAGAAATTCTGAAATCACTTTTATTTTTTGAATCTATGGAGCATCATGGATTTGGTTTTCTATGTGAGCTTGAGAATTGTGAAACGTCTAGTTTAGACATGACTAATGAAAATTATTCTGAGTAGTAGAAGCATCATGATGATGGGGTATTTCATGATAACTAATTTACATTTGAGAAGGATGACTCTTCTGTGAAGGTAGTTAGCTTCATGAAGTTGGTGAGCTTTATGAAGGATCTTTGTGAAATGTTTTTATGAATATTGAGTTTTTAGTGAACTTTTCTTTAAAAGTTCATCAAATATGGTCTAGAGTGTATGAATAGTCTTTTTCTATTTTTAGAAAACTACTTTACATAAAATCATTTGAATCGACCTTCTTATTGATAAACTGAGTAAAACATCACCTAATGCAATGTGAAAGGGGGAGTTAAAGGAATTGATCCAACAGACATAGTGTGGTGTCCATAAAAACTTCTAATGTTATTGTTCCTACAATAGAGTGAATTTGTTTGAACATATGTAATCTACTACTACTGATGACTATTGGATTTTGGTATGACTGACACACTGTCGTCGTTTTCAACATGGAGTAGACCTTAGGGGTGAACCATGCCAAATTACAGTGTTGTATCATTACTTTTTAATGTTTAAATTTATTCACATCCCCATTGTATTTTTTTAATAACTAATAAAAATTTTGATAAAATATTCATCAACTTATAGTAAAATGATGACACCCTGTTTCACTATTCCCCCTTAAGATATTCTTGGGTCCTATATTAGTATCATAGAAAGGTTGTTGGAGTTAAATCTATCCATGTTTATTGTCATTGAGAATTCATTAAATGTTAGGTGACTCCATATATTTTGTGTAATACACATCTAATATTGGAATACCAATATGAGATCTTATCTATGATCTCATGGATTGGATGACCTCTTTGCCATTGCACATGGAATGCATGCCACTGATGAAACTGGGTTGTAAATAACTAAAACCACCAACTAAATTTAATAATGAATATTTTATATAATATAATTCCATTACTGTTGTGAAATCTAATAATATCTATTTAAAATTGATGAGTTTCATTTCAGGGTTGTCAATGTAGGAAAACATGAAAATATGTTTGATTGTCAGAACAATGTGAAAAAAGAGAAACTATAAATTTTTCATAATAGGATTGATGATATGAAAAATAATTTTGATGAAAATTAATATTTAATTGTTAATGTAATTACTTTTTTTAGATAAATACGAGTGAATGCTGAAGAAATAAAAGAAATTTAAATTTCAAATAAAATCGTGATTTTTATTCTAGACCTCTATAATACAAGTGATTCAACCACTGAGGAAAGTGTTATTCCTATCCTTTCATTGGAATATGTTCTTATCATTCTAGTGGAATATGAAATTATAGTCAACCCAAAAGATGAAACCATTTGAGTATGCATTTAAGTGGAATTCAATCAAATGAAAAATATTCTGGTTTTGGGAGAATGAGTCTAGGAAGATAATGAGGAATAATAAAATCATTCACATTTTCTCGTGAAGATGAATAGGGGAAAAAATATATATGAAGGAAATCATCAACTGGTCTATATTTAATGTGGTATAGATGGTCACCTTCCAAATCAGTTCTCCAGGATGTAGGATGATGAAAAACTGATACTAGAAATATGTATATTCCTTATAAACGGTTTCCCCAAAAGGGAGCTTTCAATTCTATAATGAAATAACAGAGGATGTTTTTATTAATGTAAAGAAGATAATGTTGATAATGAAATTTTTGTTGAATAATAAAAAAAATTAAATCTGTAACAAAAGTATCGATGATGGATACTATTGAAGAATTAGAACCATAATAGGATAAATCTAGATATAATCAGTTGATTGGTGATGTTGAACTAATGTTGGAACTTGACGATGGTCATGGTAATCTAGAAAATCAATGAATTAAAAAATCTAAGAACTATTTTGGAAGAGTCATAGTTATATGTTCATTGTCTTGATGCGAAAAATAATTGACTAAAAGAAATAATGATACAACATTCAAATACTTTTGGATGCTCGGAATATGTAGTATAACTAAAGCTCGGAAATGAAGAACATTTGAGGTCATTAATTACCTTATATCCCGATTATATGAGAATTTCTAGACTATTGAGGTTATTGAAGAAAATGTTTTTACTAGATGTAGAAAACTATAAAGTAAAAAAAATTCAATGGAAACTAAGATTAAAATATAGTTTTGAATATTCTCTTATTATGAGCTATTATAGATAGATAAGAGTTATTATTATGTAGTAGGGAAGGATTTGAAAGATAAAATCACCACATGCATGTGAAAATGTGTAATTGATTATGATATTAAAACATAAAATGACATAATAATGTTGATCCAAATTAATGGGATGATAAATGATTGAAATATCACAACAGAACCACGTCCTAACAAAGAGAGACTCAAACCATACTAAAAAGAGAACTGAAAATTGTCAAAAGTATCTTTAAATTATCAGATATAAAAATATTTTTCAAAGTAAGGATTAATGATGAGGAATAGAAGTGATATTCCATTTACTCTTATGAAATGTTAATTTTTGGCTATCTAGGACATGCCATGTCATACTCTAAAGGGGGAAGGAGCTATGTGGATGGAGATAATCTAGGATTTCAATAAAGGAATACTAATTCATATATTAAATCTTATAGAAGAAATATCTTTTATGGATATTTTTCCACTACTATAACTACCTCAAAAGTTATTGAGTATAAGAAGATTAATTGAGGGAGTATTATCTTTATAAATTTGAGAAAATTCTATCCACACCAACTAGAAGGAGTATATTTTTCAAATATGTATTCTCTTGTAGAAGAAAAATACGAGTGTGAATAACATATGAAAAGGTAAAATAAATTGGAATTAACAATATTTTCTTTCAGTAAGTAAAATATTTTTGGGAATGTAAGTAGAAAAATAGAAAAATCAAACCTTATAATAATAGATTTTAAATATATAAGGAATGTTATGGCATAGAATCTTGACATCAGAAAATAATCCCTTATGATTGGAAATATATTATTATTGAATAGTGTTTTGAAAATAGTGGGTGGGTTATATGTCATGACAATGATGGAAATTTAAAAATTGAAGGTAGTAGATGTACCGAACATGCAAATGACAAGATGAAGAAAACTAAAGTTCACTATGTAGGGAGTCTACATCATAATCAAATGTGTGTTATTCAACCCTATGACATTGGAATAATTGTAACATTTAATCAAAATGGGTGCATAATAAAAGTAAGAAAAATGTTTTATCTCATTAAATGATGTCAAATTGATGGAAAACTATATTAGATTAAAAGTAAAGAGAACACTCACTACATCATAGTTGAAGAAGAGGAAAAAAATTTACATCATAGGTATGGTCTCATTAATAAAAAGTAAATAGAAATTATAACAATGTCGAAGATGGTCATTGTTCTATAGTTCATATCGGCTAAAAGATGAAAAGTGAATCAAATCACCATTTTACCATTTAGACGGATTTATGTGGTCTATTAAATGTGTCTAAAACATATTGATATTGGAAAATCATATTTTTATTATTATGTCATAATGGATTTTTTATGATTATAACCTTAGAAAAATGTTCTTGATTGCGTAAAGTGATATCTTTGAATTTTTGGGAATCCTATTATCTACACAATAACTATTCTACAATATTAAATTGGATTGGAACACACTTCCTTGAATTTGAAAATTATGTTGGAAAACATGGAATAAATAATGATGTGGCTTCAGATAAAAATAAAAAAAATGGATTTGTTGAGTCTAGAAATTGAGAGGAGAAATATATGGCTAGAATTGCACTGATTGGGAGTCTTATCTCTCAAATTGCTAAAAAGATACTATTCTGGGTGCAGTTAATACAAAAATCCTAAAATGGATTTATACGGAAAAACCACGAAACTATATTTGTATTGGCATAGATGGAATCCTTCTTGATGTATTTTCTTGTTTTTGGAAGTAAATATTTCCACTGAAAAAAATAATAAATATCTATGAAATTATGGTGATGTTTTTAATTAGGGAATTTTCCATGGATATTAAATGAAGAGTAAAGCTTGTAAATGTCTCTATAATTATCATGAAATAATTATAGAATGAAGTGATGTAAGTATAATTGAATATATAAAAAATATATACATGAATTAATTTCTATTCTTTTATGATTGAATATTTGGAACAATATTGCAATATAAAAGATGAAAGTTTAGAAGTAGATGGAGGAATAAAAAACATTAATGGATCTTAAAACAACATTGATTTGGGAGTAGATTCAGATGATGAAATCATGGATTGAGATTCTTTTTTGAAACCTGAAAAGAGAAATAGTAGAGGTAAAATAGATCAATCCAACATCATTGTGGATTAGAAAGTGCCGAAAAAGTCGTAAATAATGATAAATTGTGAACATTACTCCTTCCTATCCATTTTCTAACCGTACTTGTGTGAAGAAGCTACAAAGGATGAGTCATGGAATACTTCTATGAAATAAGGGTGGGATTCTACTGAAAACAAACACATGTGATATTTATAAGTGACACTAAAATCACAATGTAATTGGAAAAAAATTATTTTTTTAATAAAAATTAGATTAGCATGGGAATGTGATTAGAAAAAAGGTACTACAAGTGTGTAAAGGCTATAAAAAATGGTTTTTTTAGATATGAAATAAAACTTTTCTCTTAAGGAATGACTGGAGTCAATAATGATTTTATTTTTAATGGAAATTAAAATAGGATATAAGGATTAAAAAATGGATGTAAAATAAAATTCATACGTAGTGTTTTTGAAGAATAAATATACATCAAACAATCTATTGTTTTTTAATTGGTAATGATGAAATGATGGTTTCTATACTAAAAATGGATCTCTACGGTCTAAACCAGAAACCACGACCAAGGAATTCTCATCGGGATTCTTATCAGAAGAATAAAAAAATTTAAATCAGAGGATTCAACCATAATATATATTTGAACAATTCAATGAAAGATAAATTTATTTTCATTGTATTCATGTATAATATTATTTTTGGAAGAATTGTGAAGAAATTAATTGAATAATTTTCCAAATTAATGAAATTTAGATTTGAAATGTATTTGATTGGGGGACTCTCAAACATGATGGGTCTATAGGGGATTCAAAAAAATAATTACAAATTCACTTATCTGGCTATATATGTTAGATATATAGAGAACAATTTCAACAAGATAGACTCCCAAACAATGTATACTCCAATTGCAGTTGGGAATGTTATTGGAAAGTACGAGGATAAGATATTTATGTATCCAACCATGTACATGTGAATCATTGGATGATTTTTATACATGAATTCAAAATGGTAAAATTTTTTCTATTCAACATTATTATTGGCCAATTTTTTGTGTAACGTGAAGGAAGATCATTTGACGATGGTAAAAGGAAACATGAGGTACAGTCATGTAACATAGAATTATTTATTATAATTTTTTTAGAAGAGATAATGGACTATCAACATTATTTGATACTGAATAGACTTGAGATGATTTAAATTGAAATTCCACAAGTGGGGGATCGTTCATAATTGGAAATAAATGTGGTGGTGGTTCAGTAAGAAACATGAAATCACTTCTCTTAATACTACTGGATAACTTTGAATCTCTATTATAAAGGCTTGCACTCATCTATTATGTTGGAATCAACAAATGACGGATATTATTGGTGATGTGAAACATCCAATAGTGATTAATGTTTATAACAAGACCATGATCGATCATACCATGGTTCGTGTTCCACATTATTTTATTTAACATATTGCAATTATATATCATTTTATCGATAAGAATGATTAACAATTTTTTATTAAAATTGAGCATGTTAGAACTAATGATCATGTGGATGACATTCTAACTAAGTAATTAACAGAAAAAGTGTTCATGTAAGAATGGTTAAACCTTAGGGATCAGTTTCCTCCTATGTCATTAAGAGGTTATTATGGTCACCCTAGAAAACATTGTGAACACTTTTAAGATTTTTATAGAAGTGATACAGTTTTATGGGGGGGTAATGATTAAGGGTGAGTTTTTTTTTGTGCTCTACAAGTAAATATCAGATTCTTTGGGTTTATTTAAAATATGGAAGAATGTCTAAATTCATTGTGAGATATGAGAATTACTTGTTTTAAAAATTTAATGATATGAGGAAATATAAAAATCAAATCTTGGAGATAATTAATCATGAACCACATTGTGAGTGATCATAATTCCATGTTCCATGAATTTAATGTTATGAGGGAACTGACAGATATTTTCATGGTTATATTTAATCATTCAAAAACATGAAATTCAAATTCATGTTTCCCTTCTAATTTTTGACATTGAGGATTAATCTCCCAGAATTAGATCGTTGGATGAGTTTTTTCTCAGGTATTATTTCATTATACCAACTAGTATTTTGATAAATTTGTATACCTATTTTGAAAAAACCAAAATAGGAGATGGTCGAAACCCAGTGTGTTTTACTACTATAAATGGAGTTCGGTTTGTTTTTGTAGTCAATCTACACTAGGATGATTCCGGAGTTTTCAAGGAGACTGATCCTATAATAAAATATGACTAAAATATTGAAGGATGAATTGTTTCGTAGTGTTTTCTATATTTTGGAGCTCAAAATAAGGATGGAGATGATATCATCAAGAATGGTTGTTTTCTATAATCAACACTATATAAAAATTATAAAGACATGATTTTTTGAAGACAAGGTTTCATAAAGGGAATCATGGAGATTGTGAGATTATTTTACTATATTCTCTGTATTTATGAGTAGTGGATCATTACATGTTCATTAAGTTTTGATGGAGATCCACATGATAATGAAAATTTTCCAATGAGCTTCATGAATGGAGAATCTCAATGATGTTTTTTTGAATGATCCAACGAATATGATTAATGGTGTCAGAGCCTCGTGAATAGACAAGCCTATATATATGAGGATACCATCGCATTATATTTCATGAAAATAATCAGAAAAAATTAATAATCTCTATTATTTCCCAATATTTTGGAGCTCCATGAATCTCGATTCTTATGAGATATTAAGAATCATGAAAAATATAGTTTAGTCCTGACTGGTGTAATTATTATAATTAATGGGTGATTCGAGATGACGGGTTAGTGTGAGATGAATCAGTGGGCTTTACGGGTACAGTTCGTTCTATGAAGATATTTTGGTTCATGAATGTTGTGAGTTTCATTATGGAGCTCTGTGAATTGTTGATATGAATATTAGGATTTAATGAATAGTTCATTTAATGTGAATCAACTGAGGCCTATGGTGGAAGAAGGTTATCATTTTATTCATGGGAAAAATAATTAATTAATATAAATTGAAGAAACACTCAAGTTGATAAACTCAGTAAGACATCATACAATGCAATGATCTAGGGGGAGTCGATGGATGTGTTCAAGGGGATTTGGTGTGTTTTCCATAAAATCATGTAATGGTTTCATTTATAAATGGACAGACTGTGTCTAAGATTCCTTATTCCACAACTAGTTTTGAATAGTGGAATTAGGTACGACCAAAAAACTATCGGCGTATGCTCATTGCACTAGCCCTTAGTGGTTAACCATGTAAAATATTTGTATTCTCACTTTGAATAGGAATGTTCAAAATACTACACATCAACATTCGATAAATTTAACAAGATTCAACCAACATGGGAACATGGTCCATCACAATAAGAGAATAATTTTAAACCTTGATTCAACCCTCTTCCAATAGTGTGTTCTAAATTCATATAGATAACCCCTATATTTTTCATGCCATTTGTTCTCAATGATTAATATGATTTTTAATTTGATTTTAAATATTATTCTTTAAAATTATCCCTCATCAAAAATGGGTTATTGATTTAATGAGAGAATATTAATATTAAATTTTTCAATATTTATAAATTTTTTATTATAATAACAATTTCATTTTAAAATCATTTTATTAAAATTTTCTATAGGTAATTTTTTCGACTTTTCAAAACAAATTGATTTTTCAGTGAATAGTGAAAGATTATAACATTTATAAAAATATTATTTTTCTTATATTTAAATGTCCCATTATAATTTTAATTTTATATAAAATTAACATATGAAATATGTAATAATATATAATATAAATAGTTAAATTTAATTCATTATTATATCTTAAATTGTATAAATATATTATTGGACTTAAAAATGCATTTTAACAAGAACAATTTATTTTTTTCCTTTTTCTAATTTAATTTTCACTTAAATTATAAAACATCTATATTTAGAATGATGAATTATGAAATTTTTTAATTGTGATAAGTGTTTCAGAATTCATTAAATATCCAACTATTATTTTTTTAATATAGAGAGAATACATATTAATTTTTTACGACGGTAAAAGTGTAAATCAAGAAGCTTATATTAAAAATAAAATTATAAGAAGGGTACAATATCCCCAAAACATACCAAAACATTATTGAATGAGTATATCTATACCATATTCATCTAGATTACTAATTTTTGATCTATTGGGGAAACATAGCTGAGATTATGACCCTTATAGTAATTTAATTAATGAATAGTCAAACATGCCATACTCATGTTTTTAATAAATGTATATTTTTTAATATATGTTAAAATGGGTATTTCATAATATAAATTGTCCTTTTAAATATAAAATAATTCTCTTAATTTTTGTAATTTATAATTAAATATTACTTAATAAATAATAAAATAAATTTATTATAATACAGATCATGTAATAATTTAATTATTGTAATAATCAAGAAAATGATATTAAAAATATTAAAAGTTACATAATATTACATATCTAAGGTGATACATGTATTATTTATAGGAAAATGAATCATTTTAGACATAATAATGTATTATTTCACTATAGAATTTTCTTTCTTGATGTTTTTAAATTTAATGTATTGAATAGTATCAAAATTGAGAATAGTGAATTTTTATGAGAATAATTTATTGTTAAATTATATAAATATCCTAAAAAAATGATTATTAAAAAAGAGATCATTATACTATTTTAAAATTTATCCACTATTATTTTATTGTAATTTTGGAATCTTTTGGATCTAAAATATTATTATTATATTTTTATATTTTGTGAATTTCCAAAAGTTCCCCATCCCACTCTTATAATAGATGACTACATGATTTTATTTATCAGAACATTAAAACCAATTTCATCAGAAAATAACTACCAAAATCCATTCCAATAATCCCTCCCCACATTCTATAGAAATTGTTTTTTGAATACAATTCCTAGATGACATAAGATACTCAGAAATGGTGGTTCTAAATAAAGAGCTATCATTTTAACAATATTTTTTTGTTTTATTTTGATATTCACATTATTCAAAAATGAATATTCAATTGAAAAATAATATCTCTTGTGACTTCTTTATTCTAATAAAATAATATTTTAGTTTCATGACATTCTATCTTTTCTTTCATCAAATATGAAATCAAACTATCGTTATTGTGCACTGCGTACTACCACTTTGCAAAAAAATGTAATTTTTTTCCATCACCCTCTATGAAATAAATTTATAATAATGGAATTAGTATTTAAATATTTTATTCATTAGATATTTATAATTCATAAAAATGAAATATATCATTTACATTCTTTCATTTATTTTCATTTAAAAATGATAACATCATTTGTGCGTACGTGTTGACCACCACTTCCAAGAAGCGATGTGGTTAATTTTTAATCCATAAATCACAAGGATGATATAATTATATATATATAAGTATATTTTTATAATTAATGTGAAATTTGTGATAATTGCATCATTCAGGAAAATAATATTATAATTTTATTATTTCTAAAATGAGTGTCAAAATATCGAAATGTTAATTCTATGGATGTATGACCTATCTTCTCAATGATTATAACATAGTTCATATTTTATAATCATTTATAGATATTTAATTAAAAAAATATTAATTAATATTTAAAAAAGGCAAATATTTATTGATTATTATTGTATATATTATTGAATAATGACCACTTTGACCATTGTAATCTTGACAATGTCCGTTTGGAATTGTGAAACGAATATCATAAAAATAGCCGTCGTGAACATAAATAATTATGTAATTATTATAAAATTTAAATAACTGATGAATAATTAATAATGAACATGAAAAATATTCATATTAAATTTAATAATTGACTTATAATTAATATTAATGAATATAAAAAACTTATGTGATGATTCAGATTCATTAAAAGAAAATTTATTATAAAATACCTATTTTAAATAACATATTTCTGTTGTTTCTGCCAAACTCAAATGGAATATATTTGTTTATTTATACAACATGTGGGGTTTTTATCACTATCATATAAAATTAATGATTTTATTCTTCCTCTATAATTTTACAGAGTAATATTAAATGAAAATAGATTCTTTATTATGGGAGCAGTTTTTATATTATAACAGCGATTTAAATTTAAATTTTTATTTTAATATCTAAAAGTGTTTTTGATGATAGTTTAAACATGTTTTCATAGGTTTTATTCATGACGTGTCCCTTAAAAATTATTTACGGTGGTCTTAGCGCCATTGTAGCTCATAGTTATGACTACTATTACTTATAAAATGGCTACTCCTAAATAGTGCTCCAATGCAATGGTTTATCATGATGTGGAAGTCGAACTTTTGTTTATTACATTTTTTTAGTACTATTTTAATTGTTATTTTAATAGTGTTATTGAAATGATCTACCCAATAACCTATAAATATTTTCTATTCTTATTAGGTTTTTTCCCGGGAAATATTTTGACATCAAAATTTATGATGATGATCATTTAAAAGAAAAATATTATTCTTTTTTCAAATGAGGAGTTATGTTTTTTAGAAATGGTTTTTCATAGGTTTCATTATTTTCAAAGGAAGTGAATGATTTCTATTTTTTCCCATTATTATATTTTTAATCACATATAATTTTTTTAAAATGTTTTTCATAATGTATAATGATTATTAGGTAATTATTGAGTTCAAGATGAAAATTCTGAATGTTTATCATTAAATGAAATAATGTTTTCTATAAAACAAATTTCTGGAAAAAACTAATATTGAGTATATGTTTCCACTTTTTATGTATGGGTTTACTCTATGTGATTTTATTCCAAATTATCTAAAACACTATAAAAAATATCCTAGTTATTATAATTAATATAATTATTGGTCAAAATATTTAGAATATGTAATTTTTAAAGCTATATTGTTAAATGTAATCCCCATCGACTCCTCTCAAATCAATATTAATCGTTAAATATTTAATAATAGTGATATATTAATTTTTAGATATCATATCATCAACGAATTATATTTCTTTTTATACACATACCTCTAAAATTTACAGATTCCCTTCAATGGAAAACAATTTAGAAGGGATATATTCTATATGGTGCTCATCACTTTCCATGGGACGTATTCTTAGTCAGACACATTCCCAAATGCCCAAATTCCCTATGAGTATTCCTTTCCTCTCTTATTTGGATACCAATATGTAGGATGAATTGGAAAGATCCATTAATCTAAAATCAACATTCAATAATTTATTTTCATCCCTTCCACCACACAAGAACACGTTCCACATGACACTAAAATTCATATTAAGCTCCTATCACATTTCCTTGAATATTGTATTTTGAAATAATTAGGATTTTATTGAATTATATTATGATATATATGATGCCTCTAAATGTATCATAATTAGTATCCAAAACAATATCCTCAATAGAATGTATTCCATATGATTCATTTCAAACCATCTCATTATTCAATACTCGATGATCAACCATATCATCAATTCTCACTAGGAAATTATTTCCCATCTCCGTCATACCTTCTCTTATCTAGTTTTTAATATAAGTTATAAGATTTAAATGATTGATCATGTGTAAGTCCCAAACATACAATTTCTAGTAATATTTGTAGTAATATCCCACTTTATATGACATTAAAAAATTTCTATATTGGCATGGATCTATGATAAAAAATTCATAACATTCTTATACACATGACCTTAAAAAGTACAACATATTCTACTATATGAGTACAAACAATGTGGGTTATGATTTCAATCATTCAGATTTACTGGAATACACTTTCGTGGTCTGAATCAAAACAACACAACACCTAACACCTCCCTATATAATACTAACTTATAAAACACTAAATTATTTCTATTTAAACCAGAGATTGACTAACTAACAAGATAAATCCAAAGTAACACTAATATATATTTATTTACAAATAAAAACATAATTTCATTGAAATATCTTAAACGATGGTAACCCTTATATCATTGGTATTGGAGAAAAATTTGTGACCATATATTAAATATATAATAGAGTCTTAGAGTATGAAATAATTTACTCTATAAGGGTGAGATAAAGTTGACCTCTTCTTATATCAACTAAGACATGCTCAATGGGTTAGTGGTAATGTCCTAGTGATGTCCTTCATTAGGACTGATGGTCTGTGTCATCTCAAAATGAATATTCATCAACTGTGTGCAAGACAAAAATGAACGTCTTCTAATCCCCATTCCTTTGAAATAAAAATTGCGTTTGAGAATGATTCATGTGTCAACGGTACATTTATACAATAAAAAATGTGGTGAACTTGACATGAACTATTTATCCATATAAGTGATTGGTCATCCATACATTAAATTTGATATGGATTTGAGGGATTTAATATATTCGATCATTGACCCCATTATGACTCTTGGGTCCCTCTTGAAATAACTCTAATTTTTAAGTATATTCTTACCTCTACCACTAATGTTTTATAAAATGTATTGGAAACATAATTTATGTCTCATATTGCTACCTAGGAATAAGAATCCCATAAACATATCACAGTGGGACATGTTGTGGGCATGAAAATTTTCATATTCCCACCCTAATAAATTATTGGAATATTCTAATAGTTATTGATGAGGAAAATTTGGATCATATCCAGATTCCATATAAATCTTGTATGGTAAATTTATAAATTTTGAAAAAATCATAGGGGATTCATTGACATTTTTTTAAAATGGGAATGTGTTCACCTGGGAGGTTTCTTATACATGAAGGTTGTCGCCAACATATTTTTGCATACAATCTTGATCACATTTTCTACCCTAGCCACAAAACTTAAAAAACTATGAATTATCATAAAGAGTATCATATAACCTAATAAAACACATATATTACTACCCAAATAATTATTAACATTATTGATTCCCTTCAGTTAATTTTTATAGTATATTTATATTCTATCAACTCCTTTTATATAAGAGACGTAAATTTTTCTGATAGATTTCCTCCCAACAATATAGAACTTCTCAACCATAATGTTACTCCCTATAGTACTAGACATGGATTCCTCCATGTGGAAATTTGATGATTAGACATTAAAATCATATCTAGTGTATCAGTCATGGAAATCATCCAAGTATCACATTGACCAACACAATGAATCTATCCCCACCATTCCAAAAAAAATTAACTAATAATTTAAAAGGTTATCACCATGGAATATAATCCACTAAAAATAGAATTTGTCCTTGTGTTGCTGATTATAGAGGTATACCCCACAATGATATTCAATTTTAGCTTGAATGTCATCATCATTCCAAAACCACTTGTGGATTTCCCTTGTATCAAGATTCCATCTATATTTTTATAGTGACTACATAAAAATTATAATCACTAATAGTAAAATCTCATCCCATCCAAAGGATTGAATGGGGAAATGGTCATCATATATATCTCCCCTAGATATTTAATTCATTGATACATCATGTTCAATTCATAATCACCTCTCTACCCTTGAGGATTTGGTAGGGAAATGAGAATTATAGTTTCATTATGAAAATGAACATGTTTTGAGAATGGGAAAAATTAAACAGTTTTATGGAATGTTTAGGATGAGGATAATATACTAGTAATTTCATGGCCTATAGTTACTCATATATAATAAATTTATTAAATCATTCAAATAAGAATGGTACCCATTGTAACACCCCGAGATTTTATGAAAAATATTCTTTTAATTTCATTAATTTCTTGTGTTGTATTCTACACCAAGATTACCTTGCACTATACGCAACACCGTATTAGCTTACAGTATATGCAACACTATTCTTGGATCGTATTACACACAATTTTGATAATAGTTATTATACGCAACATTGAGTATATATATATATATTCAATGTATAAATGAAATATGGTTGGATTTTGTTATATGAAACAACGAAAGATTCTTGCGCAATACGCAACCCTGACTTGGCTTGCATTACACGCAATCACGACCTTCCTCGATAGCGTGTGTTGTACGCAATACCGGGTTTTACTAAACAACGATATATTATTATAATATTATTATGAACTAGTCGTTATGAATAGTATTGACTAAAATTTGAATTTTATAACATTATTATTCATCTTACACATTTTTTAGAACATGGTATAAGAACAAAATAAATGTTTCGGGTAAAATAAGTATTTTTCAAAAAATGAAGTTTTGCTGCCTTTTGATGGCACACCCACTTTAAATTTAGTTTTTGACATGTTTATAAGTTAAATTTGACAAAATAAAATTCTTCTTTGGAATCAAGAAATACAAATTTACTTTGGATAAAATTTTCATATTATTCTGGTAACTTTCATATTTTGATGAATAGTAAAACATGCTATATTTTAATTAAAAACAACTTTTTTCATCGCAATAATTTATATGGTTAAATTATAATATTGAATGGTTTTAAAGTATAAATAGAATATATTTTTACCATTTAATATAATGTATGTCATTATAATTGATCTTACATTAAATTCGTAGGATAAATCAATTCAATCTTTTGCAATGTTTTAAAGAAAAGCATGTTTTCTTTCGACAATGGGATTAATTTTAATTTGATTTCTGAAACTTTTGGGTATTTAATTTGGAAAAATTGATTCCATATTTGGAATCAGTGGGTCCAAATTATGTTAATAAGCTACTTTTTATTTTTTGGAATTATGAATAGTAACTACGGTAAATTGTATTTACCATATTTAAAGTTAAATCGGGTAATTAAGGGTAAATATAATATTATAAAATTACCCTAACACATTCCAAAATTCTATTGGATGGATAAAAGTAGACTCATATAACCTAAGGGTCGGATTAGATTCATTTTATGGACTTTTGACCATGAAAATAATTTAATTATTATTAAAACCAAAGAAAGTGACAACATGTCACTCTCTTAAATCTTATAAGTATACTAATTTTAATTTAGTGATAAACATCATAAAACATAGAACATGAATAGTATACAGAAATATAATAAAAATATCAACATAAGGATAATTTATTTAGAATTTTTAGGGATTAAATAATTGTCATTAATGGTGATACATTAATGATATAGAAATTATTTAAGTGTAAAATAAGTAATATAGTTATTATTGAAATAATAATACCCATTAAAAGGCCCATAAACCTGAAAAAAACTTATTTTTAGTGTATATCTACACCTTAAGCATCCAATAAACTAATATATAACCGTTTTGAGCCTTATAAAAGTGATTAAGACACTTATATTATTTTATTTTAAATGATGCCAAAGTTGTCACCTTCATAATTTAATAAATATAACAATTTAAATATTGTTATTTTAAATGATAAATTAGAGTAAAAGAATTATTGTGAAAGGTAATAGATTTATCTTCATCATAGGAATTTATTTTTATAATTTTTATTCAACAAATCAGTATATTAAATAATTATACAAATATGTTGTAGTAATTATTTTATTAAGAGATAAACCAAATAAATGGTTTTAAAAATAATAAAATAAATATTATATGAACTATTTAATGTGATCCACTAATGTTATAGATACATATTACCTTTTATGAATCTATTAAAGCTTTTAGTTTGAACATATCTTCTATATATATTTTAGTTAAATTCAAATAAATGAATAGTGTCAAAATTGACACTATTGTTATTTTATAAAAATAACATATTATAAAATTTTTTAAAAATCCCAAAAATATTTAAAAATTATAAATTTATATTTATATGGTATATAATGTTATAAAGTAACCAATTATGGAAAATTCACAACAAATAAGTAATTATTTGTTATAATTTAAAATTTAGAATTTTATTACCACAAATAAACTTAAATAGATTAAATAAGGATAAATTAAAATGATAAGGTTTAAAATAAGATCCAAACATGTCTAAATTTGATTGGATGATGTGATTAAAACCCTATATCATCTAATCTTCTAATTTGAGTCATATTTTGTGGTTTTTAAGTGAGGTTAGATTTATTATAAGTTAATATTTTTAAGAATTCCAAAGGTGCCCCTCTCCTCCCCTATAAAAGGGCACCTCCTCCCTCTCTACCGCACACCACTTTGAGCCTTCACGCTCGGACAACCCCTGCCCAATTCTCTTATCCACTTCCCTAGAAACATCCTAGATGTCTTGGTCTTCTTCAAAGACCAATTTTAGTGCCCTAAGAGGAGATCTCAAAGAGGCGCTTCAAAGAAGAGGTAATGTTCGTTACCAATTCTTTCAACTTTATTTGTTCTTCTACTTCTTCTTCTTTAGTTGTTTCATTATGAAGTAATAACATCAGTATCACTCATATACTGATATGTTATTATAAGTATGAAACAACCCTATTTCACCATCTATCCATCCTACGGAAAACGAAATCACCGTGCATGCGTACTTACAGAATACCGTCTCCACGCCGTGGTGTAATCTATTTTCCACCATCACCATACTTGGATGGGTATAATGGTGTAAATAATGACTATATATGATTATTATAAAGTGATTTCTATTCTGAAATAGTATACATACACTCCAATACAATTTCACGATCACGGGAATGATATCATCGCTCGTGTATACGTACGGACTACCGTCTCCACGAACGCGATGAGATTCATTTTCCATGATTAACCATTAAATAATGATTATAAAGTATATATAATGAATAATAATGAAATATATGCTACATTATTTATTTATATATATATGTTATCTATTAAATTTCATTCAACTCAATAAGGAAACGAAAACAGCATTCATGCGTACGTACGGCCTACCGTCTCCATGAACGGTGTATTTCATTCCATTTATCGATCTATTATATATATTTATATTATGAATATATATTATATATAAATCATGTTATATATTCTGGAATTAAGTAATCATGATATAAGTAATCATATGAATAATTACGAGTCAAAGCACGGACGACAAATGAAACGATTTTAACCAAAACGCTCTTTAACATGGAATTTACAAAAGAACGGGTAATATAAAGTCATAAGTGAACCATATATGATATAATAGCAATGAATATGATTATGTAATAAGTCAATAACATTATTTAAATCATTATACAGTAGTTTCAGACAATTATGAAGCAAATCAGATCTAAGGTAAGGGATAAATTTGAAAATCTCATTTTTATCCGAGATTGCTTATTCGTAAGTATTTACTGGGGTTATAACTGTAACACCCGAGACTTTTATGTTATATAAATCATCAAAGGAATATTTTTCTACACAACACTTTCTTGGCTTTCTTTACACGATATCGCGACCTTCCTCGATATCTTGCGTTGTACGCAATACTGAGTTTCACTAAACAACGATATGCTATTAAAATATTATTAAAAATAGCCGTTATGAATAGTAGTAACCACTTTTTGAAATTTTATAAATTTTATTTTTCAAAATTGACTTTATTTTTGGATTCGGAATATCGAAATTAGCCTAGGGTGAAATATTGGTATTTTTCTGAAAACTTTCAATTTTTGATGAATAGTGAAACCACTAAGTGGTAGTTAAAAAACTGAATTTTTCATAAAACTTAATTTTACCACTTCTGTGAGTGGAATTTCAAAAATCCAAGAGACACGGTTAATATCCAGGACTAAAATGTGGTTCAATGAGATGAAAATAATTTTTGGTGAATAGTAACTTGTTACTTTTTTTTACCACGGTTAAAAGTAAATAGGGTAGTTAAGGGTAAAGATGATATTATTATTACCCTAAAACATGTCCTAATTCTATTGTATAAGTGTAATTCGACCAAAAACAAACTTAGGAATAAATATGACCATTTAGGCCCACTTGGATTAGATTAGGACATTTATTATTAATTTATTTAAAGAAGGATTAAAATAGTTAAAATCAAAGTTTAATAAGTAAATAATTTTTAACAAGGGGTTATACATAAGATAAATTAGACTATAAATATTCATTATAAAGATAAAACTATTTCCTACATAATGGTATTTTATTTGTAATTTTTAGACATTAAATAATTTAATTTATTTATGACACAAAGATGATGCAGTAATTATCTTATTAATGAAATATTGAAAAAATTAATGTTATAAACACCAAAATAAATGTAATTTGAGACTTTTTATGAATTACACTAATTTTATAGGTTAATATGACATTTTATTATTGATTTAATTAACTTGGTTTTAACTAATAATTCTGTTATAAGTTTCACAAAAATCAATTACTAAATAGTGTCAAAATTGACATAAAATAGTTTTTAAAATAAATATTATATTAGTAATTGTTATTTTATTCCTAAAAATATAAGGTTCGGAAAAATGACTTAGATAAGGTTATATATATTAGTAGTAAACAACTTGGGGTTCGTTTGGCTGCTTATAGTAAGTTTATTAACCTTATAGTATAAGAACACAAGAAGACACGGTAAAAGTAAACTTATTTAACTTAATGTTAAATCTAAATGATAAGGTTAAAATAGGAACCTAAACTTGTCTAAATTCTATTGGATGAGAGTATTTCGACCCATCCCCTCCTTAGCTTCGAAATATATCAATTTGGAGCTACTTAAAACCGAACTTGACTTTATAATAAAATAATATATTTAGTTTTCCCAATGGTGCCCCTCTCCTCCCTTATAAAAGAGCACCTCCTCCCCCTCTTCCTCACACCACTTTGAGCCTTCAAGCTCGTCCAACCCCTGAAAATTCCTCCTCTCCACTTCCCTAGAGACATCCTAGAGGTCGTGGTATTCTTCAAAGACCAATTTTTGTGCCCTAAAAGAAGGTCTCAAAGAAGCACTTCAAAGAAGAGGTAATGTCCGTTACCGATTCTTTCATCTTTATTTCTTCTTCCACTTCTTCTTCATTAGTTGTTTCATTATGAAGTAATAACATCAGTATCACTCATATACTGATATGTTATTATAATTATGAAACAACCCTATTTCATCTTCTATCCATCCTACGGAAAAAGAAATCACCGCGCGTGTGTACGTATGGAATACCGTCTCCACGCCGTGGTGTAATCTATTTTTCCACCACCAACTTACATGGATGGGTATAATGGTGTAAATAATTAATATATATGACTATTATAAATTGATACTGATTCTGAAATAGTATACATACACTCCAATAAAATTCCACGATCATAGGAATGATATCATCACTCGTGCGTACGTACGGAATACCGTCTCCACGATGTGATGCAACTCGTTCTACATGATCTTAATTTCATAATGATTATATAAATGAATAGAATGAATTAATATGATATATATTACACTAATACCATTCTGGAAATGAGGTATCTATAACCTAAATATATGAATAAGAATTTATTCGACAAAACATGCATAAGAAAAAAAAGTTATAAACACCCGAATAACAAGTAGCAATGAAATATTACTACTAAGAAGCTAAGAAAATGACCATATATGATATCATAAAAATAAGTATGATTCTGGAATAAGTCAATAACATTATTTAAATCATTATACAGGAGGTTAGGACACTTACAAAGAAAAACGGACCTAAGGTAACAGAAATATCACAATTTCATTTTTATCTGAGATTGTTTATACTTTGGCATTTACTGTGGTGTATTTTATCATCCAAATCCATGTTTCCTCAATATGTAATGTTATTTCCATCCACCTAAAATTGTTTAAATCCAATTTTACCCTTCGGTGAGTTTTTAGTAAAAGATATGAAAGGAATCTTTTGACGTTTTTTGTACGAGGTACTTTTTGACTTTTCCAACAAAAGTACGAGAGGAATTTTTTTTTTAACTTATACGGGATGAATGGATTTTTAATAAATTATTTCCTAGAAGCATCCTTTACAAGTTTTCAAATTTATTTTTAATAAAATTCTTTAAGTTTAAAATTGTAATACATGTTAAGAAAGGAAAATGATTTTGAAGTAGAAAGGATATTTTCCTCAAGAATGGAGTTCAAGTTTTTTAGCAAAATTATTTTCCATCTAAGATAATAAAGGGTTATATTTACATGGATTTGATTATGTTGTGATGGAAATATTTTTATGAATTCTTTTATCTTATATGAATTGTTTTATGATGTCATGTTGTTTAAGAATCCCATTTTTATTACATGGGTTATGCTATGATGTATGGTTTATGATTTTGTGGCACACATAAGAATAGTATCATTATGAGATGGGTGGGACCTATATCTCCCTCCAATGAATTCGGTAAAGATTTTATATCTCATGAGATAGACATGGCTGGAATGGTAGGTTATACCGGTTCAGTGAAACAGGACTGAAACGAGGGTGACTCGGTTCAGAAATGGACTTTGTCTACTAAGATAGTCTTGGAAATGAGTGTTGACTAATAAGATATGATTATCTATGATTATGTGTGTATGCCACAAAGTTTCATGTTTTAAGTTATGATTATTGTGATTACATTTCACTGCCATGATTTATCCCATGTTATGAAATTATGATCTCTTTTGCAGGTTAATATTTCCAAAAGTTATGTGCTTATGTATATGATGTGATTGATATTTCTTTTATTTACCCTTACGGAGCATTTGAGCTCACCCTTTTGTATATTTTCTTTCCCCAGGTCAGGAAGAAGGCTATTAAGTAAGATATTCCAAAAGGGAATATATATATGATGAAATAAATCGGAGACAGTGTAGACGCTTTATGAACCAGTTGTTTATGTTTCCCAGTTTCTAAAGACACTATACCTATACGGTCCTTTCGTGGTTTTGTTATATGTTGTAATAAGTATGCTTCAATTTTGAAGTGTTAACAATGTATGTAAAGTATGGGTCGTTATAGTTGGTATTAGAGGAAAGGTATAGTCAACCTTTGGAAACTAGGATGTGAAAGCCTTAGTAAGAACCCTAAGGATAAGTTTAAGTATAGAACACAATATTAGTGTTTTAGAAATGGCCATGAATAAACTAGGACAAGACCTTAAGTGTGAAATTTTATTCTTGATTATGTGGTTTTCCTATTATAATTACTGTTTCTCACACTATTCTTCTTGGTTTTAGTCAATGGATGGATCCCGAAGGAACCGTGTTAATGCGGAATGCGATGGGCAATGCAATGATTGTCCCCCTGAGCAACCAAACATTATGGGAGCTGGAATGCAAAATCTTGTAGCCATGCTCACACAACTTTCTCAAGCTATGAATCATGCAAGACTTCCAAACGAGCAAAGGAAGGAGCAACATTCTGTTGAATCCTTCATGAGGCAGCGTCCACCTTCTTTCAATGGGTCTACTGATCCATTAGTTGCTGAACAATGGATTAGTAATAATGAAAAGATATTTTCAGTTCTTCAATGTTCTGAACATGATAAAGTCATCCTACTAGTGTATCGTTTGGAAGGAGATGTTGATCAATGGTGGAATCTTATTAAGAATACAAGGAAAAGGGATGAAATTGAGTCCATGGAATGGGAAAAGTTCGAGAACTTATTTTTCAATAAGTAATTCCCTCGTATTCTCCGAACAAAGATGGAGAAAGAGTTTATTGAACTGAAGAAAAAGGATGATGAATTTGTTGGTACCTATGTAGCAAATTTTACAAGACTTTCAAGGTATTCTTCTGGTATTATTATCCAACCTGAGAGTAAGATCGATCGATTCTTTAGTGGCATAAAACCAAGTCTTCGAAGGGTGTTAGCCATAAGGGACTTCAATAGCTATGAGGAAATCGTTCGATGTGCTATCAAAGTAGAGATGGAGATTGGAGTAACCCATCAGTCATATGGGTTTGATAAGAAGAGGAAAATGGAATTCAAAGGAAAATCTAAAGAGCACACTAAAAAGAAGATGAGCTTTCCCTTATGCTCAAAGTGTGGAAAGGAACATGGAGGGAGTTGTCTTAAAGGGACAAGTAAATGTTTCAAATGTGGAAAGGAAGGTCATCGGGCATTTGAATGTCGCGATGATGGGAAGAAGATGTCTAATGATGCAAACAAAGGAAGGGATACACAGAATGAACCTACTACACTTCAATGTTTCAAGTGCAAGGAGATGGGACATTATGCCAATAAATTCCCTAATCCAAGGGTTGATGATGATGGTCGATGTCAACAAACTCTTAAGGCTAAAGATAAAGGAAAGTCGCATGCAATTTCTATCAGCGATGTGGATAATGATGTGTTGAAAGGTACACTTACCATCCACTCTAAAGTAGAAAATGTTTTATTTGATTCTGGATCCACCCACTCTTTTATTTCTGAATAATTTTCTAAGGGTATCATCGTATTACCTCAATAATTAGATGTTGAGTTAGCTGTGACAACACCTAATGGCACAACAGTCGCATCAAAAGTTTATAATTCTTCTTTGATCGAAGTTTGTGGGAAAGTGCTTCCTACAAATCTTGTGATCCTTCCTATAATGGAATTTTATGTGATTCTTGGCTTGGATTGGCTTTCTTTATATGGAGCTCATATCAATTTCCAAAGAAGGGAAGTCACATTTCATATTCCAGATCAATCTATAATCGTCTATCAATGTAAGGATGAACATAACCTTCCCGTGGAAATTTCTTCCATCATATGGGTCTTGATTCCACTAAATGAAGGTTGTTTATCTCAAATGGTTGGTGAGAAACTCACAATTAAGAATATGCCCATTGTACGGGAGTTTGATGATGTCTTTCCGGAGGAATTACCGGGACTTCCACAAAATCGTGAAGTTGAGTTCTCAATAGAACTCGTACCAGGTGCTTTGCCTATTTCAAAGAAACCTTATAGAATGGTTCCAATTGAGTTGTAGGAATTGAAGAAGAAACTCAAAGAGAATCTTGATAAGGGATTCATATGCCCTAGTGCATCACCTTGGGGAGCACCTGTTCTATTTGTTAAGAAGAATGATTGATCAATGAGACTCTGCATTGATTATCGAGAACTTAACAAGATCACTATCAAGAACAAATATCCTCTCCCGCGCAATAATGACCTATTTGACCAACTACGCGGAGCTCAATACTTTTCCAAGATTGATCTTCGTTCAGGGTATCATCAATTAAGGGTCAAAAGGTAGGATATACCAAAGACGGCTTTCCGTATAAGGTATGGACACTATGAATTTATAGTGATGCCATTTGGTCTTACTAATGCCCCTGCTATCTTCATGGATCTGATGAATAGAGTCTTTAGAGACTGTCTTGATCAATTTGTGGTAGTCTTTATAGATGATATTCTTGTCTATTCGAAGAGAAAGTAAGAACATGAAGATCACTTGAGAATTATATTGAAGACCCTGAGAAAGGAGAATCTTTATACCAAATTTACCAAGGGTGAATTTTGGCATCAAAAATTTGCATTTTTGGGTCACATAATCTCAAAAGAGGGGATATCTGTGGTTCCAGCAAAAACAGAGGTTATCGAAAGATGGTCGAGACCAACAACAGTAACTGAGATCCGAAGTTTTCTTGGTTTGGATTGATATTATCGACATTTTGTGAATGATTTTTCACGATTATCTAATCCACTCACCAAGTTGACTCGGAAAGGAGTTAAGTTTGTCTGGATGGAGGAATGTGAAGAAAATTTCAAGGAGATGAAAAGAAGGTTATCCAGTGCACCTGTGCTCACACTGCCTTGTAGTGGAGAAAGGTTTGTGATCTATAGTGATGCATCCAAGAAGGGATTGAGGTGTGTTCTTATGAAAAATGATATGGTGATAGCTTATGCCTCACGACAGTTGAAAATCCATGAGAAAAATTACCAAACACATGATTTGGAGTTAGCTGCGGTAATCTTTGCATTAAAGATTTGGAGGCATTACCTTTATGATAAAAGGTGTGATATTTATACTGATCATAAAAGTTTAAAGTATATTTTCACCCAAAAGGAGCTGAATATGCGTCAAAGAAGATGGTTGGAGCTGATTAAGGATTACGACTGCTCAATCCATTACCACCCTGGGAAAGCAAACAATGTGGCAGATGCATTAAGTCGACAAGACCATGCTAGTTTATCCATGATGAGGATCACAAAAGATCCAATATTTATGGATTTACAAAGGATGGATCTTGGAATTATAATGGAAGGGGAAAAATCTTATCTTTCTCAAATGAATGTTCAACCATCTATACATGTGAAGATTAAAGAGGCACAGAAAGAAGATGACGAGTTACAAAAGAAGGTGAGAAACGTTCCTGAATTAAACCTTGATTGTGATGGGATAATAAAGTTCAGGAATCGGGTTTGTGTTCCTCCCATCCCCGAATTAAAGAAGGAGCTGTTGGATGAGGCTCATAGTTCTTCATTCTCTATTCATCCTGGAAGCACGAAGATGTATAGGGACCTGAAAGAGTACTTCTGGTGGGATGGCATGAAAAGAGATGTTGCTTAATTTGTCTCTCGATGCTTGGTATGTCAACAAGTTAAAGCTGAGAGACAGAAGTCTAAGGGGATGTTACATCCATTACCCATACCCGAATGGAAATGGGAAAACATCACTATGGACTTTGTCACAGGACTTCCTAAAACATCCAAAGGCAATAATTCTATCTAGGTCATAGTTGATCGTCTTACAAAGTGTGTACACATCATTGCTATTAGAGAGGATTTCTCTCTAGATCAGCTTGCCAGGATATATGTAAAGGAAGTGGTAAGATTGCATGAAGTACCACTTTCTATTATATCCAATCGGGATCCGAGATTTACCTCGAAGTTCTGGTGAAGTCTTCTGCATACTCTGGATACAGAGTTGAGTTTCAGCACTGCTTATCATCCTCATTCATACGGTCAGTCTGAGAGAACAATTCACACCCTAGAAGATATGTTGAGAGCTTGCTCTATGGATTTCAAAGGTGGTTGGGATCAACACCTACCTTTGGTGGAATTTTCTTATAATAATAGCATTCACTCCAGTATTCAGATGGCTCCTCATGAAGCTCTCTATGGAAAGAAATTCAGGACTCCAACTTGCTGGGATGAAGTTGGGGAAAGAAAGATATTAGGACCTGATCTCATTGATGAAATGGCAGAAAAGGTCAGATCTATTCAACAACACATAAGAGCATCTTAGAGTCGACAGAAAAGTTATGCCGACAACCGAAGAAAAGACCTAGAGTTTGAAGTGGGTGATAAAGTGTTCTTACGAATATCTCCCTGGAAGAGGGTTATGAGATTTGGAAAGAAGGGGAAGTTGAACCCTAGATATATCGGTCCTTTCGAAATACTGGATCGTGTTGGGAAGGTAGATTACCGATTGGCGCTTCCACCGAATTTCTCTCAAGTTCACGATGTGTTCCATGTATCTCTCCTGAGAAAGTACATACCTGATCCTTCACATGTACTCAGCTTAGAAGTTGTACCACTGGAGAAAGATCTTTCTTATGAAGAACAACCGATAGAGATTCTGGACTGTAGCGAAAAATTGCTACGAAAGAAGACCACTCGATTGGTGAAAGTTTTATGGAGGAACCACCAATTCGAAGAAGCTACATGGGAGCTTGAGGATATGATGAGGGAGAGGTATCCTCATCTGTTTGTTACAAAGTGACGAACATCGAGGGAGAAATTCATTTTAAGGGGGGTAGAATGTAACACCCGAGACTTTTATGTTATATAAATCATCAAAGGAATATTTTTCTACACAACACTTGCTTGGATTTCTTTACACAAAATCGCAACCTTCCTCGATAGCTTGTGTCGTACGCAATACCGAGTTTCACTAAACAACGATATGATATTAAAATATTATTAAAACTAGCCATTATGAATAGTAATAACCACTTTTTGAAATTTTATATATTTTATTTTTCAAAATGGACTTCATTTTTGGATTTGGAATATCGAAATTATCCTAGGGTGAAATTTTGGTATTTTTCTGAAAACATTAAATTTTTGATGAATAGTGAAACCACTAAGTGGTAGTTAAAAACTGAATTTTTCATAAACCTTAATTTCACCGCTTCTGTGAGTGGAATTTCAAAATTCAGAGAGACACGGTTAATATCAAGGACTAAAATGTGGTTCAATGAGATGAAAATAATTTTTGCAGAATAGTAAATTATTACATTTTTTTACCACGGTTAAAAGTAAATAGGGTAATTAAGGGTAAAGATGATATTATTATTACCCTAACACATGTCCTAATTCTATTGGATAAGTGTAATTCGACCAAAAAAAACTTAGGAATAAAATATGGCCATTTAGGCCCACTTGGATTAGATTAGGACATTTATTATTAATTTATTTAAAGAAGGGTTAAAATAGTTAAAATCAAAGTTTAATAAGTAAATAATTTTTAATATGGGGTTATACATAATATAAATTCTAAAATTAATATTCATTAGAAATATAAAACGGTTTCCTACATAATGGTATTTTATTTGTAATTTTTAGACATTAAATAATTTAATTTATTTATGACACAAAGATGATGTAGTAATTATCTTATTAATGAAATATTGACATAATTAATGTTATAAAAACCAAAATAAATGTAATTTGAGACTTTTTATGAATTACACTAATTTTCTAGGTTAATATGACATGTTATTATTGATTTAATTAACATGGTTTGATCTAATAATTCTGTTATGACTTTCACAAAAATCAATTACTAAATAGTGTCAAAATTGACATAAAATAGTTTTTAAAACAAATATTATATTAGTAATTTTTATGTTATTCCTAAAAATCTAAGGTTTGGCCAAATGACTTATGTAAGGTTATATATATTAATAATAAACAACTTGGGTTTCTTTTGGCTTCTTATAGTATGTTTATTAACCTTATAGTATAAGAACACAAGAAGACACGGTAAAAGTAAACTTATTTAACTTAATGTTAAATCTAAATGATAAGGTTAAAATAGGAACCTAAACTTGTCTAAATTCAATTGGATGAGAGGATTTCGAACCATCCCCACCTTAGCATATAAATATATCAATTTGGATCTACTTAAAACCGAATTTGACTTTATAATAAAATAATATTTTTAGTTTTCCCAAAGGTGCCCCTCTCCTCCCTTATAAAAGGGCACCTCCTCCCCCTCTTCCTCACACCACTTTGAGCCTTCAAGCTCGGCCAACCACTGAAAATTCATCCTCTCCACTTCCCTAGAGACATCCAAGAGGTCCTGGTCTTGTTCAAAGACCAATTTTAGTGCCCTAAAAGAAGGTCTCAAAGAAACACTTCAAAGAAGAGGTAATGTCCGTTACCGATTCTTTCATCTTTATTTCTTCTTACACTTCTTCTTCTTTAGTTGTTTAATTATGAAGTAATAACAACAGTATCACTCATATACTAATATGTTATTATAAGTATGAAACAAACCTATTTCACCATCTATCCATCCTACGGAAAAAGAAATCACCGCGCGTGCGTACGTACGGAATACCGTCTCCACGCCGTGGTGTAATCTATTTTTCCACCACCACCTTACTTGGATGGGTATAATGGTGAAAATAATGAATATATATGGCTATTATAAAGTGATACTTATTATGAAATAGTATACATACACTCCAATACAATTCCACGATCATAGGAACGATATCATCACTCGTCCGTACGTACGGAATACCGTCTCCACGATGTGATGCGACTCGTTCTACATGATATTCGTTTCATAATGATTATATAAATGAATAGAATGAATGAATATGATATTTATTACACTAATACCATTCTGGAAATTAGGTATCTATAACCTAAATATAAGAATAAGAATTTATTCTACAAAACACGCATAAGAACAAAAAGTTATAAACACCCGAATAACAAGTAGCAATGAAATATTACTACAAAGAAGCTAAGAAAATGACCATATATGATATCATAAAAATAAGTATGATTCTGGAATAAGTCAATAACATTATTTAAATCATTATACAGGAGGTTCAGACACTTACAAAGAAAAACGGACCCAAGGTAAGGGAAATATCACAATCCCATTTTTATCCGAGATTATTTATACTTTGGCATTTACTGGGGTGTATTTTATCATCCAAATCCATGTTTCCTCAATATGTAATATTATTTCCATCCACCTACAATTGTTTAAATCCAATTTTACCCTTCGGTGAGTTTTTAGTAAAAGATATGAAAGGAATCTTTTGTCGTTTTTCGTACGAGGTACTTTATGACTTTTTCGACAAAAGTACGAGAAGAATGTTTTTCTAACTTATACGTCATGAATGGATTTTTAAAAAATTATTTCCAAGAAGCTTCCTTTACAAGTTTTCAAGTTTATTTTTAATAAAATTCTTTTAGTTTAAAATTGTATGACATGTTAAGAATGGAAAATATTTTTGAAGTAGAAAGGATATTTTCCTCAAGAATGGAGTTCAAGTGTTTTATCAAAATTATTTTCCATCTAAGATAATAAAGGGTTATATTTATATCCCTATTATTACATGGATTTGATTATGTTGTGATGGAAATATTTTTATGAATTCCTTTATCTTATATGAATTGTTTTATGATGTCATGTTGTTTAAGAATACCATTTTTATTACATGGGTTATGCTATGATGTATGGTTTATGATTTTGTGGCACACATAAGAATGGTATCATTATGAGATGGGTGGGACCTATATCTCCCTCCAATGCATTGGGTAAAGATTTTATATCTCATGAGATAGACATGGCTGGAATGGTAGGTTATACCGGTTCAGTGAAACAGGACTGAAACGAGGGTGACTCAGTTCAGAAATGGACTTTGTCCACTAAGATAGTCTTGGAAATGAGTATTGACTAATAAGATATGATTCCATATGATTATGTGTGTATGGCACAACGTTTCATGTTTTAAGTTATGATTATTTTGATTACATTTCACTGGCATGATTTATCCCATGTTATGAAATTATGATCTCTTTTACAGGTTATGATTTCCAAAAGTTATGTGCTTATGTATATGATGTGATTGATATTTCTTTTATTTACCCCTACTGAGCATTTGAGCTCACCCTTTTGTATGTTTTCATTCCCCATGTCAGGAAGAAGGTTATTAAGTAAGATATGCCATAAGGGACTATAGATATGATGAAATAAATGGGAGATAGTGTAGATGCTTTATGAACCAGTTGTTTATGTTTCCCAGTTTCTAAAGACACTATACCTATATGGTCCATTTGTGGTTTTGTTATATGTTGTAATAAGTATGCTTCAATTTTGAAGTGTTAACAATGTATGTAAAGTATGGGTCGTTATAATTACTATCATCCATGTCCATGTTTTATAAAAGTGTATTCATGTATGTTTAAAGTCCTTTTTACCCATTTTTACTTTTACCCCATGGTATGGAAGGAATATTTCTTTTATTTACCCTACAAGGTACTTTTTGACTTTTTCAACAAAAGTACGAGAATAATGTTTTTTTAACTTATACGGAATGGAAAGCTTTTTATGGTTTTATAAAGCCACATTTTCATGAAGCTTACTAAAATAGATTTCATGAATATTTTCAACAAAATCCTTTTCTTTTAAAATTGCATGACATTTTTTGAAAAGAAAATGATTTTGAAGAAAAAAGGATATTTTCCTCAAGAATTCATTTCAAGTGTTTTATCAAAACCATTTTCTATATAAGATGACATTATTTTCATATGTGTATGTTTCCAGTATAATGTCTCTATGATGTATATGGTTTCTCTTTTCTTATTATGAAATGATATCCATTTATTTTATATGGATTATGTGATGATGTGATGATGTTTATGAAACCCATTTTATTTATTGGGTTATTATGAATGATGTATGTTTATTTTGTGGCACAAGTAAGAATGATTTCATTATGAGAAGGGTGTGACCTATATCTCCCTCCAATGTATTGGGTAAAGATTTTATATCTCATGAGATAGACATGGCTGGAATGGTAAGTTAATCTGGTTTAGTGTTAAAGGACTGAAACGAGGAGTAAAATCGATTCAGAATGGGACATTGTCCACTAAGATGGTCTTGGCAGCAATGCCTTGGCTACTATGGAAATCTTTACATGTGCTTAATGGATTCCACAGTTACATGTTTATTCCCATGGTATTTTATCATGTTTTATGTTCCATTATGATCTATGCCTTATGTACATCCATGTTTTATGTCGTTGCTCAATATTTTGATGTTTAAACATTATGTTCATGTTTTTAAGTTCAAATGTATATGGTATTTTTTATTTTATCCATGCTTACCCTTACTGATAATTTTAGCTCAAACTTTTTATTTTTATTTTCCCCCAGGATAAAAAGAAAGGTTTTAGGTAAGGAAACAAAAAGTGGAAGATCTTTATGGGAGTTGTTGAAGATCTCTCACCACGGTTAGAAGATTACGTTCCAAGTTTACAAAGACACTAAACTATTACAGTCCTTGTGTGCCTGTTTTTGTTATGTATTATGTATTCCGCGAAAGTAATGTAATGTCCATGTACGTCAAGATTTGGGTCTCTACAGTTGGTATCAGAGGGAGGTTTAGTCAACCTTTGGAAACTAGGATGCAAAAATGTTAGTGAGATCCCTAGAGATATTTCTAAGGTATGTCTAGGGATGTCCCTAAGGATAAGTATACATATAGGATATAGTCCTAGAACAATGGTAATGATCATAGAATTTAACCTAAGATCTTAGATATTGAGGATACTCCCCCTTTACTCTGTTGTTTTCCCTAGCATGATTTTTGCCTCTCACACTATTTTTTTTGGGTTTTAGATAATGGCTGGAAACAGGAAGATTCACGATAATGGAAGATATGATAGACAATGGAATGATTTTCTTCATGAGAAACCAAATGAAACAGGATCTAGAAGTCTAAACACCGTTATTATGCCTAATCAGCAATCTAATAATATGATCAATAATCTCAACTTTGGTAAGTTTCCCGACTCAGACAATAAGAGAAAGATGGAGTTTCATGATGATCATAGAGGAAAGAAAGTTAAATTTCCCTCATGTAAATCTTGTGGGAAGAGGAATTAGGGAGATTGTTTCAAAGGAACTGGAAGATGCTTTGGGTGTGGAAAAGAAGGACACAAAGCCAGTAAGTGCAAAGGAAAAGGTTAAGTTAACACCATGGACAAGGATAATGGTATTTCTACGACATCAACAATGATTAGATGTTTTAAATGTGGAATTTACAGGCATTATGCAAACCAATGCCGTAATGGAAAATCTGATGAAGAGAATCAGCATGGTCATATGGGTAGTATTTATGTGGATGATGCTTAGGAGACTAAAAATGATATATGAGATGAAAGAAGTGTTTAAGCTCAGCCAGTTGTTTTAGAATGTAGTGGAATGATTGTATGTTTATCGAGAGTTATGTTGTATATTTACACTATTTTTTTCCTTAAAGTATTTGACAGTATATGTTGAATGGTACCAGTAACCATGGAAGGTTATTCAGATATTTTTGTAAAGTAGATGATATGCGCATAATGAAGGAATAATAAGATAATGAGATGTTTGATTGTATTCATGATATCATGATTGATATAAGGACTAAGTGATATCATGGTTTGAGTATATAGAATTTTGAGGATTTTGGTATGCAACTTTTAACTGCATTCATGTTTTCACTAAGGTTTAATGTGTATTCATTTTTCAAGAGAATACATGATTAAGGCCTTTGAATGTTTGGAATGTGACCAACAAGACATATCTTATGATATATGGGGATCAACAATTGTATTAAATCTCTGGTAATCGTTTTCACTATATTATGAGAGTGGATTGCAGTATTATGGATAAGCCTAATGATTGGAATGGATTATGTTGGACATAAGTTAGTATTGTTTAAGGATAGAAGTTTTTTCAATATTATTGATGGGATGTTATAGTAATATAGTTTTAGAAAAAGGACAACCTGCAGGACGGGCGACAACCCATCTCGTCGGACAAGGCTGTGAGAATCAAACCCACAACCGAAGTGCGACTGGCCTTTATCGCTTACCACTGGCCGACAAAAAGTCCCTGGTTAGTAGAAACTAGTTTTATTTTATTAAGCGGTATGATATATGAAGTATAAGTTCATTTTTGGAACCATATATGATTAATCTAACCATAATATGGACATATAATTTTTGGTAACCTTTTGTTTGAAAGGGATGGAATGACCCATCATTCTATCACATGATCTTCAAACACATCACGAATAATAAATTCAACTTCATTTCTTTAATTGATGAAGTGGAAATTGTTCAATTCACGAATAATAGTGAGATTGTACCAAAATCAAGCAAGTATTACTTTTAATTCATCAACTTTAGGGAAATGATCTTGAAAACCAAAAATGGTGTCCTAGTTCCCTTATATCCGATGAATCAGATTGTACCTTAGATCATCACAAATCAATAGCTTTGTGATTGTTGACTTTTTCATAGCCATGTTCTCTACCACTCTCCATCAGAACGTGATGGTAAGATTTTTCTTCCATATCCATATTTTCACCTATGTTCTCCTATGTAGAAACCGAGTGATGAGTTAATTTGGGTAACCGTTACATTTCATACTTTAGTTTTTATAGCCATGATTTGGTATTCCTTTTTACGATGTTAGTTTCTATTAAACAAACCTTCGAGTAGTAAACCAATTATAACCCCCGACGAATTTCAAGGGAGAAATTCATTTTAAGGGGGGTAGAATGTAACACCTCGAGATTTTATGAAAAATATTCTTTTAATTTCATTAATGTCTTGTGTTGTATGCTACACCCAGATTACCTTGCGCTATATGCAACACTGTATTAGCTTGCAGTATACGCAACACTATTCTTGGATCGTGTTACACACAATTTTGATAATAGTTATTCTACGCAACATTGAGTGTATATATATGTATATTCAATGTATAAACGAAATATGGTTGGATTCTGTTATACGAAACAATGAAGGATTCTTGCACAACACGCAACCCGGACTTGGCATGCATTACACGCAATCGTGACCTTCCTCGATAGCGTGTGTTGTACGCAATACCGGGTTTTACTAAACAACAATATGTTATTATAATATTATTATGAACTAGTCTTTATGAATAGTATTAACTAAATTTTGAATTTTATAACATTAAAATTCATCTTACACATTTTCTAGAACATGGTATAAGAACAAAATAAATGTTTCGGGTAAAATAAGTATTTTTCAAAAAATGCAGTTTTGCCGCCTTTTGATGGCGCACCCACATTAAATATAGTTTTTGACATGTTTATAAGTTCAATTTGACAAAATAAAATTTTTATTTGGAATCAATAAATAAAAAATTACTTTGGATAAAATTTTCAAATTATTCTGGTAACTTTCATATTTTGATGAATAGTAAAAACACACTATATTTTAATTAAAAACAAATTTTTTCATCACAATAATTTATATGGTAAAATGATAATATTGTATTGTTTTAAAGTATAAATATAATATATTTTTACCATTTAATATAATGTATGTCATTAGCATTGATTTTACATTAAATTCTTTGGTTAAATCAGTTCAATCTTTTGCAATGCTTTAAAGAAAAACCCGTTCTCTTTTGACAACGGGATTAATTTTAATTTAATTTCTGAAAATTTTGTGTATTGACTTTGGAAAAACGGATTCCATATTTGGAATCATTGGGTCCAAATTATGTTAAGAAGATACTATTTATTTTTGGGAATTATGAATAGTAACTACGGTAAATTTTATTAACATAGTTAAAGATAAATCGAGTAATTAAGGGTAAATATAATATTATAAAATTACCCTAACACATGGAAAAATTATATTGGATGGATAAAATTAGACCCATATAACCTAAGGGTCGGATTAGATTCATTTTATGTACTTTTGACCATGAAAATAATTTAATTATTATTAAAACAAAAGAAAGTGACAACATGTCACTCTCTTAAATCTTATAAGTATAATAATTTTAATTTAGTGATACACATCATAAAACATAGAACATGCATAGTCTCCAGAAATCTAATAAAATTATCTACATCATGATAATTTATTTAGAATTTTTAGGGATTAAATAATTGTCATTAATGGTGATACATTAATGATACAGAAATTATTTAAGTGGAAAATAAGTAATATAGTTTTTATTATAATAATAATACCCATTAAAAGGACCAAAAACCTGACCAAAACATATTGGTAGTGTATATCTACACCTTAATAAACCAATTACCTAATATATAACCGTTTGGAGCCTTATAAAAGTGATTATGACACTTATATTATTTTATTTTAAATGATGCCAAAGTTGTCACCTTCATAATTTAATAAATATAACAATTTAAATATTGTGATTTTAAATTATAAATTCGAGTAAAAGTATTATTGTGAAAGTTAATAGATTTATCTTCATCATAGGATTTTATTTTTAATTTTTATGCAAAAATCAGTATATTAAATAATTATACAAAAATGTTGCAGTAATTATTTTATTAAGAGATAGACCAAATAAATGGTTTTAAAAATAATAAAATAAATATTATATGAACTATTTTATGTGATCCACTAATTTTATAGATACATATGGCATTTTATGAATCTATTAAAGCTTTTAGTTCGAACCTATCTTCTGTATATATTTTATTTAAATTCAAATAAATGAATAGTGTCAAAATTGACACTATTGTTATTTTATAAAAATAACATATTATAAAATTGTTTAAAACTATCATAAATATTTAAAAATTTTAAATTTAAATTAATATGGTCTATAATGTTATAAAGTAACCAATTATGGAAAATTCACAACAAATAAGTAATTATTTGTTATAATTTAAAATTTAGAATTTTATTACCACAAATAAACTTAAATAGATAAAATAAGGATAAATCAAAATGATAAGGTTTAAAATAAGATCCAAACATGTCTAAATTTTACTGGTTGATGAGATTACAGCCCTATATCATATAATCTTATAATATGAGTCATATTTGGAGGTTTTTAAGTGGGTTTAGATTTATTATAAGTTAATATTTTTTTGAATTCCAAAGGTGCCCCTCTCCTCCCTTATAAAAGGCCACCTCCTCCCTCTCTTCCACACACCACATTGAGCCTTCAAGATCGGCCAACCCCTACCCAATTCTCTTCTAAACTTCCCTAGAAACATACTAGAGGTCCTGGTCTTCTTCAAAGACCAATTTTAGTGCCCTAAGAGGAGGTCTCAAAGAGGCGCTTCAAAGAAGAGGTAATGTACGTTACCGATTCTTTCATCTTTATTTCTTCTTCTACTTCTTCTTATTTAGTTGTTTCATTATGAAGTAATAACATCAGTATCACTCATATTCTGATATTTTATTATAAGTATGAAATAACCCTATTTTACCATCTATCCCTCCTACGGAAAACGAAATCACCGTGCATGCGTACGTACTGAATACCGTCTCCACGCCGTGGTGTAATCTATTTTCCACAATCCCCTTACTTGTATGGGTATAATGGGGTAAATAATGACTATATATGATTATTTTAAAGTGATATTGATTCTGAAATAGTATACATACACTCCAATGCAATTCCACGATCACGGGAATGGTATCATCGCTCGTGCATACATACGGACTACCGTCTCCACGAACGCGATGAGATTCATTTTCCATGATTAACCATTCAATAATGATTATAATGTATATATAATGAATAATAATGAAATATATGCTACAGTATTTATTTATATATATATTTCATCTATTTAATTTCATTCAACTCAATAAGGAAAAGAAAACAGCGTTCATGCGTACGTACGGCCTACCGTCTCCATGAACGGTGTATTTCCATCCATTTATCGATCTATTATATATATGTATATTCAAAATATATATTATATATAAATCATGCATTATATTCTGTAATTATGTAATCATGATCTAAGTAATCATATGAATAATTACAAGTCAGAACACGGACGACAAATGAAACGATTTTAACCAAAACGCTCTTTAACATGGAATTTACAAAAGAAAAGGTAATATAAAGTCATAAGTGAACCATATATGATATCATAACAATGAATATGATTATGTAATAAGTCAATAAAATTATTTAAATCATTATTCAGGAGGTTCGGACACTTACGAAGAAAATCAGATCTAAGGTAAGGGATAATTTTGAAAATCTCATTTTTATCCGAGATTGCTTATTCGTAAGTATTTACTGGGGTTATTGCTATCATCCATGTCCATGTTTTTTAAAAGTGTATTCATGTATGTTTAATGTCCTTTTTACCCATTTTTACTTTTACCCCATGGTATGGAAGGAATCTTTCTTTTATTTACCCAACAAGGTACTTTTTTACTTTTCTGAAAAAAGTACGAGAAGAATGTTTTTTTAACTTATACGGCATGAAAAGATTTTTACAGTTTTATAAATCCATATTTTCATGAAGCTTCCTACAAAATATTTCATGACTATTTTCAAAAAAATCATTTTCTTTTAAAATTGCATGACATTTTGTGAAAATAAAATGATTTTGATGAAAAAATGATATTTTCCTCAAGAATTCATTTCAATTGTTTTATCAAAACCATTTTCTATCTAAGATGACATTATTTTCATATGTGTATGTTTCTAGTATAATGTCTCTATGATGTACATGGTTTCTCTTTTCTTATTATTAAATTATATCCATTTCTTTTATATGGATTATGTGATGATGTGATGATGTTTATGAAACCCATATTATTTATTGGGTTATTATGAATGATGTATGTTTATTTTGTGGCACAAGTAAGAATGATTTCATTATGAGATGGGTGGGACCTATATCTCCCACCAATGCATTGGGTAAAGACTTTATATCTCATGAGATAGACATGGCTGGAACGGTAAGTTAATCCAGTTCAGTGTTACAGGACTGAAACGAGGAGTGAACTCAATTCAGAATGGGACTTTTTCCACTAAGATGATCTTGGCAGTAATGCCTTGGCTACTATAGAAATCATTACATGTGCTTAATGGATGCCACAGTTACATGTTTTATTCCCATGCTATTTTATAATGGTTTATGTTCCATTATGATCTATGCCTTATGTACTTCCATGTTTTATGTCGTTGCTCAAGATTTTGATGTTTAAACATTATGTTCATGTTTTTAAGTTCAAATGTATATGGTATGTTTTATTTTATCCATGCATACCCTTACTGAGCATTTGAGCTCACCCTTTTTATGTTTTATTTTCCCCCAGGATCAAAATAATGGTTTTAGGTAAGGAAACAAAAAGTGGAAGATCTTTATGGGAGATGTTGAAGATCTTTCACCACGATTAGAAGATTGTGTTCCATGTTTCTAAAGACACTAAACTATTATGGTCCTTGGGTGTCTGTTTTTGTTATGTATTAAGTATTCCGCGAAAGTAATGTAATGTCCATGTACGTCATGCTTTGGGTCTCTACACCCACTATTGTTTTATAACCTATGGGAATCTATCACGATCCCACCCAGGTCGACGTTGAACCAGTCACCCAAGCTGGACCATGGCATGTCTCGAAGGGAATTATAAATCCCCACAGACATTCATGTCGTTTTGGACATCAAAACAAGCTGTTGTGAATGATTTAGCCCAGAATATAAATAATATATAAAAATAACTAATCTAGAAAAAATTAATAAACACTAATAGTAGAAATTAAAATAATGAATTTGACTAGACAATGTTCTAACTGACTCTATGGTCCATAAACAAAATATAGAACAACACTCCCTCCAAGAGTGATTCTAGACAAGAATCAAAAACAATAAATAATGAAGTCTTCATCTCTGAGATGCTCAGTAAGAATACCAAAAAACAATAAATAACTATTAATTTTATTATAAAAAGAAACCCAATACTGCTTGTTTAAAAAATACACATATTGAAATATATTATTATAGTCTTTTAAAAACCATGAAAAATGTACAATTTTTTAAGGAAATCGTTCTTAGTGTAAAATATTTTCAAAATATATTACATGAATGAATTTTCATTTCAAAATGAATAGGGGGAAATGAGTATTAAAATATGATTTTTCACAATGGGTATTCATGCATGAGAAACAAAAAATAAAATAATATCACGATCATTATTCCCTAAACATGCACCATGGGAAATCCATTCAGGTAACTAGCACATGTCGGACCCTAGAGACCATGTACATCACTAAAAATGTGTAATAGGAGACACAACATTCTACGTTCTCATAAACAAGAAACTTATAGGGAACTCACCCATAACCTAGTGGTATCAAATAATCATAAGTATTTAATTCATGTTATGATGTCAGTCTTCTAGAAAAAACTGGGATGAAAAACATATGTATCACTTGTGTACTAGTCCTAGTCCACCCACCTATGTAACTAGGGTTTACCTTGTTCTCATGTTAAGGTTAACATGTTATCAAATACCATTTGATCATGAAAATAAATTTTATAATTTATACACACACCAAATAGCCCACAACAAGTCACATAATACTCTTTCCCTATTTAAATTTATTTTTATCATCACACTCACACAAAACATCCCATAATCATGATTCATGCCTTTCTTAAAATTTAATAAATCATTTCAAAAAATCATAAAACATTCTCAAAACGTTTTACATCACAAATCCCAACATTCCCTTTCAATTTCACCTTTAAAGAAGATAAATCTTCTAAAATAGTACATAAATATACATTTCACACTTATAGTAACTTAATAAACCATATACAATTATAATAAAACACTTTAATGAAGTATAACATAGTTTTTTTCACATATAACACATTAAAACCCCATTATTTAAAGCCGAAATCACACCAATACCCACCCAAAATATAATTGGCATTCCATGAAATTGTTGATAAACCACTTTAATTCATTACAAAATGACCACAGAAGATATCACAATAGTAATACATGAAAAAAAAAAATTCAAGAAAAAATGAAATTTTAAAACCATACTCTTTACTAAATCTACCAAAAATCATTTCCACACCTCACATTATAGGAAATAATCATGCTAAAAATGTTATGCAATCCAAGAAAACTCATCAAAATATGCATAAACATGGAATCACATACGATATATATATAGTCATTATCCATTAATTATAATAACCAATGATATAAATTTACAATAACAACAATAAATAATGTAAATTCTAATTAAAGATCCTAGACTTAGGAACCTACCTCAAACATGACACTATTTTCCAAAAACTACTTCAACTAACACTTCACAGTTCCATGCACATTCGTTTATATAATATATACCTCTAGTTTAATTTCATGCATTACCCCTAAAATGAGGGAATATGTATGATGATGGAATATATATATATATATGACCAAACCAATTCATGTACTTATAGGAATTATTGACACCTGTATCCCAAAACCAACTTAACGTGGTCCCATAAACACTATAAAAAATTTCTAATAACTCAAACATAGTTGAAAAGACCCACGCACCCAGAATAAATAGTCAAAAACCCCAAAATGCTAAACACCCTAAATCAAATATAATCCACAATGAAAATGACTATAAATCCTTACCCGAGAAAAATGGAAAACCCACTATCGATGACCATAGTGGCTAGAATCGTCCTCAACGGATCCCGAGAAACCCTAAAAAATAGGAATAAATAAAAATAAGAACCCTTAAACTTGTTAGAGTTCAACCTTGAAATGTGCACCCATTGAAATCAAATAAAACATGAATATAGGGGATTTGGTTGCAAGAAGAGGCTCACCGGAGTGATTCACACACCAAAACCATAGGAGATTCAGTCATCAGAAGGAGAGAGTGGTGGGTTGTAGGTTCTCTTAGTCGGTCGGGTTACACGAACAAGAGGGAGGTCGGTCGTGAGACATGTAGGAGGAGGGGTCAACCCCCCATGAGGTGTGTCATTTCTAGAGAAAAGAGGGAGGTTCTCCGGAGTCCGTTAGCGGGTGTGGGAGCATAGGGGATGGGAGGAAGGGGGTGGAGGTGCGCCATGCAAGAGGGGTGAGGGAGGAGAGAGCAGACCGAAACTATGGGTTACCATAAAAAATAAATACATAATAATTATACTAATAATAATAATAGTCATAAAAATAAAAATAATAATATTAATAGTAATAATATTTTTATTATTATAAATAATAACTTAATAATAATAATAATAAACTTGACAATAATTATATTATTATTCATAATTATTATATTATCATCACTATTGTTATTAAATAGTTTTCAAAATATCTTGTTTATTTCATTTTTATTTTAATTTAATAAATTTTTTAACATTAAGAAATAAGAGGACTCAAATATAAATAAAAAACCATGACCACAAGATACCGAAATGGGGTGTGACAACTCTTCCCACCATGAAAATTTATGCCCCTAGAATGTTCCACAAGTCATGGTCAACCCATGAATCAAAGAAATACCATGAAGATGCTTAAAATAGAACCATAATCACTCGATGACTGATCATTCAAAATAACCGTATCCTAAGTCTCCAAATATCAAAAAACTATATCCACCAAGGAAAATAACCAATGTTATTGAAGTCAACTCTTGGTACACCACATAGACATAGAACACTTTGAACCCTAAATTATGACTCACCAGGGTTCTCTCGAGATCTCTAAAAACATTTATGAAGCATCCTGATAACCAAGCTAACCAATTAACATGGTTACGGTCTTGTAGATTAGAATAAATTGGTTTCCCCACCAAGAACACTTAGACGAATGAGTTTTCCACAAGATCATCCTATGGAGGTCTACCAAAAAAATTTGGAATTTTTTTTTCAAACATTGGTTCTTCCAACCAAAATGACTCACAAACCCAGACAATAATCTTACAATGGCTTGCCCCTCTATGCTCCCAATGATAAACCAACTCAAAATGAGAGGAGATGTCGGCATGACCTGTAATGGCTCTCCCCATAATATTAGAATTTACATAGAACCACGAAACCTACCTTGGTATTCTCAATTTATTTTGAGTTATATGAACAAAACTACTCATCACAAACCCACAGACACCGGTCGAACTGCATGGAATATTCCCACACTGAACAATACGACACCACATGGTAAGGATTTGATAGTGGAAACCCATAACAAAGTGTTGAACCGGACCTGTACGCATCAACTCCACATGACTTGAGAACCACTAAAATGAGTACAATATCAATCACTAATGGAACCACAAGAAGGTAAATAATTCAATATTCCATATTCACATTGTGTACTCAATAGATCATCGAGAATATGGGTTCATTGAACCGCTTACAATCCCAATAAGAACTCCCATAAGTTATTACCACCCCAAGGAGACACGTCTTTAATACCTCTGGAATCAAAAAAATAATAATCCTTCATATATGACATAACAATAGGGAACTTATTCCATCCCCATCCTGAAAATGAGACTTTAGTCAGACCAAACCCATCCCATGCCCAATAAATTTTGACTACCCACAAGTTTCACCCTCAGACCAATGGCTGGGGACCTAATGTATAAATCATCTTCCACCTCACAGTCATAGGATGACCATCTCTGATAGGAAAAACATTCACTGGAAACAAAATCTTATAGACTTCTACTTGTGTCCCTACAGGACAGTCCATTTACATAGTAGCTCGGAATTGAGGATAACGATATAGAGTTCCCCACTAACCACACGAGATTTAGGTGATCGGTTTGTATGAAAGACATGCAACATGAACATAAGGATGGATCACTCCAATAATAGGTCCCTTTTGTTCATAGTCCTCAATGGATTATGTGCATTCACTAACCACAATATGAACCAGAATAACAACTATTATGAATTTTAAACTGATTTATCCACACCACCTCTGGGGAACATGAAACTAGATCATCGAAGGGTCTACAAATCTCCATCTACATCTGTTGACTAGTTGGGCACATACATCCTCCACCACTTTACCTCTCCTTCACATACACTCAATAAATTCCCATTATCAAGAAAAGTAGAATGATCACCGTTTACTGGTCTATCTTCTCCCCACCAGACGCACTCGAGACAACATACAACCACGAAACATAAGAGTTCCAAAAAAACTGGAGACATACCCAAATTTACCAAGGAACTAAATCATATTCAAATGACCACAACATTTACAAATAGTCAACAAAACCATGTATAACTCAACTCTGTCGCATTACTGAGAGACTCAGATGAGAATAAATTGAGAGAGACCTATTGGAAACCCATGGGATGTTTCATCAGGTAATATCCCAAACACAAAACACAAAATCAGCCATAAAAAACCAGAATATCAAAAAATGACCATAAACATATCAGAAACTAATCCAGAAATTCCAAATTAAGATATCAAATAATTTTCAATGAAAAACTCTGGCAGGAAAAACCATGCACTTCCCAACAATACCCAGAAGCTCTTTTAAAACCATCATTTTTACTCCAGACAAAAAACTGTATTCCAATTCAAAATTAATTTGAGAAAACAAATACATTTTAGATAAAAACAAATTTATATTATCGGGTTCTCTCAGAAAACATATTCCCAACACTATCGACGTAACAAAAACACAAAGGAAAACACTGAGAAATTTTCAAACTACATACCAAAATACACATTTTGGGAAACAAGATGAATCCATATAAATCTATCATAAACCACTAATAATCCTTGGTTCTATGAAAATATGAATTTTGGTGACACTAAATATCCCATCCTTATGATCCATTAACTTTACATTTAGTCATGTACATATGAACACGTGATCACAAATAAGAATACCACTGGACAAAACAGGGCTCTTCCACTTTCAATACAAAACATTTCCAATATTCCAAAAATACCTTCTTCCAAAACCATTTCAAAAATTTTAGACAACTTTTCCAAATTATTTCCATTTCCAAAAAAACTCACATCAATTTTTAATTTTCCAACATGTTCATTTAGAAATCGGATTCAAAAACATTAATCGCCAAATTACATAAACAAGGTCCTAGGAAAAAAATCCAAAAAATCATATAAAACATAATCCAAATGAAAATAATGGAAACCCAAAAGTACATTTTTTTAAAAACCCCTTTAGGTCAACCCAAAAATGAACCTAGACATCACCAATACTAAAGGAATTGTATGAAGAAAAAGTGGTGGTGAAAACCCAGTCTACATTGTATAGCAAACAATTCCCTGGGAAAACACCAACAACTTCATGTGTCGATATGTACTCTAGGTCCTCACATAGGTCAATATTCCATGCGAGACCACATGAAATACATGTTTTCTCCTACATTCACCCCTATCCACAATGACCAAAGACAAAAAGATAAATCTTGGGCAACCCCTGGTTACTTGAGGAATGGAATGAGTAAGAGTTCATGATTGACATCCCACACCTTCAACTTGAGAACCAAAAATCCTATATTTGGTCTTCCTAACAACCCAAAAAATAAGAAAAATACCATCATTTAATAACATTATGTCACAAACCAACCCATGTCAACCTTGAACCGGTCATCTGATCCAGTATGTGGAATAGCCCAAAGGGTCTTCATGATCCCCACGTGCTGGTAACTACTTCCGGGCATTAAAGCAATCTATTGGGAATGATCTATCCTAGAAAAGAAAAGACATATAAATAGAAAAAAACCTAAAAAAATAGGTAAACACTAAAAAATGAAAATAAATTAATGATAATAAGCTATTAATACGTCTAAGTGACCCCATGGGTTACCAAAACACAAACAAGCACACTCTCTCCAAGAGTGATCTAGGACTAGAACCTAAAACTAAAAATTTCTTAGCCATGAGAAGAGATATTCTCAGTACGAAAGATATAGACTAACAATTCCATATGCATTTTCCTTTAAAAACCCAATCATTATTGTTTGAAAATAGTACATATTGAAATAAGGATTTATTGTACTTTCAAAACCAATTTACATGTTTACATTTTTAATGAAAAACAATTCTCATCCACTATATTTTCAAAATATCTTACACGTATGTGTTAACATTTTAAAATGAAAGGTGAGAAATAATGATTAAAATATGTTTTTTCACAATGGGTCATAATGCATGTGAAAAAAAATAGAATGTCACATTATAAGAACTATTCCGCAAATTAGAACCATGGGAAATCCCTATAGGTAACAAATACATGTTGTCCCTATAGACCTGGTACCTCCGTGAAATGTGGAATAAGAGCAACAACGGTCTATGTTCTCGTGCACGACCCAATAGTAGGGAACAAACCCATAACCTAGTGGTATCCAACCATCACAAGTATTTATTTAGTGTTGTTACATAAATCTATTCTGAAGAAACTAAGAGAAACCACATATGTGTCATCTAGCGTACTAATCCAAGTCTGCCCACTTATGTACTCGCGGTTTCCCTTATGCTCAAGTAAAATTTCACATGTTATCATATATCATTTTCACATGAAAGTTTCTTTTTCTAATTTATACACACACCAAACACCGCCCAACATGTCACATAATATTATTTCCACATTCAAAGTCATTTTTAACATCACACTAACACAAATAATCCAAAAATCATGTTCCACACCATTATTACAATTGACAAAATTATATCAAAAATTTATAAAATGTTCTCAAAATGTTTGACATCGCAAATCACCATATTCCATTATAAAAACCCATTTTAAGAAAAAACACCCACCAAATTGGTACATAATTATAATATTCACAACCTGTGTAACTTAAAAATTCATTTACAATTATCATTAATAACATTCAATAAGTATAACATGGTTTTTCACATAAAATGACATTAAACAATCTTGTTTTAATGCCAAAAGCCCACCGATACCCAACCAAAACAAAATTGGAAACCCTAGAAATATATGATAAACCACATTTATTCATTACAATATGACCCAAAATTATATCACAAGAATTACACATGACAAAATACAGTTTCTAGTAAACATGAAATTTGAAAAACAAACGCTTAACAAAATCTACCAAAAATGATATCTGAACCACACATAATAATAATTAATCATACAAAATTGTTATAAAAGAAAATCAAACTCATAAAAATCATTCATACACATGGAATCACCTACCACACACACATATATATAGTGGTTATGAATTTAATATAAAAAACCATGAAAATAATTTCAATGTAACGTCATGCAATAATGTAAATTCTAATTAAAATCCTGGAATAGAGAACTTACCTCATTCATGATGCTATTTTTTTGACAACTACTTGAAACGACACTTCACTCATTATGAACAAACCTTTATAAAAATATATATATATACCCCTACCTGTATTTCACATATTCCCCACACCATGAGGAAATACGTACAACGGGGGAATATATATAAATGCCTTTCCATATGAATGTACATGTATGAAATATCGATACTTGTATAAAAAACAATCACATTGAGGTCTCATACACACTATAAATGTTTTACAACAACTTAAACATAGAGAAAATATTTAAACATCCAAAATGATTTGTCGACAACTAAAAAACTATAACACCCCTAAAATAAAAATAATCCACAATGATGAAGCTGAAAAATCCTTAACCGAAAACTAGGGAAAACCCACTTCCCTTGAAAACAGTGGCCAAAACAGGCCTCAACGGAACCTCAAGAACCTTAAATAACAAGAATCAATCAAAATGATATCTCCTATAAATGTTTCGGTTCAACCAAGAAATGTTCACCCCTTGAAATCAAATAAAACATCAAAATAGTGGATGAGCGAAGGGAGAACAAGCCCACTGGAGGGATTCACACTCCAAAAGAAGAAGATATTTTTTCATTGGAGGCAGAGATATGTGAGTTGTATAATCTCTAGGTAGTCTGGGTTGCAAGAAGAATAGGGAGATCAGCTGCTTGAGAGAGAGGAACAGGTTTCTATCGTGCATGAGGGGAGTCATCTCCAGATGAAGGCGGGAGGCGCACCTAGGCCCACATTCAATGGGGGGAACATGGGAAGTGAAGAAGGGGTGGAGGTGCATCAAATGATTAGAGTGAGGGAGAAGAGAGGGGACCAAAACTATGGATTACCATAAGAACTAAATATAAAATAATAATAATAATAAACATTATATTAGTTTTATTATTATTCATTATAATAATATTTTTATTTTATTTTTTAATAAATTGTTTTCCTATTTATTTATTTTATTTTATTTTTCATATAATTAAAAAAATTGAATCTTTAATAAACTATAGGACTCAAATTATAATAAAAACATCCGCGATAAAAATGTGACATGTCAGGGTGTGATATAAACTCTTAACCCTCTCATGTTATGGATTCTTTTATATTTGGAACAAACAATCCTCTTCGTGGGGGAGAGATATATTTTCTCTAAAAATGATTTATATTCCATCATAGTGTCTCAAAATTTTAAAGCATAACAATTATTTGATATCCTATAAAAGGATTACCTCAATACTATGAATTCACACAATCATATAATTTAGTATTCCCCACTCTATATTCACATCAGATGTTGGGAAGAAAGTAGGTCTCTATATATTACATTTTGTTTAGGTCATCTATGTTTTTTTGAGGAAAAAATCAAGTCAACTCATCTCTATAGGATAGGATTCAAACCAAGCCACTACATATAATAGTTTTTCAATAAAATGAAACTATATTTTTTCCAAATAAAAGAAATAGATTTTTTTAATTAGTAATTTTTTTTATAGATTCATATATCAAGAATACAAGAATGTCAAACATGGATTTATATGGAAGAATACCAAGATTTAAACAACAATGTAGATATTATTTCAATTATTTTCTCTCCCTGTGAAGGTAATAAATTCATCTTGTTCCTCCGTAGAGTTGTACACAATTATAATAACTATAATAGCAGTTTCATATATATTATTATATGTGAAATCTCCTCCAATATGGATGGAGTAATTCTTACGACCACCACTATAGATAATTGTGTTTAATACAAAATTTATTAAATGATTTACAACATTGAATCCCTGAAAAATAAAACCTAGAAACATACTAATCTTGTGTATTTGAGATATTATACACATGATAGATAAACATAAAAATAAATTTATTCAATTTTATTTTGATCATCATTTTATTCCTTAATTTCCCATTGATAATTAATTACATAATTGGATAACATGGGGATATATAATATAAAATCATTGAGCTATAATGATCAGTAAGAAAATAAAAATGATAAGGATTAGTTATATAATATTATTTTTGGATTACATGATATCATCAATGAAAATAATCAAATGGTTTCATGTTATAAAAAAGTAGACATTTAATGATAATGTAATCATAAGAATGTGGGGAAAAATCAAAACATGAAACCATAAGAATAAATCAATTTTTCCAACCATAAAAACATTAAAAAGAGTATTTTTATTAATACAAATAAACCATACATGATCTATCATGAGATAAAGACATTACATAATTACTATAAGGATTTTATAGAAGGGAAACATCAATCTCATAATAATGTTAATGTGAATATTTTTACCACATAAGGTATTCATTCGTAATGAATAGGTTTATGAAAATATATGAAGATCATAATGGATTAGGTAATGTTATATAAAAAACAAAACAAAGGAAATATCATAATTATTTACAAGAAAATATAGAATTAAATAATTTCAGAGGTTAATAAATTAACAAAATTTAATGGTTTTAAAATAGGAATTAGAAATAATGAATAGTCTCTTGAATAGAGTAGAGATAAAGGTATATAATTAAAAATATTATACCTTGTTTTAAGGAATGAGTAAAGAAACAGTGATGGAGAGAACATGGAGTTTTTATTACATTAATAATTAACCAACATATTTTCCCATATAATAGTTATTATTTTTGGAAATCATGGGTGTGAATCAATATTAAATGATTATCACCTGAAATGAATAATGAATTTGAAATATTACATTAAAAAAGTTTTTAAATAACAATGTATAAGAAATCATGATACAAATATTTATCACTAGAAAATACAATAAATATAAAATCGATTTGTATTTTTGACAGATATATCTAGAGTATAAGATAATCACATGTGAATAATAGGTAAAGAATGAGATGGAGTGAGATTTATTTCCTAAACCAAATGAAAAAAGTGTTGCTTTCAAGTTCCCCAAAATTAAATCCAAACTCACATTGTATGTTTTTATAGCCTCCTTAATAACTAAATTAATTTCACTGCATATTTTTTTATCGAACATTTTCTATTAATAAATTATTTATATGTTTCATTTATTGTCTTATTTCATCAATTTATTTTATAGTTTTCTAACTCATCACCTAGAAGTAGTAATTCACCCAATTTCACCAAAATTACTTTCATACATTGAACAAGTTGATTGGTGTTAAAAATCATTCCAAAATATCAATAATTGAATATTTTCATTGTATTTATCATTCAAGAGTAACTAAAGATATAAAAAAGAACTGATAGTCAAAAATAGATACAAATTATGAAAAATGTATCGATATGATTTTATTGGGTGGTCAAATTATATATAAATATTTATTAAAATAATTATTAGCATAATAGAAAATTTGTATTTCCATAATCATATTAATGTATTAAATTTTATATTTATTCACTAAATTAATTTTTAAAATAATTTATATAAGGATGTGTTGAAATGTGATATATATCATCATTGGAGTAGTTGAACCAACCATAATATTAGTGTTATTTAAATTTTTTATTTTATATGAGGAAGTAATTTGAGAGTTATTACATCATTATAATAAAAGTTTAGTATAATAATGAATCCAGTGTAATTATAATTTTTTTTCAATATATTTGTATGAGGTATATGAATATAATTTAATAGGAAAGAAATGATAATGTTTGAATATGAGTTCTTACATTTTAGCGGTGACTCGTTTTATAATTGTACAATGATGTTGAAAGGTTTTTTATGATCCTAGAAAGTCAAATTGTTTAATAAGAGTTTTCTAACATTATTTTAAAAGCTTAGTATCATGAAAAATAACTTATGTTTTGAGGATATTTGAGGTAGTGATAGTTTTTATTTAAATGGGGAATATAAATGATATTAATAATAAATAATTATTATTTTATCATTTAGGATAAAATTTAATATTAGTATATCTACTGGTTTATGTTTAAAAAGGGAGGGTTATATAACTCTACAAACAGTTTTAAAAATGAATGAATTATTTTGATTACACAATGAAACAAAGATGACCAAAATTTATTTCAGTAAAATATAACATAAGAACCATATTGTCAAACATAGTTTTCAAAATATAAATTATTATTTATAAATGAATTATTTTTCTCATCAGATACATATTTGGGTGAGACTAACTTTTCATGAATTCCAATTTCAATATAATATTATTATTATTTCACAAATGTTGTGATATTTTTTAAAATATTATTCTTAATATTCACAAAAAACAACTATATGAGATAAAAAAGTACCTATCTAAAAAAATTATTTATTTTTTGAAAATTACAATTATTTTAAAAAAATTATTTTTCATTTTATAGTTAATATAATTTTTTAAATAAAATAAATCTTTATATAAATTTGTTAATCTTTCTAAAATTAAAAAATTTTAATCACTTATATAAATTAAAATTTTTCGATATATATAGATATAATTAATATAGAAAATAATAACTTCAATATATAACAATTTTATAAAATAAACTTTTTTCCTTTTTAATAAATATAATCAAAATATATTTTAATTAAATTTAAAAAACATATGTTTTACCAATGAATACAGTATATTTTCTTTGTGATAAACAATTATTTTTTAATATTTAAATTTTATTTATTATTTTGTGATTTATATTTATAATTATTTTATTCTCTGTATTTAGTGTCAATAATTAATATATTTATTTACTATTTTTATTTTATTTTATTGAACATGTGTTATACCAGACTGTATTAATGAATGTGACACATGTGTAATCAGAATGAAAATTCATTTTCAAAAATTATCAGTTTGATACAATCTTCCCCTTTATAAATATTATCCAAAATAATATATCTCTACAAAAAAACAAGAAAATAAATTATAGTGCATTTGTTTCATTGCTTCCAAATGTTCTCACACATCTTCTCCATACATATGGTTCTTTCAAATGAAATTGAAAAATTTAGTTTCCATTTTTTAAAGTTATTGTTCTTGATAGTCAATGATATTTATAAAATACTGATCATGAGATATACCATGATCCAAATATACTACCAACTTGTTTATTACATATGAATAACATTGTATTTAAATCATATGGATGGAATTGTGGAACAAATTTGGCACTAGAGAGATGATTAATAAGAGTTTTAATCTATTTAAAAAAACACTAATGTGATAAATGACCTCATGGTGCGTGATATATATATGATGTATCTATCTATAATTACCAAAACTAATAACACTCATTCATGTTTGTATATGAAGAAAAATATTTTCTCTAATATCAAACATCATGTCTACTTTATTATTGTCATCATACATGTTTTTGACGACATTATGCTAATTTATGTGTTGATGAATAGATCTATCCTTATCTACATTTTCAACAGAACGTTTAGGTCCCAATATATTTTCTGCTCAAACTTCTTCCCATCATGTTAGAGATGTAACACCCTGCTTTTATTTCTAGGTCCCCCTTTTCCTTATTTCTTTATCATCTTTGTTTTGATGTGATTGAAATATTCTGATGGGTGTAAAGACATTATTATAAAAAATGACTATATTTGATATATGTCTGTATGATTGAATTAATTTTCTATAGTTTTAAATGTGCCAATTATAATTTAGGGGTTCTTTTCATGTTCACAAAAATTCTCACGTGATTCAATTTTTGTTGTTATGAATTTTTTTGTTTTCTATATTCTAGGATATTGCATTTCATGTAAAGAGATTTCAGAGCACATAATGGTTTTCTGGAATATGACCTTTAGTAGGGTCAGGGTGTGAATTTAATAGAAGTTTTTTGTTTATTTCATGTTGTGTAATGGAAAAATTATTTTTTTTTTAAAAAGGAAATTAGTTTATTATTGGATTCATCCTTCATGAAATATATGATGTGTAATGGGTTTAAATTCCATTTATGTCACATTGCATGTGTTTTAAGGCTATGTAGAGTCATATTATTATTTCATTGCACATGTCAACTTTGTCTCTTAACCTAGAGCTCAACATATGTGATTTTTTAGATCTCTTCTCCTCTAAAACAATTCATTCAATGATTGGTCATTATGGTCCGAATGGTGAAACTCTATGGGTATGTGTTCGTTCGATTCATTCGTTTATTTGGTTAGGGATACTGCATTATATGTGATTATTGTTTAGATTTAGGATTGGGTACTGTTTTTTATTAATCCTTTAATGTTTCTTTATGATTCTTATCCTTTGAAGTCTAATCTCATTTTTTCAAATCACCATTGTCAAAGAAGGATAGTTTTAAACTGATTTAAGGTTTGTGTTTATATAAAATGTTAAATAGTATGAATTTATTATCATTATTCTAAATTTCAATAATATTATTAATTTATTTTATGTGATATGTGGATTAAATGGATTTCATGGAAAAGGGAAATGTTATGAAAATATGTTTTATTTGAAAACTAAAATTATTGATTTAGAAAGGGGGTTTCAGACATTGAAAATGATTGTATTGTCATTGAAATTATTTTATAAACTTCTAAGATTGGGTTTTAAAGGACTATTAAAAACATGGAAAATTTGGATATGTGGGTTCATTAAGAGACGGACATGGGAAGAATTACTTTTTGTGGAACCCCATTTAGGTAACCAATTTGATATCGATAGTCTATGAGAGGACTCAATATTGGTTGGATCGAACATTATTCTAGTTTAGAGTCTTTAATTTCTAGTATGTATTTTAAAATAAAATAAATCCAAAATTATAGTATTCTTTTCATTTATATTTATTTATCACATAGTTATTTTTATCATATGTTTTTGTTTACATCTTTTATATTTTCTTGTCTCACATATATTTTCATGATTGTAAATTTCATGGATATGTGTTTACCTTATTCACTATTGAAGTATGTTTTGAAATAATTCTTTTAACACTTCTATTTTTCATATTTATTTTATGAAAGAATTTCGATAATTTTATTGAAAAATAGGATATTGATTGAGAAATACTTTTGATTTTTGAAAATTCATTATAAACAAAATTATTTTAAAATCAAAACATATTTTGTTCATGTTATATAAAATTTATTGAATAATTTTTGGTGTCATACTTGGATTTTTTTTACACCTTAATTTTTTCCTTTAGGTGGTTGTAGGATTTTTGATACAAGTTCTATATAATGAGAAGTTCGTTGTTTAAAATGTTGTATTTTCATGTTGTCACTGCATTTGGTTTCGGTTGGTTTTGAGGTGAACGTTGGTCACACCAGGACATGTCATACTTCTAGTTTGGCCTATTTTTCTGTTGGATTGTATTAATTATTGTTTTATATATTTTTATAGACCTTTTAATCTTGATTTATGTCTTGATTTATTAATATTTATGAGTTAATTTATAGTTTTTTCACATCAATTTATCTACCATACTGGGTGGATGGACAGTTTGGGTGGTCTAGTTCACTGAGGTTGGTATGTCAGAATTTCATACTTGTGGGATGATGTACCTGATGTGTGTTAACACTTCCTATGCTTGGTTCTGTGTTTTGGGTAGTTAAGAGTTGGGCCTTTTATATTCAGATACAAAGTAAAAAAGCGACCTAGATAGCTCACTTTTGTGAATGAACCCAAGATACCATGGGTGTTTATGTACTTTTAACCTTTTCAAGACAAGGAGATTGGGGTCATTTGAATTAACTTTATGGGAAGATTTTTTAAATTAACGTATTCACATTTTAATTATGTATTTCATTTTTAGAATAACATATTTCTTGGAATTCAGTTATTTTAATTAATTGGTTTTAATTATAATTTTCTTTTATAATTTTTTTATTTTATCAAGATTTAATTAGTTATTCTATTTAGATTAATAGAAAATTACTTCAAGGAGACAACATCCAAAAATTAGATAGGTAGTTGGGATGATATATATATAGGTGAATCCTATAGTGAAACCTTCCTTGGTTGAAGTATTAATCTTCACCATTTAGACTCTAGGATAAGTTGGTTTTTGGTACCCAATCCATGTTTTGAACAATGCCTCATAATTCAATAATAAGCATCATCCCATATTTTATATTGAAAACTGACTGCAGAAATTTGAAGCGTGGTTTAGTATAATAATGGTATCATCAGCATATGAAATTGTCCAAGAATCTATAAGGCGGGTTTTCCACATATATTCTCTAGATCTGAGTAAGGTTATTATGTGACACTATTTTTCAATAAATATTTCATGATGATCATAGTTATCATTCATTAAATCAAATAAATAATCATCATTTATGCCCTGAGATTTTACATATGGAAATGTCTAAGGTGTTATTGACATTATAGTCGGGGAAGCATACCATTCTGAAGTATCCTAAAAATATTTCTAAGTTGGTGCATCTAGAACAAACAATTTAACTAATGAGTACCTATAGGATCAGAGGATTGAGTTGGGATTGTCGTATGACAATCAGTCAATGTTTATTCACAAGTTCCTTCTAATCATTGTTGAGGATGCTTAAAAAGAAGCGTTGGGTGAGGAAAATATAGATAAGAAGATAGTATTGGTTTTGATTCAATTGGTTCTATTTTCAATCCTGTAGTATCTTTTTAATGGAAAGGAATAACAATGGTGTTCATTTTTATAAAAGGGTTTTATTCATTGGATTTATTAGGGAATGAACAGATTTTATACTACTTATGGGAAGGTATGTTTATAAAAATTGTAACTATGTGGAGGATCCCAATAGATGTCATCTATGTATATAATCTATCTATAAAAAATATTTTGTGATATTATTTCTCAGGGGAGTAGGGAATGATCGACATTCACGGAGGGTTCACAGTTCATGTAGATTCTAATAAGGGTGGAGGTCCAACCATCGAAAAAATGTGGATGTTTTCATGGATAATAAATCATATAGAGTATTTAATACTAGGAATCAATAATAAATTAGGTACACACCATAGGAGTCTAATTCATGGCCCCCGACAGTTAGAGGTACAATGTTAATTTCAGTCTACATGGTGTTGTATTTTCTTGGATACAGGTGCTACCCATTCATTTATAACATCAAATTAATTTTTTGTGTCACTATTGTATTCAAAGATTATTTAATAATTGTTTGATCATTCAAATCATATGTAAATTGTTTTGAACAAGGTTTGATGTCTCCCACATGTCAGGTGATGATAATTTTCTTTGAGGTAGAGTGGGACTTCCTAGATCTCGATCATGACATCATCAACATGACTTTCATCATGTATTAGATGATTAATTTTAAGCCCAATATAGATTGATTTAATCATTGAGTATAGTTATTTTCTACTGATGGGGTAACTCATATTTTTCATAGTGAGTGGGTATTTAGTTAAGTAAGGAAATTGATTTTTTTTTTCCTTATACTATGGTAATCTAATACTAGTTTCTAGGGTTTTGTCATAATGTGGATGACCCTTTTTTGATGGTTGAATTCCCCAATCCGTGTGTAAATACCACACCATCTATCTAGTTGTTTTTTTTCTTCCAAAAACATAAGGTGTTCATGTTTAATATATATGTACTCTCTAGAATTATTCCAATTTCAATTCCATATTTTCCAATGGATCCAAATGAGTTAGTGGCACAGATGGTCCATCTAGAGGACGTAATTGTTAAAATATATATTCATCCTGTAGAATTTCATCATCAGATTCCAACATCCACTTTTCATCGAAGTAATATGGGATCCTTGAACATTGTATAGACTATCAGAAGCATAATCCAGTGACCATTAAAAAAAGTCATAATTTTGCTATGATTGATGAAATTTTTGACCAACAAAGTGGTGTAGGTTGGTTTTCATATATTGACAAATTTTCAGGCTACCACTAGTTGAGGTTCTAAGAAGAGGATATATCTAAGACAGTGTTGAAAAGATGGTATGTGTATTTTAATTTTCTGGTTATGAATTTTTCTCTTACTCATGTTCCTGAGGTGTTTATGGACATGGTGACCCTAAGTTTTCATTGATTTTTTCACACTTTTTTATGTATTTCATGGATGATAATTTGGTTTACACCATGATAAACTCAGAGTATAAGTACCATTTGGATATCACTATTCAAAACATGAAATTACATCATATATGTGATATAACTCCCACATCTGATTGTCTAAATATGTAGTGAAATTTCTCTGCCAGTAGTTATTTTAGGGTGAATCTCCTGGGATCCGAAACAGATATTGAAATTTAAGTCTTGGATGTTTCATAAAATTGTTTTCTAATATTAATTTTTCTGCGTTTGGCTGGTAACTATATGGTATTTTTTCTGGATTTCTATAGCATAGAATATTTGATGACTATTTTAACCTGTAATGGTTTAATAATTTAATGGAATTTAAATTCTTATAGATTTTTTGAGGAGATTAAGGTATTGCTGGATTCATCACCAATTTTTATTCTTCCATAATTGAGTTCAAGTTAAATAGTTTTCTATTATGCTTCTTGTACAAGTCTGTTATGTTTCCCGGTGATGTGAAAATAAGCTGTGGAAAGTGTATCACACAAGATTCAGCCTCAAGATAATAACTATTATCCCCATGATCTTATGTTGGAATTATTAATGAATGAATTCATAATGTGGAGACACTACTGTGTATTGGAGTTGTTTACAGTATATTCATATCACAACAAAATTATATATATTTTTACACCATGGTATATGATCATCAAACATATATGCATGTTGGATTTCATTTATAAATTTTATTTTGATATAAGTACACATTTAGTAAGTGATTTTTTATGTGTTCAGTAGTGAACAACTGACATAAGGCATGAAGGAATAATTTGAATTTAATGATTTTTTTCAGATATGATATTGGGTGTAAAAAAGTTTTTCTATTACTTTTCACAGTTCGATGAAGGATGGATCATCTTTTTATGGGAATTTTAGGTTTAAGTGGGGGATAATCACCGAGTTTAAATTCCTAGGAAAAATACTATATGCTTTGCAGACCATGAGTTGATGATATACATCTCTGAATGGAACTTTATTCATCAATAGTTGCCTGTTAATAACATTTTCTCTATGTTATGGACTGATCTATAGATGGATTAAATCTTGATGGTTTATTAACCCTGGGGCTACCATGATGATTCATGAAAAGAGACTTATGAATTATTGAATATGGATGAGGTGGTTTATTAAAGATTTTGTTTCGTGGTGTCCTATATATTGGAGAATACAGGTGGAACACGAGTGAAAAAATGTTTTATTGGAGCCTTTAACCATTCTTTTAATGAATTGAGATGATATTTAAATGTATTCATTCATTGTTTTATTACCAGATATGAGTGGGTTGGATTATATTTGGGTGACCATTAATCGATTGATGAAATCATCACATTTTATACAAATTAATTAGACAATTTTGGTGGAAAAGATTGGGGACTTTTATTTCTATGTTATTGTGAGGTTTCATGGGGTTCCCTATGAGGCTATTTTTTAATGGTAATCATGGTAAAAATACTGGTTCTAAAAATGTTTATAGTGTGTGAATATTTCCAATAATAGATTTATCACTCCATATTATCCACATACGGATGGACAGAAGTAGAGGACTATACAAGTTATTGAGGATATACATTGGGCATGTTTCTTGATTCTAGGGGATATTGGGGAATGATTTTTTCTCTGATCATGATTTCCTATAAAAATATATATCAGATCCTATTTAAGATTGAACCCTTTTAGTCCATTTATAGGAGTCCATGTATGTATCCCTTATCTATGAAGAGTTGGAGAGGAATGTGTTGGATGGGATGTGCCTTTCTTAGGATACGACATAAAGGGTGCAGTTTATACAAAGGAGATTGATCCTTGAAAAATGTTGTTATAAATATTATGTAGACCATCACCATTGTTCATTGGATTTTGTGGATGGTTATTATGGTTTTCTTGGATTTTCACATTTCAGTAGACATCTTTAATTGGGTATGTTGGGTACATTAGCGCCAAGTATTGTGGCACCCTTTCATATCATTTAGAAATTATGGAAGGCTTCCTATAGTGTATTTCATTATAAGATGATTCTTCTACTCTAGGCACTATGATAGTGTATGTGGGTTATCCATGAGACATGGGAGAGTGAACTATTCATGAGGTAGGAGTGGCCTTCACTTTTTACAAGTAAAATATTTAAAGGGATTTATAAGGGAAAAAATTATTTCTTTGTGGAATATTCTAACACATAATTATGCATTCTAGGTACTCCATTATTCATACATTAGGGATGGGTAAATGTTTTGTTTAAATAGATCTAATGTTTTGGGATGTATGTCCATTTAAATTATTTATTCCAAGTATAAATTAACATATATGAATTTAGGGGTTCTCTAAATTTTCAAAGAATTCCTTTGGTGCTTTGGTGTTTTTCAATTGGAAAATACGTTATTTGTAGTTTTTTGGGAGATTACATGCTATGAAAAGGGATTTCATTTCATGTAATCAATACCAATAACATGAAATGAAATAAGTTAAGGCAGTGAAATGATTAAAATCATTTCATTTGTTTCAATTTTGGTAATAAGGAAACATGATATTTTTTAAAATGGTGACATGTTTTTCAGTTATTTCAATAGTCATTGAATACCCGATGTGTAATTAGATTAAACTCTATCTAATTGTCATGGATCATGATTTTTAGGGTGTTCTTCTGGTGAATAAATCATTCATTACACATAAAACCTCATTCTATATTTTCATAAATCACCATAAATTATTTTTTTGGATAAAAATAGTTATTCCATGTCATTTTCTTGGTGATCAATCATTGGGTTTATCACATTTATCCTCTCTTTGTAAGCATTTCTCCATGATAATCTTTATTTTTGTCATGGATTTTCCATTGGTATTGTTTTTTTAGGGTTCATGATCAGATATAGTTTTCTATCAATCTTTTCCTTTTCATGGAATGCATTGTATTTGAAGGATGATCTCATGTTATCTAATATTATTTGTCAAAGGATAAATGTTTCTAAAAAATTAGATATATTTTCCAATAAATATTTTTAATTATAGGATTTTAATATCATTCATGTAAATGTACATGTCTTTTTTCATTGATTTAAAGTGATATTTCATTAAGAATGATTTGATGGAATTGAAAATGTTTTTTATAAAGATTATTTTCATTGTAAATTGTTATGGAAAATTTTGATATGAGTATTCAAAAAATGATGTAGATTGGAATAGACATTAAAATTCATCATAAAAATTTTATCGTGATTTTGATATGGGTTCTGAAAAAATTGGATCATTGGGAACCATCAGTGCATCTGGAGTTATACAATGGTCAAATTATTGTGTTTAAAACCACTATGAGGTATTATTTAGAATATTGATGTGCTATGGTATGAAATTATATACTTTAGGTTCAATTTTATTCATATTTAGGATTATAGTTGACTAGTATGTATTGACCCATACCAAATGATAGTGTGATTTTTTATTTCTATTTTATTTTTAAATGATTTTTTTATCATGAATGTTGTTTATTAGTTTTTTTATGATGTAATACCAAATAAGTTCACCAGATAGTGAATTTTGTATATATTTGTTTAACTAATAACCTCTTGATGTATGGATTGGATCCCTTATATTCTCACTTTTAATTTTCATATCTCATGTTTGATAATAGGAAATGAATTTTTTAAAACTACAATGGAAAATATTTACAACTGGATTCAATTTATGATTTTTTTTGTAATGAAGTATTTACTATTTTAAAGGATAGAACTGTTGCATTCTTTATATAATATAATGTTTATAATTTTCTGTGGTATCCTACTGTGTATTTTTCATAAACCTTTATTTTTATTTTTTGATATTGAAGATGTATTGTTACAGGATATATGTACAGGGAAACTCATCTACTAGCATGGTAGCTTCCCTTGTTGATGAAGCCTCCAATTTGGGTTGTTTTGGAGGTGAAATTTGTTCAGATTGGGGATTTCCATACTGTCTAGATTATCCATTTTTGTATTGGATTGTATGATTTTTTATATATCTTTTTCATTTGAAATGTACTCTAGTTGTTTGTCATATGTTGTTTATATTCATGACATGGATTCAACATTCATGTCACCCTTTTATTTTTGTAACATTACAGATTATAAGATATCTAAGTTGGTCTAGGAGACTCTCTCTGGTCTATTGTAGAGTTCTACATTTATTTCCATAAAGGGTTTCATAATGTGGAATTTTAGTTATTGAGTGTATTTTACTAATGCATTAAAACAATATTGGAATACGTTGGTACCTTCCTCATATGAATTCTATAATATAATATCATAGGAAATCCTTATGTTCCATTATTTCCTATTCCAATAAAACATCAATATATGACTGTTAGGTTGGAGTAAATTTTTACTATAAGTTCATTATATGATGAATACTTTTTCAAGAAATTTATCTAAAACTCAAATTTAAAATAGATATAATTAACAAGTGTGTACCATATATCATTTACACATCACCTAAACACACACACACACACACACATATATGTTATTTATAATTTTTATTAATTGATTAGTCTTTATTATATGGTCTACTACTACACATATAAAATTATTTCCATTTTACATCATCATATGACCCTTGAAAAAAATCAATGTTTATATTCTCTAATTTTCATATAGGTATGGGACATGGTTCTATAATTTAATGGATATGATTAAAATAATATATATATATATATATATATATATATATATATATATATATTATTTCACTTTATTCACTATCCCAAGATGATAAGGGCTTGTGAATCTATAGTAAATTATCACCCTAACAATAATTTTCGTTGTATTTTGATATCCATCATTGTGATAAAATACATGAATACCATGTTATATATATATGGCAGTCTTATATTAATTGGGACAATACTTCTAAATAATAATTGAAAGTATAACTGCAGAAAACTATTAATCATGATGTATATATTTTTATTGATTAATGAATAATTTTCATTAGTAATTTACAACCAATTTTTCAATTATCATAAGTAAACAACAAAATACATTCTTTAAAACATAATTACATATCACAGATACTTCCCCACATGTGGGTAGTTTTTGTACAGTGTTAGAGAATAGCATCTTATTGAACACCTTTAATCTTTCTTAAAATTCATATGTCAATAAAAATATTACAAATCATTGAGTATTCTAATTTAGTAGGTTATAAAATAATGGTATGTTCTTTAAAAACAATCAATATAGTACACGACATTTTCTATACATTTCGTATAATTTCTCAATTTCTAAGGTATTTAGTATAGTACTCGATTAATCGTACTATTTTTTCTCATTTTTTCAGTATCTGAAAATATTATCTATAAAGTCCACCACAAATTTATCTAGGTATTATAAAAAATAATAATAAAATAGAACTATATTTATTATTAGATCATTTTGGGACTAAACAGTTTCAATATTAAAAAATAGTTCCCATAAATTTTCAAAAAGGGTGCTCTTAAAAATATATTCCTTATATATATTCAATTTATGATATCCCAACATGAGGTCCACCTTATAGAAGTATCATTCCCCTCATATAGATTTAGAAAATACAAAAAATATATTATTGGGGATAAAATTTATTTGTTAGATACATTGTGAGTTCACAATAATACATACAAATATGTATTCAATCATCATCATTATTAATAATGTGTATTGTTTCATCCCATGGTGTATAACTTGCACGCATGATATATGTGATAATGATATATTTTATTTACATCATCAATTATTTTAGTTCGATTTGGCCTGTTATAATGAATCATGGATATAGGAATATCTACAAGAATAATTTTAATATTTAATATAACCTATTGATCATGCAGAATACTAGGAGAATATACATGGAATACACTGGTGTTTTCCCTCACAATGTGAAAATATTAAATGGAAATCCTCTAATTTGTTTCAATAATTTTGGATACATAATATTTATATAATAAATAAGTATTCCTTATTCAGGAGGATTTTATAAGGAATAATCTCTATCATCCTTGAACATATATTGAATCATATTATGATTTTGTATTGTGAACGTTATTTCCATCTCCATGTATTTGATGACCAGTCCATATAAATTCATACAATATATGGTCTATATAATATGAAATACATTATAGGGATTATAATAATATTTTATGGGAGACTCAACTCATAAATTTTGACCCTAAAATATTTCAATATTTTAGATATAATAATCATCCCATATGGTGTTTACTGTCAAAAATATACATCACGTTTTAAGGTGGTGTTTAAATATTTCTAAAAAAACTAGATATCAAATAAATAATTGAATTACGATTATATAATAGTTTTTAGGTTCATAAATACATAATAATTGTTTCATTATGACAATCCCATAACAACCTCATTATTTTGCTATAGGGATTAGTAGAACAATAATTAATAAAATTAATCATGTTGGGATACAAATTAAATTAAATATAGTATAATACAACATCAATGTCTATCCCATGTGACATCATAGTTACTAATTTACTTTTTTAGAGAACATTATTTATTTATATTTTAAAAAAGGTAGTGGTGAAACATTTGTTTGTTTTCGAAAGAGTTTATTAGAAGCGAAAAATTAAAACTATTCAGTTGATTAAAAAATCAGATTTTGATGGTGTGATAAGGTTTTGTATTTTTTATTGTCAAGGAGGAATTTGATTCATAAATTTAATTTTTTGATCCATGGGGGTGTCAATATTTGGAGTAAATATATCTAATGATGATGGTATTCCCTCCTCAATGTAGAAATACCTATTTTCATCATTGTAATGTAATTAATGGAATTTCTATATAAAGGTTTACTAAATATCATCATTAAACAAAATTAGCCTAAATTAATTAGTAGAAATTACAAAAATAGATTAACCAGTTGAAGTATTATATATTTCTTTTGGGATTATTAATCAATGGTCATGATTAAATAAAAAAATATGAAAAACTTATTCAAATATACATCAACACTAATATATGAACATTCAGTAAATAGAAACTAAAAAAACCATCACCCTTTAACTAAAATACCCTATCACAATGTTGAAATTAAACACTCTTAATATTGATGAGGGTGTAAAGTTGAAAAAAAATTAAAAAACATAATGAATTTGGATACATAGATGGGTGAGGACCCTACATTGTACAACTTATCTCCACAAGCTGTGGTTTATAAAAAATCAACCCTGGTGATAGAAGTGTACCACTCTATATGAAGATCTATTTGTATATGATGATACATGTAGGTCATAAAAATATGTTTCATTATAATTCATAATGATTTATAGGGGATGAATATCCACTTTTGGAATTAATATTTCAGTTTTCATTAAAATCCCCATCAATATTTTCCATACTAGGTCTATCAGGAAATTTCATAGTGTGGAGGTATGTGTTAAAATGTGATATTGTGAAACCATAGTATGAAGTTGTATTACTTACTAAAATTAATGTATCCACATCATGACTAATTATTTTTTATCATCCTATAATTTTTTCATGACTTGGATCTTATAATTATAGATACAGAACCTTTGTTTCACTTCAGTTCTCAGTTTCAACCCCTAGGACTGTTTCATTTGTATCTAACACCGCATGAGTCCACATTTTATTATATATATATTTTAGACCTTGTTTTATTTTAAAAAATATATATTATCATTTCAATTTTATTATAACATTAGAAACATTTGAAATAATTACTCATAAACATTCCAAAATAGTTTCATTTTTATATAAAATATGTATACAATAATTGAATATTTCAAATCCCACACACTTGAATTAATACATTTCCACAATTATGTAATCAAAACATACTACATAATTTTCATACACCGTAGTGATTTTAAAATTTAAACTATTAATTTATATTGATAACATGTGGAATAAAATAACTAAGCATCAAACTATAAAATCATCAACACCACATTTTTTAAAGAATGAAATCGATGAACTATTTTACATTTTGACATTAAGAAAACAATAGATCTTAATTATTCCATTTTATGTTTTACATTTTATTATTAATTTAAATGAAAATTTTAATTTACATGAATTTTAGTTTTTTGAGATCTTTATCATAGTACAATAGTAAATAGAGTTTATAAAATACTCAAGAACATGTCACTTACTATATGCATGCCAATAATCCTTCTTCTCAAATATTTAATAAAATAAATACTAGATAATAATGAGGGATTTTTCTCATGGTTTAAATATCTTTTGGGATTTAGGGCATGAGTATAACAGTGCGTAAGAGAAATAAATTACATAAAAAGTGGTTTAACTCTAATCCTAAAACATGGAATCAAAAAATAATATCAAGGATAATCCCCCATTATAAATTCCTTCTCTGTATTCCCTACCGAAATTACAACGTACGAAAATTGTAAAATTAATCATAATGAATTGATAATCAAATCTTATTTGTTTCTATTTATTCACTTTTCATTTCTTTGAAATTATTTCTTATGGAAAATATCACATCCATCACATAGCTATACATGATCAAATGTTCATTAGTGGAGAAACTTTTATTTTTATCCTCCTAAAAAAATCTCAAAATATTTTTAATTTTTTTATTAAATATTTTTAATCAATATAAGATAATGATCATAACGTACAATAAATAATATCATGCCCTCTCATAAAATCATAAGAAAAATGTTTTCAATGATTGTGTCATTAGGTATATCACAATCTAACTGGGAGTTTATCACCCTCACACATATTTGATTAATTTTCATGAAATTTTATTTGAGTAATGTGGGAATGGATAAGATGGTATTATAACTCAGTTTATTTTCGAACATGCCAATTATTGGATTATATAGTCTTAAAAAGATTAATGAAAGATGGTTCTAATGATAAATGGTTAAAAAAATATTCATGTATCTTATTAATAGTAATTTTTTTATATTTATCTTAAAAAATATGAAATGAATTTTCTATAAGATAAAATACATGATAATTTCCTGAAATAAAGAATAAAATTAATGGTAAATAATTTTAACAATGTACGTATAGAGAATGAGACAAATTATTGAGACAAATAATCATTATAGTACACTAAAAATCAAATAAATCTCTTGAACATAATGAATTATTGTAATTTAAATTGGAGGGATTTAGGAATTTAATTTCACAACAATGGGTTATCCATAATATGGTTATTATTCATCTGAGAAAGATCCTCCAACACACACACAAACACACACTCTATCTCACTCAAATATATTGGATGTTTTGTCTACAAATTTAATATTTCCATAAGCATTTATTTATAAAATCTATGGGGTCATAATGAATAAAATTATACTAATTAATTAAATTATTTAATTTTTTTATCAATTTTCATGTGATAGTTCTATAACCAAACATCCATTACGTTCGAATGTACTATCAGACCTTGGGTAAAACCTGCACTATAAACTCAATAGTGGCCACTTATTTCCCATGTGATTCCCTATTTGGATGTAATTTAAAAAAAAATGGAAGATTATGTATTTTTTTCATTTTATTTATTTAATATATTTGAATCATTAATTTGGTGCCCACTTAGGTTCAATATTCGATACTACCTCATCACATGTTCCTAAAAATATTTCTATACAAAATTTAAGAAATTACAAGAAAGAAAGAGATGTTATATTTTTTTATTCACTTCTTGTATTGTGTAAATTTCATGAACTAATTTTTTTTCATACTATAATGTTTTCATGATGTGATTCAACAATTTCAAGAATCTTAACCTTTGTTTCACATCAAATCTTCATTTTTTGCCATAGAGTGTGTTTTATATATATCCAATAAAGTGGAAATCCACCATTTAGTTTATATCATGGTGTTTATTCCTCATTATTTTGGCCTTTAGTAAATTATAGTATATAATCTTATAAGATAAAAACATAAGACCTAAAGGAAATAATTAATCATTAAATTACCAAATCTGTTTCATTTTATATTCTTAAATTTATAAAATCAATTCATGTAAAACATACCCCATTTTATTCAGGTTATACTAATTTTTTAAGAATATAATAAGGTTTGTTATTAGAATGGTAAAATTATTATGTACATAAAAGGAAAACTGTAAACATAAAAAATAGTCATTCATAAATATCATGCATATCATAGTATAAGAATTTCTAGGATTCAATATTCTTTATTAATTGTATAATTCTTATTGGGACATCTTAAATAAAAAATAAATTTACTTGACCTTTCTATGATACCGGCAATGGAATCCTAAGTCTTGTAATCATATTATAACAATATTTTATACACAAAATTACATTAAACACAAACCATAGATCTATATATATAATGTATCTATAGGATTATATAAATTAATCATAAACATGTAAATTGATTACTTATAAATTATTTTTTTTTATTAGGTGATCAATAATCAATTATAAATTTATTACTAAAAAGGATACCTTGTAGATATATATAAGAAAATATGTGATATATAATGATGATTAATGGAAGAAACATAATATGGAAATATAAAATAACATTAATGAGGGAAAACATAATAATAAAAAAATGGGTAATCCCATTGATAAATATCAATTAAATTTATATTTCATTGGATCATGTAACCATACTTATTTGGAATAAATATAAAACATGAAATCATTAGCATATGTAAATGTTCACGACCAAGATACCTAAACACAGTCTACCAAGAATGTTAGTAATTCACCATATAAGGTATCTCAGGAGATTAAAACATCAACTAATGAATTATGGCTGTAATAATTATGATTCTATCCACCACATCATAATATTTACATGAATATGTATAACACCTAAAAAATTCATACACAATGATATGTTTAATAAACCAAATGAAATTCATATGGGTTACATAATGTTATCTAAAAATATAACCAATGGAAATTTTTAATAATTCCTAACAAAATAAAGAAATAAATATTTTTGGACGTTGATTTTTGTATAAAAATTCATTGGTGTTAAAAATAATTTTTGATGTAAAATAGTCACAGGAGTGGTGTGTAGAATTATGCAGTCAATTGAACCTGATAAACAATTTATTATGAGATTAGTAAAGATCCTATGAAGAAGGAATGAATATGTTGTTTTCAATTAAAATAGAAACAAACTAGAATGGTTTACTAAATAGGATATTATTTGATATGTACATGAATGGTAATAGGCAGAACAATATAGACCAAATGAAATGAATAATTAATAAGAAGTATTCTATAAAAAATATTTGTATTAAGAATGATTAACCAAGGAAAATGAAAAACATTGGTAAACTCAAAAAAAATGTCAAATAAACAATTTATATATTTAATAAATAAATATATAGAGAATAAAGCATTTATATGAGAAGAATAATGTATAAAAAAAGATAGAGAGAAAATTCATAACCATGTGTAATGAAAGATGGTTTGGAATTTCACTGACCTCATATCTTGACTGCCTTACTACATGGGGCCAACCTCCTTAATAATCAAAGCAATGTTTATAAAAAAAATTATAGAAACATCATTATGTATATTTTATTTTTTATTTCCAATAAGTATCATATGTTATTCATTTACTGTATAATTTTTATTCTATATATCCATGTGGTATTTTTCAACCAATGTATACAAAATTTCTTTTTTTATACTGGACATGGTAAAATTTCATATTAAATAGTTCTAGAATCATTGTAATTTTATAATTATAGAATATTTTATCATTATATTAGCATAAATATTTTATACCTCTCAATATATCTTACTTTATAGATTCAAATTATGAAATAATTATTGGTATGCTCGTTTCGGGTTGTTAAAATAACTATGATGTTTAATTGATAATATAATTAATATAATTTTAAATTTTCATTTAAAAATATATGTTGTGTTGTAGATAACATACATATTCATTTATTAAATTAATAAAATGTAAGGAATTAATAAAAATTAATTATATCATCTATGGCAGTAGTGAACCGACCATATTGTGGTAAATGTTTTCATTTTAAAATTTATTAAATAATGGTGGATAATTGTTATTCTAATTATCATCATTACATATATGTATACTAATGATAATGATTACATAATTTTAAGATGGGTATAATAAATTTTCATGAGTTTGATTAATTATATTTGAATAAATATAAATAAAAATGTTTGATTATGAAGTCTTTCCATATTTCGCGGGATGAATCCATTTCTAATTCGTTTTTTTCATGGAAATGAGGAATTATAATGATTTAAAAACAAGTATGATAAGAATAATAGTTTTCGAGTGTTATTTTGGAAAACTTTTTTTTCTTAATTTTAAGAAATTTATTTATGGTTACGTGATATAGGTAATATTGTATTTTTCTATTGAAAATATGGGTGTTCTAGAATTAATATTAAATATTTTTCCGATTATGAAAATGAAATTAAATAGAATAAACATTATTTTCTTAATCCTAAAAAATTAGTGAAATTTTAATTAAAATTGAAGACTATGAAAATTCAAATTTTATGATTACATAATAAAAGAAAAAATACCATGATTTTTTTAATTATAATATAATGTAACATTTTTTTTCTGAAGACTAAAAATACATCTCTAAAATAAAAAAATGAATTATAAAATTTTAATTTTATAATAAAATAAATATTTGGTTATGTAAATGTTTTCAAGAAATTTTAATTCATTCATATTTAATTATGATTTAATAATTCATATTGAATTTTTATGAACATACTTTTTAATATTCAATGCCAAATGATGTTTTTTTAAAGTATATGTTTTACCTAAGATAAAAGTTGTGTTATAATACCATCGACATATATAATACATAATCTGTTTAATTGAGATATAATACAATTATAATATTCCCAATGACCTTTTCATTTTAAATTTTTATAGAATTATGTAATAATTTATATATATCATCCCACAAGAATACAATGTCGGTATGCCTAAAATAATTTCCATTTATTATATTAGAGAAATTTTATTATGACACAAAATATTTCCTGGAAAAATATTCACAACATTCATCATCGCTTCTTCTTTTCTCTAACTCATACATAACCTCTTTGAAAAACATTTTAAAATAAGGGATTAGCTCAAAAAGATAAGTAAGGGACATAAAAAAATGAATTTAGTTTTTACTCTATTAATAATTATAAACATATGAATTTTTTTTCACAAACACATATATCTAACCGATAAGGTTTCATAAACTTACATTGTGAAAATAAGAGACTTCCACAAAACATAGAGAACCTAAATATGATAATAAATGTAACCTAGGTAAATAATTACATAAGATTGTAACTCTCATAGATACCATATGATTTGGAACCCTTACATATATCTTACAATGTAACCCTTACAACTACCTAATAATGTAACCCTCATGAATACAATATGTTATAACCATATTAGTTTCACTTTCAATAACTATTACAACCAAATGACAACATAAAAACACCAAATGTGTTACAGGAGGATATTGGTCCCACCGTTAATCATAATCATTTACTATGAACTATATAACAATCAGAAGACATCAATATTTTTATTATAAAAATATTCCTTTTGAACTCTGTAAAAATATAAATTTAAAATAGGATTTTTAAAGAAAATATCATTAATTTTAGTTAATGTTACATAAAACATGTCATAAAAACATGTATAGTTATTTAAATAGTTTAATTAATATATTAAAATGAATATTCACATTTATGATATGATATACTATCTTTTTAATATCAAATTTTCCCCCATATATTTATAATATTATGTTTATTCCATTGTTTCAGGTTTTTTATTTCCATGGTTTTCATGGTCAGCCCAAGATAGTTATTCTTATCGAATAAGATAAAAACTAAAAAAGTTGAATGAAATGATATTAATCTGTTTCTATAATTCATAATTGTACCATACATAATTTTTTTTCTATGTTTACTATGATTCATTAGATAAAACATTAATGATAAAAGTTTGGTTTAACTTTCACCAGTTTTATGACCATCACTAACTGTTTCGTTTTATTTAATGTTATGTCTAAAAATTATATCCTTAAAATTAAACAATATATATTATTCATAATAAAATATTTATTAACCATAATATTTTTTTCCCATCTATGATGGGGGAAAATGATAATGAATATACGACGTCCATGAAACCAGTGAATCAAAACTTCATCGGGTATACATTCATTTTCTTGAATAAGGGGTAAAGAGATATAATGTCAAGGACCATATCACCTCTAATATGATGGCTAAACTGCTCTGTCATATGACCTAATGTGCATCTCCCTGATTTCCAGAGGCTACCGACTAAATGTGATTTCCTAGAGTGAGTATGTGGGAAAACTATTCCCTCATTGATTAGAATAAGAACTGTGATTAACAATATATTAGATAATTATCCCCATAAAAATCCTAAGCTCCAGATCCATCCATTGCTCCTAACATATAGGTAAGTACAATATATCATATTAAATCAATCATGGTCTGCAGAAAAATAAATATAAAGTTCTAATTTGGTACCCTACTACAATGGCGTCCTGAGTAGTGTTTGAGATATAAATCTCAGTAGGCTGGCACAACCAGTGTCTATCCCAAATGAGACAATGAAATATAAATTTATAAGTGAATTGTATAAAATAAATGGTGAGTGATAACATGTTAATTATATAAACTTGGTCTGGGGATCTAAATAGACACCATTCTAATACCTCTTTCTTCATCATTAGAAGAAATTTTAGAAGAAGACACCTTAGTAAGAATAATATAATTAAAAAGGCCAAAATATACAAGGAAACTCAAAAAGGTTCACCCTATGAATTTAAATAGGGTTGGGGACTAATTTAAAATTCATTACGTAATAATTATTCCAAGAAAGATATTATATTCACATTTTCATGCTCTAATATCGATAAGCCTAACATGTATAACACAAGAAATTTAACCAAAGTTGTAATTAAATACAATTAAATGATATATGGTCTTGGAGTCTGAGCCCAACGTGAAAACATTTATATGGTAAATCCTTAAATTTATCAAATACCACTAATTTGATCCATATAAATCTTATGAAATACCATGTATCGCTCGAGGCATGGTTTTTCAGGAGTACATCCCATATATCTCACATAAGGGGTCAAGTATCACATGAGGCATTGCATGGAAAATTTTCCAATAGGTATGTCCTCTATAATACATTAGGTAATTGATATCACTCATTAGTATATATAAATACTACGGTAACCCTCATTTAGAAAATCCTATGACATAGTTTATTTGGTGTGTAATGGTATAATTACCTGAGCAAGAGAGTCGATCCACGAGTCCTTACTAAGGAACCTTCATTCTCACTCAAACCATATCAAGATAACCATATAAGACAAATTACATTGCAATGAAAGCATCAATACAACTATAACATTTCAATAATATAAAAAATCATGTTGTCAGACTAACACTATGAACCAAAATCTATTCAAGATATGCAGTAAACAATTCAAGCCATCAACATGGCATAAGGCATTTATCACAAAATTAATCACGTAAAAATTACCATACAATGACAGAATTATAATATCTTAAGATATAAATCTTATAATAAATACTAATATAGGGGATAATCAGGAACTTTATTGAGTAATAGAATATATGAAAAATCCATTGGCATCAACATGCCTCAAACAATCGGTCATAAATGAAAATTAATGATACCTGTTAACATGATGTTTTAAGAATAAAAATCAATTCGAACCACATAATTACATTTATAAAATAATTTATAAGAAAAAAATCCATTTAGGCTAGGAACATCCAATGTGGAGGCTAATAGGAAATGCGAATAGCCCGAACTGGTTTTTCCTTAAGTGATGTCCATAGCAGGCATGATAGAATAAACTAAACAGTTTAATATAAAATAATAAGGCACTGTCATATGGTTGAGTAGGGTAGAAAAAAGTTGAAACATGTCATTAGTGATTATGGTGGAGAGGGGAGACTCCCAAACCTCATAATTTTAATTAATATTTCATCCATTCACTTAGGATATAACTTGGTTCATCTATCAGTCATTCATGGAAGAAACGTCATTTAGATATGACCCCGAAGGGACATGGACAAGCATGAAATTTAACAATTATAATATCATGAATAAATTGAAAATATGACATTGATTATAGAATGATTAAAAGTCTATCACTACATTTTTAGATTCATGGAAACGCACCTCAACCCATGCATATTATTATTAAACAATCTCATTGTTTATCGAAAAATTAATTTTTATAATTTAAACATTTTATTCAAGAAAAGAAATTTAATATCAACAAGAATAAATTAAAAGCTTATAAATTAGATTAAAAATATTTAATTAAATATACTACGATAGGGATCATACCTGAGGGTGGAATTAATTAAATACCCAGCACTTGAAAAAATTGGCAGCGATGACTCGCCACAGAGATGGAGTCCCATAGAAACCCCTTTATATATATACCATATGTTAATGCATCTGTGGTCACAAGCATTGTATAAAAAAATTAAAATAATAATATGTACAAAAATTTAATAAGGGAAGGTACCCACACAACTATAATTAAATAATAGGGACTCAAAAATACAATATGATTTAAAATTGGTTGGTGAAAAAAAATCCAGGGTATAGGAACATTACCCTAATTAATGGAGTCAGACTGAATACTCACCAAACCACCTCACATTCAGTAGTGGATGTCATAATATGAACAACAGAGTCCCAATTTATGGCTCACACACCCTAATACCATAATAAACATAAAAACCTACTTAAATACGAATCTACAGTTTTTAGCCGAGTGGTGTCAGGTGATGGGGAGAAATGAAAATCATCATAAACTAGTAAAAGATTGGGAAGAGGACCATAACTCTTCAAAATGAATTGGAATCATGAATATATGAGGAATAACATTTAACATAGATGAGATCATGAAGAGATAGGGTGCATGCTATAGGGGGTCATGAGTCTATGGGGTTCAGTCGGGGGGTCATGGGAAAAGTAGGGCGCAAGCTATTGGGGTTCCACCAAAGGGGGGATCACACACCACAATGGGGATTTGCAAAGTGGTGTCACGAGTTGAATAGGACATCACAATTAATGGGTCGACCAGTGAGGTGCATGTATATGGGGGGTACGCACTAAAGGTAGAAGTAAAGTGGAGATGTCCAATTTTTATTAAGTTAAAACTTCAATGAAACATATAATAATAATAATAACAATAAAGCACAATATTTATGATAACCAATACTAATAGTAATAATAATATTGATACTATATCATTAGTTTATTTTATATTATTATTTCCTCTTTTCACATTTCAATTTAATTTTAATTCAAATTTATTTTTTTTAATTAATTTTAAAAAAAATTAGTCATCATATTCAAGGGTCCGATCATTTGAAATTTCATTACGACAAATAATTTTAAAATACATCCCATGCAGTAAACAAAAAGAATATATAATTCCCCTTAAATTTTTCATCCAGTTCAATATGTGCGACATTAAAACCTACAAACCATATAAATTCTCATCCCTGACTGGCCCTTGGAAATGACATAACCCTAATCTTATCTACAAGGGTTGTGAAGTCTTGCAAAAAAAATTGTGTTGCATTTCAAAATACCCAACACACCTACAACCATTGATTAAAAAAGCTTCACATAATCCATTAAGATCTAGTCCAATACTCATTTGACAATCCGAAAACCATGACTACTCTTAATTGAGACTGCTTAGCTATATTCATGATCACATAATCATATTGTTAAACATCTATCAAATGTTACTTCCCAACATAGGCCTTCACGTATTAAAGTAAAACATTATGAGCCATGACACCTTCCACCATCAGAATTACCTACTGGACACACCCTTTAGTATTATTTCTATTATATAGTAAGGATTTTTGAAATAGATAAAACAGTCAGCCTCCCATCAACCTCCAAGCCCAAGTCAATCCATATTTTATAAAAATACCATGGCCGATAAAAATGAAAATCATTTTAGCTGACAAAGATACTGAAATTATCATTCCATGATAGCTCCATTAAACATAAGAGATAATGGTCCACCCACTCTGGCTGACTATTTAAACAATTATTGTCATAGAAGACAGAAATTTTAAACCACTAATATGTGGTGTCTTTCTCATTGTTATTTCAAATGTGGACGAATATGTACACAAAAATACACACCTAAAATATGATAACGTTCACTGATTTAAGAATCACCTAGCCTGAAAAAAATTCTAGGACAACCTTGAATTTGTATGACATGAGTATAAGGAACTAGCCTAAGGTTGTCCATACTCTATGATTTCTAGTGAGTTTTTTTGTTCGAGGCCAATACAACCATATCAGATAATTGAATGTTCTTAGAGCAGCAAAAGACCGGTGTTCAACTCAGTATTATTTTCATGTGTATATGATTACATTCATGGTCATCCTATATGGAAATATATTGTTTGATCATGACTATCCAAGTGTTGATTAATACCACACATTTTTTTTCAACACCAAATGAACCAGTCTAACGAGCCCAATATATATAAAACATTACTGTGGAATATGATAGATAGTATCTAAGAGTTCCTAGATGATTTCATGATAAAGGTATTTCTCATCACTATCTAGGATACAATAAATGATTGAACAGTTTCCATTCAACTCAACCAAACTGGAAAGAAGAACAGTCATCCAATAACTGGTTGACTAACATTGAATAAATATCAACTTCACCTACTGACACACTATCAATAATTGATCAATGAGACATTCCCACCAAAGTAATCTTATGATCGTTCATGCTTAACCACTGTATTCCACCTAAGATCAAAAGCATTACTCAAATGCTCCATACACCAATAACAACACCGACATTTTTTGGATGTGAATGAACTGTAATGTTTTAATGCTCACAATCCCTAAGGCATTTATGTCAGTCTATCCATTAACTAATGGTAAGATTTAGTTGTGTTTCATCTATATTAATGTACATATTTACCATAATCATTAATTAACACCCCACCTTATGATTTCCTTATACGTCTAATGATGAGATATGTTATCCGCTTATAAGAAAACTAGAACAAAATAACTACAAACGAAAGTGTGAATTTTCTCCAAGCCATGATCACCAAGTAAAAACATATGAATAATTTCAATTGAAACATGAACACCCATTCAAATAAGGATTCACAGGGAACTGAAAGTACTACCAGGGACAATGAACCCCTAACTACAACAAAAATGTAGAGAATACATGACATTAACAAGGATTTATGTTCCAATGGAGGTAACTACCATGGGCTTTACCCTCACGAAGAGAAAGCATCAACCCTAACACTAGGTCATGATAGTAGTAGTCACTAGGCTCAATGGTTAATCATATTATCCATTGATAAAACAAATCACCGATAGAAAATGCATGTGATAAAATTCCAATTCAACTCAAATAAGAATTAACTATCCTTACATGAGGTTTTTAAACAGATTAGTCGACTACAAGTCCTAAGTCCAACCCCTTTTAATATAATGAAATATCACAAAATAACATGTATATGTTCAATAGTCTATTCCTATGGGTATCTATATACCAATCCATGAAGTTCCCAAACCCACTATAGGTAGCATTTGGCAGCCATTTAAAAGAAAACAATAAATTATAGAAAAATATTCCAATTTAATATTAAACAATTTGGTATGTGACACCAAGCTACATTCATAGATAACCATTCTAAAATCAAAGAAGAATGATATTTTATTCATAGATAAGTGCTAATAAGCAAATAATCATGATAAAAGGAAAACATGCTTGTGAAAAAGATAACTAGATAAATATATCATTGAAACATGGTTTCTAAATGGACATGCTAAATGAATACAATACATGAAATATATTCAAGGATCTCAATTTAAATATGCATGAAAAATTAAATTCAACGACATTTAATGAAACTATGCATGGAATGTGAATTTCAATGTGCCAAATATGATTCATTCTATTTTTCATCCTCGCACCATAATAATAATAGTAAAATACCATAAGCTCTAAAAATCTATAAGTATTGAAATTTACACAAATCACTTGAGGTGAAGTCATATAAACTATAATATTGAAAAGAATGAACATCATTTACTAGCCCTGGCCACATGCTCATTTCCCGTACATGGGTTGATCGGTCCAAGACACAAAATTTAACAAAACTAAAACACATTGTTAGTATCCTCTCTACCAACCCAAAACAATATGACAAAAAAATAATGTCTATGCTAAAACAATGTAACCTAACAACCCAACTCACTAACAAGATGGTGTTCGGACCGGTGGGTCAACTGACCTCAATCGCATCACCCTAAATGATAGAAGATATTGACAAGAAGAGAGTTCCTACAGTGTGCATATGGGGAGACAATACACTCATAGATTAGATTATGCATAACGATTAACAATATATTTGATAGTAGAAGCACAAACAAATATACATTTGCAAAAACAGTAATAAATAATTTAAAATGTTGTAGAAGACAATAAATTAGATGTTAAAAAATAGGCCAATGCCAAATTACACAACAAATGAATGCTTTTATTGGTAGTAATACATAACTGAATGTTGTTAACAATATAACATTCCAAGAATAATAAAAATACACCAAAGTCTAATGGGAATTTTCCAAGAGTGACCTAATCTCCAACTCAGTAATTTCCTCCTAACATCTTAGTATACACAACAAATCATAAGCAATCAATCATAGTCTGCAGTCCTGCAGACAATACAAGTCTACTTTACTACCCCAGTGAACTGGTTTCTAGATTATGTTTTGATATTTATATTTCAGTAGTTTTGCACCACTGATGTCTAGCCAAATATGAAAAATGCAATTTTAACCAATAATGGTTCCATCTAAAATAAATGGTGAGTGATAACACATTAGTAATAAGAACCTTTTTGGGTTCTTAAATTTACCCCCTTCCCATACCACATTCCTAATTCTATGTTATAAATTGGAAGAAGGTACCTGTGAATGAATAATGTGTGAAACAGTTCCAAACATAATATAGAAACTCAAAATGGTTCACCCCAAATCATGGACTAAGGCTTTTGGTCCAATTCCCATGTCATCACATAAGTATGCTAATAATAAAGATATAAAAATCACTTGCACATGCCCTGATATAAATATCATCAAAATGTATAACACAATAAATTTAAACAAAGAAGTCATTCAATTAAATTCAATCAAATTTAGAGTTGGAGTCTCATCCCATCCTGAAGGTGTCACATGGGTAAATATATAAATTTATCTAATACCACTGATCACATCCATAGAAAACTACTAAAAGACCATGTATCACTCGATTAATGGATTTCATTAGTCTTTCATGGGTATCTCACAAAAGTGGCTGAGTATCACTCAAGGCTTGGAATAACCACAATTCACATAGGTCCATCCTAGATTTTCCTTTAGGGAACTGGTATCACTCTTGATTATATAGAAATCATAGAGAAACCCTCATTTTGAAATGCCTATTAAATCTTTTCCCTAGTGCATCATGGTATAACCACCTGAGAATTGGAGTTGATCGATGAGTACATAATACAGAACCCATGTTATCACCCCATACATGTCAGTAGAACCATAGCAGACAAAAAACATTTCAAAGAAAACATGAATATATATATCACATGGAAGTCATATACATAAATCATGTTCTTATCCAAGTACGATGAGCCATAAGCTATTCAATCTATCAGGTAATCAATCCAACCCACCAACAAGGAATAAATCATTTATCTCAAATGTATCCACGTAAAAATGACATGACAATATTAGATCATTAATATCTCAAGATAAATTTCTTTGAATAGTGACTAAAACAGGACATAAAAATTACGAACATGGATGAACAACCGAATATAAAAAAAATAACATGGAATAAATATGCCATGAACCATAGGTTATAAATAACATTAACTAATTCAATATAATAAGATTGTTCCAGAATGACCATCAATACAACCAATGTAATTACATTTATAACATAATTAGTAGTGTAAAAACTCCATTTAGGGAGCACACACCCAATGGGGCTATCCAAGTCGCAAGGTGAACACAATGAAAAGGTTTTTCCATAACAGAATCCCAGATGATGCATGGTAGAACAAACCAAAAAAATTAATAAGTGATAATAAGGAATAAATGTAAGTTTGCAGTGAGTGGAACAAATAAATGACAGTACATAAGAGTTGAAGGTGAGAGGGTAGATTCCCTATAGTAGGATTTCTAATAAAAATTTGAGCAACACACATAGATGTGAATTGGATCATATATCATTTTTTCAAGGAAGTAATGTCATTTTGATATAACCAAGAAGCATCATGTACATGCAAGACATTTAATAATTAGAATCTCATGAATAAAGAGACACCAATGCATTAAAGAAGGTGAGTATACATTTATATCACTGCATTTTTAGATTGATGTGATCACTACTCAATAGATACATTTTATTAATAAATTATGTCTTTGCTTTTAAAAAATCATTTATACCCTTTAATAATTATATTACCAAAATGAAAATTGTTATCAACAAGAAAAATTAAGTATAAGATAAATGTAATGTAATAATTATTCATTTAATGAAGCTATAAAATGGACCCAACCACATGGTGGAATTTATTTGATACCCATATCTTGATAGAATTGGAGGCGAAAGCTCGCAACCAGACCACCTTAGTATGCATACACCTTAAGTATATGTGTGTGCGCTCTCAATAATTCACCAAAACACACCATAAATATAACAGGTTAACAAAATTTATATGGAAAGGTGCCCACAAACCTCTAATTTGATAATATGGACATAAAAAGAATATAAGATCTTAAATTGGGTGGGGTAAAACAAATTACGCGTTTAGAAACATACCCTAACATGATGACGTCGGACTAAATCCACCCCAAACAACATCGCCTTCACAGGTGGATTTCTCTATAAAAATAGGGGCACCCCATTGATGCCTCAAACGCCCTAATCCCAGAAGTAACAACAAATCCATGTTTAAATACTACCATAGGACATTCAACAAAGTGTCACATGGGTGATAGGGAGTAAAGAGAACAATTGGAAACATATAGAAAATTGGGTATAAGATAATACCTCACCAGGTAGAAGATGAATCCTGATGAAATGATGAATAATGGTGATCATAGAGGAGATCCAAATAAGATGGGGTGTTTTCTATAGGGTCTCGTGAGTCTAGGGGGTTCAATTGGAGGGGTCATGGGAAAGAGGGCTACACATTGTAGGGGTTCGACCAAGGGGAGTCTTACTTGCATTAAAAAGGATTGGCAGAGTAGTTTCCTAAGGAGAGGTGGGCTTCGCACTGCCGAGGTTGATTGAGGAGGTGAATGGATGTTGTTGGTGCGCACTGGTTGTAAATGAAAGGGGAGAGGTCATTTTTTGGTTAAATTAAATCCTAAATAATGTAATTATAAATAATAATAATAATAATAAACCATATTAATAGTAAACAATATTAAAATAAATATATTTATTATGATAACTATTATATAAAACTTATTATATTTTATTTTATTTTTTCCCACTTTTCTAATTTGAATTTTATTTTAATTGAAATTTATTATTTCTATTTACTTTAAAAAAATCATCGCATTCAAGGGTTCTAAATTATGAAATTTCATTCTGATATTTGGTTTTAAAAAACTGCTCGTCCAATAAATAAACAATTATAAAATCCCTATAACATTTTTGTTCAATTCAAAATGTGGGATATTCAAGATGAGAGGTTTGATGAGGAGTATTTTATTAATAAAATAACATTACATTATATTTATGATAATTATGTAATAATGTTAGCAGAAAGAGGGTATGTTATGAGAGTTTATAAAATGAATGGAAATTGAAAAAAAAATGAATGAAGATTTAAACTATTGAACATTTTCTCTTAGTGAAACCCATTATGGCCCATGGTTTTGGCCTGTTGGTGAGATAAACAAATCAGGGATATGAGGAAGAGACTTGTAAATGGAATTTGGTTGAAATTAAACAATCTAAAAGTAATTTTTTTGTGAATAGAATATTTTTTGAAGGTAGTATTTATAATGTATAAGCATGGTGTTTCTCATTATTTTGTTAATTAGATTTAATTTTCTCTCAAGACTATGAATTTATAGATAATGATCAATATTTAAATTAAATTTATGAAGTTTAATTTTATATTATGCTGGTTATAATAGTGATGACTCAAGGAATAGTGTATTTAAATTATAATTATTATATATAGTAAATTACTATATTTTACTATATATAAAAAATTCAACTATTTTCGAATAATAAAAAAATTAACCCAATCGATTTTTTGATGAGTAAGGTATAAAATAACTCAATTTTTGGAAACTAAATTTCAATATATGAATAATTTAATTTCAAATCAATATATTCTTTTATTTGAAAAATAAAAATTCTAAAATTATAACTTATTTTGTGACATTTTGAAAACATTAATCAATGTATCATAAAATAATCATATAATCATAATGAAAAAAATATAATAATTAATGAACCCATTTTAGAAACAATATTTACTTTTAATTATTTATATTCATAATAAATTTGTAATTAAGTAATTATGATATTAAAAATATCTTTAATTAATTTATCAGTCTCAAAACATTTATTTACTTATTACATGATATATATATATCATGATTTCACTTATAAGATATATAAATTTTATTTAGACTCTAATGTGTGACGTTACTCTTATATTAGTATATATTCCTTTATTTCTATAAATAAAACTTATTTCATTATACATTTATATTTAATTATAAATATTAATTCTAGAATTAAACAAATATAATTTATATGTAAATTGGTTTTTACATTATCCCAACATCAGCAAATTGCGTTATAGAAATTTTTATAGAGTTTTCCCTCATATAATTTCCAGATTCCAATGTTTCTTCTTCAGCAATTTGGTTTTCCACAAAATTGTAAGACTATGAATTACCTTTTTTTTACATTCTCTCAATGATCAAGATTCTGAAAATGTTTTTCCTCACAGGAAGGGTTCACTTCCAACTAAACTACTTCTAAGATTAAAACATGAGATGAATCTAGAACATAATTTCTTAACTATGAAACATGATAAAATTTTTGAAACTAAGATAAAATCAGAGTAAAAAAACAATCTATTTGCAATTGATCCAACCATATCCATGATTTCATTAGTTCAAATTAAATATGTACATATCCATCAATTAATTCCAAAACGCATCATGACTTCCCATAGATATTCTTTGAGAGATAATTGATGACCAACATCGAAATAATGATCCATTCTATGGTTATTTTCATAAGGTTTCATCCTACATTGAGCATTCCACATATGTTTTTGAATCATGATTTCTTTATCAAACACATATCCTAATAATTCTGGTCCAATAATGTCGCACCCCAAACCGTGCGTTTATTTTATTTTACGATTTCTTTGACTTTAAATTATATTGCTGCAGTTCGTGTCCAGTATCGGACCTAGTTTTTGAATTTTGGTTAAAATGTGCACTTTTTGGACGCGACGTCGTCGGGCGCGTGAGCGGAGCCTGTTCTAGAAGCCCCGCGCGTCCCTGCCCGGTGTGTTTTTGCATCCCGTTGTCTTTGGAAAATTTTAAATAGAGCCTTTATTTTTAAAACGCACGTTAATTGTTGCGTCGTTAAAATTTTTAGTGCGTTAAGAATTAATTATCATTAAAATGATAGGAACACCGTTATTGTTTTTATTTTATTTTATTTTATTATTTTATCACTATGATTATCATTATCATTATTATGTTTATCATTATGTTATAGATAAATAATTAATGTAATTTTTAATGTTGCGGATACTAGTATAATCATTATTAAATTTGGTTTGTCATTAATCTTTATCATTGTTATTATTAATATTGTAGTTAATTATTATTATAATTTGGTTTTGTTTTGTTTATTTCCTTTTCTTTATTTTGTTTTCTTTTTATTTTATTTCCCCCTCTTTCCCCTCCAACCCTAGCGGCCCACTTCATATATATATATATTTTTTTTCTTCCCCGCTGGAGCCGCCGCCTCCTATTCCACTCCCCGTCGCACCATCCGCACCCAGCCCCCTGCGATCCAGCCTCGTCCGCAGCAGCCAGCGCACGGCCCCCCGACCTCCGCTCCTCCTTCGCACAAAAGCAGACACAGATGCTCCCCTGTAGCACCGGCCTGGACCCGACCTCATCCCGCTCCAACCTGCTGCAACCGGGCGCCCCTGCAGCGCTTCCTCCCGCCGAAGCCGCCCGACTCCCCTCCTACGCAGCCCGCACCTCCTCTGTTCGCCGTCGCCATTGCACCCACGCCGGAGCCACCTGCACACCCGCACCCTCCCGCCGGACCACGCCCCTGCCTCCTTCTTCTTCTTTTCTTCTTCCTCCTATTCTTCTTCTTTCTCTTCTCCTTCCTCTCCTCTTCTTCCTCTCCTCTTCCTTCTTCCTCTTCTTCTTCTTCTTCTTTTTCTTCCTCCTCTCCTCCCTTGTCCAGCGCGCACCGCCGGCACCCCTGCTCTCTCCTTCTTCTTCTTTTCTTCTTCCTCCTCTTCTTCTTCTCTTCTTCTCCTTTCCTTCTTCTTCTTCTATCCTTCTTCTTCTTCTTCTTCTCTCCTTCTTCCTCTTCTTCTTCTCTTCTTCTTCTTCTTTTCTTTCTCCTTCTTCTGCTCCGTCGCATGTCCGTTTTTTTTATTTATTTATTTAATTTGCTATTTTATTTTATTTAATATGTTAATAACTTTTTTTTATCATTATTATTATTAATGTTAGTATTGCTAATATTATTATTATTATTATTATTAATTTTATTATTATTATTATTATTAATTTTATTATTATTATTATTATTATTAATTTTATTACTATTATTATTATTACTATCATTATTATTTTCATTATTATTATTATTATTAATTTTATCATTATTATTATTATTGTTATTATTAATTCTATTACTATTATTATTATTATTATCGTTATTATTATTAATATTATTACTATTAATTATTATTATTATTATTATTATTATTATTATTATTATTATTATTACTATTAATTTTATTATTATTATTATTATTATTATTAATGTTCATATTATTGTCTTGTTATTATTATTATTGTTTTTCATATTATTATTATTGTTATTATTATTATTATTATGTTGCTATTACTATTATTATTATTACTATTGCTATTATTACTATTTCTATTATTATTATTATTACTAATCCTATTATTATTATTAGTATTATTATTACCATTATTATCTTTATTTTCATTATTATCATCGTACTCTTGTTGATGGTGGATTTTTTATTTGTTGGCTTAGGACTTTTAGGACCGGCGCATGGCGTTTCCAAGTGAGCGCCACCGCCGCGCCTTATTTCCGAGGTTCCGTCATCGCCGCGCTTTGGTTTCTAGGTGAGCGCTTATTCCCGCCGCTTGGTTTCGAATGCTCTGGTAAGTTTTGGATGTGTCGGAGTCCTTGGTTTTGATTATGCAGAGTGTCAGACTTTATCACGTGGCTTCGGACACGCGTTGTGTCATCGCGCCTTGGTTCCAAAGTTGTTTTCTCGTCGCGCTTGGTTTTGAGGTAGGTCCCCTTTGCACTGCTTTTAAAATATAAGTTATATTATTTCATGCTGTTTGCGCGCCCTAATTGTTTAAAATCAACATTTTATTAATTTTAATAAATATGAGATAATATACGTTAATAAATTTTTAATATAAGATGGTTGATTTTTAAATGGTTATTTAATGTCAAAAGGAGCCGTTTATTTTATACACGACACATGAAACATCCTTTTGACGAGCGGACACCCAATAATGAAAGAATGCCTGTTTGGCTTTTAAACATAATTCACGAAATGTAAAACAGAGTTCCAATTTAATGAGAAATGATTTCTTTTGAAGCATGAAAAAATAATTTGGTTCGTTTGAGAAATTGCCCAGTTGGCTCTTAAGGATTATTTGGAAAAAGAAAATGGTTTGGTTTGGTTTATAAAAATATTGTTGGCCTGCGACGTAGTGTTTTGGATTCTTTAAATAGTTTTAAACTGGTTTTGGTAGTGATTGTGAATTATATTAAATGCCCGTTTGGCACTTTATGGAAAGCGATGAAAATGTTTTTATAAAAACCCTCTTAGGACGACTATCATGCCTTGGTTGCAATTGATTGTTTGGGAGGCCGCGCTTAGAGGCTCCCGGGTACTTGAGTAGTAAAAGGCATGAGGTTGTTCCACGGAGTGGCTCGGGTGATGCCTGTTGTGCTTTATATATATATATGTATGTGATTGGATGCTCGGTTGGCATCGGTTGGCTCACCCCTTTTTTCCTTAAACACTTGAGACATGGGAATCTGGCATATTGAGAGAATATTCTAAGAACGATTGCTGCATTGGTAGGTTTTGGTACTGACCAATGGCCCATAGTAGGTGGATATATTGGGTTTATTTCTATGGGATTTGCCCTCGACCTGCCTGTGAGTGGATGGTCGAGCATGTTGTGCGTTTTGATTTCATCGTGACATGTCAATAAGGATGATTTCTCATGTATTGGTGTCTTCTGGTTTATTCTCGATCTCCTAGGTTCACCCATGTCTATTCAGCTTTTGTAGCTTGCAGTAATGATTATGATGCTCACATGTATACCTACATTGCCCTTACTGTGTGTTTTACTTTGTGCATTTTGGTGTATTGTTTTCTTTGGAAAATGGTTAATTGCTCTTGATTTGGTTTCTAAAAATTGTTTTCAAATAAAAGTATTTAACCCCCTTTGTACACATTTGAAAACTTAAACATCACTTTCCCTTTTCCTGAAATGTCATTGACACTAATGAAATGAACCCGAATTTGGAAAATGGCTAAGGGCAATGGTTCGTACTTTGTTTTTAAGTAGAATATTATTAAAAACATATTTTTATAGATTGTAGTTCAAACTTGAAATGATGTTTCTTTTATTTTAAAGGTAGTGCATTGGGAATAGATATCGGGCTAGCCTACTGAGTTTTAATACTCACGCCTATAGTTCTTTTCTGTTTTTAGTGTTTGTGCAGGCCATAGCTTGAGTGCGCTCGCCTAGGGCGACGCTTGATCGTTGAGTCGGAGAGCGACCCACGAGGTCGCACGGAGTTTGTTCGCACGTCGTGTTTGGTTAGTTTGTTTCCTGTTTGTTTCTGTTTAGTCACTTTGTTTAGTTTACCTTTTTCTGCGCTGCTCTGTTTTATCTTTGCATTCTTATTTATTTATATTGGGAGAAATCGTTCCCACAGTCTCTAAATGATGCCCTGGAGCTTGTCGCCAGCCCGGAAGGATCGGGAACGCCTCTCGGGCCATGTCGCGGACCGGCTCGGGTGACCGGTTCAGGGTCGACCCGGGTTGGTTCGTGACAAAATGGTATCAGAGGCAGGTTTGCTCTTAGCAGACCTCACTTTTCAGAGCGCCCTTTGTTATTTGGGATATCAAGGTAGATGGAGTAGGATTGTCGGGACTTGAGGGGTAGGTGCGAGAAGAGCGTCGCGAACTCTTGCCCGTACTGATCCTCAGGTTTCCATGGGAAGTCCGGTTTAATTGGTTTGTTTGGGTTTTTATAGAAATGTTTTGCGATTGGGGTTAGACAAATGGAGTTGGGCTAATAGTCCTAAGCCGCATGGCCTGGCAAGCCATGTGGAGCTTGGGGCATGGTCCAAGAAGGCTCTCTGTGTCTGTGACATATTTGGCATATGGCTGCCAACCATATGGTCAAGACACCCACTGACACTAGTCCCCTGTTTGAGTTGTTTTGGGTTTCCGTTGATTTCTGAAAGTGGTTTGAATCAGAAAAGTTGGTTTTGAAAAAAAAAGTGTTGTTTGAAATGACATGTTTGATTTGTAGATTGTTTTAAAAGAAGTGGTATGAATAAATTGTCTTAAAAAAAGTTTCTTTGTTTTGGCCTTTGTGTTCCGATGAGTACTCACATGCATTTTGGTATGTTGGAAATGTGGATGGATATCTGGTATGGTGGATGGATGCCCTGGGTGGCACAGATACATGCATGTGAGTGAGACTCTAAGGGATACCAATGGCGAGGGTTTAACTTACCAATATTGTTTTAAATTAAAGATGCTTTCAAAGAGAAAAGTTTTGATGTTATGAAAACTTGTTTTCTCGGATTTCAAGCTTGTCACCTATGCAGTGTCTGATTTTGAGGTTTTTCTTCATTCGTTGAGTTGGCCTTGATTGGGTTTTTGACCTTTCCTTGTCCAGCGGTTATCCCTTTGAAGCTTCGATGGGTGATCGTAGTGCGGTTGATCAACCTAAGGATTTTATGCTTGAGTTTCGGAAGCTCGATCCACCTCTCTTCTATGGTCAAGCAGACCCTTCCGTGGCAGAGGAGTGGATGCGGAAGATTGAAAGGGGCTTTAGCCTCATTGAGTTGCCCGAGTCGTTGAAGGTCAAGTTTGCAACCTTTATGCTTGATGGTTCACCGTGGATGTGGTGGAAGTCGGTGTCTCGGAACAAGCCCCGTCAAGAGGTTACTTGGGAATTTTTCAAGGCCTCGTTCATTCACCAGTATTTCTCCGAGGAAGATAGGGTGAGGAAGGGGATGGAAATGTATTTTCTGCAGCAGGGCGACGGATCCGTGTTAGAATATTTCCATCGCTTTGTGGAACTAGTACCTTATGATTCAGAGTATGCCACAAATGACCCCGTGAAGGCTCGATGCTTCGAGGCGGGTCTCCGCCCTGATTTACAGTCGAAGGTTTCAGAGTCCAACCTGACTTCTTTTGTTGATGTGGCGAGACAAGCCTTTCATGTCGAAGCTGCGATGGCAGGAGTGCTCGAAGTAGTTCTCCCTCCTTCGATTCCTATGAGCAGTGGTGAAGATTCTGGAAAGGAAATGAGTAAGCAAATGGAAGTGGATGGATCAGGTCGTGGAATCAAGAGGCCTCGGGATCTTTCATCAACCTCTTCGGAGCGAGAGATTATTGTGTGTTATCAGTGTGGCAAGCGGGGTCACAAGAAGTCGTCATGCCGAAGCACTCCGAAGCCCTACCAGGCATGTGGACGCCTGGGTCACTTGCGACGATTTTGTCGGGGTGTTGCAAGGAAGCGTCGCAGAGGAAGTTCTCAGAAGTAATGTGTTGTAGGGTCTTTGTTCAAAGTTTCTAGTGTTAGTTTCCTTTTAGTGTAAGTGATCTATTATCGTGGCCTTTGTATGAGTGTTGTTTTGGGTTTGAAATGTATGGGAATGTCGTGGGTCTTTTGATGAACTTCGCCTTTCAATGCTGGTGCGTTTTAATTTTAAAATCTTGTCCTTCAATCTGTCAGATCAAAAGATGTATGTATCTCATTGGGATTATCAGAACCTGACTGTGAGGCAGAAGATGCTTCATCCATCAGAGCTCCAACCAAAAGGTCTCGGAGTGAAGCCGGCGCGTAGTCAGGAACCCCCGGGAAAAATTTTAAAGAGTCCGGTTAAAGTTGCGCCTCTATCGTCGTGGTGAGATGGTTTTGGTGTTGTTGCTCTGGTTTCTTTGTCGTTGTAGTTTTCCTCTTGTCGCAAAGTGCGCGACGGACTTATCCCTCGTGTAACGTCGGGAATTGTGCCTTTTGGATGTATGTTGCTGATCAGTGAACTCGTGTGGACCATCGATGTGAATCGGTTATGGCTTTGGTATGTGTCCATCCCTAAGTAGTGGTACGTGAGTATTTTTCCGTCCAAGTTTGAGTGATCCAATCCTTGGGCCCACCCTCCCCGCCCATGGGGTAAGGGTTTTGGTTTGCGTAAAATTTTCAGATCAAATCCTATTACTTTTGGACGTGAGTAAGTGGTTTAAAGGTCCTTGTTGTGCTCTTTCTAGCTGGAGTAAGGTCTCGTGCATGTCTAGGCTGGTTTCCCGTTTGGTCGTTAGTTGGTCGGTTCATTATGGTGGGGAGACCCACCATGAGTCTCTTTGGATTTTATCTTAAGTCGTTATCGAATGCTAGTTGAGTTCTTATGGTGGGGAGCCCATTCAGGCCTTCCCTCTGTTAGTGATTTATTTTGGGCAATGAGGTTCAGTCCCGCTGGTAGTCGTCGTGATGTCCTTGAGATAAGAGGTTAGATCGTGTTCTGTGAAATCCTTAGGTGTTGATCGATCGACTGGTTGGTGTGGTGGCTTTCCGGGGGCGGAAAGGGTTATGGTGGGGAGAATTGTCGCACCCCAAACCGTGCGTTTATTTTATTTTACGATTTCTTTGACTTTAAATTATATTGATGCGGTTCGTGTCCAGTATCGGACCTAGTTTTTGAATTTTGGTTAAAATGTGCGCTTTTTGGACGCGACGTCATCGGGCGCGTGAGCGGAGCCTGTTTTGGAAGCCCCGCGCGTCCCTGCCCGGTGTGTTTTTGCATCCCGTTGTCTTTGGAAAATTTTAAATAGAGTCTTTATTTTTAAAACGCGCGTTAATTGTTGCGTCGTTAAAATTTTTAGTGCGTTAAGAATTAATTATCATTAAAATGATAGGAACACCGTTATTGTTTTTATTTTATTTTATTTTATTATTTTATCACTATGATTATCATTATCATTATTATGTTTATCATTATGTTATAGAAAAATAATTAATGTAATTTTTAATGTTGCGGATACTAGTATAATCATTATTAAATTTGGTTTGTCATTAATCTTTATCATTGTTATTATTAATATTGTAGTTAATTATTATTATAATTTGGTTTTGTTTTGTTTATTTCCTTTTCTTTATTTTGTTTTCTTTTTATTTTATTTCCCCCTCTTTCCCCTCCAACCCTAGCGGCCCACTTCATATATATATATTTTTTTTTTCTTCCCCGCTGGAGCCGCCGCCTCCTATTCCTCTCCCCGTCGCACCATCCGCACCCAGCCCCCTGCGATCCAGCCTCGTCCGCAGCAGCCAGCGCACGGCCCCCCGACCTCCGCTCCTCCTTCGCACAAAAGCAGACGATGCTGCTCCCCTGTAGCACCGGCCTGGACCCGACCTCATCCTGCTCCAACCTGCTGCAACCGGGCGCCCCTGCAGCGCTTCCTCCTGCCGAAGCCGCCCGACTCCCCTCCTACGCAGCCCGCACCTCCTCTGTTCGCCGTCGCCGTTGCACCCACGCCGGAGCCACCTGCACACCCGCACCCTCCCGCCGGACCACGCCCCTGCCTCCTTCTTCTTCTTTTCTTCGTCCTCCTATTCTTCTTCTTTCTCTTCTCCTTCCTCTCCTCTTCTTCCTCTCCTCTTCCTTCTTCCTCTTCTTCTTCTTCTTCTTTTTCTTCCTCCTCTCCTCCCCTGTCCAGCGCGCACCGCCGGCGCCCCTGCTCTCCTTCTTCTTCTTTTCTTCTTCCTCCTCTTCTTCTTCTCTTCTTCTCATTTCCTTCTTCTTCTTCTCTCCTTCTTCTTCTTCTTCTTCTCTCCTTCTTCCTCTTCTTCTTCTCTTCTTCTTCTTCTTTTCTTTCTCCTTCTTCTGCTCCGCCGCAGGTCCGTTTTTTTTTTAATTTAATTTGCTATTTTATTTTATTTAATATGTTAATAACTTTTTTTTATCATTATTATTATTAATGTTAGTATTGCTAATATTATTATTATTATTATTATTAATTTTATTATTATTATTATTATTAATTTTATTATTTTTATTATTTTTATTAATTTTATTACTATTATTATTATTACTATCATTATTATTTTCATTATTATTATTATTATTAATTTGATCATTATTATTATTATTGTTATTATTAATTCTATTACTATTATTATTATTATTATCGTTATTATTATTAATATTATTACAATTAATTTTATTATTATTATTATTATTATTATTATTATTATTATTACTATTAATTTTATTATTATTATTATTATTATTATTATTATTATTATTAATGTTCATATTATTGTCTTGTTATTATTATTATTGTTTTTCATATTATTATTATTGTTATTATTATTATTATTATGTTGCTATTACTATTATTATTATTACTATTGCTATTATTACTATTTCTATTATTATTATTATTACTAATCCTATTATTATTATTAGTATTATTATTACCATTATTATCTTTATTTTCATTATTATCATCGTACTCTTGTTGATGGTGGATTTTTTATTTGTTGGCTTAGGACTTTTAGGACCGGCGCAGGGCGTTTCCAAGTGAGCGCCACCGCCGCGCCTTATTTCCGAGGTTCCGTCATCGCCGCGCTTTGGTTTCTAGGTGAGCGCTTATTCCCGCTGCTTGGTTTCGAATGCTCTGGTAAGTTTTGGATGTGTCTGAGTCCTTGGTTTTGATTATGCAGAGTGTCGGACTTTATCACGTGGCTTCGGACACGCGTTGTGTCATCGCGCCTTGGTTCCAAAGTTGTTTTGTCGTCGCGCTTGTTTTTGAGGTAGGTCCCCTTTGCACTGCTTTTAAAATTTAAGTTATATTATTTCATGCTGTTTGCGCACCCTAATTGTTTAAAATCAACATTTTATTAATTTTAATAAATATAAGATAATATACGTTAATAAATTTTTAATATAAGATGGTTGATTTTTAAATGGTTATTTAATGTCAAAAGGAGCCGTTTATTTTATACACGACACATGAAACATCCTTTTGACGAGCGGACACCCAATAATGAAATAATGCCCGTTTGGCTTTTAAACATAATTCACGAAATGTAAAACAGAGTTCCAGTTTAATGAGAAATGATTTCTTTTGAAGCATGAACAAATAATTTGGTTCGTTTGAGAAATTGCCCGGTTGGCTCTTAAGGATTATTTGGAAAAAGAAAATGGTTTGGTTTGGTTTATAAAAATATTGTTGGCCTGTGACGTAGTGTTTTGGATTCTTTAAATAGTTTTAAACTGGTTTTGGTAGTGATTGTGAATTATATTAAATGCCCGTTTGGCACTTTATGGAAAGCGATGAAAATGTTTTTATAAAAACCCTCTTAGGACGACTATCATGCCTTGGTTGCAATTGATTGTTTGGGAGGCCGCGCTTAGAGGCTCCCGGGTACTTGAGTAGTAAAAGGCATGAGGTTGTTCCACGGAGTGGCTCGGGTGATGCCTATTGTGCTTTATATATATATATATGTATGTGATTGGATGCTCGGTTGGCATCGGTTGGCTCACCCCTTTTTTTCTTAAACACTTGAGACATGGGAATCTGGCATATTGAGAGAATCTTCTAAGAACGATTGCTGCACTGGTAGGTTATGGTACTGACCAGTGGCCCATAGTAGGTGGATATATTGGGTTTATTGTCTATGGGATTTGCCCTCGACCTGCCTGTGAGTGGATGGTCGAGCGTGTTGTGCGTTTTGATTTCATCGTGACATGTCAATAAGGATGATTTCTCATGTATTGGTATCTTCTGGTTTATTCTCGATCTCCTAGGTTCACCCATGTCTATTCAGCTTTTGTAGCTTGCAGTAATGATTATGATGCTCACATGTATACCTACATTGCCCTTACTGTGTGTTTTACTTTGTGCATTTTGGTGTATTGTTTTCTTTGGAAAATGGTTAATTGCTCTTGATTTGGTTTCTAAAAATTGTTTTCAAATAAAAGTATTTAACCCCCTTTGTACACATTTGAAAACTTAAACATCACTTTCCCTTTTCCTGAAATGTCATTGACACTAATGAAATGAACCCGAATTTGGAAAATGGCTATGGTCAATGGTTCGTACTTTGTTTTTAAGTAGAATATTATTAAAAACATATTTTTATAGATTTTAGTTCAAACTTGAAATGATGTTTCTTTTATTTTAAAGGTAGTGCATTGGGAATAGATATCGGGCTAGCCTACTGAGTTTTAATACTCACGCCTATAGTTCTTTTCTGTTTTTAGTGTTTGTGCAGGCCATAGCTTGAGTGCGCTCGCCTAGGGCGACGCTTGATCGTTGAGTCGGAGAGCGACCCACGAGGTCGCACGGAGTTTGTTCGCACGTCGTGTTTGGTTAGTTTGTTTCCTGTTTGTTTCTGTTTAGTCACTTTGTTTAGTTTACCTTTTTCTGCACTGCTCTGTTTTATCTTTGCATTCTTATTTATTTATATTGGGTGAAATCGTTCCCACAGTCTCTAAATGATTCCCTGGCGCTTGTCGCCAGCCCGGGAGGATCGGGAACGCCTCTCGGGCCATGTCGCGGACCGGCTCGGGTGACCGGTTCAGGGTCGACCCGGGTTGGTTCGTGACAAATAAACATGATTTCCCTAATTTCATCCATAAATGATCAATTTCAACATATTTTCTCTTATAATTCCTCAAATGGTTCGATGTGTATATTGGAATGAAAATAGTTATTATAATAAAACACATAATTAGAATGATGATGATCCCAACTAACATGGTAATTCATTGAAAAATCTTCAGGCATTTCTTACGTGGTCGTAATTATTCTCTCTGTATATAAATCATTTGGGGGATGATGGGTTCTATTGAATTTAAATTATAATCCCAACGACTTATGAAGGCCATTCCAAAATTTATTAGTAAAATTGGGATCCAAATCAGATTCAATGGAAAGAGTAACTCCTTTTAACCTAGAAATTTCAATAATGTAAATTTGGAAATGTTTATCTAAAGATGTAGTATCTAAATTATGATGAAAATTTGTATATTTTTTTAGTATGTCAAAAATTAACCCCAATTGAATGATTACCTTAATAAATATTTGGTAATCTCATCCCAAAGTCCTTGTATATATTTTTCCCATTTCATTTATGGAATTAGGTATGTGTGAATAATCCCATATGGTAGTTTTAACTCTATATTAATCTGTTGAGATTCGAATCATTTCACAGTAAAATGAGCCATATCAATTTTCATTCCATCCCACCAGTAACACTCTTGATGTTCCCAATACGTCATAGTGTATCTAGGATGAATTGAATGAATTCAAATATTAGCTTCTTTTAACAAATCATTCTTTTTCTGGGAATTGGACAGAATACGTAATCTCTTCCCAAATCTCATAACACAATCATTATCACCATTACATTATAGAAAAATAAACATTCATTAGTAATAATATTTTTATGAAACTCAAAATATTCATTATGTGTTCACACAATTATGTCTGACATGGATGACTACACTGAAACTTGAAACAATAAAGAGAAATTTCTTTCACCTATAACATCTATGCCAAAATTAATCAAATCATTAATCAAGGGGTCATGGTCTAAATAAAACATGATTAATGTATCATGAATTTTTTACTCATGGAATCCTAAAATAATTTTTTCTTTTTTAAGTTAGTAATTGATTCTGTAATAATAATCCATTATCACAGAATGTCATATTCTATTCCTCATGTTCTATTACTTCTTAGTGCATATATACTGCTTCATTTTATGATTAGTATATATTTCACTATTTGGTACATATAAATTTTAAATCCTCATTATTAAAGTGAAAACGATTGGTTCTAAATCCAGATTATCTGTGGGATAATTTAACTCATTAGGTTTTAGTTTTCTAGAAGCATAAGTAATTTATTAAACATTCTACATCAGAAAACAACCAAGACCCTTTAATGAATAATTACTTTAGATGACAAAATATTCATTTCTATAATTATGCAACCAAACTAAATAATTCAACAATAATATTTTTCAGTTCCTTAAAACAAAAATCACAGTCTTATATATATTTAAATTTAACCACATTTCTAATTATCTTAGTTTGCAGTCAAGATAAGTGTGAATAGTTTTTAAAAAATTATCGGTTTTAATTTCCATTTCGAATAAATCTATGTTAACTATATCATTTCTAGATCATTTCCATTCGTCAAAAACTTTGTTTTCATGGAGATCAACTGTTATACAATCCAAATTTACAATGTTCCTCAAAAAATAAAGCAGTTTCATCCAAAAATAAACTTTTCTAAATTTCCCATGTAACTTATTTTCATTGAGAGCATGAAGGAAAATACATAAATGTTTACCATGACCAAAATACCATTTTCTATAAACCAAAACATCATAAATAAATTAAACTAATCCAAATATTCACAGAACATCATATTCTGAATATCCATAAATATTGTAGGACCATTTATAAAATAAAAGGGAATAATAATAATATCATAATTCCCATATATAGTATGGAAATTTACTTTCAGAATTTCATCTTACATCACATTCTTACAATGTTTCCCATATCTCAAGAAAATCATTGAAAAATAAAGATATCACTAGAGTTGATCAAACAAGACATCTATATAAAGAAAGGTATACTTTTTATTATAATTAATTATATGAAAAACTCTATAATCAATTAAAAGACTCATTGAACAACCTTTATTTTTAATTAACAAAAAGTGTGAACCCTATGGAGAATATCTAGGGGGAATTAAAACTTTATCAAGAAACTACTTTCAAAACTATTTCAATTTTAAAAGGCCCACTTAATACATTGGATAAGATGGTTTTTAAATTTTATTAGCATCAAGAATTATGTCCTTACTAATTCCATTTCCTGATCAAATATAACATTAATAAACTCCCTAGGAAAATCATTCAGATATTCATTTACCATCTTAGCATCCTTAAATTGAATATTTCCCTTGTTATCAAAAATGAGTGTAATATAACATTAATTTACATATTTTAATTTTTTTCAATATTTCTATATATTACTAATGGTACATGTTCATTCTTGTATAAAAATTAAAAAATATAGGAAAATCAAATTCTATTGATCTAAAATCAATATTTCTGTGATAAATAGGATGTAAATTAATACACATTATAAAATCAGACTCCACTAAGTGAAAAAAAATAATTTATATAGGTAATTTCTCTCAAAATACAAAAAGAGAATGATTATTATAATTCTATTTTACATTAATATTTTCTGCTGGTTTTTTTACCATGTGTTCAAGTATCTTTTCTTAAGGAGAAATTTCTAATTTAACAAAAAATTTCTCAGAATTAGTGAAATGTGTAGACATTGTATCAAAAAAAACATTAGTAAAATCTATGTAAATAAATAAATTAACTAAAAAAACGTCATTGGATGGCTAAGAATATTCATATGCTGTTTTAAAGGATTTAACTGCACCATTATTCTTATAATCTTGAAACTTTCTATCTTTCATATTTTAATTTGGAATGATATTTTAATAATGTCACGTATTACCAAAATTGAAACACTTTACAGTTTTCTAGTTAGAATAAATCATATGATCATTTCAATTACAAGATATTTCATATTTCTAAACATACCACTTTAAAAACAAATCCCATATTTGTTAAGGCATTCCCCAGGGTATAATTTACCACATGTCTAACAAACAGTAAACTACATTTTCATACATTCAGATTTATTGGGTTGATTCTTACCCATTGCTTTTATTATGTATATTTTTCTACATGTTTTTAAAGTATATGTGTATATTAGTAAATACCATTTATATCATCACAGCACATCAAACAAGTTTCACATAACTTCTGAATTCATGATATGAATATTCCCTCTGATATCGTAGATTTAATCTATGGTGAAAATGTTTTATTTTACTATCAAGAACACTAATAAGATTTGGAGCATAAATTTCCAACCAAGTGATGTTTTCTTCTTAAAAAACCACTAAATATTCCTCATTTTATTTAAATTCATGGAATTTATTTTCCTATATATTTCGAACCACCATTGGAAAACACATTTCAAAGAATAAATCTTTTAATTCATTGCAATCCATAGCTTCAATGTCCTCTCTATCATAGATATTAATGACCATTGGACACCACTGGTTTTCTTCACCTTCAAAATGATTTATATAAATACAATCCATTTGATGAACTGAACACTCTATGATGTCTATTTAATTTTCATGCCCTATAATCAACCCACCTATCAGCAATAGTCTGGAAGATACACTAAATGAAGGTGGGTGTAGACTCAAAAAATGTTCCACTATCATCATGTTCTTTTGTAATAGTTTGTTCTATTTCATTGAATAGATGAGGCCTCCATTTTTATCCTATATAAACTAATCCATCACTATCACAAAAAAAATCTATTCTCATTCCCACCATTCGTGGTTCTATGTTCAAAAGGATATCATCCTCTCTATGCCTTCAAACATAATCTTCCCTATTCCTACATGGAAAACCATTCTGAACATATATATCATAGATGAAGAATCCATGTAATAATAAAATTCATTACCATTTAATATTGACCATATGGTAAAAAATATTATTTTTATTCTGTTAAAATTATTATAAACCCTAAATTTATATAAACAAGGATATGTTACTAACAATAAGGGCCCAAACATAATCATTACATAATCTAGTTGATCCAAATATAATATAATTATTATATTTTATAACATTATTTATGTATATAGTTTTTAATAATTAGGAAATAAATAAAAAATGTCTTCCAATAAGAATAGAAAGTGTGTACTAAATAAATAGTTACTATTTCTTCCAAAATATATTAGTTTTTAAAAAAACAATATATATTTTCCTAAAAAGAATTCCCTATATTCAGTTAGGATTCTTATTTTAAATTAACAATCCATAAACCCTGTGAAATAAAGTTTACAATATTGGATATGCAAAAAAAGAATTTTAAGAGACATAAAAAGGAAGGAATGAAACCATTAGTAAATGAATACATATAAACATATGAAATAATTTTCACTACATTTTACTTCTCACCCATTAGGTATCACTGATATAATTTTTTAAAATAATTGATTTCTATATAACATGTAAAACATAAATAAGCACATAAAGGTAACTTGGGTAATTAAAAAATTAATATTTTAATCCTCATGGCTATCGTATTATTTTTAAACATCATAGTTACCATACAATGAAACCCTTAAAACTACATTATGACCTGACCCTCACGACTACCTTGTTGTGTAACCATTGTAGTAACCCATAAATTAACCCTTACAATTAACATATAACATAAACATCCATAATAATTAATAAATAGATACAGGTACATCCATTAATCATAAATAACTCCAAAGAACCATTTAATAATCACAAAACATTAATATTAGTATCATAAATAAATTCATTTGGAATATTGTAAAAATATAAATTTCAAAGTATATTTTATAAGACAAGGCCCTTACCTCAGGTTCAAATTTCATAAAACATGTTAAAAAGTCCATTATATGGGTTTAAATAATGTTATTTATATATCATATAACCATATTAATATTTAAAATACCTTAAATGATATTTAAATAATTAATTTCATTAAATTTATTAATAATATTTATTTATTTCAATTGTTTTTTGTGAATTAATTCCACTAATTCCATTGTTTTTTCTTTGTGGATATTGTTGTCAAATGGAAGAAAAAATAAATAAGTGGAATGAATGGAAATTAATATGTTTTCCAAAATTTTAATGATACAATATATCATTTCATTTTTTATATGAGGATGATTCATTGGTGAATCGATTAACACTAAATGTTTGGTTCATTTTTTGTTGGTTTTTTGACCATCATAAAAAAGTTTTATTTTATTTTATTTTATGTCAATAAAATAGTTGAAACACATTAAAAACTTTATAATATTCATATTAAATTATTTTTTATACAATAATATTGTTTTCAGACCAGCCTTGGTGGTGGTAAATTAAAATGAATATATGAAATCCACAATGGCAGTGAATCAAAAAGTCCCAGATGATGGTTTCTTTTTCTAGTATAGAAGTAGAATATGGAAGGTTTGATGACGAATATTACATTATCACATTACAATTTCAGTATATGATAGATATGGATGTTTTTAGGTCCATATTATTTTTTGAGGTGAGCATATAATGAAAAAATATTCGAAATTTTAAAAAATATAAAATAAAATAAAAGATGATTTTACCTCTTGAACTTATTCTCCCTGAGTACCTCCTTTAGACCTTATTTTTGGCCTTTTTGTTAGACCAGTTGGTCTCAAATATGGGTATGTTGATTATGATGTTAATTTACGAGAATGTACAAATTCTACAAGGAATTTACTTGTGAATATAAGAGGCGGTACAAGGCGGTATTTATATTGGAAGAGAGGGTTGTTTTTTCATTATTTTATTCATTGGTTAGTTATTTTTTCTCAAGACTATGAATTGTTAAATAATTATGACTAATTATATTAAAGTAAAGATGTTTCTTTTGATATTATTTTAATTACATCATCAATGACAGATGGTATAACATATTTTATCTTATGAATATATTTTATTAATATATATTCCCTTTTAAATCATTATATTAATTATAAAATTATAAAGAGATACTTATGACTTACACAAATAAAAACAATTATTTTATCATTCACAAAAAATTTATTTACTTTTTCCATGAAATAACTATAACATGATTTCTCTTGTAATATACATAATTTCTATTTGTACTCTAGTATGTGAAATTTCTATTCCTTTTATATAGATTCCATAAAATATATATGTAACAATAATTTCCTTATACATTTATAATGAATTTTAAATTTTAACTCTAGAATCCAAAAATATATATTATAAATACCTACGTTGTTATAGATTTGTAGACTATAGAAATAATTTTATATATTTGATAAAATTAATATTTAAATAAAATTATTAATTATTTAATATTATTAATTATTAATAAATAATATGATTCTTCCCAAATAATAATGTTTTATTGTTTTATAATGTTATATTACATTTCTTCATGAAATAAATAGTGTTTATAAAATATAATATGAAAATAAATTCTATTTAATTTCTTTAAAATTTCATAAATATATTTTTATATATAAGTAAATATAATATGTTTTACCGAATATAAAAGTAATATTTTTTTATTTTAGGTATTTATTTTAACTTATTTGATAATTTTATTTAAATATATCAAGATTTAAATTTAGTATAATTTTATTCCCTAAATTTAATGTTCTAAATTAATATATTGATATATTTTTTAATATTTTGTGTATCTGTATTATTCCATACTATTTTACTAAGTATAAAACATGATTAATAATAATTATAATTCATCATATGAATGAATGGGTCATTATAAATGCCACCTATAATTTTATCCAATCCATAAATGCCACACCATTTCTAGGATGTGATTGTTATTTAACTATGTCATCCCCGTCCCACGGCTCTAGGGGAATTTATGTAAACTCCTCATCATAATTCTAGATAATAATTCTTTTCCATACTACAAGATACTCTGCAAGAAACAATATCACAGAACCCACCCTCATTACATATGTCTTTCGTTAGGGGTGAACATAATGAAAGAAACTACATACTCTATCTATATCCCCATTAATAAAAGACGCATATTAAAACCTTATAGGGTCCATAATCCAAAATATATCACCAAAATTGCAAATGATTTTATGGATCATAATCCACCCCTTAGTGGATAATCCTAGCGTAGAAAATCATATTTCTACTAAAATGAGGATGATGAATTGATTATAAATATCCATTAATCAATAGTAAATGTCACATTTGTGGGAAACATAATTTCCCTAGAACCATGTTCCATTGTTTTGAAACATGAACCATTGATTTCTACATAAGATATGATATGTACTAATTAAGAAAAAATGTATACCCCAAAACTGAGGTAGTATCATATTATGTTAACTCTATCAAATTCCGAGTTATCCATGGATTTGTTTACCATAGAAAATGGGAAATGGAATTGGGTGTCTATATCAATAGTTAGCCACCCACCAATTGAATTATAATATATTTCTGTGGGAAAATGGCCCCATGATATAATGAGTAATATGAATGAAATATGAGACTCTATGTCAACATTCTATGGGGAAATAATATTTTTGAGTAAAATTTCTAGGAAGACGCTATTGTATCCACTCCAGCATACATAATACAAGATGTAACTAGACAACTATAATGATTTGAGTTTAACTTCTATGTTGAGACTTAGTCCAAACCATCAATTTATCTATAATATGTTCCCAAAGGATATAAAAAAATTACCCACATAAATATTCAATGGCATTTCATGTATGTTACCCAATCCCGACATAAAAAAAAGTATTTATTGATTTGATTGGTGATCTGACCATATGATAATCAAGTTGAGGCTACCACTATGAAATTAACCAGATAGATGTTATATTAAGAACTCATTAATATCACTGAGTACAATACTACTCGAATTGAATCTTTAAAGGGAAAATATGCTCTGACAACCAGATATAAATTCATATATTGATTTGTTAGATTCAAACCTCCATGACCTAATATATTGAAACCCATTATCCTAATCATTATATTCAATGGAATGGAAGACCTTATGTAGAACATGACTCACAAAATTCCTTAATATGGAACTTTTAAGAATATATTGGAAATAAAAGTGTGAAATATAATATTATTATTCAAAAACATAGAAGTACCAATATTTTTCTAGTATAGAGAAATACAAACATAGTTTGTAACTATTTGGGAGGATTTGAGGAGGAATTCCCTTTTCCCATTTAGTTCAGTGTGGTAAAAAACAATTATCCATTATCTCTCACACTGGATGTAGAATAAAATTTGGAAAATCATAGATTTAATCTCTAGGTGAAGGATATTGATCTAAAAATAAAATATAAGACCTCCCTTTGAGAATATATTAGAGATATAAATTTTTAGTAACCATAATTAACTATATAAATTAATTATTATTTTGATGTAACCTGGTGTTTTTTTGGATTTTTATTTATTTCCACATCTCAAAAATGATGACATGTGATTCACTATGACCAAGTATCATCCAATGCCATATTTAAATGGAATGAAATTTGGATGGGATGATACCATAACAATCATGATCAAGTGAACACTATAAATATCTTCATCACCTAACACCATAAAATATCATTATGTTTCTCCCTATAAATGAAAGTAACATCAAAAAATCATTTATTAGAGTGAGAGGAGATATCAAAATCACCTCCCTTATAAGGGGAATAGGAATAAAAAATAACACCAATTAATAGAAATGGTTTCTGTTTACATTATTAAGGAATGGATTTAATCTTCTCAAATTGGTTGACTTCAAGAAGATAAAATATGTTTGTCAAATTTAATGATGTAATTACGGATCACTTTATTTGATTTTGGGGCGCAATACCAAATTATGAATAATTTTGAAGGATATAATTCAGAATATTTTTGACTCTAGGTATTAATTTTTGTTAAAAATTCCTAATATAGGTGTAATATATTACTACCATCCCTTAAAAAGAACAAAGGCAATGGAAGGAAATATCATTCTGAAATGCAAAAAAAATGAAGGAAAATATAACCAAAAAATAATTCAATTAATAATTTTCATAAATAATTGTTCAATTAAATGAACTGTTTTGACCTCATCTCTGTATGAAATATTAGAGGTGAAATATTCATCATATAAATCATTAAAAAATATGTGAAGTCATAACAAGTAAAAATACATGGGATAAGAAATGATTATAGGAACCCTATCAATTGTATACCATTTCAAACTCAAACCTACAGTACTATGAGGGAAAAAAACATTCCATATACTGATATAGTGGAAATTACCCCATAAAATATGACCATCATTGGATTAGTTATATTAATATAGTTTGGTTGATGTAATTCACCAGATAAACCCATTAAATAGAGAAGGTGAATACTTTTATCAAACTAAACTCCCACAGAATAATTGGGGCAGTGGTTTTAGGAGTTGATGAGGTCACAAAATAAGTGAATTAAATAGAAGTTTATATTTGTAAATTATTTATGATTGATATATATAATCCATATAAAACATAAATAATCACTAAAATTAAAAAAACAGGCTCGATTTGATCACAAATCATCCCAGTCTTATGAAGTTACCATCAAAGTAGAGGAAAAAGATATATATTTATATATATTTTTTAAGTTAACTTTACAATTAATGAATCATGTTTTTCTTAACCTATAAGCCATAAATATTATTTCTTATTTAGATTATAAAATTTCATATATGACAGAGTTATCATTTTTCTACAACCCTAGAATAATCAAATACCCTATGATCAGATGAAAATTACATGGGTTTAGAAATATGATATCTTGAAGCCACTAGGAATTATTACAAAAAAATATTCATTATTTATTCCCATGGAATTTAAATTGAATCCAAGGAATCTAAAATTGAGTCTCTTTTGAGACATAATGAGTTTTTAGTGGAATTACCTACAACTAAGGCATATATTGTAATAATGGACCAAAAAATATCATGTGGTCATTTACTTTATTTATCTATATCAATATTTTTTCTATGCCTATGAAGTTAGATTCATCTTAAATATTTCAAAACAATTTTATATTGACATTCATCGAGTCCAGATGGGTTATGGTTTCTATATGAACATTTTACTAGTTTATACTTTGTTGTTCTTTGTTTTTAAAGAGTTATTTGTAACCCCATTAAATTAGAGAGTCAATGTTTTCATTAGTGTGAGAGTATTCCACTTGGGTGTATTAAAATAAGATTAAATTTTAGTGACCTAATTTATAACTCTAAATTTTTAGAGGATCCCCAAAACAAAAAATTTAATGTTTTTCTAGGATGTTCACGGTTGTACAAGAATATGATGATACCATAATTATACCATCAGTTCCCCAAATACTTATTCATTAAATAGGTTTGGTATTATATGGTGTTAATTTATTATTTTATTAATATAATTAATAATATATTTCTAAATGGTTTTTTGAAATGGATAGGATGAAACTAAAGTTAAACCATTCAATCGGGATAAATAAGAAAAAATTTCATGGAAGCTGGCCTTTTTAGTGTTAAAAAAAATAGCAAGGGTCTCTAATTTTTTTATAAATCTAAAATATGAAATGAATCATAAAATGAAAATACAATAAGTTAAGGAAGATTTATTTCCTAATAATCTAAATAATTTTACCACATCAATTTAATATAGTGGTGAGATGAATCTTTATATAGAGTATCCTTTAATAAGAAATGAAATGGTTATCCACATTTCATTCAAATTAACAAGGATCAGAAACAAAATTTCTATTACACATATCATTATGATATTTAATATTTTTTAACATATTCAATGAACATTAACTAATGTGAAAAAAAGTTTAGAAAACGAATGAAATCATAGTTTCTAGTAACATTTTCACTCATCCTCATTGTATCGAATCCATCAGTTGGACAATAAATTGGAGAAGACCTAGGTGATCTTGAAAAATATTAAAATAATCTTGATAATAATATCCCCACATCATCTACCAAATAAATATATTTCTGGGAATTAACTTCCACATATAATACTAATATGGAAAGAAATACATTTGGGATTTCTATATATTATCTTAATGATTTAAAAAATCCACATAAAATCTATTACATCCCAAAATTCATAGTAATATACTTTTTAAACGATATTAAATCAGAAGATAATGCTGAATATGTTCTCAAATATTACCCTCTAATATTTGATATTGTTCCTCAACCATAATCAATCTACAAAAATAGAAGAATTTGTGTACAGAGATGGATTTGTATCCTATATTGTTTAGAACAAAAATGAATCCAATGGAGAAAGAGACACATATCTCATTATACAAGTACTAGTATGATGCATTTTTATCGATCCATATAGAGGTTCTATGATTTTCTCCTGATGTGACTACCCATCATTTAGGTTTTCTAGATGACCATAATCGGTTTGAACAAGAAGTAAAGACGATGCATCCAATACATAATACTAAGGTCAAATGAAATGTGGGAAGTATAATCAATCCCAACTATATAAATGAAGATAAATACTCTAAATAGAACTATAATAATGACCATGTTAAAAAAATAATCTTTAAAATCCTAGTCTATCTTGATTTGATGGTTTCCAACTATAACATCTCAAATTATTATATTCAAATACTTATAAAAAAATATTTATGAATGAATGAACCAATTTCCAGGAAAAATCTTTTAAAGAAAATAATTTAGGATTCTACCCAGTCATGTATTAACTAGATAAAGTGATGTTTTTTCCATTTAGAAAACATCATGTGGTATATTTTAATCAACTGATTCTCTATTCCTAATGAAATATAATAGAAAAATCCAATATACCATGAGAAGATCTCCAATCCCTATATATTTAAAATTTTAAATTATTATATAATATATTTATTGGTCATGTATTACCTATTATATAATTATTTTTTCAATATTGGTATATTTTCCAATATTCAATAAAAACAAATCATCATATTTGATAGACAAAAATATTTTTCTTGGGTAACATTAGGAAATTCTCAACCCCATCTTGAACACTAATATAGTAGCTAATTTGTTCCCATCATAAGTTGGGAAATCCGTGATATAAAATCACTATGAAATAATAATGATTTGAAATTATTGTGGGGTGTCTTAACATATATCAATCACATCATTTTATATCTCATTAGAAATAATTCTACCTTCTTGAAACACATATAGAATGGAGTGATGTTTCAATGGGACATATATTTTTACAAATCATACTATGATTACAAGATTTATTTTTTCTTACTAAATAATAAATTCCAATAGTGGAAGGTAATTATCATATCAATTATGTGGTAGGAAAAAATTGACCACTCAATATTCTCTATTTATGGAATAATGATCTAGTAATGGAAAAAAATCCAACTATCATTTGTAAAACGATGTTTTATGATGATAATTGATACTAAAATATCATGTAGATCCTAATTGTAATAGTTTTTTGGTTTAATTTTGGTTGTTAAATTCCATTTAATAATTACAACCATACCTCTCATATATACTAATTAAAATATATCTTCAAACACATAATGTGAACATGGAATATTCATAATGGGAAGTCATTCTATAATAGCTTGACATACATTTCATGATTGAAAGGGTGACTAATAAAAAGGTATTGTCCTAGTTCCATTGAGTCACACCTTTCCCCGGAGGATTCACTTCATTATGTTGACCTCAATGATAAAGGTGTTTTTTAAATCCATGGAACTCCCCAAGCATGGATGATATATGTTGATTATACTCATAGATGCCCAATAAGAACGTAGATGTAAAACCTAAGGAACAACATTGCTAGATTAGGGATTATACTCATGTCCTATAATAAAGAAGTTATACCCTACTCCTTCAGTATGGTAAAAGGATGCACCAATATATCAAGTCCTCATTGTAGGATTGGTGTTATCAATACAAATACAAGTGTTCTATTTTAACATCATGGGTGACTCATAGTTCGTAATAAATTATTTGATTGGTTAATATTCAATTTTAAATGATGAATTGATCTATTTATTTTATTACGTAAAAGTTTTGTTGGTTGTATAACCCTAATTATCAATAATATCTCAGATCCCATTTTCAGGAAAACTTCTAAGACACCCTCATGAGATGGAAATTCAAATCACACACTTTATTGTACTCTATCCATTACTCTATACTGTTATATTTTTTATAACTATTGTTTTTACAACCAAATATAATGGAAATCCCAAAACTTCCCAAGAAAGTGAAATAATCAGATAGATTTATTATATAGTATAATACCACAAATTATTGTTCTCATTACAAATAGATCCATGAACGAATAATCCTAGAATTGGGTAGTAAATTTATACCATTGCAATTGCCTGAATGACATGAAATTCCACTATAATAGTTCAATCAAAGGAACCCTCTATTGATGAATTAAAGGAGGAGAAACTATCACTGTTATATTGGATGTCCATATTGATTCCATCAATTTTCATGACAACAGATCTATGCTCCATTATCAAATTGAGAAACATGGATACCATTAGCCAACAATAGTGCTAGACCACATAGAAGTTGTGGATAGATGAAATTAGTTTTAGATATATCATAATTTAATTTCCAAACTCCTATAATAATTTCTAATTGATTGAAATTAATGGCCAATTTCCATTTATTGAATTGTTGTCAAAGGGATATATAAACTATCTTCAGTCAGCGTATTTATGTATTTCCATATTTAAACTAATTTCTTCTCTATGTGTGTTGAGGCTATATATCACGTGGAATTTGAGAAAAGGATGTCAATAACATTGTGACAATTAATATTATATATATTTGGCATATGATAGGGAATATTAAAGGACAATGAGATAAATTTCAGCAGTTCTATATTGAAAATGGTGAATAATGAATAAAACATTCAATCCAACCAATAATCTCACTACCATGTAGCATAGAATAGATAAATAGATTTTTATAACTAAATTCTCTCTAATATTATTCATAAGATAATATATAATGAAATGAACCCCTTCCTATTTAAAAACATGAATTTTGTATGGGATTATCATACCAAATCAGAAAAAAAAAATATTATTAACCCTATATTCACTTTTATATCAGATAGTGGATGTCTTTACCATTATGTTTCTATGACCTATTAATCATATGTATATCAATATTATGTATTTTTAAGGTGATTATTATTTTATTAATCCAGGGAGTCATAAGATCGGAATGAGAAAAGGTTCCATACACTACATATCCATAAAATCTATCAAAAATAAGTAGCACAAATGTCTATATAAAAAAGGATAATCATTAACCATTGCTCCAATGAGGTCTTATAGTTGATCTGATCAATACAATGTTTTATGGGAAGAAACAATTAAAACCTTAAATTTAATGGATAGGAAAATAATCTATACATATATTCTACCCTAATGGTGTTTAATTATTTTTCACACTCCATAGAGAGTGTATCACAACCACCGCCCCAGAACGGTTTCTTGATAAATAGTATTTATAATTTCATGATAGGATTCACACAATGTCAAAAATATATGACTATAAACTAAAAAGGTAAAAATTCATAGTTTAATGACATTAAACTATATATAATTGAACATATTTGAATAAAATAAAACTACATGAATTATTTTTGAAATTTTATTTATCCTACACTATTTTAGGTAGTTTTCTGATGAGACCTTTTTTTATAATAGGGTTAGATCCTTATACATATTCCTAGTACATATTATCACCAATTCAGTAATTAAACTTATAATAATAATATACCCATTTCCTATGAATAACATTTTTTGGGATTCATATTATTTTACGATATATATATATACATATATCTCTTAATTTATTCAACTCTCATTCACATGTAGACGTGGTTATGGCGATGGGTCCTTACATATTCCCTTCTAGGCCATCATCTTTCTGTCATTAAGGAACCCATACAACACACCCATATTCGATTGTACATCAATAATATCTATATAATGTGATACCTTCATAAGAAGCATGTGTATGTTAATCCCTAATAGTATATTATACACAGTGGCATCAAAACTACTGATCATAGCTGGAAAATTAATTCTAATTATCCCCCAACCACAATTTGTGATCGTTATACATCTAAAATTCATTCATGTCAGGATTTCACTCCTTAATCGACACTATTTCAATGAGGTATTTTTTTCACGACATCAATATAAGGGTCCTCATCACATTTCCTTAAACTGATGTACAACAACATTATCACATGAAGTTAATTGGAATGACTAGTGACACATCCTTCAATACCTTATAATTCTTATATATTATTAATCTATATATCCAAATATCATTTCATACGATAAATACCTATATCGGAGCACCACCAGTTAAGATATAATTCTCAATAATCTTATAGTGGGATAAAAATACCATTAATTTATAAAATTGCATCTTATTGACTATATTTTCCCATGTGATGTTGGGATTTTTTCCCATTAATTGATAAATAGTAGGATACAATAATTTCACACCGTCTGATGTATGTGATTGATTATTCAAGAATATATATAGATTAAAGTACATTATATACAAATCTACTCATTGAAAAAAATTCCCCCTACCGTCATGTAACTATATGATCAGTATAGTGGTCCTTTATCCGAACAAAATGCAAAATTATTCCTTTCATCATAGGATACAATGTGAATGAAATATCACCTATACAAGGATGTACATCAATTTACATTCAAATCCATACTTCATATTTATTAATATGGACTCAAATTAATATTTGGATTTCCCTTAAATGATCAAATGGGGAGATGGAACCATCTCATTTTTTACATGATCCATATCTCTATATAGTACCCATGAATTGAGCTGCTTAATGTGACATTATTCTATAGCATATTCATATCCTAGTAGAATAATGTCACACTAAATCACATAGAGTTTAATATTTCTGACCGTAAAATACATAGAAGTGGATCCTCTATGTAGACTAGATTGAAAATATATCTCCTCTATTTGAGGGATTGATTTATATAATGGAACATTTCCATTATTTGGGGTTGAATGTTTTATTGCTATCCTATCCGACTACAATGTTGTTTTCCACCAATCCAATGGATTTTTTTTATCAATAAATATTATATTTCAATTCATTTATATGAATTGAATATATATAGTGATGCATGGACCCTACAAAGTGTGAAAAATTTTGAATCTCCATTAATTTCATTAAAATTCCATCATAGTTTTTACGTCATTTCCATTCACATCATATTATCTCCAATGGCCAAAATTATTGGACACTAATTAAACTTTTGTCCAGATTTATTGTTTTAAATAGAACATACATGGTAATTTTTACACTACATGAACCAGCCAAAAATTCCATTAGAGTATTCATTATATCATTTTCGGTGAACCTTCAACCATTTATCCCACTTGAGGATTAGTTTATTTCATTGTTTTTAAGATTCATATCTTCAAAAAAAATCCACCACTTAATGGTTTATATTTCATGATGATAAAATATATTGGTCCTGGGTCCTTTTAACATGTTGTTAAACTGTATGACATCTATTCCATGCACATGAATTAAATCAATTTTGGTTAGTCCACCCTGAAAAACTATAAACTATATAGAGTTATACAAACCATGTAACCTCTAGTAATATAGTCTCAATTTATATATGATATCATTCTCATATGTATACAATGACCCATGTTCAAAGAATTATCCCATTGTCGTGATGCTTCCTAATTCATTGATATTATGGTTATGGTATTCTATTCTAATCATATTATCTGGAATCAATAAGCTGCACCCAAGAAACATCCCCCCAAATATAATTGAACTCAATGTGGTTTGATTATTTTTATTTCAGGATAAGTATTGAGGGTAGAATTTCAGATTTCATTCATAGTAAAATATACATATAATTTCACTCTGGGTGATTTGGGTTATACTCAACAACAATGGGTTTCCCATGGTCACCTATCACTAGAGTGAAACTACTAAATAATTACATTTCATAAAGAACATTTTGTGACTTGATTTATAAAATTTCCATATATGTTGTGAGACCAAAATCCTCTATTAGGATAATATTGTAAATTACTTTTCGTTTTTACCTCGAGTTTATAGGTTCTTATCAACTCATGAGGGATTCACAAATGACATAACTGCATTTAATAAAATAGTATGCTATATTCCCTCTTAATTATTAATTAAACAAAAAATTGTTTTCATCCTTGTTAGATGATGTTCTACTAAATAGTATATAGTATATATTCTCAGAAATTATAAGACCTAGGGACATCAATTCTATGTAACTAAATTATATCTTAAGAGAGATAGATCATTGTATTGTGGAATAGTATAAGGGAAATTAAAATAATATAAATTATCCCATTGAACATATATTTTATGGACTTTGATCTCCTCAAATTCATTTTCAAATATGCACTGGGTATTTCCTTAGATATAATCCTTGTTATTTCCACATTTTTATCCAAAACCACAATATAAATATTACATACCCAATATTGTTTATAAATACATGGAAGAGGTGTAATTTATATGATTTTCATGTACCTATAATCCAATTATATCAGTATATGTGTAGATGAATGAACAAAATATGTATGACTTAGTTGAAAACCACTATCTAGATCCATTCATGTTTAATTATCCATAAATATACTTGTCAAAGTAATTGTAACAATACATTTTTACAATTATATATCGAATTCTCTATTTAAAGGAATGATACATCATTCATTATGTGTTTTGAATGACCAAAATTCATTCGTATATATCAACAAGGATTGTATCATACTCGAAAGGGACACCGCTTCTTTTAGGGATTTTGATACCATCAAATTCATCCCTAACCAACATATGTTTATTTCATCTTAAGAATAATGTATTATAATATTTTAATTCTTTAAAAAATGTTTCCATGGAACATTCCATTATAATTTTGGTCAAAATTCAACCTTAACATTCTTTTTTTATCTTACTTTCTTGAAACTTGTAACATTGGTCATGATTCATACTATTATCATTCCCTATTAACATGGTGTTATAAGTTTTTATTTTTTTATAAATAAATGAATTTTCCTTTTCCCCACTTTATTAATGGATAGGGAATTATGAAATTAAAATAAATGAACCCATACATAGACATATACCTTACATATATATAATTCTTATAGATGAATTGTTGAGAAATATCACAATGATTCACACATGGGCACTGTAATCATCCCATTTTATTGAATATTTGGAATGTAATATACAAGTAAAAAATATACGTACATAAATTCACATCATATTCTTTACAACAATTCCACTTCTCATACATATTTTACTTAAAACCATTCCCTATGACCAGTAGAATAGATACGTAAGAAAGGGTGCACATAGGTTTTATATAAGGTTTTGTATCAATATTATCAATAAATGATCATATTTAATAATAATATAAGTATAAGGGTATTAAAATATATGATAATCATCATAAAATAGTACCCAGAAATCTATTTGTCATAATCATGAAACATTTCATAAAAGATTATCAATTGTCTGACATTAGATATAAGAGTATAGAATCATCAATAATCAATCATGGGTCATGAAAATATATTAAAAGAATAAAAATTATTTTTTTGTAATTAAAATATGAATAAGAACTCATTAATTTTGTGACGGATCACTATCAAGGGTATCATAGTAGATTAAGATCACTATCCATTCCATCATTTCCTTAATTAATGATCACTTCCATGCCTATAATATTTTTGAAATCCCCATCCTACATTGTGTTAACTCCAAATTATTGTAATTATCATTAAATAAGATATCTATATTTATGTAATTATATTCAGGTCAATTTAATTATTTTTCCATAGGTCTCATAATGAAAAACATGCATCCATGTTCAACAAGATAACAAAACATTTATTATATCATCAATTAAAAACTCTTAGAATGTATATGATTTGTATAATAATTTCATTATATTATTTAATAAAATTAAATTTGAATAATTATGATTACATCATTGGATCATATACCAATTACATAATTTGAGTCATCAAATGATTTTTAATTTGATAAAAACACCATCAAAATATTAGTAGATCATTTCTGAAGGAAAATACCCTTTTTTAAAATCACTTATTTTGAATCTAAAAATTTCAAAAATATTCTGGGAAAATTTTTATTTATAAATAAAAAGAAAATATTTAAATAAATTTTAAATAAATAATTGATGTTGTTGGAGGGGGAATTCAATCATGTGGTGTATTTTAAAATGAAAATTCTTTTCAAATTTTCTTGTAGTGATATATTATAAAATTTTATCTTTTTAAATATTATGGATCAACATCCTTGTAAAAATAAAATTCAAAACTAAACCTCATATGGGTTTAGTAATCATTGAGTCAAAAGTAATTTTATTCATTTAGAATCATATAGATCTATAAAAAATGATAATTATATTTTTTTATAATTATAGAATGAATTGTTTTTAATAATATGCACCATAGATATAATTATTTGTTGTATATTATTAAAACAATACTCAGTGAAGACAAATTGAGATGGGAAATACTTACATCAAGTTTTCCTTAATTATTTCATAACATAACCCCTTATATTATAAAATAATTTATTTATAAATATACTAAATAAGCATAATAAGTCTTATAATACCATATATTATTTACTTATAACATCTTTTCTCCCATTCATTACTAGACTATCATCATGAATATTATTTCATGTGTCAAATGATTGGTTTTCATGCATGTGTTGGTTTAACAGTCACGGTAATTGAACAATGATCAGGGTCAATTCATATAAATTTTGATTATAATGATATAGATACAATTTATAATAATTTTATCCAAATTTTTATTCGTCCAAATAATTTTTTGGATAAAATTGAATTACATCCCAATATAGACACAATAGTCTATGTGTACACATGAGTGACATTTCAATTTTTAATGGATAGAATAAGAAATTTAATTATTAATTCACCCTTTCAGAATAATTATCATAATATCAATAGACTATTTAATAACTAAATATATCTTAATAACCAAACATGAATGATTTTGGAGTTAAATCAGTAGTATTGATATGTAGAGGCGGTAGTTCACACGTACACATGAGGGACCGTATCATCTCCCATTGTATTGATAAAGGGTTATAAATGGTTGTCATATGAACATAATAACATATTTTCATATTTATGAAATTTTTTAAATAAATTTAAATGATATCGCATGTTTACGATATGTGTATGAAGGAATATAGAAGATATAGCTTGGTTATGATCTATACCACTTACCAGAGAGACCTCCTTTGGATAACTACCTAGGTTGTGAATGATAGGTGTTATGGGGAAAACTGATATATATAATGATGTATTGGATTATAGGAATGTTTTATATTAGATATTTTATAATTTCGGATGTTCAAATGGATTTATATAAATAATGAGAAGAGGTTTTCTATTATTACTAAGGGGAGGGATACAATTCGAATTCCTAAAATATCTCAATGGTTTAAGGTTATTTTCATTGGAAAATGGATAAAATGTAAATCTATTTTAAGGGTTGAAAATATATTGTTTAAAATTCATTATACAATAATAATTTTATATTTATTTAAATACTACCCTTATCTCATTATTTAAAACCCCCTTGGAAGACTCGTTTTAAAAAAATATTTAGTAACAAAATGTTACTTTTTTATATATTCACTATAAAAAAAATTAGTCGATACTATGGAATAATATTAATTATTATGATCCAATATATTTAATATATTTTATCATGTTATATTTTTATAAGTGGATTAATTTTTTTCTAATTAAGAACAAAAATTATTACATAAACACTTCGATAAAAAATAAATTTTTAAAAATAAAATCACAAATTACATCCATTAAATTCAATGTAAATACCATAAAATAAATCGTAAAATATTTTTTTGAATATATAATCAATAATTTTTTTTAAAAATAATTAATACCGATTAAAATTAATTGTTATAATGAAAACACAATGTGCGGTTACATAACAATTTTAAAGAAAAATGTGTTTAGTATATGAGATAATAAGATATAGAAAAATAAATTATATTTATGATTACTCTATAATTAGAAATATCACTTTTATTAAATTTTAATTATCTATATTTAACATAAAATTAAAAAAATGGGAAATTTTGTCGAGAGGAAACTGCAGTTTGCAATATAATTAAAAAATCCCTATATTCACTAAAAAATAAATCTTTTTAGAAAACTCTTAACAATTCATAATAAGATAATATTGAATTTATAATTTTACAAATCATAGAAATTTAATCAAACAAAAAATTTAAAAAATAGATTATAATTATAATTTTTATTTACTGAATTGAAATAAAACCATTTTTGAGGAAAAAATATTTTTGAAGTGTAAAATAAATATACAAAAAAATATTTTCATATTTGTCATAAATTAATATATATATTTATTTTAATAATTATATTTATACATATTTTTTGTAAATTATTTATTATTGTTCATACATTCCAATTTAACTTTTGTGTGATTAAATTTTATTATGTCCTAGTTCATATGGACTCGGCGTTTTATGTAAACCAACAGAAGAATATTGGAAGTATTATTTGAAAATAAATAAACATAAATCTTGGGATGTCACATTTTAACCCTCTTAGAATTAAATTATCACTTTATATTTTATCAATCTTGTATAACAATTTATGATGTCTTCTCTTCATCGCATCTTGGAGTTCCCAATAAGCTTCCTCGATTTTTCGTTCCTCCAAAAAATATTAACCAGGTGAATAGTATTGATCTGTTCAAAATTATCAATATGGTACAAGATTTATATTACATATTATTCTCATGAAATTTCAGTCTCTAGTTTCATAAAATTTGAGTTTAGTATATGTGATGGACTAGGTATATAATTCTTAATGATAGGTATTGGTATAACAATTTGATATTGATTAAGGTTTGGTTGGTGTTCGAAGCCATAAGTTGCAGTCTCTACTCAATCAATAATTTCAAAGGGAATATTATACAGAGGGATCTTATTTCCCTTCATTAAAAATATCCTAATAATATTCAATGGATAAATTCATTAGAAAAACATCACACTGACATCTAATTCAAGATCTCTTAGATAATTTTCATCATAAATGTTATATCAAATCTTCGATACCTTGATGTCCTAATGAATGTATCTACCATTCATTTAAATTTATATACCTATATTATGAAAAATAAATCTATTTAAAAAACAGTATCATTTTATTTTGGATTTCAACACCACATTTCATAAAACACCATATAATAATCCATCTAAATTAATGAGATAATGATCTTTTTATAATAAAGAATTATTAGAATAGTGAATGGATATCAAACAACTTTTAAATATACATAACATGATATCAACATATTCTAGAACATTTGAATGGTATTCTCACAATGTAAATCTATCAGATGAAGTTATGTTACAATAAAGAGAAATTGGGGTCTATATATTTCAAAATAATTCCAGAGAACATCGACATAAACATAAGATACTAATTAGATACAATTGAATGAGGTCTCCCATATATATTTAGCAGTAATAAACATATATACAACAAATATTAAATATTGAAAAATAATAACTATAAAAAATAAATTGTACTGAATACATATGAAAATAGTATATAACCAAAAATATTATTATGAAAAATAGATGTTTTTGAGGAGACTAACAATGAAATCCAAAATATTGTTTTCCCATTTCAAATCAGGTATGGGTAATAGTTATTACTTCCCCATGAACTTGTATCACTCCGCCATATCATTCAAACATATTGATCCCAAAGAAACATAATCCACTATATCACTATTCATGATTTCCCTAAAAAAATACTTTTTAAATCTCTATTCTGCTTTATATATACAATAAGAATAGAGATTCACAACCTCACTTTACACAACTTTAATCCTTACATGGATATATAGTAAAAACATAATTTTATTGAGTTAATATTTATCCTTTTTAATCTAATTACACCAGCTCTACATACATGAACATTAAATTTCATTTGTGGAATACATAATTAATTATACAAATAGATTCCCAAATACCATATTAGTTTAGTTCCTTTGTAAACTCAAAACACATTCTCTAAGCTTGGTGAATGATCTTCAACATCTCCTATAAATATATTAACCTTTATTTTTCCTCACAAAAACATTAATTTATATCCAGGTGGAATGAAAAACATAAATACGGTGTCCTCAAATTCTCAATAAAGGAAAAAAGTGAAAACATAAAAAATATTATTCTAAAAACATCAACATATATTTTGAATATCAAAATCCTGAGTCAAAAAATAAATTATTGCAATATGTAACGGGTAAATCAATATGAAAATTTTACCATTATAACATAACATTTTAATAAAACATGACCTTGTGGTAAACACATAGGATTAGAATATGATTTCTATATTATCCGAGATTAATTTGATAGACCATCATAGTGGAAAGAATGATGTTTAATAGAGTTTACATGACATTTCATCCCTATATTACATATACATACATACTTGTAATTCCAGCCCCATATTACTGAACTGGGATTACCTACCATTGCAGCCTTGTAATATTGAATCATATTTACTTACTGTTATGGTCATGTCTATCATATGAGATATAAATCATTAACCATTGAAGTGGAGGGATATATATGTCCCACCAATCACATAATGAAAAATTTACATATGTGTGACACACAAACATAAATAATTCATCTTAACAAAACTTGAAGAATAAAATTGTTTTCTTACACATTATTCCCTCATAACATTATCCATGTACAAAAAATGGATTTTATAAATAGAATTCCTTCATAAAAATAATCCACCAGAAGAATTATATGGATGATATACTTGAACAATATCCATAATCATAGAATGAAAGTATTATTGATAAAAAACATGAAATTAATTCTTAGGAAAATTTCATTTCTTCTTAAAAATGTTTTCTTTTCATAAAACACAACAAAAATTAAACATATAATAATTTATTTGAAATAACCAAGAAAATGTATGGGAATATTCATGGAAATAAGTCATTATGAAATATTAAAATTCCATTCACACCGTTTAATATAAAAAAAACATTATCCTTATACTTTTTAAAAAAAATATTACCTGATATGGAAAACAAAATAAAGATTCCTTCCAAACCATGTAGTAAATTTCAAAAATAGGTAAAAATCACATGAAACATCCATAGATGTGTAGTAAAAAAATAATGAATTTTTTTTCAAAACATAAATATTTATGATAAATATACCCCAATAAATAACTACGTTTAAATAGTCTAAATTAATAATGATATTCTAAAATTATCACTTAATAATTATAATTAGTCGAATCGTATGCCCCGTGATATAATAAAAATTATATGCATATGTAAATATCATTACCTTAATAATAAAAATCATATAACATTCACAAGAAGCATAAATAACACAAATAAATAGGTTTTGTTTAAGTCACATGGCCCATAGAAATAAAACTGAGAGAAAATAATCTCTTACTTTATTTATACAATCCATTGTGTGTATTTGAACCTCATCTTCCTCAATAAGCTTCCTCTAAATCCCTTATTAATTACAGTAATGATGGTTTTGTGAGAATACCAAAACCTCTATACTCAGACTATGGAAGATTAAAAGGGAAATGGGTAGAGGATTTTTGATATGGAATGCTCTAATTGATGTGAAGAGGCGAGGTAGGAGGTGTCCAATTATGATAGAGGTGATAGACACCCAAGTAAATTATTAAAATATTTAAATAATATTATTTTTATTTAAATGAATTCAAATTGATTTTTGTAGGAGATAATATGTGAATATTTTTAAATCCTCTCATTCTAAAATTTTTGGACACTTATTGATTTTATTTTATACCAAATCATCTTCGTTTACCCATAATTATTCTATTTTAATTTTAATTGTGGTAACAAAATTTTAAGTATTAATGCGATATAAACATTACTTATATGGGAAAAAATTAACATAATTGGACACTTAAAAACATCTAGTCCTTATCGTAGTCACATTTTGATATTAAAATATTTTTATATTTTTAAATAATTTAATAAAATTAAATTTTTATAAAAAATAAATACTGTAAATTTTTTCACTATTAATTCCCTTGAAATTAAATAAAATTAATACAGAGATATAACATTGGGAAACCCATTCAGTTTTCTTATAAAATGTTATAGTCACCTTTAAAATTATTTTATGTCATCAATTAATTCATAGGATAAATATTTTAATATTTATAAATTCATTTATTTGACATTTATTTTAATATAACAAATATTGTATCACTTTTGTGTAAATATTTATTGTAAATATTGAATCAATAAGAAATATAAAAAATTTCACATGATGATGATAATTTTATATGATTTACTAGGACTATTTATTTTCATAGTTTCATTATGTTTGTCAGCATAGTAAATTTAGTATACAGATAAGAGACAATAGGGGGACATGTTGTAAAATTCATTTTATTAAAAATTAATTAAATCACTTACATAGAAAAAGTATACTAAACAATTAATATTTTATCATAAGGTTTTAAGGATATAATTATATTCTTCTAATTTTATTTTTTCAGGTGTAAGGGAAATTATATTATCTTTATCATATTTTTTGTTACCATAATTTAGCAAATTTACCATTAACAATGGAAAATAAAAATTACACAATTTACTATTCATAATGTCCAAAAATAAACATATGCGATCTATTTATATTATTTGGACTTAATGATTCCAAATAGAGAATCCAATTTTCCAAATTCAAAACATATAAATTTCAATAATAATTTCAAATTAATTCTCATTTTCAATGTATGAAAATATTTTTTTAAGTAATAACCATCAAACGAATGACTCGTGTTTATATCAAATTTCTATTTGAAATTACTTTTGATGACTAATATTTGATTAAATAATAATAAAATAATTTAATATACTTTAAGACCAATTTTAATTATTATTTATAAATACAAATAAATAGATGAAAATAATGTTCTAAAATAAATTTATATATTTTTCATTATTTAGTAAAATGTGAATTTTCTCAGAAAAATACATAAAATTTCAACCAAAGTAAACTTTGATGTCACAAATCCAAATAAGATGTTTATTAAATCATTAATAACTTATACATATTTATAAAATATTATTTAAAATGGTTTCCCATCCAAATAATTCAAAACTATTTTTGTTAGAAAAATAATTCTTTTGTCTGAATGATTAACGATTTCATATATCATGTGTACAAAACATATATAATAAATTTTAAAGATTAATTGGAATAAATTTAATATATACGTAACTAATAAAATTAGTGACGACCTATTTTAATATTTTACAAACTCACATATTTCAATTTAAATAAATGTCCAGAAAACCGCTAGATTTTATTTAAAAAAAATTATTTTCATGTATAAATAATCATTGACAAGAGAATTAATTCAATACATGTGTAAAAAATATTTTCATAAATCAATTAAGATTTTCCAATCACACCACTTCAACAGGTAGTTTATACGTTAAAAAATATATTTAGTTGTTCTCTTATACTCCATCTGGCATGAAAATAATTACATCGAATGAACATGATGTTTTGTGTAACACAAGCCAAGTATAGTGTTTCCTATACAACAAGAAAAGCCTGTATTTCATATTTCACAAACTAATCTTGGTGTATCTTAAAACATAAGATATAAATGAAATTAATAAAAACAATATCTCATAAAAATCTTGGAGTTTTACATTCTACCCCCTGAAAATGAATTTCTCCGCTGAAATGTGTCGGGTTTATAATAGGTTTACTACTTATAACATCCTTTAATTGAAACCCACTTTGTAAAAATGATTACTAAAACATCATTTCAAAAGGGAAATTTAAAAATATAACATTTATCCAAAGTATCTCATAATTGGGTTTCAACATAGGAGAACATATTTTAGAAGCGATCACATGGATATGGAAGTAAAAAAATACAACCATCATGTTCTCATGGAGAGTGATAGAGAATAAGGGTAGGATATTGTTAACCATATAAATGCTATAAATCTGTGAGGATTTAATGGACTACATAATTCATCATATTAGAGGTTGTTAGGATAACATTTTTGTTTTTCAATATCCTTTTCCTAATGTTGAAATCCATGAGGAGAAATAATTACTTGATTTCAGTATAATATTATCATTGGTCGAACCTTGAACAATTTACACATCATATCATATTCAATGAAAATAAGTTGAATTTTTCATTCCAAAAGTGTTAGTAGATCATGTGATCCATAAATTGAATGATAGATTATTCCATCAGTGTTTTTTTAAAAAAAACTATATTACTAGTTATTAGACATGCATAAGCCTGTATATGGAGAAATAATACATTATTCTAACAAGATTTATCTGACGTTTAACAAAAAATTTATATATATTTGGTAACCTTAAAATTCTTATGAAAGATGAAAATCCAAAACAATAGAATATGGTTCACAAACTGAAATCAATATTTATCCCAAATATATCATAATATTTCTCTAATTGGTCACATTCAAAAACTGTTAAAACATGCATTATGTTTTTTCTTTAGTCATGCTAACAACCTTAATTATCAGATTGACTTATTGAAAACATGCATGTTTCCTTATTCAAAAACTTGTAGGTATAATCCTTAAGTCCCAAAAAGTTATATACTACATCCATGGTAGCATAACCCTCTTCTCAAAAACATCGTTTTTAGTTCCTAAGAAACTAGTATCATTAAATTTACATTTTAAAATACAACATATATTTATCAAAACATCATTATCGTAACATAAGGGACATATGAAGGGTTAACTTCCACATAATCATTTGATCTCCAATTATATCAACTTACACTTATAGAGTTTATGGATCCTTAAAACTATTAAAACTATCGTTTCCAATTCTTAATGAACAGCATATACAATAAACATATACATATTTTATGATTCATATAAAAGAATATATTAATTATGAAACATATTCACCTCAATTATCCAGTATTATTCGTAAAACATTACTCGGGATCCCTCATAATCGCCTTTCAAAAATATGAATAAATTCTTATGGTTTCTCAACCTAAATAATATTATTTTTTATGTATACAATACTTGGAAAACATCACATACCATTCCATGTTTCCACAATCCCTTTGTCCTCAGCAGTATGACCAATAATTATAGCATCTTCATGATTTTTTTCATGGTGTTTCACATAAGAAATTAATTTTCATAATTCCTTTAATTTCAATATCTGAAATGATCAATGGTAAACTATGTCCTATATAGCTCTTTCAATTGACTAAGACCAGTAAGAAATGTGTGAGAAATACATATAAGAGATTATAAAAACATAATTATGGTAAATTACATATAATATTTCAATCTATGCTATTTTTTGTTTAACCCAAGGTTTTTATTGATAATCCTGAAAACCCTAGGATTGTAACTTATACTTAGGATTTCTAAAGGAAATATCCTAACATATTCATAGATATATATATATATGGATCCCACTAAAGTCTCCACATCCAAGATTCCAAATATTTACTAATCCTTCCCTCTGATACCAACTCAAACTACCCTGGATTAATGTACATGAACTCTACATTTCATCTTTGGAATATTAATACATTACACAAATCAACATCCAAAGGATATATTATTTTGTTGAATTTGGATACATGGAAGTCATTATTCTAGCTCGGTGAGTGGTCATTAACATATCCCATAAATAATAACATCATTACTTTTCCTAACTAAAAAATTTATTTCAATTCTAGGGAAAATAAACACATAAATATTGTGATCTAAAATTCATAATAAGGGTAAACATGGAAAACATAAAAATAAGATTGTAAAAAAATAGGTTTTGAATATCAAAATATTGAGTCATAAAATAAATCATGGTAGTACATAAGGCCTAAATCTTAAAATAACATTAACTGCGATAACATATCAATGGTATTAAACATGGACATGTGGAAAACAAATAATCATATAAATTCATTTCCATATTACCTAAGTATTATTTCCTAGAACATCATAATCGATAATATAAATTATTAAATGGGTTTTACATACTATTTTATACCTATATTTCAGATCCCGGTTTACTTTAAATTTCATCTCTATATTACTAAATCAGATTTAATTTTCATTCCATCATTATATTACTTAACCATATTTACATACTGTTACAGTCATGTATAGCTCATGAAATATAAATATTTACTCAATGTTTTTAAGGGAGATATATTCCCCACCCATCACATAATGAAAACCATAAATATTTATGCCAGAAAAAAATAAATCATTCATCATAACAGTACCATAAGAATAAAATTGGTATTTAAACATCATTCCATCAAAAACTAACCCATTTTAAACAAATACATTTCATAAATAGCATTCCAACATAAACATGATCAAAAATACGAATAATATAAATAGTATTATTGAAAAATATACATAATCTTAGATGGAAAATACGTTTGATAGGACAATTGAATTAATTCATGAGTAAAATATCATTTCTTATTCAAAAATATTTTCTTTTCTTAAAATATCACAGAATTTAAAATTAAAAAAATTTCCTTGTAAAATAACTTTAAAAATATGTAATAGATGATTCATGAGAATAAGGAATTATGAAATATTAAAATTGAAATCATTCTATATATGATAGAAATCATTTTCCCCATACTTCTTTAGAAATTTCAAAATGTACCTTGTATGGAAAAATAAATAATGATTCCTTCCAAACCATGTAGAAAAAGTTAAAATGGGTAAAAATGTCATTAAAAATTCTTAGAGGTATTAATCATTTTATGATATCATTTTTTTAGAAAATATGTAAATGGAAGATAAATATACCCCCAATAAATAACTATGTATAAAAAATCTCAAATAATAATGATAATGTGAAATTATTTGTTACCAATTATAATCATCAAATCATATGCCTCATAAAATAATGAAAATTATATGCATATGTAAATATCATAACCTTCATAATATAAATCATAAAAACATTATTAGAAACATAAACACCATATAAGATAAATAGGTTGTGTATAAGTCTTATGTCATACTGAAATGAAAGAGATGCAACATAATCCCCTACCTTAGGTCCCATATCCTTTGTGTGTATCTTAACCTCCTCTTCCCTGACATGATTCCTCTAAAACATATCCAATTGGATGTAATGTGGGTTTTATGAGAAAACCATAGTCTCCATAATGTGAATAATAATGTTATGAAATGAAAATTATAGGGGATGACTGAACATGAAGGCTCAAATTGAAGTGAATAGGTGAGGGAGGAGGTTTCCTTTATAATTGAGTTGAAAGGAACCCTTGGAAATTCTTAAAATATTAAATTAATATAAATTAATTTGTTAATGAAAATTCATCTTAATTGATATATGTAGAAGATAATATGATTATAGTTCCAAATACTCTCTTTAAATAATTTTTAGACATATTTATTTTGTTTTAATTATTATCATTTTTGGTTACCCTTAATTATTCTCTTTTAATTTTAATTGTGGCAAGAACCATTTTATGTATTAAAAGGTATAAATTTTACTTAAACATCATAAATGTCCCATAATTAGACACATACTGATCTTATTGACCTTATCATATTCAATTAGTTATTTTGAAATATTTTTATGATTTTAAAATAATTGAATAATATATTATTTTTAAAAAATTTAAATATTGTCAATGTTTACACTATTAATTTAATTTAATTTAATTGAAATTCATACAAGAACCTAAATTCGAACCAGACAATTTAATAGTATGATAACATGTCATAATCACCTATAACATTCATGTGTCGAATAAATTTTGTCATATAATATTTATTTTAATATTTTTAATATTATTTATTTAATATTTCTCTTAATAAAATAAATATTTTATCATTGTGGTGTCAATATTTTTTTAAAATGTTTAACTTCCAAAAATAATAAATAAATTCAAATGATTTATATAATTAAATAATATTTTTAGACTAATTATTCTCATATTTTCATCATGTTTATCAATACATAAATATTTTTATACCTATAAGAGATATGAGAGTGACATCATGTCGCTTTCTTCTCTTTAGATAAAAATTACATCCCTTTAATAGATAAACGTCTATTAAATAAATATTTTTTTAACTTTGCATGTTAAGGGTAGTGTTGTTTTCATCCAATATGATTTTAGAAAATTTTGTGGTAATTTTATTATCCTTATCACATTATTTGTTACCCTAATTTACCTGATTTACCTTTAATCGTGCTAATTAAATATTACCAAACTTATTATGAATAATGTACAAAAAATTAAAAGAATAATATTTATATAACTTAGACCTAATAATTCAAAATATAGAATTTTTTCCCAAAATTAAAATCTTATAATTTTTAGTAATCGATTTAAAATTATTTCATGTTTTTAATGTGAGAAAACATGTTTTTTATGTAAAAACAATCGAAATATTGGCATGTATTTATATCTAATTTCAATGTTAGATTAAATCCAATGACCATCACTAGATTAAATTTATAAAATAATTATTTAAAATTAATTTAAAACCAATTAAAATGATAATCTATCAGTATAAATAAATTATATGAACATGCATTTTTTAATTAAAATGCTGTATTTTTTTACTATTCATCAAAATATTAATTTTCACTTAAAAATACCAAAATTTCAAAGGTAGTAAATTTTTATTTCCCGATGACTTATAATAATATAATCTAGTCAAAAAATAAATTTCAATATAGTAAAAATATATATTTAAAAGTGGTTCACCATCAAAAGGCAGTAAAATTGTAATTTTTTTGAAAAAAATACTTCTTTTAACTAAAAAATGAATGTCTTCTCATATTATTCATTGAAAAAATTTGTGATTAAATTTAAACAATATTATAAATATATAAAATATATATTTCATTAATGAAATCCATGAATTGTGATTTTATTATTTTATAAACTCACTTATTTTCATTTATAATGTTTTTTATAAAAATGATACATTTTTAATCAAAAAGTATTATTTTTCATTTATTATTAAATGTCCAAAAAATAATTACTTCAATGTATAAGTAAATAATATTTTCCTAAATAAATTAATATTTTTATTTGAGCAATTTTAACATCTATTTTATAAGATAATATACTAATACATAGTGGATCACTTATCCTCAGTCATTTGTGAAATGAATTATTTAAAAAGAACTTCATCATGTGTGTAACTAAAGAGAGGAGTATTTATGTGTATACAAAAATCATAAATGATGGTGCATAAATTCATAACATATCTTGGTGTAGCAGAAAAAACAAGACCTCAATGAAATTAAAAAAATCTCATTAAAATATTTAGGTGAAACATTTTTCATAACTTCGAGTGCCATCCTTTTATAATCCATAAATAATGTAACTCTTGTGATCCTCTTGATATATTCGCTTTCATGATCCTTTCAACTGAAAGCATCACCCACTATGATCAATTCTAGGGTGGAAGTGTATTAAGAATTTATAATCATTAATAAACTCTAAAAATACTATTAAGTTAATACAAAATTATTTTTATATGAATATATAAATTTTTCTTTAATTATAATTATATATTTGATACCTTTCTCTGTAAATATAATTCATCATTATATATTATAAAAATATTACTACTGATAAATAAAAATCATGAGTTTTTAAATATAATTCATCAGTATATTTGTGGGTATGGAAATATATTGAATAATTCGTCTTTTATTTAAAAAAATATATGTAAAATTTTGGGTTGTTAAAAAACATAATTGAGAAGCAATATATAATCACTGATACTATTTCTTATTTTGGGATTATCATTCCCTCACAACATAAGTTCTCACATTTTTTTGTTTCAAGGACTTTGTCTTAAAACATTTCGTACCTACATCGTGGCTATCTACCTTTGTAATTTTGTGATATCATTCCTTTAAATTCAACCCCAAAAATAACAAAAGGTAGAATACCTCTTGAAGGGTTATATATATTTGGACATAAAATAAAGAAGTTTTTTTTCAATGTTGGAGGACTGTGAAATTCCATTTCTTAATTTCTCAAATCATATACCCCATAAAATAAAAATGAATGAGACATAAAACATATGAAGTCTAAAACATGTAATTGACACCTTGAGAAAATGTTGATCCCTTGATCATTATGTTTCCTATTTTCATGAATTCATAAAAAATAGAGTAAATTATATAAAATAGAAAGAGCATGTTGGAATAAACGTATTTAACTATAGAAATATAAGATACTCACACTAGAGCCACAACCCAAAACAAATTAAAATAAATTTTATTTCTTTTAATTCCCCAATTTATTTGATCAATAAATGGTTTCTTAATATTTATATTTCCCATCCCCTTCATGGATATTCTTTTCCTTATAATCTCAATTTATTTAAAAGGTGTTTTAATCAATAGAAAAGTTTTTTTGATACTAGTAATGACTATATTCATCTCTAAGGGGCATAATTTCTTCCTAATGTATGTGCCTACATATTTTCTACTTCCTATTGTAGGAATATAAAACTATTTGAGAATGTTATTTAACTCTATACACCCCGATAGAATCATAGGGGAACCCTTCAATCAAACATTATTCATAGACATTCTGTGTGTACCAATTCCATGCCATCATTTAAAAATTCAAAATTTTTTAATTTGGACTTAATAACTCAATAATATATTTATTTGGGTGGATTTTATATCATATATGTTTAAAATTCATTAATATTGACCCTTTTCAAATAAATAATATGACATACTATTTTTAAAACAATTTTATTCCATGTCACATTACCCTAAATTACTTGATGTTATTGTCTAACCACCATAATATTGAGCATCATTATCTTAACTCTTGGATTTTCATAACTAATAGTGGGATTTAATCCACACTATGTTTCCTATATTACACTGTGTTATCGGTCATTTTTTCTTTTATTATATTTGATATAACTTAGAATTTTATTTATAGGATATAATAATCACAATTGAAGGCATTATACTACTACTTTTGAGGCTATCCATGCAAGTGGAATTTGGAATTTTATTCACATTGGGTTTATCAAACTATTTATATTGGATGGTATGCCTCTCCATAAAATTAATTTTTTCTATAAATAAACATAAAAACCATTAGTAAAATCACTATGAACTAAAAGTTTTGTTTATAAACCCATCAACTTATGATCCTAGATCTAGTTTCAAAAACCCATAGAATACAACAATGGATATGATACACATCTATGATTAAAATATATTTTTATCATTTACAATCCATATATATTTATTTATATAATTTTAGAGAGCTAGTTAATATAATTAACTAATAATACTCAACACTTCTTCTCATATTGACACCTTTTAACAATATAAGATTCTTATAATTCCATAATTATTCATCAAAAACATCCATAAATTTCTCAAAAGGATATTCTATTAGGAATATCATAAAAATTAATTACCATAAAACTATAGGAAATGTAAACATATGAATGAGATAGGTCAAAAGATCCAAATGGGAATAATCATTGTATAGAAAAATAGTGAGATGACTTATCCACATCATGAGGATTAAAATGATATCCTAAATAACAAGGAACTGAGAATTGGGAAATGAAAATATATGATAATGTTATTTGAGTGACCATATTATAGGTGTATAGAATCAGAGGATTGTTATAGAAACATAAACATGACATCATAAGTATAATCTTAGGCTCCAACCATGTTAAGATAAAAGAGTTGTGTTGGAATGTTACCCTCACACTATAGTTGGCTAGGATAATTGTGCCCTTACCAATATATCTCATGATATGGAAGCATTACCCAATGCATTGAAGTGTTACATAATTGAAAACATAGATATATTTTATATATGGTTTCAATCAACATATCATAAAATCTAAATATAATGACATTATTTTTATATACTTATGAAGTGCATCCCAAGGGGACCATTCCTAATTTCATCAATATGTATGACATGATAGATCTATTGGAAATAAATTGATAAGTAATTTCATTAAGAATAATTAAATGTATTTACCACTCAATAAATATGATTAAACATATTGTATTTATAGAATATATGAAATATATAATCATATTTGGAATTAATTTTCCCAACCAATCAATGTATTCATAGTCATAGTGGAATCCCATCAATAATTTAATTTGAAATTATGAATATAGAGAAAAATTTATGGTATATAAAACAATCCTATACTAATTGGCGACAAAAAAACTAGTGATGGATCATCACATAGATGTAAAATATATTTTCATAATAAATAATTATAAAGTGGGTGGATGGTATAATTGTATATATATTATTGATAAAAAATTTCATATATATGAAGAAAAATCAATGAATAATTTTTAATATTTGTTAAAAAATAATTATGTATATTTTAATTTGAAAATATTTAGAATATTAAATTATCATAAACCTAGAAAATTTGAATTTCATTTTATGAAAACATAAAAGTAGATAGTGGAAGTTTAAAAGAAAATGAAAAAGGGGGAAGAAATATATATTCATATGGAAACATGTAAATGATATTTCTTAGTAAAAATAACTTATACTGAAATATTGAAGGGTATTTTTTTATAAAATATCTTTATCAAAATCAATGTAGTTTAATATGCCTTATTTAAAACAATATCAAAATTAGGAATTTGGATCATTTTAAATATTATTATATAATACAACTTTCTTTAATGATAATAATGGGGAAAATATATCCCACATCTTAAAATGATTAATAATCCTATAATTTATATGATTTTAAGATAAGTATGTGGGTCCAATGGAATTTTTTATAAAATATATTTGATAGTTTAAACATAAATATAGAAGAAACTAACAATTGGAACATATAAATCATATCCATATCAATCTAATGATTTTACGAGAAGAATAATTTTATAAATTTGTGGGATAAAATTGATGATAAGTAACACACCCAATTAAAAAACAAATATATCAATTGGAAATATAATCGTAATAAACATAAATATAGATTTCTTTTTATTGGAAAGGAATAAAAAATTTCAGCTTAAGACCCCCCAAATTGATACCTGAGTAAAGGCTGATTTCATACCAATTAATTCTCCCCAATATATGTATTATGGAAATGGTAGGATTAAAAAAAAAATCATACATGGCTTACTATATAACCCTACCAAATGTTAATATATTGACATTAAGTTAGTTAACCTTAGAAAAAAATAATTCTCTTTGATGTCTTTCATGTATACTAGGATCATATCACCTATGCAAAATAAATTATAGAAAGGTATAAATGTTCAATGTCCCTATTGATTGTTGAAATTATCATTAAAAATACGTTGTTAATTATTTTCACTATTCCAGAACAATTAGCGTTTATATTTGAATGGAATAACTCTTGTGTTCTATGATGGATGATAAATCCTTATATCTATCCTCCCTATACCCATATATGAGCATATGCCTTTTTAGAAATTACCACCTATTGTTTTAGTGGAATCATATCACATTAATTTGATGGTATATAATCAAATATATATGGCCTTCATTTACCCATCTATTACCATATTTCTACGGGAAACACACATTGACCCAAGAATCTAGAAATTAGGATTTATTGTGTCAATATCAACATATTGTTCATGTGGATTCAGTTATTACTTTGATTAATCATCATGAATATCATATTTTATAATGATTAGTCAATGAAAATACAATTTGTGTTGAGATCATCCACATTGTGAACATCCTCTATCAGATGAGTTGTCCCTAAAAACCTTCTTGTTGTTCATGTGATATGGAAATGTTCCCTATGGTAAATTATTATTAGATTAGTATCATTTCAAATCAATCTAATTAAAATGGTGGGAAATTATGTGAAAAAATATTTGTTTCATAAACTATTCCATAATATTCATAATAACAAAATAATTTAAACAAAACATGTCAAGTTCATATAGAAAAATATTTCCATTCACCAAAAGGAAACCAATTAGATATCCATGTGCGGCATGATTACCCACACATGGTGGTATAGATATTCCTAAATCATTTCCCCCAATATCTTGATATGTTTTTGAAAACCTCATATTTAGAGTAATACATATGTATTATTTTTTGATGAAAAGTGTTGTAAAAACAATAAAACTCATTTTTAATTGTATATTAAGAAAACTTTGTCTCTAAGAAACACTTTTTATGGGATAAAACTATTATTAATTTTTTATTTACATTTTTTTAACAATATTATACTACTTGTAGATCCATAAAAGTACCATAGATAAACATATTTCTTCATTATATGTTGATTTTTTATGATGGAGAGATAATTTAAAATCTATGAAACAACCCAATACATGATTCTATGTTTGGTAGACCATGTATATACACTAATCTCTATTTTAACTAGTCATTTGACAATGTAGTTATACATATAACTCTTACACATACATGGAACACCATTATTACATACCCTAGATACTAGCATGATCCATACCTCTACACCCATAAGACTCACTATAGTGACACATGTATGTCTTGTTTCTATGTTATACATAGTCTATAAATAGTTCCAAATGTTCTCTATTTTTCATAATATTAACCTTTTAGAAGTATAAATAGTTTTCAAATCACAATGTTCCCCATTATTTTTTACATCATTCAGAGGGGTTATTAAGAAAACAGTGAAGAGGGAGAAACCATATTTTCTGGGTAATTGAGTCACATGAATGTTCACACACAAAAAATCATGGATGATAACATTGCGTATATTACTCTAATATACTGTGAAAACCCCCACATGGGATTGCAATTATTAGTTGCAGTATATATATCTAAACTAGGGTGAAAACAATTGAGAGACACATATCTCTTATCTTCTTTTAGGGGGGAAATAATTTGTAGTTATACACCTATGTAACTCATCATCTAAGGTTTTCACCATAGAGATACCCCGCCCAACCGAGAAAATAGGGAGAACCGTTTTCTCAAAAATACATTATGGTGACTAACAACCATATTTCTCCACTAGGGAATCCTCTTCACCCTTACCACTCTCAAAAAACTCGTTTTCCCTACCCTTACAATGTTGACCACATTATTCTATACTATACATGGGGTGGACACATTTTCATACAATACACATGGGAACAAATTTTTCCTAGAATCCTTAATAAAGAAACATCATCATAGTTTCCTATACAGAATCCATATCAAGGCATTGTGGGAACCATGTTCATTGTAATTTTTTAAATTGGATAATAATATTTCTCTTCCGTTCATATTAACAATCATTATTGTAGGAAAAAGCACAATCAGGTGATATTAATCTAAGACACTTCTATGAAAACTCCAGTGATGTGAAATCTCTTTTCACACTATAATTAATTTTGTCCATGATTTATATCCTTCATAAGTCTACTCTATCACATTTCTTACCTGAACGATTGTTAATGTATATGATTTATAATCATATATCATTGAGCTAATGATGGTCGTTTTCCTATAGAATCATTAGAAACACCTCTTGGATTTTTCTACACATCTTCACTACAAAAGTATTGTGTTTTTAACTTTTTCTACTCAATTGTACATGCATAAATGGCCCTCTTACCTTGGATTAATCCCCAAAAATGTTACCATTCCTTAATTTATCATTGTAACTCCTAAATGATTGTGTGACATCCATATATTATAATCCATGCATAATCCACCACCGAATCCACATTGTGAAATATTCTTCATGTGACATGTCACCATTCCTATTCTAAACCTTCAATCAGTAAAAATATAATGAATAATATAATAAAATATACATAGGATAGAACATGTCCTTATTATTACATGGGAATTATATGGGCCTCTAATGTGTAAGCCACATTTCTCAACGAATAGATATATATTCCCTTTGATTCAACCATTCTAAAAGGTATATATTTAATGTAAACTAAACTATAATGGGACACCCAAAAAATAGTACCGACTCATTGACTCTGGCCCATATACCCCAGGACATCAACCATAATTGTTCCAAATTCATTATAAGGAAAATACTAATCGATATTTTATATTTTTTGGGACACATATTATTATCAAAGGGCTATACTCCCTATGAGACCCCTTCTAAAACGTTTTTCCTTCCATAAGAGTATTCCTTACCCCATTAGTTTCCCTACCAAATATTATATTGAATTAGACAGGTTTTCCCACGAAAACCCCATTAAACCCTTTCTTTTTTCCCCTTTATCAATCTAAAATTATTTACTATAAATAACTATACTATATGGTATTGTCATGGAAGAAAAATAAGAAATTTCATTCATAATCAAGGTGGTATTTGGTTCATTTAATTATGATATGTTGGATGCCTCTTCAAAAATTAAATCCTATATCTAAAACCATACCCTCACCAATTAATGTATCTTATGATCCCTTTTAGTCTTTATTAGGCCATAATCACTAAAACCCATTATAATTCATTATCCTTGGATTTCTATTCTATATAAATATCATCACACATTATCCATTATATATATATTGACATTTTGAACATTATATAATGGTTTTATCATTTGTATGTCACAACCCCAAAATTATTGGGATTCATACACCTAAAAGTCTACTCTGAATTGCTTTCAACTATTTAGAAGTAGTCATGGATGAATAAAAATAAAATGAACCACAATCTTCCTTTCAAAGTAACATTAAAAGTTCTAATGTATCTTTTTATGTGACATCAAACTATGTGGTTTTTATTCCCATTGTATGGATTCATAGAAATAAATTTTTATCGCCTTGATCCTAGAACCACAACACAAACAACATCCATTAATGATGTAACATCTAAATAATCCAAATAAGTGACTTTAAACAATATAATAACTATCTAATAACAGAAATATGAATAACCTTTAATACATATAATGTTAATATAAACACATGTTTTTATAAAATCATTATCCTGGTGGTATCATATCCCCCAATGGGATTTTATAAATATTCACAAAAAAAATAATTCCATAAGAGTGAATCAAATTAAGAAATAATTCCCCCAACTACGTGAGATGTGACTTATATCCCATCCACTCAAACTATATGTTCCCAGAGTTTTACTAGTGAATTCCCCTTGGAAACCTACCATTTCGAAGGATGTCTATGTTGGCCCAAAGTTGACATGTGTCGATTTCACTCTAGAAAAAATAGATTATAATAAATCCTCATCCATATAATTTAAAAACGAATGATGGGTGAGTAATGTTCATGTGTGAGCACCGGGATCCCATAAGAAACAAAAAAAGAAGAATAAAAAATAAAAATTATAATGTGTACTAAAATATTTAAAGTTCAATATCCTCTCTAAATCATCATGGGTGTCATAATTTTTTCAATAAGGGTGTATATTCTTTCACTATATCACCGAAATTTATCATGTATTTCTATTTCAATTAAATTGAAATGATTGTCCTAAAAAATTTCTAATGTGGTTGGAGATGATGAAATCTATCTTATACCTATAATGATGTAAAATATTTCTTCAAATCATAATTTCATTAGTGAATCTATGTTTTTTATATTATTAAATGGGATGTAAGTGTGCTTATGATTGATTAATTAATATTTTATAAATTATTCTAGATCCATAATATGTTGTAAATTGTTTAATAATTCAATAATAATGTTTTCAAGTGGGATGTAATTTTTTTGTTAAGTAGTTTCCTGATGGTTTTTCACTTTTAAGGTATTCTAGATATTCCCTATATTTTTTCAGTAATATACTCATTACTAATCCAAATACTGAAATTAAATATTATCTATAATGAAAAAAATTGAAATTTCATTACTTATATTTTGAATATAAATCTTATGTTTTGTAGAGTAAAAGTATAGTCACATCAACACATTAAATGTGTTATCTACATATGTATTATAACTGAATAATAACCTCAATTGGACAAAATGATCAAAACATACAATAAAATTGGATTATTCAATGACCAATTTTCAATTAAAATTTGTTAATTCACAATAGTTATATCACCAATTATCTTTTTATAAGATCAAAATGATCAATCAAGACATTGAGAAAGAATCATAAAATTTATATTCTATTTGATGAACTATTTCAAGATCCTATAATTATCACATTAATATATTTTAGTACATGAATTTAAATGATATTAAACTACTTGGATAAATATATTATAAGTTATAATATATTTATATAAAAAATTTACAAATAATTCTTATGCAAATATTCGTTCACTATATGATTTTCACAAAATTGTTTTTTTCCAAAACCAATTTAATGCCAAAATTTTAGAGAACTATATGATTATATTTATAACTCAAATTCTAGTTATTTAATGTAGACTAGAATTAAAAATTTTATGAACTTTTTTGAATATTTTATTAAAATCATAATCATTCATTATAATGAACCTTAATTTCATCTTTTATTTTTAATTTTGACCTACTACTCTCAAATGAATTCATTATTGAATTTTTTTTTTTCATTTAGTCACTAAAGCATTTAAATAGTTTCTTTTTTATTCTAATTTATCATCTTATATTTACATAATCATCAAAAAACTAGCCAATCTTATATACATATATATATATATATATATCATAATGTTCTACATCATCATTAAATTTCATTATTAAATATTAATTCAATATTATAAATTTGATTCATCATCATACAAGAAATTAAGTCTCATGTTCCCCATAAACATTCTTCCACTACCACAAATAATAATATTCAATAATAAGTGATTTTAGATCATCTATAATAATGATTGGATGATACCATTGTTATAAATTATAGTACACCTCATGCGTAAAATTCGTCATGATTCATGTGAAAATTATTCGATGGACTCTAGAAAAATTTGTCATTCACCTTCACTAATACACCCATAAATAATTATGTGTATAAATCTCAAGAAATATACTTTAACGTCTTATTATATTCCTTAAAAAAAATTAATCCCTCATAATGTTCATCTTAGTTTACTATCCATTTTAATTTTCAATACTCCAATTGTAATGTTTACCTATACTTAAAATTATTTTTCATAAAATGAAACTCCCTTTGATAATTTTTATACAATGTGAAAACAAATAATCCACAAGAAATGAATTTCATATCATGAAAAATCATCACCTTACAACAAAATATGCATTTCTAAAAAAACATTAAATATCATTGTGTTATTTAATCATACTCATGATCCATTTTTATATTTACCCACCACATTCATCCATAATTTACAAGTGATAATTGGATATGTAAACAAATAAGTCATAATAGTTCACTCATTGTATAAAAAACATATCCTTAGGGGATCTTATATGAACTATTTTTATCATACAAAATTATTTTTCATCTATAATATTAAATATATAAGATAAATTACTTTCAATAATATTTATTTTAATTACCATAGTAATGAGTGGGAAAATTACCATTCCCTTTTATGATGATTGATTTCTCTAGATAATCCTTATGTGAGACTATCACGACCACAAAACGATATTTATTGTATTTTTTAATAGTCTTTGAGATAATATGATACCAAAAGAAACACTACTAAATCTCTTAATTTAGTTTAATAGTCGATTATTATTCTTTAACATGGTATTATACATTGTTTTCGCATGGTGTTCTCCTCATTCTCATGACTTTTGATTCCTTTTTCTTTATGATGCATAGGTGCTTGAGTCATCACCTTTACCTTCTTTTCATATAATTTTATTCATAATTATTCATATTTATATGGAATATAAATTTATCATATGATTAATGTATAGTGGATTACATTTTCTAGATACCCTTGATATTAAATTAGATCTACATATTTATGTTGAAAAAAATATGACATAGAATGCATAAGGCCATCAATAGTAAATATATGTATATGTATTTCACTATCATTATTATTATCTAATAGAAAAATATCAACAAATGATGATTCATTTGTTAGTATAAGAAAAACATAAAGACACTCTTGTACTTTGGACATCAATTATTATAAATTAATAAGGGTTATTATCTATGGACTCATATAATTTAGTAGTCATATAGGTAAATTATTTATAAGAATTATACCTCTCATATAAATGTATAACCCGTTAACACTTCTAAATGTATTTTATTATATTACCATACAATTGTTATAACCTTTTGGATGTGTTCCCCCTAGTCACAAATATATAATACAAATATTATTAGTTATAATTAATTAATAAATATAGTTTTAATTTAGTTTTATATGTATATTCATATATATCATTTTATTTTTACATCAATGGTATATATTTCATGATGTATGATAAGATATATCATTCTTGATAACTTTTTTTGGATTAATTTGATGATAAAAATATATTGTAATTATGGAACCGATTTCTTATCAAGAGATAATTAATAAGTTTTATAAAATATTCTTAAAAATAATATATTTGTGGAATAGTTATATACATGATATACATCAATTTCACATCACATTATAACACCCTGATTTCATTAGTTTTTTACTTGTTTTAATTATTGTATCATTTTTTTGTTTTTTGGGAGTTTATAAGATTGTCCTAAAATTTTGTAGTGATTTTTGTGTTTTATGGTTCCTAAATTATTATTATAAACCATGTGATAACAGTCCAAAAGAGGATGATTTTAATATATTTATTTATTTCTGGTTGGTACAAGATTACTATAACTATGTTACTTTGGATAATAGAAGGAAATGTTTGGGTTATAAAATAAAACCTCACAATTTGAGAACGGTATGGAGAAAATGTGATTCCTAAATATTATATTAGTTGGTTATTAATTTAACAGTTCCCACTCATTTAAAAATTATTTAGAAAATAAAAAATATTCCCAATTTTATAATATTATTATTTCCCAAAATTCTCACCCTCCTCCATTTAAATTGAATAGTATTTAAACCATTATCCTCCACATTCAGCTTGTTTGGTCCTAGGGGTTCATCCCCTTCATTTACCCCCTCCAATATAGCTTGTTTTTTTATTTTATCCTTGATTAGAGATTGGTTATTCAAGTTAATCCATTATTATCTCATTTTATTCCTCCCATATTACCTTTCATCTATTTTTTACATCTGTTATAAACCCTAAGTGCCATGATGGATGATTTCCAAGTTTAATGGGAACATAACCTATTTTATATTGTTAGTTTACATTTGTAGATATAGTCTTAATTATTGTTTGAGAATCCTCTTTTCTAGGATACACATTTAAATTGATTCTAGGGTAGGTGGTTGAATGATATTCCCTTTCCTGAAATGAATTTAATTTTTAGATTCATTAATATTTATTCTTAACAAGTTATACTAATACATAGTTAACATTAGTTGTATTAGAATTATTTATGTATAATTTATTACATGGTTTTTATGGTTTCCCAATGTATTATATTTTTAATTCATGAAATTTATTATTTTAGAAATACATAAGAATGTGTAAATTCATAAGTGATATTTTTAGAACAAATTTACAAACTGTAAGAGGTTTTTATTGTTGGAGTGAGTTTTATGAGATATTTTTTAATGTTTTATATAGGTTATGTCTTTTTTGTAAATTTTAATGATGATGGTTCTCAATTAAAATGAGGTTTTCATTGTTGAAATTATATCCAATTTGTGTGTTCATTTTAAAATTATATCCAAAAAATAATCTTAAACTTTGATTTCAAAAAATAAATCTTTAATGAAATGTGAGAAGATATATATTCCCAGTATTAAAATCTAATTCTCATTTAGATATTTTAAAAAGGATTTTATCATATGTTACATAGTTACCATCAATTAGATCACCTTTTTTTATGATGACTTATTTCATACAGTTCCATTTTTAGAGATATTTAATATTAATTAGTTAATGTTTATATATGGATATGAAATTGAAAATTTATTATGAAGGTGTTAGAGGTGTGATGAAATTTGATGTTAAATTATATTTATGTATATGATATTCTTCAATTGATTGATTTATCTCTACTATTTGATTAATTAAATAAAAAATATATTTTCTAAAGGAATTTTATATATGTATACTACACTTGTTACAATACAACCAATCAAGTTTTACCTATTTGTGTTTTTTTCACAAGCTAGGGAGTTCCTTTTTGACGCTTCTATGGGTAAGACTACTTTATTTTTTTTATTTTATGATGAAATCTAGTTCATTCATTTGTATTATATTATAGAAATATTTGGTAACATCTCCTTGTATTACATTGTGTGTTTCCCATGACCCTTATTAATTAAGTATTATTCAATCTAATGTATTTTGAGATATAATGTTTCCCCAAATTTAGTTAGATTATTTTGAAACATGGAACTATTATTGGTAATTTTGTTTCATCTATGTGGAGTTATGATTCCATCATGATTTAAACATTTATTCTCTAATTTGTTTAATCAAATAATTTCAAATAAGAAAATATTTTTTTCTTTGGATAACTATTTTAACAAAAGAAAAATATAACATGATTGATCATTTTTTATAGAAAATTTGTTCATTTTCTCTTACTGATCCTAAGGGATATAATTTAATTTAAGAAATTTTATTAAAACATTAAAAATAATTTTTTAAAAATGATATGTTATCCTAATAATAGAAATGATCCTTGTTTTATTTGAACACACACATTTGAAATAATAATATATATATATATATAGTTCAGACTGACATAATTGAAATATCATTTGTACATAATTTCATGGACTACATAATTAGATTCAATAATGAATTTAAATATCATTACCTTAAAAAATTGTGGATTTATAGATATATTATTTTTACATTTATATCCCAATTCCTTACTTCTATATCAATTTTTTTAGATATCACTTATTCAATGGTATCATGATCTGTTTAGTGGAATGGGCCACATAAATATGTTTTTATTAATTTAATTTTGTATTAGTTTATTATTTTATGTAGTGTATCGACTATATCAAAGTATATTATTTTTATTTCAATTTTTTTCCCATCTACATATATTAATATTATACTATGTATATTTTTATTTTATGATTATCATATATGTTTATTCTGTTATGGAATCATTTCATTAAGTATTTTTATGAATATTTATTTGTTTAATATGAATGATAGTATAATGTATTGATATTTAAATTAAGATTATCATTAATGTTATGATGTATTAATATTATATTTTTGATGTGAACCATTCCTAAAAACATATTCTTCAATTCTCATGAAGACGTTTCCAACCATTGTGTAAAAAAAGCACCTTTTAAGCCCAATATATAATCCATTTGGGTATCGATATGGTCATAGATCAATATTGATTGTTACGAAATTTATTCATTAATATCTTAATGACAAGTATACTGAGAAAAATTTCAACATTTCTGGAGGGCTTTCACATAATGAATAAATTAATTCAATTAAAATCGAATAGTCCATTTTCAATTCTATATATAGTATGAATTGTACATTTGACTATATTGTTTTAATGATCTAAATAAATGTTAGTGATGTCATAATATCATTTTTTACATTATATATGGATTTTTATGATATCAATTACCCTTAACATCCATTGGATTGATGAAATGACTACCGTTGTATAAAAAATAATTATAATGGAAACAATCGACTAAGTATAGATCATTGAGTGTAACCTTCTTTTTTTCCATTACATTTACTTATTATTCATTTAAAATTTTATATTTTGAGTGTGATTCCTTATTTTTTCTAGTTAAAGCATCATCTCATTAATTTTAGGCTATATTAGGAACTTCGTCCCATAGTTTTGGCATATGGGTAGTTGAATCACTTTTCGATCATGAAGACTTTTTGTTGAACATATAATATTAAACAATAGGATTCTGTTATTTCATAATGTCTCATGAAACCATTGATAATATCCAATCACATGTCCCGCCTTTAGGGTTTATCAAACTATTTCATTATAGATATCAAATTCTATAATTGTTTTATATTTTTAAAGTCTATTTTTAAAGAAACTAAAAAATAATTAAACATGATTCTACGGTGAAAAAAAAATTTATGTCCCCTTGAAATGTTCTAATTTATTCCTCCTAATATAAAATAGATATATTCTCATAGTTCCCATTTCATAATAATTCCCTATCTATTTTAAATATTGGATGTGATGAAAAATATTTACTGAAAAAATAATTTCAGGAATTATTCTATTTAATTGAAGCAATTAAATAAATTTAATTAGAATAATTAATCTCTTAGACCCACTAATAATTTCTCATTAATATAGATAAATATCCAATATTAATTTCTTTTAATTAGAATATTAGTTAATAGAAAAAATATTTTTTATATAATATATTTATTTCTCCTTTGTTAATAAACTATAACATATATAGAAAAAAATATTCGTTTTAAAAAAAGACATTAATATAACTTTTTTACACTTTGGAGAAGTATGGAATTCCATATAGTTAATTTATTAATTGATAAATTACTTCAAATGATATAGTATCTTAAATTGATTTTCTACTTTTTTTCTCTTTTTATTTGGAATCTCGTTCAAGCAATTACTGTATTTCATATGAGTAATTTTATTGACATGGGTCCTCCCATTTCATAAAATTTAATAAAATAAATAATTTTTTTATGAGAATATTAAAATCATTAATTATAGAAAGAGAAAATTCAACACTTTTTTGGAAATAATATAATAATTCATGAAATACCAAAACTTATAACGTTGTATATTTTATCGTAGGCTGTTTTTGTGAATTTTATATCATGATAAGTTACCTAATACCAACTAATGAATATAAATATCTATAATAAGAAATAATTTTTCCAAAAATAATTAATTTATTTTATAAAACACTTTTTACATGAAAAATATAATTATTACATATAAAAAATAAACAACTTTAATGGGAGATATAATATATAATATAACATTTTAGATAAATATTTTATTTTTATCAATTTATTAATTTCATTGATATTATCTTACTCATGTCACTACATTGGATGACATGGGGGTATATAAAAAATAGTAAGCTAGATAAATGCCTAATAAGGGAATAACTAAAAAAACATGATGATTAGACATTATAATAGCCATTAAGAATAAAATGGACTAAAAAAGAAGGATTGTAAATATTAACATGCAAAAAAATAATTGTAATAAAATTAAAAAATTAAAAAAATCCTAAGCATGTTTAAATCATGAGAATGTGGAATAATAAAATAAATCTTGTTATAATAAATACTTCTCAACTATCAACACCATAAAATAATAATATAATATATTAGGATCACTTCACAGACACAATTAAATGTATTACAAGATATACAATCATTATCAAATATTTTTTTTCATTATAGTTATTTGTTAACATGTTATATCGAAATATTTAATGAATATGTGTAAAAAATAGTAAATAAAAATTGTATAAATCATATACATGAATTAAATACATGATAATGAAATTAACCACAAAAAATAGAATAAATTATTGAAAACTATTCAATCATGTAGATTAATTATATAAATAATAATGTATTTTTATATTTTTGTGTTCAAATAAAAGTGAGATATAATGTTAAAAGCATATTAACGTACTTTTAGTGGATATTGTGTAAGATAATAGTGTTATCATTTATTTTAAATACCTATATCATAATCAAACTCATATTAACTAACATGTTTTATATTAGATGAATTCTGTTTAGAGGATTATCATGTAATTGTTAACATTTTTGTAAAATTAAATATATTGATGAGGAAATTATTAATACAATTAAAATAAATTTAATTAAAAGACACCAAAGTTCGGAAAAACCATATTTTTTTCATGAATTAGAAAAACGTTTTATAAAATCTTAAGAAATTTTAGTACCAATGAATAGTGATTTTTGTTAAAATTAGTGTATTTAATGGGGAAGAAAATAATGGTTTGGTTTAGTAAATTTAATCATGGTCTGTATTGAAATAATCATATAATAATGATGAAAAAATCACATTTCATATGATTTTGAAGATAAAATGTAGTGATCATGGATCCACGCTGGGAAATGAAAAATAATAAACACAATACACCATGTTTTTGTTGTTGAGGAATGATTTGATAGCAATGGTTGTTTATATATAAATCACATGATTCAGAATATTGTATTTAAATTGGAGATGAAAAATGTTTATGAAAATTTCATGTTTACTATTGTAGGTCTAGGATTTGTTTATATATTATGATAATTCATAAATATATAACTATATTAAAAGAAACATGGCATAACACAGCTCACCACATCATTGTTTGTGAGAAACTATGAATTCAATCAATTTGAAATTATGCGTCTTTGGTCTATTTCATGTGGACTAATTAATCATGATCCACAATGTCCCTGTAATAATTCATAGTATATCTGTAATTTTTTTGAGATTATATAGATCATATAGAAGTGAGAGATCAAATAACTTGATATTAGGGTCTTATTTTGAATTTGAAATTCATAATTCAAGGGTGAAGAATTAGTTTCAATTATAATATACAAGTATAAAAGGAGTAGGAGAAAATATATAATAAATAAAAGATATCCATTTAAGTTGATATTAATTATTTTCCTTCAAAAAATAATGTTATGGTTGAATCGTTATAATGAAATGGCTGAAGGACTAATTGAATGAAACATGAACTAATTTTGTTACACTTTTTTTGATTGAATTTATTCTAGTATATTATTATCTAATACGTATTTGTAAATAAATAAATCTTGTATAATAAACGTAAAATGTTTGGTGACATATAATAATTTTTCTTTACTAAATTTTAATGTTTCTTTTAATCAAAAATTATATGAATAAGTAATATTATTTTAATGTAATTTGAATGATTTTTATTGTAGTTTAGATACTTTATTCTTTATATAATGATGTGATATCATTTATTTTTTTTAACACATATCACTTTTTGAATCTAGTTTTCACATGATATTAGGGATATACCATCCACATTGTAACCCTTTTATTTTATTAGTGATCACATGAAAAAAGATTGTGTAATATCATCTAAAAGAAGTTTCCATTTTTTTGAATAGTAAAAATTTTATACAATTCATTGAATTTGGTTGTGTGGTTGTCAAAAAGGAAATTCTATATGAAATTATATACATTCATAAGGCTCGTTGTTTAAAAAAGGAACATTGTTTTCTTATCATATTAACTATTGATAAAGGTTAATTAGTGAGCAATCATAAAATGTTGTTATTTGGGATTCACTACCTTCAAATGAATAATTATTGCGGTATCTCAATATCATTATTGTAAATATTAGTAAAATTGGCATAAAAATATGATTAAATTTAATTAAAATAAATTAATGATTCTTCATGATTATTAAGTTAATTTCACACTATTTGAAATCAAAAGATATAATCTAACGTTTTGTATTCATCATTGATAATTCTGATTTAGTAAATGGAAAACTTATTCTTTTATTTGGTGGAAGAATTAAAATGTTTTTGAATGATGAAATTATATCAATATTTATATCAATGGGTATGGATGTTATTAACATTGTAACTAGTTCACTCAATTCATGGTTGTTTATAAATTATATGAAGACATTATATTGAATATTAACAATAATACATGAGAAACGAAAGGTAAAATAGACTCAATTTTTGAGATGGAATTTTTAAATGTCATGACGATCATTATATACAAATAAATTTGGGATGGATAAGAAATATTATAGAAGGTAATTTTACAGAAAGGGAATAGACCCTACAAAACTTATATAAAAAATTTATAGATATTTTTTTATTAACGGAATTAATAAAATATATTTTCAATATTATATTTATAAATACATTTATCTTCATGAAATAATTTATATATATTCAGTTTCATTTTATTATATTAATAAATTTTATTTTTATCTTATAATATTGTATTTATGCGAGTATTTATTCAATGGAATTTCATAATCTGAATATATTTTAACTAGATAACATACAATGTGTATTGGTTTTATGTGATATGTGTAAATGGGATTGTTTGAAGAAATTATGTAGTGGGGACAAGGAATTAACATTAAAATTCTATAATAACTATAATTATTATCAAGTGCTTAAGGAAATGTGTGAAAATAAAAATTCAACAAGATTTTTCAATATAAAATTTTACAAGATGATATCAATGTTATAAGTAAGGTTTTAAGAATTTATTATTTTACAATAGAGCACAAATCCTAAAAAATATTTTGTATAATTATTTTTTGAATTATTCAAAAAAATTATGAAAATATAATTTAATGGGAGACTGAAGGTAAATATGGGTAATTAGAGAATTTATATTGAAAAAATGAATATTATGTAAAATGAAGTAGACTTGTATGTTATAGGAAAATTAAATTTTTAACTTAAAAATTAATATTTATCTCTAAAATATTGGGGTAGAATATTATAATTATATTTAAAGAGATTAAGATTTATCACATATAGATCATGGTGATTTTTTTATAAATATGAATGAAGATGAGTTATCCTGTGAATGTGGGGAAGTACAAGGAATATTATAATTCATGGTGAAACAAAATTATGGGATTTCAAATATATATATATATATTTATCAAATAATTTTAATAACATGTTCATAAAAATACTTCATATATCAAAATAAGTAAAGAAATACAAATTTGAAATAGAGTTTTGGCTAGAAAATGAAATAGAAAATTTAAATATATCACTTAAACATGTGATGATGGTAAATAATACATTAATAGAGAATAAATAATTAATATTAAATGACATATTTAATTTTAACAAATGGTATTATAATAAGATGATTGGAATTAAATAATAAACAATAATTTGTATAAATCAATATAAGAATATGGTGAAATTTAAATGTGTATTCAGAAGACTTGGGAACCATAAATGAATAATAGTATCTATTAAAATCAATAATGAAAAAAATTTATATATTTAAAACATTTTCATGTTAAATATAACAAGGTTTAAGTGAAATTTATACAAAATAAGAAAAATAAATATATCAAAAAATAGGAATTCTAAAAATATACAAATATTTACTTGAAGATAAAAGAATATTCATTTTTATAATGAAAAAAATATTTATGAATAATTTTTTTAATGTTGAGGAACTTTTTAGAATATTAACTGATTATGATTAAAAAAATACAAATTTCTTAGTGGTAAATAATGAAGGAATGGTTAAGTTATAGTTTTGATAACACAATGTGTTTGCAATGAATATTTTTTTCCAACTACTTTTGGTTTTTATTATTTGTGATGATAGTATAGGATGTAAATTTGTCTTCAAAAACATTATTATAAAATTATTGAAGTGATTAAAGGTAATATTTTTATTGGATGAATCCCACTAAAATATAATTATTTCAAAAATAAAATAATTTTTTGAACAAATTAATATGTTCATGGTTGGAGTTATTGTTTGGACGATATAATTATTTGTAGACAAGGATTTGGTTTGAACTAACATTTTTATAGTTTAATAGAGTTTTTAATAATTCAAAAATATCTTATAAAAATAAATATTACAATATAAATATTTTTTAATATATATAATATTGAGAGTATATCAAAATAGAACTAAATGATACACAATAGTACATGTTAATCACATATGATAAGGGATATTAGGCTAGATGAAGGATTTGGGAATCATAGAGAAGGATCAATAAAAAAATTTATCTATAGATCACTTGAAATGATATTAATTTTATTAATATATATTAAATACCTGATGTTTATGTCAAATTGTATACTCTTTGTTCAGGAATTTAAACACAATGTACTAATAGATTCACAACTATGTGATATATGAAAAGGAAGTAATATTTAATAATAATGAATATATATTAAAGATATTTATGGATACATTTGTTGTGAATCAATGATATAAAACAATAGTAAAATAGTAAGAGTTGTAGAAGTTATTAAATATTGTTTGTTGTTTATGAAGGATGAGAATGAGTTAAATCATATAAATTTTGTAACATTGTTCATAATAGAATAAACTAATATACCCAAGGATAATATGTTTGTGATGTTTTATTTAAAAATAAATAATGCATGTTTGAATATTCATTATGTTGAAAGGAAATAAGATTCAACTCTACATATAAAATGGTGTAATTTCAAACATCAAATCCCACATAACTTCTTTATTCATATATTGTTTGACCAATAATGACTAAATAAATAAACACTGATATAAAATTAACACATTTGAAGAAAAAAAATTACTCAGATAACATGAATCAAGTTTATGGTTAATTTTTTTAACAATTGTTGATGTTTATGAGATTTATTATAGGTATTGAAAATTATTTAATTAATCCATTTTTTAGGTTTAATTCAGAAAATGGATCTAAATAACAACTTAAAACATTTATGTTCTATTAGATAACCATGAAATTCATATTTATTATATTGCACAATATATCCCATAAAAACTGTTAGCTAATAGAAAGAATCAATGGTTGATTTTGATGGATCAAACCATGTTAGTTGAAAATGAAAATTATTGTATATTTTGATGATAAGTGATTATAAAACAGTCCAAAATCAGAAAATGTTTTTATTTCATCCAAAATATGATATATTTACATAAATGATTTATTATAAGAGGGGCTAAGTATTAAATCATAGTAATGTTATTTATATCTCACGTATCATAAAATATAAAGGGTTTGAATACTATTATCTTTAAGTAAAAATTATGTAATGTAAATTTAATTTCATTACTACTAAATAGAATGGGGAATAAAATATAAAAAATTAATCAAGAACATATAATCCTTGGTCTAATGTGAATGTGTAATGACACTAATTTTTTATAAAAAATAAATAACATGTTGAAATTATGATTGATATAGAGATGAATTTGATTCAATGAATTCAATAATTTATAATGCATTTAATCATTAGTCTGATGGTCATAAAAAATATGATGGTTTTATATTTTAAAGTGATTATGAATGAATATATTTTATTTTTCAATTGTTACAAAATCATATGGGGTTTTAAAACATCATCGATAATTATATTTAATTATATGTAAATATAATTTCATTTATGCTAACTTCCCACATTATATTTCTTTATTTTGATGAATCATGATGTTTGAATAAATAATTTAATCATTAATAGGTGATTCATTCCATGAATAATTAATTTAAATTAAAATACAATGATAAAATAAGGATTTGTATCTAAATCCAACAAACAAGAATATTATTATAATGAAATGGGTGTTTCAAAACATGTTGAATGATAGGGGATTTATGATGAGAATAAATGAATGAAATTCTCTAGTAAATGGTAATATCATTAACTAAAAATATACTCTATATTGTTTTATTAAATCCAAAAGGATACATATTATCATCACTTGAAAATGACGATATTATATATTTTTTATGTCCTAATTGTTATCCTTTGTCAATTTTAAACATTAAATTTATGTGTATAATAAATAAATTTGATGATACCTGGTTGTATGAGATGAAATATTTGTTTATTGGTTTAAGAATTCATTTTACGCATAAAAATATTCTCCATGAGTAAGTAATTTGAAGCTTGAATCATGATTGAAATAGATAAAATTTAAAATAGTTACAATGTTGAATAATTTACACACCAATGAAATAAAAGATGTATTATTTGATCTGTTTAAACTAACCCATTGGGTAAAGTTAGGTCAAGTAATAGAGAACTTTATTAAACACCAGTATAGTAATTTTATTAATTTTACCACTAGTTTAAGTTTCAATTTATCTTTTCTGGAATACTATATCAATGATAACTAGTGAAACTGATAGTTAGTACTATAAAAATATTGAAAACACTGATACGTTGTACTGTATCATAGTTGGCCATTTTTTGGATCTGGATATGTTATAAAAACAATAAATATTATTCCTCAAACAATAATCATATCGATATTTAGTGATGAATTTTCTTCCCTATATTTTGAGGATATTTTTAGGATTAGTGTTTTATCCAATTATTCCAGCTCTTCTACATTTAAAAACAAAATATTACAAGTAGGACAGTTTTTATTAGTGTCCATTTTACAGCATATAAAACTTAATAAAAACGTCATTTCACTCATGAAAACTCTTTATTAATTTAAACATGACTTCATCGTTTCCCTTTTCCATTCTGAGAAATAATATTAAAAATGTGGGATTTGTATAAAAACAACTATACGGGATCAATAAAGCAAACTATTAGATGAGTAAAAATAAAAAATATCATATAATTTTTAACTTTATAATCAATGTTCAATGATTATAATAAATAAATAATTTTCAATTAAAAAAACATTTTTTTCTCAAATAAATTCATCAAACCACATAGATTGAAATTAAAACTAATTTTTGGTTACTAAGAGAATCATATTCATAAAACCATTTCAAAACCCTTTTACGTAGAATAACACTTAGACTAGAATCCGATATAAATATTACCTAATGCATTGGAGTTATATCGCAGTGCACCCATAATTTAAATTATAATGGGCTCATAGAGAGTTATTTTATTGACAAAATTAGATAAACTATTATAGGCTTAGACAACAATATCTGACTCGCCAAATCATATAAGGTGCAATAGAATCACCCAACGCTACATGGGCAACCTAATCATATAAGGTATAATCAGATCACATGAGACATTTTGGGAGAACCCATTTCTCATATATAACTCTACAGTACCATTACATGAATGAATCATTTTTCTTCTTTCACTTTTGAAAACTATATTAAACTCGCAAAACCCTATTTTAGATATCACAAGACCATTTATTCTAAAAAAATACTACCACAACAAAATTCTCATTTAAAAACACCTTTTCAATACCAAAATAACATATAAATTTGATAAAAAGGTTTATAATTGATAGAGATACTAATGATTTAAAGTGGTTTTATCAATAATATGATGGTCAATTTGAAGGGAAAATGATTTTCCTTGTTTATATTTATATTGAAAAATTATTTTTTCCATTTTCCAAAATTATTTGTATAAGACAAGTAAAAAATTTCTATTAAAAAAAATTAATATAAAAAATGGGATAAAATTTCGTTTAAATGTATCTTAAATCCATATATAAACATTCATAAATTCATATTAAAGACACGAACATATAAAGGTAACTGTTGGAAAGAAAACATTAAAAGAAAATATTTTTCAATGAAAAGTCCCTCATCACATGGGAAACACCAGCATCGTTATCCGCATGAAATATTTCCATAAAATATAAATTATAATATCATTATGATTGATATATTTCTGATATATCATGTCAATCGATCTTTATACAAATGATATAAAATAATAACAGTGAAAAACATAAAAAAATGCCTTAGTGAATGGAAATTGGGATGTAGTCCCTTACCTTAATACCTGTTTGTGACGTGGTAGTTTTTATTCTAGAAAGATAAATAATTATTCATTATTTAAGTTATTGATGAACTTTTTCAAGAAAATTAATGTTTTTATTTTACTTCATAAAATTATATATAATGACTACATAATAATTTTTTTTAAGTTGGATTTTTTTACCAAATTCATCTTCTGTGTCTAAAATGGTATTGGTATGTTGACTATGGTCAAATTGAAAATTATTAAAACTTATAATGAATAAATATCATGAAATAATTATTTACATTATACATAATTTAAATTTTTTGTATACATGTGAATGATAGTTCTGATAAATAAACTAACATTGTGATCATGGAGATCGTATGTCATGTGTACGAATGAGTAACACATCTGTAATTCGGTAATAATAATATAAATGAAGTAAGTAAATTTTCATAATTATATAATGATTAAATATATATATATATATAATATCTTTAATTATATATACTTATATATCACTCTTCTGGTTATGTTTTTAAAAAAATTATCGTATCCCTTCCAAGACATGGTAGTCCACACATTTATGAAAGATGTTATCATTTTTTTAGTGGGTGAGGTGATAAGAAATAAAATGATTCATTGAATTTATAGAAGAATTAATATTTAATTAATATTATTATTATTTAATTTTTTCCATATTTATTCACTAATGTTTCATTTATTACCTTCCATGTAATGTTTTATTGAATATGAATCGCATAGCTTTATAAGGTGGAAATCCACTGTAGAGATGAGGGAAATTAGCATATCTTCTTTGATATTAAACCAAAAAGGTATGTGATTTATAATGACATAATATTTATAATTATGTTATAAATATAATATCTAAATTTATATCCATATACATACCAAAACATGAGAGGTTGAAATGGAAAAAAAATGACATTGTTTCGCGATGAGGTAGTACATCGTACTCATGAATAATTATTTTGTTACTAATTTTTAGAATTGTGGATTATTTTATGTCATGGAACTAACATTTAAAAAATTATTATATGTTATATATTAATGATATTATTTGAATATTTATTATGATGAATTTATGTTTCGGTATCAATAATTATAACTAAAACACAGGTTGATGAACGTTACCTATTCTTTGGGTATCTCTAATTAGTTTACACTAGAGGTCATAAAATGTTGGTTGTATTCCAATTTAAAGGAATATATTTTGATAAGAGTGAATTGAATAAGTTATTTGGGTATGTATTCTCTTTTGAAATTATATTTTATAGAATCAAGAGAGTGGTGGAATAGATTTCCTTTTATAAGTGAGGTGTGTGGCACACATGTAAATTTTTGAATGAGTGAATTACATCAATTTTTTTCAACTCACCTATGACCAATAATTGACTAATGTCAGTAATATTGTGTATAGGGTTCTATATATGGCCATAAAATGGGTTTTGGATACATTTGTTTTTTTTTTCATTTTCACAAATGTTATTTTATGCTTAATAACTATATTAACTTATTTTTATAAAAACCTTTGTATTTATTTGTAACTATTTTAACTAAATATTATGGTCAAAAATAAATCTAATATTATTTGAAAATATTAATTATCTTTATTTTTTATATAGAATTAATTATTTCAAATTTATATCAAAAAAATTGAAAATTTTAATTTTATGATAGACCCTCAGGTATGGTGAGGCATATTGTTTTCAAATAATGTATTTATTTTAAAAACAATTTTTCCATTTTAACTACATGTATAAAATTTTATTAAAACATATTAATATTTATTGATATATAGTCTAAATATTTAAATTAAAACATTCCCCATTAGTTGTTATTTTATTCAATTAAAATGAGAATCATTATTTAATTTAAAGTAGTTTTTAGTAAAACCCATATTAAACTCAAAAAATAATAATTTAAAAAATACCATTATATTGTTTATTAGAATAATCATAGTGCATTGAATATAACTAAATAATATATGGGTTATATTAAATCATATTAAAAACAGATTCACACTCGTAAATTAATAATTTTATTAAAAATAAATGACTCTAAAATCATTTATATTTCAATATTCAATGAACATTAAATATATTACTAAAAAATACCAATATTTGAACCAAAATAATTGTTTTTATGATTATTTAAGAAAAATTAATTTTATCAAATTAAATTTATAAGATTAGGAAAATAATATTTTTAATTATACCACATAATAATATGTTTAGTTAAAATTATTTTTTTATCTAAATTTACATTATATATTTACAAAAAAATTGACTATATAATTCATATTAAAAAATATGAAAATGATTCATTCAATCGTTAACTTGTTTGATATATCCTACCCCCATTTTGGAAATTTCCTCCTGACAATTGTTTTCCATTATTAAACAAGTGGGGATATATTTCACTCATAGCATTTTCATTTTCTGATTTTATCTCTTTAACCATATGGAATTTCAATAAAACCATAACATGGTGAATTTTCTTATTCCACAAAACAGGCTTCTATATTCAAAAATAAGAAATATCCATTCCTGATAATAGATATATTTTTCCAACTAAACTAATTCTGGGTTTGAAACATGAGATGAATCTGGAAAATATTTCTGTAACATTTAAACATGAAGTACGTTATCTATATAAGATAAACATCAGGGAGAAGGAACTTATTATAAAATTATTCTATCATTCACATGATTTCATATAGTATAAATAACAATCGAATTATCCCTCTACTTTACAAAAATGCATAATACTTTTCCATGGGAAATCAATTAGAAATATATGATGACTTACTACAAAAGAAATTTCATTCAACCAGTTATATGCATAAATTTTCATCATACATTAATCCATAATCATTTTTTAATAAATCTAATGTATCTTATATCCCCTTTTATATAATAGTTTTGGTCTGTTAAACATTATTCCCCCACTTCACCTTAATAATCTAGCATCCTGCACTAATTTCTATATGATTCATTAAATGGTTCCATCATTACAATAGAATAAAACAATTTCTATAAAAAAACCAATGAATTATTTTGATCCCAGATTCCATAGAATTGAATTAAAAAATAATAAATAATTTATTAAAAAGAATGAATTTTTCTCTCAAAATACCAATAAGGTTGAGGAAGAAAATCTTTAAAAAAATAATTCAGTAACCAATGACTTTTGATGTGCATTCAAAAAATTAGACATGATCATAGGATAATGTCATGATACAATATAGAGATTCAGTCCATGTAACATGAAAATATTCATTATGAAATGTTGATAATGTGGATCAAAATTTTTTATCTTGATTGGTAATAAAATGTGATGATTTAGTTAATTGATCATTATAAACCAAAATCTCATTGTTTCCTCCTGATGTCCATGGAAATGACAACATGAAATCTATGGATATATTTTCCCATTTATCTATTAGGATTTTAAAATATTGAAGTACCCCTTTTGGTATTATCATTATAATTTACCCAACAAAATTTTCAAAAACATTATGGTGAGTTTTGAAATCTCGGTTTTTCATTCCATCACACAACTAATAGTCTCAATGTGTTAATGTGTATCCATGATCAATGTATCACTATGGTTGGGTGAATCATTGATTCACATTTCATTTTATTATTTTCATTTTAAACAACCTATTTATTATATTAATGAGTAATAAATTTTAAAAAAATAACACACTCACACATTGACGTGAACATAAGTATTTATAAGTTCCCCTACACTACAATAGTAGCTATGTCCTTGTCATGGTATGAAAAGAATCTAATACTATATAATATATAGTGACCATAAGTTTTGATACATTAAAATTAATTTGTATTAAATGAAAAAAAACAAAAAACATACACATTTAGGATCCAATGGTTTTTTGTCTTGGGTAAATTTAGACCATACTTAACTTTTATAACATTATATAAAAATTATTATTTAATTCCATCATCTCTTTATTATTATTGTCCCTTTTGGGCTCCTTAGTAGTATTAGTCACCTAAGGATATACATCAAAAAGTGGTGAGATAAAATCCTCGTAATAGGATAGATAATAATATTAAATAGGGCGAGCATAAACATTATCATTATAATATATGTATAGGATCAAAATCAGGAGATAAACATTAAAAGATTAATTGGAATGTGGGAACACATAAAAATGAAACATCATGTATTAGTGGTCAACTACCACACATACATATGAAAAAATATAGAATAAGGTTCAGGAATATTTCTCATTATTCATGAGGATATTCTCATTACCCAATGAATTGGAGCATTATATAATTCTGGGATCACCTATCACATCAAAACATTTTCATAGTGCTATATAATTCTAGGAGCCCATGTCACATCAAAATATTAACGTTATCATGAATCCCACATTGAAAATATTTCAATATTTAACCAATGGAAATGAATGTGTTTAATTAAATAAGAATAAATTCAGAAAATATTTTGGTTCCCAAATGAAATAGGGAATAACATACTTGATATAATAATCATTGACCTTGACTGATGGAAACAATCATGAGAAAAATATGTGTGTTGTTTTGGAAATTAATGTTGTTTTGGAAATAATTTTTTTAATGATATTATTATGTATATAATATTTCTATCATTGAAATGGTCTTATAATTATGAAAAAAAATATTTTTATTGAATATCAATACTAATAATGTCATGAAAGTGGGAGACCCCAAATAATGATAGGTGAGTTCAATAATTCCTCTTATCTTTTGTACGAAATATTATTTCATATTAATATCTATTATAATAACATTATATTAATTAATTAAAAATTCAAAATCCATTTATACATGAATATTATTCATTATGGTAATATTATGTTCTTTTATACGACATGGGACATGTTATAGAGTATAATTTCATCGTTTAGGAGAGTTCATTTTTGTAGTTTTCATGATGAGTTATTTTGTATACATGAATGTAAGTTCATGTAGAATATGGATATATATCCTTAATATCAATTAAATGAAATTTATTATATTAAATTATTTTAAATGATCTTATTAGTAATTTTTATATACTTTGAAGATGATTCATCAGATAAAATTTAATGATGATCATTTTACGTAAATTTGTGTAGTTTTTTGGATCACAACAAACATGTTTTTTTAATCATTTAGTGTTACGTGTAAAAGATGTTTCAATAACATTAAAGATGTTAAAAAATACATATAACAAGATTTTTCAACCATTTTACTACTCTAATGAAAACCTTTATAATGTTTATGGAAAATGAAACTACATCACCCACGATGTAAGAAAATTGACATATCATTGGTCATAATTTTATTTTTAAGATGAATGAGAGAGATGGAGTAGTATAATGTTGGATCTTCCATTATTGATATATAATTCTAGAATATTTAATTTAATTTAATTATCATTCCATTTGGATGATGGTATGTCAGGAAAGAATAAGAAAATTTATTGAAATTGAAAGGAAATTGAATGAAATGAGAGAAGAATTACATTTTCAATTCTTCTTCTAGGATCTTCCTTATTGAACATATGAATGGTGTATTAATGAGACAAATATTTAGTGGAAGTGGGGGTCTACTATGTAATAGTATTGGGAATAATATTTTAATGCCTTCAATCACGGGACGTGTGAGGAAATGTGGTTGTGATGGGTGGTATTTATAGTTGAGGGGAAGGGTGTTTTCTAAATATATAATTCATTAGTTTATTTATGTCCATCAAGAAAGATATAATGATGATTACATGACTAAATATTGTAAATAGGTATGTAGTGTTCAATATTATGGATTTATATTTTCTATATACCACATATATGACCCAATAATTCATTTATTTTGTTTTTATCCTAAATTTTAGAATTTCAAAATTCACCATAAATAAAATTATTTTAGAAAAATAAAAATAATTAAATATATCCATTTTTAACATGTAGAGTTAAAAAAATAATTCCATATTATGAAAATAATTTTCTACATATGAGTAATTGATTTTTTAAATAAATCACCATTTATAAGGGGAATACAGATTTAAAAATTAAAACTAATTTTATAACACATTTGATAAATTACATAAGGTCTCAAAAAATGATCTAAAAATAATAATACATGTAAAATAAAATTTAATAAGTGATTTTATTAAAATAAATTTTATTTTTAATTGTTAAATTATTCATAATATTTTAATTTAATAATTAGTAATTAATAAAATTCAAAAAAATAATTTATATTTTTTAAAATATTTACGTATTTATACTATGACATAATTATATAATATTATCACATATAAGATTAAAAAATCATATTTATACATTAATGAGTGAGTTTCTAGTGATTTTTCTTGTTTACTATTTATAAGGGTCGTATTACAATTCCTATGGTGAATGTACTATTTTATCAGTATAGGTTCCTTAACTATTAAAAACACTTATTATTTTATTAATTTTTCATTTATAACGATTTAATTATGGTATCTCAGTGATTTTATATGCTTTATAATATAAGAAATTAATATAAAATAGGAAAAATTCTATTGATATATTTTTGTGTCATTACATCTTTCTATGGTTTTGAAATTTCGCACTAAAAATTTTTCTTTTTAAAAAAAGTTGAAGGTACTTATCCTTCATTGCCTCCTCTGGTTTCCATGTTTCTTCTACAAACCCATGGTTCCTCCACAACACATTAATAATATGTGTTGATTTTTTTTGTAGAACTTTATCTCTCTGGTCCATAATCCTAACATGATGCTCCTTATCAGAGTGATCGTCTTCCTTCTGTACCACAACTGTGTTAAGTACATGTGATTGATTTGTTATGTACTTCCTCGATGGTGATATGTCGAATACATCATGAACATGATCAATATATGGACGAAGTTCAAGATGGTAAGCCATGAATCCTACTCTATCAATGATATCAATGGGGCCAACGTACCATGTGCTTAGCATCCCTTTCATTCCAAACCACATGAATCTCTTCAATGATGATTTTATAAGGAAGGATTTATCTGTAACATCGAACTCCAAGTCTCTTCTAAAGTTGTAATTATAACTCATTGTCTTACTCTAAGAAGCATTGATATGTTTTTGGGTGGATTCAACCTTTTCTATCATCCCTTATACAAGGTAAGTTTCAAGTAGCTTTTTTCTCCCACTACATCACAACATGTTGTAGCTCTATATCTCTAATCATACATATCCTCACATGGAGCCATATGAATACTCAAGTGGAAGATATTGTTTTTTGAGAACTCAACTAATGGTAGATTCTGATCCCATCCACCAATCAATTTGAGTTAGCATGCTCTTAGCATATCATTACGCATCTGAATAGTCCATTCAGTTTGGCCATCAATTTATGGATGATAGGTCATTATAAAATTCACATCATTACTTAAGTAATTTTGAAGACTCTTCTATAATTTTGATGTAAACCTAGGTTCACGATCTGAGTCAATTGATAGTGGAACCCCATATATCCTCACTGCATTATTCCCATACAACATAACATGTTTTACAAGAAAGAGATATTCTTGAATAGTGATAAATTGAAAGTCCTGATGAGTCGTTACACCATAACCCATTCTAAATTCTTTCATTTGGATGTATTTGTGGGACCTCAGACAAAGTCCTTGATTCCATTATCACATTTCTATATTTTATAGGCAATGGTTTCACCATACCATTGGACCTCTATCACTCTACATTAACATGATGGCATATTAGGCACCATGAAAATATTTCCAAAATATCATTATTCATGTTATCCCGCTAGAAATGTTCTCAGAGATCACTGTACATCATGGTGATACCATGTTTCATAGAGAAATCTGAGCTATGATCATTTTCAAATAACTCCATTTTTATCCTGAGTGATAAAGGCACACAAAGCCTTATTCTAGACCGAATTACACCATCACCATCAATATAAAACTCTTGAAGCATCCTTTTCTCTATAGTATTCATCCTCTGTTGCAACTATATATCAACACTTTGGTCCTCCTTATTCTTCAATCGAAATGATGGTTGAGAAATCATTTTCTAGAGGATGGATTTATTCCCTACCATTATGACTTCAAATCCACCCTTTACATATCAATGAAGATAGTGTATTTCTCAATCCACTACATTAATAGAGTAGCATGTTCCTTTCATCATTGGGAATAAAATGCCATTTTTTCATTCAGTTATGATATCGAATGGATAAATTATAATCTCTTATTTTCTCTAACCATAATATTTGATGCATGTTGAACACTTTTTGGGAGAATATGTCATCTTGTCTCTTGCGATCGGTATATATATGAAACTTCTCACCATTGAGGTAATGACACCATATTTGCAAAGAAAAAAATAACAGCTGCTTTCTCTATATAATGCATCGAGATGATGTTCTCATTGAGCTTAATCTATGGTGACGCATAGGCTATCACTTTTTCATTATTCATAAGTACACAAAACAAGAAATTCATATATTCATCATTTTATATCAAAAAACATTCGACGTTTTTTGGTAATACGGGTATAGGTGCAGGGAAATGGCTTTCCTTTATCCCTAATAAGCATTCCTCAAATTCTTACATCCAGGAATACATTAACCCATTCCATGTTCAATTAGTCAGTGGGATTGAAAATCATTATAAATGTCTCACAAAAATTCCAATAATACCTAGCTAAGATAATAATACTAAATATTTTTTTATACTAGAGGGTATGGTCCATTCCATAATGGCCATAGATTTTTAATGGTCCAAAAAAATTTATCACTTATGATCACATGTCCCAAGAATGTGACTTCAATCATCCAAAAGTCACACAGTTTAAACTTGGTGTACATCATCTCATACTTTAATGTCTCTAAAACAAGTCTTAGATGTTCTTATTTTTCCTCCATGATATTGTAGTATATGATAATGGAATCAATAAATAGTAATTAAAATATATAAATGTAATGTCAACAGTTTCAATTCATCATAATCATTATGATTGCATGGGAATTAGTATTTTTTACGAGAATAACTAAAGACTCATAGTGGTTATACCTTATATGAAAGGCAGTCTTCTAAATATCTTCATTCTTTACCTTTAGCTTATGATACACAGACTATGGATCCACATTTAAGAAGCATTTACCTCCAATTAAATGATCAAAAAAGATTTTGATCCTAGGAATAGGATACTTGTTCACTATGATGATCTTGATGAGTTATCGATAATCGATACACAATCCCATTCATCCATCCTTCTTCATTAAAAAGTGAACTGTTTAACGCCATGGGGATGCACTGGGGAATATGAAGGCTTTATCACATTTCTCTTGTAGCATCTTCTTTGACTCTTCATATTCTATAGGATCCATCTTATAGGGACACTTATTGATAGGATTTGATCCGCGTATCAGTTCTATTCATAACAGTACCTTACGACCCCTAGGTAGTCCTAGTAACTCTTCATAAAATACATCACTGTATTACATCATGATGGGAATTTCCCCTTTGTCGATATCTTTTATTGACATATCCATTTGATCGAGGTCTACATCTTCATATAGAATCAACAACCACGCCGTTGAAGGATTTTTTATAGGATATTCATGATCCTTCTTGAATTTTTAGGGGATCATGGGATGGGTTAGAATATGAAAATATATTTCATTTTCTCTATAATTAATATGTGTTTTATATAAATAGGTCCAATCCAACCTAGTATAGCATCAGATTCCACTAATGGAATAATCACAAGAATTTCTACAATAATATTCTTACATATGTCAACATGTGAAGTGTCCAACACAAGGGTTTCAATGATTTCACACCTAGGTTTTTTAAATATATCTATACTTAATTTTATAGATGTTGTGATTCAATATTTATAGAAAACATGTGAGATATAAAAGAATGCATTGAACCCGAATAAAATTACACTTTTTCCCTTATTGTGTGAATTGGAAATGTACCTTGTACAACTCTATTAATGCTATCCTCTTCTGTTGTAGTGTTGAAAGAATACATCACTTTATCATTATTATTCGGTTGCTTTTAATTTTGATTACACACAAAGACACGAGGATTAGTGCACTAGATTTCATAGTTCCATTTATCCCAATAGTTTTTTGATTGTACCATCGTTGGTTCTCTACTTTCCTCCACCACAACATATTGTTTTTTCATGCCGTTTCAACAGTCATGATCATGGTGGCCAAATCTCCAATAGATGAAGTATTTCCATGTCTCATTAAGGAAGATCACATGATTCATCTTAAATAATTTTATACATGTGGGTTGTTGAGTTTTTTCCCCATTCTCAATAGATCATATTTATTGAATCTCCATATTTCATTTCCTATACCCTTATCCAGGATACCATTATCCAAAATCCACCTCCAATTTTGGAACAAATTATACTACCTCGTCATAACTCCCAATGTATCAACTTGAAATAACTTATTGAATTTTTGGTTTTAAACCAATAAAAAATAAATCAATTTTCAATCATTGTTTATAAAAAAACCAAAAGTGTACCTTACAAGCCTTGTGAAATTTCCATTATATTCCATGATAGATTATCCTTCATTTTTCATTACCTCTATGAATTATATAACTATATTTCATATAGATTCATAGAGAAATACTTATTAAGAATAATTATCTTAATGTCTTTCCACAAAATATCTCTTCCCTCATCTTGGTGTTCTCAATTAAATCCCACCAATAATCGCATGTCCATCTAGACAATAATTAAAAAGATTCACCTTCACTATCTCAGAATAGTGATGAACCAAAAATATATTGTCCATCAAGTTGACCCATGGTTCCATAAATAGGGGATCATAAGTTAAACTAATTGGTGTTGTTGGTTGTTGTATAAAACACATAATAGCTAGTTATTCCCTCTTAGTTGAAGGAAAATATTCCACATTATCCATGCTATTTTTTGTAACCTGAGATTACTAGGTAAAAAATTCCATGAAATTTTTAATTACACCTCTCAATGCATTGGGGATTTCATTCCATAAATCGCTGCATTTTCCCTCACATGGGTTGTTGGCATGTTTTCTCCTAGTTCACACCATTTTTTAAAATAGAAAATTCCTTTAAAAAACCAAAGTCAACATGTAAAGAATATATAATTTTTTTTTGCTAAATTGAGTCTAAAGGAATATCATATGGTATCCCTATGTATAGAAAATATTTATTTGTTCTTTCATATATGTATTCTTGTACTATGCATTTCACTAATATTTTAAAATTCTAATTCTAATATTAACTAAATTTCCCTCGGATTCTAACTATAGCGATCGTGGTTTTTCTTACATTACTATTACATAATTTTAAATAAAGAATAGTATAAATTATTACACATTGAGTATAAAAAGGATTAGTTTCTTCGTAAAATTTAGAACATACTTAACTTTTACAATTTAAAACATAAACATTCAATTAATTATTTCTTCCCTATCTTCTTGTAGTCCATTATGTCCACTGTACTTTATGTAGTCACATGGAGATATACATAAAAATGGAGGTGCTAAAATCCTTATAAAGGGATAGAAAACAATATAACAAGGAGTGAGAATATTCCTTATCATTATATAATAGGCAGATCATCATAATAATGATAGGAATCATTATGAAAATACTTGGAATGTTGAAATTCATAAAAATGAAACATCATGTCTTAGTGGTTACCTACAACAAATATTTGGGAAAAAAACTAGACATATCATTACACATATTTTAATTTTCTAATTATGTTCATCAGACTACCCAATGAATTTTAGAGCTATATAATTTCTGATTCACATGTCAAATCATAACATTTTCATTGAACTATATAATTCTGGGCACACCCATCACATCCCAATATTTACATTATCATGCATACCACATTAAAAATATATCAATCATGAACCCGTGGAGTGAAATCAATGTAATTACATAAAAATATATATAAACACTTTTGGTTTCCAAAATGATATAGGGAATAATATTCATGATATTAGAATCAACAAACTTGTGTACTGTAAAAAATCTTGAGAAGTAATAGGAGTGTTTTTTGTTGAAAGAATGTGTGTTTTGGAAACAATATTTTTTTTATAAAATCAAGTAGAAGAAATTTATATCCCAAAAAAGGGATTATAATTATGAGTAAATTGTTTTTATGGAATAACTATACTGATAATGGAGTGAAAGTGGGAAATCCCAATTAAATACAGTTGGGTTTTTGAATTCCCCTCATCATTGGTCTGAATGATTCCTTAACATAAATATCATATATAATAATATTAGATTTATTAATTAATTATTCATGAACATTTTATACATGATTACAATTAATTATTGTGTTATTATATTCATTATGGGCCTTTGAATGAGTTATATTGTTTTATTTCAACATTTGGGATTGTTTGTTTTCTTAGATTTCATGACTATTCATTTGAATACAAGAATTGATGTTCGAGTAAAATGTGGATAAAAAAATTTCTATTAAATTTTATTCATGATCAAAAAGTAATTTAAATAATATTATAATAATATTTATATACCATGACTAAAAATCATTATATAAAATTTAATGATGACCGTTTAAGGTTAAGTTGGGTGGTTTTTTTATCACAACAGACATGTATTGTTTTATCATTTAGTATTTAGTATAAATGTTGTTTCAGGATAGAAAATGTGTTAATAATAAGTATTAAAAAAAATTAAACCATTTAATGGTTTTATTGAAAGCCTTGAAATTGTTTTTGGACAATAAATGTGGATCTCCCACGTTTTCAGTAAATTGACACATCACGGGAGACGATTTCATTTCTATGATCAAATAGAGAGATAGATATAGATGATTTTAATGATCTATATTCCACTACAATGATAAAAATATATGATATTAATTGTACTATTGTTAACAAACAATTGGATTAATTCATAACAAAATCTCTTATCCAGAAAAACACTAACGTCTGATAGCATGGTACAATCTAGTAACCTCGGAATACAATCATTCCATATGCATTATCTCCCTAGAAAACATATCCAAAATACCTATGTCTAAAAATTCATCTTTATAAAACATCAACACACTTTATTTTTCTCTCCACCATGAGTACTGCCAGTTTTAGAATGTACAATGTAATTTATTCTATTTATAGGTGTTCTAGGAGAGGAATGAGATGGAAACTAATTTCATATTCCTAGTCAACCAAATTTCCATAAGGTAAAAATTTATTTAGGATTTAAAATGATCATTAACTTCATCAGTGTTTCCTAAAACTTCTCATTTATTCTGAATAATTCTTGAATCTTCTTAATCTAGATTAAAACATTATATAAATTATTCAATTTGATGCATAATTAATTAAGATATCAATCATTATGGTGAAAAATAATGTAAGACTATAGAATTCTCAATAATATTAAAACATGAAAGAAACAACTGACTTTAAATGTGATTCACCAATTCAAATAAACAAACTTCTTCAATAATTGAAATATTTATTCCATGAACATCTTTACAACATCTTTATTCTTCTGTTTTTTTTATTTTTAAAAATCATCATCACAAAATAAAAAGGCTACTCTACTCCTTTTAAAGTCATTATCAAATACATCAAAAACCATTGTAGAAAAAACTTTACATTATACTTCAAAAAAATAAACATTCATTATTTTCTTCATACCCATAATCTTGTGTCTAATGATGTTTATTGTCTAATGATTTTATCATTGTTAGACAATGTATGAAGGATCATTCAATTGTTCCTTCTAATTAATTAGTTTTACTGCTACTCCAATGATTCATCACCATGTCTTTTCTAATTACACTAAATACACTATGAAATTATATCAAAGATTTTTTTTTGAACCAAATGCACTATAACAAAAATTTATATTTTTTTATTGTAGTTATAAATTTCAACTGAATTATTGTTCTCTGAATTCAGTATAGTCCCAATAACTCTGTATTTATCTTTCATTATTCCTGATATCTCCCATTTAATTACTCATCTAAAACTCATAAGATAATTCATAATTTCCTATAATGAATCTATCAAATAATTATTTGGAAAAAATTGAAATCAACAACTTCAAACTTCGAAGACATTAATCCATTTCCTCATCCAATGATTCTCCCACTGATGAACTAATTCTGGAGGACATTGTCTTCCAAAATTAATCATTACAAAAAATATTCCTGTATTATGAATTTGATAAAATTAGGATTATTGTAGAATCATCTGATATACGTTTGAAAGTTTTAGTGACTTTTAATCCCTTAAAAACATCTTTAATTCTATAAAAATGAATATTGTGTCCTTTTATTTCATAAGCATTTCAACACTTGTGTCTAAACAAGTTGTGATATTGAATATTACAAACATCAAACCATCCTCATACAAAGTATAGAGACATTTAGACACTGATAAAACTCATCATTATGATGGAAACATTCATTCTAGAACAATGGTGTGTTTGAAAACCGTCTTCTTCATCAGACCATGTTTAGAAATGAATGAAAAAGTGATGGCTATTGAGTCAAATCTATATGTAAACTTTTAATTTATATTCTTCCAATTTTTCAATTATTTAAACGTAAGAAACATACATTTTATGATTATTATTTCACTTTTCATTTAGAATCTAACAATATTTTCATCATGTTATTTACACACTTCACACTTACTTGAAAAAAAATCATTATATTAATCAATTGAATAAAATTAAAACCAAAAAATCATTCTTCCACATGAATATATATATACATCTTGGTGCAACCAGGATGAATAGAAAACTAAGATCTGTGATTTTATATCAATAAATCTTTCCTCAAATGGGAATCACTTGGAAAAAAGAAAATTATCCTAAATCCTAAAAAACGTACATCATCAAAATTAATTTCAATATATGTTCCTATCAAAATGGATTCTACTATTTCCTATAAATATTCATCCTCTTTCTAATATTTCTTAATTATTTGTCAAAATATTGATTGTATGGAAACATGAATGAAAATTAATTGTATCTCAACATCAACAACTCCTAGTAATAAATTCTTCAAATAATTAAACAATTGAAAATTTATCAAAAATGTAACGCCCCGACCCCAGCTACCCAGAGTCGGTGCATTACTTCGTAACATTGGCATGATCACAAAAGATCAAGTCTCGAAAGACCGATTAGTTTAGTAGCCTTGGAAACACTAGATACATTCGTAAACGTTACATTACATCATAAAGTGAAAAACAACAATAACAAAGTCTCCATAGTCCACACTCATATCCTCTTCTGACTATCCCTGCAGGTCATTCATAAAATACTTCTTCACATCCTGGAAAATATTAAAACATTGAAAGGGGTGAGCTCAGATGCTCAGTAAGGATAACAATATTGCGGAAGCTTTTATAAATAAACATAAACATTTAAGGCAATGTATAACTAAAACAAAAGCCTTTTTAAACTTGAACATCAACATAATATGGCAAAAGTAAAATGAGATAATGCCATTTACTTCTTCACATGGATATTCTACTGGTCGAATAATCACATGCAATATCAATAACCACTTTCATAATGAGGGAATGTATAATGCCGGACATTCTGAAACATTTTGTCAAGGCCTCGGCCAAGACGTCTAAAATGATTAAGGCCTCGGCCAAAACCATAAATCAAATTGGGAAAGGGCCTCGGCCAATTCCACGTCTAGTTGTCTCATGAGACCTACCGATGCACCGAGGAGCTATAGCGGGCTCCACCCGTCACTTATTAAGTCCAATACATTCCTCATATGAATAGGTTTAAACATATCATAAACCATAACATAATCGTATCACATAAAACATGAATAAAGGAAACATAACATTTCCACATTTCAATCACAAGATATCAATACAACACTTTGATATGATAAAAACGCTTTCAAAACCATTTTCAATACCAAAATAAATGAAAGTTAAAACTTTGTATTTATTTTTCATTAAAAAAAATAATGGCTTGTAGAGGAAGCCGAAACTCAAATAATGGTCACGGCGGCGGAGAAGTCGTTGTCGCCGCATATGTACGGAAAGAAAAACATTCTCTTTTTGTCGTTTAGTAAAACGCTTCGTATAAAAAGATTCCTTTTGAATAAACGTAAAAGTCAAAGGGGTTTATACTCCGTATAAAAGAAAGTTGTGTATAAAACCAAATATGACTCAATGAAAGGAGATTGAGACGAAGTCCTTAAAAAGATCATTTTTAAAATAAAATAGATCTATTATGTGTATTCACTATAGTTACACATAAAGAAAGTAAAAATACAAAATAGGACATAATAATATCATGACATAATTTGAAAGTAGGAGATTAACCCAAAGAATAGAAATTGGGTTAAGAAGTTCCCTTACCTCGTGTCTGACTTGACTCAACCATTCTTTAACCTCCTGAATAATAAACTAGAGTTAATATATACCTTATTAAGAACCATTTTCAATTTAATTATCCTTATTATATCACTTATTACAATGATATGAACATTATGTAATTATTTAAGTTAATAACGGTCGTTTTGTCGATCTTTGGTACTTGAGTCAACAATAAGCTTCTTATAATTACAAGTTGTTTATGTGGTGAAATATCCATTATATCCAGAATTATATTCATGATTTAGATGTCATATATATATTATATATCCAGTATATACATTCATTTATAATATTACGTAACATTTAGAGGTGAGAAATGAAATGCACCGTTCATGGAGACGGTAAGCCGTACGTACGCATGAACGCTACTTTCATTTCAATTTCATATTTAATGGAACTAAATCATAATGATATAAATGTATAATATAATTCCAGTATAATATAGTGTATAATACCATTTACTCCATCCTTTATACATCCCACATATGGCATTAACGATTCAAATCACTTTGAGGGGGCGGTAGTCCGCACTTCCTAAAATGAAATTATCGCGTTTTACCCATAATGGAAATCATAAAGTAAGCCATAAATGAGAAATACAGGGGGATAAGTAAAACATAAACACATTATATATCATATATAAATATAGTGACATCTTAATGGCCACCTTTGAAGGTGTTATATGAGTGTTGAACAATCATCGTTTCGTGAGGCAGAAATTCGCCATCCACAGAAACCGTATGTTCTTTAACCATTAGATGTAGGTGTGTGTAAGTGTAGCTCGAATACTTCTTATAACAACATCCTAGTATATTGAGGATACTGGTGTTGTTACAAAAGAAATGAATAAAAAGAGTTTAGGGGGTTGGAGAAGAAAAATAAAACAAAACAACATTAGAAAAGACATTACCTCAAAATCGGGTAACGCTTTTTGATTTGAGACAAAGGCTTCCTTGGGAAGAGTTCTGCCTAAAGTGAGGATTCTAGGAGTAATAGAGGGATGTTGGGAGAGTATTTGGGCAGAGGTTGGCCGAGCCAAATGGCTTGAAGGTGTGAATAAGGTGGGAGAGGTGGGGGCCTTTTATAAGTGGAGAGGAGGGGCACTTTTGGAAAGATTGAAATGTTACATTATTTACACAATGCTTTTCGGATTCTAAAGGTCCCACACTTATATAATTCGAGGATAAGGTGATAAGGGTTCGAAATATCCTCATCCAATTGGCTTTGGACAAGTGTAATCCTTGTATTTTGCATTATCTTCTCATTTTATTTAAATCGTTAAATAATGAGGTCATCACTGCATCATCATGATGTCATACATAATTTAATTTATTTAATGTCTAAAAATTATAAAAAAAATACTATGATGTAGGAAATCGTTTTAGAGTTCTAATGAATATTTATAATCAAAATTTGGACTTGTTTAACCCCACTTAAAAATTGTTTTAGTAAAATAACTCATGTTTGTGTCAATTTAACTTTAACATTAAATAAATATATATTAATGTCATTTTCCAACTAAAGTGGCTCCATGGGGTCCCCAAGTTGACCCATGGGTTGTATTGGTCGGCCATGACTCATACAATAGGAGTAGGACAAGTGTCAAGCTCATATAATATTATTAAAACATTGTTTTTACCTTAAACTACACTAATTACCTCTAATCGCGATTACGAACTTAAAAGTTACTATTCACCAAAAAATTATTTTAATCTTATTGAACCACATTTTACTTCTTAATGACAACCATGTATGTCGGATTTTTGAAAATCAAATCACAGAAGTGGTAATATTTCATTTAAACGAAAAATCAGTTATTTAACTACCACTTAGTGGTTTCACTATTCATCAAAAATTGAAGTTTTTCAGAATAAGGCCAAAATTTCACCCTAAGCTATAATTGATATTACGAATTCAAAAATGATGTCTATTTTACAAAATTCCAAACATATTAGTTTCATTAATTAATTTTATAATTAATTCCCGCTGTCACAACAAATAGCGTGTTTTTAAGAAACAATTTATATCAAAAGATTGGCAATTGTTTATGTCCAATTTCAATGTTAAATTAATTCTAATGACCACCATTGGATAAAATGGTAAAAATATATTCTAATTATACTCTAAAACCACTCAATAGTATAATTTATCACTATGAATTATTTTTATTAAAAAAGTTGTTTTAAGTATTTTTCACTATTCAAAAAAATTTGGAAGTTCTCGGAAAATTACAAAAAATTCAACATAGGCTAATTTCAATATTAGGAATACAAAAATGAAGTCCATTTTGAAATATAAAATTTCTATAATTTTAAAAAGTGGTTATTACTATTCATAACGGCTATTTTGATTTGTCGCGATGTTTTAGAACTCGAAGTTGCGTACAATGCAAGCTATTGCATTATTAAAAGAGAGGCGTATCGTGGAAGCTCGGGGTGTTACATTCTCCCCTCCTTCAATAAATTGCGTCCTCGCAATTTGAAATTTTTCTTTGATAATAAAAGGCTGAAAATAGAAAATACCTTTGTGGAAAACCCACATCGGAAATAAGGTTAATAAATATATAACATTAAAAGAAAGCAGGATAAGTACAAAGGTCACCCGATATAGCCCATTCTAGGATTCTATGAAAATATGGATATGGAAGAAAAACAAACCATCAAGGTCTGATGGAGAGTTATAGAAAACAGGATTAGGAGAATGTTTAACCATAAGAAAATCACAAACTTGTGATTGGTTAAACGGTCATTGAATCCCCAGTTGGAAAAGTTAACCGACAACATTTTTGTTTTAAGTTACCTTTTATAATGTTGAGGAATTTATTTATGAGATTTACTAAGAACGTAAGGGAATATACATACTTGTTATGTATACTTTCATTCGTTAATAAATTTTTACCACAAACCCAACTTTTACTCCAAATGGAAACGGAACTCAAAAATATTCTATTTATCCTAATTGTATAAGGTTCCAAATGTTAACACATACCATTTAGATCAGTAAAACTATTTTGTAATAACCAGGGACTTCCTGTAGGCTAGTGGTAGGAAATAAAGGCTTGTCGCACTATGGTTGTGGGTTCGTTTCCTGCAGCTTTGTCCGACGCGACGGGTTATTCCCCACCCTGCAGGTTGTCCTTTTCCTAAAAATATAGTACTATACTATTCCAAAAATAATCTTCATAAATGTTTTAACCTTAAACAATACTATCCAAAGTTCAACTTAATCCATTCCAACCTTAATAGTTATCCAAAATACTTCTGTCCAACTCACAGTCCAAATTTTATAAGGAAGGTAAACATAATGAAGATCCTTTATCCCACGTAACAACATGTGAACACCTTCATCATGTATTCTTTTTAAACATACTGAATTACCATGATCCCTTATTCCTTATAGAATACTAGATATACTCCTTCTATCCAAAAATGTATACAAAACATCAATCAGTTTCAAGGAAGTTAAGTATATCCAAAATAATTTATCCAAATCAATCACGTCTTATTCCAAAATCACAATCTCAGTATCAAAACCATATTATGGTTTATCTTTCTCTCAACCATATATTTTCCAAAAATTTAACCTACTGTGGAGTCACTTTTCTTGGTTCCACACAATCTCAAGTCCTTGATGAAATAGTACTGCAGTACAATCCTTATATACTCCATAATTATTATAACCAGTACATCATTGATACAACACTCAAATTAAAAAAAATCTTTAATAACAACATAAGAACTCTAATCATTACTCCTCATCTGTGGTAGTATCATAACTTGATTATTATCCAATAACATCATTTGGGGCATGCTCTGATGATTTGGACATTGGTTTGCGTAGTGTCCCCAATCCTTGCAGAAGAAGCATTGTACATTTGAAACCATTTTCTTACCCTTGCAGTCACGCACTTTGTGTCCTTTTTCTCTACACTTATAAAAAACTCCCATTCCCTTTAGGCAAGTTCCATGATGTTTCTTCCCACAATTACCACATATTGGAAAATTCTTCTTTCCCCTCATCCCTTTATCCATCATTCTCTCTTCCATCCCTTTCGTCTCTTGCTTCGCTTCAAAGCCATAGGACTTAGAGAATTCTTTACTTATCCTATTAACACATGATACTATTTCTTCATATGTTGAGAACACATGGGAGACTATTTCCCTTCGAAATGTTGGCTTAATACCGTGAAAGATACTATCCTTCTTACTCTTTGGATCATACGTACTGCTGGAGTTCACATTCCTTCTACTGGGCGCCATTTCTATACAACGGCATAAACTAGGTTAGTTTATGAATCAAAATACATAATTCCATACTTGTAAAACACTTTACATAAATTGAACTATTTATGGATATAATCCATAATCATGAAAAGAAATGTTTTCTTTGAGTAAGTATGTACTCATAACCCTTCATAGTGGTTTGTAAGTAAAATGAGAATTATCCTAAGCATATCCCCCGGGAGTGTCGTAACCAAGAGTGCAGCAAGGCCCGTTGTCGTGCACCAGTTCCCGTTCGAGTCTAGCTCAAAGCGGTGTTTTCGGGTTTTACCCCTAGGTACATCTGTGCCAGAGCCGCCTCTACCTGCTCGTATCCAGACAGGGATGTATTTCTCGGAAAACTCATAACATCTCTATAATACCAAAATTCTAGGAAGTTCTTATATACTAATCCTCAAAGTCTATCTTTGGGCTATGTGCTCTAATCAGAGTTTATCTAAATCTAGCTTCCAAGGTTAGTACTAAACTGCCTCTGATACCAACTGTAACGCCCCGACCCCAGCTACCCAGAGTCGGTGCATTACTTCGTAACATTGGCATGATCACAAAAGATCAAGTCTCGAAAGACCGATTAGTTTAGTAGCCTTGGAAACACTAGATACATTCGTAAACGTTACATTACATCATAAAGTGAAAAACAACAATAACAAAGTCTCCATAGTCCACACTCATATCCTCTTCTGACTATCCCTGCAGGTCATTCATAAAATACTTCTTCACATCCTGGAAAATATTAAAACATTGAAAGGGGTGAGCTCAGATGCTCAGTAAGGATAACAATATTGCGGAAGCTTTTATAAATAAACATAAACATTTAAGGCAATGTATAACTAAAACAAAAGCCTTTTTTAACTTGAACATCAACATAATATGGCAAAAGTAAAATGAGATAATGCCATTTACTTCTTCACATGGATATTCTACTGGTCGAATAATCACATGCAATATCAATAACCACTTTCATAATGAGGGAATGTATAATGCCGGACATTCTGAAACATTTTGTCAAGGCCTCGGCCAAGATGTCTAAAATGATTAAGGCCTCGGCCAAAACCATAAATCAAATTGGGAAAGGGCCTCGGCCAATTCCACGTCTAGTTGTCTCATGAGACCTACCGATGCACCGAGGAGCTATAGCGGGCTCCACCCGTCACTTATTAAGTCCAATACATTCCTCATATGAATAGGTTTAAACATATCATAAACCATAACATAATCGTATCACATAAAACATGAATAAAGGAAACATAACATTTCCACATTTCAATCACAAGATATCAATACAACACTTTGATATGATAAAAACGCTTTCAAAACCATTTTCAATACCAAAATAAATGAAAGTTAAAACTTTGTATTTATTTTTCATTAAAAAAAATAATGGCTTGTTGAGGAAGCCGAAACTCAAATAATGGTCACGGCGGCGGAGAAGTCGTTGTCGCCGCATATGTACGGAAAGAAAAACATTCTCTTTTTGTCGTTTAGTAAAACGCTTCGTATAAAAAGATTCCTTTTGAATAAACGTAAAAGTCAAATGGGTTTATACTCCGTATAAAAGAAAGTTGTGTATAAAACCAAATATGACTCAATGAAAGGAGATTGAGACGAAGTCCTTAAAAAGATCATTTTTAAAATAAAATAGATCTATTATGTGTATTCACTATAGTTACACATAAAGAAAGTAAAAGTACAAAATAGGACATAATAATATCATGACATAATTTGAAAGTAGGAGATTAACCCAAAGAATAGAAATTGGGTTAAGAAGTTCCCTTACCTCGTGTCTGACTTGACTCAACCGTTCTTTAACCTCCTGAATAATAAACTAGAGTTAATATATACCTTATTAATAACCATTTTCAATTTAATTATCCTTATTATATCACTTATTACAATGATATGAACATTATGTAATTATTTAAGTTAATAACGGTTGTTTTGTCGATCTTTGGTACTTGAGTCAACAATAAGCTTCTTATAATTACAAGTTGTTTATGTGGTGAAATATCCATTATATCCAGAATTATATTCATGATTTAGATGTCATATATATATTATATATCCAGTATATACATTCATTTATAATATTACGTAACATTTAGAGGTGAGAAATGAAATGCACCGTTCATGGAGACGGTAAGCCGTACGTACGCATGAACGCTACTTTCATTTCAATTTCATATTTAATGGAACTAAATCATAATGATATAAATGTATAATATAATTCCAGTATAATATAGTGTATAATACCATTTACTCCATCCTTTATACATCCCACATATGGCATTAACGATTCAAATCACTTTGAGGGGGCGGTAGTCCGCACTTCCTAAAATGAAATTATCGCGTTTTACCCATAATGGAAATCATAAAGTAAGCCATAAATGAGAAATACAGGGGGATAAGTAAAACATAAACACATTATATATCATATATAAATATAGTGACATCTTAATGGCCACCTTTGAAGGTGTTATATGAGTGTTGAACAATCATCGTTTCGTGAGGCAGAAATTCGCCATCCACAGAAACCGTATGTTCTTTAACCATTAGATGTAGGTGTGTGTAAGTGTAGCTCGAATACTTCTTATAACAACATCCTAGTATATTGAGGATACTGGTGTTGTTACAAAATAAATGAATAAAAAGAGTTTAGGGGGTTGGAGAAGAAAAATAAAACAAAACAACATTAGAAAAGACATTACCTCAAAATCGGGTAACGCTTTTTGATTTGAGACAATGGCTTCCTTGGGAAGAGTTCTGCCTAAAGTGAGGATTCTAGGAGTAATAGAGGGATGTTGGGAGAGTATTTGGGCAGAGGTTGGCCGAGCCAAATGGCTTGAAGGTGTGAATAAGGTGGGAGAGGTGGGGGCCTTTTATAAGTGGAGAGGAGGGGCACTTTTGGAAAGATTGAAATGTTACATTATTTACACAATGCTTTTCGGATTCTAAAGGTCCCACACTTATATAATTCGAGGATAAGGTGATAAGGGTTCGAAATATCCTCATCCAATTGGCTTTGGACAAGTGTAATCCTTGTATTTTGCATTATCTTCTCATTTTATTTAAATCGTTAAATAATGAGGTCATCACTGCATCATCATGATGTCATACATAATTTAATTTATTTAATGTCTAAAAATTATAAAAAAAATACTATGATGTAGGAACTCGTTTTAGAGTTCTAATGAATATTTATAATCAAAATTTGGACTTGTGTAACCCCACTTAAAAATTGTTTTAGTAAAATAACTCATGTTTGTGTCAATTTAACTTTAACATTAAATAAATATATATTAATGTCATTTTCCAACTAAAGTGGCTCCATGGGGTCCCCAAGTTGACCCATGGGTTGTCTTGGTCGGCCATGACTCATCCAATAGGAGTAGGACAAGTGTCAAGCTCATATAATATTATTAAAACATTGTTTTTACCTTAAACTACACTAATTACCTCTAATCGCGATTACGAACTTAAAAGTTACTATTCACCAAAAAATTATTTTAATCTTATTGAACCACATTTTACTTCTTAATGACAACCATGTATGTCGGATTTTTGAAAATCAAATCACAGAAGTGGTAATATTTCATTTAAACGAAAAATCAGTTATTTAACTACCACTTAGTGGTTTCACTATTCATCAAAAATTGAAGTTTTTCAGAATAAGGCCAAAATTTCACCCTAAGCTATAATTGATATTACGAATTCAAAAATGATGTCTATTTTACAAAATTCCAAACATATTAGTTTCATTAATTAATTTTATAATTAATTCCCGCTGTCACAACAAATAGCGTGTTTTTAAGAAACAATTTATATCAAAAGATTGGCAATTGTTTATGTCCAATTTCAATGTTAAATTAATTCTAATGACCACCATTGGATAAAATGGTAAAAATATATTCTAATTATACTCTAAAACCACTCAATAGTATAATTTATCACTATGAATTATTTTTATTAAAAAAGTTGTTTTAAGTATTTTTCACTATTCAAAAAAATTTGGAAGTTCTCGGAAAATTACAAAAAATTCAACATAGGCTAATTTCAATATTAGGAATACAAAAATGAAGTCCATTTTGAAATATAAAATTTCTATAATTTTAAAAAGTGGTTATTACTATTCATAACGGCTATTTTGATTTGTCGCGATGTTTTAGAACTCGAAGTTGCGTACAATGCAAGCTATTGCATTATTAAAAGAGAGGCGTATCGTGGAAGCTCGGGGTGTTACATTCTCCCCTCCTTCAATAAATTGCGTCCTCGCAATTTGAAATTTTTCTTTGATAATAAAAGGCTGAAAATAGAAAATACCTTTGTGGAAAACCCACATCGGAAATAAGGTTAATAAATATATAACATTAAAAGAAAGCAGGATAAGTACAAAGGTCACCCGATATAGCCCATTCTAGGATTCTATGAAAATATGGATATGGAAGAAAAACAAACCATCAAGGTCTGATGGAGAGTTATAGAAAACAGGATTAGGAGAATGTTTAACCATAAGAAAATCACAAACTTGTGATTGGTTAAACGGTCATTGAATCCCCAGTTGGAAAAGTTAACCGACAACATTTTTGTTTTAAGTTACCTTTTATAATGTTGAGGAATTTATTTATGAGATTTACTAAGAACGTAAGGGAATATACATACTTGTTATGTATACTTTCATTCGTTAATAAATTTTTACCACAAACCCAACTTTTACTCCAAATGGAAACGGAACTCAAAAATATTCTATTTATCCTAATTGTATAAGGTTCCAAATGTTAACACATACCATTTAGATCAGTAAAACTATTTTGTAATAACCAGGGACTTCCTGTAGGCTAGTGGTAGGAAATAAAGGCTTGTCGCACTATGGTTGTGGGTTCGTTTCCTGCAGCTTTGTCCGACGCGACGGGTTATTCCCCACCCTGCAGGTTGTCCTTTTCCTAAAAATATAGTACTATACTATTCCAAAAATAATCTTCATAAATGTTTTAACCTTAAACAATACTATCCAAAGTTCAACTTAATCCATTCCAACCTTAATAGTTATCCAAAATACTTCTGTCCAACTCACAGTCCAAATTTTATAAGGAAGGTAAACATAATGAAGATCCTTTATCCCACGTAACAACATGTGAACACCTTCATCATGTATTCTTTTTAAACATACTGAATTACCATGATCCCTTATTCCTTATAGAATACTAGATATACTCCTTCTATCCAAAAATGTATACAAAACATCAATCAGTTTCAAGGAAGTTAAGTATATCCAAAATAATTTATCCAAATCAATCACGTCTTATTCCAAAATCACAATCTCAGTATCAAAACCATATTATGGTTTATCTTTCTCTCAACCATATATTTTCCAAAAATTTAACCTACTATGGAGTCACTTTTCTTGGTTCCACACAATCTCAAGTCCTTGATGAAATAGTACTGCAGTACAATCCTTATATACTCCATAATTATTATAACCAGTACATCATTGATACAACACTCAAATTAAAAAAAATCTTTAATAACAACATAAGAACTCTAATCATTACTCCTCATCTGTGGTAGTATCATAACTTGATTATTATCCAATAACATCATTTGGGGCATGCTCTGATGATTTGGACATTGGTTTGCGTAGTGTCCCCAATCCTTGCAGAAGAAGCATTGTACATTTGAAACCATTTTCTTACCCTTGCAGTCACGCACTTTGTGTCCTTTTTCTCTACACTTATAAAAAACTCCCATTCCCTTTAGGCAAGTTCCATGATGTTTCTTCCCACAATTACCACATATTGGAAAATTCTTCTTTCCCCTCATCCCTTTATCCATCATTCTCTCTTCCATCCCTTTCGTCTCTTGCTTCGCTTCAAAGCCATAGGACTTAGAGAATTCTTTACTTATCCTATTAACACATGATACTATTTCTTCATATGTTGAGAACACATGGGAGACTATTTCCCTTCGAAATGTTGGCTTAATACCGTGAAAGATACTATCCTTCTTACTCTTTGGATCATACGTACTGCTGGAGTTCACATTCCTTCTACTGGGCGCCATTTCTATACAACGGCATAAACTAGGTTAGTTTATGAATCAAAATACATAATTCCATACTTGTAAAACACTTTACATAAATTGAACTATTTATGGATATAATCCATAATCATGAAAAGAAATGTTTTCTTTGAGTAAGTATGTACTCATAACCCTTCATAGTGGTTTGTAAGTAAAATGAGAATTATCCTAAGCATATCCCCCGGGAGTGTCGTAACCAAGAGTGCAGCAAGGCCCGTTGTCGTGCACCAGTTCCCGTTCGAGTCTAGCTCAAAGCGGTGTTTTCGGGTTTTACCCCTAGGTACATCTGTGCCAGAGCCGCCTCTACCTGCTCGTATCCAGACAGGGATGTATTTCTCGGAAAACTCATAACATCTCTATAATACCAAAATTCTAGGAAGTTCTTCTATACTAATCCTCAAAGTCTATCTTTGGGCTATGTGCTCTAATCAGAGTTTATCTAAATCTAGCTTCCAAGGTTAGTACTAAACTGCCTCTGATACCAACTGTAACGCCCCGACCCCAGCTACCCAGAGTCGGTGCATTACTTCGTAACATTGGCATGATCACAAAAGATCAAGTCTCGAAAGACCGATTAGTTTAGTAGCCTTGGAAACACTAGATACATTCGTAAACGTTACATTACATCATAAAGTGAAAAACAACAATAACAAAGTCTCCATAGTCCACACTCATATCCTCTTCTGACTATCCCTGCAGGTCATTCATAAAATACTTCTTCACATCCTGGAAAATATTAAAACATTGAAAGGGGTGAGCTCAGATGCTCAGTAAGGATAACAATATTGCGGAAGCTTTTATAAATAAACATAAACATTTAAGGCAATGTATAACTAAAACAAAAGCCTTTTTAAACTTGAACATCAACATAATATGGAAAAAGTAAAATGAGATAATGCCATTTACTTCTTCACATGGATATTCTACTGGTCGAATAATCACATGCAATATCAATAACCACTTTCATAATGAGGGAATGTATAATGCCGGACATTCTGAAACATTTTGTCAAGGCCTCGGCCAAGACGTCTAAAATGATTAAGGCCTCGGCCAAAACCATAAATCAAATTGGGAAAGGGCCTCGGCCAATTCCACGTCTAGTTGTCTCATGAGACCTACCGATGCACCGAGGAGCTATAGCGGGCTCCACCCGTCACTTATTAAGTCCAATACATTCCTCATATGAATAGGTTTAAACATATCATAAACCATAACATAATCGTATCACATAAAACATGAATAAAGGAAACATAACATTTCCACATTTCAATCACAAGATATCAATACAACACTTTGATATGATAAAAACGCTTTCAAAACCATTTTCAATACCAAAATAAATGAAAGTTAAAACTTTGTATTTATTTTTCATTAAAAAAAATAATGGCTTGTAGAGGAAGCCGAAACTCAAATAATGGTCACGGCGGCGGAGAAGTCGTTGTCGCCGCATATGTACGGAAAGAAAAACATTCTCTTTTTGTCGTTTAGTAAAACGCTTCGTATAAAAAGATTCCTTTTGAATAAACGTAAAAGTCAAATGGGTTTATACTCCGTATAAAAGAAAGTTGTGTATAAAACCAAATATGACTCAATGAAAGGAGATTGAGACGAAGTCCTTAAAAAGATCATTTTTAAAATAAAATAGATCTATTATGTGTATTCACTATAGTTACACATAAAGAAAGTAAAAATACAAAATAGGACATAATAATATCATGACATAATTTGAAAGTAGGAGATTAACCCAAAGAATAGAAATTGGGTTAAGAAGTTCCCTTACCTCGTGTCTGACTTGACTCAACCGTTCTTTAACCTCCTGAATAATAAACTAGAGTTAATATATACCTTATTAAGAACCATTTTCAATTTAATTATCCTTATTATATCACTTATTACAATGATATGAACATTATGTAATTATTTAAGTTAATAACGGTTGTTTTGTCGATCTTTGGTACTTGAGTCAACAATAAGCTTCTTATAATTACAAGTTGTTTATGTGGTGAAATATCCATTATATCCAGAATTATATTCATGATTTAGATGTCATATATATATTATATATCCAGTATATACATTCATTTATAATATTACGTAACATTTAGAGGTGAGAAATGAAATGCACCGTTCATGGAGACGGTAAGCCGTACGTACGCATGAACGCTACTTTCATTTCAATTTCATATTTAATGGAACTAAATCATAATGATATAAATGTATAATATAATTCCAGTATAATATAGTGTATAATACCATTTACTCCATCCTTTATACATCCCACATATGGCATTAACGATTCAAATCACTTTGAGGGGGCGGTAGTCCGCACTTCCTAAAATGAAATTATCGCGTTTTACCCATAATGGAAATCATAAAGTAAGCCATAAATGAGAAATACAGGGGGATAAGTAAAACATAAACACATTATATATCATATATAAATATAGTGACATCTTAATGGCCACCTTTGAAGGTGTTATATGAGTGTTGAACAATCATCGTTTCGTGAGGCAGAAATTCGCCATCCACAGAAACCGTATGTTCTTTAACCATTAGATGTAGGTGTGTGTAAGTGTAGCTCGAATACTTCTTATAACAACATCCTAGTATATTGAGGATACTGGTGTTGTTACAAAATAAATGAATAAAAAGAGTTTAGGGGGTTGGAGAAGAAAAATAAAACAAAACAACATTAGAAAAGACATTACCTCAAAATCGGGTAACGCTTTTTGATTTGAGACAATGGCTTCCTTGGGAAGAGTTCTGCCTAAAGTGAGGATTCTAGGAGTAATAGAGGGATGTTGGGAGAGTATTTGGGCAGAGGTTGGCCGAGCCAAATGGCTTGAAGGTGTGAATAAGGTGGGAGAGGTGGGGGCCTTTTATAAGTGGAGAGGAGGGGCACTTTTGGAAAGATTGAAATGTTACATTATTTACACAATGCTTTTCGGATTCTAAAGGTCCCACACTTATATAATTCGAGGATAAGGTGATAAGGGTTCGAAATATCCTCATCCAATTGGCTTTGGACAAGTGTAATCCTTGTATTTTGCATTATCTTCTCATTTTATTTAAATCGTTAAATAATGAGGTCATCACTGCATCATCATGATGTCATACATAATTTAATTTATTTAATGTCTAAAAATTATAAAAAAAATACTATGATGTAGGAAATCGTTTTAGAGTTCTAATGAATATTTATAATCAAAATTTGGACTTGTGTAACCCCACTTAAAAATTGTTTTAGTAAAATAACTCATGTTTGTGTCAATTTAACTTTAACATTAAATAAATATATATTAATGTCATTTTCCAACTAAAGTGGCTCCATGGGGTCCCCAAGTTGACCCATGGGTTGTCTTGGTCGGCCATGACTCATCCAATAGGAGTAGGACAAGTGTCAAGCTCATATAATATTATTAAAACATTGTTTTTACCTTAAACTACACTAATTACCTCTAATCGCGATTACGAACTTAAAAGTTACTATTCACCAAAAAATTATTTTAATCTTATTGAACCACATTTTACTTCTTAATGACAACCATGTATGTCGGATTTTTGAAAATCAAATCACAGAAGTGGTAATATTTCATTTAAACGAAAAATCAGTTATTTAACTACCACTTAGTGGTTTCACTATTCATCAAAAATTGAAGTTTTTCAGAATAAGGCCAAAATTTCACCCTAAGCTATAATTGATATTACGAATTCAAAAATGATGTCTATTTTACAAAATTCCAAACATATTAGTTTCATTAATTAATTTTATAATTAATTCCCGCTGTCACAACAAATAGCGTGTTTTTAAGAAACAATTTATATCAAAAGATTGGCAATTGTTTATGTCCAATTTCAATGTTAAATTAATTCTAATGACCACCATTGGATAAAATGGTAAAAATATATTCTAATTATACTCTAAAACCACTCAATAGTATAATTTATCACTATGAATTATTTTTATTAAAAAAGTTGTTTTAAGTATTTTTCACTATTCAAAAAAATTTGGAAGTTCTCGGAAAATTACAAAAAATTCAACATAGGCTAATTTCAATATTAGGAATACAAAAATGAAGTCCATTTTGAAATATAAAATTTCTATAATTTTAAAAAGTGGTTATTACTATTCATAACGGCTATTTTGATTTGTCGCGATGTTTTAGAACTCGAAGTTGCGTACAATGCAAGCTATTGCATTATTAAAAGAGAGGCGTATCGTGGAAGCTCGGGGTGTTACAAAAAATAATAATTTTAATATTGAATTATTTGTTTAATTAAATAATTAACAACTAAGTTTTCTTTTCCAAAACGATAGATAATAATGAAATTGTAATCGTTGACTAGTTCCATCCATATTTTGTATTTTATGTTTAATTCATTCTGAGTGAATATATACTTCAAACATTTGATATATGTTTATTTATTAAACATTACTACATACAAAATATACCTTAAAATTTTCAAAACAAAACCCATAGTATCTAATTCCAAATCAAAGGTTGCGTAATTTAACACCAGAAAATTAATCTAAAGGGAAGAATAATAAATTACATGATCATTATGCATTAGGAAACAACCAATTACTCTAAATAAATAATCAATATTGATGCAAACTCATCATTTATAGAATGGCAGGCTAAAAATGGATCATTCGCCAATGTTCTTTTTCCCAAAAAAAATAATCACATACATTTTTTAAATGAATTTAACTCCTTTTAAGATAACTTGGTTAATGTGAGTTTTCAATAAACCACATGAATTAACCATATAATAAAATAAAACTATGACTATTTATGAAATTTTTAGTTCTTCTGAATTATCTAATAACAATTTTTTAGTAGATTCCATTCGTATTCCATATTTATAAAAAATATGTCCAATGAATGATATTTATTACAACTAAAATTCAAACATACTAATTTTTTCATTGTGTTTGATTTCATTTCATTTTTGAAAACAAATTATTATCGTTATTTCAAATTCCTATTGAATATTATAATATAAAAAAAATTCATCAATAAAAAAACCAAAAACAGTTGAAATAACTACATAAAAACTATTCAAAGGGTCTATAAATACAACATGTGAAACAAATAACCCAAACAGAATAACTACAAACTCATATTTCCCTTATATATTCTGAATCATAGACTTTGTAAATTTTTCATTATTCACTATAAATTATTGCTACCCTGGCCTCATGTCAACTATAAAAAAAATATATAGATTCCTAGATCTAATAAAAAATAATTGATATGGGGAAATGGAATCATATTCAAAAAATAATATTATTCAAGGATCAATAAATATTGAAAATTCTCCCTAAAAAGAAATTATTAAAAAAAAGACAAACTCATGGTGATGTTACCAGTGGGTGAAAATATTATCTAATAAATTCTATAATTTCTTTTTCAATATTAAAATTTCCACTAGGCCAATTCGATATGGGGGTCTAGAAATAGTACTGACATCCACTAAAAATTCAACCTTAAACTGAACCTCCCAAACAGGAATAAAAATATGTAAATTATAAATAAAAACATTCATGCATTCATTTACTACTTGCACATCGATAATTGTAAGAGTTTCATTATTTACAAAAAATATGAGCTATGTAAATCTAACTACAATCACGAATCAATTTATCGTATTATTAGTAAGTTATTGAAATAATTAAATCACTGAAGAAGAAACTCTTATCTCTTCGATCATTCATTTATTGGTAAATTTAAAACCAATACATACCATGAATGAGATAAAAATATTTAATGTCCAGTTTAACACGATTTCATTGAAATATCATCCCATTGATAACAAAATGAAAATTTATATACAATTTTGATTGTTAAATAATTAATCCATACATTTTTAACAAAATCTAAATCTTATTTTGATGTGAAGATATTATTAATTTTCTGATAAATTTATTATTTAATAATTTATGTGAAGATCGAGGGTCAAATAGTATAGTGGCATAATTCAAAAACACAAGTAACATACCAATCAACAATCCATTTTATGTCCCATTATCAACCATTCTAGTGGAAAAGGATTTTCCCTCACAATTTTATTTATGATCAGGATTATTTCTATAACAAGAAATTATTTCTAGACATTTTTTAGCATAATTAAAACACAAATTGCAACTAAAAGAAATCAACATTCGATAGATAGTTATAACCACATTCAATTTTTCATGAATAATTTTTTAAAATTCAAGATCCCTGTGACCAAACTAATCACACTAGAAACAAATCCCAAATCCTCTCAGTTATTTTTTGAAATGTTTTCCATAGTTAAAACATTGTGGGGGATTTAAATTAGACTCTTTAAAATGTCTTTTAATTTTTTCCAATCTCCTTGAACTTGTCTTATTATTTTCACATCAAGGAACATATTCCTCCACAAAATCCATCTAAACATTATCATCCTAAAAAATCACATTCCAATAACTGTTAAATTATCTTTATGAAAATTATATTTGTAAATATGGATTCAAATAGAAGTAATGTATGTTAATTTTTCTATTAGTGTCATGACTGAAATCGAGCACATACATAGAAAAAGTTTTTATTTTTTATCTATAGGAAGCTATAGAATATTCATCTTTTGGCCTCAATTCCATGATATTGTTTTCAATTTAGTGCCAAAAAAATATAATGAAATATTGTTCGTGGAAAATATCAGGTAATGTTTCATATTTCCTGGCATCATGATAATATTTTTCTTCAATATTAGTTATCTAATACAACTATATATTTGATTCACCATCATAAAGATAAATGAAAATACACACCATTTAACATTGTGAACATCCCATAACATTAAATATCATTTAAAATGAATTGATCTATTCTTCTTAAACCATAAGGCTTTGTGGTACAATGTATGTTGGAGGATGTTTCCTCATGAAATTCGGCTCAATAGACATATTGCTTTATGGTAGATCAACTTCGTCTATACACTGGATCCCAACACTATTTATAGATTGTTCCAATTATGACATCACTAGAAAAAAATATTTTATTCATATTCAAACAATCTTAGTATGTAGATTTTGATATTTATTTTCTTTTTGGGGCCTTTCAAATAGATATTCCATGTTTCCTCTCTAGAAAACCACTTTGAAAAAGTGTATTTTTTTGAATAATCATTGTAATCATTAAATTATATATCATTTAAAATTAACTATATGGAAAAATAACTCAATAAAAATATTTTAACAATATCTTTACCTATACAATTATCTAAACTATACATTGATGCCTTCTTTAAGAAACCATCAATAATGATTATATAATATTGTGATTTAGTCAAGGAATTAATTTCATTCACTATGATGATCATTTCATGTATTGAGTTCAATTGAATTAATCCATAAGCCATACATTAAAAAAATCATGTAAAAAAATGTGGAAACATCCAATTATTATCATTTTTCCACTATATAAAACATTTTTTTTAAAAATTCCATTTCAAAATATCTTCATGACAGAAAAAATTATTCCATCATTTCCCGTACACATCCAATGAAAAAACATGTAAAATAGATGGATGAGAAAAAACACTTTGTGACTGATACAAAGAATGGAAATAATTTTATCATAGAAGGCATTGAAAACATAAATTTATTAACATTATCTCAAATATTATACGAACTCAGAAAATATAACATTTTCATTTGAAAAAATAAATCCCTTAAGAAATCATTAAAACCCAATTCATTAAATTAAATCATCTTTTTTGTGACTTAGAGCATCATATTTATAAAACCCTTTCATACCACTTTTATTTGGAATAACCACATGAAAAAATTCTAATATAATATATACAAAATTAATTTTTTATATATATGAGAAAACCAATAATTTATGTTATAAGATCCTCATAATGTGTTATCTGTAATACCACATAATATTACTTTTTATGGTCTCACTTGATGCTATTTGTTCTACCCCACCGTATGAGTTGTAATTGGAACACCCGACACTACCTCGACAACCCAATTGTGATATATGTAATGTGATCACTAGGTAATAATTGTGTGCACCCATTTCACATGTATAATTATCCCATACCATAAAAATAATTAATTATTTTATTCGTTAACATTAAAAAATTATTTTTCTGTCACAATAAAATCACTTATGGATATCAAAATACAGTTTTTTTAATCCTGCATTTTCAATAAGAAAATACCATTTTCTATTGAAGGAAATCATTATCAATTATAAGATAAAAAAAGGAAGAGTTTTTTTTAGTGAAGTAAACATGTAATATTCAATTTTGTGTAGAAATAAAATAATTTTCATTGTGGAAAAAAATATTTTGTTGCAATGCGCATTAAAAATAGAATATTCATTTCTTCATTTGTCAAAAGCTTCCATATAAAACACATAAAATTATTCCTTTAGAAACCCATCAAAAAAAGTATAAAGGAGAAATTAAATTTTATTTATAAATATTTATTCAATATAAAACCATTCATAAAATCATTCTAATGGAATGGACATAGAAAATAACAATTTTAATGGAAAACATGAAAATAGAATATTTTCAGAGATAAGTCCTTTATCACATGGAAAACAGTTAATCATACACCCCATTAAATAATAACATCATACAAAATAATAAATATTATAAAAATAGATAAATAAAATATATATCATGTCAATGGGGTTGTATATATCACATATAAAATAATACTACTACAGAACATCAATAAATAACTCAATGAAATAATGTTGAAATAATATCACCAACCTTGAGCTCGGATTTTCATGTGTGTCTTTATCATCATGAATAATAAAAATATGTTAAAACATTACATTATTAATAAACTTTTACCAATTTATTATTTATTTAATACCACTTAGATATAATTTTATATATAATTATTTAATCTATGATGTATATGTTATATGTTTTTGTCCATATCTAGCTTCTATGTCAAAAATGAATTCTGTTGGATGGATATGGTCATATATGGAAACATTTAAACAAATAAAGATTAAAAAATATAAAATATTATCATATTTCTTTATAAATTATAATTTTAAAACCAATAATCAATTATTTTTTGGAAAAATGATCTAACATTGTGATCTTGGAGATGGTACATTGTACATATGCATGACTTACATTTCCATTTTTTCAATGAAAATTATGAAATGAAGGTGTGTAATATTTTACCATTTTAGAATTATAATTATATCAAAAACAACATATTATTATATTTTAAATTATTTTATATGTCGTCATATATATATGTGGTGAAGAAAAATTCAGCATCGCTTAGAGAATGCAGGTGTCCACACGTACACAAATAATGTTATCATTTTTCATTGGTGAGTAAAAAGGTATGAATGAAAATAATATACTTTATTTACAGAATGATAAATATGTCATTAATATATTAATAATTTCATTTTTATATTATATATATACATTATTTGAAACCATATTTCAATATATTTAATATGTTAGTGAAAACAAATCACATCACATCGCGAGGCAGTATTCTGCCATACACATGACTGATGTTATCATATCTATAATGGTGTGGAATATAAAAATGTAAATTTCTTAAATGAATAAATATGTATAATAATTTTATAAATATCATTTAAAAAATGTTCCATCCATCATCCTAACCAATCGTTACATGTGGTAATGGAAAAAATAATGACATCTTTTCATGAGGCCTTAATCTGTCATACATGAGAATGATGACGTCCTAACCCATTTGATGGATGTATTTTTTATTATAGTTAATAACCATAAAAAATATTTTATTTTATTTAGTTTTAGTTGGTTAATATATTTTCATGGTATTATATGATTTCATGGAGTAGGTAGATGAAATAAAACAATCACACTCATTAATGAATAAAACCTCTTCTTCTGGTATCTCATTTTGGTTTTCAACAATGTTCATCCATGGTTGTATTTATTTAAATGTTAGGTCACTAATGACTAAATTAGGTATTTTAAGATGGTATTTGAGTATTTATTGGAAGGACTATTTTCTTTTTACGGTGTTTCATGATGGGGAGAGGGGTGGCCTTTTATATGTGATGTGAGTGGAACAACTATACTGTTTTGAAATAGATTATTCAATAATGTTTTATCAATGTAAAAATGACCCAATAAAATAAAATTAATGATACTAGAAGTAGTATGGTATATTTTTATGAAAATATGTATTTTGTAAATTATTTGGGTCATTTTTGAACCTCATATTCTTTGTTTATTCAAAATATAATCTCATTTTTCACTAAATCACTATAATTAATTTAAACTATTTTCAATACTAATTCTTGAAAAAAATTATACTTACCATGTTGAAAATTATAAATTATTATTATTTCAAATATTTATCAATTTTTTCTAATATTAAATTCTTATACGCAGAAATTTTTAAAACAAAATTAGTCCAGAAGAAATTGAGAGAAATCGGTTTTGTTAAAAATAATATTTTTTACAAAAAGATAACTCTATATTAACTATATGACTGATAATAACCATTAATGAATATAAATTAATATTCACATATATATTATCTAATCATTTAATCTAATACATTTTTAATTAGAAATTATATTAATTAATTAGAAAGAAAAAATATTATGCATTTTAAAACAGTTTTTAAAAAACCCAAATTTTTATCCCAAAAAGAAAATACTACTACAGAAAAATAGATCTAAAAAATTAGAGGAATATAAATAAATAAAAAATAAATAGGTAATTTTAACACATATTCAAAAATTATCAAGGAAAAAAATTATCTAATTTATTATAATAAAATGTATTTGTATAAAAAATTGTATTTTCAATATTCGTAAAAAAAATATATATTCCCAAAAAATCCCAATGTTTTTCCCAAAGTATTTATTTAGTTTATGATTTAAAAACTGATATTAATTTTATCAAATTAAAATTCTAGAATTTAGTAATTGTGATTTTAAATATGACCTTATATGAAAAGAGTTTAGTTAAAACTATTTGATTTTTTGATATAATGTTATTAAAAAATGATATTATTAATGTTATTATCAAGATCATTTAAAATTTTTATAAACATGATTTACTATTTGTTGATGTAGATTTTGACATCATTAAACCATTTTTGAAATTTCGACCTCAGAATTTTATTCAGTTATTAGAATTTTTGGGATAACATTGCCTCACAAGAATATCAGATACCAAAGTTGCCTCTTCAACCATATGGCTTCTCTAAAAAAATATAACATTGTAAATAAAATTAATCTAAAAATATATATCTCTATTATCAAAAACAATATATATTAGATACTACTCATAATAAGTATTATCTTCCAACTAAACTACTTTGTGGAACAAACATTAGATGAATCTCGAACATATGTCCTTAATATTGAAACATGGAATACTTTTGATTCTAGAGATAAACATGGGGGGAAATCCATATCATAAGAAATTGACCGATTTTAACCCTCAATTTAATATTAATAAATGAACCATTTCATTACAATTCTATTTTTACTACAATTCAAGGAATTTTTCCCTAGAGATTCCTTTATAAATACATGATCACATGCCTCTAATAACATAACTTTTTTGTTGTTATCTATATAACATTTATTCCTACTTTGATTCATCCTCATATATTACGAAATAATCATTACATTATTTTAAGTTTCCTATACCCAATATAGTCCCATAAATGATCTTTTTCGAACATAATCCCAAAAATCATGTCTTTGCGACTACTTTTAAAATAATCCCTCAAATGGTTCCATCTGTAAACCTGTATGAAAACTATTATTATAAGATAACTTAATTCAATATATATGTTTATCCCAATATCCCTAGTAGTCCACTATTTAAAAAAGAATAATATATTACAATGTATGAATTTTTATCTCAGACATACCTTCTTATTGACGATGTAATGTCGTACTAGAATTTAATTCAGTACCTAACTACATCTAATTCCCTTTAAAAAATTTAGATTTCAACCCAAGATCATTGTCGAATATAACGGATAATGGAACTCCATGAAACCTAACTATATCCTTTGCACAATGTAGATAAATATAATATAAATAAATTATATATCAAATAGAAAAAAATTGGAATATTTGTATAATAGATCAACAATACCCCAAATCTGGTTGTTATCACTGGATTTCCTTTTCAATCCCATTATGAAATCCATGTATACATTTTCAAAAAACCTCTCCAACCATGGAAAAGAATAAATTACCCCTTTTAGTAAAAATCATTCTTATATATCATACCAAAAAGATAAAATCATCATGGTTAATTCAGTAATAATATTTTTTATTCTACCCAATAAGTAAAACTATCAAAGGTGTATGTACATCATAATACAACCTAGATGAATGGAAAATGGTGAACTATGAGATTCAATCAACATTACATTCCTGAACTAAAAAGAAGGACATAATATTTTCCCATATAATAAAAAACAATCTTAATCAATAATAAAATAAGGAATCTGACACATCTGAATAGATTCTATAATTTTTTTCAATTATTGATACTTCTTATGAGATTGAATAAATTTTTTTGACAAATTCAACATTAAAAAATAGAAAGAATATAGTTGGTGTCACTACATCCATTACTTATGGCCTAAAACATATCAAATAATTAACTAAAGGATTATATTCTAAATATAACACATATAATGGTGTACAATATTTTCGACTCAAACAATCAGCCACTTTGTTTAACCTTCAAGGATAATAAAGAATAGATAGATCATAATCCTTGAAAAGTTTTAGCCATATTACCTTTCTCATGTTTATTTATCTTTTAGTGAATATATATTTATAATTTTGTGATCAAAATATATTTCCCACTCTACTCTATACAAATATTTTATCCCAATTTTTAAATTCTAAAACAAAGTGAAAAATTACAAATCACGTGTAGGGTAGTTTTACTTGTGTGGTTTCAACAAAAGTGGATAGTTATAAATTAATTAATTATTCTACATTAGTACATGACCATGTTCTTTTAATGAAGCATTGTTTTATAATGAGAACTAATGATTTTGGGAATGATCTTCCAAAATGAAATAATTCACCAGTATTATTTTTAATTCCTAAAAACAATCATCATATTCTTTTTCCACATCAGTTTAACTCATTTTTTAGGTAACATAGTTACTGGTAAAGGAAATTGATAACTATTCTAATCAAACTATCGAATTTAAAACATTAATACATCAAAAATACAAATCTATTTGACATTTTTGTACCATACCCATTCATCAAAAAGTTGTATTTTATGAGGTTAAACAATTATACAATATTAAAAATCAATATGGGAATGGAAATAATTATTTCATCCAAAATTATTCCTTTATAAATTTACAATATAGTGTATTTTATATTAGGTTTTGAAAAACATTTCATATGTGTATTTCATGTTCCTCTTGAATTTTAGAATACAACTATATTTCTTCAATAAACATAAAAAACATTTCAATGAACTCATGATAATTTATATTCATTATTTCTATAAATATAGTACTTGTATCAAACAACCCAAACAGTGTAAAACTAATCTCATAGTTACTATATCTATTACAAAACCATGTATTTGGAATGTATTCCTCATAAAAATTCATCTTATGGTACCTTAATCTCAGGTAATCCTTTTAAAAATAAAATTCTTCCTGATGTTGATCATAAAAATCATCGATACATAGATAGGGATATTTTTTATTAAAATAGATGGAATTCAAGGCTCTTTAATCAGTTAAAGGTATCATTGAATAACCTTTCTTTTTTTAAATAATGGAAGCAATCCCTGGTGATGTTCTAGGTTTGATTGAACCATTAAATAATTACTCTTGTAATTTTTTTATTAAAATACTCACTTCATCCATTCGATTAGGGGGTTTAGAATTTAGATTTGAATGAGGTGATAAGTCAGCTGTAAAAATAAGATCCGTTTATCGAATTAAAATAAGAAAATCATTAGGAAAACATCTGAATTATCATTTACTATGTTCACAATGTTGATTTTAACTTTTTCATTCATTTGAAAAATATGATCTAGGTAACATTCAATTCCCTATCAAATCAATTTATCTACTTCTTGGTATGTTATAAAAGTCATAAAATCACCCAAAAACAACATTATTAGATCTATAATCAATATTATTATGATAAAATAAAAGAATATCCATACTATGAAAGATATCAATATCTTTTACGTGCACTTAAATATTAATTCTAGGAAACTACATCCCAATTAAAATAATGGGAGGATTCTATTAAATTGAGGTTTCTTTAATTATTCCTTCTTGAGATTCCACTAAATGATATATTTTACATTCATGAGGTATTATCCTAAATTTTGTTTAACATATACTAGAAATAAAAGAATGTGATGATTCAGAGTCAAATAAGGTACTGTAATAATTCTAAATCACATGTGATATACAATTCACCGCTTCATTTAATGGCCTATCATTTCCCATAGATTTATAAAATGACATTTCTATAAATTTCCCTTTTTGGTCATGATGATTTCCATCCCGTAAAAATATCATTGTTAACATATTAGCATAATGACACAAATCATTGAAATCAAAACAGCACTGTGTTTGATGGCTATGGGTTACCCCATTCCACTGTTTTTTGGGTCAATTTTTCAGAGTAATGAGGCATATGACTAAACTGACCACACTCTAGACACATCCTAGATCTTGTCATATATTTCACATTTTTTATTTAATTTCTTATAATGTTTTGGAAAATTACTACCAAAAAATTTAGTTATTTATTTAACTTTTTCCAACAAATCATTACCTTTTTTACTATTTTCATATTTATTAACATAAATTTCCTAAAAAACAATCTCACTTTTCTAATCACAAAAAACCCACATTCAAATATCCATTAAATAATCATTCTTCCGTTGTTATTTGTATACTAGGCATCAAATGTGAGTAAAATCTATTAATTTTACTATCAGTGTATCAAAAAAAATTTGGTACTTACCTTGACAATGTTATGATGTTTTCTTCACATGCAGCTACAAAATCCACATCTTTTTACCAAAAATCATAAAAAAAATTCCATCCATATCCAACCAGTCTAAGGAAAATATTTCTCAAATAATATATCATTTTATTATTTCAATTACATAGAATCAATATAATATTTTTCTTTAGGATTCTTAACCAAATATAATCACATGGCATATCCGAAATCTAAACTACAAATGGAACGAGAATAATTTTTATATTAAAAACATCCAATGATTTCAAATACATTTTCATGAGAATTGATCCAAAATTATTTTACCACAGGGTTATCAGATCCACTAAACAATGTGGGACTTTTTCTCAATTAATCCTCCAAAAAAACATTTTTCATTTGTGTTAAATGAGGTTCCTATATAGCATGGTTACCACTGCCATTAAATTATTCATTCAACTGATCCATCACTAAAAAAACATTTTTTTCGATACTATTTATATCCTCATACTGATTTCGAATGATATTTTACTCTTGCAGCCTTCCAACAATAGCTTCCAAATTTACACTAAGAAAAACCATTCTAAAAATGTAGTTTATATATAGCACCATTGAGATCATTAAGTCCAATAAAATATCATCAAAATATAAGGTAAATTCATTCAATAGTTATATATAAACGTTATCCAAACCTATAAAGTTATCTTAAAATACATTGTGTACCAACTATAAAGACCCGGCCATTGAAATTAAAAAACTAGTAGATTTAGAATAGAAAATACTTTCATTCATACGAAGGATATATTTAGGTATATGTTTTTTCTAAAATTAGACTGTATACTATAAAATACAAAACCATTCAATAAAAAGTCCTCACATCCAATAAGTATTCTTGTTTCTCTATATAAAACATTTAAAACCTAAACACTTTTCATTTTTTTATACTCTTCATGAATTTCAAATTGACATCATACACTACCATTCACATCCACTAAAACACATTTATAATGTAGGATGAGCACAGAATTCTTAGTATGGATTAAATTTTAAAGAAACCGTTAGAACACTGAAATAATGAAAAATCATATAATTTTTACCTCACTGTTAGTATTTTTGGAACATATCAAATAATAAATTTTCACATAACAAATAGACAAAATCTTTTCAAAAGAAAAATCAATAAAACCCAAATTAATAAATTAAAACACTTTTTACATTGAGAAATATATTCCTAAAACTCACAGAAAACAAATTTAATTGGAATCACCATATGGATTAATTGCATTATAATCACTATCCATTGACTTATAGAGCTGTCTAGGTGGCCCCATAATATAATATATAATGAGATCACAAATAACTATATTGGATTACCCATATTATAATCTGTAATGGGCATTACTAATTCCATTTGGGCTTCCCAATTGTATAATCTATAACAAGCTTACACATCACTATCCAGGATGCCCCATCGTTTAATCTTCTTTGGGAATACCATGTGATATTTTGGAAAACCCATTTGTTATGTATAATTCTCATGTACCATAGAATTATTTTTTAATTATCATTTGAAAAACACATTGTAAATCGTGAAAAAATAAAATTTGGAATTGAAAGTACCCTTTTGTTTTAAAACCCAATTATCAACACCAAAATATCCTTTTATGTTGGAAAATCACATTTTTCATGCCAAAATATCCCCAAAATGGGAATGTTTTTTGATTAAAATGAAATAAAAAATATTTCAAGGTAATTTAGAAATAAAATATCTTTTATTTTGGATGAAATGTTTTTGTCGCTGTGTATGTTAATAATAGAACATTCCATTTGTTCTTTGTCAAAACATTCTGTCTGAAACACATATATCATTTCAATTTTTAAAAAAATAAAAAGAATGAAAAATGTATCCATATATATTTTTATATAAATCATTATCATCCATATAAAAACATTTAAAAATTTACTCTAATGAAATGGGCAAGTAAAAGGTGTGGTTTGATGGGAAATACTAAAAGAGAGTATTTTTCAATGAAAATTCTTATATCATTTGGGAAAAAATTTAATTATAATAATTATAAAAAGTAGCATTAAAAAATTATATATCATTATAATAGATATATTCATTATATATCATGTCATGGAGAATGTATTTACACATTATAAATGATTGTTGGAATATCAGATCAAAAAAATCCATCAAGGAATAAAATATAGATGGCATCCTTTACCTTAAGTCTAACATGTCATGTGTGCCATTATATTATTAAATAATTAAAATTTTTTTATTATTTTAATTATTTATAAAGTTTATATTTTTTATTATTACTTTTAATTCACTAATTTAAAATTTATATATAATTACATGACAAGTTATGTTTAATTCAGTTTATTGACCATATTCATCCAACGTGTAAAAAATGACTTTCGAATGATGGGTACATTCAAAGGGGTCATTATTTAAACATATATGAATACAATTAATAACATTATTATCATATTTAAACATTAACTATAAATTAAAACCCAATTGTTTAATGTGTTTCCCAAAATGGATTAGCCGTCCACACATCTACGAATGACACTGCCATTTTTCGGGTAGCTAAATCGAATGAAAGAGAATGATATTTTTTATTTAAATGGTGATAAATTTATAATTAATATAAATTTTATACGATGTATATCACATATATTCATTTTTTTTACATTTATTCCCTTGCATTTAACATGAATAAAAAAACTAATCACCTTGCTTTTTGACGTTGTAATCCATCATACACACAAGTGACATTATTATATCTCAAAAGGTACATAATATATAAATTTTTTATATGTTATAATGATTTAATATATATATTTATGTTATAATTATCATATTTAAACTTTATATCAATCAACATAAGAAACTGTGAGAGGTGATAATGGGAAAATGTATGATAACATTTAATGAGATAAAGTCTCCCACACACATGAAAAATATAAAGGGGTGGAGGAATAAAGAAAACGAAAATTCATGTTGATAAATGATATATATTCTTTATGTATCTCCATTTTAACTGAACCAAAGGACTTCCTTGCTGATATTTATTCTATGTTTAACACTTCTATGATGATATAAGGTAATTATTTATGTTAATTCCACATGTATTTTTTGATCCTCTTGTTTTTAATGAGTGTAGAGATGTAGAGAGGGGTTGTCCTTTTATTTGTGAGATTAGTGGCACACTTGTAATTTTTTGTAAGTGTAAATTCTACACAAATTTTCCCATGTTACACATACCCAATAATGGTAGATTATAAATAAAATATGTTTTAATGTAGAAATATGGACATAAAATCATTTTGTACATATTTTGATCCATTTTGTCACCATATATCCTATATTTAACCACTATGTAAACTCTATTTTAACTTAATCAATATAATTAATTTTAAATATTTTAACTATGAAATATGGTAAATATTTTGTAGCCATTATTTGATATTATATATTATTTAGATTAGAAATATGGAGTACATTTTTTCAAATTCAATTAAAATAAGTGAAAATTTTTTATAAAGACAAAGAGTTATATCAACGAGATTCTCCTTATTATGATTATATTTTATAGTACATAACACAAAAACCACCTATAGAATAAAATAAAAGCATATAAATAATTAATGAAATAAATAAGAGGTATTTCTAAAAGTTAAGAAAAATATAACGATGAAATAAAAAGATGGCCAAAGGAATAATAATTAAAACATTATGACCAATAAACTAAATAATAGAATAATAACCTTCCCATGAAATGTATAAATAAAATTTATCCATCTAATAAATATAAATATGATATAATTATCCCATATTATAATAAATTAATATTTTAAAAATTACTAATTATGCGTTGGTATTTTCATGATTCAAAAATATTTAATTACAATTTTATAATTAATATAAAGAATTAAAAGAATATTAATTTTAATAAAATGTATTTATAAATCAATATTTTATTGTAGAATGATTTTATTAAAATTTAAAGGGAGATTATTTAGTTTCTTATTGTGTTTTAAAATTAGTTCTGATTTTTTAAAAAATTGTTTTTTTAGTAAATAATGATTAAAATTAAAAATTAAAAATTTCATATTTAGAAAATTATTTTAATAAAATGGTGATCATTTTTTAATCTTAAAAATAAAAAAATGTTAGGCTTAATTTTTGGGATGTTTCTAAATTACCAAAAAAAAATTGAATAGAAAAAAACAATAATTTACGTAATAAATACAGTATATGTTTAATTCAGTATAAATTGATTCATCTTTGTTGTAAGAACCATTGAATAAAATTCACCTTCATAATTTTAATAATTTTTATTATAGTTACCAATATATTCATAGCCATGATCCAAAATAATCAACAACTGTATAAAATATTGATAAATCACCCCTCTCATCCACTATAAATACAACCCCCACAACCCCTTCCCCTCACAACTTACAGGATTTGAGACTTGTCACATTTCTTCCCAATCCTCATTCATATCCTCTCCTCCACATCTAAATGTTCATAGTCTTTACTAAATTCCAATATCAATCACCATAAGGAGGTTCCCGAGGAGGCATATTCAAGAGGTAAAATCCTCTTTTCTATTTAATTTCATTTCAAGTAATTATCTTTTATCATTCAACCCTCACAGCCAATGTCAAAGTTAATTTGATAAATATATTATACTCTATACACTACAATGATATTATGTCATATTAATATCCTTCCTCAAACTCTTTTTGGTCTCTCTTATATTTCAAAAATGAAATCATCGTCTGTGAATTGATAATTTACAACCTTCGTGGATAAATGATTTTCCCTATTAAATATGTCATTGAAGGATTGAAATGAAACCATTTATGATTAAAAAACATGATAATATATTTATTATAACCTATTTCATCTTCTATAACTATTAATTATATGTAATTTTAATTAATTCGATAAAACGATTTTGTAATGATTGAAAACCTATGAAAATAATCTATATGATAATCAGTACTATTTTATCTAATGACGCATAATCACACCATATAATTGAATAGATTATATAACCATTTATTATTTATTATGTTCAGTAATATCATATAAATTCATTTCTAGATAATCTTATATTTTCCACACGGACATTGATACTAATATACAAGTATATCAATTGTGAAAACCAAGGAAATAAACACTCCCGAACAATAACATTTTATCGTATAAAAAATCAAAAAAATTATAAATGAACTTAAAAAAATTATACATAATCAAATAAATATATAAAATTTTCTGAATTAATTTATTTATTTATTTAATTTTAAGATCTAGGACATTAATTGCAATTATAGAACACATTCAGGCATAATATATGGGTTTTCTTCTTAAACATCCATTTTATTTAGTTTATGTGTTTTCCCACTATACACCCATTTAATTGGTTAATATTTTTAAATAATTATTCTATATTATGTTTATAAATTCAAATATCATGTTTATATATCAGTTCATATTTATTTTATAATAAATACATGTTTTTTAGGTTCCCTTTTCAATCCATCATGATACAAATGCCCAATAAAATAGAACGCCTCGATTTGATTCTCATATGCAAGTACCACATATAATATTTTTTAAGAACCCAAATGTTTCTCTAAAATATATAATTTTTTAAAAAAAAACATATTATTTTATTTCACATTTAATAAAAGTATTTTAACCAAAGAATACTTATTTGGAATGTAAAAAATAGTATTTCTCACATGAATTTCCCGATGATTTTATATGTGTATTTTCATCTATTTGAACACTATTATTGATTCCAATGTTTAATTGGGATTAATATTTTATTATATCATCTACCATATTATATTAAATGGTTTATAATTATTTTGATTGTGTATGTTTTAACTTGATATCATTCACCATATACACATAATGGTTAGTGGTAATGTTTAATGATAGGGGAATGTTATTTATATTTCATATGTTAGTTTATATATGAATATATATTTTTATAATTTTCCCCTCCATTAATATGAGGAATTTATTAGAATTAGTTAGTGTTGGGTGTTTCCCAATATCGCCCTGAGGTGCATCAGTAGGTCTCATGAGAAAAACTAGTTTGGGTATGTGCAGATGTCTTACCCGATTATGTCTGATGTCTTGGTCGAAGCCTTACCGGTATGTTTATGATATCCTACATTATGTGTTCCATAATTATGAGATTATTATTTGATATTATATCAATTATTTTATTACTAGAATATCCATGTTTATGTTTCATTATCCTATGATGAAATATAGAATTTATTTAATCATTTTTTATTCCTACCATCTTGTTCTCATGTTTTTTTAATTTAAAATGTTTGTATTCACTTTTCTATGTGGAATATTTTTATGCCTTTTCTATATTATTTACACTTATTCAAAATTGCATCTCACTACTTTATTATGTATCTTCCTCTAGATTTTTAGATAAAATTATTGAATGAAAACAAATGATAATATATCAGTATAAGAGTGTTTCCAAAGGAGTCTTTATGATGTGCTTCATTTTTAGTTTTATTATTTTAAATATGTATGTATATTTTTTACATATCAATTAAACTATTCAGTCCTTCTAGATGTGGATTTCATGATTATATTCTAATGTAATAATGAAAGTTACCAGCGTTGAGCTACTAGGGTTGGAATCCTTAAAGATTGTATGGAAATTATTTTTTTAAACCACGGAAACTAAATATAGAAAACATAGATTAAGGATCATTGACCTAACATAGACATTTATGATATGAATAGAATAACATACTATAATTTTTGTAAGTTATAGATTATGTGTATCATTTATTAAATACATCCTTGTATTGAAACTATATGTGGATGTGGTTCTGGTATAGGTGTACCATGTGGTAACAAATCGAACATGGTATCCCAGGACAGACATGGGGAAACCTAGTACTCGATGACATTCTTTACAATGCACCTAGTTTGACACTCTATTTGTATATTCCTAGGATAAGTCACCTTTTCTTTACAAACCATTGTAATGTATTTTAAAGTATGTATGTCCCAAACGACACCACATTTATGAGAATGATGTTAAACATGCATAACAGTTAAACTTATTTCAAGTATTTCTCTAGTTTTTCATTATAAATTATGATTATTAAACCAATATAGTGTATTACTTTAATTATAAATGGATCATATTGTAAGGAATGTAAATCATATGACTTTGTGTATCACGTGTAGCGACACCCCTCATATGCAAAGTAATGATGTTGGTTTTTGAGCTACAACAGGTGATGATAAAATTATAACTATACTAGGTTAGCTATCTCAGGTATTAAACTATTCCCTTAACTATATGGATCATCCTGAACCACAACATAATGGAGAAATTTTTACCCCATTATGTGATAACAAACTCCACCATTCAATGTGATTAAAAACCCATTTGTAGCTGAGCAGTGGATATGTTTCTTAAAGAATATATTTCTCTCTTCGAGACATATTGAAAGGGAGAGGGATGTCATTGAACCTTTTCATATATCATTAATTGAGGATCAATTGTGTTCAATAATTAGAAACACATTGGGGGAGTAAGAACTTGAAAGTATTGAATGGATGGTTTTTATGGAAATATTCCGATAAAAATATTTTCCTCATGAATAGTGAGTGAAAATAGAGAGTTGATTTCCCAGCGTAAGAAAAAAGGTGGATAATGATAGTAGAATATTTAAAGAAAACATTACAGGGTTACAAATGAATAACTAGGAATACATACATAATTCAAGGACCTGTATTTAATGGTTCCATGGTGAATTAAAACTATTTTTCTAATGGTCACTAGTCTCAAAAAATTTCTCCCCATACAATGATATGGTCAAATGTGTTATCAAAATAGAAAACAAATTATCTATCTCATATGACATCATGGTAATGGAAAATAATAACATGGATGTTGAACACTATATAAAAGGAAATCTGGAAATGGGTAATAATGAAAGAATTTTATTTCCACCATATATTAATTTTTTAGAAGAAACAACCAAGTACTTATTTGATGTTAATGGGTCTATGTTACAAGTGTGCAGAAAAATTACACTAAATACATAATTGAATGAGAAATAAATAATCATCCAATGTTATATGATATAATTTTAAAGATATGGGACATAATTCACATGAATTTCCTAGACATCAAGGAAAATTTCTCAAAAAAAATCTATGTTATCAAGGCCAAGCATATATTGTCACAACAGTTGAGGTTGATGTTCATAATGATGTCAAGGATGGTACTTTAATCATTTCCTCAAACATTACCAATTATTTATTTCATTATATATCATTACATTATTTTATATCTTCCCAGTTTTCCAGGAAAATTATACATTTCCAATTTTATTTTATTAAGGAGTTTTTTTTCAAAACTACAATGGGATTACCCATCGAGATAAAGATGTGTCAATCAGTCGCTTATATGTTATATAATTGTTATTTAGATTCTTTCCTTATAATAATACCTATGAAATAAATATTATTTAATTATAGTTATATATTGAATTTAAAATTATGAAGCTACAATATATTATAAAAATAGAGATGTTATGATTTTTTAGAATGATGCAGAGTCCCTTATCATTGGTGTTTAAAATTCTCCATCTAATCTAGATACACCCCATGTTGAACTAATGAATGGAATGAATGGTGAGAAAGGGAATTAAATAACTATTGGTGAGGGAATAAATCTTTAAATTTATGATATAAATATTTTATAAAAACACATTGATGTATTTTCTGAATATTTAACTAGAAATTTTCAAGAATAGGAAATTGAGTTCTCTATTGATTTAATACCTAGTTTAAGACTGTATCAAAGACTCCTTATTGAATTTCCTTGGGGGAATTGGTTTATTTGAATAAAATCTATAGTATATAAGTATTAAGGGGTTTATTAACCCTAAAGTTTGTCCATGTGGAGATACTTCTCTTTTTATTTGGAAGAATGATTTGTCTATGAGACTATACATTGTCTATGGGGAGATAAATTCTATTATGATAGAGAACAAGTATCTTATTCCCCACATTGATGATTTATTTGATAAAGTTTACAATTCCCAATATTTATCAATTATTTTCCTTTGATGTAGACATCATCAATTTAATGTGAAGAAGGAAGATATTACAAAGACATAATTTTGAACTGGGTATGGGCATTATGAGTTTAAAGTAATTCATTTTGGTCTAACTAGTGCACCCTCTATTTCCAATAATCTAATTAATAGTGTTTTTAAGGAATATCATGTTGATGTTTTTTTGTATTTATAGATGATATCTCGGTATACTACAAAATCTATGATGATCATGAGAATCACATGTTCATTATTTATAATAATCTTATAAGAAACACATTATATGTTATGTTTGCGAAATGTGAATTCAACAATAAAATATGTTATTTTCATAGAAATATTATCTCTAAGGGTGTAATCTTAGTTCATCATATGAAGAAAAATGTAGTCATGAATTTACTATAAAAAAATAACATGTGTACATATGTTATTTTTTGGTTTAGAATGTTATTATTAGAATTTTTTTACATCCTCTATCAATTAGCTAACCCATTAACAATGCTTACAGGTAAAAGGGTTATGTTCATATGTAAAAATTAATATGATGAAGGTTTTTAAATACTTTAATAGATTATTAGTCGATGCTTTGATCTTTACTCCAAAATTAGTAAATGGTGGATTATTGATTTGTAGTAATGTGTCAATGAAATGACATAGTTATGTACATATGTAGAATAATAGAGTTGATGAATTTTCATCAAAGAATTTAAAAACTTATGGAAAAAACTATCCAACTAGGATATTTTATTCTAAGATGTAATCCTTTATTTTATGATATGGAGACACTATATCTATGTTGTATTATGTGATATATATACAAATCACCAGAGTATTAAATATATCTTCTCATATAAAGAAGTCAACACAAGGAATATGTGATGGATCGAGCAACTCAAGGATTATGTGTGTTCGATACATTATCACCCATGAAATACAAATAAGGTAGAATATGTGTTTCGAAGTAAAGATCATAGAATTATGAATAAAATGAGGAATAAAAGCGATCCTTTGTACATTGAACTGGATAATAGGTTTATGGAAATTATAATAGACAGTGAAACATTAATACTTTTTCAATTTTTTGTCCATGAATCTTTATTTTCATGAATTAAATGTTCTTATATTGATGATGAGAATCATCATAAAAAAATTAAAGTCGTGAATGATGGGAAGCTTCCATACTTTGTGTGTGAGGATGAAATTTTAAATATTCAGTGGAGGATATGTGTTACCTCAATACCCAAGCTATATAGTGAGTTATTAGATGATTATAAAAGATTGAATTTCTCTATACACCCTAGTAGCACTAATACATATAGAGATTTGAAGGAAAATTTATGATGGGAAAACATAAGACGATAAATTGCTTATTATGTATAAAGATGTTCAGTCAGTCAAAATGTGAAGGTAGAAAGAAAAAATCCTAAAGGATTCATGTATCCTATACCTATTCCTACATAAAAATTGTATTGTATAAACATGGATTTTCTCACTACATTACCAAAAAAATCCTAGAATGAATGATGTAATGTGGGTAATTGTTGATCAAATTACCATATCTACTAATTTCTTCACTATATTGGATGATTTACCACTAGAGTGACTTCAACATCTCAATATTAATGATGTTGTAAGACTTCATGAAGCACCTATATAAATTATTTATGATCACGAGAAATGATTTACTTTGAAATTATAGAAAAGTCATTAAAACTATTTGGATACTAAGATTTATTTGAGTACTTCTTATCACTCTCAAACTGATGACCATTCATAATGGATGATCCAAACATTAGAAGACTTGTTGAGACCATATTTACATGATTTTTAAGGTACGGGGGATCACTATTTACCTTTGGTAGGGTTTTCCAACAACAATAGTTACAATTATAGAATTCAAATGGAGTCATATGAAGCGTTGTATAGAAAGAGATTTCATACATCAACATAATGGGATGAGGTTAGTGAAAGGAAGTTTGAAGGCCCAGATCTTGTAAAGGAAGCCATAGAAAAGGTAAAGACTATTCAGAACCATATCAAAGAAGCTCAAAGTAGGTTAAAGTGCTATGTCAATAGTCGAATGAAGGAATTGGAATATCTAGTGGGAGATCATGTTTTCATAAAAGTGGCTCAAGGGAAGGGTGTTATAAGACTGTGTAGGAAAGGGAAATTTAGTCCAATATACATTGGTACTTTTAAAATTATGGAGATAATTAGAGTTGTGGCTTATCATTTTGAAATTCCACCTAGCCATTCTAAAGTACACAGTGTGGTACATGTCTTGTTGTGATGAATATACATTAAATACCCAACCAATGTCCTCAGTTATGAATGAAAATATCTAGAACATCATTAATCATACTATGGAGAGACTATCTAGATTATGGACACTAAAGAACATGTGTTGAGCAATCTCATTACTCATTTGGTAATGGTACTTTGGAAAAATCATTAAATTGAAGAGGTTATGTGGGATTCTGAGGATCTTATGATGAATAATTACCCAAAGTTTATTATTAGGTATCATTTTAGAAATTGCGAGGATGAAATTTTTATAAGAGGGGAAAATGTAATGACCCACGGTTATATAAATGATAGTTTCCTTGTTAATTCTATTTAATATAATATAGATCACATAAAATAACTTATATAAGACAATACAAACATTACATATGCATAATGAAATAATTAAAAGGTGTTTCTAATTGATCAAGAACCTATGCCAATTAAATTGTATCATGGGAATACGAATTGTAATGTGATCCTTATGAATTGTAAATTGATCGATAGAGTGGTAATATCCCCAATGAACATATAAATACCATTTAACCATCTTACAAATGAATATATGATATAATTTTATTATAGTATAAGTAAATAATGATTTTAAAAATTACTAATTATGTGTTGGTATTTTTGTGAGTCAGAAATATATTTTTACAATTTTATAACTAATAAAAGTTTTTAAAAGAAAAATAATTGTCATTAAATGTATTCATAAAATCAATATTTTCTTATCTAATTATTTTAGGACAATTTAATGGAACGTAGTTATTTTCTCAAAGTGTTATCAAATCAGTTATAATTTTTAAAACTGTATTTTTTGTGAAATTAATGATTTTAATTAAAAATTAAATTTCTTAAATTAATAATTTTATGTTCATATAAATGAGTTCATTTCTATGTATATACAAAAAAATGGCTAGGATAATTTTTTGGGGTTTTTCAAAAAAATGAATTTTTGTTGAATGGTAAAATACATTAATTTACGATATAAATACAATTAAGTAAAATACTCAATTTTTTTAGTAATTGCTGATGTTTGAACCATTATCTAGAAATCTATTTCATTATTTTAATATATATTTATGTTAATTATCAATATATTGATAATCGAAGGCCAAAATAATAAAAAAATGAATAAAATATTCCCAAATCACCCCTCTCCTCCACTATAAACACTAACCCTCACCACCCCTTCTCCTCACACCATCCAATTATTGAGCCTTGTCAAATTTATTCCTAAACCACTTAAAAATTCTATATTCAAGGAAATTATCTCATTTAATTTACAAAAGAAAAAAAATCCCTTAAATAAGTTCTCCAGGAAGAGTATTCAACATGTAAAATCATCTTCCATTTCCTTTTAATTTATTTTCATACTATTTTCTTGTATTATTATATACAAAGGTATCATATACCAATAAAAATGATAAATATGGTATCATCTATATAGGGTAATGATATCATGTTAGAGTAAAATAAAACCACAAAATTATTTCCCTTTTTCTCTGTTATTTAAAAAATGAAATTATCGTCTTGAAAGATCTTATTTACAACCTTCGTCGATGATAGGTTATCTTTATACAATTTCTCCTTCAGCGATGGTAATTAAACCATTTATATTGTTAAAACGGATCTCTAAATTTGTCTTAAAACCTATTAAATTCTCTATAATATGTATGGTTAGTTCATAAGATAATATTTGGTTATAATAATTGTAAAAATGCCAAAATATTCAAAATGATTATCATTAATGTTTTATATAATGACTCATCCTCATACAAAACAAAAAAAGTTAATTATATAAAAATTAAATAATAATTATTGTAACACCATGCCCCTACCTCATTGGCATGAAGAGGCGGTGATAGTTACTTGGCCTTAAGGGACGTTCCCAAGGCGCCAAAGGATGGAAATAAATGCAGAGGGGTTCGAGAACAAATTGGGGAATAGTTTGTCATTAAGACAAAACCAATCAAACCATCCACTAACAACCACTATATAATCCATGTCAATAAAACATTGAATCACGTATACTTAAAATACAACCATGTTGTTCCACAATACAACCCAAAAACAATACAATCCTACATGAAATTAGAGTACTATGTGGAAGACTAAACAAGAGACCCAAAATAAAACAACAAACACTCCATGACCCCACACCAAGATCCATGACCAAAGAACCACCACATTTCCAAAACATTACCATGAACCACTATCAATTAGATTTTTTAACATTACTTGTGTCTCAGAAAACGACATCTGAAAAAGCACCAAAGTGCCAAAGTAGGGGGTGAGTACTAATAATCAGTAGGTTTTCCCAAAAATGACTTCCCTACACACGCCACTAGGAAAAACCATTAGCACATTAACATAAAGAAGTTTATATAAAATAATCACAAGTGAAACCATTAACATATGCCAAACACACTTTTACTAAGCCATCACACCCAAACTAAGTAACCAAGGGAAAGACAATCAAAAATTCCACAATCCATTTCATTATTTACAAATTATAACCACAATTTTAATCTTGCAACGAAATGCACAACAGTGCAACCAAAATGGTTGGACTTCCACCCATCCTATTCACCCCATTATCAACTAGTGATACTTCCCAACCATTACCCATCATGGTGGTTCTTTCAACCACTATCCATCACCTTTTATTGTGAGACATCCCACTCACTTCCACACAACCAAAAAAAGCCATAAAACTCAATAAACCAACAAGCACAAAGCACCAAGGACACAACAACATTCAATTGCACATTTCCAAAACATGCTATTCCACTTCAATAAATCACCCATTTATTGAAATCACTCATTTATCATTTTCCATGCCAAATCCTGGATTCAGTAAAACAACCTCTTTACAGAAAACCCTTTTCATAAACGATTTCTCTAACCCAAGCCAAGCATCAAACTTTAAAATCTACATATTAAAATTTTAAACCAAGAACACTCAACTGTAAGACACTTTTTCCCCCAAAAATCAGCAAAACAAGACCAAAGGGATTTCTAACCACTTTCGCACATCAAAATCACAATTAATTTCAAGACAAAAAAATAATTGTAACCAAACCCACTAGTTCTAACCAAGTGGAGTATATAGAGAATCCATATTGCTTTAGGGTTCGGTGAAATTGACCCTTCTCCCAAACACACTCCAAATAGGGTGAACGCCTCCTCGAAACCACCTTAAAACCCCTTCCCTAAAATCAATAAGCTCATCCCTTAACACACAAATGCAATATAACCCTATATCTACTTGAAATTATTGTAGATATATGAAACTATGATAGGGAGAGGGCTAACCCTAACTTAAACCATAAAGAACCAATATATGGACTTACCCGAGTAGAACCACCTTCGATCCACCACAAAAAACCTTTAATTTTCTTCTAAAATAGGTAGGGGGCACCATCAACCTTTGAGAACCCAAAATCCTGAGGGAGGATCATGTGGGAGAGTGTTTGGAGTGAAATGAGGCACCCATGAGGGAACTCGGTATTTAAAAAGCCTATTTTTATGTGGTCACAAGGTTATTACTCACGGTTTGGCAAACAACACGCTACCCGTGTGCATAACACTGCTTCAAGCGGAGGGGTCTACATGGTTTCCTCGCACATTTTGGCAAACCGTGTGTAGGAAGTTTGAAGCCTACTGTCTCCAACTTCATGATTTCCTAGGGAACCTTCATGGTTTCCCCTAACCGTGCTGAAACTGTGATCCCTATGAAAAGCCTCCAAACTTATTCGAAACCATTCCAAACTCTCCCAACCTCATCCCAACTCATTCCATGCACTTTAAACAAATAAAAAGATGTAAATAAATTATTCATACATAAAACTGTGGCTGCTACATTCTACCCACCATTTTAATTTCCATCTATAGAATGTAGTGAACCACCCCTTCGTCGAAAGAGCTCGGGCCATTGATCGACCATCACCTTGTACTTCTCCCATGTCTCCTCTTGGATCTGGCCATGCTTCCAGAAAACCCAAACCAGGATGATCCTTTTACCCTGAAAGACTTTCTCTTGCCTATCCACAACCTGCACTTGCATGTGCACCAATGAAGCATCCATTTCTATCTCAAAATGTTCCCTTTGAATAACATAACCCGGATCTGGCTGATACTTCTTCCACTACGACACATGAAACCCATTGTGCACTGTACTGAACTGAGGTGGAAAAGCCAAACGATAAGACACCTCACCAACCCGCTTAAGAATATAAAATTGTCCCATATACCTGAAAGATAACTTTCCCTACATCCCAAACCAACAATGTTGCAACCTAGGAGAGATCCTCACAAAAACATGATCACTCACCTCGAACGACAACGACAATCGATGATGATCTGCAAACAATTTATGACGACACTGAGCTATCTCCATTCTCTTCCTAATTAAAATGATCATATCCATAGTATTTTAGACATGGCCCGGTCCAACCATCGATGACTCGCCCTTTTCCACCCCGCATAGTGGAGAAAGACACAACCACCCATACAACACTTCAAACAGAGCCATATGTATAGATGCCTAATAACTGTCACGAGCTACCAAAATCCATGAAACAAGCCTGCAACATATCCTCCAATGTCTGTATCATCCTCTTGGATTGGCCATCCGTCTGAGGGTGATACTCTGTACTCATGGTCAACATAGTTCCAAGGGTTTTCTGTAAGGATTTCTAGAAAAGATATGTAAAACTCAGATCTATATCGGATATGATGGAAACTGGAACACCATTCCTCTTTCCCACCTCCCAGATATATATTATTGATAGATCCTCCACCGTATGAGATTCACTAATGGGAATTATATTGGCCGACTTTATTAGCCGATCCACTATCACCCAAATGGCATCGTGCTTTCTAACTGTTCTTGGGAGACCTATGACAAAATCCATCATTATTTTCTCCCACTTGAAAATAGGTATTGGTAAATATTAAAACATTCTTGCTGGCATCTAATGCTCTCCCTTGACCTACTAGCAAGTCAAGCTTCTCGAATCAAACTCAGCCCATTTTCTTTTCATACAATCCCACCAAAACTGTGCTTTCAAAACATTATACATTTTTTGAATTCCCAGATGAACAACCCTATAAGATCCCAAGTAAATAAAGAATAATAAATTTGAATGTTTATTAATATTTTTTGAATTAAATATTAATTCTACTTTAAAGGGGGAGTTATTTTTGATAGCGTACCTGATACGTAACAATGGGTTTCTTTGAAATCTTACGTTGCACACTAATAATATAATATTATTATATTAAATGGTAGTTAACGCCTTGCCATTGTATTAGAGGAAATGAATAGAACTAACTAAAATTATATTATACATGTTGTTACATTTATCAAATAACTGTTAGAGGCTTAAAAAGTGAATGAATTTAATTTTAAGCATAATTTTCTTTAAAAGGTTGATTTACCGCCTTTTAATGGAGAACTCTCTTTAAACATATTTTATGTCACTCTTATATGTTCTATTTTAAAAACAAGTCTACTTTATAATAGGGACATAAAAATTTACTTTGGGTGAAATTTTGGTATTTTTCTGATAATGTTCATTTTTTAATGAATAGTGAAAAATACTGTATTTTAATTCAAAAGTGACTTTTAATCTAATTTATTTATATGTATAGATTATATTTTGAATTGGTAATAAAGTGTAATTAGAATATGTTTTTACTAGTTAATCCAATTTTGTACATTATATTTAATTTCAATTTGAAATTGGACATAAACAACTGTCAATCCATTGATAGTTATTATTTCTTAAAAACACGCTATTTGGTTTAACTGTGGGATTTAATTTTAAATAAATTTCATCCTCTTATGTTTTTTGGATTTCGAAAAATGTATTCCATATTTGGAATCATTATGTTCAAATTGTGCAAATAGGTAACTATTATTTTTAGAAATTTTAAAAATTTACTTCAGTAAATATTTTATTTACCATGATTCAAGGAAAAATATAGTAAATAAGGGTAAAATATAATATTATAATAAAATTAATTACCATAACATGTGTCCTAATCCTATTGGATGATACATATATGTCCATTTTAATCCTTGTTTTGAATTTGGGAACCCATGGAGCCACATGGTTGTAATAATGACATTTTATATTAATTAATTTAATGTCTAGACAAAATTTACATAAACAAATATCTTTTTGTAAATAAATTTTTACATGGGGTTATATAAGTTATATATTATAATATAAATATTATATGTAAATATAAATAGATTTATTACCTCATGGTAATTTTTTTATAATTTTTGGACATCGAATAAATTAAATTATTTCTAACACAATAATGAGAAAATATTTACATCATTAATAAATTATTTAAATAAATAAGATTATAAATATTAAAACATTATCTAAAACCTTTACAATTCGTATGGGATTATTTTATTTAGACCATGAGTCATCATAAATGTTATATTAATGAATATTTGACCCTTTTAAATCAATTATGAGGTAATAATAAAATAATTGTTTCAAACTTTCCTAAAGAGCCCCACCTCTCCCTTATAAAAAGACCTCAATCCTAACATATTTCTCACACTTATCAATCTGTTTGCTAGTCCAAACTCTACTCAAATAATCTCCCAAGATCCCTCTATTAAACCTAGTAGCCTTACCTTAGTTATAAAGCACTTCCAGAAGCATTTTCGGTTCAAACCAAAGAGAGTTACACGATTTAAAGGTAATGTCTTCTCTTAAGTTCTTTTGTTTTATTTTACTTCTCCAACCCCCTAAACTCTTTTTATTCATTTTTTTGTGATAAAACAAGTATCCTTAATATACTTTGATGTTTTCCTGATAATTATTCGAACTACACTTACACACACATTCATCTAATGGGTAAAGACTATAATGTTTCTATGGAGGAAAAACTAACGCCTCACGAAATGATGATTATTCAATTATCTCCTACCGGCTCTCTTGGTGGCCATTATGATGGAAATGTATTTATATATGATATATAATGTTTATTTTTTCCTTATTATTCTGTATAATCCATTTATATCATACCATTATGGTTTCCATAATGGGTTAACGCGATAATTTCATTTTTGGAAGTGCGGACTATCGCCCCCTCAAAGTGATATGACTCGTTAATGCCTTATGTGGGATGAATAAAAGATAGTTTTAATGATGTTATTTAAGATATTATACTTGATTTATAATATACATATGTCTAATTATGTTTTATTTCTATTAAAATACGAAATGGAAATGGAAGTAGAGTTCATGCGTCGTACAGATTATCGTCTCCATGAACGGTGCATTTCATTTCTTACCTACAAATGTTATGTACTAATATAAATTCATGTATATACTGGATATATATGATATCTATGATATCTATATAATTAATATCATTTTTAAGATAATTTATTTTTGACCCCATGGACAACTTGTAATTATAAGGTGTTCATTATTACTTAAGTACCAAATGTCGACGAAACAACCATTAATAACTTAAATGATTACATAATGATTATAACTTTTTAATAAGTAATATAAAAGGAATAATAAACATGAAAAATGTTCTTCAGAAAGTATAAATTAACTTTAGTTTATTATTCATGAGATTAAAGAACGATCATGTCATGTCGGACACGAGGTAAGGGACTTCGTCTCAATCTCCATTCATTGAGTTATATTTTTGTTTTATTCTCAAATTTATTTTATACGGTGTATAAATAACTTTGACATTTAATTTCATTAAAAGGGAATATTTTCCTACTAGGGGTTTTACAAAATGACAAAAAAATGTTTCTTTTTAACGTAAGTGGTGAGAAAGACCTTTTCCACCGCTGCGAGTATTATTTGATATTTGGCATTCTAAACAAGTTGTAATGTCTTTTAAAGGAAACTAAATACCATATACTCTTTTTATGCATTTTGGTATTTATAATTCTTTTAATAATGGTTTTTGTATTTCAATATATTTAAATTTTATATTATGATTAAAATGTGGAAATGTTATCTTTCCATTATTTTTTGTTTTGTGTGTATTGAATATGTTGTGGTTCTTGGGAATTGTATATGCATATGGGTGGTTCTGTGATAAACTTATGGTAGGTGAGCCCAAGATAGCTCTTTAATGCATTGGGTAACATGACAGAGGTAAACGTGAATGATTCTCCTAAGAGATTTAGGGAATATACTGTGATGGATATTCCAAATGTAACTACCTATGTAGTTGTGATGGATACAATGTATGTATGATATGGATGCCACAAGTTACCTTTATGATTTATTTTTTCTATTATGTTAAAAATAAATCTTATGATTGCATGAGGTATTTTAATGATCTTATGTTATGTGTGTAATGATGAACTAATGTTTTCATTCTTTGTTTTATATCCCTTAATGATATTTTTATGCTTATACCAAGTTTTGAAATGTTTTTCACATGACTTAAAGATGAATAGGGTCGAGGATGGGATTCAAGGAAATGTCATGCTATCTAAAACATGAAACCAGACATGAATCTTTTTCTTTCAATTGTTTTTCATTTGAGAAATAAATTGAAACTAAGTAGAAGTGTCTACTTTGTAATCTTTTGAGATGTAATAATTATGTCCTAATTCTCTAAAACTCTAAACCTAAAAAAGATTTTAATTCAATATTATTTAATATTTTAAGGCTTGACCCTTATAATTTCAATCAGAGGTTGGTTTAGACAACTTTGAGAGTTAGAATACAGTTAAATTAATGTCCATAAATAAATTTATGGTAATATTGAAATTATATAGAATTTACATATTACCATGTTGCTTTGCCTAATATATTTTTTTGTTCAGAATGGTTTTCCACATAGGAAACAGTGCAGCTGTGTTGGGATGACATCAAAAGGAAGAAATCCTTCCAAATCAGCATCCTGATATGGTCAGAATCGGAACTGAAGAGTTTGTTGCAGTGATGAAACATTTGACTCAAGCTATTTATTATGGTGGTATCCATGCATGAGATCAGCCAGATCAACCACATAAAAACATTTCAGTAGTCGGGCATTTCATGAGGCAACATCCCTCATCGTTCAGAGGATCATCTGACTATGTGCTGAAATAAGGGTTGATTAACTCACTAGAGAAACTTTTTGATGTCTTGGGGTGTTCAGAACACCAAAAGGTTAGTCTTGTTGTTTACCGTTTTGAAGGTGAAGCTGATCAGTGGTGGTCAATGGTGAAAAATATTAGGGATAGTGAGGTGATTGATGCACCAGATTGGGAATAATTCAAAGGTATGTTCCTTGAGAAATATTTCCCTAAGGTGGTTCGATAAATAATGGAAAACAATTCCTAGAATTGAGGCAGGAGGATGACTTAGTGGCCTCTTATAAAGCCAAATTCACTCGACTCGTAAGGTATTATCCGAATTTCATATGAGTAAAATCAACCATTTTTACTAAGTATTAATGCCAAATTATCTAAGGTCATTAGCTTCTTGTGAGTTCAAACGATATGAAAAACGTGTTCATTGTGCGGAGAAGGTGGAAATGGAGTTTGTCGATGATCATGTGTTCTTTGACAAACAACAGAATAAGAGGTCTTAGAGGTAGTTGAAAGGGAAGAACTCTCCAAAAAAGTATATCGGTAAGAATCCTAAATTTATATTTTGTGAAAATTTTTGTATAAATCATTGTGGGGAATGTCTTTTTAATTTAGGTAAGTGCTATAGTTGTGGTAAAATGGGCATAAGGCTCATAATATCACTAAAAATATCAACGTAATATTAATACAAAATATGATTTACAGTTAGTAAAATGTTTTTTGTGAAATCAAATGGTTCATTATGCAAATGAGAATAAAATGAAGAACACAACTAAGGGAAAGTAGCCAGACTACAAGCAAAAAAGGGGTGGTGAAATCATTTGCAACTACATTAATAGATGTTGGTCCATCAAATAAAGTAGCATCAGGTATACTGTTTGTTTGTTAAGATTATGCCAATGTGTTGTTGGATTCTGGGTCTACACACTATTTCATTTCTGAGAAGTTTTCTAGTAAAATGGGAATTCCATCTCAAGATATGGATACAGAACTTATGGAAAAAACAAATGGAGGAAATATTGAGACAAAAAGAAAACACAAGAACCTTCATGTCCTTATGTGCAGAAAGAATATACCTCCAGACCTTATTTTTTTGCCTCTAGTAGAGTTTGATGTTATTTTGGTTGTGGAATGGATTTCAGTTTATCATGCTAAGATTGACTGAAGAGATAATGTGGTTTCTTTTCAGAAATATATTCAATTTGTGTACAAGAATGATCCCTTACTTTTGATAACATATCAGGAAGCTTAGAAACTAGTAAAACATGGAAATTAATGTTACCATTTTCATATCGTTGAAAGTAAAGGAAGTGTTTACATTAATGATTTTCCAGTGATAAATGACTACCTTAATGTTTTTCCTAATGAGGTTTCTGGAATTATACCTGACCGGGAAGTTGAATTTACTGTTGAATTAGTTACTGATGCTAAACAAATTTGAAAACCCCTTATCGAATGGCACAAATTGATCTTCTAGAGTTAAATAAGCAATTGCAGGAGTTATTAGATAAAGGTTCCATTTGACCTAACACATCACCATGGGGTTACCTTTTCTTGTTTGTTAAAAAACGATGTTCCAATGAGACAATTCATTGATTATAGAGCATTAAATAACATCACTATTAAGAACAAGTATCATTTTCCTCATATCAATGATTTTTTTGATCAGCTCCAGGGAGCTCAATATTTTTAAAAGATTGACTTCAGGTAGGGGTACCATCAATTGAAAGTAAAGGATGAAAACATTTTGAACACCGCATTTTGTACTAGATATGGCCATTATGAATTTGTAGTTATGCCTTTTGTGTTAACAAATTCACCTTCTTTATTCAAGGAACTTATGAATAGAATTTTCTGTGAGTTCTTGGATAAGTTTGTGGTTGTGTTAATTGATGATATTTTGGTTTTCTCCAAAATTAAATAAGAACATGATTGTCATTTAAGGATTATCTTTCAAACATTAAAAGAAAAGAATCTGTATGGAAAATTCAGCAACTGTGAGTTTTGGTTACAAAAAAATTTCTTTCCTTGGTCACATTATTTCAAAAAATTGCATAACTGTGGATCCTCCTAAGACAAAAGTTGTTGAAGAATGGCCAATACCCAAAAATATAACTAATATCCGTAGTTTTCTTGGTTTGGTAGGATATTATTGAAGGTTTGTTATGAATTTTTCACAGTTATCTAGTCCACTAATTAAATTAACTCGAAAAGGCGTTATGTTCATTTGGACAAAAGAATGTGATGATTGCTTTCAAGAATTTAAAAGAAGATTGGTGAATGCTCCAATTTTGGGACTACCATCCAGAAATGGTGAGTATTTTATCTACAGTGATGCATCATTGAAAGGAATTTGTTTTTTCCTTATGAAGAATGATCAGTTAATTGCTTATTCTTCACGTTAGTTGATTCCACATGAGTTAAATTATCCTACACATGATTTGGAATTAGATTCTGTAGTTTTTGCTTTAAAATTTTGGAGGCATCGTTTGTATGGAGTAAAATGTGAAATATATACTATCCAAAAAAGTTTGAAGTATATATTAACTCAGATAGAATTGAACATGAGGCATAGGATATGGTTGTAATTAATCAAGGATTATGAATACACGATCCACTACCATCCAAGAAAAGAAACCAAAGTGGCTAATGCTTTGAGTCGAAAAATTAATGCTTCATTAAGCATGCTATGTTTAGAAAGAGGTCCATTTGTTTTTGATATGATAAACTTTTTCATTAAAGTTGTTGGTGTAGGAAATTATTCTATTTTTTCAGGTGTTAGTGGAATCATCTCTGTCATAAAGAATTAAGCGAGTGCAGAAAGAAGATAGTAAGTTACAGAAAATGGTAGAGATGGTTCAGAAGGATAATTTTCCTGAATTTAACATTGATAATGATTGTGTTTTGTGGTTCGGAAATAGATTATGTGTGCCTTGTGATTCACAGTTGAAGAATGAGTTGTTATGTGAAGCTCATAGCTCTCTATTTTCAATTCATCCCGGCAGTACTAAGATTTACCGAGATCTTCGGGAGTATTACTGGTGGGATGGAATGAATTGAGATATTTTTGACCTTACTATGAAGTGTTTGACTTGTCAACAGGTTAAAGTAGAGTGGTTATTACCTAAAGGGATGCTTCAGTATTTATCGGTGTCGGAGTGGAAATTGGAAAATATAACAATGGAATTTGTTGTGGGATTACCAATGACATCTACAGGTAACAATTCAATCTGGGTTATTGTTGATCAATTAATTAAATCGACTCATTTCCTTCCCATTTGAGATACTTTGTCTCCAGATAAACATTCTCAGTTGTATGATAAAGATATAGTTATGTTGCATGGTGTTCCCCTCTCCATTATATCTAATCGTGATCCCAGGATTACTTCTAACTTTTGGAAAGCCCTTTAGAATTCCTTGGTTACTGAATTAACTTTTAGTACATATTTTCATCCACAATCAGATGGGCAGTCCAAACGAACAATTCAGACCTTGGAAGATATGCTAGGTGCTTATTCACTTTATAACCAGGGAATTTGGCACCAACATATTTCTTTGGTTGAATTTTCATATAATAACAGTTTTCATTCATGTATACAGATGGATCAATTTGAGGCATTATATGGAAAGCGTTGTCGAACTACATATTTTTTGGATGAAGTAGGTGAAAGAAATTTGATGGGACCAGAATTGGAAGAAGAGATGGCAGAAAAAGGTCAGTTTATTCATAAGAACATTAGAACAGCTCAGAGCAGGCAGGAAAGCTATTCGTATAACCAAAGGAAGGTTCTATCTTTCGAGATAGGTGATCATCTCTTTCTCACAGTTTTTCCATGGAAAAGTGTGATGTGTTTTGGTAAGAAGGGAAAGTTGAGTCCAAAGTTCATTGGACCTTATGAAATCCTGGTGAAATTCAGAGCAGTTGTGTAAAGAGTGGATTTACCCCCAAGTTTACCTCATGTACACAATGTTTTTCATGTTTCAATGTTTAGAATGTATATGCCATATCCATCTCATGTTTTGAGCCTAGAGGTTGTTCAGTTGGAATAGAATCTCTCTTATGAGGAACAACCAGTCTAGATTCTTGATCATTGAGAGAAAGTGTTGCAAAATTAGGTAATTTTTCTAGTAAACATTTTGTGGAAAAACCATATGGTTGAAGAGGCAACATGAGAATCCGAAAATGTTATGAGGGATAAATACCCCCCACTTATTTGATAAGTGACTAAAAATTTTGAGGACGCAATTCCCAAAATGGGGGAAGGATGTAACATCCCAAGTAAATAAATAATAATACATTTAAATGTTTATTAACATTTTTGAATTAAATATTAATTTTACTTTAAAGGGGATTCTATGATCTATAGCGTGCCCGATACGTAACAATGATTTTCTTTGAAATCTTACATTGGACACTAATAATATAATATTATTATTTTAAATCACAGTTAACACCTAGCCATTGTATTGGCATGAATGAATATAACTAACTAAAATATGATTATACATGTTTTTACAATTATCCAATAAATGATAGAGGCTTAAAATGTGAATGACTCTAATTTTAAGCAAAATTTTCTTTAAAATACTGATTTACCGCCTTTTAATGGAGAACCCTCTTTAAATCTAAATATGTCAATTTTATATGTTCTATTTAACAAAATAAAATTCTTATTTAGAATCGTTACATCAAAATTTACTTTGGATGAAATTTTGTTATTTTTCAGATAAAGTTTATTTTTTAATGAATAATGGAAATAATGTATCTTAATTCAAAAGTGCATTTTAATCGTATTTATTTATATGGATATATTATATTTTTAAATGGTTCTAAAGTGTAATTAGAATATATTTTTTACTATTTAAAACAATTTTGGACATTGGAATTAATTTAATTTTGAAATTTGACAAAAAAAAGTTTCAATCTTTTGATAGTTATTATTTCTTAAAAACACACTATTTGTTTTAACAACGGGAATTAATTTAAAATAAATTTCTACCACTTCTGTGTTTTTAATTTGGAAAATTGGATTATATATTTGTAATTATTAGGTCCAATTTTTGTAAATAGGTATCTTTAATTTTTATACATTTTAAATATTTACTTCAGTAAATATTTTATTTACCATGATTAAAGGGTAAATATAGTAAATAATTTTAAAATATAATATTATAATAATATTAAATTACCCTAACATGTGTACTAATCCAATTTTCTAATACATATCTAACCATGGTAATCCTTGGGTTTAATTTTTGACCCCATGGAGCCACATTGGAGTAATAATGACATTTTATATTTATTAATTTAAAGTCAAGATAAAAATGACATAAACAAATAACTTTTAGTAAATAAATTTTCACATGGGGTTATATAAATTATCCTTTTGACTATAAATATTATATGAAAATATAAAAATAATTCCTATATCATGGTATTTTTTTATAATTTTTGGACATCAAATAAATTAAATTAGTTATGACACAATAATGATGGAATATTTACCTCATTAATAAATGATTTAAAAAAATAAGATTATAAATATTAAAACAATATCCAAAAGATATCCAATTATTATGGGATTCTTTTAATTCGACCATGAGACATCTTAACTTTGATATTAACGAATATTTGACCTTTTGAAACCGATGAAGAGGTTATAATAGAATAATTTTTTCAAACTTTCCTAAAGAGCCCCTACTCTCCCTTATAAAAAGCCCTCACTCCTAACCCATTTCACAGACTACTCATGAATTTGGCTTGTGAAACCTCTCCTCCAATAATCTCCCAAGATCCCTATCTTCATCCTAGTATCCTTAACTTAATAACAAAGCATTTCAAGAAACCATTTTTGTTCAAACCAAAAAGAGTTACCCGATTTAAATGTAACGTCTTCTCTTAAGTTCTTTTGTTTTATTTTACTTCTCCAACCCCCTAAATGCGTTTTAATCCTTTATTTTGTAATAAAACCATTATCCACAATATACTAGGATGTTTTTATGAGATTTATTATAACTACACTTACACTCACCTCCATCTAATGGTTAAAGAACATAATGTTTCTGTCGATGGAAAACTAATGCCTAACGAAACGATGTTTGTTCAATTATCTCCTTCCGCCTCTCATGGTGGCCATTATGATGGAACTGTATTTATATAAGATATATATAATGTTTATTATTTCATTATGATTCTATATTTTCCATTTATATCATTCTTTTATGGTTTCCATAATTGGTAAACGCTATAATTTCATTTTAGGAAGTGCGGACTACCGCCCCCTCAAAGTGATTTGACTCGTAAATGCCTTATGTGGGATGAATTAAGGATGGAGTTAATGATTTTATTTATGATATTATATGGTAATTATAATATACAAAATTATAATTATGTTTTCATTCCATTAAAATACAAAATGGAAATGAAATTAGTGTTCATTTGTACATACGGCTTACCGTTTCCAACAACGGTGCATTTCATTCCTTACCTCCAAATATTATGTACTAATATAAATACATGTATATACTGGATATATATTATATATATGATATCTACATCATTAATATTATTCCGAAGATAAGGGATTTTTGACCACATGGACAACTCGTAATTATAAGGTCTTCATTTTTACTCAAGTACCAAATATCGATGAAACAACCATTAACAACTTAAATGATTACATAATGATTATAACATGGTAATAAGTAATATAAAATTAATAATAAACATGAAAAATGTTCTTAAGAATGTATAATTTATCTTTAGTTTATTATTAAAGAGATTAAAGAATGACTGAGTCAAGTCGTACATGAGGTAGTGGACTTTGTCTCAATCTCCATTCGTTGAGACATATTTTGTTTTATTCTCAACATTCTTTTATACGGTGTATAAATACCTATGAAAATACATTTCATTTGAAGGGAATATTTTCGTACAACGAATTCTAAAAATCGACAAAATTTTTTTATTTTTAATGTTAGGGGTGACAACGTCCTTTTCCCCTACCATGGGTATTATTTGATCTTCGGCTTCCTAAACAATCTCTAATGTCTTTTAAAGGAAACTAAATAACATATATTCTTTTTATGAATTTTGGTATTGAAAATTATTTTGATATAGAATTTGTTATTTCAATATATTTAAATGATATATTGTGATTAATGTGTGGAAATGTTAACTTACCTTTATTTTTTGTTTTATGTGTTATGAATATGTTGTTGTTCTTGGGAATTGCTTATGCATATGGGTGGTTACGTGATAATCCTTGGGCAGGTGAGCCCGGGATAGCTCTCCAATGAATTGGGTAATTTGAATGAGGTAAACGTAAATATTTATCCTACGATATTTGGGGTACATACTGTGATGGGTATTACAAATGTAACTCCCTACGTAGTTGTGATATCTACAATGTATGTCTGATATGGATGCCACAAGTTACCTTTATGATTTATGTTTTCTATTATGTTAGTAATAATGGTTATGATTTCATGAGGTATGTTAAAGAACATATGTTATGTATATAATGATGAACTTCTGTTTTCATTCTTTGTTTTATAACCATTACTGAGATTTTTATGCCCATCCATTGTTTTGAAATGTTTCGCACATGACTTAATGTTGAATAGGTTCAAGTATGGGATTGAAGGAAAAGTCATGTTGTATAAAACATGGAATTGGACATGATAGTTTTTCTTTCAAGAGTTATTATTTTGTGCAAAAAATAGAAACTAAGTGGAAGTGTCTGGTTTGTAATCTTTTGATATGTAATTGTTATGTCCTAATTCTCTAAAACTCTAAACCTAAAAATATCCTCAATGTGAATTATTCATTTAATTGAATATTATGTGATGTTTTACGGCCAGATCCTTATAAGCCCAACTGGAATGATGATATGCCTTGAAAAGATCCTGTTAACAAGAAACTAGTACAACCATCCGATTCTGAAAACACAAAACAGAATCCCAATTTAGTTTCCTACCCGCAATGGTCTCCCCACCATTGAGTTTCGACCTCATGTTCACACAATCAGAATCAGATATTTTTTCCTTTTTAACCAGTCCAACAATGTTAGCAATCAAAAAAAACTAGAAGGAAGAGCACTCTATCACCCTTGTCCTCATTTTCCAATAGCATGTCAGCTATAACGGATATCAACTGCTACTAGTCCATTGTCAGTTTCTCCACCAGAGCATATGATTTTCTACTTAATGCATCTGCCACCAAATTTCCCATACCCAGTGTGTACATCAAGTCAAAATCAAACAACTTGAGATATTCCATCCATCTTCCTTGCCTCAAGATCAAATCCTTTTGTGAGAAAATGGGCTTAAATCTCTAATTATCTATATATACCGTGAATTTCTCACCGATGAGATAATGAAGCAACACTTTCCAATCATAAAACTCTACTGCCAATTCCAAATCCTGAGTTGGGTAGTTCTTCTAATGATCACTCAAGTGATGTAAGCCATACACAACCACATGATTCCATTACATGAGAATGAAACCCAACCCAAATCCTGATCCATCGCAATAAAACATGTACCCTTTTCCTGGTTCTGCAAATATCAAGATTGATGCTGAGTTAAGGAAACCCATTAGCTCTTCGAAACACTAATGACATTGTTCATTCCATTGTAATGGAACATTCTTTCTTGTCAAATCTATCATCGGTGAAGCCAAATGTAAAAAATCTTGAATAGAAACACCTATAATACCCAGCTAGACAGAGGAAACACCATACCTCAAACACATTCTTTAGTCGTTGCCATGAAATAATATCCTCTATATTTTCGGGATCCATGAAAACACCCCTTTCATAAATCACATGGGAAAGAAAATGGACTTCCTGTATCCAAAAGTTACACTTTGACAATTTGGCATACAGCCGATGATCCCTCAAGATCTCCAAAACTGTCACCAAGTGTTGGCCATGCTCCAACCTTGTATTTGAATAAACCAAAAAATCATCTAGAGACACCAGCACAAATGCATATAGATATCTCTAAAAGATCGGATTCATCAATGCGATGAACACCGCTGGCGCATTCGTTAGACCAAATGGCATAACCACATATTCATAATGGCCATATATACTTCTGAAAGATATTTTGGAATGTAATCCTTCTTCACCTGCAATTGTTGATATATCGACCTTAGGTCGATCTTGGAGAACCACTAGGCTACCCTCAACTGGTCGAACAAATCATCAATTTGTGGAAGTGGATATTTATTCTTTATCATAACATTGTTATGTCTACGATAATCAACACAAAGCCTCAAATTTCCATCTTCCTTTTTTCACAAAAAACACCGGCTCTGCCCATAGACACATGATAGGCTGGATAAACCCTTTGTATTCTAATAATTCCAACTAGAGTTTCAATTCCCACAATTTATTAGGGGGCATTTAGTAAGACGATAATGGGATAGGACTTGTCACCTAAAGGAGATCAATCATAAACTCCACTTCTCTTACGGGAGGTAACCCGTAGAATTATTTGGGAAACACATCCATGAACTGATCCACCACTGCTGGAAGAACACTCTTCTCAACACCCTTTATTGATTCCAATTACAACACCGCCAAATTATACGATAACAAGCCCACTACTAGTGCCATAAAAACCCGTTCCACCATGTATTTCATGCCACTCTCCTCTAACGAGATGTCTAACGCCATCGCATGTCGTAAAAGAATCTGTTCACTCATTACAGTCGATGTGGGCCTGGATCGCCACCTTCCAATCCATTCCCATGATTACATCATATCCATCCATCTCAGGCACTGAGAAATTCCACATTAGATCAACCTCGCCCACAAAGACAAAACATGCTCTACACAAGAAGGCTCAACAATCTCTTAAACCTAGAGGATTTTTAAGTTTCAAAGATGAAGGCATCATTTCTACCCTTAAACCCAGCATCTCACCCCACATACAATAATATAAGAGTGTGAAGCACCCATATCAAACAACACATTCATCAATGTAGAATTTAATAGAATTGTACCTATCAACATGGATGGTCCCAAGTGATCATCCACCACAACCTTCTTGGCTCTGAAAAATTCCTTGATTTCCACACTCTGCTCTTTATTTCCCTGTTGGGGAGTTGGGGTGTTCTTTGAATCACCATGAATGACATTGTGCTGCTGACATGGGGTTTGCTGCTATCTTCGTCCCGTCAAAGCATATGAAGTCTATGATCCCCAAGGTGTGTCACGAACACCCAACCTCAGATCATTCCTACAATTGCACTAAATATTCCCCATATTCTTTAAATTGTGACATGCTCGATGTGTTTCCATAAGGTCTCGCATTATCTGTGCAACAGAGCCTCTTTGAAAATAGACTTGTTTTCTCTGGGGCTTCAGAGGAAGATTTACCAATCATGTTGTCAGATTATGTGCCATACTCCCGACTTGGGAATAAGTGTCCCTTTTCCACTTAAACCCAGAATTAGAGTTCCCACAATTCCCCATGGGTTCCACCATGATTCCTCCGCCCGTAGCTCCCAATAGATCCCCCTCAACCACTGATGATAAATTCACCTTCTCTATGTAATAATCGATACACAACACTACTATTCTTGAAAGGATCTCTGCCCTTAACCCTGATTTGAAGATCATTTCCTTCAACAATGTGATACCCACCACCTCGGGTGCAAATCACACTAGTTTCATAATCATTGCTGCATACTCTGTCACAGACATATGCTCTTGCTTCAAGCTGAAGAATTCCATTGTGCGATGAATTCTGAACATATGTGGGTAGAATTGTTTATTAAAAAATTCCTCAAAGCCTTTACAAGTCATACCGTGTTCCGTCCCCGCTTGGACTGCCATCTCCCACCACTGTAGAGAAAGATGTCATAGATTATAATTTGCTAGATTTACTTTCAACTCTACCAGCATCCCCAAGAATTCGAAATTTCTATTCATTATATTCAACCATTATTCTTCTTTTTCTGGCTATAAATCACCCCTGAAGATGGGTGTATTCTGATTTTGAAACTGATCTGCATTATCCATATTCCTTGGTTCATCCACTATATTTTCTCTTTCCACATCTTGGAAAGATTGCACTATACATTGGACAAACTGCAGGTTAACCTGGGGCTTAGTTGAAACCACATTTTCAGTAGCCTCCTATGGTTGGTCTCTACGACCCCAAATAGGTGCCATTTATATAAACAAAAAACAAAAAACTATGATTCTCACTTCTGTAGACATCAAGAATTTCCATTTCAAATCGCATTGCACAACACTATCACAATGAGGCTTTCCATCTTTCCACATTTCCCATGTTTCTCCATTTTTGAAAACCAAATAATTTTCAAAATAAAAAATTTATTTACATTACATATTCACAAATTTGAAAAACCATTTCTCAATTCAGCCCATAAATCATTATGCCCAATGAAATATGCATCCTAGAGGGAATTCATTTCAAATATATATTCCATGCACATATCAGTGGATACACCCACAACAATGAGATTTCCAGTGCCTACAAGTATATCCAAAACACCTATGTACCCAACTCCCTGGTAACATGAATTTCAGCATAAACTGGTTAGCTAGGTCCTTTTATTCTATACATTCCATGTTCAAACATTCCTACGCCTTGCTACCATCCCGACTCATGGAATATACTACAATGAATGTAATCTCCAAATTTGAGAATTAACTCCAAAGGACCGAACAAGATGATACCACTTGTAACACCCCACCCCTAACTCATTGGATTGAGGAGGCAGTGAGGGTTACTTTTCCTTAAGCGATGTTCCCAAGGCACCAAAGGATCACAATATATATAGAGGGATTCAAGAAAAAACTGGGGAATGATTTTCTCTTAAGAAAAAACCAACAAAACCATCGACTAACGACCACTATATGATTCATGTCAACAAAACATTCAAGAATGTATTCCTAGAAGACAGCCATGTTGTTCCACAAAACATCCAAAAACCAATACTGTGCATCATGATATTAGAGTACTATGTGGGAGACTAAACAATGGACCCAAAATAAACCAACACACACACACCACAGCTCCACACCAATATTCATGCTCTAATCACCACCACATCTCCCAAGCATCTCCATGAACCACTAGCAATGAGATTCTATACCTTTATATGTGTCTCAGAAAATGACATCTGCAAAAGCACCAAATTCAAAAAGTAGGGGGTGAGTACTAATACTCAGTAGGTTTTCCCCAAATGACTTCCTTACACACGCCACTAGGGGAAAATGTTTGCACATTAATATAATGAATTTTATATAAAATAATCATAAGTGAAACCATTACCATAATCCAAACACACCCTTACCAATCCATCACACCCAAACCATGCAACCAAGGGAAATCCATACAAACTTTCCACAAGACATTTCATCATTTACAGATTAGGAAAATAATTTACTTCTTGCAAAGAAATGAACAACAAGAAAACCAAAATTGTGGGACTTCTACCAATCCAATACACCCCATTATCAACTACCATTACTTCATGGCCACTACCCATAATGGTTGTTCTTGCGACCACTATCCATCAACTTTTATATTGAGACTTCCCTCCCAATTCCAAAAAACCAACACAAGCCATAAAACTCAATGAACCAACAAGCACAAAGCACCATGGCCACAATAATATGCAATGTACTATTTCCAACACATGTTAATCCACTTCTATAAATCTCCCATTTATTGAAATCACTCATTTATCATTTTTCATGCCAAAATCCTGATTCAATAAAACAACCTATTTATTTAAAACCATTTTCATAAACCATTTCCTTAACCCAATCCAAGCATCAAACATTAAAATATACATTTTAAAATTTAACAACAAGACCATTCAACTGTTAAACCCATATTTCCCAAAAAACCTACAAAACATGACCAAAGGGATTTCTAACTGATTTCCCACATCAAAATCACAATTAATTTCCTGCCAAACAAGTTAATTGTAACCTAAACCACTAGTTCTAACCATGTGGAGTTGAGAGAAAGGCCTCCTATATATAGGGTGTGGTGAAATTGAACCTTCGCTCAAACACACTCCAAACCGGGTGAACGCCTCCTCGAGACCACCCCAAAAACCCTTCCCTAACATCAATCGGATCAACCCTTAACACACAAAGGCAACACAGCACTAGTTCTACATGGAACCCTTGTAGTTTTAAGAAACTAAGAGAGGGATAGGGTTAACCCTAACCAAAACCTCAAAGAACAAAAAAGAGGGACTTACCCAAGGAGAACTGCCTTCGATCCACCAAGTAACCCCTTCAATTTTCTTCCAAAACAAGTTGGAGAGGACCTTGATCCTTTGAGAACCCAAAATCATGAGTGAGGATCTAGTGGGAGAGATTTTGGAGGGAAATGAGGCACCCTTGAAGGAGCCCGGATTTAGAAACCCTGTTTTTAAGTGGTCGCATGGTTAGTACGCACAGTTTGGTAAATCGTGCGGTAACCCTTTCTACGCCACTACCTTGAGAGGAGGGGTATGCACAGTTGCCTCACACAGTTTGGAAAACCGTGGGTAGGCTGAGCGAAGCCTACTGTGTCCTCCTGATCGGTTTCTTAGAGAACTCGCATGGTTTCCTCTCACCATCCTCAATCCATGCTCCCTAAGAAAAGCCTCCAAACTTATTCAAAACTATTCCAAACTCTCCCAACCTCTTCCCAACTCATTACATGCATAAAAAGGCATAAATAATGGTTTCATAACTCAAATCGGGGGGGGGTGTAACTTTTATGTTTATTAATATCATATTAATCAAATTGTGGAGTATTATAACCTATCCAAACGAACTTTCAACCTCATACATAAGAATACCGATGTTGAGAACCTAGGAAACAAATGCTACCGAGAAATGAAAGGGTGCCTTATTTCTAATCAAAAGTTCCATAAATTAATAGTAAATAATTATAATAAATAAAATAAATATTGATATGGTTCTGAATAAATTATTTAATTGATATAATTTTACTATCCAAGATATTGTGGTCATGTAAAAACACATTCGAACATCGTGTTACGTTTTTCTTCCTGAACCACTATTTTCATTATGGTAATGATTTTCCGCTCCATACACCAATTTAGATATTCAATATAATTATATTCTTTTTATAGATGATGTTTATAATATTCAAAAATCATGTTTCCATATCAATTGATCTTTCTCTTATAAAAATTTCTTGTTATTTAGGATCTCTTCTCAATCATTCCAGATACTCAAGCCCGATTAAAGGGAACATCTTTATTTCTTTCCCATTTTCATGTACAATATATAATATGTTTTAAAATAATTAATTTTTATAAATTATATAATTTTATCATGAAAAGGCTATATTAGATCATATTTGATTTTGTATGATTATTTTTCCAAAGGGATACTTATTTGGAATGTAGAATGATTATTTATTTTTATAATTCCTCGATGATTTTATAAGAGTAGTTTTATCTATTTAAACACCATTATTGATTCATATGATTAATTGGGATTATTATTTTATGAAATAGTCTACCAATTTTTTTGATTTTTTTATGATTAATTTTACTATTAATGTTCTATCCTGATACCATTCACTATATTATTCTGAATAGTTTAAGATTATTTTTATTGATTGGATAAAATTATTTACATTTCATATGTTAGTTTCAATTTAAATGTATATGTTTATTTTTTTCACCCATTTCATATAACAAAATCATTGGACTTAGTAAGTGCTGTGTGTGGTCTAATTTAACCCCTCGGTTTTTCAGTAGGTCTAATGAGAAAATCTAGTTCCGGTATGGGCTAACATCATACCCAATTAAATATAGTGTCGTGGCTGAATCCTTTGATGGTATGTTTATGATGTCCCACATTAGGAATTACCTCATTAAAAAATTAGTATATTATATTCGAAGTGATTATTCTTCTAGTAGACTATCAATGTTTCTGTTTCATTCTCATCTGATAACTTATATGTATTTATCTAATCAGTCTTCATTATATGCATATTATGTGCATGTTTTTTGTAGAGACCCTAAGCCTGACGTACATGGACATTACATTACTTTTTCAGAATACTTAGTACATAACAAAAACAGACACAAGGACCTTAATAGTTTAGTGTCTTTGGAAACTCAGAACGTAATCTTCTAATCATGGTGAAAGATCTTCTACATCTCCCATAAAGATCTTCCCCTTTTTTTCTTACCTAAAACCTTTCTTTATATCCTGGGGAAAAAGAAAACATAAAAGGGTGAGCTCAAATGCTCAGTAAGGGTAAACAAAAGAAATATCAATCACATCATATTCATAAGAACATAACATTTTGGAAATCTTAACCTGCAAAAGAGATCATAATATCATAACATGGGATAAATCATAGTAGTGAAATGTAATCCCAATAATCATAACTTAAAACATGAAAATTTGTGGCGTACACACATAATCATAGAGAATCATTTCTTATTAGTCAAGACTCATTGCCAAGACTATCTTAGTGGACAAATTCCATTTTTGAACCGAGTTCATTCCTCGTTTCAGTCCTGTTTCATTGAACCGGTTTAACCTGCTGTTCCAGCCATGTCTATCCCATGAGATATAAAATCTTTACCCAATGCATTAGAGGGAGATATAGGTCCCACCCATCTCATAATGATACCATTCTTATGTGTTCCACAAAATAATAAATCATATATCATTGCATAACCCATGTAATAAAAATGGAATTCTTAAACAACATGACATCATAAAACAATTCATATAAGATAAAAGAATTCATAAAAATAATTACTACATCATCAATGTATCATAAATAAATTAAATTATTTTAAGTCTAAAAAATTAAAAATAAAATACCATTATGTTAGAAATCTTTTTAATTTCTAATGAATATTTATAGTCGAATTTATCTTATGTATAACCCTATATTAAAAATGATTTAGTTATTAAACTTTGATTTTAACTATTTTAACCCTTCTTTAAATAAATTGATAATAAATGTCCTAATCTAATCCAGGTGGGCCTAAATGGTCATATATTATTCCTAAGGTTGTTTTCTGTCAAATTACACTTATCTAATAGAATTAAGACATGTGTTAGGGTAATAATAATAACACTTTTACCCTTAATTACCATATTTACTTTTAACCGTGGTAAAAAAAAGTAAAAAGTTACTATTCACAAAAAAATTATTTTCATCTCATTGAACCACATTTTAGTCCTTGATATTAACCGTGTCTCTCGGATTTTTGAAATTCCACTCACAGAAGCGGTAAAATGAAGTTTTATGAAAAATTCAGTTTTTTAAACTACCACTTAGTGGTTTCACTATTCATCAAAAAATGAAAGTTTCCAGAAAAAAACCAAATATTAGGCCTAAGCTATATTTGATATTATGAATTCAAAAATGATGTCTATTTTATCAATTTCAAAACATATCAGTTACATTAACTAATTTAAAAATTAATTCCCGTCGTCAAAACAAATAGCGTGTTTTTAAGAGATAATAACTATCAAAAGATTGGCACTTGTTTATAACTGGTTTAAATGTGAAATTACATCCAATGACCAACATTGTATTAAATTGTAAAAATATATTCTAAATCTACTTTAAAACCACTCAAATTAATATTTTATCACTATTAATTATATCGATTAAAAAGTTGTTTTTAATTAAAATTTATTAATTTTCACTATTCATCATACTATGAAAGTTATCCGAAAAATACCAACATTTCACCCTAAGCTAATTTCGATATTCCAAATCCAAAAATGAAGTCCATTTTGAAAAATAAAATTTACAGAATTTCAAAAAGTGGTTATTTCTATTCATAACGGCTAGTTTTAATAATATTTTAATAGCATATCATTATTTAGTGAAACTCGGTATTGCGTACTACACACGCTATTGAGGAAGGTTGTGATTGCGTGTAATGCAAGGCAAGTCAAGGATACTTGTTGTGCAAGATCCTTTTGGTGTAGCATAAAACACAAGACATTAATGAAATTAAAAAGAATATTTTTCATAAAATCTCGGGGTGTTACATTCTACCTCCCTTAAAATGAATTTCACCCTCGAAATTCGTCGGGGTTATAAATGGTTTACTACTCGAAATATTCATTAATAGAAACCCACATCGTAAAAAATAATACCAAAACCAATTTTTAAAAACCAAATTATGAAACGTAACGGTTACCCAAATAAACTAATCACTGGGTTTCCACATAGGTGAAAATATGGATATGGAAGAGAAATATAACCATCATGTTTTGATGGAGAGTGGTAGAGAACATGGATATGGAAAATCCAGCAATCACAAAGCCATTAATTTGTGACGATCTAAGGTACCATCTGATTCATCAGATATAAGAGCACTAGGATAACATTTTTGGTTTTCAAGATCATTTCCCTAATGTTGATAAAATTGGAATTAGAAGAAATACTTTCGTGATTTTGGTATAGTCTCACTGTTGGTCGTTATTTGGACAATTTCCACTTCATCACTTAAAGAAATGAAGTTGAATTTGTCATTCGTGATGTGTTAGAAGATCATGTGATAGAATGATGGTTCATTCCATCTGTCTCAAACAAAAGGTTAGAAAAGTTATCAAAAAATACATAAGTCCATCTATAGTGAGATTAATCATATATGGTTCCTAAAATAGACTTATAATTCATATATCATACTGATTAATATAATAAAACTAGTTTCTACTAAACAGGGACTTCTTGTAGGCCAGTGGTAGGCGATAAATGCCAGTCACACTTCGGTTGTGGGTTCGATTCCCACAGCCTTGTCCGACGCGATGGGTTGTCGTCCGTCCTGCAGGTTTTCCTTTTTCTAAAACTATATTACTATATCATCCCATTAATAATATTGAAAAAGGTTCTATCCTTAAACAATACTAACTTATGTCCAACATAATCCATTCCAATCATTAGGCTTATCTATAATATTGCAGTCCATTGTCATATTATAGTGGAAATGATTACCAGAGATTTCATATAAGAAGCATGTTAATACCATCGGTGATCCCCATATATCATAAGATATATCTTGTTGGTCACATTACAAACGTTCTAAGGCCTTAATCATGTATTCTCTTGAAAAATGAATACCCATTGAATCTTAGTGAAAACATGAGTGTTGTAAAAAGATAACTCTTTCCACATACCAAAACCCCATATTTCTATATACTCAAAACATGATATAACTATTTCCTTATATCAGTCATGAGCTCATGAATACTGTCAAACATTTCATTTTCTCCTTATACCTTCATTATGCGCATATCATCCACTTTCCAAAAATATCTGAATAACCTTTCATGGTTACTGGTACCATTCATCATACACTTTAAAAAATTAAGGAAAGAAAATAGTGTAACAATCCTTAGATGTCTCTTTATTCCATAGTACCATGAGATTACTTATACAACATTACACTTGATAAACCTGTAATCATTCCACTACATTCTTAAACCATTGACCGAGCTTCAACAATTCTTTCATCTCACATATCATTTGTAGTCTCTTCATCATCATCAACATAAATACTACCCATACGACTGTACTAATTCTCTTCATGAGACTTTAGCTTAGGGAATTGGTTTGCATAATTCTCGTACATTCCACATTTAAAACATTTAACCATTGTTGATGTTGTAGCAATACCATTATCCTCATCCATGGTGTTAACTGAACCTTTTCCTTTGCACTTACTGGCTTTGTGTCCTTCTTTTCCACACCCAAAGCATCTTCCAGTTCCCTTGAAACAATCTCCCCGATGCCTCTTCCCACATAATTTACATGAGGGAAATTGAACTTTCATTCCTCTATGATCATCATGAAACTCCATCTTTCTCTTATTATCTGAGTCGGGAAACTTACCAAAGTTGAGATTATTGATCATATTACGAGATTGCTGATTAGGCATAATAACGATGTTTGGACTTCCAAATCCCGTTTCATTTGGTTTCTCATGAAGAATATCATTCCATTGTCCGTCATATCCTCCATTATCATGAATCATCCTGTTTCCAACCATTTTCTAAAACCCCAAAAGAATAGTGTGAGAGGTAAAAATCATGCTAGGGAAAACAACATAATAAAGGGGTAGTACCTTCAATATATAACATCTTAGGTTTAATTCTAAGATCATTAGTGTAATTCTAGGACTATAACCTATACGTATACTTAACCTTAGGGACATCCCTAGACATACCTTAGAAATATCTCTAGGGATCTAACTAAAGTTCTCGCATCCTAGTTTCCAAAGGTTGACTAAACCTCTCTCTGATACCAAATATAGAGACCCTAAGTCTGACGTACATGTACATTACATTACATTTGTGGAATACTTAGTACGTAACAAAAACACACACATAAGGACCGTAATAGTTTAGTGTCTTTGGAAACTCGGAACGTAATCTTCTAATCATGGTGAAAGATTTTCAACATCACCCATAAAGATCTTCCCCTTTTTTTCTTACCTAAAACCATTCTTTATATCCTAGGGAAAATAAAACATAAAAGGGTGAGCTCAAATGCTCAGTAAGGGTAAACAAAAGAAATATCAATCACATCATATTCATAAGAACATAACATTTTGGAAATCTTAACCTACAAAAGAGATCATAATATCATAACATGGGATAAATCATAGTAGTGAAATTTAATCCCAATAATAATAACTTAAAATATGAAACATTGTGGCGTACACACATAATCATAGCAAATCATTTCTTATTAGTCAAGACTCATTCCCAAGACTATCTTAGTGGACAAAGTCCATTTCTGAACTGAGTTCATTCCTCGTTTCAGTCCTGTTTCACTGAACCGGTTTAACCTACCGTTCCAGCCATGTCTATCTCATGAGATATAAAATCTTTACCCAATGAATTGGAGGGAGATATAGGTCACACCCATCTCATAATGATACCATTCTTATGTGTGCAACAAAATCATAAATCATATATCATTGCATAACCCATGTAATAAAAATGGAATTCTTAAACAACATGACATCATAAAACAATTCATATAAGATAAAGGAATTCATAAAAATAATTACATCACAAAATAATCAAATCAATGTAATAATAGGGATAGAAACAGAACCCTATATTATCTTAGATTGAAAATAAATTTGATAAAACACTTGAACTCCATTCTTGAGGAAAATATCCTTTCTACTTCAAAAACATTTTCCTTTCTTAACATGTCATACAATTTTAAACTAAAAGAAGTTGATTAAAAATAAACTTGAAAACTTGTAAAGGAAGCATCTTGGAAATAATGTTTTAAAATCCATTCATGTCGTATAAGTTAAAAAAACATTCTTCTCGTCCTTTTGTCGGAAAAGTCAAAAAGTACCTCGTACAAAAAATGACAAAAGATTCCTTTCATATCTTTCACTAAAAACTCACCAAAGGGTAAAATTGGATTTAAAAAATTTTAGGTGGATGGAAATAATATTACATATTGAGGAAACATGGATGTGGATGATAAAATAAACCCCAGTAAATTTCAAAGTATAAACAATCTCGGATAAAAATGAGATTGTGATGTTTCCCTTACCTTAGGTCTGATTTTCTTCGTAAGTGTCCGAACCTCTTTTATAATGATTTAAATAATGTCATTTACTTATTCCAGAATCATACTCATTGTTATGATATCATATATGGTTCACTTATGACTTTATATTACCTGTTCTTTTGTAAATTCCATGTTAAAGAGAATTTTGGGTAAAATTGTTTCGTTTGTCGTCCGTGTTTTGACTTTTAATTATTCATATAATTACTTAGATCATGATTACATAATTACAAAATATAAAACATGATTTATATATAATATATATTCAGAATATACATATATATAATAAATTAGTAAATGGAAATAAATACATCATTCATGGAGACGGTAGGCCGTACGTACGCATGAACGCGGTGTTCGTTTCCTTATTGAGTTGAATGGAATTAAATAGATGACATACATATATATACACTTAAATCAAGTATCATTATTATGTCATATATTTCATGATTACTTATTATATATACTTTATAATCACTCATGAATGGTTAACGTGGAGAATGAATCTCATCGCGTCGTGGAGACGGTAGTCCGTACGTACGCACGAGCGATGACATCATTCTCATGATCGTGGGACTTTATTGGAGTGTATGTATACTATTTTAGAATCAATATAACTTTAAAATAATCATATATAATTATTATTTAACCATTATACCCATCCAAGTAAGGTGGTGGTGGAAAATAGATTAGACCACGGCGTGGAGACGGTATTCCGTACGTACGCACGCGCGGTGATTTCGTTTTCCGTAGGATGGATAGATGGTGAAATAGGGTTGTTTAATACTTATAATTACATATCAGTATATGAGTGATACTGATGTTATTTCTTCATAATGAAACGACCTAAGAAGAATAAGTGGAAGAAAAAATAATGTTAAAAGAATCGGTAACAGACATTACCTCTTCTTTGAAGCGCCTCTTTGAGTCCTCTTCTTAGGGCACTAAAATTGGTCTTTGAAGAATAACAGGACCTCTAGGATATTTCTAGGGAAGTTGAGAAGAGAATTTGGCAGGGTTTGGCCGAGCTTGAAGGCTCAAAGTGGTGTGAGGAAGAGGGGGAGGAGGTGTCCTTTTATAAGGGAGGAGAGGGGAACCTTTGGAATAACTAAAACTATTATTTTATTATAAAGCCAAATTCGGTATTAAATAGCTCCAAATTGATTTATTTAGAAGCTAAGGTAGGGATGGTCCTAAATCCTCTCATCCAATATAATTTAGACAAGTTTAGGTCATTTTACTAACCTTATCTTTTAGTTTTAACTCTTAGTTAATTAGATTGACATTTACCATGTCACTTGGTATTTTAATATTATATAGTTAATAAATATACCATATACATCCAAGTGACCCCCAAGTGGTCCATTAATGATACACCTATCATGATATAAGTATCGTGGCCGAACCTTAGATTTTTAAAAATATAATAACAATTAATATTATAATATTTGTTTTAAAAACTATTTTATGTCAATTTTGACACTATTTGGTAATTGATTTTTGTGAAAATCAAAACATAATTATTAGTTCTAAAAAATGTAATTAAATCAATAATAACATGTCATATTAACATAGAAAATTATTTTAATTCATAAAAAGTCTCAAATTACATTTATTTTGGGTATTTATAACATCAATTATGTCAATATTTCATTCATAGGATAATTACTACATCATCATTGTATCATAAATAAATTAAATTATTTTAAGTCTAAAAAATTACAAATAAAATACCATTATGTTAGAAATATTGTTTTCTTTCTAATGAATATTTATAGTCTAATTTATCTTATGTATAGACCTATATTAAAAATGATTTAGTTATTAAACATTGATTTTAACTATTTTAACCCTTCTTTAAATAAATTGATAATAAATGTCCTAATCTAATCCAAGTGGGCCTAAATGGTCATATTTTATTCCTAAGGTAGTTTTTGGTAGAATTACACTTATCCAATAGAATTAGTACATGTGTTTGGGTAATAATAATAACACTTTTACACTTAATTACCCTATTTACTTTTAACTGTGGTAAAAAAAGGTAAAAAGTTACTATTCACCAAAAAATATTTTCATCTCATTGAACCACATTTTAGTCCTTGATATTAACTATGTCTCTCGGATTTTTGAAATTCCACTCACAGAAGCGGTAAAATTAAGTTTTATGAAAAATTCATTTTTTTAACTACCACTTAGTGGTTTCACTATTCATCAAAAAATGAAAGTTTCTAGAAAAATAAAAAAAATTAGGCCGAATCTATATTTGATATTATGAATTCAAAAATGATGTCTATTTTATCATTTTCAAAACATATCAGTTACATTAACTAATTTAAAAATTAATTCTCGTCGTCAAAACAAATAGCGTGTTTTTAAGAGATAATAACTATCAAAAGATTGACACTTGTTTATAACTGGTTTAAATGTGAAATTACATACAATGACCAACATTGTATTAAATTGTAAAAATATATTCTAAATATAGTTTAAACCACTCAAATTAATAATTTATCACTATTAATTATATCGATTAAAAAAGTTGTTTTTAATTAAAATTTAGTAATTTTCACTATTCATCAGAATATGAAAGTTATTCGAAAAATTCCAAAATTTCACCCTAAGATAATTTCGATATTCTGAATCCAAAAATGAAGTCCATTTTGAAAAATAAAATTTACAAAATTTCAAAAAGTGGTTATTACTATTCATAACGGCTAGTTTTAATAATATTTTAATAGCATATCGTTGTTTAGTGAAACTCGGTATTGCGTACTACACACGCTATCGAGGAAGGTCGTGATTGCGTGTAATGCAAGGAAAGTCAAGGATGCGTGTTGTGCAAGATATTTTTGGTGTAGCGTACAACACAATACATTAATGATATTAAAAAGAATATTTTTCATAAAATCTCAGGGTGTTACATTTTTACTTTAATAGAAATTGTTTTTAGCAATTAACCATGACTTCTGGCTGATTTGTTTGATTCCACTATATAAAATATTCCTTATAGAGCAATTTATCTCACCCCTATCTTATGTGTATATTCACAAGGATTACGAGATGAATTTTATGAGTGACATACAAATATAATATTGATGAATAAGAGTGATACCCTATGAGTTTCTTTGATCTATTTCATATCAAGTTGTAATGTTGAAATTATATATGTATATAGTTTTCCAGAGACACTAAACTATTTAGACCTTATGGATGCGCATTAATTGTTTATATTGCAATGTAATAAATAAAGGAACTATTTCTGGTCTATTGTGGTCTTGTTCCTTAAATATATTATTTAATATTGATCCCACATTTGCGGAGAGGTATTTGGTTTTTAAGAAGAATATTTTTTAGAAAAATATGATTCAATATTAACTATATGAATATTAATAACCATTTTATAAAATTTAATGTTATATATTATATATATATATTTATATATATATATTTGTCAACCTTTCTATAAGGTGTTATTTTAATTAATTAAAATGGTGAAACATTATTCATTTGAAAAGTGTTTTTAGAAAACCTTATTTTTAAACCTAATAAACATATACTAAAATTCATATATTGTTTACTAAAAATTAATTAATTGGATTATATATAACCAAATAATGATTTTGTTACATAAAATAATAATGAATATGTATATGAACTCTTATATTACATAATAATGTTAAAAAAATATTTTTTGGAAAATAGATATTTATCACTATTCGCTGATAAATAATAATTTCCCAAAAAACTATCATAATTTCAAATAGTGTAAATCTTTATATTATTATTTAAAAATGAATTTAATTGTGTCAAATAAAATTATCAAATTTAAAAATTAATATTTTTTAATATCCCATCTATGAAAACATTTTAGCAAAAACTATTGCCATTTTGAAAAAAGTTACATAATATTTTTATAACTAATGTAGCCATAAAATTCATATTAATAAAAATGAATATGACTTATTATATCCCTAACATTGATGTTAGGAAAATTATATACTAATAATGACATATAAATTTAATTTAATATCACTCCTTCAAATAATTATTGTGTTAAATAAATTGTTCTACATGCAACACTGAACGACGATAAACAAGAATACATTTTATTAAGATAAATAAAACAGTTAAAATGTAGAAATTTTATTGTGGGTAAAAAATAAGTTGGCCATAATATGAGATATATATAAGAAGAAAATAATTATCAATTATAAAATGAATGTATCACAAAAATCCAAATATTGTAGTTAAAGAGCATATAAGATAACTGTTTTATTTAAAATTGTATTTTTTATAAAATTGTTTATTTTTTCATTAATAATTTAATTTTTGAATAACTAATAATAATATAGTAAAATGAGGATAAAATATAGTATTGATATGAATAATATAGTATCACTATATTAAATTAAAATTTATAAAATATAATAAATAGTATTGTATGTCTTTAAAAAATCCCTTTTAATATAAAAACATTTTTATTATATATTATGTTTCCATTTAAATGAAATCTTAAAAAAATATTAAATTTTAATATTTATAAATTAGATTCATTTTTTAAATCAGTATAATAAAATTACCATATAATGAATTTTTCGGGAATCCTCTAAAAATATTGATTCTTTGGTGAATTGTGCAGAGTGTAGTTTTTTACAAATACCAATTATATAATTACATCATTAGAATATAGAGATTAAATAATATTTATAAAGTCATTTTTTTAAAAAATATTTTTTATAATTAATCTTACGTATTTTTTAATAATATTTTTTAATTAAAAACATTTTTTACATTTTAAAAAATATGTGATGTTTTTTACTAAATTTGTTTTTAGTGTGTCATACATTAATTATTTTTGAATTAATTTTTACCACTTTCCCGAATTGTATCCATTAAAATTATTTAATATGTTTTATTTTATCTTATATATTATATTATATAGTCTATTTTATTTATATAAATATATAATAAATTACTAATGTAAAAAATTAATCAGCATTGTAATAGTTAAAATGCTTAATAGGATAAATCAAAGGGTAAATGATCAAAAATAAGTTTAAAAGTTCTATAAAAAATTATTTATGGTTTTATGGAACATAATTAATGTTCTATATATTTGTTTATACTTTTATATACAATTACCTTGAGCAGTTGACCTCTTATTATAAAAATGTCTCTCCTCCCACTTATAAAAGGATGTCTTTACCAACCCACATATACTCACACCATAAGAACATTTATTAAACCCAAAAATACCCCCAATTTCATCCCATAAGTCATATAAATTTCATATATGTTCATAAAGATTAAAATACTATCCCTCAAGTTGTTAATATAATTTTAAATTTTTTATTATAGAGGGTAAGGTAACGTTCTGAAATTAGTTTTTTTCTTTTCTATTTTTTTATATCATCATCATCTATATAAAAGTATATTATATCATTATTATATAATATATATATATATATATGTATTATATTTAATAGTTATAATAATTATATGAAAATCATTATTTTCTTCATCCCTTCTTCATAGAAAAATGAATATATTTCCCATGTGTATTTTCACGCTAGAGCTCTATGAAAAAAAATTACATTTCATCACCAGATAAAATGGATAGTATAAAGAAATATTTATAGAATAAATAGTATATTTATACAATTATCAATATTATAAATATTAAAAATTGTTTTCTGTGATATTTTTGTTCCAAGGAATCTAATTTTTTGTGTGTACATGTAGATTACATCCTCCATCAATTGATTATTATCATTTTTTATAATCACCCTACAAATATTATTTGAATAATATATTTAGTATATTATAAATATTATTATTTTAGTAATAATGTTCTATAATGTTCATAGTAATATATAATACATTGTTAGTATACACACATTTTATCATAAAAGGATACTAAAAAGAAGCTCATCATTGATACCTTCTTCATGAATCATGTAGAAAACACTAATTTAATGATATTATTATTTTATATATAATTAAAAATAATATATTATATTACCTTGTAAAGAATATAAGGAATAAAATTAGTATCAAATAATTTTATTGTATATTTATTTTGGAAACATGCTTTAAATAATTGAAATTGAAAATATTTGACGATGAAAGAAATCATTAACATGGTAATGAATGTATAATATACTATTATAAATAAATATTATAAAAGTTAATACATATTAATAAAATTGAAAAATTTTATATTAATATTTTTGTGTTTAATAGGTATTTCTCATGACCTTTTCTTTTATGTCCTGAGTAATAATTTATGTGTTTTCATGCCTCGACTTTTTTTCAGGTGGAAAAGTTATTCTTTTTTTAAGAGGGTTTTATAATAATTTTCATTTTTCCTATAATGATATTATATTTACATTAATCAATATTTTATTTTGATTTATTTTTTACATGAAATAAAACTTCATTGATGGATTTCTATCTTCATAAATTTTTTTATGATATGAACAAATCTAATTCCTTCTAAATAAGAACTTTTTCTTCAATTTCTATGTTAACTCTGTCTTCTAATGGTATAATTTTTTATTTTTAAACACAAAATTACAGTTATTTTTTATATTTAAATTCATATTTTCTTATTTTTCAAATAAAATATTTATCACTCCTCAATGATATAAGTTTCAATAAAGGTATTTTTAATACTATAATTTTTTTTGCCTTCTATGGTCCTATAGTTTTCCATATAATAAAAATATCCTAAGGAAAATAATCATGTTTATTTGAAGTCGTTTTCTTGATATTTTTTTAAATAACATTTATTATGCTCTACCTTGAAACTTGAAAAATATTATCATTTTGAAATAGACATATAAATTTTTCCCATTACAACGATGATTGGAATTTTTTAAAACACATTTTTAAGTTTCTATTAAATATTAATGTTTATTTACTATGGATATATCCCATATTGTTTCATCATTTATAAATTTTATCATATCTTTATTTAGGAAATACCTTTTTTGTTGTGTGAATTTGTACCACAATTATAAAAAAAATTAAGAGAATAATTTATGAATTAATATTTATAATTATTAGCTTTTTTTAATATTTTTAACATCTTTTAAATATTTTTAATGTTGATTCATAAATTCAATTTCTAACATTTTCATTACATTGTTTTTTGAAATTATAAACCCTTTATTAAAATAAATATTAATGAAAATTCATGTCTATATTGTTTTAGAATGTTTTTTAAAAAAATATTATTTTCCAATACAATAAAAAAGATATAATGATTTATGAAAATTAAAATATAACTATTATATATTTTTATCCAAATGAGTATGTTTCTAATAAACATTAGACTCATATTTATGGGATTGGATCTTAATAATTTTTCATGTCTTTTGTACTGATAAATACATAAACATTTGGAAGACATGTGAAGAGATAATCATCATAGTTATAATCACATGGAAGCCCATCAGTCTATCTTACATTTATAATTGTATTCCAAAGAATTATTTATATATTATGGAATATTTTTAATACTATAAAGGTGAAATATAATACAATGTTTGAAAATAAGTTACATTATAGTCATTCAGTGCCAGTTGTCCTTGTCGTTGAGATAAAAGAAGAGAAATACTATTGTTGGGAGATCACAATTACTCTTGGAGTTATACTTATGAATAGAATTTCATTTGATGAGTTTGGAGAATACATAAAGCTAATTTCTTTTCCATTTTATCATTTTGTGATGCATTTATTTATTTAATATTAAATAATATCATGTTATTGGTCTATGTAATTGTTTCAATATTTATATTTCTAAGGACACCTTGTTGGGCTATCTCCTTATGAACATTTTCTTTGAAAATTTCTATCTATCATCATTATGACCAATGTATTATAGGGATATTATGACAGATAATATGATATATTAGATTAAGGTATTTCTAGAAGAGGAAAAAAATAACATGATTGGTTAAATTAGGGGTTGTCGGGGTATGATAGATTGACAATATGATCATGGAATTAGGGGATTTCTGGGATAAGAAGACTGAAAATTTAGAAAATCTTATATAGTTCTTCCTTGGTAAGGGAACATATACATTCTTGTAAATATAAAACAGGGGACACAATTAGTCTAGATTATAGAAAGCGTTTACATTATGTTTGAAGGATTTGTTATTTTAATAGATATAAATACATTCTTTTTTTGTAATCTATTGTCTACATATAGTTTAAAAGATTATTTTTTTCTACACATTTTTTTAATAATGTTAAAGATCACATTAATCTCTCTATTCTATTTGAATCTATCATAGCCATCGTGATTATGATACTCCAGTAATCATTCCTATATTGAATCCAACAAATTACTATAATTTTCTCAAATCTTAACTGGACTCATATTCATGAAATACAATCATTATAATGAGTTCCAAGTCGTATTTTAAACTATATGTGTTTTTTTAGATTCATTATTTTAAACTATATTTTTTAAACTACAATTTATCCCCTTCCCAAATTTTATGTTATCATTATAAATATATTCTTATGGTTCTAATTAGTAATTGTTAAAAACTATTGATGAAACAAAAAATATCAAATAATCATTCCTATGTTTATATAAATCCATCAGTTTTTATTTTCTTTAATATTTAATGATTCTAAATGATGTTATATTAATTTTTAAATATAATTTCTGTAATAGTAATGTGTTTTGTGGAAAATAATATTTATATTTTATTCATTGATGATAGGAATTAATATCATATATTTAAATAATCTGAATCCCAGCATCCCTCTTGTAGTTGTTGGTGCAGATTATGAGTACCGGAGGGATATGATGAAAATCGATTTTATCAGCAATGGGGTTGATAACATGTCATGCATACTATAGATTATAAAATTACTGATAATGAATTTACCACTTTTAATCATCAATAAAATATGGAATATAGATTCATTTATAGAGTAATAAATACTTTATTATGTTTAATAAAAAGACTCATATATATTCAAATATTATCTTGTTAACCTCCTAATGATATCTAGAAGAAGATTGAAGTTACACACATCGTAACTTCCTATGTATTTAAAACAACATGATATATTTGTAGAGTAGACTTCCATGACTTTGAATTCATAACAGGTGAATCTGTTGTAACGATGAATCATGGATTCATAATGATTATTAATATTTTACAATATATTGGAGAAAGGTTTCTTAATGATGAAATACATTTTTAGAACATAATAGATATCATTCCTAGTGAGTGGAAATCTAATAGGACTATTGTTGATGAGACAAGAAATTGAATTATCTCAATCTTGATGATTTTATTGGAAAAATTATGCAATATGAGGGAAGAATAAAGTTAGATAACCAGAGAAATAAAATAAAAAGTGGGGTTTTTTACATTACATCAACATATAACCTACCTTATAATGTATAATTTTTTGAAAAGTTGGTTAGGTAATAAAGAAAGAATATAGTTTTTTTAATCTGATATAAATTATTTAGAAAATTTTAAGTATGAGTTATGAAAAATTAGTAGTATGAAGAATAAGATATTTTGAATGTAATATTTCTAATACCGATATAAAAAATGTAAAAAGGATAGAAGTGAAAATAATTATTATGTTACTTTTCATGAATGTAATAAACTAGACACATCATCTCAAATTTACCATTGGTGAAATGAAAGAATAGTTAAGAAAATTATTTTGAAAGAATGCAATGAAATTTTATAAATCTAAAAGAAATAATGTTTTGAAATCTACTCATACATGGATTTCCATTTGCGGTGATTTTTATTATAGTTTATCTGAGAATTAATGTTCTATAAATAGTGGCATATGTCTTTATTAAATTTTGACAAATGTAAATCAATGTTTAATCTCAAAGGTAAAAAGTCCTAAAATCTTTATAAACATATCTTTGTGAGAAAACATTCCAAATGAAAAAAGTTTTACATCCTCAGATGATGAATCTTCCTCAGCCAGTGAAGATAACACTTATCCTTCTTATGACGAATTTTACATATTTTCAAACTTACATGAAAAAGAAATTTGTCAGGTTTTTTAAAAGAAAATAATGTTATGAAATAACATTCTACTGATGATTTAAGTATATATGATTTGAAAAATGAAATATCAGATATTTAAATAGTTCTTGATGAGACTCATCAAAAAAGAAAATTCTTCTAAACATTTTGAAAAAATAATTTCTGAGAAAGAAGTGTTGGACAATAAACATAATTCTAAAACTCATAATAATAAGGATAAAATTTTAGTGATGAAAATAATATTAAAAAAATCATGATTTATTAATAATTTATATAAGATCACCATTGTATTGTAAATTTTTCATAAAATGTATAAAAAAATCTATCCTCATGGTAATGGTTTGGGAATTGGTTATACATAGAAAAAACCATTTTTTAGTTATAATTTCATTGTTCCTAAAATAAAATATTTCTACTATGGGTACAAACAATGTCCATTAGAAAAAAAATGTTACTTAAATAAATTTAAACCTCTTGTATTGAAAAATGAATATTTTTTAAAATAAATGACATACTTCCAAATAAATCGTACAAATGTTGTAATTAAATGTTTTGTTTACTCACAATTTTGGACCCAATAAGGCATTGGTGTGTAAATTATAAAAAAAAATTCAATAAAACAATGAAATTACCAGAAAATTCAATATATGGTATATTTTTTGTGTCTGTTCTAGGAATATGGAAGTTAAAAAGGATTTAATCTAGAATATAAAAAAGATGAAACCTAGAAAAGTTACAATTTTAAATTGTTCTCTGGGGGATATTATTAATATTGGCTATATTTTTATTCTTGTAAAAGCATAAAGTAATTTTTTTTCTAATGGTATTAAGAATAATATTATAAGCATAAGTCAATAATGTGATAATTTTTTCTTTATGATCTTTCGAAAAGGTAGATGTTTATACCATAGTTCCAGAGATTTATTTATTCATTCTTTAAATCTGTATGAGAAATTTTAAATGAATAACATAGAAGAAATTAATATCTATGACATAGAATGACTTAGTGGAATGGAATATAAATCTTGGTAATGGATTTTATTTTTATTAAATTATACCCTAAGAAACTTATCCATGTAAAATAAAACATTCCATGTTAACGATCTACAAGAATGTAGGTTTCATTCATCCAAAGTATATGAACCTTATCAATATGGTAAGAAACATAACTCATGTTTTCAATATATTTCTTTAGAATCAGATTATTATTATTTATAAATAGTTCCCAAGGAATTATTTGGTCTTATATAATAATACCATTTTTTTGGAAAATATAACGTATATATCACAATTGATGATTACATTATATATATATATGGGATTATTTTCTCAAGAAAAATATGAAGCCTTTTCATATTTTTAAAAATACGAAACCAATGGTTAAAAAGAAATAAACCATAATTTGAAAAAATTTCCGAGTGACCATGGTAGGGTATTTTTAAATTTTGGGTTTGTAAAATTTTTTAGTAAGAAAAGGTATAAAACATAAAATTTCTATAAGGACCCAGCCTTAAAACTTACTTAATATTGAATTAAATGAATAATTCACAATGAGGATCTTTTCGGGTTTAGAGTTTTAGAGAATTAGATCATAAAACATGTATTACATTCCACATTTAAGAAAAGTGGTTACATAAAAGATAGTATTCATTTTTCCCATCAATGGAAACATATTTAAAATAAAACATGGATTCTTTCTTGACACTTCCTTGACACTATCATCATATCAAGTACCTTTCCCGTGACCTGTGAAAAACATTTCAAAAACTTGGGATGAGCATAAAAAGCTCAGTAAGGGTTATAAAAATATGGAAAGTAAAGATGAGTTCATATATACATAAGAATGAAATCATACTTTACCCATAAAACATATTCACTTTAATATAACTCATCAAATCACGAATAAATCATAGAAATCATAAGACATAAAGGTAACGTGAGTCATTCATAACATTCTTACGTAGGGAGTAACCCTCTTGGTTACGTTTGGAATACCCATCACAGTATATTCCCTAAATCTCTTCATAGAAACCTTAACATTTCACTCTTTCGTGTTACCCAATGCATTGGAGAGCTATATCGGGCTCACCCGCCCTTAGTTTATCACGGCACCACACGTCTTCATAATAATGCCCAAGAACCACAACATAATCGTATCACATAAAACATGCATAAAGGAAACATAACATTTCCACCTTTCAATCACAAGATATCAACACAACACATTGATATAAAAAATTATGAAAACCATTTTCAATACCAAAATAAAAGAAAAGTAAAACATGGTATTTATTTTTCTTTAAAACAAGTGTGGCTTGTAGAGGAAGATAAAACTCAAATAATGGTCACGGCGGTGGAGAAGTCGTTGTCGCCGCATACGTACGAAAAAAAAACATTCCCTTTTGTCGTTTAGTAAACAATTCGTATAAAAAATATTCCTTTTGAATAAACATAAAAGTCAAATGGGTTTATACACCATATAAAAGAAGGTTGTGTATAAAACAAAATATGCCTCAATTAAAGGAGATTGAGACGAAGTCCCATAACTCGTATCCAACTTGACTTGATCGTTCTTTAATCTCCTGAATAATAAACTTAAGTTAATTTCTACTTGCTTAAGAACCTTTTTCAAGTTCATTATTCCTTTTATATCACTTATTACCATGTCATTAACACTATGTAATTATTTTAGTTATTAACGGTCGTTTTAATGATCATTGGTACTTGAGTAAAAATATTCTCTTTATAATTACAAGTTTTTCATGTATCCATTATATCCAGAGTTATACTCATGATGTATATATCATATATATCATATATATCCAGTATATACAAGCATTTATAATATTACACAACGTTTAGAGATAAGAAATGAAATGCACCGTTCATGGAGACGGTAAGTCGTACGTACGCATGAACGCTACTTTCATTTCTATTTCGTATTTTATGGAATTAAAAAATAACGATACATAATAGTATTTTAATTCCAGTATTGTATCATATATAATATCATTATATATATCCTTTATACGTACCACATATGGTATTAACGAATCAAATCACTTTGAGGGGGCTGTAGTCCGCACTTCCTAAAATGAAGATATCGTGTTACTCATAATGGTAACCATAAAGATATGCCATAAATGAAAAATACAGAATATTAAGTAAAACATAAACATATTATATATAATATATAAATATAGTGACATATTAACGGCCACCTTTGATGATGATATATGAGTGTTGAACAATCATCGTTTCGTGATGCAGAAATTCGTCATCCACGGAAATAGTATGTTCTTTAACCATTAGATGTAGGTGTGTGTTAGTGTAGCTTGAATACTTCTTATAACAACATCCTAGTATATGGAAGATACTTTTTTTGTTACAAAAGAAATTAATAAAAAGAATTTAGGGGGTTGGATACACAAAATAAAACATAAGAACGAAAGAGAAGACACTACCTTTAAATCGGGTAACTCTTTTTTATTTGAGATCAAAAGCATCCTTAGGAAGACTTCTGCCCAAAGTGAGGCTTCTAGGAGTTATATAGGGATGTGGAGAGAAAAAATGGTCAGGATTTGGCCGAGCCAAATGGTTTGGAAATGTGGGTAAGGAGGTAGAGTTGGGGGCCTTTTATAAGAGGAGAGGAGGGGCAGTCTTGGAATGTAAAGAAATGTTACTTTATTTTAAAATGAGTTTCAGATATTAAAGGTCCCACATTGATATAATTCGAGTATAAGGTGATAAGGGTTATAAATCCACCCATTCAATAGGTTTTGGAAATGTTTAGGTCATAGATTTTACATTATCTTTTCATTTTATTTAAATCGTTAAATAATGGGTAATCGATGCATCATCATGGTGTCATAAATAATTTAATTTTTTAATGTCAAAAAATTAAAAAAAAAATACGATGATGTAGGAAATCGTTTTATCTTTCCAATGACTATTTATAGTCAAAAATATGACTTGTATAACCCCATGTAAAAATTGTTTTAGTAAAATAACTCATGTTTGTGTCATTTTTATTTTAACATTAAATAAAAAAATATTAATGTCATTTTCCTACCAATGTGGCTCCATGGGGTCCCCAATTTGACCCATGGATTGTCTTGGTCGTTCATGACACATCCAATAAGGTTAGGACATGTTTCAAGATCATCTCATATTATTAAAACATTATTCTTACCTTAAATTACACTAATTACCTCTAATCGCGATTAAAAACATAAAAGTTACTGTTCACCAAAAAATTATTTTAATCCCATTGAACCAAATTTTAATTCTTAATGAAAACCATGTATGTCTGATTTTTGAAATTCAAACCACAGAGGTGGTAAAATTTCATTTAAATGAAAAATTAGTTTTTATATATACCACTTAGTGGTTTCACTATTCATCAAAATTGAAGTTTTCCAGAAAAAAACCAAAACTTCACCCTAAGCTATATTTGATATTCCGATTTCAAAAATGATATCTATTTTAAAAAATTCAAAACATATAAGTTTCATTAATTAATTTAATAATTAATTCCCGTTGTCATAGCAAATAGCGTGTTTTTATGAAATAATAAGTATCAAAAGATTGACACTAGTTTAAGTCCAATTTCAAAGTGAAATTAATTCCAACGACCAATATTGGATTAAATGGAAAAAATATATTATAATTGAACTTTAAAACAAATTAAAAATATAATCTAATCATATAAATAAATTAGATTAAAAAGAGGTTTTGAATTAAAATATAACATTTTTTCCTATTCATTAAAAAAATTAACTTTATCGGAAAATTTACAAAAATTCACACAAAGTAAATTTTGATGTCCCAATCATAAAGAATAAGTTTATTTTGACAAATAGAGCTTATAAAATTGTCAAAAGATAGATTTAAAAGATGGTTTTCCATCAAAAGGCAGTAAAATAATCTTTTAAAAATATTAGTGTATTCCATGCTTAAGATTGGGTTTATTCTCATTTTAAGCCTCTAAAACACTATCTAATTCATTAATATACATAGATAAAAATATATATTATTCATTACTTACTTGGGATGTTACATCCTTACCCCCTTTAGAAAATTGTGTCCCTACAATTCATTTACTTATCGAATAAGTGGGGGTATTTATCCCTCATTGCATTTTCAGATTCCCATGTTGCCTCTTCAATCATGTGGTTTTTCCACAAAACCTTTACCTGATGAATCACTGTATTCTGTAACACTTTCTCCCTGTGGTCAAGAATCTGGACCGGTTGTTCCTCATAAGATAGGTTCTCTTCCAGTTGAACTACCTCTGGACTCAAAACATGAGATGGATCTGGCATATACTTTCTCAACATCGAAACATGAAAAACATTGTGTACCTAAGATAAACTCAGAGGTAAAGCCACTCAGTAAGCAACTGATCCAACTCTCTTTAGAATTTCATATGGTCCAATGAACCTTGGACTCATCTTTCCTTTCTTACCAAATTGCATCACACTTTTCCATGGTGATACTTTGAGAAAAACATGATCACCTGCCTCAAAAGAGAGATCATTCCTCCTATTGTCCGCTTAACTCTTCTACCTGCTCTGAGCTGTTCTCATGTGTTTCTGTATCAGCTTAACTTTTTCTGCCAACTCTTCTACCAATTTTGGTCCCATCAACTTCCTTTCACCCACTTGATCCTAGAAATTTGGAGTTCGACACCGCTTCCCATATAATTCCTGAAATGGTTCGATCTGTATACTGGAATGAAAACTGTTATTATAAGAAAATTCAACCAAAGAAAGATGTTGGTCCCGACTTCTCTGATAATCAATCGAACAAACATGTAGCATATCCTCCAAAGTCTGGACTGTTCATTCTGATAGCCCATCTGATGGAGGATGAAAAGTTGTACTAAAATTTAATTCAGTACCCAACGACTTCTGAAGGCCTTTCCAAAAGTTAGAAGTGAACATGGGATCACCGTCAGATACAATGGTGAGAGGAAATCCATGTAACCTGAATATCTCTTTAAGATACAAACGGGAAATTTGATCTAGGGAAAAAGTATCTTGTATAGAAAGGAAATGAGAATATTTGGTCAAGCGATCAACAATAACCCAGATTGCATTATTACCTCGAGATGTCTTCGGTAATCCCATAACAAATTCCATGGATATATTCTCCCTTTTCCACTCTGGCACTGGTAAAGGCTGAAGCATCCCTTTCGGTAACTATCACTCTGCTTTAACCTGTTGACAAGTTAAACACTTCACATTAAAATCAGCAATATCTCTTTTCATTCTGTCCCACCAGTAATACTCCCGAAGATCTCTATACATCTTAGTACTGCCAGGATGAACTGAAAACGGAGAACTATGAGCTTCACATAACAACTCTCTCTTCAACTGTGAATCAAAAGGCACACACAACTCTTCCCAAATCTCAAAACACAATCATTATCAATGTTGAATTCAGGCAAATTACCCTTCTAAACCAGCTCTACCTTTTTCTGCAACTCACTATCTTGCTTATGTGCTTGCTTGATTCTGTCTGATAGAGATGATCTCACTAATACCTAAAACAAAACAGAATAACTTCCTGCACCAACAACTTCTATGCCAAATTTCATCAAATCCTTAACCAAAGGATCATGTTCCAAATGCAACATTGTTAATGAAGCATTAATTTTTCGACTCAAAGCATCGACCACTTTATTTTCTTTTCCAGGATGGTAATGAATTATACAATCATAATCCTTGATTAATTCTAGCCATCTCCTTTGTCTCATGTTCAACTCTTTCCGAGTGAATATATACTTTAAGCTTTTGTGATCAGTATATATTTCACACTTTACTCCATACAAATGATGCCTCCAAATTTTTAAACCGAAAACAACAGCAGCTAATTCCAAATCATGTGTAGGGTAATTTACCTCATGAGTTTTCAACTGTCATGAAGCATAAGAAATTACCTGATCATTCTTCATTAGGACGCAAATAATTCCTTTCAATGAAGCATCACTGTATATAACAAACTCACCATTCATAGAAGGTAGTGCCAAAACTGGAGCATTCACCAATCTTATTTTCAGTTCCTGAAAACAATCATCACATTCTTTTGTCCAGATAAACTTAACACCCTTCCGAGTTAGCGTCGTCATTGGACTAGATAACTGTGAGAAATTTCTAACAAACCTTCAGTAATAGCCTTCCATACCAAGGAAGCTACGAATCTCAGTTACATTTTTGGGTCTTGGCCATTCTTCAACAACATTTGTTTTTGCAGGATAAATAGTTATCTCATCTTTAAAAACAATATGACCAAGGAAATAAATTTGCTGCAACCAAAAACCACACTTGCTTAATTTACCATACAATTTATTTTCTTTCAAGGTTTGCAACATAACCCTTAAATATCTTTCATTCTCTTCTTTACTCTTAGAAAACACCAAAATATCATCAATGAAAACAACCACAAACTTATCCAAGAACTCATGGAAAATTCTATTCATTAAGTCCATGAATATAGCAGGTGCATTGGTTAGCCCAAAAGGCATTACTACAAATTCATAATGGCCATAACTTGTAAGAAACGCAGTCGTTGAAACATCTGCTTCCTTTACCTTGAGCTGATGTTACCCCAATCTCTGGTCAATCATTGAAAAATACTGATCTCTCTAGAGCTGATCAAACAAATCATCGATATGAGGCAAAGGATATTTTTTCTTAATAGTGATGTTATTCAAGTCTCTATAATCAATGAAAAGTCTCATAGAACCATATTTATTTTTGAAAAATAAGACAGGAGCACCCCATGGTGATGTGCTAGGTCGAATGAAACCTTTCTCTAATAAATCTTGCAATTGCTCCTTCAAATCTAAAATTTCAATTTGAGCCATTCGATAAGGGGGTTTTGAAATTAGCTTAGAATCAGGAACTAAGTCAACAGTAAACTCAACTTCCCGATCTCGTATTATTCCAGGAAACTCATCATGAAAAAACATCAGGATACTCATTTACCACTGGCACGTCATTAATCTGAACAGTTTCCTTATTTTAAACAATATGTGCAATGTAACATTCATTTCGATCTTTTAAAAGTTTCTCAGCCTCTTGATATGTTATCAACAGTAAGGGTTCATACTTGTACACAAACTGAAAGTCTTTCTGAAAAGAAACTTCTTTAGCTCTACAATCAATCTTAGCATGGTAAATAGAGAGCCAATCTATACCCAAGATAACATCAAAATCTACTAGAGGTAAAACAATATGGTTCGCAAGTAGGTTCTTTCCACGAATCAGGATAGGTAGATTCGTATAAATTCTTTTTTCCTAAACATTTCCCCCATGTGTTTTTACCACAAGTTCAGGAGTCATTTCTTGAGATGGTATTCCCATTTTACTAGAAAAGGTTTTAGAGATGAAAGAATATGTAGTCCCAGAATCAAACAACACACTGGCATAATCTGAAAAAAAAACAAACAAAGTACCTGATACAACTTCATTTGATGGCCCAATATCTGCTGAAGTAGTTACAAAGGATTTCACCACCCCTTTCTGCTTGTATTCTAACTTCTTCCCATCACTCAAGCTCTTTTTCGGACACTCGTTTTCATAGTTACCCATCTCATTGAACTTAAAACATTTCACTAACTATAAATAAAATTTGGTCTTACCATCACCCTGATCTTTTTCAGTGCAATCACGATCCTTATGTCCCATCTTACCGCATCGGTAGCACTTTCCAGAATTCAGAAGACATTCCCCAGCATGCCTTTTCCCACATTTATCACAAACTAGAAACTTAGTTTTCTTACCATCAGACCTTTTTGAAGAATTATTCCCTTTCTCCTGCCACCTTGGTCTCTTCTTCTGCTGGTTGTTATAGAACACTTGATCATCGCAAACTCCATTTCCACCTTCTCAGCACATCATACATGCTTTTAATATCTTTTGAACTCACGAGAAGCTAAAGCCCTTCGATATTTTGGCTTTAATCCTAAATAAAAATGATTGATTTTACTATCAAGGTCTCGGATAAAATTTGGAGCATACCTTGCCAATCGAGTGAACCTTTCTTCATAGGCAGCCACTGAGTCTTCCTCTTGCCTCAATTCCAAGAATTGATTTTCCATCCTAAGTCGAATAGCCTTAGGAAAATACTTCTCAAGAAACATACCTTTAAATTCATCCCAGTCGAGAGTATCAATCTCATCAGTGTCCCTAATATTTCTAACCATCGACCACCACTGATCTGCTTCACCCTCCAAACGATAAATAGAAAGACTAACCTTTTGATTTTCTGAACACCCCATGACATCGAAAATCTTCTCTAGTGCTTTAATCCACCCTTCAGCTAGCACAGGGTCAGATGATCCTCTGAATGATGGGGGATGTTGCCTCATGAAATGTTCCACCACTGACATGTTCCTCTGTGGTTGATCTGGCTGATCTCATGCATGGATACTACCACAATTTATCACTTCAGTCAACTGCGACATTACTACAACAAACTATTCAGTTCCAATTCTGACCATCTCAGGATGCTGATTCGGAAGGTTATTTTCTTCTGTATGCCTTCCTAGCATTGCTTCCCTGTTTCCTCTGCGGAAAACCATTCTGAACAAACATGTCTTAGATGAAACAACATGGTAATCTTCAAATTCTATATCATTTCAATTTGACCATAAAAAAAATATTTTTGGATAATCATTTAATAAAATTCTAACTCCTAAAGTTATCTAAACCAACCTCGGATACCAAATATAAGGCCCTGACCTTAAACATTACTTAATATTGAATTAAATGAATAATTCACATTGAGGAACTTTTCAGGTTTAGAGTTTTAGATAATTAGATCATAAAACATGTATTACATTCCACATTTAAGAAAAGTGGTTACATATAAGATAGTATTCATTTTTCCCCTCAACGGAAACATATTTAAAATAAAACATGGATTCTTTCTTGAAAATTCCTTGACAATATCATCATATCAAATACCTTTCCCTTGACCTGTGAAAAACATTTCAAAAACTTGGGATGAGCATAAAAAGCTCAGTAAGGGTTATAAAAATATGGAAAGGAAACATGAGTTCATATATACATAAGAATGAAACCATACTTTACCCATAAAACATAGGCACTTTAACATACCTCATCAAATCATGAATAAATCATAGAAATCATAATACATAAAGGTAACTTGAGGCATTCATAACATTCTTACGTAGGGAGTAACCATATTGGTTAGGTTTGGAATACCCATCACAGTATATTCCCAAAATCTCTTCAGAGAAACCTTAACGTTTCACTCCTTCGTGTTACCCAATGCATTGGAGAGCTATATCAGGCTCACCCACCCTTAGTTTATCATAGAACCACCCATCTTCATAATAATGCCCAAGAACCACAACATAATCGTATCACATAAAACATGCATAAAGGAAACATAAAATTTCCACCTTTCAATCACAAGATATCAACACAACATGTTGATATAAAAACATTATGAAAACCATTTTCAATACCAAAATAAAAGAAAATTAAAACATGGTATTTATTTTTCTTTAAAAAAAGTATGGCATGTAGAGGAAACTGAAACTCAAATAATGGTCACGGCGGCGGAGAAGTCGTTGTCGCCGCATACGTTCGACAAAAAAACATTCCATTTTGTCGTTTAGTAAACGCTTCGTATAAAAAAGATTACTTTTGAATAAACATAAAAGTCAAAGGGGTTTATACACCGTATAAAAGAAGGTTGTGTATAAAACAAAATATGCCTCAATGAAAGGAGATTGAGACGAAGTCCCATACCTCGTATCCGACTTGACATGATCGTTATTTAATCTCCTGAATAATAAACTTGAGTTAATTTATACTTTCTTAAGAACCTTTTTCAAGTAAATTATTCATTTTATATCACTTATTACCATTTCATGAACACTATGTAATTATTTTAGTTATTAATGGTCGTTTTAACGATCATTGGTACTTGAGTAAAAATATGCTCTTTATAATTACAATTTGTTCATGTATCCATTATATCCAGAGTTATACTCATGATGTATATATCATATATATCATATATATCGAGTATATACAATCATTTTTAATATTACACAACGTTTAGAGGTATGAAATGAAATGCACCGTTCATGGAGACGGTAAGCAGTACATACGCATGAACGCTACTTTCATTTCTATTTAGTATTTTATGGAATTAAAACATAATGATACATAATAGTATTTTAATTTCAGTATGGTATCATATATAATATCATTAAATATATCCTTTATACTTACCACATATGGTATTAAAGAATCAAATCACATTGAGGGGGCGGTAGTCCACACTTCCTAAAATGAAGATATCGTGTTTACTCATAATGGTAACCATAAAGATATGCCATAAATGAAAAATACAGAAGCTTAAGGAAAACATAAACATATTATATATAATATATAAATATAGTGACATCATAATGGCCACCTTTGAAGGTGATATATGAGTGTTGAACAATCATCGTTTCGTGAGGCAGAAATTCGCCATCCACGAAAACAGTATGTTCTTTTACCATTAGATGTAGGTGTGTGTAAGTGTAGCTCTAATCCTTATTATAACAACATCCTAGTATATGGAAGATATTGTGGTTGTTACAAAAGAAATGAATAAAAAGAGTTTAGGGGGTTGGAGAAGCAAAATAAAACATAAGATCACAAGAGAAGACACTACCTTTAAATCGGGTAACTCTTTTTTATTTGAGCTCAAAGGCTTCCTTGGGAAGACTTCTGCCCAAAGTGAGGCTTCTAGGAGTTAAGAGGTATGTGGAGAGACAAAATTGGCAGGTTTTGGCCGAGCCAAAGGCTTTGGAAGTGTGGGTAAAGAGGTAGAGGTGGGTTCCTTTTATAAGAGGAGAGGAAGGGCACTCTTGGAAAGTAAATAAATGTTACTTTATTTTAAAATTAGTTTCGGATTTAAAAGGTCTCACATTGATATAATTCGAGGATAAGGTGATAAGGGTTCAAAATCCACCCATCCAATAGGTTTTGGACATGTGTAGGTCATATATTTTACATTATCTTTTCATTTTATTTAAATCGTTAAATAATGAGGTAATCGCTGAATCATCGTGGTGTCAAAAATAATTTAATTATTTAATGTCTAAAAATTATAGAAAAAATACTATGATGTAGGAAATAGTTTTAGATTTAAAATGACTATTTATAGTCAAAAAGCTGACTTGTATAACCCCATGTAGAAATTGTTTTAGTAAAAAAACTCATGTTTGTGTCATTTTTATTTTAACATTAAATAAAAAGATATTAATGTCATTTTCCTACCAAAGTCGCTCCATGGGGTCCCCAAGTTGACCCATAGATTTTCTTGGTCTTCCATGACACATCCAATAAGGTTAGGACATGTTTCAATCTCATCTCATATTATTAAAACATTATTCTTACCTTAAATTACACTAATTACCTCTAATCGCGATTAAAAACTTAAAATTTACTATTCACCAAAAAATTATTTTTATCAAATTGAACCACATTTTACTTCTTAATGACAACCATGTATGTCGGATTTTTGAAATTCAAACCATAGAGGTGGTAAAATTTCATTTAAACGAAAAATCAGTTTTTATAAGTACCACTTAGTGATTTCACTATTCATCAAAAATTGAAGTTTTCTGGAAAAAAAACAAAACATCAGCCTAGTCTATATTTGATATTAAGAATTAAAAAATGATGTCTATTTTACAAAATTCAAAACATATAAGTTTCATTAATTAATTTAATAATAAATTCCCGCTGTCAAAGCAAATAAGTTTTTATGAAATAAGAAGTATCAAAAGATTGACACTAGTTTAAGTCCAATTTCAAAGTGAAATTAATTCCAACGACCACTATTGGATTAAATGGTAAAAATATATTCTAATTGAACTTTAAAACCAATTCAAAATATAATCATATCATATAAATAAATTATATTAAAAAGAGGTTTTGAATTAAAATACAACATTTTTCACTATTCATTAAAAATGAACTTTATCAGAAAAACACCAAAAATTCACAAAAAGTAAATTTTGATGTCCCAATAATAAAGAATAATTTTATTTTGACAAATAGAGCTTATAAAATTGTCAAAAGATAGATTTAAAAGATGGTTTTCCATCAAAAGGCAGTAAAATAATCTTTTAAAAATATTAGTGTATTCTATGCATAAGATTGGGTTTATTCTCATTTTAAGCCTCCAAAACACTATCTAATTCATTAATAGACATAGATAAAAATATATATTATTCATTACTTACTTTGGATGTTACAATTTCTACAACTAGAACCCCAATAAAAATATATATTGTTTAAAAGAGAAATATAGTTATTCAATAATTAACTACATCCATGTTGATTGAATACTAAGTTTTTAAACATTTTTTTGTGATAAATAATTTAGTTTCATCTTCTATACTGTAAATCAAGATAAAATTAGGCCATTTATTTATAAAACTTTTTCTAAGTTATGGGAAATAAGAAAACAAAGCATTTATTACATTAGAGTTTTTGTGGCAATGTATTCATCCACAATAAGAACATTTAATTTCCTAAATTTTCACCCAAATCTAACGAATTTATATTTTTAGGTTCCCCCTCCCCAATACCTTATTTTATTCATTTTGAAAAGTCTCTTTTTTGTTATGTGGGAACCAAATATCTATACACATCCAAGAATATAACCCCAAAAAGCTTATTCAAAATTTCCCTTTCAAAATTAAAACTAAAACAAGAAAACTCATCACCATATTGGGCCACGTCCCTCGAATAGGTCATCACATAAAATCACCATCAAGGAACAATTTTTGGAATCCTTCATTTTCATCAATAAACAACCATCATAATCATTGAAAAAAAATGAACGTAAAATATCATGAGGAAATTCATCAATAACCATAATAAAAAAATATATGAGTAACACAACCAATGAAATACAACCCAAGTCACCTCAGACAATAAAAACCATAATGTTGAATCCTATCCAATATCAATATTGATGTTAAATCCCTATAGGAGCCCAGAAATAGAGATTAAGGACACTCAAAGAATAACATCCTTAGATTCCATTGGATTCATAAACGTAATCTCCCAATACTCTTTTAGAACCACTGTGAAAAATATGACTATGAGAAGATTGGTGTAATATTAGAGTTAGATCTGAGTATGGAGAAATAAAGGTCTAAAAACGTTATATTACCACTTTCGTGAACATTGAATCTTACTGTCAGATCCACCATCATGAAAATAACAATTGGATACTAACATTGACTTTATGTATGAATGCAAAATAGAAACATACAATACCAAGAAGAATCATGGAAAAATATTAATCACTGAAAAATATCCATTCACCCCACTATTCATGATACCATAATCCATTCTCTGAAAAAAAAATTATTTTCTCAAAAAATAATCAAGAAAACAGAACATCCAAATAGATCAAGTGAAACCATAAAAACACCAATAATGCGGGGGGAACCCTAAATTGATAAGTGATATTTGGGTGGAGGAAGAAACCTATAAAAAACCAGATCTCTAAAATAATGATCCTCCTTCATAATCCCAAGATTCCATTAGAAATAATTTGCTTCTATAGAATCATCCTAGTGTTATCATCAATGGTGATGTTGATTAACCAGTTAGGAATATAAGTTTATTGAAAAATTAAATTGAACATCTAAATTTCTTACCCCAAATTGATCTATAAAATAATTTTGAGGCTTTAGGTGATGAATACTGAATTATGTCTATGCAATATGAGATAAATTGATTTGAGAGGAAAAAATAATGGTCATTATTTGAAATACATACAAAATAAAATTTATAATAGTGGAATACGTTTTTAGAAAAAAAAAATATGAAAAAGGAATTTTTTATTGAAACGAAGATAGAATGTATTCTAAGGGTTATTATTAATAATAAGAAATAGACTATTTGGAGTCTTATATACCAGTATCTAGACTTGAAGTTACTCGAATTATTCCATCCTTTTCCACATTTATTTACATAAAAAAAAATAAAATGGAAATGATTTTTTATTTTAATAATGGAAATATTCAGGATTAATTTTATATTGAATGACCCCCATGTTTTAAAAATAAAAAACATCCTAAATAAGTATAAAATCATACACAAAATTTTAATATACATAAACAATCCCTTATATCCCAGTTTGATAAGTATACATGACTGTTATTACCAAAAAAAGATAAGGGAGTTTCAGATATCAATATCTTCATAAAATACCTACATAAAAATATTAGTATTTTTAAAATATAGTACTATGACAATATATTCTGATAAAATCTACAATAATTAACAAAATAAATTTTCAAATCTTCTGAAATATGAGATTGAGAAAAGTATGACGGGTCAGATAACTTATTTTAAGGGTTTATAAATTTCACAAAATTCATAAGATGCTTTTATATCTCAATATATGTATATAAAATTTCATCTTAAAAAATTTTGATACAACAATACTAAATTTATTATTACTCCTATTGCTAGATCAAATACATTAGATCTGGATGAGTTTGGGATACTTATTGATGAAAATACTTTTAGAGATATGATATGACGTTTACTATACTAATCCACTAGTCATCAATAAATGATGTTTTATGAATTTCTAGGGGGATGATATCTTTTAAATCTTATGAAATTACAGTAAAATTCTATAAATAAATAATTTATTATAGGAAACTATGGATTTAGAAATTTTTTATTCTTCTAAAAAAATTTGAACTAAAATGTTTTTAAAAAGCTGAATTTGGTGGTTGTAAAATATATAGGAAATATACTTTAGGAACTTTTAATTTCTTATGAGATTCACAACATTATTATTTTTAATAAACAACTCTCATTATCTCATTCCAATACTTATTCCAAAAATGTTGAAGTTGGATTTTTTTGTACTCAAGGGTTTTGGGTTCAACATACAATCTCATGAAATGGAATGAATTTCATTAAAACTCAAATTCTATGTTATAATACTAGTGAAAATTATTTATGTAAAATCTCATCACATCACCCATATACTAATGACAAAGATATAAGACATCATTTATTTTTGGATCAAACACATCTAGAAGATATCATTTTACAATTCATCGGTACACAAAAAAAATTGATGTTAATTTAAAAAACCTTTACATTATGGTAGATTTGAATACAATAAACAAAATATATGGATTATAATCATAATTTATTCATTCTTATATAATTCTTATGTAATCTTATCATTATTTTAAGATACTTCTTTTCATATGGGGATTATGTATGTTGACATTTTTTTAAATGTTTTTTAAATTTTATGTTCCTTTAAATAATTATTTCAGAATTAGTATCCCGAACTCTATTTCATTATTGATTTTCAGAGTTAGAGTCTCTGACTATATTTAGAGACTAAATAAATGGATTAAAAAATATGGACACCTAATTTTTTATAATGCTTTTTGAGTTAAATATTTTCAATTAATGTTTTTCGAATTTCAAATTATTTTATTATTTTTCTTGTAAAAAACCATGGTATATTAAAATCAGTACATTCATAATCTTGTCAGATTATAATAACTAGAAGAAACTATTATTAATACATATAGATTTCATGCCTCTAAAAGGTACTTCTCCATTTTTGCACTATTTAATTATGATTAGATTATAATATTTTTTGTTATACGTTATATTTTATAAAAAAATTATTTCAAATTTTACATACAAAATTATTAAAATTTCTTCCAATAATATTTATTAATAATACCATAAATGTTTTATAAACCCTTAAGAGTTCAAATTTTCATTAAACATTCTTCAGATGACTATCAACCACCAGAACAGATTTGGTTAAATATCAATAGTTGATTGTTTTTATAGGATGATCCATCAAATTCCATGACAATAAAAATGTGGACCTCGCATGTCCTAAATAAGTATACTTGATCGTTTCCTCCAAACATGCTAAACCTTTTAAGTAATCGAGTCTAAAATAAAATCATTATGTATGTATCACTTGTATTAGTTTTAATATGATTTGTTCTAATGATGATTATTTTATATTGATCTTATTTTGAGAAAGGATAATTGAGGATCATTCTATGAGAAATAATATTCTACCAGGAGAAAGATAATTAATTATCAGCATTCTGGATATGTATATGTTGCAAAACATTAAATTTATTTTTATCTCTTATACGTAGATGTTATCTATTTCTTATGACTCAAGAAATTTTTTTGAGGATTATGGTTTCGATCATTTTAATTTTTCTATTAATGGGAAGATAGACATGATATCATATAGAAAAGCTATTGGTTTTGTTAAAGCACCCTCATAAGGGGAAGTATATCTATTTGACATAAACTTATAGATGATCTTGACCTTTTAAAAGGATATGGTATAAGATTAATTATTGGATTATTGTGAAAATGATTGGATAGTCCCCCATTTGACAATGAACAATCATGTATTCTCTATGTGGATGAAATTGTTTCTAATACTATGGAAGGGATGTCGAGATACACATATAGTTTCTAATGATATATTATTATATAATTTGGTGAATATGATAATATTCATCTTTTTTAAAATTAAATTAATAATGACCGGATCTATCATGTCAAAGATCATCATGTTTCCACTTGTGATAATTAAATTAGTAGTTGAGTGAATGAAGTATATTATGATTGAAAATAAATAGTATCAAAACTAGGATAATATAGTATTCATTTTTTATGATAATGTGAATATAATGACAATTTTTTATAATATGTATAATAGGTTTGATAAGAATTTTAGTTGCACTACTTTAGATGAAGTTCCTTCAAGGAAAGTGGATCATGGTTCAAAAAATAAAAAGAAATGGAATTATAAAACTTCCCCTAACAAAGAAAAATAATAAACAAAAGAGAGTCTCTGATGATGTTTATGAATATTTGGTGAAATATAAAGGGGAAGGAAAATTCAGCGATCCAAAAATCAAATTTGATCATATAGAGGCTAAGTCTACAAAATATTCTTGTTTCTAATATATAAATCAATGTTAAAAAGGCAATTTAAATTTTTTTTATATGCTCAGAGTTGTGAATTTTTTTTATGGTTTTGGGAAGATATTCTGATAATGTAGTTACACCTACATAGAGTATCGATCATGTTAAACTAGATGCATGGTTATTTGTTTATAAAACAACTATTTTTCATGTTGATTTTCCATCTATGGAAGATAACTAAAAAAGGAATAACAGTTGTTGAAGAATCATCACTAGCTATTCATGATAATGGTTTCAAAATAAATTAAGTAATATATAATTTAATAACAACCATCATTTTAATAAAAAAGTTTGAAAAATTAATTACTAAAGAGTGTGACAGAATTTATAAAATATGTGATGTAGAAAAAGATGGAAAAAAGAAGAATAAGGGTGAATATAATAAATTCTAATAGTTAATTGATAAAGAATTGTATGTAGATATGAATGAAAATAATGATTAAAATGTGAAAACAAAATATGAAAAATCCTCAGATTAAAAAGATTCATATTTAACCTCTAATACTGATAAAAAATGAGATGTTTATAAAAAAATTATCAAAAGAAGAATATTCCTCATTATATAAGTAAGAAAGGGATCAATATTCATTGAATAAAACTAATAAAGAAGTTAAATCTTATAAGGATACTGAGATCCTTGAATAATTTGATGATATAGAAGTAAATGAAAAAATATTTTTAATAATAAATGAAGGAATATGAAAATTAAGATAATGGTAAATGGGGTGATGTTGAAACCATAAAAATCCAAATCAAACCTCATGAAATTTAACTAGAACAATCTAACTAAGCTAGACCAATTTCCTTTGAAGGAGTGGAATAAATTTTCAATGATTTGAAAATAATTAAAGGAATAATCACTAATTTTTACCATCATGAATCCATATTTCATATTATTCAAAAGAATTTAATTAAGAAAATATATTAAATAAATATGTTTACAAAAAGTTAATTCATCCAGAGGATAAAATGAATCATTATTAAGAATTTTATCATAATCATATAAAATATTTTAACCATTTTTTGAAATGGTATCATCAATTACATATGGACCTAATGATTTATGAAGAGATTCCTATGGATGTGGATAATATTTTTAATGAATCTTCTAAATCCCATAATCATTTTAACAATGATATAGTTGTTTGGGCAATTTTTTTAATGTTTTAGAGGAAAAAATAGTTGATCATACTGAGGAAATAAAATATATGAATGGAATGATTTGATTCATGAATTTGTAGATAACTGGACTCGAATGTTATGAAGAAAATTTCAAAACATTGAATATTGGGAATACATATTTTTCTAACAATGTTATGACTCATGGATAAAGACTAGTAATGCCCTAGTAGGACTAAAAATAGTTCATCAAGATGAATAATTTTGTGAACACTCTGATGAATACATATGGAACGTTTTTTCTATTGAACTATGGTTTTAGTAATTTTTAAAAAAAACATTTGTAAACATTACTATGAAGGAATTCTTTTTTCATCCAAAAAATAATTTCTTGAATATTTTCTAATTTCAAATAGATGAATGTTTTATTGACATTTTTGGTGGATTATTTAGTTAATTATATCTTGTTATATGTTTTTTTCTATCCATTATAGAAATTGTGGATTTAATCACCATTACTTTTTGAAAGTCATGATGTGGGGGGAATTTTAGTGAAATGTGTTGAAATATATATATTGGATATTTTTTTCCTAAAGGCAGAGGGAATGTTTTAATCAAATGATGTTTTATTAAAATAGGGTGAGAATATTTGAATTAGGGGTAGAATAAAATCCTAACGGGTTGATTTTATCATAATGGGGAGTTAATTATATGCAACATCATTATCTCTATCATATTCAGATGACCTATAAAATCAAATGATATAATGGTTTCATCAATAACTATGAATTTGATATACCTAATAGAAAAATACTTGTTTGTTTTTTAATTTATATTTCATTTTTGTTTTAGGGATTGTGATTTATAATATGGGGGATATTGTTTATTAATAAATTATATGCACTACTTTTCCATTTCATGGTTTTTTTAATTTTCAACCACCTTATAAAAAATGATTATTGGATTATTGTGGGTGATGATTTATAAAAATTTTGTGTGTAAAACATATTTTTTTCCATAAATTGAATATGGTATAATAAATTATAAAAAGTAACTTATAATTATTCATTATTATTATCATAATGTTTATATTTCCCATAAACATCAAAAACATGTTTATAAAAATGGATGTTATAAATCATTTCATGTAATTTTTAAATACAGAGTCTTAAACACTGTACATGCATCGACACTGATAAACATCCAACAAATACTCATAATGGTTATCATAATGACAATATTAAGGAAGTCCAATGGACTAAAAAATTATAATTGAATTTAGAAGACATAACTCTAGTTTAATGAATATTGTTTACATTGTGATGGTATAAACCAATCGAACATCGAGAGATCAGATACATTAGAGCCATTCACTTCTGAGTTTTCATGTCATTGGGAGAAGCATTGTGAAACACGATGGTTAGGATATTAAGATGACTATTGTGGGAGTGCCTATAAATACCATGTCATTAGAAGAGTTTAGAGAATATAAAAATCATATTTTATTTCCATTTCTTCATTATGTGAGAGCTCTAGAAATTTCACAAGCATGAACCTCATATTCTTGGTATTTTTCATTTTTTTAGTTCTAAGATAACATTTTCAGTTTATCTCCGTAAAAAGTTTCCATTGTAAATATGTGACCAATTATCATAATGATCAGGGGCGTCTATGAAGAACATGAGAGAAAATATGATCCATTTGATTTAGAACTTTTGGGGATATGAATACAGATAATCTGGTCTATTATATCAAGGGATACTACAGATTTGTAGGTAGATAATATGATCATTATATTGATGGCTTTTAGGAAATATTATGGTTGATCACTATAATCATAATATCAAGGAATTCCATGGTAAGTGACGACATATATTATTATATGTATAAAACAAGGGATACATTTTGTCTGGGTTATAGACTATATTTTTTATAAGGTTAATAGAGTTATATTTTCAATAACTAAATTGTCATTATTTCATTTTTCTGTTATTGAATACTAGTTTTTACATGTTTATTTTCAACTGGGAATTTTAAATTGAATTTTATTCCTTGTATTCATATTTAGATTCTATTTTTATCAATCAATACCCTCACTATTAAGATAATGTGATGATCAAATCTATATGAACACCAATATTTTAATCAAATTCAATCTAATGGTATCTAGAATTTGATCCTGTGATTTCATTCATCGAACTGAGGTACAAGTTTTATTGAATATCTTACATTGTATGGGGTTTATTTATATAAATTCTTTTAAATAATTTTTTGAAAACATAGATTCACTCATCCCCTTGTATGTTATCCATTATAAGTATATTCTTAAGGTCATAATCGATATTAGTTAAATGATACAGATACTATAGTAAAAGCATCCATATTTTTTAAATATTTTTTAATGAAACATTAGTTAAATTATATATCTATTAATAAAATTATGATCATTGGAATTGTAACACCCCGAGCTTCCACGATACGCTTCTCATTCAATAATGCAATAGCTTGCATTGTACGCAACTTCGAGTTCTAAAACACCGCGACAAATCAAAGTAGCCGTTATGAATAGTAATAACCACTTTTTAAAATTATAGAAATTTTATATTTCAAAATGGAATTCATTTTTGTATTCCTAATATCGAAATTAGCCTATGTTGAATTTTTGGTATTTTTCTGAGAACTTCTAATTTTTATGAATAGTGAAAAATACTTTAAAACAACTTTTTTAATCAAAATAATTTATTGTGATAAATTATAATATTTAGTGGTTTTAAGGTATAATTAGAATATATTTTTACGATTTTATCCAATGGTGTTCATTAGAATTAATTTAACATTGAAATTGGACATAAACAATTGCCAATCTTTTGATATAAATTGTTTCTTGAAAACACGCTATTTGTCGTAACAGCGGGAATTAATTATAAAATTAATTAATGCAACTTATATGTTTGGAATTTTGTAAAATAGACATCATTTTTGAATTCGGAATATCAATTATAGCTTAGGGTGAAATTTTGGCATTGTTCTGAAAAACTTCAATTTTTGATGAATAGTGAAACCACTAAGTGGTAGTTAAATAACTGATTTTTCATTTAAATGAAATATTACCACTTCTGTGATTTGATTTTCAAAAATCCGACATACATGGTTGTCATTAAGAAGTAAAATGTGGTTCAATGAGATTATAATAATTTTTTGGTGAATAGTAACTTATTAAGTTCTTAATCGCGATTAGTGGTAATTAGGGTAGTTTAAGGTATAAATAATACTTTAATAATATTAAATGACCTAGACACATGTCCCAACCTCATTGGTTGTGTCATGGCCGACCAAGACAACCCATGGGTCAACTTGGGGACCCCATGGAGCCACTTTAGTTAGAAAATGACATAAATACCTTTTATTTAATGTTAAAGTAAAAAAAAATGACACAAACATAAAATGTTTTACTAAACCAATTTTTACGTGGGGTTAAACAAGTCCAAATTTTGATTATAAATATTCATTAGAAATCTAAAAAGATTTCCTACATCATATTATTTTTTTTATAATTGTTAGACATTAAATAAATTAAATTATTTATGACATCATTATGATGTGGCGATGACCTCATTATTTAACGATTTAAATAAAATGAGAAGATAATGCAAAATCCAAGGCTTACACTTGTCCAAAGCCAATTGGATGAGGAGATTTCGAACCCTTATCACCTTAGCCTCGAATTATATAAGTGTGGGACCTTTAGAATCCGAAAAGCATTGTGTAAATAATGTAACATTTCAATCTTTCCAAAAGTGCCCCTCCTCTCCACTTATAAAAGGCCCCCACCTCTCCCACCTTATTCACACCTTCAAGCCATTTGGCTCGGCCAACCTCTGCCCAAATACTCTCCCAACTTTCCTCCCTTACTCCTAGAATCCTCACTTTGGTCAGAACTCTTCCCAAGGAATCCTTTAGCTCAAATCAAAAAGAGTTATCCGATTTTGAGGTAATGTCTTCTCTAATGTTGTTTTGTTTTATTTTTCTTCTCCAACCCCATAAACTCTTTTTATTCATTTCTTTTGTAACAACACCAGTATCCTCAATATACTAGGATGTTGTTATAAGAAGGATTCGAGCTACACTTACACACACCTACATCTAATGGTTAAAGAACATACAGTTTCTGTGGATGGCGAATTTCTGCCTCACGAAACGATGATTGTTCAACACTCATATAACACCTTCAAAGGTGGCCATTAAGATGTCACTATTTTATATATGATATATAATATGTTTATGTTTTAATTATTATTCTGTATTTCTCATTTATGGCATACTTTATGATTTCCATTATGGGTAAAACGCGATAATTTCATTTTAGGAAGTGCGGACTACCGCCCCCTCAAAGTGATTTGAATCGTTAATGCCATATGTGGGATGTATAAAGGATGGAGTAAATGGTATTATACACTATATTATACTGGAATTATATTATACATTTATATCATTATGATTTCATTCCATTAAATATGAAATTGAAATGAAAGTAGCGTTCATGCGTACGTACGGCTTACCGTCTCCATGAACGGTGCATTTCATTTCTTACCTCTAAATGTTACGTAATATTATAAATGAATGTATATACTGTATATATAAGATATATATGATATCTACATCATTAATATAATTCTGGATATAATGGATATTTCACCACATGAACAACTTATAATTATAAGAAGTTTATTGTTGACTCATGTACCAAAGATCGACAAAACGACCGTTATTAACTTAAATAATTACATAATGTTCATAACATTGTAATAAGTGATATAAAAAGGATAATGAAATTGAAAATGGTTCTTAATAAGATAGATATTAACTCTAGTTTATTATTCAGGAGGTTAAAGAACGGTTGAGTCAAGTCGGACATGAGGTAAGGGAACTTCTTAACCCAATTTCTATTCTTTGGGTTAATCTCCTACTTTCAAATTATGTCATGATATTATTATGTCCTATTTTGTATTTTTACTTTCTTTATGTGTAACTATAGTGAATACACATAATAGATCTATTTTATTTTAAAAATGATCTTTTTAAGGACTTCGTCTCAATCTCCTTTCATTGAGTCATATTTGGTTTTATACACAACTTTCTTTTATACGGAGTATAAACCCCTTTGACTTTTACGTTTATTCAAAAGGAATCTTTTTATACGAAGCGTTTTACTAAACGACAAAAAGAGAATGTTTTCTTTCCGTACATATGCGGCGACAACGACTTCTCCGCCGCCGTGACCATTATTTGAGTTTCGGCTTCCTCTACAAGCCATTATTTTTTTTAATGAAAAATAAATACAAAGTTTTAACTTTCATTTATTTTGGTATTGAAAATGGTTTTGAAAGCGTTTTTATCATATCAAAGTGTTGTATTGATATCTTGTGATTGAAATGTGGAAATGTTATGTTTCCTTTATTCATGTTTTATGTGATACGATTATGTTATGGTTTATGATATGTTTAAACCTATTCATATGAGGAATGTATTGGACTTAATAAGTGACGGGTGGAGCCCGCTATAGCTCCTCGGTGCATCGGTAGGTCTCATGAGACAACTAGACGTGGAATTGGCCGAGGCCCTTTCCCAATTTGATTTATGGTTTTGGCCGAGGCCTTAATCATTTTAGATGTCTTGGCCGAGGCCTTGACAAAATGTTTCAGAATGTCCGGCATTATACATTCCCTCGTTATGAAAGTGGTTATTGATATTGCATGTGATTATTCGACCAGTAGAATATCCATGTGAAGAAGTAAATGGCATTATCTCATTTTACTTTTGCCATATTATGTTGATGTTCAAGTTTAAAAAGGCTTTTGTTTTAGTTATACATTGCCTTAAATGTTTATGTTTATTTATAAAAGCTTCCGCAATATTGTTATCCTTACTGAGCATCTGAGCTCACCCCTTTCAATGTTTTAATATTTTCCAGGATGTGAAGAAGTATTTTATGAATGACCTGCAGGGATAGTCAGAAGAGGATATGAGTGTGGACTATGGAGACTTTGTTATTGTTGTTTTTCACTTTATGATGTAATGTAACGTTTACGAATGTATCTAGTGTTTCCAAGGCTACTAAACTAATCGGTCTTTCGAGACTTGATCTTTTGTGATCATGCCAATGTTACGAAGTAATGCACCGACTCTGGGTAGCTGGGGTCGGGGCGTTACAGTTGGTATCAGAGGCAGTTTAGTACTAACCTTGGAAGCTAGATTTAGATAAACTCTGATTAGAGCACATAGCCCAAAGATAGACTTTGAGGATTAGTATAGAAGAACTTCCTAGAATTTTGGTATTATAGAGATGTTATGAGTTTTCCGAGAAATACATCCCTGTCTGGATACGAGCAGGTAGAGGCGGCTCTGGCACAGATGTACCTAGGGGTAAAACCCGAAAACACCGCTTTGAGCTAGACTCGAACGGGAACTGGTGCACGACAACGGGCCTTGCTGCACTCTTGGCTACGACACTCCCGGGGGATATGCTTAGGATAATTCTCATTTTACTTACAAACCACTATGAAGGGTTATGAGTACATACTTACTCAAAGAAAACATTTCTTTTCATGATTATGGATTATATCCATAAATAGTTCAATTTATGTAAAGTGTTTTACAAGTATGGAATTATGTATTTTGATTCATAAACTAACCTAGTTTATGCCGTTGTATAGAAATGGCGCCCAGTAGAAGGAATGTGAACTCCAGCAGTACGTATGATCCAAAGAGTAAGAAGGATAGTATCTTTCACGGTATTAAGCCAACATTTCGAAGGGAAATAGTCTCCCATGTGTTCTCAACATATGAAGAAATAGTATCATGTGTTAATAGGATAAGTAAAGAATTCTCTAAGTCCTATGGCTTTGAAGCGAAGCAAGAGACGAAAGGGATGGAAGAGAGAATGATGGATAAAGGGATGAGGGGAAAGAAGAATTTTCCAATATGTGGTAATTGTGGGAAGAAACATCATGGAACTTGCCTAAAGGGAATGGGAGTTTTTTATAAGTGTAGAGAAAAAGGACACAAAGTGCGTGACTGCAAGGGTAAGAAAATGGTTTCAAATGTACAATGCTTCTTCTGCAAGGATTGGGGACACTACGCAAACCAATGTCCAAATCATCAGAGCATGCCCCAAATGATGTTATTGGATAATAATCAAGTTATGATACTACCACAGATGAGGAGTAATGATTAGAGTTCTTATGTTGTTATTAAAGATTTTTTTTTAATTTGAGTGTTGTATCAATGATGTACTGGTTATAATAATTATGGAGTATATAAGGATTGTACTGCAGTACTATTTCATCAAGGACTTGAGATTGTGTGGAACCAAGAAAAGTGACTCCACAGTAGGTTAAATTTTTGGAAAATATATGGTTGAGAGAAAGATAAACCATAATATGGTTTTGATACTGAGATTGTGATTTTGGAATAAGACGTGATTGATTTGGATAAATTATTTTGGATATACTTAACTTCCTTGAAACTGATTGATGTTTTGTATACATTTTTGGATAGAAGGAGTATATCTAGTATTCTATAAGGAATAAGGGATCATGGTAATTCAGTATGTTTAAAAAGAATACATGATGAAGGTGTTCACATGTTGTTACGTGGGATAAAGGATCTTCATTATGTTTACCTTCCTTATAAAATTTGGACTGTGAGTTGGACAGAAGTATTTTGGATAACTATTAAGGTTGGAATGGATTAAGTTGAACTTTGGATAGTATTGTTTAAGGTTAAAACATTTATGAAGATTATTTTTGGAATAGTATAGTACTATATTTTTAGGAAAAGGACAACCTGCAGGGTGGGGAATAACCCGTCGCGTCGGACAAAGCTGCAGGAAACGAACCCACAACCATAGTGCGACAAGCCTTTATTTCCTACCACTAGCCTACAGGAAGTCCCTGGTTATTACAAAATAGTTTTACTGATCTAAATGGTATGTGTTAACATTTGGAACCTTATACAATTAGGATAAATAGAATATTTTTGAGTTCCGTTTCCATTTGGAGTAAAAGTTGGGTTTGTGGTAAAAATTTATTAACGAATGAAAGTATACATAACAAGTATGTATATTCCCTTACGTTCTTAGTAAATCTCATAAATAAATTCCTCAACATTATAAAAGGTAACTTAAAACAAAAATGTTGTCGGTTAACTTTTCCAACTGGGGATTCAATGACCGTTTAACCAATCACAAGTTTGTGATTTTCTTATGGTTAAACATTCTCCTAATCCTGTTTTCTATAACTCTCCATCAGACCTTGATGGTTTGTTTCTCCTCCATATCCATATTTTCATAGAATCCTATAATGGGCTATATCGGGTGACCTTTGTACTTATCTTGCTTTCTTTTAATGTTATATATTTATTAACCTTATTTCCGATGTGGGTTTTCCACAAAGGTATTTTCTCTTTTCAACCTTTTATTTTCAAAGAAAAAAAATTTTCAAATTGCGAGGACGCAATTTATTGAAGGAGGGGAGAATGTAACACCCCGAGCTTCCACGATACGCTTCTCATTCAATAATGCAATAGCTTGCATTGTACGCAACTTCGAGTTCTAAAACACCGCGACAAATCAAAGTAGCCGTTATGAATAGTAATAACCACTTTTTAAAATTATAGAAATTTTATATTTCAAAATGGAATTCATTTTTGTATTCCTAATATCGAAATTAGCCTATGTTGAATTTTTGGTATTTTTCTGAGAACTTCTAATTTTTATGAATAGTGAAAAATACTTTAAAACAACTTTTTTAATCAAAATAATTTATTGTGATAAATTATAATATTTAGTGGTTTTAAGGTATAATTAGAATATATTTTTACGATTTTATCCAATGGTGGTCATTAGAATTAATTTAACATTGAAATTGGACATAAACAATTGCCAATCTTTTGATATAAATTGTTTCTTGAAAACACGCTATTTGTCGTAACAGCGGGAATTAATTATAAAATTAATTAATGCAACTTATATGTTTGGAATTTTGTAAAATAGACATCATTTTTGAATTCGGAATATCAATTATAGCTTAGGGTGAAATTTTGGCATTGTTCTGAAAAACTTCAATTTTTGATGAATAGTGAAACCACTAAGTGGTAGTTAAATAACTGATTTTTCATTTAAATGAAATATTACCACTTCTGTGATTTGATTTTCAAAAATCCGACATACATGGTTGTCATTAAGAAGTAAAATGTGGTTCAATGAGATTATAATAATTTTTTGGTGAATAGTAACTTATTAAGTTCTTAATCGCGATTAGTGGTAATTAGGGTAGTTTAAGGTATAAATAATACTTTAATAATATTAAATGACCTAGACCCATGTCCCAACCTCATTGGTTGTGTCATGGCCGACCAAGACAACCCATGGGTCAACTTGGGGACCCCATGGAGCCACTTTAGTTAGAAAATGACATAAATACCTTTTATTTAATGTTAAAGTAAAAAAAAATGACACAAACATAAAATGTTTTACTAAACCAATTTTTACGTGGGGTTAAACAAGTCCAAATTTTGATTATAAATATTCATTAGAAATCTAAAAAGATTTCCTACATCATATTATTTTTTTTATAATTGTTAGACATTAAATAAATTAAATTATTTATGACATCATTATGATGTGGCGATGACCTCATTATTTAACGATTTAAATAAAATGAGAAGATAATGCAAAATCCAAGGCTTACACTTGTCCAAAGCCAATTGGATGAGGATATTTCGAACCCTTATCACCTTAGCCTCGAATTATATAAGTGTGGGACCTTTAGAATCCGAAAAGCATTGTGTAAATAATGTAACATTTCAATCTTTCCAAAAGTGCCCCTCCTCTCCACTTATAAAAGGCCCCCACCTCTCCCACCTTATTCACACCTTCAAGCCATTTGGCTCGGCCAACCTCTGCCCAAATACTCTCCCAACTTTCCTCCCTTACTCCTAGAATCCTCACTTTGGTCAGAACTCTTCCCAAGGAATCCTTTAGCTCAAATCAAAAAGAGTTATCCGATTTTGAGGTAATGTCTTCTCTAATGTTGTTTTGTTTTATTTTTCTTCTCCAACCCCATAAACTCTTTTTATTCATTTCTTTTGTAACAACACCAGTATCCTCAATATACTAGGATGTTGTTATAAGAAGGATTCGAGCTACACTTACACACACCTACATCTAATGGTTAAAGAACATACAGTTTCTGTGGATGGCGAATTTCTGCCTCACGAAACGATGATTGTTCAACACTCATATAACACCTTCAAAGGTGGCCATTAAGATGTCACTATTTTATATATGATATATAATATGTTTATGTTTTACTTATTATTCTGTATTTCTCATTTATGGCATACTTTATGATTTCCATTATGGGTAAAACGCGATAATTTCATTTTAGGAAGTGCGGACTACCGCCCCCTCAAAGTGATTTGAATCGTTAATGCCATATGTGGGATGTATAAAGGATGGAGTAAATGGTATTATACACTATATTATACTGGAATTATATTATACATTTATATCATTATGATTTCATTCCATTAAATATGAAATTGAAATGAAAGTAGCGTTCATGCGTACGTACGGCTTACCGTCTCCATGAACGGTGCATTTCATTTCTTACCTCTAAATGTTACGTAATATTATAAATGAATGTATATACTGTATATATAAGATATATATGATATCTACATCATTAATATAATTCTGGATATAATGGATATTTCACCACATGAACAACTTATAATTATAAGAAGTTTATTGTTGACTCATGTACCAAAGATCGACAAAACGACCGTTATTAACTTAAATAATTACATAATGTTCATAACATTGTAATAAGTGATATAAAAAGGATAATGAAATTGAAAATGGTTCTTAATAAGATAGATATTAACTCTAGTTTATTATTCAGGAGGTTAAAGAACGGTTGAGTCAAGTCGGACATGAGGTAAGGGAACTTCTTAACCCAATTTCTATTCTTTGGGTTAATCTCCTACTTTCAAATTATGTCATGATATTATTATGTCCTATTTTGTATTTTTACTTTCTTTATGTGTAACTATAGTGAATACACATAATAGATCTATTTTATTTTAAAAATGATCTTTTTAAGGACTTCGTCTCAATCTCCTTTCATTGAGTCATATTTGGTTTTATACACAACTTTCTTTTATACGGAGTATAAACCCCTTTGACTTTTACGTTTATTCAAAAGGAATCTTTTTATACGAATCGTTTTACTAAACGACAAAAAGAGAATGTTTTCTTTCCGTACATATGCGGAGACAACGACTTCTCCGCCGCCGTGACCATTATTTGAGTTTCGGCTTCCTCTACAAGCCATTATTTTTTTTAATGAAAAATAAATACAAAGTTTTAACTTTCATTTATTTTGGTATTGAAAATGGTTTTGAAAGCGTTTTTATCATATCAAAGTGTTGTATTGATATCTTGTGATTGAAATGTGGAAATGTTATGTTTCCTTTATTCATGTTTTATGTGATACGATTATGTTATGGTTTATGATATGTTTAAACCTATTCATATGAGGAATGTATTGGACTTAATAAGTGACGGGTGGAGCCCGCTATAGCTCCTCGGTGCATCGGTAGGTCTCATGAGACAACTAGACGTGGAATTGGCCGAGGCCCTTTCCCAATTTGATTTATGGTTTTGGCCGAGGCCTTAATCATTTTAGATGTCTTGGCCGAGGCCTTGACAAAATGTTTCAGAATGTCCGGCATTATACATTCCCTCGTTATGAAAGTGGTTATTGATATTGCATGTGATTATTCGACCAGTAGAATATCCATGTGAAGAAGTAAATGGCATTATCTCATTTTACTTTTGCCATATTATGTTGATGTTCAAGTTTAAAAAGGCTTTTGTTTTAGTTATACATTGCCTTAAATGTTTATGTTTATTTATAAAAGCTTCCGCAATATTGTTATCCTTACTGAGCATCTGAGCTCACCCCTTTCAATGTTTTAATATTTTCCAGGATGTGAAGAAGTATTTTATGAATGACCTGCAGGGATAGTCAGAAGAGGATATGAGTGTGGACTATGGAGACTTTGTTATTGTTGTTTTTCACTTTATGATGTAATGTAATGTTTACGAATGTATCTAGTGTTTCCAAGGCTACTAAACTAATCGGTCTTTCGAGACTTGATCTTTTGTGATCATGCCAATGTTACGAAGTAATGCACCGACTCTGGGTAGCTGGGGTCGGGGCGTTACAGGAATCGTATTCATATTTAATTTTGATATAAAAAAATTATATTTTTTTACATTTTCCTTTTGAAAACATTTATTCTCCTAATGTATGGGGGCACCATTATAATTTTAATTTTTTCAAATATGTGAAATAATTTGTTAAGTCAATTTATGTATTAGGAATCATCATATTTTATATTATATCATATGTGAAACATAATTTGTTACCTAAATGAATTGTAAGAATGTTAAAAAAATTAAATTACTCCGACTAATGTAAGAATTGGTTAAAAGTGGGTTGAATAAAAAAGATAAGGAAAAAATACTATAAAACCATTAAAATTCTTATTTTTTTAATATATATGAATATTATCCTTCAAATTTAAAATTCAATGGTCATATGGAATCATTTTTCTCTGGAATGACATTATTATTTTTTATTCTTTTTGGAAATTTCAAATTTAGTTCCATATAGATTCCTCCCCCAGTATAACAGGCCACAACCACCAATCACTTCATCAAAACTCGGAATCCATATAATCCAGAAAACCACTAAAAAATACATCCAAAACATCCTTATCCATTTTCAAGAGCTTATGTTCCTCCAAAAACACTAACATTTTTTTCCTAAATAAGAGATCCATAGGAGGTTCTTCTATGCAATGAAAATTATGTTTACTAAGATTCTTCATTTTAATTATCAATTTCTCCATCTTAAATTATTTATTCAAATAGGAAATTGATTAAAAAATTAATATCAAATTGACATTTTATTTATTATTTTAATTTAATAATATATATCCATCTCCTATTCCATCACATTGAAAGAAAAATTGTTGATCATAATTACGGGGGACTACATCCTCATGAACGAATGTAGATTTTTCCCATCACCACCTTTAAGGATATATATAATGATGGATGAAATATATTTATATGATAACTTGTGTTATAATTTTACATATGTAAATATAATATCACATATATCCTTTTTACATTCCCTTCTGTGGGGGGGTATGTTGTACTCACTCCGGTGTCCAATAGACAACACCATCATGATGCGATGCTACTTACTATATAAAATATTAAATATAACGTAATAAATATTATTTTAATAAAAATATCTGATATATATGATATTATAATTTTTAAAAATTATATTTTAATAATTAGTTAATTTCATATCTATCTATCTATCTAAATATGGAAATAGAATTCATGTGTACGTATAGTGTACCATCTACACGAGTTGTGTATTTCATCTTTATCTAAAAATCATTTTTTGAATGGATTTATATATATTTACATAATGAAAATAAAATTTATTAATATCGTGTTTTACATTATGGAGATTATGGAATGATTATAAATAAACAAAATACTAACTATTTACCTAAATCTCTCATGAAAAACGAAATATATAACACCTTGAAATATAGATTTTATATTTAAATTTTTACAATATCATTGTTAGAAAATTATAAGGGGAAAACATATGATATTATAATAATGTTTTTAACTCTTCAATAGATTTAAATTAAAGAAATATTTATTAGACCATAGTTTTTAACAAGTATGAATGACTTAAAGACTCAACTTGTATGTTTTTTTCGTATCAATTTTTCATTATGTGATATGAAAGCCATATTCACCACTTATTTATTATATGTTTTATATGTACTAAACCAGACTGAAATTTATATTGATTATAAATTAAATTATTTGGATTAAATTTACATTTTTTAATCTCTATTTTATGGTTTTTATCTTTCAAATGTTACCAATGTTCTAGTTGTTTTATGTTAAATTCTCATCATTTATCAAGAATATTTTCCATTAAGTCTCTAATTTTAAAATATTTTGAACCAACACCCATTATTTCTCTTGAATTTTAATATTCCCAAGTTATTAATGATATTTTCATGAAGTATTACCATTTTCTACACATTGGTACTTAAAATAATTCAAAAATGTCCTCACAAAAATCTGGCATTATTTCTATATCTGATCAAAAATTCATTTTCATCAAAAATATGTTTTCACAAAAAAATTCAAAAAAAATTAATAATCATATATGTTTTCTAAATTAAATTATTTAACATGTTACACCTTTTGTAATGAGTTAAAAAAATTCATGTCTCTTTCCAAACAATTATCAATTCTCTTTTGAAAAATTTCAAAAGAATCATTGTTTTAATATGTAGGGCATGATCAATTTTTCTTGCTATCATGGATGTTAAATAATTTTTGGATTCACATTAATTATTTCAAATTTATTTAAAAATAAAATGTCTCCCATAATTATTTATTAATTCAAATAATTCAAATAAATTATTGAAAAATGAAAAATGTTTTGAAAATGTTTTAGGTCTTGAAAATTGAATTATTAAACATGAGGGGTTATATAAATCATTAACTATTCTAAGGGATTTTAAAAATAAATTCCCATCTAATCTAGAATCCATTTCTATTACATATTATTAAATAGGAAAAAATTTAATGAAGCATACATGCTCTTCCTATGGATTTTTTTGGTTTATATTGACGACTTTTTTATAGAATCCACTACATTTTTTACAGGTTATGCTATGGTGAAATGATTAAATTTTTATGAAATCCATTATTCATATATTGGTTATGAGGTGTTGACTTGATTATTATTTTATGATATTGTGTCACACATATTATTATTTCCATTATGAGATGGCCAGGATCTTTATCTCCCTTCAATGCATTAGTTAATGATTTATATCTCTTGAGATAACAAAGGGAAACATGTATATGGTCTTGATAAACTATAAGAATGAGGTTAATCATGATCCACTATGGGAAACAAGTGTATCCTAATCCACTAAGGAAAATAAATGCATCCTGATCCACAATGGGAAAGTAGTGATCATTACAAATCATTTATGGTGATGCTATTGATAGTTATCATTGACATATAAAATGATTATATATATTTATGATGGTTCAACACGTTTATGACATGTGAATATGGTTTATCAGATATTTTTGAGGATTTCTAAATCTTATGAATGATATTGTCTTTAATGATAATGTTTTTTCCATTACTCATTTTTATGATATATGAAAGGTTGGTGATTTATTAATAATTTATGTCCATGGCCACATAAACTTAATCTTATCTTATGATTTAATAACCTAAAAAATATAAATCTCTTATGTTTATCCCTTTTGAGCATCTTATATTACATTTCTTATTTTTCTTTCCCTAGGTTATGAAGATTGTTTAAGGTTAGGCATTCCTAAAAATAATATTTTGACATTAGATATTTTTGTGATATGATGAGATAATTCAAAATAAGAATATTTTGTTTCTAGTAACCAATGAGTTTAAACTCTAACGGTAACTTAGTTTCTATTTATGAAATACATTGAATATTGATCTACAAGATGTGATACATTTGTATGAAATTATTGAGAAATTATAGTTGATTATGATAAAATATTTATTAAATATTATGATATTCATATTTGAAAATAATTTTTGACATCCCTATGGATATTCTTATATATATTTTCTAGGATAAATCTATATATTCCTCGGTGTATAATTTTAAGTGTATTTATAAGTATAAAAAATATCAAAGAATTTAAGTGAGTGATATAGCAAGGGGTTTCCATGAAATTGCATCCCTTGCTAGATATAACTCAGTGAAATGTCTCTATAATAGAGTTACCTAGGGGTAATAACAATGAAAATGTAAAATTAATATGGAATCGATCATCATATAGTGCATGACTGTAGGCCTCATTACACAATTAGTTTAACACTCGTGATGGATATGATATTGAAATTAAAAACTGCTTTACAAACTATTTTATAGGGTTTAATAAATTTTTATTTATGTATGATATAAACCATAAGGTGTCAAATATTTAAAAAATTTAATTATTTATAAATCCATTAAATTATTTTACATGATTATGTTGTTTACGAATAAGATTAATGTTTCAATCAATATTCTTCTTGTATTTAGTCAATCGTCAGAATGTGAGGGAACCATGATAATGATGAGTTCTATATAAAATTTAATTTTTTTTAATCCAATGAAATAAAAAATTGTGGGATTTGTAATCAAAATTCCTGTTACTATGATCACAGAACCTTATTATGTTGTAAATCATGTTAGAAATCTAAAAAAGCAATGAAGGTAACAACATTAAACGTATTCCTTCATGAGGAAATGTCCACCTTCGTTATATGGTTCCACTGATCAAATAATTACTGATAAATGGATTAATATTAATAAAAATATATTTTCCATTACATATTTTTTTGATTAAAAAAATTCCATTTATTTTTTTATCATTTGGATGGAAATAAGATCATGGATAGACTTATTAAACATATAATGGGAAAAAATTAATCTATGGAAAAATATGAGTTTTAGGGGATATTCCCCGATATACAAATCCATATTTTTCTATTAATAATGATAGATATGGAATGACATGATAATAATAAAAGGGATGATAAATCTATTGGAACATATGATGTTATTTTTACAAGGATTTTATAATATGCTTCAATTTTAATCATCATAACTTAAAGAAAAATTTATTTATTCATTAGTAAACTAAAACCTTGTCTTAAGGATTCAGTTGATATAAGAGTCATTAGTAGCTATGAATAATTTTCTATATAATTACTAATTGAATAAATTTTAATTCTATGTTCCCACCAGTCCTATGGTTTTTATAAGAAAATCAAGATTGATTCTCATTAAAAATCCAATGTTAAAATGAAATTATAGATATATGCAATCTATAAATGTTGGAAAATCATTGAGGGAATATTTTTAATTGAACTGGATGTTGTGTTAAATGTATAATGTCATTTAATAATTAACATTAATTTCAAAATAATATTAATATACTAGTAAATTCAATTCGTGAAATAGGAAACCAACTAATTATCTATTAACACTAATGTTTTTGAAGTGAAATAAGTTTCAAAATTATTTATATCATTGCCCCAATAGAAGTAGTAATGTGGGTGATAATCAAAGAAATCATTTTTAGACAATTCATAATGAGAAATATTATGAAATCACATTGGTTGATGTGAATTCGGATATTTACAACACACTTTTCGAACAACTTTATTTAGGAATTTCATATTGGATTTTTTATGAATGGGGCATATGAAAATATTATCATTCATCCATTTGTAAAATTTCCAATGATTATCTCACTTTACATGGAATCTTAAATAATAAAATCACATCATATGTTATATCATTAAATGAATGAATTAAATCATTCAAAGTAACTGTTTTTCGATATGATTAGAGCTAATATATTAATGAATGGTTGAATTATCATTTGGAATAGTATATGTATCCATGTTATAATAATTTAAAAATTATGGATACCATCATGGGATTATGAGTTTATGGTTGGTAATAATTTCAATGTCATTGACACCCCTTTTTTGGGATTATGTAAAAAGACTTAATCATGATTAAAGTTGTTTTAAAAAATATAAATGAAAATACAACCTTTTGGTTTTTCAGATATTTTAGTGAGAATGTTATTTGAATAGGAATACATTTTCATTTTGTGTAAATATGATTAGAGGTACCTATAACTATTACTATTTATAGTAATTTTGATTTTGAGTTAATTATGGGTTGTTGTTGATAACCTTCTTCTTTCTTCACACTACATTGATATTACCAAACAATTCACTCTATATCCACTTTCTATGGTATGAATTAATTAATTGGTGAAATGGAATGGATTTCCATATTCAATTATATCTATTACAGATCCAATGTTTACTTTGATGTTTTGGATAATTTTGTAACAATATCTAGATATAGAGTTGAATTTTATCACCATGTATCGTCAATAAACATATGATAGTGTAAAAGAATAATTCAACCCCAATAGGATATACTAAGAATTTGTTCTATGGATTTATGAGGTGGTTCCAATCTACACCTCCATCTAGTTGAATTTTCATGAAACAATATCATTCACGTGAGGATTTTTCATCATATTTTTAAAAAATATTATGGAATGAATTGTATAACTCCAATATATTGAAATTTTGTTTTATGTAGAAATATATTAAAAACTTGGCCAGGAGATATGATCAAATATAATGATTGATCCATTCAACAACATTTTTGGATACAACAAAGTATATGTAAATTTTATACTGATAATTGTTGAAGTGATCTTGGGATACAATTTGGTGAGAGTTTCTTTAAATTAATGTATATATGGGCGAAAGAGGCTAAATCTAAGACTATGGTATATAGGTTCTCTTTAAATACTTGATTGTGTTATGAAAATAAATTATGATTTCGAAAATACATTCATCCCAATTGTTTGAAATGTGATCCATGTACCTATCCTTAGGATGTAGATATGTGATCCTTTAAATGTACTCAACTCAGTGGTCTTATTTATGGAGCATGATCACCCTTATAAGGAACAATCAGTTGAGATTATAGATTGTATAGCGAATTTACAAAAAATAATACTGATAACTTGGTCAAAATTTATTAAAAACCCACCTCCTTGAGGATTCTATATTGGAACCTAAATATATAATGATATAAATATATCCTTTGTTTTCTCATACCAAATTAAATAACTTAAAAGTTGAAATTTATTTAAAGGGATTTGAATGTAATACAATAATATTATGTGAAATAAATTTTTTGAATAAAATAAATAATATTCAATTTTTTTTTTGAAAAAAACAAAACTGATTTTTGATTTCATTACACACAACACTGTGTTCAGCACTTATTACATTTAACCGTGTGTACAGCTTGTGTTAGACACAACTATAAGTTTAAACAAAAGGTGATATATTATTAAAATATATTTATTTGATATGATAGTTATAAAATATAATTTCTAATATATAGTATTTATATAAATAAATTAATATTAAAAAATAAATATTTTACACATGTATATAAAAATATATATTTAATTCACTATTAACTAGTTAAATAAATATGAAAATAAAAGCCAATTGAAAATAAAGGTAATATTTTCCCAGAAAACCATTTTTAACACATAAATTTTTTATCTGAATCATTTAAAAAAAATTTAATTATTTTAACGAAACATAAATACTACACATTCAATAATTTTATTCATCAATATTATGTTTTTTATAGAAATTATATTAAAATAAATCTATTTTGATGGTTAAAATGTTATTTTTCTAAAAATATGTTTTGTTTTATTCTATCCACATATTTTAATAAAATTATTTCAACATAATAGAAAATTTATTTTAAAAGCTAAATATGACTTATGAGATATTAATGTTAAATATATGATTCGGTTGTTTTTTTAATTTATAGAGTAGATATAATTTTTGATTAATAGTAAAGATACTGGTTTTTATTATGAATTGTAATTTCTTATAAAGATTTTGAAAAACAGAAAATTTAATTTAGAAGAAAAAAAGAATAAAAGTTAGTTAAATTATATATCATTTAATATAATTTATGATATTTTAATCATGTTTTTATTGAATTATTATATAAATTCATTTTTAAATTTTTAAAATTTTCTTTTTAAAAACTCGTTTCTCTCTATGTTTATGGGATTTATTTGAGAGGTAATTTTTCCACTTATATTAAGAAAAATTTAAAACTAATTCCATATTTTTAATTATATAAATTTATTTATATTAAATTTTCAAATAACTTTTTTGACCAAAATGAATAGTGGATACAATAAAAATTATGTTTCATGGTTAATATCCAAAGGTGTTTATTGGGGGTAAAACATTGAAGATAAGGGTTAAAATTTAATAGAAAACATGTAAAATTCTTATTTTATTTCCATATTTAAATATTATACTCCACAGTTTAAAATATATGGTAATTTTGATGCTTTTTAATGGGTAATTACTATATTATTTTCAATTCTTTTGGGAAATTTGCATGAAATTTTTATGTGTATTCGATTCCCCCACATATAAGAGGGAAGCACCATCCTTCCATTATTCACAAATATAAATACATATTTTTCAAAAAAACACAAAATATTATCTTCAGAACATCATTATTCATGTTCTAGTGTATATGGTCCTTTTAAAAGAGAAAAAATAGGGTAATTAAAAAGAGATCAAAAGGTGGTGCTTCTATGTGAAGCTAATTAACATCACTATCTCCTTTTTTAATATATTATTATTTAAAGCATAAATTATTTTTTAAATATTAAAATAATATACACAATTATCTGTTATATACTGGGATATTATTATGTTAAATTATTATTCCATAGCCAAACCCACATCCACAAAATAGAAAATGAAATTGTTGATTGTGCCTAATGAGGACTATCTGGGTAGTTTGTTTTCCATCACCACAATACAAAATAGATATATTTATGGATTTAGGTAATTCATATGGTATTGTTAACATAATATCACTTTTTTGATATATGAAATCAAATATAATCTATTTACATTCTATTCTTGTTGGGATACACTAATATTCTGCTTGTCTATAGTAGATTATCACATTGGAAATCAATGTGATTCGATCTCACTAACATTTTACCGGGGAAATAATAAATATTATTTTAATGAAAATATGTTATATATTTGAAAAAATTATGTTTATATATAGGTTATTTACAAGAAATTATTCTTTTATTCCAATTTTTATAAGACATAAACAATATCCATGTGTACGTACAACCAACTATCTCTAGGAATAGTTTATTTCATATTTATATCTTGAACATCTATGAAGAGATATAAATATGTATATAATAAAAATATATTATTTTAATTTCATATTTATATTTCATGATATGATTGAATGATGATCAATGTAAAATTATTGGAACTTTGGAACCATAACACTTTTAAAAATGATACAATTAACACATTGAAAGATATATTTTGTAAATGAATTGTTAGTAATTAGATATTGAATCACAATAAAGGGATCACATATTATATTTTATGAAATTATATGAATTTTTATAATATTTTTGATAATTATATATTTATTATAAATATGTTCCAAATGTGTGAGTTGTATATCACTACTCGGGTGGTAAGGTATTTCTATCTCAATTTTATTTTTTATAATACACAAACCATGTCACCCACATAATTATTTTATGTGGTAAATATATAAATATTCATTTTATTTATGATTAAAATATATACATTTATGTGTTTTAAATATTAATTTTAGATTCAATATTTTATTGGGATTTAATATCAAATTTTACCAAAATGGTAATGGTTTATGTTACATTATAATCATTTATCAGTATTATTTATGATTATATACCCAAAATTAAAATATTATGAACAAAATCTCAATAATTACAATGTATTTCCTTATAATATAGTCATTAATTAAATACTCATGTAATATTAAAAAAATTTCTACTCATTGTTACCATAAATAAATTATAAATTTTTTGAAGAATATCTGAATTTAATAAAATTTTTTACCAAAAATACATTTTCTTACAAAACAGTTTTTTCTAAAAATGATTTCTAAATTGTTTTAATAATGACATTCACTAATATTAAATTATTTTTAATGATATTAATTACCCTAATATAACTTTTAAAATGGGTTCCAAAAATAAACACAGAATCACATTCTAAAAAATATATGTTTATTATTTAGAGACAATGTTAGAATAATATATATTTCTTTTATACATGAACTGAATAGTATATTCATTTAACATGAATAATAAATGATTTCAGTAAACCCTTAAAAAATTTCAAATTCTTTTTTAGAGAAAAATATGAACATAATATTTTTTAAAGATTAAATTTAATAGAACTATATGAAAATTAAATGGATTTTTAAATTTTTTATGTTAAAAAATGTATTTTTCATTAAAGGAAGGATATATTCCCCAAAAAAATTTAAATGAGTTTAAAATATTCCATTATAATTTTTTTAGATTATTTTTATAGAAAATTGTGCTGATATTTCGTTATGTTTTAAATTTTGTTTTTAGAAGAGTAAACGATATATTACATATGAAAAGTGCTATGTGATCTTATAAAATCATTTTGAATCTAAGATGAAATACATTGTTGATATATATAATTTAATAGTGAAAATTGAATAATATCATCCTTAATATTTTTCTAGATGGTTAATTTTTATGTGCAAAAAATAGTTACAAGCATTTATTTTTTCATAATTTGTGTTATTGTGAGTGGATGAAATGTCTATGAAATCCAATTTATTTATAAGAGGTATGTTTTGACATTATTATAAATGATTTATGATATTTTTTAACACACAATTATGATTTAAATTATGAGATTAATTGGACCTATATCTCACTATAATTAATTATTTAAATCGTTATATCTCATGACATAAGTGTAATGACACGGAAATTCTATGGATTTTTTTTTTCAAAAAAATAGGGGATTTTACGAGTCCGCAGTTTCTTGACGACGGTTCATTCTGAGGCCCGGTGTGCCCGGAATCAATTTTTGAATTTTTTTTGGTACCTTTAGTAATCATATGAGCGGGATTTTATATCTTTTGAACCAGTGCTCGGAATTGAAATCTGAGGACACCGATGAACTCGCAGCGCTGGTATTCGCTTAAAAATACCTTTACCGCAGTTGTTTTTTTATTGAGGGTGGATGTTAATTTTTGGGGATTCTTAATAAATTAAATAAAAATTATGTGTGACATAATTTTATTTAAGTGGTGTTTTAATCCTAAAAAGGGAAGTTGGAGGTGGGTCCCACCCTGAGATAACCTCCCATGGGAGGATATTATATGGTGGGGCCCACACGAGTTCATCCCCCTTAAACCCCCCTTTTGAACCCCTTGAGCTCCCCATTAATAGGGGAAACTCTAGGACTTCTCCATTAAGGGTGCCAACATAATTAAATAATTACTTAATTAATTAGTTTGAGTGTCTGAATTCTTTGAATTCATTATTCCAACATTAAAATAAGTGAAAATAATCTTTTATTTTTGGTTGTCCTGATCGTGGGAGAGGTGGGGAGAACTCTTGGAAGAATACCATCCTCTCGACGAAGAACACTCCACATCTCTGAAGAACGTGAAGCAACATCTTCTACCTTCTTCAACCCGAGAATGGAAGGGATGCACCACCACCAATGAAGTACACCGAGGGTGTCGTCTCAACTCAACTTCACGGAGCTCTACTCCCTCCGATGTTGGAGGAACGACGTCCGTCTTCCGTGACACCCATCTTCCGTGACTCGTCAACGTACAACGACAAATACGACGTAGGGGAAATTAGAATGTTGATTTAACATATGAGTTATACTCTTCATTGATCATCGTGTGTTTTTCTCTTGAGGATGAATGTTAGAAACATAATGAGGAGGGTTCGGACTGCATGAACACGATTCGTCCCTCCCCCCCCTTGTTGTTGTTCTCACTATCTTAATGACGGAGGCAGAGTCGGTATGGCGCGGTGCCGTCGCACAACGCCGGAAGAATGGAGGGTTTACGGCCATGTGTGTCACGGGGGACGGAAGAGACTGGTGGCTCCTCAGGCCGCCTAGACCGCAGGACAACCAGCCGACTGATCCGGCCGGTCCAGGTGTAGGTTCTATGGCGCACGAAGGCGCAGCATGGAGGGAGACTGTGGCCCGCATCTGTGGGCCACTCGGCTGGAAGAACTAGTCGGCCACTTGTCGGTCGGCTGGTAGAACCGGTCGTCCACCTATTGGCTAGGCTGGAGAACCGTGGTTCTTGAAGGTGGTGTGTGGTAAGAACCAAGGACACAACACGAGCACTATGCACCGGACGAACCGATCGGCTACTGCAGGCCAGGCAGAGGAAGAGGCGGCATCGCAGGGCGAACCGGATCAGCCCACAGCACTGGTCAGGTCCATAGGTGGGTCGCGCCCCACCAGGACAGGCCAACCCCCAGCCGGGTTGGAACCTTTGAGCCGAGCTGGGATGACCCCCAGCCAGGTCGGACCCACTGAGCCAGGTCGGGCCGACCCGCTAGCCCATTGGGCTTGACGGGCCGAACCCGTCTTCGCTTAAATTCGAATATCTCCTAGACCGCGCATCTGATAGACGTGTCGTCAGTGAAACTGGGATCCTTGCAATGAGGATATCCTTTTGGGATACTCTAAGTAAGTTTTGGACAAATTTTGAAAACATTCGGGTTTGGATTGAGTGTAAATCCAACCAGGCCCCTGGAACGGAAATGCTAATAACTCTCAGACCGGGCGTCGGATTGACGCGTCGTCTTTCACGTTGGGTTATTTTTGATGAGGCGGAACTATGGGATACATCAAATGAGGACTTCATGGAAGTTTATGTATCAACAATTTTCTCGAGGAGCGGACCCTCCTGGAATCGAGCTTGCTGTGTACGGGCACCCTAGGGCTAGCTGCGACGACTACTGTACTAGAATCCTACATGGGTTCGACAGTGATGCCTACTGTACCATAATCCTATGAGGGTTCGACAATGATGATTATTGTACCAAGATACTTGGTGGGTCTTATAGTTCTGAATTCTATTCCTGTATCTTGTGTGTGACTGACAGAATAACTGGTATTATATCCGTTGTAGGTCCGACAGCTTAGCTGGTCATGTATCCTGTGTGGGTCCGACAGCTTAGTTGAATCAGTGACTACATCTGATCATCTCTATCACTCAATGAAAGATTATACATGTGTGAGAAGAGTCTTTAATTTCAATCATTTATCTTATATGTGATTAACATTAATTCATGTGTGGACTGGGCTGTGCTTGGGCTCGAGAGTTGTATCCAGACTGTGACTGGTAACTTAGGTATATTAATGGGCATTTAGCTAAGTAGGTTTGTTTGATACTTCATGATTGTATCTTTCTTCTGTGGTTTATCCTTTGTGGATTCTAGGAGACCTTCAGTGGTCTCGGGGTCCCCTAAAGAGTATTGATATACTCACCCATGCACGGGCTTCGCCGGCACCTTGTTGTCTTCTGTGCAGACGACGGACATAAGTGATCGAGGCTGAGGGCGATAGACGGGAGGCTGATCGGAGATGCACTAGATGGGATGTACCACAGGGGAGAGGTGTCCATGTTATGTACCAACCCTTCAGTTAGGATTCCCCGGTGGATGATCTAGGAGATGTTTTCCCTTTTTACTTGTACTTGTACTTGTTGTTTAGCTGGGTTTGTATACTGGCCCACTTACTTTTAGCACACCTAACATTTTTATTTTACTACTTTTGCCTCTATTACTTGTGTTCAGACTATGAGTGTTACATGTATAAAGGCAATTCCTTCCCTTTTTTAGCAGGGATTCGCATTTGGTGCTAGTCGCCAACCTCTGGCTTATGGAAGGTGGGCTTGGGTTAATCACGGCATGGGCCCTGAGGATGGGTCGTGACAAATTGGTATCAGAGGAGTCGGTTCTACCACATAACATGGACTTTGATTCTTTTAACAGAAATATTGTTAAGGGTTTGGGTGTGGTTACCATTTTAAGGAAACCGATGTTGGTGTGGCGGCTGACGTATCCATACACTAGGACTCTGACATCTGATCTCCGACTCAGTGTACGAAAACACTAATTGTGTGTGTGTTTACTTTGAAAAGTTTAATTCATGATTACGTTGTGTCAGCTCACCAGGTATACTGTTTTAATTGTGACACACATGTTCCTTTTCAGGATGGCCCCACTAAGGAATCCAGCTTGGATTCTGAGTTTCATTCGAGATGGTAGCCCACCTAGCGACGAGGCATCACTGTAGGACCCCATCGCAGTAGAGGTACAAGTTGTACCACTACTAGCTGGGCCACTGATACCGCCGACTCCAGCAGCATAGAGTGCACACAACCTGAGTGTTTTTCACGAGTTCCAATGCTAGAGTTCGCCCTTGTTCTACTGATAGACGGACCCACAGGAAGCTAAGGATTGGCTGGAGGATGTAGTTAGAGTTTGCAGATTTGTGGGAACACCAGCCGACCTCATGGTGATCCTTTCTGCAAGTCTCCTAATTGCAGTAGCGGGAAGATTGTGGATCCTTATGCTCTAGGTTCATGATGAGCCATCATTACTCTAGATAGATTTCGGGAGTCTCTTCCGTTCAGAGTTTGTTCCAGCCACCCTTCATGCGGTGAAAATTCAAGAGTTACATCAACTACAGCAGGGCAGCATGACAGTAGCTCAGTACTCATTGAGGTTCACCGACCTCTTGCGCTACTCCACAGATAGGGTATGAGACCTATTATTTAGGTCCCAGATCTTTAAGCAGGGGCAGAGGCATGAGATTCGGGCTTATATGATTCCCCTCAACATCCCGACACAGGTGGGGGTACTGGAGTGAGCCCTTCTAGTGGAGAGATTTCTCGCTGAGTAGTCACCAGTAGCGAGACCTACCACAGGGGGACACGTAGCGGAGTCATCTGCATCCTGTAGTAGACAGATGATGCAGAGGTCCAAGCGGACCAGGACATCAGGTGGGCGACCCCAGGATACAAGTTTGGTTGTGCAGGGCACAAGAGACCGAGCCAGCTATACGAGGAGCAGACAGTTCTATGCATGCGGAAGGTTGGGCCACATGGCTCATGACTGCCCGACCTGCCATGCAGATGAGAAGCAGATAGTATAAGGACCTACCAGGCAGGGGCAGTGGTTCAGCCGTGATGTTCTGTCGAGAGCAGGCAGACGTTGTAGAGGATCAGGCCGAGCAGTGGGTGGTGGACGACGTTTCGAGCCTCTAACACCACCACCACCAAGAGGTCCACCCCAACCACAAGGAGATGGCAGACAGAGGCAGGCTCAACTCCAGGAAGTCGAGGCCTAAGAACATGGCGCACCTTAGATGATTCTAGGTACTATCTTTTTCTACTCCACCCTTGCATCAGTACTTATAGATAGAGGTGCGAGTCATTCTTTTATTTCCACTTCCCTCGTTCGGAGCTCAGAGATTCTGACGGAGCTGTTGGCTTGATCCTTACGGCTAGAGACTCTTACGGAAGCAGAATCGACGATTATGCACTGGTGCTAGCAGTGTAAGCTCACTCTAGGAGGTGAGAGCTTCGGATGGGATCTTCTTGTAGCGGCGTCGAGGCCTTAAGATGTCATCTTGGGTATGGACTATCTATCCACAGTTCATGCTCAGATTGAATATATTAGGTTCAAAGTGTGGTGTATCATCATGGATGGGATCTGGTTCACCTTCACTAGAATGAAGGGAGCTTTTTCAGTGCATGATGGACTTACACAAAGGAGGGGGCGATCGATCACACATTATTTGTCTAGTCTCATCCTCGGAGTAGTTGATGTGCAGAGTCTGAGTTTTCCGGTTGTGGTGGATAAGTACGCGAATGCTTTTCCTAACGACGTCCCAGGACTAACTCATCAAATAGAGGTAGACTTCTATATTTACCTTTACCCTAGGACGGATTCGTTAGCTACTCCCTCATATCGGATGGCTCTCGCTGAGCTTCATGAGCTGCGGGTACAGCTTGAGTATTTTCTAGTGAAGGGATTTACCTAACCCAGTGTTTCACCATGGGAATCACCAATTTTGTTAGCCAAGAAGGCGGATGGGATCTTACAACTGTGTGTTGACTACCGTCACCAGAATCAGGTGACAGTGAAGAACAAGTACCCACTCCTGAGGATTGATGACCTCTTTGATCAGCTCAACGTAGAATAATGGTTATTGAAGATAAACCTTAGGTCAGGCTATCATCGGCTTAGAGTTCAATATGATGATGTGAAGAATATGGTCCTCAGGTGTCGGTATGGCAACTATGAGTTGTTGGTTATGCCTTTTGGCGTAACCAACTCACCAGCAGTGTTCATGAGTCTCATGAACATAATATTCCAGCCATACCTTGATCACTTTGTCGTAGTATTCATCGAAGACAAACTGACCTACTTGACTACTAAGGAAGAGTATGCTTATCATTTATAGGTAGTACTAGACAAAATCCAAGTGCACCAGCTTTATGGTAAGCTCTCTAAATGGAAGTTATGGATTTGATAGGTTCACTTCATGGGACACATCATCTCGGAGGCTGAAGTTGCATTGGATCCAACGAAGATCAAGGCAGTACTTTCTTAGGAGCCACCCAGGAGTGTGACGGAGGTGCGGAGTTTCTTGGGACTAGCTGGATACTATCAGAGAATTTTGGCAGACTTCTCCATATTTGCAACACCGCTTTCATCATTGAAGAAGAAGGGGCAACCCTTTGTCTGGTCAGAGAGATACCAGCAGAGCTTTCAGGAGCTAAGGAAGAGGTTAACAAGTGCGCCCATCTTGAGGCTACTTGTGGAGGGTGTTGGGTACGTAGATTAATGCGATGCATCAGGGACCAGACTCGGGTGTGTCCTGATGCAGGAGCAAGCAATGACCATGTATAGTTCTCATTAGTTGAGACAGTAGGTGTAGAACTACGCTACCCAGGACCTAGAGTTACTAGCAGTGGTTTTCGCCTTGAAGATGTGGTGACATTATCTTATGGGTGAACGTTTTATAGTCTACTCTAACAGCCAAAGTCTCTAGTACATCTTCTCGCAGAAGGACCAAAACTTGAGACAATGATGATGGCTCGAATTCCTCCAAAACTATGAATTTGAGATATTCTATACTCCTAGGAAGGGGAATGTTGTAACAGATGCTCTCAGTTGGAGATTAGGCATTCGGCTACTAGGAGAGGTGGAAGAGCAGCTGGCCACGTTGCAGATATCATTTGTGGATAGAGATGGAGCATCCTTTCGGCAGTCTCTCACAGTCAATCCTCCACTTCTTCAGCGAGTTAGAGAGGCAAAGCGTGGGGATGTTGACAATGAGACATGACATGCTCAGATATCTAGAGTCCTGATACCTAATGGATTTTATGAAGGTGGGGAGCACATCATCCTATGCAGAGGATGAACCATAGTACCAGTTTCACTTTATAAGGAAGTGTATAGGGAGTTCCACACATCTCTTTTAGTGGTACATCTAGGAGTAGAAAAGATGTATCAAGACCTCATACGACAGTACTGGTGGCCGGGTATGAATAAGGTGGTAGTAGAGTTTGTCTCATGATGCCTCACTTTTCATGAATTGAAGGAAGAGCACCAGGTTCAAACAGGCTTGGTTCATCCCTTATAAGTCACACAGTGGAAGTGGGATAGGATATCCATGGATTTGTTGATGATAATTCCACGTGCATCCAGAGGACACGACTCTATCTGGGTGATTGTCGGTCAACACACCATTTCGGCCCACTTCCTACAGATCAAGGAGCAGGGCTCAGTATACAGCTTGGGAAGCCTCTACGTACAAGATATTGTACTATTATAAGGCGTTCCATCAACGATCATTTCCAATTGAGATGCTCGTTTAACTTCCCGGCTATGGAAGGGGTTTCAGGAGGCTTTCAGGATGCAGCTTCGCTTGAGCACTGCTTTCCATCCTCAGGCGGATGGTCAGACTAAGAGGACCACTCAGACTCTCGAGGACATGCTCCGTGCATGTGTCATTGACTTTGTTCATAGGTGGGTGGATCACATACACTAGGTGGAGTTTGCGTACAACAAAAAATACCACTCCACCATCAGGATGGCACCTTACGAGGCATTTTATGGACGACCTTACAGATCACCATTATGCTGGAATGACCTAGGGGAATCAGTAATTGTAGGACTAGAAATGGTGCAGGCTATGACGGAAAAGGTGCAGATCATCCCGGAGCGGATGAAGGCTGTACAGAGCAGACAGAATTCCTATGCTGATAGAAGAAGGAGTCCACTGGAGTTCAAGGATGGAGACCACGTCTTTCTACGCGTATCCCCTCGACGATGACTATGATGATTTTTCCAAGGTGGAAAGTTATATCTGTGATTCATCAGACCATTCCAGGTCCTTAGCAGGGTAGGTGTGGGGGCTTACCGCCTGGTCCTTCCACCTCAGTTGCACCAGGTGCACGAATTCTTCCACATATCTCAACTGAGAAGATACATGCACAACCCGTCCCACATCATCGACCATGGGGAGCTGGACATCGATGACAGGGTGACATTCATGGAGGTTCCAGTGGAGATTGAGGATCGACAGTAGTGGGTCCTATATAGATAGTTGATTCCTCTGGTGCGCATTTTCTGGCAGCATTGGATCCTCCAGGAGATCACATGGGAGCGGGAGGCTCAGATGCATGCTAAGTACCCCCATTTTCCCCTTAGTATGTGTTGTATCTTACGGGGATGTAAAGCCCTAAGGTGAAGAGAATGTAAAGCCCCATATATACTGTGGAATTTTTTTTCTTAAATACATGCTAATTTTAAGAGTAAGCAGTTTCTGACGGTGCTTGATTCTGAGGCCCGGTGTGCCCAGAATCAATTTCAGATGTTTTGTTCTGGTATGTTCAGTAAACATACGAGAGGGATTTTATATCTTTTGAACCGGTGCTCTGAATTGAAATCCGAAGACACTGGTGAACTTGTAGTGCCTGTATTCTCTTAAGGGGACCTTTACAGAAGTTGTGTTTTATCGAGGATGGATGTTAATTTTTGGGGATTATTAATAAATTAAATAAAAATTATGTGTGACATAATTTTATTTTAGTGGTGGTTTAATCCCCTACAGGGATGTTGGAGATGGGTCCCACCCCCATATATCCTCCCATGGGAGGATTTATATGGTGGTGCCCACACGAGCTCAACCCCCATAAACCACCTTTTGAACCCCTTGAGCTCCCCATTAATAGTGGAAACTCTTGGACTTCCCCATTAATGGTGCCAACACAAATAATTAATGACTTAATTAATTAATTTGAGTGTTTGAATTTGTTTTAATTCATTATGAGAACATTAAAATAATTTCACATAATCTTTTATTTTGGGTTGGCATAATCGTGGGAGACCTTGGGAGAACTCTTGGAAGAACACCATCCTCTCAACGATGAAAGCTCCACATCTTCTAAGAACTTGAAGAAAAATATTCTACCTTCTTCAACTGGAGCAAGGAAGGGAAGCAACGCTGCCCACGATGTATAATGAGGGAATCATCTCGACTCAACTTCACTGAGCTCTACTCCCTCCGACGTTGAAAAAACGATGTATTTCATCTGTGACGCCCGTCTTCCGCGACTCGTCAACGTACAACGACAAATAAAAGGTAGGGGAAATTGGATTGTTGTTTTACATATGTGTTATACTCTTCATTCCTCTTTGTGTGTTGTGCTCTTGATACCAAATGCTAGCAACGTAACGAGGAGGGTTCGGACCGCATGAACATGGTCCGACCCCCCCCCCCTTGTGGTTGTTCTCATTGTATTAAAGATGAAGGCGGAGCCAGTAGGGTGTGGTGTCGTCACACCATTCCATAGTAAGGGAGGGGTCACGACCATGTGAGCTGTGCGGACAGAAGAGACAGTCGCCCGCTCAGGCCGCCTAGACCGTGGGACAACCGTCTGGCTGATTTGGCCAGTCCGCGTGTAGGAGCCACGGCGCATAAAGGCGTCACATGGAGGGAGACCACGGCCCACATCTGCAGGCCTCTCGGCTGGAAGAACCGGCCAACCCCTTACCGGATGGGATGGAAGAATCGGTCAGCTGCATGCCTTTCAGGCTAGAGAACTGCAGCGCCTGAATGTGCCGCACGGAGTAGGACTCAGTCCGCATATGCGGGCCAGTCAGTTTGGAGAACCGGCCGACCACATGCTGGTCGGGCTAGAGAACCATGAAGCCTATAGGCATTGCGTGGGAAGAACCAAATCCTGCAGTGCGGGCCGCATGCACTAGACCAAATCGGCCGGCTACGGCCGGACGGATAGTGGAAGAAGCGGTGCCGCTTGGCGACGCCGGTGGAACCGGACCAGTCCACAGCACGGGCCGTGTCCGAAAGAGGGTTGCGCCCCACTGTGTCGGTCCTACCCTGAGCTGGGTAACACTTGCCAAGCCGGGCTGGGCTAACCCCCAACTGGGTCGGACCGGCCGAATTGGGTCTGTCCGACCTGCCAGCCCACTCGGTTTGACGGGTTGGGCCCATCTTCGCTTAAATGCGAATATCTCCTAGACTGCACGTCTGATTGATGCGCCGTCTACGAAACTAGGACCGTTTAAATGAGGAGGACATTTTGGGAAACTCTATGTGAGTTTTGGAAAAATTTGGTAAACGTCCGGGTTTGGATCGAGCTTAAATCCAACCGAGCCCCTTGAATGGAAATGATAATAACTCTCAGATCAGGCATTTGATTGACGCACTGTCTATCGTGTTGGATTTTTTTGTTGAGATGGCACTACGGGATACGTTAAATCTGTAATTTGTGGTAGTTGATGTATCGACACTTGCCTCGATAGGGGGACCTTCCCATAATTGAACGTGTTGTGTGCGGGAACCCTAGGGCTGGATGCGATGACTATTATACCAGATTATTACGTGGGTTCGACAGTGATGACTACTGTACTATAATCCTCCATGGGTTCGACAATTATAGATATTTTATCTGGATAATCCATGGGTCTGACTATTCTAACTTCTGTTCCTGTATCCTGTGTGGGTCCAACATAATAGTTGGTCCTGTATCCTATGTGGGTCTGACAGTTTAGCTGGTCCTGTATCTTGTGTGGGTCCAACAGCTTAGAAGAATCAGTGACTACATATTATCTTCTCTATCACTATATGAAAGATGTATATCTATGTGAGCTGAGTCTTGACTTTAAATTATTTATCTTCAAGGTGATTGACTTTACTTCTTGTGTGGACTGGGTTGTGCATGGGCTCGAGAGTTGGAGCTGGACTCTGACAGGTAACTTAGGTATTTGTATGGGAATATACATAAGTAGGGTTAGTTGATACTTTATGATTTTATCATTCTTATGTGGTTTACCCTTTGTGGATTCTTGGAGACCATTGGGGGTATCGAGGTCCCCTACTAAGTATTGATATACTCACCCCTGCACGGGCTTCGCCCGCACCTTGTTGTGTTCTGTACAGATGACAGACAACAGTGATCGACGCTGAGGGTGACGGACGGGAGGCTGATTGGATCTAGACGAGATGGGATGTACCATAGGGACAATTTTTTTGAGTTATATACCTACCCTTCAGGTAGGATTTCCCAGTGGACGATCCAGGAGTTGTTTTCCATTTTCACTTGTACTTGTACTTGTTGTTCAATTGGTTTGTATACTGGCCCACTTACTTTCCGCAAACCTTAATTTTCTATTTTAGTACTTGTTTCCTCTACTTCTTGTATTCAGACTAGGAGTGTTACAGGTTTAATGGCAATGCCTTCCCTTTTTTATCAGGGATTCGCCTTTGGTTCTAGTCGCCATCCCCTGGCCTATGGAAGGAGTGCTCGAGGTAATCACGACACGGACCCCAAGGACGGGTCGTGACAATAAGAATGGGAAAAAAGTTGATAGTCTTGATCCACTATGGAAGTAGGTAAATCCTAGTCCATTATATTAAATAGGTTTATCTTGATCCCCTATGGAAAATAAGTTACTCCTCATATATAATGGGAAAACTTGAAAATCCAGGATTCGCTATGTTGATGGTCTTGGTACTTAATCATGACATGTGAAATGGGTTTTTATATTTATGATGGTTCCACACTTTTATGACATAATATTATTTTTCATAATAATTTATAATGCTTTATCAGTCTTATTAACCATTTTTTCTAAAATGATAATTTTTTTAGGAATCGTTTTTATGATCTATTATTTGTTTTGAATGAAATTTATAATATTTTATAAAGATCACATTCCATTATTCATATTCTATACATTAATATTATGGGGAATGATATCTCCTAGGTATATAGATAGTGATAATCTGAGGTAAACCTTTATTATTTGTCTTTATTATGTTATGAATAAATTTTTAGGTATTTTATATGTAAGATAAATAAATTCTAATAAGATATTTGTTTGATATATTGAATATCTTTGACGAAATAATAATATTTTTTCTATTAACAAATAACTATAATCTAATATGGTCCTTTGTGGTGTGTTTATAAAATATATTAAAAATTCCTCTAATGAATGTGATATTTATGTTTCAAAATGCTTGTTCAATATATAATTTTTTTTATCAACTGATCTAGCTATTAAATATTTTTTATGATGCACTATTTTAAGAATGTTCATGAAACCCTCTTTCATAGATTGGGTTTATTATGATATGATGAATGATTTATTATGTCATATATATGTATTGATATTATTGGGTTGGTCTTATATCACCCTCCAATTAATTAGAATTTTTTTATATATCTTCATATAACAATTTGAATGATGTATTGATTATCACTCCTCTATGAGAATTGGGTGGTGACAAATGATCCAATATGTTATGAGAATTAGTTAGTCATGCCTACTTCATTATGTCAAGGGAGAAGAGAACATATTCATATTCTTCGATTTCTAGATTTGTAATATTATTTTTTTCATAACTTCTTATTATTCTTTAATTCCCTGATTTTCCACATTTTTATGTCATATTATCTTATTTTGATCGTTGTAAAATGATAATAGTATAATGATTAACCATTTTTATTCAAAGGGAAAAGAATTTTCATTTGAGATTATATGCCCTTCTATCATTCATTTTTTTTAATCATATTATTCTATTTTTAATGAAATATATTTCCCATAATCTATATTTCCTATTTTATTGTGATTTAACTGTTGAGTACAAGTTTATTTGTGTGTCCATTATTAAATTTTGAGGTTACCCCATGATATTTCATTCATTACCTAGGTTGTAATGATGAGTACACATTAGGATGAATCAAGAATGGGATCTAGGGTCACTCAGTTGTGAAGAAATAGTCAAAAATATTTTTATATGATGTACAATTTTATCACATATAATTTGGATGAATTATTATTTAAGATATTTTACATTTCAATAAATTTTGGGTTGGAAAATATGTTTACCAAACCATTCCAAATTAATTTAGTTTATTAAAGTGTGGTTGATTATCTTAGTTAAACATTAAAATTCTCAAGTACAAGGAATGTTGTGAATGATTGAATATATAACCAATAAATAAATTTCTTATTAACATGAGATATATTATTAAGGTGGATTATATATTAAATGTTTTTTTCGGATTGGGGATGTTGTGAGTTTTTGTGTACATAGGTAGTGTGTGTGTGTGTGTGTCTGTAAAGCAATGAATTTATCATGTATGTGTTTGAGGTTTTTTCATGATATTATTCAATTCTTTAGTTGAGTGTGTTTATTTGAAATAAATTTAATACATATAAAAGGATAATTTAAAAAATAATATATTTGAAGACATGTTTTTGGTATAGTTTGGGACATTATTGATGGTTATTCCAATGGAAAACAGTATTATTATTATTATTAATTATTATTGTTTCATAACCCATGTTCTCTAACATGGTCATAAAATAATTTAGTAATGATTTATTAATATATTTTCAAGTTATTTAATTAGTTTATTTGATAAAAAATCTAAAGGGGTGCATTTTTTTAACTAAAATTGTGTTAGGGTGAATTTTTGTGACCTATGAGATTTTCATTTGTAAAGGAAGAGTGATTTTAATGAAAATTTGTTTAATGTGAATCAAAATATTAGTGTTGTATTTGTTCAATATTAAAAACATATTTATTCATTTTTGAATCAAGAATTTTATATGAGTAAATGTTTTTTTGAAATTTTATCGCGTAAAAGTTTTATTTGTGGATAAATATTGAATTATATGTGTGAAGTGGGAAGCTATTTGGGGTGAATATAATCCAAAAATTACATGTTATTCAGAACTTTATTTCATAGTGTATGACTTCTTGTAACATTTTATATTGTATTGGAAAAAATAGACATAGTGGTTTTCATTATTTGTGTGAGAAAACGTATCCTTCCTGAGGAAGTATACCACACCATGGTTTATTGAATTTATCCTAGGTTACTATTAAGATTGCTAAAACACCAAGGAATGGGTTTTACCACTAATTTAGGGGTTGAGTCAATGGTGTTTATATTTAAAATTTATTTTCAATTAAATTATCCTCTATAATATTTTAGAGTGTTTTCTTCTAGTACATTAAATATTAGTCTTAACTCAAAGTAGAAAAGTAATTCCACGCAATGGAACATAATTTCTTTTCAGGTTCACTCCCAGGATGGATGAAAATATAATCATTTCAATCAAAATGATTTGAACCACGTATTCTTCACAACAATCAATAAAACTTCTCAAGGGCATTAGTAACAGTTACTCTTGAAATCATTAAGCTAGTTAGCAACAATATATGAATTCTATTTCTATCAAAAAAAATTATTATAATGGTTCCCATTATTTCCAAAGACACTCATCAATAAAATATGAATTATATGAAAAAATTCATGATTCCGCTATAACAAAAAAATGATATTCCTATTTAAAAATAATTGATATGTTTATTCTATTCATCTTTAAAAATTATTAAATTCTTATATCTAAACATCAATTACTATTTCACACCACCGACTAGTGAATATTATTAACAGTAATGTTTTATAATATATATTTCACCTACTAAAACACTCTTTCTTTTGTTATCTTGATTATATTATTTGTGACTTTCATCTTTTAATTTTCCCTATGTTCATTATGTGTTACTAAATTATTATTTTTTTGAAACATTAAATGGTTATTCCAAATGAATTTATAGTTATCTATATTTATTTTCACTTAATAACACTATATTACATCCCTCCCTAACAAATTCTTATGAAAATATTTCATGATGCCATTATTTCTATTCTTTATATATAAATATTTTTATTTTTAAAGATATTAATACATGTAGTATTATTTTTATTCACATTGTTCACATTATATAGAACCAATTTAATGAAAAAATAAATTCATTAATGGATCCTTATATTCGTATATTACATCTATTATCCTTGTGAATTTTATTAGTAACAAAACACCTAAAAAATAAATACTTATCTTATTGTTATTGAATGAAAAATGATCTTTTAGTAGCTTATCTCTCCAAATTAAAATACATTTACCTCTCTATTTATCTTATCTTTGACACAATTTAAAATGACTAATGCTTTGGGAATTAATATATTATTAATACTATCTTACCTAACAATAAAAACACTATGAATTGTTTCATCCACTAACTAACATTATACTTTTCAACTGGTTGTTTGGTCAGCGCCAACTTATGCCGAACATCGTCCACACCACACAATTCCGTTATAAAAATCATATTTTTTAAATCATAAAGAAAAATATTTCATGAAAATAAATATTATTATTCTCTACTATTTTTCTTATAACTCACTCTACTTAAACAAATATGAATATTATTATATTCCTTGAAAATATCTCAATTATCCCATTGGTTTTATCACACACCATCCACATAAAAGCACAGATCTTTTTCATTAACAAAATATGAGTTTCAATATTCATAAAATGAAATTTGGTCTTTATAATATTTTTTACTTTTTATATATGTTCATATATTTTCTACTATGATGAAATAACTCAAACTTATTCACTTTGTGACATCACATGGACATTCATGTAACATTATCCAATATTTTTGGTCAATATAAACTCAAATTTCATAAATAATATAATTAGATGCATGTATAACCATTGGAAAATATTTTTGAAGATGATTATATGAGGTCTTATCTGAATTTTTCATGATTTCTTAAGAAAACTCCACAAAATTTTAAAAATTTAATATTATACATTATGGGAAATCCAATATTAGAAATATAATTATATGAGTTCCACTCAATAAATCATTACCTATACTAAACAAGTTAGAACAAGAACATATGCTTGTACGAATTTAAAGTATCATTTAATTTCAACCTACCAATGGGATGCCAAGTGCATCATCCCCCTAAGTACTGAATTATAGAATATCCATGCACATGAATATGTGTTCCGGACCTCATACATCTTCTCATTTTTACTCCTCTTGTACTTCCACCCAGCCCTGATGAAAATGAGATCCAGAAAAACTATTTTTCTATCTATAACATGAAGGTTTTGGTTGTAATATATTTTAATCCAAAACTCACTTAAGGTTTTAGGAGAAACATGTCATCATTATAATACCACTTATTCATATTCTTCCTTAAAAATTGCCTATCATAAATCTAAACAAAAATCCACCTTATAAAGTATTATCTCTTCAATATATTGATCTTCTGGTGAATAACATTCTCCATGTTGAAAAAATATAATGTCTTCAAATTTTAGTAACACAAGACATGTATTTTAAGAACAATTATATAATTTTCATAGGTATAGAAAATAAAAAAACAATTAAAAACCATTATGTTTTCCAATATCCCCTTTTATTTCATTTTCCGTGATAAAATTTTTTTCTGTAGGATACATAAAATATTATAACTTATCATAAGAAATGTAAAAATACCATACTATTATTTAAGGAAATATTTTGAAAATATTTCATCTCTCTGTAGTAATAAATTTTTTTACAAGTGACCTTGACTTTATCACCCTCAACCTGAATGGCCTGATGGCCTTCATTTTTAGTGATTTTTTATATCCCCCATTTCAAAGGATGATTGGGAACCCTTAAAAGTCCTATAAGCATTTAGATTACATGTCCTAATGGAATAAGAGTCCCTACATGACCCAAAGGTCGTAGTGAATTCAACCAGACTATAACTACAAAGAACTATCCCTCCCCAGCATCCGTAGAGTGATAGTAGCTCTCAACAATTACATGGTCATTCATCAAATATTTTTCTTACTATTTATTTAGTAAACATTAAAAAATCACATAATTTATGGTGATATACCCCAATTTCACATCTATATATCATACTATTTATTTGATGAAATGATATTCATTGTCAATAAGTTATATTCAATTGTGTTCTGTAATGTTCTCAAAGAGGTCATTTGTACTCGGATTATCACTTGCAATTTTAAATGGTCTTTCAGCATTCACCTTCAGTTATTCCAGACTTAATTTCTAAAATATCATTTGATAATATAAATTACTATGAATTATATATTCATATATAGTAATAATTAAGGTTAGAGAATTATGTTTCCTACTAAAAAAGATTATATTACTTTTAAATTAACAATGTTCCTCAAAATACTGATTTATAAAAAATGAATTTTCCAGTCCAATCATAATCATTGAATCACATTATGTTCACTTCTCTAATTCTTTTATACATAAAGCTATAACTTTATGTCTCCATGATATTCCTAGGTGTTATTTTTGCATCTATGATTTTTTAATGTTGTTTATCATTTGTATATCATGCACATAATGTTATTACAATGACAATATTTATGGTCATTAACATTTTTATAAATTATTCCTAACATAATTTTTGATGAAAATAATATTTTAATAAAAATGAATGGACCTTTTGGGTTTACTGTCATCAAAACTATGAAAATAAAAAATGAAATCCATTCAGAAAATATATAATTAAAATTATATACTCTTATGGAAATTATAATTTAATTACATAATTGTTCACAATGTAGAATAATATTTCCTTGGGACATACAACCAATGAGTGAGTGGAAATAAATTCTAGTATGAGAAATAATAGTGTATTTTATTGGGGTTAATTCTTGAGATATTAAAATAGAATTTTATTATAAATTAAATAGGCATAGTATATGATCATTATCATATGTATATGATACCTGAAATTGGCGTATGGTCATTATTACATAAGGAATGGCATCAAATTTTTTCTTCAAAACAAAGAATATAAATTAACAAGAATATAATCAAACTTCATCACCAAGGTGTCATAAATAATATTTCTAAGGATAGTAACCTGGTTGTCCTAAATATTTTTTCTATAAAAATTATTAATTTATCTAATGCATTATATTGTTATGAAGGATCACCCTTCACCACCATACATTTCTGTTTTCTAAATAGTTCCTATAACATTTGAAAATCATCATTTTTTACCATGTGTAGTGAGTTTCTGTTAATTTAATTTAATTACATAATAAATGAACCATAATTTTATCAAAATGAGTTAACATGATTTAAGATAGGGTTGGGTATTTAGAAAATATGATTTAGTATATCAAGTTATAATTTTGATAGCATAATAGGATTACAAAAAATAGGATGGAAGGATTTAATGATATATTAAAGTAGTCACTAATTATTTTAGAAGTAATGTATGTATATGAATATGTAGAAAAATAGTTATTTGGACATGAGGAGGCTTATAAAAAAGGAAAATATTTTATTGAAAATTGTAGGTGCAGAGCACATTTCCATGAGATGTTACTTCTTAAAGAACGTGATGTGTTTCATGATACTCTATATACTCCATTAAATGTATATAGAGAGATAATGTGAAATTAATATCATGATAAATGTTTTTATAGTTGATAGAAAAGGTAGAATGTGGGTTTAATAGTAAAATAAGGTACATTGGTTATTATTTTTTAATCCTAGGCCTTAGAAATCAAGTAAATAAAAATTTAAAAAACATTTTCATTAGAATGGTTTTTAAAATTAAAATTTTAAAAAATTATTGGGTTTTAATATTCTATTAATATATAAATGAAAACGTATAATATGATTTCATTGATGATGTTGATGTGACCCATATTCCAGAAGAATTGTTTTTTAATCTAAATTTATTCTCTTTTTTTGAGAGGTTCATTATAGGTTTTTTTAATTATAATTATTACATAAAAATTTATTTCTTTAATGATAAAAAAAATAATTTGGAAATAAATAAACTATATAATAACTATTCAACAAAAACCTTCAAGAAAAAATAAATTGATAAGGCCAATAAATATATATTTTATAATGGATTTTTTACTATATCAATGATAAAAATTTATAGGGGATAAAATATCATATTATAAGAATTTTTTTCACTCTTTAATATAATTATAATAATCATATATTTATTATACCATAGTTTCTAACAATTATGAATGAATAAAATACTCATGTTTTTAGGTATTTTGGTATCAATTTTATATTCTGGGAGACGCAAGCCATTTTCACAACAAATTTTTTATATGTGTTGTATGTACAAAACCTGAATGAAATTTCGATTTATTATACTTAAAATTATAGGGATTAAATATACATTTTTTATCTCTAATTTATGGTGGTTATGTTTCAATTGTTACCAATGTGCTAGTTGTTTTATGTTAAATTCTCATTGTTTATCATGAATATTTCCAATTTAGTCTCTAATTTTAAATTATTTAGAAAAACCACCCATTAATTCTCTTCAAGATTAATATTATGAAGTTATTAATGATAGTTTCTTTAAATATTACCATTTTCTACCAATTCGTACTTAAAATAAATCTGTAATGGACTCGTGAAAATCTAGAATTTTTCAATAATTGATCGAAAATTCATTTTCATCAAAACTATGTTTTCTCAGAAGAAATAAAGAAAAATTAAAAACCATATATGATTTTATATGAACAATTATTGTACATGTTTGACATTGTGGAATTATTTTAAATAAATTCATTTCTCTTTCCAAAAAAATATCATTTTCCTTTTAAAAGGATGTGAAAAGAATCATTGTTTTAACATGTATGGAATGATCAATATTTCATGCTATCATCGATGTTCAATGATTTCATATTTCAAATTAATTATTTCAATTTATATAAAAAAATCCATTAATTGTTTTAGTAATTTTTTGAAATTAAATAATTGATTGAAAAATGAAAAATATTTTGAAAATCATTTAGGTTTTGAAAATTGATTTATTAAACATGAGAGGATATATTAATCAATAAATGTTCTAAGGGATTTTCAAAATAAATACACATCTAATATGGAATCCATTTATGTGACTTATAAATTAATAGGGAATATATTGAATGAAACATTCATATTATTTCTCTAGATTGTTTTGTTTACATTGATGAAATATTTAAGAAATCCAATTCTTTTTTCATAGGTTATGCTATGGTGAATTGAAGAAATTTTTATGAAACACATATTATTTATATGGGTTAGGAGGAGTTGACATGATTACTATTTTTTGATATTCTGTAACACATTATTATTATTTTCATTATAAAATGGTTGGGAACTTTATCTCCCTCCAATGCATTAGGTAATTCTTTATATCTCTTGACATAACAATGTGAAACATGTAGATGGTATTGATAAACTATAAGAAGGAGGTGAATCATGATCTACTATGGTAAACAAGTGTATCCTGATCCACTATGGGAAATAGGTGCATCCTGATCCACAATGAGAAAATAGTGATAATTATTAATCAATTATGGTGATGGAATTTATAGTTATCATTGAAATATGAAATGATTATATATAATTATGATGGTTAAAAACTTTTATGATATGTGAATATGTTTTATGAGATATTTTTGAGGATGTCTAACTCTTTTGACCAATATTGTCTTTAATAATAATGTTTTGTGCCATGAATCATTTTTATGATATATGAAAGGTTTTGTATTTTATTAATAATTTATGTCCATGACCACATAACCTTAATATTATAATTTGATTTAATATCCTCAAAAATTTACATCTATTATGCTTACCCATATTTAGAATCTTATATTACCATTCTTTTTTTTTCTTCCCCAGGTTATGAAGAATGATTTAGGTATGGCATTCCTAAAAATAATACTATGTCATGGGATCATTGTGTGAGATTTCGAGATAATTATAAATAAGAATATTTTTTTTCTAGTATCCAACGAATCTAAACTATAACAATATCCTAGTTTCAATTGATGAAATATATTGAATATTGATCTATAATATGAGATACATATGTATGAAATGATTGGGAAATTATAGTTGATTATGATAAAATATTTAATCAATATTATGATATTCATATTGGAAAATAATTTGTGGCATCCCTTGGGATATTTTTATATATATATTTTTGGGATAGATAAATAGATGTCTCAATGTATAATTTGAAGCGTAATTATAATTATAACAAAATATCAAAGAATTTCATTAATGTTTATTGCAAGGGGTTTCCAAAAAATCACATCCCTTTATAGATATAACTAGGGGAATTGTCTCTATAGTAGAGTTATTTATGGGTAATAACTATGAAAATGTAAAATTAATAAAGAATCGATCATCACCGTGTCCATGACTGTAGGACTGATTACACACCTAGTTTAATATTCATGAGGGATATTTTTTGGTAATTAAAAATCTCTTTACAAACTATTTCATAGGATTTATTCAATTATTATGTATATATTATATAAAGCGTAAGGTGTCAAATATTAAAAATAATTTTAATTATTTATAAATATATTAATCTATTTTACATGATTATGTTGTTTTCGACTAAGATCAATGTTTCTAACAATATTCATTTTGGATTTAGTCAATGGTTAGAACGTGAGGGAACTATGTTAATGATGAGTTCTATATAAAATATTTCTATTTTAATCCGATGAAACAAAACGTTTTGGGTTTGTATTCAAAATTCTCGTTTCTATGATCACACAACATTATTATGTTGTAAATCATGTTATAAATCCAAACAAGCAATGTAGGTAACAATGTTATATGTATTCCTTCATATGGAAATGTCCACCTTCGTTATATGGATCCCCTAATCCAATAATTACTAATAAATGGATTAATACTAATAAAATTATATTTTCCATTCCATAGTGTTTAGAGTAAAAAAATTAAATTTCTTATTTTATCATTTGGAAGGGAAGAAGTTCAGGGATAGACTCATTAGGAACACAATGGAAATTATTTAATCTATATAATAAGAAGAGTTTGAGGAGATAATACTCGATATATAAATCCCACTTTTTTTTATTAATAATGATAGATATGTATTTCCATGAGAATAATAAAATGGATAATGAATCTATTTTTACATATGAAGTTATTTTTACAAGTATTTTATAATATGCTTCACTTTTAATCATCGTCCCTTAATGAAAAAATGATTTATTTTTTAGTAGACTAAAACCATGTCTTCAATTTTATTTTGATATAATAGTCATTAATAGCTATGAATAATTTTATATATGATTACTAATTGAATAAATTTAAATTTAATGTTCCCACAAATCCAATGGTTTTTATAAGAAAATGAAGGTTGTGTCTCATTAAAAATCAAATGTTAAAATGAAATTATAGATATATACAAGCTAGAAATGTCAGAAAATCATTGCCAGAATATTTTTAATTAAAATGGTAGATGTGTTTAATGTATAATTTAATTACATTATGAACATTAATTTCAAAATATGATTAATAGACAAGTAAATTCAATGCGGTAAAATAGGAAACCAACAAATTATCCACCAACACAAAAGTTTATTCAGTGTAAGGATCTTCAGAATTATGCATATCATTTCCCCGATAGAAGTTATAATGTGGGTGATGATCAACGAAATCATCCTTAGACAATGGATATTGAGAAATATTATGAAATCACATTGGATTATATGAATATAGAAATTTACAACACACTTTTCACACAAAATTATTTAGGAATTTTATATAGGATTTTTTATGAATATAGCCTATGAAAATATTATCATTCATCTATTTGTGAAATTTCTTATGATTATCTCACTATAAATGGATTCATGAATAATATAATCAAATTTATTATAATATCATTAAATGAATGAATTAAATCTTCCAAGGTAATTTTTTTCTATATGATAAGAGCTAATATATTGATGAAAGGATGAATTATCTTTTGGAAGAGTATATGTATCCACATAATAATACATTTAAAATTATGGATACCATCATGGGTTTATGAGTTTAAGGTTGATAATAAGTTCAATTACATTGACACCCCTTTTGTGGGATTATGTACAAAGACTTAATCACGATAAAATATGTTTTATGATATATTTATAAAAATACAACCCTTTGGTTTTTTAAATGTTTTAGTGAAAATGTTATTTAAATGGGAATAAATTTACATTTTGTGGAAATATAATTATATGTAATAGTAACTATTATGGTTTATAGAAACATTGATTTTGATTTAATTATGGGTTGTTTTTGATATCCAACTGATGTCTTCACACTTCATTGATATTTGCAAACAATTCACTCTATACCCACTTTCCATAATATGCATTAATTAAGTGGTAAAATAGAAAGGAGTTCCCTATTCAATTTTAACTGATAAGGATCCAATATTCACCTAGATGTTTTGGAAAATTTTGTTACAATCTCTAGATATTGATTTTAATTTTAACACCATATATTATTAATAAACAGATTCTCATTCTGAAATAATAATTAAATCCCTATTGGATATGCTAAGAACATGTTCTATAGATTCAAGAGGTGGTTCCAATCAACACCCCCATCAAGTTGATTTTTTTTGAAATAATATCATTCATGTGAAGATTATATTCATATTTATGAAGACCATTATGGAATAAACTGTATAACTCCCACATATTGGAATTATGTTTTATGAAGAAATATATTAAAACCTAGGCTGGGTGATGAGATCAAAGTGAATGATTGGTCCGTTCAATAACAGGTTTAGATAAAACCAAGTATATATATATTTTATATATATAATTTTTGAAGGGATCTAGGGATTAAAATTGGAGATATTTTCATTCAATTAATGTATATGTGGGCGAAAGATGGTAAATCTAAGAACATGGAATATAGGTACCCTTTCAATACATGATTTTATTAAGATAGTAGATTATGATTTGGAAAATACATTGATCATCCCAATTGTTTGAAATGTGATCTATTTATCTATCCTTATGAAGTATATATGTGATCCTTCAAATTTACTCAACTCAATGGTCTTATTGATGGAGCATGATCACCCTAATAAAGAAAAATAAGTTGAGATTATGAATTATATAAAGAATTTACCAAAAAATAATACAAACAATGTGGTCAATATTGTATAAAACCCCACCTCCTTGAGGATTCAATATTTTAACCTAAAGATGTAATGAGATGAATATATCTTGTGTTTTCTGGTACCAATGTAAATAATTTTATGGTTGAAATTTATATAAAGGGATTTGAATTTAGCATAGTAATATTTTTTGGAATATATTTTTTGAATAAGTAATATATTTTTCATATTTTTTTGTAACAAACTAAACTAATTTTCGATTTCCTTACACACAACACCGTATTCAGCTCATTTTACATTTAACATTCAGTACATCTTGTGTTAGACACAACAAGAAGTGTTAACAAAAGGTGATATAATATTAACATATTTTTTTGATATGATAGATTTAAAATATAACATAGAATATATAATATGTATATTATTAAATAAATTTTAAAAAATAAATATTTTATAGATGTATATATATATATATTTAATTATTTATTGACAAGTTAATTAAAAATGAAAATAAAGATAAATTGAAAATAAAGTTAATATTTTCTGAGGAATTTTTTTTTTAACACATAAATTGTTTATCTCGATCAATTGAATTAAATATTTTCTAATTATTATAATAAAATATATATATTACATATTAAATAATTTTTTTTCATTAATATTATTTTTTATAGAAAATAGATTTGAATAAATCCATTTTTATGGTTAAAATGGTATTTTTCTAAAAATAAGTTTTGGTTTATTCTATCAACATATTTTAATAATAATTGTTTAACATAATAGAAAATTTATTTTAAAAGATAAATATTATATAAGAAATAATAATGTTAAATATATGATATGGTTGTTTTTTTAAATTTTCTGATAATATAAATTTTTCAATTAATGGTAAAATAATGGTATTAATTATGAACTGTAATTTCTTATAAAGCTTTTACAAAACTAAAAATTTAATTAAGAGGACACAAGAACAAATTTAGTTAAATTATTGATCATTTAATCTAATTTATGATATTGTAATCATTTTCAAATTCAATTAAGATATAAAATCATTATAAACATTTTAATATTTTCTATTTAAATACTCACTTCTCGCTATGTTTGTGGGATTTATTTTAAAGTCAAATTTTACACTTATTTTAATAAAAAAAATTAAATATTGATATTGTATTTGTAATTATATTAGTTTATATTATATTATATTTTTAAATAAAATTTTAACCATAATGAATAATGGATATAATAAAAATTATTTATCACGGTTAATATAAAAGCAGATAATTGGGGGCAAAACATTAACGAAAAGGGTTAAAATGTACTACAAAACTAGTTAAAATCATATTTTATGTCCATATTTAAATATTATACTTCACAAGGTTAGAATATATGGTCATTTAGATTCTTTTTACTGGGTAATTACTATATTATTTTTGATTCTTTTGGGAAATTTCCATTAAATTATTATGTGTATTCGTTTTCCCCACATATTAGAGGGAACCACCACCTTTCCCTAATTCAAAAAAATAAATACATATATTTATAAAATAAATAGAAAATAGTTTCTCCCAAACATCATTATTCATGATCTAGTGTGGACGGACCTCTCAAAAGAGAAAAAATAGGGTAATTAATAAGGAGATCAATAGGTGGTGATTCTATGTTAAGGTAATTAACATCACCATCTCATTTTTTATTAGTTTTTAACGAATAAATTACTTTATAAATTTCTAAATATTATAAAAAATTATCCCATATATACAAAGATATTATTATGTAAATTTATTATTCCATACCTATACAAACATCTAAAAAAGAGAAAATGAAATTGTTGATTGTGTTTAATGAGGACTGCTGATGTAGTTTGTTTTCCATGACCTCCATTCAAGAACAGAAATATTTAATGATTTAGGTTATTCATATGTTATTTGTAAAATAACATCGCTTTTTTGATATATGAAATTAGATATAATATATTTACATTCTATTATGTTTGGGATACACTAATATTATGCTTCTCTATTGTAAATTATCTCATTGTAATCTAATGTGATTCGTTCTCACTAACTTTTTACCTAGGAAAAAATAAATATTATTATAATGAAAAATATGTTATCTATTTAAAATAATTATGTTTTTATATAGGTTATTTACTCTAAATGTTTCTTTTTTTCCATTTTCCTTAAGATAGAAACATCATTCATGTGTACGAACAACCTATTGTCTCCATGAATAGTTCATTTCAAATTTATATCTCTAACTTCTATGAAGAATATATATATATATATTTAATAAAAATATATTATTTCAATTTCATATTTAAATTTCATAATATGATTGAATGATGATCAACGTACAATACCTAGAGCTTTGGAACCATAACTCTTCTAAAAATGATAATGTTAACAACTAGAAATATAGATTTTATAATGGAATTCTTGGTAAATGGATATTGAATCACAAAAAAGGTATTATATATTATATTATAATAAATTATATTATTTTTAATATATTTTTAATAATGATATATTTATTATAAATAAGTTTCAAATTTTTGAGTTGTATATCACTACTAAATTGGTAAGGTATTTCCAACTAACTTTTATTTTTTATGGCACACAAACCATATCCCTCACATAATTCTTTTATGTGGTGAATATATAAAAATTAATGACTTTTATGATTAAAATACATAAAATTATGTGTATAAAATATTAATTTTAGGATATATATTTTATTGGGATTTAATTGCAAATTTTACCAATGTGGTAATGGTTTATGTTACATTATATTCATTTATCAGTATTATATATGATTATATCACCAAAATTGAAATATTATGAACTAACTCTCAATAATTACCATTTATATTCTTATACTATAGTCATTAATTAAATATTCATGTAATATTAACATTTTTTTCACTCATTATTACATTAATTGATTTGTAAAATGTTTTAAAAATATCATAATTTAATATAATTTTTGGACAAAAATAAATTTCCTTCCAAAATAGTTTTTTCTAAAAACGATTTCAATCATTTTTAATAATGTGATTCTCTAATCTAAAATTATTTTTTAATGAAATTATTTACCATCATAGAATTGTTAAAAAGGGTTCTAAAATGAAATCTAAGTGTAACATTCTAAAAAATTTATATTTGTCATTTATAGATAATGTGAGAAGAATACATGTCCTTATTATGCACAACGTGAATATTATATTCAACTAACATGACTAATACATGATTTCATTAATCCATTAAAAGTTTTATAATTCTTTTTTAGAGAAAAATATTAACATAATATTTGGTAAAGATTAAATTTAAAAAAACTGTATGAAAAGTAAAAGGAATTTGAAATTTTTTAATGTTCTAAAATGTATTTTTCATTAAAGGAAGGATGATTTACCCAAAAACTTTTTAAATGAATTTTAAATATTCCATTAAATAAAATTTACATTATATTTATATAAAATTGTGTTGAAATATTTTTATGTTATAAAACGTATTTTTAGAAGTGTAAAAGATATATTCCATATGAAAGGTTCTATGTGATATTTCAAAATAATTTTGAATATAAGATAAAATCCTTTGATGTTACATATGATTTAATTGGTAAAATTGAATGATATAATCCATAATATTTTTCTAGATGGTTAATTTTTATGTTTACAAAAACAATTACATGAATTAATTTTTTCATAATTTCAGTTTTTTTGAGTTGATGATATGCTTATGAAATTCAATTTATTTACATGAGGTATGTTTTGAAAGTATTATAAATGTTTAATTATATATTTAACACATAATTATGATTTTATGTAAAAGATTAATTGGACTTATATCTCTTTCAAATGAATTAGGTAAAGCATTATATCTTATGAGATAAGAATGGGAAAAAATTTGATAGTCTTGATCCAATATAGAAGAAGGTAAATCCGAGTCCCCTATATGAAATAGGTTCATCATGATCCACTATGGAAAATAGTTTACACCTCATACATAATGGGAAAAATTGAAAATCCATGATCCACTATATGGATGTTCTTGATACTTAATCGTGATATGTGAAATGGTACTTTTTTATTTTGGATTGATTCACAATTTTATGACATGATATTATAGTTCCTAAATATTTTATAATGATTTATCATTATTATCAACCATTTTGTCTGAAATGATATTTTTTTTCTAGTACTCGTGCTTTTGATCTATGATATGTTTCGTATGAAATTCATAATTTTTGTAAAGATCACATTCCATTATTCATATTTTATACATTAAATTAACTAAGAATGATATCTCTTTGGTGTATACATTGTTAGAATATAATATCAACCTTTATTATTTTTCCTTCAAATGTTATAAATAATGGTATATGAATTTCACATGTAAGAGGAACAAAATCTAATAATATATTTGTGGGATATATTGAATATCTTTAATAAAATAAGAAGATTTTTTCCCTATTATCAAATAACACTAATCTAGTAAGGTACTTATTTGTGTTTTTATATAAATATATAAAATATTCATCTAATAAATGTTATATTTATGTTCCAAAATGTTGATTCATTAAATGATTTTCGGTTTCAACTAGTCTAGTGATTAAATTTATTTTATGGTGCACTATTTTAGAATGTTCATAAAACGCAATTTGATTTAGTGGGATGATTATGAAATGATGAATTATTTATTATGTAACAAATATATATTGATCTTATTGAGTGGGTCTTATATCACTCCCTAATTATTTAGAAAAAATTTTATATCTCTTAATATAACTAAGTGAATGAAGTATTGAATATAAATCCTCTATAAGAATTTAGAGATGATACACGATCCAATATGTTATTGGAATTAGTTAGTCATGACTACTTCATTTTGTCAAGAGAGAAGAGAAGCGAATAATATTATATTATTTCATGATTTGTAGTATTTTTTTCATAACATTGTATTATGCATTAATTCCATGATTTACAAATTTTTATGTCATATTGTTCTATTTTGATCAATGGAAAATGATAATAGTCTAATTATTCACCATTGTTATGCCAATGGAAATGATTTTTCATTTGATATTATATGGCCTTCAATATTTATTTATTTTTAAATCATATTATTCTATTTTTAATGAAATATTCCTCCCATAATCCATATTTTCTATTTTATTATGATTTAACCCTTGAGTACATGTTGATTTTTGTGCCCATTATTTTAATTTGGAGTGTACCCATCCATATTTCTTTCATTACCCAATTTAAAAATATGATTACACCTTAAATGAGTCTAGAATGGGGTCTAGTGTCACTTAATTGTGAAGAAATGTTCAAAATTATTCTTATATGATGTACAATTTTATCCCATATAATTTTGATGAATTATTATTTAGGATATTTTACATTTCTATAAATTTTTGGATGGTAAATATGTTTACCAAACAATTACAAAATAATAAATTTTAAGATATTTTGGTTGATTATTAGAGTTCAACATTAATATTCTCAAGTACAAGGTATTTTGTGATTGATTGAATATAAATCTCATTGTTAAAATTTCTATTAAAATGGGATATATTATTAAGGGGGATTGTATACATAATGGGTTTTGAAACTGTGGATGTTGTGAGTTTTTGTGTACATAGGTTGTATGTGTGTGGGTGTAAAGATATGAATTCATCATGTGCATGTTTGAGGTTTTTCCCTGGTATGATTTAATTTTTTTGACTATCCTTATTGGAAACAAATTTCAAATATATAAAAGAATTATTTGAAAAATATTAGATTAGAAGACATGTTTTGGAATAGTTTTTGATATTATTGAGGGTTATTCTTTTGGAAAACATTTTTATTATTCATTATTCATGTTTGATATACCATGTTCCCTAACATGGGCTTAAAATTATTGAGTAACGATTCATTAATATGTCTTCTAGTGATTAAAATAATGTAATTGATAAAAAATATAATGTGGGTCATTTTTTTGACTAACATTACGTTAGGGTGAATTTTTGTGTCATATGATATTTCATTTGTGAAGGTATAGATATTTTAATCAAAATTTGTTTAATGTGAATCAAAATATTAATGTTGTATTTTTTCAATATTAAAAACCTAATTAATATTTGATGAATCAAGATTTTTAGATGAGGAAATTTTTTTATGAAATTTTATCAAGTGAATGTTTTTTTTATGAAAGAATATTGAACTATATGTGATATATGGGAAGCTATTTGGGGTGAATATAATCCAAAAATTACATGTTATTCAGAAAACTATTTCACTATGTATGAATTCTGTAACATTTTCTATTGTATTGGGAAAAATAGACATAATGGTTTTCATTATTTGTATGAGAAAGAGCATCCTTCCTGATGAAGTAAACCACACAATAGTTTAATGAATTTATCCTAGGATGCAATTAATATTGAAGAAATACCAAGGAATGGTTTGTACCACTATGATAGGGGTTGAGTCAATGGTGTTTATTTTTAAAATTTAATTTAAATTAAATTGTCCTATATAATATTTTAGATTATGTTCTTCTTGTATATTAAATTATAGTCTTACATCAAAGTAGAAAATTAAATCCACCAAATGGAACATTATTGTTTTATCGGGTTCACTCCCATGATGGATTACAATATCCTCATTACTATCAAAATGATTTGAATAACATATTCTTCAAAACATTCAATAAAACGTTTCAAGGGGGATAGTAACACTTACTCTTGAAATCATGGGGCTAGTTACCAACCATATATCGAAACAATTTCTCTCCAAAAAATTATTATAATGGATCCCATTATATTTAAAGAAACTAATCAATAAAATTTGAACGATATTAAAAAATTTATGATTCCACTATAAAGAAATGATCATTGACTTTAAGAATAATATATAAGATAATTATATTCTTCCTTAAAAATTATAAAATTCATATATCTAAACATCACTTATTATTTCAAACCACCTACTACTGAATCGTATTAACACTAGTGTTTTAGAATATTCATTTCACCTACTCAAACACTCTTTCTCTTGTTATCTAAAAACTATTCTTTGTGATTTTATAAATTTAATTATCCCTAAGTTTATTATGTGTTAATAAATTTTTTTGTGAAACATTTAGTTGTTATTCACAATGAATTTATAGTTATCTATATTTATTTTCACATAATGACACTATTTTAAAACCCACCCTACCCTATTCTTAAGAAAATTTTTCATGGGTCCATGATTCATGTTTTTCAAATATACATAATTATATTTTTATTAATAATAATACATGTAGTAATATTTTTCTTCACATTGTTCACATTATATATAACCAATGTAATGAAAAAATTAATTCATTCATGGATCCTTATATTCTAAATTACATCTATTATCATAGTTAATTTTCTTCTTGATAACATTGATAAAAAAGAAATACTTCTCCTCTTGTTATTCAATAAACAAAGATCTTTTAGTAGCATATCTCTCTAAATTACAATACGTAGAACTCTCTATTTATATTCTATTTGAAACACAATAAAATGAAGAATGTTTGTGGTATTAATATATAATTACTACTATCGTACTTCACATGAAAAAAAAACTGTGAATTGTTTCATCCACTAACTTACAACATCAATCTCACCTGGTTGTTTTGTCGACACATACTTACGCCAAATTTCATCCACACAATGAAATTCCTATATAAAAATCACATTTTATGAATCATTGAGAAAAATATTTCATGAAAATAAATATCATTTGTCTCTACTATTTTTCTTACCACTCGATCACTAAAAAAAATATGAATCTTCTTATAGGCCTACAAATAGTTCAATTAACCCAATGGTTTCATTACAAGTCATCCAAATAAAATAAAATCTCTTTTTCATTAACAAAAAATTAAATTAAATATTCAAGAAAATGAAATTTGGTATTTCAAATATTTTTTGTCCTCTTTTTTATGTTCCAATAGACTCTAATATGATAAAATAAATCAAAATTCTTCACTTTGTGACATAATAATGTTATTCATGTAAGATGATCAATTATTTTATGTCAATATAAACTCAAATGTCAAAAATAATATATGTATCTTCATATTTAAACATGGACAAAATGTTTGTAGATGATTATATGTTGTGTGGTCTGATTTGGTCATGATTTCATTAAAACAAATTCACCACATTATTAAAATTGAATAGTATACATTATAGGAAATACAATATTAGAAATAAATTTTTTTGAGTTCCACTCAATAAATCATTACCTAGACTCAACAAGTTAGAACAAGAACATCTAGTACTTGTGATTTAATGTATCATTTAATTTCAACCTGCAAATGGCATGCCAAGTGTAGCTTCATCCTACCCAATACATTATAGTATATCCATGCACTTGAATATGTGTTCCTGACCCCATACATCTTCTCATTTTTACTCCTATTGTACTTCCTCCGAGTCTAGATGACCATGAGATCCAGTAAAAACCTATTTTTTATATCTATAGATTGAAGGTATTGGTTGGAATGAATTTTAGTAAAAAACACATTAATTTTTTAAGAAAAATATGTCATATTTATAAGACCATTTATCCACAGTCTACTTTAAAATTATCTATCAAAAATATAAACAATAATCTACTTTATAAAGTATTATCTCTTAAATATATTCAGCTTCTAGTGAAAAACGTTCTCTATGTTGAAAAAATATGATGTCTTCAAAAATCAGTAACACAAGACATAAATTTTAAGAACAAATATATTATTAAAAAAGGTATGGATAAAAAAATTCATTAAAAATCAATATGTTTTCCAATCTCCCCTTTGGTTTCATTTTCCATGATAAAATGTTTTCTATAGAAAAAAAATATTATCTCATATCATAAAAAATGTAAAGATACCAAACTATTAGTTAAGGAATTTTTTGAAAATATTCCATCACTCTATGGTAATAAATTTTTTAGAAGTGACCATTACTCTCTCCCCCTCATCCTGAATGGCCTGAAGCCGTTACATTTTATATATTTTTTATAACCCCCATTTCACGGGATGAGGGGGTACCCATACAAGGCTCGTATTCTTAGAGATTGCACGTCCTAAATGTATAAGAGACATTAAATGACCCGAAAGATGTAGGTAATTAAACCAGGATATAACTACAAGTAACTAGCCCTCCCTTTAATCTGTATCATAATGGTAGCTCTCCACCATTACATGGTCATTCCCCAAAAATTTTTCTTACAATTAATTACTTAACATTACAAAAATCAAATAATTTATAGTAATAAACCCCAAGTTCACATATATATAACAAACTATCTCATTGATGAAATGATATTCATTATCAATATGTTTTATTCTATTGTGTTCCACTATGGTCTCAAATAGATCATTTGCACTCTGATTATCAAAATCAATTTTAAATTGTCTTTCAGCATTCACCTTCATTTATTCCAGACTATATTTCTTAAATATCATTTGATAATAGACATTACTATAAATAATATACTCATATATTATCATAAACAAGGTTATAGAACTTTCTTTCTTACTAAAAAAGTTTATATTACGTTTAAATTAATAATGTTCCAATATATATTGATTTATAAACAATGAAATTTATAGTCCAATCAGAATCATTGAATCACAATATGTTCACTTCTCTACATCATTTATATATATAACTATAACTTGATGTCCCCGTGATATTCCTAACTATTATTTTTGAATCTAACATGTGTTAAAATTATGTATCACTTTTATATCATTCACATAATGTTATTACAAACACAATATTTATGGTCATTCACATTTTTATTAATGATACTTAACAAAATTTATGATGAAAATATTATTTTAATAATACTTAATGAACATTTAGGGTTTAATGTCTTCAAAACTATGAAAATCATTAATGAAATACATTCAGAAAACATATAATTAAAATTATATACTCATATTTAAATTATCAATTAATTACATCATTGTTAACACTGTAGAATAATAATTCCTCGGTACATACATCAAATGAATGAGTGGGAATAAATTATAGTATGGTAAATAATGAAAATATAATGTATTTGACTGAGGTTAATTCTTGAGTTATTAAAATAGAATTTTATTATAAATTAAAGAGGCATAATATAGGATCATTATCATATGAACATGATACCAGTCATTAGAGCATGGTCATTATTACATGAAGAATAACATGAAAATTTTTCTACAAAATAAAGACTATAAATTAATAAGAATATAATCATGGTTCATCAACAAGGTGTCATAAATAATATTTCTAAGGATTGTCACCTTGTTGTCCAAAATATATTTTCTCTAAAAAATATTTATTTTTCTTGTGCATTAGATTGTTATCAAGTATCTCTCTTCATATGCATACATTTATGTTGTCTGAATAGTACACATAACATAATGAAATAATCATTTTAGACCATTTGTAGGGAATGTGTGTTAATTTAATTTAATTACCTAATAAATGATCTATACTTTTATCAAGATTAGTTAATATGATTGAAGATAGGGTTGGGTATTTAGAAAATATGATATGGTAAATCAAGGTATAATTTTGATAATATACGAGGTGTACAAAAAAGATGATGGAGGGATTTAATGATATAGTAAAGTAGTTATTAAATTTTTTTGAAGTAACGTATGTATATAAATATGTGGAAATATAGTTACTTGAAAATGAAGAGGCTTAAAACAAAGGGAAATCTTTAATTGAAAATGTTAGGGGTAGAGAACATTTCCATGAAAGGTTACTTCTTAAAGCATGGGATGTGTTTCATAAATCTCTATATACACCATTAAACGTATCTGGAGATATAATTTGAGAGGAATGTCATGATAAATGTTTTAAAAGTGGGTAGAAATGGGAGAATAGGGGGTTTTATAGTAAAATAATGTAAATTGGGTTTTATTATGTAGACCTAGGCCTTAGAAATCATGTAAATAAAAAATTAAAAATCATTTTCATTAGACTGGTTATTAAAATAATAATTTTAAATGATTATTGGTTATCAATATTTTAGTAATTTATTAACCAAAAAATATAATATGATTTCATTAATGATATAGATGTGAGCCACATTCAAGACAAACTATTTTTTAATCAAAAATTATTCTCTTTGTTTTGAGAGGTTCATTGTAGGTTTTTTAATTACTATTATTACATAAAAATTCATTTATTTAATTAAAAAAATATTTTGGAAATACTTTAAATTATTTATTACATCATCTTTTGTAACTATTATTTCATAATACCAGTTATATATTTATATCATATTTTACATTTTACATTAAAATTGGATTTTACTGCAAAATTAAAAAAAATGATGTTGTATATTTTCAATAATATTACTTCAAAAATGAAATCCATTTAAGAAAAATTGTATCTATTTATTAGAAATTTAATTTTCTAAAAATAAACTACTTTCATATTTTAAAAACGATTTCTATGACATAATAATATTTCAAGACCATATACAAATTATTTGAGTCAATATAAAATTACTTTAACAGCTATATTAAAATTATAATTTTTTTATAATACTAATCCATGAAATTATATTATATTTAAAATATGAAAAAATATGATTAAATTTTATTATTTATATATTTTCTAAAAATAAAATTATTTTTTATTTAAGCACAAAATTAATTTTATCATATTAGACAAATATTCAGGTGTATTGTATTAAATAAAAAAATATTTAAAAAGGGATTCTAGAGAATAATATTTCATTTATTAAAATGGTATTAAACCTTATCATAATAATTTATTGATACAGAACTCTTTAATATATCGGCAAATTTTGTAAGGGTATGGTATATAACGGTTGAATATTCATGGGGTGTTTAATCTAAAATTGATCCACTATGATCTCTACTAAACTAATCATATCCCATTTTCTATTTACCTCAATAATAAATATTTTAATCTCTTTTTGAGATGGATGTAGATAGAACCATTATGATTCATCCTCAAACACAATTTTAGATATATGGGATTCAACATCTATGATCCTACTAGTTATGGCCTTTGATTCTCCCATTTACGTTAATTTATACTCATTATTACACATTATATAATCTAATTAAAATTCCCATAATTATCAATGGTCTTATTGAATAATAGTTTAGTAATAGTCATATCCTAATGCCCACTTTTCCAATCACTTGCTATATATTTACTTCAATATTAATGCACTCTAACATATAATGATTCACTTATAATGCTTCGACAATTCCATCGATCATTCCATTCATGTTCATAACTCAAATATTTTTTATTTTTTTAAATAATGAGAGTTATTAATTGGAGAATTAATTCCTATCAATTCTGTATTAGTATTTAACCTTTTCTTTTTCATTTATTTGATGTATTTTTTATAGTATTTATTTTCAATATTAAGTCATGTTATGTAATGAAGTGTAAAATTCCTTCTATATTCTTCTATAATAAAATAAAATAAAATAACCATTAGGAATCTTGATTCATTTTATTGAGGTTATTTTAGGTCCATCACATTATCACCTCTTCTCTTTTGTAATTTCACCATTTTAATTTGTGTCCATATGAAATGTAAATAGGTGTATTTATCTTTCATCACATGTTTTGGATCCAATGTTTCTTTATTTATCTTTTGAGTTCATTAACAGAATTATAAATAGGTAGGTTGTATTTTTCATCATAAAAAGTTACCTTACATTATAAATCATTATTAGTTATTCTATATATTATATATAAGGTTCCCCTTACACGTCATTTTTTATAGTATATTTGCTAGGATTGACATATACTTTATTAAGAGAGACATATATTATAAATTTAAGAAATTTTAAGTATTTTGATTTATTATTAACTGATTGAAAACAAATCTAAACTCTATAGAATCTCAAATGTTTCAATGTACCTTTGACTAATTTTCTCATTCTGTAAAAATATCATAAAAATTATCCATGTGTATATATTAATTAATAAAAAATCACTAATTTCATACTCTATTTTTTTAAATTTCTTTGATAATAATTTTATAAACTATAGGAACCCATGATATGATTCAAGCACACAACAATATTCTATATAGTGGATTTCAAAACTAATAGTCCTAATAGTTTTATGTCCCAAAATCTATCCAAACATGGTGGCATTCTAAACCTATTTTTAAAGAGTTCTTCATAATTATTCATCTAGATAGTCATGTGAAATCTATTATTATTGTGTAATTCATCAAGTGGATAATAATTGTTAGTAGTCCACTAATAATTTAGTGATTTTTCCTTTAACATTTACTTCTATGTTTGAATTGTATTCTTATACTTCCCATAATTTTTGAGAGAATAAGTTGTTTATTCTTCACATTAATATTAATTTCCTTTTAAATGATCCTCAAAAAGATAATTGTAAACAGTCTATCATAGTCTTAGAAAATTGAATATCGAACCCCGTTAATTCTCTCTAATTTAAGAATATACAGACAATAAAGGCACTCAAGGTATAAATACTCTAATATATTGACAAAATTTGAAGAAGTTACTAATCTACAAATTATTACCCATAGGGAATTTTTTTTCATTTGTATATAATAGATACAAATGTAAAAACATTAACTATTATTATTTCCCTCATCTGTATTGGTATGGTTATTCATTGTATCACTCTATTGGGTAGTTTTTTATATAATTTAAATTTCTCTAATATCATATATCTTGATATTTAGTTAGAAATCTCCATTTTCTTGTTATCCAAAAAATAAAACTATCACAAATCCCTATTATTTTTGCTTATTTTAAGATTTATATAGAATAAAAACATTTGAGCATCATCTATCACCTCTTTATTTATCGTTATATCAAATAGGATTCATACCCTTGTACCAAAACTCAGTAATGGGTATAGAAAAAAACATAACTAATAAAGAATAAAAAAATTTCTAGACTTATATATTCTTCAGTAACTTCAAATCATCTATTTTTACATTCATGAACCTCTATTGTAATGAATATTTGAAAATAAATTTGGATTTCTCTGATGATTCCTCATCCCTTAGGACATACAATTATATATTTAATTTTTCTTTGATTAATGGGTCTCCATCAATTTATATCATCAGAACAGTTCTAGGGTCCTTCGTACTCAATACATCACCAACATTTTTTTATTTCATAATGACGTAATGAACATTCATAGTCATTTAAAACCTCCAACCATCTCCCTTATCTCATGTTCATTTATTTTCTTATAAATATATAGATCATTATATAGTGGTTGGTGTATATATCACTAATCTCTTGATAATGGTAGTTTATCCATATCTATAATGTATATATATTTATATCTAACATAATAAATTGGGTTGGATAATTATTTTAACAAATATTTAACTATTTTTATTCATAATAAATTATTTCTTCATTTTTATTGAGTACACATCAATGTCCCTTCAATGATGATTAACTATAAACGAAAAAATACATCACCAATATATGGAAATGTGTGAATATATACACAAACTAATCTCTTATTTGGGTCATGGAAACATTATTTACACTCCACTAGATAAAATATAAATCCCATTAATGTAATCATTTAATTGGGTTTCAAATCGATGATTTTATTGTCAGAAACCTTATATTGTATCATAATTGACCAACAGAATTGAAAAATATAGTTACTACTAAAGGATAAGGCTACAATATTATGGTATTTTTCTCAATATATGCTAATTTTCTTTTGATTCTCATAATCTATACAATTAAATCAACTTGTAAAAGAAACTCACATTTATTGAATTTACAAAAAATAATCACTTTCCACTGTGTTTATAGTATGATGATTCTTAGATCCTCATGATCCTCGTGAATTTTGGAATATATTTTAATATCATCAATAAATACCTTAGAAAAATTATCAAGGTACTCTTTATAGTCTTAATTCCTCAGATCAATAAATATACGAGTATTAGTCAATATGAAGGTAATATTAATAAAACTCAAATTTTCTATATATTATTTGTATTATAGTTTATTGAAAATGTTCTTTCATCACTCTAGGTTGATTGTACCCTAGTATGAGGTTAATCATAGAAGATAATTGAGTCTTTTGATGTTGATCCAACAATCCATTAAAACTTTTAACAATGTATTTTTTTACTATGACCTATTTATATTCCCTATAATTAAATCATAACTGCATCGATCCATCATTATTCTTCCTAAATGGAATAGCTTCTCTATATGGAGAGACACTTGGACATTTAAAATATTTCCCAAAAATATCATGATGTTATTTCATTAATTTCTCTAACTCCATATATTCCAATTTATAAGGGTCCTTTTATATTGTATTATATCTTGGTGCGAGTTAAATTGAGAACTCCACCTATATTTCCATGAGAGGTCTAAGTAACCCATCCCAAAATTATCTATGTTTTCCCAAAAAATGTGTACATCGCATATCCTTATACATTATTTCAAATTATCATTTTTCACCAATCATTACCATAAATAAGGTAATAAAAGGAGGTTCTTCAGAAAACAGTAATATGATATCTATCCTTTAAATGTAATTATATATTTTCCCTCCAAGATAAAAAATATTTTCATACTTCAATAGTTAATACTAGTATTATACTTTAACTTCCAATCTATCCAATGTATTATGTAAAATTTAACCATTCAAATGATTACAATGGTTTTAGAGATATTGTACATAAAAAAATGAAAAGGGGGTCCCTGTATATCATTGATTCCTGAATATTCACTTTCTTATTTTTAGCTGCAACATCCACCACAGTTATTTTAGGATTCTATTTTATGTTTATGTAAAAAATGAATCAAATAAAAGAAAACATAGAACAATTTTCAATAAATGTTCACACAAACATTGAGTATATGAAAATTGTACCAACCATTACATTATTTGGATACATGACTTCATCCATATAGATTAAAAAAGAATGAACATGTTGATGTTGATAGTGGTTTCAATCTATTACCTTCTATTTTGGGTAATTATTAATGAAATATCCGTAATCCCAACACATGTATCATATCATATAATGTTTTATTTTAACAATAATCCATTTTCCATTGGAATTCATAAATTGAGCATTTAATTGTAGATGAATTTTTTGAGTTATATAGATATATCTTCAACACAACTAACACTATATACATCATTGAATACTATTACCCAAAATTCTTCTTCCCATACTTATTTCATATGTGTATTTTTCATTGATTTCATTCCCTTTTTATAGTAGAATTAGTATCTAATTTTTTTATTTATATACCACTTCTTATTATTCATTCCATGAAACTATTATGCATATATAGACTATATATCCACATTGATACAACACTGCACTAGTTCTTAATTACTCATAATGTTCTGAATTATACGGGATTCATATATATGAATTAACTGGTAAATATTTATGATATATTAAATAATTAAATACTCAAAACCACAAACAATCCCATATTTTTTTGCTAAGGTAATTGTAAAAAATTGTTTTATAATTACAAATTCTTAACTTATTAAAATATTAGGCATGCTTATGTGGAGGTGAGTCACACTCTCAAGGAAATCATTTTAAAATGATAAAATATTTTAAAAGCCTTGGAGGGTCCACTATGACATTGTAAAATTAATCAAACAAATATAGAATCACATAATTTTAAATTTAAAACATAAAATGGACGAATAAACTTTTTATATTATTTTATTACATCCCTATTGGGTAATTATAATGTCATAAATCACATTATATATTTATATGGTATTTAATTTTTACCCAAAAATTTAATTGTCTCAGAAAATTATGAAAAACTCACCATGGAATAATTTTTTTATACTGATTCCAAAAATAACATTAATTATATATAAATAATTTATTAAATATTTTAATTTTCACTTTTAAAATAAAAACTAACATTTTTTGAAAATTCATGGGTTTTGAAAAAAACAATTTTCAAACCATAATAAAAAATACAATTATATTCATAAAAATTATACAATCATTTTTATTTAATGAAAATTAATTTTTTAATAATATTTTTAAAAGATATTATTTATATAAAAATTCCTTTAATTCATAAAAATAGATTTCAAAATTGAATTTAAATATTAACTAAAAATATATTTTTTCTTTGAAAACCATTTACAAAGTAAAGAATAATAAAAAGAATGTATATTATTTTCTCTATACAAAAATAATTCCCCAAATCATAATGATAGGGTCTAGTTACATATCCATTTATTACACCAACATATTCCCAATGAGTATGGTGTGCGTGGAAGGGCTTTCTTGGGTTTGTTCAGTGAACATGGTTTGGGTCATGATCTCAATGTGCCTGAACTTCTCTTGTAAACGGTTTCTTTCATGATTAAGCTATTAGATCTCATCTTGGGATTAATCTAGGGAAAATCCCAAAAATACTATGTCCCTCAAAAGATCCGATAAATGGGATTCAAAGGAAAGATCTTCTTGGTTGAGGTCATCACTTCCTTGTTTTGTCAAATAGATTTGTTAAAACCCTATATATATACTAGTCATGTGATCATTGTTCAAAACCTATATAATCATTGGTAATGTTACATAACAGTTATTTAAACCCAATAAAAAATTAATGTGTTTTCTATATCCATAAGGCATTAAATGAAATTGAATTTTATTTATGAATGTTCTGTTAATTACAACATTCCCCCTTTAGAAATTTCACCCTCAAAATTTCCTTTACCAAACTAAAATAGATATGGGTAACTCTACCTCATCACTTCCTCTGGTTCCCACTGGCTTCTTCAAACTTTTTGTTTCTTCACAACACTTTGACGAGGGCCACTGTCTTAATTCATATAATGTTTTAACAATAATCTATGATCTTCACCAGCTGCTCTTCATTAGATAGGTCATTCACCAATGGTACCACCTATTGATTGTGTACATGTGTTGGGTTAGGTATCTACTTTCTCGAGAGTGATACATAGAATACATCATGTACTTGAGACAATTTTAGTGGGAGTCCTAGTCGATAGGCCACTACATCAATGTTTTCAAGGATCTCAAATGGCTGATGTACCTTGGACTAAGCTTTCCCTTATTCCCGAATCTGATGAATCTCTTCAATGGTGACACATAGAGGAATACCATGTCTCCCACATCAAAATCTAGGTCTCATCTATGATTATCATTAATGATCTTGTGTCCACTCTAATTAGCTTTAATGTGCTGATGGATGGTCTTTACCTTCTCCACTATTTTTTCGACCATTTCTGTACCTTGATGTTTCTACACCCCAAATTCATCCCAATATGATGGTATTATACACCTTTTCCCTTAAAGGTCCTCATAAAGAGCTATTTGGATTCTTTAGAGGAAAAAATTATTGTATGGAAACTCAACCAATGGAAGATTTTGATCCCATCCTCCTTTAAAGTCCATCGAGAATTATCTCTACATTTCCTCAAGTGTTTGGATAGTCCTCTCAGATTGGACATCATTTTGAGGATGATAAGTCATACTGAAGGTCATATGAGTATTTAGAGAGTGTTTGAAACTATTCTAGAACATATAGGTGAAGCTTCGATCTCTATCGGATACAATAGATAGTGAGACTCTATGCATCCTTACAACCTCTTTGAGGTATATCCATGCAAGTTTATCCAATGAGAAATCCTCTCGAATTGAAATGAAGTGTGCAATATTTGTAAGAATATCCACAAAAACCCAGGTAGAATTATTTTTTTTGGAGGTCTTCAAATGTTTGGTGGAAAATTATATGGTGATGTTCTCCCATTTTCATGTTGGTATGGGTAATGGTTTCATCATCCCCTTAGACTTCTATCTCTTAGCCTTCACTTGCTGAAACACCAGGCACTTTGATTTATACTCATATATCTCCTTATTCATGTTATCCCACCAATAATTCTCTTAGAGATCTCAATACATCTTTGTGATTCCATGGTGAATGGATAAATTAGAACTTAGTGCATCATCCAAAAGTTATTTCTTCAACTTTTTATTTTATGGAACAAATAGTCTTGACCCATATCTCACAATTACTTATTCATTAACATCTAACTCTGAGGATTTCCCTTTTCTGATAGTTTCCACTTTCTTATGAATTCACACATCATCCTTTTGATCATCCTTTAACCTTTCTAAAAGATATGGTTGAGAAATAATTTGTGAAAGGGTTGATGATGTTCCCTTATTTATGATTCACATTTCCATATTCATTAAATATATGAAGATTTGATCCTTTTCAATTCTAATCAATGATATAATTTTTTGTCCCTTTCAACTTAGAGCGTTTTCCACCTTGTTCATTTCCCATGGTGGTAATGGATTGAGCAGTCATAGTCTTTGATCAGCTCTAACCATCTTCGTTGGTGCATATTCAACTCTTTATCTGTGAATATATACATGAGTCTTCTATAATCTGTATATATTTTACACTTCTACCCAAATAGGTAATGTCACCAAATTTTTAAAGTGAATATTACTACAGTTAACTCCAAATCATATGTTTGATAGTTCTGATCATGAACTTTTAATTTCAATGAAGCATAGGCAATGTCTTTGTCATTTTTGATTAACATACAGCCCAAGCCCTTTTTTGAAACATCATTTAATACAACCGAAAGTTATCCACCTGTGGGTTGTGTGAGAATGGGCACAGTGATAAGACTCCTTTTCAACTCCTTGAGGATATATTCACATTCATTACTCCAAGAAAACTTGACTCCCTTCCGAGTTATCTTGGTAAGAGGGTTTGACAGTCATGATAAATTTCTCCCAAATTGGCGATAATACCCACCTTACCCATGGAATCTATCGATATCTATCATAGATGTTGGCATCGTCCAACCCTCAATTGCATTTTTATATGAGGGAACCAATGATATCCCATTTCATGTGATGATATGACCCAAGAATGAGACTTCCTTCAACCAAAACTCACACTTGTTGTAATTTTTATAGATATTCTCCATTCAAAATGCCTTTAGTACAATGCTTATATGATCCCCATGCTCCTCCTTGGTTTTGGATTATATTATAATATTGTCTATAAATACCACCAAACATTTTTTGAGGTAATATCTAAAGACTCTATTCGTCAATTCCACGGAGATTGTTGGATAATTAGTGAGACTGAAAGGCATTACTATGAATTCATAGTGCATGTACCTTGTATGAAAAGTAGTCTTGGGGATATCTGTTGGATCTGAATCTACGGATTACACACAAGAGGGGGGGGGGTGAATTGTTTCTTTTCAAAATTATTACAATCTCTTCAATTTAGACAAATTTTGTCCACTATGCTTTAACACGATTAAATATGCAACGGAAAAAGTAAAAGCATGAACACACGGATGTATAGTGGTTCGGGGAACAGAAGGCCCCTAGTCCACTCCACCAACGCTCAAATCCACGAGCTTGGCGATTTTCACTATCTGGTCCTCGTTTCCACAGACCTGTTCACAACTGAGTACAGGCAGTTGACACCTTTACAAGTTTCAGGCAAACACAGCCTTCCTGGTTCAAACATGAACCCACACAGCTTAGAACGAGAAGCTGATCACTCAAAAATAAAAAGGGTTTCGATAAAGAAAACACTTCTCCAGTTGTTCTTCACAATTGCAACAGAATGCAATTGACAGTAGATAGATCGTCGTCTTCAGAAAATAAAGATCTGTAATCAAAACAGTTCTGAGTCGATCCAGTTGCAATAGATATTACAAGAAACTTCACAACTTCAGCAGCAGTAGATTCACAACAGATAGTCGATGTAGAACACGTGAATCTGCTATCAAGATCTTCCTTCGGTAATAAAGGTTTTACACTTCTTCTCGATCACCAGAAAAGAACGCCTTCACACAGTCTGTTTCTTGCTCGTTAAAAGATCAATCTATATATTTCATACACTTTCCTGTGTATATATATATCCGAAGTTTCCAAGATAGAACATATATATTCAAATCTGAGAAAATCTTCCGCATAAATAGACCCATGAAAATCTCCTTTAGATTCGCGATATAAAAAAAATGAAATAACAGAGCCTTTGTAACTCCCCTGAAGAATCGGCATAAAAAGCTCCGTTTAAATCAATCATTAATCCGTTGAAAATCGTCTTTGATTCAGTCAAAGTCGTACTTAAGAATCGGCTCGAAATCCGCTTAATAATCCGCCTGTTTGACCAATGCAAAAAGAAATATCGTCTGTCAAAAATATCCCGACGCCAAACGTAGGGTTGATGACGTAGCTCCAAACGTAGGGTTCACAAACGTAAGGTTCAGAACATAAGGTTCAGAACGTACATACTTTCTCTTCAGCATTCAAACGTAGGGTTGATCATCCATACTTTGTCTTGCTTCAACTCTCCAAAGAACGTACGGTTGATTATAAAAGTAAGGTTGATGATCCATACTTTTGAGAAACAAACTCAACACTGAAAACTAACGTACAGTTTCTCTTCTATACTTGTCCAACAACAAAAACGTAAGGTTCCTTCCAAACGTAATGTTCTTCTTCCATACTTTTCAACAACGTAAGGTTCATTAACCATACGTTTCAAAATAACGTAAGGTTCCTTAACCATACGTTTCTTTTAACATAAAAAGTAAACTTTTCATCCATACGTTACGTTCATCAACGTAGGGTATGAACAGTGATTCCAGTACGCGCTAAAACTGATCTCGCGCTACAGTGATTCCAGAACGCGCTAAAATTGATCTCGCGCTACAGTGATTCCAGAACGCGCTAAAATTTATCTCGCGCTACAGTGATTCCAGAACGCGCTAAAATTGATCTCAGAATAAATGAAGTATGAAATCTTGTTATATGAAATAAATAAATAAAATAAATTTCTGCAAAATACTCAACGAAATAATTAGTAAATAATTAAGGGTATTTGTGAGCATCAAAATCATCATAAAGAGATAGAGTATTATTTAAAATAATCTCCCCCTTTAAAAAACAGTATTTTGAATTGTTTGAAAACAATACATTGCTCAACAATCTCCCCCTTTTTGATGATCACAAAACCCATAAAATAATAGAACTAATTTAATTGCAATCTTTATTGAAAAATTAGTTTTATAAAATTTTAGAATTTTGAAAGGATTAAAACAATATTTAACTATAATAAAATTTCTCCCCCATAAAAATAAATTTTCAGCTAAAAATAGATAAAAGATAAATGTCGTATATATCCAAATTCTCCCATATATCCAAATTTCTTCATAGGAAACAAATGAATTTAAATGTTGTGTTTATCCAAATTCTCCCCCTTTTTGTGATATCAAAAAGAATGAAAAATTACGGATTTGAACACATTCAATATTGCACTGAACTATAAGTAAATGCTATAATTAACTGTGTATGAATAAGTGAATTTGTTATACTGGCTAACTCAATCATAAATCAATAAACAAAAAAAAAAGAAGTAAGAAAAGAATTTTCATTCACAAGCTGTTATATATAAACGATTGTGATATACAGAGGAATCAAGGTTCATAGATAAGACAGGGAAAAAGGTGTCTATCTCCTTTGAATCGCGGTCTTTATCTCTGTAAACTGTTCTCTGAGCCTCTTCATCATCCCATCTCCTAACTTGATGATAAGATCTCTGTTCTCTTGAGTCATATGAATATCTTCAATCAAATTAACTCTGAAAAACTCATGCATTCTTTCTTCTTTTTCAACAAAAAGAGCCAGTTTTTCTGATAACTGATTCAAAAGAATCCTAATCGGTTGCTCTCTAGATGTCAACTGATCCACTAAAAATCTCTGATTATCTAGCAAAACTGACAAAGGGGCACTATTACACTGAAGATCATGTAATCTGTCACTCATATTGCTCATTGCTGCAGTAATTGCTTGAAATTTCCGAATCAAATCAGGTGAAGAGCCTGATCCACTCACAGCACTGTTTGCAACAGACTCAAATTTATTCTCCATGTAAATCTTCAACTCAGACAAATCATCTTTCTTTACCATCTCTGATTTTAACTGATCAACAGCATGCAGCATATCAGTCTTAAACAAATCTACTTCCTATCTTGAAACAGTACATTCTTTCAGCTTCTGAAACTTCAACTGCTCTAAGTTCAGAGAATTTCTGAGACTAACATTCTCATATTCTAACTGAGAGATACGCTTGTACAACTCAACAACTTCTTCTTTTCTCGAATCAGGGGCACCCTGTGCTCGATTCTCATGTCCAGAATTAGGTTGATGAAGCAGGGCAAGTGGTAAGGAATCTGCATCTGACTATTCTTTGTCCTTATCCTGACAAGGTTGATCCACTGAACTATCTTTTGAAGCCTGAAACTCTTCCACTGAAAAATCTTCCTGAAGTACCTCTGTATTAGCTTCATAAGTATGTTCATCACGAACAGTAGTCTCTCTGACTTTTACTGATTGGTCAAGAACAATATTTTCATGTAAATCTTGAGGTCGGGCCACTTCTTCACCAGGCACTGCCTCCATAAGTTGTTCTTGTTGAATTACTTTTTCAACAGCCACAGCAGCAGATTGAGGTTCTTTTTGAGTTTCTGTTTGAGCTGCTGGTGCCTCTATCGGTGCAGTCTGCTCCACAACAGCTTCTCTCACAAATGAATAAGAAAATAATGGTTCAGAGGATTTCAAGGCAGGAAAGATAATTTCTTCATCAATTGACCTCTTACTTCTAGATTGAAGTCCTTCTTGACTTCTCTCTTCCTCAACTTCCTCCATCTCAAAACGAATTCTCCTTGCCACTGTACTAACTCTTGATTCTGCTTGTCCCTCCTTGGACTTAGCCGGTTGAGCCTGAGCACTCTCCGAGTTTTCCTCAGCTCTAACAGGTAAGAGTTTTCCTTTAATTGTGCTCCAGAAGTATCCTACTTTCCTCAAAGTTCCAGCATTAAAAACATTACTGTGTTGACATTTCACCCCAGCATCTACCAATCTGATCATTCTTCTTTTAAACAAAAACAAAGAAATGAACCTTCCATAAGGGAAAAAGGTCATTCTTGCTTCACTCTGACAGCAGTAACTCAGATATCTTATCATAAACCGAGGAAAATTAAACTTAATATCACACATCAGAAGATACATTATGTAAATGTCCGGGTATAGGATTTTCTCCATCTCAGCCATTCTTGGTGCTAAACCAGTCTGAACAAATTTTACCAAAATTTTCTGATCGGGCTCCAAATCCTTAATAAACAGCTTCTTTATCACTCTGGTTCCAAACAGAAAAGACATAATGTCTTCAGACTTATGTACAGAATCTCCAATATTCCTTAAATCGAAATGAAAAACTCCTTCATGAGGGCAGTTAAGAATTTGACTTATCTCTACAGATGATATTGAAAAGTCCTTATCCTCTATTTGAGCCAATAAACTATCCTCTGTATCTCCAAGGCTAAACTGAACAGTTCTAAAGAAATGTCTCATTTCTGCCTCATATAGAAACTCAGAATTTTCACTATTAAAAGCTTGCTCAAGGCTTTGAAACGACAACGCTTTCTTCAACAGTAAATTAGTTTCAAACAGCCACTCTAAATCTATGACTTTACCTTGCAGTATTTTCCGACTAACTACCTTAGGTTTCTTTGCAGCACTGCTCTCGGCTTCATCTGGACGCTTAGTCTTTGCCATTCCAACAACGATTTCTGAAGGTTCGTAAGTTTAGGGTTTGAAGATTCAGAAAAGGGTTTTGGAGCAGATGTGCGGTTTTAGGTTTTCGAAAGGGTTTCCGAAAAAGGTGAAGCAGTTTAGAAGGTGAAACGGTTCTGACAGCCTTGATTCCCGTGTAATCACTAATCATTACTTTTATTTAAAACAAAATAAAATTACTTATAGCGGGAAACAGAAATTAAGCAGAATTCGAAAACAGAATAAGATTTAAAAAAAACTATTTAAAATTAAATAAACCTAACTCCCCCTTAATAAATTCAAACCTTGCCGTGGGAAGTGGTTTTGTAAAAATATCTGCTAATTGATTTTCTGTATTTACAAATTCTAAAAATATATCCTTTTTAAACACATGATCTCTTAAAAAGTGATGTCTTATATCTATGTGCTTAGTTCTAGAATGACTAATAGGATTTTTTGAAATATTAATTTCACTAGTATTATCACATAAAATAGGTGTATTATTGAAATTTAATCCAAAGTCCATAAGAGTGTTTTTCATCCACAACACCTGTGCACAGCAACTACCTGCAGACACATATTCTGCCTCGGCTGTTGACAGGGCAACTGAGTGTTGTTTCTTACTAGACCATGATACTAAAGACTTCCCTAAAAAGTGACATGTTCCTGAAGTACTCTTCCTATCTAATCTAAAGCTTCCAAAGTCAGCATCTGAATATGAAATTAAATTAAAATCAGAGGTTTTTGGATAAAGCAGAGATTGATAAATAGTACCTTTTAAATATCTAAAAATTCTTTTAACAGCAGTTAAATGGGATTCTTTGGGATTTGATTGAAATCGAGCACAAAGACATACTGAATACATTATATCTGGTCTACTAGCAGTAAGATATAACAAACTACCAATCATACCTCTATATAACTTGTTGTCCACTGATTTTCCAGTTTCATCCAAATCAAGTTTTATATTAGTACACATAGGAGTTGTAAATGGCTTGCTGTTTTCAAGTCCAAATTTCTTAAGTAAATCAGTAATGTATTTGCATTGATTTAAAACATTTCCAAAATCTTTTTGAAATATTTGAAGACCCAAAAATAAATTTAATTCTCCCATCATACTCATTTCAAATTCTTTTTGCATTAATTCTGATAATTCATGACAAAGAATTTTATTGGTTGATCCAAAAATTACATCATCAACATAAATTTGAACCAACAAAACATTATTTTTCACAGTTTTCTTAAAGAGTGTTGGATCTGCCAGTCCAACAGTAAAATCATTTTTCAAAAGAAAAGAACTTAGTCTTTCATACCAAGCTCTAGGTGCTTGTTTAAGGCCATAAAGAGCTTTAGTAAGTTTGAAAACAGAATCTGGTTTTTGAGAATTTTCAAAACCAGGAGGTTGCTCAACATAAACTTCCTCCATTAAATAACCATTTAAAAAGGCAGATTTAACATCCATCTGAAATAATTTAAAATTCATATAAGATGCATAGGCTAAAAGGAATCTAATGGCTTCTAACCTGGCTACAGGTGCAAAGGTCTCATCATAATCTATTCCTTCTTCTTGATTATATCCTTTAGCTACTAATCTTGCTTTATTTCTAGTTATTATCCCTTGATCATCCTGTTTATTCCTAAAGACCCATTTAGTTCCTATTACTGGATAATCATGTGGTCTTTCAACTAACTCCCAAACCTTATTTCTCTTGAACTGGTTCAATTCATCCTGCATTGCTATTACCCAGCTCTCATCATCTAAGGCTTCTTCTATGGTCTTAGGTTCTTGTTGGGATAGGAAAGCAGAGAATTCAACTATGTTTCCAAGGTTTCTTCTAGTTTGAATATCAGTCTCTAAGTCACCTATCACAGATTCTAAAGGGTGATTCTTTAAGGTTCTAGACTGTCTAGGCATTACATTCAAAGGTTCTTCAGTGTCATGTTCTTCTGAACTGGACTGAATTTCTTTTATATCATTTTAAAAATCATTCTTTAAATTCTCAAGTCTCATGTTTTCATTAGAATCAGGTTCATCTATTTGTTCTATCCTTTTCTCAAAAGGATCAGATTCATCAAATTTCACATGAACTGATTCTTCAACAATCCTTGACTTTTTATTATAGACTCTATAAGCTTTGGAGGTTGCAGAATATCCTAAGAAAATACCTTTATCATATTTTGGATCAAATTTACCAAGATTATCTTTGGTATTCAAAATGTAAACCTTGCATCCAAAAACTTTAAAGTAATTTACTTTAGGTTTTCTGTTATTCCATAGTTCATAGGGTGTCTTTTTCAAAATAGGTCTTATTAAAATTCTATTCATTATATAACAAGCTGTATTAACAGCTTCTGCCCAGAAATATATAGGTAGGCTATATTCATTTAACATAGTTCTAGCCATTTCTTGAATAGTTCTATTTCTTCTTTCTACAATCCCATTCTGTTGAGGTGTTCTTGGAGCAGAGAAGGTGTGTTTAATACCCATGTTTGAGCAAAAGGAATTAAATTCCTGGTTCTCAAATTCTCCACCATGATCAGTTCTCAATGAGATTATATTAAAACCTTTTTCATTTTGAATAGATTTACAAAAACCTTCAAATAAACTAAAAGCTTCACTTTTAAATTTCAAAAAGAAAATCCAAATAAATCTAGAATAATCATCAACTAATACATAAACATATAATTTACCAGCTAAACTTGCTACTCTTGAAGGTCCAAACAAATCCATATGGATAAGTTCTAGAGGTTTAGTTGTATCAACTTTATTAACAGATTTGAATGATGATTTTTGTTGTTTGCCAAGCTGACATGCATCACAGAATCTGTCATTTTCAAATTTGAGACTAGGCAAATCAGAAACTAGATGTTTCTTAGATAATTTATGTAAAGCATATATATTGCAATGACCAAGTCTTCTATGCCAGATCCAGGATTCACTTATATTAGCAGTTAAGCAGTTTACTTGTTGTTTACACAAGGAATACAAATCCAAAGTATAAACATTATCAGTTCTGGGTGCTCTAAACTTAAACAGTTTATCTTCAGAAACAGTACAACTATTGTTAGTAAAATCAACAGTGTATCCATCATCACAGAGTTGAGAGATACTTATCAGATTGTGTTTTAACCCTTGTACATAAAGTACTTTGTTGATTGAGACTGTCTTTGGATCTCCAACTGTTCCAATACCAATAATCTTTCCTTTGGCATTGTCACCAAAGGTGACAAGTCCTCCTTCCTTTCGAGTAAGAGAAGAGAAATTAGCTGAAGTTCCACTCATGTGTCTTGAGCAGCCACTGTCCATATACCATATTTCTTTCTTTCTTTGGTGACCTGCTACCTGCAAAGACATTCAAACAAATTGTTTTGGTACCCATATTTTGTTGGGTCCAGGAGTGTTAGCAAGCAGTGATCTGGGTATCCAGATTTTCTTTGTTTTCTTAAAATTGATTGAATCATATAGATCATTGGAAATATAAGCTTTCTTAATTCCACATATTTGAGGTTGTCTTAGAAAACAGTTTTTAGCAATATGACCTTTTGTTCCACAGAAGTTACAAATAACCTGTTTAGTGCTAGGAACAAAATAATTTTTGTATAACTTAGGTTTTTCTCCTTTACTTCCAATTCCAAACCTTTCCTTTTTAATTACAGTTTTTCCAAGTATCTCATTTAAGGCGTTTTCTCCTTTTGTAAAAACTAATGCAGCCTTTTTATAAGATTCTACTTCATCCTGTAGAGTTTTTATTTTTGATTCAAAATTAATTTTATTTGAGTCAGCAGAGTTGTATTTGTCAATTAATTCCTTATGTTGTTTTAGCAAAGTATTTCTCTCATCTGAAATAGCTTTATGCAAGTTCTTTATAGATTTATATTTTTTAAATAATGAGTCATACCTTTCTTAAAGCATATTGCAGTAAGCTGCAAGTTTTTATTTGAGAAGCTTGTTTCAGAGTTTGATTCATTATTTGAGTCAGAGGAGTAGTATGAGGGTACCTCATCAGTTTCAGCCATGAAACACATATTTGCTTTTAAATTGGCTTCCTCCTTCTCTGAGCTTGATTCAGAAGAATTACTTGAGTCTTCAGAAACACTCCAAGTAGCTTTCATAGCTTTCTTGTCTTTCTGCTCATAATCATCTATTTTGAAGAATTTCTTCTTCTTTGCATCTTTCAATTTTGGGCAATCCGGTCTGATATGTCCCATCTTTTTGCATTCATAACATCTCACTTCCTTGCTATCCTTCTTGAAGGATTTCTTGAAGTCTTTCTTCTTACTGTAGAATTATCTGAATTTTCTGGCTAGCTGAGCCAGTTCTTCATCCGAATTTGAAGAATCAGAGATTTCTGATTTAGCACTTACTTCTCTGTTCTTCATCTTTCTATCCTTTTGTTGAGAAGTCACTTTCAAAGCAGTATTTTCCCTTTTTATGTAGACATTATGCTCATTTACCTCATCTTGCATTTCAGCCTCGTACATCATCACTGTACCAATCAGCTCTCTCATAGTTAGATCTTTAACAGAAGTTGATTGTCTGATTGCTGCAGAGATTCCATTCCATCGAGTAGGAAGTACTCTCAGTACCTTTAACGCTTGATCAGCCTGCTTGATTGGTTCTCCTAGAGCTATTATATTATTGACAATTTCTGTCAATATTCCATTCATCTGAGTGATGCTCTCTCCTTCAATCATTCTGAAAGTATCGAATTTTAATTTAGCAGTTTCATATCTCATCTGTCTTACATTATCTGTTCCTTCATAAGCAACAGTTATTGTTTGCCACATTTCATATGCAGTCGGGCATTGAGATACTCTGTTAAATTCATCCGGTCCTAGACCACAGATGATTGCATTCATAGCTTTTGAATTCATGTCATACTCAGCCTCTGTAGCAGCACTCCATGTATCGGGATTTTCAGGAATTTCATAGGGAGTCAGAATCTTTGAATAGACTTTGTAACCAAGATTTTTTAGATAAATAATCATACGTGATTTCCAGCAGCCATAATTATCTCCATTAAAGTAAGGTGCTCTGACCATTGACATTCCCTCTCTCGTATCAGCCATGATACACTATGTACAATCTTTAAATACTTCTAGCTTGACAAGACTTTAAAAATAAGAAGCTCACCCTTTGATACCAATTGTTGGATCTGAATCTACGGATTACACACAAGATGGGGGGTGAATTGTGTCTTTTCAAAATTATTACAATCTCTTCAATTTAGAAAAATTTTGTCTACTATGCTTTAGCACGATTAAATATGCAACGGAAAAAGTAAAATCATGAACACACGGATGTATAATGGTTCGGGGAACAGAAGGCCCCTAGTCCACTCCACCAACGCTCAAATTCACGAGCTTGGCGATTTTCACTATCTGGTCCTCGTTTCCACAGACCTGTTCACAACTGAGTACAGGCAGTTGACACCTTTACAAGTTTCAGGCAAACACAGCCTTCCTGGTTCAAACACGAACCCACACATCTTAGAACGAGAAGCTGATCACTCAAAAATAAAAAGGGTTTCGATAAAGAAAACAATTCTCCAGTTGTTCTTCACAATTGCAACAGAATGCAATTGACAGTTGATAGATCGTCGTCTTCAGAAAATAAAGATCTGTAATCAAAACAGTTCTGAGTCGATCCAGTTGCAATAGATATTACAAGAAACTTCACAACTTCAGCAGCAGTAGATTCACAATAGATAGTCGATGTAGAACACGTGAATCTGCTATCAAGATCTTCCTTCGGTAATAAAGGTTTTACACTTCTTCTCGATCACCAGAAAAGAACACCTTCACACAGTCTCTGTTTCTTACTCGTTAAAAGATCAATCTATATATTTCATACACTTTCCTGTGTATATATATATCCGAAGTTTCCAAGATAGAACATATATATTCAAATCTGAGAAAATCTTCCGCATAAATAGATCCATGAAAATCTCTTTTAGATTCGCGATATAAAAAAAATGAAATAACAGAGCCGTTGTAACTCCCCTGAAGAATCGGCATAAAAAGCTCCGTTTAAATCAATCATTAATCCGTTGAAAATCGTCTTTGATTCAGTCAAATTCGTACTTAAGAATCGGCTCGAAATCCGCTTAATAATCCGCATGTTTGACCAATGCAAAAGGAAATATCGTCTGTCAAAAATATCCCGACGCCAAACGTAGGGTTGATGACGTAGCTCCAAACATAGGGTTCACAAACGTAAGGTTCAGAATGTAAGGTTCAGAACGTACATACTTTCTCTTCAGCATTCAAACGTAGGGTTGATCATCCATACTTTGTCTTTCTTCAACTCTCCAAAGAACGTACGGTTGATTATAAAAGTAAGGTTGATGATCCATACTTTTGAGAAACAAACTCAACACTGAAAACTAACGTACGGTTTCTCTTCCATACTTTTCCAACAACAAAAACGTAAGGTTCCTTCCAAACGTAATGTTCTTCTTCCATACTTTTCAACAACGTAAGGTTCATTAACCATACGTTTCAAAATAACGTAAGGTTCCTTAACCATACGTTTCTTTTAACATAAAAAGTAAACTTTTCATCCATACGTTACGTTCATCAACGTAGGGTATGAACAGTGATTCCAGTACATGCTAAAACTGATCTCGCGCTACAGTGATTCCAGAACGCGCTAAAATTGATCTCGCGCTACAGTGATTCCAGAACGCGCTAAATTGATCTCGCGCTACAGTGATTCCAGAACGCGCTAAAATTGATCTCGGAATAAATGAAGTATGAAATCTCGTTATATGAAATAAATAAATAAAATAAATTCCTGCAAAATACTCAACGAAATAATTAGTAAATAATTAAGGGTATTGGTGAGCATCAAAATCATCATAAAGAGACAGAGTATTATTTAAAATAATCTCCCCCTTTAAAAAACATTATTTTGAATTGTTTGAAAACAATACATTGCTCAACAATATCCTCCTTCTTCACCCTTACTTGGTAATATCCTGGCCATAGATCCACCTTGGAGAAGTATTATTCTCCATGTATCTGATCGAACAAGTCATCAATTCATTGCATAGGATACTTGTTCTTCATCGTGATTTTTTAAGATCATGATACTCAATCTAAAGGCACATTGACCCATCCTTATTCTTGACAAAGAGGACTGGTGCACCCCCTGGTGAATCAGTTGTGTGTATAAACCCTTTATCTAGATTCTTCTCTAGTTTTTTCTTTATCTCTTAAAACTCCACAACATCCATTCTATATAGAGTTTTGGATATTTTTAATTCCCCAGTTATAAGATCAATCGAGAATTCAACATCTCTTTATGGAGTAAGACTAGGCAATTCCTTAAGAAACACTTCATAGAATTCCCTCACAATATCCATGTCTTCAAGAATGGTTCCTTCCTTAGACTCAATCATCTAAGAAAGATGCATGTTCTCATAGGGCAGTAATATCTATGCTTGAGATGATGGTTCTAAAGAATATTCATCCTCCTCCTTGCACTTTTATATAATTAGGGTTCGATTCACTATATAGAGAGTGATTTCCCTCTCACATAAATTTATTTTGGCTCTTTGTAGGGAAATCCAATACATGCCAATAATTGCATCAAATTCCACCAGAAGGAGTATAACAAGGTTCACTAAGAAGTTTAATCGACAAATTGTGATATGGGAGGAGTTATATTCATTGGATGCAACAATTTTCCCATTTGTTGTTTTCACCGACATCTCTACTTCCATGGTCTATGGTGGTGTTGGGATTGTACTACTAAACTTTTGGGATATAAAAAATGCTTAGAACCAAAATAGAAAATTATGATCTCTATTCTTGAATGAATAACTAGTGTACCTATCACCACTTCGTTTTCGGGATTCACTTCGGTGGCAGTGATGGAAAAAGCTCACCCTTGTTGCCTTAGAGGTTGTTGGTTGCCTCCGTAAACCCTTAGCTTAGGGAACAAGTCTGTAAAGTTCCCTGGTTCTATGCATTTGAAGAAATTAACAGTGCTTGAGGGTTGAACAGAGAGTTCCTCTCCTCTATCGCAGCAGTGGGTTTTTCTTATTGGAAATTAATGGTCAGGTTCCCTTCTCCTCTATACCTAAAGCATTTCTCCATCCCCTTCAGGAAATTTACAGAGATCTTCTTTTTGTAACTTTGTCATGTGGGGTGCTATAATTTATTAACACTATATGATTTATCCATCTAATGGATAGAATTAAATTCCAATTTCCGCTACTTATCCCCATGATAGCTCTGTGATTTGCTGATCTCCATTTTGACTTTCAGGGAACATTAGACAATGTCCTCATACCGATCAATGTTAGGGATTGATGGGTATTTTTGTAGGATAGGTTTTATCCCCCCAAAGAAGTGGTTAACCTTACATTTAGGGGTAATGACAAAAACATATGTGTATCATGAAAGCCATGTGAAGTTTTCCTCATGTTCTCCGATGGATTTGTCTCCATTTTTATTTAGGGAAAGGAAGTCTCTTTCCAGCTTAATTTGGATGGTGTGAGTAAAATATTTATTGAAAAACATTTTTTGGAAAGCGTTCAATTCCGATGACTCAATCTCTTCCACAGGCTTCATATTTTTAATAAATTGCCACCATTGATCAGCTTCACCCTCCATACGATAACCAGTCTAAGGAGAATTCTCTTGTTTGGAACATTTAAGGATGGTGAAGATCTTCTCAATGGGGTTGAACCATTGTTCGAAGATTGAGGGATCAGATGATCCATTAAAAGTAGGGGTCCTTTCTCTCATGAATCTCTCAATTATAGCTTGTTATTTATTAGGCGGGGTTGAAAGTTCTACTTGGCCCACATTTTTATTCAAAACATGAGTTAACTGAAGAATTATCATGACAAATTTTTTGATTCCCACTCCCATTAGATTGGAAATATCATTAGAACAATCATAACACTAATCTTCACATCAGTTTTTAGCCCGAGTCCTCTAATTACCACCTATTGGCAGGAATAAAAGAAAAGTTAGGGGTAACACATAAAAGGTAATCCAATAAAAAAAGGGATAACTTATAAATTACATTTATTTCCATAACTTAAGTATTTTTAGTCTTTAATCTATATTATCCATGATATACTTACAAACATATATTCATTGGTGCATTTTTTTATTCCCTTAATAGTGTTTCATACTAAGATTCTTAATTTACCAAAGCATATCCCCCAGGAGTGTCAAACCAAGAGTGTAGAAATGCCCGTTTTCGTGAACTAGTTCTCATTCGAGTCTAGCTCAAAGTGGTGTTTTTAGGTTTTACCCCTAGATACATATGTTCCAGAGCCACCTCTACTTGTTCATATCACTACAGGGATGTATATTCTTGATAAACCCCTTACTATATACTCACCAAAATTTAGGTATGTTTTTATTGTACATAGTCTTATACTTAAGGCTTTCCATAGGGTTTTCTAATCCTAATCACATAAATAACAAAACATATCCTTTGATACCAATTATAAAAAACCTACTCTTTATTAGATATCTAAACATGATTTATTACATAAACTTTCACTTAAGATAAATCATAGGATCAAGAGGTATAGTGTCTGGGAAAATTATGAGCATCACATGAGAACATAAGACATAAACTAAAAAATCTTTATTGAAAACTTCTTTTACATGACCACAACATTCCTTCATACATATAATTTTCTGGGATAACCTGAGGACATATATAAGAAAAGGGTGAGCTATAAATCCTAGTAAGGGAGTAAACAAGGCATAACATGAAGAATATAGTACATGTTAGTAAATAGGTATATCAATGGAGAACAAGAGGAACGTGAACATAAAATAATGATATAACATCATTATCGTGACATGGAAATGTGGTAATTACATACAACATGATACTAGAATGATCTAAGGCTAATTACACATGGATTAGCATTAGTAAACCCTCATTACAGTTCAATTAGCATAATTAAACCCTCACTTCACTTGAATTATCATGAGTAAACCCTCATTGCACTTAAATTAGAATTTTGTAAACCCTCATTGCACATGTTGTATAATGATACTAAACATTACCAAATGCATTGGAGCACTATTAGGGCACACCCATTAGAAATATTTCATTTCATGCATAAGTGTTCCACATGGATCTTATATCTTGGAATCATTAAGCAGCATAAGTTGTTCCACAATTATGGAATATGGAATACATCAATGTAAGTACTGTTCAATATATATATGTGAATAATGGTGAATACCCTTGATAGAGAAATAGAAATGGTATTCACTACACGATGATTTTGTCTTGGAAAATTGTGGTGCAATTTCGATAGCCTAATGGCATGACATAAAAATTCATAAAATAGGTAGATGAGAGAGAAAGTGGTCTCTCATCATAAGTACATGAAATGGACAGTAAGGGGTTCATATAGATACATTTCCCAAAACATAGAATTTGGAAATAGAAGGAGTAACATAATAAAGAAACATGAAAAATGAGGAGAACTGGAATAACTCTTACGAAATTTCAGCACGGTAACAGGCATACATGGGAGGAATTATTGATAGATAAGAGGTATCCTATCATTAAAAAATAAGGAGGTCACTATAGAGGAGGTTCAAAATCATACACAAACATTTTTAATTGAAAGTAAAAGGGTATTATAATACAAATATACATGGATAAAAATGAGAAAGGAAGGAATCCATTACTTTAGTGTGTGACTTTAAGAGCTTGAGGAGGGTCTTCTTGATATCTTTGGGTGCCTTGGGAGGCTTTTTTAGAAATTAAGGAAGAGTAGATACGTGAAAAATGTTTTTTTGTTGAAGACAAGTGCGATCTTGGGTGGGTTAATATAGGAAATGAGAGTGGAATTCTTTAACATTTCGCAAACTTAGGTTTTGGAATCTATATAATTAAATATTCAAAATCACAAACCATCCCATGTTTTTTTCCCTTGGTTTTTTCAAAATTGGAGTGTAAAAATTATTTTATAATTCCAGAGGCCAAACTTATTAAAATATTATTCTTTTTTATGTGGAGGTGAGTCAAGGTCTCAATGAAATCATTCTAAAATGTTAAACTATTTTATAAGTATTATAGGGTCCACTGAGGAATTGTCAAATTAATCAAACAAATCTAAAATCACATTATTTTAAACATAAAACATATATTTTCAAATTACCCAATTTATATTATTTTATTACATCACAATTGGATCATTATGATGTCATAAAACCCATTATATATTTATAAGGTTTTTAATGTTTACCCAAAAGTTCAATTGTCTCAGAAAATTATGAAAAATTCATCATTGGATAATTTCTATGTCTTAATTTCAAAAATAATATTCATTTTATCTAAATAATATTCTAAATATTTTAATTTTTACATTTAAAATAAAAACTCACATTTATTGAAAATTCATGGGTTTTGATAAAAACATTTTTCAAACCTTACTAAAAATGACAATTGTATATTCTTTATTTTAATTTTTACTTTTAAAATAAAAACTCACATTTTTATTTGTGCTTTAAAAACCATTTACAAAGTAAAAATAATAAAATGAATGTATATTCTTTATTCTATACAAAAATAATGCACATAATCATAATAATAGGGTCTTGTTACATATCCATTTATTACGCCAGCATATTCCCTAAGAGTATGGTGTGCGATGGTGGGGCTTCCTTGGGGTCGTTCGGTGAACATGGTTTGGCTCGTGATCTCAATGAGTTTGAAATTATCCCATAAATGGCTTAGCTCATGCTTATGATTTTTTATATTGGATTGGGATTGGTCTAGGTAATGTCATATAAATACTATCTCCCTCAAAATATTTGATAAATGGTCTTCAAATGGAACGATCATATTGGTCAAGGCCATCATTTCCTTTTTTTTGTGTCAAAAGGATTAGTTAAAACCCTATATATATACTAGTCATGTGATCACTATTAAATGGATATATTATCAACGGTAACGATACTTAATGTTTATTTAACCCCACTAAAAAATAATGTGTTTTCTATATCCATAAGACATTAAAAGAAATCGAATTTTATTCATGAATGTCCGGGTCATTACAATGTCTTTAGCCATAGTTTGTGGTTACATTACTCATTAGGTTAAATGAGACTCTATTATTTTTAAATTACTATAATCCATTCATACATTTTTATATTCTAATACTTCTTTCTTACAAGTCTTTTAATTCTTATGTGAATGTATATAATTGTTTTATTGTAACGACACTAAAGATGAAAAATAAAAATTGTTTTACAAATCGAATCTAAAATTATTCGAAGACATAATCTCTTAATAATATATATATGTTTAACATTATTTGTTTACTATGATTTAATTATATACATTTTTATTAAGATTCATTTACTCTGATATATCAAAATCTATCTTTATTATGATACTTTGATAGTTGAATTGATCCAAGACAGAATATGATCCTCTTACACAAAGAGGTTTTGTGAATGTGGGAGAGTGGTTTCCAAGAAATTGCATCCCTATATGGATAATACAAGTGAATTTGTCTCTATAATGGATGTATATAAGTGTAATAACCCCAAAAAACATAATATTAATCTAGACTTGATTAGGAACGGGTGCACGATAACAAGGCTTGTTGCACACCTGGTTTTTCACTCATGGAGTATATAATTAGGGTATTTACAAAATCCTTATAATCCATCATAAACTATTTAAGTATATTATGATCATGGAAAATTTTATAAAATCCTAAGGTGTTATAGATATAAAATAATGTGTCAACATTTATACATTAAATAAGTAATTTTACATGATTATGTATTTTTCCACTATGATAAGTGCTCCTCACACTGTGATTTATGGTTTTAGTCAATGGCAGGAACCAGAAGGAACTGAGTTCACATTAAATGTGATGGAAATTTTTTTTATGAGTATCCAAATTAGATTATCACTAAATCCAATGGAATTGGGATCATGGCTAATCATATTTCACGTAACATGACTAACAATGTGTACAGTAACAAACTCTTATAATAACAAACGAATAGAATGAAGGAGTTCATTAAGAATTAAAGTTATGGAGACCATGTAGGATTGAAGATTTGTTTTTATTTTATGTCGATAATATGGAAATAATCACCCAATTGAATGTCTTATATGAATAAGATTATTTTCTAACTTTGGAAAATAGGGATACTATATAAGTACCTAAGCAGGGAAAATGTAATGTTGGGTTACAAAAATGAATGAGAATAATCTACTCCCGGATAAATCATCAATTATTTAATGATTTAAATGTAAAATTAATGGGAATTATTAAAATTTATATCCTAATGGGAAAGATCATGAAGATAATCAACAAGGTGGTATCGGTAATGGTTATATTGTTGATTATGATGATACTACAGGTGAAATGTTAAAGGAAAGAGGTATTAAGTAATTAGATGAGGTATACTTGGTAATGGTTTAATAATAAAGTGGAATAATAAATGTGTTTATGTAATTAGATTCAATAATTATGTTATATGAATGGTGAAATGTATTTGGATTGTTCATTTTATGTTTTTTTCTAAGGATTGACAAGAATATATAGAATGGTTCTGATGGACTAGAAAAGTGATTTAATGGAAAGGTGATTTTCATCAGAAACACATGATTAAGTGAAATATAAACCTTAATATGTTATTTATATTAAGATAATTATGTTTAGATAATGTAAATTGGATATTATAGGTTACCTTGGAAATTACATAATGATTTGTTGAAAATTTGTTTTATGTTATCTGGGATGGAGTTTATAGCATCTTTGGATTGAAGGATTATATCCAATAATCTTTGGAATAAAGAAACATGAATGTTTTCAATATGTATTTTTGGAAATTCAGGTTATTACCATGTTTCAAGAGAATACATGATGAATTTATTCACATGTTTGGTATGGTAAAAATAAGAGCTACTTTATGATATATGTGGGATCAATGTTAAGCTGATTTTGAGAATTTTAGTGACCCTCTTCCTAAAATTTTAAACTTTGATATTTTGAAGGGTTATATGGATAACCATTTATGGAATGTTCTATGTTGAACTTTGTATGATGATTTATAGATTAACATAATACTTCACCATATTAATATTTATAAATATTTTAAAACCTTTGCTAACCATTTTTCTATGATATTAAATAAAGACAGATGGAATGACTTGTTGTTCTACCTATGGATACTGTGATCTGTTAGTGATTTAGGAATAAAAAATTAACCTTCATTTTTAAGAAAAATATAAAGTGGAAATCGATCAAGACATTACCAAATTGTGATATTGTGAATATTAAATGGAATAAAACCAAGAAATTATATCTTATCGTGATGATTATTCAACTTTAGGAAAAGGGACTTTAAATAAGTTTTTGTCTCGTTTTCATCATTTCTAATGATATAAATCACTTTTTTCAAGCCTCTTTGGTTTATGAATTTTTGATTGTTAACATTATCATTACCATGTTATCTATTACTCTCCATCATAACTTGATAATTATATTTCCATTATATGTCTATGTTTCCACTTTCCACCTATGTTCTCCTCTATAGAAACCTAGTTATGATTTACTTTTGCTAACTATTATGTTCCCAACTTTACTTTATAAATGTAGTTTTGAAATTCATTTTATTATGATGTGGGTTTCTATGAATGGAAATTTAATATATTAACCCTTTTATTACCTAGATGAATTCCAAGGGCGAAATTCATTTTAAGTCGCTAGTATATAACACCGTGAGTTTTTATGAATAACTTTTTCCCGAATAAATTAAATTTCATTGACGGAATTCATTGCATGATACACAAAGTTATGAATTATTTAGATGAAAAATCAAATCAATATCCCACTACATGTAACACTTAGATTATATTATGATACACGAAAAAATATTTTTGTCTTATCTTACACACAACGATGAGTTTCTTTGATAGCTTATGTTAAATGCAAGACCAAGATTTATCAAAATAGAATATACTATTAATATTAATATTAAAATATTAGTGTAGTTATTAGATATCTATTGGAATGGAAGATATGAAAAATATTAACAAAATTATAAAACTATGGTTTACACATGTTTATAAAATTAATTATTTAGCTATTAATTATATAGAGTTAAAAATAAAAGAAATTGAATATAAAGATGTGTTTTTATGGGAAAAAAAATTTTACCAACAAAGGTGTTACATATTAATAAACTTTTTTAATAACTATTAGTGAAAGATATTAATGAAATTTATATAATATAAATTCAACCTAATTTTTTTAAATTCATCCAATGTTTATGATAGGAATAAAATAAGAACAAATACAGTTTTAGGTATAAAAGGATATATTATTCTAAAATGTAGTTATACCACCTTTTAATAACATACTTGTTTTAAAACTAATTCTTTAAATTTGTGTAAGTTTTATTTTTATTTTGAAAAAATAAAATTAATTTTTGAAAAATACATATGAAAATTTACATTGTGTGATTTTTTGGTATTTTTTGGCAAAGTTTAACTTTTTGATGAATACTGAAAACACTAAATTTTAATTCAAAACTCCATTTACATCAAATTTATTTATATAGTTAAATTTATTTTAAAGTATATTAATATAAATTATAAAAATATTGATACAATTTAATTCATTATTATAAATTTAAAATTGAAATTAGATATAACAACATTTCTTACTTTTGAACATTTTCACTTTAAGACCCCATTGTATTGTCCTGTCTACTGGATTATTTTAAATTAATTTTTTCCACTTATATGAATGGGATTTAGAAAAATATATTAAATATTTGAAATAATAATAATTTATACTTTATAATAAGGTCAACATAATTTTTGACCAAAAATATTATTGAAAATAGTTAAAAATATATTACAATGATTAAGAGCAAAAAAAGTTTACCAAGGGATTAAAGATTAATCTTAAGGGTCCAAATGACCTATAAAATTTTCAAAAATATATTTTTTGGACATATTTAGACAAAATTATCACTTTTATCATAAATGAACCATTATTGAGGCACATTATCTAAGGTATACCTCACAATAGTGATTATGTTTTTATATTTACATGAATTCCACTCCTCCTCCACTATAAAAGGGCACTCAACCTTCCAACTTATTTACACCTATATATCCATTTGGATCAGACATAAAACCAATATAATCTCCCAAAATACCTCCTATAATCTTAAAATCCCTAATTTTTGTAGAAAGAAATCCAAGGTGGTCCTTTGATGCGGACCAATAGGAGTTACCCGAAGAAGATGTAACATTATACAACGAGCACTTTTGTTATTTATTTCTCCAAAAATTCAATTATTCACATATAAATACTGTATAATAACAAAATTACCCTCAATTTACTGAGTTTTTTTTCTTAAGGTTAAAACATACACCTTCACACACTTCCATCAAATGAGATATTCAATCATCATTCATGTGTACGGCGGACCACCACCTCACGGACGGATGTCATTCATTTTTCCATTACCACCTATCAAGGTCAAAAATAATGATGGAATTAAAATTTATATATGATATATATGATTTTTATATGATTTATTAGTTATTATATAACATATATCTTCATTATTTCCATTTAGTGGGAATATAATAATTTCACTTATGGACGCATGGACTACCGCCTTCTCAAAGAGCTATGATTAATTCACGCTTTACATGGAATGTATTAAGGATAGGATTAATAAAAATATTTAATAAATAAGACATAATAATTATAATTTAAATAATATATATATATATATCATTTATTTTTCCTTCTTTAAAAATATGACAAAAAAATGGAAACATCATTTATGCGTACGTGCAATCTACTTTCTCAAAGAATTATGTATTTAATTTCATATTTATAAAATTTATATATTATTATAATGACTAATATAATGAATATATATGGTATATATATCATTTTTTACATTCCATATAAAATTAAATCATGATATATGTAAGAGGATCAATAATAACAAGTCAAAACAAAAATGAAAAACAAAGTGGTTATTACCCGACATGTGACATTAACATGAAATTATTAATAAATGGTCAATATAAAGTTACAATAAAATAAAATATGGTGTGATACATAATAATATTTTCATATGGTATATTTAAAATAAAATTATATTTATTATACAGGTGTCTTGAATGTGTACTATGAAAGTCAAAACTAAAGGTAAGGGTTTTCTTGTCTCACTTTTACTTATGTGATATACATGTTATATTCACCACATATTCTTGTTTTGTGGTATATATAATTACCTATTACATGTAATATAATTAATTTAATTTATTTCATGGTATTAATTGTTTCAGTTGATGAAATTCTTTCCCAGATCTCACAATTCAAATGTTTCTCAAGTAGTAAGGGGATTTCTAGTATCACCTATTTCTGTGAAACTTATGACATATTCACCACTCAATTATTCTGTATGGTGTGTATACGTACCATGAATGTATTATATTATTATTTTAATAATATATATAGTTATTAACATATCCATTTTATAGTCTCTCTTTCAGGAATATCACAGTTTGAATGTTTCCAAATTGGTAAGGTAATTTTGTCACAATTTTCCTTCTTTGAGACACATGTTATGTTATGGACATGTATTAATCTAAAAGATGTATATACTAACCCTTTACATGTTTTTTAATTAATATTTCTATTTCATTATATTTTAATCTTATTTTAATTTTATCCTCACTTGTAGATTATGATTCAAATCTACCACAGTGGTAAGAGTCTATTGCTACAATCACATCATTTATCCAGATTGTTTATGATTATGCCTCTATTGATGAAATATTATGATCCACATATTAAAAGTATTAATTAATTTTCTTATAATATGGTTATTCAGGATATATTCTACTAATTGTAAAAAAAAATCACTTTTTGTACTTAAAATAATTATTAAAATATTTTTCAGAAAATATGTTTTTATTTCTCTCTTCAATCAGAAAAATAATTTATTCAAAAATCATGTTTTCAAAAATGTTTTTAAATTATATTTTAACCTCATTTTCATGGAAAATGACTTTTACATCTTTTTATGTTTTAAAAGTGATTTAGATTATTTTCAAAACTTCATTTATATGTTTCTAATGATAGTTTAAAAGAAAAAGGTTTTCAAAAAAAATATGTTTTAAAAAGTTTTTTTTCGAACTGGACAGGCTGATTTCATCAATAAATGTTTTAAATTATCCTTTGAAAATAATTTTACATCTAATATTAGATCCTTTTATACAGTTTTTGATTTAATGGGGATATGATATAAGGACACAATTCTTATATTTTCTTCAAATGGTTTACAATTATGATGAAAATTTGTTTGTTAACCCATTTCAAATCCACAAGTTATCCCATGATAGAACACCTATTAAACCCCCTTATTTTCGTTTTTTATTCGATGATAATATGATTATGAATCCTATCTATTTCCATAGTTTATGATCTGATAAAATTATTATGATACCCATTTCATTTCATGGGTTGTGATGTGCTGAATTTTTTATGATCTTGTGTCACTCATATGTGTGATTTCATTATGTGATAGGTGGGGATTATATCTCTATAAAACTCATTGGGTAATGATTTATATCACATGATATAGATATATATGGAATGGGGAATGAACCTAGTTCAGTAAAGGACTTTGTCTGCTAATATGGCCTCAAGAGTTACCCTTGACTACTAAGATGATCTTGGGACAAAACCTTGACTACTAATATGGTCTTGGGGTGAACCTTGAATACTAATATTGTCTGGGGATAGAACCTTGACTAATAATATATTTTGGGGAGTTAACCCGTTCCACTAATATGGCCTTGTAAGTAATCCTTGAATACTATAGAAATAATTGTATATGCTTATTTTTATTCCATAATTCCATGTCTTATCACTCTATTATTCTTTCATTAATTATGCTATTTATTTCCTTATGATTCATGTATTATGAAATTCCAATATTTAGTCCATGATTCATTTTTATAATATTTTACATGTATGGTATGATTTACCAATTTTATTGACATGTTATCATATCCTTATTCTTATGTCTTGCTTACTTATCTTATTAGTTTACTCTTACTAAGTATTTGAGCTCACCCTTTCTTATGTTTATTTTCCCCATGTTATAAAGAAAGGTTCTAATTATGGTATGATTGTGAATTGTACTAAAGGGTAAGATATTTATAGGAGATTTTTAAGATGATTCGCCAAGTTATAAGATTATGTTTCTGAGTTTCAAAAGACACTAAACTATTATGGTTCTTTAACGTTTACTTTTTTAATGTGATAAATATTCATATAAAATGATGAAATATCTAGGTATGTTAGGACTAGGTCACTATATATTCCATATAATCTTTGGTAAGAATATAATCCCATGTTTTCACATATATAATTGTGGGGTTACAAATCATTCGTTAAGGCTATTTCTGGAAACAACCTACTTCATGAGGAACTAAGTTTATATTTATAGTGTATCCCAAGAAAACTAATGGTTATTATCTATATGGACCTATAGATAAGAAATTATTGTTTAGTATAAGTCCAAACTTTCTTGAATTGGATCACATATATAATGGAGATAGTTGGAGAAATATATAATTTGATTAAGTAAAGTCTAATGATTCACAATATTTATCACAACAATATGTCCCACAAATACTCATGGAAGAGAAGGTTCAAGAGACATTATTACTAAATTGGGGTACTATAGAGGTTATAGAACATGAAATATATTGTTTTATAGTCACTAAGGATAGAGACATGTTATTATTTGATAATAATTATCCACAAACCTACAACGAAGAAGTAAGTGGTACAGACATTTCCAGATGGAAAGAAGCTATGAATTTTAAAATATATTTCATATACAAAAAAAAACAAGTTTGTATTTTGTAAGATCCTCTAGTTAATGTAAATACCATTGGTTTTAAATGTAAATTCAATATGAAAATTGACATGCAAGGACAAATAAATACTTATAAGACATGATGGGTAGTAGCACTTTTCAAACTGTATTAAGTCATGTAATACAAAGAAACCTTTTAACTAATTTCCATATTAAAATACATTAGAATTATAATTTCCATTCCGTCCTACCGTGACTATGATATCTTATAATTGAATATTAAAACAACCTTAAATAAAGGTAAACATCATAAATAAATCTATATGACAAAACCTAAAAGGTTTCTGACTCTAATAGATGCCAACATGGTATGCAAGTTATAAAGATCTATTTATGGATTAAATCAAGTGTTCATGTTATGGAACATTATATTTAATCAATCTATAAGGGAATTTGGTTTCATAAATATTTAATGTGAGCCTTCGGTCTAGTTCTCATATGTGCACTTGGGTTTTCTTTTATATTCCAGTTCTAGGTCGGAGATGGTTGGTGTCTATCGTATCTCTCTCTTCTGCATGTGTTCTCTTAGAGGGTAATGCCTCCCATTTGTGCGTTTATTATACCCTCGGTGCTAGTCTCCAATCCAGGGCCTACTGGAGGTGGGAATCGGGGGTCATTATCTCCCTTCTCACATCACCGACCCAGTAGGGGTACACTTTGTGGGGAGGGGGTCATGACAGAGTGGTATCAGAGTTCTGGTTGAGGGATAGGATGGAGTTTAGAGTTAGGAACATGTGAGGTTTCATGGGTTGGTAGGCCAATGGTTTCATTAAAGTTTAGCAAGTGAGGTAAACATTGGAGACCGACTGAGACATAGGCATTTAGGGCCCCTTATGATCTGATGTATGGACCTTTATGTTTACAATGGCTACTAAACAAGGTGATACTAGTTTCAGGTTAGAGATCTAGGAAATGATCATGTATCATTATTCTTTGTGCCCATGTTTGAATGGGTAGACCTTGGGATATGTTAACCTAAAATGAATAAAATAAAACAATTAATTAATTAATGTTTAATCTTCCATATTCCAGGTTTAGGATCTCTAACAGTTTTTTATTTTATAGGTATGTCTCCAGGTGGACGTCCTCGTCAGGTTTGCACAGAAAACGTCTAGCAGTCTTTTCCAGCTGATCGCCATAGGGTAGAGGTTGAAGACAAAGACACATAGAGGAAGACACTCCAACAGTTTTAGTGCTAGAGTCTGTAGAAGTATCAGGGCTCCGTTCCAGATTCATTCACAGAATACTGGTTAGAGGAGGTTGAGATAGGCTTTAGTTCGATCCGTGCTCGGAAGGAGCACTAGGTGTCCTTAGTTGTGATGATGATGTGTGGAGCAGGGAGGAAGTGGTGGTTCTTGTTCCTCAGGGATCGTGAGGGGTCATCGATATCATGGGAGGAGTTCTGAGATAGGTTTAGAGTCAAGTTTCTTTCTTCGACTGAGAAGGCGTCGAGTCACTAAGATCATCTTACCCTTCGATAGGGGAGCTCTAGTGTTCGAGAGTTTTGAATCCATTTCAGGAACCTTTTACGATATTCTTCAGACCTACTTTCAGATTAGGAGGCCAGGGTGAGGCATCTCAAGGAGGCATTGCGTCCAGAGATCCAGTGCCAGGTTACCCCATTTATGCTGAAAACATATCTTGAGGTGTTGGTGAGGGTAGAGGTTGTCGAGAGGACTTTGGCCCGGACTGGATCATCAGGTGAGGGGAATCGGTATGATTTCTCACAAATCAAAACTGTGGTTTTGGTTCTCAGTTTTCAGGGCAGAAGAGTTTTCGTTCAGCCGGGGGTAGGTCCCATCCCTTTAAATCTCATTTCTCTAGAGTAATAAACTCTCAGGCCTATTCCAAGGGATCAAGTGCTTTTTTTTCTTTTGGTGGTCATGGTCATTAGGAGTGGGAGGGCCCGACATTTCAGAGCAGTCATTGTGCACCAGGTGCTATGCTCCAGGTTCCTCCATTGAGGTAGTTCCAGCTGAGGCAGTAGCAGCCAGTTGCACCAGCTCTATATCAGCAGAGGGTAGATGGGGCAGGTAGAGGACAACACCATGACGCTCCCCATCCTAAGAGAGAAGAGCACAACTGTGGTGGTGGTCTTCATCAGGGTCAGACAGGTCATAGAGGAGGTTGTGGTCAGCTTCATGCTCTAGAGTTTCCATCTCCAGGCTAGATAGATGTCGTTCGAGGTGCCCTTTTCTTTTTTTCTAACTTAGTGTATGCCTTTTTTGATTCAGGAGTGACACACTCCTTCATATCACCTACCCTTTTCCATGCTTTGGGACTTGAGGTAGAGATGCTTCTAGTGCCCTTGGCGTTGACTACGCCAGTTGGAGGTCGAGCTAACTTTTTTGAAGTATATATATATTGTGAGCTAGTGTTGGGGAAACACCGCTCTTGGAGAGATTTCCTATGTTTATGAATACAACCATATGATGTCATCCTCAGCATGGATTGGTTGTATTCAGTGCAGGATATCATGGATTGCTTCAAGAAGAAGGTCATCTTCATTGGTGCAGATGGAGATCCAGTGGTGTTTGTTGGTGAGTGAGATCCTTAGATGGGTTATAGGCGCATTCTATCCTTATCATCCTTGATGGATGAGATGATGATGAGTTCTTCCGAAGTTCAGCAGTTGGCATTTTCTAGGGTCGTAGAGGAGTACCCTGATGTCTTTCAAGAAGAGGTTGTAGCATTACCCCCTTGATGAGAGATTGATCTTGGGATTGAGCTATAGCCAGGAGCGTCTCCTATCTCTATGTCTCCATATAGGATGGACTCTTCTGTGTTACGAGAGCTACGTATACATCTTGATGGTCTGTTACTGTGTGGTTTTGTTCAGCCAAGTGTGTCACCGTGGGGTGCACCAATTTTGTTCGTGAAGAATGCTGACGAAAGTTTGCGGTTGTGTGTTGATTACTGTTTCTTAAACAAAGTGACAATAAAGAATCATTATCCTATTCCACAAATTGATTATTTTTTCGATCAATAGAAGGGTGAAAGTTGGTTCTCAAAGATCTACTTGCGGTCAAGATATCATCATATGTGTGCTAAGGATGAGGATATCCTAAAGACAGCTTTCTGTTGTCGTCATGGGCATTATGAGTTCGTTGTAATGTCGTTTGGCATAACGAATTCTCCAGATGTATTCCTGGGATTGATGGATGTTGTGTTCTGTGAGTTCCTGGACAAATTTTTGGTAGTTTTCGTTGATGACATCCTTGTTTACTCAACATCTGAAGAGGATCATGCAGAGCATCTCCAAGCCGTTTTGGGAGTTCTTCATCAACATCAGTTGTTTGGGAAGTTGTTGAAGTGTGAGTTTTGGGCTCGAGAAGTCCGTTTATTTGGGAATGTTGTGTCCCAACCGAGATTAACTATGGATCCATCGAAGATAGAAGCAGTTGTGTCTTGGGCAGCCCCCAAGATAGTTTCATAGGTGTGAAGTGTCATTGGTCTCACAAGCTACTACAGGAGCTTCGTAGCCAATTTCGCATGAGTTGCGACTCCTCTGATAGCTTTGAACCTAAAGGATCAAGCATTCATATGGACTGATCAGTTTCAGTTAGCTTTCGAGTATCTAAAGTAGAATTCAGTAAGAGATCCAGTCCTTTGTCTTCCAGCTGAGGGAGTTCAGTTTGATGCTTTCTGCGACGCTTCGCATATGGGGTTAGGTTGTGTTCTAAAGTAGCATAGGTTAGTTGTTTCTTATGGATCTCAGCAGTTACGTCCCCATGAACGTAACTATCCCACTCATGATCTTGATTTGGTAGCTATGGTGTTTTCTCTGAAGTTGTGGAGACATTACCTCATTTGTGAGCACTTTGTGGTTTTCACCAATCATAGGAGTTTGAGGTATGTTTTGTCCCAGCATGACCTAAACATATGACAGTGTCAGTGGATGGAGTTCTTATAGGAATATGACTTCGAGATATCATATACACCTAGAAAGGGGAATGTTGTAGTTGATGCACTGAGGCGAAAGTCATGTGGTGATGTTGTGTGTGAATCTGGTGATTCCTGGAGAGTAATGGAAGAACTCTCGGCATTAAATATTGATATGGGAAAATTTGGGGTAGATGTTGTCTTTTTTAGATGATGGTACAATCATCCCTGATGCAGAAGGTGGAAGAGTCCTATTTGGGGGATCTTGAGGTGGAGGTCTCTAGAGACTGATTAGTTTGTGGAGAGGCCCCTAATGGTTGGACTGAGGATGAACAACACCGAGTATTATATCATGGAAGGATTTTTGTTCCTTTTATGATGCATGAGATGGTTCTCAGAGAGTTTCATAGCTCGCCTTTATCAGAGCATTCTGGAGTGACAAAGATGTATCGAGCCTTGAGGATCCAGTTTTGGTGGCTTGGGCTGAAGCATGCGGTTTTGGAGTTTGTGTCTCAATTTTTGGTATGCAAGAAGGTTAAGGTCGAACACCGTGTTCCTGGTGGTCTTCTCCAGCCATTAGAGATTCCTCATTGGAAGTGGGAGGACATATCATTGTACTTTGTTACTGGTTTACCTCGAGCTCAGGGAGGACATGATGCTACTTGGGTGGTAGTGGATCGTTTAACAAAATCATCCCACTTCATAGCGATCAAGGAGTCGAGCTCAATGGAAGTTTTGTCGAGGAAGTATCTAGAGGAGGTGGTGAGACTTCATGGAGTCCCAAGGACGATCATTTCTAATAAAGATTCTAATTTTACCTCTAGGGTGTGGAGAGGTATCCAACATGCTTTTGGTTCTCAACTATGCCTTAGCACTGCTTTTAATCCTCAAACAGATGGTCAGATAGAGAGAACCATCCAGACTCTTGAAGACATGTTATGCTCCTGCATTCTTGATTTTGGAGGTTCATGGATGAGGCACTTACCCTTAGTGGAGTTCGCTTACAATAATAGTTTTCACTCCATCATCGGTATGGCGTCGTTTGAAGCCTTGTATGGATGGCTTTTTCGTTCTCCATTGTGTTGGACTAGGGTCGGAGAGTCAGCAATTCTCGGACCAGAACTAGTGCAGAATACAACAGAGATGGTCCAGGTGATTCGTGAGAGGATGAAGACATCACAAGATCATCAGGAATCTTACGTTGATCAAAGAAGGAGACCATTAGAGTTTAATGTTTGGGATCATGTGTTTTTTAAGGTGATTCCCCATCGTGGGAAATGATGGTTTGGTCATGGATGTAAGCTTTCTCCCTAGTTTGTTGGGCCTTTCGAGGTGTTATATTGTGTTGGAGCTGTGGTGTATCGAGTTAAAGTTCCCCCATAGATGAGTCAGATACATGATTCTTTCCATGTATCACAGCTCCATCGTTATCTTCATGATGAATCTCACATCATCAATTGGGGAGAGATTTATGTTGATGATGATGCGACCTTTCAGGAGAGACCTGTGGAGATCCAAGACCGCAAAGAGAAGGTGTTGCGTGGGTGTTCTGTTCCCTTGGTCCATGTCTTGTGGCAACACGGTGCTGTGGAGGAGAGTACATGGGAACGTGAGTCCTAGATATATGCTCAGTACCCAAATTTGTTTGATGTTTAACTCTTTTCATGTAATGATGTTTTCTTTGTGGTTAGACCTTTCATGTTTTAATTATAAATTTATTTTGTTTCTTTTGCTATTTTCTCTCTTTTGAGAGGTATCTCGATGGGTGGTTGTACGGACCCCTTTTCTTTTTTTTCTCTAGGTGGGTTTTGAATTCTTGAGGATGAGAATGTTTTGAAAGGTATCTAATGTAATGTCCCGGACCTCTCTGGTCCATTACATTGTGAAAATGTGGTGTTGCGGTGTTTTGGGAGGTCAGGGTGACTTATCCCTACACTTTTCCAAATTTCCTATTCTATGAACAGTTCCATCGGTGAACAGTTCTATCGGTAACCTATAACGGTAGGTGAACAGTGTTCTATCAGTGAGGTTCAGTGAATAGTGTTATATCAGTGAGGTTCAGTGAACAGTGTTCTATCGGAGAGGTTCAGTGAACAGTAATCTATCGGTGAGGTTCAGTGAACAGTGTTCTATCGGTGAGGTTCAGTGAATAGTGTTCTATCAGTGAGGTTCAGTGAACAGTGTTCTATCAGTGAGGTTCAGTGAACAGTGTTTCCAGAACGGTGAGGTCTATCGGTAACCTCTAATATTAGGTGTACAGTAACGGTAGGTGTACAGTGTTTCCAGAATGGTGAGGTCTATTGGTAACCTCTAACGGTAGGTGTACTGTAACGGTAGGTGTACAGTGTTTCCAGAATGGTGAGGTCAATAGGTAACCTCTATCAGTAACCTCTAACGATATGTGTACAGTAACGATAGGTGTACAGTAATGGTAGGTGTACAGTGTTTTCAGAATGGTGAGGTTCTAATGGTGAGGTTCATGAACATTGTTTTTCCTTTTCCAAATTTTGAGTATGTGAATAGTTTTTCCAACTTTTCACAGCTTCTCCCCTTTGACGTTTCCTTTGACGTAAAATACATTTAAAGCCTTATTTTAAGGACTCTTAATGCCGATTCGAAGGCCATAAATCCTATATTAATTATTCTTAAGGCCTGGGATGTTTTTACTTGGTCAAAACATGTGGTTGAATATGATCCACTTTTAATGGGAAATCAATTGTATGTTAACCCGTCGCTCCGTTAAATCTTCTAAAGGGACGGGATATCTTCCTCCCTAACTCTTCTTCTTTTTTCTCAGCTATGAGATACTGGAACCTTTCATTCCTTCCCGTAGGAGTTGTGCAATCAAATTTCCCTCCCAGTATTGGTTCCGTTATGTTTTGATGCAACCAAGATGTATCGATAAATCTTTGATATAATATATGTTTTATCATCATTCTTTTGGGGTTCATCTTCTCATGTTTCTCCTGTCCATATCATAACATATAATCTCTATGATTCTAATGGAGTTTTCTTGGGGATCAGTTGGTGCAGTCATATTGTGGCATCGTCAGGTGGATGCAGTTGTCATGAGAGGAGGATCATGACACGTCATGTGGATAAAGAACGTCAAGAACTGTTTAAGGTAGGGGATTCATTGCTTCTCTCTTATTTTACGTGAAAATATATCGTTAGCATGTTTTATCCCACTGTATGAAAATGAAGTCGACATAATAAATATTTGAACCGGATAAATACATTTGTATCGATCATATGTTACCGCCTCTTTTTTTTTCTATATAGTGTGATTTTTATGCTTTTTCTTGATGGAAATAGGTAAAGAACATAAACCGTGATTAATTAATAATTTATTGGCTAAAGCTAAAAAGGCATGTAAACAAATCTGGTTCTTTTTGTAATTTTATGTTAATCAAATTGGTGCAGTAAACATGTTTATTTATGATAGCTTACTGGTTAGGTTTCCCGAATTTGGAACCAACGAATAATAATTCGGTTTATCCAAGATGGATTAAAGAACTGGAGGTTGTTAAAAGATAATTTCTTGTAGGGCTCTTTGTTACCCTTCTGTTTGTTTAAGGGCCTAGAGTCCAATTGTGAAGATGTTTATTTTACTGCTTCTTGTGTTTTTATGTGATCTTGGATGGTTGTGGTGATATATGGAGTCATGGGGGCCTTTTTGGTTGAGGCATCAGATGAGGCCTAGAGTGGCGAGATGCATCGGTATATGCATGTGGGTGTCGGGGAGGACACTAGGGATGTTGGAATGGGATAGATGTGATTGGTGGATGCTTGCTGATTCTTTGGTTGTTTATCTACTTTACTTTTCCCCACTTCTCAAGGTATTTGTTCTTACTTACCCTTCTTCTGAAAGAGACAAAGACATGCGGGGTATTCCACGTGCTTTCCGTGTTTTTCTTCTCAAGGAAGGATGGGTATATGCTCTTTCTATAAGAGGCAAAGACTCGATGGGTAGTATATCTACTCACCATGTTGAGACCCCATGTGTTTAGTAGCATAGAATGTTTTTCTATAATGCCTGGGAATGTGGGAAAGTATTTTTGTAATGAATAATTGAATAAATGGTGTTAACCCATGGGGATGGAGTTTCTGGAACATAATGATGAGGTTGAAATTTTGAAGGAAGAGTGGACTTTTGGTGTGATGCTAATGGATTTAATGTGGAATTGTTCATGGTAAATTAATTTTTAAATAATTAATTAACATAAAGTGGAACTGATAAAAAGGGAATGAATTAATCTAATAAATCTCTTTAAATGGTTGTGTGCTTATAGGATACCTAGTCTTAGAAGTAACAGCCCGAAGTCTGAGAGACGTTAGCTGCAGTTTTGTCTAAGACTAGGTTATGCCCATAGTGTGGTTGTGAGTTATAGTATATTCTGTACTTTTTGTGTTTCAATACACTACTCCACCCTGCCAGTAAGTGCAACTGACACCCCGGGGATTCTGAGTTCTAGTGGGTGTTTTCCCTAACATTACGGTGGGAGGATGGATGGTCGACTACCCCCTTTGGCCCCGCTCTCTTATCTTGGTAGTTAATTGTGTTGGCATTAACATTGGTTAGTTTTCCCCATATATGTGTGTAGAGGGCTGTAATAGATTGTGGTTATTCACCCACATATATTCTAGATATAGTTTTTTATAGACTACTATAGGTGTAATGTGTATATGTTGTGATGGATTGAGGATCCTTACTTGGTGTATGGGCTGTAATGGCTTGAGGTATAATACATGACGTATGATACACATTATGAGAGATGTGGTGGATCTGGGAAACTACCTGGTTACTTTGATGAGTGGATGTGGTGGTTTTGTTGCACGAGGTGCATATTGTGGTGCTTCACCTAGGTGTCTGCGGGCAAGCCTTTTTGGAGAGAGATGCTTAGGATGTACGACATTGGGGAAAAGTTTCAAAGTAGTGGGGAAGTAGTAGTGGGGTCACCTTGACATTATTTATTATATGATACATTCTCGTATGCGTTACTTGGTGAGAGTAGTCATGGTGAGGCTGGGAACTTAGTATACCTATTTAGGTGACGAGTTAGTTTCACTTGTTGTTCACTGTGCTTTAGCATGCTTTCTTTACTTTTTCACGAGAGCCTTCGGGGAGGATCCTACTGAGTATACTATTTTACTGACCCTATGAATATACAAACTGTTTTTCAGGTCACTTGGAGTAGGTTGGAGATCAAGCTGGTTTCTACTATCTTGTGGTTGTATGAGTTGTTCGGGCTTGTGGTTGCTGCTGTTTTTACTCTCTTTTGGGTACTTGTAGTTTTTCCCTTCCAGTTGTAGTACGTTTGCATGACATTTCATATGTGCACTTGGGTTTTCTTTTATATTCCAGTTCTGGGTCGGAGTTGGTTGGTGTCTATCTTACCTCTCTCTTCCACATGTGTTCTCTTATAGGTTAATGCCTCCAATTTATGCATTTATTATACCCTCGGTGCTAGTCTCCAACCCAGGGCCTACTCGAGGCGGGACTCGGGGGTCATTATCTCCCTTATCACATTGCCGACCTAGGAGGGGTACACTTTTTGGGGAGGGGGTCATGACATTATCACCCATTCATATATCATTTTTCTAATTTATCAATGGTATTTCATCACACTTAATTTTAATTTTAATGGTAATTATCCCAATAACCATAATTTCTAGTTGAAACCATTTTACTAGTTGGATATACTTGAATAACAATTATAATTCAAGATAATATCCAATAATTACATATTCAAGGATTACACAACACATCAATTTCCTTCACAACAATGGTTCCCAATAACCATGATTTTTTTGCAATAATGAGTACTTAAGATCTCAGTAATAAGGCTAAAAAATCTATAAAAAAAGTGATGCATTATCCTTTACATCCAATTTCAATTAAAAAATTTATTATATTTATTAGGATAGTTAATACTATCTTTGAAAAGATAAAAAAACATGACACCTCCCATATGTACAAATAGAAGAGACACAAAGGATCACATATTTAGAATGAAAAAAGTTTCACATGATTTTTTTAACTGAAATAAGGTTTATGTGTTTTGGATGAAACCACTATAGGAAGAACATGAACCAATGGAAGTAGGGTTTCATGAATCTAAGGGAATGGATCTAAAACCTCTTGTATTGAGAGAGATTGAGAGAGAGTATATAGTATATAATGAAATAAATTTCATCATATTATAATTGAAGATATCAAACCATTTGGATTTTAGACCATAGATAATATTTTAATAGACCATTAATGATAATATCCTTAAATTCCACACTGAATGACTCATTAAAATCCTTGGTTATCAAGGGACTTAATGAATATAATTATCCTCATTGAAAAAATATTTAAATACAATTAATTAAATATTTTAAAACTCATTTATGTTAAAATATTTTATTCATAACTTTTAGGGGTATTTTTGGAAAACCCATATTTTTATGAAGTTTGGTTAAGTCCTGAAATAGATATATCAACCAACATTTTTCATGAAAAAACTAGAAAATGCAAAAAAAAATTGATCCTGACAACTGACTGCATGACCAATCAACCTAGCCCGAGAACAAAAAGTTTTCATAAGATGGAAACAAGTGATCATACCAACGGACCATACGACCAACCGACCGACCCCTTGTAGGATAAAATGACCAAGAAAATTTACCTCACAACCAACCAACCAACCAACTACATGAAGGAAGCAAGTGGCTGCATGAAGGAAACATGTTATTTTTTCAAATGACTATATAACTTACCAAACTACTAAATGAACAAACAAGTGACCACATGAACAATCAAGTGATCATGTCAACTAACTACAAGACTAATAAACTTACCACATGAGTAAACAAGTGACTGCTTGAAAATTTCATTTTCATTTAAACCATATTTAACCCCTTATCAATTCTTTTCAACTCTTCTAGTATCTTATCATGTCTTCTTGAATTCGCCTGAAAATTTTAATTCACAACCTTAATTCAATAAGAACTTTACTAATGACCTATCTAGAAAATGTTTGTTTTGAACATCCCATGCTGAAACACTATTTTTAATTCTATTCTTCTTGAACCGAATTTCAATAAGTAAAATGAGAGGCTTCAAACATCGATTCTTCAATCCAACTAAGATTATTTGACAACATCTTTAAAACTTATGAAACTTTATAACCCTACAACAATATTTCAATAGTAACATCTATATGTCTTACCTTATCATCCACTTTCTTTGTTTGTTCTAATGATTCTTAGGCAGATGAAATTGTGTTTTATGAAGCCTAGTATCTAATTAATTTTTAGTGTCGCAGAGATCATCCAATGAATCGTATCAATATATTTCCAAATGGATCAATAAATATTGTTCACCTAATGAATCGGTCTCTACAGCTCATCTGATAGATCAGAGTCTCCATCCAGTTTGATGGATCAATGTCTTCAACTTTAACTAATGAACTTGTGTTAATAATTCTTCTGATAGATTATTGGTAACAGTGACTTCGTTCTTTATATAACTTTGAAAATGATGGTTTATTCATTGAATTGGGTCATCTGATGAATTGATTTTACCAATGGATCATCCCAAACAATGGAATGGTCAATAAAAACTCTTTAAAATCCTATAAATTTAGAAAAATCACACTTCCTTTGTTTTTCAAATGACTTTTTTGTTTGGTTCTACTCGATCCAATGATCTACATCTATAAAACCTTAACTTCTTAGTGACAACATAAATTTTTATTTTTATTTTCTTCTACACACTCCAACTTGTATCAAGACATCTTTACCATGTTGAGAACATTAAGATTCACAAAGCATCCTCTGATTTTTTATTTCGAATATCTCTTATGAAATTTTGAATCTGGTACTTCTTCCTGGTTAATTTCAAAGATATCCATTTAAAATAGTTGATTCTATAAACAAGCATGCTTAGAAAACAACATTTCGCACATTAATTGATAGAATTTATTATGAAATCTATTTTTGATCATCTATGTATGAAACTACAACATAAAATCACCAAAACATACAAAGTATTGTGATTTATCATAATGATAACAAAATAAAAAATGTCCAGCAAACGTTTTTCAACCAACTTGGTCCCAAAAAATATTCTCTCTGAAGCTAGTTAAGATACTATGTCTTGATAAAATGTGCAACCCATTACCTTAAAGACAAACATAAGGTGTGAATGTCCACTAAAGTTAACATGTAGGGTGTGTGTAATAAATATTAGTAGGGAACCACTAACAGGGTCCCATATATACACCAGAATAACTAGTGATTGTAATTATGATAAAATAAAAAAAATAAGAGACATAAAAAACACAAGATATAATGATTGGTCATCTTGTACTAACTATTTCACCATAATACCCAACCTCACCCATTAAATCCAATGATAATGAAAATGGAATCCATAGCCACATTATTCATATAATGCATTTTGGAGATAAATAACATAACCACACACATATAAGAATCCATCTAAGAAATGTGTGTCATATCCAAACTCATTTTAGGAAACACACATGGGGATGAAATGACATATATAATCCCATTCATACAAGCAACATCACATATGTTAAATTAATTTTTCATAGTCTTAACATAGTTATACCCACATACACTTGCCTCATCACATATAGGAAACACATCTAGGAAAGGCATATCATAGTTAAACCCAGATAAGGAAAACCCGTATGGGGAAAGGATTGGAATAGCCAGACCCACACATACTAGAATCATATTATATAGGAAACCCATTTGAGAAATGAATAACATAGACATACCCAAGTAGATGATCATATATGTGGTGTATCATGACACCCCAAATAATTGGAATAAATGTTATTGTTTCATCATTTGTGATGTACACATATATGTTTATTTAATATATTCATGATGAAGAAAATAATCATAAAAATCACATCTATATATCTAAGATCTCTGCTAGAAACTCATACATACCCCACACATCACTAGAGGATAAAAAAATAACCTCTATCAAAATATATTTTACCAAACATGATCATTTATATATAACCCACAATTGATATCATAACCCCTAATGATCCAAAAAATCATAGTCGATTGTCATTAAATCAACATCGACTAACTATTACTACTAAAAATAACCTTTAAACCCTTTTTATTTCATACCTATAACTTTCCCCTATCTCCATGTGAACTTGTAGAGGATTCACCTCATGTTATTATACTTGAAGAATCCATTCCATGATGATTTCAACCATTATTCCCACTCAACCATAATATAAGCATATGGAAAAAAATCCAAAACTAAACACTCAACGAACCCTAAGGTAGATTTTTTTACCATACTGACCATTCCATACAAGTATTTATGAACAAAGTCTGTGTATATCATATAACACTCCTATTATTCAATAGATCGCAATACCCAAGGTAAACCATATTCCAAACTTATCCTCTTAGTTCCACCTGGAACCCCATGATGAGTGGTTACATCCTCAATCCATTCTAAGAAACTCAATCATTGAAAAATATCCTAACTAACTCATCCAAATAAAATCGAATGCATAAAATTCTATATTCCCATCTTTATCTAGGGAGTTCCAAGATTCCATGGTTATTATCATGGTCCACTCCACACACTTCCTGTGTTAAAACAAAAACAATATTACAACCCATGGAATTAAAGTATTGATAGTCCAATACCCATACCCCAAGACTCATCCCAATCCAATAGAATCACTTTAATGAAACAATATCCCCTAGGGGGTCATTAGGTATCACTATTAATAATGACACTTAGTAGTTTAGTATCAGTAAATTCTCGATTTCCTAAATCCTATGTGGAATAACAACTCAACTCTAAAAGGTTATACACTATCCCCCTTACTCAAGGAACCCTACCTAATATTTATATAGACACATCAAACCCAAAACCTCATCATGAGTATGCAGTAACATGCATACACTACACATAGTTAATTATTAAAGGGGAAACCTACCTCATTATTGAAGTTACCACTCCTTTTCTACACATTGAAACTATTATCAAGCTCGTGCCAATAATTAAAAATCTCTCAATATCATTTCTTACACAAAGAGGCTAAATAAATTAATAATAACCACTAATAATTAAATTCAAAACATAATCCAAATAGGTATAATCCTTAAAAACTCATTGAGCTTTACTGAAATGCTAAAACCCTGACCAATGATATATAGATGGTCCATGTAATACCTTTATCTCTCCCACTGGAAAAAATTCCATAAACTGCTGCTCAATCAATTACCAATTTTAAACCAATTTGGAAAAATCCCTGTGGAAACTCACCAAGTTATTTACCTTTATTAAAATGGTTAGCCAAATGGTGTGTTATTTCTCTTTCATTTTCCTTTATCCATCACAGCAAGATCCCCATGATTCAAATTTTATTCCACCATTCTCTGGTAGAATCATTCATAAATCCCTTATGGAACCATATGAAATAAAATGATTAAGAACAAGGGGATGGAAATATGAAGAACAAGAGAGATCACCTTAATCTGGAAAAATGAAACAGCCTTTGATCAAACACTAGTCATAGGAGAAGTAAGGTAGATCCAAGAGGCGAACTAATAGGGTGACCAAGGGGGAGAGGTTCAACCAAATGGCCCCACCCATGTGGTTTCTTGTCTGAATAAATAATAGGTTCAACCCCATAAATAATAGTATATACCCACTAAAAAATATCATTTCATGATATCAAGAATCCAATCATCCAGTACTGAGTATCTTACACCCACCAGCCAGATAGTACAAGACCATCAACTGTCTATTGGGAATCCATGTGATATTTCCCCTATGGAGTAGTCATTTGGTACCTATTTCTCCTTTAATGGGTACCTGATGGCTCTATATTTCTTAATTCATTAATATAGTCACTTAGACCCCCTCTTCCTATCCTTTGACACTAAAAACTCATAAACCCACATAATTATATCTACAATGTAATTTCAAAACCCAAAAAACATTATCTAAAACATCAAACCAAACACCCTCGACTCATATTGTACTAAAATTTATATTTCCATTGAAATTATTAACCCAAAATTATGTGGATCATTATATTCCATATCATGGAATTCTACGATGTAATTTTTTTTACAAATTCCTTAAATTATGATAAGTAAATTATGATTCATGAAAAAAATAGTATCTTTGGTAGATATTAAGTATTCATTATAAAAAACATTTATTGATCATGTATAATTATATTTCTACAATTGTATTGAAAGATAATTTATTTTTTATAAAAAAATTAAAGTGGGTTTATATCATATATTATAAGATGAAATGTATCTCATAAAAATTATATTTTTCATAAAAGGGTTAATATAAAGTTTGGAGTGGTATACAATAAATTTTATTTTTTGGTAACATCGAATATTTATTTATAAATTCATTACCAATTAAAAATTTTGCGTGATAGGTTTTTATATATTTTTAAAAGATTCATTACTAACTATGGTTATTAATTTATTAATCTAATATAAAAAACATTAATATCTATCATTATTTTATAATGGGGGTTGTAAATATTTTACTTTGGTTTACTTCATTTTATTTTCCCTTTGAGTTTTCTTGATAATGTTGTTATTGAGTCAGATTCATATTGATATATAATTCAATCATCTTGAACTCACTTGTTTTTATATAATGTTTTTTAAATGAATATTAAATATTATTTTGTGTAATTTGTGGAATAAATTAAAAACAAATTAAAAATAAACAATACATTATCATTTATCATAATTCCATCAATTAAAGATATCTATGAATTTAATTTCAAAATTTAATCACCATTATTATTCATTATATATTTAAAAATTATTGTATTTATTGGTGATGGTTTTCTAAGGATGATTAACACTTAACCAACATAGAGGAAAAAATAATTAAGTCTTAAAAATAAGATATACGATGAATTATATAATATAAATAATGGTTTATATATAATTATTCATATATTGGTGCCTTTTATCCACATTCTTGGTGAAGATAACTTATATGTAGTTGAAGGACGCCCTCTTTTATAGTGTGTCTGCATATTGACATGAATCACCTAATTATTATGTTTCATTCCATTCTCATCCAGCATATACAATATCCCCTGAGGTAAAGGATAAGAGATGAAAGAGTGCTTTGGGGTGAGGGAGAGTTTGTATGAAGTAATGTAGGATTGAATGATCACTATTTAGATGTGTATACTTTCTTATATAGAAATATATAAGTTCTTATTCATTTACTCATACTTTTATAAAATATTAATTAATGACACATGGTTACAATATTTACAACCTTGGTCCAATACTATTCTCCCATGATTTTCATCAAATCAAAGGCCCATAATAATGATTTCCAATGTGTAAGAAATGTCTGAATGATAATTCTTATCATTTGGATACCCAACAAATCATAATATACATAAAATTTATACATTAAAATTGATTTAATATGATATAAAAAAATTACATACTATGATTAGAAAAATATAGTATTATATAATCTAACAATGTACCTTATAATATACCCATATCATATCTTAGGATATGGAAAAAATGCATCACATTCATAATGGATTTAGGGTACATCCCCTTCAATATCCCACTTACATTAAATCCTATTATACATTGTTTCATGTCATGTTATATTGTATCATATTAAATAAATTTTGATATTATGTCCAAAAAACAATTTTGGATATCTTCCAAACCAATTTTTGAAATTTATCATCAATATCACTGTGTATTAAATCATATGTAAGTCCTTCTGAATAACTATAAAAAATTTCTTTTTTGATAAAATTGAAAAAAAAAATTATATTATCTCTCTATATAAAACTCAATACACATCTTGTAAACCACTAAATTTAACCCCACCAAACTTCATGAAATTTATAATAAATATAAATTCATAAATTCAAGGACATAAAAAAGGGAGCACATTATAATAGAATAAATGAAACTTAATCTAACAAGGGTTATGGATTGATCTCTAATAGACACATATGTTTGTTCATGAATTTAAAAAAAAGTAATAATTCAACTACTTATTTGAGAAGATTAAATAACTTTAAAATGGATTTTAAGAAGATATCTAGGAACCGAACTCATATATTTCCTAATTATAGCAAACTCTCATGTACCAAACTCCAGAAAGTACCCACAAAACCTATATTCTTTAGTATCGTCTCATTCCATTCTGACAGCTCAATTTCATGCCCATGTAGAACATCCTAATCAAAAGAAATGTGTTCTTAGAGGTAGTGATTGACATTATCTAGAAATTTATATCTTGTTTTCTATATAAATAACCATATTGACAAAACTTTTAGAGTATAAATTGTCCAAGTGGGGATAATAGCAATGTAGAATCATCAAAAGCACTTGGGGTGTGAGGGATCTACACCCAATTCATCCACCCCCCCCCAATTGATTTTTAAATCCAAAATAAGGGGTGAAAAATGAAGGGAGAGAAATTATTGTATTTTAATAAGTATTTCAATTCAAATACCACTAATATCTAGTTAACACCAAGACTACGGTGAAGGACCCAGCTTATGATATGCATCCAAGAGACTAGGTCACCCTATCTAGGTGCCTTTTTTTAAAAGTCCATGTGATTAAGTATTTCTTTAAGGGGGTGCACCCATCCCATATAGGTCACCCAACAGAGTGCCCATTTTCCCAATCCTTCATGGTAGATTCTCAATAGACCGCCAATCCCTCCATCATATGGTGATTTAAAATTACCAATTGGACCAATGCTCAGGTCCTCCTAGAAGGATTATTCATTTTTCACCTACCTGGGTGTCTGGTCTAGCTATGACTCTGACCTAGGCTCTCACTCTCCCAATTCACTTACCTTGGTTCCTAATTAACCTGGTCACATACCAAGGAAACTAATTCACCCAAGTCACCCAAAAAGGTTCTTCATTCACCCGGGTCACCAACATAGAACCTCATTTACTAAGGTCACCATCATGGGTTCTTTATTCACTCAAGTCACCCAACTATGTTCCAAATTCTCCCAAGTCACCCACCTATGTTCCAACTTCTCCCAAGTCGCCCACATGAGTGACTTATTCACCTGGGTCACCCACCTAGTCATATCATTCACTGGGGTCACCCACCTGGGCACCTCATTCTTCAAGTTCACCCTCCTGAGAACCCCATTCTCCCAAATCACCTACCTAGGATCCAACCTACCTAAGCCTCCAACATAACCTCTATAATTACATGGATGGGTTATTACACTAGTGTTATTCAATTTTATCATGTGTTCTATTTATAATAATGATTATACATCCTCTGGGGAACCTTCCTTGGATTTTCTCCGTGACTGATAAGACCCTTAGGGTTTTTAAATTCATTTATTCCCTTTATAATTAGGGTTTCTATTGTTAGATGATAAATGACGCATCCCCTGGAAAAATATTCCCACCCTTTCTCAAATGATTATCTTAGATCATAAAAGATTAGTTTTATAAGACCCATACCTCTATGTTTTCATAGGAATTTTAGGTGTTAATAGGGAGTTGAAAAGTGTTTTAGATCCTATAGTTTAGTTTTAGAATTTCTAGGGCCCACTATTCCATTTTTTTGGGCACGGTGGTGATTGATTTGAGCATTATGAAGATGGGTTCATAGTTCTTAGTGCATGAAGGCGGGTGAATTGACTTGAATGACTATTGTTTAAGGACTTTTTTCATCATTATTTACACTATGGGAAGAATGGAATGATATCCCACTGTAGTAGAGGGTGTGGTATCACTGGGCATCTTACAGTTTCTCCCTATTTGAAATGGGGGCCCTAAAATGTCTCAATTGATGGAATTTTTTTACTAGGTGCTTGAAAATTTATATCCTTTATTCAGTCTGTGTTCCAATAACCATGAAATATTATTTGGAGGGGTAGACATATTTTTTCATGGATTAATTTTTATATGAAAAATAGGAGGTTGAAAACACCAAAGAGAACGTTTTTCTGTTTGTAGAGTAGAGGTGATGTTGATCATGTTGGAGTTGCACATGAGGATGAGGAAGTGGTGAGAAGGTCGCCTTCACATTGGCATGGATGATTGAAAAAATTAGAGAGATACCCCATTATATGTTTCAATTAATTATGATGGAAAATTGGTTTTTAATTTGGATTTTAAGTTTCATGATCCTTAATGATTTAAACATATGGAGAATTAGATCTGACTTAACCAAAGGCACCACAACATAGTGGGAGGTAACATTTTTATTGAGGATTAATTCTTGGCATCCTTTATCTATAGAGGGTTTATTCTTACTTGGTCTAATTTTCTATCTCTTTCTTCAAACCCTAGTCAACCCATTTCCCTCTCACATCCTCCATACACTTATTTTGATATTCTAGACACCTTAGATGATTATATTAAAGTCTTAGATCATATTACTCTCTATTCTCCTCTTCTCTTCATTTTTACATGTTCTCTTTCCTTCTGTATGATCACTGTAGAGGAAGAACCCTTTTTTAGGATGTGTTTTGAGCAATTATTTATGGTGTTATGTTGAGATTATGTTCTGGTGAGTTTTCATTTGAATTTATTGGTCTTTTATCCTTAATTATTCCATGCTTTAATGGTTTTTATAGATTTAATATTTCAATCAAGGAAGTGGATTCATTATTTCTTATTTTATTTTATTTAAAAAAATTATTATCATACTTTATCTTCTTAGGTAATGGTGGAATCAACCTAATAAAGATAATAATTACAATTGGAAGTAAAATTGAGAAGGTGTTGTGATCACATGTGGATATTATTTATTATTTTTGCCAATTGATTTTCAAAATAGTGTGATATCTATATGATGTGGATGTTTTTTTTCGATTATTATAGTTTATGTTCATAAAGATTGATAATAAATATAAATCTATATTTATGTAATAAGTATTGAAAAGGGCATGTAAATTGATTACCATTATTCCTTGAATATGATATAGTATGAAAGTGATGCTTAGAACATGAAAATTTATGTTTTAAAGAATATTGAATCTTTAGAATGTTGAAATTATTATTATTTAACCTATCCAAAATGAATCAAATAATTACATATGATGAAAAAAATTGTTTTCTCAAGATAAATGTGGGTTGTTTAGTGATCTCATACTTGTTTGTAAAGGCTTGTATACATTGGTTTTATGGTATTAGTTACCCCCTTGAGTTGTGTGATGAATATGTATATATATATTTTTTATGCATGTGTGTTATAGGATAGTAAATCCATGATTTTTTTCATTACATACCTAATATTGTTTTATAACAAACAAAGGATAGGATTCATGGAATCTAGAGGTGACTTGATTCTAGTGATGTTGAGATGGAATGTGTTTTGTGTAATTTTTTTGAGGATTAAATTGTGGTAGTTAGAATGAGTTGAGAGATAGTATTTATCATTGGTTGTTTCTTTGTGTTTGTTTTTAAATGTATGGTTTTTTTAATATTGTTTGTTAGGGATTCCTACTACTTGACATAATTTGTCTCTATGAAAGTCTATCTTTATGAAAGATAAATGCATCTTCAGTTGTGGTATTTTAGGATTTGTTCTAGAGTAACTAGAAATTTATGGAATGATAAATGGATTATTAATGAACCCATGGGGTGTAAATTGTTTATTATATGACTGATATATGTTAAATTATGGTAACCATGGGATGGTTGAATTAAATACTCTGAGATCATGGGATTGAATCAAGAAATTGGAAATAAGATAAATTGCATGTGGTCATGTAATTATATGAAATTTATAAACCATAAATAGTAATTAGTTTAACTAATGAATAGTAATTACTAATTACAAAGTGGAAATGGTTAATGATGTTGAACCATGATGGTTTTTGACATGTTTGAGGTGTATACCTTAGTAGTGAAAGTCATGTTTCTTGTAATAGGATAGTTGTAGACGAGTCTAAAGAAAATTAATTTCCCATAGTATGGTTGTTAATGAAACTAATATTATATTTTCAAATTTAATACACTTCAGCCCCCAATTCATAGAGAATCCTACACCCACAGTTTGGGGGGTGTTTTCCACAACATCTACATTGGTGAGTGAGTGGATATCATACTTCCACCTACCCCCTACTCTCCCTTCATCTATAGTACTATTTGTAGAAATATCTAGGATATAATGGCTATAAGTATTACTATGAATTTTTGTGTGTGATTTAATGGATTGATTTTATACCACATAATTGCATTAGATCATGGTGTATATGGTTTCCCATGGGTACACAAGTAGGGAATATATTGGATTGAGGTATACTACATGATAGCCAAGTTGTAATAGCTTCTATACTTCTATGTTGTTATGTTACGTAATGATGAGGATGAGGATGTGATGGTATTCATGAGATATATGATGAAATTTTTATACAGTATCCTAGGTTTTGGATGGATGATTCTTGTGATGGATGACCATAAGACATGAGTCACTAGGGCGTGATAGAAACAATATAATAGGAGAGTGAAAGAAGGGTACCTTTCTTATATATATATATATGTTTTGATATGGATATGATTAGTTTTATACATTAATTGGTGAGTAATCCATGGTGAGGATGGAATATATTTTTACTTTTTTATGTGATTAGTTTTATTCATCTGACTATGAACTAGTCTTTAATATTCTACTTTCATATTTTTCATGAGTGGCTCTGAGGAAGATCTTACAGTGTATAATTGTATTTCCACCCTATATATATAAACTATTTTTCAGACCTGTGGGAGCTGGTTGGTGATCAATATGGTCATTACTAGCTGATGTATTTATTTAGTAGTTTACAGATTGTTTGGCCACTAACTATTATTGTTTTTCTATTTTTAGTTATTTTATCTTATACCTGGCATTAAATTCATGTACTGATATTTTTTATTTATTTATACATGTAATTAACTGGCGGGTCTCATTTTATCATATATTTCTTAAATTTATATAAAGAGGTATCTTTCTCTAATTTTTTAATATATACCCCTTATGAAAGTCTCCAACCTATGGCCTATTGGAGGTGGGATTCTTGGGGTTATCTTCCTCTCTTCATTTCCAACCCATGAGGGGTACCAATAGAGGGGGAGTCAAAATAGATTGGTATCAGAATTAATGATTGAGATATATAAAGGATTAGGGTTCAAAAAATTAGTTTGGATAGTATGGGTTAGTAGGTAAATAGTATTAGGAGTACTAATTACATGATGTAAACAAGGATGAGTATCAAGGAAACAGGTATTAAGGGCCCCATGTGATCTGAAACAAGGTCCACCAAGTTTATTGAATATGATAATTAATGTGATATTTATTATGGTATAGATACCTAGGTAAGAATTATGCATTATAATTATATATTCCTATTTAGGAATTTTGGTAAAAAAAATGGGAAAAGGGTTGAAAATAAATTGATTAATTAAACATAAATATTCAATGTTTTAGGTTTTGGAGTCCTTAACCATTTTTTCATAAATGGTTTCAGGTTGGTGTCTCTATCATGTTCTAATTGAAGATGTTTGGAAGGATATTCTAGTAGAACATTTTAGGGTAGAGTTTAACAATGAAGATTCATCGAGGATGTCACACCAAGAGTTTCAATTCCATGGTCTATAAAATTATGAGGGATCCTTTTGGTATACTGAGATTGAGGCTTAGATGGTGGAGTTGTAGATTTCATTATGTATAGTTTTTACTCTAAGGGGGAACTATTTTTCATTGGATATGAATATGATACAATGGGAATATCAAGAGTGGTTCCTCTTTTTCCTCTTGTTTCATGAGGAGTTTGATGTTTCATGGAAGAAGTTTCAAGATTAGTTTTAGGCTAGGTTTTTTCTCCAACCATAAAATCATATTGTCGGTTACATATACTCTCCACTAGGGGAATTATAGAATATATAATTTAAATATCTAATTTCATAAACCCTTATATTATTGTTTGAACCTTATTCTATATGAGGAGACTCAGATGAGGAATTTTTTGGAGGCTTTGCATCCATAGATCCATCATCAGGTCACCTCATTTATGTTAAAGACAAACATCAAGGTGCTTAAAATGGTATGGGTCACTGAGAGGACATTGTCTTAGACTGGATCATCATGATAGGTTAGTCTTCATTACTCTCCAAGGATCAAATATATGGAAAAAAGTTCATAGTTCCCTAGCAAGATAAAGTTTTTTTAGACAATGAGGAGTTGGATCTTGCCTTCTTCTTCTTATTTTGTTAGAGCTGGTAGTTCCTAGACACCTACTAGCTGATATAGCTTAGTTTTTTTAAAGAATTTTATGTTCTTGGACATAGTAAGTGATAGTGTAAACCCATTCTTAGTAGTTAGCAAGGAATATGTGGCCCTCTTCGAGATCAGTCATTGTAACAGTATCATATAAGAAATAAATAGTAGGGTGCTCCAACTATTGATCAGTAAATAGAGGATGGGGTATGTAAAGGATCTCCCCATGATTCCTCTCATCCTTTGGGATTGATAGAAACTCATGGTTTTGGATGTTTTTATTATTAGGGATATAAAGTTCATGGAAATTCTTATAGTTATATATAGGCCTTATAGTTTTAATCGCTAGGTGATTCATGCATTGTGTGACGTATTATCAACCTTTTTTCTACTTGGTTTTGTCATGCCTAGATTTTTTTCATCCTTTCTTCTAGATTATATTTTAGTTCTTGGTTTTTTCCCCATGTTCTGGGTGTTCTAAATTTAAATTTTAAGTTTTAGAGGTTTTGTGTTATTTTTGGAACTATTCTTAGTTAGCATGAAAGGTATAAAGAGGAGGTGGATTGAAAAATGAGTTTTTAACACCCCTAGTGGAACATTTTATGGGGTCTGTTTTTGGATTGTTTGTCCTCTTAAGTTAGATGAGTTCTTTGGGTGAACAAGTTGATTTTTGGGGACTTTTTCAAGTCACATGGTTAAGGAACGCAGTCAGTTTAATCATGAAGCTAAATGTGAAGGGGATTTATGGTTTGATAACAAGGTTAAACTAAACATGTAGACTAATTTTTTATCTTCTTAAGTACTAGATGGTGGAAAATTTCATGGTTTTCACATGGTTTGTTAAATCATGTGAGCTAACCATGTAATCCACTCAAGATATGGTATTTTGGATTTTATCCTTCTTTTTAATTAATTTTTCTTCCCTTAGTGTCCCCCATTTGAAACCTATGACCAAAAATCCTCCCATAGTGGTTTTTGGCTCCTCTAATCCCATTCAAGACGATTTCAGGGTGGTTTCCTAGAGAATCATCACCTGGTTCGAAAGGTTTGGACTCCCCTCCCGTTCGTCGTTTGTTTTCTTCCATTTTTCTTTTCTAATCTTATACATGTGGCCATGTTTTGGAAAATTTTCATACCTAGAGTGATGCGAAATTGTGGGTTTTTTCCTTATTCTGGTTTACCTTGTACGTTCTTTCTCCTTCAGACCTTCATGGAGTTTTTTTGGGTGTGCGTTATTGAAGCGCTGTGAGTTTGAGGAAGGTTTTCCTTTATATATACCTTTTTAATTTAAGAATATTTGATTTCATGACATTAAAACCTAACTTATATTATAAATATTGATGCGTGAAATTTGAAATATTTTTTTGTGTGAAATGTGGTGTTTTATGCCTTGTTGTTTGTAAAATTTATAGTTTTTAGTCAAATATTTTTCAAGAAGTGTTCAATTAAATGTCTGGTTGGTTTCCGCATATGTTTTGTGATATATAAATAATGGTATTTCTTTATAAGTATATTTGTGATGTGTGAAATGATTATTTTGGTTCCTTGAATGGTTTTAAAAGCTGTTTTTGTATTTAAAGGAATGGTGAATTTGAATTTAAAAATGGTTTGACCTGTGGTAGTTGTTAATGGATCGTTTAGAACTTTAACGAAAATGTATTTAGCCTGAAAATATGATGTGAAGTGTTTAAATGGTATTTATTTCCAAATTATTTTGAAATTTTTAATAGTGAATTTTTACCTTTTTGGACAGGTGGTGTTGTTGGATTAAAAGTGATGGTTTTTTGAACAATGCTCAAAGGCTCGTTTGGAAATTTTGTGAAAATGGTGGGAGTTTTTAAAATGAAAAATATCCTTATAAAATCATATTTCCTTTTTATGCACATATTCAATGGGTGGGATTACCTTACTATGAAATCCTTGTGACTCGCTTACTTTATATGGAATGGGAGATCCTCAGTTTGGACTCCTTTGTGACGTATAGGTTTTATGGAAATAGATGGATCCTTGGAGTGGATCGGGGTGATTCATGTTGTTTATTTATTATTACATATGCATGTTATTGGGTTCTTCGTTGGAATCATTTGGTCCTCCCCATTTGTACTTGAGACATTGGAACTTGGCATAGTGAGGGTGTTTTCTAAGAATGATTGATGCACTAGCTAGATTACATAATAATTGGTTGCCCATAGTAGGTGGATATATTGTGTTTCTTACAATGGGATTTTCCCCTTGGTCTATCCTAAGTTAGGGTGGTTAGGAGAATTTAAGGAGTTTTTGATTTCATTGTGCGAGTCATGCTTTTGGGTATGGGTCTCATGTATTAGTATGTTCTAGACTATTCATGATATCCTAGGTTCCTCACATTTCTATTCACACATAGTTACTTATGATGGATCATTGAGAGACTTGGTTACTCTTAGGTTATTATTTCCATTTCCTTTATTGTGTGTTTATTTTAGTTCTCTCATATATTGTTTCATTCAAAGAAATTTATAAATTGGGTGCCAAAGTTTTATGGAAAAAAATAATGTAAAAATATTTTATGCTCTCTTGTTCCGTTTTGAAATGAATGAATCACTTTCCCATTAAAAATGTTAAGGTTTCATTAATGATAATGAACCTAGCTTTTTACAATGGAAATAGTGAAATGGACGGTGATTTATTTTAAAAAAATGTAAAATGAATGAAAATATTACTTTGTATATTTTATTTCAAACTTGCGGTTGATGTTTATTTTATTTTAAAGGAATGTCATTAGAAATAGATTTGTTCGGGCATGCCTACTAGGTTTTAATAATCACACCTATAGTTATTTCTTATTTAGCCTGTGGATTTGGTCTCAACGTTTTTTGATCTATGTGGGTGATGTGCGGTTTTCGTATTGGAGAGTGACCCTAAGGTTCACATGGAATTTTTTGGTCATCAGGTGCAGTTTGTGTTTTGTTGTATAGTTTTTCTAATTTTCCGTTTTGTTGTAAAATATGTTAGTTTTGGATAATTTTATATTATTTGGTTTACTTTGTTTATATTCCCACTATTCAGTTTATTTATTTATTTTGGGTTAAATTATTCCTCTATCTCTTTGTTAATTCTCGACACTAGTTTTCATCCCCTGGGAATCGAGAACGCCATTCGATCCTTTCCATGGATCGACTCAGGTGGCTAGTTCAGGGTCGACTCGGGTTGGATCATGAAAAAATGGTATCATTGGAGGTCATTATTTGTATTCTCTTACTTTAATATCATCCTTTTTTATTTGGGGATGTAAAGTTAGATAGAGTAGGACTGTAAGAACCTCAGGGTGTAGGTAAAATGGAGTTTTTGGCCAACACATTCTATACCAAGACTTGGGTTTCAATGGAAAGTCTAGTATTGTTGGTTCATTTGTTTCTTGTGGTTTTCTTGGTATTTGGGATATAAAATGTGATCTGGGATAGTGGTCTTAGTGAGCTCACAAGTCCTAGAAGACCATTTTGAGCTAGGGACATATTTGTAGAATACTCTCTGAGATGGTGGTGTGTTTGGCATATGGTTTCCCCCTATATGGTCAAGTCACCCATCAACACTAGTTCCCTATTGTGATTTGTTTTGGGTATTCCGTGATTATGAAAATATATTTTAAAAACTCTCATTTTTTAAATTTTAAAGTGATGTTTTTAGTGAAAATGTTTGAATTTTTAGAATGTGGAAAATGTATTATCATAATTAATGATGAGGAAACATCTTAGAAAAATGGATTTTTGTCAAGGGCCCTTTTGGGGTCAAATAAAAATGGTTTAACAGGATTGAATTTTTATAATAAAAAACCTATCATTTTTGAAACTTCTTATTTAAAAATCAAAAATTTATTCTTAAAGATAGTTTTGAAATAAAAAAATTGAATGAGAAAGAATAGGTTTTTAACAAAATGATTTTGATGGAATGGGTCTGTTAAGCTACAGAAACGTTTTTGAATGGTATGAGTTGGGATTTTGAATTGATTGAAATTTATTGATGTGTAAAGTTTTAAAATGGTTTTTTATTTGTATTTTTTTATATTTTGAACATATTTATGAATTTTGAAATGCAAAGTGGATTGAAAGAGTTAATATCTTGGGTGGAGTGTTTGTTTTGGAAAATTGGAATGTTTTTTTACCATAGTTATTTTCCAGGGTGGTCACATGCATGAATATGTGTTTAAAGTGGATGTATGGGGATGTTTTGGATGAGTTACAAGATTGGTATGGTTGATGGGTTTCTGGGATGGCATGGGAATGTGCATATGAGTGTGACTACATGGAATACCATTGGTGAGTGTACAAATCCACCAAGTTTGTTTTACTTAAAAAATGTTTTTAAGAGAAAAATTGTGGTTTTTTAGAACAGATGTTGTAGTTTGTGTTCTATATTGATTTGTAAGTGTTTTTAATGTTGTGATCTAAGTTTCAAATCTTATTGGTGATTCGGTTTCAAAGCGGTGTTTATCGGGCTTCTAGAAAAGTTTTAGGAATCTTTGAGTTGGTTTCCCTTTATATTGGAATTGTTTCGAAGATATTTTTGGTTAATGGGTTGGTTTTTATTGTGTTATTGATTTTATTATTTCTTAAGATCTTCCCCCATAAATATTTTATGGTTATTCTAAGTGCTTCTATGGGTGGTATACCATTGGAAGAACCTCTAGTTGATCAACCTAAGGATTTTATTATTTATTTTATAAAGTTAAAAATACCTCTCTTTTATGGTCAAGTGGATCCTCTTGAATTGGAAGAGTGGAAGTAGAAAAGATAAAGGACCTCTAGTCTTCTTGATTATACTAAGTAATTAATGGTTATGTTTTCTACCTTTATTTTTCAGCTCATATTAAATTCCATTTATATTGTAGTGTTTCCTTTTATTGTGGCAGTTGTTCCTAGTGGTGTTCTATTTTATGTGTTACTAAAGGGTGATTTGTGGATCTCTTTAGAAATTTTGTTACAATGGAAGCATGTTCCACTTTATGAAACCTTTAATCCTTCCGATCTAAGAGAAGTGAGTACCATTTTGCCTTATGTTATATTGTTTTTTTCTAGGATATTGTGTTGTCGCTTGGGTTACTAAAAGAAATAATTTTAATCAGGGATCATTAGATTCTGACTGTGAGGCACTATATGCTTCAAACATCAGGGCTCCAGCCATAGGTCTTAGAGTAAATATTGTTCATAGTCATAAATCTGTAGGGTGGTAAAACCTTGGTCTGGATTTTATATCTAGTGTTATATGGATGGAAGTTTAATTTTTTTTTGTTTGTTTGTCATCATGTGTGATAGTCCTTGTGGAATAGTTTTATTTTTTTATGTCATCTAGAGGTGATTGTATCTTATAAAGATGATGAATCATGGTTTGGTTCATTTTTTAGTTTGGAGTTTCTTTCATTGAATTTTAGACTTGTGGTGGTGTTTATTGTACTTTGTCTGTGGGCCTTTGTGGAGAGTTCGAGGGTGGCCCACATTGGGTTTCCTATGTTGGTCTAATCTTGTTAGTTCCTAAATGGTGGGGATACCCACTATAGGTCCACATTTCATCTTCTTCTATTTTGATTAGTTCTAGTTTGTTTCAAATGGTGGGGAGTCTATTCGTGTCTCCCCATGTTGTTAATCTAGTGCAATTTTAGATATTGACTTGGCAATGCATGGTTTAATTTGAGATTATATAATCTTGGGTTCATCTTAGTTTAGGAAAATGATGGGATTTTGGATCACACCGAATAGTTTCTTAGGTTGCTGGGTTGTGTGGGTTTTAGTTTGAGTTTTATGAAATTTCTCATGAGTTGGTTTGGTTAGTTGGTTTACTTCAAGTAAGAGGTGTGAGTTTCATTTGGTGGTAGTTGAGGTGTTCTTAATTTGAGAGGTTGGAATTATGCGGTTGTGGAAATCCTTTGTCTTGATCGATCAACTAGAAAGTGTTATGGATTTCTAGGGGTGGAAATTTTTATCGTTGGGATATTTTTCACACCCGTATTTTTTTCATCCTTTTCTTCAACTTATATTTTGGCTCTTGGATTTTCTCTCAAGTTTTGGGTGTTCCAGATTTAAATTTTGTGTTTTGGAGGTTTTGGGTTTTTTGGACCTATTCTAGGTTAATGTGAAATGTATAAAGGGGATTTTTCTTGTAAAATTATTTTGTAACACCCCTAGTTGTACATTTTTATGGGGTATATTTGTTGTATGGTTTATCCCATGAGTTAGATGAGTTTTGGGGTGAAAATTGTGATTTTTGGAGACTTACTCCAAGTCGCACGGTTAAGGAGAATAGTTAGTTTAATCATGAATTTAATTTTTAAAGGTTCTCACAGTTTGGTTTCATGGTTATACTAAACATATATCCTAAGTGTACAACACATACATCACTAGACAGTAGGAAATTAGATGGTTTTCACACAGTTTGAAAAAACATTGTGAGATAACTATGCAACCCACTCAGGAAAGGGTATTTTGGGATTTTCACCTTCTTTTTAATAGGGTTTTATTCCTTTAACCTCCCCTATTAAAATTATATGAACAAAGTAACTCCCATGGTGGTTTTTGGCTCCTCCAATCCTCTCTAAGTGGATTTCAAGGTTGTCTCTTGGTTAATCTTTACCTAGTTTGAAATGTTAGGGATCCACCCTCTTTCTCCTTTTATTTTCTTCCCTTTTTCCATTCTACTATAACCCTGGTGAACATGTATAGATTATTATCATACCAAGGGTGAAGAAAAATTGGGTTTTTTCCTTCTTAAGGTTTTTCTTGGAATTTATTTTTCTTTCAGATAGTCATAGAGTTGTTTTAGGTGTGCGTTATTGAAACCTCGTGTGCTTGAGGTACGTTTCCCTTTTAACATGCCATTTTTATTTAATAATATTTTATTTCATTACTTTTTCACCTCCCTTATATGAAAAATATTTATGTGTGACCTTTGATATATTATTTATGTTTTAAATGTGGTGTTTTATGTCTTAATGTCTATTAAATAGAATTATTTAGTTAAATATTTCACAATAAGTGTTCGATTAAATGTTTAGTTGGATTTTTCATATGTTTTTTGATATCTAAAAAATGGTTTTTCTTTGTAATTGTATTTTTATGTGTTAAATGGTGATTTTGGTTCCTTTAATGGGTTCAAAAGGTGGTTTTGGATTTATATGAATGGTGTATTTGGCGTTAAAAATGGTTTGAAATGTGGTAGTAGTTAATAGCCCATTTGAAACATTAAGGAAAATGTCTTCAGCCTAAAAATGTGATGTGAAATTTTTAATTATTATTTCTTTACAAATTAATATTAAATGTTTAATGGGACATTTTTTCCTTTTTGGAAAGGTGGTGTTAGTTCTTTAAAAGTGAGGGTTTTGTAAAGAATTTTCAAAGGATTGTTTGGAAATTTTTTGAAAATGGTGGGAGTGTTTAAAAATGAAAAATCTCTTGGGAAAATAATCATTACTCATTTATGAACATATTTAATAGGTGGGATGTCCTCACTATGGAACCCTTATGACCCATTTACTTTATATGGAATGGGAGATCCTCATTATGGATTCCTTTTTGATGTATTGTTTTTGACGAAAGAGATGGATCCTTTGACTGGCTTGCAGTGATGTCTATTATTGAGTAATTATTACATATACATGTGATTGGATTATTTTTTGGAATATATTATTTCACCCCCTTTATATGTGAGACATGGGAACCAGGCATAGTGAGGTAATTTTCTATGAATGATTGTTTCTCTATCAAGATTACGCACTATTTAGTGGCCCATAGTATGTGGATATATTCTGTTTATTGATATGGGATTTTCCCCTTAGTATATCCTAAGTTATGGTGGCCAGAAGTATTTAGATAATTTTTTATTTCATCATGTGAAGCTTGATTTTGAGGATGGATCTCATGTATTAGTATGTTCTAGATAATTCTTAATCTCCTAGGTTCTTCCCATGTATATTGGGCTATAGTTACTTATGAAGGATGATTGAGATACTTGGTTACTCTTGTTTCTTATTTCCGTTACCATTATTGTGTGGTTATTATAGTGCTATAATGTATTCTTCCTTTCCTAGAAATTGATTAGTTGGCTCCCAAAGTTTTTTTGGGAACAAAATATTTTAATGTAAAAATATTTTATACTATCCTATTCCATTTTGAAGGCTTAACTTTCCCCTAAAAAATGTTAGTGTTTCTTTAATGGGAATTATCTTGATTTTTGGAATGTAAACATGGAAATGAACCATGATTTATTTTTAAAAAATTAAAATGCATTAAAATCTTACTTTGTATATTGTATTTCAAACTTGAGGGTTATGTTTAATTTATCTTAAAGGAATATATTTTGGAATATATTTTTCCCGGCATGGCTACTGAGTTTTAATACTCATAACTATAGTTCATTCTTGTTTTATAATGTTTTTTAGGTATTAGCTTGATTTTTTTCTCCATGGGTGATGGTTGGTTTTGGTATTAGAGAGTAACCCTTAGGGTCACATTGATATTTTTGGTCATGAGGTGCAGTTTGGGTTTTGTTATATAGTTTTTTGTATTTTCAGTTTTGTTGTAAAAGATATTTTTTTGAATATTTGTATATTATTTGGGATTCTTTTTTTAAAATTAATATATTCAGTTTTTTTATTTATTTTGGAAAAAATCATTTAATTTTCTCTTTTTTGAGGCTCGACACTCATTTCCATACCATGGGAAATGGGAATTCCCTTCATGCCTTTCCAAGGATCGAATCAGGTGACCTATTCATTTTCGACTCGGATTGGTTTATGATAGGGTGCATGCCTTGTTTTATTTTGGAGACACTCAATCCTTTATGTCACCCACCCAAGTCCATGTTTTGGGACATGAGGGAGAGAGGCTTCCAATAACCATTAAATTGAATCTTCCAGTTATAGGTCCAGAAAACTTATATGATGTGTGATGATAATGTGATATAATGTTAAATAGGCATCAAACTTGGGGATCTTTCCTATGTTTTTTAATAAATCCATAGGATATCATCGTTATAATGTATTGTTTGTATTCAGTGTTGGCTATTGTGGATTTATTCAAGAGTAACACATTTCTCTATAATGTTGATAAGGAGAATGTTTTTTAGTAATAAAGAGCCTTGGGTGGGTTGAAGGCATGTGATTTATTATCTTCCTTGGTGGAAGATTTAATTTTAATCTCCATATAGGATTATTTATTAGAGTTTCACATGGTTTTTGAGTAGCACCCAGATATCTTCCCTAAATTGGTTTTCACACAAACCGCTCTATGTGAGATGGAGTTTTGGATAGAACTCTATCTAGGTGTCACTCCTCTATAAATTTCTTTTTATTTTATATCCCCTTATAAGTTACGGGAGTTGTGGATTTAGATTTATGATCATATATATAGATTATTAAATTGACCTAATTTTTTTGTTGGGGTTCTTTAATTCTATTTGAAAAGAAGGAATATGGTGGCTTTTTTTCGTATTTCCATTATTCTCACATAAATTGAGTTATAATGGAGAACCCTTATCCACTCCATATGATGGAAAATCTATTAAATCAGTTGAAAGGAGGTAGAAGGTTCTCAAATATTTATTTACAGTCATGATATCATTATGTGTGGGTGAATGATTGTTATATTCTAAAGGCTTCACTCAGGTGTCTTTGTTGGAATTATGAGTTCATCATTTTTAAATTTGATGTAATGAATTCCCTATCTATGTTCATGGGACTGATTAATATAGTGTTATATTTATTCTTAGATCAATCTTTGGTGGTGCTAATCGAGCTTATCTTTTTATTCTTTAATTTTATATCGGACTAAACAAAGAATTTATGGTTGTTTTGGGATTTCCTTACTATCAACATCTATTTGACAAGATTTTGAAGTTTTATTTATTATCTCATGAGTTTTATTTCTTCTTTCATTTCATTTCCCATTATAGTGTATTCGTGGACCCTTCAAAGTTTGATTCAATTATTTCTTGGGTGTCCCATAAAAAAATTTCATAGGGGAGAAGTTTCATTAGTAATTCTTGTTATTACATTGGTTTTCTCCAATTTGTCTTTAATTGTAAATCCCATGATAAATTTGGAAAAAAATGGCCATGAATTTGTGTGAAATAATTAGTTTCATGACACTTTGGAGTATTTTAAGGGGAATATGGTTAGTTATTCGATTCATTGGTTTTTAAAGGACAGAATTGTGTTCAAATTTTATTATGAATCTTTTCATATTGTATTCTGTTGTGTTGTAATGTAGAATAGGTTGGTCATTTTCTATGGGTCTTAGTATTTACATCTTCCTGAATGTAACTATAGTACTCATGATATTCAGCTTGATCCAGTTTTGTTTTCTCATAAATTATAGAATCATTTCCACATCAGTGAGAATTTTGTGGTCTTCACAGATCATAAGAGCCCAGGGTATTTATTTACCCAGTGTGATTAAAAATTTATGACGGTGAAGGTGGATTGAATTTTTATAAGATCGTGAATTTAATATTCCTTATACATAGGGAAAGGGGAATTTTTTGGTTGATTATTTGAGCATGAAGTTTCATGATGGTGTTATGTTTTTGTCAGGATACTCTTGGAGAGTGATGGAATCGTTAATTATGATGCACCTTGAAATGGATAATGTTTATGGGGAAAATTTTCAATTATTATATGATCATGTTGTCATATTTGGTTAAATATGTATAAGAGAATCATCTGGTGGATTTAGAGGCAGAGTTCTGGTGACATCGAGTTATTTGCAATGATGCTCCAGAGGGGTAGTATAAGGATTATTAGTATTGTGTGTTATTTAATTGGAGTATCTTCATTACATTGATGATTTATTATATTATTCTATGTGACTTACACATTTTTCTCTTAGTTTTATAGCTTGGTGATTTAATAATGTGTCATTCATTGAGAGTTCAGTTTTAGTGTTCTCGCATAAAGTAATATATTGTAGTGTTTGTATCTCAATTGTTGGAGTGTCATAGGGTGAAGGTAGAGCACCATGTTCCTCGTTATCAGGGACATTTTTATTAAATATTTGTTATTTTGGATGACTTGATGAAGTAATCTAAATTTTTATTGATTAAGAATCTGATCTTAGTGGATCATTAATCAAGGAAGTGTCTAGTGGAAGTGGGGATGCTTTATGGGGTTCTAAAGACAATCATCTCTAATCATGATCCCCGTTTCAACTCCATAGTTTTAATATGTCTAAAGTTTGATTTATGGATATTAGTTCTTTCTGATAAGATATTTTCATCTAAATATGGATGGTTAGATAGAGAAAACCATCCATACATTTGAGGACATGTAGTGTTCATGCATTTTGGATTTTTTTTGTTCATGGGTGAGTCACCTAACTTTTGTGCAGTTTTATTACATTAATATATATCACTAAATTATTGTTATATATCCATTAAAATAATTATATGTCCAACCTTAGTGATCTACAGTGTGTTCGACTGAGGTTGTAGTGTTATCTATTCTAAGATAAAAATTTGTACATAGAACGATAGAGAAGGTATAGGTGATTCAAGAGTGAAATAAGTTAGTGGATAACTATAAAATGTCATATTCTAATCATATGAGGAGTTTTATAGAGTTTTATTATAGATATTTTTTATTCTTGAATGTATCTCCTAATCATGGGATGTGAAGGTTTGGTTATGGGAATAATATTTCTCCTCAAATTGTTAGACCATTCTAGGTCTTGGTGCACTTTGGAGTTGTGCATATCAATTAAAACATCCCATGAAGATGAATAGGTACCTTCATAATGATTCCCATATAATTGGCTATGGAGTGATGGGATTGAATATGTTATAACCTTCAAGGAGAATACTATTTATATTCATCACCATTGGGAGAAGGTATTATATGGGCATTTTATTCCTTTGGTTTCTACCCTATGGAGTCACATTGGCTTGGAGGAAAGTTCTTAGGATTACGGGTCATAGATGAAATCTCAATATCTCAATTTTTCTATGTTTAATTTTTATTAAGATTTTCTTTAACTTCTCATGTTTTATAATATGTTTGTTGATGTTTCATGTTTATACACTTTTTCATCCAATAGTGTTGGATGTATTTTTATTATAGTGATAACCCTGAGAGGTATCTCATGGGGTGGTTGTTCGTATCCATTTTTCCTTATTTCTAATGAATTTGTTTAAATTTTCATGGATGATAGTTTTTAAAGAGGTATCTGATTTAAAAGACCTGTTTTATAATACCTCACCCATTGTGTTTCTCTAAGATGTGGAGGTGTAGTGAGGGGGTTTAGAGGATATACAAAACATATAATTAAGTTTTCTCATTTTTGAGGGCCACCATGTCATAGAAATAAACGTGGTGATATCTATTTTGAGTGTTTTTGAGATTCTTGTGTGTCACTTAGAGCACTGGATAAAAGAAAACAACATTAGATGGTCATTTTTAAGGTATTTTTCCTTTGTTGTTTCCCATGTAGGAAATAAGGAAGGACACCACATTACAATAGAGGGGGTAGAATCACTGGTCATCTTGGGTGGTAATCCCTATTAAAAATAGTGACCTTGAAATGCCTTGGTCAAAGTATTTTTTCCACTATGGTCTTGGATATTTTCTACCATTAGTCGAGCTAGGTGTCAGTCACCATGCCATGGTGTTGTTCAAGGTGAGTAGTATTTTTTTGGCATGATCCTACATGTAAAATGGGTATCCAAAAAACCACAAGATCCCATTTTTCTAGAGATGAGGTGAAATTGAACATGCTCAATTTTCATGTGAAGAGGAGGAAATGGTTAGAAGGGGTCTCTACTTCCTGGTCCCAAACATGGTTTACTAAAATGTCTAGAAATATTATACCATGTTTTGGTCTAAGTCGTGGTGTTTTACAAGAGGTTTCTAATTTTTTTAAAGTGCACAATATTTTTGGATTCAAACCCCAGGAGAATCAGATCATCTTGACCAAAGGAACCCCAGCATTGTGGGAGGTCACCATGTCGTGGAGTAGGTCTTTTAGGATTCCTCTATAAATAAATATTTGAATCTTCTTTGGTTTGATTTTCCATATCCTTCTTCCAACCCCAATAAACATATATCCCTCTCACCATCCTCTAACCACTTCCTTTGATATTATAAATACTTTAGATCACTGAATCAATGTCACAGATCAAGGAACTATGTCTTCTTATCTTCTCTTAATTTTTCATTGTTCCCATTCCTTATATAGGATCACTTTAGAGGAATATCCTCTTATTTTTTGTTTCGGTTTTAGAAATTTTTGATGGTTTATTACTGTGGTTAGTTTATAAAATGTTTCCATTTGAATTTGGTAGACTTTCATCCTTGATTCATTTATTCTTCAATATAGATCATTCCTTGAATCTTAAAATCAATTTGGGGGTTCATTACTTATACTTTTATTTTATGTGAATGTTTTTCATTATCATACTTTTTCCTCTTTGGGAAACAGTGGAATCATCCTAGGAAATATAATAACCAGAATTGAAAGTGAAATTGAAAGTGTGTTGAGATAACATGTTCAAATGATTTATTATTGATTCTTACTGATTTGTTAGATAGTGTGTTGTCTATTTTTTTGGGGTATTTATTTTTTTATTATAATGGATGATGTTATTGGAAATTTATAAACAATATAAATTCATAATGATATAATGAGTAATGAAAGTGGTTTTTTAATTGATTTGATTTCTTTCTTGAATATATCGGAGTATGAAGGTGAAGTTTGGAATATGGTAATTGATAACTTAAGGACAATGTTAGCTTTCACATTTTAAACATATTGTTATAGAACCTATTTATTATGAATCATTTAATACAAGGTATTGGTGAAATGGTTGTTTTATCAGGACAAATGGTTAGGGTTGAGTGACCTCATCCTTATTTTTTATGTTTTTTATTAATTGGTGGTATGGCCTTAGTTTACCCCTTGAATGTTATGTTGGATATGTATGTATATATTTTCCATGTATGGATACTCTATTATGGTAATGGCTTTATATGTTCCATTTTAGACCATGGGTGGTTCATTTGTAGTGAAAAATGTTCCAGGAAACTTGAGTTATAGAGGTATCTTGATGTCAATTATGGATAAATATAATGTGTTGTAAAAAATGGTGTTAAGGATGATAGTGGGGTGGTTAGAATGAGTTTATATATGGGATCTCTCATTGGTTATTGCATTTTTTCTTTTAAACTGATTTTTTTTCAAAATATTGTTTCTTTTGGTTTCCAAATACATTTCATAGTTTGGATCTATGCATGGTAAGTTCATATTTAGTTGTGGTAGGTTAGGATTAGTCTTAGAGTACTTGAAAATTTATAGAATAATAAATGGATTAGTAATGAAACCATATGGTGGTTTATTTATGACCGAAATTATTTATAGTAATTTAATTGAATAATGATATGGTTGAATAAATTCTCTAAGAGCATGGGATTAAATATAGAAAAAGGAAAATTGATAAATAGAAAGATGGCTTATAATGATATAAAATTGTTAAACTAGGAATTTTAATGAGGATTAAGTAATATATAGTAATTTCTAATTACTAAGTGGTGATTGTTATAAATATTTAACCTTGATTCTTGTGTTCATGTTTGAGGTCTAGGAAATAGAAATGGTGGTCGGGTTTCTTGTGAGGTGATATATATAGATAATTCCAAGGCAAGTTCTTTTCCCATTATGTGATTATACATTATAATATTTTTATATTTTCTAATTTCACACACATCATCATCTAGTTCTACAGGTAAACTGATACTCATATATTTTTGGTGGTTTTCCCCAATATCCAAGTTGGTGAGGGAATAGATGGCATACTTATTCCTCTCCCTTTCTCTCCCTTCAGTTGTAGTACTCTATGTAAGAATATCTGGGTTATGATGGATCTTTAACTTAGTATAAATTTATGTGTGGTTTTTAATAGCTTGAATTTATATCACATACTTTTATTCAATCATTTTTACTATGGGTTTCCCATGGGTATACATAAATTGGATATAGTGGATTGAGGTACACTCCATGATACAAGATCTATTGTGCCTTGTATACCTTAAATTGGTTATGAAATGTCCTGATGAGGATAAGTATGTGATGAACTACATGAGATGTAATATAATATTGTGATATGGTTGATAATATTTGGTACGAAGATTCATAGTAGGGATAATAAAAGAACATGTGATTTTCGGGCGTGAGAGTGAAAAACAATAGGGAAGTCAATGTGGAGTAACTTTCTTACAAAATTTTTTTCCTATAGATATGATTAATTTTATGTTTTACTTTGTGAGTTAGTCAAAGAAAGAATGGTATAAATTTTTACAAGTTTAGGTAATGAGTTAGATTCTTTTGATTATCATTTAGGCTTTTGTATTCTAATTTCACATTTTTTTATGAGAGGTTTCGAGTAAGATCTTACTGAGTGTACTTGAATTCTCACCCAATGTATATATACATTATTTTTCTTGTATAAAGTACTAAGCTAGTGATCAAGCTAGGAATTACAAGCTTGTGCATTTTTTCATGAGTTAAAGGAGTTTGTAGTTTCTTATAAGGATTATTTTTGTATTTTTAGTTGTTTCATCTTATATATGACATTACATTTATATATTCATATTTATTTTAAATTTATTCAAGGAGTTTTTTAGGTGATCTCATCTTATCTCTTTTATCATAAATTTACATTAAGTGGATAATTCTCCCCATTTGTTGTTATATACCCTCATTGGAAGTAAATAACCCATGGCCAATTGGAGGTGGGAATTGGGGGTTATCTCCCTCTCCTCATTTCTGACCAAGGAGGGTACCAGTGAAGGAGGTTCTGACATAGTGATATTAGAGATGATGGTAGAGATATAATATATATTTGGGAGATAGTAATTAGTTGGGATTACATGGTTTTATAAGGAAATATTCATAGGTGGACTTGTTATGTGTTTTAAACAAGAGATGACAACTAGAACACAAGTATTTATGTCTCTTTATGATCCAACATAAGGTCCTACATGTTTATGGAAAATGCTATGTAAGGTGGTGAAGCTTGTGGGGTAGTGACCAAAGGTAAGAATCTTATACCAAGATTATCTATGAATGTTTTTTTGTTTGGGTTGGAAATGGGAAATTGGTTAAAATTGAGTTGATTGATTAATCCTAAATATTCCATATTCTAGGTTTTATAGTCCCTAAACACCTTTTATTTTATATGAATGAATCTATGTTGGGGTCCTCATCACGTTATCACGGAAGATATTGAACTGGATATTCCAAAAAATCATTGTAGGGTGAATTTCAATTATGATGATGTTCGGAGGAGAACACTCTGGTAGTTTTAATTATAGGGTTTATTAAAGTATTAGCGGCCCATTTTCTATAAATATTATTTGTATTGGTTAGAGGATGTGTAGATTTCATTCTGTTTATTTTTTATAAGAGGGTGTACTGGGTTTTATTGGTTGTGAAGATGCTAGGGGAATCTGCTCAGTAGTGGTGGTTTTTGTTCCTTTGATATAATTATATGATGTATGTTTCATAGAATAATTTTTGGGATTATTTTTAGGAAAATTTACTTTCTTATATGGTGAAGGTGGCTTGTTGAAAGAGATACTTACCCTTCACTAGTGGAATTCTAGCATGTATAAGTTCAATATCATTTTTGAGAACCTATTTCATTATGCTTTGGACCTCATTACCTATTAGTAGGATATATTGATTAATTTTGGGGAGGATTTTAATCCATATATCCAACAATAGGTCATCCTATTTATGTTAAATACATATAGTGGGGTTCTAGAAAGGGAAGAGGTCATTGAGAGGATATTGGATAGGACTGGATCATGATGAGACTAATGAGTTTAGGAAACTCCATGGATGAGTATTGTAACTATTAGTTATCTATTTACTAGATAGATGAAGAAGTAGTAGATAGTTGGGGGCCAGTTCCATCCTTATACATCTCATTTCTTCTAATTTGGTAGTTCTCAAACCCCTTCTAGTAGATAGAGTATGGTTTATTATACTTGTAGAGGTAGTGGAAATTACAAGTGTGGGTTTCCAACCTTACATAGTAGTTACCATGGAACTTGAGGCCCTCTTAAAAATCTAAAATTGTAGAAGTAATAGTTGTAAGGTGCCCTAACTTTTGATATGAAGATAGGAGACAAGGAAATTTGAGGATATCCTCATGATCCCCATATTCTATAGGGACATCAAGGAAATCATGATCATATAAGTGATCACCATCGGGACTAGAGAGGTCGTAGAGTAGTCTGTGTTCAGATACATTCCATAGATTTTCTAGTTCTAGGTGATCTAGATATTGTGTGAGGTAAAATCCAGTTTTTTTACTTAGTTTTATGCATTATTTGATTCTTGATCCACTCATTCCTTTGTTACAATTTATCTAGTCCATGTTACGGGACTTGATATGGGAAGGCTTTCAATTCCCTTAACATTGACTATTCTAGTTGGAGGTCAAGATAGAATGTGTGATGTGTGTGAAAATTGTGAGTTAATACTAGAGAAGCATCACACTTGGGGTGACTTTCTTTTTTTATTACTATCATTAAAAATCATACTTGGCATAGAGTGGCTATATTTTTTGTGGGTATTGGTTATTCAATTAAGTGGTGCATTATATTCTATGACACTAATGAGGATCATGTTGTGTTTTCTAGTGAGTGAGTCACTCATATGGGTCAAATTCATGTTGAGTCTTGATTCCCTTGATGGATAAGTTGATGTTGAGTTCCATCGAGGAGCAGCCAATGGTGATTCACAGGGTTTTCAAGGAGTACCCATATATATTCATAGAATAGGTTCTATAACTACCCACTTGTGGTGACATTAATTTTAGGATATATATTCATCGAGGTGCCTCTCCTTTATCAATATCACCACATATGATGATCCATTTAGAGTTTGGGGAGTTGTGGATTTAGATTGATTAAAATATCCAAAGAGGATTCAATCATCCTAGTTTGTTTCCATAAGGTTATCTTACTCATCTTATGAAGAATGAAGATAGTGGTATGTGTCTATTTGTAGGTTATCACTACATAAATGATGTGAAATCAAAGAATTTTTATCCTCAAACCCTAAATTTATAACATATTAGATAAGTTGAAGGTAGCTAGCTGGTTTAGAGGATTGACTTGGGGTCTAGATATCATCATATATGAGATAAGGATAAGGATGTTCTAAATTATTCTATAATATTACTTTATGGGTTTGATGAGTTCATCATGATTTCATTCAGTGTGATGAATTCTATAGATAAGTTCATGGGACTCATAAATATAGTAATCCATGTGTTTCTAGATCAGCTCATGGTGGTTTTTATCAATGACATCATTGTGTTCTCTGAGTAAAAGAAGGATCATGAAAGTAATCTATAGCTTGTTTCAGGAGTTATTTCTCATCCACATAAGTTAGGAAAGATTTTTAAGTGTGACTTTTGGTCTCTTGATGTCAGTTTCTTAGAAATATCATGTCTCAGTGCGATCTATTCATGGAACCTTAGAAGATTGAGGTATTTATTTCTTAGGTAGTCCCCAAGAATGTAACGTCCAATGATTTTTTGGTATTCCTCTTTTAAAATAAATTTAGTCTCTTTAATTTATGATGTTTCCTATAACACCAAGCTGAAACGAACTCCAAAATATTATTATTTTAACATGACCATTATAACTTAGCCATTAAAATGGTAGGAATAGATATTATTAACCACGTTATTAAATATATAAATTTGATAATAATTTTTAATATATTAATTAATTTTTTGTGGATATACACATAATTTTTAGTAAAGTCATTTTATTCTTCAAATAAATGTATTCTTTAAAAAATGATTTTTATTTCATTATAATATAAAACAAATAAAATTCATTTTTAAAAAAATTATAAAATGTATTTGATAAAATGAACATCATTTTTTTATTCATTATGTCAAAATTATCATAGTACAAACTTCTTGTAATTTTCTTAAAAATTTAATTTTTTCAGTGAATAGTAAAAATTTCAGATTTTTATAATACCTTCATTTTATTTATATTTAAAATTAATTTTATGATTTTAAATTTATATAAAATTAAAATAAGTATTTATTAGTAATATATAATATAATTTATTATATTTAAACTATATTTATTCCTTATTGGTGTATATGTAAATTTTTGGGATTAAAAACACATTTTCTCAAAAAAACTATTTTTTGTTATGCTTTGAAAGTTTAATTTTAAATTAATTTTTAAAAATATGTGTTTTTAATTTTTAGAAATGGATTTAATATTTTGAAAAAATATGTAAAAATCGGTTATAAGATTATTTTCATTTTTAGGTAAAAAAAGCTATCATGGTAAAAAAAATGATTTTCCGCATTATATATAAAATAATGTAGTAAGTTAATGTAAAATGGTAAGAGCATAAAATTCCTAAAACCTATATAATTAAATAGGTGGTTTATTTTTTTTATCAACCATAATCATCCTATAAAACATTAATTATCATCCAAGTTCATTGGAATTAAACCCACCCAAATGTGGTTGGATTTAAATATAAAATCATCATTATTTAATCACTTAATACCACCCCTCCTCAAGAATAAATAACACTCCCCACCACCCCATTTATTCTAACCAACATTGATGAAACTAAAATATATATAAAAAATCTCTCAGTACCACTCTCCCTCTGTCCAAGTGCTACTGGTATCACTCAAATACTAATTTCATGTTCCTTTTGGGGTCCTCAAGGAGGTTATACTCAAGAGATAATGTTCTCAAACAACCTCTCTTAATTTCTTTTCTATTAATACCTTCTCATCACTTCCTACATATATTAAATAATAATAAATAATGTATCATGTATATACTATAATGTAATATTTATAATTTAATACCCACTATACACCCACTTTCTCATCTCCTTTCATTCAATGAAATGAAACCATTGTCCAAACTATGGCGGTTAACTATCATCGTGGATAATGAATTTTAATTTTCTATTAGTACATTCAATGATGGTCATAAAATTATTATTATAGTTAAATAATGTTTTATTAGTTATATTATAACCTATTTAATATTCTAGAAATAATATTTATACAAAATATTAAATAAAACAAAACTACTTCATGCTGATCGGAAAAACCGCCAAAACAAATTTAACAATTATCATTAACATTTTATCAAATGAATCATCATTATTATTGAGTCAATAAGGTTTTGCTTATGACTTTTCCATTCCTTCATATAAGGGGGAGATTGATAAGTCATCCAGGTTTCCTTCTGACTTGATCGTTCCCCTTATTTTGAAAATCAGAAACACCTTATTCTGAGGAAAAACTTTTTACCCCTATTTTACTTTCATAAGGAAAATTTCCTTCCTAATGGAAAATTACCCCTACCTTGTTTTCATTGTTCGTATCAATATTTTTCTTAAGTATATAAATCAGATTCATATATAAAAACCTCATAATCGTATAACACTTAGATATGAAGGATTCTGTTTTAGGATCTGAATTCTCATTACGAATTCTGATGATTAATTCTGATTACGAATTCTCATTGTGAATTATGATGACGAATTCTGATTATGAATTCTCATTACGAATTCTGATGAAGAATTCTAATTACTAATTATCATTACGAATTCTGATGATGAATTCTGATTAAAAATTCTCATTATGATTTCTGATTGTGAATTCTGATTATGAATTATGCGTACGAACTTGTATGAAGTTCGAATTTTAATTCTTCTGATAAATCGAATCTGAATATCCTTGTATTATAGACTCTGAATTTATTCTTGGTTAGACGCTGAACAATTATTTGCTTACATTCCGAACATTCTTATTTTCTTACATTCTGAATATCAGTTTTTGGTTATGCTTTCACTTGTTCTTTTATAAAACCGTGTCATGCCTTTAGTTATAAAATAACCCTTGTTTGAGTGACACGTGTATAGGTCCCTCTGAAATTCAAGGAAGAATATGACTGTTGGAGGAGGGAGCTGACCGTTGGAGCTGAGCCTATAAATAGATGCTCATTTGAAAAGATCAGAACACTTGACAAGATCTTTGAAATCTTTGATTACATGTTGTTGAAGTGATTTATAGAGAAAGAGTCTCTTATAAACTCTCACACTTCACATATAAAGTTTGAACATCTTGTTCAAACTTTGCTTCGTGTAGACTTGCTTCATGCGACTCTGATTGTTGCTATATAAAATCAAGGGCTTCTAGGGATAGGAAGATAGAGGTGTCAACTACCTGATAGTTGAGGGCTTGCGGGGATAGCAAGACAGACTCTGATCTTCATATCAAGGGACTACCCTGGTGTGGGTAAGACAGACTTTCTTGAAAGTATAAATCAAGGGACCTCTTATGCAGGGCTTTCGGATACCCTTCTCTTTGGGTTAAAATAGTTATTGTTTGTTACTAGTAGTTTTACTACTTTGTTTTCCGTTGTGCATTTTGTATTGTTAAGGAAAGTATAACTTTCTTATACTTCCTTACTTGTACTCTGATTTAGTTAGATTTTATACACTTTAAGGTAGAATCTTAGATAGTGTAAACTTTTGTTAAGTTTTATTTCCAGAATCACTTTTTTGGAATCAAGAAAATCCTTAGAACTTAGAGGTGTTGTGAATTTTGGTTATGAAAAATTTCCTTAGGGATTTTTAAAGAATACAATTCGCCCCCTTCTTGTATTTGAGGATCTCATACTTATATATTTGATCCTATATTTGGTATTATAGAGTATATCATACTCACATACCATCTAACACTTATACCAGAAATAAACTAATATATGAGACCATTTAAAATTATAAAAGTGCATTAATACAATTTCATTTCACTTCAAGAGTTTTATTTCAGTTTTACAAAAATATCTATAATTATACACAAATGAACCTACCATGAAGACCATGAAATAAACGCTCTAAAAACAATGAAAATAACAAAATATTAACAATGAATGGGTGGTAAGATGTTATAAAAGTATATTATATGGTAATATAAATATGCGTATATTTAATTAATTAATTAATATCATTATTTAAACCTTTATAAAGTATTTTTAAGTATTTAAAACTAAAGGTAAGTGTGAGGTAAGGGTTTCATGTCTCAGTTTTACTTTTGTGAGATATATTCCTTTTTAGCACATATTTATTTTATGTTGTGCTTATAATAACCTTTTATATATAATATAATTAAAATCATCATATTAATGGTAATAAATGTCTGATTTTATATATATTAATTTTATACAGCATACAATTTGACTGATTAAAAAGTTGTAAGGGATTACTTAACTCAATTTTCATTCATTGGGCTAAATTTCTACTTCACTGATCGTGCCATGTTAAGATTATGTGTGAGATGGATTTTTATTATATTATTATGTATTTAAAATTATTTTATGTGTATTTATTTATATTATACAAAATCGGGTCATTTTACTAAAGCTCGCTTCAATAATATGTTATTTATAAGAGAATTTCTTTTAAAAATTATTTTAAAAAAATCATTTGAAACTCCCTTTTTCACCCATGTCCATATTTTCTAAAATTGTTTTGAAAACTAGTTTTACTATTTTATTATTATTTGTTTAAATTAATTTTTACACTTGTTTTAATTTGAAAAAAATGGTTTTCAACAATTCATTTTTATATTTTGTAAATTATGTTCTTTGTAAATTATCTGAAAAAAAAAGTATGAAATAAATGATTTTTTACCTTATAATACATGAATTATTTTTTCTAAAATCATGATGCCGTAATTATTTTATGGATTATTTTTACTATTACATGTTCCTTTTAAATGAAAATTATTTCTTTTTAACTACAGGCCTTATTAAAAATATAATTTTAAAATGGAAATGTTATTTTTTTAAGAATTATTTCATGCCATCTATCAAAATAATTTTCTATCTAAGATAAAAAAAATTATGATACTTATTCTTTACAGGTGTTATTATTCAATGATAATATCCATAATATTTTTAGAGTTGTTATATTTATATGATGTCCTGATATTTATGAAACTTATTTATTTTCCATGGGTTATGCTATGATGAAATGTTTATAAAACCCATTTATTTTTCAGCGGTTCTGTTATAATTAATGATTTATGTTCTTGTGGCACACATATGTATGGTTTTCATTATTTGATGGTTGTGACCTATATATACCTCTAATTCATTGGTTAAATCTATATATCTCATGAGATAATAATGGTAAACAATTCAATGGGATTGATCCACTATCTGAAACAGTTGAATCATGATAAACTATGGTACAAAGGGGTATTCATATCAAATATGTTGATGGTGTTGGTAGTTAACCTTGACATATGAAATGGTTTTCAATATTTATAATGGTTCCACTCTTTTATGACATGATATTATGGCTCATTATTGATTTATGATAATTTTGTCACTCTTATTGTCCATGTTTTCTAAAATGATATTGTTTATTCCTTGAATCATGTTTATGACCTATGAAAGATTGGGTTTGAAATTCATAAGTTAAGCTCTTGATAAAAAACATTATTTTTATCTTATTCTTTCATTAAATAATGGATTGATATCTTCTATGTTTTCCTTTATTGAGAATCTAATCTGACCCATTCTTGTATTTATTTTCCCTATGTAATGAGGAAAATTGTTAAATGAATTATGTCTAAATAGATTCCACATGGAGGATGTTGATGACCTATTGTAGACTAACAAAGATGAGTATAAGTGGGATATAATGTTTATCTTTGTGATCCATTTTTTTATAAACTAAAGTCATTATTTTGTTTCCTAATTATCTATAAATATAAATATAAAAGGCCCTAGTGTATGAAATTGATCTAATATTTCTTTTTGACATTGTAAATGCTTCGTGAAAATTAAAAAAAATTGGTCGCATTTATTGGTAACAAATCCAGAAATGTAGAGTTCATATTATATTACCAATGAATCAAAAATTGAAGGTTCAATTATGTTATAGTTGGTATTAGAATAGGGTTTATATAAATTTCGATAATATGATGTTTTTAGGTGATGTTATCTTAAGAATGATGTATACCATCATAAGTTTATAATTTAATGTTTGATCATAATTTCAAGGTCTTAGAAACCCCATTTGAGGTGTTAAGTTGTTAATTTTTAAAGTGATTAATGATATTTTTGGAGACATGTATTTTTAGAGGTAATTGTTATTATATGTTGGGATTCAAAAAGAAAGGTATGGTATAACCTTTTATGTATAAAATTTAGTGACCTTCATTTGAATTACTTGGATTTTAATCTTTTGGAAGGATCATATGGGTAGCAATTTATGAAATTGTTTATGTGGAAATTTTTAAAAGGTTTTAAAGACTAATGTATTACTTAACCATATGAAGATTTTTGAATATTGAATAACATGTGCTAAACCTTTTTGTGATGATAACTAGAGATGTAAGGAATGAATTTTCATTACACTATAAATCTTTTGATCCACTAGTTCTTCTATCATTATAATTTAAAATTCATTTATTGGAGTATGAAATGAATCAAAATTGATCAAGGAAAAACCAAAGAGTGATATTTTTCTTATATGATGAAATCCAGTAATCATATATTCTCAAAGGATTATGAAATAAAAATTTTCATATTATCATCATTTTTGATGATATCAATGAATTTTTATAAACCTGTTTTATTTATGGTTATGTGGTCATTAACCTTATCTTGACTGTGTTCTCTATCACCCTCTATTAGTTTTTGGGGATTAATTTAACCTTACAAATAAATTTTTAATTTTTCAAAAAAAATCCCTATGTGGAAACCTAGTTATGTGTTACTTCAGGTAACCATTGTGTTTCCAAATTTCCTTTTCTAAGGGAAATTTTATTATTTATTTTTATGATGTAAGTTTCTATGAATGAATTATCAAAAAAACCGATTGATGAATGAGTGAAAAAATTTTAGGATGGAATTATTTTTAGTGGTAGAATGTAATGCCCCAATATTTTTTGGTATGCATGTTTTTAAATAGATTTAATCTCTTTGGTGTCTTATATTGAACGGAATACTAAACTTAAATGAACTCGAAAATATTATTATTTTAACACGATAATTATAAACTACTAGTTAAATTAGTTGGAATGAATATTATTAACAACAATATGAAATCTAAAATTTTCCATCTCATTTTTGATCTATTAATTAATTATTTTTTAATATGCACATAATTTTTAGTAAATTAATTTTTCTCATAAAATAAATGTTTTATTCAAAAATCAAATTTTATTTCTTTCTATGAGAAAATAAATATAATTTAATTTGTACACTTTTATAAAATTTATTCAAAAAAGGTAATGTAATTTTTGGATTCAGCATGCCAAAATTATCTTAAGATGAATTTTTTATATTTTTTTAAAAAGATTAGTTTTTCAGTGAATTTTAAAAAATATAAATTTTTATAAAACCCTCATTTTATTTATATTTAAAAGTCATTTCTTGATTTTAAATTGATATAAAAGTAACTTAATAATTTTTTTATATATAATATAATTAATTAAATTTAAATAATATTTATACATTATTTTTTTTATAAGTGCATTTTGGGAATAAAAATCATTTTTCCCAAAAAAGGGATTTTCATTTTGTTTTGGCGATTAAAATTTAAATATAATTTTTCAAATTTGGAGTTTTAAATTTTTTAAAAATGGTTTAAAAATTCAGAATCCAGATTTCCAAATTAGGTTATTATTTTCTTTTCAATTTTATGTATAAAAAATTAATTATGTTTAAAATATATTTACAGCATTATAGGTAAAATAATATAGAAGGTTAAAGTTAAATGGTAAAAGATTAAAATACCTAAAAAATATAGAAATAAATTGGTAGTTGATGTGTTGGTCAAACTTAACTTGACATTAAAACATTATGTAACATCCAAATTCTATGGAATTAATTCCACTCAAATGTGGTTTTCATTAAATATAATATAATTATTAATAAATCACTTAAAGCCACCCCTTCTCAAGAAAAAATACCACTACTCACCACCACCTTTCTCCTTGAAATACATGACTCTATTAAAATATATATCAAAAACTATAATACCTATTATCCTCATGTACAAGTTTTTCTGGTCTCACCCAAAAAACAATTCCAAGTTCCATAAGTTGTCTTTCAAGGAGGTGACATTCAAGAGGTATCTTTCTCAAAATACCCCTCTTAATTTCTTTTTTTTTTTGACCTTATCTTATCCTAATTCATCCATAAAATCAAAATAAATCTATTATAATGTGTATAAAATAATTTTATATTTATAATGGAATATCATCTATCCACACCTTTTCTCATCTCCTCATATTCAAAGAAATGAAACCATTGTCCAAATTATGGTGGTTAACTGTCCCTATTGATAATCATTTTTTATTTTCCAATACCACCTTCATGGTTGGTCATAAAAGTATTATTCTAGTTAAATAATATATTAATAGGTTTATTATGAACTTTTTCCTATTATTGAAAAAATATGTATACATAATATTAAATAAAATGAAATTATTTCTTAATGGTTGGGAAAACTCCCAAATTAAATTAAACATGTATCATTAGCATTTTATCAAATGAATCATACACATACCTAAAATAAAAAATATAATTAAACCCAATTTAATTTTTTTAATTTCCGTAATACCATTTATTTTCATTTCTAGAGTTTTATTTCTATTTTATAAGAAAATACATAAATATATAAAAATGAACCGACCATGATAACCATGAAGTGAGAAAACCCAAAATAATGAAAATAGTAAAATATCGTCAAACGGTTATCATATGATTAATATAAATATTGGGATTTAACAAATCCTATTAACATATACAAAAAAGTGATGAACTCATCCATTAGGATTGTACCCTATGAAGCTCATTTATTAGATATTCTAAGGGAGATAGCATCAATGGGATTTTCCCTTGACCAAGACTAATCTGAGATCCAATAACTTAAGAATGAGAGAAACCATTTATAATATAAGTTCAAGATCATCGAGATCACAACCCAAACCATGTTCTTTGAATGGACCTTTGGAAGTCTCATTATCACTAACCTTACTCTAAGGGTGCATGCTGGTGTAATAAAGGGATATTTATCAAGACCTTAATAATAATAATATATAAATATATTATATAATAATTCTTTTATTTTATTTTTTATTTTCACTTAATAAATGATTTTGATTTTGATTCAATTAATTAGAGATTGTATTTTCAAGTAATATTCAAATTAAATTAAGAGATTTATTTTGATGAATTAATGGATGTTTGAAATAAATAGTATTTTAATAAAATTTTATAGTTAAATAAGTTTTATTAATGATCATATAATTTTTATGAAGTAAAATGTAATTTTTATTAGGGTTCAAAAACCGTTATATCCAAAACCCATCATTTTTTATAAATGTCAATTATTATTTTTAAAAGTGAAAATTCACATATTTAGAAAATAATTTAGATAAAATATATTTTTTTTGAATCAGAATGTCAAAATTATCTAATGATGATATTTTTATAATTTTCTGAGACTGCAAAATTTTCTTTTAAAAATTAAATATTGTATGAATATATAGTGTGTTTTATGACATAATAATGACCCAAATGATGTAAAAATACTATAATGGGTATCCTAATCCAAATATATGTTCCCCCCTTAAAATAATGTTATTTTATACATATTTGACATTTTTTATTAAGACATTATGAATCCTCCAAAACCTTTCATATAATTTAGAGTATTAAATTCATTTATTTAAAAGTGTGACTCTCCTCCACACAAGAAAGGAAATTATTTTAATAATTTCCGACTAATGCCTAATAAATTAATGAAAAACACTCCTCTTTAGTAGAAACCATTGGAAAAACCCATGGGAAGGTTTGTGGTTTTGAATATTTTATTTTGTAGAGTCCAAAACCTAAATATTAAATAAATCCCTCTATTTTCCTATATAATCCCACCCAACCACCCATTTATCTACACTCAAAATAATTGGATCACATCCTTACTCTTCCCTAACATCTCTATAATCCTCCCAAGGAACTCCCAAGTTCTCAATAAGCCTCTTTTCAATCTTTTTGAGTCACACACTCTAGTAAGAGTCCTTTCCTTTCTCATCTTTATCCAAGTTTCTTTATCTTATTATACCCTTATATTTTCAATTAGTAATAATGGGGTATGTTTTATCAACTCCCCCATAATTCCCTTATTATTTCTAAATGATTATATGCCCCTTTCTCTATTATTAATCCCTCTCATGTACACTCATTACCATAACAAAAGTTCATAAGAATAATTTCTTTTCTCTTTTTATTAAAGATTATTTATTATCATATACCTTATTTTTTATAATTATAAATGTGTTTACATGTTCTCCCATTTCCTTATTATATTCCACTTCACATCCAAATTAACCCATTTTAATAACTTTTAAATTACGTTGTCATGCTGCCAAATGTTTACCGTGATTTACCATGCCTAACCATTTATGTAGTGAATGCCATACCCATTTCCTGTCAAGGGTATTCATTTTTATTCATATATACCTTTTTATTGGGAAATTAAATGTATTTATTCCTTACTCCTTGATCAATGATTAAATTATAATGATTAAGGAATCTTTGTTTTTTATCTATGTGGCACACTTAAGCTTGAGAATGAAATGAATATGGCAGGTGTGCCTGGAATTATATAGAGCCCAATGCCATGGGTAATATTTAGTATCATGATACATCATGTTGGTATAGAGGTGTTCATGATTCCTTTACATGACTTTATTCACAATGAAGTCTTGGCAGTTTAACCTTTACCTATGATGCAATGTTTTAAGTTGTTTCCACATTTACAATTTTATGATTATTATGTTATATCATTCCTTATAATTCATGTTCCTTTATGCCTCATTGACATTCCTTGTCTATCATGTGTTGATATATTCATGTTATGGAATTTTTATCCCCTTACTGTTCTATATGGATCACCCCTTTCTTATGTATTTCCCCAGGACATCCAATGTAGTATCATGCTCAAGCTTATTAAGCAAGCTTTCAATAAAGATGTTGTAATTTTATATAATTAAATCATGTATTAATGTGTAATAAAGAGAAGGTTTGTTATAGTTGGTATCAAAAAAACGTTTAGTTATTTTTGGGATTATGATTATAAAACTCTAGCAAAAGCCTTATGGATAACACTAAGTACAATAAGACATAAATAATTTTTTTTAGTATAGATTAAGTGTTTTATGAAGAAAATACATCTCTTTCAAGATACTACAAGTGGTCGTGGTTCTATCACAGAGGTACCATGGAGTAATAACACTAGAAAGGTGTTTTAGGCCTAACTCAGGGTAACCAGGTACCCAAAAATAGGCCTTACTATGAACCTAGTTTTAAACTCCTAGTGTATATGCTTTGGTAATTAATAATATCATTACAAACCATTATTAATGGGGTAAAAAATGATCATAAGAGTATATGTTAGTAAATAGATCATGGATAACAAAGACTGAAGCCTAGAAATCCATAAGGTAAGGAAATACATGTAAGCTATAAGTTATCCCTTTAATGTCATTAAATTATCATTTATGTGTATAAAAGTTAAATATAATCATACTGAATTTTCATTTTATTCTATCCAATAGCCAGAAATAAAAGGATTTAGGTAAATAATCAATGTGAAGAGCAATGTGATGACTGCCCCAATGAGATGCTCAGCCAAATGGGAGTAGGAATTGCACACTTCATGACAATATTCTCTCAAATGACATAGTTTTTGAATAGAATCCAAGATCAGGAAGAGTATCCAAATCCCCCCAAAAGAGAAAAAGTCATAATCAAGAGGTTAATGTGACAAAGGAATCTTAATTTCAATGTATCATCTGATACCTTAATCGCTGAATAATGGATCAAATACATTAACAAGATCTTCTCCATTCTTCAATGCTCTGAACAAGAGTATGTTAGTTTAGTTATTTATCATATAGAGGTTGAAGCTGATCAATGGTGGACATTATTCAAAAATAAGAAGCAAAAGTAAGATATTAAAGCAATAGTGTGGAATTATTTTTGGAAAAAAAAATTTGATAATTATTTTCTTCACACTCTCTGTCTTAAAATGGAATGTTATTTCCTTGACCTTAAGAAAAATTATAACGAATCTACCATGGCATATGAGAGAAACATCAAATGAATTTAATGGTACACCTCTGGATTCATCGTTACCCTTTAATTCATGGTTGACTGCTTATTTGGTGGGCTAAAACATTTCCTAAAAAATTATCTAGTGATCCATGACTTTGATAGCTATGGATAACTTATTTGATGTGCCCTCAAAATCTAAATGGAGATCATCAAATATTTAGGGTATCATGAGGATAAGAATCAGAAAGTGGAGATCAATTATAGTTATTTGATAGAGAGATATAATGGTTCCAAGAAATTTCAACATCACACTTGTCATATGTATGGAAATAAGCACCCTAGAAATTACCTGAAGGGGGTGAGGAAATGGTTTAGGGGTAAGAAGTAAGGCCACATATCTAGTGATTACTGATAGGAGAAACCTGCAATTGTGAATGGGGAAAGGAATGATCCAATCAACCTTTAGAATATTGTTCATTTCTAAAAATGTAATGAACCAAGTTACTTTTCAAACCAATTAAATAAGGCAAGTGTTTTCATATATAAGTAAAAACCTCCAAGGTAGAAAGGGTAAGCTTTTTCCATCACCACCACTTAGGTGAATCTTGACAATGAAGTGGTGATAGGTAATCTAGTTATTCATTCAAGAATAGAGAACTTACTTGTTGAGTCTAGTCCTATGAATTCCTTCATATCACAAAATTTTAGTAGAACTATTTTAACATCACCACAAATCATGGAAGTAGAGATGTCGGTGAAAATAGAAAATAGGGAAATTATTTCATTCAAAGTATATAACTACCCCCCCCCCATAAAATTGTGTGGGTTGAATTTCCTAGAAAACCTTTTCATACTCCCTTTCATTGAATTTGATGAAATTTTTTTCATGAATTGGATTTCCATATATAGATCCAACCTAAATTGCTCTGAGAAGGAAATAACTCATGGTGTTGTGAATTTTTCTCTAATTATGTTAAAATGCAAGGAAAAGGTTGAATCTTATTTAGCATAATCATATCAAGAATGGATATTATTACCCGATGAGAAAGAATATCTACCTCAGATGATTGAGTCTAAGGTAAGAATCATCCTTGAAGATATTCTCATTGGGAGGGAATATTATGATGTGTTTCCCAAGAAATTTCTTGGTCTTCCTCCAAGTAGAGACGTTGAAATTTCGATTGAGATTATACCTGGGGTGTAACCATTATCCGAGACTCTGTATAGAATGGTTTATATGGAACATAAGGAGCTGAAGAAAAAACTACAGAAGAATATAGATAAAGGTTTCATAGGTCCAAGTGCTTCACCATGGGGTTCACCAGTCCCCTTATTCATGAAGAAGGAAAGATCAATGCACCTTTGCATTGATTATCATGATCTCAACAAGATCACGATAAAAAACAAATAGCCTCTACCTCAAATTGATGACTTGTTCAATCATCTATGTGAATCACAATACTTTTCCAAGGTGGATATGCGGTTCGTATATTACCATGTTAGGTTGAAGGAGGAGGATATCCACGAGACTTCATTTCGTACAAGGTATGGGGACTATGAGTTCATATTAATGTCTTTCAGAATCACTAATACTCCATAAATTCTCATGGAAATAATGAATAGAATCATTATAGATTACCTTGATAAATTTTTCATAGACTTTATAGGTGATATTCTAATATACTCCAAAAGTAAAGAGGATAATGAGGAAATTTTGAATACTATTCGAAAGACCTTGTGAAAGGAAAATATTTATTCCAAGTATGGGAAATGTGAGTTCTGGATGAAGGAAGTCTCTTTCTTAGGGAACATCATCACAATAAATGAGATATCAATAGACCCTTTAAAATTAAAATAAGTTGAAGGATGCATAAGACCAACATCTATGACAGATATCCATATTTTCATTGGGTTAGTTGGCTATTATCACCGATTTTTCAGAAATTGCTCATGATTTTCAAACCCTATTCCCAAACTGACTAAAAAGGGAGTCAATTTTTCATGGAATAATGAATGCAAAGAAAGAATCAAGGAGTTGAATAGGAGGCTTATCACTGCATCTGTACTCATACTACCTACAAGTGGAGAGATTTTTGTGGTCATCTTCAATGCTTCGAAGAAAGGTATGGGCTATGTGTTGATGAAAAATGCAAATTCATTTCCTATGTTTCTAGGTAGTTTAAATATAATGAATATAACTACCCAACACATGTTCTGTAGTTGGATGTAGTGATTTTACATTAATAATTTGGTGTGATATTCTCTATTGGGAGAAGTGTGAAATATATATGGATCACAAAAGTCTCAAGTATATATTAACACATAAAAAAGTTGAATATACGCAAACGAAGACAGTTAGAGATGATCAAAGACTATGACTACTCAACCCACTAAAATCCTAGGAAATAACATAAAGTGGTAGACAATCTAATCAAAAAGGATCCGAATTTTTTTTTTCATTGATGAGAATTGAGAGGGATGCAATCTTATTAGATTTGGAATGGGTGGACATGGTAATCATAAAAAAAGGAACGTCATTAATCATTTCACAAATGATTTATCAACCAACTCTTATAGAGAGGTTAAAGGATTCTCAAAGATTTGATGTGGAAATTCAGAAAAAAGTGTATGCTGTAAGGAGAGGGTAATTATCATATTTCAATGTTAATTATGTAGGTGTTTTGTGATTCGTGTCAAGACTATGTGTACCATCAAATCCTGAGTTAAAGAAGGAGCTATTAGATTATGCACATAACTATACCATATCCATCCTCCCAAGAATCAAAAATATGTATGGAGATCTCCAATAACAAAATTGGATGATTAATATCAAGAAGTAGATCGTAGAATATACATCAATATGTCTTGTTTAACATTAAGTGAAAGAGGAAAGGAAAAAATCCAAGGTTATAATGAAACCATTACCCATAACTGCTTTGAAGTGGGAAAATTTACCCTGAACTTTTCCACTGATCTTCCAAAAACATCAAGAGGGAATAATTCTATATGGTTTATGGTGGCTTTTCTTAAAAAGAATTCACACTTCATTATGATACGATAAGAATTATCACTAGATCTATTGTCACGAATATACATCAGGAAAGTGGTCAGGCTATAAGGAGTGACACTATTTATTGTATATGATCGATATATATGATTCGCATCTATATTCTGGAAGAGTATCTAGAATGATCTGAATATGGAGTTGAACTTCATCATGACCTATCACCCTCAAACTGAAGGTAAATCTGAGTGGACTCTCCAAACACCTGAGCGCATATTGAGAGCATGCTCAAAGGGCTTCAAAAGAGGATGGGATCACATCTTCCTCTGGTCGAGTTCTCTTACAACATTAGTTTCTATGAGAGTATCCAGATAGATCCCTATGAATCCCTTTATGGGAATATGTTCATGACTCCTACATATTGGGATGAATTTTGTGAACAAAAAATGATAAGTCCTGAAATGGTCAAGGAAATGGTGGAAAATGTTAAGATCATTCAGTAACACATCAAGGATGATCAGAGTCAACAAAAGAGTTGTGTTTAAAATTGTCAATTAGACCTAGAGTTTGATGTTGGATACATCATATTCCTCTGCATATCTTCATGGAATAAAGTGATGAGATTTTGGAAGAAGGGAAATCTTAGTTCAATATACATTGCCCCCTTTGAGATCCTTGATCGCATTGGAGCGATGGTCTATCAACTTGTGCTCCCACCTAACCTATCCCAAGTTCATTATGTATTCTATGTATCATTATTGAGGAAGTACATACTTGACCCCTCACATGTACTAAATCTATAGGTGGTACCATGGGAGAATTATCTTCTTATATGGACCATCTGATGAAGATCTTAGATCATATAGACAATGTTCTATAATACAAGACAATGCACCCTGTCAAAGTACTGTGGAGAAACCAGATGTTTGAAGAAGAAACATGCAAATTGTCAAAAGGGATGAGCCAGAATTACCCTCATCTATTTTAAGGGGGTGAAATAAAAATTTCAAGAGAAAAATTTCTCAAGTGGGGAAGATTGTAATGAAAAGAGCTATTATATATAAAGCATCCCTATGTGAATTAGTTAAATGTATTGTTATGTAATATGGTTATAGAAAACACATGAACTTACTTGGTTATATATTTGAATTTAAAATACTATTAAGAATATTACCATTGTTATTATATCCATTAAAAATTTATCACATGATTAATATAAATATAGGGACTTAACAAATCCAATTAACATAGAAAAAGGAAGTGATTTCCTCATCCAGAAGAATTGTACCCTATGAAGCCAATTTATCATAGCTTCCAAGGGAGATAGAAATACTGGGATTTTCCCTTTACCAAAACCAAGCCAAGATTCAACAACATAATAATGAGTGAAAATATTTACGAGAGAAGTTCACGCACATTGAGATTATAACCTAAACCATGTTCTTCAAACAACCCCATAAATGCGTCATTATCGTGGACCTTACCATTTGGGTGTATGCTAGTGTAATAAAGGGATGTGTATCAAAACCTTAAAAATATGAATATTTATATTATATATAATAATTTATTTATTTTCATTTTTATTTTTACTTTATAAATAATTTTTATTTTGATTCAATTAAACACAAATTGTATTTTTGGATAATATTCAAATTCAATTATGAAATTTATTTTGATTAATTAATTTATTTTTGAAATAAATACTATATTAATAAAATTTTACTATTAAATAAGGTTTTTTAATGGTCATATATTTTTTATGAAGTGAAATGTAATTTTTATTAGGGTTTAAAAACTATTTTTTCCAAAACCCATCATTTTCAATAAAATGTCGAGTATTTTTTTAAAAAGTGAAAATGCAAATATTTAGAAAATTATTTAGATAAAATTAATATTATCTCTAGATTTATACTATTGAAATTATCCAATGATGAATTTTTCATAATTTTCTGCGATAGTCGAATTTTCTTGTAAAAATTATATACCTTTTAAATATAAAGTGTGTTTTATGACATCATAATGAACCAAAAATGATGTAATAAATATTATAATGGGTATCATAGGCTAAATATATGTTTTACCCTTAAAATAATGTGATTTTATGTTTATTTGATTATTTTTATTAAGCCTTTATGAATCCTCCATAACCATTAATATATTTTAGAGTTTTAAATTCATTTATTTAAAAGTGTGACTCACCTCTACATAAGAAAGGGAATTATTTTAATAATTTTGGAGCACTTCCTATTAAAATAATTAATAACAATACCTTTTTTAATAAACCATGGTATGGTTTGTGGTTTTTAATATTTTATTTTGTAGAGTCCAAAACCTAAATTTTAAAGAAATCCTTCTATTTTCTTATATAAACCCAACCAAGATCCCATTTATCTACACTGAAAATCCATGGATAATGTATTTATCGGACCTCCCCTCTCTATAATCCTCCCATGTAACCTCAATCTCTCAATAATCTCCATTTCATGCTTTTGCAGTCACAAACTCAAGTAAGGGTTCTTTTCATTCTCATCTTTATCCATGTTTATTTATCTTGTTATTACACTTTGTTTTCAATTACTAATGATGGGGTATATTTTCTCACCTCTCTCATACATCTCTCTTTATGTATAAATGATTATATCCCCCTTTTCATTAAGCCCTCCTATTTACGCCCATTACCATTTGTAAATTTCGTAAGCATCCTTTCTTTTCTCTTTTCATTCCAGCTTATTTATTATCATATGCCTTATTTTTTTCTAATTATAAATGTTTGGACATTTACTACCATATACCTATTAATTTACACTTCATGTCCAAATGATTAAAGACTCTTTTCTCTCTCATTAAACAATTTTATGAATTTTTAAATGACATCATCATGCGCCAAATTTTCATTATGATTTTACAAACCAAACCATTTATGTAGTGAATATAGTACCCATTTCCTATCAAGGTTGTTCACTTATATATATATATAACTTTTTATTTGGTACTTACATGTATTTATTCCTCACTCATTGATAGTGGAAAAAATTATAATGGTGAATGAATTCATTTTTTATGGTCTTTGTGGCACTCTGAAGAATGAGAATGAAATGAAAGTGACGGGTGTTCCCAGAATTTTATAGTGCTCCAATGCATTGGATAATGTTTAGGATCATGATATGTCATTTTGGAATAGGGGTGTACCTAGTTCCTTTATGTAAATTTTTCCATAATGAAGCCTTAGTGGTTTATCCTTAACCAATGATGTATTGTTTTAAGTTGTTTCCACATTTCCAATTTTATGAATATCATGCTATATCATGACTTATTATTCATTTTCCTTTATGCCTCATTGATATTCCATGTCTAACATGTATTGTTATATTAATTTTATTCCAATTTTATTAAATTACAAGGATTTATGCCTCATCCCTTTCTTTTGTATTTCCCCAGGTTATCCAATGTAGTTTTAAAATCAAACATGTTAAATAAGTTTTCAATAAAGATGTTGTAATTCATGTTTAATATTGTAATTAGATGTACCAAATTTCTAAATACAGTATACTTATTAATATTTTGGGTTGTGTTAAGTGTATTTTTTTGTAATTAAATCAAGTATTAATGTGTAATAAATATATGAGTTGTTATAATAAAATTTTTATATAAGGTTCTATAAATATGAGTGTAGTTATATAATGAATTAATAACATTATTTAAACCTTTATATTGAAGTTTAATGTATACAAAAAGTAAATGGAATCATGAGGTAAGTATTTCTCATCTCACATTTTCTTCTATGAGATATATTCTTTATTCATTACTTATTTTTTTATTTTGTGTATAATTCCCTTTGAAATGTCATATCATTAATCATGTTATCTTCATGGTATTAAATATTTCATTTGATAATTATTAATTTTATGGGGTATATGATTCGACTAATTATAAAGCAGTAAGGTATTTCATAACTCAATTTCACTTCATTATGTTATATTTACACATCATTAATTATCCTAGGTTAAGATTATGTGTGAGATGTATTTTTGTTATATTATTTTGTATTTCCTATTTTTTATGTGTATTTATAGCTGATATACATAATCAATTCATTTGATTAATTCTTACTTCAAATATATGATATTTATGAGGGATATTCTTTGAAAATTTATATTTTTAAAATTTCCCTTAAAACTCACTTTTTCTTCCTTGTCCATGTTTTATAAAAATTTTTCGAATTTTTTTTACTATTATATTGTGATTTTTTAAATTATCTTTTTTAATAATTTTTTATTTTTTGCAAAATAGTATGCTAGGATTTTTTTTCATATTCTAAACAATGTTTTTTGTGAGTTATCAGACAAAAGTATGAAAGGAATGCTTTTTAACTTATATAGAACAAGTGTATTTTTTCCACCAATATAATGCTTTAATGCTTTTATGATTCCCTTATATGCTTACAAGGTACTTTTTACAGAAATGTTTTTCCATTATAATTGTGTGTCTCTTTAAAAATAAATTATTTGTAAAAGGAAATGTAATTTATTCAATAATTATTTCAAGTGATCTCTCAAAATTATTTTCCATATAAGATAACATTTTATTATGTTAATTATTCTTTAATAGTGATATTATTCAAGGATAATATCCTTATTCTTTTTATGGTTGGTTTATGTTTATGATGGAATAATCTTCATGAAACCCATTTTTTTCATGTGTTGTTCTATGATGAAATCTTTATAAAATCCAATTTTTTTCAGGGGTTATAATATGATGAATGATGTTTTCTCTTGTGGAACACATATTTATGGTTTTCACTATGTGATGGGTGGGACCAGTATCTCCCTCTAATTAATTCTTTAAAGCTTTATATCTCATGAGATAATAATGGGATAAAAGTCAATAGGCTTGATCCACTATGGGAAATAGGTGCTTCCTGATCCAATATTAAAAACTTCTATGTCCTAATCCACTATGTTGATGATCTGGGTATTTAAACATGACATATGAAAGAGTTTTCAATATATTTTATAGTACCATACTTTTATTACGTGATCATATGGATCATGATTTATTTATGATTATTTCTCACTCTCATGGTCCATGACTTCTAAAAAGATAATTTTTATGCCTTGAATCATGCTTATGATATATAATAGGTCAGGTATGAAATTTTTAAGTTTTTTTCATGATAAAAAAACATTATTCTTATCTTATGATTTCATATGATCATGGATTGATATATCTTACTTTTAACCTTACTGAGAATTTGATTTCACCCTTTATTATGTTTCTTTTACCTAAGGTGATGGTGAAAGATGATAAATTAATTATCTATTGAAGTATTCCACATGAATTATGTTAATTACCTACTATAAAATAAGAAAATTTGGGTATAGTGAAAGATAATGTTAATCTTTATGAGCCATTTGTTTATGAATCCAATTCATTAAGTGTTTTCCTTAATTCTCGAAAACACTAAACCTGAAAGGTCCTATGGTTTGAAAGTGATCCAATATTTCCTTTTTAAATTTTATTTATTTTATGGAAAGAAAAAAATGGGTTGAATTTATCAATATAGAATCCAGAAATGTAATGATTATGTTTTTTAGCACCTAATTTGGAAGTGCGGATTTGAGGGTATTACAAAGAATTTTCCAGATGTGAAAAGTTTCCTTGGTATTACTGGTCATTATAGGATGTATACTCCCAATTTATCTTTAATTTTAACTCCCATTAATAATTTATTTAGAAAGGAACAAAGATAATTGTGGACTAGATAGTGTTTGGCCTCCTTTGAGTATAATAAGTAATAGTTGTCCATTGTTTCAGTTCATTAGTTTCTAGAAGAGGAATTCATTGAAATTTTATTATGAAAATTTTTGTATTTTATTATGTTTTTTTTATAATTAATTAGATGGTGGTTATCTCACATGGGTATCAATTGTTACATCCCCAAGAATGTAATAATGTTTCTCATGATCTTGATCTTGATGGGGTTGGGTTTTCTCTGAAATTTTGGTAGCATTTCTTAATTGGTGAGAACTTTGTGTTCTTCACATACCATGAGATCCTAAGGTATTTATTTTCTCAATGATATTTAAATTTAAAATAGTAATTATGGATGAATTATTATAATATTGTGACTTTAATATGTGTTATACAGTAGGAAAATGGATTGTCGTTGTTGGTGCTTTGAGTAGAAAGTCACATAGTGTTGTTGTGTTTGATCTAGATACTCTTTGAAATTAATGGAAGAGGTTGTTATGATGCACCCTAATATGGGATCAATTGATGTTATAGGTTTTATTTAAAATATGTTCATGTAATCATATTTGGTGCAGTGGGTGGTGGAGCCTTGTCTGGGGAATTCCAAGACAAAGGTCTGGAAAGATTGAATTATTTATGGTCATGCCTCATAGGGTTGTTATAAGGATGATCAGAATCAGGTGCTTTTTAGGGTATTCTATTCATTCCTTTGGTGATTCTTGATTTGGTTCTACGTTATTTCTAAAGTTTTACACTATAATTGTACACATGAGTGTTAAATATGTATCACTCTTTGTGAATTATACTTTTGTGGTTTGTCATAAAGTGATATATTGTATATTTTTTCACTCTATGATTTGTGTGACATAGAGTGAAGGTGGAGGAAAATTTTACTCAAGTTAAGGGGTGGTATGATATGATATGGGTGATAATGGACTACATGATAAAGTCATCTCACTTATTTGTGATTAATATTTTTATCTCACTAGAGGTTTTGTTTAAGAACTACCTGGTGGAGGTGGTGAGGATTCATTAGTTTCTAAAGATGATAATCTCTAATATTGATCTCCATTTCACCTCTAGAATTTAGATTGGCCTCTAGAATAATTTTGGATCACAATTTTACCTAATAATCACTTTTTATTTATAGATATATGGCTAGATAAATCAAACTATCTGGATGTTAAAGTTCATATTTCACGTATGTTGAGCGTATTGTCGTGTGCGTCAAATTATATGTTTATTTTTTACTAGTATTTCTATATTATAGAAGTAACCCTAGTTCATTTCTCAACGGATACTTAGATCGTTAATTTAAAAATTAGGATTTGATTATGAAAATAAAAGAGGATGGTATTTTTTAAAATTATGTGTTTGTTGATTTATGAAACCTATATAAAATGAAATAAATAAAACAAAGTGGAGGTTAACATAATTGATTAAGCATAATCAACCTGGGGAAATATCATGATGATAAATGTTCATCACTTCTATAGATAGGGTTTATATAGTTTTATCCCTTGTTTATAGCACCTAGAACTGGAATGTTACTGAGTTTATAATAGGATACCGCCAAGGGTTCATTCGAAAACACATAATGAATCATAGGTTATCACCAATGAATGGATGATTTTTGTTTGACATAATAACTGAAACTCACCTAGGCAACACATTAGAAACTCGATGTATTGTACAAGTTTGTATGATATTTATTTGTAATACCATGAAATAAATTTACAAGGCCTTTACAGTGTTTATGATAGTTAAATTGACTAATAAGAATAATAAAAACATCATAATTAAAAGGGAGAATAAGAAATAGTGAACGGTGTATGAAACATCACTTGAGAGGGTTCCCCCAAACATGATCATTTGAGTTTTCGAATGACATACTAGTACAAAAATCAATTAAATAAGAAGATTTGATGATGAAAAACAATACACAATACTCAAATTTAAAATACCATTAAAATATTAAAAAAACAAATCTTGGGATTTACATCACATTCCCTCCCCCCTCAGGTGATTACAAAAAAGTTTAAAGCTCCATGGGAGGGGAGGAAGACAAATATGATGAAGTATCACTTACCATAGCCTATAAAATTTCTAAGAATGAGTAGAGGACTTATTTGGGTCTCCAAAATGGAAGCTTATTGATTCATGTTCCAACTTCTAAATGGGGTTCCCAATGTGTTCTTTTATATCCTAAATGGGAGGAGGTTTTGGGAACCCTGATTTCTAGAAACCACTTGTAACATGTTTTTAGACCACTACACAATATTATCTACATTTTCAAAAAACTAAAATTTTGTTTTAAGACATCATTTATATCTCTATTTTAAATTTTTCCTCCATATAATGTATATAATAATTGATATTTCCATAATACAGAGCCAAACTTTTGACTCCATACAGATTCATTTTACTAGACCGATTGGTTCGGTTGGGCCTATTAATGGAGGAATTGGGATTAAGGTTCATACTGAAAGTTGTATCCCACAAATTTTTTGATCTAATCAAAAAAATTATCCCAAATGGATTCATTTATTAGTAGTAGTGTGCAGTTGATTCTAGTGGTGTGCCTGGATTCATGCATAGTTTGGGCCGCATTTCATGAACATCTTTTTCGATCCTCTAAATCACCTCCACCTACAATGAAAATATAAAACAAACTGAAATATATCTTTTTAACTGTGATAAATATAAAATTATTGAATCAATCATGAAGTGAAATTTTTTTTAATAATTGAAATTTATAGTACAAAATTATTTTGACAAAATGTTGTAAGGGTAAAAATGAATAGGAAATTGTGGTGCGATCACACCCCCACACCTAAAATAGTCCCCCCATGAAAAATTCAAATCTCCTAACTAAGTCTTATTACTAAATAAAATGTGATAATAATTCAAATATTATTTTCAAATAAAATTCATCATGTCTCATTTATTAAATCATATATTATATCATTTTTCTTCTTTCATATTAAAAAAATTTCTACATCATTAGTTCACCCGTGCAATATGTCACAACCTAACTCACTTATAAATTTTTAATCTTCACTCAAGGAGCATATGAAATTGGAGTTACTCTCTTTCCCTAGATTTCATGTGATATTACCATATTATTATCAAGATTCTAAGTTCTCTACCAGTAGAAACTATTTTTTTACTCAAGAGGACTTTCAATAGGTTGTTATAAGGTTCAAGGGTTTGTAGGATTTAATGTATAAAAATATGAGGTAGAAGAGGAGTGTTTAATATCTCCAGTAAAAACATGTAAAAATACAGAAATTTTTCACAATGAATGTACGAACTAAACCCCTCACAAAGAGTATCACTTACAAATCACTATCCCTATTTACTATTTGTGTGGGTCATAGCCAATTAGTGGATAATAATGAGTAAACTTCCTTTTTTCTCCATTTTTTTATTTTGATATATTTTTTTCAATGTAAAAAAATAATATTTTTTTACAATTTTCATTGGAGATAAATAGGTAAACTTGTCTAAAACAATTATACAATATGTCTTGTGAACCCGATTACCAAGGAAAATGTAGGCACACTTTCTATCAACCCATAACAATTATTATTTCTCAATAATTCCCAAGAAAACACCCTCTCTCCCACACTTTCTAAAAATAAAAATAAAAATGTACACAAGAGATGGGTAGGTTGGGATAAAATATCTTGTAATGTGGCTGCCTAATAGATATTTTATGGTCTCTAAGTCTTATGAAGGGTAAAATGGAAAGGTGGCCAAAAATAGAGGTTAATTGTACAAATGGATTTTAAATGAACAATGGCCTCTATCTTGAATGTAGAACACTTGAATATTATGACATCAAGTAGAATCAAGGTAATTTCTAGTTTCTCTACATGACATGAGACTATAAATAAAGTTTTTCAAAGGAATAATATGAAATAAATGTCTTATAATTTCTCCTAGGTAACAGATTAAAATACTGGCAAGTGCTAATAAGGAATGGGTTTCAAAAATCCATAAAACACTTAAGAATGATTTAAAAATAAAAAAAATTCAAAATATTTCATTTTAACATTAATTTTAAAAAAAAATCAAAAATAATGGAAGTTTCTACACAATAAACTCAATCATGAAAAATTATTTTGGATATTCTTTTTAAAATCAATGTTTATCTAAAAAAAATGAATTTTTTGGGTATTTTGTTCTTAGTTTTTTGTTTTTTATTTTGTTTTTTTATTATATTTTTTATAACTATGAAATTTCACCTTCCCCCACACCTGAAAATTACATTTTCATCAATTTAATTATTCTAAATAATAGACAAGTAAATAATGGTTGGGAAAAGGGACAGCCTGCTAAATAGTGTCAAATGTGGCATTTTTCAGTTGGATTTCATCCACAATATGCTTTGGAAAATACTCATAGATGTGTTTTATCCTCTTCCCACTGATATTAAACCTATATCCAATCTTCTCATGCAAAAACTATATAGAAATAAAAGGGTAAACAATAGTAATAGTATAAGAGTTGAGCCATCATGAATAAATCTTTCCTGGGTGGAGATTTAGGCTAGAATTATACATGAGGACCTTCTCACCAATATGAAACTTACACTAATGAATCATCCCATCCAGTATTTCCTTTATTTTTTATTTATAGATTTGGTATTTATTATATTCATCATTCCGAATTTCTTCTAATTCCTAAATTTGAAAGTTTTTAAGGTCACGTGCATCTGAGAGATTCATATTACATTATTTAATAGACCAATATGTAAGGTAATTTACCTTTACCAGGATATGAAAAGCCTTTATAAACACATTAATTTATGTTCAAATTCAAATCAAGGTTTTAAAAGTTGTATGGTATGCCCAAAGTGCATCATCCAAGTGCAACCTCCAATCTTTCTTATTAGGTTGTACTATTTTTTCAATGATTTTCTTAACATCCCTATTTGAGATTCCTACTTTTCTGTTAGTTTGGGGGTGATATTTATTGGATAATTTATCAAAAACCCCACACTTTTATAGTAATATTTTCCTGTTATGATTGAAAAAATTTGAACACTGATCACTAAAGATGAATCCCATCAAACTAAACCTACTAAAAATCTAGGACCTCTCAAAATCCACAACCCCTCGAGATTCATTTTCCCTGATATCCTTTTATTCCACCCATTCAGATAGATAGTATATATCCAATAATATGTAAAAAATAAAAAATTAATTTAGAAAGGTCCCCATGAATTAAATTCCCCATTCATTGATGATCTTACAAAATAACATGGGATGTTGGGGCATTTCATTCCACTTAGAGATATTCCCTTTGAATTGAAATTTAGTGCATGACTTAAAAACCCAATGGTAATATCTATATAATGTTATAAAATAATGTCCCAAGTCAAGGACCTTTTGATTTTTATGTTGAGAGCTAGAGTGGCCCTAACAAGATAATGTGTGGTTGAAACTCAAAACTGGGGTGAACTCATGGGCAGGGCCACACCTAAAAACAACATAGTCACTAAACATTATCCCTAAGTGTGGGACATCCCAAATTCATTATCCTGAATCATGAATAAGTATTTGGGTTGCGAGGTGCTAAAATCAGGGTGACCCTAGATGCTACTATAAATTTCACAATATCAGCATACCAAGGAGTAAGGTCCGCAACAACACAAAGGTTCTCAGGAAGAAAGAATTATCCAATGGGAAGGGATGAGTAAACATTGTGGTCTAGCTATGGAGAAATCCTACTAATGTGTTCAAATAAAAAAATTTACACTCCTCTATTATCATTAATCTCATGTTAAAACTCTCATAAGATTATCATCCACCGAATGCGGCGGGCGGGGCTTAGCTTTAGGTTTCTTTAGGTGAAATCGAAGGGCAGTTTGATCAGAAAACACAATGATTTTTAGAAAAATAATATGTGAATGGAATTTTTTCAAGGAAAACACAATTTAAAGAATTTATTTTTTAGTGGTAGTGTAGTTTTCTTGGGTATGTTCAGCGATACATGAGGCATATTCAATGAAATTAGGATCCTTCTCAACCCTTTATGATAAAATTTCCCCAACTGTAATGTTAGAGGCATCACACAGAAGTTCTAATGGAAAATCAAAAATTGGTGGTTGGATGATGGGAGGTTATGTGAGACTTCCTTTTATTGAATTGAACTCATCCTCAAAATTTTTATCAAACAAAAACTTGGAGTCAAAAATTAATTAGGACATGGGCAGTGCAATCTTACTCAAGTCTTAAATGAATCAATGGTAAAAACATGCATGACCCAAGAAATACCACACATCATGAAAAAAATGGATATGGAGGGATAATATTAATTCAATTTTTTACTTACCCACTTGAATTCCCTCATTTTAAAGAATATTCCAAAGAACAATCCCACATTCAACCGTTAAATGGAATTTCTCATAATTTAATAAGAGATATTTTTTCATGAAACAACATAATAAAGAACCTATTTGTTCCAAATAGTAATAATAGGAATATCTATATACCATGAAATCATCCATAAATACTTTCATATAATTCTCAATATACTCAAAAAATACTCAACATACATCGCTAAAAACTACTAGGATAATTACATAGACCAAAAGTCCTTCTTCTGTATAAAAATGTGCAGAATGGATAGGTAAATGTTTTCTTTTCATTATCTTAAAGGGATATGTGGTTTTGTAAATAACAAAAATATCCATTGAGGAAATAATAATGGGACCTACCATCCAACATTTATAACATTTGGTTAATAACATGTGGTGGAAAATGGCCCTTTCGTATGGCTTGATTTAGTCTATGGTAGTTAATATATACTGGCCAACTATTTTCCACACGTGTTGGAATCAATTCATTCCATTCATTTGAAAAAACCATTATTCTAGTTTTTTTAACCTTTTTCACAGGTCTGACCCATTTTCTATCAAATATGTGAAAAATTATCCTAGTAGTAAGTAATTTACTAACTTCAAATTTTACAACTGCAAGGAGAGTGGTATTAAACCGGCATTGAGCTTTCCTTATAGACTTAGCCTCATCATCTAAAAGTATATAGTACATACAAATTGATGATATAATCCTAGGAATATCTTCTGATTTCCATCCTATCATCTTTATACACTCTCAACAGGTTGATAAATTTTGATTCCTAATGTGGACATAGTTTATTGGAAATAAAGACGGGAAATTAGTCAATACCTCAAGATAGGAATATTTTAAATTATATAGAATTGGTTTTAATTCTATCACTGTCAGTTTTGGTATTGAGGGGGGGATTTAGGGGGATTTAGGTCCATTAAAATATCTATCTTTTAATGTTTATTCTCTATAGAAAGAAAATCAATGGAAAATAGATATTCATAATCATCAACTATCATGGGTCCCATATAATGAACACACTTTTTAATTAAAAAAATTGCACTTTTTTTAACCCACACAACACTCCAAACATGAATCCAAACTCAAGTAATCCCATTGTAAATAAGAAAAATTAATCAAAATATGGGTGGAGTAGAGAATGTTGTGTGTTTGTCATTAGAGATCACATCCATCGAATAGATAGGAAGAGTGGAGTGTTATTCAATGGGATGTTTCCTAGATTCAAGGATATTAAAACTTACATTTTCTCCACTAAACTCAATGGAATATGTACAATTGTGAACATTTATGATCTGCCTTATTGTTTAAGGAATGGTCTCCCAAGTATGGGAGGATCATGTCATTGGGTTCAAGTATCTCCAATCACCAGAATGTAGAAATCAGGGGGAAGATGAGATTATTCACTCTTGTGAGGGAATCTTCGATCACTTATGATATTCGTGTTATGCTCTAGTTGTAAATTTGAATGATGATTACCATTGGTTAAATCTCTCCAACCTATAGAGAAGTGTATACAAAGTAAAGGATCACATTAATTGAAGGACCCAAATATATCATTGTAACAAAAAAATTAGGTCTCCCCTATGGTGAAGGTATCATGAAATTTCATGGATCCTTGAATTTGGTTGGAATTTCTGGTTGTATTATGGCAGATACATTCCTTCCCATGTTGACTCTTTCATTCCCCTTTAGTTTCCATCGATGGGTGTAAATATCTTTATGAAATTTAGTGTATCGCAAGATTTTTTTAACTGCATCCAGTAAAGGAATGTTAACTGGTACCTTTTTAAATGTATCCATTATTTATTTATCAATATCATTATCAAAAAAATATTATATTTATACATTCTTTTGGGGAAAGTAATTGGAATGGATTGTTAAGTGGAATTCCCAATGAATTGTTTTTCATTATTGTTATGTTTTCCATCATTAGAATATTTTTATGGTAAGGAAAGAGAGTTTCCAAGAGGGGGACATACCTTTTAGTATATTTAATGGAATAATAAACTTCTTTACGAATACTAAGTTTCATTATGCATTCAATAACTTTGTCTTCTGGACTAACAATTGGTTAGGATGGTAGTTGTCCAGAACCTTGCATCTTTATCTCACCGATGGTGTTTTCCAATTGACCCACTTTATTTTGAAGGTCTTGAATAGCCGATTTCATGGTATATTAGAACTGGAGGTTCTGGGTTTCCATTTTCTTTACCATGTCCTCTAGGCTTGTTTTATATTTGGGAGGATGAGGATTGTTTCGAGATGTTGTAGGATAAGAAGGTTGCATACCTTGGCCTTGTTGATACCAGTTCTATTTAGGGTATCTTGAGTTTCCTCCTTGTTGGAATTGTGGTTGTTCATTCCACATGGGGTTTGTATTTATCCTAAATGGTTCTTTCTTGAAGTTTGGTGCTCCCTAAAAAGGATTCCCAAGGAATACTACTACACAAGACTCAGATGAATCCTGATGTTTCAGGCACTTGTTAGAAAAATGAGTGTTCTCAAAACAAATACCATAATGTGTTGGAATGAGAGGAGAGTGTGAATTACCTTATAATGGTGTAAATATAATATATTATATTATCTACCTATTGTTCTTGGGATGAATGACATACCTCATGAACTCCTCAGGTTGGTGCAATTGCTCGTGTACCAAATTATTTTCCATTTTGATTCATGATGAATACTAAGTCATGAGAAATGGAAGGATTTTTATCAACTAGGGAACAACCAGCTGTAGAATATATCATACCAGGATCCATTGGGACATTTCCCTAATAAAATTATTAAATTATAAACAATTCACTAATTTGGTGGTGGGGTAACTTGAGAAAATAATTTCGAATCTTTCCCAATAATCAGGAAGGGTCTCTCCTTGTGATTTCCTAATTCTACAGATTTCCTTTCTAATTCTTACAGTTTGAGAGGTAGGGAATAAATTCTCAAAAATAGTCTTTTTAGGTCATTTTAGACCACATTTTTGGTAGGAAGAGAGTATATCCAATCTTTCACTACATCATCAAGGGATAAAGGGAAGCACCTAAACTTAATGAGATCTTTATATACATTTTTGGGATTCATGGTGGAGCACACTATGTGAAACTCCTTGAGATGTTTGTGAGGGTCCTCATTAGGAAGAAAATGTAATTTAGGAAGGAGGTGGATGATTATTGACCTTAGATAAAATTTGGTAGCTTCAAGATATTGTATGTATGTAGGTTGGTACTCCACATTTAGGGTGTTCAGTTCTTTTAATGTTTGATTTGGTTCAATTTTAGATTGGTTTGGGATCACTTGAGGTTCCAAAATGGTTTCCTAAATTTTAATTTATTGAACTAATATAGATTACCTAATTTATCATTGAAGTGTATTTTTAAATCTAATTCTATTGGTTATGAAGATCTCGGATAAAAAACAATAAAAATATGGAAGAAGAAAATTTCCAATGAGCCCCTCACCATAACAAATGTGGATGTTGGAACATACATGAAATGAAAAACCTAAAAAAATACCTAAAGGGTGGTAGTTACACCCTAAAACATCAAGATGATAAATCTATAAAATATGGAAAATAACACCATAAAATAAGTAAGGAAGGCTCATATGTGTTGGTTGGTGCTACTGGAATTTAGGGTATAGGTCCACTGGTTTTTGAAACAATGCTTAAAATTTTGAAGACTATAGAATATCCCAACAATCAAATGGTGTGTATGGAACTTAAAATCACTTTCAACCTATGTTGGAGGCTTGTCATGTACTCTAGTATTACATAGGTATATGTATTACCATACACATAGGAACAATTATGAGTACAAAGGCATGGCTTGATACTCAAATAGAACCTCAATACATAGGCATGCCCCAAAGTACATGGGCACAGGATAAAGTACATAGACAAGACCTTGGTGGTCAAGAAACATTATTTACCACATGTAAACACCATGTAGTTCCACATAGACAGCCATATTGGGTTCATCAAATAACATTGATAGGTGTTCAGGTGAGGGAACATGTCATATGACCCTAGGTACATGTTGTGCACCTTCTCAGACTCTAACTTCCATATCTTCTTCTTCAGGAATCGTATTTTGTCCCATGTGTACCCTATCCTGTGTGTTTTTATACATAGAATTAAATTATAGCCTTTATATTGACTTTTGGAAATACTATGTGAGGTGTTGTGATAATTATGCTTCTTTAGGAAATGCTTGGATGATATTAGTGATCGAGTAGGATCATTAGAGATATATCTTGGTTGGAAAGACCCTATCAAACCAAGGTGAGGGTATCCCATACTCTTCCCAGGTTGAGTGGTACCCCTAGTCACACTAGGTAATGAGTCATCTATCTACCATGTAGACCCTCTATCACAATATGGAATGGACCATCTACCTATTGATTGGAACCCCCTATTTCACTCGGGTGTGGGTCCACTACCAATGGAGTTGCATCCCCCCTGTCACACTAGGGAAAGGTTACCCTATATATTGAGTACTATCCATTGTCACACTAGTGAATAATTCCTCTATATATTTAATGGTACACCCTATCTCACTATAGTGAGGATTCTCTATCAGATATTTTTCCCCCTTGACTGTGGAGTGTAGTGTCGAGGTGTAGTTCCTCCACACCGTTTTTTATACAGACACATGAGATGTTGGCCATCAGGGATGGTCCTTTGGAACTGTTTCTAGACTCAATATCCTTATTAGGCCTATAGAGATAGATATCCCCTTCCTCTAGTCTAGGTTTCTTTATGATCATTTGTGTGTGTGTGTGTTGGGATTTGTTCCCCTCTTTCTATGGTTTTAATTGACCTCTATTGTATCTTTATATTGACCACTTTGTGATTTTACTGGTGTCCTACTTGGTATGTATAAACTCACCACTTCATGTTATTTTCCCACACATTTAATCTCTTATTCTGGTGAAAATAAGATCAATGGTGAGATTGGTGGAGCATAGTGATACTTAGGGTTCATTGTCCATGTTCGGTGGTCAGACATAGAGTGCAGCTGTTAGTTTCTCTTCAGCTTTCCTTATTCAAGTTTTTATTAGGTTGGGGCTTCATTTTTTGTTGGGAATAAATTTTTCCGATTTGAACTTTGAGTTTATATTTTTATACACTAATTCATTACCTAAAGTTTATTTCATGCATGGTTATACTCTAGATGTTTCAGTCTTTTCTTATTCCTTGAAACTTTTTCAGGAAGATGGTTGTGTTCATCTATATCGGTACTTAGGCTAAGGCTTCACATTTAATTTATTCCATATTAGTGCTTCTCTCTATCCCCTAGCCTATTGGAGGTAGGCTTGGGGTTGTCACATGTAGCTTGAAATCGGCCATACGGTCCCTCGTGGGTGGGGTCATGACAATACCAATCACATTAGTTTTTTGAAACATTGATGAATTATCTTTTTTACTTATGGAATTCATATCAATGGTTTATGATTATGTGATGGTTGGGTCTATTATAACCCTTTAATATATTAGTTAATGTTTTAATACACATGAGATCAAGGGTATATGAGTATTTGGACCAATCATAAGAGGGTATATGGGTATTTATCCCAAGTCCAAGAATATACATGGGTGGTAACCCAAGCCTATTATGTCTTAATGGGTAGATACATGATTTGATACATTGGTGGTTGGCCCAAGACTGTTATATAATGAATTTATTGGTGGGTATCCATGACATTTGATTTATGTTCTTATTTTTATTTCACAAACTTATGTTTTATTTTATTGTTATTCTCTCATTGATCATGATTGATTAATGATGTTTCCATATTATTATGAAAAATACTTATGACATGACTCATGATTTATAACCTATGAATAAATGGGTATTATTTTCATAATTTATGATCATGTTCACATACCCTTATTATTATATTATTCACACTTATGATCATCGATTGATATCTCTCATGTTTACCCTTATTGAGCATTTAAACTCACCATTTCTTATGTTTACATTTCTATATATTATGAAGAAATGTTTTAATTATAATATTCATAAAAATTTTACTATGTGAGAAATACATAATGATATATATAAATGATATTTCATGTATATATTCTCAAAAGCAACTAAAAATTTATGTTTCTCATGCATGTATTATTATTCTATGTGCTAAATATTCATCTAAAATGATATAATATTTATGTAAGTGATGATTGGGTTTCCATAGTTTTCATCACAACCAACATTTAAAGAGTATGATTTTAGCACCATAACTAGGTGAATGAATCCGGGGAATCATAATATAGATGTTCAATGAGATATATGTATGCAATTCAGAACAGATTTAAAATTCATCTAAATAATTGAGAATATTTCATAATGAAATATTCTGATAAAATGAATAAAATTTGTAATTTTAATCAAACTATGTGTATTAAAATATTCATGGTGTAAATATAAAAACATTATAAATCATTATGATATAATGCAGTATTCATTTGAGATAATTTAATAAGATATTCACATCAAAGTAATGGAGTCACATCACTGGTTATATGAAATGGAAATTCTATCACATTGTAGTGAATTATATGTGGTCACATTGGTATATTTTTCATAACATAAAACCACCTATAAGATATGGCGAATAAAAAAAATACATGGAGGTGCTTTTCATGTATTAAATGTGAAATGTAGGAGTAACAATCTAGATGGAATGGACCACACCATAGTTCATTCATGGTGACTATTTTAATAATTCTTCAATAATTAAAGAACAACATGTTTACTGTTATGTTTCAAGATATACTATGTTGTTAGATAAATTCATGCATAAATATAATATGAATAAAATAGCTTTAAAGTAATTTTATTTATAGAGATAATGAGGTTGTAGTTATTCACAAATAGTATAAAGAATAAATATCGAGTCTTTAAGAGATTTCAAGGGAGTTAATTTTCTAAATTTTTAATTATAATGAAGACCAAGTGTATAGTAAATTTGAAATATAACTAAATAATATAGAAATGGTATTCATGATATTATTCTATGAATGTGTGTGTGTGTGTGATAAAAATAATATGATGATATCTGGATACTACTAAGCCTCTAGATATTATTTTATTATTTATGAAATGAGAATAAATTGGTGGAATCCAAGAGATCATATTCATAAAACAACTTATTTGGGATATATCCCATAATAAAACTATATCATATAACAAGGGTGTGATAAGAATACTAGCGTTGTAACTATTATTTCATAGTGAGAAAGGTTATGGAATCCAAGAAACAAGGGATAAGCCTGGACATGTTGGCTCAAAAGATTATGTCTGACACACCACTACCCCTGGAGTTAGGGGAAGTTTAAGACATTTTCAAATGAGATTCTAGGAAGGATTCATGTTCTAGGGATATGTGTGTGTGTCATCAATCAATATATGTTGGATGATCTATGTGAGACATAAGAAATAAGTATAATAAGATACTCATAATATAGTGTGATATAGTATAGATATCATCTAGTGGATCTTTGGATCCCTTGATGAAATTCCATTAATGTATTGTGTGATACTATTTAAAGTAACCACTTCACGTGAAATAGTGAAATAATATTTAAACGGGATGTATAATTGGTTGCAAAAAGGACTAGGATTTTCTATCCATACCATGTAAATGACTTGTGTTATTTTATTTATTTACAATTCTACTTGAGTAACATTGGGAATAAAATAAGGATGGATTAATACCTTAACAAGTATAAGAGGTTGAATTAATTTAAAAAATCATAAAAAGATACCACTACTTCACCCCCTATCAGTGGTCCACCAAACCTAAGAACTATAAAACCAATTTGAAAATCCAACGTTTATTATCCCTTTGATTATAATTGATTGATACTTCTCTGGATTAATTGGGAATAAAAACTTTTTAAAATTCATATACATCACAAATCTATCCTTGGAATATTTATATAACAAATTATTCCATACATACTCAACAAAAACTACTAAAGTAAATCAAAAAAACTCACACGCCCAGAAGAAAACCACACAAATTTCCCCATTTCATAACCCTATATAAATACAAGATCCCCCAAAATAATATATCTATCTCTAATAGATAAAAAACATATTAATGGATTCTATATAAAATAGTTTTTCTCTCTATTTGTAAAAATATTTCGTAAATACATAAACTTGATAAACATGAAGAGATTTATGTTGTATTTATACACCTTTGACAAAAATAATATAAAGAAAAAGTGAGAGGGGGATGAAATCACTATACCTAATCCATGAAATTAAGGATTTTGAACTCCAATCATTAAGATTATTCTTTTAATTGTATCATATAGAAGTGTTTTAGTGAAAACACTAGGTATTTTATTATTTTCAGGAACAAATTATATATTTCAAACATTTATCTTCATAAGATCATTGAATAAGTGATATTTGATATAAATGTTCTATGATATTTAATGTTTAATTATATTTATTAATAAATTGGTAGCACTTCAATTATCATAGACCATAAGAAGTGGAAGATTTAACTTCACCTTCAGATCTTCAAATTGAGTCCTCATCCACATAAATTGGTTTTCAACTTGATTTTCATCCATATATTCTAATTCATAGTACCCAAGGTTATATGAATTTTTTTTAATGTCTTAACATATATACCATTCACCCAAAAATAAACATCAATAGATGTGACCCTTTTATAATCAACAGTTCTAGCACAATCTATATATGTGAATCCAAATAGATGAATCCTTTTATAGTACTATATTTTCATCCATAACCTATTGTGCCTCTAATATATCTAAGATTTCTCTTTCTAACCATGAAATAAAACTTCTTAGATGAACTTTTATTCATGGAACATAATTTAATAGCATATACAATATCAGTCCTTGATGTCATCAAATAAATTAAACATATAATAATATTCTTAAATTCCCTTGCGTTAATGTATCTCTCTTTATCATCTTTAGATAGTTTTATTCTCATTGAGATAGGTGTGGAAATAAGTTTCAAATAATCCATTCCAAACTTCCTTAAAACTTATTAAGAAAACTTCTCTTTATAAGTAAAGATGTGATCTCCTCTTAAGAAGTTTTTTATCCTAGAAAATATCTCATTTCACATAGCATGGAAGTTTTAAATAGCTTTATAATTTCTAAAGAAAAAACTTCATATATTCCTTCTTCATTTTTAGTAAAAATAATTTCATATTAATAAAAATTAATAAAAATTAATAAATTATTGTAATCTATAATGTAGGTATTTTTTCCACCCTTCCTTTATTGAAATATAAATTTCTTCAAATAGGTATCTAACATGAAATACCATGCTCTTGGGGCTTGATTTAATACATATAAGAAATTATTTAACCTGAAAACATTACTTTAATATTTAACAAGCTAGAAACAAAAATATTTCCTAATATATACATCCTCATCCAATTATTCATTGGGCAAAGCATACTTTAATTCCATTTGGAAAATCTTGTATTAAATTTTTTATACAATATAAAGAAATATAATAATGGTCACTAGTCTAGAAACAGTTCTGAAGGTCTCATAAAAATAAATTCCTCTAACTTGTGAGTACCACTTACATAAAATTCTTGTTTTTTTATAAAATTTCTCCCATTTCAATCATATTTTCTTAAAGCACCAACTTTGTTTCAATAACATTATTTTTCTGAAGCTTGGGTACCAACTTCGATGTTTTATTATTCTCAATATGATCCAATTCTTCATTCATAGAATCAATCCATTCTTGATTAACTAATCCTCATTTACATCTATTTTTTCAATATGAAAAAAATGGTGAGGTATATATTTTTGTCCTAAAATTTCATCTAGTCAAAACCTTTTATCATTCTCCTCTAATAATATATTGGACCACCACTGACATTCTCTACCGTATATATAATGAGAAAGATTTCACTTCATCACTAGAAATGATTCAATAAAAATATTTATCTTGAATTATTATAAACTCACATTAGTTCTAGAAACTACTTCATGTTTCTTGTGATTCGTCATACCAATACTCCTAATCCCATTTCCACAAACACATACTTTATATGATGGATTTGATACCAACCATTGATTTTTTTGACATAACTATGTATATTTAATTTACTTAATGAGAATATTTCATTAAATTCATTACCAATACCTTTTAGGTTAATATATTTATAGAATTGGTACCAAACAATAACTAACAAACCTTATGTTCTTTGTATCAAACACAAATGTTCCTCATTTTATAGAAAACTACTTAATTAAATATAGGTATTCAATATAAACCATAATTTCTTTCACATATGTTATCCTTATAACTGTTTCATGTGTAATAATTTTATTCATAACATGTGGAATATGAACATAAAAAAGGGGTGTGATAAAACTTCTAGTAAGGGAAGCATATAACTGAAGCTATAAAAATATAAGAATGGTATACAAAACATGGAAGGAATAGATCATCTAAATAATTCCATAATCAATTGAAACTGAGAGCAGGCTATATCCATGAAAATAAATGGAAATATAGATAAAATTAATTAATAGTCTCATACTAATATAATTCTTAATTCTATATATCAAAAACATGTTTGTAATGGCTAGTTTTAAGACACTATACTGATATTGGGAGAGTTATTCTCCAAAACCCAATTTGTATTGTCTCATGAGACATATCAATGCATCAAGGGGATATATAATATTAGTTCATACCCATCACCTTATTAATTCCATTGCATTCAATATAAGAGTCAACAATACCTTTTATATATTTCCCTAAAGAACATTTGGATGAATAAAAGACGTTTATATTCATATAATGAAAAATATGTAATCTGAGTACATAATCAACCTATATAAGCAGTTAATAATCATCAATAATTTCATTAATTTTACCATTTAAATAAAAATAATAACATGATCATAACCCATAAATTGAAATAAGTCGTGTGTTCAAAAAATAAATAATCAATTTTCCAATAATCATCCATAATATAATAACAACATATGGAACACCAATACCTTTCCCCATGTTAATATAATAACATTCTCTCTAATTTAATTTCATCTAATATGAGTTATATAAAATATAATGCTCTAACCATATAGATAAATGAGTATATGGATAAGTAAATAGTGTAATAACATGATAATAATACATAAATATAAATAAGGTGGATGTTTTCAAATTAATATTTCTTCATTATAATAAATAGAACATAGACACATCCGAGAAGGTATACAACCCAATAATAGATCGAAAACTGTGTTTTTTGGTACCATGAGTTCATTCCCCAAAAATATGAATATATATTAGAGTACAAATAGATAATAATAAACCCTATTAGGGTAAATCCTTTTTAAAAGGAAAAGGAAAATATAATTTAAAACATAAAAGAGATTTTAAAAAAACATTTTTTACATTGACATAAAATACAATATTATGGGTCCCTTTCATAATTCTTCTCAAAATGTAAAATGAAATATCTTTAAAACCCATTAATATTTTAAAAATAATAATTCATAATATATCCTTTAAAATACATAATTTTAACTTGAAGAAATAAGGATAGGAATAAAAAATATATGTAAGAGAATTGAAAAAACCTTTTTATTATTTTCAAAAAAAACATTTTTTCAAATATCACATTACAGAAAGTGTAACAAAACATTCATTAGTATAAAAATTTATATTTCCTATAGAGTTATACATATTACCATAGAATAAAATTATCTGGTGGTATAAACAAAGAAGTAAATATTTAAGTTCATGAAAAAAAATATAACTCAAAGAAATGAGACTTCAATTATCAATATTCTTTACAAGAAACATACTCATTGAAGTAATAAATATTTAAAAAATAAGAATCATGTTGTATAAATGAATATAAATAGAAAAAATATATATTACCCTATAATATAATCAATTTTTATAATTTATTAAACTTTTATTCCCAAGAGGATAATCATATCTGAATGAATGAAAATTAGGTTACCAAAAGCTTTTCACCTAGGGTGACATCTGAGTAAAGTCAATTTGATGGAAATTAACTAATTTTATATTTAAGATGAATAAAAATATATGATTAATATGAATCCATGGGTATTTAATACACCATTAAAATTAAAACATGTTGCATTAAATAAACATCTATCATTGAAATATAGTTAGAGATATAGAACCCATGCGGCTTGAGTAACATTTTAATAAAAAACATTGAAATAAAGGATTATAGTTTAAATTAAAATAACATTATTAAAATATAATTCATGTTATTATATCAAAAATTGGTAGTTTATACATCACATAAATGAAATTAGGTGCATAATATGAAACATGACTCAAAGAGAGAAATTAAAAAAATGCTTACCTTGGTAAAAATTTGTTCTTCACTTGCATCATATGTCCTGAATAATTAAATTATATTCTTTAAATACCTAATAAATAACCTATTTTGAATCATTATCAATTTATAATCCACACTATAATCATTCTATATATATAAATATAAATATTAGTTTATTTTTACCTATTTTCAACACTGGGTGTAAGTAATCATTATCGCTTCGAACAAGTTTCATAAAAATAGGTGTTGGTAAATATTATTTTTTTCAAATTTCATAACCATTATAAAATATAAGGTACTATAATTTATTTTCCATGAATGTTTATAAATATATATTTTTATTCTATGGAATTTTTTGTTACAATCCATGAGGTGAAATCGATGATGGTCATGTTTCGGTGATTGTAAATGAATGAAAGGTCTTTTTTTATTAATGGTTTAAATGTTGATATAACCTTAAAAAAACATATAAAATAATTATATACATATTTATACCATATTATACTAATAATTATGTTTTTATATGTTTCCATGATATAAATTCATATTATTTTTCAATTAGGTAGTTAAACTGACCCAAACATGATCCTACTATGATTAACGTATGATTATGAGGTGGTTTTATAGTAATATAATTACACTAGAATAATAATGATATTATTTAGTCTTTATTAGTGTGATATATAAAAATATTAAATAATTAGAAATATAATATAATTTATATAACTTCATTAATTTAATGACCCAAACGGTTATAAATAAAATTTCTCTTGTGATTTAATTAAATGTCTTATTATGTAATATGGATATAGAAAAAAGAAAGCAGTCCTTTTGTTTTATTATATCCTATAGGATTTAAAATACCATTAATAATCATTCTCATTGATAATATAGTTTTTTAATACTGACTATATGATTAGTATAAATATAGGGTTTTAACAAATCTAATTGACAGGGACAAAGTAGGTGATGGCCTCAACTTATAGGATCGTACCCTCTGAATCTCATTTATCAAAGCTTATGAGGGATATAGAATCACAAATATTTTCCCTTTACTAAAACCAATTTGACATCTAATAACTTAATCATTATAAAAACCATTTACTGGAGAAGTTTAATCTAATCGAGATCACACCCCAAACTATGTTCGCCGAACAACCCCATGAAAGTCTCATTTTCATGCACCTTACCCTTATGGTGTTTGATGATGTATTAAAGGGATATGTATACAGATTTTATAAATATTATTATGTAAATTATTTTTTATAGAATAACTAATATATTTTCATCCAATTATTGTTACTTTATAAATTATTTTTATTTTGATTCAATAAAACACAAAGTGCATTTTTGGTTAATATTTAAATTCCATTAAGGTAGTTATTTTTATGAATTAATGGATTTTATGAAATAAATAGTATTTTAAAAAAATTTATTATTAAATAATTTTTATCAAATATAAATAATCATTTAATTTTTTTGAAGTCAAATGTAATTTTTATATGTGTTCAAAAACAGTCATCGTCAAAAAAACCCAATATTTTTTTAAATAAATGAAGATTATTATTTTTAAGTGAAAATACACACATTTAGAAAAATATTTTGATAAAATGAATATTCTTTTTGGAATCAAAAACATAAAAGTTATCCAATAGTTAATTTTTCTTAAATTTATAAGACAGTCAAATTTTCGGGCAAAAATTAAATTCCGTATAAATATACAGTGGGTATTACGACATAATAATGAACCAAAAGTGATTTAATAAATACTATAAAAGGAATCCATGACTAAATCTATGTTGTCTTATTAAAATAATGGTATTTTTTGATTTTTTATTCATTTTTTAAATCTATTATGAATCCTCCAAAACCAATGATATAGTTTAAGGTTTTAAAATCCTTTCTTGAAGAGTATCACTCACTTCCACATAATCAAGGGTATTATTTTTTTATTTTCATCCATTTTCCATATAAAATAATGAAAAATATTCCCATTTGGTAGAAACCAAGGTATAAACACATGGAATGGTTTGTTCTTTTGATTATTTTATTATATAGAGTTTAAAACCTATATTTGATAAACAATAAAGAAATCCCCACGCATTTCCTATATAAACCCACCCATTATCAAATTTATCTTCTCTAAAAATCCTTATAGCACGTCCTTACTCTTCTATAACCACTCTATAGTCCTCACATGGTTCCAAAAATCTTTCAATAATCTCATCTTAATCATTTAGAGTCACACACTCAATTAAGGGATCCTCACCTTCTCTTTATTATTAAAGTTTCTTTATTATCATATGCCTTATATTTCCAATTATTAATGTTGGGATAAGTATTTAAATATCCCTATTACTATGAATTTTAATTATAAATTATGGTAGACCCATTTCTATATCATCCACCCATTTTATGAATTTTTATGTGATGTCGTTGTGATGTAGAAAATTCAACATGATTTTCCATGCCAAAAAAATTGTGTAGTGAATATCATACCCATTTCCTATCAAGGGTTTTAACCTTTATAAACTTATACACATTGGACTTGGAAATTAAATGTATTTATTCCACACTCCTTGATCATGGAATAAAATATAATGATGAATGAATCCATGTTTTATGATCTATGTGGAACACTTAATTATTAGAATGAAACGAAAGTGACGGGTGCACCTGAAATTATATAACACTACAATGCATTAGGTAATATTTATTCGCATAAGATTTCATGTTGGGATAGGGAGTGAACATGATTCTATTATGGGTATTTTTCCATCATGATTTCTTGGTAGTTATCATTAACCTTTGTTTATGATGTAGATTTTTATGTTGTTTCGACATTTCATATGTTTCATTTCTGATTATCATGTTATATCATGTATTATTTTTCATGTTTATGATTCTTACTCTTTTTATGACCCGTTGATATGACTATTGTCTAAAATTTATTATTCGCTTAATTTTATTCCATGTTTATTCCCTTATGGAAATTTATAGCTCACCCATTTTATTATGTATATCCCTAGGTTATCCCATGTAATTTTAAGTGCGATTATGTTAAGGAAGTTTTTAATAAAGATGGTGTTTTTCATATTTTAAATTGTTATTTCATAAACCTAATTAAAAAAATACACTATACTTATAGATATTTTGGGTTGTATTATGTTTATTTTTATGTAATAAATGATGAATTAAGTTATAATAAAGAACATTGTTGTTATATTTGGTATCAAATGAAGGTTTGGTTGTTTTGGGGATTATTATTAGAAAACTCTAGAAAAATTATTAGGTATAATAATAAGTATAATAATACATCCCAAAAAAATTTCAATTATTTATTAATTTGTTTTATCAAGAAAATATATAATTGTCTGGATACAACATGTTGATGTGGCTCTAGCATAGATGTATATAGGGGTAAAACCTAAAAATAATTTCTTGAGCTAGAATCAATTAGAAAATAGTGCACCAAAATGGGCCTTACTGTGCCCCTGGTTTGACACTCCCAAGGTATTTTCTTTATTAAATTCATAATATAATTATGAACCATAATTAGAGGAACAAAATACACCTATAAGAATATGTGTTAAGAAACAGATCATGGATAACCTAGATTGAAGCCTATAAGTTCATAATTTATGGAATAAATTTGATTTATAATTTGTCCATTTAATATGATTAGATTCCCCTCTATGTGTTTAATAGTTCAAAATACTCATCCAAAATTTTAATTTTATTCTATCCAGTGGCTATAAATAAGAAGAATTTGGTAAACAATCAATGTGATGGGAATTGCGATGATTGTCCCAAAAAAGTAGAAATCGTTAGAGTACAATGTTAATGAAGGAGTTTTAAGATTCGGTTCATGGATATGTGTATCATTAAATCCTTAAAGAAGGATATATTTTAATATTCACATAGTTTGGCCTTCTCTATCCATCCTGGAAGCATAAAGATGTATTGAGATATCTGAGAACACTATTGGTGGGACAATATGAAGAAGTATATTCTGTAATATATATCAAGTTTTCTTGTATGTCAACAAGTGAAGGTTGAAAAAAAGATTCCAAGGCGATGATGAAACCATTACCCATACCAACATGGAAATGTTAAAACATCACCATGAACTTTTTCACTAATATACTAATAAAATAAAGTGGAAATAATGTTATCTGGGTTGTGGTGTATCTTCTTATAAAGCATGAACACTTCATTGTGATTCTAGAGAATTTCTCACTCGATCAACATGCACAAATATAAATCAAAGAAGTAGTGAGGATTCATGGAGAACCATTATTAATTGTATCTAATTGAGATCTGAAATTTTCCTCCAATTTCTATAAAAATTCTCCAACACGATCTAAACACTAAAATGAACTTTAGTATGACCTATCTTTCTCAAACTAATGGATAGTCTAAGAAAAATATTAATACCATAGAATACGTATTGAGAGTATGTTATATGAACTTAAAATGATGATGAGATCAACATATTCTTCTAATTGAGTTCTCATACCATAAAATATTCCACTCAAGCAACAAAATGGCTCCCTATGAATCCCTCTATGGGAAGAGGTGATGAACACCTATATACTGGGATGAAGTTGGGGAATGGAAAATTCTAGGTCATGAAATGGTTGAGGAAATGGTGGAAAAGGTTGAGACCATTTAGTATCACATCAAGGCTACTCATAGTCGAAAGAATATCTATGATGATAATCATTGATGATACCTAGAGTTTGGTGTTGGAGACATGTATTTACTCTGCATATCTCCATGGAAGAAAGTTATGATATTTGGGAATAATGAAAATCTTATCCCAAGATACATTGGACCCTTTGAGATCCTTAATCGCATTGGAGTGGTGGCATACTGACTAGAACTCCCACCTAACCTATCTCAAGTACATTATGTATTCCATGTATTCATTTTGATAAAGTACATACTAGAACCCTCAAATGAACTCAATCTATAGGTGGTTCCATTGGAAAATGTTCTTTCATATGAATAGAAGATAGTGAAGATCTTATATCATAGAGAAAAAGTTCTACTAAGTAAGAAAATGCTTCTTTTAAAAGTGTTGTGGAGAAAGAAAAAGTTTGAAGAAATGATGTGGGAATGGAAGGAAGTGATGAAAAAGAGATACCGTTATTCATTTTAGTTTGGAAAAAGAAAATTTCTAGGGTGAAATTTTTTAAGGGGTAATATTGTAATGACACAAAACAATTATAAATAAAATTTCCCTTGTGATTTAATTATATGTATTATTATGTAATATGGTTATAGAAAAAACATTCAATCATTTAGTTTTATTATATCATATCATATTTAAAATACCATTAATAATCATTACCATTGGTAATATAGTCATTTAAAATGATCATATGATTAGTATAAATATAGGGTTTTAGAAAATCTAATTGACATAGACAAAGGAAGTGATTGCATCAACCAGTTGGATCATACCCTATAAAGGACATTAATCAGAGATTTAAAGGGAGATATCATCACTATTCTTTTCCATTGACCAAGACAAATTTGATATACAACAACTTAAGAGTGATAAAAATTGTTTGAGGGAGAATTTCAAGCTCATCAATATCATGGCCCAAACCATGTTCGTCGAACAACCCCATGAAAGTATCACCATTGCACACCTTACCCTTAGAGAGTTTGTTGGTGTATTAAAGGGATATGTATCTATACACCAAGAATATGATTATTTAAATTATTATTTATAGAATAATGAATATATTTTCATCCTATTTTTGTTACTTTATAAATTATTTTGATTTTTATTAAAAAAAACACAAAGTGTATTTTTTGTTAATATTCAAATTCAATTAAGGAAGTTATTTTGATGAATTAATAGATTTTTTTAAATAAATGGTATTTTTATAAATTATTTTTATTAAATTATTTTTAGAAAATATATATATGATCATATAAATTTTACAAACTCAAATGTAATTTTTATAAGAGTTTTAAAACAATTATTTCCAAAACCACAAATTTTTTTAATAAATGCCTATTATTATTTTTAAATTAAAAATACACATATTTAGAAACTTATTCTGATAAAATTTATATTATTTTTTGATTCATAAAGTCAAAATTATCCAATGGTTAATTTTTCATAATTTTATGAGACAGCCTAATTTTTAAATAAAAATTAAATACTGTATAACTATACAATGTGTATTATGACATAATAATGACCCAAAAGTGATATAATAAATAATATAAAAGGAATAAATGAGAAAATATATTTTTTACCTTTAAAATAATTATATATTTTGTTTATTTGATTAATTTTACAAATCCATTATGAATCCTTCAAAACCATTAATATATTTAAAGGTTTTAGAATACCTTCTTCAATAGTATGACTCACTTACACATAATAAATGGTATTATTTTATTATGTTCAGACCATAGCCTTATAAAATAAAGAATACCACTCCCATTTTTTCAGTATCATTGTAAAAATCATGAGAGATTTTGTGGTTTTTTTTATTTTAGTATGGAGTCCAAAAACAAAGTTTGGGAAATATTAAAGAAATCCCAACTCATTTCCTATATAAACCCACCCATTCTCCCATTTCTATTCACTAAAAATCCTTTGATCTTGTATTTACTCTTCCCTCAACTCTCTATAGTCCTTTTAAGGTGGCCCCAATCTCTTAAGAATACCCTCCCAAGCATTTGGAGTCATACACTCAAGAAAGGGATCCATACATTCTCTACTTTATTCAAGTTTAGTTATTATAGTATGCATTAAATTTTAAATTAATAATGTTGGGATATGTATTTCCATGTCCCTATTACTTCCCATTTTATGTAAAGATTATTAGAGACCCATTTCTCTCTCATCCACCCATTTAAGGAATTTCTATGTGACGTTGTTACACTGCTAAAATTTCATCACGATTTTCCATGCCAAAACAATTGTGTAGTGAATACCACACTAATTTCCTATAAATGGTCTTCACCTATATACACTTTTAATTAATTTAATTTTTAATTTTATGTATTTATTTGAAACTCCTTGATCATGTAATAAAATATTATGATGAATGAATACATTTTTTATGATTTATGTGGCACACTTAAGAATGATAATGAAATGAATGGGATGGGTGAACCTAGGATTATATAGTGATCCAATGTATTGGGTATTGTTTTTTCCCCTGAGAAATCATGTTTCGAAAGGGTTTGAACATGATTCCTTTATGGGAATTTTTCCAATAATATATTTTGGCAGTTATCCTTGACCTATGTTTATAGTGTAGTGTTTTAAGTTGTTTCCACGTTTCTCATGTTTTCTTTATGATTATCATGTTATATCATGTCTCATTATTCATTTTTATGATTCCTACTCATTTTATGCCCCACTGATATTCCTATTTTATAAAATTTATTATTATATTCATTTTATTCCATATTTATTCCCTTACTGAGCTTTATATCTCACCCATTTCTTATGTATGTCCCCAAGTTATCCCATGTTGTTTTAAGTGAGAGCATGTTAAGGAAGTTTTCAATAAAGATAATATTTTTCCTATTTAAAATTGTTGTGTAATGTACCTAATTCTCAAATACACTAGAATTATCAATATTCTGGGTAGTGTTATGTGTACTTTTATGTAATAAATCATGAAGTAATTTGTAAAAAAGAACAGGATTGTTATAATTACTTAGAGATAAAAGATCATTTTCCTCTTAGTTATCTAATTTTTAATGATTAAATTATAGATAATAGTTTTTTGATCATATCATTAATAAGTTATCCAGTTTTTCATAAGTGAACTATAGTTTTATTATAAAATCATATTTATCCTTTAATGTCATCTTCATTACTATCTGTATAAGGTGACATTGAAAACAAAAAACAAAAATAAATAATTTCATTGAGGTTTAGTGCGCAAATACACATTGGTGATGATTTCATTTTCCATAGAAAGGGTGTTATGTCCTAGATTTTACAAGAGGTAAGGATAGTTGAATTTTTTTTAAAATCACTATTTTTATACTTGAAATGTGATTAAGTGTCCAAGTAGAGATTCAAGAGTTTATTGGTCTCATTCAAAGCCCAGAGCTACAGACTTTGGAAAGGAAGGTTGAGTTGCATACTTAGTGTATGGTTATTACTAACCATGCGACTCAACCATATAGACCCTGAAGGGTGATGTATGGATTTTTTAATCATTTTAAGGGGGGATCATAGCCATGTAAGGGATATTTAGAAAACTATATAAGAGCTTCATGGGTTGTTCATGTTTTTTCCAAAATGTGTGCCCTGTCGCATGCTTAGTGACACATGGTATAGGCGCAGGGTGAGGAACACGGTTTGGAAAACCCTATAGGAATACCATGCACCCCTTTATGTGAAGGTTGAAATGTATTTTTCCCCTACATCATCCTAAAGTTAAATCTCCTTCTCCTTCCTATTTCTAACAATAGACTTCACACTTAGAGGTCTCCCATTTCCTCTATTCTATGCTTTGAGCCTCTTCCTTAATCCAAACTCTGAATCTTTTCCATTTGGTTAGGTTGGTTAGCTAGAGTTAATCTATTCAGTACCCTTATTTTCTTCATTTATCTCATTGTATGTAATGTTAAATTCATCTGAGATAAAATCTCCTATGTTTAGGTAGTTTGTCTATTTCATCAATTTTCACTAGTTTCAATCCAAATTAAAGGATAAAAATGGATGAGGAGAGTACTACCAAGATAAGGTAGGTGGTACAGTTATTTTCGCATAAATTCTATATATTTATATTATATTCCATTGTACCTTGTGCCAAAACTTCCATTAAACACATCGTAAACGTAAAAATAATTAATTGATGGTGAATCACCTTGTTTGGGTTAGTTTTATAAACCTAAATTCAATATTGTAGGATGATAACCTTGACATGATCCACCCCTTAGGGTAGACCTTACTTAAATTACTATTATCCTTATGCCTTGAAAAAAACCAAAACACCAATTAATGTGTTTTGAGTTCCCCCTCAAAAATAAAATTTAATTTGAATTAAAATAAATAAAAATGATAGGAAATGTATATAGGACCTTGTTATTATTGTTTATAACTTGGGATATCCTTTTTTAATGAATTATAGAACAAGGATTTAATGTATTGTTAAAATTGTATAAGTTTAATTCTAGCCATCATTTACTTCATTATGAGGGAGATACAAGGGTTCCAACTTGGAATTCCTTGGATGGGATAATTGTTAATAATAACTAGAAGTTCATAAATGAATTATGACTCATCTTTAGTGATACATGGGTTCCTATGTAGAACACGCCAAATGGTCCCACCAAGCGGATGCCTTTATATTTCCATATGAGCATTACCTAGTTCCATAGTGGATTACCTTGGATATGATCATAAGGTAATGCAATTATACCATGCATGAGTGATACCTAGTTCCCTATGTGTTATACCATAAATGGGATCAAGGGGTATACCTTTATACCATGATATGAGTGGTATTTGGGTTCTTTATATAGAACTCATTGAACAGACTCCTTTGATAATGGGTTTTTAAAGTATACCTTGAGCGATACCTGGGTTCCTCTTTATGAAAAAATCTGCATGGGATCAAGATGCCAACTACATAAATGAATTGTTTTTAATATCATGTTTAAGAACATTATTTAATATTCTCTTTGCTTTACATACTTTATGTTCAAGTTATATTCCATTCTTAAGCTCATATGCCCAAAGAATTATGGAACCTTCTATGATATGCATGGATTCCTTGGGTATAATCCTTAGTTCCTATATTTTTTAGATATATATATATACGTAAATCTTCATATGTTTATGATTTAAATACATACATACATATATAAATAGATATAAAAATATATAGGGTGAGATATATTCCAATATGAACTAGTTTAGGAAGAAGAAGGTAAAATCAGATGGGTGTCCCATGAGGAGCATGAACCAATGTGATTTATTTTATTTACTATTATACATTGATTATTTACTACACACTGAACATTATATATATATATATATATAATATATGGTTCTAAACATAGTTGGTGTTGGCCAACTAAGTAAATCTCACACCCTGTTAGGGATACTGATTAGTACCCAAATAGAATTCATAGATGTAGGTAGGGAGAAAGGGAAGCATCCGACTTTGGATGTCTAGACCTCTATACTAAGATGGAGTTTAAGAGCAGATTATAAAGAATGTTATCATGATTTCATTAGAGATATATTTTGGTCTTTTCTTCATTTTTCATAGCATATTGGATATGCATGTAACCATGTATCTTATTTACTTACCCTTTTTGTATAGCATCAGGACATTATCACCTTTTTTTAAGTTATTGAATTTCTTATGCCTATTTAATATATTTGGATGGTTTTTTATTCTACTTATGCTTATTTATTGTTTTGATACTATTTATTGATATCATTATATGATTATTCCACACTTTATTCATGAAATTATAGTCTCCCAACCATATTAACACATACCCTCACTACTAGTCAGTAGCCTCTAGCTTATGTGGAGAAACACTTGAGGCCTTGTGACCAACCAGGTTCAGTTACTTATGATTAAACCGGGTTCGAGATGATATAAAGTGGTATTAGAGACATTTTCCTATTTTTATTATTGTCTGGGTTATTATATAAGATACTACAAATTTATCAGAATTTGGTAATGATCATGTGACTACGAGTAGCTAACCCACATATAGGGAAAACTCAAATTATCTAGAAAGGGTCATGTTATTCTGGATTATTCCTATTATAGCTTTATTTATCTCACCATTAGGTGATTCACATGGTTTCTGTAATTTGTTATCATTATTATTATGTATTATCTTTTAACCTTTTACTATTATGGAATGGAAGTATTTGTTCACGCATCATTATAGAAACATAGAGATTCACATCTCATGCCATATTTATTTTATTGTGTGCATTGAATGTAGTATGTTATGGTCCCTTGATTGATATATCTATTATCTTATTAACATTTATATAGGGTGAATGAGATAAATAAATCATTACATAAAGATCCTACATCAACCAAAATTGGTTTTCCCATATAGCTTTATCGTCTAAACTTAATTAACTAGTTATTCAATGGTTGATCCATGGACCACTAATCAAATGGGACAAAATTACAATTGGTATAATTATATAAATTCAATTTTTAGTTTATGAATCATTTTATTCAATAAATTAGGAATGGTGATTCATCTAATAAAATCATTTTATTCTACCTATAACATCCTGATACTAGATGTAATGGTTAGGTCATAGTTACATAACGTTTCAATTGAAAATGATAAATATTATTCCTTTATAACATGGTAAGTATGACTCACGTAAATAGAAAATTATACATATATACATATAAAGTAATATTGAATTAAATAAATTTTAATTCTTAAATAAAATGTATATCATTAAATGGGGATTCCAAATGCAATGTAGATGGTGTTTTTCTCTATACCTTGTAATTGACACTTCATATATCAGGAATATTGTTAAGTGATTTCATACCTCTACTCTAACCTGACCATAGTAGTGGGTAGTATGGAGTTTCTCCTATGACCTTTATAATCTTTCTCATCACCTTGAAATTGCATTATGAGCAGGCGAGAGGTATAACATTTATATTGGAAGGCATTTCACTTCTCCTTTTTCATTATCTGTGATCATATCTACTATCGGATCTTATCTGAGGTGCATGTTTTAAATTTTAGATTTATGCCACCATAACATCATTGAGTCATGATCCAAGGTGGTGGAAAAAACCACGATCCAAAGGTGGTGGGCTCTGAGCCACCAGTGCTACCTCGTGTAGTTCCCCCTATGGCACCACTTGTTATTCATGATCTGGGCATCAATTCTTAGTTCCAATAGAACTTCCTAAAATCTATGAAGTCTATGTAGGCATCTCTTTGACCATCCCCTACTATGGAAAAGTTTACGTGATAATTCTATAAGAAGTACCCTCCCAAATTTTCAAGGGATGAATGATCATAGGCTATTGAGTAATGGCTTGAGGTTGTGTTATCCATCTTCAAGAATCTAGAGATTTATCTGAAGAGGATGGTCAATATCACAACTTATATTATTAGAGATTATTTCCTGGTGTTATTGGGATGTTATTAATCATGTTTTTCATCATCAAGATATGTTCTAGGTGGAATTTCATATCACCTTCTATGACTACTACCTTTAGATAAAAAGAGTGTACCATACGTGAAATATGTTTCACCTTTAGTAGATTTATATGAATTTTATGGAGTATTTATCTTGTTTCATCATGCTTTAGTGCTTCACACAGACACCTTCAGGTGAAGAATTGATGATGATGATAAATTTTTATGATGGGATTGTGTACACCATGCAATCAAACGTAAATTTTTTTTGATTGACTACTAATTCAGAAATAGTGAACTGAGACCTCATCACAAACAAAATCCATAGGGAAGATGATGGTGTAGTCAAGCATGGTTCATTACTATAAAATAGTTTTGTTTATTTGAGTGGAATGAAGTGTTTCTTTGAGTCTTCTCATGGGAGTAGCAATAGTCAGATGGCATGCACTAACAGTCATATGATATGTCATCTGTGTGGTAGGTCAGACCATAAAAGATTAAGTGTACTAATGACCCAAATTATTGGTTGTATTATGGAAATATGGTTCATATATAGTGTTTATACATACGATTTCCTCCAGTTCGTAGAGAGAAATATTATTCAATGACTTCACATTCGGATTCCAGATCTACATCTCCACATCAGGCAGGGGTCTTGACTACTACCGGTTGATCAGGCCGAGGTAACCAGGCTTCAGATATATAGAACCAGTAGAGAAAGCCTATCTGGGGTAGTTAGGTTATATCTTGAGGCCAAGTAACTAGCCATATCTATGTAGTTAAGCCTACTCTCAAGTATTAGGGAATATATGCTTCTACAATTCAGGGTACTATTACAGTAGGATCTACATAAGTATCTACCTTATTTGACATAGTCACTTCACATTATTTTATATCTGTGGAAATTATGGTACATATGGGCATAGAGATATAATAATTTTGTGGTGTAATGACTCTTGAAACACTATTAGGGATTTTATTCTAGATCTTACATTGATGTAATGAATTCCCCCTTGAGATAGGTGTTTATATTTTCACATGGAACCTCTTTATCCTTATGATGATAGGTTTTAACATTATACTAAGAATGAAATGGTTAGTATCCTTGAATGCTTATTTTGATTTCTATTACTGGAGGGTTTCTTTTACATCACCCAAGTGTGGTACCAATATCCACAAGGTAAAATTGGATTTCTATGTGAGAGAAGTGAAGTTCACTATTGAGCTAGTGCCAGGAGCCGCACGGGCATCTATCCCTCTTTACAGGTTATCACTATCTAGGCTTCTAAAAAATAAGAATTAGTTGGTATCTAAGGATTTTATATGACTCAGTGCTTCTCCAGGGGGTTAACTTTTCCTTTTCTCTGAGTAGAAGGAAAATACCCTCAATATTTTCATGGATTACCATTAGTTAAACTAGCTTACGATTAATAACGGATATCCAATTACATGTATAAATGTTTTCTTTTACTATCTCTGAGAAGAGAGGGGTTTCTCAAAGATTTATTTGAGTTTCATCTACCATCATGTTTATTTTAAACCACCAGATATACCACATATAAAAATTAATAGTAGATAAGCTATATATGAATATTTTTTTCATGTCATTTGATTTTACAAACATAACAGCAGTTTTCATGGATCTAATGAATTAGGTTTTCCATCCATATCTAGATTCATTTTTGGTAGTCTTCAAGAAATAGATCTTGGTGTATTCTTATACTTGAAGAGACAATGCCACACATCTTGATATTGTCCTGAATACACTGAGATAGAACCAATTATATACTAATCTCACTCAATTCCAATTTTAGATGGATAAATTCTACTTCCATAGTCACGTAATCTCATGGGAATGAGGGTCTATTGACCCAGAGATGGTGAGAGTCATAGTACCATGGGAATATCCCATGAACATCTTCAATGTATGGAGTTTCTTGGGGTTGGAGGGCTATTATAGACATTTTATTTAAGAAATTTCAGGGCTACTAGTTCCTCTTACCAACTTGACCAATATATGGGTCATGTTTACATGGTATTAAGCATTAGAAACAACCATTTAGAAGTATAAAGGAAGATTCAATTTAGCACCAATACAGATTCTAACAGAGACGGGATGAAGCTATACAGTTTTTTGGGATGCCTGAAGTATTGGTCTATGAGAAGTTCTGATGTAGGGAGAATCAGTTTTAGTATAAGGGTCCCAAAAACTAATGCCTCAGAGTATAATTACACTATGCATGACCTAAAAATAGAAGTTGTAGTTCATGTCCTATGGTGTTGGAGGAATTACTTACTAGGGGAGTATTTTTTGTGTACATAGATTACAAAGGCCAAAAGTATATAATAATCCTATTGACTTGATTCTTGAGAAGAAAATGTGGGTTGAATACCTATAGCCATTTGACTTTGATATTTTCTATATTCTTGGAAAGGGAAATGTTTTTTCAGATTATCTAAGCCAAAATACTTGGAAATGGGTAGTGAATTAGGCCAATAGTGAGAGGAAGATTAAATCCTATTTTTGTTAGATACATCTGGATGTTCAACAGTATCATAGGAGGCATGTTTTAGCTGTCTTAGAAAGATGTCCTCTCTTCTGGAGTGAGTAAATATAAGATACCCTTATGATCCTAAGGGCTTAGTCCTACGAGAGATAATTTTTTGTGAGGACCAGCATCTTAGATTGTACATTGATGAGGATTACATATTGTGTATTAATGTGTGTTTTGAGTGTATGTGGATATATAGAAAGATTTTATGTAGGGTCTCAAGCCTCTATTTGGAAGTAAACCCTAGACTCACCAAGATATACACTGATATACACCACGAGTATCAGTGGATGGGCATTAAGGGGAATATTTCACATTTTATCACATTGTTTTCCACCTATCAATGGGTGAAGATGGAGTGCCAGTGGCCTTATGAACTTTTATAGAAATTGTCCATTCTTGAATGGAAATGGGATGACATCACTACGGATTTTGTGATGGGTTTCTGAGATCCCCTTGAAGAAGTAATTTAGTATGGTTTATCATCAATATTTTGACCATGGTCCCTCACTTTCTACCTATCGAAGAGAACTTTTTAGTGGAAAAAATGGGAGTATTTAAATTTTCGAGATTATACACCTTTATTTTGTTCACTACAATACCATATCAGATAGGGACACTCAATTTATGTCTCAGTTGTAGAAGGGGTTGTATAAGGAACTGGGTTCAAAGCTAAAATTGAGTATAGCCTATCACCATCATGTTGATAGTCATTCGGATCATATAATATGAGTGTTAAAGGATATGTTCCAAATATAAGTCCATGATTTTTAAGTTTGATAAGATTAATACTTATCTCTTATTGAGTTTTCTTACAATAACTACTTCTAAGAGGCAACTTATATATATATATATATATATATATATGATTACCTATATAGTAGGTCATGAAATTCACCCTTATAATGGTTTGAGGCTAATCAAGTAACAATAACAGAACCTCATCTCATTTAGGAATACATTATAGAAGGAATGAATTATCCAAAAGTGTATGGATACAGCTTAGTCTAGGAAGATTTCTTATACTGGTCATTTTTATGGCCTCTGGAGTTCGAGGTGGTACATTAGTAATCTCTAAAATTTTAACCCAGATTGGTTCGTAGACATATTCAAAGACAAGGTAGGCTATATCCTTTATACATCGAGCCTTTTGAGATCTTGGATAGATTAAAGCTAGTATCTTATCGATTGGACTTACCTTAGAGGTACTGTTTTATTCACAATGTATTCTATGTATCTCATCTTCACTATTACCATTCATGCCCATCTCAATATTTTGATCCAGAGGATACGGAACTTGAGTATGATGTGTCTTTTGAGGAAAATCATATTCATATCATTTATCAAAGAAAAAATACTCACTAAGGAAGGTTGGTCCCTCTAGTTTGGGTTCTATAGAAACATGCTTGTGTACAAGATGAGACTTTGCGGAGAGAGGCTAATGTTTGTGATTAGTGTCTAGAAATTTTCAAAGAATATGTTTTTCCACCCTTGGAAGGGAAAATCGGGGACAAGTTTTTTTAAAGAGGGTATATTGTAATGCTATTTCTTTTCCAAGGGGTAAAGATGTGCTAATTTTATGTTCAATCCTATTTATTTATACTTGAAATGTGATTAAGTTGAAAAGGAGTTATTTGGAGCATTTGAGGCTCATTAAAATCCTAGAGCTATGAATTTTAGAAAGGAAAACTAAGTTGAAAGGTTAGTGTATTGTTAGTAATAACTATATGAATTAATAGTGTGTGCCCTAAAGGGTGATGTGTTGTTTGTTTAAACCTTGTAAGGTACCACATAGCAATGTGAGAGAGATTCAAAAAAGTGTAGTGTATCCACATAGGTTGCACATGGGTTTTCAAAACCACGTTTCCCACTACATGATTAGTTCCAGTTAAAGATTATAGGAACATGTTTTAGGGAACAATTTGGAAAACTCTGAAGTCAAACCATGCAACCCTTTAAATGAAGGGTGAAATGTATTTTCATCCCCTCCCTCCAGTTAAAATCAAATCTCCTTATCCTTCCTCTTTTTTACATCAGACCAAACTCTTAGAGATCTACCATTACAAATAATCTAGGATTTGACCCTCCATATTTATTCAGACCCCAAATCGTCTGTTTTTATCTATGTTGGATAGCTAGTAGTAAGATCTTTGATCCCTTTCCCTAATTTCTTCATTATCTCACCGTATGGAATGCTAAATCCATGTGAGTATAAATTCCATATTTTCTTTGTGTTTGTATATTTCATTAATTTCCTCATATTTTTTATGAATTAAATCTTGAAAATAGATAAGGATAGTACTACCACATGAGGGTAGGTTGTCTAGTCATTTTTTCCTAAAATATAAATGTTTATCTTATGCATCATTTTTTTGTGTGATAGGCCTTCCGTGAAACGATTCCTAAATGTTAAAATAATTATATTAATGTATATAAACTTTCCTTGGGTAGTCTTAGTAACCTAAATTCAATGTTATAGGATTTTAACCTTTATTTGGGCCACCCCTTAGGGCGTTTCTTTAATAATGTTTTATGAGCCGCATGCCTTGAAAAAACCCAACCACCAATTAAGGTGTGTTGAGTTAACCCATAGAATGAAAATGAAATTTGAATTAAAAACAAGGAAAATGGTAGGATATGCATATAGGACTTTGTTATTATTATTTATAACTTGATATATCCTAATTAAATGAATTTTTCAGCATGGATTAAATTTATTTCTAAAATCGTATGAGTTTAATGATAGACATCCTTTATATTGTGTTGAGGGAGATATAAGGGTTCCGAATTGGAATCCCTTGTATGGGTTCATTGAAAATAATAACTAGAAGCTCATCAATGAATTATAGCTCATTATGAGTGATACAAAGGATATTTCATAGAATACCTTGGGTGGGATCACATGGTGGATGCCTTTATATTATCCCATTATAGATACCTGGTTCCCTATTAGATTAGCTTAGATGGGATTGGAGGGTAATTCTACTGTACCATGCCATGAGTGATACCTGGTTCTCTATGTGGAATACCATGGATGGGATCAGAGGGTTATGCCTTTATAACATGCCATGAGGGATACCTAGTTTCATAATATCGAATTCCTTTGACTAACTCCTACAGTAATGGGTTTTTATAGTATTCATGGAGTGATACTTGGGTTACTCTAAGCAGAATTCCATGGATTGGATTAGGATGAAAATTAATTAGATGAATTGATGTGACTTCCATGTCTAATAACATGATTGGAGTTGGCTATGCTCTACATACTTGAGTCCTAGGGATATTCCCTTCTTAAGCTCATACTCCATGAGAATTACCGAACCTCTTATGATTATTCATGGATGCCTTGGGTATACAAAATCGATCCTATATATATATTAAGTATCTATATATACACACAAATGTTCATATATATATGATATACAAATATACTTTCATACATATATATATATATATGTACACACGCACATGTGTAGGGTGACATATATTCATAGACAACCTAGATTATTCCAAAGAAGGCAGTATTGGTTGGGTGTTCCATGATGAAGCTAAACCAATGTGATTTATTTTATTTATTATTATATATTGATTATTACCTGCACATGTTTAATTATATATATATATATATATATTGGATGGTTCTATAAAATGTTGGTGGTGGCATACTGATTATATCTCACACCCTGTTCAGGACACTGATTGGTGTCTAGATATACTTTATAGATGTAGGTAGGGACAGAGGTAAGCATCTAGCATTGGATGTCTGACCCTTTATACTAGTATGGGCTATGAGAGCATAGGATCTAGCTTATTCTCATGATCCCATTAGAGGTAGATTTTGGACTTTTGTTCATTTTGCTTAGCATGTTGTATATTCTTCTAGCCTCGTGTCTTGTATACTTACCCTTTTTTGTATAGTATCATGATATTATCATCCTTTTTCATATATTATTGATATTGTGTCTTCATGTTTATTATATTTGGAAGATTCATTATTATTCTTCTGGTTATTTATTATGCTTCCCCTATTTATTGATTATTTTATACTATTATTCCACACTTTGGCCAGGAGGGTATAATCTCCCAAACATATTAACACAAACCCCCATTGCTAGTCAACTACCTAAAACATATGAGGAGGCATTTTGGAGGCCATGTGGCTAACCAGGTCTAGTTACTTATGAGTGAACCAGGTCTGGGACGTTATAAAGGGAGAAATGAGTAATATAGTTTATTATTTAATAATCATAAAAATGATATAAATATCATAATTATTTTTTAAATTATTTTTTATACTAGCCTTGTAAGGTGGTGAAGTAAAATGAGACACATTGTGTCATGGAGGAAGTAGTCCACAACAATACACCAAATATGGTTTCTTTTTTCTTGATAAAAAATATTAAAGGAGATTAATGATTATTACCATAGAATAATAAAATTAATTATACAATCAATAATATTTAAATATATAGGGATTTGAAAATTATAATTTGAAAATAAAATTGAAATGAAAGAATTTACATAAAAATGGTTACTCATGTTGAGGACTTTTATATCTCCTGATAAGGTCCCATTGAAATGGATGGAATATGCTAGTATCTTGTGACCATTGGATCAAGAGAGTAAAATTGTATTCCAGTGGAAGGTAAGGGTCATGGTTTCAAGAGGAAATCTAATATTTAATGTTTCCTTATATGGGTGTAGAGAGGCCCCTTTTATAATTGGTGAGAATGGAATTATTATAAATATTTGAAATTCATATTAATGGATCACTTGTTAAATATGTCAAGTGGATAAAAAATTGATAAATAATATACTATAGAATATATATGTTTTATAAACACCTCATCTACTCAATTATATAAATTTTATATCATTTTTCAAGACCTTTACCCCTGAATTATTACTTTTACCATTTTAACTTTAACTATGATAACTAGTTTTTACCAAAGGTAACTTAATCATTTTCCCAAAAATAAACAGCTCCTTATTATATAATTTAGACCCATCAATTTTAAATTTTAAATCCATATAATTTTATTTAATTTATAAAGGTGATAAAAAATAATTATAAAATAAAAAAGTATAACACTTTTTGGAGAAAATATTACTTATGTTCTAAAATTTTAAATATGGATTTTTAAATTAAGAAAAAACTTTTTTAAAGATATAAATTCACTTATAAAATATATTTTTTTCTTATAATTTTTTTTTATGAATATAAAATTTAAAATTTTATACTAAAAATGTTATCAAAGTCATGTTATTTGTAAAAATAGTATTTTTCACCATTCACTTAAAATCATTCTTTTTAGAAAAATAAAAAAAACTAATCTTATAAAAATATTACTATGATAAATCCAAAAATAATGTTTATTTTTTAAAACAAAAATTCTAAATTTAAATATTTGTACTTTAAATGAGTAGGTTAGATATAGTGAAAAACTATTCTTACAGGGAAATAAATTTTTTAGAATATAAACCACTCTTATTCGTATTTCTTATTTTTTATTAATTAAATTATTATTAAATAATTGTTCATGTCAAATATATTTTATCATCATCAATCACAAGGTTCATGAAATTGATAATCATATCACATAAAAATTAAATATTTTTAAAGATATATTTTTATCTATAAAATGATCATATTATCCATTTTAGTTATTCCAATTGAATTTAATTAATATTAAATGTTGAATTTAATTTATTTTTTAGAATATTTAATAAATTTGATAATACTATTAATTCAATCTAATTAAACATCTAGTTTTTAATGGTCATTCTTAATTTTTATTTCTATTTACTAAATTATATCACGTTTTTTTTAGATCGGTGTTGCCTGGGCAGCAAGTTATCGAACACATTTGGATAATCTGAATGTAACCATTTATTAAAATTAAGGGGTGTTATATCCCACCAATTAAATAAATTATTTCCTCATAATTTGAATTATGATATCATAGTAATTTCTATTAAGAACTCAAAATAAACTATACATTGGTAGATTACTATGGGTTTATTTAGGAAGTGGGGGTTTTATCTATATGGTAAAAATTATTATAAGTATTTTATAATGATATGTAACCATTCATAATTTCAAATATAATTATAATAATGTAATAAGATCTGTATTCATATGGAATAACTTCCCACAAGCCTTTCAAATGATTTATTTGATAATCATACCACTATGGTTTTTTATTTATAACTCAATATCTAATAGTTTGTGTAAACTTACATGACATTGGAAACTAGAAAATCTATAGTGAAACCTCAATATCCACTTTATTTGTAGTAGTCTCATAGACTTTTCAATGTTTTCATAGCTGTTGATGACTATTTTCTACATTGTCCCTTGGATTGGTACATTGAGTCTTATAATGACCAACTCTCTTGCAGTTGAAGAAAAATATTCTTATAGCTTCTCACTTTCCCTTACACTTGTGAGACTTATGGACTTCATCTCTAAACATATATAATTTTCCTTTCCCTTTAAGATAATTTCCCCTAGGATTCATCCTTATATTTTTTGCATATAGGAAATTGAATATTCTTTCTTTCATTATCTTTATCACTTAATATTTCACGATACTCCATCTTTCTCTTATTTTTTGTGTTTTTGACTTAAACAATGTTTACATTTTTAAAAATATTTCATGATATATAGATTTACATAATCATATGTTTTCTCACTTCATCTCTCATTCTGATGGGATGTTTCTTGTTTTAATCTCCGCATTTCCCCCTAAACCCATGGTCCTTCTAACTTCAACCATTACTAAAACCGAAAGAGTAATCATTTGTGTAGATAATTAAAATATAATTGTCATAAACTACTACAAAAAAAAATAACCTCAAGATATATCACTTTATAAATCCATTAGCCTATAGTTCTTACAAATAATCTTTTATTTGACCAAGTTCAACTTAAATCAACCTTAGTTTAATCTATATCATTCTTAGTTCAACCTATGTTACGTTTCTTTGGATTATCATATAATATTTTACCTAGTCCTAAAAATAGATATCACAAATTACTCAAAAACTTTTTAAAAATATACTAAACCCAAAAATCCTTCAAATTTGTCCTCTCCACCTCTAACTTAAACCTTATTTAGGAAATTATATATCAATTATTATATACTTTAAATTATAAATCTCTATTTTTCAATCTATGTAATCCACATTCACTTTAATATTTGTATATCTAACCTAAACATATTAAAATACCTCATAAGGGTTAATAAAGACAATTTGAATCAAGCAAATCAAATCCCTTCGGAGTGTCAAACTAGATGTGTAGTTATGCCTCTTTTTTGTGTACCAGGTGATAATTGATTTAATACTGAGTCCACCCTTTTAAGATCTATTACATTTAGGTATATATATTCCAAATCCTTCATCCATGAATAGTATCCAAATAGATATGTAATTGCAAGAAGAACCACGGAATCTTTAATTTACCAAAATATAAGGATGTTATCCTATAAATAGAATTTTTTTTCTTACACTTGTCCCTAGGGTTTTCACTGAAGTTATCTTATCATAATCCCAAAATAAAAATGTAACATTACTTTATCTTTAAATCATTTATTATCCAAAATGGATATCTATAACTTTAAAATTATGATCAACCATTACTTATCATCCCTTAAATTATCCTCAATAAACATCCTAATATTTAAAGCTATATGAACCCTACTATGATACCAATTGTGACACCCCAAACATGCATTCCCAAACTCAGTTATATAAACTAATAATTTACATATCATCTTTAATGCCAACTTTAGATTCATGAACATAACTATACATATTTACATGACCTAATGAATTTTTTTTGTTACATACATTCTCAAGACCTTTTAGGTTTAGATATCTAAAGAAGTAGGACAAAACGATTACTAACAAATCACATGTTTTATATATCAAACTTACAGTTTTTTACATTATATGTTGAACAAGTTAATTCATGATAAGTCTCCAATATCTCCCATAAATTTTTTCACATGTGTTATCCAACAAAACATGACACATGTACTAAGTTTATTCATAACCTAGGTAATGGAAAAAAATAATGGAGGGAGATAAAAAACTCAGTAAGGGAAACATGTAATTGTGTAACGCCCGAGACTTTTATGAGAAATATTTTGTTTTTATCAAAGGAATATTTCACTATACACAACACTATCTTGTCTTACTTTACACGCAACCACGGCCTTCCTCAATAGCTTGCATTGTACGCAATACCGAGTTTCACTAGACAACGATATGCTATTAAAATATTATTAAAAATAGTCGTTATGAATAGTAATAACCACTTTTTGAAATTTTATAAATTTTATTTTTCAAAATGGACTTCATTTTTGGATTCGGAATATCGAAATTAGCCTAGGGTGAAATTTTGGTATTTTTCTGAAAACTTTCAATTTTTGATGAATAGTGAAACCACTAAGTGGTAGTTAAAAAAACTGAATTTTTCATAAAACTTAATTTTATCGCTTCTATGAGTGGAATTTAGAAAATACTAGAGACATGGTTAATATCAAGGACTAAAATTTGGTTCAATGAGATGAAAATATTTTTTGGTGAATAGTAACTTTTTACTTTTTTTACCACGATTAAAAGTAAATAGGGTAATTAAGGGTAAAAGTGTTATTATTATTACCCTAAAACATGTCCTAATTCTATTGGATAAGTGTAATTCGACCAAAAACAACCTTAGGAATAAAATATGACCATTTACGCCCACTTGGATTAGATTAGGACATTTATTATTAATTTATTTAAAGAAGGGTTAAAATAGTTAAAATCAAAGTTTAATAAGTAAATAATTTTTAATATGGGGTTATACATAAGTTAAATTCGACTATAAATATTAATTAGAAAGATAAAAACATTTCCTACATAATGGTATTTTATTTATAATTTTTAGACATTAAATAAATTTATTTATTTATGACACAATGATGATGCAATAATTATCTTATTAATGAAATATTGACATAATTGATGTTATAAATACCCAAATAAATGTAATTTGAGACATTTATGAATTACAATAATTTTATATGTTAATATGACATGTTATTATTGATTTAATTAACTTTTTTAGAACTAATAATTCTGTTATGAGTTTTACAAAAATCAATTACTAAATAGTTTCAAAATTGACATAAAATAGTTTTTAAAACAAATATTATATTATTAATTGTTATTTTATTCCTAAAAATCTATGTTTCGGCCAAATGACTTAGATAAGTTTATATATATTAATAATAAACAACTTGGGGTTCGTTTGGATTGATATAGTAAGTTTATTAACCTTATATTGTAAGAAAACAAGAAGACACGGTAAAAGATAAATTATCTAACTTAAAGTTAAATCTAAATGATAAGGTTAAAATTGATACCTAAACTTGTATAAATTCTATTGGATGAGAGGATTTAGACCCCTACCCACCTTAGCTTCGAAATATATCAATTTATAGATATTAAAAACCGAATTTGAATTTATAATAAAATAATATTTTTAGTTATTCCAAAGGTGCCCCTCTCCTCCCTTATAAAAGGGCACCTCCTCCCTCTCTTCCTCACACCACTTTGAGCCTTCAATATCGGCCAAACCTTGCCAATTTCTTTTCTCCAGTTCCCTAGATACATCCTAGAGGTCCTGTTCATCTTCAAAGACCAATTTTAGTGCCCTAAAAGGAATTCTCAAAGAAGCGCTTCAAAGAAGAGGTAATGTCCGTTACCGATTCTTTCATCTTTATTTCTTCATCCACTTCTTCTTCTTTAGTTGTTTCATTATGAAGTAATAACATCAGTATCAGTCATATACTGATATGTATTTATAAGTATGAAACAGCCCTATTTCACCATCTATCCATCCTATGGAAAACAAAATCACCGCACGTGCGTACGTACGGAATACCGTCTCCACGCCGTAGTGTAATCTATTTTCCACCACCACCTTACTTGTATGGGTATAATGGTGTAAATAATGACTATTAATGATTATTGTAAAGTGATATTTATTCTTAAATAGTATATATACACTCCAATACAATTCCACAATCATGGGAACGATATCATCGCTCGTGCGTACGTACGGAATACCGTCTCCATGATGTGATGCGACTCGTTCTACATGATCTTCATTGCATAATGATTATATAAATGAATTGAATGAATTAATATGATATATATTACAATAATAACATTCTGGAAATGAGGTATCTATAACCTAAAAATAAAAATAAGAATTTATTTGAAAAAACATGCATAAGAACAAAAAGTAATAAACACCCGAATAACAAGTAGTAATGAAATATTACTAATAAGAAGATATGAATATGACCATATATGATATCATAAAAATAATTAGGATTCTGGAATAAGTCAATAACATTATTTAAATAATTATACAGGAGGTTCGGACAGTTACGAAGCAAATTGGGCCTAAGGTAAGGAAAATATCACAATCTCATTTTTATCCGAGATTGTTTATACTTTGGAAATTACTGGGGTGTATTTTATCATCCAAATCCATTTTTCCTAAATATGTAATATTTATATCCTTATACAATAGTTTATATCCAATTTTAACCTTCTGTGAGTTTTTATTAAAGGATATGAAAGGAATAATTTGTCATTTTTCGTACGAGGTACTTTTTGACTTTTCTGACAAAAGTACGAGAAGAATGTTTTTTTAACTTATACGGCATGAATGGATTTTTAAAACATTATTTCCAAGAAGCTTCCTTTACAAGTTTTCAAGTTTATTTTTAATCAAATTCTTTTAGTTTATAATTGTATGACATGTTAAGAAACGAAAAGTTTTTTTGAAGTAGAAATGATATTTTCCTCAAGAATGGAGTTCAAGTGTTTTATCAGAATTATTTTCCATCTAAGATAATAAAGGGTTATGTTTCTATCCCTATTATTAAATTGATTTGATTATGTTGTGATGGAATTATTTTTATAAATTCCTTTATCTTATATGAATTGTTTTATGATTTCACGATGTTTAAGAATCCCATTTTTATTACATGGGTTATGCAATGATATATGATTTATGATTTTGTGGCACACATAAGAATGGTATCATTATGAGATGGGTGGGACTTATATCTCCCTCCAATGAATTGGGTAAAGATTTTATATCTCATGAGATAGACATGGCTGGAATAGAAGGTTAAACTGGTTCAGTGAAACAGGACTGAAACGAGGAATGAACTCGGTTCAGAAATGGACTTTGTCCACTAAGATAGTCTTGGCAATGAGTCTTGACTAATAAGAAATGATTCTCTGTGATTATGTGTGTATTCCACAAAGCTTCATGTTTTAAGTTATGATTATTGTGATTAAATTTCACTACTATGATTTATCCCATGTTATGAAATTCTGATCTCTTTTGCAGGTTAAGATTTCCAAAAGTTATGTTCTTATGAATATGATGTGATTGATATTTCTTTTGTTTACCCTTACTGAGCATTTGAGCTCACCCTTTTGTATGTTTTCTTTCCCCGGGTCAGGAATAATGTTATTAAGTAAGATATGCCAAAAGGGACTATAGATATGATGAAATAAATGGGAGACAGTGTAGACGCTTTATGAACCAGTTGTTTATGTTTCCCAATTTCTAAAGACACTATACCTATACGTTCCTTTCCTGGTTTTGTTATATGTTGTAATAAGTGTGCTTCAATTTTGAAGTAATAAAAATGTATGTAAAGTATGGGTCGTTATAAATTGAATCTATCAAAAACATAAATATGGTATACATGATATAGTAGGAATAGATAATTTGAATAATTCAATAATCAACTAAAACTGATAGCATGCTATATCCATTATAGTAAACCAAATCTTGGATGAAAATAATTACTAATCACATATTTATGGAATGAATAATATTGGACATTAAAAACATCTTTTCCAGGGCTTTCTCCAAGAAACTATATTGATATAGGGGGAGTTATTCCCCAAAACTGAAGTTGTTTTATTTCATGATACTTATTGATGCTTTAAGGGGTTATATGATTTTAGACTACACCTATCACCTGACTAAGTCTAATGAATCCACCTAAAGAGTTTACAAGACCTTTCATTCCATTCATTAAGAAACATCTAGAAAAATAAAACCTTGGAAATCTATATAAAGAAAAATATGGAATGTCAATACATAATCAACATGAATTAATATTCAATAGTCATCATGAATCTCAATACTATTCCCAGTATTATTAAAATTTATGAAACTATCATAACTCATCCATAAAATTAATTTGGATGGTCAAACAATACATATTTAACTTTACAATAATCATCCATATTGGAATAAAAACATACAGAATTCCAATACCTTCCCCCATCTTAATGGAGAAACATTATTTCTAAGTGACAATCATCCAATATGAGTTATGTAAAATTTTCTGTTTGCACAATATAAAGTAAGGAATATACTATGAATTCAATAGTGGAATAACATGATAATAATAAATCCATATTAATAAGATGTATGGTCTCAAAACAACATATCCCCACAGTAACAAAGGAAACTTATAAGGATGTTGACATAGATAAAAAACCTTGAAAAAGAATTCTTTAAATCTACAATAGAAGATTGGATGGGGATCTAGATTATTTGGTAACATGAGTTCATTCCCACTAAATATGAATATATATATATATTACTGTGTCAATAGATAAAATTAAACCCTATTAGGTTAAATCATTTTAAAAATTAAATGGGAAATAAAATTGGAAACATAAAATAGCTTTTATAAAATATTTTTAACATTGATATAAAATACGATGTTACAGGTCCCTTCCAAATGTATTTTTTCAAAATGTGAAGTAAAGAATATTTTGAAACCATTAATTTTAAAAATAATATTAAAAAATAGTTCCTTGAAAATTCATAAATTTTATCTTGTTTAAATGAGGATAGAAAGAAAAAAAAATATGAAAGTGAAATGAAAAAACACTTTTTATTATTATCAAACACCTTTTGTTCAAAAATATCATTATAAAAAGAGTAATAAAACATTATATAGTTTCAAAATTTATTTTTCCCATAGATATGCATAAATTATGATATAATAAAATATTATTTTGGTAGAACCAAATCATAAAACAATGAATTTCAAGATGAAACTATATAACTCAATTAAAGGATACTTGGGTTGTCAATATTCCTAACGAGCAACATACTCATTAAAGTAAGAAATATTGAAAAAGGTGAAATATATGGTAGAAATTTACATTCATATAAAACATATATAATACCAAATAATATAATCAGTTGGTATAATTTACCCAAATTGTAAGTCTAACTAGATGATCATAACTTAATGAATGATAATTGGGTTGCCAAAAGCTTTACTATTGGGGTAACAATTGAGTAAATGAAATTTGATATTAAGGAACCAATTTTTATTATTATTTCCCAATAATAAAAAAATATATGATAAAAATATATCTATTGTTATTGAATACACCATTAAAATGAAAAAATTGTGCATAACATAAACACGTCTTGAGGGATTAGAGTTTGATGAAGAACCCTTGCGACTTGAATAACATTTTAATCAAAACCCCTTGAAATAGAGAGGGATTGTAATTAAACCAAAAATACCATGATAAACAAATCATGAAATTATATCTCAAGCTGGAATTATATACATCACATAAATTAAATTAGGTTTATAATACCAAACATATCTCGAAGAGAGGAATTTGAGATGAAAACCCTTACCTCATTCCAGATTCCTTATTCTATTTCACCAACTATCCTAAATAATTAAATTATGTTATTAAATATATACCTAATAACCATTTAATAAATTTAACTATTTATACTCCTCATTTATAATCCTTATATGTACATTAATTAGCTTTACCTATTCTTAACATTAGGTGTAAGTAATCTTTATCACTTTGGACTAGTTTCGTGAAAGAGGTGTTAGTATCTATTATTTTTTAAAATTAAATATCTATTAGATCATATAAGGTACTAGAATAGATTTTATGATATTTTATATATAAATAATTTCATTCTATTGTAGTTTTGGTTACAAATCATTAATATAAAATTGACAAGAATCATATTTCATTGATTATAAATGAACAAAATGTGTTTTATTAATTAATGAGTTAAATATTATTATAACCTTACCAAAAAAATGTTATATATATCTTTATATAATATTATACCATTAAATGGGTTCTAATATCCATCCATAAAATAAATTCATTTTTATTGTTCAAGTAGGTGGCTAAACTAACCCAAACATGAACCTACCATGATTAATAAATGATTATGAGGTGGTTTATTTGTAATATCACTATACCAAAAGAATAATGAAATTATTAATTGTATATTAGTGTGATATATATATGAGTTATAAATAAGTTTAAATATAATATAGTTTATATAAATCCATTAATTAGAAATAATATATCATTTTCCTCATAGTTCACTTATTTTAAATGTTTGATTTCATGCCAATCATTTGTTGATCATATCATTGCTATGTTCTTGTATTATTTATACTATAATCCTAATGGTATAATAAAAATTATATTTATCCTTTAATACCATACTCATGGATATAGTGACCCATCTATTTCTTACAATACTATTACAATATTTTTAATATAAACAACATAATAGCGATACAATCCATGATCCAAAGGTTTAGTATCTTGGGACAATTAGGCTCATGAATCACTTATAAATATTAAAACATAAAAATTATTTAAATCCTTATTAATTATCCTTATACATTATTTCACATTATCTATAGTACACGTAATCACCTGAATACATACATCAAAGAAGGGGGTGAGCTAAAATACCAGTAAGAGGTGGAATGTCATGGGGGTAAGGGAAATGAATCAATAGAACATGGGTGATCATGATCAAAATAATCATATAGTCGGCAAAAGATCATTATAATAATCATGATGGAAAAAATTGATAAAGTAATTGAATGTTTAATATGCATAATATTGAAACATCATAACATAGTAGTCAAATACCACACATAGTTGAGAACATAGATAACATCAAGTTTGCGTATAACATATGGGAATAAATTTCTACATCATAATTTTGAATAAATATTTCATTATGTTCATGAATAATGCCCATACTATCATGAGATATATTACATTACCCAATTATATAGAGGGATATGTAATTCTGGACCCACCCATCACATCATAAAATGCTCATAATCATGCATTCCACAAGGAAAGATAACTAATAACAATTTTTGTCATGAAGTAATATCATGGAAAGGTATAGGTTTCATAACACATTTCAAATATAAAAAATCATGCAATAAATTTCTTATTAGAAAATTAATTAGGGGGATCAAACTAGGAAAAAAATATCATTTTTTTCTAAATAATAAATAACTAAATAGGAGTCAAATATGTGGTTTGAAGAAAATAAAGTTTTTTTATAAAGATTTTTATTTGGATTAGAAATAATTTTAGAAAGTTTGAAAAATTTATATCAAAATAAATATAAGGGAAATAATATTTAAAGGAAATATAAAGTATATTATAGAAACATAAATACTAAAAATTGTTTGAAATAGGAGAGGACTAAAAATAAAGAGTTGGGTTTGATAATCCCCTTATATTAAATCCTGATTTACTATGTATCTTTTATGTATCGTAAATAATAAAAGTAGGGTGATTAAAATAAGTAAAAAATAATTAAATTATACTCTTTTATTTATCTTTATCAATTATAATCATTGGATTATATTCTAAAATTCCATTTTTTAATGTTAAGACATTTTTAAATCATATTTTCCTTAAAACACCTCATCCTATTTTGATTTCACTTTTTCTGTTCAAGTTCATTTATACATAAGTAGAATTAATTCCAAAATATTAAAATATATATACTTATAAATTTATATATCATAAATAATTTATTATAACCATCTATAAAGTTAGTGATAAGATAAGAATTGGAAACATCCTCGTTGGCGGTTTATCGACCGTTAATGGGACATCGTACAAAGAGGAGGTGAAAAATATATAATATTTGTGTACATTTATAAATAACCATTATATATGATATTAAAATTATCAATTTCCTTTTATAATTATATTAAATTGTTTAAATAATTTCTTTATTAGAAAATAAAACAATGATAGGGAATTAGAAAAGGAAACGAAATCAAAAGATGAAGATATGTTACCTCTTTATTAAAGTTGTTCCATCTCTATGGAAGTTAAATTCCAAAAGGAATTTGGTTTGACTACTTAATAATGATCCAATATATGATAAGGGTTTTAGGATATGGTATTTTGGTAGATATTTTTCTTTAGTAAGTGGAGGTGAAGTGGTTTTCCAAGGGTAAGGAGAGGTGTTATTTATCGGCGAGGACAGGGGTATTTTTAGGATAAAATATTGAATAAATTATTATATCCATGGTGAAACTTTAAATAGTAATATTTTTGAAATTAGGAAATATATTTTAATAAAATTACATTATTTTAATAATTTTAATAACTTTATAATTCTAATTTATAAGTTTATCCAAAATGAATGTAGAAAAATAAAAAAAATTATTTAAAAGAACACATTAGACTTCTAGACATATGAAAATAGTTTCTATATTTTAAATTTGAATTTCATAGATTATTTAACTCATTAAACATGTTATTATATGATACTAAAATTATATAATTGATTAGGTTATTATTAAATCATGAATCGAAGAATTTAAAATACAACGTTTACGAAAGTACTATTTTTTACTATTCACCTAAAAATTGAACTATATCATAAAATTATCTAAAAATTACCCTTCAAAAATTTCAATGTGATTATTATAAAATTTAAAAATAATTTATCAAAGTAATTTTATAACATGGATAACTTTAATTTTTAATATAATAAAATATGATTTTTATAAAATACATTAAAATAAAATTAATTTAAAAATGTGCTTATAATTTTTTTTGAGTTTTTAATATTGATATTTATTTTATGGTATTATGATATATATATTCTTAAATTAATCATAATAAACATTATTTATACTATATTTTATTATTTTGTGGTCAAATTACTATTCCAATAGTTAGGTTACTATTCTAATTGGTCAAGTTATTATTCTAAATGGTCATGTAACTATTCATAATAGTCACATTACTATTTCAACTTTAATATTACCTCCTTTAACTAAAAATCCATTTCTTCATTCAAAAATTACTATAATTCCTCCCAAGGTTCGATATTTTACTTCTCTATGATATCGATTGGTTTAGTAATATTCTATTTCTTATCCATAGTGTTGTTCTTGGGGGTGATTATTCTAGAACATTGGAAAAAAATTACCATTATTGTTATTATTTATTTTTATCTCATTATAATATTTGGAACTTACAATCATTTTGTTTTTGACTAATGTAAAAATCTCTATAAATGAAATAATGTTTTTTACCATCTCTATTTATTTTATGTATATAATACGATATAATATAACCCAGATTTAGTTAAGAAAAAAATATTACTTATAAATTATTGGTTGTTACATTCCTCCCCTATTTAAAAATTTCATCCTTAAAATCTCAACTCATATTTTTAGTTGAGAACAGATGGGGGGTACTTTTTTTCATTATATCCAATGGTTCCCATGTCACCTCTTCATATTTATAGTTTTTTTAAAACACTTTTAAAAGTTCATTTCTATTTTTTGTGTATAAATTTATCTATAAAATTCAAGATCTTTACTAAATTCTCCTCATAAGATAGGTCATTCTTCATTTTTACCACCACCATATTTATTACATATGATGGATCCAGTATATACTTTCTCGAGTCCAAGTAGCTTTCATTCGCCAACTATATCCCAACAAGAATGAGTTCTACATTGATTCCCATATAATTCTTCATATAGAGCAATTTTAATACTAAAGTGGAAGTTTTTGTTGTATGAGAACTTAATTAATGTGAAATTTTAATCCCATACACCTTTAAATTACATTGAGTAGGATCTCATCATGTCCTCAAGTATCTGAATGGCCCTTTCATATTAACCATCATCTTGGGGGTGATAGGCTGCACTAAATTTGAATTCAATACTCAAATCATGTTTGAAACTTCTATAGAATTTCAAATTGAACCATTGATCATGACCAAAGATGATCAAAAGTGGTTACCCATGATGCCTCAATACTTATTTTATATAAATCTTAGAATTTTATTCAAGTGATAGATTTTTCAAAATAGTGATGAAATGCCTAGTCTTTGTGATTCAATCAACCACCACTACTACAAATCTAGCCTTCAAAAGTGATACTAAAAAAGATTTACAAGCTATATATAAGTACTGATAATGTGAGATATGTTAAAGGTTTGGATTTAATAGAACTCATAAAAATCATTATTAAAGGAAACCTTTAACTGTTCTAAAAATTGATGACAAAGGGGACCTTTAGAAGATTGTTTTTAGCACTGATAAAGGGAACCTTTTTCAGTTCTTTTTTTTAGTGCTATTTAAGGTCTTCATTAAAATTTATCTTTTCATCACCGTTAAAGGACACACTGATAAAGGGGGATAAAAAAAGTATTTGAACCCCTCTTCCCGCCCCACCTTTTATCAGGGATTCCCAGCCCCCTTTATCAGAACATTAGATAATTCCACCCTCCCATGCATGTCCCTACCTCCAACTAGTTTCAAACCTGAGACCTCCTATAAATATGCCAGCACCTTTTCCACTCCCCTATCTAGGTTTGTTTTCATTTTTATGATATATCTATATATTTATATATATTTTGTTACATTTTTTAGTACATTTACTAATATATAAGTTTATTTATATATATATATATTTATTTAAATACATATATAAAATATGATTTTGTGTGTGTGTGAATATAAAAAAATATGTATATATTGTAATATATTTGATTACAAATAATAGTACAATATGAAAAATGATAAAGTTTAAAAACAATAAAATAAATATGAATGTAATACCTAGGAATAAATTTTTCCCCCCCAAAAAGGCAATAAGACTTTCTTAAATGAGGCTGAAAATCCATCAAATGTTAAAAAAATTATGGTACCCTGACTAGAAACTCAGTTTTAGAGGCCTTCTGGGACCTTTTGGCCTCTAAGAAATGGTTATTGGGGTCCGCTTGATGACCAATTTGTACAATTGTCTCAAGGTTCAATTTGATATGCAGTAGATCCCAAATGGACACCTGGATCAGAATTTATGATCCTTTGAAGTTTGAGTTATGTTTTCAACATATTTTTTATCTTTTATTATTTTTATGGTTTTTTTATCTTTAAATTTTTATAAAATGACTATTATATGATAATAATTATAAAAATATTAATTAATAATATTTTTTAAATTGTTTTATAAGCCATTTTCTCTAAATATTATATATATTAAGTGTAAATTCCTATTTTTCCTTATCTAAATCATATTTAAAAAATATATATTAAATTTATATCAATATTAATATATTAATATCCTAATATATTAGTTTTAATGAAATAATTTTTTTTAAATATAACCTTTAAGAGCGCTAGTAAAAAAGCACTGATAAAGAGGGGGTCTCTATCAGTACTTCTAAAAAACACTCATAAAGACTCCCCCCCCCCCCATCATCAATTTTTTATAATCATTGATAATGACGCACATTTATCAATGATTTTTTACTATCACTAATAAAGGCCCCCTTTTATCATTGATTTTTAAATAGCACTAATAAAGGGGGCCTTCATCAATGATTTTTTACAAGACCTAATAAGGAGGACCTATTATGAATTCTTTTTGAGCACTATTAAAGACTGTCTTTACCAGTACTAAAAAACATTATTAGATACACCCTTTAACAACACCTTTTCTAGATCTAACAAAGGGGGTCTTTAATAGTGCTTTTAGCTTTCATTGTTAAATCCCCAATGCTTGATAAACCCATCTTTGTATTAGTGCACAACCCATATTGAATTGATTTATTTAGATATCCTTAAGAGACCAGTGAAAAATTCTTTGGTAATGTTCTCACATTTACATGTGGGTATGGGAAAAGGTTGCATCATCCCCTTGGACTTATGTTTCTTTGAATTTACTTTATGAGGTTCCAAACACTTTGAGGTTTACTCAGCAATATTCATCATAATGTTTTCCCACCAAAAGTTCACTTGAAGGTCACGATATACCCTTGGAATTATAGTATATATGGATAAAGATAATCTATATACATTATCCAAAAGCTATTTCTTTATCTTATGTGATATAGGCTCAAAAATTCTAGTTTTAAACTGAAGGAAACCGTCTTCATCGACATGGAATTCATGAAGCTTCCCATCATTTACAGCTTCCACCTTCTTCTGAAGCTCCATATCATCCATTTATGCCTCTTTTATCTTCTCTTGGATAGATGGTTAGGTAATAATTTTTGAAAAAAAGATTTACTCCCTGCCATTATTGTCATGAACCCAGATTGTATGTCATCCATCCCAACATCTGACCTAATATAATACATGGCCTGTAGGTCATTTCTAATCCCCATGGGCTTGAAAATAGTGTAGAGCATCAAAGTAATCATGAAGGAGGATTATTTTTTACCAGTAAAACTAGATCTAAATTAAAAAACGGAATGATCATGAGAACCAACAATAACTGAATCTTCATAAATATACAAATATATCCAGTTGCAAAAGACAACTAAACAAACTGAAGACTAAAAAACAAAAGCTAAACCAAACCAAGGATGAAGTGATCTTGTAGTGACCTTATGGTCATCACCATCCAAAGGAAAAACCTTCTCAAACAATGAGCACTCGAACTAGGAATCTGTACCAAGAAAATTGTTTGGGTCTACAGACACCGAATGGTACAAGATGGGTGTGAGATTAAAAACTCAGTTGGAAACCACCATAGAATCTATACATTTCCTTTCCTAAAATATTCAAAAAACACTAGTTTGAAACATATATATATAAACAGATTTTTCTCTTTTTTATGAGAAAACAAAACATTATATTTCAAAAAAATACACACCACCTCTTTATTTTCAAAATTGGTTACCATTTTAAAACCAAATTCCAAACCCAAAATCCAACAATAATACAAATCTATTATGAGAATAAATAAGTTGTACAATTTGTAAAACTAAGTAAAATATAAAGTAAACAAAAAAATATAGGATGTAACCCTTGGAATTTCCTTAACATCCCTAGAGTGATCCATGGATGTACTCATATCAGAATCTCTAATTGGAATATAGTGTATCTCCATAGTCTATAACCAATTGGCCTCCCTAAACAGTCCAATACAGTAGCACGTCCCACCAAGACCTATCAAGTCAAGGGGGTATCAACCCATCCAATCATGTTCAATAAGAAACCATCACTCAACCCTCTCTAAGATGCCCATTAAACCCATGTTAAAGATACTTTATGAAAGGAGGAGTCCCTCGCATGCGTAACTCACGTAACTTATCGCCACCACACTCACCTACCCCAAACACTGACACCACCCACATAATAACCCATATAGGTAAATAATTTTAATGGGTTCTCATAATATAATAATATTTTCACAAGTGAAAATTGGGCCATCACATCACATGACCATTCAAACCATTTCTCCATAAAAGAAAAAATACCAATCGGCCATTTATACTTTCAAAACCATAATGATTTCCAAAACAATATAATGTTCCAACATGTAATTAAACACTATCAATTAAAATATTTCAAAAAAAGGTTCCTAACAATTTATAAAACAACATTAAACACAATTTTCAAATTCACAATGCCAAACAGGCATTTACATTCCAAATCTAATTCCACTTCCAACGCCATTTCAAAACCAAGATAAAAACGTACAAAATATTTAAAGGTGCCAACCAGAATTTCATACCCTCTAGAAACCAACCATTCCTCAAAGTATCAAATGGTAGATAACATCAAATATAGTTTAAACCCCTTTTTCTATCATTTTAGAACCAAGGGTCCATTTGTAAAGAATCAAGAGTTTGAAGAGAAGAAAGAATAAGGAGGGATAAGTGATTTGAAATCTGTGTTTTTAAGTTGAATGAATTTATCTAATACTATTATCATTTGTGTTCCCATCCATGTGTGCATCCAGATCACACATAGATTTTCCCTCATCCTATGTTTCACCACAGGCATCCATAAAGTTACCTAAAACCATTTTTAATGAAACTCCAAATGATTTCCAATGAAAAATACAAACCATGTGTATGAGTCATGCCATAAAAATCTCAAATTCACTCACATAATATCAAATTCATAATCCCACAATGAGATCATAACATAAACAAGGTTAAACACTTACCAAAATAAATAATTCCATTTCAAAAGAACAATGGATATTTTAATGAACAACTCATGCACATAACTATGTAACATAATTAAGGAACCCTTTTTAAAACCACTTCCACTATATTTTTACAAATAAAAATTCCATAATTAGACAAAAAAACATACTGCAAGCATGTGAAACACATTTATGTATTATTTAAAAACACCCAATCATCAAATCGAATGAATCATAAAGGAAACAGATGTAAGAACCTACATAAATGATGTTTGAATGCAACTAAACCTTGGGAGAAGGGAGATCTAAAAACGAGACATGATTTTCACACCATAACATCCAAGAAATTGAACCATGAATCATTTCTATTCTTTAGGGTTCAGTTAAAATAAAATCCCACTAAATAATAACCAATAAATTGATAGAGGAGGGTAAATAGATTAGGAAAATAACTAAGAATCATGAGATATCACATTAGGAACCTTCAAGGGGATTCAAGAGTCGAAGGTATGTAAAGGAGGAGGGATTGGAGGACCCCCTAGTATACTGAGGTCAAACAATGGAGACAAATACTGATTTGGGGTTAAAAACCTGGAGGGGAAAACTTGTAATTTCAAAATTTTAAGAAACTGGGCAGTGCGTATGGTTAGGCCGCATGGTTTTACAAATTTTGAGAAAACCATGTGGTTTCCACTATATAAATGGAAAAAACCTCACACACGGTTTCCACACATTTTTCCAAACCATGTGAAACCCATGTTCCCTACTCCTAGACCCAAAAACATGCCACACGGTTACCTGGGTATGGGTGCATGGTTTCCCTAATCCATGTGTAAACCGTGCATTGGCCAAAAACTCACCTCGAAACTTCTAAAATTCAAAAATTTAAACTGAGGCTCATCCCAAACCTCAACCAAAAATATCCAAATATAAGAAAAGAATAAAATAAAAAAATCCAGAGGTTGGGTTGTGATGATTCTCCCCTACCCAAACACTTTATTCCCCCAGAAAGTCACCCATCCTAAAGATAAACAAAACTCGGTTCCATGTTCAATAAAATTTGAAAGAGACTATAAAGTTGGGGGTGACCTTTCCTCCATAAGTCACACCCGACCGACAATAGAGGAAACCCCATCTCAAGAATAACGGGATACCACGAGAGGGTTATACCCACCACATGAACTCAACTAACATTAACAAGAAAACTAGTAACTCACAACATGAGTTAACCAAAACTTCTCCACATTAATCAAGAAATACACACACCATGACTGAGAACTCCTAACCTGAAATTATCCATCTTATTTGCACAAGATATACAACACTAACACCAAAACTAGAATCTTCCCACACAAACCAAACCCCCAACCTTAGGATAACCCCATGAAAGTAACTTGGTCCAAATAGTTATCCTGAAGCACAACCCATCAATTTCATAAAACTCAAGAATCCTTAAATAAAAATTACTAAAACTGGTACCAACCCACTCAAGGGCCAAGAACACCAAGGGAAAAAACGATTCAAAGACCCGCATTAAAAACATAAACATGGGGCTATAATAAAACCAGTTCACCAAGATTCTTATAGCAATATGATAATATCACAACAAGTAAAGAACAACAAAAAAAGTTCTCACTATTCCAACACTAGATACTAAAGTTTTTTTAGGGTCTTCTGCAACCCCAAAAATTCCTAAATGTGCACAAGCTTCACTTTGAGGAATGTGGCTGGAGCCTTGATGACTAAATCATCCCCTACATCAAATTGAGACACTAACATCCTCTGATCAAAGCTTCTTCTTCAGGTGATGTTTTCTATGAAACTTCTTTAGATAACCCAAATAGATACAACGACGGCATTTTTTTGGAGTATTGTGACAGGATCGCTTTGAATGACCAAACTGGCCACAGTAGTGGGACACAATCGAACAGTATGATAAACTAGAGACTGGTATTAGTGAAGGAGGCTCCACAAATATAGGTTCCTCCAAAATTCACTTTTCTCTAAATGGGTAACTTTCATGAGAATCAACAGACATCAACTTACCAACTTCTTCTTCTCTGGAAACGAGCTCAGCTAAAAATGTTTCATCCACCAACTTTTCATAAAAAATATCCATGAAGGAGAGGAATAAATCCTTGATCTTTTTATGAATATTCCCAATTAAAAAATAAGCCTTCAATAGATCTTATGAGGCTACCTCCATTTAAGAGGAAATAAGCTCCTTGAGGTGGTCGACATAGGCCTTCATTATCCGCTGACCATACTGAATACAAATGAGATACACCATTTTCTTCATCTTTACCCCCTCAGGTATAAACCATCAAATGAAGATGAACAGAGACACTTCCCATGTCATCCCAACTTGTATTGACACAATAGAAAACAACTCCCATTAATCCAAATATGGACCTTCAAACAAACACAAAATAGCTCAGACTCTAAAAGATTCAGGAGTTCTCAAAAATCTGAAGAGACTCTCAACTTCCTCAAGACACTCCACTACCTCTAATGTACCTTGATCACTATGAAAGACATGCAACAATCGAGAATAATTAGAAATTATTCATGACTCATTAGAAACTTTGGGGACCTTTCTAGGAAGAATGTTTTGAATAACACAAAGAACACTAAATCAAGATCAACATCAACTTGAGCTTAACAAAAAAGGGAATCTCGTTCCAAAAAAATAGGCTCACAAGACCAACACATACAAAAAAACCAACATCCTCTTTTCCAAAACCACCTTCCTATTTCAAATTTCAAAACTTCCTTCTTCCAAGGAAAATTTTCAAATATTGAAACCCACTTTTAAAACCAAATTCAATTCCAAAAAACAATTACGTCTTTCAAAATCTCTTTACAAAAAACAAGGCTAGGTCTTTGATTTCAAATACACACCCATGGTATCCTATTAACCATCACATATGCTTTCAAATATTACCTTCTACATGTGCCAACACACACTTTACATACATAGCCATACATATGTGATCTTTCTTAAGGAGTGCCAATGGGACTCATAATTCTTTTCCTCATCTAAACCCAAGCATTTTCCAAATTTTCAATCCAAAACATTTCCCTTAAAAACCCATTTTTTCAAACAAAAACTATTTCAAATAAATCATTCCCATTTCAAAAACCATTTTCATTTTAAAATCTTAATCACATAAATTGACACTAAAACAATACATAATTCACACTACACCACTCTAGTGAGGAACTAATGGCCATGCATGACCCAGCGATATGGTAGTGGTACATGCCCCAAGTAAGAAATAGTAACTAATAGGACCTTGAACCATGTATTTGGACTCCACATGGTTCACTAGTCCATGTGAGATCACGATATGACACCGGCTCACCTCCATTTTTATCCCTTAATCCAAGGGCAAGACAAAAGACCCAAATCCAAGATTACCCCTAGAAACTTGATGATCAGAACGAGAAAGAGTTTGTGATTCATTTTCATACCTACCAACCAAGTCCTGAAAATTCTATCCTTAAATCTACCTGACACCCCAAGTAACAAAGCACCAGGCTATAATACCATTTTTTCATGCACCAAGACATGTTTCCATCCAACCCGACATCTTACCTAGAATGAAACAAGGCCCAAATAGCATCCTCGATCCCCACAAGATGGAAAATAGTATCAGGCATCAATGTAATCCCCAAAGGGAAAGATGACTTCCCAATAAACTAGGATAAAAATAAAACAAACTGAATGAGAATAGAATGAAACAATAATTGAATCTCAATAAATATAAAAATAGATCCAGTTACAAAATACAACTGAACAAACTAAAAACTAAAAAAATTGAAGGTTAGAAAACAAAATCAAAACCAAAATAAGGACAACTCGATCACTTCCATACCTCATGGTCACCACCATCTACAAGAATAACCTTCTTCAATAATAAGCACTCAAACTAGGAATCTGGACCTAAAAAATAGCTCGGGTCTACTGATACTGAATGGTACAAGTAGGGTGTGATCTTAACATCATTGTAGGAAACCACCATAGAATCCATACATTAAATTTCTCAAAACAGTCTACAAATACTAGTTTGAAACACATATATAAATATAGTTTTTTCTCTTTTTAATGAAAAAACACAGATTTCCATTTCTAAAAGAATTACACACCACCTCTTTATTTTCAAAATATGCTACCATTTTAAAACCAAATTCCAAACCCAAACCCCAACAACAATACCACTCTATGCTAAGAATAAATAAGTAGTAAAAGTTGGAAAACCAAGTTCAACCAAAAGTAAACAAAACATATAGGTAGTAACCATGGAAATTCCCTAAACATCCATAGAGTGATCCCTGGTTGAACTCAGATTGGACTCACCTATCGACATATGGTGCAACTCCATAGTATATAACCAATTGGCTACCCTAAACTGACCAATATAGTGTAACGTCCCATCAATACCTATGGTGTTAAGAGGGTATCAACCCATCTAATCAGGGTCCACAAGAAACCATCACTCGACCCTCTAAAATATTCCTACGAAATCCATGGTAAAGATACTTAGTGAAAGGAGGAGGTCCTCGTATGCATGACTCACCTTACATATCGCCACTCCACTTTCCTACCCCAAACACTAACACCACCCATGCAATAACCCTTATAAAGAAATCCTGTATATGGGTTCCCATCTCACAACAAGCCATTCAAAACTTCCAACTAGTCTATCACTTCACATGATCAGTCAAACCATTTCTCAAAACATGTATAAATTTCAATCGGGTATTTGTACTTTGAAAACCACAATTCTTTTCCAAACCAATATAAATTTACAACTGGTCCTTCAATGCTATCAATTCCAATATTTCACAAAAAGGTTCCAACCCATATTTGAAACAACATAAAACACCATTTTCAAATTCACAATTCCAAATTGGCCTTTGCATTCCAAATCTAATTCCACTTCTAATACAAATTCAAAACCAAGATGAAAATGTACAAAATATCTAAAGGTTCCAACCAAGATTTCATAACATTTATAAACCATCCATTTCTCTAAGTACCAAATATTTCATAACTTCAAATATATTTGAAACCACTTTTTATGTCATTCGACAACCAAGTGGTCATTTTTAAATCATCAAGAGTTTGAAGAGAATAAATTAGGAGGGATGGGTGTTTTGAAATCCAGGTTTTTAAGTTGAAATAATTTATCTAAGACCATTATAATTTGTTTTCCCATCCATGTGTGAAAATAAATCACACATGGATGTTATCAAATCCAATTTTTCACCACAAACATCCATGAAGTTACCCAAAAATGTTATTAAATAAACACCACTTGTTTTATAACCAACACAACAAACCATGTGTATGAGTCATGCCATAAAAATAACCAATTAACACACATAATGTCAAAATAATAATCTCACAATGGTATCATAACATAAAAAAGGTTAAACACTAACCAAAATAAATAATTTCATTTTAAAAAACAATTGACATTTTAACATACACCTCATGCATATAACTAAGTAACATAATTAAGGAACCCTTTTTAAAACCACTTCCACTAATTTTTTCCAACATAAAAATTCCATACTAATCTGAAATATCATACCAAAAAAATTTAAAACAAATTTATATATAATTTAAAAATACCCAAGTATCAAATGGAATGAATCAGAAAGGAAACATATAGAAACATCTACCTCAATGATGTTTAAAGGAAACTGAACCTTGGAAGAAGGGAGATCTAAGACCGAGACACGATTCACACACCCAAACATCTTATAAATTGAATCACACATCATACCAATACTTTTAGGTTCAGTAAAAATGAATACACATCAAGTAATTACTAATAAATCAAGAGAGTAGGTGAAAAAGGTGAGTAAAATGACTAAACAACATGAAATCTTTCCTTAGGAACCTATAAGGGGCTTTAAAAATCGAAGTGAATCAAAGGAGGAGGGGATTAAATGACCCTATAGTGCACCTAGGTCAAACAAGGGATAAGAATCCCGATTTTGGGTTAATAACATGGAAGAAAAAACTTTTAATTTCAAAATTTTAAGAAACTGGACAGGTCACATGGTTTGACAAACTATGTGAAAACTGTGCGGTCAGTACTATCCAAATGTATAGAATGTCACACATGATTTTCACAGTGTTTCAAAATGGTTTCCCAAAATATGTTCAACCCACGCACCCTACTCATGGACCACAATACAAGCCACATGGTTACCTATTTAGGGGTTCATGATTTCCCTAAATCGTGCGCAAACCATTCACGGGCCAAAAACACACCTGGAACTTCCAAAATTAAAAACATTAAACAAGGGATCAACCTGAACCTCAAAAAAAAAAGATAAAAATCTAATAAAAGAATAAAATAAAGAAATTCCAAAGTTTGGGGTATGAAAATTATGTTTTTCTATCCATTCTTTTCATATCCATAAAGATATGGTGTTTCTCAATCTGAATCATGTATAGAGTATAAGGATATTTTATTCTAAGATAATCAACTACCATTTTTTACTTTCTAATATGGTAGTCAATAGAGTAATTTTAGTCCTTGATATTCTCTAAATATATTCTTTGATTCATGTTCAACTCATCCAATGTGAATATATATTTTGGACAATTGTGATCTGTATATATTTCACACTTCTCATCATAGAGACTTTTCTGCCAAATCATCAAGGATAAGATCAGAACTGCTAACTCCATACCATATTTTTTTAAGTTCTACACATGGATCTTCAACTATTATAAGGCATGGTCTATCACTTTATCAATTTTCATGAGTACATAACCCAATAATTTTTAAAATCATCATTTTATATCAAAAAAACTTTCTCTAATTGATGGTATTGTGACTATAGTTGTAGTGATTAGCCTCTTATTGATCTCTTTAAATGTTTCCTCAAATTCATTCATATAGCCATACTTTAACCCTTACCATGTTAACATAGTTTTGGTTCTAGAAAATCATGATAAATTTCTCACAAAATATTGGTAGTACCCATCTAACCATGAAAACTGCAGATTTTAATGACACCTGAAGTTCTGTTCCATTACTCAATTTCCTTTTTATTTGATGGGTCTATAGAAATTCCCTCACTTTTGATCATGTTCCCCAAGAATGTGACTTAATATATCCAAAATTCACGCTTTATAAAGTTACCATACATTTTATCCTCTCTTAATTTCACCATCACAATCCTTAAACGCTCTTCTTATTCCTCCATACTCTTAGATTAAAAGATAATATCATCAAGAAAAATACAAAAAAAATTAAGGTAGTCTCTAAATAATCTATTCCTCAAATCCATGAATATTTTAGGGGAATTAATAAGTACACAGGGTGTCACTATAAACTCATAGTGTTCATACATTATATGAAATATTTTATTCTAAATATCTTCCTTCTTTAACTTCAGTTGATGATATATATAATGAATATCCACCATTGAGTAGTACAGATATCCTCATGGTTTTTTGAAAAATCATCAATCCTTGGTAGGGGATACTTTTTATTTATTGAGATATTTTTGAGCTACCAGTAATCAATATACACCCACATTGATCAATCATTTTTCATGGCATCAAGAACTGGCACACCCCAAGGTGATGCACTAGGGCATATGAACCCATTGTCCAAATTCATTTGTAGCTTCTTGTTCAACTCCTCAAATTGGACTAAGGCCATTCTATTGGGAAATTTGGAGATAGAAGTGGCTCTAGGTATAAGCTCAATTTAGAACACTGGTAACACCCCAATATTTTATAAAATAATTTTTCTTTAAGTAATTTAATTTCTTTGATAGGTTTCATTATAAGAAACACCATGTTTAAACAAACCACAATATTCTATTAAAATATTATTATTTGTGATAATTATAACCTAGAAATTAAAATGGTGGGTATGAATATTATTAACTAATTTATGAAATAAAATTTTTTTTCTAATCATTTTAAATGTATTGATAAATTCTTAGTAAATAATTTCTTAATGTTTAGTAATGTCATTTTATTCTTCAAAAATACGTTTTCTTCAAAAAAAATTGTTATTTATTTTTGTAACATAATATTAAGATTAATTTATATAACTTTTTAGAATTTTATTTTATAAAATGAAAATAATTTTTGATATTATCATATTAAAATTATCTTTGGATGAATTTTTTAGAATTTTCTGAAAAGATTGATTTTCCAGTGAATATTAAAAAAATGATGATTTTGTTGAAAAAGGAATATACAAAGATCCATTTTATTTTAAAATGGTTTAAATGTAAAATTATTTTAATTTTTTTTAAATAATACAATTAATCCCATTTTAATTAATTTAATTTTAAATTTAGTATAAAAACATTTTTATAAGTAGAAAGACATTTTCCTGAAAAATTGTTTTTATGCGTGAAATGTATGTTTACCATAACAAAGTAAATTGATCACTATTTTTTAAATTATTTCAATGAAATTTATAAATTATATACTCACTAAAAAAATTACATTTATATAATATTTTTCTAGGCATTATATAATAATAAATCTAGTTTTATTCTTAAAACTGTATTTTTCTGAAAAAACATTTTTTGTTGTATTTTGCACACTTGTTTAAAATTTGTTGATTCTACTTATATATTTTGAATTTGATAAAATGGATTATATATTTTTAATAAGTAGGTTCAAATTTTTTAAATATTCTTTATTTAATTTTGGTCAATATGAATAGTAACTGTGGTAAAATTTATCACATCAGTAAAGGTAAAATCATGTTAATATAGGTTAAAACTGTGTGATAAGACTATGATTTTTCATCCTAATTATCATTTTATGAATTTAAATATAACCTTATAATCTTTTTCTATAAATTTAGTTGATTAATGGAGACATTTATATTAAATTGATCTATCTAATATATAAAACAAAGTTACAAAATATCACTCTCTTAGTTATAAATATCTATTATATGTACACATAGGGAAAAAAATGTTTTGAACGAATATAAAAGTCTATTTTGAGATTAATAGAATTATTTTTCTTATTTAAATTTATTTATAATTTTTTGAAATTAAATAATTTCCTTAAATGTTTGTGCAATACTAATAGATTATTTATTTAATTAAATGAAAAGTAAAATAAATGATTTTAAAAATATTAAAAGTTATATAATATGAATGATTTAATGTGTCCTATAAATTTTATAGATATATATGACATACTAGTTAGTTTTTAATGAATTTTATCTTATTTATACCTTTATCTTGATGTATTTAAAGTCAAATTAAATGAATTGTTTTAAAATGATATTAATGATATTTAATAATAAATAATATTTTATTAAATAACATAGAATTAATTAAAATATAATATTCATAAAATTTAATTATATATTGTTTTAAAAAATAATCATGATCTATTTATGGGTCTTTTTTTCATTTTATAGTTACATTATTAACACATAATGTGTATAAACTTTAATATTATGATAATTGTGTAAAGGGTTAACGAAGGGTTAAAAAATGATAAGGGTAAATATGTGATCCAAATGTGTAAAAATTTTATTTTATGTGATTATTTGGACTAATTATCATATTATATTCTCATATTACCAATGTTAAACCATTTGGACTTGAAAATTAATTTATATTGATTTAATATTTTAAGAAATTTCAAGAGTGCTCCTCCCCTCAATTATAAAAGGGAACCCCTTTAATCATTCACACCAATTTGATCCTTCTAGCTCAACCAAACACTAAATATCTCTATTATCCACTCCCATATACTCATTATTGAGGTTATGTTCCTCCCAAAAGGAAAACCCTAGATCCATTAAGAGGAGATCTAAAGGAGTAATTTCAAAGAAGAGGTAATCTCTTTAACTGATCACTTTATTTTTAAGTACTCTTTTCCTCATATAAATTTTATATATTATTCATAAATTAATAACTACAGTATTTTAAATTTAATAAAATGTTATTATGATTTTGAAACCATATTTATTCACCCTCTTTCCATCAAATGGGTAGTACAAATATCACTCGGGTGTACGTAAGGATTACCGTCTCCACATAACGATACAATTCATTATGCATGAAAATATTTTATCGATGGGTATAATGATGGTTTTAATGTTTATAATTTATAATTATGAAAAAATTATACCTTCTTACATTCCAAACTGATTGATGAAGATAATGTCGATCGTGTATACACGTGGACTCCCACATCCACGAAGCAATGTGATTCATTTTTCATTTATGTTTTACTTGGATAGAAATAAGGATTAATTTAATGTATATATAAGATATATATTATATAGTAATGATTAAATAATGTTGATTTATTTTTTATTTTTCTTTTATTAGATTCATTTAAAAAATTAAAACAATGTTCATGCGTACGTACGGCCTGCCATCTCTATGGAAGGTGTAATTCATTTTTCTATCTCTATATTTTATTAATGACTATAAAAATTCATATAATGAATATGTATGATATTTTTATCACTATTAACATTCTGGAGATTATTTATCCATGAAAATAATAGAAGTAACAAAACTACAGAACCATAACATACATGAAAAATGAATCTGATAGCACCTGGAACAGTGATTTTAATAAAGAAGTGTTAACAAAGAGGGGATAAAAGGTTATGAAAAAATCATATATGGTATGATATATATGATTATTATTATTTAATATATGTATAATATATATATATATATATATTATAAATTAGGTTTCAATGTATACAAAGGAATTCAGAACTAAGGTAAGGAATTTTCTTATAACTTTTATTTCTAAGGGACACAGGCCTTATACACTAATTGTTGATTTTATGTGGTGTATATATTACCCATGAATGTATTTAATGATTATTATCAAGAAAATTATGGTGTATAAATATCCATATAGTTATCATTCTTTCATGTGGCTAATTATTCAAAAGTTTTAAAAATTGGCAGGGGTTTTTTGTTACAATCTCATTATTTATCGAGATTGTTTATGATTATGTATCCAATGATAAAATACTATGATATACCTCTCAGGAAACTCATGAATTTTTTTATACTTGGGTTATGTCTTGATTATAATTTTTTTACTTTAATTTCCCTCAACCTAAGTACTCAAGTGATAAAAAATAGTTTTTTAAAGAAAATTGACATTATTTCTCTCTTGAGTCATAAAAAAATTCCTTTCATATCCATGTTTTATAAAAATGTTTTGAAGAAGGTTTTTAATATTATAAGATTATTTTTTAAACTAATATTTACTTTATTGTGATATTTTATATAATATTTTAAAATTAATCTTCTTTTTATTTTCTAAATAATGTAATTTTTGACATTTTTACAAAAATGTGAAAGGAATGGTTTTTTTACTTATATAATATGAATGAAATTTCATTAAATCATGAAAAATAAATGTATTGAAGAATCATTTAATAGTTTTCAATGTTATTTTCAAATAAATTTTTTCCCTAATATTTTTGAAATTTTTATATTTTAAATAATTCATTTCCAAAGTGAAAAGTGTGTTTTCCTCAATAAATGTTCTAAGTGATCTTTCAAACTGATTTTCCATTAAGGATTAAATATTTTTTTATTAATTGTTATTTAATATGGATATTATTAAATGATAATATTATTATTCTATCACCTGATGGTTAATTATAATTTTGATGACATTTTTATGAAACCCATTTATTTTCCATGAGTTATAACATTATAAATTGATGAAATGTTTATGAACCTCATTTTCTTTTCATAGGTTATGATGTTATGATATGATGAATATTTTATGAACTTTTGGCACACATATGTATGGTTTTAATTATGTGACGGTAGTTATGGTATAACCAAGGAAGGTGGTTACCTTATAACCAAGGATGGTGGTTAAGTTGTTACCAAGGGCGATGGTTACATTGTCACCAAGGATGGTGGTTAAGTCTTAACCAAGTCAATTGGTTTTATTATAACAAAAGACAGTGGTTATGTTATAAATATGGATGGTGGTTATGTTATAACCAAGTGTAGTGGTTATATTATAACCAATTATGATGGTTATGTTATAACTCAGGATGATGGTTACATTATAACTAAGGATTGTGGTTACATTATAACCAAGGATGAGTCGGACCTATATATCAAGAAAATGAATTAGATAAATATTGATATCTCATGAGATAAATAATATAGCAATGGGTATTGAACCCAGTTCAGTAAGGTAATTTATCCAATATGATAGTGTTGGGAGTGAACCTTAACTACTACGATGGTTTGGTGAGTGAACTCATTCCACTATAATAGTCTTGTAAATAAGCCTTGACTACCAATGAAATGATATTTTATGCTTATGTGTATTCCCAAAACTTATGTCTTGTTCCAATATTATTCTCTCATGGATAATGTTATTTGATTCCTTTATTATTAATTTCTTAGGAACTACCATTATTTACTCCATGACTCAATAATATGATCTATTATATATAGGGTATGATTTTAAAATTTTATGCTCACTTTCCCATACCCTTATATTCATTTCATTCTCATGTGATCATTGATATCACCCTTTTTACCATTACTGAGCATATAAGATCACCCTTAATTGTGTTTCCTTTCCCCAAGTTATGAATAATGGTTTTAAGTATGATAAGTATAAGAATAATGATATTTATTAAGATATAAGTTTTATGAATTTTAGATATTTTATGAACCAATTATTTATCTGTCCATTTTTTAAAGATATTATACCTATATGATTCTAGCATGGATCATAATGGTGTGTAATGAATTTTCATATATTAAGATGTTATGTTAATGTATGAAAAAACTTGGGCTCCTATATTTGGTAGCATGGAAATGTTTAGTTAACCTTTGAAAACTAGGATTAGAAAACTTTAATGATAACCCAAGGGATAAGTCCAAGTATAAGATAAAATATTGATTTTTTGGTAGTGATCATAAGTAAAGTAGGTTAACCGAAGGTTTCATAGAATAAGACACCATTATTTAGACATCCTATAAATTAGTTTTCAAGATTTTGTGGTTTTTGACTATGGTTTTGGTTAATCACATTATGTTTTGTGGTTTTATTCAATGGTTGGAACGTGACGAAATCATGTCAATGTTGAATGTGACAATCAATGGAACTATTGTCCTCATGATCAACCAAGTGAAATAATTTATGTAATATGAAACCATGTGATTATTACTAATCATCTATCTCGTTACATGATTAATAATGTCAACTTTGGTGAGTTTCTTAACACACCTAATAACATAAAGTCAAAGTTTCATAAAAATCATGGATGAATGAAGATTCATCTTCCAACATGTCTAGAATGTGGGAAGAAGCACTCAAGTGAATATAGTAGAGGAATGGGAATTTATTTTTTGTGTGGAAACTAAATATTCAAACCAAATAAATATCAAGTAAAAATGAAAATATTGGTTAATTCAATGGATAAGAATAATGGTCTCCCTAAGGTATCCTCAATAGTTTGATGTTTTAAATATAGAAAGTATGGGAAATATGAAAACATATTTTTAATTTGTAAATCTCTAGAAGAGAATCACCTGGGTTATATAAGTAATGGTTTTACCAATGATGATGAAGATACTATGAATTATGTATGAAAGGTATGGAATTTTTTAAAGTATTTATTTTATTGAAAGTACGAAACATGATCAAATTGAGTTTGATGAGTCTGAATATATGATTTAAATTCTTTATTATAGGAAAGAAGTATTAGGTAATAGAATGATGAATCTTAGTTTATAGTTTAATAAGGAATTGGGATGATTAAAGTGTTTTTTTATTTGGATTCAAGAATTATGATGTATTAGTTTTATACTAATGATAATATGGTTACAAAAAACACGAAACATCTAATGATTGTTCTATATTAGTCTTTATTTTAGTATTTGAAAACATATTTTGAATGTTACTAAGAACTATTAAAAGTGATATACTAGTAAGGTAATATTTTTGTGGAACACATGATTAAGTGGAAGATAAACCTTAACATGTGTTTGATATTGTGTTAATAATGCTTATTTTTTATAAATAAATGATTTAAATTGATAGTATTGTGACCTATAAATTGGTTTGAGAATTGATAAAAAATTATTTAGGTCATGTTTGATGGATTTTGTTTCATTTTTGGATTTATGGAAAATATTTAATATTTTTTGAATTATTGATGGAAAAAGGACTCTGTTAATTTTGGAAGCATGATGTTTTCATGTGAGGTTAATTTAAATATTGTGTATACCATCATGGGTTTATAAGTTTAATTCTGATCGTAAGTTAAAAGGAATCATCATCCCCTTTTAATGTTTTAAGTGATGTAATTTTGACACACTATTAATGTTTAAATACCCGTTGCAGTTGATATATGATTTGATGATAAGTTAATTATGGACTAATGGATAATGGGATATCAATAATCTTGATGGTTAAAAAGTTATTCATTAACAAGCTTATATTTTTAGATATATTTATGGTAAAATTAAGTATTACCTTTTAAGTTAGTATCTAAATTTTATTCATGATATTTTATTGAATTTCACTATGTTACAAGATTATATAGTAATTTTATCATGGTGATTAATGATATTTGTGATTTATTTCATTGGTTTTAGGTATATATAAATTTTTTGTTTAACAAGTGATTTAGCATAGACGATTATTTGGGAATAATGAAATTAAATATTTTTTGAAGATGTAATATAAAGGGTATGATATAGCATATGATATTAAAACATATTTTAATATTTAATTTATTGGGGAAAATTAACGTTTTGGAGATTAATGTTGTATTTATTCATATGGGGGATTGTTCATTTCAAAAATTATCTTATCCTAAAATTTTTTGGTTTTGGTTAATGCATAAATATATGAGTAACATGTTAATATAATTTTTTGATATATTAGAAGATTATTTTAGTACTTTATGTAAAAAAAATCATCTTGAATACTCATCATTTGGAGCAACATAGTAAATTATGGTGGAAATTTATTAAGGATGAAATTATAATTGTCATTTAAGTATATTTCCTTATTTTCTTAGTTTATATGGTAAAGGAACTACTCAACTCTAGGAAAAGGGTCTTAAGACAAAAAATCTGTCTTATAACCTTCAATTATGATGAATTGATGGTCGTTTAACCCCTATGTGATTTATGGTTTTATGGTAGTTACCTATCTCCTAAAAATGTTTTTAATTACTCTCTATTAATCCATGGGTGTTATTTTTCTAATCCATGCCCATATTTTCACTTCCCATTGATGTTATTCTATTTGGAAACCAATTTTTGACCTTTATATTTCTCTTTCCCCGTATTTAAGGAGAATTTTCATTAACCCTTTTTATGATGTTCATTTTCAAAGAAGGATATTTAAAATATATAATTTTTTATTACCATGAAAAGGTTAAATTTATGAGTTTGAAGTTTATTAAATGGTAAATAATGTAACACACTAGGATTTTATAAATTATATCTCTATAAATAAATTAATTTCTTTGACAACGTGTGTTACACGCAACACCATGTTTAAACAAACTATGATATATTATTAAAGTATTTTTATTTATGGATGTTAAAACCTAGACATTAAATTGGGGTATGAATAGGATAAACTAATTTAGGAAATATTTATAAATTTCATACTCAATATAAATTTATTGATAAATTCTTAGTAAATAATCACTCAATTTCTCCTAAAGTCATTTTATGCTTCAAAAATACGTTTTCTTCAAAAAAAATTTATTTTTGTGATAAAATATTGTGAATTGTTTTTGTAAATTTATGAAATTTTATTTTATAAACTAAAAAAAATTGAAATCATCATATTAAAATTATCTTAGGATGATTTTTTGAAATTTTTCTGAAAATATTGATTTTCCAGTGAATGGTAAAAAATATTGATTTTATCGAACAATATATGTAAAAAAGTTCCATTTGTTTTTAAAATGGTTTTAAATTAAAATTAGTTCTATTAAAATTTAAATAATCATATTAACTCCATTGGAATCAATTTTATGTTTTAATTAAGTGTAAAAATATTTTTAAATGTAAAAAAAGGAATTTTCTATAAAAATTATTTTTCTACACACAATGTGTTTTTATATTAAGAAGTTAATTTTATCTCTAGTAGTGGATTATTTTAATGAAATTTATATATTATATACTCAATAAAATGTTTTATCATTCAACTAGTATGATTCTAGTCATGTGATAAGAGTAAATCTGGTTTTATGCTTTAAAACTATATTCTTCTAAAAAACAGGTTTCATCGCATTTTGCAAAATTATTTTATAATTAACCTTTTCCACTTATAGATGTTGAATGTGGTAAAATTGATTCCATATTTTTAACCATGAGGTTAAAAAAATTAAATATACCCTTTTTATTTTTTGTCAATATGAATAGTAATTGTGGTAAAATTTTTCACTTCGGTTAAGGGTAAATCGAGTTAATATTGGTTAAAACTAAGTGATATGGCCATGATTTTTCATCATAATTCTTATTTTATGAATATAATTTTTCTATTATAATATTATTATTGAAATATAATTTTTTACAGAACACTTCTCCATTGAAATAACCTATATAATATTTAAAGTAAAGAACGTTACAAAATGTCACTATCTTAGTTTTAAATATATAATATATGTACACATAGGGATAAAATTAAGTTATGAATAAATATAAATGTATAGTTTTATATTAATGAAATTATTTTATGATAATAATTTATTTATAATTTTTATAAATTATATAATAACCTTAAATTCTTATGCAATTCTAGTACATTATTTATTAAATTAATAGAAAAATAAAATATATCATTTAAAAATATTAACAGATATATAACTTGAATGAGTTAATGTATCGCCATAATTTTATAGAAATATATGATATAATATGAAGTTTTTAAAGCGTTATGTTTCTATTCAACTTTTTTATTCGTGTATTTAAAGTCAAATTAAATGAATAGAGTTAAAATGACATTAATGAAATTTTAAAATAAATAATATTTTATAAAAATGATATAAAACTAAAAAAATCATATAATTGGTTAAATGAATGGGATATAATTTTAAACATAAACCATGTTATATTTATTGGGTTTCTTTCATTTTATAGTAATGTTATTAATCATTGAAAGGTAGAAAACATTAATATTATAGTCATTGTCTAAAGGGTTAACGAAGGGTTAAAACAAAAAAGTTAAGGGTATAAATGTGATCCAAACTTGTATAAATTTTATTTAATTAGATTATATAGAATAATAATAATATTATATTTGGATATTAAAAGTTTTAAACATTTTGGAATTAAAATTAATTTATATTAATTTAATATTTTAAGAAATTCCAAGAGTGCACCTCCCCTCAATTATAAAAGGTCACCTATCCTTTATCTTATTCACACCACTTTGAGAATTATTTATCAACAACACTCTACCAATTTCACTTATACACTCCCATAGAAACATTATAGAGCTATTTTTTCTCTCAAAATACCAACCATATTACCCTTAATAATATATCTAAAGGAGTTATTTCAAAGTTGTGGTAATTGCCTTAATCGATCACTTTATTTTTTATTATTATTTTAACTCTTATAAATATGTTATATTATTTATAAAATAATAACTTTAGTATAATAAATATAATAAAATTTTATTATAATTATGAAACCTTCTTTACTCACCATCTTTCCATCAGATGGGAAGTTAAAATATTGCTAGTGTGTACGTATGGATTACTGTCTTCACATAGCGATACAATTCATTTCACATCACCATATTTTATGAATGGGTGTTATGATGGATTTAATTTATATATATAATAATTATAAAATAATTATAATTCTATAACTATAATATCATATATACCTTCTTACCTTCAAAATCGTCAAAAACAATTAGATCAATTGTGTGTGTGTGTGGGCTACCACCTCCACAAAGCGATATGAATCATTTTTAAATTCTCATTTAATTGGATGGTAATAAATATTAATTTGATGAACATATATGATATATATTATATAATTATTATTATTTAAAGTTTATTTATTATTTACCTTTCTTTCATTCTATTCATTAAAAAATGAAAACCATGTTCATGTGTAAGTATGGTATACCATCTCCAGGAATGGTGTAATTCATTTTTTCTATATATATATTTTATGAATGATAATAAAAATGTATATAATTAATGTATATTATATTTATATAATTATTAAATTTATTCATATGACATAACCATAATGAAAATACAAGGACCAAAAAATATACATCCAGAACGTACCTAAAAAACGAAGCAGATATCACCTGAACAGTGATTTTAATAAGGAAGTGTTAACAAACATGTGATAAATGGTTATAAATAAATCATATTCGGTATTATATATATGGATATTTTTATTTAATATATTTATAATAAATATATATTTATTATATATTAGTTTGCAATGTGTATAAAGGAAGTCAAACCTAAGGTAAGGGATTTTTATCTCACTTTTATTTCTGTGGGAGACATGCCTTGTACACCAATTGTTTATTTTCATCTTAAAAATTATGGCATATAAATATCCATATAAGGTTATTTCTTTCATGGGGCCTATTATTCAAGAGTTACCAAACTGGTAAGAGTTTTATGTTACAATCTCATTATTTATTAGGATTATTTATGATTATGTTTTTGATGATGAAATATTATGATATAGCTCTGAATAAACTCTTGAATATTATTATAATATAGTTATTTCTATATAATACATGTTTTAATTTCATTTTCCTCACCTTAAGTACTCAAGAGACCTAAAATATATTTTTTAAGGAAAATGAACTTTATTTATCTCTTCGATCGAAAATTTTTTTTCTTCCACATCTATGTTTTATAAAAAAATTCAAAAAATGTTCTTACTATTATCCAACTATATTTTAAATTATTTAATAACCACTTTTTATTTTTTTATAAATTAGTTTAAAATTAATTTTCTTGTCATTTTATAAATGAATTACTTTTTGTGTTTTTACACAAATGTGAAAGGAATATTTTCTTTTAAATTATACAATATGAAAACAAAATTATATACATCAATACTACCCAAGGTTTTTAAGCTTAATTTTAAATTTTTTGAAGTTATTTTCAAAGAAAATTTTTTCCATAATATTTTTTAAATTTTTAAATTTTAAATAAGTGATTTAAAAGTGAAAATATTCCAAGTGATCTTTACAAATAATTTTCCATCTAAGATGAAATATTTTATGTTAATTATACTTTATCATGGATATGATCCAATGATACAATTTTTAGTATTTATATGTATAGTTAATTTTCATGTTGATTAGGTGCTTATGAAACCCATTTATTTTTCATGGGTTATGTTATAGTGAATTGATGAATTTTTTATAAAAACCATTTTCTTTTCACAGGTTATGATGTGATCATATGATAAAAAATTTATAATCTTATGGAACACATACATAGGGATTTAATTATGTAATCTTGGTTACATTGTATCTAAGTATTGTGTCTAGGTTATAATCAAGTATGTTTGTTACATTATAAGCATTTATGGTTGTTACATTATAAACAGGGACGATGGTTACATTATAACAAAGGATGGTAGTTATATTATTACCAAGGACAATAGTTATGTTATAAATAAGGATGGTGTTTACATTATAACTATGGATGGTGGTTACTTTATAACCAAGTATGGTTCTTATGTTATAACCAAGGATAAAGGTTACATTATAACCAAGGATGTGTGTGTCCTATAACTGCCTCTAATGCATTGGTTAAAGATTGTATATCTATTGAAATAAATAGTATTTTAATGGGGAGTGAACCTAGTTCAGTAAGGGGTTTTTACCACTATGATAGTATTGGGATTGAACCTTGACTACTATGATGGTTTAGTGAGTGAACTCATTCCACAATGATAGTCTTTTATATTATCCTTGACTACCAAGGAATGCTTATGATTATTCCAAAAACATATGTATTATGACAATGTTATGTTATGAAGTCTCATTTTCTTTGATTCATTTACAATTTATGTCTAATGAACTTCCAATATTTATGTTGTGACTCAATATTGTGATCTATTATATGTAGGGTATAATTTTCAAATGTTATGCTCATGTTCTCATACACTTATATTCATGTTATTCTCATTTGACCATTTATATCTCCCTTTTTTGCCCTTACATAGCATTAGAGATCACCCTTTCTTATGTTTCCTTTTCCCAGGTTATAAAGAAAGGTTTAAAGTATGATAATTCTAAGAAGGGTCATGGTTATGAAAATCTATGTGGGAGATAATATAGATCTTTTATGAACCAATTTTTTATATTTCTATGTTTCCAAAGATACTATAACTATACGATTTTGGAATTGTTTATAATGTTATGTAATGAATATTCATCTATTAAGATGTGATGTCTATTTACGAAAATTCTTGGTCTATATAACTCTACCACATGATATGGGGGCACTGGGTAAATCTTTGGGAAATACATCAATATATTTCATTATAATGGGAATTTCCTCAAGTTTCATACTTTACTTAAACTCATCTATTTGGGAATAATATTCTTCTTAAATAGGAATCAATACCTACACAGTTGTGGTATTGTTTAAAAGATATTCATAATATTCCCTAAATTTCTATAAGATCATGGGATACACAATAATATATAAATTTATTTCCTTCTCCCAGTAGTATATGTGAGATATATATAAAGAGATCTAATCCATGCCCAATACAGCATAAAATTCCACCATAGAAAGGATTATGAGATTCACTAGAAGAATCTTCCCATAGATTATAAGAAGATAAGAGTCTAAAAATTGGGTGTCATTGATCAGGCCACTAAATATTTTTACGAATATCTTTACTTCAGAGTATTTGGGGTTTAATTTAATAGTTCTAGAAAACTTATAGGAAATAGAGTAATTCATAAAACCATAATCAAATAATCCTTTTTCCATTATTGAGTGAGTAGTAAGTGTACCTTGTATAAAATCATTTTCATTTTCCACCTCAATTCTAGTAACTCTATAGGATTTCCCTTTCTCATCCATATTTTTTGGTTGGTGACATTAATTACCCTCAATGACGTGTGGTTTAGTGTACTAAATTTTTTAATGAACTCTCTCCATATAATTGAATAATTTTACTCTAGGTGGTGCATTAGGTGGTGTCTTCCATTCCTCTTTCATTTTTTCCATCTTCTACATGTCAATTCAATATTCATGATCTTAGGGAAATTTTATCCTATACATGAATCTCTTCCCTATCCCTTTTATTCAATTATCATGATGCTTCTTCCCACATTTTTTACATCTGGGTGGTTCAATATTCATTAATCCTTTCCATTTAATCCACCATATAGAAATATCATTCTTATATTATTATAATCATGTTCATGGGACCATTCTCTAAACTACATCTATATTTTGAGAGAACATATATCTAAATATTCATAAATACCAAGTCTTATATTTTTATAGCCTTTTATAGGTGTGGTTTAAAACCACTAAAAACTATTTATTTTGTTATCATTGTTGATAATTAAACCCCAAACATATATTACATACCTTGTGAAATTTTTCTCGTCAGCCATGAAGATTCACCCTCTTTTTTCTTAAGATCTATGAATTCTCTCTTTATATGTGTTTGAATATTTTATGGGAAAAACTTGTTGAGAAAAAACATCTTAAGTATTTTCACTAAATTTTTATATTATAACCTTCATATTGGTATTATTTATCAATTTCATCAATTAATCAGCCTCTTTATCTAAATTAAAGACAACTAATGTAACTTTCTCTTTCTTAGAGAAGTGGATCACTGAAAATATCTTCTTCATTGAGTTAACCCATTATTCCATGATAAGTGGATTAGAAGATCCGTCAAACATTGGTGGCCCTTTTGGTATAATATACTCTATGGATGGTTTCTTTTTGGGAGTAGTTGAACATTACATATAGTTTAGGATATTGTTCACAGCATGAGATAGTTGGGTAAGCATCACTAAGAAGTTTTCAACACCACTTCCCATTCCACTGGTAATGTTGTTTATACAATCATTGTGTTGTACCTAACATGATTTTTTAGTCTATTTTCTCTTGGTTCCCACCATTTTATAAAATATAAAATGTTTGAATAAAATGTTATTCAAATAATAATGAATAAATAATTTATTCTTATATGTAAATTAATTCTAATTTCAGATCATATGGGATCCCTTTGTTTAGACTTTTCTCTAAAATGATGATTATATAATTATATACTTAAATATTTTTCTAAAATTAAATTAAATAATTACTTTAGGTAAATATCCATCATAATTGTTTGTATAGAGATTTTTATTAACTAAAGCATATCCATCAGGAGTGTAAAACTAAGTGTGCAGAAAGGCATCTTTGTCGTGAACTGGGTGAAGGTCAAGTTAATACCTAATCTTCTCATTTTAGGGTTATTACCCCAAGTTAAAATTGTTCCATATCCACTTCCACATATATTATCCATAGAAATATTTCATTTCTAGAAAACCACACAATGTTATACATTACCAAAATATATCATGTTTACCTGTACTTGACGTTATCTTTGGGGTTTTCAATTTTTTTTCTAGTCCTAATTTCCAAATTAACTACATTATGCTCTAATACCAAATATAGTGACCCAACCTTTTCTTAAATTACTATTGAATAATTTTTAAGATAAACAAAATAATCATGGAATAATCTAGGATCTAAAGGTTTAGCATCTTATGAAAATTAGTCTCATACATCAGTTGTATATAGTAAATCACAAAAAATATCTAAATACCCCCATAATTTTTCTCTTAAAAGTTCTCACATTTTCCTTGGTACATGTAATCATGTGAGGATATACATAAAATAATTGGTTGTGCTAAAATCTCGGTAAGGGGAGGAATATCATGGGAGGAATGAGGGACATGAATTAATAGTACATGGGTGAGCATAATCAACATGATCATATAATCAGCATAGGATCATCATTATAATCACGAGGGAAAAATTTTATATGGGCATGGAATTTTTCATATTCATAATATTCAAACATAATAACATAGTGGTCAAATATTACACATAGTTTGGAACAAAGTCAGTGTCATGTTCACACATAACATATGTGCATAAAAAATAACATAGAAATTTTGAACAAATAATGTGTCATGTTCATACATAATACACATAATATCATGGGATATATCACATTAATAATGAATTGCAAGGACATATAATTCTTTCCAACTCATCAAATCATGAAATGATCATAATCATGCATGTCACATAGAAAGATAATATATAATAATCATAGATGTGAAATAAGATCATGGAATGGAACGGGTTTCATAAAATATTTCATATAAAATACTAAATCGAATAACCTTTGGGGTTCCCAAATGAATAGCGTAGATCATAATTTGGTATAAAAGATCATTTTAATTTTAATAAGATAAAAATTACGAGCATTCAAAATTATGTTTTGGAGAAAACAAAATCTTTTTGAAATATATTTATATATGAAATAGAAATAATTTTGGAAAAGTAGAAACATGTATATCCACTGAAATAGAAGTGAAAAAATATTTTAAGGATATTTTAAGGATATAAGTGTAATATAAATACTAAAAAATATGTAAAATAGGAGATAACCCAAATAAAGGAGTTGGGTTCGAGAATACCCTTACATTAAATCCCACTTTATTTCATCGTTTTTCCGCATCATAAATAATAAACGTAGGTTTATTAAAACATGGAACCATAAGATAATTATATTCATTTTTAACTCTTTTTAAATTACAATCATTGGATTTTATTCCTTAATTCCATTTATTAATGTTGAAACATTTTGATATCATGTTTTTCTTAAAATATCTCATCCTTCCAAAGGCCCAAAAGCCTTCAAATTTTTATTATTTTGATAAATCCCCCTTTAAAGGGAAAAGGGGGGAAAACCCAAACAAACTCCATAAACTAAAGGAAAATCACACATAAAAGACAAAAAGAGTAAAACCAGAATGACAACAATGAGCTTCACCTTCATATAAATTGATCATGATGAAGTTATCCGACATTATAAGGCTATTTGGCCAAGAAGTATCATGTGACAAAGAACAGTTCTGATATGATGGATGACAACATACCCACTCAAACAACCAAATCTGTAAAAATTTCCAAAGATGAACTACCATCTCTAGCACCTCCTATGGGACCTATCCAAGTGTCAAGTCTAGTAGCACTAACTTTCCACTTTCAGGATCAAATTGAGACCAATTATAAAAATCCAAACCATGACATAAAATAGCATTCCACAAGTCAGCATCCAGCAAGACAACACCAACCAAGCCCCACCGCACTCCTCATGACTCGAAACCACCACTGTAGCTGCCAAAGAAATCAGAAGAAAATCTAAAGATCAGGAATCTAGACAATCGTCACCTAGGACTAGTTGTCCCAACACCATACCAAGGGATGTCACCTGTGAAGGAGTCTGGGCTTCTCTGAACTATAAACGCTGCTTTGGGCATGAATCCATTCAGAACTGGACGGCAAACGCACTCTCACCAATGTCCAACGCAAGAAACCATAGAAAACAAAAGAGAAAACATTAAGAATAGTAGAAACTAGCTAGTTAACACACTTCCATGGATTCACAATAGTAGCGCAAATAACAAAATTAAGAAAACACCATGATCGGACCTTCTTGAAGGAACGTAGGGCCGCCTAACACCAGAAGTCCCCCACCCCTCCACATCACTCTGGTACTGATGTCATTCCCACAAGATAGGTCTGGAACACCTCTCCCAACATGATTCCATGACCGTTGATGCCAGACCCAGATCTAGAATGGAAAACCCTTCTCTGGAACACCACAGCGTCGTCGCCCTCCAGTTCTGAGGCCATTGCCTACCAGGCCTCATCCATCAAGACTCAATAAATCTAGATGAATCGGAACCCTGCATACCAAAGCATTCCAGCACCAGATGAAGCGATGCTGAAGGCGAGCCACAATCAGAACATGCATTATTGCTGAGAAGATCGCAAACGCCAAATGGGTCATTGTACAAAAAGGATCAGAGAGATATATAATATGTTATTATATTAATAAATAAAATTTATATAGGATATTAACATTTTGAAAATCAGGTTTTAATTCTGTATAATTATTTTAATATGTTTTGGATAATAAAAATAAAGGATGATAGTGAATTATAAAAGGAAACAAAATAAAAAAGACAAAAAGACATTACCTCGTTCTTGAAGTTGTTCCTTTTCTACTGCCCTTGACTTATTGAATACATGGAGTTTGAATGTTAAAAAATTAACCTAAGGATGATATTGGGATTAGAATATATTATTTAGACATATATTTGTATTTAGTAAGTGTAATTAAAGTTTTTTTCTAAAGGGAGGGAGAGGGGTTATTTATACATGAGGAGAGGGGTATTTTATGATAAAATATTGAATAAAGTATTATATGTAAGTAAAACCCTTAAATAGAAATATTTTTGACAATATGAAATATATTTTAATAAAATAAAACGATTTTAGGATGTTTAATTACTTTATAATTTTAATTAATTAGTTTAATCAAAAGGATTAAAGAAAAATGAAAACAAATGTTTATTTAAAGCAACACTTTAGACTTTTAGACTTTGTGAAATACATTTTATGTTTAGAATTTTATTTTCATGGATTATTTAACTTATTAAACAATTTTTCGGATGATCCTAAAATTATATAATTGATTGTGTCATTATTAAATCATGAATGATGTAATTTAAAACACATCGTTTATAAAAAACTATATTTTTACTATTCAGAAAAAAATTGAAGTATATTAGAAAATTATGAAAAAAATCACCCTTAGAAAATTTATGATATTATAATTATAAAAATGGAATTCATATTATCAAAATAATTTAATAACATAGGTAATTTTAATTTTTAATATAAAAATATGATTTTTAAAAAATACATAAAAATACAGTATATTTAAAAATGTACTTATAGTTTCATTGAGTTTTTAATATTAATATTAAATTTATGGTATTATTATATTTATATTTTATTAAATTTCTCATAATAAATATTATTTATATTAAATTATATTATTTTGAGGTTAGATTACAACTCTAACGGCCTGGTTACTATTCCCAATAGTTGAGTTACTATTATCAACGGTGAGGTTACTATTCGTAATGGTAACATTACTATTAAAAAATTAATATTAACTACTATAAATAAAAAATCATTTCTTTATTCAATATTCTCTATAATTCCTCTCAGTTTTCTATAGTTTCTTTTTCTAAGATGTCAATTGGTTTACTAATATTGTTTTTCTTTTCCATATTTTTATTCATGGGTGTAATGATTCTAGTAGATTGGGAATATCCAAACTTTCCTATTCTACTTTTCTTATTTTATATTTTTTCCTCATTTGAATGTTTTATGTTTTCACGGGTTCAGTTATTGAATAATGTAATGATCTATATAAATAAAATAAAGTGTTGTCGGTTCCTCTATGTGTTTTATATGTATAGTAATATATAATATAAAAATATATATTTTGGAAACAAATATTACATATAAATTATATATTGTTAAAATGAATACATGTGTAATTTGGTGATGAAAATAAAAATGAAAATAAATTGTTCCAAATAAGAGGTATTCCACACAAAATCATGGTTGAAAATTTCATTTCCATATAATGCAAGAAAGAAGTAATATGATTTTTTTTGTATCATAAACCTGATATAAATATCTTAATTATTATATAAATTACCCTTTTATAACATCCTTTTAAGGTGGTGAAAAAAAATGAAACACATTACATTGTGGAGGCGGTAGTCAGCACAATGTATGAATTATGATTTCCTTTTTCTTAATAGAAAAGGGAAAATGTGATTAATGATTATTTCCATAGAATAATAACATTCATTGTATATCCAATAATGATTTAATTATACAGGTATTATAAAATTATAATTGTAAAATAAAAAAATAAAAAAAAGAAGTTAGGTAAAAAAGATTACACATATTGAGTGCTTTGAGATTTATTTGGAATATCCATTTTAAATGGATGGCATAGTCCAATCTCATGTGACCAGAGGCTTAATATACGGAAATATAATTATAGGGGAAGTGAAAGTGGTGATTTTCTTATCATGAAATCTAATTTTTAGGATTATTTTAAAGACGTGGTGAGGGAACCATTTTATAAGTAGTGAGAAAGGCATTTTTTATAAATATTTCAACTTAATATAAAGAGAAAACATGATAAACATGTCAAGTGGATCCAAAATTGAGAAATAATGGAGTTTGGAAGGGATACGATTGATAAAAACCTCATTCACTCAATTATAGACTTGTTTTTATCATGTTTCAAGATATTACACCTTGATTTATTACTTATATTGTTTTTTATTTTACTATGATAACTAGTTTTTACCTTAGGTGTGTTTATCATTGTGACTAAAAATAAAGTGTTACTTATTAGATAATTTTGAACCAATAATTATAAGTTTTAAATCTATTTCTTTTTATTCGAATTATAATATTATATAAATTAATTTTAAAATGAAAATGTATAACAGTTTTCGAGAAAATATTTATTGTGTTCTAAAATATCAAATAAGGGTTTTAAAATTAAAACCAAAATTTTCTAAAATTATAAAGTTCACTTATAAAATATTAATTTTTATTATAAAAATGTTTCATGAATTTCCAATTGATACATATATACTAATAATGTATAAAATTCAAGTTATTTATAAAAACGTTACTTCACATTTTTCACCTAAAATTCATTCATTTTAGAAAAATTGCAAACAAAATCTTCAAAATTTATTTAAATAATGAGTCCAAAAATAATGTTAATTTTTTAAAAAAAATATAAATTTATAAATTTAACTTTTAAACAAATAGGTGAGAATTTGTGAAAAACTATTTTTATAAAAAAATAGCTTTTCTAGAATATTAACCATTCTCATTAATATTTCCTATCATTTACTAATTAAATTAGTATTAACTAGTTATTCATATCAAATATATTTTATTATCATTAGTCACATGTTTCTTGAAATATAAATACATATCACATAAAAAAATATTTAAAAGGATATATTTTTATGTATAAAAGGATCATATTAGACACTTTAGTTATACCAATTGAATTTCAATCATATTAAAAGTAGCCTTTATTTTCATTTAATTAGTATTTCATAAATTGGTTACTACTATTCATTCCCTCTAATTAAAAGTATAGGTTTTAATGGTCATAATTAATATTATATTTTTATTAAAATATATCATGGTTTCGTTTTAGCTTTTTGTAGTGTGTGGAGAAAGTTTTAAAGAACATTTGGATGATTTAAAGGTATTCATATATTAAAATTTTAGCATGTTAGATTTATAAATTAAAGTTACTTCATCTTCATCACTTATGGAACTTTCTTTTTAATTTAGAATATCTTTCATTGAGTGTTCCATCACCTTTACATCATTAGTTTAAACATTATTCCATGTCAATTTTTTTAGTAGTTATATCCTCTTCTATTTAAATGATAAACAAGAAAGATTTTATGAACTCCTCTCTTCCCAAACATCATAAATTTTTTAACTTTAAATTGTATTACACAAGGGCTACCAAACACAATAAAATATATCAAACTTGGTGAATTATAATAATATATCAAATATATTGTAATATAAGAACTTGTTCTATAAAAACAATGATTTTGAATATGAACAACAGCATAAATATCCTATCACCATAAATAGAGATAAGTATCATGATCAATCAACAAAGTCTTATCTATATCCACTAATATTTTATTCTTATTTTTAGTAACACTATTTTTTATGTATATGGTGAACTAAGTTCATGGTGAATACTGTGATTCTCAATATATTCTTTAAATATTTATTTTTTATATTTAGTACCAATGTTTATCTAGATCCTTTTCAAGGAGAAACCACACTCTTTTTCATTAATTATACTAAAACACTTGAAAATTTTCATAAACTTTGGTTTATTATTCATAAAAATAATACAAATGATATGAGTAATTTCATCAATAAAAAAAATAAAATAATTATCCCCAATTACTGATTACTTCCTCATATGCCCAAAACTTTCTAAATGTATAAGCTATAATGGATGAGATATTTGAATCTCAATTTTCTTGTGTAGAGAATTAATAATTTTCCCATTTTTATAAGTAGAGTACATTCGGTTTCTCACTATCTCTCTAGTATGGGAACATCATAAACATTATATCATAAATTAAGATTCCTCGTGTTCTTTTTGACATGATGACCTGAAAAAATATTTTCTTCTTTCAATATTAATTGGCTTGGATTTTTAACATCACTAACCTAAAATAAGTTTCCCATTGTTCATTGTCCTCTTGTTAGTACACATCCAACCTTTAAACTATATACCAAGTATCCATAATTTTGAAAAAACACTTCATTAGCTTTATGAAATAATTGAGATACGCATAGAAAATGTTTCTTCTATCCATCAATATATAAAGTGTTCGTGGATTTCAATTTCAGCTTCCCAATAACTACTAAACCAACTCACTTGATTTTAAGTGACCCGTCATTTCAAAAGGCTACTCATACATTATTGAACATTTATATATATTTCAATAAATTTCAATCTCCTACGACATATCAAAAAACTCCACTATCAAGAATCCATGGGAATTCTCCTTTGGGTGCTTTAAGTGAAACATATATAACAAAATTTGTTTACTTTATTTTTTTCTTAATCTTTTGATACATCTTTCTAATGTAATTTATACTCAAATAGGATGGTGTAATAATGATAAAATCATTATAAATATGTCCTAACTGTTCTAATATTCTAAACACATTATTCTAATAGTTAAAATTAATTCTCATCCATCGGTCTATATTTTTCGATTTTTTTTTAATTTTCTTTAATTGATTAGGTTGACTACTCTCTAAAATTTTTTCTCTGAAAACTTATTAAAATATAGAAATATTGTTAATTGAACCAAAAATTTCTTTCCATATTACCAAATCCTATAAATTTACAATAATTAGAATAAAACGCATGTTTTTATTTGAACACATATTCTTGACCAAGTGTTTTATAGTTTTGAGGTGTAGAAAAAGTAGTTGATATCATGATTAACAATTTTTCTCCTTTATTTCATCATATTTAATCCATATAACTTGATAAATTCAACCCCGGAATATTATAAGAGAGCATATTTCTACATATAATTTATAATTAATGAATATAGACAATAATAACCTATGATTGCAGTTTTGTCACCATTGTTGAATCGGTTTACCACTCTTTTTTACTATTTTTTTGGTGAATTATTAAAGGATATAATCCCTATAGAGGTATCCAAATTTTATCCATGAATTTAATATTATCACCATTGAAACTCTGGGTGTTGGTATGGAAGAACCAAATCACTCATGACATTCATCATTGATTGTGACAAAAATCATTTCCAGTCTGAAGAATTATATCATATTCTCTCAACTTTAAGGGGTGGAAGAGGATCGATTATCTCTATTCATATGAGTATTCTAGAGAAATTTATTTTTAAACTTGAAATAATTATCTAGAGATAAATTGTGTGAACAAAAAATCTTTAACCCAATAAATTACAAAAATCGGGTTATAAACATAAGTCAAATAATTATTTATTTCATAAAGGCCCTTAAAAAATATATCAATTCTATTTAAACGCACATTGAATAATAATAATAATATTTTTATTATTATTTTATTGACATGTGATAAACTCAAAATATTTAAATATAATTTCTTAAATAAATTAATATTTATTTAAATGATATTAGATAAAATATATTATTCAAATTGGATGCTTAACTTGGCCCATAAATCCTCCTGAAATTTTATCAAACCATGAATAATAAAGATTTATTTAAATAGATAAATATCATTGTAGTATTCATTAAACAAATAAGTATTTATTTAAAATTCAACTTAGATATATTCCTACAAATAAATGGTGAATGAATATTTGTGATCAATATAAACTGAATAATTATTATCTCTAAGATGTGAAAAAAATATTTATTATAATATTAAATTCAAATATAATTTAATTTATATTATAGATACACTTAGTGTGTGATACTTTTGGCCTAACTCTAAGTAGAATTAGGAAAACTATCTTAACTCTGAAATTATCATCTATAAACATATCAAGGAACCTGTAGAGAACTATTTAAATGTTTAAGAACTAGGATTTTCTATGGGGAATATATTATTTTAAATTTTGTTTTAATTCCTTGGTTTTGAACTATTGTGAATGACTAGTATGTTTATGTAGGAAAATATGGTGTCTAGTTCTTCTTTGGATCCCAGAACCCCAACTGGTGGAAGAGACAAATAGTCGACACAGTTAGTAAAAACTATGTTACCTAGTCCATATAGTTTCTATTAACTGTGTGGTACATTTTACTGCTCATCAGTGGGTTGTACGTTTTTCCCTAACCATGCACCCCATGTTGTGTGACCATGAAAAAATGATAAAAAATAGTATAGGAAAATGTAATTGCTTGAATAGGGTTTTTTAAACCATTTTTATGAACTTCAAGAGCCCCTTCCTTAAATAGTAATTCATTCATAGTTAGTGCATAGTTTGGCTAACCATATGGCCAAACCGTGCGATCTTTAAAATTTGGGTAAAATTAAAATTTTACCATTAAAATGAATATAACCTAAATCCCTCCTTCCTTTCTTTTTTGTATCATACATCCCTCATTATTTTCTCCCATGGGATCATCCCCAAACATCCACCTATATTATTAGATAAATCTTCTATCTAGACTCTGATTTGACTTCTATTCATCTCATTGGATAGTCATCAGTAAGTAATTAACTACTTAAGATTATTTCATTGTTTTTATTTCTATAGAAAATTCTATTTTTGGGTGAGCTCATATTCCCTATTTCCATTCCATTTTTCTATTATTTCATTTTCCTTCGACCGGGTCCAAATCAAAGGCCGATACTGGATGAGTGTTCCTCCACGGGCATAAGGTTGGTGGTCTAGTAATTATCCATCAAAGTATTAATGTTTATATTTGTTTCTATTGTTACGCATTTCAGTTTCACTATGTGTTTCCCCTAAAATTAATCCTCCTTAAATTGGTTGCCTATTCTGGAACCTAATGATTCTTTAGATCTCAAAAGATATTGAATTTCAACATTCTCATCATTAGACACCCCTTTAGGTGTGCCCTTCATATTCCTATTGACTTTCATGGTTATTTGAACAAAACACCCATTGTGATTATGGATAATTGTGGTTGGTGTATCATGGCTAACATGTTTATCAAACTATATTGAATTAAATGGGAAGTGTGTATGACCATGTCAAATGGTTTAATAGAACAATGGTCACACCCATGTTAAACATAGTTTCTAATGAACTAATAATTATCTTTTGGATCTTCCAAAATCTAAAGATCCCTTTCTAATTTAATGAGATACGGGTATGGATTTCCTTACATCTGTGACAATTGGGCTTGGAGACCCCTATAGCTTGTGATAAATGTGCATAAAGACCCTATTTTTATGAGATATGGGCATTGAAACCCAAAAACTACTATGAAATACCAGCATGGGGTCCCTCACACCTATGATATACGGGCATGGAAACCCTACTTTTATTGGATATGGGCATAGAATCCATTACATCTATGACACTTGGGAATGAATACTCTTAGAGCTTATGAAGAATGGGCATAGAGACCCTCATAAATTATTATGAATGGGAATGGAGACACTTTTGGATTATTATAAATGATAATGATTTCTCTACTATTATTATACAAGGCCATGATATCCCTAATATTATGAGACTGGTCATGGCATCCCTTGACATTTGAAATACTTGTGCTACTACCCATGGACGGTTGAGTTATTCCTCAGGTCCAGAATAATAGTAGTAACAATATATATATATATATATATATCACTATATATACTGAACATATATATGTATAACTATGGTTACTTATTCATAGTTTTCCCAGTATGGACTGAAGCAGGTAGTGTCATCCTTGAGTCCTTTAGGAACCAAAGCTGGTCCTTTATAGTTTTTATTACTACTTAACATTATATCTCCACACAACTCATACTATATGCACTGACTAGATATTTATAGAAACCATTGGTCATGGCCTACTGGGTTTGTCTCACACCATATCTAGTCCACCAATGGTACTCGGGAAGATTATATGGATGTAGAGGTTGGGATAGTGGAAAGCACCCAATTGTTGATGCTGGAGTGATTATGACATGAGAGTGGGGGATCATAGGACTGAGCTATGGCTCGTGATTCTATTGGAGATAGTCAATTTGGTATTTTCTCTCTTTTGATACATTTATTGTATTGCATGTCTACTATCATGCCTTTATGATTCCTTTTGATAGATACATGACATTGCATCAGTTTGTATATGATACTTGATGTTTTTATTGTTGATTGTTTATTACATTTGGATGATTTACCTTTCGTTATGAGTTGATATTATACTTCTTCAATTTATCATTTTATTTCACCATTGTGCTACTCTGATCATGAGGGTATAGTCTCCCCACTATACAAACTTGGACCCTCACTTCTAGTTTGAAGCCTCTTGTATATGGGGAGACACGCTTGAGGCCATGTGACCCACTATCTCGGGGCACCGTTTAGTGACATCTGGGTCAGGGGTTTATAAAGTTGTATCATATGGTTATTTATTTTCCTTACTGTTTTGGGATAGTGTAAAGGATACTTGGTTGATTCAGAATTTGGTAATGATAATGTTTCTAAGAGTATCTGGCCCACATATGGGGAAATAACCAAATTTCATGGGATGGTATATCATGTTCTGGATTATGCCAATCGCTGTTGATTTTATTCCACCATTGGGTGATGCATTTGATATATAATTTTATTATTATTATTATTATGGTGGATTATATTTTATCCTTGGCTTGGTGAGACAAGGAAGAATTGATCATGCATCATTTTTGGAACCTTATATGGCTAATATGTCGTTATTTATGTTATTCCATATAGGTTGAATTTCCTAACAGAATGATACTTACTATATGTTCCTTGAATGATATATCTGTAATAAAACTAACATTTCAATAGGAAAAAAGGAGATTGGCTAATGGTTTATTAATGTTTTTGTATCAACTTAAATGTTTTTTTCCTACATAATTTGATTGTGGAACCTTAACTAACCAATTATCACATGTTTGAGTTATGTAACTAAGATTACATAGACTAAAATGTTATCTGATGTGAGATAAATTACTGTCATTTGTAATCTAAATGGAACATTTACCTCTATATATTCAGAATGATGATTCAAATAGTAGAATCGTATTATATTACCCATTATATTCTATTATCAAATGTAAGGGTTTGTATGTACTTAAATGAATTTCTAATTGCAATTTATAGAGAATTTACTCATATAAATTAGGAATTGTACTTCAGATAACTAGTCAATTATCTAAATGAAAGAATTGTTCAATTTTTAATTTAAATGTGGTCTCTATTAAAATGGTTTTCCAATGTAAAATTAAAGTTTTTTTTACTTTATAACTTGAAATTAGAATTCTATATACCAAGACCCTTATAGTTAAACACAGAGCATAACCCATACCCAACCTTAAAAGTGTATATTAGAAAATGTATCCCGTATTCTTCTTGATTGTTCTTATCACCTAGACCTGGCTTTAGGAGAAGGGAAAGGGGTATGAATTTTATATAGGAAGTCTTCTACCTATTCTATTTGCGTATATGTGATCATTATCATTATTGAAATCTTGAGTATGTATTTTATTTACATTTCTAGAGTGATTCCACCATGATGTCCTCTAGTCATGTGCTAGGAGGCTGGGTCATAACCATACTCTGGAGGTGGTGGTCCATGATCCACCAATGATAACTCCAGTAGTTACACCTGTTGCACTGCCTTTTATGCCTGGTATGGGAGATGATTTATAGTTTTTAAGGGAGTATATAGATTTTGAAGACTATATAATGAGATCTTTGACCTACCCCTTCAATGGGATAGTCGACATCGAAGTATCAGTAGTAGCATCCACCTACATTTTTAGATGATATTGGCCCCAAGATGTAGATTTATGGCTTGAGATAGTTTTATCTACCTTCAATAACCTAGAGATACCTCCATAGAGGAGGTTGAATCTCACTAAAAATATTATTGTAGGATTTATAAAATATTGGTGAGATATAATGAACTATGATGGTTAGTATCAGGAAGTGATTTGGATGGATTTCAAATCTATCTTCTAGGAATATTTCTTCCTTTAGACCCTAAGGGCTAATCGTGCCATGGATTTCCTAAACCCAAAGTAGGGTTATATATATGTTTTAGATTATTTAGCTCATTTTAAAGAAATTTAGTGCTTTTCACCTATCTATAATGTAACTCCCTAACCCCAATTACCCAGAGTCGGTGCATTACTACATAATATTGGCATGATCACAAAATATCGAGTCTCGAAAGACCGATTAGTTTAGTAGCCTTGGAAACACTAGATATATTCATAATTATTACATTAAATCATAAAGTAAAAAAACTACAACAACATCTTGTCTTGATATCCCCTCATACTATCCCTACTGGTCAATCATAAAATACTTCTTCACATCCTGGGAAAAATAAAACATTGGAAGGGGTGAGCTCAGATGCTCAGTAAGGATAACAATATAGCGGAAACTTTCATAAATAAACATAAAAATTTAAGGAAATGTATAATTAAAACAAAAGCCTTTTAAACATGAACTTCAGAATAATATGGAAAAGATAAAATGAAATAATTCCATTTTCTTATTCACATGGATATTCTACTAGTCGAATAATCACATGCAATATCAATAACCACTTTCATAATAATGGAATGCATAATGCCAGACTATCATAACCACATAGTCAAGGCCTTGTGCCAATACTACAAATAAGTTTTTGTCAAGGCCTTGTTCCAATACACTAGTTTGTCTCATGAGACCTATCTATGCATCAAGTAGCTATATCGGGATCCTCCCGTCACTTACTAAGTCCAATGCATTCCTCATATGAAAAAGGTTTAAACATAACATAAACATTTGTATTGAAACTAGCATAAGAAATGTCAGAAATTTGTCCATAAATCATGAATGGTATAAAAATAACACATCCACAGTCAAACATATCACAAAACCTTCAATAAAATATGGAAGTTTTGTATCATAATAAATCAACTTCAAATAATCATAAAATCCATCAAAGGATGTTGACATAGAAGAAATAAAAACTATTTGAGAGAAATATCTCTTTTTTTTTAATCATTTAAAAGTCACATAATTATAAAAGGAAACATTTACTTTGAAAATATTCTTATAAGATTGTAAGGTAAGATTCTACGATTTTATAATGGCGTAAAATAGCCGCACCCGCCGTATAAGTTAAAAAAGATATTCTTACCTTAATTCTGTCAAAAAGGTTAAAAGGACCTTTTTTGGAAAATGACGGAAAGATTCCTTTATAAATATCTTATAAAAGTAAAAAAAGGTTATAAATTACTTTAACCCATAGTCTATAAAATAGTAATAATGTTTTGAAATACATTTTTAAGAAACATGGATGTGGATGATAAAGGGGTCCCAGTAGATAATTACATATAAACAACCTCGGATAATGTAGAGATTATAAAATAAACCCTTACCTTGTACTTTTCCTTGGTCGAGGGTAGGTTAAACTCATGTATAATAGTTAAATCATTGTTATTAAATTATACAAGAATCATATACATAAATATGATATCATATATGATCTTTTAATATTGCTTTGTTAATAATATTTTAGTATTATCGTCGTTTCGGGTGTTAACTGATTCGTTTTCCTTTATATACTTTGTTATGTAAGACATATTTGTTATGGATAGGTTATATCATATTCATATCAAGAATTATATCAAGTCCTTAAACATTGATTTTAATCATAAAATGAGAATTAGTCTTGACTGGATACGATGGGGAATGAATCTCATCGTGTTTGTGGAGACGGTAGTCCGTACGTACGCACGAGCGACAATATCATTATTTTGATATTAAAATCATATATAATTGGATGATATATAATATATATATAATAATTATAATTTTATATTTATTATTTACTTTAATTACACATCATTATCATACCCATCCAAATAATAATGTTTGGAATAACAATTACACCATGACGTGGAGACGGTAAGCCGTACGTACGCACATATGGTGACATGTCATCCAAGGTATGGAGAGAATACTGAATATGGTTATACCATATTTATAATAACATCACAGTATATATAAGATACTAGAGTTATTATTTTATAATGGAAATAACAAAGAAAGAAGAAGTGGAAGAAGAAAGGAACTTGAAAGAGGGTGGTGAAAACATTACCTCTTCTTCAGGTTCTTCCTTTTTATTTGATCAAAAGGGCTCCTTAAGTTGGATTTAGGATCAATATAAGGCCTCTAGGTTGAATTGAGGTAATATTAGAGGATATTTGGGCAGGGTTTGTCCGATCCAAAAGGCTTTGAAGGTGTGAAATTGATAGAAGCGGGAGTGCCCTTTTATAAGAGGGGTGAGGGGCATCTTAAGAAAAGCTATAAATATTATTTTATAATAAATTCATATTCAGTTTCTAATGGCTCCAAAGTGACTTATTTAGATTATATGGTGGGGATGAGTCGAAAACAACACAATAAATATGTTTTAGACAGGTTTTGGTCACTATATTAACCTTATCTTTTAGTTTTACCTCTTAGTTAATTAGTTTCACATTTACCATATCTTTTTGTATTTTTATATTATATGGTTAATAAACATACTATAAACTTACAAGTGAACCCCAAGTGGTTCATTAATGATATAACTATAATTATATAAGTCTGTTGGACGAAAATTAGATTTTTAGGAATTGAATATCAATTAATAATATAATATTTGTTTTAAAAACTCTTTTATGTCAATTTTGACACTATTTGGTATTTTGTTTTTTCTAAATTCATAATAGAATTATTACTTCGAAACTAATTCATTTAATCAACCCTAACATTTCATATTAACCTATAAAATTCGTTTAATTCATTAAAATACTCAAATTATATTTATTTGGGTATTTATAATATCAATTATTTCAATATTTCACTAATAAGGTAATTACTGCATCATCATTGTGTCATAAATAAATTAAATTATTTAATTTATAAAAATTATAAATAAAATACCATTATATAGGAAATATATTTATATTTCCAATGAATATTTATAATTGAATTTATCTTATTTATAACCCTATATTATTAATGTTTTAGGTATTAAACTATGAATTTAACTCTTTTAACTCTTCTTTGAATTAAATAATAATAAATGTCCTAATCTAATCCAAGTGGACCAAAGATGTTCATATTTTATTCCTAAGGTTTTTTAAGGTCTAATTATACTTATCCAATAGAATTTGGACATGTGTTAGGGTAATAATAATATCATTTTTACCCTAAATTACACTATTTACATTTAACCGTGGTAAACAAAAGTAAAAAGATCCTATTCACCAAAAAATATTTTTATCTTATTAAACCACAATTTACTCCTTGATATTAACCGTTTCTCTTAGATTTTTAAAATTCCACTCACAAAAGTGGTAAAATTAAGTTTTATGTGAATTTGCAAATTCTCCTAGGAGATGGGTAAAAGATAGTGAAAAGTTCAATAAAATTTTTATATATCTAAAATTATTATAAACTGACTCTAATGAATTAAATTTAACATATATAGGTATTCTGTATCTATTTTGACCTAAAATAAATTTAAATAAAATAAATAATTATTTAAATAAAAATTCATTTTAAACTATAACTCAGTGTTTTTCACTATTCATCAAAAATTGAATGTTTTAAGAAAAATACCAAAAATTCACACTAGGATAATTTAGATATTCCAAATCCAAAAATGATGTCTATTTTACCAAATTAAAAACATAGAAGTTTCATTTATTAATTTAAAATTAATTTTCGTTGTCAAAACAAAAAGCATGTTTTTAAGAAATAATAACTATCAAAATATTGACACTTGCATATGTCTAGTTTAAATATGAAATTATGTCCAATTACCAGAATTGGATTAAGTGGTAAAAATATAATCTAATTATACTTTAAAATCACTCAAATTCATAATTTATCACTATTAATTATTTCGATTTAAAATGTTGTTTTTAATTAAAATTTAGTAATTTTCACTATTCACCTAAATATGAAAGTTATCAGAAAAACACCAAAAATTTATTGAAACTAACTTATTATGTCCCGATTCTAAACAAGAAGTTTATTTTTTCAAATTGAATATATAAAAGTTTCAAATACTGTATTTAAAAAGGGTTCACCATTAAAAGTCGGTAAAAGTTCATTTTTTGAAAAATACTTCTTTTATATTAAAAATTGAATTTGTTCTTACATTATGTCTAAGAAACTCATAATATGGATTCTAAAATTATAAGGAATATATAAAGTTTAAAATTTACTTAATACTTTTCATAACCACTTTTTAATGGCTAGTTTGGTAAGTCGTGGTGTGCTTGAACTCAGTGTTTCATGTAGTGCAAGTTATTGAATTACTTTGAAGAAATAACGCACTATGAAATCTTGGGGTGTTACATTCTTTCCTCCTTAAATAAATTGTGTCCTCACAATTTAAATTTGTTCTTCGAAAATAAAAGGTTGAAAATAGAAAATATCTTTGTGGGAAAACCCACATCAGAAATTGGGTTAATAAAATTTAGTCTTAATAAGAGGAAAATAGAAATGAAAGGGTCACCACCAAATTATGATCTCAATTAGGAGAACATTGGTGGCAATTAGAGACACATAATTGAAGTAAAAACGTAAATATTTATAGGAAGTGATTGTGGTCATCAGTCACAAACAATTGTAGAATTGAGGGCCTCAAAGCCATCAATCTATGATGATTTAAAATATCATCGGTTCAACCAAACATAAGGTATTAGGATAACACATTTTTAGTTTTATGATCCCATACCTAATGTTTAAGAATTAATTTCTTCATATAATAAGAAAATAAATATATATATATATATACTTTACTAGTATAGTTCCATCCTTTCACTAATTTCTACCACAAACTCATTTTTCACTCTAAAAGAAAATAGAACATAAAAAAATATTCCATTTATCCTATTCATATAGGGTTCCAAAAAAAGCATTTATAATTCATCTACCAGACCTTTTAAAAAAACTATATTATTCAATCCAGGACATCACGTGGGCTAGTGGTAGGTGATACACCCTTTCCATCCTTCGGTTATGGGTTCAAGTCTCGCGGCCTTGCTAGACGCGATGGGTTTCCGCCCGACTTCTAGTTTGTCCTTTTATGGCAATCCAAAAATAATCTCAAACTAGAATTATCCAAAATACTTATGTCCAAACTCACAGTCCAAAATTTATAAGGAAGGTAAACATAATGAAGATCCTTTTTTCCACTTAATAACATGTGAACACCTTCATCATGTATTCTTTTAAAATACTGCAACATCCTGTATTACCATAGAACCTTATTGATTACATTCATGCTCCCTTATTCCTTATAGAATACTAGATATACTCCTTCTATCCAAAAATGTTGTAAACTCCAAAAATTATGGAATATACAAATCACTAATCAGTTTCAAGGGAGTCAAGAATATCCAATATAATTTATCCAAATCAATCATGTAGTATTCCAAAATCACTACCTCGGTATCAGAACTATATTATGGTTTATCTTTCTCTCAACCATATATTTTCCAAAAAATTAACCTTCTATTGAGTCACTTTTCTTGGTTCCACACAATCTCAAGTCCTTAATGAAATAGTACTGCAGTACAATCCTTATATACTCCATAATTTTTATAACCAGTACATCATTGATACAACACTCAAATGATATAATTCTTTAATAAAAACATAAGAAATCTAATCATTGCTCTTCATCTGTGGTAGTATCATAACATGGTTATTATCCAATAGCATCATCTAGGGCATACTCAGATGATTTGGACATTGGTTTGCGTAGTGTTCCAACTCCTTGCTGATTAAGCATTGTACATTTGAAACCTTTTTCTTACTCTTGCAGTCACGTACTTGGTGTCCTTTTTCTCTACACTTATAACAAACTCTCATTCCCTTCAGGCAAGTTCCAGGGTGTTTCTTCCCACAGTTATCACATATGGTAAAATTCTTCTTTTCCATCTTCCCTTTATCCATCTTTATCTCTTCCATCCTTTTCTTCTTTTGCTTCCCTTCAAATCCATAGGACTCAGAGAATTATTTAGTTATCTTATTAACACCTGATACTATTTATTCATATGTTGAGAATACATGGGAGACTATTTCCCTTCTAAATGTTGGCTTAATACCGTGAAATATATGATCCATCTTACTCTTTGGATCATATGTATTGGTAGAGTTTGGATTCCTTCTACTAGGTGCCATTTCTATACAATGGCATAAACTAGGTCAGTTAATGAATCGCAATACATAAATCCAAACTTGTAAAACACTTAACATAAATTGAATTGTTTATGGATATAATCCATAATCATAAAAATGTTTTCTTTGAGTAAGTATATACTCATAAACCCTTCATAATGGTTTGTAATGAAAATGAGAATCATCCTAAGCATATCCCCCAGGAGTGTCGTAACCAAGAGTGCAGTAAGGCCCATTGTCTTTCACCAGTTCCCGTTCGAGTCTAGATCAAAGTGTTGTTTTCAAGTTTTATTCTTAGGTACATTTGTGCCAGAACTGCCTCTAGCTTCTCGTATCCAGACAGGGATGTATTCCTCGAAAAACTCACAAAATCTCTACAATAGAAAAATTCTATGACGTTCTTCTATACTAATCCTTAAAGTCTATCTTAGGGATATGTTCTCTAATCAGAGATTATCTAAATATATCTTCCAAGTTTTGTACTAAACTTCCTCTAATACCAACTGTAACGCCCCGACCCCAGTTACCCATAGTCGTTGCATTATTACTTAATATTTCACTACAGGAAAACAGTCGTTTCGCGACGGTTTTTTCACGGCAGTTTAAAAACCGCCACGAAATGTCTTATTTTTTTTAATTTTTTTTATTTTTTTTAAAAAAATTTGAAGTATTACGACGGTTTTTTAAAAACCACCAAGAAATAGCGGTGATTTGGGTAAAACCACCGTGAAATGAAAGGAAAAAAATAAAAAAAACATGAGAGACCCCGAAATCACTAAAATCACCATAACTTTTGATCCTGGCGTCTGTTGGAGCGCCACGACCAGTCAAATCAAAGCTCATGAAGAGATATAAAGGCGTGTATAATCAAAACCATGAGACAGTCTAAGGTGTAGAAGATATGAGGGTTATAAGAATGTAGAAAAAAGTTCTCCAACTTCAAATGACCATAACTTTCGATCTGGTTGTCTGTTTGGGCTCCACCGCATATCAAATCGAATCCAGCGAAGAGATCTACGCACTAATTCAAGAGAAGAAAGATTTTGTCATGTTTTTCAACCCCAAAAACCCCTCCTAAGGCCTCCAAAACCCTGTTTCCGTCACCGGTTTCCTGTCGAACTTGTCTTCAAATGGACCTAAATTTCGATCTGTGTGTCGGTTCGGACTCCTCCACCTTCCAGATTGTAGTTCGTTCAATGAGATTTAGTTTGACTGGTCGCGATTCCCACATGCACTCCTGGATCATAAGTTATGGCCTTTTTAGTGGGTATCGGAATTGTTATGTTTTTCGATGCCTCGTTTCTAGCACCTGTTCCCCGTCAGTTTTTTTAAATGGTTGTAACATTCGATCCGCCAGTCCATTCAGTCTCTTTCACCTATCAGCTCGAACATCATTTTAGGATCATTGATTTGACTGGTCGCAGATTTGGAACGGACTCTCGAATCATAAGTTATCTCCGTTAATGTGAGTCCAATTTTTTTGTCACTTTTTGACCATTTTGACGGGTTTTAACGGTTGCTCCATTTATTACTGTTTATTTGGGTTTTTATGACTTTTTATCTTTATCAATGGTTTTTTGTGGGTTATTATGATGATTATGTTGAATTCTTAAGGGGTCTTCTAGAGTTTTCATGAGTTTCCATGCGTTCTCATGCTTTCTAATGCTTCCTTCTTCATGTTTCTCCATCCGTTTTCATGCGTTTTCATAATTTTTCATCCCTTATCACGCCTTTTCGTAATTGTTCATGTGTTTCATTTATTTTTTATTTTTTATTTTTTATTATTTATAATATACTTTAATTTATTTATTATCTATTATTTGTTACTGGTTATTTATTATTTATTTTTTATATTTATTTATGATTTATATTTATTTACTATTTATTATTTATTATTTATTATTTATTATTTATTATTTATTATTTATTATTTATTATTTATTATTTATTATTTATTATTTATTATTTATTATTTATTATTTATTATTTATTATTTATTATTTATTATTTATTATTTATTATTTATTATTTATTATTTATTATTTGTTATTTACTATTTACTATTTATTATTATTATTATTAATATTTGTTACTGGTTATTTATTATTTATTATATATTATTGATTATATATTATTTATTATTATTATTATTATTTTTTTTTTATTATATATTATATATTATATATTATATATTATATATTATATATTATATATTATTATTTATTTATTATTATTTATTTTTTATTGTTTATTATTTATTGTTTATTATTTATTATTTATTATTTATTATTTATTATTTATTTATTTATAATTATTAATTATGTGTTATTTATTATTATTATTATTACTATTTATTATTTATTGTTTATTGTTCATTATTATTATTTATTTATATTATTTATTATTTATATTTATTATTATTATTTATTATTAATTATATATGTATTGACATCTATTATTAGTTGTTGTTTATTATTTATTATTTGTTATTTATTATTTATTATTTATTATTTATTATTTATTTAATTATAATTATTTATTATGTGTTATTTATTATTATTCTAATTTATTATTTATCATTTATTTTTTATTAATTATTTTTTATTATTTTTTATTTTTTATTTTATATTTATTATTTATTATTTATTATTTATTATTTATTATTTATTATTAATAATAATAATATTTGTCACTGGTTATTTATTATTTATTATATATTATTTATTATTTATTATTTATTATTATTAATAATATTTTATTTATTATATATTATTTATTATTTATTATTTATTATTTATTGTTTATTGTTTATTATTTATTATTTATTGTTTATTATTTACATTTTATTATTTTTTAATTATTGTTTATTATTTATTATTTATTATTTATTATTTATTATTTATTATTTATTATTTATTATTATTAATTATGTGTTATTTATTATTATTATTTATTATTATTATTATTATTTATTGTTTATTGTTTATTGTTTATTATTATTATTTATTATTATTTATTATTATTATTTATTATTTATTACTTATTATTTTTTGTTTATTGTTTATTAATTATTATTATTATTATTTATTATTATTATTTATTATTTATTATTTATTATTTATTATTTATTATTTATTATTTATTATTTATATATTATTATCTATTATTATTATTATTATTTATTATTTATTATTTATTATTTATTATTTATTATTTATTATTTATTATTTATTATTTATTATTTACTATTTATTATTTATTATTTATTACTTATTATTTATTATCTATTATTTATTATTTATTATTTATTATTTATTATTTATTATTATTTATTATTTATTATTATTTAATGTTTATTATTTATTATTATTTGTTGTTTCTTTTTGAGTATTTTTTATTTTTTATTTTTTATTTTTTATTATTTATCATTTATTCTTTATTATTTATTTATTATTATTTATTATTATTCATTGTTTATTATTTATTGTTTATCGTTTATTGTTTATTATTTGTTGTTTCTTATTTATTATTTATTCTTTATTCTTTATACTTTATTCTTTATTCTTTATTCTTTATTCTTTATTCATTATTCTTTATTCTTTATTCTTTATTCTTTATTCTTTATTCTTTATTCTTTATTCTTTATTCTTTATTCTTTATTCTTTATTCTTTATTCTTTATTCTTTTAATTTCGTAATTTTATTATTTTATTATTTTATTTTCAAAATTTTATAATTTATGTAAATATTCTTATAATTTATTTGTTATTTATTATAATAAACAGTAAATAGTAATAAATAACACAATAAATAACTAATAAACCAATAATTTTTAATTATTAATTATTGGTTATTAATTATTGATTATTGCTTATTATTTAATTATTATTGAGTTTATATCTATTAGTTATCTATTATTTCTTTTTTCAATTAGTATATATAAGTATATTAAATTCTGTTTATTAACCACATGACGAGTCTGCTGGAGTGGTAAAGTCTTTGAAAAATATGCAAGAGGTTAGGGTTTCAAATCTCACCGAACGCAATATTTCTTTATATTGCATGGGCATGTGCATGGGCATGGATAAAGTAAATAAAGTAATGTGAATTAAATGAAATAAATAAAATAAATACGAAATAAATAAAATAAATATGAATTAAATAAATAAAATACGAATTAAATAAATAAATAAAATATGAAATAAATAAATAAAATAAATACGAATAAATAAATAAACTACAAAATAAATAAATAAAATAAAATAAAAACTTAATAAAATAAATACGAAATAAATAAGATAAATATGAAATAAATAAAATAAATACGAAATAGATAAAATAAATAAAATAAAATAAAATAACATAACATAAATAAAATAAATAAATAAAATAAATAAATAAATAAATTAATTAATTAATTAATTAAAAAAGTAAAAAAATAATTTTAAAAAATAAAAATCAAAAAAATCAAAAAACCACCACTAAAAACCGCCGCAAAACGTTCTATGACGGTTTTGAAAACCACCAAAAATAGTTTCCCGACGCATAATTTAGCGGTGGTTTTTCAAAACCGCCGCCAATCGATTTAGCGGTGGTTTAAACCACCGCGAAACAGAAAAAACCGCCGCTAAATCCGCATTTTGTCGTAGTGTTGGCATGATCACAAAAGATCAAGTCTCGAAAGATCAATTAGTTTATTAGCCTTGGAAACACTAGATATATTCATAAGTCTTACATTGCTTCATAAAGTAAAAAAAACTACAACAACATATTGTCTCCATATCCCCTCATACTATCCCTACTGGTCAATCATAAAATACTTCTTCACATCCTGGGAAAAATAAAACATTGAAAGGGGTGAGCTCAGATGCTCAGTAAGGATAACAATATAGTGGAAACTTTCATAAATAAACATAAACATTTAAGGAAATGTATAACTAAAACAAAAGCCTTTTAAACTTGAACTTCAGCATAATATGGCAAAGATTAAATGAAATAATGTCATTTACTTATTCACATGGATATTCAAATAGTCGAATAATCACATGCAATATCAATAACCACTTTCATAATAATGGAATGCATAATGCCAGACTATCATAACCACATAGTCAAGGCCTTATGCCAAGACTACAAATAAGTTTTTGTCAAGGCCTTGTACCAAAACACTAGTTTGTCTCATGAGACCTACCGACGCATCGAGGAGCTATAGCGGGCTCCACCCGTCACTTACTAAGTCCAATGCATTCCTCATATGAAAAGGCTTAAACATTACAAAAACATTCGTATTAAAACTAGCATACAAAATGTCAACAATTTATCCATAAACCATGAATGGTATAAAAATAACACATCCATAGTCAAACATATCACAAAACCTTCAATACAATATAAAAGTTTTGTATCATAATAAATCAACTACAAATAACCTTAAAATCCATCAAAGGATGTTGAAATAGATGAAATCAAAACTATTTGAGAGAAATATCTCTCTTTTTTTAAATCATTTAAAAGTCACATAATTATAAAAGGAAACATTTACTTTGAAAATATTCTTATAATCTTGTAAGGGAAGCTTCGACGATTTTATAACGGCGTAAAATAGCTGCACCCGCCGTATAAGTTAAAAAAGACATTCTTACCTTAATTCTGTCAAAAAGGTTAAAAGGACCTTATTTGGAAAGCAACGGAAATATTTCTTTATAAATATCTTTTAAAATTCAAACAAGGGTATAAATTAATTTAACCCATAGTCTATAAAATAGTAATAATGTTTTGAAATATATTTTTAAGAAACATGGATGTGGATGATAAAGGGGTCCCATTAGATAATTACATGTAAACAACCTCAGATAATGTAGAGATTGTGAAATAAACACTTACCTTGTAATTTTCCTTGGTCGAGGGTAGTTTAACCTCCTGTATAATAGTTAAATCATTTTTATTAAATTATAGAAGAATCATTTTCATAAATATGATATCATATATGATCTTTTAATATTGCTTTGTTAATAATATTTTAGTATTATCGTCGTTTCGGGTGTTAACTGGTTCATTTTCCTTTATATGCTTTGTTATGTAAGTCATGTTTGTTATGGTTAGGTTGTATCTTATTCATATCCAGATTGATATCAGGTCCTTAAACATTACTTTTAATCATCAAATGAGAATTAGTCTTGAATGGATATGATGGGGAATGAATCTCATCGCGTTCGTGGAGACGGTAGTCCGTACGTACGCCCGATCGACAATATCATTCTTTTGTTATTAAAATCGTATATAATTGGATGGTATATCATATATAAAAAATAATTATAATGTTATATTTATTATTTACTTCAATTACACATCATTATCATACCATCCAAATAATAATGTTCTGAATAACAATTACACCACGACGTGGAGACGGTAAGTCGTACGTACGCACGTATGCTGACATATCATCCAAGGGATGGATAGAATACTGAATATGGTTCTACCATATTTATAATAACATCACAGTATATAGAATATACTGGAGTTATTATTTTATAATGAAAATAACAAAGAAATAAGAAGTGGAAGAAGAAAGGAACTTGAAAGATGGTGGTGAAAACATTACCTCTTCTTCGGGATCTTGCTTTTGATTTGATCAAAAGGGCTGCTTAGGTTGGCTTTCTGGTCAATATAAGGCCTCTAGATTTAATTGAGGGAATATGAGAGGATATTTTGGCAGTGTTTGGCCGAGCCAAAAGGCTTTGAAGGTGTTTAATTGAGAGAAGGAGCAGTTCCCTTTTATAAGAGGGGTGAGGGCACCTTAGGAAAATCTAGAAATATTATTTTATAATAAATTCATTTTTGGTTTATAAAGGCTCCAAAGTTACTTATTTCTAGGATAAGGTGGTTATGGGTAGAAAACTATCGATCCAATAAGTTTTATACAGGTTTGGGTTACTATATTAACCTTATCTTTTAGTTTTTACTCTTAGTTAATTAGTTTCACATTTACCATGTCTCTTTGTATTTTTATATTATATAGTTAATAAACATACTCTAAACTTCCAAGAGAACCCTAAGTGGTTCATTAATGATAAACCTATCATTATATATGTCTCTTGGACGATCCTTAGATTTTTAGGAATTGAATATCAATTAATAATATAATATTTGTTTTAAAAACTCTTTTATGTCAATTTTGACACTATTTGGTATTTTGTTTTTACTAAATTTATAAAAACATTATTACTTAAAAAATAAATCATTTAATAAACCCTACCATGTCATAATAACCTACAAAATTCTTTTAATTCATTAAAAGTCTCAAATTATATTTATTTCGGTATTTATAATATCAATATTTCAATATTTCACTAATAAGGAAATTACTGTATCATCCTTGTGTCATAAATAAATTAAATTATTTAATGTCTAAAAATTATAAACAAAATACCATTATTTAGAAAATCTTTTTATCTTTCTAATTAATATTTATAATCTAATTTATCTTATGTATAACACTATATTAAAAATGTTTTATTTATTAAACTTCGAATTTAACTCTTTTAACTCTTCTTTAAATTAAATAATAATAAATGTCCTAATCTAATCCAAGTGGACCAAAGAGGTTCATATTTTATTCCTATGGTCTTTTTGTTCTAATTATACTTATCCAATACAATTAGGACATGTGTAAGGGTAATAATAATATCAATTTTACCCTTAATTACCCTATTTACATTTAATCGTGGTAAATAAAAGTAAAAAGTTACTATTCACAAAAAATTATTTTTATCTTATTGAACCTCATTTTACTCCTTGATATTAATTGTTTCTCTCTTAGTTTTAAAATTCCACTCTCAGAAGCAGTAAAACTAAGTTTTATGTGAATTTGAAAATTCTCCTAGGAGATGGGTAAAAGACGGTGAAAAGTTCAATAAAATTTTTATATATCTAAAATTATTATAAACTGAATACAATGAATTACATTGAACTTATATAGGTATTATGTATATATTTTAACCTAAAATAAATTTTAAAAAAATAAATAATTATTTAAATAAAAATTCGGTTTTAAACTATAACTCAGTATTTTTCACTATTCAACAAAAATTGAACGTTTTTAGAAAAATACCAAAAATTCACCTTAGGCTAATTTCGATATTCTAAATCCAAAAGTCATGTCTATTTTACCAAATTCAAAACATAGAAGTTGCATTTATTAATTTAAAATTAATTCCCATTGTCAAAACAAAAAAGCGTGTTTTTAAGAAATAATAACTATCAAAAGATTAACACTTGCTTATGTCCAGTTTAAATGTGAAATTATGTCCAATGACCAGCATTGGATTAAATGGTAAAAATATAATCAAATTATACTTTAAAATAACTAAAATTCATAATTTATCACTATTAATTATTTCGATTAAAAAAGTTGTTTTTAATTAGAATTTAGTAATTTTCACTATTCACCTAAATATGAAAGTTATCAAAAAAACACCAAAAATAAATTAAAACTAAATTATTATGTCCTGATTCTAAATAAGAAGTTTATTTTTTCGAATTGAATATATAAAAGTATCAAATATTGGATTTAAAAGGGTTCACCATTAAAAGTCGGTAAAAGTGCATTTTTTGAAAAATACTTCTTTTATCTGAAAAAATGAATTTGTTTCTACATTATGTCTAAGAAACTCATAATATAGATTCTAAAATTATAAGTATTATATAATTTTCAAAATTAACTTAATACTATTCATAACTGCTTTTGAACGGCTAGTTTGGTAAGTCGTGGTGTGCTTGAACTTGGTGTTGCGTGTAGTGCATGTTATTGAATTACTTTTAAGAAATAACAAAATATGAAATCTTGGGGTGTTAAATATAATGATAATGAGATAGAAAAAGAGAGATGATTTTAGGATGGTATTAGGCATCCTATTCGATCTTAGGTGAAAATTTTATGATTGAATATTGTGTAAAATATATTAAATCAGTCTCTCATCATAGATCGAAACCTAAGAGAAGCTGATGGTGTGGTCTAGGGTGGTTCAAAACTGAGAAAAAAAGGTTCTTCGACTAGGAGAGAAAAGCAACATTTTGAGACTGTTTATGGAAGAGCGATGATCAGATTACGCACAATGATAGTTACCTAGTTTTTCAATAATGTGGAAAGATAGGGCATAAGAATACCTAGTGTTACAAAGACCCCATTGAGTGTTGAGGATACAGTAGGTTGGGGAATCTTCAACATTTTTGTGGTGCCTGCAGATCATACCCACTCAGGATAGTCAGGTTCCAGCACAAGTTCATGGATTAGGTGAGATTCATTCAATGTATCCTATACTAGAGAAGTAGGGCTTTGATCCATTTACTATTTGAGTTCATTTATAATAGCATCTACTATCATTTATACCTTATTTTATATGGGTTATTCACATACTTTCATCTCTATGGATATTGTAGAAATCCATAGTCTTGATATTGAGTACTTATATGTAATGATGGCACTTGATACTTCAATAGGGATTTGATTAGAGAGTGTACAATAGTGAATGTGATGCCCCCTTAAGGTAGGAAGTTGTCATTTGTTATGGTACATCTTCATCCTTAAGATGATGAGATCTGATGTTATTCTTAGGATAGACTAGTTCATCCCGTATCACACCTCTGTAGTCTACTATCACAGCAGGGTATTGTTTTCATCACCATAAGGAGGTATTTACCATCACAATGGTGAATGGGATGTCAAGGAAAGTAGATTTGGACCATAGAATATTGTGTTAGGTGGAGTGTCCTCCCAGATTTATAGCCATTACATGGATGATTGGGTACTACATTAGGCTGATTTTTCTCTTATAGTAGATTATTTCATGGAATCTTTCCCTAATGAATTCTCTAGACTACCTCTTGAGAGAGAGGTAGAATTTACTATTGAGATAGTTCCTAGAACTACACTGGTATCTATTCCTCCTTATAGGTTGTCTAAAATAGAGTTTTAGGAGCTCAAGAGGCATCTAGAGGATTGTTAAGCTAAGAGTTTTATATGGTAAAGTACTTATCTATGGGGTTCATTGGTCCTTTTCACCAAGAATATGGATGGAAACCTCAAGCTCTATGTGGATTACTAGAAGTCAAATCAGCTTACTATGAAGAAAATGTATCTTTTTCCATTTATAGATGGCCTCTTTGACCGGATCAGAGGATATAGAGTGTTTTCAATGATCGAACATAGATCAGGATATCATCTGGTGTGATTTAGGCCTTTAGATATACCAATTATGACTTTTGGAAGTCATTATGGTTTATATGAGTATGTTTTATGTTGTTTGGTCTTAAGAATGCACACATTGATTTCATTTCCTTCGTGAATATTTTTTCCATCCCCACCTAGAATCCTTTTTCATAGTTTTTGTGGATGAAATATTTGTGTATTATTATACTCCAAGTGAACATGCCAAAAATCTTAAGATAATATTAAGTACACTGAGAGAACAATATTTATATTATAAGCTCACAAAGTTCCCCTTCTAGATTAACAATGAGTACTTCATGTGTCATATTATCTCAAAGGTTGGTGTATCAATTGACCTAGGGAAGGTGAGTGATATAGTTACCTAGGATTTTTCCAAGAGCATGTTTGATATATGAAGTTTCTTGGGGATATCTGGATAATACAAGAGTTTCATATAGTAATTCTCATGCATTGTCGTATCTCTTGACAGATTGAATAAGAAGGTTCTAAAGTTCTTCTAGTATGATGTGTATGATATGCCCTTTCAACATCTAAAAGGAATAAATATATCAGAACTAATTTTAATTATATCAGTGCTTATAAGAGGCTATACATTAATCTGTGATACATCAGATATTATTTTGGGTGTAGTATTGATGTGGTAGGATGGAGTCATTGTGTACAGGTCTCTCTATTTAAAGCTTTATGAGTGTAATTACCTGATGCCTGACTATGATCTTGTAACATTCATTCATGCCTTGCATTGTTGGAGGTATTATCTAATGAGAGATCAATTTGTGGTGTTTACGAATCACAAGATCCACAAATATATATTTACACAAAATTAATTGAATCTCAGATAGCGAAGATGTGTCGAATACCATCAGTATATTGACTTTGTGCTTTCCTATACTCCTATGAATGTTAATGAAATAACTGATGCACTAAGGTGGGAAACTCCGGTACAATCCATTATAGAAGTCGGTGAAGAATAGATATTGATGGAACTTCTTTCTGATATGAATATGGAGTTTCAAGAGAGTCACGAGTGGCCATTTATTATAGCCTTATTAACTACCTCTTCAATCCATGATAGGTCAAAGTGAAGGTATTTTATTGATCTTGATGTTTTGGTCCAACTAAAAGTATTTCAGGTGAGTACCCACCACCGGATTGTTTTATTGATTAAGATGGCATCTTGTGTGTACATCGGAATATTTAGGTTCTTAAATACATGTGAGAGGATATGATTCAATAATTCCATGCTTCTTAGTGGGTAGTGCATCTAGGTATATCCAAGATGTATCATGATATGCGCCATCAGTATTGGTGTCCTGGGATGAAATGTTTGATTCTAGGTTGTATCACTAGGTGTTCCACCTATTATTATGTAAATAAAAACCCACCAATGTCCCATTGGATTGTTATAGACATTACTAGTCCAATAATGGAAATGGGATGATTTCATAATGGATTTTGTGATGGATTTACTCAGGTATCCTCAAGGTTGAGACATGATTTCGGTATCGTGCATCGACTGATGAAGGTATCCCACTTCTTTCTTATCTAAGAGACATTCTCAATTGATGATTTGGGAAGACTTTATTTCTGTGAGAGTATATGCTTATATGGGTTCTATTCTTCTACCATTTCAGATAGGTATTTTCATTTCACTTTGAGGTTCTAAAAAGGGTTACAAAAATCATTGGGTACATAGGATCTTATGAGCATATCTTTTCACCCTCAAACTGATGTCTAGTCAAAATGGACTATTCAGGTGTTGAAGGAAAAACTCTGATTAGTAATACTTGATTTTTAAGGTTCCTGGGAGAAGCATATACCCCTTATCAAGTTTTACTACAATAATATATTTCATGAGACAATTAATATGGCTCTGTAAGAGACCTTATATGGTATGCCATTTCGTTCACCTATGTACTGGCTAGAGGAAAGTAAGGTTGTGTTACTAGGTTCTCATCTTACACAGTAGACTTCAGAGAAGGCAATGTTGATCAGAAATCATATTCTTTTTTCCCAGTCTAAATAGAAATATTATTCCAATATTATTTTACAACCTCTAGAGTTTTAAGTTGGGGATCATGTATTCTTGGTAGTATCACCCAGACATGTTCATAGGAAGATAAATAGGCAAGGTAAGTTAACACTTAATTTTTTCAGGCCTTTTGAGATCCTAGAGAGAGTCAATTTGGTATCCAAACGATTGCTTTTACCTCAGACATACCATGACATACACAACATCTTCCATGTTTTATATATTCTCCATTACCATGCTAACCTATCTCATATTTTTATCTTGAGGATGTGGAATTTGATTTCAAGTATTCTTTTGAGGATTTTCCCATTCTCATAATTTAACGGAGAATAAAGGCTCTCTGAGGTAGGTTTATCCCATAAGAATAAGTTTTATTGTAGAAAAACCATGAAAGGACGAGAATTATTAGTGGGAGGACAATGTATGTGCTGAGTGGATGGATTTATTCTCATTCAAAGTTATACCACCCTTGAAAGGAAAAATTAGGGATGAGTTCCTTTAATGGGGGAAGAATGTAAGAACCTGTATTTTCTATGAGCTATAGGTCCTTTTAAATTTAGATTTAATTCTTCGGTTTTAACCTAATTTGAATTCCTAGTAAGGTTATGAAGAAAATGAGGGAGTCCAAATATTTTTTTGAGCCTTGAATCCCATTTGGTGGATGAGATAGTTGCGCAGCATGATTAGTAGAAACTATGTAACTTAGTCCACATGGTTTCTATTAACTGTGCGAGGTGTTTTACTTCTCAGTAGGGGGTCGCATGGTTTTCACTAACCACACAACCCAAGCCACAAGAATATGTGTTAATTTTATATTTTTTATTTAGGAAAAAGGAATAGTTTGTGCATGGTTTTTTAAACCATATACATGAACCATGTGAGCCCTTTCCTTGGATAGTAACCCATGAACTGTTGGCATAAGGTTTGGCTAACTATGCAACCAAGTCGTGTTCCCTTTAAAATTTGGGGAAAATTATTATTTTGCCCTTAAAATAATTATAACCTAAACCCATTTTTAATTTATTATTTCCAGTGGGTATCCCACTTTATTTTCTCCCATTGAAGCATCCTCAACCTTCCACCCAGTTTCTTGGATAAATCTTTCATCTGGACTCAGATTCAACTTCTATTTGTCACGTTATATAAGCACTGGTAACTGCTTTACTAATTACGATCCTTTAATCATCTGTATTTCTATCAATGATGTTATTTTGGAATGAGATCATATGCCCTATTTCCTAAGAATTCATATATTTTTTCATTTTTGTTCGACCTAGACCAAATCAGATGTTGATATTGGATGAGTGTTCCTCCGTAGGCATAAGGTATATGGTCTAATAATTATCACTAAAAGTCTTGATGTTTATACTTATTTCTATTATTCTAGACACTAGTTTCACTGTGTGCTACCGGTAAAATGAAACTAAATTAAATTTGTTTCCTATTATAGAACTTAATGACTAATTAGATCCTAAAAGATGTTGTAGGTTGTCAACCTCAATGTGAGCCACCCCTTTGGGTTCTCCCTTTATATGAATATTCAAATTTCATGTTTATATAACCAAGACACCCATAAGTGTGTTTGGTTTGACTTTTAAAAGAATATATCATAAATGATAATAGATTATCATAGTAGTCTAGAATTTCTAAAACACTTATCATACTATACTTGATTAAATGGAAAATGAGTGGTTTGACCACATTATATATTTTAATAAAACAATTGTTATGACCATATTAAATAGAGTTGATAATAAACTAATACTTATCTTTTTTCTCTTCCTAAAGGCATATAATGCGTACTAATTTTATGAGATATGGGCATGGTGTCTCTTGTATTTGTGATACTTGAGCATGGAAACCTTTATTTTATATGTTGAATGGTCATGGAAAACCTATTTATATGTAAATCGAGCATGGAGACCCCAACACTGCTATGAAATACAGGCATGGTGTCCCTCACACCTATGATATAAGGGAATGGAATCCCTAATTTTATTAGAGATGAGAATAATTTCCTTTACATCTATAACACTTGGTCATGGTGGCCCTTATAGCTTATGATAAATTATCATGGAAACCCTCATGAATTATAATGAATGAGAATGGAAACCCTTTTATATTATGATAAATGGTAATGATAGTCCTACTATTATGATACACAAGAATGATATCATGATTTTTATGAGACTAGGCATGGAATCCCTTGACATTTGAAAGACTCATGCTATTACCCATGGATTCCTGAGTTATTTCTCGAGTCTAGACTAGTACAATTATCCACATATATATATTTCTTTATATGTGACTATGTATTCAAACCATATATATATATATTTGGTTACTTATCCATAGGTTTTTCAGCATTGGCTAAAGTAAGCAGTGTCATCCTGGTGTCCTTCGGGAACCAGAGCTGACCCTATAGTTTTTATTATTGCTTACCATTATATATACACACTACTCATATAATATGAACTGACTGGATGTTTATAGACACCATTTGTGGTGGCCTACTGATTTTATCTAACACCCTATCTGGGATACTGATGGTACCTGGGAAAATTATCTGGATGTAAGTGGGGATAGGGAAAAGCACCCAGTTGTTGATGCTTGAGTGATTATAGAATGGGATCAGAGGAGAAAAAGACCGAACTATGGCTCATGATTTTATTGGAGATATTCATTTTGGTTTTTCCCTTTTGATACATGTATTGTATTTAATGCCTACTTCTATTTCTACATGTTTCTTTTTGATAGATACATCAAATTAAATTAGTTTGTATATGATACTAAATGATTTAATTGTTGATTATTTATTACATTTGGATGTTTTACCTTTAGGCTTCAGTTAATATTATGATTCCACTATTTATATATTTATCTCATTTTATGCTACTCTGATCATGAGGGTATAGTTTCTCCACTATACCACCTTGTACCCTCACTGCTAGTCAGCAGCCTCTGGTATACCGGGAGAAACACTTGAGGTCAAGTGACCCGTCAGTATGGGGAACTATTTAATGGAATCTAGGTCATGAAGTTACAAAATTCCACAATGGAAACAACCTCCTATAGGTTCTCACTATATAATATAATTGTCTCGATATCTCATCAAGCAGTTAACATTACTTGTTCTGTCAACCTATATGCTTGATATATCTTTCTTGGACTTCCTAAAATGAACTTATTGATAAAACACTATGGATGTAGACTTAATCATATTGTTATATTCCAATCAAATAGCCTAGGATGTATACTTATATAAACTTGAAAGGGATAAATAATTCCCTAACTTATTTATTAATTTCATATCACTTATGATGAACTCAACATATCCTACCTCATTATGAGCATATGTTTCCATAAATTTCATTAATACATAAACGTACATGATTTATGATATTAACTAATAATAATATCAAGTGTAAGGATAAATATACATATATGTAGATTGGAATATAAATTGAAACATATAACATATGGAATTCATAATGGTGAGTCTATTCTCATAATCTCCTCTCTTGGAAATTACTAAGTGTAAACTTTAAGATAAGAAGGATCAATGTATTATGATCCCCAAACACCCGATAGTTAAACATGTAGAGGCCCAATCCCAAAAATACTAGACTCAGTGTATTCTACAATTACATTGGTATGATTATAAAGAATTAATTCTCAAAGGACTGAACAGTTTATTAGTCTTGTTAAACAAGATACATACATGAGTCTTGTATTATAAATAAATACAATAATTACAACATTTTTTTTGAGGATAATAACTTTATTCCTCCTATTATATTTCTACCTATATTTCAAATTAGGATTATTGTATTCATGGGGAAAGGGAAAAATAAGGGTGAGCTCAAATGGTTTGTAAGGGTAAATTATAGTGGAATCAATAATGAATCAATGAGAATAATAATTATAGAAGGGTAAATAACTGAACACATATACCATGTAATAATAAAACTAATAAGAACATGAATAAACAATATGGAAAGTTAATAACTAAAAGCATGTGCCATTTAATCAATGAACTAAAAATGAAATGTATCCATAGATATATTGATGCAAAATCTCATGGATAAATAATAATAGAAACTAAATGATTGAAAATGATTAATTATTGGATTATATATTTCCTAGGTACATTGAATAATTACCATCAAGACCTTTCACTAGACAGTTTAGCATATCGAGTAGAAACCCATCTAATTTTTGCGACTAATTCTTCTAGTAAAACTAGTGATGCATCGATGGGATATCTATAACTGAGTCCCACCTATGTCATACCTTTATAAATCATTACTTTTATATTTAATAATTGATTTAACAATGTGCCTTATAAAATATCCATATGGAGTAGATGATATAAATTTATCAATATTTCCCCAAGTAATAAAATATCTTTCAAAGTAAACACCATATTAAAAATGGTATACATTTTAGTCAATAAACATATCCATGATAAATTATATGGGTAGTTATAGCAAATTTAATGTTAAATGTTCATAGTAAATTGAATATTTTAAGGGGACTAACAAAGGAATCAATGAAATGAATATGAATATTATCATTGTCCAAATCAATCATAAACCATTTAGAGTAAGAATAAGGATGGTATTAGTACAAAATATCCCATGTGGATTGAAAATAAAGGTTTTTTCATTGGTGAATATAAATACTATAAAAATATATTTTCAAAACATTCTTGAGAAAAATATCCTTTTATTTTGAAAAACATTTTGAAAATTATTTTCATTGAAAATCACTTTTCAAAACATTTTCATTAAAAATTAACCTCTTAAACTTAAAAATGAAGTTTCAATGAAATGAAATATTGTAAATCTATATATGTCATATGAGGTAAAAATAATATTCTTTTGGCATGGTAAAAGGTTATAAAAATGCCTTGTTCGGAAAGCGACAAGTAGATTATTTTGAAAACATGGGTAAAAGAAAAAATGGTTAAAATATATTTACTAAATAATTTTTAAAAGGTTAAAAAACTTTTTGAAATCATTTTAATAAAACGTGGTTTTAAGAAGAATATATGTTCTTCGACTAAAGAGATAAATGGAGTTGGGTGTTCTTCAAAACATTTTCTAAAACATTTTAAGTACCGAAGAGTGGGAAAATTATACTATTACTTAAAAAAGGTTATGAATAACCATAATAGAAAAAAATTATAGTTATTATGTAAAAATGGTCATATAATTTAATCTAATTGAAATATATTTTAAATATCAATAAAATTATTCTTGAAGAAAATAATCTTTAATAATTTTAATGTGTCACATACCACTTGGAAAAAATTTAAATCAAAAGGCTTATAAAGGAATAATATTAAATGAATGTTTTAAATCCCATGAAGATAAAATTATTATTAATATAATATATCAAAAGGGGTTATATATACACCACAAAAAATAATTACGTAGTGAATATGTCATTTATCTCACAGATGTAAAAAGTGAGATGAAAATCTATTACCTTGTTTTTCCTTTCAGGTGAAAATCCTTTATATTACTATATAATGGTTTTAAACATGTCACTAACTAATACCATAACCATAATCATATTTATAATATCATATATTATCTTCTTATAATATTTTATTACCCATTTGGTAATAATCTTTCATTGTTTTTACTATTTTGGGTGTTAATTGCCTGGTATTTCGAGTATGTTTTGACTTGTTACTTGTTGTTATTCTTATATATATCATGATTTAATCATATAAAAGATTTAAACCATGCTTTAATTATCATATATATATTTATTATATATTTAGATATAATAATCTATAATATTTGAAGATAAAAAATGGAATGAACCATTCATGGAGACGGTAAGTCGTGCGTACGCATGAATGCTACATTCAATTATTTATTTTAAAATAATGAAAATTAAATGAAATATATGTATATTATAATTACATTATCATATCTATGTAATATTTATTACATAGGTTTATTAAAACTATCGTTTATACATTCTATGAATAGTTTGAATGATTCACGTCGTTTTGAGGAGATGGTAGTCCATAATTCAACAGACGATGTTATCATATTTATATAGAATGTAAAGAATAAATGTATGTGTTATAAAAGAATTAAATAAGAATAAAGACATATTAAATATCATATATATCATATAAAAATAGTTTTTCCATCATAATGACCACCAAGAGAGGTGGTAAAGGAAAAACGAACAACTTTTCTTCATCAAGCGTGTAAGAACCAAGGTTTTCATATGAGGTACAGATAACTTTTTTCAGTTTAAATTATTAATTATGGACTAATCTAAATAATGGTTAATTCCATTGAGTTTTTATGGGTGTTCAGGTCTTTTTCAGATCCTAGATCCCATTTTTGGTGATTTATTCCTAGTACATGGTTAGTGTAAACCGTGCGGAGTAGGCCGCATGGTTTAACAAACTATACGAGGGGTAGACATTGAGAATATATAGGACACACGGTTATTAAAATCCATGTGGAATGGTCTACATGGCCATGAGATCAGTTCTATATTTCTTTGCAGATTCTGGTCATGGGTATTTGCACAATTTGTTCATGGTTTGTAAACTGTTCTAAGAAACCATGCAGGATCCCCTTGGCCTATAGGAAGTCGTGCATGGTTGGTGCATGGTTTGAAAAACCATGTACCTAAACCATGAATCCTCTATATTTTTTGTAATCGTAATGATTTTAATTTAATTAAAATCTAATTTATAAACTAAATCCATTTCCTTCCTACGTACAACAAAGGAAGGGTTTGAGAGCTCTCCTTTGATGGCTAAACTAGGATTTGAGCCTGGTTCTTCATCTGATCTTCAATTCAAGAATGGTTTGTCTCTTCTTCTTTTTTCTTTTTTCTTTTTCTTTAGGTGCGCCGGCCTCAATAGTAGTGCACCAATGAGGCGACGCTCGAAGAACATAGAAGCAAGTTTCCCATGAACTCCCCCTTTAAAAAATGAATTTAATATCGAGTCACCCATTGGGCCACGTATCAAATATTAAACTGATAAGAACAGATACTACAATTGAACTTATACAAAAGGTCAAGAAATGTATAAGAGAAGTTTTTCTCATTGGATATGTATCATTAAGATCTATATTACTTTTTATCCATTATTAATTATTCTGGATATCAGTTTTGCTATTTTGATTTATACTCATATGCACTAATTTTTGTTTCTTCTTTGATTCTTTATATTTTTTCCAATATGAGTTGAATTTGGGCTTAATATAGGACAGGAACTCCACTACAAAGCTAAGGTCGGTGTTTTATACTTTTATTTTGAGTTTTGGTTCCTTATTGAGCGATCTTCTATTACATCGCCTGCCAGACTTTCTTGCACGACCCTAAAATTGAACTGGTTAATTGAATTAAATGTATTCAGACCTATTAGGGATGTTTTAAGGTTTTTTTGTGATGTGTTAGAGCACATTGACCGAACCATGGTCACCCATGGGGTGTGCCTTAAGGAATTCCCCCATTTTACCTTATTTGAACCACCCAAAATTGTGAGATCCCATTATTTCCTAGATGTAGGAAGCCTAATAAAAATTAAATGGAATTAAATTTCCTTCTTGTGAGATTTACCTCCACCATGTTTTATGTTGTCATGATATTCCATGCCTGAATTGATTATAATGGGTTAAATGGAAATAGTTGTGTGAGTGGGTATTCACAATGTTTTCCTTATAATGTGAATTATGATGAATGGTTGGGTATACCCATGTGATTTTTTTAATTATCAATGGTGATAAATGGGTGGGTATACACAAATTACATGATTGAATGTGAATGGATTACATTAGTGGGTAGACTCATGTGTAATATATGAAAATGTGATGAAATGGGTGAATGATTTTATAGATTCCATGGATGTATCTCCATAGATATTGAACATGGTAGTGGACACCTTGGATATAGTATGATCCATGGGTCTAGATTCCATGGGATTTTTCAGGTTTTTCTACCCCTTGGATCTGAATTTCTTGGACTCTCATAGGATGTGTCTGGTATGAAATGCTCCTAGGACTCCAACCAATGACTACTTAATTTCCATTGAGGTGATTGTGGGACTTGATAGGGATGCCTTGGTCTGTAACACCTTGGATATTTCCCTTCATGGTCTAACTCTTGATATATAGCATGGTTGTGGAAATGTGATACGCTCGATTATATGGCTTGGTTGTGGATGTTTTGACACTTCAGGGAATATGAAAAGGCCATGGTGGTTTGATACATATTGATTTACGGCGAGGCCGTGTGGTTTACTTCTATCTATTGTAGCTACCTAGATATAGGAGCTAACACTTGTGTTTTATAGAGCCTTGAGATGATATACAGTACTTTTGGTTCAGTATTTTTATTCCATGGGAAACTTTACATACTTTCTTGGCATCCCATCTTTTATTACATAACTTTTCATTACATTTTACAAATAGAGGATCTTTAAAGTTTAGTGTCTTGGAAATAAGGTACATAATCCATGAAAACAAAAAAAACTTCTAATCCTCTTGTAAGTATTCATAATAGTTTTATACTAATTTCAATTACTACATCTCATAACATGTGGACATATATCAAAGGATAGGGTGAGCAGAAGTCCCAGTAAGGGAAAACAACGGGAACAGTTTACTTGTGATATCAATAAGAACTTGATGAGATACATAAAGACATGAGCAATATAAAAATAAGAATATAATAATTAAAAGTACATGAATAATAACTTGAAAATGTGGCTACCAAATTTAATTTATGAATTCATAAGAATATCACCAAGCTCCATCCCTAAGTTGTCATAAAAATTACCAAGGTTATTCACCAAGGTATTGTAAAACTTATCATCTCTAGAGGTTAATTTAATTACCCAATGCATTAGAGAGCTGTCAAGGTGTGCCATTAATATGTCATTATTTTCATGTGATCCACATAGATGATAATAAAACATTTTATAAATAACCCAAATAGAATAATATAAATGTGTTTCATATCAAAATCATGGCATTTTAAAAAGTAATTTAAAACATGATCATTATGTTATCTATAACCCAAGGAAAGGTAAAGAGGGTATTATGTATGTCAATTCCCAAATCAAATAAAACATTTTTATTTCTTGATGAATACCCCTATAAATGAAATAGGTTTGGGTATTCATATAATGAAAATACAAGAATTTATTGAGAAAAAATAGATCAATTTTGAGACGAATATTCTACAGCATAATGACTATGAAACATGGTTTTATAAAACATTAAAAATAGAGGGGAAAAGGGTCTCTCATTTATAAATGACTCATAATATAGTATAGGTATAGAATAAAATTAAAGTAAGAACATGTAATAGAAATTTTAAATACATACCACATAAAAAGAACTTGAAAGGAAAAGAGAAATTGAGAATTCCCTTACCATGTAGAGTAACTTCTAAAACTCTATAATTGGGACCTTGGAGGCATGAGGGCACATTGGGAGGACTATTTCGGATTTAATAATATAAAATATTTGAGGTGGATGATTTTGTAATGAAAGTAAATGAAGGAATGGCTTGGTATTTATAGTAAAATAGGGGTAGTTTTTTATTAATTTCTGAGGATACCTCATCAGTGGTATTTGCAAAACCATGGGCTTACCCAAGGTATTTTCCCATGGTTTTTTCCACTTGGAACACCTCATATAATATTTTAATCGATAATATTTTACCAATATATTATCTTAATCATTACAACATTATGACATAGTTATGATGTCATTAAACATACCAAAAACTCATAACTGTATTTTTACTATTCACCAAAAATTCAATTGTGTTAGAAAAATCCCAAAAAATCACTCTAACCATTCATTGATGTGTAGAAATAAAAATTGAACTCCATTTTATAAAAATTAATTTTATTTTAAATTAAATTAAATAAATAAAATACTAATACTTAACTAATAATTTCTAAAACATTTATTTACTTATACTATGACATAATTATATCACAATACCACTTAAGATGACTAAATCGTATTTATACTTCCTTAGGTGAGGTTACTATTCCATTTGTCAAATTAACATTCATAAGGGTGAAATTACTATTCCAAAGGAAAAATTTACTATTCACCAAAAAATTATTTTGATCTTATTGAACCAAATTTTTCACCCTGATTACAACCATGTTTGTTCGATTTTCTAAAATTATTTCAAAGAAAAAGTTATTTAATAATAAAATATTTTTTACTATTCATTAAAACACATTATTCATCGAATATTATTCTTCAAATACTAAAAAATTGAAACTTCTTTGAAAACTTCAAAAAATTCATCCTAGATTAATTTTGACATTTGAAATTCAAAAATGTTGTTTATTTTACCATAATAATTCTCTATGTATGAGAAATATCTAAAAAGCTCAAATTTTATTTCTAAAATCCATTTATCAAATTTGCCTTAATTAAAAATATATTTAATTAAGAAAAGATATTCTTTAAACATAAATGATGAAATAACAATTTTATTTATACCACAAAGTAACTAAGGCCTTGTTACATAACCCCTTATAACACCTTCATAGGACCTAAGAGTAGGGTGTGAAATGGTGATATAATCTTGGGGTGGATCAGACAACATTTCTCGAGTGGTGATTTATATCATATTGAACTTCTCCCATAGGCGATTATGTACATGTTTAATGTGTTGAATTTCGGATTGGGATTGGTACAGAGAAAAGCCAAGTGATGTTACCACATTCCCAAGCTTCAAAAAATGGGATTCGTATGAATTGAGTCTACTGAATGAGGACATCGACTCTTCTTTCTATATTAATTAACCATGATCATTCTTATTTGTAAAAAATAATCATAACATTTATATTATAGTTTCCAATGGTCATATATATATCAATGGTCATAATTAACAAATGGTTATATAACAGTCGAAACCCAAAGGTCTCATTTCAATTATACTCACTTCATTAATAAAAGGATATAGTTTTATTGAGTAAAAAATAAAATAACACACAAATTTAGGAAACAAATATTATTCAAAAGTTTAGGTTGTTACATCCCCCCCCCCACCCACCTTAAGAAATTTCTTCCCTAAAATTTCAAATGTTACCCTCATAAGAGAAAACGTGTGGGTGCTACTACCTCATAGTCTCCGCTGGTTCCCACATGGATTATTCATATTTTTGGTTCCTCCACAACACATTAACAAGGTGGGTAATCTTGTGGCATATAACTTTATCTCTATGATCCAAGATCTCCACTGGATGCTATTTATAAGAGAGGTCATGTTCCATTTTCACCACCTCAGGATTCAGTAAATGTGAAGGGTCGGGTATGTACTTCCTCAAGAGGGATATGTGGAATACAATATGAACTTGATATAGATTTTGAGTAAGTGAAAGGTGATAGGATACTGATACTACATGATCAAGTATTTCATAGGGGACAATGTACTTAAGGCTGATCTTCCATTTCTTTCCAAACCTTAGGAATCTCTTCCATAGAGAAATTCAAAGGAAGACCTTGTCACCAACATCAAACTATAAGACCCTTCAATGGTTATTAGCATATCTCTTCTGCAAACTATGAGTAGCCTTTATATGTTTTTGGATGGCATAAAACTTTTCTATCATCTCTTACAAAAATTATGCCCAAGAATCTTTCTCTCTCCATATTCATCCCAAAAATATGAGTTCTACATCACTTTCCATATAGAGCTTCATAGGGTTCCATTTGAATGCCCGAGTGGAAGATGTTATTATAAGAGAACTCAGCTAATGGGAGATGTTTATCTCATCCACCTTTAAATTCCATTGAGTATGTTCTCAACATGTCCTCGAGTGTTTTAATGGTCCTTTTGGATTGTCCATCAATTTGGGGTGATAGGCCATACTGAAATTCGATTCGGTACTCAATGCATGTTGAAGACTTCTCCATAATTTTTATGTGAACCTTGTATCATGATCAGATATGATAGAAAGTGGAACTCCGTGTATCCTTACAACTTCCTTCACATAAATCCTGTAAATTTGATCAAGAGATAAATCTTCCCTAATTGAGATAAAATGGGTAGTCTTTGTGAGATGGTCCACTATAACCCATATCGAATTTTTTCCTTTGGAATTTATCAGGAGACCAGTGACAAAGTCCATAATGATATTGTCCCACTTCCATGATAGTGTGGGTAGTGGTTGTAATACTCCTTTAGTAAGTTTCCACTATTGCTTCACTTGATGACATACCAGGCACCTTGTAGTGTGGTCAGTTATCTCCTTATTCATATTATTCCACCAAAAATGATCATAAAGGTCCCTATACATTTTTTTTCTTCTAGGATGTATAGAGAATATATAGATATGATCTTCATTCATCATCTGCTTCATTATTTCTGGAATAGATGGAAAACATAGTCTTGTACAAAATTTCAGTACACCTTATTGATCAATATTGAACTCAAGAAACTTTTCATCCTTCAAATCCTCAAACTTATTCTGTAACAAAGAATCTTTTTTTTGACATTTCTCGATATTATCTAGTAATTATGGTTGAGAACTCATTTGGGATAGTGTTGATTATGTGCCTTCCCATACAATTCCCATGTCCAATTTCACTAGGTCTTTGATCAAGGGATCTCTTTGAATCCTCATCATTTACAGAACAATAGGGCATTTCCTACTTAATGCATCAACGATTTTTTTTACTCTTCCAGGATGATAATGAATTGAATAGTCAGAGTATTTAAGAAGTTCCAACCATCTCCTATGACTCATGTTCAATTATTTTTGTGTGAAAATATATTTCAAACATTGAAGTTCTATGTATATATCACACTTCTCCCCATAAAGATAGTGCCTCCATATCTTCAGGAAAAAACAACTGCAGCCAACTCCAGATCATGTGTAGGATAGTTCTACTCACGAGGCTTCAACTATCGAGATGCATAAGAAATCACCTTTTTATTTTTTATGAGTACACACCCAATCCCTTTTAGATATTCATTTCTAAAAATAAAAAATACTTCTCCACTTGAGGGTAGATTTAACACGGGTGTAGTAACCAATCTCTTCTTCAGCTCTTGGAAACTTTCCTCACACTCCTTTGTCCAAATGAACTTCACCCCTTTTCAAGTTAACTTGGATAATGGATTATAAAGTCGTGAAAAGTTTTTCACAAACCTCCTATAATATCCTGATAATCCAAGGAAACTAGAATCTTTTTTATTATTGTAGGTTGAGTAAAATCCTTTACAAACTTTTCCTTTCTAGGGTCAAATATGATTCCTTCATTGGTTACAATGTTCCCCAAGAAAGTAACTTGTTGTGACCAAAATTCACATTTTATGATCTTTCAAAAAATCCTCTTCTTCTATAGAGTTAACTCATATATTATCCTCATGCTCCTTTTGACTTTTGTAATATATCATAACAACATAAATAAAAACTACCACAAAGTTATCAAGATAGTCCTTAAATAATATATTCATCAAATCTATAAAAATGGAAAGAGTATTAGTTAAGCTGAAGGGCATAAAACTAAACTCATAATTCCCATATCTTGATAGGAAGGTAGTTTTTGGAATATCTTATTTCTTTACTCTCAATTGATGATAACCAGATAGAAGATCAATCTTAGAAAAGAATTGAGCCCCATGAAGCTAGTCAAATAAGTCATCAATTCTGGAAAGTGGGTATTTTTATTTACTGTGATCTCGTTCAATTGTCTATAATCAATGCATAGACTCATTGACCCATACTTCTTCTTCACAAAGAGAACATTCACTCCCCCAAGTAGACACACTCAGTCGAATAAACCCCTTATATAAAAGATCTTGGAGTTGTTTCTTTAATTATTATACTTTCACATTTTCTATCTAATATGGGGTCTTTGATATCAGATGAGATTCTAATATGAGTTCAAATGAGAAATCTACCTCTCTTTCTGGGGGAGGTTTGGGTAACTCCTTAAGAAATACGTCAATGTATTCCTGTATGATGGAGAGATTTTCTATCCTTATACTCTCATTTCCTTCTTCATCCCCACTGATTGTCTCTATAAATAAGGCTATAGGAGGTGCTTCTGGACAAATATTTGGTCGATAAATATCTCCATGGAAGATAAATGTAGGTTTCCCATTTAGGACTACTGAGATTTCCATTCTTATTTATTTTATCTTAGCATTATACTTTCAAAGCTAGTTCATCCCTAGTATAATTTTGAATTCCATAATGGGAATGACTACTATATTTTCGATAAGATTGTTCTCACTAAAGTAAATACTAGAGTTTCTAAACACTAATGATGCTTGGATAATCCCACCATAATTCTTGACTAATAACTCTACTTTTATAAATTCAGGGGTTGATTTTAAATTCTTTGCAAACTTGGAGGGAATAAAGGAATGTGTAAAACTAGAATCAAATAAAGTACTTTCTAGATTTGGGAGAATAATAAAAGTACCTACCACAACATCATTTAGACCTTCAACATCATCTATCATGATAGAAAAAGTTTGACCTTAATCCCTTTTCCTTTGTTGAGGTTGATGGTGATTCCCCTCCACTACCCTCGGATTTGGATTGTGATTGGAAAAGTGCCCAAGTTATCCACACTTGAAGCATTGGACTTCAGGTAGGGCCTACACCATCTTCCCATTGTCATTAGTGTTGGGAAGTTTAGGCTTCACCTCGCTGCGACAATTCCATGTGAGATGGACATCTCTTCCACAGTTGTAACACTTCCTGCTCTTGAGTAGCCAGTTCCCTGAATTCTTCTTCCCACATTTATTACACATGGAAAGTTTCACTTGATTTCCTCCTCTTCCCTGATCAAAGATCCTCCCCAAGCTTGGTTCCATTGATCACTTCTTTTCATTTGATTTTTGAGACCACTAAGTCTCACTAAACACTAGTTCGACTTTCATAGCAACCCACACAATTTCCTCATAGCTATCATAGTCTCAATTGGCTAGATTATTCCACTGATGAGGTCTTATTCCACCAATGAATCTATCAACCTTCCCATTAGGATCTATGACAAAGTTTGAGGTGTAACGGGAACACCTTGTGGATTTCATCTCCTAGCTTCCCACAGATTCATTCTCCATCTGCTTCAGCTTGAGAAATTCCTTCTCTATTTTTTTATCATCGAATGAGGGAAATAATTATTCATAAAGATCCCTCTGAACTCTTCCCACTCTAAATATTCAAACTATACTCTAGGACTCATGTTTTTAATCAGTTCCCACCACTGATCAGTTTCTCCCTCTAAGCAATAAACAGCCAGGGTGACCTCCTCTTTTTCTGGTCAACTGATCATAGAAAATATCTTTTCAATAAAGCTGAGCCACTGTTTATCAATCAATGGGTCAGTAGATCCACTAAATGTTGGTGATTTTTGATTTATAAAGGACTCAATAGAAAGGTATTCCCTTTATGTTGAAATCAGTCTCTCATCTTGATTCAGGTTATTTCCCATAACTTGAGTTGGTTGGTTCATCGTTCTCATGAAAGCTTCCATTACATCTTCCATCGGAGGGTCGTTAGCACATGGTCCATTATGGTCACCTTTCCAGAGTTACTTCTATTTCTCTCCATTTTCTAAAATAATAAAACCTTAGTGAGAAACTTATTTCATTTATGAATATTTTATCTTTAAAGGATTTTTATGTCTTAAAACATCATTCTTAAACAACAATTATATTTCACTATAAGTCATTTATAATGATTCATAAAAAGCTTGTGATTAACCAAACATATCTCCAAGGAATACCAAACCAAGAGTACAGAAAGGCCAATTTTCATGCACCAGTTTCTGTTGGAGTCTAGATCAAAGAGGTGTTTTCAGGTTTTACCCCTAGTTACATCTATGCTAGATCAACATCCACCTTTTCATATCTAGATAGGGATTTAATTTTTCAGAAGCCACATACTTAATATTTCACCAAAATACCAATAATTTTTCCTAAATTTAAACTTTTCTATAGTTTTGTTTCTAAATTTTTCATATCCAAATTTCTACAAATAACTAAACTATCTGTTAGTAGAAACTATGGAATCCCACCTTTTTATTACATAACATTTCATTACATTTTACAAATAGAGGAACTTTAAAGTTTAGTGTCTTGGAAAAAGGTACATAATACATGAAAACTTATAAAATTATTCTAATACATTTGAAAGGATTATTCATTTTTTAATCCTAAAAAGATTACTCCAAATCATAACATGGGGACATACATTCAAGGAAAGGGTGAGCAGAAGGACCTGTAAGGGAAAAACAATAGAAGTATTTTACATGTGAACTTGAGCGATATCTATGAGAAAAAAAGGAATATAAAAAATTAATGATGAATAGGAATATCATAATAATAATAACTTGAATCATAACATGAAAATGTAGCTACAACATTTAATTTATACACTCATAAGCATATCACCAAGGTTCTTCCCCAAGGTGTTATAAAAATTACCAAGGTTATTCACCAAGGTATCGTAAAAATTATCATCTCTAGATATTAATTTATTTACCCAATGCATTGAAGTGTTATCATTAAAAACCATTAATATGTATTTATTTTCATGTGATACAAATATATTTTAATCAAACATTCCATAAATAACCCATATAGAATAAAATAAATGGGTTTTATATAAAAATCATGGCATTTTAAAAAGTGCTTAAAAACATGATCATTATGTAATTTATAAACCATGGAAAGGGAATGAGGGTTTTATGTATGTCAATTATATAATAAAATAAATAATTTTTATGTATTTATTAATACCATAGAAATGAAAATAGTTTTGGGTATTCACATAAATAAAATAAAAGAATATCTAGAGAAAAAGAGAGATATTTTGAGATGAAAATTCTGCACCATAACAGCTATGAAACGTGGTTTTAGAAAACATTAAAAATAGAGGGTAAAGGGGTGTAATATTCATAAATAACTAATAATATATTATAGGCATAGAATAAAATGGAATTAAGAGCATGGAATGGAAATTTTAAAGACATACTACGTAAAAAGAACTTGAAAGGAAAAGATAAGTTGAGAATTCCCTTACCTTGTAGAGTAACTTCTAAAACTCTATGATTGGGACCTTGGGGGCTTGAGGGAACCTTGGGATGACTCTTTGGGAGGTAATACTATCATAGCTTCAAGGGTGGATTATTTTTAAATGAAAGTAAATTAAGTAATGGCTTGGTTTTTATAGTAAAAGAGAGGGAGTTTTTTATTAATTTCTAATGACACCTCATCTGTGGTATTTGCAAAACCATGTACTTTCCCATGGTATTTTCCCATGGTTTTGGCCACTTGGGACACCTCATAAAATATTTTAGTCCCTGAGATTTGAAAAAAATCTTATCTTACTCATTACATCATTATTACATAGTTATGATTTCATTAAACTTACCGATAACTAAAAACTATATTTTTACTCTTCACTAAAAATTCAACTCTTTTAGAAAAATCCCCAAAATTCACCCTAACATTTTTTTGACATGTAGAATTCAAAAGTGAACTCTATTTTATAAAAATTAATTTTATTTTAAATTAAATTAAATAAATAAAATACTAATACTTAACTAATAATTTCTAAAAAAAATTGACTTATACTATGATATAATTATATCACATTACCACTTAAGATGACTAAAACATATTTATACTTCCTTAGTTGAGGTTACTATTCCAATAGTAAAATTACTATTCATAGGGGTAAAATTATTATTCCAAATGGTAAAATTTCTATTCACCAAAAAAATATTTTGAACTTATTGAACCACATTTTTCACCCTAATTACAACCATATATGTCCAATTTTTGAAAATCATTTCACAAAAAAAAATTATTTAATAAAAAAAAATTTAATATTCATCAAAAAATACTATTCATCACATACTATTCATCAAATACTAAAAAATTAAAACTTCTTAGAAAACTTCTAAAAATTCATCCTATATTAATTTTGACATTTGAAATTCAAAAAATGATGTTTATTTTACCATAATAATTCTCTATGTATGAGAAATATATGAAAATTTAAATTTTTACTTCTAAAATCAATTTATCAAATTTTTCGTAATTAAACATATATTTTATTAAGAAAATCTATTCTTAAAATAGAAATGATGAAATAAAAAGTTTATTTATACCACAAAGTAACTAAGGCCTTGTTATATAACCACTTATAACACCTTCATATGACCTAAGAGTAAGGTGTGCTATGGTGATAGAGTCTTGGGGTGGCTCAGACAACATTGCCCGAGTGGTGATTTCTATCAACTTAAACTTCTCTCGTAGGCGATTTCGTTCAATCTTAACATATTGAAGTTTAGCTTGTGATTGGTCTAGAGAAAATCCCAATGATTTTACCTCCTTCCTAAGCTCCGATAAATGGGTTTGGTATAGCCTGAGTCTACTAGATGAGGCTATCAACTCTTCCTTTTGTATTAATTAACCATGATCATTTTTATTTATAATCAATAATCATAACATTAAGAGTATAGTTTCCAATGGTCATATGGTCCAACAGTCATAATTAACCAATGGTTATGTAAAGTTTGAAACCCAAATGTCTCATTTCAATTATACTCACTTCATTAATAAAAGGATATATTTTTTTGAGTACAAAATAAAAAAGCACACAAATTCAGGAAACAAATATTATTCAAAAGTTTGGGTTTTACACCTTTCTTAATTACACTTTATTTTACACACTATATAACTTATCATATTTTACATACTGAAATTTATAAATCATTGGGTGGTTACCTACTAGGATATTATCTCATACCTTGTTTGGGCCTCCCTTGGGAACCCAAACTGGCTATTTTAATGAAGTTAGTGACAGGGGAAATTGCCCATAGTTTCATGGTTGATTTGTGCCATGCTTAGAAGCAGGGGAACATGGGACCGAGCTAAGGCTTGCAATGCTATTTTGAGATATCATCTTTTGTTCTTTTTTTCATTTTGGATACATGTATTGTGATACTCTGTTGTGTAACTATTTTGGTTTTTTTCTTAGAACATATGCCATGTATCATTATACTTATCCATGTATGAGATTGATTTTGGATTTTTTTTTATATTCCTTTCTTGTTTAGTTATTAATTATATGTATTTTGTATCTTCTTTTCTTATTGGGTTGTTATTTATAATCTAGTGTGTATAATCTAGTGAAGATGGAATATTCTACCCACCAACACACCTAGGCCCTCGCTGCTAGTCTGAATCCTATGGTGTTTGGGGAGATGTGTTTGAGGCCTTGTGACTCACCGGGCTCGGGGCATTATTTAGTGTCATCCAGGTATAGGATGTTACAAAGTTGTATCAAAGTGGGCTTTTTCTAGTTTGATTTATTGTTTGGTTAAGATACACAGTGATAAGAAGTAAATGGTGTTTGGTAATGAGTTTTTCTTTGGAGTATCTACCCCATATATAGGGAAAAGACAAATGGCCTCAAATTAAATGTTCTTTTCTAGATTTTATTATTACAGTTTATTTGATTCCACCTTCGGATGACATGCTTGATTTATTCTATTACTATTGATTCAATTTTATGTCATATTTTGTTTCAACCTGATAAGATGAGGGTATTCCATATCATTCATCATATAGGCACTTGTTAAAAAACACATTCCATGCATTATGCCATGCCATTTAGGATGCATTGCTTGATACGTGCTATTGTGATCGGTATTGTGATAGTTATACCTATTTTTCTGGTATATTTTGTGTAGTGGATAGAGGAAGTGACTCCATCCTTCAATTCCTAATGTGTATGGGCCTTTATGGACTAGTAAGTGAGGTAGCTTTTAAAATTCAATTATTAAAGTGAATTTGATATGTATGGATTGAATGGGCACCAAATTTTGGGTTCATGAGGTGTTATAGGACCTCCTGGATTTGGAATTGGTGGACTATTAGTTTAATATTTAAAATAATTGAATTATTGGAATCAAACGGAAATTTAAATGATAAATAGTGACTTGAAATAGACCTATATTTTTTGTGTGAAATATGAAGAGTTTCCAGTGTTGTTTTTAATTGTTCTTGTTACAGTCCTAACTTTAAGAGTAAGTTGTGGATTTTGACATTATTTTAGGAGGGTTTTTATATGTCTTATGCTTTTGAGTTGCAGAATTTGATAATGAATCTTTTAGAGGTTTTTTTTGTCATTGTAGAGGCATGACACCATGAAGACCTCTAGTCATACACCATGAGGAAGAAAATGACCATGCTTTAGTGGTGAAGGGCCATGGGATACCAGTGGATCTTCCTTTAGTGCCAATTTTGGAACCAACTGTTTTTTGGACATAGTTGTTGAGGAACAGTTTTGTGAGGGATTTTTTGGCTTAATGTAGACTTCTCAAAGAGCATCAAAGCATGCCTTATCTATAGATGATCTGACACATTTGTTCCAGTATCATCATCCTCCAATGTTTTCATGGTATGGTGGTCCATGGGATGTTGAGTTGTGGCTAGAGAATATGTTGTCGATTTTCAATCATTTGAATAAAAATCTTGAGATTATAGTAAATATCTTGAATTACGTGCAACATGGGTTAGAAAAATTTTGGTGGGATGTACTGAACCAAGATGATAGTCTACAAGACATAGTTTCAGGTGTTTTCCAAACCAGGCTTTATGATATCTTTTCCTATTACCCTAAGAGTTGAAAGGGCCAATGAGTTTATGTGACTGGAGTAGGATGTGATTACTGTTATGGGTTTCTTTTTAGTGAACCTATTTGATGTGATGGGACCTCTATCAGTCTTTCTTCCTTCTTATATGCTTTATATCTCAATACTGTGAGGGTATTAACATGATAATGGGATGGTACCATTTTCCTTTTAAATGGTACTTGATATTTCACATTTTAGTTTTAGCGTATGCCGTGATAAATGAGCCTTGTTTTATGCTTTTAAATTGACCCTGTAGAGTTGTTATATCTTGAACCCACGGTTAAGGTTTAGCTTCTTTTTTTTTAATGAACATATGGGGGCGAACATGAGAGTTTTCATGATCTTTAGTTAGTTTCTTTTCCTAGGTTGGTTTGGACCTATTGGATGTGTGGTAAGGCCTTGTGACCTTAAAAAGGGACTATACTGGGGGAGGTATCACCCTTAGAACATAATTATTTGATAAATTGTTGTTATTTTTTTCCTGAAAAGAAGTATATTTCGAGTACCAGTTTTCCCTAATATGACCTCTTATCTTGAAATGACATTAAGTTGAATGGTTGGTTGTCTGGTGCTTGGACCTCAAGGGGTATTTTCTATGGTCGGATACCTAGTGAGTGTCAACTTTCTTATTTTGTGTTGGTGTGACAGTACTTCAGATATCACCACTTTTTTTAGATGCTGAGTGTGATCAAGGCCTTGAAGAATATATTGGAAGGTGATTCTAATATACCTTAAGTGATGAAATATGACACTAGTAGATCAAGGTTCCTTGTTTTATCAGTTTATGCTTCTTTTAGGAAATGTTTCAGATAGGTTGGATGTTGTGTAATAGGATCCCTTATGTGGGTTGTGGTTATCATGTGTGAGACCATAGGGCTATGTGCTCGAACCTAGTGTCCCTTAACTTCTACCTTTTCATTTGGGATTGGTATTTATCTGGATGTTCCACTCCTGACGTAGACCCTAGTAGGTCATAGATGATTATTTTTGTAGGGGAAACCTATGTGGGAAGTTAGCTAGAGGTTTATGATTTTCTTAAATTCAATGATCTTGGCTTATGATCATTCTTGATTGATGCATGGTAGATGATCAGGTCCTTTGTTTCAGACATAGTTATTCCATTTCTTTCTGAAATCACTATGGGTGATCATTTGTCAAAACTGGATCAGTGGGTGAGAATTTTTTGGTTCCTCACCCAGTTGATTAGTTTTGGTCATGTTGTTGACCCTTCTAAAATGATAATGTGATTCGGGTGGTCGTTCTATGGTTAGAGGTGCTTATGGATTCCATTTTCGAATGAGTTCCAAGGGATATCTTGTATTGATGAAACAGACATTCCAAGTAGCATGGGTTTCATGATATTATTGTTAAACAACTTGTAGGGGTGTGAGACAGATCTGGAACCTGGTAGTATGGGAGTGTACACCCACTGTTTATGGAAATCATGGTACCTCTAGTTTCATAGGGTACCATTTTGATGGTTGGTTGATGAGAGGACGAGTGAAATTCAAGGACCGATGGTTGTTTATCGAATCTTATGTTATTTTAGATCTTTAGCTTGGTGATTTAAAGGTGATGTTGTGATGAGTGGTACTCTAAAATTGAATTGGGTGTCGTGAGATGGTTGACACATGTTTTAGGCCTGGACACTCATGTTCAGGAGATGTGGTGTCAGGTGTTGGTTAAGGATTTTTTCACCTATTTTTAATGTGAGTAGGGCTCAGGAGGAGTGGTACATGTCTAAAGATAGAAATCATGGTGTACTCCTTGTTTATTAATGAGCATGAATCTTATCCTGACAACGTCCTAAGTACTTTGAGAGGGCGTCGGTTATGTGCCGAGATAATTTAATCAAACAAATTTTATGTTTTGATAAATTAACTACTTAGTGGTATGCTCTAGGAGTAGTTTAAAGGGATTATTGTGTTGTGGATACCACCCTTAGCCATTTTTTGACTCTCATGAAAAAGTGGTTAGGGATGGTTGAGACTAGTTGTTGTACATTCATCTTGTTTTGTGTATAGCAATTGCTAAAAGGAACTGGGATAGGTTCGATAAAGAGATGTTCTGAAGGTCGGGTATGGTCCTCAGCAGACATGCCCTAGTTTTACACATAGTGTCATTGGGTTAGGAATCGATTATCTATTTGAGGTGTGTTGTTTGTTTAAGTCGAGAGATTTTGATAAAAGTTAGTGAGAAGAAGTTTGACTAGTTTATTTTTGAAATGAGGTATGAAATGGTTATGATATTATTTTATGCACATTGTGGGTTGAAACAGGTGTCATGTAATGATTTTCTATGACTTCTTAGTGAATACAATGTAATCTGTTCTATCAGTTCAATCATAATTTTCCATAAAAAACCTAAGGTGGAAAGCACTTTAAGTTTCTTGGTAAAAGAGAGGTTGTTGTGATCACATCTCAAGTTGGATAGGCTCTCAAAGGTTTCACTTTCCCTAAATATCAAGGATAAATTTTCAATGTGATGAGCTTGAGATGTTGTATATCTATGAGATAGTGTTAATCTATAGAGTCCCATGCACTATCATTTCAGATAGGGAATCCCATTTTACATCTCGTTTCTGGAAGAGTTTGCAGAGAGTGTTGGATATGCAGGTGCTTCTATGCACATCATACCACCCTTAGATTGATGTCCAGTTAAAGCGTACGATACATGTGCTTGAGGAAATTCTACAAGAAAACGTCTTAGATTTTGGGGGCTCTTGTTATAATCATATACCCCTAGTCTAGTTCTCCTAAAACAATAGTTTTTGAGAGACTATACAAAATACACCTTATGAGGATTTCTATGGTATTCCGTGAAAATTTACTCTATGCTCATTAGAGGTAGGTGATGCATCCTTATTGGGACCACGTCTCATGTAGGATATTTTTGAGATGGTCCAACTAATTCATAAGTGGATGGCTACTGCACAGTCTCAACAGAAGTCTTACGCCAATCACCATAGATGAAATCTAGAGTTCAAGGTTGAGGATAATGTCTTCCTATATGTTTCAATGAGGTTGGGACATATCCAGATATAGAGATAGGGTAAGCTTTCACCATGATATGTTAGGGTGTTCAATATTCTAGAGAGAGTTGGGTCGGTAGCCTATCAGTTGTAGTTACCTCATAGGTACTGAGACATACATGATGTCTTCCATGTATCTCAGTTGTGCTGCTATCATTCAGCCTCATATCATGCTTTTCAACCTAAGTAGGTTGATCTGCAAGTTGATGTGTCCTTTGAAGATCTTTTGATTTGTATAGTTAACAAGAGCATGAGGGTTCTTTAGGGTTGGTCAATTCCTTAAGTATGAGTGCTATGGAAGCACATCCATTTATAGGATGATACTTGGGAGAGGGAGACTGACATATATGCTTAGTTTTCGGAGTTATTATCAGATTAATCTTGACCACCCTTCAGAAGGAAATTTGGGGATTAATTACTTTAAGGGGTGAAGATTGTAAGGACCCAAGTTTTCATGTTATGTTTGGATCCTTTTTTCAGATTAAATGCTTAATTATGGCCTAATGTGAATTCCCTTTTAGGTCACTTAGGTTTTGGGGGTTTGGGGGGATTTTTCGGAGTGTGTAACTGAGTTTTGGGTTGATTTAATCCTGGAAAATGGTTAGTGTAAACCATATAGGGCAGTCCTCCTAGTTTAACAAACCATGAAAGGGGTGGATAGTGAAAAGATATAGGTCGCAGGGTTAGTCCAAACCATGCATAATAGGCCACACAACCATGTTGACAGGTCTATAGTTTTTTCATATATTGATAGTGGTTTTTCACATGGTTTGTAAGATATATGAGTAAATCGTGTGGGTTCTCCTTGGACTATATGAATCCATGCATGGTTGGAGTAGTTTTTTCCAAACATTGTGCTTAAACCATGAAGCCCCTATATTTTTGGGAATTTTAATGATTTTAATTTAATAAAAATATAATTTATTACCTAAATATACTTCCTTTCTATGTAAAGAAAGGGAAGGGTTTGACATCTCTCCTTTGGTGGATAAACTATTCTTAGAGCCCAATTCTCTGTCCAATCTTCGATTCAATCGTGGTTTGTCTCATCATATCCACATCTGTAAGATCTACATTCCTTTTTAGCCTTTCTTGATTCTTCTCACTATCATCTATGAAATTTGGATTTAGGATTATATTCCCTAATTTTTCATTCTTTGTATGTTCTCCATATTTCTTCCAATCTGACTTGAATCCGGACTTGATATTGGATGAGCAATCTACTACTGAGATAATTTAGGTGGTCTATACTTTTCTTGTAAATGTTGGTGCTTTATTGAGTTATCGGCCATTATGTCACCCGTTGGACTTACCAGCGCGAACCCAAAATTGAACTAGTTAATCTAATTAGATATAATCAGACTTGTTAGGGAATCACATCAGTTATATTGTGATGTTTTGTTGGTCATTTCACAAACCAGGCCACCCATAGGTTGTACCTTAAGGATTTTCCTAGTTTTACATTGGCTGAACGACCCAAAAGGGAGAGTTCCTGTGATTTCCTAGATGTAGGAAGCCCAATCACAATTAAATGGAATTACATTGCCTACTTAGGAGATGTAATTCCTCTTTTTCATGTGTCGTCATGACATACCATGAATGAATTAATTATATTGTATTAAATGGAAATGGTTTTATGAGTGGGTATACTCATTATTTTCCTTGGAATGTGAATTTTGATGAATGGGTGGGTATACCCATATGATTTGTTTAATTGTGAATGGTGATAAATGGGTGGGTATACCCATGTAACATGATTGAATATGAATGGATTACATGAGTGGGTAGAATCATGTGTAATGTATGAAAAATGATATGAAATGAGTGAATGTTTTTATAGCTTCCAAGGACAGATATCTATGGATCTTGAACGTGATCGTGGAAGCCTTGGATTGAGTATGCTCTATGGGTCCTAATTCCATGGGATGCATCGGGATTTGATACCCCTTGGATCTTGATTTTTTTGACTCACATAGGATTTTTCTGGTATGACGTGCTCCTAGGACTCTGACCAGTTCCTATATCGTGTTTCCATCTAGATGCTCCAAGGATTCAATAAGGATGTCTTGGTACTTGAAACCTTAGATCAAGACCTTAATGGTCTGACTCTTAACATATTCTATAGTCCTGGAAATATGATACACTCGATTATACGGCTTGGGCATGGATGTTTTGACACTTTAGGGTATACATCATAGCTATGGTGGTTTGATACATATGGATGTATGATGAGTCTGTGTGGTTTACTTCTATTTATTATAGCTTTCTGGATTCGGGAGCTGACACTTGTTTTACAAGAAGCCTTGAGAGGATATACAGTACTTTTGGTTCAGTAGTTGTACGTCATGGTAAACATTACATACCTTTAGTTCTTACTATTTATTTTGTACACTGTATAGCTTATCATATTGTACATACTGAAATGTATAGATCTTTGGGTGGTTTCCAAGTGGGATGTTATCTGACACCCTATTTGGGCCTCCCTTGGGAACCCTAAAAGACTATATAGGTGTAGGTCGTGATAGAAGAAAGCACCCATAGTTCCATGGTTGATTTGTGTCGTGATTAGGATTAGGGAATCCTGGGACTAAACTGAGGCTCACGATGCTATTTTAAGATAACACCTTTTGTTCTTTTTTTCATTTTGGATACATGTATTGTGATACTTTTTTGTGTTCCTATTTTGGATATTTTCATATACATATGAAATGTTTCATTATAATCATGTGTATGAGATTGATTCTAGATTTGTTTATATATATTCCTATCTTTTTTAGTTATCAATTGTCTGCATGTTGTATTTTCTTCTTCTATTGGGTTGTTATGGATAATCCGCTATGTATAGTCTGGTGATTAGAGAATAGTCTCTCCACCAACACACATAAGGCCTCACTACAAGTTGGTAGCCTCTGAAATTTGGGGAGATGCACTTGAGGCCTTGTGACACACTAATCTTGGGGAACTATTTAGTGTCATCCAAGTTTGGTAGGTTACAAGGTAGTAGTTCTTCTTACACAAGAATAGTAACTTCGTTACCTATTAGACGGAAGTGTGTATAGGTTTAGGTCAAACCCTTAACATAACAACATATATGTATATTGAGTATACATATGTTATTATGAAATAATTTAATTATAATATTTGAGGGTTTTTATAATAAAAATAAAATGATTGATTTTAAGGAATGATCTTACCTATTATTCAGGTAACTCCTTTTGGTTTTCACCAAAGGGCTTCCTTGGTTGGATTTCTATCCAATTTTATGCTTATAGGATTATTAGAGGGGTGTTAAGGAGATATTTCAGTAGATCATGTTTGATCCAATGTTCCTTGATAGGTGTGAGGAAGTGGAAGGATTGAGTGCCTTTTTATAGTGGAGGAGTGGCACTCTTGTAAATATTTGGAAAAGTAATTCCACCCACATTTCTACAATTGAAAGTGGATCCAATATTAGAAAAAAATCAATAAAAGGTAGGTTAGGGTCTAAATATTACCATAAAATGGATTTTTTACAAGTTTATATGTCATTTTGGACCTTAAGTTTAATGTTTATTCCCTTATTAAGCTTAATTTCACCTTAACCGATGTACTTAATTTTAATCGTTTTCATTAATCGTTTTGTCAAAAAATAAGTTAAAATTAATATAAATTATAAATTATTATGATTATAAATATGGAATATATTTTTTCCAACTTACAATCATATAAATGGAATGAACTAATTTAAATTTAATCACGTAGATAGGACGATAATGCGGGTTTTTAAAGTAAAAATGTCTACAAGTTTGATATGTTTTGATATTAAATTTTGAAGTGAAATTGATTCTAGTGAACAAAATTGGATTAATTGATAAAAAAATTATCTATTTAAACTTTCAAAAAAATTTAAAATATAATTTAACCTTACAAATAAATTAGATGAAAAAACAGTTTTGAATTAAAATTTAGTATCTTTCACTATTCATCAAAAAATGAAACTTCATTATAAAAAAACCAAAAATTCACCCTAACCTAATTTTTATGTTCCTATTTAAAATATTAAGTTTAAATTGACATATAAAGTCTATAAAAGTTCTAAAATTTTTATTTAAAATAGGTTCTCCATTAAAAGGCAGTAAAAGTGCCTTAATAAAAATATAAGGTTTTATGTGTAAAATTATGTTTGTTATTATATTATTATTATAAAATATATTTGATTAATATCAAAAATATTTGATCGAATATGTAATATATATATTTCATTATTATCATTCACTAATTTCAATTAATTTATTTTGTTAAGATAAAACATCTTTGTGAGCATAAAAAAGTGTTCTATAAAATATTCCCTTTATATTCAATTTATTCTTATATTCAATTATAATTAATTTTTAACCAATGAATTCATTTTTTATTTTTGTAAAGAATATATTTTAAAAAGTTATTTAATAATATTCATAACTACTAATTTAATGTCTAGATTAAGTCTCCTTATATTATGTAATAATATTTTAATAATATTTCATTGTTCAGTAAAACTCAATCTTACGTGTAACTCAAGCCATTAAAGAAACTTTTTTTTGTGTGCGACATAAGCTGTATAAGTGTCACGTGAATTGAAATCAATTATATTTGAAGTTATTTAAAATATTCAATATATTATAAATTCTTGGGATATTATATTCCTTTATGTGCTTGGTGTTGTGTTCCGTACACGCTATTGAATACAATGTTCCTGCTTTTGAGTTTAGGGGTGTTACATTCTCCCCAACTTAATTAAATTGTGTCCTTGCAATTTAAACTCGATATTGGTGATAGATTTTTTGTTATATCCTATGTCATAAATACCGCATTGTGAGAAGGGTTCGTAATAAATCCTCTAAAAAAGAGATAATGGAAATTACAAAGGTCACATGGAATTATATATAACTAAGTCTCTAAGTAGGATAAAATTAGTTGAAATTAAAGATACATACTTGGAGGGAAAACATAAATATTTAAAGGGAGTGATTAAGGTCATCAATTACAAATAAGTGAATAATAAATGGAAATTTTAGGGAATAAAATCCATAAATATGTGGTGATTTAGATGACTATTGGTTCAACAAAAATTAAGGTATTAGAACAATAAATTTTTTAATATCATTTTTCTCATGTTGAAAAATTCCTTTATTGCCTAAGAATATATGGAATTTTACTTACATGATACATTTTAATTTCATATGAACAATTCAATATTTTGGTTGTGATTCGATCGAATTCTAATTCTTCCCTTACTCCAAGAAATGGGTATCCAAAAATTAACTTTGATTCCTAAAGCACTAAAATACACTTTTATTATATTTTAATATCCATAAAACAAGTCTTTATATTTGTCTCTAACTTTTTTTTCAAATCTAATATGGTGAGGACATTAATCTATAAACCTAAAAAGTAACACTACATGTTCATAATTAATATCTATTCCTCAAATTGTTTAACTAAAAACCATGACATATTAACCAGTACATTATGTAGGTTAGTGGTTGGTGTGAAACCCTTATCATCCTTCAGTCGTATGTTCAAGCCCCACGGCCTTACCGGATTTGATGGGTTTTCACTCAGCATATGGTTTGTGCTTTTCTAAAACCATATTAATATAATTTCCAAAATAAATATGAACGGAATCCTTGAAATAGTTCAATCACTAAATAGACTTTTAATTAAGTATTTTAATAAAACCTCAATACATAAATAATTCATCTAATTATTTCCACATAGATCCTTCTTTGGTCTAGAGTTTATCCATAATATAATTTATTTTATTTCTAAATAATGACACCTTATCTTCATTCTAAAACACATTAGGTTTAACCTAGGTTATTCACTATCAGGATTCTTCATAATGGTTTGTAAGGAAAATGTAAATTATCCTGATTGTATCCCCTGGGAGTGTCAAACTAGGTATGCAGGAAGGCCTGTTATCATGTACCAGGCTATACTGATTCAGGCCTTTCACACCTTCTATGAGTTTTTACTCCTAGGTAAATCTACTCTAGAACCATGTCTAGTTGTAGTATCTAGATAGGGATGTATTTTTAGTAAGACCCACATAATATCTACTTTACAAAAATTCTAGGGGGTTATTCTATACTTATCCTCAAATTATACCTAGTTTTTTGTTCTCTAAACAATGTTTTCTTAAATCTAGTTCCCAAGGTTCCTTCTGAACTCCCTCTAATACCAATTGTGTCGATCTGATCCCAGAAATCCCAGAGCCAGTGTCTACTACCATTACATCCCCATGAATAAAAGGAATTAAATCTAAAAGGACTAAAGATTTTAGTAGTCTTGTTCAACTAGATACATACATTAGTCTTGTATTATAAATGAATACATTATTTACAAAATAATTTTTTTATTTTTAGGATAATAACTTTATTCCATCCAGTATATCCTTGCATAACATCCATAGTATTCTTCTTGGATTACTTGGGAAAGAAAACAAAAAAAGGAGAGCTCAAATCCACAGGAAGGGTAGTGTATAGTGTAACCAATAATGAATCAATGAGAATAATAATTATGGCATGGAAAATAAATAAAAATACATACCATGTAATCCAAAAATTAAGAAGAAAGTGAATAAAAAATATTGAAAGGTAATAACTAGAAACACATAACATTTTATTCAATGAACTCAAAATGAAATGTATCCAGAGATATGTCGATGAAAATTCCCATGGATGAATAACAACTGTAACGACCCGAACCTTTTAATAAACTTTTGATTCCTCATTTTTGGTGTTGTTTTATTTTATACTCAATGAAACTATTTCATTTATTGAAATGAGTATAATTAAAATAAGACTGTTGGGTTTCAATTGTTATATGATCGTTGGTCAATATGAACTTTGGAAACTAAACTCTATGTTGTGATTATTGTCTATAAAAACAAGTGACCTTGATTAATTAATACAGAAAGAAGAAACGATGGACTCATCCAGTAGTCTTAGGCCGATTGAAGCCCATCTGACGGAACTGGGGAAGGATGTAGCACCACTGGGATTTTCTCTAGACCAAACCCAAGCCTAACTTCATCGTGTGAAGCTGGAATGGAATTGCCTTCGGGAGAAGTTCAAGCTTATAGAAATCACTACTCATTCAATGTTGGCCAATCCACCCTCAGATTCTCTCACCTTAGCAAACCTTACACTTAGGTCCTATATTTGGGGTTATAAGGGGATATGTAAGGAGACTGTAGCTTCTTTGTGTAATCCTTTGAGATAAATAAAATTGTGAATTCTTCTTATGGTGAAGTTTGTGAATTTTCAGATGTCCGGATAAATATATTTTGTATCTTATGGATGAATTTTGAAAAAAAATGATATTTTAAAATATTTATGTAGAACTTAAATAATTAATAATGCGTAATGATTTTTAAAAAATGGTCTTCTGCAAAAGTGTTCAGTAAGAAATTTGGAGTCTAATAAGATCAACTTAATTTTTGGTGAATAGTAAATTATGAATAGTTATTTTACACTTATGATTAGTAGTGTGACCAAATGGATTAAGTAACCCCACATAAAAATTATTAATATAATTTAGACACCTTTATTAATTAATTTTATTTAATAAAATAGGTAAATAACTATTTAAAGAGGTCTTTACTTTGCTTTATTAATAAAAATGAGGCTTCGGCCTCAACCTTTAAAAAACAGTATTAGTTAAGTATTAGTTTTTTCGGGAGAATAGTGTTTTTTATTTAAAAATTAAATTAAAAATATATAAAAAATTATTTTTATAATATGGAGTTCATTTTTGATTTTAGATCATCAATATTAGGTTAAGGAAATTTTTTGGGATTTTCTGAAAAAAGTTTAATTTTCAGTGAATAATGAAATTTCAGTTTTGAGTTTTGGGTGTTTAATGACATCATTAAGGATGTAATAATTATGAAATATTCCTAGTCGACTTATGAATAGTAAGTAAAGGTATTAGGTGTCCCAAGTGTCCAATACCGTGAGGAGATATTTTGGATACCCATAGTTTTGGCCAATACCACCGATGAGGTGTCCCTTGGCCATTAATGCCTTGTCCCCTCACTTCCCCTATAAATACCAAGCCATTATCTCATACTTTTCATTCCAAAATCCTCCTCAACAAATTTATTATCTTATTACCTCCGAAGGAGTCCTCCCAAGGTTCCCTCAAGCCTCCCAAGGTCCCGACCATCAAGCTTTCGAAGTTACTTTTCAAGGTAAGGGATTATTTCACCCTCCTCTTTTAGGGCATGACTTTCTTTATATCATGTCTTCTAGTTTCCATCTCTTTAGGTTGAGGGTATGTTATTATATGTTCTTACTAATTTAAATTTTATGGCCAAATTATGGGAGACCCTTTCTTCTCTCATCAATTTGTTTTCTGAATTTTTTAGTGATGCCGTTAGGCTGCCGAATTTCTCGTAAAAGGAATCACATCTTCTCTTTTCTTCCATGTTTCCTTTCCATATGGTATGCCATTAAAATACTCATAACATGATCTTATTCATTACACATACTTTATTATGAATTATTTATGAGTGGTTGACCATTTTCCCCTCTCTTTTCAATGTTTTCTAAAACCCTGTAACATAGCCGTTATGCTGTAGAATTTTCATCTCAAAATGCCTCTCTCTTTTTCTCAACTTATTTTATTTTATTAAGTGAATACTCAAAGCTATTTCTTATAAAGGTATATTCACATATATATCAAAATGTTATATTTTAATTCTGGGATTTACATAAAAGAAACCCACTTTCCTTTTTCATGGGTTTTAAATGACATAAAGATCGTGTCTTAAAAGCAGTTTTTAAAACGGAATGATTATGAAATGAAACCCATTTCTTTTATGATATATGGGTTATTTATGAAATTTTTGATGATGATATATGTGGATCTCATGATAATAAAGAAAAATTTAAGGGTGTGCCCTGATAGCGCTCCAATACATTGGGTAATGATGTAATCTCTAGGGATTACAATTTTAATGATACCTTGGTGAATAACCTTGGTAATTTAAAATGACACCTTGGGGATGGACCTTGGGGGTATGTTCATGATTATCTAAGTTAAATTTTGTAGCCACATATTCAAGTTTTGTTTCAAGTTATTTTCTCTATGATATTCCTATACTTCCATTTCTCATGTCTTTGTGTTTTTATTCAAGTTCTTATTGATATAACAAGTAAATTGTTTCCTTGTTTACCCTTACTGGGCCTTCTGCTCACCCTTTACTTTGATGTATGTCTCCAAGATATGTGACTCAATAATTGAATGTAGGATGAACATATGATGAAGCCTTACAAGTGGAGTAATAGATTGTTTTATGTTGTTTTCATGTTTTATGTCCCTGATTTCCAAGACACTAGACTTTAAAGATCCTCTGTTTGTAAAATGTAATGAAAAGTTATGTTATAAAAAGGTGGGATGACACAGTTGGTATCAAAGGATATTTTAGTTATTTATGGTAATTAGGCTTTTAAAACTTTAGGAAGAATCCTATAGAAAAGTTTAAATATAGGAAAACTTCCTGGTATTTTGGTAAGTATTGAGTAAGTGGTTTATCAAACAAATTCATCCATGTATGGATACGAGAAGGTTGAGGTGGATTTGGAATAGATGTACATAGGGGTAAGACCCAAAAACACCGCTTTGAGCTAGAATCGAACGGGAACTAGTGCACGATAATGAGCCTTGTTTCACTCTTGGTTACGACACTCCCGGGTGATATGTTTGGTTAATCATACGCTTTTTTTGAATCATTATAAAGGAATTATAGAGAAATGTAATTTTATAAGCATGAAGTCTTAGTTAAAAGATTAGTAAATGAAATAAGTTTCTCACTACGGTTTTTTTCTTTTAGAAAATGGCGGGAAATAGGAGAAACTGTGCAAATGGTGACCACAATACACCATGTGCTGATGGCCCTCCGATGGAAGCCGGAATGGAAACATTCATGAGAATGATGAACCGACTGACTCAAGTTATGGGAAATAACTTGAATCAAGCTGAGAGACTGATATCATCACGAAGGGAACAACATTCTGTTGAGTCCTTTATGGTTCAAAAACCACCAACCTTCAATGGATTGACTGACCCATTGATTGTTGAGAAGTGGATCAGCTCCATCGAGAAGTTCTTTTTTGTGCTCCATTGTTCAGAGCAAGAGAAGGTCACTCTGGTTGTCTATCATTTAGAAGGAGAAGCTGATCAGTGGTGGGGACTGATCAAAAACACAATTCAAAGAGTGGAAGTTGAATATATGGAGTGGTAAGAGTTTAGAGGGATCTTTATTAGTAAGTATTTTCCTCGTTCCATGATAACAAGAATGGAGAAGGAGTTTCTCGAGCTGAAGCAGAAGGAGAACAAATCTGTCAGAAGCTATGAGATTAACTTCACCCGACATTCACGATATACCTCTAGCTTTGTCATGGATCCAAATTGTAAGGTTGATAGATTTTCAGTGGTTTGAGACCTCACCTGCGGAATAATCTAGCCAACCAATACTATAATAGCTATGAGGAGATCATGCGGACTGCAATGAAAGTTGAGCTAGAGTTTGGTGAGATGTAGTGGTCTCATAAATCAAATGACAAGAAGAGGTCTTTGGAGCCCATATTAGGGAGGACTTTTGATCAGGGAAGAGGAGGAAAGCAAGTGCAACTTCCCACGTGTAATAAATGTGGGAAGAAGCATTCAAGGGACTGCCTTCTCGGGTGCGGGAGATGCTACAAGTGTGGAGGAGATGGCCATATTGAAAGGAATTGTCGCGTTGAGGTGAAACCTTAACTTCCAAACACAAACGACAAGGGGAAGATGGTGCAGGTCCTACCTGATGTCCAGTGCTTTAAGTGTGGAAAACGTGGGCACTTTTCCAATCACTGTCCAAATCTAAGAGCAGTGGAGGAGAACCACCATCAGCCTCAGCAAAGGACAAGGGATCAGGGTCATGCTTTTTCTATCACAATATCTGAATTTGAAGCTCCAAATGATATGGTAGCAGGTACTCTTGTTTTCCACTCATAGATATCAAATAATTTGTTTGATTCTAGTTCTATGCATTCCTTTATTTCCTCCATGTTTGCAAAGAATTTATATTCAACCCCTGATTTTCTAAATGGAGAGTTATCAGTCAAGACTCCTGGTGGGATTATCCAAGCATCTTCAGTGTTTCAAAACTCTATTATTTACTTTAGTGAGAACAATCTTATCGCAAATATAGTAGTCATTCCCATTATGGAATTCGACATTATACTAGGGATGGACTGGATCTCAGATTATAATTCTAGGATCAATTGCAGAAGCAAGGAAATATCAGTAGTCTTGAATGGAAAACCTATAGTTATCTTCCAATGAGAGATATCTCAACTTGATCTGTGTTTAGAAGGACCTCCTATATCCTTCTTTATAGAGTTGATTGGTGAAGAAGAATAATGGTATGATATTTTAAGGATAGAAAGTGTCCCCATCATCCAGGAATACGTTGACGTATTTCCTGAGGAGTTACCTGTACCTCCCTAGAAAGAGAGGTAGAGTTCTCTATTGAACTCATACATGGATCTCATCTGATATCAAAGACCCCGTATAGTATATAAAATGTGGAGCTAGAGTAATTAAAGAAACAACTCCAAGATCTTTTGGAGAAGGGTTTTATCTGACAGAGTGTGTCTCCTTGGGGAGCACCAGTTCTCTTCATGAAGAAGAAGGATGGATCGATGTGGCTATGCATTGATTATAGAGAACTGAATGAGATCACAGTGAATAAAAAAATACCATCTTCTAAGAATTGTTTAAATATTTGACCAACATCATGGGGCTCAATTCTTCTCTAATATTGTTCTTCATTCTGGTTATCATCAATTGAGGGTGAAGAAAGAAGATATTCCAAAAACTGCCTTCCGATCAAGATATGGGAATTATGAGTTTGTTGTTATTCCCTTCGGAATAACTAATGCACCTGCTATTTTTATGGATTTGATGAATAAAGTCTTTAAAGACTACCTTGATAACTTTGTGGTAGTTGTTATTGATGATATTCTGATATATTCTAAAAGTCGTGAGGAGCATGAGGATCATCTAAGGGATATTTTGAAAACTCTATAGAAGGAGAAACTTTTTGGAAAGTTCAGTAAATGTGAATTCTAGTTACAAAAAGTTTCTTTCTTGGGGCACATTGTTACCAATGAAGGAATCACAGTTGACCCTGAAAAGACAAAATTTGTAGAGGAGTGGACTCAGCCTACAACAATAACTGAGATTCATAGTTTTCTTTGATTAGTAGGATATTATAGGAGGTTTGTGAAAAACTTTTCATGACTTTCTAATCCATTATCCATGTTAACTCAAAAAGGGTTCAAGTTCATTTGGATAAAGGAGTGTGAGGAAATTTTCCAAGAGATGAAGAATAGATTGGTTACTGCACCCATGTTAACTCTACCCTCAAGTGGAGAAGGATTCATTATTTTTAGCGATGCATCTCGGAAAGGGATTGGGTGTGTCCTCATGCAAAATGACAAGGTCATTTCTTATGAATCTCGAAAGTTGAAGATTCAGGAGCATAATTATCCTACGCAAGATCTGGAGATGGTTACGGTCGTTTTTGCTCTGAAGACATGGAGGCACTATCTTAATGGGAAGAAATGTGATATATACACAGACCATTAAAGTTTGAAGTATATTTTCATATAAAAGGAATTTAAAATGAGACAAAGGAGATGGTTGGAACTTCTTAAAGACTATGATTATTCAATTCATTATCACCCAGGAAGAGCAAAAAAAGTTGCTGATGCATTAAGTAGGAAAGACCCAGTTGTTCTTTTCATTATGAGGATTCAAAAGGATATTTTGATCAATGACCTAGTAAATATAGACATGGGAATTATAAGGGAAGAGACATAATCAACCCTAACCCAAATGATTTCTCAACCATCTTTAATAGTGAAGATCAAGAAAGCTCAGAAAGAAGATCCTTTGTTACAAGAGAAGTTTGAGGCTGTAAAGGATGGAAATTTTCCTGAGTTCAATATTGATCAAGAAGGTGTACATAGATTTTTTACAAGACTATGTGTCACATCTATTCTGGAAATAAAGAAGTAGCTGATGGATGAAGCTCATAGCTATACTTTCTCTATACATCCTGGAAGAAAAAAAATGTATAGGGATCTTTGTGATCAATTTTGGTGGGATAATATGAAGAGGGAGATTGCTGACTACACTTCAAGGTGCCTAGTATGACAACAGGTGAAGGCAGAGCAACAACTTCCTAAAGGGGTATTACAACCACTACCCATACCAGCATGGAAGTGGGACAATATCACAATGGACTTTGTCACTGGTCTCCCGAGAACTTCCAAAGGAAACAATGCGATATGGGTTATTGTGGACCATCTCACTAAGACTTCCCATTTTATCTCTATTCGGGGAGATTTCTTTCTTGATAAACTTTCCAGGATTTACATGAAGGAAGTGGTAAGGATGCATAGAGTTCCACTTTCTATCGTATCTAATCATGATCCAAGGTTTACTTCAAAATTCTGGAGAAGTATTCAACATGCTCTGAGCACTAAATTGAATTTCAGTACGGCATTTCACCCCCAAACTGATGGCCAATCTGAAAGGACTATTCAAACACTCGAGGACATACTGAGAACATGCTCAATGGAATTTAAAGGTAGATGGGATCAACATCTCCCTTTAGTTTAGTTCTCTTACAACAAAAGCTTTCACTCAATAATTCAAATGGAACCCAATGAATCTCTATATGGGAAGCGATGTAGAACTCCTACTTGTTGGGATGAAGCTGATGAGATAAAGCTTCTTGGGCATGATCTTGTCCAAGAGATGACTGAAAAGGTCCATTCCATCCAACAACACATTAAGGTTACTCAGAGTTGGAAAAAGAGCTACGTCAACAACCATCGAAGGGACATCGAGTTTGAAGTGGGTGAAAATGTCTTTCTTCAAATATCACCCTGGAATAGGGTCATGAGGTTTGGGAAGAAAGGGAAGCTCATCCCTAGGTACATTGGCCCCTATGAAATCATTTATCGCATGAGAGAAGTGGCCCATCGTCTTGCACTTCCTCCAAATCTAGCACAAGTTCATGATGTCTTCCATGTATCCCTCTTGAGGAAGTACATACCCGACCCTTCACATGTACTGAACCCAGAGGTGGTACAACTGGAACATAAACTCTCTTATGAGGAGAAACCGGTGGAGATCTTGGGTCGTAGAGACAAGGTTCTATGTAACAAGACTACCCACCTTGTTAAGGTGTTGTGGAGGAACCACAAATATAAAGAATCCACATGGGAACCAGAGGAGTCTATGAGGCAGAAGTACCCACACATTTTCTCCTCTGAGGGTACGAGTTAATATTTCAGGGATGAAATTTATTAAGGGGGAAGAATGTAATGACCCGAACCTTTTAATAAATTTTTGATTCCTAATTTTGTGTGTTATTTTATTTTATACTCAACGAAACTATTTTATTTAATGAAATGAGTATAATTAAAATAAGACCGTTGGGTTTCAATTGTTATATGACTTTTGTTCAATATGAAAGTTGGAAACTAAACACTATGTTGCGATTATTGTCTATAAAAACAAGTGACCTTGGTTAATTAATAGAGAAAGAATATATGATAGCCTCATCCAATAGTATCGGTCCGATTGAAGCCCATCTGATGGAACTGGGGAAGAGGTTGCGCCACTGGGCTTTACTCTAGACCAAACCCAAGCCGAACTTCATCGTGTGAATCTGAAACCGAATTGCCTTTAGGAGAAGTTCAAGCTTCTAGAAATCACTACTCGTGCAATGTTGATCGAGCCGCCCTCAGATTATCTCACCTTAGCAAACCTTACACTAAGGTCCTATGCTGGGTTATAAGGGGCTATGTAAGGAGACCATAGCTACTTTTTGTAATCCTTTGAGATAAATAAATTTGTGATTTATTATTATGGTAAATTTTGTGAATTTTCAGATGTCTGGATAAATATAAGATGTATCTTATGGATGAATTTTGAAAAAAAAAATGATATTTTAAAATATTTATGTAAACCTTAAAAAATTAATGATGTGTAATGATTTTCAAAAAATGGTCTTCCGTAAATGTGTTCAGTAAGAAATTTAGAGTCTAATAAGATCAACTTAATTTTTGGTGAATAGTAAATTATGAATAGTGATTTTACACTTATGATTAGTAGTGTGACCAAATAGATTAAGTAACCTCATTTAAGAAAGTATTAATATAATTTATACACCTTGATTAAGTAATGTGATTCAATAAAATAGGTAAATAACTGTTTCAGAAATTATTAGTTAAGTATTAGTTTTTCAAGTGAATAGTTTTTTTATTTAAAAATAAAATTAAAAATATTTAAAAAATTATTTTTGTAAAATGGATTTCATTTTTTATTTCATATCATCGATATTAGGTTAAGGTAATTTTTTGGGATTTTTTTGAAAAAAAATGAATTTTTTGTGAAGAGTGAAATTTCAGTTTTGAGTTTCGGGTGTTTAATGACATCATTAAGGGTGTAATAATTATGAAATCTTTCTATTCTAGTTATGAATAGTAAGGTAAGGTATTAGTTTTCCCAATTGGATAATACCATGAGGAGATATTTTGGATACCCATGGTTTTGGCCAATACCACCGATGAGGTGTCCCTTGGCCATTAATGCATTGTCCCCTCACTTCCCCTATAAATACCAAGACATTATCTCAACATTTTCTTTCCAAAATCCTTCTAAACAAATTTTTGGTCTCCTTAACTCCCAAGTAGTCCTCCCAAGGTTCCCTCAAGACTTAAAAGGTCCCAACCTTCAAGCTTTCGAAGTTAATTTTCAAGGTAAGGGATTCTTTCACCCTCCTCTTTTAAGGCATGACTTTCTTTATGTCGTGTCTTCTAGATTCCATCTCTTTATGTTGAGGGTATGTTCTTATATGTTCTTATTACTGTGAATTTTATTTACAAATGATTAGATACCATTTCTTCTCTGATCAACTTGTTTTTTGAATTTTTAAGGGACGCTGTTAGGCTGCCGAATTTCTCTAAAAAGGAATCGCATCTTCTCTTTTATTTCATGTTTCCTTTCCAGATGGTATGCCATCCAAATACCCATACCATGGTATTATTCAGTACACATACTTTATTATGAGTTTTTTATGAGTTTTTGACCCTTTTACCCACTCTTTTCAATATTTTCTAAATCCCTGTAACATAGTCGTTATGCTGTAGCATTTTCATCTCAAAATTTCTCTCTCTTTTTCTCAAATTATTTTATTTTATTAAGTGAATACTCAAAGATCCTTCTTCTAAAGGGGTATTCACATATATATCAAAATTTTCTATTTTAATTCTGGGATTTACATACACAAAACCCGCTTTCCTTTTTCATGGGTTTAAAATGACATAAATATCATATCTTAAAAGCAGTTTTCAAAACATTATGATTATGAAATGAAACCCATTTCTTTTATGATATATGGGTTATTTATGAAATTTTTGATGATGAAATATGTGGATCACATTATAATAAAGAAAAATTTAAGGGTGCTCCCTGATAGCACTCCAATTCATTGGGTAATGATGTAATCTCTAGGGATTACAATTTTAGCGATACCTTGGTGAATAACCTTGGTAATTTTAAATGACACCTTCGGGATGGACCTTGGTTATATGTTCATGATTTCTAAGTTAAATTTTGTAGCCACATATTCAAGTTATGTTTCAAGTTATTTTCTCTATGATATTCCTATACTTCCATTGCTCAAGTCTTTGTGTTTTTATTCAAGTTCTTATTGATATAACAAGTAAACTGTTTCCTTGTTTACCCTTACTGGGCCTTCTCGTCACCCTTTACTTTGATGTATGTCTCCAGGATATGTGATGTAATAATTTAACATAGGATGAACATATGATGAATACTTACAAGTGGATTAGAAGAATTTTTTATATTTTTTTCATGTTTTATGCCCCTGATTTCCAAGACACTAGACTTTAAAGATCCTCTGTTTGTAAATTGTAATGAAAAGTTATGTTATAAAAAGGTGGGATGCCACAGTTGGTATAAAAGGACAGTTTAGTTATTTATGGGAATTAGGCTTTGAAAACATTAGGAAGAATCCTATATAAAGGTTTAAAAATAGGAAAACTTCCTGGTATTTTGGTAAGTATTGAGTAAGTTGTTTATCAAATAAATACATCCATGTCAGGATACGAGCAGGTAGAGGCGGCTCTGGCACAAATGTACATAGGGGTAAAACCTGAAAACACCGCTTTGAGCTAGACTGGAATGGGAACTGGTGCATGATAAGGAGTCTTGCTGCACTCTTGGTTATGAAACTCCCAGGGGATATGTTTGGTTAATCACAAGCTTTTTATGAATCATTATGAAGAAATTATAGAGAATTGTAATTGTCTAAGCATGAAGTCTTAGTTAAAAGATTCGTAAATGAAATAAGTTTCTCCCTAAGGTTTTTTTTTAGAAAATAGCAGGCAATAGGAGGAACTGTGCAAATGGTTACCACAATTCACTATGTGCTGACGGCCCTCCAATGGAACCTGTAATGGAAACATTCATGAGAATGATGAACCAACTGACTCAAGTTATGGGAAATAACTTAAATCAAGGTGAGAGACCGATATCACCACGAAGGGAACAACATTCTATTGAGTCCTTTATGCGTCAACAACCACCAACCTTCTGTGGATTGACTGACCCATTGATTCCTAAGCAGTCTATCAGCTCCATCGAGAATATCTTTTTTCTGCTCCATTGTTCAGAGCAAGAGAAGGTCACCCTGGCTATCTATCGTTTAGAAAGAGAAGTTGATCAGTGGTGGGGACTGATCAAAAACATGAGGCAAATAGTGGAAGTTGAATATATGGAGTGGGAAGAGTTTAGAGGGATCTTTTTCAGTAAGTATTTCCCTCGTTCCATGAGAACAAGAACGGAGAAGGAGTTTCTCGAGATGAAGTAGAAGGAGAACGAATTTCTCGGAAGCTATGAGATGAACTTCACCCGACTTTCACGATATACCTATAGCTTTTTCATGGATCCAAATGGTAAGGTTGATAGATTCTTGGTGGTTTGATACCTCGCCTATGGAAGAATCTAGCCAACCGATACTATGATTTCTATGAGGAGATCATGCGGAGTGCAATGAAAGTTGAGCTAGAGTTTGGTGAGATGTAGTGGTTTCATAAATCAAATGAAAAGAAGAGATCGTTGGAGCCAAGTTTAGGGAGGAATTTTGATTAGGGAAGAGGAGGAAAGTAAGTGAAACTTCCCACGTGTAATAAATGTGGGAAGTAGCATTCAGGGGACTACTTTCTCAGGAGCGGGAGATGCTACAAGTGTGGAGGAGATGTCCATATGGCAAGGAATTGTGGCGCTGAGGTGAAACCTAAGATTCCAAACACAAACGATAAGGGGAAGATGGTGTAAGCCCTGCCTGATGTCCAGTTCTTTAAGTGTGGACAACATGGGCACTTTTCCAATCACTACCCAAATCTGAGAGCAGTGGAGGGGAACCACCATCAGCCTCAGCAAAGGAGAAGGGATGAGGGTCGTGCTTTTTCTATCACGACAACTGAAGTTGAAGCTCCAAATGATGTGGTAGCAGGTACTCTTGTTGTCATCTCACAGCTATCAAATACTTTTTTTGATTATGGTTCTACGCATTCCTTTATATCCTCCAAGTTTGCAAAGAATTTATATTCAACCCCCAATTTTCTAAAATTAGAGTTGTCAGTCAAGACTCATGGTGGGATTATCCAAGCATCTTCAGTGTTTTGAAACTCTAGTATTTACTTTAGTGAGCACAATTTTATCGCAAATATAGTAGTCATTCCCATGCTGTAATTCGACATTATACTAGGGATGGACTGGCTCTCAAAGTATAATGCTAGGATCAATTGCAGAAGCAAGGAAATATAAGTAGTCTTGAATGGAAAACCTATATTTATCTTCCAAGGAGAGATATCTCAACTTGATATGTATCTAAAACAACCTCATATATCCTTCATTATGGAGTTGATCGATGGATAAGAAGAATAGGATGAGATTTTAAGGATAGAAAGTGTCCCCATCATCCAGGAATATGTTGACATATTTCCTGAGGAGTTACCCAGACCTCCCCTAGAAAGATAGGTAGAGTTCTCCATTGAACTCGTACCTAGATCTCATCTGATATCAAATACCCTATATAGGATAGAAAATGTGGAGCTAAAGGAATTAAAGAAACAACTCCAAGATCTTTTGGAGAAGGGGTTTATCCGACCGAGTGTGTCTCCTTGGGGAGCACTAGTTCTCTTTGTGAAGAATAAGGATGGATCAATGTGGCTATGCATTGATTATAGAGAACTGAATGGGATCACAGTGAAGAACAAATACCCTCTTCCAAGAATCGATGACTTATTTGACCAACTTCATCAGGCTCAATTCTTCTCTAAGATTGATCTTCATTCTGGTTATCATAAATTGAGGGTGAAGAAGGAAGATATTCCAAAAACTACCTTCCGATCAAGATATGGGCATTATGAGTTTGTTGTTATTCCCTTCGGACTAACTAATTCACCTTCTATTTTTATGGATTTGATGAATAGAGTCTTTAAATACTACCTTGATAACTTTGTGGTGGTTTTTATTTAAGATATTCTGATATATTCCAAAAGTCGTGAGGGGTATGAGGATCATCTAAGGGTTATTTTGAAAACTCTTTGGAAGGAGAGAATTTTTTGTAATGTTCAGTAAATGTGAATTTTGGTTACAACAAGTTTCATTCTTGGGCCACATTGTTACCAATGAAGGAATGGCATTTGACCCTATAAAGACAAAAGTTGTAAAGGAGTGGCCTCAGCCTATAACAATAACTGAGATTCGTAGTTTTCTTGGATTAGTAGAATATTATAGGAGGTATGTGAAAAACTTTTCATGACTTTATAATCCATTAACCAAGTTAACTCGAAAAGGGGTCAAGTTCATCTGGACAAAAGAGTGTGAGGAATGTTTCCTAGAGATAAAGACTAGATTGGTTACTGCACCCGTGTAAACTCTACCCTCAAGTGGAGAAGGATTCATTATTTTTAGCGATGCATATCTGAAAGGGCTTGGGTGAATCCTCATGAAAAATGACAAGTTCATTGCTTATGCATCTTGACAGTTGAAGATTCATGAACAGAATTATCGTACGCATGATCTGGAGCTGGTTATGGTCGTTTTTGCTCTGAATATATAGAGGCACTATCTTTATGGGGAGAAATGCGATATATACACAGACCATCAAAGTTTGAAGTATATTTTCACACAAAATGAATTGAACATGAGACAAAAAAGATGGTTGGAAATTCTTAAATACTATGATTATTCAATTCATTATCACCCTGGAAGAGAAAACAAAGTTACTGATTCATTAAGCAGGAAAGACCCAGTTGTTCTTTTCATTATGAGGATTCAAAAGGATATTTTGATCAATGACCTAGTAAAGCTAGACATGGGAATTATATGGGAAGAGACATCATCAACCCTAACCCAAATGATTTATCAACCATGACTACTAGAGAAGATCAAGAAATCTCAGAAAGAAGATCCTTTGTTACAAGAGAAGATTGAGGCTGTAAAGGATGAAAAGTTTCCTGAGTTCAATATTGATCAAGAAGGTGTACTGAGATTTCGTACAAGACTATGTGTCCCTTCTATTCTGGAAATAAAGAAGGAGATGATGGATGAATCTCATAGCTCTACTTTGTCTATACATCCTGGAAGCACAAAAATGTATAGGGATCTTTGTGATCAATTTTGGTGGGATAATATGAAGAGGGAGATTGCTGACTACACTTAAAGGTGCCTAGTATGTAAGCAAGTGAAGGCAGAGTGACAACTTCCTAAATGGGTATTACAACCACTAGCCATACCAGCATGGAAGTTGGATAATATCACAATGGACTTCATCACTGGTCTCTTGAGAACTTCCAAAGGAAACAATGCGATATGGGTTATTGTGGAATGTCTCACTAAGAATGCCCATTTTATCTCTATTTGGGAAGATTTCTCTCTTGATCAACTTTCCAGGATTTATGTGAAGGAATTGGTAAGGCTGCATGGAGTTCCACTTTCTATCGTATCTGATCGTGATCCAAGGTTCACATCAAGATTCTGGAGAAGTCTTCAACATGCTCTGAGCACTGAATTGAATTTCAGTATGGTCATTAACCCCCAAACTGATGGCCAATGTGGAAGGACTATTCAAACACTTTAGGACATGCTGAGAACATGCTCAATGTAATTTAAAGGTGGATGGGATAAACATATCCCTTTAGTTGAGTTCTCTTACAAAAACAGCTTCCACTTGAGCATTCAAATGGCACCCTATAAAGCTCTATATGGGAAGCGATGTATAACTTTTACTTGTTGGGATGAAGCTTGTGAGAGAAAGCTTCTTGGGTCTGATCTTGTCAAAGAGATGACTGAAAAAGTCCATGCCATCCAACAACACATTAAGGCTGCTCAGAGTCGGCAAAAGATCTATGTCGACAACTGTCGAAGGGACTTGGAGTTTGAAGTGGGTGACAAGGTATTTCTTCGAATATCACCTTGGAAGAGGGACATGAGGTTTGGGAAGAAAGGGAATCTCATCCCTAGGTACATTGGACCCTATGAAATCTTTGATTGTGTGGGAGCAGTGGCATATCGGCTTGCACTTCCTCCAAATATAGCACAAGTTTATGATGTCTTCCACGTATCCCTCTTGAGGAAGTACATACCCGACCCTTCACATGTACTGAACCCAGAGGTGGAATAACTGGAACATGACCTCTCTTATGAGGAGCAGCCGGTGGAGATCTTGGGTTGTAGAGACAAGGTTCTATGTAACAAGATTTCCCACCTTGTTAAGGTGTTGTGGAGGAACCACAAATATGAAGAAGCCACATGGGAACCAGAGGAGTCTATGAGATAGAATTACCCACACCTTTTCTCCTCTGAGGGTATGAGTTAAAATTTCTGGGATGAAATTTCTTAATGGGGGAAGAATGTAACGACCCGAACCTTTTAATAAATTTTTGATTCCTAATTTTGTGTGTTATTTTATTTTATAATCAACGAAACTATTTTATTTAATGAAATGAGTATAAATAAAATAAGATCGTTGGGTTTCAATTGTTATATGACCATTGTTCAATATGAATGTTGGAAACTAAACTCTATGTTGTGATTATTGTCTATAAAAACAAGTGACCTTGGTTAATTAATACAGAAAGAAGATATGATGGCCTCATCCAGTAGTCTCGGGCCGATTGAAGCCCATCTGACAAAACTGGGGAAGAGGTAGCACCACCGGGCTTTGCTCTAGACCAAAACCAAGCTGAACTTCATCATGTGAAGTTGAAACGGATTGCCTTCAGGAGAAGTTCAAGCTTATGAAAATCACTACTCGTGCAATGTTGGTCGAGCCGCCCTCGGATTCTCTCACCTTAGCACACCTTACACTTAGGTCCTATGCTGGGGTTATAAGGGGCTATATAAGGAGACCATATCTACTTTGTGAAATCCTTTGAGATAAATAAATTTTTGATTTCTTCTTATGGTGAAGTTTGTGAATTTTCAGATGTCCGGATAAATATAGGATGTATCTTATGGATGAATTTTGAAAAAAAATGATATTTTAAAATATTTATGTAAACCTTAAATAATTAATGATGTGTAATGATTTTAAAAAAATGGTCTTCTAAAAATGTGTTCAGTAAGAAATTTGGAGTCTAATAAGATCAACTTAATTTTGGGTGAATAGTAAATTATGAATAGTGATTTTATACTTATGATTAGTAGTGTGGCCAAATGGATTAAGTAACCTCACTTAAGAGAGTATTAATATAATTTAGACACCTTTATTAAGTAATGTGATTCAATAAAATAGGTAAATAACTGTTTCAGAAATTATTTGTTAAGTATTAGTTTTTTCAGGTGAATAGTGTTTTTTATTTAAAAATTAAATTAAAATTATTTAAAAAATTATTTTTATAAAATGGATTTTATTTTTTATTTAATAGCATCGATATTAGGTTAATGTAATTTTTTGGGATTTTTCTGAAAAAAGTGGAATTTTCAGTGAATAGTGAAATTTCAGTTTTGACTTTCGGGTGTTTAATGACATCATTAAGGATGTAATAATTATGAAATCTTTCTAGTAGAATTATGAATATTAAGGTAAGGTATGAGGTGTCCTAATTGTCTAATACCATGAGGAGATATTTTGGATACCCATAGTTTTGGCCAATACCACCGATGAGGTGTCACTTGGCCACTAATGTCTTGTCCCCTCACTTCCCCTATAAATACCAAGACACTATCTCAACCTTTTCATTCCAAAATCCTACTCAAATAATTTCTGATCTCCTTAACTCCCAAGTAGTCCTCCCAATGTTCCCACAAGCCTCACAAGGTCCCAACCGTCAGGCTTTTGAAGTTACTTTTCAAGGTTAGGGATTCTTTCACCCTCCTATTTTAAGGCATGACTTTCTTTATGTCGTGTCTTCTAGTTTCCATATATTTATGTTGAGTGTATGTTATTATATGTTCTTATTACTGTAAATTTTATGTCCAAATTATGAGAGGCCCTTTCTTCTCTCATCAATTTGTTTTCTGAATTTTTAAGTGATGCTGTTAGGCAGCCAAATTTCTCGTAAAAGGAATCGCATCTTCTCTTTTCTTTCATGTTTCCTTTCCATATGGTATGCCACTAAAATACCCATACCATGATATTATTCAGTAAAAATACTTTATTATGAATTATTTATGAGTTTTTTACCCTTTTCCCATCTCTTTTCAATGTTTTCTAAAACCCTATAACATAGCTGTTATGCTGTAAAATTTTCGTCTCAAAATGTCTCTCTCTTTTTCTCAAATTATTTTATTTTATTAAGTGAATACTCAAAGATCTTTATTCTATAAGGGTATTAACATATATATCAAAATGTTATATTTTAATTCTGGGATTTATATTCATGAAACCCGCTTTCCTTTTTCATGGGTTTAAACTGACATAAAGATCATGACTTAAAAACAGTTTTAAAAACGTTACGATTATGAAATGAAATTCATTTCTTTTATGATATATGGGTTATTTATGAAATTTTTTATGATGATATATGTGTATCACATGATAATAAAGACAAATTTAAGGGTTATCCCTAATATAGTTCCAATGCATTGGGTAATGATGTAATCTCTACGGATTACAATTTTAACGATACCTTGGTGAATAACCTTGGTAATTTTAAATGACACCTTGGGGATGGACCTTGGTGAAATGTTCATGATTTTATAAGTTAAATGTTTTAGCCACATATTCAAGTTATGTTTCAAGTTATTTTCTCTATGATATTCCTATACTTCCATTTCTCATGTCTTTGTGTTTTTATTCAAGTTCTTATTGATATAACAACTAAATTGTTTCCTTGTTTACCCTTAATGGGCCTTCTGCTCGCCCTTTAATTCGATGTATATCTCGAGGATATGAGACACAATAATGGAACGTAGGATGAACATATGATGAAGACTTACAAGTGGTTTAGAAGACTTTCTTATGTTTTTTTCATGTTTTATGTCCCTGATTTCCAAGACACTAGGCTTTAAAGATCCTCTGTTTGTAAAATGTAATGAAAAGTTATGTTATAAAAATATGGGATGCCACAATAAATAAAAATAAATGAGTTAACTGCTTACTTATAGGAAACCATGTTTTCTAGGTACATGGAATCATTACTGTCAATACCTTTCACAAGACAGTTTAGCATTACTTGTTGAAACCCATCTAATTTCTACAACTAATTTTTCTCATGAGACTACAGATACATTAAGGGGAAATCTATATTGGGCCCCACCCATGTGGTACCGATCCAAATAATTCCTTATATATCAAATAATCTATTTATAAATGTGTCTTATAAAATATTTTTATGGAGTGGAAGATGCAAATTTATCAATATTTCCCCAAATAATCAATTAACTTTCAAAGTAAACACCATATGAAAAATGGTATATGGTTTAGGAAATGAAAATATCCATGATAAATGATATAGATAATTTGTGGAAATTAATTGTTCTGTGATCATAGGAAATTTAATATTTCAAGGGGACTAATAAAGGAATCAAAGAATTGAATTTGAATATTTTCCTTGGCCAAATCAAATCATAAACTATTGATAGGAAGAATGAGGATGGTATTAACACAACATTTATCAAGTGGATTAAAAATAAAAGGTTTTTTTATTAATGAAGATAAAAACTATAAAAAGATATTTTGAAAACAATTTTGAGGAAAATATCATTTTTATTTTGAAAAACATTTTGAAAATCCTTTTCTTTGAAAATCACATTTGAAAACTTTTTCTTTAAAAATTAACCTTTTAAACTTGAAAAGTATTCTTTTAATAAATTATTTCATTTTAATCTATACATGATGTATGAGGTAAACATAATATTCTATTTATATATTAAAAGGTTAAAAAAGTCCTTATTCAGAAAGAGACAAGTATATTCATTTGGAAATAATGGGAAAAGAAAAAAATATTAAAAATTTCTTTACTAAATAATTTTTAAAAGGTTAAAAACCATTTTTGAAAAAAAATTGTAAAAAATAGGTTCTTCAGATAAAGATATAAATGGAGTTGGGTTTTCTTAAAATCATATTCTAAGACATTTTAAGTACCAAAGAGAGGCAAAATTGTACTATTAATTGAAAAAGGTCATGAATAACCACAGGAGAGGAAAATTAAAGTTATTATGGAACAATTTTCATATAATTTCCTTGAATATAAAAACCTTTGAAAGATAATTAAAATTATTCTTGAGGAAAATGGTATTTAAACATTCCAAAATGTCTCATACCACTTTAAAAAAAAATTAAATAATAAGCCTCGTGAAGTAATAAAATTAAATTAAAGTTTTAAATAACATTAATATAAAATTATTAATGATGTAATATATAAAAATAAGAATTATATACACCACACAAAATAAGTGGTGAATATGAAATTTATCTCACATATGTAAAAAGTGAGATAAAACCCTCTTACCTTGTATTTATTTTTAGGTAAACATCCTTTAAATTAATATATAATAGTTTTAAACATTTCAATAATTAATATCAAAACCATAATAATATTTATAATATAATATATTATCTTTTTATTATATCTTATTACTCGTTTGTTAAAAATCTTTCATTATTTTCACTATTTTGGGTGTTAATTACCTAGTCCTTCGAGTATGTTTTGACTTGTTACTTATTGTTATACTTTTTAAGATCATTATTTAATAATATAAAGGATGTAAAACATTATATAATTATCATATATATTCATTATATATTTATTTATAATAATCTATAATATTTGGAGATAAGGAATGGAATGCACGGTTCAGGGAGGCGGTAGGTCGTACGTACAAATGAATGATACTTTTATTTCATTTTCATATTAAAATAAAGAAAAGTAGATGAAATATATGTATATTGTAATTAAATTATCTTAAATATGTCTTATATATATTACATATTTTTATTAAAACCATCCTTTATACATTCTATGTGTAGTTTGAACAAGCCACATCGCTTTGAAGAGGCGATAGTCAACACTTCCACAAACGATGTTATGGTATTTATAGAAAATAGAAATCATAAAGGTATGTGTTATAAAATAATTAAAAAAGAATAAATATATAATATATATAATATATATCTTATATAAATATATTTTCCATCATAATTTCCACCATGAGATGTGGTAAAGGAAAAAAAACATTGCTTCGTGAGGAGGTAGTTCGTCATACACAAGAACGGTAAGTTCATTGCCCATTATATGGAAGTGTATGTAAGTTTAGGTATAAAAATTAACATAAAAACATATAAGTATATTTAGGATACTTATGTTATTATTAAATCATTTAATAATAATATTTGGTGGGTGGAGAATAAAAATAAAATGAAAGAGCATGAGGAAGGATGTTACCTCTTATTCGTGCAAATCCTTTTGGTTTGCACCAAAGGGATTACTTGTACAGATTTATGACCAAGGTGAAACTTATAGGATTAGGAGAATATTTTTTAGGATCTATTTTTTTATATCTTGTTCTGGAAAATGTGGATTCATAATTGCGAGTATGTGGGAGGCTTGAGTGCCTTTTATAGTGGAGGAGAGTGGAACTCCTGTAAATTTTTGGAAAGGGAATTCCACCCATATTTTTTCCATTGAAATTGGATCCAATAATGAACTAAAATCAATAAAATGGATTATAGGGTATAAATATTTCAATAAAATGGATTTTTGAAAAGTATCTTGGTCATTTTGGACTTTAATTTTAAGTTTTAGTCCCTTTTTAAGCTTAATTTCACCTTAACTATTGTAATTAATTTTAATCACATTCATTAATCCATTTTGACAAAAAATAATTTGACCTTATTATAAAGTATAAAATATGATGATTAAAAATATTTAATACATTTTTCTAAATTCCAAGAACATAAGTGGAATAAATTAATTTAAATTTAATCTCGCTGACGGGTCGACATTGTGGGTTTTTAAAGTAAAAACGTCCAAAAGTTTTCTTTGTTTTTATATTCAATTTCAAAGTGAAATTGATTTCAGTGACCTAAATTGGATTAATTAATAAAAAAATTATCTAATTAAACTTTGAAACCAATTTAAAATATAATTTAACCTTATAAATAAATTATATGAAAAAAGAAGTTTTGAGTAAAAATTTAATATTTTTTACTATTCATCAAAAAACAAAACCTCACATAACAATACCAAACATTAACCATAACCTAATTTTATGTTACTAGTTAAAATATAAAGTTTATTTTCACAAATAAATTCAATAGAAGTTTCAAAAAATTGGATTAAAAATAGGTTCAGCATTAAAAGGTGCTAAAAGTGCCTTAATAAACATATAGGTTTTTATGTGTAAAATTGGGTTTATTATTATATTATACAAATCAAATATATTGGATTAATATCAAAAATATTTTATTGAATTTAAAATATTTATATTACATTAATATCATTTACTAATTGTAATTAATTTAATTTATTAGCATAAAACACCATTGTGATCACAAAAATAGTTTTTTATAAAATATTCCCTTTATTTTCAATTGGTTCTTATATTCAATTATAATTAGTTTTTACCCAATGAATTCATTTTAAATTTTTTTAAATAATATATTTTCATCATTTAGTTAATATTATTCCTAATTACTAATTTAACAGCTAAGTTAGATCATATTATATTTAATAATAATATTTTAATAATATATTATTGTTTGGTAAAACTCAGTCATGCGTGTAAGACAGGATATTGAAGAAACTGGTTTTTGCATGTGAAAAACTCTAAATTAGTGTCGCATGAATTTAAATCTATTATATTGATTTTATTTAAAATATTAAATTTATTATAAATTGTCAGAATATTATATTCTCTTATGCTCTTGGTGTTGCTTGTCATACACGCTATCAAATATAATGTTCCTACTTGAGATTTTCATATCATTACAAAATAGCATATGTGTCTCATAAAATAGATTTCATCTATCCATAGAACATATGTTTAAGAATAATATCATAACACTTTAAATTTCTCATCATAGAGGGGAAATGTTATAACTTTTCAATGAAAAAGTATGCTAAGGACATTATCACATTAATTTTATACATAAAAACACTTATCATATGATAAGATATTTGTTAATATTAAATTATTTGAATATATATATAATCCAAAGTAAAAATTAGTTAGTTCTAGGGAAACAACTCTAATATAATCTCACTTGTAGTAGAGCCAACTGTTAACAACTTTTAGTCTATTGTATCTTAAATGATATTCATGCTTCTATTGAGATAATGATTTAGTAAATAGGTCTACCGCATACTCCTCCATATAAAATCTACTTACAATAACCTCGCTCCATTGAGAAAAATCACTTAATAGATGATAATTCTAAAATATATTCTTCATCTATTGATGTGACCTTGGCTCCTTGTTAAGGGAAACTGCTACAGTGTTATCATAATATAATGTGATTTCATCATTAATACTACACACTACATCAACCTCATAGAAAAATTTTCATACCCACACTAATTACTTAGTTGCATAAAAACCGTAATATACTTAAACTAATCTATATAATCAGTGATCACTAGATACTTTAAACTCTTCCATATTATAGCTCCTCCATCAAGACAAAATACATATCTCGGCTATGATTTCAAATCATCGTGATCTATCTATAAACATGAATATATATATATATATATATATATATATCCTAATGACTGGCTCTTTATCTCCTCTATAAACCAATAACATATCCATAGGATGCCTCATGTACTTTTGGTTAGTTTTCATTGTATCCAAATATTGGTCTCCTTGAACATCTTGATATTTTCTTACCATACTCAAGGAAATATTAAGAATGGTATATGGAACATAATACATGATAGAAACTATCACATGAGGATAACATAATATACTAATTGTATCACTCTATAATTGTGTCTAAGAAACATATTCTTAGAGATATTTATACCATGGGACTCTAGAAACAATCCCCTCTTGGATTATACCACTAAATATCTATAGTAAATAGTTAATGTATATACTCTGACATAGTCTAAGTAGCCTTTTAGATCTTTCATGATTGACCTTGATCCATAGAATATAGGCTAATTCACCTTAGTATTTCAAGGAGAATCACATGCTCAATCACATATTAACTTACTGTGAGACTATTATCTCATTTCCAATTAATAATATTCCATCAACATAAACTGCTAGGAAAATGATTTCACACCCACTAAAACTATTATCGACACAATGATGATATTCATTTTTTATGAACCTAAACTCCCTTATCGATTTATCAAAGAAACTTTTTCATGATATTGATGCCTACTTCAACCCATAAATGGATCTATACAACTTTAATAACTTATTTTCATCCTTTGGCATCATTATCTCTTATGATTGTTTCATATATACATATTCTATACGATTCCTATTGAAAAAAGATATTTTAATATCTATTTTCTAAATCTCATAATCATGATAAATTTTAATGGAAATCGTAATTCTGATTGTTTTCATCATATAAACTCATGAAAAGGTTCTGTCATTTTCTTTTCCTTGATGTTCCTTTAAACCTTTATCAACCATACAAACATTATACTTCTAATTTACCTTGCATGTTTAGTTTCATATTTAATACCTATTTACACACAATCCACTTTACATTCACTTGAGAATCTACCAAAACCCAAACTTGGTTATGGTATATGGAATCCATCTCCAAATTCATGGATTATTAACATATTGAAGCTTTTATATTACTTGATACTTTCTTATAGGAAAGTGGTTCATCATATCAACTAATAATGAGTCACTATCCTTAGTGAATAGAAAACCATTTCTCTCTAGTTATATAACCTCTCTGGTGCTTCTAGAGTGTACTTATGTATCTTGAGTAACCTCTTCCATGGGGCCATATGGAATTTATTCTTTTTCCAACTCATGTGTATCTTGGACATCAATTTCATTGAAGTTGGTCTTTCTCTCACTATCACTTTTGAAGATATAATACATCTCAAGAAAGTTCGGATCTCATTCAACCACATTAATTTTATCTAATTGGTTTTTTAGATAATATTATTTAGTTTCTTTAATATATCAAATAAATATACACTTAGTTCCTTAGGGTGAAATTTGGTTTCCATAGATAGCCTTAAAAAATGATTCACATCCCCACCCTCTTATATGTGACCAAACATATTATTCCCAAACCAAATATCATATAGATAAACCTTTTCCACTTTAGTTAGAACATAGTTTAATGAATATGTATTAGTCTGTAATTCATATCCCCCAAAGTATAATTGAATATTTTCATGGCTTACCATAAACCCCACCATATCCAAAAACCTATGCTTCCTCCTTTCATTAACACTATTACACCATGGTGTATAAGAAGGTGTGAGTTGAGATAATATCCCAGAAACCCTTTGGTAGTTAATGAATTATTAGTAAATATATTATGCAACTCATTCTAAGAAAATTTTCACTATATTTTTATCAAGATGATTATCTACAATATTACATTATTCTTTAAATTTATTAATGAAATCATATTTATAACTCATTAAGTAGACATATCTATATCTACTAAATTTTTTGGTAAAAGTAATGAAGTAAGAGTATCCACCTCTATCATCAACTATAAAAGGTCGTATATGTCAATATGAAATAATTCAGGAAGTGAAATAGTCATTTAATCCTTTCCACTAAATGGATTTTTGGTCATTTTTCCTTATCAAAAAATTTCATACATATCAAGTGGTCTTAGTTTAAAATAATCTAAATACCCTTCTAGATATAGCTTTGTCAAGTCCATCTTGTTTACATGACCATGTTGGCGATTTTTCAACTGGTTTTGATATGATTCTTGTAAAATTTATTTTTTATTGATTCCTAACACTTGGTTTTTGTATTAAGATATATATAGACCATTATTAAAAGGTGACATACCATAAAAAATTATATATTTATAAAAATTTTATTCTTTATTACCAAACATGAATAAAATAACATATAATTCTATACCGGACATAGTTATAATGTTCTTGGTAACACATAATAATAATTATTCAAAAATATAATCATTTATGTGGGAAAAGTAAGGTATTATTCTTATATAGCCAATGCAACTGGTCATGCTTCATTGGGAGTTCAAATATCTACCTCACCTCTTACAACCTTCATGAATCAATGTTGTTATTATATTTGGATAATAATGTGAGTATCAAAATATGTATATAAAAATAAACTAGTAAAAATATAATGGTTTCATTCAATAAAAAATGCACATAAAGCTTCCCTATTATTCTTCACCAAGGTATAGTTCTTCTTCCAGTGGACCATATTTCCACATGAAAAACATTTTACATATTATTCCTTATACTACCTCTAGATCATCCTCCTCTTGGTCAGCCAGTGCAAAGAAGACTTATACTATGAATTAGTATTAGGTCCATTTTCTTTATCCTTCCTCTTATTCACCAAAATAAATATAGGTTTTTTATACCCCATGTCATTATCCACATAGTGAATAAGAGATATGATTTATAGGAGTGAATTTTAAATTTTATTTATATTATAATGCACAAAAAAACTAGAGAATCTATAAGGTAGTGAGGAAAGTATGAATTTAGTGCACAACTCATTAGGGTAGTTTAAGGCCCAGGATGTCCAATCACTCAATATAGTCAGTTATCTTTACTACATGAGGTTTGGTTAGTAAACCTTCTCTAAGATTGCATGTGAAATTTTCCTTATATATCTCATGCCTCTTCTTTCTAGATTTCTCCTAATAAAGATCATGGATATGGGACTATATGGTATATGCATATGTATCCTCATACAGATTCTATATCCCACTAAGCATGAATGATAATATGAGACACTGAACATCCAATGAATCATCTACATTTTTCTACAAGACAATGGGTTCCTCCTCACTCCTTAGAAGGATCTTTCTCTAGAATGTAAAACTACATCGCTTAGAATTCTTTTCTCCTCTTAGAATAGTATGTTGTACAAGAACCTATACCACTTTTGAAAGTTAATACTATAGAAGATATTATATTTTTTCAATATCAGTCACATGGATAATTTCGTGGTCATTTACTTTCTATTTTATAAATAAAAATAAAGGTAGGTTAGGTTAATTTATCTTGACTACCAAATATGATACAATAAATTTAATTTATTAGCCTCTCACTATTTCATAAAAGTCTAATATTCCGGATCATTATATTTTAAATATCATGTTGTGTTGATATTCTTATAGCATTGATCCATATATACCTTCTCATAACCAGGAATTTGGAAATGAAAATTACTCAAAGGTATTTAGGTGGGTGATATTTTTGATGACATTGACTCGCAGTTCCTTAATTTATTGAGTGGAATCCCCAATCCTAAAATCCTAGAAAAACATTACTCAACACATAACACTAAATTGTATATAAAAAAATGTCCATTATATTCAATACTAATTAGGTTAAAATGGCCCATTATCTTTTTAAGACTCCCTACTAATTTAAAATTGTATTAAGCTATGCCATGACCAACACTTTAACTATGGGTTCACCATAACTTGAATAGTGAAAGGCATTGTCTGACTTAATATTTCCTTGAATGATTTTTATCTTTTGTGTAAATATTATTTATTTTTTCCTTTTACATGCAAATTAATATTATGATATTGTCTTGATACTAATGGATTTTGTAGAACCTAAATTCCTTAAAGAAGTGATGTTAATTAGTGACTCTAAATAGTGGGAGGCATGGATAAAAGAGGAAATTGATTCCTTCAAGTGTAATGAATATTTGAAGCTAACTGAGATTCCATAGGGTAAAAGGGAACTTTAGAAAAATGAGACTTCCATTTAAAGTAAGAATATAATAAAAGAAGAAGGTAGAAGGCATGGCTATTGGTGAAGGGTCATAAATAAAAAACGTGAGTCTATTTTTGAGAAATTTTCAGGTTGGTAATTAAGTATGATGCCATCCAAATAGTGTTTAATATTGTATCTTTAAATTAATTTCACCTTGAATAGATGGATAAAAAACATCTTTCCTCTATGTGAATAAATTGGAATATATTTACATGAAATAACCTGAAGTTTTTATGATCATCAAAATGAGGACCTTGTTTTAAAGTCTAAGTGAAGTCACTGTGGTTTGAAATAATCACCTCATTAATAGAACCATAAGTTCAATGCATTCATGATCAAAGAAGGTTTCACATGGAGTGAATCTTAGCATTTTTTATATTATAAGGATTGGAATGGTATGACTTAAATCATATTCCTTATTTATGTGAATGAAACTTTTTGAGAAGGTTTGGATGTTTCATAGTTTCAATATATGAAGATTAATTTTCCTAAAAGGTTTGAGATGAAAAATCTTAGATAGTATAAGAATATTTTAGGAATAACAATTGACAGGGATAGAATATCTAGAGAATTGGTGTTATCCCAGAAGGATTACATATGTACGATCATTTAAAAGTGTGGGATGTTTGTATATAAGCCAATATTAACCCCTCTTATGTAACACTTAAAGGAATCCAAGAAGAGGATAACAAAAATATATGATCGGGACTGATTCATGGTGAAATTTATATTTTTATATACTATAAAAATATTGATGTACTCAATTATATGTACATGATTATTCATTTCATTCAAATTGGAAGTGGTTATTCATTTTATGTTGAAACTCAAAAGGGGGAACTAGGAATCTATAAAATGGATCATCTGATACTTGAAAGGATTAGAAGATATTGATTTATGTTTTGGGTAAGATGTTACATTACAAGTTTTCATGAATTTAAACTTTTTCAGAGGCTCAGATACCAGGAATAGAATGAATGGATTTTTGTTTAGTTTTCCTGGAACGAAATATAGATGGATGTATCGGTTCCAAATTTTGGTTACTTTTTATATAAATTAATCAGAATAACTAGAAGTTATATAATATTAAAAAGATTTATTTCAGTTGATTCACTTTCTAAATGAGGTAAAAATAAGTCTTGAAGTAGGATTCATATTCTTTGATAGTCAGAGTGAAATTCATCCTTAGAATATTTTGTTTCATGCAAGGATGAAACACATTGACATAAAATTTCATTTTATTCCGAATCTTCTAGAGGATAATGTGTTATAGATGTAGAAGATAGTCAGAAAGTAAAATTTGGCTAACATGTTCATGAAGTTCTTGTTCTAGGGTACTCTATACTATCACTTTGTCTTAGTCAGACTTGGGTGAAAAAAAATGTGTGACGAAGGGCCTTATTCGCATACTACAAAGGTAATGATACTCATGGTTATGTAAGTTTTTAAGAAAATACAAGATATTATATAAATTACCGTTCAATTGTGATATTGTTATAAAATTTAATTCTTATTTAAATTTCCATTCAACTTACCTAGAATATTTTTTCACCAATTGGTGTTGTGGTGTTGATGGTTCAGTTTTTGGTAGTAGAAAACTATAGAGGAAGGAAGATTGATCGAAGAGGGGAATTCTAATAGTTCATGTGTACATAGAGTGTTGTCAGTTCAATTCACTAAAAGTTATATGTGGGTACTTATACTGGGACCTCTTAGTATACTCTATAGAAAATAATAGAGCATAGGGTTCTTTCTCATATTTCTTTTAAGTGACTATTAGACCAAGGAAAATAATAGCATATTGACAGTCACATGTGGTCAATGGATGGAATATCAATAAATTCAAATGTTTTTCTATTGATTTATTAACTAATATCCTTTATAAATAAGATTTTTTACCACCTACACATGAATGAATTCAAGTTTTGAACTTGTACTTATGAGTTATACTTGAATTGTGTTTAACATTAGATATTAGTAATACCAATTGTGAATTATAATCCTTCTAACTTATAATTCATGAAATTTTTTTAATTTTTTCCATATATGTAGTGCATAAACTCTGATCCATGTAAAATTTATGTTTTCTCATTTTTTTATTTTTTAAAGTTTCATATTGGGGATGTTTTGACTATTTTAATAGAGTGTGTGTAAGAGTTCAACTTAGTGTCGTGAGTAGAGTTCAATTTCTTCTAATATTTTGTACAATAATATCAATGTTATTAGACCATATAAAATATCATTTTCTATTAAATTTAGTGTATTAAATTTATTTAACTTCTAATTAATGAAGATAGAATGATTCTGATCACTAGTCCTTTTTTCCCTTAATAAGTTATTCACATCACACATCATAGGGATATCACTCCATTAATCAGCAATAATTTGGATGAAATAATTGAGATCAATTACACCATAAACCAAGGTGATTCTTTATCCTCGATAAATAATTACATGATTGGTTAGATGTCTCCCATACTAGAGTACAATCAAAATAGGATTCACCCAACCGATCAAACCCATAAGGAATAGATCTGTCAATTGGAATTGAATTTCATCCTTTATAATGGAATTAATTCCCAAAAAATCCTCTATTTAAGTATTTTATGAGTTCCTCCTCATGTGAATTGAATAAATATAAACCCTCACTTTTATGTTAAGATTCAATGCTATCACTTGTGGCACCTACCAGTCATGAACCAAGATCCTCCATCAAATTAAGAGACTTGGATACTTATATACCTTGATGATGTAAGATTTAATATGGTTTGAAGATAAATTATATGATAAAAAATTCATTAAAATTTCATTTATCAAACCCCAAAATTATTTCACATCACCCAACACACTTAGAAATTCACTATAAGGGGGATAGAGTTAATTGGTTCATACCCTCACACCAAAAACAGGGAGTTCAAGTTTATTCTTACTTCTATCAAATTATTATTAAATGGGATAAATTCATTCCCCTAAAATAATTCATAATCAAATATATCATAAATTTTATGAATTCCAATATCATTAGTAGTTTTGGTGTACCTCACACAATATTGATAGATAACGACACCAATTTTTTGAGCTTCTAAATTGTAGAGGTTTTTGATAGAGCTACTATTTTCATCATTTTTCATATGTGTTCCAATGATTTCAAACCTCCAAATTTATCAATTTGATTTAATTTTCATCATTTTTATATTTTTCGTGTGTTTTGGGCTCAAATGTAAAGATTTCCTAATTCAGTAATTTTAACATATTTTTATCACCTTGGTATTTTGTGAATAAATTTTAAAATATTGATCTAATTAGAGTGATTATTTTTTTTAGAATTTCATTATTTTTGGGATTAATCTTTTTATTATACACCAAAAATAGGATTTGAACATCTATAGGCCCTAAAAAATCAATCAGTTTGAAAAACAAATGGGCCAATAGAGTGGACCATTCCTCAGTAAATGAGTCATAACTTGAGATACACACCTCCAATTAAGGTTAATCAAACTTTATTTGAAATATAATTTGAAGTAGAGTTTTATCATTAAATATTATATTCATATTCATTCATTAATTTGGCCATTTGATTCTCAAAATTGGAGAAATATTTAGGAAACATTCAGCTATAAAGAGTGTAACTCATTAATGGTGTCATAACTTCTTTTATACAAGTCCAATATCATTGAAATTTATTGAGTTAATAGAAAACTAAAATTTTAAAATCTTATAAGAAGTACCTATGGATAGATTCATCCATACGGTGGAAGAAATAGGATCCATCTTTTAGAGGAAAGATTCTGGGGGAGAATCTGTTGCACCCATCTATTTTTTTCTTTCATTTTTATTTTTATTATTTTTTCTTTAGTTTGTTTTAAATAAAAACTAATTAATGCATGGTTTTTTATTTATTTTTTCTTATTCCACACACCTTTATTATTATTATATATATACTTCTCGTTATTTTCTTCTTTTATTTTTCTTCTTCTATTTTTATTTTGTGATTCCATGTATGGGATTACTTCTTCTTCTATTCCCATAATAATTCTATTTTTAATTTTTTTTATTATTATTTTCTCTCTTATTCCAACAAGTGATCTCTTACTCTCAATAATGGGAGGCTGACCCAAGTATTTTCTCTAGGGAGTTCAAGGTGTTCTTTATTTTTTTCGTAAATTTTATTTTATGTTTCTGGTAGATGTGAGTGGAATGCATGGGTGTGGAAAATTTCCCCCATTAAATGAAACTAAAATTTATTTCTATTCCTGTTTTTAATTTCTTTTCCTTATATAAATTTTATTAACTCTTCATGTGATAGATTCTATCCAATCAATGTATGAAATGTAATTTGGTTGATAAGGGTCCTAAAACATGGCACACCTTCAACCAAGGTGTGTCACCAACCTTGATTACATGAGGACGTGGAATTCAGAGTTCTTAGTTTATTCATGGTTTAAAAATTCCTAAATAAAAATAATAGTATTTCATGATGATATTTCAGGTTTGTATTATAAAACTAAAATAAAACAAATAAAGTAAAATTAATTAGTGAACCTAAAATTGAACCTGTGATAAATTTATTTCTCTCTCAACTCATTCTATCTATAATTTCATGTTAGTATAGTTTAAATTTTCATATTGCATCAAAACCCAAACATTTATTCATTATTTTAATAAAATAACAAAAAACAAAAAGAAATAGTTTAGGTAAATTATAATATGTAGGTGAACAACTAAGAAGCTACTCAAGTGATACCACCCTGGTCAATATTTATATTGCATTAGGAAAACAAATTTTCTTTTTCCATGACCTATGATAAGAGTTCATAAAAATCATAATCGTTGCTGGGGATCTAATATGTAATTTACTTTACCTTTTGTATTTTAACTCATTAGATATATTTCTATATTTTTAAAATTAAAAAAATTCATAAAAAATTATTTTTTCTTGTTGTATTCAAATGATTATTATTCTTCATGGATTGACTACTCATATGTGCAAGAACAAGTAGCTAAATCGCCTTGGTTTTTAGAATAAAATGTTTCAGTATGGGCTATATATATTAGGGGATCCTATAGCCAAATTAGTGAAGAAAAATAATTCAAGGACCTCATCCAAAATATCAAAGAGACCCTTTAACAACCAGTCATTGAAGGATTGGCTGGAGAGATAACTGAATTCTAGGAGCACTTCACATAATTTTATCAAGAAATGGACAAGACAACAGTAGAGTGCTCCATGATTCCTCCCAAAACTTGTAAATAATTTCCCACATAACAATTCTAGGAGCAGTTTTGTATACACAAAATCTAATATGATATTCAAAATATGGAAGATATGGATCAAGATCTATAAGATAAAATGGATTAGATCACTAATAACTTTAGTTAATCCCTATAGAAATCTGAACATGAACCAAAAGTTGAGTCACTTGTCTTCTCTTATTTACCTGAGGAGGAAAAGAAGGAAACCTACCTACTGAGATACATATTGGTGATTAATATGATCTAGATGAATTTTTTAATGAATTTGAGTAATTAAATGATCTCTCTATACCATGTAAAGAATAATAGACAACACCATTAAAAGAATACACCACCCAAGTGGTGGAATTTAAAGTAAAGATAGAGGTGTCTAACTACCTACCTTCACTTTCAACCATCCAACTCCAAGAGGCACTCACCACTAAAGAAGAGATTATATCTTAACTAATTAATTGAGTTGATATTTTCTTAGGCTATATTTAATTTGATTTTGTTCAATATGAATTGAATATTAATTCCCACTTCTATAAATTTTCAGATTCATACTATATTTTATATGTCTTAGAGGAAGATGAAGAAACAACACATGCTCCTATTGAGGAATACATTGAGCTCCCTAATTTGAGGAATATACATTTGAGTAGGCCTATTAAGAATACCAAGTATCCAAGATTGAGTAAATAAATACATAGGTTTATCATATTGATAGGGATAAATTACTTATTAAAAATTCAAATTCAAATTTTATTTAATTAAAAATACATGTTTAATTCCCCTTTAAACTTTTAATTCATGAATCCCCTATTGATCTAGAACTAGAATAATATGAGAAGGTCTAACAACTAGAAACCATGAAATAGTATGATTCACACATCATCATACCCCCTCAATGCATTATATAATTAATTGTGAAGGGGGATCTGGTATACTCTATTCATGGGTCATTCCTCACAAAGAAGGAAGAAGCACAATCTGGTAAAAGCCACATGTGGTGTCTCAAATCAAAGAAACTTCATCCATCAATTGACTTCGTATAAAAAATGGTACTGCCCTATGGATTCATTAAAAATTCAAGGCCCACTTTGGGGATTATACCAAGATTTATCTTACTACTTCCTTTCTAGTAATTTATATTTAAATTTAATTCTTAGGATTAGTCCATCATGTGTCCCACACCCACTTATATTTTTTATCTTAACTCACATGATCTTTATGCTTAATATATTAATTCTATTCTGTAGGTTCATGATGGATAAAGATATCCCCAATTAGTGGACAAAAGGGACTAACTTTCATGGGAAATGGATTTCACTTTGCATGTTTATCTTTTAAACTCACAATATTTTCTTTCAGACAACATGTTTTGAGACTTAAACTAGAAAATTACATGTCTATATTTAGATTTATTCTTTACTTGACTAATCTTGGATACATGATTTTATTCGGAATCCTATAATTCCATGTTTTATATTTAAATGATAATGATATTTAATGAGTAAAATGGATAATTAAATTATTAATGTGAACCATGGATATTAAAATGATCACTCATGATTCAAGGGAATTAATTGATTTATGTAAATGAAATTTACTAATCATTCTTCATGCTTGGAATTTATAAGATTTATTTTAATTTATATATTGTTATTAATCATTCCTTGAGTGATTGTCCCAAATAAAATATTTTATTCCTAAGAGGATTTCTAGACTAAGTACTTCCTATTTATTCTTGACCATATTTATTGAGTGATCTTGGGACATGTCACTAACTTGAACTTTCATTTAAACTTATCAAAGTTATGATTCTGAAAAAACACATTTAAAAATATCGAGGAATATTTTGAAAAGACTGTATCCTAAAAAATAACACCTTTACATCAATCCTTATTTATCCCATAGAAATTATGAATGAACTTTTTAGGAATGAGAAAATTTTAATCCATTTTTATCCATTCTTACCCTCCCCTTAGTATTTTCATTATATTTTTAAGTTGAAGTGTGGGGGTAAAGGGAGTCATGAAAAATGGGATGAAATAAATCATAAGGAAAAGTTTGGGGGTTATATTATAGGTATTGAAAATGTTTTTCAATTCATACATTATACTTTATTTTTTCCACTTTTGGAAAAAAATCAGATAAAATGAAAACAAAATAACAAAAAAATCAAAAAAAAATGGTTGTGATTTGGGAAAACCAAAAATCACCATTAATATTCCTATGATTATTATCATATGTGGTTTTTTGGTGGATGTGAGGTTTATTCTATGCATAAATTTATTAAATAAAATAAACTGAATTTTTTTTTGAAAAAAACATATTAAAGTAGAAAAAAATCAAGAGGGTGCACAAATCATTCAGTATGATTTATTTGATCATAACCTTTACTTTGAGTTTTAAGGAAAATTTGAGTTTCTACTTTTAAGGGGATAATTCCATTAAACTTTAATGGTTGATATCATGCATTATACTTATGATATAAGCCTCCATTTTTAGAATTATTTTTTAAAAATCAATTCCTACCAACTGTAATACCTAGAGTCATTTGAACATTTAATGAAAGCCTTCATGATTTTATGTTTCTTTTTTCTTTACAAGATGGATAAATTAGTTGCTTTAAAATTATATAGAAAAGTATAATGTATTCAAGATTTGATAATAACTCTACTTGAACTCATATCATGAATGATGACTGAATGGATTCAAAAATTAGGTAAATCATTATTTGGCATGTTTAATAATAATGAATTGAGGAGCTTAAATGGATGAAAGGAGAGGTTTCATCATTTTTCAAAGGGGAAAATTAAAATGATTAAATTCATTGTTTCTTTGAAAATTGTGAAAATAAATTTATATTTTATATAGAATTTTGAAACTTTTATTTGACATCTATTTTTTTATTTTATTACTTTTTAATTTGAATATTGGTAACATTGATGCACTCTGAATTCCATGTTGAGATTTTATGATTTATGAAAATCATGGTTAATGTGTGGGGGAATTGATATGGATAATACTTTTATCATTTTTTATATATATTTAAATGATTTAAACCCTTCCAATTTATCAATTTCTGTTACTTTTTATCGTTTTTTGAATTTGGGTGTGTTTTGGTCGAAAATATGAAAATTACTTAATTCAAGAATTTTAACATATTTTTATCAGTTTACTATTTTACGAATAACTTTTAAAATATTTATCCAATTTTTTTGACTAATTTTTTTATGATTTCATTATTTCTAGGATTTAAATTCGTTTTTTACCAGATATGATTCGAACACCCATAGGCACTAAAATTCAATCAATTTGAAAAGACTTTTTTGGTCAATAGGATGGACGCCACCTTAGTAAATGAGTCATAACTCAGGATACACACCTAAAATTGAGATTATTATAACTTGATTTTAAGTATAATTCAAATTAATATTTTAAAATTAAATATCATGGATATATTTCTTCATTAATATAGCCATTGGATGCTCTAATTTGGAGGAATATTTTGGAGACATTTGACCAAAAAGTGTGTGACTCATTAATGGTGTCATAAATTATTTTATACATGTCCAATGTCTTTTAAATTTTGTGGGTAAATAAAAACTAAATTTATCACAACTTATAAGAATTACCCATGGATATATTTTTCCATTTGGTGGGAATAACATGACCTAACTTTTGGAGGATGGATTCTGGAGGGGAAGCTATTGCACCCATCTCTTTTCTTCTTATATTTTTATTTTTATTCTTTTTTATTTAGTTTTATTTTAAATGTTATTTTAATTGATATTATTTTTAAATACAAACTAATTGATGCAAGTTTTTTTTATTTTTGTTTCTTATTCCACAAACCCTTCTTATTCGTCTTTTTCTTCTTCTCCTTCTTTTATTATTTTCTTTTTCTTCTTCAAGATTTATTTTTTGATTCCATATGTGTGTTTCCTTCCTGTTATTTTCTCATATTCATTATATTTTTATTATTATTCTTATTCTATTCTATCTTATTCTTCCAAGTGATATCTTACTTCTGATAATGGGAGGCTTGTCCAAGTCTTGGCCCTCGGTAGGTCAAGTTGTTCTTGGTCTTTTCGAAAAGTTTATTTTTTGTTTGTGGTGGTTGTGAGTGGAATGCATGGGTCTGGTGGATGTCCCTAATGGCATGAAACTGAAATCTATTTTTACTATTGTATTTAATTCCATTACCCACTATCCATTTTATTAACTATTCATAAGATGGATTTGATACAATCAATCGATGAAACAAAATTCGATTGAGATAGATCGTGGAAGATGGCACGCCCTCAACCAAGGTGTGTCACCAACCTTGATTTCATGAAGAGGTGGAATTGAGAGTGATTAAGAAATTAAATATTTAAAATTTCTAAAAAAAATAATAGTGATTCATCATGATATTTTATGTTTGGATTATCTAAAATCAAACAAATAAATTAGAATAATTATTAAACCTAAAACCAAACCAAATTTCATGTTCTTTCTCTCTTAACCCATTCTGTTTAGCATTGCTTATTAGTATATTTAAATTTTTATATTTAATTAAAACCCAAAAAAAATCATTGTTTTCATAAAAAATGAATACAAAAAAATAGTTTATGTGAATTAGAATAAGTAGATAAACAACTAAAAATCTCCTCAAGTGAGATGACCTTAGCCAGCCTCTATATTATATTAGGGAAAAATTCTTTTGCAACACCCTATGAGAGGCGTGTGTCAGTTGTATGAGGAGAACAATAACCAGTACACTCATTCATCCTACTATCTTATAGTGGATAATGGAAAAATATATTTCTTTAGTTAAACTCTATCTAATATTATTCAGAAGATGGTAGATAGGGATAATAAGTCTTGATCGGATAATTTCCTCCAAGCTTTGTGGTCTTATCACATCACGAACCATATTACTACATGGATGACTCCATGTTTTCTTGTTCATGGGGCTAAGGAAGTTTTATCCATTATGGTTCAATTTACCTTACTTAAAATCACCATACTCAATCAATTAATCAAATATGAGCAATCTAATATTTATCTGGATGAGTTGGAATAAAACAATATGATATAGTTGTGAATACTGAACAACCTGATGGTTTATCAAAATCATGTCATTTGATCATTTAAAATGAATTTTTTCCTCTACAAATTCATATAAGGAGAGTTTCTATTGGATCTCATAAATCCCATGTATTGGGAAAAAACCCCTAAAATATCATGTAAAATTATGAGGGACCTTGCACTATAGATAGGGTATGCTCCAATGGGGCTTAATTTTTTTTATAATGGATGGAAAGTGTATCATAATTTCCACAAACACATGGTTTATCAAGAAATACTTTTCATGGATTAACATTATGGTCATGAAAGTCTAATACACATGACTCTAAATGTATTTGAAATCCTCTTATTCATATGAACTTAAAATGCAATTCATCAAGGTTCTCATCATACAATCCTAAAATGTATAACATCGAAGTCCTTATCACATATTGTAAAATAGATTGATATATTGTCCATCCCATGCATACTTGAACTAATTGGATTGGTCTATTATATGAGAACTAAAATTATAAAATTACCTCTTATGCAAGAGATCAATATACATTATAGTTCTTGATGGTTATGGATACGTGTACCTACCCTAATGTTGGTGTTTGCTAAACCAATAACCAAAAAATACCCCTCTAACATAACTATATTTGTATAAATTCCTATTCTCAAAGGATATATAATGACACTGAGATTTATTATCCTAGTATTATCAATACATTACATTTCCATGCCTAGTTCCTCTCCATTGATAGGGCCTTTACCAATTCATGTCAATATTTATTCTTCTTTCTCTCACCAGGCCACTAAAACATTTCATCCCTCCTAATTTATGGATGACCCTGATCTATACAAATACTTTCTTATCAAGAACTATATATGGATTTATTCTTATTATCACAGGATACATATTGATGCCCAAATTTCCCATTCTTAGCCTAGCCATAAATTTCATCACCATTAAACCCCCTATCAGTTTATGGTATCCCCATTCATATCTAGTAGAACTCTCATGGGTCATTGTATGTGTCACTTCACATTTTTTCAAATATATAAGACCTAAAATTTCATCCTGACATTATCTAAATTGAAATACCTTAAACTACCAAGGAAAGAAATATAAAGTCTTGTCAGTTTTTAAACACATAAATGATGGATTGAGTAAAATTCAAGTCTCTTCTTGCTAATACATTTCCTTTTATAGATTTGTAAAAAGAGAGAGTGAATGATAAATAAGTAATAGTGATTTTGGGGACTAAAACCTATACCTATAAATATTCAGCCTATGTTCACTAGAACCATTAGTCTAGTGAAAAGTTTTCTCAGATCTTCCTTCCCCCTATAAGTGAGCATAAACTATGCCATAGGTCTATTTTCATTCATGACAAAGTCCACCAAAATAAATTGACCATTACCTCCCTTTTAGATGAAAATTTACTCAAAAATTCTCATTTTATATAACTTTCCCTTGAGAATGTGTTTAATACATGATGTCATAACCATTAGGGTGCTCGAAATCATCATGAATACCCTTTTCTCTATAAATCTACTCCATGTATTTAATTTCTAAGTCAATATAAACCCATAGCCTTGATTTTATATTATCCACTTTTCATCCCAAATACCATGAGTGTATCCTCTTGATTCCCTCATTTTATAGAGATTGTAAATGAGTGTATCAAACTCAAAAAAGGACTCTTCTTCTGGGTAATGGTATATGCTCCATATAACTGTCCTACTAACCAAATTCATGATATCATCCTAAGGAGAAGATCCTCTAATTATATGTGTTATTTCTTGGTAGTTTGAGGTAGTCCCTCCATTACTAATGGCTAAGTTACTCCCACCTATCTCCAATTTTGAGTCATACATTCTTATGTTATGATTTGCGCATTCTATAACCCAACTATTCAAGTGGATTAAAATACCCTCAATGTTACTTAAACATTCATGTATCGTACCCATTATCAAATCAATATTATGACATCCTACTTTTTATTCATTCATATTTTAGTATGGATTTTAAATTAATAAAAAAGGTCATGAGTTAAGATAGACTCTTTGTTTCCTAAAAGCCTTGAGTTCAGTATTATTCTCCTGGAAACCTAAATTCATTGAGTCTATATACTTCTCTTGTAAACCAAAAATCTTTTAGTTGATATTATTCTCCATGAAAATTCCCATTAATTACTTGGTCCTAGTCACATGTCCTTAAATTGTGATATATGGAAGTCTACACTAAAAGAATCTAAACTGTTCAAACTTGGTTCTCTCTATATGTCCTTAAACTACAATACAGGATGTTATTGGTTTCATGACCCTAATCTAAATGATATATAGTTCATCCTATATGAACTTAAACTATTTATATTGGTGTATTCTATATGACATGGATCTCTCACGTAAAAGATGGATCTATATAAGGGTCTCTATTTTATAGTTTTATAAGCCCATATTGGGTTTTCGACGATAGGACTACACTGGGATGAAACCATTTTATTATCTCTTGTTCATGTTCTTGATCGACGTAGAGACCCTATTATAAAAACTATGTGTGGTTTTGTTCCTATTCTTATAGGATATATAATGACATATGGATCACTTATGTCGGCCCAGACAAAAATTTCACCTTCATACAAATTCTACTAGTGTGTATTCTCCTAATTCACATTGGGTTTTCTACATCAACCATACAATGGGATTCTAACTATAGAAACTTGGATCTTTTATCCTAGGTAAAATTATGAAGCCTATTATAGTTTTAATCCCTTTATAGAAATAAAATTCCCCTATTGAAAACTATGTGTGGGTTGATTCTTATTATCTCATTATGTGTAATGATAGTTGGTGATCTCAAACTGAGTCCATCCATAGATCCCATCAATTTCAATATCTCTCCCCGTCCTAATGATTGGTCCCTCCCATTCATATTTTTTCTTCAACATCCTTGTATTAGGATGAATCCATTATAATTTTATCCCTTTATATGTTACAAATCTAAATAGTGTATACTTTACCAAGAACTACATGTGGATTTATACCTACTATTTTAGGATATGTGGTGGCATCCATATTATCTTTCTTGGACTCAGAAGTAAGTTTAATCCCAATAAAACTCCCACTTATTCTTTTTTTATGACTAGAAACTTTATATACAGGATTTTACATATATTTAGATCATGAATTAAATAAAATGATTTTATCTTAGTGCTGATTCAGTGATTATACATCCTATATTAGATAGGTCATGTTGAAAAAACCATGAAACCATGTGCCTGATAGAGCATACATCATCTAGGCATGCAACTGTTCCTTACACATGAGTGTATGTGTGTCAAAACTTCCACATGAAAAAGTTATATTTAACTAAAAATTTAATCCTCATCATGATGATTATATATAAATATTATTTTTTCTTTTTATATTTATTAAATTTTTCTAATAGAATAATTCTTCTAATTCTTTGATATTATTGAATATTTTTTAGGTGGGAAGAATCTATCTAGGAACCCAGCTCACATAGTACCCAATTCTAGGTAGTTCATACACACCTAGCTCTAAATAGAACCCAATAACCCTATATTAATTAATTCCAATATTCCAAAAACCAGATTTCATTTTTTTAATATCTTGATATTTAAAAAAAACGTTTTATTTTATAGTGTATACGTCATGAAACACAAAGCTTAAATAAACCATAAAATGTTATTATTTAAATGTTACAGTTATAACCTATCTATTAAATTAGTGGATATAAATATGATTAACCGAAATATTAAATATATATAAATTTCTTTCCAAATACAAATATATTTAATAATTCTTAGAAAATAAGGAATCAATTTTTCTATAAAGTTATTTTATGCTTCAAAAATATGTTTTCTTCAAAAATGGTTTCTAATTTTTTTTTATAGAATTTTATAATTAATATATTGAAATTTTATAAAAAAAATTCATAAAAAATGATATCGTATTTTAATTAATAATTTCAATATTATCTTAGGAATATTTTTTTAAAATTTTCTAAAAATTTTCATTTTTCATTGAATAGTGAAAATACTGATTTTTATTGAAACCCATTGTAACGCCCCGACCCCAGCTACCCAGAGTCGGTGCGTTACTTCGTAACATTGGCATGATCACAAAAGATCAAGTCTCGAAAGACCGATTAGTTTAGTAGCCTTGGAAACACTAGATACATTCGTAAACGTTACATTACATCATAAAATGAAAAACTACAATAACAAAGTCTCCATAGTCCACACTCATATCCTCTTCTGACTATCCATGTAGGTCATTCATAAAATACTTCTTCACATCCTGGAAAAATATTAAAACATTGAAAGGGGTGAGCTCAGATGCTCATTAAGGTTAACAATATAGCGGAAGCTTTCATAAATAAACATTAACATTTAAGGCAATGTATAACTAAAACAAAAGCCTTTTAAACTTGAACTTCAACATAATATGGAAAAAGTAAAATGAGATAATGCCATTCACTTCTTCACATGGATATTCTACTGGTCGAATAATCACATGCAAAATCAATAACCACTTTCATAATGAGGGAATGTATAATGCCAGACATTCTGAAACATTTTGTCAAGGCCTCGGCCAAGACGTCTAAAATGATTAAGGCCTCGGCCAAAACCATAAATCAAATTTGGAAAGGGCCTCGGCCAATTCCACGTCTAGTTGTCTCATGAGACCTACCGATGCATCGAGGAGCTATAGCGGGCTCCACTCGTCACTTATTAAGTCCAATACATTCCTCATATGAACAGGTTTAAACATCTCATAAACCATAACATAATCGTATCACATAAAACATGCATAAAGGAAAAATAACATTTTCACATTTCAATCAAAAGATATCAATACAACACATTGATATAATAAAAACTCTTCCAAAACCATTTTCAATACCAAAATAAAAGAAAAGTACAACATGATATTTATTTTTCATTAAAAAAAGTGTATGGCTTGTAGAGGAAGCCGAAACTCAAATAGTGGTCACGGCGGCGGAGAAGTCGTTGTCGTCGCATACGTACGACAAAAACATTCCCTTTTGTCATTTAGTAAAAGCTTCATATAAAAAAGATTCCTTTTGAATAAACGTAAAAGTCAAAGGGGTTTATACACCGTATAAAAGAAAGTTGTGTATAAAACCAAATATGCCTCAATGAAAGGGGATTGAGACGAAGTCCATAAAAAGATATTTTTTAAAATAAAATAGATCTATTATGTGTATTCACTATAGGTACACATAAAGAAAGTAGAAATACAAAATAGGACATAATAATATCATGACATAATTTGAAAGTAGGAGATTAACCCAAAGAATGGAAATTGGGTGAAGAAGTTCCCTTACCTCGTGTCTGACTTGACTCAACCGTTCTTTAACCTCCTGAATAATAAACTAGAGTTAATATATACCTTATTAAGAACCATTTTCAATTTCATTATCCTTTTTATATCACTTATTACAATGATATCAACATTATGTAATTATTTAAGTTAATAACGGTCGTTTTGTCGATCTTTGGTACTTGAGTCAACAATAAAATTCTTATAATTACAAGTTGTTTATGTGGTAGAATATCCATTATCTCCAGAATTATATTAATGATTTAGATGTCATATATATCTCATATATCCAGTATATACATTCATTTGTAATATTACGTAACATTTAGAGGTAAGAAATGAAATGCATCGTTCATGGAGACGGTAAGCCGTACGTACGCATGAACGCTACTTTCATTTCAATTTCATATTTAATGGAACTAAATCATAATGATATAAATGTATAATATAATTACAGTATAATATAGTGTATAATACCATTTAATCCATCCTTTATACATCCCACATATGGCATTAACGATTCAAATCACTTTGAGGGGGCGGTAGTCCGCACTTCCTAAAATGAAATTATCGCATTTTACCCATAATGGAAATCATAAAGTATGCCATAAATGAGAAATACAGAAGCATAAGTAAAACATAAACATATTATATATCATATATAAAAATAGTGACATCTTAATGGCCACCTTTGGAGGTGTTATATGAGTGTTGAACAATCATCGTTTCGTGAGGCAGAAATTCGCCATCCACAGAAACCGTATGTTCTTTAACCATTAGATGTAGGTGTGTGTAAGTGTAGCTCGAATCCTTCTTATAAAAACATCCTAGTATATTGAGGATACTGGTGTTGTTACAAAAGAAATGAATAAAAAGATTTTAGGGGGTTGGAGAAGATAAATAAAACAAAACAACATTAGAGAAGACATTACCTCAAAATCGGGTAACTCTTTTTGATTTGAGCCAAAGGCTTCCTTGGGAAGAGTTCTGCCCAAAGTGAGGCTTATAGGAGTAAGAGAGGGAAGTTGGGAGAGTATTTGGGCAGAGGTTGGCTGATCCAAATGTCTTGAAAGTGTAAATGAGGTGGGAGAGGTGGGGGCCTTTTATAAGTGGAGAGGAGGGGCTCTTTTGGAAAGAAATGTTACATTATTATACAATGATTTTCGGATTCTAAAGGTCCCACACTTTTATAATTCGTGGATAAGGTGATAAGGGTTCGAAATCTCTTCATCCAATAGGCTTTGGACAAGTGTAAGCCTTGGATTTTTCATTATCTTCTCATTTTATTTAAATCGTCAAATAATGAGGTCATCGTTGCATCATAATGATGTCATAAATAATTTAATTTATTTAATGTCTAAAAATTATAAAAAAATACTATGATGTAGGAAATCGTTTTAGATTTCTAATGAATATTTATAGTCAAAATTTGGACTTGTGTATCCCCACTTAAAAACTGTTTTAGTAAAACAACTCATGTTTGTGTCATTTTAATTTTAACATTAAATAAATATATATTAATGTCATTTTCCAACCAAAGTGGCTCCATGGGGTCCCCAAGTTCACCCATGGGTTGTCTTGGTCGGCCATGACTCATCCAATAGGAGTAGGACAAGTGTCAAGCTAATCTTATATTATTAAAACATTATTTTTACCTTAAACTACACTAATTACCTCTAATCGCGATTAAGAACTTAAAAGTTACTATTCACCAAAAAATTATTTTAATCTCATTGAACCACATTTTACTTCTTAATGACAACCATGTATGTCAGATTTTTGAAAACAAAATCACAGAAGTGGTAATATTTTATTTTAACGAAAAATCAGTTTTTAACAACCACTTAGTGGTTTCACTATTCATCAAAAATTGAAGTTTTTCAGAATAAGGCCAAAATTTCACCCTAAGCTATAATTGATATTCTGAATTCAAAAATGATGTCTATTTTAAAAAATTCCAAACATATAAGTTGTATTAATTAATTTTATAATTAATTCCCGCTGTTACAACAAATAGCGTGTTTTTAAGAAACAATTTATATCAAAAGATTGGCAATTGTTTATGTCCAATTTCAATGTTAAATTAATTCTAATGACCACCATTGGATAAAATGGTAAAAATATATTCTAATTATACTTTAAAACCACTAAATATTATAATTTATCACTATAAATTATTTTGATTAAAAAAGTTGTTTTTAAGTATTTTTCACTATTCATAAAAAATTAGAAGTTCTCAGAAAAATACCAAAATTTCAACATAGGCTAATTTCGATATTCCGAATCCAAAAATGAAGTCCATTTTGAAATATAAAATTTCTATAATTTTAAAAAGTGGTTATTACTATTCATAACGGCTACTTTGATTAGTCACGGTGTTTTAGAATTCGAAGTTGCGTACAATGCAAGCCATTGCATTATCGAATGAGAAGCGTATTGTGGAAGCTAGGGGTGTTACATTCTCCCCTCCTTAAATAAATTGCGTCCTCGCAATTTGAAAAAAATTTTCTTTGAAAATAAAAGGTTGAAAAGAGAAAATACCTTTGTGGAAAACCCACATCGGAAATAAGATTAATAAAATTTAGCCTTAATAAGAGGGAAAGGGAAATGAAAATGTCACCACCCAATTATGATCTCGATTAAGAGAACATTGGTGGCAATTAGAGACATATAATTGGAGGAAAAACGTAAATATTCGTAGGGAGTGATTGAGGTCATCAATCACAATCAACTGTCAAATTGAGGGCCTCAAAGTCTTCAATCTATGTTGATTTAAAATATCATCAGTTCAACAAGACATAATTTATTAGGATAACACATTTTTTTGTTTTAATATCCCTTTAATAATGTTTAAGAATTAATTTATTCATTGAATAAGAGATAGGTATATATTTATGCTTGACAATTAGAGTTTCAACCTTCAACTCATCTTTCACTCAAAAAGATAATAGAACTCAAAAATATTATACTTATCCTAATTGTATAAGGTTCCAAATGTTAACACATACCATTTAGATTAGTAAAATTATTTTGTAATAACCAAGGACTTCCTGTAGGCTAGTGGTAGGAAATAAAGGCCTGTCGCACTATGGTTGTGGGTTCGATTCCTGCAGCTTTGTCCGATGCGACGGTTATGCCCCACCCTGCAGGTTGTCCTTTTCCTAAAAATATAGTACTATACTATTCCAAAAATAATCTTCATAAATGTTTTAACCTTAAACAATACTATCCAAAGATCAAATTAATCCAATCCAACCTTTATAGTTATCCAAAATACCTCTGTCCAGACTTTCTCTAAAAGGTCTCTTAATTCCAAAATCAATTTATCAGATTCCCCAAACAATGTAAAGTTTCTCTTATTTTCACATACTAAAAATATGATTACCTTCATCATATTAAAATCTTACTGAAATAAACAAGTACTGCAGTACAATCCTTATATATATATATCACATTATTCTAATAACCAAAATATAATCCATCAGTCCAAAAGCATCAATACATTAGTTATTCTGCTTCAACTGTAGTAACAGCATAAGATTTTCCTTGATCCCTTGGCCTTTTCTGAGGTATGTTTCCCTGATGCTTAGGACATTCATTTGCATAATGACCCATTTCTCTACAATTATAGCATTCAACTTTGATAGCCTCTTTCTTTCCCTTGCAATCACGAGCCTGGTGACCCTTTTCTCCACATTTATAACAAACTCCTATTCCTTTTAGGCAAGTTCCAGGGTGATTCTTCCCACAATTATCACATAATGGAAAATCCTTCTTTCCCATTTTCCCTTTATCTGTCTCTTGTTCCACCGTTCTCTTTTTCTCTTGCTTTACTTTGTTGTCATAAGACTTAGAGAATTCCTTTTCTGTCTTGATAGCACACGAGACAATATCTTCGTATGATGAGAAGGTTTGTGATACTAAAGCTCGAAGGAGAAATGGTTTTAACCCATCAAAGAAACTATCAATCTTACTTCTTGGGTTACGTATATAATCGTAAGCATGCCTCGCTAACCTTGTAAAGTTAGCCTCATACTTTGCGACATTCTCATCCTCCTTCTGCCTCAGACTCAGAAATTGCCTTTCCATATCTGCTCGATGGTCACGAGGAAAGTGTTTTTCTAAGAAAAGCTCTTTGAACTCCCTCCATTCCATATTCGATACGTCATCATCTTCCTTTGTGTTTTGAATCAGCGACCACCACTGATCGGCATCTCCAGTGAGGCGGTAAACTTCCATGACAACTTTCTCCCTTTCACTACTCCCCAAGGCATGGAATATTTTCTCTAAGGAATTTATCCATTGCTCAGCTACTATAGGATTTGTACTCCCATTGAAGGTTGGTGGTTGTTGCCTCATGAAACGGTCTAGCATTGATCCTCCACGTTGCGGATCAGGGTGCTCCATACGAGCAAGGTTATTATTAATAACCTGCGTGAGTTGTCCCAGTACGGTGAGAAGCTGATCAGCACCAGTTGTATCACTAGATCCACCATAATTATCTTGAGCAGGAGGGAAATCCCTACACGGAGTGCGTGCATTGATACAGTTTCCATTCCTTCCACTAGGTGCCATTTCTAAACAATGTCATAAACTAGATTAGTTTATGAAATAAAATACATAATTCCATATTTGTAAAATACTTTACATAAATTGAACTATTTATGGATATAATCCATAATCATAAAAAGAAATGCTTCCTTTGAGGAAGTATATACTCATAACCCTTCATAGTGGTTTGTAAAGAAAATGAGAATTATCCAAATCATATCCCCCGAGAGTGTCGTAACCAAGAGTGTAGCAAGGCCCGTTGTCGTGCACCAGTTCCCGTTCGAGTCAAGCTCAAAGCTGTGTTTTCAGGTTTTACCCCTAGGTACATCTGTGCCAGAGCCGCCTCTACCTACTCGTATCCAGACAGGGATGTATTTCTCAGAAAACTCACAACATCTCTACAATACCAAAATTCTAGGAAGTTCTTCTATACTAATCCTCAAAGTCTATCTTCGGGATATGTGCTCTAATCAGAGTTTATCTAAATCTAGCTTCCAAGGTTAATACTAAACTGCCTCTGATACCAACTGTAACGCCCCAACCCCAGCTACCCAGATTCGGTGCGTTACTTCGTAACATTGGCATGATCACAAAAGATCAAGTCTCGAAAGACCGATTAGTTTAGTAGCCTTGGAAACACTAGATACATTCGTAAATGTTACATTACATCATAAAGTGAAAAACTACAATAACAAAGTCTCCATAGTCCACACTCATATCCTCTTCTGACTATCCCTGTAGGTCATTCATAAAATACTTCTTCGCATCCTGGAAAAATATTAAAACATTGAAAGGGGTGAGCTCAGATGCTCAGTAAGGTTAACAATATAGCGGAAGCTTTCATAAATAAACATTAACATTTAAGGCAATGTATAACTAAAACAAAAGCCTTTTAAACTTGAACTTCAACATAATATGGCAAAAGTAAAATGAGATAATGCCATTCACTTCTTCACATGGATATTCTACTGGTCGAATAATCACATGAAAAATCAATAACCACTTTCATAATGAGGGAATGTATAATGCCAGACATTCTGAAACATTTTGTCAAGGCCTCGGCCAAGACGTCTAAAATGATTAAGGCCTCAGCCAAAACCATAAATCAAATTGGGAAAGGGCCTCGGCCAATTCCACGTCTAGTTGTCTCATGAGACCTACCGATGCATCAAGGAGCTATAGCGGGCTCCACCCGTCACTTATTAAGTCCAATACATTCCTCATATGAACAGGTTTAAACATCTCATAAACCATAACATAATCTTATCACATAAAACATGCATAAAGGAAAAATAACATTTCCACATTTCAATCGCAAGATATCAATACAACACATTGATATAATAAAAACGCTTTCAAAACCATTTTCAATACCAAAATAAAAGAAAAGTATAACATGATATTTATTTTTCATTAAAAAAAAGGGTATGGCTTGTAGAGGAAGCCGAAACTCAAATAGTGGTCACGGCGGCGGAGAAGTCGTTGTCGTCGCATACGTACGACAAAAAAATTCCCTTTTGTCGTTTAGTAAAAGCTTCATATAAAAAAGATTCCTTTTGAATAAACGTAAAAGTCAAAGGGGTTTATACACCGTATAAAAGAAAGTTGTGTATAAAACCAAATATGCCTCAATGAAAGGGGATTGAGACGAAGTCCTTAAAAAGATATTTTTTAAAATAAAATAGATCTATTATGTGTATTCACTATAGGTACACATAAAGAAAGTAGAAATACAAAATAGGACATAATAATATCATGACATAATTTGAAAGTAGGAGATTAACCCAAAGAATGGAAATTGGGTGAAGAAGTTCCCTTACCTCGTGTCTGACTTGACTCAACCGTTCTTTAACCTCCTGAATAATAAACTAGAGTTAATATATACCTTATTAAGAACCATTTTCAATTTCATTATCCTTTTTATATCACTTATTACAATGATATGAACATTATGTAATTATTTAAGTTAATAACGGTCGTTTTGTCGATCTTTGGTACTTGGGTCAACAATAAAATTCTTATAATTACAAGTTGTTTATGTGGTAGAATATCCATTATCTCCAGAATTATATTCATGATTTAGATGTCATATATATCTCATATATCCAGTATATACATTCATTTGTAATATTACGTAACATTTAGAGGTAAGAAATGAAATGCATCGTTCATGGAGACGGTAAGCCGTACGTACGCATGAACGCTACTTTCATTTCAATTTCATATTTAATGGAACTAAATCATAATGATATAAATGTATAATATAATTACAGTATAATATAGTGTATAATACCATTTACTCCATCCTTTATACATCCCACATATGGTATTAACGATTCAAATCACTTTGAGGGGGCGGTAGTCCGCACTTCCTAAAATGAAATTATCGCGTTTTACCCATAATGGAAATCATAAAGTATGCCATAAATGAGAAATACAGAAGCATAAGTAAAACATAAACATATTATATATCATATATAAAAATAGTGACATCTTAATGGCCACCTTTGGAGGTGTTATATGAGTGTTGAACAATCATCGTTTCGTGATGCAAAAATTCGCCATCCACAGAAACCGTATGTTCTTTAACCATTAGATGTAGGTGTGTGTAAGTGTAGCTAGAATCCTTCTTATAAAAACATCCTAGTATATTTAGGATACTGGTTTTGTTACAAAAGAAATTAATAAAAAGATTTTAGGGGGTTGGAGAAGATAAATAAAACAAAACAACATTAGAGAAGACATTACCTCAAAATCGGGTAACTCTTTTTGATTTGAGCCAAAGGCTTCCTTGGGAAGAGTTATGCCCAAAGTGAGGCTTATAGGAGTAAGATCGGGAAGTTGGGAGAGTATTTGGGCAGAGGTTGGCTGATCCAAATGTCTTGAAAGTGTAAATGAGGTGGGAGAGGTGGGGGCCTTTTATAAGTGGAGAGGAGGGGCTCTTTTGGAAAGAAATGTTACATTATTATACAATGATTTTCGGATTCTAAAGGTCCCAAACTTATATAATTCGTGGATATGGTGATAAGGGTTCGAAATCTCTTCATCCAATAGGCTTTGTACAAGTGTAAGCCTTGGATTTTGCATTATCTTCTCATTTTATTTAAATCGTCAAATAATGAGGTCATCGCTGCATCATAATGATGTCATAAATAATTTAATTTATTTAATGTCTAAAAATTATAAAAAAAATACTATGATGTAGGAAATCATTTTATATTTCTAATGAATATTTATAGTCAAAATTTGGACTTGTGTAACCCCACTTAAAAACTGTTTTAGTAAAACAACTCATGTTTGTGTCAATTTAATTTTAACATTAAATAAATATATATTAATGTCATTTTCCAACCAAAGTGGCTCCATGGGGTCCCCAAGTTCACCCATGGGTTGTCTTGGTCGTCCATGACTCATCCAATAGGAGTAGGACAAGTGTCAAGCTAATCTTATATTATTAAAACATTATTTTTACCTTAAACTACACTAATTACCTCTAATCGCGATTAAGAACTTAAAAGTTACTATTCACCAAAAAATTATTTTAATCTCATTGAACCACATTTTACTTCTTAATGACAACCATGTATGTTGGATTTTTGAAAATCAAATCACAGAAGTGGTAATATTTTATTTTAACGAAAAATCAGTTTTTAACAACCACTTAGTGGTTTCACTATTCATCAAAAATTGAAGTTTTTCAGAATAAGGCCAAAATTTCACCCTAAGCAATAATTGATATTCCGAATTCAAAAATGATGTCTATTTTACAAAATTCCAAATATATAAGTTGTATTAATTAATTTTATAATTAATTCCCGCTGTTACAACAAATAGCGTGTTTTTAAGAAACAATTTATATCAAAAGATTGGCAATTGTTTATGTCCAATTTCAATGTTAAATTAATTCTAATGACTACCATTGGATAAAATGGTAAAAATATATTCAAATTATACTTTAAAACCACTAAATATTATAATTTATCACTATAAATTATTTTGATTAAAAAAGTTGTTTTTAAGTATTTTTCACTATTCATAAAAAATTAGAAGTTCTCAGAAAAATACCAAAATTTCAACATAGGCTAATTTCGATATTCCGAATCCAAAAATGAAGTCCATTTTGAAATATAAAATTTCTATAATTTTAAAAGGTGGTTATTACTATTCATAACGGCTACTTTGATTAGTCGCGGTGTTTTAGAATTCGAAGTTGCGTACAATGCAAGCCATTGCATTATCGAATGAGAAGCGTATCGTGGAAGCTCGGGGTGTTACACCCATCTTTTATTTTCAAGTACTTACAAAGTACCATTCTATTTTCAATTAATTTTAAAATTTCATTAGTTCATTTTTATTAAACATAATCTAATAAATTTTATTGGAATTAATATTATACTTGAATTTGGTATAAAAATATTTTTATACTTAAAATGGTATTTTTCTAGAAAATCTATTTTCATCGCATTTTTATGGATTAATTTTAAATAACTTTATTCCAATTATTTAAATTGAATTTTATAAAATATATTTAATATTTTGAATCATAATATTTAATATTAGGTTATAAGGTCAAATTAATTTTTTGTTCAATGTAAATAATAACCATATTAAATTTTTGTTACTTTAGTAAAGGTAACATTAGTTAATTTTGGTGAAAACTAATGTGATAAGGATTTAAATTATTTCAAAAAATTACCTTAATTTCATTGTATGAGTCTATTTCATCAAAAATATTCCAAAAACTAAATATATGAAAAAAAATCGTTTACATTTGATTCTTACATTTATAATATTTTACATAAATAAAAATTTAAAAATGACACTTTCTTGATTTTAATATTTATAATATTTTCTAAAATGGGTAAAAAAACTTATGTTTGGTTATAATTTTCTAATTGAATGATAAATTATTTTTTTATCATGTTAATTTATTTTAAATTTTTAGTGAAGAAATAATTTCCTTAAGCACTTATACAACACTGACTCGGTGCTTCTGCAAGCAATAGAAAAATCATGTAAATGATATTAGAAACTAAAAAGTAATATTTATTGGGTGATTTAAAATTACCATGAATTTAGTAGATAAATATATAATATTATAGATTTTTAAAAATTTTATATTCAAATTCCATTACATTCTTGTTGTTTTCAAAGTCAAATTATATAAATAGTTCATAAATGTTTAATGGTAAATTATGTCAAATATATTTTATTAAATTTTTAAAATCATAAAAATATAGAAATAGTATAATTAGGATGATAAATAGTCTAAAATTTCATCCCTTGTCCATTTATGATCTAATTATCACCTAATAAGTAAAATTAAAAATTCTTTGATATTAAAAAATTCATTACCACGATTAAGGTTTAAATTAGTTAACATAGGGGTTAAACCTGAAGATAAGATTTAAAATAATATCCAAACCTATCTAAATTTTATTGGGTGATTATATTAAGTCCATAAACTCCTTATCTTAGAATATTTGTCATTTTGGAACCATTTAGAATGAGATATTCACATGTTATATTATAATATTTCATGTATTTCCAAAAATGACATTAATGACATTTTATAATCAAAAAATATTTTGTTAAAAAAATTAAATTCATAAAATCCGATATTTGTCAAATTTAATGGGATATGGTTTAAAATATTAACCAGTTTCCATCAATGGGTCACATTTCCTTTTATTTAATCCTTCTTGACCCCTAAATAATAAAAAAATTGATATCACAGTAATTTGTGAAACGGTTAATAGAGGTTAAAACAAAGAAATATGGGTGAAATCATCACCTAAAATTGTCCAAATTTTATTTTATGGTAGTATTTTGAATCATAATCATCTTATATTTGAATTATATCATTTTGGTTACATTTTTTCATGAAAGTAAATTTATATTAAATTAATAATTTCAGTAATTCCAAGAGTGTCCCACACCTCACTTATAAAAGGGAACCCCATATCTTATCCTATATACACTTCAATAACCATTTGGTTCATCCCATTCATGCCCAAATACCATCCCAGCATCCATAACCATGTTATAAGGGTCTTAATTTTGGTATAATAACAACCTTAGATGTATTATTGTTTAAATAAAAGGAGTGTGTCCAAAGAAGATGTGTTAAAGGATATACATAGAAAGTATGGACTCAAGGTAAAAGATTTCATCTTAATTTCCTTTAATTGAGGCATATTTTAATATTATACTCTTAATTTTTTTTATATTTTGTATACACTACCCATTTTTCATGTTATATTATGAATCCTTCATATTTTATGGTATTTTAATTTACAATTCAAATTATTTCATCCAAGGAGATTTGACTTGAATGTTACCAAGGGGTAATACGTTTCTTAACTCAATTTACTTTCATTGTGTTATATCACTTCTTTAATGATTATATTATTCCAATATTATGTGTAAATTACCATTGATTGATTAATTTTTTATTTCCACTTTTTATGGATTTACATTTTTTTCACATAATCGCTCCATTGATTAATACTCAATTAAATGATATATTCTTTATAAGGGATATTCATATCAAATTTTCCTTATTTAGGACATAAGTTTTTGTTATAAACCTATATTATTTTATGATTTGTATATATTTATCCTTCAACATTTTATATCATGAATACCTTTCTGTTCATGATATTTTCATATTCATTTGAATTTATTCTTTTATTAGTCTTACGATTCAAAAGTTACCAAAGTGGTAATGGGTTTATATTTCAATGCCATTTTCAATCGAGATTTATTATGATTGAATTTACATTGAGAAATTATATGATCCTTATTTGATAAACTCATTCATTTTTATTATAATCAGGATATTTATAAAATTTTGGTGTTCTAGTGTAATTTTCCTCTGTTTGGAATTTAAAATGATTCAGAAAATATTTTAATGAAAAACTGACCTTATTTCTCCTTTATTAATCAAATAAACCTATTTATTCCATATCCATGTTTTAATAAAATCAATAATTTTATCTAATAAACATAAATTATTTTCTAAATTTGTTTTACATGATCTTTTACTCTCTTTTAAAACTTCTTAAAAGGAAAATTCTTAACATTTTCCACATAGGTCACTTTTGACTCTCTTTAAAAAATATTTGAAAAAAATGATTATTTTTAATGTTTATGACATTAATAGATTTTATAAACATCATTACTGTTATTTTATTTTAAGCTTCCTTTAAAAGTTTCCATGTTTTTTTTCAAAGAATTGTTTTTCTTATTATTCTAAAAAATTTAGTTTTTAAAAGTGATTTTCAAAGTGAAAAGTTTATTTTCATAAAAAAATGTTATTAATTATATTTTATTGGTATTTATATTCATCAAATATAATAGCCCTTCATGTTAACTATGCCCTACTAGTGATATTTTGTAATGATGTATTGTCATGTCCTAAAATAAACTAAGTGATGCCCTGAGACGGTTGGCCACATGACCTCAAGTGTGCCTCCATGTATACCAGAGGCTTCCAACTAGTAGCGAGGGTCTAGGTTGTGACCATAAAAATAATATGATCTATTGAGTTAGAATCTATCATAGTGGTAAATATTATATTGGAAACAATTGAAGTAGTAATAAAAATACAATGGTGGAATAATAAATAAATATCCAATAATAAACATGTGGTGGATGAAACATAATTGATACAAAATGGTGACGATCATGTCATATATCTATAAAAAAAATTAGTATATGGGATATAAAAGAAACTTTTATATACAGCATTTTATATAAAAAGAAAAAAATAAAAAAATATGCCTCTACTAGAATCACGAGCATAGGCTCAGTCCTCTGCTCCCATACTCCATCCTATTGCTCATAATCAAACATCAGAAGTTAGATGATTCCATTTTGTATACCTGAAACAATGAAGTCTACTAGAGTATGAAGGGAAACCTAAGAAGGGTGTGAGATATACTTAGTAGGATAGTACCAATAGTTTCTATAACAATCCAGTTTGTGCATATAAAATGAACAGTGTGCCAATAATAATAAATGTAAATAAATGAAAAACGAAATACATTGAACTAGGTTCCTCAGGGGTAATTGGTTGACGCTTCCTTTTTTAGCCCAAACCAGATGTATCTGATCAAAATTCAACTTGTACAGATATAATAATAATTTAATAATGGGTTATCACAAATAAAGTATCAATTCTAGACCGATCCTAGGAATGATATTTGGCTTGGTGGGAATGTCCTTTAATTTAATAAATCGGAATTCATGGAATTATATAGAAGGCATCTCTTGAATTTAAATAAAAAGAATCCTGGGTCCATACAAGGTAAACCATATCAAGGAACCCAAGTATCACACCTAGAGAAAAATAAATACTCAACATCGTAAGAGTCCGTATTAGGTGATCCATAAATGGAATCCCAATTATTACTCTTAGTGTGGTCTGAATACAGTAACCTTTGAGCCTATACCTAATATCTCACATAGGGGACCATGTATCACTCGTGGAATGGTATAACCATATTTCCACTAAACCTATCTACATAAAATCCCCTATGGAACCAGTATCACTCATAAGGAGGTAGATAATCTGCATGGTGATATCGTCCAAGGAATACCAAGTATCATTCCCAGCATATTTACCATACATTAGCATATTCTAATTATAAATCCTGATGATACCTTCCATGGTGATCAAAAAATGGAATCCCAAGTATCACTCTCAGCATGATAGGAAAGTATGGATTGGCTATCAGGATCTCATACCATTTTATCAAGGAATTACAGTCATAATAATTTAATCAAGTTGGGAAAATTATTTAATTCATGTAATTCAACTATAGTAATAAACATAAGGTCCTAAAAAATAGTCAATCATATTTCATTAGGTCATTTCATGTTCCAAAATACTTACTACAAGGTAAATACACCTAAAAAGGTGATTTAACATTTTAAAGTAAGGGAATTTAGTCCTTTAAGGAAGGGAACAACCATAGGGGTGGCTCATATAAATTCAATCAACCAAGGAGTTGATTTGTCACAACTAGGATCAAATTGAGCATGTAAAGACATTCAATTTAATTTAATTGGAATTATGGGGGTGACATCAGAGGAGTTTGTTGTTCATAACAATGATGCATGATATAAATGCAAAGTGACTTTCAGGGAAATATCTAGACCAACTACCTTTGTCTTGTAGCGCTCTCTTCATCTAGTATCGTCCCTTAAATCGAGCTAGAACAAGAGAAATTGGAAGAACAAACTAAAGCCCTAAAAATAGGGAATATCATCTCACACCAAAATAGCATAAAGGATGATAATATAAAAAAATGAACTGAAGAAACTGGATTAGATTTCATGTCATTGTGAATCCAATATAAGCAATTATGATGAAAATATAGGTCGGATGAGGGAGTTATCAATGAACTTCACTTGGATTGAGGGAGAGATCATGGAAGAGGAAAGCAAGAGTTATCCACTGTAGAATAAGTAAAAGATGATAAAGGGTTTAAAAACATTTCATAGTTGAAACCATAAATTCCCATCATCTAAGGGGTCATCTGGTTTGGTCACACATTTGTAAAAATTGAGTGCCAAATGTTCATCCATCACTTCCCAAGAACCTCACTCGCACAAGCTTGGTACACGGTTTGTCTAACCCTGAACAAGTCATGAGTAATGCCTATGATAAAATGTATGTATCATTTTCATGGGTGTGTGACCCAAATTTCATGGTTTGGTCAAACTATACAGCCTCCTAATGTTCACTGAGTTCCCCCACACAGTTGAGGCACATGTTAGTACTAACTATGTGGCTCAATTTTCCTCTTCAAATTTCAGAGCTTAGGACTCTGAATGAGACTCAAAATCTCCCAAACTACTCCTTATCCATTAGAAAACATTATTAAAATAAAAAGGTAGGTTTTTAATGGTAATATAAGTTTCCATACATCACAATAATTCAGGACGTTACAACCTCCCTTCCTTAAAACAACATGTCTCCAATTTTCCCTTCCAATGATGGTAAAGAATCATCTGACCAATGATTTGGACACTGAGAAAGTACATCAACCTCTCAGACAAAGGTCTCATCCTTTACATGGTTGTGCTTCCACCGAACCCAAACCAGTAGGACTGGCCTATCTTAAAGATCCATCATGATCCGATTAACAATACATATTGGATACTCCTTGAAGGAAGTATAGGGCCCCCAGTACAATATCCTCAGGATCAAATGAATGAGATGGGTCAGAATGATAACATTAAAGCTATGATATTGGAAGGTGTCATGCATGGAATGGTACCTCTAAGGTATCAATAACCAATAAGCTACCAGCCTGACTCTCTATACAATATCAAAAGGACTGATATAGAGAGGAAATATATTTATGTGTCTCTGAATCCATTTATGATCCAATCTAGGTAAAAATAGTAGAAAACACCAATGTCCCACCTTGAACTCCAAAGGTCGATGGCAACGATTGGTATAATAATTTTTCCTAGTCTTAGCTATATTCATATGATTCTGAATCAACTATAATTTCTTTGAAGTATCCTAAACGAGATGAGAACCCAGTATTATTGCCTCTCCTACCTTTAACCAACACAGAGGTGAACAGGATGGCCTACCGTAAAAGGGACTCGAAAGAATCCATATGAATCATTTCTTGAAATATGTTACTATAGGAAAACTATAAAAGAGATATATGCTTTTCCCATGAACCTCCAAAATCAAGGACACATACTTGATCATATAATATAATACTTGTATCATCTACTCCTATTAACCATTGGTTTAAGAGTGATATATTATACTTAAGAGAACCTATGAACCCAGTTCCTTCTGAATCCCCTGTCAAAACCATGATTTAAACTGGGAATCATAGTATGATATGATGGAATGGGAAACACCATGATGGTAAAAAATTTCCAAAATATAAAGCCTATCAATATCATTAACTAATAAGTTCTCTTAGATAGGTAGGAAATGTGTGACCTTAGTCAAATTGTTGATGATCACCCATACCACATCACTACCTAAAGTGGGCATCAGAAATCCCATCATGAAATCCTTAGTGATATCATTCCATTTCCACTCAGGAATGTAGACCACTGGTTCTCCACCTTCACCTACTTAGAGGTGAAACACCTTGTGAAGAAACTTGGAATCAACCTCTTTATACCTAGACACCAATACTGATAACATTTTTCATGTTACATCTTGGTAATACTAGGATGAACTAACAAAAAAAGGCACGATATTCATGCATCATATCTTCCCGTATATCTGAAGGAACCCAAACACACCCTCAATAGCTCAATATATCATTCTCATCAACAACACAGTCGTGTGGTGGGTTCTCACATGAGATTCTACCCCTTAGGAGTAATCCCTCAGAATTAGAAAGATATCACATCCTTACACTCTCCATAAGGGAGGATGTCACTAATAAAGATGCCAAAACAGGCTACCTAGGATATTCTTGAACCTCAAAGTGAATCTCATAAAATAGTTTCATCAACTTCCACTCACTACTGGCCTTCTATATGGCTTGTTTCTATGTCTACTAGCATAGGGAATTAGCTGCTCTATTACCCCTTCAGGGTGTATAATCAAGCTCATAACTAAATGATTGTAGGTACTCTACCCACCTATGTTTCCTGAGATTTAATTCTCGCATTGTGGAAATGTATTTGAGACTTTTATGGCCCATGAAAATGATAAACCACTCACCCAATAGATAATTCCTCAAATGGAATAAATAATAAACAAAAGATTTTATCTCAAGGTCATGTATTGGTAATTCCACTAATGAGGTCTCAGTTGGAGGGACCCATACACTATAACCTGATCTCCCTGCATCAAAACTACTCCTAGACCGATTCCCGAAGCATCATAGTAAATAATATAGCTTCTTCTCGACTCTCAAAGAGTCAGGATTGGAACTAAAGTTAGTCTCCTTTACAACTCTTGAAAGGATATCTCACAAGATTCAAACCAGAAGAATGTAAAAAAAAATTTATCAAGACTGAAAGAGGAAATTCTATGCATGATAAGTCTTATATGAATCACCTTTAATAGTAAACCAGACCTAAGAAACATTGTACATCAAAAACATTCTTGGGATTTTCCTAGGGAACCACAGCTCTCACCTTCTCTGGGTAAACATACACTTTAGTCTTTGAGATAATATGACCTAATAAGTGAACCTTATCAATCCAAAAGTGTAATTCGATAACATTATCATACTACTTATGCCCTCTTTTTGTATTTATCATGATCTCAAGATTTTTATAATTGTTATGTCCATTATGAAAATACACCAAGATATGATCTATAAATACTACCACAAATGAATCAAGGTACGGGTGGAAAACCTAATTAATCAAATCCATAAAGACTACTATAACATTATTAAGATTTAATAGCATAACCAAACACTTGTATAATTTATATCTACTATAGGAAATTGTACGTGGTATGTATGATAGTCTCACATGCACTTAACAGTAGCCCAACCTCAAATCGATTTTTGAGAAAATTGTCTCTCCTCAGAGGTGGTCTAAGAGGTCTTCTATATGATACAATTGATATTGGTTCTTAACTATAATCTGGTTCTACTAAAAATAACCCACCCACAACCTGATGTTACCATCTACCTTCTTGGAGAAAAGAATAGGTGAACCCTGAGGTGAAGTACTGGGTTTTATAAAACTCTTTTCTTCCAAGTCTTCCAACTATTTCTTGAGTTCCAATAACCCAGTAGGGTTCATCTTATAATGAGAAAAGGAAACCGGTGTCACACCTAGCACTACCTCAATAGTGTTATATACCTGTCTCATAAGTGGTTAACCAGAAAATTCCTTGAGAAATAAATCCCTAAAATGATCCACCATAGGAGGAAATTTTGTACACTGTGTTCCCTAATCACTCACAAAGAGACCATTCATTTGGGTTATCACTCTTTCCATCCCACGATTCTCAGGTCTTACTCGACTCACCTGTACATACTATTTTCCCATATGAATATAATCACTACCCTCAAGTGATGAAAAAGACACCCTATGGTGATAGAAACCAATATAGTCATGGTGAGGCACGAGCCAGTCCATTTTGAGAATGACATCAAATCTGGTCAACTCTAGTATAAAAAATCCCACAAGAATTGGTACCCACCTATCTAAATGGGGAAATATTTTCACTAGTTCACACTTTCTAATCGAACCACTAATTTTGTGTCGAGATTCATCAAATTATAAAATTAATCTATCTCTAGGCCTAGAATTTCTATAATTATCATAGATATGAAGGAGTGTGATGCCCCTATATAAAATCTGGTATAAAATAAAGTATATATTATGAGAATAGTACCTAATACTATATAACTCATTAGACTCTTCTCCACAGGTGTAGGATGCACTGCATAGATATGTCCAGAGCCATGAGCCTGATTTACAACCTAACTCCCCTGGGCAGGTCGAATCTTCTAGCATTGAACCTCTAAAGTCTAACTACCTCATCTATGACCACATAATCGACCTAATAGAATGGAATAAGAAAATATCCTATCATGATGTGGAATTTTTGATTAAGTTCCTGAATATGGTGTTGTTATAGATCCCCTCTCACTTGGTACTAGAAGAAAAACTCAATAAAGATTCTGAAGGTGACCTATCCTACCCAAAAAATCAACACTTGATTACATTCCTCATACACTAGGACTTTTTATGGCCTTACCTACCACACTGGTGACACATCGCATAGATATCAGTTTTTTTCATCTAACATGCACTTCCCCCACATGTATCCTTGAAATCACTCTTCCTTCTATAAGGAAAACCACCTCATTGCCTCGAAGTTGAACTTCCATGGATCACAATTCCATCTTTCCTCAGGTTCTACTTAGTGATGAGGGTTTGGTTCACAATCATAGAAATAGTGGTCATCTAAAAATCACTTTTGATTGAATGGTATATGAAATATCATCCACATAACATCTTGTAGTCATAAACTCATCACTGGTCAGTGCTGGTGGAAAACACTAAAACGTGGCCAAATAAGCTTAATATTCCATCATTGACATAGCACCCTACTATAGGTTCTTAAACACTAGATTTTGATCTAATATCAATGACTAGGGTAAATAGTAATCATAAAAGTCTATTTTAAAGCCCGCCCAGACCATACCTTGATGATGTCTGGCCTGGGTGATGACATCCCACCAATGTTTATCCAAATCACAAAGAATAAAGGTTGAAATATCGACCCTCTTCTATAGGGGAATATCCAAATTATTAAGGAAAGATAACATGGCCTCCATCCAAGACTCTGCAAATTTATGACCACCATCCTCTAAAAAGGTTGTGGGATGCTACTATTGGAATTATCATGTCAGTTTTTCCATAGAATGGGCAGATTGTGGAGTCCCTATACAGATTGTATGAAGTGTAAAAATCAATCACAAAACTAAGTATCAGTTTCCAATAGAAGATAAATAGTAGTTTCCTTAGGTGGCACTGCATGAGGTAATACCAATAGCTCAGGGCCCACCACCTTCAGAGCCTAGTCGTCAGCACCCTACAAGAATATGACTCAAGATCTTAATGGTGGAATAGCTCTACAATATCCAATAACACACCTCATATAATATTTAACAATAGATAAGATTAATGATAAAAAAAATGGGATAGGTACATAGACTTCCTATAAGGAGTGACACATTTATGCCTTCTCCGAAATCCAGATCTATGTTATAAAAAAGGTCACAATAGACCATAAGATACCCTTCCTACATGCCACTACTAAAGTCAGGTCAGGGTCGAGGTCTCATAAAACGTAACATAGGTTTTATTATATGGATTGTCAATTTCAAGGTATAGAGGAAACACCATTTACATTGAAATTGGAATCCCAATTTAGCGGTAACCATTTCATTTAAATTTTAAATTTATTTAAGTTCATTCTTATTTATTTTCATATAAATATATCAAAGTCCATCTAGATGTTTCACCATTCCCAACTATAAGGAACCATAATCCTTATAAATTTCAATTAGCACATCAAGTAACTACAACCTAACCTTTACATTCGGTAATAGGTTGTAATAGGTCATGTGTAGTGATTTTATTTAATAAAATACTATTCCCAATTTATATAATTAAATTATTCATAAATTAAAATTTGAATTCAATAATAAAAACAATTAATATTTCACCCCATAGTAACAGTGTTTCATGGCTCAAAAGTGGCATAAATGGTTAATCAAGGTGTCATCGTTAATCTATATGAGAATAACTTGTTTATATTAATGTGGAAACCTAATTATTCCAATTATATCATCCCTATAAGAAACATTATTACATTTCCTTATATAATAATCCAGGCACTGAGTATATGTAGCAGGAAATACACGTTCAAAGTAAGCATGGCATGGAGAAATGCATGGAATATCAGTCCTAAAGTTCCGTGTATGATGCATGAGATGATACCTCCTTTCCATACAATGCCAAGGAAAAAAGGGAAACCCATAATATTAATATGGTTAATAATAACATCATAAAATATCAATATCACCCAATGGTGAAACTAGTATGGTTGAAACATGCACAAGTCAATAACAGTAATAACCCATCCCAGGTAATTTGGTTTTCCCAAATACATGGGTTAGCTACACCCAAGAACAGGATCATTACCAAATTCAGACACTTTCCTAGTCTCTTTCATAATACCCAAATATTAAGACAAAAGAAAAAAGGTTCTGATACCACTTTATAGTGTCCCACCCCGAAAGCCACTAAGTGGTTCCTAGAGACAATTGGCCACATTACCTCAAGTGCACTTCTCCATATGCCAGAGGCTTCCAACTACCAATGAGGGCCTAGGGTATGTATGTGGGAAGACTAATCCCTCCTGAGTCAGTGTGTATCATATCGGTAAATAAAATATGGTAAATAGTGGAAGCGATAATAAACAAGAAGTCATGGAATAATAAATAAACATCCAACAATAAGTATAAAAAATATAAAACATAGTGGATACAAAATGATGATTATCATGTAATGCCGCTATAAAAAAATGAGTATATATGATACAAGGGAAATAGGAATACACCAAATTCTATACAAAAATAATAAAAAAAGAAAAAATAGCAACCTCTACTAGAATCATGAGAATGGGCTCGGTCCTCTTCTCTCATACTCCATCCTAGTACTCAGAATCAAACATCAGATGTTGGACGCTTCCCTTTGTTTATACCTATAAACATGAGGTCTTCTTGTGTGCCAATGGCACCATGAGAAGTTTATGAGATATACTTGGTAGGACACCACCAACGGTGTGTATAAAAATCCAGTCAATGCATATAAAATGAATAGTGTGATAATAATAATATATGTATATCAATAAATAAATAATTACATTGGATCGAGTTTCTCATGGGTACCCGATAAATGCTATCTGCATTGGCCCAATCCAGATGTCTCTAATAAGAATTAAACCAATATAAATATAATAAAAATGTAATAATGGTTCATCAAAAATCAAGTATCAAGTTTGAAATGATCCCAAGCATGTGATTTTTCTTGGCAGATGTATCCTTCAATTTAATAAATTTTCATTCCTGGAATTATGTAAAAGGCATATTATGAATTTAAATTAGTAGCATCCCGGTCCCATACAAAGTGAACTATATCAACGAACCCATGTATCACACCAGGAGTGCAATAAATACTCAACACTATAATATTTTTTTCCTAGGTGATCCATAAATGGAATCCTAAGTATCACTCCCAACATGGTGTGTATCAAATAACCTCTGATCTTATCCCTAATATCTCACATAGAGGATTAATTGTTACTCATGGCATGGTATAACCATGTTACCACTATCCCCATCAATAGAGACTTCCCTGGGGAATTGGTATCACTCATAAGGAGGCAAGGAATCTATACGGTGTGTCTATCCAAGGCATACTAAGTATCACTCCCAGAGTATTTACTATTCATTAACAAATTCTAATTTCAAATTATGATGAACCCATTTAAGGTGATCCATAAATGGAATCGCAAGTATTTATCTCAGTATGATAAGAAGTTATATCTTATATATCAAGATCTCATGCCATTTCTTCAAGTCATTATATTAATAATAATTTAATCAAGTTTTCCTAAATTATTTAATTCAATTAATTAAACTATAAAAATAAACAAAAATGCCTAACACATGGCCAATCATCTTTCATTAGGTCATTACATATTCCAATGTATTTATTAAAAAGGTAAAACACCAAAAATAGTGATTCAGTGTTTTAAGGAAAGTTCGTTTAGGATTTTAAGGAAGGGCACACCCATAGGGGTAGATCACATCATGATAATCAACTAAGGTGTTGATTTTCTACTATCAAGAACTAAAATAAGAATTGAAATTAATTTAATTTAATTTAATTGGTATGATGGAGGAAAAACTAGAGGATTATAGAACACAGTACAATGGATCATGATATAAATTCAATGAGACTTTTGGGAAAAGAGATAAACCACCTACCTTAGTCTCGTAGCAATATCCTCATCCAGGTTCAGCCCTTGAATCAAGCTAGAATGGATGAAATTATAAGGAAAGGCCAAATCCAAAAAAATAGGGCATATATGATCACACAAAAATAGTGAAAAGGATCTGAATATAAATGAATAATAAAATGTAGAGGATTATATAGATTTCTGTTGCGGATCCAATGTGACTAACGGTGATGGAAATGGAGATCGGACGAGGGAGTCATCAATGAACCTAGCTGAGCATGAGGGAGAAATAATGAAAGATGAAGGGAGGAGTTTTCCACTGAAGAATAAGGAAAATAGGAGAAAGGGGTTAAAAACATTTCAAGGGATAAATAATAAATTCCACTTCATTTTAGGGATCACATAGTTTGGCTGCATAGTTGTCCAAACTTTGCACTAATTGTACACCCAACACTACCAAAGAACCCCACTTGCATGGGCTAGGCACACGGTTTGTCTAACCATGTCCAAGCCATGAGAAATTACTCTTCTAAAATGTCTACATCATTTTCATAGGCATTCATCCCAGATCACATGGTTTAATCAAACTTTTTGGGCTCTTATTGTTCACAGAGTTCCCCCACACGGTTGACTCCTATAGTTAGCACTAACCATGTGCTAATCATGTGGGTCAATCTGCCTCTTCAAATTCCATATCCCTAGGCTCTAAAAAATCCATGGGATCTCTGGAGATACTTATTATACACTATAGTTCATTATTAGAATAAAAATGTGGTTTTGAATAGAAACATATGTGTTTTTACCCCACGAAAATCTAGTACATCACAAATGATTCCATCCTAATTCATTCCCTAGTTGAATTTTTATTATTTTAAAGAGATTATCATGGAACCCATTTATTTTCCATAGGTTATCCATGTTTTTAAAGTAATTATATTAGTTTCTATGAGTTTTATGATGAAATTAAATATCTATATACTTTATTCATGTTATGGTTCTTGGATATTGTTTATGATGATGAGTGGTTCCATTATAAACCAAGGATGGGTGGTTATGTTATAAAACATTGATTTATGGTTCCATTATCAAACAAGGATGGGTGGTTATGTTATAAACCAAGGATGGGATAGCCTATTATAGCCCTCTAATGCATTAGGTAAAGAGATGAAGTAAATCAATTATAGTTTTCTCCTAAGAAACTACTGTAATTTACCATGTAGGTTGTTTGATTTTTAATAGTTATTATAGGAGTGATATTATAATTATGTTCCAAGATACCAATAAATTCTATCTATGTTTGATATGATTTTCTAATGGATCCTTTTATTAAGGATTGTTTTCACATGGATCGTGGTTTTTGACTTATATGACTCTTATCTTCTATTAAATTTTTATTCCATGTCCCATGTTTTATAAACCTTATATGATTAAGGTAAACGGAAATATTTTTGGATAAGATGGGGGTTTTTTATGAATAGAGGTTGAATTTTCTTTTAGAAGTATATATAATTTTAATGTGGATTAATTTTTATATATGTTATTTAAGTAAATGATTATCAAATCTTTGAGATTATATTATTAGAGGATATAAATTCTTGGTATGAGACTTTAAGAGTGATTGATGTTATTTGGAGATAAATGTAAAATTTATCTTGTAAGAATGTGTGATTAAATAATTCCAATCCTTGGGTTTCAATCTTAATTAATAATATTTTGAATAATTTTAATGGTGGTTTTTTATGGAATGATTTAGTTTGAACATTGGGTATTTATATTGAATTTTGGAGATTAATTTATTATTTCCTTATATGAATGATATTATCTTACCCTGTACTAACTATTTAATATTTGGTTAATATATAATGATAATAAGAACATATTTTTATCATTTTTTGAATTATTTGATCTAATGTAAGTTAATTTTAGTTATTAAGGAATTAAAAATTCATCTTGAATACTCATCATTTGGAAAAAAAGAGGATATTGTGGTTGAAATTGATTAAAGGATGAAATTTTATTTGTTAAGTATATTTCCTTATGTTCTTATTATATATAGTAAAAGGGTTATTAAACTCTCGGGAGAGGATCATGAAATAAAAAAATTATCATATTACCTTTATTTCTAATTGATATATGGTTTTTTTCACACCTTATTGATTTATGGTTTTGTGGTCATTAACTTTCCCATGATCATTCATTTTATTTTGATCATTTTCGTCTATCATGCTCCATAATTATTTAGACATTATTTTTTCCCTTATGTCTATATTTTCACATCCCAATAATGTTCTCATATTTGGAAACCTATCATGTATTATTCTAGATGGCCTTCTTATTTCCTTTATTTACTCTTTTCAAAAAAAGTTTTATTAACCCTTTTTATGATGCGGTATTTCAGAAAATGTATTTTCAAATATAAAACCCATGATGGACGAGATCAATTTAAAATTATGATCATGAATTTATTAAATGGTGGAGTATTTAATATAATGGTATTTTAAAAGAATTTTGTGTTTGATAGAATATACAACACACAATAGTGAGCATAAATGAACCATGAAATATTATTATTTAAATGTAATAGTTATAACCTAGCCATTAAATTGGATAGTATGAATAGGACTAATGGAATTATGAAATTTATATAAATATAAAACTCAATAAAAATATATTTATTAGTTATTATTAACTAAGAACTCAATTTTTTAGTAAAGTCATTTTATGCTTCAAAAATATATTTTCTTCAAAATCGTTTTTCTTCTTTTTTGTGAGATAATATTAGAATTAATTTCTATAAATTTTATTTTACAAAAATTATCTCATTTTTTAATTCATAACTTCAAATTTCTATTAGTATTAATTTCTTAAAATTTTCTGAAAAGATTAATTTTTCAATGAATAGTAAAAAATACTGATTTTTATTAAAAAAACATTTTCTTTTTAAGTACTTACAAAGTCGCATTATATTTTAGATTAGTTTTAAAATATAATTTGTTTATTTGGAAAAAATAAAATCCAATAAATTTTATTTTAATCAACATTATACTTGAATTTTGTATAAAAATGTTTTTATACTTACAAAGACATTTTTCTAGAAAATCTATATTCATCATATTTTTTGGGTTTACTTTTAAATTAAATTATTCCAATTATATTAATTTAATTTAATAAAATATATTAAATATTTGGAATCATCATAATTATTATTCTTTAATAAGTATAACTTAATTTTTTGTCTATATGAATAGTAACCATAGTAATTTTTTTGTTACCACAATAGTGTAAAATGGGTTAATTAGGGTTTAAGTTAATGTGATATTTTTTAAAATTCATTAAAAAACTTTCCTTATTTTCATTGGATGAGTATATTTTATACTTAATCATCCAAAATTCTAAAATATGACCTTTTTCTATTTAGATTTTATATCTTCATTTATAATAATTTAAGAAAAGGTAAAGTAAAAAAATGTCACTTAATTGATTTTAATATCTATAATATTTTGTGAAATGGATAAATAAAAATTATGTTCAGTTGTAAATTTTTATGTGAAATATAAATAAATTTTTTATGATGTTAAATTATTTTAAATTTATTGTGATGTGATAATTACTTTAAGCACTAATAAAACGATAATTCAGTGCTTGTGCAAGCAATAGAAAAACCAAGTTAATGATTTTAAAAACTCAAAATTTTACATTATTTGGGTGATTTAAAGTGTCCAAAAAATTTAGAATATAAATATAACATATTATATATTTTAAAAGTTTTATATTCTAATTTCATTTCTTCCATGTTGTTTTCATATTCAAATTATATTAATAGTTCTTAAAATTACATTAATAGTATTTTATGTTAAATATATTTTATTAAATTATTTAAAAATCATAAAAATATATAGAGGATAATTTAGATTTTAAAGGGTCTAAATTTTCATACCCTTGAAATTTATGAGCCAATTTTCTTTTTATATGTGAAATTATAACTCTTTAATGTTGAAAAAATCATTATCATGATTAAGGATAAAAGTGCTTAACCAAGGGGTTATTCCCAAAGATAATACTTAAAATGATATCAAAACCTATATAAATTTTTTTAGTGATTATATTATGACTATATACTCTATAATATTAGAATATATTTTTTTAACCATATTAAATGAGATAGACACATATTATATTATAATATTTTGTGTATTTTTAAAAATCGAATTCATGATATTTATCAAAAACAATATTTTATTAAAAAATTTAAAACTCATAAAAATAATATATTTTCCTAATTGAATGATATATGGTTTATAATATCAATATATTTCTATTTATGGATAATTTATCCTTTTATAGTAACTTTCTTTTCCCCTAAAGAGTAAAAAACATTTATATCACGATAAATGGGGGGTTAAAACGAAGAGATAAGGGTCAAAACATTTCCTAAACTATCAAAAATTTAATTTTATGAGATTATTGTGACTAATAATCATATTATATTTGAATTATATCATTTTGGATCAATTTTTACCTGAAAATTAATTTATATTAAGTTAAAACTTTAAGTAATTCCAAGATTTCACCTCCCCTCACTTATAAAAAGGAACCCAATCTCCTCTCCTCTCTAAACAATAATAACCATTTGGTTCCACAAATACCTTCCAAATAACTTCCTAGAATCCATACCCGTGACCTAGATATATTAATTTTGTAATAATACTAACCTTTTAGGGGATAATATGTAAATAATATGAGGTTGTCTGAAGAAGATATGTTAAAGGACATACATAGAAAGTCTGGAATCAGTATAAGAGATTTCATATCTATTTCATTTCATTGATTAAAATTTTAATTTTATATGAGTATTTTATTTTATATGGTGTATACACCACCCATTTTACATTTTATATTATGAATCCTTCATACTTCATAGTATTTTAAGTTTTAATTCAAATTATTTCATCCAAGGGGATTTTACATAAAAGTTATCATGTGGTAAGGGGTTTCTTAACTCAATTTATTTCATTGGGTTATATCACTTTATTATTTATTATATTATTCCAGTATTATGTGTAAAATTAATTTTATTGATTTATGTTTTATTTCCACTTTTTGTTTATTTACGTTTGTTACACATAATTTCTCCATTGATTAATTCTTAGTTCAATTATATTTTCTTTGAATGGTTATTCTGCTAAAATTTTCCTTCTATGTGACATGTGTTTATGTTATATGCCTATTTTATTTTATAATTTGTATATATTAGGAATTTAATATTTAATATCATGAATATCCTTATGATAATTATATTTTAAGTTTAATTGGGAGTTATTCTTTCATGAGGCTTACGATTCAAAAGCTACCAAAGTGGAAATGAGTTTATGTGTCAATCCCATTTCTAATCAAGAGTTTTTATGTTTGATTTTCTATTGATAAATTATATTATCCTTATTTGAAAAAATAAATTCATTTTTCTTCTCCACTGGATATTTTTGGTATTTTTATATTTTAGTTCCATTTTTCCCTTTTTGATACTCAAAATTGTAAATAATTTTTTTTCAAGAAAATCCTACCTTATTTGTTCTTTTTAATTAGAAAACCATTTTATTCAATATCCATGTCTTCTAAAATGTTTTGAGGAATTTTCTTATATAAACTTAAATTATTTTATAAATTTATGTTATATGATATTTGACTCTCTTTTAAAATGTATTAATAATAAATTTATTAACTTTTTCCACATGGGTCACTTTTTAATCTATTTAAAAAAAATTGAAAATAAAGTTTATATTTAAGGATTATGACATGAATATATTTTCACATGGTCATGAATGTTATTTTATTTGAAAATTCCTTTAAAATTTTCCATGTTTTTTTTCAAAAAAAAAATCTAAAACATTTTGTAAATATTTAGTTTTTAAAAGTTATTTTCAAATGGAAAATGATATTTTGCTCAAGAATTCTATTAATTATATTTTAATGGTTTTTATATTCATCAATGATAAAAAACCCAAGAGGTTACTTACACTTCACTGGGGATATTTTATAATGATTCCATCCTAATTATTTCTCTAGATGGATTATAATTATTTTAATGACATTTTCATGGAACCCATTTCTTTTCTATATATTAATCAAGTTATTAAAGGAATAATGGTTGTTTATTTGAGTTTTATGATGAAATACAATATCTATATACTTTATTAATTTTATGGTTCTTGTACATTTTTTATGATGTTGGATGGTTCCATTATAAACCAATGATGTGTTGTTACGTTATAAACTCGGGATGGGTAGTTCCATTATAAACCGAGTATGGGTGGTAACATTGTGATCCAAGGATGGGTGGGCCCGTTATATCCCTTGAGTGTGTTGGGTAATGAGATGGAGTTAATTAGTTAATGATTTGTACTAAGATATTGTTTGAATTTAACTTATAGTTTATTATATTTTCAATAGTTATTATAAGAGTGATATGATAGTGATGATCCAGGATACTAATATGTTTTATCAATACTTGCTATGAGTTTCTCATAGATCCTTTATTTAAGGATTATTTTCAGCTGGCACGTGATTGTTGACTTATATAAATCATCTCTTATGTTAAATCTTTATTCCATGTATCATGTTTCATGACCTACGTTTTTAGGGGTATGGATTCTATTATGTTATCCTCATACACTTTGATTATGTCATCATACTCTTATGTTCATATTATACTCACTAATTACATTCAATGGTTATTTATTATGTTTACCCTTATTGAGAGTTTACAGTCACCCTTATTATGTTTACTTTTCCCTAGTTTATGAAGAATGGTGTTAAATTATTTGTGTCTATAAAGGGTTCATGTGTGGTAAATTTTATGTGAGATGTTGAATAATTAATTTGGTATAATAAAATATGGGTGTCGTGGTAAAATTATTCATTTAAATACATGGGTATTGTTATATAATATTTTTTCAAAATTCTCTAAAACTCTAAACCTAAGGGTTCCTTCATTATGTAAGTGATAATATTCAATTTGATTTTATTTATTTTGAAGTGATAAAACTGGGTCAGTTTTATCAATAACAAATCTAGGAATGTAAAGATTATATTTAGCACCGGATCTAGGATTATGAGTTTAGGTATGTTACATCAATGTGCCTTACCTTCTTTACATTCATACCATGTCACGCACCCAACTCTGATTTATGCCCATGTCACACACCCTTCTCAAGATATTTGGGCTCCTCAATGTAGTAACCTACATTTTCATGGGTACCATCTCATGTTACTTATATAAATACCCTTATACCCCTAATTTCAAGATGAAGGATGGATCGAGTGGGACTGAGTTCAAAGGAGAATCATTATCTGTGACACCTCGAGCCTCATTCTTTTGGATCAGATACCAAAAAAGATATTTTAATTATATATATATAAAGACTATGATACAAAAATAAGTTACCCAATTTTAAAAATTTATAATTACAACTTCAATTTTTTAATTTGAGTCACTATATACCAAATATTATTATTAATTCTATATATTTATAAAATTTCAACAACAGATACATATCAAAAACTATATTTTCTCTTTAAAAAGGAATTTTCTAACTAAATAAAACTATCTAAATTATACACCTTCACCACATAGAGCTAGACCTCAAAACCATCATAAATGAACCCACTATTTACTATTCATGTGAAAAAAAATTAAAACTTGTAATAAGAATAATACTATTAACAATGGGTTTAAAAAAAGTGATGATATAATCATCCTTTGAAAAAAACTAAGAAGAATATTTTAGGCTTGTGTTTCCTTTAATTATTAAACACTTGAACTTCCATAAAACGTTTTTTTAAGCATGAAAATAATTTTTCTCCCAAAATGGATTCATAAGATAGTTTAATAAACCATATTAAAATTATAAAATGGTTTTTACATTTTTTTTAGAAGGACATGAAAAAATATTGAAGCAAAAACCTATTTTCTTGAAAAAAACCACTTTGAAAATTAACACCACCATTTATTTATTTTAAATTATAAAACTATTATCTATGAAAGATTTAAAATTACACTTTTTCTCAAAACCTACTTCTTTTTATTAAATTCTAATATTCCAATAAAACATATTTTCAAGCCTAGAAAATCATAATATCTTCTTATAGAATTATAATTTTAGTGTGGAATCACCTAAATAAGACAATTCCAACATTCTTTTAGGAGTAACTGATAACAATTAACTCTATCACTTCATAGGGTTAACTCCATCACTTTATAAGATTAAATTTCTATTTAAATCTACCGCTTCATTGTAGAAACTCCATAGTTAACTCTATCACTTCATGATAGAAACTTAATAGTTAACTGTGTCATTATATAGTAGAAACTTATCAAATTTCAACTCCATCCACATCACCTAATGCATTGGATGGATTTGATGGACCTATCCATCACATATTGGGCATATCACCTCAAGGTTTTAGGTACACTCACCATTCTATATTTCATCATTAGTACCCAATTCTCATGTCCTAAAATAAAAACATTTTTAGAATTCACTTTTACTCATATATTAAAATTAAAATATTTAATAACTTACATAGGTCATCACAAATTCCATAAAGTCCTTCATAAACATGGGTGTTTTAAAATCAACAATTAAATGGAATTTATCTCAACAAATACTTAGAAAAATTATGTAAACACATTAAAGATTATCTTTTAAATATATAGACAACATCATTTAAAAATAGTACACAAGAGAATAATTATTTCAATAGAAACATGGAACTTAGATAAAAACTTTATGAATATTTTTTGGGATGAAATACATTAGAACATAAAATAATGGTTTCAAGGATAAACAAACTATGGCTAATTTTAAAAATATCTTCCAAATAAATCCTTTAAAACTAACCCATAAATAGAGTTATTTAAAAGAAAATTTGGTTTATAGAGAGGAACATCAAGAAATATAATCCTTGGGTAAAATAATAATTTTTAAAATACATTCTATTCCATTTCCCTTTTAAAATTTAAATAGAAATATATTGAAAATATTTTTTAAGGGGAAATTTTATTTCAAATAGATCATAGGTCAAAAGATTACTGATTTTATAAATTTTTTTAAAATAAGTGTATAAATACATGGAACTTTTTAATCAAAAACATTAAAATAAAGATTTTATAATAATCTTCATACCATTTTTTCTACTTCAAAATTGAATTTATTCATTAGGATAACTTCATTGGAAACCAAGGAATCCTCCTAGGAAAATTCCATTCTTTAGATATAGTCTTCCCAAGAGCAAACTCTCACTACCTCTCTCTTTATCTCTATCTATCTATCTCACTCTATCTATCTATATCTATTTTCCTCATAATTAAAATTAAAGAAATAAGGGTATCTATAGGAATATAAGTTGAAATCAGATATCTTATCCTAAGGATAAGGATAACGTTTTTTTCATATCTAATCATAAAGTATATATTTGTATTTAATTATTACATCATAATATATTGATCATGAAATGGAATGAAAAAAATATATTTCCATATCCCATATCATTTAAGTTAGATTATATAATAATATGTCATTTATAGTGACCTATAATAAAATATATATTCCTTCAACATCTTTATTTCATTTTTTACTATGTTTCAGCATGAGAAAATAATCTTCATGTTGATAAAAATAAAATTATCCATACAAATTGACTCCCAAGATCATGCTTAGATCATGCCTGGCCTGATCTTATAGTGATATATTCTATATAATTCCCAATGTAACATTCATGGTATATTGGTTCATATTAACAGATAATATAAGTTTGAAAATGGTGTTATATATTGAGGTTATGGTTCATTTATGTGATAAATTAATTTATTATATATATTATTTTATTTGTTTCTATCCTTTTATGTCAATAAGATCCAATGATACTAGTTATTTATACCACATATATCTCATCTTAAAACCTTTAAAAAAATATAGTCACATGCATGTACATACTCAGTAACACTAATGATCATCTTAATATCTCAATATCTGAACCATTTCACAATCCATAAACATAAAAAAAGTTCCTTTCATGGAGTTTTAGTTTTTCATCTGATTATGGTATATGTTGTAAACTATTATAGTGCATGTTTACTAATAAAACAAGGTTCCATAAATGCAATAATCGCCATCATGTTCCACTCCCTTGATCTTATTCATTGATAAAATATGGTAGCAATATAGGGAGATATATTTCCCATTTTTTATATATTATATATTTATATACATAAATATTTATGTAAGTTCATGTGTTAGGAATAGTATGGATGTAACATCCCTTTTTTACTTCAATGACTTTGGAAAATTTTAAGGAATATTTTTTGGAACCTGGCATAGAGAAAGAAAAATGTTTTGAGGCCTAGAGACCCTCGGTGTTGATATAATAAAACTATTAAATATACTATATCACATTCGTTTTATATTTTAGAAATAATGGAATAACTTCTAAACTATGTCTTGAGTCAAAATTTGATACCACATCTTATTAAAGAATGTGGATTTTTTCCTAAGTGTAACATAACCATTGTCAGTGTCAGACATTTTGTTTAAGTGAAATTAGGGATGAAAATAATAAAATAAATTTATTTTTTATTTTTTATGTTTAAAAATAGAAAAATAAATATACATTATTTCCATATCCCAGGGGTTAGTTATATAACCTTATGATTAATAGAGGAGCTATTAGAGGAGAGCATGGTGAATGATAGAGGATCAAGGATCATGATAAATTACCAAAGGGTCTTCTTAACTAATGGATTTTGTAGATATTGCCAATGAAATTGGAATGGGACCATTATTCTCCTATTATTGATCCAAAATTGAGGTAGGAAATTTTTTTTCCATTGGTTTATTTCCCTATTTATTATCCTATAATGAACGTGAATAAACTCCACCAACAAATTGATTCATGGGTCGCTCATGCTTATAGGTGAAAGTTTATCTTCCTAGGATTATGGTAAATTGATATTGTTATTTATTTTTTGGTCATTCATTCATTTTTATAATTTAAATTATTGATGTTCAGCTGGAAATATGTTTGAGTTTAATTCCTATTTTTTTATTTGTACATTTCATCCTCGTTTCATTCCACGTTCACAGTCGACAATTCGTTTGTCCAATGGTTTGAAAAATAACAATCATTCGATCATTTCATGATTATTATTTAGTGAAATGGATCAATACCACGATTTTGGTATCATTATTGATGGTTTGATTAAGTTTTGATAATGATGTATGATGATCAATGGTGGATCAGGTTCAAATATTTGAGACCCCGATGACGGTTTGGTGTGTGGCGTGTGGCACGAGGCAAGAAGCAACGAGAGGTGATTCCTGAGAAAAATGTTGGCTGGAATCCATCCAATGATGATGGATCAAGTTTATTCAACCTTATATTCATTCTATTTGTTTTTATTTATGGTGGATTTAGTGGCGGAACTGGTGCAGTTGGAAGATGCGTGATTATTCTAAACTTTCTGGAAAAAACCTGACTACATGGCATGTAGTTAAAGAACACATGTTGTGTACTTACCATAATGTGGAATATAGGGTTTGCTCATAGGAGATAAATATTACATGTATTGTGACCCTTATTCTTCTAGCTTAGTGTGTATAGGGATTACATTCCCTTTAAGGTGTGTGGCATTGTGCGTTGTGTCTGCCAATTCACACACTATATAACCCTTTGCGGATGGCTCATCGTGTATAGGGAGTACATGATTAGGATCCCATGTGTCCTCACATTCCATGTATGGTGGGTTACACACTATGTACTTTATAAGGTACATGGTCATAGGAATACAACAAAAACTGAGTGTCGGCCCAGTCCCTACACACCATGTATCATGTGGAATACTCCATGTTCTTCATAAAGTACACAGGCTAGACAATATGGTACGCTGATTTACAGAAGTACATATATACGCAATGTACCCCTATGGGATACATAGTGTATTTTGGAAATATGATTTCCACGTGATAACGAGATATATATAGTTCTAGGCTTAGTGAGGCATGTTGTGTACCCTTATAGGACACGCCATGTACTCCTTAAAGGGGAGGTTAGAGCCCTCATTATTCTCAATTTAACTCAATTATGAGATTGGTTTTTTTCCTCAGATCATTTAAGTATCGACCAGTATTAGTTAATTTTGTTCTCTTGGTCCATACTTATGAGGGAACAGTGTGAAATTATATCCTCATCTTCGGACTTTGATCCTCTCTATGGGTTTAGTCTCAGATATAGTTTTCATGAATCCCTCTAGAGTCTTGGTATGGGATCCCCTATTATATATCTATACCTACAAGGGGTTTTTGGAATCATCATGACCAAATTACATAGTTTTATGATCCCCTACATAGCGTGTTATTCTACATTGAGTTTTCAATTTCTCCTGTGATCCCTTGATGTGATCCCCTATATGTGTATTAATCTCCCTAGAGTTTTAGTGGGTTATTCTAGTCAAGGTTTGTAGTTTCCTCCATGAGCATTAGGTGTGATCCCCTATATATGTATTTATATCCTATATATCTTGTGAGTACTTATTTTGTGATTCCTGATTATCATAACTCTTATTTAATCATTTTCAATGGTAGCATAGCTCATGGAGGTAGTTCACCCAAATGATTGTTCCCTTGAATCCTTGAGAAGAATCATTTGGATGGAAGTATAGTTGAGTCATTTTTGAGACTTGGAGTCTTTTATGAGTATATCTAGGTTCTTATAGTTCTTATTTCTATGTATTATATCCTATTAACATACCTTGTGATGAGCTGACTACCCTATTACCATTTTTTTTGTTATTTTTGGATTTCCTACTGGGTATTTTTATACTCACTCATACATGGGATCTTCCCACACATTTCATTTCTTATAGAGATGAAAGTCCATTTAAAGGTGTCTTATGCTGAACAAGATTGGGTGAATCATAATGATCTAGACTGGTTGTGGTTGGACCAGGTGTTACATTTGATAGCAGCCCCCTCCTACTTAAAAGTTGGAATCTTTATCAGTTTTGGTGAGTTCATATTTGACCATTTCTGCTTTCCGGTACTTATTTCATACTCTGGTTTGGGATAGATGTTTTGAATAAATTCTGATATCATTTTCTATTTACATTTCATCAATGTATGGGTGTTTATAGATGTGTGTGTGTGTGTGATAGAGAGAGAGGGGGGTACTTAGGCTAGGGCCTCCCATGTGTGAGATATGCCTACTTAGTGATGGTTTTCATCCCTTGGCCTATTGGAGGTGTGATTAGGGTGTCACACTCATTTTATCACTGAACAGGTGGGCCTCATAACATATTTCTATCAAAGGTGTTTAATCCTAGGATTAGGGTTTGGAGTTTTGTATAGTTGTGAGGTTTGGTATGGAATTTATGGAAATTGTTCTAAAGTGTTTTGAGTTCGTATTTTAGGCCAGGGTGTTTAGTGTTGGTATAGTAGCTGACATATACATTCATTGGGATTCTAAAAACTTTCTTGTTGACACATTACTTGAAGATGCTCGTTGTGGAGAAAAACATTATCACATGTATCATATAGTTATGGGTTGTGGTTTTTCGGTCCTTTTTGAGTTAGCTACTCAGATATGTCCATTGACTGTGGTACGTATTTTCTTCTTTCAAGATGTTTCCATGATGACATCTAGTGAGGTTTCCTTGTTAGCTTCAAGAGTATGGTTTTATGAGTGTTGAGGCCTCCAAAAATGGTCATGGTCACGAGGTAGTTTTTATTATGGGTGGAAATTTTTTGGTACTTACTCCCTATGATTAGTACATAGACCCACCTCTGATGGTTTTTGTGGATTCATCATGTCAAACAAATTTTTAGGTGGCTTTGTTGGTGTTGGGTAATGACACACAATGAAAAAATGCATATAATGAGATTACATATTAGTAATAGCTTATGATTTCAGGTGATAAGGAACTAATGATAGAAAATATGGGATGCAAGTCATGGAACATGATGCTACGTCATTCATAAGGACCTCCGGGATTGCTCAGTTCACCAAGGAAGAGGAATTTTTATTATTTTGATGAAATGGAAATCTCACATGATATTGTCCTACCAATAATCCTATAGAAACTAAATGGTCGATAGAACACCCAGGAAGTGGCAGTGGTTGTAACATGGAGGTCCATAGGGTAATGGGTACGGAATAGAAGCTTGGAGAGTAGGAATAGGTGGTTGGTGCTTTGATCTGTTTCCCCCATAACCATCCCCACGAGGATTTCTCCAAGTGAGAAGAGATTATAGTCAAGGATATGGGTAACTAAAAGTGTTATAGGCTTATTAAACAGAGGATCCATGAGTGATTTGAGGTATGGTCCATGTCTCTTGTACTTTAGTTGTTGTTTTAATAGACATAGGGACAATCCACTCTTTCCTTTTTATATACCTAGTTCAAGACATTGATATTCCAGTTGAGCGCTTGATTCAAACCTTGTGTTTAGAGGCTCTAAAAAATTGGTTCGGTGATAACACACTTCTATTAATGGTGTGACCTGGCTCTAGAGTAGAGAGAGAGTCCCATGTGGAACCTTTCTATAGAGGTAGTGGGACCCTATGATTTTTTTCTTAATATATATCGGTTTTCAACCATCCATGATCAGTTGATTGTTACCAATGATATTTGATATGAATCTAAGTTCTTTGATAGAGTTTTCTTCCTTTGGTAAGGAGTAATCTAAGGTGTAGAATAATGAACTCATGTTTAATAGGATACAACTGACTTCCTATTAGTTGGAAGGTATGACCCTTGGAGGAGTAGATGCTTTGATATTTCAATTCTTATGGTGTGGGTGAGGTATTAGGACATATTTCTTAAGGATGTTCCAGGATTACCTCCCCTTTAAAGGTTTTTTATGCATGTACATGCACCTAGGGATGGACTGATACCTGTGCTATTATATCAGATGTCCCTGAGTAGATTTTAGAGTTAAAGGTGTGGTTGGAGAAATCTATAGAGTATGGGATTTTTTAGACCCATTTTGTTCACTAGGGAAACCCTATATTGTTTAACTAGTAGGAAAATGAGGGCATGTGGTTAGGTTTGTATTAAAATCACTTGAACTATGTGACTACTAGAGATGAGTATCCATTAAACAACCCAACAACTGTACTCCCATATCCTGTGAAAAAAATGTGAAAACCCTAAAAACCCCAAAAACCCTCAAAATCCCTAAAAACCCTACAAACCATAAAAATCCGAAAAAATACCTTAAAATCCATAAAAATATAAGAAACCTTAAAACCATGAAACACTTAAGAATCCCTTAAAACCCAAACAACAATTAAAACCCCTAAAAATACCTGAAATCTCTAAAACACCTAAAAACCCTAAAACCCCAAAAAACCCTAAAAAATCTCAAATTCCCTAAAACCCTAAGAAACCTAAAAATCCAAGAAAAAATGACCTAAAAATCCCTAAAAATGTAAAAAAACCCTAAAACCCCTAAGAAAACTTTAAAAACATAAAACACTTAAACCAATAAAAAACATAAAAAATATAAAGCCCTAAAAACACCCAAAAATACACTAAAACCCTCTAATAGGAAAAAAACCCCTAAAACCTTAAAAAAACTAAATACCCATAGAAACCATAAAACCCACTAAAAACTATAAAAACCCTTTAAACCCATAAAAATGTTAAAAACTTTAAAATCCTTAGAAAACCTAAAAACTCTAAAAAACCCTAAAAAACTAAAAAATAAAAAAACACTAAAAACCCTAATAAATAACAAAAAAACCTTACAAAACCATAAAAATCTGAAAAAAACCCCTAAAAATACGTAAAAGCATAAAAACCTTAAAAACCCTTATAAAAACTTAAAAACCTTAAAACACTTAAAACCCCTAAAAACCTAAAAACCTTAAAAACCCTAAAATCTCTCAAAATCCCTAAAAACACTAAAAACCATTAAAATCCTAAAAATTTATAAATATCCCTATAAATGTAAAACAAACCCTGAAAACCCATATGAAAACCTTAAAAAATAAAAACACTTAAAAACCCAAAAAAATCGAAAAAATCCTAAAAGTCATAGAAACACCTAAAAAGACCCTAAAACCCTAAAAACCCTAAAAACCTATAAAAACCCTAAAAACACATCAATACTATAAAACCCATATAAACATCTAAAATCATTAAAAAACTCTAGAAATCCTTTAAATTGTAAAAAAACTCAAAAAACCCTAAACACCTAAAAAATCATAAAAACCCTAAAAGCCTTTAAAAACCCCTAAAAACCCTCAAAATACATAAAAACCCAAAAAAATCCATAAATTTTTTTCAAACGTCCACAAATCCCTAAAAACATTAAAAAAACCCTAAAAACCCTAAAAACTCATAATAAAACCTTAAAACATAAAAACACTTAAACCACTTAAAAGCCTAAAAAATTATAAAAACTGTATAAACCCTTAAAACACTAAAAGACCTTAAAACCATGAAAATCTATAAAACCCCATTGAAATCCTAAAAAATACCTAGAAATCTCTAAAACCATAGAAAACCATAAAAAGCATGAAAAAAACTAAGAAAATCTTAAAAACCTAAAAACACTTAAAACCCATAAAAACCTAAAAAATGATAAAAACCTAATAAAACCACAAAAGACCCTATAAACCCTAAAACTACAAAACCCTTAAAATCCCAGAAAAAAACTTTTAAAACCCCTAAAACCTCACTAAAAACTCTAAATTCCCTTCAAACCCCTAAAAACACTAAAACTCTAAAAGCCCTTTAAAACCCAAAAAAACCCTAAAACCCCAAAAAAATTGTAAAAACCGTAGAAACCAGGAAAACCTGAAATTCCCTAACACCACTAAAAAACTATAAAAATCCTAATAAATACCTAAAAACAATAAAAACTTAAAAACTTAAAAATCCCGTAAAACCCCCAAGAAAACCATAAAATCCTAAAAACACTTAAAACACCTAAAAACCTAAAAAATGTTACAAACCCTAAAACCCCTTAAAAACCATAAAAACACCCCAAAATCCCCTAAACCCCATAAAACCCCTAAAAACCATTAAAAACCCTACAAACACAGAAAAACCCTAAAAACAATTTAAACCCCTAAAAATGTTTAAAAACTCTAATATCCCTTAAAAACCTCAAAAAACTCAAAAAAACCACAAAAAACCAAACAATCATAAAAATCCTAAATACCCTCAAAATCCCTAAAAATCCTAAAAATTAGTAAAAATAAAAATAATCCCTAAAATCCTAAAAAACATAAGAAACTATAAAAATGATGAAAAACAAAATGAAAACCAAAAAAACCAAAAAACACATAAACCCACGAAAAATGAAGAAAAATCTAAAAACCATAAAAAACATAAAAACCCCTAAAAACCATAAAAACCATAAAAACCATAAAACCATAAAAAATATAAAAACTACTACAAACACTAAAACCCGTTTAATTTCATAGAAATGTTAAAATACTCTAAAAACATAAAAACCCAAAAAAATAAAAAAACACTAAAAATCCCCCAAAAATCATAAAACCCCAAAAAACCCCTCAAACTCCCTAAAAACCTAAAAACTATAAAAATACTAAAAAATCACTTAAAATATCTAAAATGTAAAAAATCCATTAAAACCATGAAAACCCCTAAGAAAAACATAAAAACCTAAAAACACTTAAAACCAATAGGAAACCTAAAAAATGCTAAAACCCCTAAAAACACTAAAAACCCTCAAAATTCCTAAAAACTCTCAAAATTCCTAAAAACCCTACAAAACATTAAAAACCAAAAAAATCCATAAAAATGTAAAAAAAACCAAAAAAAATTATGAAAACCTAAAAAAACTAAAAGCACATAAAACCCCTGAAAACATAAAAAATATTAAAACCCTAAAACACTATAAAAATAGTGAAAACCCCTTCAAAACATAAAAACCATAAAAATATATAAAAACCATAAACCGCTAAAAACTCAAAAAACCCTTTAAACCCATAAAACATTATAAAACTCTAAAATCCATAAAAAACTCAAAAAAAGCCTAAAACCCAAAAAAAAACCCCTACAAACCCTAAAAACCCTCAAAATCCATGAAAACCTAAACAACCATAAAATTCTTAAAAAAAATTTATAAATACCTCTAAAAACATAAAAACCATGAAAACCCCTAATAAAACCATAAAAACTAAAAACACTTAAAACCCCTAAAAACCCTATGAACCCTAAAAACCCATAAAATCCCTAAAGACCATAAAATCTATAAAAATTATTAAAAGTCCCTAGAAATCCTTAAAAACATAAAAAACCCTATAAATCCAAAAAAAACCCTAAGAAGTCCTTAAAAATTAAAAAAACACTTAAAACCTCTAAAAAACCTAAAAAGCGCTAAAATCCCTAAAAACCCCTAAAATTCCATAATACCCTAAAACCCCTTAAAACCATAAAACCCCTAAAAAATGGAAAAAATATAAAAACCATAAAAACCTTAAAACCCACTAAAAACTCAAAAAACCCTTTAAACCCCAAAATATGTTAAAAAACATTAAAAAAACTTTAAAAACCCCCAAAACTCAAAATAATTCAAAAAACCTAAAAAAAACCATAAAAATCATAAAAAACCTAAATCCCCACAAAATCCAAAAAACCCAAAAAACCATGAAAATCATAAAAAGGGAACAGAAGCCCTAAAAATATATAAAACTCTTAAAACCAAAAATACCATAAGAAAACCTTAAAAACCCTAAAAACACATAAAACCCCTAAAATAAATAAAAATGCCCAAAAACCATAAAACCACTCACAATCCCTCAAAACCCAAAAAAAACATAAATATCCTAAAAAACCCTAAAAATCAAAAAAAATTAAAGAACCCAAAAACCCTTGAAAACCCCAAATAAAACCATGAAAACCTAATAACAGTTAAAACCCAAAAAAACAAAAAAATCTAAAAACCCTTAAAGACCATTAAATCCCTAAAAACTACTAAAAACATAAAAACCCATAAAATAATTTTAAAACCCTAAAAAACTACTAAAAACTGTAAAAACCCTTTAAACCCCTAAAAATTTAATAAACATTAAAAAACATTAAAACCTCTAAAAAACCCAAAAAACCTTAAAAACACAAAAAACCATTAAAAACCTAAAAACCCTTAAACCCTTAAAATAACTAAAACCCTAAAAACACATTAAAATCCTAAAAAAGTCCATAAAATAACTAAAAACATTAAAAAAATCCTAAAACACTGAAAAAAAAACTAAGATAGTTTTTAAAAACTAAAAACAAATGAAACCCCTAAAAACATAAAAAATGATAAAACCCCTAAAACCCTACAAAACCATAAAAACCAAAAAAACCTTTAAAACCCTTAATAACTAAAAAAACCCTAAAACCCCATAAAAACATAAAAAACACTAGAAACTCGAAAAACCTTCCACTAAAATGTTAAAAAACTCTAAAAAAACTTTAAACTCCTAAAAACACAAAAAAAAACCAAAAAACCAAAAAAACCATAATAACCCTAAACCTCTTAAATACCCTAAAAACCCTCAAAATCCCTAAAAACCCAAAAAACCAAAAATATCCTAAAAATATCTAAAGATCCTTAAAACCATAAAAATCCTAAAAACATTAAATCCCCTTAAGAAAACCTTAACATTTAAAAGCACTTAAAACCTTTCAAACGCCTAAAAATAATAAAAACCATAAAAATACTAAAAAATACCAAAAAATATATAAATACATCAAAATTCCCTAAAAATATGAAACCCCCAAAAAAACATAAAAACCCATAAATCCCATAAAAATCTAAAAATTGCCAAAATCCCTAAAAACCCTAAAAAGAACCTAAAACCCATAAAACCCTAAAGAGCCGAGAAAACTAAAAACTATAAAAACCATTAAAACCCCTAAAAAATTAAAAAACTATAAAAACCTTAAAACCCCTAAAAACTCAAAAAAACCTAAAATCCCCCCAAAAAATCAGAAAAAACCATAAAACCCAAAAAACTCCAAAATACATAAAACACTAAAAACCCATAAAAATCATAAAAATTATCTAAAATCCCTAAAAATATAGAAACCCTATAAAAACTGAAAACCCCTAACAAAACCTTAAAAACCTAAAAACACTTAAAAACCTAAAAACACTAAAAACCCTAGAAACCAAAAAAACCCAAAAAAACTCCAAAAAACCCTCAAAATCACTAAAAATCGTAAAAAAAAACCTAAAAATCCCTACAAATGTAAAAACCCATAAGAAATCTAAAAAACCCTAAGAAAACCATAAAATCCAAAAATCACTCAAAACCCTTAAAAACCTAAAAACCCCTAAAACCCCTAAAAATACCATAAAACCACTAAAACCCCTTAAAACCATAAAGCCATTAAAAACCTTAATGGCCCCTAAAACCCTAAAAATCTAAAAAATGCTAAAAACTATTGAAAGCTTTTAAACCCGTGATAAATGTAAAAAAAACTCTAAAAAATACAAAACCCCCTAACGGCTCAAAAAAACCCTAAAACCATAAAAATCCATTAAACCCCAAAAAACACTCAAAATCCCTAAAAATCCTAAAAACCCTAAAAACCATTAAAATTATAAAAAATTACTAAATATACCTAAAAACAAAAAAAACCTAAAAACCATAAAAACCTAAAATAAAACCCTAAAAACATAAAACACTTAAAACCCCAAAAACCCTAAAAATGAAAAAAAAAATCCCTAAAAACCCTAAAACCCCTAAAAACTCTTTGAATCCTTAGAAACCATAAAAAATAATAAAAATCTTAAAAGGACATAAAAAACCCTAAAAATTTAAAAAACCCTAAAACCTTGAAAATTGTAAGAAAATCTTTAAAACCAAAAAACACTTAAAACCCCCAAAACCACCAAAACCCCTAAAAATTTAAAAAAACCCGTAAAAACCCCTAAAAACCATAAAAACCCTTAAAAACATATAAACCGCCTATAAACCCATAAAAACCCTAAAAACTCCTAAAACCCATAGAAGACCAATAAAACTCAGAATACCATTTAAACCTCTAAAAAAATTAAAAACTCTAAAAAACATAAAAAAAATCAAAAAAACCAAAAAACACATAAAACCCCTAAAATTCCTAAAGAACTATAAAATACCTCAAAAATACTTAAAAACCATAAAACTATAAAATTCCTAAATATGACATAAAAATCCCTAATAACGTAAAAAAACCCTAAACAAGCTAAAAACCCCAAAGAAAATATTAAAAACCTAAAAATACTTAAAACCCCTAAAAATAAAAAACCATAAAAACCATAAAAACATAAAAATACTAAAAACCCTAAACCTTCTTAAAATGAATAAAAACCATAAAAATCCTAAAAATCCTTAAAATCCCTAAAAAGGTAAAAACCCCTTAAAACCTATAAAACCCACAAGAAAACATTAAAACCCTAACAACACTTAAAACCCCTAAAAGCTTAAAAAATGTTGAAAATTCTTAAAATAACATAAACCCCTAAATAGTATAAAACCCCTAAAAACCCTAGAAATATATAAAAATATAATATAGAAACTAAAAACTTTAAAACCCCTTTAAACCCTTAAAACATTATAAAACTCTTAAAAACCATAAAACCCCTAAATAACCCTAAAAACCCAAAAAACCATAAGAACTCTAAAAATCCTCAAAATCCATAAAAACCCTAAAAACCCATAAAAATCCTAAAAATGAAATGAAATTTCCTAAAACATAAGAAACCAAAAAAACCCTGAAAACCCCTAAGAAATTCATAAAAACCTAAAAACTCATAAAATTCCGAAAAAAATAAAAAATGATAAAAACAAAAAAAAACAAAAAAAACCCTAAAAACCCTCAAAATCTTAAAAACCCACAAAATCTATAAAACACCATAAAAATTATGAAAAAAATATATTTGAGAACCCTACAAACATAAAAAACCTAAAACCTCTAAAAACCCCTAAGAAAACCCTAAAAACTAACAGGCCTGTTCTGAACTTTCTGACTTTCATCATTGCGGAGCTTTAATGGGGTGCTCCAGATCTGGTCTTTCCTATGGGCATTCCATGGAGGAGGTGTTCGGATTCAGACTTCCCAGTGTGCGACTGGTTTTTTAGGGCAGATCTAGACCCTTCGGTGTGCGAAGTTGCAGTTCTCTGGAAGTTACGGCTGGTGTTGGTCTTCCCTTTGCTCAGCGTTGCAGATCCATGGAAGGGTGGACAGGATCTTCTCTCCGTGCTTTGCATGGAGCTAGATCTAGTTGTGTCGATTCTCTCAATTGCACGTGGTGTTGCAGATCCATGGTGGAACCACTTAAGTTTGGAATCTTCGGTGTGCACCGCTACAGATCCAGGGAAGAGTAGGTTAGATTTTGGTGCTACGGTTCGTGGCGATGGGCCTCAGTGGTGTTTCTCAGACTCACGACAACAGGTGCCATTTGGATTCTTTGGAAAATCTGGTATGTCTTCTTTGGTGTGATTTTGTTTTTAAATTTTTGTTCTTTTTCTAGTGTTCTGGTGGCTCGTGGATTCAGTGCACTACTGCCTAGTGGGTGCATGATTGATTAGCTATTATGGAGTGTTGGGTTGGTGGACTGGTTCGCTAGTTGGATTCTTCATCTGGTTGGAGATACTCTGTTTGAGTTTATGGCTGAGGTGGTTCAAGTTTGTTCAATTTTTTTGTTTCTGTTGTGTATTTTGGTGTGTGATGATGAGGGAGATAGGTGTTTTGTTGCTTCTTGTTCATGAGGCGTCGAAGGAAATGTTGGTTGGCTGATTCTTTGTTGCTGGATGATGTTTTTTGCTGGACAGGGATGCATGGAAGAGGATGAATTTGGTGCTAATGGTCCTGTATTACTGGCAGTGGTTCCTCTTGGGGAGGACATGCTGGCAGCTGGAAATGTTATGAATGGATGCTGGTTGATGAAAGGCTACATTATTTACTAGTTTCTGAATGCTAATTGGATTGGAGGTGTTAGTGGTTGGATGGTGGTTAGATGCTGAGCTGCTGGAGGTTGGAGGTGGCGAATGATGCATGAATTCTTTGGCTGTGATGATTGGTTTTGGTGCTATTGAATATTGGTGTTGTTTTGATAAGATGTGCTGAAGTTTCTAGTGTTTTTGGTCTTTTGTGTCCTTTTCTTTCTTTGTTTTCTTTTTGGGGATTGTCTTTGGGTATGGGTCAATTGACCCTACCCCTCCCCGGTCTGCACTGTTCTCTTTTTTATTAATAAAAGTTGGGGGGCTAGGAATAGTCGGGTTCCCGCATCTCTACCTTTCCCCCTATAAAGACCCTAAAAACCCTAAAACCCTTAAGAACCATAAAGTAAACCACTAAGAAAACCTTAAGACCTAAAAATACTTAAAACATCTAAAAACCTAAAAAACACTAAAAATCCTAAAAGCGTAAAAATACCCTATAAACCCTAAAAATCGCTAAAGGCCATAAAAACGCCTAAAAACCATAATAGTCTAACAACCATAAAACCTATAAAAAGGCACTAAAAACTCTAAAAACACTTCAAGCCCCTAAAAACGTTAAAAACAAAAAAATACTTTAAAACCCCTAAAAATCAAAAAACAAATCCTAAAAACCATCAAATTCCCTAAAAAACCTAAATACCCATAATATCCTAAATACCCTAAAATTCCCTAAAATTTAAAAAATCCATAAAACCCCTAAGAGAACCTTAAAAACTAAAAACACAAAAATAACCCACTAAAAATGCTAAAATCTCATAAAACCCCTAAAACAAATAAAAACACTAAAACCCCTCAAAATCCCTAAAAATCATAAAACCCATAAAAATTATAAAAAATTCCTTAAAATCACTAAAAACAAAAAAGACCCTAAAAATGCTAAAAACAACTAAGAAAACTATAAAAACCTAAAAACACTTAAAACCCCAAAAAAACTAAAAAGGAAAAAACCCTAAAACCCCCTAAAACCCATAAGAAACTATAAAACATTAAAAACCATAAAACCCCATAAGAACCATAAACATCACTAAAAGACTAAAAACTCTATAAACCTCTAAGAACTCCAAAAACTATGAAAAACAAAAAAAACATAATAACCCTAAAAAACCTAAAAACCATCAAAATCCCTAAAAACCCTAAAAACCCATAAAACCCTAAAAAATCACTAAAAATACTTAAAACGTAAAAAACCCCCTAAAAACCTAAAAACACTTAGAGAACTATAAAAATGTAAAACATATTAAAATGCCTAAAAATCTAAAAAATGAAAAAAACCCTAAAACCCTCAAAATCCCCAAAACCCCAAAAAACCACAAAAAAAAATCCTAAAAATCCCTAGAACAATAAAAATCACTAAAAACACTAAAAAGTTAAAAGAAATCCTTACAAACCTAAAAAAACTTTAATCCCCTAATAAATATAAAAAAAATCAAATACCCTAAAAATACCCTAAAACTCTAAAACCTGCTAAAAACCATAAAACCCCGAAAATATTAAAATCCCTGTAAACCCATAAAATACTAAAGACAACTAAAATGTCTAAGAACCATTTAAAACTATAAAAATGTTGAAAAAATCTAGAAAACCTTAAAAACCCTAAAAACTCAAAAATACCCCAAAATATCATAAAAACACTAAAAATCTTTAAACCCCTAAAATTACATAAAAACACTAAACTCCCATTAAAATCCCAACTAGGCCCTAAAAATCCATAAAAACATAAAAAAAATTAAAAACACTGACAAACCCTAACAAAACCTCAAAAATCTAAAAACACTTAAAACCTCTAAAAGCCTAAAAACTGGTAAAAATCCTAAAACCCAAAAAACCATCAAAATCCCTAAAAATTATAAAAACCCTAAAAATCATAAAAAAGTCACTAAAAATCCTCAAAAACGTTAAAAAATATAAAAATACAGAAAATCCATAAAAAAACCTTAAAAACCTAAAAACACTTAAAATCCTTAAAAAACCTAAAAACACAAAAGAACCCAAAAAGACCCTAACAAACCTCAACACCCCTAAAACCTATAAAACCCCTAAAAACCTTTAAAACCCCTAAAAACCTTAAAAACCTTTAAAACCAATGAAAACTCTAGAAACCCTTTAAACCCATAAAAACATTAAAAAAACTCTTAAAACCCTTAAAAAACCCTAAATCAAAGAAATCTAAAACCCCCAAAAAAACATAAAAACCTAAAAAACCCTGAAAACCATAAAAATCCCTATAAACTCTAAAACCCATAAAAATTCTAAAAAAAACCCTAAAGGTCCTTAAAAATATAAAAACCCTAGAAGACCTAACATAAAAAAACTTAAACCCCTTAAAAATCTAGAAAATGTTAAAACCATGAAGAACCATAAAACCCATAAAATTCTCGAAATCCCTCAGAATCATAAAAACCCTTAAAAATACAAAAAAACCATAAAAATCTATGAAAACGTAAAGAACCCTAAAAACCCTAAGAAATTCTTAAAAACCTATAAATACTTAAAACCCCTAAAAACCTAAAAATGATAAAATCACTAAAAACCCTAAAAAGAAACTGAAACCCCTAAAACCCTAAAAAGACCCTGAAACCCCTCAAAACAATAAAACCCCTAAAAGCATAAAAGCCATAAAAAACCATAAAAACCCAATAAAACTCTAAAAACCATTTAAACCCCAAGAAATGTTAAAAATTCTAAATATCCTTAAAACCCCTAAAAAGTTAAAAAAAACCCTAAAACCCCAAAAAACCCATAAAACCCCAAAAAATCCTTAAAATCCCTAAAAACACTAAAAACCATAAAAATCCAAAAAAATACCAAAAAATCCCTAAAACACTAAAAAACCCTAAAACCCCTAAAACCCTAAGAAAAACATAAAAACCTAAAAAAGTTAAATCCACTAAAAAGCTGAAAAAAAACTAAAAACCTTAAAAACCTTCAAAATCAATAAAACCCTTAAAAATCCATAAAAATCCGAAAAAAAACAAAAAAATCCCCAAAAACCCAAAAAAAACAAAAAACCTTGAAAACCCCTAAGAAAACTTTAAATGCCAAAAACATTTAAAACCCATAAAAACTTAGAAATTCCAAAAATTATAAAAAAACCCTAAAATACCCTAAAAACCCTAAAGACCCCTAAAAACCATAAAAACCCTTAAAAACCTAAAAAACCCTAAAAAATCATAAAAATCCTACAAACCCACTAAAAACTCTAAAACCCTTTAAACTCCTAAAAATTTTAAAAAAATATAAAAAACCTTAAAACTCTAAAAAATAAAAAACCCAAAAAACCCAAATAAAAAATAAGAACACTAAAAACCTTAAAAACCCCTAAAACCCCTAAAAATCCCAAAAAACCCAAAAACCAATAAAATCACAAAAAATACCTAAAAATATCTAAATTCTACTATACTCTAAAAACCCTAAAAACCCATAATAAAACCTTAAAAATCTTAAAACACTTATAATTCCTAAAAGAAAAAAATTTATAAAAACACAAAAAATAACCCCAAAATCCCTAAAAACCACTAAAAACCTTAAAAACCATAAAAACTAATAAAATTGATAAAAAAGATTGAAATTTTCTATAAACATAAACACCCAGAAAAACTATGAAAAACTAAAAGAAAACCTTAAAACCTAAAAATACATAAAATCTCTAAAAAACTAAAAAATGCTAAAACCCCTAAAACCCTCTAAAAAGTCCCTAATATTCAAAAAAATATAAAAACCATAAAACCCTAAAACCCCTAAGAAATAATTAAAAACCTATAAACCTAAAAGCACCTAAAAATATAAATAATTCTAAAACCCTAAAAACTCTAAAAATACCCTAAAAACCCTAAAAACCATAAAGCACCTAAAAACCATAAAAACTATAAAAACCCAAAAACCCCAAAAAACCCACTAAAAAATATAAAACCCCTTTGAAAACCTAATAACATTAAAAACTATTAAAAACCATAAAACCAAAAGAAATAAAAAAACACTTAAAACCCTAAAACCATCAAAATCCCTAAAAACCCTAAAAACCATAAAAAGACTAAAAAACCTTAAAAATTCCTAAAAGGGTAAAAATCCATAATAAAACCTTAAAAACCTAAAAACACTTAAAACCCCTAAAAATATTAAAAACACTAAAAACCCTAAAAACCATCAAAATATATTCAAACCCTAAAAACAATAAAAAATCTAAAAAATCCCTAAAAATGTAGAGAACCGTGAAAACCCCAAATAAAACCTTAAAAACATAAAAATACTAAAAATCCATAAAAAACATATAAATTCAAAATACACTAAAAACCCCTAAAACCATAAATTCCATAAAACCCCTAAAAACCCATAAAACTGAAAGAAACTGCTAAAAAATCTAAAAACCATTTAAAACCCTAAAAACTCCAAAAATCACCAAAAACAAAAAAATAATAATAACCGTATAACTCTAAAAATGATCAAAATCCCTAAAAACCCTAAAAACCATAAAAATCATAAAAATACCTAAAAATCTCTAAAAACATAAAAAATCATAAAAACCATGAAAACATCTAAGAAAACAATAGAAATATAAAAACAATTTAAACCCCTGGAATCCTAAAAAAATATAAAATACCTTAAAATCTATAAAAACTCTCAAAATCTGTAAAAACCCTTTAAAATCATAAAAATCCTAAAAAAGCCCAAGAAATCCCTAAAATGTTAAAAAACACAAAAAACCCTGAAAAATCCAAAAAAAACCTTAAAAACCAAAAAACACATAAAGCCCTTAAAAAACCAAACAAATTTCTAGAAACCCTAAAATACCTTAAAAATTATAAAAGACCCTAAAAACCATAAAAGCCTTAAAAAACTTAAAAACCATAAAAACACTAAAAACAAATAAATACTATAAGAACACTTTAAACCCCTAAAAATGTTTAAAAACTCTAAAAAACCTTAAAATCCTAAAAACTAAAAAAACCCAAAAAAACAATAAAAGCCCCTAAAAACCCTCAAATACCTAAAAAACCTAAAAACAATAAAAATTATAAAAAATCCTAAAAACATAAAAAATCCAAAAACACTGAGAAAACCTAACAAAACCTTAAAAATCTAAAAACACTTAAAACCCTAACAAACCTAAAAATGAGAAAAACCCTAAAAACATTAAATACCCTAAAAACCCTCAATATCCTTAAAATCCCTAAAACCATAAAAATCCTAAAAAGTTCTAAAAATACATAAAATGTAAAAAATTATAAAAATCCTAAAAATCCCTAATAAAACCCCTAAGAAAACCTTAAAACCTAAAAACACTTAAAACTGCTAAAACCCTAAAATATGATAAATACCCTAAAAATCCATAAAACTCTTAACACCATAAAATATAGAAAGATGTTGTCGCTCTCTCCTGGGATCTCCCTCTCGACGTGACAATTTCCAAGGTTCCCCCTTGGAATGCTTTTCGGCGACTGCTTTGTTCGATTTGATGTCACGGATGGAGTTCTGGTTGATGGTTCTTCTTCCCAATGCTTGCAGGAGACTGGGCTACTGCTTGTCGATATCAAGATCTGGCGGTTCTTTTTGAGAAAAGGAGATAACATCATGGCATGGCTTGTGCGGCAGTTTTGCTCAGCTTTGAATCGTCTCGATCTGGATTGTGGTGAAGCCGATGAATCCTTGGAGGCCAGGATCCCTCCTGGATTTCATCCTTTAGGGGATGTTTTTCTAGATCTGGGTTTCTCGATGGGTCAGTGGCGTCAACGGCTTCATCGGCAGAGACGACGGTCTCGGAAACGCCGGTTGTCTCAGGGTGGTGGTGTTCTTGGCTCCTTTGGACAGGACCTTCAGAGGATGCAGTAGGGTCACAGTCTTCATCGTCAGAGGGGGCTTCCTCGACGGCTTGGGTGGAGACCTCCTCAATGGTCGGCCACCCACTCTGGGATTCGACATCTGAGCTTGGGAGGTTTTGGTGGCTTCTATGGAGATGCGATGGTCTTTCATGGATGCAGAAGTTTTGGTACCAACTTGGTGTTTCCGTGCTTTTTCTGGTTCTATGGGTGCTCATATATGCTTGGTCTAAGTCTACGAAGAAGATCCAGGTTCGTCCCTCAGCCTTATTTTTGATTCTGCTCCTGTGATGGTTGTTCTTTTCTGGTGTGCTGGTTGATCATGGCTTCAGTCGGATTCTGCTTTGTGGGTGCATGTCTTACCTGCAATTTTGGTTTAGTTTGTTTATGGTTTGGTCTGATGGTTGGGTTGTGCTTTTGGATGGATGTTTTCATTTTGATTTTTTGGTTGCGATGGCTCTGGTTTTCTTGTTTATTGCATTGCTGCTGTGGCAAGTGGTGTATGTCATTGCGAGAGGTTGGTGGTGTGTTTCTACTTGCTTCTGAGGTGTGAAAGTTTTTGTTGGGTATCAGAAACTTCAGTGCTGGATACTGCAAGCTGATAGGCTAGGATAAAATGAATCTGTCGGTCTGGGGCATGGGTGATGGTGGTCCTGTGTTGCTGGTTGTTCTAGATGTCTTATATGGGATGTGGGTGCTGCTGTTCATGGCTTGCTTTTCTTTGAATGGGTGTTGGTTTGTTCCATTTTCTGGTTGCTGGATGCTTTTTGGTTTGGAAGTAATGGTTGCTGGCTGTTGATTTGCTGGTTATTGGTTGCCACTTTCCTTGAGGTTTGGACATGGTGGGTGATGGAAGACTTCTTTGGGTGTGTTGATTGGAATTGGTGTTGTTGGTTGCTGGAACTGAATCGGGGTGCTAGGATGAGGAGGTGCTGGAGGCTAGAGATAGTGAAGTGGGATGCTGCTGATGGTCTTGACGTTACTGGATATTGGTTTCTGCTTGGATTTGGTGCTGCTAGATGCTGGTATTTGCTGGATGCGACGTGATGATGCTGCGGTGGTGTCTGGTTTTTGAGTCTTTTTCTTTCTTTGCTTTTCTTTTTTTGGTCGTGTGCGTGTGTTTGTTAAAGTTTTTTGGGTGAGGGTTGATTGACCCTGTCCCTCCCTTGTCTACAGTGCCTTCGTGTCTTTTTATAATAAATTTTGGGGGTGGTCAGGAATAGCCTGGCTCCGAGCCTTCCTTGCCCTAACACCATAAAAACCACTAATAACCTTAAAAGCACTAACAACCTATAAAAACCCCTAAAAACAACTAAGAACTCTTGAAACCATTTAAACCCCTAAAAATGTTTAAAAACGTTAAAATACCTTAAAACCCCTAAAAACTCAAAAAAACCTAAAACCCAAAAAAACCAAAAAAACCCTAAAAACCCTAGAAAACCCTCAAAATCTCTAAAAACCATAAAAACTATAAATACTCTAAAAATCCATAAAAACCCATAAAAACATAAAAACTCATAAAAATCCAGAAAAGCATAAAAAACAACAAAAAAATAAAAACACTTAAAACACCTAAAGAATCTAAAAATGATAAAACTCATAAAAACCCTAAAAACCCTAAATCCCTAAAATCCAAAAAACCCATAAAAATCCTAAAAACCCTAAAAATATAAAAAAAAGTAAACACCACAAAAAAACCTAAGAAAACCTAAAAACCTAAAAACACTTTAAACCCCTAAAAACCTAAAAACCCTAAAACCCCTTAAAAACCATATAACCCCTAAACCCATAAAAACCACTAAAACCCCATAAAACCATAAAACCCCAATAAAACTCATAAAACCATTTAAACCCCAAAAAATGTTTAAAATAATAAAAACCTTTAAAACACCCAAAAATTCAAAAAATAACCCTAAAAACAAAAAAACCCATAAAACCCTAAAACCCATAAAAACCATCAAAATATAGAAAAAACCCTAAAACCATAAAAACCTAAATAAAGACCTAAAAATCTATAAAACATAAAAAACCCTAAAAACCCTGAAAACCCCCTAAGAAACCCTTAAAACCTAAAAACCCTAAAAGCGTAAAACCCTAAACCCCTCAAAATCCCTAAAAACACTAAAAACTATAAAAAACCTAAAAACATTAAAAATACAAAAAGACCTTAAAACCCGGAAAACCGAAAAAAAACCTTAAAACCCTAAAAACATTTAAAACCCTAAAAAATTCGAAAAACCCTAAAAGGACCTTAAAAACCTAAAAACCCCAAAAAATAATTAAAACAACTAAAAACCATAAAACCCCAAAAAAACCCATAAAACCCTAAAAATCCACAAAACCCCTAAAACCCTTTAAATCCCAAAAAATCTAAAAAAACTAAAAAAACCTAAAAACCCCCTAAAAACTAAAAAAACCATAAATTCCCAAAAAACCATGAGAACCCTAAAAACCCAAAAAATACATAAAACCCCATAAATTCCCAAAAAACCCTAAAAACAATAAAAAATCTAAAAAAGTGCTAAAAATCATTAAGAAACTAAAAAAACCTAGAAACCCTAAAGAAAACCTTTAAAAACTAAAAAACTTATAACATATAAAAAATCTTAAAATTATAAAAGCACAAAAAAACCGTAAAACCGTCAAAAACACATAAAACCCCTAAAAATATAAATAACCTAAAAAGCCCTAAAAATCCCTAAAAACATAACAAAACCTGAAAACCATGAAACCCAAAAGAAAATCTTCAAAACCTAAACACACTTAAAACCCCTAAAAACAAAAAATTTGTAAAATTCATAAAAATCAAAAAAACTAAGAAAACCCCTAAGAAGACCTTAAAACCCTAAAAAACACGTAAAACCCCTAAAAATGTTAAATATCCTAAAAATCCTAAAAATACCTTAAAACCCCTAAAACCCCATAAAACCCATAAAACCCCTAAAAACATTAAATAACCTTAAAAACTCATAAAACCCTAAAAATACAAGAGAAACTTTAAAACCCTTTAAACCCATAAAAATTTTAAAAACTCAAAAAAAACTTTAAACCCTAAAAACTCAAAAAAAAACCTCAAAACCATAAAACCCCTAAAAACCCTTAAAAATGCTCAAAATCCATTAAAACCCTAAAAAAAATAAAAACCCAAAAATATCTTAAAAATAACTAAAAACATAAAACCTTTAAGAAAACCTTAAAACCCTAAAAACACTTAAAATCCCTAAAAATCTAAAAACACTAAAAAACTCTAAAACCCCTAAAAGCCCTCAAAAAAATTCTAAAACCCCATAAAAATCCTTAAAAAATCCATAAAAGTCCCTAAAAACATAAAAAACCCTAAAATCCCTTAAAACCCATTAGAAAACCTTAAAAACTTTAAAACACTTAAAATCCATAAAACTAAAAAAACTCTAAAAACCCTAAAACCCTAAAAGATACCAAAGACCCTAAAACCCCTAAAAGCTATAAAACCCCCTAGAAACCCTAAAACCCAAAAAAACCAATAAAAACCCTTACAACCAGAAAAAACTCTAAAACCCTATTGACCATTAAAATTGTCAAAAAAACTCTAAAACCCTTAAAAATACTAAAAACTCAAAGACCCTAAAACTCCCTATAAACCATAAAAATCTTAAAACCCCTAAAAACCCACAAAATCCTTAAAAATAATAAAAACCCAAAAAAATCCTACAAGATCCCTAAAATCTCAAAAAATGTAAAAAAACCCTAAAAACACTAAAAAAACCTAAGAAACCCATAAAAATCAAAAAAATCTTAAAACCCTTAAAAACATAAAAAATGGAAAAAACCCTAAAAACCCTAAAAACCAAAAAAAACCCTCAAATCCCTAATAATCCTAAAAAACTATAAAAATCTTAAAGAACCCCTAAAAACATAAAAAATACTATAAACCCTTAAAACCCTTAAAACCTAAAGCACTTAAAACCCCTAAAAATATAAAAACCCTAAAACACAAAAAAAGTACCCAAACCCCCAAAACCATTAAACCCCTAACAACTATAAAAAACTTGAAAACCCATAAAAACCCTAAAAACCAACTAAAAAATCTAAATACCCATTAAACCCCTTAAAAAATTAAGAAACTCTAAAAAACCCATAAAACCCCTAAAAATCAAAAAAAATATAATAACCCAAAAAACCATAAAAACCCTAAAATCCTAAAAAACCGTTAAAACCCTTAAAAGCCCTAAAAACCATAAAAACCTTAAAACCCATAAAAACCCCTAAAAATGTAAAAACCCTGAATTCCCTCAAAAACCTTAAAAACCCTTAAAACCCTAAAAATAATTAAAACCCCTAAAAACCCCTAAAAATGTAAAAACCCAAAATTCCCTGAAAACCCATAAATGCACTTAAAACCTAAAAAAATTAAAATTCCTAAAAACCTAATGATTTATAAAAATCTTAAAAACCACAAAAACACTAAGAATCCCTAAATCCCTAAAAACCATAAAAATCCTAAAAAATCTCTAAAAATCAATAAAAATTTAAAAAATGCAAAAAACCCTGAAAACCTTAAAAATCGAAAAAAAATTGAAACCCCTAAAAACCTAAAACCGCTAAAAACCCTAAAAATCCTAAAAATACCTTAAAACCATAAAAACCCAGAAAACCATAGAAACCCATAAAACCATAAAAACCCCAAAAACTCCATAAAAACTGAAAAACACCCGCGAAAACTCTAAAAACCTTTAAACCCTTAAAAACATTAAAAAATTCTAAAAAACATAAAGTCCTAAAAAGCTAAAAAAACCTAAAACCCTAAAAAATAAATAAAAACTATAAAACCACTAAAATCCTAAAAATACTTAAAATCCTAAATATAAATAAAAAGCTTAAAAATAACAAAAAAAGTTAAAAAGTTCTAAAAATTCCTAAAAATGTAAAAAATCCCTGAAACCCTGAAAAACCTTAAGAAAACCCTAAAAACATAAAAACACTTAAAACCCCTAAAAACATAAAAAAAGAAAAAAACACTAAAAATCCCTAAATACACAAAATACCCCTAAAACCCTCAAAATCCATAAAACCCCTAAAAACCATAAAAATCTTAAAAAATCTTAAAAAATATCTTAAAATCCCGAAAAACTTAAAAACACATAAAATATTTAAACCCCTTAATAAAACATTAAAAACCTAAACACACCTAAATCCACTAAAAACCTAAAAATACTAAAACCCTAAAATCCCCTAACAACCCTAAAAACCTAAAACCCTCATAATCCATAAAACCCTAAAAAACATAAAAATATTTAAAAAATCACAAAAAATACCAAAATAGTTAAAAAACCCAAAAAAAAAACTTATGAAAACATCAAAAACCTAAAAACTCTTAAAACCTGTAAAAAAACTAAAAACACTAAAACCATAAAACCCCAAAAAAAGACCCAAAAAACATTAAAAACCCATAAATCCATAAAAACCCCTAAAAACCTTAAAAACCCAAAAAAAACCCTAAAACCCAACTAAATACTCTGAAAACTATTTAAACCCCTAGAAATTTAAAAAAAACTCTAAAAGCCCTTAAAACCGTAAACAAATCATAAAACCCTAAAACCCCAAAAAACTATAAAAACCACAAAAACCTGAAAAACATCAAAATCCCTAAAAACAGAAAAAAAATATAAAAAACCTAAAAAAATCCATAAAAATACCTAAAAACATAAAATATCATAATAAACTTGAAAACCCTAAGAAAATATATATAACCTAAAAATACTTAAAACCCCCAAAACCTAAAAAACCCTAAAAACCCCTAATAACCCCTAATAACCCTCAAAATCCATAAAAACCCTGAAAATAATAAAATTCCTAAAAACCCCTAAAAATAACTCAAAATTTAAAAAAACCTAAAAACCTGAAAACACTAAGAAAACATTAAAAACCTAAAAACACTTAAAACCCATAAAAACCGAAAAAAATACTAAAACCCTAAATCCCTAAATGTCCCTAAAACCCCCAAAAATCCCTAAAACCCATTAAAACCCCTAATAACCTTAAAACCCCATAAAACATGAAAAAAATAAACTAAAAACTTTAAAAAAACCTTTAGACATCTAAAAATGGTAAAAAATATAAAATACTTTAAAAACCCTAAAAACTCATAAAATACCCTAAAATCTTAAAAAGAACCATTAAAACCCTAAAACCCCTAAGAACCCTTAATGTCCCTAAAAATTCTAAAAACCATAAAAATACTAAAAAATGCCTAAAACCCATAAAAACTAGAAAACCCCTTAGAAAATCCTAAAACCTAAAAAACATAAAACCCCTAAAAACCTAAAAACCCAAAAAACTTTAAAAATCCTAATAACCCTATAAACCCATAAAAACCATCAAAATCCCTAAAAACCCTAAATACTATAAAATTCCAAAATAATCCCTAAAAATTCCTCAATCCCTAAAAACCTAAAAATCTTTAAAACTGTAAAAATCCTAATAACCCTAGAAAACCCTAAAAACCATCAAAATCCCTAAAAACCCTAAAAACTATAAAATTCCAAAATAATGCCTAAAAATCCCTCAATCCCTAAAACCCCTAAAAACATTATGAAAAACTTAAAACCCTAAAAACACTTAAAACCACTAAAGATCCAAAAAACACTAAAAAGTCTAAAAAATAAAAATACCCTAAAAACGTTGAATACCCCTAAAAATCACTAAAAACTATAAAAACCCTTTAAATTCGTAAAAACATTAAAAACTCTAAAAAAATAAAAACTCTAAAAACCTAAAAAATCATAAAAACCTAAAAACCATATAAATCCCTAAAACCCTAAAAATCATAAATATTATAAAAATCACTAAAAATCCCTAAAAACATAAAAAACCCAAAAACATTGCATACCCCTATGAAAACCTTAAAAACCTAAAAACACTTGAACCCCTAAAAACCTAAAAATCCCTAAAACCTATAAAAAACCCTAAAACCCATAAAGTACCATAAAAACCATAAAAATTCTAAAAACCCCATAAAAATTCCTAAAAATCCTAAAAACCCCAAAGAAATCCTTAAAAACCAAAAAACACTTGAAACCCCAAAAAAACCAAAAAATTATAAAAACCCTAAAACCCCTAAGAATATTCTAAAATCCATAAGACCCCTAAAAACCATAAAAACTCCAAAAAATATTAAAAACATTAAAACCCTAAAAACAACTAAAAACTATAAAAACACTTTAAACCCCTAAAAATGTTAAAAATCTCTAAAAAACCTTAAAACCCATAAAAACTCAAAAAACACCTAAAACCCCCCAAAAACACTAAAAATCCATAAAAATTATAAAAGTTCCTAAAAATACCTGAGGCAAATCCTAAAAACCATGAAAATCATTAATAAAACCTTAAAAACCTTAATCACTTGAAAGCCCTAAAAATATTAAAATACACTAAAAACCATAAAAATCCTAAAACCATTAAAATCCATAAAAACCTTAAAAGCACATAAAACCCTTAAAATTACTAAAAATCCCAAAAAAAGATAAAAAAAACTCTAAAACCCATGAAAGACCTTAAGAAAACCCTAAAATCCAAAAAACTATTAAAACCCCTAAAATACCTAAAAACACTAAAAACCCCTAAAAGTCCCTAAACGCCAAAAAACCATAAAAACCCAAAAAAAAACTTAAAATACCTTAAACCCCAAAACCCTAAAATACCACTAAAAACTCTAAAAACCATTTAAACCCCTAAAAATGTTTAAAAAAATTAAAAACCCTTTAAAACCCTAAAAATGAAAAAAAAACCTAAAAACCCAAAAAACCAAAAAACCCTAAAACCATAAAACCCCTAAAACCATCAAAATCCCTAAAAACCCTAAAAACAAAAAAAAACTTAAAAATCCAAAAAAGTACCTAAAACATAAAAAACCCTAATAACCATGAAAAACTCTAAGAAAATATTAAAACATAAAAACACTTGAAACCCATAAAAACCTAAAAATGGTAAAAAAAACCTAAAAAATCCTAAAAACCCACCAAAACACCTCAAAATCCCCAAAACCCTAAAAACCATAAAAATCATTAAAAATGATTGTGTACCTTGAAGTAATTTGAATTCCACAAAAATCAGATGGCATGGTATTTTAACAATAAATTACACATCCTTTCATTACTCTATGGATAATTGGTACTGGTCATCAGGACTCGATGATACGAGGGAAGAAACCTCCAAAGCTTGATCCAAAGTGTGATGGACCTTATTCCATACACAAGGTCCACTCTAATAGAGATATTTCTTTGATTCCGATGCATGGAGAACTTGTCACATCCCCTACCAATGAAATTTTTCTCAAGAAATATTTTGTTTGATAAAGAATCCACACATATATGTTGTATGATGTTAAACTACATAGAATCTTCATCTTAGTGGAATAAAGATAAATTTCACGACATACACATCCTTACTACATGATATAAACCTAAACAGTACCCCATCCTTGTCATATGACATAAAACTACATGACACCAATGTTCTTTCCAGAGATACTAAATTGTATGACATACACATCTTTGTCACATGACATAAAATTTCATGGTCCCTCATTCTTATTGTATAATGTAAAACTCCATGACACCAACTTCCTTAGAACATTATGATAAACTGTATGGTTCCCTTCTTCCTGGCTACCTGATGTAAAATTGCATAACCTCATAGTCTTGGAAACATGACCTTAAATAGAACACTAGATTATCCTAGTCATAGGACCTAAAAATAAAAGACGCCAAAGGCTGAGTTGTAATACTCTAAACTACATATCCTAATGTCCAAGTCATAAGATGTTAATTTATATGACAATTTCCTTACCAAATGATATAAAACTACATGGTTTATGTTCTTGTTGAATGGCATAAACAGTAGAGCATTTTGTTCCATTCTTAAATGGATCACAACTCTTGTTATTGGAATCCAACCACACCTCAATTAATAACTACATGTGGATTGATTCTCATTTTGATGGGATACATAGTGACTCATAAACCTTATGTCTTAGGCCGATCCATCATTCAAAAAAAACAAAAAGTTCACTTTTCCCTGCATCTAAACCAGATTAATGTGTCGAAATAATTCAATAACTATGTTTGGAATTATTCCAGTCCTACGTCCAATCACAATATCCCTTATTCACATTGAATCGCCTACATATTTCCCACATGGAATTAAACTGCACAATTATTATTCCTCTCATTTGATGTTAAGGATTCCTAGAACCATGTATGTATTGATTCTCATTTCGATTAGATTTACAATGATGTCAAATCCTATATCTTGGTCCATCCACCATGATATAAAGATGGTCCTTCCCTTTTATTTGATTTCTTTTGTGTTGTAAAATAATCTTTTACTACTCTTATTCCTCACACTGAGAATAGCTCATGTGGCCTTAGGAGTTTTGAAAAAGGCTTCCCCACATGATTAAGGCATGTCAATTCATGATAGGGTTAAATTGGTCCTAGTTGGAAGACTTTAAAAATAACACAAAAATTTCCTTATCACATGACGTAAAACTGTATGTTTAACATCCTTGTTGCATGATGTAAAACTTCATAACATTTTAATCTGTAATTGATCATATTACAATCCTTGGTACTGGTATCCCACCACACCTCCTTTCAAGAACTATATATGTCTTGATTCTTATTTCAATGGGATACATAGTGAATCCTAGACCTCATGTCCTATCCCCAATCATAGGGTAAATAAAAATGATCCCTCTTCTATATAAAAATAATGATCTATGTAGGAGATCTTAATTTGTGTCCCCTCATTCAGGATTCCATCCCTAAAATAGAAATGTTCCCTCCCACATATGTGTCAGATCTATGCATGGGAATTCATGATCTGTGTCCAATGGAGCTCCAAATGCTTCCTTTATACTCAGACATATTCCCTCCATGCATCATACCCCTAATCTTGGGAAATTTCGAATCTTTGTAAACTTCCATTAGCTATCAGCAATGGAATGTAAGATACCAAAGGATTCCTTTGTCTAAATATGCATTAATACTCCCCATTTTTATTTTCATAAATTCACTCACCAAAAAGGAAATGTCATTTAGAGAATTTCATTTTTTTACTATGAAAAAATGCGCCCCAATTGTCTTTTCATAATGTCTCCCACCAAAAAGGTTTTTCAACTAGTGACATGTTTATCCTCAGGAGAATCCCCTTCTATCTCCATAATCCCCAATGAAATCATGCTAAAACCCACTATTTTAACATGGTACATGGTCATTCTATGAATTATTTCCCCATGTCACTTCTCTTAATCCTTGAACCACGAAGATCTTAGTTTAAAATTTCCTCCCTTGCATCTAAAGTATGTTGGAACATCCTAGGTCTGAAAGGCCTCATATTACCCATCATTTCTATAATATCATGTTCCTAGTCATATGACCTAAAACTACTAGGCACCATATCATCCTAGTCGCATGAAGTTAAACTGCATGATTCATATTTACTATATTATGTCAATATTTATGGTTGAATCCCCACTTATTCGATATTAAAACACTCACTCGTCCTCATTTCATGGCATCAAACTTTATGGTAAGTCCTGGAATAAAGACTTTAAAACTCATGGATTCAAAGAACTATGTATGGCTTGATTCTAACTTTTATGACGCACATAGTGACACCTGGTTCCTATGTCTTGGGCCCATCCTTAATAATGAAGAAAATACCCTTCTCCACATAATAATTTGATCAGTGTAGGGAGTTTAATTCTAAAACTAAATATGGATTAATTCTTGATTTGAAGAGATACGTATTGATTCTTGAATCCTCTATCTTAGGCCCATCCATAATAAAAAAAAATTCCTCTTCCTTGAATATGGGTCAAACTAGTGTAGGAAACATTCTTATCCATTCTTAAGTGATTTTCACATGAAATTCCCCTTCCAAAACTCAATAACATTCCTTAAACAAACCAAACTCTGTGTATGGGTAAATATGAATCTCTATAAACTTTCTTTGGCCATCGGAAATAGAATTCCAAATTCGTGAGGATGACTTTGTCTGACAATGATGTAATATAACCCAGTTGGATTTGGATAAAGTCTCCCACCAAAAGGGCTCGTCAATCAGATGATGTGGCTATTTGACTATGTAGAAATACACCCCAGTTGGATTTTCATAAAGTCACCTACAAAAAGGGTTTTTAAATTGGTGACACATCCATCCCTAGGATAGACCACCTCTTTATTTATAAGATTCAATGACATTATGTTGGAATCCATTATTTGAGTGTGTTCCATGGTGATTCCTTTTATATTTTTCCCATATCACCTTTCGGATCATAAAACCACTAGATTATATATTATAACCTCCCCCTTCCTACATGAAGATGGTGGAAAATTATCAGTCAGATCACCATGGAATGTACAAATACTAATACATCATTTATATATAAACAACCTTAAATTATATCCCTCAACATCCTTGTATAACATTAAATTGCAAGGTTCATATCCTGGTCACATGACATTAGACTACATAATGCGCCAACTCTTTCCATGGAGGAGCCTTTATCCTGATTTTTTCATCTACCAGATGGACCCAAATAACTCTATATGAATTGATTCTTATACCATCAAGACATGTAGTGATTCCTATATCATCCATTATAGGCCTCACTGGAACAACATCCAAAACATGTGTGTCCCTCCATTCATAGAAACAACTCCGATCTGAATGGGAGGTTTTGGAATTCTTCTAGGACCCCTTCCTTTCAATATTATGATTGAAATAGAATTCCACCTCCTCTACACATTCCAAATTTATATAGGAGCAGCTTCCCCATTCATGGCCAGTGCTAACACAGATGTTCCCTTAATTATCAAACACCTTCCCTTCATGGTATTGAGAAATGTAAATCGCTATAATATTTATTTTTCCATCTACAATAGAATTTCATCATCCTGAGGATATATTTTTTGACTATATATTAATGCACCCCTGTTTCCTTTTCATAAGTCACCCACAAAAAGGGCCTATCAGTCATAAGAAAAATTTTTTACTATATTGTGATACACTCAAGTTGTATTTTCATAAATTTACCCACAAAAATGGTTTTTTATCCAAATAAACATTCTTCCCTAGGAGAAACCTTCTCTATTCCAATAATCCTTGAAAATATTGTGATGGAAAAAGCTTTTAGAACATGGTATATGAACATTATTCACATACTTTTCTCATATAATGTTTGAGATTTTGGAATCCAAAAAACATGACTCAAAATCCTGATTCACATATCTAGAGAATACCAAAACACTCTCAAACCACAATCCTTATTTGGTTCATCATTACAAAACTCATGGTCAAATCTATTTGACCTAAAACACCACTCGCATTAGTCTAAATTGGATGAATCTAAATTTCCTATGAAAAGAGACACAATACTCACTAATTTAAGAACCCAAAAATAGAAACCTGGATAAAATTCAAGTCTTAGATCTCTAGATCTTAACTCTGTATGTTTTTGGAAAAAATCAAAAAATTAAAATAAAAGGAAAAAAAATTAAGTTGAAAACATACAAAGGGAGGCCTAAGAAAAATCCAAGTCTCGCCCTTTAAGTCTTCTTCATATCAGACGTAGGAAAAAATTAGGACAATGACACAAAAAATAAACAAATTTTTATAGGGTCTTTTATATGAACCTATAAATAGTCAAACAATGATTTCTAGGTCTAAAGACCTAGAAAAAAAATAAATCACTCCCTCACCCCTATCGTTAAAATCATAACACAATGGAATTAAATTAATTGAGTCATTTTCAATATTTTATTATAATTACAATGAACATGAGAATGTAGGAATAGATGATTGAAAACAAAATAATTTTAATTCATGTTCTATAAAGCGAAGAAACATCCACATGTTTCGGCCTTTCAATCAAGTTTTACAAGTACTCTTCAACATAATCTTTGATTTGTTGGACTACAGCCTGAGAATTATATATAGTTTTCTAAAACCTGACTAATTGTGTATATAAGGCCTCCTTAACATTATAGATCTCTCATACTCTCCAGTAACAGAGTCTTTTTCCTATTCCAAGGTCCCCATCAATTATTGGTAGAGTTTTACTATATATTCCATCAAAAAATTATTTCTTCGTGAAGGTGCACCATTTGTAGAGATTTCCCATCAGTGAGATGCTAATACTCCTCCACCTCTTATGCATGGCTGAGCTCAACTTGGGATATGGAAACTTTGAGACCTTTAAACTAGTATTCTAATTGTGCATATGATTTATATGATATTTTATCATCCTCATAATGCTAATTTATTGACTTCACCACTTGATGGATCATGCAATAATCAAATCCGCTATATCCCAACATGCCAAACATGAGTGGAAGTTAGAAAATTCATGAGGGTAGGTCTTCAAGAGGTGTCTCAAAGACTATCTTCCAAATTTCCTGTCAAAAAATATGTTGTGTGGTGAAAAGGGAATCATGTGTCTCCAAGTTTGACTTGGAATCACTTTTAAGGGGAGAAATGTATTTTGGGATTAGTGTAATTAAAGAGGATTCCCTCTATGCTCCCTCAAAAATAGTGTCAACTCTGTTTTTCAATGTTGCATGAATTGGCATGGAATCTCCCCTATCAAGCTCAACTTCCAAAGTAATTGGCACAAGATAATAGTATACACCCCTCATTAACATCAGGGAGTTAGTGGAAAACAATGGAAAAGATACAAATAGATCAGATGGAAACACTCACCCATTATTTTTTTGAAGACTATAATTGAAGCCTCTTCAATATCTACAGTCTCAATGTTCTCATTGGGGGTCTCCTCGAAAGTAATGTCCCCCAGAGATTGTTCAGAAACCAATATGGAGGGATCTCAGTAATATCCCACTTCAATGCCCTTAGTTGTTGCTCCCTCAATAATGGGAGTAGGATAGACATGGACTCATTGGTCATGAATTGCCTTGGAAATGTTTTATGTGGAAAAAAACTTCACAAGTCAAGATCTGATGTAAGAAATCAAATATAAGGAGGTTGAATACCTTTGAAAAGTAAAGAAACAGAAAACTCACATCTATCCAATAACATATCAAAGTTCCAGAACTCCACCAAAGAGACAGGGATATTAACCTTTTTCAAAATTTACTCAATATCTATTAGCTCATTTATTAGTTAATTATATAATTTTTCACATCTCAAGGAATATGAACCAATAGGGGTGTCTGAAGTGAGTGGGTCAGGACCCAAATCATCTCCACTATTGATTTTTCCTTCCAGTCTCTCAACAGGAACAGCCTCTATAAACCATGCGTAATCAGAATCAGAACTAGCACCTTCATTAGACTGTACGAGGTCCTCGTTATCCCCTTTCTAAATGAAAATAGGGTTGATGGTGAATAATAAAAGGTCCTCTATTGTAGGAAATGGATCTAAAATTTCATGATGAAATAAATTCAAATACTGACACATGACACATGATGATATGCATATAACATTACCAAGATCCTCCTCACTCTCAATAGTAATGGGAATGGACACAGCTTCATATCTTGTCACTTCTTCTATCAAAGGGATAGATTCATCAGTGTGAATTTTTTTCCTTATTTGATATTTCCCCCTTGGTCCTCAATGGATCAATGCGTAAACCCTTAAGGGTGGAAAGTGAAGAAGATTCTACAAAATGAAAGCATAGTCAAATGGGTAAGTAAAGTGTGTCATGGATTAAGTGATAGTGAAAAGGTTTTTTATGACACATACACTTGAATAACTTCTTTTACATATTTTGTTTCTTTTATTAAGATGGTGAGGGGGGTATTTTGGTCCTCTCAATTATGTATAATGAAGGTGGAAGTTGAGAAGACCCTCTCTCCATCTCCTTCACCATCATCCTCTAACCTGAAGATAGTTTCAAGGACACAGGAGACTCAACCCCCACTCTGATGGGGGTGCCTATATGCCCATATTTCGGCTACTCAATCACATCCCTTGTTTATTATTCCTATCCTCCTTCAAATTACAAGATAAATCCACTCAACGTTAATGATAGCGTATGAGGGAGTAAATAAAAATGGGAAATAGATAGATACCTCGCTAATATCGATATAGTCGACCCATTCCTCTTTAGATAAACTAGATATATCCTCAAGAGTAGATCATTCCAGCATATCAAATACGCACTTAGTAGCTGTGTCTGGTCATCGGTTGCATATATCATCATCTACATCTTTTGAATATATTTCCCTTAATCAACAAAATTGATGTCGGGGTGAATATTGGAGGGTACTTGAATATATCCAAGCTTCAGGATATTAATGTCATCCTAGATAAATACCCACATGTCTTCAAGGTCATGAGTCATGCCCTACCAATCTTGAATTACCAAAGGTCATACATACTCTGATGCTAATGAAACTGGCTACAAGGAAGACTTTACATCTTTTAAATTTTAATCGCTTTTAGGCCTCTCTACTCTCACAAGAGCCTGGGTGACTAGAGCTCGAGTATCCTCTAAACATTGATGACTAGAATGACTTGTCCAAGAAGATGTGGTCTCAAATTTTACCTACTATGTGACCCTTTATTGAGATCGTTTTGAATACATTGATGCTTTAGCATCATCACCCTTAGGCTAAACCATCCTGACATGCCTTTCACAATAAGCAATCATTATATCTGTGAATCAAGAAATGTATTTCGTTAATTCCCATTGAGGATATAAAGAAATAAAAGCACTAAAATACCATGATTCTATCATGATTGATGTACCCAAAAAATGTAGCTTGATTGAAATTTAGGATTCCTCCAAGACCCTCATGATCTAAAATTTCTGATCCACCATCTGGTGTTTCTCAAGTCGAACATGTGGGGGGAGAGAGACACTTGGATATTGTAGACACTTGAATTGGTGGGTAAATTGATATAGATCATATGACTTACATTTGATCTTATTTTCAATATAATCTAATAGAACACTTTCTCTGAATTCAGTCATATATGAACTTGTATCTTCATTATATTTTTCATTTTCAATGAAAGTCCTAGTAGGTGGATCACCATATGGGAAGAAGTTTAACTCTCTCGATAATTTCATAATCCTCAGGGCTTTGTCATGATTCAGGGATAAAGGATGGATACCAGAAACAACCTAAATTAATGGGACAAATCATTATTTAGTAACTTGGACTCCAATAAACAAAACATATGAACTGAAGTGTTCTTTTATCCATCCCTGCATCACTTGAAATGGCCTTGAAATTTAGAATGGGGACTACTCAGTGTACTAATTAAATAAACACTAATAGATATTCAGAAAAATAGGGTAATCCAACTCTATGTAGCGCCCTTATTCTAGTTTTTCTTCTATGAAAAATTTTCCTAGTCTCACATGACCATTGGATTCACAGGCCAATAGAAAGTAGATGCTTAAACACATTGTAAGAAATTTGGCCAGGTAAGTCCTCTTAGAAAGCTCAAAATTCACTTTATATCCCCAATGGTGATATTGTCCTTGCTCTAAGGTATGATATAATCTTCTAGGAATGATCCATCTCTCTAATGTAAGGAATCCTATTTCATGTTAGAAAGTATGACCTTCTCATTCTAGATCATAGAAGGCCTTAATCCATGCTTTGTAATGGATGTTTCCCCACATATGGGGGTCTCCATTCATAATTTTCTACGCCATCTTCAAAAACTCATAGTCTAAGGCTGGTTTCCTTTCATCATAATCCTACATCACCTTTGGTGTGATAGACTAATCATACATTTCTCTAGGTATAAGGGCTCTAGATATTTTTTAAGCATCCCAAAGGTAAATGAATACTTCACCATACATTGGAATGAAATAATTATTTTGAGGGTTCCATCAACTTAGATGTTCAAGGATAGTATTTGGGTTCTTGAAAACATATGTGTGTGCTACCCAAACAACCTCGTAAATGATGAAATTTTGAAGCTTAGTATTAAAATATTTACAGGTTTGGTGAACCCAGCAATCCCACATCCATTCAGGCATGAATCCCCCTCATGAATGAAAGTTCCAATCCACCTTTCAGCCTTGTGATTGGTCTATTTTGGAAGTCTGTAAGGTTGAATCATTGTAGTTTGGCTTTGATTATTGGGTGTGAGGCTTCAGATATGGGGCACATAGTCTTTGGTGCATGAAACAAGCAATATGAACTGTTCATTAATGAATATGCCCTTATAAGAGATGTTGTAAATGGGGAAATTGGCATATTCCTTGAACCAAGACTTTGGTAGGTAAGTATGGATATTCGGGTTGAATGCATCTCTCATAATTCCATGTTTGTAGAGTTTTAGATAATAACTTCATGGGTACTCATGATGGTACTTCTTTAGATGATCCACTATGTCTGGGAGGGTGAGTTCACACATATCAAAGTAGTCTGGCCCGATGGTTTTGAGCATGTCTGAAACACATGAAATAACTTTGTCGTGGGAATCCATTAGAGCATCCATTGGAGGTATTCATGGACACATATATATTTTCATTAAATTAAAAATATTGGTGTCAAAAATTCATAAATTTTTGAAAGGGGAGGTCCTTGAGTAAGTTAATCACGCATGTCACTCATCCATGTGACTCACATAGGTCACTCACCCAAGTGAGCCACACAGATCACTCTCCCATGTGACCATGTGCAGGTCAGTCACTTAGGTTTATATGATGGTTTGACAAAGTCATACAAATCAATTACACAAAGAAGATCCTATGGAAGGATTGCATGAATGAAAAGCGTAGAAAGATAGCATATAATAATTTCATCAAGAGAACATAAGAAGGAAAAATTGGAAGGAAGAATTCCCTGGGTGGTCACCTCTATTTATAGATGTGGTTGACCTGCATGCCATACATGCATGGCTAACCTCCATGGATGACCTCTACGGAATACCTAAGTGACCCCAAGAATCCTTTCCTCCCTTTAACTCATGATTATACCCACATCATATGATTGGATCCAATCTTATGGGGGATATTATTGTCACACTTTTTTATCGCATGGTTATGAAATGATTTAATGAGAAATACTTCAACAAATTAAGAGGTGAAGAACCCTGAGAAGTATCAATAGAACTTTCCAAAATTGGCCTATATACACCAGGCCTCTGTTCCAAGAGGATCGCATAGGCCCTACCTACGCAACCCATAATGGGAATCCACCCTTGATTAAGGCACCTACATGTGACACCAACGTGGGGTACCTGTGTGAGAAATTTCGTTCACCAAGAGTCCCATGTTTGCCTATAAAAAGGACCCTAAGGATCCTCATTTAAAGAACTGGAAAATCAGAAGAAACCACATAACACTGATTGTGTAGCCCCTTCGCCCAAACTCTCAAAACCATTCAGTTAGCTCTCTAAAACCCAATAGAATAGAGAACTGAGGGGGTACTAGGATTATTGTCCTTCCAAGTTCTGAAATATGAGACACATTCATGAAGACCCACTCTCCCCTAGTTGACAAGAACTAGCAAGATGGTCCATTCCTAAACCTAGGACCTACATGAGACCCTTCAAGGGACACATGAGGAAACCCTTGGTTCCTAGATCAAGGCCTCACCCTAGATTTTATACTGAGTTTTTCCATCACCCAAGGAATCTCCAACTCACACGGGCCTACCCTACACGAAGCACTTCCAATTCCTCCCAGTCTTACCTTGTACGAATGACCATCTGATCTTCCAAACCTGACCTACGTGAGGCACCTTCTAACCCCTATTTCAAGAAACTAATGGGAGGGATAATCTTCCTATAGATCCATCATATTAGGGGGAATAATTTAATCCTCCACCAAATCCTCCATACTTTTAAAACAATGGAGACACACACTAGAATATCTCTCACTCAGTTATGCATTCCTTTGGTAAGAGGTCTCCCGCACTTCTCTCACCTAACAAGTAGGGTCCTCAAGGTGTGTTTAGTTATAAAACCCTTCATTAATGAGGAACCCAACCCTGGGGGTAGTTTTAGGTACCTCTCGGTCTCAGATGTAAAGGTTAGGATATTCCCCCCTTCTTGTCTCTAAGATTAGGGACTTCCTATTTCATATAGTGAGGGGTATGGTGATCAAACATTCTTTTTCCTTTAATAGATATTAGTGACTAATCATCCTCTCTTACTTTGGAACTAATAGTAGGGAACACCTCCTAGAGTAAGCCCTTGTAATTTATTATGGGTCATAGATAAATGAGTAGTCAAATGTGACAATCGTTTTTATGAAAATGGGAAAGGAGGCGATCACATCAAAGCCCATTCTTCTTCTCCCATAACCCCAACCTCTTCCACCAGAAGAAGAAGAATTGTGAAATTTTTCAAATATTTATCTTCTTACTATTTCTCAAATTAGAGCATGATTCATTTTGGATTAGTGTTTAGAAAAAAATCATGAAATATACACGTTCATATGCATGTCTCAATCAAGAATCCTTTTCTATATCTTCCCCTATCCTTCCTTTAGAGGGCATCCATAGGCATGGGTCCTCAAAGACATGTATCCATATTTTGATCCTCCTATTCAATATAATCCCCAACCACCCTCATCATAACTAAGGGTATCATCCTAGGTGAAATACCTAACCAAACCTCTAAATCACCATGAGTTAAAACTTTCCTATTGGTTTTATACACTTGGGTCTCCTCCTAGGTGTATGCCCCAAAACCATGTCATATTCTCTCAAAAGGACACATTCTCCAATGAGAAAAATCTTCAAATATTATCCATAGTATTGTGTCCTTAAAGTCATTGAACAATGTGGGCTTTGAATCCTATCAAAGTGGGATACGTAGAAAGCCTCTCTAAGGTCCAAACCCAAAACCCTAGATTCTTTGTAATATTATCTGGGCCACATTCTCAGTGGGTTATTAACCAAACTAGTAGGACACACCCCATATGGGTTCCTTGGTATTATTTGACATAAGTCCCACACCAACCCTTGGCTAGGTATCTTTCACCTAGATGTCCTTGTCACATGATGTTAAACTGTACGGTTTGGTCCTCATCACATAACCTTAAAAGGTATAATGTGTCCCATTAAGCGGTACCGAACTACATGGGTTTTGATTCCTTTTATAAGAATACAAAGGAATCCCATCTCATGGGTCTGATCCCGATATCAATATAACTCTAATCACCATGGACGATGATAAATTTCAAAGCACCCAACAGTGTACCTCAAAACCAGCATTGTAATAATAAATGACTAAAGAACATCTAGTCTAAATAAAAAAAGGAAACATTGATGGATAACCTTAGATACATATAGATATCCCCATTGATAGATAACCTTAGATACATACAGATGATTTTAGAATCAATAAATGATAATAATTGATTATTAATATAGGGTGACCTGATTTATACTTGCGATTCAATAAAGATTTCATGAATATGTATCAAATCTATAAGAAAGTCTCGAAGTAGGAAACAGTTCCCCCTAAAAGGGTGTGATGAGCCCAACCTCATATACTCTACACTAATGTGAGTCCTTAATCATTTTTTGGGCCATTTTCCAAAAAAAATGTCTACCTTTCGAAAGAAGGTCCATAAAACATCTCAAATTAGGGAATCGTTCAGTGTTTCCAATTATACAAACAAAACCCATTGGAAACCATCTGTAGATACTGAACCTAACATTAATGATTGTACAAATATCAAACCCCCATAATAAATCATAAGGGTAGAAACATTTCCACAAAGAAATAAGGGTTTTTTAGTTTTTTTACATTTTTAGGGAATTTTAGGTATTTGAGGATTTTTATGGTTTTTAGTGGTTTTATAGATTTTTAGGGTTATAAAGTTTTTTTATGTTTTTAGGGGTTTTGAGTTTTTTTAGGGTTTTTAAGGTTTTCTATAATTTTTAATGTTTTTAGGGGTTTAAAGGGACTTTTGAATTTATAGTGGGTTTTTAGGGGTTTTAAGGGATTTTCTAGGTTATCAGGGGTTTTATGGATTTTATGGATTTTATGAATTTTATGGGTTTTAGGGTTTTTTTTCTGGATTTTTAGTGGTTTTTATGTTTTTAGTGGTTTTACGCATTTTTAGGTTTTTAAGGTTTTTTTAGGGTTTTTCAGGGTTTTAGGGTTTTTAAGAATTTAGGTATTGCTTGGGATTTTTAGGATTTTTATGGGATTTTAAGTTATTTTGGGATTTTGAGGTTTTTTAGGGTTTTTACCATTTTTTTGGGTTTTTAGGTTTTTAGGTTTTTTTAGTTTTTTCAGAATTCAATGATTTTTTAATTTTTTTTAAATTTTTTAGGGGTTTAAAGGGTTTTGAATGTTTTAGTGGGTTTTGGGGTGTTTTATGGGGTTTTGGTTTTTTATGGTTTTAGGGTTTTTATGGTTTTTAGGTGTTTTAGGGCAAGGAAGGCTCGAGACCAAGGTGAGCTTGGTCCCCCAAAATTTATTAAAAAGGAAAAGAAAACAACATAGCATTACAAGGAGGGATTACATAATCAGGTGTGAAAATCACCCTTCAAATCAGATTCCACAAGAAAAGAGAAAAAAGATGAGGCGATGAAGGACCATATTGAGCACCTCTCTATGATATCCTGCTTGGAAAGGGAATCTGCAATAGCGTTCGCCTCCCAGTAGGAATGTGTCACATTGAGGATAAACCTTTGAGAGAGGGTAAGGCACTCCACCCATTGAGGGAGAATCTTCCCAAGGACACACATGGATCTGTTCTTAAGGGCATTCACCACAAGCATAGAGTCTGATTTGATCCAGATAAAGCTCTATCCAAAGTGGATGGCATACTTAATCGCCTTCATCATGGCCCACATTTAAGCTTAGAGGGTGCACCCATCACCAATAAAGTGATGTAAATATCCATTTACGAAACCCCAACAGGTGCGGAAGATCCCGCCGCACCCAGCAGGACCTAGCGCTCCCAGAGCCGCACCCTCCACATTGACCTTAATTCAAGAGGGGAAGGGAGGGATCTAGCAGATGAACATGGGAACTAGTGGTTTTTTAGTCCTCTCAGGGACACCAAGCAGCCGAAGGGTAATGAGGTCATTGACATCATTCACCATCGAGCTTGTCTAGATACAAGATGCTGAAAAAGCTCCTTATGAATCATCACTACACCATCATGTAAGGAGAGTCTCCTCTTGTTGAAGGTAGCCACATTTCAGGGGTTTTCATTGTTTTTAGCGTTTTTAAGTTTTCTAGGGGTTTTAAGTGTTTTTAGGTTTCTAAGGTTTCCTTAGGGTTTATCAGGGTTTTAGGGTTTTAATATTTTTAGGAATTTTTAAGGGGTTATTATTATTTTTATTGTTTTAGGTTTTTTAGGAATTTTAATTATTTTCATGGTTTTTAGGTTTTTTTGTTTTCAGGGTTTTTCGGTTTTTTGGGTTTTTAGGTGTTTTTTTATTTTTTATGGTTTTTAAGGTTTTTTATAGTTTTTTAACATTTTTTGTGGTTTCAAGTATTTTTATAGTGTTTGGTGGTTTTAGTTTTTTCATGGGTTTTAGGGTTTTTAAAGCTTTTTTAGATTTTTTAGAGCTTTTTTTGGGTTTTTAGAGTTTTTTGGTTCTTAGGGGTTTTAATTGTTCTTAGGTTTTTAAGGTTTTCTTAGGGATTTTCAGGTTTTTTAGGGTTTTTAAGTCACTATGGGTTTTTAAGGATTTTTTTAGATTTCTATGGTTTTTTAGGGTTTTAGGTATTTTTAGGGTTTTATGGTTTTTAGGGTTTTTTATGGGTTTTTTTTGGAGGGGTTTTGGGATTTTTTGGGTTTTTAGTGGGTTTTATTTTTTTTAGATTTTTTAGGGGATTAAAGGGTTTTTATATATTTTTAACTTTTTTAGGGTTTCAATGGGGTTATAATGTTTATAGTGGTTTTTATGTGTTTGTGATTTTTATGGTTTTTTACGGGTTTTATGATTTTTAGGGGTTTTAGGGTCTTTCAAGGGTTTTTAGGGTTTTTAGCATATTTAGGTTTTTAGGGGTTGTAAGTGTTTTTAGGATTTTAAGGTTTTATTAGGGTTTTCTAGGGTTTTTAGGGTTTTTTATGTTTTTAGGGTTTTTAGGGTAATTTTAGGGTTTTATGTAGTTTTAGGGTTTTCAAGGATTTATATGGTTTTTTAGGGTTTTTTGGGTTTTTTTGGATTTTGGGTTTTCAGATTTTTTTTTATTTATTTATTTAGAGTTTTTAAGGTTTTTTAGAATTGTTTAACATTGTTATAGGTTTTTAAGTTTTTTAGACTTTTTTGGTGTGGTTTTTAGGGTTTTTATAGTTTTTATGGGTTTTTTGTATTTTAGGGTCTTTTAGGGGTTTTAGGGTTTTTAGCATTTTTAGGTTTTTCAGGGGTATTAATTTTTTTTAGGTATTTAATGTTTTCTTAGGGTTTTTCGTGGTTTTTCAGGTTTTTTAGATTTCTAGTGATTTTTAGGGATTTTTTATGATTTTTATAATTTTTTAGGGTTTTAAAGATTTTGAGTGGTTTTAGGGTCTTTTGGGTTTTTTTATGTTTTTAGTGTTTTTTAGGTTTTTAGTGGTTTTGAGAATTTTTAGGTTTTTAAGGTTTTATTAGGGGTTTTTAGGTTTTTTGTGTTTTTTATGTTTTTAGAGATTTTTGGAGCTTTTTATGATTTTTAGGGTTTTTAGGGTTTTTTTGGAAGTTGACAGGTCTTAGGGTTTTTTAGGTTTTTAGCATTTTTTTGGGGTTTTAGGGGTTTTTTAGTTTTTATGATTTTTAATTTTTTCATAGTTTTTTAATGTTTTTATTTGTTTATAGGGTTTTTATAGATTTTAATAGATTTTTAGGGTTATTATGGGTTTTTAGGGGTTTCTAATTTTTTTTAGGAGGTTTTGTGGTTATTATGGGTTTTTAGGGTTATTAAATTCTTTTTTGATTTTTTAGAGTTTTTAGGGTTTTAGGTTTTTTATAGGTTTTGAGTGTTTTTAGTTTTTTAATTTTTATTAGGGGTTTTCAAGGTTTTAATGTTTTTAGGGTTTTTTATGTTTTTATGGATTTTTAGGGGCTTTTTAGGATTTTAAGGTATTTTAGGGTTTTTGGGATTTTGATGAGTTTTAGGGTTTTAAATGTTTTATAGGGGTTTTAGGGTTTTTAGTGTTTTTAGGGTTTTTTTGGATTTTAAGCATTTTTAGGTTTTTAATGTTTTCTTAGGGTTTTAAGTGTTTTAGGGTTTTTATGTTTTCAGGGATTTTATATCTTTCTTGGGATTTTTATGGTTTTTAGGGATCTTGAGGATTTGTAGGGGTTTTGAGGGGTTTTATGGGTTTTATGGGTTTTAAGGTTTTTTATAGATATTAATAATTTTAGGGGTCTAAATAGTTTTTTAAAAAAAATTTGGATTATTATAATTTTTATGGGTATTCATGGTTATTTAAGATTTTCTAGTGTTTTATGGTCTTTAGGGGTTTTAGGGTTTTTAGGGTCTTTTAGGGATTTTTTGGGGTTTTAGCGTTTCTAGGTTTTTAGGGATTTTATGTGTTTTTAGATTTCTTAATATTTTCTTATAGGTTTTCAAGGTTTAAGGGTTTTTACATTTATAGTTATTTAATTTTATGGATGAAATACCATGAGCACATAAATGAATGAATTAATATGTAAATATGGAATTTAAATAAATGAATTATACATAAATTTTTTATCTATCATGGTTAATTAATTAAGTAACATCCACTTAATATTAACAATACATGTAACAGATAAAACAAGGTAAAATTTATTCATAATAAATTAAAATCCCTCAATTAAATTTTAATTTAGACTCAGCCTTCCATTGCTTGATAAGGAATGAAAACCTTAGAAATAGGTGTTTGTACAACCCTCACTGGGACACTTGCTTTTAACGTGGAGTTATTATGAAGGTTATGGGTAGACTTAACAATCTTAAAGAAAAAGTATTATTCCTCACAAGAATTGATGTAACTTATAGGAAAGTTTTGAGAAAATCCATGAAAATATTTCAAGATAAGGGATTCCACTCAACAGATCAAGGAGTTGTAAGCCCGTAGTTGGAAAATACCTTCCTACCTAAATATATTTGAGTAGGTTGACCAACCCTCATTGGGGTTATAAAGAGAATATGCATCCATTCCACTAAACTTTTCTATCAACTAGATATTCTGAGTTCAATGGTGATGGCTATTGGGACTTTATAAAATAGTTTTTCATTTAATAAAATCAATTAATTTATTATTTCTCACATAATTTATAATCAAAAAAATTACTAATAAGTTTATATTTAATTGTAAAATAAAATGAAAATCTCATCACTCACACTATCCTTATGATCAATATTAGATAAATACAATCTACTCTATAGATACTCATGTTTTGACCTATAAGACTTTGAAATATTCCTAAGAATATTTCTGAAGTTAGGTGCTGAGTCGGCATGGAAATACGGGTCCTGGAGAGCCTCGGTGCGGTGATTTTGAAAATATTAAATATATTTTCTCATTCACACACAGTTTTGATTGAAAATAGGAATAACTACTGAGTGTATTCTTAGATCATAATTTTAATATTGTGGTTGAGTTCAGAACGTTGTGTTTACCCTAGGTGCAACATAAATTTTTATTTGCTGGAAGTTTTGGATGGAGGTGAGATGATGGGGCGTTAAATGGTGGATTAATTCATTAAATAAAATTTTAATTAATTAATTAAATCTAAACCTAATACTCTCTCATCTCCCTCATTTTGGGTGCACAATGAACCAAAGGATAACCTCTCATCCTCCTATCCTCTTCTCACTTTGGCAATGACAGAAACGAGCCAAAATCAAAGCGTCGAGGTGTTGTCGATCTCCATTTCTAACACAGATCATCATCAAATCGAGAAGCAGTATGAATTGAGAGTCATTATTCACCCAAAGCTATGTTGTTTCACCCTTTAGGTAGGAAGTTTTATTTTTGGTCCCAATCCCCATTCATTAGGATTTTTTATATGGTTTTAGAGCCCAATTACTATTTTTAATGATATGGGATAGGTAGATATATGTGTTTTGGGTTAAAGCGGAGAGAATTGGGAATTTTTTGAGGTGATTCTTGACTGTAATTACCATCTAAATGGTGTGTAGTCTAGAGATATGCATTGTGTATCCCTTCCTATTCTAGGAAGATGAAATTTGGGTTCTACACGCAATATACCATGGTTACACATCATGTAATACCCCAAACTGTGTGACCATGGGACATATCTTGGGTTAACCATGTGAAAATACCTAGCCATGTATAACTACATGGCCAAAGTATGTGGACACGAGGTCTAGTACACGGGTATGGGTAAACCACACAGCCAGGGGTTGGGTGAAGTGGGACATGGTGTGTACCTTCTCTACACGTTGTGTACCCTTACATGGGTTGGAAAACCATGTATAAAGGATACACTACTAGGTGCTCGGGTGAGATCACATGACATGTGGACCCCAGTGCACACTATTTACTTCTTGGGATCTTCTTGAGATCTTCCAACTTCCATATATCCTTCTCTAGTACTCAAATTCAAGCTTGAAAGTAGCCTATCCTAAGTAGTTTTCCATGTATAATGCACCGGTGGTCTCTGTTTCGGCCTAAGAGATATAAGGTGGAATTTTCATAGAAAGAATCTTGTGAAGTTGTGATTAACTAATGCTGGATATTAGTGTGGTTCATGAATATAGATGCTGGGATTAGTGCTCCCATGTGGGTTCAGGGTGTGGTCTTCCCTTACCTCTATTCTTTGGTTGATACGGGACTCCCCGCATCATGGGTGTGGGTTCTTTTATCTTTAGGTAGTTCCTACAGGGTTGGTTCTCTTCTAATGGATTAGGGAAAATATTCCCTATGATGTTCGTATAGTTGGACAGTGCTCTATTATCTTGTTAGGGTGTGGTCCCTCCATACTCATTTGGTAAGATAGAGTAGGTACTCCCCTGTTGGACTAGGGTGTGGGTCCTCTATTTGTAGAGTTGGTACTCCCCTATCATTTCTGGGAATGAGTCCTCCATATGTGACATATAGATAGAGTGGCTACTCCCCTATCAGGTTATGGAGTGGGTCCTCTATTCTTAGAGTCAAAACTCCCATGTAATTCCAGGGTATGGGTCTTCCATATGTGTTGTTTAGGCAGAGTCGGTGCTCCCCTGACATACCAGGGAGCGGGTCCTTTAGCCTGGTTAAGTACTCCCCTGTCATACTAGGGTTCAGGTCCCCCATAGTAATTGATCCAATAGAGTAGTACTTCTGAATAGTATGAGGGTGTGGGTCATCACTTAAGGAGTAATACTTCCCTATATCTGAGTAGCAATGGAGAGTGGGTCCTCCATTGGAGTTGGAGATCCCTCGGCTGTTGAGTAAAGTTACAAGGAGAGATCCCCTCAACTAGATATGAGTAATTTCTGGTTATGATTTAGTTCTCCATCGAATGAATGAGGTTTGGTCCACTCCATACAAGAGTGGTGGAGGTTTCGCGAGTTGTTTAGGATCTAGTAATCCCTCAACTGTAGGGCAGTGGTGACATAAATATCCCTTCATACTCTTTCATTATAAAGGATTCATGTGGTTCATAGTCTGTAGTAGTTCTCCCTCAACTGTGTGCATTTTTGAGGAGTGGGCCTCTCCACATGGGTTTCTTCCACCTTACTCAAAGTGCAGGCTAGTGGTGACAAGACCTATGGTGCTGGGAACTAGAGATGGACCTAGTAGGTTGTTCCTGATGGATTTTATCTCTCGGATGGGTGTCATCTGGGATGGATAAACTCAGGAAGTGTGTTTTCCTAGTTTCATGTTACCATTAGAGCCTTCTTGTAGAACCATGTTGTGGGTTATGAGGTTAGACCTCATGATAATTGGAGTTTTAGATTATTATATCTTATTTTTCTTAGGAGCCTTAGTGGTTATGTCATGTTTTGGGTTGGAACCCCTTGTGTACTGAGTATATGTACCTCTTATGTGCCCACACCTTATTTTTTGTTACTCTCCTTCTATGGGAGGAAAATACGTGTGGGGTTTTCCGTGTGCTTTTTGTGTTTAGATTCTCATGGTTGGATGAGGTCGCTCTACTGTTAGGGGTGGAAAATGCTCTATGAGTAGTTCATTTACTCACTTTGTTAATCCCTCTATACTTGGATGAGGTTACTTCTTTCTAGGTTGATTTGTGTGATAGAGTTTATCCTTACTCTCTTATTGGGTATTCTTTTGACTTAACTGACTTTTCATGTACAGATGATATATTATTTAGATGTAATTTCTCTCTTGATGGGGTTCCCTCTAGCTAGGTCTAGTGGACTATCACCTTTCAGTTTCTCCCTTTTCTTTTAGGTTTTTGGGGAACCTATTGAGTATTTTTATACTCACCCCTAAACAGGATTTTCCCGCATATATTGTGTCTTGTGTAAACTACAGGCATTTTGACAGAGTCTATAGAGGAATCGAGGTAGGTGGAGCTTAGCAAGATAGACTGACTGAGTTGTTTACCAAAGTTGGGTCAAGGATCTTTTTGGTAGTTACTTTTGACAGTGATCCCTTCTTTTTGAGTAGGTTGGATGCTTTTATAGTTTTCTTTGGTGGGCGCATGTTTTTCCCTTTTCACTTTCAATACATATTTTTTACTCTAGTTTATGATATATGTATGAATTCATTTTAGTTTCTAGATTATTATATCTCTACATTGTTTAATTGCGGTGTTTGTGGGTGCATGCGTATAGGTACTTTAGGAAAATGCCTCCCTGGGTTTAGTTATTCCTTAAGTACTTGTATCCACCCCTTGTCCTATGGAGTCAGGATTGGGGTAGTTGTGGCTCAATATCTAGATTGGGTCAGGTCGTGAAATATTTGTATCAGAGTAATTTCATTCCTTAGGATGTTTTTCAGACTATTCCCCTTAAGAGGTTTTGGTTGGGTTTCATAGAGACAGTGTCATGGTGTTTTGAGTTTGGCTCTCAAGTCAGATATCCCAGTGTTGGTGTGGCGGCCGACATATCTATTCACTAGGACTCTAATAAAATAATTTTTGACTTGGTATATTATGACACTAGTTTTGGGGGGAAATAAATGGTACATGCATCATACAGGACTAGGCTTTGGTTTGTTCTTGTCCTTCTTGAGTCATCTCCCCAGATATACTCTTTGACTATGGTACGTCTTGACTCTGTTTTATGGTTCCTCTACAATGATAGTCATAAAGGGTTATATGTCTTGATTATGATGACAATATTCCCCATAGAAAGGCTTTAGTGTAGGGAACTAGTTCTGAGGTGGTTCCTCTAGGTGGATCACTAGTTTTTCCACCACCTATTGAGAAAATGGTCGTGCCAACATTTCAGGTCATAGATGCTTGCAGTCTGAGTGTGTTGCACGAGTTCTATGGTCAGTGACCTCTAAGGTGTTGGGGTGATCCAAACCCCCAGGTAGTAGATGAATGGTATGACGAAATCACACATGTTTTCCACCTAGTGAGGACACCTCCAAATCATATGGTGGTCCTAGCAGTGATTCTTCTACATGGTTTGTCCAGGTGATGTTGTATTTTTGCGATGTAGTCCCACGATGAGGCGACACTAACATGGGTACATTTCTAGAGAGTCTTCAGAGAATAAATATACCCATCCACGTTGATATTAGTGTGTATCTAGGATCTTCTACAGCTTCAACGAGGTAGCATGACTATGTCGGAGTACTCATCAAGGTTTAGAGACCTGTCACATTACTATTTTGATATGGTTTGAGACCTATTCTATAGAGATAAGACCTTTTAATAGGGAATCCACTGAGATTTCAAATTAGGTGTGGTCTCCTTGTGTCTTCCCTCTTATGCAGGGGTACTAGAGAGAGCTCTGGTCATAGAGAGATTCCTGGCTGAGGGACAGGTAGATGTGTCCCATGGTGGTGGTCATGAGGATGATGCATCTACAATAGCTAGAATATGATAGATGATAGGATCACAGCATAGGAGGCATACCCAGGCACGTGGGCCTATATTACAGGAGCATCATCAAGGATAAGGTAAACCATAGGAGAGGTGGTGTTATGATTGTGATGGATAGGGATATCTTTATAGAGATTGTCCAACCCATCATGTTACTGAGAGGGAGATGGTTAATGGACTACCTCGGTATATGTAGTGCTTGGAGCAGGAATTTCTGCAAGATGGAAGATGTGGCGGAGGAGCTGGGATAGCAACGAGGGGTGGAAGGTGGTTCAAGGTGTTTCTAACACCACCCCCAGGTGGTCCACACCTAGATCAGGGAGCTAAAGGATGTGTGTGAGGACATCTATAGTCTATAGAGTCCTTTGACCCAGAATCTCTGAGGATGAATAGAGGTACACTATGTGTCCTTTGTACTTTCTGTAGTAGAAATTATTAGACATTGTAGTGAGGTACTATTTTCTTTCTACTTCTTGATTGATGTTTAAACTAGGGTGACATTGGGTGTCGGTAAAACCATGTGTTGGTGTTGTTTGTAATAGTTTCAAATTCACAAGAAATATAGGTCTTTATCCCACCAAGATGTGTTTTTAAGACATGATAATAATCTTGCAGGTGAGTCAGTGCCACCCAAAGCAGATAGTATCGAGGTGTGGTGGATGAGTCTCTCTGACTTGTGTGTTCAGGACTGGGTGATGTGTTGATGGTTATGAAATAGGGCTTAGTAAGACCTAGTTGATCGTGTAGACATCCCTTTGTTGTTAATTAGTACCCTCATGAGCTTAAAACCATATTATTACATGATACGGTCAAGGGGGGACAGGATGTGGTTTGACGTAGATTTAGACTCACAAGGAAGAGGAATGATTTCCCCACTGAGAAGAATTTTTGTGATATGACCAAAACTATGTGGGTGAGTCAGTGTTGCCCAAATTGGATAGTATCAAGGTGAGGTGAACGAGTTTCTTGGAATTGTGTGTTCAGAGAGAGGTTGAGCAGTGGAGAGCCTTTATTAGAAACAATACTTAGCAGTAGAGTTATACCATATGATGTTTCTATAGTGTGTATTGGTTTCCTACCAACCATACTTAGTTTGGATGCCACTAGTGGGTGTGGCAATGTTTCGGTTTTGGCAAGTTGTGTTATATCTGGACGTTCATAGATGAAGGTCCTGGTAAGGCCAAGTATTCAAGCTTGGGAAGACTTGTTTTGTTCATCTGTACCCTCGCATGCTTGGTGTCAATCTAGAACACAATATTCTTGAGGAGGTTGTAGTGAAGTCCATTTAGGGGAGGATGTGAACCAGTATGTTAAGTGGTTATCTGTGTCAAGTTAATGAGATAGTGTGCCACTAGACCTTATGATTGCAATTGGACTATGATGATTGGTGATTTTTTTCACCTATCGCAGTGGTGGAGACATGTTCCCACTTGTTTCATGATTTTGACATGGTTAGATCTATACATAAGAGTGTTTTTACTCATTGTTTCCCCTAAGTGTGTGCTTGGAAGCAGTATGAGAACCCTTGGTGAGCTTGCGGGCATAGGAGTTATAGTGTAGAGTTCAATTTCTTTTCCCTATATCAAGCCTTTTTCTTTTCAAAGAAAAAAATATTTGAAGGTGGTAGTTATGTAGAGACTTAGATTTTGACTTATAAGACTTTGAAATATTCTAGAGAATGTTTCTAAAGCTAGGTGTTGAGTCATCATGGAAATCCAAGGCCCAGTGATCCTCAGCATGGTGATTTTGAAAATATTTAGTAAATTTTGTCACACATGCGTGGTTTTGATTAAAAAGTGGAATAACTCCTGAGTGGAGTCTCGGATCGGATTTCTGAGACCTTGGTGGAGTTCAAAATTTTGTGTTTACCTTAGGAATGACATTAAGTTGTCTACGCTGGAAATTTTGGATAGAGGTGAGATAATGGGGTGTTAAATGGTGTATTAATTGATTAAATAAAAAAATTAATTAATTAATTAAACCTAAACCTAATACTCCCCCATCCCCCTCACATTGGGTGAACAACAAACTAAATGAGATCCACTCCTCCTCTCCTCTCCTCTCTTTGGAAACGATAAAAATGACCCATAATTGAAGCGTCGAGGTGTTTTCGATCTCTATTTATAACATAGAACATCATAAAATTGAGAAGCAGCATGAACTAAGCATCGTTCTTCACCCAAATATATAGAGTTTTTCCCTAGAGGTTGGTGGTTTGATTTTTGGTCCTGATCCCCATTATTTATACTTTGTTTTAAGTTTTTAGATCCCAGTTACTATTTCTAATGATCCCTACTAGGTAAATCTATGGGTTTTTTGTTAAACCGAGGTGAATCGAAAATTTTGGAGGTGATTCCTGACTAGAATAACCATCTACACAGTTTTTAGTATAGAGAGACATGTCGTGTTACCCTTCTTGTTCTATGAAGATGAATTTTGGGGTCTACACACCATGTATTGGGGTTACACACCATGTAGAACACCAAACCATTTGACCATGGGACATGGCTTGGGTTAGCTATGTAAAACTACATGGTTGTGTACAACTACACGACCAAAGTACATGGACATGGGGTTTGGTACACGGGCACAAGAAAACCACATGGCTAGGGGCCGGGTGAAGTGGGACACGATGTGTACCTTCTCTACACACCATGTACCCCTACATTGGATGGGAAACCATGTAGATAGGATACACAGCCAGGTTCTCAGGTGGGCTCACATGCCATGTGGACCTTAGTGCATGTCGTGTACTCCTTGGGATCTTCTTGAGATTTTCTTCCTTACATATATCCTTCTCTGGGACTCTAAATCAGGATTCAAATAATCCTATCCTAAGTATTTTTCTACATATAATTCGATGGTGGCCTCTAGTTTGGCCTACGAGATATGAGGTGTAATATTTAGAGAAAGAATCTTGTGAATTTATGCTTAAACGATTCTAGAGATCGGTGTGGTTCTTGAATATTAATTTTGGGATCGGTGCTCCCCTGTAGAATCAGGATGAGGGTTTCCCTTACCTCTCTTCTTTGTTGAGACAGGACTCCCCACATCATGGGCATGGGTTCTTTTACCTTGGGGAATTTCCTCTAGGATTGGTACTCCCCTAATGCATTAGGGTGTGGGTTCTCTATGATGTTTGTATAATTGGACAGTGCTTACCTATTATGTCATGGCATGGTCCCACCATACTCATTTAGTAAGATAGAGTAAGTACCCCCCCCCCCCCCCATTAGACCAGGGTGTGAGTGCTTTATCTATGGATTCAGTACTCACATGTCATATTAGGGTACATGTCCTACATATGTGATGTATACGTAGAGTGGGCACTCTTCTATCAGGTTAGGGAGTGGTTCCTCTATTATTGGAGTCATAACTCCCCTATCGTTCTAGGGTGTGGGTCCCCCATACGTGTTGTTCAAGTAGATCTGGTACTCCCCTATTGTACTAGGGAGTGGATCCTCTAGCCTGGGGTTGGTACTCACCTATCATACCATGGTGTGGGTCCACCACAATAATCAAGCCAGTATAGTAGTACTCCCCTATCATATCTGGGTCCGGGTCCTCACTTACGGAGTAGTAATCTCTCATCTCTGAGTAGCAGTAGGGAGTGAGTCCCCCATTGGAGTTGGATATCCCTCAATTGTTGAGTATAGTTATAAGGAGCAGTCCCCTCCACTAGATATGAGTAATGCCTAGTTAGGAGTTAGTTCTCCATTAACTAACTAAGGTGTAGGCCACTCCATATAGGAGTGTAGAGGTTTCATGGGTTGGTTAGGATCTAGTACTCCCTCAACTTTAGGGTAGTTGTGAGGTGTGGTTCCCTCCATACTCTCTCATTACAAAGGATTCGCATGGTGCATAGTCTAGATCAGTTCTCCCTTAATAGTTCATATATGTGAGGAGAAGACCTCTCCACATGGGTTTCTTTAGCTTTGTGCAGGGTACAGGCTAGCGATGGTAGGACCTCTATTATTGGGCACCATATCTGGATCTAGTAGGTTGTTCTTGAGGGATTTTATCTCTTGTACGGGTGTCATCTGGGATGGCTGAGATCATGGAGTGTGTTCTCCTAGTTTCGTGTTACCATTAGAGCCTTTGAGTAGAACCCTATTGTGAGATATGAGGTTGGAACCTCATGAGACTTGGATTTTGAGATGAGTGTGCCTGAGTGTTTCTGGGAGCCCTATTGGTGTTATCATGTTATGGGTCGATGCCCCTTATGGACTGATTATATGAACTTATTTCATTCCCACACCTTATTTTTGTTTACTCTCCTGCCTTGTGAGGCAAATATGCATGGGGTATGCCAGGTTCTTTCCATATTTAGCTTCTCATGGTTCAATGATATCACTCTCCTGCTAGGGGTGGCAAAGACTCGATGTTTAGTTCATCAACTCACCATGTTGATCCCCCTATTCTTGGATGAGGTTACTTCTTTCTAGTTGAAATTGTGGGATAGAGCTCTCCCTTACTCTCTTGTTGGTGATTCTTTTGAATCAGCTAACTTTTCATGTACAACTGAGGATGGATCAAGATGAAGTTTCTCTCTCGATGGGGTTCCTTTTGGATAGGTCTAGCAGACTATATCCTTTCAGTTTCTCCCTTTTCATTTGGGTTTTTGGGGAACCTACTCAGTATTTTTATACTCACCCCTGTATAAGATTTTCCTGCACGTGTTATGTCTTGTGAAGACCAAAAGACTTTTGACGGAGTCCACGAAGGACCCAAGGTAGGTAGAGATTAGTGCGCTAGACCGACCAAGGTATTTACCAGAGCTAGGTCAAGAATCTATTTGTTAGTTAATCTTGAGAGTTATCCCATCCTTCTCAACAGGTTGGATGCTTTTATATTTTTCTTTGGTGGATACGTGTTTTTTCCTTTTCACTTTCAATGCTTCTTTTGTACTCTAGTTTGGTATAGATGTATGAATAAATTTTGTTTTCTATCTTATTATATCTTTGTACTATTTCATTGAGGTGTTTGTGGGTGTGTGAGTATAGGTACTTTAGTAAAAGTCCTCCTTGAGTTTAGTTATGCCTTCAGTGCTTTTCTCCACCCCCTAGCCTATGGAGGTGGGCTTGGGGTAGTTGTGGATTGAGACCCAGCTTGGGTCGGGTCATGACATACTCACTAGAAATAACTTCCATGAGTGGTCTAGACACCTTTGGGATGTGCTACACCATGAATGGAAATATTACATGCTATAATCTTCAATGCCTAATCCACCTACCAAGGAGACGAATGATAAATATTTCCTTGTTTATGAAAAATAATTGAGTGACACGATCAATGTTCAATGTTTTTTGATTTCTTATGTGTCTAGTGAACTCATGAAGTCTCATGAAAACACAATTGTGTATAGAATTCTTGAGAAACTCCATGGTATTTAATAAGAGATATCTAGACAGAAATGGTTTCATATTTCCAAGCTGGTCTTTTAGATAACTCTTTGAGATTGTTCCCTAGTTGTGCTTCATGTATCCAATCTCATTGGCTTCATTGAGTACCTAGAGGTTCTAGGGTTTAAACTCCCTAAATAATTGGGCACCAAATTCATTATTTCATAAATACCTTAGTTATTACCTAGATTTATTGTAAATTTTAATATAAAAAACATTGACAAGTCTCTACTATATCTTCTTAATTTCTTTATCCAGGTAGATAAGGATAAGAATCGTGAAATTAATTCCACCCTTATGGTGATAAAATTTAAAGTTATAGTGAAGAGATCTAAGTCCAAATATTATTCACACAATTCTAAGAAGAGGATGATCAAGGGGAAAGCAGGGGAATAGGATGTTGTTTGTTTCTCATGTGGAAAAAAGTGACACTGGAAGAAAAATGGCACCCGTCCAATGAATCAAGGGTAAGTTTTAAGTGCATTTTTTATCGAGTTCAATTTTTTTTGTTTCTAAAAATTGGGGTTTAGATACAGCTAATAGTGCTCACATGTGTATTAAAATATAGAAACCATTTAGAATAATAATATATAACTAAGGGGAGGTAGATATATGAGTAGCCAATGGAGCTAAACTTGTTTTTATAGTTGTCAGGAACTACCACCTCACATTGTCAAGTGGAATGATTTTGGTAAAGGTTTTTTATTAAATTACTTTGGTTACCAAAAACATTATATTTTTGTCCACACTTGATATATATGGATTTATTTTCATGTTTTAAAATGAATTTTTTTTCTTCAATAAAGATATACTTTTTTATGGTAAGTCATATTTAAATAACATTCTTCATTTTTTAGATTACACAAACCAAGTAATGGAAATTGATAATGAAACTGCTTCACATGAATCATACCACACCCACCTATGGAATCACTGGTTATGCCATGTAAATAAAAATTGATTGACTAAATTATACCAAGATGGATTTTTAAATTATTTTGAACTAAAACCAAATTTTCTATGTCATTCATTTTTACAAGTTAAAATTATAAAATCCTTATTTAGGGGAAAATTTTAAAGGGCCAAAGAGCCTCATGAATTAGTTCATACATGTAACGACCCAAAAATTCATTAACGAAAGTTCCCCTTGGTCTATTTAAATGTCTTATTATGGCTATATAAAATGTATGCACTTATTTGGTTCAATGTTTTTTTTAAAATACTTTTTAGAATTGTGACCTTTACTAATATAGCCATTGAATAGTAATCACATGATTAGTATAAATATACGGCTTTAACAAATCCAATTTACTCAGAATTCAAGTATTTTTGAATTAAATAATATTTTAATAAAATATTATTGTTATTAAATTAATTTTTATTAAATATAAATGATTTTATAATTTTATGAATGCAATTGTAATTTTTATTAAGGTTTGAAAGCCGTTTTTGTCAAATTCCATGAATTTTAGATAAATGTCAGTTTTTATTTTAAAAGTAAAAAATCACATATTTATAAAATTATTTAGATAAAATGAATATTATTTTTGGAATCAGGACATCGAAATTATCCAATTGTTAATTTTTTATAATTTTCTGAGATAGTCTAATTTTTGGGTAAAAATTAAATACTATTTAAATATATAATGTGTTTTATGACATCATAATGACCCAATAGTGATTTAATAAAATACTATAAATGATATGTTCATCCAATATATGTTTTAACATTAAAATAATGTGATTTTAGGTTTTTTTATTTATTTTAAAAAACTTTAGTGGACCCTCCAAGAGTTATAAAACATTTTCACTTTTTAAATGAATTTCCTTGAGAGTGTGACTCACCTCCACATAAGAAACCCTATTATTTTAAGAAGTTAGGAAATTATTCTTATAAAATATATTTTTTTCACTCACCATTGGAAAAACCGTGGGTAAAAACCATGGGATGGTTTGTGGTATTGATTAGTTTAATGTGTGGTGACCCAAACCTAAATAATAAATAATTCCCTCTCATTTTCTATATAAACCCACCCAAGCTCCCACTTCCTCTTCACTAAAAGCATTTTTAGTTAGTACAACCTCTTCCCTCTTATCTATAGAATCCTCCCAAGGCACCCCAAGCTCCTAAGAAGCCACTATCAAGCCTCTCCCAAGCCTTTGGGATCACACTTCCAAGTAAGGGATTTCTTCTTTTCCCATTTTTCCTCAATTTCATTATGTTGTTATACCCTTTTAATTTCAATTAAAAATGTTGGGTTATGATTTATAACCTCCCCCATACATCCCTATTTATGTTTTAATTATTATATACCCCTTTCACTCTCATTTAATACCTCTAATGCACACTCGTTACCATGCCAAAATTATGTAAGGAATTTCTCTCTCCTCATTTACATTCAAGAAATTCCTTTGTATTATGAATCTAAACTACTTTACATATGTTGGGACATGTTTATATATGAACCCATTACTGTATATTTCATAAAAATATGATGATACACCCCTTTCTCTCTCATCAACCATTTTTACGAATTTTTATGTCACACCGTTATGCTGCCGAAATTGCACCGCGATTTTCCAAGCCAAAATCATTGTGTAGTGAATACCATACCCGTGTATCTATCAATGGTATTCACCTTTATGAACATATACATATTTAATGGTACTTTCATATGTTTATTCCATATTTATTAATCGTGGAATAACTTATGATGTTGAATGACTCCATGTTATATGATCCATGTGGCACACTTATGCATGAAATGAAATGTTTAAGAAGGGTGCGCCCTGATAGCGCTCCAGTGAATTGGGTAAAGATTATTATCATGATACATCAAGTGAAATGAGGGTTTAATCATGATAATTCAAGTGAAACGAGGATTTACTCATGCTCCATGTGCAATGAGCCTTGGCTCATGCAAAAATCATGTTAATTAATGTTGCCACATTTCCATGTTATGTTAATCATGTTATATCATGACTTTATGTTCATGTTTATATTATGCTCCATTGATATTCTTATTGCCTAACATTTATTTTATATTTCATGTTATACCTCGTTAACTCCCTTAGTGGGCTTTATAGCTCACCCTTTTCTTATGCGTGTCCTCAGGTTATCCCATGAAATGCTAAGTACGAGGGAATGTATTGGTCATGTAAATGAAGTTTTCAATAAGATGTTGCATCCTATGTTTTAAGTTGTTATGTAATGTTCATAAGCCCTAAATACACTAGACCTCTTGATCTTCTATGTTGTATCAAGAGAATTTTTCTATTTAATAAATCATATCTAAGTGTGTAATAAAATGAAGGGTTGTTATAATTGGTATCAGAAGATAGGTTTAGTTATTTTTGGTATTAGGATTAGAAAACCCTAGTGAAAGACTTAGGGATAAGACTAAGTATAATGAAAACATCCCTAAGTTTTGGTTCATATTGAGTAAGTGGTTTATCAATAAAATACATCCCTATCTGGATAAGATCAGGTAGAGGTGGATCTGGCACAGATGTACCTAGGGGTGAAAACCCCGACAAGGAGTTTTGGGTTTGACCCAGGGTATCTTGGTACACGACAACAGTATTTGCTGCACTCTTGGTTATGAAACTCTCGGGGGATATGCATTGGTAAATTAACAAGCTTAGTATGAACCATTATTAAGGAAATTCCCCTAATAATATATGTTAGAAATTAGATCATGGATAACATGGATTGAAGCCAATGGATTCATAAGTTAAGGAAATAAAAGTTATTTATAAGTCATCAGTTTTGTCCTTGGATTACCCTTTATGTGTTACCCCTAACTTTCTTTTTATTCCATCCAATGTTCGGTAATATGAGGACTCGGGATAACAATCAATGTGAAGATCAATTTGATGAATGTGCTAATGAGATTCCCAATCTTATGGGAGTGGGAATGGCTAACTTTTTCACACTTCTCTCTCAGTTAACTCAAGATTTGAATATAAACATGGTTCAAGAGGAGCGTTCAAACCTCCCCCCCTAAGAAAGAACAAGTCGCTATCGAGATCTTCATGAGACAAAGTCCTCCTACTTTTAATGGATCATCTGATCCCTCAATCATCGAACAATGGATCAACTCCATTTAAAAGATCTTCTGCATCCTTCAATGTTCTGAACAAGGGAAGGTTCTTATGGATGCCTATCGTATGGAGGTTGAAGCTGATCAATGGTGGACATTGATTGAAAATATGAAGCCTGACATGAGATCAAGGCATTGGAATAGAAGTATTATCAGAAGATGTTTTTTGATAAATATTTTCCACACACCCTCCAGTTTAAGATGGAAAGGGACTTCCTTTACCTCAAGAAAAAAGACAACGAATATGTTGGAGCGTACGAGGAAAAATTCACAACGCTTGCACGATATGCCTCTAGATTTGTCGTTACCCCTGAATATAAGGTTGACCACTTCTTTGGGTGGATGAATCCTAGCCTGTGGAAAGCGTTGGCGATTCGTGACTTCGAAAGCTATGAAGAAATTGTTTGATATGCCCTCAATGTAGAAATGGAGATCGAAGAATCTCAGGGGTATCCTGGGGATAAAAAGAGTAAGGTGGACTTCAATTCTAGCGGTTCGATGGATAAATCCAATGGTGCTAAGAAAATACAGCACCCCACTTACCAAAGGTGTGTAAATAAGAACCCCAGAAATTTCTTTAAGGGGACGAGGAAATGCTTTAGGTGTGGAAGAGAAGGGAACCTGGCTACTAATTGTCAGTAAGAAAAACCTGTTGCTGTGATAGGGGAGAGGAACACTTTGCTTGACCCTCAACGCATTGTTCATTGCTTCAACTACAAAGAACTGTGGCACTTTGCAAACCAGTGCCCTAAGCCAAGGGTTATCGAAGGAAACTAACAACCTCTAAGGCAGAAAGGGTGAGCTTTGGCCATCACTACCGTCGAAGTGAACCCCGACAATGAAGTGGTGAAAGGTACGCTAGTTATTCATTCAAGAATAGTGAATGTACTTTTTGATTTAGGTTCTAAAAATTCTTTTATATCCCGAAAGTTTAGTAGAACAATCCCAACACCACCACAAATCATGTAAGTAAAGATGTCTGTGAGTATAGAAAATGGGGAAATCATTGCATCCCATGAATATAACTCATCCCCTATCATAATCGGTGGATTGAACTTCCCGGAGAACCTCATCATACTCACTCTGGTGGAATTTGATGCAATTATTGGCATGGATTGGCTTTCCCTATATAGATCCAACGTAAATTATCGTGAGAGGGAAATCAATCTCCATATGGAGAATCGACCCCCAATTCTATACAATTGCAAGGAGAAATATGGATCTTATTTAGCTCCATAATCTCAAGCATGGATATTACTACCCTATGAGCATGTGTATCTGGCTCTGATGATTGAGTCCAATGAAGTAACCATCCTTGAAGACATGTCTATTGTTAGGTAATTTTCTGAAGTGTTTCCCAATGAATTGTTTGGTCTTCCTCCTAGAAGAGATGTTGAATTCTCAATTGAACTTATACTTGGGGCATTGTCAATATCCAAGACTCTGTATGTAATGGCTGTTGTGGATCTTGAGGAGATGAAAAAACAACTACAGGAGAATCTGGGAAAAGGATTTATATTCCCAAGTGCTTCACCATGGGGTGCACTAGTCCTCTTCATCAAGAAGAATGATGGTTCAATGCGCCTTTGCATTGATTATCATGAGCTTAACAAAATCATGATAAAGAACAAGTATCCTTTCCCATGAATTGATGACTTATTCGATCAGTTGCATGGGGAAAAATACTTCTCCAAGGTGGATTTGTGGTAGGGATATTATCAAGTAAGGGTGAAGAAGCAAGATATTACCAAGACTATTTTTTGTATAAGATACAAACACTATGAATTCATAGTAATGCCTTTCATACTCACTAATTCTCCAGAAATCTTCATACACTTGATGAATAAAGTCTTTAGATATTACCTTGAAAAAATTGTGGTAGCCTTTATAGATGATATTCTAATAATACCAACACCAAGGAGGATCGTGAGGAGCATCTAAGAACTGTACTAGAGACCTAACAGAAGGAGAAGATCTATGAAAAGTATAGAAAGTGTGATTTCTGGTTGAAGGAGGTCTCATTCTTGGGATATATCATCACAAGAAATGGGATATCTATGGATCCCTCCAAGAAAGCAACAATTGAGGGATGGTCAAGGCCAACATTGGTAACGTATATCCGTAACTTCTTTGGGTTATCTAGATATTATCGACGATTTGTGAGAAATTTATCACAATTTTCCAACCCTCTTACCAAGATAACTTGGAAGGGAGTAAAGTTTTCTTGGAGTGATGAATGTGAAGAAATATTCAAGGAGTTGAAAAGGAGGCTTGTCACTGCGCTTGTGCTCACTTTACCCACAATTGGAGAACTTTTTGTGGTATTCAGTGATGCTTTAAATAAGGGAATGGGTTGTGTGTTGATGAAAAATGACAAATTCATTGCCTATGCTTCAAGAAAATTGAATGTTCATGAGCAGAATTATCCAACACATGATTTGGAGTTGGCTGTGGTGATCTTATCTTTAAAATTTTGGCAGCATTATCTCTTTGGGGAGAAGTGTTAAATATATACAGACCATAAAATCCTTAAGTATATATTCACACAGAAAGAGTTGAACATGTGCCAACGAAGATGGTTAAATCTGATCAAATACTATGACTGTTCAATCCATTACCACCCTGGGAAAGTGAACAAGGTGGTGGATGCTCTAAGTAGAAAGGACCCAAGGATTCTATCATTGGTGTGAATTGAGAAGGATCCAATATTCTTAGATTTTAAGAAGATGGACATGGGAATAATAAAGAAAGTAACATCATCAATCCTTTCACAAATGATTTCTCAACTGTCACTTTTGGAAAGGTTAAAGGATGCTCAAAAGGATGATGTGGGAATTTAGAAGAAAGTAGAAGCTATCAGAAAAGGTAAATCCTCGGAGTTCAATGTTAATGAAGAAGGAATTGTGAGATTTGTAAAAAGACTATGTGTTCCATCATGTCCAAAGTTTAATAAGGAACTTTTGGATGATGCACATAGTTCAAATTTCTCTATTCACCCAGGAAACACAAAGATGTATCGAGATCTCTGAGTGCATTATTGGTGGGATAATATGAAGAAGGATATAGTTGAGTATACATCAAAGTTCCTGGTGTATCAGCAAGTGAAGGTAGAGAGGCATAAGTCTAAGGGGATGATGAAACCATTGCCCATACCAGTATGGAAATAGGATAACATCACAACGGACTTTGTTACTGGACTTCCGAAGATATCCAAAGGCAGCATTGCAATCTAGGTTGTTTTGGAGAGTCTTACAAAGTCTGTACACTTTATTACGATTTGGGAGGATTTCTCATTGGATCAACTAGCATGGATATATATCAGGGAAGTGGTAAGGATGAATGGAGTACCACAATCTATTGTATCTGATCGAGATCTAAGATTCACCTCTAAGTTTTAGAAGAGTCTTCAACATGCTTTGGATACTGAACTGAACTCCAGTACGGCCTATCATCCTCAAACAGATGTCCAATCTGAACAAACTATTAAGATGTTGGAGGATATGTTAAGAAAATGTTCTGTGGACTTTAAAGGAGGATGGGATCAACATCTTCCTCTGGTTTAATTTTCTTATAATAACAGTTTCCTCTCGAGCATCTGAATGGAACCTTATGAAGACATATATGGGAAGATGTGTAGAACACCATCATGTTGGGATGAAGTTAGTGAGCGTAAGCTGTTAGGACCATAAATGGTCGAAGAAATGGTGGAGAAGGTGAAAACCATTTAGCAGCATATCAAGGCATCCCAGAGTCGACAGAAGAGTTATGCTGATAACCATAGATGAGACCTTGATATTAAAGTTGGAGACATGTTATTCCTACGTATATCTCCATGGAATAATTTCATGAGGTTTGGAAAGAAAGGGAATTTAAGTCCTAGGTACATCGGCCCCTTTGATATTATTGATTGTGTCGGGGCTATGGCCTATCGACTAGCACTTACACATAGCATGGCCAAAGTACATGATGTCTTTCATGTATCCCTCTTAAGGAAGTACATACCAGACCCTTCATATGTACTCTCTTTAGAGGTAGTACAATTAGAGGAGGATCTTTCTTATGAGTAGAAACCAGTAAAGATCTTAGATCATAGAGAAAAAGTTCTATGAAATAAAACGATGCCCCTCATCAAGGTGTTGTGGAAAAACCACATGTTTTAAGAAGCAATGTGGGAATCAGAAGAAGTGATGAAGCGGAGTTATGCACATCTGTTTTAGTGTGGGAAAAGGAAATTTCAAGGGTGAAATTTCTTAAGGGGGGAAGATTCTAATGACCGAAAATATCATTAATGAAAATTCCTCTTGGTAAATTTAAATGTCTTCTTATGTTTATATAAAATGTATGAACTTATTTGGTTCTATGTTTTGTTTTTTTAAATACCATTAAGAATTTTGATCGTTGCTAATATAGTTTTTGAATAATGATTGCATGATTAGTATAAATATAGGGCTTTAACAAATCCAATGTACTCCGACAAAGGAAGTGATGGCCTCATCCGGTAGACTAGCCTCGTATGAAGCCCATTTTTCAGAGCTCGGAAATTAGGGCTTCTCTCTTGACCAAGCCCAATCCGAGCTTCAACATGTTAATCTCAAATGGAACTACCTACGAGAGAAGTAGAGGTTGATAGAGATTACCACTCGAGTAATGTTATCCGAGCCACCCCAAGAGTATGTCACCATCGCACACTTTACCCTTTGATCTTATGTGGGTGTTATAAGGGGTTGTGTAACAAGAACTTATCACTATGATTTTGTAAATTATTTTTGTATATAATAATGAATATACATTCATTTAATTACTTTTACTTTGTAAATAGTTTTTAAAGTGAAAATAGTATTTTTAGTTAATATTCAACTAAGAAATCTATTTTGATGAATTAAAGGATTTTTTTGAATTAAAAAATATTTTAATAAAATATTATTATTATTAAATTAATTTTTATTAAATATAAATGATCTTATAATTTTATGAATGTAATGGTAATTTTTATTAAGGTTTGAAAGCTCTTTTTGTCAAAACCCATGAATTTTCAATAAATGTCGGTTTTTATTTTAAAAGTAAAAATTCGCATATTTAGAAAATTATTTAGAAAAAATGAATATTATTTTTGGAATCAGGATGTTGAAATTATCCAATGGTGAATTTTTCATAATTTCCTGAGATATTCGAATTTTTGGGTAAAAATTAAATACTGTTTAAATATATAATGTGTTTTATGACATCATAATGACCCAATAGTGATGCAATAAAATACTATAAATGATATTTTCGGCCAATATATGTTTTACCATTAAAATAATGTTATTTTATTTTTGTTTTATTTATTTTACAAAACTTTATTGGACCCTCCAAGAGTTATAAAACATTTTCACTTTTTAAATGAATTTCCTTGAGAGTGTGACTACCTCTGCATAAGAAACCCTGTTATTTTAAGATTTTAGGACATTGGAATTATATAAAAAAATCCACTCCCCTTTGGAAAAAACCATGGGCTGGTTTGTGGTATTGATTAGTTTAATGTGTGGTGACCCAAACCTAAATAATAAAGAATTCCCTCTCCTTTTCCTATATAAACCCACCCAAGATCCCACTTCCTCTTCACTCACAGTCTTTTGAGTTCGTCCAACCTCTTCCCTCCTCTATCTAGAATCCACCCAAGGTGCCCCAATCTCCCAAGAAGCCTCTCTCAAGCCTCTCCTAAGCCTTTGGGATCACACTTCCAAGTAAGGGATTTCCACTTTTCTCATTTTTTTCTCAATTTCATTATGTTATTATACCCTTTTAATTTAATTTGATAATTTTGGGGTATGATTTCTCACCTTCCCCATACTTCTCTCTTAATGTTTGAATTATTATAGACCCCTTTCACTCTCATTTAATTCCCCTCATGCACACTTGTTACTATGCTGAAATTCCGTAAGGAATTTCTCTCTCCTCATTTACATTCAAGAAAATTCTTTGTATTATGAATCTAAATTCATTTACTTATATTGGGACATTTTTCTATACGAACCCCTTACTATCCATTTCATGTAAATATGATGAGACACACCTTTATCTCTCATCAACCATTTTTACGTATTTTTATATCACTCTGTTATGCTGTTGAAATTGCACCGCGATTTTACAAGCCAAAATCATTATGTAGTGAATACCATACCCATGTCTCTATCAAGGGTATTCACCTTTATGAACATATACAAATTGAATGGTACTTTCATGTGTGTATTACACATTTCTTAATCGTGTAATAACTTATGATGTTGAATGACTCCATGTTATATGATCCATGTGGCACACTTATGCATGAAATGAAATGTTTAAGAAGGGTGTGCCCTGATAGTACTCCAATGCATTGGGTAAATATTCGTATCATGATACGTCAAGTGTAATGATGTTTTACTCATGATAATTCAAGTACAACTAGGATTTACTCAAGCTCCATGTGCAATGAGCCTTGGCTCATGCTAAAATCATGTTAAATGTTGTTTCCACATTTCCATGTTATGTTAATAATGTTATATCATGCCTTTATGGTCATGTTTATCTTATGATACATTGATATTCCTATTTCCTAACATGTATTGTATCTTTCATGTTATGCCTCATTAACTCCCTTACTGGGATTTATAGCTCACCCTTTTCTTATACATGTCCTCAGGTTATCCCATGCAATGCTAAGTACGAGGGAATGTAGTGGTCATGTAAAGGAAGTTTTCAATAAGATGTTGCGTCCTATGTTTTACGTTGTTATGTAATGTCCCTAAGCCTTGAAGACACTAAACCTCTTGATTTTCTATGTTGTATCAAGTGAAGTTTTCTATGTAATAAATCATGTCTAAGTGTGTAATAAAATGAAGGGTTGTTATAATACAGATGTGTATGGACCATTTCTTATTGGGGAAAGGGGTGGGTTCTCATACTTCATAACTTTTATTGATGATTTTAGTAGATATGAATATGAATAATTAATTAGGTATAAGTCAGATTATTTTGATAAATTCAAGGAATGTAATAATGTATTCAAGAACCATCTTGGTATGAATATTAAGAAACTCTTCTCAAATTGTGGTCGAGAATGTATTAATCAAGACTTCATTGATTACTTATGGGAGTTTGGGATCCTATCCCAACTCACTCCATTTAATACACCTCAGTGGAATGGTATAGGTGAAAGAATGAATTACACCATATTAGATATGGTGAGATAAATTGTGAGTTATGTGATTCTTCCATTATCCTTTTGGGGATACGCATTAAAAAGAACAATAAAAATACTAAACTAAGTTCTAAATAATGTGATAGATAGTATACCATACCATTTATGGAATGTAAATAAACCCGTTTTTTCATAATTACATGTTTGGGGTTGCAAATAATTTTTTAAGGCCTCTTAAGGTAATAAAATTACACCCTAAGGAACAAAGTGTGCCTTTATAGGATTCCCCAAAGAAACAAGGGGATATTACTTGTATGAACCCTTGGAAAAAAATTTAACAGTGGTAAGACATTCCATATTATTTGAGAGAGAGTAAATCTCTAAAATAGAAAGTGGGATCAAGATAGACTTCGATGAAGCTGAGGCACAAGGTATACAAGAGTTGGAAAAGGAACATATTCCATAAATCCCCATGGTAGAAGAAACTATTCTAGTGGCACAGGTACTTTTTAGGAGTACAAGAAAGGTTAGAGAACCAGAATGGTATGTCTTTCTAGTCACCAAGGATGGTGATTCATTATTAGTTAATAATAATGATCCACTAACCAACAAGGAAGTAGTAAGTGGAATATATGTTGCGAAGTGGCAAGAAACTATAAATTCTGAAATAGATTCCATATACCAAAACCAAGTATTTATTTTGGTAGATCCTCCAATATATGTAAATTCTATTGGATTCAAATGGGTATTCAAAAATAAACTATACATGGAAGGATAATTAATTACATATAAGGTGTGACCGGTTCCAAAATGGTTTAAACAGTGTCAAGGCATTGAGTACAAAAAAAACTTTTCACCAGGTGCAATGACGAAATACATCATAATTATACTTACTGTTTCAAATTCCCAAGACTATGAGATTTGGGAAATGGATGTAAAAATATCCTTCCTTAATGGGAACCTTCAGAAATGTTTCTATATTGAATATCCTAAAAGGTTTGTGGCTCCAAAGGATTCGAAAAAGATATGAAATTTGAAAAAACCCATTTATGGTGTCACGACCCATCCCCTGGGGCCCGTACCGTGACTACCCCAAGCCCTCCTTCCATAGGACAGGGGTAGCGACTAGCACCGAAGGATTATTCCCTAAAACTGGGAAAGCATTGACATTATAACCTGTAAGCACACGTAACCAAGCACACAGCAAGATAGGAACATAAGTAAACTGTACTGTAAACAGAGTGAGTGCAGTAAGTAAAAGGGGCCAGAATACAATCCCAATTGGAAAGTACAAGTAAAACTGTGATACAATACAACTGAAGATAAGGGAAAGTCTGATATTGGGTCATCCTCTGAGGATCCTACCTGAAGGGTAGGTATAGATCGCCTCCTCATCACTCCACGTCTGTCTGTCTCCTCCGCGTATCGACATGTCGTATGGTCCACCTCCAGGCATCGTCCAATCCTGATACTCACGTCCTCAGTCAGTGTTATCTGTCATCTGCACCAAACACAACGAAGTGCGGGAATATTCCATGAAGGGTTGATTATAAAGATACTCAGTAGGGACCCCAAGACCCTCAAGGTCTCACAAAACCCACAAAGGATAAACCACAATGTTTGAAATCAATAGATAACCCTACTTAGGTATATGCCATTACATATACCTAAGTTATCAAGTAATCCATCTCAATCATGAGGAAAACATAAAGGTACTGAATCAGATCACACCAGGACTTATTCTAGGGGTAGTAACAAGTAACATCCCCAGTCACATCGTCGAACACTTCGGCTGCTAGAGAACCCCTCCTATATCGAGTATAGTGGGCCTGCCGCATCCCACATAGGTGCTTCCCATTAACCTTGGACTGCTGAGGAATTCATCCTGTCGAGTACTGTGGGTATACCATGTCACACAGAGGCACTCCCCACCATGGTTCTACCGCGTCCCATATAGGCTCTCCCCCTCATGACTTTCTAAGGTACTCCACCTATCGAGTACCGTGGGTTTGTCATGTCACACAGAGGTGCTCCCCCTTGTAGCCTAATGAGGCACTCCTCCTGTCGAGTACCATGGGTCTGCCACATCACATAGAGGCACTCCCCACTATGGGTCTTCCATGTCACACAGAGTCACTCCCCACTGGGCCTATCAAGTCACTCTTAGTCGAAAAGGTCAGCAGTCGTCAAGTCTCAGCCAGCTACTAGGTTCCTACACTATGCTCACTCATCTACGGGAGGATCCGTTCCACAAGCTACTAGTCGATACTCCAACATACACAAAGTCCCATGAATAATCATCTCAAAGTTATTTCACGTCATAGGGGTCTCAACGCAATAGAGGGTGCGTCAATTGGACGCCCAATCTATGAGTTATTGGCCTTTTAGTCCCGAGGGCCCGGTTGGATTCATGATCGATCCAAAGTGACCATCCCCCATCTTAATCCAAAACTCCAGTAGGGTATACTCAAAGGGACTGTCTCTCTCCAAGATTTCCAGCATCGTTGATGGTTCGTCAAACGGATGTCGGGTGCCAAAGTTATGGCCAAAAGGAAGTAAATGGGTCATAGTGGGCCCGACATATTGGGTTCAGCCCAGCCCGCTGGGTCCGGTCCGGCCCGGCAGACCGCGAGGGGGTGCCGCGAGGGCGGTTCGGCCACGGGGGGTGGGAGGAGGTCGGCTCGGCTCGGCCGAGAGGGCAGAGGCCGCGGGAAGCTCGAAGGGCCACAGAAGACACGGAAGGCCAACGGATGGCGCGGCAGGCCGGCAGATGGTGGTGGCGGCGGCTCAGCCCAGTCAGCGGCGACAACTCGGCGGGGCCACGGGGGGTGGAACCATGAGGCGCAGTGGTTGTGGGTACCACAAATCGGCCCTACCGTGGGAGTGTGGTGAGGGCGCGGAGGTCGCGAGGCTGCGGTGGCCATGGGGCCGCACCATTGCCTTTTTCGCATTCAACACCAAAAATCATCATAAGATTTGTGGAGGGGTCGGGCCATGTTTGTTTGGCCCATACCCTCCACGTTAGGGTGGTAGCATATGGCTCAATAAGAACTTGAAGAATAACTTCAAGCTATACATCACCCCACAACGATTTATTCCCAAACCCAAGAAACAAATCAAGGGAACAACCTGGGAAATGTATTCATTCACAAATGAACCCCTACCTTGATCATTTTTTGACGTCGACAAGGAAGAAGGTGAAGTTGTCGACGATCATCTCGTTTGCTACACACCTCCAATTCTGGGCTCGTGCATCAGTTCTTCGTAGTCGAAGACGTTCCTCCTTGAAGGGTTTCTCGAGGAAGAAGTCTAAGTTGGCGTTCTTCATCGGTGGAGCGTTATTCGTGGAAGAATTTCTTCGTTTTCGTTATTCATTGGAGAGATTTCTCCCACCAAGAGCTCTCCCTTTTTCCAACGAATTCTCCCAAAATAATAGCCCACCAAAATAAAAATCTTTTCCCCAATTTTAATTGTCGTCATAATTTCAAATTGAATTAATTAATTACATAGGTTGGCATAATAAAAGTATGTGTGTTGTCACAATTAATATGGAGGAAGTCAAGTGGCTCCTCCACATTAAAGAGGGAGTTGAGAGGTTTTCTCCCCCATTATGAGGGACTCAGGTGGTCCCCACCACCAAGCTTTGAATTGGGGGTTTTACTAGCTCGGGTGGTCCCCACCATAGAGCATTCAATTTGAAGGATAAAACTCTGGTGGTCCCCACCTCCACAATATTCACATGTGGGAGATTTTATTAGAAATAAAATAAAAGTTTGTTTTATTTTATTTTTCATTTCCACAAAAAATCCCAAAAACTAACTTTCACTCTCAACCCACTGCGGTCGAGGTGAAGGTATCCTTAATCGAATATTGGCGCTGCGAGTTCAACAGTGTCCTCAGATTTCAATTCCGAGCACCAGTTCAAAATTTAGAAAAACCTGCTTGCACGTTTACTAAACGTACCTGAAAAAAAGTTCATAAATTCATTCCGGGCACTACGGGCCTCAGAATCATGCACCGTGAATTTTTGTGGACTCGTAAAATTTCCATATATTTAAAAAAAATACATGGAAATTATGGGTCTTTACATTCTCCCCACCTCAGGGATCTATGTCCTCGTAAGACACAACTCAAAACTAGGTAAACAAGTGGGGGGTACTAAGCACGTATTTGAGCCTCCCACTCCCATGTGCTCTCCTAGAGGTTCTCATGCTGCCAGAGAACGCGCATTAGAGGTATCGACCGCCCACGAAGGACCCGCTCCTATCGATCCTCAATCTCTACTAGAACCTCTATAAAAGTCACCCCATCGTCGACGTTTAGCTCACCATGGTTGATGATGTGAGAAGGGTTGTGCACATATCTCATCAACTGGGATACGTGGAAGACATCGTACACCCGGTGCAACTGAGGTGGAAGATCTAAGCGGTATGCCACCTCACCAACTCTGCTGAGGACCTGAAAGGGTCCGATGAATCTTGGAGATAACTTGCTACCTCATCTAAATCTCCGCAAACCTTGTCTAGGTGAGACCCATAGAAAGACGTGGTCACCATCCTCAAATTCCAAAGGTCTCCATCTCCTATCGTCATATGACTTCTTCCTGCTCTGTGCAGTCTTCATCCGCTCCTGGATGATCCGCACCTTCTCTGTGGTAGCCTGAACCATCTCTGGTCCCACGATTGTTGACTCCCCTAGGTCAGTCCAGCACAAGGGTGATCTGCAAGGTCGCCCATACAACACCTTGAAAGGTTCCATCCCAATGGTGGAGTGATAGTTGTTATTGTGTGCGAACTCCACCAAAGGCAAGTGATCCTCCCAGCTGCAACCAAAGTTGAGGACGCAAGCACACAGCATGTCCTTTAGGGTCTGAATGGTCCGCTCAATCTGGCCATCCATCTGAGGATGGAAGGCAGTGCTCAAACGAAGACGCATCTCGAAAGTCTCCTGCAAACCCTTCCATAGTTGGGATGTAAAATGTGCATCATGATCAAAGATAATCGTCGAGGGTACTTTATATAGCCGTAGAATCTACTACACATAGAGGTGTCACAAGCTCTCTACTGAATCCTACTCTCTGATTGGTAGGAAGTGGGCCGACTTGGGGAGTAGGTCTACGATCACCCAAATCAAGTCATAACCCCTATATGTACATGGAATTCCTAGCACGAAGTCCATGGATATCTCATCCCACTTCCACTCTGGGACCTCTAAATTCTGAACCAAGCCTACTGGTACATGATACTTCGCCTTCACCCGCTGACATGTGAGGCACCGAGAGACAAACTTTGTTACTGTTTTCTTCATTCCCGACCACCAGTGTTGTCATCGTAAATCCTGGTACATCTTCTCCACTCCTGGATGTACCACTAGAGGGGATGTGTGGAACTCCCTCAACACTTCCTCCTGAAGTGACACTGTTACCATGGTACATCCTCTGAAGAGTATGACATGCTCCCCGCCTTCATAAAATCCAGCAGGTGTATGTCCCATGGATATCTGATCACGTCATGTCTCGTAGTCAGCATCCCCACCCTACGCCTCTCGAACATTCCAAAGAAGTGGGGGAGTGTCTGTAAGAGACTGAAGAAAAGCTGCTCCATCTCTATCTATAAGGGATATTTGTAAAGCAGCATGTTGCTTCGTCGCCTCACCTAGAAGCTGTATACCAGACCTGCTACTGAGTGCATCTGCAACAACGTTCCCCTTCCCAGGAGTATAGAATATCTCGAAGTCATAGTCCTGTAGGAACTCATTCCAGCGTCACTGTCTCAGGTTCAAGTCCTTTTGAGAGAAGATATACCTGAGACTCTTGTGATCAGAGTACAATGTAAAACGTTCTCCCCTCAGATAGTGCTACCACATCTTCAAGGAGAATACCACTGCTGCTAACTCCAGGTCATGGGTAGCGTAGTTCTACTCATGTTGTCTCAGCTGTCAAGAACCATAAGGGATGACTGCTCTATCCTGCATCAGGACACATCTGATTCTGGTCCCTGATGTGTCATAGTAGACTACGTACCCTAAGCCCTCCTCTGGTAGCCTCAAGATGGGGGGGAACTAGTCAGCCTCTATCTCAGATCCTGAAAACTCTATTGGCATATCTCCGACCACATGAAGGGTTTCCCCTTCTTCATCAACGCTGACAGTGGTGCTACAACTCTGGAGAAGTCTGGCACAAACTTCTGGTAGTATCCAGCCAAACCCAGGAAATTTTGTACCTCCGTCACACTCCTGGGTGGCTCCCAAGAAAGTACCACCTCAATCTTTTCTGGATATACTGCAACTCTAGCCTCTGATATGAAATGTCCGATAAAGTGAACCTCTTGGATCCAAAACATGCACTTCGAGAGATTACCATAAAGATGGTTCTCTCAGAGTCTGTCCAGTACTACCTACAAATGATAGGCATGCTCCTCCTCAGTAGCTGAGTAGATCAGAATGTCATCGATGAAGACTACTACAAAGTGGTCAAGGCATGGCTGAAAGATCATGTTCATGAGTCCCATGAACATTGTTGGAGCGTTTTTCACACCGAATGGAATAACCAAGAACTCGTAGTGGTTGTACTGACATCTAAAAGCCATCTTCTACATGTCTTCATCTCGCACTCTGAGCTGGTGATAGCCTGATCTTAGGTCTATCTTCGAGAACCACCGTGCTCCCTTCAGTTGATCAAAGAGGTCATTGATCCTAGGGATTGGGAACTTATTCTTCATGGTCACCTGGTTCAGGCACCGATAGTCAACACAAAGCCTCAAACTCCCATATAACTTCTTGGTGAACAAAATTGGGGCTGCCCAAGGTGAAACACTGGGTCGGATGAACCCCTTCCCCTGTAAGTCCTCTAGCTGTACCCACAGCTCGCGAAGCTTCGTGGGAGCCATCGGATATGCTGGTGTAGATATCAATGTCATCCCAGGGTACAAGTCAATGTAAATGTCCACCTCTCTGCAAGGAGGTAGACCCGAAACATCATTAGGGAAGACATCCATGTACTGATCCACCACTAAAGGATAACTTGGACTCACCACATCAATCGATATGAGGGTAAGGCTAGCCAACTGATGAGTGATCGGCTACACTCTCCTTTGGGTAAGTCCATCTTGTACTACAAAGGCTCCCTTCTCGCCGGTGAAGGTAAACTTAGTCTCATCCGTGCAGACACACCACACTTTGTGCCTAATACAATCTATCTAGGCATGGACTGTAGATAACCAGTCCATACCCAAGATGACATCGTAAGTCCTCGACGCCGCTACTAGGAGATCCCAGCCGAAGCTCTAGCCTCCTAGAGTGAGCTCACAGTGTCAGAACCAGTGCGTAATCGTCGAATCCACTCCCATATGAGTCTCTAGCCGTAAGGATCAAGACAACGGCTCTGTTGGAATCTTCGAGCTCCAAACAATGGCAGTGGAAATAAAATAATGACTAGAACATGTGTCTATAAATATTGCATCTAAGGTGGAGTAGACACAAATCATACCTTGTATCATCTCTCGAGTGCCATGATCGTAAGCCTCAGCTTCCTGGAGCTGAGCTCTCCCCTGTCTACCTGCTCCCTGCAGTCGAGGTGGACCTCCTAGTGGTGGTGGTGGTAACATCTCGAATTGTCACCCACCACCAGCTGCACGGCCAGCTCCTCTGCCACGTCTGCATGCTCCCTTTGGACCTCCTCGGGTGAACCTCTATATCTACCTAGGCGATCCTTCAACCATCTTCTGATTATCCATACGATGGGTCAGACAGTCATGAGCCATGTGACCCTGCCTGTCGCATGAGTAACACTGCATGATCCTTGCCTGACTAGTTCCACCACGGGTGCCCTGCACAACCGATCATGAGTCATGTGGTCATCCACCTGTAAGTCTGGTCCTCCTGGACCTCTATGAAATCTGTCTGCTACCAGCTGTAGAATACTTTGCTACATGAAGACTAATGGTGGGTCGCGCTGCTTGTGAATGTTCAGAAAGGAAACTCTCCACTAAGTGGTCTCTCTCTAACACCCCCGGCTACATCGGGATGCTGAGTGAGATCATCGAAGCCCTGATCTCCCACTTGATCCCCTGCTCAAAGGTTCGGGCCCTAAAGAATGGGTATTGCACTATATCTATGAAGTAGAGTGAGAGTTCAGTGAACCTCGCTGAGTATTGAGCCATAGTCATGCTACCCAACTGTAGATGAAGAAGCTCCTGTATGCGCACTGCGCGAAGAGTTGCTGGAACAAACTCTGCCCAAAATAGTCTCTTGAAGTCTTTCCAGAGAAGCGTCACCTCATCATGAACTTGGAGCATCAATCTCCACCATCTTCCTATTGCTGTCTGTAGAAGGTTGGCAGTAAGGATCACTATGAGATTGGCTGGTGTCCCTACCAGTCGAAAGACTCTCACCATAGCCTTCAGCCAATCCTCAGCTGCATGTGGGTCCGTGTAAGAACCAGGATCTTTTTTCCAGGTATGCCTTTCCTTTTTCTGGAGTTTTTAAGAAAAATAAAGTTTCTGGAAATTTTTGTACACGCCGTGTACTTTCTGAGTACACATCGTGTACTCTTCTTCGGCTCGAAGCCGTGTGTTGGTCGTACCCGAGCCACACACACGGTGTGTAGGGGTGATGTGGAGGCCATTTTTGGCGGAGTACGAAAAGACCTAGTACACATCGTGTACTCTAAAATTACACGCCATGTACTTTATTTTTTTTTCTTTAAACGGACCGGGTTCATGCCTGACACACAGAAGCGTCTTCTTCTAGGTCACGTTCATCCGAGAGTGCCGAGGATCCGCGAATCTTCAACAAGCTCCCGCCTCTCCTTCTGTTCTCTGATTTGAGCATGGTTGATTTCATTGTAATCACATTGGTGAGTTCTTACTTCTTATTGAGCCTTGTTTTCCTTTTCCTCCTCCTTTTCTAGATATCATGATTTATGTGTTTCGGACGTTTTCTTAGATCTATGATGTTCTAAGGAGAATATGTCATCGTTGTTCATGTATATCGATCTACTAGGATCGAGGTAGGTGGTTTGTTCCTTTCTGTAGAAATTCTTTGAGTATTTTGTGCGATTGCGCCAATTCCCTTGAATGGGAATTGTGCATTTTTCTATTTTTCCCTTGATTGATTGCCTGATTTCTTGATTTCTATAGTAGAGGTTTAACTTTGTGAATAGAGTAGTTTTTTTTTTGTACTCTGGGTGCTCGTCGTTCTTGTTTTTCCTGTTTGGAGTTTTCCAGTTGCCATGCCTAGTTGTGGGATAGTGGAACTGTTTCTTTGTTATGTTGTTGGGCCTTAGAATGATAGCCAAGTAGTTCTTTAGGTTTACTTGGACGTTGCACGTGCACTGAGCATGTTTATTTCACATAGGACTATAAGAACTTATTGTAGTAGACCATAGGGAGAATAGAAATAAGGGGTTCTCCATAGTGTCTTTTAATATGATTCAAGACAATAGGGATAATTGACGATGAGTGCTTCCTCAGAGAGTCTGTAGTTCCTCGATGCGGGCCACAGGGGGGATGAGACGTTGAGTGCTTCCCCAAAGATCCTTTAGAACGATACGAGACTATAGGGGGAATTGACGGTGAGTGCTTCCTCAGAAATTCTATTCTTAGCTGAACCAGGGGGGTGAGACTGTGTGTGCCTCCAAGAGGGTTGCTAGTACTTGTAGGTTGAACCATAGGGTTAGGCTGTGAGAGCTACCCAGAGGGTTACCTGTTTTCTACTTTTTGTTGATTGTTTACTTGTGTACGTAATATGCTAGAATTGTGGATTGTAGTTGCTGTGTGTTTTTCTGTGTACTGTTTCCTGTACTTTTACTTGCCTTGTATTCATTGACTATTAGGCACAGATCTTTAGGTGATTTCCTACTGGGATTGTATCTCACACCCAATTTGGGCCATGCTTTTGGGCCCAAGTAGACTTTTTTGTTGCAGGAATAGATAAGGGAAAGTGCCCTTCGACTTCTGGTACTTGATTGCTTGGAGCTGGAGAGCAAGGGACTGAGCTTAGGCTTTCGATACTGCAGGAGTTGCTGTTAATTTAGTACTTTGTTTTTTTTACTTATATTTTAGCACGTTGTTGTGTTTGCTGATTTCCTTAGAAACTTGTAACTTTTGAATCATTATCATCATCATTGCTCTATATATTTATTCTTCCACTGTTTGGTTATAGATATGTATGTTGTTACTACTTCCCCTTTTGACTGTTGTTTTCCTCACCTTGTATACCTTACCGAATGAGGGCATAGTTTCCCCAATAACTTACCAAGGCCCTTGCTACTAGTCGACAGCCTCTGGCATTTGGGGAAATGCGCTTGAGGTCATGTGGAGAACCGGGTACGAGGCACCAGTGGAGGGGCTTTAGATTCGGGTCGTTACAAAGTGGTATCAGAGGGGTTTCTTTTCTCTTGATTTACTGTTGGGAGCCTTTAGCCAGGGGTAGGACGGATTTGGTACTTGGTATTAAGCTGTTCCTAGGAGTAGCTAACCCGTGTACAGGGAAAATCCATACTACCTCGTTTATTATATATTTCTGGTTTTGAAATTTATGGTTGATATGATTTCACCTAGAGTGATTTAGATGTCCTGTGTTGTTGTTGTTTTATTATCGCAGTTCTGTTTCCGTCGCAACCTGATGAGATGAGGGTATGCCATCTCATGCATCATATAGACACTTGTTGTAAATCACATGGCATGAATTCTTGCCATGTCATCTAGGGTGCATTAGCGATTGCATGGTGTTGTGATAGACCTTGTGTAGATTATGCATGTTGTTGTGATAGATGTTTGATAGAATCTATGCTACCTTGTTAGAGGATTTTTTGTATTCTACCTTACTTAAATGAACGCCAAGTTTTGATTTGCGGGGAGTATGAGCCCTCATGAATCGGAATTTGGCACTTCTTTGACTTGTTTCAGGTGTTTTCTGGGCTTCTGTGCAGTTTCTGAGCTACTGCCCAGAAAAACCCAGAATACACGATGTGTACTTTTGACTACACACCCTGTAGTTTTTAGGCCATGTCACTGACCGTGTGAGCAGGGACACGCTGTTGTATAAATAACTTCAGGAAAACACCGTGTACGGTTGGTACACACCGTGTAGTTCGGAGTCGTGTACCCGGTCGTGTAACTAACAACACGGGTCGAGGAAGCTCGATTAGAACACGATGTGTTGTAAAGGAACTCGTCGTGTAGTCCCGTCTAGGTACCCGGCCATGTCACGAAAAACACGAGTCGACATCCCCTTCTCTTAGACACGCCATGTTGTTTTTGGAACACACCGTGTAGTCTTGTTCAGGTACCCGGTCGTGTCACGAACAACACGGGACGGTGTCACCTTCACCTATACACGCTGTGTTTGTTTGGAACACGCCATGTAATTAACAACACGAGTCGTCTAAGCCTTGTCTAGTACATGCCATGTTTATTCAAAACATGCCATGTAGTCTCGAGTTAAGTCGGACCGTGTGGGTTAGCCGTGTCAAGAGACTCTAGCAAGGGAATATTTTTCAATTACACGCTGTGTGTTGGGCCAACACGCTGTGTAGTTTGAGGTGTTACACGACCTATAGGGAAGGGGTACATTCCCATGTAAGTGGCTTAAGAAGACATGCTGTGTGGTTTTTATACACGTTGTGTAGTCGTGTTTTGTGAACTTGTGTGTTCTCCTTCCCATGTTCCCGTTTTCTACTCTTGTGTTTCCTGTCCTTGTTTTTTTAATCTAAGGTGTGCTTTTGATATTTCAGATTCATGCCTATGAGACGTCCTTCGGTTGTATGTCTGTCGTCAGGCAGTGATCAGACGCCAGATATGGCTGATCGGGAACTTCCTGCCGACCCTCCAGTCAGGCCAGCCTTGGCACCGGCTGTCATACCAGTTGCAGGCACTGATGTGTGGTTCAAGGAAGGTTTTATGAGGATGATACAGACCTTTCAGGGAGCACCGCCTCCTGCCTCGACTATGGCAAACTTGACGTGGGTTTTTCAGCAGCAGCATCCTCCCATTTTCTCGAGGCAAGGAGGACCCCAGGCTGCAGATTCATGGCTGGAAGCCATGTTGACCATCTTTGAGCATCTGGAGATGCCTCCAGAGAGGCAGGTTAAGCTCTCTACCTATATGCTACGAAACTCCACCAAGAGTTGGTGGTACGTGATCTCACAGGCGGTTCATCAGCAGTTTATGGCTTGGGAGGAGTTTTAGCGCGTCTTTTAGGACTACTTCTACCCGGAGACCCTGAGGGCCGACTGAGCCCGGGATTTCATGATCTTAGAGTAGGGTACTCTTTCTGTCATGGAGTATTCCTCTCGTTTCACCGAGCTATAGTGTTTCACACCCCTCCGGGATGGGAGTGTGGTGTTCTTAGTAAGAAAGTTTGAGGATGGTCTTAGGCAGGAGATCCGCTCGTAGGTGAATCTATTCTAGTTGACTTCCATAACTTCCACCATCAACCATGAACTGATTGTGGAGCGCAATCTGAGGGACTCTGGAGCTGCGAGCCAGGGCGGTTCTGCTTCCAGAGCAAGTTTTCCTCTAGAAGACAGCAAGAAGTGCCAAGGGAGTCTACGCGCGGTGATCCGAGGAAGCGGGATGCATCGTCAGGCAGCCAGGTGATATGCTACCAGTGTGGTCGGTCAGGGCACACGAGGTCGTAATGCCAGAGAGACCTCGTGGAGTGTCGATCTTGCAGCAAGATGGGTCACCTTCAACGTTTCTACTAGGTTTTCTCACCATCATCTGGTGACCAAGTTTCTTCCATGACTCCTCATTCAGGAGCAACACCACCAGTTTCTCACCAGTCAGGGAACTTGAGTTCTTCCGGCCATTCGGGCCAAGGTGGAGGTCGAGGCCATGGCAGTCAACCACCAGTCCCTCATCACCAGCAAGGTGGACCAGCTCAGAGTGGTCATCCAGGGGTGTAGGGTCGTGGTGCAGGCTAGTCTTTCGTCGTGGAGAATACCAATCAGGAGCAGAATCTCAACCCTTCTACAGTTTGAGGTACGATTTTAGTAGCCTCAGTTTTATCTTCAGCTCTTTCTGATACTGGTTCTCTGTATAGCTTTATCTATGTTGCTGTCATGGAGAGCCTTGGGCTCTGCATCTTTTATTCTGCTGACTCGTTGACACTAGACACACCCTTGGGGACAAGGACATCTAGTGTACGCTAGTGTAGAGAGTTCCCTCTTGAGGTTGCAGGGTATCGTTTCTTATGGGATCTCTATGTCCTAGAGATGACAGGCTATTATTTCATCCTTGGGATGGACTGTTTGGTTCCCTTCCAAGCATTCGTCGATTGTTATCTCCGAAGAGTGAGTTTTGTTTCACCAGAGGGTGAATCTTTTCTTCATAGAGGCGAATGGGATGTTCAGGCAAGTCGAGCAGGACTCAAGCATCATGGGCTAGGAAGGGTGATAGCCCATACTGCTAGTTTTTATCTGGATGATCAGGGGACTTCGCAGTTGGACCTTCCTCCAGTGGTGGATCATTTCAGGGACGTCTTTACAGAGGACTTTTCAGGTTTGCCTCCGGAGCATGAGGTAGACTTTTCTATTGAGCTCATGTCAGGAGCAGCACCGGTGTCCATTCCTCCTTATAGGATGGCTGCACCTGAGTTGCAGGAGCTCAAGAAGCAGTTGGAGGAGTTTCATGCAAGGGGTTTTATCTAACCCAGTACTTCTTATTGGGGTCTGCCTATCCTGTTTGCGAAGAAGGCAGACGGTACCCTTCGGCTTTGTGTGGATTATCAGAAGCTGAACCAGTTGACGGTCAAGAACCAATATCCCTTGTCGTGGATCGATGACCTCTTTGATCAGCTTCGAGGAGCCCTGGTGTTCTGAAAGATCGAATTGAGGTCCTATTATCATCAGTTGTGCATTAGACCATCAGATATACCTCTGACAGCCTTCAGGAGAAGGTATGGTCTATACGAGTATACAGTCATGCCGTTCAGTCTCAAAAACGCACCTGCATTTTTCATGGCACTGATGAACCAAGTGTTCCATCCTTACTTGGACTCCTTCATCGTGGTCTTCGTGGATGATATCTTGGTGTACTCTCACATTAGACACGACCATGCTACCCATCTTGAGATATTTTTGAGTACACTGAGAGAGCATCAGCTTTATGCTAAACTCTCGAAGTGCCACTTCTGGATGGATCAAATTCACTTTTTGGGTCACATTATCTCAGAAGTAGAAGTATCTGTGGACCTAGAGAAAGTGAGATCTGTAGTTTCTTGGGAGCAGCTGAAGAACATTTTTGAGGTATAGAGTTTCCTAGGGCTGTCTGGATACTACAGATGCTTCATTCAGGACTTCTCACACCTAGCAGCACCTTTGACAGGACTAACCCAGAAGGGGGATAAGTTCTTATGGTCAGATTCTTTTGATTCATCCTTTTAGGAGCTGAAGGGAAGATTTACGTCAGCACTAATACTAGTCTTTCCAGAGCCAGGTAAGAGCTACACTGTTTATTATGATGCTTCGGGTATCGGACTAGGCGTTGTGCTTATGCAAGGAGATTGAGTTGTTGTGTATGAGTCTCAGTAGTTGAGGCCACATGAGAGGAACTACCCTACGCGTGATCTGGAGTTGGCAGTTGTTGTTCATTCCTTACGCTGTTGGAGACACTATCTTATGGGAGATCACTTTGTGGTCTTAACCGACCACAAGAGTCTCAAGTATATCTTCACTCAGCGTGATTTGAATCTGAGGCAGCACAGGTGGGTCAAGTATCTTCAGTCTTTTGATTTCGAGCGTGCCTATACGCTGGGAAAGGGAAATGTAGTGGCAGATTTATTGAGAAGGAAAACTCAGATTCAGGCAGTTCATGAGGCCCGTAGTGAGTGGCGGCTGATGGCTCTGTTCTCTGAGATGCATCTGGAGGTGCGCAACAGACAGGGACAGACTTACCTATCTTCTGTAGTTGTTACCTCTACGCTTCTTGATCGGTTACGAATGAGGCAGCTTTGTTGGGACCTCGTCTTATTCAGGAAACCTCAGAGCAGATAGAGTTGATTCGGAAGAGGATGGCTACAGCACAGTCTCGGTAGAAGTCTTATGTTGATCAGCAGAGATGACCTCTGGAGTTCGAGGTCGGGGATCAGGTTTTCCTACGTGTCGCACCAAGGTTGGGACACAAGAGGATTCAGAGATAGGGTAAGCTTTAACCGTGGTACATCGGGATGTTTGAGGTTTTTGAGAGAGTTGGGCCGGTTGCCTATCAGTTTCATCTACCTCAGAGGTACCAGGCCATGCACGACGTCTTCTACGTCACTCAGCTCTAATGTTACTTTTCAGACCCATCTCATGTCTTTCAGCCTGAGGAAGTTGAGCTCAAAGTGGATGCATCATTTGAGGAGCATCCCATCCGGATTGTCGATCGCAGTACGAAGGTTCTCCGTGGGTGGTATGTCCCTCTTGTACGGGTGTTATGGCATCATGGACGAGTACAGGACGAGACATGGGAGAGGGAGGCCGATGTACGATCGCAGTGGCCGGAGATGTTCGTGGTTTCTTCTACACCTTGCTAGGGAAATTCGGGGACAAATTTCTTTAAGGGGGGAAGTTTTTAAGAACCCGAATCTTCGTTTCAGGTATGCCTTTCCTTTTTCTGGAGTTTTTAAGAAAAATAAAGCTTCTGGAAATTTTTGAAGTACACGCTGTGTACTTTCTAAGTACACGTCGTGTACTCTTCTCCAGCTCAAAGCTGTGTGCTTGCCATACCCGGGCCACACACACGGTGTGTAGGGGTGACGTGGAGGCTGTTTTTGGTGGAGTATGGAAATACCTAGTACACGCCGTGTACTCTAAAATTACATGTCGTGTACTTTCTTTTTTTTTCTTTAAATGTACCGGGGTCGCGCCTGACGCACAGAAGCATCTTCTTCTAGGTCCAGTTCATCCGAGAGCACCGAGGATCCGTGAATCTTCGACGAGCTCCCGCCTCTCCGTCTGTTCTCTGATTTGAGCGCGGTCGATTTCATTGGAATCGTAGCGGTGATTTCTTCCTTCTTCTTGAGCCTTGTTTTCCTTTTCCTCCTCCTTTTCAAGATATCATGGTTTATGTGTTTTGGATGTTTTCTCAGATCTACGACGTTTGAAGGAGAATTTGTCGTCATTGTTCACGTATATCGATCTCCTAGGATCGAGGTAGGTGATTTGTGACTTTCTGAAGAAAGTCTTGGAGTATTTTGTGCAATTGCACCAATTCCCTTGAATGGGAATTGTGAATTTTCCTGTTTTTCCCTTAATTGATTGTCTGCTTTCTTGATTGCTATAGTAGAGGTTTACCATTGTGAATAGAGTAGTTTTTGTTGTACTCTGGATGCTTTTCATGATTTTTTTCCTCTTTGGAATTTTCCAGTTGTTATGCCCAGTTGTAGGATAATGGAACTGTTGCTTTGTTATGTTGTTGGGCCTTAGAATGATAGTCGGGTAGTTCTTGAGGTTTACTTGGACGTTGCATGCGTGCTGAGCATGTTTATTTCACACAGGACTGTGAGAACCTAGTGTAGTAGACCATAGGGAGAATGGACGTAAGGGATTCTCCAGAGTGTCTTTTAATACGATGTGAGACCACAGGGGGAATTGACGATGAGTGATTCCTCAGAGAGTCTGTAGTTCCTCGACGCGGGCCACAGGGGGGATGAGTTGTTGAGTGCTTCCCCAGAGAGCCTTTATTATGATACGAGACTATAGGGGGAATTTATGTTGAGTGCTTCCTCATAAAGTCTATTCTTAGCTGAACCAGAGGGGTGAGACTGTGTGTGCCTCCTAGAGGGTTCCTAGTACTTGTAGGTTGAACCATAGGGGTTAGGCTGTGAGAGATACCCAGAGGGTTACCTGTTTTCTACTTATTGTTGGTTGTTTACTTGTGTACGTTATATGCTAGAATTGTGGATTGTAGCTGTTGTGTGTTTTCCTTTTTACTGTTTCCTGTACTTTTACTTGCCTTGTATTCATTGACTGTTAGGCACAGATCTTTAGGTGATTTCCTACTGGGATTGTATCTCACACCCTGTTTGGGCCATGTTTTTGGGCCCAAGTAGACTTTTTTGTTGGAGGAGTAGATAAGGGAAAGCGCCCTTCGACTTCCGGTACTTGATTGCTTGGAGCTGGAGAGCAAGGGACTGAGCTTAGGCTTGCGATGCTGTAGGAGTTGCTGTTAATTTAGTACTGTGTTTTTTTTTACTTGTATTTCTGCACGTTGTTGTGTTTGCTGCTTTCCTTAGAAACTTGTACCTATTGAATCATTATCAGCATCATTGCTCTATATATTTATTCTTCCATTGTTTGGTTACAGATATGTATGTTGTTACTGCTTCCGCTTTTGACTGTTGTTTTCCTCACCTTGTATACCTTACCGAATGAGGGCATAGTTTCCCCAATAACTTACCAAGGCCCTCGCTGCTAGTCAGCAGCCTCTGCCATTTGGGGAAATGCACTTGAGGTCATGTGGCGAACCGGGTATGGGGCACCAGTGGAGGGGCTCCGGATTCGGGTCATTACAGTATGTCTCTCCCCTGAACCTGGGTGGCCTCTGGCGCTGTAACTCGTGCAACGTGCTCAAGCAGCGTGCACCGTCTACTGCTGGGGCTGGTGACATCAGTGGCCCAATAGGAAAATCTATCATTGGTTCCTCCACTGGTGCCTCTACTGGAAAAGGGCCCTGCACCGAGGCCTCGTTGCTCGGTGGGCTATCAGTGCATACAATTCTCGAAACCCTAGCTGGCTGTCTTCGTGGAGGCATCCCGAAAAGGAAAATGTGTTCCACAGTTAATAAGTTATACCTGGTGATCTGACTCAATATATCATAAAGAAAACTCTTGAAACACATACACAATAAGTGTTTTCGTTCACTAAGTCAGAAATTAAAAGTCAGGGTCCTGGTGTATGGATACGTCGGTCGTCGCACCAACACTGGATTCTCTAAACAGATAACCACACTCATTACACTTAACACTATTTCCATTAAAAAGAAAGATCAGAGTCCTATGTTCTGTGGTAGAACTGACTCCTCTGATACCAATTTTTCATGACCTATCCACCGGAGCCCGTACTGTGACTACCCCAAGCCCGCCTTCCATAGGCCAGGGGATGACGACTAGCACAGATGGCGTATTCCCTAAAAATGGGAAGGCATTGCCTTTATAATCGGTAAGCACACATAACCAAGCACACATCAAGATAGAAACATAAGTAAACTGTATTGTAAATAGAGTGAGTGCAGTAAGTAAAAGGGGCCTAAATACAAGCCCAACTGGAAAGTACAAGTACAATTGTGATACAATACAACTGAAGATAAGGTAAAGTCAGATGATGGGTCGTCCTCCGAGGATCCTACCTGAAGGGTAGGTACAGATCGCCTCCTCAGCACTCCACGTCTTTCCATCTCCTCCGCGTATCAACACGCCCTATGGTCCACCTCCAGGCGCCGTCCAGTCCTAGTACTCACGTCCTTAGTCAGCATTGTCCATCATCTGCACCAAACACAATGAAGTGTGGGCATATCACGTGCAGGGGTGAGTATAAAGATACTCAGTAGGGACCCCGAGACTCTCAAGGTCTCATAAAACCCACAAAGGATAAACCAGAAAGTTTGAAATCAACAGATAACCCTACTTAGGTATATGCCCATACATATACCTAAGTTATCAAGTAATCCATCTAAATCATGAGGAAAACACAGAGGTAGTGACTCATCTCACACCAGGATTTATTCTAGGGGTGGTAACAAGTAACATCCTCAGTCACATCGTCGAACACTTCGGCTTCTAGAGAACCCATCCTCTATCGAGTATAGTGGGTCTGCCGCATCACACATAGGCGCTTCCCAATAACCTTGGACTACTGAGGTACTCATCCTGTCGAGTATTGTGGGTCTGCCGCGTCACAAAAAGGCACTCACCGCCATGGGTCTGTCGTGTCACACAGAGTTTCTCCCCCTCATGACTTGTTGAGGTACTCCACCTATTGAGTATCGTGGGTCTGTCGCGTCACACAGAGGCACTCCCCCTCGTAGCCTATTGATGCACTCCTCTTGTCGAGTACCATGGGTCTACCACATCACACAGAGGTGCTCCCTACCGTGGGTGTGTCGCGTCACACAAAGGCGCTTACCACTTGGCCTGTTAAGTCACTCTGAGTCGAAAAGGTCAGCAGTCGTTAAGTATCACCCAGCTACTAGGTTTCCTCACTATGCTCACTCATCGCCGGAAGGATCCACTCCACAAGATACAGGTCAAATACTCCAAATTCCACTAATTCCCATGAAGAAGCATCTCAAAGGTCCTCCACATCATAGGGGTCTCAACGTAATAGACGGTGCGTCAATCGGATGCCCGGTCTGTGAGTTATTAGCCTTTTAGTCCCGAGGGACCGGTTGGATTCGTGCTCGATCCAACATGACCATCCCCCATCTTAATCCAAAACTCCAGTGGGGTATACTCAAAGGGACAGTCTCGCTCCAATATTTCTAGCCACACTGACGGTTCGTCAAACGGATGTCCGGTGCCAAAGTTATGGCCAAAAGTAAATGGGTCGTAGTGGGCCCAGGTCCAATCCGACCCGGTCGGACCGACCCGGCCAGACCCGCTGGGTCTGGCCCGACCCGCTGGGCGGCCCGGCCCATTGGGTTCGGCCTGGACCACTGGGTCTCATCCATCTCGGCAGACCGTGAGGGAATTCTTCATCGGTGGAGTGTTCTTCGTGGAAGAAGTTATTTGTTAGCATTCTTCATTAGAGAGCTTTCTCCCACCAAGAGCTCTCCCATTTTCCAACAAATGCTCTCAAAAGAATAGCCCACCAAAATAAAAAGTGTTTCCCAAATTTTAATTATTGGCACAATTTCAAATTGGATTAATTAATTACATATGATGGCATAATAAAAGTATGTGTGTTGGCACAATTAATGTGGACGAAGTCAAGAGGCTCCTTCACATTAAAGAGGGATTTGAGAGGTTTCCTCCCCCCATTATGAGGGACTTGGGTGGTCCCCACCACCAAGCTTTTAATTGGGGGGTTTTACTAGCTCGAGTGGTCCCCACCACCAAGCATTCAATTTGGAGGATAAAACTCCTATGGTCCCCACCTCCACAATATTCACATGTGGGAGGTTTTAGTAGAAATAAAATTTTATTTTATTTTATTTTATTTTTCATTTCCACAAAAAACCCCAAAAACTAACTTTCACTCTCGACCCACTACGGTCGAGGTGAAGGTCTAGTTAAGCGAATATTGGAGCTGTGAGTTCAACGATGTCCTTGGATTTCAATTATGAGCATCGGTTCAAAAGTTAGAAAAACCCGCTCGCATGTTTACTAAACGTACCCGAACAAAAATTCAAAAATTCATTCCGGGCACTCTGGGCCTCGGAATCACGCGCCGTGAATTTTCACGGACTCATAAAATTACCATATATTTAAAAACAGTTACATGGAAATTCCAGGTCTTTACATATGGATTAAATAAAGTATCTAGGTCATGTAAAATTTATTTTGATGAATCCATAATGTAATTTGATTTCATAAATAATGAGTTTGAACCTTGTATTTACAAATGGTTTAGTGGGAGAGTATTTATTTTCATAATAGTATATGTTGATGATGTATTACTTGTTGAAAATGAAATACCAATATTAAAACCTTTTTAGTAATGGTTGAATAAATTATTCTCTATGAAGTACTTCGGTGAGGTAGCATATATTATTGGGATCAATATATATCATGATAGATCTAATAGGCTACTCATCCTATGTCAAAGCATATGCATTGACAAGATAATAAAGAGGTTCAGTATGGAACAACCCAAGATGAGATTATTTCCAGCATTACATGGTATTCACCTTTCTAGGAAAATGTGTCCTAATACACATAAAGAAAGAAATATAATAGAAATAATTCTATATGCATCAATGATTGGTTCATTCATGTATTTTATTCTATGTTCTTGTCTAGATGTCACCTACGCATTAATTGTTATAGGAAGATATCAAACTAACCTATATGACCACCATTGGATGAAATTCAAGACTATACTTAAGTATCTAAGGTATACTAAGGATATATTCCTAGTTTATGGAGAATATAAGGAACTATTCATCATAGGATATATAGATTCTAGTTTCCAAACTAATCAAGATTACATGAATTCAAAAATAGGATACATATTCACTTTGAATAGAGGTTCTTTGAAATGGAAAATCTCAAAGAAGTATATGTCTATAGATTCTATAGCAGAATTAGAGTATAGTATAGTTTTTGAGGTAGATAAATAAGCAATATAGATGTGAAACTTAATCCAATATCTTTATGTGGTACCTAGCATTAAATATCCTATCACACTCTATTTTGATAGTAGTGTAGTGGTGGCTCTCGCAAAAGATCCAAGGTCATATCAAGAGAAAAATCACATACTTCAGAAGTGTTATCTCTTGAGGAATTTTTCTAAGAGATTTTTAGTTTCATTGAGCATTATTTTCATAGAATAAAACATGTTGGACCACTTTACTAAAGCCTTGACTTGGAAGAAACGTTATTATAATGTGAGGTATAGTAGAATAAAATTTATATGCATTTGTCTCTAGTCCAAGTGTGAGTTTGTTGGATTTGTGGTCCTAGGACAAACTTTTTGTACTTCCATTACATGTATATTTGATGTATTTAATATTAATAAAAAATTATTATTAAATATTTTTCATTGTTATTCATGAATCTAATGTAATAATTTCTTATAGTATACATTGCATTGATAAGGTCATAGCATCTCCCCACTATGATAAGAACCTTGAAGTGCTATGAAAATATTCTTAAATATGGTTTTTTGGTTAGATAACATACTATAATAGGATACACAGTATGTAGACTATCATGTGTGATTAATCATAATAAAATGATTCTTTTTCTCATGAAGTTCACAATTGGTAATCTCTAATATGGTATATTATGAGAACAGACCCACCAGTGGGAATTCCTCATGTTTTGGTGTCATCAGATATTTCTATCTACGAGCATGTGTAATGGTCCTTAGACTTCAAGATTATTTTTAATACATGTCATGACTCACACACTTAGATTTTTTAATGAAAACTATGATGACATATGTTCATGGTGTGGTAGGTTACGTTGGGTGAATTCTGATTAACATGTCATTAGTGAATAAGTTGATGAAGGATTTGTCCCTTCCATCTTTATAAAAGAAAATATCTTATCCCTTTGATTGGAATATAACCATCATCCTAAATTTCATGTTGATGGTGTAACAATGTGTTTATTTTAGACAATCAATGAAATATGTATCGATCATATAGTTTGATGACACAAATGTGAAACCTACTTGATGACATATTGTGATAAAGGAATTATATTACACTATAAGCATTCGTATGCGGTTTTCATAATTGTGACATTAAGTTATTTATCTTAGGTTCCTTGACCCATTTATAGACTATAATCTTGGACTTTAGGTAATCCCTTATAATTCCAATGAGAAATAATCCAAGAGGATCACACACTAAGTGTTTCCAAAGATCTCGATTAAATTCTATTTGAATTTAATTAATTGAATAAATATTATTCTCAATCTCAGGGGATAATTTTCCTCATGTTTTATCAATCACAAATGTTTATTGATGAATGAAATATTTAAATTAAATATTTATTTGAGATTTCAATAAATGTTATAGGAGTTTGAATGGACAAATACCATGTTCAATGATAAATATTAATTAAAAATTCGATTAAATAAAAAAATTTATTACAAAAGTTGGAACACGCCCCAAAATAATAATATTATTATTATTATGTTGCATAGGGTTTATTAAGATTTATTATATTATTTAAGAGATGGTATGCAATTAAATAATTATTTTAACTTAAACCCTATCTCTATAAATAGACTATTATGTCTATTATGTATTGCCAAAAAAATTAAAACTAGAGAATTGTTGCACACAATGAATTCTCTTTGGACTCCTTATTATCTCTCCCTCTCAATAATGATAAATGAAAGGGATATTCCTTAAATACTAGAGTAAGAGCAATCAATAAAAACAATGAAATACAATTTATTCTTTGTGCTAGCAATTGTAGATCGATTGGAAATCCTTGGAGATCGAAGGAACACATGTGGATCACCACTAGAGCAATTCTATCCAAGGATCCTAACAATGAAACAAAGTCAATATAAGAGGTTCTTATTGAATAATCAAAATTCACATCAAAGAAATATCCTAAGCTTAGGTATTCATTTTTTCTGATAATAAATTGATTAATTATAAATTTTACATCCAAGATCCTCACTTGGGGTTTCAGGAAACTCAATATTAAGAGAAATCTTAATATACCACCTACTAGCACATGCTTTCACTATTCCTAGAACCAATAGTTAGGACTATCAGGATTTGGTTAGTAAGTGCAGAAAGGTTCCTATCTAACTCACTTCTATGTCTGAACTTGAGTTTTCATAGGTGGTTGGGAATTTTTTCCAATCTTGAGACATGGTGTTTTAGGTTATTTAATTAGAAAATATATGGGGTTTATTTAAATATACCTATTCCTTTATTAATATTTTTTCTTTCATTTGTATAATTCATAAATTATTTATATATTTTTAATGGAATTGATATGGATTCTGTAAGTTGGTCTTATGATTTGTTAACTTTCTCTCCAACTAATTGGTTATCTTATTTTTTTCTTAATTAGACAATGCCTCCTTGAAGATATCTTCCGAATATGAGTGAGGAAGTTGTGATACAAATTCCATAGGTGAATACTCTAGTAGGACCTTCTTTGGTTGAATTTGTAATCCTCACTATTCAAACTCTAGGTCAAGTGGGTATTGAATGCTAGGACAACCAGTGGATCATGGATTCGGATTTTCTAAGCAAAATCCACCCATTTTCCATGGTGAAAAAGAACCCTAGGAATCTGAGGAGTGTCTTGAGTGGATTAAAAGGATATTATATTTTATGAAAACTCTATAGGAATATAAGGTGTATTTTATACATAAATTCTAGAGGGATCAGGAAGGAGATGGCGGGACTCAATCATGGAATCCAAGTTTCATGAAGATCTTACCTATACTTTTTCAAGAAAACCTTCAATTAGAGTTTTATCCTAAGATGTTGCATGTGAATAAGACCTAGTAATTTCTAAACTTGGATTATGGTGACCATATGGTTTTAGATTATTCCACCTATTTCTATAATTTAGTACACACAGTACCCAATCTTGTTATAAATGATTACCTAAATTCTTGGAGGTTTGAGATGAGTTTAAGGGATGATATTTTGTCAATGTTGATTATTTTATTCCTTTCAATCTTCGTGGAATTGTTTGAAAAGATAGTGATGGTTAAGGAAGATATAGTTGGGATAATATATTTGGGTGGAGCTTTGGTTGGTGTAGCTATTAGCCAGGGTGAGTATTCTGGATAGAAAACAGAAATGAAGGGGTGATCATTTTTCTTCAGGATTAGTTTTAGGGGATTCATCAGGACAAAAATAGGTTGTTTTCTATCATTGTGGGAGGCTTGGTCATACTAATCCTAACTTTAAGGAATAACCCTAGTATTTTCATCATTGTGGACAATTTTATCATCTCAATCATTTTTATAGAAGTATTTCCCAAGGAAGTAAGGTTGAATCCACTCTCATTAAGGGTTTGTAGATTTTTTATAAAGATTCCAAGGGTGGTGGGTATTATCCTCAGACCATGGGGGTGTCCATGTGGCTAAGAAATATCAAGGAGGGGTTGAGACCAGATGTCTCTATATAGTAGAGTATACACTAGAGAAATATGATGCAGGGTCGGTGGCAACCCTTGGGGTCTCTTTCATTTACTATAGGGATACACAAATTTATATATTTATAAAACTTGGACAACCTAACTACAAAAGTGTGGTACTTGGTTAGTATAAATTTCAAACCCATAGAGATGGTGTGTATGTTATAAATTAACTCTTGTAATTCAATAACATAGTTGTTTGATTGGTTAGAGATATGTAGAGAATGAAAGTAATAGATATAGTTAGATTAGTTGTTTGGATATCAAGATTGAAGGCGTGTTGGTGTTATATAGTTTCAGGGTTCTGGTGAAATTGGATTTGCTAAAATTAAATTGATTAATTTATGTTTGGAGTTTGAGTTGAGATTAGGTGGATCCAATGGTCATGGTATCCCCTCATTAACATAGAAATCCCCCTTTTCCCATGGTTATGTAATTGTGAATTATTTTAATAGAGTTTTTCTCAATACCATTTTTTAACCTGGTAGCCCTGAATGCGATAATGGTCGTGCCTCAATTTAGAGTAACCAGCTGAACAATTCTTAAATATTACTTTAAGATTCAAATACTAATGTTCATGATAAATTCAAAATAAAGGTATTGTAAATTGATTAAATAAACTACAGGAATCCAAATATATGAAAAATAAATAAATAAAGATTCAATGGAACCTTCCCCCTTTGGCTATACAACCCTAGAAAAAGGAGAGTTTTAACCCCCTCATCCTAGTGATGATTTATTAATGGGGAGAAATAAATAAAATTGAAACATAAATGAAAGACAGAGATGAAACTAGTGAGGACCCTTGTCACTCCAAGCTTTGATCTCCAGATTCCCTCAATAGTAGCAGCTCAAGACTCTATTTATAGACTCTATTGGGGATCATGGAATTAAATGTCTTTTATTTGGTCCAAAAAAGTGATCTCAAGTGGTCTTGGGGTCATAAAATATGTCTCTTCCTTCCAATACATTGAATCCGTCCATTTTTTGGTCATCCTGACACTTTCACATCATGTAAATATTTCACCATGTGTAATTTTTTCACCACATGTAAATATTACATGGCTTGTAATATTTATGGGACATCATGAAATGTGTCATGGTGTGATCATATGTTTCATGCCATGACACATGTGTTTTTCACTCATGGTAGTTTCCTTGATCTTCATGACTTGTAATTCTTTCACGCCTTGTATTATTTCATGATGTGTGATTTTTATATGATGTTTAATGTCAATTTCTGACTCCTAAAGCTCTATTTCACCTTGGTTATTTAGTTTAGTTCTCTAGAAGTGTTCCCTGAAAATATTTCATCATGGGAATCATTCTTTTTTCTTATGACATGCCACATTATAAAGTATTGTGGCATGAAGTTTCTTTTTATCCTCTTATTATTCTCTTTTTTATTCCTTTCCCAAATTTTAGTTTCATCCTACCATAAATCAAAAAACAAGTTAGACAGTCCAAATATTGGAAAGACTATCAATTATATTATGAAAATTAATGTATTAAAAAACCTTAAAATATATACATGAAATACATGTATCATCCGAATACTATTAGAGTTACAGGATTTATTACGTACTCTATGGTATTAGCTTTGTTTGATACAGGTGTTACTCAATATTTTATATCATAAAAGTTATTTGTTATATTTGGATTGTGTTCTGAGCTTATTTCATTCTTTTAGGATCTTTCCATGCCTTTGTGAAAGAGGACTAAGTAAGGTTTTAAATGCACCGCATGTTAGGTGATGATAGCTGACATTAAAGTGGTGTGGGACTTCTTGGTTCTTGCTATTAATATATTTGACCAGATTATTGGTATGGATTGGATGATTAGTCTAAAGAACCGTATAGACTATTATTGTCATTGATTTTAGTTATAATCTTCCAATGGGGTCTCTCGTGTCTTTTAGGGTTAATGGGATTCTAGATTTGGGAGAGGGTGTTGTTGTTCCTTATGATTGGGTGATCTCATGCCATTTGTTGGAGGTGTTGCTTAATTCTATTGATCCTCATTTGAATAGTACACTTCCTGTAATGGTGAGTGAATATCCCAGGGTATTTCCTAGGTATTTTTATGGGTTCCCATCACAAATAGAGGTTGAGTTCACTATTGAACTACTCCCTGATATAATGCTCATTTCTATTCCATCTTATCACATGGAACCTACTGAGTTAAAGGATCTTAAAGTTTAGTTGGTAGATCTTGAAGCTAAGGAATTTATTCATCCAAGTGTGTTACCTTGGGCTTCACCTTTCCTCTTTTCTAAGAAAGATTATGGGATCCTTAGGCTTTTCATTGATTATCAGATGCTTAAACAGGTGACTGTTAAGAATAAATATATCTTTCCAAGGATTTATGATTTATTTTATCAACTCATAAGGGATCATTGGTTTTCAAAGATTGACCTCTAGTCATGGTACCACCATTTGAGATTCTAAGAAGAGGATATACCTAAGGAATTATTTAGGAGTTTATATGGGCATTTTGAGCTTCTAGTTATACCAATATGTATCACTAACTACCCTTAAATATTTATGGAATTTATGAACTGAATATTGAATGATTTCTTGGAAACTTTTGTGGTTTTTTTGTGATATTATGGTATAATCCAAGTCAGAGGAGGAGTACAAGGTTCATTTGGATATCACCCTTAAAACCTTGATATAACATCATATGTATGGTAATCTTTCCAAGTGTGAGTTTTGGAAACAAAAAGTAAAATTTATAGGGAATGTTATATCTGATAGGGGTGTATCAGTGGATCTTAAAAGTATTCAGGCATTAATTTCCTAGAAACAATCCATAAATGTGTTTGAGATTCAAATTTTCTTGGGATTGGATGATTATTATAGGTGGTTTGTTCATGAATTCTCCAATAATGTATCTCCAATGACATATTTAACTCATAAGATTGTAAAGTTTAATTGGAATGAAAATTTTCAAATATATTTTGAGTAACTAAATGTGGGGTAAACTTTATCTCCATTTTTTATTCTTTTGAAACTGGGTTCAGGATATAATGTGTTCTTTGATGCTTCTGGTATGGGATTGGGTTATGTCTTGATATATAGGAATAAGGGGTCGAATATAGATCTTTCTAGCTACACCATCATGAGAAGAACTACCCTAACCATGATATAAAGTTGGAATTAGTTATCGATGCACTCAAAATGTGGTGTCGCTATCTCTTTGGGGAGTTATTTATGGTATATTCTGATCATAAAATAGTAAAATATATTTTTACTTAGAGGGACCTAAACATGAAACAGAGACTCTAGGTTGACTATCTTTATACTTTTAATTTTTATATTAATTACACTTATAGGAAAGAAAATGTGGTCACCAATGTGTTGAGTAAGAAATTACCAACTCAATCCATAAAGGAATCAGTGGAGGAGTAGTCTTTGGTGAGTTTGTTCTATGAGATGAGATTGGGAGTGGAAGAGGCTAGTGGGAAGGTGTTATTATCTTTTGTGAAGGATAAATCATCATTTGATAAGTGGTTTTGGCTTGATCAGCTATTAGGAACCAATTTCTAGTGCTTTAGTAAAATACTAAATGGCGTTGAGACCTCGGATGAGTGTTCTTGGTCTCCCATTGGTGCTTTGTGTTTCTAGGATTGGTCAGTCATTCTGGTATAGCTAAGGTAATAGATGATGGATAGTAGACCCTGGTCTTGTTGGTCTATGCACCTAGGGACTACCAATATGTATCATGATTTTATACATTGGTATTAGTGGATGGGGAAGAGGAGTAAAATTGCAGATTTCATGTCATGGTGTCTTACTTATCAAAGAATTAAGTTGGATAACTAGAGACCTACTAGATTTTTGCAACATTTTTCCAATCCATTATGGAAGTGGGGTGATATTTCCATGGACCTTGTTATTAGTTTACCATATACTACTCATGGTAAGGATTCAATTTGGTTGCTCATTGATTGAATTATGAAATTGCCTCATTTACTCCCTATCAAGGAGATGATGAAGGTAGAGCAGGTTTGGTACTTGTATGCCTGAGAGGTTTAGAGACTCCATAGGTTTCAGTATGTGATTGTTTTTTATAAGAACCCAAGGTTTAAATCCATGTTTTAGATATGGTTTCCCAATTGAAATTAATAATGACATATCATTTGCTGATGGATGGGAAAATAGAGAGGGATGTTCATGTTCTTGAGGATATGATATGGGCATGTGTGCTTGATTTCAGTAGTTATTAGGAAAATAACTTCCCTATGTTCATATTTTCATATAAAAATAATTATTAGGATTTTATTAAGATGGATCCATTTGAGGAATTTTATGGGTGGTCATGTATTTTTTTTTTCTAAGCTGATTTGGGAGAGTGGTCCTTTGTTAGATTAAGCCTTGTTTAAGAGACAATGGAAAAGGTTCAGTTGATTTGGGAGTGATTGGTCATGGAATAAAGTCATAAAAAATACTATATGTACCATAATCATTGGATTCTATAGTTTGAGTTTGGTGATCGATTTTTTCTCAAATTTTCACCTCGCTCAGGATGCCGTTTCTTGGGAAAGTAGGGTAAGTTGGAAATGAGGTTTGTTGACCCATTTGAGATCATTGTATGAATTGTAAAGGTAGAATATAGATTGGAATTTTTGTCTTTATTAATTTTGATTCACAATGTCTTTCATTTTTCCCAGTTAAGGAGGTATTAACTGGACCCTTCCCGTGTGATTGAATGGGAAGATGTTGATCTTTATCTCAAAACCACTTTGGTAGAGAAACCGTTCAAATTATGGACCACCCAAATAAGGTACTATATGGTAAAATGATTACTTTAGTCCACTTACTGTGGAAGTGATGAAAAAATATCCATAATATGTGGGAGTATGAATTATTGGTGAGGTATTAGCGGCCTTCTCTTTTTGTGATTCTAGATTCTTGAGCACTTTCTAGGGATAGAAAACTTTTATATTTGGGATAATTGTGACACCCTATGGGTTTGGGTATGATATCATTTAGTTTTTAAGAGTTTTTAGTGTGAGTTATATAAGTCTTGTAGGTGACCTTGAACTTACAATTTTTTTGCAAGGGGTTGTGATATGGAGGGTATAGGTTGTGGCATAGTGGATGTTGGATACAGCATAGGAAAGCAGGCTACAGCGTAGGGACCCGGGAGGTGGATTTTGGCGCCACTTCTATTTGGTGACCCTCTACGGCATAGAGTGGTGGGTCAGTATAATCCTTGAACTTTTTTGAATTGAGGGAGTTGTTGTGGAGTAGGGGGTAAATGGGTAGTTTTTGGTCAGTTCTGTCTATTTGGACACCCTTATGGCATAGTGGTGGGTAACAGCGTAGCGACTGCCTTGGAAACTGTGAGACTGTGGCATGGAAGGGGTATATGGAATGCCCTTATCCCTATGTAAATAGAATATAAGTGAACCCTTCACAATTGTTTCTAGAGGGAAGTTGATTAGGGTTGACTATTACATGGGTAGGATCTCTAGGGAATGGTCAGGAGGGTCTGAAGTATGGTCTCATGGGCTACGTCGTGGTCTTATATTTTATAATTTGGTTATAAATATTCATACTCTCCTCTGAAATATAACTTATTACAATTTTCTCTTTCAAACTTTAGGTTCTCAAGAAATTATTTTGGATTAATTTGAACCCCTATTTTATTAGGATCAACCCCAAGCTTTTTTAGGTCAATTCTTGGTGATTCCTCTCTATTCTTGAGATAGGTGTCTTTATACAAATGTTCTAATTCTTGAATAAATTTATGTTCATGTTAAATTTCTTTTTTTTTTATTAAAAGGTTGGATTTGATATAAAGGTGTATTTTCTTCATGAGATATATATTTCTAAAGTGACTTGGATTTAAAAATGGTTTTGATTCTAAAATGGGATTTCAAGCATGGAAGCGGTAATGTTTCCCCATGAAAATTGATTTTTGAAATTACTTAAAGGTGATTTTTATTTTTAATCGGTTTTCAAAACATGGGAGAGGTAATGATTTACTGTGAAATTGATTTATAAATACTTAGCATAGTTTTCAAATGGTTTTTACAATAATAGCACATTAGGAACCTTGGGTGAATTAGGAAATAGATATGTCACTTTAGTTTGTAATTGAACTAGAGGTTTTTTGATATTGACAAACCATTATGGTACTCAATATTAGGTTGGATACAATTTGTTTCTCATTTAGGATTTTTCTATTATTTCTAGTATGTAATCCCATAGGCTAGATCCCAATCTTATGTTTTTTTCATTTATGCTTGGTTTTACACATGACGGTTTATTACATGGTTGGATTTATCACTTGTTTCTATTATGGTGTATATATGGATGGTTTTTATTATGATCACTTGTTTTCTTATATACTTGTAATATTCCTTGATTATGAGAATATGGAAATTCATTTATGAAAACCAAGGGATGTTTTACAAAATGGTGCTTATCTTATAAAAATGATTTATAAATTAGATTTTTTTTAAAACTATAGCTAACATTTTCATGGTATTATACTTTTTATAGATTATTTTATAAAATCTTAATATGATTTTTGATCACACCCTAATTTTACCTTTAAGAATTTATATATGTATTTTTGTAGGAAACTTGTAAAGAAAAGGGATTCATGTAGTTCACCATCATCTCTTGGGTGTCAATTATTTTATCATAGGGATAGTTTAGAGGTGATGGATGGTTTCATGGAGTTTTTAGAGTTTTTATTGTCTTATTTTCTCCTTTATTTTCAACCCTTTGGGATTTAATTTTTATGTATCATGGATTTTTACTCTTTATTCTTCTATGTACTCTATTTTTTTCCTTATTCTAGTCATACATGAGACATGTTTGGTGGTTTTGATAATTATCACCTTGAGGCTAACCTTGTTGGGTGACTTTTCTAGTTATCCCAAGTTATTTTATTATAATTTAACTTAAGGAATATGATTTTAAGCCTATACATTATTCAAATGAGCTTTATTTATAAATTTTACTCATTAAGAGGTTAGTGTAAGTATTTTATTTTATGTTCACATAGGGATGTGACAGGAATTATGAATGGATGTAATTTTTATAAATCCCATTACTACAACAACCACATGAAGTTCATGTTATGTATCTATGAGTTTAACAATTAAGAGATTGGTTGTGATGGTTTTAAATATATCATGTAATTATAATAAAGGAAATATATATTTATCATTCATTCATGTGTGTTGTAACTTTACTTTACATAGATGGATGAATGATAAATATTCCCTCAAAGTAAAAAAAACTTTGATTTGTCCCTAACCAATGATCATTATACAATATAATGGGTTTTGATGATATGTAATGGTTAGATTTAATATATTATTATATATGTTACAAGGGTTTTTATATAATATATTAAGAATATATTCTTGAGGTAATAAGTAAATATTTATTACCTGGACCGATCCACTAAATTATATCTCATGGAAGGGCATACGGTCATAGATATACTTAGGGGTGTATTCTTATTATCAGTCCTTCTTACCAGAGGTTGGTGGGATAACTAGCATGATAACCTTCATAATTTTATGCCCTAATTATGTAATTCAACATATAAACTTTTCTAATCAGTGGGTGGTTGTGTATTTTTCTAATCATGTCATCGGTTGTAGTGTAATCAAGATGGGATTTTTTTCACTTGTATGATAAGAAAATACATATGGACCTTGATTGAATTTGACTGAGGAAAATCATGGCCATGCTTAGTTGTTTCACATATGATGTGTATAAATACTTGTATAAGTGACATGTTATGTTCTTAAAAAAAAGATAAATGGAAATTTATGTATTCGTTGACTTGGTCAATATTTTTTAGAGAATTAAAAAAATAATGAGTGTCCAATACTTGATTGACATGTTCCATGTTTAGTTTTCACTCAATGTCATGGAAAAAGGGTTTATATAACATATATATGATGTATATGATACATCTTGTGGTAAAAAATTTCATATAGATATATGAGTATGTTTTATGGAGATCACACCAGACCCCTTAGTAGATTGAGTAGCATCGATGTTTTCGAGAGGATACTCCTTTATTACATTTATGAAATTGGGATTTCATAATTTTTTTCAATGCTACTAAGGCTCGTAGATTCACACTAATAGGCCCTTAGGTGTGAATAAAATTTTAGACAATTTTTTTGTTCAAAATTAATAGAGTTTGATAAAAACCATATCCAAAAGAGTTTATATGGATTCGTAAAGAGTTGTGGAGTTTTTCATAAAATCCATATGGGATTTTAGTGTAAGTGGGAGATTTTTGGATGTACACTAAAATGTACATGCATGGTATGTGTGTACACATGTATATGATTCATGATATGTATTTATATATAATACATTGGATATTATATATCTATTATAGATTTAATATGTGCATATGATGCATGAATTATTTCATGCATTCAATGCATGAAATATATATATATATTTATTTATTTATTTATTATGCATGTGATACATAAGAGTAATAAATATATATATGTGTGGGGGTGGGGGGTGTGTGTGATATATATATATATATATATATATATATATATATATTATTTCTACCAAATGGTTTCATTGGTTATAATCCATTTATGAGTGGATTAAAGGATTTTCATTAATTCATTGAAACTATTTAATAAAAAACTTTCATAAATTCATAAGATATGATGGAGGAGCATCAGGATTTGACTATATAATAGGATGATGTGCCTCATTGGTAATTTTGTATGTGATATTTTTGAAGCCTCTACCAAACCTCTTGTTTTTGGGTTGTCTTCCAGTGTTTATGATTGTATGATGTTCATACAAAACCCATCACTAAGTGAAACTGAAAGATCACAGTAGGATTTGGTTATCTAACTCTTATAATTATCCTTTTTCACTATTCCTTACACATGATAATCAATGGGATCCCTTATTTGTAAGAACCTTCCCAGTTGAATGATCAAGGTCTTCACAAGTGTTTTCATTGGAAGTAATCTAGTACTTGGTGTTTCAAAAGGGATTTAAACATACAATTTGATATCATGTTATTCCCTTATGTATTCATGTCTCTAATGATTTAGTTTAGAATCTTATTTCTTCAACCAAATCATTTTTTTTAAACCATATTGATGTGTAACTCTTTACAAAACTCATCTATTATGTTACTAACATGAATTAAAATCCAACTATATTCAAACATATCCAAATGCATCCCATGAAAAAGGTATATTAAACCCATTCATGTAAAGGTTTAGAATCATATGAAATTAGAAATACCAATAAGAGTAATCTTGGAGTGATGGACAGATATCCCCCATTTTTCTAGACAAAGTATAATCCTCTAGGACAATGATAAGTCTAACCCAAAGTCCCTCGACCCAAGGATATTTTTGAGACCAAGTTTTTTGAAATGGTTTTGAAGATCCTTGAAGTATTGTATTTTTTTATAAATGATAATTTCTTGAATTTTTTGAGTGCATAAATCATTCTACCAAATCTGATGATTGTTGAAGTGATCTTCAAAGTGAAAACAACATGTGAAAAGGAGTTTTCACGTTTTTACCACAAGTGCTAACCATGCAAGAAGTAATTGCATGAATAATAATTCCCATGCATTGTGTTCTAATGCATATGGATATGAATACATGTACATTAAAAAATGTAAATATATATTTCATGATGATTAAGAAGAAGGTGTCTTGGAATTTTATTTGATATGGATTTGTTTTTACTCTATACACTTAGCCTCCTGGCTAAGTCATTTTTTGGGCCTTAATTTAAAAAATGGGCCAGCCCACAATCCATCCAAGGAAAAAAATAGAACTTTGGATCATATAGGACCAGGAGGTCATCCAAGCCTAAGGGGTCCATCCCTATCCAACCCAAGGGTTGAATGGGTGGCTATAGGAGCATGTCGGCTGTGAGGTGGCGCTACCATGTAGGGCGGCACGACAATAAGAGAACCAGTATGGGGCGGTACTAGGAGAGGGAAAAGAGATTATTGATCAACTATTGGAAGTGGTTGGATGATATAATATGCCCCAATTGAATGGATTTTTCAATTTGGGATGCTAGGATATGTGTCACTATTCCTCCATCATTTAAAAAGACAAATATAACCATAGCCTCTCAACCATTTCATATGTGTTGTTCAATCAACTGAGTGGTCATCTTTAACTTTAGAATTCATATGAGGAGATCCATTTCATTGGATCATTAATTGAACCAAAATGATTACATTCGACCATCTTTGAATATCTCACTGAAGGAATGAGGATAGTTCTATCGAACCAAATCATCATGCATGAAACTATCATTTTTCATGCATGTAAAGAATTCAAAGAACTTTGATCGGACAAATTGAAAATTTAGTTGTACGGGGCCACTCAAACAACCATACATCATGAAGGAGTTAAACATCAGAAGCATATGAAAATGAAATTCATATGAGGATGACACTAAAAATAAGATATACAAAATCGCAAAGGAAAAATCCATGAAATTCATAATATGTTTGAATCAAACTCAGCTTACTTGGGTATTTTAAATAAGAAGAGATATGGCTTAAATATTGGGGAATTGAAGGATTCCTCGATGTAGCTTAAAAAATATAAGGTGATAGAATCTGCCTATAAATAGAGATTTCCTGAGACCAAGAAGGTTTTTTGTCACTTTTGTTTTTTGAAGAGCTCTTGTTTTCCAGAAAACAAAGACTCTCTAAAGTTATCTTTTTTATGAAGGAAAAGCATGGAACTGATACCCCTCAATGATTCATGAAGAATAATAATTCTATGAATCTTTATGCTTTTGAGATATAGAAAAACTCACAAAAACGTGATTGGTGTTTTAACACCCTCGCCGTGCTTCGTTAAGATAACCTATCCTGCGAATAGGTGCTTGGATATCAAATATCCCCACTATGTTTCATGAAGAATAATTGTTCCACAATCCAGTGCCTAAGTTGAGAACACGCACTTTTCTTTGTGAAGAATGTGTTCTAAAAAGTTTTGTTCTTTTGTAAAGCTACTTGGACAAAAAATTAGATCTTATAGAACTTTCACAAAGGTTGGGAGTGTACATACATTGAGAAATAATTAAGGCATATTGTGTGTGTGAAGAGGAAAGTGTTTCCGTAAAGAATAGAGGTAGGAAGGTTGGTACATGAATACATGTAGATTAGATAATTTTCATGTGATAATTAACCACATGCACATGTGAACCTTGTAAATACTTGTGTTCCTATGGTTATGCTTATGTGTTTGTTTTCTAGAAAAGTCATGTCTCTTTAACAGGAGGTAAAGGTTGTTTCTTAGAAAATAAAATTAAAAATGGATCATTGATTCACCCCATACCCTTCTCATTGATCACACTAATCCTATTTGGGAATTTCAATTGGTATCAGATCTAAGATACCTTTGTTTACTCTTTACTAAAATTCGTTGGAATAGGAAACTATTATGGATATTCAAAACTTTATAAATTGTAATGGGATTACTATCTTAGATTGTAAAAACTATCATATCTAGAAAGACATAATTTTCCATTCCTTATGTTAACTGGTTATGATGTTCTTGAAGTTGTTATAGTTTGTTTTCCTTCTCATACTGCAGGTGTTCCTTTGATAGATGATGATAAGAAAATTTTAGAGAATGATAGTCGATATAGAAATTTTATACTTTCCTCACTCTCTGAAAGTGGGTTTCTTAGAGTAAAATGGATTGAAATGGCCAAAAGTATCAGGGATAATTTGAAGAACATATATGAAGGAAATACAAAGTTTAAGAAATCTGTGTTACAAATATGGAGGTTGAAGTATGAAGATCTTAATATTGGTGATAATGAATCTATGGGTGACTTCATTACAAGGGTAAATGACATTGTGAGAACCATAAGATGTCATGGTGAGAATTTAGAATATTCAAATATTGTTGAAAAGATTCTATGAATCCTTCCTGATAAATTTGATGCTAAATTTTCATCCCTAGAAGATAGATATTCTGAGACTCTATATATAGATGATCTTCTCAGAACTATCACCACATATGAGATGAGAACAGAAAAGGTGATGAAGAACAAAGAAAAGGTTTATTGAGAAATTTCTTTCAAATCTGCCAAGAAAGGAAAGTCTAATAAATCTATCAAGGAAGAAGCTGGTGACTTGGACACTAAAGAGGATGTTAGTAAAAAAATTATGAAGCTATATATATTTTTCTAAAAATGAACAAATAGGAAAAGATAATTACAAAGTAAAGTTACCTTTGAAGTGTTTCAGCTGTGGATTTGTTGTAAATTTCAAAGAAAATTTTCCTCAACGAAATGATGGTGAAGAAAGTGATGAAGATGATAGTAAATCAATAAGATATTTCAAGAAAAATGTGTAAAAATAAAAATCATATTCTAATGGAAAGATTAAGAAGTTATCTAAATACAAAAGGAGAAACTATTTATTTAAGTGTGATGAAGATTGTGATAGTGAAGAAGAATCTGATAACTTCAATGATAATATGGCTGAAAATTTTATAATTGCAGAAGTGAGTGATGAACAATTCATCAATGATGAAAGTAGTGGCTTAGAAGAAAAAGAGAAGCAGTTGGAGTTTATGACGAAAAGAGAGTTGAAATAATGCCTTACAAAAATAATAATACTTGAAGGGGATAATAGGAAGCTATGAAGGGGAAATATTTTATAAAATAATCGAGAATATCTTCTTAAAAAAAATCCAATTTTCTAAGAGAGATTTATTTTTTGAAAATTTTGGTTGATGAAAAGAAGAATTTCAACATCATTCTTGAAGAAAAGTTGAAACAAAAGGAAGAGGAGGAGTTATATCTTTCTCAACAAAACTATTTAAATATTAATAAGGGATTAAAAACCTTAAAAAATCAGTTATAAAATTTTGTGAAAGATCAAATAAGTATAATCTTAATAAATATATAGATGATAAAAATAAAGAGTAGGATAATAAAATCATGTATGGTGATAAAACAACCAGATATAAAAAACCAGAAGCTTATATGGTTTCAATTTTTGAGTTAAAATCATCTATAAATGTTGTTGGGGTTGAGAAGAAATATAAGCTGATGAAGAGAATATCATGTGATAACCAATCCTTTTGTGTGCAATAAATTTACAAAGTAGTAAATAAGAAATTTGATGAAAATAAGGTACACGTCTCTAGAAAGTATGAAAGCTACATAGGGAAATATAATTTCTATGGTTATTGCTAGAATTGTGGGTGATTTGATAATGCATCATATATGTGTTAGTTTAATCATAAATTACAAAGAACCTAGAAGAATATGGAGGCAAAGTTTGAGGGGGAGTCAATCCACTTAAAGGAGACAACCTAAGCAGGTTAATATGAAGATTAAAAATAGATTCCAACCCTTGGAAATAATTTGTGAAAGATGTGAATAGACTATACATCTTAAAAAAGGATGTATTTTTATAATACCAGCACGAAAATGGTTATATGAAAAATCTCCAAAACCGCATGAGAAGAAAGGAAAAAATAAAATAAAAAGCCTTAGTTTTTGAAAATGCTCTCAAAGAAACAAATGGAGAATGACCCTAGATTTTGGATAGTGGGTGTTATTTTCATATGATAGGATACTTTAATTTGTTAAATAATATGAAAGAATATATAGAAGGTACAGTGACCTTTGGTAATGAAGATTCACTCAGAATCAAAGGCATTGGTTCTTCTATGATCAGGGAAGAACAGTTAAAATACAAAAGAGCCTTGTTTGTTGATAGGATGAAACACAATTTATTGAGTGTTTCACAACTCTATGATGAAGGTAAAAAAATTAGAAAATATGGTTTTATTGTTAAGATAATTGAAGATGTTAAAGTTGTTACAACAGGCCAATGAACCCAATAAAACTTTTTCCAAGTTGGTGATGCAGTAAGTTCATGTTATCTAAGCATTATGGGAGAAAATAAACTGTGGCATAAAAGGTTAGTGAATATTTTTTAGAGGAATATGAAAAATTTAACAAATATAAAAGGAATTCTTGACATTACTAACATGATAAGAATAATAGACCAGTGTTGTTCCATATACTATAAAAGGAAGATTACAAACACAGTTCATAAGAAAGTTGAGATACGTTCAACTCGTCCCTTGGAGATGATTCATTCTTACATTTGTGGTCCAATGAGTAAGTAGTCGAAAAATAGAGATAATTACTTTATTTATTTTATTGGTGAATTTACTCATATTACATGAATTTTGTTCTTAAAAAATAAATTAGAGGCTCTCGATATATTTAAGAGTTATAGGAAAAGTGTAGAAAAGGAATGTGCATACTCTGTAAAGAATATTCAAACTGATAACGATGTAGAATATAAAATTATAGAATTAAGATATTATCCTTAAAACAGTGTAATTATCCATTATTTTAGTGCACTATACACACCACAATAGAACGGTGTTGCTGAAAGAAATAATAGAATTTTGGTGGCGATAGCCCAAACAATGTTGATAGAGAATGATACTTCTCAATATTTTTGGAGGAAAGATATTGGAACAGGATTATATGTATAGAATCGATGTTTTTATAGGATAGGTTCTGATATGACACCTTATGATATTTATTACAAAGAAACCCCAAGTTTTGAAACACCTAAGGGTTTTCAGCAGTCCTTTCATTTTAAAAGTCATGGTTGAGAATCTTGGGAAGTTTGATCAAATAGGTGTTTATGGAATATTTCTTGTCCATCCTCCTAATGGAAGAGGATATAGGTGTTATAAAAAATAAATAGGAAAGATTTATTATTCTACATATGTGAAATTTCTTGAATAATCTAACAATAAAATTTCACAGATAGATACTGATGTGGTAGAAAAGGAAGATGAGGTGGTTGCATTTGACCAATGTGAAAAGACTCTTAATGATAGTAATATTGTTTAAACTACTCAAAATGATGATTCTAACTCAAATATCTCAATTAATTAGTAAAAACTTCATTCATCTCATCCTAGGCTGAGAAAATAGGTGGAGGGTCAAAATATCATTGGTGATCAATGACAACAAGTCCAAACTAGAAGATCTTCAAGGTTAGTCTAACATACTTATTTATATTCAAAATTTGAGCCAAGAAATATTGATGAAGATTTTGAACATCAAGAGTGGTTTAATTATATTAATGAAGAGCTTGGTAATATTGAGAAAAATAATACTTGGTAACCTTCACCAAAACCAAACAATAAAAATTTTATTGGTACAAAGTGGGCATTCTGAAACAAGTTGAATGAGGAATTTTATTTGATAATAAATAAGGAATGAATGTTTGCAAAGGCTACTCACAAATTGAAGGCATTGACTTTGATGATACCTTTACTCCCATAGAAATATTAGAAACTATCAAAATATTTCCTTCTATTACTTCTCAATGAAATTAAAATATATATATATATATATGGATGTCAAGTTATTTTTTCTTAATGGGTATCTTGATGAAGAAGTTTATGTTAAACAACCATGTTACTTCATGATTAGAAAATATTAAAGTTATGTGTGCAAGTTAAAGAAGGATTTGTATGGATTTAAGCAAGCTCTAATATCTTGGTATTCCAAATTGGATATTTTCTTAAGGAAGATGAACTTAAATAAAGGAAGGGTTGAGAACAACCTCTACATAAAATAAAATCAAGATATCTCTCTCATTGTGATTTTTTATGTTGATCACATCATATTTACAATAAATGATGAAGAAACTTGTAAGAAGTTTTCTAAAGATATGAAGAAACTTTTGGAGATGTACATTCTAGGAGATATGAAATATTTTCTTGTATTACAAATCTCACAAAAGAAGAAATATATTTTCTATCTCAAGATAAGTATGCTAAGGAAATTCTAAAGAAGTTTGGCATGGAATATTCAAAGCCAATTTCCAAATAAATTTTAGTGGGAACAAAATTATCAAAATATGTGGAAGGAAAGGAGGTAGATCCTAAAGAATTTATAAAATTGATTGGAATTCTATTATATATCACAGCTTCTAGACCATATATACTGTATGTTGTAACACTTTTTTCTAGGTATCAAAGTGCTCCAAGAGAATCTCATCTCATGGATGGAAAAACAATTCATAGATATATCAATGGAACAACTGATTTCATATAGAAATATGAAAGCACAAGAAGATTGATTTATTTGGATATATAGATGCATATTGGGAAGGAAGTGTAAATGATATAAAATACACATCTTGTGGAGTTTTTTTTCTCAGGATAAATATGTGTTATTTTTCATGAAAAGAAACAAAATTCATTGAATCTTAGTACAACAGAAGATGAATATGTTTCTACCACTCAAGATGAAAAACAGCTTAGGTGGATAAATACATAGTTGGAAGATCTTTTGGTTGATGTGGAGTTTCCCATTCTCCTAGTATGTGATAATCAAAGTGATATAAATCTCACTAAAAATACAGTGCAACATTCTCATTCAATGAAAATCAATATCAAACATCACTTCATTAAAGAGAATGTGGAGAAGAATGATCTGAAGATAAAATTTATTACTAAAATGGAACAATTTTCTGATATTTTCATCAATCCATTGTTGAAGGAATAATTTAATATGTTGAAGTTGAATATGGATTTAAAACCTCACCTCATTCAAGGATAAGGTGTGTGTTTCAGTCCCCTCTCCATATTGTCTTTGGATAGTGTTGTCAAGGGGGAGAAAAATGTAATATAATTCTATCCATTGGTATGTGTCTTACCTAAAAAGGTAAATCATGTATTTAGGGGGAGTTTTTAAAAGGGTTAATTCATGATTTAAGAATGTGTTAACTTTTTTAACAGTTTGTTTAAGTGAATGTATGAAAAGTTATTCTTTTAGGATGAAGTTGTTTTTGGGAAGTGGAAATGAAAGGTTTCTTATGAGGTGTATGAAACAAGTTCCTTAAGTAACTGATTATGGATATCATGGTGTTTTTGTTAAATAATTCATGTTTCATACACTGATTTCTCTCATGTGATCTTATAATTATTGAATAAATAGTCCATTTCATGAGTTTCAAAATGTCAGTGATTTATGTTTTTTGGTTGACAACAAAATACAAAGTGGGAGATTATTAGCACCGAGTTTGTTGAAATGGTTTTGAAGATGCTTTAAGTATTGTATTTTTTTGAGTAATGATAATTGATTAACTTTTTAAAGCACATATCTACCAAATATGATGATTTTTTAAGTGGTCTTTAAATTGAAGACAACAATTGCAAAGGAGTGTGCACATTGTTTACCACAAGTGATGACCATGAAAGAAGTAATTTCATGACGAATAATTCCCATGCATTGTGTTTTAATGCATGTGGATGTGAATACATGTCCATGAAAAAATTTGAATATGTATTTCATGATTATTGAGAATAAGGTGGCTTGGAATTTTATTTGATATGCCTTTGTTTTTACACTCTACACTTTGCCTTCTGGCTAAATAATTTTTTTGGGACTTACTTTAAAAAATGGGCCATCCCATGAGTCAACCAAGGAAAAGGCTCAACATTTGGATCATGCAGGACCAAGAGATCAACCACACCTAAGGGAGATATCCCTAGCTAGCCCAAGGGCGACATGGGTGGATACAGGAGTGCACCTGCAGTGAGGAAGCACCATCGTGTAGGGTGGCACGGTAGTAGGAGAACTGATACGGGGTAGTACTAGGAGAGGGAGAAAATATTATTGATCAAATAATAGGATCAGTTAGATGATATATCATGCCCTAGTTGAATGGATGGCTTGATGTGGGATGATGGGAGTCATGGCACTGTTCCTCTGTCATTTAAAAGATAGACAGAACCACAACCACTTGATCATTTTGTATGCATTGTCCGATCAAACGAGTGATTATCTTCGTCCATGGCCTTCATACAAGGAGATCTAGTTCATACAAACATAAATCAAACCACCATGATCACATTCATCCATATTTGAAGATCTCACTGAAGGAATGTGGATAGTTCTATCAAATCAAATCATTATGCATCATTTTTCATGCATGAAAATAATTCGAAGAACTCTGATTGGATGAACTAAAAACATAGTTGCAGTAGGTGGCTCGAACAACCATACATCATGAAGGAATTATACATGATAATAATATAAAAATGTAATTCATATGATGATGACACCATGAATGAGAGATGAAAACTCATGAAGGAAACACCATGAAATTTGGTGTATGTTTGAATCAAACGTGAATGAATCGAGTGTTTGAAATAAGACGATATATGGATTAAATCTTTGGGAATTTATGAAGTCCTTGATGTGGCCTAAAAATGGATCTGAGGTGATGGAATCCACCTATAAATAGAGATCTCTAGAGACTGATAATTTTTATTGTCACTAATGTTTTGTGAAGATATCTTATTTTCTAAAAAAATAGGAACCCTCTGAAGTTATCTCATGTGTGAAGAGAAAGTAGGAAACTATGATCCTTAAAGGCTTCATGAAGAAGAAAACTTCAACAAATATTTATTCTTTCATGAAGGGTAATACCCCACAGACACATGACTAGTGTTTTAACACCCTCTTCGTGCTTTGTGAATAAAACTTTTCCCATGAATAGGTGCTTAGATATAAAATATAACCACTATGTTTTATAAAGAATAATTGTTCCACGAGATTATGCATAAGTTGATAATATCATTGTGCTACATGAATAACGTGTTCTAAAAAACATTGTGATTTTGTGAGGATACTTGGACACACAAAGGAGATCTTCTAAAACTTGCACAAAGGTTATGAGTGTACATACATTGAGAAATAATTAAGGCTGACTGAGTGTGTGTGAAGAGGATAGTGTGTGCATGAATAATGGAGGTGGGTAGGTTGGTACAAGAATACATGGATATTAGAAAATTTTCATGTGATCATTATCCACATGCACATGTGAAGAACCTTTTGAGAAAACCCAAAATATAATATGAAAAGAACATAAAATAATAAATATAAATATATGGGCTAGACTAAATTTGTGATTTTATCAGTTTAAAGAAATTTCTTAATTTCTGTTATCCAAGAAAGTGAAAAAAAATACTTTCTTAAAAAGAAATTTTGAAGAACTATAAGAAGCACAGTGATAGATTACTGAATTCTATCAGTGAATATTTTATAGTTGTTGTGAAATTATTTGTTACATCATTTACTTTTGCAAGGAACACATGCACTGTTATTTGATTAAAGTGCATCACAAGTTTAAGGGTGCATCCTTCTTTCTATAACCACACACAAAGGATTTATTTCTAGTGGTAATGTGGTTAGGATCATTTCCAAACCATTCTAAGGACTAGCTACTCTTATTGAGTAGTAAACCTTGTAAATACTTATATTCCTATGATTATGCTTGTTTGTTTGTTTTCCAAAAAAAATCATATATTTTTAATAGGAGACAAAGGTTGTTTCTCAGTAAATAAATCTAAAAAGGGACCACTGATTCACCCCTACCCCTATCAGTGATCACACTAATCCTATTTTGGAATTTTGGATACTTTAATCTAGAGTAGAAGTTTAATAACTTAAACTAAATCATACATTCATTCATAATTGTTGTATGAGCACTTAAAATGATATCTGTAATATGGATATCATAAACCCGTGATATGTTGATATTGTATGGTGGAAAATGTTATTTCATTAAAGTATTATGATTTTCATACATGGGATGGATACACCTACCACATCCACTCCTACATGGTTTCCTTCAGTTACTAATCCAAGAGATGGATTAGTTATGGAAAGAAAACATTCATTAAAGTGTTCAAGGAATGAAATAATCTAATAAGATAAAATAATTAGCTTCCAAGGGATAGAAAATAATACTCAAGTACTCTTAATTTAATGAAGAGTACTTGTATAAGTATGTGATCCTTATCCTATTTGTGTGATTGGTTGAAATAATTTCATGAAAATACTTCTGAATCTCTCTATTCTTCTTAGTACTCTGTTTATTGCTCATTGTGAATGAACTAACACCCTTTCTAAGTATAGGGATCCTCAAGAAATGTTCTAGTATTATAAGGTCGGTGAAATCCCTTGGAGTTAGGAAGCCTTTTTTTATTATTTTGTGGGTCATCATTAAATGTACTCTATTGAAGAAGAAAGATGGATGTTGTAGCAACCACATTCTAGGTATGTTATATTCTTCATTTACTTTTTATTTTTTATTTCTTAAAGATAGATAGGTTTTATTTAGGTTAGTTTATGCTACTAAGTATCATATAATGATCCCTTAAAACCCATTAGTGGTAACATAGAACCACACCTTGTCCCATGATATGGCCTCCACATGGTGAAAAGAATGGTGTACCTTTGTAGTAATGCACTATGACTCTCAAAATTCCACATTTTTTAGACCATGACTTTTTTCTAAGTGTTTCATTGATAGGGAAAATAATTTCATGTATTTCATTGAGTGTTTTCATGATTTTAATTCCACCAATTCAGAATTTAATTGAAAAATTTCACATGTTTAGAATATAGGATTGTTTTAGAATTTACTAAAAAATGGATTAAAAATTGTTTTTAATTATTTTATCTATCTTTGGAATTATTAAAATAAATAATACATACGATTCCTCTTGGTTTTGATGCTATTTTACGAATATTTGAGATATTTTTCACACTTAGAGAAGTCTACACTATGTAATAATGAGACAAACCTCAAACAAGATGTTGTACACCTCATACCATAGATTTGACCCATCAAACTTATGTTGAGATAAGTGACCACATAGTGAACCTATCATATAGTCGATGTTAAGTCAAAAGTCTTCTTTTGACTTCTATATCATGTTTTGGAAATCACAAATGTATTCTATCATATGTTTGTAAATTACAAATTGTCTTTTATCATGTTTATTGTATCGTACAATGTTGATCGTACCGACCATATCGTATCGTACTGACTCTATCAATCGTACCATACTGACTCTGTCAATCGTATCGTACTGACTCTGTCAATCGTACCATACTGACTCTGTCAATCGTATCGTACTGACTCTGTCAATCGTATCGTACTGACTCTGCTATTCAAATGTTCATTATTTGTTTTGGTACTTATTCAAAAACACTCACTACATATGAATCGTACTCTTGTTTTTCATTTCTATATATCTTTTGTCCTAACAAAACGATGTCGTTGAGTTAGTTACAAACTAATCAAAACGATGTCGTGCTTTCTGTTTCAATATGACCGTTGGAGGAAATATGATCGTTGGAACCCGAGGCCTATAAATAGGAGGTCATTTGAAGCTAAGGGAACAACGATGATGAACAAAGAGAACGAATGAAGAGACTCTGTGAACTACCAAGATTCTAGAGAGAGACACTGTGACTTCTCTCATCTGCCTTGTGCGTCCAATCATCGTATCGAGGGCTTTCAAGTAATTGAAAGACAGAGGTGCCGATTACCTACAAAATTGAGGGCTGCCAGGGATAGGCAGACAGACGTGCCGATCATCATATCGAGGGCTGCCGGGGATAGGCAGACAGACGTGCCGATCATCGTATCGAGGGCTGCCAGGGATAGGCAGACAGACAGTCCGATCATCGTATCGAGGGCTCACCAAGGTGTTGGTGAGACAGACCTTTTATCCTAGGTGAAAGGATAACCCTTCTCTTTGGGTTAAAAGAATTGTAATACTTTTACATTTCCGTTGTTACTTGTATTAGAAAGGGATTTGTATTGTTTTCTTTCTTCTTTACATATTCAATTGTAATTGTTTCAATTACAATCATTCTATTACTTTTTGTACTGATTGATTCTATACGCTTTAAGGTAGAATCATTCATCTTTGTATTACTCTGATTATTGTGTTCACCTTGAATACAATTGTCTTACATTACATTAGTATTACAATACATCATACCTTTTATATTCAATACAATTGTGGGTGTTTGTATTTGTATTAGTTTAAGATCATTTAAACTAATCTCTTTGTTACTAAAACTCAAAGGTTTTTAAACCTACAATTCACCCCCCCCCCCCCTCTTGTATTGTTCCATCTAATAAGACTTATATCTACATTTTTGATCCAACAATTGGTATCAGAGGAGGTTTTCCACTGATTTTTATTACTAGCTTTAATTATTTCTTATTATTATACTTACTACACTAACGTGTGGAGTGGAAAAGTTGTTTTTGTTGTATTAGATGGCCGGAATGAATATTGGATCAATAGATAATCTGAATCCTTCTTGACCACCAATCTTTGATGGGAATGATTATGAGTATTGGAGAGATCGTATGAAGACTTTCGTTATCAATACTGGTGTAGACAATTTTATTATGCTTACTGGGGGTTACAAAATTCCTGACAAAGAAGTCAGTACTTTCACCAACCAAGAGAAGCAAGAATATCATCTTAATTACAAGGTACGCAATACTTTATTATGCTCTATGACCAGGAATATATATAGTCAGATATCTTCATGTGAAGCAGCCAACTGTATTTGGAAGAAGTTAGAAGTTACTCATTTTGGTACATCCAAGGTTATAGAAACAAGGAGAGCAGTGCTTCGAGTAGAGTATCATGGATTTGTTTTTCCTTATGAAGAGCCAGTATGTAAAGTGCAACAAAGGTTTATGACAATTTTAAACAGCTTACAATCTATGGGAGAAAAAGGTCTTGATGATGAAGTTATTGTTGATAAGATTATAGATATTATGCCAAATGAATGGGAGTCAAAAAGGACAGCTATTGATGAAAATAGAAAAGTCTCCCAAATTACTCTTGATGAACTCTTTGGAACTCTTCTACAGCATGAGACAAGAATGAAGAGAGATGCTGATTTCAATAAGAAGAAGAATGGGAATGGAAGTGTAGCTTTTGCATCTAAAGCTAAAACACCAGAAAGGCTTACAAGGTCTAAATCCAAGAAAGTTGTTATATCTGATTCAAGTGACTGTAATCTTCTGGATAATGAGTTAGCCAATCTTGATCGAAGTATGAACAAGATTGTGGGAAAGAAATATTTTCAATATAGATTCAAAAAGAAAGATAGGAAAGATTCAGAGGTAACTTGTTATGAATGCAAGAAAGCAGGACATATAAGGCCTGATTGTCCTTTACTAAAGAAGAAAGATAGAAAAGAGAAACACTCTAAAAGAAACAAGAAAAGGTTTTATAAGACAAAGAAAGTCTTGAAAGCAAATGATACGTGGAGTGCAAGTGGTAGTGATTCCTCAGATGATTCTTCAGAATATGAGACATCAGGACAAAGAAATATTGGACTTCTAGCCAAACTACCAATTGAAGATCATTGTCTCATGGCTAAGGTAAATAATGCTGAAGCTATTACAAATGTCTCTTTAAATGCAAATTATATTGATAATAGATATTATGAATCTTCAAATGATGAATCCTCATCATCAGAAGATGATACATTACCTTCTTTTGAAGAGGTCTCTATATTTTCTAAGTTACTTGAAAATGAAAATTCTAAACTCAAAAAGAGATTTGAAAAAGAAAATTCTAGAATTTCAATCTTGACTAAAGAAGTATCAGATCTTTCTAAAGATCTTGATGTGAAAACTTCTGATTTTGAAAGTATTTTAAAAACCCTTGAGAAAGTTAAATCTGATAAGGATAAACTTTCTAAGGATCTTGAAACTGTGATTTCAAAGAAAAATATTTTAGAGTCTAACTCTAGTTCCAATTCAAATGTTTTAGAAAACAATAATTTGGTTTTAAAACTAAAGTCAGAGATTTTATCTTTGAGGAAATGTTTGTCAAACTTTACTCATGGAAAAGAAAACTTTGACAGGATGTATTCTCAAATTAGACCTTTGAGAAATCGTTCTGGTCTTGGTTATACTTATTCCAAACCTGTTTTTAGCAATAACTATTTTGTTCCTCAAAAAACCATTTTCTTTTCTAAGTGTCAATGTGGTGGACACTGGAGAAGAGATTGTTCTCTTAACAAAACTCAATCTTTAGGATTTCATAAAGCTCATTTTTCAAAACAAATGTGGATTCCTAAAATTCTTTTATCTAACCCTTCTGGATCCAAACAAGTTTGGATTCCGAAAATCTAATCGTTTCTTTTTCAGGAAAATGAGAAGTTTACCAATAAGAACATTTGGTACATGTATAGTGGTTGTTCTCGACATATGACTGGAAACAAAAATCTTTTTGAAAAGGTTATCAAAACAAAAGGTGGAAAAGTTACCTTCGGAGATAATGCTCAAGGAAAGATTGTTGGTATAGGTAATATTGTTTTTCTTGGAAAAGTTCTTATTTAAAATGTTTTGTTTGTTAAAGGTCTTAGGCACAATCTCATCAGCATAAGTCAATTATGTGATGAAGGTTACCTTGTGAATTTTAGAAATGATAAGTGTCTAGTTAACAATTCCAAGGATGAGTTCATTCTATCTGCCCATAGGCAAGAGAATGTTTACACTATTAACTTAGAAGACCTTAGGAACCAAAACTTAACTTGTTTAAGTGTAATAGAAGACCAATCGTGGCTATGGCATAGGAGACTAGGACACTGTAATATGAGAAACCTAAGAAAACTCTCAAAGAAAGGACTTGTAAAAGGGCTACCGGACCTTAGATATGATTCTTCAAAAGTCTGTGACCCTTGTCAATTTGGCAAGCAACATAAAACTAGATTTAAACCAATTAATGAAGTTTCAACTTCTAATGCATTACAACTTGTGCATATGGATCTGTTTGGTCCTTCACAATCTGGAAGCATTGGAGGCAAATACTATGTATTTGTTTTAGTTGATGACTTTACTAGATTTACATGGGTCTACTTTCTCACAAAGAAATCTGAAGCCTTTTCCTATTTCAAAACTTTTAGAGCCCAAGTTAAAAATGAGAAAAACCTACCATTGATAACTATTCATAGTGATCATGGTGGTGAATTTCAAAACTCAGATTTTGAAACTTTTTGTAGTAAGAAAGGTATTACTCACAATTTCTCAGCTCCAAGAACTCCTCAGCAAAATGGTGTTGTTGAAAGAAGAAATCGTATTCTTCAGGAAATGACTCGAACCATGTTGAGTGAATACTCAATTGCTAAGCACTTTTGGGCTGAAGCTGTTAGTACTGCCTGTTATACTATAAATTGTGTTTTAACTAGACCATTTCTTAATAAAACCCCTTATGAGTTATGGACTGGCCGAAAATCTAAAGTTTCATACTTCAAAGTTTTTGGATGAAAAGTATTCATTCTGAATACAAAATATAATCTACACAAATTTGCACCAAAATCTGATGAAGGAATCTTTCTAGGCTATTCTACAACCTCTAAGGCTTATAGAGTTTTCAATAAAAACACTTGTACTGTTGAGGAAACAGTACATGTAAAATTCGATGAAACTGGTCCTTTTGTTTTCAACCAACCCAATCCTACATCCTCGGATGTGTTTTCTAAAAATGTTTATCAACCTTTATTAGAAGAGCATTCTGATAAGGAAAATGTTCAAGAAAGTATTCCTGAAACATTTTCCACAGAAGATTTTCTACCATATGTTGATGAACGGGTTTTACAAAACCCAAATCAATTGTTTCTTAGGAATCATCCCAGTGATAACATCATTGGTGATATAAATCAACCTGTAAGGACCAGAAATTCCTTAAGAAATGAAATAGAACATCTTGCTTTTCTTTCCCAGTTTGAACCTAAAATCCCAAGTGAGGCCTTAGGTGATGATGATTGGATCCAACCAATGCAAGATGAACTAAATGAATTTGAAAGGAATCAAGTCTGGACTTTAGTTAAAAGACCTAAAGAAACAACTGTGATTGGTGTAAAATGGGTTTTCAGAAACAAGTGTGATGAAAATGGAATCATTGTAAGAAATAAAGCAAGACTTGTTGCTAAAGGCTATAATCAACAAGAGGGAATAGACTATGAAGAAACATATGATCCTGTAGGTAGACTTGAATCTATTCGTATTCTTTTAGCCTTCGTAGCATATTTCAATTTTAAACTATTTCAAATGGATGTCAAATGTGCTTTTCTAAATGGTTTTGTTCAAGAAGAAGTTTTTGTAGAACAACCTCCCGGTTTTCAAGACTCAAAACATCCTGATCATGTTTTTAAACTTACCAAGGCTCTATATGGTCTTAAACAAGCCCCTAGAGCATGGTATGATAGACTTACAGGATTTATTTTACAAAACAATTATACAAAAGGTACAGCAGATCCAACTCTTTTTATCAAAATGGAAAACAAAAATGTTTTGATTGTCCAAATCTATGTTGATGACATCATATTTGGATCAACTCAGAAATCTTTAACTGATTCTTTTGCAAAATTAATTATGTCTGAGTTTGAAATGAGTATGATGGGTGTGTTAACATTATTTCTAGGTTTTCAAATTTCTCAAAAACCAGAAGGAAATTATATATCTCAACATAAGTATATTAAAGACTTACTCAAAAAGTATGGATTTGACAAAACTAAAAGTATTAGCACCCCAATTGGTACCTCAAATACTCTTGATCTTGATGAAACTGGGAAACCAGTAGATCAAACAAATTTTAGAGGTATGATAGGGAGTTTGATATAATTGACAGCTAGTCGACCCGACTTGATGTTTTCTGTATGCTTATGTGCAATATATCAATCTAATCCAAAAGAGTCTCACTTAAAAGCCGTAAAGAGAATCTTTCGGTATTTAAAAGACACTATGGATTTAGGTCTTTTATACTCTTCTGGAAATGATTTTGATTTAAAAAGTTTTTCAGATGCTGACTTTGGTGGTTGTAGAATGGATAGAAAAAGTACATCTGGAACATGTCATTTCTTAGGAGATTCTTTGGTTTCTTGGTCCTGCAAGAAACAACACTCAGTATCACTCTCCACTGCTGAAGCTGAATATGTAGCAGTTGGAAGTTGCTATGCTCAAGTATTGTGGATGCAGCACACACTCACTGACTATGGTTTGAGTTTCTCCAAAACTCAAATTCTTTGTGATAATACAAGTGCCATAGCTCTTAGTAAAAACCCAGCACATCACTCTCGTGCAAAACACATAGATGTTAGGCATCACTTTCTTAGGGATCACACACAAAAAGGAGATATTATTTTACAATTCATCGGAATGCAAGAACAACTTGCTGACATTTTTACAAAACCTTTACCTTCCGATAGATTTGAATTTATAAAACAGAAGCTAGGAATAATTACATTAAAATAATCATTCATATCTACTTCCTGTTTTACATCTCTCCTAATAGTAAGTAACTCCTCGTAGAAAGGGGGAGGACATTTCTTTTTGTATTTATGTTTCTTTTTTATCTTGTGTTCTTTAACTATTTACTCTTTGGATTGTTTTTTTTCTGTTTATCATATTGACAGTTTTTATCGTATCATTCATTTTTTCCCTTCTGTTTATCGTATTGACAGTTTTATCGTTTCGTTCATTTTTTTTCTGTTTATCGTATTGACAGTTTTTATCGTATCATTCATTTTTCCCTTCTTTTTATCGTATTGACAGTTTTATCGTTTCGTTCATTTTTTTCTGTTTATCGTATTGACAGTTTTATAGTATCATTTACTATCGACCGGTGATGGTAATCAAATTCTTTTCCATCGTATCGACCGATGATTGAATTGAATTACTTTTCCATCGTATCGACCGATGATGGTAATCAAATTCTTTTCCATCGTATCGACCGATGATGGTATTGAATTTCTTTTCCATCGTATCAATAGTTTTGTATCGACCGATGATGGTAATGATTTTCTTTTCTATTGAATCGACCGATGATGGTATTGAGATTGTTTTCCATCGTACTGTCAGTTCATGGTAACGAGATTTTTTTCCATCGTATTGTCAGTTCATGGTAACAAGATTGTTTTCTATCGTACGGTCAGTTCATAGTAATGACTTTGTTTTCCATCGGCATGATGATGTTTTTTTTTGTTTCCTTACGATTGTATTTTCTTTTGATTTCTATCAAAACCAACAATTACCTTACATTCTCCAACAGGTTTTTTTTCATTTTTTTTTCATTGTTTTAATCCTAACCATTGATCTGGTTTTCTCTAATCTTGACCGTAGAAGATCAATGGTCACCCTTTTTAGACCGTAGAAGATCAACGGTCACCCCTTTATCGCCTATAAATAGCCCCCCTCCCCTCCCCAAACCCACATTGGTTTTTCAGAATTTCAGGCGAAGCTCTACTCCACCAGTTATAAATCATCGTACGATCTTCCCATCGGCAGAACCTTTATGTCTCAATCCTCTGCTAACACTCCCGCCAAAATGTCTTCAAAGACTTTTATAGAAAAAGACTTTAACAGAGAAAGGTTAGTATCTCGAGATTTTTTCGATACGTACGATTCTACAATCAGGAGGATCATTTTGTTTCAAGGATGGGAACATCTGTGTGTTGAAAATCCTGATTCTCAAGATCCGGTTCTTTTTTATGAAGTTTGTCAGTTTTACAAAACCATTTCTTTCGACAAAGACATGACTATAAACTTTGATGTGTACGATAGAAAATTGTCTATGTCTGTGAAACAAGCGGCACATTTTCTGAATGTTTCTGTAGAAGGGGATTCTTTCTATCCATCGCACAAACTACCAGAGGAAGTTGGTACGTTTAATAGAGAAAATTATGAAAAGACTTTGTTTGTTATTAATGAGGAAAAGAGAAAAGTGTCTCATCTTTCACCAGACAATCGTTTTGTAACTTTATGGATGCAAGGTTTTCTTATCCCAAGGAAAGGGGATAGAGAAACTCTGAAAGTTTCTGATATCTTTATGCTCGACTATCTTGTGAATATGAGAAAAGTAAATCTCATGAGATATGTTTTTGAAACCATTAAGAATGTCAAAATAGGAGGGATTAAGTCCCAGATGATTATGTATCCAGCTATCCTTACGAAATTCATTCTTGAGAGTATGAAGTTTTGTAACATTCCTTTGAAAGGAAAACCCATGGATTTGAGGCCATCATGGATTAGTAAGAGTACGATGAAAAAGCTGAATGTTTGTTTTGATCCGAATTCAAAACTTTTTGTCAGAGATGTAGAAGCTGAATTGGCTCAGAATCAATCGGCACCTATGCCAGCCAAAGACATTCAATCTACCGGTGTTACTCAAAAGTCTGATCCGCAAACCAGTTCAAAGCCGAAGAAGAAGCCAAGGTACAGTAAGGAAGTTCTAGCAAAATGGAGAAAGGATAAGGAACAGAGAAAGGAAGGTGATCCGAAGTTTGGTCTTTCCCCTGCTGAGGCTTTTGCAGAAAGAGTAAGGGTAGAAGAAACCCTTCAGGCTGAAAAGAATAAGAAGGTTCTTTTAAAAAGAAAGGCTCAGGACTTTGATGTCTCTAAAGTCTTGAAAGCGGTTGAGGATGCTAGTGCCCAATTAATAGAAGAAGTGCATCAAGAGCCCATCGTACAGAGTCTCCCTGAGAAAGAAAAACAAAAACAAGTGATGGAAGAGATAGAAGAAGTGGAAGAAGAATAAGGAGACTTTCTTTTAGAATTTCTTCAAAGTTCAAAGAAGAGTAGAGAGGAATCAGTTCAAAAGCTGAGTGAAGGTGTTCAACAAACTCCTCATGCCGATCAGGCACGATATCCGGACAGAATGTCATCTCAAGAAAAGCAAGGTACTCAATCCTCTCACTCTGATAAAGTTGTTGTCATTAGTGACAAAGTGGAAGAAGAAAGAAAGCAGAAAGAAAAATCAAAAGGAAAACAGCCAGTTGTTGACTCAAGCAGATCGTATGAACTAGCATCGTATGATGAAGATACTGATTCAGAGAATACAATCTCTCTCAAGAAGAGTGATTACATTGTTCATGTTTTAAGAAGGGTTGAGAAGACTATTCCTTATTTCCCGAGGCTGGAAGGGAAGATTGATTTTATTACTGATAATCAAAAGAAGAAGTTTGGCTCTGTGAAAGAATTAAGGAAGAAAGTTTTGTCAGTAGAAGCTGATTTGAAAGTTCTATCAGAAAGTTAAGTTTCTCATAAGAAGGCATGCAATAAGATGACCAAGTGGTCATACAAAACAGAGAGTTCAATCAATGATCATGAAATAGCTATTGAAGATATAAGAAGGTTATCAAATGGGCTTGCAATTTCTTTCAACAAGCTTGACAGAGAAACGGTTAAAAGGTTGAATCTTTTGTCTTCTCAAAGAGCCGATGTTCCTTCAGTTAAATATTTGCAAGAGAGAATTAATGTTTTTCAATCATAATTCTCGAAGGTTTCATCTTTCAAAGATGAAATGATTTTGCTGAAGAATCAAAATTCTGTGTTATCCAAAGATAACAAGAATTTGCAAAATAGAATTGATACCCTTGAAGAAGTAATCAGAGTCCAGGAGGAGACTATCAGAAATCAAGATCAGATTTTTACGGACCAACAAGAGATTCTCAAAACTCAGGGTGAATCAATTTCTGAAGATAAGAAGGAGATCAAGAAGATGAAATCTGTTCTTCATGAGCTTATAAAGAAGGAGAAGGAAAGATAAAACAAATTATTGTTGTATTTGTGTTCTTTTGGAACTTGTCTTTGTTTTGTAATGACTCTTATGATCCTTTTCTTTTATCCATTGTCTTGTATTGCTTTAGTAACTCTTTCAGACAATTCAAGATTACTCCTTTATTTTTGTAAATCACAAAGGGGGAGAATATTTACAAAGGGAAGAATGTTTTATAAAGGGGGAGAATGCTTTACAATGCTCGTAAGGAAAAACTACGAATACAATCCTTAGGAAAGTCAATACCTAAGGGGGAGTTAGTTGTATTCAATTTCTTATTCAGAAGAGTTTTCAATAACTCAGGGGGAGATAAGTATTTCCTGTTACATTTACTTTGTGTGTTGTGATTTCCAAAAAGGGGGAGATTGTTAAGTCAAAGTCTTCTTTTGACTTCTATATCATGTTTTGGAAATCACAAATGTATTCTATCATATGTTTGTAAATTACAAATTGTCTTTTATCATGTTTATCGTATCGTACAATGTTGATTGTACCGACCATATCGTATCGTACTGACTCTGTCAATCATACCATACTGACTCTGTCAATCATATCGTACTGACTCAGTCAATCGTACCATACTGACTCTGTCAATCGTATCGTACTGACTCTGTCAATCGTATCGTACTGACTCTGCTATTCAGATGTTCATTATTTGTTTTGGTACCTAGTCAAAAACACTCACTACATATGAATCGTACTCTTGTTTTTCATTTCTATATATCTCTTGTCCTAACAAAACGATGTCGTTGAGTTAGTTACAAACTAATCAAAACGATGTCGTGCTTTCTATTTCAATATGACCATTGGAGGAAATATGACCGTTGGAACCCGAGGCCTATAAATAGGAGGTCATTTGAAGCTGAGGGAACAACGATGATGAACGAAGAGAACGAATGAAGAGACTCTGTGAACTACCAAGATTCTAGAAAGAGACATTGTGACTTCTCTCATATGCCTTGTGCGTCTGATCATCGTATCGAGGGCTTTCAAGTAATTTAAAGACAGAGGTGCTGATTACCTACAAAATCGAGGGCTGCCAGGGATAGGCAGACAGACGTGCCGATCATCGTATCGAGGGCTGCCGGGGATAGGCAGACAGACGTGCCGATCATCGTATCGAGGGCTTCCAGGGATAGGCAGATAGACCGTCTGATCATCTTATCGAGGGCTCACCAAGGTGTTGGTGAGATAGACCTTTTATCCTGGGTGAAAGTATAACCCTTCTCTTTGGGTTAAAATAATTGTAATACTTTTACATTTCCGCTGTTACTTGTATTAGAAAGGGATTTGTATTGTTTCCTTTCTTCTTTACATATTCAATTGTAATTGTTTCAATTACAATCATTCTATTACTTTTTGTATTGATTGATTCTATACGCTTTAAGGTAGAATCATTCATCTTTGTATTACTCTGATTATTGTGTTCACCTTGAATACAATTGTCTTACATTACATTAGTATTACAATACATCATACCTTTTATATTCAATACAATTGTGGGTGTTTGTATTTGTATTAGTTTAAGATCATTTAAACTAATCTCTTTGTTGCTAAAACTCAAAGGTTTTTAAACCTACAATTCACCCCCACCCCCCTCTTGTATTGTTCCATCTAATAAGACTTATATCTACATTTTCGATCCAACAGTCGACCCATCGACCATGCCCTTCCTAAATTAACCATTGATAATCAACCATATATTGATGTGATCGACCGAAATAAGGGATTCATAAACAGAACATAGTGTCTTCCATGTAGTGGATCATTTGACCAAAATTTCATTACAACCTGCTTCAAGGATCCACTTCCCCTTGGTTGATCCACTGAATAGACCACAATAGTTATCTATCAACTACACATTGATCTCAACTGATCATAAGACTCATGATCAACCATGAGAGCTATGTAACTATCATACTGAATTCCATAGCTTGCGTAATGGTTAGAAGGAGATGTGTAAAGGTACTTACGTATTTCTTAAAGCTACATAAGGATAGATTTCACACTCTAGACCCTACATAAAAGTCATAGGCATGTTGCATAAGCTGTGTAAGGGTAACTTCACCCAATGTAAAGGTTACACTAACATTCTAAAAGATAAATTATAGAGAAGATATTTGTGGATCCATCTACAGTTTTAACTAATATTATGGGTTGTTACCTTAGCATTATTATCAATAATTAAAGGCTTCCACATGGATTAAAACAAGTATAATATTTCAATTGAAATCCAAGTTGGCTATAGATTTTCAGGAGAATCTGATCATGATGTAGATTCATAAGCCATGAGTTTTAAGGGAATATATTAAATATTTGAAAGTGAAATAATCTAAAAAAATTTAACATGGATAAGAATATAGATTCCATATATCTATAATAAAAATAAGAGGCTAAATCTTAAAGGGGGGTTTTGGAGTTGTATCATCAAGGGCTCAGATGGAGGCCCTTCTACTATTGTTTTTATTTTATTTGTGTTTTCTTAGTTTCTTGATGACTTCTCTTTCCCATTTATTATTTGTTATACATTATATGGATGGGTAATTATTGATCTATATGGGAATGGAAGGTATTCATTTTATAATTCTTGATTCATAACATTTCAATGAATATAACTCTTTCTTTCCTATTACCTATTTTTGATATTCAGTAGAAAATATTAATTTCAAATGTTGTTTTGTTTGATTTAATTATACCCATTAATTATTTCCCTAGACAAGGAATTATAATATACCTCTTATACATTTTAGATTATATAGGGTTTTAATAGTTCAGTCTTTGTAGTGAAGTGCTTGGTGGTTTTTGGCATGTGAGGAAGGTACAATGGTTACACTTATATTTCTTGGGAATAACAAGACTTGGTTAGGTGTTGACTGGGTGAAATAGAGGTGATTTGTTTTATCAATTTATCACATAGGTTTTAGGGTATAATAAATGAAAGGTTATTTTAGTATAATATCACCACAATCATTCAACCAATGGTGAGAGGTGAAGCAGTTGCATAACCTCTCACTCATCGATTAATAAGATGAAGAGGTTCATATTTAGAGACTATAATAGAATTAAAATTATAAAGTCATCCCTGACTCGATTACCTTCTCATAAACTACTTTAAAATACTTATTTTTATTGATTTATTTCTTTTTAAAATCATAAACCCAAATCAAAACCTATTCTCTTTAACCAATTAAAATGTGACATCTGATTTTTTGTGCACTCCTCTCCAAGAGACTACCTAGGTTTCCACTAAAACTACATTTATCCTAGAAAATAATATATTTTTCATAGATCATGACATGGTGCATTCAAAAAAAATTGTTATTGTTATGTAATTATTTTAATGAAAGGAAACAATGAAGAGATGATAATTTTATTATTGCATGACATGAATATCTAATAAAAAATTGTTTGATTTTGATCTAGAAATTGAATAAACTTTGATTAAATTAAGAAAATTAAATTCGAAATCATATTTTAAGTAATTTTCTCTTATGGACTTCAGTGGTACCTCAAGTGCTCACTCAGAGCCTGTAAACATGTTTGGAAATCCCAACCAAACCCTTTGAGATATATGTGCACCATAGTTTACTAACCAACATAATCAATTTTTTATTCTAAAATCATAAAATAGATTTGAGGTGAAAACTAGAATAATACATTTTCTTCCTAAATTCCATGGTTTTGTAAGAGAACACAAAAAAATTAAAGAGTTTAAATATGTATATGTCACTTTTAAACCATGGGGAGTGGCTGAGGAGTAAGTAAAGTGGAGGGAATTTTCCTTTTCACTTGATGAAGTTTCCAAAGAATGTTTGAAAAACCTAAAACCTAGTAAAGTTGATGACTGGGTTGAATTAAAAACATACTTCATGAAAATATTTTTCTTCACCTCCAAATTCATATCCATCATAAAATAGATTTATTCCATTGTACAAGAATCTGGAAAGACTCTTTACAAGTATTGGGAATAGTTCAGGGATCTATGTGAAAGTTTCATACATCAAACAATCAAGGACCACTACTTCCTTGTGTTCCTCTAAAAAAACCTACTTGATTATGATATAAACATACTGTATGCATCATCTGAAGGATATTTTATTGAAAGTTCCCTAGAAGAAGCCAAAGGCTTGACTAAAAAATGCCTTAAAACTCATAGTAATTCAGAATAATATGTATTGGTACAAGATGTATCCATGAAGTAAAAACATCTTATGCATCCCCATTATCAAAAACTAAACTTGAAGGGACAACCATTTTAGTGAGGCATGTGGCTATGAAGAATTTTAATGAACAATTGTCACCGACCAAATTATGTAGTTTATGCTCATCAACTAGCTATTTCACTAACTAGTGTACTAAAGTATAGGGAATGGAAAGTTCTACATCATCCTTTAATTCCAAAAATAACTAGGGATAGAGATATCCTAACCAAGTACATTATGTATTTGGTAATTATAAAAATAAATCTATACCCCTATCAAAATCAATACTCAACCCAACCCTCTTACCAAAAATAAAACTAACCATCATATCACTCACCACCCTTCTAAAAAACATACAATAAATACTATAAACAACCACCTAATTTCTATCAAAATCAACCCTATGAATATCCATACACTATTTCGCAATCATATGTTGATTAAAAGTATGTATCCAAGGTTTAGGAGCTAAAGAATATAATAGATAAGTTAACAAACATAGTGGAAAGTTTTATCGAAATTCTATCCAAAAACCTAGGTAAACTTCCAACCCAAATGGTCCCCAATCATAAAGATACTATTAACTTGATTACAACAAGATGTGGTAAGGATATTCAACACCAAAACTCATACACACAAAAACCAAACTAGCCTAATAGTGAAGAAATTGAATCTGAAAACTCTAGGAAGAATTCATAAAAACAACCCCAAAAAGAAGAAACGAAATAAGAAGAAGAAAGGTATTGAATAAGGAGGAAGATACAAGAAACATCACTCCAACAAAAAAAATTAAATAAAGATATTACCACACCATTTACATCAATAATGATTCAGTAAAATATAATTCAAGAGGAATAACAACAAAATAACTAAAAATTATTTTTTTTAGAGAACACTTTTAAGGAAAAGTGAGAAATTTCATATGTTCAAACAGGAGGACATGCCTCATAAGAAGAAGTGTCTCAGTCTTGATCACACCATAGTTTCCAACTAAATGTCAAGATCCATGGACATTTTATATTACATTTTCCATTGGATCTTTCAATTTTTATGATTATCTATATGATCTAAATGATAGAATTAATGTATTTCCTCACTCAATGTATATGAATTTTTATATGGGAGATTTAAATCTTGTAAGAGTGGTGGTACAACTTGCAAAGAGATCCACTATTTTCTAAGTATGAGTTTTAGAAGATGTGATAGTTTGAGTTTGAGGCCTAATCTTTCTAGCCAACTTTTATTTGTTGGAAATGGAGGAAGATAATATCCCATTATAGTCACCCATTATTTTGGGGAGACCTTTCTTAAAGACATCTAAGACTGTCATCAATGTCCATGAAGGAACACTCACTATGGAGTTTGGATATGGCATTGTGAACTTCAATATTTTTTACTTCATGAGGCACCATTCAGATGATCACTTGCTCTTTAAACTTTACCAACTTGAAGAGGTTGAATCCATTGAATATCCATATATGGCTCATGAATTTTTAGTTGTATGATAATATTTTTTGATTGGAAATACTATGGAATTTATAACTGCCAAAAATTCTAGAAATCATAGAAATTCTATCTTCAAATTGAAAGAAGAGGTAAATTCTGGATTTTATAATTAATATTATAGTTTTATTCATTAATAATAAGCTGATATGTTTCCTTCTATATACGAAGTTCAAGGTTTAATAGTGGGAATCCTGAATTTAATTTCATCTCTTGAGAAATCACCATATCTGAAATTGAAACCACTTCAAACTGAATTAAAATATGTGTACCTCATGGAATAAGAATGATTAACAGAGATAATTTCAAATGATCTATCTATAAACCAAGAACAAACTATAATTGAACTTTTAAGGAAGAATTCCTAAGTAATAGGATCAATATTAGGTGATATCCTAGGAATAAGTCCAAAATTTTCTCACATATAATTCTGCTTGAGGGAGACTCTAAACCTGTTAGGGGGTCCCAAAGGAGGCTAAATCCCACCATTATGAAGGTAATAAAGAATTATATAGATAATATCTTAGATTTAGGGATCATATATTCAATTTTATATTTGTCAATGGATCATCCTAATTAATTTGGTGACTAAGAAAATCGGCTTAACCATTATGAGGAATGAAAAAAATGAAATAATCCATGTGAGAACTCAGAGTTGGAGTGTGTATATAGAATATAGAAAATTAAATCCATTCACTCATAAAAAACACTTCCCCATCCCCTCCATCAACCAAAAGTTATAAATATTGGTATGGATAATTATTTCTTTCTTTTTGGATGGATTTTCAGGTTATTTCCAAGTTCCCATTACTTCAAAGGATGAAGAAAAGACCACATTTTCATGTACCTTTGGCACCTTTTCTTATAGTAGGATTCCATTTGGACTATGTAATGTTCTAGGTAAATTTTATTGGTGTATGTTAAGTATATTATACAACCACATTGATGATTTTATATAGGTATTATTGGATAAATTCATGGTTTTTGGAAATTGTTTTGACCATTGTTTGAAAAATCTAGAAAATATATTAAAAACTTGAATTTAAAAGAACTTGTTTAAAATTTTGAAAAGTGTCACTTTATGGTAGAGAGAGGAATTTTCCTTTGGAATATAATAACATAAAAATTTATTGAAGTGGATAAATCAAAAATTGAAGATATAAAATATTTACCTTACCCAACTTGTATAAAACATGTTATATCTTTTTTAGGACATAAAGGATTTTATAGGAGGTTTATTAAGGATTTTGATAATATTGTTCTCCCTATCTATAGATTACTTTTGAAAAATTATGAATTTTATTTTAATAATGAGGGAATAGAATCCATTAATGAGTTAAATAATAGAATTATAACACCACTAATAATACAGCCACCAAATTGGGAACACCCATTTGAGATACTTTATGATGCTTCCAACCAAGTGGTTGGTGAAGTATTTTCCTAGAGAATTAAAGGAAAACCAAAAAATCCTATTCCTTAATAATCTTAAATGCTATCTAATTCAACTACAAAACCACAGAAAAATAATTTTTGGCAGTTTGCTTTTCTTTTTATAGATTTAGATCATATTTTATTATAGATAAACTTTTTCAAATTTTTTGATCATGCAACCTTGAGATACTTGATGAATAAGTAAGATACCAATCTAAGACATGTGAGATAGATTTTAATACTACGTGAGTTCAACTTAGAAATCAAATACAAGAAAAATAGTCAAAAATTAAGTAGTTGGTCACTTGAGTAGATTTTCCAACATAGCCAAAGTGGATATTCCAGTCCACAAACCAGTATTGAACCTCATTCTAGGGGAACAACTTTACTTGTTTGAATGTGAATTTATATGGTATACTAATATAATAAATTATATGGTAACATCCCAAGTACAATGTCATTTAAATCCACATAAAATTCAAAAACAAAAATCGGAAACCATATTTCTATTTTTATGAAGATCCCTTTCTTTTTAAATATTATAATGATAATGTAATTAGAAGATGTTTACCTTCAAGAGAGATTGAATATATCTTTGAATTTTTTTCATACTCTTGCATGTGGAGGAAACTTTGGACCTAAAATAACTTCAATGGAACTATTGGAATCTGTAATTTATTATCACACTTTATTCAAATATGCACATGATTTTTCTAAAAAATGTGAAAAATGTCAATTTTCTAAGAATATTTAAAAAATATAAGAAATTACAAAGAAAACTCATTTGATTTTTTGATTTTTTTATGTTTGGGGAATTTAATTTAGGGTAACCATCCCCAAATCCTTTTGTAACTCTTATATTTTTCTTACTGTAGATTTTTTCTCAAAATGGGTGGAAATCAAATCAACAAAAACTAATAATACCAAAGTTGTGTATGATTTTATTAGGTCTAACAAATTTTATAGGTTTGGAATTATATGTTAAATTATCAGTTATCAAGGGACACAATTTTTAAATTAGATCATAGAGTATTTTCTAATAAAATCTGGAGTACATGACAAAGCATCCACAACTTACCACCCACAGAAAAATGGGAAATATGAAGATTCAAATAAATAAATCAAGGGAATTTTGGAGAAGATTGTAAAACAAAATAGGAAATATTATATCCAAAGGTTGGAATATTCCCTATGGTATTATAGGATAGCTTTAAAAAAACCCATAGTAATGAGCCCATACATGGTGATTTATAGGAAAATCTATCACATGTCTATGGAATTGGAACATAAGGCTTATTGGGCCACAAGAGAGATGAATTTGGAATCAGAAAAAGCTAAAAAATTGAGGATATTATATATAAAAGATTTGGAGTAAATTATAAGGGAGGATTTTGATAATTATATAATTTACAAAAGAAAGGATGAGGGGTTCATGATAAGCTGATCTAACTAAAAAACTTTAATCCTGGAGACTAAGTATTGATTTATAAATCTAAACATAAGCTAATTATATTTAAGAAACATTATAGATGGTAAGAAATATTTATAGTCACTCATATCTATCCTTTTAGTGTTATGTGCATTATTAAAGGAGTAGAAAACTCATTCACTATTAATGGGAACACACTAAATAAGTGCCATAGAAATCTGTACTAAGAACTATTGGAGGGACTTAGACTCCTCCAACCTATCTATAAATGACAACCCACCATCATTAACATTTGATTTCATGTTGTGATTCTATATAAAAATTTACTTGCATGACAAATTAGTTTGAATACATTGAGGAAACTTCATAATTTAAGTGTGGGTGAGGGACCCTCATAGTTTAGGATTTATCAAATTTTTATGTTTTTTCAATTTTTCTTCCATTTTAAAACTTTTTATATATTTTATTTTTCATTTTTAGTATTTTTAGAAACCTATGATAATAACTATAAAACCCATGAAATTTTTTAATCCATGAAAATGTTGAGAAAACTAATTTGAACCATCAACACACTTTAGATTAATGATAAAATGTAATTGATTTCAAATTATAATTAAAGTAATCACATGAAAAAAACACTAATTTTTTAACCCTTGCCATGAAATGTTGTCTTAAATTTTTGATAATTTACTTGAGAGGTTTATGAACCAATTTTGACATTTTCTTTATAATTCCCTATCTCTTCAAAGAACCAAGACATATATGAATAACCATAATTTTCTAAGTGATCTAATCAAAATCTTATAGAATTCAAGGAACTTGTGCATAAATTATTAAGGAATTATTTGGATTTTAAGTCCCTTTTTATAATTAATTCTATTTTAAGGAATACATAAACATCAATCCTTGTATCCCTTAGCATCCATGAATGACTTTTTTAGTGAGACACATTACAATCCAAATATTTTTATCTACCTTTCTCTAAAAGCTTTGCATGATCTAATTTGAATTCAAGTGTGGTAAAAAGAAGGAAGTAGGCTGGAGAAATATACTTGGAATAATATATTCAGATTTAAAGAAGAGATTGCTAAAAAAATTTATAATAGTGGTTTGAAAGAAAACTCATTATTAGATGGGAAAATGTTCTGGATATTATCTAAGTCTTTCTATGGAATTCCCCCACTATTTTGAAGAGAAAAATCCCTCTCTTTCCCTAAAAATTATTATAAATAGGAATCTAGATCTAAATATAGGATAAAAAAAATATATAAATGGTAAAATAGGGAAGGAATCTACTAATTGATGCTAAAATTCAAATGGTACGGTATTCCCAAGAAATTAAAGAGAAGTTTATAAATCTGTTGGAGTTATAACCTACTTACATATACTATTTGAAGGAGATGTGAAGAATAAGTGTTGAAACTATGATAGAATGGACCTAAAACGCATCATAGATAAGGGAAGATATTTTATAATATATTTCTGGGTAGAACTCTCACCACCAAGAAGAAAATTTAAAATCCCCCTTTGTCTTCAAGAGTGTAACAAAAAAATAAATGAATAAAACTTTCTGAAAGAAATAGAGGAAGAGAATATCACTACTACTGAATTAATAAATTATTTTATATCCATGGATAATTATAAGAAGTAAAGTTGAGTTAGTGGAAGATGTGGTTGAGGGAGAATCTATTCTTGAAAGAAACTAAAAACAAGCATTTAGCATCATATTAGAGCCAAGCCTTCTCCTTTGGCATCAATATTTTGATGTTAAAATCCTACCAACCCATAAGCCATAGAAAAACCCTAAAAAATACCTCATGATATGAACAATTACTTGAATCATTAATTAGATATGAAGAAGTTTATCAATACTATGGTGAAACTCATATGAGCTTCGTATGAGAATAACATTTCTTGAAAATCATACTTGAGTGTTGAGTAGAATATTCTGGAAGGTAGGAATAAATATGTATGAGGGGATGAAATAAGTGCGAAATAATTAAATATAATCAATGAGGAAATTTGATCAAGAAAATTTAAAAATCATGATAACTTAAGGAGCATGTATTTGAAAAGGAGGACTCACATTGTTTAGGTGTTTGGATTTTACTTTGGTAATCTTTTGAAATTCACTTGTTTAGAGTCCAAGGTTTTAAGTGTTGAGGAATTGATGGGTCCAATAATTTTATATTTTTATTGAGTGTTTTGATGATTTTAAACCCATAAATTCATCATTTAATGGGAAACTTTCACATGTTTATAATATAAAAATATTTTGGAATTTTTTTCAAAAAATAATTTAAACTTGTTTTTAATTGTTTTATCTATATTTGGAATTATTGTAATAAATCCTACACATGATTCCCATTGGGTTTGATGTTATTTCACAAATATTTGAGAGTTTATTCACACTTAGATAATTTTGTGAAGTGTGATCATGGGATAAGCCTCAGAAAAGTTAGTGTAAACCTTATACCATTTGGTCAACCCATCAACTGCATGTTGATCTAAGAGACCACATGGTGAACCTGTTGTAGGGTCAACCCATCTACTATTCCCTTATTGAAGTAACTATGTGAGGATCAATGAAACATTGATGAAATTGACCATAATAAGGGATCCAATGACTATATTCCATGTCTACCATGTGGTCGATCAATCGACCGTAAGTTCGTTTAAACCTACCACAATGATCCACTGTGTAAAGCCCTGGTTAAAAAGGTATGATCTCTTTCAGTGTTTAAGAGATTGTTCTTGGATTTAGAGGGAATCAATATGGTTTGGGTGGTTGTTTTAGAATTCGGTGTGAGTGATTTCTGCAGGATATATTCACACCATGAATTAGATTCACAATGTGAATCTATCAGATGTCATGAGTTCGGTATAAGGCAGGAATTTTCACTGGGCACTAACCAAAAAATCAGTTCAAATCATGACATAGTTCAGTCTATGTACTAAATTCACATCATAAATTCATTTACCATGTATTTTTAACCTAAGGATACACCTTTTTGTGACTTGGTGGATTCACTTCAGGAATCAAAGATTCATGTCTTGAATCAAGTATTCACGAAGTGAATTGTTTTAGGACAATAGTTTTAATTGTGTTGTACATATAATTTCCCCCCTAATCTCATTTTAGATCAACATAAACTTTCCCAAAGGATATAGAGGATTCATCCATTGGATTATAAGTGTAATTAATTCATTTTTATACATCTCTTTGAGATATGTTGCATTGAGATCTGGTTTATCCTTTTCTTTGTATATCCTCACTAGATCTCTTCTCCTCTTATCTTTTTGGGAGCCAGATGACTGCATATGTTGGATCTAATGGGTTTTATAGAGGTTTTATGTTGTTTCTTATGGATCTATGATCATGATAACTTGATTAACCCCTTTCTTGATCTATGTTTTTAAGGCGACTAGGTTTCATCCATTCTTGGGGTAGGTGCCTCACTATAAGGTTTCTAATTCATGAATTGATTTAAGTTATTGTAAATTCCTTTGGGTTATTCAATTAAAATGATTTATTTTTCATTAGAATGGAATTTTTATAATTGATACATACCTTTAAAGAGGTTTTCTTTACAGACATATTTGTTCACACCAAGTGTTTGATGAAATGATTCAAAGGTGGTTTTAGTTTTAAAATGGTCCTTCAAACCCATAAGTGTAAAGGCTTTGATATAAAAAAAATATTAAACGTGATCATGGTTTTTAAATAGATTTTTATAAACTTATCACATTGGGTAACCATGGGTGCATTGGGAAATAGACTTCTCACTCTTTGTGTGTGTAATGTTATGGAGGTTTTATGTTGCTTTAGTGTGTGTAATGTTATGGAGGTTTTATGTTGCTTTAGTGTGTGTAGTTCCACTAAAGTTTATATTGGTTGGATCTACCTTGGGCCTGTATTGGCAATTTTATTTTATGTCTAGTACATATTCTCGTAGGTTAGAGCTCAAATGGTGTGATTTTTCATTTATGATTGGTTTATTTCATGATAGTATTTTCATGGTTATCTGCTCACATTCTTATCATATGGTGTATCCATGGTCGGTTTTTACATGTGCTTACCTATTTTCTTTCATACTTAACATATTCTTGGATTTGGTGAATATGATATGTTTTTATGAAAACCAAAGGATTATTTACAAAATGGTTTTGTTTGATGAAAAATCATTATAAATGGCATTTTTTTAAAGCTAGAGCTAATGCATTCTGGATATTATAACTTGTATAGATTATTTGGTGGTATCATACTAGGCTTTGTGCTCACACCCTAGTTTTTCTTTTGGGTGGTTGTGGATGATTCTTTATAGGAATTAGGTAAAGGGAAGGGTATTTTGTAGCATGTTGGTTTCTCTTGTTATCATTATATTCATAGTGAGATGGTTTGGTGGTGATGGATAGTCACATAGGGACTATCCTAGACTTGTATTGTTTTTTCTTTCAGTTTATCTTGTTTAGATTAACTTTGTATGTATCATGGATATGTTCACTTGATTCCACTTTATACCTTGTTGGTTTTACTTGTTCAAGATTTACATGAGACATGTAACTTCCTTTTTATTGTACTTTACCATGTGGAAGACCACCTTGGGTGACCTATCCAGTTGAACTAGGATGGTTCATTACAAATTGGTATCAGAGAAAAATACCCATCCTAAAGTGTTGTTACACTGCCTAGGTTTGGTTTGGTATCTTTGGTAGACTAGAGTTAGGACCATCAGGACTCATATAGAAATTGTAGAAGGGTGCATGGATAGCGCACTTCTATGATTGAACCGAAGTTTCCATGGGTGGTCTGGGGAATTTTTCCAAGCTTGTTACTTGGTGGTTTATGTTGTTTGAATAAACTAGATTTTGGGTTTATTTAAATAAACATGTTCCTTTCTTAATGATTATATTTCATTCATAGAACTTGAAAATGATCTAAATTATTATTTTATAAAGGCATTAATATGGATCTTTAAAGTTGGTAATATGATTTTATAATTTTAACATAAGATGATTGGTTTTTGTCTTGTGTTCATTAAACAATTCCTCCTAGAAGATCTCTTCCAAATCCAATAGAGGAAGTTTCAAGCCATGTTCTACAGGTGAATCCTCCAAAGTACCCTTCTTTAGTAGAATCTATAATTCAAACTATTTAGACTCTAGGTCAAGTGGGTTTTGGTAACTTGGTATGAGTGGTGGACCATGGATTAGAATTTACTAAGAAGAATCTACCCATATTTTGTGGTGATAAAGAACCACAAAATCAGAGGATTGTATTGAGTATATTGAGAGGGTATTTAAATTTTTAAAGACTCCTGAGGACTCTAATGTGTTTTTTTCACTTATATGCTTGAGGGGTTAGGAAGGAGATAGTGGGAATATATTGTCCAAGCTAAGTTTCACAATGATCTTACATGGGATTCCTTCAATAAAATATTCAACCATTAGTTTTATCCTAAGATGTTATGTATGGAAAATACTTGTGAGTTTCTAACCTTGGAGCTAGTAGAGGATATTGTTCTATAGTATTCCACATATTTCACTAAGTTGGTGAACTTAGAACTAGATCATGTTACCAATGACTACCTAAAATATCAAAGTTTTTATATGGGGGTGAGGGATAATATTTATACAATGTTGGTTCTCATGTTCCTTTTGACTTTTGGGGGTGTTTGATAAAGTGGCTATAGAATAGGTAGACATAGCTAGGAGAACAGATTTGGGTGGAGCTTAGATTGATGCATTTGTTGGTCAAGGTGTGTCTTTTATCCAAAAAAGTAAGGGAAAAGGTAGTTATATTTCTTCAAGACCAATTTCAGGGGCTTCATCAAGAAAGTAGCAAGTTCTCTGCTATCAGTGTGGGAGGCTTAGTCATGCCAAGCCTAACTGTATAGAGGCTCCCATGATTTTTTATCATCTTGGACAATCTGATCATATGAGTCTTTTTTTGGAAGTATTACCCAAGGCAGTAAGGATACATCCACTCTCATCAAGGGTTCATAGGTTCATTCTGATGTTTCCAAGGGTGGTGGTTCTAATACTTAGGACAATGGGGGAATTTTTTATGGTAATTAAATATTAGGGAGGAGCTAAGGTGAGAAGTCGTTATACAGTGGAGTATGTTCCAGAGGAAGCTGAAGTAGTGTCGGCTACTATTATAGGTATAAGGTTTATTTCATCTTCATGTTTATAGCTTTGTTTGATACAGGTGATGTTGATTATTTTATATCATTATTTTATAGGTATAATGTTTATTTCATATTTATGTTGCTAGATTTTTTTGATATAGGTGATGCTAATTATTTTATATCATCAAATTTGGTTAATGTGCTGGTATTATGTTTGGAGAATATGTCATTATTGTTTTATATTTCTACACCTTTGGGAAATAGGTCTAAATAAGGTTTCAAATGTCTCATGTGTCAGGTGATGATAACTGACTTCAAAGTGGTGTGGGATTTCTGGCTTCTTGATCTTGATATCTTCAACCTAGTGATTAGAATGGATTAGGTGGTTGGGTTTAAGGCCCATATAAATGGTTATAATCATTGGGTTCATTTTTTATCTCTTAATGGATTCACTCATGTATTTTAAGGTAAGTGGGATTCTAGGTCTGGGAGAGCGAGTCATGTTGTTCCATATACTGGGGTGATATCATGTTTTTTGTTAGTAATTTTCCTAGATGTCATTCATCCTTCTTTTAGTAGTCCACTTCCTATGGTTGTGTATATGTACCCTAAGGTCTTTCCATAGTATTTTTCTGATTTATCTCCATAGAGAGAGGTCAATTTTACCATTGACCTGCTTCCTAGTATGATTATAATTTCTATGTCATCTTATCATATAGAACCTACTGAGTTGGTGGAACTTAAATTCTAGATTAAAGACCTTGAGGATAAGGGACTTATTCATCCTAGCATGTCACTGTGAGCTTCGTCTATCCTATTTTATAAAAAGGCATATGAGAGCCTCATAATTTATGTGGATTATCAAAAATTATACCAGGTGACCATTGAGAACAAATATACCTTTCCTGGGATTGATGATCTTTTTACTAGCTTAGAGGGGCTTGTTGGTTTTCAAAGATTAACTTTTGGTCATGGTACCACCAGTTGAGAGTCCTAAAATAAGATATACATAAGACAATTTTTAAGAGCCAGTATGAGAATTTTAAGTTTATGGTTATACCATTTGGTCTCACTAATGCTCTGGTAGTATTTATGGAATTTAAGAACTAGATCTTTCATCGAATCTTGGACACTTTTTTTGTAGTGGTTGTGGATGATATTTTGGTATACTCTAAGTTAGATGAGGAACACATGGATCATTTGGATGTTATACTTAGAACCTTGAAGGATCATTTTCTATATGGTAAGCTTTTGAAATGTGAGTTTTTGATCTAGGAAGTGAAGATTCTAGGGCATGTTATATCTGATAGGGGAATCTTAGTGGATCCAGAAAAGATACAAGATTTTATGTCTTAGGAGAAGACCATAAATTTTTTTGATATCCAAATATTCTTGGGGTTGGCTAGTTATTATAGTTGGTTTGTTCAGGAATTCACCAAGATTGCATCTCTGATTAATGCTTTAACCCGAAAGGGTGTAATGTTTGAGTGGAATGAAAAATGTCAGATATGTTTTGAGTAATTAAAGTAAAGGTTGAATTCAGATCCATCTTTTATTCTTCCAGAACTAGGTTTGGGATATGATTTTTTCTGCAATGCTTTTGGAATGGGTTTAAGGTTTATATTGATGTAGGGAAAATGGGTTGTGGCCTACAACTCTCTCTAGTTATACACTTATGAGAACTAACCTACCAATGATCTTGAGTTGGTAGTGTTCATTCGTGCACTCAAAGCATGGAATCACTATCTATTTAGGGAGAGTTTTACATTATTTTATGATCATAAAATCCTAAAGTATATTTTCACTCAAAGGGACTTGAACTTTCCATAAAGATATTGGGTTGAGTATCTTCAGTCTTTTGATTTTGATATTACTTATACATCAGGGAAATTGAATGTGGTTGTTGATGCGTTGAGCAGGAAATTACTAACTCAAACCTTAAAGGAATTAGTAGAGGAGTGGTCTCTGATGAGTTTGTTTGTTGAGATGAGATTGGGAGAAGATGAAGATGGTGGGAAGGTGTAATTATCTTCGATAATGACTGTCTCATCATTTGATGGGAGGGTTCATCTCAATAAAGTATTTAACATTGATTAATAGTGATTTAGTGAAATAATAAAAGGTGGGGAGACCTGGGAGAGTGGTATCAGTCTCTCAGTGACACTTTATGTTAGCAAAGCATGTTAGTTTTTTTCATTTCTCGGAGGTGGGAGTTGATAGATAGTGGGAACCATTCTTGTTGGTTTATACACTCTGGGACTACAAAGATGTATCATGATTTTATATGTTGATATTTTTGGTTGGGAATGAGATGGTCGATTGTGGGATTCATATCATGATATCTCACTTGTTAGAGAATTAAGACAGAACACCAAAAACCTACTGGGTTAATGCAACCTTTAACCATTTTGGTATGGAAGTGGGATTATATTTACATAGACTATTTCATTGGTTTACCATGGACTCCTTATCAGAAGGATGTGATTTGGTTGATCATTGATTGACTCATGAAATCGGTGCATTTCATCCCAATCAAGGAGATAATGAAGGTGTAGTGGATTAGGGACTTATATGTCTATGATATTTTGATACTTCATGGGTTCCCTCTGTAATTGTTTTTTATAGGGACCCGCGATTCAAATCTAGGTTTTGGAAAGTTTTGTAAGAGGTGATGGGTTTCCAGTTGAAATTGAGCATGGAATATCATCCATAGATGGATGGGCAGATGGAGAGGGCTATTCAGGTTCTTGAGGATATGCTTCAGGTCTATGTGCTTGATTTTAGTGATTCTTGGGAAAATAATTTTCCACTATTTGAGTTTTCCTATAAAATAGTCATCAAGTATAAATTAAGATGACCCATTTTGACGTGTTTTATAGATAGCCATGTAGATATCCCTTATACTGGGAAGAGTTGGGATAGAGGTCCTTGGTTGGGTCAACTCTTGTTCAAGAAATAATGGAAAATTTGTTGTTGATATGGAAGAGATTAGTCATGGTATAGAGTCATAAGAAATCCTATGTGAACTATCATCATTGGACACTAGATTTTGAGTTTGGTGGTTGGGTTTTTCATAGAGTTTCACCTTTCTTGGGACATCGTTGGTTGGATAAGTAGGGTAAGTTGGCACTGAGGTTTTTTGGACCATTTGATATCATTAAAAGAATTGGAAATGTGTCATATCGATTTGAATTATTGTATTTTCTAACATAAATTTATGATTTGTTTCATGTTTTCCACATAAGGAGTTATCTAAAAAATCATTCCCATGTGATTTAATAGGATAAAGTTTATATTAAACTCAACACTATGGCAGTTGAGCAACCAATTCAAATTATGAATTTCCAAGAAGAGGTTTTGTGTAGTAAAAAAATTTCCCTGGTTCATGTACTATAGAAGTACAGATGGGATTACCACATGATGGGGAATGATAATCATTAATGAGGCAGCAGTGGTCTTCTCTTTTTTAGAGTCTAGAATCTTAAAGTACTTTCTGAGGACAAAAATATTTCATTGTGGGGAGAATTATAAAACCTTGGTTAAAAAGGTATGCTCACTTTTAGTGTTTGAGATCTTGTTATTGGATTTAGAGGAAATTTGGATGTTTTTGGGTGGTTTTTTAGAATATGGTGTGGATGGTTTCTAAAGTACACATTCCCACTATGAATTAGATTCATATCATGAATTATATTTATGACATGAATCTGTAAAATGTTTTGATTTTGATACAAGCCATGAATCTACAATGGGAATGAACTACAAAATTGGTTCAAATCATGAAATAATTCATGTCATGAATTTATCAACTGGGTGTTTTTAACCCGATTCAACACCTTTTTCAACATACTTGTGACTTGGTGAATTCACACCATGAATCATAGATTCAAGATGTGAATTGTTTGATACTATCATCTTTAATTGCATTGTGTGCATAATTTTCTCCTGAATCAAATGTTGTCACAACATAAAATTTCCCCAGTACTCTAGAGGCTTCATCCTTTGAATTCTATGTGGAATTACTTCATTCTTGATGGTTCTCTACAAGTTATGTTGTGTTTGTATCTGGTTCCTCTTTTTCTTTGAATATCCTCATAAAATCTCTTCTCTTATTATATTATTAGAACCCAAATGAACTTTTAATGGTGGGTCAAATAGGTTTTATGGAGGTTTGATGTTTTTTCTTATGGATCTAGGATCATGGGGACCTAATATACCCCTTTCCCGATCTCCAGTTTTGAAGGTGACTAGGTTTACTTTGTTCTTGAGGTAGGTGTCTCTCAATAAGGGTTGTGATTCATGAAATTCTTTAATTTCTTGTAAATTACCTTGGGTTATTCAATTAAAATGAATTATTTGATATTGGAATTTAATTTTTGGAAGAGATACATGTTTTTAAAAGGTTTTTCTTTAAAAAAAATCTGTGCACACCAAGTGTTAGATGAATTTTTTTAAAGGTGGTTTTAATTTTAGAACCAATCATTAAGCCCGGAAGTGGAAAGGATTTGATATGAAAAAAAATTATTAAATGTGATCATGGTTTTTAAATGTATTTTGAAAAACTTAGCACATTGGGTAACCTTGGGTGTGCTGTGAAATAAACTTATTGCTCTTTTTATATGTCATTCCACAAGAGGTTTTATGTCACTTTAGTGTGTGTAACTCCACTAGAGGTTATATTGGTTGGATCCACATTAGGCCTGGATTGGGGATTTTATTTTATGTATAGCATGTATTCCCATAGTTTATAGCCCAAATAGTGTTCTTTTTCATTTATTATTGGTTTATCACATGGTGGTATTTTCATGGTTATTTACTCATATACTTATCATATGGTGTATCCATGGTTGTTTTTTACCTATTATTACATGTTTTCTTTAATACTTGACATATTCTTGGATTTAGTGAATATGATATGTTTTTATGAAACCCAAAGGATGATTTAAAAAATGGTTTTGTTTTATGAGAAGGATTTATAAATGGGATTAGTTGTAAATCTAGAGATAATGTAGTCTTGATATTAGAACTTGTATATATTCTTTAGTGGTATCCTACTGGGCTTTGTGATCACACCCTACTTTTGGATTTGGTTGGTTGTAGATGTTGTTTTGCAGGACTCTTGTAAAGGGAAGGTAATTCTATAGCATGTTTGTTTCTCTTATTGTCATCATCTTCATAGTAGGATGGTTTGGTGGTGACGGATGGTCACATAAGGAATTTCCTAGACTTTTATTATTTTGTCTTTTGGTTTGTCCGGTTTGGATTGAATTTTTATGTCTCATGTATATTGATCTCAACCAACTGTGTGACTAAAGATAAACTACAAGAGCTATGTAAGGGTCATACTAAATTTCATGACCTGTGTAAAGGTCAGTATGAGCTATGTAAAGGTACTTCCAGATTTACTAAAGCTACATAGATATCACACTCCATACCCTATGTAATGGCCATAGGAATGTTACAAAAGATGGTTAATGGTAACTTCACCCTGTGTAAAGGTCACGCCAGCATTCCAAAGTCAACGTAAAGGTAATCAAAAGTTATATGTAAGATCTTGGGGATCCATCTACACTTAAAATCAAAATTTTAGAATTATGACTCAGTATTTGTATCACCAATGAAATCCATCCACATTGATTAAACCATGCATAATATTTTGATCAAAATCAAAGGATTTTATAGACTTTCAGTAGAATTGGATTATTAGGTAGAATCTTAAACTATGAGTTTGAAGGGAATATGTTAAATATTTGAAAGTGAAATAATCTCATAGGCTTAAACATGGTTAAGAAAATGGATACCAAATATCTACAAGAAGAATAGGAGGACAATTCTAAAAGGTATCTCTAGTGTAGGATCATTAGGAGCTCAGATAGAGGACTTGCTGCGGTTGTTTTCATTTTATTTTTATTTTCTTATTTATACAATGCATTATATTCTCCATTTATTTTCCATTACCCATAATATGGAGGTGTAATTATTAAGTGATCAAAGAAGGTAAAGAAGGCCTTTTTAATTCTTTATTTTTATCATTTTAATTAATACAACTCTCTCTTTATTGTTAACTGGTTTAGATATTCGGTAGCATATCTTAATTTGGAATGTAGATGTGTTTGACTTAATTATGTCTATTGATTATTATATTTGTAAGGTAACCATAATCTCCTTATAATCAATCTTAGACTACATATATTGAAATATTATGATCTTAGTAGTGAAGTACTTGGTGGGTGCTGTCATGTGAGGAAGGTACAGTAGTTACACTTAGATTGCTTAGGAATAACAAGACCTAGTTAGGTTTTTCCCGAGAAAACTAGGGGTGATTTTCTATATCAATTTCTTGAATAGGAAATATGTTATACAAAAGAAAAGGTTTTTTAGTCTAATATCACTATAATAATTCAACCAAGGGTGATAGGTGAAGTTTTTGTAGAACCTCTCACTCATCAATTAATAAGAATAAGAATTTAACATTTAAATACTAGGATAGAATTACAATTGGAAATTTGACCCCAACTTTATTACCTTATCACTAACTTCTTTTAAATCTGTGTTTTCATTTATTTATTTGTTTTAAAAACCAAAAACCACAATCAAAACCTCTTCTCTTAAACCAATTAAAAAGTGAAAATTGATTTTGGTGTGTACTCCTCTCTAGAAGACTACCTAGGTTTCCACTGTAACTATATTTAGCCTAGGAAATAATAGATTTTTCACACCTTATGACAAGGTGAATTCATTCACCATGCACCATTTCCACCTCCATCACATAATTATCCTAACAAAAATGGGCAGAAATATGAGGACTATGGTGCGCTACACAACCTTGTGGTCTTTAAATGTCTTAAAATTTTATTTTGATAAATTGAAATATGTTTTGTAAATTGGTTATAAATTATAAGTGTTAGACATTATAAAATGAAATTTTACATGCCTAAATTGAATATAAAAAGTTCATATTATATCTCATGTTTTATAAAGTAAATAAAAAGATTATTTATTTGTTAAATTCCTTTAATATTCATTTTTAATAAAAAAATTGAAATATAAATATTACGTATGAAAAAATTATGTTATAAATTGATTAAAGGATATAGATATCTATATTATATGCTAGGTATGAATCTATAAATTTTATTTTTCATCAACCTTGAACCCAGTTTCTAGTTTTAGTTTTTAGCATGAATTTAGTATTTGGGAATAGTTTTCAAATATTTGGTTTTAGAATTATTATTAATTGGATTATATCTTGAGTAAAGTCTCTCTGGGGAGAAGGAATTGGGGTCGAACTAACCACCAGCCTAGAGTCTTATTCCTTGTTCTATAAAGGTGAGGGATTTGGCTATCTATCGTTATTGGTTTACTCATGTAGAGATTATCAATCTCATATGACTCTATGATTTTACATGAAAAGTTTATATATCTTCTTCATGAGATTCATTTGGATATGTATGAATATGTTTGAATTCTATTTCTGGGTGAATAATACAAATTTTGGTTTGTGTAAAAGGTTACACATTTGTATGATCCTTTGCTTTGGATCGGGTTAGATTTTCCAAAGGAGTTTGAATTTTATCATTTGGTGGGTGGTCTGTTCTCTAATCCAAGCATCAGAATCTAAATCCAATCATTAGAACACTTAAAAGTGTCATTTTTAGATAAGTTTTAATGATTGATAAGTGCCACGGGTTTTGGATGAGTTTCAGAAGAATTGGGATTCAAAAACTCTATTTCATGAGAAATAGGCATAGGTGCATGATTTTTTTAAACTGTGCAACCCTCCAAGAGAAATTGTGAAGCCTATTATTCTAAAGGTGCATGGTTTTTTGAAACCATGTGGACCCTGGGTAAAACCATGTGGCCTGGTCTAGTAGAGTTGAGGGTCTCGCACGTTTTTTTTAACCATGCAATAGGAGGTACATGGTCGTGTGGGGATGTCTTCAAAAAACTGAAGAGGCATTCACAAGATATGCACGGTTTAGAAAACTATGCACCAAGACTACACCCTTATTCCACTTAGGTAGTGGGACCGCATGGTTAGTTCATGGTAAGCCAAACTATGCAGCCAAATTGAGCAGCTCATTAATGGGATGGAAATTATGATTTTCCCCTCCAACCTATTTCTTCTTTTCTCCCCTCTTCTCCCCCCATTCATGCATAGAATTCCTCTTGTGGGTTCCCTCCTCCTCTCCTCTAGGCATGGGGAGATCTTCTTAATCTGGAGTCTGAATCGAGTGCATTCAATTTCATTGGATAGAATTCATTTAGTATATGATTATTTTTCCATCCTTTATTCAATTATCTCTCCATATCCTACATTATCTTTGTGTAAGCTAATTCTCCATATTTTTATATTGTTTTTCTATTTCTTCATTTTCTCTTGAATCGACTCAAATCAAATCTAGATATTGGAAGATTGAAGCATCCTTGGTATAAGGTGGGTGGTCTATGGATTTTCCCTTAAATTTTAGATTGTTTATAAACTAAATCATTGTGATGCATGTCGTAATTCCCATGTGTCTCCCTTAAAATGTGAAATTAATAATGTAAAAGAAATTCCTTTGATTAAATAACCATTGTTATTTTAATTAAACCATTGGAGGTTGTTCACCTCAACCCAAACCACCCCCCTTGGGTGTGTTACTTTTATGAACATGACCTATGCTTCATCTAGAATATTAAAACAACATTTTTGGGTGATTCTTTAAATACTTATAATTATAATGACTTGCACACTTTTGATCAGCATTTGTGGTGTAAATATTAATCTCTCTTGTAAGGTATTATTAAATTGAATTAAGTGATTTAGGATTGATAACCAACATAGACCATTTTATAATAAAAAACCCTATGAGGTGTACTGTCTTCTTAAATAAAAAGTGGCATATGAATGGGAATATTTGAATGATGAGTGGCATGGACCTTCCCATGGACTTCTTGATTTTATTATAAATGAAATAGCTCGAACAACATGGTTTAATTGAGTAGTGGAATACTTATGGACATGTCTAGTTTGATTTTAATGAATTGAAGTTTTGTAGGGCATGATTTCTCACAAGACCCTCTTAGTTATTCAAAATTTGAATTGACTAAAAATAATGATCATGGTGAATTAGTTTAGAATGGATACTTTCATGGACTATGATATACCTTTGCATGTATAGTGCCAACTACTTATGAACAATTCACATGGCCCTTGTTATATGACTTTATGATACTTGGGAATGGAATCCCTTATATATTCTAATACTTAGGAATGGAATCCCTTATATATTTTGATACTTAGGAAAAGTTTCCCTTAGGAATGGAGTCCCTTATATATTGTGATATGTCATGACCCGTCCCACGGGGCTTGGATGTGACTACCCCAATTCCACCTTCCATAGGCCAGGGGTTGGTGACTAGCACCTGAAGGATTTTCCCGAACAGGGAAGGCATTTCCTTAGAGATCTGTACACACTCAAAAAGGGCAACTGAAATAAACAACCAAAAAAAGTATGGTACAACCACGAGACTAAAGTAAAACCACTAGTACAATTGTGAACTGAAAATAGTGGGCTGGAATACAACCCCTATAAACTGAATAAAAGTAAATAGTCATCGCATCTTCCCTGGAGCTCTACCTAGAGGGTAGTATCTGTAAGCCTGAAGTCGAATAATAGGATCTCGACTGCTCCCTTCTCACCAAGCTCCACCAAGTCCCGAACCTCCAAAGTCTGCCTTGGAGAGTCAGTAGTCTGCACCAGACACACACGTGCGGGCGGAGCCTCTGCAGGGGGTGAGTATAACAACTCAGTAAGGTACCCTGAGACCCTCTAAGGTCTCTTGATAATCCACAAAAGAAAACTTCACAAGAAATACCACAAAGGTAATATCACAAGCATGATCTAAATCATGAATCACGAAGAAAAAGGGACATAACACTCTAATGGTATGACTTCATGGTTACTAGGATAGGGATGACTAGTCGTAAAGGTAGATCATCCTATCCATAGTAACTCTACTGCTGACCTATATAGGTCAATGTATTCTAACCTGTATTGGTCTCTAGATGTTGACCTGTATTGGTCGCTAGATGGTGACTCGTATTGGTCATTGGTGTTGACTCGTATTGGTCGGTGGTTCTGACCCGTATTGGTCACTGGTGATTACCCGTATTGGTAGCGGGTGCTGACCTATATCGCTCGCTGGTGCTGACCTGTATCGGTCGCTGGTGCTGAGGTAGGGATGATTAGTCATACAGCTAGATCATCCCACTCTAGAGTTTTTGATGTTGACCTGTATTGGTCTCTCTTCTTCTTTATGTCACAGCCAGCCACTGGATTCCCGCACGAAGCACGCCTGATCTCCAGAAGACTTTTCTCCTCAAGACATCGGTCATATTTCAACCTATATGAAGTCCTGCAAAAATCATACCCAAGGGAACGCCCTATCATAGGGGTCACAACATGATAGACGGCGCGTCAATCGGACGTCTGGTCTGTGAGATATGGGCACTTTTGTAAAAAGGGCCCAGTTGAATTCAAGTATGATCCAACCCAGGTCGCACGTCAAACTCCATCAAAACTCACTTAGAGTATCTCCAAAGTACTGCCTTGTCATAAGGGTCCTTATTCCATAGACGGAGCATCGATCAGATGCTCGGTCTGTCAGTTTCACCCCTTTCCGTGAAACGGGGGTGATCACACCTCGGTTCAGCTCGGCTCGGTCAGGCCCGCTGGAATATGCCTAAGGGACTGCTTCCCAAAATAGGTCCCAACACCACTGAAGGTGTGTCAAAAGGACACTCGGTTTGTCAATTACAGGTGTTTCTTTATTTGGGGGTCGGTTGGGTCTGGGCTCAGTCCGACTCGGTCAGGCAGGCCCGATGCAATGGGTCCTGGGGTCTACCTAACGCCACCCGGGTCCGGCCCATTAAGGTTCGGCCCGGTTCACTAGGTTTGGCCCGTCGGGGTTGGCCCGGAAGTTTCATGGGCCCAGGCTGTGTTTGGCCCAGCCTTCCGGGTGGGGCTCAGCCCACATGCGCTGGCCCGCTAGTCCGCGGCTCTGGCCCATTCGGTCGGCCCGCATCTGGACCGGTCCGCCTGATGGTGAACCATTGTCTCCAAATGGCCCTGTGAATGTGGGGTTGTTTCGTCCGGCGTGACATGGCGCGGTGTGGGGCCACGCCGCCCCCTCCTGCCGCGGCCCACTGGCCGCGGCTGTTGCCGCCGCCAACGCATGCAGGCGTCGCTCATCTCCCGCGTGGCTGGTTCGAGCTGGCCGCCTCTGGCCACCGCGGCACACGATGGCGCGCCGCCTTCCACCGCCCGTGGAAAATTGTCGCGAGTCTCCTCCGGCCACTACCAGCTACCACTGGCATGGCGCACCGATGGTTTTTTATGCGGGCCATCGGAATGTTTTCGTCGTTTCGCGGCCCTCAAACACCTTGTAGCCGTGTTCGTTGCTCTGCCACGAAGAACGTACCAAGGAAAAGTTTAGAAGAGGGTCCGGGCCTTGTTGGTTTTGGTCTGCGCCCTCTATGTTAGCGTTTAAAACATAAGGGAAAATTAATAATAATAAAATGAAGAATAATCCCTGAGTTTAAAATCTCGCAACAACCATTCTCATGATTAGACGAGACGCGAATCAACCCGTTAGTCGGTTGGTCCGCGTTCATTATATTTTTCAAGAACAGAAAGTGAGGTAACATCAAAGCACATAAACCCCCTAACTTTTATGACGTTTGTTGTCGCACGTTCGTCCTCGAGGGTTTACGGCATCGATGACACTTCCCGATTCTGACCTTCAAAAGGCGTTCTTCGTTGTTCGTCATTCTTCGCTGGGGTGGAAGTGCGTCAGAGCTTCACCTGAAAATCCCCCAAATCCTTACTTATTATTTTTTCTTGACACGTCAAACTATTTATAGAACCACGCTTCAGATTTTCCATAATGACATGACATCGCGTCGTTACGTTGTTTCATTTATGAAATAGCGTTGCTGTTTTGTACCATTAAATTCACTGTTACGTTGTGGAATATGAGTCATACATGTGTTTTATTAAAGTTCCATGTCACCACATCATCGTTTCCCCATAGCATCGTCATCTTCCATGCAACGGAGAGAAAAGAATAAAATAATTCTTTTAAATTATTTTATTATTTTTTTCTCGAAAAGTCTAAAAATTAACTTTTCTGCTCAGCCTTTGTCGACCGAAGTTAAGTCATTTCTAGGTGAATCCCGATGTTTTGGATTCAACGGTGCCATCAAATTTTTAATCTGAGCAATGGTTAGAAATATAGAAAATAACTCTCATGTGTTTGTTGAATGTACCTTAAAAAAGTTCAAAAATTCATTCTAGGCACATCGGGCCTCGGAATCACGTGCTGTCAATTTTCATAGACTCGTAAAAATACCAAATAATTTTTAAAATAAAAATTACATGGAATTTTTTGGTCTTTACATTCACCCCAACTTAGGGCTTTACGTCCTCGAAATCCAAACAAGGCTACACAAACAAATAGGGGTACTAGGCACGCATATGAGTCTCTCTCTCCCATGAGCTCTCCTAAAGATTCTCGTGCTACCACAGAACACGCACCAGAGGAATCGACTTACCACGAAGGATCCACTCTTGTCTATCCTCTATCTCCACCGGGTACTCTGCAAAATTCTCCCCGTCGTCAATCTCCAGCTCTCCATGGTCGATGACGTGATATGGGTCATGCACTTATCTCCTTAGATGGGATACATGGAAGACATCATGCACCCTCTCCAACTGCAGTGGCAGTGCAAAGTGGTACGCCACCTTACCAATCCTCTGATGTATCAGGAATGGTCCGATAAACTTCGGTGATATTTTTTCACCTCGACCAAATCTCTGTAGACCTCATCGAGGGGAGATTCGCAAGAATACATGGTCCCCCTCCTGGAACTCAAGTGGTCTCTGTCACCTATCAGCATAGGACTTCTGTTGACTCTGTGCAGTATTTTACCACTCTTGGATGACCTATACCTTCTCAGTGGTATCATGTACCATCTCTGGGCCCACGAGTGTTGGCTCTCCTGGATCTGTCTAGCACAAGGGTGATCTGCAAGGTCATTCATACAATGTCTCAAAAGGGGCCATACCAATGGTGGAGTGATATCTATTGTTGTATGTGAACTCCACCAAGGGTAGGTGGTCCTCCATAATGTGATCAAAATCTAGGACACATGCACGAAGAATGTCCTCCACGGTCTGGATGGTCTGCTCAGTTTGACCATTTTTCTGCAGGTGAAAAACTATGCTCAAGCGAAGCTGAGTCCCAAAAGCCTCATGTAAACCTTTCCACGACCAAGATTTGAAACATGCGTCATGATCTGAGACTGTCATTGAAGTCACCTTGTGAAGTTGCACAATCACCTAAACGTAGAGATGTCCCAAGATCTCTACCGAACCCTTCTCTCAAATAGCAAGGAAGTGGGCCGACTTGGTGAGTCGTTCAACGATCACCCAGATGGTATTGGGCCCCTAGATGTACGTGGTAACCCCATCACGATGTCCATTGATATCCCTTCCCACTTCCACTCTAGTATCTCGAGGGGTTGGGTCAAGCCTTCTGGTACCTGATGATCGGCCTTCACTTGCTGGCAAGTGAGGCATCTAGAAACAAACTTTGCCATAGCTTTCTTCATCCTTGGCCACCATTACTGATGCTAGAGGTCCTGATACATATTCATCATGCCTGGATGTACTAATAATGGGGGTTTATGGAACTCCCTTAGCACATCCTCTTGTACCTCCACTAGTACAATTGTACGTCCTCTGAAAAGGATAGTGTGCTCCCCACCATCATAATATCCATCAGGTGCATAACATGAGGATATTTGAGCATGTGTAGTCTCGCAACTGCTATCTCTGAACTGCGCCTCCCTAACTCGCTAAAAGATAGAGGGGCTACTACCATTGACTGAAGGTAGACTGTCTCATCTCTATCCACGTAGGATATCTGAAGCGAGGATAACTACTCTGAAGCCTCGTTCAGTACTTGCAAACTCGATCTCCGACTAAGTGCATATGTCACTATCTTCCCCTTCCCAGAAGTATAGACTATCTCAAATTCATAGTCCTAGAGGAACTATCGCCAATGTCGTTGTCTCATATTCATATCTTTTTGTGTGAAGATATATCTGAGACTCTTTTGGTCTGAGTAAACAGTGAACCGCTCACCCATCAAGTAGTGTCGCCGCATCTTCAGTGCAAAGACTACTGCTACCAACTCCAAGTTGTGATTCACATAATTCTGCTCATGAGGCCTCAAGTGTCATGAGCCATAAGTAATCACTACATCATCCTACATCAGGACGCAACTGATTCTGGTCCCTAATGCATCATAGTAAACCACGTAATCAGTTCCCTCCTCTGGCAACCTCAGGATGGGAGTACTGGTCAAGCTCTGCCTCAGCTATTGAAATCTCTACTAGAATGTATCTAACCACATGAATGGTTTCACCTTGTTTGTCAAGGAAGTCATAAGGGCTGCTACTCTGGAGAAATCAGGTATGAACCTCTGATAGTATCTTGCTAATACAAGGAAGCTCCGCACCTCAGTAACACTTTTGGGTGGCTCCAAAGCAAGTATTTCCTCGATCTTCGCTGGATCCACTGCCACTCCAGCCTCTAATATGATGTTTCCCAATAAGTGGACCTTCTGTATCCATAAATCACACTTTCAGAGCTTCCCATATAAATGCTGCCCCCAGAGTGTGTCCAAAATTATCCTCAAGTGTACAGCGTGCTCTTCCTTGGATGCTGAGTACACCAAGATGTCATCGATGAAGACCACCACAAAGCAATCGAGGTATGGTGGAAAGATCGTGTTCTTGAGCCCCATGAACACTATTGGAGCATTGTTCATGCTGAAAGGCATCACCAAGAACTCGTAATGGCCATACTGAAATATGAAGGTTGCCTTCGGTACGTCCTCATCCCATACCCTGAGCTGATGATAGCCTGATCTGAGGTCTATCTTTGAGAACCACTTCGCTCCTTTCAACTGATCAAATAGATCATCAATCCTCATTAGAGGATACTTGTTCTTCATAGTCACCTGGTTTAGGCACCGAAAGTCCACTCATAGCCTCAAACATTTTTTTTCCTTCCTGGAAAACAACTCTGGGGATACCCATGGAGAAACATTGGGCCCTACGAATCCCTTCCTCTGTAAGTCCTACAACTGTACCCTTAGTTCCCAGAGCTCCGCAGGGGTTATCCGGTATGCTGGTGTAGATATCAGTGTTGTTCCTGGGTACAAGTCAATATGGGAGTATACCTCTCTACGAGGAGGTAGTCCTAGGACATCTTCTGGAAAGACGTACTCATACTCATCCACCACCTCTAGAAACTGTGGACTCGCCTCATCCACCATGTTAAAGGTCATGCGATCCAGATGATATGTAATCAGTTGTACCCTCCTGATCACAAGTTTATCTCATGCTACTCTGTTTTCCTTCTCACCAATGAAGGAAAATTGGCCTCCATCTCTGTGCGTACATCGCACTGTATGTCTCAATTAGTCAATCTGTGCATGAACTGTTGATAGTCAGTCCATGACTAGAATGACGTCATAGGGATTCAACGCCGCTACTAGAAGATCCCATATGAAACTCTCTCCTCTCAGATTAAGATCACACTATCGGCATCAGTGTGTGACTACTGAATCTCCTCCCATAGGAGTATCCAAACACAATGGTCGAGATAAAGGCTCAGTTAGAATATTAAAGTCCCAAACTAAGTCTGTGGTAAGGAAATAAAGGCTATCCCCTATGTCGATAAGCAGTGCTACTAAAGTAGAGAAGATACATATTGTACCTCGTATCATCTTTGGGATGTCAGGGTCGTGAGCCTATACTGCTTGTAGCTGGGCCTTTCCTCGTCCACCTGCCCCCTAAGCTCGTGGTGGACCGTTTGGGGGTGGGGGTGGTAGTACCTGGTGACCCCGACCACCTCCCATTGCATGTCCTGCTCCCCAGCCTCATCTGCCACCTGGCTGACACTCATGCTCCTACCGTTGGTGCTACCTCGGTGTCCCCTCCACTTTCTACCGATCATCTGCATGGGGAGTCATACAATCATGATCTATGTGACCATGTACCCCACAGAAAAAAAAAACATGCCTCTTGGGTGGCTCCCAAGGCCTCTCGAGCCTCTCACCTCTGACCATGCGTCTCCGGGTTGCCTCTGGAAGGTCATGCCCACTTGGGCTTCTACGTCATCTGTCTACTGCCAGCTACAGATGAATCTACTACCTGTCTTCTGGTAGGGGCTCTCACTGTTGGTGCCTTCTCGGCAAGGAAGTTCTCCATCAACAAATCTTGCTCTAGCACCCCAGACAGCGTCAGGATGCTGAGAGAAACTGTCACAACTCTGATCTCTTTTCGGAGCCCCTGCTCAAAGGTCTGGGCCTAGAAGTAAGGGTCTCGTACCATGTCGATGGAGTATCAGGAGAGGTCAGTAAATCTCTCCAAGTACTGAGTCACAGTCTGGCCACCCTACTGTAGATGCAGCAGCTCCTGAACACGCACAGAGCATAGTGTCGCTGGCATGAACTCCACCCTGAAAAGGCTCTCAAAGTCCGTCCAGGTGAGGGTCGTCTCCTCATGCAGCTGGAGCATCGAGCTCCACCATCATCCTGTCGAGCCCCGAAGAAGGCTAATGGACAAGATCTCCATATGCTCGGCGGGTGTATCTACTAATTGAAAGACCCATGAAACCGCCTCAAGCTAGTCCTCTGCTTCCTGGGGGTCTGTATCGCCTCGAAACCTCAGAGGCCTCTATCTCTGGAACTCATGCAATGCACTCAACTGGCATGCATAATCCACTGGTATCATTTGCTACTCAATGGGTGGTATTGGTGTTGGTACACCACCTGAAGGTTCCATCACTGTGAGTGGTCCCAAAACTGATGCCTTGTTGCTCAGTGGGCCACTGTCATGGTCTCTAACCGGAATCCTAGTTGGCTGTCTTCTTGGAGGAATCTTGTAAAAAACAGATGTGCCACAGTCAATTGGTTATACCTACTGAGATGACTCAAGAAAGATAAAGAAAACTTTTCAAAACACTAGAAACCGATGTATTCATGTACTGAGTCGAAAAATAGAATTTAGGGTCCTAGTGTATGGATACATCGGCCACTGCACTAACATTGGACTCCCCAAACTGAAAACCGAACTCAAGACACTTTACACCATTACCTCATTAAAAGTAGACTCTTAGTTCTTCTGGTAGAACTGACCGCCCTTTGATACCTATTTGTCATGACCCATCCCACAGGTCCCAGACGTGACGACCCCAAGACCGCCTTCCATAGGCCAAGGGTTGGTGACTAGCACCAGAAGGCTTTTCTAGAACAAGAAAGGCATTTCCTCAGAGATCTGTACACACTCAAAAAGGGAAACTAAAGTAAAAAACCAAAAAAATTATAGTAAAACCACAAGATTAAATTACAACCCCAAGTACAACTGTGAACTGAAAACAGTGGGCTAGAATACAATCCCTAGAAACTGAAGAAAAGTAAACGGTCGTCTCATCTACCCTGGAGCTCTACCTAGAGGGTAGTAGCTATAAGCCTGAAGTCAAAGAATAGGATCTCGACTGCTCCCATCACACCAAGCTACACCAAGTCCTGAACCTCCAAAGTTTTCCTCATAGTGTCAATAGTATGCACCAGACACACATAGTGGGCAGAGCCCATGCAGGGGGTGAGTATAACAACTCAGTAAGGGACCCTAAGACCCCCAAAGTTCTCTCAGTAATCCAAAAAGGAAAACATCACAAGAAATACCACAAAGGTAATATCATAAGCATGAACTAAATCAGGGATCACGAAGCAAAAGAGATAGAACACTCTAATGGTATAACTTCAAGGTTACTATGATAGGGATGACTAGTCATAAAGCCAGATCATCCTATCTGTAGTAACTCTACGGCTAACCCGTATAGGTCACTATATTTTGACTTGTATTGGTCGCTAGATGCTAAATAGTATTGGCCGCTAGATGATGACCCGTATTGGTCGCTAGTGCTGACCCGTATTGGTCGCTGGTGCTGAACCGTATTGGTCGCTGGTGCTGACCCGTATTGGTCCCTGGTGCTGACCTGTATTGGTCACTGGTGTTGACCCGTATCAGTCACTGGTGCTGACCCGTATTGTTCACTGGTGTTGACCCGTATTAATTGTTGGTACTGAGGTAGGGATGATTAGTCGTACATCTAGATCATCCCACTCTGGAGTTTCTGATGCTGACCTGTATTGATCGCTCTTCTTCTTCATGTCACAGCCAACCACTGGATTCCCGCACAATGCACGCATGATCTCTGTAACACTCTTCTCCTCAAGCAATCGGTCATATTTTAATTGGTACAAATTCCCATAAAGAGCATACCCAAGGGACTTCCCCTTCATAGGGGTCCCAATGTGACAGATGGTGCGTCGATCGGACGCTCAGTCAGTGAGATATGGGCACTTTTGTAAAAAGGGACCGGTTGGATTCAAGACTGATCCAACCCAGGTCGCATGTCAAACTCCTTAAAAAATCACTTAGAGTATCTCCAAAGGACCACCTTGTCACAAGGGTCCTTATACCATAGACGGCGCGTCGATCGGACTCCTGGTCTGTCAATTACACCAATTTCCGTGAAAATGGGGGTGATCGCACCTCGGTCGGGCCCGGCTCGGTCGGGCCCGCCAGAATATGCCTAAGATAACACTTACCAAAAGTGTTCCCAACACCACTAATGGCATGTCAAACAAACACCCGGTTATTCAGTTATGGGCGTTTCTTTATTCGGGGGTCGGTTGGGTCTGGGCCCGGTCCGACTCGGTCAGGTCGGCCCGATGCAACGAGTCCCGGGGTCTACCTGACCCCACCCAGGTCTAGCACATTAAGGGTCGGCCTAATTCACAGGTTTCGTCCCATCGGGTTCATCCCGGCTGGTTCACAGGCTCGGGACGCGGTTGGATCGGCCCGTCGGGTGGGGCTCGGCCCACCCGCACTGGCCCGCTGGGCGGGTCCAACCCGTTTGTCCAGCCCGTGTCCGCCTGAAGGCGGAACGCTTTCTCCAACTGGCCCTGCGGATGTGGAGCCATTTCTTCCGGTGCGACGCGGCGTGACGTGGGGTCGCGCCACCCCCTCCTTCAGTGGCTCGCTGGCCGCAGCTACTACTGCCGGCAGCACCTTCAGGCGCCACCCATCTCCCGTACGGCCAGCTCGGGCCAGCCGCCTCTAGCCACCGCGGCGCGCGACAGTGTGCCACCTTCCACCGCTCTCGGCCAGTTTCTGCAGGTCTCCTCCAGCCACCGCCGGCTTCCGCCATCCTGGCACGCCGGCGGTTGTTTCTGCGGGCCACCGGAATGCCGTCGTCGTTTCACAGCCCTCAAACACCTTGTCGTCATGTTTGTTTCCCCATCACGAAGATCGCACTAAGGAAAATTTTAGCGAAGGGTTCGGGCCTTTTTGGTTTTGGCCTGCACCCTTCGTTTTAGCGTTCAAAACATGAGGAAAAATTTATAATACCAAAAGGAAGAATAATCCCCAAGTTTAAGATCCTGCAACAACCATCTGCATGATTAGACGAGACGTGGATCAACCTGTTAGTCGGTTGTCTTGCGTTCGTTATATTTTTCAAGAATGGGAAGAGAGGGGACATCAAAGCACATAAACCCCTACCTTTTATGACATTCATTTCCTCACGTTCATCCTTGAGGGTTTACAGCGTCGACGACGCTTCCCGGTTCTGACCTTCGAAAGGCATTCTTTTTCGGTCGTCATTCTTCCCTGGGGTGGAAGTGCGTCAGAGCTTCGCCCAATAATCCCCAAAATTCGTCCTCCTTATTTTTCCTGACACGTCGAACTATTTATAGAACCACGCTACAGATTTTCCATAATGATGTGACATCACATCATTACGCTATTTCATTTATGAAACAGCGTCACTATTTTTCACCACTAAATTCACTGTTACGTTGCGGAATACGGGTCATCTGTGTGTTTCATTAAAGTGCCACTTCACCGCATCGTCACTACCCCACAACATCACCATCTTCCATGCAACAAAGAGAAAATAATAAAATAATTATTTTAAATTATTTTATTATTTTTTCTCGAAATTTCCAAAATTTAACTTTTCTGCTCGGCCCTCGCCAGTCGAAGATAAGTCGTTTCTAGCCGAATCCCAACGTTCTGAATTCAACAATGCCCTCAAATTTTTAATCTGAGCACCGGTTCAAAAGATAGAAATTTACACCCATGCGTTTACTGAACTTACCTTAAAAAAAGTTCAAAAATTCATTTTGGGCACACCGGGCCTTGGAATAATATACCGCCAATTTTCACAGACTCGTAAAAATCCCAAATAATTTAAAAAAATATGTAATTTTTTGGTCTTTACATGATACTTGGGCATTATTTCCTTTATATATTGTGATACTTCGGCATGGAATCCCTCAGGAATGGCATCCCTTATATATTGTGATACTTGGGCATGGCTTCCCTTATGCATTGTGATACTTGGGCATGGAATCCCTTACGGATTGTGATAACTTGGGCAGGTCATACCTTGTGTTGTTATACATGGGTTTGGAACCCTGGTCATAGTATCCCTTATCTGATATGTGATCCTATTATGTAGATTCCTTGGTAATAAACCTCAAGTCCACATTTATGCGTGTATATCTATGCAAATGATTGTATGATGTATGCATATATATATACATGATGGAATGTGTGTGGAGATATTCTTGCTTCGGCCGAAGCAGGTATGGTTAGCCAGGTGTCTTTGAGGAACCTAAGCCTAACCTATTTACATTTATTTATTTATTTACAGTTTTACTAATATTCCTACACACTTCTATATTTTATATTCATGAACTGGATAGCTTTAGAAACCGTTGGTGGTCGCCTACTGAGTATATATCACAACCTGTTTGGGTAACCATTACACTAGGGTACCCATACATACCTCATGAGTTCGGGTTTAGGTTCATGGATCATATTTTCCTATTGTTATCCCTTTGAGTTAGGATGGATTATAGGATCATAGGATTGAGCTACTGCTTGTGATGCTATTAGAGATAGCTACTTGTTCATTTATTTATTTATTTACTTACCTATTTTGTGTATGTATTACCTATTGTATAGATTCATCTTGTATATTGTAGCTTCACATGGACATGCATAATTTTATATTTGGTGTGGGCCATTTTATTAGTTTATTATTGTTCTCCCATAGTATTTCATTTATACTAATTTTGTTGTTGTTGTATTTATTACTATTCTACTATGTTGATCTGATCATGAGGGTATATTCTCCCCCACCGTACCACCATTAAACCCTTACTGCAAGTCGGAAACCTATGGCATATGAGGATGCATGCTTGAGGCCATGTGACCAACCATCTCAGGGAACCATTTCAGTGGATCCTAGGTCGGGATGTTACAAAGTGATATCAGATGTAGTATTCCTTTATCTTACTATTTTATGTTAGTGGATAGGATACTAGGAATGTTTTGATGCTTGGTAAATAACTATGTCTGTGAGTGATCAAACCATACATGGGGAAAAGATCAAGTGTCTAGGGATGGGATTTTTTTTCATGTTGTTCGTTATTATAGTTGATTATTATTTCACCTCGAGTGATTGGTGTACTTTTAGCTGCTTACTAATTTATGGGATTTATTTCATTTTTTCCTTAGCCTGGCATGGCAATGAGGGATTACTACATGTATCATTTTAGGTACATAGAGATTCACATGCCATATATATTTCATGCTATGTAGGTTTTATTATTTTACTGCCTGAAATATTATGCATGTGCCTTGTGTGATTTAGTAGCATGCTTGCTTATATACCATGATTCCATGGTTTCCTGTTTATATGTTTTTATTCCTTACTATGATGTGATAGCATACTTTTTAATTTTATGATAAATCAATTGATTATTAAATTGTATGCATCAACCTAAATGGTGTTTTCCCATATAGCTTGATGGTGGCACTTTAACTAACCAATATATACATGTTTAATCCATGGATCATTAGTTTAATGGGATGAAACATTTATTACTTTGATTAAATGGGTTCTAATAACAGTTTATAAGGTGAGTAGGCCATTATAAATTGGTAAGGTTTCCCCATATAATTAAACCATTACATACAAACTTCCTAGATTCAGATATCAAAGATAAGAATACTTGGTTTTAGCTACATGCATGCAAATTGAAATCTATAAGGGCAAGTATCTTTATAAATTGGAAATGGTATTCCATCTAACTAATCCATGGTATGTGTTAAATGGATAATATTATAGATAATGGTTACCTTTATAAAGGCTAGTACCTATATAATTTGGGCATGACGAACCATGTGACTAAATTTATAAATGAATAATTGGACCCAAGTAGGTCAGTTGGATCATGTTATTAATGAGATAAATCTATTAAGGGTATTTTTAGACCTTGAATGAAATAATAGAACCCACATAGGATTCCTTATTCTTTTTTATATGACTTAGTACTTAACCCCATGGGGATACTCTTATGATAAATGGGATGGTTATTTAAAAGTGTTTACAACCGCTTATATGGTGTTACATATAAGCGTATGGAGGCATCTTATTTGAAAAATCCCCTCTTATTAATAAAAAAAATTATCTAATTTTGAGATATATTATTATTATGATGATTTAGTTAATTAAAATTACAATTACAACCTAAAGGGTGTTTTCCTCTATAGATTAGAATTGATATTTTCTTTAATTAATTCCAATCACGAGATCTTATGGATGAATAAAATAGATAAAAATAATTTATGGGATAAATTTACAAAAATGTGACAGGATATCAGCTAAATATATAATGCTTAAAAGTAAATGAAAATCAGTGAAAATGGCATGAATGAAAACTTTCAGTGGTGTTCTTATCCTAGAACCTCATGTAAGGGGTTAGTTGAATGTTTCCTTGAGAGATGCCTTGAATAGAAACATAGAGATTACCCCTATATCTCTTTAACCTTTCTATTGTATTGATCTAGTGACTTGGTTGTCAAGACTAATGACCTTTTATTGCATGACCTTGTTGCAGGATTGATGCTTTATGATTTGGAAAGGGGCTAGCCCAGTGTAGTTAGCACCCTCATAGGTAAACTAGCATCGGTAAATGATTGTGATGATTTTTTTGACATGTGGTTCCATTTAGGTTCTAGATATCCCAAGTAGGGATCATGGGTTCCAAAATGACACTCGAGTTATATGGGGGGTTGTGCAATATCTTGACCCTTATTACGGGCATTAGTATTGAGTAACACTCAGTTTCAATGGGTAAGACATGCCTAGGGAATAGTAGGACACTTAGTGGGTCATGTGACCATTCTTCCTCTTCAATGATGGATGAATCGGTACGTTGTCATCCAGATTAATATTCATGTGGGGTAATGTGACTATAGACTTAAATATTTTTTACAGTCCATCAAATACTAAATTCATATGTTCGATGATCCTATGGAGAGTATCAGGTGAGGTATCATTATGCTAATGAAGTATTATGGAAGTACGTATTGATACATGTGGTACCCGTTGAGTTGGTAAAATAGTGTAGCAAACTGTATAATTTATGTGATAATCAATTTAGCCTTGAGCTATTATGATTTGATCATCAGTCATCTTCGAGGTAGAGTGACCAAGGCTTTAAGGGAAATATGACTCATCCCAATGCTCAAGATGACGTTCCAAATATGATCGGGTGTTTTTGACATGATGGTCGTCTTAGTTTTGACTTATAAACCTGGTGTTAATGACATGCATGAGTGTGGAATGGAAGAGTGTCACATGTACCTCTCAAATGAATATGTTTAAGTGTGATTTTTAAGTAGATGATTTTTCTCTTTTCTTTTTGGTTCATGGTAAAAACATTTTGTCCACATCCACAACCCATGTTCAATGGTGGACGAATCATGTTCCATTGGATGAGTTCTCATCTTCATTAAACAATGACTAGGAAACTCCTAAGGTGGGGAGCATCGCATCAAATAGGTTTAGCATGTACTTCTAAGTAGAGGGAGCACAACCATGAAAGAACAATTTAGAAATGGTTTGGTTTTATTTTCAATGTCCATGTGAATGGTAAGTTTTGAAATGTGTTGGTGCCTATGAGGAAACACTATAATGATATTGTTGGATGTTTACGCAACCTTTGGAAATGTTGTTAGTCAAGTATGGACTTCAGTGGTTATGCTTGAATGATCACATGATGCCTTGGGTGGAAAATAAATCATGTCTGGTTAATGATAACATGTTTTTAGGTATAGCCAATTTCTTTCAAAAGAGGTATTCCAGAGATGGTTCAAGTATTTTTCTTTATGTAAGCTACTTATGGTTGGTTCAGAACTTTTTCAGCCACTCATTCTTTTATGGGGGGAGTGTCTTAGGTTTTAGTGGGAATATTTCAAGAGAAGGTAATTACACTAAAACTAATGGGTTTTGTTGTAAATCCTTGTTTATGTCTTAGTGTACTCAATCTTTAGAGGTGATCATTCCCCCTATCTTGAAATTTTACAGAGTATGCTGAGAGAGCATTGGTTATAAACTAAGATAAATTTAAAATTCCTTTTGGTTTTGATAAATAGACTCTTTGGAAGTTGTGCTTTGGTAGCGTGCATGCTAATAGAGGCATGGTTAGTCCTGAGTGATACTTGAGTTTTTGAGTTGGTTGAACTCATGGACACTAGATGATTATTTGACTTGACTACCATTGGGCTCATTCAGTGTTTTGATTCATGAATTTCTTATCTATGTACCGACATCTCACTTATAAATACCAAAGTATGGACTACCTTGGATGAGCTCCTTGGAATCCATTTAATGATTTCGAGGTTACCCCATACTTCGGTCGGGCTCATATGAGATGTTTTAAGGGTAGTGATCCAAGTGTGTTGGATCGAGTATACACCCATGTTTTTATTTTGGAATGATAACATAAAAGAATGTTTTGGATAGAGATGTCACCAAAATCCATTTATAGGATTTGGTGAGCATGCTCGGAGCAATCTTGAGGTACCTCTATTCAAAGGTATTGGGATCTAATTTTTGAAATACATTATCTGTCTAAGTCAATCATTTTTTAAGGTAGTTTATCAAAGGTGGATCCACTTAATATCTCCCTCTCTCTCCCTATATCTTGTTTCATGTGTTTAGTGAGGGACCACTTCTAGCATGCCATTGGGATGAGGCGATTTCAGTGAAATTCGGCCAAGGCTTTCAGGAAAAGATGGATCAACTAGGATAAATGTGTTCAATTGGGAATTGACTATTCAATCGAATTGAGGATCATGTTGGGAGTGTCATTAGAGCGCTAAGGTCATGATTAAATAGGAAATTACAATGGTGGAGGTATTGTGGATCGGATTTTTCCATTAAATGATAGAACCTATGGTGGGGAGCACCATAGGCCAGGTGATTAAAGAGATGATGAAATGATCATATCTCTAGTTATATGGGCTCAAGTAGGCATCTTCTCGATGTTTCTATTTTGGAATGAGAGTGTTGGATCAATTTTTAATGTCTTATGTATCGTATGATTAAAGTAATGCTTGGAGGTGCATTGGGTGTTGGAAATGAAATGAAACATATTGAATTAAAGTTCACAATCCAAGTAGTTCAATGAATTTTATATTGTTCCCCAAGGCTTATTAGGGTCAAAAATTTCTAAACGGGAAAGACTGTAAGATCCTTTTCTGACCATGTTGGTTTTTTCAATAGAATTTGAATTTTACCATTTGGTGGATGGGTCGTTATCTAAACCAAGATTCAGAAACTAAATTTGAGTGTTGGAACACTTAAAAGTGTTGTTTTTAGATTTGTTTTAAATCCCAAGATGTGTCCCGAGTGTTTGGATGAGTTTTAAAAGCTTTACACTTTAAAAACTATATTTTAGAAGAAACAGAAAGAGGCACACAGTTTGTTTAAACCATAAGGCCCTCTAGGAGAAACCATATAGCCATTTTATCTAAAGGAAAATGGTTTGTTGAAATCATGTTTCTCCTAGGTAAAACCATACAACCTGGTCCAGTAGAGCAGAGGATATCACCTAGTTTTTTCTAACCATGAAAGAGGATGCGTAGAGATGTGAGGGGGCATATACAAAGAACTACAGAGGGGGGACATGGGCTGTGAATGGTTTAGAAAATTGTGCACCTAGCATGCACCCTTAGTGTCACTTAGGTAGTGGTACCACATGGTTGGTGCACAGTTATCCAAATCGTGCATCAAAATTGTGAAACTCGTTAATGGGATAGAAATTATAGTTTTTCCCCTCTAACCTATTTCTTATTTTCTCCCCTATTTCTCCTCCCATCCATGCATAGAAGCCCTCTCGTGGGTAGGTGGTTTATGAATTTTCTCTTAATGTATAGCTTGTTTATAAACTACATCATCATGTTGCATGTCATAATTCTCATGCATCGCCATTAAAATGTGAAATTAATAATGTATAAGATAATTCATTAGATTAAATAACCATTGTGATTTTAATTGAACCATTAGTGGTTTCTCACCTCAACCTAACCCCCCCCCAGGGTTTGTTACTTTTATGAATGTGACCTATTTTTTGTCTGGGGGATTAAAACACTCTTTTTGGGTGATGATTTAAATGATTATAATTATAATCACTTGCACATTTTTTTATCGCCATTTGAGATGTGATGATTAATCCCAAATGTGAGGGATGATTAAATTGAATTAAGTGATTTGGGGCATGATAACCAACATGGACTATTTTATAATAAAACCACCTATGAGGTGTATTTTATTATTAAATAAAAAGGGGAATATAGATGGGAATATTTGAATGATGAGTTTCATGAAAATTCCCATAGACTCTTTGGTTTTCTTATAAAAGAAACGGACTGAGTGACATGGTTTAATTGAGATATGGAATGCTTATGGATATAGCGAGTTTGAATTTAATGAATTGAAGTTCAGTAGGGTGTGATTGCTAACACGAACCTCTTAGTTATTAGTAAATTGAATTGAAAAAAATAAAAAACATGGAAAATCAGTTATTCATGGATACTTTCATGGCCTATGATATACCTTTACATGTATGGTAGAAAATGCTTATGAATAGTTCACTTGACCCTTATTATATGAATTTATGATACTAATGCATGAAATCCCTTATATATTGTGATAATCCGGAATGGAATCCCTTATATATTGTGATACTTGAGAATATAATCCCTTATATATTTTGATACTTGAAAATGGTATCCTTAGGTCATGGAGTTCCTTATATATTGTGATACTTGGGCATAGAGTCCCTTATATATTGTGATACTCATGCATGGTGTACCTTATGCATTGTGATACTTGGGAATTGCATCCCTTGGGAATTGATTCCCTTACAGATTGTGATACCCTAGGCATGACATCCCTTATGTTATGATACATGGGTGTGGCACCCTGTGCATAGTGTCTCATATCTTATATGTTATCCTCTTATGTAGTTGACATGGTACTAAACCTCGACTCCACGCTGATGCAAGTATATCCATAAAAATGATTTTATGACATATTCATATGTGTGTGTGTGTGTGTGTGATGTTAGCTGTGAAGAGATATTCTGGCTTAGGCCAAAGAAGGTATGGTCAGTCGGGTGTCCTTAAGGAACCTAATCTTGACCTGTTTACATTTATTTATTTGTTTACAGTTTTACTAATATGCCTACACACTATTTTATTTTATATTCATGGAATATATATATTTATACTCCATTATTGGTGTCCTACTGAGTATATCGCACACCCTATTTAGACCGCCATTGGACTAGGATACCCAAATAGACCTCATGATTGTAGGTTAAGGTTCATAGATCAGGCTTTCTTGATGTTATCCTTCTGATTTAGGATGGAGTACGGGAGCATACGACCGAGCTAGTGCTCATGATGCTATTGGAGATAACTATTATAGAAACCCAGGCATATCATACATAGATATTACATCATTTTTGAAAAATATTCATTACATTACACAAACACATGCCTGATGGCTGTAATATTTTAGTGCCTTTAGAAACTTGGAAACATAAACATTGGTCTATAAGAGATCTATGTCATCTCCCACTACAGTATTAATAACTAGCATAATTCTTAGATATATTATACAAAATAAGTTTCTTAATAACTAGGGGAAAGGAAACATAAGAAAGTGTGATGGAGTAAAGATTGGAAGTTCATAAGACATTAATCATAAGGAAATCAAAGAACATGAGTCATGATAGCATAACATTGTCATAAGACATGAATTTTTGGCATACACATGAGCATAGAAAATAATTTCCATATTATCCAAGTCTCACTTCCAAGGTTATCATAGTGGAATAGGTCCACTCCCCAAACCATCATAGTAGTGAAGGTTCACTCTTAAGGCCATTATAGAAAAAAAAGTCCCTTAGTGAACCAGGTTCACTTCCCATTTCAGTCTTTACTATCTCATGAGATATAAATCTTTACCCAATGCATTGTAGGGAGATATATATCCCACCCATCACATAATAAAAACCATATGTATGTATGTCATGCGATAATAAACATTCATCATATGATAACCCATTAAATGAAATGTGTATCATAAATTTTTCATCATATCATAACCTGTGGAAAAGGGACTGGTTTCATAATCATTTCATCATATCATAGCCCATGAAAAAAATCAGGTTTTATAAGTGTTTCCTCATGGTACAACCCATGAAAAAAGAAGTGGGTTTCATGATAATTTTATCTTGGTATAACCTGTGGAAGAGAATTGGGTTTCATAAATATCATATCATTGTAAAAATAAACCATTTAGAGAAAGAATAAGAAAGGTATCTTTAGATCATATCCCAGTAAGACATACGTAGCATAAATGTATTTCATCTTATATGGAAAATGATTTTGATCGATAATTTAAAACATTTCTTGAGGAAAATATCATTTCCACTTTGAAAAACACTTTTTAAAACATAAAACATTTTAAAAATATTTTTCTTTGAAAAAAAACTTGAAAAATTATAAAGAAAACTTCAAATAAAATAATGTTCATGATGATGGGAAGTTTCATTCATAATGTACACATTAAAACAAAAATTCCTTTCACATTTTTGGAAAAATCCAAATGGGCATTGTTTGGAAAATGACATGAAGATTACTTTAAAAACATTTTTTTTAAATTAAAACATGGGTAAAAATGTATTTTAAAATTCATAGTATAATAATAAAACATATTTGAAAATATTTTTAGAAAACATGGTTTTAGAAGAAAATGGATTTCTGATCGAAGAGAAAAAAAATTAGTTTTTTTTTTAAACAATCTCAAATATTTTAAGTACCAATGAGTAAAAAATGGTAATATCCCATGAAAAATATCATTAATAACCGTAGGATAATAAAATTCATGTGTTTATTGATATATGGATCATAATATTTCATCATCATAAACATAATCAAAAAAAATCTCAATAAACGATTAGATTGTAACATAAAATCATTACCACTTTTGTAATTTTGAATCATAATATCTATGAATAAATAACATAAAATGGAACTTAAAATATCATGAGAATAAATAAAGTCATCATATTACATGTAAAAGGGTTTGTATATACACATCATGAAAGAATATAGGTTCATAACATAATGTACGTCTTAAAGAATAAAAATTGAGACAAAAATCCCTTACCGCATTAGTAACTTTTGAACTATAATCCCCAACAAATAAAAACATAAAATTAATCATTAAATATAATTAATATAAGTATATTCATGATATAACATGTCAAATGGGTAGTATATACACCACACAAAAGAAACAAGTGGTGGATTTTCATATGTCTCCTAGAAAAAAAAAGACTATAAATCTCTTACCTTAAGTCTTGACTTGTGTATTACTCATTAAAACCTCCTTACATATATTACAAAACCATATTTATATATATCATACTATTTATGATCTTCTTATGACCTTTTATCACACATTTATTAAAAATTCCATGTTAAGGTCATTTTTCAGGCAATAACTGCTTTATTTTTTGTGTATGTTTCGACATGTTATTTTTGGTCCTATTAACTTTATTATAGTTTCATAATATCCATAATTTTAACCATTATATAAATATAATATATATTCAGTATATATTTATTTAGAGTAATTTATAAAATTTAGTGATAGAAAATGAAATACATTGTTCATGGAGACGGTAATCCATACGTACGCATGAACACAATTTCCATTTTCCCATTGGATTAAAAGAAATAAAAGTAAATGATATATATTATAATTTCATAATAATTTTTATTTCATATATATCACATATTTTTATTAAACCCATCCTTAATAAATTCTATGTAAAGAGTGAAATAAGCACAGTACTTCGTGAGGCGGTAATCCGTTGTACACATGAGCAACGTTATCATATTCCCACAAAATAGAGAGTATGAATGTATGTATGATATAATAAGTCTATAATCATAATAAAATCATAAATATGATATATAAATAATAAATTCCTCATTATTTCCAACTATGAGATGTGATAATGGAAAAATGAATGACATCGATTCATGAGGCGGTAGTCCTCCATACACACGAATGATGAATTCATAACCCATTTGATGGGAGTGTAGATGGTTGTAGGTAATTACCTTAACATAAAAACATATTAGTATATGAAATACATTGAGTTTATTATATCATCATTGTATAATAATAATTAAAGGATGTGGAGGAAGAAGTAAAACAAAAGCACTCATTGATGAACGTTGCCTCTTCTTCAGGTTTCCTCCTTAGGTTTGTGCCAAAAATACTTCCTAGGTTGGATTTTTGTCCAAACTAAGGATTATGGTATTATAGGATAGAAGTTGGTAAGTTATTTGGGTAGGTATTGTTCAAAAAAAGGTTTTGAAGGTGTGAATATAAGAATATAAGGGGAGTCCTTTTATAAGTGAGGTGAGTGGAACACTTTTAATTTTTTGAAATAGAGAATTCCACCCACATTTTTTCATTTCACAAGATCCAATAATAGACCATTCTTGATAATATAAGGTATAAGGTCTAAATATTTCCTGAAAATTGGTGTTTGAAAAGTTTTGGGTTATTTTTAACCCTTATCTTTTTAGTTTAACCCCTTAGTAAATCCATTTTTACCTTAACCACGGTAAATAATTTCTACTTTTTTTATATTCATTTGGCTCAAAAATTAAGTTGAAATTATTAAATAATATAAATTATTATGATTAAAAATATAGAATCCATTTTACCAAGTTCTATTCATAGAAGTTTCAAAACTTAATTTAAAATTAATCTCACAAACGCGATGAGAATGCGGGTTTTTAAAGAGAAAATGTTCAAAAGTTTACAAAGTTTTTATATCGAAATTCAATATAAGATTGATTCCAATGACCTAATTTGGATTAATGGATTTATAATTGAACTAATTTTACTTTAAATTAAATTTTAAAAATAATTTAACTTTATAAAAAATTAAATGAAAAGGGAATTTTCAATTAAAATTCAGTTTTTTTACTATTCATCAAAAATGAAACTTTTCAGAAAAATCCAAAAAATTCACCCAAATATAATTTTGACATTATGGTTTTAAAAAATGAATTTTTTTTACCAAACTAATTTTCTAAAAGTTTTAAAAATTAATTTTATTTTTGTTTACAAAAATACATAAAAAACATTTTTTTAGAAAATAATATTTGTGAAAAATATAAAAACTTTACCAAAAATTGTGTATTTTATTAACAATTTGTTTTCCTTATATAAAACCATTATAATTAATATTAAAAATTATCTATTACTATTCATGTTTCTATATTTAACGAATAGGTTATAATAGTTGCATTTAAATAACTATATTAATAATATATCATGGTTTTGATAAAACTCAGTATCGTGTGTAACGCAAGCTAACCCAATATTGTGTATAGAATAAGATTAACTTTTTGTTTCTTGTTACACAATGTTAACTTATTATTTCATATAATACAAGCTATCAAAGAAAAATTAATTTATTCGGAAAAAAATAATAAAAACTCAAGGTGTTACATTTTATCCCCCTTAAAATGAGTTTCACCCTCAAAATTCATCACTCCAATACAAACAGATGGGGATACTTCTATCTCATTGTATCCTCAAGTTCCCACATGGCTTCCTCAAAATAGTAGTTTCTTCGCAAAACTTTTACTAGGTGAGTGGTCTTGTTTCACAGAACTTTCTCTGTATGATCCAAAATCTCCATCAATTGTTCCTCATAAAAAAGATCATTATCTAGCGGTATAACCTTTGAGTTTAGTACATGTTAAGGGTCAGGTATGTACTTATTTGGGAGAGAAAAATGGAACACATTTTGGACTTAGGAGAGGTTTGGTGGAATCACCAAGCGATAATCTATGGTCCTAATACGATCAATAATTTCAAAGGGACCAATATACCTAGGTATTAGTTTCCCTTTCTTCCCAAATCTCATAACTTTCTTCCATGGAGAAATTTTTAGAAACACCTTATCACCAACTTCAAAATCTAGATCACACCAGTGATTATCAGTCGAAATTTTTTACTGACTCTGCGCTACCTTGTTGTGTTTACGAATGGATTTAACCTTCTCTTCCATTTATTCAGTTATATCAGGTCCCAATAGCTTTCTTTCTCTAACTTCATTCCATTATTTTGGAGATCTACATTTATTTATATAGAGGGATTCATAAGTATCCATATGAATTCTTGATTGAAATCTATTTTTGTAAGAAAACTCAACTAGAGGGAGGTGTTGATCCCGACCACCTTAGAAATTTAAATGATAAGATCTCAACATATCCTATAGGGTTTGAATTTTTCTTTCAGACTAACCATCTTTTTGTGGGTGATACACAGTGATGAAACTCAACTCCATATCAAGAGATTGCTGAAGACTTTGCTATAAATTTGAGGTAAACCTCAAATCTTTATCAGACACAATGGAATTTTGTACTCCATAAAACCTTACCCCTTAATTAATTTATATCATGGAAAGCTAATCCAAAGATAATTATTCTTTTATAGAATTTAAGTGTACTGAATTAGTAAGTTGGATAACTAAAACCCATATAGAATTATTCCATTTGGAGTTTTTTGGGGAGTCAATAACAAAATCCATGGTGATTTTTTCCCATTTCCATTCTGTTATGGGTGATGGATGAAACATCCCCTTACAGTTTTTTCTTTCAACCTTAACTTTTTGACATACCAAGCACCAAGATGCAATCTTTGTGATATCTCTCTTCATTTCATCCCACTGGAAGTATTCTTTCATATCTTTATACATCTCCATACTTCCCAGATGAATAGAGAATTAAGAACTACGAGCTTCCTATAACAACTTCTTCCTAAAATCTGGTATGGATAAAACACATACACGGTTCATAAACCTTATCATTCCATTGTGATCAATGTTGAACTCAAGAACATTTCTAGCCTTCTTTTGTGGCTCTATATCTTCCTTATGCACCTCTTTAATATTCACTTGGATAGATTGTTGAAAATTAAATTGAGAAAGATAATATTTTCCCCCTTCCTTTGGGATTTCTAGATCCATCCATTGAAAATCCAAAAATATTGGATCTTTTGTAATCCTCATCATGGATAATCTAGAATGATTCATTCAACTCAAATCATCGGTCACCTTGTTTTCTTTCCCATGGTGGTAATGTATTGAGAATTTGTAATCTTTAATTAGATCTAACCATCTTCTCTGGATCATGTTCATATCCTTCTATGTGAATACATACTTTAATCTTGAGTGATCATCATATAAATCACACTTTTCTCCATAAAGATAATTCCTCTATATTTTTAATGCAAAAAATACAGCAGCTAAATTGAGATCATGAGTTGGGTAATTTTTCTCATGAAATTTCAATTGTCGTGAGGTATAATCTATAACCATGACATTCTGCATAATAACACATCCCAATACCTTATATAATGCATCATTATAGATTAAAAATCCTTCTTCACTATAGGGTAATATAAGAATAAGTGATATGATTAATATTCTCTTCAGTTACTTGAAATTTTCCTCACTTTCATCTGTATAGAGGAACTTGGATCCCTTCCGAGTTAACTTGGTCAGAGTATTAGATAGTCATGAGAAATTCCCCACAAACCATCGACAATATCTAGCTAAACCAAGAAAACTATGGATCTCAGTCATTGTGGTTGATCTGGGCCAAATTTAATAGCCTCTGTATTTAATGGATCTACTAATATTCCCTCTCTTGAAATTATATGACATGGAAATGAAAACTTTTGTGGAAAAAGTTCAAAATTTGTAAATTTTTCATATATCTTATCCTTCCTTAGGGTCTTCAATATAATTATCAAGTGTTCTTTGTGTTCTTACTTTATATTTGAATAGATAATAATATCATCTATAAAGACTACCACAAACTGATCAAGATAATCTATAAAGACTCTATTCATTAAATCCATGAAGATAGTATAGGAATTAGTAAGACCAAAAGGCATAACTATACATTTATAGTCTCCATGCCTTGTATGGAATGTTTTATTTGGTATATCCTCCTTTATCCTCAATTTATGATATCCATAATGAAGGTCAAACTTGGAAAAGTATTGAGCTCCACACAATTGATCAAAAAAATCATCAAAATGGGAAATATGATACTTGTTCTTAATTTTGATCTTTTTCAACTCCTAATAATCAATATAGAGTCGCATCAATCCATATTTTTTTAACAAAGATAATAGGTGCACCCCAAAGTTATACACTTGGTCGAATGAATCCCTTGTCAAGGTTTTCTTGGATTTTCTTCTTCAATTCCTGCAACTCAATCTAGGTCATTCTATAGGGAGTCTTTGAAATTATTATAGAACTAGGTATGAGTTATATTGAGAACTCAAATTCACATTTTGGTGGAAGACTATAAAATTATTCTAGAAATACATCAACATATTCATACAAAATAGGCATATCATCGATGTCAAGTTTCTCCTCTACCATTTGAGATAAACACCCCTTCTATATGGGAATCAAGACCCAAGCCATAGATGTGATTTCCATTGGAAGTTCATAGTTATAGTCACACTGATAGAAAATCATAGGTTGGTTTGGAATATAAAATGTGACTTCCCTTCCTTGAAAATTGATGTGGTCTTTACGTAGAGAAATCAAATCCATGTCCAAGGTAACATTAAATTCAACCAGTGGAAGAATGATAATATTTTCAAGAAACATATTCCCACTAATGTCAACAGGAGAGGAATCATACACTAGAGATGCGATCATCATACCATTAGGGGTTTTCAATGATAATTCTACATCTAATCGTTTGGGTGGCATCTTGATACCCTTAGAAAATTATTTAGATATGAAAGAATGGATAGACCCATATTCAAATAAGACGTTAGTAGTTCTAGAGTGGATGGTAAGTGCACCTTTCACCACGCTGTTATCATACCCCTCATCAAAAATAGTGATTGCATGATATTTCCCTTTGTATCTTGTCTTAAGAGGTTGTTGACATCAATTATCCTCATTAACCTTTAGATTCGAGCATTGGTTGGCGTAATGTTTGTACTCCTTGCATTTGAAATGCAAGTGTGGGTGGTGCATTATATGAATATTTCTATCTATCTACATCGTTAGCTAATTTCCTCTCATCCTTGGCCTTGTAGGTGGGTTTAGACCCTATGAACATGATTAATGTTTGTTTTTGGTCTTGCTGATTGGAAATGGGACCTTATAGGTGATTATTTGGATTCTGTCCATAGTGCTTGTCCCTCCTTCCCTCTGGAAATGATAAATTTTTTGTTCTAATTTTGGTTTTGATTTTTCTATTTTGGGATTTGACCAAGTAATACCTATCTATTTATAATAGTTTTTATTTTAATAAATTTTCTTGGGATCATGGATTTGGTTCATCCAAGTCCATGGTTCACATATTCCTGGTAATTTATTCCCATCCCTTAAGACAATTTCCTCTATGCTTCTTCCCACACTTTGAGTATAAAGGAAAGCTTTTTTTTTTGTCTCTATGGTTTTTAGATTTTCCTTTGAACTTCATGTTCATTTTCTTGTCAAAACCATGAGAATGATATGGATCTCTAGTCTATTTTTCAACCTTGATATCACTTCAAATAATCTCTTCATAGCTATTGAAGTCTCTTATAGATAATGACCTTTGTAGACTTGGTATTAATCCACTAAAGAATTGATCAAAAATATTTTCAGGTTGGATGATAATACCAGAAGCGTACCTTGATAATCTTTTAAAATTTACCTCATAGGTACCAATGAATTCATCATCCTTTTTCTTTATTTCAAGGAACTCCTTCTCCATCTTCGTATGAAAAATATGAGGAAAGTACTTATTGAAAAATAAATTCATGAACTCTTCCTAATCCATAGAGTCAATTTCATCATGTTACTTCATATTTTTTATAAGATTCCACCATTGATCTACTTACCTTTCAAATGGTAGATAATAAAAATGACTTTTTCATGTTCTGAACACTCAAGAATGGAAAATATATTTTCAGTTGTACTGATCTATTGATCAGCAACTAGCGGATCAGTGGATCCACTGAAGGAAGGTGGACATTTCCTCATGAAGGACTCAAGAAAATTTTGTTCCCTAATTTATTCATTTGGAGGTATATCATGATTCATGTGTCAACATAGTGATTAGATTTTGAATTCTAACTCCCATAATATGTGGATTATCATGAGAAAAATCATTGAATTTTCTATTGCACTCAACATTAATGTGGTTCCTTTAGGCTCCATCCATTGACTAAAACCAACAAGCATAGTGTAAGAAACAATAATCATGACGGGGAACCAAAAAATCATGAAAATCACTTATAAGATGTCTAAATCATGAAAAACTTATTAAATATATGAAACCTTATATTTATCCTAGGTCATTCATAGTCATCATCTATTTAAATCCTTCAAGATGGTTCGTAAAGATTTTGTGAATTTCCAAAGTATATCCCCTAGGAATGTCAAACCAGGTGTACATCAAGGCTTGTTTTCATGCACTAGGTGATGATTGAGTCAAGATCAATGTGACCTTTTCAGAGTTATTACCACAAGGTACCTCTACGTGATATCCATGTCCACTTGTAGCACCCCGATAGGGATGTGATTTCTTTGAAACCACTCACTTTATCTTTTACCGAAATTTTAGGACATTTTCCTATACTATGAAAAATCCTTAGACTTATCCTTAGACATGTCCTTAGGGATATCACTAAGGTATTATCATTCTAGTTTCTAAATGTTAACTAAACCTATCCTCTGATACCAACTATAGAAAACCAGACTTATTATACATAGATATTACATCATTTTTTATGAATATTTCTTACATTACACAAAAATATGCCTAATGAACATCATATTTTAGTGTCTTTGGAAACTTAGAAACATAAACACTGGTCTATAATAAAGCTAAGTCATCTCCCACTATGTTCTTCATACCTAGAATCATTCTTATATATATGATACATAATATATTTCTTTATAACCTAGGGAAAGGAAACATAAGAAAGGGTGATCTCGGATGCTCAGTAAGGGTAAAAAAGGGAGATACATAAGCATAATATGAACATAAGTGTATTGGAACATGATCATAACATTTTAAAACCATACCCTTTATATCAAATACTATAAACTTGAGTCATGGAGTAAATATTGGCAGTTTATAAGACATGAATCATAAGGAAATCAAATAACATGATACATCAAAGCATAACATTAGCATACGACTTGAAATTTGTGGCATACACATAATCATATAAAATCATTTCCATATTATCCAAGTATCATTTCCAAGGCTATCATTTTTGAATGGGTTCACTCCTAAAACCATCACAGTAGTCAAGGTTCACTCCCAAGACCATCATAGAGGATAATATACCTTACTGAACTAGGTTCGCTCCCTGTTCCAATCCTATATATATCATGAGATATAAATCTTTACTCAATGCATTGGAGGGAGATATAGGCCTCACCCACCACATAATGAAAACCATATTTATGTGTTCCACAAGATCATAAACATTCATCATATCATAACCCACGAAATAAAATGGGTATCATAAAAATTTTATCATATCATAACTTGTGAAAAAGAGATAGGTTCTATAATTATTTCATGATAGCATAACCCATGAAAAGAAGCAGGTTTCATAAGAATTTCTTCAGGGTATAACCCATGGAAAAAATAAGTGGGTTTCATGAGAGTTTTATTATTGTATAACTTGTGGAAAATAAATAAGTTTCATAAAAATCATGTCATCATAAACATAAACCATTCAAGGAAATAATAATAATGGTATCCTTGGATCATATCCCCAATAATGCATAGGTAACATCAACAAATGTCATCTTAGTTGGAAAATGATTTTTATCGATTATTTAAAACATTTCTTAAGGAAAATTTCTTTTCCTCTTTGAAAAAAACTTTTTAAAACATAAAACATTTTAAAATTATTTTTATTTGAAAATAACCTTGAAAATATATAAAGGAAACTTCGAATAAAATAATGGTCATGATGATGGGAATTTTTTTCATGTCATACAAGTTAAAACAAATATTCCTTTCATATTTTCAGTGAAATCAAAATAAGGATTATTTGGAAAACAACATGAAGATTCCTTTAAAATCATTTTAAAAAAAATTAAAAAATGAGTAAAAATGTATTTTAAAAATCATGGGAGAATAATAAATAATTTTTGAAAACATTTGTATAAAACATGGTTTGGGAAGAAAACAGATTTTCAACTGAAGAGAGAAATAAGGTTAGATTTTATTATAAACATTTTCTCAATTATTTTAAGTACCAAAGAGTGGGAAATAGTAATATACCTTGAAAATGTCATTAATAAATATAGGAGAATAAAATTAATGAGTTTTTTTAGATATGTATTATAATATTTTATCATCATAAACAAACATAAATAATCCTGATAAATGGTGAGATTGTAACATAAAATCATTACCACTTTGGTAACTTTCAATCGTAATCCCCATGAAGGAATAACATAAAACAGAACTTAAAATATCATGAGGATAAATAAATTCATGATATTACATGTAAAAGGGGATATATATATACATCTCATGAAATAATATAGGTGCATAACATAATTTATGTATCAAAGAAGGAAAATTGAGACAAAAATCTCTTACCGCTTTGGTAAATTTTGAACTGAAAGACCCAATAAATAATAACATCAAATGAAAAATTAAATGTCATTAAATAATTAAAATCATCATATAACATGTTAAAGGGGTAGTATATATACCACACAAAAGAAAATAGTGGTGAATTTTCATGTCTCTCAGAAATAAATGAGACTAGAAATCCCTTACTTTAAACCTTAACTTCCATCGTACTCATTCAAAACTCCTATATAATAAATATAAGTTTATTATAAATATATTAAAGAACCATATTCATATATATAATACAATATATGATCTTATTATGACATTTTATTATTTATTTATTAACAATTTCATGTTAAAGTCATGTTTTGAGCAATAACTACTTTGTTTTTTCATGTATGTTTTGACTTGTTATTTTTGTTCCTCTTACCTTGATCATGGTTCAATTATCTATAGAATTTTAACCATGATATAAATATCATATATATTAATTATATATTTATTTATATTAATTCATAAAAATTAGTGATATAAAATGAAATACATCATTCATGGAGACGGTAGGGCGTACATAACAATGAACGTTGTTTCCATTTTCTTATTAGATTGAAAGAAAGAAAAGTAAATGATATATATTATCAATACAGAATCATGGTTATGTCATATATATCACATATTTTTATTAAACTCATCCTTAATACATTCCATGTAAATCATGGACGAATCACATCACTTCATGAGGCGGTAGTCCACTGTACACACGAGCGATGTTATCATATTCCCATAAAATATAGAATATGAAGGTATGTGTAATATAATAATTCCAAAATCATAATAGAATCATAAATATAAAATATAAATAATAAATTTATCATTATTTTCAACTATGAGAAGTGGTGATTGAAAAATGAATGACATCGATTCGCAAGGTAGTAGTATATCGTACACACGAATGATGATTTCGTAACTCATTTGATGGAAGTGGAGATAGTTGTAGGTCATTCCCTTAACATAAAAACATCTAAGTATATAGAATATAATTAGTTTATTATATCATAATGGTATAATAATAATTTAAAGGGGTGGGGAATAAATAAAACAAAAAATTCTCGTTGATGAGTGTTACCTATTCTTCGGGTTTCCTCCTTAGGTTTCACCAAAAGCCTTCCTAGGTTGGATTTCTCTTCAAACTAAAGCTTCTAAGATAAGATAAGTGAAGTTGGAAATTGATTTGGGTAAGGATTAGATTAACAAAAAAAATTAACAGTGTGAAGAATAAAGGAGATGGGGTGACCTTTTATAAGTGAGGTGAGTGGTACACTTGTAATTTTTTGAAAGAGAGAATTTCACCCATGTTTTTTTCATGTCAAAAGGCTCCAATAATGGATAATTCTTGATCATAGAAGGTATAAGGTCGAAATATGGCCAAAAAATGGTTTTTGGAAAAGTTTTGTGTTATTTTTAACCGTTATATTTTTAGTTTAATCCCCCCCACCGGTAAAACAATTTTTACTTTAACCACGGTAAATAATTTTTATTGTTTTTACTATTAATTTTGGTCAAAAATTAAGTTGAACTTATTAGATAATATAAATTATGATAATTACAAATGTGGAATCCATTTTTCCAAATTCCATTCATATAATTAGAAAATTTTAATTTAAAATTAATCCCACATATGCGACAAGAAAGCAAGTCTTTAAAAAGAAAATGTTCAAAAGTTTATAAAATTTGTATATCGAAATTCAATATGAAATTTATTTCAATGAACTAAATTGAATTAATGAATATATAATTGAACTAATTTTACTTTAAAACCATTTTAAATATAATTTAACTTTATAAAAAAATCAAATGAAAAGACAATTTTCAATTAAAATTCAGTATTTTTCACTATTCATCAAAAAAACTTTTCAGAAAAAACCCAAAAATTCACTCTAAGATAATTTGGAAATGATGATTTCAAAAATTAAGTTTTTTAATCAAATTAATATTCTAAAAGTGAAAAAAAATTATTATTTTTCACAAAAATATATTAAAAACATTTTTTAAGAAAAAAAATTTTGAAAAATATAATTACTCTACTAAAAATTATGTATTTAATTATCAATATGTTTTATTTTTATAAAACCATTATAATTAATATTTAAAAATTAGTTATTAATATTCAAATTTTAAGTTTAACAGATAGATTATAACGGTCTCATTTAAATAACTATATTAATATTATATCGTGGTTTTGTTAAAACTCAGTGTCATGTGTAACGTAAACTAACCTAGTGTAGCGTGTAGCACAATCTTAACTTGGTGTAGTGTGTAACAAAAGATCAAATTGGTGTTGTGTGTAATTAAATCTATCAAATAAATTAATTTATTCAAAGAAAACATAAAAACATGGGGTGTTACAGCTACTGGATCATTTATTTATTTATTTATTTATTTATTTACTTATTTACCTATTCTGTGTATGTATTACCTATTGTGTGACTTAGGCTTGTATATTGTATCTTCATGTGGACATTCATAGTTGTATATTTGGAACTGTAAATTTTATCATCTTATTATTATTCTTATACAACCTTTCATTTATACTGCTTCCACTATTGCTTTATTTAATACTATTTTGTTGTGTTGCTATAATTATGAGGCTATAGTCTCCCCATCGTACCACCATTAAACTCTTACTGCTAGTCGAAAGTCTTTAGCATGAGGGGATGTACACTTGAGTCCATGTGACCAACCAGATCGGGGCATCATTTCAGTGGCTCTATGGTCGGGACATTACAGCATTAATGTGGTGTAAACACGTTAATTTGGTGGATTGAATATGGATTCTAAAACTAAATCATTAGAATAATACATACACTAAGAAATAAGATATAAGAAGATAAATATTTCATGTGTTGCAGTAGTTATAAATTTAATATGCATATTATGTATATTAAGTTGGTGGGACTTTGAAAGAAAAAAGTTCCCTCAAATACTAAGTGCAATATTCCTTCCAAAGAAACACTTTTCATGACCTTGATCATCCAAATGAGTTGTTTTGTGAAAATTCAGGTTCCCCTGGATTATATTGTGTAATAAAATCAATTGATGGGTTATACTGGATCATCTTCAGGTAGTTTCATGCCAAAGCTAAGTGCCCCCATCTTTTCTTTTGTTAGCCTATTTTTGGTGTTTTCTTTAGGCTAAACTTAACTAGAAAACTCTAACGGTTAGGTTACCAGAGGAATAGAATTGAGTATATCTATATGATTGATTTGGATAAAGAGTTACCCACTCAACTATCTAAGAATTATAACTGTTATTATTGAGATTATTTCCTACCTAAATAACAAAGTGGTGTGATGAATGATAAAGAAAAATCATTAATTTTTGAAATATGGACCTTGGAACACTAAATGGATATGATGTTTGGATTAATCATTTTATTTGGAGTGCTTTTATTAAAATTCATTAATAGAAAGATGTAAAACATGATTCTCATCCACTAATATGTCTATTGTAGATTATGAGATACTTTACGATAATCATATTAATAACCCTCATAGGTATGACCTATAAAATAGTGAAATGTTAGTATATAGTATTGAGAAGAGTTGTGAATGAGAAGTATTTTGAGAATCTAAATGTGAATTTTATAGAGATCAATTTAATTAACTCTGACTCATGGGGATTAAATATCAAATGTGTGTCACACATTTGTACTAAAAAACAAAAACTCAGTGATATAAGGGAATTGAAAATGGGTGAGGTGGATATGTGTTTTGGTAATGGATAAAGATTTATTGCATTAAAGGTTGGAAGATATAATCTAAATTTACCAAGTAGATTAATCTTAGAAATAAAATAAAGTTATTATGTTCCTGCCATAAATAGAAATTTTATTTTTGTAACTTATTTGAACAAGATGAGATTTTCATTCACTATTAAGTATAATATTCTTTCTATATATAAGAATGAAATGATTTAAGGAATCAGTAATATGGTAAATGGTTTATAAATTCTAGTTATGGATAATACTATTTATAACATTCAAAATAAGAAGGTTGGGGTTGATTCTAATCTCACCTACCTTTGGCATTGTCTCCTTAGAAATATAAATGAAAAATGCATTTGAAGGATCCATAGAGATGGATTATTGGAATCATTCGACTATGATTCATTTGATACATGTGAATATTTTTTATTAGGAAAAATAACAAAGACAAATTTTATAAGAAAATGTTAAAGGGATAGTGGATTATTGGATCTCAGACATAGTGGTATATGTGGACCAATGGGTATACAATAAATTGGTAGTTATAGGTACTTCATTTCCTTTATAGATGACTTTATTTGGTAGAGTTGTTCCTTTATAATGAAACATAAGTATGAAACTTTTGAAAAATACAAAGAGTTTCAAAATGAAGTATGGAATCGACTAATAAAAGGTATTAAGATTCTCCTTTTAGATCAGGGTATCGAATACTTGAGGTGGCGTGTGACTCTGCGAAATGAGGAAACTATGGGATGCTATGGGATGTTATTTCTAAGAACCAACTAAACACAAAGTTTGGACCCAAATTAGATATATGCTTATTTTTTGGTTATCCCAAGGAAACTATGGGATACTATTTATACAAACCTACAAAACACAAAGTGTTTGTGGACTGACATGTTATTTTCTTGAGAAACAGCATATAATTCAAGGTTTCAGTGGGAGGAAAGTGAAACTTGGAGAAGTTCAAAACTAATAAACTGAAATTTTTACTGAGATGAAGTTTAGTCAGTTCCACAAAGAGTTTTGGAAGAAGAACTGACTCAATTTACACAATAACCATGAAGGTATGGTAGGATTATTTAGGAACCTAAGATATATGGATTTCTCATGGAAAATAATGATTAAGTGACATTCATAGGTGATGAAACGACTTACTACCGTGACTATATCAAGAATTCTAATTCCAAGAAATGGTTAAAAGTAATGCAATCTAAAATGTAAACCATGTACACTAACCAAGTTTGGAACATAGTGGATACACCTGAAGGGATAAGTCTCAAAGGGTGAAAGTGTATTTTCCATAAGAAAACTGGCATGGATAATAGAATGTGTACCTATAAATTATTTCTGGTATGAAAATGTTAGAAAAAAATTCATGGTATTTAATATGAAGAAACCTTTTCCCTAGTTGCAATGATAAATTCCATTTAGAATTTTCTTTCCACATCAAATCATTTTTATTATGAGATATATTAGACAGATGTCAAAACTAATTTCCTTAATGAGAATTTAGTCAAGGATGTGTATATGATATAGCCTAAAGGTTTTGAAGTTCCAAATGCGACTGTTAAGGTATGAAAGTTGCAATGGTCTATTTATGGACTAAAGTAAGACTCTTAGAGTTAGAATATTTAGATTGGTGATGAAATGAAAGAGTTTTGTTTTATTAATAACATGGATGATTCATGTGTATACAAGAGGAATAGTGGGAGTGTAGTGGTGTTTTGGATATTTTAGTGGATGACATAATACTTATCGAAAATGAAATCCCAACAATTCACTCTGTAAAAATATGGTTGGGAAAATGTTTCTAGATGAAAGAAATGGATGAATATTCATGCATACTGGGTATAAAAATATGTAGAGAAGATCTAATTGGTTTCATGTACTCATTCAAGACATGTATATTGGTAAATTGATAAAGAAATTTAGCATGGAAATCTCCAAGAAGGGGTCTTTACAAGTGTTGCATGTAATAAATCTTAAGAATATTCGGGATCCTTCTAAAGAGTTATATTGGATGGATATAATTTCTTATGTCTCAACCATAGGTTCTATCATGTGTTCTATGTTTTTTACTTGACCTGATGTCTTCTATACTTTTATAATAACAAGTATATACCAATCCAATCATGGTGAGAGTCACTGGATTTCTATAAAGAATATACTTATGTTCTTGAGAAGGACTAAGGATATGCTCTTAGTCTTTGGAGGAGAGGAAAAAATCTATGTAAAAGGTTATACATATGTAATTTTTTAATTCAAAAAATTTGCTATGAAATCTCAATATGGATTCATTTTTTGCATAAATGGTGGAGTTATCTATAACACCCTATATCATAAACAACCCATAATTACCTAATTTAAAATAAGGGTTGAACTTTATTACATTTCCATGATCTTTTTGGTTTAGAGTTTTATAGAATTTGGTAAAAAATTACATTAAAAAGTGGACACTTTCACATAGTGTAATTTTTTCCATAAAAACGGAGCTTTAAGTTTACACCCCAGATTCATTCAAGACACTTTTTCTTCACTTAAGATAATTAAACATAGTTGAAATCTTGACCTTTTTAAGATTTCTAATCACCCTTATATCCTATTAAGAAGAATTAAGAATGTGGGATGAGGGAAAAAAACTCAGTAAAGGATATAAAAATAAAATAATCTCATCAGTCTAATGAAAAACATGAAAACCCATGAGGATGTTTATCTTTTTCACAATAAAACTTTGAGCACATAAATAAAACAGTTTTATGAGTAAAAACCTTTCAAACCCATTAGAAAGAATATTAAAAACCCTAAAGGCATCTTAAGGCATGTGGGAACTCATGAAAACATTCCTTTGAAAAAAAACTTGCACCTTTAAACTTTCCCTACCTCATGAAATCAAAATATTCCCATAAAAAACCTTTTTTCAAGAACAATATAGCTAACTTAGAGAATCATATTCATAACCTTTTTTAACTCATGTCTAACTCATGAAAAAGTAACTAGAGCCTAGTTAATTCTATAGGAGTATCCAACCTGGTTATATCCCTTATTTTTTTCTTCGAAGACTATAACATTACCCAATGCATTAGAGATCTATATCAGGCTCACCTGTTGCCATGAGCTGTATCAGGCTCACCTATCTCCATGAGCTATATCGGGCTCACCCATCATCATCAATAATGTTCAAGTACTATATCATGAAAAAAAATTATAATATTTCACTTTTTCACCATAAAACCTGGGAAAAACTCATTTGAACCCACAAGAAAAATACTTTACATTTTTTCTTAAAAAATGGAGTAATATCCCTTTATTTTGAAAACATTTTAAAACAAAAAAAATTCCCAAAATAATGGGATTTGAATTTACTTTGTAAAATAATGAAAAATTTAAGAGTAGGATTTATAACAAAGAAATGACATGATAGTGATAAATTTCTCTCATGTTTTATTTTTTTTAAAATATTATTTTTTCACTTTGGTAAAAAATGTTAAAATGACCAATACGGTAAATGTTAAAAATATTCCTTTTTAAAACTTTGTAAAGAAAGTAAAACATATTTGAAAATTACTATTAACATACTTTTAATTATAAATAAGAACATTCATGAAACATTTAAAATAATATAAACATGGAGGAGGGATATTTGAAAGGAATACTTTAAAATAAGGTTTTAAAGAAAAATCCCTTACGACTTTAGTAACTTTTGAATCAAAACAACATTGAAGTAAGAAACTTGAAAAGTATTTGTAAACTGCTTTAATTTTAGTAAATTAATAATAAAATACATCCATATGTAAGTATATACAACACACAAAAGAAAACATGTGGTGAAAATGGCATGAGTCTTAAAGGACGAAATTTGAGACAAGAAATCCCACAATTTTAAGTCTCGTCTAACTTCGTACATTCTTGAACTCCTGAATAATAAAATTATATTAGTTTTCTACTTGTTTAATAACCTTTTTCATGTAAATTTAATTATTATTATTCCTTTTATTTCTTTTATTACCATGTTTTATTTAGTTACTAAAATGCTTAAGTTCACATTGGAATTTTTAAGGTCATTCGGTTTATAACCTCAAAAAAACATCGATGTGTTGACTGTGGTCAAAGGGGTTATGGTTACATTACCTCAAAAATCTTAAACATGTTATAATTATAATTTTTATACACTAAATACAATTTTATAACCATCCATTAAAGGCTGACATGAAAAGTGAAATATGTTGTATCATGGATGCGGTAGTCCACAGATACACACGAGCAATGTTTTCACTTTTCTACTGGGTGGAAAAGAAATAAATTAGATAATATTTTACTTTTACAAAATTTTAATAATTTTATACATGTCAAATTTATTCATTATTTCCATATGACCATTCACGTGAAGTGGTAACGTAAAATGAATCACATCGCTTCATGGAGGTGGTAGTCCACACATACACACGAGCGACGTTGCCATTTTCCAACGGATATAAGGGTAAAAAGGTAAGTAATATATTATATTTAATCAATCATAATTATTTCATAAATATAATATATATTCATTTGAACCATCATTTTACCATCAATATAATTCAGTGATGAAAAACAAAACGCATCGCTTTGTGGATGTGGTAGTTCACACGTACGCACGACCAATATTTTCATTTCTCATGTGATAGAAAAGGAGATGAAAATGGGTTGTAACATAATAATAATAATAACATTTAATTATATTAAATATATATATATATATATGTTTTTTTAAACATGGTTATAGAATATTTTAAGGATGTATAATAAGAAATAAACACAAAAACACTCGGTTAACGGTTATACATCTTCTTTAGGAAACCTCCTTTGGCTTACAACTTAAGCCTTATAAGTTTGATATTTTGGTGATATTAGGACCTATAGAACATGGGGAGGGATTTTTGGGAGATATTTTGATATGTATTATCTGAGATAGAGTGTTCAAAATGTTTAACGAAGAGAGGAGGTGAGGTTCCCTTTTATAAGTGAGGGGAGTGACACACTTGTAATTTTTATAAACTTTTAAATATTATAAATGTCTTAATAATTGTAAAGTGGCTCTAAAACAATTAAAATTTAAAGATAAAGTGATAAGGGTAAAAATACCATCATCCTATAATAATTAAGATGAAATTTTATGGCCTTATGACAAATTATTTACCTTAATTAACTCGATCTACCATTAAACGTGATCACACATTTTTATCATGATTACTACTCAAAATGATCAAAAATGAAATTGAAAAAATTAATAAATTTGAACCTCCTGATTCCAAATATAAAATCCATTTTTCAAAATTCAATTTTCATAATTGGCATAAATTATTTTTTAATATAAATGGACAAAACCTAATAAAAACAACTTTTTAGAAAATTATGTTTCTAAGCATAAAAATGAACTTATACCAAAATAAAATATAATGTTGATTACTATTGAATTATTTAGATTATATTTAATCAAATGGATGTTATTTTACTTTAAAATAAAATAAAAAATAGAATGAGACTTTTAAATTACTTGATTTAAAGAAAAAAATGATAGTTTTTCAAAAAATTACATTTTTCACTATTCATTAAAAAACAATCATTTTAGAAAAATATAAAAAATTCATCCTAATATATATTTGATATGATGATAAAAAAAATGAATTAGATTTTATAAAATTGAATTTCTAAAATAAATAAATTTATCTTTTAAATAAAACCATGTAATTCATGGAAAAACAGTTTAGGTAAATAAAACTATTCCTTTCCCGACTGAAAACTTTTATAAAATTATTTATAAAAATATGATGAATATGAATACATAAAATGAATACTTATAAATAATAATATTGATTTATTTATAAAATTATATGGGTTTTTATGCTATCACTTGGAAGTGTTCCAAACAATCCATCGTAGCATACTCGACAATAGAGGCAGAGTACATCACTGCATTAAAATCCACAAGGAAGCTATTTGGATTAGGAATTTCATCTATAAAATTGAGGTGGTTACTAACATTGAGGGAATTATCAAGATTTATTATGATAACAGCGGATCTATCGCTCAGGTGAAAGAACATCGGTCTCACCAAAGGAACAAACATATTCTTCACAAATACCATCTCATACAAGAGATCATTGAGAGGGGCAATGTTAGGGTCTATAGGGTGGCTACATAGGAAAATGTAGTAGATTTGTTGATGAAGACATTACCATAGAAACAACATAAGGGTCATGTTAGATCTCTTGGTATATGATACATAAGATATTGATGTAATGGTTATAAATGTATCATGTGTTTATAATTAAGGAAACCTTCATTTATCATTCATTAATGTGTGTTGCAATTTACTTTACATGAACATTCGAATGATAATATTCACTCAATGTACTTTGAGTCATTCTTAATTGATGATCATCATAGATTAGTATGGGTTATGATGATATGTAAAGATTATCATGAATATAAACATGTACTCATTACAAATGGTTGTGTATGAGATATGAAGAGTATATTAATGAGGTAATAAGTAGAGACTTATTACTTGGATTAACGTGTCAAATTATATATCAAGGAATGTTATATAGTCATCAATATACTTATGGGTGTATGATTATTATAAATCCTTCTTATATGAGGTCGGTGAGATACCTAACATGAGAACCTTCATACTTTTATACATTTTTTATGCAACTTCAAAGTGACTTAGCTAATTAGGGGGTGGTTGAGTACATTTTTGATCATGTCGTTGGTTGGAGTGCAACCAAGATTGGATTTTTCCACTTGTATGATGACTTAATACAATTATCCCTTGATTGAATTAGATTGAGGAAATTAATGGTCATGCTCATTTAGGTGACATATGATGTGCTTAGCTATTTAGATGAGGAACATGTGAATTGGTCATTTATTATATGAATGACATGGGGTGTATTTATCAACCTGGTCAGTCTTTTTTAGAGAGTCAAGAAACGATGATATGACTTGTACTAGATTGAAATGTTTCATGTCTAGTAGTCACTCAATGTCATAGATAAATAAATTATATAGGTGTACATATGATGTATATGATACATCTTATGGTGGACATGTTCTTATAGAGATATGAGTGTGTTTGATAAAGATTACACCGGACCTCTTAGTAGCTTGAAAATCAATGATGTTTTCATGACCTGGTCTGATGGGACCTAAGACGCAACTACCTCAGGCCTACCTTCAATAGACCAGAGGTTGATTACTAGCACCAAGAAGGCATATCACACACATGGGAGGCATTAACCTAAAGTACATGTATGCACGCACACATCTCCAAACCCAAACAATGCTAAAATGTAAAACAACTGATAACAATGCATGCATAAATCTATAATCCCACAATCATAATATGACATCAAGTATTGGAAAGCATAAAAAGGGTTCAAATACCAGTCCACCCAAAACTGGAAATAAAGTTTGACCTGCTCAGAAGTAGGGGTGTAATGACCCGCCAATTCTCATTGGCTTGAGAGCTCAACGAGTCATTACTTGGCCTTAAGTGACATCCCCAAGGCGCCAAAGGCTGGAAATAAATGCTGAAGGGTTTCAAAACAAGTGGGGGATGATTTATCCTTTAAGAACATACCACAGAGCCAACAACCATAACCAACAAATCTACTAATGATGCATGATAAAACTCAAAAAACTCAACCATTTATTTATCAAAAATCAACCAAGAGTACCACAGTGGAAACCAACACTAAAACATCAGAGTAAACAACAGAAAGACAACTCAAAGACTACAAGACAACAACACAACTCCATGCTCCACAAACTCCAAGCTCCAACATCATGAACCATCCCAAGTATCATGAAGCGGTGCTCTAAACATGTGACACTTTACCTTTGCCAACGTCCTGGTATATGACATCTGCAAAAGCACCAACGTGCCAAAGCAGGGGGTGAGTAATGAAACTCAGTAGGTTTTCCCCGAAGACTTCTCAACCCATGCCACTAGGATAAAACATGTTAGCACATTTATATAAAACAATTTATATAAAACAATTCAAAAACAGCTCACAATAAACAAGTTCCATGTCAAAACCATTTTCCAACAAAACTAATCTTTCTTAAGAAAAGCAACCAATAAAAGTTTCCAATTCCATTCACATTTCCATTTGTCACATTCGTTCCCATCCACCAATCCACACAACCAACCATGCATGCAACCTGGACATCCCTATACTCGCGAGTGGTGAGTTATCCTTCCACTAAGTCGTCACTTATTGGACTACCTTGACGGGGGTACTTCACGGCCTTATCCATCCCAACCTAGTGATGGGGGGACTTCTCGCCCTTATCCATCCCAATGCATATAAACACACACCATAACCCATGCAAGTCCATGCCCAAAACCAAGTGTGTTCAAAACCTTTCAATAAAGCATAACCCTTTTATTGAAAACCATTTCTTTCAAGAAGCAAAACCATAGCCAATTTAAACTCACCATTTTAAATTTACTTCAACAACCGCTTTCCAAAAACACACAAATTTCATCACCCGTTACTAAAAAGGGGTTTCAAACATTCTTTCATAACAGATAAACAAACCATTTCAATTAAGGAAAAAAATTTGAAACTAAGCCTTCAAGTTCTAAGAAATAGGAATTGAGAGTGAGGCCACCTACCTCAACAAATTGGGAGAAACCAAGCCACAGACGAAGAACGCTCAAGAACACCGGGTCACAACTCCAAAACCCTCCTTAGATCTCTTCTCCTAACACAACCGTGACCAAATATTGTCATATTTGGAATCAACACCCTTAGATCTACCCATAACGGGCATAGATCTAAGAAAACGAGAGAAGAGGAGAAGTAGATCTAAGTAGATCTAAGAAACCGATCAAGAACGGTAACATACCTTAAGAATCCGTCTTCGATTCGCCAAGAGAAGCCTTCAGATCGCCTCTGGAATGCTTGGGAGAAGTCTTCCAACCTTCAAGGGAGAGTAATCCCGAGTTAGGGCCGCCTAGGAGGTTTAAACAAGGCAGTTAAAGGAAAAACCAGTTAGATCGACAATTTTAGGATCTAACTTTAAGTGACTGCATGGTTAGTCCGCACGGTTTGACAAACCGTGCGCTAACCATGAGTTAGCTTCTGCCTTGGCCAACCTTCACGCACGGTTTGGCCGCATGGTTAGACAAATCGTGCGCCGACCGTGCGGAAGCCACTTCCTCCAAGACCCACTGCGCACGGTTTGGCCGCACGTTTAGACAAACCGTGCGTTGACCGTGCAACTTCCCCTTTGCCTCCAAACATCATTCCAAGTTCTCTCAACTCTATCATTCAACACCCCTAACATTAAAACCATGAAAATCATCAAGAAAGGGTTACATACCAGAAACTGGGGGTACTACATTCTCCCCACCATTGGCATTTCCATCCTCAAAAATTAGAAAACCATCGCTTGACTAAAAGAGTTCTGGCCACTGCTCTCTCATTTCTTTCTCGCGTTTACAGGTCTCTTCATGAATCTGACCATGTTTCCACAAAACTCGCACTAGGCCGATGCTTTTTCCACGCAAGACTTTATCCTGCCTATCCACAATCCGCACCAGGATATGTACCAACGAAGCATCCGGCTCTAGGTCAACATGATCCCATCTGATCACATGGTCAGGATCAGGCTGATACTTCTTCAACTGAGATACATGGAGCACATTATGTACTACACTGAACCGTGGTGGTAATGCCAACCGATATTCCACCTCTCCAACCCATTCCAGTATCTCAAAAAGGGCATATATATCGAGGAGATAATTTGCCCTACTTTCCAAAACGATGTTGTCCAAGCCTTGGAGAGATTCTCAAATATACATGATCACCCACAACGAACGACAACGGTCTTCAATGGTGATCTGCATAAGATTTCTGACGAATCTAATCCATCTCCATCCTCTTTCTAATCAACAGAATCTTCTCCGTTGTTTCTTGGACAAGGCTCGGCCCAACTAGTGAAGTTTCACCAGTTTCCACCCAACATAGTGGAGAACAACAAGGACGCCCATACAATGCTTCAAACGGAGCCATGTGTATCAAGGTCTGATAACTTTTATTGTATGAGAACTCCACTAAGGGTATATGCTCCTCCCATGAACCACCAAATTCCATTACACAAGCTTGAAACATGTCTTCCAATGTTTGTATTGTCCGCTCAGATTTCCCATCTGTCTGAGGATGATACGCCGTACTCATCGTCAACTGAGTCCTCAGGGCTTGCTGTAATGATTTCCAGAAACGAGATGTGAACCTCGGATCTCTATCTGAGACGATAGACATTGGTACCTCATGCTTCTTTACCACTTCTCAGATATATATTTTTGAAAGATCTTCCACCGTAAGAGTTTCATGAATTAGGATGAATGGGCTGACTTGGTTAGACGATCCACTATCACCCAAATGGAATCGTGTTTCCGGACCGTTCTTGGAAGACCTGTAACAAAATCCATTGCTATATGCTCCCATTTCCACACTGGGATAGGTAAAGACTGTAACATACCAGCTGGTCTCTGATGATCTGCTTTAACCTGCTGACAAGTTAAGCATCGCGAGACAAACTCTGCCACCTTCCTTTTCATGCTGCTCCACCAAAACTGCACCTTTAGCACCTTATACATCTTCTGTGTACCCGGATGTATAGCCCATCTCGAATGGTGGTAAGCATGAATGAGTTGTTCCTGACAAACCATAAGTACAACCATCTGATCTCTGAAACACAAAACTCAACTCCCATCCAACTTCCATCCCCCAATGGTCTCCCCACCATTGAGTTTTGAACTCATTTCAACACAATCTACATCGGATGCATGTGCCTCCTTTACTATCTCCACCAAATCTAGAACAAGTGTAGCTGAAAAGAAAACAGCAACATCACCTCGGTTTTCACATTCCACATGCATGTCGGCTAAGACCGACATCAACTGCCATTCATCTGAAGCTTCCTTTGCCAACTGAACATACGACTTCCTGCTTAATGCATCGGCCACCAAATTTCCCTTACCCGGTGTATACATTAAGTCAAAGTCGAACATTTGAAGATACTCCATCCATCTCCTCTGCCTCAGATTCAAATCTCATTGTGAGAAAATGTGTTTCAAGCTTTTGTGATCCGTAAACACAGTAAATTTCTCACCAAAGAGATAATGTTTCCATGTTTTCAAAGCATGGATGACTGCAGCTAACTCCAAATCATTTGTTGGGTAATTTTTCTCATGCACTCTCAACTTCCTTGAGCCATAAGAAACAACATGGTCTCCTTGCATGAGAACACAACCCAACCCTGTTCCCGAAGCATCACAATACACCACGTATCCTTGCCCTGATTCTAGCAAGATTAAGATAGGTGCTGATGTAAGGCGAACTTTCAACTCTTGAAAAGATCACTGACATTCCTCAGTCCATTGAAATGCACTGTTCTTCTTTGTCAAAGCTATCATATGCGAAGCTAGTCGTGAGAATTCATGGACAAAGCGTCGGTAATAACCAGCTAGACCAAGAAAACTTCGTATTTCAAAGACATTCTTCAGCGGTTTCCAAGAAAGAACAGCTTCTATCTTTTCTGGATCCACTTAAACACCTTTCTCAGAAACAACATGGCCCAGAAAACGTACCTCTTGTATCCAAAAATCGCACTTTAATAATTTTGCATACAATTGATGGTTCCTCAAGATTTCCAACACTATCGCTAAGTGTTGCTCATGTTCATCCCTTGTTCTTGAATACACCAATATATCATCCACAAACACCACAACAAAAGAATCCAGATTTTGTTGAAATATCTGATTCATTAAAGCCATGAAGACCATGGGTGCATTCGTTAGACCAAAAGGCATGACTACATATTCGTAGTGGCCATATCTGCTTCTGAAGGTTGTCTTCGGAATATCCTCCTTCCGAACTCGCAACTGGTGATATCCTGACTGCAAGTCAATCTTAGAGAACCACTAAGCTCCCCTTAATTGATCAAACAGGTCATCAATGCGTGGAAGTGGATATTTATTCTTTATCGTAACTTGGTTAAGTTTATGATAATCCACACATAGCCTCAAAGTTCCATCTGCTTTCTTTACAAACAAAATCGGTGCTGCCCATGGAGACATGATTGGCCGAATAAAACCTTTGCTTTCCAGTTCTTCCAACTGCACTTTCAATTCCTTTAACTCTGTTGGTTCCATCCTATAAGATGAAAGTGAGATAGGACTAGTCCTCGAAAGGAGATCAATCGTAAACTCAACTTCTCTTACAGGTGGTAACCCTGAGAATTTCTTGGGAAAGACATCTGAAAATTGATCCACCACAGCTGGAAAAATATTTTCCTCAATCTCTTCCATTGATTCCAAAGTCAACGCTTCCAATTGGTGAGAAATCGTTCCCACCATTGGTGCCAAAAATCTCTTTGCGCCTTTCTTTACTATCATCTCTCCTCTGAAGAGATGCTCCATGCCATCCTCAGTCGTGAAACTAATTGTTCTCCCATAACAGTCGATGTGAGCCTTAAATGTTGTCTACCAATCCATACCCAAGATTATATCATAAACATCCATATCCAACATGGAGAAGTCCCATTTCAGCTCAGTTGCATCAATAGTTATAGAACATGTTCTACACATGAAGGTTTGACATTCTCTTTCACCCAGAGGAGTTTTCAGTTTTAACACAGAAGGCATCATTTCAAGTTTTAAACATAGCAAGTCAACAGCACGAGAAGCAATGAACTAATGTGATGCACCAGTATCAAACAACACTTGCATGAGGGTATAATTCAAAAGAACTGTACCTCTCACCGTAGATGGTCCAGCCTGATCATCGACCATCATTTTCTCAGCTCCATACAATTGTTTCATTGCTGCATTGTTCTCCTTGTTGCCTTGTCGAGATTGCCCTGGTTGAGGGGTCATGGTATTCTTGGAATCACCATAACTAGCTTTTTTCTGCTGGAGAGACTGATTTTTCTGTCCTCGCCATGTCGAAGCATAAGATGCTTGCGACACTTGAGAAGTGTCACGAACACCTGACCGTGGAGCACTGTGACAATATCGCTGAAGATGCCCCATATGCTTGAAATTGTGGCATGCTCTCAGTGATGTTGTACATTCTCGTTTGATGTGATCAGTTGAACCACATTAAAAGCAACCTGCTTTGCTCTGGGGCCGTGGAGGAAGGTTGACTGATCCCGCTGTCTGGTTTTGATTCACACTCTCACCTTGGAAGTAGGTGTCCCTCTTCCTCTTGTTTCCAGCATTAAAGTTCTCACCCATTCCCGTGGGTATCATCGTGCTTCCTCCTATCGATCCCAAGATATCACATTCAGTAATCGTTTCTTTGTTCATCATCTCTGTACAATCTATAATACAGAGCACTGTAATATTCGATCGAATCTCCTGCCTTAGCCCCGATTCGAAGATGCGTGCTTTCAAAGAAGCACTTGCCGCAGCCTATGGTGAAAAAGGGACTAAATTCATGAACCTATCCGCATACTCTGTGACATAGAGGCTCTCTTGTTTCAAGCTGAACAAGTTTGTCATTTTCTGGATCTTGAACGTGTGATGATAGAATTGTTTGTTAAACAATTCTTCAAAATCCTCCCATGTAAGGCCTTCATCCAATTTATCTTGTACCACTAAATCCCACCACTGACGTGGAAGATCCTCGAGCATATACATCTCCAGATTTACTTTCAACTCTACTGGTGTGCCGATGAAATCGAAGATACGATTCATCCTACTCAGCCACACCTCCGCCCGTTCTGGTTCAAAATCACCCCAAAAGATGGGTGGATTGTGCTTCTAGAACTGAACAGAATGGTCTACATGCCTTGACTCATCCCTCCGATTCCCTGTGTCCACATCCTGAAACGCTTGAACGATACTCTGAACCAGCTCCTGGTTCACACGTGGTTCAGGTGAAACCATATTCTCTGCAGCTTCTTCGGGTTGGTTTTTACGACGCCTAACAGGTGCCATTTTCTATACAAACAACGCACGCCGTTAGTTTCACTTCCTAGAAACTGAAGGCTTAGCATTTCAATTTCTATCACATCAACTATCATATCATTGTTTTCAAACTATCCAACTTATCCACATATTCAACCATTTTTTAAAACATCCCACATACGTTTTGAAAATCCACCCATTTTCAAAATATACTAAATATCCAGTTTTCAAAATCTTTCATTTGAAAATCAATTTATGCCTTTTTCAAAAATGTGCACCTTGGCCAAAATCATAAATCATTCTTCGCAATGAGATATGTAATCCTAGTGGGAATTCATTCCTCTAACGCATGTCAAGCTCATCTCATTGGCTAAACCCATGAAAATGAGATTTGTAACATTCTAGAAGTGTAACCAAAACACTTATGTACCCAACACCCTGGTAACTTGAAGTTCAGCATAAACAGGTTAGCTACGTCTTTTTATTCTATACATTTCAAGTTCCGACAATCCTACTCCTGTCAAAGATGATCACCCAAGGAATAGACAAGAAGGAATTTCAACTCCAGGACCAAGAACATCGATGACCACTTGTTAGGCAAGGATCGAACAAGCTAATACCATTTGTAATGACCCACCGATTCCCATTGGCTTGAGAGATCAACGAGTCATTACTTAGCCTTAAGTGACATCCCCAAGGCGCTAAAGGCTAGCAATAAATGCCAAAGGGTTTCAAAACAAGTGGGGGACGATTTACCCTTTAAGAACATACCACAGAGCCAACGACCATAACCAACAAATCTACTAATGATGCAAGATAAAACTCAGAAAACTCAACCATTTATTTATCAAAAATCAACCAAGAGTACCACAATGGAAACCAACACTAAAACATCAGAGTAAACAGCGGAAAGACAACTCAAAGACTACAAGACAACAACACAACTCCATTCTCCACAAGCTCCAAGGTCCAACATCACGAACCAGCCCAAGTATCACGAAGCAGTGCTCTAAACATGTGACACTTTACCTTTTCCAACGACCTGGTATATGACATATGCAAAAGAACCAACGTTCCAAAGCAGGGGGTGAGTAATGAAACTCAGTAGGTTTTCCCCGATGACTTCCCAACCCATTCCTCTAGGATAAAACATGTTAGCACATTTATATAAAACAATTTATATAAAACAATTCAAAAACAGTTCACAATAAACAAGTTCCATGTCAAAACCATTTTCCAACAAAACTCATCTTTCTTAAGAAAAGCAACCAATCAAAGTTCTCAATTCCATTCACATTTCCATTTGGCACATTCTTTCCTGTCCACCAATCCACGCAACCAACAATGCATGCAACCTGGACATCCCTATACTCAAGAGTGGTGAGTTATCCTTCCACTAAGTCGTCACTTAGTGGACTACCTTGATGGGGGTACTTCACAACCTTATCTGTCCCAACCTAGTGATGGGGGGATATCTCGCCCTTATCTATCCCAACCTTTTGATGGGGGGACTTCTCACCCTTGTCCATCCCAATGCATATGAACACACACCACAACCCATGCAAGTCCATGCCCAAAACCAAGTGTGTTCAAAACCATTCAATAAAGCATAACCCTTTTATTGAAAACCATTTCTTTCAAGCAGCAAAACCATAGCCAATTTAAACTCACCATTTTAAATTTACTTCAACAACCGCTTTCCAAAAATACACAATTTTCATCACCCGTTACTAAAAAGGGGTTTCAACCATTCTTTCATAACAGATAAACAAACCATTTCAATCAAGGAAAACAATTTGAAACTAAACCTTCAAGTTCTAAGAAAGAGGAATCGAGATTGAAGCCACCTACCTCAACAAATTGGGTGAAACCAAGCCACGGACGAAGAACGATCAATAACACCGGGTCACAACTCCAAAACTCTCCTTAGATCTCTTCTCCTAACACAACCATGACCAAATATTGTCATATTTGGCATCCAAACCCTTAGATCTACCCATAACGGGTGTAGATCTAAGAAAATGAGAGAAGAGGAAAAGTAGATCTAAGTAGATCTAAGAAACCGATCAAGAACGATAACATACCTTAAGAATTCGGCTTCGATTCTCCAAGAGAAGCCTTCGGATTGCCTCCAGAACGATTGGGAGAAGTCTTCCAACCTTTAAGGGAGAGTAATCCTGAGTTAGGGCCGATTTGGAGGTTTAAACAAGGCAATTAAAGGCAAAATGAGTTAGATCCACAATTTTAGGATCTAACTTTAAGTGACCGCACGGTTTGACAAACCGTGCGCTAACCGTGTGTTAGCTTCTGCCTTGGCCAACCTTCACGCACAGTTTGGCCACACGGTTAGACAAACCGTGCACCGACCGTGCAGAAGCCACTGCCTCCAAGACCCACTGCGCACGGTTTGGCCTCACGGTTAGACAAACTGTGCGCCGACCGTGCGACTTCCCCTTTGCCTCCAAACATCATTCCAAGTTCTCCTGACTCTCCCATTCAACACCCTTAACTTTAAAACCATGAAAATCATCAATAAAGGGTTACATACCAGAAACTGGAGGTACAACAAGGGGACTGATATCAAATGTAACACTAGTATACACCTTGGTTCGTCTAGCCCAAACTAGCTCCACCAGCTTCTAGTCTACCAAGGACTCTGCAAAATATTTGTTGTCTGTATAAGACATGACATGTGTGGGAAAATCTCATGCAGGGGTGAGTATAACAATACCCAATAAGACACTTCGAAATCACTAAACACAAAGGATAAAGAGTGGTTAGGTCATCACAAGATATGTCAATCATAATGTGAGATATATAATAAAACATCCAGATATACTCATAAAAGAATCCGAGTCTCAAAGGTTTCAACCAATACCAGGCATAGTTCCACTATAAAGTTTCATGATAACGCTTGTCTCGGAGGAACCGCTCCCTGAACTATACTGCTGCAGATGACACGCATCCCAGAGGTCAAACTCGATAAGTCTAGCCAAGAAGAAGCACACAGTCAAACTAAGAGGGTTTATCCGAGATACACACTCTATCAGACTAATACCACATTGGAAAGATCAGATCTCGATACACAAATAGGGGGTCAATGTCGAGCGCTCACTGGGAGGACACCAGACCCTACTGGAAACATCCTCATGATAGGGGATTGACGCCCATGTAAATATTGGTCATGTAAATTCCAACAACCCCATCTAAAGAAACACGAAGGACATGAGGATCGCATTGGGGCCCTTAGAGGGATAGATGATCCAAGCCGCTGATATATTTGTCGATGCAGACTGAGACAGCTCACTCTAGAAGGAGAGATCTCGCCCAAACTGCACTAATCATTAGGAAGCTACATCAGGGTAACCCTCTATGACTAGAACATGATTCCACACCAAACCCTCATAGGAATGGACCAAGGGAACATAATCAACTGATAAAGGTCCAGGGAAGCTCCCACAAGATCGTGATGGTGTTGAGCTGAGAAGAAAGAGGAATCTAACCTATCCTCAAAGGAGTACAAGGTGTATCCCTAGGGGTACACGGCGTGTCTCACTAAGCCTGGAACTATATGTGTCTCACACTCATGTGGCATGTACTTTTCCACAATACACAGTGTGTCCCTGAGTACGCGGTATGTAGATGTCACCCTAGCACTAAACATACCATTCTTCCCACGCTCATGTACACTGGACTGTATCCATGTACTTGGCCATGTCCAAGCACATGGCTCCACCCATGTGCTCCTGCCTTCCCATGTACTTCCCAAGTACACGGTGTGTGGGGCCACATGGCCACCAGGGCATGTACCCCCTATACACGCTGAGATGGTCGGCTAAGGGTCACATAGAGTGTGGAGTGTGTCACACGGCAAGTGATACTTATCCCCACAATGAAACCCTAGCACTACACCAAAGCATCTACACAGTTTGTGTTCATAGGTTTACATGCCTTGTAGTATAGAATTTCATAGAAATTCCAAAAAGTTCACATGTCTTCACCCAAACAGTCTACAGCCGCCGATTTCACCCTAAATCATGTTGTATGATGCAAATCTGAGGTTGATTGAACCTCCTTACCACTGTTGGCTGGGTTTTGGCCGAATCCAGTGCTTGGGAACCATTATCGCCGCACCTCGTTGGTACCATGCGCCAAAATCGTGAACCGCATCTCTCGATCCATCCATGGATCAAAATGTCGTCACTGTGAACCGTAACTATGATGTAGAATCTCTATCCCAAACCCGCGATAGAGATCTATTGCATCAAATATCGAATGTGAAATGATCGATCATTGGGAAATCATCGAATTGTAGGCCAAAAGAAACCGCCAATGATGAACATACACAAAATTGGAAGAGAAAAACATGAAACAAAAATGTGAGGAATGAACCTCTATATTTGTTTATTTTTTTCCTCGATCTATTGTCGTGGAAAGGACGAATGAAGAGGTATAACCATCAATGAAAAAAAAATTATCCTCAAATCCTTAATTAAACCCATACTCGCAAAATAACTGATTCGCAAATCAATCTGTTAGTGGATTTATTCATGTTTTTCATGGGAAAAGAAACAGGGATAAATCTGAAAAACAAATGTCCTACCTCAATTTGGATCGATTTCTAACAAAGAACGAATCTACGTCATTGTAATTGGTGAGATCCTTCAGTTGCGTTGGCGCATGATCCTCGATCAGATTCTATCAGATGTTAGCTACCAAGAACATTCTCCTCCAACAGTCCTCTAGGTATCCAGGGTTTAGTGGTCAACCCTAAGGTCTCCTCATAACCATGTATTTAAAGAGGATTTCAAGTCCTTATGTCAAGACAAATAAAATAAATAATTTATTTTATTTATTTATTTTATTCATCTGTGACTGTACTTTATAAAAACTTTCAACGCATACAAAGGTTATACCGCACCTAAAGTAAAACTCACGCTCTGAACTCAACGGCAGCCTCAGATTTCTGATCCAATACTCCGTTTAAGATTTATTCCACTTTTTCAGGAAAACTGCATGAGTTTGATATTTAATATATTTAATATATTTTAAAAATTAATTCCAAACTCATCGAGCCTCAGAATCTCATGTCGACTTAGTGCCTGACTCCGAAATATTCCTAAAAATATCTCAAATTCTTAAATGGAAAAAACTGGAACATTACATTATTCCCTCCTTCAAGACATTTCATCTCTGAAAATCCCAAACCAAGCAAAATGTGGGGATACTGAGCTCTCAACTGGGTCTCCCACTCCCTCGAGCTCTCCTGATGGTTCCTTTTACTATTAACAAACACACACCCAAGGAAAACACTTTCCCAAAAAGGGTATTTCTCTTACCGAACCTCAACAACACTGGCTCCTTGAAAAAGGGATCTCTACTCTCACAACCCATCTCACCCAGGTCGATATCATAAAACAAGTTGTGTACATACCACCTCAACTACATCATGTGGAGAACATTAAGCAACCCAAAACTACTATAACCACTGGGTTAAGTGGTACACCACCTCGCTTTCCCGGAACAACAGCGAGAAAATAAAGGGCCTAAGATTCCTAGAGATATCCTACCATCTTTGCTAAGACTTCATAACTCTCCAACTCCAAAGGCCTTCGTCATCAGATATTGTGGACTCCTGATGTTTACCAAGAAGTCCTCTACCTCCCCTGGATGAACTACATCCCTTACAACCATCATTAGCACCAAAAATAGGACCCAAGCATTGTTACCCACTGGCTCCAAGCAATATAGTACCATCCTGCAAGGTCACTCATACATGGCCTCGAAAAGGTTCTACTCTAGTGGTGAAGTGGTAATCACTATGATACACAAACTTCATCAATGGTAGATGATCCTCCCAACTATGACTCAAAACCGATATGCAAACCTGAAGCATGTTCACCAAAACCTGAACGATCCACTTTACCTGGCCAACAGACTGGGGTAAAACATATTTCCCAACTGTAACAGAGTTTCTAAAGGCTTTCTGCATCCTCTCCCAAATCACATCATGATGTAATCATCACAGTATGCAAAGATCGTCGAGGGAATTCCACAAAGTTGAACTACCTCTTGTATGCACAAGTACCCCAAACTCTCTACAAAGCTCTGTCGGTCATCAGTCATAGATAGGTGAGACAAAAAAAGTTTAACTTGAGTACTTTCTGCATCTCCCTTGGTTGTCCAACCGGTGTTGGGAGATCCTAGTATATCCTCACCTCCACTAGATGTACTGCTAAAGGAAAACAATCTCCTCAACACCTCCTCACATCGTGATTGGAATCACCGTCTGTAATAACCTGCTTATCCTCATTGGCTTGAGAGTACAACGAGTCATTACTGGGCCTTAAGCGACATCCCCAAGGCGCCAAAGGCTGGCAATAAATGTCAAAGGGTTTCAAAATAAGTGGGGGATGATTTACCCTTTTAGAACATACCACAGAGCCAACAACCATAATCAAACAAATCAACTAAATGATGCATGATAAAAGCTAAGACAACTCAACCATTAATTTTTATCATAAACCAACCAAGAGTACCACAGCGGAAACCAACACTAAATCAGAGTAAACAGCGGAAAGACAAACCAAAAGACTACAAGACAACAACCCAGCCCCATGCTCCACAAGCTACAAGCTCCAACATCATGAACCAGCCCAAGCATCACAAAGTAGTGCTATAAACATGTGACACTTTACCTTTTCCAACATCCCAGAATATGACATCTACAAAAGCACCAATGTGCCAAAGCAGGGGGTGAGTAATGAAACTCAGTAGGTTTTCCCCGATGACTTCACAACCCATGCCTCTAGGATAAAATATGTTAGCACATTTATATAAAACAATTTATATAAAACAATTCCAACACAGTTCACAATATAACAAGTTCCATGTCAAAACCATTTTCCAACAAAAACCATCTTTCTCAAGAAAAGAAACCAAGCAATGTTTCCAATAAAATTCCCATTTCCATTTTGGCACATTCGTTCCATTTCACAAATCCACACAACCAACCATGCATGCAACCTGGACCTCCCTATACTCGCGAGTGGTGAGTTATCCTTCCAATAAGCCGTCACTTAGTGGACTACCTTGACGGGGATACTTCACGACCTTATCTGTCCCAACCTTTTGATGGGGGTACTTCTCGCCCTTATCCATCCCAACCTTTTTGATGGGGGTACTTCTCGCCCTTATCCATCCCAATGCACATGAACACACATCACAACCCATGAAAATCTATGCCCAAAACCACGTGTGTTCAAAACCTTTCAATAAAGCATCACCCTTTTATTGAAAACCATTTCTTTCAAGCAGAAAAACCATAGCCAATTTAAAATCACAATTTTAAATTTACTTCAACAACCACTTTCTGAAAACACACAATTTCCATCACCCGTTACTAAAAAGGGGTTTCAACCATTCTTTCATAACAGATAAATAAACCATTTCAATCAAGGAAAACAATTTAAAACTAAGCCTTCAAGTTCTAGGAAAGAGGAATCGAGAGTGAAGCCACCTACCTCAACAAAATAGGCAAAACCAACCAAGAACTGGGTCAAAACACCACGAAACCTCCTTAGGTTCCTTCCCCTAACACCAAAAAAACCAAAACCCAACTTAAAAGTCATCCACTACCTTAGATCTACCCACCTTGGGCATAGATCTAAGGATCCATCAAGAGGGAAGAAGGAGATCTAAGAAAACTATAGGAAACGAGACTTACCTCGATCAACCGGCCTCTAAACACCAAGGCAAGCCTCTAGATCGCTTCTAAAATGCCTGTTAAGTGTTCTCCTACCTTCACCAGAGAGAAATCCCGAGTTAGGGCCGTCTAGGAGCAAAAATGAGTGGGTTTAAAGATAAAATGGATTAGATCCTTAAAAATAGGATCTAAGTTGACTTTGTGCACGGTTAGTCCGCACTGTTAGTCAAATCGTGCTCTAACTGTGCGTTAGTCACTACTTTGAAGAGGCGTTCTGCACGGCCTCCTCGCACGGTTTTCCCAAACCGTGCGCACACCGTGCGGTATCCTCTATCCAAAGTGACATCACCTGCATGGATTCTGAACGGTTTGGGAAACCCGTGCGAAGCCCGTGCATCACCACCTTTTTGCCCTTTGACACTTTAAAAGTCTCCAAACTTTCCCAACCATTTATCATATGCTTCATGTACTTAAAAAGAATAAAACAAGGGTTACTTACCAGAAACTGGGGGTACTACATTCTCCCCACCATTGGCCTTTCCGTCCCCAGAAAGTATAAAACCATCACTTTCCTGAAAGAGTTCTAGCCACTGCTCTTTCATTTCTTTCTCGAGTTCCCAAGTCTCTTCCTGAATCTGACCATGCTTCCATAAAACCCGCACTAGACCGATGCTTTTTCCACGCAAGACTTTATCCTGCCTATTCACAATCTGCACTGGAATATGTATCAATGAAGCATCCGGATCTAGGTCAACGTGATCCCATCTGATCACATGGTCATGATCAGGCTGATACTTCTTCAACTGAGATACATGGAACACATTATGCAATGCATTGAACCATGGTGGTAATACCAACCGATACGCCACCTCACCAACCTGTTCCAGTATCTCAAAAGGGCCTATATATCATGGAGATAATTTGCCCTGATTCCCAAAACATCGATGTCCAAGCTTTGGAGAAATTCTCAAAAAGACATGATCACTCACCGTAAACGAAAATGGTCTTCGGCAATGATCCGCATAAGATTTCTGACGACTCTGTGCTGTCTCCATCCTCTTTTTTATCAATTGAATCTTCTCCATTGTTTCTTAGACAAGGCTCAGCCCAACTAGTGAAGTCTCACCTGTTTCCACCCAACAAAGTGGAGAAAGGCAAGGACGCCCATACAATGCTTCAAACGGAGCCATGTGTATCGAGGCTTGATATCTAATATTGTATGAGAACTCCACTAAGGGTATATGTTCCTCCCATGAGCCACAAAAATCCATTACACAAGCCCGCAACATGTCTTCCAACGTCTATATCATCCTTTCAGATTGTCCATCCGTATGAGGATGATATGCCATACTCATGTTCAACTGAGTTCCCAGGGCTTTCTATAAGGATCACCAGAAACGAGATGTGAACCTCAGATCTCTATCTGAGATGATAGACACTGGTACACCATGCCTCTTTAACACTTCTCGGATATATATTTTTGAAAGATCTTCCACCATATGAGTTTCACAAATATGGATGAAATGGGCCGACTTGGTAAGACAATCCACTATTACCCAAATGGCATCGTGTTTCCAGACTGTTCTTGGAATACCTATAACAAAATCCATTGCTATCTGATCCCATTTCCACACTGGGATAGGTAAAGAATGCAACATACCTGCTGGCCACTAATGTTCTGCTTTAACTTGCTGACAAGTTAAGCACCGCGAGACGAACTCGGCCACTTTCCTTTTCATGCCGCTCCACCAAAACTGTGTATTCAATGCCTTATACATCTTCTGTGTACCTGGGTGTACAGCCCATCTTGAATGGTGGTAACCATGAAGTAGTTGTTCCTGAGTAGTTAAAGGTACAACCATCCGATTTCGAAACCGCAAAACTGAAATCCCATCCAGCTTCCATCCCTCAATGGTCTCCCCACCATTGAGTTATGAACTCATTGCAACACAGTCTACATCGGATGCATGTCCCTCCTTTACTATCTCCACCAAATCAGGAACAAGTGCAACTGAAAATAAAACTGCAACATCAGCTTGGTCTTCACATTCCATACGCATGTCGTCTAGGACCGACATCAACTGCCACTCATCTGAAGCTTCTTTCTCCAACTGAGCATACGACTTTCTGCTTAATGCATCGGCCACCGAATTTCCCTTACTCGGTGTATACATCAAGTCAAAGTCAAAAATCTGGAGATACTTCATTCATCTCATCTGCCTCATATTCAAATCTCGTTGTGAGAAAATGTGTTTCAAGCTTTTGTGATCCGTAAACATAGTAAATTTCTTACCAAAGAGATAATGACGCCAAGTCTTCAAGGCATGGACAACTGCAGCTAACTCCAAATCATGTGTTAGGTAGTTCTTTTCATGCACTCTCAACTGTCTTGAGGCATAAGCAACAACATGGTCTCCTTGCATGAGAACACATCTCAACCCAGATCCGGAAGCGTCACAATACACCACGTACCCCTATCCTGATTCTAGAAAAATCAAGATGGGTGCTGATGAAAGGTGAACTTTCAACTCTTGAAAAGATCTCTGACATTCCTCGGTCCATTGAAATGCACTATTCTTCTTTTTCAATGTTGTCATAGGTGAAGCTAGTCGTGAGAATTCACACACAAAGCGTCGGTAATAACCAGCTAGACCAAGAAAACTTCATATTTCAAAGACATTCTTTGGCGGTTTCCAAGAAAGAACATCTTCTATCTTTTCTGGATCCACTGAAACACCTTTCTCATAAACAACATGGCCCAGAAAGTGTACCTCTTGTTTCCAAAAATCGCACTTTGATAATTTGGCATACAACTGATGGTCTCTCAAGATATCCAACACTATCGTTAAGTGTTGTTCATGCTCAGCCCTTGTTCTTGAATACACCAATATATCATCCACAAACACCACAACAAAAGAATCCAGATATCGCTGAAACATCCGATTCATTAATGCCATAAAGACTGCTAGTCCATTCGTAAGACCAAAAGGCATGACTACATATTCGTAGTGGCCATATCTGCTTCTGAAGGTTGTCTTCGGAATATCCTCCTTCCGAACTCACAACTGGTGATATTCTGATTGCAAGTCAATCTTAGAGAACCACTGTGCTCCCATCAATTGATCAAACAGGTCATCAATATGTGGAAGTAGATATCTATTCTTTATCGTAACTTGGTTAAGTTTACGACAATCCACACATAGCCTCAAAGTTCCATTTGCTTTCTTTACAAACAAAACTGGTACTGCCCATGGAGACATGCTTGGCCGAATAAAACATTTGTTTTCCAGTTCTTCTAACTGCACTTTCAATTCCTTTAACTCCGTTGGTTCTATCCTATAAGATGGAAGTGAGATAGGATTGGTCCCCGGAAGATGATCAATCGTAAACTCCACTTCTCTTACAGGTGGTAACCCTGAGAAGTTTTCAGGAAAAACATTAGGAAATTGATCCATGACTATTGGAAAACTATCATTCACGATCTCATCCATCGATTCCAAGTTTAACGCAGCCAACTAGTAAGAGATCGTTGCCACTACTGGTGCCAACAAGCCCGTTGCATGTGCCTTCACCACTCTTTCTTCTCTAAAGAGATGCTCGACGCCATCCTCAGTCGCGAAACTAATTGTTCTGCTATAACAGTCGATGTGAGCCCTGAACTCTGTCAACCAATCCATACCCAAGATTATATCATAGACATCCATCTCTAGCACAGAGAAATCTCATTTCAGCTCATCTCCATCAATAGTTATAGAACATGCTCTACACACGAGGGCTCTACATTCTCTTTCACCAAGAGGAGTTTGAAGTTTTATCATAAAAGGCATAATTTCAAGTTTTAAGTTCAGCAAATCTGCAATATGAGAAGAAGAAAAAGAATGTGATGCACCAGTATCAAACAACACTTGCATGAGGGTAGAATTCAAAAGAATCTTACCTCTCACTGTAGACGGTCCAGACTGGTCATCCACAATCACCTGTTCCGCTCCATAAAATTGCTTTATTGCTGCACTTTGCTCCTTATTACCTTGTTGAGATTGCCCTGCCTGAGGAGTCATGGTATTCCTGGAATCACCATAGCTAGCTCTTTTCTACTTTCAAGACTAATTTTGATGTCCTCGCCATGTCGAAGCAGAAGATGCTTGTGACACCTGAGAAGTGTCACGAACACCTGACCGTGGAGCACTGCGACAATATCGTTGAAGATGCCTCATCTTGTTGCAATTTTGGCATGCTCTCGGTGGTGTTGTACATTCTCATTTTATGTGATCAATAAAGCCACATTGAAAACACCTGGCTTTCATCATGGGTCGTGGAGGAAGATTCACCGATCCAGTCATCTGATTCTGATTTTCACTCCCACCTTGGAAGTAGGTGTCCCTTTTCCGCTTCTTCCCAGCATTAGAGTTCCCACCCGTTCCCGTGGGTATCATCATACTTCCTCCTCCCATAACTCCTGAGATGTCTCTTTCAGCTACTGTTTCTCTGTTTATCATCTCTGTATAATCCTTAATACATAGCACAGCTATCTTCGAGCGAATCTCCTGTCGCAACCCTGATTCAAATATGTGTGCCTTCAACGATGCACTTGCAGCAAGTTCCGGTGCAAAACGCACTAAATTCATTAATTTAGCCGCATACTCCGTGACTGAGAGATTCTCCTGCTTCAGGATGAAAAAGTCAGTCGTCCTCTGGATCTTGAACGTGTGAGGATAGAATTGTTTATTGAAAAATTCCTCAAATTCCTCCCAGCTCAGGCCTTGATCCACCTTAGCCTGCACCACTAGCTTTCACCACTGTCGTACAAGATCCTCCAGCATATATGTCGCCAACTTTACTTTCAATTCTGTTGGTGTGCCGATAAAATTGAAGATACGATTCATTCTACTCAACCACACCTCCGCCCTTTCTGGTTCAAAATCACCCCAAAAGATGGGTGGATTCTGCTTCTAGAACTGGACGGAATGGTCTACATGCCTTGACTCATCCCTCTGATTCCTCGCGTCCACAGCCTGGAATGCTTGAACGATACTCTGAACCATCTCTTGTTTCACACGTGGTTCAGGTGCAACCACATTTTTCGTAGCTTCTTCGAGTTGGTTTCTACGATGTCTAACGGGTGCCATTTTCTATACAAGCAATGCACGTCGTTTGTCTCGCTTCCTATCAACTGAAGGCTTAGCATTTCAAATTCTATCACATCAACTATCACCACTTTATTTTTCAAAACAACCTTTTCCCATGTTCAACCATTTTTTAAAACATCCCACATTCTTTTTTTGAAAATCAGACCATTTTCAAAATACACCAAATATCATGTTTTCAAAATCTTTTTAGTTGAAAACAATTTCTGCATTTTTCAAAAATTCTCACCATGCCCGAAATCCTTACTCATTCCGCACAATGAGATATGCAATCCAAGTGGGAAGTCATTCCTCTACAATGCATGTCATGCTCATCTCATTGGCTAAACCCATGACAATGAGATTTCCAAGATTCTAGAAGTGTATCCAAAACACTTATGTACCCAACACCCTGGTAACTTGAAGTTCAGCATAAACGGGTTAGCTACGTCCTTTTATGCTATACATTTCAAGTTCTGACAATCCTACTCCTATCTAAGATTCCAACCCAAGAAATAGACGAAAAGAAATTTCAACTCCAAAACCAAGAACATCAATGACCACTTGTTAGGCAAGGACCGAACAAGCTGATATCATTTCTAATAACCCGCTTATCCTCATTGGTTTGAGAGTACAACGAGTCATTACTGGGCCTTAAGCGACATCCCCAAGGCACCAAAGGCTGGCAATAAATTCCAAAGGGTTTCAAAACAAGTGAGGGATGATTTACCCTTTTAGAACGTACCATAGAGACAACAACCATAATCAAACAAATCAACTAAATGATGCATGATAAAAGCTAAGACAACTCAGCCATTAATTTTTATCATAAACCAACCAAGAGTACCACAGCGGAAACCAACACTAAATCATAGTAAACAACAGAAAGACAAACCAAAAGACTAAAAGACAACAACTCAGCCCCATGCTCCACAAGCTCCAAGATCCAACATCACGAACCAGCCCAAGCATCACGAAGTAATGCTATAAACATGTGACACTTTACCTTTTCCAATATCCCGGTATATGACATCTACAAAAGCACCAATGTGCCAAAGCAGGGGGTGAGTAATGAAACTCAGTAGGTTTTCCCCGATGACTTCACAACCCATGCCTCTAGGATAAAATATGTTAGCACATTTATATAAAACAATTTATATAAAACAATTCCAAAACAGTTCACAATATAACAAGTTCCATGTCAAAACCATTTTCCAACAAAAAAACCATCTTTCTCAAGAAAAGAAACCAAGCAAAGTTTCCAATCAAATTCCCATTTCCATTTTGGCACATTCGTTCCATTTCACAAATCCACACAACCAACCATGCATGCAACCTGGACCTCCCTATACTCGCGACTGGTGAGTTATCCTTCCACTAAGCTGGCACTTAGTGGACTGCCTTGACGGGGGTACTTCACGACCTTATCTATCCCAACCTTTTGATAGGGGTACTTCTCGCCCTTATCCATCCCAACCTTTTTAATGGGGGTACTTCTCGCCCTTATCCATCCCAATGCACATGAACACACACCACAACCCATGCAAATCTATGCCCAAAATCACGTGTGTTCAAAACCTTTCAATAAAGCATCACCCTTTTATTGAAAACCATTTCTTTCAAGCACCAAAACCATAGCCAATTTAAAATCACTATTTTAAATTTAATTTAACAACCACTTTCTGAAAACACGCAATTTCCATCACCCATTACTAAAAAGGGGTTTCAACCATTCTTTGATAACAGATAAACAAACCATTTCAATCAAGGAAAACAATTTGAAACTAAGCCTTAAAGTTCTAAGAAAGAGGAATCGAGAGTAAAGCCACCGACCTCAACAAAATAGGCGAAACCAAACAAGAACTGGGTCAAAACACCACGAAACCTCCTTAGATTCCTTCCCCTAGCACCAATAAAACCAAAACCCAACTTAAAAGTCATCCACTACCCTAGATCTACCCACCTTGGGCGTAGATCTAAGGATCCATCAAGAGGGAAGAAGGATATCTAAGAAAAATAAAAGAAACGAGACTTACCTCGATCAATCATCCTCTAAACGCCAAGGCAAGCCTCCGAATCGCTTCCAAAATGCCTGCTAAGTGTTCTCCCACCTTCACCAAAGAAAAATCCCGAGTTTGGGCCGTCTAGGAGAAAAAACGAGTGGGTTTAAAGATAAAACGAATTAGATCCTTAAAAATAGGATCTAAGTTGACTTCGTGCATGGTTAGTCCGCATGGTTAGTCAAATTGTGCACTAACTGTGCGGTAGTCACTACTTGGAAGAGGCGTTCTGCACGGCCTCCTCGCATGGTTTGCCCAAACCGTGCGCACACCATGCGGTCTCCTCTGTCCAAAGTGACACCATCTTCACGGCTTCTGCACGGTTTGGGAAACCTGTGCGAAGCCCGTGCGTCACCACCTTTTTCCCCTTTGACACTTTAAAAGTCTCCAAACTTTCCCAACCATTTCTCATATGCCTCATGTACTTAAAAAGAATAAAACAAAGGTTACTTACCAGAAATTGGGGGTACTACACCGCTGATCCATGGAAAAAGGATGATGTGATTCTCTCCTTCAATGAATCCAACGGGAATATATATCCAATAGATATCTAGTCACGTAACATCTCACAATCGATATCGTTGGGTTGTACCTCCCTGGCTCTCCGAAGAAGTGAAGGGGTAACAACTATCGACTAAATGTAAACCGCACCATCCCTAAGTGTCTCGTGTGATCCAACTCAGATGTTGAGTACACATGGATGCCATCAAAGAAGACTACCATGAATTGGTCCAAAAAGGGTAAAGGATCCAATCCATAAGTCTCAGAATTTTACTATGGCATAAAACTTGTGAAGGGTATCACCACTAACTCAAAACAACCATCATGGATTTGGAAAGCCACTTCTGGTATATCCCGCTCCAAAACTAGAGTAGATGGTAACCTGTCTTGAGGTTAAAATATGAGAATCACTTCGCCCCAAACCAGTGGTCAAAGAAGCCATCGATTCTCATAAGTGGGGAATTTCCCTCATGTCATCTGGTCTAAGTGACACCAATCCACACTCAACCCCAATCACTCATCCGCCTCTCGGGAGAACAATGCTGGGATGCCCAAGTGAAAACACTGGGTCTTACAAAACCCCCTTCTCTACAATCTCTCGATTACACCTTCAACTTACGAAGCATAATGGATGTCATCTAATCTGCTATCATTAAAAACAGGGATATCCCTGGTGCCACTCCTTGTAGAAACTTAACCCTCGGTGTAGTGGTAAATGTCATGACCCGACCCATGTCAGGGCTCGAGCCGCAACTACACCAAGCCCGCCTCTATAGACCAGGGGCTGGTGACAAGCACTGAAGGCATAACAAACTTGAGGAGGCCTTTTCCTAAGTATCTGTACACATGCACACAACCAACTCCATGAAAAAGTGCAGAGGAAAAAAAATATAACACTGCTATATATAAACCACAAATATGCATTGAGCTCTAAAAATACGAGTATAGATGTTGTAAAGTAAACTAAAAGGTAAATGGGGAAAATACACACTCAACCAGAAGTGTGTCACAACCCAGCAACAACTGGAAAAGTAAAACAGCTGACAAATCCCCACTCCTGGATCCCAAGCTACGACCACCGCACATGGTCCAAACACCACGTATCCCTAACTCCTTTGATGTCACAATCAACATGTTCATCATCTTCAAGGGCACACTAAGTGCAGGCAAAGCCCAAGCAGAGGTGAGTATAAAAATACTCAGTAAGATGCCTCGAAGGATCAAGGGGGAAAAATGTACTGAAGAGGGGAGCAGTAGATAGAACAAGATACAGTAAAAGAGTACAACCCAACCTAATAAGAGAGTGAAGTAAGCTCATCCAAACACAAGGACCTAGAAATAGTGAGAAGATGAACTTCTCGTCGAGTTTTAGCTACCTATAATAGGAGAGTAGACTCGTCCAACCATGAGAAGCTAGACACAGAAAGCATGTGGAATACTCTGCGCGTCTTCGCCTCTCTTGGAAGGAGAGTAACCAAGACCCAAGTAGTGGGTACTGCAATAGGATATATATATATATATATATATATATACACTCAATCAAAGAAGCTCAAAAGAGAGAGTACGAGGATCTCTATCTCACAACTCAGCCTAAGAAAATGAGTCGCCAACAGTTCCAAAAGTAACCACCTATGATGCCTAGCATCCCTCACGTCTGCTCTGAACTACAAGTCAAAGGGACTCAATCATCGCACCTTGATACTATCAACTTTGGGTGACACTGACTCACCCTCACGGTTTTAGGTCGCATCACATGGACACATCTCGGTGGGGAAAGCGTCCCTCTTTCTCATGAGTCCAAAGGTATGTCAAACATGTCTCGTCATTGATTCGTACAGTCAAGAGGTCGTACCTCAAGGTTGAGGACCCATGCCTAGAAGTAACTGAATAGGAACTACACTGGTCATCCCTGTTGGATGGTACCTCTCAGAAAGCATCAAGGAACTACACTGGTAAACCTACCTGATCACAGCCGTCGTCGAATATCGCCAGAAAAGGCGTCACTCCCGGAACATCTTACATCGTAACTCAAAAGCCACTACGGAGGGCACCATCACATCCTACGTGGAAAAACACTCAGGGTAGGCTACTCACATGCCAAAATCTAAGTCCAACAGAAAGAGGTACAAGAGATAGAAGATTCATAAAGTGGTAAACGGCGCGTGTGGGGCCCACACGACGTGTGACCCCATCTCATCACCTGGTCATGTACCTAGCCATACTCAGGTACTAAACTGTGATCAAGTACCCCTAGGCATGCTAGTGTACTCCCAGAGTACATTACACCTCTAGTAAAAAAGGTTGATGAGCGCACATTGCTCGTTGTTGATCTGAAGGGAGAAAATGTAACTTTACTGACTTGCCTATTCATATGGGACCAGATAACCAAACGGATCACATTGTCATGATCCATGCAGAAAAACGCACAGGATCAACTATTCATTCGCCTGAATCGGACTCTTGGTGAAGAAGTTGCATCTCTCAACATCGTACACGAAAGGTTCTTCATGGAGCCCACACCTCGATCTTAGAACACATCATACAGATCACACTGTTGCGATCCTTAAGGAAAAACACACAAGATTGACCATTCATTTGTCCAAAATTGACACCCGCTAAAAAAGTCACATTTCACCGCAACACGCCTGAACCGAGCCTCATGGGGCCCGCACCTCGATTTAGGTTTAATCACCAAAAATCAGTCTTGAAATGTGCACCTCAATTACAGGGTCTCAATGTCGCTAACTGCGCGTCAATCGGACACCGGATGCAAGAGATACGTCCGATACAAGAATCTCCAAATAATAATAAATATATTATTATTATTTTAATTGAACGTTTCGTGTCATTGAGCCTCAATCCCAAAACATAAAGTTCTCAAATTACCCTCAAAAGGTCTGTCTCAAAGTAAGGGTCATGTTGTCGCAGACGACGCGTTAATCGGACGCTCCATGTAGGTGTTACGTTCGAATCAGCATTAGAAATTAAAATTATTATTATTATTATTATTATTATTATTATTATTATTATTATTATTATTATTATTATTATTATTAAGGTGTTTTATTGACCTGCTCCATGGGTCGGCGAAAGGTACGCAACATTGGTCTTAAAAATACTGCATCGAAGTCAGGGTCACATTGTCGTTGACGGCACGTGAATTGGACGTTGCACGGGGAAGTTACAGCCGATTAACCGTTCTAATTAATATTAATAATAATAATATTATTATTATTATTATTATTATAATTATTATATTTATATTTATTATTTATTTATTTATTTCTTTGATTTTCTGAAACCCATGGGGGGGGGGGGGTCCACGGCCTGTCGCCGCCGTCGTCCCAGCTCGCCGGAAGTTTTGGCTGCCACGCTAACCTGCGTGACCCGTCATGCCGACCCTGACCTCCGCCGGTACGCTCGCCTAGGTCGTCGCCTTCCACTGAGCCACGCCACCCAGCCGTGACCCGTCGTGCCGACCCTGACCTCCGCCGGTCCGCTCGCCTAGGTTGTCGCCTTCCACCGAGCCACGCCACCCGGCCACACTGGACCACTGCTGGTCCGCCGCCCCGCGCTGGAGAACCTTCCACGGACCACCAGGGTCACTCCGGTGATCGGAAAATTTATCCAAGACCAGATCTGGGATTCTCAAGACCCGATCTACACAGCGGTGGTCTCCGCTGAAAGAATCATCGATGTTTCGACATAACAAAAAGTTAAAGGATATTCTGCTCACCGTCACACCTCCTATGGCGCCCGAAACTCAAATTTGAGTATAGATCGGGACTCCTCAGGTCGAGAGCTTCACAAATACGTGTCTTACTCCAAGATCAGAGATCGTTTGATCATGGTGAAAAATTATCATTGAAGAAAGATGAAGAACGCGAAGAACCGGCGATCCCGAATCAAAACAGACGATGGTCGTTGTTAGTTTGGTCATCAAGAAAGGATTCTAAAGCAGTGAATTCCAACAGAAATCAAAATCGGCAGCAAAGGATTCAATCAGGGAGCTATAGAATCCAAAATATAAATCCTGCCTCTATTTTGGATCAGTTGTTGTGCTCCTTGCACTCTGATCTACTAGTGTCTGCATTTTCGTCTCGATATGATGAAGATGGGACGTCGAATTGCCATCGAAATCAGATGGTCAGAGCTCCACCACCCGTGAGAGAAATGAGTCGACCCTAGCTCATTTCTCTAAACTCCTATTTATAGAAAACTGTCGACGGTCGTGGAATCCGAACCTCTCGCGCCCTCTCATCTTAGGCCGCCCCTAAGGTAAACAACACGCTAAGAACTCAATGGTGCTCTCAGATTTCTAATCTGAATCCCCATTCAGAAGTTATCAGGAGTAGCATCCAAATAAAATAATATTATTTTATTATTTTATTTACGGTTATGTCCTCTATAGTTTTTTCCACAAAAGGTCTATGCCCGCAAAGGTTATACCCCACCTAGGATAAACGACACGCTCCGAACTCAATTGTGGCCTCAGTTTTCCGATCTTAGCAACCATTTTAGAGATATTTAATTTTTGTCACGTGCATAGTACAAAAATACTTAATATTTTTATAAAATTTATTTCAGGAACACTGGGTCTCGGAATCCCATGTTGTCTCAGCACCTAACTTTGTAAATATATGTAGAAATATTCCAAAGTCTTACAAGGCAAAAATCGGGTCTCTACATCATTCCCTCCTTCAAGCTTTTCATCCCTTAAAAGTAAAACTAGGGAAGACAACTTGGAATAATGAGCTCACACCTGGCTCACTCGCTCCCAAAAACTCTCTTGCATATTTTTGTGCTGCCACAACATACGAAACAGGGGGATGATCTGTCCTCATAAGGTATGCTCCTGTCGATGATGTGCGTAGGAAAACATGCACGCATCTCCTCAGTTGTGTCACGTGGAAAACACCGTGCACCCGTTTCAACTCTAGGGGTAGGGCATGGTGGTAAATGACCTTGCCAACCCTCAGCATAATCTCAAACGGCCCAATGAACCTCGGGGATAGCTTGTCTCCTCGATGGAAAACTAACATGTAAGCCCTCAGAATATCCTCCAACACCTAGATAGAGCGCTCAGTCTGCCCATCGGTCTAGGGGTGAAAGGTTGTACTCATCTGCAGTTGGGTCCTGAATGACTCTTGTAGGGCTCTCCACAATTCTGATGTAAATTGAATTTCACGATCAGAGATAAACATCGAGGGTAACCCGTGATGGTGGATGATCTCTCAGACGTACAACTGCCTCAAACACTCCACCGAACTCTGATCCCTGAAAACAAGGAAGTGCACTGACTTCATGAGTCAATCTACTATCACCCATTTGGCGTCATGGCACTTTGTTGTGCGTGGAATCCCTGTGAAGAAGTTTATGGATATGTTGTCCCATTTCACTCAGGGATTTCAAGAGGTTGCAACAACCCGGCGGAACTCAGTGCTCAGCCTTCGCCCGCTGATACGTGAGACAACGTGAGACGAACTCAACTACGCTTCATCTCACGTCGGACCACCAAAACCGCCATTGAAGATCCATGTACATCTTCCCCACTATGATGTACAACTAATGGAGAAGTGTGGAACTCTTGCATCACCTCCTCCCGCATTGTAACTGGAACCACTGTTTTCCCCTGAAACAGGGTCTCGTGATTCCCTCCTTCAGAATATCCATCTGGTGCGTCGCCTGTGGATATATGATCATGAAAAACTTCGCAGTCGATGTCTCATAGCTGGGACTCTCTCACACGCTCGAGAAGAAAAGGAGTCAACACCATCAACTGAAGAAAAATTGTACCCTCCTGCTCCACTAGGGTCAGCTGTCAGGAAGCTAACTACACTGAAACTTCCCGCACTTGGCGATCCTGGGACTTCCTGGTAAGGCATCTGCTACGACATTGTCCTTCCCTGGAGTATAGACTATCTCAAAGCTAATAGTCCTGCAAGAAGTTCAACCAGTGTCGTTGCCTCAGGTTCAAGTCTCTCGGAGTGAAGACGTACCTGAGACTCTGGTGGTCTGATTAAATTACAAAGTGTTCTCCCAGAAGGTAGCGCCTCCACATTCTCATGGTGAAGACTACTGCTGCTCTCACCAGATATTGAGTCACGTACTCCTGTTCATGGGGTCTCCATCACCTTGACATGTACTTAATAACTGTTGTATTAGGGTTGACGTTGAGCACACAAAGGTACCAACAAACAAGGCAGGTGAGTAAACCCATCCAACTGCAAGAGGCTAAACACAGAAAGCACGTGGCATACTCTACGTGTCTTTGACTCTCTTGGAAGGATAGTAACCCCAAACTAGACACTCCTCCACACCCACTAGTGGAATTCTAAGAAAAAGGAGGTCAAGCATAAAAAATCCACCGGCAATGCCAAAATCTACTCTGACACTCCATTGTATAACCCTACCATGAACGCACAAGTCAAGGGACTCATCCACCACATCTCGATACTATCTATTTTGGGCAGCACTGACTCGGCCTCACGGTTTTTCTCGCGTCACAAAAACACATCTCGATAGGGGAAGAAACCCTCTTCCTTGTGCATTCAAAGTTATGTCGAACAACACTGACATAGGGTTACACTGACGCCCCACGTCACCCCGGTAAAACCTCAAGCAAGAAACAGGGAGAAAAGAGTACCTCACATAGTGTCTAACAAATTCTACTGCAAAAAGGTACAAAAGACATAGAGCGTACCTCTTATCATCTCATGCAGTGCAGGATCGTAAACATTCATAACATGCAGCTGCCCGTGGCCCCGACCGCCATCTCCCTGAGCCTGACGTGGGCCGTCTGGTGGTGGTGGAAGGACTTCATAGCGTCGTCCACCAACCACAGTTCTTCCCACTCTTCTGTCAGCACTTCCTCCCTAGGGACCACCATGTCCCCACCTGGGAGATCCCTGATCACGGTGTTGTCTCTGTCATGGCAGTCCATCTACCATCTGCCTGGAAAAATCAGAACGTCTAGTCAGGCAGACTCATGCCATGTGACATGGCCCGTCACAAGCATAACACCAGCCCTCCCTGGATTGTCTCGGTGCCTTGCGTTGTCCTTGACCATGTACTTGAGTCTGATCATGGGAAGACCTTCTGCGTCGAGGCCCTGTCGACTGACGTCTGCTAGCCGTGGCAGACGTCTCAACTCTGTTGCGCCCACTACCAAAACTAGCTAACTGGCGTTCCACTGAAAGAAATATCTTTGTCACCAATGCCTTCTCTATCACCCCGGTGTAGGTTTGAATGCACAAGGGAACTACGTTGACATGAATCTCTCTGCAGATTCCATGCTCAAACTTTTGTGCTTGGAAGTAGTCATCGCAGATCATGTTCGGAAAGTAGCGTGTAAGGTCTACGAATCTAGTCGCGTACTCAGCCACTATCATCCATCCCTGTTGAAGCTCAAGAAACTCCTGAATCCAAAAAAACGTAAGCAGGAGGGGTAGTACTCCTCACGGAACAATTGTTGGAAGTTATCCCATGAGAGTACCAACTCATCGTGTATCTGAGTAATCAGACTCCACCAACGTCTAGCTGCTCTGTGGAAAAGACTGGTTGTCAAAGCCAGCATCTGATATGTCAGTGTCCGAACAAGCCTGAAGAGGCGAACAACCGACTCTAGCTAAACCTCCATTTCCTGAAGGTATGGTTCACCCCAGAACCTCAGCGGTCTCTGATACTGGAACTCGCGAAGTGCGCTCAGTTTGCGCTCATCCTCGGCTTGTGTTGTGGGTACTAACTGCTGCTCCACAGGTGGAGGTGCTGCTACCTGCCCATCTGGAGAAAGGGGGATCGTATAATGGATCCTGAACTGAGGCCTCATCACTCACAGGTTCGTCATCATGAACCGAAGCTAATATTCTGGCTGTTGGATGGCGTCTTAGAGGCATCCTGAATTCGATCAAGGAGTACCACGGTCAAGAGCATATATATATATCAACAATGATGGGGAGCTAATTCAAGAAGGACAGTAAAATAGTCGATCCTATATGTTGCATGTACCATTGATCCCCGCAACAAGTGTCTCAGCATGCCGAGTCGATAAGCGAGTAGTCAGGGTCCTGGTGAATGGCTACGTCGGCTGATGCACCATCACTGGACTCTCTAGCCTAAGAGCCGCTCTCGAGACACATTGTCATTTTTTCCCTAAACCCAACCAAGAAATTTTTAGGGAAACATCTGAACAACATCTCAAGGGTCGAACCACCTCTGATACCACTGTGTCACGACTCGACCCATGCCGGACCTTGAGCCGCAACTACCCCAAGTCTACCTCCATAGGCCAGGGGCTGGCGACAAGCGTCGAAATCATAAAAAACTCGGGGAGTCCTTTGCCTAAGTACCTGTAGACACACATATAACCAACTCAATGCAAAAGTGCAGAGGAAAAGAAAAAGATACAACACTACTATATATAAATCAAAAATATGCACAACCTCTAAATAGTATAAGTACAGGTGTTGTAAAGTAAACCAAAAGGTAAAGGGAAAAAATACACGTCCAACCAAAAGAGTGTCACAACCCGGCAACAAGTGGAAAGGTAAAATAGATGAGAGAGCTCTGCTCCTGGATCCTAAGCTACGACTATCGCATGCGGTCCAAGCACCCCATATCCCTAAGCTCCTCTGATGTCATGATCAATTTGTCTATCTTCTGCAAGGGCACACCAAGTGTGGGAAAATTCCAAGTAGGAGTGAGTATAAAAATACTCAGTAGGATGCCCTGAAGGCTCAAGGGAGCAACAAAAGATGTACTGAAGAGGGGAGTAGTGGATAGAACAAGGTATAGTAAAAGAGTAAAACTCAACCCAACAAGAGAGTAAAGTAAGCTCATTCAAACACAAGGAGCTATAAATGGTGAGAATATGAACTTCTCTTCAAGTCTTCACTACCTATAGTAGGAGAGTATACTCGTCCAACCACGAGAAGCTAGACACAAAAATCATGTGGCATACCCCGTGCGTAGGAAGGAGAGTAGCCAAGACCCAATGAGTGGGTACTACAATAGGATATATATATATATATATATATATATATATATATATATACTCAGTTAAAGAAGCTCAAACGATATAGTAATGGGATCTCCATCTCATAGCTCAACCCAAGAAAGTGAGTCCTCAACATTTCCAGAAGTAACCACCTACGATGTCCAGCATCCCTCACGTATACTCTGAACTACAAGTCAAAAGGACTCAATCACCGCACAATGATATTATCCTCTTTAGGTGGCACTATCTCGCCCTCACAGTTTTAGATCGTGTCACATGGATTCATCTCGATGGGGAAAGCATCCTTCTTTCTCGTGAGTCCAAAGGTCTGTTAAACATGTCTTGTCACTGATCTGTACAGTCAAGAGGTCATGCCTCAAAGTTGAGGACTCATACTCAGCTTGACTGGAGGGTTCCACTCTAGTGTTGTCGAGGACCCATGCCCAACCTGGCTAGAGGGTTCCACTCCAGTGTCATTAAGGACTCATGCCCAGCCCAACTGGAGGGTTCCACTCAAAACAGGTCGAGGACCCATGCCCAGCCTGGCTAGAGGGTTCTACTCTAGTGTCGTCGAGGGCCCATTCCCAGCCCGGCGGAAGGGTTCCACTCCAGTGTCATTGAGGATCCATGCCCAGCCTAGCTAGAGGGCACCACTCGGAAGTAATTGTAGAGGAACTACACTGGTCATCCATGTTGGATGGTACCTCTTGGAAAGCATCGAGGAGCTACACTGGTAAACCTACCCGATCACAGTCGTCATTGGACATCGCCAAAAAAGGTGTTACGCCCAAAACATCTCACATCATAACTCAAAAACCACTACAGATGGCACCATCATGTTCTATGTGGAAAAAAACTCAGAATAGGCTACTCGCATGCCAAAATCTGAGTCCAATAGAATGAGGTACGAGAGATAGAAGATTCATAAAGTGGTACACGACATGTGTGGGGCCCACGCGACGTGTGACCCCGCCTCAACGCCCGGCCATGTACCTAGCCATACTTAGGTACTAAATTTAAATCAAGTACCCCTAGACATGCCAGTGTACTCTCAAAGTACATTACACCTCTAGCCAAAAAGGTTGTTGAGCACATGTTGCTCGTTGTTGATCCGAAGGGAGAAAACATAACTTTATTGATTGCCTCCTCAGACGACCCCAGATAACCAAACGAATCACACTATCACGATCCTTGCGGAAAAACGCACAGGATCGACTATTCATTCACCTGAATCAGACTCTTGGTAAAGAAGTTGTGTCTCTCAGCAACATACAAGAACGGTGCTTCATGGGGCCCGTGCCTCGATCCCAGAACACATCATACAGATCACATCGTTGCAATCCTCACATAAAAACACACAGGATTGGCTATTCATTTGTCCAAAGCGAACACTCGGTGAAGAAGTCACATTTCACTACAACACGCCCGAACTGGGCCTCATGGGGCTTGCACTTCGATTTAGGTTTAAGCGCCCGAAATCAGTTTTGAAACGTCTGACTCAATTACAGGGTCGCAACATCGCTGACGGCATATCAATCGGACACCGGATGTAGGAGATACGTCTGATACAAGAATCTCCAATTAATAATAAATATATTATTATTATTTTAATTGAACGTTTCGTGCTACCAAGCCTCGAGCCCGAAAATTAAAGTTCTCAAACTGACCTCAAAAGATTTGTCACGAAGCAAAGGTTGCGTTGCCGCAGAAGGCACGTTAATCGGACACTACATATAGGTGTTACGTTCGAATCAACGTTAGAAAATAATATTATTATTTCTAAGGTGTTTTATTGACCCACACCACAGGTCGACGAAAGTTACACAACATTGGTCTTAAAAAGACCGCATCGAAATCAAGGTCACATTGTTGTTGATGGTACGTGAATTGGACGCCGCACAGGGAAGTTACAGTCGATTAACTGTTCTATTAATAATAATAATATTATTATTATTATTATTATTATATTTATTATTATTATTATTATATTTATTATTATTATTATATATATTTTTTTCCTTTTTTTTCTTTGCTTTTCTGAAACCAGCGTGGGAGGGGGTTCCACAATCGGCCATTGCCGCCGTCCTGGCTCACCAGCCATCCCATCCGCTGCCCCGACCTGTGCGACCCGCAGCGTCGACCCCAGCCTCAGCCGGTCCGCTCGCCCCGACCGCTGCCTTCTGCCGAGCCATGCCACCCAACCGCACCGGACTGCCGCCGCCCCCCGCCGGAGAACCTTCCGCAGACCACCACGGTCACTCCGATGATCGAAAAAATTATCTGAGACCAGATCTGGGATCCTCGAGACCTGATCTACACAGTGGTGGTCTCCGCTCGAAGAATCGTCGATGTTTCAACGTAATGAAAAGTTGTGAATCTTCTACTCATCGCCGCGCCTCCTCCGGCACCCAAAACTCAATTCTGAGCATAGATCGAGACTCCTCAGGTCAAGAGCTTCACAGATACGTGTCCTGCTCCAAGATAGGAAGTCGTTTGGGTATGGCGAAAAGTTATCGTTGAAGAATGGTGAATAAGGAGAAGAACAGGTGATCCCGAATCAAAACAGACGATGGTCATTGTTAGTTTGGTCATCAATAAAGGATTCTAAAGCAGCGAATTCCAACAGAAATCGAAATCGGCAACAAAGGATTCAATCGAGGAGCTGCAGAATCTGAAATATAAATCCTACCTTGATTTTGGATCCGCAATTGTGTTTGTTGCGCTCTGATATACTAGCGTCTTCATTTTCATCGTGATCTGATGAATATCGGACGTCGAATTGTCGTCGAAAGTAGATAGTCATAGCTCTGCCATCCGTGAGAGAAATGAGTCAACCCTAGCTCATTTCTCTAAACTCCTATTTATAGAAAATTCTCAACGGTCGTGGAATCCAAACCTCCCGCGCCCTCTCACCTGAGGTTGCCCCAAGGGTAAACATCATGTTACGAACTCAACGGTTCTCTTAGATTTCCAATTTGAATCCCCGTTTAGAAGTTATCAGGAGTAGTGTCCAAATAAAATAATATTATTTTATTATTTTATTTATGGTTACGTCCTCGATGGCTTTTTTCACAGAAGGTATGAACTCGCAAAAATCATACCCCACCTAGGGTAAACGGTACACTCCGGACTCAAATGTGGCCTCAGTTTTCCTATCCGAGCAACTGTTTAAGAGATATCATGTTTCAGTCACGTGCATAGTATAAAAATACTTAATATTTTTATAAAATTTATTTCGGGCACACCAGGCCTCGGAATCGCACGTCGTCTAAGCAACTAGCTTTGGAAATATATGTAGAAATATTCCAAAGTCTAGCAAGACAAAAACTGAGTCTCTACAGTAAACCAGGCACATCCCTAGGGAAGACATCATCGCACTCTACCACCACCATAGGAAATCAAAAGCTCATAGTGTCCACTACTCCAAAAGTTATCACTTTCCAACTCATAAGAATTCGGTTGTAACCTCCTGCACGTGATCTCATCCTACTTTGTCTAGGATCACTCCTTATCAAATGAGGAAAACAATGTCCCACAAACCAAAAGCACTGCTACACTCACTGGTAAAAACCAACTAAGCATGGATGGTAGAGAACCGGTCCATACTGAGGAACACACCGTAGGGTCTCACCACCACTACGAAGGGATTCCACACAAGGCTCTCTCTCTCTCCTCCCAGAGTCATGTCACACTTTTGATAGAGACGTGAAATCACTGATCCACTCTACAAGAGCCTCAAAAACAAGGGTCGAGCGTAAAGGTTCCACTAGTATCACTAGGTCTCGAACATGGGATATACTCAGGGAAAAGTGGCTCACAACTCTGTATGGAAACTGCAACTGGGGCAGTGAAGACACGCATCATACCTCGAACCACACTTGAAGCCACTATGGTCTCCCATTGCTCGGAACTCATCCTTTCCCTTTCCCACCTGTTTACCGCAATCAGGGATTTCTCCAACACCTCGGTACAACAGACAACCTCAAAAAAAAGTCATAGGAACCCACCCACGACACCTCAACACTAATCATTTCAGGTGGCACTAACTCGCCAGCATGATTTTGGATATCGTCTCAAGAACGCATCTCAGTGGGGAGATTTCCCCTCTTCCTTGTACGTTCAAAATCATGCCAAACATCATCAACATAAGGTTCTTCCAATTCCCCATGTCTCCCTAGAAAAGAACTCAAACAAAGGAGAATGTCTTGTACTTTTGTCTAAAAGTACTACAACAATAGTATACGGGACACAGAACGTACCTCAAAATGCACATGGAGCCTCTGGGTAAAGAACCCCCAGTGCCTACAGCTGACCAAGATTACGACCACCAGCTTCTCGGGTTTGGAGTGGTCTACCTGAGGTGGTGGTGGTAGCATCAAAACCAAGTGTCTTCCACCTCCTGCTGCTCCCCCAGCTACTCTAACACGTTCACAGCCCCGCAGCCCTCCCTGTTCCAGTTTTTACCTCTACCTAGGTGGTTCGTTGACCGTCTCTCTGACTATAGTACAACGGGAAGGACAATCTCGCACGAGATGCCCTCTACCATTACAATCATAACAATTTCTCAGCCTCAGAGAACTAATATTCCCCTGAGATCTCCAACAAAACCTCATGTTCTGTGACTTGGGTCGCATGTCTGCTATCAGTGGGTCCTGATGACCCTGCATCCCAGGTGATCCTTGCCTCAGAAGATCACGATATGCACTTTAACCTTACACATCGTCATCCAATACCAATAGATTCATCCATGGATCGGTCCGACAAGTTATATCCATATGAACCCTCAAAGGTGGGTCTACACGCAGCTCACTGGGTGGAAGCTCTACTAGCTTTCCACTTGGAAGAAAACATGCATCGTGACTAGGCACCTGCATGGAGACCTCATCACTCATCGGGTAGAAATCTTGAGACTACTATAGAAACCTCGTTGGATGTCATCGTGAATACATCCTAAAAGAAGACAAGGCGTACCACGATCAATGAGTATATCTGAAGTGCTGACTCAAAAAGGACATAGAAATCACAACTCATTCTTATATGATGCATGTACCAATGTTTTCCCTACAACCAATGTCTACATGTACCAAGTCAACAAACAGTCTGAGAGCCAATCTCAAAATATTTTAACATTGTTTCCCTAGTGCCCAAACCAAACCTCACAGCTAGACAAAAGGAAACTTCAAACTCCAGTCATAAACCCAAGTAGTTTTAGAACACTTCAGGTTGGGTGCCACTCTGATATCATTTTGTCATAACCTGACTCGATGAGGATCGAGACGGAACTACCCCAATCTCACCTCCAATAGGATAAGGACTGATGACTAGTGCCAAGAAGGCATATGACACACATGTGAGGCATTATCCTAAAGTATTTGTATGCGCACACACATCTTTAAGCCCATACAATGCAGAAATGTAAAACAACTGATAATAATGCATGTATACATCTATAATCCCACAATCAGAATACGACATAAAGTACTAAAAAACATAAAAAGGTTCTGAATACAAGCCCACCCAAAACTGGAAATAAAGTTGGACTTTCTCAGAAGAGGGCGACTGTTATCAAATGCAACATCAGTATACACCTCGGTCCGTCTAGCCCAAACTGGCTCCACCTGCTCGTAATCCACCAAGGACTCCGCAAAAGGTTCTTCGTATGCATAATACACGACATGTGTGGGAAGATCCCATGTAGGGGTGAGTATAACAATACTCAGTAGGACACCCTGAAATCACTAAACACAAAGCATCAAGAGCAATCAGCTAATCACATGATATGTCAATAATAATGTGAGACATATAATAAAACATCCAAATATGCTCATAAAAGACTCTGAATTTCAAATGCCTCAACCAATACCAGTCGTAGTTCCACTTCAAGGTTTCACGATAACGCTCGTTTGGGAGGAACCTCTCCCCGAGCTTATACTGCTACTGGCGACACTCATCCCAGAGGTCACACTCGTGAGGTCTAGCCAAGAAGAAGCACACAGGAAAACTGAGAGTGTTCATCAAAGATAAACACTCCATCGGACTAATACCCCATCGAAAATATCAGATCTCAATACACAGATAGGGGTCAACACCCAGGGCTTACTAAGGGGAACACCACACCCTACTGGAAACATCCTCATAGATAGAGGATTGACATCTGTGTAAATATTGGTCACGCCAATTCCAACAACCCCGTCAAAGGAAACACGAAGGACGTGAGGATCACTCTGGGCCTCTCGAATGGATACATGCTCTAAGCCACTGAGATATATGTTGAAGTGGAAAAAGACAACTCACTCTAAAATAAGGGATCTCACCCACACTGCACTAATCATCGGAAAGCTACAGCGAGGTCACCCTTTATGATGGGAACATGATGTCGCACTGAACTCTCATAGGAATGGACTAAAGGAACACACTCAACCAATACTAATCCAAGAAATCTCACATGATCTCATGATGAAGATGAACTGATAAGAAATGGTGTTAGGTCCACTGGGTCGAATACCCTGAGAGGGGAGGTGAATCAGGGTATGACAGATTAAAAATTTCTTCCCATTCGAATCTTGTCTCATTGTTAAACAAAACTCTATTCTATCTCATTTTCGTTGTAAATTATGAACAAAATTTAAATCATGCACAAGACAAAACAACTTTTACTTGGTTCACCCTCACTTGGCTACGTCCAATGAGAATACACTGGCGGTGTGCCGATGTACCAAATTCACTAAGGCTTACTGCCAATAATGAGTACAATGTTAGAGATAAATATTTTATGCCCAAGATCACTACCCTTACAAAGTTTAGGGTCCGCTCACTGCATTCCCAAGGGTCACTCCATATGCCTCTTTTTCTGGCTCGTTGCTGGTGGAAAGGGTCATCGTCTTCCTCTTCCTTCGCACACTGCTCTTGGAAAGGAATTCACTCACAGTTTATAGACTTGTAGGTCTAACACAGTTTATGGATGTGTAGGTCCCTTCATTTTCATGAATTTCGCATCCTCAACTGTAGGTAGATGCTCTGTTGAAGTCCTTTTTTCATCCGCAGATGAAATCCACCTTTCGGTTACTACTAGGTACCAAAAAATACTTTCGCAAAACTGGTTTGAAGCTTTTGCAAGCTTCCTTGTGCAAATCGCGAACCACCTTATTCCTCTGCATACTGTGTACTGATTATGGTATGTGGAACACCTCTTATGCGTACCGTTGTCGCTTTCATGAACCGCCCTTCATCCGCAGACTCCTCTTCCTTCGTTGTTGTGTACCGCCTCCGCATACCGACTCCGCGAACCTCCTTTACGAACCACCCTCTGTCTGCAAACTATTCTCTATCCGCGGACTACCTTCGCCTCCGCATGCTGGAGCTCCCCCTCCGCGTACCGCATTCTTCTTCCATAGACTGTTCTTCCTTTGTGAACTACAACATCTTTCAAAAACACTTTCGTGAACTGTTCGGCGAACCTCTTCAGCCTTTACGGAATTGCTTCCCGCAAACCACTTTCAGACTTCACTGAATTCTCGAAGCAAAGAGATGTTCTCTAATGATATTTGGTATCCCTTCTAATCAGTGGGATTAGTGCTCCTTATATATGCAAAGATATCCACAAAATCCATTAATCCAAGATTTACCAAATCTTTGATTCGGTACAGCCTCCACCACATACGGATCCTCCTGCCGTGAACCACAACCATTCTGCATACCATTTTTTCACCGCAGCCTGTGTACTTCCTTTGCTCCTACATGGTCGACCTCCTTCGCCAACGACAAGACACCCATGTATCGCACCGCCTTCAGTCGCGAACCATTTTCGGTTTCGCGGACCGCTCCCGCGTACCGTTCCCGTTGCCTAGTACGCGGTCATGAACCCTTCCCAGACATAGTACGTGCTCCATGCCTCGGGCTCCACGTTTCTCTTCCTTTGCTGATTTTGTTTTCCATTATTCACATTGTTCAATCCTAGGAAAAAAACCTTACATTGTCAAATACAAATTTCCGATTTTGAGGCCCAAAAAATTAGCAAACACTGAGAAATTGTGCCACCTTAAAAACCTACTTTCGGCAAACACCAACTATACTCATCTGCGGGCAACTGGCTTTGTCAACAAACACAATCATGCCCAAAACATACTGAGAGGACACATTGAGGGATTTTTTTCCCAACAAATAGGAATCCAACCTATCCTCAAAGGAGTACAAGGCATGTCCCCAGGGGTACACAACGTGTCTCATTAAGCCTAAAACTGCACATTTCTCATGCTCACATGGCATGTACTTTTCCACAATACACAGTGTCCCTGAGGTACACGGCATGTAGATGTCTCCCTAGCACTCAGCGTGTCGTTCTGCTTGTGCCTGTGTGCACTGGACCGTGTCTGTGTACTTGGTCGTGTTCAAGCACACATCTATGCCCATGTACTTCTGCCTTCTCGTGTACTTCCCAAGTACACTATGTGTGGGGCCACATGGCCACCTGAGCGTATACCCACCTGTACACACCGAGCTGGTAGGCTAAGGATCACATGGCATGTGGCACATGTCACACAACGTGTGATCCTTATCTTCACGCTAAAACCCTAGTTTCGCACCAAAGCAGCTACACAACGTGTGTTCATAGGACTACACGTCGTGTAGTGCAGAATTTCACAAAAATTCCAGAAAGTTAACGTGTTTTTGCTCGAGCATCCTGTAGCTGCCGATTCCACCCTGAATTGCGCCATATGATGTGGATCTGAGTTTGACTGGACCTCCTTGTCGTCGGTGGCCGAATTTTGACCTAATCTGGTGTTCGGGAACCACCATCGTCGCACCTCGCTAGTACTACACACCAAAATCATGAACCGCGTCTCTCGATCCATTCATGGATCAAAATGGCATCATCATGTACTGCAACTGTGACGTCAAATCTCCATCGCAAACTCGCGATAACGATCCATTGTTCCAAAGATCGAATGCACAACGATCGATCACTGGGCAATCATCAAATCGCAGGCCAAAAGAAACCGCCAATGATGAACGTATGCAAAATGGGGATAGAAAACCATGAAACATAAACGTGAATAATGAAACTCAGCCTTTGTTCGTTTTCGGCCTCAATCTTTTGTCATGGAAAGGACGGGATGAAGAGGTATGAGCTTCAATGAACAAACAAAAAATAATTATCCTCAAATCCCACAATTAAACCCATATCCACAAAATAACCAATCGAAGAATCAATCCATTAGTTGATTGATTCGTGTTTTTTATGGGATAAGAAATGGGGATAAACCCACAAAACAAACGTCCTACCTCAATTTGGATCAATCGTTGTCGAAGAACAAATTTATGTCGTTGCCATTGGAAAGATCCTCGAACTATGTTGGTTCATGATCCTCGATCGGATCTGATCCAATGTGGTCTGCCAAAAATGGTCTCCTCCAACGGTCCTCTAGGTCTTTAGGGTTTAGCGATCAACTCTAAGGTCTCCTCATAACTGCGTATTTAAAGAGGATTCTAGGTCACTTCGTCAAGACAAATAAAATAAATAATTTATTTTGTTTATTTTATTTATTCTTCAATGACTGTACTTTACAAAAAATCTCAATGCCGACAAAGGTTATGGCACGCCTAGGGTAAGACTCGTGCTCTGAACTCAACGGTTTCCTCATATTTCTGATTCAAACCTATTTTTAATAGTTATTATACTTTTTTAGAAAAACTGAATGCGAGTGATGTTTAATATATTTAATATATTTCAAAAATTAATTTCGGGATCATCGGGTCTCAGAATCTCACGTCGTCTCAGCGCCTGACTCCGGAAATATTCTAGAAATATCTCAAATTCTTGCACAGTAAAAACTAGGACATTACAGATGTTTTTCTAAAGGTCTCTCTTTACTTACATATATGAAATGGGGATTTCATATTTATAGTCAATGCTACTAAGTCTTACGGGGTCACATATTTAGACCTTTGGATGAGTTTTATGTTTTGGAAAAAAATTGTTCAAAAATAAAGAGTTTGATGAAACCATATCCAAAAGAGTTTTGTATATATTCTAAAAGAATTGTGAAATTTTTCATAAATCTGTTTTAAGTGAAAGTGGTAGATTGTTAGATATGCACTTAAAATGATATCCATAAGATTATAAGCCTTTGATATGTTGATATTGTATGGTGTAAAAGGTTGCTCTGTTTGAGGGTTATGATTTTCATGCATGGGATGTGTGCACCTTCCATGTCCAATCCTATATGGTTTCCTTCAGTTACTAATCTGTGAGATGGATTAGTTATGGAAATCAAACATTCTTTGAAGCATTCAATGAATGAAATGGTCCAATGGGATAAAACACTTGGCTACCATGAGATGGAGGCCAATATATTGAAGCTTTCTCTTCTTCCCAGTGCTCTGTTTATTTCTCATTATAAAGGTGTCAGTACCCCTTCAAAGTGTGAGGATCCTCAAAAAAATGTTATGGGATTCTAAGGTCGGTATAATCCCTCAGATGCAGGAAGCCTTTGTTTGTGGCTTGGGTGATCGTCATCAAACGTACTCCATCGAATAAGAAAGATAGAGGTCATTGCAACCACATTCCAAGTATGCTTTGTTCTTTGTTTACTTTACAAGTTTTATTTTTTAAAGATAGATTGGTTTGTGTTTGAGTTTGTTTCCACCATCAAGGATCATATGATGGTCCTCTATAACTCATCAATAATATAAATAATTCATGAATGTAACAAAGAATAAACTAAATAAATGGAAAATCCATATATTTAAACATAAGATAATCTATTTATAGACAATTCATAAATAGAAAACTACAAACACATGTTAAAATTTATTTAAACTTTGATCATATTGATTATTTTACCCAAACCCCCCCCCCCCCCTCCACACACACACACACTATTTTTTGAATTTTCAAAAAAAGATTTTATGGTTTAAGTGTGAACCTTATTCTAACCCAGAGGCCATCCACATAAACAAAACACTCACAAACACCAAGAAAATACCACCTCTCAAAATTATAAATTATGAAAAATACAGGAAACTTTGGAATTTCCAAGATGAATCCTCTAAGTTGAGGTTGGGACTTTCATTTTCTAATTCCAAAATAGCGACATCCAATTGCAAGCCAAACCATGACTTAAGATCATCATGAAACCATGGGGAAAACTTTCTTCCTTCAACTTGAGGTCCCCCTCTGGTGACATATCTATCTTTATGCTCTCTGCACTTTGTTCTCTTCTTCAGAAGCCCTTCCAAACTTGTCATATATATCTTTTATTGTTCCAGATAAGTGAGCGGGGAAGAAGAATTCCTCTGGGTTTTGTTCTTCCAAGCCTTTTCCCTTAGAGATTATCTGATGAGAAATTCCAACATCAGTTTGAGTAGGTTCTATATTATCGTATAAACCTTATTCCCTCTCTTCTATCGTTACTTTATTTACTATTGTTACACTCCTAGAAATTTTAGTATTTGTGGGGGGTTGATTCAGGCGACCGCCATTTGACGGTCACTATTGAGTACATTAGTGACCACCAAATGGTGGTCGCTATATAATTTAACCCCCATCCCTAAAATTTTCTCCTCCCCCAACCCTCCTCCTCCCCCCATGGCCCTCCTCCTCCCGCGACCCCGTTTCGTTCACCCGCCTCCGTATAGCGCCGTCCCTCGTCCCACTGTCGTCGAACAGCCCCAACCCCGTCGCGCCCCGTCGTCGATCTCTCCCACCTCCGTCGACCCCCCCCCCCCCCACTACCCATGTCAATCCCTTCCGCCCCGGTCATGCCCCGCCACTGAGCCCTCCCACCCCTATCAAGCCCCGCGTCAATGCCTCCCACCCTCGTCGATCCCCCGTAGTTGAGCCCCCTGTTGCGCATCCCTAATCTCGTCGGCCCCCTTTACCTGCGATGAGTCCCCTCCAAGTGATTTTTTCAAATTCCAGTTCAATATTATGCATTCAATTTAAACATTAGGTGATTATTACATGGGTACTTCATCTTTCCACAATTCCATTAGCTCTCTATACTCTCATAATCATCCAATATCTTTTTTTTATGTGAGTATAGCATTTGATGTCTATGGAAGGAGTATGAATTGGGATTTAGTTGCATCATATACATGATTTGGCCTTTCATACTGTATCACATACATGATTTGGACTTTCTTTAATATAATTAAGCATTTTATTTTACATGCAGTCTCCAGGTGAGTTGTTCATTGATTTAGTATTTTATAATTTTAAATATTGAAAACATTTATATGAAATCCTTTGCTAAGCATCCCGCAAATGCTTATTTAGTCGTATTTTCATGTTTCACATTTTTTAATGGATCGGATTGAGGTGAATGTTGTGGTTGTGTTGTTTTGTGCATGACCTTTACTAGTTAGTTTAAGTTTATGTTTATCATCATCGCTTATCTAAATCTATGTGCTACATTTTGTCTTTCATGCCATATTTTGAATTCATGTATGTGATACAGTATGTTGAAAGCAACTTTCAATGCATGATGCTTATTTGATGATTATTATGAAGTGATGAATTCAAAGTTTCTTATTTAAATTATGGAAATTAAGAAAAATATTGAAAATGTACAATGAAAAGACAACTATCCTTGTGGGCAGCAATTGTTGATTCATAGTGGTAAAGTATTGAAGTATGAAAGCACATTTTCAAAGAACAAGGTTTCTGAAGATGGATTTCTTGTTGTCATGCTTAGGAAGGTTATTCATTATTCATTATACGTTAATTTTATGTATTCTTAATATATAAAACTTCTCAAGAATGTTCTTTCTTATAGAATGCCTTTTCATTTTGAAGGCCTTTACTAACAATGGGCATCTCTTTAAACTGAAGGGTCATTATATGAATTTATGTGTATGAAGCATTGTGTAACCCTCTATTTGTTATGGAGACCTCAATAAATTTTATCTCTCCCTCCCTCCCGCAGATAATGTTTTGGTTATGGTAGTGGTTTACCTAATTGCAACTTTTTTACTTCATTGTCAGAGTGCTTATTTTCCTTTTTAAATAATTTGTTTTTGAGGTGGTGGAATTTATCTATCTCATGTATCATGATCAAGTTTTTCAATGCAGAAATGGTGTCATGTTTTGAATGAAAAAAATGAGAGCATGAGTTGAAACAGTAGCTTTATCTCAATTCTTGTTTTTTAGAACCTTTTCTTTGAATTTTAATTTTCCAGGCCTATAATGTCTATTCTGACACATCGTGCTTATAGTCTTTTAACTCTAGCCTCTTCAAGATATTATATATACATTTTATTAAGCGAGCAAATTAATATCAATGGAAATTGTGAGGTTTGAATGTGAACCCAAACATAGCCTATAGGTTTTGGTGTTTTAAAAAAAATGGCCTGAACTTTATTGCATTTTTTTAGTTTTGGTGTTACATTCTTTATTTTTTTACTTTTATATATTTTGATGTTGTTCCATAATAGAACCTAAGCCTACAATACTTTGTTTCATGAAGTTTCATGGTGTCTCTAATGAGGCAATTAGTTGGTCTTGTTTTGAAGCATTTTTCCTTGTGCCGTAGTTTCAGTTGCAAACTAGTACATGCAATTGTCATGATATGAAGTTTACACTAGTATAAGAATGAACTTTAGCGGCCGCCAAAAGCCGTTGCTGTTACTATCAGCGACCGCCATTTGGCGGACGCTGTAGGCAAGCCGGGATGGGCTTTAGAGGCCACCAATTGGCGGTCGCTATAGCACGGACATATAGCGGCCGCCATATGGCGGCCGCTATTAAATTTTAATTTTAAAAAAAAAAATCAATTATACATTAATATACAAAATAAATCTCGTCTGTCATCTTCCAAGCTCCGCATCCATCATCACATATAACTGCATAACAAAATTTAATAACAAACTTAGTACCGAATAAAACCTAGAAAACAAATATTTAACTTCAAACTTACTGTAACAGATCTAAAGTAATTGATTTTCAAAATAATATTCATAAATTTGATTACCGTTTTATAAATTTAAAATCATTAATTTTATTGTTCTAATTGGATTGTTGTCATGTGATTTCAGGTCAATCTGATGTCGTCCGCTAAGAGTTTGACCGTTAGACGCCAGTTTTGGCCGTTTGTGACACCAGAATGGTGTTCCCAGTCACCGTGGGCACACGGCACATCCGATTGACGTTATGTCTGCTCCACCACATCACAATTCACTCACCCTTTGATGTCGTCCGATTTCAGGTCATTCGGACATCGTTCGGCCAGTTTGGACCCCCCCCCCCCCCACACGCGTTTATCAAGAGCGTGCAACTCTTAAAGAACGCATAATGAGCCCTACCACGCAGACCGTACGTCCGATTGATGTGTCGTCTGCGCGTGCATGTCGGGAATAATAATTGGATTGTTGTCCTGTGATTTCAGGTCAATATGATGTCGTCCGCTAAGAGTTTGACCGTTAGACGCCAGTTTTGGCCGTTTATGACACCAGAACGGAATTCCTGGTCACCGTGGGCGCATGGCACGTCCGACTGACGTGCTGTCTGCTCGACCACATCACAATTCATACACCCTTTGATGTCGTCCAATTTCAGGCCATTCGGACATCATTCGGCCTGTTTGGACCCCCCCACGCGTGTTTATCAAGCGCGCGCAACGCTTAAAGAACACATAATGAGCCCTACCACGCAGACCGCACGTCCAATTGATGTGCCGTCTGCACGTGCACGTCGCTAATAATAATTGTATTGTTTTCCTATGATTTTAGGTCAATCTGATGTCGTCCTCTAAGAGTTTGACCGTTAGACGCCAGTTTTGGCCGTTTATGACACCAGAACGACGTTCCTGGTCACCGCGGGCACACAGCATGTCCGATTGACGTGTCGTTTGCTCGACCACATCACAATTCACTCACCTTTGATTTTGTCCGATTTCAGGGCATTCAGACATCGTTCGTCCAGTTTGGACCCCCCCACGTGCGTATATCAAGAGCGCGCAACTCTTAAAAAAACGCATAATGAGCCCTACCGCGCAGACCGCACGTCCGATTGACGTGCCGTCTGTGCTTGCACGTCGCGAATAATAATTGGATTATTGTCCTATGATTTCAGGTCAATCCGATGTCATCCTCTATGAGTTTGACCATTAGACGCTCGTTTTGGCCGTTTATGACACCAGAACGGCGTTCCCCGGTCACCGAGGGCACACGGAACGTCCGATTGACGTGCCGTCTGCTCGACCACATCACAATTCACTCACCCTTTTATGTCGTCTTATTTTAGGCCATTCGGACATCGTTCAGCCAGTTTGGACCCCCCCCCCCCCCCCCCCACGCGTGTTTATCAAGCGCGCGCAACGCTTAAAGAACACATAATGATCCCTAACGCGCAGACCGCATGTCTGATTGACATGTCGTCTACGCGTGCATGTCTCGAATAATAATTGGATTGTTTTCCTGTGATTTCAGGTCAATCCGATGTTGTTCGCTAAGAGTTTGACCGTTAGACGCCAGTTTTGGCCGTTTATGACACCAGAACGGCGTTCCCAGTCACCGCGGGCACACGACATGTCCGATTGATGTTCCATCTGCTCGAACATATCACAATTCACTCACCCTTTGATGTCGTCCGATTTCAGGCCATTCGGACATCATTCGGCCAGTTTGGACCCCCCCACGCGTGTTTATCAAGCGCGCGCAACGCTTAAAGAATGCATAATGAGCCCTACCGCGCAGACCGCCACGTCCGATTGATGTTCCTTCTGCGTGTGCACGTTGAGAATAATAATTGGATTTTTTTTCCTGTGATTTCAGGTCAATCCGATGTCGTCCGCTATGAGTTTGACTGTTAGACGCCCGTTTTGGCCGTTTATGACACCAGAACGGCGTTCACGGTCACCGCGGGCACACGGCATGTCCGATTGACGTGACATCTGCTCGACCACATCAAAATTAACTCACCCTTTGATGTCGTCCTATTTCAGGCCATTCGGACATCGTTCGGCCAGTTTGGACCCCCCCCCCCCCCCACACGCGCGTTTATCAAGCGCGTGCAACGCTTAAAGAATGCATAATGATCCCTACCGCACAGACCGCACGTCCGATTGACGTGTTGTCTGTGCTTTCATGTCTCGAATAATAATTGAATTTTTTTCCTGTGATTTCAGGTCAATCCGATGTCGTCCGCTAAGAGTTTGACCGTTAGATGCCCGTTTTGGCCGTTTGTGACACCAGAACGGCGTTCCCGGTCACCTCGGGCACACGGCACGTCCGATTGACGTTCCGTCTACTCGACCACATCAAAATTCACTCAACCTTTGATGTAGTCCGATTTCAGGCCATTCGAACATCGTTTGGCCAGTTTGGACCCCCCCCCCCCCACGAGCGTTTATCAAGCGCGCTCAACGCTTAAAGAACGCATAATGAGCCCTACCGCACAGACCGCACGTCCGATTGACGTGCCGTCTACGCGTGCACGTCTCGAATAATATTTGGATTGTTTTCCTGTGATTTCATGTCAATCCGATGTCATCCTCTATGATTTTGACCGTTAGACGCCCGTTTTGGCCGTTTATGACACCAGAACGGCGTTCCCGGTCACCGTGGGCACACGGCACGTCCGATTGATGTGACGTCTGCTCGACCACATCACAATTCACTCACCCTTTTATGTCGTCCGATTTCAGGCTATTCGGACATCGTTCGGCCAGTTTGGACCCCCCCCCCCACGCGCGTTTATCAAGCGCACGAAACGCTTAAAGAACGCATAATGAGCCCTCCCGCGCAGACCGCACGTCCGATTGATGTACCGTCTATGCGTGCACGCCGCGAATAATAATTGGATTGTTGTCCTGTGATTTCAGGTCAATCCTATGTCCTCTGCTAAGAGTTTGACCGTTAGACGCCCGTTTTGGCCGTTTGTGACACCAGAACGGCGTTCCCGGTCACCGCGGGCACACGGAACCTCCGATTGACGTTCTGTCTACTCTACCACATCAAAATTCACTCACCCTTTTATGTCGTCCGATTTCAGGCCATTCAGACATCGTTCGGCTAGTTTGGACCCCCCCCCCCCCCCCCACGTGTGTTTATCAAGCGTGCGCAACGCTTAAAGAATGCATAATGAGCCCTACCGCGTAGACCACACATCTGATTGATGTGTCTTCTGTGTGTGAACGTCACGAATAATAATTGGATTGTTTTCCTGTGATTTCAGGTCAATCCGATGTCGTCCGCTATGATTTTGACCGTTAGATGCCAGTTTTGGTCGTTTGTGACACCAGAACGGCGTTCCCGGTCACCGCGGGCACACGGCATGTCCGATTGACGTACCGTCTGCTCGACCACATCACAATTCACTCACCCTTTGATTTCGTCTGATTTCAGGCCATTTAGACATCGTTCGGCCAGTTTGGACCCCCCCACGCGCGTTTATCAAGCGCGTGCAACGCTTAAAGAACGCATAATGAGCCCTACCGCGCAGACCGCACGTCCGATTGACGTGATGTCTACGCGTGCACGTCGAGAATAATAATTGTATTGTTGTCCTGTGATTTCAGGTCAATCCGATGTCGTCCACTTTGAGTTTGACCATTAGACGTCTGTTTTGGCCGTTTGTGACACCAAAACGGCGTTCCCGGTCACCGCGGGCACACGGCACGTCCGATTGACGTGCTGCCTACTCGACCACATCACAATTCACTCAACCTTTGATGTCGTCCGATTTCAGGCCATTCGAACTTCGTTCGGCCATTTTGGACCCCCCCCCCACGCGCGCGCGTTTATTAAGAGCGCGCAACCCTTAAAGAACGCATAATGAGCCCTACCGTGCAGACCGCATGTCCGATTGACGTGTCGTCTGCGCGTGCGCGTCACAATTAACTCACCCTAGAAAGATACAAATATTGAAAGAGTTCTTGGGCTTCTCCCAAGAAACAACTGTCTGGAGTTTCTCTCCATCCACTGACACACCTTCCTCTGAAATTATTTGACCCAATAACTATACCTATATAATCAATACAAAACTGACATATATATAGCTTGACGTATAGTCAATAAGTGTAATCTTTATGATGTCAAGATGTTGGGTATGATCATAATCACTCTTGGAGTGCACAAAGATGTCATCCACAAATATTAAAACAAACTAATCTAGGTAAAAAGGAAAATTATATTCATCAAGGATATAAAAAATTCTAAAGAATTCATCAAGACAAATGAAATTACCTCATGCATGGGGTTCATTCTCATCTGGATCACCAATATCACTGTGATGTCCACCAGATGTATTCGAAGCCTACAATATATATCAATATTATGTATCTTAAACATATCAATAAAATTCAATCTGAGTATGGTTTGTTTTACTATTTACCTGTGGCGCCACTTATTGCGTCGTCATTTCATCGATACGTGATGACATTTGTGACAACCTCTCCTCATACTCTACACATAACTACTGAAACTGTGAATCAAAATTGCGCTGCATATCCTGCATGGAAGCATCTATCTCAGCCTGTGTGCGCATCCCTGACTCTCTGCATGCACTCATCACATCTGCTCTAACAACTGCACGTCATGGGACACCGCCGCCATAAGTCAAAGAATAACCATGACCGTCACACCCCACGACACGGTGGAATATTTCATCTCTAAGCACAATACTACGATGTTGCTCCTCTGGCAACTCTGCTAACTGAGCGTCAAACTGAGCCTGTAACATATAATGAATCAATGAACAAATATGCATAATTTATATAAAATAAAAAAATACATTTATTAATTAGTAAATAATTTTCTTACTATTACACCGGAAACATCGGGATCACCCGCCCTACGAGTTCTCATCCATATGGACATCTGATCGATTGGCTCGCCGCATTGGTGTAACTATAATAAAGGGGTTAACCATGTTATACTACAATATTTTTAAAATATGAATGAAATAGTGAATTATGAACTTACATCATGTCTGAGCTGTGACACATGTCGAGTGCCAAGTCTGAAAGGCATGGCCTGCATCGCCCGATTATGTGAATGAAGAGAAGACTCAGTCTACATTCAACGTATTTACTTAATAGACATTTGAAAAATTAGTCAGTTATAGATTAAAAGTAATAAATCTTACCATCGCTGCCTCACTCGACCAAAACGCAACCAAATCCTGCCACTGTGCAGGAAGAATGCCCGGAGGGACTCGCTGTAGAATGTCTGGCACACCCTCAAATGGTGTCCAGTGATCTCTCTTCACCCTTGACTTGTAATCCTTCCATAATTTTCTTAATTTCGACATAAAAACAGCCCGAAACTCATCTGTATAGGATGTCAAATTATCCTGTTAAAAATATTGTCAGTAGATGGGACAATAATAATAACAATATCATGAAAAATTAAACATTGAATTTACCTGAACCTCCCTTCATAATCTGTCCATCGTATCCTGAGGGAAAGAATTCCAGTCACGAGTTGTCAGAGGGAATCTGTGTGAGTCTCGTATCATATGCCCAAACTGACGACTCAATGCAGTAACACCATCTCCAACTGGATGAAATGTGTCATCAAATAACACATCTAATCGGGCTCCAGAGTTCCAGGATCGAACCCCTCTACCAGGACCCCTGCGTCTGCTGGAAGAAGCAGTAGATCCCGATAAACATAAATTCATAATTCAATTACAATATAAATTAATGATTAGAAATAGTTATTGAAATATAAACAGAAAATTGCAATCAATTAATTTAGAAAAATGAAAACATACATACCAACAACATCAGGTGAACCACTGTGACCACCCTGTGACATACCTGCATTAAAAGAAATTATAGTTAAATCAATCAATTTTTATACATATATAACTGATAAATATTTTTACAAATAATAACTAGGAATATAATTACAATTTCCACTAATCATGCAATCCTATCGTATCTCCTTCAACCGTCTCTCTGGTCCATTGTATATATTCATCTCGTACAGCTACTGTTGTTTGGTCAAGTGTTTGATCAGGAAATGCGACAACTTCAGGTTCCTCTTGGTCAATCAGAAAAACCCCTCTTCTAGACATTTTCACCACAACTTTCCAATCAGAATCAATACTGACAAAGTAAAATTGTTCTTCCTGTGATGTCAGTATGAAGGGCTCATTGCTAACCCGGTCATCTTTATATAGCATATTGTTAAAGTTTACTAATGTAAATTGGAAGTTATCAACTTTCGTTCCACGAACTGGATCGACCCAATCACACCTTAACAATATGTGTTTTAAGCCACGATCATAAATAACCTCAATAATATCTGTCAACAATCCATAATAATAACCCGCACCAAGAAAAGAACAACCAACGCCACTATTTTTTGTGGCTTGGTTCATGTCAACATCGCTAATACGAAATTGGAATCCGTTATCATCCAAAGACTTGTAGCGACGAGATGTAATAAATGGACCATCAGCTAGTTGGTTGAGTTCTTCGCTCACATGCTGGGTTAAATCACGTAACTTTTGAATCTGCAAATTTCACTTATATAGTTTAATGGATAAAGGATTGTGAAAATACAACTTAGTTGCGCTATAAAAATATTAAATCAATTATACGTACATGAGTCTTGAACCACTCATGAAATGTGTTGAAATGATGTTTTTGGATTTGATACTCAATTTCACGGGGCCTTTCACGTTTCAACTCAGCGATATGAATCCTAAATCACAACACAATATAAGGTAAGCAATAAAATAAATATAGAAAAAAAATACACATCAACTATGAAACTAACTGTATCAATGGAATAACTGATGGAGTGTTGAACAACACATATCGATGAGCTTGAACCCACTCGTCGTTCCGCATATCAAATGTTATTCCTTCTCCAATTGGACCCTCGTCAGTCTGGGATGATTTATCTATCTTTGTTTCAACCTCATCAATATATGAAGCACAGAAATTAGTACACTCATCCATTAAATATCCCTTGGAAATTGATGCTTCTGGATGAGATTTGTTGCGCACATAGCGTTTCAATGTATTTAAGTATCGCTCTATTGGATACATCCACCTGAATTGCACGGGACTGCCAACAATGACTTCACCAGTTAAATGCATGGTCAAGTGAACCATGAAATCAAAAAAAGACGGCGGAAAGAGTTTTTCTAGGTGACATAGTGCAAGTAAAATCTTATCCTATAGCTTTTTCAAATCACTCGTGCGATGATTCCTAGAACAGAGTTGTCTGAAAAAATTAGAAACTCCAATCAACGGCTCAACAACCTGGGAAGGTAAGCAATCACGAATTGCTATAGGAATTAACTGTTGAAGCAGAATATGATTATCGTGACTTTTCAAACCCTGTAATGTCATGCTCGTCATATTCACATGCTTCGAAATATTAGAGCAATAACCATATGGAACCTTAACAGTCTTCAAAATTGATAGAAATGTTTGTTTCTCTTTTTTACTCATTGTGTACTGTGCAGCAGGCATGTATGCCCGATTACCTTCACCCAACTGTAAATGTAAAGGTTTTCTCAATCCCATTTCTTGCAAATCACGTCGAGCATTAGCACTGTCCTTTGATTTCCCCTTGACGCCTAAAATGGTGCACAAAATATTATCACATACATTTTTTTCAATGTGCATCACATCTAAATTATGTCTTAAAATATTATATTTTCAATAAGTCAATTCAAAAAAATACTTCGTTTCTTCCAATTATGACTTCGCTGTCTATTTGCAGCAGGAATAAAAGGCAATGCAGGAACCAATAAATCTTGAAAATCATACATTGTACGGATGTTTTCTTCATCAAGTTGTGCACAAATTTCAACCCCAGATAGTATTTGTGGTGATGGGTCAAACTCTCTATTCCCATCAAATGATACACGGTATTTTATGAACCTGTGCAATGGAGGAAGAAAGTGTCTGTGACCAATATATGCCCACTTTCTACAGTGCTTAAGCCATATAGATTTATTACTCTTATTACAACAAGGGAAAGAAAATTCTCCTTTTGTACTCCAACCTGATAAGTTAGCATATGCTAGGAAATCATTAATTGTCCATAACAAAGCGGCCCGAAGTCTAAACATTTCATTTGCTGCCGAGTCAAAAGTCATTACACCATCGGCCCAAAATTCATGCAGCTCATCAATCAAAGGTTGCATATAAACATGGATTTTATCACCAGGCCCTCTCGTTCCATCAATTAGAATTGACAGTAACAAAAAAGGTTGCTTCATACATACCCATGGGGGAATGTTGTATGGAACCAACACCACTGGCAATGTACTATGTGTTACACCAACCATGGACCTAAATGGGTTAAAACCATCTGCTGCCAAACCCAGTCGAATATTACGATCATCTCAGGAAAAGTCTGGGTGTCTCTGATCAAACTCTTTCCATGCCAAAGAATCTGCCGGGTGAGTTAATTTATCAACCTCTTTCTTTCTCTCTGAATGCCAAGTCATCAATTTAGAAATTTTAGTGGACAAGAATAATCTCTTCAGTCTCGGTTTAAGTGGGAAATAATGCATCTGTTTAGAAACAACTTGTTTCCCTTGATTCAAGACTCTCCCAGGAATAATCTGACTACCTTGATTAATCTCATTGGTCTTCCACCTGGATGTATAGCAAACAATACAATTATTTAATTGCGCATTCTCTTTTCTGAACAACATACAATTATTGCGAAATGCATCAATTGTATCATATGTAAAACCAAGATCATCGATTAACTTGCGAGCTTGATAGAATGACTCCGGAATCTTCGCTCCAGCAGAAAGTACCTTCTTCAATAATACCAACAACATGTCGAATGAGGTGTATGACCACTGGTTAAATTCCTTCAAGTGTAACAATTCAACGATGAATGACAGTTTACTAAATTTAGTGCATCCAGGATATAATTTAGTACGCGCATCGTCAAGAAATTCAAAGAATTTCAATGCTTCTCCATCTGCAGAAGAACGAGGATTACTCAATCCAACGTCGTCATTTACGACATTACTGTCTTTAGATTGAAACTGACACATCATATCATTCAGCATTATGTTCATCAGATCAACTGTTCCCGAATCAAAATTCATATCAATATTTTCTGAGCGATGACATGAAACAGAATCTTCTCCATGATGCGTCCATGTCTTATAGTTTTTCAAAAACACATTCAAAAACAAATTTTCTCTAACACTATCTCGTTTGAAGAGATATCTATTTGCACATTTTATGCATGGACAACTAATCATATCGCTTGGAAATTTGTTGGTGAAATCCATAAATCTCTTAATCCCCTCATAATATTCAGCTAAAAATCTATCTTGCATATCAATCCAACTTTTATCCATATCTGTATTTAATAGAAATCAAAAGTGAAATATCTTATTTAAATTCTAAAAAAACACATATCATTAAAATTTAAAAACCAAATTTGGATAAAAAACATTACCTGCGGAGGACTCGACCACGGGTAACGGGGTCTGACTCGATTGTGGATCCATGACGGCTCAGTGAATTGATGACAGAGGTTCGACGGCCGGACTCGAAAGGAGCGGAACTGTTGGACCGCGTGGAGGGTTCTACACGGCGGGGCACAATGGACCGAAAGGGTCCAACTGAGGCAGGAGGACTTTCCGGAGGGATGCAACGGGGCCGAGAGGGGACGGCGGCGGTGGGGCTGTCCAAAGGTGCAGCACGGGCAGGGGTGGGGGTTGTCGGGTCGCGGGGGTGTCGGGGTCACGGGGGCGCAGCGCGGAGGCAAGGCGGTGGGGGTCGCCGGGGTGCAGCGCGGGCAGGGGGTGTCGGGGTCACGGGGGCGCACCGTGGAGGCAAGGCAGTGGGGGTTGCCGGTGGCGCAACACAGAGGCAAGGGGGTGGGGATCGTCGGGGGTCGAGGTTGCCGGGGGTCGGGTCGTCGGGGGTTGCCTAGGTCGCCGGGAGGTCGGGGGTCGGGGGTCGGGGTCGACGGGGGTCGGGGTCCCCGGCGTGGTCGGGGTCGCTGGGGGTCGGGGAGGGTCGCCGGGGGTCGGGGAGGGTCGTCGGGGGTCGGGGAGGGTCGCCGGGGGTCAGGGAGGGTGGCCGGGGGTCGGGGTCGGGGAGGGTCACCGGGGGTCGGGGTCGGGGTCGCAGGGTTGGGGAAGGGTGGGTCGCGGGGTCGGGGAGCGGAGGGATGGGAGGGAGGGGAAATTAGGGGTTTTTTTAGGAAAAATTGCAGCGGCCGCCATTTGGCGGCCGCTGTTGATGGTATTAGCGGCCGCCAAATGGCAGCCTCTATAGACGCCCCGCCTCCAAAACCAGATTTTCTAGTAGTGTTATTTTATTTATAATAGTTTATACCATATATAGACTTCCTTGTTTCATTATTATAATTTATTCATTTCTTCTTGTATGCATACAAAGAAAAACTATGGACTCATCACGAGCTTCGTCCACACCGATAACTTCTTATGGCTTGTGTAAATGCACCTGAAGTTCCTGAACAAGCTGTGTGAGTAGATCTATTGGTAAATGATTATCCTTGTTTTTGTTTCACAATTCATGCATGTTCTGGATTCTTGTTTCACAGAGTTGCAAAGGGCACCCCCTTCCACTTTTGATGACATAGTAGCAAAGTAAGGAATCAAGTTTCATATTTATTCTCTTGCAAGTTTGGCATGTCCTTAAATGTGGGTGTGGAGGTTGAGAGTGGGGAGGGGTTATTTTTGGGATTACATTGGACAAATGATGGTTCACAACTTGTATCTATCATTTCAGGTAACACTTTCAAGCATTGAAGGTGGAGGACTTAGATCTCCTGATTTTCTACGAAACAACCAACAGGTGTGTTTCTTCTTGTATCACTTCAATTTTTCATTTAATCATTATAGTGTGTGGCACGCCTGAATTGAATGTCACCCTATTCTTCATTCATTGTTTCTTGCTTAGAGAATTGGGTTTAATTCCTAATATTGGATTTGGGCAATTGTGCTTGATTAAAGGTAATAATTTGGGTTTACGGATTAGGTTGACTCTCTTGTAAACCCATTTAACTTAAAAATGTATAACTTATTGTATCATGAAAAAATATTAGATGGGTAAAGAATGGTCAAACTGAATCCAATCTGAATATTATTCATATGCCATATTACCCAACCCGATTACAATCTAAATCCATTTATGATTGACCCAAACCCGTTTAACTCGTGTTGTTTTCTACAGAGTTCAAAATTGTCATCTCTACATTTGATGCCCATTATTGGATCAATCATAACCATCAATACACCTGCATCTGAAAATGTGAAAATCTACCTCATGATTTTCCTATGCATTTACATGTTTTTCTTATGCAACTAGGTGGCATTGGGAGTTTGGATATTGTTAGCATTGATAGGATCACTTGGGATGCAGTTAGCACAGGGGTGAATCAGTGTTGATAGTTTTTTCTTCCAAATCCCAACCGCTCTCATGCTTATTCATCATTTCTCTCTTTAACTCACAATGAAGAAAAAATAAAAAGAACACAACATGTTTGTTAACTAGTTTTGCCTCAAAGAAAGATGACTATGATCCTGGTGTATGGTGATTTTTATCACTTGCACACACAACACTCCTTTTTTATCAAGAAGTAGCCTCAAGCGGAATGACCTTGAACCTGCTACAAATGTCGTGAATTGTGAAATGGTCGAGCAGACAAAACATCAATCAAAGATGTTGTTTGTCTGGGATGACCGAAAACTCACTTTTAGTGTCATAAAACACCAAAATGTGCGTTTAACTGTCAAATACATAACAAACAATATCGGAATGACCTGAAATCATAGGACAACCGTCTTATTATTATTTTTGATGTGTATGAGTAGATGGAACGTCAATAGGACATCCAGTCTACTCGGAACAATGGAATATGTGGTTTTTAAAGGATTGACGCCTTTTAAAAACATGCAAGGGGTCAGAACCAACCGAGCGACTTCTGAAAGTAGTGAAATCAGACAAAACAGACATTGAGTGAATTGTAAAATTGTCAAGAAGACGGTACATCAATCGGAAGTTTCGTTTGTCTAGGATGGTGGGAATTCACTTTTAATGTCATAATACACCAAAACATGTGTTTAATGGTCAGATATATAGAAAATGACCTCAGAATGACTTGAAATCATAGAAAAATCACATTATTATTATTCGTGATGTGTTCGAGCAGACGTGACATCAATCAGACATGCAGTCTGCCCGGAACTACCGAATATGCGGTTTTTAAAGGTTTGACGCACTTTAAAAACGTGCGTTTGGGGGTAAAAACATCCAAATGAAAACACACTTTTAGTGTCATAAAACACCAAAACGTGCATTTAACAATCGAATCCATAGAAAACAACCTCAAAACAACCTAAAATCACAGGATTTATAAACCTTTTATAAATTAAATAAATAACCAAAGGTACTGTTTTCCATGATTTATAAACAATTTACAAACCATCTAACTCGGTTTTAAGTTGAGATTTTGAAAAACCAAAATTTTATTACTATATCATATTTAATGATATAAGTTGTAGCACCTTTGAAGTTTATCTATCATAATTTATGATTGATGACGCATGAGATTTGTTATACCCCTCGCTCTCTTAGTCTTTTAATGATCACAAACACCATTTTATGTTTCTAATTATTTCTTTTAAGTATATTCCAGTTAACTTGTTTGAACGTCAACCAAGGAAGATGTTCGGACAAACCATGGGATTAAGAGGCGTTAGGAGGACCATTTGGAGGTTATCACTAGCTAGAAGAACCAGTTACCCAGTAGGAAGTCTTTGGTCAGTCGGTTGAGCTAGAAAGATGAGCATGCTCCTATTCAGACTCATCACCTAGTCATTGGGTTTACACCAGCCAACCGATGGGGCCTACCAGCCGGTCGGTGGAGCTTTTCCAAAAAGTCAACATAACCATTAAGGATTGTCCCCTTCATCCTCTCTCACATCTCAATGGATCTATTGAAGTCTCAAGACCTCTAAAACCACCATGGGACCTCCAGAGGATAAAAATACACCCTTAAGAAGGATTGGATAGAAGCAGTTTCTATTTTGATACCATGTGCCTTCACTTGAGCTTATTTGTGCTTCAATTGTTGTACTCAATTGCTCTCGCATCCCTTTCTCTATCTTTATCTCACTTTTTATTTCAATATTGCTAAGAAAACTGAGAGTTAATTGTAAAGGGTTTGTTCTTAACAAACCATCCCTTTCTAATTCTTCTTATTGGGTGTTCAATACCACCAAAGTGAGAGATCTTTGAGTTTCTTGTTTAACCACTAAAAAGAAAGTGTTGTATTGGGTTTATTTCTTTCTCCATTGAAAAGAAAGTATTTTTCTCTTCCATGAGTATCTTGGATACCATTAAACCCAAGGGATTAATCTAAAATCCTCAAGCCTTGAGGGAGGATACGTAGGTACTCAAGTATTGAATTTGGTTAAAATCCTTTATCAAAGTGTCATGCCTTGTATTTTATTTTAAATTTTTTATGCACTTACTCTTTTGATTCTTATATATATCATGCTTACTTGTTTAATTTCAATTTATAAAATAATTTTTTTAATTGTATCACTTCATTTATTTTTAATTTTTAAAAGGCAATTCACCCCCCCCCTCTTTCCATCTTACTTCAACCAACATGATTAACCCTATGTCCCAACTATTGCAAGGTATGGAAGAGCACATGTAGGATTAAAAATAGTGCACAGGGGACCTACATATGGTGAGTGAATGCACCTCAGCTATCGCAACATACAATACAATTTTTCATGATATTAACTTAGCACTCCAATGGCCTGCGTTGGATTAACACAATGCACACATGCACCAACAACATACAATGTGACCTCCATGTGAGAGTAATCTGGTGAGGAATTCATATTTTATGTTGGGTTGTGTTGTTTCTAATATGATGCAATGCTTTGTTTCATCCACAAAACAGTTCAATCATAGTATATGATATCTTATATCGTATATTACAATCTGATGAAAACAAAAGGACTCCACTATATCACTGGCGGTGATATCTTATATCACATGTTGCGATCATATCACATATTATGATGTTACATATTATAATATAAGGAATAGTTTAAATTCTCAATCGCATTTTATGATAGTCTATATGACTTTATCATAATATTTATTTTTCTTCATTTCTCAACATGATTTCAAGAATCAAAGAACACAGTAAAGCGCTAATATCACTGAAGGGTTTCCAAAGATCAATTAACACTTAATCAATGCAACAGAAACAAAAAGAAACCCTTAAACCTAAGATCTACTGTAACGGTCCATACTTTTCGACCACTACTCTATGGAAATTATAGTGATGGAGGTGTCAAGGGGGTTTTTGGGTTCTTTTTCCCCTGAAATTCTCAATTTTGGTCTTATATTCACAATTACCCTTCGCATGGTTTCAATTTGTTCGCACAGTTGCAGTTTTTTTTATCATGGTCATAGTTGTTCTCATGGTTATAGTTTTCTTTAACATGGCCATAGGTTGGTCTCACGGTCACACATTCCCTTCCCAGGGTTGAACCCTTCATGGTTACTCCAACAGTTCGCAAAAAAATCCAGTTTTTTTTGAAAATGTCCAGATTTTCCAGAATGTTATGAAAAATGTTTTTAATGAAAAATATATAATTTAAGTCTGAATAAATGCTTCTTAAATCATTTTGTGGTGATTAAATCTATAAATTTAATTCCTTAATCCCTATGGTTTAAAAAAGGGGGTTGTTTCACGTGTTTTGAATAAAGTTGAATTAAATGGAAATTAAAAGGGAAAGTTGACCACATTAATCTTCAGGAAAATTGTATCTGGAATCTTAAAAGTATGTGACCTTTTTCATTCGAGACCTTTCTTTTTTTCTTTGAGTCTAGATGAACTATCACCTTGTTATCGAACCTTTAAGATTCATCTTCATCCACCCGAAGCCTCTTTATTCTTGATTTCAAGCGTGTTCAACAGCTTGGTTTCCACCCTATTTTCTATAGCAGTGTGTCATGTTTGAGGTAGGATCTTTCTTCTCCATCATATTCACACTTCTCTGAAAATTTTAAAATGTTGATTAATCCCTTACCTTCAAGATACCCATGTGGAAACATCATCTTATTTTCCCCCTATTTTCCATGAAACATGTTGGTCAACTTCTTTTCTAAATAGGGGATCCTCATTCTCTCCATATTTATGTGAATGTGTGGATATTTCATGTTTTTTTCTTCCTTTGGGTGAATAATAAGGGTCAAATTAAGAAGATGACTAATTGGATAAATAAAAAATTGATGGGAATGGGGAGAAATAACATGTTTTTACAGCTTTTGTGATATTATCTATGTGACCATGCATGCTTGTTGATGTTGCTGAAAATAAAAAATGTTGAGAGACTTGGTTGCACTATGGTTGTTATGAATGATGAGACCCTTGTTGTGTTGTTTTATTGAGTTTACCATGGATGAAAAATTCCAATCACTTATATATGGCTAATGAATTTTCTACACATGGAAACTGGGGTTTTGTGATAATACCCATGATAAAGAAGAAGTGATGTCATATGAAAGCCCTTAAATTTGAAATCATGGTAAAATGGGGAAGCTAAAATGTGTTGTTGTGTGTTGGTGTGCTTTATTTGATTATATTGTGCTTATGTGAAACTTTTTGGGGATTATGCGGTGATGTAGGTGATCATCTTGGGTGTGGGATGTATTGGGTGGTGAAGTGATGCTTGGTTGGCATGGGATGTGGTGTGGGTTGTTGTGTGGCAGTTGTGATGTATGATTCTTGGGTCAGGTGGTTAGGATGAGATTATGAATTGACTTATGTTGTGTTTTGGTTTAGTGGTGGTTGATGTGAGATGGAGGAGATTTTATGTGGTGTGTTTGTGTTAGTTTCCCAGTTATTCATTGAAGGAATTGAAATGATGAAACTGAAATGGCATGAGTTGGTAAATGGATAAGTATGGACTGAAAATTAAATATAAGAATGGGTTGGATTTGATGTGCAGTAAATGGATCAAATGTTTTGAATGATAAATGAATTATTTGTGTTAATGTGAAATAAATGGATTATTAAATGGGAGTTAATGGAAACTCATAAATTCTAGAAATAGTAGAACCCGCAATTGAATAGGAAGATGGAATGTGGCTTGTGCATGGCATGATTTTGTGGTATAATGCATTAAATTATGGTAGAGATGTTGTTGTGTGATAGTGGTGATGCGGAGTTCACGATAGTTGGGTGACCTTGGTTGTGTGAACCAATAGGTTGGGATTGTATGTAACTATTATATATTGTATTTTTTGTATGATTTATATACACACCCCACCCGGGTCATGTGTTTACACCAACACCCAATGGTTTTGGGTTCCATGTGTTTTTACTAAACAACCATGATGCTGAGTATGGATGGTTAGCTACCCCCTATTCCTCGCTCTCTCTTCCTGACAAGGTTTTTACACACATGATGTGATGGATTTTAGACATAGTGCACTTGAGGTGGTTTATAGTGGGGTTCATGCACTTGAGGTGGTTTATATGTAATTGGTTATGAGAGTATGTGGATGTGATGACATGTTGCACATAGGGTGCATGATACAATGTGAATCCCCAGGTTTCTTTGGGTGGTATGTGGTGTAGTTGCCCAAGTGTCCTTGGGAATGAAAATACAGAAGGGGTGGGAGTGCCAAGACGTACAACATTGGGGAGTGAGAGTATAAAATCAGCGGGAAAGTAGTGTAGGGGAACCTTTATCGATATGATTCTTATTATGTTACCACATTGGATGTGTTATTTAGTGATAATTTCATGGTGAGGATGGGATTGGTTAGTTGACATGTTTAGGTACATGATAGTTCTTCTATTTGTTCATGGGTTCATTAGTATGCTATTTTCATATGTGCACGAGAGACCTTAGGTATGATCCTACTGAGTATACATGTTATTCTCACCCAGTATATATAAACTATTTTTCACATTTCTAAGAGGACTTCAGAGAGTGAACTGGACATTACTAGCCTGGACATTAGAGCTATTGTTGAGTCGTCATCTTAGGATTTATTTTGGTATTTATTTAGAGACTTTATTTATTTTTTTACAATATTCATGCTTTGTGGGATGGTTTTGGTTTATTTTTATATTATATGTTGGGTTTTCTTGGTATTTATTCATTATATCTCCTAATCCTTATTACTCTTGAGGGTAATGCCTTCCATATGTGATATTTTTATACCCTCAGTGATAGTCTCAAACTCAAGGCCTAATGAAGGTGGGACTCAAGGGTCATTATCGCTCTTCCTTTATTTCCATGCTAGGAGGGGTACCTTTGGAGGGAGGGGTCATGAAAAAGTAGTATAAAAGGTTTTGGATGAGATATGGGATGGATTTCAAAGTTGGAACTATGTAGATTTCATGGGTTTCTAGGGAAATGGTGCTAGCTGATCTTGGTTCATGACATTAGATATGGAGACCGACTAGGACACAGGATTTTAGGTGCCCCCATGATCGATGCAAGGACCTTGAGTCTACCGAATGACCAAGTGAAGTGGTTCCACTTACAAGGTAGAGACCTAGGAAAGGTACATGCCTTATACTTGTCTATATTCATGTATGAATTAGGGTAAATTTTTAGAATTAATGGAAACTAATTAAATTTACTTTGATAAAATTGTATGCTATCAGGATTAGTGATTCTACTTGTTTCTTAGGAATGGATCCTAGTCATCATCCATGTGTAGCTCAGGCAGTAGAGGTTCAACGGGCTATTCTAGTTGATCATCAAAGGATTGACCTAACAGAGGAGGATGAGGCATAGTAATAGGCCTTACATACCTTTCAGTGGAAGATATTAGGAAAGTATGAGGGGGTATATTTTATCTAAAGATGGAGCGCTGGCTGGAGGGGATTGAGATCGCTTTTAGTATGATTCAAGATTGATATTAGTTTTGGACATTGTTGTCCATTAGTCATATATGAGGATCTTTGTGTCAGTGGTGGTTATTGTATCTTGGTGAGAGAAAGGAGGTAGATGTGTCATAGTTAGACTTTAATAAGGAGTTCCTTTTATAATTATTTTCAATGATGATGAAGGAAATGAAGAGGTGTGAGATTCTCTCCATTCGGTAGAGAAGCCTGAGTGTGCAGGAGCTTGGGGTCAAGTTCAAGTACCTCCTACACTCCCCTATAATGTATTTCTAGATTATAATTCACAAGGTTATGTGGTTTGAGAGTCCAAGTATGTTTTTAGAGGGATGGAGGAGCTCATAATGATGCATCTTGGTGTGAGGGAAAGTGGTGAACATGATTGTATTTATCATATGACAGTGGAATCATCCTTGATGTAGTAGGTGGATGAGTCCCAACAGGGAGACTCAGAGGTTTGGGTGATGTGTGATAATGTTGGTTATGGTGATTCTTCAGAGGGATGGTCATAGGATGGTCATAATTAGATGTTATTTCAAGGGAGGTTGTTTATTCTATTGGCAATGCACAAGGGAGTTCTTCACAAGTTTCATGGATCTCCCTTAGTGGTATATCTAGGTGTGTCTAAGATATATGGTGTCTTTAGGAGGTATATTTTGTGGCCTAGGATAAAGTAGTTGTTTGTAGTGTTTGTGGCATGGTGTCTGGTCTGTTAGTAGGAAAAGGCAGAGCATCAAGTTCATGGAGGTTTTTTTCCACCTTAGGATCTATCTGAGTGGAAATTAGAGTAAATTCTGATGGATTTCATCGCCAAGTTTCCCTAGGATTAGGGAGTATTTGATTCAATTTGGGTGATAGTGGACCGACTGAATAAGTCATCTCATTTTATGGTGATCCGAAAATCAATTATTATGGATGTTTTGGAAAAGCAATATGTGGATAATGTGGTTAGGATTCATAGGGTATCAAAGAACATAATTTCTAATTAGGATCCCCATTATACCTCATGAGTATGGAGGGGATTTTAGCAAGTCTTTGCCTTCCAGTTTCACATTATCACTAATTTTTACCCTCATATAGATGGGCATATGGAGCGGAATATCTAGACGTTGGAAGATATGTTGCGATCTTGCAGCTTGGATGTTGGTGGATCTTGGGTAAATCACATACCTATGGTTAAGTTTTCCTTTAAAAACATCTATCACTCATCCATTGGCATGGCTCTATCTGAGGAATTTTACAGGTCACCATGTCATTTCTCGTTGTGTTGAACAGAGGTTGGGGAGTCAGCAGTTCTTGGTCCTGGTGTAGTGTAGAGCACAACCAAAAAGATCTAGATGGTCTAAGAGTGGATAAGGGCAGTGTAGGACCATCATAATGACTACATTAATCATATGCATAGGCCCTTGGAGTTTTAGGTTGGAGACTATGTGTTCTTAAGAGTCTCCCCTCATCGAGGGTAGTGGAGGTTTGGTAGAGGGGGTATGATTTCTCCCCAGTTCTTCAAGATATTTGAGGTGTTGGGGCATGCTAGTGAGGTGGTGTATGTATTGGTGCTTTCATAATGGATAGAAATGGTCCACAACATCTTCCATGTATCCTAGTTTCATTGGTATCTTCACGATTACTTCCACATCATTGACTGGGGAGAGTTGGATATCGAGGGTGAAATGACATTCTTGAAGTTGCATGCCCAGTACCCAAAGTTGTTTTATGTTTTTCCTTGTTCTATTTTTCTTTGATTATTTTATGTTTAGATATTGTTGATTTATGAGATTTTCCTTTTTCTCTTTCTTATGGTGTGTGATGGATTCAAATATATTAAGAGGGGGGATACCCTTCCCAATTAAGATGTGTTATATTCATGACATGTTTTAAAACCATGAAGGTGAGTCAATTCCACCCAAAGTAGACAATGTATTGATATGTAAGGTGGGTTTCCTTGATTTGTGTGCTTAAGGCAGTGTTGTGTAGGAGTTGTACTGGTTATCATATTGGGATATGTAGAGGTTGAAATGGTAGTGTGGGTGGTTTTATAGAATAGAGGTACCTTGTGGATGGTGTGAGATAATGTGGTGTTGTTCCTAACAAAGGATAGTGATGTGGTTAAGTGGGATGTTTTGCGGATGTTTTGGTTTGGCTTAATGTGCTTGACCATTGTTTTGATTATTAAGGATGATAATTGTTTGACATGTATCTAATATAATAGAAAATACTTTATAATCTATTCATTTGTGGTAATTATAGTGATAGAGGCGTTAAGGGGGTGTTTGGGGTCTTCTTGCCTTCTAAATTCTCAAGTTTGGTCTCAAGGTTGCACTTACCCTTCGCACGGTGGTAGTATGTTCTTACGATCAAATTTTTTTTCTCACGACCATAGTTGTTCTCATGGTCCTGGTTTTCCTTCTCATTGTCATAGTTATTTATATGGTCATAATTTCCTTTCTCATGATCACATGTTGGTCTCACGGTCATACATTCCCTTCCCACAATCGAACTATTCACAGTCGCTCCAGTAGTTCACAAAAATTCTAGTTGTTTCAAAATGTCTAGATTTTCCAGAATGGCATGAAAAATATTTTAAAAAAAATAAGGAACTTAAGGGAAAATAAGTGATTTTGAAATTGGTTTGTGTGGATTAAATATAGAAATTGAATTCCTTAAACCCCATGGTTTTAAAAAAAGGGTTGTTCCATCTATTTTTAATGAAGTCAAATTAAATGAAAATTAAAGAGGGAAGTTAAACTTGTTAATATTCGGGAAAAGAGTATCTAGAATATTAAAAGTATGTGACCTTTTTCGTTCATGTACTTTCTTATTTTCTACTAGTTCATATGAACCAAAACCTTGTTATTGAACCTTGAAGAGTCATTTACATCCACCTAGAGCCTCCCTGTTTGTGATTCCATGCGTGTTCAACACCTTGGTTTCCACCTTGTTTGCTACAACAATGTGTCATGTTTGAGGAAATAGATTTATTCTATTTTATATTCCCATTTCTCTACAAAATTTTAAAGGCTTATTAATTCCTTTCCTTTAGGATATCTAGGAGGCAACATCATTTTATTTTCCTCCTTTTTTCGGTGTAACATGTTTGGGAACTTCCTTTCTAGGTAGGGGATCCTTGTTCTCTTCCTATTTATGTACATGTATTGGGATTTCATGCTTGTTTATTCCTTTGGATGAATATTAAGGGTCAATTTAATAAGATAAGTAATTAGATAAATCATAAATTGATTGTAATGAAGATAAATTGCATGTTTTTACTACTTTTTAGATCTTGTCTATGTGATTATGCATGCTTGTTGATGTTGCTAAAAACAATTGTTGGGAGCCTTGGATGTGTTATGGTTATTATGAATGATGAGACACTTGATGTGTTATTTGATTGTTTTCACCATGGATGAAAAATTTTAATCACTTATATATGGATAATGAATTGTCTATATATGTAAACTAGAATTGTGTGATAATAGCCATGCTAAATAAGAAGTGATGACAGTGAAATCCCTTGAACCTGAAATCATGAAAAAATGTGGAAGATAAAATGTGTTGTTTTGTGTTTGTGTGCCTAATGTGACTCTTTTGTGGTTATTTGAACCCTTTTGTGGATCGTTTGGTGATGGAGGTGACTGACTTGGGTGTGGAATGTGTTGGGAAACAAAGTGATGCTTGGTCGACATGGGATGTGGTGTAGGCTATTGTGTGGTAGTTGTGATGTGTGGATATTAGGGTGAGGAATTTGGGATGCAGTGATGACTTAGCTTATGTTGTGTTATGAAATATTGGTGGTGGAAGTGAGATAGAGGAGCTGTTATGTGGTGTGGTTTTGTTAGTTTCCCAGTTATCCATGGAATGAATTGAAATGCTGAAACTAAAATGACATGGGTTAGTAAATGAATAAGTATACAATTAAAATTAAATACAAGAATGATCTGGATTTGATATGTGGTAAATAGATTAAATGTTTTGATTGATAAATTAATGGTTTCTCTTAATGTGAAATAAATGTCTTAGTAAATGGGAGTTAGTAGAAACTCGTAAATTTTTGAAATGGTAGAACTCATAATTGAAAAGGAATATGAAATGTGTCTTGTGTGTGGTATGTTGCATTAGATAATGGTAGTGACGTTGTTGTGTGATAGTGCTGATACAGAGGTTGTGGAAGTTGGGTGACCTTGGTTGTCTAAAACAATAGGTTTGACCTATGTGCAACTATTGTATATTGTATTTTTCTTATGATTTTTATATTAACCCCACCATATTCTCATATTACACTGACACCCAAAGTTTTTGGGTTCCGAGTGTTTTTTCCCAAAGATCTATGATGGTGAGGATGGATGGATGACTACCCCCTCTACCATACTCTCTCTTCCAGTCAGGGTTCTTATGCCTGGGTTGTGATGGTTTGCGAACATTGTTGGCTTGAGGTGGTGATTTATGTGAGGGTGAGGTGGTTCATAGTTGGGTTCATGCATGTTAGGAGGAGGTCACAAGTTTGATGTACTTCATTTTCATGATAACCTACTATCCTGGTTATTTTTACGTAATTATGAGAGGATATGTATGTGATGACATGTTGCACACAAGGTGAACAGTATGATATGTTTTCTTAGGTTTCTTCAGGCAGTATATAGTGTAGTTTCCTGGGTGTCTTTGGGTATGAACATGTAGAAGGTATGGTAGTGTTTGGAGGTACAACATTGGGGTGTGAGAGTGGAAAATTAGTGGGAAAGTAGTGCATGATACCCTTTATCAATATGATTCTTATTATTTTACTATGATAGATACATTATTTGGTGAGAATTTCATGGTGAGGGTGGTATTGGTTAGTTGAACTATTTAGGTGCATGTTGGTTCTGTTGTTTGTTCATGTGTGCATTAGTATGCTCTTTTCACATGTGCATGAGATAACTTGGGTATGATCTTACTGAGTATACATGTTATGCTCAACCTATATATACAAAAAAAATCAGGTTTCTAGGAGGACTTTGAGGGCTGAGTTAGACATTAATAGTTTGTACATTGGAGTTGTTGTTGAGTCATTTGCTTAATATTTCTTTTGGTATTCATTTAGAGACACTATTGTTTTTTTTTTGACATTCTTCATGGTTTTCTGGGATGGTTCTGGTTTAATTTTATATTATGTGTTGGAGTTTATTGGTGGTTATTCATTCTATATCCTGGTCCTTATTATTCTTGAGGGTAATTCCATCCATATATAAGTTTCCAATACCCTCAGTACTAGTCGCCAACCTGGGGCCTACTGAAGGTAGGACTCAGGGGTCATTATCTCTCTTCCTTCATTGCCAACCTAGGAGGAGTACCTTTGAAGGGAGGGGGTCATGAGATCTACCATGTTTGAAGTTCAAACCATGTATTATATAAAATAAATAATGTTGTGTGTGTACCTTGCATTGTATAATCCTCTATTATTGTCTTTTATCTGCATGTTTAATGATGATCCCTTTGAGGCAGTCGAAGGACTCCCTCCTCCATGATGTATCCACTGATTGATAGGAAACACCCAATATTTGGATAAGATTCCTCTCTCATACAAAGTATGAAAAAATATCATGGGGTAAAGGATAAGATAAAAAAGAGATATTCTAGGGAGTTAGAGTCAGCAAGAAGCAAGACAAACTCAAACAATCATTATTTTGATGGTGTGTGCCTCCTTATATAGTCATCAAGTTATTCCCATGCATTAACTCATATGTTTATAACATATGATCTAATACCATGCAGTTGCAACATTTGAAACCTTTGGACATTACTATTCTATTGGGTATTTCATTAATTTAAATGACCATAATGATGATGGATAATATGGAATAAATGACTAAATGACAACACTTATCATTCGATCATCCAGAAAAACATAAGATGTACGACAACCATACACTGTGATTGATAAAATAGAATATAACCAAATCACATTCTAAGATTGGACAAAGGTAGTGGTATATCATTCAATGACATGCCTTATAATATACCTATATCATCATAATAATTGTTATATATTTATTCAAGAGAAAATACAAGAGAACGAAAGATTGAGGCCATGAAAAACCGGCCTAAGGGGGTCTAAAATAATGGAGACCTAGGGCGTTGCTGCGAATTAAATTCACCCCCTCCGGCTTCAAGAAGATGGAATTGGATAGGTAGGTGACATCAGAGCCATGGATGGCAAGGGAGGCCATATAATCCGAAACTTTATTCCCCTCTATCCATGTATGTGTAACTTGCATGCTACTCTTCAGTAGTTCCTTACATCTCCTAATGATGTACATTAATGACCAGGGAGTGGATCCTCTGTCCAGCAGGGATTCATGGATGATCTTTGAGTCGGTTTCCACATGGCAGATGTCCATACCTTTCTGATTACACAAGTTGATCCCAGTGAGGAGAGCCTTGGCCTCCGCTTGAAGTGCGCATCCGTTACCAAAGTGCGTCGTGAATGTGAGGAGTACACATCCTTCTGAATTACATACCACTCCTCCTCCTCACATGATACCTAAGTTGCATGAGCCATTGGTGTTAAGTTTGAGACCTTCTGCTGGGGGGTTCCATTTTACACATTGTCCTTGCAAACCCACCATGGGGATATCCTTCTCGGGGCAAGCCTGCATAGTTTGAAGGTAGGAAGCTTCCCGCCATCCCTTGAGAAGGGGAACCATATCCATGAGCAGGCATTTAGTATGCACGATGATGGACCTCCCTGATGAGTTCCGCCCCGCGTATCTTGCTTTGTTTCACGCCTTCCAAAGACACCAACAACCATCACTGAAAACTACCAAACGTGCCATCTGCTTCAGTCCTTTTTCCAGAGTCCCCTGGAACCATCTCTCAAGGATCACTGGCCCTCAGAGCTCAATGGGGAGTACACCTCCTTCTGATTGTATATATCATAATCTATCAATATGAAATTAGATGATAATGATAATTGAATTTTGGATCCATGTTATCTCATATTTGTCTCTCTTTTATCTATTTTATACACAAATGTTTTCATTTTAATCACTCTCCCTCTTTGGTCAACGTTTCAATCATTGTTTGGACCACTAATCATATACATACACATATATGATAATGGAAATAAAAAAAATGATAACCCAATTTATTAAAAAATTCTATAATTTTAAAAAAAATGATAAATCATATATTGAAATTGAATATTCAAATAATATTTTTTTATTTAAATTTAAAATTTAAAATAATCCAAATTGATAATTAATGCACAATGGTTAAAAGACAATTTGGATCAGGAGTGACAATGTTTATTAATGAATTGGTTACTTGAGAGGCTGGAAATACCTAACCCAATTTGCCAGGAGTGATGGTTAATTGGGTTTTTACGATCTTAGAATAACGAACCCAAAAACCGATTAATATTAGGGTAGAGTTTGGATATTAGTTTCAGGGAACCCAAATCTAATTAAATTAATTATTTTTTAAAAAAATAATAGTAAAATTATAAAATTTATCTATTAGTTTTTTAGTTCAGTTCATATAAATAAATTCTAAATTTGAATTTTTATTAAATTAATTATTATCAATTCATTAATTATATATTTTAAAATGATAATAAAATTTTAGAGTGTATTTATTCAATATGGTATTATTCATTTTATATGTATAAATTAAGTTTAAAAAATTTAAATTATAAACAAGTATTTAAATGGACTGGGTAGCTGAATGATTATTTTAAAACGTAATAGGATAATGACAGAGTAATGAGTTTAAAAAAGAGAAAATCATTATTGGGGACTAAAAGTTGAAATTTATTCCAAAGAAGGGTCGTCCCAAGTAAAAATTATTTCAAGAAAATAATTATGGTGGTCTTTCATTGAAATAAATCACAACTTTTAAACCTTCACCACATATATATATATATATAATTATAGTGTGTGTATATATATATATAATTAAAATTTTATAAAACCTAAAATTTGGTATAATTAAACCTAAATCTATTTAATTTTTCAAAAATAAAACCCTTTATAACTAGGGATTGCAATGGGGTGGATAGCCGAGCATTTAGGGATACCCAACCCCGAACCCGAATAAGTATTACACTAACGAAATTCACTTTTATCCATTTAAATATTACCCTAACCCTAATCTGAATAATGAAATATTACCTGTTTAAATACCTAAATCTGATTAATTATTATTTTATTTTATTTTATTTTTTTAATAACCAAAGAAGAAACCAATTTATCAAAAAATAATAATAATAGTGTTGGTGGCAGCCAACATCCAAATGACTGGGTGCAACTATGGGGAGGTAGATAATAAGGGGGAGGGGGAGTGTCAATGGGAAGTAGGTGGATGCCACTATTGCAATTATGTACTTTATTAGTGCTACAAATAACATTCATTAGTGCAAGAAAAGTACTAATGTTTTAAGAATATTTGAAATATCATGGATTTTATCGGTGTTAAAAATAACACTGATAAAATCTCCCTTTATCAATACTAAAAAAACATTGATAAAGTGGGGCCTTTATCAGTGCTTTTGTAGCATTGATAAAAGCCAAACTGTATGAGTTTCATATTGAAATTATAACAAACTGTAGCAAAAAAATATAGAATTTAATTTCAATTAAATTTACATAAAAATACAAAAAAAAACACTATACAATGATTGAAAAAATTTCAAACATTGGTAGGTACAATTACATTGGTATGTACAATTTACAACAAACATCAACAAATTCAAAAACATTATTTTGTTGTCTTTGGACCCCTTCTCAAAAGATCCTGATCATGCTACCAGTTGTTGAACAAACTACCTAAACAAGAAAAAAATAGTGTACCTTATAAAAAATAATTTTTATGTTAGTAATACTATAAATAAATAAATGAAACATAAATATGATACCATGCATTAATAAAATGTTGCTTTTAAACTGAAAACATACATTTCGAGTCATACTGAGTACACCGCGTGTTAGATTAATGTGGGGTTGATTCCAATACATCACAATTGATTTATAGATCATTGTACTAAATTATAAATTCAATATGAGTTCATTTTATTAGTTTTGAGTATATGATGCATGTTTTGAACTAAAATTTTGATTTTAAATACAAACATGCACTTTGAGTTATATCGACCACACTATGTGTCAGATTGACGTGTAGCTAATTCCTACATGTCATAAATTATTTATGAATTTATATCTTAAAATATTAAGAAAATTTGAGTGTGTTTTATTATTTTTTAGTGAGTGACACACATTTTAAACTAAAATGTTATTTTTAAACTGGAAATGTGCACTTTGAGTTATATTGGTCACACCGTGTATCAGATTAATGTGTGGTTGATTCCTACAAGTCACAAATGACTTATGGATCATTTTAATAAATTATCAAGACCATAAAAGTGTGTTTTATTGGTTTTTAGTGAGTGAAACATGTTTTTAACTAAAATGTCACTCTTAAACTGAAAACACATATTTTCAGTCATATTAGTCACACCATGTATCAGATTGAGGTGAAGCTAATTCCTATACGTGAAAAATGACTTATGGATCATTTTCCTAAAGTATCAAAATAATTTAATTTTTTTTCATAGTTTTGAGTATGTGATGTGTGTTTTGAACTAAAATGTCAATTTTAAATAAAAACACACACTTTGATTCATATCGATCACACCGTGTGTCTAATTGATGTGTGGTTAATTCCTACATGTCAAAAATGACTTATGAATAACTTTATAAAAGTATCAATACAATATGAGTGTGTTTTAATGATTTTCAATGAGTGAAATTGGTTTTGAACTAAAATGTCATTTTTAAACTGAAAAATGCACTTTGAGTTATACTGGTCACATCATGTATCAAATTGACGTGTGACTGATTCCTACCAATCATAAATTATTTATGGATAATTTTAATTAAATACAAAGATAATCTTATTGTGTTTTCTTAGTTTTTAGTGAGTGGAACATTTTTAATTAAAATATTTTATTTTTGAATTTAAAACACACACTTTTAGTTATACCAATCATGCCATGTATCAGATTGACGTGTGACTGATTCCTACACATCATAAATAACTTATGGATTATTATACAAAAGTATCAAAATAATATGAATGTTTTTTCTCAGTTTTGAGCATGTGACTTGTGTTTTGAACCAAAATGTCAATTTTAAATAAAATCACATACTTTGAGCCATATCGGTCACACCGTGTGTCCAGCTGACATGTATTTGATTATTAAACATCAAAAAATGACTTATAGATCATTTTAATAAAGTATCAAGATAATTCAAGTTTTTTTATTAGTTTTCAGTGGGCGACACATGTTTTGAACTACAACTTCATTTTTAAACTAAAAACACGTGATTTGAGTCTTATCGGTCACATCATGTATCAGATTGACATGTGGATGATTCCTACTAATAAAAAATGATTTATGGATAATTTTCCTAAAATATCAATACAATATGAATGTTTTTTCTTGGTTTTTAGTGAGTGGAATGTTTTTAACTAAAAAGTCATTTTTAAACAGAAAACACGCATTTTGAGTCATATTGGTCACACTGTGTATCAGATTAATGTGTGGTTAATTCTTATACATCACAAATAAATTTTGGATCATTTTATTAAATTATTAATACCCTATAAGGGAGTTTTCTTGTTTTTCAGTGAGTGACACATGTTTTAAACTTAAATGTCACTTTTAAACAGAAAACGCACATTTCAAGTCATACCTTTCACACCATGTATCAGATTGTGGCGCGACTGATTCATACACACCACAAATTACTTATAAATAATTTTCTTAATTATTAAAACCATATGAATTTTTTTTTACTTAGTTTTGATTATGTGACACGTTCTTTGAACTAAAATGTCAATTTTAAATAAAAACACACTTTGAGTCATATCGGTCACACCGTGTGTCTGATTGACATATGGTTGATTCATACAAATTAAAAATGAATTGTGGATCATTTTTCTAAATTATAAATACAATATGAGTGTGTTTTCATGATTTTCAGTGAGTGGAACATGTTTTGAACTAAAATGAAATTTTAAAACTGAAAATAAGCAATTTAATACATATCAATAACATCATGTATCATATTGACATGCGGTTTATTCCTACTCATTAAAAATGATTCATGGATCATTTTCCTAAAATATCATGACAGTCCAAGTTTTTTTTCTTGTTAGTGAGTGGCATGTTTTTAACTAAAATTTCATTTTTAAATTGAAAACACACACTTTGAGTTATAATAGTCACACCATGTATCAAATTGACATGTGGTTGATTCATACACACCACAAATAACTTATGGATCATTTTCTTGAAGTATAAAACAATATGAATGTGTTTTATCCATTTTGAGTATGTGATGCATGTTTTTAACTTAGATGTCAATTTTAAATAAATACATATGCATTTAGTAATACCAGTAACACCATGTGTAAAATTGATGTGAGGTTTATTCCTACACATTGAAAATGAATTATGGATTTTTTTAATCAAGTATCAAGAGAATATCAGTGTATTTTATTATTTTTTAGAAAGTGACACATGTTTTGAACTAAAATGTCATTTTTTAACTGAAAACATGCACTTTGAGTCATACTAGTCACATCATGTATCAGATTGATGTGTGAATAATTTCTACTTGTCATAAATGATTTATGGATTGTTTTCCTAAAATATCAATGCAATCTGAGTATTTTTCTTTTTTTTTCACCGAGTGGAATGTTTTTAACTAGAATTTAATTTTTAAACTGAAAATAAAAACTTTAAGTCATATTGATCACACCATGTATCTGATTGATTTGTGGATAATTTCTACACATCAAAAATGACTTATGGATTTTTTTACTAAAATATCAAGATCATACGAGTTTGATTTCTCAGTACACATGTTTTTAACTAAAATGTCACTTTTAAACTGAAAACACACATTTAAAGTCATACCAGTCACACCATATATTGGATTAATGTGAGAATAATTAATACACATAAAAAATGACTTATAGATCATTGTCTTAAAGTATCAAAAAATATGAAAGTTTTTTCTAGATTTTGGGTATGTGACATGTGTTTTGAACTAAAATGTCAATTTTAAATAAAACACACACTTTGAGTCATAATGGTCGCATCAAGTGTATTCTTGATGTGTGGTTGATACTTATACTTAAAAAATAACTTACAGATCATTTTCATAAAGTATCAAGACAATATGAGTGCTCCTTCTTAGTTTTTAGTGAGTCATACATGTTTTTAACTAAAATGTCATTTTTAAACTGAAAACACACAATTTGAGTCATACCAGTCACACCATGTATCAGATTAATTTATGAATGATTACTACTCATAAAAAATGATTTATGGATCAGTTTCTTAAAATATCAAGATAATATGATTATTTTTTCTAAATTATTAGTGAGTGGAACATTGTTAACTAAAATATAATTTTTAAACTAAAAATACGCACTTTGAATCATACCAGTCACACTGTGTATCGAATTGACATGTGGATGATTCTTATACATCACAAATGAATTATGGATCATTTTAATAAATTTTCAAGACCATACCAGTGTATTTTCTCTATTTTAGTGAGTAACACACTTTTTTAACTAAAATGCCACTTTTAAACTGAAAACACACATTCCAAGTCATACTGGTCACATTGTGTATCAAATTGTGGTGAGGTTGATTATTATACATCAAAAATAACGTATGGATCATTGTATTAATGTATAAAAATAATATCAATGTGTTTTCTTGGTTTTGATTATGATGCACATATTTTGAACTAAAATGTAAATTTTAAATAAAAGCATACAATTTGAGTCATACCGTCCACACCGTGTGTCTGATTAATGTGTGGTTGATTCATACATGTAAAAAATGACTTCTGGATTGTTTTCCTAAATTATAAAGACAATATGAGTGATTTTTCTTAGGTTTCAATGGGTGACACATGGTTTTAACAAGAATATTATTTTTAAACTAAAAACACGCACTTTGTGTCATGTCAGACACATGGTGTATTAGATTAACATATGGTAAACTACTACATGTAAAAGATGAATTATGGATTTTTTTTTATATAATATCAAGACAATTTGAGTTTTTTTTCTCTATTTTTAGTGAGTGACATTAATTTTTAACTAAAATATCATTTTAAAACTGAAAACATGCACTGTAAGTAATTTTGGGTATATAGTGTGTCATATTGACATGTGGTTGATTCATATATGTCAAAAATGAAATATAGATAATTTTACTAAAGTATCAAGATATTTTAAGAATTATTTTTTGGTTTTTAGTGAGTGAAGCACTTTTTGATCTAAAATGTCACTTTTAAATTGAAAGCACACACTTTGAAACATATTAGGTACACTGTGTGCCAAATTGATGTGACATTGATTCCTACATGTCAAAAATTATTTATGGATAATTCTAATAAGGTATCAAGAAAATATGATAACATTTTCTTATTTTTTAGTGAGCGATGCATGTTTTGAACTAAAAACTCACTTTCAAATAAAAACATGCACTTTTAGTCATATCAGCCACATCATTTGTCTGATTGGCATGAGTCTAATTTGTACATGTCACAAATGAATTATAGATCATTTTACTAAAGTATCATGACTATATATAAGCATATTTTATTGTTTTTCAGTGAGTGACATGTGTTTTGAACTAAAATGTCACTTTAAAATAAAAACACACATTTTCAACCGTATCGGTTACACCATGTGTCAGATTGATGTTTAGATAATTCCTACATATAAAAAGTTAATTATGAAACATTGTACTAAATTATCAGATAATATGAGTGTTTTTTCTTAGTTTTTAATTAGTGATTCATGTTTTGAACAAAAAAAGTTACTTTTAAACAAAAAACATGTACTTTGAGTCATACCGGGTACACTGTGTGCTAGATTGATGTGCAACTAATTTCTATATGTCATTAATGACTTATGGATCATTTTATTAAAGTGTAAAGATAATAAAATCGTGTTTTATTGGTTTTTAGTGAGTAATGTACATTTTTAACTAAAATTTCAGTTGTAAACTGAAAACACGCACTTTGAGTCATTTGTAAACTGAAAACGCATACTAATGAACATAAAAAAGTCAAATAAAGAACATATAGCTCTATGAAGAGAAAAAATATCTCTATAAAGAGAAAAAATAGTACCTAATTGAATCATCCTTGTTGAATAATTTTTCAAGAATTGATTTTTCTCCAAGCATTTTTTCCTCTTTATAGATCACAAAATGGTTGGAGAAAAATCAATTCTTGATGAAGTTGCCTCTTCATGATCTCTGTGAAATTAGCTAAATAAATAGTAGAAAAAATGATATGAAAATTAAATAAAAAATAAATAGATAAAATGATAATAAAATTAACTAAATAATTATTATGAAGTCGTGTCTTCATGATTTCTGTATACATTCTGACACCATGTATTCCACCCACTCATTTCTAAACAAATCTATTTCCTCTTTTGAATACGTATATTGTTGAAATTAATGATCATAATAGAAAAATATTAATAAAATATTAATAAATATTTTAAATGAAATTTAAATCATCATAAAAAATACCTCTCTGAGGATTCTAGTTTATTTATAGAATATAATATTTTCATAAATTTGCGAACGTAGTAACCAAAATCTTTACCATTAGTTTATTTCAGACATTGTACATACATTGATAAAAATAAGTAATTTGTTTTGATATATGTTTTTAAAGTGATATATTATTATATATACCATAATACTTATCCAGTTGTAGAATTTTATGGGATTCTTATGCTCATAGACCATCCTCATACCGTGATTTTGATGATATTTAAACCCCACCCTATCATAAAAAAAATTCATTCAAACATAATATAAAATGTATAACCTAAATTTTATTTTCAAAATGTTTAATATATTGTATTAAAAACTTATAAAAATCACCATTTATGGTTTATTTTTTGTTAATACATATTTTGAATCCAAAAAAATAAATATTTTGAGTATCCATATTGATTACAAAGAACAAGAAATGCTCCCTAAAAAAGGAATAATTAACAAAAAAATGAAAATATATTTGATATGATTAAATTGTAGAGTTTTACCCATGAATCATGAGTATTAAGAAGAGTTTTTCATTTATGATTTTATTTTAAAACATTGTGGTCAGTCGGTCCACTATTTATAAACATTACTTTTCTTATAATTATCTTTTTTGTGTAGAAGTGATGTGAGGACTAATGAGTCCAAATTTTTTTTCATAAGGTTTTACCTTAAAATATTACTGATATATACAGCTGTAAAAAAATATGAATAGTATTTAAATGTAATTAACACTTTAGATCGGCTATTTGAAAAATAGATTATGAAAACACACCTCATGTATACATTTACTATTAAGACACCCAATCATCCATGATTGAGAATTTTATCTACATTCTCAAGACCAAGATAATCTATAATGGCCTCTCCATACATTTATTCTTCAAAATCAATGGTGGTTATATTACCATCTTTGAAAATTAAATCCTCATGAACATATAATATCAATAAATGTAGAAGTTGAATTGGCGGGGTAAAGGTACTCTCTGAAGGTATTTTCAATTTATTAGTTAATCCTTTAAATTATTTTGATTTTATTATTTATTTCCCTTTCATTTTCTTCATTTGTAATAATATTTTGTGGTTGATGCCTTTTTCATTGATTATTAAAGGTTTTGAATAAAAATAAATTGGAAAGGACCATCCCCATTTTTGACATGTATTTTTACAAGATCAAATGACTATGATATGAAATTTCCAATAGAAAGTTCAACTATGTGGACATCTAGACAATCAAGGGGAATAGATTGCTCATAACTCTACTTTTTCACTACATGAATCCCTACTCTCATGGGATCTTTTGGAATTTTTCTATTGTGTGGAATATCTCCCAAGATATTATACATTGTACCCCTCACAACAAAGTGATATGTGGGTGCTTATAGATATAAATCACAATCAATTTCACCCTGTAGAATATTATTATAGGAAAGGTATCAGATCTGATTTATTCACATTTTTTTAAAACAATTATGGAAAAACCAAACCTCCGATAAGGTAGACCTTTGAGGGGAATGGCTCACCTAAAATTTTAGGGGATTGATCTTTATATAGAGTTTTTTGTTGTGTTTTTTCTTATATTTTATTCCATTCTATAAAATTCTCTAACAACCTAGACTTACAATTAATTTTTTCTTATAGAATTTTTATTTGTTCTTGCATCTCATCCATTTTATTAGCTGTACCCCCCTTGTGTATTTCTTTCCTCAAAATATGTTTGAGGAGATACTCTAAAATTTGCACCTTTGACATGGCCATATTGTTCTGGACACTAAAAATGATCATTCATCTAGTACATCCAATAGATATTTGTGTGTATAAACTAGATAAAAAATATAATAAAATAAGTAGTCATTATTATGAAATACCAATTTAAATCACAATAAATTTTTATTCTATCATACTTACACATGATTCCCATACTCTTTTTGTGCTTTCATCTACTATTACTTCATATCTATTTGCATGAGCTTCTTTCCATAGTGCATGATATGGGATGGAAGCGGCTTTGGATTTTGATTAATCAATCCGTATATAAATAAAAGAACATAATTATGTTGTTGTTTCATGACACATAAAAGTATTACAATATATTTAAAATACATACCATTTTTTCAAGTGAAACATACTCCATAATTGTTTTATGGTAGGGGTACATTGGTTTTGATGCACGCTACTTATTTTCAGCACTCAGTTGTTGTTTCATAAATTAAAAATTCTTAATCAAAGTGATTAATACAAATATTTCCAAGTAAATTATTATCAATCAAAATGTAACTGAAATGGTTCCTCCTCGCAATGGGTAATAAACACATTCATGGTTTCTTAGTTTATCATGTGTGCATATATATATGGTGGGTGTGATTTTACTTTCCCTTCACAGCATCCTTAAGATGATACTTTGTAAGAATTGTCTAAAAGGATCTATGATACTTTCCAAAAACCATCGATAAAGATATAATTTGATAGTAATCTAGTATAAATTCACTTTTTAAGGTACAATGAAGTGTAAATCAATGTTTTGTTATTTTATTTTTTTAGTAAAATAGATAAAGTATATCATAATATTACCATAATATCTTACCAAGTTAGTGTCTTCGTTATAGGAAAAATATTGTTCCACTTATATATATCAATAGACACGTGCATTCGAGTGGTGACCCCAATATAATTAATGAAAATACACTTGTTGGGGTTGACATGATAGTTGAGTGTGTAAGATCTCATTTTTTTTTCTCAAGTATATTCCTCTTTAATTTTTTGTTTGATTACCTTTTTTGTGATCGAGCCCTATTGTTGGCTTAAAGAATTGTTTATGGTACATTCAATGGAATGGTGGAGTTTATCTAGTGGAATGATGAAGGTTTCATGTAGCACTGGTGATGTTTTAGTGACACTGGCTAGCTGGTGTAGTCCACCAGTCAGCCAGTGGACTACCCCGGAGATCAGTAAGCCTACGGGGGGCTCATCGGCAAGCCAATGAAACCCACCGATCATCTAGTGGAGATTAGGAATAGTTTTTATCCTACAAGAGATCCACTAGCTAGCTGATGGGGTCTCCATCCATGTAGGTGCACTGGTAGACACCACTAGCTAGCCAGTGGCATCAGTCTAGGCTGGGAATATGAGGGGTATAATTGTATCCACTACCCTCAAAACCCCAATTTAGCACATAACTAACCCATGTTTGTCCCTAATTCATATTTTAAAAATGTGAAGGGTTCTCCAAAGATTATTTGGATTCTATGGTGATTTATTCTTAGTTTCTTGATCTGTTCTTTGATCCATACAACTTGAATTGGCAAGTTTTACTTGGATTTAGTGGAATCCTCTTTATTTCTCCTTGAATACTCCTCTTATAGCCTTGAAAGAGCATTTCAATCACTGTTCATTGGGTATTTTTTCATTTCACATTATTTAGGATGATCAATATTTGGATTCTTCTTCATTATCTTGAGGTAGGTGGTCTAAAAAACTCCCTAAGGTCAGAATTTTCTTTCTAGTATGTGCAACTTGTGTGATCGTGGTGGCACATCATGTGCATAACCTCTTCTAAATGAAATCCACTTATATGAATTGAATACTTATTACTAGACCTCCCACATATCCTGTTGAGTCTTTTGGAATTGATATCGGTACTTTTGTCCACCTAAGAGGTGTGCCTACCCTTAACTCATGGTTAGAAAATGGAACATATTAACCTAGTTCCCTATGTTGAATTAGGAATTGTTTATGGATTCATCTTAACATGTTAATTGGTGTAATTTTCTTGTTTAAGAATATCTTGTCATGTAGGTGGTTAAATGGTGTGAAGTTGGAATTAAAATGATGAAATAATGATATAAGGAATTAATGACATGTGAAACAGTAATTTTGATTAATTAATATGTAAATTTTATTTATCATAATGTTATGTGAATTGGAATCAAACTAGTAAATGGGGAATTGTGATTAATTTACCTATATATGGGTAACTTGGTGTAGAGTCCCAATTTTTTCCTTATAATACATTAGAATATTTATGTATATATTTTTAGATCTAGGCACCGAGATGACGTAAAATTATAAGGCTCAGTGTGCCCAAGATTAATTTTATAAAAATATTAAACATATTTTATATTACACGCATGAAGTTTATTAAAGTAAATTGAAAAAATCTTAAACATAATCTTAGATCCTAGATCCAATACCATGTTTGAGTCTAGAACACGATGTTTACCCTAGGTGAAACCTAAAATAGGTCAGTGTGGGGCATTCAGATATCACGACCATTGGAAGCATGTTCAGTTGTTAAATTAAAAAATTAATTTAATTAATTAACCAATTAACTTAATTTGGTTTTTACCTTAAATAAAATGATATGGTAATTTTCTAGGGTTATCCACATAAACCCTGGGATAATTAAGAGTTTTATTCTTCTCCTTCTGTTGGTTAATTGAATCAGATGATGATGAGACTCCGAATCGAAGCAGATCAAAGCACGGCAAACAAAATGACCCATCTCAATCATTAGAAATTATGTTCTTCTAAAAAAATGTTCCAATCTCCAGGTAGGACTCTTAATTTGTGTTTTCTTCCTCATTTGATTAAATTGTTGAGCATGATCAATTCCTTTCTTTGATCAGAACTATTTTTGAAAAAATGCATGTGCCCACATATTGAAAATAAATTGATTATTAAATTGTTTTCTAACCCCAGTTATCCAAATTTTATTCATTGGACAAGAATTTTTGGTCAATGATTGTTAAAAAATTGTTTTTATGCCTTTCTCCCACAAATTCTTCACATTATTAGTAAATATTCCTATGGGGTATCGATTCGACACTTCTGGGCAGGACTAAGCCCGATCAGACCCCGGAATTCGCAATTGATTCTCGTGTGAAGGATAGATCAAAAAATCAAGAATGAATTTAAGATTATTGAGTGGTGCGAGTGATGAATCAATTGATCAAAATCCAAACCATAGGAGGCACAACACAGGCTATGCACATAGTGCATGTGGAAAGCAGCGAACCAAATGATAATTTTTTCCAGCCACTGGACGACCGAAAAAGATGAACGACGGTGAGATTCACCATTTTTGGGTGGTTAATGGCAAGATCTGTGACAGGAAGGCTAGACATTGAATTTCAGAGTATAGACCTAACTTTCTATGAAAATCATGATTGCATTCCATGTAGTCCGAAGAACACATGGTGTATAGGGCCTTGGCTGGGATGGTTAGGGTTTTGAGGAATTATAAGTATCACACACCGTGTGGGAATCCCACACGCCATGTGACCTAGTGATGGAGAAATTGATGTGTAATTTGTGAGTACAAGGACATATGCATGACCAGGAATACACCATGTGTCGAAGTACATGAGCACAGCTAGGCACATTCCATGTTTTGGAGTACACAGACATAGGAAAAGTACATGGACACTAAGAGAGATCACAGGTAGGAACCCAGGTGGCTTGGACATACCATGTAGACCCTCTACGCACCATCTATGGTTACATGGGTTGTAATTCGTGAAGCTTAAGGGACATAAACAGGTGATAGATAAGGACCACACACTGTGTGGGTCCCCTTGCATGTCATATACCTCTTTTCTCATTTTTATGAAGCTTCAAACTCTCATATCTCCTACATTTGGATTTTTATTTTGGCATGAAAATAGTCTATCCTGAGTTTTTTTTCATGTAGAATGTGATGGTGGAATCAGTAGTGTATTTTAAGATATGATACAAGATTTTATAGGTGTGAAACTTATTTAGGAAATGGTTGATGATGGCAGTGATCACGCAGGATCTCCAGAGGCTTCTAGAGTATCACCCTCCTGGGATAAGAAATGGGTCCTCTACTTATCTATAGAGTGGAACCCTCTAACAGGGATGGGAATGAGTCCTCTATCTACTCCTCGAGTGGAACCCTCCTACTGGGTATGGAATGGGTCCTCAACCGACTACTATAGTGGAACCATATAGTTAGGTTGGGTATGGGTCTTCTAAATAATACTAGAGTGGCACCCTCTAGCTAGGCTAGGCATGGGTCCTCTATCAACTTCAGAGTGGAACCCTCCTATGGAGATAGGGCATGAGTCCTCAACCATCATAGTGGAACCCTCTTACTAGGACTGGGCATGGGTCCTCTTGTTATCTACTAAGTGGAACCCTCTTATTGAACCAAGGCATGATCCCTCTATCTCTAGATTGTTTCCCCTCGACTATGTGGCATACTGGAAAGGTATGTCTTTACTTAGATGTTTTTGCAGGGCAAACACACAAGATGTTGGGAATTGATGATGGAATTTTGGAACTGTTGGCAATCTTTGTATGGGTTGGGATATGAGATGGAGATCCCCTTCTCTCTCATTTGGGTTTCTTGGTTTGAGTATATATATATATATATATCCATGTCATTGGATCTTATTTACTCTCTTTCTTTGGGTTGAGTTGTTTACCATCTATTCCTATCGTGTCTCTTACTACTCCCCTTCATCTTTCGAGATTTCCTAATGGGTATGTATATATTCACCCCTGTATGGGATTTTCCCTCACATGTTGTGTATTATGTAGATGATGGATAGTTTTTTGGTGACTTCAGAGGATTTTAGGGATACTTTGTGCATTAGACTACGTATCATGGTCGAAACTTGAAGATTAGAAGTTGGGATCTCTCAACACTTTTACTTTCCATTTTTTTAGTTTGGGACATATTTTTGGTTGGGTGTGTATTTTCCCCCCTTTAATTTTTATAGTTTACACTATCATAATCTTGTACACCCTAGAGGTTTTGTATGCTTGGTTTACATTTTAGTTGTTGCATCTTTTTATTATTATTCCTCTGCACTTCTGCATTGAGATGGTCGGGTGTGGGAATACATATACATTTGGAAAAGGCCTCCCATTTAAGATATTAATTTCATAACTTGTCTCCAATCCCTAGCCTATGGAGGTGGTCTTGGGGTAGTTGCGGCTCGAGCCCTATTAGGTTAGGTCATGACAGATTGGTATCAGAGTATTTCATTCCTTGGGATGGTGTTTGAAGTAGTCCCCTTATAAGGATTTGGTTCGAATTTAGGGAAACAATGTAAAAATTTATCAAGTGTGGATCTCAAGTTAGGGAACCCAATGATGGTATGGGTAGCTGACGTATCCATTCACAATGACCATGAATACCTAATTTTTGACTCAGTATACCAAGACATTGGTTACATGGACCAATGGTACATGCATCATATAGGATTGAGTCTTTAACTGTCCTTCTCGAGTTAGCTCCCCATTGTATATACATATGTTCATCTGAATGTGGTACATCTTGATTAAATTTCCAAGATGACTCCATTATGAAAACCATATAAGATACTAGTTTCGGATCATGACAACAGTACGATGAGTGATGAGGCCTCAATGCAGGGGTTCATCCCCTAAGATCCTTCATTAAGGTGGATAAGTAGAATTAACCCCACCTTTTTAGTACTAGATCATACCAATAGGGTATATTGGAGATGCAATTAAGATTAGAGAACTTTATTAGTTCCAGCACTAGAGGTTGTTGAGGTTCCACAGTGAACCAAATCCCAAAGTAGCATAGGATTGGCTGGAGTTGATGGTCCATATTTTCAGGCCTATTTGTAAACTGACGAATCAGATGGTTTCACTACCAACTAGAATTTTCCATAGAGAAATTGGGAACTAGTGGAGCCTTATTATCTAGCTTCACAATGAGATGACACTCTCATGGCCCAACTTCTAGCATCTATTTCATGAGGAGTATTACCCCTCCTATTTTCACTCGATTCAGATTCAGGGTATTCTAGAGGTACATAAGTAAGAGATGAAAATTACTGAGTATGTGGATGGGTTCATAAACCTTACATGGTACTCCCTTCATATGATTTGGAATTGATACTTCTGATCATGGAGGTTTGAGCAGGGACTCTGCAGGGAGATATGTGCCAGCATGGTTCTCTTGTGAATTCTCAACTATATCGGGGTATTGGAGTGGAAACTGCTGATAGAGATATTCCTATAATTGTGAGACTAGGAATCTAGAACTAACACTAAGTATTATAGGTATGAGTCATTTGTAGCAGCTAGCAGGTTCCATTTGATAGGATCTCGACATAGGATACCTTCCCGTGATCCATATCAGGCATGTGGCCCGGGGAAACATAGAGGACTAGGGAAACCCAAAGAGGGGTGGTTCTATTCTTATGATGGTTGAGATCACATGGTGCATAACTTCCTAATATTAAATGATGAGGAGCATAGGAATATAGCATACAGGCTTCCATGGAAGAGGCAGCGCAGTGATGAGGGATCTCCTAGGAGAGGGCAGGGAGGTGGGGCTGGAATATGAGTGTGTGGATCTCTAAAAGGAGGAGCTACGAGTGGTGGAAAATGCTATGATATCATTCTACCACCACCACCAAGTGGCCTATGTCAGGATTAGGGAGATGGCGGTTAGGGACATGGACAACTGCAGGCTATAGAGGCTTGTGACCCTACAACACATGAGATGATCAGATATATGATCTGTGTTTACTTTACTCTTTAATTAGTATTATTAGACATAGGTTTGAGTCATAACTTAATCTCTATACTCCTTCTGAGAGAGATAGATCTCCCAATAGAGGATTAATCCCAACAGCTTCGTCATGAGGTTCCTATGTGGAATGCTTCTTTTGTATTGTTTATCTGCTAGTAGTGTGATCTATTGTTTGGTGGAGAGAGTTTCACATGGGACATTTTTGTTTTCATGATGGAAACCTATGAAATCATATTGGGTATGGATTGGTTATCCATGGTCTGATCCTATATTGACTATCATTGCAGATGAGTCAGATGCTTTTTCACTAATGAGACAAGGTTCATCTTTTTGGATGAGAGAGATCTTATGGCAGGACAAGTGGGATCTGCGAACAAGAGGTTGTGTCCTATCACCCATCAGTTGGTGAGTGTAACCCTTGGCATAGTAGGATCTTCATGAATCTATATTCCTTTATTGGTGGAGGATTATATGGACACATTTCTCAAGGTCGTTTTGGGACTACCTCCATGGCGGGAGATGGAGTTTTATATCAACTTGCATCCCGGGATTGCTCGGATATATTATGAAGCATATTAAATGGCCTATATCGAGCTCCGAGAGATATGGTAGCAGTTAGAGGACCTTCAAGAGAAGGGTTTCATTAGACCCAATGTGTCTCCCTAGGTATCTATAGTGATGTTCGTGAAAAAAAGAGGACATGATCTTGCAGCTTTATGTGGATTATCATCACCCGAATTTGGTCATTATAAAGAACAAGTACCCCTTTCCAAGGATTTATGACCTCTTTGACCAGTTGTGAGGCATGACATGGTTTTTGAAGATTTATCTTTGGTCTAATTACCATCAATTGAGAGTTTGTGAGGCTGATATTTTGAAACTAGAATTCATATTTCACTATGAAAACTATGAGTTCTTGGTGATTCCTTTTGGTGTGAAAAATTCTCCTATCGTGTTTATGGATTTGATGAACTAGAATTTTCGGTCGTACTTGGAACATTTTGTTTTTGTATTCATTGATGGAATACTCGTATACTCTGCATCAAAGGAGGAGTATACAGATCACTTGAGGATGGTCCTAAATTTGCTTTGGGAGCACCATATTTATTGTAAGCACTCTAATTGAAAAATTCTAGATTCATGAGGTACACTTTCTGTGGAATTTCATTTCTGATCATGTTTTGACCATAGAACCAGTGAAGATCAATGCAGTGCTTGCTTGGGATCCACCCAAGAGAGTGTCATAAGTGTGGAGTTTTCTTGGATTAGTAGGGTAATATAGTAGGTTTGTGGTATACTTCTCTAGGATTGCATCCCCTTCGACCAACCTGATGTGAAAAGGGTATCCTTTTACCTAGACTGATTAGTTCCAGAGGGCCTTTGAGGAGTTTTGGATGAGGATGATGAGTTCTCATGTGTTGAGACCACTAGAGGAGGTCATGAAGTACATAATGTATTATGATGCCTAATGAGTTGGGATTGGCTACATGTTGATGCAGCGGCAGGAGGTTATCACATATAGGTTGAGGTAGTTAAGACCCCATGAGCAGAACTATGTGACTCAAAACCTAGATCTAGCAATAGTAGTCTTCACTCTAAGGACATGGATGCACTATCTTCTAAGAGATCACTTTGTGGTTTACTCATACCATCATATTCTAAAGTACGTCTTCACTCAGAGGGATTTGAACCTGAGATAGTGGTGCTGGTTGGAGTTCCTATAAGACTATGAATTTGATATATTCTATACTCTATGGAAGAAAAACATGGTAGCATATTCCCTTAATAGAAAGTACCAGGGTCACTTAGTGTAAGATACATATGAGTAGTTGGCTTACTTGTAGATGACCTTGGTTGAGCAGGAGGGTGTAACTTTTCTTTAATCAATGGTGTTGACTCCACTTCTCGATCACGTGAGAGTCCTAGTAGAGAGACATCAACTATGAGGTCTTTCGTGACCATATATCCATATGGGATTTACTAGATGAATATTTTGAAGGAGGGAATAAATTCATTATTTTATAGGGATAGATGGTGGTTCCAGTAACAATGAGGGAGGTGGTGAAGAGGGAGTTACACACTTCTCCTTTAGGTGTACATTAGGGTGTGGGAAATATGTATATAGGCCTTCACTGGTAGTTTTGGTGGTCTGACATGAGACGAAGTGTGGCTGAGTTCATCTCTCGGTGCCTCACCTATCAGCAAGTAAAGGTTGAGAACCAGGTTCTAGAAGGTTTTTTGAAACCCCTTGAGATCCGGAAGTGGAAGTGGGATGGAATATACACAGAATTTTTTATAGGGATTCCACAAATAGTGAAGGGCCATGATGCCATCTGGATGATAGTTGAACGACTCATGAAGTTGGCACACTTCCTTGCTATCAGGGAGAAAAGTTGGTGGAGATTATGGGGAAGATGTAGGTATGGGAGATTTTTTTTCCTTCATAGGGTTCCCTAGACTATTGTCTTCGATTATGATGTTTAGTTCATGTCACAGTTGTGAAGAGGCTTGCAGGAGACATTCGAGACCCAAATGAGGATGAGTACAATCTTTCACCCCTAGACCAATGGGAAGACCAAGCACACAATCTAAGTGTTGATGGATATGTTGATAGCTTGCATGTTAGACTTTGTCTAGAGATGGGAACATCATTTTCCCTCGGTAGATTTTGCGTAAAACAATAGCTACCACTCTACTATCGGTATGGAACCTTTTGAGGCCCTGCATGAAAGACCCTACAGGCTACCCTTATGCTGGATAGAGATTAGAGATACATATCTTGTGGGACCATAATTTTTAAAGGTGATGATGGAAAAGGTCCAAGCTATCCGTTATTAGATGAGGATGACCAAGAGTAGGTAGAAATCTTACTCAAATTGTCATTGTAGGACCTCAGAGTTTGAACAAGGAGATGGAATTTTCCTAAGAGTCTCTCCATGATGAGGATTTCGAAGGTTCTTCTGAGGATACAAGTTATCCCTGAGGTTCATTGGGCCACTTGAGATCTTCAAGAGGGTTGGAAAGGTTCCTTACCACCTCTCCCTACCCCCACAGTTAGAGTGGGTGCACACTATCTTCCATGTATCACAACTGAGGAGATACATGCATGAACCTATGAACATTATTAACAGGGGTGATCTAGACATCAATTACGAAGTTAATTTTGTGGAGAACCTGCTGGAGATTGATTATTTAAAGTAGAGGACCTGATGTGGATGTACCATCCCTTTAGTTCAAGTGTTGTGGCAACATGGGAGCATGCAGGAGAGCTTCTGAGATCGGGAGAGCCAGATATGGGCATAGTATCCTGAGATATTTGTGTAGTTTTTCTTTTCAGGGATGAAAACCATAAAGGAGGGAATTATGTATAGACTTAGTGTTTTCCTTATAATACCTTGGAATGATCTTATATATATTTTTAGAGATATTTTCTGAGACGACATGCGATTCCAAGTCCTGGTGTGCCTGAAATTAATTTTATAAAAATATTAATTATATTTTATATTATACATGCGTAGTTTCTTAAAGAAAATGGGATAACTCTTAAACAGAATCTTGGATCATAAATATGAGATAATGGTTGAATTTCAAACATAATTTTTACCCTAGGAAGAACCTAAAATTGGTCGGCATGGGGAGTTTGGATATTGTGAGCATTGGCAGTGCATTCAATTAGTTAATTAAATAATTAATTTAATTAATTAACCAATTAAACTAATTTGGTTTTCTATTAAATTCACTACTATGGAAATTATTTAGGGTTATATACATAAACCTTGAGATAATTTAGATATTTCTTCTTCTCCTTCTGTTGGTGAATTTAATCAGATGATGATGAGACTCTAGATCAAAGAAGATTGAAGGATAATGAATGTAAATAATCCTCTCAATCATTGGAGTGCATGTTATTTGAAAAAAATGATCCAATATCTAGGTAGGACTCATCATTTGTGGTTACCTCTTCATTTTATTAAATTGTTGAGCATGATCAATTCCTTTCTTTGATCTTCACCAATTGTGGACAATTTAATGCACCCACATATTGAAATTAAATTGATTATTCAATTGTTTTCTAACCCCAGATATTCCAATTGTATTCATTAGCCAAGAAATATTTTCTAATGATTATTAAACCTTTGTTTTTGTGCCTTTCTCTCACAAATTCTTTGCATTCTTCATCAATCGGCCTATGGGGTATTGTTTCGACATTGTCGGGTGGGACCGAGCCCGATCGGACCCCCAAATTCACAATAGATTCACATATGAAGGATGGATCAAAAATTCGGGAATGGATTTGGGATGATTGTGAGTTTTGGTGATGGATTAGTTATTATGAATCCAAAATAGAGGAGGCATGACATGGGTTACGTGTGCGGTGTGTGTAGGAAGTGGAAAACTAAATGAGGATTTGATTTTTGGCCATTGGATGGCAACAAACAACGAATTGCATTGAGATCCACTATTTTCGGCTAGTTGGAGGCAAGATCCACAGTGGAAAGGAAAGATATGGAAGGAATGAGTGTAGATATGTCTTTCTTATAAATTTTTTACTACATGTCGTGTAGGCCCTGGGCTTCATCGACTAGGGTTTTTCAGAATTATAAGTATCACATGTTGTATGGGACCCCCACATGCCATGTGACCTAGTGATGAAAAACTCGGTGTGTACACTGGGATTACAAGGACATGGGAATAGATAGGAACACACCATGTTTCAGATCACATGGTCACTTCTAGGTACACACCATGTTTCGGAGTACACAGTGTAGGATCGAAATAATGATGTAAATGCTCAATATACAAGAGGGGGGTGAATTGTATACTTTAAAAATTCCTTTGGAACCTTTAAAGTTAGTTACAAATAACTATGTTTTCCTTAAGAAAAGGAAAGGGCTAAGTTTAACAAATTTAAACTAAGCAAATTCACAACACCTCTAACACCGAATGCAAACTTGGAAAGAGATTCCGAAAGTAGGTTCCGGAAATATAGTTTCGAAAATTGAAACTTAATAAAAGTTACAATATGAGATTCTACCTTAAAGCGTATAGAATCTAAATGAAACAGAGTACAAGTAAGGAATTATAAGGAAGTTATACTTTCCTTATGATACAAAATGCAGCGGAAATAAATGAGTAGTAGAACTACAAGTAACAAGATAGTAGTCTTTTAACCCAAAGAGAAGGGTATCCAACAACCTTGGATAAAGGTCCCTTGATTTATACTTTCAAGTAAGTATGTCTTACCCACACCAGGGTAAGCCCTCGATACGAAGATCGGAGTGTCTCTGTCTTTCTATCCCCGCAAACCCTCAACTTCAAGGTAGTTGGAAACCTCTGTCTTCCTCAGCAAGGAAGCCCTCGAACTTCAAGGTAGTCGGCACCTCTGTCTTCCTATCCCTGGAAGTCCTCGAATTTAATCACCAACATTCGGAGTCGCACGAAGCTTTGAGAGTTAATAAGAGCCTCTCTCTCTAGAAATCACTTCAAGCATGTAATCACATGAGTCGAAGATCAGTCAGCCTTTCAGCACCGAGCTCTTTCAAATGAGCTCCTATTTATAGGTAAGGTCGGCCTCCTTCCCAACGGTCATATTTTCCTTAAAGATCAGAGGGACCTGTACACGTGTAACTTAACCAACGGTTAGTTCATAACAGAATACACGACATCATTTTATAACAAAACAAGTGTAACAGAATATACGACACCATTTAAAATCTAACTCAAAAGATTCGGAGTGAAGGTTCGGAGTTAAAGTTCAGAGTGTAAAGAAAATAATAAAGAGTAGTCAAAATATAAAGGCATAAGAAAAATGAAAGTTCGGAGTGGAAATTCGGAGATTCAGAGTGTATAAAACAAAGATGATCAGATTCTGTTTAATAGGTGAATTCGGAATGAGAATTCGGAATGAGAATTTGTCATCAGAATTCGTAGTGAGAATTCCTCATCAGAATTCGTAATGGGAATTTATCATCAGAATTCGTAATGAGATTTCATCTTAGGAATTCGTAATGAGAAATCGTATCCAGAATTCGGAATAAGAATTCATCATCAGAATTCGTAATGAGAATTCGTCATCATAAATCTTAATGAAAATTCATTATCAGAATTCGTAATGAGAATTCGTCATTAGAATTCATAATGAGAATTTGTTGTCGAACTTCATAAGGATTCGTATCCTGAATCTGGAATAGAACTTAGTCAGATTTTGTATCTGGAATTCGGAATGATACTTTATTACAGTTCTCATCTGGAATTCGGATTGAAACTTCCTTATAGTTCTTATCCAGAATTCAGATCCTAAAACAGAATACTTTATATCAAAGTTTCAAACAAATCTGAGAAAACAGAAATGAATCCGAATTTTATACTTAGGAAAAATATGAATGAAAATATGATAAGGATAATTTTTCTTACAAAAGAAATTTTCCTTATAAAAGTGATTTTCCTTATAAAAGCGATTTTCCTTAAAGTTAAGGTGTTGGTGATTTTCAAAACAAGAAGGAATGGAAAAGTAATAAGGAAAACCTTATTGACTCAACAATCTCCCCCTTTTTGGAAAGCACAAACATCCTTACGAAAAAGAAATTCTAAGAAGAAAGAAAAACATTAAGGCTTATCTCCCTTTTCTTTAAGGATATTGATGAATACAACTAACTCCCCCTTAGGCTTTGAAACACTAAGGATCGTATTCTAGATTTCCAGAGTGACATTTCATTACAAATAAGAAATTCTTCTTTAATGAAAAACTCTCCCTTAGATAAACTCTTATTAGAGTTTGTTTTTCCTTAAGGATCTTTTTCTTCTCCCCCTTTGTGATTTTCAAAAAGAATTCGAGGGAATGGAAAGTATAACAAAGTACCTGAAAAATCAGTAATAACAACAAAAGAAACGACAAGCACAATTTTCATTAAGTTTGAAATCTCAGCAACAAAGAAAATTAGATACAACAAAAAGATCGGATTTAGCTATTTCAGATCTTTTTCCTTCGAAATGATCCCCTTAAGAATAGTCTTGATTTTCTTCAGGTCTTTATGATCTTCTTCGGCTTGCTTCTCTAAGACCACTATTCTTGTAGATTGAGCTTCAATCTTTTCTTCCTGGGATTTCAGCTTTTCTTCCTGAGACTTGAACTTTTCTTCCTGAGCCTTCAACTTCTGTTCAAACTCGATCCGATGATCCCTTTCAAACTTCCAGTTTTGAGAAACGGAATTCAGTTTCCCATTCAGATCTCTGACTTCTTGAATCCGAAAGTTCTTTTCATCTGTCAGCTTCTCTTCAAAGAAAGAAGTTAGCTTATTTATCTTCTTGTCCTCAGTCTCAAAAGCATCTTTAACATTGTCTTGAAATTTGTCGAATAGCCTCATCTCTTCTACAGTCTTCTTCGACCAGTTTGTCATTCTCTTGCAAGATTTTCTATGAGCTTCGTAGCCAACAAAGAAGGTTTTGAACTGAGCCTCAATCTCAATGCACTTGTCCATAACTATATATACAGAGTCATTTTTCTGATTCAAATCATGTTGGAGCATCTGACATCTTGAATCAATACTTGAGAAGGTCGAAATGGTTCCCACCAACTTTTTCAAAGACTGAACAACAAAATCATGCCCCACCGAAGATGACTCCGAATCAGAAACTTTGCTTGGAGAATTTTCTTCCTCAATAAGGTCAAGCTTTCTCTTTGAAGAACTACCAACTTCCTTTCTCTTCACCACCACTGAACTCGGAGTATCAGCAAGAATTTGATTTCCCTTGTCTCTTTTCGGAATCGATTCTTGATCTGGAGTTTTCTGCTCACTAGTAGATACTTGAATAAAATCATCAACAACTTTTTGAAAAACATCTTCCTCATTCTTATCCTTCTCTGGGGTTACTAACTTAGAGGATTCATCCTCTGAAGTTCAGAGTGACAGGTGTTCCGAAGGCGACCCCTTATAATCATCTACTTCTTTCAATAAATCTCTTGTTTCACCACTTCCTTCAGCACCTACTTCTTTCTCTTCCACTTGTTGAATCTGATCGAGTTGCTCAACATGTTCAGCTTTAATCTCTTCCGGAAAATCAAGGTTTCTTCCTGGAGTCTCAGGTAGATATTCCAAGGAGAAAGATCTCGGAACTGGAATGCTTCCGGATACTATTTCATTAAATTTTAACAAAGCTTGGACTGCCTCAGCTTCTGACATCTTTTTCCTGAGCTTCTTTTCCTTTACTTGTTTTTCAAGCTCATCAGCAGTTCTCTCCTTCAAGGCCTTAGCCTCCGCAGGGTCCAATCCGAACTGCGGATCCCCTTCTTTCCTTTTCTCTTTATCTGCTCTCCACTTCGCAACAACCTCATCAGGAAAGGCCTTCTTCTTTGGTTTGGGAGGTGCGGTTTGAACTTCCTTAGATTTAGGATCTTGTACTTCAGCTGCAACTTCTTTCAACTTTCTTTTCTTTACTAGCTTAGATGATTCTGGTTCAGCAGCCTTCGGAGCCGCTTCTTCTTGATTAGGTAAATCGAAGAACTCACTAGTCTCCTTGTTGAAAGCCACATCCATCCTCTTAAGGGTATCATCACTGACCAACAAAATTTTGCAAACCCTTGGCTTAGATCTGCAAGCTTCCTTGAAAGACTCAAGGCACCGAACTATCAACTTTGATAAAATTACTGGGTACATTACGATCTGGGCTCTGATATTTCCTTTCTTAAGATTCTCAATGGTTATAAGAATGTGCCTCATGAAGTTAAACTTCCTTATATTTATCAGGAAATCTAAGATATAGATCTCACTCTTCTTCAGGCTATCTTTATCACCTTTCCTCGGTACGATAAGACATTGTACCCACAGCTCTAGAATCCAGAAATTTGTAGGCAAACTAGCAATCTTAGGAGCTTTGTCATTTGAGAGTCCGATAGTTTTCAAGGGTTTTTCCTTGTCGAAGCTACCCTTAGAATCTGGCAGCACATGAGATATGAACTCTGCTTCTCCTTCATAGGTCATCCCTACCATGCTTGCTGCCTTGGTATAAGAAAGCATATAAGTCTTGCCATAAGACTTAAAAGAAAATTTATCCCTATTATCTTCCTTAAATAAGGAAACTGTTTCATAGAACTCAACAAGTAACTCCGAAAAAACATCGTCTTGATTCCCCGGTTTGGACACAGAAATATCTTCCCACCCATTCAACTTAATATTCTTCAAAATAAGAGAATCATAGTTGTTGAAGAAATCCGGATGGACTAACCTTTCTCTGTAAACTAACCATTGTGAAATAGGTTTAGAGGATGACATTTCTTGAGAAGCTAACTCGACAGACATTCGGATCTGATGACCTCTGAGAAGTTCAGAACGGAGAAATCTAAAGTTCGGAATGACCTTAAAACAGAGAGGTAGAGCTTCGGGACGCTGGAGCTTGAAATCGATGTGGGAAATGTATTTGGGTCCCCTTTATATAGGCAATGAAACGATGGTTCAACTTCCTCGGTTGATCGAACGATTGTGATAAGCTGAGATCAGATCTGACGGTTGAAAACGAATTCTCAAGAAAACTTGAATCTGATATTTTTGAGGTTTTTATTAAAACAAAGAATTAAGAAAACTATAATCCGAAAACAAAATACAAGAAAATACCAGCAAGTAAAATTTGACTACGAAAACTTGAGTAAGGTAATCATACCTTTCAGATTGGCTTATGAGGATTATTCGTAATGGGTAATATTCTTACGAAAACAAAAAAAAACTTTATTACAAAAACACAATTTGGAAAACTCGCTACGAAAAACAAACTTAGTATGGAAAAACTCATTACGGAAAACTCATTACAGAAAACTCAATACGAAAAACAAATTCCAAGAATTTGAGGGGGAAAAATATTATGAGAGATTCAGTATGAAAGTTCTGTTATGAAAATACCAGTACGAAATTTTCCATTCCAGATGTTTTCAATATGAACACTTCCATTCCAGAAGTATTCTGTATGAAAGTATCCATTCGGGAAAATTTTAATTCCGAGAAGTTTGAAAACGGTTTTTGAAAAACTTTGTTAAACTAAAAATCAAATGTACTCCCCCTATGAAAAGGAGTTTATTGCTGTAAGGAGACTTTTTCAACAGAAAGTTAATTAAGAAAGATTACCTTACGGTTATCATTCCTAACTTCTGTTTAATATATTCAAATCCATCAGAAGGCAAAGATTTTGTGAACATATCATCAAGTTGATCTTGTGTTCCGATAAACTGAAGAATAATATCTCCTTTGAGTGTGTGATACCTAAGAAATTGATGCCTAATATCTATGTGTTTTGCACGGGAGTGATGTGCAGGGTTCTTACTAAGGGAAATGGCACTAGTGTTATCACACAAAATTTGAGTTTTAGTAAAACTCAAGCCATAATCTGTGAGTGTGTGTTGCATCCAAAACACTTGAGCACAACAACTTCCAGCTGCTACATATTCAGCTTCAGCAGTGGAGAGTGCTACAGAATTTTGCTTCTTGTAGGACCAAGAAACTAATGAATCTCCTAAGAAATGACAAGTTCTGGATGTACTTTTTCTATCCATCCTACATCCACCAAAGTCAGCATCAGAAAATCTTTTTAGGATAAAATCATTTCCAGAAGTATAAAATAATCCTAGATCCATGGTTCCTTTAAGGTAGCGAAAAAATATTTTTACTTCCTTTAAGTGAGATTCCTTAGGATTGGATTTATATCTTGCACATAAGCATATTGAGAACATTAAGTCTGGTCGACTAGCTATTAAGTAAAGTAAACTTCCTATCATACCTCTAAAAGATGTTTGATCTACTGGTTTCCCAGCTTCATCAAGATCTAAAGAGTTTGAGGTACCAATAGGAGTACGTATACTCTTTGTATTGTCATAGCCATACTTTTTATGAAGATATTTAATATACTTATGTTGAGATATATAAGTCCCTTCTGGTTTTTGAGAAATTTGAAAACCAAGGAAAAAAGTTAACTCGCCCATCATACTCATTTCAAACTCAGATTTCATTAGACTTGCAAAAGATTCGTTCAAAGATTGCTGAGTTGAACCAAATATGATGTCATCAACATAAATTTGAACAATCAAAACATTTTTCTTATCTTTCTTTATAAAAAGAGTTGGATCTGCATTTCCCTTAACATAGTTATTTTGAAGCAAAAATCCAGTGAGTCTATCATACCATGCTCGTGGGGCTTGTTTAAGGCCATATAGAGCTTTGGTAAGTCTAAAAACATGATCAGGATGTTTTGTATCTTCAAATCCAGGAGGTTGTTCAACAAAAACTTCCTCTTGAACATAACCGTTAAGAAAAGCACATTTCACATCCATTTGGAAAAGTTTGAAATTAAAGAATGCTTTGAAGGCAAGTAGAATACGGATAGATTCAAGTCTAGCTACTGGAGCATAGGTTTCTTCATAGTCTATTCCCTCTTGCTGATTATAGCCTTTAGCAACAAGTCTAGCTTTATTTCTTACTATGACTCCATTTTCATCACATTTATTTCTGAAAACCCATTTTACTCCAATAAAAGAAGTTTCCTTAGGTCTTTCAACCAAGGTCCAAACTTTATTCCTTTCGAATTCATTTAGTTCATCTTGCATGGATTTAATCCAATCATCATTACCTAAAGCTTCATCAGTGCTTTTAGGTTCTAATTGGGAAAGAAATTCTAGATGTTATACTTCATTTCTTAAGGAACTTCTAGTCCTTACAGGTTGATTTACATCACCAATGATACTATCACTGGGATGATTCTTAAGAAACACCTGATTTGGGTTTTGTAAAACCTGTTCATCAACATAGGGTAGAAAGTCTTCTGGGGTAAATGTTTCAGAAGTATCTTCTAGAACATTATCCTTATCAGAAGGTTCTTCTATCAAAGGTTGATAATCGGTTTTTGAAAACACATCCGAGGAAGTAGGTAGGGATGGTTTAAAAACAAAAGGATCTGACTCATCAAATTTACATGTATTGTTTCTTCAACAGTGCAAGTATTTTTATTAAAAACTCTATAAGCCTTAGAGATTTTGGAATATCCTAAGAAAATCCCTTCATCGGATTTTGGTGCGAATTTATGTAAGTTATCTTTAGTATTCAAAATAAATACTTTGCAACCAAAAACCTTGAAGTAGGACAGTCTTGGTTTTCTACCATTCTATAACTCATAAGGAGTTTTATTAAGAAAAGGTCTAATCAAAACTCGATTTATAGTATAGCAAGCAGTGCTTACAGCTTCAGCCCAGAAATGTCTAGCAATAGAATATTCACTCAACATGGTTCTAGTTATCTCTTGAAGAATTCTATTTCTTCTTTCAACTACACCATTCTGTTGAGGAGTTCTAGGTGCTGAAAAATTGTGAGTAATACCTTTCTTACTACAAAAAGTTTCAAAATCAGAATTTTGAAATTCTCCTCCATGATCACTATGAATAGTTTTCAATGGAAGGTTTTTCTCATTTCTAACTTGAGCTCTAAAACTTTTGAAATATGAAAAAGCTTCAGACTTCTTTGCTAGAAAATATACCCAAGTAAACCTAGTGTAATCATAAACTAGAACAAACACATAGTATTTGCCTCCAATACTTCCAGTTTGTGTTGGACCAAAAAGATCCATGTGCACTAACTGTAATGCATCGGTTGTTGAGACTTCACCAATTTATTTAAAACTAGATTTATGTTTCTTGCCATATTGACAAGGATCACAAACTTTAGAAGAATTAAATCTAAGCTCCAGTAGATCCTTAACTAGTTTCTTCTTAGAGAGTTTACATAGGTTCCTAAGATTACAGTGACCTAGTCTTCTATACCATAACCAGGAATGATCTTCCATTGCACTAAGGCAAGTTAAATATTGGATTCTAAGTTCTTCTAAGTTTAAGGTGTAAACATTCTCTTGCCTATTGGCTGAGAGAATAAATTCTTCCTTGGAATTGTGAACTAAACACTTATTATTCCTAAAATTCACAAGGTAACCTTCATCACATAACTGACTTATGCTAATGAGGTTGTGCTTAAGACCCTTAACAAAAAGAACATTTGAAATCAAGGTTTTACCAAGAAGAACAATATTACCAATACCAATAATCTCACCCTTATCATTATCTCAGAAAGTTACTTTTCCTCCTTTTTTTTGATAATATTTTCAAAATAGCTTTTATTACCAGTCATGTGCTGGGAACATCCACTATCCATGTACCATGTATTGTTGCTGGTACTCTCTTTATTTTCCTGAAATCAAGAAGAAAATTAGACTTTCGGAATCCAAATTTTTTTGGATCCAAGATTTTCAGATAATAAAATTTTAGGTACCCACATCTTCTTAGAGAAATAAGCTTTGTGAAAACCTAAAGATTGGGTTTTGTTTAAGGAACAATTCTTTGCCCAGTGACCACCACATTGACACTTGGTACAAAATGGGGCACTTTGAGGAACAAAATAGTTGTTACTAAAAACTGGTTTTGCATGGGTATAACCAAATCTGGATTTATTTCTTAAAGGTCATATTTGGGAATACATTTTATCAAAATTTTCTTTACCATAGGTAAATTTTGATAAACACTTCTTTAAGGAAAAAATTTCGTACTTGAGTTTTATAACCAAGTTTTTATCCTCAAAATCATTAGTTTTAGAACTAGAGTTAGGCTCGAAAACATTTTTATTAGAAATTACTTTTTCTAATTCTTTAGAAAGTTTGTTCTTCTCAAAACTTACTTCCTCAAGATTTTTTGAAATACTTTCAAAATCAGCATTTTTCTTATCAAGATCTTTAGAAAGATTTGATATCTCTTTTGTAAGAATAGAATTTCTAGAGTTTTCCTTATCAAGTTTTTTATTGAGTTTGGAATTCTCAATTTCAAGAAGTTCAGCAAACCTAGAGACTTCTTCATAAGTAGGTAAAGTATTTTCCTCATCAGAAGATGATTCTTCATCAGAAAAGTTATAATACTTACTATCATTGGAATTTAAAGAAATATTGGTCAATGATTCATCATTCCGTACCTTAGCCATAAGACAATGATTATCAATAGGTAATCTGGATATAAGACCAAGATTCTTCTGTCCTGAAGATTCACAATCAGAAGATTCATCTGAAGAGTCACCACCACTGGCACTCCAGGTGTCATTAGCTTTCAGAACTTTCTTAGCTTTTGCATTATAATACTTCTTTCTGTTCCTGTCTGAATGTCTTTCTTTCCTTTCTTTCTTTTTGAGCATAGGGCAATCTGGTCTAATATGTCCAGCTCTCTTACATTCATAACAAGTAACTTCTCCATCTTTCTTATCTTTCCTTTCCTTTTTCTTATACTTGGATTGAAAATTTCTCTGGCCAGCTATCTTGTTCATCCTTTGAGCAAGATTTGCTAACTCATTTTCTGATACTTCACTCTCACTAGATTCGAATTGGAAAATAACTTTCTTAGACTTGGATCTGGTTACTCTCTCAGGAGTCTTAGTTTTCATATGATTTGAAGTTGTTGTAAAAGCAATAGTACCATTTCCATTTTTCTTTTTGATGTTGTCAGCATCTCTCTTCATTCTGGTTTCATGTTCGAGAAGAGTTCCAAATAGCTCATCAAGAGTAATTTGAGTGACCTTCCTATTCTCATCTATAGTTGTTCTCTTGGATTCCCACTCATTTGGCATAATATCAATTATTTTATCCACAAGAGCTTCATCATCTAGACCTTTCTCTCCCATAGACTGTAGGCTGTTGACGATAGTCATAAATCTCTGTTGCACTTTACAGATTGGTTCACCATAAGGAAAATTGAAGCCATGATATTCATCTCTAAGCATAGCTCTTCTAGTCTCAATCACTTTAGAAGTCCCAAAGTGTGTAACTTCTAACTTCTTCCAGATACAGTTAGGTGCTTCACAAGAATAAATTTGGCTATATATATTTCTAGTCATTGAACAAAGTAAAGTATTGTGTACCTTATAATTGAGTTGATATTCTTGCTTTTCCTGATTAGTAAAAGTTATAACTTCCTTTTCAGGAATTTTATAATCACCAGTAAGCATAACAAAATTGTCCACTCCGGTATTGATAACAAAAGTCTTCATTCAATCTCTCCAGTACTCATAATCATTACCATCAAAGATTGGTGGTCTTGTAGGATTTAGATTATCAATTGAACCAACATTAATTCCTGCCATACTAAAAATAACCTTCGACACACAAACTTGTTAGTAGAAAAGATTCGTAATAACAAAGTTCGGAATGGAAAAGTTTGGAATGATAAAGTGAGCAAGAAAAACTTATACGTGAGTATAAGTATTTTTGAAACCTCTTCTGATACCAATTGTAGGATCGAAATAATGATGTAGATGCTCAATATACAAGAGGGGGGTGAATTGTATACTTTAAAAATTCCTTTGGAACCTTTAAAGTTAGTTACAAATAACTATGTTTTCCTTAAGCAAAGGAAAGGGCTAAGTTTAACAAAGTTAAACTAAGAAAATTCACAACACCTCTAACACTGAATGCAAACTTGGAAAGAGATTCTGAAAGTAGGTTCCGGAAATATAGTTCCAGAAATTGAAACTTAATAAAAGTTACAATATGAGATTCTACCTTAAAGCGTATAGAATCTAAATGAAACAGAGTACAAGTAAGGAAGTATAAGGAAGTTATACTTTCCTTATGATACAAAATGCAGCAGAAATAAATGATTAGTAGAACTACAAGTAACAAGATAATATTATTTTAACCCAAAGAGAAGGGTATCCAACAACCTTGGATAAAGGTCCCTTGATTTATACTTTCAAGTAAGTCTGTCTTACCCACACCAGGGTAAGCCCTCGATACGAAGATCAGAGTGTCTCTGTCTTGCTATCCCTGCAAGCCCTCAACTTCAAGGTAGTTGGCAACCTCTGTCTTCCTCAGCAAGGAAGCCCTCGAACTTCAAGGTAGTCGGCACCTCTGTCTTCCTATCCCCGGAAGTCCTCGAATGTAATCACCAACATTCGGAGTCGCACGAAGATTTGAGAGTTAATAAGAGCCTCTCTCTCTATAAATCACTTCAAGCATGTAATCACATGAGTCGAAGATCAGTCAGCCTTTCAGCACTGAGCTCTTTTAAATGAGATCCTATTTATAGGTAAGGTCGGCCTCCTTCCCAACGGTCATATTTTCCTTAAAGATCGGAGGGACCTGTACACGTGTAACTTAACCAACGGTTAGTTCATAACAGAATACATGACATCGTTTTATAACAAAACAAGTGTAATAGAATATACGACACCGTTTAAAATCTAACTCAAAAGATTCGGAGTGAAGGTTCGAAGTTAAAGTTCGGAGTGTAAAGAAAATAATAAAGAGTAGTCAAAATATAAAGGCATAAGCAAAATGAAAGTTCGGAGTGGAAATTCAGAGATTCAGAGTGTATAAAACAAAGATGATCAGATTCTGTTTAATAGGTGAATTCGGAATGAGAATTCATCATTAGAATTCGTAGTAAGAATTCTTCATCAGAATTCGTAATGGGAATTTATCATCAGAATTCGTAATGAGATTTTATCTTAGGAATTCGTAATGAGAAATCGTATCTAGAATTCGGAATAAGAATTCATCATCAGAATTCGTAATGAGAATTTGTCATCATAAATCTTAATGAAAATTCATTATCAGAATTCGTAATGAGAATTCGTCATTAGAATTCATAATTAGAATTCGTCATTAGAATTCGTAATGAGAATTCGTTGTCGAACTTCATAAGGATTCGTATCCTGAATCTGGAATAGAACTTAGTCAGAGTTCGTATCCGGAATTCGGAATGATACTTTATTACAGTTCTCATCTGGAATTCGGATTGAAACTTCCTTATAGTTCTTATCCAGAATTCGGATCCTAAAACAGAATACTTGATATCAAAGTTTCAAACAAATCTGAGAAAACAGAAATGAATCTGAATTTTATACTTAGGAAAAATATGAATGAAAATATGATAAGGATAATTTTTCTTACAAAAGCAATTTTCCTTATAAAAGCGATTTTCCTTATAAAAGTGATTTTCCTTAAAGTTAAGGTGTTTGTGATTTTCAAAACAAGAAGGAATGGAAAAGTCATAAGGAAAACCTTATTGAATCAACACACAGACATGGGAAAAGTACATAGACACAGACAAAGTGCACATACAGGACACCGGGTGGCTCAAACATGCCGTGTAGACCCTCTACACACCATGTATAGTCACATGGTATGTGAGATGTGTACCTTAATGGACACGTCCAGGTGATGGAGTAGGATCACACACTGTGTGGGTCCCCTCACACATCGTGTACCCCTTTTCTCCTTTTTAAGAAACTTCAACGTCTCATATCTCCTTTGTTTGGACTCGGATTTTGGCCCATGAGTAGCCTATCCTAAGTTTTTTTCTGCATAGAATGTGACAGTATCCTCTTTAGTGTATTTTTAGATATTGTGTAATATTTTTTAAGCATTACTATTATTTATATGATGCTCAATGAAGAAAATTATCACGCGGGGTCACCAATGGATTCTAGAGTGGCACCCTCCTATTGGGATAGGGCATTGGTCCTCTACCTATCTATAGATTGGAACCATCTAGTCGGAATGGAAATGGGTCCTCTATCTACTCCTTGAGTGGAACCCTACTATTAGGAAGGGTATAGGTCCTTTACTGACTACTAAAGTGGTGCCCTCCAGCAGGGCTAGGCATGGGTCCTCTATAGACTACTAAAGTGGCACCCTCCAGCTGGACTGAGCATGGGTCCTCTATTGACTTCAGAGTGGAACCATCCTATGGAGACATGGCATGGGTCCTTGACCATCATAGTGGAACACTCCTACCAGGATAGGGAATGGGTCCTCTGGCTATCTATAGAGTGGTTCCCTCCTATTGTACCAGGGTATGGGTCCTTTATCTTGAGATTGTTTCCCCTCGACTATGCGACATAGTGGCAAGGTGTGGCTTGAATTGTATGTTTTTTCTGGGTAGTCACGCAATATGTTGGGAATCGATGATGAACTTCTTGAACTGTTTGCACTCTTTTCCTAGGCTGGGATGTGATATAGAGATCCCATTCTCTCTTATTTAGGTTTCTTGGTTTGAGAATATATATATATATATATCCATATCGTTGGATCTTGTTTACACTCTTACTTTGGGTTGATTTTTTTATTATATATTCTTATCGTGTCTCTTACCACTCCACCTTCATCTTTTGAAGAATCCTACTAGGTATGTATATACTCACCCCTTTATGGGATTTTTCCACATGTGTCATGTTTTATGCAGAGGACGAATAGGTCAGTGGTGACTTTATAGGAGATTAGGGATACCCGGTTCATTGGACCGCATATGGTGGTCAGAGCTTGGAGATCAAGATATGGTCTCTCTTAGTACTTTTACTTTTCAGTTTTGTCAAGTTGGTACATCTTTCTGGTTGGATGTATACTTTTTCCCTTTACTTTTCTAGTATACACTATCATACTCTTGTACACCCTATAGTTTTTTCATGGTTGGTTTATATTTTAGTTGTTGTGTCATTTTATAATTATTCCTATGCACTTATGTATTGATATTGTTAGGTGTGTGTGTATAGGTACATTAGGCATAGGTCTCCCATTTGGAATATTCCTTTCGGCACTTGTCACCATCCCCTATCCTATGGAGGTAGGCTTGGGGTAGTTGCGACTCAAGCCCCATTTGGTCAGGTTGAGACACTTGGCACAATAGAATAAATTACATGATAATTGTGTTGTAATAGTGGGTTCCCTAGACCCAACTATGAAGTTCTTTTGATTAACATATCATGTATAGAGTTAGCTATACATGATGTTTTCTTACCATTATAGTGTATACTTTTCTGCATCCACTATTAAAATGGTAACATTTATAGTTTAATTGTCATATCGAAAGGTTATAGCATATCACATGATATAATGAGAACCTTTAGATATTATGACGTTAATCTTAAACAAAGTCCTATGGTCTAGTTACATCTTACTGACTAGACACAGTATATGTTTGACTATCACATGCTAAGGGATCCTAAGCATTGTGACTTCTTCCCATGAAGTTCACACTTGGTGATCTATAGTAGTGAGATCATGAGGACATACCTGCTAATATGAACATCACATGTTTCAGGTGTCATTATTCGTTCTTATCTATGGACATGTGTAATGGTCTCCTGACTTGAGATCATTATCAATTTATGTCATTTGATCATGTACATTGATTCAAGGCAAAAACCATGATAATGAAATCATGGTGAGGTAGCTTGTTTTGGGTGCATCATTGGTGGCATGACATTAGATGAATGGTTAAGAAAGGATTTGCCGATTTTAGGTTAAGGAATTTATATATCTCAGGACACATTGATCAGGATGGTAGTACCTTCATAAGACCATAGTCATGGAAGTCGAGGGTAAATTATTTCATTTAGATCAACAAATAATAAAGCAAGAAAATGGATATGACATGAGTATGGATCCTTCTTTATGAGATTTTAAAAACAAAGATATTATATTACATAGTGCATGTTCGTAGGTTGGTTGCTACTACTGTGACAATCCTTATCTCTTTAGGGGCGATGACGGGCTGCTAGATCACACTCTTGGTCTATGAATAGAATTCACTACTATTGATATGAGAGATTAGAGGGCCACACACAATAGTGTATTCAATAATCTTCCATATTCAGTTGAATAGGAGTTTTAGACATGGTGGGCCCCACTACTGGGGTTCGGGATTTTTCCAAGGAGATATGATCACCAATTCAATAAATAAATTCATATTATTAAAGTTAATCATAATGAGCATTGAATTTATTTATTATATTTATTTACAAGTTTTAAAGTAAATACATGAAAATATTATTTGAATGAATATTAGCTTAAAATATTCAAGGTTCATTTAATATATTTGTGGGAATTGCAAGTCAAGTTAATGACTTAATTATTATCATGTAATATATTTATTATATTAGAGGAAAGTGATAATGATAATAAATGATATTTATGACTTGTTTGAGTAGTCAAAATATTGTTTATATAGAGTTTTAGTTATTCAAGGACCAGAAAGGCATTACCGGGTATTTTCATAACATTCTATAAATAGAAGAAGAGAGGAATTAAATTGGGACTATTCATGATATTTCTCTCTCCCACAATCTAGAAATATAAGATCTGGATCTAGGAGCTCGGATTGAGCTCTCTATCATGCATCTCAAGCTAGGTGATGCAGTGATTGTCGAAGCATCAAAGTGGTCATCAGAATTCCATTCTAGCACCCAGATTATGACGATCGGCGCTCCCGCATTTTCTTGAAGTACGTATGGAAGATATAGAGGAATTCAACTTTGGATTCTTTGAGTAGAAATCGCCAATGACGAGCATATTTTGTGCACAACTTCAAATCTAAACTAGGTATTTTATAGTTTTATTATTGTGCTTAATCTCTTTCATGGGTGATCCTGAGGAAGTACTCCGGTAGTATTTTCTGACTTCAAAAAGTTCATGTTGTTCATCAGTGAAATTTTTTAAAATCCCTTTTTTTGGGGTTTTTGATGCATGTCAAGTACCTTCAATTAGTATTAGAGGGATGGGTGAAAATTTTAATCCAAGGATAAATTAAATTTTCATTAATTTTAATAGAGGGCGTCGATTCAATCCCAATACCGTGGACGGATTTCCAATCTAACCTTGTATAACCAAGTTATAGTCATCCAAATTTTTAAATATGGATCTAAATTCCCAATTTCAGGTACTAAAATGATGAAAATATATTTATTTATGTGTTAATTTTATACCCGAACCGGCCGACAGAAATGAGATTCCAATGAACCCATATTCTGTCCGGTTTCCGATGGTCGGAATAAGGTTCTCTAGCATGAGAATTTTAATAAATTATTTTTATTAATTACTTTAATTAATTAAATAAATTAATTAATTTAATTTGATTGATTAATTAATTAATTATTTTTATCCAAGTCTTTGATAGATTTAGAATTGTTTAGGGCGGCTGTGGAAGTATCACCCAAGTAGGTGCTCCAAACAAACTAACAAAAATTAAAAATGTGTCATCTTTGGAAAACTAAAACACTAATGGTCCAGGTCAGAAACCTGCCAAAAGGAGAAAAGACAAAAAAAAGTTCAAATGTTGGGGGTCAAGCAGCCCCCCCCCCCCTGTCCACCTACAGCAGTGGCCGTCTCCTCTGGCAGTGCGCCTCTATCTGACTGAACGAGTCTACCACCCTGTGGAAGAGCCGCCTCCTCCTCCAATGGCTTGCCTCGGTCACCCTCACCCTGGCCAACTGCCTTCGACCTCGCCCACATCGTACTGCCGCTGGCTACCCGGGTCACCTCCTCCTTGAAGCGAGTGCAACCATCGCCGACCGCTACTCCTTCTCGTCGAGGACCAACCCTCCTCCTCACCCTCCCCTTGCCGGTCCATCCACCTACCCTACTGGCTCCTGAACTGCATGTCTCCCTCCACATTAGTGAACCAGCTCCTCCTCCAAGCGGAGACCACCCACACGACCTCCCTTCAGTGCACCAGGCTGGTAAACCCCACCAACATGGTCCCCTCCCCTTGCAGCCAACCCAAATCTGGCCTGCCTAGGCCTCCTTCAGCTCACTCTCCCATGGCGGCCCTACCTTGTTTGGCTATACTTACTCCTTTACCATTGCACTGAAATGCCTAATTCCACTAGAGCCAACACCCAAGACCATCTGGAAAGAATTGCCATTGTGGTATCCATCCCCACCAGATCTACCATCCTCCGCATCCAGGCGAGTAACCCTAAAGTCACCTCCTCCAGCATTCCTCACCGATGTGCACCTTCCAAGGCCAAGATCCGGCCTTCAGGTAACTCATTAGTGACTGGATTCACATTAAAATGAGTTTGGACGGGTTTTCCTTTCCAAGAACGGGCTTGGGTGGACCTGTCTGGCCCAGAACATCCCTATATGGGGTCAGCAAAACCCAAAATGGGCCTGTGCGGGTTCGGGCCGACCTGCAAAGGCCCTGCCTGGGGTTTTCGAAGCCTAGGTAATTTTAATTTAATGAAAAATTAATTTAAATAATTAATTTAAATATGTTTTAAATTAATTTATTTTTGGTGTTAAATTAAATTAATTATTTAATTAAATTTTTTATTATAAATTAAATTAATTACTATGATCAAATAACGTGATAATTGAATTAAAAATAAGAGTGAAATTTTTAATTTAATTAAACTCCCTTGAGTTTATTTTAATAAAAGTTTAATTTATTTCTACATTTATTTTAAATATGCGAGTTAATGCGCATTGATTGATCATGATCCATTGGTCTAACCAATGCATTTTTGGTGCATTTTAATTAATTTATTTAATTATTGCATGTTGGTTTGTAATAATTATCTAATAAATGGAGATCTGTATATCGTATCTGAGTCATTATATATATAAGGGCATGTGTGTCCACTTTGAAGTTGTATTTTATACTCCTCATTTCCCCTCACCTATGAGCGAGTACTATTGTATAATGACGAGACGAGGACTGATGCACTTCATACCAAGTTATGGTGACACACCAAATAGGATATGGATGGATTGGATGGGAAGTCACTACAACTCGAGTCACAAGCAACGTGACTCAAGGTATATCCCTTAGGGTGTAGGTTGATCCATTATTCACTCAATAGATCAACCATTAGGATCGTCTCATGATGAGGTCATCATTTTAATTTTTGCATGGTTTATTATTTTTGAGAATTCTTAGTTTATGCGCGATCATGTAGAAATAATAAGCAAGCATGCAAGATAAAATGAACATCTGACATGATAGTTTTTTCTATTTCTTGCATTTTTAGTTGTGAGTGTGATCACATAGTACATGCTAAGAAGATAGAAAATGATTTATTTCTTCACATAAAAATAATAAAACCCACAAATAAATATTAAGAAGATAGTAAGTATTATCCATATCTAACTTGATATAATTTTAGAGGAAAACATTGAGTAAATAAATTTATGATTTTTGAAGTTAGGAATTTACTCAAAATATCAAGGAACCATGAGTTAATGCAGTCAGACAATCAAAATCCTACCTTGAACCCTCTGAGTAGTGGTGTAGCCTTAAATTTTAGATTATGAGGGGAGGTTTAGGGATCCTTTTCACTAGAATACTCAAGCGACATATTATTCCAATTCTAGAACAGAGGGTTCTTATAATTCGATAAAATAGTGGGAGACATTTAATGATTTAATTAATTAATTAATCGAAATTTCTAAACTGGTAATCATGATAAAAAGTAATAATTTTCTAAAATTTAATTTTTTAGAAAATGGAAATTTATACTATATTAAACACTGTGATAAATAATGGAAAAAGTAAATGTCCACATTAGAACGAGTGTCCAAGAATAGTATGAGTGCTTGCACATAGTACTATAATATAGGAAACTCAAGGTGCCAGTGTACTCAACACCTATTAAGTCACCTCAAGAAGTGAAGATGTAATATTACTTACAGGAGATTCATGTATAGAGCATATGATTGTTATGTCATAATGTGATCATCAATGTCCATTAGTTGCGGTCGCTACATCAAGACATCAGTGATAAAACATGTAGTCTCATCTCTGAGAAGTTTTCAAGGAGAACGATAAGCAAGATATGAATAAGGTGATGGTTACACCAACATGTGTAAATTTTAAGATAAATCATGATCTTTTAATGGATTCCTTTCTCATATCATTTTCACCTATTTACTCAAGTGTCTTTATAAGTTTAAAAATGAACAAGTATTGAGTAAATGATTTATTACCTATTTTGGTAAAGGTTCACCAAGTGAATAAGAATATAAAAGATATATTCATATTTAATTCTTATGGTGAACAAATTGGAAGAAAATACGAAAAGGCCAATGACAAGTTATGTCAAAATCACATTCGTAATCTCCTTCAATTAATGAGTTATTAATAGGATGTTATTGGAATCACATATTATGAAATAATACTATGGAAGTTTAATAGAAATAAACTGAATTAAAGAAGCAAGTGCCCGTTTCTTCTTCAAGAATATTCTTCAGCATAATGTTTCATTTTTACTTATTGGGTATTCAATACAATATGATTATCACATATGTGTATTGATATATAGTAACCAAGTAAGTATATAAATATTACTATAAGTCGGGTGTATTCTTTAAGTGGCTGAGAAAGGGTGATACCTAGGCCGGTGGTGAGAAGTACATGACTTCTTTATTTTCAAGTGATTGATTCTAGTTGAACAAGTTATTGAGTATAACCAAAAAAATTATATCACATTACCTTTAGACATAATGATACAATATTTCAAGTTCATGAATGAATATTGTTTGTGGGGTATCATACTCAACAAATAGTTCAGTGATAGATGAATCATAGACAATAAGTGATGAATATAAAAATTCAAGACTTTTACCCAGTTGTGGAAAGATAATTCTTTGTCAAGAAAAAATAAAAAGCGGACATCAAGAATATACCCAGTATGGTATTTAGGCTCATCACAACTAAACAATTTTGGTATAATTGATGTATTTAGTTTGGACAAATAAACCTTTAGAAATAATGGTAAACCCCAAGGATTTCGAAATTAGTTCAGTAAGACAGCATGGACTATTCCAAGAATAAGCTAGATATATATATACTTCATAAGATTATTTTAAGTAATTAAGGAATGGTAAAGTTAAGTATATGCATGGTCAGAAGATATGAGTTACTTTGAGTCGACATGCCGAAGAATATCTTGACTATGAAATCATCAATCGTGATAATATAGTGTGGAGTAATTCCTAAACGCACATTACATTATCTACGTCACGAAATTAATGTTAATAAGGAGGATCGATGATGAAGTATTACATGTCAACATTGATAAAAAAAAGTGTAGTGTGGAGTAATTTCTAAATGCACATTTTACACATCAGCGATATGATGTAACAAGTATTGATGTTGTAACTCGAAGAAACTTACATTATATTTCATGACATGCTTTAAAAATAATGGCAATATCCCATAACCATATACCAACTATAATGACAAATGGATATCATAACAGTTTTATTATGATGTACATCCATTATGTCATACAAAAATGTGTTTATATGCAAAGAGTTTCTTAAGACATAAACAAACTTACATCAAGAACAAACACATTGTGCATCTATTATATTTATCCTAATGATTGTTTAGGATATTACATAAATCCCTAAGATAGAAAATATATAGTCAAGTTATAGATTATATTTCTATAAAAGGGTGCACATATCTTTTGAGACAGTGGGAGCTAGATTGAATTGGGTTTAGTCAATGCTTAATATGCACAAGTTATTGGCATAGTAACTAGTTTCACAAGTTAATATGGAAAAAGAATATTTTAGAGACATATACTTCTTAGGAAGGATAAAACCATGGTGATGGTTTTTTGTATTCACCATAATCGGTGATCTATTATTCATTGTGATTAATATTTTAATAAGTAAGAAGTGTATGGAAATTAGATAAGATTGACAAGACAAGTTAAAATTCAATAATGGATTACATGTATCAAAGTGAAAGGGGATTTTTATTTTGAATACTTTAGTGGGTATTCAAGTAAGTTGATACATGGATGGTACATGTGTAGTACCAATAAGGTTAGATTTGTTATACCAAGTCGATAAGCCTAAATCTATTAGAATTTTACTTGTCATAGATAATTTCTATGATCATATTATTGATCATTAAATTTCATGACCATAAAATATGGAAGGTGTCTATACTACACAACCAGATAGGGATGGTCACGTTACAAAATTCTAATAATGGTTACAAGTTACTAATATCTAGTTTAGGATTGAAGTAAGCAATGAGATCATAGAATATACATTTGAAATAATTTTTTAACATGTGTTTATGATAGGTTAGTGGGAGTGCCAATGTTTTCAAAGTAAAATATGTTCAAAAACATATGGAAAGTGAATATTGGTTTTATAGTTAGTTAAGATTAGGATGAAATCTATTCTCCAGTGATTAAATTAAAGTAGCAACCTGAGTTCTAGAAAATATGATATAATGATGTAGATTTAAAGGTTGATTAGACCTAGTCAATCATACACATAGTGACATGGTATTGAAAAATATAAGCTGTAATAATTAAAGAGTGTAATTGTTACCAATGTCACATGGAATGAATCTCTCTAGGTTGATGTGTCCAGGAAATAAAAGGAGATTAATGTGGTGAGTTGAAATCTATACGCTTTAGCAATGAATCAATCATGTATGCCATATTATGTACAAGAACTGATATTGCTGGGATATGATTTACAGTAGGAAAATATCAATTATATCTAGGAGAACTACAAGTGAAGTAGTCATAAATATCTAATTTTACTTTGAAAAGTACAAAAGATATGTACCTGGTAAGTGGAGAAGAGAGGATACTAGTTTTCAGGGGACACAAACTAGTCTTCCATAGATCCATGTGATCTAGTTTCATAGTTAGTCTAAGGTTGTGAGAAAGACATGCTCATATAAGCCAGTTGTGTCCATACCTACAAATACCAAGTATATTGAAGATTATGAGGTAGTTAAGAAGAGATTATATGCAATGATTTTTTCTAGTTCTTGGAATCACACCTAGTAAGTTAAGCATTATCATAATGTAAATTATAATACTCTTACTAGCCAAGATGTAAAGTTTTGATAGGGAAAAAAGGGATATACTCGGGGATACCATCTCTTGAGAATTTTTACTCAAGGAGATGAGGTCATAAATAGAAATATTTCCATGTGATGGAATCATGTAAGGCCTAGCAGCTAAATCTGTGACTTAGAAAAAACATGATTTTGATCATGTGAGATCTAACAAGTTTGGTTAACAAGTTGGCTCTAGTGCAAGTGGGAGTGTTGTAATAGTGGGTTCCCTAGACCCAACTATTAAGTGCTTTCGATTACCATATCATGTATACAATTATATATACATGATGTTTTCTTACCATTATAGTGTATACTTTTCTGCAACCACTATTGAAATGGTAATTTCCATATATTAATTATCGTATCAAAAGGTTATAACAGATCCCAAGCTATAATGAGAACCTCAAGATATTATGACATTAATCTTAAACAAAGGTCATATATTCTAGATTTATCTTACTAATTGGATATAGTATATGTTTTACTATTAGGTTATTGGGGCTCATAAGCATTGAAACTTTTCTCATGAAGTTCACACTTGGTGATCTCTAGTAGTGAGATAATGAGGACAGACCTGCTAATAGGAACACCACATGTTTCAAGTGTGATTGGTCGTTCCTATCTATGAACATGAGTAATGGTCTACTGACTTGAGATCATTATCAATGTATGTAATTTGATCATGTACTTTTATGTAAGAAAAAATCCATGATAATGAAATTGTGGAGAGGTATCTTGTTTTGGTTGTGTCATAGGTGGCATGACATTGGTTGAATGGTCAAGAAAGGATTTGTCGCTTCTAGGTTAAAGAAGTTATATATCTTAGGACACATTGATCAGGATGATAGTACCTTCATAATACCATGGTCATGGTAGTCGAGGGTAAATTAATCTAGTTAGATTAGAAAATAATAAAGCAATAAAAGGAATATGATATGTTTGTATATCATGCTTTATAAAATATTAAAGACAAAGAGATTATATTACATCATGTGTGTTCGTAGGTTGGTTGTCGCTGCTGTGACAATCCTTATCTCTTTAGGGGCTATTATGGGTTGCTATATCCCACTCTTAGTCTGTGAATGGTATTCATTGATATAAAGATAAGGTCCTATAGGGTCACACACAATAGCATATTCAAGAATCTATCATATTCAGTTGAATAAGAGTTTTGGACATTATGGGGCCCACCATTGGGGTTCGGTATTTTTCCAAGGAGATACGATCACCAATTCAATAAATAAATTCATATTATTCAAGTTAATAATAATGGGAATTGAATTTATTTATTAAATATATTTACAAGTTTTAAATTAAATACATAAAATTATTATATAAATGAATATTAGCTTAAAATATTCAAGGTTCATTTAATATATTTGTGGGAATGGAGAGTTGAGTTAATGACTTAATTATTGTAATGTGATATATTTATTATATTAAAGGAAAGTGATAATAATAATAAATGATATTTATGACTCAGTTTAGTAGTCAAAATATTGTTTATATGGAGTGTTAGTTATTTGGGGGTCAGGAAGGCATTATCGGGTATTTTCATAACACTTTATAAATAGAAGAAGAGAGGAATTCACTTGGTACTATTCATGATATTTCTCTCTCTTCTTATCTCTCCCACAATCTAGAGAGATAAGATTTGGATCCAGGATCTCGGATCAAGCTCTATCTCATGCATAGCAAGCTAGGCGATGCGGTGATTATCGGAGTGTCTAAGAGGACATAAGAATTCTGTGCTAGCACCTATATTATGATGACCAGTGATCCTTAATTTTCTTGAATCATGTGTAGATGATCTAAAGGAATTCATCTTCAAATTATTTGAGTAGTGATCACCAATGACGAACAGACATTGTGCATGGATTTGGATCTAAACCATGTATTTTTATGGTTTTAATATTGTGCTTAATCTCTTTCACACATGATCCTAAGGAAATAACTGGGAAAAAATTTTCCAACATCGACAAGTTCATGTAATTCTTCAGTAAAAAATTTTAGAATCCATTTTTTGGGGATTTCCTTGCATGCCCAGCACCTTCAAATTGGTAATTGGAATGAATTAACCAGAATGGAATATGTTGACATGTTTGGGATGTTTGGTAAATTGGAATGTGTTGGATCTTATTACATTTGATTTTTGAAATGTTAAATCGACTCTAACATGATAATTCACATTGATTCATATGTCCTTTTGAAATTTAAGTCACCCTATCATGGGAATTCACACTGGGTTCATTGATATATTTTCTCTTAGCATAGTCTTGCACCCTAGGAACATACAAGCGACCCTAGCATGGGAATTCTCATAGATTCCAATATTAGATTTTTACTTGATGTTGAAGGGTGAAATATTTAGTTACTTGATGCTCGAGGGTGAGATGATTGGTTACTTGATTCCTAAGGTCAAGATGCATGGTTACTTTATGCCTGAGGTTGAGATACATTGTTACTTGATACATGGTTTGGGAGATTCATCCTATGAAGGAGAATCCACCAATGGGTAGAGCCATCCAAAATTATACTAAAGTAGGTATGGATGACCCCAGGTGTCAACCTAGAGATTGAGGGTTAGCAGGATTATTTTGTTGTCTTGTATTAATTTTGGAATTAATGCCCCTGTTTATCATATTACTCCACGCACTATTTCTTAGACTAGATTTTTTTAGACATTGTAGGTTTCAACCTAGTGAGTTTTAATCACACCATGTTTAGATAATGTTTGTTACCTAGTAAGCCTTTAGGGATACAGATCTGGACAAGGCCAAGGTACCCTATGCTTGATTGGTTTCTTTACTAGATGGTATTGGAGCATGGATATGGGACTAGGCATGGGGTTCAAGACTGAGTTTCTAGAGTCTTTATTTTGGATTGTGTCTCTTAGTTGGTTGCTTGAATGACTTTCAACTTGACATTTAGTTTGGAATATAGTATGGAATTATATGGTTTATTATACCTAGATTGTTTTATTACTTGACTGTTTATCTCCTACAGTGATTGTATTTATTTTTTTATATTATTTACACTGTGATTTTCACTTTGTACCAGAGGGTATAGTCTCCGCACTATATTCCATATACCCTCGCTGTTGGTCGGAATCCTATGGAATATAGGGGGCATGTCTGAGGCCATGTGGCAACCCATCTTGGTCCATGAGGGAGAACTGGGATGGGGATGTTACAAATTGGTATTAAAGGCATTAGGTTCTTTTCAATTGATTTACTATTTGGGAAAGGTATACAAGAGACTAGTATGTGTTGGGTCTTGGTAATGAGCTCATGTATGGGAGTATATATCCCATGTGTGGGGGAAAATTCAAGTTCCTAGGGATGGTATTTATATTCTTAATGTTCATTATTATAGTTGCTGATCTAAATAGAGAGTTCTAGCTACAGCACCTGCCCATGTTCACTGGGAGGGTAGACCCTCAAGCATATGGGTTCTATATCGATTCTATCCAGAATATATTCAAACAACGGGAGAAACCCATGGACATAAGGGTAAATATTTCTACTTATATTCTATGATGACTAGCTAAGCACTGGTGGGACATTGTAGAGAAATCCAAAAAACAATAGAATATAACTAGGAAGGACTTTGCGGTGAAGTTCCAAAGTCACTTGTTTCCATAAACTCTAAGGGATGAGAGGGTTCAGGAGTTTATACACCTAATTCAGGGGAGAATGTCAGTGATGGACTAAGATAAAAATTTTACAGACCTACCACATTTTTATCTATCCTTGTTAGTAGATGAGAGAGTTAGGGCGAATCAATTCTATGATGGGATTCAATATGAAATCAAGTTTTAGGTGAACATATTTCTCTTGAATAACTTGTCTAACATGATAAATCAAGCTCTCATCGCTGAAGGGAACCTAAATGAGGCCCTGAGTGGCGGGAAATTAGTCTCATTAATATAATTAGGGATCTCTTATTCAAGCAGTAAGAAAGACTACTATGAGATTTTTTTCCAAGGTAGTGGTGGGAAAAGTTTCCAGGGGAATGGACATCCATCTTAGGACTGCGACTAGGGGTAGTGTTTTTAATGTGGTTGGGTTAGTCATAAGCACTTCTAGTGTACTTTACCTATTGTGTAGTTTTACACTTGTGGTAAGTTAGGATATCTGTAGCGGTTCTGGAGTGGAACATAGAAATTGAGCAGTGGTAGAATATTTGTAGACACTAGAGTCTAGGAAAGACTTAGAATATAGGTAGTTGTAGTTCCACCAGTCACTTGGTCTAGGGTAGGGGATGTAGTTCCCTGATGCAGGATTAGTAGAATCAAAAAAGAGGGAGGATCACAAGGGAGTTATGATGGACCACATGGCAGATAAACGAGTCAGATTCACACTATAGAGTCTACTCCTACCAGTATGGATACAACGATCCATACTTTTCATACATAAATATTACATAATTTTAGATGAATACTCAATATGTTTCATAATAATACACTCTTGAATACTATATTGGTTTAGTATCCTTGTAAAATTGGATATGTAAAAAATAGGTACATAAAATATATACCTCATTTTTGATTAAGTTATTCACAACTATCACCCTTCTTCTATATGTCATACTTAAAACCTTTCATCTTAACCTAGGGAAGGGAAACATAATAAAGAGTGAACTCAGATTATCCGTAAGGGTAAACATAAGGGATATCAATCATTGACCATAAGTTAACATAAGATAAGTATAAGGGTATGATAACATGATCAAGACTTATAATAACCATACCAAATCGATCAAATATCTTTAATCATGAAACATGTCATAAGGTTTTATCAAAAAAATGACATAATATATATGAGTGTGGAATAATAAATAATCAATAATGATTCATTAAAACATATTATAAGCATAAGACATAATTTTTTGGCATGCACATAAGAATATAAAATCATTTACTTAGTTAAGGCTCACTACCAAGACTATCATAGTGGATTTGGTTTACTCCCTATTTCATCATTTCCTTAGTCAAGGTTCACTTCCATTATTATCTTATTGGATAATGTCCCTTACTAAATTGAGTTCACTCCTCATTACAGTTCTTATTATCTCATGAGATATCCATATTTACACAATGAATTGGATGGACATAATGAACCCATCTGATCTTAGTTTATAACATAACCACACATCCTTGGTTTATAATGTAACCACCCATCACATAGTGAAAACCATACATATGAATTCTATAAGATCATAAAACATCCATCATTTCATCATGTCATAACCGATAGAAATGATATGGGTTTCATAAACAATTCATAATAATAATCATAAACCATCTAAATAAAAAATAAATATGGTAACATTGGATCATATCCCTAGTAAATTATAATAATCATTATAGGATGTTTTTATAGATAAAAATACTTTTAAAAGATCACTAGAACATTTTTTGAGGAAAACACCCTTTTCATTTTAAATCACTAATTTAGAATCTAAAATTTTCCAAAAATATTGAGGAAAATATTTTCTTTAAAAATATAAAAGAAAACTTATAAATAAATATTTAAATAAAAGAGTATTCATGATAGTGAGTAAATTTGTTCATGCATTGTATGTTAAAAAAATCCTTTCACATTTCTGATAAAAAGTCAAAAGTACTATGTTTGTAAAATGATAAGAAAATTACTTTTAAAACATGGTAAATAATGAAAAATATAATTAAAAATTAATTTAAATAATATTTTAAGAATATTTAAAACATTATTGAAAACATTTTAAAGAAAATATGTGCATGTAAGAAAAGTTTTGTGACTAAAGAGAGAAATGAATTCGGCTTTCCTTAAAAACATCCTTTCGGAATTTTAAGTAATTAAATAGAGGAAATTAAATAAGAACATGTAATCTACAGAAATAAATATAGGATAATAAAAGACACAATATTTTATAGATATATATTATATAATTTCATCATCATAAATTTAAGCATAAACAATCCTTGTAAAAATGAGATTGTAACATAAAACCCTTACGATTTTAGTAATCTTTGAATCAAAAGTTATTAGATAATTTAAAATCATATAGATTGTAAAATAAATTTAATTAAATATTTGATTATACCAAAATAAATTCTTGGTTATAATATACATGTTATATATAGTAAATTGGTTCATAACATTAAAACAAGTCTCAATAAAGAGTTATTTGAGATGAAAAACCCTTACCACTTTGGTAACTTTCGAATCAAAACCCCTTGGATGAAATAATTTGAATTTTAACTTTATATACCATGAAATAAGAATTATACATGGTATAACATATAAAAGTATCATTATATACACCTTATAAACATAAATAAGCGCATAACATCAAATATGTCTCAGTGAAACAAAATTGAGATGAAGAACCCTTACAACATTGGTATCTTTTGAATTCAAGGACACATAGTGAAATAAAATTATATAGATATTAAAAACACATTAATTATATGTATATATTATAATAAATTCATTATTCATTAATCACACCACATAAAAGAAATAATGGTGCACAATATCAAACATGTCTCATGATTTTGAAAATGAGATAAAGAAACCCTTACCATATATCCGGCTTGATTCGTAAGCACTAAAACCTACTATATAATAAATTTATATTTATTATAATCATATAAAATAATAATATTCAAACATATAATATCATATATTACCCAATTATATCATTTCAACACATGTTGTTAACAATTCTCTATTAAAATCATCATTTTAGGTGTTAATTTATTTGTTTTTCATATATGTTTTAGTTCAACAGTTATGGTACTTGAAATTTGATCACAGTTCATCCATATAAAGAATATTAATAATGATATAATTATAATATATAATAATTATATACATATTTATAACCATTCATATAAATCAGTGATAAAAATGAATTGCATCACCACGTGGAGACGATGATCCGTACGTACGCACGAGTGATGTTTCCATTTTTTGATGGATTGAAAGAAAGAAAGGTAAATATTAATTAACCTTTAAAAAAATATTATTATAAAATAAATATAATATATAAACATTAAATTTATCATAATAACCAACTATTAATTATGGTGGTGGAAAATGAGTTGTATCGCTACATGGTGGTGGTAGTCCACGCATATGCACGAGCGATATCTTCATCTACCATTGGATTGAGAAGAGGTGGTAAATTGTTATAAAATCATCATAATAAAATATTAGTATATTTATTATACTATATTTATCAAGTTTTTATTGATAAAACATGTTCATAGGAAGTATAAGAATAAATAAAATTGAAAGGGCTTGGGTAAGATCTATACCTCTTTTTTGAGAGACCTCCTTTGGATTACTCCTTAAGACTTGAATAATTGTATTAAGAGAAGAAAAATGATATTGAATGAAATTGAGTATTATATTAAGGATTTTTATTATGTTTTTTATGATCTATAAGGCTCAAATGGTGTGAATAAGTGAGGATTATAGGTTACCTTTTATAAGTAATGGGAGGGACACACATGGAATTTATTAAAATATTTTAATGATTTAAGGTCACTTTTTTGGGAAATTGGATCCAAATGGATAGATATTAAAATTTAGTATAAAATAAGGTTTAAATATACTAAAAAATAATAATTTTATAGGTTTGGGTGGCAATCCTACCCTTATTTCATGGTTTAACTTCCCCCGGTAAACTCATTTTTACCTTAACTTTGGTAACAAAATTTTACTATTTTTACTATTCACCATGACAAAAAATTAATTTGACACTATTAGATTATATTAATTATTATTATTAAAAATATTTAATCCATTTTATAATATTCAATTTCTATAATTGGTATAATTTAATTTTAATTAAGCATGCAAACTGCAACGAAAACCTAATTTCAATAAATGATTTTTTAAGCATAAAATTTAATTTACTTCCATTAATTACCTTGTAAAAATTATAATGTTAATGTTAAAATATTATATTGAATATAATATATACATTTAATTAAAATATTATAGATTTTAAATTAATTTATTAATATAAAAACACATTAAGTGCTTAAGAATAGTTTAAAAAAATGTGTTTTTAAGCCTAAAAATTAACCTATACCAAAATCAAGTATAATGATGAGCACTATGTAATTAATTAGATTATTTATAATTAAATAATTATTAGTTTAATTAATATAAAATTCAAAAAATAATGGGACATTTACTTTAAAATAAATGATATTTTTTACAGAAATCTATATTTTTCACTATTCATTGAAAAATAAATCTTTTTAAAGAAATAAAAAAAATCACCCAAAGATAATATTGAAAATATGATTTAAAAATGATATTAATTTACTAAAATAAAATTTATAAAAATGGTATAAATTAATTGTAAATTTCACATGTAAAAAAAATGAAAAAAACTATTTTTTAAGAAAACATATTTTTGAAGCGTAAAATGACTTTAATGAAAATTTAGTACGTATTTATTATATATTAATCAATAAATTTGTATTATTAAAAACATTTATATATATGTTTCATAAAATGGTTATTACTATTCATACCTTCTAATTTAACAACTAAGTTATAATGTCTTACTATGTCACAATTCATATAGACTCAGGGTTGCGTATAAAGAAAACTATTGAATACTTCAAGTTTAATTTCAAATGAAATACATATAAAATCTTGGGTTGTTATGTAACGCCCCAACCCCAGTGACCTAGAGTCGGTGCATTTTTTTAATACATTGGTATGATTACAAAGAATCAAGTCCCAAAGGACCAATCAGTTTAACAGTCTTGGAAAATAGATTACATACATGAATGTTACATTACACTTCATAACATACAAAACAACATAAATAATCCTTTATTAATGCCATTATTCCCTTGTCTTAACCCTGAATATCAATCACAATATAGTTCTTGGAATCCTGGGAAAAATAAAACATAGAAAGGGGTGAGCTCAAACGCTCCGTAAGGGTAAGCAATACAGCAGAAACTTTCATAAATAAGCATAAACATTTAAGGAAATGTATAACTAAAACAAAAGCCTTTTAAACTTAAACTTCAACATAGTATGGAAAAAATAAAATGAAATTATGTCATTTACTTATTCACATGGATATTATACTAATCGAATAATCACATGCAATATCAATAACCACTTTCATAATGATGGAATGCATAATGCCAGACTATCATAACCACATAGTCAAGGCCTCGTACCAAGACTACAAATAAGATTTTGTCAAGGCCTTATGCCAAGACACTAGTTTGTCTCATGAGACCTACCGATGCAATTTTTTTTAAAGATACTTACGTTTAAAATTTCTCAAATATACTTCAGTGTTTTTCTGAAAACATTATGCAAGCTTATGAAAACAAAATAACTAATTATGAGACTGCTCGACTAATTACAGGCCATGATGGGTCCTCGCCCAATCCCTTCCTGTCTACCACACTCGAGAGTCGGGTTTTCTGAAAACATTTTTAAGCTTGCGTTAAATACGTATACATTTGCACTGGATTTTCATGTATTTGAGAGAAATATCTCTTTTTTTTAAAATCATTTAAAAATCACATAATTATAAAATAAAACATTTACTTTGAAAATATTATTATAATCTTTAAAGGGAAGCTTCAAAGATTTTATAATGGCGGAAAATAGCCACACCCACCGTATAAGTTAAAAAAAATACATTCTTACCTTAATTCTGTCGAAAATGTTAAAAGGGACCTTGTTTGGAAAACGACAGAGAGATTCCTTTATAAACTTCTTATAAAAATTCAAACAAGGGTATAAATGACTTTAACCCATGTTATGTAAAATATTAATAATGTTTTGAAAAACATTTTTAAGAAACATGGATGTGGATGATAAATAGATCCCAGTAGATTATTACGTATAAACAACCTCGGATAATGAAGAGATTGTGAAATAAACCCTTACCTTGTACTTTTCCTTGGTTGGGGATAGGTTAACCTCCTGTGTAATGGTGAAATAATTGTTATTAAATTATAAAAGAATCATATACATTAATATGATATCATATATGATCTTTTATTATTGCTTTGTTAATAATATCTTAGTATTATCGTCGTTTCGGGTGTTAACTTACTCGTTTTCTTTTATATGTTTTGTTATGTAAGCCATGGTTGTCATGGATAGGTTGTATCTTATTAATATCCAGAAATATATCAAGTCCTTATAAATTATTTTTAAATCATCAAATGATAATTATACTTGAATGGATATGATAGAGACTGAATCTCATCGCGTTCGTGGAGACGGTAGTCCGTACGTACGCACGAGCAGCACTATCATTCTTTTGACATTAAAATAATATATAATTGGATGTTATATAATATATACATAATAATTATCATGTTATATTTATTATTTACATGAATTACACATCATTATTATACTCATCCAAATAATAATGTTTTGAATAACAATTACACCACAACTTGGAGACGGTAAGTCGTACGTACGCACGTATGGTGACATGTCATTAAAAGGATGGATAGAATACTTAAATATGGTTGTACCATTTTTATAATAACATAAAAGTATATATAATATACTGGAGTTATTATTTTAGAATGTTAATAACAAATAAAGAAGAAGTGGAAGAAGAAATGAACTTGAAAAAGGGTGGTGAAATCATTACCTCTTCTTCGGGTTCTTCCTTTTGATTTGATCAAAAGGTCTCCTTAGGTTGGCTTTCTGACTAAATTAAGACCTCTAGGATGAAGTGAGGGAATTTGAGAGAGTATTTGGGCAGGGGTTGGCCGAACCAAAAGGCTTTGAATGTGTGAATTAGTGAGAAGGGGGAGTGCCCTTTTATAAGAGGGGTGAGGGGCACCTTTGGAAAAGCTAGAAATATTGTTTTATAATAAATTCATATTCTGTTTCTAATGGCTCCAAAGTGGATTATTTAAAGTTTAAGGTGATTATGGGTCGAAAATCACTCAACAAATAGAATTTAGACAGGTTTGGGTCACTATATTAACCTTATCTTTAAGTATTAACTCTTAGTTAATTAGTTTCACTTTTAAAATGCCTCTTTGTATTTTTATATTATATGGTTAATAAACTTACTATATACATTCAAGAGACCACCAAGTGGTCCATTAATGATACACCTATCATGATATAAGTCTCTTGACCGAACCTTAGATTTTTAGGAATTTAATATCAATTAATAATATAATATTTGTTTTAAAAACTCTTTTATGTCCATTTTGATACTATTCAATAATTGATTTTTTTAAAACTCATAACAGAATGATTACTTAGGAAAAAGTTAATTAAATCAATCCTAACATTTCATATTAACCTATAAAATTATTGGTATTTATAAAAATTATCAAATTAAATTTATTTCGGTATTTATAATATCAATTATTCTAATTTTTCACTATTATGGTAATTACTACATCACCATTGTGTCATAAATAAATTAAATTATTTAATGTCTAAAAAATATAAATAAAATACCATTATGTATGAAATATTTTTATCTTTATAATGAATATTTATCGTTGAAAATTCAACATATATAACCCTATATAAAAAATTTTTTGCTAAAAGATATAGGTTTGTGTCATTTTTGTATTCATTTTAACTTAATTAAAATAAAGTGTCCCTATCACTTACAAGTGGCTCCATGGGGTCTCAAAATCGACCCAAAGATTCTCATGGTCGGACATGTATCAACCAATAAAGTTAGGACACGTTTTAGGGTAATTTTTTATTATTATAATATTATTTTTTAACCCTTATTTACCGGATTTACCCTTTAACCATGGTAAATAAAATATTTACCGAAGTAATTATTCAAAATGTCTAAAAATAAAAGTTAACTATTTACACAATTTTAACATCCTGATTCCAAATATGGAATCTATTTTTTCAAATTCAAAACACAGAAGTGGCAGAAATTAATTTAAAATTAATTCCCATTGTTAAAACAAAAAGCGTGTTTTTAAGAGATAATAACTATCAAAAGATTGACACTTGTTTATGTCTGGTTTAATTGTGAAATTTTGTCCAATGACCAAAATTGTATTAAATGGTAAAAATATATTCTAAATATACTTTAAAACCACTCAAATTTATAATTTATCACTACTAATTATTTTTATTAAAAAAGTTGTTTTTAATTAAAATTTAGTAATTTTCAGTATTCATCAAAATATAAAAGTTATCCGAAAAAGTACCAAAATTTTACCCTAGGATAAATTCGATATTTCGAATCCAAAAATGAAGTCCATTTTGAGAGATAAAATTTATAAAATTTTAAAAATTAGGTATTACTATTCATTACGGCTGGTTTGATTGGTTGTAGTGTGTGTTAGAACTCGAAGTTGCGTACAACACACGCTACTGTATTTTTCAAAGAGAATCGTACCGTGGAAGCTTGGGGTGTTACATTGTAAATTTTTTTATGTCCCCATTCTAAAGAATAAATTTATTTATTCAAATTGAATATATAAAAGTTTAAAATATTGGATTTAAAAAGGGTTCACTATTAAAGTTGGTAAAAGTGCATTTTTGAAAAATACTTCTTTTATCTGAAAAAAGGAATTTGTTCTTACATTATGTCTAAGAAAATCATAATATGGATTCTAAAATTATAAGGATTATATAAAGTTTAAAATTTAGTTAATAATATTCATAACATCTTTTGAACGGTTTGTTTGGTAAGTCATGGTGCGCTTGAACTCGGTGTTGCGTGTAGTGAAAGTTATTGAATTATTTTGAAGAAATAACACACTATGAAATCTTGGGGTGTTACATTATCCCCTCCTTAAATAAATTGCATCCTCACAATTTGAAATTGTTCTTCGAAAATAAAAGTTTCAAAATAGAAAATATCTTTGTGGGAAAACCCACATCAGAAATTGGGTTACTAAAATTTAGTCTTAATATGAGGAAAAGAGAAATGAAAGGGTCGCCACCAAATTATTATCTCGATTAGGGGAACATTGGTGGCAATTAGAGACATATAATTGGAGTAAAAACGTAAATATTTATAGGTAGTGATTGAAGTCATCAATCACAAACAAGTGTAAAATTGAGGTCCTTAAATTCATCAATATATGATGATTTGAAATACCATCGGTTCAACAAAACATAGGGTATTAGGATAACACATTTTTGGTTTTAGGATTACTTAAATAAAGTATAAGAATTAATTTCTTCATTGAATAAGAGAAGAAGAAAAATATATTCTTGACAAGTAGAGTTCCATCCTTTAACTAATTTCTACCACAAACTCATCTTTCACTCTAAAATATAATAGAACGTAAAAAAATATTATATTTATCCTATTCGTATAGGGTTCCAAAAAAACGAATTTATAATCCATCTACCAGATCTTTTAAAAAAACTAAATTATTTAATCTCAGACATTACGTGGGCCAGTGGTAGGTGATACACCCTTGTCGCCCTTCGGTTGTGGGTTCAAGTCTCGCGGCCTTGCCGGATGCGGCGGGTTGCCGCCCAACCTCCGGGTTGTCCTTTTATGGAAATCCAAAAATAATCAAAACTAGAACTATCCAAAATGATTTAGTCCAAAAATGAAGATCCTTTTTGCTGCGTAATAACATGTGAACACCTTCATCATGTATTCCTTTAAAACACTGCAACATCCTGAATTACCATAAAACCTTATTGATTACATTCATGATCCCTTATTCCTTAAATAATAATGGATATACTCCTTCAATCCAAAAATGTTATAAACTCCAACAATGATGGAATATACAAATAATTAATCAGTTTCAAGGTAGTCAAGAATATACAATATAATTTATCCAAATCAATCATGTATTATTCTAAAATCACTACCTCGGTATCAGAACTATATTATGGTTTATCATTCTCTCAACCATATATTTTCCAAAAATTTATCCAGTTATTGAGTCACTTTTCTTTGTTCCACACAATCTCAAGTCCTTAATAAAATAGTACTGCAGTACAATCCTTATATACTCCATAATTATTATAACAAGTACATTGTAGATACAACACTCAAATGACATAATAAACATAAGAACTCTAATCATTCCTCTTCATCTGTGGTACTATCATAACTTGATTATTATCCAATATCATCATTTGCGGAATAGTCTGATGACTGGGACATAGGTTCGCGTAGTGTCCAAACTCCTTGAAAATGAAGCATTTTACATTTGAAACCATTTTCTTACCCTTGTAGTCACGTACTTTGTGCCCTTTTCCTCTACACTTATAACAAACTCTCATTCCTTTCAGGCAAGTTCCAGGGTGTTTCTTCCCACAGTTATCACATATGGGGAAATTCTTCTTTTTCCTCTTCCCTTTATCCATCTTTCTCTCTTCCATCCTTTTCTTCTCTTGCTTCCCTTCAAAGCCATAGGACTCAGTAAACTCTTTAGTTATCTTATCCACACATGATACTATTTCTTTATATGATGATAATACGTGGGAGACTATTTCCCTTCTAAATGATGTCTTAATACCATGAAAGATACGATCCTTCTTATTCTTTGGATCATACGTATTACTGGAGTTCACATTCCTTCTACTGGGTGCCATTTCTATACAATAACATAAACTAGGTCAGTTTATGAATTGTAATAAATAATTCCTAATGCAAATTGAACAGTTTATGGATATAATCCATAATCATAAAAAATGTTTTCTTTGAGTAAGTATATACTCATGATCCCTTCATAATGGTTTGTAAATAAAATGAAAATTATCCTAAGCATATCCCCCGAGAGTGTCATAACCAAGAGTGCAGCAAGGCCCGTTGTCGTGCACTAGTTCCCATTCGAGTCTAGCTCAAAGCGGTGTTTTCGGGTTTTACCCCTAGGTACATCTGTTTCAGAGCCGCCTCTACCTGCTCATATCCATACAGGGATGTATTGCTCGGAAAACTCACAAAATATCTACAATACCAAATTTCTAGGAAGTTCTTCTATACTAATCCTCAAAGTTTATCTTAGGGCTATGTGCTCTAATCAGAGTTTATCTAAATCTAGTTTCCAAGGTTATTGTTAAACTTCCTCTGATACCAACTGTAACGCCCCGACCCCAGTGACCCAGAGTCGGTGAATTATTTTAGTACATTTGCATGACACTACAAGAAAACTTCCGTTTAGCGGCGGTTTTTTCGCGGAGGTTTTTAAAACCGCTGCTAAACGCGTTTCGGGCCGCCATTTTGCGCCGGTTTTTAAACCACCGCGAAAAAACCGCCGTGAAATGCCAAAAAAAAATATTTTATTTTATTTTATTTTTAATTTTTTTAATTTTATTCAAGGATTAGCGGCAGTTTTTTAAAACACCACCGCGAAATGAAATGAAAAAATAAAAAAAACACGAGAAACCCCGAAATCACTAAAACGACCATAACTTTTGATCCGGGCGTCCGTTGAAGCGCCACGACTAGTCAAATAGAAGCTCATGAAAAGATCTAGAGGCACATATAATCAAAACCATGAGACGGTCTAAGGTGCGGAAGATATTAGAGTTATAAGAAAGTTGAAAAAAGTTCTCCAACTTCAAACGACCATAACTTTCGCTCCGGGTGTCTGTTTGGGCTCTACCATATATCAAATCGAAGCCAGCGAAGAGAGATACGCACTAGTTCAACAGAAGGAAGCCCTCTGAAGGCCTCTAAAAACCCAAAAACCCCAAAAACCCCAAAAACCCCTCCGAAGGCCCAAAAACCCCGTCTCTCGTGTTTTTCGACCCCAAAAACCCCTCTGAAGGCCTCCAAAACCCTGTTTCCGTCACCGGTGTCTCGTCGAACTTGTCTTCAAACGGACCTAACTTTCGATCCACGTGTCAGTTCGGCCTCCTCCACCTTCCAGATCATAGCTCGTTCTATGATCTTCAGTTTGACTGGTCGCGGCGCCCACATGCACTCGTAGATCATATGTTATGGCCTTTTTAGTGGGTATCGGATTTGTTATGTTTTTCAATGCCTCGTTTCTAGCACCTGTTCCCCGTCAGCTTTTTTTTAAATGGTCGTAACTTCCGATCCGCCTGTCCATTCAGACTCTTTCACCTTTTAGGTCGAAGATCGTTTCAGGATCTTTGATTTGACAGGTCACGGATCTAAAACGGACTCTCAGATCATAAGTTATCTCCGTTAATGTGAGTCCAATGTTTTTGTCTCTTTATGACCGTTTTGACGGGTTTTAACAGTTGCTCCATTTATTACTGTTTATTTGGGTTTCCATGACTTGTTATCTTTATCAATGGTTTTTTTGTGGGTTATTATGATGATTATGTTGAATTATTAAGGAGTTTTCCAGAGTTGTCATGAGTTTTCATGCATTCTCATTCTTTCTAATGCCTCATTCTTCATATGCTTCTCCATCCTTTTTCATGCGTTTTCATGATTTTTCATCCCTTATCACGTCTTTTCATACTTTTTCATGTGTTTCCTTTATTATTTATTATTTATTATTTATTATTTATAATATACTTTAATTTATTTATTATCTATTATTTGTAACTGGTTATTTATTATTTATTATTTATTATTTATATTTATTTATTATTTATTATTTATATTTACTTATTATTTATTATTTAATATTTATTATTTATATTTATTTATTTATTATTTATTATTTATATTTATTTATTATTTATTACTTATTATTTATTTATTATTTATATTTAATTATTATTTATTATTTATTATTTATTATTTATTATTTATTATTTATTATTACAAATAATAAAATAATAATAATAATAATAATAATATTTGTTACTGGTTATTTATTATATATGATTTATAATTTATTATTTATTATTTATTATTTATTATTTATTATTTATTATTTATTATTTATTATTAATATTTATTATTTATATTTATTATTTATTTATGATTTATGATTTATTTATTATTTATTATTTATTATTTATTATTTATATTTATTTATTATTTATATTTATTTATTATTTATATTTAATTATTATTTATTATTTATTATTTATATTTATTATTTATTAATTTATTATTTATATTTACTTATTATTTATTATTTATATTTATTTATTATTTATATTTATTTATTATTTATATTTATTTATTATTTATATTTATATTTATTATTTATATTTATTATTTAGTATTTAGTATTTATTATTTATTACTTATTATTTATTATTTATTATTTATTATTTATTTAGTATTAATTATTTATATTTAATTATTATTTATTATTTATATTTATTTATTATTTATTATTTATATTTATTTATTATTTATTATTTATATTTATTTATTATTTATTATTTATTATTTATTATTTATATTTATTTATTTTTTATTTTTTCATATTTATATTTATTTATTATTTATTATTTATTATTTATATTTATTTATTTTTTATATTTATTTATTTTATATTTTTTATTTTTTATTTTTTATTTTTTATATCTATTATGTATTTATTATTTATTATTTATTATTTATTATTTATTATTTATTATTTATATTTATTTATTATTTATTATTTATTATTTATTATTTATATTTATTTATTTATTATGTATTATTTTTTATTTTTTATTTTTTATTTATTATTCATTATGATTTATGATTTATAATTTATTTCTTATTTCTTATTTATTATTTATTAGTTATTAATTATTATTTATATTTATTTATTATTTATATTTATTTATTATTTATTATTTATATTTATTATTTATTATTTATATTTATTTATTATTTATTATTTATTATTTATATTTATTTATTATTTATATTCATATATTATTTATTATTTATATTTATTTATTATTTATTATTTATTATTTATTATTTATATTTATTATTTATATTTATTATTTATATTTCTTATTTATATTTCTTATTTATTATTTATTATTTATTATTTATTTAGTATTTATTATTTATATTTACTTATTATTTATTATTTATATTTATTTATTATTTAATATTTAAATTTATTTATTATTTATTATTTATTATTTATTATTTATATTTATTTATTATTTATTATTTATTATTTATTATTTATTATTTATTATTTATTTATTATTTATTATTTATTATTTATATTTATTTATTATTTATTATTTATTATTTATATTTATTTATTATTTATATTTATTTATTATTTATTATTTATTATTTATTATTTATATCTATTATGTATTTATTATTTATTATTTATTATTTATTATTTATTATTTATTATTTATATCTATTATGTATTTATTATTTATTATTTATTATTTATTATTTATATTTATTTATTATTTATTATTTATTATTTATTATTTATTATTTATTATTTATATTTATTTATTTATTATGTATTATTTATTATTTAATATTTATTATTTATTATTCATTATTTATTATTTATTATTTATTATTTATTGTTTATTATTTATTATTTATTATTTATATCTATTATTTATTTATTATTTATTATTTATTATTTATTATTTATATCTATTATTTATTTATTATTTATTATTTATTATTTATTATTTATTACTTATTATTTATTATTTATTATTTATATTTATTATTTATATTTATTATTTATTTATGATTTATGATTTATTTATTATTTATTATTTATTATTTATTATTTATTATTTATATTTATTTATTATTTATATTTACTTATTATTTATTATTTATATTTGTTATTTATATTTATTATTTATTATTTATATTTATTTATTATTTATATTTATTTATTATTTATATTTATTTATTATTTATATTTATTTATTATTTATATTTATTTATTTATTATTATTTATATTTATTTATTATTTATTATTTATATTTATTTATTTATTATTTATTATTTATTATTCATTATTCATTATTTATTATTTATTGTTTATTATTTATTATTTATTATTTATATCTATTATTTATTATTTATTATTTATTATTTATTATTTATATCTATTATGTATTTATTATTTATTATTTATTATTTATTATGTATTATTTATATTTATTTATTATTTATTATTTATTATTTATTATTTATTATTTATTTATATTTAATTATTATTTTTTATTTATTTTTTATTTTTTATTTATTATTTATTATTTATTATTATTGAGTTTATATCTATTATTTATGTATTATTTGTTTTTTCAATTAATATATATAAGTATATTAAATTCTGTTTATTAACCACATGGCGAGCTTGTTGGAGTGGTAAAGTCTTTGGAAAATATGCAAGAGGTTAGGGGTTCAAATCTCACCAAACGCAGAATTTCTTTATATTGCATGGGCATGCATGTGCATGTACATGAGATGTGCATGCATGGATAAATAAAGTAAATAAAATAATACGAAATAAATAAATAAATAAAATAAATACTAAATAAAATAAATAAATAAAATAAATATGAAATAAAATAAATAAAAAATAAATACGAAATAAAAAAAATAAAAAATAAATACGAAATAAAATAAATAAATAAATAAATAAATAAAATTAAATAAATAAGTAAAATAAATAAATAAAATAAATAAATAAATAAAATAAATACGAAATAAAATAAATAAATAAAATAAATAAATACAAAAACCGCCGTGAATAGTTTCCCGACGCACGATTTCGCGGCGGCTTTTCAAAACCGCTGCGAAACAGAAAAAAAATCGCCGCTAAATGCCTTTTTTGCCGTAGTGTGATTACAAAGAATCAAGTCCCAAAGGACCGATCAGTTTAGCAATCCTGGAAAATAGATTACATACATGAATGTTATATTACACTTCATAACATACAAAACAACATAAATAATCCTTTATGAATGTCATTATTCCCTTGTTTTAACCCTGCATATCAATCACAATATAGTTCTTGGAATCCTGGGAAAAATAAAAAATAGAAAGGGGTGCGCTCAAACGCTCAGTAAGGGTAAGCAATACAGCAGAAACTTTCATAAATAAGCATAAACATTTAAGGCAATGTATAACTAAAACAAAAGCCTTTTAAACTTAAACTTCAACATAGTATGGCAAAAATAAAATGAAATAATGCCATTTACTTATTCACATGGATATTCTACTAATCGAATAATCACATGCAATATCAATAACCACTTTCATAATGATGGAATGCATAATGTCAGACTATCATAACCACATAGTCAAGGCCTCGTGCCAAGACTACAAATAAGATTTTGTCAAGGCCTTGTGCCAAGACACTAGTTAGTCTTATGAGACCTACCGATGCAAATTTTTTTGAAGATACTTACGTTTAAAATTTCTCAAATATACTTCAGTTTTTTTCTGAAAACATTATGCAAGCTTATGAAAACAAAATAACGAATTCTGAGACTGCTCGACTAATTACAGGCCATGATGGTTCCTCGCCCAATCCCTTCCTGTCTACCACACTCGAGTGTCGGGTTTTCTGAAAACAATTTTAAGCTTGCGTTAAATACGTATACATTTGCACTGGATTTTCATGTATTTGAGAGAAATATCTCTTTTTTTGAAATCATTTAAAAATCACATAATTATAAAATAAAACATTTACTTTGAAAATATTATTATAAGCTTGTAATGGAAGCTTCAAATATTTTATAATGGCGGAAAATAGCCGCACCCACCGTATAAGTTAAAAAAAGACATTCTTACCTTAATTCTGTCGAAAAGGTTAAAAGGGTCCTTGTTTGGAAAACGACAGAAAGATTCCTTTATAAACTTCTTATAAAAATTCAAACAAGGGTATAAATGACTTTAACCCATATTCTGTAAAATAGTAATAATGTTTTGAAAAACATTTTTAAGAAACATGGATGTGGATGATAAAGATATCCCAGTAGATTATTACGTATAAACAACCTCGGATAATGAAAAGATTGTGAAATAAACCCTTACCTTGTACTTTTCCTTGGTTGGGGATAGGTTAACTTCCTGTATAATGGTGAAATAATTTTTATTAAATTATACAAGAATCATATACATTAATATGACATCATATATGATCTTTTAACATTGCTTTGTTAATAATATCTTAGTATTATCGTCGTTTCGGGTGTTAACTTACTCATTTTCTTTTATATGTTTTGTTACGTAAGATGTGGTTTTCATGGATAGGTTGTATCTTATTCATATCCAGAATGATATCAATTCCTTAAAAAATATTTTTAAATCAACAAATGATAATTATACTTGAATGGATATGATAGAGAGTGAATCTCATCGCGTTCGTGGAGACGGTAGTCCGTACGTACGCACGAGCGGCACTATCATTCTTTTGATATTAAAATAATATATAATTGGATGGTATATCATATATACAGAATAATTATCATGTTATATTTATTATTTACATGAATTGAACATCATTATTATACCCATCCAAATAATAATGTTTTGAATAACAATTACACCACGACGTGGAGACGGTAAGCCGTACGTACGCACGTATGGTGACATGTCATTAAAAGGATGGATAGAATACTGAAATATGGTTCTACCATGTTTATAATAACATCAAAGTATATATAATATACTGGATTTATTATTTTAGAATGTTAATAACAAAGAAAGAAGAAGTGGAAGAAGAAAGGAACTTGAAAAAGGGTGGTGAAATCATTACCTCTTCTTCGGGTTCTTTCTTTTGATTTGATCAAAAGGGCTCCTTAGGTTGGCTTTCTGACTAAATTAAGGCCTCTAGGATGAATTGAGGGAAGTTGAGAGAGTATTTGGGCAGGGTTTGGTCGAACCAAAAGGCTTTGAATGTGTGAATTAGTGAGAAGGGGGAGTGCCCTTTTATAAGAGGGGTGAGAGGCACCTTTGGAAAAGCTAGAAATATTGTTTTATAATAAATTCATATTCGGTTTCTAATGGCTCCAAAGTAGATTATTTAAAGGTTAAGGTGGGTATGGGTCTAAAATCACTCAACCAATATAATTTAGACAGGTTTGGGTCACTATATTAACCTTATCTTTAAGTATTAACTCTTAGTTAATTAGTTTCACTTTTACAATGTCTCTTTGTATTTTTATATTATATGGTTAATAAACTTACTATATACATCCAAGATACCACAAAGTGGTCCATTAATGATACACCTATCATGATATAAGTCTCTTGGCCGAACCTTAGATTTTTAGGAATTTAATATCAATTACTAATATAATATTTGTTTTAAAAACTCTTTTTATGTCCATTTTGACACTATTCAATAATTGATTTTTTTAAAACTCATAATAGAATGATTACTTTGTAAAAAGTTAATTAAATCAATCCTAACATTTCATATTAACCTATAAAATTATTTGTATTTATAAAAAGTCTCAAATTAAATTTATTTGGGTATTTATAATATCAATTATTCTAAATTTTCACTATTATGGTAATTACTGCATCACCATTGTGTCATAAATAAATTAAATTATTTAATGTCTAAAAATTATAAATAAAATATCATTATGTAGGAAATCATTTTATATTTCTGATGAATATTTATAGTCGAAAATACAACATATATAACCCTATGTAAAAAATTTTTTTCTAAAAGATATATGCTTGTGTCATTTTTGTATTCATTTTAACTTAATTAAAATAAAGTGTCCCTATCACTTACAAGTGGCTCCATGGGGTCCCAAAATCGACCCAAAGATACCCATGGCCGGAAATTTATCATCCAATAAGGTTAGGACACGTTTTAGGGTAATATTTTATTATTATAATATTATTTTTTAACCCTTATTTACCGGATTTACCCTTTAACCATGGTAAATAAAATATTTACCGAAGTAATTATTCAAAATGTCTAAAAATAAAAGTTACATATTTACACAATTTTAACATCCTGATTCCAAATATGGAATCCATTTTTCCAAATTTAAAACATAGAAGTGGCATAAATTAATTTAAAATTAATTCTCATTGTTAAAACAAAAAGCGTGTTTTTAAGAGATAATAACTATCAAAAGATTGACACTTTTTTATATTCGGTTTAATTGTGAAATTTTGTCCAATGATCAACATTGTATTAAATGGTAAAAATATATTATAAATATACTTTAAAAACACTCAAATTTATAATTTATCACTACTAATTATTTTGATTAAAAAAGTTGTTTTTAATTAAAATTTAGTAATTTTCACTATTCATCAAAATATAAAAGTTATCCAAAAAGTACCAAAATTTCACCCTAGGCTAAATTCGATATTTCGAATCCAAAAATGAAGTCCATTTTGAGAGATAAAATTTATAAAATTTTAAAAAGTAGGTATTACTATTCATTACGGCTAGTTTGATTGGTTGTAGTGTGTGTTAGAACTCGAAGTTGCATACAACACACGCTACTGTATTTTTCAAAGAGAAGCATACCGTGGAAGCTTGGGGTGTTAAATTGTAAATTTTTTTATGTCCCCATTCTAAAGAATAAATTTATTTAGTCAAATTGAATATATAAAAGTTTAAAATATTGGATTTAAAAAAGGGTTCACTATTAAAGTTAGTAAAAGTGCATTTTTGAAAAATACTTCTTTTATCTGAAAAAAGGAATTTGTTCTTACATTATGTCTAAGAAACTAATAATATGGATTCTAAAATTATAAGGATTATATAAAGTTTAAAATTTAGTTAATACTATTCATAAACTCTTTTGAACGGCTTGTTTGGTAAGTCATGGTGCGCTTGAACTCGGTGTTATGTGTAGTGCAAGTTATTGAATTATTTTGAAGAAATAACACACTATGAAATCTTGGGGTGTTACATGTTACATTATAACCCCATTCAAATGAATTTCTCCATCAAACTTCCATCGCTATGGTACAAAAAAATTAGGATATCTCTACTTCATCACATCCTCAGGTTCCAATGTAGCTTCCTCAAATTTCTAATTCCTCCAAAGAACTTTAACTAGGTGAGTAATATTATTTAATAGAACTTTATCTCTATGGTACAAGATTTATAATGATTATTATTCCTGGGAAAGTTCATGCTCTAATGGTATAACATCTAATTTAAATATATATGAAGGATCAGATATGTTCTTTCTTAAGAGAGATATATGAAACACATTGTGAACTTGAGTGAGGTTTCATGGGGTTGCCAAGAGATAAGATACATTCCTTACTCAATCAAGAATCTTGAAGGGACCAATATACCTAGGAATCATCTTTACCTTATTTATAAATTTCATAACCTTCTTCTATGAAGAAATTCATAAGAAAACATTTTGACCAATATCAAATTTCAGATCTTATTGATGATTGTCAGCATAACTCTTCTGTCAAATTTGAGATGTCTTGATGTGATATTGAATAGATCATACCTTATATTCCATTTTCACTGCTATATTAAGTCCCAATATATTTATTTCTATAAATTTATCCTAGTATGTCAGATTTCTACACTTATGTTTATATATGTATTTGTAATAATCCATCTAAATGCTCAAGTAAAAGATATTATTGAAAAAAAAATTACTTGAGGAATGTGTTTACCCCAAAAAACTTTGAAATCTAGAGAAAAGAATATCAAAATGTCATCATGGGTTTAAATGGTCCTCTCAGACTATCCATATGTATGAGGATTATAAGAATTATAGAAACACAAATCTATGTCTAGATCTTGCTTCTACAAAATTTCAAGATAAGCCTTAGATCCCGATCAGATATAATAGAATGTGGTACCCCACGTAACCTTACCACTTTATTAACATATATCCTAGAAATATGATCAAGAGAGAAATGTTATCTAATAATAATGAATTATGCTAACTTCATAAGGATATCAACTACAACCCAAATAGAATTATGGACTTTAGATGTTTTAGGGATTACAAAAATGAAATGCATGGTGTTTTTTTTCCAATTTCCATTCGAGTATGGGTAATGGTTATAACATCACCTTAGACTTCTTTCTCTCATACTTAAAATTATGATATACCAAGCACTGAGATACATACTTTGTAATATCTCTCTTAATGTTGTCCCACCAAAAATACTCTTTCAAGTCTCTATATATCTTCATACTTCTAGGATGAATAGAGAATGATGAGCTATGAGATTATTCCAATAGTTCCTTCTTCAGGTCTGGTATTGATAGGACACATGCTCAGTTTATGAATCTTATCATTCCATCATAGTTAATTTTGAAATTGGGAACATTTCTCACCTTCTTTTTCTGCTCCACATCCTCTATTTATACCTCTTTAATATGTATATGGATAGATGGTTGAACACTCATTTGAGAAAGATAATATTTCTCTTATTCCTTAAACAGTTCAAGGTCTATCCTTTACAAATCCATAAATATTGTATTTTTTGTAATCCTAATCATATATAAACTAGCATAATACTTTCTACTTAAAGCATATTCCACCTTTTTTGGTTTCCCAGGGTGGTAATTTATTAATCAGTCATAATATTTAATCAACTTCAACCAATTTATTTGGTACATATTCAAATCTTACTAGGTGAATGTATACTTTAAACTCTTATAATAAGTATATATGTCACACCTTTATTCATAAAGATAATTCTTACATATCTTTAATGCAAATATTACCACTGATAACTCTATATCATGTGTTGGGTACTTTTTTTCATTTACCTTAAATTGGCATGAGTCATAAGTTATCACCATATCATTTTGCATAAGAACACACCCCAACCCCTTTTTTGATGCATTGTTGTAAATCAGAAACCCTTCTCTATTATAGGGTAGTCTAGGAATAGGTGCATTTACAAAAAATCTCTTTAGTTCCTTGAAATTTTCTTCATATTAATTAGTCTAAATAAACTTATCTCCCTTTCAGGTTAACTTAGTGATTAGATTAGATATCCATGAGAAATAATTCACAAAGCATCAATAATATCCAGTTAATCTAAGAAAACTGTGGATTTGAGTCATATTGGTTGGTCTGGTATAATTTTCAATAACTTCCATATTTGATGGATCCACCGATATACCCTCTATTGAGATTATATGACCCAAAAATAAAACTTTCAATAGCAAAAAATTACACTTGATAAATTTTTCATACAGTTTCTCCTTCCTTAGGGTATTCAGTACAATACTCAAGTGATCTTCTTTATCATCCTTTATCATGGAATATATAATAATATCACCTATATAGACTACCAAGAATTGATCAAGATAATATATAAATACTCTATTCAATAAATCTATGAAGATAGCGGGGGAATTGGTAAGACCAAATGGAATCACTATAAATTCATAGTGTTTATACCTTGAATAGAAATATATCTTGGGAATGTATTCACTTTTTAACCTTAATTAATAGTATCCAAATTGAATATCAATCTTGAAAAAATATTCATCTCATCATAATTGATCAAAAAATCATCAATATGGGGAAGGTGGTACTTATTCCTAATTGTGATCTTGTTGAGTTTTTGATAATCAATGTAGAGTGCCATTGATCCACCATTCTTCTTAACAAAAAGGATAGGTTCACCCCATGGATATAGAATTGAAAAAATGAATCCCTTATCATAATTCACTTGGAGTTTCTACTTAAATTCTTGAAATTTAATTAGGTCCACTTTATATGGAGTCTTTGAAATAAGTGTACCACTAGGTATGAGTTCTATTGAAAACTCAAATTCATGATTCAGAGGAAGACTAGGTAACTCTTCTAGAAAGACATCAACAAAATCTCATACAATAGGCATATATTTTATGTTGATTTTCTCCCCAACCATATGAGATAAATACCAACTTTTAATAGGAATTAAGACCCATTAAATGGATGTAATTTCCATTGGAAGTTCACATTTATCCTCATGCTGATAGAAATTCATAAGTTGGTTCAGAATATCAAATGTGACTACCCTTCCTCGGGATTTTATGTGAAATTTGTATAAATAAATTCAATCCATGCTCAAAATCACATAAAATTAAACTAGAGGAATAATAACAATATTTTTAGGAATCACATTCCCTAAAACTTCAATTGGGGAAGATTCATATACTTGAGATTCAATCATCGTACCATTAGAAGTTTTTACATCTAATTCAATATCTAATCATTATGGATATTAATTAACATTCCTTGAGACTTTTCATAATATAAAGTAATTCATATAACTAATAAAAAAATATGGTGCTTCAATATTTTATCATACATGTTACCACTTCAACTTTATCATGCTATCTTTAACCCCTTACTATAACCAAAATGGTTAGCATGATAGTTAAGCATAATTAATTAGAGTGATCAATCCTAAAAAATAATTTATCGGATATTGAAATATTGACACCTTATTTTTAATCAATGGAACCTTAGGTTTTACCTATTTAATCCATGGTCATTATTAATTTGAATCCTTTATAATGGATATTAAATAAAATGTGAATTAACCTAAACATATCCCTCATGAGTGTCAAACCAGGTGCGTAGTAAGGGCACATTCACCATGCACTATAATGATAGTCAATACATACTCAAACAAATCTTTTTGGGGTTATCACCCATAGATATATCTATTCAAAAATCAAGTTCACTTGTATCATCCATACAGGGATATATTTTCTTAGAGAAACCACACTATTTTCTTTACTATAACTTAGGATGTTATCCTATATTTAGGCTTATCCTAAGGGTTCTCACTGTTCCCTCATCCTAGTTTCCAAAAGTCACTAAACCTTTCCTCTAATGCCAACTATAGTGACCCATACTTTTCATAAATAAATATTACATCATTTTAGATGAATAATCAATACATTTTACAATAATACATGCCTTATAACCTTACAAGTTTAGTGTATTTGGAAACTTGGATATGTAAACAATTATTATATAAAATATCTACATCATTTCTGATTAATTTCTTCACAACAAACACCCTTATTAGACATACCATACTTAAAACCTTTCTTCATCACTTAGGTAAGGGAAACATAAGAAAGGCTGATCTCAGATGCCCGGTAAGGGTAAACATAAGAGATATAAATCAATGATCATAAGTGAGCATAAGATAAGAATAAGGGTATGAGAACATGATCAAGACTTAAATTAATCATACCTAATTATTCAAAGATATTTAATCCTAAAACATGGAGTAATATTTTTTCAAACAAATAACATAATATATAAGAGTATTAAATCATTAATACTCAATCATGAGACATGAAAACATATCATAAGCATAAGACATAAGTTTTTGGTATGATCATAGGTATATAAAATTATTTCCATATTCAAGTATCACTGCCTAGACTATCATAGTGGATTGGGTTCACTCCTCATTCAATTATTTCCTTAGTCAAGGTTCACTCTCTAGACTATCTTAATATAAAAAGTCCCTTACTGAATTGGGTTTACTCCTCATTCCTATCCTTATTATATCATGAGATATCCATCTTTACTCAATTCATTGGTGATCTATAACAAACCCACACAACTCTATTTATAATGTAACCACACATCCTTCGTTTATAATGGAACCACCCATCACATAATGAAAAACATAAATATTTATGTCACAAGATCATAAAATATTTATCATATCATCATGTCATTACCCATGGAAATTATATGGGTTTTATAAAACTTTTACAATAATAAAAAAAACATCTAGAGAAATAATAAAGATGGTAAAATCAGATCATATCACTAGTAAATCATTATAAATGTTAAAGGGTATTTTTATAAATAAAAATTCCTTTAAAATATCATTAGAACATTTCTCTAGGAGAATACACTTTTCATTTGAAATCACTTATTTGGAATATAAAAATTTCCAACTGAATTGAGGAAAAAATTTCTTTGAAAATATAAAAGGAAACTTATAAAGTAATCTTTAAATAAAAAATATTAATGATGGCGGGGAAATCCGTTCATGCGGTGTACGTTAAAACAAACATTTCTTTCACATTTTCATTAAAAAGTAAAAAATACCATGTTTGTAAAATGATAAGAATTTTTTTTTAAAACATGGTAAATAAAAAAAATTATTTAAAATGAATTTAAATAATCCTTTAATAATATTAAAAACATTCTCGAAAACATTTTAAAGAAAATATGCACATGGAAGAAAATATTCCCTTCCAAAGAGAGAAATGAAGTCAGTTTTACTTAAAAACATCCTTTCGGTATTTTGAGTATTTAAAGAGAGGAAAATGAAAGGAAAAAAATTTAATATCCATAAATAAATATATGATAATAAAATAAATAATATTTGGGAAAGATAGATCATATAATTTCATCATCATAAATTTAAGCATAATCAGTCCTCGTAAAAATGAGATTGTAACATAAAAATCTTACAACTTTAGTAATATTTGAATCAAAAGTAATTGGATGATTGAAAAAAATATAGATCTATAAATAACTTGAATTAAATCATGTATTATTTCAAAATACATTCTAGGTTAGTATATACACAATATAAATAAAAAATTGGTTCATAACACTAAATCATGTCTCAAGGAAGAGAAATTGAGATGAAAAACCCTTACCACTTTGGAAACTTTCAAATAAAAAACACATGGATGAAATAATTTTAATTTTCACTTTATATACCATTAAATAATAATTATAAATGGTATAAAATGTCAAATTATCAGTATATGCACCTCATAAACATAAATAAGTGCAAACCATCAAACATGTCTCAACAAAATAAAATTGAGATGACGAACCCTTACAACTTTGGTATATTTTAAATCAAAGTCCGTGTAAATAAAGAACATGATATGGATCTTAAAAACCCATTAATTTCATTTATACTTCAAAATAAATTCATTATTTATTAATCATTCCATGAAAAATAAATAATGGTGCACAATATCAAACATGCATGATGAATTTGAAAATGAGACAAAGAAACACTTACCTTATATTCGACTTGATTCGTAAATGATCTAGCCTCCTATATAATAATATAGATTTATTATAATTATTTAATATAATAATATTTATAAATATAATATCATATATGATCCAATATCATTTCAATACCTATTTATTAACAATTCTCTATTAAAGTCATCATTTTGGGTGTTAATTGCATTGTTTTTCATGTATGTTTTAGTTTGAAAGATATGGTCCTTGAACTTTGATCATGATTAATCTATATATATAATTTTAATAATGATATAAATATCATATATAATCATTATATACATATTTATAATCATTCATATAAATCGACGATGAAAAATTAATTACATCGCCACATGGAGACAGCAGTCTGTACATACGCAAGAGTGATGTTTCCATTTTTCGATGGATGGAATGAAATAAAGGTAAATATTAATTCACCTTTAAAGAATAATTATTATAAAATAAATATAATATGTAAACATTAAATCTATCATAATAACCAACCATGAATGGTGGTGGTGGAAAATGAGTAGTATCGTTATGTGGAGGTGGTAGTCCACACATATACATAAGCGATACTTTCATCTCTCATGGGATTGAGAAAAGGTGTAAAATTGTTGTTTAATAATAATAATAATATCTTTGTATATTAATTATACTTTATTTATCATGGTTTTATGGATACAAAAAAATTAGAGGAAGTAGACGAAGAAATGAAATTAAAAGGGCTTGGTTAAGATCTATATCTCTTCTTTGAGTGACCTCCTTTGGATTACTCCTTAAACCTTGAAGTATTGGTCTTAAGAAAATAAAATAAGCTCTAGGATTAAGTTAAGGATTATAGAAATTATTTTTATTAGGTATTGGACAATATATAAGGCTAAAATGGTGCAAATAAGGGAGGTGAATAGGTTCTCTTTTATAAGTGAGGGGAGGGACACACAAGAAATTTCTTAAAAGATTTCAATGATTTAAGGAAACTTTCATGGGAAAGTGGATAAAAATTGAAATTTATTTAAAATAATGATAATATATGTTTTAAATATCTTCTAAAAAATAATTTTATAGTTTTTGGTGGCAATCCCACCCGTATCTCATGGTTTAACCCCACTAGTGAACTCGTTTTAACCTTAACTGTGGTAACAAAATTTTACTGTTTTCACTATTCAATATGACAAAAAATTAAGTTGAGAATATTAAATTATATTAATTATTATTATTATAAATATTTAATAAATTTTAACAGATTCAATTTTTTTAATTGTTATAATTTAATTTTAATTAATCACGCAAACCGCAATGAAAACCCATTTTTGAAAAATAAATTTGTAAGCGTAAAACTTAATTAAATTTCATTACTTTACTTGTAAAAACCATTAAAATAATGTTAAAATATAATATTTAATATAATATAATATATATATATATATCATTAAAACCATTAATAAATAGAGATTAAATTAATTTATTAAGATAAAAACACATTGCTTGTCTAAAAACAGTTTTGTAGACAAATGTGTTTTTAAACCCAAAAATTAACTTATAAAAAATAAATTATAATGATGATTAATATGTAATTAATTAAATTATTTAGAATTAAATTAATCTTATGTTAATTTAATATTAAATTCAAAACACAATGGTACATTTACATGAAAAAATGATAATGTTTACAAAAATCAATATTTTTCTCTATTCGTTGAAAAATAATTTTTTTAGAAAAATACTAAAAAATCACCCTAAGATAATATTGAGATGATAATTTAAAAAATTATATTAATTTCCTAAAATTAAATTTCTAAAAAATTTAGAAATTAATTATAAAATTTTTATGCAAAAATACAATAAAAACCATTTTTGAAGAAAATATTTTTTAAAAGCGTAAAATGAATTTACTAAAAATTTAGTTTTTATTTATTATGAATTAAAAAATATATTTTAATTATTAAAAAAAATTATACATATTTTTCATAAATTTATTATTAATATTCATACCTTCCAATTTAACATATGGGTTATAATAGTTTACTATATTACGATTCATATAGACACTAGGTTGCATGTAAGGTAAGATATTGAATACTTCAAGTTTTATTTAAAAGGAATACATATAACATATTGGGGTGTTACATTGTATTCAGGATCTTTTATTGTCAGAGGTATGATTCTTGTTCCATCTACCCTTTCATGTGTTTTGTTTGATATAGGGGCATCGTATACCTTTATATCTACTCTTTTTTTCTAACAGCTTGGGTTTGGATGTGGAAATATCGGATGGGGTTATGACCATTGATATATCATTAGGAGTGAAATCAGAGGTTATCAGGCATTGAAAGGAGTTTTACCTTGAAATTAGCGGGTATTGTTTACTCTAGGATTTGTTTTTGATAGAAAAATATGGGTTTTATTTGATTATAGGTATGGATTGTCTAGTTCTATACTATGCTCATATTGACTATTATCATAGGGGAGTGAACTTTCTATCACTATAAGGGGGTATCTATATTCGTTATGGTGAATGGGACCTTTAGGCTAGTCATTCCAAACTAATTTAGTATAGATTGGTTGTCTCATGACCTAGGTAGCAAGCCATGTTCTTGATGATGGTGAGTTATAATAGAGTACATTTGCTCTGATAGTGGACCACTTTCAGAACTTATTTCCTAAAGAGTTATTCATATTACCACTTAAGCGAGAGGTAGAGTTCACCATCGAGTTATTTCTAAGAGTTGAACATATTTTTTATACCACCTTATAAGATGGAACGAGTGGATATTTTAGAGTTTAAAGTGAAATTGGAAGATCTAGAAGCTAAGGGATTTATATTACCTAGTACTTCACCATGGGATTCACCTATGATTTTCACCAAGAAGGATGGCAAGACTTTGTGATTTTGTGTGGATTTATAGAGGCTAAACTATATGATGTTTAAGAACTATTATCCACTTCTACGTAATGATGATAACTTTGATCAGCTGCGAGGTGCCTGAATTTTCTCTACGATTAACTTGAGGTTAGGATACCATCAATTGAGGTTGAGACCATCCGATATTACTCAGAATACTTTTAATAGAAGTTATGGCCTATATGAGTTTTTGTGACGCCATTTGGTCTAACAAATGTGTTGACGGTATTCATAGCTTTGAAAAATTAGATATTCCATACATTTATAGATCATTTTTAGTGGTTTTTGTTGATGACATAGTAGTATACTCCTAGTCTAGATATAATCATGACCAACATCTTGACATCTTCCTGGGTATGATGAGAGATATTCATCTAGACAACATGTTATTTAAATGTTATTTCTATATTGAAAAAATTGTACTTCTTGGATCACATTATCTTAGAGGCTGAATAGTTGATGGACTTACATAAGGTGGAAGTCATGGTATATTGGGAATTACCCAAGAACATCTTTAATATTTGGAGCTTCTAGGGTCTGGTAGGCTATTACCAACATTTTTTCTAGGACTTCTCCCATCTTCCGGTGTTGATGATCTGACTGTACAAGAAATGGGTGAAGTTTGTTTGTCCTAATTCTTGTGAGGAGGCTTTCTAGGAATTTAAGAGAAGCTTAACCTATACATTGATCCTCACCTCACTTGATCCGGATAATGAGTATACTATGTTTTGTGATGAATTAAGATTTGGGCTCAGAGAAGTTTAGATATAGGAGGATCGAGTGGTTATTTATGGATTCAGGCAGTTGAGGCCACATGAGTAGAATTATCACACTCAAGATCTATACTTAGTTGTGGTGGTATACACCCTGAGAATTTGGTGGAATTACATGTTGGGCAAGAGTTTTGTGGTCTATATGGATTACAATATCATAAATTACATATTTTCATAGCGGTGCTTGATCCTCCAACATAAGTGGTAGGTCAAGTATCTGTAGTATTTTGACTTCTAGCTAGAATATACTCTAGGAAATGGAAACATCTTTAGCTATGCTTTGAGAAATAAGACACAGACTCAGGCAGTGTGGGAATCTTGTGATGAGTGGCTGCTGATAGTGCTCATTACATATATGCATCTTGATGTTCAGGAATCTCAGGGAAAAGTGACTTTTAATTCAATATATGATGTTCCCATTCTCATATATCAAATAATGAGTGGGTAGTTATCTGATATAGAGGGATTATCCTTGAGGGACATTATATATAGTAGTGATACACCATCAGGTTGGTCCCTTATCAATGATGAGTTTCTTTATGTCCATGCTTGTATCTTGGTTCCTATGGTTTAATACAAGGAGATAATGAGGGAATTCAAAAATTCTAATTGGAAAGTAAATACTAGGTTGAAAAATATCTATTGTGATATTTGAAGGAAATACTAGTGGGAAGGGATTAAGAAATAGATGGTGGGATTTTTGGCATGATATTTCACCTATTAGTGGGTGAAGGTCTATGTCACGAATCATCCCAGATACCTTGGTACCCTGATACTCAGTCCAACACTGAAATGTCTTAAAGGGAATTCATAATCGCCACAGGTTGGAGACTAGAAAATCAGAAAATCTAGAGTGGAAATTATTTTTCCACATAAACATAGTGGAGACACATATGCATGTCAACATGCTCAAAGAAAACTCCCAAAGGAGACTGTACTAGAAGTCAAATAAGTATAACAAAACCTAAATAGTACATCAAAAAAGTACATAAAGACAAGATAAAAAAACCCAAGTCCCAATAGACACAATACTCCAAGACCATAAAGATCAAAAATCACCACCTCCAAGTGGTGTTTTTCCTTTGCTCAAACCTTGCAGAAGGAAATCTATAAATGCTTGAATTAAAAGGTAGGGTGTGAGCTAAAAGCCTAGTAGGGTCTCACTAAGGATTCCATAATAAGATGACAATAAAAATAAACCATTGAATGATTTAAATTTTAATAAAACAAGGCATTGATATACAGTCTCATATTTAAAACCAAACATGTTTTTCATTTTAATTGATGGAAACATTTAAAACAATGGATTAATAAACATTTTATATAAAATAGTTTATATAAATCACAAGTCATGTGTAAATAATTTTTAAAAATAATGTAATATATATAAAAATAATCAAAAATGATAAACATGGTCATCTTCTAATAGGTATGATAGTTCTAGGTTACGGGATCCTCACACACTCATATGGGTGATCATGGAAATATGTATACATAAGTCCCTAAGAAACTGGTCAAATAGGACTCATCAACATACCATCAGGGATAATATTTGTTTTACTATATTTTTTTAGTGTTTTAAACCATCAAACATAACATGTTTTCCCCAAATAACTCACTAACTGCCTAAGATCAAATGTTCTCAAACAAACAATCAATATTGGAAAATTTATTTCAAAATAGTTTAAAATACAATTATCCCATTTCCAATTTCAATATTCCAATTTCTCTTTAAAACCCAAAACATGGTTTTTTATTCAATTCATTCCTTTTTCAAGATAAAAATAAATAGAGGTTATTATCAAATAGTTTTAAGCCACTTTCTCAAAATTTAATTTCACTAATCAGTTTCACAATTCAAATTCCCTAATTTCCATCAAAATCCAATCATGTCCCAATTCATTGGAATTGGGGGTTTTCCCAAAAATCCATACCATTTTAATTTAAATACCAATTCACATAAAATTGGTTTTTCACAATACAATTAAAATCAATTTAAATTAAATCAAGAAAATCGAGGGTTACTCAATTGGTCAAACTTAGACGGAACCACCTACCTTAGGATCAAGAGATCACTTATCACAACACCCACTATGGTATTTTCCAATGAAGAATGCTAGCAATCTAAATCCAAGAATAAAACCTATATTTAAGATCTAAAAAAAGGATTTTAGATCTCTCAACAAAAATAAGATCTAAAAACCCTAAGAAGGAGAGAGGAAGAGATTGGGAGAGAAGGAACAGGGGAAGAACTCTTACTAGGGAGGAATCACATGAATTTTCTAAGCTTTGATATACCTTAGAAAGGGTTTGGAAGATCCAAAATGGGTTCTTGAGAGCCCTATCAACCTAAGAAATTGAGACATGGTGAGTTATGGTTGAGTGGGAGTCAAATGGGGGTTCATAAATTTTTAAACATTTTTCATAATAAAATAATTTTGCATGCACAGTTAGCTAGTCAGGCCTGCACAGTTTCCCAAACCATATTCCCTAACCATGCACCATTACTATGGGATGAAAGGTTTCTCCTTTGTGGGAGCATTGTTTTTCAAACCATACACTAATTGTGAAAACCCTGATTACTTGGGTTTGAACATTTTTCACTAGCAGGGCCCATGGTTTGGAAAAACCATGCACTAACCGTGCATAGTCCAAGAGCCTTCCAAAATTTTCAAAATTACACCCGAAGCACCCCTAAATGATCCCCAACCAAAGCGTGGTCAAAAAAGGGGTATAAGAGTACCTGAAAACAGTAACAAGATGTTACAAACTCCTCACTATAGAAACTTTTTATCCCTAGAAATCCTGTCAAGAAGACTCTATGCAAAACATATGAGGCCACTACTCTCTCATGAGTGCCTCTCTCTCCCAAGTCTTATGAGTATCAGAACCATGCTTCCATATAACTAGAAACAATGGTTTCATCCTCTCATGAAGTACCTTTGTTTCAAAATCACCTATCTAGAATGAATTCTCAATCATGGATAAATTGGGCTCGACATCAAAATCATTTCATCTCAGAACATGAGATGGATTAGAAAGATACTCTCATAACCGAGATACATGAAACATATTATGTATCGACATCAACTATGGTGTAAGTGATAAATGTTAAACCACTTTACTCACATTCTAAACAACCTAAAAAGGTCCCATAAAATGAAGATCATTCTTTCCTTTCCTCCCAATCCATTGATGAACTAAACAAGGTGAAACTTTCAATAACACCTGGTCACCAACTGAGAATTCCAATGGTTTATGGTGATGATCAACATAAGACTTATACCATCTTTGTGACATAAACATTCTCTGATGTATCAACTAATTTTTTTTGTCGTATCTTGAACCATGCTTGGTCCAACTAAGGAACTTTCACCAATCTCTGACCAACATGACATAGATTTGAAATTTTGGTCATATAAGGCCTCAAAAAGGATCCATCCTGATCATAGAATGATAACTATTGTTATATGAAAAATCAACCATCCCCAAATGGTCATCCTAGTCCCCACTAAATTTTAGCATGTAGGAATATATAATATCCTCAAGAATCTATATATCTCTTTATTTCTAGTTATATGACTGCAGATGATATGTCATACTTAAAAGAACCTGAGATCTCAGTGCCTCCTGAAGGCCTCTCCAAAAAATAGAAGTAAAATGGGGATCTCTATTAGAGACTATAGTAGATGGAACTCCATGAAAATGAAAAATATCTTTCACATTGAGATTTCCCAACTCATTAACTTCAGTTATATCATGAATGGGTATAAAGAGATTAGATTTAGTCAGCCTATCAATCACAACCCATATCACATTCTTCTTCCTTTGGGTATGCGGAAACCCAACCACAAATTCAATTGAGATCTCATCCCACTTCCAAGTCAGTATTGGGAGTGGATGAAGAAAGCTTGAAGGTCTCTGGTGACCAAACTTGACCTGTTGTCATGTATAACAGTGAGAGACAAAATAATCAATGCCTCATCTTATACCTAACCACCATAATCAACCTCACATATCAGAGAACATCTTCATGGTTCCTGGGTGCACATCCCACTGGAAATTATCGCAATAACCCATCATATATTTTCTCACTGGAAAAGGTATAATATACTAGTTTTGAAAAAATATAATACCCTCTTTGGGGAACAACCACTCAACAATGGTCTCCCCACCATAAAGAGAGCCTCTAATGAAGAAAAACTCATCATCAAGCTATTATTCCTGAAGAATCATCTCGAGAAGAGAGGAGGACAATTGAACACTGGTCAAAACAACCTCAACCCCTGATTCCCATACTCTAATATGTAACTATGAAAAAAGAGCCATCAATTTCCACTCTTCTGATGATTTTATCATGTCCTAGGTTAGAAGTTTCCTACTCATAGCATCAATGGTGACATTCCCTTTCCCTAAGGTATAGGTGATGTCAAAGTCAAAAGATAGAAGATATTCCACCAAACGGATCTGGTGGAGATTTAAATCTTTTTGAGAAAAGATATAACTCAATATCTTATGGTTGGAATAAATGATAAACCTTTCTATGAAAAGGTGATGTCACCAACTCTTAAATTCATGCATCACAACTTCCAGTTCAAGTTCATGGGTCAGATAATTATTTTTTTTTGGCCTAAGATTCTGAGAGCCATAGTCTACCACTTAATCACCCTTTATAAAAACACAACCCAAACCTGATCCTAATGCATCACAAAATACCACATAGCCCTGCTCAGATACTGGAATAGTCAACACCAGCACGGTATTAAAAATATATTTTATCTCAACAAAATAACTTGAACATTGATCATCCCAAAAAAACTTTACCCCCTTTCAAGTTAGGGTAGTCATAGGAGAATCCAACTTTGATAAATCCTTCATGAATTAGTGATAATATCCAACTAAACCCAAGAAGATCTAAATCTTGAAAACATTACACAGTTTCTCCCATGTCATAACATCTTTCACCTTCATAGAATCAACTAAGATGACGTATTTTGACACTACGTGTCCCAAGAACTTCACTTACTAGATCCAGAAATCACATTTTGAAAGTTTGGTATAAAGTTGGTGATTTCTCAATAATTCCAGAAATAATCTCATATAATGCACATTATCCTCCTCAGAATTAGAGTAAACAAGGATTTCATCCAAAAATACTACAACAAAGGTATCAAAATACTCATAGAAAACCATGTTCATTAAATCCATAAAGACTGAAAATCATTGGTTAGATCAAATGTCATGAAAAGGTACTCATAATGACCATAATTGCTCCAAAAGGCAGTTTTATGAATTTCAGTTTCCTTTATTATCAACTGATGATAACAAAATTGAAGATCAATCTTTGAAAACCACTTCTCTACTTTCAATTGATTAAATAGATCATCAATCCATGGAAACATATACTTTTTATTTAATGTGACTCGATTGAGTTTTCACTAATCAATACAAAGGCGAAGTGGCCCATCATATTTCTTAGAAAAGAGAACATGTGACTAAGGTGACACACTTGGGTGTATAAATACTTTCTCTAAAATATCATCCAACTAAGACTTCAATTATTTTATTTCAGTTGGTTCCATATGGTAAGAATTAATAAACACTGGTTGAGTACCGGACAATAAATCAATAGAAAACTCTACCTACCTTATCAGTGGCAAACTAGAGAATTCAGAAGGGAAAATTTCAGGAAACTCAACAAATGGAGGGAGATCATCACTCAAATATTCTTGTTCTAAGTAAAAAGTGAACACTAATATTACTTTACATAACTCTAGATAAGAAGGTATGACTCTACTTGACCTTAGGTCCCATTCTCCCTGAAAGATACGACACGCCCCATTGGTTGTAGTAAAGGCGACCCGTCAAAGATAGCATTCAATTTAGGATTTATTAGCAATGAGTCAATCCTTCCCAAAAATGAAATAAATATTTTTCATGTCGATAACCAGAAAATCCCAAGAAAAATAAATCTATGATAAAGAGAACACACAATCAGGAAAACGGAGACCATTCTCTCTCTTCGTTCCGAGGGGTGTAGTAATATACATCACATAAGATAAAATATCCACAAGAATATTTAGCAGATTCATAAAATGGGTTGAAATGAATGAATGAGATACACTAGTATCAAATAAATTAGTCACTAAATATGAAGCTATAGTGACAGTACCTCTCACGATTGTTAGACCCATATCTGCTTCCTCAGGAAACTCTTCCACTGCATGAAGAAGTTTTGTTCTAGATGTATATGACTGGGACCCCTTATTTAATGAAGCATATGATTGAACTATGATACTTTTTGGAATTGATGATATTAATCCACTATGTGGAGCATAATAGATATGAAATAACTTCTATAAGTGACCTGAGCATATACAAGAACCACATACCTTGGGTGCCTCAGTGCAACCCATTTTGAGTGCCCAAGTTTTCCACATTGGTAGAAAATAAAAGGGCCTCTTCCAGGAACTATAAGAGGTCTAGAAGAAACTTATTGTAGAAAACCACCATGAAAATAATTACACTTCCTCTTTCCTTTTAAGGAACTCACATAACTTCCACTAGGAGAAAAAAAGAACTCTCATCAAACCTGAATTACCATATAGGTCCATATCAACCATCAACGCTCTATCCAACACATCATTATAAGAAGGGACATTTAGCAAGAAAATCTAAGAAAAGATATAATATCAAATCCCCATATTGAACCATCGAGTGTTCAGCTTCTCATTTGATACAATCTCATGTGAAAACTTTATAATCTGAGTAAATCAATTTGTATATTCAGTCACAGTCCTGTCATCCTACTTGAGTTTGAAAAACTCTATATCCTTAGCTAACACCATAGACTCTGGATATAAATGGTTAGTAAAAATAAATTTAAAGTATTTCCACTCTAATCCCTCATGCTTCTTTTTCATCACCATAGTGTCCCACCATCTCCTGTTAGATCCCTCCATACTGAAGGTGGCACATTTCACCATGATTGAATGAGGTGTCTCCAAGAACTCAAAAAAAGTTTAATTATCCTAAACTATTCATCAGCCTTCTAAAGATCATTTAAGCCTTGTAATGCTGGTGGATTCTATAAAATTAACTCCTAAGCACGATTTTGAGACTCATCCCTCTGAGGTTCCACAACTGGAGCCTGTACGGGGATAGGTGTAGGTGCCTGCCCTAGAGCTTGGACAACATGCACAACAACCTCAACCATATTCTGGTCCATGGAAATATTTGGTCATTGTGGTTCATCAGTATCTTCCTCTTGGATCCTATTCACATGTCTTCTCAAAGGAATGATGCTACAAAACATCAAAAAACAATATTGAAGACATTATAAAGGATAATCATATCGACACTCAATAAGAGACACATGGAAAATTAATCCCATCAGATAGATAAACAAGATTTGGATTTCAACCTATCCAAATGAAAAGTAGATAAAAGGACTAGAACTAATCCTCAAAACACCTTTCCTAAACCACTCCTGGTGACTTAAGGATTATTACAGTGAGTTATGGTCAAGCACTCACTCGCAACTACCTCTTAAGCCTTGATAAGATCACTAAAACTGCCTACTAATATCAAGGAAATATGTTTAACCTACATCTCTTATACCAATTTTTCACGAACCAGCCTAGATAACCTAGTACCCTGATACCTAATACATCACTAACATGGCATGAAGGGCTTTCCCAATCCCTATGGGTTGGTGACTAGCACTCGACATTATACAAGATAGAGTGGGAATGATTTCTACACATAAACATAGCAAAATAAACAAATACATGTCAATATGCTCAAAGAAAACTCCCAAAGGTGACTGTACCAGAAGTCAAATAGGTATTAAAAAACCCAAATAGTACATCAACAAAGTACTAAAAAGATAAGATAAAATATCCCAAGTCCCAACAGATGCATCACCCTAAGACCAGATAGATCAACAAACACCACCTCCAAGTGGTGTTTTCCCTTTTCTTGAACCTGGAAGAAGGAAATGTACTAATGCCCAAAGGAAAAGGTTGGGTGTGATCTAATATCCCAATAGGGTCTCATCAAGGATTCAATAATAAGATTCCAATAAAAATTAAATAGTTCATATTTTCAATTTAAAAAAAACAAGGCATGGATATACAGTCATGTATTTAAAACCAAACATTCTTTTCATTTTAATTGATAGAAACATTTAAAACAATGGCTTAATAAACATTTAATATAAAATAGTTCATATAAATAACAAGGAATGTGTAAATATATTTTACAAATAATGGAATATATATCAAAATAATCACAAATGAGGAATATGGTCATCTGTTAAGAGGTACAATAGTTCCAAGTTATAAGACCCCCACACACTCATATGGGTGATCATGATGATATGTATACATATGTCCCTCAAACACTGGTCAAAGAGGACTAATAACCATCCCATCGGGGATAATATTTGTTACAATATGTTTTTTTTTGGTGTTGTAAAGCATCAAATATAGCATGTTTTTACCAAATAACTCACTAAATACCTAGGATTTCATGTGTTCAAACAAATAATAAATATTGGGAAATTTATTTCAAAATAGTTTAAAATGCAATTAACCTATTTCCCATTTCAATATGCCAATTTCTCTTTAAAAACAAAAACGTGGGTTTTTAATCAATTCATGACTTTTTTAAGATAATACCAATCATAGGTTCTTATAAAATCATTTTAATCCACTTTCTCAAAAATCAATTTCACAATTCAAATTCCCCAATTTTCATCAAATTCAAATCTCACCCCAATTCATTGGAATTGGAGGTTTCATAAAAAATCATAAAATTTTAATTTAAATACCAATTATTATCAAATACGTTTTTTCATAATGAAATTGAAATAAATTTAATTTAAATCAAGCAAATCAAGGGTTATTCAATTGGCCAAACTTATACATAACCACCTACCTTAGGATCATGGGATCGGGTATCACAACACCCACTATGGGATTCACCTATGAAGAATTTCAGAAATGGAGATCCAATAATAAAACCTAGATTCAAGATCTAAAACAAAGGATTTTAGATATATAAAAAAAACAAGATATAAAAAACCCTAATTAGAAGAGAATAAGAGAGAAAGAGAGAAGGAACGGGGGAAGAACTCTTACCGAGGAGGAATCACACGACGTTCACCAAGATTAGATCTGCCTTGTAAAGGGCTTGGAGGATCCAAAATGGGTCTTTGATAGCCCTATAAACCTAGTAATTGATATATAGAGAGTTAGGGTCGATTGGGGGGGTCAAATGGGGGGTTCAAGATTTTTAAACATTTTTTGGAATAAAATAATTCTATGCACAGAGTTAGCTGGGTAGGGCCACATGATTTCCCAAACTATGCACCCTAACTGTGTGCCCATACTTTGGGGTGCATGGTTTCTCCTTGGTGGGAACACAATTTTTCAAAATATGCAACAACCATGAAACCCCACACTGCCTGGGTTTACACGATTTACACTAGCAGGGCACGCAGTTTAGGAAAACTATATTCAAACTGTGCACAGTCTAAGAGCCTTCTAAAATTTTCAAAATTCCTCCCAAAGCACCCATAAATGATCCTCAACAAAATAATGATAAAAATGGTGTCTAGGAGTACATGAAAATAGTAACAAGATGTTATAGATATCATTGGCGGCCTGCTCAGTTACTGCAACCTTTTCCCTTTCTAGAATGTAAGTGGGATGATATCACCATGGACTTCATGATTGTATTACCCAAGAAACCTTGGAAAATGATGTAGTGTGGGTGATATTGGATCAAATAAAAAAGGTATCCCGCTTATTACCTATTATTTAGACCTTCAACAATGATGATTTGGGTAATATTTATGTAGGGAAGATAGTTAGATTGCATGGTATTCTAAGGAGTGTCATTTCTGATCAAGATATCTGTTTCAGACCACAATTATATCAAGTCCTTCAAAATTAATTTGGATCATAGGTTCTTCTAAGTACAAATTATCATCATCAGACTAGAAAAAAATCTAATTTGATGATTCATATTATGAAGGAAATGTTACGAGCCTGTGTTTTGGATTTCAGTGGTTCTTGGTAGAATCATCTAACACTCATGGAGTTAACTTATAATAACATCTTTCAGGAATGAATCCAAATGGATACTTTATATAATTTATATAAAAGGTCATGTTGTTCATCTTTGTACTAGTTAGAGGCAGGTGATTAAATTCTCATTGGACCTATTCTCGTTTAGGAAACGTATGATCAGGTTCGGTTATCAGAAGACAGATGATAACTATCAAGAGATGGCAGAAATATTATGCTGAAAATTAGATATGACCTCTAGAGTTTGATGTGGGTCCAAAATTTTTTATTCATGTGTCACCTAGGTTAGGGAAACACTGTATCTGGAAGTATGGAAAGCTAGCACCCAGTTTCATCTGACTGTTTGATATAGTGGAGAAAATCAATCTAGTGGCATACTAATTGAATCTTCTACAATGCTACAATGACATGCATGATGTGTTTCATGTGGCACAACTTTAAAGATACCACCCTAGTCCTTCTCAGGTGATATGTGTTGATTAGGTTGAGCTTGATGTTGATGTGTCCTTTGAGGAGTAGCTGATCTATATCATAAATTATACTGAGAAGAATCTCTTAGGGAAGACTATTCATTTAGTACGATTATATTTACAGTATGGGAATGCTTAAGAGGAATACTGGGAGATAGAGTCTAATATATGGGTGTAGTGGCATAATTTTCTCATCAATTCTCCTCAATGATTCATGGGAGTATATCTTGGAGATGATCTATTCTATGGTGGAGAGGTTATCAGATCCCATATTTTTCCCAGGTATGTTCCTCTTTAATTTTTTTATCCCCTTTTTTGTAATCGTGCCTTATTCTTGGATTACAGAATTGTTTATAAGGAATTTGGGGGCTTGGGAGAGTTAAGATAGTTGATGTATAGAGGTGGAATACAACACTAGAGATGTTGAAATGCCACTAGCTAGCAAGGGCAGTCCACTGGACAACTAGTGGGATACCTAAAAGCTCAGTAAGCCTATAGAAGGCTCACTAACTATCCAGTGAGACCCACTAAATAGTAAGTGGGGTCACCAGTCTGGTAGGAAAACTGGCGGACACCACTAGCTATCTAGTGGTTCCTATCATCCAGTCTGTATCATTATTATGGGTTGGGATTGTGAGGGGTATAATTGTATTATCTACCCCCCCCCCCTATAAACCCCATTTTAGCACCTAATTAACCCATATTTGACCCTAATTCTTGTTTTATGAATGTGAAGGTTTCCCCAAGTCTTTTTTGTCTTCTTTAGTGCTTTACTCTTGGTCTCTTGACTCATTATTTGATTTGAGTTACTTGATTCGGTGATTTTTTCTTAGATTTGGTGGAATCCTCTTGATTTCTCTTTGAATAATATTCTTATATCCTTGATGGAGTGTGTAAATCATTGTCTATAGGGGATATTGGTGTTTCACATTGATACAGACACTTGATATTTGGATATGTCTTCATCATCTTAAGGTAGGTGGTCTAAAATAACTCCCTAAGGTCTTCCTTTACTTTCTAGTATGTGAAACTCGTGAGATCACATCGGCATGTCATGTGCACGACCCCTTGTAAATGAAATTCACTTGTATGTAATGAATCTTTATGAATAGACCTCCCAATGACCCCATTGGGTCCATTGGCATTTATATCATGACTTGAGACCACCCAAGAGTTTTTCATACCCTTGAACCTAGGTTAGAACATGGAATGTACAAACCTATTGACCTACATTGAATTAGGAATTATTTATGGAATTGATTAACATTTGAATTGGTGTAATTATATTTTTTTAAGAATCTCTTGGCATGTAAGTGGTTAAATGGTATGAAATTTGAATTAGCATGATGACATAATGGTATAAGGACATAATGACATGTGAGATATTAATTTGTCTTAATCGATATGTGAATTGGATTTTTCACAATTTTATGAGAATTAGAATGAAACTGGTAAATAGGAAATTGTGATTGATTAAACTTTATATGAGTAACTTGGAATAATGGAATAAATGACATGATAATTGGTAATTGGCATAAATTAAACAAAATGGAATATATTGACATGTTTTAATGGTTTGGTAAATTGGAATGTATTGGATCTTGTTGCATTTGATTTTTGAAATGTTAAATTGACTCTATCATGGGAATTTTCATAGATTTTAATGTCCTCTTAGCATGTAAGTGTCCCTAGAATGAGATTTTTCACTAGGTATATTGATACTTTTTCCCTTAGCATGTTCATGTGCCTTGGTAACATGTAAGAATATATAGAATGGTAATTCACATAGAGTATAGTATTAAAAGGTTAATTGATGCTCGAGGGCGTGATTCTTGGTTACTTGATGATAAAGGGTGAGATACTTGGTTAATTAATTCCTGAGGGATAGATTCATGGTTACTTTATTCTTAGGGGTGGGATAAATAGTTACTTAATACATGGTATAGATGATTCATCCTAGGTAGGATAATTCATCAATGGGAAGAGACATCCGGAATCATTTCAAAGTAGGTATGGCAGACTCCGAGTGTCAACTTGGAGCTCGAGGGTCTGTGGGATTATTTTGTTGTTATGAATTAATTTATGAATTAATGAACTTATTTATTGTACTATTTCATGAACTATTTATTAGATTGTATTTGTTTGTACACTATGGGTATTGTCCTACTAAGTTTTACTTGCACCCTATTTGGGTTTCGTTTGGTACCCAGGCAAAATTTATAGATGTATGTCTCCACAAGGGAAAGGGGACCTATGATTGATTGGTTTCTTTTCTAGATGGTATTAGAGAATAGATATGGTAATGAGCATGAGTTTCAAGACTGGGTTTCTAGAGTGTTTATTTTGAAGTCTATTTTTTTAGTTGGCTACTTGTATGAATTTTAGGATGAAATTTAGTTTCACATACAATATGGAATGACATGGATTATTATACCTAGACTATTTTGGTACATTCTTGTTCATATACTAATGTGATTGTTTTGATTCATTTATATTTTTTTATTGTCACCTTTTTCTATAGGGTATAGTCTTTCAACTATATTCCCTATACCCTCATCATTAGTCGACAACATCTTTCATATGAGGAGGCATGCCTAAGGTCATGTGGCGACCCATCTCGATCACATGAGGGGGAATCGGGTCAGGGATGATACAAAGTTCATTTCATCCAACCTCTAATTTTATACCCCTTCTTATTACCTTAATATTTTTGTTAAGTCTTGAATGCTACGATGATCATATTTTTTCTCATACATAAGTTGGTCACCTTCTACCATTTCCCCGGTTTCAACATTACCAATATGTTTTTCCCTAAGATTGGTAGCATCAACATGCAGAGAAACCTATTGTTCCTCTGAATTAGAGCATCAAAATGTTGAGAAACCTATTATTACTTGATATTGGGAGCATTAACATGTTGAAAATCCATTATTTGTAGAAATGGTTAAACATTTAATTTAGATTATGTAAATATAATAGTGAACACATAATACTATGAGGTAACACAATGTATATGAAAAAATTAACCTGATTATTGAAATCTCTTTTTTTCTTTAAAAGTTGAAAGGATTTGAACCCTCCATTGAGTATCCAAATCCCCTTATTGTGGTCTCCTATAACATACAAGACCCCATCAACATTGTGAAAACTACAAAATTATTGTGACGTCCCAATGAAAAGGTCATCCTTGATTGAATTGAAATCTGACATTATAGTGATTTTAGTTGATAACATAATAATTGAACACTTTCTATTTATAGGATTTAGTACATAAAATACTTGTAATACATATGATTCTATTATAAATGGTTCATCCTTGTACCCTTTCTTACTAAAATCAACTTTCTAAAATCCCAATTTAGTTATTTTAACTGCACTCTTGTTATGAACCCACTAGCATTGAAAAATTGGCACTTTGGATATTTTATAATCCAACTCTCATATTTGTTCGATGATACCAAAGTATGATATATTTTCATAAATTGGATTTTTTCCTTGGTACCAGATACATGCATCACTTGTTCAATAAGAGTAACTCCATTATTTTACATGGTATTATGTTCATCGTGTTTCTTTATATATAACATATAACTATTAATGACATAACCATTATAAGATAATACATGCACACTTGATCCTCTATCTAGCCATTGAAATTGTTCTAAAATTGAATTCAGATTTGCAGTTGACTCCTTAAAAATATGGTCTCAATACCATCCTATAAACTATTTATTATTTGTATTTGATATCCAAATTTCATCCCTTGATGGATTCAAATGCCTAAGAATTACTTTTTGGGTTTCAACATATGGTTAAACCTATAAAGTATTATATAAAACATAAAGGTGGTAATGGTCTGACTCTATAATGGTAATTACAACAACATCTATTTGAAAAAGTCCTTCACCCAAAAGTCACATGATGTGATGAGATTTTGGTAGACCAATACTCTATGCATCATACGGGTAGTTGGTATATAATTTAATGGATTCCTCAAAAATATATCACTCTAAAATAAAACCTTATGCACAACTTTTATTTTTAACATACCCTTTCAAAATCTTTATATACCTTTAAATGGGGTACATCCATCTATAATGTGCAAGATTACATAGTAGGATCTCTCTAACCACATTAGCCATCAAGTGATCTATCATATCAAAGAATGATGGTGGGAAAAACATATCCAATTCATATAATATGAAAGCAATTTACTTTTCTTTATTTGGAAATTTTATCTAGTTTATAACTTTATTTCATATAGCTTTGAAAAATAAATAAAGCTTGGTTAATATATGACTGACATTTTTAGGAAAAATGCAACATAAAGCTACTAGCATTAAATCTTACATCAAAACACGATAGTCATGTGATTTAAATCCATTTAAATTCAAATTAGTCATTGAAATGATTTTATTTGTATTTTATGAATACCCATATAGAACCTTTATATCATTTGGGAAGTTGTAAAACTAATATCTCTCTTGCTTGGAAAGAGTGTCAGCATCTGGAGGAAGAAAAGTCCTCCTATCACTCTTCATCGGCACTAACTCTTCATATATATCCATGTCAATAATGTTTAACTGATACTTAATGTCATCCTTTTTTTTCAAGTGTATTTAATAAAATTCCAATGAAATTATCACATATATTTGTTTACATGCTTGACATCAAGAAAATGTCTAAAGTACAAAAAATTCCAATATGATAATTCAAAAAAAACTGATCTCTTTTTCCAATCAGTTTTTATAATGTTTTTCAAATAAGTTTTACCAAAAGCGATGAACATATCATTTACTTTTTCAAACAGTTGATCACCTATTACTGGAGATGATTTTGTACCTTTTTTTGAATTATTATCGAATAATATCATCCAAGATCGATATTTATTTCATCGGGGTAGAAATTTTTGATGTCTTAGAAAAACAAACTTTGAGGACTATTTCAAGCTAACTGAGTGTGTAGCTTGTTCAAAAAGATAACACCCTTGAGTTCATTTGATATTATATCCCAAAAAAATTCAATAAGTAGGAAATTCATTTATCATCCTTTACAACATAGATCTTAATGTAAAATCTTCATTTCTATAAGCATCGTATAACATAACACCTTAATCCCATGTTAATTTCAGATCTTTGATCAATGGATCCCAATAAACATCAATATCATTACATGGCTGTTTTGGTCCTAATATAAGCATGGATAATATACTGTATTTTTGCTTTATGCATAACCACCGTAGCAAGTTATAATTTACCAACATAACTAGACATGTACTATAAGTGATACTTTGTATACCAAAAGGATCCACTATATCTATAGATAGAACAAGATTAAGGTTTTTTAGATTTTTTCCAAATTCCAGATACTTGTGATCAATTTTCTTCCACTGAGGAGAGTCTGATGGGTGATTAAGTTTCCCATTTTTATTTCTTGTATTTGTGTGTCATTTTAATTTCCTTGAAATCTTATCACTTTCATATAGGTGCCTAAACATTGAAATGTTTGGAAGGTACCATACAAATTTTTAAGGACTTGATTCATCTTTCTTGTTTCAAGACGTACCACACTTTGGGAATTTTTTAAGTGATTCATAGTCCTTACTAAATAGTATACAATCATTTGGATAGGCATGTATCCTTTTAGAGATTATACCCATTGAACATAGCATTATTTTAGTGTCATATGTTCAACAAGGAAGATCATTATCTTATGGTATCATATCATTCAAGAGATTAAGTAGTTCACTAAATCTAGTGTTACTCCATATGTTGCCAACTTTTATATTATATAGATTCATTATGGCTGACAATGTTGTATATTTAATACAACCAGCATAAAATGGAATATTTTTACGGATCTTTAACATTTGAAACATATTTGTAAATCATGAAGTTCATATTCAAATATCATTGTCAATCCCTCAATACGATCTTCATCATCATTTACACCTATAATCATATCCTCAATATGATATTTATCATCATTCAAACTTGTAATCATATTAGACGGTCTATAAAACACAGTCTCATCCCAATCACTAGCTACATTCATATTTTCCACATATTTAGTCCATGATTTATAACTTTGATCTATTCCTTGACACATCAAGTGTTCTTTCAACTCCTCTGGACTAATTTTTTTTGAATAAAAACAACATAAATATAGAAAAAGTATTTGAGGAGGGTTATATGTATTATCTTTTGCAAACTTGATGAACTATTTAGCCTCATCCTCATGTTATTTTGTTATACAATTGGAATCCATCCATTTTTTATCCATATCCATCCTATTTGATTCAATAATATTCATATTTAACAAAAAAATACACAGAATTTATGAGCTTAGAATCCAAAAAGGTTATTCTTTATATATACACACATATAGTCATCATGTTTGATATCAATTGTAATTACATTAATAGCTTATCAGGACATATAAAGACCAAGAATTATATTAATTTAAATTATTATAATACTTATTTTTTATTACAAGAAGTTGCATATCATAAATCATTCTTATTTTTTAAATGGATTCATCAAGGGAGATAATAATGTTAACTTTTAAAATTAGATCTCCATCTCCAAATAGTTCACTTCGTCAATGGTCTTTAAGTTCATTAGGTCATTAAAGGTCGCCTTGAAGAACAAATACATATAAAAAATTTGGATTCTTTCATTTCTACATCTCATATAGTGTATTTTGAGTTGTCATACATAGAACTTTGTTAACTTAGAATGTTATTTAATCTAGACCATAATCCTAAATTAATATAAGAAACTCAATCTTAAATCATCATTGGTTGAGACATGATTAACAATGTTTTTTTTATTTTCATACACCATTATATTATGATATTTCCAAATGATACACCCTTAAATAGTTGGTAAACTCTTCACTTAGGTATTCTCTCCCTCGATTTGGTTAAAAAAATTAATAACATTTCCAAGATTATTTTTTACATGGTTATTGTATATTTTGGAATATTTCAAAGATTCGATATTTGTGTTTTATTAGAAATACATATTTATATATACTAATATCATATGTGAAGGTATAAAAGTACCATAAAACACCACTTTCTCATATAATTGTTGATCCACACACATATGTGATTATATAACAAAGCCTATGTTTTGGAAAAAAATTAAGTCTTCTCACTTGGTGTAGTTTGCTTGCCTAGTGAGGAGTAGGTAACTTCAAGCATAATGTGATGATATAATGTGATGGTTTTTTTCATGGAAGTTTAAGGATTAAAATATAATATAAACTAATATTAATACACACACACACACATACACACATAGATATATAAATACTCAAACACACACAAACAAAAATATATATACTTTTATACTTATACATATAAAAAAAATGAAACACACATTTATATATGTGTGTGTGTAATAAAACATCACATCTCATGTCATGTTTAAATAAAAAACCAGTAATCATACTCTTCAATCATTATCATTTCAAGTATAGTTACTAGTTTGACCCAAACCATAACTCAATGAATAATCTTGAATGCATTAATATTTACAAGTCCTGCACTTATTTATAATGCTATAAACATTGATTTGTTATCTAGAAATTACCTAGACTATTAATTCTCTACCTAATCGATAAAAATCATTTCCATACCACTTAACCCTATTTAAATTTTTAATTAATATAAAATAATAAATTATATTAATTTTTTTTAATTGATCCCTATCAATTGTCTATATTTATATATACAAAGATGAATAACAACCCAAACATTAGGAAAATCAAACAAGATTGACGAACCAAAATGCCAAGCACCCTAAAAGGGTTGATTCATCCAAAAAAATAGGGAAGAACAATGAAAAAATTGATTTCAGACAAACACTTAGAGGAAGAACAGTTACGAAAGAACATAGGAAGATAAACTCAAAAAAATCATGAAAAATCATGAAAGATCCATTGTGAATCCTTAAAAATAAGTTTGTAATATCATATATTCGGTTAAGAGGTTTAATTTGTCTAAAATAAACGAGTTTGATTTCTATAGATGGATAGATGAAGAAAAACTAAAAAAAGTGAAAAACAAATGAAAGATTGATTGAGAATCCTTAAAAAAAGTTTGGAATTTCGAACTGATGATTTTGTGGTTCGATTTTTCCAGAAAAAATGATTTCGGCTGATACTAAAGATCGGTTCTCTGAGAACTTGAATGCGTCGAGAAGAGAAACGATATGTTAGTGTACATTTTAAAAAGGGCGGATGGTTTTATCAGTGCTTAACAAAAAGAAATGACAAAAAGGGGAAAGGGTTTTATCACTGCTTTTTTAGCATTAATAAACTAATGTCTTTATCAACACTAAAAAAGTGCTAAAAAATGATATTTATCAACGCTTAAATTTAACACTCATAAAATACACTTTTATCAACGCTTAATCTAACGTTGAAAAAAAATAAAAAATGAATAAATAAAGAATATTAATCATATAAATAAAAAATTATTAAAAATAAATTATATAAACTGTTTAAATTGCAAAAATATTAAAAAAAATGCATTTAAATAAATTCATTATATAAATTATAAACATATAGAAAATATAAAAACTTAATAAATAAATATGTATAAATAAATATTTAAAAATGAATAAATTCGGAAAATATTAAAAAATAATTAATAATATTGAATGAATGAATATTTAAAATGAATAAATAAACTCGAATAAATCACAAAAATATTAAAAAAAGTGAACTCATGACATTAATTACATAAATTAAAAACACATAAAAAATGAAGAAATAAATAATATTAATCATATAAATAATAAATTTATAAAAAAGAATAAGATTAACTATTTAAATTAAAAAAATATCAAGATATTCATTTAAATAAATTAATTATATAAATTACAAACATATTAAAAACTAATAAACAAAAATGAATAAATATTAATGAAATAAATTAGTAAAATAATAAAAATATTAAAAATTAGTAAATAAATATATATAAATAAATATTAAAAATGAATCAATTCCAAAAATATATAAAAAATAATAAATATTAAAAATGAATAAATAATATTAAATGAAAGAATATTAAAAATGAAAAAAATAAAATTTAATAAATTATAAAAAATATTTTAAAAAGTGAATTTGTATAATTAATTACATGAATTACAAGCATATAAAAATGAAGAAAAATGAATAAATAAATAATATAATTATTAAAAATGAATTATTTTAACCATTTAAATTGAAAAAATATTAAAAAAATTCATTTAAATAAATTAATTATATAAATTCCAAACATATTAAATACTAATAAACAAAAATGAATAAATATTAATCATATAAATTCATAAAATATTAAAAATATTAAAACATAGTAAATAAATATGTATAAATAAATATTAAAAATGAATCAATTCTAAAAATATATAAAAAATAAAAAATATGAAAAATTAATAAATAATATTAAATGAAAGAATATTAAAAATGAAAAAATAAATTTTAATAAATTATAAAAATATTTTAAAAATTGAATTTGTATGATTAATTACATGAATTACAAGCACATAAAAATGAAGAAAAATGAATAAATAAATAATATAAATAACATAATTATTAAAAATGAATTATTTTAACCATTTAAATTGAAAATATATTAAAAAATGCATTTAAATGTATAAATTATATAAATTTCAAACATTTTAAAAATATCAAAACTTAGTAAATAAAAAATAATAATTATTAATAATATAAATTATGAACATATTGAAAATATTAAAACTTAGTAAATTAATATGTATAAATAAATATTAAAATAAGAATAAATTCCAAAAAAACATTAATAAATATTTAAAATAAATAAATAATATTAAATGAAAGAATATTAAAAATGAATAAATAAAACTGAATAAATTATAAAAATTATTTATAAAATTGAATTCGTAACATTAATTACATGAATTGAAAACACATAAAAAATGAATAAAAATGGATAAATAAATAATATTAACTATATAAATAACCAAATTATTAAAAATGAATTATATTAGATATTTAAATTACAAAAATATTAAAATTAAAAATCTTTTAAATAAATCAATTATATAAATTTCAAACGTATTAAAAATATTAAAACTTAAGAAATAAAAATGAATAAATATTAATCATATAGATTACAAACATATTGAAAATATCAAAACATAGTAAATAATTATGAATAAATTTTAAAAAATGAATAAATTAAAAAAAATTAATAAATATAAAAAATGAAAAAAAAATATTACTTGAAAAAATATTGAAATTAAATAAATTAAAAAAATATTTTAAAAAAAAGTGAATTCATAAGATTGATACATGAATTACAAACACAAAGAGAAGAATAAAAATGAATAAATAAATATTATTATTACTGTTAATTATTGATGTGTGTGTTTTATTGATTATATATAAAAATATAATTATTTATAAACCTTTTAAATTTTTAATAATAATTAAAAATATTATTTTTTAATTAAATGTATAAATTACTATCAAAATTTAATATATTGCAAAAAAATAAATGAATAAATATTAAAAATGAATAAATGTTAGAAATGAATAAATTACATAAAATATTAAAAATGGAGAAATATTAAAATGAATAAATAATATTAAATTAATAAACATGCATACACATTACATAAACACATACATATGCATAGACATACACGTACACATACATACACATACATAGGCATGCATCTATATAAACACACACACACAACACATATATACACATACAATGCATACAAACACATACATACATACACATACATACACACATATACAGACGTATACATACACCCACATACATACACATTCATACACATACATACAAATATGTGTGTATATTTTAAATTATTTAATACGAATATAAATTTATGAATTCAAATATGAACTGTATATAAATAAATATATATTCATTTACATATTTATATAATTGTTTAAATGAAATATTAATATATTATATTTATATATACAATGTTTAATTAATGTATATAAATATATTATTAAACATTTTTATTAATTAGTATAAATATGATTTTATATATATATATATATATTATTTCAAAAATAAAATTGATAATATTTTTACTATAATATAATTATATAAATTATATTTATATATTATATTTACATATATATAACTACTTCTATATAAATCATATTTAAAAATATATAAATATGCACATATAAATTAAGTTATTTATTGCGCCCTTTATCAGCACTTTTTTAGCACTATTAAAGGAGAGACTTTTATGAGCGTTAAGAAAAGCACTGATAGAGAAGTATCTTTATTAGCACTAATAAAATCATAGTCAAAAGGTACCATTTTATTGGTGCTTTTTTAACGTTGATAAATATCACCTTTATCAACACTTTTAGTTAACATTGATAAATTCTCACCCTTTCTCTGTTTTTTAATACTTAATAAACATGAATCTATAGTTTTAGACATCTAAGACTAGATCGAAGAGTATAAAACTGCCTCTAAAGTCTGTCTTGTAAAACTGGAGGATGCAGTGTCATTGCAGTCACTGTTTATAGAAGATGAAAATGCCAAAGAAGAACATATATGAACCAAATCAGCTATGATTAACACCACAAGGAGACATAGGCCGAAAAAACCTAAGAAAATTTATAAAATATAATAACGGATATAGTAAAAAAATCTACATGATATGGTTTAGAATGGGAGGTGTCACAAACCCCTCACTCAAAAGACAACACAATAAAAGGAGGGAGATAATGACCCCTAAGTCCCACCTCTAGTAGACCCTGGGTTGGTGACTAGTACTAAGGGTATAAAAATCTCATAAATGGGAGGCATTACCCTCTATAATAAAATATGATCAAGAGATAAAAATAATCAACCATAAGAAACTCTGTGATATAATATAAAAAGTAAATCAAAACCATCCCACAATGTATGTATAAAATAATCAGATACAGATAAAAGTGTCAGAAGTAAATACCCAAAATAAAAGATAAGGCAACAATACAATAACTATTCAAAGGTCTGAGCTAGTAATGTCCAGCACAGTCCACATAATCCTCCTGGAAAACTAAAAATTAGTTAACATATATAGGGTGATTTTACAAGTATACTCAGTAGGGTAACCAAAGTCTCTCATGTACATGTGAAAAAAGCATACTAATATACCAGTGAGCAAATAACAGAACCAGACAACATCTAAATAGGTCAACTAACTAATCTCCATCATCACCATATCATGCTCACCAAATAATGCATCCAAGTATAATGGAATAATTATAAGCATATCGATAAGGGTACCCCATACCACTTTCCCACTAGTTTCTGCTCTCACACCCTAATGACGTTCGTCCTAGTGCTCCCACCTCTTTCATATAACATCACATCACATCACAACCTTCCCACAGTCACATGGGCCATCACATTGCAACCATAACTAGAACAATATGGTATCATGAACATGAAGGAAATAAACCTTCTTCCCTCATCCTACCATGCACAACCCCCACTATGATCCATCGCATTATCTTAACTGAAAACACCTGGTTCACCACATCACACCTCTCTTGAAGACACCTAGTCCATCACATCACATCACATCTTGAAAGTTTACATTTGACTTCTGGTCATCATAGCCCATGCATGTCATTAATTCTTGTAAGAGGGAGCAGAGAAGAGCGAGTGGCCAATCATCCATCCTCACCAAAAGGATGTTGAGAAAAACACCCCCAAAACTATTGGTTGTCGGTACTGGGTGCTCGACATGGGTGGGGTGCATATAGAAAATAATAAGGAAATACAATGTATATATAATATAATAACACACAAGACTAACCTATGGGTACACCACACAAGATCTATCCAAAATCACAACATCACCCCCAAGGCCTCACACCCTTCATCACTTTCACTGCCATCGCTAAAAACAAAACACCACATAATAAGATATAATCCATATTCTAATTTTTATTTTTAAATGATCCATTTCCCAGATTTCCTATTTACCAAAAAATTCTATTTCAACAACCCATTTATTTCACATTTTCTATCCCATTAATTCCTAGATAAACATTAACTATTTAAACTAAATAAACCACTTTAATTCAAGTTCTCAATATTCATTTAAACTCATATTTCAAACCAACCCATACCATTTCAATTTCAATGTTATCGTTTATTTAATTTAATTACTACTTGGGAAACTAGGATAACACAACACATCACAACAACATAAAATCCATCATCCTCGTACCAAGAATCCCACACAGCCACTATCACATCCACAACCACCTCCTCATCACAACTACCACTTTCCATCACAATCATCCCATAGCACGACCACACAACATGACACACATTCACACATCACATCATGTCACATATCATTTTTCAGGTTGTTTGAGGGTATTTTCTTCAATTCCACTTCACTTTTAAGGGTATTATCACACGAGAATAATTTTCTATGGGTAATCATTTCATTAACCATATATAATTAATTATCCAATTCTATTTATTGTGATATCAAACAATCAAAAAAAATAGGGGTTCCACACCACAACAACCATAGCACAAATAAAGCCCCCAACAACCATAATTTTTCAGCAATTCATCAAATCTATATAATCAAAATATCATCAATAATATCAAAGCTATAAAAACATTTGATTTGAACCCATATCCCTTTAATTTCAGTCAACTGATTCATTATATTTATTAATCTAGTCTATACTATCTTCCCAAAAGATAAAAAAAATCATGAACCCTCCCACATGATACAAATAATGAGAAATAAAGGATACCTCTACCTATATGGAAGAATCTATATACGATTCATTGAATAAAAACAAGGGTTCTATGAATAGGATAGAACCACTATAGGAAGAACTCAAACCAACAACGACAATAAGGTTCCACAACCCCAAGGGAAAGGATATAGAATGTCTCGTCTTGAGATAAATAAAGTAGGAAATAACAAATGTAAAGACCCGGAAATTTCAAGGAAAATTTTTTCTTAAATACTTTGGAATTTTACGAGTCTGCGGTTTCTGAAGGCACCTGATTCCAAGGCCCGGTGTGCCCGGAATAAATTTATGAAGTTTTGTTTGGGTACGTTCAGTAAACGTACTTGCAGATTTTTCTATCTTTTGAACCGGTGATCGGAATTGAAATATGAGGGCACCAATGAACTCATAGAACTAGTATTCACTTAAGGGGACCTTTATTGCAGTTGCATTTTCTCAGGAGGAGAAGTTAAATTTTTTCTGGGAATTATAATAAATTAAATAAAATTGTTGTACACAATTTTATTTATATTTGGTGGTTATTTCATACAAGGGGAAGTTAGAGGTGGGTCCCACACCCACATAACTTCCCATGAGAGGATAATGTGAGGTGGGTCCCACAGGATCCCCTAACCCTTTAACTTTCCTTAAAATCCCCATTAACTCCCCTTCATTAATTTTGACAACACCTCTCATTTATTATGGTGGAGCCTCTCCACCTCCCACCCATTGATTATTCCAACCATCTAATTAATAACTTCATTAATTAATTGGAACCTCTCATTTGAATCAATTTGAATTTCATGGCTACTCTATTAAAATTGGGTAGCTTTTATAATATTTGTTTGGAAAATATTTCGGTGGAGAAACCTCTAGAGAATTAGAAGAAGGTGTTCCTCTCTCGATGAAGAACATTGTTCTTCAATGAAGAATATCTCCGACAAAGAACATGAAGTAACCAACAACGTTTCTTCTCTAGACGCACCCCGACGTCAACGAAATCGACGTCCTTTTTCCGCAACGCCGTCTTCCACGTCGCCCGACTACCACGATGCTCGTCTTCTGCGGCTCATCGACGAACGAACCTCAATTACGAGGTAGGCAGTTGGATATAATTTCACAGGTTTGATATAATTTTAAGTGAGTGAAATTATATCTCATCCTTGGTGAATGCTTGTTTTGTTTTCGGCCAATTGATATCACCTAACGCGGAGGGCGCGACCCGAACGAACACAGCCCGACAACCCTCCAATGGTACTTGGATATTTATTTTGGCGGCGGAAACGGGAGGCAGTGACAACCAGAGGAAGCAGTGGTCGTGTTCCGGATGCGAAGAGAAGAACCGCGGCCCGCATCCATGGGCCTCTCAGCCAAAGAAGAAACCGCTGGCCATATCCGGCTGGGATGGAGAACAGCGGAGCCCCCTTGGAGCCACACTACAGAGAACCGCGGCCCGCGCTCCGCGGGCTGCTTCAGCAGGCGAACTGGCTGGCCGCCTTCCGGCCGGGTTGTAGGAGGCCACGACACCCGCAGGTGCCACGTAGGAGGAGAGCGGCCTGCTATGCGGGCCACTCATGCCAAAGGAGACCGGTCGGCTTCGGCTGGCCGGACAGGAGGGGCGGCGCTGCCGGTTTGGGAAACCGGGGGGCAGCCCCCCCCCCCCCCCCCACTTCGCTCGGCCAGCCGGGCTGAGCCACGGCCTGCCTCCGAGTCGTGCCTCACTGAGCTGGGCCGCGCCCCACCGGGCCGGGCCGACCCTCCAGCCCATTGGGCTTGACGGGTCGGGCCCGATTCACTTAAATGTGAATAACTTTAAGATCGCACGTCCAATCGACGCGCCATCTATGGCACTAGGATCCTCGTGACGAGACAGTTCTTTTGCGATAATCTAAGTGAGTTTTGGACGAATTTGGAAAATGGATAGGTTTGGAATGAGTGTAATTCCAACCGGGCCCCTGGAACGGAAAAGCCAATAACTCTCAGACCGAGCGTCCGATTGACGCGCCGTCTGTCGCGTTGGGTTCCTTTTGACGAGATGGAATTTCAGGATACATAAACTCTAGGATTCGTGATAATTAATGTATCGACCCCTTGTCTCGAGGAACGGACCCTCCCGGAATCGAGTGTGTTGTGTGCGGAAACCCTAGAGCTGGCTGCGACTGCAACGACTACCGTACTGGAATCCTCCGTGGGTTCGACGACGATGACAACTGTACTAGAATCCTCTGTGGGTTCGACAGCGATGACTAATTTACTTGTATCCTAAGTGGGTTCGACAGTTTGACTTCTGTACTTGTATCCTGAGTGAGTCTGACAGAGTAGCTCGTCTAGTATCCTACATGGGTCTGACAGCTTAGCTGGTCTAGTATCCTACGTGGGTCCGACAGCTTAGATGAATCAGTGACTACATCTGATCATCTCTATCACTATACAAAAGATGTATACCTGTGTGAGCTGGATCTTGACTTTCAATCATTATCATCGATTTGATTGACTTGCTTTCCTGTGTGGACTGGGTTGTGTTTGGTCTCGAGAGTTGGAGACGAACTGTGATTGATAACTTAGGTATATGTATGGGCATATACCTAAGTAGAATTGGTTGATAATTCATGATTGTATCTTTCTTTTGTGTTTTATCCTTTGTGGATTCTAGGAGACCTTCGGGGGTCTTGGGGTCCCTACTGAGTATCATATACTCACCCCTGCATGGGCTATGCCCGCACTACATTGTGTTGGATACAGACGAAAGACAACACTGATCGAGGTGGAGACTTGTAGAGCTGGACGGTACCCAGAGGTGGACCACTTGGCGAGATGTACACGAAGCGGATGGCCGGACCTGAGGTGTTGAGGAGGCCATCTGTACCCACCCTTCAGGTGGGATTCCCAGAGGATGACTCAATAGTTGTTGTTTTACTTTGCTATAGTTGTACTAGCTTTTTCAGTTGTATTGTACTTACTGTTGGGCATGTATTTCTGGCCCCTTTCCTTTTAGCACTTAATTTTGTATTCAGTATTACTTAGTGCTTACTTCTGTTTCATACTCTATTGTGTTTGATTACTTTTATAAAGGCAATTCATTCCCTTTCTTTATCTGGATTTATGACTTTGGTGCTAGTCACCAGCCCCTGGCCTGTGGAAGGTGGGCTTGGGGTAGTCACGGCACGGGCCCTGAGGATGGGTTGTGACAAATTGGTATTAGAGGCATCAGTTCTACCACATAACTCAGGACTCTGATCATTCTTTTATGAGAAGCAATAGTGTTAAGAGTATTGAGTGTGTTTTTCAGTCCAGGGAGTCCAGTGTTGCTGCGGCGGTCGGCATGTCTATACACCAGGACCCTGACCTCTGATTTCCAACTCAGTGCACAAAAACATTGATTGCATGTGTGTTTCAAAAGTTTTCTTTGTGATTACTTTGTGTCATCTCACCAGTTATACTGTTTGACCATGGTGCACCTGTTTTTTTTTCAGGATGGCCCCACAAAGGCATCCAGCTAGGGTTCCGAGTTACGTATGGGATGGTAGCCCACCGAGTGACAAGGTCTCAATGCAGGGACCCATCACAGCGGAGGTACCAGCGATACCACTACCCGTTGGGCCACTGATACCACCAGCCCCAGTAGCAGAAAATGCATTCCGCCTGAGTGCGTTTCACGAGTTCCAGCGACAGAGGCCGCCCAGGTTCCGCAGAGAGATGGACCCACAGGCATCTGAGGATTGGATGGAGGATATCGTCGGAGTTTTCAGATTGGTAGGGACACCATCCATCCTTATAGTGATCCTTTCCATGAGTCTCCTACATGCAGCAGCAGGTAGATGGTGGAGCCTGATTCTCCAGGTGCATGACGAGGCATCACTACTTTGGACAGACTATGAGAGTCTCTTCCTCTCTGATTTTGTTCCATCCACCCTTCGTGCGGTGCGGATTCAGGAGTTACTTCATCTGCAGTAGGGCATCATGACAATATCTCGGTACTCAACGAGGTTCATTGACCTCTCATGATACTCCACGGACATGGTACAAGACCCATTCTTCAGGGCCCGAACCTTTGAGCAGGGACTCAGACATGAGATCAGAGCTTCAATGATCTCCCTCAGTATTCCGACGCAGGAGGGAGTACTGGAGTGAGCCCTTCTTGTAGAGATATTTCTTGCTGATCCGACACTAGCTGTGAGACCCACTATAGGATGACACATAGTGGAGTCTTCTGTAGCCGGCAGTAGACAGTTGACGCAGAGGTCCAAGCGGACTAGGCCATCAGGTTGGCGACCTCAGGATATAGGTTCGGTTGTGCAGGGCACACAAAACCGAGCTATCTATATAAGAAGCAGGCAGTGCTATGCAAGTGGCGGGTAGGGTCACATGGCTCGGGACTTCCCAACCCACCATGTGGACGAGCAGAAGACAGTAGAGGTACCTCTTAGGCAGAGGCAAAGGTTTGACCGTGGTGGTCCGCATAGAGCTGTCGGACAGAGGCGGGCTCAACTCCAGGCAGTCGAGGCCTACGACTATGGAGCACCTGAGATGATTCGAGGTACTATCTATGTCTACTCCACCCTTGTTGTAGTAATTATAGACACAGGTGTGATTCATTATTTTATTTCCTCTTCCCTTGTTCGGAGCTCGGAGATTCCGATGGAGTCGTTGGCTCGATCCTTGCGGCTAGAGACTCCTATGGGAGTAGACTCGATGATTACGCACCGGTGTCGTCAGTGTGAGATTACTCTATGAGGCAAGAGCTTTGGCTGGGATCTTCTTGTAACGGCGTCGATGCCTTACGACATCATCTTGGGCATGGACTAATTGTCTACAGTCGATACCCAGATCGACTGCATTAGGCACAAGGTGCGGTGTATCCGCATGGATGGGACCAGGTTCACTTCACAGGTGAGAAGGGATCCTTTGCAGGTTAGGATGGACTTACATAGAGGAGAGGGTAGCCGATCACACATCAGTTGGTTAGTCTCATCCTCAGAGCGGTTGATGTGTGGAGTCTGAGTTTTCCTGTTACGGTGGATCAGTATGCGGATGTTTTTCCTGACGACATTCCAGGACTACCTCCTCATAGAGAGGTAGATTTCTACATAGACATGTACCCTGGGATAGAACCAATATCTACTCCAGCATATCGGATGGCTCCCGCTAAGCTTCGTGATCTGCGGGTATAGCTGGAGGACTTGCAGGGGAAGGGATTCATCTGACCCAGTGTTTAACCCTGGGCTTCTCCGATTTTGTTTTCCAAGAAGGCGGATGGGAGCTTGCGACTGTGTTTCGACTACCGTCACCTGAATCAGGTGACCATGAAGAAAAAGTACCCACTCCCGAGGATTGATGACCTATTTGATCAGCTCAAGGGAGCACGATGGTTCTCGAAGATAGACCTCAGATTAGGTTATCACTAGCTCAGAGTTCTAGAAGAGGATGTGCAGAAGACAGCCTTCAGGTGTCGGTATGGCCACTATGAGTTCTTGGTGATTCCCTTTGGTATAACCAACACTCCAGAAATGTTCATGAGTCTCATGAACAGGATCTTCCAGCCTTACCTCGATCGATTTTTCATAGTCTTCATTGACGACATATTGATTTACTCGACTACTGAGGAGGAGCATGCCTTCCATTTGTGGATAGTACTGGATACACTCCGAGAGCACCAGCTTTATGGTAAGCTCTTGAAGTTTCAGTTCTAGATTCGAGAGGTTCACTTCTTGGTACACGTAATCTCGGAGGCAGGAGTTGTAGTGGATCTAGTGAAGATCAAGGCAGTTATTGCTTGGGAGCCACCCAAGAGCGTGACGGAGGTGTGGAGTTTCCTGGGTCTGGCTGGATACTATCGGAAATTTGTGCTAGACTTCTCCAGAGTTGCAGCACCGCTTTCAGCCTTTATGAAGAAGGGGAAACCCTTCATGTGGTCAGATATATTTCAGCAGAACTTTCAGGAGCTGAGGCAGAATTTGACTAGTGCGCCCATCTTGAGGCTACCAGAGGAGGGCGTTGGGTACGTAGTATACTACGATGCATCAGGGACCAGAATCAGGTGTGTCCTGGTGTAAGAGCGAGTGGTGATCGATTATGGTTCTCGTCAGCTGAGATATCATGAGCAGAACTACGATACCCATGACCTAGAGTTAGCAGTAGTGGTCTTTGCCTTGAAGATGTGGTGACACTATCTGATGGGCGAGCGTTTTATAGTCTACTATGACCACCAGAGTCTCAGGTACATCTTCTCACAGAAGGACCTGAACCTGAGACAGCGGTGATGGATCGAGTTCCTCCATTACTATGACTTCAAGATAGTCTATACTCCTGGGAAGGGGAACGTTGTAGCAGATTCTCTTAGTAGAAGATCGGGCATTCAACTGCTAGGAGAGGCGACAGAGCAGCTGGCCACGTTGCAGATATCCTTTGTGGATAGAGATGGATCATCTTTTATATAGTCTCTCATAGTCACTCATCCACTCCTTCAGCGAGTCAGAGAGGCTCAGCGTGGGGACGTTGACTGTGATATGCGACGTGTTCAGGTATCCTCAGTGCAGGAACCTGATGGATTTTCTGAAGGAGGGGAGCACGTCATCCTCTTCAGGGGATATACCATGGTACCAGTTTCACTACAGGATGAGGTGCTGAGGGAGTTCCACACTTACCCTCTAGCGATACATACAGGAGTGGAAAATATGTATCAGGACCTCATATGACAGCACTGGTGGCCGGGTATGAAGAAGGAAATAGCAGAGTTCGTTTCACGATGCCTCACTTGTCAGCAAGTGAAGGTGGATCACCAAATACCAGTAGGCTTGGTACAACCCTTAGAGGTCCCATAGTGGAAGTGGGATGTGATATCCATGGATTTCGTGACGGGGCTTCCACGTATATCCAGAGGACACGACTCTATCTGGGTGATCATAGACCGACTCACCAAGTCGGCCCACTTCCTACCGATCAGAGAGAAGGGATCAGTAGAGAGCTTGGGACGCCTCTACGTTCAGGAGATTGTACGGCTTCATGGTGTTCCATTGCCTATAGTTTCCGATTGAGATGCTCGGTTCACTTCCCGATTATGGAAGGGGTTACAGGAGGCTTTTGGGATGCAAATACGTCTGAGCACCGCCTTCCATCCTCAGACGGACAGACAGACAGAGAGGACCATTTAGACTCTTGAGGACATGCTCCGTGCATGTGTCCTTGACTTTGGTCGCAGTTGGGAGGATCACTTACCCTTAGTGGAGTTTTCTTACAACAACAGTTACCACTCCACCATCGGGATGGCCCCTTATGAGGCATTGTGCGGCCAACCTTGCAGATCACCTCTGTGCTAGACTGACCCTGGGGAGTCAGCACTTATAGGACCAGAGATAGTTCAGGATACGATAGAGAAGGTGCAGATCATCCAGGAGTGGATGAAGACTGCACAGAGCAGACATAAGTCCTATGCTGATAGGAGATAGAGACCACTATAGTTCGAGGATGGCGACCACGTTTTCATACGGGTCTCAACTAGATGAGGTCTACGGAGATTTGGCTGGGGCGGCAAGATATCTCCGTATTTCATCGGGCCTTTTTAGGTCCTCAGCAGAGTAGGCAAGGTGGCTTACCGCCTGGCCCTTCCACCTTAGTTGCACCGGGTGCATGACATCTTCCACGTATCTCAGTTGAGGAGATACATGCATGACCCATCCCACATCATCGACCACAGGGAGGTGGACATTGATTATGGGGAGACATTCACGAAGGTCCTGGTGGAGATTGAGGATTGAAAGGACTGGGTCCTACGTGGACAGTCGATTCCTCTGGTGCGCATTCGTTGGCAACACAGGAACCTCCAAGAGAGCACTTGGGAGCGGGAGGCTCAGATGTGAGCTCAGTACCCCCATTTGTTCCCCTAGTGTGTGTTGTAGATTTACGGGGACATAAAGCCCTAAGGTGGGGGTGATGTAAAGACTCATAAATTTTAAGGAAATTTTTTTCGTAAATACTTTGGAATTTTAAGAGTCTGCGGTTTCTGACGGCACCTAATTCCGAGGCCCGGTGTGCCCGGAATCAATTTCTGAAGTTTTTTTGGGTACATTCAGTAAACGTACATGCGGGTTTTTCTATCTTTTGAACTGGTGCTTAGAATTCAAATCTGAGGCCACCTATGAACTCGCAGCACCAGTATTCGCTTAAGGGGACCTTTACCACAGTTGCGTTTGCTTAGGAGGAGAAATTAATTTTTTTGGGGAATTATAATAAATTAAATAAAATTGTTGTACATAATTTTATTTATATTTGGTGGCTATTTCCTACAAGGGGAATTTATAGGTGTGGACCACACCCACATAACCTCTCATTAGAGGATAATGTGAGGTGGGGCCCACACGAGCCCCTAACCCTTTAACTTTCCTTAAACTCCCCATTAACTCCCCTTCATTAATTTTGACAACACCTCTCATTTATTATGGTGGAGCCTCTCCACCTCCCACCCATTGATTATGCCAACCCATCTAATTAATAACTTCATTAATTAATTGGCACCTCTCATTTGAATCAATTTGAATTGCATGGCTACTCTATTAAAATTGGGTAGCTTTTATAATATTTGTTTGGAAAATATTTCAGTGGAGAAACCTCTGGAGAATTAGAAGAATATGTTCCTCTCGTGACGAAGAACACCATTCTTCAATGAAGAATATCTCCAACAAAGAATGCGAAGTCACCAATGATGCTTCTTCTTTGGACACACCCCGACGTCAACAAAATCAGCATCCTTTTTCCACGACGCCGTCTTCTGCGACGCCCGACTACCGCGACGCTCGTCTTCCGCGACTCGTTGATGAACGAACCTCAATTACGAGGTAGGGGTTGGATATAATTTCACGGGTTTGATATAATTTTAATTGAATGAAATTATATCCCGTCCTTGGTGAATGCATGTTTTTTTTTCGGTCAATTGATATCGCCTAACGCGGAGGGCGCGGGCCGAACGAACACGGCCCGATGACCCTCCGATGGTACTTGAATATTTATTTTGGTGGCAGAAACGAGAGGAAATGGAAACCAGAGGAAGCAGTGGCCATGTGCCGGCCACGAAGAGAAGAATTGTGGCCCGCATCCATGGGCCGCTCGACCAAAGAATAATCGGCTGGCCATAGCCGGCCGGGCTGGAGAACCGCAACACCCCCTTGGCGCTGCGCTGCGGAGAACTGCGGCCTGCGCTCTACGGGCCCCTTCGGCAGGCGAACCGGCCAGATGCCTGTCAGACGGGCTGTAGGAGGCCGCAACACATGTAGGTGCCGCGTGGGAGGACATCGGCCTGCTGTGTGGGTCGCTCGCGCCAGAAGAGACCGGTCAGCTTCGGCCGACCGAACAGGAGGGGCGGCGCCGCTTGGTGTCGCCGGTTCGGGAAACCGGGGGGCAGCACCCCCCCCCCCCCCCGCATCACTCGGCCAGCCGTCAGGCTGGGTCGGGCCGACCCACCTGCCGGGTCAGACCCGCCAGCCCACTGGGCTTGACGGGCCGGGCCCGATTCACTTAAACGTGAATAACTTTAAGACCGTGCGTCTGATCAACGAGCCGTCTGCGGTACTGGGATCCTCGTGACGAGACGTTACTTTTTTGATACTCTAAGTGAGTTTTGGTCGACTTTTGAAAATGGTCAGGTTTGGAATGAGCGTAATTTCAACTGGGCCCCTAGAACGGAAAAACCAATAACTCTCAGACCGGGCGTCCAATTGACGTGTCGTCTGTCGCATTGGGTTCCTTTTAACGAGGAAATTAGGGATACATCAACTATGTACTTCGTTATAGTTTATGTATCAACACCTTGGATCGAGGAACGGACCCTCCCGGAATCGAGCGTGCTGTGTGCGGGAACCCTAGAGCTGGTTGCGACTGCGACAACTACCGTACTGGAATCCTCTGTGGGTTCAACAACGATGACTATTGTACTTGTATCCTAAGTGGGTATGACAGTTTGACTTCTGTACTTGTATCCTGAGTGGGTCCGACAGAGTAGCTGGTCTAGTATCCTACGTGGGTCCAACAGCTTAGCCGGTCTAGTATCCTACGTGGGTACAATAGTTTAGATGAATCAGTGACTACATTTGATCATCTCTGTCACTATAAGAAATATGTATACCTGTGTGAGCTAAGTCTTGACTTTCAATCATTATCATCTATGTTATTGGCTTGCTTTCCTGTGTGGACTGGGTTGTGCTTGGGCTCGAGAGTTGGAGCCAAACTGTGATTGATAACTTAGGTATATGTATGGGCTTATACCTAAGTAGAGTTGGTTGATACTTCGTGATTGCATCTTTCTTCTGTGGTTTATCCTTCGTGGATTCTGGGAGACCTTCGGGGGTCTCGGGGTCCCTACTAAGTATCGTATACTCACCCTTGCACGGGCTATGCACGCACTACATTGTGTTGGATATAGACGACAGACAACACTGATCGAGGTGGAGACTTGTGGAGCTGGACGGTACCTGGAGGTGGACCACTTGGCGAGACATACACGAAGCGGAGGGTCGGACCTAAGGTGCTGAGGAGGCCATCTGTACCCACCCTTCAGGTGGGATTCCCGAAGGATGACTCATTAGTTGTTGTTTTACTTTGCTACAGTTGTACTAGCTTTTTCAGTTGTACTGTACTTACTATTGAGCTTGTATTTCCAACCCTTTTCCTTTCAGCACTTACTTTTGTATTCAGTATTACTTAGTGCTTACTTATGTTGCGTACTCTGTTGTGTTTGATTACTTTTATAAAGTCAATGTCTTCCCTTTATTTATCGGGATTTACACCTTTGGTGCTAGTCGCTAGCCCCTGGCCTATGGAAGGTGGGCTTGGGGTAGTCACGACACGGGCCCCGAGGATGGGTCATGACAAAAAACGAAAGACCTTTCTTTTATAATTAACTAGTACTATACCCATGCATTTTCACAGTGTGGTCATTTTAATTACAAATTCACAAACACGCGCAAATAAATTTCAGTTAATAAAAACTTTATACAAAGTCAATATAGAAATAGAATGAAACGTAAGGGTTAATAGTTATTGATATTGATCAGTTTTTAGGAATCTGACATGTAGGTGGAAGATATATGAGGAGACACATTCCCTTAAATTAATTCTTTATAGTGTATATTTAGAATGGGCATACACAAAAAATACAAATATGTTCAGCATATGATATAATTATGTGAAAAGGGAAGGTCATATTTGGAAAATTATGTCATTGAAAGAATGGTCCTATGTGGGAGATGATGGAAGAAGATGGAACATGGAAGTATAAACTCTCCTAATGTTTCATGGTTATAAATGTAAGGAGAATAAATATTATAATCCATTAGTTTCCCAAGGAAACTGATGGATTATGTAAGTATAGATAAACTATAAGGTATTATCAGGGAGAGATCGATATAAGATGAAATATACAGGATATTATTAAAGAAAATGGAAATGGAATAAAAGAGGGTATGATTAAAGATGGAAATGGAAGAAAAAAATGTAGTATGGTTTCGTGAGAGAGATTGTGGTCATCATGGGTAGAGTGGGATAAAATGAAGATGAATAATGAATTAGTGGGTAAGAAATGTGTATATAAAATAAATATGAGAAGCAAGAAAATAAAAAAACAATTGTATTTAAAAAATATAGCATTAAAAAGAAATGTTTATATAGATGGAAAATCAATTTTAACAAATCATTCCCACAAATGATAATACTTCCCTTAAGTAAACCAGAAAAAATAAACTTTTATATTAATCTACTATAAATTGAAAACCCAAAATTTGGACTTGAGACTTTAAATGAAGTTATAATGTATGAGAAACACTAAAATAAATAATGAAAATGTATACCTAATGTTATATTATCAGTAGAAGTTAAAATTTAATAATAATATGAATCTCAAGAACAAAAAATACAGTGGATTATGGGGGAAAAATCCAAGATGAGCTTCATTGTTTACCAATCACCTTAGGACTCAACCTCTTTCATTGATCCCTATAACGGTGTGATGTCGATCCACTCCCTTGAGCACACTTATATGGATATGCTCCTTGACAATGAGGTGATTTATGATATTTTCTAGTGCTCTTTAGACATCAAAAGTCCCATTTACACCAACTATAACATCCCAGGTAAATAAAGAACATGAAAATTTTCATACTTATTAATATTTGTGAATTAAATATTAATTCTACTTTAAACGGGATGCTACGTTCGATGGCATACCCGATACGCAACAATGGGTTTCTTTGAAATCTTATGTTGCACACTAATAATAATTTTAAATGGTAATTAACGCCTAGCCGTTGTATTGGCGGGAATGAATAGAACTAACTACAATATTATTATATATGTTTTTTGAATATTTTTACATTTATCCAATAAAAGTTAGAGGCTCAAAATAAGTAATGAATTCGATTTTAAGCATAAATACTCTAACATTCACTAAAAGGTCGATTTACTGCCTTTTAATAGAGAACCCTCTTTAAATCTAGTTTTTGTCACTTTTATATGTTCTATTTTACAAAATAAAATTTTTCTTTAGATTTGGGACAACAAAATTTACTTTGGGTAAATTTTTGGTATTTTTCTGATAAAATTATTTTTTAATGAATAGTGAAAAATATTGTATTTTAATTCAAAAGTGCCTTTTAATCTAATTTATTTATAAGGTTATATTACCTTTTTAATTGGTTTTAAAGTGAAATTAAAATATATTTTTACCATTTAATCTAATTTTGGTCATTGGAAGTAATTTCATTTTAAAATTGGACATAAACAAGTGTCAATATTTTGATAGTTATTATTTCTTAAAAACACGCTATTTGTTCTAACAGCTGGAATTAATTTTAAATTAATTTTTACCACTTATGTGTTTTGAATTTGGAAAAATGGATTCCATATTTGGAATCAGTAGGTCCAAATTGTTAAAATAGGTAACTTTTATTTTTAGACATTTTAAATATTTACTTTAGTAAATATTTTATTTACCATGATTAAAGGGTAAATATAGTAAATAAGGGTAAAATATAATATTATAATAATATTAAATTATCTTAACATGTGTTCTAATCCTATTGACTGATACATATCTGACCATGGGCATCCTTGGGTCGAATTTGGGACCCCATGGAGCCACATGGGAGTAAAAGGCCCTCACTTCTAACTCATTCCTCACACTTATCAAGCCACTGGATCATACAACCTCTGCTCCAATAAGATCCCAAGATACCTCTATTCATTACAGAAGCCTTACCTTAGGCAGAAAGTAGTTCAAGAAAGCCTTTTGGTTTAAACTAAAGGGAGTTACCTGATTTAAAGGTAACGTCTTCTCTTAAGTTCTTTTGTTTTATTTTACATATCCAACCCCTAAACTCTATTTATTACTTTATTTTATAACAAAAACAGTATCCTAAATATACTAGGATGTTGTTATGAGAAGTATTTGAACTACACTTACACACACCTCCATCTAATGGGTGAATAACATATTGTTTATGTGAATGGTAAACTAACGCCTCACGAAGTGATGATTGTTCAATTATCTCTTACTGCCTCTCATGGTGGCCATTATGATGAAACTGTCTTTATATATGATATATATTATGTTTTTTTTCTATATTCTTCGGTAATTTTTATTTAAAAACATACCTTTATGCCTTCTAATATGTGTAAACACGATAATTTCATTTGAGGAAATGCGGACTACTGCCCCCTCAAGGTGATATGATTCATTCTTGACATACATGGAATGTATAAAGATGGAGTTAATGAAATTATGTAAAAAATATATCATATTATATTATACTGGAATTATAATATACCTATGTATCATTAAGTTTTCATTCCATTAAATACTAAATAGAAATGAACGTAGTGTTCATGCGTACGTACGGCTTACTGTCTCCATGAATGGTGCATTTCATTTATAATCTCCAAATGTTATGTACTATTATATATATATATATATACACTGGATATATATGATATATATTATATCTAAATCATTAATATCATTTTAGAGATAATGTAGTTTTGACCACATGGACAAATTTTAATTATAATAAGTTCATTTTTAACTCAAATTCCGAACATCGACAAAATGTCCGATATAAACTCAAATAATTAACTAAATTTTATTGCAAGGTAATAAGTGATATAAAAATAATAATAAACATAAAAAATTTTATGAATCAATTATAAATTAACTTAAGTTTATTATTCAGTAAGAACAAGAAACATACGAGTCAAGTTGGACACGAGGTAAGGGATTTCCTATCTCACTTTTAATTTCATGAGATTTCCATTTTTCACCACTTATTTATTGCATGTGGTGTATTGTGTACTGTCATTTGATATATATTATCATGATTCTATTTATATTCATGGTATTCTGTGATTCATTTGGTGGTTATTAACTTTTCTCATACGACTTGATTGATTACAACGTGGTAAGGTTTTTTCATCTCACTTTTTATTCCTGTGAGATTCATGCTATATTAGCCACTATTTCCTTTTGTGTAGTGGATGTACTGACTATGATTCTATTCTTTGTGTAATATACTTTAATTTATGGGTATTTACATATTCATTGTGTGATCTTTCTTTCACTGGGTGTATGTTTCGTAAGTTACCAAATCAGTAAGGGAACCTTTCACCCTCCACTTTTTAAAAGACTTATTTTTGTTATGTCTTTTAATTTACATATTTTTATGTTGGGATATGTTATTATATATCCTTACACTACTGGAAATAATGGAATTTTCGACGGGGCATTTGCGTCGGGATCCCGTCGCTAATAGGCTTTTGCGACGGGGGCCCGTCGCAAATAGCCCGTCGCGGAAAACGGCGTCGCAACAACAATTATTTGCGACGGGCCCGTCACGAAAGGTATTATTTGCGACGGTGATCCTTCCCGTCGCAAATATTAGTCCGTATATTTGTGAAAACTTTTTAAAATCGTATTTGTGATGGGTCCATCGCAAATGCTAATTGCGACGGGCCCGTCGCAAATACTAATTCCGACGGGCCTGTCGCAAATACCAATTGCGACGGGCCCGTCGCTATTGGTATTTTTTAAAAAAAAATTAAAAAATATTAATAAATTATTTTAATGAATATAATAATAATACTATTTGCGACGGGCATAGTATCCCGTCGCAAATACTATAAAAAATAAAAAAATATATTAATACATTATTTTAATTAATATAATAATAATCCAATTATAATTCGAAAATAAAAAAATATTAATAAATGATTTTAATTAATATAATAATAGAATTATAATTCACAAATAAAAATAATAAATTATTAATAAATTATTTTAATTAATATAATACTAATAGAATTATAATTCAAAAATAAAAAATAATAAAATATTAATAAATGATTTTAATTAATATAATAATAGATTTATAATTCATAAATAAAAATAATAAATTATTAATAAATTATTTTAATTAATATAATAATAATAGAATTATAATTCAAAAATAAAAAATAATAGAATATTAATAAATGATTTTAATTAATATAATAATATTAGAATTATAATTCATAAATAAAAAAATATTAATAAGTTATTTTAATTAATATAAAAATAATAGAATTATTTTACATTCAAATATTAAAATAATTCTAATATTACAAAAAATATAATTAAATTATAATATTATAAAATTTTAATATATATATATAATTTAATATTATAAAATATAAATAATATTATTATTCATATTAATATTGTTATTTAAAAATATAATATTATTAATATTTTATAATGAGACAGAAACTACGAATAGAAAAAAAATCATATTTTGATTTAACAAACTTTATAACATAAAAACAAACTCTAATCTGAAGGAGGGGGGGAGGGGGGATCTGCAGATGCTGGTGGAGGAAACTCCATCCCTAAAGCATGAGTGAGTCGGCGCATGTACTCCATCTGCTCCTGATGCTGCTGCTGCCACCGACTCATCTGCTCCTCGTACAGCTGCTGCTGGCGTCGACGCTCCTCCTCATGCTGCTGCTGCTGCTGACGCATCTGCTCCTGCTCCTGTCGGAGACTCTCTATCAGTGCCGTCTGAGATCGCAACTGATCCTCATACTTTGTAGCAGAAGAATATGCACGAGCTCCTCTCGATCTGGATGCCGACATCGTAGCACTGCCATAATAATCTCCGGGAGTCAGTCGAGAGCTGATACCAACTACCCGGCCCTTCTCGAAGGCATACTGGGTGGCCTGCATCCATGTCGCCTCATCAAACTGATGGCCAATGGTCTGATCTGATGACTCGACCTGACTCTCAGGTCAGGTCTGTGACGCTGCGGCCTCATATGACTCATGTAGTTGCAATTTAAAATTAAAATTGTGAATATATTATATACAGTTAATTTTTAAACTTGAAAACAAATAATACTGACCACGATGTGACGCTAACGATCACCTCTGAGCTCCCCAGTAGCAGGATCACTATACATCCTCCGATATACGTCGTACTCCGTAATATCGGGGTGCTCGACAGCCTATAAGAATAAAAAATAAACTTTTAATATTTATAGTTATATAAAATATTTATAAATAATGTACGTACCAGATGTTGTCTATGAGTACTGAAAGTATGACTCCCAGCTCGATGAGTCACCTCATATCTCCCCCGATTCTGCCTCTCCACCGATGATCTCCTCTGAAAGGCATCACTCAACCATTGCGCACATAATCCATCCCATACATGGGATGAAATGTACTCTGGTCGGTGTTCTCTACATGACTCGTCAAAAACTGACACTCCTGCTTTCTTCATGGCTGCTTTTCTTAAATTGTGCAAAAACTGATGAAAGCGATCACGCATGGCCACCTCTCATGCCTCGTGGATAGCGTTACACATGGTATCCTCGATCGGATACCATAAACCCTACAAATAAATCAAAATATCAAGTTAGAAATGAAATAATTTACAAAATAAAAATTATTTATTTACGTACGTACCAACCAATGGCCGAACAAGGCCTACTGCACATCAATGGGAATCTGCTCCCATGTGGTCCAAGGCTGAGAGAAATAGTTGCGCAAAATAGTGCTGCCATGTCTGACTGCTATATGCGGAAAACTGTAAAAATAATAAACATTTATTATGTGAATAGATTAATGAATTCTTAGTCAAATCCACAGGTTATCACACGGGTTATTACACCTCCGTGTGCGTGGATCAAACCCAAGACGTGGACGTCACTCGGGGACGGGGTCAGGAATCATCAATCGTGCAAGACCGCGCCCCCTCCGCGTACTCCCTGGAGTGCCTGCAGGCTGAGGGTCATCTGCCAGCAACGCATCCGCATCGAAAGACATGTCAGCATCCGCCAACTCACGAAATGTGTCGTCGTCCATATGAAACTGAAAATGTTAATGTTGTTAGCAAATAATTGATAATTACTATTATATATACATATATATTAGTTATGATTGTATATAACTACCATGGAATTCTATCAGTGTTCATATTTATCATCATCTTCATATATGTCAATGTCATCTTCATATTCCTCCTCAATATCATCGATATCTATTCGAGTTCCAGTTGCTTCATCTCTTACCATTTCAAATTCATATGTGACATCATTAACATCATCGTCATCACCGACTCTTAAATGTGGGGTGTCTTCATCGATACTCATGTATCTTTGTAAAAAAATATTGATTTTGAGTACTCTCTTGAAAAACTTCAATTCTTTGCACATCAGTGAAAGCACATTCACTTTGACTAAACTGATTGTCTTGAATTTTGATTTTTATTATACTCCACCAATCAGTCAAGTCTCTTGATGTAGCACAGTACTTTGTGTAAAAACTTGATATGCCTGTTGAGCCAATAAGAATGGTTCATTTACTCTGAGAACACTTTTACATTTAATATCGATGATTCCATGAGTCGGATGAACACGCACGCCTCTCTCTGTATCCAACCACCGACATTTGAACATGGTTATGTAATGTTGTCCAAGATAACACAGTTCAATGATTTCATCAAGTATGCCATAAAAGTCAACTTCATTTTCTCGATGATGAGATCCTCTCAAGCTAAATCCATTGTTCATTGTTTTTTTTTTTGATTCCCCATATGCATGTGTGTGAAATCAAAATCCATTCACCACATATGAATTATAATTTTTAACAAGTTTGGAAGGTGGGTTACTCAATATACACAGTCATTTGTCAATTTTATCAGCATGTCGAGACACCTGAAAATTTGTGAAATAATTATCAATATAGTAAACTATACATTGAATGAGTTGCTAAAAGATAAAGAATTTATGTTACCAGTTTTTTAAACCACTGAGAGAAATTTTTCAATCGGCGTTCTTCGAGAGCAGCTGCTGTAATTTGTAGAATTTGTTTCTTGATATGATTGTCATACAACCTATAAAAAACAAAGTTATTTACTATAACATAAATGATAGAATAAGTGATATAAACACTTACAGTACAACTGATTTCATCTCTTCATAGTTGAGAAGAACATACGTATGAGCTCTGTGATGTTCATCATCCGAAAGCCAGCGTTCATAAAATCCACCAAAACCAAGCTCTGGCTGGTTGAAAATAGATAATTGATTTTCGATTTCATTAATATTCCTCTCGTTCCGTCCCATTCGGTTTTGTTTTGAAGGATACTCAGATTCAAAATAATGGGAGCAGAAAAAAGATATTTCCTCATGCAAATAAGCTTCTGCAATAGATCCTTCAACAGATGCTTTGTTACGTACTTTTCTTTTCAATTTTTTCATGCATCTTTCGAATGGGTACATCCATCGAAACTATACTGGACCTCCACATTTGGCTTCATATGGCAAATGTAACATCAAATGTTCCATTGAGTCGAAGAAAGGCGGCGGAAATATTTTTTCCAGTTTACATATAATTGCAACAACATCTTCTTCAAGTTTGCATAGAGCATCATAATCTGATGTAGCCGCATAAATTTCCCAAAAAAAATGAGACATGTCTGTTATGGAATCCCAAATCACAGAATTCAACAGACCTCTTAATCCAATGGGTAGAAGTCTTTCCATTATAACATGACAATCATGACTTTTTAATCCAGTAATATGACCATTATTTACACATTTACCCAAATTGGAAGTACAGCCATCTGGAAGTCTCAAATCTGCAATCCACTGACAAAATAATAAACGGTTTTCTTTAGACAGTGTATAAGCTACTTTTGGTTTCAGTAACCTTTCTGTTCTGACATTCTCAAACAGTTCCAGTTCTGGACGCCTGCAAATTTGGGAAAGATCTAAACGTGCATTTACATTGTCTTTTCTCTTTCCTGGCGTATCCAAAACTGTATGAAACAAATTATCAAAACAGTTCTTCTCAATATGCATGACATCTAACATGTGTCAGACCAACAAATCAGACCAATATGGCAAATCCTAAAATATGCTACATTTAATCCAATTGTGTTCTTTCCCAAAACCAGAAATTTTCTGTTGGTTTATTGTGAGACCAAAAGTGATGGGAGGTAATGAAAATACAACTGATTTTAACTCCGAACCTGATAGCATTTTTGGAGGTCCATCCCTTTCAACTGTTCCTTTTCTGAAATGAGATCTGTTTCTGCGAAAAGGATGATCAGCTGGAAGAAATCTGCGATGACAGTCAAAATAACAAGGTTTCTTTCCATGAATGATCATAAATTCTTTGTTCTATCCCATACAGTAAGGAAATTATTTCTGACCATGTGTACTCTAGCCAGATAACATCCCATAAGCTGGGAAGTCACTAATTGTCCACATCAATGCTGCTCTCAGTATAAAATTTTGTTTCGTTGCAACATCATATGTACTGACACCAGTACTCCACAATAAACTTAATTCATCAATCAATGGTTTCAAATAAACATCAATATTTTTCTTCAGATGTCCTGGAATTAGTAAATTCAAAAAGATATATGGCTCCTTCATCAACATCCATGGAGGTAAATTGTAAGGAGTTAAAAAAACAGACCAACATGAATATTGACTACCATAATATCCGAACAGACAGAAACCATCAGTGGAAAGGCTTAGTCGAACATTTCTAGCTTCTAAAGAAAAGGATGGATGCACTCTATCAAAATGTTTCAATGAATCACCATCGGTTGGATGATTCAAGATTTTATCGGTTGAAATATTCGCTTTATGCCATGAAATCATTGTCGCTGTATTCTTAGACATGAATAAACGCTGAAGTCTGGATGTAAGCGGAAAATATCTCAACTGTTTTACAGGAATCAAACCAGACTTCCCATGTTTCCCTTCTTTATATCTCAGTTGCCCACATGTGAGACAACTATCCAACGACTCATTTTCACCAGAATATAAAATGCAGTCATTTGAACATGCATGAATCTTCTGACAAGTAAGTCCCAAATTTAGAACCATCCTCTTACTCTCATAGTAATTTGCAGTAAAAACATTTCCTTCGGGTAACAGTGTTTTAAGAAAAAAAAATATCTGGTCAAAATAGGTGTTTGACATTCCGTTATCTGATTTGATAGCCATAAATTTTGAAATTGCTTCTAATTTGCTCATCTTGCAGCCAGGATATAATGCATCCTCAGCAGATCTCAACAACTCATAAAATTCAGACGGTGCCAACTCAGGATTTGAAGCTATATCATCCGGGGTTTCTGTATGTTGAACAGATGAACCTGCAACATCATGTACTAAATCTTGAAACCAGAATGGATCCGGAATCAAGTTGGTATCACCTGCTCTGGAACTGTTTTCACCGTGTTGATACCAAAAAATATAATCTGGTTGAAAACCAAAACGCAAGAGATGTCCCCCCACTTTTTCAAACGTGTCAAACATTCTCAATGCACATTTTCTACAAGGGCATTTTATTTTGCCTTCTGAAACAAATTCTGGATTTGATTCCGTAAATGATAAAAAAGTCTCCACACCCTCTACATATACTGGATTTAAACCATAACCATTTGGAATTCTATGTTGATTTATCCATATGCGGTCATATAATAATGATTGTTGACAACCTCGTTGTTCCATATTTTTCTAAAAAATATATAAGCATTACTGGTTTTGAATAATTTGTTAGAAAAAACACTCAAGCAAGGATAATTATAGAGTTTACATCATACACGACTGACGCAAACTTTTTATTGAGAAAGACCTAAAAATTGACCCTTTAAGAATTGAATATGTTGAGAATAAAGCAAAACCTATTACAAATATTGATAATTTTAATATTATATAAATTTTTTATTATTTTAATAGTACTAATATTATTTTTTCATAAATATTAATTATATAATAATAACATTATTACATTATTAGTATATTTTATTATTAATATTAAAATAATATAATTTTCTATATTATATAAAATTCTCCTTTCATCTGTGTTTTTTTTGTCTCCACATACAAATATTACATGTGGAGACAGAAAACACACAGATGAAAGGAGAATTGTATATAATATAAAAAATTATATTATTTTAATATTAATAATAAAATATACTAATAATGTAATAATGTTATTATTCATAATTATTGGTAATTATTCCTAATTATTGGTAATTATTCCTAATTATTGGTAATTATTCCTAATTATTGGTAATTATTACTAATTATTGGTAATTATTACTAATTATTGGTAATTATTCCTAATTATTGGTAATTATTGGTAATTATTCCTAATTATTGGTAATTATTCACATAATTACCAATAATTAGGAATAATAACATTATTAGTATATTTTATTATTATTATTAAAATAATATAATTTTATATATTATATACAATTCTCCTTTCATCTGTGTGTTTTCTGTCTCCACATACAAATATTACATGTGGAGACAGATAACACACAGATGAAAGGAGAATTTTATATAATATAAAAAATTATATTATTTTAATATTAATAATAAAATATACTAATAATGTAATAATGTTATTATTCCTAATTATTGGTAATTATTCCTAATTATTGGTAATTATTCCTAATTATTGGTAATTATTACTAATTATTGGTAATTATTACTAATTATTGGTAATTATTACTAATTATTGGTAATTATTACTAATTATTGGTAATCATTATGAATCATTACTAATTATTGGTAATTATTCCTAATTATTGGTAATTATTCCTAATTATTGATAATTATTCCTAATGATTGGTAATTATTCCTAATTATTGGTAATTATTGGTAATTATTACTAATTATTGGTAATTATTGGTAATTATTGGTAATTATTGGTAATTATTGGTAATTATTACTAATTATTGGTAATTATTACTAATTATTGGCAATTATTACTAATTATTGACATTTATTACTAATTATTAGTAATTATTGGTAATTATTGGTAATTATTACTAATTATTACTAATTATTGGTAATTATTACTAATTATTACTAATTATTGGTAATTATTACTAATTATTGGTAATTATTACTAATTATTGGTAATTATTACTAATTATTGGTAATTATTACTAATTATTGGTAATTATTTCTAATTATTACTAATTATTGGTAATTATTACTAATTATTGGTAATTATTACTAATTATTGGCAATTATTACTAATTATTAGTAATTATTGGGAATTATTGGCAATTATTACTAATTATTAGTAATTATTGGTAATTGTTGGTAATTATTACTAATTATTACTAATTATTACTAATTATTGGTAATTATTACTAATTATTGGTAATTATTACTAATTATTGGTAATTATTACTAATTATTGCTAATTATTACTAATTATTGATAATTGTTACTAATTATTGGTAATTATTGGTAATTATTGGTAATTATTACTAATTATTACGAATTATTGGTAATTATTATTAATTATTACGAATTATTGGTAATTATTATTAATTATTACGAATTATTGGTAATTATTACTAATTATTACTAATTATTGGTAATTATTACTAATTATTACTAATTATTGGTAATTATTTCTAATTATTAATAATTATTGGTAATTATTACTAATTATTGGTAATTAGTGATAATTATTGCCAATTATTACTAATTATTACTAATTATTGGTAATTATTCCTAATTATTACTATTTATTACTAATTATTGGAAATTATTACTAATTATTGGAAATTATTACTAATTATTGGAAATTATTACTAATTATTGGTAATCATTACGAATCATTACTAATTATTGTTAATTATTCCTAATTTTTGTTAATTATTCCTAATTATTGGTAATTATTTCTAATTATTGGTAATTATTCCTAATTAGTGGTAATTATTCCTAATTATTGGTAAATATTGACAATTATTTTCAATTATTGGTAAATATTGGTAGTTATTTCAAAAATATTGACAAATATTAACAATTATTGAATATTGGGAATTATTATTAATTATTAGTAATTATTAGTAATTATTACTAATTATTGGTAATTATTATAAATTATTACTAATTAATGTTAATTATTTCTAATAATTATTAATTAATTCAAATTAATTTTAATTTTTCATAATTACTGCTAATTAATTATAATTACAGCTAACTATTTTAAATTAATTAGTGTTTAATTGTCTCTAATTACTATTAATTATTAATACTTATTCATAATTATTTCTAATTAGAAATCAAAAAAAAATCCAAAAATTTAAACTAAATAAATATAATAAATAAAATAAATATGAAATTAAAATTCAGATAAAAACCTTAAACTTGATGTCAATGTCGAGCCGTTGTAATTGTAGAACACCACCAACTGAATCCTCGAAGTCGGAAAAAAAAATTTACAACTGAAAGTCGTAAAAAATTCAGAGTGAAAAAATGGGAACGATTGAGAGTTGAGAGTGAAGTAAGGAAATTGTAATGGTTGGCAGTATTTATAGGTTGGCGTAATTGCGACGGGCGTTTTTGCGACGGGTTTGCCGTCGCAAATAACGCTTTTTGCGACGGGACCCATCGCAAATAACCCTGACCGCATTTAATTATTGGCGGCATTAAAACGGTTATTTGCGACAGGCCCCGTCGCAAATATCCCCTGCCGTCGGGGTATTTGCGACGGGCCTGCAGGCCAGTCGCAAATAGTCTTTAACCGCCGCTGGTTAGTTGCGATGGGGATAGAACCTCGTCGCAAATAACCTTGACTGCATTTAATTATGGGCGGCATTAAAACGGTTATTAGCGACGGGTCCCGTCGCAAATAATTCCTGTCGTCGGGGTATTGGCAACGAGACTGCAGTCTCGTCGCCAATAGTCTTTAACCGCCGTCGGTTATTTGCGACGGGGTTCTGTCCTCGTCGCAAATAAACGTCGCGCGGTTTGGCGCGCATTTCGCGCCAAACTATTTGCGACGGGTTTTTTTTACCCGTCGCAAATAACAGATTATTTGCGACGGGAATAGTTGCCCGTCGCAAATACTCCTTTGCGAAAGGGATTTGCGACGGGAATAATTCTCGTCGCAAATACCTCGTCGCTATTACCCATTTTTCCCGTAGTGTTATTGCTGTAAATTTTATGTCCAAGTGATGAGATATCATTTTCTCTCTCATAAACTTATTTTCTGAATTTTAAAGTGACGTTGTTTGGCTGTCAAATTTCTGTAAGAAAACTTCTTAACCCAATTTCAATTTTTGGGTTAAACATATACTTCTTGATTATTTCATGCTATGAATATGTGTGAATAACCTATGATTGTTTTACACTTAATATCCACTTATATTGGGTGTATTTATATTTGTCACACATAATTATGTAATTGATTTATCCTTAATCTAAATATACCATCTTTATAAGGGATTTCATCTCAATCTACATTTCTATTGAGACTTCATTGTTGATATGCACCAATCCACTCTTATATGGTGTATATACTTTCCTTTGGCATATTATATCATGAATACCTTTATTATCATGATATTATTAAGTTCTTATTAAATGTTATTCCTCATTTATTTGTATTCTAGGGTCTCTCATTTTGTAAAAAACTATTTAACTAAAATATCATTTTAAATGTTTTAAAGGTTAATTCTTATAAATATTTCACATTAATGTCATGTTTTAAATTTTTTTAAGGATTTATTCATATGGATATGAATGTTTTGAAATTGAAATTTCTTTCAAAAGCTTCAAAGTGGTATGGGACACTTTGATTAAAAAATATCTTTATTTAATATTTTAAATGGCTTTGAAAATGGTTTGATAAAAGCTTTGATTTTGTCAATATTTTGAAATGATATATTGTGATTGCAATGTGAAAATGTTATCTTTCCATTATGTTTATTTTATGGGTTATGAATATGTTATGGCTATTGGGCATTGTTTACGTATACAGGTGGTTCCGTGATAAACTTAGGGCGGGTGATCCCGAGATATCTCTCCAATGCATTGGGTAACGTGATGGAGGTAAACGTTAATGTTTCTCCTAAGAGATTTAGGGAATATACTGTGATAGGTATTCCAAATGTGACTCCCTCTGTAGTTGTGATAGCTACACTGTAAGTATGTTATTTATGCCATAATTTACATTTATGATTTATGATTTCTATGTGTTGTTCATAAATCTTATGATTTCATGATGTATGTTATGATTGAAAAGTATGGTTTCATTGTTTTGTGTTTATTTATGGGTTAATTTTTTCATTCCTTATTTTATATCCCTTACTGAGATTTTTATGCCCATCCCAAGTTTTTGAAATGTGTTCCACAGGACTTAAAGATTAATAAGGGTCAAGGATGGGATCAAGGAAAAGTCATGTTGTCTAAAACATGGAACTAGACATGACTCTTTTTTCAAGAGTTTTTATTTTATGAAAAAAAATGGATACTGAGTAGAATTGTCTACTTTTAATATTCATGTTGTTATGTAAATGTTATGACCTAATTCTCTAAAACTATAAACCTGAAAAGATCCTCAATGTGAATTATCCATTTAATTCATGATTATGTAATGTTTAAGGCTGTGTCCTTATAATTGGTATCAGATGGAGGTTTAGACAACTTTAGGGATTAGGAGTATTCGTTAAACACATGGTTAATCCCTATGTCTATTATTTCAGTTAAATCCTTATTTTATAACTTTTTGCAGATCAAGGAAACTATGTTAAAAATGGAAGGAGGAAGATCTCAAACGACATTCCTATCTCTTCCTGGTGACTTTCTTGCAATAATTATTCCAAAGTCATGTTCAGATGATTGTGAAACTTTTTTTAACATACAACTCACTTACAAGCAATTGTTTGAGATATCAAACACCTCCACTATACCCTGATATCATCGTGGATCATGGGTTGTATTTAATCAAATCCAATTTTCACAATATTCTCATATTTTCAAAAAGGTAAATATTTTCAAGGAATTTTCAAATATTTTACCTTATCATAAGATTTTGAAGCATATTATGATTTTGAAAAAGGTACTGAAGAAGGAGACTCTTTCGCAGCCTATTTATATTTTCTTTTACAATATAGTCTCTCAGCACATACATATGGTATTTTAAAAGGACCGTTAATTGAAATTTTCCACTCATATTCGATCCGACTATTTTATTGAAATCATGTTTTATCAGATGTTTTGAAATTATATTTCATAAATGATTATTTCCCAAAACTATTTTTTTGTGAACACCCATATGACCCAAGTTGTACAAGGTGTATTTTGATGAAGGAAGCAAATGATTTTGAAGGATCTCTAAATCATTATTGAAATGCATGGACCTTCTACCTACGTGAACAAGATAACGATGAAACCAAGTGGACACCATGATCAAGGTATGATGTTCTTTATTCTGGGGATCATTTCATTTTATCATATGGTGGTGAAATTAAAAAAAATGAAAATATATATAAGACATCAAGAATTGATATGTGGAGATCATAATGATTTGGGATGAAAATGAAGGGTATAAGGAAACCATTGAGGTTAAAACATGTTGGGGTTATTTTTGAGTTTTATAAAAAGGAAAACACACAGACCGTGTGAAAACTCGTCGCGTTAGATAAAGTTGTGGGAATCGAACCCACAACCAAAGTGAGATTGGGATTTATTGCCTACCACTAGACTATGTGAAGTCCCTGGTTAGTATGACTTATTCTTTTTAATTAAATGATTTTATTGAACAAGAATAAGTTGATTTGGGACCTTATGTTTTATCAAATGGATATCCTTAGTATAATAAAATGATTTGGTGATTAAGTGATAAAACTGATTTTGGAAACCGTTCTCTCTTTTGGGGAATAATATATACCTATAGAAAATGGAATACTACGGGATTTAAATTGTGGGGTAATGGTTGAAATATTATTTTTGGAAGAATTTATGTTTTATTTCGGAAATATGGATATATGTGTTATTTATGGAAATGACTAACCTATCATAGAGAATATGTGATTAGGTTAATTACACTTCAGTATGATACGATAAGAGTAGTCGATGCTATTTGGATATAAATGTTAAGATTTATTGTGGAAGGCTATGAGATTAAATCCTTCTGAGTTTTGGGTTTCAATCTTATTTTGGATTAATTTGAAGAATTTTAAGGACAATTATGTATTGAATGGTCTTTATTAAACTTTGGGTACTTTTGTTGAATTTTGGATATTAATAGTAGTAATTTTTTTATAAAGGATTATCCTTTTTTGGGGATTATATGATCTCGTACTAACCATTTTGGTTTTAGTTGATGTTTAAAGACAAGGGAAATATATAGTTATTCTTTTGTGGATTATGTGATTCTCTAGAATATGATTCTTGTTCTTTTGATGTGACCAAGACTTTTTGAATGCTCATTGTTTGTAGAAAATATTAGTTTTTGGTAGAAACTTATTAAATGATTAAACTCTACTTGAAAGGTAAGTATATTTCATTATGTTCTTATTCTATGTAGTAAATGAATTCCTCAAAATTATGAAAAGTAACGTGAAAAAAAAATGTTGTTGGTTTACATTTCCTACTGGGCAATCAAATACCATTTAACACCTCATAAGTTTGTGACTTTCTAGGGGTTAATTTTATCCTAATCATGTTTTCTACCACTCTCTATCAGAACTTGACCGTTTGTTCTCACTTACATATCCATGTTTTCCTACATGGAATCTGAGTATGGGTTATATTGGGTGAACTTTGTACTTCTCTTTCATTATATTAAAGTGAAAGTTTTACTGACTCTTTTCCGATGTGGGACTTTTAATGAAATTTCCAATCCCAGTTTTAAAATTGTGAGGACGCAATTCCCAAAAGAGGAGAAGGATGTAACATCCCAGGTAAATAAATAATATGAAAATTTTCATACTTATTAATATTTGTGAGTTAAATATTAATTATACTTTAAAGGGGATGTTATGTTCGATGGCGTACCAGATACGCAACAATGGTTTTTTTTTGAAATGTTACGTTGCACACTAATAATATAATATTATTATTTTAAATGATAGTTAACGCCTAGTCGTTGTATTGGCAGGAATGAATAGAACTAACTACAATATTATTATACATGTTTGTTGAATTTTTTTACATTTATCCACTAAAATTTAGAGGCTCAAAATAAATAATGAATTCGATTTTAAGCATAAATACTCTAATATTCACTAAAAGATCGATTTACTGCCTTTTAATGGAAAACCCTCTTTAAATCTAGTTTTTGTCACTTTTATATGTTATATTTGACAAAATAAATTTCTTATTTATATTTGGGATATCAAAATTTATTTTGGGTAAATTTTTGGTATTTTTCTGATAAAGTTCTTTTTTAATGAATAGTGAAAAATGTTGTATTTTAATTTAAAAGTACCTTTTAATCTAATTTATTTAGATGGTTATATTATCTTTTTAATTGGTTTTAAAGTGAAATTAGAATATATTTTTACCATTTAATCTAATTTTGGTCATTGTAAGTAATTTTATTTTGAAATTGGATAGAAACAAGTGTCAATCTTTTGATAGTTATTATTTCTTAAAAACACGCTATTTGTTTTAACAGTAGGAATTAATTTTAAATTAATTTCTACCACTTATGTGTTTTGAATTTGGAAAAATGGATTCTATATTTGAAATCAGTAGTTCCAGATTGTGTAAATAGGTAACTTTTATTTTTAGACATTTAAAATATTTACTTTAGTAAATATTTTATTTACCATGATTAAAGGGTAAATATAGTAAATAAAGGTAAAATATAGTATTATAATAATATTAAATTATCCGAACATGTGTCCTAATCCTATTGGATGATACATATCCGACCATGGGAATCCTTGGGTCGAATTTTGGACCCCATGGAGCCACATGGGAGTAATAATAACATTTTATATTAATTAATTTAAAGTAAAGACAAAAATGACATAAACAAATATCGTTTAGTAAATAAATTTTTACATGGGGTTATATAAGTTATATTTTCAACTATAAATATTATTTGAAAATATAAAAATATTTCCTACATCATGGTATTTTTTTATAATTTTTGGACATCAAATAAATTAAATTATTTATGACACAATAATGATACATTATTTACCTCATTAATAAATGATTTAAATAAATAAGATTATATATATTAAAACAATATCCAAAACCAGTCCAATTCTTATTGGATTATTTTATTTAGACCTTGATTCATCTTAACATTGATCTTAAGGATTATTTTACCTTTTGAAACTGAAGGTGAGTTTACAATAAAATAATTGTTTCAAACTTTCCTAAAGAGCCCCTCCTCTCCCTTATAAAAATCCCTCAATTCCAACTCATTCCTCACAATTCTCAAGACATTGGCTCGTATAAACTCTGCTTAAATAATCTCCCAAGATCCATCTCTTCATCATAGAAGCCTTACCTTAGGCAAAAAGCATTTCAAGAAATCCTTTTGGTTCAAACCAAAGGGAGTTACCCGATTTAAAGGTAACGTCTTCTCTTAAGTTATTTTGTCTTATTTTACTTCTCCAACCCCTAAAATCTTTTTATTACTTTATTTTATAAAAAAATAGTATCCTAAATATACTAGGATGTTGTCATTAGAAGTATTCGAACTACACTTACACACACCTCCATCTAATGGGTGAATAACATACTGTTTCTGTGAATGGAAAACTAACGCCTCACGAAGCGATGATTGTTCAATTATCTCCTACCGCCTCTCATGGTGGCCATTATGATGAAACTATATTTATATATAATATATATTGTGTTTTTTTCTATATTCTTATTTAATTTTAATTTACAAACATACCTTTATGCCTTCCAATATCTGTAAACATGATAATTTCATTTAAGGAAGTGCGGACTGCCTCCCCCTCAAGGTGATATGATTCATTCTTGACACACATAGAACGTATAAAGATGGATTTATTGAAATTATGTAACAAATATATCATATTATATTATAATATAATTATAATATACCTATGTATCATTAATTTTTCATTCCATTAAATATTAAATAGAAATGAATGTAGCGTTCATGCGTACGTACGGCTTACCGTCTTCATGAACGGTGCATTTCATTTCTAATCTCCAAATTTTATGTACTATTATATATATATACTGTATATATATGATATATATTATATCTAAATCATTAATATCATTCTGTAGATAATGTAGTTTTGACCACATGGACAAATTGTAATTATAACAAGTTCATTTTTAACTCAAATTCTGAACATCGACAAATTATCCGATATAAACTCAAATAATTAACTAACTATTATTGTAAGGTAATAAGTAATATAAAAGTAATAATAAACATTAAAGAGGTTATTAATCAAGTATAAATTAACTTAAGTTTATTATTCAGGAAGAATAAGAAACATACGATTCAAGTTGGACATGGGGTAAGGGATTTCTTATCTCACTTTTAATTCCGTGAGATTTCCATTGTTCACCACTTATTTATTGCATGTGGTGTATTATGTACTGAAATTTTATATATATTATAATGATTATATTTATATTCATGGTATTATGTGATTAATTTGGTGGTTATTAACTTTTCTCATATGACTCGATTGATTACAAAGTGGTAAGGGTTTTTCATCTTGCTTTTTATTCCTGTGTGATTCATGCTATATTAGACACTATTTCCTTCTGTGTGGTGGATGTACTACCCATGATTGTATTCTTAGTGTAATATAATTTAATTGAAGGGTATTTACATATTCATTGTGTGATCATTCTTTCATGGGGTGTATGTTTCGTATGTTACCAAATCGGTAAGGGAACCTTTCACCCTCCACTTTTTAAAAGACTTCTTTTTGTTATCTCTTTTAATTTACATATTTTTATGTTGGGATATGTTATTTTATATCCTTATTGATGTAAATTTTATTTCCAGGTTATTAGATATCCTTTTCTCTCTCATCAACTTATTTTCTGAATTTTAAAGTGACGTCGTTAGGCTGTCGAATTTCTATAAGAAAACTTCTTAACCCAATTTCAATTTTTGGGTTAAACATCTACTTCTTGATTATGTCATGCTATGAATATGTGTGAATAAACTATGAGTGTTTTACACTTAATATCCACTTATATTGGGTGCATTTATATTTTTCACATATAATTATGTAATTGATTTATCCTTAATCTAAGGATACCATCTTTATAAGAGATTTCATCTCAATCTACATTTCCATTGAGACTTCATTGTTGATATGCACCAATCCACTCTTATATGGTGTATATAATATCCTTTGGCATATTATATCATGAATACATTTATTCTCATGATTTTATTAAGTTATTATTAAATGTTATTCCTAAATTATTTGTATTCCAAGGTCTCTCATTTTGTAAAAAACTCTTTAATTAAAATATCGTTTTAAATGTTTTAAAGGTTAATTATTATAAATATTTCACATTAATGTCCATGTTTTAAAAATGGTTTTAAGTATTTATTCATATGTACATGAATGTTTTTAAATTGAAATTTATTTCAAAATATTTAAAGTGGTGTGGGACACTTTGATTCAAAAATCTATTTATTTAATATTTTAAATGGCTTTGAAAATGGTTTGATAAAAGCTTTGATTTTTTCAATATTTTGAAATGATATATTGTGATTGCAATGTGGAAATGCTATCTTTCTATTATTTTTGTTTTATGGGTTATGAATATGTTATGTATATTGGGAATTGTTTACATATACGGGTGGTTCCGTGATAAACCTAGGGTGAGTGAGCCCGAGATAGCTCTCCAATGCATTGGGTAACGTGACAGAGGTAAATGTTAATGTGTCTCCTAAGAGATTTAGGGAATATACTGTGATAGGTATTCCAAATCTGACTCCCTATATAGTTGTGATAGCTACAATGTAAGTATGGTATTTATGCCGTAAGTTACCTTTATGATTTATGATTTCTATGTGTTGTTCATAAATCTTATGATTCCATGATGTATGTTATGATTGAAAAGTATGGTTTCATTGTTTTGTATTTATTTATGGGATAATGTTTTAATTCCTTACTTTATATCCCTTACTGAGCTTTTTATGCTCATCCCAAGTTTTTGAAATGTTTTCCACAGGACTTACAGATGAATAAGGGTCAAGGATGGGATCAAGGAAAAGTCTTGCTGTCTAAAACATGGAACTAGAAATGACTCTTTTTTCAAGAGTTTTTATTTTATGAAAAAAATAGATACTGAGTAGAATTGTCTACATGTAATATTCATGTTGTTATGTAAATGTTATGACCTAATTCTCTAAAACTCTAAACCTAAAAAGATCCTCAATGTGAATTATCCATTTAATTCAAGATTATGTAATGTTTAAGGCTGGGTCCTTATAGTTGGTATCAGAGGGAGGTTTAGACAACTTTAGGGATTATGAGTATTTTTTAAACACATGGTTAGTCCCTATGTCTATTATTTCAGTTAAATCCTTGTTTTATAAATTTTTTTAGATCAAGGAAAGTATGTTACAAATGGAAGGAGGAAGATCTCAAACTGCATTCCTATCTCTTCCTGCTGACTTGCTTGCAATAATTTTTCCAAAGTCGTGTTCAGATGATTGTGAAACTTTTTCTAACATACAAATCACTTGCAAGAAACTGTTTGAGATATAAAACACCTCCACTATACCCTGATATCATTTTGGATCATGGTTTGTATTTAATAAAATCCTATTTTCACAATATTTTTATATTTTCAAGAAAGGTAAATATTTTCAAGGAATTTTCAAATATTTTACCTTATCACAAGATTTTGAAGCATATTATGATTTTGAAAAAGGTGTTGAAGAAGGAGACACTTGCACAACCTATTTATATTTTCTTTTACAATATAGTCTCTCAGTACATACATATGGTATTTTAAAAGGACCGTTAATTAAAAGTTTCCACTCATATTTGGTCCGACTATTTTATAGAAATCATGTTTTATCAGATGTTTTGAAATTATATGCCATACATTATTATTTTCCAAATCTATTTTTTTGTGAATGCCCATATGACCCAAGTTGTACAAGGTGTATTTTGATGAAGGAAGCAAATGATTTTTAAGGATCTCTAAATCATTGTTGCAATGCATGGACCTTCTACCTATGTGAACAAGATAACAATGAAACCAAGTGGACACCATGATCAAGGTATGATGTTCTTTATTCTGGGGATCATTTCATTTTATCATATGGTGGTGAAATTAAAAAATGACAATATATATAAGACATAAAGAATTAAAATGTGGAGATCATAATTATTTTGGATGAAAATGAAGGGTATAAGGAAACCATTGAGGTTAAAACATGTTAGGGTTATTTTTGAGTTTTATAAAAAGGACAATACGCAGGCCGCGTGACAACCCATCACGTCAGACAAAGCTACAGGAATCGAACCCACAACCAAAGTGCGATTGGGATTTATCGCCTACCACTAGACTACGTGAAGTCCCTGGTTAATATGAATTATTCTTTTTAGTTAAATTAATTTATTGACCAAGAATAAGTTGATTTTGGATCTTATGTTTTATCAAATGGATATCCTTAGTATAATAAAATTATTTGGTGATTAAGTGATAAAAGTGATTTTGGAAGATGTTTTCTCTTTTGGGGAACAATATATACCTACGAAAAATGGAATACTATGGGATTTAAATTGTGGGGTAATGGTTGAAATATTATTTTTTGAAGAATTTATGTTTTATTTTGGAAATATGGATATCTGGGTTATTTATGGAAATGACTAACCTATTATAGAGAATATATGATTAGGTTAATTACACTTCAGTATGAGACGATAAGAGTAGTCGATGCTAGTTGGATATAAATGTTAATATTTACTGTGGAAGACTATGAGATTAAATCCTTTTGAGTTTTGGGTTTCAATATTAGTTTGGATTATTTTGAATAATTTTAAGGAAAATTATGTATTGAATAGTTTTTCTTGAACTTTGGTTACTTTTTTTGAATTTTGGAGATTAAGAGTAGTAATTTTTTTATAAAGGATTATCCTTTTTTGGGGATTATATGATCTCGTACTAACCATTTTGGTTTTGGTTGATGTTTAAAGATAAGGGAAATATATAGTTCTTCTTTTGTGGATTATGTGATTCTCTAGAATATGATTCCTATGCTTTTGATGTGACCAAGTCTTTTTTAATGCTCATAGTTTAGAGAAAATATTAGTTTTTGGTAGAAACTTATTAAATGATGAAACTCTACTTTAAGGTAAGTATATTTCATTATGTTCTTATTCTATGTAGTAAATGAATTCCTCAAAATTCTGAAAAGGAACGTGAAACAAAAATGTTGTTGGTTTACGTTTCCTACTGGGCAATCAAAGACTGTTTAACACATTATAAGTTTGTGACTTTCTGGTGGTCAAATTTCTCCTAATCATGTTTTCTACCACTCTCCATCAGAAATTGACCGTTTGTTATCTCTTCCATATCCATGTTTTCCTACATAGAATCTGAGTATGAGTTATCTCGGGTGACCTTTGTACTTCTCTTTAATTCTATTAAAGTGACAGTTTTACTGACTCTTTTCCGATGTGGGACTTTTAATGAAATTTCAAATCCCATTTTTAAAATTGTGAGGACGTAATTCCCAAAAGGGGGGAAGGATGTAACATCCCAGGTAAATAAAGAACATGAAATTTTTCATACTTATTAATATTTATGAATTAAATATTAATTCTACTTTAAAGGGGATCCTATGTTCGATAGTGTACCTGATATGCAACAATGGGTTTCTTTGAAATCTTACGTTGCACTCTAATAATATAATATTATTATTTTAAATGGTAGTTAACGCCTAGCCGTTGTATTGGCAGGAATGAATAGAACTAACTAAAATATTATTATAAATTTTTGTTGAATATTTTTACATTTATCCAATAAAAGTTAGAGGCTCAAAATAAGTAATGAATTTGATTTTAAGCATAAGTACTCTAATATTCACTAAAATGTCGATTTTCCACCTTTTAATGGAGAACCCTCTTTAAATCTAGTTTTTGTCACTTTTATATGTTCCATTTTACAAAATAAAATTCTTCTTTAGATTTGGGTCATCAAAATTTACTTTGGGTAAAATTTTGGTGTTTTTCTGATAAAGTTCTTTTTTAATGAATAATGAAAAATACTGTATTTTAATTCAAAAGTGTGTTTTAATCTAATTTATTTATATGGTTATATTATCTTTTTAATTGATTTTAAAGTGAAATTAGAATATATTTTTACTATTTAATCTAATTTTGGTTATTGTAAGTAATTTCATTTTGAAATTGGACATAAACAAGTGTCAATCTTTTGATGGTTATTATTTCTTAAAAACACGCTATTTGTTTTAAAAGCAGGAATTAATTTTAAATTAATTTCTGAAACTTATGTGTTTTGAATTTGTAAAAATGGATTCCATATTTGGAATCAGTAGGTCCAAATTGTATAAATAGGTAAATTTTATTTTTAGACATTTTAAATATTTTAGTAAATATTTTATTTACCATGATTAAAGGGTAAATATAGTAAATAAGGGTAAAATATAGTATTATAATAATATTAAATTACCCGAACATGTGTCCTAATCCTATTGGATGATACGTATCCGAACATGGGAATCCTTGGGTTGAATTTGGGACCCCATGGAGCCACATGGGAGTAATAATGACATTTTACATTAATTAATTTAAAGTAAAGACAAAAATGACATAAACAAATATCCTTTAGTAAATAAATTTTTACATGGGGTTATATAAGTTATATATTCGACTATAAATATTATTTTAAAATCTAAAAATATTTCCTACATCATGGTATTTTTTTATAATTTTTGGACATCAAATAAATTAAATTATTTATGACACAATAATGATACATTATTTACCTCGTTAATAAATGATTTAAATAAATAAGATTATAAATATTAAAACAATATAAAAAACCAATCCAATTATTATTGGATTATTTTATTTAAACCATGAGTCATCTTAAAATTGATAGTTGATGATTTGAAACTGAAGATGAGTTTACAATAAAATAATTGTTTCAAACTTTCCTAAAGAGCCCCTCCTCTCCCTTATAAAAAGCCCTCACTTATAACTCATTCCTCACACTTCTCAAGCCACTGGCTCATAAAAAATCTACTCCAATAAGCTCCCAAGATACCTCTATTCATTATATAATCCTTACCTTAGGCAGAAAGTAGTTCAAGAAAGCCTTTTGGTTTAAACCAAAGGGAGTTACCCGGTTTAAAGGTAACGTCTTCTCTTAAGTTCTTTTGTTTTATTTTACTTATCCAACCCCTAAAATATTTTTATTACTTTCTTTTATAACAAAAACAGTATAATAAATATACTAGGATGTTTTTATGATAAGTATTTGAACTACACTTACACACACCTCCATCTAATCGATGAAGAACATACTGTTTCTGTGAATGGAAAACTAATGCCTCACGAAGCCATGATTGTTCAATTATCTCCTACCGCCTCTCATGGTGGACATTATGATGAAACTGTATTTATATATGATATATATTATGTTTTTTTTCTATATGATTCTATAATTTTTATTTACAAACATACCTTTATGCCTTCCGATATATGTAAACACGATAATTTCATTTGAGGAAGTGCGGACTACCGCCCCCTCAAGGTTATATGATTCGTTCTTGACATACATGGAACGTATAAAGATGGAGTTAATGAAATTATGTAACAAATATATCATATGATATTATACTAGAATTATAATTTACCTATGTGTCATTAAGTTTTCATTCCATTAAATATTAAATAGAAATGAACATAGCGTTCATGTGTACGTACGGCTTACCGTCTCCATGAACGGTGTATTTCATTTCTAATCTCCAAATGTTATGTACTATTATATATATATATATATACTGGATATATATGATATATATTATATCTAAATCATTAATATAATTCTGGAGATAATTTATTTTTGACCACTTGGACAAATTGTAATTATAACAAGTTCATTTTTAACTCAAATTCCGAACATCGACAAAATGTCTGATATGAACTCAAATAATTAACTAACTATTATTGCAAGGTAATAAGTGATATAAAACTAATAATAAACATTAAAAATGTTATTAATCAAGTATAAATTAACTTAAGTTTATTATTCAGGAAGAACAAGGAACATACGAGTCAAGTTGGACACGAGGTAAGGTATTTCTTATCTCACTTTTAATTCTATGAGATTTCCATTGTTCGCCACTTATTTATTGAATGTAGTGTATTTTGTACTTATATTTGATATATATTATCATGATTATATTTATATTCATGGTATTCTACTATTCATTTGGTGGTTATTAACTTTTCTCATACGACTCGATTGATTACAACGTGGTAAGGGTTTTTCATCTCGCTTTTTATTCCCGTGAGATTCATGCTATATTAGCCACTATTTCCTTTTGTTTAGTGGATTTACTACCCATTATTGTATTCTTTGTGTAATATAATTTAATTTATGGTCATTTAGATATTCATTTTGTGATCTTTCTTTCATGGGGTGTATGTTTCGTAAGTTACCAAATCGGTAAAGGAACCTTTCACCCTCCTCTTTTTAAAAGACTTATTTTTGTTATGTATTTTAATTTACATATTTTTATGTTGGGATATGTTCTTCTATATCCTTATTTATGTAAATTTTATTTCCATGTGATGATATATCCTTTTCTCTCTCATCAACTTATTTTATGAATTTTAAAGTGACGATGTTAGGCTGTCGAATTTTTGTAAGAAAGCTTCTTAACCCAATTTCAATTTTTGGGTTAAACATCTACTTCTTAATTTTTTTCATGCTATGAATATGTGTGAATAAACTCTGATTGTTTTAAACTTAATATCCACTTATATTGGGTGTTTTTATATTTTTCACACATAATTATGTAATTGATTTATCCTTAATCTAAGGATACCGTCTTTATAAGGGATTTCGTCTCCATCTACATTTCCATTGAGACTTCATTGTTGATATGAACCAATCCACTCTTATATGGTGTATATACTGTCCTTTGGCATATTATATCATGAATAACTTTATTCTCATGATATTATTAAGTTCTGATTAAATGTTATTTCTCAATTATTTGTATTCTAGGGTCTCTCATTTGGTTAAAAACTCTTTAACTAAAATATCGTTTTAAATGTTTTAAAGGTTAATTCTTATAAATCTTTCACATTAATGTCCATGTTTTAAAAATGTTTTTAATGATTTATTAATATGAACATGAATGTTTTGAAATTGAAAATTCTTTCAAAAGTTTCAAAGTGGTATGGGACACTTTGATTCAAAAATCTCTTTATTTAAAATTTTAAATGGATTTGAAAATGGTTTGATAAAAGCTTTGATTTTGTCAATATTTTGAAATGATATATTATGATTGCAATGTGGAAATGTTATCTTTCCATTATGTTTGTTTTATGGGTTATGAATATGTTATGGATATTGGGAATTGTTTACGTATATGGGTGGTTCTGTGATAAACCTAGGGCGGGTGAGCCTGAGATAGCTCTCCAATGCATTGGGTAACGTGATGGAGGTAAACATTAATGTTTCTCATAAGAGATTTAGGGAATATACTGTGATAGGCATTCCAAATGTGACTCCCTCTGTAGCTGTGATAGCTACAATGTAAGTATGTTATTTATGTTGTAAGTTACCTTTAAGATTTATGATTTCTATGTGTTGTTCATAAATCTTATGATTTCATGGTGTATGTTATTATTGGAAAGTATGGTTTCATTGTTTTGTATTTATTGATGGGATAATGTTTTCATTATTTATTTTATATCCCTTACTAATCTTTTTATGCTCATCCCAAGTTTTTGAAATGTTTTCCACAGTACTTAAAGATGAAAAAGGGTCAAGGATGGGATCAAGGAAAAGTCATGTTGTCTAAAACATGGAACTAGACATGACTCTTTTTTCAAGAGTTTTTATTTTATGAAAAAAATGGATATTGAGTAGAATTGTCTACATGTAATATTCATGTTGTTATTTAAATTTTATGACCTAATTCTCTAAAACTCTAAACCTTGAAAGTTCCTCAATGTGAATTATCCATTTAATTCAAGATTATGTAATGTTTAAGGTCGGTTCCTTATACCAACCTCAATCGTTTGGTTAATCAAGTTATCTATTCTCTAATATATTCCCTGAGGTTTGAAGGTTCCCTGAATGTGGATTTAAATGATTTCTAGAAGAACCTAGTGTCGTACCCTAGGATCCACTTCATGATCTCCTCTTATGCCCCTGTCATTTCTACTAAGAAAGACTATCATGATAATCTCTCTATTGGTGATATCAAAAAAAAATCCTTTGATCCATCATCCATGATGGATAAGTGCAACCATATCTATAGTAAGTACATGGATTGGTGCCTCAAGTACCATGGTGATGTTGTGCCCGAGGATTTGAATGTTGTTTTGGACACCATCAAGACCAAACAGGCCATCTGGTTTATAGACTGGTTCCCAAACAGCTTCAAGTGCATGATCAACTATCTCCCCCTAACTGTTGTCCCCTGTGATGATCTCGCCATGGTGAAGAGGGTTGTGTGCATGATCTCAATCATGAACCGCATGGTTGAGGTTTTTTCATGACTCGATCACATGTTTGATCTGATGTATGTAAAGAGGGTGTTTGTGCACTGATAGACTTGAAATTATCACCTCTTTCAATATCTTCCTGGTTAATCATGAAAAATCATGAATGAAATTAGATGATAGGAATGATTTTGGAAAAAATTAAAAAAAACAAAAAAAAAATCTAAAAAAAATTAAAATGAACATACCCAAGAGGTCCCTAGATCATTTTAGAGGAGATTGAGAAGGCTATAGTAGTGAATGAGAGGTAGGAAAATGTTGACATGATCAGATACCTCATAATAAATTTTATAATATTTCTGTTTGTAGAAAAATAGTGATGAGGGAGAAGATGAATGTTCTGGAAACTAGCCCATTCTCCAAGTATTTTTCCAGTGTCAGCTTGAATTTTTTTAAATCCACTTGGCATCTTTTAGGTGTATCATGTACAACATGACCCACTGAACAGAAATGGTAATAGAAACTATAATTAATCATATTATCACTATGTATAAGAAAATCATAATTAATCACAAAGCCTATTGAGGTGCATCATAATTGTGAATTTATCAAACCAGTTGAACTTGGTAAAAAAATTAAAAATGTCATTAGATGAAACATAACAAGGTTAAAAATTTCATGATGTACAATCATATAATCTAACTCAAATGTAAAGAAGCTTCTTTGATATTATGATATCATACCATGAATCTCCACTCAAAACAATGAATCTAAGAATGGATGGCTGCAATTAAAAACCCAACTGAGGAATTAGTGGTTACCTGATCCAAAAAAACATCCTAAAGCAGGAAAAATCCCCCCTCATCACTTCTTTTAGACACCAACAATCTTCCCTCTACATCCAATTGCCTTTGTATGCTACCAACGGACTCGCAGAAAAAAAAGTTGTCAAATTTTTATAATGTACAAAGTTTGCCTCATGGAAAGGCAACTTGAAATGGTTTAGTGAATTAAACTATCAGAAAGAAACATGAATATGGATATTTCAAAATCACATACTATTGACTAAAACATATAACAAATTCCATAGAATATTCATTACTTCTAGAACATAATGATAACTACGGTTTTTTTGAAACTGGAGTTCAATATAATTGAACCAAAAAGAATAATATGTAGAAGATGTACTAATATAATCAATTCATTAAATTTTTGTAACTTTTTAATGAGTCTACATTAAATCTATTAAAAATGTATGAATATGTACATGAAAACATGATACTCTGTTTTCCCACAACAATGATGCACATTACGTTAACTACTTAACATAATTTGTGTTGTCCACTCGAGTGGTGATCTCGATATTACGTTATCCTATAATGAAAATTTTGAGAGGGGGAAAGAATGTTAGGATTTATAAAATGTGTTCTTCATTTAACAAATAAATAAACAAATTGATTTGATAATGAATACATCTTTGATACCATTGATGGTTTTAGGGGTTCAAAATATGAACAAATGAAATGAAATCAAACCCATATATATGCTCGACCTATCATGTATAGAATCAGAAATAATAGTAATGAATAACATAAATAATTAATACTTGAAGTGATGTGTGATCTATCCTTGACTCTTCATTGTACGCATGATAAATACCACCTTAGCTACAAATGAAAGTCTCCTGAAGTCATGCATAACTGGAAGATGCATGCACTTATCCTAAAATGTTGGTTTCAGTGTATTCTGTCATATGAAACACATACATATGTCATTAGTGAGTAACAAACAATATATAGTGGGTTAAATACCCTAACAGTAAATAAAAAATACTAAGAGTTAATGGAAAAATATATACAATTAAAACACATATACAGTGGATTGATCATACTAACAGTGAATGGAAATGCGTATTTAGTAGAAACAAAGCATACTAACAATGAAAATACTAATAGTGAATACAATATTATGAAATTGAATAGAAAAAATATACAATGTATTCAATATTATGTGAACACTACATATTAATAGTGAACACAACATACTAACAATGAACACAACATTCCAACCACAAACAAATAGTGAACATAACATACTAACTGGAAGCACGTATACAGTGGATTCAATATATTAATAGTGAAAACATACTTATAGTTAATGGAAACAAACATACAATGAAAAAAAATCATATTATAGTGAAAAAAAAATACATTAGAAACACATAAACAATAATGATAAAGAATGATAAAATCCTCATAAACATGAGCATGGAATGCCTAATACATAAACAATGATATAAATAATGTTAAAATAGAAATGTTACAAAGAATGTCAGATACATAAACATGTAGCTGGAATAATTCAATAAAACTATAGGTTGGGCCTTATGTATAGGTGTATATAAATTAAATTAATGTATGCATAAAGTATGGAGGACTAACACCCTATCTCATGGAGGATTATCGACTTCTATAGGTAAAGGTCCCACACCCCATCATGTGGGGGAGTACCGACTTCGACTGCAGTGTGGGGGACCTGCACCTCATCAGGATCAAGGAAGTGTTAAGCCCATACCTGAACTACTCGATATGGAGGACTCATAGCCCAACCTTAATCCCATGCATGTCTCAAAACATAAATAACAACCTATGTTTTTACCTCAAAAATTATAGGAATAGCTGAGGAAATAGTGAGCCTTCTACAATCCCTATAAATACCACAATAACCGGCTAATTCGGGAGATCCCAATGTTGTACCATCAATATTAACATTAGTGAATAGAGAAATTAGAGGAATATGTATAATGTATTTTGTGTTTAATTGGTATCCTTGGAATATATGAAACTTCAAGAAAATATGAAATAATCAAGTCATCAAAATAGTTATTCATAGAACCTGTTTGATTTTTAGAGGTTAGTTGGATATCTCTGCAAATAAGTGCATGAATTCCCAAAAAAATCATATGCTAATCATGAAGGTATGAATGTAATCACCCAACATAGGTTTGTATAATAATTGGATAAAAATAAAATTCCATACCGTATCAGTAAATTCAAAATGAAGGAAAATATGCTCATAATAATCTGGTGTCTTTATACAGAGGAGGACAATCGAAGGAATTTGTATACCTATCATAATTAGTTGATCATCAATAGGAATTTGATTATGCTAAACCTTTTAGATGATTATATTACTTGAGGGAAGAATAAAACTCTTCTTAAAATTAAAAATCCAATTATGAGGAAAATCAGATAAGCTACACAAGTAGGAATGATAGAGCTTAGATATGAGGTCTCTAATTCTTTCAAGGATCCAAAGGCAGTAATCCCTATCATTGAATTTGTAGCTCTAAATTTGATCCATAAATTTAGGGGAAATGTGATTTTCAATCTTTTCTAACTGTGTAACTACAACACCAAATGATGAGGTGATCCAAACCATGTGGAATCATGCTACAAATATAAATCAAGAAGACCAGCTAATTAGAACTCTTGAAATTTAGATCAGATTTTCAAGTAGGTACCCACTTCACCTGATGCATTATAGATTTGTAGTAATTCATAAAATTTGTATACATAGCTAATTATATATAAAAAAATCTTTTTGAAGTCTGGAAATAAATCATTCTTTAAGAAAACAAGAGGAGGAGTCTGGTTTCTAGAGTTGATACCAAAGAAAATCATCAATGAGGGATTTTTTGAAAAAATAGCTTTTTAATACCCATGAAACCAAAACCTATTATCTTGACACACTTAACCCATGCCAAAGTAACAATATTTGTTTCATAAATTCTTCTTATCCATGTGAAGTTCTAGATATATTTTTAAATCCTTTTACAAAGATCAATAGTTCCTTTGTAAACATAATTGATATAAACAAACATAGCAGTAATAACGTAGTTAATAAGGTAGATTCAAATTTATTGAGATGGAGACTTCCCCTTCTAGCTAGCCAACTGTTAGGTAATCTTAGAGACAATACCTTCCATATTATAATACCTAACCCTTTTATTAAAAATTGTAATACCTAGGTAATTAAAAGTTAAGTTTCCTTAACTGACCAAAAAAATATGGCAATTCGATTTCTTCTAGCAGCATTGATATTACTACCACAAAACGTGTTGATTTACTCTAGCCAATGGACTAGCATGGGACTGATTCATAATGAACAAAAATACCTCTAATAGCATAGAGGGATTTTTTATCAGCTTCATAAAATATAAGTATGTTTTCAACATATAAGATATGAGTAGGATTTCTAACACTCTTGAAATTCTTAATTACAATAGAAATATAAAAGAATAAATTTCAATATAAATATAAAAGAACATAAAGGTGAAAAGAATAAACGAACTGGAAAAAAATGCACGAATTAGGGATTCCCAGTGTAGAATGTTGTTATCATTGAAGTACGAAAATCCCTATAGTTGAATATAGAATTATTATATGATGGTCATAACCCATTCTCGACGTTGTGGGAAGAACCAAAGGAAATTATGGGGATGGGATAAGTAATATCTACCTAGATAAATAAGGTTCGATAATTGGAGAGGAGATGATTACATGATTGGTAATATGCACAACTAAGGAAACACAAAAAAATAAAATAAATAGTTCAAATATAAATGTTACAAATAATGTTAAAATATAAATTTTACAAAGAATGTCATATACATAAACATGAAGCTGGAATCATTCTATAAAACTATAGTTTGGGCCATGTGTACAGGTGTATATGAATTAAATTAATGTATACATAAAGTATGGGGAACTAACACCCTATCTCATGGAGGATTATCGACTTCTATAGGTGAAGATCCCACACCCCATCATGTGGGGAAGTATTGACTCCAACTGTAGTATGGGGGAACCACACCTCATTTGGATCAAGGAAGTGCTAACCCTATACCTAAACTCCTCAATACGGAGGACTCATGGCCCAAACTTAATCCCATGCATGTATTATAACATAAATAACAACCTATGTTTTTACCTCAAAAATTATAGTGAGAGATGAGGAAATAGTGAACCCTCTACAATCCCTATAAATACCACAATAATCAGCTGATTCAGGAGAGCCCAATGTTGTACCATCAATATTAACATTAATGAATAAAGAAATAGGAGGAATCTCTCTAATATATTTGTGTTGAATTGGTATCCTTGGAATATATTAAACTCTAAGAAAATATGAAATAATCAACTCATCAAAATAGTTATTCATAGAACCTATTTTTTTTAGAGGCCAATTGGATATCTCTGCAAATAATTGCATGAATTCTCCAAAAATTCATATACTAATCATCAAAGAAGCTTTAATTCCAAGCCTTCCAAATATAGAAAAATCTCACAGCTACCGTAACCATGAAAATTTTATGAATTTACTGACTCGGAGACAAATTGGATACAACATTCATGAAGGTAAGAATGTCATCACCCAACATAGGTTCGTATAAGAAGTGGATAAAAATAAAATTTCATACCTTAGTAGTAAATTCGCAATGAATGAAAATATTCTCACAATAATCTGATGTCTTCATACGGAGGAGTAAAATCAAAGGAAGTTGTATACCTATCATGATTATTCAATAATTAGTTGGAATTTGATTATGAAAAACCTTCCAAAGGAGGATATTAATTGATAGAAGAATAAAAATCTTCTTAAAATTACAAATCCATTTATGAGGAAAACCATAGAATCTTCACAAGTAGGCATGATAGAGCTTAGAGATGAGGTCTCCAATTATTTCCAGGATCCAAAGGCAGTAATCCCTGTCATTGAATCTCTATCTATGAATTTGATCCATAAATTTAGGGGTAATGTGATTTTCAATCTTTTCTAACTGTGTAACTACAACACTAAATGATGAGGTGAGCCAACCCATGTGGAACTATGATACAACTATTAATCAGGAAGACCATCTAATCAGTACTCTTGAAATTTAGATCAGATTGTCAAGTAGGTACTCACTTCACCTGCTGCATTATAGATTTGTAGTAACACTTAAAATCTATACAAATAGCTAATTATATATAGAAAAAAAAAATTCTTTTTGAAGTCTGAAAATAAATCTTTCCTTAAGGAAAAAAATTAAGAGTCTGGTTTCTAGAGTTGATACCAAAGAAAACTAACAATGAGGGATTCATTGAAAAAATGGCTTTTTAATACCCACGACACCAAAACCAATTATCTTGACATACATACCCCATCCCAAAATAATATTAATTGTTTCATAAATGATTCCTATCCATATGAAGTTCTAGATATATTTTTAAAGCCTTTTACAAAGATCAATAGTTCATTTTAAAACATGATATATATAAACAAACATAATGATAACAACATAGTTAATAAGGTATATTCAAATTTCTTGAGATAGAGACTTCCCCTTCTATCTAGCCAGCTATTAGGTAATCTTAGAGAAAATACCTTCCATATTATAAGGCTTAACCCTTCTATTAAAAATTGTAATACCTAGGTAATTAAAAGGTATGTTTCCTTGGCTGACCCAAAAAATATGGCAATTCAATTTCTTCTAGCATCATAGATATTACTACCACAAAAAGTTTTTATTTACTCTAGCCAATGGACTATTCTAGGACTGATTCATAATGAACAAAAATACCTCTAGTAGAAGAGAGTGATTTTTTATCAGCTTTATAAAACATAAGTATGTTTTCAACATATAAGATATGAGTAGGAGCTCTAATACTCCTAAAAGACTTAATTGGTGAGATAAATATAAAAGAACATGAAAAAATAACATGAAGGTGAAAAGAATAAATTTCTACAGAAATATAAAAGAACATGAAGGTGAAAAGAATAAATGAACTGAAAAAAACCGCATGAATTGGGGATTCCTAGTGTAGAATTTTGTTATCATTGAAGTGGGAAAATCCCTATAGTTGGATATAGAATTATTATATGACATTCACAACCCCTTATCAACATTGTGGGAAGAACCAAAGGAAATTATGGGGATGGCAGAAGTTATACCTACCTTGATGAAGAAGGTTTGGTAATCAAAGAGGATATAATGACCTGATTGGTAATATTCACAATTAAGAAAATGCAAAAAAGAAAATAAATAGTTCGAAGTATACCTACTTGATGGGGAGGTAATGGAACTGAATTCAATCAGGGAGGGTATGGATATGGAATTGAATAAACCCTACTTGATGTAACAAATTGGATGTCGATGTTAGGATACGAAACCTTGGAAGAAACGATGTCGGATATCATGAGTATAATATAGGGATGATGAATACAAGAGATTCAAGATATAAAAAACCGTGGTTGGAAGGAAGAGAGGTGGTATTAGGATTAATTCTTTAATAATTCTATGGCATTGATAGTGATATCAATAAGTAATATATTAACTGGGTTTTATAGTTTTGAATGAATGGATTAAAGAAAATAAATGGAAAAATAAACATGTGAAATAACATTAAATTTAGTGATAAAATAGGATATCCATATGAAACAATTGCAGTTAAGATCCAAATAAAATCCACAGTCAATGCAGAAGAAAGTTTAGAAAAAAATTAATCACAAAACACGTAGGGAACTTTCCTTTTTCACACCAAAGAGAAATGTTGATTCATTACCCCTGCATCTCCCCATAACTCCTCAATCAAACCAAGAAATGCTGATAAAGGAACCACACTGCATGAAGGATTTATTAGAGTAGTGTAAGTTCCACAAAATGTTAGCAATACAATGCCAACAACACAACACAATACATCCATAGTTGTGTTAATAATATACTAACAGTACATCATAATAAATACATATGAATAAAAAACATCAATGTGATTCATTTGTAACAAACTCTAGACATGTTTTCTTAAATAATTGATTTATTTTATCATGGTTAAAAGGGTTGATTCAACTAATTCTTCAAAACAGATTCATAGTTTTCAACTGTTGTCCTGACAGACTTGGTTTTAAGTTGTCTTGTATAACTAAATAAGTAATGTGTTTGATCAATAAAAATGTAATGGGATGGTTAATTTATATGAAAACATAGATTATATAGTAATATATAATTACATTTATATAATATTGCATGAGATTTTAGTAAAGTCTTCCCGCATAGCACATAAAAAAATTCACTACACTGAAATGGCCGATTGGAATGGGAAAAATGAGAGTAGAATGGGAAAAGGAGGAGAAATAAATTGTATGGAAAACATTTAACATAGTTATATTATAAAAAACAATAGAAAACAATTTCAAACCATTTATTAATATAAGAGGGATTGTTATAAGGATAATGTACTATAGGAAATTGTTGAGATTCATCGACTAATTGCAAGCTTAAACAGAAACAGTGATGTGAACGTAATTGAAATGGATTGATGTAGGACCAAGAATTAATCGTATCCTCAGTCATATATCGGGGATATATTGTGTGGTTAAGGAGTAAGACTATCGTTTCTTCAATTTGACAGCATAAAACCCAAAAATCCTTCTGAAAAAACATTGGCGGTTCAATGTATTTAGGAGGTGTGAGGGGCTGTGATTTGTGAGGGAGACAGAGATAGATAGTCAGAGGATATATAAAAATGGGGAGTTTGGTAATAGGAAGAGGGGGAGTTGGGGGAGTGAGTTAGATAGGGATAGGGAGATAGAGAGGGAGATAGGGGACCAGGGGGAGCAGCGGGAGCCCAATATAAAGGGATGCAGGAACAGGGAGCGGGGGAGTGGGGAAGAAGAGAGGGGGAGATGAAGAGGGAGATAGGGGAGTGGGGGGAGAGGGATAGGTTAAAGTAGGGAAGGAAAAAGGATAGAAACAATGGATTCTAAGGTAGATGAGGAAGTCAATGTGGAGGAGGAGACCAATGCGGTGAGAAGAAGGCGAAGTAGGAGAATGATTTTATGGAGAGGGGGAACAATTTTGGTGGGTATAAAAAGATGTGGGGATTCATCCATGTTAGTAGAAATAATGTGGTGGAGACACATGACAAGAAAATGGACAAGTTTTAGTATAGATAATGGAAATATATACAAAATTATTGATACTTTAGATTGTAGATGTGATTCTAATTGATCATTAATGTAGGTCTCGTTAAATCCACATGGAAGAACCATTTAAAAGCTCTGAAATTTTAATAAATGGAGGATATAAATATCCTATTTTTAAATGACTCTTAATTACCTTAATTAATTATTTAAAACCAATTTACATCAAGAAAACATAAAAAGGGTAAATGGTAAATTATAGAAAATATGGAACTTTTTATCATCAAGATCTACCATCAGGATCTACTATCGGGATCTATCTTCAAAATCTACCATCATAATCTACCTTCAAAATATACCATCATAATCTACCATTAGAAGTCACCACTATCATCTAATACTAGACTAAGTTTTCTACAAATATAATCTACCACCAGTATCTACTGCTAGCATCTACCACTAAACTAAGCTTGTTACCGTCAGCATCTACTGCTGTCATTTATTTCCAGCCTCTAAAACACCCCTTGGGCACCCATGGGCCTACGAAAACTCAAGGAGGAAAGGTTATTAAGAAAGAGGTCATTACATTAGATACCTCTTAAACAATTATCATCCTCGATAATTAAACCAAACCTGTAGATAAGGGAGGGAAAAAAGGGTTATTTGAACAACCACACTGTAAGATACCTATCAAGAATATCATTACAAATGGAACACTACCACCAACCAAAAACTCCAACCACAATCCTCCTCTCTTCCACATAACCACTTTCACAACCATTTCAACCCCCACATAGCCCCATGATAAAAAAAATTCCACAACCAATACACAAAATATCCCCTTGTACACAAATGAAGTAATTTCATGTTCCATGTCAAGATATTACCTGCTTTGGGTGGAACTAACTCATATGCATGATTTCAATCATGTCTCGATTGGGAATTAGGTTTTATCTTCATCATGTTAATTGGATCTTTAATAAAAAATCATATTAACAAAGAAGAAAAACATCTCATATAAAACGGAAAGTTCTAAACATCACATCATCAAATAAAATAAGGAAAAACAAGACAATCTAAAAACAACTTAGGGTATTGGGCATGAATCTGTATCTAATTCTCTAATTACTCTCCACTATAACACTATTCCTCCAGATCCCATGAACCAAAGGAATAGGATATCCTCGCAACACCTTCTCTCGATGATCCTAGATCTCCACTGACCGCTCTACAAACATCATGTCATCCTTGATATCTAACTCTCCCCAATAAATGACATGTGAGTCATCATGAAGATAATGATGGATCTGAGAGATGTGGAATACATTGTGAATTAGGTTTAGTCATGGTTAAAGTTCCAAGCAATAATTCACTTTACTAACATGCCCCAACACCTCGAAATTCCCAACAAACTAGGGTGAGATCTTACTCCCCTTTATGAAACTCTATTGTCCATGTCGAGGGGAACCCTTCACAAACACATGGTCTCTATCCTTGAACTCTAAGGGCCTCCTCCTGCAATCAACATAAGACTTATATTAGTCCTACACTACTTTCATCCTCTCAAGAACAACTTAAACCTTCTCTGTCACACTCTGCACCACATCAGGTCTAGGAACCATTGACTTCCCAACCTTGGCCCTGTAGAATAGAGAACAACACGACCGCCCATACAAAGCCTTAAACGGGGCCATGTCAATGGATGAGTGATAGCTATTTTTATAGGTAAACTCAACCAAAGGAAATTGTTTCACCCAAGATCCACTAAAGTCTAAGATGAATTCTTGTAACATATCTTCCAGCATCTGGATAATCAACTCCATATGTCTATCCGTCTGAGAATAGAAAGTAGTTTTAAGGAATAATTGAGTACCAAAAGCAATTTATAATCCCCTATTGAATCATGAGGTAAAATGATCATATCTAACTAAGATTATGGATATGAGGACTCCATGTGGTTTCACCATCTCATCCACATACCTCCTTTCCAAAACATCCATGACGCCCGATTCCATGATCGCTAGGAAGTGAGATGATTTTGTCAAATGATCCATGATTACCCATATATCATCACAACCACCAGAATCTTGGAGTAACCCTATGATTAATTCTATCAATATATAATTCTATTTCCACTCAGAAACACCCAAGGGTTGTAGAAAACCACCAATAACATGGTGCTCTGCTTTACCTATTGGCAAACCAAACATCGAGCCACAAAATATGCCACCTCCCATTTAATCTCAGGCCAGCAAAACTATTTCCTAAATCCATGGTACATCTTGGAAACTACTGGGTGTACCACCCAAGGTGAGCTATAAAAATCATGGACTCTCTCGCACATACTACCAAAACAAATAGCCTTCCCTAAAACAACATCTGATTTAAACCATCCTATGTTTATCCCCCTAAAGCATCTTTATAACAACACGATCACACATTACCTTTGCCTTTGAGTCTCCCCACTAATACTCCTCCACCATAAATAACCTTCACGTCTAATTTTAGGGCTACAAAATCCTTCATTTATCTCTAAGAATCTCTAGACTCTTGAACCACATCCTTCCATGACTTAATACTCAAAGCATCAACCACAAAATTCCCCTTTCTTGAGGTATAGGATATCTCAAAATCATAATCCTAAAGAAACTCTATCTACCTATATTTCCACATATTTATATCAAACTGAGAAAAGATATACCTCAATCTCTTTTGATCCGTGAATACCACAAATCACTCCCCAATGAGGTAATATCTTTGCAGCTTCAGCACAATCACAACCACTACTAAATCTAGATCATGGGTGATATAATTATTCTCACGGGGGGCGTAAATGCCTAGACCCATAAGATATCACCACATTATTTTGAATCAATATTTATCCTAATCCCATATGATAAGAATCACAATACACCTCAAACATCACCCCATACACTGGAAACTGAAGCACTAGAGCACTAACCAAACTCTCCTTTAGGTAGTCAAACACTACTTGAAACTGATCAATATAGATAAAATCCTATTCCTTATTATTCAAAGATTTAAATGGGCCTACATTCTATGATAAATAAAACATGAACCTTCAATAATAGCCTGCAAGGCTAAGGAAGCTACGGACCTCTTCCACGCTATTGGAGGATGCCCAAGAAATAACTACCTTAACCTTTGATGGGTCCACAACTACTCCCTACTGGGACACCACATGCCTAAGTAAATGTAACTCTCGTGTCCAAAAGTTAAACTTAGACAACTTTCCATAGATCTAGTGGTGTCAAAGAACCTACAAGATAAATATAAGATGATTGTCTTGCTTCTCCTCTAAATTTGATTGGATCAATATTTCATTGATGAACATGACTAATAACAGGTCTATTAATTCACAGAACATGGATTTCTTGAGTCCCATGAACTTAGATATTTCATTTGTGAAACCGAACGGCATGAATACAAACTCAAAGTGCCCATACCTACATCTTAAGGAAGTCTTCAGGACATTATCCTCCTTCACCCTCAATAGGTGATATCCAGACTACAAATCAATCTTGGAGAACCATGTAATGTAATGTGTATTCCTAGCCTATAACTTTGCTATTTTTTGTGGTTGGAGAGTGTTGGGGTGCTTTAGGGGAATCCCCAGAGGTTTCAGTGGGGTTGGAGCTTCATGAGGCCTACAGTAGGTGGTTCATGACATGAACTAGGTTCACATCATGAATTGATGATTCAAAACATGCGAGGCTGAATGATTCATGTATTGTATATGAGATCAGAAGGAGTTTGTGAAATTAATTAATATCATTAAATGAATTCATAGAACATATTAAATCAAATATTAGGTGACTAAGTTTTCATAGGAAATAGAAAATATGTAAATTCCTATGGAATTCACAACATAAAAGTGGAAGGTTACAGGTTTTAAATCCCTTTTTCTTAGATGAATTTTATTCATTAATCCACCATTAATTCCTCTAATTTTTAGTATATACCTAGGTGTCTTGGGAGGAATTCCAACCCCATATTCCCTCACCTTGATTTGTTGGTTTCAGTGGTTGTTCTTTGGTGATTGGTGGTATGTCATTCTCTTCTTGTTGGTTTTTTTTCTTACATTATTCTCCCTGGGATCCTTTTTTGTGGTGTAGTTTTGGTTTGGGGTGTGTGTGGGATGAGTTTTTATGATAATTGGGTGTGGTTCAGGCTGATATATGGGTTTTTTATGCGGTTGTGTATTACAGGCACTTCTTCCTCCCCCCTATAGTGCGTAGAAAGATCAAAAAACTCTTTTGAGGTAAGAAATACCTAGTTTCTCACTTTTTTGTATCATGAAGGAGTGGTTTATTATTTTTTATATTTTATAAGATAGTTTTTACCAACCTAATTGAATATAAATAATTGGTTAATTGAAATTTATGAGGAAGGGGAAAGTTTCGTATGCTTTTATAAATTTCATATTGTTTGTGATATTGTGATTAAATTGATTTGATATATGTTTTGGAACCTTATTGAAGTGATTTTTTGGCATCACCTTAAATAAAAATAAATTTTATAACCACTTATATTTGGATAATAAAATGGTTTCCCTGGGATTTATGTCTTGTGTGATAATTCCCCTAAAATAAAGAAGTGGAATTGATAGAAAGCCCCATGATAAATCTGTAAAATGGTTTATGATGTGTGGTTGTAATATGTGGGTTTATGGGTGTTTTAGGTTGTGTTATGGGGAGATAGTGTGATGGTTTTATTTAGTCATTCTTTTGGGGTGGTGAGGTAATGGTTTATTTGTAAGTGTTGTGGGGTGGTGTTGTGATGGTTTGATTGGTCGTGATTTTGGGGTGGCGATGTGATGGTTTTTCTATCCATGCTTTTGGGGTGGAGAGTTGATGGTTTTATAGGGATAATGAGCTGGTTGTGATTTTTGGTTGTGTTACGTAGTAAATGAGATGATAATGGTTTTTTTGTGCTAGTTTCTCGGGTAATGATGTAATAACTGGTTAATAATGTTTTAAATGGATTGGGTTGGTTTGGTTAATGGGATGGAAATGGTTAATGAGAAAATTAATAATGAAAAGTTTAGTTAAACATGGTTTATACTTAATAATGAAATGAATGATCTAGATAATGGAATTGGTTAGAAATGTGAAATGTGTCTTATGGCTTGTGTGGTGTTATGCATTTAGTGGCGGCAGAAAAAGTTGTGGTGTTGTGAGTTGGTTGGTATTTTATTATGAACCTATAGGTTGGTATGGTGTGTGTATATGTATATATATATATATACTTTTTATGTTCCTTATGATTTTTTATATTCACCCCACCTACATCGATCACCATGTGCCAACACCTATATATTTATACATGGGGTATTTTTTCTAACATTTAGGTGATGAGGATGGATGGATGGATACCCACACTTTCACACTCTCTCTTCAAGGTGAGTAAATATGCATAATCTATGATGTAAAAGGTCTGATAGTGCACTAGGTGATGTTCTAGGTATCTTCGAGTGAGATGTGATATGACCGTGTTGTGGGGCGGTGGTCCAGGTTTCTTCGGGCAAGATGTAATGTGACTGTGCTATGGGGCGGCTTATGGTGAGGTTTTTTCATGGTAGGAGGAGGGAACGAGGTTAATTTCTTTCATGTTAATGATACCCTACTACTCTAGTTATGGTTGTGATGTGATGGACCATGTGTTTTCAGGTGAGATGATATGTGACTGTGTTGTGGGGATATGGATCAAGTTTTTGTGTACATGATGTGATGTGACCATGTTGTGGGGCAGTAGTATGTGTTATTTGGAATCAAAATGGAAGCACCAAGATATATGAAATTGGGTTGTGAATGTGGAAAATAAGTGGGATAGCGGTGTAGGGTACCCTTTATTGATATGATTTATATTATGTTATTATAATTGGATTGCATTATTTTGTGAGCATGCCTTGGTGAGGTTGGTATAGATAGTTTACATGTTTAGAAAATGTTAGTTATGTTAGTTTCTCATGAGTGTATTAGTTTTCTTCTTTCATGTGTGCATGATAGACTTTGGTTTTTCTACCGAGTGTACTTGTATGATCACCCTACATATATAAAACTAATTTTTAGGTTTCTTGGAGGACTACATGGACCATGTAGGACATTACTATATTGAACCTTTAGATAGTTTTTGTACCACTACTTGAGATTTAATTTTGGGTACTTACTTCGAAGAGTTTTATCTCTATAAGTTTTATTTATACATGCATTGTGGGATGGTTTTGGTTTATTTTTATATTATTTAATGGAGTTACTTATGGTTTATTCATCTTATCTCTTGATATAAATATATTATAGAGGGTAATGCCTCCCATTTATGATATTTTTATATCCTAGGTTCCACTCACCAACATGGGTCCTACTGGAGGTGGGACTCGGGGGTCATTATTGCTCTCCCTTCATTTTGGTATCTTTGGTGGGAGGGGGTCATGAAAAAGTGGTATCAGAGCTGATAGTTGAGAGATGAGATGGGTTTTAGAGTTAGGAATAGTGAGTATTTCATGGTTTGGTATAGAAATAGTGTCAGTTGACCTTGGTGTGTGACATAGGCTAGGGAGACTGGCTAGGAAATGGGATTTTAGTGCCCCTAGTGCACAGACACTGAGCTTATTGAATGACCAAGTGAGGTGGAACTATTTGTATGGTAGATACCTAGGAGAGGTACATGAATCATTATGACTTGTGTTCTTATTTAAATTGGGTGGTTTTGGTTATAGGAGTGTTGAAATAAGTTAAAATTAATTAAATGAATCTTAATAAAAATTACATATTATCTGGACTTAGGAAAATATTGTTTTCCTTTCAGTTGTGGATCCTAGACATCATTTGCATGTGGTTCAGGTAGAATATTTTCAACAGGATGATCCATTTTATTGTCAGAGGGTTTATTCAGTTAAGGAGGATGATTAGCGGTAGAGGACGTTACACGCTTTTTAGTGACAGGTTTTGGGGAAGTATGAGGGTAGTGTTTTGTGTGTGTATATATATATATAGAGAGAGTCAATTAGAGGATCTCTAGATAACTTTTAGTTTTATATGGGTCCCATTGGGGTACTGGGTACCTTTAGTAGTTGGTTGGGTGTGGGGAGATGTGTGTTAGTGGTGGAAGATGTATCTGGGTGAGCTGATGGAGGTAGATGTTTTTTGGGTAGACTTTTAGAAAGAGTTATAGGAAAAGTTCCTTTCATCGACCATAAAGGAAGTGAAGAGGAATGATATTTTTTATCTTTATTGAGGGACTATATTAGTGTGGGAGTTGGGAATTAAGTTTAAGGATCTTCTGTATTTTTTCCTAAATAATTTTCTAGATGAGGAGTCTTGTGTGAGACATCTTGAGGTGGCGCTTTGTACTTCTATCTAGTATGCAGTTACTTCCTTTACATTACTGATGTATATGGAGGTTTATAAGAAGTTGAATATTATTCTAAGGCTATTTATAAAATATTAGAGGTTGGATTAGGTAACGGTCAAGAACTGTTACCCTCTTCCAAGGATAGATGAACTTTTCGACCAATTTAGAGGGGTGAGTTAGTTTTTTAAGATCAATTTTTGGTCTGGATATCACCAGTTAAGGGTGAAGGAGGAGATATCACAAATAATGCCTTCAAATATAGGCATGGGAACTTCAAATTTATAATCATACCATTCGGTGTCATGAATGAACCAGCTATATTCACTGGACTCATGAACCATGTGCTCCATGAATTTTTGGACCAATTCATAGTCATGTTCATTGATGACATATTAATCTACTCGAAATCAAAGGAGGAGCATGTCGATCATCACAGATTTTTCTTATAGGTTATTTTATTCCACCAGCTCTATAGAAAGTTATCCAAGTGTAAGTTTTTTACACAAGAGCTGTATTTTCTCAGGCATGTGGTGTCTCATTAGGGTGTGGCAGTGGACCCAATAAAGGTCAAGGAAGTTGTTTCTTGGGAATAACTTAATAATGTGGCATAGGTTCATAGTTTTATTAGTCTCACGGGATATTATCAAAGGTTTTTCCCAATTTCTGTCAAGTTGTATCCATGTTAATAGTGTTGACAAGGAAGGTAAAAGATTTTTTGTGAACTAATTAGTGTCATGCAGTGTTTGACTACCTAAAGAGGAAATTTTTAAGTGATCCAGTGCTCTAGTTTTCATAAAAGGGGTGATGTTTGAGGTATTTTGTGATGCTTCTTGTCTGGGCATGGGATGCATGTTGATACAAAAAAGGTTAGTGATCTCTTATGGATCTATGAATTTGGGTCCCCATGAAAATAACTATGACACCCATGATCTTGAGTTTGAAGTGGTTGTGTTTGTGCTGAAGTTGTGGAAACATTACCTCTTTGGGGAGTGATTCATGGTCTTTATGGATTATAATATCTTGAGGTATATATTTTCTCATTGTTATTTGAATCCATGAAAATTAAGGTGGATGGATTTTCTTCAGGATTGTGATTTTTAGATCACCTAAACCTTAGTAAAGGGAAATGTTGTGATCGGTTCTTTGAGCAGGAAGTTGTGGAAGGATGTGGTTTAGAAGTCTAGGGATGCTTGGAGAGTGATGGAGAAGTTGGAAGCCCTAAATTTGGATGTGAGTGTGGTTGATGGTGTAGGTTTCTTGTTTTATATAAATGTGTAGTCATCTCTAATGCAGCAAGTAGATGATTCTTAGTGGGGAGACTTTAGAGGTCGAGGTGATGCATGATCATGTTGATCATGGTGATGCTCTGGATGAATGATCATAGGATGGTTAGAAACAGATGTGGTTACATGGGAGGTTGTTCATTATGTAGGTGATGCATGAGGGGGTCATTTGTGAGTTTCATAGCTCACCTTTGTTGGTACACTTGGGAGTATCCAAGATATACTGTGTCTTGAGGATGCAATTTTAGTGGCCTAGGATGAAATAGGAGGTAGTGTAGTTTGTGGTGAAGTGTTTTGTTTTCCAGTAGGTAAATTAATTTTATTCCTAGAAGTTTTTTTCAGCCTTTGTATACTCTCAAGTATAAATGGGATGACATCTCAATGGATTTCATCATAGGTTTAACCTGATCTCTGGGAGGTTTTGATGCTATATGGGTGTTCATGGATCAGTTGATGAAATCCTACCACTTCTTAGCAATTAGAGAGTCGGGAAATGTGGACGCTTTGTCTATTAGGTATGTGGATAATGTGGTATAGTTGAATGGATTTCTAAGGTCCATTATCTCAAATTGGGATGTACATTTTCCCTCATGAGTCTGGAGTGGATTTTTGCATGATCTTGGAAATTAGTTATGCATTAACACTACTTTCCACCCTCAGACGAACAAGAAGATAGAGAAGACTATCCAGACACTGGAAGATATGATGTGGGTGTTCATCTTAGACTTCGGTGGACTATGGTCATGATATTTGACTTTGGTTGAGTTTGCTTATAATAAAATATATCACTCATCCATCGACAAGGCCCCATTTGAGTCTTTTTACAGGTGGTTGTGTCGTTCTCCATTGTATTGGATGGAGGTTAGGGAGGAAATAGTTCTTGGTTCTTATATGGTACAAAACATGATAGAAAAGGTTCATATTTTCCATGATAGGATGAAATTATCAAAAGTCCAACATGAGTCTTATGAAGATCGTAGGATGAGGCCCTTAGAGTTTGAGGTTAAAGACTATGTGTTCTTGAGAGTCTCCCCTCAACATGGGAAACAAAGGTTTGGCAGGGAGATTAATCTTTCTCCCAGGTTTTTTGGACCTTTTAAGGTGTTGGGGTGAGTTGTCAAGGTGGTGTATCAGTTGGAATTTCCACCATGGCTAGAGAAGATCCATGACAGATTTCATGTGTATCATATTCATTAGTATCTTCATGATGAATCTCATGTTATTGATTGTGGAGAGTTATATATTGAGTATGATTCAACATTTGTGGGGTGGCTGGTAGAGATCCAGGATTTCCAAGAGAGGGTGTTTCATGGATGAACCATTCCATTAGTTTCATTATTGTAAAGGCATAGTGACTTGGAGGAGAATACTTGGAAGCGAGAGATGCAGATGTGTTCCTAGTACCCAGATCTATTTGTAGTTTTATATGTTTTGTTTTGTTTTTTCTAGTGTAACACCCCAAACTTCCATGATATGTTTCCCTTTGAATAATGAAATAGCTTGCGTTGTACGCAACTTGGAGTTTTAACACACCACGAGCAATCAAACTAGCCGTTAGGAATAGTAATACCCCCTTTCTGAAATTTTATAAATTTTACTTTTCAAAATGGACTTCATTTTTGGATTCGGAATATTAAAATTAGATTAGGGTGAATTTTTGGTATTTTTCTGAAAACTTTCAATTTTTGATGAATAGTAAAAAAACACTTCATTATTGTTTAAAACTGAATTTTATTTAAATAATTATTTATTTTATTTATTTTGAGTCAAAATAGATACATAATACCTATATTAGTTCAATTTAATTCATTGGGGTCATTTTTATAATAAAATTAGATGTATAAAATTTTATTGAACTTTTTACTGTCTTTTACCCACCTTCTAGGAGCATTTGCAAATTTGCATAAAACTTAATTTTACTGATTCCATGAGTTGAATTTAAAAAATATGAGAGACTCAGTTGACATTATTAAGTAAAATTTGATTCAATAATATGAAAATAATTTTTTGTGAATAGTAACTTTTGACTTTTATTTACCACGGTTAAAAGTAAATGGGATAATTAAAGGTAAAAATGATATTATAATTACCCTAAAACATGTCCTAATTATATTGGATAAGTGAAATTATACCAAAAACAACCTTATAAATAAAATATGATCCTTTTGGTCCACTTGGATTAGATTAGGACATTTATTATTATTTTATTTAAAGAAGAGTTAAAAGTGTTAAATTCAAAGTTTAATAACTAAACCATTTTAATATAGGGTTACACATAAGATAAATTCGACTATAAATATTCATCATAAATATAAAAATATTCCCTACATAATGTTATTTTATTTATAATCTTTAGACATTAAATAATTAACTTTATTTATGATACAATGATGATGCAGTAATTACCTTATTAATGAAAGGTTAAAATAATTGATATTATAAATATCCAAATAAATATAAATTGAGAATTTTGATGAATTACACTAATTTTATAGGTTAATATGACATTTTAGGGTTTATTAAATAAATTTTTTTCAAAGTTATAAAATTTTTATGACTTTCACAAAAACAAAATACCAAATAGTGTCAAAATTGACATAAATGAGTTTTTAAAACAAATACTATATTATTAAATGATCTAATAGTCCTAAAAATCTAAGGTTCAGAAAAAGGACTTATATAATAATATATATTTCATTAATGAACTACTTGGGGTTCTGTTGGCATTTTATAGTAAGTTTATTAACTATATAATATAAAAATACAGGGAGACATGGTAAATGTTAAACTATTTAACCAAGAGTTAAATCTAAAATATAAGGTTAATATGGTGACTTAAACCTGTTTAAAACCTATTGGTTGAGATTTTTTCTACCCATAACCACCTTATCCTGAAAATAAATCATTTTGGAGCCATTATAATCCAAATATGATTGTATAATAAAATAATATTTCAAGCTTTCCTAAAGTGACCCTCACCTCTCTTATAAAAGGGTACTTCCCCTTCTCTCAAAATCACACCTACAAATCTATTTGGTTGGGCCAACCCCTACTCAAATATCCTCCCAACTACCCTCAATTATACCTAGAGTCCTTAATTTTATCATAAATCCAACCTAAGGATCCCTTTTGATCAACTCAAAAGGAAACACCTGAAGAAGAGGTAATAATTTCACCACCCTCTTTCAAGTTATTTTATTCTTCCACTTCCTCTTTCTTTGTTGTTTCCATACCAAAATAATAAATCCAGTACCTTCTACATATTTTTATGTTATTATAAATATGTTACAACCATATTCGTTATTCTCTTCATCCTATAAATGACAAAGTCACCATACGTGTGTACATATGACTTACCGTCTCCACGTTGTGGTGTATTTTGTTATTCAAACACTTCATTATTTTAATGGGTATAATAATGAGTATAAATGATGTAAATAATAAATATAACATGTTAATTATTATTTATATATTATATACCATCCAATTACATACTATTTTACCATCAATATAATGATATTGTCGCTCGTGCGTACGTACGGATTACCGTCTTCACGAACGCGATGAGATTCATTCCCTATAGTAATAATTCAAGAATAATGTTAATTTTATGATTAAAATAATTTTTAATAACATAATATCATTATGGATATGAATCAAATACATCCTATACATAACAAACATGGCTTACGTAACCAAGCATATAAAGGAAAATGAATCAGTTAACACCTGAAACGATGATACTACTGAAATATTATTAACAAAGTAATATTAGAGGATCGTATATGATATAATATTTATGTATATAATTATTTTATAATTTAATAACAATGTTTTAACTATTATATAGGATTTTAATATACCATATACTAAGGAAAATTACAAGTTAAGAGTTAATTTTACAATCTCTTTACTTATCTGAGGTTGTTAATACGCAAGTGTCTACTGGGACTTCTTTATCATCCACATCTGTGTTTTATTAAAAATGTATTTAAAAACATTTTTAATATTTACTAGACTGTGGTTTAAAGTCATTTATACCCTTATTTGACCTTATATTTTTTGAAATGAATCTTTCTGTCGTTTTCCAAACAAGGTACTTTATGACCTTTTCGACAAAATTAAGGTAAGAATGTCTTTTTTAACTTATACGGAGGGTGAGACTATTTTCCACTGTTATAACATTGTCGAAGCTTCCATTACAAAATTATAAGAATATTTTGAAAATAAATTTTTTCTTTTATAATTATGTGACTCTTAAATGATTTCAAAATAGAAAGATATATTTCTCTCAAATAGTTTTGATTTCATCTATGTCAACATCCTTTGATAAATTTTACACTTATTTGAAGTTGATTTATTATGATACAAATATTCCATATTTTATTTAATTTTTTTTATATGTTTGACTATGGATGTGTTATTTTTATACCATTCATGGTTTATGGTTAAAGTATTGACATTTTGTATTCTAGTTTTAATATGAATGTTTATGTTATGTTTCAACCTTTTTGTATGAGGAATGTATTGGACTTAGTAAGTGATGGGTGGAGCTCACTATAGCTCCTCGATGCATCAGTAGGTCGCATGATACAATTAGACATGGAATTGGCTAAGTCCTCTCCCAATTTAATATATGGTTTTGGATGAGGCCTTAATCATTTTTAGACGTCTTGGCCGAGTCCTTGACAAATTGTTTCAAAATTTCCTGCATTATACATTCCCTCATTATGAAAATAATATTGGTGGTTCATGTGGTTATTCGACTAGTATAATACCCATGACTATGTTTTATTATGGAATTCTTTACTCAGCTCATATTCCTTCCATAAAGTGTTCATGTTTATTATTTGTAAAGGTATGTGTTTTCAATTATTCACCATGCGTAATGTTTGTGTTATCTTCCGCTATATTTCTTACTCTTACTGAGAATTTGAGCTCACCCCTTTCTTATGTTTCATCTTCCCAGGATATGAAGAAGTTAGTGATGAGTGACTTGCAGGCATAATCTAGGAGGCTTTAATGTTTCTAATGGAATAAATTAGTTTTGTATTTCTTTTCAAGTTGTAATGTTGAATTTATGTATGTATCTTATTTCCAATAATGCTAAAATGACTGGTCTTCTGGGACATGATTCCTTATATCATACCAATGTTATGTAATAATTCACCAACTCTGGGTAACTAGGGCGGGGAATTACATATAAATGATGTGATGTTTGGATCTTGTTATTTTATGATATGTTCTATTTTATTGATGTATAATGTGTGATAAATTTATAACATATAAAAATAGGAGGACCTAATTCCTAATTGAAATGAATTATAATACAATGCGATTAAACCCATGAAGGTGAGTCAATACTGCCCAAAGTGGCTAGTTTCTTGACATAGAGGATGGAATTCTCTGATTCGTATGTTTGAGGTAGCACAAATTTTTAGTTTCATTATTTACTAGTTTATTATATGTATAGATTGAGACAGTTGTGCACATGGTTGTGCGAATAGTAAAGTGATGTGGTGTTATTCTTAGTGAGAGGTGGTGATGTGGATGTATCGTGATAAGGTTGTTAAATATGTTTTTAGGCATTTAGTTTGGTGTGTTTGGCTAATGTTAGTGTTTTAGGTGTGACAGGATACTTGAGAGGTATCTCACATGGTGGTTGTTCAGACTCCCTTTTTTTCATCGAGTTTGGTTTTGATTCTTGGGGACAAGAATCATTTGAGAGGTGTTTGATGCAATGTTTTATGCCTTCCTACCCCATTACTTGGCTAGTTTTAGTGGTTGGAGAGTGTTTGGGGTATTTTGGAGGAATCCCCAAAGGGTTTGGTGGGGATGGAGCTATATGGGTGCTACAACAAGTGGTTTATGATGTAAAGTGATATCACATCATGAATTGATGATTCACGGTATGTGAGGTTAATGGATTCATGGATTGTATACAGGCTTAGGAGGATTCCATGTAATTAATTCTTGTTGTGAAGTTAATTCATGACATGTATTAAATCAAAGCTGAGGTGACTGAATTTTTAGTAGAAACTGAAAACATGTGAATTCCCATATAATTCATGTCATGAATGGAATTCATGACGTGAAAGTGGAAATATCTAGGTTTTAAATCTCTTTTATTCAGCTGATTTTTACTCATTCAGCTACCCTTCCTTCCTCTTGTTTTTAGAAAATCCCTAGGTGTCTTGGGAGGCCTTCCAGCCCCATCTTCCCTCACACTTTTCTGTTAGTTCTGATGGATGTTTATCGATGATTAGTGGTAATGCCTTCTCTTCTTCTTAGTTTTTTTCTTTCATTATTCTTCTAAGGATTCATTATGATGGTTCAATTTTTATTTAGGGTGTGCATGTGATGAATTTTGATGATCCTTGGGTGCAGTGTAGGCTGATCCATGGGTTTTACACATAGTTTTGGTTTGTAGGCTCTTCTTCATTCACCCTTCGATGCACAACAATATCAGAAAGCTCTTTTGAGGTAGGTAATCCCTCGTTTCTCACTTTTTTTATCATCTGGGAGGGGTTTACTATTATTTATCTTTGGGAATATAGTTTTCACCAACCTAATTGAAGATAAAGAATTGGTTAATTGAAATTGATGGGGTAGGGGAAAGTTTTGCATGCTTTTAACGCTTTGATATTTTTTATGATATTGTGATTGTATGGGATAAATTACTTGATGAAAATCATGGTTTTTGAGAGACTCTGTTCTCACTGATTTGATGTATGTTGTGGAAACTCATTTTAACGATTGTTTATCATCACCTTAAATAAATATAAATGGGATAACCACTTATATTTGGATAATAAAATGGTTGCCTTGGTATTTATGTCTTGTGTGACAATACCCCTAAAATAAAGATGTGGAATTAATAGAAATCCCCTTTATAAATATATAAAATGTTTTATGATGTGTGGTTGTGGAATGTAGGGATAATGGGTTTTTGAGGTCGTGTTGTGGGGCAGTAATGTGATGGGTTTGTTTGGTCATGCTTTTAGGGTGGCGAGGTGATGGTTTGTTTGCTCGTGTTGTGGGTCGGTGATGTGATGGTTTGTTTGGTCATTATTTTAGGGTTATAATGTGATGGTTTTTTTGGTTGGGCTTGTGTTTTGGTGAGGTTATGGTTTGATGGGTATGATGACATGCTTGTGATGTGTAGTTGTGTTACATGGTTAATTTGATGAGAATGGTTGTGTTGTGCTAGATTCACAGGTAGTGATGGAATAACTAGTTAATAATGCTTTAAATGGATTGGGATGGTTTGGTTAATGTGATAAAAATGGTTACTGAACGTATTAATCATGATAAGTGTGGTTAAACATGGTTGATTCTTAATAGTGAAACAAATGAGCTGGATAATGGAATTGGTTGGAAATGCGAAATGTGGCTTGTGGATTATGTGATGTTATGAATTTAGTGGCAGTAGAAAAATTAGTGGTGTTGTGAGTTGGTTAGTGTTTTGTTGTGAACCAATATGTTGGGCTTATGTGTGGCTATATATATACTTTGTATGTTCCTTGTGATTTTCTATACGCACCCCACCCATATTGATCATCATGCGCTGACACCTGTATATTTATATGGGGGTATTTTTACCGACATCCTAGTGATGAGGATGGATAGCTGGCTACCCACTCTTTCCTAATATCTCTTCCAGACAAGTAGATATGCATAGGTTTTGATAGTCGGAGGTCTAATAGTGCATTAGGCGATGGCCTAGGTGTCTTTGGGTGAGATGTGATATGACTATGTTATGGGGCGATGGCTCAGGTGTCTTCGAGTGAGATGTGATGTGAATATATTGTGGGGTGACTTATGGTGGGGGTAGTGCATGGTAGGAGGAGGGTATGAGGTTGATGTACTTATTTTTCATTATACCCTACTATTCTAGTTATGGTTGTTATGTGATGGTCTGGGTGTTTTCGGGTGAGATGAGATGTGATCATACTGTGAGGCAGTGTCCCATGTGTCTATGGGTGTGATGTGATGTGATTGTGTTGTGGGGTGGTGGTATATGTTATTCATAAGATATGGAAGTTCCAGGACATACGATGTTGGGGTGTGAGTGTAAAAAATTAGTGGGAAAGTAGTATGGGGTACCCTTTATCGATATGATTCATATTATGTTATTATACTTGGCTTGTGTTATTTGGTGAGCGTACCTTGGTGGGGTTGGGATAGATAATTGACTTGTTTAGGTGTTGTTGGTTCTGCTATTTTCCCACGAGTTTATTAGTATGATTCTTTCACATGTGCATGAGATACTTTGGTTTTTCTAATGAGTATACTTGTATGCTCACCCAACATATATAAAATTGATTTCCAAGTTTTCTAAGGACTACATAGACTATGATGGACATTACTAGCTCATACCTTTGGACAATTATTACTTCATTACTTTACCTTTGGTTTTGGGTACTTAACTTTGGAGATTTTTATCTATATCAGTTTTATTTATACATGCATTGTGTGATGGTTTTGGTTTCTTTTTATATCATGTCATGGAGTTACTTATTGTTGATTCATCTTATCTCTTGATCTTGTTTATATTATAGAGGGTAATGCCTCCCATTTATGAGGTTTTTATACCCTCTATGTTAGTCATAAATCTGGCGCCTACTGGAGGCGAGACTTAGGGTTCATTATGTCTCTCCCCTCATTATGGTATCTTTGGTGGTAGGGGTCATGAAAAACCAACCGGCTCTACTCAAATAGTTAAAAAGATCATAGATCCTTGGAAGAGGATAAAAATTCTTGATCATCGCGTGATTTAACCTCCAGTAGTCTATGCACAACCTCAGACTACCATTCTCCTTCTTGGTGAATAACACTAGAGCACCCCATAGTGAAACACTAGGTTAGATGAAGCCTTTCCACATCATATCATCTATCTGAATCTCAACTCTCAAAAATTAAAGGGTGTCATATGATAAAGATTGATCAAAATTTGAGAAGCATTGGGCTATAAGTCTATCCTAGACTTGATATCATGTCAAGGGGGTTATATCACAACCTCCTTAGCAAAAACATCCATAAAATCCTCAAATACATCGGAACCTTACACCATCCTAGTGTCTACTAACTCCACAAAAAAACTTAGCCATCAAAGAAAGATGTGGATCCACACATCTACTACCCACCTGGAAACTCCGCCTGTCAACAAAAACATCATGTTGGCCATCCACATCTGAGAACACAACTATCCTATGGAAGCATTAGATAACAGCAAGCACAGAAAACAACTAGTAAATGTTGAGGATAATATCATACAACTACATCTAAAGAAAGAATATGTCCCCATGGGACTGATATAGCCCCATCATTAGTCTACACTCATGGAATACTTCAAACAAGTTGGTCTGGCCTCCAACTGGCATAGTCAACACTAGGGGAACGAGGATTCTATCTATATCCTATCCCAAATCACACACTAGAGTGAGTGAAACAAAGAAATATGAATATTCTAAATCAAACAAGTCACAAACAATATTAGACAACAAGTTGAGCATACCTCAAACAATAATTGGCTCCTCTAGCATTGCCACCTCTGTCATATAAAACTAACCATGATCTGCTCTCATGCCTCTATTTATATCCACCTTTACATCCATGATCTGTTCGAGGTACTTGAACATGATGAACATCCTAAGGTCATCCTCTCCCTGCTCTATCTCCCCTTGACAGAGTATAATCTTGTTGCCTCTGTTACTGAAACGACCTTGCTAGAAATTGCTGCTAAGGTTGATGCTGAACGTGAACACCTCCACCAAACTAAGCTCAAAGAACCATAGGGAATTGATTCTGAAAATGGAAAACCCCATAGAAAAACACACCAATCTAAATCCCCTAGGAAGATCATGAAAATAACTATCCCCAAAAGCCTAAAATGGAAGTTATTGAGGTCAAATCCCTATTGGTTGAAACCTCAAAGGCCCCAGTGCCTGAGACATGCCACTAATAACTATGATCCTTGACTAACTTTGATGGTTCTCCTATCATGGTAAACTTCCTCACGGGTGCATGTCCTCGATCACCCTCATCTTCTTCTGAACCTCTAGATATGTCATTAATATAAATAGAGTAATTGGATATTGGATAGAAGGACATAGTACCTCTTCAAGACACCTCACTAGATACTCCTCATTAGGAAAAATACCTAGGGAAAAATGAAAATGTTCCTTGAACCTGGTCCCAAGCTCTCATACTAACATACTCCCCTACTGAAGATAGAGTAGTTACTACCACTTTACTACCTTCATGGTTGATGAAAGGAACTCTTTCCAAAAATATTTCTAAAATTTGACCCAAAAAACATTTTCCTCCTTTCACTCACCAAGATACAATGCCCACCACTAATGCAAAGCTCCTCACATCTAACTAACTACTAGAAGAAACTAGTACTCCGTTGGGGAACAAATCAAACTAAAAATGATCTCAAGATCCTCCAACTAGATCTCTATCTCTAGATCAGAAACATTACCCTCATAATTATCCAAATACCACTACTAAAAAGTGTGAAACATCCTCTACCACTGATCATCCTCCTCAACCAGATCAACCCTCCGGTGATCAACCATATCATCCTTCTAAAACTACACTGCATGAACCACAAGTAGATGATGTTCAGGATCCATAGTTAAAAGGAAAACAAATATTTCCTAAACTCGTTAGTATGGAGTTCTATTAATATTTATTTAATTCATTTTAACTTTCCAAAACCACCCAAGTTCAAATAGGAACACAAGTCATCATGATTCATGTACCTATCCTAAGTCTCTACCCTACAAGCAGTGCCACCACACTTGGTTGTTCTATAGGCTTGTATTACTTGAATTATATTAGGAGGGTATCCTAAAATCCTATGTTCTAGTCGATCTTATCTAGCCTATGTCACACACCATGATCAACTGACATCATTTTATTACCAACCCATGCATTCCTCAATATTCTGAACTCCAAGATCCATTATATCTTTCAACCATCACCTCTGATACCACTCTATCACAGCCCCCTCCCTCTAAAGATACTACAATGAAAGAATAGAGATAACGACCCCTGAGTCCTATCTCTAGTAGGCCCCAGATTGGTGACTAGTACCAAGGATATAAAAATCTCATAAATGGGAAATATTACCCTCTATAATAAAACAATATTAACATATATGAATAACTTTAAGCAATTCCATGACATAATAAAAAAAGGAAATAAAAACTATCTCACAATTCAAGTATAAAATAATTAGACACAGATAAAATTCACTAAAGTAAATACCCAAAAAGAAAATCTAAGGCATTAATACAACAAGTATCCAAAGTTCTAAGCTCATAATGTCTAGAATAGTTTGCATAATCCTCTTGGAAACCTCAATTTATATACTTAGGGTGAGAATATAAGTATACTTAGTAGGGTAACCAAACTCTCTCATGTACATGTGAAAGAAGCATACTAATACACTGGTGATAAAACAGTACAACCAAATAACACCTAAAAAGGGAAACTAACCAATATTCATCCTCACAATGACACACTCATCAAATAATGCATCCAAGTATAATATCATAATAAGAATCGTATTGATAAGGTTATTCCACACTAATTTCCCACTGATTATCCATTCTCACGGCCCAATGATGTATGTCTCGGTGCTCCCATCTCTTTTTTATAACATCGTATCACATTAAATTACATCGCATCCCAACCAAAGACAATTAGGTTATCGCATTACAACCATAACCAGGATAGTAGGGTATCTTGAACATGAAGTACATCAACCTTGTGCCCTCTTCCTACCATGCACGATCCCCACCATAATTCATCTCATAATCTCACTCGAAAACACCTAGGTCACCACATCACACCTCGCCCAAAAACGCATGGTTCATCACATCACATCACATATCAACAGTTCACTTTTGACTTCTGACTATCACATATCATGCATGTCATCATCACCAGGAAGAGGGAGTGAGAAAGAGCAGGTGACCAGTCATCCATCCTCACCACTAGGGTGTTGGGAAAAACACCCCCAAAACTATTGGTTGTTGACACTAGTTTCTTGACATGGGTGGGACACATATATAAAATCATAAGGGAATATGATGTATATTTAATATCATAACACACAAGACCAACCTATTATTGTATCAGTCAGTGCTTTAGACCCAACTAAACTATACATTTTGATTACCATGCCATGTATATAATGAGTTATACATAAATTTATCTTACCATTATATTGTTGATATTATCATGTCCACTATTTAAATAGAAATTTCCATATATTAGTTATCATATCAAAATTTTATAGTAGTTCTCAGGCTATAATGAGAACCTAGCGATACTATGAAATTAAACTTAAATAAATGTACTAGGATCTAGATACATCATTATAACTAGACATAGATGATGTCTAACTATCATGTGTTGGGGGATCATAATCATTGAGACTTATTCTCATAAATTTCATACTTAGTGATCTTGAGTAGATGATATCATGAGGACTAAACCTCTAATAGGAACACTACATGTTTTGGGTGTCATTAGTCATTCCTATATATGAACACATGTAATAGTCTCTAGACTTGATATTATTATCTATGTGTGTCATTCGATCACATACTTTGATGTAAGGAAAAAACCATGACATTGAATTTGTGGCGAGGTAACTTGCATTGGGTATGTCATCGGTGGTATGACATTGATTGAATAATCAAGATAGAATTTTTCACTTATAATAGGAAGAGATATCTTGGGCCCAGTTCATCGGGATGGTGGTACCTTTACTAAATCCATAGTCATGGTAGAAGAAGATAAGTATATCTAGTAAGGTTAATAAATAATAAAGAAAGAAAGGATGATAACATAAAGTGTGTGTCCTTCTTTATGAGATATCATGAGATAAAGAGATTATATTACACAATGTGTGTTCATAGGAAGGTTGTTGTTACTATGACTAATCCTTATCTCTTTAGGGGTCATGATGGGTTGCAAGATTTCACTCTTGGTCTATGAATAGTATTCAATGCTATTGAGATAAGGGGTCAGAGGGTCACACACGATAGTTTATTCAAAAGTTTCCCCTATTCTAATGAATAAGAGTTTAGGAAATGGTGGGCCCCACCACTGGGAACTGAGATTTTTATAGGGATGTATGATCATCAATGAATAAATAAATTCATATTATTCGAGTTTAGAATAATTAATAATGAATTTATTTATTAAATTTATTTACAATTATTTAAGTAAATGCATGGAAAATATTATATTAATGAATATTATTTTAATATTCAAGGTTCATTTAATATTTGTGAGAACGAAGAGTCAAGTTAATCACTCACTTGTATCACGTAATATATTTATTATATTACAAGTAAAAGATAAATATATGAATGATATTTATGACTCGTTCACTCAGTAATAATATATCATTTATAGTTTATATAGTGAGTAATAAATATTCAGGGGTCGAGGAACCTTCTTCGAGTAATTTCATAAATCAATATATATATATAGGAGTAGAGAGGTTCTCACATGATGGATATTCACTATGGGTTCTTGAAAAATTCTCTCTCCTCTCTCACTTTCTAGAGACAGAATCTCTTGATCCATGGATCTCTCTCTCACACGTCATAATAATGTTAATGTGGTGATCGTCAGTATGTCGAAGGCATCATCAAATCTCCACACTAGTAATTGAAATTATATGATTGATGCCCCCATATATTTTTGAAGTATGTGTGGATGATCTAGAGGAATTCGACTTCAGATTATTCAAGTAGTGATCACCAGTAATGAATGGATGATAAACATGTGGATTCAGAACAAACCAGTTACTTATAGTTTATGTTTGTGCTTAAAATTCATCATGTGTGATCCTTAGGCTTTAACTAGAGCAGTACTTCGCTAGATATGGTGTTGTTACATCGATCATTAGTGAAAAATTTTAAATCTCCAGCCCACCAGCTTCTGTTGTGCACCCCAGTATCAAAAATTGTTATCAGAGGGATGCGTGAAGATTTTAATCTAAGGAAAAAAATTAAATTTGCATTAAATTTTGAAGAGGGTTTCATTCGGTCCCAACACTACAAATGATATTTCAATCCAACCCTGGATAACCAGTCCACAGTCATCTAAATTTATTAAATCAGATCGAAATCAATTGTTTACAGGTTTAAAATTAAAATAACATATATAAATATGTATATATTTTTTTAACTAAAGGTAGTTGTTGGGATGGTATTTGGGGAAATCAAGTATTTATCCTAGTTTCTCGTAGCTAGAATAAGGTTTTCTGGCTAGTTAATACTTCCACTGGTTATTATACATAAAAAAATATTTTAATAAAAAAAATTGAAGCATATTATTATAGGATTAGAAGAAAATAAAAAAAATAAAGAGAGGGACACTGGTCTTTAAAGACCCAAATAAAGTATTTTAAAAATTGTCTCTTGACAATTGAAGAGGCATTTATTGGAAATATTTTGTTTTAAAAAAGATTAAAAATTAAAACCATAACTAGGGGGTGGGTAGTAAAGTTTAGATATACCAAAAAAATCCTTCATTTTCCTCGGGTTGGCCCCCATCCTCATTGCCTGTTGGTCCCGATGGCCACCTGAGATCAGCCTCCTCTACTTCGACCAGTTGTCGCCCCACCTGGACTTTGATGCCACCTCCTAGCTCGGTCAACACACCCCTTTAGCACCTCTATCTCCTCTTACATAGGATCGACCTACCTCATTTGTGCTTACCTGGCACCTTTGGCATCGCTCCCTCCCCCGCTATAACCATTGGCAACAGCATCCCCCTGCCACCTTGTTAAACTATTGTCGTTGGCCAGCCCCTCTGACACACTCATCCTTGCATTGAACGTGCGACATACCTATGGAAATTCCACCACCATCATGTTTCCTCCAGACCTTCCTTCATCATTCCTCCCCAATTGGCCCTCTTCTTGCCATCCACAAGCCTCCTTCCATCTGTAGCTATCGCCTCACCTCGAAGCACCCACACCCAATCATCGCCCTATTGATCCACCCCAATCACTGCCTATCTGGCCACCATTAGAAGATCTTTTCACTTCTCCTAGCTAGATCTAGACTCCTGAACACCACATGACCCCACATGGATGGGTATTCCCCGACGAAATTGTCTCAAGTTGGGCACCTGAACCTAACCCTCGGGTTGGGGGTTTGGACGAAAATGCCCTCGTTATGCATTTTTGGGGTTAATTCCCATGTAAATTTACACTGGAAATTATTGGGAAAATTTCTACTGGAAATTCCTAAGAAAATTTCCATTGGAAATATTTATTGAAAACTTTCACCAAAAATTTCCAATGCTTATTTCCCACACATCATATGTATCCTATTATAAATATATAGTTTATTTTTTTAGTGGGAATTTATAATACAAAATTTGAGTATATGCACACATAATGTATTAATATATAAAAAAGAATGTAAATTTTCACCGCACATTTTCAATGAAAATTTTCATTAATAAATTTCACTACACATTTCCACAAGAAAATTGTAGCCCAAATTTCCACATGAATTTCCATAGCACATTTTCAATACAAATTTTCCACACATCATATATTCCCTAATATAAATATACAATGTATTTTTTTAATGAAACTTTATAGTGAAAATTTCCAATAAATGAAAAAAACATTGAAAATTTGATTATCAAAAAAGCAAATTTTCAGTACAAATAAAGTAATATATAAATAAACAATTTAATTTTCTAATAAAAACTTGCAATACAAATTTCCAATGTAAATATCCAATAAAAATTTTCATAGGAAATTTACAATGGAAGTTTTCATCACTTATAGTTCTAATAAAAATCTTACTACTACATAAATAAAAATATATAAATTTTCTTTGAGAATTTATATTGAAAATTTCCACAATAAACCTTTAGTTGAGATTCTCACAGGGAAGTTTTTAGTTCAAATTTTCACTTAAATTATCAAAGAAATTTTTTATTTAATTTTTATTATTATTACACTAAAAATTTTATTATAAAAATTCTAAAATAAATGTTTGCTTACATTTTAAGTTTAAATATATTAGCACATAAATAATTTATTAAAAATTTGAATTACAAATTTATTACAAAAATTTCCATTGCAAACTTTCACTGGAAATTTGCATTGCAAACTTCCACCGAAAATTTTCAGTGCAAACTTTCAATGGAAATTTCAAGGAAAAACTTCCAATGGAAATTTGCAGTGTAAACTTATACTAAAATTTTCAGTGAAAATATATTGATACATAAATAAAAAATGTAAATTTTCATTAAAATTTTACAGAGGATTTACTATGGAAGCTTTTAGTGTAAATTTCCACTAAAAACTTTTAGTGAAAAGTTCCATTCACAATTCAATATATTATATTAGTATTTATATTTATTATTAACACATTAAAAATATCTTTGTTATTAATATTTAATAAAAATATTATTAAACTGTTATTTAATAAACAATTTTATTAAATATAAAATATGTAATTAAAATATATTGATTAGATTAAAATTTGATGTCACATAAATTCATTTTAAAACCTTTAAAAATATCCAAATATAAACTAACGTATCATATTTTTATTTATTTTTATTATTAATATTTTATAATAATAGTTTTTATTAAATGATTTATATTTAAATTTGTTGTTAATATTTTATAATAATATTTTCAATTAAAAATTTTATGGTTATAATTTATTTAAAATCATTTACACAGGAGGAAGGGTATTATGGTCTAATCATTTCAAATTTATTAATTTTTTTTTTTAAAAACACTGCATCTAAAAAACGGATCTGCTACCATGTTTTTATTTTTTGAGGTGGGGAGTCATCCCACCGTGTACCTTACCCTCAGGTCCACGCGTGGACCTGAGACGATTTAAATCCATTCCCCGACAGGTTTACGGATGGGTGCGCACAACCTATGCCTGAGTGGATCGACCCAAAACGGGATGGGTGGGTCCTTTCCGACCCAAAAAAGATCTAGACAGGTCTGAACCAATCCTTGATTGATCGGGGTGGGTACTACCCAACCCACCCAGCCTTATCCGAGTTTGCGCGGAACCTGACTAATATTTAAAAGTTTATATATGTGTGTGAATGTGTATATATGTATATATATATATATGTTTAAAAAATAATAAGTAATATTCAAAAATAAGTTAAATTTTGAGATATAATTAAATTAATTGATGGGTCCAAACGACGTAAATTTTGAATTAAAAATAAGGGATAATTTTTAATTCATTAAAATAGATCTCGAAAATTTTTATTGTAAGTTTAATTTTTGTTTATGCAAATAATTTAGTACTTGGGTTTAATGCGTATCGACTAATCATGATTCATAGACCAACCAATTAATGTATGATATTTATTTATTTAATTAATTATTTTAATACATGTTTAAGATAATTATTTTAATAAATGATGATTTGTGTGTCGATTTTTCATCATTATATGTATAAGGGTTTGCACACCCAAATAAAAAAAATTATTTGTATTCTATCATCCTGAGACCTCCTCGTTTGCGTGCAAGTATTTTTTTATAATTAAGAAGATGAGAAATGACATATTTCACACTGAGATTTAGGGAAACACCGTATAAGAGTTTGACACATTGGACGAGTGAGTGTTGCAACTCAATTCGTAAGCGACGCAACTCAAGGAGTTACCCCTGGGGTCTAGGTTGATCCATTATTCAATTGATGGATTAATCATTAGAATCAAATCACGATCACATCATATAATTTTATTTATGCATGGTTTATTATTTTATGTATGTGTAGTTTTAAGCGCAATCACATAAAATAATAATCAAGCATGCACAGATAAAATAAACATTTGATGTGATGAATGTTTTTTATTTATTGCATGGTTAGTTGTGAGTGAAATCACATAGTACCTACTTATGATATAGAAAAAGATTTCATTTCATTATGAAATTATAAAAAACTCAAAGAAGTATTAAGTCAAAAATGTCTTCCGTCATTTGAATTTGAACAAAACTGGGTGTACGGGGTGCTCGATCAACCAAAGTTGAGGGCGTCTCATATTATTGGGGAGTTATTATGAGAGTGATGAGTTGACTTATCTAATGTTGGTAGAAAAAGAGTATCCAAATATATATTTCTAAAACATTAGAGGAAAACATTGAGTAAATCAAGTTTTTGATTTTAAAAGTTGAGATTTCACTCAACAAATCAAGGAGTCGCGAGTTAATATGGTTGGTCAGTCAAACGCATACCTTGAACTCTCCAAGTAGTGGCATAGACATATCTTGTAGACTATGAGGAGAGGTTTTAAATATCTTTTCCACTAGAATAATCAAGTGACAAAGTATTCTGATTCTAGTACAGAGGGTTTCTAGAATTTGATAAAATAATAGGAGAAATTTAATGATAAATAATTTCTAAATCGATAATCAAGATAAAAGTACAATTAGATGGTTTTATTTTTTAAAAAATGGAAAGTAAAACCAAAATTACACTGTGGTAAATATTGGATAAATAACATGTCCAAACTGACATGAATTTCAAATAGTGGTACAAGGGATTTTACAAAGTACTAAGACATCATAAATTCAAGGTGTTGGTGTCCCCAATACCTATTGAGCCACATCAAGAAGAAAGGGTGAGAAAAAATTCTTACAAAAGGTTCATGTATGATGCATATGATGGTTATGTCATAATTATATCATCAACGTTCAAATTTTGTTGTGGATACAAAATCAAGAGATGGATGATTTCACATGTTGTCACATCTTTGAGAAGCTTGCAAGGAGAAAGTTAAGCGAGATATGAATTGGTGATAATTACACTTGTTACGTGAAAATATGAAAGGAAGATCACGATCTTTCAAGACATATCATTCTTATATACTTTTCACTCAGTTACTCCAGTTTCATTTAATATTAAAAAATGAATATTAAATGGAAAAATATCTTCATTACATTTGGGTAAGGTTCACCAAGGTGATAAGAACTTAGAAAAGTATTAATCTTTAGTTCTTATGGTGAATAAGTTTAAAGACAAAGAGAAAAGTCCAATGTAAAGTGTGATGCCAAACGCACCTTCACAATTTCCTTCAAGTAATATAGGAATGGAATTAAACATGTGGTTATTTTCTTCACATATCATGAAATAAATTTATAGAAGCTTAAATGCAATGAACTAAATTGAAGAACCAAGTAGTCATTTCTTTTTCAGGTATATTCATCAATTGTAAGTAATGTTTATACTATACTTTTTGGGTATTAAATACAATATGCCTATTACATATTTGTATTTAAATACAGTGACCAAGTAAGTAAATAAATGTTACTAGAAGCAAGTTGTGTTCTCTAAGTGACTGAAAAAGGGTGGTTCCCAAGTCAGTGGTGAGAATCACACAACTTTTAATTACTTATTAAATGGTTCAAGTTGAACTTTTATTAATTATTAAAAAAAATTATCTCACTTGTCTTTTAGACACAATGATACATTGTTCCGATTCAGGAATAAGTGTTATTTGTGGTTTTTAATACCCAAAAAATAGTTCTATAATACTATAATCATTGGAAATACTTGATAAATATAAAATATAAGACTTACATACCCAGTTGTGGAAATATAATAAATTTTAAGGCATAATTAAATATTTTTCAAGGATATACCTAGTATGGTTTTAGACTGTTTTGGAGTTAAAGACCTTAGGTATTATCAAACGAATTATGTACTTAGTTTTGGACAAAAAAAACCTTTAAAAATAAAGGTAATCTATAAAGATTTTGGAATTAGTTCATACAAAGAGTGTAAATTATTCCAAGGGTAATATAGTGGTAAGTATAATTCATAATATTCCTTTAATTGTTTAAGGAATGTGAAAGTGAAGTATGATATATGCATGGTCAGAAGATATGAGATTCTTTGGGCTGGTGTGTTGAAGAATATCTTGCCTAAGCATTCATCGATCAATATAATGTAGCATGGAGTAATTCCCAAACGCACATTACCTTATCCACATCAAATCTATGATTCTAATAAGGAGGATTGATAACGAGTCTTACATGTTAACATTGATCAATAAAATGTATCATGGAGTAATTCCTAAACACATATTTCCTTATACACATCAGAGTCAATATGTAAGTAAAAGGAATATCAATGTTGATATTTATTTGCATTGTGAAAAATATTCTATTTCGAGACATGCTTCACAAATAATAGTGTTATCCCATAATTGTATGAAAACTATCATGAAAAATGGATATCATATAAGTTATAGTATGATGGAAATCCATTATATCATAATAACTTGTGTTTCTATGCAAAGTGTTTGTTAAGGATTAAAACAAACTTGCATCAAGAAATACACAATGTGCATCTAAAGTAATTATCCTAAAGTTTTCTAAGGAGATTATAGAAACCCCTAAGATAGAAAAGTGGTAGTCAAATTATAAACTATATTTCCATAAAAGGGTTCACATCACTATTCGAGATAGTGGGAGAAAGATTGACTTAGATTTAGTTAATCCCGAATATGCACAAATAGTTGACATTGGAAAAAAGTTCCACAAAATCATGTGGAAAGAGAATGTTCTAGAGATATGTACTGTATAGAAAAGATAAAACCATGGTAATGGTTTTGTATTCACTACGGTTGGTAATACATTATTCATTGAGAATAATAATTCCTACAAGTAAACAGTATATGGAAATTAGCTAAAATTAACAAGATAAATTAAAATTCAATAATAGATTCCATGTATCAACATATAGGGGATTATTATTTTTGAATAATATGGTGGGTATTAAAATAAGATTATATATGGATGGTGAAATTTTGGTCTCTATTGGTTATACCAAGTCCTTATACCTAAATTCATTAGAATTTTACTTATCATAGCTACTTTCTATGTTCATTAAATTGGTAATTGGATGTCAAGGACAACTTTCATGGAAGGTTTCTATATGATGCAACCAAAAAGGGTTGGTGACACCATGGAATGCCAATAAGGGGTATGAGTTACTGAAATATGATTTAATAATTAAGTAAAAGATAAGATCAAATTATATTCATTCTAAATGAATTTTGTCCATGTGTTTATATTATGTTAGTGGGAGCGCCAATGTTTCCAAGTAAAATATGTTTGATAACACATGGGAAAATTTTATTGGTTTTATAGTTAGTTAAGACCATAATTGAAATAATTATCCATATATTAACTTAAAGTAGCAACATAAGTTATAGGTAACAAGATCTTATGAGGTAGATCTAATGATTTCTTAGACCTAGTCAATGGTATATATATATATAGACAAGGTATTGAAAAAAAATTGAAACAATTCGAGTGAGAATTATTATCAAATGTCACATGGAATAAATCTCTCCAAGATGACATGTACAATACATGGGAGGATATTAATGTGGTGATTTGAATATCATGTGCTTTTTTTGATGGATGAATCATGTATTCCATGATATGTATAAGAAATGATATTGCCAACATAAATTTTTGGGTAGGAAAATATCAGTTTTATCCAGGAGAACTAAAAGAGAAGCATTCAGAACTATCAAATTGTACTAGAACAATTACAATGGATATATACCTGGTATGATGTGAGGAAGGGACACTAGTTATAGGGGTACACAAACTAGTATTCCTATAGATAAATATGATCTAATATTATGGTTAGGATGATGTAATGAGCAAGACAAGCTCATCCAAGCTAGTGGAAGCCATATCTACAAATACTGAGTACATCATGGCTTCTAATGTAGCTAAAGAAGAAGTGTATAATTCATAATGATTTGTTCTAGTTTTTGGAATCGCACCTAGTATATAAAGTTTTATCATAATATAAATTAAGATAATTATACTACAATTACTAGCCAAGATGTCAAGTTTAGACAGTGGACAGAAGTATATCTACTTGGGGTTTACATCTCTTAAGGATTTTTACTCAAGAAGGTGAGGTCATAAATAGTATAATAACCACACAACAGAGACATGGCAATCCCATGAATAAATCCATAACTTGGTAGAAACATGATCTTATCATGTGAGAGATAACAAGGTTCATTAGCAAGTTGGATTTAGTGAAAGTGGGAGTGTTGTATTAGTGGGTTCCCTAGACCAAACTAAATAGTATTTTTTGATTGCCATACCATGTATATACTGAGTTATGCATGAAGTTATCTTACCATTATAGTTTTGATATTTCTCCATCCACTATTTAAATGGTAATATTCATAGATTAGTTTTCATATCAAAAGGTTATAGCAGTTCTCAAGATATATAATGAGAACCTCATGATACTATAACATTAATCTTAAACAAATGTCCTATGGTCAAGATACATTATTCTGACTAAACACAAATAATGTCTGACTATTAGGTGTTATGGGATCATAAGCACTGAGACTTCTTCGAATGAATTTTTTACTTGGTGATCTTGAGTAGATGAGATCATGAGGACTAACCCGTTAATAGGAATACCACATGTTTTGGGTGTCATTGGTCGTTCCTATCTGAGGACACATGTAATAGTCTCCAAGATTGATATTATTATCGATGTGTATCATTTGATCACATATTTTGATGCAAGGAAAAAACAATAACATTAAATTCATGGAGAGGTAGCTTGTATTGGGTGTGTCATTGGTGGTATGGCATTGATTGAATGATCAAGATAGAATTTGTTGCTTCTAATAGGAAGAGATATCTCAAGCCCAGTTTATCAAGATGATAGCACCTTTACTAAATCCATGGCTGTGGTAGAAGAAGGTAAGTCCATATAGTAAGGTAAATGAATAATAAATCAATAAAGGATTATGAAACAAAGTGTGTGTCCTACTTTATGAGATATCACGAGACAAAGAGATTATATTATACGGTATGTGTTTGTAGGAAGGTTGATGTTGCTATGACCACTCCTTATCACTTTAGGGGCCTTAATGAGTTTCTAGATTCCGCTCTTGGTTTATGAATATTATTCATTAATATCAAGTAAGGGCCTAGAGGGACACACACAATAGAATATTAAAAAGTATACCTTATTATGATGAATAGGAGTTTAGGACATGGTGGGCCCCACCACTGGGGTACAAGATTTGTCCAGAGATGTACGATGGATAATGAATAAATAAATTCATATTATTAGAGTTTAGAATAATTAGTAATGAATTTATTTATTAAATGTATTTGCAAGTATTAAAGTAAATACATGGAAAATATTACATGAATGAATATTATTTTAATATTCAAGGTACATTTAATATTTACAGAAACAAAGAGTCAAGTTAACGATTCGCTTTTATCACGTAAAATATTTTTTATATTAAAAGTAAGTGATAAACATATAAATGATATTTATGACTCAACCAGCTAGACATAATATATCATTTATAGTTTATATAGTGAGTAATAAATATTTAGGGGTCAGAGAGCCTTTTCCGGGTAATTTCATAACTCACTATATATAGAAGGAGAGAGGCTCTCACATGATGACCATTCATTGTGAGTTATTGAGAGCTTGTATCTCATATCCCTCTTTCTAGAGAGAGAATATCTCGGTCCAAGGATCTCTCCCTCATGCATCACAAGAACATTGATGTAGTGATTGTTATAATGTCAAAGGCATCGTCGGATCTCCACGCTAGCACCCGAAATCAAATGATCGATGCTCCTGCAGATTTTTGAAGTGCGTGTGGATGATTTAGAGGAATTAAATTTTGAATTCTTTGAGTAGTGATTACCTGCGATTAAAGGATGATGAGCACACATATTCATATCGAACTAGGTATTTATGGTTTATGTTTGTGATTAAAATTCATCACGTGTGATTCTTGGGATTTAACTAGGGTAGTGTTTCGCCAGTGATGACATAGTTACATCGATCACCGATGAAAAATTTTAAATCCCCAGCCCATTGACTTTCGCTACATGCCTGGGTACCAACACCTATGGGTACACCACACAAGATCCATCCCAACTAACAACATAGCCCTCGAGGCATCACAACCTTTATCACTTTTTATACCAACACTAAAAGTACAACACCATATAATAAGCCACAATCCATATTCCACTTTTCATTTTTAAACAATCCATTTCCCAAATTTTCCATTTACCAACCAAATCCATTTCAATGGCTCATTTATTTCAAATTTTACAGTCCATTAATTCCTATATAAACATTAACCATTTAAACCACACATCCCACTTCAATTCAAGTCTTCATTATTCATTTCAACCCATATTTCAAACCAACCCATATAATTTCTATTTCAACATTATCATCCATTTAATTTTGTTACTAATCAGAAAACTAGCATAACATAACACATCGCGACAACAAACAACCCATCATCCTCATGAAAAAAAATCCCACATAGCCACCATCATAGCCACAACCATCTCCTCATTACAACTGCCACATCACCACTAATTTCCATTATAATCACCCCATAGCATGTCCACACAACACAAAACACATCCACACATCAAATCACTTTCCACAACATGTCACATATCATTTTTCATATTGTTTGGGGATATTTTCATCAATTCTGCATCACTTTTATGGTTATTCTCACACAAGTGTAATTTTACAGGGGAAACATTTCATTAACCAGATATAAGTGATTAGACCATTCCATTTAGGGTGATATCAAACAATCACAAAATAGGGGTTCCACGCCACAAAAACCACAACACAAACAAAACCTCTAACGACCAAATTTTTTTAATAAGACATCAATCCCATATAATCAAAATATCAACAATAATATCAAATATGTAAAAACATGCGATTTGACCCCCCCCCCCCCTTCAATTTCAGTAAAACACTTAATTATCTTCATTAATATAGTGTATACTATCTTCTCAAAAGATAAAAAAAGTACAAAACCCTCCCACATGATATAAATGATGAGAAATGAAGGACCCCCTACCTGAAAAGAGGAATCTTTGCACAATTCGCTACACCAAAATGGGGGTTTTGCACATAGGATGGAACCAATACGAGAAAAACTCAAACCAACAACAACAACAACGGGGTCTCATGACCCCAAGGGAAAGGCTCTAAAACGCCCCGTCTTGAGATAAAGTAAGCAGTAAAAAATGAATGAAAGATCTTACTTTTAGACTTAATATACACAAAACAGTCGGTATTTTAGAATGCATATATGATTTTAATTTACCATTAATGTGGGTCTCATCAAATATATGCAGAAGAGTCATTTAAAAGCTACAAAATTTTAATAAATAGAGGATACAAATATCCTCTTTTGAAACGGCTCTTAATTACCTTAATTAAGACTTTAAAACCATTTACATTAAAAAAATGTAAAAAGGGAAAAACTGTAAATTCTGAAAAAATTGGAACTTGCTACCATTTGGATCTATCATTAGAATCTACTGTCAGAAACTATCATTATCATCTACTATCAAACTAAGTCTACTACCACCAGTATCTGCCACTGATCTCTAAAACACCCTTTGTTCACCCACAGGCCTAGGGAAATTCAAAGGGAAAAGGTTCTTAGGAATTGGGGCATTACAAGAGGAATACAAAAATGAAATAAATACATATCAATTCTTATCTAGGGAGTAGGCCATAAATGAGAAAGAAACTTGGTTCAAATCATACAAGAGAAGAATCAGTGGGAGATGAGTGTGTGTGTGTGTGTGCGTGTGTGTGTGTGTGTGAAGTGTTGCTCTGGGCAGTGGTGCTCTATTGGTTGGAGGGGAGGGGTGTAGAGTGGAGGTGAGTGGTGTCTTGAGTGAAAACTGAAGGGGGAGATGGAAGGAAGGGAGGGGCGACAACCAGAAGGAGGTTGGTGACTATGATTAGAGAGGAATCTAAGATAAGATCAAAGAGGGAGAGGCCTGAGAGGATGCACATGCATGATAGAGGAAATTAGGATAGGGATGGTGAATTATATTAGGTAATCTCGGGCAACCCATCTCCATGACATGTCATGTCGTACACCACATGATGTTACAATATGCTGTATGCATGCAGTTAATTTCACCTGAAGGTACTAACTCTATCACCATAACCCAAATAATACCCAATTTAATACCACTCAAACCTGAATCATCGAGTACCATTTCCCTATTTAAAACCCTTTTAAAAAACCGATCTCCGGTTTAGGACACTGCATGGAAGGAATGTGGGGATCAACATCCTCTCCATTTCCAACCTAAAATGGTGGGTTAATTATTCTCATGGGATGATGATGCATATAAACAATTTACCAAACCACATCTGGTGCATTATGTGTTTTTATTTGTTTCAAATTCCAAAAAATCTAATTACCCCAATACCCCCAAGCATATCCTTCTGCACATCTAACCCCAAACTCATCTTCTCTCTCCTAAATTAAATTGTTTTTCCACCAAAAATATTTGGTCTCATATATTTTTTTCAAATGGTATCAAAATTTCAATATGTCAATACCAATGTGGTCATTACATCGATACAAATAAATATAGACCAATATATGAGATTTTTTTTGAATTTTAATTTTTTAATATACAACACAGATTTGTACAGTAAATTTACAATATATTTTTTTAACTCTTACTAGTTATTTTTTTATAGAAAAAAATATATATTAAAAAAAATACATATATGTATATATATATATTTAATTATATACATGAATATATATTATTATAATTGCATACATACATATTACTATAATTTTTTTCCACTCATAATCTTTGATCTGATATATTCTTTTCATATGGAATAAGAATTTCAATTTTTCATCACCAATGCGATCATTTAATTGATATGAATAATTCTAGGATCATATATGACACATTTTTTTAATTTTATTTTTATCATATACAGATACGGATTTGTAGTGTAAATGTATAGTATATTTTTCAAAAAAAAAGTAATGATTATTTGTTTATACAAACAAAATACATTAAAATTATATATAGATAAATCTTTTAGAAAATTAATGAGTATACGTGTGTGTGTGTGTGTGTGTGTATATATTCAAGTATATACATACATACATACATACATATTACTATAATTATTTACAAATATACATATCTATCAGTCCATGAAACTATATGAATTTGCATGCATGCATCATTCAAATATAAAATATTTACAAATATAATTACTTACATGCATATATAAATAGAAATATATACACACTTACATACATATATCATATAAACATATGTATATATACATAAACATATATATAATTATACATACAACATAAATCTTACTGTATAAAATTTAAAATGTATTTTATTTGTATACACTTTTTGTAATAATTAATTTTTTTATACCAACATATCAATAAATATATCTAAAAATTACTAATCATGTACACACACATATATATAAATCAATGAATGTGTGTGTGTGTGTGTAATGTATTTTTACATAATTATCTATACACAATGTAAATGTATAAAAATGAATATATATACGAATTAAGTGCTTCATGTCCTGTGTACAAAAAATACACTTTAAAATACAAATATATATTAATATAAATATATAAATATATATTATTACATTCATATGAAAATAAAAATAATGTGATGATTCAGAGATATAAGTACATGCATGCATAGTATATATATGTATATATACAAGCATACACAGACATATATATAAATTAATGAATATTTGTATATATAATGTATTCTTATGAAATTATGTACATGAACTACTGAAAATTTAACCTATCCCAATGGTTTGAAACCATTATGATAGCCCCTGAAACCATTGGGATGGGCTATCCCAACGGTTCTAGGAACCGTTGGTATGTGAGTCATCGAGATAACCCTATACTAATGGTTTATAGTGAACCATTAGTATAGGGTGGTTGGAATTTGATTTTACCAATGGTTTACTGTGAATCGTTGGGATAGAGATATTCAAATAGTTTTAAACTATTGGAAAAAAAGATATCCCAATGGTTCAAACTGTTAACATAGAGTTATCCCAATAGTTTTGAACTATTGGGAAAGTCATATACCAATAGTTCATAGTGAAACATTGGTATAGGGTGGTTAGACTTTTGTTTTACCAATGGTTAATTATGAATAGTTGGAATAGATGTATGTTAATGGTTATGAAATTGTTGGTATAGCCCCCCCCCCCCCAACTCCCCATCCAGCAGTATCCCCATTGTTCGCTGCACCAGAAATCATAATTTCAAAATAGAACACACCTGCAATCAAAGCTTCAAAACAGAACACAAGAAATAATCATACCAATATAACACTGCACCTACAATCAAAACATAACATATGAAATAATGAAGTGAACTGCCCACTTCACCTATAATAAAAACAGAACACGTGTAATGAAAATAGAACATCTTCAACACATATAACCTATAATGCAACCAATAGATCATCCTCAAATAGAAAAAAAAACCAATACATAAATAATGATAAAATATGAAATCAATTGATGCATTTAACCAATGATAAAAAAACATACAAAATATCACATATATTTATTCACACCAAATAATCAAACAAAAAATGTCATAAATATCAGTCAAAAATGTAATGGATCAATATATCCCTCATCATAATCACTATAATCACTATCATCCTTAGCCTCATCATCATCCTCATCCTTGACCTCAACCACAGTCACGCCCTCTTCCTCACGGTCATCCTTACCCTCTTACTTGCAGTCATACTCACCACCACCATCGTTGGGAATGTCATCATCCCGAACACCACTTGGACTATAGCTTGATGCACTATATAACGTATGCATCATCGACATATATTCATCAAAAGTCACAACGATCTCTGGTGGAAGTTATGGACATAAAACTTCCATCAGTTTCATAAATTCATTGTTTTCCCTTTGAGCTCATTATTCCATCTATATGGATTTTTTTTAGCATTTTATGCCTTAGCCTCATCCAGTGTTACCCGTTATGAATCAGTGTTACTATAACTTTCACCTGAAGTGGTATAATACCTCATCAAGACAATACTCTTCTCTGGTTGACAGCGTACTCTACCATGGTGCTCATCTCCCAAAACTTGATGTAAGTGGTCGTTTGAGAAAAAGTTGTCAGGTTCCTAGGCATCAAGGTCCTCCAAAGTAGACTGTTACAAATATAGATAGACTACTAAGATACATATATATATATTTAAAATTAAAATCAAGAAAGTAAAACTTACAATTTTTCATTGTGCTGGTTCATTTACCGCGCTTCCATATTTTTTCTTTCTGCTCGAGAAAAACAATTTTGTTCGAGGCACACGTCCTTCAATATTTAAAACCTCTCTCTACAATGACATTTAATGTAGGAAACCATAATTTAAAATAGGTTATTAATAATTAATTTCATAACTAAAATAAAATGGATATTATTTCTAAATGAAGTTGAAAAGAAAAACATATAGTGGATAAATTATAACTAAGTATCAATGAATGGGTTATCAATAGATATAACATATATATAAGTGAAAAGTTCATCACAATAATCAATAATAATGTGGCTGTGTGATCACCACAATTAATGATAAGATGAACATGTATTACTATAACATAAAGTCATATACATGAATGGGTTATTAACACTCTAATCGTGACTATAACATAAAGGAATTATGTTTTGGTAAGATTTAATTATACACATAAATGGTCATTTTGAGATTTTAAATATATTAATTGAATTGTTTTGATTTAATGATACAAGTGAAATTTTGTTTCTCCGTTACATGAGGTCCTAGTGTTCTTTGGAACCCCTCATTTTATTATTGTGATCCAAATCATGAATATAAGAATGAATTTTCATGGTTTTTTTATAATCTTTATATAAATTTATTTTTTATTCAATTTAGTTTATTCTAGTATAGTTACATTCTAATCATGCTTAGTTAGGACATATTCATTCATGTTTACAAAGTTTCATTTAGTCTAGTTTGATTCGTTTCAATTCGATTTTTTTAGTTTGGTTTAAGTTTAGTTGTGGGTGGTTCAGGCTAGTTCAATTCATTATTGATTTGTTTAAGTCCATTTTTTAGTTTAACTAAGTTTTTTTTAGAACTATTCCATTTGGTTTGATTTATTTCATTATAGTTTAGTTCTATTTGGTTTGAATCAATTTAATTTTTCTATATTTAGGTTAACTGATTTTTGTTTAGTTAGATCCAATTTCATTTTCTTCAAATCGAGATAGTTCAAGCCTATCAGTTTCAACTAAATCTAATTTAGTATAGACCAAGTTGGGTCAATTCATATTGGTCCAATCCAATTTGGTTTAGATCTAGTTTAGTCTATTTAGACTAAGTTAGTTCAATTTCATTCAATTCAATTCATATTTATTTGGTTAGATTTCAGTTGTTTTAATTGTATTATATACAATCCAAATTTGTGTATGGGGTTTTCCCCTCTTTTTGTAAATAAATAAAAAAGATAAGTTCAGTAATATTTGGTTTTTAATGAAAAATTGATTGTTTATAAATAAATAAGAGAAATAAAAAAGAGGATATTTAATTTTTTAATATTAAAAAATTATTTAAAAAGTTATAATAAAAAATAATTATTTTCTTTTAGTTTTTTAAATCTTTTCAACTTGGTTCATTTGGGGTTAATTTTTTTAATTAAATTTAGTTTAAGACTGTTTAGTTTGGGTTGTTTTTGGGCTATTCACACTAATTTGACACAATTTTTCTTAGCATAGTTTTGGTCTATTCTAATTTATATCATTTGGTTTAATTCAATTTATTTAGGTTCTCTATGAACCACATAATTTTTATTTAGTTTATTTATATTCAATTTGGTTCATTTCAGCTAGGTAAATTTTGGTTTTTACTGATTAGGTTCGGTTTGGTTCAATGCAGTTTAGTTTTCTTATGGTTCTACCAAGATTGAGTCTATTTGAGTGAATTTGGTTTAATTCAATATAGTTTGGTTTCAATAATTTTATTTTATTTGGTCTAATTGGTCTTTAGTTTCTTAACTTTAGTTTTTTTTGGTTTAGTTTATCTTGGTTCGAGTCTAGTTGGTTTATCTATGTTTAGTTTAGTTTGGTTTGATTTGGGTCCGTTTGGTTTGGGTTGGTGTGTTCTGGTTCTGATATGTTCTTGATGGTTTGATTTGGTTTAGTTCAAGTCTATTAAGTTCAATTTAGTTTGAGTCAAAATGAGTTAATTTATTTTCATTTTTATTAATTTTATTTTATTTGATTTGGTTTGAATGATCATCATTTGATGTTTTAGGTTTGATTTAGTTTAGTTTACTATATTTAGGACAAGTCAATTTAGTTTAGTTTTATTTAATCTTATTTCATTCCTATCTATTTAAGTTTTCTTAGATTAGTATAGATTAGTTCATATCATTTAGAGGAAGCTTTATCCGATTCATTTTATTTATTTTTTATTTAAATTAGTTTGGTTCAGCTCAATTTAGTTTGATTTAGTGTATTTTGATATGATTCAATTTCATGTAGTTTTTTTTTTTGAATTATTTTATTTTGGTTTGATTTTTTTTTAGTTTCATGCAGTTGTGTTCTGTTTAGTCTTTATCTATATAATTTTATTCATTTTAATTCCATTAAGTTAAATTCCATTTGGTTTGAGTTAAAAAGATTTAATTTATTTGGGTATACTTTAATTCATTTTGATTTAGTTCAATTTCATTAGATTATGTTTAGGTTAGTTAAATTCTTTTTTATTTGAGTCAAAATAGGTATGTTCATTTTAATTAAGTATTTCATAGTTTGAATCAATTCACTTATCATTTCTTTAGTTAGGTTCTATTTAAATTGATTTGGTTTGATTTGATTTGGATCACTTTGTGTGATTTTTTCAGATTGGTTTGGTTTTCTTTGGGTCTAGTTGGGTCGATTTGGTTTAGTATAGTTTATTTTAGTGTGGTTTGGATCTATTTAGATTGGTTTAGGTTATTTTGATTAGATTTATTTAATCTTATTATGTTATTTATTATAGATTGTTCAATTTCGTTTTGTTCTAATTAGATTAGGATAATTTTTTAGTTATATTTGATTTAGTTTTGGTTTTGTTCAAGTTAATTTAGTTTAATTCAATTTGTTTCTATTATGTGTAGTTTAGTTTTCTCAGTTTTACTCATGTTAGGTTATGTCAATTTAGTTATATTCACTTTAATACCTTTATGTTTAACTTTATTTGTTCTACTATGGTTTTATTTTGTTTGATTATATCCAGTTTAGTATGGTTTAATTTTTGAAGGTTTAGATTTCTTGATTTTCATCTTCTTGGGATGGGTCAATTTGATTTGGGTTAGGCCTGATCACTTCAGGATCATCTGAGTTAGTTTAGTCTATTTCAGTTCATATTAGTCTAGTTTGGTAAAATATGTTTTCTATTATATCTAGTTTCATTCATTTTAGTTTAGTTAAATTTTGTCATGCTCAATTTGTAAAGGGGGGTTTAATTAAGACATCTTTATCGAACACCCTAGGTAGGGGAAGAGAGGTTTGAGAAGGGGGGTTTGAGCAAGACATATTTCCATGATACCCTAAGTAGGGGATCTTGGTCCAGTGGACAAGGATCTACAGAATGAGAGGAATAATGTGCAAAAGATGATGATAGGGGAGGAGGAAGGTATCTATATATGTGATGTACTGCCTTATGCTGGTATTTATATAAGAAAACATTTTCATATGTAGTGAATTTTGATATGTGTAGTTGCCTATATCTCTAATAACTCCACTACTTTCAAACATTCAACTTTAGTTTAATCTTCATCTATGTGTATTTAGGCACTGATTTAAATAGTTTTATTTTTTAGTGTTTTATATGGATTAATTCCATTCATTTCACATTGGTTTAATTTAGTTTGATTCAATTTGATTTAGTTTAGATAAATTTTTTGTTATGTGATTGATTATGTTTCTATAATTTCTTTTAATTTGGCATGGTTCAACTTGAATAAGGCATAGATATTTTAGTTTAGTTTGAATTAGTTTAGTTTTTTTTTGTTTGTGTATGTTTAGTGTAGATAAGGTATTTTCAGTAATATTTGGTTTTGGTCAGGTTTTCTTGGTTTGATTTAGGTCATTTAATACCAAGTCATATTTTTCTATTAATTTTTATTTATTTCACTTCATTTTAGTTCAATTCCATTCAGTTTGGGTTTGGTTAAGTTGAGTTTTTTTTTGTTTTGACTCATTTTAATAATTATTACTTTGGTTTAGGTTATTTCTATTTGATTCTATTTGGTTTGGGTTTGTTTAGATCATCATCAATTCTATCTTTATCATCCTGTTTATTATCTTCATTTTTTAGGGAAGGAAAAATTAAGGTAATAAATCCCTAAGCCCTAGAAAAAAAGTAAAATATAAAATATGAGGTATAAGAATTATAGTCCTATCATGAAGGGATAAAACATAAAATTTATGAGTCAATTCTCTAAGCAGGACCAAATCACTTAATTTAACTACTTTTTTGGTAAGTGAATTTGTAAGCTAATTGACCCCCATATTTTCATGTGCTATAAAAAATTAATTACATCTAAGTAAATGAGTGTCGTACCTGCTTCCTCTCATGGTCTCACATCATAGTTCACCTTAAAGTATGGATGTATGTCATAGAATCCTTGTTTTTATATTTTTTCCCAACAATTCCTAAAAAAATCAATAATACAAAAGTAAGTATTAATGAAAATCATGGTAATTTTTATTTAAAACCCTCAATTTTTATTAATACCTTGATCTCGATACTCGTCCAATGAGTAATCATTTCCCGATAATATTCTACTAGACAGTCATCCATGACAGGTGTGTCCTCTAAATCCATGTCAATTCTATCACACCAACCACTATACAAAGCATGCTTATAGTCTCTTTGGAGCTCACCTAATTCCATAAGTCATGATGGCCTCACAACCTCACCATTGGAAAAATTAAAATAAAGCTAGCAGCAAAATATTAATTCATATAAATACAATAATAATATAACATTAAATACAATGAATTTTTTTACCCATATTTGTTCCCAAGCATTATCCTTAACTTCATTTGGCAGGTGTTGCTAGGAGGGTGGACAAATGGGAATAATATCAGATTATTTGGAAATCATCACTAAAAAAATCCTACATCCTAGTCCTATTTTTCTAATCATTTGTTTGTCTTCATTGTACTCCACCATCAGCTGTGTACAGCGGTTCCACACATCATGAATGCATGTATGCCCACTCCGCTTATCGGTAGATTCAGTTTTTAAAGAATAAAACAAATATTATATCAATACATCTTATAATGAAAATAAATTGTGGTAAAAAAAATACTAGAGTTCTATATATATATCTAAGGTAGTCTGATCAATGGGAACCACTAGATCCCCCAACACTGAAGGAACATCTACCTGTACATATGGAGTGGGTCTCAGTGTATGCTCTGTAAGCTCAAAATGTGTTGTAGCAGCAGTCGAAGAATCAAGAATGTAGTAGCCCGGGGAGAAGGAAGTAGAAGGAAAAGAAGATGAAACTGATGGATGTGCAAATGCATAATAAGGCTGAGGAGTAGGAATCATCATCAGATAAGAAAAAGAGAGTCAAGGAGGCTTAGATGTGAATGAAGGTACAAACATGGGTGGCCTAAATATCCCAGGTGTTTGTAATGAAACTACGGGATCAGAATGTGTGATAGATGGTATAACAAGGGGAGGGACGGGGTGTGATTGGGCATTTGGAATGGAGCGTCTAGCTATAGTACCACCCCCTTGAATATCCAGTCTAAGCACTAGAACCATAAGGTTGGTCGGTGAATAATCAGTACCTTAGTGGTGGATCTTGATTAAAAGTTAAAAAAAATTAACCGCATGATATTATATGTTATTGATATATATATTTGAAATAAAATACTCACAATGGGAACTAGAGGAAGGATGTCTATCTCGATCATTGGGCGATTGTTGTCTGCCTTCTTTTTTCTTCATTGCTTCTGAGTGTTTTTCATTTTTTGTATTTGAAAACAAATATGGAATTAATTAGAAATCTATAACTAATGTGTAACTAAAACAAGAAATAAGATGTGGCATGACTTAATTAATTAATAACACTTGTCAAACCAAATAAAATATACACAGTGATATAACAAAAACATTTTATATCTAAACGGGGTGTGATTGGGCATGTGGAATGGAGCATCTAGCTATAGTACCACCCCCTTGAATATCCAGTCTAAGCACTGGAACCATAAGGTTGGTTGGTGAATAATCAGTACCTTGGTGGTGGATCCTGATTAAAAGTTAAAAAAAAATTAACCGCATGATATTATATGTTATTGATATATATATATTTGAAATAAAATACTCACAATGGGAACTAGAGGAAGGATGTCTATCTCGCTCATTGGGAGATTATTGTCTGCCTTCTTTTTTCTTCATTGCTTCTGAGTGTTTTTCATTTTTTGTATTTGAAAAAAAATATGGAATTAATTAGAAATCTATAACTAATGTGTAACTAAAACAAGAAATAAGATGTGGCATGACTTAATTAATTAATAACACTTGTCAAACCAAATACAATATACACAGTGATATAACAAAAACATTTTATATCTAATGGGAATAATATCAAAACATAAGACATGTCATGGAAAAAACAATACGTTTAAATTAACATGTTTAGCATGGGTATTATATAGTTTTATTCTATTTTCAATTCTATCTAATTCAATTTTGGTTAGGTCATTTGGTTCATTTTGGTCAATTTATTAGGTCATTTGTCCATTTTTATTTGTCTTAGGTCATTTAGTTCATTTTTTCAATTGATTAGGTCATTTCTCCATTTTTATTTGTCATAGGTCAGTTGGTTTATATTTTGGGTTATGTCATTTTTCCATTTTTTGTTATGTCGTTATTTTCATTGGTTTTGATTTTCATATCAATTAGTTTAGTATGTCCAATTCAATTCATCTTGTTTTTTGTTACAATTTAATTGTTTTGGTTTTGTTTGGTTTGGTAGGTTTGAATACAGTTCAATTCAATATTAGAAAATACAACTAAAAAAACTACAACCAGTAAATATTGAAAATATACATAAAGGTCTAGGTGGATACAAAATATTTGTAATCAATATTAAATCAATTTGTATAGCACCAACCTTAACAAACCAATTCGAGCTAAAACAAAAGAACTGAGAACACAAATGGATGATTCTATATATTTCTCACTACAACTTCATATTCAGAATCAACTTTAACAATTTAAGTATTGGAATCATCATAATTAATAAATGGATTGGGGACAATGGGAGTAGGGATGGTTTCAATTCCATCATCACCATCATAAAAAATATTCCTTGGTATTACTTAAATAAAGACACCAAATTGAGTTCGAATATGATCTTTGACATAAAAACTTGTTTCTCCATTGATGCCAATACATATGGTTCATCGGCAGCAAGAGTGTGAGTCATGTCAATAACTCAAAATCCACAATCATTAATAAATGTTTCATGCCTCATCATCGAATCAAACCACTGAAATTTTATCATATTGACTCAACCATGAGATTAATAATCCAATATTAGTATTTTATCAATGAATACATACTAAGATACATTTTTAAATAGAGGTCTACTATCTGGTGCACTAGCATAATAGTCTGTTGTGGCAGTTACCATAACATAATTATGTTTTTTTCTCATGTTCTTTTTTTGTTAAGTGATAATAAATATGTACCCATTGATCACAGTTGATTTGGATTCATGAACCATGGAATTAGGACCAAAATCCAAAGCTCTCATTTCCTCAGATAGAGATCCAGTAAGAAAACTCTAGCAATGCAAAACGGTCAAGGCAGGGTGGGGCGGGCCAAGCCTACACGGGCTTAATCCCATGTGACCTAGACCCGCAAAAGACCATATAAAAAACAGGTGGATTTATCAAGCTCACCCCGCCCCGCAACGGATGCGGGCAAGCCCACGGGTAACCCGCATTTATTATAGATATATTATAAAAATTTACATTTTAAATTAACAAATAATGGTGTAATATAATATTTATTGATATTATATGTTTTTTTAATTTTCATTAAAATTTTATGAGATACATAATAAAAAAATGAAAAATATTAAAAATTAAATCTTTTATGAAATAACATAAATCAAAAAATTAAAAAATAATACTTGCCCAGAGTAGTTGTTACAATACCAAAGGAGCACTAGTGGAGGGGTTTTAGGTATTATAGGAGGTGGTAGGGGACACCAGGGGTGGTGGAGGAGGGCTCGTGGCTGGGCTGGGGGTCGTAGTGGAGCCGAAGAAGGTGAGGGTTACGGAAGGAGGTGGTGAAGGTAAGGTCGCGGAGGAGGCCTGGCAGGGGGTGTGACGGGGGTGGCGTGGGAGCCAAGGGTGATGAAGGTGGGGCTCGCAAAGTAGGTTGGGCGGGGGTCATGGAGGAGGCCGGGCGGGGGTGACGGGGGTCGTAGGTGGTGGAGGTGAGGGTGACAGCGGTTGCAGATGGAGGAGGCGAGGAGGTCGGGCGAGGGGTGATGGGGGTCGCCAGGGGAGGAGGTGAGGGTGATGGGGTCACTGGAAGAAGAGGCGAGGAGGCCGGGAGGTGGTGACGGGGGTCACAGGTGAAGGAGGTGAGGGTAATGGGGTTCACAGACAGAGGCAAGGAGGTTGGGTGGGGGTTATGGGGGTCACGGGCGGAGGAGGCAAGGAGGCCAGTTGGGGTGAGGTGATAGGGGTCGTGGGAGGAGGTCGGGTGGGGGTCGTGGAGGAGGTCGGGCAGAGGGTGGGGGTGGCGTAGGATCAGAGGGCGGAAAAGTTGGGGGTCATGGGGGAGGTCGGGCGGGCAGAGTTTGGTTGGATAATTAAATTAAAGTGGAAGAGGCAGCAGGGTTCCAAGGCAACATCAGGTGGAGTGGTGTTGGGAAAAGGATAAGTTGTTGAATTACTTCTACACCACCTAATAAATGAAATTATATTTGAAAATTTAATGTTATAATTATTATTGTAAAAAAATTAAAAGAACCCACGGGTCATCCCATATCCGTGTGAGTAAACCCGCATGGGTTGGCTGCCTGTGCGGGCTATCTGTATAAACCCACTTAAAATGTGGGTTATTTTTAATAAACCTTCCCCGCCCCAAACCTTCCCCAAACCCACCCCAAACCCACTTATCCCATGGGCCTGCATCCCATTTTTCACTGCTAAAAAACTCAATACCTAAAATATAAAATAATATGAAACTTAATTAAATATTGATTTTATTAATTGATTATAGTAATATTTCTACCTTCAATTTCAACCAAGCAGAAAACTCTTTTCTATAAAAAGTCTCTATCCTTCTCAATAATAAATAATGATGTTTTCTATTTATCATTTGTTTATGTTCCCTACTGAAAAAATAGAAATAATTTAACATATATGTAAAATTACATGAGATTAAATAAGATATACATGTTCAATTTACTTACTTTATGTAGTCATCGAACAAATCATAGTTAAACAAAACTATGTGATGTGTCATCTACCACTCTTCAAGGATTAATATTGTCAATATATATGATCTGGGAATTCCTCCTATTTTGAGAAGTGGTGGAAATCTGGGTTCAATTTTCTCATACTGTTCTTCTTCATTTCTCATTGGTTTGTTCTATCCCATAATCAGATCAGACAAATACATTGAATAGAAATCCATAAATTTTTAATCCAAGTAACCTTTGACGATAGAACCTTTGGGATGCTTTTTGTTCTAGACATAAGAATTCAATTTAAACATGTTTCTTTTAGTTGGATACATCCAACGAAAAGTAACAAGTCATCTGAGAAGTATTTCGGTTAGAAGATGGACAATTAGATGTAACATACATGTAAAAAATGATGGAGGAAATATTTTCTCTAACTCACAAAAAATTAATGGTGTCTCTTCTAACATTTTTTATAAGAAAGAATTCGACAACTTCTTAGTAAAAAGATATCTAAAGAAATGGCACAACCAAATAACTGACACCCTTACATTATTGGATGGAAGATGATGAATTGCTATTGGAATCAACTCATGCAGAAGGATGTTATAATCACAAGTCTTTAAAGATTTTAACTTCAAATCTCTCCTATTGACCGATTTTTATATGTTTCTTGAATAGACATTAGGAACTTTAATAGTCTCTAGTACTTCCATAAAATTATTTTTTTCTATAAGTGTCATCACATAATAAGTGCATGGAACTTTCTAGATATTTTCACGGATACTCACAGGATGAAATTCTATCCTGATACCCCAATCCACCAAGTCACGTCGAGATCATAAATCATCTTTTTTATTTCCCTTTACATTTATAATAATTGAAATAAAAATTTCACATATATTCATTTCAGTGTGCATTACGTTGAAGTAATTACGTAACAAATTGGTTGAACAATAAGGCAATTCAAAGAAGATACTCCTCTTCTTCCAATTGTAACAAGTTTTAGAGGAAACATTCTTACTCTTTCTAGATTTCATCTGACCCTACCCGAATGAAAAACTGAAATCTTGTAATCCATTAAGCACATCATTTACAGACATATACTGAGGTGGATTTTCGGTCTCCATGGTATTGTCAAATTTTCAATGATTATTCCTATATGGATGGCCCATTGGCAAGAATCGTCGATGTCCCATAAAGCTAAAATTACATTGATATTTCAGTCTTCTGGACATTGTATTCTTCATACAAATAGGACATGATATTTTTCCCTTTGTGCTCCATCCATACATCATTTCATAAGCAATAAGGTCATTGATCATCCATATAAGTGCAACATGAATATGAAATATGTCTTTCAAACATGCATCTTATGTGCGTACACCCATATTCCAAATATGTTCAACTCTTTTATTAAAGTTTTAATGTATAAATCTATATCGTTATTGGGATCAGAAGGTCCAGATATGAGTATACTCATGAAAGTGAAAGGTTTTTTCATACACATCCATAGAGTAAGGTTATAAATGTGTATGGAAACTGGGCATGTGTTGTGCGAAGTAATCATCTACCCAAATAGATTAAAACCATCACATGAAAGACCCAACCTCACATTACACATGTTAGTTGTGAAATAATGATATTGATAATCAAATCTCTACCATGCGAATCTATCTGCAGGGTGAACCAACTCATTATTATTATTCCTTCTCTCGGTATCATGTAATCACATTTTTATTGATATTTCATCAGAAATGAAAAGATTCTAGAGTCTGGGGATCAATGAAAAGTGCCACATTACTTTCTATGGAACACGGAATACTGTTTCATCAGCTTTTGGATTCCCTCAAGATGTCCCACACTTTATAAAATCATTTCTTTCAACAGTTTCCTCTTATAATAAGTTGTAATCTTTCAGGCAAGCATTAATTTTGTTTTTTGAAAATACAAGTTCCTCAACTAACTTCCATGACATATAGTGTTTTGAGGGAATATCTTAATAATCTAGAATCAAGTCCTTCAAAAGGTTAAGAATGTAATTGATGACAGTATTAGAAATCTCATAAATTGTTTTCTTATGAAATGATTGGATTAAAAATTACAACTTCTTCATTTTACCACATTACCGATATACTGGATTCGTAGCAGCATCATTCAAATTTTTCATCCTATCAAAATCATCATTTTCATTAGATACATAATGTGTGCTTGTATAAAAGTATTCTTGGGTTGGAATCCCTTCCTTATCATGTTGACAAATAAATAGAAACTAATCATCTAACAAATTCTCCAATTCATTCCACTCATTAAAATCATGAGCATTTTGAGATTACGTTTTCTCCTCATTGTGATACCATACATAGTAGTTTTTTTGAAAACTATATTTGGTTATATGGTAGATAACTTCTTCACAAATCAACCAAGGTCTTCCAAGACAATTATAACATGCTCAATTTATGTGAACACTGTCTAAAGCATTGTCCACTACCACAAAACAGGGCAAGTGAAGCTCTGTCCTTTATCAGCGCTAAACAGAAAGCGCTGATAAAGGGGTGTGCCTTTATCAGTACTAGTTAAAAGCGCTGATAAATCTAACCTTTATTATCACTAGTTTTACCCTTTATCATCACTTTTTTAGCACTTATTTTAGTGCTGATAAACGTTTTTATTCTTAATTTATATAAAATTATAATATTTATAATCAAAAATAATGTTTTTTGTATAGATTAACAATTATATACCAATATTTATAAATATATACTCTTTATTGTTATAATTATTAATAAATATATATATTTTATTTTATTTTATTTTAAATAAATATATAATAATATAAATAAATTATTAAAAAAACCACTGGAACCTTTATCAGTGCTCATTAAAAGCGCTGATAAAACATACCTTTATCAGCGCTTTTAACGAGAGCTGATAAAGGTTCCAACGGTTTTTATTTAATAACCCTAACAGGACCCTCCTCTCTTGTATGCGATCAAGCTTTTGCAGAAGCTGAACCAGGCCCCTTATGGCATCCCACCTTTTTATTACATAACTTCTCATTACATTTTACAAACAGAGGATCTTTAAAGTCTAGTGTCTTAGAAATCAGGGATATAAAACATGAAAACAACATAAAACATTCTTCTAATCCACCTGTAAGTCTTAATCATATGTTCATCCTATGTACAATTACTGCGTATCATATCCTGGAGACATACATCAAAGTAAAGGGTGAGCAGAAGGCCCGGTAAGGGTAAACAAGGGAATCAGTGTACTTGTGATATCAATAAGAACTTGAATAAAAACATAAAGACATGAGCAATGAAAGTATAGGAATATCATGATGAAAAGAACTTGAAACATAACTTTAATGTGTGGATACAACATTTCATTTAGACATTCATAAACATGTCACCAAGGTTTATTCCTGAGGTGTCATAAAAATTACCAAGGTTATTCACCAAGGTATCGTGAAACTTTTCATCTCTAGAGATTAATTTCTTTACCCAATGCATTGGAGAACTATTAGGGCACAACCTTAATATTTATTTACTTTAATGTGAGCCACATAGGTCATAATCAAACATTTCATAAATAAACCATGGAGAATAAAATAAATGAGTTTCATTTCAAGATCGTGACGTTTTAAAAGTTCTTAAAAATAAGATCATTATGTCATTTATAACCCATGGAAAGGGAGTTAGAGTTATATGTATATCAATTATAGAATCAAATATATCATATTTATATATTTATGAACACCCATATAAATGAAATAGGTCTGGGTATTCACATAAATAAAATAAGATAATTTCTAGAGAGAAAGAGATGGAAATTTTGAGGCGAAATTTCTACAGCATAACGACTATATAACATGGTTTTAGAAAACATTTAAAAGAGATGGGACAAGGTTCAAACACTCATAAATAATTAATAATACAATATGGGTACATAATAATATCATGGTATGGATATTTTAATGACATACCACATGAAAAGAAAACATGAAAGAAAAGAGAAGATGTAGTTTCTTTTACGAAAAAATTGGCAGCCTAACGGTGTCACTTAAAAATTCAGAAAACCAATTGAAGAGAGCGGAAAGGGTATACATGAAATGGATAGTAATGAGAACATATAAGAACATACCCTCAACATAAATAGTTGGAAACTAGAAGACACAACATAAAGGAAATCATGGCTTAAAAGAGGAGGGTGAAAGATTCCCTTACCTTGAAGAGTAACTTCAAAAGGTTGAAGGTTGGGACCTTGGGAGGCTTGAGGGAACCTTGGGAGGTAAAGAGACCAGAACTTAATTGGGGAGGATTTGGAAATGAAATGAATGAGGGAATGGCTTGGTATTTATAGGATAAGTGAGGGAACAAATCATTAATTTCCAAGGGACACCTTATCGGTGGTATTGGAAAAACCATGGGCTTGCCCATGGTATTTGCCCGTGGTATTGGCCACTTGGGACACCTCATAGAATATCGTACTATTCATAAGTCATCCAGAATGATTACATACTTATTACATCATTAATGATGTCATTAAACACTCGAAACTCAAAACTGTATTTTTACTATTCACTAAAAATTCAACTGTTTCAGAAAAATCCCAAAAAATCACCTTAACCTAATATAGATGATTTGAATTCAAAAATGAACTCAATTTTATGAAAATAATTTTTTAATTATGATATATTTAATTTTTAAGTAAAAACACTATTCACTCGAAAAAACTAATACTTATCTAATAATTTCTGAAACAGTTATTTACTTATTTTATTGAATCACATTACCTAATCAAGTTGCCTAAATTATATTAATACTTTCTTAAGTGAGGTTACTAATCCATTTGGTCATATTACTATTCATAAGCATAAAATCACTATTCATAATTTACTATTCATCAAAAATTAAGTTGATCTTATTGGACTCTAAATTTCTTACTGAACATAACTGTAGAAGACCATTTTTTGAAAATAATTACACATTATTAATTATTTAAGGTTTACATAAATATTTTAAAATATCATTTTTCCAAAATTCATCAATAATATACATCCTATATTTATCCGGACATTTGAGATTCACAAACTTCACCATAAGAAGAAATAACAATTTTTATTTATATCAAAGGATTACATAAAGCAGCTAAGGTCTTGTTATATAGCCCCTTATAACACCAGCATAGGACCTAAGTGTAAGGTGTGATAAGGTGATAGAATCTTGGGGCGTCTCGGCCAACATTTCCTGAGTGGTGATTTCTATTAGCTTGAACTTCTCCTGTAGGCAATTCTGTTCAAGCTTCACACAATGAAGTTCGGCTTGGGTTTGGTCCAGATCAAAGCCCAATGGTGATACCTCCTTCCCAAGTTCCTTCAGATGGTCTTTGAACAGCTTGAGAATACTGGATGAGGCCATCGAATCTTCTTTTTGTAACCAAGATCAATTGTATTTATAAACAATAATCGCAACATTAAGAATTTAGTTTCCAATGGTTATATTGACCAATGGTCATATTGACCAATGGTCATATTGACCAATGGTCATATAAAAGTCAAAACCTAATGGTATCATTTTAATTATACTCATTTCATTAAATAAATGAAATAGTTTTGTTGAGTATAAAATAAAATAACACAAAAAAAAGAAACAAAAATTATTCAAAAGTTTGAGTCATTACATTCTTCCCCCCTTAAGAAATTTCATCCCTGAAATTTTAACTCGTACCCTAAGAAGAGAAACGGTGTGGGTACTTCTGCCTCATAGATTTCTCAGGTTCCCACGTGGCATCTTCACATTTGTGGTTCCTCCACAACACCTTAACAAGGTGGGTTGTCTTGTTGCATAGAACCTTATCTCTATGATCCAAGATCTCCACCGACTACTCCTCATAAGAGAGTTCATGTTCCAGTTGTATCACCTATAGTTTTAGTACATGTGAATGGTCAGGTATATACTTCCTCAAGAGGGATATGTGGAAGATATCATGAAATTGTGCTAGATTTGGAGGGAGTGCAAGCCGATAGGACACTACTCCCACGTGATCAAGGATTTCATAGGGGCCAATGTACCTGGGTCTGAGCTTCCCTTTCTTCCCAAACCTCATGAATCTCTTCCAAGGTGAAATTCGAAGAAAGACCTTGTCACCAACATCAAACTCCAAGTCCCTTTGATGGTTGTCAGCATAGCTCTTTTGCCGACTCTGAGCAGCCTTAATGTGTTGTTGGATGGCATGGACTTTTTCTACCATCTCTTGCACAAGATCAGGGCGAAGAAGCTTTCTCTCACCAGCTTCATCCCAACAAGTAAGATTTCTACATCGCTTCCCATATAGAGCTCCTTAGGATGCCATTTGAATGCTCGAGTGGAAGCTATTGTTGTAAGAGAACTCAACTAAAGGGATATGTTGACCCCATCCACCTTTAAATTTCATTGAGAATGTTCTAAGCATGTCCTTGAGTGTTTGAATGGTCCTTTCAGATTGGCCATTAGTTTGGGGGTGATAGGTTGTACTGAAATTCAATTCAGTGCTCATATCATGTTGAATACTTCTCCAGAATTTTGATGTGAACCTTGGATCACGATCAAATATGATAGAAAGTGGAACTTCATGCAGCCTTACCACTTCCTTCACGTAAATCCTGGCAAGTTGATCAAGAGAGAAATCTTCTTGAATGGAGATAAAATGGGCAGTCTTGGTGAGACGGTCCATAATAACCCATATCACATTGTTTTCTTTGGAAGTTCTTGGAAGACTAGTGACGAAGTCCACAGTGATATTGTCCCACTTCCATGCTGGTATGGGTAGTGGTTGTAATACCCCTTTAAAAAGTTGTCGCTCTACCTTCACTTTCTGATATACTAGGCACCTTGAAGTGTAGTCAACAATCTCCCTTTTCATATTATCCCACCAATAATGATCACGAAGGTCCCTATACATTTTTGTGCTTCCAGGATGTATAGAGAAAGTAAAGCTATGAGCTTCATCCATCAGCTCCTTCTTTATTTCTGGAATAGATGGAACACATAGTCTTGTACGAAATTTCAGTACACCTTCTTGATCAATATTGAACTCAGGAAACTTTCCATCCTTCATAGCTTCAAACTGCTTCTGTAACAAAGGATCTTCTTTCTGAGATTTCTTGATCTTATCTAGTAATGACGGTTGAGAAATCATTTGGGTTAGGGTTGATGATGTCCCTTCCCATATAATTCTCATGTCTAGATTTACTAGGTCATTGATCAAAGGATATTTTTGAATCCTCATCATAGAAAGAACAACTGGTTCTTTCCTACTTAATGCATCAGCAACTTTGTTTGCTCTTCTGGGATGATAATGAATTGAACAATCATAGTATTTAAGAAGCTCCAACCATATCCTTTGTCTCATGTTAAATTCCTTTTGTGTGAAAATATACTTCAAACTTTTATGGTCTGTGTATATATCACATTTCTCCCCGTAAAGATAGTGCCTCTATATCTTTAGAGAAAAAACGACCGAAGCCAGCTCCAGATCATGCATAGGATAGTTCCACTCTTGAGTCTTCAACTGTCAAGATGCATAAGCAATGACTTTATCATTTTTCATGAGGACGCACCCAAGCCCTTTGAGAGATGCATCGCTAAAAATAACGAATCCTTCTCCACCTGAGGGCAGAGTTAACACGGGTGCAGTAACCAATCTCTTCTTCAGCTCTTGTAAACTTTCCTCACACTCCTTTGTCTAGATGAACTTGACCCCTTTTTGAGTTAACTTGGTTAATGGATTAGAAAGTCATGAAAAGTTTTTCACAAACCTCCTATATTATCCTGCTAATCTAAGGAAACTTTGAATCTCATTTATTGTTGTAGGTTGAGGCCACTCCTCTATAAATTTTGTCTTTGTAGGGTCAACTGTGATTCCTTCATTGGTAACAATGTTCCCTAAGAAAGCAACTTGTTGTAACCATAATTCACATTTAATAAAATTTCCAAAAATCCACTCCTTCCATAGAGTTTTCAAAATAGCCCTTAGATGATCCTCATGCTCCTCACAACTTTTGGAATATATCATAATGTCATTAATAAAAACTACCAAAAATTTATCAAGGTAGTCCTTAAAGACTCTATTCATCAAATCCATAAAAATAGCAGGTCTATTAGTCAGTCCAAAGGGCATAACAACAAACTCATAATGCTCGTATCTTGATAGGAAGGAAGTTTTCGGAATATCTTCTTTCTTCACCCTCAATTGATGATAACCAGATCGAAGATCGATCTTAAAGAAAAATCGATCCCCACAAAGTTGGTCAAATAAGTCATCAATTCTTGGAAGAGGGTATTTTTTCTTCACTGTGATCCCATTCAGTTCTCTATAATCAATGCATAACCACATTGATCCATCATTCTTCTTCATAAAGAGAACTGGTGCTCCCCAAGGAGACACACTTGGTCGGATAAATCCCTTCTCCAAAAGATCTTGGAGTTGTTTCTTTAATTCCTCTAACTCTACATTTGCCATCCTGTAGGGGTTCTTTGATATCGGATGAGATCCAGGTACAAGTTCAATAGAGAACTCTACCTCTCTTTCTGGGAGAGGTCCGGGCAACTCCTCAGGAAATACATCAACATAAACCTGGACGATGGGGACACTTTCTATCCTTAAACTCTCATCTCTTTCTTCTTCTTCACCGATCAACTCCATAAAGAAGTATATATGGGGTTCTTATAGACAAAGATCAGGTTGATATATCTCTCCTTGGAAGATAACTATAGGTTTTATATTCAAGACTACTGAGATTTCCTTGCTTCTGCATTTGATCTTAGCATTATACTTTGAGATCCAATTCGTCCCTAGTATAATGTCGAATTCCAGCATGGGAATGACTACTAGATTTACGATAAGATTGTTCTCACCAAAGTAAATACTGGAGTTTCTAAACACTAATGATGCTTGGATAATCCCACGAGGAGTCTTGACTGATAACTCTACTTTTAGCAAATCGGGGGTTGATTCTAAATTCTTTGAAAAATTGGAAGAAATAAATGAATGCGTAGAAACAGAATCAAAAAAAGTACTTTCTAGATTTGAGAGAACAAAAAGAGTACCTGTCACCACATCATTTGGCGCTTCAAATTCATCCGAAGTGATTGCAAAAGTACGACCTTGTTCCCTTGGTCATTGTTGAGGCTGATGGTTGTTTCCCTCCACTACCCTCGAATTTGGACAGTGATTGGAAAAGTGCCCACATTGTCCACACTTAAAGCACTTGACATCAGGTAGGGGATTCACCATCTTCCCCTTTTCATTAGTGTTTGGAAGTTGAGGTTTCACCTCACTACGACAATTCCTCGCAATATGGCCATCTCTTCCACACTTGTATCATTTCCCGCTCCCGAGCAGGCAGTTCCTCGAATGCTTCTTCCCACATTTATTACATATGGGAAGTTGCACTTGCTTGACTCCTCTTCCATGATCGAAGGTCCTCCCTAAGATCGGCTCCATAGATCTCTTCTTGTCATTTGATTTATGAGACCACTACGTCTCACCAAACTCCAGCTCGACTTTCATCACACTTCGCACGATCTCCTCATAGCTATCATAGTCTCTATTGGCTAGATTCTTCCGCAAATGAGGTCTTAGTCCACCAAAGAATCTATCAACATTACCACTAGGATCCATGACAAAGCTAGAGGTGTAACGTGAAATCCTTGTGAAGTTCATCTCGTAGCTTCCCACAGATTCATTTTCCTTCTGCTTCAGCTCGAGAAACTCCTTCTTCATTCTTGTTCTCATGGAATGAGGGAAATACTTACTGAAAAATATCACTATGAACTCTTCCCACTCCATAGATTCAACTTCTACTCTTGTCCTTGTGTTTTTAATTAGTTCCCATCACTGATTAGCTTCTCCTTTTAAGTGATAGACATCCAGGGTGACCTTCTCTTACTCTGAACAGCGGAGCACATAAAAGATCTTCTCGATGGAGCTGATCCACTGCTCAGCAATCAATGGGTTAGTCTATCCATTGAAGTTTGGAGGTCTTTGAAGCATAAAGGACTCAACAGAATCGTGTTCCCTTCATGGTGATATTGGTCTCTCAGCTTGATTCAAGTTATTTCCCATAACTTGAGTCAGTTGGTTCATCATTCGCATGAATGTTTCCATTCCGGCTTCCATCGGAGGGTCGTCATCGCACGGTTCATTGCGGTCACCATTTGCACAGTTCCTCCTATTTCCCACCATTTTCTAAAATAATAAAACCTTGGTGAGAAACTTATTTCATTTATGAATCTTTTAACTATAAAGGATTTTGTGTCTTAAAACGTCATGCTTAAACAATTACATTTCTCTATAATTCCTTCATAATGATTTATAAAAAGCTTGCGATTAACCAAACATATCTCCCAAGAGTGTCATAACCAAGAGTGCAGGAATTCCCGTTGTCGTGTACCAGTTCCGATTTGAGCCTAGCTCAAAGCAGTGTTTTCAGGTTTTACCCCTATGTACATCTATGCCAGAGCCACCTCTACCTGCTCGTATCCAAATAAGATGTATTTGCTTGATAAACCACTTACTCAATACTCACCAAAATACCAGAAAGTTTTCCTATATTTAAACTTTTCTATAGGGTTCTTCCTAAAGTTTTCATATCCTAATTTCCATAAATAACTAAACTATCCTTTGATACCAACTATGGCATCCCTCATTTTTATTACATAACTTCTCATTACATTTTACAAACAGAGGATCTTTAAAGTCTAGTGTCTTGAAAATCAGGGACATAAAACATGAAAACAACATAAAACATTATTCTAATCCACTTGTAAGGCTTCATAATATGTTCATCCTATGTAAAATTACTGTGTATCATATCCTGGAGAAATACATCAAAGTAAAGGGTGAGAAGAAGGCCCAGTAAGGGTAAACAAGGGAATCAGTGTACTTGTGATATCAATAAGAACTTGAATAAAAACATAAAGACTTGAGAAATGGAAGTATAGGAATATCATGATTAAAATAACTTGAAACATAACTTGAATATGTGGCTACAACATTTCATTTATACATTCATGAACATATCACCAAGGTTTATCCCCGAGGTGTTATTAAAATTTACCAAGGCTATTCACCAAGGTATCGTGAAACTTTTCATCTCTAGAGATTAATTTCTTTACCCAATGAAATGGAGCGCTATCAGGGCGCAACCTTAATATGTATTTACTTTCATGTGATCCACATAGGTTATAATCAAAAATTTCATAAATAACCCATGGATAATAAAAGAAATGGGTTTCATTTTAAGATCATGACATTTTAAAAGTTCTTAAAAATAAGATCATTATGTCATTTATAACCCATGGAAAGGGAGTGAGGGTTATATGTATGTCAATTATAGAATAAAATATATCATATTTATATATTTATGAACACCCATAGAAACAAAATAGGTCTGGGTATTCACATAAATAAAACAATAGAATTTTTGGAGAGAAAGAGATAGAAATTTTGAGGCGAAATTTCTACAGCATAATGGCTATATAACATGGTTTTAGAAAACATTGAAAAGAGAGTATACAAGGGTCAAAAACTCATAAATAATTCATAATATAGTATGGTTACATAATAATATCATGGTATGGATATTTGAATGACATGCCACATGAAAAGGAAACATGAAAGAAAAGAGAAGATGCGATTTTTTTACGGAAAATTCGGCAGCCTAACGGCGTCACTTAAAAATTCAGAAAACAAATTGATGAGAGAGAAAAGGTTCTCTCAAAAATTATAAATTAAATGGAAATTAATTATAACATATAATAACATACTCTCAACATAAAGATATGGAAACTAGAAGGCACAACATAAAGTAAGTCATGGCTTAAAAGAGGAGGGTGAAAGATTCCCTTACCTTGAAGAGTAACTTCAAAAGCTTGAAGGTCAAGAACTTGGGAGGCTTGAGGGAACCTTGAGAGGTAAAGAGACCAGAACTTCATTGGGGAGGATTTGGAAATGAAATTAATGAGGTAATGTCTTGGTATTTATAGGAGAAGTGAGGGAACAAATCATTAATTTCCAAGGGACACCTTATCGATGGTATTGGCAAAACCATGGACTTGCCCATGGTATTTTCCCATGGTATTGGCCACTTGGGACACCTCATATCATATATTACTATTAATAAGTCTACCAGAATGATTACATACTTATTACATCATTAATGATGTCATTAAACACCCGGAACTCAAAACTGTATTTTTACTATTCACCAAAAATTCAACTGTTTCAGAAAAATCCCAAAAAAATCACCTTAACCTAATATCGATGATCTGAATTCAAAAATGAAATTCATTTTATGAAAATAATTTTCTAATTATGATATATTTTATTTTTAAGTAAAAACACTATTCACCTGAAAAAACTAATACTTATCTAATAATTTTAGAAACAGTTATTTACTTATTTTATTGAATCACATTACCTAATAAAGTTGCCTAAATTATATTAATACTTTCTTAAGTGAGGTTACTAATCCATTTGGTCATATTACTATTCATAAGAGTAAAATTACTATTCATAATTTACTATTCATCAAAAATTAAGTTGATCTTATTGGACTCTAAATTTCTTACTAAACATAACTATAGAAGACCATTTTTTTGAAAATAATTACACATTATTAATTATTTAAGGTTTACATAAATATTTTAAAATATCCTTTTTCCAAAATTCATCAATAATATATATCCTATATTTATCCGGACATTTGAGATTCACAAACTTCACTATAAGAAGAAATAACATTTTTTATTTATATCAAAGGATTACATAAAGTATCTAAGGTCTCGTTACATAGACCCTTATAACACCAGCATAGGACCTAAGTGTAAGGTGTGATAAGGTGATAGAATCTTGGGGCGGCTCGGCCAACATTGCCCAAGTGGTGATTTCTATTAGCTTGAACTTCTTCTGTAGGTGATTATATTCAAGCTTCACATGATAAAGTTTGGCTTGGGTTTGGTCCAGAGCAAAGCCCAGTGGTGCTACCTCCTTCCGAAGTTCCATCAGATGGGATTTTAATGGCCCGAGAGTACTGGATGAGGCCCTCAAATCTTCTTTCTGTAACCAAGATCACTTGTATTTATAAACAATAATCGCAACATTAAGAGTTTAGTTTCCAATGGTTATATTGACCAACAGTCATATTGACCAATGCTCATATAAAAATCAAAACTTAACGATATCATTTTAATTATACTCATTTCATTAAATAAATGAAATAGTTTTGTTGATTATAAAATAAAATAACACACAAAAAAAAGAAACAAAAATTATTCAAAAGTTCGGGTCGTTACACCCCTCTTCTGTCACGACCTCTCCTCCTCCTCCTCCTCCTCCTCCTCCTCCTCTGCCACCACCGCCGCTGGGTTTTCCTCCTATGTCACAACCGTTATCCTCTTCTGTCACTGCTGCCTCCACCGCCGCTGACTCCGATGCTGCTGCCTCTGCCACCGCTGCCTTCGCCACCACTGCCTCCTCTGCGGCTTCCTCCTCCGTGGTTGTCTCCGTTGTAGCTTCTTCATCTCCAAGGTCCATCCTGATTTGATTGTACCCCAAGTACTTATCCATGATAGAAAGGGATTGAAAACTATTAGTTGCATCAATCAATATTTCTTTGATTAGTAATGGGAAATCGTCCTTTGGAAATGTCAATTAAGGTCTCTAAAGTTAATGTGGACCCTATTCTACCTGTTATTTTTCTTAATGGGGACAATTTTGGTGATCCATCTTGGCTATTTCACTTCTCGGACAAAGTTAATTTTGGTGATCCATCTTACCGCTGCCTCCGGTGTATGAAACCTTGGCCAAGGTCCTGGTTTTAGCAATGGGAATGAAATATATAAAGTTTACTTGTTTCAAACTTGTTTCCATTGTATGTTCTTCTTTTATATTTTAAAATTTTGTTGAACTCATTCTATCAAAGGTGGGTTCTATAATTTCTTGTTATCTTAAGGTGTGTTTAACCATGGTGTGGGTTAATTTCGGTTTTAGTGGGTTATTGGGGTTTGTGGGGTGTGGTAAATGGTGTACTTGGTTTTAGATTATTTTATTCTCATGGGTTTCCCCTATTTTATGTTTTCTTTTCAGTTGGAAATATCCTCTGTTGTGCACCTCTCCTCTACCGCGAACGCACCTCTACTATGTGCTGAACGAAACCTTCACGGTGAGTTTTCTCATGTTACTCATTGGTTTCCTCTTGTTTTCATGTTATTACTGTTTGATATTGATAGTTATAATGTGAAATGTATGGGCTAAACGCCCCGCTTAAAATCGTGGTTGTTGGTGGTCCTTGTTTGCGCACTAAATGAATTGCATGTTGGTTGGTTCCTGTTGAACATTTGAATATAAAAATTGGTAATTTAAGTATACTTGACTTATGAATGAATGCCCCAAGATGATAAAACTTCTGTGATAACCCCTGAATTAACAAACAAAATTGAATAAGGGATGCTTTGTAAAATCTGAAATTGTAATTGTTTGGTTTGTATGGTGTTGCGATTGTGAGCACGATTGTGTTTTTGTATGGTGTTGCGGTTGTTGGCATGATTAATATGCCATTTGTTTTCCATGTTGTAGTTCTTCCACCATTGAATATCAATCCAAACTTTACCCATTTCAATGGCACCACCACTTTGTTACTAGTACAATTCCACTGAATCCTAGAAAACCACTTCTAGAGGACTCTATGAGACACTTTATAGTGTGAAGATGATGTTTTTCAGATTCTATATATTTTTAAAATACATGGTATATAGTATTGTTAAATGGAACATGCTTCACCATACATGGATTTCATATAGATTTTAATGCCACACAACATTTATCTCTAAAATTTACACCACATGACTAATCTTTTGATGAAAACTTGGAATAAGTTTCATTTTAAATGTTACATGTCATGTGAGCCTTAGTCACACATAATGTATCCCCAAGACATATAATTCAACATGAAACCATGTACATGCCATGAAATAATGGTAGAACCACATGATATGTGTTTTACTTCACTCACACCATGTATAGATAATAGAAACTTGATGTTTATAGAATATACACCCCTAGTGGTCATGTAAGGACTACACACCGTATATTCCACAAAAATGTGATGCATAGTCAGTGAGGTGACTCAGTATGTATCTAAAGTACACACCTTTAGCTCAAGTTGTTCTATATGTCATGTATTTTTAAAGGCATCATGCAGTCTTTGTAAGACTAACTTAGAATTAATTTGATATATGTCAGATTAAATCAAGTAAATCTTATCCATACACGATGTTCACCCTACTAGACACACCATGTATATGGATTTCACATGAGTTTAGAAATGGTAGTATATAACCAACATTGGCTGAGAACCCTACACATTGTGTATCCATTGAACAAATTGTGTGCTATGTTATTTTTATTATTATTATTTATTTTTCACTTAGATGATAGTATTTCATGTATGAGTAGCCCATTATAAATATCTTATCATGTAGATCACAATAGTATGATTTCCTCAATCATTGGAAATTACACACGATGTGGTTTAGATATTTTAATTATCTTCACTCTGCTTGAGAGTTGACAAGTGACAAGTGAGATGTTTGGAGAAAATATGGAGTATGGTACTCCCCCATGTTTCGATGAAGTGTCCTCCATGTATAGGTTTTAGGTACTCCATGGAGATATACAAAATACATGGCACAATCCCCCGTATATAGATAGAGTTCAAGTACTTTCACATGTTTTGGGGTAGGTTCCTCTATTTCATGTATGAGTATCCCATTATATCCTTACATTGTTTTTTTGAGGGTTTCCTATTGGTTATGTTTACAATCACACCTGTATGGACTTTATAACCACATTTGATGTGTTTATTTTTATATTTTATAGTTTGGAGATGAAATTTGTGGACAAAGAGTTAGTGATATTAGAGTAACAGTTAAATTGTATCCAATGATGGTTCATGGTAGAGGCATTTGTACCATGATTTTTTTATAAAACCCAAACAATGCTACTTGATTAATTAAAAAATAATATTAGGAAAGTTCTATATCGAACCCATAAAGATGATGAATATGAATAAAGAATGGATGAATGCCAGTCGGTTGACAAAAGAGTATGAAGATGGCGTGAAAGAGTTTATCAAGTTTGTAGAATATCAGGAATGTGACCCTTCTCAAATCCTTTGTCTATGTTTACGCTATTGTTATTCAAGACAAATTAGTCCAGAGGAGTTGGAAGAACACCTGATCTGTCACGGAATAGATCGAAGTTATACATGTTGGAATAAACACAGGGAAAAAACGAATGTAGGTAGTGGCTCGGATAACACGGCGTTTTATGGATCATCTGATATGATTACAAGCATGAACAGTGAAGATGGTCGTATGGAGGATGTGATTACAGATGTGAATTATGATGGAGATAATATTGAGGAAATGACAAGGACAGTTGAAGATGAACTTTGTGATTGCCCAAAATTGTTTGAGAAGTTAAAGAGTTGTGCAAAGATGTCATTGTATGTTGGTTGCACTAAATATACAGCATTGTTAGTCATACTAAAGCTGTATAATTTGAAAGCAGGCAACGAGTGGAGTGACGCCAGTTTTACATAACTACTTGCTCTCCTGAATGACATGCTCCTAGAAGATAATGAACTCCCAATCCAAACATACGATGTCAAACGAATGCTATGATCGATGGGTATGATCTCTGAAAGAATACACGCCTGCCTGAATGACTGTATATTGTTTCGCAAGGACCAAAAATCACTTAAATAATTCCCAAAGTGTGGTGCTTCTCGATACAAGAAAGATGATTCCAGTCCTACAAAAGTTGTATGGTACTTTCCATTCATTCCAAGGTTTAGGCACCTATATGGAAGTGAGGAGACTGCAGGAAAATTGACATGGCATGCAGATACAAGAATTAAAGATGGGAAACTGCATCACCCGGCAGACTCTCCTCGGTGGAAGAGAATTGATCACGAGTATCCTAAATTTGGAAAGGAGCTAAGAAACCTTTGTATGGCATTATCTACAGATGGGGTGAATCCTTTTGGTTTTCAAATCAGCAGTCACAGTACATGGCCGGTTATGTTGGTAAATTATAACTTACCACCGTGGTTATGCATGAAATGAAAATACATCATGTTATCTATGCTTATATCAAGACCAAAACAACTGGGTAATGATATTGATGTTTATTTGGCTCTATTGATCGAGGATTTGAAAATATTATGGGATTTAGGTGTTATGTTGTATGATTCTTACAAAAATGAAGATTTCACTTTCAAATCCATGTTGTACGGGATAATAAATTAATTTCCTACTTATGGAAATTTTTTAGGATATAACATTAAAGGAACTCAAGGGTTTCCTGTTTGCGAACAAGGTATCCAGTCAATTAGGTTGAAACATTCATTGAAAACTGTGTTTCTAGGACATCGTAGTTTTCTACCCTGACAGTATAAGTACCGATCTTGGACGACATCATTCGATAGAAGTTCAAAAGAACGTACAACACTGTCTCCACTAATAAGTGATCAATTGTTTAAGAAAGTAAAAAATTTGGACACTACTTTTGGTAAACCATTTTTGAAAAACCTTACAAAAACTGGTTGGAAAAAGAGATCAGTTTTTTTTTTGAATTACCATACTGGAATTGTCTGTATGTCAGACATTTTCTTGATGTTATGAATATTGAAAAAAATGTATATGATAGTGTCATCAGCACGTTACTAAATGAACCCGACAAAACAAAGGGTGGAATTAAGGCTAGATTGGACATGGTTGAGATGGGAATATGAGAAGAGTTGGAACCAATGAAGGGTGAAAAACAAACTTTTCTTTATCTTGATACTTACACTCTTTCCAGGCAGGAGAGATATCAGTTTTTCAACTTCTTTAATGACATAAATATTCCAGAGGGGTATTCATCAAATATCAAGAACATCGTGTCAATGAGAAATTTAAAATTAAAGGGTCTGAAATCACATGACTACCATGTTTTGATGCACGATCTAATTTCTATAGCTTTACGTTGCATTTTACCCAAGAATGTCTGCTATACATTAATGAAGTTATGTTTCTTCTTCAAAGCTATATGCAGCAAAGTTATAGACCCGGTAGAATTACCAACTATGGAAAGAGAAATTTCCATCATATTATGTGAATTGGAAATGTTCTTCATGCCGACATTTTTCGATATGATGGTTCATTTGATGGTTCATTTAGTGAGAGAGATTCGACTATGTGGTCCTGTACATCATAGATGGATGTACCCCATTGAAAGGTATATGAAGATTTTGAAAGGGTATGTCAAAAATCGAATTTGGCCAGAGGGTTGTATTGTGGAGGAATATATTATTGAGGAAGCCATTGAATTTTGTACTGAATACCTATCTGGTGTGGAAAATGTTGGCCTACCAAAATCTCGTCACACTGAGCAGCTTGAGGGTAAAGGAATTTCTAGAAGAGAGGTTGTCACAATCAATATTACAAATCATGAGTAGGCTCAACTTTATGTTTTTCATAATAGTTTTGACGTTGACCCATATGTTCAAACCCACAAAGAAATTCTTAGGCATTTGAATCCTTCTAGGGCTAAAAACTGGATATCAGATACACATAATCGACAGTTTATAGGATGGTTTCAGGACCATATTTTTAAGCAGTTAGATGAAAATCCAGACTCAATTTCAGAACGAATTCTATGGCTAGCCGGAGGAGCAAGTGTGTATGTATTATCTTACAATTTTTATGCAGTTAATGGTTATACATTCTATACTAATGAGCATGATGAAGACAGTACCATACCGAATAGTGGGGTTACACTTGTGGCTGAGGCGATGCATGTTTCTGGTCCTAAGTACAAAAATCTAATTTATGTGAATATGTCATGCTTTGGCATCATCAGACGAATATGGGAGTTAGATTATACGAAATTCAAAGTGCCAATTTTTAAATGCAAGTGGGTTGATAACAGGAGTGTTGTTAAAATAGATGAATTAGGATTCGTGAAAGTTGATTTCAGTAAGGAAGGGGAGAAAGACAGACCATTTATAATGGCATCATAGGCAGTACAAGTATTTTATGTTCCAGACCCCGCAAACCGAAATTGGTCAATTGTTCTGTTATTGACCAAAACAAATGAAAGGTCAGATTAAAGTTCAACAGAGGATGGCCCTTTTATAGGGACTTCACAATCATTTCGCAGCGGTCCCAATGTAGATGGCATTTTGTATGTCAGAGGAGACCACAATGAAGGGATTTACATAGTCGATAGAGGGGACAAATCTCTTTAGCCTTAAAAAAAGAGAGTACAATAATCAGGTTATTTGTATATTGTAATATACATTGTGTTACGTTATGTTATTATTTGTTCGCTACTACTTTTATGTAATATAAATTAAATGTTAAACCACTTCTGTAGATAATGACTTCTGCACCTACTGATGTGCCCAATCCTGAGGCACAAAAGGTCTCTCAACCAGCTACTGGTGGTCCCAATGCAGAGCAACAACAGGTTTCTCAACCTGTTCTTGCTGGTCCCAGTGCTGAGGTACAACAGGTTTCTCAACCTATTATTGTTGGTCCCAATACTGAGGTACAACAGGTTTCTCAACCTATTGTCGCTGGTCCCAGTGCTGATGCTAGCACTCTGGAAGAACATAATGATGATACTTTTGAAAAAATGGTAGGAAATGAAACCCTAAAAGTGAAAAAAACAAGAGCATCATAGTTTGATAGTTTTAGCCAAAATCCTTAAGGAAAAAACAAAAGGCATCAAATTTGAGGTGGGATGGAATAAGCGAGGCCAACATGTTAACCCCAACAGAGCCATATTTAGTATCTACATTGGAATCGTCACTCGGAAATGCGTACTGATTGATGTACAGTCATGGCACCATGTTGTCACCAGGCTTAAGACACTAATGTGGGAAGAGATTACAGTAACATTATGATATCATTTTTTTAATTTATTAAAATAAAATAAAATACGAAAACATTGACTTACTCTTCATCATCCATTTCAGAGTGCATTTATAGTAGATGCCTCATCAAAGGAATATGTATTAAGAGTTTTAGGAAGGATTCATATAGGTTTCCGCATAATTTTAATGAAATATCATCTTAAATATGTTGAAGGGAAAATCAAGCCGCACCCACCTTCTCTTTATGCACACTTGATATCCCAAGGAGCGTGGGATGCATTTAGAAACCGTCATGAGGAGCAGACTTTTCAGGTACATTGTGTGGGGTAATAAGTTGTTTGATGTTTCTTGTATTCATCACTTTGATTGACAATTTTTTATTTATGAAACAACAACTGAGTGTTGAAAATAAAAAACGCGCAACAGAACCAGCGTACCCTTACCGTAAAGGGTGAAAATGATTGTGATTTATATCTATCAACTCCCACCTATCACCTTGTAGCGAGGGCTACAGTGTTCAATACGCAGAACAACATGCTACACAATATAAAACTTCCAACAGATCATTACAGAGTTTCAATTAATGTATCTAATGAGCTGAGTGTCAAGCTACTTGTTCCAAATGACGATGATGGCATTCATATGGTTGAACAAGATGTTGGAACATTCATCGCATGGCCGAAAATTCTTGCAAAAAAACATGTCGACAAGGAGGTATCCATTTCCAATTTATTTTTCAAGATGGACCTTTAACATTTAATGAAAAAAAGGTTTGAACCGATGAATGTTATTACAAAATGACAAAGAGAAGGGGTGAAACCAAATATCAGCTCAAAACTATCTCAAATATCAACCAGCTGATTGAAATAGTCTACTGAGAGCACCTTCACCCCACCCATTCTATATCCAAATTTAATATCATTTCAGGCTCATGTGGATACAAAATTGATAGATGGCAATGCTCACACAGTTGATTTTGAAAAAAATATGTACGGAGAGGAAGCATTAGATTTCATTAGTGCTGAAAATGTAAATGAAATCCTTAAGTATGAATGGCTAGGCACCTTAGTTATAAATTTATACATGAGGTATGTTTTCATGATTTTATTTTAAAAAAGATTATATACTCTGATAATTATGACTAAATACATTTTATATTTTTCGCAGACATATATATGAAAAAAAATTGAAGGGATTTCCCAGTGAACAAAAATTTGGACTCATTAGTCCTCATATCACCTCTTCAAAAGATGAAATAGATTCTAATAAAGAGGCTGCAATAATGTCATCCCTGCTCAAATTGTTTGAAAACAAAATTATGGATGACAGACTCTTTTTAATACCAACGATGCAGGGGTAAAACTCTACAATTTAATCATATCAACTATATTTTCATTTCTTTCTTTACTTATTACTTTTTGTGTTTTTAGGCAGCATTGGATGTTGATTATAGTCAATTTGGATACTCCAAAGATTTATTTTATGGATTAAATGCATGGATATCCAACAAAACGACCATACATGATGGCGTTTGTTAATCTGTAATACACTAGATCCAACATTTTAAAACTAAACATCTAGTTATATGATTTATATTATCTTTTATTGAGGATTCTGTTATGATAGGGCAGTGCATCAATATCTTCTACTGCATGGAATGAATCTAGGGCCTAAGGATAATAATGCCTACAAGATCTACAACTAGAAAAGTATCCTAGTATATATAATAACATTTCACTATCCAAACACATATCAAAACAAATTACTTATTTTTGTCAATGTTTCTGCAGTGTCCAAAACAAACAAACGGAAAGGACTATGGTTATTATGTTTTTAAATTATTGAAAGAGATCGTATTTCATCAACAAACTAGCATCCCTGACGAGGTATTTTCGAAAATAATTATGAGTTCATTTAAAATATTTATTAATCCTGTGTGTATTTATATTTTTTAAATACTACCATGACTGTCGCAAAAACTCATATTCACAAGATGATATAGATGTGTTTAGAAATGAATGGGCAGCATACCTGATGGAAGATTGTACACAAATAGGATGAAGGTGAATTCCTACTACTTATGTTATCCATATATGATCATTGATATCTCTCTTGTTTACACTTATTAAGCATATATGATCACCCTTTGTTATGTTTTATATCCTTAGGTTATGAAGAATGGTTTTAGAAATGATTTGTCTTTCTAGTAAAGCATAACTCATTGGACTACATTGGTCAATAGTGTGGAAGTCGACCAATGAATAGTCATTCAGTCCACTCACGAGCATCTTAAAATCTTGATGGGAACCAATATCTTGGATTTTCAATTTTCTAATTTTAGTTTCCCTTATATGTGGGTGGGGGTGTCTAGGAGGGAGGGGATGTCCAGGAGTGGGGGGTGTCCATGAGGGGGTGTGTCCAAGAGGGAGGGGGGTTGTCTAGGGGGTGTCTAGGAGTGGGGGTGTCCAAAAGGGAGGGGGTGTCCATGAGGGGAGGGAGGGGGTTTCCAGAAAAAGATCCATTAAATTCCATTCAATACTGATAATATACAATGGGTATATCACTTCTAGAGTATCCTAAAGTGGGTTCGTAGTGAGGCATCAAAAGTTCCAACCAACCAAACCAATTACAAGCCCATGTAAAGGCCCAAGAATTATATTCTAGTTCAATTTGAGGCCCAATATGTCTTATTTAATGTCATAAAGACCCAACATATGTATCATTTACCTTTATCGCATTAGATTTATGTGAAATTTCATTCCTATTCCTCCAATATATTTTTTGTTTGGTGTTTTTCCTTGATTTGTTAAATTGTATCTCTTCAAAATATATATGATTTTATAATTCATATTATTGAATGATGGTGTATGAATAATATTTATTCCATTATCAAATAGATGATGAAAATTTAGTTAGATAAAGAAGGTTATTAATGGGTATACACTAAAGAACTGGGAGGGAGGGGGTGTCCAGGAGGGAGGGGGGTGTCCAGGTGGGAGGGTGGGTGGGGGTGTCCAGGAGTGGAGTGGGGGTGTCCAGGAGGGGAGGGGGCTATCCAGGGGGTGGGAAGGGGGCTGTCCAGGGAAAGGGAGAGGGCTATAAGGGGAGGGAGGGGAGATGCAGGTGGAGTGGTGGGAGGGGGGCTTTCCAGGGGGGCTGTCTCGGGGAGGGGAGGGAGGGGGTTGTCCAGGAAGGAGTGGGTGTCCAGGAGTGGAGGGGGTGTCCGGGAGGGGAGGGGGTTGTCCAGGAGGGGAGGGGCTATCCAGGGGTTGGAAAGGGGGTTGTCCAGGGAAAGGGAGGGGGCTGCAAGGGAAGGGAGGGGGTTGTCCAAAAGGAGGGAGGGGGCTGCAGGTGGAGTGGTGGGAGGGGGGTGTTATCCAGGGGTAGGGAGGGGGGAATTGATGTTAACCGGAGCATCAAGGTACATCAGAAAACATGATAAAATACTGATTTGAGACTTTAAAAAGATCACCATGTTGCCTTTAAATAGACTTTAATATCTTCATTTAGTCCATCAAAGACATGACTAAAAGCCTAAAAGATAAGACTAAAATTCACTCAAATGTAGGTTGTAGAAGCCATGCATTCTATGCCAGGTTTTTTCCAAAATTTTCACCCAGGTGCTTAAAATAAGAAGTTGTTACAGTTCACTGTCTTAAGACTGATGGTGTGGTTCCATTAATGGGGTTTTTTCCTCTGAACAAGAACGTTAGACGGTACCACTTGATCAAATAGCACTGATTCATAATCATTCTTGCTCTGAATGGCAGTGAAAACATCTTTTATGGCTAAGTTCTCACATGTTTCCACTCATGTGTCCCATCTCCTCAGTCCCCTTCCATCGAACAAAGGTTTTTCAGTTCCTTGGGAAACTTGGTTCCTATCGCATGTGAATGTGATCACGTTCTCCATGTTGTTCTCACCTCTGTGTTATATCCTCCATGATCACTATTAACTGAGCGTTGTCTTCTGTAGTTTCTTCAAGTCCAGACGTGTGTTTTTCTAGTTTCACCATACTTTCCAATCGTCGCACGTGGTCCTGTGGCAAACAAAGTGTAGACGGCTCCTATTGCTTAGTTTTAGTCGCATTTACTGCCAAAGATTCAACTGGCATCCCGATCGTATCTCTCCCATTTGTCTCCCTGTTTCCACCTCCGTCAGAACGTTTCAGTCTCCTCCATAGCCAGCATCAATCGATCATCTTCCTCTTCCTATGTCTCAGCCATTCTCATCACCAATGTAAGTCTCTCCCCCTCTTTTTGTGGCACTTTCTCCATGTTTCACAACATGTTAGTGGTGTGTTTTCAGTATTCATCTTGCTCTGTCAACTCATGTTCCCACCTTCACTGCTCTTGATCCCACCACTACCGGTGCAATGTGAGAGATTCCATTTTGGATACAATGGATTAATTCTGAAAATTTCAAGGGTTTATTCCTCTTTTTGTAACATAAAAGTTTTTTATGATAATATGTTCATTTGGTCATACCCACTAAAATATATTATTATTATTGTTACTATTGTCATTGATAGATTTGTAGTTGATTTTATTTCATTGTTCAAAGATGTCATTTGGTTTTTTCTGGTTCAATTTCACTATAGATTTGCATAACAATATGTTTTTGTTATGTCCAGGGGGGCTATCTCGGGGAGGGGAGGGGGGTTGTCTAGGAAGGAGGGGGTGTCCGGGAGTGGGGGGTCCAGGAGGGGAGGGGCTGTCCAGGAGGGGAGGAGGTTGTCCAGGGGTGGGAAGGGGGCTGTCCAGGGAAAGGGATGGGATGCAAGGGGAGGGAGGGGGTTGTCCAGGAGGAGGGAGGGGGGTTACAGGTGGAGTAGTGGGAGGGAGGGGTCTGCAAGGGGAGGGGGGTTGTCCAGGGGTAGAGAGGGGGTTGTATAGGGGGGTTGTCTTGGGGAGGGGAGGGAGGGGGTTGTCTAGGAAGGAGGGGTGTCCAGGAGGGGAGGGGGGTTGTCTAGGAGGTGGGAAGGGGCTGTCTAGGGAAAGGGAGGGGGCTGCAAGGGGAGGGGGTTGTCTAGGGGTAGAGAGGGGGTTGTCTAGGGGGGCTATCTTGGGGAGGGAGGGGGTTTTCCAAGAAGGAGGGGGTGTCTAGGAGGGGAGGGGGCTGTCCAGGAGAGAAGGGGGGCTATCTAGGAGGTGGGAAGGGGGCTGTCTAGGGAAATGGAGGGGGTTGTAAGGGGAGGTAGGGGGTTGTCTAGGAGGAGGGAGGGGCCTGCAGGTGGAGTGGTGGGAGGGGGGCTATCCAGGGGTAGGGAGAGGGCTGTAGGGGGTTGTCCAGGAGAAGGGAGGGGGGATTCAGGTGGAGTGGTGGGAGGGGGGTTGTCTAGGGGTAGGGAGGGGGCTATCCAGGGGGATGTCTCAGGGAGGGGAGGGAGGGGGTTTGGCTAATCACACTAAAGAACTAGGAGATCAAAAGAAAAGTGAACCAGTATGATCATGGCCTATCTAATTGTGTAGGTTCTCATCAGGACCTCTCTAAAACTGAGAAATACATTCCTTTTATACCTTCAACGGGACCTTATATATTGTATGGGGTCCTTGGAGAGGCATAAGTGGTCAGGTTCCAAGCAGGGTTGGACCCAATGTCTGATGCGGACACGCTATCACTCATTCCCTTTGACCTGGCTTGGGAGAGTACACTCTTAGAGGCTCCTGATATATGTAACTATTAGGTTTATAACCTATCTAGGATGGTGGTATCACTAGGAAACTGTTAGAATTTATTCTAAAATTGAATACTCCTATGAAATTGAATACACCATCATGTATATGTCATATTGTATAACCTGTGGAGATTCCTACCTTTTTTATTGTCAATAAATGAAACCTTTTGGATTCCATGTTGTTGTTGATATTTATTCCTCTTCTTTTCTCATCCATGTACTCTTAACAAAACAATATTTATAATTCAATGAATCATGTTGAACCTCTTATAAAATATTAATTCAATCCAAGGAAATATGGACATGTAATGGTTGTAATAGGTAACAATTGACATTTTATTAATGTATTATTTCATATTAATGCTTAATTTATTTCATTATTATATTACTAACATAATATTTGTTTTCTTATATAGGTTAAATCTTTTTCTTGAGTTCGAATTCTTTGTTCGGCAACTAATACCATGGACGACAATTTTTTAGAGCAGATCATGGATGTAAAAAGGATGAAACATCAATGTTTTTAACTGTTTGTTGGATAATTGTAATTGTAACCAAATTAAACATTGTTTGAAATGTATATAGTATTGTGTTATTTTGTATTCATGATTTCAAGTAAATGTATATAGAATTTGTGTTCTTCTGTGCTTTTTGTGTAGGTGTTGTTTGTGTTGTGTGTGTAGGTGATGTCTCATGTGTGTAAGTGTTGTGCAGGTTCTGGGTTTACACAGGAAATTTGGCCTTTATCAGCACTAATTAAGCGCTGATAAATGGATAATATATCAGCGCTCAAAATAGCGCTAATAAAGGTAGTATTTATCAGCGCTATTTTTAGCGCTGATATATTATCCATTTATCAGCGTTATGTTTAGCGCTAATAAAGGGTACCCCCCCCCCCCTATCTTCATCAAGATTAATAGTACCTTTTAGTGATGCTAAAGGTGATTTTTAGCTCTATTAGAAGCCCTATTTGTAGTAGTGGTCAAATAAAAAATTTAAAGATCTCTCTAACTTTTTTTGAAAATTGCTTGAGATTTGATTGTTTATACATCCAACTTTTATCCATTATATAAAAAAATTGTTATATGTCACTTCATAAAAGAAATTAAATATGATTGAAGTTTAATCGAAAATATATTTAAGGAAACGATAATTGTTCAATTTATGTGAAATCATAATTGAAGCACTAGTCTATATGAGAATCATAATATAATAGACAACAAAATACTATATATATAAGAAAATATTATAAATATAAAACCATGATATTGAATTCCATTATATTAATGAGTAATAATGTGCTAAATTCATCGAGAGTCAAGGATTTAATTATGAAAATGTTTCTTGTGGAATATAAATACCTAGGGGTTTTATTTAAATGAGATGTAATGAGTGAATAAATTGACAAGGCATAAAAGACCTGTATATGGGTGCCTTAGTGACTCTCCCCTTCAATTTGGTTTGGGTCAAGTTCATTTGATTCGGTTTAGTTTTGTTTCTTTTAATTAAATTTAATTAAGTTCATTTAAATTCAGTTTTAGTCGGACTAGGTTAGGTAAGTTTTTATTAATTTGTTCTTGTTACATTCAGTTGGGGTTGTGTATCTTTAGTTCAAGTGCACATGGTTTTGTTCAATTTCATTTGTTTCAATTTGGAATAGTTTGATTCAAATTGGGTTGGTTTGGTTCAAATCAGTTCTATTTACTTTGGTTTAAACCAATTCTATTTGGTTTGGTTTGGTGTTGTTTGATATGGTTTGGTTCAACTTGGTACAACATGGATTTATTCAATTTGGTTAGTTCTGTTTGTTTATGATTAGTGAAAATGTGGTAGATATTTATACCAAAAGTATACTTGTGGGTTGATGTCTCATTTTTATTGAGTATAATAAATGCATGAATGTTTAGAGGAGATAACCTAGGAGAACAAGTGATTCACACCTATCACATCTACCCTAGGGTTTGTTTATCATTCAAAAACTAATTCAAATATATATATTGATAATAGTATCATTAGAATCTATATTTTTCATTCAAGAAACCATGATGACATTCATAAAGTTGAGATAAGAAATTCATTCAATACCATATTTAAATTATCTCAAGTTAAATCATATATCATGTCACCTTTATATAATTCACAAGCTAATACCAGTATCTAATATCCTCTCACATCTTATTTATAAAATGATGTTGGAAATCATGGTAAAGAAAGATCACAACATGTTGCAACATTGATTATCACGCCATGTTGGTTGTTATGTAAACATAAAATTTGGGAGATAGAGTATGCATTTTAGCATACAACTTGTTGTCATACTATATTAAGTTATTCATAAGAATAAAAAAAGATTATATAATAATAATCGCATTCCATATAAGACTGCCTATAGAGAGACCACATCATAAGAGTATATGACACACCGTAACCTATTCAATGTAAGAATAATCTGGAGTGCTTGATGATTTGATACACCATGAAGGAAGAGACAATGCTGTAGTTGGTCTTACATAAGAGTATACAAATTCTATTTAAGAGTGAACCTCGCTGCAAACTTTCATTGTTAATAATAAACTCAATGTATATAAGTGTAATTGATTGAGTATCACACCACAAATGATGTATATTTCACTATGAAAAGGAAGGTTTTGCTGCATTGAAGATCCCATGATAAATTTGTGTGGTTTTGGAATGTGATGGTGGATTGGATCACTCCATATTAATAATGACACAAAATAGTTATGTGAGACATTGAGAAGAGTAAAAAATGGTCACATTGTAAAATTGTAGTCACGTTGTGAGGATCAAAACATTGTAAGAATTGGTTGAAAACTGGGAGGAATCTAAAATATAATTCCACAATGAAACCAGAGGACCACACTACAACAGGTCCATATTTTAAGGAGATATGATAATCCATTAGTTCAAAAGGCTTTATCTATATGTATTAAAGCATACATTTACTATTGATGATGTGTCACTATTAAATATAAAAATATAATATTAAATAATTTATATGGAAATGCCTATCAAAAATGTAATATAAATTCATAGGATACTCCACTTGAAGTGTAAATGAATGGTTATAAAATATAAATTTCATTTTAAATTTTTATACTACACATATGCAGGCAGCTTATTAAAATTATACTATATAAGAAAAACAAATTTAACGCATATGGAATGAATATTTGATATATTCATGCAGTTTTAGATTGAATATTATAGATAAGAATAAATATTATGTACAATTTATAACAGTTAGTAGATTATATAAAGAGTGTTACTTAAGACAATGCAGTTTACACATAAATTCAAAGATTGTGAGAATACAATAACACTTAAAACTACACTTTACAAGGCCAATTAATTTCACTAAAAAACATATATTATACTCTATTAATCTAAACCCTTACTATGGTAGTGGTATTAATACCCTTTCATAAGAAATATTGGACAAATATTTTGTTATCACTAATCTACACATAGTGAGCTATTTATTTTATAGAAACCAAAAACAAATCTAGTGAAACTACATAAGGGTAATACTAAATGATGGATCTAGAACTCACCAATTTGACATTGAAGAAAAATAGAATGAAAATAGATGCTTTAGGATGGGTTTTTGTGGCTGGGGAAGAAGATGGAAGCACTCCTAGGGCTCACTGTTGGAGAAATCAGAGGGGAGGGGTGCACGCTGCTTCAAGCTCAGGATTAGATCCAGATACAGATCTAGATGGGAGTGCTTCTAGCGATCAAGATGAGAGTGCTACTAGGTATTGCGATGGAGGTAGGGGAGAACTTGGGATTTAATATGTATGGGAGGAGGGGAGGAGTGCCCATAGTGCGATCCCAACGGTTTTTTAAAAACCATTGGGATAACTTACACTAAAATACCCTATCCCAACAGTTAGGCCAAACCATTGGGATATGTCTGTGAGTATAGGGGTGATTTTCAGTAGTGACACAATGTAAATATATATAAATATATATATAAACATTATTTAAGTTATTTCTCTTTCAAAAAAAGTACATACATACAAACATGCATAAATTTATATTAATATAAGTATATAAGAAGTGTGTGTGTGTGTGTGTGAATGTATAAAATTACATACATAAATACACATATACTAATATAATTACATAAATACATATTACCATAATTATTTACAAATATACATATATATAACTACATACAACTATATGTATGTACATGCATTGGTCCATGCATGTATACACATGTATATAAGTATTTAGAAATATAATTATTTATAAGTATCTATTAATAGAACTATATGAAGAATTAAATACATATGTAATATAAGCATGTGTGTCTGTAAACATATATATAATTATACATACAACATAAATTTACTGTGTATTTTTTTGTACACTGTATATACTAATTAAGTTTTTAATACCTATATATAGATAAATATATTTAAATTTTTTTTATCACACACATATATGTAAAAATAAATGAATATATATATATATAATTATATGCATAATCTTATATACATGCATACATACATATATATAAGTGAATATAAACACATACATAAAAACATACATACATATAAATATGAGTACCCACAGCCATGAATGCATGCATGTATATTAATGCAATTATTTAAAAATTTAATATATAAATATGAGAATGTAAAAATCTCCCAGTGGATATTTCCCAGTGCTGATTGATGCTAAGAATCTCCCATGAGAGATTTCCCAGTGAATATTGGTGTTGAGAATCTCCCAGTGGAGATTTCCTAGTATAGATGGGCACTGAGAATCTCTCATAGGATATTTCCCAGTGTAGATTTGTAGTATAAATCTCCCATGAGAGATTACCTATTGGAGATTTGCATATAGTTATTTATATATATATATATGAATTCATTCATGTACTTTTTTTTGTATGCTAATATGTAGGTGTATAATTGTAAATAATCTCATTAATAGATTTGTATGCTTCTAAATAATTACATTAGTATTTTTGTATATACCACTTTATATGTATGTACGTATGCATATTTATACTAATTGTTTCATGTACTTATATTTAATTGTGCATAAATTTATATATGTGTATTTGTATATAACTTTTTTACTATATATACATGTACTTATATAAATATATATTTATTTATGTATCGATGTACGTACTTATATTTGAATATGTGTATGGAAGTCTATATGTATTAATACATGCACATGTATATGTATACTAATATATGTAGGTACGTATGTAGGCGTATACTTAACATATTCATATGTGTAAGTATGTAAACTCTATTATATATATATGCATATGTAACGTCCCCGACCCGGAAGCCACTAAACCGGTGCTCTGAGCCGGGTTGTTACATGATCTTAAGTGTGCCTCTCCGTACGCCAAAGGCTGCCGACTAGCAGCGGGGGTCTATATAGTGAAATGGGGAGACTATACCCCCTATTTATCAGAGTAAGCCACAACAGAATAACCAAATAGTGGAAACAACAACCAAAAAACAAGGAACATGTATAACAGACACTTCCAACAATAAATATGTCATGTCATACTACAAGTGAAAGAGTGAACAAAAGCCCCAAAATAAAGACATGGCCAGAATCCCCAAAATGGTCCTGAATCCAAGTCTGAATCCTCCACCAAGTGCTACCCATGTCCACTCACTATCTAGCAAGGACCTTTGCCCTTATCCTGACCTGCAAACATGAAGTCTGCTCGGGTACCCAATGGCGGTCCGAGCAGGGTGTGAGTACAACTCAGTAGGCCACCACCAATGGTGTCTACAAAATATCCAGCAAGAGCAGATAGTGCATGAAAAAGGAATATGAATGATGAATTCCAAGTAATTAATTAAGGTTCCATTATCTAGTTCAAGCCCAGCCATTACCACATTCATTACCATTCATTTCCCAACAATTACCATCACTTACCATTTCATCATGTTTCCATGGGTTAATCACATTCATCATATTACATGGGTCTAAGGCCAACAATCACATGCAAGAGGGTAAACACATATTTATCCTATCTCACTAGGACTAACTCCCTCATAACAACCATAACCTCACCTCGAAGCATCAGTCCGGGTGGAAGCAACCATATCCTCACCTCGAAGCCTCAGTCCGGGTGGATGCAACCATATCCTCAGCTCGAAGCCTCAGTCCGGGTGGATGCAACCGTTATGAGAAAAGAGCATCAGTCCCCATTCCTAACCCGTGCATTTAGGGTGGAGTTCGGAGCCTTAGTCTTCACTCGACCCGTGGGCGTAGATCCTCAAGTCATACCCCACTCTACCGAGCCATGTGCACATGCTTATATATATATAAGTAACCATCAACCATCCAAACCATTGCCCTTCGGCAAACACTATTCACAACAACCCACATGGGAATTTACATTATGCCTTAACCCATTAACACACTACCATTTCACATCGTTTAATCATTAACCCAATTCCCATGTGTTATGCTTATCTCACTAAGAATTCAACACTAGACCCATAATCTATCCCATTATGGTCTTTAATCAATTTACACATTAACCCATTTAACCCGTTCATCATTTCCATGAATCAACCATTCATTCCATTTCCAATAACCCTAAGGTTAGTCTCCAAGTCTAGGAGCATCAACTAACTTCTTTCCCAAGTTCCACCAATCATGCCAACATATTCATCAAGGGTTCTACAATTCATTACAACAAGGTCGCTCATTTAATGACAATCCCTAAACCCAGAATAAGTCGGCACATCCCATGGATGGCCCCAATTAGGTCAAGTACTTCCCATCACATCCCACGGGGATCGTGAGGGTTCCCATTATCCATTTAAAACATCATTATTCTCAAACATGCCAAGGCTATTCGCAACATAACCAAGGGAAAGATAGAACACAAATTAACATGCACAAAAACCCTAAATAATCATGGGATATAACTTGTAGACCACCTACCTCGAATTCGCGGTTGAACGCACCCTCAATCAAGTCCTTAGACCTCGATTCGACCAACCCTTGGAGCTTCAACCTAGAACTCACCCAAAAGATAGGGTTTTAGGGTTTTGGAACAAGAGATAGATAAGATACAAACCCTAGACCAAGAAAAGAACCAAGGAGGGGATTAGCCTTACCCGGAGCTTCGATCCGCAACCAACGACGCTCTAAACGGACAAGAATCGAAGGAGAAACACCCTTGGGAAGCTTGGGTCGGCCAATTTCCTCGCTAGGGTCAGGAGAGGAGGAGTATAGGAAACTTCTGAGTGGGGTTTAAAAGCCCGGAGTGGAAAAACTGTAATTTTTCCCAACTTTAAGTGGCCGCACGGTTTAGCCGCACGGTTTGGAAAACCGTGCGCAAACCGTGCGCACGCCACTGTCCGGAGGAGGGGGAGTCGCACGATTTAGCCGCACGGTTTGGAAAACTATGCGCAAACCATGAACTCTCTTCTATCCAGAGGAGGGAGGGTCGCACGGCTTAGTCTGGGCAGGCCGCACAGTTTGGCTGACCGTGCGCAGGCCGTGCGCCTTGGTCTGCTTTGCCCAGACTTCCCTTATTTCGTGCCCCGAGCCCCCGGAACACCCCCAAGGCCTCTCACACTTCCAATAAACCTTCTAAATCCCCAAAAGAAAAGGGTTCAACCCAAAACACAACAAAACATACCTTTCCAAAAACTGGGATCTTACAACCTCCCCACCTTATAACGGCTCGTCCTTGATCTGAGCCTCTAAGCCTCATTGGTCCACCGAAGAGAATAGTTCGGGCCACTGAGCTCTCATATCTGATTCCCGCTCCTAAGTTTCTTATTGAACTTTCCCATGCTACCATAGTACTCACACTAATGGCACAACCTTGCCTCGCAAGACCTTTTCACTATGATCCACCATACAAACCAGATGCTCTTCAAAGGACGCATCAACCTCAAGCTCCACATCCTCAACATCAAAAACATGAGATGGGTTAGGGTGATACCGTCGAAGCTGCGACACATGAAACACATCATGCACCCCCCCCCATACCGTTGTGGAAGAGCCAACCGATAAGCCACTGGTCCGATCCTCTCCACAATCTAAAAAGGTCCCACATACCTGGGTGCCAACTTACCCTGCTTTCGAATCCGTCGGTGACCCAATCTTGGCGACACCCGAAGTAACACTTTATCACCCACCCCAAACTCGAGAGTTCTACGCCTCTGATATGCATACGACTTCTGCCTACTCTGAGCCGTAGCCATTTGCTTCTTGATCAACTGAACTCTCTATGAAGTCTCCTGCACGAGACTCGGTCCCAACAACTCAGATTCACCGGCCTCTAGCCAACACAACGGAGATCTACATGGCCTCCCGTAAAGTGCTTCAAATGGTGCCATCTGAATCGTAGCCTAAAAATTGTTGTTGTAGGCAAACTCAACCAATGATAGGTGTCTCTTCCAAGATCCACCAAAGTCCAAGACACAAGATCTTAACATGTCCTCCAACACTTGGATCATACGCTCCGACTGCCCGTCTGTCTGCGGGTGGAAAGCCGTACTCAAAAACACCTGTGTACCCAGCACCTTCTGCAACCCTTTCCAGAAACGCGACATAAAACTCGGATCTCGGTCTGAAACTATGGTCCACGGTACCCCATGCAACCGCACTATTTCCTGAACATACAGCTCACCCAACTGGTCGACTGCATGGGTCTCCTAAATCAGTAAGAAATGAGCCACTTTCGTTAACCTATCCACAACCACCCATATTGCATCATTCTTATGTGGCATCCTCAGAAGACCCACGACAAAATCCATTGTCACATCATCCCACTTCCATTCCGGAATGGGTAATGGATGAAACAAACCACCTGGGCATTGATGCTCAGCCTTCACCTGCTGAAAGGTAAGGCACCGTGCCACAAATCCCGTAACTTCCTTCTTCATTCCAGGCCACCAAAACTGCCTTCGGAGATCACAGTACATCTTGGTCAAACCAGGATGCACTGCCCATTTTGACGCATGGAACTCACGCATCAACTCTTTCCGCACACACATGGGCACAACCACACGATCACAAACACGAACAACACCTTCCGCGTCGACCGGCCAACCAGAAGGTAGCTCCCCACCTTTAAGCTTTTACTTCATGGCCAAACACTCAGGATCATCAAGCTGACCTTCCTTAACTCGACCCAAAAGCGTTGACTCCATCGTTAAGGAAGCAAGAGTGACCTTACCACTTTCCTTCTGCACCTCCAGGTGCATCTCTACAAACAAGGCCATCACCTTCCACTCGGTGCTGGACTCCTGAACTGCCTGATTCTGAACCTTCCTGCTCAGAGCATCAGCAACACTATTTACCTTTCCCGGCGTGTACACCAACTCAAAGTCAAAAGACTGGAGATATTCAACCCATCTTCGCTGCCGAAGATTCAGATCCCGCTGTGAGAAGATGTACTTCAAACTCTTATGGTTAGTAAACATCATAAACCGTTCTCCCAACAGATAGTTCCTTCAGCACTTCAAGGCGTACACCACTACAGCCAACTCAAGATCATGAGTAGGGTAGTTCCGCTTATGGGGCCTCAAATACCTTGACCCATAATCCAAAACCCGCTCACCTTGCATCAACATAGCTCCAAGTCCAATTCTGGATTCATCACAAAACACAATATACTTATTACCCGGCTCAGGTAAGATCAAGATAGGTGTGGTCATCAACCGTTTCTTCAAATCTTGGAAGGCATCCTCACAATCCCCCGACCACTTGAACCTGATTCCCTTCTTGGTCAAGCCTGAGAGTGGTGCTTCCAAGAGAGAGAAATCCTGAATGAACCTTCAGTAATACTCGGCCAAACCCAGAAAACTTTGAACATCAGAAACACTCTTGGGCTACTCCCAAGATACAATTACCTACACTTTCTATGGATCCACTGACACACCTGCCTCCAAGATGATGTGACCCAGAAAATGCACCTCACCTATCCAAAATTGAAACTTTGATAGCTTAGTGTATAGCCGATGCTCTCTTAGCGTACCCAAGACGATGTCAATATGTTGGGCATGATCGTTGTGAGTTTTCGAGTACACTAATATATCATCAACAAAGACAACCACAAACTGATCCAGATAGGGATGAAAGATATGGTTCATCAAATCCATAAACACCATCAGTGCATTGGTCAAGCCGAAAGGCATTACCACGAACTCAAACAACCCGTACCGACTCCGGAAAGCTGTCTGCGGTACGTCAGAAGACCTCACTCTCAACTGGTGATAACCCGACCTCAGATCGATCTTAGAAAACATTGATTCACCCCTCAACTGGTCAAACAGTTCATCTATTCTAGGAAGAGGGTACCGGTTTTTCACTGTCATCTAATTCAACTTATGATAGTCAACACACAGCCTTAATGAATCATCGGCCTTCTTTGCAAAAAGAACAGGAGATCCCTAAGGATACATACTAGTATGGATAAACCCCTTACGCTCCAAATCCTCAAGATAAACCTTCAGTTCCTGCAGTTCTGCTGGTTCCATTCGGTATGACGGAATAGAAACTGGCTCTGCTCCCGGCAACAACTCGATTGTGAACTCAACATCCCTCTCGGGTGGCAACCCCGAGAAATCCTCAGGAAACACATCCTGAAACCGATCCACCACAGGAGGTAAATTAGTTTTTCCCCCTCCCTAATCATCATCAAGCATGAGACATGCCACTTGATCCGCGATTCCACTCATCTGTTGATAGAACGGCCCCGCACGCCCTACTCGAACATCTCATTCGCCACGGTGGACATAAGAGTCACCCTCAAGCAACCTGAACGATACTCTGTGACGATAACAGTCTATATGCACCCGATACAACACCAACCAATCCATTCCCAAGATTAGGTCAAACCCTGGAATCTTGAGAATGAACAAGTCCCACAAAAAACGATACCCACCAACTTCCAAGGCGCATTCCTTGCACTGCTTGATATCCTCAACCCGCACCCCCAACGGAGTGTCAATTGACATCACTCCACACACCCTCTCCACAGGTAAACCCAGTGCTACCACAAGTTGATCAAAGACAAAATAGTGTGTGGCACCTGTGTCAAACAACACACTAGCAAAAGTAGAAGCTACAAGGATTGTACCTCGAACAGTTGACGGTTCGGCCTCGCCATCACCAGGCACAAACTGAACTGCCTGAAGCTGACCTGCCCCTCTACCCTGGGCCCCAGCCTGAGTACTCTATGCTACACTGCCCTGCTGGCGTGAGCGATCTTTCCATGGAGTCCCACGTCCACCACCCCTTCCAGTACGGCCCATGGAGCTCCAACTGCCTGCCTGATATGGGGAAACTAATCCCCTTCCCGTATCCGATATCTACTTTCCACCATCATGCTCCCCTGCCTGCCGAGGATTCCTGCAGAACCTCTGCACAGGTCCCATCCTGCCGCACGAACGGCACTCAACTGGAGGTTGAGGACACTGACCACGCACATGCCCCGGCCTACCGCACTGATAGCAGAACACCTGATTCCCACTCTGAGAGGTTGACCCACTCTTCCAGCCACTTTGCACACTACCACCATGTTGTGATCTCTCATGGCGTCGCTTCTGACCCTCGGTAGCTACACCACTCGTCTGCCCCACCGGCACCACAAGCCCACTACCCGAAGCTCCCTTCAGGTTTCCTTCCGATATCAGTGCCTGATCTACTACCTCTGAGAACCTCTTCAGGTGGAAGATATTTACTTGAGACCTAATCTCATGTCTCAACCCATCCTGGAAGCATCTTGCCACCGCTGCCTCATCCCCTGCTAACACTGGAACGAAGCATCTCAAATCAGCGAAGTGACTAGCATAGTCCATCACCGACAACGATCCCTGAGTTAGGCTCATAAACTCTATAGCCCGCTCCTGCCTCAAAGTCTCTGGGTATAAATGCTCCAGAAACTTCTCTTGAAAAACCTTCCACGACATCCCCTCAGCCTGCTTGGTCTGAGCCTGAATGTCCCACCAACACCTTTCCTGGCCCCGCAACATATAAACGGCCAGCTTTACTCACTTTTCAATAGGAGTTTCCAGATGATCCAATATTTTCTGGACGGAATCTAACCAGAACTCTGCTGCCTCTGGCCCACCCTCTCCAGTGCAAGTCAGAGGGTGTTGCAGCTGGAAGTCCCTGGTCAGCTCAAACATACTCGGTGCAACCCGCCCCGGGTCCCAATCCATCATCTGCATAAGGCGAGCCAAGTTCCCCCGGAACTGGTCTTCTCCACCTTCATTGATCACCACATTTTCTTGCTCCTCTACTGGAGGAGTGTTCTCAGCAACATCCTCCTGTTGCCCAACTGGCAATCAACGTCGTGGTGGCATCTCTCTACAATGCCAAGCACGCGATTTAGAACGCGTACCATAAAACTTTCACGACTTCATTAAAAGCACTTTACTAGCTACAACAACCCATTTTTAACAAAGTTAACACCTCAAATTCACTACCCCGACCATCCCTACCATGGGCCATGGTCCACATAGGGTAAACAACCATGCACTACCACTAAACTCACACAACATTTTACCAAACATTTTCCACTTCATTTCAAACCCTTATATTTCATTAAACATCATTTACCCACTTGTTTAATTTCATTCTTCTTATCATTTCTTGGTTTCATGAAATGCATGATGCACCCTACCTTCCTTCCTCACACACCCACCTCGTGCGTGTGCCTAACACAATGCATGTCACCTATCTCCCTAGGTTCCTACAATTATGCATGAGCACAAATCCTCGTGTCATTAAGTCCACAAACCAATTATCATCAAATAGTCACATCAAACCACATGTGCATCACCCAACAGTGAAATATCATCAACTGTAACAACACACAACCAAGAACAACATTTCCCCACCCAGGGTGACTTGGGTTTCCCCCGTACCTAGGTTAGCTACTCCCAAGCATGAGCTCATTACCAAGGCCCGACACGTCTTAACCCTTGGCTACCAATCCCAAATGACAAAACCTTAGAGAAGGAGAAGAAAGACCTCCTCTGATACCACTTTGTAACGTCCCCGACCCGGAAGCCACTAAACCGGTGCTCCGAGCTGGGTTGTTACATGACCTTAAGCGTGCCTCCCCGTACGCCAAAGGCTGCCGACTAGCAGCGGGGGTCTATATAGTCAAATGGGAAGACTATACCACCTATTTATTAGAGTAATCCACAACAAAATAACCAAATATCAGAAACAACAACCAACAAACAAGGAACATGTATAACAGACACTTCAAACAATAAATATGCCATGTCATACTACAAGTGCAAGAGTGAACAAAAGCCCCAAAATAAATACACGACTAGAATCCCCAAAATGGTCCCGAATCCAAGTTCAGATCCTCCACCAAGTGCTACCCATGTCCACTCACTATCTAGCAAGGACCTTTGCCCTTCTCCTGACTTGCAAACATGAAGTCTGCTCGGGTACCCAACAGCGGCCCGAGCAGGGTGTGAGTACAACTCAGTAGGCCACCACCAACGGTGTCTACAAAATATCCAGCAAGAGCAGATAGTGCATGCAAAAGGAATATGAATGATAAATGCCAAGTAATTAATTAAGGTGCCATTATCTAGTTCAAGCCCAGCCATTACCACATTCATTACCATTCATTTCCCAACAATTACCATCACTTACCATTTCATCACGTTTCCATGGGTTAATCACATTCATCATGTTACATGGGTCTAAGGCCAATAATCACATGCAAGAGGGTAAACACATAGTTATCCTATCTCATCAGGACTAACTCCCTCACAACAACCATAACCTCACCTTGAAGCATCAGTCTGGGTGGAAGAAACCATATCCTCACCTCGAATCCTCAGTCCGGGTGGATGCAACCATATCCTCACCTCGAAGCCTCAGTCCGGGTGGATGCAACCGTTAGGAGAAAAGAGCATCAGTCCCCATTCCTAACCCGTGCATTTAGGGTGGAGTTCGGAGCCTCAGTCTTCACTCGACCCGTGGGCGTAGAGCCTCAAGTCATACCCCACTCTACCAAGCCATGTGCACATGCTTATATACATATAAGTAACCATCAACCATCCAAACCATTGCCCTTTGATAAACACTATTCACAACAACCCACATGGGAATTTACATTATGTCTTAACCCATTAACACGCTACCATTTCACATCATTTAACCATTCACCCAATTCCCATGTGTTATGCTTATCTCAATAAGCATTCAACACTAGACCCATAATCTATCCCATTATGGTCTTTAATCAATTTACACATTAACCCATTTAACTCGTTCATCATTTCCATGAATCAACCATTCATTCTATTTCCAATAACCCTAAGGTTAGTATCCAAGTCTAGGCGCATCACCTAACTTCTTTCCCAAGTTCCACCAATCATGCCAACATATTCATCAAGGGTTCTACAATTCATTACAATAAGGTCGCTCATTTAATGACAATCCCTAAACTCGGGATAAGCCAGCACATCCCATGGATGGCCCCAATTAGGTCAAGTCCTTCCCATCACATCCCACGGGGATTGTGAGGGTTCCCATTATACATTTAAAACATCACTATTCTCAAACATGCCAAGGCTATTCACAAAATAACCAAGGGAAAGCTAGAACACAAATTAACATGAACAAAAACCCTAAATAACCATGGGATATAACTTGTAGACCACCTACCTCGAATCTGCGGTTGAACGCACCCTCAATCGAGTCCTTAGACCTCGATTCGACCCACCCTTGGAGCTTCAACCTAGAACTTGCCCAAAAGATAGGGTTTTAGGGTTCCAGAACAAGAGAGAGAGAAGATACAAACCCTAAATCAAGAAAAGAACCAAGGAGGGGATTAGCCTTACCCGAAGCTTCGATCCGCAACCAACGATGCTCTAAACGGCCAAGAATCGAAGGAGAACCACCCTTAGGAAGCTTGGGTCGGCCAAGTTTGTCGCTAGGGTCGGGAGAGGAGGAGGAGAGGAAAATCTATAGTGGGGTTTAAAAGCTCGGAGTGAAAAAACTGTAATTTTTTCCAACTTTAAGTGGTTGCACGGTTTAGCCGCACGATTTGGCAAACCGTGCGCAAACCGTGCGCACGCCACTACCCGGATGAGGGGGAGTTGCACGATTTAGCCGCACGGTTTATCAAACCGTGTGCAAACCATGCGCTCACTTCTATCTAGAGGAGGGAGGGTCACACGGCTTAGTCTGGGTAGGCCGCGCGGTTTGGCTGACCGTGCGCAGGCCGTGCGCCTTCGTCTGCTTTGCCCAAACTTCTCTTTTTCCGTGCCCCGAGCCCCCGGAACACCCCCAAGGCCTCTCACACTTCCAAGAAACCTTTTAAAGCCCCAAAAGAAAAGGGTTCAACCCAAAACACAACAAAACATACCTTTCCAAAAACCGGGATCTTACAACATATATGTATAAAGATTCATACACATAATTGTAGTAATAAATATGCAAGTATTAATAAAATAGTGTTAATAAACCAATACACAAGTATTAATCTATAATCATTAATATATACAAATTGTAAAAAATATTTATATATAAACTTTTTAAAAAGTAAAAAATATATTTATAAATGTTACTATATTAAAACATGCAACATAATTACTACATAAAGTGTATACAAAAAAATATTCAAAATTTTTTACAACAAAATTTATGTTGTATGTATAATTATATATATGTTTATGAATATATACATATGTTTATCTTATATATGTATGTAAGTGTGTATATATTTATATTTATATATACTTTTAAGTAATATATTTGTATATACTTTTATATTTATATGATTGAATGAATGTACATACATATAGTTTCATGTTTATACTTGTAAATAATTATATTTGTATATACTTTTATATTTCAATGATTGCATGCATATACATACATGTAGTTTCATGTTTATATTTAGATGCATGTATGTACATGTAGTAAAATATCATTATAAAAAAATATTCTTATGCATATATACATATATTGTTAGGCCCAAGATGTGTTTTGGTTGTATTTGTTATCAATATATCAATATGTTGATTATGTTAAAGAAATAAAGTATGTTGAGAAGATGATGGAAATCTGGATTGAAGAAAGGTGGATTAAAGAAGGGTGTGTGTGTGAAGCTTTCAATCAGATCCAAACCATCGATATGAGAATCAGATCTAGCACATCTACATGAGTCAATACAATCCATAGTATTGGGATATTGGTAAAAAGTCAGAAGCTGTTGAAAATTGTATTGATCCTGTAATGAAAGATTTGATCACAATGAGAAGTCAGAGACTGTTAGGAAATGGTCTCATGAAGAATCAGCCTCTGGAAGAATCAAACTCATAATGCTTAAGAAATTCCATCGTATTGAGAAAAAAATTTCTGAAAGAAAAGGATCATTAAACTCACCTTGGGTTCAAAATAAGTTTCTGATCATAATGAGGAGGATAATCAGATTCTACATGGATCCGATGAAAATATGACGATGCTTCACAGTTTCGAAATTCAAAAAATTCATAAGTTGTCCGAAAACTTGTGATGCAAGCCTCATAAAGGAAAGGGGAGGAATGGTGTTGTTAATCATATTAAGGGTTGTTTGGAAGAAAAAAATTGTTGTAAATGATAGTAAGTTATAATTCTTCCCAATGTAAGTCAGATGATGTTGAAGCTAATCTTCAATGTATTAAAAATCATGAGTAAGTCATGATACAAATAGAAGTTTGTGAAAGAAAAAATTTGTTGATTCCAAAGTTTTTTAGTCTCAAGATCATTGGTATTGTATTCAGAAAAGATAAGAAGTTGTTGGAATTGAAACTATTGGAACCGATCTATCGGACATGGTGTGCAACCATTCATCATAACAGATCCTGACATTTATTCATATTATTGGTATCTTTTATACATCATATGCAGATTTTAATCAGAGGCAAAATTGTTTTTTGGGGAATTTATTAGGACCAGTGAAAATGAAAATAAATTGGAAATTATTAGGATCAACAATTTCAAAGAAGAATAAAAGTTTGATATGGCCAACACAAAGAAGAAAATCAAAGAACAATCAACAATATAGTCAACCATTTCTCATCAAGATGAGTTGTTGATTATTTTCCTGATGGAATTTTTTTTCCTTATTAAGTGGGTCAAGAGAAAATAAATGATCTGATTTGTTTTTCAAGTGTATTAAGAGAAAGAAGAACTTTGATGTGTATTCCTTCGGGGCATGGGATAAATTATCTTATGTCTTATAACAATTGGGTAGAGATCCATCAGGCTCGCAATGAAATTGATTATCAGATTGAAGCAAAGGATGATTCATCTGATGTAGGTTAACACCGATGACTTCATTGGACATAAGATCATTGGTCTGGAAAAAGAATAAAAGGAGAATTGCTTGAATCTAGTCAAAGTTTTATCAAGGGGATCATATAAGTAGTTGAAGAATTTTAAATCATGGATTTCATATGTTTCTTTTAGTGTAGAGAAATGCAATAAAGAATTTGTTGTCTTCATCATAATGAGAAAATCAGATTGAGCAGTTGGTTCTAAGAATCGTATTGAGAAGACAAATTATCATCGTATGTTATTCAAGTGGTGTGGAGAAACGTATTTAAGAATCTAATATCTTCATCGTAATGAATAAATCGGGATGGGGAATCATAATTAGACTGAAGTTTTTTAAGAAAGTCTAAATTAAACTGAAGTTGTAATAATATTCAAGAAATTTCAAGAAGAGTTGAGAAGTGTTGAAGAAGTCAAGATCCACCTGATATTCAAGGGGGATTTATGTTTTAGGAAATTTGGTTGAGTAGGAAAAAATTTTAGAATCCTTCCCAAACCACTTTTGGGTCACCTATAAATATAGGAGACACTTTGTACTTTCCTAACACAAGCACTGTGTGTGGAAGAAGAGAGATAAGCTTCAAAGTTCTAGGGAGAAGAAGTTACTGGATCATGCTTTTCTAAGGAAGTTTGTCAGACAAAGGAAGAAAGAAGAAGAGACAAGATCGTAATCAGGGTTTCTGGATTCAGACTAAGAATTCGGATTGGGATTTCTGAATTCAAAAAGAATGGCTTGGTATTTTCTCAATCGTATTCCAATAGAATCATATTTCAGTATTGGGCAATCAAATTGGGGAATCAGACTGGTAAATCGGACTGAGTATTGTTATGAAGTTCTGGAAGTTATTTCCTGCTACTGTGTAATAAAGTGAAAAACTATTTTGAAGATAGTATTTGTGAAATTTGATCAAGAAGCACCATAACATGTCTATTACAAAAATTATATTACATCATTTCATGCTACTTGAAGCACATGCACTATTTTATTGAATATAGTGCTACAATAGTGTAAGGACACATCCTACTCATTGTATTCCACACAAAAGGATTATTTTCTAGTGTATTGTGATGTATCATATTGTTTTCATATCATACCAAGGACGTAGCTACTCTTGTTGAGTAGTGAACCTTGTAAATTATTATATTCTTATGGATGTGTGTTTGATTTTTTTTAGCAAGGTAACAACTCTTTAATAGGAGGCGGAGGTTATTTCAAAAGAAAAGAAACTTAAAATAAAAATTTATCACTAATTCACCCCTCCACCTCTCAGTGATACATTGATCTTGTTGGTCACTTACAAGGGGTTTTAGAGCGTTGGTTCCCTTTGTTTACTCTTTGCTGAAGTTTTGAAGAAGTTTTTATGAAGAATCTGAGTTGTGTGAACAGTAAGGGGATTTTGATATTAAGTGATAGGAATTATCATATCTGAAAATATAGAATGCTACCATATCTTATGTCCCTTGGGTATGATGTTTCAAAAGCTGTTATAGATGGTTTTTCTCCTCATGTTGAGAATTCTCCTCTTATAAATACTGATAAGGAAAACCTTGAGAATAATGGAAGAGCTAAGAAGGTTTTACTCCCATCACTCTATGAATGTGAGTTTCTGAGAGTAAAAGGAGTTTCCACTGCCAAAGGTATCTGGGATAAGCTGAAGAATATTTATGAAGGCAATACAAAAGTGAAGAAGACAAAGTTACAAATCTGGATATTGATGTACGAGTATCTCAAGATGGGTGAGTATTAATTTATTGGTGACTTTTTTACTAGGGTGAATGACATTTTTAGCACTATCACATGTCTTGGTGAAAAGTTGTAAGATTATACTATTGTTGAAAATATCTTGAGAATCCTTCCTAAAAAGTTTGATTTTAAAGTTTCCTCATTGGAAGATAGAGATCTAGAAACTTTATCTATGGATGATCTGCATTGCACTCTCATTACTTATAAAATGATAAAGGAAAAAGTTATAAAAGAAAAAACAAAAGTTGATAGAGAAATTTATTTCAAGGATTCCAAAAAGGAAAAGTCAAAAAAGATTCTTGTTGAAGAAGAAGCTGGTGAATTTGATTCTGAAAATGAGGTATGTAGAAATATTGATGAAATTCTATCTTTTTTTTATAAAAATGTGAAAATAGGTACATGAAAGTATAAATGGAAACTTCCCTTAAAATGTTTTGGATGTTCATTGGGCACTTTGTTTCTAATTTTCTTTAAAGAGGTGATAAAGTATAAAGTGATGAAGAAGAATGAAGGCCAAGAAGATTTTGGAATAAATAAGGCGATAAAGAAAAAATATATTTCAAGAAGAAAGATAAGAAGTTCCCCAAATCCAAAAGGATAAGTTTTTGTCTAAGGATGATGATAGTGAAGAATTTACAAATGGTGTTGAATAAAACATGTTTATTACAATAGTTAATGAGGAGAGTTTTCCTAGCAATGAAAGAAGTTGTTCTGAAAAGAAAAACAGTGAAACTGAATTCGAAAAGTCTATTGAGAAGGATGAAGAGAATAATTTCATTATAATAGTGAACAGTGAAAAATTCAGAAGCAGTAGTTCTGAAGAAGAAGAAACTCAGTTATAATTTCACCTAAAAGAATAATTGAAAGCATGTCTAAACAATATTGGGAGGCTTGAGAAAGAAATCAGGAAGTTGAAAAGTAATGAATCTTCAACTAAAAATCAAGATTTTTTTTATGAGAAAGTCAAGTTGCTAGAAGATATTGATGATTTTAGGAAATCTCTAGAGAAATAAAATGATCGTAATGAATATTTATAAGTAAAGTTGAATGAAAAAGAAGAAGAGTTGGAACTTTTTAAAAAAAAACTTTCTAAAGATGAACAGAGGGTTGCAAGTTTCAATAGTTTTATCTTTGAAGTTGGTGAAAGCTATGGAAAGGGTGAAGCTGGGAAGGATAAAATTTTACCTTAAAAGGTTGAGAATAAAGTTGAAATTATCTCTAAGAAGAAGAAATCTGAGAAAGTTATGTATGTGTCCAAGACCAACAAATTTGAGAAGTCATAAGTTTCTAAAAATACTGAGTCTGAAAAGTTTTATATTACTTCTAATTATGATAAAGATGAAAAGAAAACCAAGCTGTAAAGGAATATTCTGGTAGATAACAGAAGGGTTGGTGATCAAAAAAGTTCTAATGTGAAAGTTAAGAAAGTTATTGAGAAACATGTCAACAATTATGGATAGTATGGAAGTTACAGATAAAGGTATTCCTTCTATGGGTATTTTTAGCATTGTGGTGGATTCAGACACACGACTAATATGTGTTGGTTCAACCAACTACATTACAACTATTCCATGAGTTATAAAAGTCAAAGTTTGAGGGAGATACAATCCCCTCAAAGTAAGAAAGATGAGAAAGGTATTTTGAAACCTAAGAAAAATAAACATATTGAGTTTGAAAAGACAGATTTCTTAGTTATTTGGCCAGAACAAGTAACAATGACTAAAAAGTTGGAATAAGCACAAAAATTAGCTGAAGCAAAGGGGGGGGGGAAAGATTTTTGAAAAAGAGAACAATTTGATAAAAAGATATCAACAGATTGTGACTTAAATAACTAGAAAATATGTAAGATATGTGAGCAAGATGGGCATGTTACTAGAAGATATTTGACTATCTTATTAGCCCAAGAATAATACATGAAAAAGATGTTACAAACTAATTGTAATAAAGATGTTACTAAAGTTGAGGAAAAGTTGACAACCTCATCAGAAGATTCTACAGATGAGAAGAAAGTTGTTATAAAACTGAGAAGGATGAACAGAAGGAAAGAAAACAAATCCAATGCAAAATCCAAGAAAAATAAGAAAAATTCAACACTAAGAGAGGATTCTCAATTCTATTTTTTCTTCTAACAAACAACTAAGGTTCCTCCTTATTCCCATTTTTTTTATACATGTACTAACTTGTAGGGAATTTAAGGATTCGAAATAAGGAAGCCAGTGTTGATGAGTCTCTTACTATTATTGAAAAAGAAAGTAATGAGGTTACGAAAAATGAGTTTTTGGAAATTTGTGTTTATTCACCTGAACTTTTTGATATGTTTGTTGAGATGGATGCATGTTACTTTTATCCTTTCAATAATTGCCCCAAAAATGAGAACGTTGAAAGAAACATGTTAATGTATTACATGAAAGTTCTGTTATGGATAACATTGATAACCCTGGTCATACACTCTTGTTTTCTACATCGGGTTTGTCTATATAGACTTAGATTTGTTTAGTTAAAGTCTCTTTGTTAAGAACCTCATGCGATACTTATGTTCTCCTAAAGAAGAATTTTAAGTTTTTTTTAAATCTCTAACCCCTATAAATGATATCATTTATCAATAAGGGAAAAACTTGTCATGTTGGCCCCTTTGAATTTGATTATCAATAAGGGGGGAGAGAAGGAATTAGGAGAGATAAGAAATAAGGGAGAAAAATAAATAAATGTGGAGAATAAATAGAAAGAAAATAAAAAGGTATTGTTTTGAAGTGGTTGGAGTGAGTATTGATAACAAACATAAAAGGATGGATTGTTAGGCCCAAACTGTGTTTTGGTTGTATTTGTTGTCAATAGATTAATATGTTGATTATGTTGAAGAAAGAAATTATGTTGAGAAGATGATGGAAATATGGATTGAAGAAGGGTGAATTGAAGAAGGGTGTGTGTGTGAAGTTGTCAATCATATCCAGACTATCAACATGAGAATTGGATCCAGCACATCAGCATGAGTCAATACGATCCATCAGATTGAGATGTTGATAAAAAGTCAATAGTTACTGAAAATCGTATTGAGCCTGGAATGAAATCTTTGATCGTAATGAGAATTCAAAGACTATAGGGAATTGGTCTTAGGAAGAATTGGCCTCAGGAAGAATCAAACTCACAATACTTAAGAAATTTCATCGTATTGAGAAGAATTTTTCTGGAAGAAAAGACTCATCAGACTCACCTTGGGTCCAGAATGAGTTTATGATCGTAATGAGGAAGAGAATCAGATTTTGTATGGATCCGATGAAAATCTGAAGATGTTTTTCTATTTTGGAATTCAAAAAATTCATAAGTTGTTTGAAAACTTGTGATGCAATCCTTATGAAAAGGAAGGGGCGAAATGGTGTTGCCGATCGTATTGAGGATTGTTTGAAATAAATAATTTTCGGGAAAGGATGGGAAGTTACAATACTTCTCAATGTAAGTTAGACGATGTTGAAGTTGATCTTCAACGTATTCAAAATCATGAGGAAATCATGATACAAGCAGAAGTTTGTGAAAGAAGGAAGTTGTTGATGCTAAAGCTTTCTGGTCTCAAGATCATTGGTATCATATTCAAAAAAGAGAAGAAGTCGTTGAAGTCAAAACTGTTAGAACCAGTCCATCGGACACAGTGTGCCACTGATCCATCGTAATGGATTCTGACACTGATTCGTATTATTGGTATCTTTTGTGCGTCAGATGTAGAGTTTTACCGGAGTCAGGATTTCTTTTTTTGGGAATTTGTTGGGACCAATCAAAAAGAAAAGAAATTGGAAGTTATTGGGACCGATGATTTCAAATAAGGAAAGTTTGATATGAGGAACACGAAGAAGAAAATCATAGAACAATCGATAGTATAGTCAACCATTTTTCATCAAGATGAGTTTTTGATTGTTTTCCAGATGGAAACATTGTTTTCCTTATCAAGTGGGTCAAGATAAAAGAAATGCTCTGTTTTTTTTTTCAAGTGGGTCAAGAGAAAGAAGAACTTTGATATGTTTTCCTTTGAGGCATGAGATAAATAATCTTATGTCTCGTAACAATTAGTTCAAGATCCATCAGACTGGCAATGACATTGATTATCGGAGTGAAGCATAGGCCGATTCATTTGATGCGGGCTGACACCAATGACTTCATCAGACACAAAATCATCAAATTGGGAAAAGAAGAAAAGGATAATTGCTTGAATCTAGTCGAAGTGTTATCAAGGGGATCATAAAAGTGGTTGGAGAAGTTTGAATAATGGTTTTCATATGTTTATTTTGGTGTAGAGCAACATAATGAAGAGTATGTTGTCTTTATCATAATGAGGAAACCAAATTGAGCAGTTGTTTCCAAGAATCGTATTGAGAATATAACTTATTCTCATATGTTTTTCAAGTGGTGTGGAGCAATGTATTGAAGAATCTACTGTCTTTATCGTAATGAAGAAATCAGAACGGAGAATCATAACCAAACTGAAGTTTGTTAAGAAAGTCTGGAGTGAGCTGAAGTTGTAAGAATATTCGAAAAGTTCTGAGAAGAGTTGAGAAGCGTTGAGAAACATTGAAGAAATCAAGATCCACTTGAAATTCAAGGGGAATTTATGTTTCGGGAAATTTGGTTGAGAGGGAAACGTTTTCAGAATCCCTCTCAAACCACTTTTGGCTCGCCTATAAATAGAGGAGGTACTTTGTACTTTCGCGACACAAGTACTATGCACAGAAGAAGAGAGAGAAGCTTCAAAGTTCTAGGAAGAAGAAGTTACCGAATTGTGCTTTCCTGAAGAAGTTTGTTGGATAGAGGAAGAAAGGAGAGGAGACAAAATTGTAATCAGGGTTTCCATATTCGGATTGAGAAGTCAGGCTAGGATTTACGGATTCAGACAGAGGTGGTTTAGTATTGTCTCAATCGTATTATGACATAATCATATTTCCGTATTGAGCAATCAGACTGAATTTCATTACGAGGTCCTGGAAGTTCTTGCTTGTTGTTGGGTAAGAAAGTGAAGAACTGTTTTAAAGATCGTATTTGTTAAAGTTGATCAAGCAGCACTGTAACATTTCTGTTACACAAATTGTATTACATCATTTCGTGCTACTTGAAGCACATGCATTATTGTATTGAACATAGTGCTACACGAGTGTAATATCATATCATACTTGTTGTATTCCACACAAAAGAATTGTTTTCTAATGGATTGTGTGGTATCAGATTGTTTTCATACCATATCAAGGATGTAGCTGCACTTGTTGAGTAGTGAACCTTGTAAAATCTCATGTTCTTACGGATGTGTGTTTGGTTTTGTTTTCAACAAGGTAACAACTCTTTAACAATAGGTGAAAGTTGTTTCAAATGAAATGAAACTTAAAAGAAAAAGTTATTACTGATTCACCCTCTTCCCCTCTCAGTGATACATTGATCCTGCCGAGCACACACACACACACACACACACACACACACACACACACACACACACACACACACACACACACACACACACACACACACACACACACACACACACACACACACACGCTTATGCATATATACACATGTTTATGTGATATATATTTGTAAGTGTGTATCTATTTCTATTTATATTTACTTGGAAATAATTATATTTGTAAATGCTTTCATGCTGTGAAAAAAAAAACGTCGTAAAAAAATATATTGTAAAATATTGTTATAAAAAAATACATTCTAAATCTTATACAACAAAATCCATGTTCCGTGTATAATTATATATATGTTTATGTGTATATATATATATATGTTTATGTGATATATGTATGTTAGTGTGAATTTATTTCTATTTATATATACTTGTAAATAATTATATTTGTAAATACTTTTATATTTTCATAGGTTCATGCATGTAAATACATATATGTTTTCACGCACTCATAGATATAAATATTTGTAAACAATCATACTAATATGTGTGTATGTAATTATAATAATATATATATGTATGTATGTATTTGAATAAACTTATACATACATGTATACTCATTAATTTAAAAAAAATCAATCTATGTGTAATTTTTTAATGTATTTTGTTTGTATAAAAAATTAATTAGTAAGAGTTTTAAAAAATATGTTGTAAATTTAGAGTACAAATTCATACCTGAAAAAAATAAAATTCAAAAAAAGCTTTATAAATGGATATGGATTTATTCGTTTTGATGTAATGATCGCATTAGGGTTGACAGGTTGAAATTCCAATTTTATTTGAACAAAATATATTAGATCAAAGATTCATGAGGAAAAAAAATTCAATTAATGAGAGAGAGAATGATTTTTGGGACGAATGAAGGTATTAAGGTAATTAAAACTATTGCCATTGAAAAAAAGGAGAACGGCGGCTGAGGATCAAAACAAAATCCTAATTTTAGTTAAGAACCTATATTATATTAGATTAAAGTTAAATCTCATTTCAATTAATGTTTTTGGTCCGTCCTTGGAGTTTTTCATGTTTTATGATCAAATTTGGTATTAATTATCTGTTTTGGTTATGGATCGTTATTATCTGAAAAAACAAAAAACAAAAGACGCACGAGGAGATGACACCTGCTTGTTGTCGACGAGTCACCGAATTATGTCTCAAATGAACCACATGATCAGGGAAATGTAGATGATTGCTGGGAATGCACCGCGTTAAACCCCACGGGGCGGCGGTGGACCCCGCGCGGCGGCGGGTTTGCCTCTTGTCGGTCCGCGTTCTGGTTCGCGTTTCAACCGAATAACCAAACGCGCTGTTCCTCACGGGGGACGATGAATTGGCGGGTAGTTCGTCCCGTAGTCCTTTGTGCGCATAATTGTGAATGAAAGTTGTCACGATGGATGTGTTTGCTTTGCTTCGCAGCGCAATTTTCCAAGATCCTGAGACGAACTTTCTCTTGAATTCGGTTTCTGCGTGATTGGATGGGAGAGAGGGAGGGAGGTGGAATCTTTCAATTCGTAGATTCTCTGTTCCAGAGAGGGGTAACGATGCTTTAATCGTCGATCGTAGGGAATCTCGTGTCATTGATTCGTGGTTAGAGGGAGGGTGAGGGGAGTTATGGAAAAATTTGCAGCTTTATTTGCATTGGAAGTGGAAGTTGAATGAAACTGTTGCCTAAGAGCACTGATTTGTTTATCTCGTAGAACGATTAAACGTGCTACGCGATAATTTTGGTGAATTTCTTAATAAAACAGAGCGGGAAGCGGCGATCAACAAGCGAACAAGCCTGAGTTGTAGATTTGAGGGCGTTCTTTTGAATATCTCGAGTTATTTCCCTGGAGGTCCACCACAGAGCAATCCCATGGCGCGTCCTGACATTGATATTTCGAGAAACATGTCTCGTAGGAATTCAAAATTGGTGGAACCAATGGCGCAGATCATTGATGATAAGATATACGTTGCTGTGGGAAATGACTTGAAGGAGAGCAAATCTACTTTACTGTGGGCATTGCAACATTCCGGAGGCCGAAAGATTTGCATCCTTCATGTGCATCTGCCTTCCAAGATGATTCCGATGAGCGAATGTATGGCCATTGACTCTGAATTCTGCTTTTGTCTCGTTTTTCTGTTTGCCCCGATAACATGATCTGAGATTGAATGCGAGCTGCTTCTTTGACCTGAGTTAAAATCATCTTGTCCGGTTCACCAAATTTGACTGCTTGATTACTATTTTTGCTTAATGCTGTTTTGCTAACTTATTTTACCAACAAGAGCAAGTTACTGATTTATGTAAAAAGGTTATATCATGTATTTTTAATTGACCATAGCATTGGCCTGTTGTAATTACTCTTAGTCTAGGGTATCACATGGTTATGTTTTGTAAGAAAATATGGAAGTAACATAATAAACTATCTGACAAGGCCTAAATAAGAAAGAACACAGAGCTTGAATAATAGCCAATCTCGGGAAAAAAATGAAATCAAAGTGCAAACATAACTAAAGGCAACTGTGATCCCAGTAGATTGGCAAGCCTCACCAAGTAATAAAAACATGGATGATATTTTTGCCAAAAAAAAAAAAAAACACCCCAGAGTTCAAATCTTTCAATGTCTTGAAAGAAAATTCAGGGCCTGGGGGTTTGGGTTTTAAGGAACATAAAGCTTGAAATTTGAGGATTATAAAGCCTACTTTTTTTTCTTCAAAATTTTGAAATTATGGATTTAAAGGCTAAACTAGGGAGTGGCATATTACTTGCACAACACTACTATATTAATTAGCACCTGTTCTTCTGATGAACACAGCTCAACAAGGCCATCTCATAGTTCCTGCAACTGCAATGGTATTTCAACTTTATTTTACTCCTCATACGAGCCAGTAACACTCCTACTAATGGCTGCAACATCCCCTTCTTGTCATTTTTTGGTTTAGTGACCTTCTAGCCTGCTACCATGCTGCTCCTCTTTGTATTGCAATTCAGACTGTGGATGGAAAAATGCAATTAGCACAGTGATTTCAAACCTCAACTCCCCCTATTATCAGAGAGAATGAGATAATAATATGGGTTTCTTTCTTTTTTATTGCTTTTCATTCTGAATGGTGATCATTTTTTTTAGATCAGAAAGAATTTCCCATTTGAATGTTTTATAGTTTCTTTTGCCCGACTCTTATTTTATATTATTTAAAACTGTTTCTTGATTTTTTTCTATCCTAGATTTCTTTTTGTATTTACCATGTGTGAGGTACAATGGTTTTATGATTGTTATAGAAGTATGTTCTGTCTTAATTTGCAGTTGGTGCGGAATTTCCTGCAAGGAGAGTGGAAGAAGAGCAAGTCAACGCCTACAGAAAAATTGAAAGGCAAAACATGCATCAAATTCTAGATGCCTATGTTTTTATTTGCCACAAAGTTGGGGTATACTTGTTCTTCTGCCTTTTGAGTATTATGGCCTTTCAATTATTGTTGGATTCAGTCTTTTTATTACTGAGCATTTCCCTTGGGCCTTATTGGATCCATTTAAAATCAACACCCCTTATAGGTTTGTCATTTGTTTTCTAATGTGTGGTATGTACCATTTTCAATTCATTATTTGAGGTAAACTCCTTTCCCTTTCTCTTTCCCATTTCATACCATACAGGGCCTTAGTAGCATTGATGAAAGGGATCAGAGATAGTTGCATAGAAAGAGTTCATCCCTCTTGACGGGTTTTGCAGGACATCTTTATGCCCAAATTGTAAAGCCCTGAAATTCTTGTGCTTAATAAAAGTATTGTTTCCTCAATGTTTTGAGTTTGAGCCATGTTTTGGATATGACTTGGGGGCTAAGAGGAGTTAAAGGAGGAAAAAGTGGTGCTTTGGCAAGTTTACTGCCAAAACAGAAGGTACCACGTCGTAGCCTAAGTGGCTACGCCGTAGTGTGGAATCCCACGCCGTAGAGGAGCTCGCTACACTGCAAGGATGCTGAGGTTTTGAGACCACGCTGCAGGCTGGATGACTGCGCCGCAATGGGGGCCGTGCTTGTGAGATTGCATCGTAGCCTAGGCTGTGGAGGGATGGCTCGCTGGAGGCTGCGCCGTAGCACCTCATTCCACGCCGTAGTGATGATCTCGTGTCAATTACAAATCGTTGGCCAGCCTGTGGTCTCCGCGTGTTGAAGCCACTTAATGGGGGTGTTACGGTCTCCAGTCAATCTTCATTAAGGGGGGCAGCGTTATGCAGGCCTAACAAGGGTCTTTAACTCACGCGGAATGAAATCCCTGAGGCTGCAAATACAGCCTCCTGTCTCCTTCGTCGGCAGAGTTCGGGGAACACCCAAAGGGTTGCAGACGCACCTCCAAGCTGCATACAACCCCTTTACGCCACAAAGGGGAATGCCGCGGCCTGCTTCTACGTCGCAACACCTCTCGTTGCATCGTGGAGGACAACCTCCATTGCACTCCTACGCCGTGGCAGTGTCCCCTGTGCCGTGGTGTCTTCTTCTCGCGTTTCCCTGCGCCGTGGTGCACGCTGCTTGTGCCGTGGTGTTTGTCCCAACACACCCTCCACGCCGCAGCCTCCACCTTGCGCCATGGTAGCCCCTAGATTTCCAGAGAACCCTCATTCTTCCTTCTTCCTTCTTCCTCTATCCTTGTAGAACTCTTTTGATAACGATCGACCCCTGGAAATCTGGACGGGTGATTGTGATCTGGTTAGTGTGCGAACGTGGTCTCACCTTCGACGGACTTTGACGCGGATGTCAACGACTTGTGGTAGGAAGTTCCTTACCTTATTGGGCTCTTGTTTACACTTGTTTCCATGATGTTTATCTATGTTTTGGCATTTTAACACCATGTTTGATTGTGATTGCATGTGGGTGTGTGTGTGCAGCCCGTGATATCCTTGTGGTATGCGATCCCCATGAGTGATATTAAAGTAGTCTGTTGTCATGCTGATTATGTTCATATGATGTTTTGTTTGCTGTTATATACTCATGATGTTATGCAATGCCTACTTATGTGCTCACCCTGTATGTATGTTACCATTGCCTTGGAGGTTGTAACTGGTACTTGAGACAGATGGACCGTCGTGACATGTTTATCCCTTAGAGGGGGAGTGCTCTTGTTTGCGACAATGGCGACGAGGGATCTAAACACAGGGTGAAGGTACGAGGTAACTATGGTGTCATGTCGAGGGCGTGCCCGAGGAAGCCTTGATTTTCCAAGTGCCATTCACCGCTGGGAAGCTTAGTGGATGTGAGTTACTCTCGATGTTGAGTGAGGATGTTGAGTGACATGGTCCTTTTGATGGATAAATGACGCTGGATATCATCTCCATGACACCGTGAGGACACCGTACAAGGGTTGGTTTGCTTCTTCCGACTCATTCCGTTATCTTCCGGCATGGAGCCAAAGTAGGTACGACCGAGGGTTTTTGGCGGCGCTCGGTTTGGATTGTATGTTTATACTCATTGGTGGCGTTCTACTGAGTCTTGTACTCATACCATATTTGGACATTTCGGTGTGCTTGTAAATTTCATGAGAGATTCGGCGAAGGGCGAAAACCCTGTGATGGATGACTGAGCAGAGGAGCACGGGGCAAGTGGCGGACCGGGAGGACCCCCACAACGTTGTTATTTATTTATTTCGTGCTGCTTATTACACCGGACATGTTTGCCACATTGAGAGTTTGTTTATTTATATGATATGTATGCCATTTATTTAGTTTCCGCATGTTTACTCTGATCATTTATTATATTATTTATTGTTTATTATTGATTCTATGACATGGTATTGAGTATAGTCTCCCCACTAACGGACTTAGACTCCTGCTGCTAGTCGGTAACCTGTTTCGTACGGGGTGACGCGCATGAGGTCATGTGACCTTTCTGCTCGGACCCGGTGGTTTGGGTAGGGATGTTACAAAATAGTATTAGAGCATCAAGATTTTTACTAACTTGTCTTTTTTTATGCCTTGATTTGGGACATGATAGACAGAAGTTAGGATGGTTGAGACGGGCAGGGGAACTATGACGGTGCCTGACGAACACTGTGTAGTGGACCTCCGAGTTACCATTAAACTGGGAATGATGTATTGTTGTTATGGTTGATTCAATTCACCTTGAGTGATGCACATGATGTTGCTATGTGATTTATGAGATTTTGCGTACGTTCATGCATAATGGCTATACACGTAGGTTCACATGCTATATATATACCTGTTGTTGTGTTGCATAGCAGTTCTTTAATTAAATGTCTTGATTTGTACTATCTGTTCGGGATAGTTCTCAGATTGTGTGATAAATTTGTTCCTTGTCATGCTGTGTGATATATCTTTACTGACATTTATTAGTAGAACCGTGCATGCTGTTGTGTTAGTATATATATGATGACTGTGACTAACGTGCTGTGACAGAGACAATGGTTAGTGCTAAGAGGTTTAAACCTCGGGATGAGAGTAGACCCATAAGAAACCTTTTTGTGATCCCATAGACTGACTAGGGACTTGGTGTGTTCCTAATATTCCTTCAGTTGCAGAAGATGCCGCCTCGTAGACGTTTGGTGGGACCACCGGCTGGGCAGGGTGACCCATAGCCCATTCCCGCACCTGCCCCAACGGTGCAGGTAGTGGTTCCTTACCTGCAGCCATCAAAATCCATAGTGGACTACGCCAAGGATTTCTAGCTTCAACATCCCCCAACCTTTCAGGTCACCGGTGGGCCAGAGAATGCTGAGGATTGGGTAGACACCATAGAGAGCATCTTTGATCTTGTCGAAACACCGTCAGACAGGAAGGTGAAGCTGACAACATTCATGCTGCTGGGACCCGCTAAGCGCAGTGTTGTCAAAGGCACGTGCCTTAGCCCGCCTGGGCGTGAGGCGCAGTGAGGCGTGCCAACCCAAGAGGCGCTAAAGCGGTTGGTGCTGTAAAGGCGCACCACTGCCTGCGAAAATCGTGGGGAATAGAGGGATGTATATCGGGGTATAGGTGGCGGAAATCGTGGGTACAAGCGGTGGAAATCGGGGGCGATTGAAAATCAGGGTACAGTGAGGGCGATTTTCTAAAAAGCGGTGGCGAAAATCGTGGCTATACAGGGAATGGAAATCGTGGGATATTTTCTGAGCCATCGGGGTATAGCGTTAAATATAACATTTAATATATTAATAAAAAAACCAAACCTGACTCTATAAAAATAGGGCAAAAAATACACAACACCCTTGTTGGAATAGTGCCAAACCCATTGGGCGACAACAGACATCTGATGGCGCGCAACAGTAGCTCTCATCCTCCCCGACGTTCTTCTCTCGTTGATTCTTCTACAGCCAAAAGGTTATTTCTATTCCCATCTTCTATTATTCAACCTCTGTTTTCAGTTTTTCTCTATTCATGTCTCATTTTCATTTGTTTTCCCCCTTTCCTCCCAACTTCAGACCTCTTCTATTTCCATCAACATCAACTGCAACACCCACCCTTTAGTGAAATTATGAGTGATAATCGTTCTAAAACACCAACTAGTGCAAGGAAAAACCTGGCTTGGAAGTATGCTTATCAAGGAAATCCTGGTGACAGAGATTTAGTAACATGCAATTTTTGTTTAGAAACAAAAAGAGGAGGTATTAGCATAGTTATTAATGGCGCGCGCCATGGCGCGCCATCGCGCCATGGCGTGCGCCAGGAAGTCGAGCGCCACGCAATGGGTTCACAACGACTCATCTGAAAAGGCGCTCAGTGGCGCGCGCTATTGTGCGCAATGGCGTGGCGCGCGCAACTGCGCTAACTTGTTCGCGATTAAAAAATACCTCAAAAAACCCTCAAACGACGACCTCCACCGTCGCGCAACACTATCCTCTTCTCGCGACAGCCGCAACCCAACCCCTGCCAGACCAAGTCGAGCGGTGCGACCTAGTCATCACCCTCGACAGCTACTTCCATACCGACCGACGACGACAACCCGACCCTCCTCGTCAAGGGCAGGCGTACGCACGCACACCTTGTGTGCGAACCGAACCCTAAGTAGTAATTTTTATCATTCAATTTTATTTATGTTTTCACTTTTTTTTTCCGGTTAATGTTGTCCGCCTCTTTGCTTGTCGAGGGGCACTTTACTTTTTTTTTTCTACGTTTTTTTTGTTTATTGTTTTTTTGAGATATATGGTTTAAAATATTTAATTGTTTGTTTTAAATATTTTAGGAATTTGTTTTTTTTTGTTTATTGTTTTTTTTCTGCTACGTTTTTTTATTCTTTCTATGCGCCACAAGTTAATATTGCCACGCGCCTTGCGCCGCGCAGTGCGCTTTTGCGTCGGGGGCCCCTGTCGCCGTTGTGCGCCGTGCACCGTAAATAACTATGGGTATTAGTTGAGTGAAACAACACTTGGTTGGAGGATATATAAATTCTACCGCTTATAAGAAATGTCCGAATCACGTGAAGGAGGAGATGACAACATATGAAGAAGATAAGAAACAACGAAACATACTTTCAGATATTGATGATTTCTATTATGAAGATGAAGATGATGATGACATTGAAAAGATCAATCCGAAGGTTGAAGAAGTACTGTGGGAAAGTCATCATTTAAGTCATCACACAATATTAGACCAATGGATACATATTTTACACGTGACTCAAAAGAAATTGTTCATGCTAGGAAATGAAAACAAAACACGATCATAGATGCATACAAAACTGAAGAGCACAAGAAAAAAATGCGGGAGAGAGCATGTACACAAATTGCAAGATGGATGTATGATGTGGAAATAACTTTCAATGCTGTGAAATATGATAGATTTCATTCCATGATTGAAGCAACTGGGCAATTTGGTCCAGGAATAAAGCCACCAAGCTATCACGAGGTGAGAGTTCGCTTGTTAAACAAGGAAATAAGGCACACAAAGACAATGATGGAAGAACATGAACAAGATTGAGCAAAAAATGGTTGCACAATTATGTCCGATGGTTGGACGGACAAAAGACAAAAAACACTAATCAATTTCTTGGTGAATTATCGCAAAGGGACCATGTTCGTTGATTCAATCGATGCTTTATCATTTTGCCAAAATGAAGACAAAATATTTGACTTGCTAAGCAAATTTGTGGAACGTATTGGTCCAAAAAATGTGGTTCAAAAAATGTTTTAGAGGGTATTATTTCTATCCACCTTATTAGTATTTAAGTTTATACATACATTATGCATATTAAGAATTTTATTTATGTTTGTTTCTTATTCTTTTCAAATCCCATTTTTAGGGAAAATGCTTGAGGTAAAGTATCAAATCTTTATTGGACTCCATGCGCAACCCATTGTTTGGATTTGATATTGGAGGATATTGGGAAACTTGACATTTTCATGCGAACATTGAAACAAGCAACTTTTTTGAACTCTTTCATATATACTTGTCCGAGGGTGCTGAATATGATGAGATAATTCACAGGGAAGAAAGAGTTGTTTCGACGCGTAAAAACTTGATTTGCTACTGCTTTCCTCGCAATGACAAGTATTCATAAGCCATGGAGAATTTGAGGAAAATGTTCATATCAGATGGGTGAGCAAAAAACAAGTGGGCTGAAGAGGTGCAAGACAAACAAGTTTCTAAAATCATATTGATGCCATCATTTTGGATTTCTATTTTGTATTGTCTTAAAGTGACCAATCCACTTGTAAAAGTGATTAGATTGGTTGATGGAGAGAAAAAGACACTAATGAGATATATGTATGAAGCCATGGATAGGGCTAAAGAGGCAATCATGAGGGCTTTTTCGATGAAGAAAGAGAAGTACAATTTTTTTTTTACTATTATTGATCGTAGGTGGGAGATTCAGCTTCATCGACTTTTGCATGCTGCGGGGTATTTCTTGGATCCCGAATTTTGTTATTCAAATCCGAATATCCAATTGGATTTTGAAGTACAAGATGGATTAATTAAATCCATTCAAAGGCTGGTTCCAAGCCTTGAGATTCAAGAAAAAATCATGGATGAAATCTGTAGAATGGTAAAATAGGATGACCCGAACCCCCAAGGTGTACTCTCTAAAGGAGCCCTTGGGGTTATTTTATAATGAATAACAAACTCCACATCATACCTCAAGTCCGATGTGAGATACAGACTCCAACACCCCCCTTAAACTAGGTGTACCTAGCTTGGACACATAAAGAAAAAACAAAGCAATCGAAAGACTTAAAATACTCCCCCTCAAGTTGGACATACCCAACTTGATTACAAAACAAGATGAAATAAAAAGAAACAATGTGTACTCTCTAAAGGAGCCCTTGGGGTTATTTTATAATGAATAATAAACTTCACATCAGACCTCAAGTCCGACGTGGGATACAGACTCCAACAAAATTACTTTGTACAAGGAGGTTGAGGGTCTATTTGAAATCTTTGGCAATTAGACTTCAAAACAAGAAGGCTCCTGCTGAATGGTTGTATGTGTTTGGATCTTCAACCCCAAACTTGTAAAAATTTTCTTTGAAGGTTCGTAATCTCACATATAGCGCATCGGGATGTGAGAGAAACTGGAGAATATTTGAGTATGTAAGTTTCATTTCTAAATGCATTTTATTTATTATTATAAACTTTATAACATTAACAATTGAATTATATTGCATCTTCATAGCAAAAAGAGGAATATACTGTCTCAACAAAAACTAAATGATTTGGTTTATATCAAATATAATCGTGCATTGAAGCATCGATTTCAAATTCGCGACACCATTGATCCCATTACACTCAAAGTGATTGATGATAACAATGAATGACTTATTGGGAGGGTCGAATATGATGATGATGCTGATAATGACTTTGTATTTAATGATGTGGGTGGTGTTGAAGGTTTAACATGGGGTGCGTATGACGCTGCCGCTGAGATTAAAGAGTCTGAATATACTTTCAGATCGAAATCAAACTTAACAACTTCCACTTATTTCAAATTTCATGGTACAAAATGTGCACGAGTTGTTGATGAGATTAATGATGTTGAAGAAGAAGATTCAGAGGCATATGAGTCAAATGAAGGGTGCAACGGTGATGATGAAACTTCCATTGATAATGATTTTGATGTTTAGGTTCTCAAGGATTGATGATCTGATCGGATTTTCTTAAAAACTATTAGTATATATTTTAATTTGTATTATTTTGATTGAATTTAAGTTTTTTTTTTTAATTTAAAACATTGTTGAAAACTGTGCATATTTAATTATGTCATGCACTCATGGGATGTGCCTTAGTTTTGAGAGGCACCTTTGCGCCTTATTGCGCCGTGCGCATTTGACAACACTGGCTAAGTGTTGGTGGGGGGTTATGGTCAGGTCAGTTGACGAGAGGGACTCTTATGAGAGGTCTTCAAGGACTTGTTTTTCGGAGAGTTCTTCCTCGATATGTTGAAGATCGACCGTGCACAAAAGTTCATGGAGTTGCAACAAGACTTCATGACTGTATCAACATACTTTGCATGTTTTACCAAGCCCCTCTGTTTCGCCCTGCTTTTGGCCGATAACGAGGCTCAGAAGGCCAGGAAGTTCAAAATCAGACTTCGACCCGACCTTAGACAGCAGGTTCAGAGTTTGATCTCGCTTCGTATCCAGAGGTTTTGTGGAAGGCTCTGACCATTGAGAGGATTCTGGAGGACGGACGAACAACGGGTCCTTTCGTACCCTTCATTGCTTAGATGGGTAGACCTCATACTGCTACCATGAGTGCCTCTTCCGATGGCAGGAAGAGGAAGGTCAGGGATATACAACAAACTAGTGGCATGCAAGTGCAACAAAGTTCAATCTCTTCGGCTCCGATTGGAGGATACCCGCAGTGTTTCAACTGTGGGAAGTTTGGACACTACATTCAGGTATGTCCATCACCCCAGAGTCAGTGCCAACAGTGTGGCAGGACAGGACACCTCCAACAGTTTTGCGCCAGAATTTAAGCTAGGTTGTGGAGACAACCACGATCAGGGAACCAGAGGTCTGGTTGGGGTTCTCAGCAGTGATCTCAAATTGGCCATGTGCTTCAGAGCCAGAGTCACGGAGCAGTGACGGGCCGCATATATGCTGTGGATCTGACTCCAGCAGATGATGGAGAGGGACCATCTACAGTTCGAGGTATGGTCTTGATCACATCCACTCTATATACTGCTTTATTCGATGCCGGTGCTTCCCATTCCTTTATAGCTGCACAAGTAGTTGTTGGACTTGACCTACCAATTAAGTTATCTTTAGAGTTAGTCTCCCTAAACACACATTTGGAAACGAAAGTGGTCCGTCTCCAACGATGCCCGAAGTGTCCTATAGTTGTCGCTCGTTATGGAAATCTATGGGAGTTTATTAAACTGGAGATGACAACCTTCGATGTGATCCTCGACACAGATTGACTGACTAGCTTCCGAGCTCACATCGATTGCTACCGGTGGCGTGTGTCGTTCACTTCGCCAAAGGGGGAGAAGTTCGTGATGATCGAAGAGTGGGAACTTGGAGCAGATAGAGTTGGATCGGATTTGAGTCAGCTCGGGACGATCACAACACAGATAGCGGGCTTGGCTCTTTCAGTAGGATCTATTGCACCACCCTCATCTTATCCTCCAGCCATGGATCCCTATTAGGACGTCTTTCCAAATGACTTCCTAGGACTTCCCCCTGATAGAGGAGTTGTTTTTATGTTAGAGCTCGTACCGGGTGCACAACCCATTTCGATACCCCTTTATCGTATGACACCGACAGAGCTGAAGGAACTCATGGTATAGTTGGACGACTTGGAGAGGAAGAGCTTTATCAAGCCGAGTACTTCACCGTGGGGTGCACCTGTTTTATTCGCCAAGAAGACAGATGGTAGTCTTCAACTCTGTGTCGATTACCGTAAGCTGAACAAGGTATCGGTGAAGAACCGATGTCTTTTGCCCAGGATCGATGATATTTTCGATCAGCTACGGGGAGCCCAGTGGTTCTCCAAGATTGATCTTCGATCAGACTATCATCAACTACGAGTTAGAGAGGACATACCAAAGACGACGTTTTAGAGCAACTATGAATTGTATGAGTAATTGGTGATGCTGTTCGGACTGACGAACGCGTCGACAGTGTTCATGACCCTCATGAACAAGATCTTCCACCCATACTTAGACTCGTTCGTCTTAGTGTTCGTCGATGACATCCTCGTCTACTCGCCGACACCGAAGCAACATGCTAGACACCTAGAGTAGTCCTGAGTACGCTTCGAGCACACCGACTTTACGTAGCAACATGTAGGCACCTAGAGATAATCTTGAGTATGCTTCGAGCACACCAGCTTCACGCTAAGCTGTCGAAGTGTGACTTCTAGATTCGAGGGGTGAAGTTCTTAGGACATGTGGTTTCTGAGACATGTATATTCGTCGACCCAGAGAAGGTTGAGGTAGTCATGTCGTGGACACGTCCTCAGAACGTGTTTGAGATCAGGAGCTTCCTGAGTTTAACAGGATATTACCTACGGTTTATCCAGGACTTTTTCCGATTATCAGTACCCATGACAGTGCTAACGAAGAAAGGAGTGGAGTTCCAGTGGCCGGATTAGTGTGAAGAGCCATTCCTTGAACTTAAAAGAAGGCTGACGACGACTCAAGTACTGAAACTCCCTGAGTCTGGGATTGGTTATGCGGTGTACTGTGATGCACCAGACGTTGGTCTAAGGTCAGTACTGATGCAGAGCGAGTGGGTAGTAGCCTACGGATCTTGTCAGTTACGACCCCACGAGCGAAACTACCCTACACATGACTTGGAGCTTGCAGCTGTGGTCCACGCTTTGAAGTGTTGACGACACTATCTCTTCGGTGAGAGTTTTGTTGTGTATACGGACCACAAGAGCCTTCGTTATATCTTCACACAGAAGGACCTGGACTTTAGACAGAAGCGCTGGGTTGAGTATCTGCAGACGTTTGACTTTGAGATGACTTATGCACCTGGGAAGGGTAAAGTCGTTGTGGATGCTCTTAACCGTAAGATGCAGGATGGGCAGGAGGTTGGTGAGCGGCCTTTTGAGTAGCAGTGGCGATTGATGAGCCTGTTGGCTGATTGGAGGATGAATGCCTCAGAGGATCAGGGATGGTTGACTTGTGCTCCCTTGGTAGTCACATCTTCTCCTGTGGATCGGGTAAAAGCTGGACAGGATTTAGACTTAGAGTGCGCTATAATGAGGGAACAACTAGCTAGAGGTGATCCGATATTCAAGTGGTCCTTGAGCGGCGATGATGTGATCTTGGTATATGAGAGAACAGTAGTCCCTGCTTCCATCAGAGAGGAGCTGATAGAGACTACCATACCTCTAGATGGGCAGTACATCCTGGTGCGACCATGATGTGTCATGACTTTAGACGCCGGTTCTAGTGCCCGGGGTTGAAGAGGGATATTCTTGGTTTCGTCTCTCGATGCCGGGTGAAGCTCGAGCACCAACACCTTGGTGGTTTACTCCAACCACTTCCTGAACCCATGTGGAAGTGGGAAGATGTCACAATGGACATTGTGACGGGGTTACCCAGGACCTTGAGGAGCCGTGACACAGTTTGGGTGGCTGTCGATCGGTTGATGAAAGTTGCCCATTTCTTGCTCATCAGAGAGACACACTCAGTAGAGAAGGTGAGAAAGCTTTATGTCTGAGAGATCGTAAGTCTGCTTGGAGTTCCCTTGAGCATTGTATCTGACAGAGACACATTTTATGTCGCGGTTTTGACAGGGCTTGCAGAAGGCCCTAGGGACTCAGTTGAGGTTGAGTAGGGCATACCATCCATTGACAGACGATCAGTTATCAGGCTTCGATTTAGATGACAACATATGTGGCTCTTTACGGGAGGGCGTGTCGCTCACCTCTCTGTTGGCATGAGGCGGGTGAGACAACAGTTTTTAGCCCCAGCATGGTTCAGGAGACCTCCGAGAGAGTGCAGTTGATACAGAAGAGATTGATCACCGCTTAGAGCAGACATAACTTTTATGCCGATCGGAGGAGACCCTTGGAGTTCACTGTGGGCGATCAAGTTTCTTGAGAGTGAGTCCTCGGTTAGGGCAGAGACGTCTGAGGAAGCTGGACAATCTAGCACCTCACTTTGTTAGACCTTTTGAGATCATCGAGCGGATAGGGGCAGTGATGTATCATTTGGACCTTCCTTCTCGCTATCGAGGTATGAACGACGTGTTCCATGTGTCACAACTTTGGAGACACATACTCAACCCTGCACATGTTTTTGATTGCGAGGATGTTGAGCTGGACGCTGATGCATCTTATGAGGAGCGTTCGGTGCAGATAGTAGACCAAAGTGATAAAGTACTTCGAGGGAAGACGGTACCACTTGTCCGGATTTGGTGACTGCATGAGCGGATCCCGAAGGAGACTTGGGAGCGAGAAGTTGGCGTTCGAGCTCAGCGGCTTGAGTTTCTCAGGCAGGAACCCTAGAGGCGCTTCTCGAGGATGAGAAGTCTTTAGAGGGGGAGAATTGTAAAGCCCCGAAATTCTCAGGTTAAATAAAGTCTTGTTTCCTCTATGTTTTGAGTTTGAGCAATGTTTTGGATATGATTTGGGGGCTAAGAGGAGTTAAAGGAAAAAGGGGTGTTTTGGCAAGTTTACTGCCAAAATAGAAGGCACCACGTTGTAACCTAAGTGGCTATGTTGTAGTGTGGAATCTCACGCCGTTGAGGAGTTCGCTCCACCGCAAGAGTGCTGAGGTTTTGAGACCACGCTGCAGTCTGGGTGACTGCGCCGCAATGGGGGCTCTGCAGGTGAGATTGCACCGTAGCCTAAGCCGTGGAGGGATGGCTTGTTGGAGGCTGCGCTGTAGCACCTCATTCCACGCTGCAGTGATGATCCCGCGTTAGTTACAAATCACTAGCCAACCTATGGTCTTCGTGGGTTGAAGCCACTTAATGGGGTTGTTACGGTCTCCAATCAGTCTTCATTAAGGGGGGTAGCGTTATGGAGGCATAATGAGGGACTCTTAACTCACGCAAAATGAAATCCCCGAGGCTGCAAATACGGCCTCCTGTCTCCGTTGATAGAGTTCGAGGAACACCCGAAGGGCTGTAGACGCACCTCCAAGCTGCAGGCAACCCCTTTATGCCACAAAGGTGAACGCTGCAACCCCTTTACGGCAGTGTCCCCTGTGCCGCAGTGTCTTCTTCTCACGTTTCCTTACGTTGTGGTGCACGCTGCCTGTGCCGCGGTGTTTGTCCCAGCACACCCTCCACACCGCAACCTTCGCCTTGCGCCGTGGAAGCCCCTGGATTTTTAGATAACCCACCTCTTTCCTTCTTTCTCCAGCCTTGTGGATCTTTTTTGACAACGATCGACCGAAGGAGATCTTGACGGGTGACTGTGATCCGATTGGTGTGCGAACGTGGTCTCACTATTGACACCTTCGACGGACTTTGACTTGGACGTTAATGACTTGTGGTAGGAAGTTCCTTACCTTCTTGGGCTCTCGTTTACACTTGTTGCCATGATTTTTATCTTTGTGTTGACATTTTGACACCATGTTTGATTATGATTGCATGTGGTTGTGCCTGTGATATCTTGGTGATATGTGTTTCCCATGAGTGATATTAGAGTAGTCTGTTGCCATGCTGATTATGTTCACATTATGTTTTGGCAGCATATACTCATGATGCTATGCTATGCTATGCCTACTTGTGTGCTCACCCTGTATGTATGTTACCATTGTCTTCGGTCAGGAGAGTAGTCACGTTGGCCATCGCTGCTGGGAACGTTGGTGTCACGGCCCGACCCTACCGGTCTCGAGCCGCAACTACCCCAAACCCGCCTCCATAGGCCAGGGGCTGGCGACAAGCGCCGAAGGCGTAACAATCTCGGGGAGACCTTTGCCTAAGTACCTGTACCCACACACACAACCCACTCAATGCAGAAGTGTAGAGTAAAAAGGAAACCAAAGTACAGACTACAATATCCCCACCAAAAGCATGCATCGACCTCTAAAACAGAACAAGTAAAGTGCTGAAAAGTAGACTGACAAGTAAACTGAATAGTAAAGGGTAAAACACGCGCCCAACTAGAAAGGTGTCACAACCCGACAATAGGTAACGAGAGTAAACAACTGGTGAGTCTCACACCTGAAAGTCCTACTACGACCACTGAACGCAGCCCAAGCTCCTGTGTCCTCTACGCTCCTCCGTAGTCTCGATCGACCTGTCCGTCGACTGCAAGGGCACACCAAGTGCGGACAAAGTCTAAGCAGGGGTGAGTATAAAGATACTCAGTAAGACAGAACAAAGAACAGTGTAAGAGTACAGTAGAGAGAGTGCAGCTCAACCCAACAAAAGAAAGGAAGTAGACTCGTCCAAACACAAAGAGCTAGAAACGGTGAGAAGACGAACTTCTCGTCGAGTCTTCGCTACCTATAGCAGGAGTAGACTCGTCTAACTAAGAGGAGCTAGACACGGAAAGCACGTGGCATACCCTGCGCATCTTGGTGGGAAAAGTGCCCCTCTTCCTCGTGTGTCCTAAGGTCACGTCAAAGCTGTCACACCGCTGATCCGCACTATAAGAGTCCCGCTCCGGTAGTCACGGAGAAAACCACTGCCTAGCCTAGCAGAAGGAACTGTGTCTGAGAAGCCAACGGGTGACCCACTGCCCAGCCCCGCTGGAAGGCAAACCCCACTAAGTCAACGGGTGACCCACTGCCCAGCCCCGCTGGAGGGTAAACCCCAATAAGTCAACGGGTGACCCACTGCCCAGCCCCGCTGGAGGGTAAATCTCAATAAATCAACGGGTGACCCATTGCCCAGCCCCGCTGGAGGGTAAACCCCAATAAATCAACGGGTGACCCACTGCCCAGCCCTGCTGGAGGGTAAACCCGGAATTGGTCCGATAACTCTGCACTGCAACTGACATCACAGGGTGTCACCAACATCGCTACCGTGCGTTGGTTTGGAGTGCGTCAAGGGAACCTCCGACCAATGCCCTTTCATGCTTCCACATTTAATGAGATCTCGAATGAGGCTCCGCATGCCCAAACAGATTACACCGTTGCAATCTTCGTGGAAAAACACGCCGAATTGACCATTCATACGCCCCAAACAGACGTCTGGTGAAAAAGTCGCAAAACGCTGCATGCAGCTTGTAAGACGACCCTGGTGTAACGTCCTGGATCCGGGTGCCACTCAACGGGTGCCCCGAATCCGGTTCGCCACATGACCTCAAGCGCATTTCCCCAAACGCCAGAGGCTGCCGACTAGCGGCGAGGGCCCAGGTCTGATAGTGGGGAAACTATGCCCTCATTCGTCAAAGTGTAGCGCAACGGAATATAAAATAAACATACAGCAACAACGGAAACAATAAACCATACACTACTGAAATAAACAACTGCAGTAGATATAACCAACCAGATATATAGATATGATGCAACATGTCTCAAATCCTAAGGAAACAGTCAGAACATGTTACATAGCAGTACAATACAATACAACTGAAATGCAAGTACATAAAGCATAACAGAACAGCCGCAGCATCACGAGCCAATGCTCGGTCCCATGCTCTCCTACGCCCCAGCAGTAATCAAGTACCTGTATAAGGGCCCTTGCCCTTATCTACACCTGCAGAAACGTAATCTGTTTGGACCGAAAAACATGGTCCAAACAGGGTGTGAGAAACAAATCCCAGTAGGCACCCACCAAAGGCCCGTGCCCAACTGTGTGAAAGCATGCAACAACAGTGTGCAGTAGTAAAATGCAATAAAGTAAGCACTACCGAAAGTAACTAACTTAACCGGTTATATTGCCATTTTAATATCCATTTAATTATTTAATTTAAAATATCACCACATTGAATATTCTAAGTAAACAGCTAATGTCCTCAGACACGTAAACCCCTACCCTCAGGTAAAGAGTATCCAACACAAGAATCTGCCCACAGGCACACGGATATTGCCCACAGGCGTAAGAAGTGTCGCCCACAGGCACAGAATCAGCTGCCCACAGGCACGGAAGAAGTTGCCCACAAGCTAAGTAGTAAAATGCCCACAGGCTAATCAGAACACTACCCTCAGGCTAAACAAGTAACCGGGCCATGCCCAACATGTAAATAAACATTCACAAGCAATTCCTCTCAAGGCAATTCTACAATCATTACTTCATAGGCATACCCTCGGGTATCCTGGCCAAACGGCTAAACAGAGGAACGCACCCCTGGGGTGGTCCTGGATCCAAGCACTGATCCCAAACAACATTTTAATATCGCAATTATTTACCTATACAATTCTAGGTAGTTAAAATAGTCACGACCTCAGCCACACGACACCCCAACATGGGTTCGTGGCACTAAAATACACAAAACACACCGCAGTTGGAAAATAAGTACCAAGCCACCTACCTTAAACGCCAACGATCAATATACGTGAACGTTGATTCCAGAACCGCCCAAGAACGACGTAGATCTGACGAAGAAGAAAACCCGTTCAAACGTAAATAACTTTCCCTCGGGAAAGAATTGGTAAGAACGACTTAAAGAAGAGGGAAGGGCTTACCCGTGCGGTTCCAACGAGATCGTCCGAGGCGGAAACGGATTCCCGACGTGCGCTCGGCGGATCTCCGAAGGTTCGGCCGTCCTCTCCCGAGCTCCCGTCCGGTTCTAAGCCTTCCCTGTGAACAGGGGAGGCTACTGCCCATTTTAAGCGAAAAAAACAAAGTACACGACATGTACTTCCAAGTACACGGCGTGTACTTCCCATTTTTAAACTGTTCATCTGGCGGCTTCCCGCCAGCGCGACACTTTTCACCTGCCGACATGTCTACACGACGTGTCCTCATGTGTACACGGTGTGTGCTGCCCCACAGCTGACCACCGCCTTACTATTCGCCTGCCGAATGACTACACGGCGTGTAAAGGACCACTACACGGCGTGTAGTCGGTTCCTACACGCTTCATCGCCGACATGGCCACACGTCCTGTGTACTCATCCCACACGGCCAAAAGTACACGGCGTGTGGAAAAAGTACACGGCGTGTACTTCCAAAAATTATAATTTTTCCTCATTTTCCATATTTTCTCAAAAACACTTTAGGAAAAGGGAAAAGAAGAAGCCCGTACCTCAAAACTAAGAACCGGGTTCTTACAAACTTCCCCCCTTATAGTAATTCTTCCCCGAATTGCCCTTCCAAGGGTGGTGAAGATATAGCTCAGAACAGCTCTGGCCACTGAGCACGTACGTCGATCTCCCGCTCCCAGGTTTCGTCCTGCACTCGGCAATGCTGCCATAGCACCCGTACGAGAGGAACTGACCGGCCTCGGAGAACCTTCGTGCTCCTATCAATGATACGAATCGGATGCTCCTTAAAGGACGCATCAAACTGAAGCTCAACCTCCTTTGGCTGAAAGATGTGAGACAGGTCTGAATGATAGCAGCGCAACTGAGATACGTGGAAGACGTCATGCATGGCTCGGTACCGTTGCGGTAACTGCAACCGATAGGCAACCAGCCCGACTCTCTCCAGAATCTCAAACGGCCCCACATACCTCGGTGAAAGCTTGCCCTGTCTCCTGATCCGTCTGTGTCCCAGCCTCGGCGAAACACGCAAGAAAACCTGATCCCCGACCATGAACTCCAAAGGTCGTCTGCGGCGATCAGCATAAGACTTCTGACGAGACTGCGCAGTAGTCATCCGCTTCTGAATCAACTGGACCTGCTCAGAAGTCTCCTGCACGAGACGTGGTCCCAGTAAGGCTGCCTCACCTGCCTCTAACCAGCACAAAGGTGATCGGCATGACCTACCATATAAAGTCTCGTATGGTGCCATCTCAATAGTTGCCTGAAAACTGTTATTGTAGGCAAATTCGACTAGGGGTATATGCCTCTCCCAAGAGCCCCCAAAGTCTAGGACGCATGCACGCAGCATGTCCTCAAGCACCTGTATCGTACGCTCTGACTGACCATCGGTCTGAGGGTGGTATGCTGTGCTCAGAAGCACCTGTGTACCCAGTGCCCTCTGAAAACTCTGCCAGAAACGAGACGTAAAGCGGGCGTCCCTATCTGAAACGATAGAACGGGGGACTCCATGAAGACGTACGATCTCTCGGATATACAGCTTTTCGAGCTCATCAACACCGAAAGTCTTCTTGATCGGCAAAAACTGAGCTACCTTCGTGAGTCTGTCCACAACAACCCACACGACAGTATTTCCTCTAGGTGACCTCGGCAACCCTGTCACGAAGTCCATCGCGACATCATCCCATTTCCACTCCGGAATGGGTAACTGCTGTAACAGTCCGGCTGACCTCTGGTGCTCCGCCTTCACCTGCTGACAGGTGGAACACCTCGTAACAAAACCAGCCACATCTCTCTTCATACCCGGCCACCAGTACTGACGTCTCAAGTCATGGTACATCTTGGTAACCCCGGGATGAACTGCCCAAGTTGAAGCATGAAACCCCCGCAGCAACTCCTCGCGTATATCCCCTGGAACCCACACTCGTCCATGGAAACGCAAAACTTCGTCATCGCCTATCGTCCACTCAGGAGGAGGGTCCTCACTTGCCACCGACTCCCGTAGAACTAGGCTTTCTGAATCCGATAGCTGTCTCATCCTCACTCTGTCCAGGAGGGTAGAAGTCACAGCTAAAGATGAAAGATAAGTCTGCCCCTGACTGTCGTGCACCTCCAAATGCATCTCAGAGAACAAAGCCATAAGCTGCCACTCACCACTGGCCTCCTGCACAACCTGTATCTGAGTCTTCCTGCTCAGTGCATCAGCTACTGCATTGCCTTTACCAGGTGTATTGACAAGCTCAAAATCAAAGGACTGTAGGTATTCGACCCACCTTTGCTGTCTCAGATTCAAGTCACGCTGAGTAAAGATATACTTGAGACTTTTGTGGTCGGTGAAAACCACAAAACGTTCTCCCAACAGATAATGTCTCCAACAACGCAACACATGCACAACTGCAGCCAACTCGAGATCATGCGTCGGGTAATTCCTCTCATGTGGCCTCAATTGCCGAGACACGTACGCAACAACTCGGTCACCCTGCATCAACACTGCTCCCAGCCCAATATCTGATGCATCACAGTAAACTGTATAGCTCTTCCCCTGCTCTGGGAGTATCAGGATCGGTGCTGATGTCAACCTTCCCTTCAGGTCCTGAAAGGCTGTCTCACAAGCTTCTGTCCAAACGAACTTCACACCCTTCTTAGTCAAACCCGTCAACGGCGCTGCTAAGCGGGAGAAGTCCTGGATGAAACGTCTGTAGTAACCAGCCAGCCCTAAGAAACTCCGTATCTCAAACACGTTCTTAGGCTGCTCCCAGGAAACTACTGCTCTCACCTTCTCTGGGTCTACTGCAACTCCTGCCTCTGAGATAATGTGACCCAGGAAGTGAATCTGGTCCATCCAAAAGTGGCACTTTGAGAGCTTAGCATATGGCCGATGCTCTCTCAGTGTACTCAATACGATCTCAAGATGGGTGACATGGTCGTGTCGAGTGTGAGAGTACACCAAGATATCGTCCACGAATACTACTACAAAAGAGTCCAGATAAGGATGAAACACACGATTCATCAGAGCCATGAAAACTGCTGGCGCGTTCGTGAGTCCGAACGGCATAACCAAATACTCGTACAGACCGTATTTGCTCCGAAAAGCTGTAAGCGGTATATCCGATGGTCTCACGCGCAACTGATGATATCCGGATCTCAAGTCAATCTTTGAGAACACTCGTGCTCCACGAAGTTGATCAAAAAGATCATCAATCCTCGGTAAGGGATATCGGTTCTTAACCGTCAACTGGTTCAGCTTCCGATAATCCACACAAAGTCTGAGGGTACCGTCCGCCTTCTTCGCAAAAAGGACCGGCGAACCCCACGGAGAAGTACTGGGTCAAATAAAACCCTTCGCCTGTAACTCCTCTAACTGCCTCTTGAGCTCCTGCAACTCAGGTGTAGCCATCCTATAAGGAGGAATGGACACCGGCGCTGCTCCTGACACAAGCTCGATAGAGAAATCCACCTCTCTCTCCGGAGGTAGACCTGTAAAGTCGTCCGGGAAGACATCCCTGAAACGATCAACCACTGGAGGGAAATTTGTCTGACAAGACCCCTGATCATCCAGGTATAAGCTAGCAATTTGGGCTGTGACTCCACCTCGCCCATGACGCTCTGGTCCAGCTCGACTCGCTTGAACATCCCATTCGCCTAGAAACTCTCCGCCCTGGTGACGTGAAACGCACCATGCGACGATAGCAGTCTACAAAGGCTAGAAAGGGAATCAACCAGTCCATCCCGAGAATGACGTCATAAGCTGCCATCTCTAAGACATAGAAGTCCCAAAGGAAGTGACACCCACCAACCTCAAGAGGGCACTCCTTGCACTGACACACACCAGCCGTTCTAGTCCCCAACGGAGTGTCTAGCATCATGATATCAGAAGAAGTAGAAACACAGAGCCCAAGACTCTCCACAACAGATACAGATATGAAACTATGTATAGCACCCGTATCAAAAAGTACTGAAGATAAAACAGAAGCTACTAGAATAGTACCTCTGACTGTAGAAGGTCCGAGATCCTGCTCCTGTTGGGCCTGCTGCACTGCATATGCCTGCCCAGTGCCGCGGCCCTGCGACACAACCTGGCTACCCTGAGCTGTCCCGCCCTGCTGCCTCTGAGATTCTGGTGTCTGGCTACCACGACCACGACCACCATCTCTGCCTGCACACCCTGACGTATTCCAGTTCCCCAACTGGTAAGAAGCCACTGGTCCTGCTCCCGCACGCGGAGTCTGCACAGAACCCCTCTCACTAGCCATCGGTGGAAACGCCCTGCAAAAGCGCTGCAGATGACTCATCCTGCCGCAAGCTCGGCACTCCACTGGGTCTCGTGGACACTGTGGCCTCTTGTGCCCCTCTCTACCACACTGGTAGCACATGACCTGTCCACCTGAAGTATTCTTCTGACTGGTACTGCCACCCTGAGAGAAGTCCATCTGTCTTTTCCTATTGCCAGCAGAAATAGTACCAGTACCTGGTGCTGAGCCGCCTTGGCCCACACCACTAGATTTCCGCAGGTTCCTCTCTGTAATCAGCGCCTGATTCACAATAGCGTGTACTGAAGGCAACCTGAAAACATTCACCAACGCTCGGATGTCATAACGAAGACCATCCTCAAAACGTTTGGCTCTCAACGTCTCATCGCCCACCAGCACGGGTGCGAAGCGCTGAAGCTCGGTGAAACGAGCAGAATAGTCCATCACTGACATAGCGCCCTGCTGCAGATTCATGAACTCTCGAGCTCTATCTGCCCTCAGCGTCTCTGGAAAGAAGAAGTCATAGAAGACTGTCTGAAAATCTTCCCACGCCATGTCCCTGTGATGTTCTGACTGGGTGGTAACATCCCACCACCTCTTGGCGGAATCACGCAGCATATATGTCGCGAGCTTGACCCTCTGCCCTGGAGGCGTCTCAAGATGCTCGAAAATAGTCTGCATCGACCCCAACCAAGACTCCGCAGCCTGTGGTCCGCTATCCCCTGAAAACGTAGGCGGATGCTGCTGCTGGAAGATACGAGTCAGCTCGGCCATAGATGTGGCAGCCTGCGGTGCTCCCTGAAAGGTCTGCATGAACCGCATAAAGCCTTCACGGAACTACGCCTCCGCGCTTGTGTCCGGTATAACGGCTGGCGCCGCATCTGGCTCTGTTGGAGGATCCACTGGTAGCCCATGACCCACCATCTCCGGAGTATAGTCGTCGCCGCTCTCCTGGCGAACAACGCGTGGTCGTCTAGGCAGCATGACACTACAAGGTCAAAAACACGCCTTAGATCAAGATTTATCAAAGACTGAAAGCGAAGGAACCACAAAGGGAACAAGAGGAAGAAGACATTTCAAGATTTGCAAAACAAGACTACATGGCGTGTATACCGACCACACGGCGTGTACTTGACTTCCCTTTCCCTGCCCGGGTCCTTCTACACGGCTGAGCCACACGGCTCCCGTTGAACAAAAACTACACGGCGCGTATAATATGTACACGGCGTGTATGGTGTTATTTTCCAACTGCCCGTGTCGTTTGCGACACGGCCGACTACTCGGCTTGATACTACACGGCGTGTTACACCCGCACACGGCGTGTACACCACCCCGTTTCCCCGTCACACGGCTAAGTCCACACGGTCTGTCCTCGGACAAGGCTACACGGCGTGTCCCAGAGGTACACGGCGTGTTCAAGGAGAGGTGACACCGACCCGTATTGTTCGTTACATGGTCGAGTCCCCAGGTCACACTACACGGCGTGTTCATCATTGACACGGCGTGTTAAAGGAAAGAGTTCACCGACCCGTGTTGTTAGTTACACGACCGGACTCCGGGTCAGACTATACGGCGTGTGCCATAGTGGACACGACGTGTATGTCTCAAGGTCTCCTCCGTCCGTGTTATTCGTTACACGGGCGGACTCCGGGTCAACCCTACACGGCGTGCACATTCGGTACACGGCGTGTTTTCCCCAAACATTCCCTACCCCGTGTCGCCGCCCACACGGTTTGTGACACGGGAAGAGACTACACGGCGTGTACTCTTGGTACACGGCGTGTACTCAAAAAGTTCATTTTTCTTCCTGAACAAAAGACCATACACGGTGTGTTTAAAGATACCACACGGCGTGTATACTGGGTTTCTGGACAGTATGCCTCAGAAACTTCTCCGGAACCCAGAAAATACCGAAAAACAACACCTAAGTGTCAAATTCCGACCCGTGAGGGCCCATACTCCCCACGAATCAAAGTTTGACATCTTATCTGTGTTATAACTAATTAAACAACTAATGATCCACCAAATTCCGGTCAATGGGGGCCCATACTCCCCAAAAACCAAAGTTTGGCGTCCATTCTATAAACAAGCTCACACAAGAAAATACCCTATCACAAAGCAGGTATTGATCAAAGCAGCTATCACAACAGCATGCTTTTTTAGCACAACAACTATCACAACAACATGAAATTCTAATGCACCTACATGGCATGGAACTATGCATGACATGTGATTTCTAGCATGTGCCTATATGATGCATGAGACGACATACCCTCATCTCATCAGGTTGCAACTAAATAGAACCCACAGATAAAATATAAACAGCACAATCCAAGTGCGTCACCCAACGGTGAAATCATATCAACTGTAAAATTTGCAAAATCAAAAGAATTGCAAAACGAGGTCAATTGGTTTTTCCCTGTACACGGGTTAGCTACGCCCGGGCACAACTTATTACCAACTACCGGTCCGTTCTATCCCTGACTAAGGCTCCAAATAGTAAGTCAAAGAAAAGAACCTCTCTGATACCACTTTGTAACGTCCCGGATCCGGGTGCCACTCAACGGGTGCCCCGAACCCGGTTCACCACATGACCTCAAGCGCATTTCCCCAAACGCCAGAGGCTGCCGACTAGCAGCGAGAGCCCAGGTCTGATAGTGGGGAAACTATGCCCTCATTCGTCAAAGTGTAGCGCAATGGAATATAAAATAAACATACAACAACGGTGGAAACAGTAAACCATACACTACTGAAAGAAACAACTGCAGTAGATATAACCAACCAGATATATAGATATGATGCAACATGTCTCAAATCCTAAGGAAACAGCCAGAACATGTTACATAGCAGTACGATACAATACAACTGAAATGCAAGTACAGAAAGCAGAACAAAACAACCGCAGCATCACGAGCCAATGCTCGGTCCCATGCTCTCCTACGCCCCAGCAGTAATCAAGTACCTGTATAAGGGCCCTTGCCCTTATCTACACCTGCAGAAACGTAATCTTTTTGGACCGAAAAACATGACCCAAACAGGGTGTGAGAAACAAATCCCAGTAGGCACCCACCAAAGGCCCGTGCCCAACTGTGTGAAAGCATGCAACAACAGTGTGCAGTAGTAAAATGCAATAAAGTAAGCAGTACCGAAAGTAACTAACTTAACCAGTTATATTGCCATTTTAATATCCATTTAATCATTTAATTTAAAATATCACCACAGTGAATATTCTAAGTAAACAGCTAATGTCTTCAGACACGTAAACCCCTACCCTCAGGTAAAGAGTATCCAACACAAGAATCTACCCACAGGCACACGGATATTGCCCACAGGCGTAAGAAGTGTCGCCCACAGACACAGAATCAGCTGCCCACAGGCATGGAAAAAGTTGCTTACAGGCTAAGTAGTAAAATGCCCACAGGCTAATCACAACACTGCCCTCAGGCTAAACAGGTAACCGGGTCATGCCCAACATGTAAATAAACATTCACAAGTAATTCCTCTCAAGGCAATTCTACAATCATTACTTGAGAGGCATACCCTCGGGTATCCTGACCAAACGGCTAAACAGAGGAACGCACCCCCGGGGTGGTCCTGGATCCAAGCACTGATCCCAAACAACATTTTAATATCGCAATTAATTACCGATATAATTCTAGGTAGTTAAAATAGTCACGGCCTCAGCCACACGACACCCCAACATGGGTTCGTGGCACTAAAATACACAAAACACACCGCAGTTGGAAAATAAGCACCAAACCACCTACCTTAAACGCCAATGATCAATATATGTGAACGTCGATTCCAGAACCGCCCAAGAACGACGTAGATTTGACGAAGAAGAAAACCCGTTCAAACGTAAATAACTTTCCCTTGGGAAAAAATTGGTAAGAACGACTTAAGGAAGAGGGAAGGGCTTACCCGCGCGGTTCCAACGAGATCGTCCGAGGCGGAAACGGATTCCCGACGTGCGCTCGGCAGATCTCCGAAGGTTCGGCCATCCTCTCCCGAGCTCCCGTCCGGTTCTAAGCATTCCCTGTGAACAGGGGAGGCTACTGCCCATTTTAAGCGAAAAAAACAAAGTACACGGCGTGTACTTCCCATTTTTAAACTGTTCCTCTGGCGGCTTCCCGCCAGCGCGACACTGTTCACCTGCCGACATGACTACACGGCGTGTGCTGCCCCACAGCTGGCCACCGCCTTACTATTCGCCTGCCGACTGACTACACGGCGTGTAAAGGGCCACTACACGGCGTGTAGTCGGTTCCTACACCCTTCATCGCCGACATGGCCACACGCCCTGTGTACTCATCCCACACGGCCAAAAGTACACGGCGTGTGGAAAAAGTACACGGCGTGTACTTCCAAAAATTAGGATTTTTCCCCATTTTCCATATTTTCTCAAAAACACTTGAGGAAAAGGGAAAAGAAGAACCCCGTACCTCAAAACTAAGAACCGGGTTCTTACACGTGGGCCCACGCCTTAAATCCAGCTTCAACGCCTGAAACCACCCTGGAAAACTTCGTCTCGACGCCAGGGTCACAACGTCGCTGACGACGCCTAAAACGGACTCCGGATGTGCTCGCGCCATCCGAAACAAGAATCTTGGCGAGGCGCTGAATAACACTTAACGGACGTGTCGCGCCACCGAGCCCCCGTCTCGGGAATTAAAAATTCCCGAGACCATCTCAAAACCTCCCTCTCGATCCGAGGATCGCGTTGCCGCAGACGACACGTAAATCCGATACTCGGTTTGAGAGTTAGAGGCGTTTTAACGCCAACGGACGGAGACGGGGTTGGCCGGTCCACCCCTTTAGACCCGCGGTCTGCGGCTCGGCTGCCCGGTCCATCGCGGCCCGCGGTTCACCGCGCGGGCCGCGCTGCTTCACCCGGACCGGTACAAGCCGGTCCGACTTTTCCCCACGGGACCCACGTTTCGCGGGTCTCGGTCCGCTCCCGGGGTCGCGACGACCCTGGTCTCGCGCTGCACGCCGATTGGCGAAGCCGACCAGCGCACCCCCGCATTGCCTGTCGTCACCCCCGCTTGCCCGGACCATCGCTGCGCCGGGCCGCCATCCCGCTTGCCCGCGCCGACCGCCGAGGAGCCCGCGCCGCCGCCTGGGGAGCCCGCGCCGCTGCCTGGGGAGCCCGCTTCGCCGCCGTCGCCCGCCGGACCGCCCTCGAACCGCCAGAAAACAAGCATTTTGGCCGGAAAACTTCCCGGGGCCACCCCGGACGCCCCGAGACTCGGATTTTTGATTCGAAAAGAGCATTGGAAAGCTCGGATCGAACCCTACGCATCTATGGCCTTTGCTCGACAATTTATCAGCATTTCGACGCTATAAATTAAGCTCAAAGAAGGTGCGGGAAATTAAAATGAAAATGCAATGATGCCTACCTCGCAGGGCGTAGCCCGACGCTCCACGATTGATCCGCCTTCGCCGGAACCGAAAACGCCTTGCTGGGGAGGAGGTGGAGCTTGAAGGAAGGGGAGGGGAGTTCTTGTTGGGAGCTTCCGCTAGAGAACACAAATGGGGAAGGAGAGGATTTGTGTTTAAGTAGGAAAAAAAATAGAATTAACTTTTAATTAATTTTTTTTTAATCACCCACGAAAAGACCCGCATCCGAAACTCTCGACGGGGCCGAGATTAAGCCTCTCCTTGGGTAAACGCCACGCCCTGAGTGCAACGACGGTCTCAGAATTTTAATCCGAGGCTCCATTCGAAAGTTACAAAATTCAACGCCCGAGGCCGCTAAATTACGAAAACGCTCCTGGTGGCGTTTTCCACAGAAGGCCCGCTTCCGCGAAAGTTACACCCCTCCTAGGGTAAACGGCACGCTTCAGACTCAACGGTGACCTCGTTTTTCCAGTCCGAGCTACCGTTTAGGAGTTATTCCATTTATTTGGCGTGCTTAGTGTGAACGCACTTAAAATTTAATTACGGCCACACCGGGGCTTGGAATCGCACGTCGTCTGAACGCCCTTCTCTGGAATAACATCAAGAAAAAAAATTCAAAGTCTCACAGTCTCAAAACCCGGGTTCTTACAGTTGGCCACCTGTAATCTTCCTCATAGGAAGGCATGCCATGGAGGCATTTAGGCGCGGAACCTAAGGCATCCCGTGTCGATCACAAGGTATCTGATGCTAGAGAATATCTTCCAAGGCTTTCACCTCAGGCATCCCATGTTTAGCACGAGGCAGCATCATGAGACAGGTCGCGAGTTTAACGCCTTGTGGAGACGGAGTGAGACTGATTAGAACACCCCGCGGAGGTGGATCAGGGAGACACATCCCTAGGAGGGAGCATCTTGAAAGGTTTACCGATGGATGGATCAGAACGCCCTATGGAGGCGGACCCGGGAGGTGTGTCCCATAAAGGGAAGATTTCACACCGTGAAGGGTGATTGGGACACCCTTGAAGGCGGATCAGGGAGGTGCACCCCTAAGAGGGGGCACCAAGGTTTACCGTTGGTCGGGATTGAACCTCAAAGAGACGTCCTACGTACCCTGTTCAAAGGACAAGGATCAGAACCCACATAGTTCGATGTTGCAGTTTAAGGTCGTATGACAGGACCGGTCCATACAGTTTTAACGTCATGTGGCAAGGACGCTCGCGTCGCGGAAGGAGCGTTAGCGAGGGATGATATGGGGCTTACGCATGGAAGCTGTCCTTTGCAAGATGATTGCTCTTGGTTGGATTGTGTGGTGCTTACGCATGAGAGCTACCCCTGGGTGCTGCTAGGAGCAACGATGATGTGGATGGGGCTTACGCGTGTAAGCTGCCCGAGTGGGTGGCATGATCTTACCGGGATGTGGTGGCCCGGGTAAAGATCAGGGTGGATGTGGATGAAGTGGATGGAGTGGGTGGAGTGGATAAAGTGCTGGGTTTGGACCTCAGGGGAGGCTTCCTACGTATCTCAGTTGGGAATCAAAACCCACGTAGTTCGAAAAAGGGCGTCGTGGCTTACACCTGAGGAGGAGGCCCATGGAAGTGGAACATATGGTTGGGGCTTACGCATGGAAGCTGCCCATTGAGGGGACATGATTGGGTTGGGGCTTACGTATAGGAGCGGCCCATGGTGAGTATGATCGGGGCTTACGCGCAGGAGCGGCCCGTTGGATGAGACATTTTTGGGGCTTATGCGTAGGAGCGACCCATCTGGTTGGGGCTTACGCATGGAAGCTGCCCGAAGGGGGAGTACGGCCGGTTGTCGAGGCTTACACTTAGGAGGATGCCCATGGGTGGAGTGTCATGACCGTTACTGACCTCTAAATCCACGTGAGTCATGCTCGGTGTGAGAAGTAAGAGGAAGCAGCAGATCTGACGGTCGTGTCGCGAAAGATGCGCTAACGAGTGATGGTTTGGGGCTTACGCATGAAAGCTGTCCGAGGAGGATGTCATTCAATGCAGGGAGGATCTAATTCCATGTGAGGAAGATCTCATTCTTTGTGAGTCATACATGGAGCATCCTATGAAGGGTGTGTGGGGCTTACGCATGGAAGCTGCCCGAAGGATGTCATTCCCTGTGGAGAGGATGTCATTCCATGTGAGGAGGATCTTATTTCATGTGAGGAAAATTTCAACCCTTGAGGATAGGCGGCGTGAAGACCATCCATGCCACTCACACATGGAGCATCCTGTACCTATTGCACAGGGTAAAGTCACAGTTTAACATCATGTGCCAATGACGATGGTACTGGGCAATTTTACGTCATGCAGCTCAGACGTGGGAGACTCACTTCTTACCTTTTGGGCTTATATAACCGCCGCTCATGCACCTCTGGGAGGGGCATGACTTTAGCAATGCCAGGGTGCAACAATGTGGAGGAGTGGTCGATCACGAGGTCCCCGTTAGCGTGCCTATGCTGAGAAGCAAAAGGCGTTAGCGTACCTATGCTGAGAATCAAAAGGTAAATGGGAGTCTCAGGCCACACTTGGAATGGAGTGGGCCACAGGAAAGGGTGACATAGGTCATATATGGACTTAAGGTGCAGTTGGACCGATCTTGGATGGATGTGGGGGCCTTGGGCACTCAACCTTCACGAAGAGGTGTCAGCAGAAGGGAGGCAACATGGAGAAGCCCAGGAAAGGGGCTTCGTGAAGCATAGGGCCTCGCAGAGAGGTGCTTCGCGGAAGTCAGGGGCTTCGCGAAGGGATAGGCTTCGCGAAACGTGGTGACCTTGCCTCAGGTTGAAGTCCTGGCTCGGGAAATGAGTGCTTCACGAAGCCTTAATGCTTCGAGAAGCCCCAAGTATCCCTAAAGGCCTTCTTCCTCCGCGAAGGGTGTTGACTTTTGTGAAAGGCACCACCACCTTAGGCGGAGGTATTCAAGAACATATGGGAGGGGGTTTCACGAAGATGAGGTACCTTGGATGATCCTTTTTTGGTCTGATTCGCAATACTCAATGCTTCGCGAATTGGGAGCAATTCAGAAGTCGAAGGGTCGGGTAACCGTTGTCCGAAGGTCGGAATGAGCCAGATATTTATAGGCAACGGGTTTTGCGAAGCTGGGATGCGGTTCGCGAAATAGATGTCGCCTTCGCGAAATGGCCGTGGCTGCATTAGACTCGCGAAGCACAGCGTAAACCCTTAGCGTGGTCGCGGAGCACTGTCGGACTCGCGGAGCGTACCGTCAGGGCCTCGCGCGTTCGCGGAGGGGGAGGGGTCTTCGCGAAGCAGACCCTTAAGAGTGTTTTTGGGGCGTTTGGGCTTGGATTCGCTTCCGAACGCCGACTAATCCCGTGGCATGTATTTCGACGCGAACAGATTCATCAATCTGATGGGACACAAATGACGTTTGACTGTCAGGTGTCAGAGACTCATATGACATTGAGACTTCTTCTCACGAAGTTCGCACTTGGTGATCTCCATGAAATGTGGTTGTAACGTCTCCCAATTCGGCACTCATGTGGCCAAATCAGGTTGGTTATTTGACCTTATGCGCGCCTCCCTGTCCGCCAGAGGCTGTCGACTAGCAACAAAGGTGTAAAGAACATAGTGGGGAGACTATACCCCTTGGTACAAAGTTGCAATATAGCGAAAATAAACAAATACCAGAGTAACAAAAATAGCGGAAACAATACATCATACAACTGGAAGATAAAGGATGAACCAAGTAAACCAAATAACAATGAACAATGTAATGTTAGACTGGAATATAAGTAAATGACATGTTGGAAGTCATACAGACCAAAGAACAAGCTGACACAAATAAACTCAAAAGACCCTAGTTCCGAATCTCTGGTCGGTCCCGTCTCCAAGCTCCGACCCATCCAACAAGCAACAATCAACAATAAGGTCCTTTTCCCTTGTCCAAACCCGCATCCATGTAATTTGATTGGGTACCAAACGATGACCCGAATAGGGTGTGGGTAAAACTCAGTAGGTCGACACCACTGTGTTTAAACAAAACCAGTCTGATAATAAGTGCATGCAATAATGCGATAATCAAGAGTATTAATTAATCAATTAATACGATACAACAATCAACTTGCTTTGGCATTATATCGGAATATCTGTGAGCATGTAGGACAACCGTGCCAACCGTAACCACTAGTCCATGACATAATTACATAAATGGGCAAAAACCCTCTTAATAAGCATTTTAGCGTAACTAGACCAAGTTTATTATATAAGCATTTCAGCATAACCGGGCCTAGCCCTATAAGCATTACAACATAACCGAATCAAGTCCTCTGTATAAGTATTTCAGCATAACCGGGGCAAGCCCTTTATATAAGCATTTCAGCATAACCAGACCAAACCCTTTATATAAGCTTTTGAGCATAATTGGGCCAAACCCTTTATATAAACATTTCAGCATGGATCACAACACAAGTCATAACGACAAGAATAACACAACATAATATCATAAGCCAAAATGGTCAATTCACCCGATTACCATTTGTATTTCAATTATCCATTCATTCATCAAGTTATATCTTAAGCCGTTATCAGGCCAGTGTACACACCCAATTTGTTGCGAAAAACGCCGGGAGTAACGAAGCGAAAAACGATTCACAGAAGAGTAAAAGGGAAAAAAACAAAAGAAGAAGAAGATCTTGGACTCAAAAATTTACGTGGTTCGGGAAATGATCCCTACGTCCACGGAGAGGCAGAGATTTCACTATAGTCGGGAGCAAAAAATTATAAGGAGTTTCAATGTTCTTAAGCACTCACAAAACCCTAGCCCGAAATGGGCTAATAAGGAGGACGAAATACTATTCCACCAACCACACAGGAAGTCCGCTGTGCTACAGTGAAAGGTGGCAAGAAGTTCACATCGCTACTGTGCCGCGACCACTCAAGTCCAAGATGCTACAATGACCGACGGTTGGAAGTCCGCATCGCTACAGTATTGTTGACTCCAAAGTCTGACCTGCTACAGTAGTCGTGTCAAAAGTTCGCACTGCTATAGTGTCCTGTCAATGTTGGTCGGTTAGCTTTGCTATAGTAGTTAGAGTTGCTACAGTGCTCTAAAATTTGGGTCGGGGCTCGAAGACCCCCGGACCCCCGGACCCCCAGAGCAGGGGTCGTTGCCCCCTGCAACCCCCAACGAGCTCACCATAGAGCTCGAGCCGCGGAGTTGCGGTCCGCTGCACAGTATGGGCCAAAAGCATTTAACCCAATCATCATCCAGAACGGATCAGGTTACACCAATCTAACAATCTCCCACTTGGAGCCTGATCCGCTCCGTTAACTTGCTTCGATGCCACTGACTAAGACAACTTACTAAATCTGAGCTCCTTTTCTTCACTCACCAGTGACGTGCTTTCCATTCACAACTTCAATTTCAAGTTGTCGATTCATGAAATACCAACTGTTTTCCTTTTGCGCTCCCATTGTGTCCTCTCTTATTCTGCCTCTCATCCTTCATTCATCAGTGAAGACCAATAGAGGCACAACAATGCCTCAACTTCTGTATTACCATCGGTTTTGTCTACATGTCTGTTGGATTGTTGGTTCCACAGATCTTCTGCAATGTCAGCAACCCATCATGTACTATGATGAAATGATACTTCAACTGAATGTGCTTCGTATGGGCATGAAACACTAAGTCCTTTGCAAGATGTTTAACACTCTGACTGTCACAGTGCAATACATTCTCCTCTCCCTTTCTTCTCAACTCATCCAAGAAGTTCTTCAGCAAAACCATCTCCTTCCCAGCTTTTGTTACAGTAATGTATTCTGCCTCTGTGGTGGATAAAGCCACCAGCTTTTGCAATTGTGATATCCAGCTTACTGCCGTTCCTCCACAAGTAAATACATTTTCTGTGGTACTCCTGCTGACGACGTCACCTCCAAGGTCAGCATCCACATACCCTTGCAATGAATTTCCTTTCCCAAAGAATAGAGATACTCCTTTGCTTCCTTTCAAATACATAAGTATCCACTTCACAACTTTTCAATGTTGTTTTTTGAGGTTTTAGCCATGTACTTGCTCACAACTCCCACTACATGAGTAATGTTAGGTCGAGTACAGACCATGGCATACATCGGGACTTCCAACAGCTGATGCGTATGGAACCTTTTCCATTTATTCAACCTCTTCTGCCGTCTTTGGTGATTGCTCCTTTGATAGTTTGAAATGGTCTGTCAGGGGAATAGAGATTGTCTTTGCTTCCAGCATACTGAATCTTCTCAGAACCTTCCCAATGTAGTTAGCTTGTGATAACATTACGGTTCCAGCTGCACGGTCTCTCTTGATCTTCATTCCCAAAATCTTATTAGCTTCTCTAAGATCCTTTATTTCGAACTCTTCAGCCAACTGCCCTTTTAGCTTATCAATCCTCTGCATACATGATCCTGCAATGAGCATGTCATCCACACACAGAAGTAATATAATATATTCATCACCGAAATATTTGATGTAACAACATTGATCCATGCCACATCGTTTGTATGCATTTTTAGTCATGAATGCATCAAACTTATTGTTCCACTGCCAGAGTGTCTGCTTCAACCCATACAAGCTCTTCTGGAGTTTGCACACCAGGTCATCCTTTCCAGACTTAACATATCCCTTTGGCTGCTGCATATAGATGTCCTCCTCCAGATCTTCATGAAGGAAAACAGTATTGACATCAAGCTGCTCAAGGTATAAAATTTTTGATGAAACAATACTAAGAACCACCCAGATGGTGGTAAGCTTCACTACAGGTGAGAAAATTTCTGTGAAATCCACTCCCTCCTGTTAAAAGTCTTTCACCACCAGCCTTGCCTTGAACCTCCTCTTGCCATCATGTTCTTCCTTGACCCGATACACCCATTTGTTTTGCAATGCTTTCTTCCCTTGTGGCAGATGTGTCAACTCCCAAGTATTGTTGTCATGTAGTGAAGAAATCTCCTCATTCATGGCCAACTCCCACTTGCCCGACTCCGTCAACTGCATTGCCTCCTCAAAACATTCTGGTTCTCCACCGTCAGTCAATAACAAATAGTTTAATGATGGTGAATACCTCTGCACAAGCCTTCTTACCTTTGCTAATCTCCTCAACTCCACTTGAGGAGTAGCCTCCACTAGTTCTGATATCTCATGCTCAGGTACACCTTCGAGCTCTACTTACTCTTTGCACTCTGATTCTTTGTTCCCATTTTCATCTTCAGTTGCATGGCGATCCTTGTACCTGACACCTTCATTAAATACCACGTTTTGGCTCCTAATGACCATCTTGTTGAGATCATCCTAACAGCGGTAACCGAACTCCTCAACCCCATAGCCAATGAAAAAGCATGGTTTAGACTCAACATCAAGCATGTCCCTTGCATTAACATCAATATGTACATATGCCAAACTGCCAAAGACTCGTAAATGTGAGAGTATTACCTCCTTATCAGACTAGAGCTCCTCGGGTAGACATTCTCCCATTGGTACAGATGGGCTCCTGTTAATGAGATATGCTGCCATGTTCACTACATCAGCCCAAAAAGTCTTGGGTAACCCTGAGTGCAGCCTCATGCTTCTGGCACGTTCATTCAACGTCCTATTCATCCTCTCAGTCACACCGTTCTGTTGTGGTGTACCTGGAATAATCTTCTCCCATCGAATTCCATTATTGGAACAAAACTCTCTGAATTCTTGACTGCCACTATTGTCAGACCTTAAACATTTCAGCTTAGTTCTCGACTCATTCTCCACCATTGACTTCCATTTCTGAAACACTTTAAACACATCATATTTTCTTTCCAGAAATTAAACCCATACCTTTCTTGTTGAGTCGTCAATAAATGTCACATAATATTGTGACCCTCCAAGGGAATGTACTGGTGCAGACCCCCAAACATCAGTGTGCATCGGGTCCAGTTTCCCAACCTTCGGTGTTCTGACTCCTTTTGCAAAAGACACCTTCTTCTGCTTTCCGAAGATACAATCTTCACATAGGCCAACATCCACTGACTTCAGCTCTGGTACCAATCTTTTTGTTGCCAGCACCTTCATCCCCTTCTCGCTCATGTGGCCTAGCCTGTAGTGCCACAATTTTGAATCCCTGACATCATTTACTGATGCAATCATGTCCATGCAAGTTTCCGTCATGTTGTACATGGTACCGGTCTTTACTCCTCGAGTTATGACTATAGCTCCCTTGGTAATCTTCCAGGCACCACCTGTAAACATGGTACTGAAGCCTACATCATCAAGCTACCCAACAGAAATAAAATTTCTTCTTAAACCAGGGATATACCTCACGTTTTTTAGAACCACCAAACTCCCACTGTTGGTCTTGATCTGTGCATCTCATTTCCCCACAATCTGTAAGGGTTCATCATCAGCAAGATGTATCTTGCCAAAATTTCCAGAAACAAAATTGTTCAGGAATCCTTTCTCCGGCGTTGAATGGAAAGACGTCCCTGGGTCTAAAATCCAAGACTTCATAGGGCTATCCACACTTAGCAGCCGCATATTATCAGTTCCTTCAGCTGCCGTGTTTTGTCCGCTGGTTTCAGGTCCCGTTTTTCTCTGCACTCTTTCTTGACGTGTCATTTCTTCCCGCAAGTGTAGCAGGAAGGACTGACCCCCTATGCCTTGTCTCGGCTCTTTCCTCTTGACTTTGATCGTCCTCTGCGATTGTCTCGCTGTGCATATCTTCCCCTCCTTTCTACATTCAGAGCAGAACTAAAGAATTTGCCCGATCCTCTTCTTTGAATATCTTCACTGAGGATCAGGTCCCGTAAATCCTTCAGAACCATCTTGGTATTCTTCGAAGAACTGCTCACAGCTGTTACAGTCGCTTCCCAACCGTTAGGTAATGAAAATAGTAAAACCAGTGCACATACCTCATCACCAAACGCAATTTCCACTGATGTCAGTTGACTTATGATGGTGTTGAATTCATTGATGCGATCTGTAACAATTATCCCTTCAACCATTTTCAGATTGAACAGTCGTCGCATCAAGTGCACTTTGTTTGGCGCAGAAAGCTTCTCGTACATATTCGCGAGAGCGTTCATCAGCCCAATTGTCGATTTCTCCTCTGATGTTGAACGTCATGTTTTTGGCCAACGTAAGACGCACAACTCCCAGAACTTGTTGATCCAGCAACTCCCACTCTGACTGCTCCATGTCCGTTGGCTTTAAACCCAGAAGCGGCAAATGCATTTTCTTCTGGTAAAGGTAGTCTTCGATCGACATCCTCCTGTAGCTGAACTCAATTCCATCGAAGCGGTCAATCTTCACCTTGCCTTCTTCCATAGCTATCGTTCAATTCAAGAATTCCAAACTCAACCCTTTGATTTCAGTTGTTGCGGAAAACGCCAGGAGCAACGAAGTGAAAAACGATTCACAGAAGAGTAAAAGGGAAAAAAACAAAAGAAGAAGAAGATCTTGGACACATAGATTTACGTGGTTCAGGAAATGATCCCTACGTCCACGGAGAGGTAGAAATTTCACTATAGTCTGGAGCACAGAATTACAAGGAGTTTTAAGGTTCTCAAGCACTCACAAAACCCTAGCCCGAAATGGTCTAATAAGGAGGACGAAGTATTATTCCACCAATCGCACAGAAAGTCCGCTGTGCTACAGTGAAAGGTAGCAAAAAGTCTGCATCGCTATAGTGCCGCAACTACCCAAGTCCAAGATGCTACAGTGCCGGCGGTTGGAAGTCCGCGTCGCTACAGTACTGTTGACTCCAAAGTCTGATCTGCTACAATAGTCATGCCAAAAGTCCGCACTGCTACAGTGTCCTGTCGGTGTTGGTCGGTCAGCTCTGCTATAGTGGTTTGAGTTGGTTTTGTTTGCAAAGTCTCCCATGAAACCATATCACTTTCTATCTCAGTAACCATTCATGTATGTTGGTTTTAAACTGCTCTAAGTTCAATTTTCCTCCTACTGACACCTCATTTAATATGTTCATTCTCAAGGAATGTATCAAATTGGGCCTCAAACACTTTGTGTTTAGTAAGATTATAATTATTATTTCCCATCATTTCCTTGGGATGACCAACAAAAAAGGCATTTATTTGGTTTAAGGTCATGTTTTTCAAATGCCAAACATAATACGTATGCTTTGCATTCCTGTTAGACCCGGTTAATTGTATTTCCGGGTTAAGTGTGTTTTCGAGTCCCACATTGGATTCCTACTTGTAATTCTTTTTGTTGCGGAATCGTCGGGAATCACAATGACAGAAACGAGAAAACGAAAGAAAGCAACAAGAACACAACGATTTACGTGGTTCGGGAATAATCCCTACGTCCACGGGAGAGGCAGAATTTCACTATATCGGGAGCACAAATTACAAAGTTTCTTTTTTCAGTAGTAACCCTAGCCCGAAAATGGGCTATAAAATGGAGAAGACGATCACTGTTCCGAAAAGTAAGTCCGCGTCGCTACAGTGGCTGCCGGCTGGAATTCAAAAGTGCTACAGTCCAGTAGGGATTAGAGTCGCATATGGAGCGTGGTTCGGAAAATGAAAAACAGAGTAAGGGCGCACTGAAAATCACGAAGGCAGGGAAATGAGAAGCATGGAGTGTGGTGAGCGCTTGGAGGAATTTCCAATTACAGAGGTTGTCGAACAATCAGACGAGCTGCGAAGTGTCTCACGGAGGGTGGAATTGCCAACATTTGCTGGCGATGATCTTTTAGGATGAATTACCAAAGCGGACACCTATTTCCTGATAAACCGAACTCCGGAGGACATGAAACTTCATTACGCACAAATTTGTATGGAAGGTACAACGTTGTATTGGTTTTTATCTTGGCACAGTGTTACACCAGGAACTACCTAGAGCTCTTTCAAGCCAGCGTTTCTGGATTGGTATGGAAAAAACATCGATGGAGATCCATTGAGATTTTTGAAAAACCTGTGACAAATGAGCTCGGTGGACGATTACATTGAAGAGTTCGAACAGATTGCCTTAAGGCTGCCTGATTTTTCAGAACCATGGTATATGAGTCTGTTTATGGGTTGTTTGCGACCCGAAATAGAAAACCGAATTTCGACACATGAACCGACTAATAAGTTTCAGATGATAGTCTTGGCAAGGAAAGTTGAAAGGGAATTGATTAGTGAGGGAGTGCTCTGGAGTACACGTTCCTGATCGGTGGCACCTCCTTTGTCTCGAAATTCCGGAGTCGTGGCAACAAATTTCCCTAGAACTCGACCTGTTAATGAACGAAACCGACGTGGAGAAGAGTTGAGGAAGGTAATTGGGGATGACCGATGGAATGGAGTGAGAGCTCTTAGTTGTCAAGAACGGGAGGAATGAAAGCTAAAAGGGTTATGCTTCCGCTGTGACCAACCTTACAGACCAATGCACAAATGCCCCGATAAACATTTGCGGGTGTTAGTTTGGGAATTTGAAGAACCTGAGGGACAACAGGAGGAGGGAGACATGACAAGGAAGAAGATGGAGGCTTAGTAGCTGGGAAAGATGAACTGGACAAGCAACCAGCTAAACGGCCAGGAGAACTGGTTGAGTTCCGCAGTATGAGCGAGGTTGGGGCAAATTCAATGATGCTCGCCAGACATTTATCAGGTTTTCCGATACTGGTATTAGTGGATGGCGGAGCCAGCCATAATTTCATCTCTAGACGACTTGCCAAACTTGCTAACGTGAAGGTTAGCCCGACCAAACTTTTCATAATAACTCTTGGTAATGGCTCACGATCTCTTTCACAAGGCCTATGCAAACAGATTCAGATCACCCTGAAAAATTTCGCTGTTACGATTGACGCTTTTGTTTTTGACACTGGGGGACCGGATGTAGTCTTGGGGATGCAATGACTGAAGAGCTTTGGCAGTGTATTGACAGGTTGGGGTCATAAAACTATGAAATTTTTATGGAAGGGGCAGGAAATTAAACTCTAGGGAAATGCAGCCGGAGTGGTGAGTTCTTGGGGACTTCAAAACCACATTCAAACAAAGACTCTACTTGTTGAGGGATGGGCTTGGTTGGCACATATTCAGTTACCAGTAGTTGCAAACAGAGAGTTGGAAGACCAAATTCAGTTGGGTGAAGTTTTGAACGATTTCCAGACTATGTTCAGTAAACCGCAGGGCCTTCCACCGCACCAGGAAACATACCACGCTATTAATCTTGTGTCCGGGGCAACTCCAGTAAGTATTAGACCCTATAAGCTGTCTCATTACCTCAAAGATGAGGTCGAACACCAAGTTAATGACATGATGACTCAAGGAATAATCCGACATAATAGTAGCCCATTTGCTAGTCCCATTATTCTTGTTAAGAAAAAAGATGGGAGCTGGAGGATGTGCGTCGACTATCGAGCACTTAATAAACTTACCGTCTCGGACAAGTTTCCCATTCCCATCATTGAAGAATTATTGGACGAGTTGCAAGGAGCCACATATTTCTCAAAACTGGACTTGAAATCCGGGTTCCACCAGATTCGGGTATGAACAACGGATGTTAGTAAGATGACGTTTCGTACACATGAAGGACACTATGCATTCCTTGTCATGCCATTTGGGTTGAAGAATGCCCTGACCACTTTTCTGTCTACCATGAACATAATGTTTAAAGAATATTTGAGGAAGACTGTCTTAGTATTTTTCGATGATATTCTTGTTTTTAGTAAAACTTGGACGAACCACTTGCAACACCTTGACACAGTTTTTCGGGTACTACAGAAAAATCAGCTCCACCTTAACAAGAAAAAATGTTTTTTTTGCGCAGCCGTTCGTGGAATACTTAGGCCATGTCATTTCTTCCAAGGGTGTTTTGGTGGACCCCGCAAAAATTGAATGTGTTCTTGGTTGGCCCTGACCATAATATGTTAAGGGAGTTCATGGATTTCTGGGTTTAACCGGCTACTATAGGAAATTTGTTGAAGTATATGGAAAGATAGCTAAGCCTCTTATAGAATTGACAAAAAAGAACAACTTCCATTGGTCTTCGGCTACTGAACATACCTTTGTTGCCCAAGAGTGTTTAGTTTCCGCTCACCTTCTCGCCTTACCTGATTTCTTACAACCGTTTATTATTGAATGCTGTTGAAGAGGTAATCTCCATACCTCAAGGTGAGGCGGAAGCCTTCTTTTATAGATTGAAAATACGGAAAACATAAAGGGGTATTCCGATGTGGGACTCGGAAATACCCAGAATAATAAAAACTGGGTTCAACACTCCCCCTCAAACTGGACATGCCCAGCTTGGAACACGAGTCCCACAAAAGAAAGATAATATCAAGGAAAGACCAGACACACTCCCCCTGAAGCTGGGTCGTAGATGCTGTGGATACCCAGCTTGGAACTGAGCGAGGCGAGAGAGCCCTTTGGTGAAAATGTCAGCAAGCTGGTCCGCTGTCGGGATGTGGCTAAAGCTGACATGATCGTGCTTCAGGTGGTGGCGAAGAAAGTGGCAGTCCACCTCAATATGCTTCGTGCATTCATGGAAAACGAGATTCAAAGCAATCTTGGTGGCTGCCTGATTGTCACACCAGATGTGAGCAGATCTCTGCGGAGGAAAGCCAAGCTCCTGGAGGAGATGGCGAAACACTCTGTAGTGACGGTGGCCATGGCTCGGTACTCGGACTCCGCACTAGAGCGGGAGATGACATTCTGTTTCTTGCTGCGCCAGGAGATGAGGTTGCCTGCCAAGAACATGGCAAACCCAGAAGTAGATTTCCGGGTAGCAAGACAACCAGCATAATCAGCATCACAAAAGGCCTCAATATTTAGATGAGCTTGCTGGGAGTAGCGAAGACCATAGGCAGGATCTCGTTTGATATATTTGGCGATGCGGAGGACATCATCCCACTGAGAGGTGGTCAGATGCTCCATGAATTGGCTCACTTTGCCAACAGCGTAGGCAATGTCGGGACGAGTCATGGCGAGATAATTGAATTTACCCACCAGTTGACGGTACCGCTCTGGGTGGGAATACGGTTCCGAGGAGTCATAGAGAGACCGTTCCCCAGGCTCCAGAGGAGTGTCCACAGCAGTGGTCTGTATCAGCCCAACATCCTGCAGAATATCCAACGCATATTTCCTTTGGCAGAGAAAGATGGTATCCGGAGAATAGGAGACCTCGATGCCTAGGAAATATGTGAGAGGGCCGAGATCCTTAGTGTGGAAGTGTTGGTGAAGATGCCCTTTGAGGTGGGTGATTCCATCAGAGTCGCTGCCGGTGATGATGATATCATCCACATAAACGACCAACAGGATGCAGCCAGCAGATGTCGTCCTGTAGAACACTGTGTGGTCCTTCATGCTGCGGGAGAGCCCAACATTGGTGATGACAGTGCTGAATCGGCCAAACCAAGCACGAGGAGACTGCTTGAGGCCGTAAAGAGAGCGGCGGAGTCGACAGACGTGAGACTCGGCGCCGGAGGCACAAAATCCGGGGGGCTGCTGCAGATAAACCTCTTCCTCAAGAAAACCATGGAGGAAGACATTCTTGACATCCAGTTGATGAAGAGGTCAATGATGATGGACAACCAGAGAGATGAATAATCGAACGGAGGCCATCTTCGCAACCGGAGAGAAGGTATCAAAGTAGTCAATACCATAAGTCTGCACGAAGCCCTTCGCCACAAGGCGGACTTTGAGTCGATGGAGAGTGCCATCAGGATTCAGCTTGACTGTGTAAATCCATTTGCTACCAACTGCCTTTTTGCCTGCTGGAAGGGGGACAAGATCCCAAGTATGACTTTCTTCAATAGCCTGCAATTCATCCCGCATTGCTGCTAGCCACCTCGGGTGAGATTTTGCATCACCAACTGTGCGAGGAATAGATACCGTCTCCAGAGTTGACAGACCGCTGTATGAAGAGACAAATAGAGGAGTACGCTGGCAAGATCGAGTACCTTTCCGCAGTGCAATGGGCAAGTCGTCTGATGCCGGGGCAGGAGCATCGGACGAAGCGGGGATGATGGTGTCCTCTGCCGGGACAGGGGGTACTGTCGATGGGCGACGAGAGTAGACCGTACCAAAATGGCGATCAGCAGCAAGGGGAGACACCAGTGGAGGGTGGATAATGAGAGAAAGACAATCATCAATGTCCATGTCTGGATGGGGAGAGGGATGTGAAAAGGGAGAGCTCTCAACGAACGAGACGTCAGCAGAGATGATGTACCGCCGTAGGTCCGAAGAGAAGCATCGATATCCGCGCTGAGTGCGGGAATAGTCAAGGAATATGCAGCGGAGAGATTTAGGAGAGAGTTTGGAGAGACCAGGCCGAGTGTCACGGACATAACAGAGACATCCAAAGACACGCAGTGGAAGTGAGTGAGGAGGGAGAGAGGAGAACAGAGTCCGAAAAGGAGTCTCCTCGTGAAGGATAGAAGAAAGGAGGCGGTTAATGAGGTATATAGCAGTCAGGATAGCATCACACCAAAATTTTAGAGGCACCTTCATGTGGAATAGGAGGGTACGGGCAGTCTCCAGAATATGACGATGTTTCCGCTCGACCACTCCATTCTGCCGAGGTGTATCGGGGCAGGATGTCTGGTGAATAATGTCTTTATCCTTGAGAAAGTGCTGAAGGGGAGTGGATAAATATTCTCGTCCATTGTCGGAGCAGAGACATTTCAGAGAGGTTGAGAATTGAGTATGAATTGTAGAAGGTCTGAAAGGTAGAAGACACTTCAGACCGATCACGAAGAAGGTAGAGCCAGGTCATGCGGGAGTAGTCATCGATAAAGGTAATATAATACTGGAACCCGGGCTGGCTAGGAACCCTGCAAGGGCCCCAAACATCGGAATGAACAAGGTCGAAAGGATTCGCTGCATGCGGGTCCAATCGAGGAACATATGTCACCCGATGATGTTTTGCAAATTTGCAGGGCTCACAATGGAAGGAAAGGTTAGGACAAAATTGGGGGCAAAGCTTGTGTAGGACGGAAGCGGGCAGATGACCAAGGCGAGAATGATGGTCAAGGGCATGGGCTGAGGTGGATGAGCAAGCAAGAGGTTGTGGGAGATCGAGTATGTACACCCTGGCCCGCAGATGACCTCGACCAAGTTCCCGATTCGTCGACCGCTCCTGAAAAACAACACCCGATGATATAAAAATAGCAGCACAATTTAAATCTTTGGTGAGTTTGCTGATGGAGAGAAGATTAAACTGGCTGTGAGGAACATGAGTGACTGAAGGCAGACTAATAAATAGGGTCACATGGCATGTGCCAAATCCCGCAACAGGGATTGTTGATCCATTAGCAATAGTGATTGGAGAAGCACTAGTAGATGGATGATAGGTAGTAAACATACCAAAATCCCCGGTGAGATGTTCAGACGCTCCGGTATCGAGCATCCAGGCCGGCGCTCGATGAGATGAGGACGAGTGCTCAGACAGGGGTCGGGAGACCGCGTGAGGCGGGCCGAGAGACCGCCGAGGAGGGCGGGGGCCGGGAGACCGTATCAGATCCAGTTAGTGCTGGACGTAGACGGAGTTGGGAGGCCGCCTGAGGCGTCGGGAGCCGATCCGCCAGGAGCCGCGTAAGGATCGGGAGCAGAGGAACGCCGCGGGAGGGCTGTTGCGCCGGGAGGAGCAACTACTGGGAGGGAGCAGCACAGGAGGGCTGTCGTGCGGGAGGCCGACTCGTAGCGGAGGACGCCGGGGAGCTTGACGTCGGCGATAGAGGAGCAGCGGGGAATCCGCACGAACGCCGGGATGCAGCGCTTCGCCGCTGGACGTCGGGGGGGGGGGGGAGCGAAACCGCAGGAGGGAGGCGCAGCGAGTTGAGGCGAGCGCTGGGGTTCGCCTGGACGATGGCGCTGCAGGGGCCGGGCCGATCACTTGCGGGAAGGAGGGAGCCGACGCCGTCGCGTGAAGAGGAGGAACCAGGGAGGGGCGGGCCGTCGCTGCAAATCCGTGCGGGAAGGTGGGCCGCTGGAGGCGTCGCGCGCAGAGGAGGAGGTCTGCCGGGGGGGGTGCTGCTGGTGGCATCGCGTGTCGCACGCAGAGGAGGAGGTCCGCCGGGGGGGCCGTTGGAGGCGTCGCGCGCAGAGGAGGAGGGCCGCCGGAGCCGCAGGAGGCGTCGCGATTGGAGGCGGGCTGATGGGTGGCGCAGGGAGCTGGGAGCCGGAGGGCAGCATCGAGCCGCCAGGATGGGGCCGTCGTGCTGGAGCGAGCCGCCGGACAGAGGCCGGCTGGGAGAGAACTGTCGGGAAAGAGGAGATCCAGCAGGAGGGCGCCTAGGGCAGACTGAAGAGGGAGGAGGGTGCCGCGTAGGGTAGACCTAGGAGGGAGGGGTGCCACTTAGGGCGGAGCCGGGAGGAAAAAAAATAGAGGGAGGGCTCGAGAATGAGTTCCCTCTGATACCATGTTGAAGAGGTAATCTCCATACCTCAAGGTGAGGCGGAGATCTTCTTTTATAGATTGAAAATACGGAAAACATAAAGGGGTATTCCGATGTGGGACTCGGAAATACCCAGAATAATAAAAACAGGGTTCAACAAATGGGATGCTTCCAAACGGGGGGGGGGTTGGAGGTGTCCTCATGCAAGCAGGACATCCGATTGCTTATTTCATTAAGGCATTAGCAGATACCAACATTTCCAAATCTGTCTACGAAAAAGAAGTAATGACTCTTGTTTAGCTGTTAACCATTGGAGACGGTATCTGGTCGGCAATCATTTTATTGTCTATACTGATCATAAGACTCTCAAACATGTCCTTGGTCAACGTTTGCACATGGCAAATCAACAGGATTGGCAAATGAAGCTTTTAGGGTTTGACTTTGAGATTATTTACAAACCTGGACGCATTTATCAGGCAGCGAATCTCCTCTCTCGCCGGGCTACAGGCGATCTCGACACCTGTACAGAACCTATATCTTTAGGTTCTGCTGTTTCTGAACCACTTTGGTTGGAAATAGAGATCATCAAGGCTGAAAACCAGCAGGATCCGGTGCTGAAAGGTATTATTTCTGCTGTAGAACTTCAGCTCTCAGCACAACCCAGGTATTCTGTGCGATACGGGCTGTTATATTACCAAAACCGGCTCATTTTGTCTCCAAAATCCAGCCTCATACCAAAGTTTCTTCAATATTACCACTCTTCTCCGGTTGGTGGCCATGCTGGATTTCGCAAAGCTTATAAACGGCTTGCTGCTGGCCCTTTTTAGAGGGGAATGACCAAACAGATCCAGCAGTTCGTTCGCGAATGTGATACTTGCCAGCGACATAAAACTCAGGCCATGTCTTCTGCGGGACTCCTCCAACCCCTTCCAATTCCTGCACGGGTTTGGGATGATATCTCAACGGATTTTATTTCCGGCTTGCCAAAATCTCAGGGATTTAGTGTCATTCTGGTGGTTGCGGATCATTTCACCGAATGTGCCCACCTTTTGCTGCTGCGACATCCCTACACAGCCAAGGTTGTAGCTGAACTTTTCATTAAGGAGGTGGTTCGTTTACATGGTGTCCCTAGTTCTATCCTTAGCGACTGAGATCCTATTTTTGGTAGTAATTTTTGGAAGGACTGAGATCCTATTTTTGGTAGTAATTTTTGGATGGAACTGTTTCGCTCGGAGGGCACCACCCTCAAAATGTGTTCTTCTTACCACCCACAAAAGAATGACCAAACGGAAATTGTTAATAAATGGTTTGGCACTTATTTACGTTGTTTTGCTTCCAAAAGTCTCCTTACTTGGTCCCGGTGGATACCTTGGGCAGGATATTGTTATAACACTACTTATTCTTCCACCAAGATGTCTCATTTTGAAGCAGTCTTCGGTCGCAAGCCTCCTACGATGGAGCATCTTGCTGGTGGGGCTACTCAAGTTGACACAGTGTCAACTCTCCTAGCTGAACGTGATCAGATGTTAATCCAGCTTCGGCATAAACTTTCCTGTGCCCAACAGATAGTGGTTCGGGCAGCCAACAAGCATCGCTGGGATGTATCTTTTGACGTTGGGGAACTTGTTTCTGGCAAACTCCGGCCAAATATACAGACTTCCAAGACCTCTAAACTGACTCCCAAGTTAGCAGCCCGCTATTACTTTCCGATTGTGGCTCGCCTGGGAAACACCGCTTATAAACTTACTTTTCCCTTGACTGCATGGATACATCCAGTTTTCCATGTCTCGCAGCTCAAACGTGCAGTTGACGATTCTCCAGTTTATTCCGAGCTTCCAGATTTGTGGGAAAACACCTCTTCCTCCAGATCTATGCCAGCAGCTATTTTGGCTACCAAATCTGCACCCGGGCATCCACAGGGCGTCTGGTTAGTTTAGTGGCACGACCAACCATCCGAGGAGTCAACATGGGAGGATGCTGAACAAATTTGTTGGAGTCTGCATCCCACATCGGACTTGAGGTCCGGTGTGGTTTTTAATATTCATTATAAATACACCTTGGGGGTTCGGGTCTCTCATTTTATCCTCCAACATGGTATCAGACGGATTTACTCCCGACCCTCCCGACCCTCCCTCCTGAATTTTTTTCCCCCTTCCTTTAGGGTTTCCCCGTCCGGGGGGCGGCGGCTCCAATCCAAATAGCCACCGCCCCCCCTCCCTCCGTTGCTCCTGCCGGTCCTCCCTCCCGGCGGCTCTCCTGCCGGCGCGGCTCCCCTGCGGCCCTTCTGCCTGGCGCGGCTCCCGGCTCCCGGCGGCTCTCCCTCCCGGCGGCGCTCCCTCCCGGCGGCGCTCCCTCCCGGCGGTCCTCCCTTTCCAGGCGGCTCTCCCTCCAGGCGGCTCTCCCTCCCGGCGGCTCTCCCCACCGGCGCGGCTCCCCTCGCCCAGCGGCGGATTGCCCTCGGCCTCGCCCCGGCGGATCGCCCTCGGCCTCGCCCCGACGCCCTCGCCCTCGACCCAGCGGCGCCCCTCCTGGCCAGCCCCGCCGTGCGCGCGCCTCCTGCGCGGATCGCCCCTCCACCGTGCGCACGCCTCCTGCCTGGCGACCCGTCCAGCGGCCCTCCTCCCTCTCCCGAATCCGGCCAGATCCGGTGATTTCCGGCCAGATCCGGACAGCTCCGGCCAAATCCGGCCAGATCTGGAGGGTTCCGGACAGCACCGGCCGGCTCCGGCCTGATCCAGGCTACTCCGGCCAGATCCGGCGATTTTCGGCCAGATCCGGCCAGATCCGGCGATATCCGGACTGTTCCGGGTAGATCCGGGCAGATCCCAGATCCGTCCCCACGCATCTCCGCTGCAATGCCGCTGCAATGTTGCCTCCCCAATCTGCTGCTCATCTGCTCCCGACGGCCAGCTGCGCCTGCTCCGTCCGCCTCTCTCCCTTCTCGCCGGCCTCCTCCTGCGCTCCTCTTCCGGCAGCCAGCCGGCTCCAGTTTCTCCCTGCGGCTGCCCAACTTCAAGTTTCGGCTCTTCGGCACCTCCTGCAGCATCCCCGCCTCGCCGGCATCTCCCGACTACTCCAGGCAGCCTCCTCTCTGTCAGCAGGCACACCTTCACGCTTCATCCACCGTGGCGCAGCACCTTGACCGTCTTGGATTCGAGCCCTTTGGCGCCGCCAGATCCCACAACAATTATGCGGAATCCCCGCCTCCCGTTGTCGGCCCTGCAAGTGCGGTTTTCCCGATGCTAGTTTGGATTTCCCGGCGTTTCATCGACCGGCCCCACTAGTGCGGCAGTCCTGGCGTTCCGTCTACCTACCCGGTCTCTGTGTGGTTCATCTGCTGCGTCCGCGACATCATCCATCCATCATCCTACGCAGGAGCTTCGATCGTGCGGGGGAGCAGCAGCCTTTGGAGCGTTCTTTTTATTTCGTCTGGTTTTGTAATCAAGCTGGGCATGTCCAGCTTGAGGGGGAGTGTTAGTATCTGTTTTGTTGATTTCTTTTCATTATGTGTCCAAGCTAGGTACACTTAGCTTGAGGGGGAGTGTTGGAGTCTGCATCCCACATCGGACTTGAGGTTCGGTGTGGTTTTTAATATTCATTATAAATACACCTTGGGGGTTCGGGTCTCTCATTTTATCCTCCAACAAAATTATTTCCCAATTTCCAGACTTACACCCTGAGGACAACGTGCCATTTGCAGAGGGGGAAATTGTTAGCTGCTCAGTTTCAGTTCCTGCGGGTGCTTCTCCATTGTGCCCATGCCCCCCTATTATACATACTTATCAGCGGAGGGGGGGAAGAATGGGAAAAGTGGCCTAAGTTTGTTAGAGAGACTGACAGGGCACACTGTCGGTATTTGTTAGTCGAGCTTGTGATACGGGAGGACATTCAGTTAGAATGATATTCTGTTGGAACGAAAACCAGTGGGAGGAAGTGGTCTGATTCCCGAGCACCACCATTAATGCTGCAGGCGGATATCAAGGAGGAGGACTCTCCGGCTCTATCCTATTATATCGATTTATCTTATAGTTGTAATGCAGAATTCTGGTAATATCTTTCTGGTTCATCTTTACAGCCTGTGAACCCTTTTCTCTCCGAGCACACACACACACAAACGTAACAATCTCGAGCAACACCATACCAGTTTCAGCTACATTCCGACGGTTGATCAGCTTGCCGACATCTTCACCAAAGGTTTACCGGGAGCTCTGATGGACTCTCTCTATACCAAGATGGGCATCCGCAACATCAACGACCCAGTTTGAGGGGGGAGTGTGTGCGGTCTTGTTTTAGTATCTCCTTTATTTTTTTGTGGGACTTTTCTTCCAAGCTATACCTGTTCTAGCTTGAGAGGGAGTGTTAGACTCGGTTAATTGTATTTTTAGGTTAAGTGTATTTCCGAGTCCCACATTGAATTCCTCCTACTTGTAATTATTTTTCTCTATCTATAAATGAATGTCTCCACCTCTCCTTGAGGTAGGAATTTGTACCATTCTACAATTCCCAAATCCTCATAAAAGACAAATTGAGACTCCTCCCGATCCATTTCTCAAATAATGTCTTTATGGCTAACTTAGATGGAACACGGTTTAGTATGAAAGATGGTGCTTCCAACATATCCCTATAATGATATAGGAAAGTCCCACTGACTTATTATTGATCAAACAAGGCACAATTCCTTCTCTCAGACACATTCCACAATGATATTTTATGAGAAGTGAGTTGTGAAACAATTTCATAATCTCTCAGATGATCAGTAAATTCTTTACTCAAGTATTCGCTATCCCGATCAGATTGAAAAATCTTAATACATTCCTAGTTGATTCTCTACTTCGTTTTTGAAATCTTTAAAATTTTGAAAGATTTTAAACTTGTGTCTCATAAGAAATACATAACCACACCGACTGAATTCATTAGTAAAGGTTATTAAGTATCTATATCCACCACTTGCTTGAGTACTCATTGGTCCATATACATCACTATGTATAAAATATAATAGTCCACCAGCCCTCTCACATTTTCCACTAAGAGGTGCTTTGGTCATTTTGCTTAATAAACAAGATTCACATTTGTCAAATGATTCACAATTGAATGATTTCAACAATCCATCTTTATGGAGTCTTTGAATGTGTTTCTCATTTATATATCTAAGACGTTAATGCCAAAAATAAATGATGTTTGAATCAATTACCTTGGCCTTCTCATCTTTAATGTTATAAACAAGATTATTCATATCTCGAATGTATAAACCGTTCATCATATTTTCAATGCCATACAACATTTCATTCATGTGTATATATAACTCTTGTTCTTAATCAGGAATGAAAATCTCTTTTTGTCCAAAAAAATATATAAATCAAATTTCTATTTATGGCTGGAACATAGTAACTGTTTTCTTATTATACAATCAATCCACCAGGTAAACTTAATAAGTGTCACGACTCTTGCCCTATTCCTAATCCATAGACCAGTTTCTCCTTTCATCAATTCTATTCTATTTTTGAGTTAGATGTTTATTAGCACAAATTTATGATGTATACCCCGGAATCTGATACACACAAGTCAGAATTAGATAAATTCATTTTTATAACATTCACATCCTTATGCTCATTGAGAGCACTTCTCTAACTTACATACCAATCTATTAAACTATAGGTCAAACCTATAATAAATCTCAAAATAGTGTGTTCATGATGCATGCCATAATCCACAATAAGATATATCTTTGGGTGAATATCATGTTTTTTATTAATCTAATAATGACTTATTTTATGTTCTATTTAAATGATGATCCCATACATCATATCTATCAGTGAGTCAAAATCCATATTTCACCATGCTTTGGTTTAACTTTATCGTTTCTCCCATTGCCAAATCCATCATATGGATAAACTCAACTCTATTCCTTTGGTATCCTAACCTTTAGAGTTTCCCAACTAAGTGTTACCCAAAGCTCACAACGGGACATGATTAACTACCTTTTAGGGTTAGCCACTTCCTCCATGCCTTGCATAAGATAATCCATGTGCATACCTTAGGATTATCCATACCGAATGATCGTGGTCTTGATATGTGTTTGCTTTGGAAGAAATTTAACACCTAGTATTTCTAGAGTTTTTTTAGTCTCACAATTTCTATATGCATTTTGTCAATAGCATATGTAACTATTGCATTGCATGCATTCTTTACATCTCATGCAATCTTTGTATATATGCATGCTTCTAACGATTTAGCTTTGAATCTTATTCTTTCAACCAAATTAATATGTTCCAAACATATTAATGTACAACACCTTATCCAACTCATGAATTGTGTTACTCATCCAAAAATCACAGTTGTTAATGGTGCGCTATGGCGCACACGCCATGTTATTCTGCGCCTCACCATGCCCTTGGCGTGGTGCAAATGAAATGGTGCGCATCTTTTTTTTTTGTCGTTGCTCCTTTTTTTGAACCCTATTCGGCCTAGCGAGTGACCCATCACCCTCTTAACGTGGAACCAGTCCTTGCCGCCGACGACCTAGCCCCTACGGAAGACGACCCAACCGCGGCCAACGACGACCCAACACCTTGTCGCTGACGACCTGACCCCTGTCGACGACAACCCTGTTATTGGAGGTGGTAAATGCTGCCTGAGCCCGATTGGTAAATACCATTCCCGACCCCCTGGGAGTAGCCACTGCGCCCTAGCGCTAGCTCTGCCCTCGCCCCCCTATTTTTTTTTTCTTTTTTATTTTATGCGTTATTTTTTTTATGTTTTATTTTAAAATCTCCAATCTGCCCCCTTTTAAGTTATTTGTTATTTTATGCCTTATTTTTGTTGTGTTTTATGTTTTGTTTTTCATATTTATGATTTATGATTTTTATTTTTCATATTGGCGCTATAAATTAAATTTCCATGCGCAACGCTGTACGCCATGCACCATAGCTTCAAGGACCCCTGTTGCCATTTTACGTCATGCGCAATAAACAACTATGTCAAAAATAAAAGCAAATAATATCTACGCATATCCATGTTGCGGAATCGCCGGGAGACACAACGACAGAAACGAGGAAAAAACGAAAAAGAAAGAAAGCAAAGGACACAACGATTTACGTGGTTCGGGAAAAATCCCTACGTCCACGGGAGAGGCAGAATTTCACTATGATTCGGGAGCACGAAATTACAGAGGATTTCAGTAGTAAAACCCTAGCCCGAAATGGGCTACATATGAAGAAGACGGTCCACTGTTCCGAATAGTAGTCCGCGTTGCAACAATGATCGACGGCTCACTTTGTCAAAAGTGCTACAGTGTCTGCCGGCTGGAAGTCAAAAGCGCTACAGTGAAGTTGACCCCGAAGTTCGCACCGCTACAATGCCTGTCGGTGTCGGTCGGTCAGCTCTGCAACAGTGGTCAGCATTGCTACAGTTGCGGGGCACAAACATTCGGCCCAACCGGATCGGGCAACACCAATCCAACAATCCAAATACTTCTCATGCATAAGGTAGATGAAAACGTTTTTCATATAAAAGTTTAGAATCATATGAAACGAAATTCCCCACAAGAAAAAGCAGTGCGATAGGTAAACAACCCCCACTTTTCTAGGCAGAGCCTAAGCTCCTAAGCCAGTGAGCAGTCCAACCCAAAATCCCACTATAGATCAATGTTTAAGAGAGTCCTAAATTGCAATACAACTTTTACATATAATATGTGTAGAGGAATAAAAGATAGGAATCCGAACCCCCAAGGTGTTCCCTCTAAAGGAGCCCTTGGGGTGCTTTTATAACAAATAAGAAAGACCACACCGGACCTCAAGTCCGATGTGGGATGCAGACTCCAACACTCCCCCTCAAGCTAGGTGTGCCTAGCTTGGACACAGAATGAAAAGAAAACAACAAAAAACAGACGCTAACACTCCCCCTCAAGCTGGACAGACCCAGCTTGATGACAAAACATGACGAAATAAAAAAAAAGAAAGCGGCAAAGGCTGCTGCTCCCCCTCACGATCGAAGCTCCTCCGCAGGATGATGGATGGAAGATGTCGCGGACGCAGTAGATGAACCACTCAAACCGGGTCGATGGTCGGAATGCCAGGAATGCCGCACTAGTGGGGCCGGTCGATGAAACGCCGGGAAATCCAAACTAGCACCGGGAAAACCGCATCTGCGGGGCCGGCGACGGGAGGCGGGGACTCCGCAGAAATCGTTGCGGGATCTGGTGCCGCCAAAGGGCCCGGTCCGAGGAGGTCGAAGTGCTGCCCCAACGCAAGGGCGTGCCGGCGGACAGAGATGCGACTGCCGGGAGTCGTCGGGAGATGCCGGCGAGTCGGGGATGCCGCTAGAGGTGCTGGAGAGCCGAAACGGAAGCAGGGCAGCGGGAGGCAGCGCTTGAAGCCGGAGGAGGCCGGCTGCCGCGCAGAGAGGGGCCGGCGAGGCTTGAGGCCGGCTGCTGCCGGAGGAGCCGGCAAGAATGGAGACCGGCTGGAGAAGGGAGTCCGCCGGCGCATAGAGCCGGCTGGGATGGAGCCGCCGGGGAAGGAAGGCACCGGCGCATGGAGCCGGCTGGGAGTGCTCGGCGGAGAGGGACGCCGTCGGGAGCCGGGAGCGCCGGGGAGAAGGGGCCGCATCGGGAGAAAGGGGAACGGGAGGGAGGCGGAGCCGGGAAGCCGCGCTGCGGGAGGTCGAAGTAGAGAACCGCCGGGGGAAGATCTGCCGGCAGGGGAAGATCGCCGGGATGCAGGCGAACGTTGAGGGGCCGGTGCTGGGGAACCGCCGGGGAAAGCCACAGGAGGCGGACGCCGCAGAAGCCGGGAGGTGATCCGCGCAGAGAGGGGCGCCGGGAGGGTCGCGCTCGGGAGGAGACGCGCCGGGAGGGAAGGCGCACCTGGAGGAGATCCGCTGGAGAAGAGTCGCGCCGAGGTCGTCGGGTCTGGACGCCGGAGAGCAGCGGGTGAGCGCGACAAAGGGGTGAGCGCGACGGAGAGGCGCGGGCGCCGGGCGAAGGCCCGCTGGGACGAGGGCGCACCGCGGGAGGACGGCGGACGCCGGGGCCGGGAGCCGCGCCACCGGGGAAGGGCGCTGGGCGGGGTGTCGCGCCTGAGGGAGGCCCGCCGGGAGGGGGAGCCGCACCGGGAGGGAGAGGCGGGTGCCGGCGTCGGGATGCCGCAGCAGGAGGCAGGGCCGTCGCGCAGGGAGCCGTCGCGGAAGGGAGCCGCTGCGGAAGGCGGGCCGTCGCGCAGGGTGGGAGAGCCGCGGGGAGGGAGCGCTCCGCAGGAGGAGGCGCCGGCGGCTGGAGAACCAGGGAGAGGCGCCCGCCGGGCGCCGGCATGGAGGGCCGCCGAGGGAAAGGAGCCCGGAGGGGGCGGCGTGCCGCGCCTGGAGGGAGGCCCGCCGGGAGGAGAGAAGCGCCGCGCGCAGCGGGGAAGCAGGCGCGGGCAGGGGAGATCCGCCGGAGAAAACGAGCCCGGAGGGGGGCGGCGGTAAAAACATAAACCTAGCCCTTCATGAGGGCCGCCGCCCCCCCATAGGGGAGAAGAGGAAAAAAAAGAACCCTAGATAGGAGGAATAAAATGGGAGGAGGGGAGTTGGGTTCCCTTTGATACCATGTAGAGGAATACAAGATAGGAATCCGAATCCCCAAGGTGTTCCCTCTAAAGGAGCCCTTGGGGTGCTTTTATAACAAATAAGAAAGACCACACCGGACCTCAAGTCCGATGTGGGATGCAGACTCCAACAATATGTATAAATCATAATCACCTTTATTATTGAATTTACAATTAAAATAGCAATTCATAGTCTTGGTTGAATGTAACCAAATCTTTACATTGTACCCAACGTGTAACTCTTATATGCATGACATGACAATTATAAGAAGCGATTTAAACAATTTAAAATAAAGTATACCAACATTTGTAATATAAACAGTTTATATAAATTAATATTACATGGTGATTTCATAAATAAATGAACAATTCAAATATGTAACATGAGATACAACAACTTTAGACAATTATAATGATCAAAACCATTCTAGATATGATCTAAAGTCAAGTGGATTCAGTGTGGGCCTTGGGCTTGCGCTGGCAAAGGTTTTTGAGATTATTTTTTAGAATATTCAACAAAAGTATGACCAATAATCATGACGTGATTTCTCTGCAGAATCGTTCAGACAGAGAATTGCCCAAAGATCATGTCTTGAACCACACCGTGGTTTTCTGTATAATCTGTTTTTGTTCCAAGGTCATACATTGAATCACAACTTGTTAATATTTTCTATGACGTGGTTTTTTTTCATGAAAATCTAATTTCTATGAGCCACGACCGTTTTAGTCAAAACCATGACGTGATAACGTGGATTTTACAGTTCTCTGTTTTTCGATAAGAAAAACCATGTTTTTTTTTCCAAAACCATGCTGTTTTTAGAAAATTTTATATACCACAATGTGATTGTGAAAACCATGGCCATGGTTTTGGAAAAACTTGAAACTGTTTCTTTTTTTGATCTTCATTTTATCGATTCTTCACCGGCAGTTGCTTTAATATGGCTGAAGGGTTTTGTTGGACATCTCTATACCCAAATGCTATGAAAGAAACAAAATCCATCCACAGGATCTACCGAGAGAGGAAATGATAAAATGAAATAAAAAACATAAAACAAAGTGTACATCACTATCCTTGCTGAATCCTTCACAATAGCGAGTTTGATTGAGATCACTGAGCAACATCCAAAGGACTGTTGCCTCTAAAGTTATCCATCGACCGAAATAGAATCACCAAACGTTTCGATAGGACCTTTTCTCCTTCAAAGTTGTGCTAGCACCTCCCCCGCAAAGACAAATGATGAGAGCGATTTGGCTTTGTAGAGTAATCTCCGCTATACAAAAACGAGGTTCGTGAACTCCATTATATAGAACTCCTTTGAATGAAGGAGGTTGTTGAAGTCTATCCGTTTCATACGTTATGAAATGGCCAACTCTTTGGCTCCTACTGTTACAATTACAATGAATCCTCATTTATGTAATGTGATCGTTAAACTCTTAACAATCAATAAACCATCTGCACATCATCACATGATGTGTCATAAATCGAATAAAATATGATAATCAATGTAGGAATGTTGTCCGAATGATATCCCATATTATTCATCATGAACACCACGTCATAGTATCAAGAACCACGGTATAACAAAAACCACGGTGTGGTGAGTCTCACCACGTCATTGTTTATGCTTTAGTGTATATTCCCAACACCTCTATATCTATCGTTAGTGTTCATAGCTGCTTGAGACCTGTTCTTTCTCAATAATACTAGGAGACCAAATGATGAAGTGCAAGATGGGCCCGATGATCCCTCCGCATTACCAAATTTTCAATTGTAGATTTGAGGGATCTGCTTGGAGCTAAACAAGATGCTAGTTGCGTTGATGTGACTTTCCTGATTCATTCATTCTCATTCATGTTTGTCTTCTTTATCTGTTAATAATCACACCTCTTGTTGCATTTTGCACTTGGGTATATTGGCTAAATCTCCTAAACTGAAAAAAACTCTTCTAATCTCAGTTGACTTTGAAATGAAAACTACCATAATTTTTAATTTAGTATCCAACTACAACTGCATGTGATTTCCTATTTAGGCCTATAGGTGTTCATAACAATTTAACATCACAATCTATTAGAGTGAAAAAATCAGTTAACAATTTTTTTGATTGGATGAAAATTGAACCGATCAGTCTAAATGCTCTGTCCTGTGGCATCTGTGGTGTGATTGTAGGTTACAGCTGAGAAACATTATATTGAAACAGACTGCATTGAAAAGGGGATTGTGGAACTTGTTTCTCTGCTTGGGATCAAGAAGCTCGTTATGGGTGCTGCTGCTGACATTCACTACTCAAGGTGGATACCATGTTAAACAATTAAGATCACCTGAATCTTAACTATACCAGTCTTTTGTGCATGCTTTTGCTGTGGAAAAACAACATCATGATTGGATAATAAGCACTAGATTGATTATAATAGATCAAGATAATGCCCTGAGAACTTAAGGTTGCATTCAGTTTTGTAAAGCATTTTTTATTTTTATTTTCTAAAAATGTATTAGAAAATGTTTTGGATTATGTACATGAATAACAATTTTCAGAAAATGAAAATGATAGATTTTTAGAAAATAGAAATTACTTGTTATGTTTTCATCAGACAAGAAATGTTTTCCAAAACCAAAGGTGACCTTAGTGTCATTTCTTTTGTAGCCTCAAAATCCCTACTATGAAGTGTTAATGATTAGTTTCTATCATTGCAATTCATATGGGTTGCTTATTGATGAAATAAGTATTCCTTGTTTGATATGCCATGTAAATGATGGTTATATTCAGCCTTAATATTTTTCTGTTTATGTTATTTTTATTTAAATATTGGCTGTCAGCAAAAACAGCAACAGCAAATAAGACTTAAACCCAATTAAATGAGATCGGCTACATGGATCAAATGTCGTCAATTAGCTCTATTGAAGACCATATTTTCATTGAAACCATTTAGAACGTCGATGTAGTGGCTGTGGAATCTGATTGTGGACAGTTGATTTCAAATTGGCTTCTAATGAAAATAATTTTTTCATTACAGGAAGATGATAGAACTCAAATCTAAGAAAGCCATCTACGTACATGCTGAAGCTACTTCTTCATGTTGTATATGGTTTGTATGCAAAATGCAGCTAATCCAAACTAGGTATTATTGATCTTCTCATTGTTCTTTTTTTGTAACTTAGGTCTGTCATTTTGTTTCCTCTCATCTGAAGTTGTGATGAACATGAACTGCTGATACATTGTATGAATTTAAAAGCATTCATGAACTAACTTATGCATCAAAGGTTTATCATCCTACCAACGAATCATCTCATAAAAGATGATGGAAAATGATGAACAAAAGGCTTTGCTTTGCAAGGATTAAGGGAGGGCCATTTATTGTACACTGGCATTGTTGTTTTGATTGCTCCATGGGTTTCCATCATTGTTCTTATAGAAGCTCGTTTGGTTGAATTGCTACTATTTGAAATTCTGTCATGCAGCATCTAGTTTGAGGAATGATCAAATAAATGCTGTAGGTGTTAAACATGCATTAAACATCACACAAATGTGCATGTTAAGCTATGGGTTTGCAAGGTGTACCTGGGCAAGAAGTGCAGAAACTTCAAAGATTTTAGCAGTTATATTGACCTTATGTATCTGTTCAACCAGTTTCTTATTTTCAGTGGTTTTTCTTTCTTCTAACCAGGGAAGGTATTTTAGGGACAATTGACGAAGAGGTGAAGTCTCTGCCTCAGAGCGTTATTTCCAACACTAAAACCCAACAACATCAACTAGAAAATTTGAGTTTCAAATCAGCTCCAGCAGGTCAAGATAAAGAGTCGCAGAAAAGAAATGCTGAAAACTTTGATATTTCTGGTGTGTGTTCAGAGGCTACTGGACGGGCATCAAATACATATGACCAAATGTCGAGGAGTTCTCAGGGCTTTGGCATTCGATCACAATCTTCTAATGAATTTTCAGCCTATCCATCTTCCACTGAATTGGTAAATAATACCGGGGGCAATGGTAGCTCATGGCTATTCACACTGCCTCGGTCTGATGAGGGTCGTAATTCATCTACTCCATGCTTGCTGGTGGCATGCAAAAAAAAAAAAAAAAAAAAAAAAAAAAAAAAAAAAAAAAAAAACAAACAAAAAACAAAAAAGAAAAAAAAAGGAAGAAAGAAAGAAAGATAGAACAAAAGTAAAGAAAAGTTAAATTATCCTTGTTTTCCCCATTTGATTGGTTAATTTGGCTTTGCTTACTGCACAACCCTTCTCTTTATTCTAAGAAAAAAATATATTTCTCTCTAATGGATCTTAATTTCAGACAATTTGGAGAACATATTCTAGGATGACGTTTTCAATATATGTGGAAATGTAGTCAGAAAACCTTGTTTTCCAAATTTTATCATTAAGTAATAACATTGCAGCATGGGATTATTAATGGGGATGAAATAATTTGTTTCCCATAATTAAATGGGTATTAGCTTTTTTGTTTGGCTTCAGTTGGTTCATTTGGAGCCAAGTTGTTGCAAATACACCATTGATGAGTTCCTGAATTTTGAATGAATTTGTGTAGGAAGGATGTAATGATGATAAACAGGCTGAAATATCCAACTGCCACGAGTTTGAAGATTCAGGCAAATGTGGGAAAGCTGAGAAAGCAGCCATTGAAGCTTTTCACCGAGTTGGTTTTTTTTAATTATCAGTAATTGATTTCTTTTCTTATTTAGTGTCCATTTTGGTTTGGATCTTTACTGTACATGAACTGTTGTTTGTTGTACTTCGTACTAATTACAGCAATGATTATACAGGCCAGAACATTAGAAACCTTATATGTGGATGAACTGAAACAAGGGCAGGAAGTCCAAGACACGTTAGCAAAACGACACGAAAAACTTGAAACGGCCAGGAACCAGCAAAGTCAATTCATGAAGGAGTTACAGGTCGCCTTAGATAAGAAATCTCTACTGGAGATCCAAATTTCAAATTCTGATCAGGCTGTCAAGGAGTTGGAGGAGAAGATAATCTCTGCTGTTGGGCTGTTGCAAAATTACAAGAAAGAAATAGATGAGTTGCAGATAGAGCGTGATAATGCACTCAAAGAAGCTGGGGAGTCGAGGAAAAAACATGCAGGGGATGTTACTGCACGCATGCCTCAATTTTTTTCCGAGTTCTCATTCTCGGAGATTAAAGCGGCAACTCAAAGTTTTCACACATCTTTGAAGATTGGGGAAGGGAATTATGGAAGTATTTATAAAGGCGTCCTTCGTCATACGAAAGTAGCTATAAAGATCTTACGTGCTGGCAGTTCACAGGAACCATCAAATTATCAGCGAGAGGTTAGAAGCTAAATACTATAATAATAGTCATGAATGCTTACCACCTTGCATGATTTTGGTAAATTTCCATTTTCTGAAATTAATTGTTGATTTCTGTGTGTTGGACCCCATTTGAGGTTAAATGGGTATTTCTGTTCTGAGTCCCACATTGGACTTAAACACCATGTAATTAGTTTTACTTCTCTATAAAAGAGGATCCCCACCTCACATTGAGGTAAGGGGAATTCACCCATCTACATGGTATCAGAGGGATTTTTATCCCGAACCCTCCCTCTTCTGCGGCTTCCCGGCGTCCTCCCGGCCCCGCCTCTCTCCCTGCTGCCCTAGTCCTCCCGGCGGCCCTCCTGCCTGCCGCGGCTCCCGGCTGCCCTCCATCCTCCCGGCGGCCCTCCTGCCCGCCGCGGCTCCCGGCTCCCCTGCGTCTTGCCTCCCCTCGGCGACTCGCCCCGGAGCCCAGCCCTCGACGTCCCGCCCAGCCGCCTCGCCCTCGGCGACTCGCCCCGGCGCTCCGCCCTCAGCGCCTCGCCCCGGCGCCGCGCCCTCGCGCCCCGCCCTCGGCGACTCGCCCCGGTGCCCCGCCCTCGGCGACTCACCCCGGAGCCCCGCCCTCGGCGCCTCGCCCGGACGCCTCGCCCTCGGCGACTCGCCCCGGTGCCCCGCCCTCGGCGACTCGCCCCGGCGCTCCGCCCTCAGCGCCTCGCCCCGACGCCGCGCCCTCGCGCCCCGTCCTCGGCGACTCGCCCCGGCGCCCAGCCCTCGGCGCCCCGCCCAGGCGTCTCGCCCTCGGCCTCGCCCCGGCGCTGCGCCCTCGCCCTCTCCCAGCGGCTCCCCTCCCGGCGCCCTCTCCCGGCGTTGCTCCCGGCCCTGGCTTCCGGCGCCCGGCGCGCCCAGGTCCAGCCCTGCCCTCGGCCCCGCGGCGCTCCTGCCCAGAACCCACGCCCTAGTACCCGCGCCGCCCCTGCCCAGCCGCACCATCCTGAGCGCGACCCCCTGTCGCTGCTCCCTCCGGCAGCATCTCCGGGCCGCTTCCCTTCTACCGACCGACTCCCGGTGAACGGGTCCAGCGCCCGCCCTCCATGGACGTGTCCTCCGTTCTGCCGTCCCTAATCACGGCCTCCTCCCGGCTTGTCGATGACCGGCTGGATGCCACTAATTTCTCCGTCTGGCGGAAGACGGTCTTGATGTCCCTCCGCGGCATGGGACTTCATTCTCATCTTGAGAAACCCCCACCTGAAATCACTGACCCTAAGTTCGACTCTTGGCAGCTGGCGGACAGCAAAATCTTCGCCTTACTGGTCAACTCCATGGACCGCTCCGTGAAAGATGTCACCCGGACTGCCAACACCGTCAAAGAGCTCTGGGATTTTTTGATTGTCATGTTCTCCGAGACCAATAACTTGGCTCGGGTCTCTGACGTTCTACAACGTCTCTCCCATATCCGCCAGCAGGATCGGACCTTCCCCACCTACTTCATGGAATGGAAGGGTCTCCGCGATGAACTACAGGAACTCTGGCCGATTCCTCAAACTCCGGCCGAAGCGCAGACTCAGCGGGACCAGCTCTGCCTATTCAATCTCCTGAATGGCCTCGCACCGGACTACGCCACGACGGCCACTGAGATGCTTGCCAGCCCGTCTACACTGGATATCCCGCAGGTCTATCATCGCCTGCAGAAGGCTCATCGGGCCCTTGCACCACCCGTCCCCCTCCCTGATCACACTGCGCTCCTCGGACATGGCGGTAGTCGTCCTACCGGCCCTCACGGGCGCGGCCGTGGGGACGGCCGACCTCGCCCCCTCTGCCAGCATTGCGGCAAGCTCGGCCATCTGGTAGACCGTTGCTGGGTCCTGCATGGTCGTCCCGAGTCGCACACCCGCCAGGGCCAGACTGCGCTCCGTGATGCGCCCTCACCTGCTGCTACTCTTCCCCCGTCTTTGAATCTCTCCCTGGCTGAGCTCCAGCTGATTCACGATTACCGGTCCACCTCCATCGTGGGCTCTTCGTCAGCTTCTCTTGCCCATTCCGGTGGTCACACTGCCCTTGTCAGTCATCGTTCCCCTGCATGGATGCTTGACTCGGGTGCGTCCGACCACCTCACTGGGGATGCAGGTATGCTCTCCCACTACCGTCCCTATAGTGGATCCTCAGCCATCACTGTTGCTGATGGGTCCACTCTCCCCATAGCCGGCTTTGGCTCCTGTTCCCTCACCTCCTCCCTTCACCTCTCCTCGGTGGCTCATGTACCCCGGAGTCCTTTTAACCTGCTTTCCATCAGCAAACTGACCAAGGATCTCAATTGCACTGCTCTTTTTTCCTCGTCTTCTGTTTTGTTTCAGGAGCGGACGACGAACCGGGAACTTGGTAGAGGCCAGCTTCGGGATGGGGTGTACATGTTCGCTGGCCCGCCTTCCATCGCCTGCACGTCTATCCCTGCTCCTGCCGTTGACCTCCATTCCCGGTTGGGCCACCCTTCCGCCTCTGCACTTCATCGACTCTACCCCGATATTAGTCCCCGTTTTTCCTTTCCTTGTGAGTCGTGTCGTTTTGCGAAACATCATCGCACATCATATCCTCATCGAGTTGACACACGGGCCGCCAAACCCTTTGATTTGGTTCATTCTGATGTATGGGGTCCCTGTGCTACCTCGAGTCAATCTGGGTATAAATATTACATTTCCTTCATTGATGATTATTCCCGGATGACATGGCTTTATCTTCTTCGCGATCGGACAGAGGTTCTCTCCACCTTCCAGACCTTTTTCCATGAGATCCAAACACAGTTTTCTATCCCTGTCAAATGTCTTCGATCTGACAATGGGCGGGAATACTTATCCACTCACTTTCAGCAGTTTCTGCGGGCCCACGGCATCATCCACCAGACCTCCTGTCCTGATACCCCTCAGCAGAATGGGGTGGCCGAGCGGAAACACCGGCATATTTTGGAAACCGCTCGTGCCCTCCTCTTCCACCGCCAGGTACCTCTTCTCTTCTGGGGGGATGCCATCCTCACTGCTACTTACCTTCTGAATCGTCTTCCCTCCTCCATACTTCAGGGGGAGACTCCCTTTCATACCCTGTTCCCCTCTATTCCTCCTCACTCCCTTCCACTCCGCGTCTTCGGATGTCTCTGTTATGTCCGGGACACTCGCCCCAATCTCTCCAAACTTTCTCCCAAATCCCTTTGCTGTATTTTTCTTGGATATTCCCGCACTCAGCGCGGGTACCGATGCTTCTCTCCAGACCTTCGCCGGTATATCACCTCTGCCGACGTATCGTTTGTCGAGACTTCTCCTTTCACTCTCCCCTCTCCTTCTCCCGACACTACCATCGATGACTGTCTTCCGCTCTTCGTTCACCCGCCTCTGGTATCTTCCCCACCCGGTCATCTCTTTGGCCAGACCTACTCCCGTCGTCCTTCCGCTGTACCTCCCATCCCGGCCGAGGACCACCTTGTTCCTGCTTCGTCCGATGCTCCTGTCCCAGCTCCCGAGGACGTGCCGATTGCGCTCCGGAAAGGTACTCGCTCGTGTCAGACTACTCCTCTCTTTGTATCTTCCTACAAGGGTCTGTCAGCGCTGGAGACCGTGTCGATTCCTCGGATAGTCGGTGAAGCAAAATCTCACCCCGGGTGGCTAGCCGCCATGAGGGATGAATTGCGGGCTCTGGATGACAACCATACATGGGATCTTGTTCCACTTCCGGCGGGCAAACAGGCGGTCGGCTGTAAATGGATTTTCACGATCCGTCTCAATCCCGATGGCTCTCTTTGCCGCCTCAAAGCCCGACTTGTCGCAAAGGGGTTTGCTCAGACATATGACATCGACTACTTTGAGACCTTCTCTCCAGTCGCAAAGATGGCCTCGGTCCGCCTTTTCCTTTCGCTGGCTGCTCATCATCACTGGCCGCTTCATCAACTGGATGTTAAAAATGCTTTTCTCCATGGCTTTCTTGATGAAGAAGTCTACCTCCAGCAGCCTCCTGGTTTTTCGGCCTCTGGTGCCGACCGCCATGTCTGTCGTCTCCGTCGCTCCCTCTACGGCCTCAAGCAGTCTCCTCGGGCTTGGTTTGGCCGCTTCAGCACGGTCGTCACAGCCTTTGGCCTCTCTCGCAGTATGAAGGATCACACAGTCTTCTTCCGTACGACGGCGCATGGCTGTATCTTGCTTGTGGTTTATGTTGATGACATCATCATCACAGGGAGCGACTCCAGAGGCATCGCCAGGCTTAAGGCGCATCTTCACCAGCACTTTCACACCAAGGATCTTGGTCCCCTCACTTACTTCCTTGGCATCGAGGTCTCCCGGACCGCGGACACTATTTCTCTCTGCCAGCGCAAGTATGCTCTTGATATCTTGCAGGATGCCGGGTTGAGCACAGCCACTGCCGTGGACACTCCCCTTGAGCCTGGGGAACGCTCCCTTCTTTCCGACTCGGAACCCTTTCCTCATCCCGAGAGCTATCGACGCCTGGTCGGTAAACTCAACTACCTCACCATGACGCGTCCCGACATTGCCTGTGCCGTTGGCAAAGTCAGCCAGTTCATGGAGCATCCCACCAGATCTCAGTGGGATGCTGTACTTCGCATTGCCAAATACATAAAGAAAGACCCTGCCCGTGGCCTTCAGTACTCCCATCATGCTCACATGGATGTTGAGGCCTTCTGTGATGCGGACTATGCCGGCTGCCTCGCTACCCGCAGGTCTACTTCGGGTTTCGCCGTGTTCTTTGCCGACAATCTCATCTCTTGGCGCAGCAAGAAGCAGACTGTCGTCTCCCGGTCGAGTGCCGAGGCCGAGTATCGAGCCATGGCCACCGTCACTACTGAGATCCTCTGGCTTCGTCATCTCCTCCATGAGCTCGGTTTCCCCGCATCGACTTCTGCTCATATCTGGTGTGACAATCAGGCCGCCACGAAGATTGCCTCGAATCCCGTCTTTCATGAACGGACGAAGCATATCGAGGTGGACTGTCACTTTCTCCGCCACCATCTGGAGCAGCACCATATCGGCTTCGGCCATATCCCAACTGCCGATCAACTTGCCGATCTCTTCACCAAAGGTCTTCCAGGAGCTCGCCTTGAGTCTCTCACTACCCGGCTGGGTATTCACAGCCTCCCTGACCCAGCTTGAGGGGGAGTCTGAGATGGTCCTGTGTCTTTGTTGTCTTTTTCTCTTTGTGGGACTCTATCCAATCTGGGCATGTCCAGCTTGAGGGGGAGTGTTGGACCCCATTTGAGGTTAAATGGGTATTTCTGTTCTGAGTCCCACATCGGACTTAAACACCATGTAATTAGTTTTACTTCTCTATAAAAGAGGATCCCCACCTCACATTGAGGTAAGGGGAATTCACCCATCTACATTGTGCATGCAAAATTTTACCTCTACAAACGTTTAAAACTCCTCTCCTTTACACCACCTAACATCCAACAACATTGTCTCTTAGGTTTGTAGTTACCGTTATTCATTCCTTTATTCAAGTTGAGAGTTGGTGTTTAGGCCCATGACTGAAAGGGAGTCACCCTGGGAGGGAGGGAGTTACTGAAAACACCAACTCTCAACTTGTTTTTCCACGCTGGTTAGTGCGAAAAGGATCTTGATGGCGATGACGAGAGAAAGAGTGAGAAAGAACACACAACACAAGGGCAAATACAAGAGGTTCATCGACTCTTGTTATAAAGTGGCTAATCCCTGGTATGCAACAATTGTGATCCCGCTATCAGTTGGTGTTGGTCAAGGGAGCGGAGCGGAGCTCGAACCCTCGGCGGCGGCAATGACCTAGCGGGGATGCCGGCGGATTCGGCCCCCTTCTCCGCTCCGGGGGGAGGGGGGAACGCTTCCTCTCTGTTGCCTAGGCCTTTCACCCCCTTCACTAACCCGAATTTTCTTCCTCCTTTCCTGTCGATCCCCCCTAACCCTAAGGTCCCGTAATTGTATAACGGCGCTCCTCATCTCGAGCTCTCAACAAAAGAGTTTAACGCAGCTTCAGACCTACATAGGTCGACTCTAGTGGCTTGATTCAGGGGCATTCGACCATCGGTGGATGCTTTTGATAGATTTGTTTTTGACTCATGGGGGCTTCAAGATCGTGCGGTGGTGGGTCTGCTTGATCGACGCCATTTGATGATCCGTTTCGCCTCAGAGGATGACTTGATCGTCGCCTGGTCCAGCGCCCCTCGCGCTTTCAACGGCTATGGTTTTCACCTTCTTCGATGGTTCTTTGAGTTCAGCATGAATCGGGATGCGGCCTCGACTGCGGTTTGGGTAAGTTTCCCTGACCTCCCTCTCCCTTTTCAGAACCCTTCGATTATCGGTATGCTGGGTAATATGGTTGGAAGGTATTTGTGCTCTGATGTCCGCACCGCTGCGGTCTGTCATCCAATCGCTCCTCGAGTGTGCGTCGAGGTGGATGTCTCGAAGGCCCCAACGGATTGGTTATGGATCTCGGTTGGCGAAGGTTTCAGATGGAAGCAAAGGGTGGTCTTTGAGTCGTGGCCGGTGTTTTGCCTGGGGTGCCGTCGATTGGGCCATTTGGTCTCCAGTTGTCGCCGCGGTCGGAATTTCCCAACTCTAGTGGCAAGTCCAGATGAGGGGAATGAAGGGCAGATCGAACCCAAAACCCTACAGGAACATGATAATACTGGCATGGGCGATCGTGAGGAGGTAAGCGGGGCTGTTTCAAAGATAGTGGAATCAGTTATGCATCAAGACTGTACAGGAGTGGAGCCTATGTCCCGGGTGGATCAGCTTTCTTTGGTTCCCTCGGTGACAGGAAAATGTGTGAAGTTGAAGATGGCAGAACCGAGAGTAGCGGATGTTTTTGCCCGTCTCAAAGCAGACTTAAGAATTACTCCAGCACAGGAGGGCGGTAAGGAGGCTGTGCAGGGAGGTGGAATACCTGCGAAGGCAGTGGATACAACGGATTCAAATGAAGTGAGGGAATGGACTGTAGGGGATGCTCAGGTTACCGGTGGCACCGGTGGTTAGGGAGGGCAAGACACTAGCAAGCATCTACAGTTCATGGGCCGAGGATATGATCTGAATTCTGGTTTGGACATGGTGCAGGAGACCGATTTACTGGTTGAAACAGGAACTCAAAGCGGACAAAAGAGGCCGAATGGAGTGACTACATTGGGGACCTTAGACCCGAATAGTATCGGTGATACCCCTGCTCCTCAGTTAAAGGCAGGGAATGGGGGGAAGAAGAATGGAAGGGAGAACAAAGCAGGAAAGGGGGAGTCTCCAGGCAGGCAGAGGGGCATCAATGCAGGGTTGGGGATCAAGATAGGGAACCAATTTGAGGGCTTGGAGGTTCATGAACCCCCCTTGTCTCAAGGGGAAGAAACTTCAGGAGATGAACGATACAGTCAACTCTCAGTGGACAACATGGAATGCGTTCAAGGGAAGGGGCCTCATAGCCCCCGAAGGAAGAAGGGGAAAAAAGGAGCTCGAGATTCTGGGAAATGTATAGTGGTCCAAGGGAAAAAACCCAAGGGACGCAAGGATTACTCACATTTTCCAAAGCCGATGGAGACAAGGTCGGCCAAGAAGGACAAGAAACACGGAAGCCAAACACTATCGAAAGGGGAAAGTGAAGAGCCCATGTTGTGTTTGAATTTGATTCTGCACTCCATGGAAGAAATGCCCGACAAAGCTGTCCGTCCCAATGTTTCAGAAGAGGAGATCAAAAGAATTTATTAAAGAAGGTTGCAAGTTGACGCCAACGAGGAGCAAGAGCTGTGGATAGACAAACAAGACCGAATTCTGGCCTGGGGCTTCAATTAGGGCAAAATCAACTCAGAGGAATTCATCCAGACAATGGAGAGGATGCTTACCCACTTTGAAGAGCTTATTAGGGAGGACCCAGAAACACAGGTTAATCCTTTGAAATGGGAGCTTTATAGGGCAGCTAGCTCGGGTAATCTAAGTCTCGTGTTTAATAATTTTGTGGGCTCTTTTAGCACATAGTGGTCTTGTATGTGTATTTGGTTTCCCATTTTTCCTCAAAATGGCTTAATAAAAATTTAAATTTGGTGGAATTTGGTGATCCCGCTATCCATATTCCTATTTTATTATCAATAAGAACAAGGAAAGGAGCAAAGAGATGACCCTGAACTCTCAGTACAAGAAAGAATGACAAGCGTCAACAAGTTGATCAATCTCCGCTTCCTGTTGGACTTGGGTGACCACAACACTATAACAATGCGGACTTCCAACCACCTTTCACTGTAGCACAATGGACTTTCTGTGCGGTTGATGGAACAATGTTTTATCCTCCTTTTTAGCCCATTTCGGGCTAGGGTTTCTATGTGTTAGAAGCTCCGAGATCTCCTTGTAATTGTGTTCCTAGATTTGATAGTGAATTGGTTCTGGCTCTCCGTAGACGTAGGGATTATTCCCGAACCACATAAATCTCCGTGTCCCAAGATCTTTTTCATGTTATTTTCTTTTTCCCTTTTACTCTTCTGTCAATCGTCCGTCGCTTCGTTGCTCCCACCGTTTTCCGCAACACTTCCCCAACCTCAAGTGCCTTCTGAATTTGGATTATGTGTGTATCCTTGTTCTTCTCTTCAAATCCCATCCAAATCCTCCTAGGAACTCTCATTGGAATGAATGGTAGGTTAAATTAGTTTTTCATCACAATCACCCGTCCTTTGTTAGGGCGAGACACCCTCCTATTTATAGATTTGGTATTTGTTGCGGCGTGCCTTCCTCACGACGTGATGGCCAGATTTGATAGATATGAAAATTGAATCCTAAAGATCCTTGAACACCATTGCAGCATGGCGCAATTACTGACAACGTGAACCCCATATCTCCTCACATCCACCCTTATCCGTGAAAGACTTCTTGCGGCATGACAATAGTGCTTGCGGTGTGGACACTGCGACTTCTCATTCTTGTGAGACATAGAAATCTCATGGCATGGCCACTGCGGCGTGAACCTAACCATTGCAGCATGGGATCAATTGGTTCCCAAACCTGTGCAACACTGATTGGCTAGGCTTTACGGTGTGACCAATTCTCCGCAATTCCTTAGGTGAATGTGTCATGACGCGAGTCCTTGTCTTGCGGCGTGTCACCTATGTACCTTAACTACTTCACGACACAACCAATCCAGTTGCGGCGTGCGGTCCTGTATGAGAGTGAATCTCATCCACTGATACAACTTCATCACGGCGCAATAAGACCCTTCATGCCATGATGCACTTTAACTCAACAAATCTCAATTCCTTTGCATCTTTTTTCAACTTCAAAGAGACTTCAACTCATCCATGAACATGTTGTCAATAAATACAACATGAAAACACTTCCAAAACCCATGAATGAATTGCCTCATGAGTCTAGTCATAGCATGCTTCCAATGTGAAGGTTATTTACACACCACACCGTTAGATAGAATAGTGTTTGTGAGAGTACTCCTCCAACTCTCGGGGTAAGAGCAATGCCATTATGACCAAATCACAATTGAGATCACTTTACAACCCCCCTATGTCAATTCACTTCATGTGAGGCTTCTCTGAACTCCAAAACTCATCAACAATTTGTTGGTAACATGCGAATCAATGCAAGAGCTCTTCGTCAAGCTTCAACTTCTGGTATCGACACCTCAAGTTTCTCCTTTGATCATCACCTATAAAAAAAAAGTGTAAATTGGTACACTTCCTACCTCAACGAGAGTCAGAGACCTTCATTTATAGATAGAGGAAAATAAATATATGTAACAGGAAAACGACGTGGGACTTGGAAATACACGTGTCTAACACTCCTCAAGCCAGAACAGGTATAACTTGGAAGAAGAATCTCACAAAAAAGAAAGATAGATGACACCAAAAAAGAAGACCGCACGCACTCCCCCTCAAGTTAGGCCGTTGATGCTGTGGATACCCAGCTTGATGTATAGAGAATCCAGTCGAGCTCCCGACAAGCCTTTGGTGAAAATGTCGGCAAACTGATGAACTGTTGGAATGTAATTAAAGCCGATATGTTTTTGCTCAAGGCGATGATGAAGATGATGCAAAAACGCCGGGAGTCACAACGACAAAACAACGATTCAAACAAGAGTAATAGGAAAAAAACACGTAGGACACAAAGATTTACATGGTTCGGGAAATGATCCCTACGTCCACGAAGAGGCAGAATAACTTCACTCTGAAAATCCGGGAGCACAATTTAAAGGAATTTATTAGAGTTTCTCGCTAAGGAACCCTAGCTTGAAATGAGTTACAAAAGGAGGAAGACGATCCACTGTTCCACCAACCACACAGGAAGTTCACATCGCTACAGTGAAAGACGGCCACTCAAGTCAAAAGTGCTACAATGGCTGCCGGTTGAAAGTCTAAGTCGCTACAGTGAATGTCGGCTGAAAGTTTGCGTCGCTACAGTGCCTTGTCGGTGTTGGTCGGTCAGCTCTGCTACAGTGGTCAGCATTGCTACTGAAGCCTTTGGCCCCCGGACCCCCGGAGCAGGGGCGTGTTGCACCTGCAACCCCCAACGAGCTTACCGCGGAGCTTAACCCGTGAAAGTTGCAGCCTGGTGCGTAGTATGGGCTGAAAGCATTCGGCCCAACAACATCCAGAACGGATCGGGCTACACCAAATTAACAGAAGAAAGTGACAGTTAATCTCAATATGCTTTGTGCGTTCATGGAAAATTGAATTAGAACCAATCTTCATGGCCGCCTAATTATCACACCAAATATGTGCAGAAGTTTGTGGTGGGAAATCATTTTCATGAAGAAGGTGACAAATCCATAGAATTTCAATAGTGATCATGGTCATCACACGATATTCAGATTCAACACTGGATTTGGAGATGACAGTTTGTTTCTTGCTTCGCTAGGAGATTAAGTTACCAGCCAAAAGAACTGCAAACCCAGGAATAGACTTCCGGGTAGACAAGCAGCTAGCGTAGTCGGCATCACAGAAGACCTCAATGTCTAAACGATCGTGATGTGAATACCGAAGATCACGAGCATGGTCTTTCCTAATGTATTTGACAATGCGAAGGATAACTTCCCATTGAGATTTCGCCGGATGTTCCATGAGTTGTCTGACCTTGCTGATAACACAAATAATACCCGGACGAGTCATGGTAAGATAATTAAGTTTTCCCACAAGACGACGACACCTATTTGGATGAGAATATGGGTTAGTGGTGGCATGAAGGGACTCTTCTCCTGGTTCAAGAGAAGTGTCAATGACAGTTGCCTGAGACAAGCCGGTGTTTTGCAAGATGAACGATGCCATGTGAGTCGCTACCAATAATAATGATATCATCAACATATACAACCAACATGATGCAGTCAGATGACGTTTTTCGATAGAAAACAGTGTGATCCTTCATATTCTGAGATAGGCCAAATGTAGTGATGACGGTGCAAGATCTGTCAGTGTATGTGCTAGAGTAGGCAATAACCGTATAGGGGCAATATTGTATTTTTCTTTTTTAGTTGGTTGGGGCAGTTGTGAGTTGTTGGCTGGGCTGGTGAGCTATTAAGTAGGGGAATTGCTGTGGGGGAGGGGATACGACTAATTCTGGAACTTCAGCTGGATGTTGGTAGGCGTCGACTTTGGGAAATTGCTACCAAGACCTCAGGAGAGTGGTCTTCTCTAGGGGAAACTCCACCTCTATCTCTTCTACCTATATTTTCTTTCCTTTGTAATTCCTTGCAGCGTCTGTACAACATGCTTGAAACAAAGTTTATGACTATTTCCTTCTCTCTCTCTCTCTCTCTCTCGTACTTTTGGTCCTAACAATATGTCTGAGCAAAACCTTTTTCCAAGAGACGAGCTTTAAGGCGATGAAGAGTACCATCTGCATTTAGACGGACAATATATATCCATTTGTTGCCAACAACCCGTTTACCTGCCGGAAAGGGGACCAAATCCAAAGTGTGATTGTCATCCAAGGCCTGTAATTCATCCTACATTGCTTGAAGCCAACCAGAGTGAAATTTAGCCTCGACAATCATATGAGGAACATATATTGTCTCCAGAGCGGAGAAGCCTTTGTAGGAAGTTGTGTATATAGGATTATTCTGACAAGAGCGAGTACCTTTCCGTAATGCAATAGGCAAGTCATCTATGCCCGGACCAAGAGCACCTGACGAAGTCGGGGAGTTAATGTCTTCGGTCTAGACGGGGGGCACGTTCGATGGCCGATGAGAGTAAACAAAGCCAAAACATCAATCATCAGAGTGAGATAACGGGGACGGGGGTGGGTGGAAGGTGAGAGGAAGACAGTCATCGATAGTGGTATCGAGGTGGGAAGAGGGTGGAGAGAAAAGAGAGTTCTCAATGAAGGAGACATCACCAGAGATGATATTGCGCCGTAAGTCTAGAGAGTAACAACGGTACCCGCGCTGAGTGCGAGAGTAACCCAGAAAGATGCAACAGAAGGCTTTTGGGGAAAATTTAGATAAATGAGGACAAATATCACGAATATAACAGACACTCAAACACACGAAGTGGAAGAGGGTGAGGAGGGAGAGAGGGGAACAGAGCCCGAAATGGAGTCCCCCTCGAAAGATAGAAAAAAGAAGACGATTTATAAGATAGGTATCAATAAGAATAACTTCCTCCCAAAAAGTAAAAGGCAACTGCATGTGAAATAATAAGGCTCAAACAGTTTCCAAAATATGATGATGTTTACGCCCGATCACATCATTCCGCTAAGGGGTATTGGGGCAGGATGTTTGATTGAGGACACCATGATCTTTGAGAAACTGTTGAAGGGAAGAAGATAAATATTTTTGACCATTGTTCAAGCAGAGACATTTAATAGGTTTGGAGAACCGAGTGTGAATTTTATGGTAAAATGTTTTGAAAATATCACACACCTCTGAACGATCATGAAGGAGATATGACCATGTCATTTGAGAGAAATCATCAATAAAGGTTACATAATAATGGTACCCTAACTGATTGGGGACCCTGTAGGGACCTTATACATTGGAATGAACTAAGTCAAAAGGGTCAGCTGCACGTATTACCAAACGAGGAACATAAGATGCCCGATGATGTTTAGCAAACTTACAGGATTCACAATGGAATGAAAGATGTGGACTGAAATGGGGGCAAAGCTTATGTAAGACTGAAGCCAATGGATAACCATGGCGAAAATGTAGGTCGAGGGCACGAGCAGAGGTGGATGAGCAAGCAAGGGATGGTGGGGTATCAAACATGTACACCCCATTACTAAGATGACCTCTACCAAGCTCCTGATTCGTCGACCATTTTTGAAAAACAATATCAGAAGATTTAAAAATAGCAATACAATTTAAGTCCTTTGTGAGCTTACTGATTGAGAGAAGATTAAATGGACTGCGAGGAACATGAGCCATTGAAGCCAGATGAATAGGAGTCAAGGCGCATGTGCCAAATCCTGTAATAGGGATGGTAGATTAGTTAGCAACAATAATTACAACGACACTAGTATACGGATGATTGGTAGTAAACATACCTGCATCACCCGTGAGATGATCAGAATCACCAGAATTAAGCATCCAAACCGTCGGTCGACGAGATTCACAAGCGTTAGGGCCATCGGTTTGAGTAATAGATGCCGAAGAGGAGGCAGGTGACAAAACAACCCGATGAGAGTGTGTAAGCGCAATCCCAACCATAGAGAGTTCCAGGTTATGATAGATATTGTATGGTGGCGAGGATGCCGCCATGTTAGGAGGGGGACGGGGAAGAGGCTACAAGAAACCACTAAGCTAACAGGGAGGGCTAAGGAGGAATCAAAAGAAAAAAAAGTGGAATAGCTGGAAACGGGAAATCAGACCTGGGTAGCAGGTTATTGATTCAGATAACCAGATAATGTCTCGACAGGAATAGTCGGATCAATAGCATCAAGGCGTGCAGGAACAACACATAGTCGGACACTAATTGGATGTTAGATAGTTACAGTCGGAGTGCATCAATAGTGCAACGAGACAACAACAGGGGCGCATGAGAACAGGCGTCGCGTCAGGAGTTGCGTCGTTGAGGGAAGGGGCGACTGGAGGCATTGCCTAGGGCGCTGGCCACATAGGTGTGCGTAGCCGCAGTCGGCACATGGGTGTGCATAGCAAAGACCGCAGATTAGAATAGTCGTTGTATGATAGGATCACGCAAGAAGACAGCGTGACATGAGAGGGCGGCCGTCAGAGGACATGTGCAGGGAGGGCCGACGTCATCTGGGGCGACAAGGCGCACCTGGGAAGGCCGACGCCATCAGGGGCGACCGAGCGCGTCTGGGAGGCGCGACGAGGTCGCGGTCAGAGCGGGAGGCAGTTAGGGCTTGCGTGTGGAGGAAGGAGACGATGCGCGACAGTTTGGACGAAGGGAGGCGGCGACGTTCAAGGGAGAATTCCTCCTCTACATCATGAATTAATTGCCTGAAGAGTCTAGTCATAACATGTTTCCAATGTGAATGTCATCTACACACTGCATGATAGGGATGCATGGGAAGAGGGCTGCAGCCTTAGTGGACCCTCCAGCACAGCTGGCAGAGGACCCTCCAGCAGCACAACCTCCTAACCAATCGGTTGAAGAGGTCCCCCCAGCTCAACTGCATAACAAACTGGGTGGAGGATTCCAGGGAATAATAGAATGGACCCCACAGCTCAACTGCATAACAAACTGGGTGGAAGATTCCAGGGAATAACAGAATGGATCCCATAGAGGAATCAGTTAGGGAATCCTCTGAGGACCGTTGGTTATAAAAAGGAGTGGGAGTGAAGTGGAGAGGAAGGGAGAGAATTTGGGATTTCGGCCAAGGGCTTGGGCAATAGTTTCTCCTGAAGTGTGCTCTATCCTTCTGTCTCTTAATTTCTGCTCTGCTTTGTATCCCTTGCTGCAGTTTAATTCCAGAAAGTGTTGCCTCTTGTCCTTAATCTTTATCAATTTGGTCTGACCTGCCGAAAATCCTTTTAGGAGAGGAGAACTCTGCTGGATACTTGCTACCAGATTCTCGCTCCTGGAAATCGTTGCACCACTGCCAGACCATGGCCACCTATCACCAGCCTGGTCTTGATGCCTTGGAGCAACGCCTGGACAACCTCGAAGCAGCTGTGTCCAATTTGACGTCAACAATGAATTCTTATACACAGGAAAACGCCGTGTTCTGGAGGAGCCTCTTTTCCTTGGTGGCTCGACTAGAGAAAATACTCCCACAAGAGGAGACGTGCGCATCGCTCGTCGTAGCAGCCCACCAGGTGAACTTGCCCATGTTTGAAGGGAGAGGTTTGCCGCTACGAAAGGAAGAGCTGCAACCACAGGAGGAACAACGTTCGCAACCTTCTTTGGGGTTGTTGGTGCCAACGACAGAGGTGTCTCCGCTTCTTCACACAACTGTGATGTCCAAGGCGCCAATTGCATTGTAACGACCCAATCTTTTTGAGTAGTATATTAACTTACTCTTAATGATTTAATAAGATGTTAATGGTTAATGCAGAAAGAGGAGTCGATGGCTTCATCCAGTAGACTCGAACCTTATGAAGCCCACTTATCAGAGCTTGGGAAGGAGGTAGCATCTGTGGGCTTCGCTTTGGACCAAGCCCAAGCTGAACTCCAGCGTGTCAAGTTTGAACGGAAACGCCTGCGGGAGAAGTTCAAGTTAGTAGAGATTACTACTAGGGCAATGTTATCTGAGCCTCCCTCAGATTCTCTCACCATAACACACCTTACACTTAGGTCATATGCTGGTGTTATAAGGGGCTATGTGACGAGACCCTAGCTTCTTTGTGTAATCCTTTGGGATGAATAAATTGAGATTTCTTCCTTTAGTGATGTTTGTGAAATTTCAAATGTCCGGATAATTTTAGGATGTATTTTATTGATGAATTTTGATAAAGGGATATTTTAAAATATTTATGTAAACCCTAAATAATTAATGATGTGTAATGATTTTCAAAAAATGGTCTTCTGCAAAAGTGTTCAGTAAGGAATTTGGAGTCTAATAAGATCGACTTAATTTTTGATGAATAGTAAATTATGAATAGTGATTTTACGCTTAAGATTAGTAATGTGACCAAATGGATTAGTAATTTAACTCAAAGAAAGTTTTAATATAATTTAGACACTTTGATTAAGTAATGAGATTCAATAAAATGGGTAAATAACGGTTTCATAAATTATTAGCCAAGTATTAGTTTTTTCGGGTGAATAGTGTTTTTTAATTAAAAATTTAATTAAAAATAATTAGAAAATTATTTTATAAAAAAGGACTTTATTTTTGAACTCAGAGCATCGATATTATGTTATGGTAATTTTTGAGGATTTTTCTGAAAAAAATGAATTCTCGATGAATAGTGTTTTTATTTAAAAATTAAATTAAAATTATTTTGAAAATTATTTTTATAAAATGGAGTTCATAAATGTAATTAGAGCATCGATATTTGGTTAAGGTGAAATTTTGGGATTTTTCTGAGAAAGATGAATTTTTTCAGTGAATAGTAAAAATGCAGTTTTAGGGTTTCGGTATGTTTAATGACATCATAACTTTGTCATGATGATGTCATGAGATATTTTAAGGGTTGGCCGGCCAAGGGTGATGAATTATTGTTTTGGGGGCCCCATGTGGCCTAACTCCATGGTAAATGCCAAGGGAGAGCACATGGTTTTGAGAAAAGCACTTGTGAGGTGTCCCTTGACCATTAATGCCTTGTCCCCTCACTTTTCCTATAAATACCCACCCTTTCCTCCTTTAGTTTTCACTCCCAACTCTCCCTCAACGAAGTTCTGGTCTCCTTACCTCCCAAGGAGTCCTCCCAAGGTGCCCCCAAGCCCTCAAGGTCCAAACCTTTGAGTTTTAAGAGTTACGTTTTAAGGTAAGAGATCCGACCTCTCTCTTTCTTTTCATGTAATCTCTTTTATGTCATTCCTTTTATGCTCCATGTTCTTATGTGAGAGGATGTTCTTTCATATTCCTCTTACTGCCCTTTTCATGTTTATATGATGAGAGATCCCCTCTTACTCTCATCATTTCGTTTTATGAAAGTTTAAGTGACGCCGTTAGGCTGCCGAATTTTTAAGGGATTCTTTCATCCTTCTCATTTTTCAAGTTCTATTTTCATGTCAAGTCTTTCAAGTTCCTTTTTATTATGTTGGGGTATGATCTCTATATCTATCATACTGATATCTTATGATCATATGATGAGAGACCCTATTTGATCTTGTCAAATCATTTTTTTATTGAAGTTTAAGTGACGCCGTTAGGCTGCCGAATTTTCATAAGAGAAATCTTATTTTTGTCTCACTTCCATGTTTTTCATTTCATATGGTATATCTTTCAAATTTCATTATCATGTTCTTAAATCCCTTATAGTCTGTTCCCCTACTGTTTTATGGATCATTTATGAGTGAGTGACCCATGTTCCCTCTCTTTTAAATGTCTTCTAAAACCTTGTAACATAGCCGTTATGCTGCAGAATTTTCGTCTCAAAATGCCTCTCTTTTCTCAAAATTATTTTATGTTATAAAGTGAATACTCAAAGCTCTTATTTCTACAAGGGTATTCACATATATATCAAAATGTCCTATTTTAAATTCTGGGATTTACATACATGAAACCCGCTTCCCCTTTTCGTGGGTTTAAAGTGACATAAAGATCATGTCTTTAAAGCAGTTTTTAAAACGTTATGATTATGAAATGAAACCCATTTCTTTTATGCTATATGGGTTGTTTATGAAATGATTGATGATGATATATGTGGCTCACATGATAATAAAGACATGTCAAGGGTGCGCCCAGATAGCGCTCCAATACATTGGGTAAAGACTTAATCTCTAGAGATGACCATTTTTAACGACGCCTTGGTGAATAACCTTGGTAATTTTTAACGACACCTTGGGGATGGACCTTGGTGAAACGAAACGATTGTCAATATTAAATGTTGTAGCCACATCTTCAAGTTATAAAAATGTTATTTTTATTATGATGTATCTCATGATTCCTTTCTCATGCCTTAAAGTTCTTTTCATGTCCTTATTGAAGTATCTCAAGTTCACATGTAAAATCTTTCTCTTGTTTCCCTTACTGGGCCTTCTGCTCACCGTTTCTTTTGATGTATGTCCCCAGGTTATGAGATGCAGTAATGAACCTAGGATGAACTTAAAGAGAAGCCTTTCAAGTGTTTAAGAAGAATGTTTTATGTTCTTTTCATGTATTATGTTCCTTGTTTCCAAGACACTAAACCTTAAAGATCCTCAGTTCCGTGTAATGAAATGAAAGTTATGTTATAAAAAGACGGGATGCTATATGCATCGTCTGACAAACCACGAGTAGAAGTCAATCAGATCGGTCTCGCACAACCTTCAACTGAGCAAGCCAATCCTTCCGCACCTGATGTTAGCGCTGCTGCTGGCTTGGCTGGAAGTATTTTCTCTCCTTCACTAAATTCTGGAATGCAGTTTTGGCTTGGGAAATTTTATGCAGTTCAACTTCCTTTGGTTGAAATGTCCAGGAATGCTATGAATGAGGAGAGCGGCTACGTTCTGGACACAAAAGCAACCGGGGAACCAAGGTTATACGGCTTACCCGCGGGATCAATATACAATACGCGCAACTAGTGTGAAGGTTCTTCGATCATGTCGCTTGTGTAGGATTGGGGTGTTGATCAAGGCTCTTTAAATGAACGGGGGATTTTTTTTTCAAATAGGCATGTCTTTGAGTTGAGAAAAAAGTTGCTCAAGTTTGTAGAGGACGGTATTTACCTAGTGGAAAAGGAATTCTACAAGCTTGTTGATTCTCCGTTGCGCTGGATAGTTCACCCTAAGGATGAGAACTTGAAGGAACTGGCAAAAAAAGAGGGCTTATGGAACTTTTGGCTTCCATTGGATAATGCTGCCAGGGCAAGGAAATTATTACTTGATGACAAAAATGGCACTCTGTCTGAAGATCTGTGCAGTAACTTGTTAGGTGTTGGGCTTTCAAATCTTGAATATGGGTTCCTTTATCAATTCAAGGGTCGCTCAATATGGGCTTCCCAGGTCATCAATTGTGGGGCTCCTGACACCGGGAATATGGAGGTTTTACTACGGTACATAAATAAAGAGCAACTCCAAGAATGGTTCATCCCACTGCTAGAGGGAAAGATTCGGTCTGGGTTCGCAATGACAAAGCCACAAGTTGCATCTTCTGATGCCACCAACATTGAGTGTTCCATCAAGCGAGCTGGGGTGTCATACGTAATAAATGGAAATCCGTGGTGGACCAACTGGGCAATGGATCCGAGGTGCAAACTTCTCATTGTCATGGGCAAAACAAGCATCACTGCTGCTAAGCATCACCAACAATCCATGATCTTACTGGATATTCAGACTCCTGGTATAAATGTAAAGCAGACATTAACTGTATTTGGCTTTGATGATGCACCTCATGGACATGCAGCAATATCATTCATCAATGTGCGTGTTCCGGCCAAAAATATTTTGTCGGGCAAGTTCTTACTTGATCGTGTCTTGGGAACGGGCAGGCATGTTATGGCTGTACCTAAAGTTGGAGTATTCGTTGTTACTGTTACAAAAAGAATTTTTTCGGAAAGGGGAAAGCTGCTTAGTGAATCAGCTGGTTTTCAAGTTCAACTTGAAAATAAATTTGGTTGCTTCCCAAGCTTTGCTTGGTTTGATATTGAAGGCATTTCAGAAGATGGTCCAACAGATTTTGAGGGCTTAGATGCGTCGACTGTACATAGTGAAGGCTTCGGCATGGGCGCTGTAAAACATGCGGATCTTGGCAACAAACTAGGCTACCTTCAATATACATTATGGAGACATTCAGCGCCTGATCACACTCTCCACCTTGAGGACAAGGTGAATTTTCAGGTGGTGGCAGTGATAGGGATGCATGGGAAGAGGGTTGCAGCCTTGGTGGACCCTCCAGCAGCACAACCTCCTAACCAATCGGTTGAAGAGGTCCCCCCAGCTCAACTGCATAACAAACTGGGTGGAGGATTCCAGGAAATAATAGAATGGACCCCACAGCTCAACTGCATAACAAACTGGGTGGAGGATTCCAGGGAATAACAGAATGGACCCCACAGAGGAATCAGTTAGGGAATCCTCTGAGTACCGTTGGTTATAAAAAGGAGGGGGAGTGAAGTGGGAGAGGAAGGGAGAGAATTTGGGATTTCGGCCAAGGGTTTGGGCAGGAGTTTCTCCTAAAGTGTGCTCTATCCTTCTGTCCCTTAATTTCTGCTCTGCTTTGTATCCCTTGCTGCAGTTTAATTCCAGAAAGTGTTGCCTCTTGTCCTTAATCTTTATCACTGCACCATAGGATCGAATGGTGTTTGTGAGAGTATTCCAACTCTCGGTGTAAGAGTAATGCTTGTTTCCAATGTGAATGTCATCTACACACCGCACCATAGGATCAAATGGTGTTTGTGAGAGTATTCCAACTCTTGGTGTAAGAGCAATGCCATTATGATCATGTCTCAATTGAGATCAACTTATAGCTACCCTTTGTCAATTCACTTCATCAGAGGCGTCTCCGAACTTGAACACTCATCAACAATCCCCAATCATTAAAGTTCCTTCAATCTCCTAAGAGGGGTCTTCAGTTCCCGTGTTAACAACAACACATTTAATATGTCAGATCTATTCTCACAACCGCAACCACATGCAGGATGGCACACAACGCAGAAAACACAACACCTACATGCTTTACACTCCAAAGTGGACGGCCAATTCATGTCATACACATAGCTCATTGCCATTGCCCACACAACACTAAGATTCATTGTTCTTTGTGTTACAAGGTTCAGAAACAACTTACTGTCGATCTTCATGGTCGCTCCCTCTTGCCGATCTCCACTCACTGCTTTGATCAAGGTCACATGAAAAAATGCCCACTGCCTCTTCTTGATCTGGGCTCACTGCCTAGGATTTAATGATACAAAACAAAGGCTCGATGACCTGAACGGATAAAGGGATGATTAGATATCATGCACCCTATGTGGGAAAGTTTTATGCTGTCCATCAGCCTATGAAAACTCTTCTTTTGGGTCCGCCATTGAAATCGTGCTAAAAGAAATTTAATTTAATCACAATGGCAAATTACTACTTCCATATCATCAATTATTTACTTGGCTTTCAGGTCGAAGTATTAAGCAAGTTGAGGCACCCAAACCTTCTTACCCTGGTTGGAGCATGTCCTGAAACTTGGGCTTTAATCTATGAATACACCCCCAATGGGAGCCTCGATGACCGACTCAGCTGCAAAAACAACACTGCCCCACTATCATGGCAAACACGGATATGCATTGCTGATGACCTCTGTTCTGTCCTCATCTTCCTCAATTCAATTAGGCCCCATGGCATAGTACATGGTGACTTAAAACCTGCCAACATATTTCTTGATGCCAACTTTGTGATCAAACTCAGTGACTTTGGGATCTGTCGTGTAATCTCTCAGGATGGAAACTCAACGAATGATACATCTTTTTGCAGGACTGATCCCAAGGGCACATTTTGTTACACGGATCCGGAGTTCTTTACAACCGGAGAACTCACTGAAAAGTCTGATGTTTACTCATTTGGAGTTATATTATTACAGTTACTGACAGGGAAACCGCCATTAGGGATTGCAAAGGAAGTGCAGGATGCAGTGGAGAAAGGAAACTTGAATGCTGTGTTGGATCTTTCAGCTGGGGATTGGCCTTTTGTGCTGGCGAAGCAGTTGCTTCTCATAGCATTGAGGTGCTGTGAGGTGAACAGGACGAACCGGCCTGATTTGGCATTGGAGGCTTGGAGAGTTTCCTGGAAACGTGACCAGATTCCTTGGTATTATGTTTGTCCCATTTTTCAGGTAATTTTATCGCTTGAATTTCTTGGATTCTCTGATTTCTGTAGCATCTTATCAGTAACTGCTTTCTGAAGCATAGGTTGCTTTTATTTGTTCTTGATAGGTTATTAATACTCTCATCAACTGAGTTGGACAAAAGGGCTCTCATTTTGTGGTCGAATTGCTTGTTGTGGCCCTAATTAATTATCTATTCCAAGTTTATTTTTCTTGTTCGATTAAAATCTTCATGACTGCCTCGACCTTGCCCCTTCTCTAAAAAAACTGACAAATGCTATATACGGTCAACAATATAAGCAAAAAATAAGGGCTTCACATAAATTAAGGTGTTGGTGTATTTAAGTATTTTAGATATGGGTCTATTTAGGTTCGGTTTATTTGGATTGGTTTATCCCATATCCTTTTCCTCTGGTTTGAATTTTATATTTCCCATCTATCTAAAGTCATTTATTTATCTATAAATAGAACAACCCAACCTCACTCATGAGGCACGATTTCCAGGTTTGTTATTTTTACATGGCATTGGAGCTTGGAAAATCTTAGAGACTTTCTTTCATCCCTTTCTCTCTCTTATGTTCTCTTTGCTGAGTCCAAGCTAGGGCCAGACACCCTAGCGCACCGGCCCTAGTCAGGCCACCTTGCCCCTTGGATCGCTGGCTAGACCAAGGAACCGTGCCCCCTTGTTGGGGTACACACTCTTGTTGACGAAGGAGGTGGCTAATTGTTTAGTCTGGATCTATTGCGTTGCGAATCTTTGCTTGTCTTCTACATAGGCGCATCATCGCCAACACCAGGCAACCAACGTCCAGGTCTCCCAACTAGCTATGCGTGCCCAGAAGCGCTCAACCATCTCGTGAACAGTTGTGTGCGAGTCCAGCCCACTCGAGTCCTCGAGCCGAGCTCACATGCAGTTCGGGCCCCTTGACAAGCAACATGCACTGGCCGCATGCATACCTCTCTCATGTACATGTTGCTCATCTTAATAGGCACATCCAGGTTCCATGTGTGTCTTGCTTGTCGTGCTACCATATGTGGCCGTCTCTCCATGCATGGTACCTCCAGGTGTAACCCTTCTCTCCAGGCATGCTTGCCTTCCTATTGCCACACCCCCCAGGCGCACTCCCTCTAGTTGCTCAGCTTCCTCTAAAAGCATTGTCACGTCTCACCTTGCACTGGGAACCCCTTTTGGGCCGATAGTGAAGATGGGTGTGAACCCTGAAGCCCACCTCCAATAGGTCATAGATTGACGACTAGCACCGAGGATATAAAATACACATATGTGAGACATTACCCTCATAAATTCCAAAAACAAAAGATAAATCACCAATCAACTCCATTTAATGTAAGGTAAAACCCAAACCACAATGCATGTAAATGTCATACATAAACAAGACCCCCAGAATAAAACACCAACTGACAACTCCCATGGCAGGAACAACAACACCGACCAACAACCTCTACGAGCTAGTATGGCCCGACTCGATCACCAACTCGTTCCTGAAAACTTGCAAGACAGATTTATATATATATAGAGGTGAACATACAAATATACTCAGTAGGATCCTCTCCAAAACCTTTCGTGCAAATGTGGAAAAAATCATACCAATGGCTTAGTGATTCAACGTCAGAACCAACTCGCACCCACATTAGGTCAACTTTCACCCAACCTTACCAAAACTCACCAAATATCGCATCTAAGTATAGTAACATAGTATCGAAAGAATATATGTTAATAAGGTACCTCACAACCACTTCCCCACCGATCCGGTCACTCTCACACCCCATGTGTTTTCTTGTTTCCTTGATATTGTCTACATGTTTGATGCTTGTTGATGCTATTGCTAAAAAATGTTGTTGTTGCTGAGAATTGTGTGTTGATGCTGTGATTTATCTGTCGGAATCACCTCTCATAAAAGGATAATTACTTGAAGGCGTCAATGAATTAGTTGCGTGAAATGTGGTGATTATGACGGCGATACCTAAGAAGGGGGAAATAAATCAATCAGGAAGCATGCTTTAAAATGTGGAATTGTTTGCTACTGAAATTGTTGTTACGTGCTATTGAATTGCTTGCTATGATGTTGTGATTGTGTTATCTTGATTGGGGATATGTTGTGGTTGATTTCCCTGGGTTGTTGGTGTGATTTGGGCAGCGGGTGCTGTGACAAATGCCATGGGTGGCATAGTGTGGTACGGTTGTGGATGCGGATTGTGCAGCAGGGTTGCGGCTGCCTTGCCATGATTGGCAAGAGGGAATCTTAGGTTGTTGTAGGTGGTGGCACGACTGGTTGATGGTGGTTTTGTTTTGATAGTTGCCCGGTAGTAGCGGAATGTAAATGGTAATGATGAACTTGAAATGAGTATGGCTGGAATTGAATTAAATTGTAGAAGGTGAATTCCCCTTACCTCAAGTTGAGGTGGAGACATTTTTTTATAGATGGGTAAAATAGATTACAGAGTGGAGTATTCCGACGTGGGACTCAAAAATACCCTTTATAATAAAACAGGGTTCAACACCCCCCCTCAAGCTGGACATGCCCAGCTTGGACCAAGAGTCCCACAAAAGAAAGACGACACAAACAAGACCATATACACTCCCCCTCAAGCTGGGTCACTGATGCTGTGGATACCCAACTTGGTACTGAGAGAGTTCAGACGAGCTCCCGGAAGGCCTTTGGTGAAGATGTCGGTAAGCTGATTTGCTGTCGGTATGTGGCTGAAACTGACATGGTGTTGCTCGAGGTAATGACGAAGAAAGTTGTAGTCAAACCCGATATGCTTCGTTCGTTCATGAAATACGGGATTAGAAGCAATCTTCGTGGCTGCCTGATTGTCACACCAGATACGAGCACGGGAAGCCAAGCTCATGGAGGAGATGATAAAGCCAAATGATCTCAGTAATGACCGTGGCCATTGCACGGTATTCAGACTCCGCACTAGATCTGGAGACGACAGTCTGTTTCTTGCTGCGCCAAGAGATGAAGTTACTTGTCAAGAAAGCGGCAAACCCAGAAGTAGACTTTCGGGTAGCAAGACAACCAACATAGTCAACATCACAGAAGGTCTCAACATTCAGATGATCGTAATGTGAGTACCGAAGACCACAGGCAGAGTCTTTCTTGATATATTTGGCAATGCGGAGGACAACATCCCACTGAGATTTGGTCGGATGCTCCATGAATTGACTAACTTTGCCAACAACGAATGCAATGTCCGGACGCGTCATGGTGAGATAATTGAGTTTTCCCACAAGACGATGGTAGCTCTCTGGGTGAGAATAAAGTTCTATGTTGTCATAGAGAGACTGCTCCCCAGGCTCAAGAGGAGTGTCAACGACAGTTGTTTGAGTCAAACCAACATCTTACAAGACATCCAAGGCATATTTTTATTGGCAAAGAAAGATGGTGTCCGTAGAACAAGAGACCTCAATACCAAGGAAGTATGTTGGCGGACCGAGATCTTTGGTGTGAAAGTGGTGGTGAAGATACCCTTTGAGTTGGGCGATTCCAGTTGAGTTTCTCCCAATGATGATGATATCATCAACATACACCACAAACAGGATGCAGTTGGAGGACGTCGTACGGTAGAAGACTGCGTGGTCCTTCATACCTCGAGAGAGCCCACATGTAGTGATGACAGTGCTCAATCGGCCAAACCAAGCATGAGGAGACTGCTTGAGGCCATAAAGAGAGCGACGAAGTCGACAGACCTGAAAGTTGGTTCCGGAGGCACGAAATCCTGGGGGTTGCTGCAGATACACCTCTTCTTCAAGAATTCCATGGAGAAAAACATTTTTGACATCAAGTTGATAAAGGGGCCAATGATGATGAGCGGTCAGAGAGATGGATAATCAGACAAATGCCATCTTTGCAACCGGAGAGAAGGTATCAAAATAGTCGATACCATATGTCCGAGCAAAGCCCTTCGCCAAAAGTCTGGCTTTCAGGCAATGAAGAGTGTCATCAGCATTGAGGCGGACCGTATAAATCCATTTGCTGCTGACTACCTGTTTGCCTGCCGGAAGGGGGACCAGATCCCCACGTGTGATTGTCGTTCAGAGCCTGCAATTCATCCCGCATTGCTTGAAGCCACCCAGGGTGAGATTTGACATCGCCAACTGTGCGGGGAATATATATCGTCTCCAGAGCAGAAAGACCCTTGTATGAGGATGTGTTCAGAGGAGTATTTTGGCAAAAACGAGTACCTTTTCGTAGTGCAATGGGCAAGTCGTCTGGAGTCGAAGCAGGAGAATCGGACTAATCTGGGACGATGGTGCCCTCGGCCTAGACTGGGGATACAGTCGACGGGCGGTGGGAGTATACAGTGCCAAACCGACAACCAACAGAGTGGGGCACCAGAGGTTGGTGGATGATGAGAGGAAGACAATAATCAATGGTGTTGTCTGGATGAGAAGATGTTGGATTGGTGTAGCCTGATCCAGTTGGGCCGAATGCTTGTGGCCCGCAACTGGACTGTAGCAGTGCGGACTTCGGGGTCAACTGGACTGTAGCACTTTTGACTTCCAGCCGGCAGCCACTGTAGCGCTTTTGACAAAGGTGGCCATCGATCACTGTAGCAACGCGGACTTACTATTCGGAACAGTGAACCGTCTTCTTCATATGTAACCCATTTCGGGATAGGGTTTACTACTGAAAATTCTCTGTAATTCTTGTGCTCCCGAATAGTGAAATTTCTGCCTCTCCCGTGGACGTAGGAATTATTCCCGAACCACGTAAATCGTTGTGTCCTTGTTGCTTTCTTTCTTTCTTTCGTTTTCTCATTTCTGTCGTTGCATCTCCCGACGTTTACGTAACAGAAGAGAGAAGAGTGAAAGAAGAGCTCTCAACAAACGGTACATCAGCAGAGATGATATACTGTCGTAAGTCAGGAGAGAATCACTAGTATTCGCGCTGAGTGCAGGAATATCAGAGAAATATGCAACAAAGGGATTTGGGAGAAAGTTTGGAGAGGTTGAGACAAGTGTCTCGAACATAACACAGACACCCAAACACACGGAGTGGAAGTGAGTGAGTAGGGAGAGAGAAGAACAAAGTTCGAAAATGAGTCCACTTGAAGGATAGAAAAAGAGAGTCGGTTTAGGTGGCAGGTAACAGTCAGGATGACATCGCCCTAAAAAAGGAGAGACAGTTTCATGTGGAATAGGAGGACACGAGCAGTCTCCAGGATATGGTGATGTTTCCGCTCGGCCACTCCATTCTGCTGAGGTGTATTGGGGCAGGATGTCTGATGAATGATGTCTTTATCCTTGAGAAATTGCTGAAAGGAAGTTGATAAATATTCCTGTCCATTATCGGAGCGGAGACGTTTAAGGGAGGTGGAGAACTGAGTATGTATTTCATTATAAAAGGTCTGAAAAGTAGAAAAGACTTCAGAACGATCACGAAGAAGGTAAAGCCATGTCATGCGCGAGTAGTCACCAATAAATGATATATAATAACTGTACCCAGACTGGTTAGGAACCCTGCGAGGACCTCATACATCGAAATGAATAAGGTTAAAAGGATTCGCTGCACGCGGTTCCAGTCGAGGATACTTCACCCGATGATGTTTAACAAACTTGCATGATTCACAATAGAAGGAAATGTGAGGACTAAATTGGGGGCAAAACTTATGTAGGACGAAAGTTGGTGGATGACCAAGGTGAAAATGTAGGTCAAGGGTACAGGCCGAGGTGGATGGACAAACAAGAGATGGTGGGGTATCGAATATGTACACCCAATTCCGAAGATAACCTCGACCAATTTTCCGATTCATCGTCTGCTCTTGAAAAACAACACCAAAGGATGTAAAAGTAGCAACACAATTTAAGTCTTTGGTGAGTTTGCTGATGGAGATAAGATTAAACGGATTGCGAGGAACATGAGCGACCGAAGGCAGACGAATATACGGGGTTAAGGGGCATGTGCCATATCCGACAACGGGGATTGTTGATCCATTAGCAACAATAATTGTAGAGGCATCGGTGTATGAATGATAGGTAGTGAACATACCGGAGTCCCCTGTGAGATGTTCTGACGCACCAGAGTCAAACATCCAAGTTGTCGGTCGATAAGATACATAGGCGGTAGAGTCATCAGTCAATGGGGGATGGAGAAGAGGATGGTGGTAGAGCAAGCCAATAAGATTATATAAAGACAATGTCCTCCTTCGAGAGCATTGGTCTGTAACGGGTACTGGATAAAGGGGGACCGCCTTGCGGGAGAACCGGTGATGGAGCATGGGACAACTGCTCAGGCGGGCGCACAGACGTAGCGATGAAGCGTGGGGCTGCCGCGCGGGAAGACCGTCAACGGTGGTGAGGGGGCGACCTTGCAGGAAAACTGGCGACCAGAGGTGGTGCAGGAGGGCCGTGGGCGGAAGAGCCAACCATAGAGGATTCGGCGGGCTGAGAAGCGCGAAGAGATGCGGGGTCGGGAGTTGCCGAGGGAGGCGCGGTTGGGAACGCCGAGGAGGGTGGGGTTGGGATGGAGCTCGTTGGGAAGGCTGCTCGTAGGGAGCCGGTACACGGGGGGGGGGGGGGGTGCTGTTGCTGTTGGAGCCTTTGTTGTGACGATGGCCGGCCGTGATCGACAGCGAAGGCGAGGGTGGTGGCTACCCAGGAGGGGGCGACACGTCCGCACAGGAGGGAGCCGCGCGGAAGGAGTTGCGTGCAGTAAGTGTGCCATCGGGTGGGAGCTGCGCGTAGGGAGGAGCGCGTAGGGTGAGGCGGGTGCCGGGAGGCCGCATCGGAGGCGGGGCCGGGTGAAGCTAGGAAGCCGCTGGAGGGCGGGGTTGGGGAATCGCCGCGGGAAGCAGGGGCAGGTCGCGAAGCCGGGAGGCCGCGAGCGTGCGGGGCCGGGAGATCGCCACGGGAGGGGTTCTGCCTGGAGAGCGGTGCCGGTCGTCCGCATCGGAGGCGGGATGGGATGTGCCGCGGGAGGGCGGTGTTGATCGACGCTGGGAAGTTGCGCGGAGGGCAGCCGACTGGATGTTGTTGCTGGGCGGGAGAGTTCCGTCGAAAGGACGGAGGGCCGCGTCGGGACTTATAGGTGTCGGGAGAGGCGGGGTCGGTCGTCGCGAGGGAGGCCGCAGGGAGTGTGGGGCCTGGAAAAGCCAGGAGGCTGAAGGGAAGGGTGGGGACGGCAGAGCCGGGAGTCTGCAGGGAGGGCAGGGCCGGGCAGAGCTGGGAGTCAGTAGGGAGGGCGGGGTAGGAAGCGTCGCAGGAGGGATTCTTCGGGTGGAATGAGGGCAGTGGAAAAAAAATATCGGGATTTTTCCTCTGATACCATGTAGAAGGTGAATTCCCCTTACTTCAAAGTGAGGCGGAGACATTCTTTTATAGATGAGTAAAATAGATTACACGGTGGAGTATTCCGATGCGGGACTCGGAAATGCCCTTTATAATAAAATAGGGTTCAACATAAATCATGTTTGTAAGTGAAATAATAATGCATGAAATGAACGGATAGTGGCTGAAATAAATGTGGGTGATGGCTTGAGTGGTTTGTCATTAAATATGGTACAGAATAACATAATAAATGTAATGTGGCTGGTAAACAGTGAATCTGGAAATGGTGAAATAATATGATTAAGTGAATAATTGTGAATGTTCCGTGTGGCTATTTTGCATGGGAAGTGGGGCTGTTTTTGTGGTTTAGTAAGCGGCGGTGACAGTGGGTGTGTGGCAACAATTGCTAGTGGAAAGTGGTGGAATTGTGGTGATATCTGTGGGTGGCAACAGTACTGTTTGAGCATGAACTTGCTAAGTTGGACTTGTGTGTGCTGGTACTATATCTTGTATTTTCTATGATTTCTATACACACCCCACCCGAGTCGGATATCCTCACCGACGCCTACATGCTTTGAGTTTTGGGTGTCTTCCCCAAACATCCAGGTTGGTGAGAGAACGAATGATTGACCACTCCCTCTTCCCCGCTCTCCCCTCCGGGTGTAGTATGGGCTGTAATGGATCAAGGTTGGTACGATCATACTAGCATAATATGTGGTGTGCTGGCAGACCCTACGAGGTATTGGTGTGACAATAGGTACGATCACACAGACATAGTATGTGACTTACTGACAGACCCTGTGAGGTATTGGTATGATGAGATATGTATAATGTGTGGATGAGATGTGATATGTGACAGTGGATATGGGATGATGTGGATGGTATGGCTATGGCATGTGGTATGTTTGTGATATGAGATATGGTGTGCTACGACACGACCGCAGAAGGGATTGAGAGCACATACCGTTTGACGTTAGGGTGTGGGAGCGACAAACCAGTGGAGGAAGCGGTTGCATGATGCCTTTTTCTTATATTCTTAATATTATAATTATTATGCTTGGCTACGTTACTTAGTGAGCGAGCCGTGGTGAGGCTAGGTGGTAGTTGACCTGATAGGTGCTGGTTGATTTTGCTGTTTATTCACTAAAACATTAGTACGCTCCTTCCACATTTTCACGAGAGATCTCGAGTATGATCCCACTGAGTATAAATGTTATGGTCACCCCTATATATATAAATCTATTTTACAGGTTTTCAGGAGAGCTTTGGTGATTGAGTTGGAGAGTACTAGCTTGGGGCTCGGGATTGGCTGTGGATTTGCTACCTAGTACTTTCATTTGGTATTTTAACTTGGGATTGTATTTGTATGACGTTACATACATTTGTGGGATATTGTTTCTTATTTTATATAATAAACATATTCCTGAGATTCATGAGTTTAGTGCCTCCATTTGTGCGATCACACCCTTGGTACTAGTTGCCAACTCGGGACTTATTGGAGGCAGATTTCAGGGGTCACTCTTGTTTTCACTGCAGGTCCAGGATATCACGACCCGTCCCCCCGGGGCTCGTGCCGTGACTATCCCAAGCCTGCCTCCCGATGGGCAGGGGCCGACGACTAGTGCCGAAGGCATTATCTCGTAAGTGGGAGACATTTGCCTGAGTACCTGTACGCACGCGCACACACACACATCCAAACCCACAATGCTGAAAAGTAAACAAGCATGCCATTAAGACAACTACTGAGAGTAAAAGTACAAAACTGGAAGTAAAGAGGCCAAAATACAAGCCCCCAAAAAAGACAAGTACAAGCTCCTGAAGTTCATCTGCGGTAAACCTTACCTGAAGGGTAGGTGAAGGGGGTGCCGCCTGAAGTCGTAGAAGTACGCCTTGTCTGTCGGATCTCACTGGGCACCGCTTGGTGCTGGACCACCAAGGTCTATGTCGAAGCGTCTGTCGTCTGCACAAGACACAACACGTGCGGGTGGAGCCCGTGCAGGGGTGAGTAACACAATACTCAGTAAGGACCACAAAACACAAAGGTAAAACCACAAAGGAAAGTATGCATAAAGTAGACTACCAAAGAGGTACTCGAGGTGTAGCCTCTAAGAAGTACAGTCGAGAGAGAGAGTCACTAGAGTCAGCTCACACAGGTATAACTAGTATAGAAAACAAGGATATCAGTCGTAATGTTGAACATCTTGTATTGCCGTGGGACTCATCTCGATGAGTCACCGTGGTCTGCTGGGCCAATGAGGTTCGCTCGTCTGCTGGGCCACTGAGGTCCGTTCGTCTGCTGGGCCACTGAGGTCAGCTCGTCACTAAGGTCTGCTGGATTCCTGCTCGTAGCGCGCTTGATTCTGGGAGAATATACTCCTCAAGCCATCGGTCGTATTTCAACTTCCACGAAAACTCACATGGAGTATGTCAAAAGGACCGTTTCGTCACGAGGGTCCCAATGCTGTAAACGACTCGTCAATCGGACACACAGTTTGGAAGTTATGCCCGTTTTATTGAAAAGGGTCCGGCTGGGTTCGAGTCCGGTTCGACACAACCCGGGCTCCACCGACCTGACCCGCTGGGCCGCTTAGGGCGGCCCGCCTTCTCCAGCTTGGCCCGCTCTTGCCACGCCCGGACGCGACGGTGGTCGCCGCGTCCGCTCCCGGTCAACACAACGGTTTTGTCGCGCGACCGCCCCGCGGGTTGCCGTGGGGCCCACCTGTCGCGGTCCCGCTGGACCGCGGCTCGTTGCCGCGTTCACCGAGGACCCGCCACTGGCAGTTGTCGGCGGCCCCTATCGCTGCCCCGCGGCCGATGCCGCGGAGTGGTACTCGTTAACGCTCCCGATTGGCTGTTAAGCATGTGGTCGCCGGTTTGAGTTGCGAGGGAGGCGAATTAAATCATCGTCAGGCAGGGGACAGTTCCTGCCATGTGTTATCTGGGTCGGTCTGAGGTGGGGGCCTGTTATCTGCCCGTGGGGCAGGGGTCTGCTATCTGCCAAAGGGCTGGGCTCGGGCGTGGCCGAGTTTGGTTGGGCTTTAGGCCCCAACGGAGGGATTCGGGCCTTGTTCGTGTCGGCCCGATCCCTCTGCGTTAGAATTTAAAAACAAGTTGGGAGGAGATTTAAGAATCTAACATGGATAACTCCTATTCAAAAACCCGAGATCAAAAATCCTCCCGCATAAGTGATCGATCCGCGGGTTACCTGTTCGTGGGTTGACCCGCATTCGTCACTCAAATCCATAAATGGGAAAAAAGGAAATTCACTTAGAATCAAACCCCTACCTCGAGGTTGGATCATTCGGCGGCGAAGACCGCACCACCGTCGTTCGTTGTTCCTCAATACGTCGTTGGTGGCGGTTCGTCGATCGTCGCTCCCCAACGCCAAATCTCCAAGGGTTCAGAGCAATATTGGATTGTGCCAACGATCCCGTATTCGGTTAACCCATTAAATGGAGAAAACGCGTTTCAGCGTTTCTGTTATGCTGAGTCGCAGCGTTGTTTACGTTGTTTCATTTATGAAACAACGTTTTTGTTACGCTCGGGTTGCAACGTCGTTACGTTGTAACAAAATTTGAAATTCAAATAAAATAAACTAAAAGTTTATTTTATTTTTCCTTAAGAATTTTTTTAATATATTTTTCTTAAAAGTCCGAAAAGAAACTTTCTCCCTCGACCTGTGCCGGTCGAGGTTAAGTCTGTTTTTAGGTAAAGTCGTCGTTCTGCACGCAACGGTGCCCTCCGATTTTTAATCCGGGCACCCATTTAGAAGTTTCCAAAACCGCGTACGCGCGCTATTTTAAATTAACTTAAAAAAGTTCAATTTTCCGAGCTCTTCGGGACTCAGAATCAAGTGCCGTCTGAGCGCCTGGTCTCGAAATAATCCCATATAATTTAAAAAAAATTTACATGGAATTTCCGAAACATTACACAAGAAGGGTTCCCAATGGGGGCGGGTCGTGACATCCATCCCTTTTGTTGTAACCCTTTAACAACTAACTTGGTCTTGTACCGCTTTCTACCATCTGATTCCTCCTTCAACCAGTATGCCCATTTGTTTTGCAGCGCTTTCTTTCCTTATGATAATTCTGTTAGCGCTTAGGTTCTGTTAGCATGCAGCGAATCCATTTCTTCTTTCATTGCCAACTCTCACTTTCTGGAATCGTTGAGACTCGCCGCTTCTTCTGGGTTCTCGGGTTCTCCTCCATCCGTTAGAAACAAGTAGTGAAGATCAGTTCCAAACCTTTAAACCGGTTGTTTGATCCTGGCAGACCTGGCAGACCTGGCAGACCTATGCAACTCAATCTGCGACTCTTCTCTTTCCGGAACCATTTCTTCCGGAATTTCACCTTTCAGTGCTCTGTCTCGAACTTCTACAGTTCTAGAGTATTTTTGGTACTTCTGGCCTTGATGGCTCTTCTGGACTATCTGCGCTTCATGAATTTTTCATAACTTCTGGTCTTTTGTTCAGATCAACTTGAATATGTTTGGTTGATTCTTTGTTCTCAACTCCATCTTCCACCAAATTCTGATCTTTTCACAAGATCTTCTCATTAGGGAGAACATTCAGGCTTCTAATGACATTGTGTTTGTCATTATCCCAAAGCCAAAACCTGAAGTTTTTATCACTATACCCTACAAAGAAACATGCTTGGGACTTTGCTTCAAGCTTGTCTTTATCCTTGGCATCGAGTGGATATATGCTACACATTTGAAAACTTTTAAGGTGAGAAACATACATTGGTCTCCTGGACCACATCTGTTCTGGATTCTCCTGCCCTATAGGTGCAGGACTTCTGTTAATGTGGTAGGCAGAACAATTGATGACTTCAACCCAAAACTCCTTTGGGAACCCTGCATGCAACCTCACACTCTGTGCTTTCTCATTCATTGTTCATTTCATCCGCTCCGCCACACCGTTTTGTTCCGGTGTCCCAGGTACAATCTTCCCGAACTTGATTCCTTTTTTCCAGCAAAATCTCTAGAATTCCCTGTTACCATACTCACCTTTGTTGTTTGACCTTAAGCACACTTAAGCTTATTACCGACCTCTTTCTCCACCACGGCTCTCCATCGAGCAGACACTCCGAAAACCTTAAATTTGTGCTTAAGGCGGTATACCATACCCTCTGTGTTGAATCATCAATGAATGTAACATCATACAACAACCCGTCATGAGAATGGATTGGAGTGGACCCCCAAACATCCGTATATATGTACTCCAACTTCCGAGACTTAGATGTCCTTCCATTTGTGGCAAACGACACCTTTCTCCGCTTTCCCAGAATACACCTTTCATCCGCCGTATGTGTTTCTCACTTAACCAAGACGGAAATGCCACAATTTTGGACTTTCAGATGTTGACGCTTTGACAATTGTTGTATGCTCCGACAGTTGTTGTTTCATCCGATCTTCCCGTCAAATGCAACGTTTCGTCTTTAACACCTCAGGACACCGTCGTAGTTCCGTGATTGATCTTCCACACTCCTTCCGCAAAGGTTGTACAAAAGTCTGCTGTCCTAAGGACATTAAGTTTTTCCGTAATCCGGGTATGTGCTGAACTTCCTGTAACTCCTAGAAGCTTCTGTTTTCCATTCAGATTTTAACATCACCTTTCCCTTTGATATAAAGAGCTTCATCATCCGCAAGATGGACCTTGCCGAATCTTTCGAAAACATAGTTGGCCATGCTTCCTCTCTCGAACGTAGAATAAAACGATGCTCTAGGATCAATGATCCATGATTCTAATGGAATATTGACATGGAGTAGTAAACTACTTTCTCTCTTAGTTGCAACATTTGCGGAACTTTCGAAAGCGCCCTTTCTGGAATTAACCCTGCGATCCCTATAATCCTTCTTCAAGTGCCTCTTCTTCCTGCAATGCTAACATACGGGTTCGGATCTAGTCGATTTACTTTGATTTCCCCCTTTTATCTTCCGTTTTCTTTCGATCTTTCTATTGAACGAAACGTCCTCTACCTTCGGTATTGAACGCGGTTCCGGCAGGTGCCTAGACTTTCCTCTGTCTGATCTCCTCATTTTGAATGAGATCACGAACGTCCTCAAACGCTAGATTGGTCTTACCGCAAAAATTGATGACAATGGTAACCATCACGTCCCAAGATTTCAGGAGTGATGACAACAACAACAAAGCCCACACTGGATCCACAAACTTTACTCCTATCGATTCAAGCTGACTCTGGATCATGTTGAAGTTGTTGACATGATATGCCACTAACATTTCTTTCGACATTCTCATGCCGAATAACCTTCGCATCATGAACACTTTGTTCATTACTGTTGAGTTCTCATACATATCGGTTAGTGCCTTAATCAATTCTCTAGTGGTCTTCACCTCCTGGATGTTATAAGCAACATTTCTTGCCAACAACATTCATATCACACCAAGTGTCTTCTTATCAAGTCTTTCCCATTCCGCTTTAGCCATTGTTTTTGTTTTGACTCCCTTCAATGGAAGATTGAGGTCCTTTTGGAACAAATAATCCTCAATCTGCATCCTCCAGAATTTGAAGTCCGTCTCGTCGAATTTTTTAATCCGGACTTTGCCTTCTTCTAATTCCATTCCTTCTGAAACATATGACTCCCATTGAAACAGAAACACATGAAGACAAGAAACGTACCGAAGAGTCTGATGTCGAGTGCTCTGAGCCTCACTGAATCACAGACTATGATACCACCTGTTGGGTTCGGAACCATCGATCCGAATCACAGGCTATGATACCACCTGTTGGGTTCGGAACCATCGATCCGAAAGCACCCACTAAAACTTCAAACACAGAAAAAAGTCTGGATCTACTGAAACAAGATGAACTCGCGAAACGATGCATCGGAACCGAACAAGCAATCCAAATAAAAGAACTAAAGAAGAGGCAACAATAAATTATGTGGTTCAGACTTAGTCCCGTTTCACGGGAGAACATTGCTGCTTTCTTTATACCAAACATAAGAAGATTACAATTCATTGTTTTTATTCATAAGTGACCCCACCCCACCTTTTTATAGTGGGGCCCAACTGGTAAAACCGGTGTCACCACCTTCCAATCTTCACGGGGAGCCCGCTGTTGATCATAGCCACATTTGATTGCCCGTAGAATGCACCACCTCAGCCACTCTCTTCTGGTGAACGGTATAAGCCATCTGAAAAAACCTTATGTAACACTCTTAAAGAATCTTACACAGCCTTTGCAAACCGCCAAACATTCCTTACATAAGTCCATCCGAGTGATTGCTACGCGAGCCAGAGCTTCGACCCTCCCATCATTCGGACACGGTCAGTTGCCAACTTGATGGAACTGATTTGAGCCCCTCCAGCGTAACAACCAGCGTAGTGCCCACGTGACTTTTAAGTGTTTTTTTAATTTTTTTAATTATTATTTTTCCCTCTAGCTTAGGAAATTATTTTAAGGGCAGTTTAGTCTTAATTTGTTTAGGGTTTTAGCCTATAGATAGGCCGTCTGCTGCAATTTGTAATCAGCTTTGATTAGATTAATAAAGTTCCCTAAAATTCCCCTGCGCACATCACAACTGGTTCCGGAACACGTTTTTCAGACCAAGCCTGCCTCTGTCGGCCCTCTGCTGCCGCAACCTCCCTCCAAGTTCGAATCCCAAGTTCCGAACTTTCTCTTTCCGGACGCAGAGAAACAAAATCATGAAAGGACTTTTCACACAATCCTAACAATCGGATGATTCAAATTTTGAATGAGAAAGCCAGTTGCATGATGTTAAGTTCTGGTTTCCCAGAGGAGTTTTGGGCTGAAGCGATTAGCTGTACTGCTTATCTTGTGAATCAGAATCCTTCAGTTTTGTTAGGGCGGGATCTTTCAGAAGAACTTTGGTCTGAAAGGATGGTTGACATCTTGCACCTAAATTTTTTTGGAAGTTGCACCTATGTCCATGCTGATGCCAGTTAAGGGGACAACCCAAAGTCCTGATTGTGTTTCTTTGTTGGGTATGGTGATGAAAACTTTGATTTCCGACTCTAGGTTTGTGACTTACGGAAGGTCGTCAGAGCGCAAAACATCCTCTTCAATGAGGGTATCCTTTGGATGGATTAAAACAAGGCGGGAGTAAAGAACTGACACATGCTGATGTTGAACTGAGCAATGAGCTGATGGTTCTAGATTGTTCGGGGAGTTGGTTAGTTCCGATGATATCATTGTTGGGCAAAAATTTCTCAAGTTAACATTGATGTATTTTTGGGTTGATTGTCTTTGTTGACAAAGCGGGTTTCAATGGTCAATTGGGGAGTTCCAGAGATATTGTTGACAAACTATGTTGACAAAGAACCATGACAAAGGAATGAACGCTCTGAAGGCAGTACAAAAAGATCATATACAAGATGGCGTCGTTTATTAGTGTTTGCCAAATTTTTTGGTCTAAAAATTGGAGAATGAAGAAAAGTGTTTTTGGTAAAGGAAGTTGCGCGCAAGTGTTAAAGAGGTTTGGAAAGTTGCGCGCCAGCCATTTTTCAAGATCAGTACATTAAAATATGGAAAAAGAAAGAAGGGCGTGCAAGTTATGGATTTTCCGCGCAAGGTGTGTTTGCGAGGAAGATATTTGCGCGAATGGACTTGTGCGCTCGGGAAAAAGTTGCGCGAGTTGCGTGCAGGGTTGGCAAAATGCCTATAAATAGGTGGCTACTGTTAGTTTGGTGTAGCTCGATCCGTTCTATAGCACTTTTGATTTGGGTGACCGCCTTTCACTGTAGCGATGCGGACTTCCTGTGCGGTTGGTGGAACAATGGATTGTCTTCCTCCTTTTGTAGCTCATTTCAGGCTAGAGTTTCTTTGCGAGAAGCTCTGATAAACTCTTGTAAATTGTGCTCCCGGATTTTCATAGTGAAGTTATTCTGCATCTCTGTGGACGTAGAGATCATTTCTTGAACCACGTAAATCTTTGTATCTTGAGTGTTTTTTCCCTTTTACTCTTGTTTGAATCGTTGTTTTGTCGTTGCGACTTCCGGCGTTTCCGCATCAACTACCCCCTCATTTTATGAAGTTCAACACTTAGAGAGAATTTGAGCTCTGAATCGCGCAAGTAGTGAGTGCCGCGCAAGTAGGGAGTTGCCGCACAAGATGTGAGTTGCGCGCAAGATGTGAGTTGCACGCAAGTAGAAAGTGGCGCGCAAGCTGTTTTTTTGCGAAAAAAGCACATGTTGCGCGCAAGGCATTAAAGCAGCGTGCAAGACATCCAAGAGTTGCGCGGAAGTTTGTAGTTGCCTAGTACATCTGTGGTAAAGCGGTATTCATCAGTGGATGAAAGTGAGACTTCAATAGAGTATCTACATACAGTGGAGGATGCATTCATTAGATATAACGAAGGGACCTACAAGTCCATAAACTGTGTGTGGATCCCTTCCAAGAGCAGTGAACGAATAAAGAAGAATACGGTGATAATTTCCACCGGCAGTGAGCCAGAGAAAGAGATATAAGAAGTGACCTTTGAGAATGCAGTGAGCCGACCCTAAATCTTGTAAAGGCAGTGAGCCTGAGTATAGACAAGATCTAGCCCAAACCATCATTATTGGCAGTGGGGCTTAGTAAATTTGGTACAATCGGCACATCGTCGTTGCATGCTCCTTGGATGTAGCCCAGTGAGGGTGAACCAAGTAAAAATCGTTGTGTCCTTGTGATTGCTTTATTGCTTTACTTTCAGTGTATTATCATCAGATAAAATTGGGAAGGATACGATCAACATTAACATTAAAGAGCATAAGAAGTGACTCTTGTAATAAAGAGGTCAAACTCCAGTGGGACCGGAAGAAGTTTGAAAAGAATATTCATTCCCTGATTCACCCCCCCTCTCAGGTTATCTAGGCCCTTTTTGGACCTAACAATCATACATTCCGGAAGCAGTCTCAGATTGATGTCGGATTCCATTAGTATCGCTAAAGCTAGATGTACCAGAATGTTCTCGAATTATGGAAGCTCGAGGTGGAGTTTCGGAAACACAGGATCCAGAAAGAGCTGGGCCATAGACACGGTACACGATGAGGCTTGTTGAGGAAATTCAACAAATTCAGACGGTGCTCAAAATGCTTGCCATGAAGGAAACTTGATGGGGCAATCGAGAAGTTTCTTGGAAAACGGAATGAATGGTCGTAGTCTGGGAAAGAAGGGGGTGACATTGCGCCTAAGTGGGGCTTGGATAACCACAAACATGGCGAAGTACCATGGTGACACTGTGGAAGAAAGAAAGAGCAGAAGGTATGTTCGGAAGCGACCAAGGACTTGGTTAAAGCCATGATAACAATTCTCAAGTGGGAGATTGCTAGGTTTACCCTGTGAAAACAGTTTTTCATCAAAACCGTTTTTTCCGAAAGGAGCGACTCCAAAAGTTATGATATAGAACCAGATGGTGGCAGTACAGTGAAAATCTGGAATTCAGGCAACAACAACGATGAAAATTGTTTTCAGATGATATTGAAGTGCGGAAGAAGCGGGGGTTGTGTTTTCGGACGCTTGCACTGTTCATCGGAATAAAGGTTGAGTTGGTGCGTTCAGCGGGCAGTTAGAGGTTGCCTGGATCGAGCGACGGTTGTCCATGAAGATCGGCAGGCAGTGAAATCGACGGAAACAAGTCTGGAATTTAGGCAACAACAGCGATGAAAATTGTTTTCGGATGATATTGAAGTGCGGAAGAAGCGGGGGATGTATTTTCGGATGCTTTCACTGTTCACCGGAAGCAAAGGTTGAGTCGGTGCGTTCAGTGGGCAGTTAGAGGTTGCCTTGATCGAGCGGTGGTCGTCCATGAAGATTGGAAGGCGGTGAAATCGATGGAACTGGCTGGCTGCTGCGGAGGCTTGTCTAACAACAGGAACAGCCGAATCATTTTTCCTTTGTTTTCTAGCTTCAGATGCAGGTTCTGAATGCAATTCAAGTTCCTTTATTCTCTCCAGAGTCTGTTCTTCCATGTCGCGCATCCTCTGAAATAAGCGCTCCTCAATGTTGTGCATATCCAGACTCTCGTTTACTGATGTAAACGAATGCTGAAAATTTTCCCAGAGCAGTTTCAACGTTTGCAACTCTACCTTCCATCCTTGTTCGCATTAAGTGCAGGATCCTTCGTAGCAATTTGTCCTCTCCCAGAAACACGAACTTAGTTCTCAAAAACCGATGCGAAACTCGCCAGAGGTAGAGACAAGGGAAAAAACTACGTCGTAGATTACGAACTCCACTAACTCTGTTTGAAAACTCTAATATGCATGAGAATCCAGCTCGAACGAGAAAACTACCGTAACAAACGACTAACCTTTTACGCGTGAAATTCTGAGTCAACTTCACCGAAAATGGCTAGCGCACACGTCTCCTCTGCCGATTGCATATTCCCCAACGGAGTCGCCAAAATTAGGATTCAAGATCAACAGTTACAATTTATCAAGGGAAAAAAACAGAAGTTCAATTCGTATTTGCCAAATTCATTTACAGTATTAAGCAACAACTCAAAAAGATAGATTACAACAGGAGATAACAAGGGAGACCACCTCCCTTAGCTTCTTCCATGCTGTCCCGAGAAACCAAAGGAAAGTCCACCTCTTCGCAGTGTCTGCTCCCAAGTGGTTCGCCTTCCAACTGAATGCTCAAAATGATACCCTCGCATGAAGTCACTTCTTGTTATTTAAAAGGTCTCACGTCCAAGCCAACTAACAATCTCAGAATTATGCTTTTTTACCCTTTATCTTTTGATAAGTAAATAGCAACGGGGGTTGAGAAACCATGGGTTGAGGAATCGAAACTTGAGTGCTAACACCGCAGCAAGGCAACCTTCATAAAGGTAATCCGATAATTGCACAATCTACATAAGGGTAAGCGAAACCTGCGTAAGGGTCATTGGCAATGAACTTGGTTGCGTAAAGGTCATCGTGAGGATTACCAGCTGCGTAAATTTCTTCGTGAGGATGACCAGCTGCATGAAGATAATACAGGCAAGCTGACTTTGAGATTGTCCGGGCTTGAGTTTTTGAAACGGGGAGCAGGTGCTGGCCACGCCATAATGCATAGCGTTTTGTGTTGGAAAATCCCCGCCCAGAAGAAGTCCTTGAGTCAAAACGGGGAGCACCATGCTGTTTCACTTGGCTTGATGGTTTGGAAGTCTGCTTGTGCAAAACGGTCAAGCCCAAAATGGGCTCAGTGGAAGGCGTACCAGATGTAACCGACACCTCTCAAAGTTGGTCAAATTGGACAACAGAAAATCCCTATGCCGTGGAGGTGAGTGTTTCAAATGTCGGGTTTGTGAATTCGAAGTGCAACACGGGCAAGTAACCATTTTACTAGCCGTTTCGAAGAACGTTTTTCCTGGAGATTCACTATATTATGCCGTGGTGTCAAGGAGCAGCGCTTTGGAGGCCGTGGTGTTCGAATTTCTGGAAGTTACAAGCAGTTAAGTGGATTTGGCGCTTTAACAGCCTTTTGGCAGTTATGGTTCGAGATTAACCACTGAATCTGAATCCAATGGTGTCAATTTGCTGGAAGGAAAGCCAAAGGATAAATTTGAAACCAAATCAGTTAGAAGTTACATTGATATTTGAATTTCAAATGGAACTTTTGTTATAAAGAGATCTTTTGTGTAGAATTGAAAAAGAGAGAGAGACCTAAAGATATTGCATATTCGAATCTCAAGGAGAGGAAATCTAGACGAGGGGCTGGAAAGAAAAAGGAAGGTTTGACACCCATTGAAGAACTTGCCAAAGGTAAAGAAGGGGAATTGCTGCATCTAGCAAAGTAAAGGTATTCCGGATTTACTCCTGGAAAGCAGAAGTCTTGGCATTTCTTGAAGAATTTGCCAAAAGTGGAGTTTCCATAACCTCTCATGGAAAGAAGAAGATGTTGCTCATGGTGATATTCACAGCAAGCCTGTGAAGGATCAAGTGGAGATTCAAAGGCACCCATCCTATATCTGGTGCATTATCTACAACAGTGGTGAGACTGTTTTGGTTTAGCCTGCGAGCCAATTTGTATCCCTTTCCTAGGAGCAATGAGCCAAAGGAGGGATGTTCGGGGTAGTGACGCTCGGAAAGCAGTGAGCTGTCCCAAAACCATTCTAAGAGGAGTGACCCCGGGTAGGTTTGACCTAGTCCAATCCCATTAGTGTTTCTGGTGCATAGGCACATTGCCATGCATGCTCCTTGGATTTGCCTATAGCGTTGAACCAAGTAAAATCCCTGTGTCTTGTATGCTGCTTATATTCTGCACTGTACAACTTGGTGGGATTGGGTTTGGCAACATTAAGTAATATCTTGTAAAGGGCTGGTCAAGTAAAGGGATAATGAGATCGACATCTAAATAAAGAGCAAAGCAGTGTGACCCTTTTAAGTAAGGTTGGACCTAGCCCAGAGTCATGTAATAGGAGTGACGTAGCCTAATCTCATTAGTGTTTCTGGTGCATAGGCACATTGCCATGCATGCTCCTTGGATTTTCCTATAGCGTTGAACCAAGTAAAATCCCTGTGTCTTGTATGCATGCTCTTTGGATTTTCCTATAGCGTTGAACAAAGTAAAATCCCTGTGTCTTGTATGCTTGTTTGCTTATATTCTGCACTACACAACTTGGTGGGATTGGGTTTGGCAACATTAAGCAATATCTTGTAAAGGGCTAGTCAAGTAAAGGGATAATGAGATCGACATCTAAATAAAGAGCAAAGCAGTGTGACCCTTTTAAGTAAGGTTGGACCTGGCCTAGAGTCATGTAATAGGAGTCCCACATCGGTTTTCTTATATAATGTATCTCGTAGATCTATCTATAAATTAAGTGTCTAACCTCCAATCGAGTAATGAGATTTAAGTCTACAATCATTACTTATAATGTATTCTAAAAAATATCCATAGTTCAAAAATTACACTATTCTTTCTCATTTATGATAACTCTCTCACAATGTGGTGTTTGATTTCACTAATGTCCTTGGTAGGGTCAAAGGTTTACTTGGACATCCATCAACGGCCTTCTGTGAGGGTTTTTCGTTCTTTGTCTTTTTTTTGTAATAAAGCGTTTCACTATCACAAGTGTGAAATTTTTAATATAATTTGGCCGGTCTAAGGCCAATTATTAGTTAAAAAAATGGAATTAAATACAATGCCTTTTCATATATTTTGGACCATGAATGATGATAGAGATCTTGGAGCCCAAAGGCACAATTGGGTAGCAATCAAGGGCATAAGGGTCATGGCATAGAAAGAATACAGCCTTGGCAAGGAAAGCTGTTAGGGAGGTTAGGAAGGATCCCACCCCAGAAATAAGGGGGAGTTTGCCAGGCTGCTATAAAGAGGTTAAGGCTGGAGAGAGGTGGATGGGAGGAAATATTCTGGAATGGGCTGTGAGGCTTGGGAATCAGTTTCGGCTTGAGCGGGGAGCACCAGTGCTTTCACGAAGTGTCTTTCCTCTACTTCCATTCTTCTTCTACTCCATTGTAATTCTCTTGTTCGATCCACACACATACACACACACACACACAAGTAGTCCTCTGTTTCTATCATTGGTCCAACCCGCCGTTGGCTACCATGATCACTGTCGGTTTCTCTCGTCGGGGGGAGCACTGCCTGATATTCGTTTGAAGAAGGCACGCACTGCTAGTCTTCTTCTCGGACAGCTAAGTTGTGTTTTCTTGAGAGTCGTTTACCGGAGGCATGCGCATGGATCCCTGCTGGATAATCCCCACCTGAGTCCTGCTCGCATGAGTGGGGGCGCTGACAGTTTTTTTTTCTCTCCCTACGGAGGGACGGTCTGCTGGTTCTCGCTCACATAGGAGGAAACCGACCATTCATTTTCCGCCGCGCCTTCGCTCAGAGGTGACATCCACTGCTGGATCGTGTGCAGAGACAGCGCGTTCGCTCGAAGGCAATGCAACGTCGACTTCCGCTCTCGCAAGAGACGACCGATGCGATAGGGGAAACCTGGATGATTTCGTTTGAAGAAGTCATGCACAACAATTATTGTTTCTCGACCGGACGCTTGAACAATTTTTTGTTCCAAGGAGGCGTGCGCTTCGTCAGCCTACGATTCGGAGGAGACGCATTGCTTGAAACTTCATCCCTCCCTGTTGTCACTCCGAGGGGATGCTCGCTGACGTACTACTTTCAGTGGAGGCATGCAAAATTGACTCGCATCCGCAGGGGGGAGTATTGCTTGCTCGCGTTCGGACGCAACACGTCCTGCCGCTTTTCTCTTGCCGCGTCATGATGACTCGCCACCAATCGCGTCTTGATGCCTTGGACCGCCGCATGGACAGCCTTGAAGCAGCAGTGCCCAATTTGGCGTCGATGATGAATTCATTTACACTAGAGAAAGCTGAATTCTGGAGGAGTCTCTCTTACTTGGTGGCTCGCCTGAAGAAATTGCTACCACAGGAGGAGACGTGTCCGTCACTCACAGTAATTACTCAGCGACACCAGGCGAACCGACGATGCCAGGGTGGATTACTAATACCATCGACAGCACATATAGCGACCAACGATCGTCGGCGATGGTGAAAGAATCAAACACGGACAGCTTCGCAGGTGACTCAATATCGGATGCTCGGCAGGAGGAGTTTTCTGTCTTTGACAACAGAAATCCGTGTGACTGGGTAAAGCTGCAGCAACAGAGGAGTGCACTTTGTTCGCCCCAGTGCTCTTTTATGGGGTGCCAGGGGGGATGCACTTCACGATGAGGCGACTTTGCCTGCCTTGATGTCATCACTGCTTGAAGGGCGTTACGCGCCGTCTGCTGCTACGCAGGCTGTTAGAAACCACGTATGCCATGGTGGGTAATAAGGGGTAAAAGAGTTTCTAGGGTGGGTCTATTATTTTGTTAGAAGATTCTGGACTCGCATGTGGGGTTGAGCATCTGTTATATAAGTCGGGGGGTGAGTTAGGGGGGAAGGGAATATATTGTTTGTCAGATTTGATCGTAGTCTTGGGAATCAACCATTATGGCTTGGGAAGGAGAGCGATGTGTCTCCTAATTTCTCTTCCTCATTTATAATATACAAGTCGCCTGTTCTGTTGGCACAAGTATCTAACAATTGGTTCGACTTGCTGCTGCCTTCTTGTTGCTCAAAGGAGACACACTGTCGGAACTCCTTCCTTTCTGTAAGTCGAATTCATCGCGTCCCATGGTAGCACGCATCATCGGTAGAAATCATCTTGATCGGATAGACGCGACTTGCTCGACTGGATTTCTTCACTGTCGCTGGCGCGCCCTACCGGGACTTCATTAGAGGTAACGCACGCTGCAGACTACCGTTCAGAGCAGACGCACATGAACCGCATTTGATGGCCCAGTGTGGGACAACGTGCACGCACACGGCGGGATTTCTTCACACCGTACATCGCACGCTTTGTCACCTTTCGTTCAGTAGCGCTGCGTTTTGCCGGAAATCATATGGCGACAATGCGTTTTAGCCGGACTTGATCGAAGGGGACTCATTCATGCTGTCGCACGCTAGGAGCCGCACACAACTGGATGCGCATAGTGCCGTTTCTTCTCGGGTGTGCATTACTGTTTCACAAACTCACACCGTTCTTCATGTTCTGTTGCCCCCGCACTGCTAGGATACATCCACATCACCGACACATTCATTGAAGGATTGCCGGCGTGATGGAGACTTAGAAGCAAACTCGCCGGGAGAAAGTCGACTAGCGGCTAGGACGACTTCAAGTCTTACTAGAAACTTGAGGATACGAGCAGACTGCCTTTTGACGGGCCTAGGCGCACGACATTGCTGAACTCACCAAGACTGCCTACGACTTGGTTTGCCGCCTGGACAAGGCACCACAGCTGGATGAGGCACATCCATCTCTATTGACAGAGGTCTCTTCCTCGCGCGCGCAACAGTCAGACAAACCTCTTACACCTGACCTGGATGCTGGTGTCGCTACTTTCCACACCGGCTCAGGGTAGCAGTCTTCTGCTTGGCGGGTGCAACTCCTGGTTTTTACTGGCATGGATCTAAGGGGTTGGATTGTGCGCACTGAGATGTATTTTTGTATTCACTAGACCACCGAAGCTGGGAAAATCACCCTGGCTCAGTTGAGTATGGAGGGCGTCGCTATCCACTGGTTTACAATTCTGGTTGAGGTGCACTCGACTTTAACTTGGGCAATGTTCAAAGAGCAGCTGATCGAACATTTTAGCATCTTGGAGATTCGGAACCCTTACGAAGAGCTTGTAGCCCTCTAGCAGCAGGGATCGGTCCCGGATTATATTGAGCAATTTGAGTATCTCGCGTCCTTGCTACCCCGCCAACCTGAGGCCCAATATATTGGTTATTTCTTGTATGGATTAGGTGTTGGATTGGTGTAACCCGATCCTTTTTGGATGATGTTGGGCCAAATGATTGTGGTCCATACTGAACACCAGACTGCAACTCCGCGGGTCGAGCTTCACGGTGAGCTCATTGGGGGTTACAGGTGGTACATGCCCCTGCTCTGAGGGCCGAAGGTCTCCAACCCAAATTTTGGGGGCACTGTAGCAACTGTGACCGACTGTAGCTGAGCTGATCGGACGACACCGACATGCTACCGTAGCAGTGCGGACTTTGGTGACAATGGTATTATAGCTTCGTGGATTTTCAGCCATCGGCCACTGTAGCAACTTGGACTTGGGTGACCACGACACTGTAGCGATGCGGACTTCCAGCCGCCGACCACTGTAGTAACTTGAACTTGGGTGACCGTGACACTGTAGCGATGCAGATTTCCAGCCACCGTTCACTGTAGCAGTGCAAACTTTCTGTGCGGTTGGTGGCACAATACTTCATATTCTTTGTTAGCCTATTTCGGGTTAGGGTTTCTGTGTGAAACTTTGAGATCTCTCTGTATTTTTTACCCCCGAAACTAGTGAAATTCTACCTCTTCGTGGACGTAGGGATCATTTCCCGAACCACGTAAATCTCTATGTCCCAAGATCTTCTTTTCGTTCTTTTGTTTTTCCCTTTTACTCTTTTGTGAATCGTCTGTCGCTTCATTGCTCCTACCGTTTTCCGCAACACTAGGCGCCGATATTCGAAGTTGGGTTCGCATTCACGACCCACCGACTCGGTTGCAGACCATGCGCTTAGCTCGAAATGTGGAGCTCGCTATCACGGGATGCGAGGGTTCTCAATTCCACGGCGGGGGTCCTGCAAATTCACTAAGTTACGCTTGTCTGAATCGTGTCATCCTCCGATGCTTGGGGCTATACCAACCATATAGGATTTTTCTCCAACCAGCCAAACACGGAGAGGCCGTTGAGACTAGAGCTTGCCGCAAGACACCTACTCACAACCCCTGATGGGTGAGGTGTTCGATACTTGACCACCCAGGAGTGGGAGGATCGACGCCGCAAGGGTCTTTGTTTCCGATGCGGTCAGCTCTATAGGTCCATGCACAGGTGTCCCGATCCACATTTACGGGTACTGTTACTGGGCGAAGAAGATGCGGGATATGAAGAAGGGGAAGCAGAGTGGGGCCCAAAGGCAGCCCGCGACAACGAGGAACCAGTTCCCCACATTCAGCCTTGAGGAAAAGGTTGATTTCAAGGGGTGTCCAGTGTTATAAACTACATCTGACATGGTGAGTAATAAGGGGTAAAAGAGTTTCTAGGCTGGGTCTGTTATTTTGTTAGAAGATTCTGGACTCACATGTGGGGCTGAGAACTTATTATATAAGTCGGGGTGAGTGAGGGAGGAAGGGAACATATTGTTTGTTAGACAGTTTGACCGTAAGTTTGGGAATCAGCCATTACGGCTTGGGTAGGAGAGCGACATGGCTCATGATTTCTCCTCCTCCTCCATTCTTCCTTGTTTATAATATACAAGTACCCTATTCTGTTGGTGTGGTTACCCAACACAGGTGAAACAGGGCGACAAAGCAGCGTTGTCAGGACTCACATCAGCGGTGGAAGCTTGGTCGACGACAAAAGAAGCTCAGGCCGCACTCGGGAAATTCAGGGAGTCGATCCAATCCGCTGCTCTTTTTATCTGGAAGCTGCATGGAGAGTTGTGGGCCCATGTAGCAGTGCAGAGTATCTGGGAGATAGCCTGACATACGTGGGTAGAAATAATACATGCTAACGACCACAACAGCTCTGTCCTATGACGGTGGCGTTGCTTGGTTCTGCCCAAAGCATAAAACGCGGGGTAGCGTATCTGGGAGATTGTTTGGCTCGCTTGCGTAGCAAGGCCACCCTTCTTCAGTCTTGAAAACAAGACTGTTTTCAAGGGGTGGTGAGGTGATAGGGATCGTGGAGCCCAGGGGCATAGGTGGGTAGCAATCAGGGGCATAAGGGTCATCGCATAGGTAGAATACAGCCTGGGCAAGACAAACTGTTGGGGAGGTTAGGAAGGGTCCCACCCAGAAATAAGGGGGAGGTTGTCAGCTTGTTATAAAGAGGGTAAGGCTGGAGAGAGGGTGAGGGAAGTAAATATTTTGGAATCGGCCGCGAAGCTTGGGAATCGGCTTCGGCTTGGGTGGGGAGCAGCAGTGCTTTCCCAAAGTGTCTTTCATCTACTTCTTCCATTCTTCTTCTACTCCACTGTAATTCTTTGGTTCGATTCACACACACACACAAGTAGTCCTCTGTTTCTATCATATAACCTTTCATTTTTTCCCTTACATTGTGGACCGGAAGTAAAATTTGTTTTAGATGATGGTTTAGACCTCATGGGATAGTTTTTTTTTTGGCTCTATCGTTGGACAGTACTTGTTGAAAACACAGTTAATGTTGCTTACACTTAGTGTTAAAACTTCGTTTGACAGTACTTATATCACCTATGATAAGCAGTTGGGAAAAGTAAATGATGTTTGAATGCTTGCACTTAAATTTCTGAGGAAGATCCCTTAAAAAAGTTGGCATAAAAACATTTTTTTAAGTACCAATCTGGAAATATTTATACAAAAAGTATTGCCAAACAGAGCCTTAGTAGTGCAATGTCGATCAGGATCCTCTCTAATGCTCAGATTCTAGGATAGGAGATCAACTGTTGTGGATGTATCACATCAACATATTCATAGATTGTCCTGCAACATATTCACAACTGTTAACGATTTGTGCTCATCTCTCCTGCACGGAAGATTATCAGCAGTGGTGTATTTGCATAACTTCTCCTTGAACATTCATTAATACAGAAGCCTGCACCCTCTCAACTTGCAGGAAATCATGCAAGATCCTCATGTAGCAGCCGATGGTTATACATATGAAGCTGAAGCAATCAAAGCTTGGATTGATGGCGGTAATGAAATTTCTCCCATGACCAGTGAGAAGCTGTCACACATTAACTTCGTTCCGAACCTCGCTCTCCGTTCTGCAATTCAGGATTGGTCGAAGAAGTCGTGAAGATCTCCTGTTCATTCCCATTACTCTTGGTAATTCATAGTTCTGTTGCGTTTTGCTTTTACAGTGTCATTCTGCTTCTTTTTCAACTATGGTTCTTCATTTAGATTCAATCCATCCAGCATGGTAGAAAAGATGGTCATGTGCATGTCTTCTACGTGGCACATCTGGTTTTGTAAATAACTAGCAAGCCATCCATCATGTAATCATTTCCACTCATCAAAAGCCGATTTCGTAAATTTGTATCGATCTTGTGTAATTCACCTCCACTTTAGAATTTTGTGTTTTGTGTTTTTTGTTTTTTAATCTTCTGAGATTCTACGGTCTTCTGTTTCAGGGTGCATGCCTGGGAATTTCATGTAAATGTTGGCTCATATCCTCTCTTTTGGCGAGGAATGCTTGTAAGGCCTCGAATGTACTATGTTACTCATAAAATACTCACTTATAAATCATGGTGATAAATAAGGTCCTGAATGTACCAATATTAAAATAGTTCATATATTTCTGATCGTGATCTATAAATACACTTTTCCTTCAGAGACAAATTTCTGGTTCTATTATTTTTACATGGTATTGGAGTCAATTCTAAGAAACCCTTGCTCTTCAGAAAACTCCGGGGCATCATTCCCTCACTTCTCCAGGTGTGCAACAGTCGCCCTCTCTAGGGGCAACAAGCTCCCACTGCTACAACAAATTTCTCACAGGCCTCTACTGTAGCCTGATTCCTCCACTGAACAGAAAATTTCTGCATCCGCATAAATTCCTCCAATGGGCCTGGTCATGCATTTCTAAAATTCCTCCCTAGTCTCCCTGGATGGACAGCCTAGGATGGTGTACCAAGCCAACCTCCTTGAATAGACTGCCCAAGCCCAGTGCCCTAGCAACGTCTTTGCTACATGTCTCTGCATCTTATGTTATTCACACACCATCCATGCCCCCAATGACATGTCCTTTGCACTCCCCTCGTGCCGTGCTTGACTGCTTGTTTGTCCTCTTCTTAACCGTCTTTTGGTTTTTATTGATGGCTTTCAGGCTTCTTGCCCATTTTGTATGTGTGTTAATTTCGATATGGTAAGTTCTATTTTGTCTTGTTCTCAATGTTATTGTTTATGTCCACCGTTCTGTGATTCGATGCAATGCATGGTCGAGCTCTCTGATGGGGAGTTTCAACGAATACAATGTCAACGTGGAGTCTACCTCCTCCAATATCAATATAATCCAGTTTGATGTCTGCTTGGCTCCTTTCTCTCATTGTCCTAATGTGTGGCTAGGTGACTCTGGTGTATCCGATCATGTTGAAGTGACCTAAGTGTTTTATTTTTATTTTTATTTTTGCATTTGTTGTCAATTGTTAATGATGACATGAGATCATTAATCAAGGGGGAGATTGAAGTATTCTTGATAAATTTGTTGTGTTTATAGCTGAATGTTATGTGACTAAGCTAATGTTTTGTGCTTGAAGTATATTGTGAATACTGTTCATTGGTTGATGAATGTTCTGCTTCATGCTTGAAGTGTTCTGTGCTGAGATTGTTTTGTGCCAGTTTGATTCTTGTTTCAGGTTGAGATAATGCTTCCGATGAACGTGTTTATGATTTATTGATATAAATAGAGAGAGCTCAAAATTTAGGAAGTTGTGATCAACATGTTTTGTGCCATTTTGATTCTTGTTTCAGGTTGAGATAATGCTTCCGATGAATGTGTTTATGATTGATTGATATAAATAGAGAGAGCTCAAAATTTAGGAAGTTGTGATCAACATGATGAATTCATTTATGAATAGCAAATTATCTTCTCAGATGTTCATGAAGATTCATCATTCTTGGAGGAAGATGTATTTGTTGTTGATTTGACAATGCACTACAAAGTATATTTCTTGGTGTGATCTTGTCATTGTTGGTGTATTAGTGTGGGAGCACTTTGTATTCAAGTTTTGGATTATCCTTGTTTGATTTTAAACATATGATGATGATAAACCTATTATGCTGATATTAAATCATATGATCATAAGTGATTCATGACACGACCTGACCCACTAGGACCTCACCTGAGGAGAGGATTCAGAGCAAGTAGCAACCACAAGAACAGAGCCAATCAAATTGAAAGAATGAGAGGGCATGACAACTGTTATCGGTACCAGGCACCGTGCAGCTCTGCATGAAGGGTGGGGAGCTGGGCATCTTCAATGAGCTGATGTTGGGGAGAGACAATTCTAGTGGTTTGGTTGAGCTTTCGGGTCATGGTTTGGGCATTATGCCTATGGGCCTTTGGGTTATGTACTGGGCCTATGGGTCATATAAGAGTCATCTCTCAACCCAGTTTAAAAAAGAGGATTATCCAATAAATAAAAAATCTAGGTTTTCAGGCCATTTAGGCAGGTATAAAATTTTGAGCTTTTTCTGAAAAGGAATAACATTATGCATTTTAAAATATTATTTGAACTTGGAAAACGTAGCATTTTTAAAACTTAGGTAAAACGGTAGTCTTACCAAGGGGAAAATGTCAAAACATGTTAAAAACATATTTCCAAATGGATGGTTGAGGTGTGACTCGACCAAACCTCACTTCCTTTCCTCATTTGTCCCTTTTTGAAGCCCTTGACCTTTAATAGTGAAATAACATTATTGAAATTCAATGGGTATTTTCAAACCATCATTCTCTTCACTTGTAAAAAAGTAACATGTCCCATCGTTGGTGGTGGGGTGGTAAGGGTTTTGGGGGGGGGGGGGGGGGTAAAGGGTAGGTCGCGGGGTCAAGTCTTCGGGCTTGCAATTTAATGTAATTTTCCTCGTGTTGTTTGCCGCTTTCGCGGTTGTACCTAATTAAAAAAAAACTTGTAAAACTGTAACATTTCCACCACTTCAAGACTCACATCTCCTTTGAATTTCTTGTTGAAACTGTTTCACTTTGCTCCTCTTAGAACCCTATCCCACACCATAAGCTTATGACCACTTTAGTTTGTTAGTATTTTCATTATATATTCAATCCTTTCTATTCAATAAGAAAACAAAATAACATCGATCGCGTGTACGTGCAAACTACCGCATCCATGAATGAATTTGATGAATTATAATGTTTTATATGTCACAATTGTAACTTTGAAACAACAATTTATCATATACCATCTTTTTGTCCATTCATTGAGAAATGAGATCGTTAATTGTATGTATATGCGGACAACTGTCTCCACGAACAACAAATTTTATTTGTCATCACGACCCATCTTGGAAGGTTTTAAGAATGGATTTATCAAGGATATATGATAATGATGACATGTTTAAGCTTACGGAGATGTCATATTATCATCATCTAAAGACATTCCCTAACTCATAAAAACATTATAAAATGTAATAAGTTTATCTGCATTTCATTAATCTATGACGAAGTATGAATCAGATGTTTGAATACTCTAAAAAATGACAAAATTCTCTGTAACATTTCTAGAATTCTGCAAATTCTAGAATATGAGTGCTAGTGTATTTTGATATCTCAAACTACAGAAGTCAGATTTAGGTTTATTTTAAGCGGATGTTTGAATTATCTCACTAGAACAGTAGAATTATCTTACTGGAATAGTAGAATTATTTTAGTCAAATAGTGGTCTGAGAAATATCTTATAAGGCTTGAGGAGAATTATCTTACTTGGAAGATGAACATCTTACTCAAATAGAATTATCTTACGTAGGAATTATCTTACAAAGATTGGGTAAGCAGAAATATTTTATACACCTGGAGAATTATCTTATGTTGTAAATCTCTTATGAGAATTCTCTTGAAAAATATCTTAGGTGAGTTAGCAGATCAACTCTCCGCCTTAGAAGCGTGAATTGAAGATTTTGAACGTGGACTGAAAACATAGTGTTACAGAATAGAAATCAGAAGCGCATCACCTTCATTTTATAGGAAATGCTACAGGAATTTAACCAGTATGAAAGTAGTGGTATCGGTTGAATTTGAAATGAGTTTTATGACTTATTGAAGCTTAGTCTCACTCGATGAAAATTTTCAGAACTCTATCTACAGTTTTGAGATTTAAATTTGCTGCAATCATATATTATTTATTCGATACGATTTATTAGTTGGATATTGATTGATACATTATTGTGAAGCTATAAGAAGTGGGTTTCAACTTACAGAGCAAGTCTTTGCGATGTATTTGAAAGTAAAATATTTTAGGAGTTGTTTACCATTGTAGTATTATGGAAAAAGGTCCAGTGCTTTATTATGATCAATATCGAGAGCTTTGAACTTTTCCAAATATGGAAACATATTTCAAGATAACAAAGATGATCTAACAACTCATGATATACCGATTTGCTAAATTTGTTAAATGTTTACCTTTACTCTTTTTTTGCTTATGTAAATAAATTGTATATATAATCCCAGTAATTAAGGACCAAGTTTCTTTTGGGTCCCAATTCCAATAGGATCTTCATGCTTCATCTTCCCATACTGATCCAGATATAATACCTATAGTTAAAGACAAAAGAAAAGTAAAAAAGGTGGAAAGAGAGAAAAAGCTATAACCGACAAATGTTTCTCTATATATATTTTCTGGGCCACTCAAAGAAAAGTGAGACTTGCGTGTGTGGGAAAAATAAAAATAGAAGTGTTGCGTCATTTTGATATGCACATCTACTGCTCAACACCTCGGAAGAGAGAATTGAAATACTTTGTATATCTACTATTCTCTCACTGTGCGAAGAACAAAGAAGACAACCTGTGAAAAAGAAGAATAATATTTTTTATGCTACTATTCGAAGGAGGAAGGAAGCCTGTATTATTCTTGAAGATCTTTTAGCTATTGTTATTTGTTGACGATCCTTATCATCCGTCAGTTGCGGAGGCAACTATGTGCTGAAGATGTATCAACCTTCTACATCTCATATATTTTCTCTAAGTGTCGACTGCTTGTTCTCAATCTTGTGAAGTGTCATCTTCTTGTTCTAAGCTATTGAGTTTCTCAGTAAAAGAACCTGAAGGCCTGGTAAAAGCCTTGTAACAAGTGATGGCTACATGCACTCAAGCCGAGCAGTCCCTAGGGAAAAGACTAATTCTATTAAATCACCAAGCATGTGGAGTAGAGTATTATTTTTAAAGGGACTCAATTCACACCTCTTGAGTTTTCATCTACTCACCTTAGGACAACAATCGATATCAGAGCAGAGGCTCTCTTTCTGGAGATCTTTGAAGATATACTGCTCTTTTTACCTATCACAAACATTTGATATCAACCTTGAATCTCTTTATGATATTCTTGAAGATCTCTTTTTTATTTAATAAGCTTGAGGGGAAGATCATTTGACAGAGACTGTTTTCAATGGACGATCTTATCGAAGGCATGTCCATGATTCATGCTTCTTATTTTAATAGTGAAAATGAAGGTTGTTGGAAAGCTAGGATGATTATATATTTAAAGAATTTTGGTTTAAAAGTATATTTGAAAGTTGCCAAGCCTTATAAAATCCCCAATGGAAAACCAGAGAAGTGGAGTGCTATTGATGAGGTTGAATATGATTTAAATTCCAAAGCTATGAATGCAATCATTTGTGGCCTTGGTCTAGATGAGTTCAATCGTGTTTCTCAATGCTTAATTGCTTATGAAATGTGGGAGACAATTTCTATTACTTATGAAGGTATGAATAATATTCAACAACTAAGGTATAATACCGTTAAGTTTAAGTTTGATACATTTAGAATGTATGAAGAGGAAAGTATTACACAGTTGAATGGAAAACTCACCGAGTTAGTAAATGATGTTTTTGCCCTGGGAACATCTATTCCGAAATCTGATCAGGCCTTGAAAGTGCTCAACTTTCTACCCTCTAAGTGGAATGGAATCTCTGTGTATATTCAACAATCAACACCTGTTAAAGATTTGAAGATGAAAGAGTTGATTGGAACCTTAATGGTGTATGAATATAAGATGCAAACTGAGAGTGAAAATCATATTTTTATAAAAAAGGAGAACATTTCTCTCAAAGTTTCAGCAGATGAATACTCAATTCAGATTCTAATAGTTTAGCTTCAAATGATGAATTATCGGAGATTGAAAGAAAGTTTTGAAAGCTATACCAAAAAAGAAAGGTGAAGAAAGCTATGAAAGCTACTTGGAGTGCCTTTGAGGACTATAACAGCGACCCGACTTCTAACTCTGAAGTTGATCATGAAAATCAAAAGAAAAATCTATGTCTTATGGATCAAGCTGAGGAGGTATAATCATCTTTTTACTCAAAAAATTCTATTACTGAAAAGTTATGTTTTAATAGACTTAATGAATATTGTTATATGCTTGAAGAGAAATTTGAAGACGTAAAGAAAAAACATAAGAATATTAGAAAATCTTATGATGATATTTTTATTGAAAAAGAATCTTTATCTAAACAAATTTCTAATTTAAGGTAAAATTTTGATAAAACAACTTGTTTTTTCCATGAAATTAAATTTAAGGATTTTCTAAATTTCCAATTTAAGGTAAAATTTTGATAAAACAACTTGTGTTTTCCATGAAATTAAATTTAAGGATTTTCTAGCTGAAAAAAGAATCTTTACAACTTTTTGTTAGTGTGTAGATTTGGAATTGGAAGCAAAGGAGAAAAAGAAAAAATTTACAAAAACTATTTTTTACCTAGTTTTAACAGTAAAAGCACATCAACTATTAGGTGCTTTCATTGTGGAATTAATGGTCACTATGCAAATGATTATTGTTTTAAAATTCTTCATATTTGTGGTGTAAAACATGTATTTTTTTCAAAAAAAAATCTCTAAGTTTAAATATGGAATTTTTATATGAAACAATAAGATTTGGTTGTCCAAATCTCTTGTAACTAACACCATCAAACCCAAAAGTGTGTGGGTACCAAAAGGTACATTTGTTTGATTTTTTACAGGACTATACCACTGAAATCTAATGTAAAATCATTTGGCGGTTACTCAAATAATGGAGATAAATTTTAAAAGGAATGATCCTTGAAGTTGGAACTGCTATCCAAGGAATTCTTATTTCATTTTTGTTTTAATATTTCTATATGATTAAAATGAATTATTTATTTTATACAGGGGGAGAAGAGATTTTAAATTCTTTATCTTTTATTCATCAACGTTGTAATTTCATGTGGTTAAACTCTTTAGTTATATTACCATTTTAAATTCTTAATGTATGGCCAAAATGCACGTATTTTAAGGTTTTATCTATTGGTATGTGCTAATCTATAAATTTTCTATCTTGAAAGTAAGCACGTGTTTAATGAAATTTTATTTGGCTTACTTGCATGTGTTGTAATGTCATTTTACTACCTTTATAGAATTGTTTTATGTATTTCATGTAATGCTATATTGATTTTTCTTAAACTTGTTATGAAATTCTTTGAATATGTTTAATATGTTTCACATTGATGAAAAATGACCATTGTCCTATCTTTTTAAGAAAGGAAGCATTCTTTGTTAAATCTTTTTAAAAGTAGGATCATAAATTAAGGGGGGGCTTCAATATTTTTTTAAAAACTATTTGATGTTATGAAATTAGATTTCTCATTTCAACATGTTGTATTAATTATTTCACACTTTGAAGCATGCTAGGGGTTCAGTTAAAATAGTTCATTATTTAATTCCCTATATACTTTTTGATAGTTTTGTTTTGTTTGAGTGGGAGTTAACATTTAGCTTTCATTTTGATATTAACATGAGTTGAAATGTTTATGTTTAATGGCTCCTTGAGTATAATTGATTTATATTTTTAAGGGAAATATATTATCTTTTTTGAATTTATTTCTTACTACTAATTCATGATGTGTTAAGTGTTTAAAATTTTAATGCATGTTGGAGTTTTTGTTAAAACTATTCTAGAAACATGTTTAATGGGTTAACTGGTTAGTATTTTTCAGGGTCAGAATACCCGCCTCTTCCATAAATTAGAAGACTTTTATATCCACTGTTTTATTAATTTTAAAGCATGTGTTTGTTGCTTATTATTTGTAAAAAAGGGGGAGATTAGATTTCCATGTATAATCTTTTTGTATGACCCTTGTTATTACTTTATTATTCCTTTTTGTATGATATAACATTTATTGCCTTAACCTTTTTGATCATTACAAAAATGGGGAGAGTGAGTTCGGGCTTTGTAATTATCAAAAAGGGGAATAATGTTGAGTGGATCCTTGTCATTATCATTTGTGTTTTGATAATTACATCACCCTCTCTTTGTTTTATTTGTTTTTACCTTGATTTATTCATATATTAAATATTCTCATATATGTTAACAACTGTTATATATGTTATTAGATATTATTCATTGTTTATATATGTTCTTATACAATTCTATTATGATTCAGAACTTCTCACATTTTATGTTTGAAGAATGTTGGTTAGAATAGATTCTTTTAGGTGAAAAGAATCCTAGAAATCAGAAATCTAGAATATGGAAATCCATTTTTACTACCTCTCTATATATTGAATATATCTGGAGCTATAATACTCATAATTTCATAAATCCATTTTTTTAGCAATATAAGAGGATTATCTAGGATTTCTTCAACTACACTGAAGGTCAAATTAGTTGTTTCATATTCACTTTTTTTGTCTGAATTTGCAGCAACTGTTCAATTGTACAACAAATTTTCAAATTACAGTTGCTTCGGTTTTCTAGTTATATCTCAAGTTAAAATTATTGGAATTTCATGAAACTTATTGGGATGTATAGACAATAGAACTATCTACATTTCTATAAACTACAAAGAAATCTGATAATATTGTTTGGATGCTCTAAAAATTCATCTAGGTTCTCTAAGTTTTTCTATAGCTTGGCAGTTTTTTAGATTATGCGTGCTTCTGTTTTTCAATGATAACTCAAGCTAAAGAACTCCAAATAAAACGCCACTTGTTGGGTTGGAAACCTAATAAGTTTATCTACATTTCATTAATCTACATTTCATTAATCTACATTTCTCAAATATAATTATCTTACATAGGAATTATCTTATGAATATTGGGTAAGGAGAAATATCTTACGCACTTTAAGAATTATCTTATGTTGTAAATCACTTATGATAATTTTCCTAAAAATTTTCTTATGTGAGTTAGTAGATCAACTCTCCTCCTCAGAACTTCTTGGCACCACAAATTGAAAAATTCAACCTACAGAAATGTGAATTGAATATTTCAAATGTAAACTAAAAATAGAGTGTTACAGAATATATTTTAGAAGTGCATCAACTTCATTTTACAAGAAATGCTATAGGAAATAAACAACATAAAAGTAGTGATATCAGTTGAATTTGAAATGGGTTTTATGACTTGTAGAAGCTTAGTCTCACTGGTTGAAATTTTCTATAACTCTGTTATAGTTTTGAGATTTAAATTTGTTACAATAATATATGGTTTATTCTATATGATTTATTAGTTGGATATTGATTACTACATTATTACGAAGCTATAAGAAGCGGGTTTTCAACTTACAGAGAAAGTCATTGCGATGTATTTTAAAGTCAAATATTTTTGAAGGAGTTGTTTACTATTGTATTTTTATAGAAAAAGGTGTAGTGCTTTATTATCATCAATATCAAGAGCTTTGAACTTTTCCAAATATGGAAACATATTTCAAGATAAAAAATATGATCTAACGGTTCATGATATGTTGATTCTTGTGAATAATATTAAGGAAAACTCAGGTCTGACACATTTTATAAATGTAGAATATTTATTCGTGATGGCTATCTGATAAAAGAAAACTAAAAAGGTGGAAATATATAAGATGTAACAGACATAATTTTCTCTCTATATATTTTCTGGGTTGCTCAAAGAAAAGTGAGTCTTATGAGTGCAGGAAAAATAAAAATATTTTTTTTCATCATTTTGATATGCACATATGCTGCTCAACACCTTTGAAGAGTGAATTGGAATACTCTGTATATCTACAATTATATCACTGTGTGAAGAACAGAGAAGAAGACAACCTGTGTAAAATAATAATAATATTATTTATGTTGCTATTTAAAGGAGGAAGGAAGCCTGCATTATTCTTGAAGATCTTTTAGATATTATTTTTTTGTTGATGATCCTTATCATCCACCAATTTCTTGGGAAACTTTGTGCCAAAGATGTATCAGCCATCTATTTCTCATATATTTTCTCTAAGTGTCGACTGCTTGTACTTAGCCGTGTAAAGTGTCAGTTTTTTGTTCCAATCTATTGAGGTTCCCAGTAAAATAACCTGAAGGCCTAATAAAAACCTTGAAATAAGTGTAAGCAGCTTGCACTCAAGTTAGGTAGTCCCCACAAAAAGGACTGGTTCTAGTAAAATCACTAAGCTCATGGAGTAGAGCGTTGGTGGAGTGGACTAGGGGATTTTTATGCCTCGAACCACTATACATCATTGAATTCTCATCTCTTTACTTTCTTATAATTCCGTTTCATTACTATCTTAAAGAAATAGGACAAAATCAACATTGATTTAAGAGGGAAGTTTAAATTAGATAATATTTTCAAAGGGACTTAATTCACTCCCCCTCTTGAGTCTTCGTCTACTCACCTTAGGACAAAAATAATACCCATTTCTTTTTTGAGGAATTATGTTTTATATACACATCTTCTTCCATTAATATTTCATTTATAAAGTGTGAGATTGCAAAGAATAATTCCCATATTTTCTAATGAACCTTTATTTTCCATGTCCATATTTTCCCTTTTCGCCAAAGTTTTCCTTCTTATTTGGAAAACTATTTTGTTTTATCTCTTGTGACCCTCATATTTTTCTTTAACACTTTTTAAAGGGAAGTTTTATTAATTCTTAAAATTCTCTTTGAAAATTTATGTAAAATATTTTGGAAATGATTTTAAACTCCATTTTACAAACAATTTACAAGAGCTTTAAACAAATACTTTTAAATGGTTTTCTTCTAATTTCTTCTCAGTCTCTAAAAAATTTACCTCCAATGGATTTGTGTTTCATGATTCACCTTATATGTTATCTTATAATGTATTTCATTTGGTTAAAGAAGTTATGGAATCATTTGATTTTAATTTTGAATCAATTTTATAAGACACCGTTTGATAATGTTATGAAACCCATTTTCTTTCCACATGTTCTTAATGATATGATGATTTGGAAATAACATGAAACCCATTTTATTTATATGGGTTATTTTATAATATGATTATTTCCTTTTAAGTGTCACCTAAATGTATGGAATATGAGACAAACAATTCATATATCTCCATCCAGTGCATTGGGAAAAGACTTATATTTCATGAGATGGAAATGTTATGCAAACAGGCTAGTGAGTAGCTAGGTTCACAATGGGTGAGTGTGATAACAATTAGATATACTCACAACTTTATGTGTGAATAGGTTAGTGGGTAGCCAAGATCACAAAGATAATAAATCAAATGTTTATGATCATGCCACTTTGTTTTCTATATTCCATGGCTTATGATTTATGATTTATGTTTTATTTTCTTATTCCATGGTAGTTTTGTGATTGTTTGATATGATATGTATATATTTCATGCTTATGGTTCACACTTATTAATTTATGTTCTTTTAATCTGATTATTCTTCTTATTCACTCCTTATGTTTTCCCTTCCCTAGGATTTGAAGAGGATTATGTCTCATGGAATGTCTAAGAGGGGGTTTAGTTTATGGATAAATTTTCAAAACATATAAAATAAGTTCTTTTATGTTTATAGTCTCATTTTTAGAGATTAGGAAGAGAAAAAATTTGTGAAAACCCTAAGGATAAGTCCAATATAACATCATGATATTTTGGTAAGGTATGGATCATGTGGTTTTCCTAGAAAATACATCCCTATATGAATACTAAAAAGTGGATACAGGCTTTCGAACATTTGTAACTAGGATAAATTACCCCAAAGAGTTCATGTTAGGTATTAACTCAATTGTGACATGGTGCACGATAAATAGGTCTAACTACACACCTGTATAGAAACTCTTGGGGGATATGCTTTTGTTAATTCACATTCTCTTTAATGAACCATCATGAAGTATTTATTTATTATCTTAATTAGCATGGTTAAGAAAAACCTAGTAGTTAAGTAACCATGGATAACCTAGATTGAAACTTAGAGAGTTGTTAAGGAAGAATATACTCATTATTTTTGAGTTATTTATTCTATGATCATATTTTTATGATTTATAAATTTACTAATTTAAGTATCCTTACCATGCACTTTACTTTATAAAGGATATGCGGGGAACCATAAGGAGTCAAGATAATTATGTATGTAATGGACAATGTGGTGATTGCCCAAAAGATATGGGAACTAGAGTTCAAAATCTCATGGAAATGCTCACTCAACTCACCTATGTTATGAATAATGACAAGAATAATGTGGAGCTTCCAAATGAACCAATAAGGGAGAAAATTTATATTGAATTCTTTATGAGTCAACGTCCACCATCATTTAATGATCATTCCAACCCATTGATTTCTGAGCAATGGATTAATGCGATTGAAAATATATTTTCCATCCTTCAATGATTGGAGCATGAGAAGGTCATTTTGTCTATCTATCATCTAGAAGGTGAGGCTGAACAATGGTGGGATATCATTTGGAATACAACAAAAAGGGAGGAATTTGATTATATGGAGTGGGAGGATTTCAAAGGAATATTATTCAATAAACATTTACCTAATAATATTCACACTAATATGGAATGATAATTCCTAAAATTGAAACAAAAGGAAGATGAGTTTGTTGGATCTTATGAGGAAAACTTCATGTGACTCATAAGGTATGTCTCATAGTCTATCTATAGGCTTGAAAAGATGATCGGTTGATTATTTGGTGGATTAAAACTCATTCTTTGGAATACATTAGCTGTAAGAGAATTTGGAAGCTATGAGGAAGTTTTCCAATGTTCACTTAAGGTTCAAATGGAAGATGGAGATCCACATGATTTTGGTGAAATGAAAAGAAATATGGAGTATCATGGAATACCTAATGAAAATTCTCATGGGGCTAAGAAAGTTTAACTACCCACATGTAAAAGATGTGGGAGGAAACACCCAGGTAATTTCCTTATAGGTTATATAAAGTTTTACAAGTGTGGTAATGCATGTCACCTAGATCGTGACTATCGAAGAAATGAAAAGCGGCCAAATAACACTATTGAGGGGAAGAAGGCCATGACTGATGCTCCACCTTCTCTTTAATGCTTCAAATTCCGTGAGTATGGGAATTATGTGAATCAATTACCTAACCATATAGATAATGATGGGAATATAAAACAACAACCTCCTAAACCAAGGTAGCAAGGGAAGACATATGAAATCACTATTACAGAGATGGACCACAATAACGAAGCTGTGAAAGGTACACTCATTATCCACTCTAGAACCATTAATGCCTTATTAGATTATGGTTCTTTACATTCCTTAATATCTTATAAGTTTTCTAAGAATATTGATTCACCACCTCAAACTTTGAATATTGAGTTATCTATGGAAACACCTGGTGGTACACTGAATGCAACTAAGGTGTACAACTCTTCTCTAATTGATATTTGTAGGGAGATACTTACAGAAAATCTAGTTCTTCTTTCTGTAGTTGAATTTGATATAATTCTAGGTATGGACTGAATTTTATTATATAAATCTCATATAAATTGCTGAGAAAGGGAAATCTCCTTTCATATCCCTAAACATCTAGTTATCAAGTATTAATGCAAGTATGATCCTGTACCTTCTTCAGAAGAAAATTCTACAATATTGGTCTTGATACCTAGAAACAAGGGGTTCCAAGATCATATGATCAGGGTGGAAGTCTTCATTGATAACATGCCTATTGTATGAGAATATGCTGATGTATTTCCTAAAAAAATTCATGGTCTTCCCCCAAGAAGTGAGGTTGCATTCTCAATCAAACTTATCCCTAGATCATTACATATCTCAAAGACTCCCTATAGAATGGATTCTGTTGAATTGGAAGAATTAAAGAAGCAATTACAAGAGAATCTTGATAAGAGTTTTATATGTCCTAGTGCTTCACCATGGGGTGAACTAGTACTATTTGTAAAGAAGAAAGGATGATCAATACGTATTTCTATCAATTATCATGAGATCGATAAAATCATGATAAAAAACAAGTATCTGCTACCCTATATTGATGATCTGTTTGATTAACTTAGAGGAGATCAATTCTTCTCAAAGACTGAATTTTGATCTGTATATCATCAATTGAGGGTAAAAATGGAGGATATTCCAAAGAGAGAATTTCATACAAGTTATGGAAACTATGTGTTTATAGTGATGCCATTTGGACTTAAAAATTCCCTCACCATCTTCATGGATCTTATGAATAGATTCTTTAGAGTTTCCTGGATCATTTTGTGGTAATCTTTATAGATGATATTCTTATATATTCCAAAAATAATGAAGAACATGAAGATTGCTTAAGGAATATGTTGAAGACCCTGAGGAAGGAGTGACTGTATGCTAAAATCTTCAAATGTTAATTCTAGATACAAAAAAGTATCGTTCATGGGTCATGCCATCACAAGTACGTGTGCTTATATTACCTTATAGTAGTGAAGGGTTTGTAATTTATAGTGATGTATCATTAAAAGGCCTGAGATGTTTCCTCATGGAAAATGATAAGGTAATTTCTTATGCCTCACCCCAATTAAAGAATCATGAGCAAAATTACCCGACACATGATTTGGAATTAGTGGCGGTGATCTTTACCTTGAAAATTTGGAAAAATTACCTTTATGGTGAAAAGTGTTATATATACACTAATAAAAAGATCTTGAAATATATATTCATGTAGAAAGATTTAAAAATGATCCAAAGGGATATTGTTAGAGATAATCAAATATTATGAATGCTTGATACATTATGAACCTAGAAAGTCAAACATGATGATTGATTCTATGAGTAGAAAAGATCATGCTACATTATCCATGATAAGGATTGAAAAAGACCCAATACTCAAGGATCTATAGAGGATGAATCTTGAATTCATAAGGTAGGGGGAGTAATCTTACCTTACCCAAGTTTCTTCTTAACCCTCTATTCATTTAAGGATCAAAGAAGTCCAAGAGGATGCTGTGGAACTATAAAATAAGGCAGTGAACATTTCAGAGTTCAACCATGATAAAGGAGTTATATTATTTGGAAATTAGATATGTGTCCCATCTATACTGAAACTGAATAATCAACTTTTGGATGATGCACATAGATCATCCTTCTATATCTATCATGGAGACATAAAGATGTATTGAGATATAAAGTAAAAAAAACTAGTGGGATAACATGAAGTGGGAAATCATGGAGTATATATCTCAATTCTTGGAATGTTATAAAGTAAATAAATATTGATAAAATACTAAAGGGATGATATAATCCCATATCTATATGGAAATGAGAAACCATTACCATGGAATTCATCATAGGACTCCCCAAGACACCTAAAGGTCACAATGCCATATGGGTTGTAGTTGATCATCTTACAAAGTCAGCACAATTTATTTCCATCAAAGAAGTTTATTGTTTTATTATCTTGATAAAATATACATTAAAATGGTGGTTAGTATTAGTGGATTACCCCTGTCTATTGTATCTGATTGATATTTGAGGTTTATATTGAGATTTTGAAAAATCCTTTAGCAAGTTTTGGGGGCTGTGATGAAGTTTAACACCACTTGTCACCCTCAAATAGATAATTAGTTTGATAGAACCATACAAACTCTAGAGGATATGTTGAGATACTTTTCAAAGGAATTACAAGGATGTTGGGATCAACATATTCCTTGGATAAAGTTCTCATATAACAAAAATTTCAATTATATCATCCAAATGAAACTATATAAGGCTCTGTATGGGAATGGATATAGGACTCTAGCATGTTAGGATGAAGTTGGGGAAAGAAATATGATAAGGTATGACCTTGTCCAAGAAATGACAGAAAAGTCCAAAAATTCAATGATATATGAAAGCGGGGAAAAGTTGAAAGAAGAGATATGCCGATAACCGTTGAAGATATATAGAGTTTGAAGTTGGGGATAAGGTGTTTCTCTGAATATATCCATGGAAAAAATTTATGAGATTTGGGAAGAATGGGAAACTGAGCCTTAGATACATCAACCCCTTCAAGATCCTTGATTATGTCAAGGTCGTATCTTATCTCTTAACACTCCTTCCTCACCTCTTCCAAGTTCATGGTGTATTCAATGTATCATCTTTGAGGAAGTACAAACTAGATCCATTACATATACTAAAATTAGAAGTTGTGCAACTAGAACATGACCTATCCAATGAAGAATGACCCATCGAGCTCTTGGATCGAAGAGACAAGGTTATCAAGAACAAGGACACCTATCTATTCAAGGTCATATAGTAGAACTATAAACTTGAGTAAGATACATGGGAACCTAATGATATAATGAAGAAAAAGTGTCCTCACTCATTTTCCTCTATGTAATAAAATTTTGATGATGCATTTCTTTTAAGGGGGTAGAATGTAAAAAACGAAAATTTTAGACATTGTAAAATTGATGCTATGTTTAATAACTTTCATTACATACTACAACCAATGTAGATGAAATATAATATATTATAAAAACTTTATTAATAAATCTATAATAAACTCTAAGATGGTAAATAATTAAAAACAATTACCTTTAAGAGATAAAAAATTACTATGTTTTATTATTGAAAAAGGTTACCTTTAAAAGGAGTTTCCATATATTTTATGTATTTATTTTAAATGATATTTTTTTTAAATTTTAGAATTTTAATTTAATAAAATAAACTTCTTTTTTGAATTCAACATACCAAAATATATGTAGTATGAAATTTTGAGCTTTTTCTGAAAAGGTTTATTTTTAGTAAAAAAACACAGGTAATCAAATATGTATTTAAATAATATTATTATTAATTTTAAAATATTATTTGAACTTGTAAAACCTATGTCCAACATTTTTATAACCAAAGTAAAATGTTACTTTAACAATTTTTTTAATCTTTTTATCAAATCAATCATTTTTAAGGTGAAATTCAGTTTTCGATTGTTTTGAAAGCCTCATAAATTTTATTTTCTCTATAGTAAATAAATTTATTCTATGCAAATCTATAACCATGATAATTTTACCTTATATATAAATTTTAATCTTAAAAAAACATTTAATATAAAAACTGTTTTTATGTGATTACATGCACTTATTTTAAAATTAGCTTTACTAAGGGGAAAAGGCCAAAAAATGTTTCCAAATGGATGGTTGAGGTTTGTATTTAACCAAAATCACAAAATTTCATTATTTTTACCCTTTTAATACCTTTAACCTTTAATAGTGAAATAACATTATTGAAATTCAATGTGTATTCCCAAAACTACTATTTAATTCATTTATAAAAGGTAACAATTCCACCACTTCAAGACTCACCTATCCTTTGAATTTATTGTTGAAAATACACTGATTTTATACTTCTAGAAACCTCTCCAATGACCATGATATTTTTTTTACCTTTATGTTTCGTATTTCCTTCATTTCCAAGTTGTTTTCCAAGAGAAAACTAAAGCTGCTAACATGAGTATTACTTTCTATTAGTCATTATTTTACTCTATTCCTTCCTAATATTCTCTAAAATTATTAATATAATTAATTAAGAATAATTATTATACTGAAATTTCATTATATTAATTATAAAATAATTATTCAATCCTTTCCATCCGCTAAGAAAACAAAATAACATCGATTGTGCGTACATTCGAACTACTACCTTCATAAAGTGATAATGTTTTTTTCATCACCACTTCTCATGGATGATAAAAAGGATGGATTTGATGAATTATAATGTTTTACATATAAAATTTATAACTCTGAAATGATAATTTATCAAATACCATCTTTACATCTATTCGTTGAGAAAGGAGATTGTTAATCGTGCGTACGTGCGGACAATCAACTTCGTGAACAACAGATTTTGTTTTTCATCACCACACATCTTGGATGGTTCTAAGAATGTATTTACTGAGTATATATGATAATTATTAATTGTTTAAGCTTCCAAAAATGTCATATTATCATTATATATAGACATTACCTTACTCATGAAAACATTATAAAACATTACTTTTTGGGTTGGTTTTACCACCAACATAAACAGTATTATAATGTTTATGTCACAAAAAATTATGGGATGTCATATAATGGTGATATCATGTAATAATAATGAATTTAATATTCCTTAATTATTTTTATTTGTCTAATTAATATTTTAAATATTTATTAGTATACCACCTTTCGATCGTTAAGCATGTCAAAACTAGTTTATCATATTTCCCATTTTCACAAATTGTAGTCATGTATTTCACTTAATGAAATTAATAATTAATGAATAATTGGAAAAAAATATTTTTCTATCTTTAATACTTGGTAAATGATGAAATTGAAACCAATTAGTAAGAATTTACTCTATTACCATGATATTTGAATGAGACAAAGAAATGAATGTTCTAACTTTATTTAGCGAAAATAACTACAACTAAGTTATATATTTGTAATGAAGGATTATAAATAAAGTTTATAATGGATAATAAATTTTATACATGAGGTTAGAGAAATAATGAGTTAGAGAAAACTCAAGGTAATGGTTTTTGATAACTCAATTACCTTTCATTGAGTTATACTCCTCTTTATTGAACCTTATTTTTAAAAGTTAGTTCTAATCATCCCTATTATGATATTATGATATAATCCCTATTTATTTTCTTGGGAATTATATTTTATATCCATGTATTCTTCCATGATGATTTAATTTATAAATTTTGAGATTGAAAAGAATAATTCCTATATTTTTTTAATGAACTTTTTTTCCATGTCTATATTTTCCCTCTCTGCCAAGGTTTTCCTTATTATTTAGAAAATTATTATGTTTTATATCTTGTGACCCTAATATTTATATTTAACACTTTTAAAAGTTATTTTTTAATAATTCTTAAATTTTTTTTTGAAACATTACGAAAAATATTTTGTAAATGATTTTAAACTATATTTCAAAAACAATTTATAAGTTTTTTTTAAAGAAATTCCTTTTTAAATGGTTTACTTTTAATTTATTCCATGTCTCTACAAAATATACCTCCAATGGAGTTGTGTTTCATTATTCACATTCCATGTTTTATTATAATTTATTTCATATGGGTAAATAAGTTTTGGTATCATTTGATATTATTTTTGAATTGATTTTACAGGACACCATTTGATAATGCTATGAAAATCATTTTCTTTCCACATGTTCTTTATGATATGACGATTTGTAAATAACATGAAACCCATTTTATTTCTATGATTTATTTTATAATATGATTATTTTTTTAATTGGAACACTAATTTATAGATTACGAGATGGGTGATACCTATATCTCTCTCCAATGCATTGAGTAAAGGACTATATATCATGAGATAGAAATGTTATGTGAGAAGGTTAGCGAGTATCTAGGTTCACAAAGGATGGATTTGATGGTGGTTATCTCCACTCACAACTTTATGTGTGTACAGGTTGGTGGGTAGCTAGGTTCACAAAGATAAGAAATCCAATGTTCATGATTGTTCTACTTTATTTTCTATGTTCCATGGATTATGATTTATGCTTCATGTTTTATTTTCTCATTCCATGGTAGAAGTATTATCATTTAATATGATATGTATATATTTCATGCTTATGGTTCATACTTACTACTCTATGTTCTTTTTATTTGATTATTCTTATTATTCACCCCTTCTTATGTTTTCACATCCCTAGGATTTAAAGAGTATTATATCTCATGGAATGTCAAAGAGGGGGTTTAGTTTATGAATAAATGTTCACAATATGTAAAATAAGTTATTTTATGTTTCTAGTATTACTTTTAGAGATTAGGATAATAAAAAATTTGTAAAAACCCTAAGGATATTTCTAAGATAACATCCAAATATTTTTTAAGGTATGGATTATATGGTTTTCCTAAAAAATAAATTCCTGTTAGGATACTAGAAAGTGTATATAGGCTCTAGAATAGTTGTACCTAGGGGTAATAACCCTGAAGAAGGTGTGTTGATAATTAACTCAACTATGATCTGGTGCACAAAAAAGAGGCATAATTGCACACTTGGATAGATACAATTGGGGGATATTCTTTAGTTAATTCACATTATCTTTAATGAACCATAATGAAGGATTTATTTATTATGTTGACTAGCATGATTATAGAAAACCTAGTAGGAAATTAACCATGGATAACCTATATTGAAACTTAGAGTGTTTTTAAGGAATAATATACTCATTATTTTTGATTTATTTCTTCTATAATCATACTTTTCCACTTTATACATTTAATAATTTAAGTATCCTCAATATGAACTTTCCTTTATAAAGGATATGATGGTAACCATAAGTAACTAAGATAATGATGGATGCAATGGAAAATATGGTGATTTTACAAATGAGATGGGAACTAGAGTTCAAAATCTCATGGCAATTCTTGCCCAACTCACCCATGTTATCAATAATGACATGAATAATGTAGAGCTTCCAAATGCACCAATAGTGGAGAAACTTTCCATTGAATCCTTTATGATTCAATGTATTCCATCCTTTAATAGACCTTCCAAACCATTTATTGTAGAGAAATGGATTAATGAGATGGAAAATATATTTTCTATCCTTCAACACTCAGAGCACGAGAAAGTCATTTTGGCTATCTATCGTCTCGAAGGTGCGGTAGACCAATAGAGGGATCTTATTATGAATATGATGAAGAGGGAAGAATTTGATTCTATGGAGTGGGAGGATTTTATAGGAATATTATTCACTAAATATTTTCCTTAGTATTTTCACACTAATATAGAATGATAATTCCTAGAATTGAAAGAAAATGAAGTTGAGTTTGTTAGATCTTATGAGGAAAACTTTCCATGACTCATCATGCATGACTCAAAGTATATCTATAGACCTGAAAAGAATATTGATTGATTCTTTGGTGGTTTAAATCCATATCTTTGAAATAAATTAGTAGTAAGAGAATTTAGAATCCATGGGAAAGTTTTCTAATCAATTCTTAAGGATGAAATAGAAGATGGAGACCCACATGATTCTGAAGAAAGGAAAAGAAAGATGGAATATCAAAGAATCCCTAATGAAAAGTATCATTGGGGTAATAATTTACAACTACCCAAATATAAAAAACGTGGGAGGAAACACTTATTTCCTTACAAGTTTTAGAAAGTGTTACAAGTGTGGTAAAGCATATCACCTAGATCATGAATGCTAAAGAGATAGAAAGAGGCCAAATAACACCACTATGGGGAAGAAGGCCCTGACTGATACTCCACTCTCTCTCCAATGCTTCAAATCCCAGGAGTATTTGCATTATGCAAATCAATTCCCTAAACCTAGATGTAATAAAGGGAATAGACAACAAAAACCTCTTAAACCAAGGGAACAAGGGAGGGAATATGAAATCACTACTATATAGGTGGACCAAAATAATGATGTGGTGAAAGGTACACTCATTATCTAATCTAGAACCATGAATTAATTATTTAATCCTAGTTCTTAACATTAGTTAATATCTTATAAATTTTCTAGGAATATTGATTAACCAAATCAAACTTTGAATATAACTCTATATGTGAAAACACCTAGTGGAATACTGAATTTAACTAAGGTGTACAAATCTTCTTCAATTTTTTTAGGGAGATACTTATAGAAAATTTGGTTCTTGTTATTGTAGTTGAATTTGATATAATTATGGGTATGGACTAAATTTCCTTATATAAATATCATATCTATTACTGAGAAAGGTAAATCTAATTTCATATCTATAATCATCTAGTTATCAAGTATCAATTCAAGGATGATCCTACACCTTCTTTAGAAGAAAATTATATAATATGGGTCTTGGTATCCAGTAACAAGGGGTTCTAAGATCATATGACTAGGACGGAGGTCAACATTTAGAACATGCCTATTGTATGAGAATACGATGATGTATTTTCTGATAAATTTCTTGGTCTTCCCCCAGAACGTGAGATTGATTTCTTAATCAAAATTATCCCTATATCATTATATATCTCAAAGAATATCTATATAATGGATTCTATTGAATTAGATGAATTAAAGAATAAATTTCAATAGAATATTGAAAAGAGTTTTATCTACCCTAGTGCTTCACCATGGGGTGCACCGGTTCTCTTTATAATGCATAAATTTTTAAAAATTCATCATTTCATCAATTATCATGAGTTAAAAAAAATAATGATAAAACAATTATCCCCTACCTTATATTGATGACCTATTTGATTAACTTATAGGATCTCAATTATTCTTAAAGTTTGGTCTTTGATCTATATATAATCAACTGAGGGTAAAAATAAGGATATTCCAAAGACAACATTTCAAACAAGGTATAAAAACTATGAGTTTATAGTGATTCCATTTAAACTTACCAATTCCCTCACTATCTTTATAGATATTATGAATAGAGTCTTTATAGATTACCCAGATCATTTTGTGGTAGTCTTTATAGATGATATTCTTATGTATTCCAAAAGTAAGTAAGAGAATGAATATCACTTAAGGACTATGTTGAATACCCTGATGAAGGAGAGATTGCATTCCAAAATCCTCAAATGTAAATTCTGGCTATAAAAAAGTATCTTTCTTGGATTATTTCATCACAAGTGAGGGTATATCTAGAGATTTTTCAAAGACTGGGGTTACTAAGCAATGACCTAGGCCAACCACTATGATTGGAATTTATAGTTTTCATGGTTTAGCTAGATATTACCGATGCTTTGTGATAAATTTCTTATGACTATCAAATCCATTAACCATGTTAACATATAATGAAGTCAAGTTCCTCTAGATATAAGAATGTGAGGAAAGATTTAGGGAGATTAAGGAAAGGTTAGTTATTTCACCTATGTTTAAATTACCTTGTAGTGGTGAAGTATTTGTAATTTATAGTGATGTGTCATTAAAAGTCTTGAGATGTGTACTTATGTAAAATGATAAGGTAATTGCTTATACCTCACACCAATTAACTAATCATGAGAAAAATTAGCCGACTTATGATTTGGAATTAGCGGTTGTGATATTTTCCTTGAAAATTTAGTAACACTAACTTTATGGTGAGAAGTATGATATATAAAATAATCATAAGATCTTGAAATATATATTCACATATAAGGAGTTAAACATGTTCCAAAGGATATGGTTGTAGATAATAAAAGATCATGACTGCTCGATACATTACCACCCTGGAAAGGAAAACTTGATGACTGATGTTATGAGTAGAAAAGATCATGGTACATTATCCATGATGAGGATTTTAAAGACCCAATACTCATGTATCTATAAAGGAAAAATCTTGAAGTCATAAGGGAAGTGGGGAAATATTACCTTTCCTAAGTTTCTTCTCAACCCTCTATTCATGTAAGGATCAAAGAAGCCTAGAAGGATGATGTAGATCTACAAAAGAAGGTATAAAAAATTTTAGAGTCCAAATTTGATAAATAAGGATTTATATGATTTGGAAATTGGATATGTGTCCCATATTTACTAGAACTGAAGAAGAAAATTTTGGATGATTCACATAACTCATCCTTCTCTATCCTTTATTAAGTAAAAAATATGTATATATATATGAAGAAAAACTTATGGTGGGATAACATAAAGAGAGAAATCATGGAGTATATATCTTGATGCTTGGTATTTTAGTAAGTTAAGGAAGATTGATAAAATCCTAAAGGGATGATGCAACCACATACCTATATGGAAATGAGAAAAAATTACCATGTATTTCATCATAGGCCACACCATGACATCTAAAGGTTAAAATGCTATATGTGTTGTAGTCGGTTCTTTTAAAAAGTTATCACATTTTATTAACATCAAAAAAGATTTATTGCTTGATAATATTCCTAAAATATACATTAATGCGGTGGTTAGGATTCATGATGTGCCCCTTTATATTTTATACTATCAAGATCCTAGTTTTATATTGAGATTCTAGAAAATACTTCTACAAGTTTTGGGGACTGTATTGAATTTTAACACCATTTATCACCCTCAGAAAAATGGTCAGTCTTAAAGAACCATTAAAACTCTAGAGGATATGCTGAGATATTGTTAAATGGTTTTCCAAGGAATTTGGGATCAATATATTCCTATGATAGAGTTCTCATATAACAAAAGTTTCTATTCTAACATCCAAATGGAATTATATGAGGCTTTGTATGGGAATGGATATAGGAATCTAACATTCTAGGATAAAGTTGGGGAAATAATTATGATAGGGTCTAAACATGTCCAAGAAATTATGGAGAAGGTACAAACCATTAAATAAAATTTGAAAATGGTGTAAAGTCGATAGGAGAGATAAAATAATAACCGTCGAAGAAATTTGGAGTTTCAATTTGGTGATATGGTGTTTCTCTGAATATCTCTATAGAAAAAAGTTAAGAGATTCGAGAATAAAGGGAAGATAATACCTAGATACATCAATCCCTTCAAGATCCTTAATCATGTCAAGGTTGTATCTTATCACTTAGTGCTCCCTATTCACCTCCCCCAAATGCATGATTTCTTTCATGTATAGTTTTTGAGGAAGTAGATACCAAATCCATTACATATAATAAACTCAAAATCTATGCAATTAGAACATGACCTATTCTTTTAAGAACAACCCATGGAGATCTTGGATTGAATAGACAAGGTTCTATAGAATAAGACCACCCTTCTAGTCAAGGTTTTGTAGTGGAACAATAAGCTTGAGGAAGCTATATGGGAACCTGAGGATGTAATGAGACAAAAGTATCCTAAATTATTTTCATATGTGTAATAAAATTTTTAGGATGAAATTCTTTTTTTTGGGGTGGGGGTAGAATGTAACGACCCAAAATTCTAGAATTTGTAAAATTGATGTTATGTTTGATAACATGCATTAAACACAACACCCAATGTAGAAAAACCATAATACATTTGAATAAAATTAAAAAAAATATATAATAAACTCTAAGATGGTAAACAATTAAAAACTATTAACTTTATAAGATAAAAAATCACTATGTTTTATTATTGAAAAGGTTACCTTTAAAAGTGGGTTTCCTTATATTTTATTATTTTATTTTAGAAGCTAAATTTTCAAATTTTAGAATTTTAATTTGACAAAAAAACTTCTTGTTTTTAATTTATAATACCAAAATATACTTATTATGAAATTTTTAGCTTTTTCCAAAAACTTGATTTTTATTCGAAAAATACAGTTTTTACAAAAAATATGATTCTTATGATATTATCATTTGTAAGATTGACCTATAAGAATAAAAAACTTAAGTAATAAAATATTTATTAAATTACTAAAATTATGCATTTTAAAATATTCTTTGAACTTGGGAAACCTATGTCTAACATTTTTTGAACTAAATAAAAATGTTTATTTCATAAAAAAATTATTTTCAATCTTTTCTTTAAATAAAGAATTTTTAAGGTGAAATTCTGTTTTGGATTGATTTTAAAGCATAATTACTTTTATTTTTATTTATTAAATCAATTTATTCCATTTAAATAATATAAAATGATAATTTTACCTTATACATTAATTTTAATCTTAAAAAATATGTCTCGACTAAAAACTGTTTTATGCGATTACACGCGTTTATTTTAAAATCAACTTTACTAAATTGAAAAGGACAAAAAATGTTTCCAAATGGATGGTTGAGGTGTGGATCAACCAAAAATTACCAAATTTCCTCATTTCCCCTTTTTTAATCCCTTGAACCATTAATAGTGAAATATCATTATTGAAATTCAATGGGTATTTCCAAAAACTACCCTTCCTTTCACTTATAAAAAGTAAAAATTTGACCACTTCAAGACTCACCTATGATTCAAATTTATTACAAAAAATCCACCACTTTTATCCTTCTAGAAACCTCTCCCATGAACATAATTTTCTAGTTACCTTTAGTTTTCTTGATTCCTTCATTTCCCAGAAGTTTTCCAAGAGAAAACTCAAGATTCCAACATGAGTATTACTTTCTCTTAGTCTTTATTTTACTATAATTCTTACAAATATTATTTAAACTTATTAATATAATTAAATAAATATAATTATTATACTAAAATTTCATTATACTAATTTGAGAACAATTATTCAATCCTTTCAATTCACTAAGAAATCAAAATAACATTGATCGTGCAAGTGTGCATATTATCACCTCCACAAAGAGATGTTGTTTTTCTTAGTACTAACTATCATGGATGGTAAAAATGATGGATTTTATGAATTATAATGTTTTATATATAAAATTTATAACTCTTAAATGATAATTTATCATATACCATCTTTCCATTAATTCATCAAGAAATGAGATCATTAATTGTGTGTACATGCGAAATACCGTCTCTACAAACAACAAATTTTGTTTGTCATAACCACCCATATTGAATGGTTCTAATAATGTATTTAATAAGTATATATAATAATTATGGTATTTTTAAGCTTCTAAACATGTCATGTTATCAATATATAAAGTCATTCCCTTACAATGCTTATTTCATAAAAAATTATGGGATGTCATATAATGGAAATACCATGTAATAATAATAAATTTAAGATGTATTAATAATTCTGTACAACTGTTATTAATATTTTAAATATTTATTAATATACCACCTTTTGATAATTAAGATTGTCAAAACTAGTTTATCATGTTTCCCATTTTCACAAACTGTATTCATGTATTTTGCTTAATTAAAATAATACTTAAGGAATAATTAGAAAAAAATGATTATCCTATATTGAATAATTGGGGAATGATGAAATTGAAACTACTTAGTAAGAATTGACTCCGTTAACCTGATATTTGAATGAGACAAAAAAATTAATGTTATAAATTTATCTAGTGAAAGTAACTATAACTAAGTAATATATTTATAATGAAGGATTATAAATAAAGTTTATTAATGGTAATAAATTTGAATAAGGTTATGAATTAAGTACTTAAGTCAATTATTTTGATTATACAAGAGGTTAGAGAAAGTTCGAGTTAGAGGAAACTCAAGGTAAGGGTTTTTTGATAACTCAATTACCTTTCATTGGTCGGAATGGCCTGAAGGCCTTTTTTTTTGATAATCCACCTTTCAAGGGTTGAGGTGGAACCCATACAAGGCCCGAAGGCTTAAAGACAATTACATGACCCGTAGGTATTAGAGGGAATCACCCAAAAAAGACAACTTAGAACTGCTCCTCCCCAATATATGTCATGATATCAGCACTCCACCTTCACAGGGCTGGTCGACTAGCTATCCTATGTAAAGTTGGACATGCTCGATATTGATGGAAAATCCATACCCTCTCATTCTTCTAATTTTGGTTAGCTATGATCTAGTGAATGTGTCTGCCCTAAATCCTCCTATGAATCCTTGTACCTTGTAGTCTGACCGGTACATCTGCATTTCATGTGGCCCGAAGGCCTTGGGGTGGCCCTAAGGCCTTAAGGTGGCCCAAAGGCCTTGAGAATCAATTGGACCAAAGGTCTTGGGTGGCCCTAAAGCCTTACAAGACCCAAGGACTGAACTTATATCCCAAAGGCCTAGATGAATGAATAGTTATGGCTGCTACAGTACCGGACAATTCCTACTACATCACCTTATACAGTACCCTACTACAGTACTGCTATAGTTCCCAAAAATGCTCCTCCACCTGGATTTGATCTCAGGTCTCTTGGATGCACCTACTGAGTCCTCACCAACTAGGCTGAGGCTCATGTGATTTCATTGAGTTATAATCCTCTTTATTGAACCTTATTGTTAAAATTTGGTTCTAATCATATCTATTATGATATTATGATCTAATACCTCTTTATTTTCTAGGTAATTATGTTTTATATCCATGTATTCTTCTATAATTATTTCATTTATAAAGTGTTATATTCTAAATAATAATTCATGTATTTTGTAATGAACCTTTCTTTTCCATGTCTATATTTTCCCTATTGGGTGAAAACCTAAGTCCCACATCAGATTTAAAAAAGGATGGTGGATAACATATAAGCTTGGAAGGGAAATTACTCATATCACCCAATGGGTTTTAGGATGGAAATCCAGAAGGGATTATGTGTTGGGACTTAAAGACCTAGGGATAGAGGAATTGGATCCCAACAAGTGGTATTAGAGCTAGTTTTCATCCCTCATGTGATGTAGGGTGAAGTATTCACCAAACTAGTTTGAAAATGATAAAAGTATATCATTTTAACCATGTGGACCCATGGTTCCTTATGTCCAAATTCTTCATGATAGTAGTGGTCAGGTGGTGAGTTATGATGATGATAAAATAGTGGTGCAAGATGGTTGGATATAATGGATAATCATTGAAGGGGAGGCCTAATTGTGTGATCTTTGGTTTGAGGGGAATATTATGTTGAGACATAAATTATATTTCTCACTTTTCCATTCATTTTGTTTTTGAAATCACAAACACCTTCTTAAAACCTATTAACTAATTTTTTATATCCAAAGTATATTTAGTATGTTTTTGTATAAAAAATATCTTTTTAACATACTTAGAATAAGTTCTAATGAATTATGAAAATAAACATATATTTCTTCATTATGATTGTCGTAATGAGTATAAGATCAATAAACATCAGACTCACCCCTATCAGATTTGATGTTAGACATTTCATATTGATAAATTCTTAAACACCAGACTGATATTGGTATCGATGAGCATCAGACTGACCCTCATGACAATTACTGTAATGAAAATCATAAGGAAGTCCATCAGATTGACTTAGAGTTTATAATCGTATTCATAACACTTAATTATATTTTAAGGAATATTTTTACACCTTGATGGTGTAATCCAATATGATGTCTGAAATTCTATTATACTAGAGGGGTATGAGCTATCACATTCTAGGTTTCCAAGTCGTTGCAACAAAATTAGAGAAAATATGACCATTGCGAAGGAAATATGACCATTGGGGATTTGCCTATAAATACCCAGTCATTCTAAGATTTTGAAGTTGCTAAAAGCTTGCTGATTCATTTGAAATTTCTCACTTGTATATGAGCTATGAATATTAAAAAGCATGAACATATTATTCCTATTATTTTATAGTTTTTTTTGGAGTTTTGTCTTCTTAAGGAAACCTTCTCAGGTTGTATTCTTAATAATTTTTTTTTAATTTCTTTGTGCATCTGATTGTTGTGATTACAATCGAGGGATTCTGGGGATACAAAGATGGATAATTCAATCATTGTATTGATCGAGGGATCATAGGGATAGTGAGACAAAGAATATGATCCATTGGATCAAGGGATCCCATGGCTAGGAAGATAGATCCAATATTTATATCGAGGGATTTTCTTGATGAGGAAAGATAAACTTTCTTGTAAGTATAAAAATAGTGATACCTTTAGCCAAGGTTAATGACTACCTTAATCTTAAGAATAAAAGTGGTGTATTCTTTTAATAATATATGTATGTCATTATTACATTATGTTGCTATTGTACTACTTGTTTATTTACAAGTAACTATTCTATTGAATTTATATAAAATAAATTGAAACATCATATTCACCTTTCTTAATTATTTGTTTTATCGCAATTACTCTGATTATAATTTTCTTACTCTGATTAATCAGATCTATGGTGACTCCGATATTTTAATATTTAAATCATATTGTCTCTATTTATGATTAGATAACTTTGATATATTAAAATCAATACCGATTACGATAATCTAATAATCAGACCAAGGTCTAAGTCCAAATCCAATAGTTTTACTTAAATAGGTTTGTGAATTTGTTTTGTTTAAAAACTTTTAAACTAAAGTTTTTAAAACTAAAATTCACCCCCTCTTGTAATAGAGACATCAAGAATATATTCTTTCGATCCTAATATCAATATAACTCATATTGATATCTAAAAATTGGTATCATAATAGTATTACACTTCTCATATACTTGATGAACTTTTCCTTCTTTACCGTTGCAAGTTTTTAAAGTTTTTTTTTTGTAAACTTTTTGTTTATAAAACTATTATACACTAATGTGTATTGTGTGAAAAGAATATTTTTTAAGATAACATGAATGAATGTTGGATCTATATATAATATGAATCCTAATATACCTCTTATTTTCGATGTTACTGATTATGAGTACTCGAGAGATAGGATGAAAAATATCATTATCAACACAGGAGTTGATAAATTTGTTATGTTAACTAGGGATTAAAAAATCCCAGATAATGAAGTTACTGATTTCACACATCAAGAGAAACATGAATATTAGTTGAATTACAGAGTTAGAAATACCTTTTTATGCTCCATGATAAGAAGTATTTATAGTCAAATACCATCTTGTGAAGCTTCCAATAGTATTTGAAAAATGTTATAAGTAACACATTTTGGATCTTTAAAGGTTGTAGAAACCATAAGATCTATGTTAAGAGCTGACTATCAAGAATTCAATTTCCCACCAGGTGAGTCTGTTGCAAATATGCATCATAGGTTCATGAATATTATAAACAGTCTATAAGCTATTAGTGAGAAAATTTTAGATTATGAATTTATTATTGAGAAAATTATTGATATCATTATCAATGAGTGGTAATCAAAGAGAACTACTATTGATAAGACTAGAAAGTTAAATAATATTACTCTTGATGATATTATTGTAAATCTTATGCAATATGAAGTAATACTCAAGACAGATGATGAGAAAAAAAAAATAATAATGGAGGAGTTTCTTTTGATTTTAATACTATTCTTATTAAAGATCAAACTCCTAAAATTTTTATTAAATACTTAATAAAGAAGAAAGTCATTGTTCAATATGATTCCAGTGTTTTTAAAAAGTATAAAAATGAGTTATAAAATATTTCAAGAAGAATTAATAATATAGTTGGAAATAAGGATTTCTAATACAGATATAAGAAATGTTATAAGGGAAAAAATGATAATAAATATGAAGTAACTTTTTATGAATGAAATAAAGATGGACACATCAGGATAGATTATCCTAAGATGAAGAGGAAATATAGAAAAGATATAAATTCAAAATGGAATGCCAAGAAATATTAAAAATACAAGGGAAATAAAGTTCTAGAAGCTAGTTACACTTGGAGTGCTAGTGGATGTGATTCTTCTGAATATATTTCTGAGAATGAAATTTCCAAATAGAAGAACATAGCCATTTTTTCTCAGATAGATAAAGTAAATAATTGTATCATGGATAAGGTAAAAACTACTTATAATATTACTAATATGTTTCTAAATGAAAACTATTATGATAAGGAGCATTTTATATCTTCATATGAAGAATATTCATCAGCTAGTGAAGATAATACTTTACCTTCTTTTGAAGAAGTTTCCCACTTTTCTAAATTGTTAGAAAATAAAAATTTTAAAATTTGAAAAAAAATGTGATAATAATAAGGAAAAACTTGTCAAAGATGATTCAAGAATAAATTTTTTATTAAATAAAATATCATATCTTTCTAAATATATTTATAAGGAAAATTTTGTTAGGATATCATTTCTAAAGATTTAGAAAATGTGATTTCAGAGAAAAATTCTTACAATTTTGTTTTGATACACTTAATTCCAAAAAACTATTACTGGAGAGGATATGAATCTAGTTATAAAACTAAAATCTGAAATTTATTCTTTAAAGAATCTTTTTTCAAACTTTACTACTAGTAGAGAAAACTTTGAAAAAATGTAAAAACAAATTCATCCTCATGGGAATAGTTCTAGAATGGGGTTTTCTTATAAAAGCCTATTTTTAGTAAAAATTTATTTGTTTCTAAAAGTGCTCCCATTCTCACCAAGTGTTAAAGTGGTATCCATAAGAAAAAGAATTGTTCCTTAAATAAATTTCATTACCTAGGTCTATATAAGGCATATTTTTCTAAACAAATGTGGATTCCAAAAATTTTGTTATCTAACATTATCAGACCCAAGATGGTTTGGGTGCCAGAAGCCTAATTGTTTTGTTTTTAGGAAAATAAAGAGAGTAACAATAACAAGAATACTTAGTACATGGATAGTGGCTATTACTAGCATATAACTGGTGACAAATATATTTTTTAAAATATTTTCAATATGAAAGGTAGAAAAGTCACTTTCAGAGATAAATCTCGAGGAGAGATTATCAGAATAGGTAACATTTTTCTTCTTGGTAAAGCTTTAATTTCAAATGTTTTGTTTATTAAAGGTATTAAGAAAAACCTTATAAGAATAAGTTAATTATGCGATGATGGTTACCTTGTAAAATTTAGAAATGATAAGTATTTAGTACATAATTTAAAGGATGAATTTTTTCTTTCTTCCAATCAGCATGAGAATGTTTATATAATTTACTTAGAAGACCTTATAATACAATAATTACCTTGATTAAGTGAAATGGAAGACCAATCTTGGTTATGGAATATAAGGTTAGGACACTTTAATCTTAGAAAATTGTCTAAGTTGACTAAGAAAATACTTGTTAAGGATTTACCAGAATTGAGTTTTGATTATTCAAAAGTCTGTAACCCTTGTCAATATGGTAAGAAACATAAGTCAAGTTTTAAATCTATTAATAAAGTCTCAACTTCTGAAGATTGTTTTTCAAAAATTTTGTATCCAAAGAAAAAAATGAGAAAAACATTCTCTTGATAAATATTCATAGTGATCATGGTGGAAAATTTGTAAATTCTAATTTTGAAACTTTTTTTATTAAGAAAGGTATAAAACATAACTTTTCAGCTCCTAAAACCCCTTAAAAAAACGGTGTTGTTGAAATAAGAAATATAATTCTTCAAGAAATAACAAGAACCATGTTGAGTGAATACTAAATTTCTAAACATTTTTGGGATGAAGCAGTTAGTACTGCCTGCTATACTATAAATTGAGTTTTAAGTAGACCCTTTCTTAATAAACCACCTTATGAGTTGTGGATTAATATAAAACCAAAAGTTTCTTACTTTATAGTTTTTGGTTGTAAAGTATTCATACTGAATATGAAAGATAAGTCACATAAATTTTCACCTAAATCCAATGATGGAATATTTTTTGGCTATTTCACCAATTCTAAGGCTTATAGAGTTTTTAATAAAAATTATGATACTGCTGATGAAATAGTACATGTTTAGTTTAATGAAATCTAACCTTTTGTTTTTAAAAAACCTCTACCTACATCTGAGGATGTTATTTCAAAAACTGATTTTCAACCTTTTTTAGAATATTCTTTTCATAAGGATGTAACTGAAGAAATTGTTTTTGAAGTTATTCCTTAGAAATATTTTTTTACCTTATGTTAAAGAATATCCTTCTAAAAACCTAAGAAGTTAGTTGTTTCTTAGGAATTATCCTAGTGATAGTATCATTGGTGATATTGATCAACCAATTAGTACTATAAGTTCCTTAAGGAATAAAATAGAACATATAGATTTATTTTCCCAATTTGAACCTAATAATCCTAATGAGTATTTAGGTGATGATGATTAGGTTAAGGTTATGCAAGATGAACTAAATGAATTTAAAAGGAACAAATATTGGACCTTGGTTTCACAACCTAAATAAACTTCTATAATTGTACTAAAATGGTTTTTTTGAAAGAAATGTGATGAAAATGGAATAATCATTAGAAATAAATCTCGACATATTTTTAAGGGTTATAATCAATAAGAAGTAATAGAATATGAAGAAACCTATGAATCAATAGCTATAATTTAAGCTATTCGTATTCTATTAGCCTTTGCAACATTCTTTAATTTTGAACTTTTTCAAATGGACATGAAGTGTGTTTTTCTTAATGGATATGTTCAAGAGGAAGTTTATACTTAACACCCCCCTGGTTTTGAAAATAAAAAATATCTTGAATACATTTATAAACTTACTGAAGCTTTATATAGACTTAAAAAATCCCCATAGTGTCTGTTATGATAGGTTAATAAGATTTTTGTTACAAACCAACTTTATTAAGGGAGTTGTGGATCCAATAATTTTTATAAATGAAGTTAAAAAAATTATTATAATTTTTCAAATATATGTTGATGAAATTATATTTAGATTAACTTAAAAACATTTAACAGAATCCTTTTTGGATCTTATGAAATATGAGTTTGAGATGAGTATAATGGGTGAGTTAACAATTTTCCTTGGTTTTTAAATATCATAAAAACTATAAGGAACATATATATTTCAGCATAATTATATCAAATATCTTATTAAAATGTTTGTATATGAAAATACTAAAAGTATTAGTAATCCTATAGGTACCTCAAATACTCTTGATCTTGATGAGGCTGGGTAACTAGTTGATCAAAAGACTTATAGAGGTATGCTAGGAAGTTTACTATACTTAATTTCTAGTCATCCAAACTTAATGTTTTTCATATTATTATGTAAAAGATACCAAGATAATTCAAAAGAGTCCCATTTTAAAGTAGTAAAATTAATTTTTCATTATCTAAAGAAAACTATGGATTTAGGACTTTTTTATTCTTTTGGAATTTTTTTTGATATAAAAAGATTTTTAAATGCTAACTTTGGTGGTTGTAGAATGGATAGGAAAAGTACTTATAGAAATTTTCATTTCCTAATAGATTCTTTGGTTTCTTGTTCATGTGTGAAACAACACTCAGTAGCACTTTCCACTACTAAATTCGAATATATAGAAGTTGGTAGTTGTTGTGCTCAAGTGTTGTGGATGCAACACACAGTCACAAAATATGGCTTGAGTTTTACTAAAACTAAAATACTATGTGATAATACTAGAGACATTTCCTTAAGAAAAAACCGAACACATAAATCTTGTTCTAATAACATAGATATTAGACACCATTTTCTTATGGATCACACAATAAAAGGAGATATCATTTTATAATTTATTGGAATGCAAGATCAACTTGATGATATTTTCACAAAACCACTTTCTTCTGATAGATTTGAATATATTAAATAGAAGTTAGAAATGATCCATGTTAAATGATCTTTCATATCTAAATCTTTTTTACCAATCTCCTTACATTAAGATCCTACTTTTCATAGGGGGAGTACAAATGTTTGTTTTTCATAATTTTTTTTTCTAAAATTTTTGTTTTCTTATTTGTTTTATCATATTCAGTTTTTTAGTCTCAGAAAATGTAATAAAATTTTCTAGACTCAAAGTTTTTTTTTAAGTTTTCACATTTGAAAAATATTGTAATAATTTATTCTATTTAAAACTAATATAATTAGTTTTTCTAATAAAAAAATCATAATTAGTTTTCTCAAAAACTATTATATTTAGACTTCTATAAAAAACTTTTGTATTCAATATTTTATAATAAAAAATATCATAATTAATGAAAACCAAGAAGATCGAGTTATTTATACCATTGGATACTTTCACTCATAAAGGTATTCTTTCATCTTTTAATTTTTTTCATTATTTCATTACAATCAGTTATTTTATTATTTTTGTTACTCTTAGTTTTAAAAAATTTTCTTAAAATTTTACTTAATTATTCAACCCAAATATAAAAAAATACTTCAAATATTTCTTTGGATAAATTTCAATATTAAGATCAAAATAGTTTGAATCTCAACTGTTGGATTTTTTGTGGAAGATGAATCGTTACTTGAGTGCCTATATAAAGGTGAACCCCCCTATGTCCCACATTAGTTGACCATATATTTTCCCCCTATGTGCTACTACTCTTAAGTCTTCCAGACCAAAAGATCTTTACTTCTAATTCTTCTGATTCAGTATCAATTTATATACAATGGATTCTAAGGATGATTACAACAATTAGTTTATTTTTAGGGGATGGTTAATAGAAAGGGAATTTTATGAAAAATAAGATTCTATGATAAAGAATATTATTAAGTTTCAAGGATGGGAATCTATTTGTTTTAAAAATTTGGATAAAGGTTCTGATATTTTCTATCTAGATCTCGTTAGAAGATTTTATAACTCTGTTAAATTTTTCAAAGAGGAACATATTGAAAAATTATATTTTGTTTTGAATGATAAAAGATATAAGTTATCTTATAGAAAGTATACGAGTATGATTGAAATACCCTCAGAATGGGATTCTATTTATCCTTCTCACAAGCTTCTAGATGTTCTTGGTACTTTTAATAGAAAGAAATCAGAAGAATATTTGTTTGATCATTAATAAAAGGTTCATAAAGTTGTTCATTTGATGCTTAATAATTGCATTATTTCTCTATGGATTCAAGGGTTTCTGATTCCAAGAAAAGGAGACCAAGATATGCTTAAGGAATATGATGTTTTTATTTTGGATTATCTGGTGAATATGAGAAAGATAAATCTTATAAAATTCATCTTTCTTATTATAAAAAACATGAAGTTTTGATCCATTAAGTTAAAGATCATCATGTTTCCATCTTTTTAAATAAAATTAGTGGTTGAATGCATCGTTTTTTTCAAGATTACAAATAAATCAAGTCATAAGATGATGGATATTTTGTACATAAATGACGATAAAATGAAGATAAAATGAAGATAATGTCATTTGGTTTTAATGAATAATCAAATATGTTTTTTGATAAATTTGGCAGTGATGATTCAAAAGAAGAAGCTTCAAATAAAGTGAGATAGTTAAGAAAAAGAAGAAAAAGAATGTTGAGTCTCCCCATACTAAGAAAGAAAAGAAATAAAATAAAGTTCCTAATGATGTTTATGAGGAATGAATCAAAAAAATAATAATAATTCAGGTGGTCCAGTAATCAGGATTAACCCAGAAAAATCCAAATCTCTGAGAATACATACTACAGTGTCTTGAAAGAATAAATAAAGAAGAATAAAAAGAAAAAGAATAAGTTAAAATAATATCAACTCTGTGAAAATATTTTTAAGGATATTGAGAGATCTTCTGAGAAGGTTGATTTAGCTTCATCCCATACCGATCAAGAAAATTCAAGCACCAAATTATCCTTCAAAGAAACTTTTTTTTGTTCATGTTGATGTTCTTTTAGTAGCTGATAAAGGAAAGGATAAAATTCTTGATGAAGAATCAATACATGTTGTTAAAGAAAATTAATTGGAATTAGTAACAACTAAAAAAGTATATTTAGGATCACAGGCTTAGATCCAAGAGGATTTTTTTAAAGAAATGGATGAAGAGGTTGCTGGAGTTGATAAAGGAAGAAAATAAGATGAATAAGAAGGTAGTGAATATGAAGAAATAGAAGAGTATGTTGAAGAATATGAAAAGGGAAATGAAGAAAAAGAAGATAATTTAGTTAAATAGGGTGAAGAGAATTAAGATTATGAGGATGAAAATGAAGAAGAAGAAGATGAAAATGCTGATAAAAAGAAACCCAATCTGAGATTTTTTCATTGAAATCATCAAAGTCATCATCATCATAATTTCCTACCAAAATCGATCAAAAAGAAAAATATCAAAGTGATGAAAAGGATGGATTCTCAAAAGAAGAAGCTCAATTATCATCTAAGAAAGATCAGTAAGAATATAATTCAAAGGTATAGGATGATATATTTTACAACAATGATAAGGAGATAATATAATTATTTGAAATTAAGGAATTTGGTGAAAAAGTTTCTAAGAAATTTGATAAGGGGAAAGAAAAGGTAACTGAAATCCTAACCCGTCATGATAAAATCCCTAAAATTGAGAAATAATAATCAGATTCAATGAATATGTTAACTATTCAAGGAGTTTATTATATCATTCAAGCTTTCAAGAGACTCAAAGGCATAATTGTATATTTTTTTAAGACTTGAAGCTAGAGGAGAAATGATTCATGAAAGTCTTGATTAGAAATAGGAATCATTAAAGGTGTTAACAAAAATATTTATTCATAATGAGGATGATTTAAATGTTTTATAATAGATTTATCAAGCACATAAGAGGGAATTCAACAAGTTTGTAAAGTGGTATCATCAGATTGATAGTGATATTAAGTTGTATGATGAAAATATTGAATATGTGAAGAAGTTGTTCAAAGAGTCTGCAAAACCACATAACCGGTTTACAAAAGATATAGAAGAAAAACTAAAGTTTGTGGAAGACTTAAAAGGTTAAACTAATAATAATACCGAAGAAATAAAAGGTCTGAATGTAAGGATCTGATATATGTAGTTAAAGATAAACAGGTTAAAATCTCATATAGAATAAGTCAAATTTTTAAAGGATGAAAACAAATAATTGTCTAAGAAACTTCAGATTCAAGAAGAAAAAGTTTGAACTCAAGATGAAAGGATAGAAAAGATAGAGGAAGACAAAAATGAGTTCAAAAAAATGAAAACCATTGTAAAGTCTTTAATGAAGAAAGATTAAATTTTACTTTTTAACTCTTATTATAATTTTTTTTTAATTTTTTTATCTTTTTATTATGAATGAATTATCCTTCTCATCCAAATAAGATTTTTTTGAATGTTTTCCAATTATAATTGGTTGAATGTTATTTCATAGTTCTTATGGATGATTAGTTAGTTTATAACATTGTTTTATATTTTTTTTCACTCACTAAAATTTTAGGAAACTTAAATATTTTTCCCATTTTTTTTGAAAACCATAAAGGGGGAGAAATATTCTTTTGGTGTAGAAATTCTCATTTAAGAGAGAATTTTTCTTATTTAAAGAGAAAGTTTTACAAAAGGAGAGTCATTTATTTAGGGGGATAATGCAATCCTTATGGGGAGAATTTATCCTAAGGGGGAATTAATCATATTCAACATTATTCTCTTCATTTTATTCATACAACTTATAAAATTAGGGAGAGTTAAGGTTTAATGATAAACTATGAATATGAAGTACTTAAAAGAACATAGACTATATGTTTTTCAAAGTTATTTTACATTTAATTCTTATGGTTTCTGCTTTCCAAAAAGGGGAATATTATTGAGATAAAAATTATATTTCTCATTTTACATTCCTTTTATTTTAGAAATCATAAACACATTCTTAAAACATATTTAGTAACTTTTTATATCCAATGTATTTTTAGTATGTTTTTTTTGTAAAAAATATTATTTTCCCATACTCAGAATAAGTTCTAATGAATTAAAAAAATAAACTTATATTTATTCATTACGATTATCACAATGAGTATTGGATCAATAAACATTAGAATCACCCCTATCAGATCAAATGTTAGACTTTTTGTATTGATAAACTCTTAAATATCAAACTGACATTGACATCGATGAGCATCAGACTGACCCTCATGATGATTATCGTAATGAAAATCATAAGGAAGTCCATCAGAATGACTTAGAGTTTATAATCATATTCAGAATAATTAATTATCATGTAAGGAATACTTTTAAACTATGATGGTGTAATCCAATATTACGATATAAATTCTTTTATTCTAGAGAGGTATGAGCTATCAAGTGCCAGGTGTCCAAGTCGTTACAACAAACTTGGAGAAAATATGATCACGGGGAAGGAAATATGACCAACTTAAAATTAATTTTTTTATTAGAATAAACCCCTTTTAAGGGATGAGGGGAAACCCAACAAGACTTCAATGACTTAAGAATAATTAAAGACCTCAATGGACCAATTTCCCAATTCCAAAAGTACCTCAGATCACAACAAGGAAAATCCCCTCCCAACATTCAAAGTGTTAAAACCAGATTCCACCTTCACATCATAGTCGATAAGCTTTCCTATGAAGAAGTGCATGGGCCTGGTACTGATGGATGAGGCCATACCCTCTCAAACGTCTAAATCCAGAAATCAATGGTCAAGCGGAAACTCCATACTCTGAACCCCATCTAAAGCATCCCTTGAGGGATATCATGTTGCGAAAAGCCTTGAACCACGGACCACCAAGACCACGAGAAGAATCAAAACACCACAAAAACCAAACAATGCAAAAAAAAAATAGTCCAACATAGGGAAGATTCACCTATACAGAGTGATCAACATCCAAAGAAACATCACCTTGTTTGCATCCAGTCGTGGAACCAACACAGCCCAAAACCAACAGAGGACCAGAATGTCACTGTCAAGAACCGCATCACCTGGAACCTCCAGAATGAGACCGGACCAAGTGAACCCACTTTCAACCCCACCACCACCATAACACCTCCCGCAAATCCACTAAACCTCACGACCCACAAAATAAGAACCCCTGGCCAACGAACCATATGTTACAAGGTCATCGAGGGAAATACGACGCCACATAGAGATGAAGACCTGCCAAGGATACCCAACGAAACCATTAGAGAAGGGACCAGGAATGATCTTGAATATAAAACACTTCACGGGGGCTGGGATCTATAGAAGAACACACCAGGGGACACCAAATCCAAGTGGTAAGAAGCCAGCAAGCCAAAGGGAGGCCGAATCCGGGGAGACGAGGAGGTGAAACCAGGGGGAGAAGGGCCAACCATGGAGAACCTCTGCACAAGTAAGACTAAGAGAGATGGAGGGGGGAGGCATCACCGAAAGAGGCCAAAGCCAATGATGAGCTCCCCCATCCAAGACACCGCACCAGCAAAACCCTAGCGGCAAGGGGAGAGGAGAGAAGCCACTCCAAGGCATGATTTTTTTTGAATAAGATTCAATCATGGGGAAGGAAATATGGTTGTTATGGATTTTATTATAAATACTCGGTCATTATAAGAGTTTGAATCTACTAAAATCTTTTTGATTCATTGTAAATTTCTCACTTATGCGAGATCTCTAAAGATTACAAAGTGTGAAAGTCTTGTTCATAGTATTTTGGAGTTTTTTTGGAGTTTTTTATTCTTAATAAATCCTTGTTAGATTGTCTCCTTAAGAATTGTTTTGTAATTTATTTGTGTGTCCAATTTTTGTGATTAAGATCAAGGGATTCCAGGGATAAGAAGATGGAGAATCTAATCACCGTATTGATCAAGGGATCATAGTGACAGTGAGACATAGAATTTGATCCATCAGATCAAGGGATTCCATAGCTAGGAATATAGATCCGATCTTCGTATCGAGGAATTCAATTGCTAAGAAAATATGAACTTTCTTGTAATTATAAAACAAGGGATACCTTTAGACAAGGTTAGTGGCTACCTTACTCTTAAGGATAAAAGAGGTGAATTATTTTAACAATAGCTGTAATTAATTCTTATATTACATTGCTATTTTAATTCTTATTTCTTTATAAGTAACCATTCCACTACATTTATATAAAATAAAGTGAAACATTATATTCACCATTATTTACTATTTGTTTTATTGTAATTATTCTGATTATGATTTTCTTACTTTTATTAATTGGATCTGCAGTGACTTTGATATTTTAATGTTTAAATCGTATTGTATCTAATTACAATTTTGTAACTCTGATATATCTAAATCAATCCTTATTATGATACTCCCATAATCTAACCAATAGAAAAGTCTGAATCTGATAGTATACTTAAAGAGATTTGTGAATTTTTTTAGTTTAAACTGTCTTAAACTAAAGTTTTTTAAACTAAAATTCACCCCCCTTTTGTAATAGATCCATAAAAACATATTATTTCTATCTTAATATAAATATAACTCATATTTATATCCAATAGATTATTGGGTGAAAACCCAAGATCCAAATCATATTACTCAAAGGATGGTGACTAATATATAATCTTGGATGGTAAATTCCTCCTATCACCCAATGAGTTATAGGATGCAATCCTAGAAGGGATTATGTGTTGGAATTGAAAGACTTAGGGCTGGAGGAATTGGATACCAACATTCCCTTCCTATTAAAATTTTCCTTCTTATTTGGAAAGTTGTTATGTTTTATCTCTTGTGACACTCATATTTATATTTTACACCTTTTAAGGGGCTGTTTTATTAATTCTTAAAAGTATATTTAAAAATTTATGAAAAATATTTTGGAAATGATTTTAAACATTGTTTTAAAAAAATTATAAGAGTTTTAAAGAAATAAAATTTAAATTTTTTGCTTATAATTTTTATCTATCTTTAAAATTTTTATCTCCAATGGATTTTTGTTTCATGATTCACCTTACATATTATCTTATAATGTATCTAATTTTTCTAAAAAAGTTTTAGTATCATTTGATTTTATTTTTGAAGTGATTTTAGAAGATACCATTTGACAATGTTGCAAAAACCATTTTCTTTCCATAAGTTCTTTATGATATGATTATTTTAAAATAAAATAAAACCCATTTTATTTATATGGGTTATTTTATAATATGATTATTTTTTTAGGTGTCACACAAACGTACGGATTATGAGATATGTAATACCTATATCCCCATCTAGTTTATTGAGAAAAGGCTTATATCTCATGAGGTATAAATGTTATGCAAACACACTAGCGAGTATCTAGGTTCACAATGGGTGAGTGTGATGGAAATTAGCTCTAATCACTACTTTATGTGTGAAATGGTTAGTGTGTAGCTAGGATAAAAAAGATAAGAAATCATATGTTTATGATTGTTCCACTTTCTTTTCTTTGTTCCATGGATTATGATTTATGCTTCATGTTTTATTTTCTCATGTCATGGTAGAAGTGTGATCATTTGATTTGACATGTCCATATTTCATACTTATGGTTCACACTTATTAATTTATGTTATTTTAATATGATTATTCTTCTTATTCACTCTTTATTATGTTTTCCATTCCATAGGATTTGAAGAGGATTATATATCATAAAATGTCTAATAGGGGGTTTAGTTTATGGATAAATGTTCACAACATGTAAAATAAGTTGTTTTATGATTTTAGTCTTATTTTTTTAGATTAGGATGATAAAAAATTTGTGAAACCCTAAGGATAAGTCTATGATAACATCATGATATTTTGGTAAGGTATGGATTATGTGGTTTTCCTAGAAAATACATCCCTATCAGGATACTAAAAAGTGGATGTAGGATTTGGAAGAGTTGTACCTAGGGGTAATAACCTCGAAGAGTGTGTGTTTGGTATTAACTTAACTATGAGGTGGTGCAAGACAAATAGGTCTAAATACACCCCTAGATAGACACTCTTAGGGGATATTCTTTGGTTAATCCACATTTTCTTTATTGAACCATTATGATGGATTTAGTCATTATGATAATTATCATGGTCAAGAAAAACCTATTAGGGAAGTAAGCATGGATAACCTAGATTAAAACATGGAGATTTTTTAAGGAATAATATATTCATTATTTTGGTTTATTTCTTCTATGATCATATTTTCAGCTTTATACATTTACTAATTTAAGCATCCTCATAATGAACTTTCCTCTACCAAGGAAATGGAGGGAACTAGAAGGAACCAAGCTAATGATGGATGAAATGGAAAATGTGGTGATTTTACAAATGAGATAGGAACTAGAGTTCAAAATATAATGGAAATTATCACACAACACACCCATGTTATGAATAATGACATCAATAATGTGGATCTTCCAAACACACCATGAATGGTGCAATTTTCTTTTGAATCTTTTATGAGTCTACATACACCATCCTTTAATGGGCCTTACAACCCATTGACTCTTGATCAATTTATTAATTCTATGGAAAAGATATTTTATATCCTCTAATTCTCAGAGCATGAGAAGGTAAATTTGGATGTCTATTATCTAGAAGGTGTGACCAACCAATAATGGAATCACCTTAGGAATATAATGATAAGGGAGGAATTTGATTATTTGGAGTGGGAGTGTTTCAATTGAATATTACTCAATAAATATTTCCCTTATAATCTTCATACTAACATGGAATGAGAATTTCTAGAATTGAAGAAAAGGAAGATGAGTCTATTTGATCTTATGAGTAAAAATTCAAGTGACTCATAACATATGAATAAGATTCTATCTATAGGCCCAAAAATAATATAGATCAATTATTTGGTGAATTAAAACTCAAAATTCAAAAGATATTAGATTTTATAGAATTTGGAAGGTATGATGAATTTTTTCGATGTGAACTTAAGGATGAAATAGAAGATGGAGACCCACGTGATTCTGGAGAAAGGAAAAGAAAGATAGAGTATCACAAATTCCCTAATTAAAAGTATCATGGGGGTAATAAATTTCAACTACCCACTTATAAAATATGTTGGAGGAAACGCCTGGGAAATTTCATTTCAGGTTATGGAAGGTGTTACCAGTGTGGTAAAGCATGTCACCTAGCTCATGACTGTCAAATAAATAGAAAGAATCCAAATAAAACCATTGAGGGGAATAATGTCCCAACTGATACTCCACCCTTTCTTTAATGATTAAAATTCTAGGAGTATGGGAATTATGGAAATCAATTCCCTAAACCTAGATCTAATGAAGGGTATAGGAAGATACAACCTCTTTAACCAAGGGAGAAAGGGAGGGCATATGCAATCACTAATGTAGAGGTGAACCATAATGAAAAAGTGGTGAAAAGTACACTCATTCTCTACTATATAACTGTGAATGCCTTATTTGAGTATGGTTCTTTTCATTTTTTAATATCTTATAAATTTTCTTTAAATATGGATTCACCACCTCTAACTTTTAATATAGATCTATTCATGAAAACACCTAGTGGCACACTGAATGCAACTAAGATGTATAACTATTCTATAATTGATATCTGTGGGGATATACTTCCAAAAAATCTAGTTCTTTTTCATGTATTTTAATTTGATATAATTCTGGGTATGAACTCACTTTCCTTATATAAAGCTCATATCAATTTCTAAGAAAGGTAAATCTCCTTTCATATGTATAATCATCTGGTTATCAAGTATCAATGTAAGGATTATCCTACATATTATTTAAAATTAAATTCTATCATATAGTTCTTGATACCCAATAACAAGGGGTTTTTAGATCATATGATATTAGTTGAAGTAAACATTGAGAACATGCCTATTTTATGAGAATATGATGATGTATTTCTTGATAAATTTCATGGTCTTCCTGCAAAATGTAAGGTTGATTTATCAATCGAACTTGTCCCTATATCATTACATATCTTAATGAATCCCTATAAAATGGATTCCTTTGAATTAGAGGAATTAAAAAAGTAAATTAAAAGTGAATTTTGAAAAGAGTTTTATATAACCTAGTGCTTCACCATGGGGTGCACGAGTTCTATTTATAAATAAGAAAGGTAGATCAATGCGTATTTTCACCTGAATGGTTTGAAGGCCTTATTTTTATTTTATTTTGGATAATCCCCCTTTTAAAGGTTGAAAGGGAACCCTTAAATGACCCATAGGCCCAAGGTAAAAGGCCCAAACATGACCCTTACATGACCTGTAGGCCTAGAGGCATAATGCCTAATACATGACCTGAAGGCCCAACCCACTTTAATTTCCCCTCCTTAACATTTGCATCATTGAACTCCCAGCTCCCCACCTCACATTACTGATCGACTAGCATTTCATTGTGAAAAGATTCATGGTTCCTAGTCCTAATGGAAGTTTCTATACCCTCTCATTCTTCTAATCTGGTTAGAATTGTTTTGGTGACTACTACTTCTCTCTGAATCATCTTCTTGGGGCCTACTCTGTGTAGTAATTGGGTTGCTCCATGGTCACTATGGCCTGAAGGCCCTGTGGCCTGAAGGCCTTTGATGGCCCGAAGGCCCTAAGACCTGTACCCTAAACCAGTGTCCTAAAGGCCCAAATAGGATGGATAGTTCTGGATAATACAGTACCAAACAGTACATGTTACAGTACTACTATAGTACTGTTATAGTACCTGGAAATTCGCTCCCACCCAGTTTTGAACCTAGGTCTCTTGGATGCCAAGCAGGAGCCCTTACCACTCGGGTACAAGCTTGTTGGCAGATCAATGTTTCTTTTAGTCAATTATTATGAACTTAATAAAATCATGTTAAATAAATAAGTATCCAGTACCTTGTATTGATGACCAGTTCAATAAACTAATAGGATATCAATTCTTCTCAAATATTTTCTTTTGATCTATATGTCATCAACTGAGGGTAAAAATGGAGGATATTACAAATACACCATTCTAAACAAGGTATGGACACAATTATTTTACAATGATTCCATTTAGACTTATCAATGACCCATCCATCTTCATGGATCTTATGAATATATTCTTTAGATATTATATGGATCAATTTGTGGTAGTCTTTATCAATGATATTATTTTATATTTCAAAAGTAAGGAAGAGCATAAATATTACTTAAGGTTTGTGTTGAAGACCATGAAGAAGGAGAGACTGTATGCCAAAATAATCAAATGTGAATTATAGATACAAAACGTATCATTCTTGGGTCATATCATCACAAGTGATGGTTTATCTATAGATCCATCAAAGACTAAGGTTATTGATAAATGACATAGACCAACAACTATGATTGAAATATATAGTTTCCTTGGTTTAGCTTGATATTACATACAATTTGTGATAAATCTCTAAAAAATATAAAAACCATTAAAAAAGTTAACAAAAAATGGCGTCAAGTTACTCTAGATAGATGAATGTGAGTAAATATTCAAATAGATTAAGGAAATGTTAGTCATTTCACCTGTGCTTACATTACCTTGTAGTGGTGAAGGGTTTTTAATATATAGTGATGCATCATTAAAAGGATTTATATTTACCCTAATGTAAAATGAAAAGGTAATTTCTTATGCCCCATACCAATTAAAGACTCATGAGAAAAATTACCCAATTCATGATTTGGAATTTGTGGTGGTGATCATTGCCATGAAAATTTGGCAGCATCAACTTTATGGGGAGAAGTGTGATATATACAACGATCAAAAGAGTTAGAAATATAAATTCACATATAAGGAGTTAAATATGTGATAAAGGAGGTGGTTAGAGATAATCAAAGATTATGAATTCTAAATACATTACCACCCAAGAAAGGAAAACACAGTGGCTTGTAACAACAAGGACCCACTGACTGCATATACACCCCGCCTTAACATGGCTGTCAGGTCTTGGACCACCATGTGCCACTAGTTACCCCCGAGACACATGGCCCTCTACCTGGGGCCCACCCATGTGTCCAAATGGGCCATCAAACTAATGAATGTCCCCATAGGACAAAACATGTTGTTTAAAGTGTTATTTGTGATCACTCACACACACATTGGAAAAATTCCTATGAGATTACCCATATTGATCACTACTCTGGGACAAAAATACTTAAATATGGAGTTCTAATCAGATAAGATCCCAAAAATAATGGTTTAACTTGTTTACATCAGTCATATCATTTATTCATTTAACCATTTAATATTTCAGGGTGTTATATTCACCCCCCATTATAGCACAACATCCTTGTTGTGGACTCTACATCCCAACCTAGGTAGTGCCACTATGCTTCTAGATGGATTCCTGCTCTGATTCCAATGTAATAACTGGGCCCTACTAACAGCACATACACCCCATATTAACATGTTCGTTAGGTTCTATCCTTACAGGGGCCACTAGTTACCACGTAGACATGTGGTCCCTTACCCAGGGCCCACCCACATGCCCGAATGGGTCATCAGACTAATGACTATCCCCACAGGACAATACATGTTCTTTCCAGTGTGTTTTTACTCACTTACATACACCCTGATAAATTTCCTAGGAGGTTACCCATCCTGATCACTACTCTAGGACAAACACGTTTAACTTTGGAGTTTTTATCAGGTAGGATCCCAAAAAGAAAGATTCACCTTATTGACATGAGTCATATCATTTTGTCATTTAACAATTTAATATTATAGGATGTTATATTCAAGCCCTTTATAGAACAAAATCATAATTGTAGACCCTATATCTTAATTGAGGCAGTTCCACCACACTTCCAGCTAGGTTTCTGCTTTGGTAGCATTTGGGCCAGCTCAGGTGATCGATTTGGGGTTGACCCAGGTTGGTTCGTGACATGGATAACGCTCAAAGTAGTAAAGATCATGCTGAATTATCCATGATGAGGTTTGAAAAGACCCAATACTCATGGATATACAAAGGATGAATCTTGAATTTATAAGGGAAGGGGATAAATATTAACTTTCCCAAGTTTATTATCAACCTTATATTCATATAAGAATTAAATAAACCCATAAGGATGATGTGGAACAACAAAAGAAGGTAGTGAATATTTTATATTTCAACTTTGGTAGAGTATGATTTATATTATTTGTAAATTAGATATGTGTCCCATAAGTACCAAAACTAATGAAGGAACTTTTGGATTATTCACATAGCTAATCATTCTCTATCTATCCAGGAGGCACAAAGATGTATAAATATATGAAGAAAAAATTATGGTGGGATAACATTAAAAGGGAAATCGTAGAGTATATATCTCGATGCTTGGTATGTCAACAAGTTAAAGAAGATCGACAAAAGAATAAAGGGATAATGAAACCACATAACTAAATAGAAATTGGAAAACACAACCATATATTTCATCATAGGACTCCCCAATACTTATAAAGGTCACATTTCTATATGGGTTGTAGTCGATCATCTTAAAAATTCAATGCATTTTATTTCCATCGTATAAGATTTATCACTCAATCATCATACTAAAATATACATTAAAGTGGTGGTTAGGATTCATTTAGTACCCATATATATTGTATTTAATTAGGAACTGAGGTTTACATCAAGATTATTTAAAATCCTTCAACAAGTTTTGGAAACTGTGTTGAATTTTAGCACCACTTATCACCCTCAAACTGATATTAAATATGACAGAATCATTCAAAATCTGGAGTATATACTAAGATATTTTTAAATGGATTTTAGAGGATATTTAGATAAATATATTCCTCTGATAGAGTTATCATATAACAACAGTTTCCATTCTTTCATCTAAATAGAACCATACGAGGCTATGTATTGGAATATATACAGGACTCCAACATACTTGGATGAAGTTGGGAAAATAAAGCTGATAGGGTCTAACCTTTTCCAAAAAATTATGGAGAAGGTATAAACCATTCAATGAAATATAAAAATTGTTAAAAGTTGATAAAAGATATACTGATAACTATCAAAGATATCTAGAGTTTGAAGTTGGTGACAAGGTGTTTCTCCAAATATATCCATGGAAACTAGTTATGAGATTTGGGAAGAAAGGGTAGCTAAACCCCAGATACATCAGTCCCTTTGAGATACTTGATCATGCCAGGTTTGTAGATTATCACTTATAACTTCCTCATCACTTCTACCAAGTTAATAATGTATTATATGTATCTTTTTTGAGGAAGTATATACAGGATCCATTAATTTTACTAAACTCAGAAGCTGTGCAATTAGAACATGACCCCTCTATGAAGCATAACCTATTGAGATCTCGGATTAAATAGGAAAGGTTCTATAGAAAAAAAACACATCTAATCAAGGTGTTATGGTGTAACCATAATCTAGAGGAAGATACATGGGAACCTGAGGATGTGATGTGGTAAAAGTGTCCTCACTTATTTTCCTTTGTGTAATAAAATTTCAAGGATGTAATTCTTTTAAGGGTGGCAGAATGTAATGACCCAAAATTCTAGACTTTGTAAAACTAATGTTATGTTAGATAACTTTCATTAAACACTAAAACAATGTATAAGAAACATAAAATTTTAAAAGAACATTATTAAAAAATATATAATAAACTCTAATATGCTAAATAATTTAAAACCATTTCCTTTATAAGATAAAAATTAATGTGTTTTATCATTGAAAAAGTTTACCTTTAAAATATATTTCCCTTATGTTTTATGTTGTTATTTAAAAAATATATTTTTTAAATTTTAGAATTTAAATTTGATAAAATAAACTTTTTTTTTGAATTCAATATACTAAAATATACTTATTATAAATTTTTTATCTTTTTCCAAAAAGTTTTTTTAGTCAAAAAATTCAATTTTTTTAAAAAATATGATATTTGTGATTTTATCATTATGTAAGAATGACCAAGAAGAATATAAAATATTTTAAGTAATCAAATATATATTTAAGGAATAAAATTATTCATTTTAAATATTTATTTAAACTTTTAGAACTTATTTTTAATATTTCTAGAGCCAAAGTAAAACATTTCTCTAATAAAAAAATGTTTTTAGTCTTTGCTTTGAATCAAGTTTTTTTAAGGTGAAATTAAATTTTGGATTACTTTGAAAGCCTCATACCTTTTATTTTTTCGATATTAAATCAATTTATTCCATGAAAATCAGTAACCATGACAATTTTCTATTAAACATAAATTTTAAGCTTAAAAACATGTTTCATCTAGAAACCATTTTTATGCGATTACGTGTGTTTATTTTAAAATTAACTTTATTAAAGGGAAAAGGGAAAAATTGTTTCCAAATGGATGGATGTGGTTTTTATTAGAAAAAATAAGCACATTTTCTCATTTTCCCATTTTTAATCCCTTGAACCTTTAATATCGAAATAACATTATTGAAATTCAATGGGTATTTCCAAAACTATCCATCTCTTTATTTAAAAAGGTATCACTTCCACCACTTATAGAATTAGCTATACTTTGAATTTATTATTGTAAATACACCAATTTTCTCCTCCTATAACCCTCTCCCATGAACATAAGCTTTTAATCACCTTTATTTTTCTCAATTCTGTCATTTTCATAGAGTTTTCCAAGAAAAAACTCAAGCTTCCAACACGAGTATTACTTTCTATTAGTATTTTTTACTCTAATATTTCATAATATTATCTAAAGTTATTAATACAATCAAATAAGTATCATTAGTATACTTAAATTTTGTTATATTAATTATAAAACAATTATTCAATCCTTTTTATCCACTAAGAAAACAAAAATAACATCGATCATGCGTGCATGTGGACTACCTCCTCCATAAAGCGATGTTGTTAATTTTTCATAACCACCTCTCATAGCTAGTAAAAAGGATGGAATTAATGAATTATAATGTTTTATATGTAAAATATATAACTCTAAAATTATTATTTATCATATACTATCTTTGTAAGAACCCGTATCTTCCTTTCAGGTATGTTTTTCCATTTCTGGTCATTTTTGGGAAAAAGAGGAAAATCTGGAAATTTTTGAAGTGCACGTCGTGAACTTTATAAGTACATGATGTGTACTGCGATACCGCTGGAGGCCGTGTGATGGCCGTGTCATGGACACACACAAGACCATGTAGGGGTGACATGGAGGCCACCTAATGCAGAGTAAGGAAATAGAAAGTACACGCCGTGTACTTTGTTTTTTTCATTAAACTCGCCGGGGTCGCATCTAACCCCCAGAAGCATTTTCTTCTAGGTTCTGTTCAGCTGAGAGAAACCGTATGGTTCCAAAACTTCTCTGAGCCCCCGACCCTCCGTCTGTTCACCGAATCGACCGACGTCGATTGCATTAGAACCGTAGCGGTAAGCTATTCCTTCTTCTTGAGTTTCATTCCATGATTTTCCCTCTTTCTCATGTTATCGTGGGTTGAAAATTTTAGACCTTTTTGTAGATCTTCGACGTTCTAAGGCGATTCAAGCATCGTGGTTCAAGTATATTGATCTCCTAACATCAAGGTAGGTGGTTTGTGCCTTTCTGTAGAAAGTATTTGAGTATTTTGTGAAAATTCCATGAATACCCTTGAACGGGGTATTGCATGTTTATCATTTTAACCCTATTGATTGCCTTATTCTCTTGTATTCTATATTAGAGGGTTTTTTATTGTGTTTTGGGCTAATTGTTAGGCTTTGGAAGTGTTTTCCATTCATGTTCTTTCCTGTTTGGACCGTTGGGTCTAGTTACCTTTTTACTGCTGTTGTTTTCCTATGCCTAGTATTGTAGGATAGTGTGACTGTAGTTCTTTAATGCTGAGATACTGTAGAATTCTATCCAAGTAGTTCTTGAGGTTACTTTGGCCGTTACGTGATGTGATACTTGCTGACTTTACACAAGGCTGCGGGAACCTAGTGTAGTAGACCATAGGGAGAATGGATGTAAGGGCTTCTCCAGAGTGTCTTTATAATACGATGCGAGACCACAGAGGGATTTGACGTTGAGTACTTCCTCAGAGTGTCTGTAGTTCCTCGACGCGGGCCATAGGGGGAATGAGACTTTGAGTGCTTCCCCAGAGCACCTTTAGTACGATACGAGACTATACAGGGAATTGATGGTGAGTGATTCCCCAGAGAGTCTATTCTTAGCTAAAACAGAGGGGTGAGACTATGTGTTCCTCCCATAGGGTTGTTAGTACTTGTTGGTTGAATCATAGGGGTTAGTTTGTGAGAAATACCCAGAGGGTTTCCTATTTGTTCTACTTTCTTGTGTGGATGCTTACTTGTTGTAAATTATATGATAGAAACTGTGGTTTTTTTTTGCTGCTTAGTACTTTCCTGTTTACCGTGTTTCTGTACTTTTAACTGCTATATACTCATTGACTATTAGGAATAGATCTTCAGGTGGTTGCCTATTTTGATTTTGTCTCATACTATGTTTGGGTCATGCTGTTGGGCCCAAAAAGATTACATTGTTACAGGTGTAGATAAGGGAAAACGCCCTTCGACTTCAGGTTCTTGATTGTGTGGAGCTGGAGAGCATGGGACCAAGTTATGGCTTGCGATGCTAAGGAGTTTATTTGTTTTCTTTTGTACTTTGGTTTATCACTATTGTATTCCAGCATTGTAACTTGTTTGGCTGTTTTCCTAGACATATATGTATCATGAATCATTTATATATATATCTGCTCCAGTTGTTTCCTTCATTAGTTTTCCATTGTTACTATTGTTTGGTATTTACTGTTTCCTCTACTATATGTATTTGTGTACTTCCTCAGTGTACTCTGCCAATGAGGGCAAAGTTTCCCCACTATCACACCCAAGGCCCTCGCTGCTAGTCGGCAGCCTCTGGCGTTCGGGTAAATGCGCTTGAGGCCATGTGACCAACCGGGTATGGAACGCCTCTGGGTGTCTTCTGGAACCGGGACATTACAAAGTGGTATAAGAGGAATTATTTTCTCTTGACTTACTGTTTGGAGCCTATAGCCAGGGATAGGATGGAATAGGTACTTGGTAATAAGCTGTGCCCGGGAGTAGCTAACCGGTGTACAGGGAAAAGCCATACTACTTTGTTTATTGCAATTTTACTGGTTTACAAATTTTACAGTTGATTTGATTTCACCGTTTGGTGATTCACATGATTTGTGCTATTACCATTGTTGTTATTGCAGTTCTATTTCTATCTCAACCTGATGAGATGAGGGTATTCCATCTCATGCATCATATAGGCACTTGTTAGAAATCACATGCCATGAATTATTGCCATGGCATCTAGGATTCATTAGCAGTTGCATGTTGTTGTGATAGATATTGTGTAGAATATGCATACTGTTGTGATATATGACTTGATAAAAATATCTTCTTCTTATTAGAGAATTTATTGTGTAAAGTTTTACCTGAATGAACGCCAAATTTTGGATCTTGAGGTGTTATGGGCCCTCATAGAGCGGAATTTGGTGGATCATTGGCTTGTTTAGCTTATTTTTAACTTGTTAAGGATGTAAAACTTTTATTCACGGGGAGTATGGGCCCTCACAGATCGGAATTTGTCACTTTTAGAGTTCGTTTAAGTGTTTTCTGGGATCCGGAGTAGTTTTTGGGGCTTACTGTCTGGAAAAACCCAGAATACATGCCATGTAGTTTTGACTACATGCCATGTGTTCTTCTGTTCGATAAGAAACAATTTTTCTTAAGTACATTCCATGTACCTTTTATACACACCGTGTATTCTCTAACCGTGTCATAGGCCGTGTGGGAAGAAACACAAGATAGGGAAAATCTTGTGGGAACACACCGTGTACCGGTCATGCACGTCGTGTAGGGTAATCCTAGGAACCCGGCCATGTAGATAACAACACGGATGGTGGAGACTTTCCTATACACGCCATGTCCAACTTGAGCATGCTGTGTAGTCTGACCCAGGTACCCAGCCGTGTCACTAACAACGTGAGTCGGTGTTATCCTTTCTCATACACGTCGTGTCCACTTGGAACACGCCATGTAGTGTCAGCTGTGTAGCCGACCGTGTAGCTAACCACATGGTCTGTTGGGACTTCTTAAGTACATGTCGTGTCCTTCTATAACATTCCATGTAGTGTGACCTAGGTACACGGGCCATGTCACTAACAACACGGTCCATGTGAAGCTTGTTGAGTACACGCCGTGTCTACCTTGAACACGCCATGTAGTTTTGTCTTAGGAGAGCCGTGTGGCATAACCGTGTAGAAGGACTCGGCCAGGGAAAGAGGATTTAGGTACATGTCGTGTGTTTGGGGTGTTACATGACCAGTTTTGGAAAAAGTACATGCCCATATAAATGACTTAAGGGAACACGTCGTGTAGTCTTTATACACACAGTGTAGTCATGATTTGTAAATTTTGAATGCTTTCTTTCCACTGTTCCCTTCTTACGATCCTAGTTTTCAATCCTTGGTAATGTGATCTAAATTGTGCATTTGACCTTGTAGAGTCATGGCACTGAGACGTCCTCCAGTTGTATGCCAGTTTCCAGGCAGTGATCAGACACCGGATATGGCTGATCAGGGACTTCCCGCAGATCCACCTGTTGTGCCAGCCTTGGCACCAGCAGTGATACCGGTTACAGGCATCGATGCACAGTTTAGGGAAGGATTTTTGAGGATGATGTAGACCTTCTAGGGAGATCCACCTCCTGCCTTGACTATGGAATACTTGATGCTGGTTTTCCAGCAGTAGTATCCTCCCACCTTCTCAGGGGAAGGAGGACCTTAGGCTGTAGAGTCATGGCTGGAAGCCATGATGATGATCTTCGAGCATCTGGAGACGCCTCCATAGAGGCAGGTCAAGCTCTCTACCTATATGCTATGAGACTCCACCAAGAGGTGGTGGGGCATAATCTCATAGGCAGGTCATCAGCAGGTTATGGCGTGGGAGGAGTTTCAGCACGTCTTTTATGACCACTTCTATCCGGAGACCCTGAGGGCCAATCGAGCCTGGGAGTTTATGAGTCTGGAGAAGGGTACTCTTTCTGTCATGGAGTATTCCTCTCGTTTCACCGAGCTTCAGCATTTCACACCCCTGTAGGGTGGAGATGGATTGTTCTTGGAAAGGAAGTTTGAGGATGGTCTCAGACGGGAGATCCGATCGTAGGTGAATATCTTCAGGCTGACTTCCATCGCTCCCATTGTTAACCAGTCACTGATTGCGGAGCACAATCTGAGAGATTCTGAAGCTGAGATTCAGGGCAGTTCCACTTCCAGAGTTAGTGATTCACCAGATGATAGCAGGAAGTGACGTAGAGAGTCTACGCATGGTGATCCGAGGCAGCGAGACACATCTTCAGGTAGCCAGGTGGTATGCTACTAGTGTGGAAGGGTTGGGAATACGAGGCCATAGTTCTAGAGAGACCCAATGGAGTTACGATCTTGCGGTAATATGGGTCACCTTGAGTGATTCTGTCAGGTTTTCTCACCAGCAGCTGGTGAAAGGGGTTCATCCATGACTCCTCATTCAGGAGAAGCGCCACCAGTTTCTCACCAGTCTGGGAACTGGAGTTCTTCCGGTCGTTCGGGTCGAGGTGGAGGTCGAGGCCATGGTGGTCAGTCACCGGTATTTCAGCGATAGCAGGGTGGATCAAATCAGAGTAGTCAGGCAGGGTCACAGGGTTGTGGTACAGGTCAGGATTTTGCAGTTGAGGAGACCCAGCAGGAGCAGGATCCCAGGACTTCTACAGTTCGAGGTACGATCTTAGTAGACTTAGTTTTATCTTATGTTATTTTCAATACAGGGGCTTCCCATAGCTTTATCTCTGTTGCTGTTGTGGAGATCCTTGGGATCTTCATATTTTCCTCTACCAATACTTTGACTCTAGACACACCACTGGGGACTAGGACGGCTAGTGTACGTTAGTGCAAGGAGTTCCCTCTAGAGGTGGCTGGATATCACTTTCTATGGGATCTCTATGTCCTAGAGATGACATGCTATGATTTCATTCTTGGAATGGACTGGCTAGTTCTCTTCCAGGCAGTCATCGACTGTTACTACCACAGGGTGAGTTTTATATCACTAGAGGGTATATCTTTTCTTCATCGAGGCAAGTGGGATGTCCAGGCGAGTAGAGCAGGACCCGAGGATCATGGGCTAGGTGGAGTTATAGCTCATATTTCCAGTCTATATCTGGATGACCAAGGGACTTCACAGTTAGACTTTCCTCCAGTGGTGGATCGTTTCAGAGATGTCTTTATAGATAACTGTTCAGGTTTTCCTCTGGAGCAATTGGTAGACTTTTCGATTAAGCTCATGCCATGAGAAGCATCGGTGTCCATTACTCCTTATAGGATGACTACAACTGAGTTGAAGGAGATCAATAATTATTTAGAGGAGTTGAAGGAAAATGGTTTCATCCGACCTAGTACTTTCCTTGGGGCTCGCCTGTTCTGTTTGCGAATAATTCAGATGGTACCCTCAGGCTTTGTGTGGATTATTGAAAGTTAAACCAGTTGACGGTCAAGAACCGATATCCCTTGCCTAGGATTGATGACCTCTTTGATCATCTTTGAAGAGCCTGAGTGTTCTCAAAGATCTAATTGAGGTCCGGTTATCATCATTTGCACATTATACCATCAAATATACCTCTTAGAGTCTTCAGGAGTAGGTATGATCTATACGAGTACATAGTTATGCCATTCGACCTCATGAACGCGCCATCAGTTTTCATGGCACTGATGAACCGAGTGTTACATCCATACTTGGACTCTTTCATGGTGGCCTTCATGGATGATATCTTGGTTTACTCTCACAATTGACACGACCATGCCACACATCTTGAGATCGTTCTGATTACATTGAGAGAGCACCAGTTATATGAAAAGCTCTCAAAATGCCACTTTTGGATGGATCAGATTCACTTTTTGGGCCATGTTATCTCAGAGATAGGAGTATCAGTGGACCCAGATAAAGTGAGAGTAGTAGTTTCCTAGGAGCAGCCGAATAACGTCTTTGAGGTGCATAGTTCTTTGGGGATTTCTGGATACTATAGACGCTTCATACAAGACTTTTCATGCTTGGTAGCACCGCTGACAGGTCTGACTAAGAAGGGTGCAAAGTTCTTATGGTTAGATTCTTGTGATTTAGCCTTTCAGGAGATAAAAGGGAGGTTGAATTCAGCACTGATACTAGTCTTTCCAGAGCCGGGAAATAGCTGCACTGTTTACTGTGATGCTTCAGGTATCGGGCTGGGAGCTGTACTTATGCAGGGAGATGGAGTCATTGCGTACAAGTCTTGGCAGTTGAGGCCACATGAGAAGAACTACCCGATGCACGATCTCGAGTTGGCAGCTGTTGTTCATAACTTACTCTATTGGATACATTACCTTCTGGGAGAGAATTTTTTGATTTTCACTGACCAAAAAAGTCTCAAGTACATCTTCACTCAGTGTGATCTGAATCTGAGATAGCACTGGTGGGTCGAGTATCTTCAGTCCTTTGACTTTGATCTTGCCTATACACCTGGGAAAGACAACATAGTGGTTGATGCGTTGAGCAGGAGAACTTAGATATAGGCAGTTCAAGAGGCCAACAATGAGTGGCATCTTATGGCTCTGTTCTCTGAGATGCATCTGGAGGTGAACGAAAGATAGGGGAAAACATTTCTTTCTTCTGTAGTTGTTACCTCTACGCTTCTTGACTGAGTTTGAATGAGGCAACTATCAGATTTGAAGGCCTAGTTTGACGGGAAAGCGTGACAGGAGAGGACCCTATTCCTGGGTGGACCATAGGTGAGGATGAGATCTTGCATTTCTAGGGACGCGTATGGGTTCCAGCAGACATACGCGAGGAGCTGATGCAGGATTTTCATTCCTCAGTTTGGGAAGTTCATCCTGGTGTCACCAAGATGTATCATGATCTTCACTGCCAGTATTGGTGGCTAGGTATAAAGAGGGATGCTTCTGGTTTTATCTTGAGATGTTCTACTTGTCAGCAGGTGAAAGTGAAGCATCATCGACCAACAGGTCTTTTACAGCAGTTACCCATTCCTGAGTGGAAGTGGAATGACGTCGCAATGGAATTCGTGACCGGTTTTCCGAGGTCACCTTAAGGGAATGGTGCTGTTTGGGTTGTCATCGATAGGATTACGAAGGTTGCTCACTTCTTGCTGATCAAGGATACCTTCAGTGTTGATGAGATGGGATGGTTGTACATCCGAGAGATTGTACATTTTCATGGAGTTCCACACTCCATCGTTTCAGACAGGGATGCGCGTTTTAATTCTCAGGTCTGGTAGGGGCTACAAAAAGCTTTTGGTACTCAGGTGCTTCTGAGTATAGCCTACCATCCTCAGACAGATGGTCAGTCCGAGCGTACGATTCAGGTGCTTGAGGACATGCTCTGAGCTTGCATTCTGGACTTTGGAGGTTCTTGGGAGAAGCATATACCTCTTGTGGAGTTCTCCTATAATAATAGTTTTCAAGTAACTATTCAGATGGCACCATATGAGGATTTGTATGGTAGGCCATGATGATCACGCTTATGTTGGCTGGAGGCAAGAGAGACAGCTTTGCTAGGACCTCATCTTGTTCAGGAGACCACAGAGCAGATAGAGTTGATTCGAAAGAGGATGGCTACTGTACAGTCTTTTCAGAAGTCTTATGCTAATCAACGGAGATAACCTCTGGAGTTTGAGGTCGGGGATCCCGATTTTCTACACGTCACACCGAGGTTTGGATACAAGCGGATCAGGAGATAGGGTAAGCTTTCACCGAGGTATGTCGGGAAATTTGAGGTGTTGGAGAGAGTTGGTCTGGTTTCCTATCGGTTTCAGTTACCGCATAGGTACCGGGATATGCACGACGTCTTCCACGTTTCTCATTTCCGACGTTACTTTTCAGAACCATCTCATGCTTTACAACCTGAGTAAGTCGAGTTGGAGGTGGATGCATCTTTCTAGGAGTATCCTATCCGGATTATCGATCATAGTACGAAGGTTCTCCATGGCCGATATATTCCTCTGGTATGGGTTCTATGGCATCACAGGCGAGTACAAGATGAGACATGGGAGAGGGAAGCTGATGTGCGATCACAGTGGGCAGAGTTATTTGGGGTTTCTTCTTCTACGCAGTGCTAGGGAAATTCAGGGATGAATTTATTTAAGGGGAGAAGTTTGTAAGAACCCAGATCTTCCTTTCAGGTATGTTTTTCCATTTCTGGTCATTTTTGGGAAAAAGTGGAAAATCTGGAAATTTTCGAAGTACACGCCGTGCACTTTATAAGTACACGTCGTGTACTACGATACCACTAGAGGCTGTGTGCTGGCCGTGTCATGGCCACACACATGACCATGTAGGGGTGACATGGAGGCTACCTAATGTGGAGTATGGAAATAGAAAGTACATTCCATGTACTCCAAAAGTACATGATGTGTACTTTGTTTTATTCATTAAACGCACTAGGGTCGCGTCTAACCCTCAGAAGCGTCTTCTTCTAGGTTCCGTTCGGCTGAGAGAAATTGTACGACACCGAAACTTATCTGACCCGAACCTCCGTCTGTTCACTGAATCGACTGTCGTCGATTGCGTTAGAACCGTAGCGGTAAGCTCTTCCTTCTTCTTGAGTTTCATTCCATTATTTTCCCTATTTCTCAAGTTATCATGGGTTGAAAGTTTTAGACATTTTTTTAGATCTTAGACATTATATGGCGATTCAAGCTCTGTGGTTAAAGTATATAGATCTCCTAACATAAAGGTAGGTGGTTTGTGCCTTTCTGTAGAAATTCTTTGAGTATTTTGTGAAAATTACACCAATACCCTTGAATGGGGTATTGCATGTTTACCGTTTTAGCCCTATTGATTGCCTGCTTTGATTTTATATTAGAGTAGATGATTTTTGATTTTGTTTTGGGCTAATTGTTAGGATTTATAAGTGTTTTCCATGAATGTTCTTGCCTGTTTGGACCGTTGGGTCTAGTTACCTTTTTACTACTGTTGTTTTCCCATGCCTAGTATTATAGGATGGTGTGACTGTAGTTCTTTCATGCTGAGATGTTGTAGATTGCTATCCAAGTAGTTCTTGAGGTTACTTTAGCTGTTACGCGATGAGATACTTGCTGAATTTACACAGGGCTGCAGGAAGCTAATGTAGTAGACCATAGAGAGAATGGATGTAAGGGCTTCTCAAGAGTGTCTTTATAATACGATGCGAGACCACTAGGAGAATTGACGTTGAGTGATTCCTCAGAGTGTCTGTAGTTCCTTTACATAGGACACATGGGGAATGAGATGTTGAGTGCTTCCCCAGAGAGCCTTTAGTATGATACGAGACTATAGGGGGAATGGACAGTGAGTGCTTCTCCAGAGATTCTATTCTTAGCTAAACCAGAGGGGTGAGACTGTGTGTACCTCCCAGAGGGTTTCTAGTACTTGTTAGTTGAACCATAGGGGTTAGGCTGTGAGAACTACCCATAGGGTTTCCTGTTTGTTCTACTTTCTTGAGTGTCTGCTTACTTGTTGTAAATTATATGCTAGAAACTATGGTTTGTTTTCTTCTTAGTACTTTCTTATTTACTGCGTTTCTGTACTTTTACCTGCCATATACTCACTGACTATTAGGCACAGATCTTCAGGTGGTTGCCTACTGGGATTTTGTCTCACACCCTGTTTGCGTCATGTTGTTGGTCCCAAACAGATTATATTGTTGCAGTTGTAGATAAGGGCAAGCGCCTTTCAACTTCAGGTTCTTGATTGTGTGGAGTTAGAGAGCATGGGACCAAGATATGGCTTGCAATGCTGAGGAGTTTATCTATTTTCTTTTGAACTTTGGTTTAACACTGTTGTATTCTAGCATTGTGACTTGTTTGGCTGTTTTACTAGACATATATGTATCATGAATCATTTATATATATATCTTCTCTAGTTGTTTCCTTCATTAGTTTTATGCGGTTACTATTGTTTGGTATTTACTGTTTCCACTACTGTATGTATTTGTGTACTTCCGTTGTGTACTCTGTCAATGAGGGAATAGTTTCTCCACTATCACACCCAAGTCCCTCACTGCTAGTTGGCAGCCTCTGGCATTCAGGGAAATGTGCTTGAGGCCATGTGACCAACTGGGTACGAGGTGCCTCTGGGTGGCTTCCGGAACTGGTATGTTACAATATTTCCTTCCATTCATTGATAAATGATATAGTAAATCATGCGTACGTACAAACTACCGCTTCTATGAACAACGAATTTCATTTTTCATCACCACCAATCTTGGATAGTTCTATGAATATATTAACTAAGAATATATGATAATTATAAAATTTATAGTCCTTTGAACATGTCATATTATCATTATATAAATACATTACCTTACTCATGAAAACATAATAAAATGTTACCATTTGGGTTGGTTTTAACACCTATGTGAACAAAGTTATAATGTTCATGTAATAAAGAATTATGATATTTCATATAATGGTGATATAATGTAATAATAATAAGTTTAATATTCCTTAATTAATCTTTAAATGTGTTATTAATATTTTTAATATTTATTAATACACTACTTTTTGATCATTAAGCATATCAAAACTAGTTTATCATCTTTCCCATTTTCAAAAATTTCATTCATGTAATCCATTTAATGAAAATAATACATAAGGAATATTTGGAAAAATTATTATTATATCTTTAAAAATTGGATAATTATGAACTTTAAACCACTTATAAATAATCAACTCTTTTACCATGATATTTTAAAGGGACAAACAAATGAATTTTCTAACTTTCGTTAGTGAAAATAACTATAACTAAGTAGTATATTTCTAATGAAGGATTATAAATAAAATTTATAAAGTTTAATAAAATTGAATAAGGTTTTTAATAAAGTACTTAAGTTAATTATGTTCATTATATAGGAGGTTATACTAAGGCTGAGTTAGTAAAAACTCAAGCTAAGAGTTTTTGATAACTCAATTATCATTCATTGAGTTATAACCCTCTTTATTAAACCTTATTGTTAAAAGATGGTTCTAATCATACCTATTATGATATTATGATATAATACCTCTTTTTTTATAGCTAATTATGTTATATATATGTATTATTCCATGATTATTTCATTTATAAAGTGTAAGATTGCAAAGAATAATTATTGTATTTTCTAATGAACCTTTATTTTTTTGTACATATTTTCCCTTACCGCCAAATGTTTCCTTCTTTTATAGAAATATATTATGTTTTATCTATTGTGGCCCTTATATTTATATTTACCAATTTTTAAAAAGAATTTTTATCAATTCTTCAAAGTATCTTTGAAACTTTATGAAAAATATTTTGAAAATGATTTAAACTCTGATTTCTAAAAAAATTGAAAGAGTTTTAATGAAATACCTTTTTAAGTGTTTAGATTTTAATTTACTCTATATCTATAAAAAATTACATCAAATATAGTTTTGTTTCATTATTAAAATTCTATATTATCTTATAATGTATTTCATTTAGGTAAAAAAGTTTGGTATTATTTGATTTTTCGATTTTACAAGATACCATTTAATAATGTTATGAAAACCATTTTATTTCTACAAGTTATATGTGATTTTATGATTATGAAATAAAATGAAACCCATTTTATTTATATGGTTTATTTCATAATATTATTTTTTAATTGGCGCACAAATTTATTGATTATGAGATGGGTGAAACCTATATCTCCTTTCAATTCATTGAGTAAAGGCTTATATCTCATGAGATAGAAATTTTATTTGAACAAGCTAGCAAGCAGATGGTTTCACAAAGGGCGAGTGTGATGGTAGTTAAATCTACTCAAAAATTTAGGGGTGAAAAGGTTGGTAGGTAGCTAGGTTCAAAAATATAATAAATCATATGTCTATGATTGCATCACTTTCTTTTCTATATTCCATGGTTTATAATTTTTTATTCATGTTTTATTTTCTCATACCATGGTATAAGTGTGATTGTTTTATATGATATGTTTATATTTCATTCTTATGATTCACACTTTTTTATTTAAGTTCTTTTAATATAGTGACCATATAATATTACACATATTATTACATGATTTTAAGCATATTTTACCATTAAATACAACCAAGGAACATAAATTCTAGTGTCTTGGAAGATTAGATACATAATTAAACATAATGAAACCAAAAATAATTTTTTTATTTCATCTTCATAATGAGGTCCTATGTCCATTTGATCCCTTATATCTTCATAGGATAACCTAGGGAATACATGAACAAAAGGGATGAGCTAAAAATCCTAGTAAGGGAATAAGCGTAGGAATAAAACATAGCACATGGGTTAGAAGGAATAACATGATGACATAAAGGCATAAAACATGAATAAACACAAGGAATAATAACATGTATAACATGGGAACATATAATAATGGAATCATATGAATGTGGAAACAACATATAACATGATATAAACATGAGTTAAGGATAACTACCAAGACATGGTGGACAAAGTCCCATAAAGGAATCAGGTTCATTCCCTGTCCCAACATGACGCCTCATGAGACTAAATATTACCCAATGAATTAGAGAACTATATGGGTACACCCATAATAAAATGTTCATGAATATGTGTTCCACATGATGAACCATACATAAGTAATCAAACATAAACATAAGGGTTACCTATGGAAAGAATTGGGTATGATAACCATGTACAAAGGCATAAGAAAAAGGGAATATCATAACAGTTTCCTTGAAAAAATGTATTTAAATTATAAATAGACATTAATAATAGAAAATCTTTATATATCATGATAAGTGATGTCAAACTTGAGTGAAAAAATGTAAAAATATTGTTTAAGAAACTTTAGAAATAAAACATTTTAGCATGGTTTAATGAAGATATTAAAGAGAATTTAAGGAGAAAAACGAATAATATTTTATATTAAAACCAGAATTTAACAAATATAGTTTTTCATGGTAAAATTATTGATTTTATAAAAATAATGGTGGCTTAAAAAAGATTATTGATTTCCCTTGAAAATGGGTAATAAATCAAGAAGTTCCCTTTAATCGATCTTTCTTATCAGTAATAATTAAGAAGACAACCTTTTTAAAACATGTATTTCTACATAAAATAAGGATGATATGATATTTATAAATCAGTTTGGAACATATAAACATAATTTATAATAAGAACACCAAAATAAATAAGAATTAAATTGGGGTAAAGAGATATAAAGTGTAACTTTAAGGAAAAATGGAGGCTTGGGTAGAATCCCTTACCTTATATGTGAAACTGTTCTGCACTTGATCTTAATGTCCTGGATAATAAAACTAAATAAATAAATTAATTATTTAATAACCTTTTATATATTTTTTATTTATTATAATTTTATTAAGTTCATTCATGGAATTTTTTATGAGTTATAAGATACAATTTTATCATTCAGGAGCGTTCATTTCCTTGGTTTTAATGATCAGTTACTTGTATACTTGTATGAAAAATCATGTAAAATGAGAATGGTTGCCTAGAATTTAATTTATATGTTATTAATGAAAATAAATAATATTAAATGGTTATATAAGTCATTTTGTAATTTTGGGTGAGGATGAATCATTAGATAAGACTTTAATGATAACCATTTAGATTATTTTGGCATTTTTTCGATCATCATGAACTAGTTTTGTTTTATTAATTAATTAAATGTAAATAAAATGGTTCAAAAAAATTAAATAGGATGTTATACATATATTATAATCTTTTTGAATCATAAAAATGGTTTTATGGGTAGTCTTTAAGGTAGTAATGTAAATTAAAAACTCATCGTCCTTGAATGTGATAAATTAACACATCACTGATGATGTTTTCATTTTTAGTACGAAAGGAGAGGGGAAGAGAAATTATGATGAATTATTACATTAGAATAATAAAATTAAAGTATATTTAAGTTAATAGAGTTATCATACCATTTGGATTATGGGAGGTGATGAGAGAATAATAAGATAAAAGAACTTGAAAATAAATTAAAAGAAAAGAGGATTTTTCCTCTTGAATCCTTCATCTTGAGAACCTCCTTAGGGGGATTGCTTTTGGTCTTTTGTTGAGATAAAAGGCTTATGGAAATGGGGGAGGTTATTGGGAATATATTTGATCATAATTTGGAGAATTTTCAAAGATTGAGAGGTTTGAGGAGAAGAGGTGGCGAGGGGTGGTATTTATAGGGGAGGAGAGGAGTGTTTTCTCATTATTTTATTCATTAGTTTATTATTTTTACCAATACAAGAAAGATAGAGGATTATTGTGACTAAATAAAGTGATTAGTTTATGTGAGTCAGAATAAATGGTCACTTACATCATCCAAAACTCAATCAAGACTCAAAAATTCATTTATTTACTTATACAATAAATTATCGCATTTCACTATTCACAAAAAAATCAACTATTTTAGTAAAATATAAAAAATTATTCCATACCATTTTTTAATGTGTATAATTTAAAAATGGACTCCATTTTATGAAAATAATTTTATAAATATGATAAATTTATTTTTTAATTAAAATCATCATTTACTTGGAAAATACCAATTTTAAAATTATAACTGATTTTATAAAACTTTGAAAAATTTATTAAGGTCTCATAAAATTATCTTATAATCACAATTAAAAAAAATATTAATTTATGAATACATTTATGAAAATAAATTTTCTTTTAAATAATTATATTAATTATAAAATTGAAAATAAACATTTATGTTTTATAAAAATATCAACACTTAATTAATAATTTCTAAAACATTTATTTACTTATACTATTATATAATTATATTATATTTTAATTTATAAGATGAATAAGTTTTATATATACTTTCATTGGTGAGGTTACTATTCTATTTTATGGCTTACTATTCATAAGGTTCACATTACTATTCCAAAGGTCAAGTTACTATTATATTGGTATATGTTCCTTAACTTATTAAAATACATATTATTTCATTCGTTCTTCATTTATAAAGTTTTTATTGTTTTCTCTATGTGTTTTTATGTTATTTATACTATATAACATAATTATAAGAAAGAAATTTTCATTGATAAAATTTTGGGTCGTTACATTCTTCCCCCCTTATAAAATTTCACCCTCAAAATTTTGTATTACATACTATGGTGAAAACTAATGAGGGTACTTCTCCTTCATCACCTCCTATAGTTCCCATGTTGCCTCTTCATAATTATGGTTTGTCCATAGTACTTAGACCATGTGATTAGTCTTGTTGAGTAGAACTTTATCTCTATGATCCAAGATCTTCACTGGATACTCCTCATATGAGAGATCATTTTCCAACTATACCACCTATGAATTCAGAACATGTGAAGGATCCAATATGTACTTTCTCAATATAGATACATGGAATAAATCATGTACTTGAGACATGGTAGGTGGAAGTTCTATTCGATAGGCCAAAATTCCAACATGATCAAGAATATCGAAGGGTATGATGTACCTAGGTTGACTTAGCTTTCCTTTCTCCCCAAATCTCATGATCCTCTTCCATAGAGATATGCAGAGGAATAACATGTCTCAAGCCTTAAACTATAGTCCCTGTTGATGATTTTCTGCATGGATCTTAAGTAAAATTTGGGATTCTATGATATGTTTCTGAATTGTTTTTAACTTTTCTATTATTTCTTTGAACATTTTAATTCCTATGATCTTAGGTTTACCAACATCATCCCAACATGCTAGTGTTCTGCACCTTTTCCCATAAAGGGCTTCATAAGGGGCCATTTGGATGCTCGAGTGTAAATTATTATTGTATGAGAATTCGACTAGAGGTAGATGTTGGTCCCATCTTCCTTTGAAGTCCATATAACATTCCCTTAACATATCTTCCAATTTCTTAATAGTCTACTCATATTGGCTATAAGTTTAAGGATGATAGGCCGCACTAAAGTTCAGCTCAGTGTTTAGAGCATGTTAGAGACTTTTTAGAAACTTGGAGGTGAATCTCAAATATCAATCAGATACAATAGATAGTGGTAATACATGAATCCTTTCTACTTATTTGATGTATATCCATTCTAGTTGATCCAGTGGGAAGTACTATCAAATTTTGATAAAGTGATCTGTCTTTGTGAGATGATCCACAACAACTAATATAGCATTGTTTCTTCTAGATATCTTTGTAAGTTCATTGACAAAGTCCATGGTGATGTTTTTCCATTTCCATGTTGTTATGGGTAATGGTTGCATCATCCCCTTATACTTTTCCTTTCAACCTTCACTTGTTGAAACACCATGAACTTTGATGTATATTCAGTGATCTCTTTATTCATATTGTCTCACTAATAGTTCTCTCAGACATATCTATACATATTTGTGCTCCCTAGGTGAATAGAGAATGTTGAGCTATGTATGTTATTCAAAAGATATTTATTTATTTATGGATTAGATGATACATATAGTTGTGACCCAAATCTCACGAATCCTTCCTCATCTATTTACAACTCTGAGGGTTTCCCATTTATGACAGCTTCCACTTTTTTTTTCTGAATTTCCATATCATTTTTTTGAGAATTATTTATTTTCTTCATAAGGGATGGTTGATAAATAATTTTAGAAAGGATTGATGATGTTCCTTCCTTAATGATTCCCATGTATATCCTTTTAAAATAAATTAATATTGGATCCTTTTCAATTATCATCATTGATAAAGATGTATGATCCTTTCTACTTAGAGCATCTGCCACCTTATTTTCTTTACTGGGATAATAATGGATTGAGTAGTCGTAATATTTTATGAGATATAACCATCTTCAATGGAATATATTAATATCCTTCTATGTGAATATATATTTGAGGCTCTTATGATCAGTATATATCTCAAACTTCTACCCATAGAGATAATGCCTCTATATTTTCAATGAAAATATCACAACTGTCAACTCAAGATCACATGTGGGATAGTTTTGCTCATGAATTTTCTACTGCCTTGAGGCATATGATATCACTTTATCATTTTTCATCAGTACACAACCTAATACCTTTTTTAAAGCATCACTGTACACCATAAAGAGTTCCTCACTTGTTGTTTGTGTGAGCAATGGTGAAGTGATAATCTTATTTTTCAACTCTTTAAAAGAAATATTCACATTCACTGGTCCAGAAAAACTTTTCTCCCTTCCGAGTCAACTTGGTTAGTGGGTTTGAAAATGGTTATAATTTCTTCAAAAATCACTGGTAATAACCAGCTAGACCAAGGAAACTATAAATCTCAGTTACAGATGTTGGTTTGGGACACTCTTTGATTTCCTTTGTCTTAAAAGGGTCCATAGATATTCCCTTACTAGTGATTACCTACCCCAAGAATGATACTTCCTCTATCCAGAACTCACATGTTCTATAATTTTCATATAGTTTCTCCCTTCGCAAATTTTTTAGCATAGTATTCAAATTCTCCTCATGTTCCTCCTTACTCTTGGAGTATAATGGAATATCATCAATAAAGACTGTGAAATTTTTTTCAAGGTAATCTCTAAAGAATATATTCATTAAGAACATGAATATTACTGGAGAATTAGTGAGTCTGAAGGGAATCACTATGAACTCATAGTATCCATATCTTATTTGAAAGGTAGTCTTGGGAATATCTTCTTTCCTTACCTTTAACCAGTGATATCCCGACCGAAGGTCCACCTTTGAGAAATAACTGGCCCCACATAGTTGATCAAACAAGTCATCTATCTATGGTAGGGGATACTTATTATTTATCATGATTTTATTGAGCTCATGATAATCAATACATAGGTACATTGATACATTATTCTTCTTGACTAAGAGGACTGGTGCACCCCATGATGAAGCACTCGGGCATGTAAAACCCTTGTCCAGATCCTCCTATAATTGCTTTGTTAGTTCTTCCATCTCAATGGTGGACATTCTATAAGGTGTCTTTGATATAGGTAGAGATCCAAGAATAAGTTCAATTGATAACTCAACCACTCAATCAGGAGGAAGACCAGAAAATTATTCAATGAGTATATTAGTGTAATACCTCACTATGGGAATGTATTCAAGCATGATTATATCATTTTTCTAAAGAATTTGAGATAGATATTCTTGATCATAAGGAAAAAATATCCACAATTGAGATGATGATTCTTAAGGAGATTCATCTTCCTCCTTACAATTATACATAATTATAGGATGATTTAGGATATGAAGTCTGATCTCCCTTTCCTAAAATTTGATGTTGGATTTATATAAAGATATCCAATCCATGCCCAATATAGCATAAAACTCTAAAAAATGGAGTATTAAAAGATTTTTCAGGAGGTTCAGTCCACAAACATTAACCCAGGAGGAGTTACAAACTTTAGAATAAATAATTTCCCCATTTTCTATTTTCACAGATAGCTCAACCTCTAAATTTTTAGGTGGTGATTGAATAGTTCTACTAAAATTTAAAGATATGAAAGAATTCTTAAAACCAGAATCAAATAGTATATTATCTATTATTGAATTAATAACTAGCATACCAGTCACCACATCATTTCTAGGATCCACCTCAGTAGTAGTGATAATATATTCCCTTGTTTCCTTAGAGGTTGTTGTTGTTGATTTACCACAACAACCCTTGTCTTAGGGAAATGGATTTAATAATTCCAATGTTCCTTATAGTTTAAATAATCCACTACAAGTTGAGTGTTGATCTGATCCTTCCTTTCTTCTTCCTAATTAGTGGAATTTTTCCTATCCCTTTGGTAGTTATTAGCCATATTCCCTTCTATTCCACATTTTAAGCATCTCTTGGTTACCTTTAAGTAGTTTCCATTATGCTTCTTCAAAAAAATTTAACACATGGGATTTATCTATATATCCACCCATATTAAACTCCATTTTCCTCTTTTTTCACCAGACCCACAAGACCACTAAGAGTCTCTGATCTCCATTTCGACCTTAAGGGAACAACAGAAAATCTTCTCATAACTATCGAAGTCTTGAATCACCAATAATTTTCATAGAATCTTATTTAGTTCACTAAATAATAAATCCACATTTATTTTTGTGTTCATGAAAAATGTAGAGGCATATCTTCCAAGCCTTGTGAAGTTTTCCTCATACACTCCAATAGAATCACTTTCCTTCTATATTCCAAGAAATTCCCTTTCTATCTTGAGATGGAGGTTTCATGGAAAATATTTATTGAAAAATATTTTATTGAATTTCTCCGAATCATGCAATCAATTTCCTCTTTTGAATTTATGTTATTAGTTAGTGTCCACCACTGATCAGCTTCCCCATAAAAATGATAGACCACTGGCACAACTTTCTCTTCTTTTGATCACTAGAGGATAGAGAATATATTCTCAATGGAGTTAATACATTTTTATGTGAGGAGGGGATCAAAATATCAACTAAACATGGGAAGCATTTTCTGCATGAATGATTCAAAGAAAAATTTCTATTTATTAGGAGAAGAAGGGAATTCCACACAATAAAATTTATTATTCATAACTTGATCCATCTGATCAAGTACTGTCATAAAGTTTTGAGCACCTGTTCCCATCCTATTTGGAATTACATTAGGGAAATTTTCACATTACCTATCACTATGATTATTGGAATAGGTTCTTATATTTCCATCCATCAATTAAGAAAAAGAAAGTACAATTATGGGGCTTTAATACTTAGCTAATAAGTATATAAAGAGGAAACATTTAACATAGAAGTATAAACTTGTAAATGAAAATTATATCCTAACTTGTGATTCCCTATGTTTCAATCTAGGTTATCCATGGTGATAAAATTATCCCTAGGGTACTTATTAAAGCACTCTAGTACTAATCTTAAAAAATAACTAGAACTTTCCTATGATACAAACTATAGAAACCCAATCCTTTTACACATATTATTACATGATTTTAAGAATAATTAACCATCAAATACAACCAAGGATCATAAAGTCTAGTGTATTGAAAGATTAGGTACGTAATTAAACATCATGAAACCAAAATAAAAACATATTTTATTTAATATTTATAACAAGATCCTAACTACATTTGATCTATTATATCTTAATAGGATAACCTGGGGAATACATGAACAAAAGGGATGAGCTAAAAATCCTAGTAAAGGAATAAGCATAAGAATAAAACATAGCACATAGGTTAGAAGACATAACATGATGGCATAAAGGCATGAAAAATGAATAAACATAAGAAATAATAACATGTATAACATGGGAACATATAATAATGTCTTCATATGAATGTGGAAACAATATATAAACTAACATAAACATGATTCAAAGCTAATATCCAAGACATGGTGGACAAAGTCCCATAAAGAATCAAGTTCACTCCCTGTCCCAACATGACGTCTCATAAGACTAAAAATTACCCAATGCATTGGAGCACTATATGGGAGAACCCATAATAACATGTTCATTAATATGTGTTCCACATGATAAAACATACATAAGTAATTGAACATAAACATAAGGGTTACCCATGGAAAGAATTGGGTATCATAACCATGTCTAAAGTCATAAGTAAAAGGTAATATCATAATGGAATCCTTGAAAGAATGGATTTAAATCATACATGAAAATTCATAAGGTAAAATATGAATATATCAGGATAAGTTATGTCAAAATGGAGAGAAAATAGGTAAAAATAGTGTTTAAAAAACTTTATAAATAAAACATTTTAGTGCGGTTTAAGGAAAATACTAAGGAGCATTTAAGGAGGAAAAGATATAATATTTTTTTTTATAAAAACTAGAAATGAAACAAGATAGTTTTTCATGTTAAAATGAGTTATTTTAGAAAAATAATGGTTTATTAAAAAATATTATGGAGTTCACTTGAAAATGGTTAAGAAATTAGGAAGTTCCCTTTAATCGATCTTGTTTATGAGGAAGAATTGAGAAGAGAACCTTTTTAAAACATGTTGTTCACCATCAAATAAGGATAAACTAGTATGTATACATGATTTTAAATGATATAAACATAATTTAGAATAATTAAAAAAATAAATAAATAATCATTAAATTAGGTTAAAGAGAGGTAAAGAGTAACCTAAAGGAAAAAATGGAGGTTCGGGTAGAATCCCTTACCGTATGTCTGAAAATGTTCTATAATTGATCGTAGTGTCCTATATAATCAAATTAAATCCATTAATTAATTAATTAAGAACCTTTAATAGATGTTTTTTATTTATTATAATTTTATTATGTTTATTCATGACCTTTTTGATAGGTTATAAAATATAATTTTATCATTCGGGAGTGTTCGTTTCCGTGGGTTTCATGAATGGTTACTTTTATACATGTATAGAAAAATCATGTAAAATGAGAATGGTTTTACAGAATTGAAGTTATATATTATTAATTAAAATACATAATATTAAATGGTTATATAATTAATTTGGTAATTTGGGGTGAGGATGAATCATTAGATAAGACATTGATGATAACCGTTTAGATTATTTTGGCGCTTTTTTCGATCATCACGAACTAGTTTTGTTTTATTAATTAATATAATATAAAATAAATGGTTACAAAACATTACATAGGATATAAAACATATATTATAATATTTTTTAACCCTAAAAATGGTTTTATGAGTAGTATTGAATGCATTAATGGAAATTGAAAACTCATCGTCCTTGAATGTGATAAATTAACACATCACATATGATGTTTTCATTTTTAGTAAAAAAAGAGAGGGGAAGAGAAATTATGATAAATTATTTATTAACATAATAATATTATAGTATATGTAAGGTAATGGAGTTATCATACCATTTTGATTAGGGTAGGTGAGTAGATAATAAGAAAAAAAAAGAACTTGAAAAGAAATTAAAAGAAAAGAAAGAGAATTTTACCTCTTGAATACTTCTTTTTGAAAACCTCCTTAGGGGGATTGGTTTTGGTATTTTTTTGAGAAAAAAGGATCCTGAACATGGGGGAGGGTATTGATAATATATTTTATATAAATTCGGATAAGGATCAAATTTTGAGTGGTGTGAGGAGAAGATGTGGTATTTATAGGGGAGGAGGGGGATACTTTCTCATTATCTTATTCATTAGTTTATTATTTTTTTCAAGAAAAGAAATAGTGAGGATTATTATTAATAAATATAGTTATTATTGCATTTGAGTTTGAACCAATAGTCACTTACATCATACATGACTCAATCATGACTCAAAAATTCATTTATTTACTTATACTATAAATTACCGTATTTCACTATTCACAAAAAATTTAACTATTTTAGAAAAATCTAAAAAATTCACTCAAACCATTTTTCAACATGTATAAATCAAAAATGAACTCAATTTTATGAATTTTTTTTCCTAAATATGATAAATTTTATTATTAATTAAAATCATCATTTACTTGGAAAATACCAATTTTAAAATTATAACTGATTTTATAACACTTTGAAAAATTAATCAAGGTCTCATAAAATTATCTTATAGTCATTAGTAACAAATATATTAATTTATCAATACATTTATTGATTTTTTTTTTATTTTAAATCATTATATTAATTATAAAATTAAAAATAAACATTTTGGTTTTATAAAAATATCAACACTTAATTAATAATTTTTAAAACATTTATTTACTTATAATATGATATAATTATATCATATTTTCATTTATAAGATGGATAAGTTTTATATATAATTTAATTGGTGAGGTTACTTTTCTATTGTCTGGTTTACTATTCATATGGGTCACATTACTATTCCAAAGATCAAGTAACTATTCCATTGTTATATGTTACTTAACTTATCTAAATACATATTATTTCATTAATTATTCATTTATAAAGTGTTTATTGTGTTCTCTATGCGATGTTTATGTTATTTATACTATATAACATAATTATAATAAGGGAATATTCATTGATAAAATTTTGGGTCGTTACATTTTATTTGATTATTCTCTTTATTCTCTCCTTATATTTTCCCTTACCTTGGATTTGGAGAGGAATATCTCTCATGTAATGTCTAAGAGTGGGTTTAGTTTATGGATAAAAGTTCACAACATGTAAAATAAGTTTTTTTTTGTTTTTAGTATTATTTTTGGAGATTACGATGATAAAACATTAGTGAAAACCCTAAGGATAATTCTAATATGACATCTTAATATTTTGGTATGGTATGGATTATGTGGTTTTCCTAGAAAATAATACTTGTATGGATACTATAAAGAGTATGTGGGATCTGTAAAAGCTGAACCAAGGGGTAATAACCTAGAAGGGGTCTTTTTAGGTATTAATTCAATTGTGACCTAGTGAATGATAAAGAGGCCTAACTACACACTAGTATAGATACTCTCAAGGAATATGATTTGTTTGTTTCACATTATCTTTAATGAATCATCATGAATTATTTAGTAATTATTTTAACTAGAATGTTAAGGAAAACCTAGTATAGAAGTAACCATGGGTAACCTAGATTGAAACTTAGAGAGCTGTTAAGTAAGAATATACTCATTATTTTTGAGTTATTTGTTCTATGATTATATTTTTATACATTATAAATTTACTAATTTAAGTATCCTCACATTTTATTTCCACTATAAATGAATGGAGGGAACCAAAAGGAACTGAGCTAATGATGGTTGCAATGGAAAATGTGGTGATTGTCTAAATGAGAAGGGAACTAGAGTTAAAAATATCATGGAAATGATCACTCAACCCACCCATGTTATGAATAATAATAAGAATAATGTGTATCTTTCAAACACATGAAGAAGGGATTAGATTTCTATTGAATAATTTATTATTCAATGTCTACCATCCTTTAATGGTCCTTCCAACCCATTTATTTCTGAGTATTGAATTAATCTAATGGAAAAGAATTTTTCTTTCCTTTAATGCTCAGATCTTGATATGGTCATTTTGGATACATATCATCTAGAATGTGAGACTGACCAATGGTGGAATATAATTAGGAGTATAATTAAATTGGATGAATTTGATTCTATGGAGTGGAAATATTTCAAGGGAATTTTCTTCACTAAATAATTCCCTTAGACTATTCACGCTAATATAGAACAAGAATTCATATAATTGAAACAAAAGGAAGATGAGTTAATTGGATATTACAAGGAAAATTTCACATGACTCATAAGTCATGCCTCAGAGTCTATCTCTAGAACTAAAAATAAGATTGATCAATTATTTAGTGGATTAAAACCCAATATTAGGAATATATTAGATATATAAGAATATGGAAGATATGAGTAATTTGTTTTATGTACTCTTAAGGTTGAAATGGAAGATAAAGACCCACATGATTCTGGAGAAAGAAAAAGAAAGATGGATTATCACAGAATACCTAATGAAATGTCTCATAGGGCTAAGAAAGTTCAAAAACCAATATGTAAAAGTTATGGGATAAACTCACGGGGTATTTCCTTAGAGGTTCTAAAAAGTGTTACAAGTGTGGTAAAGAATTCCATTAATCTCATGACTGTTGAAGCAATGGAAAGAGGCTAAATAACACTACTAAGAGAAATAAGGCCCCAGCTAATGCTCCATAGTCTCTTAAATTCTTCAAATTCAAGGGGTATTGGAATTATAAAAAATAATTTCCATATCCATAGATATAATGAAGGTAATAGGTAAAAAATACTAAAGGAAGGGATAAAGGGAGGTCATATGCAATCACTACTACAGTGGTGGACCACAATAATGATATGGTGAAAGGTAGACTCATTATCCACTTTAGAAAAATGAATGACTTATTTGATTATTTTTCTTTACATTATTTAATATCATATAAGTTTTATAAGAATAAGGATTCACTACCTCAAACTTTGAATATTGAGTTATCCATGAAAACACTAGGTGGCACACTAAATGAAACTACGGTGTACAACTCTTCTCTAATTGAGATTATATGGATATAATTTGAGAAAATATATTTCTTCTTCCTATAGTTGAATTATATATAATTATGGGTATGGAACAACTTTTCATATATAAATATCATATAAATTTTTGAGAAAGGGAAATATCTTTTGTTATCCCTAATTATCCAGTTATCAATTATCAAAGTAAGTGTGATCTTATAACTTATTTAGAAGAAAATTATATTATATGGGTCTTAATTATCTATAATATGGGGTTCCTAGCTCATATGACCATGGTGGAATTCAATCATATGAACGTGCCTATTGTATGAGAATATACTGATGTATTTTTTTTATGAATTCTCTGGTCCTCCCCCAGAACGTGAGGTTGAGTTCTCAATCAAACTTATCCCTAGATCATTTACTATCTCAAAGACTCCCTATATAATGGATTCCATTGAATTAGAGGAATTAAATAAGAAATTATAGGAGAATATTGAAAGAGTTTTATATTCCCCAGTGCATCACCATGGGGTGGACTGGTCCTCTTTATAAATAAGAATGGTGGACTAATGTTTCCTTTCATCGATTATCAAGATCTCAACAAAATCATGATAAAAAAAAGTATCCTTTAACTTGTATTGATGGAATTTTTTATCTACTTAGAGGAGCTCAATTATTCTCAAATATTGACCTATAATATATATATATCATCACTTGAGGGTGAAAAGAGAGTATATTCCATAAACAACATTTTGGGAAAGGTATGGATACTACGAGTTTACAGTGATGCCATTTGGACTTACCAATTCCCCTGTTATATTCATGGATCTTATGAATAGATTCTTTAGAGATTACTTGGATCAATTTATGGTAGTCTTAATAGATTATATTATTATATATTCCAAAATCAATTAAGATCATAAAGACCACTTAAGGACTTTGTTGAAGACCCAAAGGAAGGAGATACTATATACCAAAATCAGAAAATTTGAATTATGTCTAAAAAAAGTATCATTATTGGGTCATGTCATCAAAAGATAGGGTATATATATATATATATTTCAAAGACTGAGGTTACTAACCAATGGTCTAGAACAACCACTTTGACTAAAATCTACTTTTTTGGGGTATCTTGATATTACTAATACTTTATGAGAAATTTATCATGACTATTAAATCCATTAACGGAGTTAACACATACAGGATTCAAGTTCTTCTTGATAGATAGATGTAAGGAAAGATTCAAGGATATTAAGGAAATATTGTCAATTTCAACCATTCCTACATTACCTTTTAGTGGTGAAGGGGTTGTAATTTATAGTGATGCATCATTAAAATGAATGAGATACTTTTTCATGAAAAATTAAAAGGTAACTGCTTATTCGTCACACCAATTAATGACTCATGATAAGAATTACATGACACATGATTTGTAATTAGCGGTGGTGATATTTTCATTGAAAATTTTATTGAAATACCTTTATAGTGAGGGGCGTGATATATACAATGATCAAAAAAGATTTAAATATAAATTTATGCATAAGGAGTTAAACATGCACCAAATGATATAATTAGATCTAATAAAATATTATGACTGATCAATACAATACCACATTTGAAAGGAAAATATGGTGACTGATGCTCTGAGTAGAAAAGATCATGCTACATTATCCATGATCACAAATAGAAATTTAGGCTATAGACATGGTTCCAAACTGTGGTTATAAGCCCAAAAACCATGGCTATAGGTTATATCCATGGTTTAATGAACCGTGGCTGGTATTGGTGTGGCTATAGGGAAAAACCTATAGCGAAAATTTCAAACTGTGGCTAAATCCCTATAGCCACGGTTCAAATTGTGGCTATAGGTCTATAGACATAGTTCAAACTATGGATAAATCTTTATAGCCATGGTTTGAAATAGTGGCTGAAGTATAATCCACACAGGGGCTATAGCCATGGTTTGAAACCATGGCCATATCCCTTCCCATTTCATAAAAAAACATGCCCATATTGACCCCCTAGACAAACCCCCTCCTTCTTGGACATACCCTCTTACTTCCAGGATAACCCCCACCCTAGAAAGACCCCCTCCCTGGACAGACCCCACCCTCCCTGGATAGACCCTCTTTACCCTCCTCCCCTACACAACCCTCCCCCCCTACAGACCCCTTGCACCCCCCGGAAAACCCCAATCCCTCTTAAACACCCCCTGGATATCCCCCCATCCCTCCTAGACACCCCCTGGACACCCCTCCCTCTTGGACACCCCTCCTTCATAGACACCCCCTTGGATAGCCCCTCCCTTCTGGACCCCCTGGACAACCCCTTCCTCTTGGACACCCCCTAGAAACCCCCTCTTAGATACCCCTCCCTCTTAGACCCCCCTGGACACCCCTGGATACCCCCTCCCTTCTAGACACCCCTTGGACAACCCCCTCCCTCCTAGAACACCCCTCACTCTTGAATATCCCCTCCCTCCTGGACCCCTCATCCTATACACCCCCCTCCGGGACACCCCCTCTCTCCTAGAAACCCCCATGGACAACCCCCTCCCTCCTGGACACTCCCTTGGACAACCCCCCCTCCTAGACACCCCCTCCCTCCTGTACCCCTGAACACCCCTCCCTCCTGGACACTTCCTGGACAGCCCCTCCCTCTTGGACCCCCTCACCCCTTGAATAGTCCCTCCCTCATAGACCCTCTCTCCTAGACCCCTCCCCCTGCAGACCCCATTTCACCCCCCTAAACAGCCCCCATCCCTCCTGGACACCCCTGGATATCCCCCACCCCTCTTGGACACCCTCTGGACAACCCCCCTTTTAGAAACCCCCTCCCTCCTAGACAACCCTTATCCCTCCTGGACACCCCCTGGATAGCACCCCACCCCTCCTCGAAACCCTCATGGACAGCCCCCCCTCTTGGACACCCCTACCTCCTGGAAACCCCCTAGATATCCCCCTCATGGACACCCCCTGGACACCCCTCCCTCTCGAACACCCCCTCCCTTTCGGACACCCCCTGAACATCGCCTCCCTCCTGGACCCCCCTCCTAGACACCCCTCCCTCCTAGACACCTCATGAAGGACAACCCTATAAAATACCAAGATACCCCTAAAATATATGTTCCAATGATATAAAAAAAATCCACTAGTCAAATTAAATACATCATCTATTTGTTAAATAGAGTACATGATCCAGTTTTCAAAAACATGTATCCAAAGTGGTATTCAGTACAAGTAGAAGAAACTAATAATTAAGATAGAATAAAATGACCAACTTCCCCAAAATATTCCATAGATTATATGTTCCATGATTCTATATTTCTCTGAAATAATGTTATAAAAAACCCTGTAACCTAGTATGCAGGATCAAAACCCTGTATATTATTCAAGTGAAAAGCAGCTTACAAGTAAAGAAATTTAATCTAGAGTTTAACGAAAATACATTAATAATCAAAATGACATACATTCATAACATATGTTTCAGTGTGAAAATAAAGGTAGAATATGTGTCAATGTTATTTAATTATTTGAAACTTAAAATTTCAAAACAAATTAGAATATTGTACTTGAAGATACACATCGGAGGGAGACATGTCAGAAAGTTCAGCTTGTTGATTGCAATTCTTGAAAATCCAACCTGGTTCATACCTCATTATCTTAGGCAAGTCTTTCTTGAATTTTGATCTCATTGACATCATATTTCATAAATATTACCTTGAATGTATTTTGTTTACATGGTTGATGTTGGTTTCAGACATTGAAATCTGAAATATCAATAGTCATGAGAAGTGTTTTATGTTTGAATACATTCAGCTCAGGTGAAAAAAAAAACTCATCATTTCCCTGTAATGCATATATATTGGTTACTAATCAACATACAATGAATTTGAATTATATAAACCAAAATAATAATGAGTTATCACTGACCAACAACTGCAATTGGTATCTACAATAATATATAATGTAGTTTTCATAATTTATGAAGTATAAAATGTATTTTTAGTGTTTTTATGACATTTTTAGTTATTGAAATACACTACAATGAACACCCCCACCCCTGAACATCCCATCCCCCTACACACACCCCCTGCAGACCCCCCTTTCACCCCTCCCCTATTTCTTGGACAGACCCCCTCCTTCATAGACAGACCCCCACCATAGACAGACCCCAACCCCCTCCCTACATATACCCCCCTATACACCCCTCCCCCCTACAGACCCCCTTGCACACCCCTCCCTCCTACAGACCCCCTTGCACCCCCTACCCACCACTTGCACCCCCTATAGACCCCCACACCCCTTCCAAACACCCCGTCCCCCATGGAAACCCCCCTCCTCCTCCTACCTCCTAAACACCCCCTTGAACAGAAAAGAAAGCAGGTTTAGTGTATGCAACCATTTTCATGGAGGATTTCATAGGATTCGTAGATGCGAAGTGTCATCTAGATTTTGGTTTCTCAGGGAGAAAATTCACATGGTGAAACATCATGAAAGGAAGTAAGAGAATATGGAGTAGGTTGGATCAGTGCCTTTTAAACTTCCAAGTCATTGACACATACACACAGACCCCCCACTGCCCCCCCCCCCCCCCTTCACCCCCGACCCTACCCCATTTAACCCCCTCCCCCCTTGCACCCCACCTGCACCCTCCGCCTCCCCCTGCTCTGCAGACCCCCCTCCCCCACCCCCCTAAACCCTCCCCTACCATTTCCCTCCCCCATTCCCCCTTTCACCCCATTCCCCGCACCATTTCCCCTACCCCCTACCCCTACCCCTAGCCCATACACACCCCCTCTGCCCCAACACCCCCTGCCCCCTCCCCCTGCCCCTGCACCCCCCTGCACACCTGCACACCCCTTGCACCCTAATATAGTATACACCACAACATCTACCAAACACTAACATCATTATATGGTATAATTCAATGTATAAACAAAGAATAAAATTTACATCTAAAATGTACCTCAATATTAGTATTACCAAAACTATCACGACCCTCATCATCTTCTTCAGAAACACCAACATCATTTTCTCCTCCTCTTAGACCGTCACCATCATCAACATCTGTATTGGCATATAAACCTAAATCAATGACAGGAGTAGAATAATCCTCATAAACCGAACACAAATAAATGAGAACACATGTAATTAATGAAAACATAAAAAGTTTATCACTAAAATCAACAAATAAATCCAGACTTATTTTACTCATAGAAAAGCATACAAAATGTTAAAATATAGAAATGATAGGTATTTTAATGGGATTTGAGGGAATAAAACAATGAATTATATATAAAAATTTATGAAATTTCTAGTTCGATCACTCCCCACACTTAGTTTACTGAACTCCAAGGAAATGTATTGTCTATTAGACTTTCTAAAAATGAGAAACATCTCATGAATATGAAGTTCAAATCCCTATTAACACATCCAACAAAAAAATTTCATATAGTTTAAATTGTATAAACCTATGTCATCATTTAGATATAAAAATTCCTATTAATATAGAGATTATAGTCAACTGCTCTCATAAATCTCAAAAAAATTGAACATTTTAAGCCTTGAGTTACAAGCTATGCGTACTTGTTTTAAACCAAAAAAATAATTCTTAAACATTCACAATTTATCATCATCATCATTTATTTTAAATCCACATAGTTGAACAATTTAAACTTCCTTAAAAAAACTCTAATGAGAAAAAGAATAATTTTTATTATACATTAGATATAACTTGATATTCTCTATATAACTATGGTAAGAAATAATTTGATAACCTCAATACAATCAATTGGTGAAAATATTTTATCTACAACCACCCTATCAATCAATGAATATCCATTTCACTAAATTCTGACTATGAATTTTAAAACTTCTCTATTTTCATTAAAAATATTTCCGAATACTTTTTTTAGTGAATATGATATTTTCAACTATTGTTTGTGGAAAAAATTTCTATGTGTCATTATTTTCTACCTAATTTAACTCCCAATTCATATATTTAATCCAATTTTAATCACTGGATTCTTAATCAAATATCTTTTACTCAAATAAATATAAGAGGGTATTTCTTTTAATTCTATATATCCTCCTAGTTTATACTACAATAGATTTGTCTCCCAAAAAGTTATCTTCATCAATATGTTTAGTTCTAGTAAATCTTTTAGGTGTAACTGGAATCTTTATGTCTTTTTTATTTCTCATATTCATAAAAAAATTCTATGATGGAGTTCTCACTACCACTAAGAGACTCTCTAGGCTCTTATAAAGATTAACTTTTATCTACATTATCTTCAATTCTCCTGTCATAGATTCCTTTTTCTTTCCTATCCATTATTACATATTTTATTTCCAAAATTTTAATGAGAATATTATTAAAAAATAGATAAACCTTGCTTCTTAAGAAATATATATGAAATATAACTTCATCATGTTATTTCTATACTTTCCTTAATTCCATTCCATATTAAGAATATAGAACTTACTACCAAAGACTCATAAATACTTAAATGTTTCTTTCCTTTTATACCTTAATTCCAAAGGAATTTTTTTTACCTAGGTAGAGGAGAACTCCATTATATATATATATATATATATATATATTATTTTGAATGAACTCTTTCTAGTGGTACCTTGTAATGACACTAGAGATCACTATAGTTTGTGTTATATTATTAACATTTCTACCTCACCTCTTAACCACCCTATTCTATTAGGGTGTCTACATTATAGTAGCTTGTTGAACAATATAATACTTCTCTAGATACTTGTTAAATAAATAATAAGTGAATTAAATTCCATTATTATAACTTTAAACTTTGATATTCATTCTAAACTAGCTTTCCACTATCCTTTTATACCTCTAAAGATAATCAAGTACTTCTATTTTTTTATACATAGGAATAATATAGCCTAAATAATTATATCCATCCAAAAATAAAAGACATTACAATAATCCTTTTATTTTGTTCTACTTCATTGGTCCACATGCATCTGAATAAACTATGTCTAATACATGGATATGTCTTATTTTCTTAGGTTTATAATATTTACTTATGATATTTCTATTTTTGAATACTTGAAAAGTATTTTCTCTATAACTTTTTAGTTATAGAATATTAAAATCATTTTTACTGAACTAGTTTCTCCATGATTACATGATTGAGACCACTAAATATTTTATTCCATATATTGACTCCATATTTCATAGATAAGGATAAATTAATTTAATCCACATCAATTTCTAGATATTTATCAGGTAAAATGATTAACTATGATTGTGAACTTTATGTTTTCTACACCACCATTACTAAACTTATTTTTTTCATTCACCTTATAATTTATATTTATTAAAAGATTAATCTTTTCATCTATATGTGAGGAAAATAAATTATCAAATATCTATGTTCCCTAACTAACATTCTTTTAAATACACTTCGAAAAAAATTTCTTTGCTTTTCTTTTTTCCAAAGAACATCATGACTTATGGGATTTTCAATCATAATTCCAAACTTTATCCCATAAGAAGTGTATAAATATTTATTTCAAAAATAAAAATGATTAAAAAGATTCACATGGTTACCAAATTTATTTCTCAGTTGACTTATTAGTGCAAAATATCTTCCATAAAATATTATTCCAAACCCTCTTAAACGATGAACTTTCTTAAGTTATATTCACTATATATGAAAAAGTAACTATAAAATATTTGAACTATATCTTTTGAATTTTTTTGATGCATGATAACTTTTAAATATCCCAGTTTCTCTGCACACACTCATAATATTACCATACATTCCTTAACATGAAAACACGTTTAGAGTTAAATTATACTACATACAAACTTAAAGTATTTTCTTATCAACTTTCAATTCTTGTTTCTTCACAAATTTAATCTTAGTTGTATCATTATTGTACTGATCGGTATAAGGGTCATATCATAAATTTTTTCCCTATTACACTAGATCTTTTATTTTTAAGATATCTATCTAACTAATTTAAAGATTCACTCCTCTTTCCATGTGTCTGTTCATTTGAAACACTTCCAAAAATTAGATACATTTTATTAATTAGTGACTTGATCTTATATTCCATATCCCTTATATTTTACACAAATTTTAAATATTCTATTCTCAACTTTATTCCATATGTTATTCTATTCAATACATTAGTCAAATGATGGTGTAGGTGTAGAAAACAAGATTTATAATGTTGTGTAAAGAATAGTATAGAAAATAGCATTTATAAAACTACACAGAATAGTGTATAAATTGAAATAAAATCTTACAAATTTTTTTTCCAGTAACATAAAAATGGATGAAATTATAATTTTTAAAATTTTATCTTCACCACTCCAAATAATAATACATAATTAATAATTCATATCAACAATGACACTAACATAGGTTTGGATGATCCAAATGTATTCAAAGGAATGAATTAAATGGATTAGAAGACAATGATGAGAGGTATTATAATAATCCTCGTTAATCATGGGATACCAAGGGACATGATCATACCTTGGGAGATTTAAATCCAAAAAATTTTTATCCCAAAAATATAGATAATTTGATGGAAGAAATTGATGGATTTACCTGATATAATATGAGAATGGCATCAAGAGAGGCCATCCGAATCATTATGTCTTCAATGTAGGTCAATGACACGTCCAAGTGGGTGTGCATAAAACCCTATAAAAAACATCTAAAAATGGTGATGAAAATCAAGATTATAATAAATTCAACCACCAATCTAGATAAGGGAAAAGATGAGACCTAAATACCTTGTTGGAGTTGAAAATCATAAGATACCGGTTGAGGCAAGGAGCACAGTAGGCAGGGATTTTGCATAAGAAATTAAATAAGGGTGGATTTATCTAGGGTCCCCTGAGTGGGGTCAATGATAAATCATGAGAGGAGGAGGATCGTGAGGGTACGACTTGGTTCAAGTGAGAAATCGGGAAGGTGGGGCTGCTGCATCGGAGGAGAACAATCAGGGGTGGCCACACGGAATAAGGAGGTTCCTGAGAGGTGGAGTGGCTGCATCTGAGCTGTGTCGGGGCCACATCAAAGTTTTATTGGAGTCATGTTGGATAATAAGAATCGCGGTGAAGTGGGTTGGCCACATTAGAGGAATTTTAGAGGAGGAGGTGGGGAGTCTACGTCGGAGCATTGACAACAGGGAAGTGGAGTGGCCGCACCGGAGGAGGACGATCGTGGAGAGGTTGGGTGGCCTGTCAGAGGAGGAGGACCATGACAAAGTCAGGGAGAAGAGTCATGAGGAGGAGGGGTATTAGGAGGAGGGGTGTGAGGGTTAGGGTGAATTGGGGAGTGGGGATAGGCTAATTTCCATGGACAATGAAATTTCCATGGTAGTAAATTGGATATATCCACATTTATTATTGTCTATGGCTATAGATCCATAGATATAGCCCTGAATTCTAGTAGTGGATGAGGATTTGAAATTACCCAATACTCATGGATCTATAAAGGATGAATCTTGAATTCATAAGGGAAGGGGATAAATCTTACCTTACCCAAGTTTCTTATGAACCCCCTTTTAATGTAAGGATTAAAGAAGTACAAAAGGATGATTTTGATATATAAAAGAAGGCAACGAATAGTAAAAATTTCAAATTTTATAAAGAAAGAATTATATGATTTGGAAACTTGTAATGTGATCCATCTGTACCAGAACTGATGAAGGAAATTTTGGATGATGTACATAGTTCATCCTTCACTATCTATCATGGAGGAAAAAATATATTTAGAGATCTGAAGAAATAATTATGGTGGGATAAGATGAAGTGGAAAATCATGGAGTATATATATAGATGATTAGAATTTCAAAAAGTTAAGGAAGATCAATAGAATCCTAAAGGGATGATGAAAACATTACCCATACCTGTATGTAAATCAGAAAACATCTCCATGGATTTCATCATAGGAATCCCTAAGATATCTAAAGGTTATAATTTCGTATAGGTTTTATTTGACCGTCTTATAAGGTCATAGAATATTATTACCATTAGATAATATTTCTCAGTTGATCATCATTCTAAAATATACATTAATGTAGTGGTTAGACTTCATGGAGTACCCCTATCTATTGTATTTGATCGATTTCTGAGGTTTACATTGAGATTTTAGAAAAGTCTTCAGCAAATTTTGAGGTCTGAGTTGAATTTTAGCTTAATTTATCACTCTTAGACATATGGTTAGTTTGAGATAACCATTCAAACTATATAGGATATGGTGAGATTTTGTTCAATGGATTTCCAAGGATATTGGGAACAACATATTCATCGGATAGAGTTCTCATATAACAAAAATTTCCATTATATCATCCAAATGGAACCATATGAGCTTTGTGTGGGAATAGATGTAGGACTTAAACATGTTAGGATAATGTTAAGAAAGAAATTTGATTGATTTTGAACTTGTATAAGAAATGACATAGAAGGTCCAAACGATTAAATGTCATATTAAAATGGAGAGAAGTAGATAGAAGAGATATGTCGATAACCATAAAATAGATCTAGAATTTGAAGTTGGTGATAAAGTGTTTCTTAGAATATATCTATGGAAATAGGTTATTATATTTGGGATGAAAGGGGATCTAATCCCTAGATACATCAGTCCCTTCAAGATAAATGATCACTTTAATGTTGTAGATTATCACTTAGAACCCCTCCCCACCTATCCCAAGTTCATGATGTCTTCCATGTATATTTTTTGAGGAATCACATTCCAAATCAATTACATGTACTAAAATCAAAATCTATGTAACTAAGACATAACCTATTCTATGAAGAATAACCTACGAAGATCTTGGATCAAAGAGACAAGGTTTCATGGAACAAGACCAACCATATCATCAAGGTTCTATGGTAAGACCATAAGGTTAAGGAATATACATGGTAACCTGGGGATGTAATGTGTAAAAAGTATCCCAACTTTTTTTCCTTTAAGTAAAAAATTTTTGAGGATGAAATTACTTTAAGGGGGTAGAATTTAATGGCCCAAAATTCTGGACTTTGTAAAAATTATGTTATGTTAGATAACTTGCATTACACACTACACCCAATGTATACTAACTACAAAATATTAGAAGACAATTATTAATAAATCTATAATAATATCAAATATGGTAAATAATTAAAAAATACCTTTAGAATATAAACAAATACTTTTCTTTATTATTGAAAAATGTTACCTTAGAAACAAATTTTCCTTATATTTTATGTTTTTCTTTTGAAAGATAAATTTTCAAATTTTAGAATTTATATTTGATAAAATAAAATTATTTTTTGAATTCATTTTACCAAAATTTATTTAGTATAAAATTTTTAGCTTTTTCCAAAAAGGTTTATTTGTAGTCGAAAAAACTATTCTTATGAATATTATGAGTTTTGTGATTTTATCATTATATAAGAATGAACTAAAAGAATAAAAAATATTTTAAGAAATAAAATTTATATTTTAAAAAAATTATGAATTTTAAAATATTCTTTGAACTTGGAAAACCTATGTCCAACATCTCAGAACAAAAGTAAAATGTTCCTTTAATAAATAAATTGTTTTCAGCCTTTTTTTTAATCAATAATTCTTAAGATGAAATTTAGTTTTGGATTGATTTGAAAGACTCATAAGTTTTATTTTTTATATATTAAATCAAGTTATGTAATTTAAACCATGATAATTCTACCTTATAAATAAATTTTAATCTTAAAAAACATGTTTTGTCTAAAATCCATTTTTATAATATTTTGTGTTTTTATTTTAAAATTAACTTTACTAAGAGGAAAAGGAAAAAATATGTTTACAAATAGATGTTTGAGGTTGGTATTGAAGAAAACTCACCCCATTTCATAATTTTACCATTTTTATTCTCTTTAACCTTTAATAGTGAAATAACATTATTTAAATTCAATGAGTGTTTCCAAAACTACCCTTATCTTCACTTATAAAATGGTAAAAATTACACCACTTAAAGACTTAGATTTTCTTAAAATTTTTTATTGAAACTCTGCCAATTTTATCCTCCTATAAACCTATCCCATAACTATAATCTTCTTGTTTCCTTAATTTTCTTAAGGCATTCATTTCTAAGGAGTTTTCCAAGAGAAAATTCAAGATTCTAACATGTGTATCACTTTCTCTTAGTATTTGTTTTACTATAATCATTCCTAATATTATATAAAATGATTAATATAATTAAATCAGTATAATTTTTATAATTAAATTTCATTATATTAATTTTAAAAAAAATATTCAATCCTTTCCATCCACTAAGAAAAGAAAATAACATCGATCATGCGTACGTGCAGACTACCTCTTCCACTAAGTAATATTGTTCATTTTCGCTCATCACCTCTCATAGTTGGTAACTAGGATGGATATGATGAATTAATTTTTTTTATATGTGAAATTTATAACTCTAAAATTATAATTCATCATATACCATATTTTCATTCATTCATTGAGAAGTGGGATCGTTAATCGTGCGTACTTGCAGACTACCGCTTCCAAAAACAATGAATTTAGTTTGTCATCACCACCCATCTTGGATGGTTATAAGAATGTGTTTAATGAGAATATATGATAATTTTTACATGTTTAAAATTATGAACATGTCATATTATCATTATCTAAATAAATTACATTACTCATGAAAATATTATAATATGTTACCATTTGGGTTAGTTTTACAACCTACGTAAACGATGTTATAATGTTTATGTCATAAAAAATCATGGGATGTCATAAAATGGAGATATAATTTTATAATAATGAATTTAAGGTAATTTAAGGATCTTGTAAAGGTGATATTAATATTTTAAATATTTATTAAAATATCACCCTTTGTTTGTTAATCATGTCACTCAAAAATAAATTTTTATTCCAAAATAAAGGAAACCCTAAGAATGAGGTGGTCTGTAGTAGTGCAGACCAAGGGTATCTCCACTGAAAATAAGGTTACAATCATAGGGTATGGATCCTATGATATATTAAATAAAAATTCTATTACTAGGGATCCCTTTACTAGTAAGGATGTTGGTAGTGAAGTTTTCCTCCATACAAGTGTGAGTAACCTCCATGTCGTTACCAATGAAGGATTTACACTTCCTGATAAAATAGGTTAAATACCATAGAATATTGGTATTATCTCTAATTAATCCAACCAGGAGCTTAGAATCATATTCAACCACATCAATATTGATGTTTTAAAGATTACACAAGGAAATAAAACTAAGGAAAGCTCTAATCCCTACCTTAATTGAGTTACCTAGTCCACAAAAGCCACTGAATCCAATAATCACTGACCCTATGGTATTATGAACAAGGAATCATTATCTGATAGTTCCATATATCCATAACTCATAAATGTTTATTTTATACCTTGACTTGGGAGGGATCCACTTGATCTACCTCCCTTGGGAAGAAATGCCACCAAAGGTAGATCCTTAAGAGATGAGGCCTCTATCAGTAGTCAATGCCTCTCCACTATGAATTAAAGTGTCAAGTTACACTACCAGTGAAAGAATTCATATCTTTAGAAGTTGATAAGAATTATAAATTCATTTTTGGACTTTGTTTCTTATGTTCTAGATCACCTAAAAAATCAAGGACAACACCATTATGTAGAGCTTGACCTGAGAACATGTCTTTATTCCCCTAAAAATAGATGGAAAGAAACTCTTAAAAATTCCCTACCTACACACAAGCTTCCAGCCTTTGTTCAAAAAGATCCCAAGAAAAGTGGGCACAATCAAATTAAAAAAAATTCTAGACCGACTCGATATTAGGTGTCTCCCAACATATATAACACAAGTCCAGATTGATTCCCTTATTTGGAATATTATCATCCATTAGAACAAAATTTTTACATAGCCTCTAGATGAGGAAGTTCATCTTCATTGGGATTTATTTACACTAGAGTGTTCTTACCCAAAATTCTCTCTCCTAGTTATAATATAGGGAAATAAGAATATAACAAGCATTAAACTATCCTAACATTTACTCCATGAACACACATTTTTCTAGTTCATCGATAAGAATTATCCATTATTAAAGAATTATTTTATATTCATCAAGCGTGATTGAAATGAACCTCAGATGAGAGCTAGACAGCTTGAAAGGCATCTCTGAGACTAGGAATCCTAGAAATAAGAGGAATTTTCCAACCCATTTGTATTTCCAATACCTTACATTGCCTTACATGACCACCCATTGCACCTTGTCATCAAACATTCCAATATGGTTTTCTATACACCGCTCTAGACTTTAGAGCTTTCCAAATTTCTCATCCTAGTATCTACAATCCTCCCCATATTTTCCCCTCATAAAAATAGCCTACAGTTAATTCTGCTTGATAATATCCCAATCCAATTTCACTTTTGTGACTTGTATGGAATATAAAATTCTCCTCATATTGATCCCACACTCTACAAGTGGTTTCAACAACAGTTACCACGATGCCTAGTGGAATTTCCAATCATTTTTGTTTTCCTAAATAAATGAATTAATAATTTTTTCAATGTCATATTTGATACCCTTAGGAGGATTTATGATAGAAAAAACAAGCATGGGAAATGGATGTAAGAACTTTGTTCACTAGCATGATCCTACCACCAAATGAGAGAAGCATGTTTTTTCATTTGTAAATGTGGGCTATTATCTCACTGACTTGGGTTTCAAACAACATATTTTTTATTATCTTATTAGATATGGGAGTACTAATTAATACATCAGGAGGCTTATTATTTTAATACCTAGTTTTTCCTAAATGTTTATTCTATAATGAGTCGAGTAGGTTTTCAAGTGATACACACTCTTCACATAATTGATTTGTTTTTCACTCTAGCAGCTATAAGTCTTCATCGTTTTATTAAAACCATATATTTTTTTTATTTATATTCACGAATAATAAAATTTTATCCTTAATTAAGTACTTAAGTTAATTATGTTCATTATATAGTAGGTTAGAGTAAGTTCAAGTTGGAGTAAACTCAAGGTAATGGTTTTTGATAACTCAATTAACTTTCATTGAGTTATACTCCTCTTTATTGAAAATTATTATAAAAAATTTGATTATAATAATCCCTATGATGATATTATGATATAATATATCTTTCTTTTTAGGGGAATTATTTTTTATATCCATTTTTTCTTCCTTGAATATTTCATTTATAAAGTGAGAGATTGAAAAGAATAATTCCCATATTTTATAATGATACTTTCTTCTCCATGTACATATTTTCTCTTCCTGCTAAAGTTTTTTTTATTATTTGGAAAAATATTATATTTTATATATTATGGCCCTCATTTTTATCTTTACAAAAATTTAAAGGTATATTTTATTTATTCTTAAAATGATTTGGGTTTCAACAAAAGTATATTTTTAGATATAAAATGATTTTAATTTTAAGAGTTTATATTTTCTTATAACCCAAATTTTCTTAAACAATAAAATTATTCTTTCATGATTTTTTATCTGCATAGATAATTTTTTAAAATTATGTTTGAAAGTTTATGAAAAATATTTTGGAAATGGTTTTAAACTCTGTTTTACAAAGAATTTACAAGTATTTTCAAGAAATAATTTTTTAAATGTTTTACATCAAATTTATTCTATATCTCTAAAAAATTTACCTCTAAAAGAGTTATGTCTCACGATTCACCTAATATTTTCTCTTATAATGTATTTAATTTTAGTAAATAAGTTTTGGTGTCATTTTATTTTATTTTTTAAGTGATTTTATAATATACCATTTGATAATTTTATGAAACTCATTTTCTTTCAAAGGGTTATTTATGATATGATGATTCAGAAATAACATGAAACCCATTTTTTTCTATGGGTTATTTTATAATATGATGATTGTTTTTTTAAGTGGCTCAGAAATGACTAGATTATGAGATGGATGAGACCTATATCTACCTTTATAACATTTGGTAAAATCTTATATCTCATGAGATAGAAATTTCATGTGAATAGGTAAGAAAGTAGCTAGGTTCACAAAGGGTGAGTGTGATGGTAGTTGGATCTACTAAAACTTTTATGTGTGAATAGATTAGGGGGTATCCAGGTTCAAAAAAATATGAAATCTTTATGATTATGCTATTTTCTTTTCTATGTTCCACATATTATGGTTTATACTTCATGTTTTATTTTCTCATGCCATGATATAATTGTGATCATTTGATATGTTATGTCAATCTTTCGTGATTATAGTTAACACTTACTTATTTATATTATTTTAATATGATTATTTTATTTATTCAAGTTTTTACCATGTTTATAATCTAACCAAAATGGCCTTTGACATGTTTTCCTTTACTGAGCATTTGAGCTCACCTCTTATTATGTTTTCCCTTCATTAGTATTTGAAGGGTATTATGTATCATGAAATATTTAAGAGGGGATTTAGTTTATGGATAAATTATCACAACATATAAAATAAGTTATTTTAAGTATCTAGTCTCCAAGTGTTACTACCCAACCCACTAGGGATCTATTGACCAGTGGTAATCCAAGTGTGACACCCCAATCCTACCTCCAACATGCCATGGGTTAGAACTAGCACCAACTAGGCATATCATACACATGGGAGGCATTATCCTAAAGTACGTGTACACACCCATACATCCCCATAAACTAGTATAATACAGAAAAGATAAAAAATTAATAATGTAAATGAATGAATTATAGCTAATCCCACATCAAAGTATGCCAAAAGTTTGAAAATAGGAAAAGGGATAAATACAAGCCCACCAAAACTATAAAAAAACCCAACTTTCTAATAAAAATGGGGAAACTACAAAAAAAATAAACTCCAAGATCTATCTGAGGAATGTCTAGAAAAAACTAAGCTCCACTAGATCTTAATCCACCTAGGAATATAATGAAAGGCTTATTATCTAAAAAAACATAACATGTATAGACAGATCCCATGCATGGGTGAGTATAAACATACCTAGTATGACACCCCTAAATAACCAAACACAAAACATCAAGGAGATTCAGCTATGAAAAAAAATAAGGGGAAGTAAAAAAACCTAGATATGATCAAATGAAGACTCCAAGTCTCAAAGTGAGGTCACATCCTCATTGAAAACCTAGGGATTCTATTCAAGGATCCAAGGTAACATTCTTATGAGAGAACTCACTTATTAGGTATTTATATGCTAATGGAAATCATCCGGGAGGTCATACTCATCAAGTATTTCCATGAAGAAGCATAAAGGAACTGAGAGGGTGTATCTAAGTCACTCACTCAATCAGAATACACCTCACTTGAACATAAGAAAACATCGATACATAGGTAGGGGATCATTATTCTAGCCTATGGGGGATACCTAACCCTATCTCGAGTAACCCACTAGGAAGGAGATCACATTCCATAGATGTTGGAAATGGGATACCTAATCTAACCTAGGTAAGAATGACAAAGGATCACACCCTAGGACACATGGAGGGATACCTGAATCTATTTATAACTGACCTATAGAGGGGATCACTCATCCTATGTTCAGGATGAGATACTATATTGTACCCTCTTAGGGATGGACCAAGGGAACACACCCATATTGATAATGATACTAGAATTAAGGAAACAAGGGCTCTAACCTACCTTATAAATAGTACATAGAATTTATAGGGGATATGTGAAATGTTCCTTTAAGTCTAGTATTTACCGTGTACACCATCATGTGCTCATGTACTATATTCATCCCCATGCACATTGGTTATTTACATGTACACTATCCATGTCTGTGTCTATGTACCTAGTGGTACATATTGGGTTACTGACTCAAGGTTCAAACAAAATATGGATAGGCCATATGGCCATGTGATATTTATCTTCACATGAAATCCCTATATGCTATGAAAAGGAGGTCCACATGACATGTGTTATTCCAAACTACACACTGTGCATATTGGGATTCCATAGAAATCTCATACCTCTCATGAGTCTTCACCCATGATGCCACCACCTATAATTTCACTACAAAAATCACAAAAACACCTAGATCCAAGTTGAATGAGACTCCATCATCATCGATGGACATATTCTGGTAACTCATTGGTTGATAAACACCCTTCATCGCCACCCTAAAACACCCGAACAACTAAGGATGCATAATATCCATCGTCTTCCCCATTTCCAGCTCACTGCTATCACTGATGGCTAGATTCCAACCACCCTTTTCTCAAAATACACCTTCATATCACCTCTGAAGATACCTTCTCAATCTGGATCATGGAACCATTGTTTCCCGTACCATCATCGGATTCTCGTCATCACCACCATGCCTCTATTATGATTTTGATCCAAAAAATGGACCTGAATCAACAATATGTTGTGTCAAAGAGTGATTTCATAATTATTGATTTACTGGGTGAAGTAAAATCATTGTCTAATCAAAATACCGATGATGAATGTTGAATAACGTAGAGATAAATGCATGAAACACAAATTTGTACATCAAACAAAGGCCATATTTTTTCCATCATTGAAAAAATATGAAGAATATGAAATATAATCAAAACTAAAATAAAATTTATAGTCCCAAGAAAATAAAATAATTCAATGAAAATTCAATAAATAATTATATGAAAATTAAATTCTAAAAATAATTAATTCAAGTTCATTATGGAAAGTCAAAAATGGTGATTAATCCAACAAAAAAACACCATACCTCAATATTGGATCAATCGATGATGATGAAAAAATCTATATATTTTTCATTGGTGATATTTGAGAACTCCAGTGATGATGAAAAACCGCATGGTATTCTGATCATCAATCCATGATCCTACCATCATCTACCAGTGCTCTTCCCCAAAACCCTATCCTTTAATCTCTAGGTTTTTTTCAATAACCATAGAGAGAATCTATAGAAATGATTTAGTAGTGGTTGGATAGGGTTAAAAATTTTATCAGGTAATTAATGAATAAATTAATTTAATTCATTTATTTTACCCAATGTTCCATTGGAGATTATGCTAAACTAAAATTCCCTATGATCATAAAACTTATGTCATGCCTAGGGTAAATCCAACAATCCAGATTTAATGGTGGTCTCTGTTTTTTTATCTAAAAAACCATTTAGAAGATATTCTATTATTTGTAAAAAATTCACACATGTGGTATATAATATTTAATATTTTTAATATATGAACACCAAGGTTATATAGGCCCTATAATCTCATACCAAATCTGGTACTAAGTCTGAAAATATTCTTTAAAATGTTTCAAAGTGTTACATAGAAAAAATATTCATTACATTATTCTCACCTCATGAATTTTCATAACAAAAATAAAAAACCTTATCAAATAGTTATGGGTACTGAGCCCAAATCTGATTCTCTCACTCCCATATTCTCTTCTAGAGGTTGTTGTTCTATCTATGAACACATAAAAAAGGAAACTATTTCCCACATATGGTTCTCTTCTAACGATCCATGATCTCCATTAGGAACCCCCAAAAATTAAATCTATCCTCAAAGTCCATCTCAACCTGTTGATAACATGTGTAACATCATGAAAATATCTCTTTAACTACAACATGTGAAATATATCATGCACTTGATCTAACAGTAGTAGTAAGGATAATTAGTACATAACCACACTAACCCTTCATAGTATTAGGAAAGGGACAATGATCCTCAAGGATAACTTTCCACTCCCAACCAAATATCCATAGTCCTCATCAAGGAAGGACCTTTAAGAAAACATTATCCTCCTAATCAAACTCAAAATGTCTCCATAATTAGTTTGTATAGTACTTATGATAGATCTTGACAGTTTTCATATACTCATGGATGATTCTGTACCTTCTCTATTAACGATCACACCAACATTTGTCCCATAATCATTGTCTCCCACTGAATCAGTCCAGCATAATGGTGACCTATATGGTATCTTTTAAAATTAATTTAATGGTTCCATACCCATTATGGAGTGGTAACTATTATTATATGAAAACTCCACCAAGGTTGTTTGATCCTCCTATTTTTGGCCATAGTCTAACCTGTATGCCTGAAGCATGTCCTCAAGAACCTGATCAGCCTGCTTTATCTAGCTGTCTGTCTCGGGTTGGATTGTTTTTCTCAATTGTAATTGAGTCCCAAATGCCTCCTATAATACTCTAAATAATCATGACAGGAAGTAAGCATCATAATAAAAAATTATCGTCAAGGGAACTACATGAAGATAAAATATCTCTTACACATATAGGAATCCTAAAATCTCCACTGTACTCTTCTCTTAGATGGCTAGGAAGTTGGATAACTTGGAGAGTCAGTCTAAAATCACCCAGATAACATCATGAAATATTGATAATTATAGAATTAACATTAAAAAATCCATGGAGATACCATGTCACTTCCATTCTATCACCTTAAGGGGTTGAGCTAAACCCACTAGTACTTGGTTCTTATCCTTCATTTGATGAAAAGTAAGGCATTAGAAGATGAACTTGACTATGATATGCTTCATTCATGGCCACCAAAACTAACAATGAGGGCCCTAGTACATCATTTACACTTCTTTATATACCACTAAGGGGAATACATAGATTTCTCTCAGCACTACATTTCACAACATAACTGGTACCATAGTCCATTCTAGAAAAAGGATAAGGTGCTTACTAGCTTCATAAAATCCATCAGAATAATGTCCTATGGATATATGGTTATGAAATACCTTTCAATTAGAATCCCCAAAGTTGTGATTCCCTAATATGCTTAAAGAATCAGTGGGGTCACAACCATCAATCAAATGTGATATTCTCCACCTAATGCATCCAAAGGAAATAATTAAATCCTCAAAGTGTGATCAAAATAGAAAATTATGATGTCCCAAACTACACTATCTATAAAGGAGTAACATAGTGGTATTATGGGGTTGAACGCACAGGGAAAAGCTGAAAAAATAGTGATCAAGCTGTTGGAATATGATAGGTGTATTTTTCATGTGACTCTCATAGATTTGGTTTTCTAAGACTAAGTAGTTTGGTTTTACTTAAAAATAACAAGAAGGGATCTAGGTCAATATTAGGGTTTAGGAAAAAGGTATTCCTAAATATATCTTGGTATGGTCCTATGGATTATGATGCGAACCAGTGCGGTAGTCACCGATTAGTTTTGGTTAAACCAATTGGATATACCTAAGATGGAAACTACAATTTGGTCTAGAGGTAGTCAACAACCAAGCTACAATAATCTTAGCTTCAAGGGAAGAAAGCATCACATGTTATTAGTCTTAGTTTTCTCAACTCTAATTAGGCTAGGATCTTCCTATTGCAATTACTTGGATTTGAGTTATGTAAAATAATGTTTCTAACATGAGTTCTTAATCTAATACCTAGAAAAAGGGTTACCCAAGTTTTTATTTAAGAATTCGTTAGATTTAAGATACCCCTACTCTCAACACCTATCCCTAGAATATTATCCACATATGATAACAATGGTTTTAGATGAAAGAATAAATGGTTTCATGCTAGGCGTATTCATAAAGAAGTTTAGGTTTGAAGAGATTTACAACTAAAAAAATTTAAACAATCCACACACTTTTAGAATGAAAGGATATAATGACACACAACAATTTACATTCAAAGCGGTAGTTTTCCATCCCATTTAGTGTTGACGTTCTATAATATTTATTAGCACAATTATTTCATGATGTGTAAAGGTTCCATGTCATGAAATTGATTTAAATGACTTCTTCCTTGAAACTTTCATGACATGTAATGGACATTCACATCATGTAATTAGATCTTCAAATATCATTTAAAATATCATATCTACTAAATTTCATAAATTATTTTTTGGTTGAAACATAAATTGAATCTTTCATGTCATGTAATGGATTCACTCCACGTATTTCTTTGTCCTGGAGGATTCATGACTTGAATTGGTTTCACGAGTTAGACTTCATCTAGTAGGGGTAATATTCTCTAAGAATACACTTCATAAATAGTCTTCACAACATGTAATGTATGAGATTATTGAAATTGAAGAAAAACCTTATTTGATAATTTAATTCCTAATTCTTACAAACACCAACCAAAACCCAAGGCATTATCTAATAAATAATGAATAAATCCCAAGGAATTTTATCCAAAAAAATATATGTGAATTCATCTTATCAAATTTCCCAACACTTGAATAATTTATCGTCCTCAAGAAAAAATCATCTCAATAAGGATTCCAAATGAAACAATTTTTAAAAAGGAAACTTTCATTACAACCAAGAAAATTAAAATATGTGTTATTGAAAAAATATAATCCTCAAAAATCACTCCTGTAGAGAGAATATTTCATGCATCATAATCAAGTATTTTATTTAAATACTTTATTACTTTAATTAAAATTTCTCAACTATTCCTTAGAAGTTATACCCATGTCTCAATTTACCTCACCATTAATTTTTTCTCATCACTCAAGGAAAAATGAAATTGGATTTATAATCATAACTTGAATACATGTTCCTAACCATAAACATTCATTGGTTCGAACATCTAAAATCCTTAAAGATAAAAACACAATTAATCATGAGGGATTTTTATATCTGGTTCAAATGACTTTGAGGATGATTGTAGGTGGGTAGATAATAAAAATAAATCTCAAAAGGAGGGTAAAATCTCATGTATAATACATTATCATCATAAATAATTCAATGAATAACCTCCTCCAGAAAGAATCACCTCTAAACTCTCAAAATCTTATGGTAGGTCCATGGATGTGTAATAATAGTGTAACGAAAGTATCATGTTTCTTATTTTTCTATTTTTTTTTTGAAATTCATGTCTAGGACAGATCTAAAATCCATAACCTAACCAGATATGATCCATTATAAGATTTTTTGGTCTGGTAATGGTGATTTTTTACCTTCCTAATACACAACCTAAATTTTTTAACAAGATAATCATGAATGGTATATCAGAAGAACTAAGTAAAACTTCCCACATATCATGTATAAAAGTCATTATATATCTCTTAAGTAGTAAGAATACCACATATATCAGTAATGACCATCTCCCCCCACACTTATTCAAGTAAAAAATAATGTAGTTACACCAAGAGTAGGGTTGGAAGGGATAAAATGTGCTTATAACATGGCTCAATCCTAACAAGGCTATTCATGGATTTTACAGGCTTAATAAGGATAAATGTATAAGTAGGTATCAAGATAAATGGATCAAAAAAATCCACAAAAATTTAAAAAATTTATTTATTCATTCATAGCCTTGACAAAATTCCAATTAAAATTTTTATAGGTTTACATGTCCCAATTATTTCTCAAAAAATATGCTCAGAAAAATAATATGAAAATGTAGGTCCAGAATACTCTCAAGAATGGGAATACATAAAATAGGAAAATCAATCAATACATAACAACCAATAATAAGTTAATCAAAAGAAATTACAAAAAATTAGAATAAGAATTAAATCACTCAACTCATAAATCATGCTAAAATTCTAAGTAGGAATAAGAATATATTTTAACATTTTTTCATCCAAACCTTTTATTTTATTTACATGGGTGAAATGATATTTTAAATTAAATAACGATTTAAATGAAAAATTTCACCAAGAATAATTAGAACAAGAAATAATCCAAGAGTAAACACAGTAAATCTCAAGGATGTCTCACCCACACTTAAAATAAAACAATTTACACACTGTTTTGGAAAGTGATATGAGAGAGAAATAAATAATAGCATAGATAGAATGTAAATGGAAATGATGGATTTAAATTAGGGAATCAAGATATTCTTGTAATAATGGTCATTTCATGGGGGAAAATTATGGATAGTGATTTTAAATTGGGAACCTGAAAAAATGTTAGAAGAAAAAGATACCCGTAGTAAATAATCCATCAGTATAAAGGATACAACCAATATATAAGAAGAAAAATGGATAGGTGAAAAAAATAGATAAAATTTAAAATAATTTCATATATATGCATGGATCATGCTAAAATTATGTACTAAATGAACTAATAATAGAAAGTGCAAGAAAAAAAAGAAAAGATCCTAAGAAACTCAGAAAAAATCAGAAAAAATATGGGTTGCCTCCCATAAAGTGCTAATAATGAAATCATTATCCAAATAGATGGACACAATATCAGTCAGTGGAATCCATCAACATATCTATTTGATGTCTCCTATAGTAACTAGTAGTTATATCCTCAAGCTCATGTGGGTTTTTGGTGGGGTTCACCACCTCAAGAATGGCCCAACCAAACATCTCATGTGGTAAAAGTAAAATTAAAGTATTTAATATCTATACATCCTATAGATGTATCTATAAATCAACCACATGAGTGAAGACCTCATGGGGAAGGCCTATAGGTGGATTAATAGACTCATCGACATTCATAATAGAAGTAGAATGTTGATACACATCATATTGAATTCATAAATGAAAATGAGAATGTAAGAAGTCCATAAAGTAAAAAATCATATTCCATTCATTAGATAAAATAAATGGCACAATTGGGTATTGGGAATATAGTGATTAAAAAATAAACTAAAAAACTAAGTATAATGGGGGAGGGGTACATTAGAAAAAAACTAAATAATGCGGGAAGAATCTCTACTATAAACATCATAGGTATAGTGGGTATATGGATCTACCCTACCCTATCTATGGTAGTAATGGAGGGAGTGGAAGATTAATCAACCTCTATATATATGGTAGTGGGGTTAGAATCTTGGTTGGTCAAAACTGATGAGGCATTGATCCTTACAATGTCCACATGTCTAGTATGTGGATCAATTAATAGAACCTCAGATGAAGAAGGTAAGGTAGGGAGATTCCCCTAATGAGACAAATATATGAGGAAGTACCTCCTAGAATCAACATAGGAAATCTTTGAAGTGATGTGAATGGTGGGAATCGAAGTGTCTAGGGTATAAAGTGCATAAACAGAGTTATAGTAGGAACAATTGTAGCATCTGGTGGGTGGGTGGCATGGGTGGTAGTGGTATCACCTAGGGTAGAAGCCTAGTGGATAGGATCTAAAAGGAATACCGAAATGAAGGAATATCCCGCATTGGTTCTCCATAATGAACTGTAGAACACTATTATACCAATAAAATGTCCACCCACATATATGATGGAATGGGTGGGGTTGGCTCTAAATGGCAATATGGTGGTATCTCAGATGGAGGAACAATGGTGGGGGGTGGTGTTGTACTGGCATTAAAAGTAGATGGGTGGGTAGCATGGGTTGTAGTGACATGGTCTGTAGGAGAGGGTGCCTCATGATCTATAGTAGGTGGATCTGGAGCATGAGGATTTGGGGCCTCACCAATGTCCTCGACATACTCGGGAGTCTATGCGTAGTGCCTCCCGATCTTCCTCAAAAGCCCCATCTTGTGGAGCATCATGAGATTAATCAACTGCATCTACCCAATATATGAAAGGGGTTGAGAGGAATAAAAAATTTCTATATGACACTTGATATGGTTGATAAATCTTCCCCTCATCAAGGTACCATGATCCCTCCTCTCGTGGGCCTTATAATAAAGTGAAAACTACTGGGCCATATTGATGAAAGTTCCACCCATGGAAGAGGCTAAAATGATCATATTTATCTGAATGATAGACCCTTAAGCATCTCCTCTATCCATAAAATCATGGTAGATATCCCAATTAACTATCTAAAAGGTATCACCTCTCAGATAGGTTCTCTTTATTGTATATGGGTCATAAATGATCTGGGGGTCATGATCAATCAAAGACCAACTCCATGGAGTTTATTCCTTATTCGCATCAATATTAAAGGTAGCATAAAATAGAAAAAAATTGTAGGTATAAATTCTTATCCCAATTCCAAACTCTCTCAACATAAGCTCCCATGGTTTTCCACCCAGACAGAAGGTGACATGAGCGACATCAAGATCCAATATAGCGTGGAACTCCATGAAAATCTCCTAGTACACCTTCTCACGTACCTTAATGATGCCAAAAAATTGTATCCATCTAATGAGATCCAAGAAATCCTCATACATGAGTATATTCTTGATAATGGACAAGTTTAGGGTCCTATTAGTCCTCATGGTTATGTTCTAAAGACGAACCAAGAGAACATGATGCTAAATATTAGGAAAGTGTAGGAAATTATGGAGGTGTGTGAGCTGGGAAGTGCCCTAGGAATAGCTAGAAGAAGAGTGGTATTGGATGGAGGATAATTAAGTGGAGAAACATGAAGAAGACAACAACGAGGAAGGATCTACCAGTGGTGGTGGGGTATCAAGAATTGGGAACTTCAGTGTGGGATGATTGTTGCATTGGGACAATCATTTTGAAGGTGTGATGCTAAAAGTCTTCATAAATGACATGGTGAGATGAGAAGAAATGAGCAGGGAAGGTAGGGGATGATCAATGGAATGTTTGAGAGAGGAGGGAGGTTGATGGTTAGGGGAGGGGAGAAGAACATTCATATCCCATGATCTCTAGTCCCACGACTTTATAAAGATGCCCTACAGTTTTCACATTGTGTAATTTTTTCACAATATGTGAAATTTAAGAAATGATTTTTCCTAGCCCTAAAAAATTCATGTCATGTAATATTTACACACTATGAATAAGGATATTTATATAACATGTTATCCATGACCCTCTGACCTACTTATAGCATTACCAAGCCACCATAAACTTTAGAAAACCTATACTAACCTACAGAACCAATCCCGAGTTGCCTCTCAATAAGAGATTTTCTTAATATCTAGATCTATAAAAGATTCAAGAAATATTAATTTTAATGAAATAATTCACCCTTCATGAAATGTTTCATGATATATTTTTAATCATTGACCATTAGATTTAAAGGGAGGTCCTCTACGTAATTAAATTTTGATTGTCCCATAGGATAAAACTTTCACAACTTGAAAAGGACTCGACCATTGAGATTTTAGTTTCCCAAGGAATAAATTTAGATGGTAATTGAATAATAAAACTTTGTCCCCTAGTGTGAAGACCCATCATGCGATGTGTTGGTTATTCCATTTCATTGTTTTTTCTTTAAAAATTTGGGTATTTTTTAATCATCCCATTAGATCTCTTCCATCTCATTAATTTGTAGCATAATTTTTGTATATATTTTTTAGTATCCAATTTTAGATTTTTTATTTCCCAATAAGATTGATACTCTAATTGGAATGGAAAGTGATAGTGATTCCCATAAATAATTAATAATGGAGTAGTACTGATGGGTGTTTTATATGCTTTATGATACACCCAATGTTCATCATCCACTTTGGGGATACTGTCCTTCCTACATGTATTTTGGGTGGTTGGGAGTTTGAGTGTTGTATAGAATTCTATATTTTTTAAGAATTACTTTAATTATATAATTTTTAATGCACACTCCCTGATCACTAATGAGTAATCAGGTAAATCTAAATCTATATAAAATATTTTTTCCTTAGAAAATTCATGACCACCTTGGTTGTATCATGGTTAGTGGCTTCAGCTTCTACCCATTTCTAAATATAGTCCACACTGACCAGGATGTAATAATTCCCATGAGAATTGGGGTATGAACCCATAAAACCAATTCCCTAAACATCAAAGATAACGAATTCTATAATGTTATTTTGGGGTGTCTCATTACATTTCCCAATGGTGCTTGTTTGTTGGCACTGATCATAACATTTCACAAAACTCATCACATCTCAATGGAGTGTGGGTCATAATAGTATGCTCGATATAATCTTAGACACGGTGTGTTCAATCCCATGATTCCTTCTAATTGGTGAAGTGTCACATATTTTAATAACTCTTTGAATTTCATCCTCTGGGATGCAGTGTTTCTTAAATTCATCAACACAGTGCTTAAATAATAGTGGCTCATCCCAGTAATAGCATGAGGCATCGAAAAAAAACTTATTCTTCTATTGATAGGAGAATTGTGGTTAAATAGATCCATTGGAAAGATATTTTTCAATATAAATGAACCATTATCATGCTTATGCATCCAAATTAAAAATTGTTTCATTAGAAAAATCATCTTCAATACTCAGATCTTCTTCATCCTCAATACTTAGTTGTGGAAGTCTAAATAAGTGGTTAAAAATGAAATTTTCAGTTCCTTTCATGTCTTTGATGAATATGTAAAATTATTATAGCAAAAGGATCCACCGTATTTTCCATGGTTTGGAATCATTTTTTATTAATAGGTATTTAAGAACTGCACGATTTGTATACACCACAACTTTGGAAATCATGAGGGCTGATCAAAATTTGTGAAAATCAAAGAAAAATAATAGAAAATCCTACTCCATGGTTATATAATTTACCTAAGCCTCATTTAGGGTATGGCTGTTATAATAAATGGGATGAAAGATGTTCCCAACCAGATATCCTAAAACAACACCCATAGAGAAATCACTGGCATCACACATCAATTCAAATTCCATATCCTAGTTAGGTGATACTATGATAGGATCAGCCACCAAGATATTCTTCAAAGTATTTAATGCTCACAAAAACTCTTCACTAAACTCAAATGGAATATCTTCCTTATATAATAAGTGTGTTATTGGTTGATCTATTTTTTCAAAATCTTGAACAAAATGGTGATATAATCCCTCATCACCCAGAAAAACCCTTATACCTTTCACCATAATAGGTTTAGGTAAATATCTAATCACCTTGATTTTTTTGGATCAACTTTCATGCCATGATTTTATATTTTATATTGAAGGATTTTTCATCCTTGGACCATGAAATGAAAATTTTCCTTGTTTAGCATTAGGAAATTATCTTCATATCACTACAATACTAATTCCATATTGATTAGGAAAACCTATAATAACCATCCATATATAGGGAAATCATCAATAAAAATCTCTATAAACTCCTCTGACATATCATGAAAAATGTGTGTAATATACCATTGAAAAGTTAATAGTGCATTTCACATTCAAAATGGAATCCTTTGATAGGTGAAGGTTCTTAAAGGACATGTGAATGTGGTTTTTGAGTAATCATCTGGGTTAACAACAATTTGATTATATCCAGAGTATCCATCTAGAAAAAATATAATTCATGTCCATCTAATGTATCCTATATATAATCCATGAATGGAAGTGGGAAATGGTATTTTAGAGTTTTTATGTTGATATTTATATATTCAAAACATACTATTCATCCATTAATGGTTTGAGTTGATATTAAATAATATTCATTGTTTTTTATAACAGTAAAGCCACATTTTTTTTGGATGACTTGCAGCAGGCTCACCTAATCGCTGTCAAAGATGGAAAATATGATACCTATGTCTAGAAGTTTAAAAACTTATTATTAATGACTTCTTTCATCAATGGGGTGAGTCACCTCTGGGGTTGACATTTTGGTTTGGAACCTCATTCCAATAGAATTATATGTGTAAAAATCATGGGGTGATCCCCTTGATGTAATCCACACCCTAATAATTTGAGTTTTTATGCATTTTTATAACTTTAATTAGTTTATCTTATTGTACTTGATTCATATCTAAATTTATGATAACTATAAATGAATCTTCAGTTTATAAGGATGAGTATTTTAATGTGATTGGTATAGGATTTAATTCTATCATTGGTTACTTGATGATTGAGGGTATGAATTGTGGAATGGTATCCCCTGTAATAGGTTTACAATAATTCTCTTCCTCATAATCCCTACAATCATTTTTTTCCAGAGATGGGGTCCCTATTTCATCCTCAATGGTCATAATCTCTACAATTATTTTTTTGTAAAAAAGCGCTGATAAAGGGTAAAATTTTAAAAAATAAAAATAAAAACATTTATTAATATATAAAGCTATAAATCTATTTATATTGATATAAATATAATATTTATTTTTTAAATATGTTTTAGAAATGATGAATGGAACTCAAATATGAATGTATATGATATTTAGTAAAAGACGCTTATAAACTAATTTAAAAAATATGTTTAATTAATAATTATGTAATTTTTATCCATCAATATCCATGTAATAACACTTTGAGTATAAAAAAAATAAAAAAAGAAATAAAAGATAAAAAATATGTTGAAAACACAACTCAAACTTCAAACGGCCATAAATTTTGATCCGGGACTCCGTTTGAGCTCTACAGCATATCAAATTGAATCCTGCGACGAGCTATACAGCCTTATGGATGGGTAAAACCCGTCCAAGGTTTTTTCGAGGCCAAAAAAGGCCCATAAGTCCTCCAAAACTGAGTTTTTAGTTGGGGTACCCCGATTTTTTACCATTCAAACAACTATAACTTATGATACTGATGTCTAATAAATGTGTACCATATATCATATCGAATATCATTTCATTTTCTTCTATTTGACTGATTGTGGAGCTGAAACAGACTCCTGTATTAGAAGTTATGGTCATTTTAACATTCAAACACCTCTAACTTCTGATCCGGATGTTCATTTTTCTTATACCACATATCACATCAAAGATCGTTTCATGTTTGTTGATTTGACTCGTTTTGGAGTTGAAACAGAATTTTGGATTAGAAGTTATAATTGTTTTAACATTCTTGATGACTTTTCACATCCACATTTCTATGTATTCATTCATAACTATATACATACATACATACATACATACATACATACATACATACATACATACATACATACATACATACATACATACATACATACATATACATATATATATATATATATATATATCTGTGTGTGTGTGTAACACCCTGACCCTAGTTACCCAGAGTCGGTGCATTATTACATTACATTGGCATGATCACAATAAAGATCAATTCTCGAAAGACCCATTAGTTTAGTAGCCTTGGAATAACTAGATACATCCATAAAGTTTTACATTACATCATAAAAAAACATCTTGTCTTCATATCCCCTCATACTATCCCTGCAGGTCATTCATAAATTACTTCTTCATAATCCTGGGAAAAATAAAACATTGAAAGGGGTGAGCTCAGATGCTCAGTAAGGATAACATTATAGCATAAGCTTTCATAGATAAGCATAAACACTTAAGGCAGTTTATAACTAAAACAAAAGCCTTTTAAACTTGAACTTCAGCATAAAATGGAAAAGATAAAATAAAACAATGTCATTTACTTACTCACATGGATATTCTACTAGTCGAACAATCCCATGCAATATCAATAACCACTTTCATAATGATGGAATGCATAATTCCAGACTATCATACCCATATAGCCAAGGCCTCGTGCCAAGACTACAAATAAGATTTTGCCAAGTCCTTGTGCCAAGACACTAGTTTGTCTCATGAGACCTACCGATGCATCGAGGAGCTATAGCGGGCTCCACCCGTCACTTATTAAGTCCAATGCATTACTCATATGAACAGGTTTAAACATAACATAAACATTCGTATTAAAACTAGCATACGAAATGTCAATACTTTAACCACAAACCATGAATGGTATAAAAATAGCACATCCACAGTCAAACATACCTCATTTGATACAATATGGAAGATTGTATTTTATCACATTAACCTCAATAAAGAATAATGAAGGATGTTGACATATATGAAAATAATCATCAAAACTATTTGAGAGAAATATCCCCCTTTTCTTGAAATCATTTAAAAGTCACACTATTCGTCAAGAAGCCATTTAAAAATAGATTTTTGAATCAAAGTGTCCCATACCACTTTGAAACTTTTAAAAGGAGTTTTAATTCTAAAACATTTATGTCCATATAAATAAATCCTTAAAACCACTCTTTAAAACATGGACATTAATGAGCAAGATTTAGAAGAATAAGTCTTTAAAACATTTAAAAATGGTATTTTAGTTAGAGTTTCTAACCAAAAGAGAGACACTTGAATACAAATAATTGAGGTAATAAAAACTTTTTAATATCATGAGAATAAAGGAATTCATGATATACTATGTCAAAGTACATTATACACACCATATAAAAGTTATTTGGTGTATAACAACAAAGAAGTCTCAATGGAATGTAAATTGAGATGAAATCTCTCATAAAGGCCGTATCCTTAGGTTAAGGATAAATCAACGACATAGTTATGTGTGAAAAATATAAATACACTAAATATGATTGGACATTCAGTGTAAAAACAATCAAAGGACATTCACACATAATCTTGTAAAAACAACACCAATGAATTGGATGTTTAACTCAACAAATGGAGAATGAGTTAAAATTACTCTTATCAAATTCATATCGATGACTTGAGAAATTATCAATGGAGTTATTATGTGTATAAAAATTATATCCACAGAAAAGGGGAGTGGAAATTTTGACATAAGAAAATGAATAATGATTCCACACATAATCTCGGAGTAAAATAATCAATGAAGTTTGCGTAAAGCCAAATAAATGGAAATTTGAATATCAAATTCCCTTATTAATTTGGTAACTTACGAAACATACACCCATGAAAGAAGGATCATACAATTATGATGTAAATATACATGAATTAAAGTATATTACACAATTAATACAACCATGGGCAGTACACATACACCACATGCAATAATTAAGTGGTGAACAATGGAATTCTCACGAAATTAAGAGTGAGTTAAGAAACCCCTTACTTTGTACTTTTTCCTTAGTCGATGGTAGGTTTACCTCCTGTATAATGGTGAAATAATTGTTATTGAATTATAAAAGTATCATTTACTTTAATATGATATCATATATGATCTTTTAACATTGATTTGTTAATAATATCTTAGAATTATCATCATTTCGGGTGTTAACAGGTTCATTTTACTTTATATTCTTTGTTATGTGAGCCATATTCATTATTAATGGGATGTATATTATTCATATCCATAATTATATCAAGTCCTTAGATACTATTTTTAAATCATCAAATTATAATTATACTTGAATGGATATGATGGAGAATGAATCTCATCGCGTTCGTGGAGACGGTAGTCCGTACGTACGCACGAGCGACAATATCATTCTTTTGATATTAAAATAATATATAATTGGATGGTATATCATATATACAGAATCATTATCATGTTATATTTATTATTTAAATGAGTTACACATCATTATTATACCCATCCAAATAATAATATATCGAATAACAATTACACCACGACGTGGAGACGGTAAGCCGTACGTACGCACGTATGGTGACATGTTATTCAAAGGATGGATAGAATAGTGAATATGGTTGTACCATATTTATAATAACATCACAGTATATATATTATACTGGATTTATTATTTTATAATGGTAAAAACAAAGAAAGAAGAAGTGGAAGAAGAAAGGAACTTGAAAAGGGGTGGTGAAAACATTACCTCTTCTTCGGGTTCTTCATTTTGATTTGATCAAAAGGGCTCCTTAGGTTGGCTTTCTGATCAAACTAAGGCCTCTAGTTTGTATTGAGGTAAGTTTAGAGAGTATTTGGGCAGGGGTTGGTCGAACCAAAAGGCTTTGAAGGTGTGAAGAAATGAGAAGTAGGAGTGCCCTTTTATAAGTGGGGTGAGGGGTACCTTTGGAAAAGCTAGAAATATTAATTAATAATAAATTCATATTTGGTTTATAATGGCTCAAATGTTTATTATTTAAATTTTAAGGTGGGGATGGGTCGAAAACAACTCAACCAATATAATTTAGACAGGTTTGGGTCATTATATTAACCTTATTTTTAAGTATTAACTCTTAGTTAATTTGTTTCACTTTTACAATGTCTCTTTGTATTTTTATATTATATGGTTAATAAACTTACTATATACATCCAATAGACCCACAAGTGATCCATTAATGATATACCTATCATTAGATAAGTCTCTTGGCCGAACCTTAGATTTTTAGGAATTTAAAATCAATTAATAATATAATATTTGTTTTAAAAACTCTTTTATGTCAATTTTGAAACTATTCAATAGTTGATTTTTGTGAAACACATAACAGAATGATTACTTCGAAAAAAGTTAATTAAATCAATAATAATATGTCATATTATCCTAGAAAATTATTTTAATTCAATAAAAGTCTCATATTATATTTATTTGGGTATTTATAATATCAATTATTTTAATTTTTCACTATTATGGTAATTACTGCATCACCATTGTATCATAAATAAATTAACTTATTTAATGTCTAAAAATTATAAATAAAATATCATTATGTAGGAAATCTTTTTAGATTTCTAATGAATATTTATAGTCTAAAATAAAACATATATAACCCTATGTAACAATTGTTTTTCGAAAAGATATATGCTTGTGTCATTTTTGTATTTATTTTAACTTAATTAAAATAAAGTGTCATTATCACTTACAAGTGGATCCATGGGGTCCCAAAATAGACCCAAAGATTCCCATGGTCTAACATGTATCAACCAATAGGGTTAAGACACGTTTTAGGGAAATTTAGTATTATTATAATATTATTTTTTAACCCTTGTTTACCGGATTTACCCTTTAACCATGGTAAATAAAATATTTACCGAAGTAATTATCCAAAATGTCTAAAAATAAAAAGTTACCTATTTACACAATTTGAACATATTGATTCCAAATATGGAATCCATTTTTCCAAATTCAAAACACAGAAGTGGCAGAAATTAATTTAAAATTAATTCCCGTTGTTAAAACAAAAAGCGTGTTTTTAAGAGATAATAACTATCAAAAGATTGGCACTTGTTTATGTCTGGTTTAAATGTGAAATTATGTTCAATGACCCAAATTGTATTACATGGTAAAAATATATTCTAAATATACTTTAAAACCACTCAAATTCATAATTTATCACTATTAATTATTTTGATTAAAAAAGTTGTTTTTAATTAAAATTTAGTAATTTTCACTATTCGTCAAAATATGAAAGTTATCCGAAAAGTACGAAAATTTCACCCTAGGATAATTTCGATATTATGAATCCAAAAATTAAGTCCATTTTGAGAGATAGAATTTATAAAATTTCAAAAATTAGGTATTACTATTCATAATGGCTAGTTTGATTGGTTATAGTGTGTTAAAATCTCGAAGTTGCGTACAATGCACGCCATTGCATTATTCGAAAGGAAACGTACCGTGGAATCTTGGGGTGTTACATTCTCCCCTCCTTCAATAAATTGCATCCTCTCAATTTTTAAAATTGTGCTTGGGAATATAATGGAAAGTCCCACATCAGAAAAAGAGTCAATAAAACTATTACTTTAAAAGAAAGAAAGAGAGGTATAAAGGTCATCCAAGATAACCCATACTCAGATTCCATGTAGGAAAACATGGATATGGATGATAAACTAAGTGTCAAGTTCTGATGGAGAGGGATAGAAATAATTATTAGGAGAAAGTTAACAATAAGAAAACCACAAACTTGTGTTGGGACAAACGACCATTAGTCTCCTAGAAGGAAAGTAAATGGAAAACATTTTTTTTTGTTTTAAGTTACATTACATAAGGACGAGGAATTCATTTATGATATTGACTAAAAACATAAAGAGATATACTTACATTTTAAGTAGAGTTTCATTATTTAATAACTTTTTACCACTAACTTATTTTTTTTGAACAATGAGTATTCAAGAAGAGTTGGTCACAATAAAAGAGCTAGAATAAACTTCTATAGAAATACATGATCCATGTAGGATAAACTATATATTTAACCTGTCTTTAGAGATTAATCAAAACCAAGATGGTTAGTATAAGATCTGATGATCCCCCAAATGTATATTCCATTAGAGAAAAAAAAATACTAATCTTAATTTCTAAAATTAAACCAACAATACCCCAAAATTAAATAAATACCATTCAATAATAAATTCTCCTTAAAATCCTTCAATATAATCCAAACTAATATTGAAACCCAAAACTTATAAGAATGTAGTCTTCCACGTTAAATTGTATCTCCAAATGACATCATCTACTCTTACATACTTAAAAGTAATTAACCTAATCATATATTCTTTATTATAGGTTAATCATTTCCATAAATAACACAAATCACTTTAGATCCACAATAAAAACATAGATAAAAATCCACCATTACTCCTCTAATGACATCCCATAGTATTCTATTTTCCTTGGACATATAGTGTTCCCAACAAAGTGAACATCTTCCAAAATAACATTTTCCACTTAATCACCAAATCATTTTCCTATACTAAGGGTATTCATTTGATAAGACATAAGAACCCAAATCAACATATTATTGATCAATAAAATCATTTAACTAAAGAAAATAGTCACACTAACTAGGGACTTCACTTAGTCCAGTGGTAGGCGATAAATCTCAATCGCACTTTGGTTGTGGGTTCGATTCCCACAGCTTTGTCCGACGCGACGGGTTGTCACACGGTCTACGTGTTGTCCTTTTTCAAAAACTATATTTTATAATATTACCAAAATGAGATAAATTCCTTAAAATAACATAATTTAACCACAAATGTTATATCATACCTTGCATTTTCATCCCAAATTATAATAACTTATAATTTTCTCAAACCCCAATGATCATATAAAACCAAATGGTTATTTATACCTATATCCACAAGAGAAGAGACAATTCTTCCTCAAATATCATTCTCACATGGCAAACTACGGGGTTACAAATACAAGATAAAATTATTCCAAAGTAAACCCATCAACAAGGAGCGTTAATACTTTTAAAACATTTCTCCAACCATTTATTTCCACATAGCTTCTTCTTTGACCAAGAAAATATCCTATAGAATAGGACATTCACTCGGGTAATGGCCAGGTCCCCTATATTTACGGCAAATGACTGTAAATGGACTCTTGGGACCATTTTTATCTTCTTCTATAGTACTCTTCATTTTTCTTCGGCAATTCTTCACTTTATGTCCTTCCTTCCCGCATGTAAAGCATTTCGTTGTCCCATTGAGACACTTTCCTGGGTGTCTCCTTCCACATTTCCTGCATGATGAAAATTGAGGGTTCTTTTCTCCATGGTCTCCATTGCTGGAGCTCTTATCATTTATCACCTTTCTCTTCCTTATTGAGTCTGGGAGTTGGTTAATATATTTGTTGTTGATCATATTTTTGGAAAACTGATTTGGCATAAAGACGATATCTTTTACGCCTATCAACATTCCATTTTGTTGCTCATTGCCACCACTATTCCCACCTTGTACATCATTCTCAAAGTCACTATGACTTCCTTGGAATCCAGCCATTGACTAAAACCAGAAAGCATTGTGTGAGTAACAGTAGTCATAAAATCATTTAGAGATTAAAATGTCACCATATTCTCAATTTGAAACATATTAGGATTAACCAAGGTCATTTACTCTCATATTATATATATATTACTTAAATCGGTTTGTAGAGAAAATGTAAATTATCCTAAGCATATCCCCTGGGAGTGTCGTAACCAAGAGTGCAGCAAGGCCCGTTGTCGTGCACCAGTTCCTGTTCGATTCTAGATCAAAGCGGTGTTTTCGGGTTTTACCCCTAGGTACATCTATGCCAGAGCCGCCTCTACCTGCTCGTATCCAGACAGGGATGTATTGCTCGGAAAACTCACAAAATCTCTACAATACCAAAATTCTAGGAAGTTCTTCTATACTAATCCCCAATGTTTATCTTAGGTCTACGTGCTCTAATCAGAGTTTATCTAAATCTAGCTTCCAAGGTTTGTACTAAACTTCCTCTGATACCAACTGTAACGCCCCGACCCTAGTTACCCAGAGTCAGTGCATTATTACATTACATTTGCATGATCACAATAAAGATCAAGTCTCGAAAGACTGATTAGTTTAGTAGCCTTGGAATAACTAGATACATCCATAAAGTTTTACATTACATCATAAAAAACATCTTGTCTTCATATCCCCTCATACTATCCCTGCAGGTCATTCATAAATTACTTCTTCATAATCCTGGGAAAAATAAAACATTGAAAGGGGTGAGATCAGATGCTCAGTAAGGATAACATTATATCATAAGCTTTCATAGATAAGCATAAACACTTAAGGCAGTTTATAACTAAAACAAAAGCCTTTTAAACTTGAACTTCAGCATAAAATGGAAAAGATAAAATAAAATAATGTCATTTACTTACTCACATGGATATTCTAATAGTCGAACAATCCCATGAAATATCAATAACCACTTTCATAATGATGGAATGCATAATGCCAGACTATCATACCCATATAGCCAAGGCCTCGTGCCAAGACTAAAATAAGATTTTGCCAAGGCCTTGTGCCAAGACACTAGTTTGTCTCATGAGACCTACCGATGCATCGAGGATCTATATCAGGCTCCACCCGTCACTTATCAAGTCCAATGCATTTCTCATATGAACAGGTTTAAACATAACATAAACATTCATATTAAAACTAGCATACGAAATGTCAATACTTTAACCACAAACCATGAATGGTATAAAAATAGCACATCCACAGTCAAACATAACTCATTTGATACAATATGGAAGATTGTATTTTATCACATTAACCTCAATAAAGAATAATGAAGGATGTTGACATAGATGAAAATAATCATCAAAACTATTTGAGAGAAATATCCCCCTTTTCTTGAAATCATTTAAAAGTCACACTATTCGTCAAGAAGCCATTTAAAAATAGATTTTTGAATCAAAGTGTCCCATACCACTTTGAAACTTTTAAAAGGAGTTTTAATTCTAAAACATTGATGTCCATATAAATAAATCCTTAAAACCACTTTTTAAAACATGGACATTAATGAGCAAGATTTAGAAGAATAAGTCCTTAAAACATTTAAAAATGGTATTTTAGTTAGAGTTTCTAACCAAAAGAGAGACACTTGAATACAAATAATTGAGGTAATCAAAACCTTTTAATATCATGAGAATAAAGGAATTCATGATATACTATGTCAAAGTACATTATACACACCATATAAAAGTGATTTGGTGTATAACAACAAATAATTCTCAATGGAATGTAAATTGAGATGAAATCTCTCATAAAAGTCGTATACTTAGGTTAAGGATAAATCAACGACATAGTTATGTGTGACAAATATAAATACACTAAATATGATTGGAAATTCAGTGTGAAAACAATCAAAGGACATTCACACATAATCTTGTAAAACCAACACCAATGAATTGGATGTTTAACTCAACAAATGGAGAATGAGTTAAAATTACTCTTATCAAATTCATATCGATGACTTGAGAAATTATCAATGGAGTGATTATGTGTATCAAAATTATATCCACATAAAAGGGGAGTGGAAATTTTGACATAAGCAAATGAATAATGATTCCACACATAATCTCGGAGTAAAATAATCAATGAAGTTTGCGTAAAGCCAAATAAATGGAAATTTGAATATCAAATTCACTTATTAATTTGGTAACTTACGAAACATACACCCATGAAAGAAGGATCATACAATGATGATGTAAATATATATGAATTAAAGTATATTACACAATGAATACAACCATGGGCAGTACACATACACCACATGCAATAATTAAGTGGTGAACAATGGAATTCTCACGAAATTAAGAGTGAGTTAAGAAACCCCTTACTTTGTACTTTTTCCTTGGTCGACGGTAGGTTTACCTCCTGTATAATGGTGAAATAATTGTTATTGAATTATACAAGTATCATTTACTTTAATATGATATCATATATGATCTTTTAACATTGATTTGTTAATAATATCTTAGAATTATCGTCATTTCGGGTGTTAACGGGTTCATTTTACTTTATATTCTTTGTTATGTGAGCCATATTCATTATTAATGGGATGTATATTATTCATATCCATAATTATATCAAGTCTTTAGATACTATTTTTAAATCATCAAATTATAATTATACTTGAATGAATATGATGGAGAATGAATCGCATCGCGTTCGTGGAGACGGTAGTCCGTACGTACGCATGAGCGACAATATCATTCTTTTGATATTAAAATAATATATAATTGGATGGTATATCATATATAAAGAATCATTATCATGTTATATTTATTATTTACATGAGTTACACATCATTATTATACCCATCCAAATAATAATATATTGAATAACAATTATACCACGACGTGGAGACGGTAAGCCGTACGTACGCACGTATGGTGACATGTTATTCAAAGGATGGATAGAATACTGAATATGGTTGTACCATATTTATAATAATATCACAGTATATATATGATACTGTATTTATTATTTTATAATGGTAAAAACAAAGAAATAAGAAGTGGAAGAAGAAAGGAACTTGAAAAGGGGTGGTGAAAACATTACCTCTTCTTCGGGTTCTTCCTTTTGATTTGATCAAAAGGGCTCCTTAGGTTGGCTTTATGATCAAACTAAGGCCTCTAGGTTGTATTGATGGAAGTTGAGAGAGTATTTGGGCAGGGGTTGGCCGAACCAAAAGTCTTTGAAGGTGTGAAGAAATGAGAAGGAGGAGTTCCCTTTTATAAGTGGGGTGAGGGGTACCTTTGGAAAAGCTAGAAATATTAATTAATAATAAATTCATATTCGGTTTATAATGGCTCCAAAGTTTATTATTTAAATGTTAAGGTGGGGATGGGTCGAAAACAACTCAAACAATATAATTTATACAGGTTTGGGTCATTATATTAACCTTATCTTTAAGTATTAACTCTTAGTTAATTAGTTTCACTTTTACAATGTCGCTTTGTATTTTTATATTATATGGTTAATAAACTTACTATATACATCCAATTGACCCCAAGGTGGTCCATTAATGATATACCTATCATTAGATAAGTCTCTTGGCCGAACCGTAGATTTTTAGGAATTTAATATCAATTAATAATATAATATTTGTTTTAAAAACTCTTTTATGTCAATTTTGACATTATTCAATAGTTTATTTTTGTGAAACACATAACAGAATTATTACTTCAAAAAAAGTTAATTAAATCAATACTAATATGTCATATTATCCTATAAAATTAGTGTAATTCAATAAAAGTCTCATATTATATTTATTTGGGTATTTATAATATCAATTATTTTAATTTTTCACTATTATGGTAATTACTACATCACCATTGTATCATAGATAAATTAACTTAATTAATGTCTAAAAATTATAAATAAAATATAATTATGTAGGAAATCGTTTTCTCTTTCTAATGAATATTTATAGTCTAAAATACAACATATATAACCCTATGTAACAATTGTTTTTCTAAAAGATATATGCTTGTGTCATTTTTGTATTTATTTTAACTTAATTAAAATAAAGTGTCATTATCACTTACAAGTGGATCCATGGGGTCCCAAAATCGACCCAAAGATGCCCATGGTCGACCATGTATCAACCAATAGGGTTAAGACACGTTTTAGGGTAATTTAGTATTATTATAATATTAATTTTTAACCATTGTTTACCGGATTTACCCTTTAACCATGGTAAATAAAATATTTACCGAAGTAATTATCCAAAATGTCTAAAAATAAAAGTTACCTATTTACATAATTTGAACATCCTGATTCCAAATATGGAATCCATTTTTTCCAAATTCAAAACACAGAAGTGGCAGAAATTAATTTAAAATTAATTCCCGTTGTTAAAACAAAAAGCGTGTTTTTAAGAGATAATAACTATCAAAAGATTGGCACTTGTTTATGTCTGGTTTAAATGTGAAATTATGTTCAATGACCCACATTGTATTACATGGTAAAAATATATTCTAAATATACTTTAAAACCACTCAAATTCATAATTTATCACTATTAATTATTTTGATTAAAAAAGTTGTTTTTAATTAAAATTTAGTAATTTTCACTATTCATCAAAATATGAAAGTTATCCGAAAAGTACCAAAATTTCACCCTAGGCTAATTTTGATATTCCGAATCCAAAAATGAAGTCCATTTTGAGAGATAGAATTTATAAAATTTCAAAAATTAGGTATTACTATTCATAATGGCTAGTTTGATTGGTTATGGTGTGTTAAAATCTCGAAGTTGCGTACAATGCACGTCATTGCATTATTCGAAAGGAAACGTACCGTGGAAGCTTGGGGTGTTACAGTGTGTGTTGTATATATGTATGTATGTATTTATTTATTTATAAACACACGTAAAAACACATATTCTATAAATGTATTTGAAATTAATCATATATATATATATATTAATATACAAATAAATATACGGATAAAAAATTATAACTATATTGATATATATATTAATATACATATATATATATATTAATATAATTAAATAAATTTATATTAATATGGATCTGTATTAATATAAGAATACATATAACTATATATATATATATATAACTTGACATATCATTAAAGGGAGAACAAAACAAAATGGCTAAGTGGTAAAGTTGCAGTGCGCAAGGGGGGAGGTCCTGTGTTCGAATTCCAGTGGCAGCAGGGTCGTGCGGGCGCAGCGAAGCGGGGTGTAACGTGCGGGTTGAGGGGGGAATAAGCGTAGTAAAGCGGGGTGCAGCGTGCAAACCGCCCACAGATTATATATATATTTTTATTTTTATTTCAATTTTTATGACATTTATCAGTGCTATTTTTATAGCTATGATAAAAGACCCCTTTTATCAGTGTTAAAAAAAATAACACTGATAAAAGGGACCCCATTTATTAGTGCCGCACTTTACAGCGCTCATAAAAGCACTGATAAAGGGGTTTTTTTAGCACTGATAAAAGCAACTTTTGTAGTAGTGTCCTTGTTAAGTGGAATACATTAAGTCGAACACTACTTGTTCATTACCAACTTTTAACATATGCCTTCCCGAATTAATATCAATCAATTCCTTACTAGTGGTGAGAAATGGTCTCCCTAGAATTATGGTAACATCTTTATCTTCATACACATCCATGATAAAGAAATTAGTAGGAAAAATGAACGTTCCATTATTGGATAAAACATCCTAGCGATTACCTCAAGTATAATTGACAGATCATTCATCCATCCAAAGTTAAAATCTCATTGTTTTAAAATATTTAAGCCCTAACTTTTTGGAAGACACTCATAGTCATGAGATTTATACTTTCACTAAGTTCTCACAAGGATTTTCTAAAATCGCACACCCCTATAGTGTTGGAAATCAAGAATATTTTGGGCCCTCATATATTTGGTTCGATATTATAATGAATGACTATGGAACATTCTTAATTTAAGGATATGACTCATAGGTTTCCATTTTTCTTTTATTAGAAAATAATTCCTTTAAGAATTTTGTGTAAGTAGGCATCTGAGTGATGGATTTTTCAAAGGGTAAATTTATGTATAGTTTCTTAAACATCTCTAAAAACATTTTTGTAATTCCCCTATATATTTAATTGTATCATTATCTATGAAAAGGGAATAGGGGGATTATATAATGATGGTTTCATGTAAACATATTATTTTTCAGACTTCTCTTGTATGATATATTTTTCAGTTTTTTCAGAATCCAAAATTTATTCTTGACCAGCTTTGTGTGTGCTATCATCACTTTCTTTGCTAATGATTTTAGTACATATTTCATGTTACCCTAGCTTCTTTTCCTCATATATTCATTACTTCTAAAAATTTAGCTCCTTTCCACCATGAAGGAATACAACCTTAGTCTCCTCTCTCAGATGTGTCTTAGTATTATCAGATAGTGTACCCGATAATTGATTTGATAGAGTATTGTATATTTTCCCTACTTGGTGCTCAAGATCACAGAGGTAAGCCCTTTGATTTTTATTCTTAGTTTATTGGTTAGTCATTCTATGATATTTCTTTTAAAAATATGTTGTGAGAAAGTTTTCAAGATTCGAATATGGAAGTGAAGGTTTCTATGGATGCCTTTGTAGAGATTATTGAAATTTTTGTTGAGAGGGTGGAAAATTATGAGCTCTAGTGGGAAAAGTTTATTGAGTAAATGGTTATTGAGTCCTAGGATATGGATTATAATGTGGGTACCTAGGTGGTCCCAAATTTCATGGTGGTACTTGACCACTCCTCTATTAGTAGTAACCTTGATTGATTTGCTACAACTATGAATCTGGTCTTTATTGATAATACGACTAATAGTATTTCTAGGGATGTTGAAATAGTTGTTTTTATTGATTGTAATTTATGTAATCACAATCTTGACTTTGATTTTCATCCATACCTACTCTACAGTCTTGGCATGGGTGTGGGACTTCTCACTTTTCACAGTCTTGGATTTCTATAACAGGGGTAGGAGTTGGCGGTGGTGGATAAGGCATCTAAAAGGTTTCTAGATTATTTGTAAGGGATTTAACTTGATATTAAAGGATGGTATTCTCCTATAGTTTGTGAATTTTTCATTGGCATGGTCCTCAATCACTCTACCATAGAATATAATTATGATAGATTTCATCTAACAATGCTCTTCCAACTTCTGGTGTGTTGATAATGAGTCTTCCATCAGTGGTGACATCCACTATAGTACATGAAACTAGTCATAGTACTTGGTAAAATGTATAAAGCTATAGCCACACCTCAATTCTGTAATATGGTCACTTTTGAGTCAGTATTTGAAGTGATCCCAAGCTTCCCAAGCTGATTTTTTATCCACCTGGGTAAAGTTTTGGATATCATTTCTAAGTTTCCAAGTTTGTATAATTGGGAAATATTTGTCTAAAAATTTCTTGGATAAATCATCCCAAGTTGTAATGGACTCGATATCTTGGATTTTGAGCCAATCCTTAGCCCTGTAATGCAAGGAGAAGAGAAAAAATATAAGTCTGATTACATCAGACATCACAACTTGACTCCTAAAGGTGTCATAGACTTCTAGGAAACCTGAAATATGTTCATATAGACCCTCACTCTAAATTACATTAAATTTTACTTGGTTCTAGATCATGTTAATGATTCCAAGTTTTATTTTGAAAGTATGTTTCTGGATAGGAAAATGAATGATGGTGGGTGTAACACCACTAATGGATGGAAATCTATAGTCTATAATGGTGTTATCCTATAATAGTTGTCACTCTCCCTGATATTCATGTGGATCAAATTGAATAGTTTTAGGACTAGGTAGTGAAAGGTTATTTCGATCATCCATAATGGAGTGACGATGTGGAAAAAGGCATCTCTTGATATTAGGATCAAAAGAAAAAATTTATAGATCATCAAGGATCCTTGAACGATTCAGAGGACCCTGGAACATGCACTAGATGAAAAAGTGGACACACATTCTGGTCAGTGTGTGAAAATTGTAAAAATAAAGGGGAAAGAGGAAATAGGGTGTGAGGTAATCCCAAGTTCACACCAAAGGTCACTATGCCAAAGTAATATTATTCCCTAACAATAGTGATAAAATTTAATTCATCCAAAGGATGTCATTAAATCCTTCAGAAATGATCAAATTAGAAATTTATGATGTCCCAAACTACGCTGGATATAAAGATATAGCACTATGAAAATATGGGGTTGAACCCATAGGGAAAATATGACAAAGCTGGTGATCAAGCGGTTGGAACCAAATAAGTGGATTCCTCATGTGACTCTCATATATTTGGTTTTCTAAGACTAATCATTTTGGTTTTACTTCAGAAAAAAGAGAAGGGATGTATGCCAATTTTAGGGACTAGGAAAAATGTATTCCTAAATCTCGCTTGGGATGGTCCCATGGCTTAGGCTGCAAAGTAGTGAAAAAGTCCCCAATTGTTTTTAGTCAAACCAATTGGATCTACCTAAGCTAGAAACTGCTCTTTGTTCTAGAGGCAGTCAACAACCTAGGTGCAATAAGTTCAGCTTCAAGGGAAGAAAGTTTCACTGGCTATTGGTCATAACCTACTCAAATTTAATTAAGTCTGGATCCTTCTATTGCAATTTCCTAGACCAACATTATGAAAAATAATGCGACTAACATGATTTCTTAACCTAATACCTATAGAAAGGGTTACCCATGTTTTGATTTAGGGATTTATTATATTTAATCTACCCTTAATCTAAACCCCTAACCTTAGAGTATTATCCATGAATGATAACTATGGTATTAGATGAAATAAGAAATGAAAAAAATTCTTAGAATATTTATAAATAATTTTAGGATGGAAGAAATTAAAAATTAAATTATTGTTTACAATCAATTCACTTAGAATGAAAGGATATAATAATATGAAACAACTAATGATGAAAGTAGTAATTATAATTGAAATAGAAGTTGGAACAAGTTTTGAGAAATCCAAAATTCCTTGGAAGGAAGTGAAATAGAAAAGGTCCAAAAAAAATGGAATAAAAAAAGTATGGGAAGTGCGGAGAAGAGACTGTAAAATAAAATAAAAGAGATATTCAGACATACCCTCCAGCATTAGGGTGTTGTAATATTTATAATATTGATTATCTCATGATTCATAAAGGTTTCACATTATGAGATTACTTTAAATAATTTCTTCCTAAAAATTCTCATGATTTTTAATGAAAATTCACATCATGTAATAAGATCTTCAAATATCTTTAAAAATATCATATCTCCTATATTTCATGGCTTGTATATTTCAATAGGCACAAAAATTAAATCTTTCACATCATGTAGTGTATTGACATCGTGTATTTATTTGGCTTAAAGAATTTATAACTTGTATTGGTTCATGGGTTGTTATTTAGACTGTAGGGGTATTATGCTCAAAGAATACACATCATGAACATGTTTCATGATGTGTAATGTCTAAAATTGCAGCAAAACCTCCTTTGAGAACCGAATTCCTAATTTCTAAAAAAAATTAACCAAAACCCAAGGAATTATATAATAAATCATGAATAAATCCCAAGTAATTTTATTGAAAAAAATATATTAATTTAGATTATCACCACCCTAGTCCACAAGGGCCAACTGAAAAAAGGATAAATACTCTTTCGCCTCGCTCAACAACTACAAGCATAATTTTCTAGTAAGAGAACCTTCCACCACATCTCCTTTTAAAGAGTATAGACTATCTCAAAACATAGTCCTTTAAGAAGTCCAACCATAAAATCTTCCTTAGGTTAATATATTTATATGAGATGATATGATTTAGACTCTTATGGTCAGAATATACAATGAATCTCTCTCCCATAAGGTATTTTTTCCTTGCCTTCAAGGTGAAATATACTTCTACCAGCTCTAAAACAATGGCCACATAATTCTATTCATGTGATCTCAACTATTGGATCCTATAAAAAATAACCATTTTTCTATACATCTGAAAATATCTAATCTCAGATCTTGAGGAAATTTAGAACACCACATTCTCAAAACCATCCTCTGGTAGTCACAAGATAGGGGTGCTCATAAACCTCTAACACAACTACTGAAAATCCTACTGACACTACTCTATCATCATTAAAGGATCCCTATTTTAGGTTAAATTTTTCAATGGTTCCATGATCCTAGATAAACCAGGCATGAATGTATAATAATAGCCTTCTAAACCAAGGAATCTCCACACCACTGTCTCACTCTTGGGTGGTTCCTAAGAAAGCATCGCCTCAATCTTTACAGGGTCCACTACTACTTTTTCATACATGATGAAACATCCTAAGAAGCGGACCCCTTTAATCCAAAACTAAAATTTCAAGTGATTCAAATAAATATCATGATCCCATAGTTTTTGAAAAAACTACCCTTAAATGTCTTGCGTACTCCCCCTCTAACAATGAGTACATGAGGATATCATTGATAAAGAACACCACAAACTGGTCCAAGAAAGGCTAAAAGATGTGGTTTATGATTTCCATGAACACTGTTGGGGTGTTTCATCATTTCTAAGGGCATGAAAAAGAACTCAAAGTGACCATTATGGCTCTATAATTACACTACAAAAATATTTTACTATTTAACATAGAGTTAGTGATAACCTATCCTAAAGAAAAAACATTAGAACCACTTTTCCCCTGACCATAGGTCGAAGAGGTAATTGATTCTTAGAAGTGGATAATCATTATTTATAGTCAGTAGGTTCAGGAAATGATAATATACACATAACCTCAAGATCCTATCCACCTCCTTGGTGAACAAAACTAGGGCTCCCGAGTGGAACACACTAGGTCTAATGGATCCCTTCCTATGAAGATCCTCCAAATGAACCTTCAGCTCTCACAACTCTGTGAGGGCTATCCAATATACTAGTGTAATATTTTGGGCCATCCATAAGTGTAGGTATATGTATAATTTTATCTCTCAATGGGAAGGTAATTCTAGTATGTCCTTAGGGAAACCATCCACATCCTCCCCTACAAATGCAAGAAAATAAAGGCTTGTAGCATCTACCACTCCAATGGTCATACTATTCAACTGATGAGAAATATGTTGTACTTTATTGCATACAATATTATCTTAATCTTCCTGGGATTCCTTCTCATCCAAGAATGAAAAATTGATCCCACTAACATGGACTCATTTCAACCCCACTAGTTATAGTAAAAATAGGTATGAAAAATAGACAACTGTTCCATACCAAAAAAAAACATCATAGGGCCTCATTGCCATTATGAAGTGAACCCACATTAAGCTCTCTCCTCTAAGAGTCAATTCACACTGCAAAATAAGGAGTACGATTTTCAGAACATCTATAATTATAGTCTCTAATCCCAAGGGTTAAGCAAAGGTTCCACTAGAATATCCAAAAATCTGAACAAGATATACAACATGGAAAGATTATCCCACATCTATGTCTACCAAAACTATAGCTAAAGTATAGAAAACATGGGATATACCTCGAATCACATTCAAAGCCTCCAGGTCATAGGCCTCCACTACCTGTAGGTATCCTTTACCTTTACCATCTATTCTCTACAACCAAAGTTCACTCTGACACCTTAACACATCCAAAACATCCCCAAACATACCAATAAAAATAACTCATCCACCACACCTCAACACTCTCTGCTTTTCATAGCAATGTGTAGCATCCAGGACCCGGATGCCACTGAAAGGTTCCCCAAACCCATTTTTCCACATAGCCTCAAGCACATCTTCTCAAATTCTAGAGGCTTCCAACTAGCAATGCGGGCCTTGGTGTGTTTGTGGGTAGACTATGCCCTCATCATCAGAGTGTAGAATAGAATAAAATCAATATCATACAAGTAGAAGAAGCAGTAATAACCAACAAACAATAGATACCAAGCAGAAATAGATAACAATACCAAAATTATACTCATATGAAATGATGATGATACATTCCATATGTCTCTAAAAAACTACGGAAATTGGTACACAATATTACAATACAATACATGTATCGAAAACACCAAAAGATAAAAAAGTGCTATCTCCGAATAACATCACAAGCCTCATCTCAATGCCATGATCCCCTGCTCTAAAGCATGGAACAAAATTATCCATCAAACTATGGGTGTTTTACCTTATCCCCACCTGCATCCAAATAGTCTATTCAGGTACCCAATGATGGACCAAACAGGGTGTGAGATACAATCCCAGTAGGTAACCACCCTAAGATATATACAATCAAGGAAGTGTAATATAAAAAGCTAAATAGAATTCAAGTAAACAGGTAAAAATTAAATTAAGGTAAAGATTCCCATGAAATTTAATCTACTGAACCAATAATATTGAATATCCTATCAGGGATCCCTATAAAACAAGTGTCAAGATCCTATACAAAAAAGATACAAGTAAAAGTGAGTAATCACCATGACCTCACCATAAAAACCATAGAACCATATCAACCACGACCTTTATGTACAACCTAAAGTGTAAAAACATCCACGATCATGACATTCAACCAATAATATAAAATTTCTCATGGTCATGTCAAATAATCAGTGTCAGACCATGAAGGTCCAAATACAAGGTATAAAATATCAAGTCACCCACGTTGAGTCCCATGAGAATCTTGATGTAAAATTGGCAATGAAACTGGTTGGAGTCCTAGAAGCATATCATCTGGACATGTCATACATGAGTCCAAGAAAGATGAATCCAATGGGTAGTAAGGCCCAAGTCATCCCATGTAATCGAGTCCCAAGAAGAATACTCTATCCAAGGAATCTACTACTGTGTTCAAGATCCAAGGATCATATTTCAAGGCATCTATAGGATCATCCACCATTTCATACCATTTATCATTCATACCATATGAGTATACCCACTCACACAACCATTCACACCCAAAACAAAAAATAATTATACCCACTCATTTAACCACAATTCACATTAGAAGGCAACCAATGAGTATACCCACTCATTTATAAAATTTCTAACAAAACTATTTAAGAAATACCAATTCAACATAAATCATTTAATTAAAGGAATAAAAATAAAAACGAGGAAAACTATCTCCTACTCAACCAATTAAAACCAATTAAATTATAATTGGGATTTCTCTAACTAGTAAATCATAAAAACAAACCTCTTGGGTGGTTTAACAAGGAACAAACATAGGAAGCTTACGTGGAACACCCCATGGGTGGCCTTGATTTTGGGAAACAACCACCAAATCATCATAAGGGAACGTAAGGGAATATATAACATGACCAATTCTATTTAATTCAATTTATTATTTTAATTCTAGGTCCATGTTAGAAATTTAGAAGGGAGAAATAATAGAATATATCCTTATAAAGAACCAAACTGGATATGAAAAGTATAGACCACCTACCGTAGCTCGGTAGTGGAGTGATTGTCCAATATCATCTTCTGATTTGACTCAAATTAGAAGAAAAGTCAAGAATGGATGAAGAACCTAAAATTAGGGCTTATTATCTGTCACCTAAGTATCATTTCTAATACCAATAAGAATGAATAATGACTAAAAAGTAATTTGGAACTCCTCGATGAAGATCTAATGAGACGAGAAATTCTTGAATCAGAGATCAGATTGGGTAGTTACCTCAAATCATAGAATAGTCACCCTAGGAAGCTCTCTAAATCTGAGTTTTCTATGTGGGAGAGTGAGAGTGAAATAGATGCAGGTTTAAAGAAATTTTAAGATAAAAATTGTAATTTCACAATTTTTAAAGGGGTCGAATGGTTTAGGCACACAGTTTGACAAACCATGTGCCAAAAATGAATGGTTATCTATAGGGAAGGTTACCTCACATGGTTTGTTCTTACAGTTTGACTAATCATGTGAAAACCATGCCAAAACCCATTGTCAAAATTGAAGACCTGGCTGCATGGCTATGCACCACAAATCGCATGGTTTTCTCAAATAGTGTGGCCTGTATCTCCCCAATATCCAGCCTCACATGGTTTTATCTAACCATGCGTCCTTTTATGAATTGTTTAAAATAACCAAGAACTATGATTATTTCACCCCAAAACTTAGGTTCTGGGCTCTAAACCATCCCTGAACACCCCCGATATGTTTATAACCTCAATATAAATTCATATTAGTTTATATTTAAACATTTAAATAGATAATTTATGGAAATTAAATGAACTGTACCTCAAAGAAGAACTGGGTTTGTATAAACTTCCCCCTTAAAGCAATTCATCCCTAAATTACCCTTACAAGGTACACTACAAATAAAATGGCTTATACCAACAGAAATTTATTGACAGATAATATATCTGTTGGTAAAAATGAGCAATTCCAACAGATATTAAGTATTATTGGTATTAATTTTTAATAGCAACATTTTTTTTACCAACAGATATATCTGTTGATATTGATCATTCAATACCAACATATCATTTACTAACAATTGAATCTATTGCTTTATCATACTACTACCAACCATTTTTTTTACTAACACGTGAGTATGTTATTAATATTGCTATTACCAAAAAATCTTTTGTCGTAAAAAAAAGTTACAATAAACCATTAAATCACAAAAAATGATTTTATCAATATCAAATTAATAGAAACATAGTTTATATATATATATATATTATTTTCATGACCAATGTAAAATTTTATTTCTCAGTGTTTTACTAAAAACCTCACATAATTGAATTTAATTTTCATTTTTCTCCAAATATTAAATGTTTTATACTTTTCAATATTGTTTATTCATTTCTCTAGAAACATTAACTATTTTTATATTTTTAAATATTCTTTATTTAATAAATATTTAAATATTTTTATAAAAATAATAACACCAAAAACCCTAATTTGACTCTTGATCGCCTCCATCGCCGCCCATCTTTGTTCGACCTCGCCTCCATCGCCGGCCTCCCCTTGCCTGTGTTCGGCCTCGCCTCCATTGCCACCCCCTATCTGTGATCGGCCTCACCTCCATCGCCGCCCGCCCCATATCTATGTTCGGCCATGCCTCCATCAACACCACTATCTGTGTTCCGCCTCGCCTCCCACTACCTGCCTCACATCCCGCCCTGCTCCAGCCTCACATCCCGCCTTTCCTTGCTCCAGCCTCCCCTCCATCACCGCCCGCCCCCTGTCTGTGTTCGGCCTTTCCTCCCTCACTGCCCGCGTTCTTCTTCTTGCTCATGATTTTGTGCGGGGTCATTCCCATATAGTGATTTTGGTTCATTTATATTTTATTTGGTGTTTTATATTTAGGGTTTATTCCCCATCATTTCAGATTAACCCTCAACTGGATTTTATATTCCGATTCTCTAATTTGGGGTTTGTCGATTTAAGCTTCAAATGGTTTTGATTTCCCGATTTCATATCCTGTTTTGGCCGCAAGATCTGAACGATGCTTGATGTTAATGGTGGATTCAATTGTCATCTTTGGCGGTCCCACTAGGTCTTGAAGGTAGTACTCCTATCCCAGAGCAGCGTTGGTCTATCCATCTTGATCTGACGGGTACTATAATCATGTATCTTGAAGGATCTGATTCAGGTAGAATTTATGATGGTGTACTTGTTGAAGTTTTTCCTGGTTTGGTTTCGATCTGTATTTAATTTGAAGGTTTTCAATTGTTCTTTTGGTCAGAATGCATGACACTATATGGTCATTCTTTGACTGTATCTGATTCACAATCTTTTGAATCAAATAAGGCACTGAAAAATGAAGATGGAAGTGATTCTAGGTTTTATTTGTCTTCTCGGTATTGGAGGTAGCAGTTGATATCTTCACTAAGGGAGTGTTCTTTTGAGGAAATTCTTGGTACTAATCTAGTATGTAATTGGTCTGGAATTAGGTGCTGATCTTGTATAATGTATGAATGTTTTTTGTTATTGTTTATTGAAATTCTGTTATGCATTGCAGACTTGGTTGCTTATGATGCTTACATTGAGAGTAAGTGTGAAGCATAATTAAAGGCTGGAGTTTCTCTGTGCAATGTGTGAAAAATTAAAATCACTATAAAGTGGTAATCTTTTATGGTTGATTATATCTATATTCAATCTACTTTATACATCATTAAGTTCTCTCTTTAGATACAACATATATTTGATAACATATATTTGGATTCTAATAATTATTTCGATTACATAAATTATAGAAATTATACTTTATCATTCTTTGTTGGATTATATGCTTTAGGATCTTGGTCTCATGTATTATATTCCTTTTTATTTCGATGGTTATGCAGACTCTTCTAGCTTTTTTTTAGTTCAAACATTATCATTCCTTGAATATTGATTATTCTCATTAAACTCCTGAAAATCTCACCTTAACATTTAACAAACCAAACACTCTAATTTTTTAACCAAACAACCCCTTCTGTGTAGTTTTCAGAAATTATAACACTTATTACAACCAATTATTTACTTAAAATGGTTTAAAATTCAATATGATCATCAATAAATCATTACCAAGGCTTCTAACAATTCTAACATAGTATTTAAACACATGTAAAAGTTTAAATACATAACAATTTTCTTTTTTTTCACAACAGGAATCATGTTACTTTTAATAACAAATAACCACCCCTTTTGAGTAGATTTCAGAAATTATAACACATATTACAACCAATTATTATTTTTTAAAATAGTTTAAAATTAAATATGATCATCAAGAAAACATTACCAAGACTTTTAACAACTATAAAATATTAAATAGTTACATTGAAGCATTGTCATGTAGTTGTGTTATTTAACAAGTATGAAGTGGATTACCAGACTACTCAATTGAGTTGACTGCTTTGAATTTTAGTGTGTTTTGGCATGTTTTTTGGGTGTTGGTTGATGATTTTTATATACAGTCTACTATATTTTGATATATATGATATTATTTGGATCACCTTTAAGGGAAGATGCATATTCACTTGATGTGATTTTGAGAGGACCTTCTCAGAGTTCTCAGAAGAATCATTGGTTCAAAATTTTCAAATTGAAGTCTGTAGTTGTTGGTTGTAGCTCTTGGAACTCTCTGTTTTGTGTTGTCTATATTCTTATGACTAGGTAAAAATGTTGGAAGTGTTGATGAGATTCTTGACCACACATTTGTTAATGTTTTTTTTGTGAGGCTTGAGTAGTTTTGTGCTTTACTAAGAACCTGATGATTGTAGTTGCTGAACTTTGTGAAAGTAGTCTCTTTATGCACTATGATGATTGAGAGTTCCTTGCTTAAGCTGGCTTGGTCAGTACCTCATCACCTACATCTGGTGATTGGTTCATTGGATTATCAGCATCATCTTCTTATTTCAAAGGTGTATCCTTCATTTTATAAAGTCTTTTGTGCACTTATAATGGGAATGTGATGTTTTACACCTAAAGATGATTTACTTTTAAGGATTTCATTTGATGGAATTCTCTTCTCTTTTTTGCTACTTTATGAACTTTGGGATGGTTTTATTGGGCTAATATTTCAGACTGTGTTTGTGATCAGATTCTAGCTAACCGTCTGCAGGGGTTTTCTCCTTCACACTTTGTTTTATTTCGCATGGCATTGAGCTGATGATATTGATTGGGGTTTTAAAGGTCCACTAGAAGGTGAATTTGAAGGATGTTTATTGTGGGTGGAAAGGCTTGCTATAGAGGATACTGCCAATTGTTTATGGGGTGGATGGAAAGAAGATAACTTCTTCAAGATTTCAGCTAAGTACGGTGCGCACATCTTGAGGTTGGATTTATGATTTTTAGTTTTGAACTTTATGCATTAAAGTTTTTATTTCATTTTATCTTGAGATGGTGTAAGCTCTTTACACCTCATGTGTACACTTTATCCTTATTTTTCTTTAATAAATTTTTGAGGATCTGGGATGGGAAACCATCTCATATCACTAGCTTTTAAAAAAGAGATATGAGGTTTTTTCTCATCTATTTGTGTGAGGAACAATTTTTTTGATGCTGGAAGCTCTTGAAGGAACCCATTTGATAGTCTTGATGTCTTTCTTAGAGATGTTTGATCTATTTTTTACAGTAGTTATAATGAATTCAATAGTAGAAATTAAATTTCTCATTTTATAAAATGTTAATTTTAAGGGTCTTGTATTTGAGGATATAATTCCTTGAAGGTTTCATTTGACAATATTTTTTATGTGTGTTTCCACTAGTATTAGCCTGTTTTGTGGTCTTGGGTTTCAGTTATGTTTTCTTCTGAATTTTCATTGATGTGTTGATTTTCTGGTTTTTGTGTCATGTATGATGGGAGTTTTTTTCTGTCCAATGGAGCTTCTGATACTGCATATTTCAATTGACGCATTTCAATTTCTTATGGATTTTGTGGTCACATGATTGGATGGTCTTGATGCATATTTCAATTTATTCATTTCACTTTCTTCTGGATTTGGAGGTCACGAGATTGGATGTTCTTCATAAATCATAGTATGAGCCTACATGAAGGCTACACGAAGGAGGTTATACCTTTGCTGATGTGTTTTTGAACTCTCAAGACAATGCTTTCTGAGATTAAGACTCAACATATTTCACATGGATTTTGTAATCAAGGTAGTTGATGGTCCTCATATTTTATGTTGATCTATCTTCTTGAGGCTTGTGGATTCACACTTATGAGTTTTAATTCCATATTTTGAATAGGTATGATGCACTGTTACTTATCTGTGTACATCCCTCAATTCCCTATGGTGTAAGTGTATTGCTGTCACTTTTTTTGTGTACATCCCTCAATTTCATATGAGGTCTTTGCTCATCTGTTTGCTTATCTATTTGTTCATAGGATCTAGCTAACATGGATGAGGCTGAAGATGACATGGATGGAGCTGGAGATGGAGCTGGCATTGACTACAGCTGGCATGGATGGGTTGGAGCTAAAGGTGACATATACTGGAGCTGACATGGATGGGGCTGGAGTTGGCATGAATGGGATGGAGCTAGAGATGACATGGATGGATGAAGCTGCTAGGGTTGGATCTTGCATGTATGGGCTAGAGATACTGGTGCTAGAGTTTTTGGAGACGATGGGATGGAGCTACAGGGGTGGTTGATCCAATGTGGAGGGGGGCAGGGTTGTCCAGTGACAAAATTGTGGGGGGGGGGACATAATTGTGGAAGGGTGGGGATTCAATAGGTTATGTTTGTAATGAATTTCATTATTAATATAATTAAAACTTGTCTAATTTTGAACGTGTTAAAATCCTCTTTGGTTTAATAATTAAAACATATGTATTATATATGATAAATTAATAAATGTAATATGAAATTTTACTAACAATAAAAAATTATAATTTTTATTTAAATGCAATTTATAATAAAATATTATATATTGGTAATATTATTACCAACAAATAATTTTGTCACCAAAACCTGTTGCTAAACACTTTAACCAACATATATATTATCTGTTGGTATTATTATAATTTCAACAGAACTATTTTATCTATCGTAAAAACATTTAGCGATAGAGTTTTTACCAACAGTTTAGTAACATGGACATATATGTTGGTAAAACGTTTTACCAACAAATAATACTCTTTTACCAACATATATGTCCCTATTGGAAAAAGTAAAATATTTTGTAGTGGTAGTAAAGCATGATATGGGTATAACTCCAACCACTGTACTCATATATCAGCCTCTTAATCCTAGGTCTCATCCTATACTTGACTATGCTTCCATAGTACCCATACTAAAGGAACTGACTGAACCTAGAGAATCATCATGATATGATCCACAATATATACAAGATTATCCTCAAAGGATGCATCTACTTGAAACTCAAACTCCTCAAGCTGAAAGACATAAGATGGGTCTGAGTATTAATGTCACAACTAAGATACTTGGAAGATGCTGTGCATGGCTCGGTACCTCTGAGATATCTACAACTGATAATCTACTAACCCGAATCTCTCCAGAACCAAAAATGGACCGACATAACATATTGAAAGCTTACCATGTCTCTTGATTCTCATATATCCCAATCTTGGTGAAACACTTAAGAAAACCTAATCCCTGACATTGAACTCTAGAGGTCTTCTACGGTGATCGGTGTATGATTTATGATGAGACTATGCAGCAGCCATCCACTTCTGAATCAACTAGACCTACTAAGAAGTTTCATGTATAAGATACGGTCCTAGTAAAGCTACCTCTCCTACCTCTAACCAATATGGGGTTGATCAACATAGCCCACCGTACAAAGGCTCATAAGGTTTCATCGATATACTCTCTTGATAGATTTTATTTTTTGAGAACTCAACTAGGGGTATATGCCTCTCCCAAGAGCCCAAAAATCTAGAGTGCATGCTCGAACATGTACTCAAGAACTTGTATCGTATACTCTTATTGGACATTAGTCTGAGGGTGGTATGCTATGCTCATAATCACCTGTGTACCCAAAACTCTATGTAAACTATACCATAAATAAGACATAAAGTGGGAATCCCTATTTGAAATGATAGTGCATGGGACCCCATGAAGTTATACTATCTCACAGATATACAACCTCCTAATATAATCTACACTGAAGGTATCCTTTATTGGAAAGAAATGAGAAACCTTCGTGATCATGTCAAAAAAAACCACACAACATCATTACCTTGAGGCGACCTTGGTAAACCAGTCATGAAATCCATCACGACATCATCCTATTTCTACTCAGGAATAGGTAACTAATGTAAAAGTCCTACTGATCTATGATGTTCCACCTTTATCTGCTGATAGGTGAAACACTTCATGAAAAAACTAGATACCTCTCTTTTCATACCCAACCACCAGTACTGACGGTGCAAGTCATGGTACATCTTGGTAACATCAAGTTGCACTACCCAAGATTAGGCATGAAACTACCACATAATATCCTCACATATTTCCACTAGAATCCAAACATGACCATGGATATTAAAAATCTCATCCTTGCCTATGGTCCAACCAGGAGGTGGTTCTTCACCTTCCACACTCTCCCATAGGATTGGGCCCTCTAAATCTGATAGCTACCTCATCCTCAATCCATCGAAAAAGGTATAGGTCACAACTAAGGATGATATAAATGTCTACCCTTGACTATCCTGCACCTCCAAGTGTATGTCAAAGAATAAATCCATTATCTTCCACTCACTGCTGGATGAATGAACTGCAATTATTAAGTCCTCATGCTCAATGCATCAACCATTGCATTTCATTTACTAGGAATGTAGGCAAGCTCAAGGAAAAATACTATAGCTACTCAATCCACCTATGCTTCCTCATATTCAGATCATGCTATGTAAATATGTACTTGAGGATTTTTTGGTCCGTGTACACCAAAAAATGCTATCTCAGTAAGTAATGTCTACAATAACACAAAGCATGAAAACTGTAGCTAACTTAAGATCATGCGTCGGGTAGTTCCTCTCATGTGGACTCAACTTCCAAGACCTGTACACTATAACTCTATAATCCTGTGTCATCACTACTCCAAGATTGATACCTGATGCATGATAACATATAGTGTAACTTCTACTTGGCTCTATAAAAATCAGTATCAGTGATGAAGTCAATCTCCTTTTCATCTCCTAAAAGGTCATCCCATAAGAATATGACCATACAAACTTCACACCCTTACTAGTCAATCCCATCAACAATGATACTAATAATGAGAGGTCTTGTATGAAATGCCTATAATATCCAACTAGCCCTAATAAACTCTATACCTAAAATACGTTTTTGGGATACTCCCAGGAAACCACAGATCTCACCTTCTCTAGATCGATTGATACTCTTATATATGAGATAATGTGACCTAGTAAGTGAATATTATCCATCCATAAGTGACACCTTTTGAGCTTAGCATATAACAGATTCTCTATCAATGTATGAAATACAATCTCAATATTTTTTTCATGATCGCATTGAGTATTATAATACACCAAGATATCATCCATGAACACCACTATAAATGATTCCAGATAAGTATAGAATACTCAATTCATCAGTTCCATGAAGACTATTGGCTCATTCGTGAGAACAAACAGAAAAACAAAACACTCATATAGACTATACCTACTATTAAAGGATGTACAAGGTATTTATGTAGGTTGAAAACGTACCTGTTGATATCCAGATCTCAATTCAAATTTTGAGAACACCCGAGCTCCTTGAAGTTGATAAAAATTCCATCTATCCATGATAGGGGATATAAGTTCTTAACTATCAACTGGTTCAAATTACAATAATCCTTGCATAAACTAAGGGTATCATCTGCATTTTTCTCAAAAAGGACCAAAAAACCCCACAAATAAGTACTGGTTATAATAAACCCATTTGCCTCCAAATCCTCTAGCTACCTCTTGAGCTCCTAAAACTACATTGTAACCATCCTATAAGGAGAAATGGATACTGGTATAACTCCTTGAACTAGATCGATTGAGAAATCAACCTCTATGTCAGGAGGAAATCCAGAAAATTCATCCAGAAAAATGTCTCTAAAATGATGAAACACTGAAGGAAAGTATGCCTGACACGTTCCCTATTCATCCAGATGTAAACTAGTAATATGGGATATTATCCCACCCATCCCATGATATTTTTTCCATCTCATCTTTCCTGGACATCCCATTCACCCCTGTGAGTATAAACTGCACCCTTTGGTGATGTGAAAGTCATCCTCTGATGATAGAAGAAAACATGATCTCGATAAGCTACTAGCTAATCCATCTTGAGTATGATGTCAAAGCATTTTATCTCCGAGAAATAAAGATTATAGATGAAGTGACACCCACTAACCTTAAGGGGAGCTCTCTTTACTGACTTACATTCTCTATTCTAATCTTAAATGGAGTGTTAAGTGTCATAACTCCCTCAGAAAACTAAATCACTATCCCAAGACTTTACACAATAGGTGCAAATATGAAACTATATGATCCACCTATATCAAAAAGAGAAGATGAAATAGTAGAGTCTACTAAGATGAAATAGGTACGACACCCTACTCCTCGGGGGTAGGTTGTAAAGAATAGATCTGGTCTGAACCAAGACCATGTGACACAACCTCACTACCCAGAGTTGGCCTACTCTGATGTCTTAGTGAAACTAGTGTATGGATACCTCAACTATGACCACCACTTCCTCGTCCTAATCGATCGGTACTGCTATAGCACCCTGTCTGATGCGAAGTAGAGAAAACCACTCTTGAACTTGTTTTCAGAGCTGAACCCCTACCACTAATTGCTAGAGGGAAGGTCTTACAAAAATGATGTATGTGGCCCATCCTTCCACAAGATCTGCACTCAACTAGGTCATGATCACACTGATTATTCATGTGGCCCTATCTTTCACATTGATGATAGAAAACTGAGCTTCCAGTACTCACAACCTTACTGGTAATCATCTCTTAGGAAAACTTAAAACATCACTTACTTCCACTGTAAGTTAAGCTATTGGGTTGAGAGACTACATTACTCTGATATGAAACCCCAACTTCCCTCAGTTTCTATTATGTAATCAGTGCCCGATTCACAATTTCTATAATAGAGTTCAATCTAAACATGTTGACCTAAGATCAAAAGATATGTTAGATACCTTCCTCGAAACATATCTCCCTAAATAACTCATCATTAAGGTAAATCGATGCAAAACTTTTCAGCTTTGTAAATTGTGTTAAGTACTCTATAACTATCATGGAACCCTGCTCCAGATTCATGAACTCACTAAACCACTTTGCCCATAGAGTATCAAAGTAAAAGTAATCATAGAACCTAATTTTTAAATCAATCCATACCATATATCACAACCTGTAATCCTTGATCAGAACATCCCAACAGTTCTTTTATTACCCACGAAGTATATATGTCGCGAGAAACACTCTCTTATTAAGAGGTGTCTCTAGATTCACAAAGATCACAAGTGTAGTATCAATCCATAACCCAGTAGTCTGTATACATCCATCCCCTGAAAATGTGGGAGGATTCTACTGTTGGAACACATGTGTCAGCTCATCCATAGACAAGGCAGGCTGTAGTGATCCCTAAAAAGTTGACATGAAGTGATAAAATCCCTCACAAAACTATACATCAGTACTTATGTCTAGAAAAAAACTGGTGGCGCAGCTGGAACCAAAGGAGTATCCACTGGGTGCCTATAACCCACTACATCTAGAGAATGATTTTTTCCACCCTCATATCACATGATTATAATTATTTGTGGTAGAATTCCTCTACAATGCTAAATACACGCCTTATAAGAGAACAATATCAATGTTCATAACTAAGTAGCATAGGACGGGTAAAAAAAAATCCTAAAACCAGATCATACCACACAAATTACTCCTAAATCCAAGACTGGATAAAGAAATAGTAAAAAAAAATCACTAGAGACATTTCCTCTTTTCTACTTAAAAGCTGGGCTAGGTCAAGTTTCAATTTCCAAGTTCAATTTTCCATTTAAATTTCATTTAATATCCATTTTTGTTATATCAAAATCTACTTTAAAGGTTAAACTAAACAGTTTAACAAATTTTGATTCATGAGGAGACATACTCCTCATGATCTAAATCATGGAATCCACCTAATTCATATCGTAACACATTCTAGAAATTCTATCACAATAGAATATAGAGTTATCATAAAGCCATTCAGAACAACATGAAACAAGTAATTCATTCTAAATGGCATGGAATAATGTATGTCATGTGATTACTATAAAGTGACTAAAAGATGCATGAGATGGAATACCCTCTTCTCATCAGTTTAAAACAAAAATATAACCCGTAATTGTATCAATTTTAACATCACAATGAAAGTTCATCATCCAATGGTGGAACCAAATCAACTGTAATGACCATAAATAAAAATAAAACAATTTCATTCGAGGCCATTTGGATTTTTTCCTGCATGTAGGTTAGCTACGACCAAGAACATATCATTACCAAATTTTGATACCTTCCTACCCCTGTCTATTATCCAAAAATATTAAGGAAAACCAAAAAATGAAATTCCTCTGATTCCAATTTGTTGCATCCTGGACCCAGATTCTACTAAAAGGTTCTCCAAGCTCAGTTGGTGACATGGCCTCAAGCATATCTCCCCAAATGCCTAAGACTGGTGACTAGCAGAAAATGCCTTGGTGTGTTTATGGGGAGACTATTCTCTCATCACCAGAGTGTAGCATAGTGGAATATCAATATTATACAAATAGTGGAATAAGTAATAACCAACATAAAATAGATACCAAGAAGAAATAGATAACAACACCAAAAGGATGCTCATATACAATGATAAGGACACATTACATATGTCTCTAAAAAATAGCAGAAATAGGAACACGACAGTACAATAAAATACATGTATCCAAAACACCAAAAAGACCAAAAAGTGCTATCTCTGAATAGTATCATGAGCCATATCTCAGTCTCATTCCCCCTGATCCTAATCATAGCACAAAATCATCCATCAAACTATGGGTTCTTTCCCCTATCCCTAAATGTATCCAAATAACAATGACCCGAACATGGTGCGAGATACAATCCTAGTAGATAACCACCCATATATCTATACAATCTAGGTTGTGAAATATAATAATATAAACAGTGTGTAAGTAAATAGGTAAATAATAAATTAAGGTAAATATGCCCATGACATGTAATCTATTGAACTATTAATACTAAATATTCTCTCAAGGCTCCCTGTAAAACAGGTGTCAAGATATTATACAAGGAAGCTACAAGTAAAAGATACTAAGTGCCAAAACCTCATCGCACAAACCATAGAACCATATTATCCATGACCTTTCCGTACAACCTGAAGTGTTAGAACATCCACAGCCACGCAGTTCAATGAATAATATCACATTTCTCATAGTTGTGTTGTATAATCAAAGTGTCAGACCACAAAGGGCTGAATCCAAGGTATAGAAGACCAAGGAATCCTCATCAAGTCCTAGGAGTATCTCAATTGAAACTCGGTAATGACATTGGTTGGAGTCCTAAAAGCATGTCATCCAGAAATGTCCTACATAAGTCAAATCAAGCTGGATCCAAGGGTATCAAGGCTCAATGTATCCCCTGGAATCAAGACCCAAGGAGTATACTCTATCCAAGGCATCCACTATTGTGTTCAATATCTAAGGATCATCGTCCAAGGAATCTATAGAATCATCCACCATTTCATACCATTTATCATTCATACCATATGATTCTACCCACTCATACAAGCATTCACATCCAAAAAAGAAATAATGAGTATACCCATTCATTTAACCACAATTGATGTTTGAAGCTAGCCAATGAGTATACCCACTCATTTATATAATTTCTATCAAAAACATTTAAGAAATACCAATTCCACATAAATCATTTAATCTAAGGCATCAACATGAAAAGGTGGAAAACCATATCCTACTCAACCAATTCTGTAACACCCCAAGCTTCCACGGTACGTTTCCTTTCGAATAATGAAATGGCGTGCATTGTACGCAACTTCGAGATTTTAACACACCATAACCAATCAAACTAGCCATTATGAATAGTAATACATAATTTTTGAAATTTTATAAATTCTATCTCTAAAAATGGACTTCATTTTTGGATTCGGAATATCGAAATTAGCCTAGGGTGAAATTTTGGTACTTTTCGGATAACTTTCATATTTTGATGAATAGTGAAAATTACTAAATTTTAATTAAAAACAACTTTTTTAATCAAAATAATTAATAGTGATAAATTATGAATTTGAGTGGTTTTAAAGTATATTTAGAATATATTTTTACTATGTAATAAAATGTGGGTCATTGAACATAATTTCACATTTAAACCAGACATAAACAAGTGTCAATCTTTTGATAGTTATTATCTCTTAAAAACACGTTTTTTGTTTTAACAACGGGAATTAATTTTAAATTAATTTCTGCCACTTCTGTGTTTTGAATTTGGAAAAATGGATTCCATATTTGGAATCAGGATGTTCAAATTGTGTAAATAGGTAACTTTAATTTTTAGACATTTTGGATAATTACTTCGGTAAATATTTTATTTACCATGGTTAAAGGGTAAATCCGGTAAACAAGGGTTAAAAAATAAAATTATAATAATACTAAATTACCCTAAAACGTGTCTTAACCCTATTGGTTGATACATGGTCGACCATGGGCATCTTTGGGTCGATTTTGGGACCCCATGGATCCACTTGTAAGTGATAATGACACTTTATTTTAATTAGGTTAAAATAAATACAAAAATGACACAAGGATATATCTTTTAGAAAAACAATTGTTACATAGGGTAATATATGTTTTATTTTAGACTATAAATATTCATTAGAAAGATAAAACGATTTCCTACATAATGATATTTTATTTATAATTTTTAGACATTAAATAAGTTAATTTATTTATGATACAATGGTGATGCAGTAATTACCATAATAGTGAAAAATTAAAATAATTGATATTATAAATACCCAAATAAATATAATATGAGACTTTTATTGAATAACACTAGTTTTCTAGGATAATATGACATATTAGGATTTATTTAATTAACTTTGTTCGAAGTAATCATTCTGTTATGTTTTTCACAAAAATCAACTATTGAATAGTGTCAAAATTGACATAAAAGAGTTTTTAAAACAAATATTATATTATTAATTGATATTAAATTCCTAAAAATCTAAGGTTAGGCAAAGAGACTTATCTCATGATAGGTATATCATTAATGGACCACTTGGGGGTCTATTGGATATATATAGTAAGTTTATTAACCATATAATATAAAAATACAAAGAGACATTGTAAAAGTGAAACTAATTAACTAAGAGTTAATACTTAAAGATAAGGTTAATATAATGACCCAAACCTGTCTAAATTATATTGGTTGAGTTGTTTTCGACCCATCCCCACCTTAACATTTAAATAATAAACTTTGGAGCCATTAGAAACCGAATATGAATTTATTATTAATTAATATTTCTAGCTTTTCCAAAGGTACCCCTCACCCCACTTATAAAAGGGCACTCCTCCTTCTCATTTCTTCACACCTTCAAAGCCTTTTGGTTCGGCCAAAACCTACCCAAATACTCGCTCAACTTCCCTCACTACAACCTAGAGGCCTTAGTTTGATCAGAAATCCAACCTAAGGAGCCCTTTTGATCAAATCAAAAGGAAGAACCCGAAGAAGAGGTAATGTTTTCACCACCCCTTTTCAAGTTCCTTTCTTCTTCCACTTCTTATTTCTTTGTTTTTACCATTATAAAATAATAACTCCAGTATCATATATATACTATGATGTTATTATAAATATGGTACAACCATATTCAGTATTCTATCCATCCTTTGAATAACAAGTCACCATACGTGTGTACGTACGGCTTACCGTCTCCACGTCGTGGTGTAATTGTTATTCAATATATTATTATTTGGATGGGTATAATAATGATGTGTAACTCATGTAAATAATAAATATAACATGATAATGATTCTGTATATATGATATACCATCCAATTATATATTATTTTAATATCAAAAGAATGATATTGTCGCTCGTGTGTACGTACGGACTACCGTCTCCACGAACGCGATGAGATTAATTCTCCATCATATCCATTCAAGTATAATTATAATTTGATGATTTAAAAATAGTATATAAGGACTTGATATCATTCTGGATATGAATAATATACATCCCATTAATAACGAATATGGCTCACATAATAAAGAATATAAAGTAAAATGAACCCGTTAACACCCGAAATGACGATAATTCTAAGATATTATTAACAAATCAATGTTAAAAGATCATATATGATATCATATTAAAGTAAATGATAATTGTATAATTCAATAACAATTATTTCACCATTATACAGGAGGTAAACCTACCGTCGACCAAGGAAAAAGTACAAATTAAGGGGTTTCTTAACTCACTCTTAATTTCGTGAGAATTCCATTGTTCACCACTTAATTATTGCATGTGGTGTATGTGTACTGCCCATGGTTGTATTCATTGTGTAATATACTTTAATTCATGTAAATTTACATCATCATTGTATGATCCTTCTTTCATGGGTGTATGTTTCGTAAGTTACCAAATTAATAAGGGAATTTGATATTCAAATTTCCATTTATTTGGATTTACGCAAACTTCATTAATTATTTTACTCTGAGATTATGTGTGGAATCATTATTCATTTGCTTATGTCAAAATTTCCACTCCCCTTTTCTGTGGATATAATTTTGATACACATAATCACTCCATTGATAATTTCTCAATTCATCGATATGAATTTGATAAGAGTAATTTTAACTCATTCTCCATTTGTTGAGTTAAACATCCAATTCATTGGTGTTGTTTTTACAAGATTATGTGTGAATGTCCTTTGATTGTTTTTACACTGAATGTCCAATCATATTTAGTGTATTTATATTTGTCACACATAACTATGTCGTTGATTTATCCTTAACCTAAGGATACGACCTTTATGAGAGATTTCATCTCAATTTACATTCCATTGAGACTTCTTTGTTTTTATACACCAAATCACTTTTATATGGTGTGTATAATGTACTTTGACATAGTATATCATGAATTCCTTTATTCTCATGATATTAAAAAGTTTTGATTACCTCAATTATTTGTATTCAAGTGTCTCTCTTTTGGTTAGAAACTCTAACTAAAATACCATTTTTAAATGTTTTAAAGACTTATTCTTCTAAATCTTGCTCATTAATGTCCATGTTTTAAAAAGTGGTTTTAAGGATTTATTTATATGGAAATCAATGTTTTAGAATTAAAAATCATTTTAAAAGTTTCAAAGTGGTATGGGACACTTTGATTCAAAAATCTATTTTTAAATGGCTTCTTGACGAATAGTGTGACTTTTAAATGATTTCAAGAAAAGGGGGATATTTCTCTCAAATAGTTTTGATGATTATTTTCATCTATTTCAACATCCTTCATTATTATTTATTGAGGTTAATGTGATAAAATACAATCTTCCATATTGTATCAAATGAGTTATGTTTGACTGTGGATGTGCTATTTTTATACCATTCATGGTTTGTGGTTAAAGTATTGACATTTCGTATGCTAGTTTTAATACGAATGTTTATGTTATGTTTAAACCTGTTCATATGAGGAATGCATTGGACTTAATAAGTGACGGGTGGAGCCCGCTATAGCTCCTCGATGCATCGGTAGGTCTCATGAGACAAACTAGTGTCTTGGCACAAGGCCTTGGCAAAATCTTATTTGTAGTCTTGGCACGAGGCCTTGGCTATATGGGTATGATAGTCTGGAATTATGCATTCCATCATTATGAAAGTGGTTATTGATATTTCATGGTATTTTTCGACTAGTAGAATATCCATGTGAGTAAGTAAATGGCATTATTTTATTTTATCTTTGCCATTTTATGCTGAAGTTCATGTTTAAAAGGCTTTTGTTTTAGTTATAAACTGCCTTAAGTGTTTATGCTTATCTATGAAAGCTTCTGCTATAATGTTATCCTTACTGAGCATCTGAGCTCACCCCTTTCAATGTTTTATTTTTCCCAGGATTATGAAGAAGTAATTTATGAATGACCTGCAGGGATAGTATGATGGGATATGAAGACAAGATGTTTTTTTATGATGTAATGTAAAACTTTATGGATGTATCTAGTTATTCCAAGGCTACTAAACTAATCAGTCTTTCGAGACTTGATCTTTATTGTGATCATGCCAATGTAATGTAATAATGCACCGACTCTGGGTAACTAGGGTCGGGGCCTTATAGTTGGTATCAGAGGAAGTTTAGTACAAACCTTGGAAGCTAGATTTAGATAAACTCTGATTAGAGCACGTAGACCTAAGATGAACATTGGGGATTAGTATAGAAGAACTTCCTAGAATTTTGGTATTGTATAGATTTTGTGAGTTTTCCGAGCAATACATCCCTGTCTGGATACGAGCAGGTAGAGCCGGCTCTGGCACATATGTACCTAGGGGTAAAACCCGAAAACATCGCTTTGAGCTAGACTCGAACGAGAACTGGTGCACGACAACGAGCCTTGCTGCACTCTTGGTTACGACACTCTCGGGGGATATGCTTAGGATAATTTACATTTTCTTTACAAACCGATTTAAGTAATATATATATAATATGAGAGTAAATGACCTTGGTTAATCCTAATATGTTTCAAATTGAGAATATGGTGACATTTTAATCTCTAAATGATTTTACGACTACTGTTACTCACACAATGCTTTCTGGTTTTAGTCAATGGCTGGATTCCAAGAAAGTCATAGTGACTTTGAGAATGATGTACAAGGTGGGAAAGGTGGTGGCAATGAGCAACAAAATGGAATGTTGATAGGCGTAAAAGATATCGTCTTTATGCCAAATCAGTTTTCCAAAAATATGATCAACAACATATATATTAACCAACTCCCAGACTCAACAAGGAAGATAAAGGTGATAAATGATAAGATCTCCAATAATGGAGACCATGGAGAAAAGAAACCTCAATTTTCATCATGCAGGAAATGTGGAAGGAGACACCCAGGAAAGTGTCTCAATGGGACTACGAAATGCTTTATGTGCGGGAAGGAAGGACATAAAGTGAAGAATTGCCGAAGAAAAATGAAGAGTACTATAGAAGAAGATAAAAATGGTCCCAAGACTCCATTTACAGTCATTTTCCATAAATGTAGGGGACCTGGCCATTACCTGAGTGAATGTCCTATTCTATAGGATATTTTCTTGGTCAAAGAAGAAGCTATGTGGAAATAAATGGTTGGAGAAATGTTTTAAAAGTATTAACTCTCCTTGTTGATGGGTTTACTTTGGAATAATTTTCTATTGTATTTGTAACCCCGCAGTTTTCCATGTGAGAATGATATTTGAGGAAGAATTGTCTCTTCTCTTGTGGATATAGGTATAAATAACCATTTGGTTTTATATGATCATTGGGGTTTGAGAAAATTATAAGTTATTATAATTTGGGATGAAAATGCAAGGTATGATATAACATTTTTGGTTAAATTATGTTATTTTGAGGAATTTATCTCATTTTGGTAATATTATAAAATATAGTTTTTGAAAAAGGACAACACATAGACCGTGTGACAACCCGTCGTGTCGGACAAAGCTGTGGGAATCGAACCCACAACCAAAGTGCGATTGAGATTTATCGCCTACCACTGGACTAAGTGAAGTCCCTGGTTAGTGTGACTATTTTCTTTAGTTAAATGATTTTATTGATCAATAATATGTTGATTTGGGTTCTTATGTCTTATCAAATGAATACCCTTAGTATAGGAAAATGATTTGGTGATTAAGTGGAAAATGTTATTTTGGAAGATGTTCACTTTGTTGGGAACACTATATGTCCAAGGAAAATAGAATACTATGGGATGTCATTAGAGGAGTAATGGTGGATTTTTATCTATGTTTTTATTGTGGATCTAGAGTGATTTGGGTTATTTATGGAAATGATTAACCTATAATAAAGAATATATGATTAGGTTAATTACTTTTAAGTATGTAAGAGTAGATGATGTCATTTGGAGATACAATTTAACGTGGAAGACTACATTCTTATAAGTTTTGGGTTTCAATATTAGTTTGGATTATATTGAAGTATTTTAAGGAGAATTTATTATTGAATGGTATTTATTTAACTTTGGGATATTGTTGGTTTAATTTTAGAAATTAAGATTAGTATTTTTTTTTCTCTAATGGAATATACTTTTGGGGGATCATCAGATCTTATACCTACCATTTTGGTTTTGATTAATCTCTAAAGACAGGTTAAATATATAGTTTATCCTACATGGATCATGTATTTCTATAGAAGTTTATTCTAGCTCTTTTATTGTGACCAACTCTTCTTGAATACTCATTGTTCAAAAAAAAATAAGTTAGTGGTAAAAAGTTATTAAATAATGAAACTCTACTTAAAATGTAAGTATATCTCTTTATGTTTTTAGTCAATATCATAAATGAATTCCTCGTCCTTATGTAATGTAACTTAAAACAAAAAAAAATGTTGTCCGTTTACTTTCCTACTAGGAGACTAATGGCCGTTTGTCCCAACACAATTTTGTGGTTTTCTTATTGTTAACTTTCTCCTAATAATGATTTCTATCCCTCTCCATCAGAACTTGACACTTAGTTTATCATCCATATCCATGTTTTCCTACATGGAATCTGAGTATGGGTTATCTTGGATGACCTTTATACCTCTCTTTCTTTCTTTTAAAGTAATAGTTTTATTGACTCTTTTTCTGATGTGGGACTTTCCATTATATTCCCAAGCACAATTTTAAAAATTGAGAGGATGCAATTTATTGAAGTAGGGGAGAATGTAACACCCCAAGCTTCCACGGTACGTTTCCTTTTGAATAATGCAATGGCGTGCATTGTACGCAACTTCGAGATTTTAACACACCATAACCAATCAAACTAGCCATTATGAATAGTAATACCTAATTTTTGAAATTTTATAAATTCTATCTCTCAAAATGGACTTCATTTTTGGATTCGGAATATCGAAATTATCCTAGGGTGAAATTTTGGTACTTTTCGGATAACTTTCATATTTTGATGAATAGTGAAAATTACTAAATTTTAATTAAAAACAACTTTTTTAATCAAAATAATTAATAGTGATAAATTATGATTTTGAGTGGTTTTAAAGTATATTTAGAATATATTTTTACCATGTAATACAATGTGGGTCATTGAACATAATTTCACATTTAAACCAGACATAAACAAGTGCCAATCTTTTGATAGTTATTATCTCTTAAAAACATGCTTTTTGTTTTAACAACGGAAATTAATTTTAAATTAATTTCTGCCACTTCTGTGTTTTGAATTTGGAAAAATGGATTCCATATTTGGAATCATGATGTTCAAATTGTGTAAATAGTTAACTTTTATTTTTAGACATTTTGGATAATTACTTCGGTAAATATTTTATTTACCATGGTTAAAGGGTAAATCCGGTAAATAAGGGTTAAAAAATAATATTATAGTAATACTAAATTACCCTAAAACGTGTCTTAACCCTATTGGTTGATACATGGTCGACCATGGGCATCTTTGGGTCGATTTTGGGACCCCATGGATCCACTTGTAAGTGATAATGACACTTTATTTTAATTAGGTTAAAATAAATACAAAAATGACACAAGGATATATCTTTTAGAAAAACAATTGTTACATAGGGTTATATATGTTTTATTTTAGACTATAAATATTCATTAGAAAGATAAAACGATTTCCTACATAATGATATTTTATTTATAATTTTTAGACATTAAATAAGTTAATTTATTTATGATACAATGGTGATGCAGTAATTACCATAATAGTGAAAAATTAAAATAATTGATATTATAAATACCCAAATAAATATAATATGAGACTTTTATTGAATTAAACTAATTTTCTAGGATAAAATGACATATTAGGATTGATTTAATTAACTTTTTTCGAAGTAATCATTCTGTTATGTGTTTCACAAAAATCAACTATTGAATAGTGTCAAAATTGACATAAAAGAGTTTTTAAAACAAATATTATATTATTAATTGATATTAAGTTCCTAAAAATCTAAGGTTCGGCCAAGAGACTTATATCATGATAGGTATATCATTAATGGACCACTTGGTGGTCTATTGGATGTATATAGTAAGTTTATTAACCATATAATATAAAAATACAAAGAGACATTGTAAAAGTGAAACTAATTAAATAAGAGTTAATAATTAAAGATAAGGTTAATATAATGACACAAACCTATCTAAATTATATTGGTTGAGTTGTTTTAGACCCATACCCACCTTAACATTTAAATAATAAACTTTTGAGCCATTAGAAACCGAATATGAATTTATTATTAATTAATATTTCTAGCTTTTCCAAAGGTACCCCTCACCCCACTTATAAAAGGGCACTCCTCCTTCTCATTTCTTCACACCTTCAATACCTTTTGGTTCGGCCAAAACCTGCCCAAATACTCTCTCAACTTCCTTCACTACAACCTAGAGGCCTTAGTTTGATCAAAAAGCCAACCTAAGGAGCCCTTTTGATCAAATCAAAAGGAAGAACCTGAAGAAGAGGTAATGTTTTCACCACCCCTTTTCAAGTTCCTTTCTTCTTCCACTTCTTATTTCTTTGTTTTTACCATTATAAAATAATAACTCCAGTATCATATATATACTGTGATGTTATTATAAATATGGTACAACCATATTCAGTATTCTATCTATCCTTTTAATAACATGTCACCATACGTGCGTACGTACGGATTACCGTCTCCACATCGTGGTGTAATTGTTATTCAATATATTATTATTTGGATGGGTATAATAATGATGTGTGACTCATGTAAATAATAAATATAACATGATAATGATTCTGTATATATGATATACCATCCAATTATATATTATTTTAATATCAAAAGAATGATATTGTCGCTCGTGCGTACGTACGGACTACCGTCTCCACGAACGCGATGAGATTCATTCTCCATCATATCCATTCAAGTATAATTATAATTTGATGATTTAAAAATAGTATCTAAGTACTTGATATCATTATGGATATAAATAATATACATCCCATTAATAACGAATATGGCTCACATAACAAAGAATATAAAGTAAAATGAACCCGTTAACACCCGAAATGACGATAATTCTAAGATATTATTAACAAATCAATGTTAAAAGATCATATATGATATCATATTAAAGTAAATGATACTTGTATAATTAAATAACAATTATTTCACCATTATACAGGAGGTAAACCTACCGTCAACCAAGGAAAAAGTACAAAGTAAGGGGTTTCTTAACTCACTCTTAATTTCGTGAGAATTCCATTGTTCACCACTTAATTATTGAATGTGGTGTATGTGTATTGTCCATGGTTGTATTCATTTTGTAATATAATTTAATTCATGTATATTTACATCATCATTGTATGATCCTTCTTTCATGGGTGTATGTTTCGTAAGTTACCAAATTAATAAGGGAATTTGGTATTCAAATTTCCATTTATTTGGCTTTACGCAAACTTCATTGATTATTTTACTCTGATATTATGTGTGGAATCATTATTCATTTTCTTATGTCAAAATTTTCACTCCCCTTTTCTGTGGATATAATTTTGATACACATAATCACTCCATTGATAATTTCTCAAGTCATCGATATGAATTTGATAAGAGTAATTTTAACTCATTCTCCATTTGTTGAGTTAAACATCCAATTCATTGGTGTTATTTTTACAAGATTATGTGTGAATGTCCTTTGATTGTTTTTACACTGAATGTCCAATCATATTTAGTGTATTTATATTTTTCACACATAACTATGTCATTGATTTATCCTTAACCTAAGGATGCATCCTTTATGAGAGATTTCATCTCAATTTACATTCCATTGAGACTTCTTTGTTGTTATACACCAAATCACTTTTATATGGTGTGTATAATGTACTTTGACATAGTATATCATAAATTCCTTTATTCTCATGATATTAAAAAGTTTTGATTACCTCAATTATTTTTATTCAAGTGTCTCTCTTTTGGTTAGAAACTCTAACTAAAATACCATTTTTAAATGTTTTAAAGACTTATTCTTCTAAATCTTGCTCATTAATGTCCATGTTTTAAAAAGTGGTTTTAAGGATTTATTTATATGGACATCAATGTTTTATAATTAAAACTCCTTTTAAAAGTTTCAAAGTGGTATGGGACACTTTGATTCAAAAATCTATTTTTAAATGGCTTCTTGACGAATAGTGTGACTTTTAAATGATTTCAAGAAAAGGGGGATATTTCTCTCAAATAGTTTTGATGGTTATTTTTATCTATGTCAACATCCTTCATTATTCTTTATTGAGGTTAATGTGATAAAATACAATCTTCCATATTGTATCAAATGAATTATGTTTGACTGTGGATGTGCTATTTTTATACCATTCATGGTTTGTGGTTAAAGTATTGACATTTCGTATGCTAGTTTTAATACGAATGATTATGTTATGCTTAAACCTGTTCATATGAGGAATGCATTGGACTTAATAAGTGACGAGTGGAGCCCGCTATATCTCCTCGATGCATCGGTAGGTCTCATGAGACAAACTAGTGTCTTGGCACAAGGCCTTGGCAAAATCTTATTTGTAGTCTTGGCACGAGGCCTTGGCTATATGGGTATGATAGTCTGGCATTATGCATTCCATCATTATGAAAGTGGTTATTGATATTGCATGGGATTGTTCGACTAGTAGAATATCCATGTGAGTAAGTAAATGACATTATTTTATTTTATCTTTGCCATTTTATGCTGAAGTTCAAGTTTAAAAGGATTTTGTTTTAGTTATAAACTGCCTTAAGTGTTTATGCTTATCTATGAAAGCTTCTACTATAATGTTATCCTTACTGAACATCTGATCTCACCCCTTTAAATGTTTTATTTTTCCCAGGATTATGAAGAAGTAATTTATGAATGACCTGCAGGGATAGTATGAGGGGATATGAAGACAAGATGTTTTTTTATGATGTAATGTAAAACTTTATGGATGTATCTAGTTATTCCAAGGCTACTAAACTAATAGGTCTTTCGAGACTTGATCTTTATTGTGATCATGCCAATGTAATGTAATAATGCACCGACTCTGGGTAACTAGGGTCGGGGTGTTACAAATTCAATTCAATTAAATTATAATTAGGCTTCCTATAACTAGTAAAGTATAAGAAAACACCCATTGGGTAGTCCAATAAGGCACAAACATAGGTTTATTACATGGAACACCCCATGGATGACCTTGGTTTGAGGAAAAAACCACCAAATCATCACAAGGAAACCTAATGAAATCCCTAAAAAGTCCAATTCCATTTAATTCAATTTATTTTTTCAATTCTAAGGCTGCACTGGAAATTCCAATGGGAGGCACAATGGAAGCTATCCTTATAAATCACCAAAAAAAAACGAGAAATGTATAGACCAACTAACATAGATTAATAGAAGGGTTCTCATCCAGTATCAAATTCTGATTTGACTCAAATCAGAAGAAAAATGAATAATGAACTAAGAACCATAAATTAGAGAATATTAGCATGCACCTAAATAGAACATCTGATACCAAGAAGAATGAATAATGACTAAAATGGAATTGGTAACTCAACGATGTAGATCCAATGAGATGATTTGATCTTGAATTAGAGATTTTATGTGGGAGTTACCTCAAATCCAATAATAGTCACCCTAGGGATCTCTCTAAATGTGAGTTTTCTATGTGAGAGAGTTAAAGTGAAATAGATTTAGGTTTAAAGAAAATTTTAGGGAATTTTTTTAATTTCACCATTTTTAAAGGGGTCACACGGTTTAGGTGCACATTTTGACAAATTTTTTTCAAAAAATGCACAATTAGTTGTAGTGAAGTGAACATCACACAATTTTTCTATAGGGGTTGACTAACCATAATTTAACCATGCACCATAAATAGCATGATTTTCTCTAATAGTGTGACCTATAGATCCTTACTATCCATCCTTGCATGGTTTTATCTAACCATGCGGCCCACCATACATGGTTTTAACTAACCATGTTCTAGGATTATTTAACCCCTAAACTCAGGTTTCAAGCTATTAACCAGCCTCAGACACCCTCGATACATTTATGAACTCAATGGGAATTCATATTAATCCATATTTAAACATTTAAACAGAGAATTTTCAGAAAGTAAAGGATACGTACCTCAAAGAAGAACTGGGTTCTTACACATTGAATCACCCATATAACTTGAAAACATGTCATAAGAGAAAGTGTATTGGTTTGAGAAGAGTCACTATTTTTAGTATTATCAAAGTCCCATCAAACATTACCAGCATAAGGCTCCACCAACACTCTACATCACCCTGAAGAAGACTAACTATTAAGGAAACCCAATAACCAAGAGGGGTACCTATAAGGAAAACTACATGATACCTTACCTCATGATATTCCTCATATGCCTTCAAGGTCACTATAAAAAACTCCTCTCTTGAATAATCACTCAAACTCTATCAAAGATAGAGTCACCTTGTCATGTGTCTGTGTCACCAAGATCCATCATCGCTTTGTTGGGCCTTGGTGAAAGATCATCTCTAGGACCACCATCAGGTAGGAAGGGGTCCTCACAAGGTGCAAAATTTTCTCTATTTCTTAAATCCATTCCTATACTACCTCTAGAACTTATGAAGTTCACTAAGCCTATGTATGTTATCTTACATTATTATTTGAAATGATTGGTTTCTCAATGGGGGGAGGTACTATTAGTAATCCACTCAAAGGAACTACTTTTTTCATAAGCCTTAGAACTGTGGCCTAATTTATAAGTGGATCATCTCCATAATCCCACTACATAATCCCAGCTGACTGTCTATGTTTTGGAATCTTGTGTCTTAACAAGATGTACCGAGCTCCCATAGCATATCTACAGAGCTAAATCAAGAAGGACATGGAAACAACAACTCATTCCTATATGATACATGTAACATTTTTTCCCTACAATGAGTGCCTACATGTACCAAGTCAACAATTAGGTTATCAGAGTCCTGGTAAATGGATATATTGGCTGCCACACCATCACTAGGTTCCCTTATCCTAAGATCCGAACTCGAGACACTTAACACTATTTACTTAGTTCCCAAACCAAAACATCACAACCAGATTATCTCTAAACTCTAGTCTTAACATGTCCTAATTTTATAAAACTCTCTCACAACCCAACCCATTGGGTCCTTATTGGCTGGGGGTAAGATGAGTATGATACCCTGATCCTGCCTCTAATATGATAGGGGATGGAGACTAGTGCTGAGTAGGCATATCACACACATGCGAGGCCTTAGCCTAAAGTAACTATACACACCCATGAATCTTTAAACACCATTATAATATAGAAAAGATAAAAAATGATAATATAAATGCATTCATAAAAACTAACCCCACATCAAAGTACACTAAAAATCATGAAAACAGGAAAATGAATAAATACAAGCCCACCAAACTTGTAGAAAATCCCAACTTGCTAAAAAAAGGGGGAAACTATAAAAAAAGAAATTAATGGTTCCATATGAGGACTAAAAACTAATCTCCACCTGATAATGGTCCACCTAGGACTCTATCAGAAGTACCATCATCTATATAAAACACAACACATGCGAGAAGAGACCATACATGGGTGATTATAAACATACCCATTAGGATAAACTAAAATCACCAAATAAAAAACATCAAGGAGATCTAGATCTAAAAAAAAACAAGGGGAAGTAAACAAGATATCCAAAATATGCTCAAAGTAAGGCTCCAATTCTTAAAGTGATTTCATATACTCAACATCAACCTAATGATTCCACTTGAGTCTCCAATGTAACATTTATATGATAGAACTTTGCAACATCTAGACCTGAATTCCACTAAACCGGTGCCCTGATCTAGTTCTCCACAAGACCTCAAGCATGTCTCCTCATATTCTAGTGGCTTCCGACTAGTATCAGGGGTCTAAGGTGGATATGAGGAGACTATACCCCCATATCATAGTGCACAACTAGAAGAAAATAACCAAACATCATACACATCAAAGTATATGGAATGAATATATAAACTAAAACAAAATCAATATATAATGAAATGAAATATAATAAAGGCCTGAATATCCATTCCATACATAAAACATTGATCTCCCACTAGGAAAATCACGTAAAAAAAATAAATAAAATGAAAAATAAAGTCATCAGGATCTATTTACAACTATGATCCATATCACATACTCGGTCCCCAATATCCCATAGAGCATCTCTAGATTGATTATCATACTCTACTTGAGAAACTAACTCAACAATGTAATCCTTGGCCTCCTTGCTATCCATCATGCATTCATGATTGACCTAAAAGTAGAAAAAAGGACTACATGCACATCGAGGTGCACATACAAGAGGTGAGAAATAAATCTTAGCAGGACACCCCCAATGGTGAACCTGTAACCTTCTTCCATAAGTGTATTCTTATGAAATATGATCAGCCTAGATGAAAAATAACTGAAAAAAATGTTGACAAAAACACCATCAATCCTTAGGTCCAAGAACTTGATCAACCATACTTTCTTCAGCCTATGCCAGGGTGTCTCTGAGCATGTATCGGTGACCATGCATCCCAAATAACTTATAGGCTCTATATCCATGGTAGTCGAAACCAAACCTGATGATTATGAGGATCCATCCTATGATAGTCCTATCATCTGGGAAAATAATATAATCCATCCCCTACCATGTCCTAATAACCCCAAAAAATTATCTCATACTTGGTACCTAGAGGAATTTTTCAAAGTTACCACACAAAGGTACTATAAAAACCCAATGCATAATCTAACCTTTAACCCATGTACCATAAACAATAGTATCTAGAGAATTAGTCCAATACCAAAACCATATATCAAATCAATAATTCATGAAGAATTAATCCATCAATTAAACCATAAATCAACATTATTACCTAGAGTATCATCCGGGAACCTAAACCATGGATTAAGATCATCAGTCCACCATCCATCCCAGCTGGTATACCATCATTACCTAGAGAATTAGTCTAGCATGTGAGAAACAAAGTATACTATCTATATATAGAATCTCAGTTTGAAACCTAATCCATATAGTATAATATCCATGACCGGAGAATCAATCCAAAATCTAACCATATACATGTAAAATCACATCACTATACTCAACATTATCAAACAACATACCTGTAACCTTATTCCATCGCTCAAACCATAAAAAAACTATCAGTATTGATATGAAATATCTTTTTCAATAATATCAATTACAGATATCCATAACCATAGCTATATATATTCTGTCCAGTTCTCTCAACCATCACAACCCTTACTAGTATACCGTGATCTAAAGCATGGAAACCCAACCATATCATAGTATCCTTGTAGGCATAAACCAAGATTCATCATCTCATACATCAACTAGGGTACAAAGGGGATACCCACAACCAATACTACTCAAGCACTAATGCCCGCTTGGGGTCATCCTATCAATAGAGAACCCACTTGGCCCTCTGGGTCCACACACTAACTAAGGCATTACAATTTGGATCCTTAGTACTAGTACTCAAGTAGAGGCATCTCGCATTGGATCTTCTAGGTCAGAACATAAGTGGAGATATCCCTCTCCCCATTCGTGGTCATGAACAAAATCTTAGGACAACACCAATATCTTGGGGTAACACATACCACAAACCAGTCTCTAGAATCTCATGACCTCAATGGTACCAACATAAATAAACCTCATAAGGTAAATGGACTAAAGTCTAACCCCGTTTTAAGACACTTCATGTTTTTCTATATATCTAACCTATCCGTCACCTCGAGTTGCAACTCAATCCTACTACCTAGGGAAAAAATAATTACAAAATCAATCAAGGACTTAAATGAACTAATTATACATCCTCCAATCATTATCATGACCCTCACCCAAGTATCATCTCATGTATCACCCTTAAGAGACAACTAAACTCACTTCCTGGAGGAAAACATCACTATCTTAACTTAATCACCCCAAAACCACCTCTTAGAAGTCATAAAAACAAACCAAGGGTTACACTATCATGATATACTTGAAAAAATGATTGGAATGGAATACCCACACATCCAATTATAACTTTGAATCACAAAGAACCAAATAACCCCCTTTTTGGAAAAAGTATATGACACGTACTTCTGAGTACACGGTGTGTACTCTCAAATATTCACTTGGCCATGTACTTCTACATGGCAAGAGAAAACATGGTGTCTTCTCCTATACCACTACATGGATAGGATGTACATGGGGTACTCACATGTACTACTAAATGAACATGTACCCATAAAATGGGATGTATTCTCAAGTATATGGACACATGTCCATATCCCACAACATGGTGTGTACCTATAGTACATGACGCGTACTTTTTGAAAATTCATCCACCCATGTACTCTGCACATGGCTAGGTACATGGAAAAGTACTAGTACATGGTGTGTACTTAAAGTACATGGTTTTTACTTCAAAAAATCACATTTTCCCCCAATATGAAGAGCACATGGCCTGTGTTCTTAAAACCACATGTTGTGTAGTCAGGGTTTCCAAATAGGGAACCCATGTGAACCTCCTGAAACCCATGTTTCCCCCCGATTTGATTTAGATTGAACCCATGGGTCATTATAAAATATAAAAGGGATATAAAACTTGAAAAAAATTAATCTATGGGGATCAGGGCATAAAACTCAAAAACCAACCTACCTCATGGTATAAACGTCGAAGATTCAGGTTAAAATATGCTCCCAGAAGTCACTACGCCTTGATCCGATCCTGATATTCACTATAGATGAAGTTTGGTGGAATCTTCTTATCCTACCTTCCTGATCTAGCTGTAACACATAAGGAAGGTTCCCTCCCCCTCTTAATATGTGTAGAAAGTCCCAAGTGGGGGGGGGATGTTTTTCCTAATTAATTAATTAATTAATTAATTAAATGCCCATTTAACACTTGTCCCGAGTCCCAGAACCTAAAGCGGATTTATAAATCCCCTTAGAACCCCCCATTCTAGAATAAATTGTAGAATAATAATATCAATAAAATTATCCATTAAAAAGATATCAGTATCCCAACTCATGCAAATAATTTAATATTTAATTATTTAAATATTAAATATTTCTCCAAAACTTGAACGACTCAGAATTCAACTGAACTTATATCCTAGGGTAAATTTTATATTCTGGGACTAATGGTGTGGTCATAAAAATTATCCAAGATCATATTCTATGGGGAAATGACCATTTTACCCCTAAAGAGCACCTAAAAGAAAAAAATTTAAATTTCTACTAAAATTTAAAAATTAGGAAAAACTAGGGTCTCTACAAAATCCTTTATCTGGTCTTGATATACTGATGGAACTCATCTGAGAGGTTATAATAATTGGGCCTTTCCGTGAATTATCAAAATGTAACTAAGGGGGATCATCTGAGTCACTCACTCAATTAGACTACACCTCATTGAGAAATAACATATGTCGAAACACAGGTAGGGGATCATGCCCAGGCCTATGGAGGATACCTAACTCTATCAGAATTAACCCACTAGGAATGGGATCACAAAACCTGGATATCAGATATGGGATACCTAAGAAAAACTAGGAAAGAATGATATAGGATCACACCCTGGGCTACATGGAGGGATTACTAAATCAATCTATAACTAAAAATATTGGGGATCAATCATCATATATTTAGAACATGATAACACACTATAACCTCTTAGGTATGGACCAAGGGAATGAACTCATACTAATACTGAAACTGGAATGACGAAAATAAGGGCTCCAACCTACCCTGAAAGGAGTACATGGTGTATACAGGGGACACACAGTGTGTTCCACTAAGTCTAGTCTTGCTCGTGCCCATGCCCCACGTAATTTTTCCCATGCCAGTGTACTATGGACATGACCATGTACACTAGAGGTGTACATGTACACTATCTATGTTCATGTCTATGTACCTAGGGGCACAGGTCAAGTCATTTGATCAAGGGTCACACAACTTATGGATAATTCACATGTTAGTGTGATATTTATCATCATGCGTAAACCCCAGATACCTTGAAAAGGGGATCTAGACAACATGTGTTCTTCCAAAATACATACTATGTTTATTTTAATTTCATAGAAATCCCAAATATGTCATGATTCTTCAACTACTCTATCACTGCCTCCGATTCCCCTGCCATAAATCACTAAAATTCTAGGATCTAAGTTAACCGAGCCTTCATCGTCTCTGGTGGATCAATTCTAACTACCTTTTGGTTAATAAATTATCATAATCACCATACCAAATCACCCTCATTTTACAAGATTTTAAATACCATCATTCACATCATCATTGGATCACTATTGTTTCTGGTGGATCTATTCCAGCCACCCTTTACTCGAAATCTCACTTTACCTCACCTCTAGAGATACTCGCTCAATCTAGCTCATGGAACCACCATAGCCCATACCATTGTAAGATTTCCATACTCACTATCACAACACCATCATTATTTTTAAACCAAAACTAAACCTACAATAATTATTCACTGCGCTAAAGAGTGATTGCACAATGATCAATTTATCAGGTGAATTCAAATCATCAGTCAATCAAAATACTGATGAAAAAAATTGAATAAAGGAGGGATAAATGCATGAAATACAAAAGTAAACATAAAATTATGGCAATATTTATTTTTCCATCATTTAAAAAATATAAAAAATAAGAATTATAGTAAAAAATAAAATCAAATTCCCAATCCTAGTAAAACTAAATAATTTAATTTTAATTCAACAAAGAATGATCCAAGATTTAATTTATAAAAAGACTTATTTCACTTTCATCATGGAAAGTCAAGAACATGGATTAATATAACAAAAAAACATCCCAAATTGACATTGAATCAATCAACAATGAAGAATGAATCTACATCATTTTCTTTGGTGAAATATGAGAACTACATCAATAAATAAAGACTCTACGGTATTTGGATCGTTGATCCATGATTCCACTACTGTCCGCCAATGCTCTACCCTATAAACCTCTCCTTACATATATAGGGTTAATAAGATAAACCTATAGAGAAGATATAACAAGGATTTAATAGAGGTTTTCAAGGGTTAAAATATTTATTAGGTAATTAATAAATAAATAAATTTAATTCATTTATTTTACCCAATATTCCATTGGAAACTACGCTAAATCAAAATGCCAGATGCCGACAAAACTTATATCATGCCTAGGGTAAAAACCGCATTCCAATTTTAATGGAAGTATCATTTTTACCATATGAGACATAGTTTGGGCCCATAATCCCACATAAACTTTTCACCTAACTCTAAAAATATTATATAAAATATTCCAAAGTTTTATGTGGAAGAATAAAAGTCGTTACACCAAAATATTAAACCTTTAGACCTTTCAGTTGTGATACTATTTGTGTGATGTATTAATTAAACCATGGTATCAATGTATTATTTATGTATTTTTATCTTAGGTCACTATAAATATTATTTTCATGGAATGAAAAAGTGATGTGAATTTTGTTAGAGGTTGGAAACAAATATTTCATGGTGTGAATGAAAGTGTCATGGAGTAAATGGGTGTTTTTCTAGAACATGTATAAATCCGGGATCCATCCAAAATTCATATATTCACCTTATTTTTCCTCAAACCCTAGATAACCTTGGGTTCCTATTTGTAGCTCTCAGATCCCTATTTTCTTATACTTTGATCTATGGTTCATGAGATCATGATCCTTTTGTGATGTCTATTGACAAGGGGGAGATGGGGTATACGATTGGTGACATGACATGAAGAAAACTAATCATTTTGGGGAAACCATGTTCTCATAATTTGAGCCATTGGGACTTCATCCCACCCATGTTCTAAGGCATCTGTACCTCTAGAACTTTAGGCCATGTATTATAATAAAATAGTTTTTGTGGGTTCTTTCCATTCTTTATGGTGAGGGATGAGGCTTGAACTACTGGAATGTCTAAGTGTGCGTTTTGTTTGGTTACTTTTGATCCTATATAACTATAATAAATATAAATAATTAAATGTTACCCTACCACATGAAATTGGGAAAGTGGATATTAATGAGATGCAGATGTGGATACCTGATAGCAATGATTGCATGGTGACGAGGTTGCTGATGTTTGTGATGTGGTATATGGTGGTGGAATTTGGATGATTGTTTTTAATTTATGAGGATAATTTATTGTATTTATGATCAGATAGATATAGTATAACCTACCAGTTAAGTATCACTTAGACAGTATACAACTCTGTAGACATTTAAGAGCAGTGATAGAAATTTCTGGTCCTAGAGAATGAAGAATTATGGTGATGATTATGGATTTATGATTTGGTTATTATTTGTGGGTTTGATTGATTATGTTTCAAAAGTTTAATAAGAGTCACAAATTCTTCTTGATTGATATATCTGTTACGCCCTACTGATATTTGTGGCCTTTAACTTATTTCCATATTTACTTTTTTTTTCTACTGGTGATTAAGTTTTGATGATTTTTCTTGGTTGATTATCACTCTTATTTACCATTTCATATTCATTATAGATAGATGTTGATTTGTTTATATGGATAATACTACTAGGTATTCCCAAAGTTCTCACCCCACTAAAGTTTTCCAAGTGTTTATAGGGTAGGTCACTGGAGTTGGGGATACTGTTCAGGTAGCTTGGATAGATTTGGTAATTGTATTGGAGTTTAAATTTTATCTTGAATATATTTTACTTTATGTTATACAATTAACATGTTGGTATAATTTGGGTTTTGGTAAATTGTTTGTAAAATAGAAAATCCCTTGGTGTTTATTGGTTAATATCCTTTTATCGCTTTTCCACATATTCATTTATGTGGGTAATGCCTCCTATATGTTAATTTTATATCATATATGCTATTCTCCACCCTATGGACTATTTAAGGTGGGATTTGGGGTCCAATCCTCTTCATTTCCAGCCTAGAAGGGGTACTAATGGAAAGGGTGGGGGTAATGATAGAGTGGTATTATTTCTTTTGGTTGAGATTTATGGTAGAGTTTTGGGTTAGGAACATGTGAGGATTTCATAGGATCAATGGGTAAATAGTGAAACTCAAACCTAACAAGAGATTTAGACCAATGATACTAACTAAGAAATAGATATTTAGGCCCTCTTGTGATTTGATGCAAGGAATTTGACAACCTACTAAATTTTTTAGGTGAAAGTGTAGCCATTAGAGGGTAGAAATCATAGAGAGATACATGAATCATGCCATTTTTTGCATTAATATTTTCATCCTAAATCATATAAGTGTTTTTGTGATTAATGTTCCATGACTTGATTGATAATAATTTTCATTTCTTGAAAAACTGATTACATATCCTTATCAAGTGTAAAATGGTAATCAATTAGAATATATTTTTTTGGAAAAAACCATATTGAAACTATGATGTGTTATTCTCATGCCTGCTATAAATTTATTTTTTTCTAAATTATTTCTATTTATACTGGTGAATTGTGTAACATGTCAACCTATTCCCATGATTTTTACTATTACTATCAAATATTTCTTAGAAGGTTCTTATTGTATGGAATTAATGGTTTTAAAAGTCTTATGAAATTATTGGTTTTGAAAATCTTTAAAAACCATGAACCCCATTAAAATTAAGTTATAATAAATAATTGGTATCCTCTTCCACACATTTATGACCTATTTGATCAATTTAGGGTCATGGTTATCACACAATTTTCTAATCATTCACCCTAACCATGAACCATGGAAAAATAGATCTGAAAAAATGGGGATCTAATATGATTTACCTTCTAAAGAACTCAGTTACCCCTAAACAGGATAGGAATTTAGGGTTTTTTATATTATTATGGATTTTTATGAATTATTTAGGATTTTTTTGAGATACTGGAATGGGTGGGTGAGGTAGAATATCAGTTGTATTTTCCACCAAGGTTCAGTTCAATGCATAATAGAATCTTGAAGATTTAATCTAGTTTGTTAAAGATGTTGTGTAATTCTTCATTTTCACATAATTTTTAGAGGTAAGTGGATTCTATCTTGACTCCTATTTATTATAACTTAAATTTTATTTATGGTTTTTAGGGATTTTAGTTTTTTAGTCTTTTATTTGGGATTTTGAGAGTTTTTATGAATTTTAGGATTTTTATGGTTTTTAGGGTTTGCGGAGGGAACCCCACCCCATATAACAACATGATATGCATAATGGGGAATCCTAGGATGTATATATTCCTATCTCACACTGGTCCCCTCCACCCATATGGGAGGTTATGAATTTATCAACAACCAATGAATCTCGAAAGCTAGATTCAGGCCTTATCTACAATGTATAAGTGGTGTAAACCTGTTGGGATATAAGGAGCATGGAGTAATGTATCAGCTCAACTATCACAACCTTTTAAATTTTTTGGTATTATTAGTGATTTTTATGATTTTTATGGGTTTTTAAGGTTTTTAGGAATTTTATTGTTTTTAGGGTTTTAAGGGGTTTTAGGTTTTTTAGGGTTTTTTGAGTTTTTTAGGGCTCTTAAGGCTTTTTAGATTTTTTTACATTTTTAAGGGTTTAAAGGGTATTTAGACATGTGTTACCTTCCTCTTATGATATATAGCATTTGTTAGAAATTTATTATAAGGATATATTTCAATTATCTGTTATGTAATTCCAAGAAGGTGAAAAGAATTCATAGTGATAACCCCTATAAAAATTGAGAACTGGAACATGAATAAAACCTATATCTTATTTTTTCAGAATGGATAAAGTTTTGTGATGTTAAAATAATTACATATGATTTATAAAATCACATTTCCATGCTATGTATAGTTTTTAAATTATTAATGAGCATGCATAGGTATAAAATTATAGGTTATTTAAATTGCAGTAATCATGTTTATAGTTGAAATATATTTGTATGAATTTCTTACTTAATCATGTTGTGTGTTGAACATGTTGTAACTAAATGTTGAAGAAAAATCATCCCACCTTGAATACAGTATGAAACCATGTTTTTTTGTAGTAAGATGTTTAAAGAATGTTTAATTTGGGAATAATTAGCATGAATCATGAAAATTAAATTTCGTATAGTTTTATTTTGTAGTTAGAAATAATTTTACTAGTATGGTAAAATATTTAAATAATTACTACTTAATCATGAAAAACATAATTCCTAGGAGTATAGATTGTGGTAATTTATAACTTTTAACTTTGAAATCATTCTTATATGTTATTATTGAAATGTGTTTATGATGATTTCCTAGGGTTGTGACTCGATGAAGTAGAGTGTTATATATGATGTGTTTCTTGGTGATCAATTGACTTGAAATATTGGTATTATTTTTCTAAAAATCTATTTTCTGAACTATAAATTTTCTCACTAAAGGTTGGATAACATGAAAGTTTCCTTAATAGAACTTAACCTTTTAAATACAATGATTTTTTTATAATTGGTATGAAGTGATTATTTTTTATGAAGTTTTATACTTTCATGATTATGTGATATTTTTTTTTGAATGAATTGATATAATCACCTACCATAAACAGCTAGAAATTTAAAGTTAGTAGTGAAAGTGGTTGGTTGAAAAATCTAAAAATTATAAATAATGTCTATCTTTCCTCCCTTAATACCTAAGAAAAGAATAATTAAAGTGGTGATTATTGTTGTTTTTTATTGCTGGATTTAATGTGATTTTATATGTTTTATTACTGTGTCTAATTTCTTTAACTCACCTTTATTAAAAGGTTAAACACACACACACACACATATGGATAATGAACTGGTTTTGTGAGAATTTGGAAAATTATGTAAAAATACACTTGAAAGAGTTTATGAAATTTTTTTAAATCCTCCCTTAATTGAAGTGTGATATTTATAAAAGTTGAAATATAATGTTATGTGTTTTTTGGTGTGTTTAATATTATACTTGTTCTTGTGTGGGTCTCATGGAGAATAATGTGGTGACGTTGGTGAATGATTTAGATGTGGGATGAGTTAGGTGGATGGGCTGTGTTTGACTTCTTTGGTGGGCATGGGAAGTTATGGTTTGGTGTGGCAGTGGTGGTTTGGTTAGTAGTATGATAAGGGAGTTTTCCTTGTGTTGGTAGTGTATGTTATGTATTAGATCATACGATGAGGGGTAAAAAACCCCCCATCAATATTCGTTCTTTCATAAATTTTTTTAAATCCATGTGGGTGAGTCAGAGCCATCAAAAGTAGAAAATATCATGATGTAGTGGATGAGTTTCCTTGATATTTTTACTTGCAGAAACTGTATTTATATTGATATAGGTGACTGTTTTTTTTAACGAATATGGTGTTGTGCTTTCCATTGTAGTTTTTTGTTTTGATTGGCCTAAGAATATGTTGGTGAAATGATTTAGGTGGTTGATGTTGTGTTTAATGAGGGTAGTTATATGGCTATGTAGAATGTTGTGTGGGAAAGATGATTGGGTAGAGCAGTGTATGAATTATTTTGTTTTGTTGTGAAATGTTGTTGCTTTATATGATGATGAAGTTCCTTGTGTGGTTTATAATAACCTTGTTATAATTTTATTGAAATTTATGCCATCAAAACTTCAATGAGATGTTAGGAAAGAGAAGTATAAAGAAGAATCATGGGATTGAGCCTTTATGAAATTTCAGTTTTAGGAAGTACCAAAGTTTTTTAGAGGAACCTCCATCCCTAATGTTGATGATCGATTAGAATACATTGATGTATTTTTTTTGGTTTGTAAAGACTATATATGAATTCTAGGTTGTGTTTCTAGTTGGTTTGTTTCAAAAATCAGCATAGAGATGATGGGAGATGAATTGTGGTGGCTCAGAGGAGATGTATTGGGAGGGGTTCCTTTAGTTATTTAAGTCATATTTCTAATCCTGATTGAAGATGCGTAATTGTAGGAAAGATATTTAGGATATTTGTTAGGGGATATTAGTGTACATAGATTTGGGAATCATTTTATAGATTTTAAAGGTTGGTTTATATGTTATCTACTCAATGAGATGGACCGAACTTATTTATTTGAATATACTTTGAGGATAGATTTCTGATGATCTTTTGTTCCTCTTCAACGGTTGTCTTAAGAAGTGGTGAGAGATCGAGTGGAGATTGTGGAGAGATATTTTTCTATAATGGAAGGTTTTAGTGAGGACCTCTCCGAAGTAGTTGTGTTGTTTAAGATGAATGATCTTAGTTTCCAGACTTAAATTTCATAGAAGAGAAGAGTGGGATGATATTCTAGAGCTAGAGTATAGCTTTTCACCCTAGGGTTGAATATATTGAGGTGATTGGTGTTTGGAGATCTAATATATCATGATCCAACCCACTATATCTTCACATAATTGAGAGGCATGCTAAGAGTGACACCCCTAGACTACCTCTGATAGGAAAGGGGATGACAACTATTCCTGATTAGAAATATCACACACATTGGAGGTCTTAACCTATAGAACCTATACACATGTTCACCACAAAACTCTATGTGAGAAGAAGAGTAATAACAAATGAAATCAACCGGTGTTTGTAAATGTGTGAAATAATAGGGATACATCAAAGAATAATAATCCAAACTAAAAAAATAAAAATTTCAAGATACACACCCAACCATGAAAAGTTTCACAACCATGAAAAGGTTCCCAACCTAGAAACTACTAAAAAGGGAAGTCAAGAGAGAACCCCACTCACAATCTCCTACAACCAAGCACAAAACACAGTCACTACCACCAGGTACTTCTATAATCTACCAAAACTGAGTCCACCAAATTCACTATTTATCAGTCTTTCATCTGCATATTACATGACACATGCAAGAAAATCCCATGAAGGGGTGAGTATATACATACCCATTATGATGCCCTGAAAAATATAAGGAAACAAAAAAGGAATGGTTATCTCAAACCATAATACAAGGGGTGAATATAACCCAAGAGATATATATCATTAAAGAAACCCAATTGAAGAGAGATAGGGAATCTCCATCTTCACAAATAGTTTCAAAACAAGGTCTATCCACAACTCCATGTGTCTATGCTACCCTGTTTTTAGTATCCTAATGTAATCCTCACTAGAATCAATGTGGAGGGCCTGCTCCTTTCTACTGCATACCACAGCTAAGGGAGTAAAGACACCAATGGAGGAAACATACCTAGCTAAAGCTGGATAATGGGGGAGTTACACTCAATATATAGAGGATCTGTTCCCTTTTTAGTATGTGGGAGTACTGAATCTACCTATATATATGATATTAGGGTCATATTACCTTGATGAGTTGGAGGAGTTCCAATATTAAAATCACTCTGATGATCAAACTTGAGCACTTCCATCATCTAACCATCATTGAAAAATGTATCCTTCTCACATCACCTCACATTATATCTCTAATTTAGAAACAAAGACACCATTTAATCCTATGAAAAATTATTCTCAGAATAGACTACTCACAATCCCAATTTCAAGACCTGAGGAAAGAGATATAGGAGGTAGAAGATTCTTGGAAAGTATAAGGAGTTTTCATTAGGGTACATAGGGTGTACTATGAAGCCTAAGCCTAAACATGTCCCACTGATGCACTCAACATGTAAACAACTATGTACAAAATGTATCTTAAGGGAAACATATTGTATGGGACCACATGGGTTCTAAGGAGTGTTCCTTAGTGAAAATAATTCCACTATTTGAGTAGGGTATATAGGTTGTGGATAATATACATGGTGTGTATCCCACACAATTTTCCTGAGTGTGTCCACCAGAACATTCCTTGGATACCTAGATAAGGTCACATAGCGTGTGGGTCTGCCACATAGCATGTGATATTTATAGTGGACCGAAACCCTAGACACCATAAGATTCATAATACACAAAGTGTGTTCTTATGAACTAAATGCTGTGTAGATCGGAATTTCACAATAGATGTGGTATCTTACTCTATTATCACTGGATCATCTATTTTTGCAAGAACACTCACTTTGATCTTTGAACAAGGCCTGATCTATATTAAAAATCCCATCCTTCATTGATTCTAAGTCTCATATGGCTAAAAATTAGAGTGTCCATTTATCCATACATGGTTCATCAGGCCTCCATCTCTGTTTAAGTTCCCTGTATCTAGGACTAACATCTATGATTACATTACCACTCCATGTTACTTCTATAAGTCATAGAATCCATCATTTTTCACATAAATATCATGAATACATAGGTTCAATCATGATTGAACTGGTCTGAGTAATGTTGAATCTTTAACCCCATAGTCCAACGATGAAGAACACAAATAATGGAGGAGGGAAAGGCATAATAAAAAAGTGAGAGTATTGTTGGCCGTTGAGAACCTGACCAATGATCTCAATTGTAGAAACTAAAAGTTATTAAATACATGGGAAAAAAATAAATAAATAATCAATATAAAAAACATTGGTTAAATTTCTAGGTGATGTGGATAATGAGATTCAAATAATTAAGAAGATATTTAATCCATCCTCAAAAATCAAGAAAATAAGGGAGGTAATCTTCAAAATAACATACCCTAACTCAAGAATAGATAAATCATTGGTGAATAACATATTTTTTAGTTATGTTATTGAAGACTCCACTTCATTCTTTATTCCCCCAAAATATCCTTAATTTTTCATCATCAATCCATAACCCCAAACTCATCCATCAATGATAATGACAATTCTATCCTTCTATTCTCTAACCCCATAGGGATATAGAGCTATATCTATGGATTTTACCTAAGTGTGAATTTATATATGATGGGTCTAGGTTTAATAATTTAATAAGATAAATAAATTGATCATTTAGTTTATCTAACACACCCTCTAATGACTACAATACAATGGAATGTTCTACATAAACAAAAGTTATGTCTTTATTAGAGTAAATCCTATGTTATTGATTTAACCAGACTCACATATTTACTATTTGAGGTTTTGATCAATAATAATTCCATTTATTCTGAAATTTATTGCATGCATGATATTAAAATATTTAATATTTTTACTACATGGATATTACGGCCTTACAACACCCAAAAATTCACACCGACTCTGAAATAAATTATAGGATAATTCAAATAAAATTTCAAAGGGTTCAAATGTGAAAATAAAGGCTGTTACATGATCTATTTTTGATGTAATATTATGGGACATTATTAGTACAACTACCTAAAGATTCAGCATGTTTCTCAATATTTGGAAGGGATTTAACCATGGGTATTACTTAAGATAGTCCTACCCATTTCACAAAAAGATCTATAATATATTTTTGAACTATTTTTGAAATATTATTTTTTCATTTTAAATGGTTAGTGTTATTTTTTTTAAATAGTGCGGATGTTTTATTCTAAAAAAATTTTAGATTAAAAAATTAGTGGTTTTTAAAATATTTTCAATTTTAAATATAATAAATGTTAATGGGGTTGTTATTGTGTGGTCTATTGTGAGGATGGGTGGTTTTAGCCGTGTTATATTGGTATATGTGTTCCTGTTAGAGAGGTGTCTCCTATGATCATCGAGATTATTGAGTGATTTTTACATTGGGAGAGTTTCATCCCAACTCTTACTGAGAGTGTTGGTAGTATATATATTTTTTAGTGGTATCTTTCCTCAATAATACTATTTTTTAATTGGTTTCACATTATTTCAACACCCATTATTCATTTATTTGGTCTTTTTCTAGCTATAATGAGATTACTGAGAGGTATCTCAGGAGATAGTTATTCATAATTCTCCCTTATCCCTTCCACATGGGTTTTGTTTTGATTATCTATGATTAGAATTGTTTTAAAGGTATTTGATGTAATAGAACGGGATTTTTGGGCTCCTTAATTTGTGAGTTTTGGGAGTTTTAGGTGATTAGGGGAGGATAGAGGAAGGAAGAGTGACATATATCTAGAAATTATATTTGGGGAGTTTGTTCATGATGTAAGGGAAATTTCACAATTTTAAGGAAATGAGGGCTATTTTTCCTTATTTTTTTCAATTTAAGTTTCACAGTGTGGACATGAGACATGAATTTAAATGGAGTTTAGAATCAAATATTTTATGGAATTAATGAGGGTGTCACGATGTGAATTTGAATTTTCCCCCAAAATATATATATTTAGGATCCAACCTCTATTATTATATTCACTTTCTTGTCCCTCAAACTCTAGGAAACATAGAGAGCCTATTTGGATCTCCCTGATACATTTTTCTCAGCCTTTGATCCATGGTTCATGAGATAACAATCCCTTCATTTGAGGTAAGAATCCTTCCTCTTCCACATTTTTTTCTTATACAATTTCTATCATGGGAGTTTGGGACAATGATGATGGTTTAGTTTGATAGGTGTTAGGTTAATAAATTTATGGGATCTTGCAGTGATATAGATTTTTGGAGTACCCCTTATGTTTCTTGGTATTTTGATCGTATTCTTCTTCCATATTATGCAGTGATTAATAAAATTTCATTTGAGGTAGAGGATTTTTTGACTTTTATTACATCTTATGAAATAATATTCTTGAGTGGACTTGTTTTTATTTTTATCCTTGATACATTCATGTTTCTACATTTTTTGATAATTGATATTTATTGATAAGTGTTATTTATTGGGAGAGGGAAGGGTAACACAAAACACCTTAAAGGAATATTGAATTTAAAAGAATATGATGAACCAATTAAGAGGAAATTAGATGGGAAAGTGTGTGTGTCTGCCTTATTTTTTCCAGGTTAATTTCTATATGTTGAACCTTATCAATCAATGCATGCTATTGTGATACTTGGTTATACTATTTTTCATGAACTTGACACCTCCACAATTGAATAATTTATTAACCAAAATTTAAAATAAAATATATAGTGGGTTACATTAATCATTTGATGAAATGGGAAGATTTATGGAATTTCTAATGAGATGTTAGTAAACTACCGATGAATAAAATACATGATTGGTATGATGAGTGTTGTAAAGGGGAGTGAAGATATTAATAAACTATTAATAAATGAAATAAACAGTTATGTATTTAATAAATGTGATGAGATATGAGTAGAAAAATCTAGATCGATATATGGATTAATGAATGATTATGTATGTATAAATGAATGAATCATAAAACTAACAAGCATGTGAATTGGTAAATTATAGGGGATGACCGTTATGGGTATATGAAATTGTTGTTTATGTGTCCTCCTTTTATAAAACCTTATTGTTATATCGCTATTACTTATTATTGTGAAAAGTATTTATTTATGTGTGGTTATTTGGTTTTGGATGGAATTATGGAAATGCTTATGAGGTGGTAATGTAGATAATGGATTTAATTGATGTTAACATGAGATGTTATACCTTTAAAGGGTGAAGTAGGTTGGGAGGATTCCTGATCCACATCATTGTTATATAGATACATGAAAGGATGAATTATGTATTGGAACTCAATGGGATATAATGTCTCATATTAGTTACATATTTTTATGGGTAGTGATGGCTCTAGTTTGGTATGATCATGAAAGGTGTGGGAGTGGTGTGGAGTACTCGATGAAGTCATGATGATGGGATAATATACACATAGTAGAGGACATGCATGGTAGGGGGAGGGTATGAGGTGAATGATATATATGTTCATGATACCCTAATTTGAGGAGGATGATATGATTATGATGATTATAGGTTGGGGATATACAAGGAAGGATGAGGGAATGAGGTTAATGTCTTTCATGTATACATTACCCTACCACATATATAGACGGGTTGTAGCCAAGTGGTATACCACCATAATCTTGTATTGAGAGACATGATTTCAAAACCAGGTAGAGGGGATATTTCTTGGTTATTGTATCATTCACTATAGAAGCAATGCAACAATACTGTAACAAAGAAACAATTCACAAAAAATGGGATTTTGGACTAAAAAATTAGAACTTAGGCCTATAGAGTGTTCATGAAATCAATGGACTTTGGAAAAAAGGGACTTAAAAATATCATCAATAAAATAAATTTGGGCTATAAGGCCTTTAGGACACCATCAATGGGTAACAAGTGACATGGAGGGATCAGATGTATGAATCAACACAATAGGAAGACTGTATAGTTTGGAAATACATAGGCATTGCTAGGTGGGTTGACTCAATAGAGGGATGGGTGTGTTAGTGCCTATAAACAAGACATCCATCCCCATATATTTCAATTGTGGAATAGATGGGCGCCCTACCATATGAATTTCAACATAGTGGGACCAGTCATATGGCATAGTGCAATAGGCATATGATATATCATGGTTCCACACATGCATCATCAGGTGGGTGACTCGAAAGAGAGATGGGTGCAATGACACCTATAATCCATACATATTCCCATATTTATATTTTATGTGGGATGGAGGTTTTCCCTTCCTTAGTGTGTTTAAGTATAGTAAGATTTAATAATTCTTGGTGGGGGGATACAACTTTTAAATTGGAAACACTATGCGAAGACTACTAATATAAGGGAAACAAGGAATAATATTTGTGACATGGCATGAAATAGTATTCTTATTCAGAAAAAAAACATTCTTAACCTTTAGGCCACTGGACCTTTTTTCCACCCATGTTCTAAGGAATCTATTCCTATTTTCCTTTGAGATATGTGTTGTAATAAAATTGGTATAGTAGGTTCTTTCCATTCTTTATAGGGAGGGATAAGGCTTAACCCATTGGGGTGACTTGGTATGTGTAATATTTTTGGCTTATGACTTATTTCCATGTTTACTATTTTTTATTGGTGATTATATTTTCACTATTTTTATTGGTTGATTATCACTCTTTATTACACTTGAAAATTCATTGCATATGGATGCTAATTGTTTTAGAAGTATAATCCTACAAAGTATTCCCAAAGTGCTCACCTAACCATAGTTTTCTACGATTTTGCAGGATAGATCACCAGAGTTGGGGTTTCTATTCGGGTAGCTTGGATGGAGTTGGTAGTTGGCTCAGAGTCTATATTTTCTATTGCATATATTTTCTTTTATGTTATACAATTGACAAGTTAGTATCATTTTTTATGGGAAATTATTTTTGAAATGGAAAATCCCTTATTATTGATTGGTGAATCTCCCCTATTCTGTTTCCCTTATATTCATTTATAAGGGTAATGCCTCTCATATGTGCATTTTATACCCTTAATTATAGTCACCACCCTATTTCCTATTAGAGGTGGGTTTTGGGGGTCACTCATATTCATTTATAACCTAGGATGGGTACCAATATGGGGTGGGGGTGTGATAGCATGGTATCAAAGATTTTGGTTCAGATTTATGGTGGGTTTTTGGGTTAGGTACATGTGAGGTTTTCATGGGATCAATGGGTTAATAGTGAAACTAGAACTTAACATGTTATGTAGACCAAATAGACCAACTATTAAATAGATATTTGTTCCCCCTATGATTTTATGTAAGGAATTTTATAACCTACTAAATTTTTTAGTTGAAAGTGTAGCTGTTGTAGGGTAGAAATCATAGGAAGGTACATGCGTCATTTCATTAGTTACATCAATAATTTGACCCTAAACTATATAAGTGTTTTTATGATTAATTTTTTTGCCTAAATTTTTAATTATTTTCCTTGATTTTTGAGTTGATTACATAAAATTATTAGGATTAAAATGGAAATCAACTAGAATATATTGTTTTATGAAAACCTTGTTGAAACTATAATGTGTTATTCCCATGCCTACTATAACTTGTTTTTTTAAATTATTTCCATTTCTTTTGGTGAAGTGTGTAACATGTTGAATTATTCCTATAATGTTTATAGTTTTTAGAAAATTATGATTTGAGTGTTCTTATTATATGAAATTATTGGTTTTAAATTTTATAAGAAATTATTGGTAGTGAAAATATTTATAAACCATGTGTCGCCCCTTAATACATTCAATACTGATAGATTAAAATTAATAGTTTTAGAACCCTTCTTAAAAATATTTCAATCCTTGTACATGTTTTTATTCCATGTGTTACCTTCCTATTATGATATAAATAATTTTTTAGAAATTTATTGAAATGATGAATTTAAATTATTGGTTTTACAATTTCAGGAAGGTGACAAGCATGCTTAGTGATAACCCATTTAAAACTTGATAACCATAACATGAATAAAACCCATATATTCTTTTTTTCCACTATGGATAATGTTTTTTTTATGATAAATTAATTATGTGTGAGATGTAAAATTATGTTTCCATTCCATGTGTAGTTATTAAAGTATTAATTATCATGTATAGGGGTAAAATTTTATATTGTTTAAAATTTAGTAATCATGTTTGAGGTTAAAGTATATTTTTTTGAATCAATTACTTACTCATGTTGTGTATTGATAATGTTGTACGTAAATGCTGAATAAAAATCATGTCACCCTAAATATAACACAAATCCTTTTTTCATTAGTAGTAATATTTTTACAGAATGCTTAATTTGGAAATAATCTTCATGAAGTATGAAAATGAAAGTATGTATAGTTTTATTTTGTTGTTAGAAATAATTTTAATATAGTGTTAACATGTTTAATTAATTAAAACATAAGCACACCAAACATAATTCATGGGAGTATAACATAATTTAATTTCTAATTTTAAACTTTGAAAGAATGAATATGTGCTATTATTGAAATGAAATTATGATGATTTCCTTGGGTTGTGACTTGATAAAGTTTATTGTTGTATTTGATGTGTTGTTTGGTGATTAATTACCTTGAAATATTGGTATTATTTTTCTGAAAATATATTTTTGAAACTATAAATTCTATTTCTCAAGGTTGGATAACATGAAATTTTTCCCAGTATAACTTAATCTTGGAAATCCAATGATATTTTTTTAAAAATGGTATGAAGTGATTATTTTTTATTATGTTTTATTCTATGATGATTATGATAATTTTTTAATGAATTTATATAATCAAATTCTATAAAAAGGATAAACATTTAAATCTAGTAATGAAAGAGGTTGTTTGAAAATTTTTAAAATTGGCAATACTGTCTAGATTTTCACAGTTAATCCCTAAAAAAATAAAAATGTAAGAAGTGATTTTTTTATGATTTATTATTGGATTTAATGTGATTTTCTATATTTCCTTACTATTATTTATTTCTTGAACTCACCTTTCATAAAAGGCTATGCACACACACACACACACACACATAACGAACCAATTGTGTGAGAATTTGAAAAATTGTGTTAAAATATACCTACAAGAGTTGATGAAATATTGTGAAAACCATACTTAATTGAAGTATGATATTTGTGAAAGATAAAATATTATGTTACACACATGTGTCATGTTTACCATTATCCTTTTGTTTGTGTGGATCTCATGGGTAATCATGCAATGAAAGTGGTGAACAGTGCATAAGTGAGATGATTTAGGTGGAGGGGCTATGTTTGGTTGACTTGGTGGGCATGAGAAGTTGTGGTTTAGTGTGGTAGTGTTAGTTTGAATAATAGTGTGGGAAGAGAGTTATTGTGTGTTGGTATAATATGTTATGGATTAAAAGAAATGAGTATGGGGGAAACACTCACATCAAGATGAATTCATTCATAACATGATTCAAAGACATGTGGTAAAGTTAGGGATGCCTAAAGAGGATAATATATTGATGAGGTGGATGGGTTTCTTATGTTTTTATGATAACAGAAGCTATTTTTATGCTAATAAAGGTTCTTGTTTTGTTTAAATAATATAGTGTGGTGTTTTCGGTTTTAGACTTTTTATCTTGATTGGCATGAGAAGAGGTGGGTTAAGTGATAGAGGTGGATGATTTTGTGTTTGGTGAGGGTAGTGATATGTCTATATGTAATGTTATGTCAACATGATGGTTGTGTAGAGTAGTGTATGGATTATTGTGTTTTGTTTTTCAATGTTTCTACTTTCTATGATGATGATGTAATTTTTGTAGTTTATGATAACCTTTATGTCCTTTGATCTAAAGTTATGACATCAAAACACCATGAAGATGTTGGGTGTGAGAAGGAGAATGGGGAATCATGAGATAGGGAATTTCTGGAAGGAAGTATGAAGTTATTAAATGGAACCTACATCCCCAATGCTAAAGATCAATTGAAAAAATTGAGGTTTCCTTTGGGTTAAAAAAGACTTAGGATGAATTTGGGGTTGCGTTGGTGGTTGTATTTTTTTTGAAAAGTATCTCAGAGACGGTAATAGATAAAGTTTGGTATCTCAGAAGATATGTATTGAGAGGTATTACTTGAATTATTCAAGAAGGATTTATTATCCCGAGTATAGATGTGTGATCATAGGAAATAGATTCAAGATATTCTGTAGGGGGTTGGGAGTGTGAGTAGCTTTGGGAACTGTTTTATGGAGTAGAAAAGTTGGTTTCCACATTATCTACTTGATGAAAAGAACTGAGAATTTTCCTTAAATTCTACTTTGGGGAAATAGATTCTATGATATTTCATGTCTCTTAAGCTATTTTCTTAGGAATAAGTGAAAGATCAAGAAGAGATTGTGGAGAGAGATTTGATTGAAATGTAAGGTTCTGGTGAATATATCTATCAAGTAGTTGAGATGGTTGAGATGAATTATTTGAGTTGAGAGGATTAGAGTTTGAAGAAGAAAAGATTGAGGTGATATTATTGATCTTGAGAACATCTTCACACCTTGGAGTTGAGTAGATCGAGTTGTTTGGTTTCTAGATAGATGATATATTTATGATGTAATGTTGTAGGATATCATCAGTATGACTACCCCAAGATTCAGTGCGTTTCTCAGTATTTGGTTGGGAGTTTTCCATGGTAATGTATTGAGTAATTCTAACCCCTTTCACTAAAATATTTATAATATATTTCAAAACTCTTTTTAAAATAATTACTATTCTGGATTTAAAATTTGGTGTTCATATTTTTGAAACCGTGTGGATGTTTTATTAGAATTTTTTTTAGATTTAAAAAGTATTTTTTAAAAGGTTTTAATTTTGAAATATGGTTAAGATGAATGGGGTTGTTAGTGTGTGGTTAGTTATGAGAAAGGGTGGCTGGTGGTGTGTTATATTGGTAGTGGTGTTTCCATTTGATAGGTGTCTTATGTGACCTCAGGTCTTCTTTAGTGATGTTCCTATTAGGGGAGTTGTGGCCCAACTCTTGCTTAGTGTTTTGGTAGTATATCTATTCCACTTTATAGGAAAATTTCCCCAAGAATACTATTTGGGTAATGGTGGCACATACTTTCAACGCCAATTCTTCCTATATGTGGTTGTGTTCTAGATATAATAATATTCCAGAGAGGTATTTCATGGGATATTTGTTTAGAATTTTTCCTTATCCCTTACTTATGGGTTTTTTTTGATTATTAGGGGTGATAATCATTTAATAGGTATCTTATGTAATGATATGGAATTTATGGGCTCATTAGATTTTGATTTTTAGGAGTCTGAGGTTCTCAGATGAGGCTGTAGGTAGGGAGAGTGATATAGAGATGGAAATTCCATCTAAGGAGGTTGTTCAGGGTGTGAGGTAAAGGTCGCATCATGAAGGTAGTGTGTCACACCCAGACATCTGTATTAATTTTTATTTTTATTTTATAACTTTTATTTTTCATTAAAATTTCTTTGTTGAGGTGCGGGCCGGACCCAACGAGAGTGTTTGTGTTTTGCTGATAGACGAGCGTTTTGGCGTCATAATGTTTGCCTACACGCACAACAGGAACGAAGCCACATGGCTTCGCCTGATCAATGTGTGGCCTGCCCGACACATGAGAAATTAATTAATTATCGAGCTGAATAATAATTTAAGCACAAAAATGAAATAAGAAAAATGATTAAATAATTCAAGAGTTGTTTAATAATAATAATATTGGGATTATTTATCTTATTTTATTATTTCAGTTAATATCTTAATTATTTAGATAATATTAAATTATTATAATGGTTATGAAATTATCAGCATGTTAATTTTAATGTTGTTACTATTATTATTAACTTTTTTAATATTTTAATTAGGTTATAATTATTTTTAAGTTATTGTTATAAGTTTTTTTAACACTATATTTTGGCACTAATATTACTACTACTAATGTTAACAATATTATTGTTATTTTAAGTTGATTTGGAGTTTTTTAAGGTTTTTTGGAGTTTTTTAAGGTTTTAATTAATATTTATTTTTATTTTCCTTTTATTTCCTTTTTCTTTTCTTTAATTTCTTTTCTTCCTTATTTTCCCTCTATCCTCTCCCCCTCTCTCCCTCGTCCCGCACAAGTTTCCCCCCTGGATCGCGGTGCACTCCCCTCCTAACCCTAGGTTGCACCGCCTCCACTCCCTTCTCCAAACAATCGTGTCGCACCGCCATAGTTTCCCTCTCCAGTAGTCCACCACACCCTCACTTGGCCACATCACTCTCCTCATCAGACAACTACAACACCCTCCTCTCTTCCGGCAAGGCAGACCTCTAGAGCCCTCCCTTCGAACCAGTGTAGCACAGCCCCACCGCCCCCCTCACCGCGCACACACACCCCTCACGCCGCCTTCCTCTCGGTCGAACCAACCAAAAACTAGCGCGCGCCGCCTCGGCCTTGTGCTGCACCTCCCCTCCCCCATTCCGGTTTTCCTCGCACCTCTTCAGAACAACATTCCCCACATCCCTTATTCATAGAAGACCCTCCGATAGTTCCCCTAGCACCCTGAACAGCCTCCTTCAGCGCACCAAACCGCACCCGCGACCCCCTTTTTTTCCACACCTCTTTTTGGAAAAACTCCAACCAGTGAAACTCACCTCTGGGAACCCCTCGCCTCACTCGGCCAGCCTCCCTCATCATCGATGCAGTTGTGTTTCGTCTCGATTAGTTGTTTCTTCCATTGGGTAGGATTTCGGGTTAAGTTTTGGTGTAATTGGTATGATTGTTTTATTTTAAGGACCAATTGTGTGGTTGCGGTGCCTTTGAAGTGCAATGGATTTTTCACACCAAGATTGTGAAATTTTTCTACCTTCCAGGTAGGTGGTTCCTCATATGAGTATTAATTTTTAAGTTTATTTTCTTAATTAATTAATTTACCATGTTTACGAATTAGTTAGTTTGGTGCACATTTAATTTTTACTTGAGTTTTAGTATGTTTTAATGTGTTTATTAGTGTGTTAATATGAAATGAGTCTTTTATTTCTGTGAAAACCCCTGTCGAACTGCTTGCTAGTGTTTTATAAGTTGTACAGTTTATTTTGTTAGGGTGTGAAAAGGGTGAAATTGTTGTTTTAGTGTTGCGTCTATTTGTGTTCAGTCATAAATAAAATTTGGAAGAGTTTTTGGTGTTTTAGTCATGAAAAATATTTTTTAAATGGGTTGGCATGTTTTTCAGGTGGTTTTTTTAACTATTGTAATGGTCTTTTTAACTGTGCGGGTGGTTCCTTTAATCGTGTGTGTGATGCAAATTGTGTTCCTGAGGTGGCATTGTGTGCATGTGGTCGTGTAAGAGGGTTTGGGTTGGTCTATTGTGTAAAGAGGCATTTTTCTCTTTAAAATTGGTTGATGAAAATTTGAATTGTTTTATTAAATAATTATTAAGGGTGAAAAATTGTTTGGGTTAAATGGTGTAAACGTTTTTGGTGTGTAAAGTCATGCGACATGTGTGGAAATTGTTTAATAAATTCTTTTAATGGTGTGTTTGATGCTGAAAATGGTTTCTTTGACTGTGAAGTCATTTTAATTGGTAGTGTAAGTGATGCAGATTTAGTTTTGGGATATTTTTAGTGTGGATCTTATTTCAAATGGCTTTTGTGTGTGAAAATGGTGGTTTTTGCGTGCGTAGTGTCTTGTTTGGTTTGAGTATGTGATTATGAAATGTGACATGAACTCTGAACAACTTGAGCACAAAAGGAAAGCCTAGGTACTAGGTGGGTGGACTAGGACTAGTGTGCTAGATATATGGAAGTGGCATCGGCCCAGTTTCACTTAACTGGATTGATGAGTACAACACTAACTAAACTTTTGGATGATGTTGGGAGACCACTAGGTTATGGATGTGTTTCCCTACTAGTGTCTCATGCACAAAAATGTATATTGATGTGTTTCTATACCATTGTTCACCGAGACACGATGTTCTAGGGTCCCACTTCTTGCTAGTATCTTTAGTGCCTCTCCCATATATTGTGCTCCTCTTTTGATTTGTGCTCACCGTCGGCACACGGTGTGACGTTAGGGTTACCATGAAAGTGTGTGCGTGTGTGTGTTTTAAGTCAAATTTCTTTTATTTAAAGTAGTTTTCTATAAAAATGATTTCATTAAAATTTTTTAAGCAATTATTTATTTTTATTCTGTTAAATTGAAAATGTATTTGTCATTTAATAATTATACATGGAACCTTTTCTCAGTGGAATCCTACTGGGCTTTTAGCTCACACCCTACATACAGCTTTGGGTGTATATAGATTCTGTTTCTTCTACATTACAGTTTGAGACAACGAGCATAGCATTGATGGTTTGGGTTGTCAGTGGCACCCTCCTATTGGTTTGGTGGACATGGCTTGAGGTTGTTTCACCTCATATTTCTTGGAGGTTTGGGTTAGTATTTTTAATTCTTCCATTTTTTGTTGTTCCCTTTGGATTTTTGGTTCAACTTGTAAACTTTAATCTTGACTTAGTGTAAGGGTCTATTTGGTAGTCTGATTTTTAGTTTCAATTTAATCATCTTTCTATTTTTTTTATATTTATTTATTCGAGTAAATCATTCCTAAGTTTTTTTTGATAACTGAGCACTTGTGCCAGCCCATGGGGATCAGGAATGCCCTTTGGGCCTTGCCGCAGACCGGGTCAGGCGCCGGGTCAGATGACGACCTGGCCTGGTTCGTGACAAAATAGTATCAGAGGAGGTCTGTTCTTGTTATTTGGGGTGTTAGTTAGATCAGAGATAGGATTTTCAGTACTCAAGTGGTAGGTGCAGGAAGAACGTCACGAACTCTTTATTTCCCCGATCCTCGAGTAACCAGGGATAGTCTGGGATTTAAGTTTGGCTTTGGTATGTGTGGATGGAGGATGATAGTAGAAGTAAACCGGTACTACGCATGGTCTCACATGGAGTAGAGACCCATGTGATGCCCGAGAGTACGGTTCAATACTCCTAGTGGTTGGTGCTTGCCTAGGGAATGGTCTGCTAAACCATGTAGCCGGGTTAGGCATGACCACTAGTTCTCCATCCAGGTGCTTTAGTGTTCATGAAGTCTTACTTCCATTTTGGGTTGGCATGAAAGTGTTTTATTGTTATTATTTTTTTAAAAAAGGTAATTAGACCTTGGGTTTTCTCTTATTTTACTTTGGTGTGTGTTCGACATGATTTTTTGGGTGCGTTTCTCTTGGAATTTGGTGTTTGATTTGTTGAAAATTGAATTTCTAAAAGAACGTCTTGGGTTATTTGAAATTGAATTGAGTTATTTTTGAAATGGGAAGAATTTTTAAAATATGTCTTGGGTTTTTGAAATGGTTTGGAAAAAGGTATTTTTGAAATATTGGGAATGTTTTATTTTTGAAAGTGGAATAACCTTACTTTGTCTAGTGGTATTCCTATGGGTGATCGCATGTGCATGTAGATGTGATTAATGGAAAGTTGCTGGATCATGTAGATGGGTTCCTAAGTGGCACAAAGATTCGTAATTGCGAGGCACCATGGAATATCAGCGGCGATTGATTGATTTTTAAGGATACTTCTTGTTTTGAGAAAAAGTGGGGTTTTCTTTAAAATGGGTTTTTGTGTTTAAATGTTTTTGTAATTGTAAAATAGCTATGATTTTAGAGTGAAGAAGACTTTTTTGAAAGAAATTTTGGGCTTGTTGTGCAGTGCTTGGTTTTTCAAGAGAGTGTTTTTATTTAAGAATGAATTGATGTTTCAAATTGGAATTACTGGAATTGTGTCTTAGGTGTGGATGTTTGTTTTGTGATGTGTTTGGATTTGTAGAATACCATTTTGTTTATTTTTGTTCTGGATATGCCCCCTAGAAATGTCCCATGGGTTTCTAGTAGGTTTCTCGATTCTTGGATCGGCCCTGACTCCTAGTGGAGTGGTGGAATTGGGTTCTGCTTGGTGGTGTCGATTTTTCATAGATGTCGAGGTTAGTTGGATATCGTTGAATACTTTGGGAAAGTTTTAAGTGTCTACTGTTTTTGAGGAACTCCAAAAGTTGAGTGGGTGTAAGTTGTACTGGGTATGTCAGGTGGAGTGGGACTAGATCAGTGAACATGGATTGTTTCGTTTTAGTTGCGAATGGGGATGTCATGAGTGATCCTCAAGACTAACCTCATTTCCTGGTTGTACCTAAGGAAGTGAAGGCGAGAGAAAGTGGTGGATCTCGTAGGTTCTCAGCCAATCAGCAGGAGGAGGTTGAGGTTTTTTGACCTTCCTGATGAGTTAGTTTCATGTTCCCCAAAAGTAGTGTGGAGTAATTAGTTTAAAACTCGTAATAGTTGTGGTCTTGCTCATATTGTTGTAAGTGTAGGTCCCTCATCCAATGAGGGGTGTGAACCAGAGGTTATTGTTCTTAGAGTGCTCCTTCCATTATATTGCACCTCGTGTTTGACAAACAGCTCAATCTACTATATTTAGTGCGGTCAGTCGGACACTCTAAGTCATTCACTGCAATTCTTAGTTGGGATGTTGACGGAGTGTCTGCTTTAGACACGAGGAGAAGTAGGTAAGTTGGTTTTCAATTGGAGGAAGTTCTGGTCAGAGGTGGCCAACTTATGATTGCGAGGCGGTGGATGCTTCAGACATTAGGGCCCCAACCATAGGTCTCGGGGTAAAGCTTGTACGCAGTCAAAACTCATTGGGTGTGGGATGAGATTGGTCCGAATTAAGTCCACAGTGACAGGATGAGGACAACTTAAATTTCCTTATTGTGGTATTGCCTTTTAAGGATTCATTTTTTTTATGGGTATGAAAGCCGTTTATCCTTGTTGTAGTCTTAGTTTGTGGGAGTTCCTCTTGGGCCTTAAAGTGGTATGAAGAATCAGTATTCTTATAAAGCCTGCAGGTGTGCTCCATGGACCTTCTTGTGGTCAGTTATGGATCAGAATTGTACTCATCTTGGAGATGCTCATGTCTTGTGGAATTGACATGCACCTATCTAGTTCACCTCCTGGTTAAGGGTTTCTACTATCAAATCCATCTCATGTGGCAAAGTTTTTTCCAGTGTAGGAATCATCCGTGTAGGCCGTCCTATGTTGGTGGGTTTTTGATGAAGGGTTCAGTCTTTATTTCTCAAAGTAAACTTGGAATGCCTGTGCGGGTGTCGTGGTGTTAGTAAAATTCTAAAATGGTGGGGAGACCCATTGCGGGTCTCGCTGGCATCTCCTCTTGTGTTGGTTTGGTTAAACTTAGGGAGATTGGATGGTCAAGACAATGTTAGATGTTTTTCTGGGTTGGTGATTTGTTTTGGTCTGAAGAACCAATGTTTGACGAGAAACCTAATATGGTGGGGAGACCAACATAGGACGAACTTGTGGAAAAAACTTTGTCTTCAAAGTGCGCTGGGTGCGACAACCCCTTACTTCCGCTCCGCCCGACCTTGACCATGGTAACTGGTTAGCTTGGGCAGTGGGTTGCTTGATAAGCATTCTTGGGGATCTCGAGCGACCCTGGTGACCCCTAAGTTAGGGGTTTGGGTGTTCCATGTTGTAGTTCTGTTTGAGGTAAATTCTTTGCTGTTGGTTATGTTTCTTGGTGACTTTGGTTTTGTGATTTTTGAAGTTTTAGTTCATGAGTGTTTGAATGCTCGGTTTTTAGGTGATTGAAGTTTTTTTAAGTATCTTCGTGGTATTTCTTGGAAACCTTGGTTGACCAAGTATTTTGGGACTTTTGGGGGGCATAAAGTGCCATGGTGGGGAGAATTGTCGCACCCGGACATCTGTAATAATTTTTATTTTTATTTTATAACTTTTAATTTGAAATAAAATTGCTTTGTTGAGGTGCGGGCTGGACCCGATGAGAGTGTTTGCATTTTGCTGATAAAAGAGAGTTTTGGCGTCGTAATGTTTGCGCGCACACACGACAGGAACGAAGCCAAGTGGCTTCTCCTGATCAATGTGTGGCCTGCCCGATGTGTGGGTAATTAATTAATTAGCGAGATGAATAATAATTTAAGCACAAAACTGAAATAAGAAAAATGATTAAATAATTCAAGAGTTGTTTAATAATAATAATATTATTAGGATTATTTATCTTATTTTATTATTTAAGCTAATATTTTAATTAGTTAGATAATATTAAATTATTATAATGTTTATGAAATTTTTAGAATGTTAATTTTAATGTTGTTACTATTATTAATAACTTTTTTAAGATTTTAATTAGGTTATTGTTTCCAACGCTTTTTCCGGGGCACACACATCCGTCTATGGAGGACACACAGGTATTACCCCGCATTCCCGCTTCCCAAAGGCGGGCATCATCCATCACATTTTTAGGGATGTTTTCTCATTGATTGAAACAGGATGATGGGATGTCGGTTCTTCCTTTCGTGGATTCCTCCTCAGAACTCGTCACCTAGTCCGAGTCTCCCTTATAGATTTAAGATGTTGTTCATGAAACTCTTCCTAGCACCATATCTTCATGGACACCAGTTAATTACATTGCTTCTATCGGGACATTCCAAGGGGTCCGGTTAGGGCAGGAACCTTCAGTCAGGGGAGTAGTCATGTTGGGCATCACTGGCAGGTCTGGGCGTTGGGACACTGGCGCTTCTGTATTCTGTACCTTATTATAGGGATTCTCGAGGGCTTGGAAGCCCGAGGAATCCCACATCGAACGCGGGGAATCATATTCCATGGGCATGTATCTGAGGTTTTCCTCAGCTTCTCATGTTTAACACAGGGTATGCCGTAAGTTTAATGTCCAGCGGAGACGGATCAGACTGATCAGAACACTGACTAGAGTGGATCATATGGGTGTAACCCCTGGAGGGAACACCGATATTGGGGCTAACAAGTTGTTGGATTTCTGAATGCTATTAAATGGAATGGATAATGGGGTGGCATGATCCCACCGGGATGTGGTGGCCCATATAATAATCAAGATGGATAATGGGAGGTTCCGTGAAGTGGATGGTGAATGGGATGGAATCGTCATGAGGATGACGATGGTTTTGGGCTTGAGCCTTAAAGAGGATTCCTACGTATCCTCGTGGCAGGGAATCAAAGTCCACATAGTTCATCAAATGACAACTTACCGCCGATTGAGGTTTTTAACAGCTTACCGCTGGATGGGGTTACAATGACTTACCGCTGGATAAGAGTATCAATGGCTTACCGCTAGATAGGGTCATAACGGCTTACCGCTGGATGGGGTTGAACCGATATGAAGATGGTCGGGATGATTGGTGGATGGTGGGGTTGAACCTCAGGGAGGATTCCTATGTACCCTGCCTCGGTAGAGATCAAATACCACGTAGTTCAGGATGGGTTTTTTGTGCAACGGCTTACCACTGACTGGGGAAACAACAACTTACCGCTGATTGGGGTCCACAGTTTAACGTCATACAAGATGGGGGCGAACTGACATGAAGGTGGTCGGAGGGACCGAGTGTTGGGCTTGAACCTCGTGGAGGCTTCCTACGTACCCTGCCTTGGCAAGGATCAAAGTCCACATAGTTCAGAGGGGGGGGGGGGGGGGGTATTTGGGGCTTACACTCTGAGGTAGCCAAAAGTGTTGGTGAACCTATGTGAATATGGTTGGATCGACCGGGGTGGTGGTCTTGAACCCTGTGGAGGATTCCTACGTACCTTGCCTTAGCAAGGATCAAAGAACTCATAGTTTGATGGTTGGGGGTGGGGCTTACACTCTAGGTTGCCCAAGGTGTTGGTGAACCGATGTGAAGGGGGTCAGAGCGACCAATGGATGGTGGGCTTGAACCTCATGGAGGCTTCCTACGTACCTTGACTTAGCAAGGATCAAAGACCTCATAGTTTAGAATGATGGTGGGGCTTACACTCTAGGCTACCCAAGATGTTAGTGAACCGACGTCAAGGGGGGTAGAGTGACCAATGGATGGTGGGCTTGAACCTCGTGGAGGCTTCCTACGTACCTTGCCTTAGCAAGGATCAAAGACCTCATAGTTCGGGATGATGGTGGGGCATACACTCTAGGCTTCCCAAGGTGTATTTCATGGTCGGTGCTTACTCTAAGCCCACATGAGTCATGCTTGGTGTGAGAAACAAGAGACAACAAAGACCTGATGATCACATCGCAAAAGGTGCGTTCGTGGCAAATGGAGTGGGGCTTACGTGTGATCGCAACCCAAAGAAGAAATAGGGGGGCTTATGCATGGTTAGTAGCCCGAAGAGGTTGGGACTTACTCCATGATGGAGGCCCGGTGGTGACAAAGCCCAGTGGGAGAGGGATTTGGTACCGAAGAAAGGAGGGGTCTGGCATCTATACCCCCCCCTCTGGCCCTTGGGACCGAAGAAGAAAGGGGGAGCAAGGAAGTTGCCTCCTATAAGAAAAGCTAGGGGCTTACACTAGGTTGTTTTCCCTTTCCCCATGGATAGATGCTGCTCCGATAAAGAGGATATCATTCCATGTGAGGAATGATCTCACTCCCGTGGAGACCAGTGGGCATGCATAATGTCTAAGGTGGGGGCACCCCGCGTGCGAGGCATGGGGCGAGGTCACAGTTTAATGTCATGTGATGAGGATGATGGTGCTTGGATGTTTAACGTTATGTAGCTCAGACGAGGTGGGTTCACTCAACACCCCTAGGAATTACATAACCAGTACCCTCTGCACCTTGGTGAAGAGAAGGGACAGGCAATGTCGTGGCTAGGGGGTGTTATGGAGCGAACCATTGGGGGGTCTACGTTAGCGTGGCTATGCGAAGAAGAAATAGCCATTAACAGGCCTATATGAAGAAGCATGAGGCGAATCAACGCAACGGGAAGTGGTGTCCAGGGGACTTTGAAGTTGCTTCGTGCAAACCTAGAAGGTTTCATGAGAGAGGGAGTTACAGAGCAAAGGGGTTTACTAGTAGAGGCCTCGTAGTGCTCTGGTGCACCATGCAAGGGAAGGGATTCGTGAATGTGATGGCTTCGCGAAGTGAAGTGGGCTAACCTAGACATAGGGAATAGGTGCATAGAAGAGGTGCTTCACGAAGTGGAAGGGCATTCGCGAAGTAAATCCCTACAAAGCATGGGTGCCTTGCGAAGCAAGGTCCTATGAAGAAATGTTCTTTGTGAGGCACAATGAATCGGCCTTTCCATTTGAGTCACATGTGCAAGGGGGGTGATTCACGAAGCATAAATGCTCTATGATGACTCGAGTCCCCTTTAGGATATCCTCCAATCGCTAAGTCTCTTAGGCTTCGCGAAAGGCATCCCTCTCTAAAGAGGGGGTGAAAACAAGGAAAAGGGGAGGCACTTTGTGAAGAAAAATTACCTTGAGAAGATCATGGTTCGCAGAGAAGAAAGTGATTCATGATTTGAGAGTTGGAAAGAGGAAAGGTCGGATGATCTGTGTTTTGGGCTGGGGGGAGGTTGGTATTTATAGGTAAGAGGCATTGCAGAGCAGCGCTCGCTCGACGCGAAGATGAATTCCACTCCGCAGCGGGCTCACGAACGTCAAAGGGGATCATGGAGCATCCCACCTATTGGCTTCACAGCGGGCTCGCGAACGTCAAAGGGGATCGCGGAGTATCCCATCTCTTGGCTTCACGGAGGGCTCACGAACGTCAAATGGGATCACGGAGCATCCATCCTTCTAGATTCACGGTGGGCTCGCGAACGGAAAAGGGGCTCGCGGAGCATCTCGCCTCCTTTCTTCGTAGCGGGCTCGTGAACGTCAAATCGTCTCGTGGAGCATCCCACCTCTGTGCTTCATGGCAGGATTGTGGGGCCATGGTACTCCTCGAAAAGTCTTTGCGAGGCAGCTTTGTAGCCTTTCTTATTACCCTTCTCCCTTCTGATTTTTGGCACCAACAAATTCCCCCCTCAAACTTGGAGCCAGGGAGAAATCAAGGGTTGAAGTCTGAGGGTCAATCAAAAAAATTCCTTGGCCGTTTCGTGAAGATGGCTCGTGAAGGAGGATAGTTGAGAGGGAAAGCGATGGGTCAACTAGGTGCACCACGAAGCTCACCGCGGTTGAGATGCTCCACGAAGTGGCGAGGGCCGTCGCCTATAAATAGAGTGGTTTACATCTCTTTTGTCCTTTCTCTCCTTTGCGATTTTGGATTTTAGCACTCTTGATTCGTGAAGCTCTGCGTACTCTGCGAATTAGGCCTTCAACTTCACGGTGCATAGCGAGTCTTTGACTTCGCATCTGTGCGCTTCACGACTCCGCGTTCGGAGGCCAAGGCAGGGTCCGTGAACATACTCTGTGAACGCGCTCCACGAACGAGCTTCGTGACCGAACCAAAATAATTTCCCCAACCTAAAAGACTACATGGCTCATCAAGAAGATTCCTAGGGGGTCCTAGCGGATACTGCATGAAGGGAAGAGATGGAGAATATCATGGGTTTAAGAGAGCTAGTTCAGAGCCACTCTGACCATGGTTATTTGGTTGAGCTGCTATCAGAGAGCCATAGGAACTACCCATTATAAAAGAGATTGCCCTTGTATGGCCTTGGGCTAAGGGATGACGTCTTCATCCCAGAAGGGAGTCAAGATGAACTAAATTACTAGTTCAGGAGCACGTCGTGCCATCACCGATAGTTTAGGGTGGCTGATGGCCATGCCCTGAAGGACTTCACACCCGTCATTGTTGACTTCTTATACAACCACCTGAATAATGTTGATGTGAAGGAGTTATAGCCGGAGACGTCTCCCCCCTATGCATCAGACAATATTGAAGGCGGCTTTGGGGAACCTAGAGAAGGGGTGTTCTGAGGAGTGGGACCTGCGCCAGGACGACAACTTCACAGATGATTAGGTCTAGGCCTACTGGGTAGGCACCTCGGGTGAGGAGTTTGGGGTGGAGCTGAGAAGAGTGGGCCTGTATGAGGCGTCTTGGGCCTCACAGTTTCACATCTACCAGCCGAAGCAGCTGATGTCGGAGCTGTTGAGCAGGTGGTCATCGAGGACAAACACATTCCATTTTCACCATGGGGAAGTTAGCATCAGCTTGTAGGACGTCCACCAGATCTCGGGGGTTCCGATACTGGGGGCTATGTATGATGAATTCCTACCCATCATGAGTGTGTGGGAGGACCCATAGCAAATTCCATCGCTGGAAATGGATTTGATAGAGCTTGTGTCAGGAGAGGACAGGGATACAGTGAGGGACTTCCATTTCAAGCGATGGTTCAAACAGTTCCTGAGCTTCCCAGAGAACAGATAGTTTCCGGCGAGGCCTTGGACTTGCCTGAATGGGGCTAGGAGTAAGGAGCACTCATACTGGTGACTTTTGGAGGACAACCAGTGGAAGAAGTGGGGATGGTGCGATAATAAAAGATAACTATTGACCGCGTTCGAAACATAGATTCTATATTGTGTTAGCTTGAAATGGGGATGACAAAAGAGGGTCGACCGCAGACTATATTCGAAACACGGGGCCTAACTCAGAATTTCATCGATTAGCCTTCTAGAATGTTGGCCCAGGATAGTAGGCAATCCATAGGCTGATCATCCATACTGTTAGGGGGTTCCTTTAGACGTGAGAGAGGATGAGAGTCTGAATCAAGGGCACACAAAGCATGGAGAGTGGAGTGATGGGTTGTTTTAATAGAGTCCAACACTCTTGAAATTATGCCACCGTGGTGGAAACACACTAGGTGGATACACTAGCCTAATCAGGGATCAAACATACTTCTGAACAGGAACGCTCTGACAAGGAAACTATCGCCTCCCAACGTTTATAGTGGGGCATCCCGAACTTGTTCAGGGTAAAGTCTCAATTTTAGGGTTCCCCAAAGAGCTCAGGCCAAGGGACTGAAAAAGGAGGGGGAAATGAGAATTATGGTTCCTGAGGATAGACCCGGAGGCAGGATGTAGGGGGTTCCTACGTATCCCATGAGAATAGAAATCAATACAAATGTAGTTCTAAGAGTGCAGTTTAACATCATACGGGATGAGGAAAGGCATGTGTGGCGATGGCTGCGCCAGTACACATCCTACCAGAACTACTAAGCCCACATGAGCCGTGCTTGATGTGGGAAACAAGAAGTAGTGATGGGACTTTCTTAGAATAGGGAGGCACATGTTAGGGATGATGGGAGATTAGATGACTGACGTCCCAATGATGTTGACCAGCCTATATAAGGATCCTAGATGCGCTGAAGAATAAAGTCGAGTATATTGGAATTCCACTTGAACATAAGAGAGTGGAAACATGTGAATCATGATGCTCGAAATCTGGACCACAATGATAGTGGCATGATGATAGGGGATATTTGTTGACCATGTTAGAAACACATCATCCATATCGTGTTATCCTGGAATGGGGACATACAAATGAGGGTCGACTGTTGACCGTGTTCTAAACACAGTACCTGTAGCAAATGTCGTCCGGGATCATTAGGGATGTTGGACCGAAATGGTAGGTGATCCAAGGCGGCATGAGACCAGGCCATCAAATGGGTCCCTTCAGATGTGTAAGAGGATGAGGATCCAAATAACGGGCTCATGAATCTTAGACATGGAACAAGGGGAATGTCCCCGTGAAATTTCCACACTTTGGGATCTTTTCCTAAACGCATCTAAACATGACTATAAGACGTATCAGAAAGAGGGAGCCGAGTATCCTCCCATGGAAAAGGGTCCTGGGTCCGCACACTTATTGCTTAAGGTCCTAAGGTGGACCGTTAAGGGGGGCTTGATCTAATGGGTTGTGCGTCGGGTGGAGAAATAGCCAAACGTGACATGCAGTTCCCATAGGGAGATCTTAGTTTAAGGTCATAGAGCTCATACCACACTGGGAAGAAGATGAAGGAGGCACATGGTGTGGTCTTTTCAAAAAAAACCCAACGTGAATGAGGACCCATGAGGTAATAGCTACACCACATGTTCCTCAGAGAGTTCGGGTCGAGGGGCCGAAAGAGAGGGGAAAATATTTTGGATTCTTGGGGATGGAACTAGAGACAAGATGCCTGGGTGTTCCTACATATCCCATGAGAATGGGAATCAAACCATATGTATTTCTGAGAGGTGGCATAGTAAGGTAGCAGTTCCAGGGATAAAAGGGGTGCGCGGGTCCAGCCCTCACACCAAAAGAAGCGGCATTTGATAAGTCTTGTTTGTACTTTAGGGTGAATGGCAATGTTTTTTATGAGGTGATGTGCCTATAATAGAGAATCCAAGCATCAAAATAAAAATCAAGAAAAATTTAGGCATTTAATAATGGTATGGTGTTGGACTGATACCCAACATGATGTCCCTTAATAAAGGGCACCACAATGCTGTGCCATTTTTCGTCGTGCGACCATGGAGATAATGTCACAGTTTAGGGTCATGTGGAAGGACCAACCACACATTTTAACATTGTGTGGAATAGACGTAGTAGAGACGAGGCTAAAGGGGGAATGTGCACGGTGTAATAAATCATACCCGACATGAATGTGAACATAATCCCATACCACACCATGCACGATTCGGAGAAAGAAACCTCGGGCCAAGGGGCCAAAAAGAGGTAAGAGGGTAGAAAGTATGAGAGAATAGCTCTCAATTAAGCTAGACCTGTAGACAAGGTGTTCGAGTGTTCCTACATATCCCATGGAATGGGAGTCAAGCTGTACGTAGTTCTACAAAGGGGAAATACAAAAAGATCTTAGTTTAAGGTCTTAGAACTTGGACCATGGAGAAGTGGGACTATTCCAAGTAAGTGCGGACCTTAATCCGATCCCTAATCCTATGTGAGTCGAACTCGGTGTAGGAAACAATGGCGGATAAGGTATCTGAAATATGTGAAATACATACAAAGGGGAAATTGGTGGAGCACCGAATAATTTCCTTATCGTGGATTTTTCCTCCTAACATGCAGATGCACACTGAGGAATAGTTCCAAGAGTCTCGAAATTCTAGTTGGAAATGATGAGGTGGAGAAGGGTGTGAGTCATGTAACTGAAATTTTGGGCTTAATGGGGTTGGCGTGATGATGGAGGATAACTGTAAACCGTGTTCGAAACACAACATCCATATCGTGTTAGCCTAGAATGGGAACAACACATGAGCATCAACCGCTGACCAAATTTGCAACATGGGACTTGTATCAATTTTTTTCTCAGAACCCTTGAGGACATTGGCCCGTAATAGTAGGAGGGCCCTTGGGCCAAGCATCCATTTCATTCAGGGGTCCCTTTGGATGTGAAAGGTGATGGAAGCCCTAATAAAGGGGAACACGAAGCCTGAAAAAATGGGTGAAAGCATGTCCAGGAAGAATCTGACATTCCAGGTGCTAAACCAGAGTACCCTTGGGAACATTGGTGAATCGTCGAAGAGGACCGAGGGGCTCATCTAGAGAATGGACAATTTGAAAAGGCAAGGATAGCACAAGGGGATGGAAAACTCTTAGGAGGGTGAAGTACATGGCGTGGTCATTACAAATCTGACGTGAATGAGGACATAGTCCCATGCCACATCATATACTCCCCTCCCTGGGAAAGGGTAGGCCAATGGGCCAAGGTGAAAGGGAGATATCTAAGAGATGACACAAAGTCTAGACGTTTGGGCAGGCCTATGTATCCCATGAGGATGGGAATCAAGCCACACGTAGTTCTTGAAGATAGTAATGTGCAGTTTGTCGTCACGCAGTAAGAACACAAATTGGTAAGATACCCCAGACACAGGAGGTGTACGGCGCGGCGAGTAACCCGATGTGAATGGAGACCAAATCCCATACCACACCATACAAACTTAAGTGAGAACCTGGGTCGGGGCCCTGAAAAGGTCGAGGGGCCTGAGGTTGGGCCTCAGATGGAAAGGCCCGACCAGTTTTCAGTTTAACATCTTGCAGTGAGGATGAAAAAAGGGGTAAGATACCCCCAAACAAAGGAGGTGTACGAAGTGGCGAGTAACCCGACGTGAATGAGGACATAATATCATACCACACTATACAATCCTGTAAGAGTTAAGACTTGGGTCGGGGGCCCGAGATTGGGCATGTGAAGCATGGCATGGCCTATGCTCACGGTATGGACGATAAATTATAGGAGGGATGTCTCAAGGGGATTTGTGTGGCATGGAAAAATAGCCCGATTTGAATGAGGACATAAGTCCGCTATACACCACACAACCCTAAATGAGAAATTGTTCCAGGGGTCAGAAAGGGCCAAGGGGCTGGAAAAGGCCAAGGGGCCTACGCTTGGGCATCCCAGCCAATGGTATCCATATGACCTCTTGTGCGGTTATAGCCTCATCACAGCTCCTAAGCCCACGTGAGCAGTGCTCGGTGTGGGAAACAAGGAGCCGAACTCGGCTCTCCCTGTCATATAGGGGTCTAATAGCTGACATCGCCCGAAGGGAGTCGTTGCTTGGAGATACAACAGGGCAGAATGAAACACTAGACTCAATGTTTGGGACATCTTGGGGTGGCTCTAACGACAAAGGATAGTTGTTGACATTGTTCGAAACACAACATACCTATAATGAACTGACTGGGAACAACAAATGAGCATCGACCGCTGACCATATTCACAATGTGAGACTTGTATCAATTTTTTTCTCAACATCCTTGAGGGCGTTGGCCTGAAGTGGTAGGAGAGCCCTTGGGCCTAGCATCCCTGCCGTTCGGGGGCCCTTCTAGATGGGATAGATGATGGAGTCCCAATCAAAGGAGTGGGTGAAGCACAGATGTGCCCATATGTGAAAGAGGTGGACACCTCCAAGTAGTGGGACGTGTGGCGGGATCGAGATGAGCTTAACGTGAATTGGGGAAAAATCCTGTACCACACCGTATGTCTTGACCCGAGGGAAGATTCTGGAATTTGGTCTGGGCCAACATACGAAATGTCTAGGCATTCCTACATATCCCATAAGGATGGGAATCTAGCCGTATGTAGTTCTTAAAGGCCATGCAGTTTAGCATCGTACGGTGAGGACATGGGAGGATAAGAAGAACAGGGAGTGGGCACATGGTGAGACCGTCGTAATACTGGCATGAGTGGGGATAAGGAAGCCTACACCATATCATGCAAGGATTCTCCGAGAGAACTATACCCAGTGTCAAAAATGAAATCTAGTTACCACCAAAACCAACACCAAACCTGGCCCGTGACAAGGTCTGAAGGTCGTTCTCGATCCCCACAGAATCCCACGGACTGACACAAGTGCTCGGGTACCATAAAATGATAATTGGGAATGATTTACCCGAGTTTATAAACATTAAATAACAAACAAACTCAGTAAAACAAATATGGATTTTTCAAACCAAACAATCTTTTAAAAAAATTCAGAATGGAATTACATATTTTAAAACAACTCAGAAATACTATAACAAAGGTAAAAAACCAGAAGGAAACATCCCAAGAACCCTCATGGTAAGGGGCACCGCCCTCAGGCCATCTTTAAAAGACTTCACCACCAAGGACCTGCTAGAAACCTGAACGACTGGAACAAAAAACTATACCCAACTTGCGAAAAAAAATAACCATGTCTACTTACACCCAAGAGTGTAAGTAGGGTGTGATAAAAATCTCAATAGGATTCCACCACTAATAGATTCCATGTGATAAACATTCAAATATGAAAAGCATGCAAGTTTTCAAAAACATGTAATTTCTAGTTACAATTTCTAAAAAATGCAACTTTAAAAAAAATTAGTTTTCAAGTGGGATAATTTAAAGAATCAACACTTTTAAAATAAATGCCAAAGATACTAAATTTTCCAGCCAAATATACCATATGCCGATGGTAAGTATAAAAGATATAATGAGCACAAGCAAAAGGAAATAATCCCTAGGCACTAGCTCGTTGTGGGTCCCAGGTACCTCATATCTTGGTGAGAGTAACCATCATAAATATCTGTTCTCATGCATGAGCCTCTAGTAGGGAACATACCCATAACCTAGTGGTACCCAATCATCATCATCATAGTTTAGTTAGAGTTGTAAGCGTCAATATTTCTAAGTGAAACTGAGGCCAAACCCCACGAATTCACTAGCATACTAGTACACGTCCACCCACCTAGATACCCAGGTTTTCCCTTTGTGCTCAAACAAGTTCAACAAGAAAAGAAGTATAATTTTCACATGAAAATATCATTTCCACATCACATATTAACCAAACAGAACACATGTACATCACAAAATTCACAAAATTCACTTTTTCATTCAAATGAAATTTGAAATCATAAACACACCAAAATAGCCCACAACACTTTTCACATCACTTCAACACTTCAACACATCCATTAAATTTTTTTATAAAACATTTACAAGGTGATAAAAATCACATAACAGCCCACACACACATTTCACATAATACCCTTTTTACCTTCAAAATCATTTTATCATCAAACTTACATGAAACATCCCACAAACAAGTTTTGACCCAATATCACAATTTAATAAAACATTTTATAAATTTACAAAACATTATAAAAATGTTTAACATCTTAAAACATCACTTAACCTTTCAAAAACCCATTATAGGTGAACAAACACACCAAACAGTACATATGCACCCTTTTACCACTTTTTTTAACCAACTAAAACATTTATAATTTTCATAAAAAGAACCCAAGTGGTGTAAATATGTCTTGCACACAAAACCCATTTCAAAACCAACATATAAGAAAAAAACTATACCAATTCCTATCCAAAATAGAATTGGAATCCATAGAGACATTTATAAAACCATTTTCAAGTGTTATAAAATCACCTTGAATAATAACACCAAAGATACAAATGAAAACACACATTTTCATAAAATGCTCTCAAGAAGTTTAACAATGTTTTACACATCAAACCTATTCAAAAACCCTATTTTTAGGCCCACATGAAACTAATACATTACCAAACCAGAATTGGAAGGCCAAAAAATATTTAATAAACCAATTCCAAAAGTTATAAACTACACCAAAATAATACCCCATGAGTTACACATGAAAACACCCAATTTCAAGTTAAAATTAAACTATAAAAGTAAACACGTAACCAAATCAATCATAAACAGTTTTTTCACTACACCCAACATATGAGGAATATGAAAAATGAGTAAATACAGAAAGCTAACTCATCAATAATTTTTTACACATAGAACCACCTACCTTTTATGTAAAAACCCTCAAAATATGGTGTGAAACATCAACCGCACCACCGCTGCACAAAATGGAAGATAAATCCATCCCTAAACCACAATATTTGACCAAAAAGACACCAAATCAAACCCTAGGTTCGAACCCTAACTTCTATACATTTTATAACATAATGAAATAGGGAGGAAACCCTAAGGGAAAAGGAAGAATCCAAGAAGGAATCACTTAACTTGAAAAATATTGAAGAAATAACCCCAAATACACCAGTATCTGAATTTTCAAACATCCAACCATTAAAGGTAGATTAGAAAAAGGTTTAAAAGATAATTTAAGAACTGGAATGGGGGAAAAGAGTGAGAAATGAAGGAGTTATGAAATAATCAATTTACCTCTTCAAATCTTGGCGATTTGATAAATTCAGAGAAGTTTTAACCAAATTCTCTATGAAACCGAGCTCCTAAGAGGGATAGGAGAGAATGGGGGTGCGCCTTGGGTATGTGGGATCAGGGGAGAGTTTGAAGAACAAAAAAAAACGTAAATATTAAAGGAGATATTAAATAATTAAAAAATATTTTTAATGCAGGAAATGGGCTTTCAGGAAGGCCCAATCCCTTAAATAAAAACCCATATCCACCATGATTATGGATTCTTAAATGCTTCAAATTACTACGGTGGTGTTAATAGGCTAGGTTATGACAATTTGGAATTGAAATGGATGAGAAATGTTGAAAAATGAAGGAGTTATAAAGGAATCAAAATTTATTTTTAAATCTGGAATTGTGCTCACAGTTTGGCCCAATTCATGAAAACTCACACATTCCTCCATAAAAGCTTAGGAAACCCGCAAAACAAAGCATGAATAGAAATTAAATGAAATTTAACTTTAAAATAAGCCATGTATGTGACAATTCTCTCTACCATGAAAACATTCCATCCCTGTAAAGCCACAATAAAGCCAGATACAAAAACCAAACCCAAACGATAAACCAAGATGTACTGTTTTGCCAAGCTTCACCCCCAAAGGCCAAAACACCTCCAGTGATCAATTAAGGAATGATTAATCTCACAACCCAAACTTACACCACTTTTATAAAATTATCAATCACATTCGTACTTTATCCCAAAATAAAACTCCTCAAACACTATCTGAACAAGACTGAAGCAATTCACCCAAACGAACAACAACTTCGAACAAGGTTATATTTACCTTACTTTAACAAAACCATTGGGCGCTCCCCAATCCCAATGTTTACTCAAGGAATATATTGGTAGCTAGATAGTTTTTAATGACACTACCTAACGCCAAGACAAGACCATGGATAAATCTGAGCTATTGGTATGGGGGCACACAAATAGGCACCCCACCATAGGAGACAACCTATATTTTTCTGAGACAGAATCAGGACACTAACAGGGGGAGGCCTGAACGGAATCCCTAGTACAAAGGGTATAATTCCATTAAAATTTAATGAAGGAATGTACATGAGAATCATAGTGGGTCTCCCCACCATAAGAACCAACCATCTTAACCGACCAGTATGGGTCGACACAGAAAGACCCAAATTTTTTTAAAGACTTGGGAAGGTCGCATGTTTAGTCCTCACGGTTTGGGAAACCATGCACTAACTATACAAATCATTCTTTCTGCATGGCTTCCTAGCACACAGTCACTACTAATCATGCAAAAACGGTGTCCTCATCACGTCTATCCAAATTTCCAACCATCTTTAATGATTCAATGGAAACCAAAGGGGGATGAAATGACATTAGGTGATGACATGGGTACAGGGCCCTCCACCAATTTCCACCGAATAGGAACAACATAAGAAAGATGATGACACCAAAGGTTCTATTCCTATCTTTCATACTGAGGATAATACATTGTACACGGGTTTAAATGACCCTGAGATTTCCCCTAACTATGATCCAACTTCTCTCCGAGACCTATGGCTGGAGCTCAAATGATTGAAGCATATTTGGCCTCACAGTTAGGCTTTAGAAACCCACTAAATGAGAATTCTTCTTTTGGTGCCACCAAAAACTACACTTCAATCCTCGATAAGATTTCCAATACATAACACATTCCAAAATCACTTTACCCTAACCCAATATTTCACTGAAACAAGGGCTTAGAAGATACAAACACATCACACCTTGTTTTTTCAGGTGAGAAACAATAGAAGTAAAGAACACTTATAATCACCTTCCTCTAAAATGAAATATTTTAATGTTTTTCCAAGGGAGAAATTATCCCAACATAACAGAGACTCTCAGAGGATTTCATGACTTTCACCTTTATGGTCAATCGAGCACATGACATCACAAGGAGTCACCAAACATGACCATTGCAACTAATATAAATAATGCATGGAGAGGGACCTTATACAACATCCCAAAACAACACACAATTCTAGAAAGTGGCCACAATATCCTCTCATGACCATATTTTTCACACTGGTAGTTTAACGTGAACTCCTTCTTCTAAGAGACTAAGAAGTACTAAGAGGACCTCTTAGACACCATCCAGATACTCATCCATGCAAACAACCCCAGAACACTTCCACCTTTAGAAAATCAGGAAACTTAAGAAGCTAAGGTCTCTTTAAACCTTCCATGATCACTCTCCCACTACAATAGGGTACAAAAAACCAAAAAAAGGAAAGGGTGTAGACTCATTCTAAAAAAATCAAGAAAAACATTCCTTACATTTATCAATTGGAGGATCTTCCAACAGCGAAACAACCTGGGATACACTTCATTTGTGCAATAACCCTAAATGGGGGTGTACCTAATCTAATGAGAGAACCCAAGGAACCAACAAAACTGGTCCATTGGTCAAAACATGCCACAAAACAGATCCAAACACATAAAGGGAACCGCTGTAAAGGTGTCCTGAAACATATCTCAGAAGAGACTACTAACCGGTCCTTCTAGCCCAGCTTACCAACCAATACACAAACCCAAAACAAGGTTCGAATAGGAGGGGTTCTTGGACTCAAACATCCCACAACATCAACAATTTCAAAGCACATAATACACCCCATCCTAAACCACTCATCAAGACATAAAGTTTTTCTTTTAAAAACATTTCTTTGAAAACAAACTGTTCAACGGTTAGTGTATCCCCCAATAGTACCCCATGGCCCCCACACATGCATGTTTCTGTGCCACACCGGGCACCCTCCTCATATCCATCCCATCACTCATCCAGTCATTCCATTAAGAATCCATCATCCTATATAACCCCATTCATGTGGTCGCTCATGAAAATACCAAAGGTTAATACAAAAAACTCATTCCACTTTTCAAACCCAAAACAATCAACCAATACTTCCTTTTTCTCAAGACCGTTAACCACGAAATCGAACCCAAATTACCGCATTAAAAAAAATTCAAAAAGGCACAATAATTCCAATGAAAACTCTCTTTCAAGTTATTCACATCAATTTAAAAACATCTCATCCCATTAAAACACCTTTCAATAGTTTATAAAACTCAATTGGAAACACTTTTTCATAACCAAACTTGACATAGTTCACGCTTAAAAGAGGTGAAAACACACCATTTTCCATTCCAATACAATTCTGAAAATTCAATTCTCCATTTTCAAAAATCTAACCATTCCCTCTTTATTAGATAATCATTTCACAAAAACTTTACGCTTCTTAAAACCAAGTCACTTTAAAACCAAAGTTCCAATATTTCAAAACTAAAGAACACAAGATAATGAGAGAGGAAACTAGTTTCAGTGGGTGACTTGGACATATGGTTGGCGGCCATATTCCAATCACTTAACCATCATAGATAGTTTTATAGTGAATATCTCCAGCTCCACATGGCTTTCCATACCCTGCAAGCTCACCGAGACCATTAACCCAACTCTCTTTTCATTTCCCCTAATCATCATCAATCCAAGAAATCCAAAGGACTCATATAAATCATGACTTCAACTAGAGACTCGAATCCCATAATGAGGGGTAGTGATCAGGAACACTACCCATAACTGAAATACCAAGTCCCAATAATCCTAACTCCACACTATCCTGACTATTCCCCAAATAATGTGACCCAAAGAGTTAACCAGAACCTCCTTTGATACCATTTTGTCACGAACCAAATCTGGTTGCCACCAAAAACGGCACCAAACCCAGCCCATGACAAGGTCCAAAGGGTGGTCCCGATCCCCATGGACCGTAAAAAGTTCCCAGGTACCATAAAATGAGAATTGGGAACGATTTATTCGAGTTTATAAACATTAAATAACAAACAAACTCAATAAAACAAATATGGATTTTTTTAAACCAAACAATCTTTTACAAAAATTCAGAATGAAATTACATATTTTAAAACAACATATAAAGACTATAAAAAAGGTACAAAACCAAAAGGAAACATCCCAAGAACCCTCATGTTAAGGGGAATGACCCTCAAGCCATCTTTACAAGACTTCACCACCAAGGACCTACTAAAAACTTGAACCACTGGAACTAAAAACTATACCCAACCTGCGACAACAAAGATAACCATGCCTACTTACACCAAAGGGTGTAAGTAGGGTGTGATTAAATTACCAATAAGATACCACCACTAAGATATTCCATGTGATAAACATTTAAAGATGAAAAGCATGCACGTTTTCAAAAACATGTAATTTCTAGTTACAATTTCTAAAAGATGCAACTTAAAAAAAATCAGTTTTCAAGTGGGATAATTTAAAGAATCAAATTTTTTAAAATAAATTCCAAAGCTACTGAATTTTCCAGAAAAATATACCACATGCTGATGGTAAGTATAAAGGATCTAATGAGCACAAGAAATAAAAAATAACCCCTAGGCACTAGCTCATTGTGGGTCCCAGGTACCTCATATCACAGTGAGAGTGACCATTACAAATATCCGTTCTCATGAACAAGACAATAGTAAGGAACATACCCATAACCTAGTGGTCCCAAATCATCATCATCATAGTTTAGTTAGAGTTTTAAGCATCAATATTGTGAAGTGAAACTGAGGCCAAACCCCACAGATTCACTAGCATACTAGTACACGTCCACCCACCTAGATACCCGGGTTTTCCCTTTGTGCTCAAACAAGTTAAACAAGAAAAGAAGTATAATTTTCACATGAAAATATCATTTCCACATCACATATTTACCAAACAGAACACATGTACATCACATAAGTCAAAAAATCCACTTTTTCATTCAAATGCATTTTGAAATCATACACACACCAAAATAGCCCACAACACTTTTCACATCACTTCAACACTTCAACACATCATTTAAATTTTTTTATAAAACATTTACAAGGTGATAAACATAACATAACATCCAACACACACATTCCACATAATACCCTTTTTACCTTCAGAATCATTTTATCATCAAACTTACACGAAACATCCCACAAACAAGTTTCGCCCCAATATCACAATTTAATAAAACATTTCAGAAATTTACAAAACATTATAAAAATGTTTTACATATTAAAACATCACTTAACCTTTCAAAAACCCATTATAGGTGAACAAACACACCAAACATTACATATTCACCCTTTTCACACTTTGTTTAACCAACTAAAACATTTACAATTTTCATAAAAAGAACCCAAGTGGTGTAAATATGTCTTGCACACAAAACCCATTTCAAAACCCACATTTGAGACCAAAACCACACCAATTCCTATCCAAAATAGAATTGTAATCCCTATAGACATTTATAAAACCATTTTCAAGTGTTATAAAATCACCTTGAATAATACCACTAAAGATACAAATGAAAACACACATTTTCATAAAATGCTCTCAAGAAGTATAACAATGTTTTACACATCAAACCTATTCAAAAACCTTGTTTTTAGGCCCACACAACACTAATACATTACCAAACCAGAATTTTCAGGGAAAACAAGATTTAGTAAACCAATTCCATAAGTTATAAACTACACCCAAATAATTCCCCATGAGTTACACATGAAAACACCCAATTTCAAGTTAAAATTAAACTATAAAATTAAACACGTAACCAAATCAATCATAAACAGTTTTCACACCACACCCAACATATGAGGAATATGAAAAATTAGAAAATACAGCAATCTAACTCATCAATAATTGTTTACACATGGAACCATCTACCTTTTATGTTGAAACCCTCAAAACAGGGTGTGAAACATCAACCGTACCACCGCCCACCATAAGGAAGATAAATTCAGCCCTATACCAAAATATTTGACAAAAAAGACACCAAATAAAACCCAAGGTTCGAACCCTAACTTCTGTACATTTTAGAACATAATGAAAGAGGGCGGAAACCCTAAGGGAAAAGGAAGAAACCAAGAAGGAATCACCTACCTTGAAAAATATTGAAAAAATCACCCCAAATACACCAGTATATGAATTTTAAAACATCCAACCATTCAAGGTAGATTCTAAAAAGGTTGAAAAGATCATTTAGGAACTAGAATAGGGGAAAAAGAGTGAGAAATGAAGGAGTTATGAAATAATAAATTTTCCTCTTCAAATATGGACGATTTGAGAAATTTAGAGAAGTTTTACTTAAATTCTCTATGAAACTGAGATCCAAAGAGGGGTATGAGAGCATGGTGGCGTGTCTTGGGTATTTGGTCTCGGGGGGAGAGTTTGAATCACAAAAAAAAGTGAATATTAAAGGAGATATTAGAGAATTAAAAAATATTTTTAATGCAGGAAATATGCTTTCGGGCAGGCCCAATCCCTTAAATAAAAACCCATATACACCATGATTATGGATTAATAAATGGTCCAAATTACTATGGTGGTGTTAATAGGTCAGGGTATGACAAGTTGGAATTATAATGGATGAAAAATGTTGAAAAATTAAGGAGTTATAAAGGAATCAAAATTCATTTTTAAATCTGGAAATGGGGTCACAATTTGACCCAATTCATGAAAACTCACCCATTCCTCCATAAAAGCTTGGGAAACCCCCAAAACAAAGCATGAATGGAAATTAAATGAAATTTAACTTTAAAATAAGTCATGTATGTGACACCCAATGGGGATAGTCAAAGAGAATAGTTTGGGGCTGGGCTCAAGATGAAATGTTTGAGCGTTCCTACGTATTTTGTGGAATGGGAATCAAGCCACACATAGTTCTAGGGGTGAAATTTAACATCTCTCAGGATGGAATACAATTTATCATTATGTGGGATGAAGTATTTTAGGGTTATACGGGACCATCATGTAGTTTAGGGTCATGCGGGACCGAACAGTTTAAGGTCGTGCAGGACCATCATGCAGTTTAGGGTCCTGCGGGACTATCATGCAGTTTAAGGTCATGTAGGACCAGGAGGCTTAGGCAAAGTATTGTATGAGGAACTTGGCATTGGTGGGAGGAGTTACACACTCAACATCCATGGTCACCAGAGAGTATGCACCATTAGGGTAAACCTTGTGAAGTATGTAAGGTCCTTCCCATTTGGGCTCCAACATGGGTGGTTTCCTGCTAGGGATCATTGGTGTCCGAAGGACCAATACCAAGTTTCCTTATAGGAAAGAGCGGAGTTGAACCTTCTTGTTGAAGACTCTAGCCATATTATTCTGTTTCCTTTCGAGATTGTGTAGGGCACGAAGCCTGTTCTCGTCAAGTGCTTCCAATTCAGCCAGACGAATTTCAGCTACCTTATCTGGCGCTTGCTGGTCATAGACCGCTATGCGTAACGGAGGAAGCTGGATCTCGATGGGCAGGACAGCCTCAACTCCATATACCAGGGAATATGGGGTCACCTGGGTGGAATTATGAGTCTTCATTCGATAAGCCCTTAGGGAATTGGGGAGCTTGTTCGACCAACTCTTCTTGTTCTGACCAACCATTTTCTACAAAATGTTAGAGAGGGTTTTGTTGAACACCTCGATCTATCCATTTTCCTGTGCGTGGTATGGTTCGAACGAATGTTGTACTTGGCATACAATTTCTTCAGCTCGGCTACTTGGAAGTTCGTGATGTTATCAGTGAGAACGTCATGAGGGACTCTAAACTAGCAGATGATATTGGAGCTCATGAAGTCGATGATAGAACAGGCCTTGACCTCCTTGAGTGGAACTACTTCTGCCCACTTGGAAAAGAAATCCGTGGCCATCAGGATGAACCTGCACTGGAGAGATCTCACTGGTGGATATGGTCCCACGACATCGAGTCCCCACACCGAAAATGGCCAAGAGTACTTGGTGGAGTGGAGAGGTTCTGGTGGCCGATGCATGAAGTTAGCATGAATTCGGCATGCGTGACATCTCTTGGCGAACTTGATGTGATCATGGATCATGGAGGGCCATAAGTACCCCAGTCTCTAGATCTAGTGATATAGCTTTGGCCTAGTCTGGTGAGCCCCACAGGAACTGACGTGAACCTTCTGCATGACCTAAGAAATCTAGACTCTTTGGATACAATGAAAGAGAACACCATCAAACCCGTGCTTGTAGAGGATCTTCTCAAGACTAGGACCACTCTAGAGGCTAAACTATGGTGCGCGGCATCAGATTCGCTCTTCCTCGGCTCGATCAGCTAGGAGGAAACCATTTTGGAGATACTTGACAAAGGGGGCTCTCCAGTCGGGGGACACTTCAACCACTACATCTGAGGAACCTGGGGGTCCTGACGTGGAGGCTCCGACGGTAAGATGGATTACATGAAGGCCATCATCATCATCTGGGGTGATGGGAGCAATGACTCTCCGATGTGCCATGTGTATAATCAGATCATCCTGCTTGGGTTCAGCGAGTGATGCAGCCAGGACAGCCAGAGCATCAGCTCAACTGTTCTAAGATCGAGGGACATGAGTAACTTCTGGCTGAGACAGGAACTGGGCCATTAGCTAAAGGGTGCATTTCAATAATGGTATGATCTATGACTTCCTGATTAAATAGTCACCGTTGATTTTCTTTATGACTAGTTCAGAATCCCCTTTCACATGAAAATGGGGGCACATCGATCTCGAGGGCCAGCTTAAGGCCAGTGATAAGAACCTGATACTCTGCCTCATTGTTGGTGTAGCCTTCTGACAACAGGAATGAGTACGGCATAATGGCTTGCGCCGGGGTGATGAAGAAAATACCTAGGCGTACTTTGTTGAGTCTGGGATCATTGAGACTCCTGCCGGTGGGGCACTGGGAGGTGCCATCAAAGTGTATCTGCCAACACGGGATGGCATGATCCACTGAGAGGATTTACTCGTCAGGAAAATCTAGGTCCAGGGACTGGTCATGGGGGTTGTATGGGTAGAAATAAAATATGAAAATGCTTGTCCCTTGATAGCCTTCTAAGACACAAACCTGATGCTAAACTGTTGGAGGATTACTGTCCACCATGCTAGATGACCAGTCAACATGGGGCGGTTCAGAATGTACTTCAGCGGGTCTACATGAGATACAAACTGTACCTCATGGTGTTGCAAGTAGTGTCGTAATTTCTGTACTATGAATACTAGCACATGGCAGCTCTTTTCGAAGGGAGAGTATCTGGTCTCCATATTGATGAGCATACAACTGAGTTAATAATGGCTATTTTCTGTCCCCTCATTGTTCTTCTGGGCAAGGAGGGTGCCGAGAGATCGTTCCAAGGAAGTCACGTATAGGATTAGAAACTTTTCGGAGACGGGTGGAATCAAGACCAGAGGATGGAGCGGATAATTCTTGATTTCCTTGAACGCGGTCTGGCACTCTTCATCCCATTCGTAGGCAGTGCCATTCTTCATAATCTGGGAAAAGAGCTTACACTTGTCATCCAGATTCGCAATGAATCGATTTATATAGGTTAAGTGGCCTTGTAAACTTCAAAGATCCTGAATATTGCTTGGGAGATGCATCTGACTGATGGCCTTGATCTTCTCTAGGTCGATCTCGATTCCCCAGTACCTAACAGAAAAGCCAAGGAACTTCCCAGAGGTGACCTTGAAGGCACATTTCAACGGGTTCATCTTCAGGTGGCAGGAACGTAGGAATATGAACACTTTATCAAGGTCCTTGAGATGGTCCTGGAGTTAGCAGGATTTGACCTCAAAGTCACCCATATAGAATTCCACCAATTTCATGAGGATTGGATTGAATATGCGATACATGGCCCACTGATAGGTGGCACCTGCATTATTTAAGCCGAATGGCATGACTTGGTAACAAAACGTACCTTGTGGCACCCTGAAAGCTGTGGAATTATCATCCTCATGGGCCATCAAGATCTAATTATATTCATAGTACCTATCCATGAAGGAAAGATCTTGGAACCCAGTCATATCATCGATCAACAATTCTGTCACTGGAAGGGAAAAAATCATCTTTCGGGCACTGACCGTTGAGATCTTGGAAGTCGATGCAGACTCTGATCTATCCATTCTTCTTCCTGTCTGGAACAATGTTGGATAGCCACTTGGGGTACTAGACCTCCTTGATGAAGTTGTCTATGATGATCTTGTCAAATTTGGCATCGACCATGGCACCGTGAGAAGGGTGCATCTTTCTTGGAGGCTTCTTGAACCCGCGATGATTTTTCGGAAGACTGAGGCAGTGGATGGCTACATGAGGATCTAGTCCTGGAATCTCATCGTAACTCCAGGAAAACATTTCACAATGCTGTTTAAGGAATTCCACATACAGCTGCTGCTCTTCGAGGAACATGGTGGCACTGATCAATGTGGGTCTCAGATCTTTCTCACTACCGAGGTTTACCTGTACCAGTTCATCGACCGTGGCAGAGTCACCCTCTTCAAAGGCCGGGGGAGAGTCCTCCAAATCCTCTTCTTCACTTGCGGAGGAGGGATCCCTAGTGGGAGGAGCCTCCTATGGGTTGGTAGATTCCGACGGGAGGCTAGTACCTACCTGAGCAGTAGTGGTCACTGCATCAGGAGATTCCGGTGCTCCCAACACCATAGCAATGAAAGCTGTCGACCCGATCCCATCTAGTCTTCGGCCCAAGGGGCCACACATGATAATGTCAAATAATTAGTGGCACATTGGCTTATCCAGTTAATTCCAGACCGGCGAAACAGGCACGTATGATGTGCTGTTGTTACCATGGGGCGGACGTCCTGATACCTTACTGGGGTAGGAGGCTCTGGGATCACCTAAGCCTGATTCATGTAGGAGTACGAGGTGATTTACCATAGTCTCTTAGACTTGGGAATATTATTACCCCTTGTACAAGAGAAAACAAAACATTTCCCCATGTTTGGGGTCGTGGCCTCCAATCGATGGATCGGGAAGACGTAGGTGTCATCCAGAACTGCCCAAGGTTCAGTTGTAACCATGACGGGTTCAACCTCACTGGCCTAAATCTACTTATCTTTGCTCTTGCAATAGTCAGAATCCAGGTAGCGGGCTTCACAAGAGGTGAAAAGAGACGTGTCACCTTGGAGTATGCCTACTCGACCATTGAGGGAGTACTTGAGGAATTGGTGATATGATGAGGGGACCGCTGCGTGCAAGTGGAGCCATGGTCTACCCATCAATGCATTGTACGCAGTGTCCTGGGAGACAAACATGAAATCGGTGCTAGAAACAAGGCCACCGAACTCAGTATTCAAATGGATCTTACTGAATGGGGTCTGCTATGTCCTGTCATATCCCTGGATTATTAAATCGGAGGGATTCAGGTCATCTTTGGATAACCCCAACTTCCACAGTGTCCACATTGGGATAAGGTTAATCCCGGATCCGGTGTCAACAAGATAACAGCGAACCTCCATGCTGTTAAATTTTCGGTGATATACAGTGGGAAGATGTGCCCCTATATGGGAGAGCCTTCATCTTCTCCATTGAATGAAATGATGGCCTGACATTCAGCATTCTTGACTTCTTTAGCATGAAAGGATTCTGCAGCTGCTACCTTCGTCTCGAACTGGAGGGGGCTTCTTAAATCCTCAGTGAGGGCCTCACACATATCTGATGACAGGAGAAGGGCCTCAAGGATGGAAATACTCACTGAGATGCTAGAAAGGTGCTTTAGAACATCATACCTCTGTGCCAGGCACAAACTTCTACTTGCAGGAGGACATTCTGTGACAGGAGGCATGGCGGGCCCTACCGGCTAGGCCGGCAGCTGATTGGTGCTAGGAATATCCTACTGATCACTAGTCAAAGCCCACAGAGTAGCTACCAGATGAGGGCCGAATGACTGAGATTGGCCTATAGCAGGGCAAGGCTAGTCGCAGCATGGTCGAAGTGGCTCTGCCTGATCCAACAACACAAACGGCGGTGGAGGTGGGCTTGATGAAATTAGATGAAGAGGCTACGCGTGCTGAGATCTATATTGGGCCTGCTATCTGGTCTCAGTGGCATACACGACCTAGCTAGAGGTGCCAACTGATGTGCCTCGATGACCCATATGGCCATGGCTCCGCTGACGTTGGTGTCGGTTGGGGACATTGGTGAGGTTCACCTGGCACTTCCCATCATCGAGAGTCATATAGGGATTTACTAACTCCACGGTATTAACCAAAGTGTACCTTTGACTATCACTTGAAGAGTCATCCATTACTGGGTGGATTCTGGGAGGAATACCCATATATAGAATCATGAAGTCATCGAGAGTGCGGGAAGATGATGGCATCAGGGGGGGGGTTGCTTTCCCTTACATCGCCGATGCTTTCTCTTTTGGGAAGAGGTCAGATGAGATGATGATGCAGAAGTAGAGGATATAGTTTATGAAGGCTCCAGCTGACTCATGTGTGCACGAATGATACCGTGGGCATGGGAAACTGTTTTTCAAGCCATCCAGTTTTCATACTTCTAGGACTCATGGTTAGAAACCTGCTGCCACTCACCTTCGTCGTCGGTGATGATGTCTGGCCTTACGAAGATGCATTCCAATATTTCCGGGGCTGGGCCCAGCCTGGCTATGTTGTTATCAACCTGGTCTTGAAGCCAGTCTTTGAACACATAGCACTACTTGAGGGTGTGCCCCAGGATCCGATGATAGGGGCAGTAGTTGGGGCTATCAGTGAGCTTCGCCTCTTCTATCCTTCTACACTCGAGAAAATGCACAATCCCTTGTTCCAACGCACTTCAAAAATAGCTAGGGACCTGATTCTCATTGAATGAGTAGGTCTGGTTTCTTTTTTCTGGAAAGGGGGACCTTAGAGCTTGACCCCGATGAGGAGATATAGGATCCTGTCGAGGAGGTGGATCCTGGTTGTCCTGCCTAGGCGGTGGCGGCGCATTCCATGGTGCCACCTTCTGATTCTGAGGAAGCCACTGCTGAGCTAGAGGCTGCGCCTATGGTGGAAGGCCACTACGAGGCTGGGGACGTGGCCCCGACAGTAATAATTACAACTGTTTGGGGGCCTCTATGTGGGCCACCATGGTAGGCTCGACTCTGACAGCCCTTCTCGCGGGAATTACAGGGGGCAATGACCATGCTTGGCTAGCCTGTTGTAGGGCTTCTTCCAGGTGCTGGGCCTTATTAGAGAAGTCTCGAAATCCCTTGGGGTAGTTCTGGGTTATCAGAGAGGAACCCAGTTCTATCTTGACATTTCCTACACACATCGTCAGTAATTTCTTTTGAGTTAGTGGCATGTCAAGGGAATATGTGAGCCCTTTCCACCGGGTGATAAAGTCGACGACAAGCTCATCAGACCTTTTTTGCACTTGAAGAGGTCTACGATGCTCATTTTCCATGTGGTGGAGCTGAACTGGTAGAGGAATTGTCTTCGAAGGGCCTCCCAGTTGGTTATAGATCCGACAGGAAGCTGGTTGTACTAGAAGAATCCAGGCCCCTCCAATGTCTGAAAAAAACAGCGGAGCTTGGTAGTCTTCTGCTGCACTGGAGTCCTTAACATGGGCCCACACCTTGAGTTGAAGTGGTCCAAGTGTTGTGGCGGGTCCCCCGTCCCGTTAAAGGGGGAGAATGTGGGATTTCCGAAACCCAGAGGTGTTTTCATATCATCCACCCATGCTGAATATGGATTTCCATCAGGCCGTATTTCCACCTGTCATGTTTCCAACGCCTCTAGGTAGGCAATGAGGGTCACCATTGGATCATATGGGTGCGGTCCCCATCTTGACGGGGGTCCCTAACCACATGCGCATTGGCGAGTTCTTCAACACGGTAAGCAGGCCCATCAGCTCGTGGATCGGCTGGCGGAATGAACCTCAGGGTGGCTGGGGGAGCCCAAGATGGGTCCCTTGGATTGCTGCATCATTTAGGAGGGTTTGGCGAGACATACCGCACCCTCTTTCCATAAGTTCCGGCCTCAACCCTGTCTGTGGGGGCAGGACGGTCAGGGTTTCCTGGAGGCAGCTTGCTGAGGGAAAGTTGTTCTTGCCCCTGCTGCGCTGGCCGAGGATCACCATAGTCTGGGAATTGCTCTGCAGCGCGTTCAGCCAAGAGGTCATCGACCAACTTCTTCTACTCAGCAAGTTGTTGGCGCAATGTGGCCTTCTCAGATTCTTCCTCTGTCTTCTGCATTGAGGTGGATGGGTCGGAGTGCTTAGTAGCTTCAACATGCTCTTTACCCTTATCGGCATTCCAGCTAAGTACTAATGCCTCAGTGGGCACAGGGAGACCTAGTAGGTTCCTCTGCTAGAGAGTAACCCTCCCCGAAGGGTCCAATAATGGTGGCACACCCTCAGGGGGTAAGTCCCCATCAAGAATATCCAAATCCTCCTCCTCGTGCACTATGTTGGCCATGTTAACCGCGACCCTTCCTGGGGGAATGTCATCGATATCGCCTAACAGGTCGGGCTACCGCCGGATAGGACTGAAGAGGAGGGCAGCATACTTCCCCCATCCATGTACTAGCACATGGGGGGAAGCCTCATTGATGATCTTTCGGAGTATCTTGAAACTCTGAACGCATTTCTCTTGGAGAGCCTCATGGCGGCCTGGTGACTCAGGGCGCTGAGCCATAGGGAGCACAGCCAGATCGACTAGACGACATTTCTCTCCAATGTCTTCAAAATGTGCTTGGATCCTGAGATAAACCACCTGCTGATGAAGAAGATGAAAGTGTGTTTCCCAAAGGGTTTTGTGGAAACATTGAACCTCCTCTGGGGTGAGGGATTCTGGCGCACAAAAATTCAGCATTTCCACGAGCCAGAACATCTCAGGAAAGTGGTCCACCGCAAGGATTTTTCATAAGCTCCTCAACTCGGATTTAGGGTCTAGCCCTTGATTTACCCATTCATCAACTGGGGTCAGCTAAGGAACTAGAAACAGTACTAAGGCAGACCGCTGGGACAACAGGATGGCCGGTGGAGAGTACAGCGAGCGGGCTGAATGACCGCCGAATCTCGGGCTGTCCTCCGAAGAGTGTAACGACCTAGACGCTACGTCGCGATAAGACAGGCTGACAACTACAGTTCTTGGATCAGGGGATAGGGTTACTGGGGATAGGCCGTGATGCTGTTCCCCCACCATTGGTCCCTAGAATAGTTTTTTTGTGATCTCTTGTTGAGGTAGAGAGTGCTTCTGGTGACGACGGTGGTGATTGCACGACCGTAACTTGTGGGGTCACCAGGTTTTCATCCTCATGGATATACTTGTGGAGGGAGGCAAGAATCCTATAGACCTCGCATTCCGGGAGCACTAGGCTGATGCACCGCGTTCCCACCCTAGCCCTTGACTAGGCTGATGCACCGCGTTTCCACCCCAGCCCTTGACACAGGGTCCTTCGGCTGCACTGGTGCTGAGGCAGAGGGGGTTTCCACCTGAGTAAGCCAGGGTGTGAGGAGCACCTGGAAAAATGACAAAGGGGACATGGGGAGGACCTCCATGGATAGCGCTGGAGTGGGAAATACCTCCTCTAGAACTGACAGGAGCATGGGGAGGGCCTCTATGCTTGTTTCCCCTGGTGACCTCAGTACGAGGAGGCTGTTGGAGTTGGTGGTCTAGAACCAACTACTTTGTACTTTATTCATTAAATAAAAGCCTTATCACATCTTGATTGTTCTTCTGCGTGACATGTCATGTGATAATGTCCTAAGGACAGCTGTTTCATTAAAGGGTCGTAGCGGATCCCTGCTATGATGAGAACCCGAAAGTGCCATAACACTGTTCTTGAATGTATGTTCTATGGCCGGATGATATTATTTGAGGGACACAAATAATACAGGTCATTAGGGGTGAGGACTCATAAAACTTTGAGGCACCTTCTCATGGTGTGCGCCCTTGGTAATATCCAGGAGGATATTATGAGAACGAGACCCGCCAGTAGGAAATCCACATTTCATAGTGTCATTGGATGTTCCTATATGCGGACGTGTGTATTGATCCTTAGACTTTAAGATTATTATTAATGGGTATTACAACTCGCGCACTTAGATGTATTGACGAAAACTGTGACGACACACTGTTCGCAGCGAGGTAGGATACGTTGGGTGCGTCACGAGTAATACCACATTAATAGATAATGCGAGAAAGGATTTGTCCCTTCCGTTCCATAATGGAAGTAGATATCTCAGGCCCTTTGATGGAATTGATATAGCCTAAATACATCTATGGCCATGGTAAGGTATGGGAAAGTTCAATTCCGGGAAGTCAAAGAAAGAATAATCAAGCACATGGGTTGATGGCACTAGCATGCAACCCGCTTGATTGGAGATATCGAGACAAAAGGATTATATTACACGGTAAGCATTCGTAGGAGGTGACACGTCATTGAGGCGTTAACTTCTTTCTCTATGGGTGCCTTGGTGTGCTGCTAGACGCTAACCTTGGACTTTAGGCAGGCTCAGCCTAATGCCACTGAGAAAGAGGCCTAGAGGGTCACACACTAAGTGTGTCCATGTATCTCAGTTAAATATTAATTTAACAAGTTAAATAAATATTATTCCCGAATGTGGTTTAATAATTATTTAAGGATGTCTGATCGCATTTATTTTGACACTAGTTATTCGAGAGAATATACTGTGGATAAAATAATATATTTTTTAGAAAGTAATGCAGTTACATTTATTTAAGAAATAAATAGTCATTACTCAAGGTCTAATAAATGTGGTGGAGAAAAATGGAAAATAAAAGTACACGCCGTGTATATTAAATATACACGCTGTGTAGTTTTATGGAAAACAAGTACACGCCGTGTATTAATTATTACACGCCGTGTAGTTTTTCCAATTGGGATTTTGAGGATTTAATATTGTTTTATTAAATGATATTTATTATAATCAGCGTGGGCGCATGTCAAGGAATTAATAATTCGACATGGGGGTTTTCAATAAGAGTTAATGAAATAAATAAAACGCGTAACACGTTTATTTATTGTCATAACTCTATTAACCTCAAACCTGATTATAAATATCCTCGCAACCCCAAAATTTTTTGTGAGCCATTGTTGTGCGCAACGGATTTGGAAATACTCTCAAGCCAAGAGAGAATTCCCTTTCCACCAAGAACACCCTCAAGTTACGAGAGCAAGATCCTCCACCGGATCAAGGCGGTCGAAGGCGGACATCGCAAGCGAAGGTTATTCCGCGCTAGCACCCGGAGATCTCTTCGGTGATGTCTGGAGATACGTGACACACATGTGGATCACCGCTAGAGGAATCCTACACTTGGATTCTACGACACAACGACGGATCACCGAATCGTGACCGGACACATCAACGAAGAAAGAATTCCAACAAGGTAATTCTTATGCATTAATTAAATTAATTATAATCAACACATGATGATCCTCCTCAAGGGTTCCAGGACTCTTCTTTTCTTTTCATTCTTCGTTCTATTCCGAAGATTCGGCATTTTATATCGTGACAGATCTCGGATTGAATGTTGTTTAACGTTAAAATCAAAGTTGGGCAAACCCACCAACGCGCTTCTACTGCGCCCGGAACCTACAAGTGGTATCCGAGCGGGTCATATCGTTGGTTATAATTATTTAGTTTTTTGTTGGTGATTTACTCATTTAATAATTTAGTTATTTCAATTCATGTTTAATCTTTCTGGAAATCTGAATATCGAGATCTGTTCCTCCTCTCTCGTTTCTCGTTCACCTCACAGAAACGGATTTTTCTTTTAATTTTGATTAAAATAAAATAGTGTAACTCATCCGGAGGAGACAAATGTTTCTGTCCGTATAACACCAGAATACACGGCGTGTATTCAAAAGTACACATCGTGTAGTCTCGGTTCAATGCATTGACTGATCTGCCAAATCAGGCCGTGTATTGGATTCTTTCTAAGAATTTAAGACACCGTGTGTTGACCAGAAACAGGTGGAACACGGTTTCCGGAATACATGCCGTGTGGTCCAATGAACACGGCGTGTAGTCCCTTCGGGTTAGGGTTGGGTCGTGTACTCCGTACATAGCCTGCCTGGCTGGAAACCATGTAACGCGGAAACTACACGGCGTGTGTCCCACTGTACACGCCGTGTACTCCGAAAATTTCTGAAGTACATTAACACACCCTATCCCCGGGCGTGTACTTCGGATGGACGGTGAAGAAAAAGTACACGCCATGTAGTCGGAACTACACGCCGTGTACTCACCCAAATTACGCAAATTTATTAAAATTTATTATTATATTATACAAACCCTTGAGACGTGTACCATGGTGCAGGCGTAAAGATGAGGCACTAAACGTGATAGGTGTTTTATATATATGTGTTTAATTTAACATCTGCGTAATAAATGGGAATTCGCTGGGTTGCCTCCAAGGTACAAGTTGTGTACAAGGATAATTTTAAATGAATTTATTTGTTTAAAATTATGATGGATGAGAATCTCAAGGAAATTCAGAAAAGGGATTTAAGATAAAATTATTGATTAATTAAAGATAATTAATTGATTCGAGCGTGATTTATCTTAAACAAGAACGATTAAAGAATTGAATGCTAGTTTTATTTATGCGTAAATATCGTTGCATGTATGGATGATCATGAGCTAGACCGAGACCTTTGTATGTGAATGGTTTCTTTTAATTTATTTATTTAAATTAAATTTTTTGGCCTGCGAGCCATCTCCTCATTAATATGTAGGGCCTGCGCGCCCAAGGATTATTTTATGTAAAAACCCCTTTTTTCCCCTCACCTGCGTGTGAGATAAATGCATATGTAATTGATGGAGCTCCCAATCTAGTGGAGGCGGCTCAAGTCAGGATCCAAGATGAAACCAATCCAAGGAGATACAAAGGTGGACAAGTGGAAAGCTGTAAACATGAACCCGAAAGGTTCAAGGTGTTTCTCCCCTAGGTCTTGGGTTAGTTTATCAACCGCTAGATAAACTAACCAATAGAAAATCTCATGATCATACCATTTATTTTATTTTTTTCAGTTGCATGGTTTATTTATTGTGGGTGTGTTGTCACGATCACACAATTAATGAATTAAACGAGCATGCAAGATGGAACTAAAATAAAATTGGCTTATACGTAAATATTATCTTAGACATGGTTAATCACTTAAGCATATCCCACTTAATATTAACAAGCATGTAATCAAAGATAATAAAATGGCAATTTGCGTATAAGGATAAAATCCCTCAAAGTAAATATTAAGTCGACATAACCTTCCATAATCTTGGTTAGAATCGAACCATATTTCAAAGTGCTTGACCAACCCTAGTTGGGGTACTTTCAGTTATCGGGGAATTCTAATTCAAGGTTTTGGGTTGACTTGACTTGGTTCGCATCAAGGGTTGACTGCCACAGCAGGACTTGGTGTGACCAAGAGGCAAAGGTTGAGGAAATCCAAAAAGGATTTCAGGATTGGGGAGTCCACTCAGCGGATCAAGGAACTGCGAGTTAATGCAGTTGGCATTTGGAATGCCTACCTAAAACCCTTCAAGTTGCTTGACCAACCCTAGTTGGGGTAATGCGAAGGGCAATATGGATCCTTGCCACTAGAATATTCATGCAATAGAATATTCCGAATTCAATGGTGAGGGCTATTGGATTTCGATAAAATAGTGGGAGACTAATAAGTATTAATTAATTTATTTGTCTCAATTTTTATAATAAACTGCTAAACCTTTGCTCATCTTAAATTGTAGAAACGACAAGAAAATGACTTCAAATATATCATTGTGCACCATACTCGAAAAAGAAAACCTTCTCACCGGCACCGATTTCCAAGAGTGGCAGAGGCATTTACGCGTCGTCCTTCGCCACGAAAGGAAATTATATGTGCTGGAAGAGCCTATTCCAGTTGCGCCTGGGAAAGAGTCTAGTGATGAGTAATTATCTCTCTACATGAAACACATGGATGATGCCATAGATGTCCAGTGTTTCATGCTATCGGCCATGTCTAATGAGCTCTTGAAGCAACATGAAAACATGGATGTGTATAGCATGATGTCTCACCTTAAAGATCTCTACCAAGAGAAGGCGAGACAGGAGAGGTATGAGATCTCCAATTCTTTGTTTACCACGAAGCTTGGAGAGTCTGCGCCAGCTGGGCCTCATGTGGTCAAGCTTATTGGCTACATTGAACGCTTGGACATCTTAGGGATTAAATTCCCTGATGAGTTGCGTACAGATCTCATCCTATCATCATTGCCCAAGACCTTCTCTAGCTTCATTGTCAACTATAACATGAGCGGCAATGAGAAGAGTCTATCGGAGCTTCTGACCTTGATTCTCCAGGTAGATAAGGACATGGGGCGTGACAAACCCGCGGTCCTTATGGTGAACAAGAAAAGGAAGGACAAGGGAAAGGGGCCAAAGACTTATAAACGGTCTGAAGCCCCCGAGCACCGTCCCTCCAAGAAGGGGAAGATCCAGAGGCAGGGCAAGGAACGGGAAGCAGTGTGTTTTGCATGTGGCAAGCAGGGCCACTGGAAGAGGAACTGCACCCATAAGGGTGGGGATGCTAAAGGTGCGTTCGTTATCGAGTGCAATCTTTCTATTTCTACACATTGGGTATTAGATACAGCTTGTGGGGATTACATCTGTATTCAAATGCAGGAACCAAGTAGATTTAGAAAGATCGCCAGAGGAGAGGTGGATCTTAGAGCTGCCAATGGCGCAAGGCTGGCTGCATTGGCTATTGGCGAATATCACCTCTCATTGCCAACTGGCATGATTTTGGTTTTACAAAACTGTTATTTTGTGCCTAGTGTTACCAATAACATAATTTCTGTATCTTGTTTGGATATGGATGGATTTATTTTCAAGTTTGGAAATAAGGGTTGTCTCTTTTATAAGAACAACGTATGTTATGGTATGTCACATTTGAATAATGGTTTGTATGTATTAAATTACGAAAACCAAGTGTTGGCAATCGATAACGAAACAAACTCACATGACTCATACATCACCCAGTTATGGCATCACCGCCTTGGTTATGTGAACGAGAAGCGCTTGACAAAGCTCTACCAAGATGGCTATTTAGACTCTACTGAGCTAAAACCACTTGATAGATGTCACGCTTGTTTACAAGGAAAAATGACCAAGCCGCCTTTTGGTGGACAAGGTGAAAGGGCCACAGAGCTTCTAGGATTGGTACACCCAGATGTGTGTGGATCATTTCCAGTAGAAGCTAGAGGTGGATATTATTAATTTATTACTTTTACTGATGATTTGAGTAGATATGGCTATATCTACTTAATGAGGTATAAGTCAGAGTCCTTAGATAAATTTAATGACTTCAAGAATGAAGTAGAGAATCAACTTGGTAAGAAGATAAAGAAGCTTCGATCGGATCGAGGTGGAGAATATCTGAACCAAGAGTTCATCGATCTTCTACGGGAGTCTGGGATTCTATCTCAGCTCACTCCTCCTTATACACCACAGTGGAATGGTGTTAGTGAAAGGAGGAACCACACCTTGTTGGACATGGTGAGGTCGATGATGAGTCATGCGGATCTTCCATTATCTTTTTGGGGATATGCATTAAAAACTGCAGCATACACATTAAACCGAGTACCAACTAAGGTGGAAAATGGAATTCCATCCGAGTTATGGAATGGAAGTAAACCCACTTTGTCGCACACACGTTTATGGGGATGTGAGGCGTTTGTTAAGGCCTTCTCAGGCAACAAACTAGCTCCCCGAGGCACGAAGTGTATCTTTATAGGATATCCCAAGGAAACAAAAGGATATTACCTATATAAACCCCAAGACAAGAAAGTGACTATCGCCAGACAAGCCATCTTTCTTGAGAGGGAGCACATCCTCAAGAAGGATAGTGGGAGAAAGATTGACTTCGACGAAGTTGATGCTCAAGATACACAAGAGTTGGTACAGGAACAAGTTCCACAGGTCCCCATGGAAGAAGTTCCAGAAACACAAGTACTTCGTAGGAGCTCAAGAGAGGTAAGGGAACCCGAGAGATTTGGTTTCCTAGTCACCGAGGATGGTGAATCATTATTGTTGGACAATGATGAACCTCTCTCCTACAAGGAAGCAGTAGAAAGCTCAGAAGCTGCAAGATGGCTAGAAGCTATGAATTCTGAGATGGATTCCATGTATCAGAACCAAGTTTGGGTTCTGGTCGATGAGCCAGTTGATGTAAAGCCTGTTGGATGCAAATGGGTATTCAAAAGAAAGCTGGACATGGAAGGTCAAGTTAGAACCTATAAAGCAAGGCTAATGGCTAAAGGATTCAGACAGCGTCAAGGAATTGACTATGATGAAACCTTCTCGCCAGTTTCCATGTTTAAATCCATAAGAATCATACTTTCCATAGCAGCTTACCATGACTACGATATTTGGCAGATGGATGTCAAAACAACATTCCTTAACGGGAACCTTCAGGAAGATGTCTATATGACACAACCAGAAGGGTTTGTGACACCAGGTGAAGCCAAACGGGTTTGCAAGTTGCAGAAATCCATTTATGGATTGAAGAAAGCATCCAGGTCATGGAACATTCGATTTGATGAATCCATAAAGGAATTTGGTTTCATTAAGAACTAATGTGAGCCATGTATTTATAAGCGGTTTAATGGGAATGCGGTCGTCATCCTAGTGGTATATGTTGATGACATATTGCTTATTGGAAACGACGTACCAGCCTTACAGTCAGTTAAGGACTGGTTGAACAAGTGTTTCTCCATGAAGGACTTAGGAGAAGCAGCCTATATTCTAGGGATCAAGATCATTCGTGATAGATCCAAGAGGCTGCTTGGACTAAGTCAGGGTACATACATTGACCAGATACTAAAGATATTTAGTATGGAAAAATCCAAGAGGGGATTGGTTCCAGTGTCACATGGCTTACATATTTCTAAGAAAATGTGTCCCAGACACAACAGGAGAAAGATAGGATGAGAAAGATCCCATACGCTTCGGCTATAAGATCCATCATGTATGCCATGTTATGTACCAGGCTTGATGTTGCCTATGCACTGAGCATGGTAGGCAGATATCAAGCAGATCCAGGAGAACAGCATTGGACTGCTGTTAAGACTATCCTTAAGTATCTAAGAAGAACTAAGGATATGTTCCTGGTGTATGGAGGAGACGAGGAGCTTGTCATCAGAGGGTATGCTGATGCTGGTTTTCAAACAGATCAGAATGATCTAAATTCGCAATCTGGATATGTTTTCTGTCTCAATGGAGGAGCTGTGAGCTGGAAGAGTTCAAAGCAGCCAGTTGTCGCCGATTCTACAGCGGAGTCCGAGTATATAGCGACTTCTGATGCAGCTAAAGAAGCCGTTTGGATTCGGAACTTTGTCCAGGAGCTTGATGTGGTGCCTAGCAGTAAAGAGCCCATTACATTGTATTGTGATAATACTGCAGCGGTGGCTCTTGCAAAAGAACCAAGGTCACATCAACGGACAAAGCACATACTCCGGAAGTATCACCTCTTGAGGGATTTCTATCAAAGGGGTGAAGTTGCAGTGAGCAGAGTGTCCACGGAAGAGAACGTGGCGGACCCCATAACTAAAGGCCTATCTCAGAAGAAGCATGAATATCATGTGAGAGCTAGCAGGTTAAAGGTTGTTAGCAGTTGGTTCTAGTCCAAGTGGGAGTCTGTTGGAGTTGGTGGTCTAGAACCAACTACTTTGTAATTTATTCATTAAATAAAAGCCTTATCACATCTTGATTGTTCTTCTGCGTGACATGTCATGTGATAATTTCCTAAGGACAGCTGTTGCATTAAAGGGTCGTAGCGGATCCCTGCTATGATGAGAACCCGAAAGTGCCATAACACTGTTCTTGAATGTATGTTCTATGGCCGGATGATATTATTTGAGGGACACAAATAATACAGGTCATTAGGGGTGAGGACTCATAAAACTTTGAGGCACCTTCTCATGGTGTGCGCCCTTGGTAATATCTAGGAGGATATTATGAGAACGAGACCCGCTAGTAGGAAATCCAAATTTCATAGTGTCATTGGATGTTCCTATCTGCGGACGTGTGTATTGATCCTTAGACTTTAAGATTATTATTAATGGGTATTACAACTCGCGCACTTAGATGTATTGACCAAAACTGTGACGACACACTGTTCGCAGCGAGGTAGGATACATTGGGTGCGTCACGAGTAATACCGCATTAATAGATAATGCGAGAAAGGATTTGTCCCTTCCGTTCCATAACGGAAGTAGATATCTCAGGCCCTTTGATGGAATTGATATAGCCTAAATAAATCCATGGCCATGGTAAGGTATGGGCACGTTCAATTCCGGGAAGTCAAAGAAAGAATAATCAAGCACATGGGTTGATGGCACTAGCATGCAACCCGCTTGATTGGAGATATCGAGACAAAGGGATTATATTACACGGTAAGCATTCCTAGGAGGTGACACGTCATTGCGGCGTTAACTTCTTTCTCTATGGGTGCCTTGGCGTGTTGCTAGATGCTAACCTTGGAATTTAGGCAGGCTCAGCCTAATGCCACTGAGAAAGAGGCCTAGAGGGTCACACACTAAGTGTGTCCATGTATCTCAGTTAAATATTAATTTAACAAGTTAAATAAATATTATTCCCGAATGTGGTTTAATAATTATTTAAGGATGTCTGATCGCATTTATTTCGACACTAGTTATTCGAGAGAATATACTGTGGATAAAATAATATATTTCTTAACGAGTAATGCAGTTACATTTATTTAAGAAATACATAGTCATTACTCAAGGTCTAATAAATGTGGTGGAGACAAATGGAAAATAAAAGTACACGCCGTGTATATTAAATATACACGCTGTGCAGTTTTATGGAAAACAAGTACACACCGTGTATTAATTATTACACGTCGTGTAGTTTTTCCAATTGGGATTTTGAGGATTTAATATTGTTTTATTAAATGATATTTATTATAATCAGAATGGGTGCATGTCAAGGAATTAATAATTCGACATGGGGGTTTTCAATAAGAGTTAATGAAATAAATAAAACGCGTAACGCGTTTATTTATTGTCATAACTCTATTAACCTCAAACCTGATTATAAATATCCTCGCAACCCCAAAATTTTTTGTGAGCCATTGTTGTGAACAACGGATTTGGAAATAATCTCAAGCCAAGAGAGAATTCCCTTTCCACCAAGAACGCCCTCAAGTTACGAGAGCAAGATCCTCCACCGGATCAAGGCGGTCGAAGGCGGACATCGCAAGCGAAGGTTATTCCGCGCTAGCACCCAGAGATCTCTTCAGTGATGTCCGGAGATACGTGACACACGTGTGGATCACCGCTAGAGGAATCTTACACTTGGATTATACGATGCAATGAATGATCACCGAATCGTGACCAGACACATCAACGAAGAAAGAATTCCAACAAGGTAATTCTTATGCATTAATTAAATTAATTATAATCAACATATGATGATCCTCCTCAAGGGTTCCGGGACTCTTCTTTTCTTTTCATTCTTCGTTCTATTCCGAAGATTTGGCGTTTTATATCATGACAGATCTCGGATTGAACGTTGTTTAACGTTAAAATCAAAGTTGGGCAAACCCACCAACGCGCTTCCGCTGCGCCCGGAACCTACAGAGGCTCCTTGTACCAGTCTAGCTGAACACGGGTAGGACCTCCTTGTTGGGTGCCAGTGAGGCGAGGCTGGCCTTCACCACTTTGGTTTCCAAGGTAAGGAGGACCTTCACCAGCTGCTAAGAGGACACGGGGAGGGTCCCCATGTTGAAGAGAGATCAGGTGGGCAATGTCCCTACACCGGCGGTTAGGGGCAGGAGGAATGACTCCATACCCAGTGTAATGTGAATGGGAGAGACTTCCGTACCGAGTGTCACCGCTGTGGGGAATGCCCTCATTGGGGTTGATGGTGGCATGGGGCAGAACTCCATACCGAGCCTTGAAGTAGGTAAGGCTCGCGTTCTCCGTAGTAATGGTACGGGGAGGACCTCTATACTAGGTGGAATCACTGTGGGTTAGTTCACGGTAGCCACTGGCTGTGCTGGCGACCAATAGAGTTGACCCAGCCTACCCGTGGGGCAGTTGGGGCCTCGATCATGGTCGGGCGTATAAGTGCCCTTGATCAGTGTATTTAGGGAAATGATGGTATGCGTCGGCAGTGGATCGGGCCACAGTGGCCGTCGACATTGACGCCCCTTGGCAGGCGTCCTCCTCAGCTTATGCTCGACGCTGGCGTCCGGTCGAACGAACTGGGGCCGGTGGTGCAGGTATGTGGCTTACCTGCTCCTCATCCAACAAGACTGGGCGGCAGCGCTGATACGGCCGGGTGGGAGCCCTCGCTAGGAGCCCCTGAAACAGGACTCTGACTGGGCTAGGCTGAATGTCCCCTACCTTGTTAACGTAAGGCAGGGAGTCGTTAAAGAATTCCGGGGAGAGGATTCCGAAACGGTTATATGTCAGCATGGGGAGCAGCGACTCCCTGCGCGACCCTCGAGGGTGGCATTGGCAATAAGGCACAAATTCCTCTAGATCCAGGCAGGCCATATTCTGGGTTGGTATTATGCCCTCCTCCTCGTAACGGCGCACAAGGTCGTTGATCACCCTTCGTTGAATAACCTCAGAAGGGGAGATGGGTCGTGCACGCCCCAGGTCCACGGGTGTAGGGGTCATTGTGGAAGAGGCGAAGCCACGTGGGAATGCCGCATTGGTACTGCCCCTGGCCCTGCATCGGTGGGAAGGCGGTGATCACATCCGGGGTGAAACAACTTGATTCCTGAGGATCAAGGAGATTAAATCGTTAGTGCTGAAAGAAAAAGGAATCAAAAACTAATTCCCCCATTCCATTCCATCTTCTGGGACCTTTAAGAGGGATCCATGCAAACATTGTCACATAACGGGATGTCCAACGTTCTATTGCCCAAACTTCTGGTGAGTTTCATGCCAGGCTCGCTATTTTCCCAACAGGACCCGGCGTCGGATAACTGGATCTGGTGACAAGTCAATCCATTTATGCCTTGAGAATTACTAATCTCTATATTGAGAAGAAAAATTTCATGTCGGTTTCACCATTTCTGTTTCCGATGCTTTTGTCGGGGTGGACACATCCGTCTGTGGAGAACGCGCAGCTTTTGCCCCGCATTCCCGCTTTCCAAAGGTGGGCGATATCCGTCACTTTTTCAGGGACATTTTCTCCTTGATTGAAACGGAATAATGGGATATTGGTTCTTCCTTCCATGGATTCCTCCTTGGAACTTGTCACCTAGTCTGGGTCTCCCTTATAGATTTTAGACGTTGTTTGTGAAACTCTTCCTAGTTCTATATCTTCATGGACACTAGTTAATTACACTGCTTCTATCGAGAAATTATAAGAGATCCAATTAGGGAAACAACCTTCAGTCAGGGGAGTAGTCACATTGGGAATAACTGGCGTGTCTGGGCGCTGGGACACTGGCGCGTTTGTCTCCTGTCTCTTATTATAGGGCTTCTCAAGGGTGTAGAAGCCCGAGGCATACCACATCAAACGTAGGGAATCATATGTCATGGGAATGTATCTGAGGTTTTCCTCAGCTTCCCATGTTTAACACAGGGTATGCCATAAGTTTAACATCCGTCAAAGATGGATCACACTGATTAGAACACTGACTAGAGTGGATCAGATGGGTGCAACCCCTGGAGGGAACACCGATATTGGGGCCAACCTGTGGTTGACTTCCCGAATACTGTTAAATGGAATGGAGAATGGGGTGTCATGATCCCACTGGGATGTGGTGGCCTAGGTAAGAATCAAGATGGATGATGGGAGGTTCTATGAAGTGGATGGTTAATGGTATGGAACCGTCATGAGGATAATGATGGTTTTGTGATTTAGCCTCGAAGATGCTTCCTATGTATCCCCATGGAAGGGAATCAAAGTCCACATAGTTCATCAGATGACGACTTACCACCGATTGATGTTTTCTATGGATTACCACTGGATGGGGTCACAATGGCTTACTGCTGGATAAGAGTATCAATGGCTTACCACTGGATAGGGTCACAATGGATTACCGCTGGATGGGGTTGAACCGACGTGAAGATGGTCGGGATGACCAGTAGATGTTGGGATTGAACCTCAGGGAGGTTTCCTACATACCCTACCTTTGCAGAGATCAAAGACCACTTATTTCAGGATTGGTTTTGTGTGAAATGGATTACCACTGACCGGGGAAACAATGACTTGCCGATGATTGGGGTCCACAGTTTAACTTCATACAAGATGGAGGTGAACTGACATGAAGGTGGTCAGAGCAACCGAGTGTTGGGATTGAACCTCGTGGAGGATTCCTATATACCCTACCTTAGCAAGGATCAAAGTCCACGTAGTTCGGAAGGGGGGGGGGGTCATTTGGGACTTACACTCTGAGGTAGCCCAAAGTGTTGGTGAACCGATGTGAAGATGGTCAGAACAACCGGGGTGGTGGGCTTGAACCCCATGGAGGCTTCCTATGTACCTTGCCTTAACAAGGATCGAAGACCCCGTAGTTCATGGTTGGGGGTGGGGCTTACACTCTAGGCTACCCAAGGTGTTGGTGAATCGATGTGAAGGGAGTCGAAGCGACAAATGGATGATGGGATTGATCCTTGTGGAGGCTTCCTGTGTACCTTACCTTAGCAAGGATCAAAGATCTCATTATTCAGAATGATGGTGGGGATTACACTCTAGGATGCCCAAGGTGTTGGTGAACCAACGTGAAGGGGGTCAGAGCGACCAATGGATGGTGGGCTTGAACCTTGTGGAGGCTTCCTACGTACCTTGCCTTAGCAAGGATTAAAGACCTCGTAGTTCAGGATGATGGTGGGGCTTACACTCTAGGATGCCCAAGGTGTACGTCATGGTCGGTGCTTACTATAAGCCCATGTGAGTCATGCTAGGTGTGAGAAACAAGAGACAACAAAGACCTAATGATCATGTCGTGAAAGTTGCATCCATAGGAAATGGAGTGGGGATTACGCGTGATCATAGAACAAAGAGGAAATAGGGGGGATTATGCATGGTTAGTATCCCGAAGAGGTTGGGACTTACTCCAGGATGGAGGCCTGGTGGCAATAAATCCCAGTGGGAGACGGATTTGGTACCGAAGAAAGGAGGGGTCCGACGTCCATCCCCCCCCTCTGGTCCTTGGGATCGAAGAAAAAAGGAGGAGTAGGGAAGCTGCCTCCTGCAAGAAAAGCTAGGGGCTTACACCAGGGTGGTTTCCCTTTCCCCACAGACAGACGCTACTCTGATAAAGGGGATCTCATTCCATGTGAGGAATGATCTCACTCCCGTGAAGACCAGTGGGCGTACAGAATATCCAAGGTGGGGGTACCCCACATGCGAGGCACATGGTGAGGTCACAGTTTAACGTCATGTGATGAGGACGATGGTGCTTGACAGTTTAACGTCCTATAGCTCATACGATGTGGGTTTACTCCGCACCCCTAGGACTTACATAACCGGTACCCTCTGCACCTTGGTGAAGAGAAGGGACATGCAACGACGTGGCTAGGGGGTGTCATGGAGCGAACCATTGGGGGTCCACATTAGTGTGGCTATGAAAAGAAGAAATAGCCATTAGCGTGTCTGTGAAAAGAAGCATGAGGCAAAACAATGCAATAGGAAGTGGTGTCCAGGGGACTTTGAAGTTGCTTCATGCGAACCTTGGAGGTTGCACGAGAGAGGAAGTTGCAGAGAAAAGGGGTTTACGAGTAGAGGCCTCGTAGAGATCTGGTGATCCATGCAAGGGAAGAGCTTCGTGAAGGTGTGGGCTTCGTGAAGTGAAGTGGACTAACCTAGACATAGAGCATAGGTGCATAAAAGAGGTGCTTCGCGAAGTGGAAGGGCATTCACAAAGAAAATCCCTACGAAGCATGGGTGCCTCACGAAGCATTGTCCTGTGAAGCAATGTGCTTCGCAAGGCATAGTGACTCAATATTAGAATTTGAGTCACGTGTGCATGGGGGGTGCTTCGCGCAGCATAAATGCTCTGTGATGACCCATGTCCCTGTGAGGATCTCCTTCCTTCACGAAGTCCCGTGGGCTTCACAAAAGGCATCCCTCTCAAAAGATGGGGTGAAAACAAGGCAAAGGGGAGGCACTTTGTGGAGAAAAAGTACCTTGAGAAGCTCACAGTTTGTAGAGTAGAAAGTGCTTCGTGATTTGAGATCCAAGAAGAAGAAAGGTCGGATGATCTGTGTTTTGGGCCTGGGAGGAGGCCAATATTTATAGGCAAGAGGCACCGTGGAGCAGCACTCGCTCGGTGCGAAGATGGATTCCACTATGCGGCGGGCTCATGAACCTCAAAGGGGCTTGCGGAGAATCCCACCTCCTGGCTTCGTGGTGATCTCATGAATGTCAAAGGGGATCGCAGAGTATCCTGCCTCCTAGCTTCGTGGTGGGATAGTGAACGTCAAAGGGGCTCGCGGAGCATCCCACCTCCTGGATTCACGACGGGCTCGTGAATGGAAAAGGGGCTCGCGGACCATCCCGCCTCTTGGCTTCGCGGTGGACTCACAAACGTCAAATTGTGTCATAGAGCATCCCACCTCAGTGCTTCACGGCAGACTCCTGGGGCCATGGTGCTCCACAAAAAGTCTTCACGAGGCAGCTTCGTAGCCTTTCTTATTACCCTTCTCCCTTCCAATTTTTAGCGCCGATAGTTATAATTATTTTTAAGTTATTGTTAAAAGTTTTTTAACACCGTATTTTGGAACTAATATTACTACTATTATTATTAACAATATTATTGTTATTTTAAGTTGATTTAGAGTTTTTTAAGGCTTTAATTTATCTTTATTTTTATTTTCTTTTTATTTTCTTTTTCTTTTGTTCAATTTTTTTCTTTCTTCTTTTCCCTCTATCCTCTACCCCCTCTCTTCCTCTTCCTGAAAAAGTTCCCCCCTGATTTTCAGCACACTCCCCTCCTAACTATAGGTCATGCCACCTCCGCTCCCTGCTCCAAACAACCGCGCCGCACCTCCCTAGTCTCCCTCTCCGACAGTCCACCGCATCCTCACATGGCCGCAGCGCTCTCCTCACCGGACAGCCACAACACCCTCCTCTCTTCCAGAAAGGCATCCCTCTGGTGCCCTCTCTTTGAACCGGCATAGCACAGCCCCACTATCCCCTTCACCACACACACACACCGCTCACACCACCTTCCTCTTGGCCGAACCACCCGGAAAACCAGCGCGCGCCACCCCGACCTTGCGCCACACCTCCCGTCTCCCATTTTGGTTTGTCTCACACCCCTTCAGACCAGCATGCCCCGCATACCTTCGTCACAGAAACCCCTCCGATAGTCCCCCTAGCACCCCGACCAACCTCCTTTTGCGCACCAAACCGCACATGCAACCCCCTTTTTTGCCACACCTCTTTTCGAAAAAGATCCAACCAGTGTAACTCACCTCTGGGAACCCCTCGCCTCACTCATCTAGCCTCCCGCATCATTAACGCAGATGTGTTCCATATTGATTAGTTGTTTCTTACATTGGAGAATATTTCAGGTTAAGTTTTGGTGTAATTGGTCTGATTGTTCTATTTTAAGGATCAATTGTTTGGTTGCAATGCGTTTGAAGTGCAGTGGATTTTGCGCACCAAGATTGTGAAATTTTCTACCTTCCAGGTAGGTGGTTTCGCATATGAGTATTAATTGTTAAGTTCATTTGATTAATTAATTAATTTAGCATGTTTACGAATTAGTTAGTTTGGTGATCATTTAATTTTTACTTGACGTTTAGTGTGTTTTAATGTGTTTATTAGTGTTTTAATATGAAATGAGTCTGTTGTTTATGTGAAAACCTCTATCGAACAGCTTGATAGTGTTTCATAAGTTCTGCAGTTTATTTTGTTAGGGCATACAAAGGGTGCAATTGTTGTTTTAGTGTTGGGTCTGTTTTCATTCAGTCATAAATGAAATTTGGAAGAGTTTTTGGTGTTTTAGTCATGCAGTGTGTTTTTTAAATGGGTTGGCATGTTTTTATGGAGGTTTGTTTAACTGTTGTAATAGTATTTTTAATTGTGCGGGTGGTTCCTTTAATCACGTGTGTGATGAAAATTGTGTTCCTGAGCTGGCGTTGTGTGCGTGTGGTCGTGTAAGAGGGTTTGGGTCGGTCCAGTGTGTAAAGAGGCCTTTTTCTCTTTAAAATTTATTGATGATAATTTGAATTGTTTTATTAAATAATTATTAACGGTGAAAAAATGTTTTGGTTAAATAGTGTAAATGTTTTTGGTGCGTAAAGTCATGTGATGTGTGTGGAAATTGTTTAATAAATTCTTTTAATGGTGTGTTTGATGCTGAAAGTGGTTTGTTTGATTGTAAAGTCATTTTAATTGGTAGTGTAAGTGATGCAGATTTAGTTTTGGGATATTTTTAGTGTGCATATTATTTGAAATAGATTTTTTGTGTGCAAATGGTGGTTTTATCCTGCGTAGTGTCTTGTTTATTTTGAGTATGTGATTATGACATGTGACATGAACTTTGAACTACTTGAGCAAAAACGTGAAGCCTGGGTACTAGGTGGGCAAACTAGGACTAGTGTTCTAGTGATACGGAAGTGGCATCGGCCCGGTTTCACTTAGCTGGATTGACGACTACAACACTAAATAAAATTTTGGATGATGTTGGGAGACCACTAGGTTATGGATGTGTTTCCCTACTAGTGGCTCGTGAATGAGAACGTATATTGATGTGATCCTGTACCATTGTTCACCAAGACATGATGTTATAGGGTCCCACTTCTTGCTAGTATCTTTAGGGCCTCTCCCATGCATTGTGCTCCACTTTTGATTTGCGCTCACCATCGGCACACGGTTTGTCGTTGGGGTTACCATGAAAGTGTGTGCGGGTGTGTGTTGTAAGTCAAATTGCTTTTCGTTAAAGTAGTTTTATTTAAAATTGTTTTCATTAAAATTGTTTGAGCACTTATTTTTTTTTATTCTGTTAAATTGCAAATGTATTTTTCATTTAATAATTATACATGGAACCTTTTATCAGTGGCATCCTACTAGTATTTTAGCTCACATCCTTCATACACCTTTGGGTATTTGTAGATTCTATTTCTTTAGCATTCCAGGTTAAGACAACGAGCATATCATTGGTGGTTCGGGTTGTCAGTGGAACCCTCATGTCAGTTTGGTGGACATGGCTTGAGGTTGTTGCACCTCATGTTGCTTGGAGGTTTGGGTTAGTGTTTTTAATTCTTCCTTTTTTTGTCATTCCCTTTGGATTTTTGGTTCAAGTTGTAAACTTTAATCTTGACTTAGTGTAAGGGTCTGTTTGGTAGTCCGATTTTTAGTTTCAATTTAATCAGCTTTCTATTTGTTTTATATTTATTTATTTGGTTAAATCATTCCCAAGTTTTGTTTTTGATACCTGGGCACTTGTGCTAGCCCATGGGGACTAGGAACGCCCTTCAGGCCTTGCTGTAGACTGGGTTGGGCACCGGGTCGAATGACGACCCTGCATGGTTCGTGACTGAGTAATAACAGTTTTTTCCTTATTTTCATATATTTAAGATTCACATCATGGACATGCAACATGAATTTTGATGAAGGATTGACTCAAATATTTCACTGCGTGAATGTGGGTGTCACTATGTGAATGGGTGTTTTTCCATAACATATATACATTTTCAGTCCAATCCAAAATCCTTTATTCACCTTCTTTTCCCTCTAAACCTATACGAACTAGGGAAATTATTTAGATATCTTTGATCCCTCTTTAATCAGCCTTTTATTGGTGGTTCATGAGACCATGATACCTTCATCCAAGGTAATAATCTTTCCAATTCCCTATGTTTCCTTATACTCTTTGTATCCTAAGAGTTTGGGAAAATGATGATTGTTTGGATTAAGAGGTGTTGGGTTAGGGAATTTATGGGATCATACTATGATATCAGTTTTGGGAGTGTCCCTTTCATGGTTTGGTCTTGCGATCATCATCTTCTTATGTCTTACATAGCGATTGTTAAAGTGTCCATTGATGCAAGGGATTTTAAGACTTCTCTTATATCTTATGGAATAATATGATTGAGTGTGATTATTTTGATTTCTACCCTCGATGTATTAATACTTCCCTTATGATGATTTATGTTTATTAATGAGTTTTCTTAGCTTATATGGAGAGGGAAGGGTTACATGGAACACCTTAAAGGAAGAATGAATTTAAAAGAAGATGAAAAACCAGTTAAGAGAAAACTAGAAGGAAAAGGGTGTGTGTGTGATTTATATTTTCCATGTTATTTTATATATGTTGAAACTTATCAATTTATTCATGCTATAATGATACTTATTGTTACTTTTTTTATGAACCATGATGACCCCACGATTTAATAATTTCTTAAACTCAATCAGAAATAAAACATGAAGTGGGTTACAATAATATGTTGATATAATGAGAAGATTTATGGAATCGCTATGAGTTGTTGATAAAATGATGGAGAATGAAATATGTTATTGGCATGATGAGTGTGGTAAATGAGAGTGTGTTTGTAAATGAACTGTAAATAAATAAAATAAATGGGTTTGGATTGAATAAATGTGATGAAAGATGAATGGAAAAATTCAGAATGAGATATCGATTGATGAATGATTGGGTATAAATGAATGAATATAATATAAAACTAATAAAGATATGATTTGGTAAATTATAGGGAATACATGTTATGGGTATATAAAATTTTTATTTATGTGTCCTCCTTTTTTGAAACTTGATTATACTATTTCTATTGTTGCTTATTTTGAAAAGTCCTACTTGATGTGTGGTTATTTTGGTGTGGCTGGAATTATGGAAATGGTTATGAGGTGGTAATATAGATAATGGATTTAACTAATTCCAATATGATATATTGTAACTTTTGAGGTTGGAGTAGGTAGGTATGAGTCCTTACCCAAATCATTGTCAGCTAGATACATGAAAGGAGGAATGATGTAGTGTAACTTGATGAGATATAATGGCTCGTATTAGTTACATATATATATGGGTTGTGATGGATATCTATATTGGTATGGTTTTGAAAAGTGTGGGAGTGTAATGTTGGGTACCCAATGATATAATGATGATAGGATGATATACATGTGGTGGGTTCTTGCATGGTAGGGGGAGATCATGAGGTTGATAGTCTACATGTTCACAATACAGTACTGTGATGAGGATGATATGATTAGGATGATTATAAGTGGGGGATGTACATGGAAGGACGAGGGAATGAGGTTGGTGTCCTTTGTGTTTACATTACCATTCCACATATTATTAGGAAAGTTGATATTGAGGAGATGTGGTTAGGGATACTTGATGTCTATGGTTATGTAGAGGAGATGTTGTTCTGGATACCTAGGGTCTGTTGTTATGTGATGATAAGGTTGTGGATGTTTTTGATCCATTATACGGTGGTGGAGTATGGATGATGGTGTGAGTTTGATATGGATACTTTATCACATTCCTAATCAGAGAGAGTGTCCACCCTATAGGTTATCTCCCACTTAGAGGTTACATGGATCTATTGACAGGTAAGAACGATGGCTAAAATTTCTAGGCCCAAAGAAGGAAGTGTTGTGGTGGTGATTATGGATTTGTGGTTTGGTTATGGTTCGTGGTTTTAGTTTAGGATGTTTAAGTAGTAGAATTATATTTTTATATTATTCTTTATTATTGTATCTGTTATGCGCTGTTGATATTTTTGGCCTTTGAATTATTTCCAAGATTACTCTATTTTCTACTATTGATTATGTTTTTATTGTTTTTCTTGGTTGATTACTATTATTGTATACCCTTGAAAATTAATTTCACATGAATGTTAATTTTTTAAAGGATGATTCTACTAAGTAACCCCAAAGTGTTCACCCTACCATAGTTTTCTATGTGCTTATAGGATAGATCACTGGTGTTGGGGTGATAGTTTGGGTAGCTTGGATAAAGTTAGTAGTTATCTTCGAGATTACAGTTTCTATTACATATATTTTTCTTTATGTTATACAAATGACATGTTATTATAATTTGAGTGGTGGTAAATTATTTATGAAATGGAAAATCCCTAATCATTGATTAATGATTCTCACTTTATCTCTTATCCTTACATTCATTTATGGGGGAAATTCCTCCCATATGTATATTTTACACCCTATTTTCAAGTCACTGCCCCATGGAATATTAGAGGTGGGATTTTGGTTCTATTATTTATATTAATTTCTAGACCATTAGGGGTTCCAATGGAGGAGAATTCATAACAATTAAGTTGAGTGTTCCACCCCAAACCTAAATCCAATTATCAAGGGGATGTTGACTATCACTAAGAAGGAATAAACATTAATGAGAGACCTTATCCTATAACAAATTGTAACATAAATTCATCTCTAATACATAATAATATATAAAACACAAAAAATACATAGTCAACTAAAATTTATAATAATTCATGAATTATTTTGGAAATGTACTAAAATAGGGGCATTTCTTGCCATACACATGTGATATATTTCACAGATTATAATATTTCCATATTGTAAGAGGCATCTTGATGACACTATCAGCCTCTATCATAATGTACAATGAGATTAGGATATGATATGAGAGTGTATAGAAATAACCATATAATATTTCCTGGTTTACTTTAGTTATGAATCAATGAGTTGATTCATTTATAATTATACTTGAATAGTATAATCATTGAAGTGTTCAATGATTAATAAAAATACAATGGGTTTTTCATTATCACAATGCATGTCGACTTCCATGTGATGGAAATTGATATTTATATCTCCTCATTTAATTAAGATATACTATAAAAGGGATGGGATCCCCAAATTAATGGTAATTATATACTTACAATCTATAACATAAGTTCTTCTCATCCCCGATCACCATTTGTCTTTGTGAAGAAGGTGCTAAAAATCCTTTAGTGTTCAAGGGTCCTCTCATTAAGAATAAGGATATTAGTGTGCAGTGTATTTCCCATGGAGGTGAGACCCATTCAGTTGTCACTCAATATACATAAATAATATTATACCCATGGAGGTGAGATCCATTCATTTTTCACTTGTTCTTAATTAAACATACACCATTTTGTTTGACAGTAAAGGAGCATACTGAAATCGATGTATGCTTGTATTTTTGTTCTCTATTTTTCATGTTGATTTTGATAAATATAGATCAAGAATTATAATGGGATTTATTAAAATGTAAAGATCATATGATGATCCTAAAAAATCCAATAGTGGTATAAAAAAAACTTTCATGAATGAATCAACATGTTTTTTATTGTTTTTATGAATAATATTTATGTTATAATAATCATTAGATTATATCATAGTATTTTATATGAATGTATGATTTTATTTTTCTTAGTTATAGTGTATGAATGATCTATATTGTAAAGTATGATACACTGAAAACTGATATTTTTTTGTGACTTAAGCTATGATATAAGATATCATAGGCTACTATGATAGACACCAAGGTTGTGTGAAAATAGAGCATCGTGTTAAAATGATGATATAGTACGTATACTCAAATAAAATAGGAACCTTATGATATTACTTATCGTAAGAATAAATATCAATTGAAGATTACAATTGACAATTCCCCATTATCAATCATAAAATACAATATAACTAATTTGTTTAACATTTTTAATTTTTGTCTATAATTACTAATAATTTATAATTTTTTATAAAAGATAAATGTTAGCCACTGTAAATAGGATATTTCATACTTAATTTAAATTTGAAATGTTCATATTAATATATCATGTTTTTAAATTAGATAATTTTTTTATTTTTTTTATTTTTAATATTCATATTTATATTATTATCATAGGTATAGGAGATTATAAACCCCAAACAATGCACACACCTAGACACTCTATTGGTTAAAGACTAATAACTCCCTATAAGGAATTAAAATATCTTAATAGATATATTTTATTATATATTAATGGCTAGAAGTCCCAAGTTATCAAAAGCCTGAAGGTCCATCTGAATGTAGCCTAAAATATTTTGAAGGAGATGAATCAAATGCCCGAATGAGCATCCTACATTATTCTATGTCACTGTTATTATGCCATTACACTCCGCCTATCAGTAGTCATCATGATAATGTTCATATTTATAAATTTTTTATGAAATTTAAATATTATTCTTGATTTAATTTATGTGATAAATTAGTTATTATATTTTTTCCCATGCATTGCATGATGGGTAAGATAATATAAGATTTAGTTTTCATTTACCTTGAATTAAGTTTTCAATTAAAGTTATTATATTTAGTTTAGTTATTGAATATAGTTTATATATATATATATATATTAGGTTTTAATGTTATGATGAGTTGGATTCTATATTGATTATAATATCCCTAGGTAGATGGACTTAGGGTTGAGCTTCCCACTGTCCTGGAGGGTTATGTCTAGTTTTATAATGGTGGGGGTTGGATATATATGGTTCCATACTTACTCAAGTGGGATATTATCAATATCATATAGTTTTCAATATTTAAATTAAAAGTTTATGAACATTATGGATAAGATGAATTTGAATATGTGTAGATATATTTGGATTTTATTTTTGGGTGAGTAGCATAAATTGTGGGTTATGTAAAGAGTTTCACATTAATTTAGTGTGAACATATTAATTAGGTGGTTGAAATATGGATTCCAAAACTAAAGATAATAAATATTACATGATATGAAATAGTTATAAAATTCAATATGCATATCATGTATATTAAATTGGTGAGAATTTATGAGAAAACCTTTAGAATACTAAGTGTGAGATTACTTCCAAGGAAAACTTATGTAAAAACCTCTACCATATAACCAGGTAGGTTCTTACATAATAGGGTGCTCATAGGTTATCTTGTGTAAGGAATGTTGGAAATGGATAAATGTAAGAGTTAGGTAACTAAATCCAATTTTTATATTCATGTTACACTTTTTGGGTTTTATGAAACTTCTCAAAAAACCATAATAAGCTATGCCTTCAGGACTTACATGGTAGAATCAAAGTACTAGAAAGAACTCACACACTCAATGAATAGGAACATAGAATACACCTTCACATAAGTCAATATAATGAAACACAAACCTCAAAATAACAAAAACAAGAACCCCAGAATAAAATGAATGGAATAAAATAATCAAAATAACAACACAAGATTTAACATGGTTCAAACTTTATTGTACTCTACAAAAAGAATTCAGTAATAATTTTATTGAATAAATTAGAAGATGATTACAATAGCACATTACATACCACAAATGATATATTCTATTATTATAATAGAAATCAGTTGGTGCAACCAGTTTCTATATCTTCTGATATTCACTGCAAGTGAGTCCACAAAGCACTAATCTACATAGACCTTCCCTCACATATTAAGATATATCTATCACCTTAACTTCACCCTTTGGTGAACAGTGCATGCTTCTAGAAAATTTACGAATTTACTCTTACGTATCCTTATGAAACACTTTATGTATTCCTTTTTATATAATATACCAAAGGGAATATCCATACAGAAAAATATAATGAGACTTACATATCAAAGAGTATACTCATACACAATTCCTTTGTGCTTTCACACTTGCCCATTCAAGTCTATTAAAAGGAATCTTCTGGTTTCTTTCTTCTAGCTACCATAATCTGGTCTTATAACTTATGAAATGACAAATTTTGAAATTTAATACTTTACCTCTCACACACTTATATCTCCATTATAGATTGAAAATTAAGTTTATGAAACCACCCCATATGTTAGATTTAATTTCCTAGATAGAAAATGGTTTTCACATGGATAAAACCTATGAATTTGTTACTTGAGAATCATTTTCTAGGATTCACCACTAAGCACTATGTTATCATCCATAAACATTCTACCATTGATGAAACTCTCTTATATCCACATGGCCCCCCACCATGCTTCCTATAAAAACCAAAAACTTAAAAAATATATAATTATGAGTTTATAGAAAATATTTTAGTTTCTTACATTACCATGTCCTTTTAGGTTTACAGTTTTAGTGAATTATAAAAACCATTAGATAACAAAGTGGACACTTCCACTTAGTGTAATTTTTTTATTCAAAAAATAATTTATTTATTTTAATCTCTTATTTAATTCATGAAACTTTTTAATTAATTCATGATGAGTCACAATAAATAATCATTTACTTAATAATTAAAACTTATTAGTCCTTTTAAAGACATGAAAACCCATAATAAAGTTTATTTTTTTCAAAAAATAATCTTTGAGCTCATAATAAAACATAATCACTTGTGAAATAAACCTTTGAAAAAGAAAACCATTAAAACATATATAAAAAATAGAAAAAATGTGAAGGTATCTTGAAACACTATATTCATCACCTGTGTTCACTCATGTTTCATCTGAATGGAATAACATATATTAATTCCAATAATTATTTCTCTAGATAATAAATAATTTTGTATTACATTAGAGTTCCATATCTTGGTCCCACCCATAATAATCTATAATTTAAAATAACAATTATATAAAAAAACATATAGAAGATTTCACTTTTCATCATAAAACTCATTTGAACCCATAATCAAAAGCACTTCAAAATATCTCATAAAAATAAGATGAAATATCCTTTTCTTTTGATAAAATTTAGAAAATAAAGATTAAAAAACAATAATAATTTAATTTACTTTATAAAACTACGAAAAATAGAAAATAAATCTTTATAGTGAATAATTTTCATTATGTTAGGAAATGGTAGTCATGCGGTAAATGTTGAAAATCATTATTCTCTCACTGTTGTAAAGAGAGTCAAAAGTGAACAATGTAATAAACAAAAAAAATATTCTTTTTAATACTTTATAAAGAAAAAAAAGTTAATATAAAATGAATTTAATAAATCATTTATGTTTATAGAATAAAAATATTGAAATAATTTGGATATAGAGGAATTTTTTTTAATGAAAAACCTAAAAATGTTTAAAATAAGGTTTTTAAAGAAAAATACCTTACCTCGGAATTCCACTTAGCTGAACACACTCTAACTTAACTGTATAATAAATTTATATTTATTATAAATATTTTTCACAATAATATTTATATTTTTCATAATGTATACCATTAACTTATAATTTTTTATTACCCTTTTATTAATAATTATTTATTAAAATCAAAGTGAATGTTTTAACTGTCCCGTTTTCCATGAAGGTTTTGATTTAGTGGTTTTGTTCCTTGAATATTATTTATGGTTTAATCAACTAAATAATTTTTATGATGATGTTAAAAATTTATTTTATATGATTATAGAGTTCCATGAATATTTTATGGAACTTATGATGATGAGTCATGTGGAAAGATTAAAAATTCAATTTTTTTAGAATTTTTGGTTTTATATAAAGAATTGATTTTATAAACAAATATTCACACACAAAAACACAGATATATATATATATATATATATTATAATAACATAATTTAAAAAAAATCAAAAAATCATCTTTATTTCATAATATTACCAGTACATAACATTTTTTAATCATTCGTTGCATAAACATTATTACAATGTTCATATAGGTGGTAAAAGCGTTATAAAAGTTGAATGAGTTAACACATGTTATTATATAATGATAATATCAATTTTAAATAAAATTAATAATGTTACAAATATAATATTTATTCATTAAATACATTTTTATAACCATACATGTATGAAGGTAATGAAAAATGAAATATGTCATACATGGAGGTGGTAGTCTGCACATACACATGAGTACCATTTTATTTTTTAAATAGATGGAAATTAAATAAGGTAGATATTTATTTATCTTTCTATAATCATAATTATATAATTTATATTATATTAATTTACTAAATTAATCATTATATCCTACCATGTGATTCAATAATGAAAATTGAAATATGCCATTCATGGAGGCAATAGTCTACACATACACACAAGCAATAATTTTATTTTTCAATGGATGGAATAAAGGTAGATGATAGTTGTTCCATAAGAATAATAAAATAAAAGCCTATAAATGATATCAATTTCATTATATTAGTGTGGTAATATAATATTTAGAAATTTATTAAGAATAAAGAAACATTAAAGAGCTTGGTTAGAACGCAAACCTCTTCCTTGGATAATCTCATTTGAAAACACATTAATGCTTCTTATATTGGTCATTTGGGAAGAGTAAAATCTATAGTATGTTTATAATGGTGGTGGAAAGGTATTTGGGTATAAATTAGTTGAGATAGAGTTCTAAAATTGTATATATAAGTGAGGAGAGGAGGTTTCCTTTTATAAGTAAGAGGAGTGGCAATCTTACAAATACTATTAACTTTTAGAATATAACAACAATTTTCAAAAAAATGGATAAAATTTAGATCAATTTTGAATATTGTATTGGGTAAGTTATAAATACACTCAACCAATAAAATTGAGACATTTTTAGAGATATTTGAATCTCTATCACTTAGTTTAACCCCCCTCTTTATCCCTTTTAACTCTTATCATATACACTAACTTTTATTATGGTAATTTAATTTATATGAATAAAAATGAAATGGAACTTATTTTATAGTTTAAACATGCATATTAAAAATATGGAATCCATTCTACTTTATTTAATTTCTATAGGTGGTAAAAATTAATTTTAATATAAGTACATGTAACATAATGAAAAACATTTTTTAGAAAAATTAATTTTTAAAAATAAAAAATAATTTAAACCAAAATCATGTATATAATTGATCCTAATGGATTTTATTTGTTTATTAATAGAAAAAGAAAATTATTTGACTTTAATACCATACAAAACTAAATTTAACTACATAAAGACTTAATTTAAGAAAAGGGTCAAAAATAGTTCTTTTATAAGAATAAAACTTTCTTAGGTTTCAAAATTCCAAACATAAGTTTCTAATCTAATGTTGATATTATAAATTTAAAAATTAATTATATTTCATTAAATTAAAATTCTAAAATTCCAAAATCTATATTTAAATGAAAATAAAAAACATAAAGAAAAACTCCTTTGATACAAAAAGGACCTTTTAAAATTTATTTATGCTTAATATTATTACAGATCAATTAATAATTAAATTAATTTTAATATATTAGTTAATAAATTTAAATATTAAATATTATTATAATAATCTTTTAAAAGTGACCAACTTAATTTATTAATATAAAATACACAACACTCTAAAAATAGTTCTTCAAAAAATATCCCTTTTTAACATTAAATAATTTTAATCATATCACATTACTTATTTATTATTTAACTATTAAGTTTAATAAATTTATTGGTATCAAAACATCTTTTAAAATTAATAATAATATTTAAGGAATAAATTAATTCTCATCTTTTTATTTACTTTAAGGTTTTAAAATTCTTTCAAATTTCATAATGACATTTCACAATGTATTCTCATAATATATTTTAATAAAATATACAGTGACTCATTTTAGTTTAATGTTTCATATAACATAAGTTATCAAATAAAGTATTTTTTAAAGGAAGATAAAATTTAAAATCTCTAGGTGTTTAATTCTCCCCCTTAAATAAATTACATCCCCTCAATTTTATCTTGTGTTCGATAACATGGGTTTAAAACAATTTTAGAATTAATTTCTAGGGGTGGAAGGGACTTTTAAAACTATTGATTTAAAAGGATCCCTATAAATGGAACCTTAAAATAGAGGAAACTATAAGAAATGTGAAGTAGAATATAAATATATATAAGTAAAAATAAATACCTTTAGTATTTTTGAATAGTTTTAAGGAAACTATATCGATAATATTTCCTTTTTAAATGAACTTTAATGTATATGTTAAGACTATAAAACTTATCATATCCTAAATATTTCTTAAACCATGAATTTACCATTATGATACTCATACTTGTTAATGAGTTTCAAGAATTGTACCATAATAGTTGAGTGTTGTTTTCCATATAATACTCAATTTATCTTCCTTTAACTTCCGTTTTGAGGAATCAAGATATTGAATATAAAAAAATACTCTTACTTGGTTTATTTCTATATCATAAGCATTATTTTATCCTTTAGTAGTGTGTTAACTATTTTTCACCTATGAATCGTTTCATAATCCAATGATAAATGACCAAGATGAATTTTTCATGCTTGAAGCACACAAATAAACTTTTAATAGATCATGAGGTCTGTAAAAATATATTAATAAGTTCCTCCTATTTTTATTTGATTACTAAATACCAAATGGTTAGAATAAGTATGGATAAATATTTATATTAAGAAATAATAATTGAATATAAAACACTTTAATATAAATAATAATACCCCAATCTTAACATAAATCATTCTATACATAACTAAACCCCAAAATTATTCAAAATACATTTGACCAAATTGAAACCCAAAAATCATATAGATTTGATAAAATATTCTTCCAAAATAAACTTAATATTTTTATCCAAGAAACATTAATTACTCATAAAGTCACACACCAAAAATTTATATTCCCTAATAATATATTCTCTAAAATATATTTTCCCAATAATAATTTGAATCTCCAAGACATAAAACTAAAAATAATATAAGTAAACTTCACCAAAAATAACATGAATTTCCTTGTAATAATATCACTTTTTTTAAGATTATCGATACCATTTAACACATGCTTATAAACATTAACTCAATCTTTATTCTTCAAATAATATCTACCACTTTGACATAAAATCCCATATTAGCCCATAATTTTCTATTCACCTTAATCTAATAATGTTACCAAAATATGATATACCTTTATCCCAATTAACCATAATTAACTTAACATTAAAGAATTTATTAACCCTAAATGTTATTTATAACTTTTAGATTATGACCTCAAAAATAGAATAACATTGTTCCCCAAATAACATTTAACTAAATCATATGTGAAACCTAAGGGTTACATATACCTCAATCATCTATTAAAACTCAATATAGAGAAATTAAAAAATAAATTTAATCACCTAGTAACCAATTAAATTTTCAATCACCAAGGTGAACTTAAAATTTATTTCCAAAATAAATTAACTCATTATTCCAATCACCTCAACATCAAATCACATATCAACCCCAATGGTTGTATATAGCTAAATAATGTATTTTTCATAAAAATCAATAAACATCACCTAAAATATACTTAATTTCCTTTTAATACAATCATATAAGACCTCAAAAGGGTATATATATATCTTTTAACTTAGGATAAAATTTAAACATAATAATCATTCAATAAAATGCCACTATATAATATCTCTTGAAACCCTATATTTAGACCTTTCAATCATTAAAATTCCTTCATCAAACTTTTCCAAATTTTTCCATATTATCCCTTGATATGTTATTCCCATACTAAAAAATATAAAAAATATCATAATATTCATCAATATCAATATAATCACATTTTATACTTTAAACATAAAAGATACCATTGAAATGATTCATACCTTTTATATATTATTCACAGTTTCTTCATCTTCAATTGTAACAACATATGAATTTTATAAAAGATAATTCATATGATATTGATTATCCACTTATCAATATTTTCTCCTAGGTCATTAATTTTCATAATTAACATACTCCCCAAATTTAAAACATTTAATTAATAGGGATACCTTTGTAAGAGCTTTATTACCCTCCACTGTGTTAACAAACCACTCCATTTTTTATTAGTATTTTATTACTCTATTCCCTCATTTTCCATATATAAAAAATCTTCATATTACTTTGAGACATTTCCTAGAGTGTTTCTTTCCAAATTCTTGAAACATAGGGCGTTGAATTTTTTTACTCCATATACTTTATCACTTAAACTTCCACGAAACTCCATTTTTTCTTATTTGGTTTGTTTGTAAATTCATCTAGGTTCATATTTTGAATCACAACTCAAGATAACTAGTTAGGAATAAACACAAGGCTCCTACCCTAGATTATATCCTATTTTATTTCTCATTTATAAAACCTCTTAATTATCATTCACACCAATTATTAACTTGGTTCCTATTGTTTCCAACTATTTACTTAAACAAAAATGGTTATTGTGAGTATATAAAATCATAATAAACATTCTTATGAATATATTAATTAATAAAATGTTCTTAACTATGTCACCTTTTATTCAAATCTCTTGGCGTATCCTATAATGCCCAAAATAACCATAATTCTCTTTAACATACTGACCTTTAAGGTTATAGAATAATTTTAAATTATGATCATAAAACTAAATATTAACCCCTTAATTTTTCTAACTATTTTAAATTATGATCATATAACAATATTCAAACCTCTAAAGTTATCTAAACTCTCACCCTGATACCAACTATAAAAACCCATAAATTAAAAAACCTATAAGTATGAGTTTAATAACAAGGATTTTACTTTATTACATTACCATTATATTTTAGATTTATAGTTTTATAGAATTAGTAAAACCATTACATAAAAAAGGAGAAACATCTATTAAGTGTGTATCGTTTTCACAAATATAAGTTCTTAAATTTAAACTTCTATTTCATTCATGAAACTTTTTTCTTTATTCTCGATAATACACTATAACAAGGACTTTGAATTTGTCAATATACACACTCATACATAATCCCTATGAAATTTTTTTGAAAACATGGTATAATCAAAACAAATCTCAATAAGTAATATAAAAATAAATGAAATTCATTAGTACTTTAAAAAATAATAAAATTGATAATAATTTTTTAAACTTTCACAAAATAAACATTGAGTTTATAATAAAACACAATCACCTGAAAAATAATCCTTTGAATAAGAAAAACATTAAAAATCATCGAAATCACATAAAAAATTAATCTATATTGGTAAATTATATTCATCATCTATGTCCACTCATGTTTCACTCATATGGAATAACTTATAATCAGATAATTCTAATTATCATTTCTCTAAAAAAATATCATTACCCAATGCATTGGAGGGATATATTATAGGGCCATCAATAATTATCTATAATGAAAAAGAAACATTACATGAATAAAACCTATATAAAATTTCATATTTCATTATAAAACTCATTTAAACCCATAATGAGAATCAATTTCAAATGTATCATAAAAATAGGTTAAAATATTCATTTCTTTTGTTAACTATTTAAAAATGAAAAATTATCCAAAAATAATGTGAATTGAATTTACTTTTGAAAACCATGAAAGATTAAATGGAATATTTATAATGAATAACTTCCATGATATAGGGAAAATGAAATTATGGGGTGAGAATTAAAAATATATTCTTTTCTCATTTTTGTAAATAGTGTCTGAAGTGACATGTGTGGTAAATGTTAGAAAAATTTATTTTTAAAACTTTAAAAGAAGAAAAAAGATAATATAAAATTAATTTAATAAATAATTTAATTTTGTAGAAGAAAATTATTTAAATAATATGGGTATAGAGGAAAATAATTATAAAGAAAAACCTCAAAAACCTTTAAAATATGGATTTTAATGAAAAATCCCTTACCTCAAACTTCCAATAGTTAACACACTATAACTTACTTGTATAATAGATTTATATTTTTTATTCACCAATATTAGAACCATATTTATATATTTCTAACTATATACCATTCAATTATAATTTCTTATTACCAATTCATTTATAATTCTTTATTAAAATCAATATTTTTGTGTTAGTTGCCCCATTTCCCATGAATGCTTAGATTATGTATTTCTGGTCCTTAAACCCTGATAATGGTTAAATCACCTAAAAAAATTTCATGATGTTTTATATATTTATTTTATATGATTCTAGAGTTCCATGTGAATTTCATGGAACTTTAGTGATAAGTCGCATTAAAAGCATAAAAAATTCTATTTTTTATAAGTTTTGATTTCATAGATAAAATTGATTTTATTAACACACACACACACAGATATATATATATATATATATATATTTTTATTTTTAAAACATTATAAATTTATCATTATGACATAATATTACTATAACATAAAATTCTTTAATCATTCATAGCATAAACTTTATAGTAATGTTCATGTAGGTGGTAAAAAAATATAACAGTTGAATGATTAAGAAAATATTATTTTATTATGATAATATCACTTTTATAGAAGATTAATAATATTATAAATATAATATTCATTAATTAAATCCATTTTTATAATAATCCTTGTATGATAGTAATGAAAAATGAAATATGTCATACGTGGAGGTTGTAGTCTGCACATCCACACATGTGAAGTTTTCATTTTTCAATGGATATAAAGGAAAGAAGGTAGATAAATATTTTTCTTTAAATAATAATAATTATGTAATTTATATAAAATTAATTCATTAACTCCATATTTATATCCATCCATGTGAGGCAGTGATGAAAAATGAAATATGATGTTTGTGGTGGCGGTGCTTCGCACGTACACACGAACGACATTTTCATTTTCTAATGGATAAAACAGAGGTATATGATGATTTTTAAATTAAAATAATAAAATTTAAATATATTAATTATATATATGTCATTATGTTAATTTTTAAATATAATATTTGGAAAGGGTTTAAGAATATTGAAACCTGAAATAGCTTATTCAGAACATACACCTATTCCTTAGATAATCTTTTTTGAAAAAAACCTTACGGATTATTGGATTGATATTTTGGGAAGAAAAAAAGATATAAGAAGTTTATAAGGGTTTTTAAGGTATCTATATAGATATTGGTTGAGATAAAGTTCTCAAATTGTGTGGAGTAGTGAGGAGAGGATGTTGCCTTTTATAAGTGGGAGGAGTGACAATCTTGTAAATACTCATAACTTTTAAAACATAATAGTAATTTTCATAAAACATTTGTATAAAATTCATCACAATTTATAATATAGGATATTTTAAGGTATTAATTAACTAAAAAAATCAAATTTATTCATGTTTTATAGATATTTTAGGCCTTATCCTTTAGTTTAACCCCCTCTTTACCCCCTTTAACCCTTACCGCGATGACTAAATTTTATTATGGTAACTTAATTTTTATGAATAAAAGTGAAATGGAACTCATTATATAATTTAAAATTTATAAGAACAAATATTTAATCCATTTTAAAATATTCAATTTCTATAGGTGGTAAAAATAAATTTTAATATAAGTGCACCTAACGCAATGAAAAATAGTTTTTAGAAAAATACATTTTTAAGCATAAAACTTAATTTACTCAAAAATAATGTATATAATTGATACTAATGAATTTTAATGATTTATGAATAAATATTTGAGAGTTATATTACTTTAAGTCCAATATAAAACCAAATTTAACTTTGTAAATACTTAATTTAAGAAAATAGTAAAAAATAGTTCTTTTATTTGAATAAAACATTACTTAGGTTTCAAAATGTCATAAATAGGTTTATAAAATAAGAATAATATGTTTAAATGTTTTATATTATTTATTAAATATATATTTTTTATATTAATTTTTTTATAAATATTCAATTCATTCTTATATCATGATAATGTCATAAAAGTGACGGTATTTTCAAAATTAGTAATTTTCACTATTTAGTAAAAAATCAACCATTTTAGAAAATTCCTAAAAATTAAAACTAAGATAATTTTGACATGATGAATTTAAAAATGAATAAAATTTAATCAAATTAAAATTCTAAAAATCTTAAACTTATCTTTTAAATGAAAATACAAAAAATTACTTTTATAGAAAATAGACCTGTTAAAATTTAAGTATTCTTAATCTTATTTCACATAAATTACAAAATAAATGAATATTAATATATTAGGTAACACATTTAAATACTACATATTATCTCAATAATATCTTAAAAAGCATCAATTTAATTTATTATTATAAAAAACACAACACTCTAAAAATAGTTCTTTGAAAAATATCCCTTTTTTACATTGAATAATTTTAGTCATATCACATTAATTATTTATCCTATAATAATTAAATATTTAAAATACTCTATCAAATATTGAATTATTTAATGGAAAATTCATTCTAAAATATCCCAGAGTAACACTGTTAGTTATCCCAGCACGACTGAGGCACAACACCACCTTAACCCATTCCATATTAAAACCATAGTTAGTATATCCACCTGATTCCAAACTCCATTTTTCTTCAAGAGATCCACTAATTTTTACTCTAATAACTTCTATATAAAATTATACTTCAAATGAATGTTCTTAATCAGGGAATAAATCATCATATATCCTTCCAAGTGGAATTTACATTGTAAATCATAGGAAAAAGAAATGGCTTTTTCCTTTTTTTGAGATATTCGACAACCCCTTTAGCCCAATCATTAACTTCCTAGATTTTGTTAATGCAATTTAATTTTCTTATACTATTGAAATTGAAAAAACTAGTTGAATATTTTTCATCCATATCATAGATGTTCTTATGAAAGTGAAAACACATCCCATGGTTTCTTATGTGTATCCAAATATCTCTCAAAGAATGAATCCTAAAATATATACAAAGACTCATCAATTGAAAATCAAAGTGAGAATATTTTTGAACAATTTAAGTACTAATGAATCCACTTCACCACTTCACAATGTTATCTTCTAGGATTATCCATGAACATGATAACTACTCCCACTACACGTGCAATGTATTACACACAATGGAATATATTAAGCTTCTAATAATTGATGAATTAGAAACCTTTTCCATTTACTTGAAATTATCTTCAGTTCATGGTTCATTATCCTTTCCTAAATTAAAACTTCTGGCTATTGGAGCGGAAAATGGTTTTGAATATATCATTAAAAAATGATTCACCACCATCAATATTTAATGATACTGAGTTATGAACAATTATCATAAACTTAATTCTCTTATGATTCACATTCCCAAAAATTCATTTTTTTCAGAATGAGATACTTCATATCATAAATTTTGGGAAATTTATATATCAAATCATCAATACTTCCCTTCACTGGAATGGTGAAAAGAATGTCATCAAAATAGAGAACCAGGATGATACACCTATCATCATCAAACACCTTCAGATAATAGTAATGATCCTTATTACTTTGGATGAGCTTCCATTCATCCATAAAGACATTAAACATCTGGTTCCACTACCCTAATAATTTCTTAAATTTATAATGGATCTTATTTGGTTTTTATACAAGATTCAAATTATGATTCTTATTGAAACCTACTAGATACTCCAATTATATTTATTTATCTAGGTCCTCATGAAAAAAATTGTTTTCAAATACAACTTCTCTAGATGAATTCCTTCCATTTAAACAATGCTAATTAATATTTGAATTATTGTATGTTTAACCAATGAATACAAGATCTCGAAAAAAACAGTCTTTATTTTTTTGGAAACCCCTTCACAATAATCCTTATCTTTTTCCTTTATCTATCATCAAATTCATTCTTTAGGTGATACACCCATTTATTCTGATGAACTTTATTCTATGAAGGCCTTTCTATTAGATCCCATGTTCTAAACACATGTATGGAATCAATATCATCCTTATTGGATAAATCCCTCATATTTAATTCTTTTAGATTTGTAGACTCTTCTAGACTCTCAGACTCTCCATCATCCACGATTTAAAAATTGTACAAGATAAATCCATATCTTTACACTTAGCCCCTAATCTCAGTAGATCTCCATAAATTTCCTTATGGATCAGCTATTTATAGAACTATTTTTTAGAACCACTACTTCTAGAGATCCTTTTTCCAAAAAATCATCTTCTAAATCTCTTACCCAATATTATACAATACTAGATCTCACTAGTAATTGTGGTCTTGTAAACACCATCAGAACTTGACTTCCTTCTAGAACTTATTTCAAACTGACTGATGTTTACGAAACTAACATAATTATTGAATATTTGGGAACATATGTAACTTCTATATTTCTATTCAGAAAAACTTCATCATCCAATGATATTTTTTTTTGTAAAAAAATATTCTCTTTGTTTTTTATCTTTTCAAAATATCTATTCATTAAAGATAACATTTTGATTTCTGAAAACATTCCTAAAGTTTTTATCCCAGATCCAAAAAGAATATTCTACATCACCATATCCTACAAAGTAATGTGATCAAGACTTAACCTCTAGTTATCCCTCTCCTTATAATTAATGTGGATATAGAAGAGAAAACTAAATACTTTTATAAGGGTTATATCAAACTTTCTTTTTTCCAAAAAAGATTCTATAAGTTCCTACCCCAATAGAGATAATGGTACCCTATTCATCGCTTCCACCTAAAATACCTTGGAGAATATCACATGAATTATTATGCTCCTAAACAACATCTAATTTATCCTCAATGAATCTATTATTTTCTAGAGTGCTTAGTTTATTCTTTTCAATCCGTATTCACTTCCACCAGGAAAACCTCTAGAAATCCCTTTTTTCATACTCCCTACTATTATCAAACCTCAAACAATTTAGTTTGAATATAATATATTTTTCCACATAGAACAATGATCCTCCATGAAAATTAATTAGATATGGACCCCATATATATATATGAAATAACTATAACTTAAAATTCTTTAGAGTTTTAATTTTTTTGAAAGATACCTCCTACTACATTCAAAGGTTGAATTCCTCATAAGTACCATACTCTATGATTTTGATATTTAAAACACATTTATTAGCTATTATTTTTCCCCTTATTACTTAGGTGGAAAAAATATTCATCCCATAACTTTGTAGAAGTTATCTATCCAACATGCATTAAACCTTTCAAAACTCTCATGAGGAAAAATGTTTTTTCCATAACCCTTTTTTAAACTACCATGGATCAATACAAAATTCTCTATTTTCTTTATGATTTTTTTATATAACACTATATTAAACAACTGTACAATGAAAATTAAGTTCTTACTTAATCCTAGAATGTGATACACACCTTGAAATTCAAGAATAATTCCTTTCCTTTTATAGATATAAATGTATTCCTTTAACACAATCTCAATAGCCTCATTATCTATTATATAAACCATTCCAAATATTTTGAAAATATAATTCTTCATACTTCCTCTCTTAGATGTTGAGTGGAATGAAGATCCAAAGTCTATAATCCAAGACTCAAGTGAGATAATGTCACTCAACAATATGATTATTGTATCATATAATATAGGATTTTCTAATGAAATTTATAAATCCAATCCTTTAGTATTTACCCTTTTACCATTGTAATATTTCTTAAGGTGACCTTTCTTCCCCCAATGCCAACACATGAGACCACCTTTCATCAAGGTACTCCTACCAAGAATCATTCTTCCTTTTCCAGGTAGAAGAACATCCTATTCCTTCCACAATATATTAATTTTTGAAAGATACATAGATATCCTTCTATTGAAGTTATTATTTCAAGATAAGTGTAATAATTCACACCGTTATGAGTTAAAAAAATAGGGGAAATTTGAATTTGTTATTTTTTTGACCTGGAGAGAGGTACATTTTGAGAATTAGGATTCATATTTGGAATACAAGAGTTATAATGCCTTTGAGAAATGTTTTTTACATGTTCATAGGATTTATTAATTCTTTATGTTGTTGGGGGAATGTGGGAGAAAGGTTAGTGTAATGGCATGAGTGTGTGAAAATGAAAATTGGGACCCATTGGAGGCCTTTGGAGTGTTAAAATAGGCTAAAAATTGATCCCTAGGAATTGGATCAAGTTGAGAGGTTATCAAATGATTTTTTTTCAGTAACTACGGTGTTAGAGAATCCTTGGGGGTGCTACAGTCTATTTGGGAGAGTTTTGGAGTGAATTTGGGTATTTCTGATTTCTTATTTTTTTTAAATTTTTCTCTATGTATAGATCCTTACATGTCATAGTGAGGAGGAATGTTTATCATACATATAAAAAATTATCTTACATATGGATGGGAATATCTTATATATGAAATTATTTTTATTTTAAAAATGTTTTTTATAGAACAAGATTTTACACATGGATTAAAATATGTTACATTTGAATATTTTCCTAAGGGAGATATAATACATATAAAAATATATATCATGTATTGAAATTCTTCTAATTAAAATATCTTATTCGTGAAAGATAATTACATATGGATATTTTTCCTAAGGAAAATATCATATGTTTGAAAATATATTACATATCACATATTTCCTAAGAGAAATATACTTTGTATGATAAATTATATTACACATGGATTTAAAAAATCTCACATACTAAAATTTCATAATGAAGATATCATATATAAGAAAAATATGTTACATATTTGAAATTTTCTAAGTAAAATATATTAAGTGAGGAGTAATATATTATTCATGGAGAATGATATATTATGTATGCATTTTTCATTAAGATAAAACCATAATTATTTAAAATATATCACAAATTTCTTAGATATATAATGCATGGGAGAAAAAACCATTGTGTATTTATTTTATTCAAAGGAATAAATCATATACAATGGAAAACATGTTACACATGACTTAAAAATATTACATATGAAGTTTTTGTTAAGAGAAAAAACTTACATATGAGGTAAATATCATACGTATGAGGATTTTAAATGGGGAAAGCCATATTCATGAATTAAAATTTTATGTATGTGTAAATCACCTAACTTCAATAATCTATATATGATGTCTACTTTATTAAATTGGAACTAGATACAAGTGATCACACCACCCAAGATTTATCGGTTTATTAGTCTTATATAACTAGATAAATGCTTGAATCTCACATTACATTTCAAAACATAAAATAAAATATAGTATTTTATTCTAGAAATTTATTATTCCCTCTAGAATATCCTTTCATATCAATAATAGTACACTTTAGAGCATCATAGGTAAATGAAACAAAATAAAAGGGTGTGTTCATATACTCATTATGGGGATGTATATAATAGAAGCTATCATAGAATAAAAATGCATAATCAACATGAAGAATTGATAATTAAAACACATGTTATTCAATCAAAAAATGACTTCAATGATAATCCATTGATAATATAATCCTAAAAAACACATGGATAATGAAAAATTAATTCTTAATAAATTAAATGCATAATTATATATATTCAAGATTGAGGCCTCCCATCCAAGTGATCATGAATCTTATCGTCGTGGCGTCTCAACAAATACATCATTATTAATAAATGGGTAGGTGTAATACAAATACCCATATAATATTGAATTTCCACTATTTTTTCTTATGATAACTATCAATGCATCAAGGGGATATCTATAATCAGACCCCACCCATCACTTTCATATCCTATGAATTCATCATATTTTGAATGATCCTTACAATTCATTCTCAAAATGAATTATAAGTCAATAATTATCTGTATTGAATCAAGAATATAGAACATGAATATTTCATTAGCACAAAACATTCAAACAAATAATAAAGTTTTTTATCATTAGATCATATCCTCAGTAACATCAATGGGTGTTTTCATTTTTGAAAATAATTTTAAATGATCACTGGAACATTTCTTGAGGAAATTACCATTTTCCATTTAAAATCACTTATTTAAAATCTAAAAATTTATAGAATACTAGGAAAAATATTTTATTTTAAAATGACTATGGAAAATTATATAGTAATTTTTAAAGAAAATATTAGTCATGATAGATAGAAAATATGTTTGTGTGATGTAAATTAAAACAAAGATTCCATTCATACTTTTGGTAAAAAGTGTAATGCCACAACCCTAGAAACTTGGAGTTGGTGCATTATTTTAATACATTGGCATGATTAATAGGAATAATATTTTGATGGATCGAGTAGTTTAGTAGGTTTGTAAATCTAGATACATACATAATTTCAACATTACAACTTGAAAATAAATACAACATATAAGTTTTATTGGGAACATCCACCACTCTATGATTATCCTTATAGGTCAATCATAAAAAAAACTTCTTTATGCCCTGAGAAAATGAAACATAAGAAAGGGGTGATCTCAAATACTCAGTAAGGTTAAGAAATATATTGGAAGATATCATAAACATAAGAAATAGGCATGGTGAATAATTGAAAACACATGCCTCTAAACTTGAACACATTATGGAAGGAATATTATCTGATTAAATAGTGCCATAATAAAACATAACTATGGGTATTCTACTAGCCAAATAACCACATGAAATTTCATTTACTAGATTCATAATGAGGGAAATTTATATGCCATAAATTCTAAAGCATATTTTCAAGGCCTCTTCTAATATGTTTAAAAATGATTAAGGCCTTGGCCAAAACCATATCTCAAATTGGGAAAGCCCTCATCCAAGTCCACGTCTATTTGTCTAATAAGACCTATCAATGCATTGAGGGGATATAGTAGGCACCACCTGTCACATAATATGTCCAATTAATTCCTCATATGAGTGGGGATAAACATAAATAACATATACATTCATATTGAAACTAATATATGAAATGTAAATAAATTTCACCAAACATTAAGCTTAAACGCTAACCATTCAGAGTAAATTGGTGAATGGTTTTAGGATAGCACATCCACAATAAAACTAGTCATACACCATCCAATTAAATATGGTAGATGATATAATAAAATATTAGTCCCAATAGTATATAAGAATCAATAAGAGTTTTTAAACAAATGAAAATACTCCTATAAAATCATTGAGTAATTCTTCAGATAAATACTCTTTTATTTTGAAAAGAAGAGTTATTTTGGGAAAGTATTTTTATAAAACCATAAATTAAGTAAGATATTATTTTTATATTAAAATTAGTTATTTTATAATGATAATGGTTTCTAAAAATATATTATATAGTGCCCTTGAAAATAGGTAATAATTTGAGAAATTCCCTTGAATCAGGCTTGTATTTTAGAAATAATTTTGAAAGTTACTTTTAAAACATGTAACCACCCATAAAATAAGGAAGTATTCTGGTTGGTAAAAATATGTAGAACACTCACACATTATTTATTAGAAGTAAATAATAATACATAATAATTTTATTGAGGTAATTAGACAATAAAAGTAATCGAGATGAAAATTGAGGTTCAGGTGGAAAACCCTTACCAATTTGTAATCAATCGATTCATATGCCAAAAAATTGATAATATTAAAATGATACATTTAATATAATGAAAATAAATATATTAACTATATGTTACATCAATGGAAAGTATACATACACCATACACAAGTATTAGTAGTGAATACGGAAAATCTCACAAAAATGGTAGTGAGATGAAGAAACCCTTACCTTAAGTCTGATAGTGTTTTACACTTGATATTAATGTATTGGATAAAAAAATTAAATTAATTAATTAATATTTAAATAACCTATTCTACATGAAATTTTTTTATTATAACCTTATTAATTTCATTCATGTCATCATTTTTCGGGTCCGTTTGTTTCGTAATTGGTATACGTATATACATGAAAGAAAAATCATGTAAAATGAGGATTTTTCCCAGAATTTAAGTTATATGTTATTAGTGAGCATAAAGAAGTTTACATGGTTGTAAATTTTATTTGGTTACTTATAGTGAAGACGAATCATTATTTAAATCGTTTAATGAAAACTTTTTGGGTTAATTTTAGGTTTTTGAACACAATGAACTCATTTTTTCTTTATAAATCAAAACCATGTATACAAAAAGATTAAAAAACCATATATGATAAATAATAAATATATTATATTCTAGTTAAACCATAATAATGGTTTCGTGACTATAATTAAAGATGGTAATAGAAATTGAAACCCATCATCCTTTAATGTTTTAGATTAGCACATCTCAGGTGGTGTTTTCATTTTTAGTATAAAAGAATGGGAAAGAAGAGATGATGAAAAATTATTACTTTATCATGAAAAAATAATATTACATGTAATATAATGTATTCATCACAACATTTGGAAGAAATGAGGAGAGGAAACAAAAATAAAGGAACTCAAAATAAAAGAAAAGTTGAGAAATCCCTTACGAAAATCCGACTGCCTAACATCGTCACTTAAAAATTCATAAAATATATTAATAAGAGAAAATGGGTATCTAATAATTATTACATAATATATAAAGTAATGTAGATATGTAATTACATATCCCAACATAATAAAATTTAAACTAAAATATAACAACATAATAAGAGTGCTTGAAAAAGGGAGAGATTTTGAGACGAAAATTCTACAACATAACGGCTATGCAACATGGATTTAGAAAACATTAAAAAGAGAGGGGAAAGGGGTAAACCATTCATATAAGACTCATAAAACAGTATTAGAACAGAATAAAATGGAAATAATAACATGGTATGAAAATATTAAATACATACCACATAAAAGAGAACTTGAAATAAAAGGAATGAAAAGGGGAATTTACCTCTTAAATCTACCACCTTGAGAATCTGTTTAAGGGAAGGGGTTTTGGTCTTTTGGAAAGACCATGAGCTTCATGGAAGTTGGGAGTGACTAGGAGAGGGTATTTGGGAAAAAATTTGAGGAGCTTAAAGGCATATAGGAGTGAGTAGAAGAGGGAGTGAGGAGGGTTTTTGTTGGAGTTGGTGGTCTAGAACCAACTACTTTGTACTTTATTCATTAAATAAAAGCCTTATCACATCTTGATTGTTCTTATGCGTGACATGTCATGTGATAATGTCCTAAGGATAGCTGTTGCATTAAAGGGTCGTAGCGGATCCCTACTATGATGAGAACCCGGAAGTGCCATAACACTGTTCTTGAATGTATGTTCTATGGCCGGATGATATTATTTGAGGGACACAAATAATACAGGTCATTAGGGGTGAGGACTCATAAAACTTTAAGGCACCTTCTCATGGTGTGCACCCTTGGTAATATCCAAGAGGATATTATGAGAACGAGACCCGCCTGTAGGAAATCCACATTTCATAGTGTCATTGGATGTTCCTATCTGCGGACGTGTGTATTGGTCCTTAGACTTTAAGATTATTATTAATGGGTATTACAACTCGCATACTTAGATGTATTGACGAAAACTGTGACGACACACTGTTCGCAGTGAGGTATGATACGTTGGGTGCGTCATGAGTAATACTGCATTAATAGATAATGCGAAAAAGGATTTGTCCCTTTCGTTCCATAATGGAAGTAGATATCTTAGGCCCTTTGATGGAATTGATAGAGCCTAAATAAATCCATGGCCATGGTAAGGTATGGGAAAGTTCAATTCTGGGAAGTCAAAGAAAGAATAATCAAGCCCATGGGTTGATGGAACTAGCATGCAACCCGCTTGATTGGAGATATTGAGACAAAGGGATTATATTACACGGTAAGCATTCGTAGGAGGTGACATGTTATTATGGCGTTAACTTATTTCTCTATGGGTGCCTTGGTGTGTTGCTAGATGCTAACCTTGGACTTTATGTAGGCTCAGCCTAATGCCACTAAGAAAGAGGCCTAGAGGGTCACACACTAAGTGTGTCCATGTATCTCAGTTAAATATTAATTTAACAAGTTAAATAAATATTATTCCCGACTGTGGTTTAATAATTATTTAAGGATGTCTGATCGCATTTATTTTGACACTAGTTATTCGAGAGAATATATTGTGGAAGAAATAATATATTTATTAGCGAGTAATTCAGTTACATTTATTTAATAAATAAATAGGCATTACTCAAGGTCTAATAAATGTGGTGGAGAAAAATGGAAAATAAAAGTACACGCCGTGTATATTAAATATACACGCCGTGTAGTTTTATGGAAAACAAGTACACTCCGTGTATTAATTATTACACGCTGTGTAGTTTTTCCAGTTGGGATTTTGAGGATTTAATATTGTTTTATTAAATTATATTTATTATAATCAGCATGGGCGCATGTCAAGGAATTAATAATTTGACATGGGGGTTTTCAATAAGAGTTAATGAAATAAATAAAACGCGTAACACGTTTATTTATTGTTATAACTCTATTAACCTCAAACCCGATTATAAATATCCTCGCAACCCCAAAATTTTGTAGAGCCATTATTGTGCACAACGGATTTGGAAATACTCTCAAGCCAAGAGAGAATTCCCTTTCCACCAAGAACGCCCTCAAGTTACGAGAGCAAGATCCTCCATTGGATCAAGGCGGTCGAAGGCGGACATCACAAGTGAAGGTTCTTCCGCGCTAGCACCCGAAGATCCCTTCGGCGAAGTCCGGAGATACGTGAAACACGTGCGGATCACTGATAGAGGAATCCTACACTTGGATTCTACGACGCAACGATGGATCACCGAATCGTGACTGGACACATCAACGAAGAAAGAATTCCAACGAGGTAATTCTTATGCATTAATTAAATTAATTATAATCAACATATGATGATCCTCCTCAAGGGTTCCGGGACTCTTCTTTTATTTTCGTTCTTTGTTCTATTCCGAAGATTCGGCGTTTTATATCATGACGAATCTTGTATTGAACGTTGTTTAATGTTAAAATTAAAGTTGGGCAAACCCACCAATGCGCTTCTGCTGCGCCCGGAACCTACAAGTGGTATCAGAGGGAGGTCATATCGTTGATTATAATTATTTAGTTTTTCGTTGGTAATTTACGCATTTAATAATTTAGTTATTTCAATTCAAGTTTAATCATTCGGGAAATCTATATATCGAGATCTATTCCTCCTCCATCGTTTCTCGTTCACCTCACAGAAATGATTTTTTTTTTAATTTTGATTAAAATAAAATAGAGGAACTCATACGGAGGATCCAAACATTTCTGGATGTATAACACCAGAATACACGGCATGTATTCGGAAGTACACGCCATGTAGTCTAGGTTCAATGCATTGACTGATCTGCCAAATCAGGACGTTTATTGGATTCTTTCTAAGAATTTAAGACACCGTGTGTTGACCAGAAACAGGTGGCACACGGTTTCCGGAATACACGTCATGTGGTCCAATGAACATGTCGTGTAGTCCCTTCAGGTTAGGGTTGGGTCGTGTACTCCGTACACGGCCTACCCGGCTGGAAACCGTGTAACACGGAAACTACACGGCGTGTGTCCCACTGTACACGCTGTGTACTCCAAAAATTTCCGATGTACATTAAGACGCCCTGTCACCGGGCGTGTACTTCGGATAGATGGTGAAGAAAAGTACACGCCATGTAGTCGGAACTACACGCTGTGTACTCACCCAAATTATGCAAATTTATTAAAATTTATTATTATATTATACAAACCCTTGAGACGTGTACCATGGTGCAGGCGTAAAGCTGAGGCACAACACGTGATAGGTGTTTTATATATATGTGTTTAATTTAACATCTGCGTAATAAATGAGAATTCATCGGGTTGCCTCCAAAGTACAAGTTACGTACAAGGATAAATTTAAATGAATTTATTTGTTTAAAATTATGATGGATGAGAATCTCAAGAAAATTCAGAAAAGGGATTTAAGATAAAAGGATTGATTAATTAAAGATAATTAATTGATTCGAGCATGATTTATCTTAAACAAGAACAATTAAAGAATTGAAAGCTAGTTTTATTTATGCATAAATATCATTGCATGTATGGATGATCATGAGCTAGAATGAGACCTTTGTATGTGAATGGTTTTTTTAATTTATTTATTTAAATTAAATTTGTTGTCCTGCGATCCATCTCCTCATTAATATGTAGGGCCTATGCGCCCAAGGATTATTTTATGTAAAAACCCCTTTTACCCATCACCTGTGTGTGAGATAAATGCATATGTAATGGATGGATCTCCCAAGATAGTGGAGGCGGCTCAAGTCAGGATCCAAGGTGAAACCAATCCAAGGAGATACAAAGGTGAACAGGTGGAAAGCTGTAAACACGAACCCGAAAGGTTCAAGGTGTTTCTCTCCTAGGTCTTGGGTTAGTTTATCAACCGCTAGATAAACTAACCAATAGAAAATCTCATGATCATACCATTTATTTTATTTTTGTCAGTTTCATGGTTTATTTATTGTGGGTGTGTTGTCACGATCACACAATTAATGAATTAAACGATCATGCAAGATGGAACTAAAATAAAACCGGCTTATACGTAAATATTATCTTAGACATGGTTAATCACTTAAGTATATCCTACTTAATATTAATAAGCATGTAATCAAAGATAATAAAATGGTAATTTACATATAAAGATAAAATCCCTCAAAATAAATATTAAGTCGGCATAGCCTTCCATAATCTTGGTTAGAATCGAACCATAGTTCAAAGTGCTTGACCAAACCTTGTTGGGGTTCTTTCAATTATCGGGGAATTCTAATTCAAGGTTTTGGGTTGACTTGAATTGGTTCACATCAAGGGTTGACTGCCATAGCAGGACTTGGTGTGACCAAGAGGCAAAGGTTGAGGAAATCCAAAAAGGATTTCAGGATTGGGGAGTCCACTCAGCAAATCAAGGAGCTACGAGTTAATGCAGTTGGCATTTAGAATGCCTACCTAAAACCCTTCAAGTTGCTTGACCAACCCTAGTTGGGGTAATGCGAAGGGAAATATGGATCCTTGCCACTAGAATATTCATGCAACAAAATATTCCGAAGTCAATGGTGAGGGCTATTGGATTTCGATAAAATAGTGGGAGACTAATAAGTATTAATTTATTTATTTGTCTCAATTTTTTTTAATAAAGTAATAAACCTTTTCTCATGTTAATTTGTAGAAATGGAAAGAAAATGACTTCAAACATATCATTGCGCACCATACTCAAAAAAGAAAACCTTCTCACCGACACCAATTTCCAAGAGTGGAAGAGGCATTTATGCGTCGTCCTTCACCATGAAAGGAAATTATATGTGCTGGAAGAGCCTATTACAGTTGCACCTAGGAAAGAGGCTAGTGATGAGGAATTATCTCTCTACATGAAAAACATGGATGATGTCATAGATGTCTAGTGTTTCATGCTATCGGCCATGTCTAATGAGCTCTTGAAGGAACATGAAAACATGGACGCGTATAACATGATGTATCACCTTAAAAATCTCTACCAAGAGAAGGAGAGACAGGAGAGGTATGCGATCTCCAATTATTTGTTTACCACGAAGAGTGGAGAGTCTGCACCAGCTGGGCCTCATGTAGTCAAGATTATTGGCTACATTGAATGCCTGGACATCTTAGGGATTAAATTCCCGGATGATTTGCGTACAGATCTCATCCTATCATCACTGCCCAAGACCTTCTCTAGCTTCATTGTCAACTATAACATGAGTGGCAATGAGAAGAGTCTATCAGAGATACTGACCTTGATTTTCCAGGTAGATAAGGACATGTGGTGTGACAAACCCGCGGTCCTTATGGTGAACAAGAAAAGGAAGGACAAGGAAAATGGGCCAAAGACTTATAAACGGTATGAAGCCCCCGAGCACCATCCCTCCAAGAAGGGGAAGATCTAGAGGCAGTGAAAGGAACGATAGGCAGTGTGTTTTTCATGTGGAAAGCAGGGTCACTGGAAGAGGAAATGCACCCAGAAGCATGGGGATGCTAAAGGTGAATTTGTTATCGAGTGAAATATTTCTATTTCTACACATTGGGTATTAGATACAGCTTGTGGGGCTCACATATGTATTCAAATGCTGGAACCAAGTAGATTTAGAAAGATCGCCAGAGGAGAGGTGGATCTTCGAGCTGCCAATGGCGTAAGGCTGGATGCGTTGGCTATTGGCGACTACCACCTCTCATTGCTGTCTGGGATGATTTTGGTTTTACATAACTGTTATTATGTGCCTAGTGTTACCAAGAACATAATTTTTGTATCTTGTTTGGATATGGATGGATTTGTTTTCAAATTTGGAAATAAGGGTTGTCTATTTTATAAGAACAACGTATTTTATGGTATGGCACATTTAAATAATGGTTTGTATGTATTGAATTACGAAAACCAAGTGTTGGAAATCGATAATGAAACAAACTCACATGACTCATACATCACCCAGTTATGGAATCACCGCCTTGGTCATGTGAACGAGAAGCGTTTGAAAAAGATATGCCAAGATGGCTATTTAGACTCTACTGAGCTAAAACCACTTGATAGATGTCACACTTGTTTACAAGAAAAAATGACCAAGCCGCATTTTTGTGGACAAGGTGAAAGGGCCACAGAGCTTCTAGGATTGGTACACACGGATGTGTGTGGACCATTTCCAGTAGAAGCTAGAGGTGGATATTCTTACTTCATTACTTTTACTGATGATTTGAGTAGATACGGATATGTCTACTTAATGAGGTATAAGTCAGAGTCCTTAGAGAAATTTAAGGATTTCAAGAATGAAGTAGAGAATCAACTTGGTAAGAAGATAAAGAAGCTTCGATCGGATCGAGGTGAAGAATATCTGAACCAAGAGTTCATCGATCTTATATGAGAGTCTGTGATTCTATCTCAGCTCACTCCTCCTTATACACCACAGTGGAATGGTGTTAGTGAAAGGAGGAACCGCACCTTGTTGAACATGGTGAGGTTGATGATGAGTCATGCAAATCTTCCATTATCCTTTTGGGGATATGCATTACAAACTGCAGCATACACATTAAACCGAGTACCAACTAAGGAGACAAATGGAATTCCATCCGAGTTATGGAATGGAAGGAAACCCACTTTGTCGCACACACGTGTATGGGGATGCGAGGAGTTTGTTAAGGCCTTATCAGGCAACAAACTAGCACCCCTGGGAACAAAGTGTATCTTTATAGGATATCCCAAGGAAATGAAAGGATATTACCTATATAACCCTCAAGACAAGAAAGTGACTGTTGGTAGACAAGCCATCTTTCTTGAGAGGGAACACATCCTCAAGAAGGATAGTGGGAGCAAGATTGACTTTGATGAAGTTGATGCTCAAGATACACAGGAGTTGGTACAGGAACAAGTTCCACAGGTCCCTGTGGAAGAGGTTCCAGAAATACAAGTACTACGTAGGAGCTCAAGAGAGGTAAGGGAACCAGAAAGATTTGGTTTCCTAGTCACCGAGGATGGTGAATCATTATTGTTGGACAATGATGAACCTTTATCCTATAAGGAAGCAGTAGAAATATCAGAAGCTGTAAGATGGATATAATCTATGAATTCTGAGATGGATTCCATGTATCAGAACCAAGTTTGGGTTCTGTTCGATGAGCCAGTTGATGTAAATCCTGTTGGATGAAAATGGGTATTCCAAAGAAAGCTGGACATGGAAGGTCAAGTTAGCACCTATAAAGCAAGGCTAGCAGATAAAGGATTCAGACAACGTCAAGGAATTGACTATGATGAAACCTTCTCTCCAGTTTCCATGTTTAAATCCATAAGAATCAAACTTTCCATAACAGCTTACCATGACTACGAGATTTGACAGATGGATGTCAAAACAACATTCCTTAATGGGAACCTTCAAGAAGATGTCTATATGACACAACCAGAAGGGATTGTGACACCAGGTGAAGCCAAACGGGTTTGCAAGTTGCAGAAATCCATTTATGGATTGAAGCAAGCATCCAGGTCATGGAAAATTCGATTTGATGAAGCCATAAAGGAATTTGGTTTCATTAAGTACGAATGTGAGCCATGTGTTTATAAGCAGTTTAATGGGAATTCAGTCGTCATCCTAGTGGTATATGTTGATGACATATTGCTTATTGGAAATGACGTACCAGCCCTACAGTCAGTTAAGGACTGGTTGAACAAGTGTTTCTCCATGAAGGACTTAGGAGAAGCAGCCTACATTCTAGGGATCAAGATCATTCGTGACAGATCCAAGAGGCTGCTTGGACTAAGTGAGGGTACATACATTGACCAGATACTAAAGAGATTTAGTATGGAAAAATCCAAGAGGGGATTGGTTCCAGTGTCACATGGCTTACATCTTTCTAGGAAAATGTGTCCCCAGAAACAACAGGAGAAAGATAGGATGAACAAGATCCCATATGCTTTGGCTATAGGATCCATCATGTATGCCATGTTATGTACCAGGCTTGATGTTGCCTATGCACTGAGCATGGTAGGAAGATATCAAGAAGATCCAGGAGAACAGCATTGGACTGCTATTAAGACTATCCTTAAGTATCTGAGAAGAACTAAGGATATGTTCCTGGTGTATGGAGGAGACAAAGAGCTTGTCATCAGAGGGTATGCTGATGCTGGTTTTCAAATAGATCAGAATGATCTGAAGTCGCAATCTGGATATGTTTTCTGTCTCAATGGAGGAGCTATGAGTTAGAAGAGTTCAAAGCAGCCAGTTGTCGCTGATTCTACAGCGGAGTCCGAGTATATAATGGCTTCTGATGTAGCCAAGGAAGCCGTATGGATTTGTAACTTTGTCCAGAAGCTTGATGTGGTGCCTAGCAGTAAAGATCCCATTACATTGTATTGTGATAATACTACAGTGGTGACTCTTGCAAAAGAACCAAGGTCACATCAACGGACAAAGAACATACTCCGGAAGTATCACCTCTTGATGGATTTCTATCAAAGGGGTGAAGTTGCAGTGAGCAGAGTGTCCACGGAAGAGAATGTGGCAGACCCCATGACTAAAGGCCTATCTCAGCAGAAGTATGAATATCATGTGAGAGCTAGCGGGTTAAAGGTTATTAGCAGTTGGCTCTAGTACAAGTGGGAGTCTGTTGGAGTTGGTGGTCTAGAACCAGCTACTTTGTACTTTATTCATTAAATAAAATCCTTATCACATCTTGATTGTTATTCTGCGTGACATGTCATGTGATAATATCCTAAGGATAGCTGTTGCATTAAAGAGTCGTAGCGGATCCCTGCTATGATGAGAACCCGGAAGTGCCATAACACTGTTCTTGAATGTATGTTCTATGGCCGGATGATATTATTTGAGGGACACAAATAATACAAGTCATTAGGGGTGAGGACTCATAAAAGTTTGAGGCACCTTCTCATGGTGTGCACCCTTGGTAATATCTAGGAGGATATTATGAGAACGAGACCCGCCAGTAGGAAATCCACATTTCATAGGGTCATTGGATGTTCCTATCTGCAGACGTGTGTATTGGTCCTTATACTTTAAGATTATTATTAATGGGTATTAAAACTCGTGCACTTAGATGTATTGACGAAAATTGTAATGATACACTGTTCGTAGCGAGGTAGGATACGTTGGGTGCGTCACGAGTAATACCACATTAATAGATACTGTGAGAAAGGATTTGTCCCTTCCGTTCCATAAATGAAGTAGATATCTCAGGCCCTTTGATGGAATTGATATAGCCTAAATAAATCCATGGCCATGGTAAGGTATGTGCAAGTTCAATTCCGGGAAGTCAGAGAAAGAATAATCAAGCACATGGGTTGATGGCACTAGTATGCAACCCGCTTGATTAGAGATATCGAGACAAAGGGATTATATTACATGGTAAGAATTCGTAGGAGGTGACACATCATTGCGGCGTTAACTTCTTTCTCTATGCGTGCCTTGGCATGTTGCTAGACGCTAACCTTGGACTTTAGGTAGGCTCAGCCAAATGCCACTGAGAAAGAGGCCTAGAGGGTCACAAACTAAGTGTATCCATGTATCTCAGTTAAATATTAATTTAACAAGTTAAATAAATATTATTCTCGACTGTGGTTTAATAATTATTTAAGGATGTCTGATCGCATTTATTTTGACACTAGTTATTCGAGAGAATATATTGTGGATGAAATAATATATTTATTAGCGAGTAATGCAGTTAAATTTATTTAAGAAACAAATAGTCATTACTCAAGGTCTAATAAATTTTGTGGAGAAAAATGTAAAATAAAAGTACACGCCATGTAGTTTTATGGAAAACAAGTACATGCCGTGTATTAATTATTACACACCGTGTAGTTTTTCCAGTTGGGATTTTGAGGATTTAATATTTTTTTATTAAAGGATATTTATTATAATCAGCATGGGCGCATGTCAAGGAATTAATAATTTGACATGGGGGTTTTCAATAAGAGTTAATGAAATAAATAAAATGCGTAACGTGTTTATTTATTTTTATAACTCTATTAACCTCAAACCCGATTATAAATATCCTCACAACCCCAACATTTTGTAGAGCCATTGTTGTGCAGAAAGGATTTGGAAATACTCTCAAGCCAGGAGAGAATTCCCTTTCCACCATGAACTCCCTCAAGTTACGAGAGCAGTATCCTCCACTGGATCAAGGTGGTCGAAGGCGGACATCGCAAGCGAAGGTTCTTCCGTGCTTGCACCCGGAGATCCCTTCGGCGACGTCCGGAGATACGTGACACACGTGTGGATCACCACTAGAGGAATCAAACACTTGGATTCTATGACACAATGAAGGATCACCGAATCGTGACTGGACACATCAGCGAAGAAATAATTCCAACGAGGTAGTTCTTATGCATTAAATAAATTAATTATAATCAGTATATGATGATCCTCCTCAAGGGTTCCGTGACTCTTCTTTTCTTTTCGTTCTTCATTCTATTCCAAAGATTCGACATTTTATATCGTGATGGATCTCAGATTGAATGTTGTTTAACGTTAAAATTAAAGTTGGGAAAACCCACCAACGCGCTTCCGCTGCACCCGGAACCTACAATTTTTATAGTGGAGGAGATGAGTGAATTTTGAATATTTTATTTATTATTTTATTATTTCGATCAATAAAACCAATAATGTTATTTCATGTGACCCCAAATAGTGATAAGTGCATGTGAGTTAGAACCAAGTGGCCTTAAATCACTCATTATTTCATAAATAGTGCATTTAACTGATAATTTTTATATACGGTATTTTACCGTATTTCATTATTCATAAAAAATTTGAGTATTTCAGAAAAATCCCAAAAATCCCGCTAACCATTTTTTGATGTGTAGAATTAAAAAATGAAATCCATTTTTTGAAATATATTTTTTAAATATTTTTAATTTAATTTTTAAATAAAATCATAATTTATTCCAAAAAAATAACTTTTAAAATATAAGTCGTTTTATAACACATTGAGAAATTAATAAAGGTCCCATAAAATTATATTATAACCATAATACAACATAGTATAAATTTATGATTAAATTTTATGAAAATAAATTTCCATTTTAAATTATTATATTAATCATAAAATTGTAATTTAAATATTTATGACATACAAAAAATACTAATACTTATACTATGATCTTTTTTTTCACTTTTAAGATGTCTAAATTCTTTTTATACATTCATGGGTGAAGTTTCTATTTTTTTGGAAAATTTACTATTCATTAATATTCATTACTATTCATAAGGGTATGTTACTATTCATAAGGGCATGTTGCTATTTACCAAAAATTAAGTTTGTCTTACAAGACTCCAAATATCTTACTCAACGCAACCGTTTATGTCAGTTTTTTGAAATTCAAATCAAAGAGGTGGAAAAATTATGTTTAATTGGATAGGTTATAACAATGTGGTGTTTTTTTATAGAATCAATGTTTCATGTATTATGTATTAAATCTATTTTTAAATTCTTGGGGTGTTACATTATCTCTTCCTTATAAAAATTTCATCCTCGATATTTGAAATTGAACTTCGAAAGTGAATGGTTGATACTTGAAAGTTCCCTTGTGGGAAACCCACATCAAGAATATGGTTAAAATATAATATTAACAAGAGGAAAGGTAAATGCATCAGTTACTTACAAAACAACTCATTCTAATTGGACAACATGGTCATGGAATAATAATCAAACCATTATGTAGTGACAATAAACTGTAAAACCCCATACAATGATCAAATTAAACCATTTTTTAAATGCTTAAAATTCCAAAATATAATGATTAAACACATTATAATGAAGGTATCTAAATTTACATGATGAAAATATCATTAATACTTTATCAACGAGATGCATCTCTAAAATTCAAATTCCAAACATGTGAATAACTTTATCTTGTATCCACTTGAAATATGGTAATAACTTGAATTACTGTAAAAACCATATTGAAAAAATGCATTATTCTGTATTCCTTAAGTAAGATAAATGTTATTATATATATTTATTAAATCCCAAAGTATTGTAAACTCTATCAATGATTGCATAGATCACTTCTCGACAAGTCTATAATCAGTTATAAGGTAGTCAATATTTATCTGAATCAATAATTTCATCATCATTATTTCAACATCATAAATATATATTAAGGGTTGTATTTCCCTCAATCATATTTTTTTTCTAAAAAGTTTAACTTTATTCAGAATCACTTTTCCTCTGTACCATTCATCATACGACCACAAATCCTTAATGAAAGAGTACTGCAGTACAATCCTTATATATCTCATAATTTATACAACTAGTACATTATTGACAAAATATTCAAATGACATGATTCTTGAATATGCATATTAATCATTCTACCTCATATGTGGAAGCATCATAACTTGATCATTATCCAAAATCATCATTTATGGTATATTACTTTGACACTTGGGACATTGATTCTCATAGTGTCCCATCTCCTTGTAGTTGAAGCATTGAATATAGGAAAATTATTTCCTTATCTTGCAATTATGATCATGGTGGCCTTTTCCTCCACACATGAAACATATTTTTTTTCCTCTCAAGCATATACCAAGGTGTTTCCTTCCACAATTATTACATGTGAAAAAATACATCTTTCCCTTCTTCTATTTATCCATGTTTCCCCTGCAATTCTCTTCTGATTTTTCATCCCTTCAAATCCATAGGACTCAGAGAAGTCATTAAATACCTTGTCAACACATGATACTATTTCCTCATATGATGAGGATACTTGGGAGACAATCTTCCTTTGAAATGATGTCTTGATACCATTAGAGATATAATCCTTATTACTCTTAACATCACATGTATTGGTGAAGTTCTCATTACTTCTGCTAGGTACCATTTCTAATAAATTCCATATTATATATTAGCTAGTAATAGTATGAACTCTCTATGACTCTAAACATAGTATATCACATAGCATAAATATGTGAATTTTAAATCCTAGAACCACATAATTTGGTTACTTTAGGGGAATAAATCCGTTATAATGGTGGTTAAATAAAATTTGAATTATCCTAAGCATATCTCCCGGGAGTGTCAAACCGGGTGCATAGTAAGGCCCATTGTCATGTACCAAGATACCCCAAGTCAAACCTGAAACTCCTTGTCAGAGTTTTCACTCCCAAGTATATATATTCTATAACCACATCCCCTTGTAGTATCCAGGCATGGATTCATTTTCTAGGAATATCCACATAATATATTCCTTACCAAGATTCTAGTATGTTCTTGTATGTTTATCCTTATAGACTATCTTAGGGTTTCCCCCCCTAATCTATGTTTTCTAAATCTAGTTTCCAAGTTTTCTACTATACCTCCTTTGATACCAACTATAATTCCCCAACCCCAGAAGCGTGGATCCAGTGAATTATTTTAATACATTGGAATGATTACAAGGAATACAATCCTGAAGGACTGAGTAGTTTAGCAGTTTTTGAAATCCAGATACATACATAATTTCAACATTACAACTTAAAAAGAAATACAACATATAAGTTTTATTGGGAACATCCACCACTCTATGATTATCCTTTTAGGTCAATCAGAAAAACACTTCTTCATAGCCTGAGAAAATGAATCATAAGAAAGAGGTGAGATCAAAAAATCAGTAAGGGTAATAAATATAGTGGAAGATATCATAAACATAAACAATAGGCATGGTTAATAATTGAAAACACATTCCTCTAAACTTGAACACATTATGGAAGTAATATTAGTTGAGTAAATAATTCCATAATAAAAAATAACCATGGGAATTCTACTAGTCAAATAACCACATGAACTTTCAATTACTAGCTTCATAATGAGGGAAATGCATATGCTGAACATTCTAAAACATATTTTCAAGGCCTCGACCAAGATGTCTAAAAATGATTAAGGCCTCAATCAAAACCATATCTCAAATTGGTCAAAGCCTCGGCCAAGTCCACATCTATTTGTCTCATGAGACCTACTGATGCATAGAGGGACAATATCGGGTCCCACTTGTCACATAATAATTTAAATGCATTTCTCATATGAAGAGAGATAAAAATTAAAACATATACATTCATATTGAAACTAACATATGAAATGTAAATAACTTTCACCAAAATTTAAGCTTAAACACTAACCATTCAGAGCAAATTGGTGAATGGTTTTAGGATATCACATTCATAATAAACTAGTCATAAAAATCCAATAAAATATGGTAGATGATATCATAAATGATTAATCCCAATAGTACATAATAATAAAAAAGAGCGTTGAAACAAATGAAAATACTCTTATAAAATCATTTAATAATTATTGAGATAAATACTCTTTTATTTTGAAAAGAAGAGTTATTTTGGAAAAGTATTTTTATAAAACCAGAACTAAAGTAAGATAATATTTTCATTTTAAAATGAGTTAATTTAAAAAGATACTGGTTTCTAAAAAAAGATTATATATTTCCCTTGAAAATAGGTAAGAATTTTATAAATTCCCTTGAATTGGGCTTGTATTTCGAAAATAATTTTGAAAGTTCATTTTAAAACATGTAACTCCCCATAAAATAAGGAAGGATTATGGTTGGTAAAAATATGTAGAAAACTCAAAGAGAATTTATGAGGAGTACATAGTAATTTATAATAATTTCATTGAGGTTATTAGACAATAAAATTAACCCGAATGAAAATGGAGGTTCGAGAGGAAAACCCATACCACTTTGTAATCAATCGATTAGCATGACCCAAAATTAATAATATTAAAATGATAAATTTAATAACATTAAAATAAAGATATTAATGATATGTTACATAAATTGGTAGTATAAATACACCATACACAAGTAAGTATTAGTAGTGAATACAGAAAATCTCACAAAAATGGAAGTGAGATGAAGAAACCCTTACCTTAAGTCTGATGGTGTTCTTCACTTGGTATTAGTGTCCTGGATAACCAAATTAAATTCATTAATTAGGATTTAAAAAACCTATTATACATTTAATTTAATTATTATAACCTTATTAAGTTCATTCATGGCCTTTTTGATTGGTTAAGAGGTTCAATTTCATTGTTTGGGTCTGTTTGTTTCATGATTGGTATACTTATATAAATAAACAGAGAATCACATAAAATGAGGATTGTTATAAAGAATTGAAGTTATATGTTATTAGTTAAAATACATAAGTTTACATGGTTTTAAATTTCATTTGGTTACTTGGAGTGAATATGAATCATTATTTAATTCATTTAATGAAAACTGTTTGGGTTAATTTTTAGTTTTTGAACATAACGAACTCATTTTGCTTTATAAATGAAAACCATGTGTACAAAAAGATTAAAAAACAATATATGATACAAAATACATATATTATAGTCTATTTAAACCATAATAATTGTTTCATTACTATAATTTAATATGGTAATAGAAATTGAAAATCCAGCGTCCTTGAATGTGGTAAATTAGCACATCTCAGGTGGTGTTTTCATTTTTAGTATAAAATAATGGGAAGGGAGAGATCGAAAAAAATTATTCATTTATCATGAAAAAATTACATTACATGTAAGATAATGGATTAATCACAACATTTGTAATAAAGGAGGAGAGGAAAGAAAAATAAAGGAACTCAAAATAAAAGAAAAGTTGAGAAATCCCTTATGAAAATCCGACAGCCTAACGACGTCATGTAAAAATTCATAAAATATATTGATGAGAGAAAAAGGTAATATCATCATTATTACATAATATATACAGTAAGGGGGATATGTAATTACATATCCCAAAATAAGACAATTGAAACTAAAATATAATAACATAATAAGAGTGCTTGAAAAAGAGAGATATTTTGAGATGAAAATTCTGCAGCATAACAGCTATGCAACATGGTTTTAGAAAACATTAAAAAGAGAGGGGAAAAGGGTAAAAAATTCATAGAAGACTCATAAAATAGTACTAGAATATAATAAAATATAAATAAGAACATGGTATGAAAACTTGAAATATATACCACATAAAATAGAGGTTGAAATAAAAGAAATGAAAAGAGGAATTTACCTCCTGAATCCACCTCCTTGCGAATCTCTTTAAAGGAAGGGGTTTTAGTCGTTTGAAAAAACCAATAGCTTCTTGGAAGTGGGGAGTTAATAGGGGAGGTAATTTGGGAAGAAATTTTAGAAGATTAAAGGCTGATAGGAGTGAGGAGAAGAGGGAGTGAGGGGAGGTTTTATAGTGGAGGAGAGGAGTGAATTTTGAATATTTTATTCATTATTTTATTATTTCGATCAAGACAAACAATAGTGTTTCTTAATGTGACCCATAATAGTGATAAGTGAATTTTAGTTCGAACCCAGTGGCCTTACATCACTCATGATGTCATAAATAGTGTATTTAACTGATAATTTGTATATACGGTATTTTATCGTATTTCACTATTCATAAAAAATTTGAGTATTTTAGAAAACTCCCAAAAATTCACCCTAACCATATTTTAATGTGTAGAATAAAAAAATGAAATCCATTTTTTGAAATTAAATTTTTAAATATTTTTAATTTAATTTTTAAATAAAATCATAATTTATTCCAAAAAACAACTTTAAAACTATAACTCATTTTATAACACATTGATAATTTAATCAAGATCCCATAAAATTTTCTTATAACCATAATAAAATAAAGTAAAAATTTATTATTACATTTTATGAAAATACATTTCCAATTTATATTATTAAATTAATCATAAAATTGTAATTAAAATATTTATGACATAAAAAATACCAATACTTATACTATGATCATTTTTTAACTTTTAAGATGTCTAATTTGTTTTTATACATTCATGGGTGAAGTTTATATTTTTTTGGATGATTTAATATTCATTACTATTCATTAATATTCCCAAGGGTATGTTACTCTTCATAAGGGTATGTTACTATTTACCAAAAATTAAGTTTGTCTTGTTAGACTCTAAATATCTTACTGAACACAACCATGTACGTCAATTTTTCAAAATTAAAATCATAGATATGGAAAAATTATGTTTACTTGGTTAGTTTATAACAAAGTGGTGTTTTTTAGAGACTCAGTGTTTCATGCATTCTGTATTAAATCTATTTGTAAATTCTTGGGGTGTTATAAAAAGAGCCTCATTCTGAAAACAACAAGAGGATTCCTTTTAATTTTTTATAGAAAGTAAAACATGGTTAAAAATAACTCTAATAAATATTTAGAGAATAGTATTAACATTATTTATTTTTTTTAAATAAAATATGGGCATGGAATAAAAATAGATGGAAGGAAATATTTAAAACAATATTTTTAAAATTATATTACTTGTAACTTATTGATCATTGATCCAACAAGAGAATAAATTTAAAATAAAAGTAAAATAAAAATTTAACCATAAAATAATAAAATATATTGATTTTATGATATCAGGATCATATAATTTTTCCAAAGGAAACCTGAACATAAATAATCCTGAAATTAAATGAGACTCTAAAAGAAATCCATTACCACTTTAGTAACTTTTGAATCATAACCCCCACTAAAGAAATGACTAGAAATGAAAAATCGAATAACATTAATATAATTATATTCATGATATAACATATTAATGTGGTAGTATATACACCACATGAAATAGACAAGTGGAAATATGGCATATGTCTCCGACAAACAAAAGCAAGACAAGAAATCCTTATAAAGATCAAATCATTAAAGAAAGAATTAATCAACGAAGTGATTATGTGTAAAAAATGTAAATAAAAAAATTGAAAATAAAAAATAAATAAATTAAATGTTATTTTATAAATAATCATGTAATCACATAATCAATTAAGTAGTGGTATAATCGAATGAATGGAAATAGAGTTAAGAAATCCCTTACCCTAAGTTAAACTTGTTTTGTATGTTATTTAAACTATTATATAAAAAATTTAAATTTAGTATAATTATATATAGAACCATTTAAATAATTATAATATCATATATGATCCACTTAATATTTCAACACCCATTCATTAATAATTCCATATTAAAATCATCATTTCAGGGTGTTAAATATTTGTTTTTTCATGGAATATTCGATTCAGTCATTCCGATCCTTGTAATTTGATCATGGTTACATGAACTCTATAATTTTAATCATAAAACATTATAGTTATCCATTATATACAATTTTATAATAATTTTTATAAAGTGATGATTAAAAATGAATTACGTCACTTCATGGAGACGGTAGTCTATACACATGCAGAGGTAATGTTTTCAATTTTCGATGAATGGAAAAAAATAAAGGTAAATTATAATTAATTTTTTAATAATAATTACCAAATAATAAAAATAATATATATTTATTAAATTTATACTTATTACCATCCATGTAAAGTGAAAATTAAACATGAATCACATCACTCCGTAGAGATGGTAGTCAACATAAACACACGAGTGACATTATAGTTTTCCAATAGATGGAAATGTAAGAAGGAAGACAAGATATTGTAATAAAATAAGCACAATTATTTCATAAATATCATATATAAATATAAAATCCATCATAACAACCAACCATGAATCATGGCGGGGAAAATGAATCATATCGCTACGTGGAGGTAGTATTCCACACATATACACAAGCGGCATTTTCATTTCCCATTTGTTAGAAAAGAGGGTGGATACTGGTAGTTCCATAATATTATTTTTTTTATTATATTTATTATAATGAATTTTTTATTTTATGATTAATAACACATATTTAAATGTTTTCTAAAAATAAATAAATTTTAAAGAGTTAATAAATATGATTACCTCATCTTTAGTAGACCTACTTTAGATCCATTATCAAGGACCCTTGGAATGTTATTTTAAAAGAAAAGAACCTCTAATTCATTGATAAATAAGTTTATAAGATAATTTAGTAGATTTTGGTAGATATATGTAGATTAAAGTTATTTAAATAATATATTGGATGTGTATCCTTTTATAAGTGGTGGGAGGGACACACCTTTAATTTTTTAAAGAATTAAAATATTATTTAGTCATTTTCATGGAAAATCTGTTCCATAAACAATTCAATATCCATATTAAGGTGATAATTTTTGAAATAACTTCATAAAATAATAATTAAGATGAAAAATTAGGGTCTTATCACTTATTTTTAACCAATGTTAACCCACTTTACCCTTTGAATGTGGTGACAAATTTTAACTATTTTTAATATTCATTATTTTCAAATTTTATTTTGACCTTATTAAATAATATTGATTATGACGATTAAAAATATGTAATCTATTTTAAAATACGAAATTTATATAGTTATTATAAATCCATTTTAAATTAAGTGTGCACAATGCAACAAAACCATTTTTAGCAAAATGCATTTTTAAGCATAAAATTGAGTTCACATCCATTGCTTGCCATGTAAAAACAATAATATGAATTATAAAATATTTTATTGAATATATAACCTATGAATTTAATTTAAAAATTAATAAATTGATATTAATATAATTTATTAAGATAAAAACACATTATTATTCATAAAAACAATTTTTATATAAATGTGTTTTTAAGACAAAAGATGAACTTGTACTAAAATCAAGAATAATAATGATTCATATATAAATAATTATATTATTTATAATTAAATGAAAATTATTTTACTTAAAGATCAAATTATATACATATTTTTACTTTTAGATTACTTGATTTAATGAAAAGAAATGACGGTTTTATAAAAAAAGATATTTTTCACTATTCACTAAAAAAATAATTTTTTAAGAAAAATCCTAAAAAATCAATGTGAGTTATTATTAACATGATAATTTCAAAAAATATATTCATTACCTCAAATAAAATTTCTAAAAATAGTATAGATTAATTACACTATCCATGCATAAAATTCAATAAAAATCATTTTTGAAGCATAAAATGAATTTACTAAAAATTGGGTAATTATTTATTATGAATTAATAAATAAATATTAATTATTTAAAACCTGTAAACATATTTTTTATAATTTTTTATTACTATTCATACCTTTCAAATTAATGGCTAGGTTATAATATTCACATTTAAATAATGTTATTTTTATAGTATATCAAAGTTCACTTAAAGCTCGGGGTTGCGTGTTAAGAAAGCTATCAAACATAATATTACATTAAACCAAATTTTAGGGGTTTTACATTATTCCACATTAAATAAATTTTATCCTCAAAATTTTTATCTCAACAATCAATGGTTCAATATTTGAAAATACCTTTATTGAAACCCACATCGTACAAAGGGATAATAAAACATCCTTTAAAAAGGGGTAGTGGGAAGCCTAAAGGTTACCTAAAATAACACATAAAGAGATTCCTAGATAATGATAACATTGATGGGAAGTTAAAAAATAGACATGGAGGAGAAAAATAGAATCCATGGACTAATAGAAAGAAACGGAGAACATGATCTTGAGAAAATTAATGATCTGAAAACAATAAATTAGTGAGGGGTTAAATACAATCAATTCATTAGAATTAAATTTAAAGGAATAAAAATTCTATTTCAAGATCATTTTCTTAATTTTGAGGGGTTAATTTACTATAAATATTTAAAACCTGATAAAATATATACACTATATTTCTTTTTATTTCATAAGTACAATTTTATCTTTTGGCTGTGCTTCGATCAATTTTCTCTTCATCTCTTACTGCAATAAATGAATATTCAAGACGAGTTTTTCATGCATGAATAAAAAAAATTAACTTTTAATGGATGATAATTTCATATTCAACTCATACTGCAATAAATGAATATTCAAGATGAGTTTTAAAGAATATTTTCTGAGTTAGTTACCGAGACGACGTGAGATTCCAAGGCCCTGTAAGCCTCAGTGTTGATATAATAAAAATATTAAATATATCATATCATGGATGTGTAATTTTTATAAAAAAATATAATAAATATTAAATAGAGTATTATATAATAAATATAATACTTCCATTAAATCTGGAATGCAAGTTTTACCCTAGGCATGACATAATCATTTTCGATGTTGGGTGTTTTGATAAATGTTATCGCAGGTGAAAATAATAAAATAAATAAATTTATTTATTTTATTTTCTAATGTAGTGACCTAATATCCTCTATAAATACACTATTATTACAAATACATAGGGTTATCTTCATAACCTTAGGATTTGAGAGAGAGTTTTTTGGAGGAGAGTTTGGTGAACGACAATGGATCGAGGATTGGGATTGATTCCCTAATGATCATTTTCGCTAACGAAGTTCATGGATATCACCTAAAATGAAAATAAAAAATTATTATTCATAAATTATTGATCCAAAATCAAGGTATTATTTTTTTACATTGGTTTATTTCCTCATTGATTATCCCATGATTAATATAAACCAGATCTACTAATGTATTGATTTGCAGGTCGTTCATGACTGCGAGTACAAGTTTATCTTTGTGAGATTATGGGAAATTTATATCAATGTTTATTATTTTTATTTATTCACCATTCAAATGGAAATGAATCGATTCCAAATTTCCTATGTTCATTCTAATTTTATTATGTATGGGTTTCTTCTCCATTTATTTGAACATTCATCGATAATGATTCATTTAGCTGGTGGTTTGACAAATACCTAACATTTGATTGTTTCATGATCATTATTCAGTGAAAGGGATTGATACCAAATGTTAGGATTCTAGATTGATGATGTGATCAAGGTGGGTAAAGATGATGATGGAACATTATTAGATATGAGGTTTTCATTTCCCCTGTTTGACATGTGGCAGCACCATGGTTCGACGGTGGTCCTTTACTAAGTAGAGGATGTGGCTAGAATATGGACACCAGTGATAAAAGGGTTCATTCAACCCCAGATCCACATCCTAAAACATTATTTTCAGTGAAATCCATGGTTTAAGTGACATAAGAAAATGAAGCATGAAAAACTAGGTATTTTGATAAAAATATCAACTATACGATGTGTAGTTTTGGAACACATTCTGTATAGTCCCCTTAGTGTAGTGAATAGGGTTTATGAGTAAGAGATAAATATAACATTTCATGTGGTAGGTCCCCACACCATGTGACCCTTAGTCAGCCAACTCTATGTGTATGTAGAGTACACGCCTAGGAGTCCATGTGATGCTACACACTATGTGTGCCAAGTCACATGTCATGTAACCCTTGGTGGATGTCTCATCACGTATGGGTAGTACCTGAATAGAAGGATAGTGGCCCCATATACTATGAATTGAAGGGAACAAACTTTGTACTTCAAAATTTACATGGTCATGGGAACATTCCATACACCAAGTATCAGCCTAGCCCTCTATATGCCATGTACTTTGAAAAAGTACTCGAACATGATTAGTGTACATAGAACACCCTGGGTACACAGACATGGGCTTGAAAATAAAATACATTAAGTACCAGATGGGAATATACACACCATTTACTCCTATGGTACATGCTATGTATTTTGAAAAAATGAATTATGTGTGGGAGTGAGACATGTGTAGTTCCATAATTAGTTAGACATGTCGTGTTCCCTTATGGGACATGTCATGTACTTATAAAAGGGTATATTGGATCCCTAGTTCTTATAACTTTGATCTAGTGTGAGCTTGGGTGAATTACATTGTACATTTAAGTGTGGTTTAGTATCGGTTGAGTGTGTTACCTTGGTCCAAGCCTATAAGAGTACAATTTAAAATCAAGTCATCAAATAAGAATTATGATTCAATCTAAGGGTTTAGTATCATATAGAGTTTTCATGAATAACTTTTGGGGGCCTAAGATGGGATCTTATATTGTATTTCATACCCTAGGTGTTGTTTTTGGAATAATCATGACCAACTTATACGACCGTATGATACCCTACTTAGTAGGTTATTCCATATTGGGTTTTTAGTGTCCCCTAGGAGCCCTAGGTGTGATCCCCTATCTGTGTATCCATATCTTTAGAGTTTTTATGGGTTATACCCATTAGGGTTTTTTCATGGACCCCATTAACATTGTATTTGATCCCCAATCCGTGTATTAAGATCTTAGAGATCTAGTGAATAATTTTTTGGTGAGGATTGATGAGCATGATCTCTCAGATGATCATTATCAGTGATAACATAGCTCGTGGAGAGAGTTCTCCCAGATGAGAATTACCTTAAAGCCTTGTGTAGAATCTTATCACTAAATGTATGGTTTAGATTCCTTGGTAATTGAAGTCTATTCGGAGTATATGTAGGTGTTTTTATTATTGTTATATATCATATTTTAATTGACCTATATTTATGATGATGTGCTGATTACTCTCTTTATTCTTTCCAGTACTTATGTTGTACTATGGTGTGGGATAGATGTTGTGCATGCATTATGGTATCATTTTATCTTTAACTTTAATTATTGTATGAATTATTGGAGATGTGTGTGTGTACATGAACTTATGAAAAGGCATCCTATGTTTCAGATATTCCTAATCGATACTGGTTTCCTACCCTATGCCTATTGGGGAGGCAGACATGGGGTGTCACACTCGACTTATTACTAGCCAGACAGGCCCTGATGGGTTAGGTTCTGATAGATTGGTATAAGAGGAGTTTCATTCTACGACTAGAGTTTGGATATTTTTCTAGATATGAGTTTTGGTTTGGTATTTATAGAAACAATGTTAAAATATTTTGAGTACAACTTTCAAATAAGAGAATCCAGTGTTGGTGTATTGACCAACATATCCATTCACAAGGACTCTAATAACCTTCTTATTGACTCAATACAAGTAGGCATTGGTTGTAGGGAAAACATTTGTATATTCATCATATAAAAATGGTTTGTGGTTTCCATGTCCTTTTTGATTTATCTCCCCAGATATACTCTTTGACTATGACATGTCTTGATGATTTTTAATATGCCTCCATGATGACAGACGACTAGGATTTTGAGACATTATCACGATGATGACCATTTGAGTGACGAGGCCTCTAATGCACCGACCCCAGAAGACTGGATCTGGTGCATTACTTTATTACATCAACATGATTACAAGGAATCAAATATTGAAGGCCCAATCAGTTTAGTAGTCTTGAAGAAACCAGAACTATAGGAAAACAGTGTTTTAGCGGTGGTTTTCAAAATAGTCGCTAAATGTTTTTCAATCAAAAAATTATCGGTGTTCTTATAGTGGTGTTTTTATAAACCATTACTAAATGTTTTTAAAATATTTTTTAGAATTGTTTTAAAAAAATTTCAAAAAAAATTACGATTACTTTTAGTGGTGGTTATTTCAAAACCATCATAAAATTGTTGATTTTTTTAAAAAGTATTAATTAATTAATTATTAATTTTTATTAATTATTTACAATGAAATATAGTTTATTATTTATAATTATAATTAATTATAATGTGTTAATTAATAAATATTTATAATTATTAGTTAATAATAATGTGAAACTTAAAACAAATCTATAAAAACCTGAAAACCAGACTTTGACATCAAACGACCATAACTTCTGATCCGGGAGTCCATTTTAGCTCTAGAACTAGTCAAATCGAAGGTTATGAAATGAGATAAAACCAAGTGAGATTTAAATCAAGTGATAATCAAAGGAAAAAATATATTCAAATTTCAAAAAGGTCAAAAATTGAACTCGAACTTCAAACGACTATAACTTTTAATCTGGGTGTCTGTTTGAGCTCCACCACATATCAAATCAAAGCCTGCGATGAGATCTACACCATTTAGGTCTAGTAATAGATCCTTGAGCATTTTACATCTTTTTATTCCACCAGAAAGGCCTATAAAATAGAGTTTTTAGTTGCCGACCCCCATTTCTTAAAATTCAAACGGTTATAAATTCCGATCCAGGTGTCCGTTCGGACTATACCACACATCATATCAAAGCTCATTTCATGATCTTCGATTTTACTGGTTGTGGTGCAGAAAAATGAGTCCCATATCAAATTTTGTGATCATTTCAGTGTTTTAGGGTTTTCAAAAGTTCTTAACATTTTATGATTTATTTATTTATTCTTATTTATCTATTTATTTATTTACTATTAATTATTTAATTAATTATTAAGTACTTAATTAAATAATTAATTATCAATTATATATTATATATTATATATATATTTATTTATTTATCTATTTATCTATTTATATATTTATTTAATATTTAATATTTAATATTTAAATTTTAATTATTTATTTATGTATTTATATAGTTGTATACATATATATATATTTATATATTTATGTATGTATTTATTTATTTAATATATAATATATAATATATAATATATATTTATTCATTTAGTTATTTAGTAATTATGCACACATTAATTATTAATTTATTTCAAATTTATGAATTAGATATTAATTAATTATTTATTATTAGTTTATTAATCATTTATTATTAATTTATTATTAATTTATTATTTATTCATTATTCATTATTCATTTATTAATTAAATATTAAAAATAAAAAATAATTATTAAATATTAATTAAGAATTATTAATTATTAATTATTAATTATTAATTATTAGTTATTATTAGTTATTAATTAATTATTAATTATTCACTATTAAGTATTTATTATTTATTAGTTATTATTTAATTATTTTTTATTTATTTATTTATTATTTATTTATTAATTATTATTTTTTTAATTTGTAAAATATTTATTTATTATTAGTATTTTTTTCATTTATTAATCATTCATTTATTTATTATTTACTTATTCAATATCTATTAATTGTTAATTATTAATTAATTATTAATTAATAATTTTTTAATAATTTTTTAATTATTTATAATTTTTAAAATATTAATTATTAAATATGAATTATTAATTCTAAATGATCAATTATAATTTATTAGTTATTAATAATTCATAATTAATTATTCATTCAATCATTTATTGATTCATTTATTTATTATTTATTATTTATTATTAATTTATTTATTAATTTATTATTTATTTATTTATTTATTTAATAATTTTTCATTATTGTATTTTTATATTATTAATTACTTATTTATTATATGTTCATTATATATTTATTATTTATTTATTCATGGTTTATTATTTATTATTTATCATCTATTCTTTTTTTATTTTTTATCAGTTTATTATTTATTTATCATATATTAATTTATTTTTTAATTAATTTATTATTTATACATTATTTAGATAATAAATAATAAATAATATATAATATATAATATATATTATGTATTATGTATTATATATTGTAACACCCTGACCCCAGTTACCCAGAGTCGGTGCATTATTACATTACATTGGCATGATACAAGGAAATTATGTCCCGAAAGACCGATCAGTTTAGTAGCCTTGAAAATACTAGATACATTCATAAGGTCAACCACTACAAAATATTTCACTTTTTCCAACAGGAGAATATCTGTTGGTAAAAGTACATTATCTGCTGGTAAAACGTTTTACCAACACAAATTGTCCTATCACTAAACTTTCGGTAAAAACTCTATAGCTAAATGTTATTGTGACAGATAAAATAATTCTATTATAATTATAATAATACCAACAGTTAATATATATGTTGGTTAAAGTGTTTAATAACAAATTCATACGAAAAATCTATCTATTGATAATAGAAATATCAACATTTAATATATATTTACAAATTAATTTTTAAATGAAGAACTATGTGATATTATTATACCAATTGGTAATACATTGTATTATGTTTATTAAATTAGTTATATATTATATAGTGATTATAAATATAATATAATAATAATTAAATTAACATGCATAAAACTATACCAAAGAGACCGAAAAGATGATGCACAAGAATCAAAAAATACTTTATTTTCCTAAATAAATAATTCCATTGTTATCATAATCTAATAGTTGCACCAATCAAACTATTCACATGAATTTGATTCTATGATGTCATTTCAATCAATCCAAACAATTATTACACAAAATCCAAGGTACACAACCAAGTTCTATAAATAATTTTTTACATGAACCCAACAAAGTAGAGGAACCATGACCACCAAGAATGCATCTATCTCAAACCCTGAAACCGGCATCATGAAACACTTAGTCCAAACACTGTCATCTTTTAACATTGTAATTGTGAAGAGAAACTCCTTGAATATTGTTTGGCCCACCTCCGATGTCCCTTCATGAGTAGTGAACACAAAACGGCTCCAACAACAACAACCTCTACAAAGACTGGCTAAAAACATCCAATGATAACCAAAATCAATTACAAGAACCATAACCCCGAACAAACTGACCAAAACAAACATAGAAAAACAATGTCAGCAACATCCGAGTCTACGTTTAACCACCTGAATTCCTTGAACAGAACCTCCATATAAACTGCATTTAGTTTGAAAACAAAATAGCTTGTCATGTTTAAAAATATTTAGTAAACTGTATGATTTACAACATACAATATGCATGAAATCAGTATGAAAAATAAACTGATTTCATATTGTATACAATATGAAAAATAGTACAGTATAAAATCAGTTTAGGCAAAATGAAACCAGTTCATAATGTAACATAAATAACAGAATAGTATGAAAAACTGTAGAAGAATCTGATAAATGGTTGGTACATCAGGCATAACTACATACAATATGAGAAATAGAAAAAAAGTATTAAATTAGTTAATACTGTAACATAAATAACGGAATATGGTATGAAAAGAAGTATACAATATGAAATCAATTTACAATATAAAATATGAAATCAGTTTATGTAGTATGAAATCAATTTACTGGTGACCTATACTTGAAAAACATTATTGTATCAAAAGAAGTATACAATATGAAATCAATTTACAATATATAATATGAAATCAGTTTATATAGTATGAAATAAATTTACTGGTGAGCTATACTTGAAAAAAATTATACAATGTAAAATCGGTATGAAATCAGTTTACAATATATAGTATGAAATCAGTTTATAATATGAATTTTTTTTAATCAGTAAGGTGTATACAGTTAATGAAATTTATTCAATAAAATGCATTCAGTTATGAATTTATTTTATTCATTAAACTGTTTACAGTTTATTCAAATAAACTGTATGAAACCAATAAACTACTTCAATAAACAGTATGTAGTCAGTTTATTCCAAAAACTACATAAACTATTTAACTACTCCTGGTGAGGATTTGGTGTATGGTAGGTGCTTTGGGCATGCCTGGAAATCTGGAGTGCGATCTAGATTACAGAGTACTACAGATTAGTGCTTCATTGTGGCTTGAATTTATAATTTCAAGTGATAAATTTTGGTTCAATCATGCTAGTGTGCTTGAGGGTGAAACGATTGTGAATACATGGTAGATTAGACTTTAGGAGTTGGGTATTGTGCACTTCCTACAAGTGGGCTTCATAGATGGAAGCTGGGATTTCGGACCATAAGGGAATGTGCAGTAACATCCAAAAAAACACAATGAATTTTATATTTCTAGAAATAATTTTCCACACAAAAATAACACTAAAATTATAGTTTTTCAACATGAACTGTGATTAAAAAAATTACATGTTTAAATGAACACAAACATGCGATTTTCACAACATATTTACAGATTACACAATTATTGAAAATTCTAAATTTTTCCAGGTTTTGTAAAAATTATGGGGTTGTTTTCAATAAAAATCAATAAAATGAATGATGATTTTATGTTAATAACTACCCCCCACACATGAAATTTTCATTCCCAGAAAAAACATCCTAAAGGACTCCCCATAACATGAAAAACAATAACATTTCACAAACAGATTTTAAGGAAACCCATTTATATTTCCTACTCAAAGTTTCCCCATCACAATTTAAAACAAGATACAATGTATGAAATCAGTGAAAATTCAAAAATAATTTCAGAACTCCCAATATAGATATATTTGAAACAATCAAAATAAATTGGCTTCAAATTTTCAAAAATTAAGAACTTATAGTAAATTATCTAATAATTTCAGATCAAAAGAATATAGATACATTTAGAAATTCCCAAACCAAATAAAAAAGCACATTTTCTAAGAAATTAAAGTTCCACTTCAACGAGATGAGAATATTTAATATTAAAGTCAAACATGATTAAGAATCTCATTTTTTTTTACTTATTTCATAAAACATCCAACATATCAAGCAAGAATCATTTTAATAGTTGTGCAAGAAAAGGGTTATTTCCAAGTATGTTTCGCTAATCAGTATACTACACAAAAATAATCTCTTCAACACGACTACCATAAAATTAAATCATCAACTAGTAAAACCTTAGTTCATTTCAAATGATTTGTATAGAAATTTCAAATAGGTTCTATAAAATTCTTGAAGGGTTATGAATCACTAAAATCTTAACAAGACTGCTTCTTGAAATCTTATATTTTTTTCTTTAGTTTTTACTTTCTTTGGACTCTCAACAACAGTGTTGATTAGTCCAATCCCATTTAATGGAATTAATTGATATTCAATCATATTAAAATTAAGAAAAAAAATGGTAGGGTAAACCAAGTTACAATCAATCATCAAGTAACAAATTCTTTCTACTGAGAAGATCTAATAATAAACAGGAGAATATAGCACTGGTAAAAGTATGATAACAAAACAGAGAATAACCTATATTATGAACTGCAAGAACATCAATTAATCTGAGCTTGAAAGTAAAAGATAACATACCCAACTGCATTTCCTCATACTAACTGCAAGAACATGAAAACAACCAAATCTAAACCTACATTGCTGATGCTAACTATAAGAATGTATGATCACATCCAAAACTAAACCTGAATCACTAATGAAAACTGTAAGAAAGTTTGATAACAACCAAAACTGAACCTTCATTACTAATGAAAACTTTATTACCAAAACTGAACCGACACTGAATTCTCATTACTAATGCTATAACTCACCAAAGTACGTCAAAAAAAATAGAGAAGAACCCTCATTACTAACTTTAAGAACATCAATTAATCAGAGCATGAATGTCTAAGATTACATACCAATCTACACCGCCTTGTGCTTATCGAAAGAACATGAAATCAACCAAAATTGAACCTGTTTGCAGGAAAAAAACAACCAAAATAAAACCTTTATTAATAAATTCAAGAACATGAAAACCCAGATTACATACCAACTTACACTGCCACATGATCTTGATTAATTCGAGCCAAAATCCTTTGATAATTACCCATCTCAATGAATTGAAAATAATTATACATAATCAAGGATGAAGAGAGGCACGAGGATAAGTGAGGATTAGGGAAGGATTATAAGTAATGATGGAGATTCGAGGGACTGGGTGTGGGGGGAAATGATGGAAATTAAGATGAACTAAGTGAGTGAGGATAGGAAGTAGATCACTGATGTGGGGTAGGGTGCTGAGGAGATGTGAACAAGGGATGCACAGATGATCGAAACAGATAAACATGATGTGAATACAAGGTGATCAAGATGAAACAAATGGGTAGTTGATGAAACAATAATAAACTGGTGGCAATGAACAAGGTAGAATAATTGATGAAGAAGAATTGACGTAGATGAACGAGCGGAACTTAGGGTTTTCAGGATCCTCGAGGGCACGAGAATAGATAAAGGGGCGCAGTGTTTTTTAGGATAAATGGACTACATGTATAAAAAATTAATAATAATTTTAAAAAAATCATGATATTTAACAACTTCATATATAATAAATTTATATATATTTTATATATATAAAAATATATTATATACATATAAAAAAATGTGTTTTCCTTCTTTTCAATAAATTTTATTAAATTATAAATATTTTAATTAATCGTATATTTGTATTGGTAAAATGATATGTTTGTAATAAGTAATATATATATATATATTTTATTTTTGGTAAAATATTTGTATTATTGAATAATTTATTACAAATAAATTTTATAATGGTAAAAGATTTGTTGGTGATAATAATTAATAATAAAAAATTCAATTAATGGTAACTCAATTATTGGTATTTTTATGATAAAGAACCAGATTTAAATGTCACTAGAAGATGTGTTGGTATTGAACTTATAATACAAACAAATATATTTGTTGGTAAAAAAATTTGTTGCTCCCTATACTTAAAATCAAAAAAAATAAATATATGTTGGAATTCATCATTTTTACCAACAAATATATTATCTTTCAATAATTTTCTGTCGGTACATGTCACTTTTTTTGTAGTGAAAATTATAACTTGAAAAAATACAACACTAAATTATTCCATTAGAAACATCCAAACTTCCAATATTATGCCTGCAAGTCACTCATAACTAACTTCTTCATATCCCGGGAAAATGAAACATAAGAAATAGGTGATCTCAAATGATCAGTAAGAGTAAACAATATAGCTTGAGATAACATAAACATTAGGCATGGTGAATAATTGAAAACATATCCCTTTACAAATAATTAACATGAACACATTATGGAAGGAACATGAGTTGAGTAAATAATACCATAACAAAACATAGTCATGGGTATTATACTAGTCGAATAACCACATGAGATATCAATATATAATCTCATAATGATGTAATGCATAATTCCGGACATCAAAACCACATAGTCAAGGCCTTGTGCCATGACTACAAATAAGATTTTGTCAAGGCCTTGTGCCAAGACACTAGTTTGTATCATGAGACCTACCGATGCATTGAGAAGCAATATCGGGCTCCACCCGTCACTTACTAAGTCCAATGCATTCCTCATACGAAGAGTTTGAAACATAACATAAACATTTGTATTAAAACTAGCATAAAAAATTTCAATACTTTATCCACAAACCATGAATGGTATAGAAAAATAGCACATCCGAAGTCAAACATAACTCTTTCAATACAATATTAGGGATTGTATTGTAATAGATTAACCTCAATTGAAAATAATGAAGGATTTTGACATATATGAAAATAATCATCAAAACTATTTGAGAGAAATGTCCCCCTTTTTCTTGGAAACATTTAAAAGTCACACTATTTGTCAAGAAGCTATTTAAAAATAGATTTTTGAATCAAAGTGTCCCATACCACTTTGAAACATTTAAAAGGAATTTTAATCTAAATTTCCATATAAATAAATCCTTAAAAACATTTTTAAAACATGGACATTAATGAGAAATATTTATAATAATAAATATTTACAACATTTAAAATGATATCTTAGTTAAAGTTCCTAACCAAAAGAGAGACACTTGAATACAAAAAATTGAGGTAATAAAAACTTTATAATATCATGATAATAAATGGATTCATGATATACTATGTCAAAGTACATTATATACAACATATAAAAGTGAATTGGTGTATAATAACAAAGAAGTCTTAATGGAAAGTAAATTGAGATGAAATCTCTTATAGAGACTGTATCCTTAGGTTAAGGATAAATCAAGGACATAATTATGTGAGAAAAATATAAATACACTAAATATTATTGGATATTAAGTGTAAATAAATCAGAGTACATTCAAATATATTCTTGTAAAAAGAACACTGATGAATTGGATTTTTAACTCAATAAATGGAGATAGAGTTAAAATCACTATTATCAAGTTCTTATCGATGACTTGAGAATTTATCAATGGAGTGATTATGTGTATCAAAAGTATATACACAAAAAGGGGAGTGTAAATTACCAAAAAAATAATAAATAGTGATTCCACACATAATCATGGAGTAAAATAATCAACGAAGCATGCGTAAATCCGAATGAGTGGAAATTGAAATTTGAAATTCCATTACCAATTTCTTAACTTACGAAACATAAATCCCATGAAATAAGGATCATAAAATGAAGTTGTAATTACTCATAAATTAAAGTATATTACATAAATAATACAATCATTGGGCATTACATACACCACACAAAAGGAAATAGTGGCAGTATGGCACGAATCTCACGAAAATAGGAATTGATGTGAAAACCCTTACTTCATTGTAATCACTCGATTCGTATGGCCAAAAGTTAATAACAACCAAATGAATCATAAAATATCATGAATATAAAGATAATCACGATATTTGATATATATATATATATATCAAATGACAATACACAATACACCACATTTAACAAACAAGTGACAAACAATGGAAATCTCACGGAATTAAAAGTGAGACAAGAAAACCCTTACCTTGTACTTTTCCATGATTGAGGGTAGGTTAACCTCCTTTATAATGGATAAATAATTTTTATTAAATTATACAAGAATCATATACATTAATATGATATCATATATGATCTTTTAATATTTCTTTGTTAATAATATTTTAGTATTATCGTCGTTTCAGGTGTTAACTGATTCATTTTCCTTTGTATGATTTGTTTCGTAAGTAGTGTTTGTTATGAATAGGAAATATCTTTTTAATATTAATAATGATATTAAGTCTTTAAGCATTATTTTTAATCATATAATGAAAATTAGTTTTTAATGGATTACGATGGGGAATGAATCTCATCGCGTTCGTGGAGACGGTAATCCGTACGTACGTACGAGCGACAATATCATTCTTTTGATATTAAAATAATATAAAATTGGATGGTATATAATATATACCGAATAATTATCATTTTATATTTATTATTTACATCAATTACACATCATTATTATACCCATCTAAATAATAATGTATTGAATAACAATTACACCAAGACGTGAAGACGGTAAGCCGTACGTACGCACGTATGGTGATATGTCATTAAAAGGATGGATAGAATAATTAATATGGTTGTACCATATTTATAATAAAATCACAGTATATAGAAGACACTGGAGTTATTATTTTAGAATGGAAACAACAAATAAAGAGGAAGTGGAAGAAGAAAGGAACTTGAAAGAGGTGATGAAATATTTACCTCTTCTTCGGGTTCTTCCTTTTGATTTGATCAAAAGGGATCCTTAGGTTGGATTTATAACTAAAGGAAGGCCTCTAGGGTGAAGGTAGGACAGTATAGAGGGTATTTGGGCCTAGTTTTTCTGAACCAAAAGGCTTTGAATGTGTGAATTAAAGATATGGGGGAGTTCCCTTTTATAAGAGGGGTGAGGGGCACCTTAGGAAAAGTAAGAAATATTATTTTATAATAAAATTATTTTCGGTTTCTAATGGATCCAAAATGAATTATTTAAAGTATAATGTGGGGATGGGTTGAAACCACTCAACCAATAGACTTTATACAGGTTTGGGTCACTATATTAACTTTATCTTTTAGATTTAACTCTTAGTTAAATAGTTTGACATTTACTATGTCTCTTTATGTTTTTATATTATATGGTTAATAAACTTACTATATAATTCCAAGAGAATCAAAAGTGGTTAATTAATGATACACCTATCATTATATAAGTCCTTTGGTCTAACCTCACATTCTTAGGGATAAAATATCAATTAATAATATAATATTTGTTTGAAAAAACTATTTTATGTCAATTTTGACACTATTTGGTATTTTGTTTTTTCTAAATTCATAACAACAATATTACTTAGAAAGAAACTCATCTAACCAACCCTATAATTTCATATTAACCTAGAAAATTAGTGTAATTTATAAAAAGTCTCAAATTACATTTATTTGGATATTTATAATATCAATTATTTTAAAATTTCATTAATTAGGTAATTACTGCATTATCATTGTGTCATAAATAAATAAAATTATTTAATGTCTAAAAAAATATAAATAAAATACCATTATGTAGGAAATATTTTTATATTTTTAATTAATATTTATAGTCGAACTTATCTCATGTGTAACCCTATATTAATAATGTTTTAGTTATTAAACTTTGATTTTAACTCTTTTAACTCTTCTTTGAATTAAATAATAATAAATGTCCTAATATAATCCAAGTGGACCAAAGAAGTTCTTATTTTATTCCTAATGTTGTTTTTGGTCGAATTATACTTATCCAATATAATTAGGACATGTGTTAGGGTAATAATAATATCATTTTTACCCTTAATTACACTATTTACTTTTAACCGTGGTAAATAAAAGTAAAAAGCTACTATTCAAAAAAAATTATTTTCATCTTATTGAACCACATTTTTCTTACTAATATCAACAATATCTCTTGGATATTTGAAATTCCACTCACAAAAGTAGTAAAATTAAGTTTTATGTGAATTTTCAAATTCTCCTAGGAGGTGGGTAAAAGACGGTGAAAAGTTCAATAAAATTTTTATATATCTAAAATTATTATAAACTGAATCCAATAAATTACATTGAACTTATATAGGTATTATGTATCTATTTTGACCTAAAATAAATTTAAATAAAATTAATAATTATTTAAATAAAAATTTCGGTTTTAAACTATAACTCGGTGTTTTTCACTATTCATAAAAAAATGAATGTTTTCAGAAAAATACCAAAACTTCACCCTAAGATAATTTCAATATTCCAAATCCAAAAATGAAGTCCATTTTAAAAGATTTTTTTAATAAAATTTAAAAAAGTGGGTATTACTATTCATAACGGATAGTTTAATTGGTCGCGGTGTGTTATAATCTCGAAGTTGTGTACAATACAAGCTATTAATTTATTCAAAGGAAAACGTACCATGGAAGCTTGGGGTGTTACATTATTCCCCCCTTTTGAAAATTGCATCCTCAATTTTTTTTAAAATTGGGCTTGGGAATATAATTGAAAGTCCCACCTCAGAAAAAGAGTCAATAAAACTATCACTTTAAAAGAAATAAAGAGTAGTACAAAGGTCACATGAGATAACCCATACTAGGATTACCTATAGGAAAACATGGATATGGAAGATAAAATAAGTGTCAAGTTATGATGGAGAGGGATAGAAAACATGATTAGGAGAAAGTTAACAATAAGAAAACCACAAACTTGTGATGGGACAAACAATCATTAGTTTCCCAGTAGGAAAAGTAAATGGATAATGTTTTTGTTTTGATTTATGTTACATTTCATAAAGATGAGGAATTTATTTATGAGATTGACTAAGAACATCAAGAGAAGAACATAAAGAGATATACTTACTTTTTAAGTAGAGTTTCATTCTTTAATAAATTTCTACAACTAACTCATTTTTTCAAACGATGAGTATTCAAGATAACTTGGTCACACCAGAATATCTAGAATCAACTTCTAGAGAAACACATGATCCACAAAGGATAAAATATATATTTACCTTGTATTTATATATTAATCAAAACCAAAATGGTTAGTACAAGATCAGATGATCCCCCAAAAGGATATTCCTTTAGAGAAAAAAACACTAATCTTAATTTCTAAAATTAAACCAACAATAGCCCAAAGTTAAATAAATACCATTAAATAAACAATTTTCCTTAAAATACTTCAATATAATCCAATCTAATATTGAAACCCAAAACATAGAAGAATTTGGTTATGTAGTCTTCCACATTAAATTTTATTTCCAAATGACATTGACTATTATTAAAGTCACATACTTAAAAGTAATTAACATAATCACACATTCTCTATTATAGGTTAATCATTTCCATAAATAACCCAAATCACTATAAATAATCAATAAAAACATAGATAAAAATCCACCATTACTCCACAAATGAAATCCCATAGTATTCTATTTTCTTTAGGCATATAGTGTTCCCAATAGAGCGAACGTCTTCCAAAATAACATTTATCACTTAATCACCAAATCGTTTTCCTATACTAAGGTTATTCATTTGATAAGACATAAGATCCCAAATCAACTTATTATTGATCAATTAAACCATTTAACTAAAAATAATTAGTCACACTAACCTGGGACTTCACGTAGTCTAGTGGTAGGTGATAAATCCCAATTGTGCGCTGGTTGTGGCTTCGATTCCCACAGTTTTTTCCGACGCGACGGGTTGTCACACGGTCTGCGTGTTGTCCTTTTTCAAAAACTATATTTTATAACATTACCAAAATGAGATAAATTCCTCAAAATAACCAAAACATAATTTAACCACAAATTTTATCTCATACCTTTCATTTTCATCCCAAAATATAATATTTGTAATTTCCTCAAATTCAAGGATGATATAAAACCAAATGGTCATTTATAAATATATCCACAACAGAAAAGATAATTCTTCCTCAAATATCATTTTCACATGATAAATTTTAGGGTTACATATATAAGAGAAAATTCATCCAAAGTAATCTCAACATCAAAGAGCACTAATACCTTTAAACATTTTGCTATCCATTTATTTCCACATAGGTTCTTACTTGACCAAGAGGTTATCTTATAAAATAGGGCATTGACATGGATGATGCCAAGGTCCCTTACATTTACGAAAAATGACCGTAATTGGAATATTAGGATCATTTTTATTTTCTTCCATAGTACTATTCATTTTTCCTCGACAATTCTTTACTTTATGCCCTTCTTTCCCACACATAAATCATTTCTTTGTTCCATTGAGACACTTTCCTAGGCGTCTCCTTCCACATTTCTGGCATGATGGAAATTGGTATTTCTTCTATCCATGATCTCCATAGCTGGAGCTCTTATCATCTACCACCTTTCTCTTATTTGTTGAGTCTGGGAGTTGGTTAATATATATATTGTTGATCATATTTTTGGAAAACTGATTCAGCATGAAGGCAATATCTTTTATGCCTATCAACATTCAATTTCATTTATCACTTCCAGCTCTGTTCCCACCTTGTACATAATGTTCAATGTTACTATGAATTCCTTGGAATCCATCCATTAAATAAAACCAGAAAAAATTGTGTGTGTAAGAATAATAATAAAAGTATTTAGAAAATATCATCACACCTTATTTTAAATAAAAAACACCCTATTATTAACCAAGGTTATTTATTCTCATATGATATTAAAATCCTTCAAATCAGTTTGTAAAGAAAATGTAAATTATCCTAAGAATATCCCCAGGGAGTTTCATAACCAAGAGTGCAGCAAGGCCCGTTGTCGTGCACCAGTTCCCGTTTTATTCTAGCTCAAAGTGGTGTTTTCAGGTTTTACCCCTAGGTAGATCTGTGCCAGAGCCACCTATACTTTCTCCTATCTAGACAAGGATTTATTGCATTAAAAACTCACAAAATCTCAATAATACCAAAATTTTAGGAAGTTATTATATACGAATCCTCAAAGTCTATCTTAGGGCTATGGGTTCTAATTAGAGTTTATTTAAATCTAGTTTCCAAGGTTTGTACTAAACTTCTTCTGATACCACCCGACCCTAGTTACCCAAATTTGGTGCATTATTACATTACATTAGCATGATACAAGGAAATCATGTCCCGAAAGACTGATCAGTTTAGTAGCCTTGGAAATACTAGATAAATTCATAAGGTTAACAATAAAACTTGAAAAGAAAAACAAAACTAAATTATTCCATTAGAAACATCCAAGATTCCTAGATTATTCCTGCAATTCACTCATAACTAACTTATTCATATCCTGGGAAAATGAAACATAAGAAATGATTGATCCCAAATACTCAGTAAGAGTAAGCAATACAACTAAAGATAACAAAAACATTAGCCATGGTGAATAATTGAAAACACATCCCTTTACAAATAATTAACACGAACACTTTATGTAAGGAATATGAGTTGAGTAAATAATTCCATAATAAAACATAGTCATGGGTATTATACTAGTCGAATAACCACATGAAATATCAATAACTAATCTCATAATGATGTAATGCATAATGCTGGATATCATAACCACATAGTCAAGGCCTTGTACCAAGACTACAAATAAGATTTTTTCAAGGCCTTGTGCCAAGACACTAGTTTGTATCATGAGACCTACCAATGCATCGAGGAGCTATAACAGGCTCCACTCGTCACTTACTAAGTCTAATGCATTCCTCATAGGAAAACATTGAAACATAACATAAACATTCTTATTAAAACTAGCATACAAAATTTCAATACTTTATCCACAAACCATGAATGATATAAAAAATAGCACATCCACAGTCAAACATAACTCTTTCAATACAATATGGAAGATTGTATTGTAACATATTAACCACAATTTAAAATAATGAAGGATGTTGACATAAATGTAAATAATCATAAAAAATATTTGAGAGAAATATCCCCATTTTTCTTGAAAACATTTAAAAGTCACACTATTTTTCAAAAAGCCGTTTAAAAATATATTTTTTAATCAAAGTGTCCCATACCACTTTGAAACATTTAAAAGGAATTATAATTTTAAAACTTTAATGTCCATATAAATAAATCCTTAAAACCATTTTTAAAACATGGACATTAATGAGAAAGATTTAGAATAATAAATCTTCAAAACATTTAAAATGGTATTTTAGTTAGAGTTCCTAACCAAAATAGAGACAATTGAATAAAAATAATTAAGGTAATCAAAACTTTATAATATCATGAGAGTAAAGGGATTCATGATATACTATGTCAAAGTACATTATATACACCATATAAAACTGAATTGGTGTATAACAACAAAGAAGTCTCAATGGAATGTAAATTGAGATGAAATATCTTATAAAGACCATATCCTTAGGTTAAGGATAAATCAAGGACATAATTATGTGTGACAAACATAAATACACTAAATATGATTGGATATTCAGTGTAAATCAATCAGAGGACATTCACATATATTCTTGTAAAAAGAACACCAATGAATTTGATTTTTAACTCAATAAATGGAGATTGAGTTAAAATTACTCTTATCAAGTTCATATCGATGACTTGAGAATTTATCAATGGAGTGATTATGTGTATCAAAAGTATATCCACAGAAAGGCGAGTTTAAATTACTACAAAAATAATAAATAGTGATTCCACACATAATCATTTAGTAAAATAATCAATGAAGTATGCGTAAAGCCGAATGAGTAGAAATTGAAATCTGAAATTCCTTTACCAATTTGGTAACTTACGAAACATACATCCCATGTTATATGGATCATAAAATAAATATGTAATTAATAATAAATTAAATTATATTACACAAAGAATACAATCATTGGGCAGTAGATACACCGCACAAAAGAAAATAGTGGCAGTATGGCATGAATCTCACGGAAATAGGAAGTGAGATGAAAACACTTACTTTGTTGTAATCAATAGATTTGTATGGAAAAAAGTTAATAACAACAAAATGAATCACAAAATACCATGAATATAAAGATAATACTGATATTATATATATATATATATATCAAATGACAATACACAATACACCACATTTAATAAATAAGCGGCGAACATTGGAAATCTCACATAATTAAAAGTGCGACAAGAAACCCATTACCTTATAATTTTCCTTGGTCAAGGGTAGGGTAAACTCTTGTATAATAGTGAAATAATTGTTATTAAATTATAAAAGAATAATATACATTAATATGATATCATATATGATCTTTTAATATTTCTTTGTTAATAATATTTTAGTATTATCATCGTTTTGGGTGTTAACTGATTCGTTTTCCTTTATATGCTTTGTTTCGTAAGTATTGTTTGTTATGAATAGGATGTACCTTATTCATATTAAGAATTATATTAAGTCATTAAACATTATTTTTAATCATATAATGAAAATAAGTCTTGAATGGATTACGATGGGGAATGAATCTCATCGCGTTCGTGGAGACGGTAATCCGTACGTACGCACGAGCGACAATATCATTCTTTTGATATTAAAATAATATAAAATTGGATGGTATATAATATATACAGAATAATTATCATGTTATATTTATTATTTAAATCAATTACACATCATTATTATAACCATCCAAATAATAATGTATTGAATAACAATTACACCACGACGTGGAGACGGCAAGCCGTACATACGCACGTATGGTGACATATCATTCAAAAGATGGATAGAATAATGAATATGGTTGTACTATATTTATAATAATATAAAATTATATAGAATATACTGGAGTTATTATTTTATAATGGAAACAATAAAGAAAGAGGAAGTGGAATAAGAAAGAAACTTAAAAGAGGTGATGAAATATTTACCTCTTCTTCGGGTTCTTCCTTTTGATTTGATCAAAAGGGCTCCTTAGGTTGGATTTATGACTAAAGGAAGGCCTCTAGGATTAAGGGAAGAAAATTTAAAGGGTATTTGGGGAGATTTTGTCCAAGCCAAAAGGATTGGAAGGTGTGAATTAAAGAGAAGTGGGAGTGCCCTTTTATAAGAGGGGTGGGGGGCACCTTAAGAAAAACTAGAAATATTATTTTATAATAAAATCACTTTCGGTTTCTAATGGATATAAAATGAGATATTTAAATTCTAAAGTGGGGATTGGTCGAAAACCACTCAACCAATAGGCTTTAGACAGGTTTGGGTCACTATATTAACTTTATATTTTAGATTTAACTCTTAGTTAAATAGCTTGACATTTACCATGTCTCTTTGTATTTTTATATTATAAGGTTAATAAACTTACTATATACTTCCATACGAACCCCAAGTGGTTAATTAGTGATACAACTACCATTATATAAGTCCTTTTGATGAACCTTATATTTTTAGGAATAGAATATCAATTAATAATTTAATATTTGTTTTAAAAACTCTTTTATGTCAATTTTGACACTATTTGGTATTTTGGTTTTGCTAAATTCATAACAACATTATTACTTTAAAAGAAATTCATATAACCAACCCTAACATGTCATATTAACCTATAATTTTTTTTGAATTCATAAAAAGTCTCAAATTACATTTATTTGGATATTTATAATATCAATTATTTTAATATTTCATTAATTAGGTAATTACTGCATCATCATTGTGTCATAAATAAATTAAATTATTTAATATCTAAAAAAATATAAATAAAATACAATTATGTAGGAAATATTTTTATCTTTCTAATGAATATTTATAGTCAAATTTATCTTATTTTTAACCCTATATTAATAATGTTTTAGTTATTAAACTTTGATATTAACTCTTTTAACTCTTCTTTGAATTAAATAATAATAAATGTCCAAATCTAATCCAAGTAGACCAAAGAGGTTCATATTTTATTCCTAAGATTTTTTTGGTCAAATTATACTTATCTAATAGAATTAGGACATGTGTTAGGGTAATCATAATATAATTTTTACCCTTAATTATCCTATTTACTTTTAACCGTGGTAAATAAAAGTAAAACGTTACTATTCACCAAAAATTATTTTCATCTTATTGAACCACATTATTCTTACTAATATCAACCGTGTCTCTCGTATTTTTGAAATTTCACTCATAGAAGCGGTAAAATTGAGTTTTATGTGAATTTGTAAATTCTCCTAGGAGGTAGGTAAAAGACGGTGAAAAATTCAATAAAATTTTTATATATCTAAAATTATTGTAAACTGACTCCAATGAATTAAATTGAAAATATAAAGGTATTATTTATCTATTTTGACCTAAAATAAATTTAAATAAAACAAATAATTATTTATATAAAAAATTTGTTTTTAAACTATAACTCTGTGTTTTTCACTATTCATAAAAAATTAAACGTTTTCAGAAAAATACCAAAACTTCACCCTAAGATAATTTAGATATTTAAAATCCAAAAATGAAGTCCATTTTGAAAGATAAAATTTATAAAATTTTAAGAAGTGGTTATTACTATTCCTAACAGCTAGTTTGATTGGTCGTAGTGTGTTAGAATCTCAAAGTTGCGTACAATGCAAGCTATTACTTTATTCAAAGGGAAACGTACCGTGGAAGTTTGGAGTGTTACATATATTATATATTATATATTTTATTTTATATAGTATTTAGTATTTACTATTTACAATTTACAATTTACAATTTACAATTTACAATTTACAATTTATTATTTATTATTTTCTATTTATTATTTTCTATTTATTATTTACCATTTATTTCCATATTATATATTTATTTATTTATAATTCATTTATATTCTATTTTTTAATTAGTAATTTTTAATTAGTAATCACTAAATATTAATAATTAATTATTGATTATTGATTATTGATTATTGATTATTGATTAATCGTTATTGATTAATAATTATTTAGTGTGTATCTATTTTTTATGTATTATTTGTTTTTCCAATTATGTATATTAAATTTGATTTATTGACCACATAAAGATTCTGTTGGAGTGGTAAAATATTTGGAGAATAAGAAAGTGGTAAGAGGTTCGAATCTCCTCAATACAGAATTTCTATATATGGCATGGGCATGTGCATGGACATGGACTTGTACATGGAGATGGGCATGAGCATGGTAATAATAAATAATAAATAATAAATAAATTACAAAAATAAATAAATAAATAAATAAATTAATTAATTAAGAAAATAAGTAAATAAATAAATAAATCAATTATGAAAATAAATAAATAATAAATAAATAAATCAATTATGAAAATAAATAAATAATAAATAAATAAATAAATTATGAAAATAAATAAATAAATAAATAATAAATTAATAAATAATAAATAAATAAATAAATAAATTAAGAATATATATATATATATATATATAATTAATTAATTATGAAAAAATGATTTAGCAACAGTTTAAATCGCCGCTAAAAAACTAACACTAAATCATTCTGTAACGGTTTTAAAAAACCACCGCTAATTGATTGCCGACACACGATTTAATGGTGGTTTTCCAAAACCATTTCACAATGATTTAGCAACGGTTTAAACCGCTGCTATAAAAAAAACCATTGTTAAATGCAAATTTTGGCATAGTGCAGATACATACATGGAACCCCTTTTACATTGGGAGAAGAAAACAACATATAATATATAACAAAAGTTAATGATCTGCATCCTTGAAAACACAATAATTATCTCTTCTTCATAACCTGGGGAAGGAAAACAAATAAAAGGGTTGAGCTCAAATGTACAGTAAGGGTTACATATAGTGTAATCATGAAACAATAATAATTAAATCATAATCAATTAGACATAAATAATATGGCACGATGAATAACTGAAAACACACATCATCAATAAATAAGAATGAAAGTGCATCCATAGATTTTTTTCATAGTGAAAAACTCATGGAAAGTAATAACCAAATACTAAATAAAGAGAATGCTTATTATTTGGATGTCATGTATCTGCAACATGAACCATCACACCATAGATACAGTTTAAATATGTGGGTTGAAACCCGTATGATTATGTTTTGAAAACAAACTCAAAGGGTTTTTCACCAACTATTTTGTCTCATGAGACCTATCGATGCATCGAGGGGCTATAGTGGCCCCTCCCATTACTTTAAGTCCAAATAATTTTTTATACAAGAATGATACACATTTTAAATATCCTTATTGAGTAGTCTATACATATTCCTCAATATTTCTCTAGATAAAATAACATTCAAAATAAACACCGTATGTAAAATGGTATACAACGAAGACAATAATCATATACATGATACAACAATATGGGTATTTAATAGAATTATAATTTCAAATGAAAAATGATCTCAAAGGGGAAGATACATCACATAAGAATGATTTGGTGCATAATACCATGTAAGTCTCAATAAAATATAACTCGAGAAAAAGTTCCTTACCACATTGTAATCAGTCGAATCGTATGACCAAAAAATTAATAATAATAAAATGAACCATTTAATACCATGAATTTAAATATAATAATGATATCATATATAAAATAGAAGTATACATATACCAAATACAAGAAATAAGTGGTAAAAATTAGAAATCTCATGGAAATAAAAGTGAGATGAGAAACCCCTTACCTTATGCCCGAATGTGTTCTTCACTTGATCTTAATGTCCTGGATAATCAAATTAAATACATTAATTAATTATTCTAGAACATTTTATACATGTGTTTGATTCATTATAATTTTATTAATTTCATTCATGGCCTTCTTGATAAGTTATAATATTGAAATTCTTTGTACCTGAGTGTTCGTTTACTTGATTTTCATTATTAATTTGCTTGCCAATGAGTAATGGAGTTCATGTGGAATGGATATAATTCTCAAAAATTGTAATTTCATGTTATTAATTAAAATCCATAAGTTTAAATGGTTATATATATATATATATATATATATATATATCATTTTTTATATATTATGAGGGTGAATCATTAGATAATACATTTAGTGATAATCACTTAGATTATTATGACGATTTTTCGATCACAACGAACTAGTTTAGTTCTATTATTTAATATAATGTTTAAATAATGGTTCTATAATCATTAAATAATATATAATACATATTTTATAATCTGTTTCAACCCTAAAAATGGTTTCATGACCAGATTTTAAGAATAAATTGAAGAGAGAAACTTCATCGTCAATGAAGGTTGTAAATTAGCACCTCCCGGAAGATGATTTCGTTTATAAAATAAAAGAGAGAGAGATTAAGAATATTTAAAGTGAATATTAAATTAAAATGATATAATTAAAGTATATTGATTATATTGGAGTTATCAAGATCAATTGGGCAGAGGAGGTCAGTAGAGGATAACAAAACAAAGGAACTTGAAATGAAATTGAAAGATAAAGGATGCATATTTACCTCTTGAATACACCTCCTTGAGAATATCTTTAAGGGAATGGGTTATGGTCTTTTGGAAATACCAAGAGATCTTGTTTGTGGGGAGGTACTAGGTAATAGTATTTGGGAAGAAATTTTAGAATCTTGAAGGCATAAAGGTGTGAGGAGAAGAGTGGGGTGAGGGGTGGTTTTTACAATGGAGGAGAGGAGTGGTTTCTCAATATTTTATTCATTACTTTATTATTTTTCTCAAGATATGAAATAGTATTGATTCTTGTCACCAAAAATAGTAATAAGTGCAACTAATTTCAAAATAATGGTTTCTTACATCATCTATGATGCAATAAATAGTGTATTTATCTTATAATGTATTATACCGTAAATTACCGTATTTTACTATTCACCAAAAATTCATGTAATTCAGAAAAATAAAAAATGTTATACCTAACCATTTATTGATGTGTATAATCTAAAAATAAAATCTATTTTATGAAAATAAATTTCTAAATATGAGAAATTTATTTTCTAATTAAAATCACCATTTACTCGAAAAATACAAATTTTAAAATTATAACCAATTTTATAATACCTTAAAAAATTTACTAAGGTATCATTAAATTAACCAAAAATCATAGTAAAACAAAATATTGATTTTAGAATACATTTTATGAAAATTAATTATCTTTTAAATTAATTTTTTAATTATAAAATTGTAATTAAATATTTATTTCTCACAAAAATACCAACACTTAATTATTAATTTATAAAATATTCAAATTCATTTATAAGGTGCCAAAATTTTATTTTTACTTTCATGGGAAAGTTTACTATTCATAAGGGTCATATTACTATTCATAAGGGTACATTACTATTCATAAGGGTAACATTACTATTCATAATGGTAAGTTACTATTCACCCAAAATTAAGTTGATCATACCAAACTCAAAGTATCATACTGAATGCAACCATGTATGTCTGTTTTTTGAAATTCAAATCACAAAAGAGGAAAAATTATGTTTAACAACTAGTTTATAACTATCTCCTATAAATAACAAAGTTTTGTTTCATAGAGAATCTATTTTTCATGCATTATAAGTTATCTAATGAAGTGAAATTATTTAAGAAGATACATAGCATAAAATATTGGGGTGTTATAAGGCCTTAGTTCAGGGACCATTTCATGAGGTCTTTTCGCTAGGTGGACAAAGTGCAGTGCAACCACCTGTTGAAAAGCACATGAACTAACCTCTAGTGGTCTAGGAGGATCATTATCCACATGTTTAGTAGTTGATGGATATAATAGGATATGATGATGATATGAAAAGGATAAGCATATAAAAAAATTACAAATAAAAAAACCACTCATGTTTTTTAACGAGTCAAACCCTTAGGATTGTTGAGGATTGGATCGAGGCACTAGTATGAGCTTCCCATCTTGTGAGGACCCTAACTGATCAGATGGTTTCAATCACAACCAGTATACTTCATGGAGAATTAGTTGTTTCTAGTGGTACCAGTAGATGGTGCATCTGTACAGAGAGTGCATCATGAGTTTTAGATTTAGATATTGGCTTTTTTTTGGTGATATAGACCCCCTTCCCAGGTGGCAGAGGACTAGCATGAGCCTATGGTTTGAAATTCCCACTTGGATAGGACTCCACTTGATAATGGTATTAGAGAAAAGACTTATCCAAAGTGATGTGGGGCGTCAGTAGATACCTATGTTGGTGATGTTTGATGTGGATTTAGACATGAAAGGAAGAGGGACACTTACCCCATTGTGACTTATTCTGGTGATGTGATCTAAATCCATATGGGAGAGTTAGTGACACCCAAAGGGTATAATGTTGAGGTGCGATGTATGATTTCATTTTAATTTTATGTTTGATGATGTTTTATGTGCTAAGGTGTCATTGAAAGCCCTAGTTGTGTTGAGGATGAAGGCATGGGAAATGATAGCTTCAGGAGGAAATAACTTCCAGCAGGAGGCCTCAGGTGTGGTTTTAGGTATGACATGTGTATTCTCTACTCTAGTTACATTTTTAGTACATATTCACAAGACAAATTTCCTTATACTTGTCCCTTTCTCAAGGATTATCGATACTAGTGGATCCTTTTATCTAGACCCATGTGTTTGGAGGCTCTTGTAGATAGGGTCGATGATCCCACACTTCTATCAATAGTATGACCTGACTCTGTAGGAGAGAGAGACTCATGTGTAATATTTACATATTATTTGTGGGACCCTATAATGTTTTTCTCAGTATGGAATGGTTATCTACTATCTACGATCAATTTACTATTATCGGTTAGGGTTGTAGTGAATTTGAGTTATGGGATGGAGTTTTCCTTCATTGGTAAGAAGTAATCCCAAGAATGATAGGACGATCTCATGTGTAAGAGGATACAAACGAATTCTTATTAGTTAGATGGTATGACCTTTTTAGTAGTGGATACTATAAGATTTTAATTCCTATGATATGGGAGAGGCAATAGGATATATTCCCTAGGGATGGGTCAGGCTTAAATCCCTATCAAATTATTTTATTTTCATGGACATGCACCTAGGGATGACCTAATATATGGGATATCATATTGTATGACCCCATGCAGTTGTGAGAGATAAAGGTGTGGTTTTATTAATTTATAGATATTGGGATTTGTTAGATCTAGTGTGTTCACTTGGGAATCCCTATGTTGATTTCCTAGGAGGAAAATGTGAGCTTAAGGTTATGTGTGTATTAATGTCACTAAACGAGAATAATTTCAAGGAGGAGTGTCCACCCCCAAGGATAAATGAATTATTTTAAAAATGTCTAGGTATGAAGTGGTTCTCAGAGTTTGACCACTAGAAAGGTTATCACTAGCTCCATGTTTGAAAGGAGGATGTTCCAAAGGCAGATTTCTAAATCCTCTATAGTTTATTTGGGTTCTTAGTGATATATTTCGGCATATTAAACACCCCAGTGTGTTGTGAGACTTATGAACTAGATCCTTTGACCCATATTGGATCAGTTTATAGTGGTATTCCTTATTGAAATCCATGTGTACTCAACATTAGTGGAACAGAACATGAGATACCTAAGGATGTTTCTAGACATACTTCGAGAGCCCCAACTTTATGAAAAGATATCAAATGATCTATTCTATATTTAGGAGGTCCACTTATTGGGATATGTCTTCTCAAATATGTGAGTGACAATAGAACTAGTAAAAGTTGAGGCAGTGCTAGCTTGGGAACCTATCAAGAGTGTGTTGGTGGTAGTAGATGTTCAGAGTGATGCTTTTCTTCTATTGTTTATGAGTGAGGTTATGAAGTAGTATAACACTTTATATTTGACCCTTGAGGAATTTGTTAGTGTATCATATCTATATTTGATGATTTTTACCCATTCTCTTCTTCAATGTGTTAGGGAGTCACAACTTTGGGAGATCGATTTCGAGGTCTTGTGTGACTAAATATCCACTAGAAATGTTCTCGATGGATTTTTTTGAAGGTGGGGAGTATATCTTCCTTCCAAGGATGGATGATGAAACCATTCACACTATGAGAGGCAGTTTTGAGGAGGTTTATTTCCATTTTAAATACAACCAAGAGAGATGAGTATGTTCTAATATCCTTTGGAATCATGTTTAGTGGCTAAGGATGTTGTATCTTGTTGATGAGTTTAACTCTTGATGTCTCACTAATCAGTAGGTAAATACCAAGGTTCATAGATAGAAGTGGAAATGGGATAGTGACTTTATAGTTTTCTTGATGGGGATTCCATGATCAACTAGAGGTCACAATTCTATCTGAGTTATCATCAACCAGTGTAATGAGTTAACCCACTTCCTAACTATATGATAACTATGTTTAGTAGAGAGTTTAGGATGCCAATTCTTACAGGAAGCAATACAAATTCATGTAATTCCCTTGAAAATTATTTTAGACCATGATTATTTCACCATTTCATAGTTATAGAGAGGATGAAAGAGGCCTTTGGGACTCGGTGTTAGTTGAGAAGAATTTTTCTACCCCAAATAGATGTCCAAATAAAGCAGTCCATTCAAATTTTGGAGGACCATATTTGGGATTTCATGTTAGTTTTGGGCCATATCTATGAGGATCATATAACATCATTGTTTTTTTCAAATCATAAATTATATCACTCCACCATAGATGTAGCACCATTTGAGTCCATGTACGGGGGATCCTGTAGGTCACCACTATATTGGTTGGAGTCAGTGGGAGGCAGTTCATGTGGGCCAAGATTTGGATCTAGCAATGTTTATAAAGGGTACTGTTCATCCAGAGGTAGATGAGGATTGCCCAGTAATGTTAGGAGTTCTTTATGGATTGATGACTATGACCTTTGGGTTTATTGAGGAGATCGTGTGTTCTAAGAGATATCCACATGCTTTGGATTATGGGGATTTAGATAGGATGACAAGATATCTTTGGGGTTTGTAGACCCTATTTCAATTTAACGTGTTGGGTTTTTAGGGTAGTGTACAGCTTGAACCTATGACCATAGTTAGACTGGGTTCTTGGTGTTTCCCATGTGTCACAACTGAGGATACATGTTTGTGACTTATTGTATGATGTTGACCAGGATGAGCTAGATAATGAGGGTGGAGTTACCTTTTCATAGAGTATGAGAACCCTAATAGTGTTTGATTACTAAACCAAGAATACACTTCATGGGAAAGTTTTTCCCTTTTTAGCATGTTTTTTGATATCATTATAACCTCTAGGAGAGCTTGTGGGAGTAGTAATCCCAGTTGTGAGCTCATTATCCTCAATTATGAGTAGGTTTTTCTTTATTTTATTAGTGAAAATAAATGAAGTTAGGGATAATATAACATCCTTTTTTCCTTGTAATACTTTTCAATATTTTAAGGAATATTTTGGGGCTAGGGACCAAGTTGGTGTGAGATTCCGAGGCCCGGTGAGCCTCAGTATTGATATAATAAAAATAATAAAAATATTATATCATATACATGCAGTTTTTTAAATAATGGAATAACTACAAAGAAAAGTATCAAAGAATAAATAGGATACCTCCATTGGATCTAGAATGTGGTTTTTACCCTAGGTGCAATATAATCTTTTTTGGCATCAGGCGTTTTGATAAATATTGTCATAAGCAAAAATAATAAAATAAATAAATAAATAAATAAATTTTTTTTTTTTATTTTGACACATTGACCTAATTTCTTAAATAAATAAATGGTTATTCCAAATACCTAGGGTTAGCTACATAACCCTATGATTTGAGAGAGATACCATTAGAGGAGATCTTAGAGAATGACAATGGATCGAGGATCATGAATGATTACCCGTGGATTGTTTTCACCAATAGAGTTCAAGAATATCTCCTAAAAATAAAATAAATAATATTTATTTATTAGTGATTGTTCTAAACTCAAGTTAGGTCATTTTTTTTATTTATTTCCTTCTTGATTATCCCATTATGGACATGAACCATATCCAATAAAATATTTATTCACATGTCATTCATGCTTGTAGGTGCAGGTTTATCTTCTTGGGATTATGGGGAATTGATATCATTGTCTATTATTTCACTTTGTTTTTCATTATAATGATAATTAATTTATTAAAACCTAAAAACTATTATAGGTTCATTCCTCTTTTAATTTTTATGGATTTTTTCCCCGTTTCTTCACACATTCATCGCAAAAAACTCCTTTATTCGGTGGTTCGAAAAATACCTGACATTCGATCATTTTACAAATATTATTTAGTGAAAAATATTGATATTTTGGATTTGGGATCAAGGACGGAAATTTCGTCGAGGTGCATGGTGATAATGATGAATCAAAATCAAGTCGGGGGTTTGTGTTTCCCCGATTTGGCATGCGGTAGTAGCATTAAACGAAAGTGGGAATTTCCTGAGTAGAGGATGTGGACAAAATCTAGCCACTGAGGACGATGGGGTTTAGTCAACCCTATATCCATGTCCAATGGACCAATTTATGGTGAAATTAGAAACATAATTGGCATGATTGGATGATGCGTGCAGAACCATGGAGTTTAGAAAACCCTGACTATACAACGTATAGTTTAGGAACACATTCCATTTAGTACCCTCTGTGTGACGACTTGAGTTTTAAAGTTTTTCATGTGGTATAGCCACACACCATGTGAACCTTAGTGGGATATCTCTGTGTGTGCAGGGAGTACACAAATAGGAATCTAAGTGGCATTACATACCATGCGTTCTAAGTCACACATCATGTAACCCTTGGCAGATGGCTCAAAATGTACACAGAGTACATGCCTAAGAGCCCATGTGTCCCCACATGATATGTATAGTATGGAAAACACTATATAATTTGGAAGGTACATGGTATAGGGAATAAAAAACACACCGATCACTGGGGTATCCCCTACACACTTTTTATTGTGGGGAGTATTCCATGTACTTTGAAAAAGTACCTAGAAACGACCAGTATACATGAGAATGCGCTGGGTACATGGTCACAGACTATGGTACACATGCTTAATAGGAAGGTAAACCAAGTGTTGGAAATAAATATAATTTCCATGTACCCTTATGGGTTGTGCCATGTATTTTGTAGAAATTCATTCCATGTGAGCATGAGACGCTGGTAGTTCCAAGATTACTGAGACACATTCTATGACCTTATGGGAAACACTGTGTACTCCTTAAAAGATGGGTTAGAGCCCTCATTATTCTTAGTTCATCTCTGTTATGAGATGGGTTAATTACCTCAGATGTTTCAGTATAGAACAATATTAGTTGAGTGTGTTCCCTTGGTCCATACCTATGAGGTTTAAATGTATCAGTACGTCCTCATCTTAGGATTTTGATCATCTCTATGGGTTTAGTATTAGATAGATTTTTCATTAATACATCATGGGGGACCTGGATGAGATTATATATCATATGTATTTCTCTAGGTGGGGTTTTTGGAATCATCATGGAAAACCTACATGGGAATATGTTTCCCTACATAGTGGGTCATTATATATTGATTTTGCAGTGTCCCCCATGAGCCCTAGGCACGATCCCCTATATGTGTATCAAATTTCATTTTATTTTTAGTAGGTTATTCTGGTTAGGGTTTATGGTGCTCCCCATGAGAACTGGGTGTGGTATCCTATATGTGTATTGAGATTTTGTAAATCTAGTGATTACTTCTTTGGAGAGTCTTGGAAATCATAAACTCTCAAGTGAGCATTATCAGTAATAGCAGAGATAATGGAGTGATTTCTCCCAGACAAGCATTACCTTTAAGCCTAGAATATAATCCTATGGATAAATGTATGGTGATATGCCTTGGTAATTAGAGTTAATTATGAGTATATTTGGGTTTTTTCTTATTGTTAGATATCACATTTTTATTGACATATATTCATTATAATTAGGTGATTACTTTCTCTATGATTTCTTATACTTATGTCACACTTTGATGTGTGATAGATTTTGTGAATGAATTATGGTATTAGTTTCTCTTTACCTTTCATCATTTTATGAGTTTCTGGAGACGTGTTCATGTGTATAGGTACTTAGTCTAAGACCTCCCACGTGTTAGATATGTCTACTTAGCATTGGTCTCTAGCCCTTGACCTATTAGAGGTGGGAATGGGGTGTCATACTCACTTTATCTCCATCCAGGAGAGCCCTGATGGGTTAGGTCATGAAAATAATGACAAGTTATTCCTTCGATATCTAAATATATACCAAAAAAATAGTTATAAAATGTTATCAAATATGGATAAATATAACACATTAATCTCTAATATCTCAATAATAACACCCAAATATCAACGTAATCCATTTTATAAATAGATAACCATAAAAATATTCAAAATATGTCTAATAATATTCAAAACCCAAAAATCCAAAAGAATTGATTGCATATTTTTTTTTTCTAAGACCAGCTTTAACATTTATCCCTAGACAACATAAAGTATCTCATAATGTCACATACCAATCATGAAAATACCTTGATCATTTATTGTTATAAAACATATTAATAACCTAAATCACTATAAAACCTCAATAAGAACATAAATGATTCTAAAAATTAACTATATTATTATTAATAAAATAAAATCACAAACCATTTTATATATTCCATAAATAAAAAAAGTGCAATAAACTTCATCATAAATCACTTTTCTACTTTATCAACAACACTAAAAAATTATTGTAAATCCTTAGGAAAAAACTACTATAGAACAATAATTTTTTGTTTTATAATTATTATAACCAAAATATCACTTTTCTACTTTATATATTCCATAAATAAAAAAAGTGCAATAAACTTCATCATAAATCACTTTTCTACTTTATCAACAACACTAAAAAATGATTGTAAATCCTTAGGAAAAAACTACTATAGAACAATAATTTGATGTTTTATAATTATTATAACCAAAATATCATTTATACAACACTTTTACAACATAATTATAGAATCCAAATACATAAACACTTCAATCACTCCACATCAATGATAGGTATATCATTGTTCATTCCTTGGTCTAGGAGTTAACCCTTGTATTATGAAATTAACCAAGATAATTCCCAAGTTCCCCAAAAATAATACATTAAATTATTTGGAAATTATTTGCTCTACACCCTTCATTTACACACATAAAACATATTTCCATTCCCTTGAGACATTTTCCTGGGTGCTTCTTCCCACATTCTTGATATGAAGGAAGTTTAACTTTATTTCCTCCATGATTATTTCCACTTAAACATCTATAAAAGTTAATTATACTCTTATTTTATGTGTTAGGAAACTCACCTATGTATATATTGTTTATCATATACCATAATATATGATTAGTCATAATCAAAAGTTATCTACTTTTAGCTCCCATATAATTTAGTTTCTTAATAGGATAATCATTTCATTTTCCATCACATTCATTGTTAACTAAATTCCTCTTAGTTCCACCAATTTATTATAACCATAAAGTATGTTATGAGAAATAATAATCATAGTGAAAAACTATATATTCATGAAAATAATTTATAGGATGTATAAATCATGACACATTATTTACAATCTATGAAACCTTAAGTTTAAACTAGGTTATCCATGGTCATTATCTATTCAAATCCTTCATAATGGTTCAAAAAGATAATAGGAAATTAAACCAAGCATATCCTTCGAGAGTGTATAGATAAATTTATAGTATTAGGACCACTCATCATGCAATGGTGATGATCAAGTAAATACAAAATCCACCCCTCTTAGAGTTGTTACCCCTAGGTGCATATATGTCACAACTGCATCCACTTTCCATTATCCCAACATGAATGTATTTTCTAGAAAATCACTCAATCTCTACATCACCAAATCTTCATGATATTTCCTTATACTTAGAGTTATCCATAGAATCCATCATATGGTTATTTTATATAATCAATATTTTATTATATATAATTCCCAATGTTTATAATAAACTTTCTCTGATATGAACAACAACAACCCTTACTTTAGTAACTTAGATCCAATGTCTAATTTGTTACATTGGTAGTAGATAGAATGAATCTCACTACCCATAATTGACCAGTTTAGTAGTCTTTGATAACTTGATACAATATAAAATATCACATTATATTTTTAGATATAAAATACAATACTTTTTTGAGAAAAATATTATTCCCTATAGAATATCCTTTCATATCAATCATAGTACACTTCATAGAATCCCAGGGAAAGAAGACATAATAAAATGGTGAACTCAGATTCCCAATAAGGTAATGCATGTGGTGGAATCTATCATATAATAAATAAGGATTAATTAAAATAGAAGAATGGAAAATATAAATGCATTACATTCAATCAAAAACTTAGTGACCTAGAGATGATGTTTAATTATTAAATGTAAGGGATATCACCACTTGAGATCGACCAGTTCAGTAGTATTGGAAAAATAGATATATAAATGATTCCCATACTACATTGAAAATATAAAAAAATATCATAAGAAATATTATTTCATCCTTCATATCATTCATAACACCCTTATTCATATCCTAGGGAAAGTAAAAAATAAATGGGGAGCTCAGATGCTCTATAAGAGTTACATACAATAGAATCAATCATGAGTAAATCAGACATAATCAAAATGGAAAAGTTTATAATCAAAACACAAGCCATTAAATCAAAAATATGAGTTTAATAATCATCCATGGATAATATTAACCTATAAAAAGCATGGATAATTAAAAATAAATTATCAATAAAGTAAATACATAATTCCAGATATTCATGATAGAGGCCACCCAAATAATATATCATGAATCCTACCATCGTGACCTTTTAACCAAGACATAATTATTAATAAATGGGTAGGTGTAAACCAAATAACCATCAAATAAGGAATGAATACTATTTTTTCTCACAAGACCTGTTGATTCATTGAGGGGATTTCTATAATCAGGTCCCACCCGTAACTACATGTCTAATGAATTATTTATATTTTTAATGATCAATGCAATTAATTATAAAATTTCCTTATAATTTAACCATTATCTTGATAGAATCAAGAATAAAAAACTTCAATATTTAATCATCATAAATAATATAAATAAATAATAAAGATTATATCATTGGATTATATCCCCAGTAACATAAATGGGTGTTATTATAGATGAAAATACTTTTAAAATATCACTGAAACATTTCTTGAGAAAAACAACCTTTTATTTTGAAATTAATTATTTATAATTTAAAAAATTATAGAATATTTTTTAAAATATATTTTTTGGAAATAAATATGGAAACTTTTAAATGAATATTCAATTAAAAAATTAGTCATGATATCATGAAAATCCGTTCATGCGGTGTATGTTAAAATAAATATTTTGTTCACACTTCTTTAAAAGTACCTTATTTGAAAAAGGTTATGAAGATTCATTTGAAAACTTTTTATAGAAATTAAAAAATGGTTATAAATTAATTTAATAAATATTAGGAGAATAATATATGAATTATTTAAAATATTTTAAGGAAAATATGGACATGGAAGAAAAATAGTTGTAAATAAATCTTCAAAAAAATATTTTTAAAATAAATACACTTACATGTAACTTACTTGTTGATTACAAACCCATTAATAGAATAAATGGAAAATAAACATGTAATATATAAAAATAACTATATTATAATATAATATACGAGGTTTAAGAAATTAGGATCATATAATTTTCCCAAAGTAAACTTTAATATAAAAAATCCTGAAATAAAATTAGATTATAAAAGAAATCAATTACCGTTTTAGTAACTTTTGAATCATAACCCCTATTAAGAAATAAATAAAAAACAAACATTAATTACCATGAATATAATTATATTATTCATATAACATATAAAAGTGTTTGTATGCACCACACATTAATGAAAAAAGTGTTAAATTTTTCATATGTCTCATAGAAACAAAAGTGAGACAAGAAAACCTTACAAATATCAAATTACTGAAGTAAAAAATTAATGATGAAGTGATTATGTGTAAAAAATTTAAATACACACAAGAAAGAGTTTAAATAAAACATAAATAAATGAAATTTAATTTCACACATAATCATAGAATAACATAATAAAATAAGTAGTGGTATAATACAATGAATGAGAATTGACTTTAGAAACCCTTTACCTAAAGTCTGACTTACTTCATAAGAAATATTACCTCATGTATAATAAATTTAAATATGTTATAATTATAAAAAATAAATTCTTTAATAATTATAATATCATATATTATCTAATTTTAATATTTTAACACCCATTTATTAATAATTTCTTATTAAAATCATCATTTATGGGGGTTAACTGTTTTATTTTTCATAGAACTTTTGGTTTGACAGTTTAGGTTTTTGTAATTTGATCATAGTTTTCATAATCTTCAGAATGATAAAGATTATATATGTATTATATTTATTAATTATATACAAATTTATAATAATTCATATAAAGTGAGGATTAAAATTTAATTATATCACTTTGTGGATATAGTAGTTTGTTCGTACGTATGGGTGGTGTTTTTCACTTTTCGATTGATGGAAAAAAAGAAATATAAGTTATAATTAAACTTTTAAGAATAATTATAAGATAATTAAAATAATATATATTTACTAAATCTATCATTATCATCATTCATGTAAATAGAAAATGAAAAAGGAATGATGATGCTTTGTGGAGGTGGTAATCCACACGTACATACGAGAGACCATATTTTTTTTCCAATATATGGAAATGTAAGAAGATAGATAGTATATTATAATTATAGAAGAATAATTTTTTCATAAATATATTATATAAATATTAAATCCATTATAAAAACAAACCATTATTTATGGTGATGGAAAATGAATCATATTGCTACGTGGAGGCGGTAGTCCACACATATGCAGAAGAGAAACATTAATTTCTCATTTGTTAGAAAAAGGGTGGATATTGGTGGTTAAATAATCATAATAAAATTTTAATAAATTAATTATACTAAATTTATTATTATATTATGAATACCCTATATTTAAAGGATGTATAATAATTAATAAATTTGAAAGATTCAGTAAAGACAATTAACTCTTCTTTGGTAGACCTCCATTGATCCCTTCATTTGGACTCTTGGACTAGTATTTTAAGAATTAAAAAACCTATAATTAGTGGATAGGTAATTTTATAAGATAATTTTGTAGTTTTTGGTAAATATAGGTGGATAAAATTGGTGTAAATAATATATATGATGGGTGTCCATTTATAAGTGGGGGGAGGGACACACCTTGAATTTTTTAAAGGATTAAAATATTATTAAGTCATTATCATGAAAAAGTGACCATAAAAATTAAATATTGATATTATGATCATAAGAGTGAATATAAATTCATCAAATAATAATTAATATTAAATATTGTGACTTTATCACTTATTTTTATCCTTGTTTAACCCGATTTACCCTTTTACAATTGTGATTTTTTTTACTATTTGAACTATTCATTATGGAAAAAAATTAAGTTGATATTATTAAATAATATTAATTATGATTATTAAAAATATGTAATCCATTTTACATATTCAAATTTAAATAATTTTTAGAAATTTATTTTAAAATAATCATGAAAAATGAAAAAAAAGCCTAGTTTTTTTTGGAAAATGAAATTTTAAGCATAAAATTGAGTTTACCTTCATTCCTTACCATGTAAAAACTATTATATGAATTTTAAAATATTTTATTGAATATATAATCTATAAATTTTATATAAAATATTAATAAATAGATATTAATTTAATTTTTTATTATAAAAAAGTGCACACATATTTTTTTTAGAAAAATGGGGTTTAAACCTAAAAATGAACTTATACCAAAATCAAGTATAATGATGATTAAAATGAAATTAATTATATTATTTATAATTAAATTTTAATTATTTTACTTTAATATTAAATTAAAAACCTAATGGAACATTTAAATTACTCTATTTAATGAAAAGAAATGATAGTTTTTAAAAAATGCTATTTTCACTATTCACTGAAAAACAAAACTTTTTAGAAAAAACAAAAAAATTAAACATAAGTTATTATTTAATTTTTGATCTAAAAAATTAAATTTATTCCATAAAATTAATTTTATAAAATTTTTAGAAATTAAATATAATGTTCATGAAAAAATTTGAATAAAAAACATTTTTGAAAAAACACATTTTTGAAGACTAAAATGACTTTGCTGAAAATTGAATACTTATTTATTATGAATTAATCAACAAATTTCCATTATTGAAAATATTTAAACATATTTTTCATAATTTTTTTATTACTATGAATTCCTTTTAAATTAATTTCTAGTTTATAACTATCATATTAAAATAATATTATTTTCATAGTATACAAATGTTAGCTTAAAACTCTATGTTGTGTGTTAAAAAAGATATTGATAATAGTTTAAAGCAAAATTTTAGGGTGATACATTCTACCCACTTATATAAATTCATACCTTGAAATTTTTATCTTGATAATCAAATGTTTAATATTATAAAATACCTTTGCTGAAATTCATATCATACAAAGGGATAATAAAAATTCATATAAAAAAAGGAAGTGGAAAACCAAAAGGTTACCAAAAAACAATACATAATAGGGTTCCCAGATATGGTGAACATTGAAGGTATGTTAAAATATATAAATGGAGGATAAAAATAACATCTAGGGACTAATAGATAGTGATAGAGAACATGATAATGATAAATTTAATGACAAAAAAGACATAAATCATTAAGGGGATAAAAGACCATCAATTAATCATAAATAAAGGTAAAAGAATAACATTTTTATTTCAAGATCCCTTTACTAAATTTAAGGTATTATTTTACTATAAATATATAGAACATGGGGAAATATACATACTTGATTTTTTTCAATTTCATAATCAAAATTTTATCTTTTGGTTGTGCTTTGATCAATTTCCACTTCACCTCTAACTCCATGAAATGAATATTCAATATAAATTTTTCATGACTTAAGCACTAAAATTAAATTTTAACAAATCATAATATCCATAAAAGAATGAAAATTTATTCCTTCAATATCTAAATATTTACTAAAACCATAATGGTTATCAAAAGTTACCCAATATGGATAAATATGACACATTAATCTCTAAAACCGCAACAATAACACCCAATGTTCAACTTAATATATTATATAAATATTTAACCTAATAAATTCTCCAAAATATGTCTAATAAAATTAAAAACCCAAAAATATAAAAGGTTTGATTACATTTTGTTTTCCAAAATCAAATTTAACATTTATCCCCAAATAATATGAAGTCTCTATTAATGTCACATACCAAACATGTGAATACCTTGATCATATATTCTAAAAAAAATATGCTAATAACCTGAATCACCATAAAACATCAATGATAACATATATGCTTCTAAATATTAACACTATATTTATTACTCAAATAAAATCATATACCATCAAATATATTCTATAGATCCAAAAATGTGATAAACTTCATCATAAATCACTATTTTACTTTATAAGTACCATTCAACATATGCTTATTAATCCTTAAGAAAAAATATTTTTGAACAAGCATAATATGTTTCATGATTCTTATAACCATAATATAATTTATTCTTATAGTATAATTTTTTAATCCCTTTATATAAACAATTAAATACTTCCACTTTAATGATTGGAATAACATAGGTCTTTCCTTGGTCTAGGTGTTAACCCTTAGATTAGAGAAATGCCTCAGATAATTCCCAAGTTCCCCACAAATTATAAATTTAATTCTTTAGAAATTAATTTCACTATTATTTTAATTTAAACATATAAATCATCATTCCATTTAATTGAGAAATTATCCTTGATGATTCTTACCACATTCTTGACATGAAGGAAATTGAACTTTATTTCCTCCATGTTAATTTCCACATGAACTTATATAAAATTCCATTATCATCTTATTTTACATGTTATGAAACTAAATTAAGTTTATTTTGTTAATAATATATCGAGATTGATAATTGTGAATAATCACTAGGTCTCTCCTTATAACTCCCATATCGTTCAGTTACTTAGGAGGAAAATCATTTCATTATCCATCACATTCATTATCAACTATATTCATCCTGGTTTTATCCATTTACTAAAACAAAAAAACATGGTTTTAGAAATAATAATCATATTGGAAAACCTTATATTCCTAAAAAATAATTTATAGGATGTCTAAATCATGAAACATTCTTTTCAATCTATGACACCTTAAATTTAAAATAGGTCATAAATTTTCATTATCTATTCAAATCCTTCATAATGTTTCATAAAGAAAATGTGAATTAACCAAAGAATATCCCATTGGAGTGTCTAGTCAGGTGTGTATTCTTAGGACCACACATTGTGAATCTGTGATGATTGAGTAAATCCCCAATTTTAACATTTCAAATTTATTACCCCTAGGTGAATATGTATCACAACCACATCCACATTCCTATATATATACTGGGATGCATTTTCTAGAAAATAACACAATATCTATTTCACTAAAGCTTCATTATATTTACCTATACTCATACTTACCCCTTGAATATAGCATATAATTATCATTTTTAATATATGTTTTCCTATATCTAATTCCCTAGGTTTATACTAGACTTACTCTAATACCAATAAAAATAACCCAAACTCCTGTAAATTGTAGTCGATGTCTCATTTATTACATTAGTATTAGATAAAATGGATCTCACCTCCCATGATCGATCATTTTAGTAGTCTTGTAGAACTAGATACATCATTGAATATCATATTATATTTGAAAATATAAAATTCAACATTTACATATCAATGATAATTCACTTCCAGATATTATAAGGAAAGAATACAAAATAAAAAGGAGACCACATATGCTCAGTAAGGTAATGTGTATAGTAAAATCTATCATAGAATAAATCATGAATAATAAATATGGTATAATGGATAATAAAAAACTTAGTAACCCTAATCCAGTGTTTATTTATTACATTTTTACAAGATATAAGGGATCTCATTATGTAAGATTAATTAGTTTAGTAGTCTTATAAAACTAGATACATACATGATTTCCATATTAACATGTAAATATAAAAATATAGCATAAGAAAAATTATCTCATTATTGATTTCATTCAGAATATACTTCTTAATATACTGGGGAAAGGAAAAAAAATTAATGGGTGATCATAGATTCTGCATCAGGGTTACATATAGCAGAAGCAATCATGATGAAATAAGGTATCATCAATATGACAGGGTGGATGATCAAAAAACACACCATTCAATAAATAAATTGAATTTAATGATAATACATGGTTAATATCAATATAAATTAAACATGTATAATAAAAATTAAATTCTTAATAAAGGAAATTCATAATTATGGACATTCAGGATCAAGGCCTCTCAACCAAGATATCATGAATCTTACCGTCATGGCCTCTCAAATAGAACATGATTCTTAATAAATAGTTAGGTGTAAAATAAACACCAATATAAAATGGAATACCTACTAGTTTTTTACCTAAGAACTGTCAATGCATCAAGGGGATATCTATAATTAGATATGATCCATAATTTCATGTTTAATTCATTCCTTATATTTTTAATGATCAATAAAATTTATTCTCAAAATTCATTATAAGTCAAAAATTATCTGTTTTGAATCAAGGATACACAACATCAATATTTCATCACTATAAATCATATATATAAAGAATCAGGATTTTATAATTGGATCATATCTCTAGTAACATCAACCAGACTTTTCATAAATGATAATACTTACAAAATAAAACTTGAACATTTATTGAGGAAAATATAATTTTCATTTTGAAATAACTTATTTAAAATATAAAATTTATAGATTATTATGATGTTTTTATTTTAATATAAACATTTAAACTTTTAAAGTAAGATTAAAATAAAATCATAGTCATGATGGTAGGATAATTTGTTTGTATAATTTATGTTAATATAAATATTCCATAAAAAATTTTAGTAAAAATTACTAGATTTGAAAAATGACAAGGAGATCGATTTTAATTTTTTATAGAAAGTAAAACATGGGTAAAAATGAAATTAATAATTTTTTAGAGAATATTATATCCATTAATTATTTTTTTAAATAAAATATGGATATGGGAAAAAAATGATGGGAAGAAATCTTTAAAAAAATAACATTTTTAAAATCCCCCTACATTTAACATACTAGTTGATTCCTGATCCAACAAGAGAAGGAATGGAAGATAAAAATTTAAAATAAAAATATGATTATAGTATAAGAATATATATTGGTTTTAATATATTAGGATCATATAATTCCCCCAAAGGAAACCTGAACATAAACAATCTTGAAATAAAATGAAATTGTAAAATAAATCCCTTACTACTTCAGTAGCTTTTGAATCATAACCCCCATGAAAGAAATAAATTTAGATAAAAAATTAAATATCATTATTTTAATGATATTAATGATATAAAATATCAAATGAGAAGTATATAAACCACATGAATGAAATAATTGGTAAATATGTCACGTGTCTCATAGAAACAAAAGTGATATGAGAAACCCTTACAAAGATCAAACCATTGAAGTGAGAATTAATAAATGAAGATATTATGTGTAATAAAAATTAAATAAAAAAGCATAAATGAAACCTAAATCAATAAATTTTCATTTCAGACATAATATTGTCATAAAATAATCAATTAAGTAGTGTTATAACCCAATGGATGGGAGTTGAGTTAAAAACCCCTTACCTCAAGTTCAACTTGCTTTGTAAGTGCTCTAAAATCCTTTATAATAAATTTAAATTTATTTTAATTATATACCAAAAACATTTAAAAACTTATAATATAATATATTATCCACTTATAATATTTCAACACCTATTTTTTAATAATTTCTTATTTAAATCATCAGTTTCGGGTGTTAACTATTTTGTTTTTCATGGAAGTTTCAGTTTAGCAGTTCCAGAACTTGTACTTTGATCATGGTTCCATAAATTATATAATATTAATCATGATATATGTATTATATTTATTCATTATATACAATTTTATAATCATTCAAATAAAAATATGATTAAAAATTAATTACATCACTTCGTGGAGACGATAATCCATACGCATTCACATGCGATGTTTTCAATTTTGGATGGATGTAAAAAATTAAAGTTAAATTATAATTAACCTTATGAGAATCATTATAATATATTTAAAATAATATATATTTATTAAATCTATTCTTATTACCATCCATATAAATCAAAATGAAAAATGAGTCACATTGCTTCATTGATGTGGTGGTGCACACATACGCACATGCAACATTATCATTTTCCAATGGTTCGAAATGTAAGAAGGAAGATATTATATTATAATTATAAAAGAATAATTATTCCATATATATAATATATAAATATTAAATCCATCTTAACAACCAACCATGAGTAATGGTGATGTAAAATTAATCATATTGCTACGTGGAGGTGATGGTCCACACGTTCACACAAGTGATACTTTCATTTCCCATTTGTTAGAAAAGAGGGTAGCTAATGGTGGTTCCATAATAATAATAACATTTAAATATATTTAGGACACTTAATTTATTATTTTATGATTAATACAAAATATTTAAAATAGGTATAATAATAAATAATTTTGAAAGAGTTGGTAAAGATAATTACCTCTTCTTCAATAGTCCTCCTTTAGATCCTTTCTTAATGACCCTTGGAATGGAATTTTAAGAAGAAAAGAAACTATACTTCATGTATAGTGATATTTATAAGATAATTGGTTAGGTTTTGGCTGAGGTATGTGGCTTAAATCAGTGTAAATAAGACAGAAGAGTTCCCTTTTATAAATGGGGGTGAGACGCACCATGAAAGTTTTAAAGGATTAAAATATTATTGTGTCATTTTCATGAAAAATTTCCCCATAAAAAATTAGTTATTTATAATAAGGTGATAAGGGTCAAAATAACTCCATAAAATAATAATTAACATGATAAATTATGGCCTTATCACTTAGTTTAACTTAGGTTAACCCGATTTACCCTTTTACCATGGTGATAAATTTTTACCGTTATTACTATTAATTATGGAAAAAAATTAATTTAATCCTAATAAAGTATATAAATTATTATAATAATTTTTTTTAATCCATTTTAAAAGTTTATAATTTTATAAATGGTATAAATTAATTATAAATTAAGTGTGAAAAACGTAATAAAACTAATTTTTGAAAACTAGATTTGTAAGCATAAAACTGAGTTTACCTTTATTCCTTGATATGTAAAAACTATTAAGTGAATGTTAAAATATTTTCATGAATATATAATCTATTAATTTCATTAAAATAATTAAAAAATATATATTAATTTAATTTATTAAGATAAAAACACACTATGCGCTTAAAAACGATTTAATAAAAATGTATTTTTATGAAAAAAATGAACTTATACCAAAATCAAGTATAAATTTGATTGATATGTCATTAATTTGATTATTTATAATTAAAGGATAGTTAGGTTGCTTTAATATTAAGTTCATAAAATAATGGGGCATTTATATTACTTGATTTAATGAAAATAAATGATAGTTTAAAAAATAGTATTTTTCATTATTCAATGAAAAATAAATATTTTTAGAAAAATAAAAAACATTCACCATAAGTTATTATTAACATGATAATTTCAAAAATTAAATTAATTACCTCCAATATAACTTTTAAAAATGGAAGAAATTAATAATAATTTTTCACACAAAATGTAATAAAAATCATTTTTGAAGATAACACATCTTTAAAGCATAAAGTGACTTTACTGGAAATTGAGTACTTATTTATTATGAATTAATAAATACATTAAAACCATTTAAAAACTTTAAAATTACTTTTTATAATGTTCTTATTTCTATTCATACCTTCTAAATTAATTCTTTTGTTATAACAATCACATTTATATAATATTATTTTTATAGTATACCAAAGTTCTCTTAAATCTTGGATTTTCATGTTAAGAAAGCTATCAAGAATATTATTTAGTTAAACCAAATTTTTAGGGTGTCAAATTCTACTATGCCTTAAATAAATTATGTCCTAAATGTTTTTATCATAGTAATAAAATGTTTAATATTTTTAAATACTTTTTTTGAAACTGATATAAGAAAGAGGGACAATAAAACTTCCTTTAAAAAGGGGTAGTGGGAAACATAAAGGGTACATAAAATAACACATAATAAGGTTACCATATAAGGAAAAATTTGGAGGAAAGCTAAAATATAGACATGGAGGATAAATAATTTAGAGTGATAGATAATATGGTCATTATAATGTTAATTAATAAAAAACCATAAATCTATGAGGGGTTAAATGACAAAAACATTTATTAGAAATGAAGGTAAAAAAATAATGTTTTTTTTTCAATATTACTTTCTTAAAGTTTAGGGATTGTTTTACTATAAATATTGATAACAGTATAGAATATGCATACTTTATTTTTTTTCCATTTAATAAGAACAATTTTATATTTTGGTTATTCTTTGATCAATTTACACTTCATATATTAATCCAAGAAATGAATATTAAAGATGAATTTTTCATACTTGAAGCACTAAAATTAACTTTTAAGAGATCATAAGATCCATAAAAAAATTATGGTTTATTCCATCCATCTCTAAAAATATACCAAAACCAAATATTTTATAACAATTTATCCAATATGGATAAATATAACACATTAATATCTAAAACCTCAACAATAATACCCAATGATAAACTAATCCCTTCCATAAAGTGATAACCTTAAGACTCCTTCAAAATATGTTTGACCAGATTAAAAACCCAAAAATTTGAAAGATTTGATTACATTATTTTTCCAAGTTCAACATTGAAATTTAACCCCAAAAAACATTAAATAGCTCATAATTTCACATACTAAACATGTGAATAACATGATTATATATTATTCTAAAACATTATAATAACCTAAATCACCTTAAAACCACAATGATAACATATACGCTTCCTAAAATTAACCCTATCCTTATTCCAAAAAATAAAATTATAGTCTATTTATTATATTCCAAAAATTCATAAATATAATAAAATTTATCATAAATAAAATTTCTACTTCCTAGACACCATTCAACATATACTTAAAAATCTTTAAGAAAAACCACTTTAAAAAAATCATTAGATGTTTCATGATTATTATAAACTAAATATCATTTATATAAAACTTTTAAAATATAATTATTGGATATTAATACATAAAAACTTCAATAATTCAACTTAAATGATTGGAATAACATGGGTCCTTACTTAGACTAAGAGTTAACCCTTTTATTGGGGAATTTACATAGATAATTCCCAAGTTCCCCACACATGAGAAATCAAATTCTTTTATAATTTGTTTCTTTATTCCATTCATTTCCACAAATAAAAAATATTATTCTTCCTTTGAGACATTCTTATTGCTGTTTTCCCATATTCTTGACATGGAGGAAATTTAACTTTCTTTCTTTCATGATCATTTCTATACGAACTTACATAAAAGTCCATTATTATCTTATCTTATGTGCTAGGAAACTCTCCTATATTTGTGTTATTAATTATATATCATGATATATAATTAGGTTTAATCATAGAGTGTCTTCTTCCAGCTTCCATTTAATTTATTTTCTTACAAGGACAATCATTTCATTGTCCATTATATTTTTTTTACACTCGATTCATCTTGGTTATAGCCATTGACTAAAACTATAAATCATGGTGTGAGAAATAATAATCACAATAAAAAACTATAAATTCATGAAAAATCATCTATAGGATATCTAAATCACAACACCTTCTATTCAATCTAGGATACCTTAAGTTTAACCGAGGTCATATGTGGTCATTATTTATTCAAATCATTTATAATAGTTCATAAAGAAAATTTGAATTAACCTAAGAATTTATCCCAGGAGTTCCTAGACAGATGTATAGTCTTAGACCCACTTATCATACACTAGTGGCGATCAAGTAAATACCCAATCCACCCTTTCATAGTTTTTAACCCTAGGTGAATCTGTTCCATAGTCATATTCACTTTCTAGTATCCATATAGGGGTGTATTTTCTAGAAAAACACAAAATATCTACTTCACCAAAGCATCATGATATTTAACTATACCTAGACTTATCCCTAGAATGTATCATATGGTTATGTTCTATAATTTATGTTTTCCTATATCATGTTCCCAAGGATATACTAAACTTGTGTTGATTCCAACTGTAGCAACTTCGACTCTAGTAACTTAGATACGATGTATACTTTATTACATTAGCATTAGATAAAAGGGATCACACCACCCATAATTTATTAGTTTATTAGTCTTGGAGAACTAGATACATGACTGAATCTCACATTATATTTGAAGATATAAAACAAAACATAATATTTTATTTGAGAAAATTATTATTTACTCTAAAATATTCTTTCATATAAATCATAGTATGCTTCCTAACATCCTAAGGAAATGAAACAAAATAAAAGGGTGATTTTATCTAATTAGTAAGGGAATGCATACAACAGAAGTTATAATAGAATAAAAAAGGTATAATCAACATGGTAGAATGGATAATCGAAATAAATTCCATTCAATCAAAAAATTAGTAACCCAGAGCCAGTGTTTACTTATTACATTGGTATACGTTATATGGGATGTCACCACACATGATCAATCGGTTTAGTAGTCATAGAAAAATAGATACACACACGATTCCCATATTACATTGGAAATATAAAAACATAGCATAATAAATATTATTGCATCCTTGATATCATTCATAATATCCTTCTTTATATAACGGGGAAAGGAAAAAAAGGATGAGATTAGATGATCAGTATGGGTTACATACAACGAAAGCTATCATGAGTAAATAAGACATAATCAACATTGTAGGGTGGATAATAAAAAAACATTCCATTTAACCAAAAACTTGAGTTAAATGAGCATCCATGGATAATATAAATATATAAAACACATGGATAATGAAAACTAAATTCTTAATAATAAAAATTCATAATTATATACACTCATGATAAAGGTATCTCAAACAAGATATCATGAATCGAACCATTATGGCCTCTATACCAATGAATAATTCTTAACAAATAGGTATGTGTAAGCTAAATACCCATATAATATGGTATGTCTACTATTTTGTCTCATAATACTCATCAATGAATTAATGGGATATCTATAACCTAACACTACCTGTAATTGGATGTCTAATGAATTCCTTATATTTTTAATGACCAATTAAGTTTATTATAAAAATGAATTATATGTTAACAATTATGATTTTTTACCCTATAATCCTTATAGTTATTTTTGAGATTCCCTTTTCCCTGAAATGAAAACATACTGGTTTAACTCTGATCGATTTACCTCAATTCCTTTATCTGGAATCTTCTTCCAATTTATTTTAACTTGACTTCTAATGAACTGATCGTCCTGTAACTTTAGAATTTAGCACATTTTGGGAAGGTGGTTGGACTTACCAACATCTAATATCTTAATTCAAAATTAAATTTCTAACATCCTCACACACCAAGCGATTCTTCCCAGAATAATTACTTACTATAGTTAACATCACATCCCAATACTCAAAGTGTGATGATAAAAACACTATTTCCCTAACATCATACATGAACATGAAATTTACTAAGTCAAGTTTCCCTCAAATAATGTTATATTCTTTTACATGATCTTATTTAGGTTTAAATTCTGATAATATCATACCAAACAACCTTCACATCTTGAATACCTTATTAAAATTTTCTATTTTATCATATTAGTATGAAAAATCTTTCATCATATCTACCATGGTCTTCACCTATCAGGTATTAAAGGATAAATTATAATCCAATGACATCTTGATCAATCACAACTCCTTTCTATCTAGCCTCTCCCATTCCACTTTCTCCATATTCTCTAGTTTAACCCCCTCAATGGAACCTTTATGTCCTTATGAATGATATAGTCCTCCATCTACGCTATATAGAATCCAAAGTGTATCCCATTGAATTTTTCTATCCATAACTCACATTAGATAAACTATATAACTTTTAATAATAATAAAATCAAACTCAATTTAAGTAACACTAATATATAAGAGAAGATACCTGAGTTTTCTAAATATGCATTACTGACCCCTAAACCAAGATCTGATAGCACTTTTTGGGGGGTAAAAACCACCAAAAAACCACAATATACACTATACAATTGATAAAATGTGGAAACACGCACTGAAAATTACAATTATTATATGATACCCAATAAAATTGAGTTACCAAAACATAGAAAGAAAATCCTAACCCCAACTCACCACAATGAGTCGAATTCCGAACACACTCAAGATAAAATTCAAGAAAAAATAAAATCAATTAAATAAATAAATAAATTACATGGATTAGAAATTTATTACTACATCCATAATAGAACACTATTTTAATTTCATTCTTTAAAACGTTATATGAATTATAATCACTTTTGGACAAGTTAACTAATTAGATCAGTAATTACATGTAATTTCACAGTTGCATCCTCACATGTGTACTAGTGGTCCCAAACAATTATAGTAGGATCTATAAAACCATCTAATTGAACCAAATATTTATAATAGTGAAAGTCCCTCCCTTGAGTATGGTGACTACCAATCCCCTATAACAAATCCAGCTACAACCTCCAACTTTTAGTGAAGAGTGAAAGTTACTCTTATGTATCTCTAAATGATTCTTACATTCCAAACCCTTTTCAAAAAACCCACGAGGAGAATAATATTACATATCATACTAAAATTAGCCTTATGTAATAAACCATAACATCCATTCAAATCTTTTGGACCACTAATTGGTGCACACCCATCAGAAAATAACATCTTCCGGTTAACTTTTATCCACCAAAGTTTCCTCTATCATTGCCTATATCAATATAAATATATATTATAGATATTCTAATTATAATAAAACTAATTAGAACTTTAATATGATTAAAATTACTAAAAAATGATACACTAATTAATCCCTCTCTCAATGTATAAACATCTCTTTGGGGGTTGGGTGGCTCTGATTAATAGTGTGGTCTCTTCGATTTCGATGCATGTATTATCTATCATCACCCCTCATAAGGGGATTATTTCTGGAATAGAGGTTATCATGAATAGATTTATTTGGGATTCCAATGATATAGGTAAGGCCAATTGGGCTTCATTGAATTGGTCGGCGAAGCCGGCTGGGGAAGGAGGTGTTGGTATGAGAGAAGTAAATGTAGCCATGCAATCCATGCAAGCCCAATTAGCTTGGTACTTCCTTTTGGGGAATTTAATGTGGGCCAAAATGCTGAGAATAAAATATGGTAATCATTGGGAGGATTGTGATAGAAAGAAACTTTCTAGGTTGGGGAAAACAATGGTGTATCATATGGATATCCTCTAGGGTTCCTTCAGATGGGTGGTTGGTCATGGGGAGGAGAAACTTTGGAGGGATAATTGGATTGGAGAGAAGATATATTTCCAGGGATTCCTTGGCCTGGATATGTCTATGAGGGAGTCTTGTCAGCATCCCAGGTTGATGGAGGCCATTACCGGCCTAGAACAGAAGAAGCTGCTTAAAGAAATTGTTCTCTCGGAGGATGAAGACCGCTTCTACTTTACTAAGGAAAGCTATGGGGTCTTTAGTAGTCATGAATTTTGTGGATTGATTTGTCCAGAAGGAAGATGGGATAAATGTGGTGAGCGACTATGGTGTAAGGAACTCTCTTTGAAGATGAGTTTTCTAGTATGGAGATCTAGAAATCAGGCCTTTCCTATAAAGGATAACATCCAGAAAAGGGTATAAAAATGGCATCTCAGTGTTACTATTGCACTAATCCCCAAGAGGAATCGATAGTCCACTTATTCCTGGAGAGTGAATGGGTGTGATGCCTTTTTTCTAGACTGGATGGAAGAGGTAATTATAGGTCTTCATGCATCTCCCTTTAGGAGTTTTTCGTGGGGTGGTTTTCGAGAGTGGAGAAGAATGCATTGGAGTCAAAGTCCCGCTGCACCAGTGTAGTCTCAATTTTCTGGACTATATGGGAGGCAAGAAATAAATCTAGATTGGAGGTTAGACCTTAATATTCTCTCCCTCATGTGAGATTTAATGGGATTCTCTATGAGTTAGATTCTCTACTGAAGGGGGGGGGATTATGCGGTGGTCTTCAGTCCGGGGTATGGAACGGTGGCTCAGCCGAGGCTTTAGGGAGGCTGGGTAAGGTGGCATCCTCCAAATACTAGCCTGAAAATTAATGTGGATGGTTCGTTCTTAAATGGAATGATGAATGGGGTAGGAATGGTGTGGGACAACAATGGTTTGGTTTTAAGGGCCTTTAGTAGATTCCATGGTCTGGGAAATTTGCTGGGAGCAGAGGTACGTGCATTGCACACCATTGTTATGTTATGAAAAATGTTATCATTGGATATTTTGGAAGTGGAATTAGACTCTGAAGTGCTGATTAGGGCCCTATAATAGAAAGGTGAAGTTCATTGGTTTTGGACTTACCTCATTCGTGGTTGTGCGATGGAGTTTGGTAATGAATGTCTGGTTCTACATAATACTAGGGAGGACAACTTCGCTATATATGCTCTTTCTCGGGGGTGTAGTTAGGATGACCATTTGGTGGTTTTCTTTAGGATGAGATCCTTACCTCAGAAGTGTATTGGTATTGTGATGGGGGATGCCTTGGGGCTCCATCATTTTAGATCACCTTGAATGCTTGTCTTGTAAGGCCCTTATTTTTGAATAAAAAATAATAAAAGTTTAGTCAATATATTATTGAATCTTGTTTGTTATAATGTTGAAATTTCTAAATTGAGAATAAATCATGATTTTTTTGAGAATATAATGGGTGATTCTATTTTTTATTCAAATAATTATAATATATGGAAATAAATAATTTTGTCACATTTTTTCTCAAAATATTTGATGTTTTAGACGTTATTCCTCTTGATTATCTACATAACATGTTAATTTCTTATGAAATGAGGAAATGATCAACTGCGAAGAAGTGTAAATGTGAAAAAAATTATTTTAAATGAAAAAATAATTTGAGGATACAAAAAAAGAACTAAATTTTTATTCTAATAATGATGATGATGATAATAAAATGTTTTAAAAACTATTGAATCTCATATCAAGGAGTGTTTGAAAAGAAAAAAGTAAATAAAAATTTAAAATTTATTTCAAATTTTTTCATTATGGTTTAATTGTTCAATTTGGTGTCAACTTCCCAATGCTTAAGGAGAAGGAAATTTATAAATATTTTATCCCAGAGATGATTTATAAGAAAATGTTCAATAGATTTAATAGAAATTTTATTCATAATAATTAAAAGTAGAAAGATAATTGGTTGGGGGGAGACAAAAAACACAACCAAGATAGTAGAATAAAGTTAAAAATAATTTTCAACTAATAGGTGGCTATCATGGGATAAAAATAAATTACAATTTTTAATTCCTTAGAATGTAGTGGGGGCGATTAGGTTATTATTGTCTCTCAAGGAGCCTTGAAAATCACTCATTATTTAATGTCAATTAGTTTTTTTTTCATTTTGGTTTAAAATTAAAATTAAGTAAAATTGATAGGTAATTTTTTGGTATTTAATATTTATGTAATTGAAATGATAGAAATAAAAAGACACAAACAATAGTTAGTAAGTAGTGTAGATGTCCTTATGTGTATTCTAATGATTTCCATCACAATTTTATCTTGTTCTAAATCACCCAATTCAATAATAAAAATAAATATGATTCATCCTATTACCTATTATTTTTCTTAATTTATGTTTATAAAATTTTACTCATGGATCCTTGATCACATAAGTAACTTATTTATCCTCCTTGACATGTGTGAGAAATACTCCTCAATCAAGGGAGTGAACTTAATTAACCACCTAGGAAAAATAAATTACCATTTAACTTCCCAATACATTATCCTCTACTAGTATGGTGAATGAATCAATTATTGAGATGCTTTAAGGTGAAACATAGTTAAATTATGAATCATTTTGATGGAAAGTGTAGTGATGATCACTGCCTAAACTCTCTACCTACACTAACTTTATAAAGTAAGGGAAATAGATTTGTAATTAAAAATATAAATTTAATAAAATCATTTTAATTCCACTTTGTACCACCCTGAATTGGTTAATACTTCCCAATCATTAAGAAATAGATCACAAAAATATCATATTAGGAGAAACACAATGAAATCAGATATTGGAGAATAGAACAACACACACACAAACAAGAATAAACATAGAATAATTTTATTATCATAAAAGTATCATAAATAAAAGTATAATATAAATAATCACTCAATAAATCCACATATCATTAATGGTTAATTATTATAGTCCCCTTACCCTTGAATATAAGGTGACCCCCAAAATATTTTAGAAATTAGGTGAATATTCATACCCAAAATAGTTTCCATCCCCAAATATCCTTCCTTGCGGACTTCACTCGATTTCACTTCATTCATATCAATAGATTTAGTGAGTAATGATAACATACCATTATTAATATTCTTAATTCTTTAGAAAGTTATTCACTACATTATTCTATAGTGGAATTATTTGTGTGAAAGTGATTAGATCTAATGTGTTGAATTAATGGATCTAATTGAGTATTTATTGTGAGTTTGGTTGGGAGTTTCTTAAAAGGGATATGAGATCCTATGATGGAATTGAGAATTTTATTTATGGATGACCCTGATATATTTTGTGAAAATATTATTTTAATCCTATATAATATCATAAAAAATGAAAATATCTTATAAATATCTTGTATCCATAGAGTAAATATTATGCACAATCTATTTCTCTTTTGTGGAGAAGGAATTTTCTTTACACAACCCTCCACAAGTTCCAATTATATTCATTATCATTTATTTTTCTATTACATACCAAGACATAATTTTATCTATAAAAAAAATATATTAGTTATCATAAGGATAATCTTAAATGAATCTTACCTATCATTTGTGCTCCAAATTTTGAAAAGGCATTGCACAAAAATTTTATTACACATCCCAGATCTCTATTTCTACAAAAAAGTAAAATTCCTTATGTATCAAGGAAAGTTCCTTACATATTCCAACTAGAACCACAGTAAGGTTTATAAATTTACCTATAAAACAAAAAAACCCATTTTAATGTGTATAAACATGTATAATAAATTCAATAAATAAATTAAATCAATAAAATCACAATTTTAGGCCATATGTATAATAAAGTCCAGAATACAACTAAAAACCAAATATTTTGTAATTTACCTTTTATTATGAAATATATAGGGATTAAATTATTCATTTATAATAAAAAATTAATAAATTTTTGTGTTATATAAATCCCTGAAACATAACCATTGATATCTTGGGAAATTACCAAATTCTAAGTTTAAATTAATCTTTTTAAGGAATATTTTGAAACACCTTTCAATTTTCACATCCTTGGAAATATCATGCTTCATATATGAATATTATTTCCCATATTGTTTTTATTATTCATAAAAAAACTTTCAATATCTTGATAATACCCATGGAAATTATAGAATTTAAATTTTCTTACAAATTTTAATATATTTTTTAACATAAAGATCCATAAAATACAATCTATAAATCTAGAGGTTTAGTGTCTTTGGAAAACTGAATAAATAATGAATTAAATTCAAAATAAATTAATAAATCTTTATTTAAATATATTTAATGTGATAATAAATCCCATTAATCTTTTATAGGTGTATAGGATACCATGGGGAAATAAATAATAAAAAAGGGTGAGTTATAAATTCTCGTAAGGGAATAATTAGAGTAAAGCATGATGGTGAAGTAATATGTACGAGTCATGGGACATATCATGATATCATAAAGAAAAAAACCATAAGAATAGAATCATGGAATAATGAAAATAATATCATAAGATCATGAAATCATAAATATTTTGAAAAAAAATAAAACATTACATCATATGTATAACTCATGGCTCATTATTAAGCCATCATAACATAGTGTTCTAGGCTATCTACACATGCACCATACATGGTATCTCATGAGATGAAAACATTACGTAATGCATTAAAGAGATTTAAAATTCATATACCACCCATGTAATAATAATATATATAAGTATATGTGTTCCACATAAGGAAATTATATATAAGGAATAAGTGTAGGAAAAAACCCATGAAAAGAAAATAGGTTACATATTATTATCTAAAAGAATAAAAAATGATTTTTCATGGAGATCAGAAAAATAATAAGGAATTAATGATTTATTTGATGTTTGTATTTATATAAAAAATCATAGTTTTAATATATGGATATAAAAATAAAAAATTTCCTAAGAAGATTTGGAGAAGTAGGTATAGAAAGGAACCTCGTAAGCGGTGTTTTAAGAAAGGGGTATAGAATATTTAAAGAAGGCAAGAACATTGTGTTTTAATTAAGAAGAGAAAGAAACCTTGATCTTTCTACATAAAATAATTATTTTTTAGATAAAATAGAAGAACAAAAAATTTTAATGGAGTGATTCATGATATGAAATAATAAATAAAGAAGTTCGGTTTTTATCAGGTTTATTTAAAAGAAGGAATTGAGAATGGAACAATAAAAGTATGTATATATCTAGAAAAAAGGTAAGTTAAACTAGTTATATATTTGAGGAATAAATATACATAATATAAAATAAATAAATGAGAAGAATAGAGAGATAATGTGAGGTTTATAGAGGGAAAACATAACCTGAAATAGAATAGGTGGCTTAGAAGTTCCCTTACGTTAGGTACCGACTCACTTGATATGTGAACCTAACTTCCTAAATAATAAAATTTAGTTTATTATGTAATTTAATTAGATTTTTTTTTTAATTTTTAATGTTTATATATTATTATATTTCCTTTATTTATTACAATATTTTCCTAACATCGTCTAGTTGAAGTCGTTTGGTTAACTTCTCAAAAATTGCCTTGGTATTTTGATCATGGTAAAATGTATTCCTAAATAGTTCCATAATATAAAGTTTTTAGATTAATTAATTATTTATCATTCCATAATAAAAAAATTTATACAATTCTATTATTTTTATAAAATAGATATAAACTAAGAAACATATCTTTGTATGCCTATTTTGGATGGTTAAAATTAATATAGACATTATTCATTTTTATCATTAATATAAAACCCAGTTTTTCTTTAATTTTTTTAATAATGTTATAAATATTTTATTTATTCATTAAATACATTTTTTAATCCATCCATGCAAGTTGGTAATATAAAATGAAACAAATCATCCATGGGGGTAGTGAATAGACCATAATATGGGAAATGATTTCATTTGAGATTTAAAGAGAGAGAGAGAGTAGTATAGTTGACATTACACTAATATAATAATATCTAATTATATATATGGTACCTATGTCATTATATAATTATGGTTTTTAGATATTTATGGGAGGTATAATAAAAATGAAACTTGAAAAACTTAGTTAATATAATTATCTCTTATTTGGATATCCTCCTTTAGATCACACGTTAATCCTGATTAGATTGGTCTTTTCATGAGATAAGAACCTATAAAACATTATAAATAGGGTTGGGGAAAGATTTTTGTAGAGTCTAGGTGTTTTAAAGAGCTTCTAATGTGTCAAGAAATGGGGTGGTGACTGGTGGTATTTATAAGGGGAGGAGAGGGGTGCTTTAGAATAAAATACCAGAATAAAACATTATATCTTCAAATAGTGACCCAAAATGTGATTAAATAGTAAAGGGGTTGTGACTAAAAATAAAGGGGCCAGAAAAATATTCATCTAAATTCTTGAAACCTAATAAATTATTTCATATACACTTAAAAAATATAGTACTTATAAAATATTTCACAATCCACCTCCGTATTTTTTATCTAAAAATAAAAAAAATTAAACTTATCCATTTTTCATTGTGATTATTCCAAAAATGAAATGAATTTTATCAAAATAATTTTTTTAATATGAGAAATTTAATATTTATATTAAATAATTTTTTTCTGAAAAAATGAAAATTTTTATTACCCAATCAATTCTCCTACCTTTTGAAAAATTACTGATCATTTTATAAAATTATGTTTTAATGTTTATAAAAATATATGTTGTTCCTTGAAACCATTTTATGAAATTTTATTTAAATTTATAATAAAAATTATTTTTAATAATATATATTACAAAAATATAACTTCATTGTGTTTATGTCAAACATTTATTTTATCATATTTAAAAAATTTAATAAAACTTTGTTTTATTTTTATTTTTTAAGATCCCCGAATATTATTTAACTATTATAGCCAAAAATACTAAATTAAACCCTTATCTAAAATCAAACTATTTATTTTAGATACCGAATCAAATTTATCTTCACATTAAAAAAATATAGTATTGGGGTAAACACCATTTCGATTCTAAAGGAATTTACACTTTAATATTATCTATCCCCTAAATACATAACTCCTTATTACACCCACATAACCCTTAGTTTAACATGTTAAATAAATGTACTTTCATGGGGGTTTTCATCCAATATTATTTTATTGGTGTTTTTTACAAACTTGAACTTCTTCTTTAGATGATTCCACTCAAGCCTCAATTGTTGAAGTTTTCCTTGACTTTGGTCAGGGGAAAACCCCATAAATGATACATAATTTACAAGATTTGATAAATTAGATTCATAAGGGATAATCCAATTCGATGAGGCATTCATTTTTCCCTCATGCATCAATTATCTATTATAATTACCCTTAATATACACAAATTCTAACGACCATGTTATAACTACTATAATACTAATAGTTATAATGCTCAATGTTCATAATTACAGACATTAATATTATGATAATATTTATTATCTAAATTGAATTTAAAAATTAATAATAATGTTTTATTATTATATACTATCTTGTTTAAGTATTTTATACTATAATGTGTTACTAGATATGACACATAAATTTTTATTTAGAAGGAAATTTCCACATATAAAATTTTATGTCATGACATTCTTCCCCCATAAAAAATTTCACAATCAAAATTTTATTTGATAACCTATGATGAAAATATACATGGGTACCATTTCATTGCTTCTTCAAGTTCTCATGTCACTTATTCAAACTCACAGTTTCACTAAATATCTTTAATTAACTGAGTTGTCTTGTTGCGTAGAACTTTGTCTCTATGGTATAAGATCTTCACCAACTACTCATTATAAGAGAGATCATTCTATTAATATACCACCTATGGATTTAGTATATATGAGGCATATAGTAACATTTTGACCTAGGTTCCACATGCGGGTGACCCAAGCCGGTTCACCACATGACCTCAGACATGCCTCCTCGTATGCCAGTGGCTGTTGACTAGTAGTGAGGGTCTAATATGTAACATGGAGAGACTAAAAAGTATTTATAAAAACATAAAAACATTGAAAATAAATAAAAAATATAAAAAATATAATAAATAATAAACAATAAATACCACCATCTCATGAAACAAATAAATAATATGGATAATGACCATAAACCAATGCAGTAGATAGGTCATTCCATATAAATGATAAGTGTCAAATGAAAACCCAAAATAAAAACACACCAAAAACTCCCAAGTGAGTTTTGATATCTTATTTTCTTCCCTAATCCATGATCCATCCCATATCCCTACTCATCCATCTAACATAGGTCTTTTCCCTTATTCTGTCCTACAAACATGAAGTCAATTTGGGTACCAATCAGGAATCCCATGTAGGGTGTGAGTATAACTAAGCATGCCACCACCAATGGTTTCTAAAGAAATATCTAGTATATAACAGTGAATAGATTTGTATAAAGAATAAATAACAAATTATAAGGTAAAACGGTTTCACATTTATTATTCTTTAATCAACCACATCATACCTGCTTCAGACCATTCTGGAGTCTGAACCGTACACCATAGGGATTTTACATTTTACTATTTTCATGGGATTTCATTATTCAGTTTAATTCCATTTAATTTTAATACCTTGGATCAAAATTCTAGGTACAATTTTATACACATGAATCGGGGGAACAAAGTAGTAGTCTGGCACCTTGTGGGTACTTGGAGCAGCAGTCCCTCACCCACAACTCATTGTTCACATTTTCACATATATATATATATATATATATATATCAAGGTTCATCATCATACATCAGGGGCCTAGAGAATTATTCTGGAACCTCGTGGGTACTTGGATCAACAATCCTTCACCCACAACTTAATTTTCACATTTATATATAAATACACATTAGGTTCCTAGAGTAGTAGTATGGAACCCCATGGGTACTTGAAGAATCAGTCCCAGACCCACAACTCATTTTTCACATTCATATAAAGATATATAAAGATATATATATATATATATATATATATATATATATATATATCAAGGCTCATCATCAGTGACCCTCTTATCAATCATTCACAATAGGGTGCACCGATTCATTTATAAAACACAACATGGTTTTTTACTTTTATCACAAGGGACAACATGAATAATTTTAGCATTAATCCATTTATCCTTATTTATTTCACAACTCATCAAACCTTTCAGGTTAATCCAATAACCCCTTTAAAACCCATTATCAAACATGCACCAAGGATTTAGTTCAATTTCATACACGCATTTTCCCCTTTCCACATTTCATAATTATCATTTCATGGATAATGGCCACACCCCATGGGTTTTCATCCTTCTGGTTTCATAATATCCAATGGGTCTAATGGGATCCATGATGAGTCTCTCAATTTAAGGTAAATCAATAAAATGTTGAAATTTAAAATTAATTTCACAACATGTAAATGAAACAATACAACTAAAAAACAAGATCATGATCAAGATTATGGGAATTAACAATTAGAACACCTACCTTAATATCCTTGATGAATGTTCAGAACACCTTATCCATCAATTCGATGTAGAATGGTCAATTTCATAATGGTGGAGGAGATCTAGGATGAAAAACTAGGATCAAGGTCCAATAAAACAAGATCCATTAAAACCAATATCTATACCATCAACAATGGAAAAAATTCATCCCTCTCCAATGTGAGAGAAATATAGGAGAGAGTGGAACCTGAACAAAGAATATATCACATAATAGAGAGGTTTTAATTTCATCCAATGAATCTTTCATTCCAAATAAAGAAGTTTGAGGATCCTAGTTTTCCTCTATACATCCTTCAATAGAAAAGGAAATCATATTAAGATGATCTAGGCTGATTAGGGATATAAAAATGGGTACTTGAATTTTTAATTAAAATTTATATTTATTAAATAGCCATACACATGGTTTCCTGGATAGACTGCATGGTTAGAAAAATAGTGATCCTTGACTGTGCACCCCTGCTATCTTGGGCGCACAGTTTCTCATAGGTGGATATACTATTTGTCTAACTATGTTCCAACCATAAATCACCCCTATTTATAAGGGTGAGGGGGCACACAATTTTCACCGGGTGGCTGTACAGCTTAAAAAACCACGTTGAAAATGTGTGAACCCCCTCTATCCAAGTTTTTTGGGGAAAAAAATTTGCTAGGGTGGGTGCACGGTTTGGGAAAACCATACGCCAACCATAAAATACCAAAAAACCCTTTAAAAGATTTTATAACTCACCCAAATTCATCCAAGATAAGACTAAAACAGAATAAGATTAAAGAAAGGAAAGAAAGTACCTAAAAACAAGTATGAGACATCGCAAAAAAAGGTTTGGATATTGTAATATCCTCACCTTATAATAACTTATCCTTGAGATATACTCCCAAGAATCACTAATCCTCCAAGGTGAAAAGGTCAGGCTACTAGACCACATATCTTCTTCCCTCTCCCATTTTTTCTCTTGAACATGACCATGTGTCCACAACACTTGAACTATGAGAAAAATCTTTCTCCACAAAACATTCTCACTATGATCAATAACTCGAATCAAATGCTACTCAAAGGACACATCACCCTCAAGATCAACATCATCAACATCGATCGAATGAGAAGGGTTAGGTTGATACTTCCAAATATGTGACACATAAAAAACATTGTTCATAACTTTATACCTTTGTGGAAGATCCAATCAATACACCACTAGTCAGATCCTCACTATAATATCAAACGATCCAAAAAATCCTGGTGCTTACTTTCCCTACCTATGAATACTATGGTGTACCAATCTTGGTGACACCCGAAGAAATACACAATCACCCACTGTAAACTCAATAGGTTGATTATGTAAATCAAAATAATACTTATGTATACTCTATAATGTATCAATACATTTATGAATCAATTGAACATGTTCTAATGTCTCCAACACAATACTCAGTCCCAATAACTCTGACTCACCTGCCTCCATCCAACATAGAGGTGATCTTCATGGACTTTCATAAAGCACCTCATATGTCTCCATTTGAGTAGTCACCTGACATCTGTTGTTATAAGAGAACTCAACTAGCACTAAGTTCTTCTCCCAATATCCCCCAAAATTAATATTCCTTCCCTTAACATGTCCTCTAACACCTGGATAATATAATTTTTTTTTCTATCTGTTTTTCAATGAAAATAAGTGATTAGAAACACCTGATTACCAAGAGCCTTATGAAATCCTTTCTAAAAGAATGAAGTAAAATGTGGATCATGATATGAAACTATTCTCCATGACACTCTATAAAAATAGACTATATCTCAAACATAAAATTCACCCAACTGATCAATCATGAAATTCTCCCTAATTGGAAATAAATAGGATAGTTTTATGAACCGATCTACAATCACCCATATAACATCATTATTCTGAGGAATCCATAGAATACCTACCAAAAAATCCATGGTAACATCATTCCAATTCCATTATAGAATGGAAAATGAATGTAACAACTCACCTAGTCATTTATTCCCAGCCTTTACCCACACACATGTGTAGCATCATTTCATAAAACTTGAAATTTCCTTTTTCATGCCCAACCACCAATACTATCTCTGAAGATCATAATGCATCTTGGTAAAACCATGGTGCACTACCCACTTCAATTCATGAAACTCGTGCATTAAATCCTTTCATATACACATAGTCACAACAACATGGTTACAGACATAGATGATTTCATATTCATCTATAATCCAATTGGAAGGTGACTAATCGCCTTCAAGGATTTCCCTCAATGAAAAACACTACAGATCCTTAGATTTCCTATCCTTGATCCAAATCATAAGTGTGAAATCAACTAATAAAGATACAAGGTTCATCTTCCTGACCTTCTTGAACCTTAATGTGAATATATTCTAGAAAATTTATCATCTTCTACTTAGATTTAGGCTCTTATACTACCTAATTCTGTGTCTTTTGGCTCAAAGAATCATCAACACTATTTCCCTTCCCGAGCGTATTGTCTATCTCAAAGTAAAATGACTCCATATACTCAACCCATCACCACTAATAAAGATTCAAATATCATTGTGAAAAGATATAATTTAATCTTTTGTGGTCAGTATACACAATAAACCTTTATCCAAATAGGTAATGTCTCCAACACTTCAAATCATAAGCCACCATGTCCAACTCGAGATCATGTGTAGGATAATTATGTTCATGTGGCCTCAACTATTGTGATCCAAACACCATGAATCAATCACTCTAAATCGACACTACCCCCGATCTAATCTTGGATGCATCACAAAACACAACATAATTAGAGATTATGTGAACCAATAAATGTACCCCATAGATCCAAAATTGAGAGTTATAGCCTAGGCTCTCTCAATATACCCATGATGATTTTAATATGTTTGGAATGATCATCATGAGTTTGGGAGCACACCAATATTTAATTGATAAAGAAAACTACATATTAATCCAAAAACTAGTGAAATATTTAGGTCATCAAATCCAAAAACATACCTAATAATTTTTTCGAACCAAACAACATCACAATGAACTCATGAAGTCCAAAACTGCTCTTGAATTTAGTATGTGGTATATCAGAAGGTATCACTCTCAAATAATGATACATTTTCCTCAAATAAATCTTAGAGAAGACATAAGAACCCCTCAACTAGTCAAATAGATCATCGATATGTGGAAGAGGATATCGGTTCTTAACTGTCATCCAGTTTAAATTATGGTAATCTGAATATAAATGAAATGTACCATCAGCCTTCTTAGAAAACATAGTTGGAGAACCCTAAGGCGACATACTCAAATGGATAAATCCCTTTTCCATAAATTCTTCTTGCTGAGTCTTAATCCCTTGAATCTCTATTGGTTCCATTTGGTAAGGTGGAATGAAAACTATATCAGTTCTAAGAATTAGCTCAATTATAAACTCAATATCTCTCTCAGGTGGAAGCTTTGAAAAGTCTTTAGAAAAAACATCATGAAATTAATACATTATGAGTGGAAAGAAATAATTCTTCACACCCCCATCATCTAAAAAAATACTTGAAAATTTGGTGGTGATCTCCCCCAGTTCCTATTGAAATGCCCCTGCATGGCCATCCTAGATATCCCTTTCTCTAGGATGAATATAATTGTTACCCTTCAAAGACATAAAGTTTACTCTCATATGGTAATAATCGATGTGGTATTAGTATGATACCATCCAACCCATACCCAAAATCAAGTCAAATCATGAAATATAAAGTATTTAAGGATCCTAAAGTAAATGATACCCACCAACCTCAAGGGAACATCACTTGCATAAACAAATTTCCTTCGACCGTACACCCAATGGTGTATCGATCATCATAACCCCACTCAAAAACTCCACAATTAGACTAAAACCATTAAAAAGTTGATAATATATAAAATAATTTGAGGCTATTTTTTCAAATAAAAAGATTTAATGTTTAGAAGCTACAAGAATAACACCTCTTTCTGTCAATGAGCAAGCCTCAATATACACAAGTGTAGGCTAAACAACATGAAACCGACTTTTACCTCTGCCCTGTGCTTCATTATGATCCCTTGAGTTACACTAGTCTATTAATACGAGTTCTCTTGCCCTAAAATAACACATCCTATGCCCTGATCATCACTTCAAGTAGAGCTCCAACTTCTGAACTGGTATGGGGTAGAAGAACCCCTTCCAGTATTCTTGTTTGGTGTAGCTCCTCCCTCACTACCCATATATTGATGGTTCCTATAATACCTATGTAAGTGTATCATCCTATGGTGATCCCAACAATCCACTGCTAGTTGGGGATACTAGCTAATAATTTTACATTCCATACCACACTAATGATAGTACACTCAATTACTGCTTTGGGTAACTGATCCTTCCCTATGGAAACTTTGTTTTCCACTACCCTAGTTAATTTTCTCATGGAGAAAATTCCTATAATTAGAATATTTACCTTCTGGTTATCCAGTAGAAACTATGTATCCTCCAATGGAATTCTCCTTTAGGTTCCTCTTAGAAATGAGTGTCTTGTTCACCACCTCATCAAAGTTATTTAATCAGAAGATATTTACCTGTGACTTAATCTCATATTTAATTATATCTTGAAAAAATATCACCATAGGTTCCTCGTCTAATACTAGTGCTGGGACAATGTGCCTCAAGTTGTTGAAGTGAGAATAATAGTCTATCACCGATGTGCTTCCTTGGGTCAACCACATAAACTATGCTGTCCTCTCTTATCTCAGTGTCTCTGGGTAAACATGTTCTAAGAATTTCTCTTGGAAGTCCTTCCATACTATGACCTCAAAATACTAATATCAAGCCTAGATATCCCACCAATGATTCTCTTGACCTCATAACATATATGAATACAACTTGAATCTCTTATCTGCAATAGTCTCTAAATTTTCAATAATTTTCTGGATTGACTCAATCCAAGACTTAACAACCTCAGGTCGAACCTCTTTGGGGAATGTCATAGGGTATTGAAACTCGAACTCCCAGGTCATATCAGACATACTCTGCACAACCAACCCTGGGTATCTATCCATAAAATTCAAAAAGGGAGAGAAATTATCATGGAACCGATCTCCCTCTCTTTCACCCGAATCTATCAGGACTTTTTGGACACTGCTAGAGGCACATTTCTAGAAATTTCCTCCTATCATCCAACCAAAAAACATCATCATTAATGAATTTCTCTACAATTACAAAACCACATATTAGTACACCTAACACATCACTAGAACATTTAAATCAGGGAGACTCACATAAATTTGTAATAGGTTATCCCTCATAATCCACCCCACAGTCAAAACTGAGGCACTAACACAAGCCCTTATTCATCCCTAACCTTGGTCATGGATAACGTAGGTTAACAACTTTAATATCCATAATTTTTCCCATTCAACAACCATTTTAACCATTTTAAACTCCCACATTTAAAATATTTTATCCATGATTAATTCATCATTAGGTACCATTTCATTTAAATAAAAAAATGAAGTAAAAACATTTTCAAATCCCACAACCAACTCATAACATGCTTTTCCATGCATGCCTCAAATGATGCTTCTCACATAAAATCTGAAGTGCCTAGAATGATTCATGAATTCTCAACTCCCATTCCATACTAGGACATGAGGAAAACCTCAGAAAAAATACCATCATACAATAAGTGCATCACCAAAGGTGAAATAACATTCAACTGTAATACAAAACATCAAGAACAATAATCCCTTCCTAAGTACTTGGGGTTTCCCCCATACATGGGTTAGATACTCCCACACATGATCTCATAACAAATCCCTAATGATTCTTAGTCTCCAGTTTACCATTCCTAAAAAATAAGACAACTGAAATGAAAATAAAACCACATATAACACCACTTTTTAATTTTCTGACCTAGGTTCTACATGTTGGTGACCCGAGCAGGTTTTACAGATGATCTCAAGTGAACCTCCCCATATACCAAAGGCTTCTAACTAGAAGTGAGAGTTTAATATATAACATAGGAGATTATACAATATTTATCAAATCATTACAATGGAATAAATAAATAAACAATAGAAAAATGATAATAAATAACAACCAATAAATATCAACATGCCACAAACAAATACAAAATAGAGAAAATGACCATAAACCAAAGCAGTAGATAGTTCATGATATATAAGTGTCAATGTTAAAATGAAATCCTGAAATAAAGACACATTGAAAACTCCCAAGGAGGTTTAGACATCATTTCCAATTCCCTCATCCATGCCCCATCCCAAATCCAAACTCATCCATCTCACATAAAGATTTTCCCTTATTTTATCTCACAAACAAGATGTATATTTAGGTTCCAATCAAGAGTCCTGAGTAGGGTGTGAGTACAACTTAGAAGTCCACTAAAAATGGTTTATAAAGAAATATATAGTCTATAGCAGTGTATGTAGTTTTATAAAGAGTAATTAAAAAATGATAAGGTAAACTAGTTTCACATTTATTATTCTCGAATCAACCACATCAAACTTTCTTCAGCCCATGCGAGAGTATAAACCATACTCCATAGGGATTTTACATTTTACTATTTTCATTGGATTTCATTATTCAATTTAATTCCATTTCATTTTGATACCTTAGATTAGCAGTCCACATTCCATTTCACATTGATGCATCGGGGTCCTAGAGCAACATTCTTGCACCCCATGGGTACTTGGAGTAGCAGTCCCTCACCCACAACTTGTTTTTCACATTTTCACACACACACACACACACACATCAATGTTCATCATCATGCATCAGGGTCCTAGAGTAGCAGTCTGGCACCGTATGGGTACTTTGAGCAGTAGTCCCTCACCCATAACTCATTGTTCACATTTACATATAAATATACATCGGGGGCCTAGATCAATAGTATGTCACCCCATGGGTACTTAGAGCACTAGTCCCTCACCCAAGACCCATTTTTGATATTCACATAAATAAATAAATATATACATATTTCAAGGATCATCATTAGTGACCCTATTAAAAATCATCCACAAAATTGTGTACCAATTTATTTATCAAACCCAACATGGTTCTTGACTTCTATCACAAGTTACAACATAATTTTTTTCCTATTAATCCATTTATCCTCATTTATTTCAAAACTCATTAAATATTCAAGGTTAAGACAATAAACCATTTAAAACCCATTATAAAACTTATAATAAGGATTTATATCAATTCCTTACACCCATTTCCACCTTTCCACATTTCATAATTATCATTTCCAGGATAACTGGCACACCCCATGGGTTTCCATCATGATAGTCTCATAATCTCCAATAGATCCAACAAGATCCATGAAAGGCCTCTCAATTTAATGGAAATCAATAATTTTTTTTAATTTAAAAGAAATTGTATAACATGGAAATGAAAAAATACAACTACAACATGATATCATGATCAAGACTAAGGGAATTATAAATTAGGCTACCTACCTTAAGATTTTTTTATAAAGGATCACCAAAACTTATCCCTCAATTATATGTAGAGTATCCAAATTGAAAATGGTGATGGAGATCTAGGATAAAAAACTATGATCAAGATCTAATGAAAAAAGATCCATTAAAACATATATCTATACCATCAATAACGAAGTAAATTCATCCCTCTATAGAGGGAGAGAAATTTATAGATAGAGAAAACTAAATAGCGAAGAGATCACATACGATATAGGTTTCAATTTATTCCATTGGATCTTTGATTAACAATGAAAAATGTTCAAGGAGCATAATAATCCCATAGAGAGACTCCAAGAGAAAAATAAATCATATTAGGCTGAGTCAGGGTGACTAGGGATATAAACAGGGGGTTCAAGAATTTTTAATTAAAATTTTGGGACATTAAATAACCACGTGCATGATTTATGAAATAGAAATCATGATTAGAAAAACTATGCACCCTAACCATACAACCCTACTTTATAGGGTGAAAATTTTATCTTAGGTTTGAACATATTTTGGGTAACTATGCACCAACTATGCATCACCCCTCTATCAAAGTGTGAGGGGCGCATAGTTTTCACTAGGTGGATCCATGGTTTGAAAAACCATGAACCAACCATGAAAACCCCCTCAATCTAAGGGTATTAGGGAACAAGGTTTACTAAGGGTGGGAAAATAGTTTGGGAAAACCATTCACTAACCATGAAATTCCCAAAAAACCTCTAAAAGATTCCCAAACTCACCCAAATTCACCCAAGACAAACCTAAAACAAAAGTAGATTAAAAAGTGTATAAATTAACCAAAAATACATATGATATATCTCCATAATGGTTGGTATATTACAATATTCCCACCTTATAAAATATTTTCCCTGATTTTTACTCTAAAGAATCACTTAGCTTCCAAGGTGAATGTTCTGGCCACTGGGCCCACATATATTATTCCCTCTCCTATATTTTCTTCTAAACACATCCATGTTAAAAAAACTTAGACTATTGACAACTTCTTAACCTTCAAACATTTCTCACTATGATCAAAAATATGAATCAAATGCTCCTCAAAGGAAGCATCATCCTCAATCTCAACATCATTAATGTTGATCACATGAGAAGTGTCAGGGTGATACAGCCAAAGCCGTGACACATGAAAAACATCATGCATAGAAAAAACCTCTATGAAATATCTAATAAATACACCAATGATCCAATACAATCCACAATCTGAAATGGTATGAAAAACATGGGTCCCAACTTTCCCTTCCTTTGAATCCTATCGTGTCACAATATCGGTGAAACCCAAAGGAATAAATGATCACCCAATACAAACTCAATAGGTTGATGATGTAAATCAACATAAGACTTAAATCTACATTGATCTATAGCCATAAATTTCTAACTCAAATGAACCTGTTCTGATGTCTCCAAAATGATACTCACTACCAACAACTCTAACTCTCCTAACTCCATCTAACATATAGGTTATCTATATAGCCCGCCTTAAAACACCCCATCTGGTTCCATCTGAATAGTCGCCTGATAACTATAGTTATATGTGAAATAAATAAGTCTAAAGTGCTTCTCCCAAGATCCAAAAAATTCAATAATGCATTCCATCAATATGAAATCTAACATCTGGATAGTATGTTGTGATTTCTCATTTATATATGGGTGAAAATATATTCTTAGAAACACCTGAGTTTCAAGAGCCTTATATAATCATTTCCAAAATCATGAAGTAAATTGTAGATCAAAATATTAAAATATAATCCATGGAACTATATGAAAAAATAATGTATCTCAAACATACAATTTAACAAACTGATCAACCATGAATGTATCTATAATTAAAGAGAAATTGGTTAATTTTTTCAACTAGTCCACAATCACCCATATCACATCATTCTTATAAGGGATCCTAAAAATAACTACCAAAAAATCCAGGGTAACGTCATACCACTTCCATCCCATAATGGAAAATGACTATAATAACCCACCTGGTCATTGATGTTTGGCCTTCACCTACTGACAAGTGTTTCATCATTTCATCAAACCTGCAATTTTATTATTATGCCTGACCACCAATATTTTCACTGAAGATCACAATTTATCTTACTAAAACCAGGGTGAAATACCCACTTTGATGAATGAAACTCATGAATCAACTCATCTAATATACATGTATCCACAATAACAATGTTATGAACATAGATGATCTCATCCTCATATATAGCCCAATCAGAAGGTGACTCCCCACATTCAAGGATTTACCGCAAGGTTAGACACTTCAGATCCTCATACTGCCTCTCCTTGATCTGGCTTAGAAGTGTAGACTCAAATGAATAGGATATGAGAGTCATCTTCTCCTATCCCTCCTAAACATTATGTGCATCTCAACCAGTAAATTCATCACCTTCCACTTAGAGATATAATTCTAGAATTCCTCAGTTTATTTCTTCTAGCTCATAATTTCATCAACACTATTTCCATTCCAAAGTGTATAGGATAGCTCAAAGTAAAATGACTACATATAATCAAACCATCTATACTTCTAAAGATTCAAATCTCACTGTGAAAAGATATATTTTAATATTTTATGGTCATTTACACAATTAAAATTTCTCCCAATAGGTAATGTCACCAAAACATCAAAGCATAAACCACCACATCCAACTAGAGCTCATTTGTAGGATAATTTAATTCATGTGTCCTAAACAGTCATGATCTATATGCCACAAATCAGTTGTTCTACATCAATAGTGCCCCCAGTTTGAACCTTAACACATCATAAAACTTGGTATACTCCTCACTCGACCCAGGTATGATCAAAATAAGTATAGTAGTCAAATTCTTAATTAGCTTTTGGATGACATTTTCATATTCTATAGACCAAAAAAATTTGATACCCTTCTTGGCCATGCCAGAAAGTGGTTCCTCAAAGTAAGAAAATTATCTAATGAATATCTGATAATATACCACAAAACATAGAAATATTCAGATATCAAAAACATTATTGGGATGCTCGTAAGAAGAAAATGCTTGAACATTATCTGGGTCCAATGAAAAATGTTCCTCAGAGATGATTTGACCCAAGAAATATACCCTATCGATCTAGAATTGATACTTAGATATCTTGGAATATAGAATTTTCTATCTCAGTGTACTTAGGATGATGTCAAGATGTTGGGCATGATCATCATGAGATTGGAAGTAAACAAAAATGTCACAAAACAATTCAAAAAAAAAATGTTCAAAAAAGGAGGAATATTTGAATGATAAAATCCATAAACATAGATGAAATATTTTCCATAGAAATAAGCATCATAAAAAACTCATAAATGCTATAAATTCTCCTAGATGAAGTCTGTAAAATATCATTAGGCCTCACTCTCAACTGATGGTACCCTAAACTAAAATTAATCTTGGAATCCTTGGAAAGTATTCAGAAAAAGTGTCCTAAAATTGATCCACTACAAGTGGAAATACATAATGACACACACCACCATCATCCAAAAAAAGTATTGCAACCTAGGTAGTGAGTCCTCCCAGTTATTGATGAATTATCCCTGCACATCCTTCCTAGATATTCTATTCTATATGATGTATATAACTTTTACCCATAGGATATGTAATGGTTACTCTCCTATGGTAATGATTGATGTGGGCATGGTATGATACCATTTATTCCATACCCAAAATCAATTAGAAACCTGAAATATAATTTATGTAAATATCCCAAACTAAATGATACCCACAACCTTAAGAGAACATCCCTTGCATAGAAAAATTTCCTTCAACCATACACCGAGTTTTGTGTAAATAGTCTTAATCGCAATCATAAACTCCATTGTTAGACTCAAACCATTCAAAAGTTGAGTAAATATAAAAGAATATGAGGCTATTATGTCAAATAAAATTCTATCTAATGTATAATTGATAAGAATAGTAACTCTTACTATCAATGTCCTCATCTCACTATCCATAAGTATAGGCTGGACAACATGCAACTGACCTATCCCTTTACCTCATGCTCTGGTCTGAGCCCCTGAGCTGTAGTACTCTATTATAAGGGTTCTCTTTACCTAAAATACCACATCCGCTTCCCTGAATAGCATAGACAGTAGAGCTCCAACTTCCCGATTGGTATGGGGTAGAAGACACCCTTACTTTATTATAGTTTAGCCTAGATCCTCCCTCACTACCCACCTATTGAGGGTTCCTACAATACCTCTATAAGTTTCCCATTCTTCCACAAGATCGACACTCTACTAGTTATTGGGGAAACAAGTTTGGAAAGAGACCTATCCTACCACACTCATTGTAGTACACTCAATTACTACTCTAGGAAACTGATCCTTATTCCAGGACAATATGTTTACCACTTTTCTAGTTAACATTCTCATAGCGACACTTCCTACCCTAATAATAAAAACCTCTTAGTTATCTAATAGAAACCACTAGTCCTTCACTGCAAGACTCCTTCAAGTTCCCCCCAGAAATGAGATCCTAATTAACCACCTTAGATAAATTATTTAATTAAAAGATATTAACCTGGGACTTAATATCACATTTAATCCCATTCTGAAAATGTCTTTCCATGGTTACCTCGTCTCCTACCATCACTAGGAAAAATCAATATAAGTTGTTCAAGAAACCAACATAGTCAATCACTGATATGTTTCCTTGGTCCAATAGCATAATCTCTACTTCCCACTCCTATCTCCATGTATCTAGGTAAAAGTGTTCCAATAACTTCTCCTAAAATTTATTCTATACCATTCCCTCTAACTTCTCATCCTAAGCCTAAATATTCCACCAACGCTTTTCTTTATGTCATAACATATAATCAACCAACTTGAATCTTTTCTCTATAAGATTATCTAAATGATTAAGAATTGTCTGGATAGACTCAATACATAACTCATCAACCTCAGGCACACCCTATTTTTTGAATATCAGAGGGAGTTAAAAAATGAAACTCCTAATCCAGTTCAGACATATTCCATATAGCCCATCCTTGGTCACTCTGAATAAAATAAGAAAATTTCAGACAAAACTTATCTTCTTCTCCTTCACTCGAAACTATCGGGTCCTCTTGTCCCACTATTGGAGGCACATTTCCAGCAATGTTCTCCTATCATGCTATCAATAAATGTCACCATGGAGGAATGTCTCTAAAATACCAAACATGCATATTAGGCCATATAACACATCATAAAAACTTTTTCAAAAGATAGACTCACATAAAACTATAACAAGCCATCCCTCGTACACCTCCCCATGGTTAAAACTGAGGCACTAACCCAATCCCTCTACCATCCATAAAAAGGGTCATGACTAATGATGGGAAAAAAGATTCATATCTATAAGTTTTCTCATTCAAAACCCATTTTAATCATTTAAAATTCCATTTTTAACATCTTTTATCAATCATTAATTTATTATTAGGAACCATTTATTTTAAATTAATCAAAAAATTGAAAATAATTTCAACTCCCAAAACCCACTCATAACATTATTTTTCATGTGTGTAAAGATTCATGACACATAAATTCACAAGTTAATAAAATGATTCATGCATACAAAAATATCATTACATACTAATCCACAAGAAAAATCTAAAAAAACAATAACATCACACCATAATTGCATCACCCAAGGTGAAATAACATTCAACTGTATCAGAAAACATCAAGAACAATAATACCTCTCTGGGTACTTAGGTATCCCCCTGCACATGGGTTAGCTAATCCCATGAAGGAGCTCATGACTAAGTCCCAGATCATCCTAGTCTATAGTTTACCATTCCCAAATAATAAGATAAATGAAAATAAATGAAAACCACCTCTAATACCACTTTGTAATGTCTGGGCCTGGGGGCCACAAGATGGTGACCTGAGTTGGTTCTCCACATGACCCTCAGACATGCCTCCCCATATACCAAAGGATACCGACTAGAATATAGGGTCTAATATGTAACATGAGGATATTATAACCTCTTTATTAAAGTATAAAAATAGAGAAAATAAATAAATAATATCCAAATGATGATAAACAAAAATCAATAAATACCAACATCTCATGAATAAATCCAAAACAAGGAAAATGACCATAAACCAAATTAGTAAATAAGTAATTACATATAAGTGTCAATTGAAAACATAAAATAAATACACATTGAAAACTTCAAGTAGGTTCTGACATCATGTCCAGTTACCTCATCCATTCTCCATCCTGAATCCCTACTCATCTATATAACATTGGTCTTTTTCCCTTATCATGTCCTGCAAACAGGAAGTCTATTTAGGTACCAATCAGGCTGCCCAAGTATCATATGAATACAATTCAATATAAAACAACCAATAGTGTATAAATAAATATCCATTCTATAATATTCTATGCAATTGTATAAAGAATAAAGAACAAATGAAAAAGTAAACCAGTTTAACATTTATTATTCTTTAATAAACCACATCATACATACTTCGTCCTGTGTTGGAGTCTAAACCATAAACTATAAGGATTTTTATATTTTACTCTTTTCATGGGATTTAATTATTCAATTGAATTCCATTTCATTTCAGTACCATGGAGAAGTAGTCCAGGTATCATTTCACAAACATGCATCGGGGCCCATAGCAGTAGTTTGGAACCCCGTGGGTACTTAGAGCAGCAATCCCTCATCCAAAACTCATTGTTCACATTTTCACACACACACACACAGATATATATATCATGGTTCATCATCATGAATCGAGGGCCAAGAGAAGTAGTCTATAACCCTATGGGTATATGAAGTAGTAGTCCCTCACCAACAACTCATTGTTCACATTTACATATAAATATACATTGAGTGCCTAGAGTAGTAGTTTGGAACCCCATGGGTACTTGGAGCATCATTTCCTCACCCCAAAACCACTATTCACATTCGCATAAAGATATATATATATATCAAGGTTCATAATCATTGACCCTATTATCAATCATTCACAACATGGTGTACCAATTAATTTATCAAACATAACATGGTTATTCACTATTATCATAAGGAAAACATGAACAATTTCCCCATTAATTAATTTATAAACATTTACTTAAAAACTCATTTACCCTATAAGGATAATCTAGTAAACCATTTTAAAACCCATTATCCAACATGAAATAATGATTTAGTTCAATTCCATTCACCTATTTCCCCTTTCCATGTTTCATAATTATCATTTCAAGGATAATTGTAACACCCCATGGTTTTTCATCAAGCCAGTATCAAAATCAATAATGGGTCTAATGGGATCCATGATGGGTCTCACAATTAAATGGAAATTATTCAATTTTTTTAATTTAAAATAATTTCTACATCATAAAAATGAAATAATACAACTATAAAATTATATCATTATTAAGAATATGTGAATTATCAATTAGAAAACCTACCTTAAGATCATTTATGAATGATCACCAAACCTTATCCCTCATTTCGATATAGAACGATTGAATTCACAAAGAAAAAAGATATACTTGAACAAAACCTAGGATCAATATCTAATGAAACTAGATCCATTAAAACCTAGATTTATACCTTTAACAATGGAGGAGATTCACCCCTCTCAAATGGGAGATAAATACAGGAGAGAGAGGAACCTAAACAAGGAAGAGATCACATACTAGATAGGTGTATATTTATTCCTCCGGAACATTGATTCATAAATAAAGGAGTTCAAGGAGCCTAGGAATACTTTCATGAGCCTCCAAGGGAAAAGGAAATCATATAATTCCAAGATGAGGTGATTAAGGATATAAACAGGGGGTTTTGTAAATTTTAATTAAAATTTAGTGTCATTAAAAAATGGCGAGCACTGTTCCCTAGATGTCTGTATTTTTAGAAAAATTGTGCACCCTAAATGTGCTCCCCTACTATATAGGGTGCACAATTTCTCTTGGGTGGGGACATAGTTTTTTTAATCTTTCACCAAAAATGAATCACCCCTCTCTCAAAGGATGGGGGGGCACACGATTTTCACTAGGTGGATATACGGTTTGACAAACTATGAATTAACCATGAAAACCCACTTTGTTCAATGGTAATTGGGTTGACCATTTTCTGGGTGTGGGCACATGGTTTGGGAAAACCATTTGATGACTACAGACTACCCAAAAACCCTCCAAAACCTTCCAAAACTCACCCGAACACAAATAAGACAAGGATTAAACAAAAGAAGATTAAAACAAGGGTAAAAAGTACATAAATACAAGTATGAGACATCTCTAGACAGGTAATTATATTACATATATGGTATTTATCTCCTCAATATATATATATGAAGCACTTCATGTACTTGGGAAAAGTTTGGTGGGAGTTCGAGTCAATATGAAATAGCTCCAATGTGATCAAGAATCCCAATGGGGCATATGCATTAGAGATTTAACTCTCCCCCTTTCCCAAACCTCATGAATCTCTTCCATGGAGATATAAAAATCAATAATTTATCTCTAACCCAAAACTATAGATATCATCAATGATTGTCAGTATAGATATTTGTGTTACCTAGGTAGATATAGAACATTGAATAATGATAATATTTCAATAGATATTTCCTTATCACAATTTATGATGGTTTGTTTCATGAACTAACCCGAACCACCTCTGAATCGGGATACTGAGCTAGCCCATGAAATAACCTAAGGTGTGTTCATATTCTCTCTGAGCTAGAAACCAATGTTATATAATAATATATAAAATCATGAGAACGATTTCATCCAATAAAAAAAATTAAACATTGAGATTCCCTTTGGAATTCTTTCATGACCACCACATATATTAGAGATCCATGCATTGAATAAATAAATAGATATAACATAATAACAATCAAAACAAAACATTTCTAGAAAAAAACCATAACAACTCAAAATAAATATGCAAAACTACAATAGAACTTAGTCAACATCCAAAATACAGAAGGCTAACATGGATGATATATATACAAAATAAAATAAAAACCAAAATACCCAAAATGATATCCGTGTGACCTCAAGGTCACTTTCAATAATATAAGATAACTCTCTCCATGAGAGACCTAAAAACTAAACCTGAACCTACAAAAAAACATAGTTATACCAATATCAAGTCACATATATAGGGTGTGAGCATAAAATACCAATAGGTAATCACTAGAGAGTCTATATGATTATTTTCTAAAACATTACAAGATCTTTAGTTTGAAATAAAATATTTTGAAGTTAGTTTTTCATTATTTTAAGAAATATAATCACTTATACATTTCTAAATTACTTTTCAATCCCACCATTTATTTAAATAATCCTTTAGTAATTTTATAAGATCAATTTATATTAAAACAAAATTTTGGAAACTTATTTTTAAAATATGATTTGAAACACATACAAGAGAAAACTTATAAATCATTGAATAATACATCCTTGATATAAATATATATAAGAAAAAAATTCAAAAAATTTAAACAATATTTGAAGTCAAGTAATATAGATAATAATAAAGTAGGGGATGAAAATAAATTATAAGTTGAGGATAAAGGTATAGTTGAACCATAATATAAAATAATAATAATGAAATAATTCCATAGATAAATAATAATAAATAAAATAAAGAATAAATGATAAATAAAGTGTAGTGAAAAGAAAAAAACAATGTATATATAATCATTGGTAATTCCTAAACACCTCTTAAAATGATCTTTGACATACTCAGGTGGGACCATCTTCCAACCTATCGATTCATTCCCCGCATATAACCTCTTGGATGCTCTAACCAAGCCTTACCGGTGGTACTCCCCCATGGACTAGGTAATACATACTAGGAGGATCTAGTGTGAATCATCAAGAATAGATAATAACTATTTCTAAACCTCCAATTAATCACATAGGAACCCCATGAACTAAGTGTTAAGAGGTGAGATAACATTTATAATGAAATAACTCTCACCCCAACTCTTGAAACCCCCTTATACAAACCACATATAATATATATATATATATATCAGCAGCATGTATTATTTCAATTTATAATCCATTAGTTCTCCAAAACACATGGTCATAATATAAGGGTGTAATTTATTTATGAAAGATGATTAATGAAGGTGAAAAATGGGCCTTGAGTTCAAAATGAAAGTTACCATCATTAAAAAATCCTTTAAAAACCACTTCAAAACTTAAATATCTAAAAATACATATTTTTAAACTTCCAAAGGGTCCTTATTACCAAACCAAAAAATTTCAATTTTAAATCCATTTATAAAAAATATTTTGAAATCATATAATCTTAGAAGCATTTTGAAAGCAAGGGATAAACACACTATAAAACCATTTAATTTAAACAACCATGGAATACATAACAAGACAACATTACTAAATAATTATAAAACCATAATAAAAATATAGATTCAATAAACATCATAATAAAAATTCAAAATACACATTAAATTCTAATAAGGTCAAATCTCATGTAATAACCCCATGAAAACCAATAAATCATCAATGCAAAACCAATTACAAATTGAAAATCTACTTGAAATCAAGGACCTATTAAAAAACCACTAAGAATTTACATATATATAATATATAATCTCAAATAGAAAATATTTTTAGAAATCTCAATCTTACATGGAATTATAGGAAAAAGGGAAAACATAGAAACACCTACATCAACCTTATAAGGATGGAATGTAATTCTCAAATGTGAAAAAATAGGACCAGGGGACCTATACACACACAATATCATTGAGAATTAAAAGTTTTTAATTCAAAAATACACCTTAGGGTTTTGATAACAAGTGACCATGGAAATAAAAAGAGAGAAAACAAGATAAAAATAGATAAGAGACAATTAAAGATACTTTCCTCAAAGGATTCACCAAGGAATCAAGGAAGGAAAATCTAAAAAAGAGGTGTGGAGGCAAGGAGGGTCTATCCATGGACCCCCTTGATGCATCTTGGTCAATTGGGGAGAGGGGTTACCCATTTTGGGATTTTAATTTGAAATGTTATAATATAAATTTTAAATTTTTAAACACTTGGACATGTCACACGGTTTGAATGCACAGTTTAGAAAACCATGTTCCAACAATTATATCCTCACTAAACATATCTAGGAAGTTACATGTTTTTTGAAACCATACATAACATGTGAAAAACATGTCTGTTAAAAAAATTTAGGACTTTTTAAATGAATACACATGGATACTATTAAATTCACACCAACCATGCCCCTTGAAATCGAACTCTAAATATTTAACAATTTATAAAACTTTGACATGAAACTCATGAAAAATACTAACAACATTTATTGAATAAAATAACATGGAAAATAATTTCCAGGATGTGAAAATACTCCCCACCATAACACTATATTACCCAAAAAATTAACCAAGTTTTAGGATGAAGATTCCATAGGGAAACACAAATTAGAAAAAAGAAAAACTTTAAAGATAACTTACAAAGCACTTAAAATTTGTTTAACCTAAAGAAACTAGAAATATATTTAAAACCACTAGTAAAACTTGAAGAATTTAGGATAATTATAACAGACCCATAATTTGATACCCAAAATGGGTCTCCCAACCATTTAAGGATTTTACTAATATAGTGGGTTAGAAAAAAGAAACCCATCTAAAAGAACCATTATGAAATATAACTTGAATTCCAACCGAGGATACCTGAATACAACATATAATCAACCAAAGTCACATCTACAATTTCATTCAACCAAGGATTCATTTCTATAAATTGACACAAGGCAGCAAACTCCCACAATACATGCTAGAGATCAAACTTAAAAATAATAAAGGAACAATAAGATCAGGGAAAAGGAAGGCTATAGAATGGAATAACTCAATTTGATGGGTTGAATCACGATTATGATTCCAATGTTGATAAGGATTTATTCTCTAAGAAATTATTCCACTTACAAAAAAATTTATATGTGTCCTAAATAACCACAATAGTGACATGTCTTTGGAACACTTGATCAAGAGGGATCAACATTCCAAAATTGATATAACTAAAATTGTACGAGGAGTTACTTACTTTCAATTGAAAAAATTATAGGAGAGGAATAACTCCTTGAAATAGGTTCATCTAGTTTCCACTCCTCACTAGATAAATAACCTTTACTATCTCTTAAAGTGATAGGGTTTCTACCCATCATTAGTCACCATTTAGAAACCAACTTTGATATAAAATATTTACAAAACAAATCCTTAAATGAGACTAGTTTGGATGAAAAACTTTGAAACTGAGATATAGTTCAATACTCTTTATAAAAAAATGGATTTAAATGAACCACTCGATGAAATATTAGAAGGATTGGGAGTCAACTCATCAAAATGGTCAATATAATTCTTCACCAATAATTGACCCTTATAGAGACACATAATCCATGCCAAATTCTTCAACCATACTTACCAAGGAATAAACCACTAAGAAAATGTGGTCTTGAAGTGTTTCTATGTCATACCACTTTCCAAATGGGATAAACCACAATGTTCCACCAATGTTGACCGGGACCTTAAAAAAACCCAAGAAACCTCTCACCCTCAAGCATTTAGGAGTTACCAAATATTTAAAAATCTCCTCAACCTTATTTATCAACTCTATAGCCTCAATATGACTTCAATCACAATGAAATATAGGTAATAATTGAGATAAATCCAAATATACCATTCTGTTATGAGTTTGGGTAGAGTCACTAACTAGAAAAACCACAATCGATCACTAAAATACAAATATCTTATGATTCTTTGGGACCTTTTTGGGAGGAATACTATAAATGATAAGGAAAACGCAAATCTCAATTGATAAACTTTCAAACATGTGTTTTGACTAGGACTAAGTAAATATCAACTCAAAATAACACCCTATAAAAATAAATATATAACAACCATTACTTAAAATAACTATTAAAATAATTTCAAAAACCCAATCTCTAGTTTATAAAATCTATAAATTATATTGATAATCATTTTAAATCCACACAAGTTATTTATTAAAACATGTACAGGTTATCAAATTTAATTTCCTTCCATTTCATTTTATGAAATAAATTTAAGAATTTCAAAGCTAACTATGAAATTTTTAAAACCATATTTTATTATCAAAATATCATCGGAACCAATCCAAATAACACCAATATACCATGGAAATATAATTTAAATTATCCAAAATAGAATCTACACACAAATTGGAAAATTTTGGATTAAAGGGAGCCTAATAAAAAAAATCAAGGGAGGCTACTATTTTATCATAGTTTGGCTACATAGTTTGGTGAATTGTGTACGAACCATAAAAAATCCACTGGAATCCAAGAATAACCAATTTCTTAGTATCCACATGGGTTTTAAGATAATTCATGTTAACCATGCACCTTAGGATATTCCCTCATTTTCACCCCAAAACATTTAAAAACCTTAAATGTCCCATACAACATCAATACAAACTAAAATACCATCAACACAGATCAAAATACACTTGAAAAAAATATGGGAAACTAAAATTTGAAGACTCACAACCAAATATACCAAGGAAACTCAAGTTTCAAGATGATTAGGAGATAGATACTCTCTTACCACACCCACCTATTGAGTTTTGAAAATCCTAACTCCAATATACCAGACGCACCCAAATGGAATAAGGTGCTTTGATACCATTTTTTCACAAACCAATCTAGGCCATGATTGAACCAAGATATCAAGAAAGTTATTGACATGACATGATGTGAATTCTGGATTACCTTAGGCTAGAAATAATTATCAGGGGATTAGATTCAAAATCATGGGAATGATTTCTCCCAATAAACAAAATTGAACAGGGAGCTTCCCCAAGGAAGTCAAGCTTGACCACCCCATATATCAGAGATATACGAAGAAAAAAAAAGGGAAGATAAAAAAAACATAGCCAGAAAATAAATCCATAAAAAATTAGTATAAATATACAAAACTACAATATAACTGAGTCAAAATCGAAAATAAAGAAGGTTGAAATGGTTGATGTAACATCCCGACTCAGGATCCACTTAACCTATACCCTGATACGGTGGTTCACATGGACTCAAGCACACTACCCCATATTTTAGAGGCTACCAAATAGAAGCATGGGTGTAAAGATGGTAATATAAGGATACTATACCCTCATATTATAGTAGAACAAAAGATACAATCAGAAACATACAATAGTGGAAACATATGTAAACAAACATAATAATTAAGCAGCTAAATAATAAATAACTATATAACTATATAAAAATAAAAATACACTAGGTAGTGTCATATACAGGGATTCATGGCACGATGATATGAAAAAAGTGGAATAGGGAATATTCATACACTCATACTATACAAAAAATTACAAAAATAAAAAAGGCTACTACATAAGCATCTCGAGCGTATTCTGAGTCCTCTTCTCCTAAGCTCGAACTATAAGTAAACATTTCAAAGACCAATAGTAGGGTTCCTAACCTTATAATAACCTACACACAAATAATTATCTTAGGTACCAAAGTAAACCCAAGTAGTGTGTGAGATAAAATTTTATTATACCACACAAACAGTGTCTAGATGTAATCCAAGAAGTGATTGTAACTAAATAGTGTGTAGGTATACATGAAATAATAAACAATGCAGTATAAATGAATAACCACCCACTCAGGTTCTTAAAGGACACTTGGAGGCTTCGCCTACTTTGGATAATATCTAGAATGGAAGTCTTATCACTCTCTATATATATATATAATATTTATATATTGCATCCACCTATATGAACCAAGAACATGAAGACATAAGTTTCCATATACCCAGAATTCTAGTTGCTGGCTAGAAAAGGTCATAAATCATACATCCATAACCATTATAAACATTTCTATAAGAATAATCAATAGGTTACATACCCTACACCATATAAATAGTGAGAGATTACATGATCTTCACTTGGGATGGTGAGTGTGCCATCATGTCAACACTCAAAACAAGGGACGAGGCCTATACATCTCATCATTCAACTAGTGTTAATGGTGTGAGACATCAAGCTCAACACATTATGTAAGGGTGCATGACACCATCATGCTCAATAGAACCCTTACCATCATCTCGTGACCTATATCAAGGAATAATCATATTTATAATGTAATACATTAGGCATCACCTATTTTGCATCTCAAAAAAAAGTTCTATTACAATAATCCATTACAAATCTTATTAATCATTCAATATAAGATTAAACAACAAGCATGACCTTACCACCCTTCATAATCCATTTCATTTAGACCAATTAGTTCATTTAAGGGAAGGAATCCATCTTTCATAAGCCTTACCATATAATAAATTCAATTAAATTAATTAAGGATGGGAAATCCATCATGAACAATCTCTTCAATTTAATTAAATCCAAATAATAAAACAATGCATGGAAATTCAAGTTATAAGGTTCATTGAGGAACTTAGAAGGTTCCATCTTTAATAGGGAAATTACCAACATGGTCAATTCCATTTATAATGAAATCCAAGCACTAAGAAGGTGCTTGGGTACATTTAACATTTATACGATAGAGGTCCAATCACTTTCTAACCCAAGTCGAACTCTTGGGAGGTGCTCTAAATATTTATATAATTAACTAAAGAGGGAAATTCAAAGTGGAAAACCCAATGGGTGTCCATAAGTGAGGGAAACATCCTCTAAACTACTAATCAAGAATCAAAGGGTGTGTATCAAGGTGCGATGAGAAATTTTATATGGAGAATTAAATTAAAAGGGGGCGCTTGAAAAAAGTCAATGTGTGACATAATAGAAGAGCCATAAAATACCAAAACTCATGGAAAAAATGATGAGACCTCCTACCATTGTGCCATTTACAACTCATCGTCTGATAGTGGCTGCAAATTTGAAGTAGGTTGGATAAAATCGACGAAACGATCCAGAGCCATGAAAATAGGGAAAAATATATTGCACTTAAATAACACAACAAATCTAATGATAAAATTATATAGGAAGGGTGATAATTTTAGAATTTAATTAATTGGATCCAATGCTTCTGAAGGATTGTGAATCAGAGTCTGTGTGAGTGAGTTATCTTGAATCCTAGATTGATCTTAAGGGAGATCTATAAGAGATAAGAACACCTTAAACCACTAGAAAAAGTGAAAAGAAAATAAGAATAGGTGAATATATTTAATTAATGTCAAAAATGTAATTTTAACCTCAAAATAGGGGGTTCATGATTTTTACACACGGTTTGGAAAACTTTGTGAAAACTGTGCTTAAGCCACTACGTAAATAATTATATCACACAATTAAGGCACGCAATTTCTCAAACGGTGTGAAAATCATGCGAAATGCCATTGTCAAAAGTTTGTAGTATTTTTCATGGTCATTTTCCTGGGGTTGCATGATTTCAGAAAAATCACGCGTCTCATTCTACACCTCTATTTAACCCCAAATGATTAGATTAAACCATGTGGGTTGGGCTGAACAGTTTTTAATAACCGTGCACCCCAGTCATTTTCCCCATTTTTCAGATCTCCAGGATCCAAAAAATAACAAGATTATCCTGGGATCTTATTTAGTTCATATTATACATTTACCAATATCAAAACAAGGATGTAAATGGAAAAACAAACAATCCATACCTTTGTGATAAAATAGGTTTTTATAACCTTCCCTCCTTAAAGAAACCAATCCCCGAGTTGGCCTTCTGAGTGTAAAGAGGTTTCCTTAGAGAATAGCTCTAGCCACTGAGCTCGTTATCTAACTTTACACTCCTAGGTCTCATCCTATACTTGACTGTGCTGTCATAGAACCCATACCAAAGGAACTGACCTACCTCAAATTTTTTTCATACTCTAATAGACAATACGAACTGGATACTCATCAATGAAAGAATCTATGTCCAATTAAATATCATCAAGTTGAAAAGAAATGTGATGGGTCCGTATAATACCAGTTAAGATGAGACACATGAATGAAATCATTCATAGACCAGCATCTCTAAGGAAGTTCCAACTAATAAGCCATTGGTCTGATCTATTTCACAACATTGAAGGGTTTGATGAACCTCAGTGAGAGCTTAACCGACCTCCAAATACATCTATGACCCAAAATGGGTGATACTCATAAGAAAACCCATTCTCTAACCTTGAAATTCAGAATTCATTGATGTTTGTTGGAATACGACTGCTATCCAGACTGAACTGTCATCATACACTTTCTGATCAGCTATAGATACTTTGTAGTTTCCTTTGTGAGATGTAGTTAAAGCATAGCTACCTCCCCTAGATCTAAAAAATACATATGTGAACACAAATTACTACCATATAAGGATTAATAAATATCCATATCTATGGTAGACTAAAATACTTTATTATAAGACAACTAGATGAAGGGTATGTATTTCTTCTAGGAACCCCCAAAGTCAAGGACACATGCACAAATCACGTCCTCTAGAACCTAAATCATACACTCTATTTTTCCATCAGTATAAGAGTGACAATCCATGCTCATAAGCACCTATGTACCCAAGGACTTATAAAACCCCTACCAGAACCATGATATAAAATGAGAATCTCTTTCAGAAATGATAGAATGAGGACCTCCATGAATATGTACAACCACCCTGACATACAACCTCCCTAGCTCATCTACCGAGAAGGCCTCTTTCACATGTAAGAAGTGTGTAAACTTATTCAAACATCAATGAAAACCAAAATTATATCATTTCATTGAGATGATACAGGTATACCAATCACACAATCTATCAAAACATCATCTCATTCCCACTCGGGAATGGACAATGACTATAGAAGCCCTGCCCAGTGATGATGTTCCGACTTCACCTACTAAAAAGTGGAACATCGAGTGATGAAGTTCGAAATCTCACATTTCATACCAGGCCACCAATACTGGAATCATAGATCTCAATACATTTTGGGGAAAATGGGGTTAACCACCCATGCTGAGGCATGTAATTCCTACATCAGCTCCTATATTATTTATGATAGGACCCATACATGACCATGGAATAATAGAGTATCATACCTATCCATGGTCTATCCTAAAGGTGTATCATCATCTGAGATGATTTCACTTTGGACAAGGACTTCATAATCCGATTTTCTCATAATTCTTACCAGTTCCAAAAGATTATAAGTCACTGGTAAGGCCAAGAGGATAGTATGATCAAGGTTAATCTAAACTTTAATATGCATCTCTGAGAATAAGTCCATAAGTTTCTATTCACCATTTTCCTCCTAATCTTCATATATCTGATTATTTTGGCTCAGATAATTGGCTACATCATTGCCTTTACTAGGCATTTGGGAAATCTAGAAATCAAATTAATGTAGGTACTCGACCCACCTATGCTTCTAGAGATTTATATCCCATTAATTAAAGAAGTAATTGAGGATTTTTTTGATCAGTAAATGACAAAAAACACTCTCCACATAGATAGTGTCTCTAATAGTATAGAGCATGAACTATATCAGCTAGCTCAAGAAAATGAATTAGGTAATTCTTCTTATGAGGAATCAACTGACGAGTCCTGTATGAAACGAAACCCTCGTCCTCATCAGGACAACTCCAAGATTGATACCTGATGCATCACAGTATACAATATAGATCATTTCTGGCTCCTATAGAATCAGTATCGACACTGAATTAATATGGCCCTTCAAATCCTAAAAGGATGATTCAAAATATTATGACCATATAAATTTCACTAATTTCTTTATAAAGACACTAATCGGCATTGCAAGACATGAGAAATCCTGGATGAAGCATATTTAATATTCAACTAGAACCAAGAAACTCTGAATGTCAAAGAAATTCTTGTGATGATTTTAGAAAACTACAAAATCTCAATTTCTTTGGGTCAATTGAAACTCTTGACTTTGAGATAATGTGACCCAGGTAGTGTAATTTTTTTGATCCAATAATGGCATTGACTAAGCTTAGCATAGAGATGATGCCCTCTAAGTGTAGTCATCATGATCTCAAGATGGGTTTCATAGTCCTATTTGAAGAATGAAAAAACTTGGATATTTTCAACAAAGACTATAAAAAAATGAATCAAGATATAGGTGGAAAACTTGATTCATAAGATCCATGAAAATTATAGGTATTTATGAGAGTCTGAATAGCATGTACACGTACTCTTATTGACCATAATTGCTCCAAAAAGTTGTGTGTGGTATTTCTGAGGACCTGACATGAACTTGGTGATAACACAAACTCAATTATATATTTGAAAACACCCTTTATCCTTAAATCTAATCAAATAGGTAATCTATTCATGTCAGTGGATACCGATTCCTTACCATAAGCTGGTTCAATCGATGGTAATCCATGAAAATCCAGAGGGTACTATCAGTTTTATTGGAAAAGGACTAGTAAACTCCAAGGATAAGTGTTAGGGAATATAAATCCTTTATCCTCCAGACCATTCAATTTCTTCTTGAGCTCTAGAAGATCCATAGATTCCATCTTATAAGGAGTAATGGTCACTGACATTGCTCCTAGAATAAGATTAGTGGTAAAATCTAATTCCCACATTAAGGGTAGACCAAATAAGTCATTAGGAAAGACATCCCTAAAACACTCAACTATAGGAGGAAAAATAGTGCGTCATAACCCCTATTAATCCAAGAAAATTCGACCAATCTACACTGTCACACTACCCAAATTATACTTATCGGGTCATTCTCACATTGCATGAACAGACCATTCTCCCATATGCATGTTACTAATGCCCCATGGTGATGTAAACTTCACCCTATGTTGATAGAAGTGAATATGGGATCAATAGGGAACTGACCAATCCATCCATATGAATACATTAAATCCCATCATGCTGAGTATGAAAGATTCCATATGAAGAGGTATCCACCTATCTCAAGGGGGAAATTTTTACAATGAAGAACACCCTATTATTGGATACCTAATATGGTATATAGAATCATTATTCCATAGAAGTGATCAACCTTGAGGACCAAAATATCAGTGATTGAATCAAATATAAATGAGTGAGATGCACCTATGTTAAAAAAGGAAGACAATAAAGTGGAGGACACTATATTATCACCTCGAACTGTAGAAGTTTTGGTGTTATGCTCCTATGAAATAGGCTGGATTTCATGTAACTTTACTGTACCATGAACCTAAGTCAATTCCATACTGCCTTGGGTGATCCCGCTTTGCTGGCACTAGAAATTATAAGTCTGACTACCTCTTCCTCGACCACCAAATCAACCTGAATATATAGTGGTGTTTCAGTTACCTACCTAGTGCGATCCTATCAGCCCTACTCCTGAATATGGGGTAGGAGTAGATCTCCACTCACTAGGTGCTATGGAAAGGTCTTACAGAAATGATAAATATGGACCATCCTGCTGTAGCCTCTACATTTGACTAGATCATGTAAGCAAAGAGGTTTAGTATATTCCGACTTCCCTGCACTGGTGACAAATTATAAATCTACCAATGTGAGGAGCTTGGCCACTACTACCACCACAAATAGCCTTGAAACACCGATTTCTCCTAGAATAAAGAACACTGATAGACCTAGGTGCCAAAATTCCTTAAATAACACCATCAACTTACCTCAAAATTCGCTCTGTGATAAGGGCATGGTTGAAAATTTTAGAAATACCATTCAACCTAAAAACATTGACCTGCTACCAGATAGTGTATACTAGACCATCCTTGAATATCCTAGTGGTCATAATATCATCACCTGCTAGAGTAGAATAGAACCACTAAATCTCAATAAAATGATAAGATTATTCCATAAAATACATACTCCCCTACTATAGGTTCATGAATTATTTAGCTTTTTCATCCCTCAAAGTATAGGAAAAGAAATATTTGTAAAAGATCATTTGAATATCTTCCCAAACCATATTATGATTTTGATCTTCCTAGGTGATAACATCCCACCATATCTTAGCATAATCTGATAGCATATAAGATGCAATATTGACCCCTTGCTCTGGAGGCATCTCTAGATTCTATAATATAGGGAGAATGGCTTCAAACCACAACTCAACATCTTGTGGTTTTCCATCCTTTGAAAATTTGGGAGGATGCTTCTACTGGAATTCCCCAGTAAACTCTTCCATACTAGATATAGGTCCAAAAACACCATGAATATTATACAATATATAATGAAATCCCTCTTGGAACTGGGCTTTATCTCCCATATCAAGAATTGGGATAGGTTCCACAGGTGGCACTATAGATGGAATCACTGGTGGATCAAGGACCACCACCTCAGGTGCATGGTCGCCATTGCCTTTAGGGCATGCGACTAGAGAACATCATGGAGGCATGATACTATAATTCCAAAATCATGCATTAGAAAGTATTTTATCAATTGAAGAAAATTGAAAACTAGGATAGGTTCGTAACCTTCCTACATAAAATATCACTCTTATCTACCTGATTTAGAATCCAGGTCTAGGGGGTAGAAAAGACTATTTAAGCCATAAGAATGCAAGATACCCCTATCTACCAAATACTAAGGTCAAGTTCAAGTATGAGTCTTGGTTTCATATGTATAAGATAACTAATTTCACTTAAAAATTCATATTTTTTTAGGTTTATGCTTGTTAGAATATTTAAATCACTTTTAATGGTTGAATTAGGTGGATTACCATTTCTGATTCAAATGGTACCATACTCCTTATGAACCAAAATATGGATTCCACTTAATACATACCATACCACATTCCATCCTATGTGACCAATGGTCTATGGATCAATGTTCTATAATTGACTGCTTAAGGTGTCTTATTTAACTTATTTACGAAAACAATGTTAGGTTAAGGTAGGTTCTTTAAGTGTCAATTATGTTTTCCAATTTCTGAAAGAGATGTCAACACATCTCAATACAAAAAACATGGCACTATCAATATGTAACAGACAACTGCATGCTGAAAATCAATGTGGCATGAAAAAATGCATGGAATATTAGTCCTATTGTGCTTATAGTGATGCATGTTATGAAATTCCCTCATTTCATTAGGACATCGTAAAATAAAACAAATTTAAATATTACCAATGTCAATAACACCATAATATAATTTCATCACACAACATTGAAGTCATATCAACCATAACAAGTGAAATTAATAACTGCAATTACCCACCTTAAAAAAATTGGGTTTCACTTATACATAGGTTAAATAAGTCCAAGAACAGGGTCATTTACAATTCCCCTTAACTCCTAGTATCCCATATAATTACCAAAAAGTAAGACAAAGGGAAAAAGGAATCTCTGATACCACTTTTTAGCATCATGACCTGGGATCCACTTAGCTTGTGCCTTGAGTTAGTGGGTCACATGGTCTTAAGTGTGCCTCCCCATATGCCAGAGGATACTGACTAGAAGTGAGGGTGTAAAGGTGGTATGGTGGGGAGAAAATACCCTCATATCAAAGTTACATAGTGGATACAATAAAAAATATAAAACAAAATAAGCATATGAAAATGGATAGAATAATTAATCAGTGAATGAATAAATAACTAAAAAAGTGTATAATAGTCAAAATCCACCAGGTAGTTTCATATACATGGATGTATGGAATTATGAAATACAAAAAGTGGAATAGGTAACATGCATAAACACATACTATAAAAAAGTAATAAAATGAAAAAAATGTTTCTCTTCATGAATCTTGAGTGTGTGATCGGTCCTCTACTCCTAATATCCAACTATAATTAATCATTTCAAATACTGGTAGTAGGGCGTTGGACCATATTATAACCTACATACAAGTAATCTTCACGGGTACCAAAGGTAACTAAATTATGGTATGTAATAAAATCATAATAAGCCACCACTAGCGATGTCTATAAGTAATCCAAGCAGTGCTCATAACTAAACAGTGTTCATGTATATATTAAATAATAAACAATGTGATATAAATAAATAACTACCTGCTAATGTTCTTAAATGAAACCTGGTATCCCTACCTACTTTGGCTCACGGTCATAATGGATGTCTAATCAGTCACTATATATATAGTAATAGTATATATATATATATTGAATAGTTATATATTTCATCCACCTATTTGAAGCAATTATGTAAATACTTAGGTGTCCATATACCCAGAACATTAGTTGCTGGCTGGATCGAGATGCAAGTCAGACATCTATAACCAATCTAAATGAGCCTATAAGATCAAGCAATAAAGTATATTCCCTACATCCCATAGAGAGTAAGAGATGTCATGATCTTCACTTAGGATGGTGATTGTTCCATCATGACAACACACAAAACAAGGGACGTGGTGTTCAAATGCCATCATATAACTAATGTCAATGGTGTGAGACATCATCCTCAACAACCGATGTAAGGGACCATGATATCATCATTCTTAACAGAACCCTTTACATTTTCTCACAACCTATATCAATGAGTAATTTTATTTATAATATAATACATGAGGCACCAACTCTCATATATCTCAGAAATCAAGTTCAATTACAAAAATCCATTACAATTCATATTAAGCATTTAATAGAATTTGAAACAAAAAGTGTGGCCTTAGAAACCTTAATAATCCATTTCATTTAAACCGATTAGTTAATTTAAGGGAATTAATCCATAATTCATAAGCCTTACCATATAATCAATTCATTTAATTTAATTAAGGAGGTACAAGACATCATGAAAAATCCATTCAATTTTATTTAATCCAAACAATTAAACAATGCATGAAAATTGAGGTTATAAGGTTCATAGAGGCAGTTAAAAGGTACCATCCTTAATAGGGGAATTAAAAACATTCTCAATTCCTTTTATAAGGAAATACAAGCACTTAAAATGTGCTTGGGATCATTTAACCTTTATATGATAGAGGTCCAATCACTTTCTAAACTAAGACAAATTATCGGGAGGTGATTTGGCTTTTTAAACAACTAATTAGAGAGGTAAATTCAATGTAGAAAACCCAAGGGGTGTCCATAAGTGAGGTCAACATCATCTAAAATACTAAATAAGAATCAAAGGGCGTGTATCAAGGTGAGATGATAAATTTGATATGAATAACTCAATTAAAAGGGGACTCTTAGAAAAATTCAACGTTCAACACAACAAAAAATCCATGAAACACCAAAACTCATAGGGAAAATGAAGAGACCACCAACCTTAGGGTCATTTATGACTCTTTATCTAATGGAAACCTTAGATTTGAAGTAGTTTGAAGAAATTTAAAAAACACTCCAAACACCTAAAATTAGGGAAAAAGATCTTGCACCTAAATAGCATAATGGATCTGAAGATAAACTTAGATTGGAAGGGAGAGGATTATAAAATACACCGAGATAGATCCAATGATTTTGATGGATCATGAATTAGAGTCTAGATGCATGAGTTATCTCAAATCCTAAATTGAGAATATGGGAGATCTACATGAGATAATAACACCACTTTCTACTAGAAAAAGTTAGGAGAAAAGAAGAATAGGTAAATAGATTTAATGAAGGGAAAAGATTTAATTTCACCCTCAAAATAGGGGGTTTATGCTTGGTCTCTACTATTTGAAAAACCATACATGAACCATTCTCAAGACACTACTTAATGATTTTCCTCACATAGTTAAGGCACACAGTTTCCCAAACCATGTGCAAACCATGTGAAATCCCACTATCAAAATTCTATAGTTTTTTCTTGGTCATGTTTTTGGGATATCACGGTTTCAGAAAAACCACGTGGCTCCTGCTGCACCTTTGTTTCACCCTACATAGCCAGAATAGAACTTGTGGGATGGGATTCATGGTTTCTACTAACCGTGTGGTCCAGTCATTTTTCCATTTTTCCTAACTCTGAGCTCCTAACAAGCCCCAGATGCTCCTATGACATTTTTTATGTTGTAGTGCACGTTTATCTATATTAAGAAAATGATTTAAATTGAAGAAAAATATTCGTACCTTCATTAAAAGATGGGTAATTATAGTTTTTACATTTAAAATAAAAAACTAAAAACCAAAATAACCAAAACAATCTCCATGTGACCTCAATGTCACCACCCATCATAAAAAGTACCTCACTCAATGAGTGATCCCAAAACTAAACCTGGAACATAAAAAAAAATGTCTACTAAAACCAAGTTTCATAGGTAGGGTGTGAGAATAATATCCAAGTAGTTAATAACCATAGATTCCATATGATTCTATTCTAAAAAATTCCAAGAAATATATTTTAAATACAATATTTTAAATTAAGGGTTTCATTATTTTAAGATAGGAAATCACATATGCATTTCCAAATTCCTTTTCAAGATGAACATGTGCTTAAAGAATCCTTTAAAAAATTTATTAGATCATTTTAATTTCAAAATTAATTTTCAAAATTCTTTTTTAAAATAAAATTTTGAATATATATAAGATAAAACACATAAATCATCAAATAATACATCTTCAAAATAAATAAAGAGGAAAAAATGAAACATTTAAATAGTAGAAAAATTCCAGTAATCTAGATAAAAATAAAGTAAGGGAATAAAATAAATAATTTCTCAAAGATAATGGTATAGTTGAAGCATAATATAACATAAGGATAGTGAAATAATTCCTTGGGGAAATAATAATAATGAAAATAAATTATAAGTGATACTAAAGTGAAGTGAATAGAAAAAATTAAAGTATACATAATCATGAGAAATTCATAGAAACCTTATGAGATGATGCTAGACATACTCATATGGAACTATCTATTGGAATATTGATTCATTATGAGTCTATAAACATACAGTTACTCTAACCTATCCTCATTGGCAGCACTACCCCATGGCCTAAATAATCCATACTCAGAGGATCTAGTCCATATCATTTGGACTAGATAGTTACTGTCTCTGAATCTCCCACTAATATGACTATGATATCCCTAAATTAAGTGGTGATATGTGTGGTAACATTTATAATAAAATCACCCTTAACCCATCTTGGAAACCACCTTATGATAGACCCATATAATATAGATATATCAACAACACATACTATGGTGGATGAAATGATGAGTATGATACATGTTATTACATTTGAAAAACAACATGGTTGGAATAATATATGGATTGAAAGTGATTCTACTACCATTTTTTGACCTATTTGGAATGGTGAAACACACCTTGTGTGGCCGATTACTACCCGTTGGATGGATTGAAACTGCACACTTCTCGACATCAACTACATTATAACTCACATTTATTGTGAAGCCAATACAGTTGCAGATGGCCTTACTAACAAGGGAGTAAATCAATATATTACCTGGCTCAATGATCTACCTGCTGATCTTATCCCTCTTCGTGATAAATATTTTAATATGTTTCCTTACTTTTGGCTCATGTAATCAATTTCTTTTATAAAATTTGTGCTCGGGTCTTTTGTCCATGGCACCACCTCTTTAAAAAAATCAACAACACATACTATCTCAATGTGTAATGCACCAGTTTTATAAAACATATGGTCATAATATAAGAGTGTAATGCATTTAAAAAGTTGATTAGTGAAGGTTCAAAACAAGACTTGTGTTCAAAACTAAAGTTACTATCATCAAAACATCCTTTGAAAACCACCTAAAACATTTCTCATAATAATTTTTTATGTGCTAAATGGGACTTGTTACCAAAATATATAATTTCAATTTGAAATCACTTTATGAAAATTATTTTGAAATCATATAATATTAGAAACACTTTCAAACCAAGGGATAACCCTACTTTAAAAACATTAAATCTAACAAACCATGGAAAACATAACGGTACAATACTAATATACAATTATAAAAACATCATAAACATGTAGAATAAATGAACTCCACAAGAACAATTCAAAATACACATTAAAGTATAATAAGGTGAAATCCCATGTAACAATACTTTGAAGACCAATGAATTTTCCATGTGAAATCAATTACAATTTGGAAACCTACTTGAAATCACTATTTTTTTAAGAAAACACACTAATAACACCAATATATATAACATATTACTCTAAAATTAAAAATATTTTTTGAAATCACAAGAATTTACGTAATTCTAGGAAAATAAAAAAAATAGAAACACCAACATCAACCATGTGCATATGTGATGAAAGTATCAAACATGGGAAGAAGAAGACCCGATGACTAACCCACACACCCTATCATTTGGAATAAAATGGTTTTAGTTCAAAACCTCTACCTATGGAGTATCTAATAAGAGATTAAGGTGAGATAAATAGATAAAAAAGATAAAAATGAAAAAATGAGAAGGAAGGAGCCTCTACATCTTAGTCGAGTGGTGAGAGGGGTGATCCATTTTGGTGTTTTAATTTGAAAGGGTAGAATATGAATTTATTGTTTTTAAACACTAGTATAAGTCACATGGTTTGGATACATGGTTTACTAAACCATGAAACAATTTTCCTCTACTCACTAGACTCATCTAGGAAGCTACACGATTAATCCACACACCAATTGTTCAAAAAATGGATATTAGAAACTGAATTCATTCACATGGGTAATATCATGGTTACCACTAACCATGTTCCAATTATGATCCATACAATGAGAGTCTAAATTTTATAAAATTCATGAATATTCGACCCAGAAATCAAGGAAATGGCTATAAACAATTAAAAAAAATAAAATAATAAGAAAAATAATGGTCGGGATGTGAGAGTATGTATAATCATGTCCCAAATATAAAAACCAATTATTTATTGTAAAGACCCAAAATTTTTGTGGATTTTTTTTTTAAATACATGGGAATTTTACGAGTCTGTGAAAACTGACAGCGCGTGATTCTGAGGTCTGGTGTGCCCAGAATCAATTTCTGAAGTTTTGTTCAGGTACGTTCAGTAAACATACGAGCGGATTTTTATAACTTCTGAACCGGTGCTTGGAATTGAAATCCAAGGGCACCGTTGAACTCACAATGCCAATATTCACTTAAGAAGACTTTCATCTTGATGACAGATGGTCAGGAAAAAAAGATAGTTTTTAGGTTTTACGTAGAATAATAAAATAAAATAAGTGCATGTCTTATTTTATTTTATTTGTTATAACCACCATGCGGAAGTTGGAGGTGGGGAACGCCGCACTTTAACCTCCCATGAGAGGTTATGAAGGTTAGGCCCACCCAAACCTAACCTCCTATTCATGTTTAATGTGGTGGGGACCACCAGAGGTTAAAACCTCTTGAACTCCCCATTAAGTGGGGAGAAACCTCCTGAGCTCCCCACTTTATGGTGCCAAATCTACTCCATTAATTAATTGAGCATCAATTAATTAATTTTATTCTTTTTGAATTTTGTGCCAACAACTAAATAATTGATAAATCTATTATTTTGTTTGGGGCTCACTTTCATTTTGGTGGAGCTTGGAAGAGGAGAGAACTTGGGAGAAAGCTCCCAACGAAGAAGGAGTGAAGAACGCTTCATCCGCCAACGACGAACATCTTCTTCTTTATCCAATCAGAACAAGGGAGGAAGCGCCGTCCTTGAAGAATGCTGATGACTTCGTCCTCACCTTCTTCATATTCTTTCCCAACATCAAGAAATCGATGTCCACTTTTCTGCGACTTCATCAACGATCAAAGAACAAAGGTAGGGGTTCGAACATTGTTTTTATTCTCATACTTCCTTTTTCATCATGGATTATAAATTGAAGCCTCATGCTATCACCATAACACGGAGGGTGTGGGCTGAAAAAACATGGCTTGACCCCTCCGCCTTCTTTGTGTAATTTTACATTAAACACTGCATGAGACCGGGATGAGTGACTCACGTCAAAAATGATTGCGGATCTAAGGCAACGTTTCGAGGAGTGCATGGCTTCTTCCGGAACGAGAATCGGGCCACCTGAACTTGTCCGGTGACCTGTAGAATGTTCGCTGATGGATGGAAGGGCGAACATCACCGTGTGACGGTGCTGGCGCAACCACACCACTAGAGGAGTAATCCACGACCGACGGGCCGCAGTGGTGCAGCGGCGGTGGTGCAAGCCGGCCACGAAGAAAACCGGCGGCCTGAGCCGCCGGGTCGCCTGAGAAGGCGCGGTGCAACCACGCTACGTGGTGGATAAAAAGGGGGCCGCATCCCCTAGCCATGGCAATTCAGTGGTGGCCGGCCACGCGGAAGACCAGCAGTCCGAGCTGCTGGGTTGCCAGAGGTGGTGCGACGCAATAGCGCCGCACGGGAGGTGGTTGGCTGCTCGGCCAGCCGGGAGGAGAGAGACCCCTCGCTAGGTTCCGCGTGATACAGAAAGGTGCCATGTGGTGCCGGTTGACTTCCACCCTAATGGCTAAGCCTTTTGGGTTTGTCAGGGGGCGCAACCTTCCCCCTGGACACGGCTAGGGCGGACCCCATGGGCCGCCAGCCGCGCGGGACGCCTGGCAGAACCCAGTGCGGGCCGAGCTGCTCCCGTGGACCGGGTCAGATCCACAGACCGGGTTGGGACCACAGACCAGGTCGGACCCCAGTCCAAACCTGGTCAAGACGGGTCGTTCTTACTGGACCGGACTGGACCCAGACCCCTTTGACCTGTTTCCACTCTTTTGCCCATAACTTGAGCTACGAGCATCTGATTGAAGAACTATCTGTGGTGATGGAAACCTTGAAAGGAGATGGTTCTTTTGGTATACACCACTTGAGGTTTGGACACAGTTGGGGTATGGATGGGTTGGATCCAACCTAAATCCAACCGGACCCTTAGAACAGAAATGCCAATAACTCTTAGACCGGACATCCGATTGATGCACCGTCTATCACGTTGTGTTACTTATGGAAAGAAAGATATTTTTGATACATAAAATTGGGACTTCGTTAAAGTTTATGTATTGACAATTGTCTTGGGGAGCGGAACCTCCCAGAATCAAGCATGATTTTTGCGGAACTCTGTGGCTGGTTGTGCACAGATGACTGTTCCTGGGTCCTATGTGGGTTCGACAGCACTGATGACTGTTCCTAGATCCCGTGTGGGTTCGACAGAACGGACGACTGTTCGTGGATCCTATGTGGGTTCGACAGCTTCGACGACTATTCCTGGATCTTGTGTGGGTTCGACAGCTTTGTTTACTGTTCCTCTATCCTGTGTGGGTTCGACAGTTCTGAATTCTATCCCTGGATCCTGTGTGGGTTTTACAAAATAAAGTATTCAGTGGCTACATCTGATCATTTCTATCTATCTACATAATTTGTATACCTGTGTGAGTTGAGTCAGTAAATTTTTTTCCCTTATGATTGAGATGGATTACTTGATAACTTAGGTATTTGTATGAGCATATAACTAAGTGGGGTTATATGTTGATCTCATACCTTTTGGTTTATCCTTGTTGGATTTTATGAGACCTTGAGGGTCTCGGGGTCCCAACTGATTATTGTTGTACTCACCCCTGCACGGGCTATGCCTGCAGATCATTGTGTTGGATGCAGACGATAGACATAGCTGACTGTGGTTCAGTGTACCAGGACTGGACGGTGCCCGGAGGTGGACCTCACGATGAGTCGGTACTTGGAGGAGACTGACGAATGTGGAGTGCTGAGGAGGCTATCTATAACTACCCTTCAGGTAGGATCCATGGGGGAAGATCCAGGATCTGGTTTTCATCTTTCTGCTATTTTGTCCCTTTTCAGTTGTACTTGTACTTTACAGTTGGGCTTGTATTTCCGGCAAATTCACTTTTTATCACTCTTTTGTTATACAGTTTTTCTTAGTGTTTTGTATCCAGCTAAGTGATCTGTTGTGTGTGTTTATATTTATAAAGGCAATTCCTTCCCAGATTTAAGGAATTACGCCTTGGGTGCTAGTCGCCAGCCGCTGGCCTATGAAAGGCAGGCTTGGGGTAGTCACGGCACGAGCCCCGGGGGACGGGTCGTGACAAATTGGTATTAGAGGAGTTGGTTATACCGTAGAACTTAGGACTCTGATCTTTTCTATGAAGCAATAGTATTAAGGGTACTAAGTGTGGTTTTCAGTTCAGGGAGTCCAGTGTTGGTGTGGCGGCCGACGTATCCATACACCAGGACCCTGACTTCTGATTTCTGACTCAGTGCACAAAAACACTGATTGCGTGTGTGTTTCAAGAGTTTTCATAGTGATCGCTTTGAGTTAGCTCATCGGGTATAACTTATTGACTGTGACACACCTGTTTCTTTTTAGGATGGCCTAACTTAGACAACCATCCAGGGTTCCAGGCTTTGTACAAGATGGAAACCCACCGAGTGACGAGGCCTCGGTGCAGGGCCCTGTCACAGTAGAGGCACCAGCGGAACCACCACCCATTGGGCCACCTATAGCGTCCCACCTTTTTATCACATAAACTTTCACTACATTTTATAAAACCGAGGATCTTTAAGGTTTAGTGTCTTGGAAACCAGGAACATAAAACATGAAAACATAAAATATTCTTCTTAAACACTTGAAAGGATTCTCCTCATGTTCATCCTAGTTTCATTACTGCATCTCATAACCTGGGGACATACATCAAATGAAAGGGTGAACAGAAGGCCCAGTAAGGGAAACAAGGGAAACATTTAACATGTGAACTTGAGATACATCAACTATGTCATGAAAAAGAACTTTAAGGCACGAGAAAGAAATCATGTGGCATATCATAATAAAAATAACATTTTTCATAACTTTAAGATTTGGCTACATCATTTAACATGGACAATCATGAAAATATCACCAAGGTCCATCCCCAAGGTGTCATTTTAAAATTACCAAGGTTATTCACCAAGATATCGTGAAAATTGTATTCTCTAGTGGTTACATCATTACCCAATGCATTGGAGCGCTATCAGGGAGCACCCTTAAATTTGACTTTATTATCATGTGAGACACATATATTATCATCAAACATTTCATAAATAACCCATATAGCATAAAATAAATGGGTTTCATTTCATAATCATAATGTTTTAAAAACTGCTTTAAAGACATGATCTTAATGTCACTTTAAACCCACAGAAAGGGAAAGCGGGTCTCATGTATGAAAATACCAGAATTTAAAATAGAACATTTTGGTATATATGTGAATACACCTGTAGAAATAAGAGCTTTGAGTATTCACTTTATAACATATAATAATTTTGAGAAAAGAGAGATGCATTTTGAGATGAAAATTCTGTATCATAACGGCTATGTTTCGGGGTTTTAGAAAACATTGAAAAGAGAGGGGAAATGGGTCAAACATTCATAAATGACCCATAAAATAGTAGAGGGACAGAATAATAAGGATACATGAACATGGTAATGAAATTTCAAGGACATACCATTTGAAATGAAAAACATGGAAGGAAGACAAAAATTAGATTTCTCTTATAAAAATTCGGCAGCCTAACGACGTCACTTAAAACTTCTAAAAATGGATTGAAGAGATCAAATAGAGTCTCTAATAATATGAAAATAAATGATCAGTATGATATATATAGAGATCATACCCCAACATAATGAAAAGGAACTTGAAATACTTGACCAGAAAATATAACTTGAAAAAGAGAAGGGTGAACGAATCCCTTAAAAATTCGGCAGCCTAACGGCGTCACTTAAACTTCAACCAAAAATGAATTGACAAGATCAAAATAGGGTCTCTCATCATATGAACATAAGGGTTCAGTATGATAGATATAGATATCATACCCCAACATAATAAAAAGGAACTTGAAAGACTTGACATGAAAATAGATCTTGAAAACGAGAAGGGTGAAAGAATCCCTTAAAAATTCGGCAGCCTAACGATGCCACTTAAAACTTCAAAATACTAAATTGAAGAGATCAAATGGGGTATCTCATCATATGATCATAAAAGATCAGAATGGTAGATATATATATCATACCAAAACATAATAAAAAGGAACATGAAAGACTTGACAAGAAAATAGAACTTGAAAATGAGAAGGGTGAAAGAATCCGTTACAAAAATTTCGGCAGCCTAACGACGCCACTTAAACTTTCATAAAATAAAATGATGAGAGTAAGAGGGGGTCTCTCATCATATGAACATAAAAAGGACAGTATAATTAATATAAAAGACCATCATCCAACATAATAACATGGATCATAAAAGAAATGATATAAAAGATATCACTTGAAAAGAAAGAGAGGGGGTCGGATCCCTTACCTTAAAACGTAACTCTTAAAACTCAAAGGTTGGGACCTTGAGGGCTTCGGGGAACCTTGGGAGGACTCCTTGGGAGGTAAGGAGACCAGAAATTTGTTGGGGGAGAGTTGGGAGTGAAAACTAAAGGAGGAAAGGGTGGGTATTTATAGGGAAAGTGAGGGGACAAGACATTAATGGCCAAGGGACACCTCAAAAGTGGTTTTCTCAAAAGCATGGGCCCTCCCATGGTACTTCCCATGGAGTTAGGCCACATGGGTACCCCCACACAATAATTCATCCTCTCTAGTCTAACATCCCTTAAAATATCTCAGGACACCATCATGACACAGTTATGATGTCACTAAACATACCGAAACCCTAAAACTGTATTTTTACTATTCATTGAAAATTCAACTTTCTCAGAAAAATCCCAAAATTTTACATTAACCAAATATCAATGATCTGATTTCAAAAATAAACTCCATTTTATAAAAATAATTTTCTAAATATTTTTAATTTTATTTTTAAATAAATATACTATCCACTGAAAATTCATTTTTTTCAGAAAAATCCCCAAAAATTACCATAACATAATATCGATACTTTGAGTTCAAAAATAAAGTCCATTTTATAAAAACAAAAATTCTAATTATTTTTAATTAAAATTTTAATTTAAAAACAGTATTCACTTGAAAAAACTAATACTTTACTAATAATTTATGAATCCATTATTTACCCATTTTATTGAATCTCATTACTTAATCAAGGTGTCTAAATTATATTACAACTTTTTTTTAAGTGAGATTACTAATCCATTTGGACACATTACTAATCCTAATCATAAAATCACTATTCATAATTTACTATTCATCAAAAATCAAGTTGATCTTATTAGACTCTAAATTTCTTACTGAATATAATTGTAGAAGACCATTTTTTGAAAATTATTACACATTTTTAATTATTTAAGGTTTACATAAACATTTTTTAAAATATCCTTTATCTAAAATTCACCAAAAATATGCATACTATATTTATCCGAACATTTGAAAAGTCATAAACATCATCATAGGAAGAAATCCCAATTTTTATTTAAAACAAAAGATTACACAAGGAAGTTACGGTCTCCTTACATAGCCCCTTATCACACCAGCATATGACCTAAGTGTAAGGTGTGCTAAGGTGAGAGAATCCGAGGGAGGCTCGTCCAACATCGCACGAGTAGTAATTTCTATCAGTTTGAACTTCTTGCGAAGGTGATTCTGTTCTAGCTTCACAAGATGAAGTTCGGCTTGGGTTTGGTCCAGAGCAAAGCCCAGTGGTGCTACCTCCTTCCCAAGTTCTGTTAGATGAGCTTCGATCGGTCCAAGACTACTGGGTGAGGACATAGAATCTTCTTTCTATATTAATTAACCAAGATTACTTGTATTTAGAGACAATAATCAAAATGTTTAGTTTCTAGCGGTCATATTGACCAATGGTCATATAACAGTCAAAACCCAACGGTCTCATTTTAATTATACCCATGTTATCAAATGAAAAAGTTTTGTTGAGTATAGAAATAAAATAACACATAAAATTAGGAAACAAGATTTATTCAAAATTTCGGGTCGTTACACCACCGATGCCACTAGCCCTAGCAGTAGAGAGTGCACGATACCTAAGCGCATTGCACGAGTTCCAGCTACAAAGGCCGCCCAGGTACAGGGGAGAGATGGACCCACATGCAGCTGAGCATTGGATAGAGGTTGTAGTGAGAGTCCTCAGATGGGTAGGGACACCAACAGACCTTATGATGATCCTTGTCATGAGTCTCCTTCAGGCAGCAGTAGGCAGATGGTCGAGCCTGATGCTCCACGTGCATGATGAGGCGACACTTCTATGGGAAGACTTTGAGAGCCTTTTTTTGGAGGAGTTTATCCCAACCACCCTACGTGCGGTGAAGATACAAGAGCTACTGCATCTACAACAGGGTATCATGATGGTGGCACAGTACTCAACGAGGTTCACCGACCTATCACGCTACTCCACAGATATGGTACACGACCCATTCTTTAGGGCCCAGACCTTCGAGCAGGGTCTCAGGCAAGAGATCAAGTCTTATATGGTCTCCCTCAGCACCCCGACGCAGGCAGGGGTGTTAGAGCGAGCCCTATTAGTGGAGAGTTTCCTTATTGAGTAGTCACCAGCAGCGAGACCCACCACCAGACATCACGTAGCAGAGTCTTCTATAGAAGGCAGCAGACATATGTCACAGAGGCCCAAGCAGACCAGGCCATCTAGTGGACGACCTCAGGATACGAGTTCGATTATGCGAGGCACACAAGAAAGAGCCAGTCATTCGAGGAATAGGAAGTGTTTCACATGCGGTGGGCAGGGTCACATGGCTCATGACTATCTGACCCACCGTTCAGATGATCAGAAGACAGTTGAGGGACCTCCCAGGTAGAGGCAGAGGTTTGATCGAGGTGATCCGCAGGGTGTAGGTGGACATGGAAGAGGAGATGGTCGTACAGCTGTCAGTGGATGACATTACGAGGTATTACCACCACCACCACCAGGAGGTCCACCCTGATAGCAGGGAGCAGGTGGACAGGTGGGAGCCCAACTCTAGGTGGCTGAGGCTTCCAATCATGGAGCTCCAGAGATGATTCAAGGTATGATCTGTGTCTACTCCACCTTGGCTGTAGTTCTTATAGACATAGGTTACAGTCACTCTTTCATTGCCACCGCCCTCGTTCAAAGCTCTGAGATTCCGACGGAGCCGTTGGATCGATCCTTATGGTTAGATATTCCTATGGGAGTAGATTCAATGATTACGCACTGGTGATAGAAGTGTGAGCTTACTCTAGGTGGTGAGAGCTTTGGATGGGATCTCCTGGTAGTGGCGTCAAGGCCTTACGACGTCATCTTGGGTATGGACTGGTTATCTACAGTCCATGCTCATATTGACTATATTAGGCGTGAAGTGCAGTGTGTCCGCATAGATGGGACCAGGTTCACCTTCACCGGTGAGAAGGGATCCTTTGTAGAGTAGGATAGACTTACTCGGAGGAGGGTGCAGCCGATCACTCATCAGTTGGCCTGCCTTACCCTCAGAGTAGTTGATGTGGAGAGTTCGAGCTATCCTGTAGTGGTGGACCAGTACGCGGATGTTTTCCCTGATGATGTTCTAGGTCTACCTCCTCGCATAGAGGTAGAATTTTACATTGAAATGTACCCTGGGACGACACTGATATCTACGACAGCATATTGGATGGCTTCCACTGAGCTTTGTGAGCTGAAAATTCAGTTAGAGGACTTACAGGGGAAGAGATTCATCCTGCCAAGAGTTTCTCCCTAGGCAGGCCCAATTTTTTTCGCCAAGAAGGCGGATGGGAGCTTGAGGCTTTGTGTTGACTACCGTCACCTAAACCAGGTAATCGTGAATAACAAGTACCCACTCCCGAGGATTGATGACCTCTTTGATCAGGTGAAGGGAGCATGGTGGTTCTCGAAGATAGACCTCAGATTAGGCTATCACCAGCTCAGAGTTCAAGACGAGGATGTGCAGAAGACGAACTTCAGATGTCGGTACGACCACTAAGAGTTATTGGTTGTGCCTTTCGGAATAGAAAACGCTCCAACAGTGTAAATGGGACTCATGAACATGATTTTATAGCCATAACTCTATCGCTTTGTCGTAGTCTTCATCGATGAAATTCTGATCTACTCGACTACTGAGGAGGAGCATGCCTACCATTTGCAGGTAGTACTGGACACACTCTGAGAGCACCAAATTTATGGTAATCTATCAAAGTGCCAGTTTTGGATCTGAGAGGTTCACTTTTTGGGACATTTCCTCTCGGAGGTTGGAGTTGTAGTAGATCCAGCAAAGATTGAGGTGGTACATTTTTGGGAGCCACCCAGTAGTGTGACGGAGGTACAGAGTTTCCTGGGTTTGGCTGGATATTACCAGAGGTTCATACAAGACTTCTCCAGAGTTGCAACACCACTATCAGCCCTGAAGAAGAAGGGGAAACCCTTTGTGTGGTCGGATAGATGCCAATAAAAGCTAAGGCAGAGGCTAACTAGTGCCCCCATCTTGAGGCTTACAGAAGAGGGAATAAGGTACGTATTCTACTACAAAACATCAGGGACCAGACTCGGGTGTGTCCTGATGCAGGAGCAAGAAATGATCGCTTGTGGTTCTCTTCATCTGAGACAACATGAGCAGAACTATGCCACCCATGACCTGGAGTTAGCAGTAGTGGTCTTCGCCTTGAAGATGTGGTGGCACTATCTGATGGTTAATAGTTTCATAGTCTTCTCTGACTACAAGAGTCTCAGGTATATCTTCTCTCAGAAGGACCTAAACCTGAGACAACGATTTTGGCTTGAGTTCCACCAGGACTATGACTTCGAGATAGTCTATACTCCTAGGAAGGGGAACGTTGTAGTAGATGCACTCAGTAGGAGACCTGGTATACAGTTTCTAGGAGAGGCGATAGAGCAGCTGGCTGATTTACAGATATCCTTTGTTGATAGAGACGGACCAACCTTTCTTCAGTCTCTTACAGTCACTCCCCCACTTCTTCAGCAAGTCAGGGAGGCGCAACATGGAGATGTTGACTGCGAGGCACGACATGCTCATATATCCATAGGGAAGGCACCTGATTGATTTTCTGAAGGTGGGGAGCATGTCATCCTCTTCAGAGGACGTACTATGGTGCCATTGTCACTTCAGGAGGAAGTGCTGAAGGATTTTTACACATTCCCTCTAGAAGTACATTCAAGAGTGGCGAAGATGTACCTGGATATCCAATGACAGCACTGGTGGCCAGGGATGAATAAGGTAGTTGCAAAGTTTGTCTCTCGGTGCCTCACTTTTCAGTAAGTGAAGGTAGAGCATCAGGTACCAGTAGGCTTGGTTCAACCTTTAGAGTTCCCATAGTGGAAGTGGGATGAGATATCGATGGACTTCGTGATAGGACATCCACATACATCCAAGGGTCAGGACTCGATTTGGGTGATCATTGAACGACTCACCATGTTGGCCCAATTCCTACTGTTCAGAGATCAAGGTTCTGTAGAGAGCTTGGGATACCTCTATGTGCAGGAGATTGTGCAGTTACATGGAGTAACCTCGACGATTGTATCCAATCGTGACGCATGGTTTACTTCCCATCTATGGAAGGAGTTGCAGGAGGCTTTCGGGATGTAGCTTCATCTGAGCACCGCCTTACATCCTCAGATGGATTTTCAGACCACACAGACCATTCAGAACCTCAAAGACATGATGCATGCTTGTGTCCTCGACTTCAGTCACAGCTGAGAGGATCACTTACCTTTGGTGGAGTTTTGATACAACAACAACTATCACTACACCATCGGGATGGCACCTTTTGAGGCCTTGTATGGTCTACCTTCCAGATCACCACTAAGCTAGACAGACCCAGGGGAGTCAGCACTAGTGGGACCAGAGATTATACGAGCTAACACAGAGAAGGTGTAGATCATCTAGGAGCATATGAATACTGCACAGAGTAGACAAAAGTCATATGCCGACAGGAGATGGAGACCTCTAGAGTTCTAGGATAGAGACCACGTTTTTCTATGGGTCTCACCTCGACAAGGTTTACAGAGATTTGGCCAAGGCAGAAAGTTATCTCTGAGGTTCATCGGACCATTCCAGGTCCTCAATAGAGTCTGTGAGGTGGCATACCACTTAGCTATTCCACCTCAGTTGCACCAGGTGCACGACGTCTTCCATGTATCCCAGCTGAGGAGGTACATGCATGACCCTTATCATATCATCGACCATGGAGAGTTGGATGTCGACAATGGGGTGACTTTTATGGAGGTTCTAGTGGAGATTGAGGATCGACAAGAGCGATTCCTTCATGGATGGTTGATACCTCTGGTGAGCATTCACTGGTAGCACGAGAACCTCCAGGGGATCACATGGGAGTGGGAGGCTCAGATGCGTGCTCAGTACCCCCATTTGTTCCCTTAGTTCGACTTTTAGCTTACAGGGAAAAAAATCCCTGAGGTGGGGAGAATGTAAAGACCTAGAATTTCCATGGAATTTTTTTTCTTAAATACATGCGAATTTTACAAGTCCACAAAAACTAACGGCACATGATTCCATGGACCGGTGTGCCCGGAATCAATTTATGAATTTTTGTTCAGGCACGTTAGTAAATGTACGAGCGTCTTTTTATAACATCCGAACCGGTGCTCGGAATTGAAATCTGAGGGCACCGTTGAAATCACAGCACCAATATTCACTTAAGAAGACTTTCACCTCGACAACAGATGGTCGGGAATAAAAGATAGTTTTTTGGGTTTTACATGGAATAATAAAATAAAATAAGTGCATGTATTATTTTATTTTATTTGTTATAACCACCATGTGGAAGTTGGAGGTGTGGAATGCCGCACCTTAACCTCCAATGATAGGTTATGGAGGTAATTCTCACCCGAACCTAACCTCCTCTTCATATTTAATGTGATGGGGACCACCCAAGGTTAAAACCTATTGAACTCCCCATTAAGTGGGGAGAAACCTATTGAGCTCCCCACTTTATGGTGAAAAATCCACTCCATTAATTAATTGAGCATCAATTAATTAAGTTGAATCTTTTTGAATTTTGTGCCAACAACTAAATAATAGATAAATCTATTATTTTTTTGGGGGTTCACTTTCATTTTGGTGGATCTTGGAAGAAGAGAGATCTTGGGAGAAATCTCCCAACGAAGAATGAATGAAGAACACTTCATCCGCCAATGAAGGACATCTTCTTCTTTCTTCAACTGGAACAAGGGAGGATGCACTGTCCTTAAAGAATGTCAACAACATCATCCTCGAATTCTTCATCTTCTTTCCTGACGTCAAAGAATTGATGTCCTCTTTTCTGCGACTTCATTAACGATCAACGAACACATGTATGGGTTCAAAATTTATTTTGTTTCTCATACTTCTTTTTCCGTCATAGATTATAAATAGAAGCCACATGTTATCACCATAACGCGAAGGGTGTGGGATGATCAAACACGACCTGACCCCTCCACCTTCTTTGTGGAATTTGACGTTAAACATGGCATGAGACTGGGATGAGAGACTCACATCAACAATGATTTCAGATTGAAGGAAACATCCTGAGGAGTGCGCAGCTTGTTCCAGAATAAGAATCGGGCCACCCAAACTCATCTGGTGACTCACGGAAAGTTCACTGATGGATGGAACGAAAAACATCACCGCGTGACGGCAGTGGCGCAACCATGCCACCGAAGGAGTAACCCGTGGCCGATGGGTCGCGGTGATGCTGAGACAGCGGTGCAATCCAGCCGCGAAGAAAACTGGTGGCCCGAACCACCCGGTCTCCAGAGAAGGCGCAACGTAACCACGCCACACGGTGGAGAAAAAGGGGGCCGTGACCCCTGGCCACGACGGTGTAGCGGTGGAAGGCCGTGAGGAAGACCGGTGGCCCGACCCGCCAGGTCGCTAGAGGTGGCTCAACGCAACAGCGCCGTGCGGGAGGCGGTTGGCTGCTCGACCAACTGGGATGAGAGGGACCCCTCGCTGGGTCCCGCGTGATGTGAACCAGTGCCATGTGGCACCGGTTGACTTCCAACCGAATGACAAAGCCCCTCGAGTTTGCGAGGGGGCACGACCTTCCCACTGGACACGACTAGGGCAGACCCCACGAACCGCCAGCCGCACGGGCCGCCGGGCCGGACCCAGCATGGGACGGACTGAGTGCGAGCCGGGATGCCCCCACGGACCGGATCAAATCCACATACTGGGTCGGACCCGTGGACCGGGTCAGTCCGACTGGACTGGACCAGACCCGGACCCATTTGACCAGTTTCCACTCTTTTGCCTGTAACTTGAGCTACGGACGTCCGATTGATGAACCGTCTGCGGCGATGAAAAACTCAAAAGGATATAGTTAATTTCATATACCCCAATCGAGGTTTTGAAATAGTTGGGGTATGTCTGGGTTGGATCGAATGTAAATCCAACCGGACCCTCGGAACAGAAATGCCAACAACTCTCAGACCAGGCATCCGATTGACGCACCGTCTGTCGCATTGGGTTTATTAGGAAAGAATGATATTTTGGATACATAAACATGGGAATTCTTGGTAGTTTATATATCAAAACTTGGATTGAGTAGTGGACCCTCCGGGAATCAAGCTTTCTTTGTGCGGAACCCTATGGATGGTTGTGCACTGACGACTATTCCTGTATCATGTGAGGGTTAGATAGCACTGACGACTGTTCCTGGATCCTGTGTGGGTTCGATAGCACTGACAACTGTTCCTCGATCCTATGTGGGTTCGACAGATTCGACGATTGTTCTTGGATCCTGTGTGGCTTCGACAACTTCGTTTATTATTCCTGGATCTTGTGTGGGTTCGACAGTTCTGATTTCTGTTCCTGGATCCTGTGTGGGTTCGATAGAATAGATTATTCAGTGGATATATCTGATCAGCTCTATCTTTCTACATAAGTTGTATACCTGTGTGTGCTGAGTTAGTAACTTTGTGTTTTTTCATGATTGATATGGATTACTTGATAACTAAGGTATATGTATGGGAATATACCTAAGTGGGGTTATCTATTGATCTCATAATTTGTGGTTTATCCTTGTCGGATTTTGTGATACTTTGAGGGTATCGGGGTCCCTACTAAGTATCGTTATACTCACCTCTACACGGGCTATGCCCACAACTCGTTGTGTTGGATGCAGACAACGGACAACGCTGACCAAGGCTGAGTGTACCAGGACTGGACGGTGCCCGAAGGTGGACCTCATGACGAGTCGGTACCCGAAGGAGATAGAATGACATGGAGTGTTGAGGAGGCTATCTGTACCTACCCTTCATGTAGGATCCGTGGTGGATGATCCAGGAGCTGCTTTTCATCTTTTTGTTGTTTTGTTCCTTTTCAGTTGTACTTGTACTTTATAGTTGGGCTTGTATTTCCGGCCCCTTCACTTTTTATCACTCTCTTGTTATACAGTTTTTCTTAGAATTTTGTATCCAGTTGTGTGGTCTATTGTGTGTGTTTACATTTATAAAGGCAATTCCTTCCCAGATTTAGGGAATTATGACTTGGGTGCTAGTCGCCAACCCCTGGCCTATGGAAGGCGAGATTTGGGTAGCCACAACAGGAGCCCTAGAGGAAGGGTCATGATATTTTATGAATAATGATCTCTTAGTATTTCCCCCTTATTATAGAATTCACTATATTTAGTATCTTTACATCATCCCTTTGAGCTTCCTTAATCTTATCTAGAATGGATGGTTGAGAAATAATTTGGGAAAGGTAAGTTGTGGTTCCTTTCTATATGATTCTCATGTCTATCCTTTGCATGTATAAGAATATTAGATCCTTCTCCATTCTCACTACTGATAATGTTGATATATATTTTTTATATAGATCATCTTATAATTTATTCACCTTCCTATAATGGTAGTGGATTGGGCAGTCATAATCCTTGATCATATCTAACCATCATTATCGGTGCATATTGTGATCCTTTTATATTAATATATACTTTAAGATCTTATGATATATATATATTTCAAACCTTTTTTCATAGAGGTGATCCCACAAAATATTCAATGTGAAGATTACCACAACCATCCCTAGATCATGAATCAAATAATTCTTCTCATGAACCTTCATATGTCTTGAGGAATTAGGCATCACTTTATCATTTTTTCATTAACACAACCTAAGTCCTTCTTTGTAGAATCATTGTAGATAAAAAATACATCCCCAATTGTAGTTTATGTGAGTATAAGTTCATGATTAACATCTTATTTAATTCCATGAATCTCTCTTCACATTCATCATTCCAAAAAAACTTTACTCCCTTCTAGATTTTCTTGGTAAGTGGGTTTAAAAATCTTGAGAAGTTCCTTACAAATCATAAATAATACCCCGTTAAATTGAAAAATATATATATCTCCATTAAAAATGTTCTTCTATTACATTATTAAATTTCATTTATCTTTTATGGACCCATAGATATCCCCTTATTTTTCATTACTTTCCCTAAAAATGTTACATACTCTATCCAAAACTCACATTTACTATACTTCTCATATAACTTATCATTTCTAAAAGAATTTAACACAATACTTAAATTATCCCCATGTCCCTCCATAATTTTATAGTATATGATAATATCATATATAAAGGTGAATTTTTTTTTAGGGTAATCTATGATGACTCTATTCATCAAGACTATAAATTGTTTTGGAGAATTGGTGAGTCTTAAGGGCATTACTATGAATTCATAGTGTCCATAACTTGTATAAATGGATTTCTTGAAAAAATTCACATTTTTAACCTTTAATTGATGATATCTTGACTGAATGTATACCTTATATAAGTAATAGGATCTACATCATTGATCTAAAAAGTCATAAATCTATGGTATGCGAATTTTCTCTTTATCATGATCCTGTTGAGTTCATGATAATCAATTCATAGATGAATTGTAACATCCTTGTTCTTAATAAATAGGACTAGAGAACCCCATGGATAATCACTTGGGTATATGAATACCTTTTCCATATTTCCTTATAGTTACTTCTTTCAATATTCCAGTTCAATGAAAACTATTCTATAGGGAGTCTTAGATATGGGAAGGGTTATAGGAATATGTTCAATTGAGAACTCAATCACTCAGTTAGGAGAAATACCAAGGAACTATTCTAGGAGTAAATCATCATATTACGTCATAATAGGAATGTACTCAATGGTGACCCTATCCTTTGTCTCAATCTTTTGATCTTTCTATGCTTCCTCATAAGGCAATGATATCCATTATTTTGAATTATTTTACAATTGAGATTCAATATCCTCCTTGCACTTGTGTTGAATCAAATGATGATTTGGGATATGAAATTTGATTTACTTTTCCCAAATATCAAGGTTATATCTATATAAATATATCCAATCCATGCACAGTATTGAATAAAATTCCACTAAAGGGAGTGTGGTAAGGTTTTTTGGGAGATTCAACCGACAAATATTAACTAGGGTGGAGTTATATACTTGATATGAAATGATTGAACCACTTGGAATTTTCAATGATATTTAAAAATCTAGGTATTTAGGTGGTTTTTTAACAGTTCTAAAATACCTACATTATATTAAGGAATTCATAGAAATAGAATCAACAAATACATTTTCTATTTTTTTTAATTTATAAAAAGTGTACGTATCACGTCTTCATTTTCATGATCCACCACATATGTAGTTATAGAATTTGCTCATTCTATATTTATTTTCCATAATGGGATTTCTCATTGGTTATCTCCGACAACCCTTGGCTTAGTACATTGACTTGCAAAGAGTTGTTATACTTGAAATTAAAACATTAGACCATTTATGTAGGATTTATTAAACCCTTATTTTCTTTCATCATATTATAATCCTTATTCATATACCTTAAACATTAATTAGATTGATTACCCTACTTTTCACACTTGAAACATGTCTTTGTTCTCTTGAGGTATTTTATGTGAGGCTTCTTCCCACACTTATGACAAGTGGCTAGTTATATTTTCTCCCCTTAGTGAATTTCATCTATTGTTCCTCTATAACTAAACTCCATCCTCTACTTTCTATATCAAATCCCCATGACCATCGAGAATAATTAATCCCTAACTCAACTTTATGGGAACATTAGATTATTTTATTATATCCATCAAAGTATCACGTCACCAAATATTTTCTAAGAGTTGACCTTATCCCAATAATGAAGAAGTTGACCTTACATTCAAGGTAGATGAAAAATCCATAGTCATATTGTTGGGACCAAGGATTTCACTACTGGAAATAGATTGTTTTGTGTTTATTATAAATCCAAACTGGATTGATCAAGGAGTTTTCATGTCATGTGATATTATGATGGATCTAGATTCATTGTTGAAGGTGGCGTCATTTCTAAGCGTTTTCCACATTTTTGGAACTCAAAATCAGGAAGAAGTAGAAATATTCTTGAAGGTATTTTTATAAGAACAAATCTCTTAAATATGGTAAAGGCATGGATTTTCATGAAATTTGGAGCTTCATAAAGATATGAATCTTTGTTAAGGAACCTGTCTTTTCTTTCCATGAAGGTTTGAAGGTTCTCGAAGGAGGTTTTATAATGAATGGTTGAGGTGTGAAAAAAATACACAATGATTCGTGATTATAAGAAGCTTCATGAATGGGAAACTTTCAATGGAGCTTCATGAAGAAATTTAGCTTCATGAACATGAATAGAGATCTTTGTGAAAAGGTCATGGGATATAGATAGATTCTTTAAAGGTGATGCATATAAATAGAAATATGATCATCTTTATAAGGAACATAGAGAATTTAAAAAGGGTGAAATGATTTGATTTTGTGAAGGTTATTCACAAAGTTTTTTGTTTTTAAAATTTGGAACTCTTCACGAACTCATGCATCGAGAAAAGTATGGTTAAAAACTAATTTAAAGTTAGGATTTTTGAGAAATGGAGCTTTGTGAAGACTGAAAGATTCATAAAGGTTGGAGTTCCAGGAAGTCTAGGAGCTTCACAAAGTATGGGAGATTTGTGAATGTGTGTAGGTTCATGAAGGCTAAAACATATTTGAAACTGAATGGTGGTTTTATAAAGGATAATATCTTCATGAAAAATATTGATGAACATATGGTTTTAGTGAATAGATCTTTCATGTGCATCAATTTTTGAATATGGTGTATGAAATTATTGTGGTAATCAGGGACAAAGACTTATATACCCAATCTTTTAATGCAACCTTAATGTCGATAAACTTAGTAAGACTTCACCTGAGGATTTGAGTAAGGTGGAGTCGATTGAAGTGATCTGAGGGAGGCAATGTGATATCCATAAAATTATTGTAAATGAAGTGGGCCTAGAATGGAGTGATAGTTTTTTAACAATTGTAATCAACAAAAACTGGCGAATCTTACCAGATTATGGTATGTCGAACAAACTTTCAATGTATGCTCCTTGGAAAAGCAATTAATGGTGAACCAAGTAAAACTTCTATATTGTGTTTCTTTTTTGTATCTGAGTGTTTGATAATAGAATGATTCCATAAGGTAGATTTAACACATTCCTACCATCATGGGGAAAATATCTGTCTCATTTGAAAAAAATGTTCTCACCCTGATTCACCCCTCCCCTATTAGGGTGTTTTAGGGTCTTACAAGTGGTATTAGAGGAAACATGTTATTGCTGTTAAATCCGTCCTCTATTATTATGGAGAATTAAGTTAATGTTAGAGATGTTATGATTTTGGTGGAATAATATTTCTAATTTGGAATAATAGAATGATATATCATCTAGGACATCCTATAATAGAAGTTCTCTATGCCGTAACTCAATGTATTTAGGTTAGTGATGTGATAGGTATATCTATGACTAAATTAGAAAAAATAATTAATGCAGATGCCAAAGATCAAAATGATCTTACTACAATATAATATAATCAAATCTATTTAAAGTGGATAATTTTTACATCAACCAAGTCTATGTGGAAGAAACTATAATATATATATATATATTAAGGTGATAATAAAGTGAAGGATGCCAATCTTCAAGTTTTTCACAATAAATTTGATGATCTAAAAATGCATCCAGATGAAAATATAGATTATTTAATTAATTATATTAATAAAGTTATTTGAGGTATTTCAGGACTATGGGAAGAAATTTAGGATATAGACATTGTGAATAAAATACTTAGATGTCTCCCACATTTGTACAATCCAAAAGTTCCGACCCTTGAGGAAAGGGATCTGTCCAAGTTTTCTCTTGATGATATGCTTAACAGTCTGGTTACTTATGAAATCAGTGTAAAACCATAAGATAAAAAAATTTGAGTATGGAAATATCATTCAAATCCATGTAAAAAATGTCATTTCCAAATTTATTGATGATGGAGATGAGTAGGATGACGAAATTCTCTCTCTTTTTTCCAAAACATTCAAGAGACGAAAAGGGAGATTTGAATAAAATATTCCTTTGTCTTCTTTTCAGTGAGGTAAAGTAGGGAACAATGCTCCTTAGTGATAAAAGAGACTAGATTATGTAGAAAGTGAATAAGAAATCATGGAGAGGCCTCAAAGGAGGTTACTAAAAAAGGGGAACTTTAAATTAGGACAAAAATTACAAATAAAGAGCTTTGTCTACAAAGAGGAACAATATAAAAATGACTCTTTGGATGATGTAGAACCAGGGTCTAAATTTGGTATTAAAGATTCCATGATGGATACAACTGAAAAGGTAGAACCAATTAAATATGAAGACAATTAATCTAATGTTGAAGCAATACATATGAGTTTAGATACATAACATGATATCATAATTAAAATGAACATTACCATGGATCATGGAATAAATTAAATAATATAACAAGATCATGGAATCATAAATATTAGGAAAAAACATAAAACATGACATCATATGTAACATCCTTATATTTTATAAGAATACTATTCTTGATAGTGTATTCAACATGCAACACTGAGTTTAAACGAACTATGATAAAATATTAAAATATTATTATTTATACGTGATCGATATAAACTAACCATTAAATTAGAGGGTATGAATAGTATTAAATACTTTATGATATATTAATAAATTTCCAACCAATATAAATTTATTTAAAAATTATTAACAAATAATAACTCAACTTTAATAAATATAGTTTATTCTTCAAAAAATAAGTTTTCTTTACAAATGATTTTTTATTTCTTTTTGTGAGAAAATATTATAATTATTTTTTTCGAAGTTTTATAAATTTTATTGGATAAAAAGGACTTAATTTTTTAAATCATTATAATTTATATTATCTTATAGTCTCAACTTATTTTTTAACCATAATGAATAGTAAAAATAAAAAAAAGTAATTACTGTAATTATGGTAAAAATGAGTTTACCGGGGGTTAAACTAAAAATAAAAGAGTTAAAAATGACCAAAAACCTATATATTTAATGTTTTAGGTCATATTTTGATCTTATATATTCTAGGTTTTAAAAATGGGCCATTTTGAGATTTTTTTCATATGAAAAACATTGGTACAATTCTTTCTTTTCAAAAAAATCCTAGTTTGTCCTCTGTTCCACTTATAAAAGGCCACCCCCTATACACTTATTTCAACACTTCAAAAAACCATTGTTTCATCCAATATCTTCCCAATACCTTCCTTAAATTCCTCCTAACATCTTATAATATATTTTTTGTTCATAAATACAATCTAGGAAGGCTTTAGGTATAATCTTAAAAAAATAGTCCAAAGAAGAGGTAACCTTCTTAACCGGGTGTTTTATTTTATTTATTATCCCTTATAATAAAATTATTATTAAAAAATATTGATATAATAATCCCAATATATTCTATATACTATGTTATTTTATGTTAAGGTCATGAACTACACCCATCTCTGCCCACTCTAATAGGAATCGAAATCCTTGATCGTTTGTACGGTGGACTACCCCCTCACGAAACGACATAATTTGTTTCCATAAATGATTCTAATATATGGATATAATGATGAATTTAATGTTTATATATTATATTTATGATATAATTATACTTTTGGAATTATAATATCACATATAACTTCTTACTTTCCATTCTGCAGGGATTGCGATGATGTCGCTCGTGTGTATGGAAGACTACCACCTCACGAAGTGATGTGATTCATTTTTCATTTATGCTTTACATGGAAGGTAATAAGGGTTAATTTGAAGTTAATATATTATATTAATGAAATATTAACCATTCTAGAAAATAAATATATCATATAGATTTTTTACCTTACCATCCATTTAATAAATTATAACATCATTCGCGTGTACAACGAACTACTGCCTCACCAAGTGGTGTGATAATTTTTTATTAATGTATCACATGGATGGTATGTTCATGGGTATTTAAATAAATATTATTATATTTATGATATAATTATAATACTGTAAAGACAAGATAGCATTTACCTTATTTCTATCATGATCATCAAAAAATTGTAACGTAACTCATGTGCCCGTACGACCTACCGTCTCCATGATTTTAGCATAGTTCATTTTTCATAACCATATTTTATGATTGGTAAAGTATAATTTATATATAAAAATTATAATTATTTCATTATTAACATTATGTATATTATTAAATAACAATCTATTTTACCTTATACAACTTACAAAAGTGATTTTGTATATATGATCTAAACATCGTCAAAACGTATGACTTAAAACAAAACGATTAAGTAATTAAACATAGAATGATAAAATATAAAATAAAAGGAATAATAAAAATGAAAAAGGTTCCAAATAAAGTAAATAATTAAATTAGTTATATTTTTTAGGAATATAAATAACACACGTGACAAATCAGGCTCGAGGTAAGTGATCTTTCTAACTAACCTTTTCTTAAGGTTATGACCATTCTATTTGTAGCTACCTTTCTCTCTATTTAATGTTTTGTAATGATTATAAATTATATACATATGTATCTTAAATTTATACATATATTATTGTAACTTAATTTTATTTGTAAATACAAGCCTTATGTTCATTTCTCAAATGCCTTCATTATGAAATTTCCTTTGATTATGATATGAGGAAATATTATGCAACCCATTTTGTTTCCATGGGTAACTATTGTGTTATAATTTATGATTTAATTCCATTATTTGGAACACATATATCTTGAAAATGTTATTATGCGTGCACTCATATAGCACTCTAATGCATTGATCAATGCTTTAGTCTCATGAGGTGTCATGTATGGGATTAGGGAGTAAGACTAATCCATTGTGGGACATCGTCCACCATGTGATATTGTCTAGGTAGTTTTCTATTGGGAAAAAATACCTCAAGGTATCCTCTCAGTATGTTTTGAGTGCAGTTGTATTTTTTGAAAAAGCCAGATGACTGCAATTGAGTATGATTGGTGTTTACCTAAGAAAGGTTTTTAAGGTGGCACAGTTTCCTAGTGTTTGCTGAATTTTGGGGCCTCAAAATTAGGAATTTGTGTGAAGAAAGGATAACTAAATTGGAAAAGTAATAGAAATGAGGAAATTGGGACATGGATTGCATACCATGTCTGGGAAGGGTATGCAACCGCGTACCAGGCAACAGGAACAGTACGCGGAAGAGGTTCACAGTGGAAGTCGGTGCAGTATGTGGATGGATTGAAGTTGGCAGAGGAGATCGTCTGCGTAGGAGAAAAGGAAGTACGTGGATCACATATGAAAAGTGATTTGTGGGTGGATTGTGGTTCAGAGCGGCAGAAGGATCGATATGCGGTGAAGGCTATATTAACGATTTGGTAAATCTTAGATTAACATATTTTGGGGGTATCTTTGCCTATATAAGAATCGCTAATTCAACCAATTACTAGGGAGATCAAATATCATTAGAGAACATATTTTTTATCCATGACTTCGGAAAAGTATGATGGAGGTTCTCATGGAAGAAATTTCTCCAAATGTTTTTTCATGAGACTGTATCTCATAAAGGACGCGATTCGCGGAAGGAGTTGACTCAGTACGCAGAAAAGAAATCTCCAGTATGCGTGAGAGAGAATTCCAAAAGTGGTATGCAGAGGGTGAGATTCAGTATGCGGAGGCGAATATAGTCCATGAACAAAGAATAGTTTATGGACATGGGGCAGTTCGCAGAGGTGGAATGAAGGCATCAGTACGCAGGTGGTTAGCAAAGGTGGTCTGCGGAGGAAGGGAGGTTCGTAGTGGCAACATCAATACACAGAGGAGGTAATCCGCGTACCAAACCTAGTACTCAGTATGTGGGAGGAGCAGGTGGTTCACTATTTTCACAAGGAATCTTTCAAGAGCTTCAAATCAGATTGCAAAAGTATTTTCTGGTACCTAGCAGTACTCTGGAAGGTGGACTTAATCTATAGGGGAAAGGGAATTCAATAGAGAATCTACACATAGTTAAGGATTCAGTATTCATGAAAATGAAGGGACCTACATGTCAATAAATTTTTTTTGACCTACAAGTCGATAAACTATGTGTGGATTCCTTTTCAAGAGTAGTGAGTAAATGAAGAGGAAGACAATGAACATTTCCACTGGTAGTGAGCCAGAGAAAGAGGCATAGGGAGTGACCCTTGGGAATGCAGTGAGTAGACCCTAAACATTGTAAAGTCAGTGAGCCTAGTCATAGAGGATCTATCTCAAACGTTGTTCTCATTATTGGCATTGAGCCTTAGTTAATTTGGTACATCTGCACATTTCCATTGTATGCTCCTTCGATGTAGCTCATTGAGGGTGAACCATGTAAAAATCGCTGTGTCCTATGTATGATTTCATATCTGTTCATATATTTATATAGGAGAAAGAGATAATTGAGTTTTGTCTAACAAAAAAACAAGATCCGAATGGGAGAAATATTTAATCAATCATACCTTGATTCACCCCCTCTTAGGGTATTCGACCTATTGGACCTAACAATTGGTATCAGAGTGAAAGTTTGAAAGTCAATGGTTTTCTATCAAGAAGAATAAATGGAGGTGTTAAATCATAAAGGAATTCTGATATTTGATGAAAATAATTTTCAACTATGGAAGAATCGAATTCAGCACTACTTCTGATTAGTAGGGATGGATGTCTTCACAATAGCTATGCATGGAATATTAGCTGATATTAATAGTGGTGCTTTATCAGAAGATGGAATAAGAGAATTGGATGCTAATTCTAAAGGGATTAATGATTTAGGGGGATCCTTATCAAATGAAATTTATAAAAATTTGATGTCCTATAAAACATCGCACACAATGTGGGAAAAATTATTGAACATCTATGAGGGTGACACAAAAGTCTGAGAAGTAAAGATGTAGGTTCTGTGGAACAAGTATGAGGATCTCATAATGAATCCCAATTAGTCAGTTGATGCATTATTCAACAGGATAAATATTATTGTGGAAGACATGCAGGGTCGTGGAGAAGTCATTAAAGATATAAGGATTGTGAAACGTATGTTGAGGAAAATTCCACCATAGTTCATTATGAAAGTTTCAATGTTGGAATACAAAGACCCGAAAGAGATGACACAAGATAACACAAGCAGTACCCTTTTAGCATATAAAATGAGAAACAATGATAATGATGCAGTGGAAAAGGGGAAGTATAAGGAAGTGGAATTCAAGGCCATAAAGAATCTCTCTATTGAAGATAGTCCCGAGGAGGACAATATGGATGATGTAATGTCATTTCTATCCTCTAATATGTAAAGGGGAAAAGGGAAGTTCAAAGGTAAACTTCCATTTTCTTTCTTCTGATGCGGAAGGATAGGGAATTTTGTAGCAAAGTATCCTAAAAAGTTTGATGATGAAAATGAATAAAATGATGAAATTTCCCAAAATAAGTATTCATCAAATGAGAAAATTAGGATAAGTACTAGGAGAAAGTTCTTCAAAAGGAAGAATTTTCTTTCAAAAGAGGATGGAATTTCAGAAGAATCTGAGTAAGATGATAGGGATGACTACAAAGATCATAAAATATATGCTTTAGTGGCAGTTGTCAGAAATTCATTAACAAGAGGGGAAAGTGAAAATGAAGAAGGAGAAATTTAATGAATCGTTGATCTTTAGTCTTAATTATAAGCTAAACTTGAAGAGGTAGATATTATGAGAGGCAAAAAAAATAAAGCTAACAAAGTTGTTAGTGATTCCAAACTCATTGTGCAATAGTAAGAAGAAGATAATTCTAAGAAGAATGCTAAAATTGAAAAGTTGAGGTCTTTAATGCCATAATGCTCAGAAAAGGTGGTTGAGTAAAAACTCAAAACTGAAGAACATAAAATAGAAATTTATAGTTTTAATGAAATAGGAAAATATCAAATCAAATGTATCGAACAAATAGAAGAGGAAGTCATCAATATGGGATGAACAATTAGAGATCAGGAAAAACTGCTAATTCTCATTTCGACATCAGAAAAAAAGATCACACATGCAACAAATAAGATGATATTTGAGTAGAGTGGCCCATAAAAATAGAAGAAACAATCAATTATGAATAATAAGGCTGGCATGGGGCTTGATATAAATCAAAAAGTAGTTATGGTTCTAGTCAGACAACAAACACCCACTCCATGATTAAAGATTGATTTGGGAATGAAGTAGAATCAGAATCTTCAGAGAACCAAAGGCAAAACTAGGGGTGCATCATTGTCACATAAGAATTTACCTAACATAAGATTTTGTTGTTGTGGTATGATGAGACATTCTCAAAATGTATGTTCCATTGCAAAGAGTTACCAATGGGAATAAGACCGACAAAGTTGGTCGTATAGAGCTCAAAATTCCAAATTTTCATTTGATGATCATTGTTTTAGGTGTAAAGGACTCAGGAATATGGAATGATATTTCACATCAACATTACAGATGAATGTTCTAAGGAAGACTGAATTTGTTCATAAGAAGTATCCAAATGTATCTTCAAGAGAGATGAAAATTCAAAATCATTTTGCAGCTCTGCAGGTTGAACCTGGATCATTATATAATGATAAAGATCAATATTATCATTCCATGTTGGATATGAAGTCAAATACTTGGGTAAAAAATAAAAGGGAAGAGTAGGTAGTGGTTACAAAAATTTCATTTAAGGCAGCAGATTGCACTGGGATATGGATCATTGATAGTGGCCACACTTCCCATATAATGGGAAATAAAGATATAGTGACCAAAATTAAGTATGATAAAGAAGGTATTGTGAGATTTGGTAATGATGATGGATTGAAAATTATTGGTTCAGGAAAATCCAAGTTTGGAGGAAAATATATGAGATGTGAATATGTCTTGGTTGTTGATGGGCTTAGTCACAACTTGCTTAGTTTTTGTCAATTGTGTGACTCGGGAAATTCCATAATTTTTTCCAAAAAATTATGTACCATCAAAGAAAAGGATGATGTTACTTTGTTTCAAGAAAAGAATATGAAAGGGAATCTCTACCTCGTGAGTGGAGAAAAAAGATATGTGCTTTCTGTCCAAGGATGAAGAAAACTAGTTATGTCATAAGTGTCTTGGATATATAAGACAAGGTTCCTTAGAAGATCTGGTGAAATATGATGCATCACTAAATCTCCCTATATTATCTCATGATCGTACTCATACATGCGATTCCTGTCAACAAGGAAATATCATTCAAAATAAATACAATCCAAAGGAGAAAAAGTCAACAAGAATGCTTGAGCTGGTGAATATTGATGTATGTGGGTCAATTTCACTAAGGGATATTTATGGGAGGAGTTATTATATTCTCTTCATTGATGACTATAGCATAAGGACATGTGTTTCAATAATCACCCACAAATATGAAGTGTTTAGTTGCATTACAAGATATTGACGAGAATGTGAAAAGATGATTGGTTAGAAAATCTAGATGATTTGAACAGATAATTGAATAGAATTCACAAACATCCAAGTGGAGTATTTTCTCAAGAAACATGGGATAAGGAATCATGTTTCAGTAGTAATAAATCCATAGCAGAATGGAGTAGTTGAGAGAAGAAATTGAATTGTGAACAATATTTCTAGAACAATGCTCATTGAGAAAGATCTTTAAGATAAGTTTTGGAAAGAGTTAGTGGAGAAAGAAGTCTACACATCAAATATATCCTTATTATTCCCAAAAGATGAGTAGACCCCATTTTATCTATGGTTTGGAAAGAATCCACCATTGAAATACTTTCTAATTTTCATAAGTGTTTCGTTCTAAATAAGAGGAAACATAGGAAGTTTGATTTTTTTGGAGATAAAAGAATATTTTTTGGCTACTCAAAGAAGTGAAAAACATATAAATGCTTAAATAAGAGGATATGAAAGATAGTTTAAAGTCATGATGTGACTATAATGGAGAATTAATAGAATATTTAGAAGATACATTATTAGACTCAAGAGGATAGTGATAACGAGATGACAAGGTCAGGAGATGCTCCAGCTCTAGATGTTGATTTAGAATAAGACTCAGATGATGAGAAAAAATCAGTGTCTTCTCAAAGACTAGTGATAAGAGCTTAAATTGATAGGAAAAACATAATTGGTGATCAGACAACACCATTTCAGATAAGAAGGATGAAGTCTCTACAACAAGCATCATACTTATCACAAGTTGAGCCTAAATGCTTTGATGAAGTAGTTGGACATGATAATTGGGTTAAATAAATGGATGAAGAACTTGACCAAATTGAGAATTATCATACATGGGAAATTGTTTTTAGGCAAGAATACAAGAATTTTATAGGGAAAAAATCTGTATTTTGCAACAAAATGAATGAATATGGTGTTATAATTCAAAAGAAAGAATGTCTGGTGTGCAAAGGGCACTATCAGATAGAGGGTATTGATGTTGATGATTTGTTTTCACCTATTCTAAGGACAGAGACAATCAAATTATTCTTGGACATAAAAGTGCAAAGAAAGTTTAAGGTTTTCCATATGGATGTCAAGTCAGCATTTCTGAATGGTGTTTTGGAAGAAGAATTATATATTGATGAACAAGATGGTTTTCTCATTCATTAAGATGAGAAGAGAGTTTGTTGGCTAAAGAATTATTTATATGGTTTGAAGCAAGCACCAAGAGAATGGTATTCAAGGCTTGACCAATTTCTAAAGAATCCCAATTTTCAACATGGTGGAGTTGATTACAATTAGTATTTCAACAATGTAAACAATAAAAGGATGATGGTGCTGATTTATGATGATGAAATTATCTTTGGTGGATCATATGAATCCCAACGCAGACAGTTTTCTAAATTAATGAAAAGAGAGTTCGAAATGTCGATGATTGGTGAGATAACATTTTTCATGGGCTTACAAGTGACGCAAGGAAGGAATGGAAGTTTTATTTCTCAATCTAAATATTACAAAGATGTATTGAGAAGGTTTGGAATGGATAATTACAAAGATATGAAGACTCTGATTGCTACCCAGTTGAAACTCTCATGAGATGATGAAGGCAAGATAGTTAATATCACAAAATACAGGCAAATCATTGGAAGTCTGTTGTGCCTAATAGTAACAAGACCTGATATTGTATTTGCCACATTCCAAGTAGTAAGGTATCAAATAAATCCAAAGGAGAGCCACATTATTATAGTAAAAAGAATAATTTGGTATATTAAGGTAACAATGGATTTTGGTTTAATGTATAATGGAAAAACTCATCCACAGTTGTTGTGATATACAGATGTGGATTGGACTAGATCAGCAGATGATATAAAATATACATCAGGAGGTGTGTTTTATCTTGGAGGATTGTGTATTTCTTGGTTGATCAAGAAACAAGTTTTCATTTCATTGAGCACTGTAGAAGATGAATATATTGCAGCTACTCAATTCCACACACAACTATTCTGTATGAAGCAGCAAATTGAAGATATGGGAATTGAAGTGAAATTTCCAATTGGAATCCATTGTGATAATTCAAGTGCTATAAATTTTAGAAAAAATCTAGTCCATCACTCAAGGACAAAGCACATTAAAATCAAATATCATTTTATCAAGGAGAAGGTGGAGCAAGGGATTATGAAGTTTGAGAACGTGCCTACAGAACAACAAGTTGTATATATTCTTACGAAGGCCTTACCCAAAGAAGCGTTTGAAAGGAATCGACTGGCTCTAGGAGTCAAGTCGAATCCCCACACTTGAAAAAGTGTAGATGTGGGTCCCCCCTCTCCCCGAGGCATCATGTGTTTTCTCTAATGTATTGATACGTGTTCTTTACCCTATTTTAGATATCCTTGAAGTTCCCTTCAGTTTCATTGACAAAGGGGGAGAAATTGTGACTATTCAGGGGGAGAAAAGACACGTGGGTAAGCTATTAAGTGGATCAGGGAGATAGGGGGAGTTGAAGTTGAGATGAAGTTTTTTTGAGGAGCTATAATATAGTGGGAGAATTAAATCTGATGATGCTATAAGTGATTGATCAATGATTAGATATCACGATGGTTGAGGTTTTTGATGAAATCACTTCATTGGTATCAAGTGTATTAGTATTGTATCAACAATTGGTGATTAACAATGAAGTGATTCATTGATGAACTTTTCATTATACACTTTTTTCTTATGTCTGGCTCATGTGGGATTAGATTATGTGTTGATTAAATCCTTGATCTCAATCTTAATCATGTGAAATGAGTGGTGGTTGAAGTTGGAAGGAGTATTAATGAAGTATCAAAATGTGCAACATTGTTATGAAAAGAGTTTTCAACAAACCCAGAGGGGGGTATTGTAGGGAAAAAATCCATCATGGTGTCCTCTCAGTATGTTTTGGGTGCGGTTGTGTTTGTTTATAAATCTAGTTGACCGCAACTGAGTATGGTTGGTGTTTTTTGAAGACATGTATTTAAGGTGGCACAGTTTCCCAGTGTTTGCCAAATTTTGGGGCCTCAAAATTGGGAATTTTTGTGAATAATTGAGAAAAAACTCGGAAAATGAAGAGAAATGACGAGCCTAGGACATGGATTGTATACAATGTCTAGGAAGGGTATGCGGCCGTGAACCAGGCAGCGAGAATAGTATGCAGAAGTGGTTCACGAAACTGAAAATGGTTCGCGGCAGAAGTTGGTGCAGTACACAGATGGATTGAAGTTGGAAAAGGAGATCAACTGCGTAGGATAAAAGGCAGTACACAGATAACCTATGAAAATTGGTTCATGGGTGGCTTACAGTTAGCCATGGCAGAAGGATTGGTATGCGATGAAGGTTAGATTAAAGATTTAGTAAATCTTAGATTACTGAATTTTTCAGGTATCTTTGCCTATACAAGAATAAAAAATGTCACCAATTATTGGGGAGATGGAATATCATTAGAGAACAACTTTTTGATCTAGTATTTCAGCAATGTTCGAAAAAGGTTCGTGTGGAAGAAATTATGTCGAAGGTTTTTGCGGGAGATAATATCCCGAAAAGGACACGGTATGCGGAGGAGGAAGTCTGGTATGTGGAAGGATTTGACTCGATACACAGAGGAGGAATATACTGTACACAAGAGAGAGAATTCCTCAAGTAGTACACAGAGGGGGAGCTTCGGTACATGGAGGTGAAGACAATCTACAAAAAGATAACAGTTTGTGGATAGGGGCAGTTCGTAGAGGTGGAACAAAGGCAGTGGTACGTGGGAGGTTAGCAAAGGCAGTCCATGGACGAAGGGTAGTTCTTAGTGATGACAACAGTATGCGGAGGATGTGATCCACATACCAAAACCGGTACTTATTACATGGGAGGAGCAGGTGGTTCATGATTTTCAGAAGGAATCTTTAAAAATCTTCAAATCAGTTTGCGAAAGTATTTTCTGGTACCTAGCAGTACTCGGGAATGTGGACTTCATCTATGGGTGGAAAAGGGACTTCAACAGAGCATCTACCCATAGTTAATGATGCAATATTCATGAAAATGAATGGACTTACATGTACATAAATTGTGTTTGACCTACAAGTTGATAAACTGTGTGTCGATTCCTTTCCAAGAGCTATGAGCAAAGGTAGAGGGAGACGATGACCCTTTCCAACAGTAGTGAGCCAGATAAAGAGGCATAGGGAGTGACCCTTGTGAATACAGTGATCAGACCCTAAACTTTGTTAAGGAAGTGAGCCTAGTCATAGAAGATCTAGCCCAAACATTGTACTCATTATTGGCATTAATCCTTAGTGAATTTGGTACATCAGCACATTGTCGTTGTATGCTCCTTTGACGTAGCCTAGTGAGGGCGAACCAAGTAAAAATAATTGTGTCCTATGCATGATTTAATATTTGTTCATATATTTCTATAGTAGGAAGAGATAATTGATTTTTTTTTCTAACAACGTATCAAGATCTGAACATGAAAAAGTTTTAATCTATCGTACCCTGATTAACCCCCCCTCTCAGAGTGTTCAACCTAGTGGACCTAACATTTTCCTTGACTCAATTTTATGTCATGTTATATATTTCCGAACCATTTCCTATATTACCATGATATTATGATACCATTTTCTTTATGTTATTCTTACATGTGATTACTCATGAGCCTTTTATTTTATGATATCATGTTATACATTTGACTCACATGTTAAATTTCCAAATCATGTTTATTCCCTTAGTGGGATTTTTAGAACACCCCTTTCTTTATGTACTCTACATGTTATTTCATGTAGTTTTAGGAGTTAAAAAATATTTTAGGAGCTCATTATGAATATTAAATAAAGATCCCATGTTTTTGAGTTCCTTGTGTTGTAATATGAACCTAGTATTCCAAAGACACTAGGAATAATGCTCTTTATGGTTGTAATTATTGGATATTTATTTTTTAAAAAAATGTAATAATATTTTTAAAATGATTGGGTCACTATATCATAAGCATAAGTATATATTCACTTACAATATAACATAATATAGTGTTCTAGGTAGACTACCCACACACCATATGTGGTATGTCAAGAGATTAAAGCATTACCCAATGCATTGGGGGAGGGGGTGTATTATTATAGGCATACCAATCACATCATAATATGTACTTTAATATGTGTTACATATAATAAATTCATACATAATTCATGACCAAAAGAAAAAATCCAAAAATAGAAAATGGGTTTTATATTCTTATCTGAAAGCATAAAAAATGATGTATCATAGAGATTTAACAAAGAAAAAGGATTTTTGAATGTTCATATTTATGTAAAGAATACCATGTTGTACATATAGATTTATAAAAATTAAAATCTATAAAATATATTTGGAGAAGTAGGTATTGAAAGGATCCACATAATTAGTGTTTTGATAAAGGGGTAAATAATTTTTAAATTAAGTAATATCATTGTGTTTTTATTAAGGGAAAAATGAAATTAGAATATTTTTCCATAAAATAATGATTGTTTTTATAGATTATATAATAATTAAAACTTTTTATGGAGTGACACATGATATGAAATAATAATTATTTAAGTTCCCTTTTTATCATATTTTCTTAAAAGAAGGAATTGAGAACAGAACCTTAAAAGCATGTATATCCCTAATAAATAAAGGAAATTTAAACTAAGTATATATGTGAGGAATTAATATTAAAAATATAAAATAACTTCATGAAAATAATAGATATTTAAAATTATGTTTATAGAGAGAAATCATAACCTGAAAGAGAAGAGGGTGGTTCGAAAGTTCCCTTACCTTAGGTCTTGACCCGCTTGGTACATGCGTCTAAATTCATGGATAATAAAATTGATATTATTAAAAATTTATTAATTTTTTTAAAATTATATTTAATTTTTTTATGTTTATTTTATTATTATATGTCCTTTATTTATTATACAATATTTATCTCACATCAGTCACTTGAGGTAGTTTGGTCAACTTCTCCAAAACTGCTTCAGTATTTTGATCAAGATCAAAGGTATTATCAAATAGTTCTGTAATCTTCATAATTATAGATTTATAGATTCTTTATCATTCTATAAGCACAAAAATTTTATAGTTAAATGTTTTTTATAAAATATATTCAAAATAATAAAGTTATCTCCACATATTTTTTTTGGGAAAATTAAAATTACTATAGCCATTATTCATTATTATTATTAATATAAAATATAATTTTATTTATAAAATATTAATAATTTTATAAATATTTTAATTAATAAATTTTAAAATTAATCAATATAATTAGTTAATTTTAAATAAAACTCATCGTCCATGGAGGTAGTCAACAGTCCATAATATGGTCTATGATTTAATTTTATAATTAAAGAGATGAGAGAATAGGATAATCGATATTAATTTTTTTATAATGAAATTTTAGTATAAATATGATACTAATTTAATTATATAATTATGTATTAATGAGATTCAGGGGAGTTATATGAAGGAATAAACTTGAAAGCACTTGATTAATATAATTACCTTTTCTTTGGAAATCCTTTTTTAGATTACACCTTAAACATTCTAAGATTGGTATTTTGGTGAGACCAGAAACACTAGGAAATGGTAAAGAAGGTTTAGGGGAGATTCAAGATGATTTTGGGTGATCCAAGTGGCTTATAATATTTATATAAATGAGGTGTTTAAGGGTGGTATTTATAAGGGTAGGATAGGGGTGATTTAAAATAAAATATTAGAATAATATATCATAATAAAATATTTTATCATCAAATAGTGACCAAAAAAAGATTAAATAGTAAGGGGATTTAAAATTAACATTAAATGGGTGAATAAAATTTTATTTAACTTATAGAATCCTAAAATATTAATCTATATACATTATTTTAAAATATAGTGCAAACACGATATTTTACTATTCACCTCCATATTTTATTTTTTATAAAAAAACCTCACCATAACCATTTTTCAATGTGATTTTTTTTAAAATAAAATATATTTTAACAAAATAATTTTTTAAATATGGAAAATATAATTTTAAATAAAATTTATATTTAATGATAAAATACTAATTTTTATAACCTGTTTAATTTTTTGACCATTTGAAAAATTAATTTTGGTTTCATAAAATTATGTTATCATTTTTTTAACAATATGTGTGGTTTAATGAAACCATTTTAGGATTTTTGTTAAATTTATAGGAAAAAATTATTTTTTTAATATATATTTTAACAAAATATAATATTTCTTTCCTTATGTCAAAAAATAATTTTATCATATTTGAAACTATTAATATATGATCATTTTATTCTTATTTATTAATACAACCAAATATTATTTTACTATTCTACCCAAAAACACAAAATTTAAACCTTATATAATTCAAACCTCTTGATTCTAGATACATAATCAAATTCATCTACATATAAAAAATGTGATATTTGGGTAAAAACCATTTCATTTCTAAAATAATTTACACTTTAATACTACTCATCCCCTAGATACATGACCCCTTATCATAGCAACATAATCTCTTAGGGTAAGGAGTTCAATGTAATCACTTTCATGGGGTGAACTTTTCAACATGGGACATGCAGTGTTTTCCACTAACTTTAACTTCTCTCGTAGACAATTCCTCTATAGCCTCAATTTTGGAAATTATACTTTTGATTAGTTAATGGAAAACCCCAATGATTATAAATTCATCCCAATATATAATAAATGAGGTTCATAAGGGATAATCCTACTAAAGAAGGACATAATTACTACCTTATTTATCAATTAGCTCTTATGATTACTCTCAATATACACTAATTATAATGGTCACTTTATAATAGATACATAACAAACAATCATAATTCCCAACATTCATAATTGAAAATGATCATATTATGACTATATTTATTCATTAAATGTAATGTTCCAAATTAATAATAATGTTTTATTGGTATTTATTTTCTAGGGAATGTATTATTTACTATACTATTTTCTAGATACAACACACACATGTTTATTCAGAAGAAAATTTCAATATATAAAATTCAGAGTGGTTATAAAATTTTGTACAAACCTTCTCATAAATATATATCCCTTCACTCAAGGTCATAAAAAATATTTTCTTATTATTGAGTGCATTCACGATTTTCAAAGGCTTATTATCATTTTAATTTCTTCACTTCACAAATCTATAATAGTGAATCAATGATGAGGGATTTGATATAGGTAGTTATTTTGGTTAATGAGGGTGGTTCAGATGTGAAAATATAAGGAAATTTAGAAGAGTATCGATTCTTTATAGAATATAGTGGTGGAAAGATAGAATATGATTCCTTTTCTTCTTTTATGCTCACACTTGGACAACCAACTGAGTATGTGTAGTTTACAACTAGAAGTGGCATATCATCTAGGTTTATTTGAGAGGTTTTTTAACTATTAATGTACAAACTTATTACAACTCCCTATTTAACCTAAATAGGTAATAATAGTGGATACCCCATACAATTTTCTAAATATTCCTCTTCTCTAGTGATCTTACTATCATGCTCAACTAGGGAACCATGAGTAAGATTGTGCTTCAACTAGGATGTTGTGTGTTGGATTTGTTTAAAATAGTTGTTGGATTTGATTAAATGTAAATCAAGTATGATTACATGATTATAAGAGTATATTATAGATTAATGTATGATTATAGATATGGTTACCATACATGGGAACCACACTTGGGGAAGGATTCATTGCAATGACATCCATGGAATTGGATTTTGATGATGATCATAAGTTTGGAGGTTATTTGATGAATATGGAGATGGATGTCATAAAATTGAACCATTATTGGTTAAGGATGACTTATAATTATATACATGACATTGTATTTTGATAATGATCTTGATATATTTGAAAGAGAATGCATTAAATTCATTACAACGGCTATATAGAAGCATGTGTGAATGATGAAACCTTGATAGTCCTATATATCTTGGACATGAAATGAGGAAATCTATAATTGGAGTATGATGATTTATCATAAATTTATAGAAGTTATTATATATATAAAATTTATTAATCTAGTCTAATGAGGTTATAGAAGAAATAAGAGAATGCATGGAATTATTTGAATTAGAATGAATGTTTTTTTGGGGTAGAGAGAGGTCATCATGGAACAAAAATAGTTACCATGACACAATCCAATTCTAATTTATTGATAAATAGTTTATATTTATGAGTAAATTAATATTTTATTGGATGGTCATGCCATTTAAGGTATAAAACATGCCATAATCTATTCTATTCTAGATTAATTTGGTTGTCTTGAAGGATTATGCATCATGAATCTAAAGATCACATTAGAAGAGATATAATATAAGAATTGTTTTAATGTTACATTAGGTTAAATATAGATAATATTGGAAGTATATATCACAAGAGAACAAACCACAATATAAAAGGTATCATGTTAAGAATGAGCCCGAAGTTTCTAAAATCTACTTTAGATTAACTTAGTTGGAATGTGAAATTTGATTGTGAAGCAAGATAAGTAATTATACTACATATCTAAAGGCTATTACATATTGTAAGATACACAAGATCAAAAATTTATTAAATTTGAAGACTATGAGATGAATTCACTCCATAGAAATAAGTTGGGAGAAATAGGTGGGGGCATGGAATGTCATGAATTTGAGGCTCACACCATAATACAAGAACCACATCGTTACTGATCGAGTATTGAGAAGTAATATTACATGTTATAGTGGAAACATCATGGAGGAAATGATTTTTGTATAAAGGAATAAATATTGGTTGGGTTAATAAATTGGTGTTTTCATCATGGGGAAGTGTTTCATACTGCAATGTGTTTAAGATCAAAGATTGTTTGAGGAGATATAGGGGATCACACAATTAGATTTAGAGGAGTTTTAAATGAGATATTATGTGAATTTTTGGATCTATCTATTGAATGAGTATTAAACAATATTTTAGGATTACACTACAAAAACTATATAGAATCAAAGTATATCACACTTCAATACTATATCTTGCATTGTGATTGGGAAATGTATATAATAATATGAATATTTGGTTTGCATTTCAAAAATGGGAGATATGAAATGAATTTTCAGATATTTTCTCAAGTTATTTAGAATAATTTATCCATATTTAATTATATGAGTAACATGGAATAATAATGAAGGAGTAAAAGCATATAATCAATCCCAACCATTGAATCAAGGGTTGGAGACTAGAAGAGTTTATAAAATCATATTGTAGTAGTTCATAGAAGTAGAGTGTAACATCCCAAATTTTTAAGAGTAACATCTTGTTAGATGGAATATATAACATGAGAAACCTATATTAGAAGATAATTTAATAACCTAAGACTTTAATAAATATTTCTTTTTAAATAAACTCAATCTCTTAAATATCTTGTGATGCATGCAACATCAGATTTAGATGAAATGTGATACTCCATTAAAATATGATTATTTAAAAATTACCATTATAACATAGACATTAATTAGAAGGGTATGAATAGGACTAACTAAATTATAAAAATTTTATGGTTTACATTTTTATAAAATAAATTTAATGGTAATCTATTTATTGGAAACAAAATAAGAACCCTTTGAGAGAAAAAGACATTTTTTTTTCTGAAAAACTGTGTTTTTTTAAATGGAGGTTTAGTCATTATTTTCACATAATTTAAAATTATTTTTAACAATTTTTTTAAAATTTATTTGAAAAAAACTTCATTTTTGAATCAGTATATCAAAATTGATATAGGGTAAGTTTTTTGGATTTTTCAAAAAATATTTATTTTTAGTGAATAGTAAAAAATATAGATTTTAATAAAACTGTCATTTCTTTTAAATGAATTAAGAAATTTAAAATCCCTATTATGTTTTTAATATTATTTCAAGAAACATAGGTATTATTTTTTTATATTTAATCCACTTAAATTCTTTTTAATCAACTTTATATTATATTTTAGCATAAGTGTATTGAGAATAACTCTAGTAACCCGGAGCTAGTGTCTTAATTTAATATATTGGTATAAGATACAATGAATTGAATACTGAATGACTGAACAATTTAGTAGTTTAGGAAAACTAGATACATACATTCTTACCATATTAAACTCGAAAAAAATTAAAAAATATATTTTTCTAGAATATCATTATTGTTTCAAGAATATACTTGCATATCATCATGGCACACTTCATGGATTCTTGAGAAAGGAAACAAAATATGTGTGATCTCAAATGCCTAGTAAGGGATAAGTATAGTGGAATCCATCATGAATCAATAAAAATAACATAAATTAAAAGTAAAATAACTGAATACACATTCCATTTAAATAACTTGAATATCACAATAAATATCAAAAAGTAAATAACTGAAAACACATTCCATTTAAACAATAACATGAACATTATAACTTCTTAAGGAATAGTCATTATAGAAAGGTAAATAACTGATAACACATTCCATTTAATCAATAAACTGATAATGAAATGCATCCAAAGATAATATCAATTTGAAAATATCATGGATAATAATAACTGAATTCTCAATGAAGGAAAATGATTACTTATTAGATGTCATGATCTCAAGAATCATGAAAATGTCTAATGTAAAGACCTTCTTCAAGATAGTTTAAAACTGATTGGTAGGTATACACTAGAAACCCATTTAACTAAGGCTATCCAACTAATTCCTCTCATGAGACAACAAATTCATCGAGGGGTTATCAATAACTGGGATCCACCTTTATCTGCATGTCTAAAGAATCCATCATATATCAAATAATATATTTAATTCATGAATAATATTCCTTAACATTAAATATCAATATTGAAAAAAGAATAAAAATTATCAATATTTCCCTAGTTAATAAAATAATTTTAAAATTAAAAAATACAATGTAGAAAAGATATATAGATTAAGAAATGAGCATATATATGATAAATAATATTGATTTCTAAGGTAAATTTAAAGTCCAATGATCACATAAAAGTGAACAATTCAAGGTAAAGTTAATGACTATAAAAATGAAATAACGTAGTGAATTTCAATACTATCGTTGGTCAAAATAATCGTATACCATCTAGAGTATGAATAAGTATGGTATGAATAAAAAAATATTCCCATTGGAGTATACTTAAAATAAATGGTTGTTGTCATTGAATAATATAAATGCCATAAAAAGATCTTAAAAAACATTCTTGAGAAAAATATTTTTTTTATTTTGAAAACCACCATTTAAACTAAAAGTCCACAAAAAACATTGAAAATAAATTTCATTGAAAATAACCCTTGAAACTTATAAAGGAATATTTAAAACATTTATTAGTAATTATAGAAGGAAATTCCATACATTCCATATATGTAAAAACAAAGATTCCTTTCACTTTTTCTGTAAAATCCAAACAAGCATTGTTTAGAAGAATACATGAAGATTCATTCAATATTTTTTTGAAAAAAAGTTAAACATTGGAAAAAATGTCTTTAATAAATAATTTTTAAGAGTTTTAATAATATTTTTGAAAACATTTTTAGAAAACAAGCTATTAAAAGAAACTGGATTTTCGACTGAAGGGAGAAATGAAGTTGGATTTTACTAAAAACATTCTCAATAATTTTAAGTACCAAAGAGTGGAAAAATGATATTATTACTTAAATACATAAAGAATAACCATAGGAGAATAAAATTATAGGGTTTTATTATCCAATGATAAAATAATTTCCTTCAATGGAAAGTCAAGCATAAACAATCCCGATTAAAATGAAATTGTAAAATAAACCCTTACAAAGATCATAACATTGAAGTGAGAATTAATAAATGAATAGATTATGTGTATAAAATTTAAATACACCTAAAAAATGGGAAATAAAAAATAAGATAATAAAAATTCATTATACACATAATCTTATAATATCAAATGAAAATGGATAATTAATATCACACAATGAAAAGAAATTGAGTTATAAAATTCATTACCAGTTGGTAACATACATATCAAATCCCCTTGGATGAAACAACTAAAATTATAACTTAAAATAACATGAATTATTAAGGAATCATCATATTACATTTCAAATGGGTAGTATATACACCATATAAAATAAATTATGTGCATAAAATTACAATATTCCTTAATGAAGAGAAATTGAGATGAAACCCCTTACCTTGAGACCTACTCATCATGTATGTTATTTATCTTCATAAATTATTAATTTATGTTAATTATTTAATTTATTATAATGATTTTTAAGTTTATTATTAATTTTATTTCACTTATTATAATGTTTAATACAATTACTTAATCAATTAAGTTTATGGAGGGTGTTTCAATGATATTTGACTTATGTGTCAAAAAATGACTTCACTAGGTAGACTATTGGTCTACGAGGTCATTGTTTAAACATATAAATAATAATAATTAGGGAATAAATATCATATTTATACATAAAATATTATTTTAATACCAATCAATAAATATATTTTTGAGAAATGAAGTATGATTCGATCATGAAGACACACTACTACAAAATAATCCTTTAGTAGCGCCAAAATTGGCCTTATTAGTGAAAGAAAAGCACTAACTACCTAAGTGAGATTAAAAGACCTAGAATTTTATTAGTACTAAAAAAGCACTAATAAATGGGTTTATTATCTCTTATAGAAGTTCTATTAATTTTACCTTTATAAGTGATTTTAAAAGCTTTGAAAATGTTTCATTTATTATTACTTTTTAAAGCACTAAAAAATGTATCCTTTATCAGTGATTTTAAAAGAACTGATAAATGTGTCCTTTATCAGTACTTTTAAAAGCACGGATAAAGGCCCATACTGTAGTGTGCTGCAATAGTACACTTTAGTACCCATGTGGTGTGTTGTAATAACACACCACAACACCAAAAACACACCAGATATCAACAAAAACATGTCCCAATACAGAATTTATATGAAATGAAATTTAAAAAACAGATTCAACAAAAAACACTATATTATAGGCATTTCAAAAATTGGTTTATAAAATTACATAAATAATAATTATTACATACATTCAAAAACATCAATGTTGCTTTTTTTAATCATGACCCCGACATAGGCTATTACCAAACCAATCACCCCTTCTTGTGAAAAAGAATGCACCTGTATAAGAAAAAAATTCTTATGTTAGTGATAATATAAAGAAATTAACTAACAAAAAGTGTTAATTTTAATAAAATTGATCTCAATTTTAAATAAAAATATGGACTTAGATTCTTATTGGTTACACCGTGTGTCAGATTGAGGTGCATCTAATTCTAACACATATCAAATGAGTTGTGGATCATTGTCCTGAAGTATCAAAACAATATGAATGTGCTTGCTTAGTTTTGAGTACATCAATTTTATTTTCTACTAAAATGTCATTTTAAATAAGAAAAATTCACTTTTGACTCATTCCAATCACATCGTGTTTCAGTTTGACATGATACCAATTCCTAAATGTCACAAATGACTTATGAATTGTTTCATCAAATTATCAAGAAAATATGATTAAGTTTAATTATTTTTTAATGAGTGGTACTTTTTGAACTAAAATGTAGATTTAAAAATGATAATGGACACATTAATTAATAAAATGAACATCATGTATCAGATTGAGGTTAGGTTGATTTCTATATGTCAAAAATGACTTATGAATCATTTTTATAAAGTATCAAAAAATATGAAAGTGTTTTCTTAGTTTTGAGAATGTTAGTTATTCATTTTACAAAATTTGATGTCAAGTTTAAATAAAAAAACCCACTTTGAGTCATAACATTCACACTGTGGGTTATATTAAGGTGAGGCTGATTCCTACATGTCTCAAATGATGTATGAATCATTTTCCAGAATTATCAAAAAAATCCAAATGTGTTTTTTTTGGTTTTGAGTATGTCAGTTGTCTTTTTTAATAAAATGTCATTTTAAACTGGTAACACACACTTTCGACTCATTTAGATCACATAGTGTATCATTTTTACATGAAACTAATTCCTACACCTCAAAAATAACTTATGAAACATTTTTTCTAAATTATCAAGAAAATTTTAGTGTGTTTGATTGGTTTTTAGTGAATGACACTTTTTGAACTAAAATTCCAAATTTAAACTGATAATGGAAACTTTCAGTCATTCTGAACATATCATGTATTAGATTGAGGTACGACTAATCCCTACATGTCAAAAATTACTTATGTATCATTTTTGTAAATTATCAAAACAATCCAAATGATTTTTCTCGATTTTGAGTTGGCCAGTCATCCATTTTACTAAAATTGATGTCAATTTTAAATAAAAAATGTAATTTGAGTCATACTAGTCACACCGTGGGTTGGATTAATGTTCAAATTATTCCTACATTCCTCAAATGACTTTTGGATCATTTTCCTAAATTATCAAAACAACTCGAATGCATTTTTTATTGGTTTTGAGTACGTTAGTTGTATTTTTTACTAAAATGTAATTTTAAACTGGAAGCACACACTTTTGGATCATTACAATCACATCGTGTATCAGTTTTATTTGAAAGTAATTCATACTTTTTCAAAAATTACTTATTAATCATTTTAATAAAATATTAGGAAAATATGAGTGAGTTTTATTGGTTTTCAGTGAGTGGCGCTTTTTGAACTAAAATGTCATTTTTAAATTGATAACAGAAACATTCAATCATACTAGGAATATCATGTATTTTATTGAGGTGAGTCTAATATCTACATGTCAAAAATGATTTATGGATTTTTTTTCATAAAGCAAAAAAACTATCTGAATGGGTTTTATAGGGTTTGAGTAGGTCATTTATCCATTTTACTAAAATTGATGCCAATTTTAAATAAAAGTACCCACTTTGAGTCATACCGGTCAGACCATGAGTCAGATTGAGGTGAGGATGATTAATACCCATCTCAAATGAATTATGGGTTATTTTACTAAAGTATCAAAATAATTCAAATGAATTTTCTTGATTTTGAGTATGTCATATTTTCTTTTTTACCATCTTAAACTAAAAACACACACTTTGATGCATTCCGATCACATCATGTATCGGTTTGATGTGAAACTAATTTCTACACATAAAAAATTACCTATGAATCCTTTTCATAAATTATTAAAAAAATTAGAGCATGTTTGATCATTTTCTAGTGAGTGAAATTGTTTGAACTAAAATGTCGATTGGAAATAGATAACAGACTCATCGAGTCATATCAGGCACATCATGTATTAGATTGAGGTGTAGTTAATTTCTACACGTCACAAATTACTTATGGATAATTTTATTAAAATATCAAAACAATATGAATATTTTTTTAATGATTTTGAGTATGTTAGTTGTCTATTTTACTAAAATTAATGTCAATTTTAAATATAAAGAGTACTTGGAGTCATACCGATCACACCGTGTGTTGGATTGTGTTGCGACTGATTCTTACACACCCCAAAGTCTCAAAAAAATCCTAACAATCTATGTTACCATGATATTCGTTGACTTTATCTATCGAACTATCAATACTACATGAGCATCTTCGAACAAACCACCCCTACTTCAAAAAAAAAATAGTTCACTTGAATAAGACTACACTTATTATATGAGTAATACTAAAAAAATAAATTAAACATAAATATGAAAAAATACATTAATTATATTGATAATGATTTTACTATGGAAATATCAATATTACCTTTGTGATTGAGCAGTATAGAGAACTGGAAGGGAAGTGATAATTTTCAACATTAAAGGGGTGAAAGGTTTTGAGGGAGAATAAGTCTTTATATGTTTGGGTGCACAAAGGCATGAAAGATATAAAGATTTACCAAAATGGAACAAACTAATCCACTAATAAAAGAAAACTATTATTATGTGAGTGATACTAAAAATAAATAAATTAAAAAAAATATAAAAAAAACTTTAATTCTATGGAAAATTATTTTACCATGTAAACATAAAGATTAACTCTATTATTGAGCAAAGGTAGCTCATTTCTATTCCTTGAAAAGGTAGTGGAGGGAATTTTAAGGAAAGTGATAAATGAAACACTATAGGGGTGAAAAGATTTTTAGGGATAAAAAATTTGTGGATGTTTTTGTATAGAAAGTAATGAAAGATGGATAGACAACCCCAAATCAAACAAAATAATCCAACTATATAAGAAAACAATTATTATGTGAGTAATACTAAAAATAAATAAATTAAACATAAATATGAAATAATACATTAATTGTATGGACAATTATTTTACTATGAAAACATCTTGATCACCTCTATAATTGATCATAGACAATGTCATTTCTCTTCCAAAAAAGGCATGACAGATGGACCAGAATATTCTAAAATAAAATAACTCTACAAGTAATAATGAAAATTAAATCAAAATTCTATTATATAATTGTTCAGTTAAATAGAGAAAGTATATTGTAACATTAACATTAAATCTTTACAAAGGGTTTCCTCAATTATTTTATGTTATTATGAGGGATTGGTAACACCATAATGTGTAGAAGAAACTCTCCACATGAGTAGTAAAATATTTAATTTAGATTATGTTAATTAAGTAGAGAACATATAATATTATGAGGAAAATCATAGTATCTTAAAAAACACTTTTACCTTTTCATTGAAATCTCTTTATTTTTTTAAATGTTTTAGGGATTTTGTTCCTCTATCAAGAATTCAAATCCCCTATCTGTGGCCCCCTCTAACATACAATATATTTTCTAAATTAGTAATGTCATGAAGTGATTGTGATCTCTCAATAAAACAGATGTCCTCGATTTAATTTTCATTTGACCCAAAATTTGTTTTATTCACCAGTAGGATAATAAACCAATTCTTTTTTGTTAGATAAGAGACATAAAACACTTGCACTGCTTGTGATTCCATTATGAACGACTTGTGTTTTCCCCCTTCCACACTAAAATTCATCTTCATGAATCCCATTCAATCAGCTTTCACTACAATGATACTATCAACTAATTTGAAACATAAAATCAACACTTGAAATGTTATATAATCAAACTCATATATCTATCTAATAATGCCAAAATATGGAATATTTTTATAAATTGGATTTCTATCCTTGAAACCAGATATATGCATTGCTTTATCCACAAGTGCAACACCATTGTTTTTTATTGTACTACAGTCATTGAATTTTTTTTATAGAATGTATACCCATTTATTAAAAAACCATTGTAATATATTAAACTTTCATTTGGTCCACTGGCATTCCATTAAATATGTTCGATAATTGAATTCATATTTTTAGATAAATCCTTTTAAATTTGATGTTGGAACCATCCTATAAACTGTTGATTATGTGTATTTGATATCTATCTTTCATTACTTGATGGATTTAAATCTCTAAGAATTTATTTGTGGGATTAAATATATGGATCAACATATTTACTATTATATAAAATGTAAAGCTGTGACTGATACTGCTATATCAAGGTAATTGTAATAACATATCTTCTGTAAATTCCTTCACCCATAATGCATTAGTTGTGACAAGAATTTTAGAGACTGATGCTATGAACTTCTGATAGGTAATTGGTAAAAAATTCAATATCTTCTTCAACAATATATCATTATGAAATATAACCTTTTGACTTACTTTGATTCTTGAAATATGCTTTCAAAATCTTCATACCCTATTCAATGGGGTATATCCATCTATAATATACATGACCACATAGTTGAACCTCTCTAACCAAGTGAACCATTAGGTGGACTATTATATCAAATAATGATGGTGGGAAGAACATCTCCAATTCACATAATATGACTGAAACCTCTTTATTCATGATGGGAAACTTCATCAAGTCTATAACTTTACTACAGATAGATTTGAAAAATTAGAAGAGTCTGGTTAATTTATGTCATACATTTTGAGGAATAATTCAATAGAAAGAAATATGCATTAAATCTTGCATCAAAACCTGACAGTCATGTGATTTTAGTCTTTGTGACTTTAAATTAGTCATCAACATGAAATTATTTATATTTTATTAATACACCTATGTAAATTTTACACTATTAAGGAAAAAATAAAAATATCAATTTTTCCTATCTGGATAGAGTGTAAGATACCGGTGGAAGAAAAATATGCCTTTTACCCTTCACCAGTGCCAACTATTCTCTTATACCCATTTAAATCAATTCCAACCTAGAATTGATGCTATATTTTGTTTTTCTAGGAACACTTAGTAATATTCCAATAACACTATATAATAAATTTTTATTCTACATGCATGAAATCTAGAAACTTTCTGACATACAAACAATTCTAATATAGTAATTCAATGAAAATTGATCTCTTCTTCCAAGCTAATTTTGTAGGATTTTTTGAAAATGGTTTACCAAAAACATTATCAATATCTTTTACTTTATTTTATAGTTTATTTCCGGTTACTGGAGATAGTGTTGTACCTTTTTCAATATTGTCATTGAATTTTTCCATTGAGGATCAGTATTTATTTCATTGAGGTAAAAATTTATGATGTCTCAAAAAAATTCTTTTAGGAATATTTCAACCAAACTGTGTGTGTGTTTTTCAAAAATGGGACACCCTGACATTCTTTTAATTCTATAGGCTGATAAATCTCCATAAATAGGGTAGTCATTTATCATTCCATACAACATGTCCCTCAATGTAAATTCTTCACTTCTATGAGAATCATACATTGTGAAACCTATATGCCAAATAAATTTTAGATATTTGATCAGTTGATCTAAATAGATATCAATATCATTACTGGGTTTCTTTGGTACAAATATAAGAAAAGAAAACATAATGTATTTTTACTTCATGCATAACCATCATTGCAAGTTAAAATTTACCAACATGAAGGGCCATGTACTATGAATATTACTTTGTGCACCAAAAGTATTTATCCCATCTATAGATAACACAATACGAATGTTTGTTGGATAATTTTTAAATTCAGTATACTCACAATGATTTTTCTTCCATTCAGGGGAATCTACTGGATGACATAGGTTCCCATCTTTAATTCATGTATCTATATTCCATGTCAAATGTCTTATAGTTCCTCATATCCATATAGTCTTCTATATCATGGATTGATAGGAATGTACCATACATATTTTGAAGGACTTGATTTATATTTCTTATATCGATCTGTGCCACACTGAGGTCATTTTATGAGTGATTCATAGTCCTTACGAATAAATTTGAAATCATTTGGACAAGAATTATTTTTTTTCTAGAGATCATTCCCATTGAATTTAACATTCGTTTAGTGTCATATGTTTGAAATGGTAGTTCATTTTATTCTGGTAGCATTTCATTTAGGAGACCATGTATTTCTGTAAAGCTAGTGTCACTCCATCCACTGTCAGCTTTCAAATTATATAGCTCCACTACAACTGATATATAATGATTTCTTGGAACGACTATTTTACTCCACAAATAACTTTGTACAATCTCGAATGTCATCTTCAATTTCTATTGTAATTTCTTCCATGCGATCTCCATTATCCTTTACACTAGTAGTCATATCAAATGATCTATCTACCACAATATCATCAAAATCGGTGTCCACATTCAGTTTTTACCCATGTTTTGTCCAACATTTTTTATCTGTAATATTTTCCATAGAAAATATAATGTTCTTCCAACTCTTTCAGACTAATTTCTATTGAATAAAAATAATAACTTAAACATGGAAAATGATTTGAGAAGGGTCGTGTGAATTGTCTCTTACAAACATGATGAACTCTTTAGCTCTATATTCATACCCTTTTTAAAAACGATTCATGTGCATCTATTTTCAATTCATATCCATCCTATTGGATTAATAAAATATTAATTTTGTAAAATACATAAATAAATACACATAAAATATTCATTATGAAAGGTGAAAGTTATAGACAATTATAATAAGAGAAACTCAATACTTGATTATTTCAAAGAATTTCAGTATATTGAAGAAAATGGGTAATTTAATTTAAGAAAATAAATACTCAACTCCAAAAGGTTTTATCCTATGAATTCATTCAAAGGTGAATGTTATTGACAAATCATCCTCAAAAACGCATTTCCAAGATATTTATCATTTCATTTTTTGTTTGAAACATCCTTTATCTCTTGTGTACATGCACCTATGTTTCTTGAAATACTCTAAGCAGTAGCCATCCATGGGATGACTAATGATCATAGTAGTACAAACAACATAAAAGAGATTAGGGATGAGTTTCAAGAAATAAATTTTAATAATGGCTATTCAGGAGTTGAAGCTGATGTGGATTACAGTGGGATGAGTATCAAACGAAAAATTACAATAATAACTATTGTTTGACACACATTAAGTATTTATTAAATCCCCTAAAAATGAAAATATAATATAGGAAATTATGGAGTAATAAGAAACCCAAATATGATAAAAAAGAATAATAAATTCTCATTCAATCAACTAGAAGATATAAAAATGTATTGATAAAACATTTTAATTAATAAAGTGTTATTACATTTACATGGATAGTAATCAGATATTCCTAGGAGTGGAACCAATACATTTAGACCTAAAATGATAAATACATAAAAATAATTTTCAATATATATAATTTGATAACATTGATTATATTTTTTGGAACAATTGATATAGTAACCTAAAATATTATTACATTTAAAATTAATGGTATATAAAATATTTTAAAACATCTCAAGACTCTTGGGATGTCATATCACCACACCGACCCATCCTAAGGATTCTAGGGAGGTCGTCACATTAGATCTACCCATCTGAATATTATAGGGAGACCATGTAATAAACATTGACCCATCCTTGAGATTCTAAGGAGGTCCATTATAAAGTTGGCATAGTGCAATAATACATATCAACAAGATATATAAAAAACAAGGGAGAAAAACACACCAACACTTGAAACTTCTATTCCATACACATTTAAACGTATATATATACATATAACATGGAATTTAAAATATACATAATTGAATAAAATTCACATTTAAAAACAATTTTTATTGAAAATAAATATAATACCTTCCTAATTTGAAAATATAGAACCATAATTTGTGAATAAATAATTATAAAATCACATTGACATTATATTTTCTGAAAACACACACACATATATATATATAATAAACATAAATTAATAAAAATATATCTAACCCTTACCACAGAATATCACAACATTGTAAAATAAATACAACTCCATATTGCATTTGAAAATAGAGAGCCATTGAAAATAAATAAATATGGCATCACCCTTACTAATATTTCTCTTAAAATAGAACAATATAATTCTGAGAAAATAATTTTTTAAGGAAACACCATTACACTAGAATATTAAAATATAATTTAAATAAATAAATTCCCTTACATGAATTACATAAAACAAACTTCTCTTACTGCTTTGTACCATCACCAGACTGAGAATTGTATTGCTAAATCAATTTTCTCATCCGTTTATGGTTTTTATATCCAAACCTCAACTATTTATACAGTATCATAAATATTAATTTAATTGGTTTATCTATGAATCAAAGGTGATTTAATAAGATTTCAAAATAATGATAATATTAATATTGTGGAGAAAGCTGGGGTATAGATGTAGACAATGAAGAAAATTAATTCAAAACAACAATTTAAGAAGACCAAAACAGGATATCCAAATCGGAAGTCAAGAAAACAACATATCATAAACAAAATCAAAATAGTATAAAATGACTGAAGCATAAATAACTAATGAAATTATAGAAGAATAATTGAAAAAAAATGAAAAATAAGGAAATAAAATCAAAACCTATAAAGAAAAAGATATGCCTACCTCTCTAGGTTGAAGAAAAGATGAGACCCTCAAATTTAGATCTTGAGGTTTTCTTTAGAAACCCTAATTGGAAGCGAACAATGGATGTTTAACGATGTTTGAGAAATAGGAGGTAGTTTGTTTTTCAGATTCAATTGGGTTTGTGTGGTTTGAGCTTTGATTCACCGAGGAGGAGCACTGGCAGTGGGTGTCTTCCATAGAAATATTCTGATATCACAATTGGTTCACAACTGGTTAGGTTTTTTAAAATAGATCGAGACACTTTTATCTACGTTATAGAAAAAGTGATGATAAGGAGTGAGTTTACCAGTGTTTAAGTAATAGGAATAGATAAAATGCATATTCATCAGTGTTAAAAAAGTGTTGATAAAGATTTCCTTTATCATTGCTTATTACTTAAGCACTGATAATGCATTTATAATTATAATTATAAATAATAAAAATTGTATATATATATATATACTTAATAAATATATATAAATATAAATATAGTAAATATATTCCTTATTTAAATATATTTATTATAATTTTATACTTATTTAAATATATAGTTGTTTATTTATAATTATATAAATATTTTTCAAAAATAATATTTATATCATTATATATATATATATATGTGTAATAAATATATATAAATATAAATATAGTAAATATATTAAGTATTTAAGTATATTTATTATAAATTTAATAATTATTTAAATATATATATTTATTTAAATATATATATTTATTTAAATAGATATAATTAATTATTTATAATTATATAAATACTTTTGAAAAAATATTGATTTATTTATAATTATAATATATAATTTTGTAAACATAGTATATAAATTTATAAATATATTTATTTATAAATATTTTTTTACAAATATTTGTTTAACATTATTAATTAATATCTAATTTTAAGTGCATGCATGTCAAAAATGAGGGAAATTGAATAAATTAAAAATAATTACACTTTAGAAATATTGAAAAAATGGATAAGTTTTGTGTTTGTGAATTGTATATAAAAATGAATTAATTACATATATATGAAATCAATATAACATACATTTGATCTATGTTAAATTGAAAAATCAAATGACATTAGATTATATATCCATTACTCTATGAAATTTGTCAGTATTTTTAATTCATATTAATTTTTAATTATAAACCATTATTCACTAAATATATGACTATTTAATGTAAAGCGCAAAAATATTTTATAATATATAAATCATATTTATATACATTAATATATATATATATATATATATATATATATATTTAATGTTGGAATTGGTGGGCTAGAACCAACTACTTTGTACTTTATTCATTAATAAAAGCCTTATCAAATCTTGATTGTTCTTCTACGTGACAATGCATGTGATAATATCCTAAGGATAGCTGTTGCATTAAAGGGTCATAGTGGATCCCTACTATGATGAGAACCCGGAAGTGCCATAACAACGTTCTTGAATATATGTTCTATGGCCGAATGATATTATTTGAGGGTCACAAATAATACATGCCATTAGGGGTGAGGACTCATAAAACTTTGAGGCATCATCTCATGGTGTGTGCCCTTGGTAATATCCCTGAGGATATTATGAGAACGAGACATGCCAGTAGGAAATCCACATTTCATATTGTCATTGGATGTTCCAATCTGCGGACGTGTGTATTGATCCTTAGACTTTAAGATTATTATTAATGGGTATTACAACTCGTGCACTTAGATGTATTGATGAAAACTATGACGACACACTATTCTGAGTGAGGTAGGACACGTTGGGTGCGCCATGAGTAATACTGCATTAATAGATAATGCGAGAAAGGATTTGTCCCTTCTGTTCCATAATGGAAGTAGGTATCTCAGGCCCTTTGATGGAATTGATATAGACTAAATAAATCCATGGGCATGGTAAGGTATGTGAAATTTCGATTCCATAAAGTCAAAGAAAGAATAATCGAGCATGTGGGTTGATGACACTAGCATGCAACCTTCTTGATTCGAGATATCGTGACAAAGTGATTATATTACACGGTAAGCATTCGTATGAGGTGACACGTCATTGCGGAATTAACTTCTTTCTCTATGGGTGCCTTGGCGTGTTGCTAGACGCTAACCTTGGACTTAGGCAGGCTACGCCTAATGCCACTGAGAAAGAGGCCTAGAGGGTCACACACTAAGTGTGTCCATGTATCTCAGTTAAATATTAATTTAACAAGTTAAATAAATATTATTCCCGACTGTGGTTTAATAATTATTTAAGGAAGCCTGATCACATTTATTTCGACACTAGTTATTCGAGAGAATATATTGTGGGTGAAATATTATTTATTAGCAAGTGATGCAGTTATATTTATTTAATAAATAAATAGACATTACTCAAGGTATAATAAATGTGGTGGAGGAAATAAAAGAGAGTGTAAAATAAAAGTACACGCCGTGTATATTAAATATAAACACCGTGTAGTTTTATGGAAAACGAGTACACGACGTGTAGTTTTTTCAGTCAGGATTTTGAGGATATAATATTGTTTTATTAAATGATATTTATTTTAATCAGCGTGGGTGCATGTAAAGGAATTAATAATTTGACATGGGGGTTTTCAATAATAGTTAATGAAATAAATAAAACATGTAACGTGTTTATTTATTGTCATAACTCTATAACCTCAAACCCGATTATAAATATCCTCACAACCCCAACACTTTTCCACAATAGAATCGTTGTGCACAACAACTATGGATAATTCTTTCAAGTCCAAAATAACTCCTTCCTCCATGAAGGATCTCAAGACTGAGAGACATAGGCGATCGAAGGCGAACATCGCAAGTGAAGGTTCTTCTGTGCTAGCACCCAGAGATCCCTTCAACGACATCCGGAGATACGTGGCACACATGTGGATCCCCACTAGAGGAATCCTACACTTGGATTCTATGATGCAACGACAGACCACATGATCGTGACCAGAGACATCAATGAAGAAATAATTCCACCAAGGTAATTCTTGTTAATTAATTAAACTAATTATAACCAACATATGATGATCCTATCTCTATGGTTTCGGGATTCCCTGTTATGTTTTTCATTCCTCATTCTATTCCGAAGATTCGGCGTTTTCCATTGTGACGGATCTCGGATTGAACATTGTTTAACGTTAAAATTAAAGTTGGGCAAACCCACCAATGCGCTTCCACTGCACCAGAACCTACAAGTGGTATCAGAGGGGTCATATCATTTATTATAATTATTTAGTTTTCATTGATGTTTTACGCATTTAATAATTTAGTTGTTTCAATTCAAGTTTAACCATTCTAGAAATATGAATCTCGAGTTTTGTTCCTCCTCCCTCATTTCTCGTTCACCTCACAGAAACGAATTTTTATTTTAATTTTGATTAAAATAAAATAGAGGAACTCATCCGGAGGATCCAAACGTTTCTGGCCGTATAACACCAGAATACACGACATGTATTCGAAAGTACACACCGTGTATTCTAGGTTAAATGCATTGAATGATCCTCCAAATCAGGCCGTGTATTGGATTATACCTATGTCATTTATGACACCGTGTGTTGACCATGAACAAGTGGAACATGGTTTCCAGATTACACACCATGTGGTCCAACTGAACACGGTGTGTAGTCCCTTCGGGTTCGGGTTGGACCGTGTACCCTGTACATGGCTTGCCCGACTGGAAACCGTGTAACGCAAAAACTACACGGCGCGTGTCCCACAGAACACGCCGTGTACTCTGAAAATTTCTGAAGTATATTAACACGCCCTATCCCGAGGCGTGTACTTCGGATGGACGGTGAAGAAAAGTACACACCGTGTAGTCGGAACTACATGTCGTGTACTCACCCAAATTACATAGATTTATTAAAATTTATTATTATATTATAAAAACCCTTGATACGTGTACCATGGTGCAGGCGTAAAGCCGAGGCACAACACGTGATAGGTGTTTTATATATATGTGTTTAATTTAACATCTATGTAATGAACAAGAATTCACTAGGTTTCCTCTAAGGTACAAGTTACGTACAAGTATAATTTTAAATGAATTTATTTGTTTAAAATTATGATGGATGAGAATCTCAAGGAAGTTCAGAAAATGGTTTAAGATAAAATGATTTATTAATTAAAGATAATTAATTGATTCGAGCGTGATTTATCTTAAAAAATAATGATTAAGGAATTGAATTCTAGTTTTATTTATGTGTAAATATCGTTGCATGTATGGATGATCATGAGATAGACCAAGACCTTTGTATGTGAATTTTTCTTTTAATTTATTTAATTAAATTAAATTTGTTGGCCTGCAAGCCATCTCATCATTAATATGCAGGGCCTGCGCACCCAAGTATTCTTTTATGTAAAAACCCCCCTTTACCCCTCACCTTAATGTGAGATAAATGCATATGTAATGGATGGAGCTCCCAAGCTAGTGGAGGTGGCTCAAGTCAGGAGCCAAGGTGAAACCAATCCAAGGAGATACAAAGGTGGACAGGTGGAAAGCTATAAACACGAACCTGAAAGGTTCAAGGTATTTCTCCCATAGGTCTTGGGTTAGTTTATCAACCACTAAATAAAATAACCAATAGAAAAAGATCATGATCATATCATTTATTTTATTTCTGTCAGTTTCATGGTTTATTTATTGTGGGTGTGTTGTCACGATTACACAATTAATTAATTAAACAAGCATGCAAGATTGAAATAAAATAAAAACCAGATTATGCGTAAATATTATCTTATAAAAGGTTAATCACTTAATTATATCCCAATTAATATTAACAAGAATGTAATCAAATATAATAAAATGGAAATTTACGTATAAGGATAAAATCCCTCAAAAGAAATATTAAGTCAGTATAGCCTTCCATAATCTTGGTTATAATCAAACCATAGTTCAAAGTGAATGAACAACCCTAGTTGGGGTGTCTTCAATTATCGGGGAATTCTAATTCAAAGTTTTTGGTTGACTTGACTTGGTTCGCATCAAGGGTTGACTGTCACAGCAGGACTTGGTGTGACCAAGAGGCAAAGGTTGAGGAAATCCAAAATAAAAGGATTTCAGGATTAGGGAGTCCACTCAGCGGATCAAGGAGCTTCCAGTTAATGCAGTTGAAATTTGGAATGCCTACCTAAAACCCTTCAAGTTGCTTGACTAACCCTAGTTAGGGTAATGAAAAGGGAAATATGGATCCTTGCCACTAGAATATTCAGGTAACATAATATTCTGAAGTCAATGGTGAGGGATATTGGATTTTGATACAACATTGGGAGACTAATAAGTATTAATTTATTTATTTGTCTCAGTTTTGTAATAAATTACTAAACCTTTTCTCATATTAATTTTTAGAAATGACAAAATGACTTCAAACATATCATTGTGAACCATACTCGAGAAGGAAAACCTTCTCACCGGCAACAATTTCCAAGAGTGGCAGAGGCATTTACACGTCATCCTTCACCACGAAAGGAAATTGTATGTGCTGGAAGAGAATATTCCAGTTCTGCCTGGGAAAGAGGCCAGTTATGAGGAATTATCTCACTATATGAAACACAAGGATGATTCCATAGATGTATAGTGTTTCATGCTATCGGCCATGTCCAATTAGCTCTTGAAGCAACATGAAAACATGGACGCGTATAGCATGATGTCTCACCTTAAGGATCTATACCAAGAGAAGGCAAGAAAGGAGAGGTATGAGATCTCCAATTATTTTTTTACAACTAAGCTTAGAGAGTCTATGCTAGCTGGGCCTCATGTATTCAATCTTATTGGCTACATTGAACACCTAGACATCTTAGGGATTAAATTCCTGAATGAGTTGCATACAGATCTCATCCTATCATCACTGCCCAAGACCATATCTAGCTTTATTGTCAATTATAACATGAGCGGAAATGAGAAGATTCTATTGGAGCTTCTGACCTTGATTCGCCAGGTAGACAAAGACATGGGGCGTCAAAAACCCGCAGTCCTTATGGTGAACAAGAAAAAGAAGGACAAGGAAAAGGGGCCAAAGACTTATAAACGGTATGAAGCCCCTGAGTACCATCCCTCCAAGAAGGGGAAGATCTAGAGGAAGGGAAAGGAATGGGAGGCAGTGTTTTTTTCATGTGGCAAGATGGGCCACTGGAAGAGGAACCTCACCCAGAAGCGTGGGGACACTAAAGGTGCGTCCGTTATCGAGTGTAATATTTCCATTTCTACCAATTGGGTTTTAGAAACAGCTTGTGGGGATCAAATCTATATTCAAATGCAGGAACCAAGTATATTTAGAAAGATTGATAGAGGATAGGTGGATCTTCAAGCTACCAATGGCACAAGGCTGGCTACGTTTCCTATTGGAGATTACCACCTCTCATTGCTGACTGTAATGATTCTGGTTTTACATAACTGTTATTATTGGCCTATTGTTACCAAGAACATAATTTCTGTATCTTGTTTGGATATGGATGGATTTATTTTCAAGTTTGGAAATAAGGTTTGTCTCTTTTATAAGAAAAATGTATGTTATGGTATGAAACATTTAAATAATGGTTTGTATGTATTAAATTACAGAAACCAAATTTTGGAAATCAATAACGAAACAAACTCACATAACTCATACATCACCCAGTTGTGGCATCACCGTCTCGGTCATGTGAATGAGAAGCACTTGACAAAGCTCTGCCAAGATGGATATTTAGACTCTAGTGAGATAAAACCACTTGATAGATGTCACACTTGTTTACAAGGAAAAATGACCAAGCTGTCTTTTGGTGGATAGAGGGAAAGGGCCACAGAGCTTCTAGGATTAGTACATACAGATGTGTGTGGACCATTTCCAGTAGAAGCTAGAGGTGGATATTCTTACTTCATTACTTTTACTAATTATTTGAGTAGATATGGCTATTTCTACTTAATGAGGTATAAGTCAGAGGCCTTAAAGAAATTTAAGGAATTCAAGAATGAAGTAGAGAATCATCTTGGTAAGAAGATAAAGAAACTTCGATCAGATCAAGGTGGATAATATCTGAACCAAGAGTTCATTGATCTTCTACGAGAGTCTGGGATTATATCTTAGATCACTCCTACTTATACACCATAGTATAATGGTGTTAGTGAAAGGAGGAACTGCACCTTGTTGGACATGGTGAGGTCGATGATGAGTTATGCAGATCTTCCATTATTCTTTTGGGGATATTCATTACAAACTGCAACATACACATTAAACCGAGTACCAACTAAGGTGGAAAATGGAATTCCCTTCGAGCTATGGAATGGAAAGAAATCAATTTTGTCACACACATGTGTATGGGGATGCAAGTCATTTTTTAAGGCCTCCTTAGGCAAGAAACTATCACCCCAGGACATGAGGTGTATCTTTATAGGATATCCCAAGGAAACGAAAGGATATTACCTATATAACCCTTCAGAAAAGAAAGTGACTATCGCCAGAAAAGCTGTATTTCTTGAGAGGGAGCACATACTCAAGAAGGATAGTGGGAGCAAGATTGACTTCGACAAAGTTGATGCTCAAGATACACAAGAGTTGGTACAGGAACAAGTTCCACAGGTCCCCGGGGAAGAGGTTCCAAAAACACAATTACTACGTAGGATCTCAAGAGAGGTAAGGGAACCAGAGAGATTTGGTTTCCTAGTCACCGAGGATAGTGAATCATTATTGTTGGACAATGATAAACCTCTCTCCTACAAGGAAGCAGTAGAAAGCTCAAAAGTTGCAAGATGGCTAGAAGATATGAATTCTAAGATGGATTCCATGTATCAGAACCATGTCTGGGTTCTGGTCGATGAGCCAGTTGATGTAAAGACTGTTGGATGAAAATGGGTATTCAAGAGAAAGCTGGACATGGAAGGTCAAGTTAGTGTTGGGTCGGAACAAAAAGAGGAAAAGATGGCAAGAGGGGGGGTGAATTGCCTTTTAAAAAATTGATTAACAAATTAAAAATCAAAGTATAAATGCAGCAGAAATAAAGAAGGCAAGACACACAAAATTGATAACGGAGTTCGGCCAAAACCCGGCCTACGTCTCCGCTCCCAACTCAACCGTTGAGAGATTCCTACCGCTTGCTTTTCAATGGTTTTAGCAAGAAACCCACTAGGCTTTGAGGTAGGACTAGGACCTATTACAGCTTGCTTTTAGTGGTTTAGCAAGAACCCAATGCTTTTAATGGTTAAGCAATAACCCACTAGTCTTTTTACGGGTGAAGACTAGCTCACCGAGACACAAGCCTTTTAAAGGAAAAGCTTGAGAAAACCTCTTCACACCTTAGTGGTGGTGTGAGAACCCAAAGAAGAGAGGGGATGAGAAAATTGGGAGTTTGTAGGCACAAACTCAAATTGAAGCTCAAAATAAATAAAACACGAAAAACCGTGATTGGGAAGACTTGGGCGCCAATTGGATGATGGAGTTGATGTAGCGTGCTTTCCCAAGCTTCTTGAGTGGTGCTCTTGGATGTGGAAATGGGTGGAGCACTTGGGGTTCTCTTGGAACAATCCGCCGGAGCTTCGCCAAAAAGATCAACAATGTGTCCGGTGGCTTGGGTGACGTTCCGGGGCTTCCTAGGCCTTTATTTATAGGCTAGGAACCTTCAAGTATCCGTTGGAGGGCTTTGGAGCCGTTGGAAAAGGCCTCGGAGCCGTTGGGAGGCTTTTAGAGTTGACTGGTCAAAGCCAACGGCTAGTTTGACCAGTGCTACCGGCTGGCCGGTATAGGGCCACCGGCTGGCCGGTGCCTTGACAGTGGCTGAGAATTCTGGTCCAGGCTCTACCGGTCGACCGGTGCCAGAGCCACCGGTCGACCGGTGGTGAGGCAGTAGCAAACCCTGTTCAGTCTGGGTGCCACCGGCTGGCCGGTGCTGAGGCCACCGGTTGGCCGGTGGTAAGGCAGTGGCTCCCTCTTGAGTGCAGGTGCCACCGGCTGGCCGGTGGTGTGCCACCGGCTGGCCGGTGGTCTGGATTTCAGTCCACTTCTTGATTCTTTCTTGGGCCATTTTCTTGGCAACCTTGTGCCTATCAACACAAACACTTAAAAACAAGTTAGATAAGAAAGAGGGTGATTGTGATCATGAAAATCAAACCTCGAGGGGTTCGAGAGGTACAACAATCTCCCCCTATTTTGATGATCACAATCACCAAAATAATTAATGTAAAAAACTGAAATTGAAAGGAAATGCTAAGCAAGATAAAAATGATTCTCCCCCAATCAATCAAGAAGTTTCTCCCCCTTTGTGATTATCAAAATAGAATGGGGCATAAAACTTGATTGAGGGAAATTGAGATTTTAAAAACAAGATTGAGATTTGAAAATCAATTGAAATTTTTGAAATTGAAATGAAAATTTGAATAACAGTTTGAATTGAAAGTTTTGAATCAAAAACCAATTGAAATTTGAAAATTTTGAAATGAGAATTTGAAACCAAGAGTTGAAAATGAAAGTTTGAATTGAAAGACTAAAAAGAAATCAAAAGGGCTTAATTTGAAATTGAAAGTTTGAATTGAAACAAAAAAGCTTAAACAAACCTAACTCCCCCTAAATAAAACAAAAGATCATCGGGGAGAGGGATTTTGAAAAGAGATGATTTTAGGCCCGGAGAGACTCGCTAAGAGGGATTTTTCAATCCACACTTGCCTTGTAGCGGGTCTTCTCCTATAGAATTCATCCGAATAAAAAATCGATTTGGGCCTACCGTACCGGGCGTTTTTGCAATTACATTCATATATCATGTGCCCGGGTTTCTTGCAATAGTTACAAAATTTATAACAAGAGCTCCCCCTTACAAAAACAGTTGGAGCATGGGAGGAGGAAGCTATATTGGTGTAGCCTAGCCCTTGGGTGGTTCGGGAAACGCGTTGGGAACCAAGTAAATTGTTCAAATTTTGTTCCCCTTGGGTGAACTTCGCTAGAGTTTCTCTAAGGTCCTTGATGGTTGATTCCAAAGAATCAACATTGGGAAAATTTTGGATTTTTAGGGAGAGTTCCTCCTTCTCTTTGAGAAGTTGGTCTTTTTCGGAGGAAAGTTTTTTGAAAGACTTTTTCAAAGAAACAAATTTTGAAGAGAGTTCATGAAAACCATTTTCAAGTTGGTCTCTAACGTGTTGGAGTTCTTCATATGACAAATGATTGAAAGAATTTGAAGAACTAGAAGACGAGGAAGAAGAGTCGGAAGATGATACCTCATGATTTGCCATTAGGCATTTTTTACCTTGGTCGCTCGAGGAGAAGGAGGAGAATGAAGAGGTGGAGCTATCACTCCATGTTGCCTTTGAAGCCTTCTTCTTTTTCTTCTTGTCCCTTTTCTTGTGAGGTGGGCAAACGGGCTTGATCTTTTCGTCGGGTTCTTGCTTTTGATCGGATTTTTGCTTTGGAGCCTCGCTAGTACCTTCATAGGTTAGTTCTAAAAATTTCCAAAGATCGTAAGAAGTAGAGCAAGTAGAAATGCAATTAAAAACATTACGGTCAAGACCACAATGAAGAGCGTTCATGGCTTTGCCATCAAGCTCAAAATAAGCAATGTCATTGGGGGTCCATTTAGACTCATCGGGGGAAGTAAGGGTAAAACCATGAATAACAATTCTAAAAATAGGATAGCCAATACTTTTAAGAAATGTGGTCATGCGGGTTTTCCAAAAACTATAATCGGTTCCATCAAAGAATGGAGCACGATCCAAAGAAAAGCCTTCGGGGGCGTAAGAGGTTGAAGCGGTAGAAGCCATCAAAAAGGATCTTTAATTTGAAACCGGTTAGGGAATTATTCAAAAACGTCCTCTGATACCAATTGTTGGGTCGGAACAAAAAGAGGAAAAGATGGCAAGAGGGGGGGTGAATTGCCTTTTAAAAAATTGATTAACAAATTAAAAATCAAAGTATAAATGCAGCAGAAATTAAGAAGGCAAGACACACAAAATTGATAACGGAGTTCGGCCAAAACCCGGCCTACGTCTCCGCTCCCAACTCAACCGTTGAGAGATTCCTACCGCTTGCTTTTCAATGGTTTTAGCAAGAAACCCACTAGGCTTTGAGGTAGCACTAGGACCTATTACAGCTTGCTTTTAGTGGTTTAGCAAGAACCCAATGCTTTTAATGGTTAAGCAATAACCCACTAGTCTTTTTACGGGTGAAGACTAGCTCACCGAGACACAAGCCTTTTAAAGGAAAAGCTTGAGAAAACCTCTTCACACCTTAGTGGTGGTGTGAGAACCCAAAGAAGAGAGGGGATGAGAAAATTGGGAGTTTGTAGGCACAAACTCAAATTGAAGCTCAAAATAAATAAAACACGAAAAACCGTGATTGGGAAGACTTGGGCGCCAATTGGATGATGGAGTTGATGTAGCGTGCTTTCCCAAGCTTCTTGAGTGGTGCTCTTGGATGTGGAAATGGGTGGAGCACTTGGGGTTCTCTTGGAACAATCCGCCGGAGCTTCGCCAAAAAGATCAACAATGTGTCCGGTGGCTTGGGTGACGTTCCGGGGCTTCCTAGGCCTTTATTTATAGGCTAGGAACCTTCAAGTATCCGTTGGAGGGCTTTGGAGCCGTTGGAAAAGGCCTCAGAGCCGTTGGGAGGCTTTTGGAGTTGACTGGTCAAAGCCAACGGCTAGTTTGACCAGTGCTACCGGCTGGCCGGTACAGGGCCACCGGCTGGCCGGTGCCTTGACAGTGGCTGAGAATTCTGGTCCAGGCTCTACCGGTCGACCGGTGCCAGAGCCACCGGTCGACCGGTGGTGAGGCAGTAGCAAACCCTGTTCAGTCTGGGTGCCACCGGCTGGCCGGTGCTGAGGCCACCGGTTGGCCGGTGGTAAGGCAGTGGCTCCCTCTTGAGTGCAGGTGCCACCGGCTGGCCGGTGGTCTGGATTTCAGTCCACTTCTTGATTCTTTCTTGGGCCATTTTCTTGGCAACCTTGTGCCTATCAACACAAACACTTAAAAACAAGTTAGATAAGAAAGAGGGTGATTGTGATCATGAAAATCAAACCTCGAGGGGTTCGAGAGGTACAACAGTTAGCACCTATAAAGCAAGGCTAGAGGCTAAAGGGTTCAGACAATGTCAAGGAATTGACTATGATGAAACATTGTCACCAGTTTCCATGTTTAAATCTATAAGAATCATACTTTCCATAGAATCTTACCATGACTATGAGGTTTGGTAGATGGATTTCAAAACAACATTACTTAAAGAGAACCTTAAGAAAGATGTCTATATGAAAAAACCAGAAAGGTTTATGACACCAGGTGAATCCAACTATGTTTGCAAGTTGCAGAAATCCATTTATGGATTAAAGAAAGCATCCAGGTCATGGAACATTCGATTTGATGAAGCCATAAAGGAATTTGGGTTCATTAGGAATGAATGTGAGCCATGTGTTTATAAGCGGTTTAATGGGAATGCGATCGTTATCCTAGTAGTATATATTGATGACATATATCTTATTGGAAATGATGTACTAATATTACATTCAGTTAAGGACTGGTTGAACATGTGTTTCTCCATGGAGGACTTGGGTGAATCTACCTACATTCTAGGGATCAAAATCATTCGTGATAGATCCAAGAGGCTTCTTGGACTAAGTAAGGGTACATACATTGACCAGATACTAAAGAGATTTAGTATGGAACAATCCAAGAGGGGATTAGTTCCAGTGTCACATGGCCTACATTTTTCTAAGAAAATGTGTCCTCAGACAAAAAAAGAGAAAGATATAATGAGTAAGATCACATACATTTTGGTTATAGGATCCATCATTTATGCCATGTTATATAGTAGGCTTGATGTTTCCTATGCACTGAGAATGGTAGGCAGATATCAAGCAGATCCAGGAGAAAAATATTGGACTGCTATTAAGACTATCGTTAAGTATCTGAGAAGAACTAAGGATTTGTTCCTGGTGTATGGAGGAGACGAGGAGACTGTCATTAGAGGGTATGATGATTCTGGTTTTCAGATAAATCTGAATGATCTGAAGTCACAATATGGATATGTTTTCTATCTCAATGGAGGAGCTGGGAGCTGGAAGAGTTCAAAGCAGCCAGTTGTCGCTGATTCTACAACGGAGTCCGAATATATAGCGGCTTCTGATGCATCCAAGGAAGACGTCTGGATTCATAACATTGTCCAGGAGCTTGATGTGGTGCCTAGTAGTAAAGATCCCATTACATTGTATTGTGATAATTTTGCAGCGGTGGCTCTTGTAAAAGAAACAAGGTCACATCAATGGAAAAAGCACATACTCCGAAAGTATCACCTCTTGAGGGATTTCTATCAAAGGGGTGAAGTTGCAGTGAGCAGAGTGTCCACGGAAGAGAACGTGGTGGACCCATGACTAAAGGCCTATCTCAGTAGAAGCATGAATATCATGTGAGAGATATCGGGTTAAATGTTGTTAGCAGTTGGCTCTAGTCCAAGTGGGAGTCTGTTGGAGTTGGTGGCCTAGAACCAACTACTTTGTACTTTATTCATTAATAAAAGCCTTATCACATCTTGATTGTTCTTCTGTGTGACAATACATGTTATAATGTCTTAAGGATAACTGTTACATTAAAGGGTCATAGAAGATCCCTGGTATGATGAGAACCCGGAAGTGCCATAACACTGTTCTTGAATATATGTTCTATGGCCGGATGATATTATTTGAGGGAGACAAATAATACAGGCCATTAGGGGTGAGGACTCATACAACTTTGAGGAATCATCTCATGGTGTGCGCCCTTGGTAATATCCAAGAGGATATTATGAGAACGAGACCCGCCAGTAAAAAATCCACATTTCATAGTGTCATTGGATGTTCCTATCTGTGGACATGTTTATTGATCCTTAGACTTTAAGATTATTATTAATGGGTATTAAAAATCACGCACTTAGATGTATTGACAAAATCTATGACAACACACTGTTCGCAGTGAGGTAGGATACGTTGGGTGCGTCACGAGTAATACTGCATTAATAGATAATGCGAGAAAGGATTTGTCCCTTATGTTCCCTAACATAAGTAGATATCTCAGGCCCTTTGATGGAATTGATATATCCTAAATAAATCCATGGCCATGGTAAGGTATGGGCGAGTTCAATTACAGAAATTTAGAGAAAGAATAATCAAGCATGTGGGTTGATGAACTAGCATGCAACCCACTTGATTCGAGATATCATGACAAAGGGATTATATTACACGGTAAGGGTTCGTATGAGGTGACACGTCATTGCGGCGATAACTACTTTCTCTATGGGTGCCTTGGCATGTTGCTAGAAGATAACCTTGGACTTTAGGTAGGCTCCACCTAATGCCACTGAGAAAGAGGCCTAGAGGGTCACACACTAAGTTTGTCAATGTATCTTAGTTAAATATTAATTTAAGAAGTTAAATAAAGATTATTCCTGACTGTGGTTTGATAATTATTTAAGGATGATTGATCACATTTATTTCAACACTAGTTATTCGAGAGAATATATTGTGGACGAAATAATATTTATTAGCGAGTGATGCAGTTATTATTATTTAAGAAATAAATAGACATTACTCAAGGTATAATAAATGTGGTGGAGGAAATAAAGGAAAGTATAAAATAAAAGTACACGCCATGTATATTAAATATACACGCCGTGTAGTTTTATAGAAAATGAGTACACGCCGTGTATTAATGATTAAACACCATGTAGTTTTTCCAGTCTGGATTTTGAGGATATAATATTATTTTATTAAATTATATTTATTATAATCAGTGTGGGCACATGTCAAGGAATTAATAATTCGAAATGGGGGTTTTCAATATAAGTTAATGAAATAAAGAAAATGATTAACACATTTATTTATTGTCATAACTCTATAACCTCAAACCCGATTATAAATATCCTCACAACCCCAACACTTTTCCACAAGAGAATAATTGTGCACAACAACTCTGGAGAATTCTTTCAATTCCAAAAAACTCTTTCCTCCAAGAACGCTCTGAATACTGAGAGACCAAGGCGATCGAAGGCGGACATCACAAGTGAAGGTTCTTTTATGCTAGCACCTGGAGATCCCTTCGGTGACGTCCATAGATATGTGGCACACGTGTGGATCACCGCTAGAGGAATCCTACACTTGGATTCTATGACGCAACGATGGATCATAGGATCATGACTGGAGACATCAACGAAGAAATAATTCCACCAAGGTAATTCTTGTGAATTAATTAAATTAATTATTACCAACATATGATGATCTTATCTCTATGGTTCCGGGATTCCCTCTTAAGTTTTTCATTCCTCGTTTTATTCCAAAGATTCGACATTTTACATCGTGACGGATCTCAGATTGAACGTTGTTTAACATTAAAATTGAAGTTGGGAAAACCCACCAACGCGCTTCCGCTGCGCCCGAAACCTACATTTAATATATACTATTTGTTAACATTATCAATAATCATCTAATTAATAAAATGTTAAATATTTTTCTCAATTTACTTATTTTTATTTTTAATTTTTTTAATTTTGATTTTTCATATTTATGTATATTTAATAATTACTATTTATAAGTATTTATAATTTATATATAGAATAATAAATTTATTCATTTTTATTAATAAATATTTAATTAACAAAATTTGTAATATTTTTTTAATAAACTAATTTTTATTTTCTATTTATTTAATTATTTAATTTTATTTATTCAGATATTTATCAGCACTAAAATATTAATGATAAATGATTCTTTTATGAGTGCTAGAAATATAGCACTGATAAAGGGTACCTTTTATCAGCACTAAAAATAAAGCGCTGATAAAAGGGTACCTTTATCAGTGCTAAAAAAGAATTGATAAAGGGTTAAATTTATCAGTGCATTCTTTAGAACTAATAAAGATTCCATTTATCAGTGATTTTTTATAGCATTGATAAATACCATCACATTTAAACACCTTTTTTGTAGTAGTTACGATAGGCCATACATACGTATGAGTAACATTTCCATTTTTCAACAATCATTATGGAAAGAAGGTAAGTAATGTTTTATCCTTAAAAAATGATTATAATATAATAAATACCATATTAATTTTTTAAATACACTTATATATATGTATATCATCCTTGTGTTGTGGTGATGATAAGAGAGTCACATCGCTTTGTGAAGGCGGTTTTCCACACAGACACAAATGACGTTATCATCTTTCAGTGAGTGAAAAGGGAAGAAAGAAAATGATATATTATATTTTAATAAATATAAATATTTAATTAATATAATAATTATGTCATTTATATCACATATATTCATTAAATATATCCTTATTACCTTCCATGTAAAGTTTTAGTGAAAAAGGAATCATATCGTTTCGTGAGGTGGTAGTTCACCGTCCACATGAGAGAAATTATCGCATCCCATATAGAATGAAATATAAAAAATTTATATATGATATAATTACTCTAGAGATATAATTATGTTATAAATAACATATATATACTTTTTATCTGTCATAATACCCAACTGTGAGATGTGTTGATGTAAAACATATCACATCGGTCTACGAGGTAGTAGTCCATCGTCTACACGGGTGACGTTATCATTTCCCATTTGAGGGAAGAAGAGAAGGATAGAGGTCATGAACTAAAAATAATAAAATTTTAGTATATAAAAGATAATGGTGTTATTATATAAGCATAAATTAATAATATTTTAAGGATTTGGAAGAAAACATAATACAAAAATGTATAGTTATGAATTTTACCTTTTCTCAAACAACCTCTTTATGATTATACGTAAAGTATTTCTAGAATGTATTTATAACCAAAATAATGATTCTAGGATTAAGGGAAGGAATTTTTCAATTCATTTGGGTAGGTATTTTATAAACCAAAAGGTCTTGATGTTCGGAAGAAGAGAGGATAAGGGAGGCCTTTCATAAGTGAGGTGAGTGGAACACTTGTAATTTTTGATAAGAAAAAAGGTGTATGCACATATAGTAGAGCTAAAAATTCCCAAATGTTATGGGGTAGAAGACACTATTCCAGTATTATGGTTTATGCAAGATCCTCCCTCACTACCCACCTATAAATAGTTCCTATAATACCTCTGTAAGTGTCTCATCCTTCCGCAAGCTCAATACTCCATTGGTGGTCGGGAAAACTGGATACGAATGTGACACACCATATCAAACTAATGGTAGAACACTTGATTATAGATCTAGGTAAATGATCCTTCTCCCCAGATAATTTTTTCACACTACCCTGGTTAATGTTTTCACATTGAAACTTTCTACCTTCAGAAGACATACCTTCTGGTTATCCAATAGAACCCACCTATCATCCATTGGAAGCCTATTTCATGTTCCTATAAAAAAAAGTTCTTGATTCACCACCTCATAAAATTTATTTAATCATAAGATATTAACTTGGGACATAATTTATCATTTAATTATATCCTAAAAATGACTCTCCATAGTTTTAAAATATTTTACCAGTGTTGGGACAAAGCGATATAATTCAGTGAAATGAGTAGTGTAGTCCATCACTCACATGCTTCCTTCGATCAACCACATAAAATTTTCTCGCTTATCTTATATTAGTGTCTTGGGATATCATTTTTACAATAATTTATCTTGTAATTATTTCCCTACCATTCCCTCAAACTTGTAATATTGAGCCTAAATATCCCAAAAATGCTTCACTTGACCTAATAACATATATGCATCCATCAAGACTCTATTCTCTGTAAGACTCTCTAAATGGTCAAGAATTTTCTGTATAAACTCAATCCATAACTCAAATGCCTAAGGTCTACCCTATTTAGTGAATGTTTGAGGGTGTTATAACTGTAAATCCTGGTTTATATTAGACATACTCCACATAGAATTCCCTGGGTATCTCTTCATAAAAATCATAAAGAGAGCGATGTTCTCATGGAACTACTCTCCCACTCCTTTACCCAAAACTATCAGGGCCTATTATCCACTACGAGAGGCACATTTCCATCATTTTCCTCCTATCAACCAACCATTGTTTTTCATGGAGGACTATATCTATAATGCCAAATAGACATCTTAGTATACCTAACACATCAATAACTCATTTTCATAATAGATACTCACATAAATCTATAACAGGTCATCCCTCAAACACTATTCCATGCTCAAAACTAAGGCCCTAACACAAACCCTCATCCACCCCTAACCCGGGTCATGGATAACACAGGGCAACAAATTTATTTTCCATAATTTTTCCCATTCAAGACCCATTTTTACCATTTAAAATTTCCACATTTATCATCTTTTATCCATTATTAATTCACCACTAGGTACCATTTATTTCAAATTACTCAATAAATGAAAAATATTTTCAACTCCCAAAACCAACTCATAACATGATTTTCCATGCGTTCCTCACATAATGCATGTCACACAAATTCATGAGTTCCTAGAATGATTCATGCATACTCAACATTAAATCCATACCAGCCCATGAATAAAATATCAGGAAACAATAAAATAATACAACAAGTTCATCACCCAAGGTGAAATAACATTCAATCATAACAAAAAAACATCATGAACAATAATCCCTCCATGGATACTTGGGTTTTCCCCTATACATGGGTTAGCTATTCCCATGTACAAGATCATAAAAAAGGCCCGAAAAATCTTAATCTCCTATATACCATTCCCAAATAATAATACAATATAAATAAAATGAAAACTACCTCTAACACCACATTTTAATGTTCTAACATAGGTTCTACATTCAGGTGACCTGAACTGGTTCGCCACACGACCTCAGGCTAGCCTCTCTATATGCTAGAGGCTACTAGCTACCAGCGATGGTCAAATATATAACATAGGAGGATATAACCTCTTTATACATGTATAAAAATAGCGTAAATAAATAAACAATAGAAAAATGATAATAAATAATAACCAATAATTACCAATATGCCATTAACAAATCCAAAACCAGTAAAATGGCTATAAACCAAAGTAGTAGATAGGTCATTCAATATAAGTGATAAGGTTCAAATGAAAAAAAATTAAGGCACATTAAAAAATACTAAATGAGTGCCGACATAATTTCCACTTCCCTCATCCATGCCCCATCCAAAATCCTAACTCATCCATCTAACATAGAAAATTTTCCCTTATCCGGTTCTGAAAAAATGAAGTCTATTCGGGTACCAATTAGGCAGCCCCGGTAGGGTGTGAGTAAAACATAGAAGTCCATAACCAATATTTTATAAATAAATATCTTTTCAATAATAGTGTATGTAGTCATATAAATAAAAAATAACAAATGATATGGTAGACCAATTTCACATTTAGTATTCTCTAATCAACCACAATATACCTACTTCAGCCCATGCTAGAGTCTAAACAATAATGTATAGAGATTTTACATTTTAATATTTTAATTGTATTTTATTATTCAATTTAATTCCATTTCATTTTGATACCTAATAGTGGAATTTGAAATACCATTTCACATAGCCGTATTGGAGCCTAGAGTAGAAGTCTTTCACCCCATGGATACTTGGAGAAGAAATCCCTAAACCATAACTTGTTGTTCACATTTTCATATATATATATATATATATATATTAGGGTCCTTCATCTTGTATTGGGGGCCTAGATAAGTAGTATGGAACCCCATAGGTACTTGGAGTAGTAATCCCTTACCAAAAACTCATTGTTCACATTTACATATAAATATACACCGAGGGCCTAGAGTAGTATTCTAGCACACCATGGGTACATGGATCATTATTCCATCACCCAAAACTCATTTTCACATTCACACACACACACACACACAAATATATATATATATATCAAGGATCATCATTAGTGACCCTCTTAACAATCATTTAGAAACTTTTTTACAAATTCATTTATCAAACACAACATGATTCTTCACTTTTATCACAAAGGAAAACATAAACAATTTTTACATCTATTCATTTAACCTCATTTATTTCACAACTCATTATCACTTCAAGGTTTAGAAAATAAAACCTTTAAAACCCATTATAAAACATGTAAAATGATTTATTTCAATTCCATATACCCATTTTCCCATTTCCAAATTTCACAATTATCATTTTAAGGATAATTGTCACACCCCATGGAGTTCCATCAAGATGGTATCATAATCTCCAATGGATCAAACAAGATCCATGAAGGGACTCTCAATTCATGAGAAATGAACCAAAAATTTTAATTTAAAATCAATTTTATGATATATAAATGAAAAAAAACTACAACATGAGAAAATGATCAAGACTAGGAGAATTACCAATTAGACCACCTAACTTTAGATTTTTGATTATGGTTCAACAAACATTAGCCTGTATTTAGATGTAGAATGATAGAATTGAAAATTGAAGAGAATATCTAGGATCAAAACCTAGGATCAAGATCCAAAAAAATAAGATCCATTAAAACCTAGAACTATACCATCAACAATGGAGGAAATTTACCCCTCTCCAATGGGTGAGAAATATAGGAGAGATAGGAAACTAAACAAGGACATGATCATATACCAGAGAGGTGTTTATTTCTTCTATTAGATATTTTATTTGAAAAGAAATAAGTTTAAGGTTCCTAGGAATCCTCTAAGGGTTCTACAAGAGAAAAGTAAATCATATTAGGATAATTCATGTTGATTAGGTATACAAATCAGGGGTTCATGAATTTTTAATTAAAATTTTGGGGCATTAAATTACCATATACATGATTTCCTAGATGTACCACATGATTAGACAAAACTTTCACCCTAACCATATGCCCCTACTTTCTAGGGTGAACGTTTTCTCCTGGCTTGGAACACATTTTAGTTAAACATTCACCAACCGTACATCACCCCTTTGTCCAAGGGAGAGAGGTCACATAGTTTTCACTAGGTGGATGCATGGTTTGAGAAACCATGCACCAACCATGAAAACACCCTATATCCAAGGGTGTCGGGGCACATGGTTTACTGATGGGGGAACACAGTGTGGGAAAACCATTCCCTATCCATGAAATTACAAAAAACCCTATAAAAACATCTAAAAGTAAAACGAATTCACCCAAGACAAGACTCAAACCAAAGGATATTAAAACAAGGGTAAAAAGTACCTAAAAACAAGAATGATACATCTCTAGAAAGGTTGGTATATTAAAATCTCCCCACCTTATAAAATCTATTCCTCGAGCTCTACTCCCAAGCATTAGTTATCCTCCAAGATGAAAATGTTGGGACAATGGAATAACATATCTTCTTCCCTCTCCCATTTTCTCTTAAAAATTTCCATGTTACCATAGTACTTTGAATATCGTCACAATATTCCCTCATGAAACTTTATCACTACGATCAATAACAAGAATTGAATACTCCTCAAAGGAATAATCATACTCAAGCTCAATATCATCAATGTTGATCAAATGAGAAGGGTTTGAGTGATACTGCTAAAGTTTTGAAACATGAAAAACACCATTCATTTCATTAACCTAAGTGGAAGAGGAAATCACTTCACTATAAGTCTAATCGTATCCAAAATATCATATGGTCCGATAAACATGGGTTACAACTTTCTGTACCTCTGAATCCAATGGTGTCCCAATCTCTATGAAATTTGAAGAAATACACGATCAACTACAATAAAATCAAGAGGTCGATGATTTTGATCAACATAAGGATTATATCTACTATGATATTTTTCTACACATTTCATAATCAACCAAACCTACTCTGATGTCTTCTACATGAGACTCACTCCCAATAAATCTAATTACCTTACCTACATCCAACAAAGAGGTGACCTGCATGGCCTTTCGTAAATAAATTCATATGGTTCCATATGAATAGTATACTAATAAATATTTTTATAGGTGAACTAAACCAGTGCTAAGTTATTCTCCCAAGATCCACCAATATCTAAGACACATTCCCTAAGCATGTACTCTAGAACCTAAATAATATTCTTTGATTTACCATCTATCTATGGGTGAAAATATATTCTTAGAAACACCTGATTAGAAATATTCTTCTACAATCCTTTCCATAAGAACAAATTAAAATGTGGATCGTGATCTTAAAATATAATCCGAGGAACCCCATGAAAAAAGACTATTTATCAAACATAAAATTCACCCAACTGATCAACCATGAAGGTATCCCTAATTTGAAATAAATTGGTTACTTTTTTCAACTGGTCCACAACAACCCATATCACATCATTATTATGAGGGATCCTGAGAAGAGATACCATAAAATTCATGGTAACCCCATCCCACATCCATTCTATAATGGGAAAATTTTTTAACAACCCACCTTGTCATTGATTCTTTGCCTTCACCTGTCGACATGTGAAACATCTTATCATGAAACCTACAATTTCCTTTTTCATGCCCAAACACCATACCCTCAACAAATATCATGGTATATCTTAGTAAAACAAGGATGCACTACCAACTTTGATGCACGAAACTCACACATAAAATCATCTTGCATACATGTAGGCACAAAACACTGTTCATAACATAGATGATCTCACCCTTATCTATATTACAATAATAAGTTGACTCCTAAAATTCAAGGATTTTTCTCAAGGCTAAACACTTCAGATCCAAATAATGCCTCTCCTTGATCTGGCATAGAAGTGTGGACTCAATTGTTAAGGATATAAGGTTCATCTTCTCCAGGACCTCATGAACCTTAATATGCATCTCATCTTGCAAAGTCATCATCTTCCACTTAGATATAGACTTCTGAAATTCCTCATTTTGTTTCATTCGACTCAATGTTTTAGGAACACCATTTCCATTCCTAGGTGTGTAGGCTTCCTAAAAGTCATATGACTATATATACTCAACCCATCTCTATTTCTAGATATTAAAATATCTCTATGAAAATATATACTTTAATATTTTTGTGGTTGATATACAAAATAAAACTTTACCTCAATAGGTAATGTCACCAACACTGAAATCATAAACCACCATGTCCAACGTGATATTATGTTTAGTATAACTGAATTCATTTGGCCTCAACCATCATGATCCATTTTCCAAAAACCAATCACAATACATCAACAATACCCCTAGTCTGATCCTGAATACATCACCAAACTTGGTATACTCCTCACTTAGATCATGTATGATCAAAATTAGTACAATAATCAAATGATTAATTAACTATTTTAAGACATTTTCACATTTTACAGGTAAAATAAATTATACCCTTCTTTTTTTGGTCCGAAACCAGTGATTCCAAGTGAGAAAATTCTCTAATGATTCTATGATAATATCTCATCAAACCCAGAAATATCCAGATATCAAAAAAATTCTTAGTATGCTCCCAGGGAACAAAAACTTGAACATTCTCAGGGTCCACTAGCACACATTCCTCAGAGAAAATATGACTGAATAAATACACCATGTCGATCTAGAATTGAAACTTAGATAGCTTGACATATAGTTTATGATCTCTCAGTGTACTCAGAATTATTTCAAGATGTTTGACATGATCATCATTAGTTTGAGAGTACACCAAGATATCATTGATAAAGACATCCCAAAACTTGTCCAAAAACACATGGAAGATTAGGATCATTAAATACATAAACACAAAAAGATATATTTTCAAACCAAATGACATCACAAAAAACTCATACTGGCCAATCCTGCACCAGAATGTAGTATGTGGTATATTATTAGGTATTAATATCAATTGTTGATACCCTAAACTAAAATCAATCTAGGAGAACACACAAACACCCCTCAACTAGTCAAATATATCATCAATATATGGAAGAGGATACTAGGTTTTAACTTTCACCAAGTTCAAATCCTAATAATCATCACATAATCAACCCATAAATATTATTATCAATGAAAACCTGAGAAACCCTAGGTGAAATAATCAGATGGATAAATCCCTTATCTATAGATACTTCTAGATGACTCTTAATCTCTTGAAGGTATGTTGGATCCATTCAGTAAGTTGGAATGTAAACTAGTTTAACTCTAAAAAGTATCTCAATTGTAAACTCAACATCCCCATCTGGTGTTAGCCCTGAGAATTATTTAAGAAACACATACTAAAATTGATCTACTACGAGTGGAATTAAACAATTATTCACGCCCCCATCATTCAATAAAATAATTCTAACCAAGGCGGTGAGATCACCTTATTGTTGATGAGCTATCCTTGCACATCCTTCTTGGATATCCAATTCTCCATGATGAATATAAATATTACACTCAAGATTCTTAAAGGATACACTCCTACAGTAAAAATCAATGTGGGATCGGTATGATACCATCTAGTACATACCAAAAATCAATTCAAAACCTGAAATATAAATTATATAAAGATCCCAAATGAAATGATACCCATCAACCTCGATGAAACATCCCTTTCATAAATAGATTTCATTCGACCGTACTCACAATAGTGTTTAAATAGTCATAACCCCAATCATAAACTCCACCATTTGACTCAATCCATTCACAAGTTGAGTAGATATAAAATAATATGAGGCTTATGTGTCAAATAAAATGCCATCAAGTGTAGAAGATATAAGAATAATACCTATTACTATCGATATCTTGGCCTCACTATCCATGAGTGTAGGCTAAACAACATGCAACTGACTTGTCCCTATACCCCATGCTATGTTATGATCCAATGAGTAACACCACTCTACTATATAGGTTCTCTTTCCCTAAAATACCACATACGCTGCCCCGACCGACATAATCAGAAGAGATCCAACATCCCAATTGGTATCAGGTCCTGATTGGTATGGGGTAAAAGACCCCCTTCCAGTATTCTAGTTTTTCCTAGCTCCTCCCTCACTATCCACCTATCAACGATTTCTAAAATACCTCTATAAGTGTCACATCATACTGCAAGCTCAAAACTACACCATTTTTCATGGACACTAGCTATGAATGTGACCCGCACTACCACACTGATGGCAGTACACTCGATTACTACTCAACGTAACTGATCATTCTCTTATGATACTATGTTTACCAGTTCTCTGGTTAACATTCTCATAATGAAACTTCCTACCCTGAAAATAGTTACATCATGGTCATCTAGAAGAAACCACCTATCCTCCATTAGAAACCTCTTATAGGGTACCCTCATAAATGAGATCCTACTTAACCACCTTAGAAAACATTTTTAATCAGAATATATTAACTTGGGACTTAATCTCAAATTTATAACCATCCTAAAAATGTATCAACAAAATTTACTCATCTCATACCAATACTCTGACAAAGCATTGCATGTTTGTGAAGCGACCAACATAGTTCATTACTGACATGCTTCCCTAGGTCTACCACATAAACTCCTCTACCATCTCTTGTCTTAGTGTGTATCGGTAAAATTATTCAAAGAACTTCTACTTGAAGCCCTTCCATACCATGACCTCAAATTTCTCATCCCGATCATGAATATCCCACCAATCATTTTATTTATCTCATAATATATAATAAATCAACTTGAATCTCTGCTACATATCAGTCTCTAAATGATCAAGATTTTTTTGGATAGACTCAGTCCAAAACTCAGCTGCCTCAGGTCCACTATCTCAAATGAATGTAAAAGGATATTACAACTGGAACACCTAGAGAAGTTCATACATATTCCACATTTCCTATAGTGGGTCTCTCTCCATAAACTATATTGAGTGATAAAATTTCTCATATAACTACTCTCTCGTTCTTTCACCTGGAGCTATCAGGGCCTATTATCATACTATTGGAGGCACATTTCTAACCATGTCCTCATATTATCCTATAAACAAACATAATCATGGAGGCAAGTATCTATAATTCCAAACACATATCTTATGAAACACAACACATCAATAAAAAATTTCATAAGAGAGACTCACATAAATCTATAAAAATTTATCCCTCATACACTTCCCCATGGTCAAAATAGTAGCACTAACCCAAACCCTCCACCATCCCTAACTTGGGTCATGGCTAACACAGGGTAAAAAATTTCATATCCATAATTTCTACCATTCAAAAACCATTTAAATGATTTTAAATTTCTATATTTAACATAATTTATCCATTATTAATTCATCATTAGGAACTATTTATTTTAAATTACTCAAAGAAGGAAAAAAATTTAACTCCCACAACCCAATCATAACATTATTTTATATGTGTTCCAAACATGATGAATGTCACATAAATTCATGAGTGACTAGAATGATGCATGTATCCTCAAATCTTATTCAATACCATTCCATGATTAAAATATCAGAAAACAATAACATCACACAACAAGTGCATCACCCAAGGTGAAATAACATTCATCTATAATGGAAAACATCAAGAACAACAATATCTACCTGGGTACTTGGTGTTCCCCCCCACACATGGGTTAGATACTCCCATGAATGATCTCATGACTAAGGCCCAAATCATCATAGTATCCTATATACCATTCCCAAATAAAAATATAACTTAAAATAAAATAAAACCACCTCTGATGCCACTTTTTAATGTCCTAACCTTGGTTCCACATGATGATGACCTGATCCGGTTCACTACATGACCTCAGGTGCACCTCCTCATATGAAAAGGCTTCCAACTATAAGATAGGGTGTAATATGTAACACAGGGAGACTATAAACTCTTTATTAAAGTATAAAAACATCTAAAATAAATAAATTTATTCCAAATGATAATAAATAATAACCAATAAATACCAAAATATTATGAATAAATCCAAAATAGGGAAAATGAATATAAAACAAAGTAGTAGATCAGTCATGCCATATAAGTTTAAAGTGTCAAATGAAAACTTAAAATAAAGATACAATGAAAGCTCCTAAGAAGTTTTTGATATAATCTATGATTCTCTCATCTATTCTCCATCACGAATCCCAACTCTTCCATATAACATAGGGCTATTTCCCTTATCCTATATTGCAAACATAAAGTCTATTCGGGTACCAATCAGGAGGTCCAAGTAGGGTGTGAGTACAACTCAGTAGGCCACCACCAAGAATGTATAAAGAAAAATATATTCTATAATAGTGTATATAGTTTTATAAAGAATAAATATCAAATGACAAGGTAAACAAGTTTTAGATTTTTTTCTTTAATCAACTACATTATACTTTCTTCAGATCGTGTTGGAGTTTGAACCATACATCATAGGGTTTTTATATTTTACTCTTTCCATGGGATTTAATTATTAAATTTAATTCCATTTAATTTTGGTACATTGGACCAGTAGTTTGTGTATCATTTCACACACATGCATCGGGGGCCTAGAGCAGTAGTTTGGCACCCCGTGGGTACTTGGAGAAATAGTCCTTACCCAAAACTCATGATTCAAATTTTCATATAGATATATATATCAAGGTTCTTCACCATGAATTAAGGTATAAAAGCAGTAGTCTGAGACCTTTTGGGTACATGAAGTATTAGTCCCACACCCACAACTTATTATTCACATTTACATATAAATATACATCGAGGTCCTAGAGCAGCAATCTGGCTCCACATGGGTACTTGGAGCATCAGTCCCTCACCCACAACTCATTTTTCACATTCACATAAAGATATATATATATATATATATCAATGTTCATCATCAGTGAGCCTCTTATCAATCATTCACAACATAAATTACCAATTCATTTATCAAACACAACATGGTTCTTCACTTTTATCATAAGGAACAACATGAATTTATTTCCCATTAATCAGTTTATCCAAATTTATTTCACAACTCATTAAACCTTAAAGGTTAATCTAATAAACCATTTAAAACCCATTATCAAACATGAAAAAAGGATTTTGTTCAATTACAAACACCAATTTTTCCCCTTTACACATTTCATAATTATTATTTCAAGGATAATTGGAACACCCCTGGGTTTCCATCAAGTCGGTCTCATAAACTCCAACAGGTAAAATGGGATTTGTGAAGGGTATCCTAATTAAAGGAAAATAAATCAACTCTTGTAATTTAAAATAATTTTCATAGCATGGTAATTCAATAATATAACTACAACATGAAATAATTATCAAGAAAAAGGGAATTATAAATTAAAACACCTAACTTAAGATTGTCGATGAATGATCGCCAAACCTTATCACAAAATTTTATCTAGAAAAAAATTCAAAATGATAGAGGAGATCTTGGGTGAAAACTTAGAATCAATATTGAACAAAACAAGATCAATTAAAACCAAGATTTATAGGATCAACAACAGATAAATTCATCCATCTATAATTGGAGATAAATATGAGAGAGAGAGGAACCAAAAAAATGAAGATATCACATCCTATAAAGGTGTCTATTTAATCTTCCAAATTTATTATTCATAAATAAAAGAGTTATAGGATCCTAGGAATCCTCTTGGGAGCCTCCGAGAGAAAAGGAAATCATATTAGTCTAAGTCGAGGTGATTAATGATATAAACACGAGGTTCTAAATTTTTTAATTAAAATTTAGGGGCATTAAATTACTATGTGCACAATTACCAGAATGAGATGCATGGTTAGAAAAATATTATTCCCTAATCATGTTACCCTACTATCTAGGGTGAATGATTTCTCCTAGGTGGGCGATGATCACACTACGATTCACTATTATATTTAACCCTTACATCACTATGTTAAGATGATTTTGTATTGTAAATTCCAATTATTATAAAAAAATTACTTAATTATTGATTATATTATTTTGTTTTTATCACTGTTAAAAAGGGTAATTTCACATTTTTTGATGATTTTGTTGTAGGTGGAGGTGATTTGGAGGATCTATATTGAAGTTCAAGCAAAGCAGACCAAACTGTGTAGGAGCCCAAGAACCAATGTGGACTCAAACACACTGAAACTAATCCATGCATCCAATTAGGCATAAATTAAGTGGGATTATCCAAATTTAATTGGGATGAAACTTATCTTAAGACACTAATCCAAATCCTTCTATTAAGAGTCCCATAAAAAATGATATGTCCAAGAAAAGAAATCTGCTTGAAGTCAAAAGTGGTGTTCTATATTTGGGATATATTTAGATATGTATACCTCCACATGATGCTAAAATTTTGATGGAGATAGTAAAGAGGTGAGGTAAAGAAAATTTGGAATTCTAAAAATTAAGATAATATTTTCTGGATGTCGAAAACCATGGGCCAATTGGTTTTAAAAAATATGTGTTCCCAAAAACCATCTTCCACTTTGCCTATATATTTTCACCTTGGGCACCCCATTTAAAAGTTTGACTAGGTGGAAAATATATGGTATTTTGGATACCCAAATGAGTCCTATTCTAATCCAAGACGTTTTGGAGCCCCCTATATTCATAGGGGATTCAAGGATAGAGGTGAAGTTCCACCCATGCCTCCTCCTCCTTTCGATGATGATCAAAATGATGGATTATCATTTCAAGGAAGCTACACATACTCAAGAGGGAGTTCCGACACTTGTTCGCATACTCATTTTTTTAATTATGTGTGAAACATTTCATTAAAGTTTTATCTTAACATGATTCTTTTTTTAAATCTTTTTTTGGTTTAATCAAGTGAAATACTTTTTATCTCAAAACTGATTGGGTTGAGATTTCAAGTGAGAATCTTGGGTTGTTATGATTGGACAAAACAATAATCCTCTTTATATCACAGATACAGGAGATATTAATATGATTTAGTATCCCTCACTCTATTATTGAGATCCAAACATTGAAAACATGATTTTTGTGTTAGGGATTGGTTCTTTGGGAATCATTTTAAGAGGTGAGAGGGGAATCGAGATATTGAAAACCCTTAACCAAAAGATTCCATTAAACCATGTGTATTTTTCAGAACAATGAACTAACTAAGATATTTAGTGAACTAGAAAATAACTCATCTCATAATTCTTAAAACACCACCTTTATTTATAAATTATTAAAATCATTAACTAATTCATTTTATTTTTAAAACTATTTTTAAATCCACCCGCTCTTTTTGTAATATTTATTAAAAATAAAAACTTTAAATATCCAACACCCCTTGAGAGATGAACTAGTATTTTCCCAAAAACATAAATAATATTTAAAAATATAATAAATTTGACATGTCAGGATAAAACATTCAAATTTTGGCACCATTGATAGGGAGCAATTTAGTTTTTAGAGTGTGTTTTTTATAATCTATTTTTAAATTTTTTAAATATTTATTTGATTTATCTTATAGAATTACATATCATTTTGTGTTTTGATTTATTTATTGAGTAGGTTTTATGCATTATTCATTATACTCTAGGATATTTACCTCCTTTTGAACCCTAACTAGAAAGTATCCTTTGTCAAAGAAATCGATACATACAAGGAAACCCTTTAAAGGTGGACACACCAAATCATACTAATTTTCTAAACCACTATTCATATGGAATCAAATTAGAAACTAAACATAACTTGTATAAAGTGGATGGAAATAATATAACACTAAAATAACTAACCTCACCTGATGTTGATATTCAACCCACTTATATTCAAATGAAAGACGAAGCACTAAAAATTGAACAAAAATCTGGTCTAATCCACTTATTTCTAAGATTTCATGGACATGTTGGAGGAGAACCACATAATAATTTAGAATAATTTTTTTACTGTGTGTTATATATTATAACCTAATAATGTATATAAATAACAATTAAATATTAGGGAATTTCCTTTTTTATTAGAATAAACTGAAAAATATTGGTTGTATTATGTTAATCCCCCTATTAAAGGCTAGGCAGACAAGAAATTCCTTTCTGAAAAATATTTTCCAGCCTATCAAACTGAAACAACAAGGAAATAAGTTTATGGGATAAAAAAATCTTAAGGGGAAACACTTCATGAATACTAGGAAAGATTTAAAAGTATTTTTTCAAGTTGAGCACACTACCAAATTAGTGATCGACATTTAATACAATATTTTTATGAAATTATAATTCATATTGATTGAAATATGATCAATGATACTGAAGGTGGTGCCCTAGTTGATAAGAACCCAATTTATCTAAGAAACCTAATTGAGTACATGGAAAAAAACACACAAAAATTTGGTTCAAGGTCCATTGTACCCATTCAATGTGTCCATTAGGTGTATTGTGTTGAGTTCAAGAAGAAGGTGGACAGGAATTTGGAAGAGGTAAGTACCATTATTAAAAAACTTTTTCTTTCCTAAGGGAAATATCAATCTCCTCCTCGCATATATTATGGTATCTATTCTTCTGACACCCACTATTATGAACTGTTCTCTCAGTTGAGAGAAACATCTAAGAGTTTTGAAGAAATATATCTAGGATGTCCCTATAACCAACAATTTTGTAAATAACCTTATTATCCATAAAACCTAGGTTGAGAGAAAGAATATTATAGGGAAGGGGGTATTCAAACCAACCTCATCAACCATGAAACCAACTAGGGTAGATTAGTCATCCACCACCACCACACAAAAATCCTCAAGCATCACAAAGGCCTTTCCAAAAACCACCACTGAAACCTTAGCCTATCCTAGAAGACATGATAAAAAAATTAGATCCAATAATCTACAATTCCAAAAAACCCCCATGCCTCTATATAAGACTTAAAAACCAAATTAGGCCAACTATCCAACTTGGTGGATGAATTCCAAAGACATGGGTCGGGTAAACTACCCTCTCAACTACTATTCAACCTTAGGGATACGGGAAATTTAAATGCCATCACCCTTTATAGTGGAACTCAACTTAAAATCCAAATGACACATCTAATAGAGTTATCCCCTCCTGAGGAAACTTCAATTCCAACCATCTAAAATGACCCAAACAAGAAAAATCCTTTTCATGAGAAAAATCTCCAAAAGGAAAGAGTGTGTATGTCAATGAGCCACGTAACCCAACTATTCATCTTCCATTTAACCAAAGAGGCACCCAACCAAGGAAATAAAAATAAAATTAACTTTATAAATAAATATTTGAAATTTTTTAAAAAGTGCAGGTTAATATTCCATTGATTAATGACATAAAGAAAATTCCACGATACAAGAAATTTCTGAAGGAGATGTGTACACATTGAAGGTGACTTCATGGTGATGAGAAGATGTGATTAGGGAGGAACATATTATTATTGATAGATCCATCACTTCCCCCATATATAATGATCCAAGAACATTCTTGATTCCATGCATCATTGGGGAGTATTAATTTTCTACTACTATGATTGATTTTGGTGCCTCTCTAAATGTGAAGACTTACTCTATTTTCTCGTAATATATTTTTGGGTAACTGAATCCCACTATAATTTTTGTTCCACTAGAAAACTGGGGTACAAAACACCCCACTAGTGTGTTATATGATGTTCTTGTGAGGGTGAAAATTTTAAATTTTATTGATAATTTTTATGTGCTTAAAATAAAAGATGATAGGATGAATAGACACGCCTCAATTATATTGGGAATACCTTTCTTGAAAACTTCGAAAAACATAATTAATTTCCAAAATGGTACATTATATATGGAGTTTTGTAGTAACATTTTCCTCTTAAACATCCTTGATGCTATGAATCACCCCTTATTAGAACATTCCCCACTTTCAGTTAATTATATTGATATACACCCTTCAATAGAAAAAACTTCTTTTCTTTCCCCTGATCCCATTTCTGAATTTTTACAATTCATAGAAATTATAGGTAATTAATAATGACAATAATGTTGTACCAGTCTAGAAAAATTTCATTCATTTTTTTAATTGATGATTTCTTGTGAAATGATGATTCCATGACTAACGATGATACTTCTAAGCTTGTAAAAGATCATTCCTTATCTGAGGATATTACCATTGAGAAGTTATATGAGATTAGTGACCTCTAAATTTCACATCCACTCCAATCAATCCAAAACCCACCTAAAATGGAATTTAAATCACTACCTCAAAACTTTAAATATTCATATCTTGAGAATCGAAACAATACTCCTGCCATCATTTCTAGTTCACTCCCTCTAGAGCATGAATTGTGACTACTTGACATTCTAATAAAGTGTAAATAAGAATTGGGATGGAAAATTGTATAAATTCATGGTATTATCCCATCAATTTTCACACATCATATGTTTTTAAATGATGTGTCTAAACCATTGAGGTTGGAAATTTTTTTACTGAATCCAAACATCATAAATGTTGTTAAAAAGGAGGTAAATTTTTTATTAGTTTCTAAAATAATTTACCCCGTCTCTAATATCCAATGGGTTAGTTCAGTGTAGGTAGTCTCTAAAAAAACTAGACTAACAATAATTAAAAATGAAAATAATGAATTGGTTTCAACCCTTGTGCCGAATAATTGGTCTGTCTATATAGACTATCACTGATTAACTCAACAAACTATGATGTACTATTTCCCATTTTCATTCATTAACCAAATTAAAGAGAGGCTAGTAGGGAATTCCCACTAATATTTCTTTTATGGGTATTTTAGATAAATTTAGATCCATATTTTCCCCAAGGACCAGGAAAAGACAACTTCAACTTTCCCTTTTGGCATATTTTCCTATAGGAGGATTCAATTTTGTATTTGCAATGCTACATGTACTTTCCAACGATACATGGGTAGTATTTTTTTGGATTGCCTAGAGGATTGTATGGTAGTATTCATGGTTGATTTTACTATTTATGTTTTCTCTTTTGATCAATGTTTGAGTATTCTTGGTTCTATCCTATATCACTGTATTGAAAATAATATTTTATTAAATTATGAGAAAATTCATTTCTTGGTGCGACAAGGTATAGTACTTGAACATGTCATTTATGGGGATGGTATCTAAGTTCATAAATCAAAAGTGGATGTCCTTTCTTCCCTACCATTCCCCAAAAATTTATGGATTGTGCTTTATTTCTTATGTCACACTAGATTTTACCATCTTTCCATTCATGAATTTAGTAGGATTGAACCCCCCCTCTCTCACTCACTCCAAAAATAAAAAGAACTTGTTTTTGATAAAGAATGTGAGTAAGAAGTGGAGTATAACATCACCCCCGGTAATCCAACTACCTCGGTGGAATTTACCATTTGAGCACATGTTTGATGCATCAAACAATGAAGTTGAGGCAATCTTATCATGACGGGTTGATCGAGCTCCACATGTCATAGAATATTCCTCATGTAAATTGGACCCATCACAAGAAAATCACACCACAACTAAAAAATAATTCTTTTCTATTGTTTTTTCCTTGGATAAATTTAGGTTATACCTTTAAGGGTCCAAATTCATTGTGTTCTCAAATCATGGAGCCCTCCGATATATCCCTCAGAAACTAGAAGCCAAACCATGTCTCATTCATTGGATGCTCCTCCTTCAAGAATTTAATTTTAAAATTAGGGATAAAAAAGAAGAAGAGAATTTGGTGGATGACCATATCATTAGGATCCTTCCATCCTCAAGAACTAAATCATCCCCCTATATTCCCATAAATGATATGTATCCTGATAAGCAATTGTACTAAGAGAAATATGATATTCCTTGATATGATGAAACTATAAATTATTTGATATCATCTTTCATTCATACTAATTTAAATAAAAAACAAGATGACCACCTAAAACATGAGTTCCACTGGTACATTTGGTATGGCCCCAAAATTTTGTGAATAAGTAGTGATCAAGTTATCAGTTGTTGTATTCCTGAAAGGAAGTTTTAGTATATCCTTATCTTTTGCCACACACTTTCTTGTGGGGGCAACTTTAGTCCCCAAAAAACTGTTTGCACGGTTCTTGATTATAGTCTATTTTGGACAACATTATTTTGGAATGCCCATGATTTATATAGATCTTGTCCTCATTATCAAAAATTGCGGGATTTCTCTAAAATAAAAGAAATCCCACAACAACCCCTACTCTTCCATGACATTTTCTATGTTTGGGGTATTTAATTTATGGGGATATTTCCCAATTTATTTGGGAACTTGTACATTATTCTGGGAGTTTATTACATGTTAAAATGTGTAGAGGCACGATCCATGAGGATAGATTATTCCAAGAAATTTTTTGAATTTTTGAGAACTAAAAATTTCTATAGGTTTGGATTACCTAGGTCAGCATCAATGACCTGGGTTCTCATTTCTGCATCTGAATAATAACATCACTTTTAAGTCAGCATGGGGTATGGCATCGAGTGTCTAATGCATATCTAGCACAGACGAATGGTCAAAACAAGGTGTCAAATAGATAGGTAAAACAAATTCTTGAAAAATGGTTCAACCAAACAGAAAATATTGGAGTAGTAGACTCGATGATTCATTATTGGATTACCGTACCACCTTCAAAACTCCCATTGGAATGTTACTATATCATCTACTTTTGGAAAGAGTTGTCACCTCCCAATTTAGAGAGTTCAACAAGACAAATGGTATAATAAATAATGAAATTATAATATTTTTGGTGCAGGTGATCAAATGAAGATATAGATTCAGAAGTCAGAGGGAATGTATAGAAATTCATATGAGAACTCTCTGATTTATAGGAAGCAAACCAAGGCTATCGAGGACCGCCTCAACCTTCATCGTTAATTCAACATTGGGCAGAAGTTCCTACATTTCAATGAAAGGATGAATTTGCATCTAGGTAATATTTTTTATTCCTAATTTGTCCTATAAACTGTTACTAATGTTTACCCATTTGGTGTTATTTTGGTTAGAAATAAATAAATAAAGAAAACCTTCACTATCAATGGGAAACGACTGAAATAGTTTCACGAAGCAATTCTAGATTCCTCGATGGAGGAGTTGCAAGTTCAAGAAGAAACCTATGAATGAAACTCCCCAGGTTTTATCCTTCCTTCCCACATTATCTTTTTTTACAGTGATGAAACTTCATAATCTAGGTGTGGGGGATGGGTATATTCTTGGGTTAGTTATGAATTATCATCATCTTTATTTTTTTTATTTTTTTTTCTTGCGGAATAGTATTGTTATATCCCTCATTTCCCCACTTTATTTTGTTCCAAAATATTCTTTTTTATGCAAAATTAATCATGGAAAATGATGCCCACTTTAATCATGGAAAATTATGCCCACTTAATCTTGGAAATTATTAAAAATGAATTAGAAATTTTTCTATTTCAATTTGTTTTAACATTTTTTCTATTCAATTATGGAATTTGTGTTTTAGAATTAATTCAACATTTAGGTGTGACTTTTTTATAGTAAATTAAATTATTGTTGATTATATAAATGGTTTTATCATTTTGAAACCTTTGAGAATAATGGTACCCTTTTTGTGAGTAGTTTATGGGAAATTGTTTCACTTAATACCTCCACACATATTTACACCCAACCATGAAGTGTGAATTTTTCATACTCAATATAAGGTAAATATAAGTTATGTTAATAATTATCATTTATGAAAAATTATTTTTCCACACATTTATTCCTTATCTGATCTTTTTCATTACTGTACCAGATTAACCTATGAATGTGTACCTATTATCCGACTGTTGTACGCCCTAAAAAAACAAAATATAAATAAAAAAACAAAAAACATGGGTTGTATCTTAGGTAGGTCAAGAAACACTCTTCTTAGACCTCTGATCTTGTTATAACTATTACCGTTAGTGTCATGAGGAGATCAAACAAGGGTTTATAAATGAGTGTGAGATTTTTTCCAAGTGAAACTTTTGAAAAAAAACAACAATAAAAATAATAATGGAGAGGAGTGATAAAATGTACAACATATGAGAATATCTAGGTCGGGAGCATACAGTTTAACTTCTAAAAATTCTCAAGTGATTGGTTCTTGAAATTTTATTGCAAAGGATATAGAACAGGCTTAGTGGACATAATCATTTAAGTAGAATTTTTTTATAATAACCTATATTTACTAGATATAATGTGGAGAAAACAACCTGTAATGGTTATCACACACACACATGTGGTGAATTAGTGACATGGTTAAATTTTTTATTATTTTTTCATATTGATATCATGAATATCCTAGGATTTTATTCTGATATAATTTAAGATACATATTCTTCTATGATCACTAAGAATAACTCCGTGGTGTGATTTTTTATTTGATCAAATTACTATCATGGATTAAATTTTAATTTAATGTTAAATCTTAATGAAGTTTAGAATATCTCCATGTATAATTTTTTGGAAATGTGACCCTTATTAAAATTTAAAATGTTTAGTTTTAGGGGTGTGATCGCACCAAAATTCATTGTTTTATTTCCCCCTTACATCAATGTATTAAACTGATTTTGTATTTTAAATTCCAATTATTATAAAAAAATTAACTTCATTTTTTATTCTATTTTTTTTATTACTATTAAAAAGGGTAATTTAACTTGTTTTGGTGAATTTTTTGTTGTCAGATGTGATTCGGAGGATTCATAATGAAGTTCAAGAAAAGCGTCCCAAAATGTGCAGGATCCCAAGAACCCATGTGGACTCAAATGCACATTTAAACTAATCCATGCATCCTATTGGGTTAATTTTTTTTTTATAATAAAAAATTCAATGGGCTAAAAATATTCTGAAGACACCCAACCCTAATTCATTTAGAGGCCTATTCAAACTAATCTGTCTAAGAAATGGAATACGGTCGAAGTCAAAAATGGTGTTATGTATTTTGGATATATATTGAGTTATGAATATCCAAATGATTCCAAATTTTTTGTGGAGATATTAAATATGTGGGCTAACAACTTTTTAGTTTTCTAGGAATATCTATAATTCTATTTGTATGTTGAAAACCATATTCCAAGTGGTTTTACAAAATTGGTGTGTCTAAAACCACCTTCCACTTTACCTATAAATTGGCACCTTGGGAACCCCATTTGGAAGTTATACTAGGGGTAAAGATCTTATATTTTGGAGAAAAAAACGATTCATATCCTCATTCATGAAGTTTTGGATTACCCTATCCTCATAGAGGGTCAATGATGAATGAGAAGTTCCACCTGAGACTTCTCCTCCTTTTGATGGTGAGATAAATGGTGGAAGATCATTTCGAGGAAGCTACAAATACTCGGGAGGGAGTTCCAAAATTTTTTTCCTACTGGTTTTGTATAATTTGTGTGTGAAACATTTCATTGAAATTTTTTCTTAAAATTATTCTTTTTTGAATTCTTTGTTTTGGTTTAATCAAGTGAATCACTTTTTTTTCTCAACACTGATTAGGTTGAGATTTAAAGTGTTAATATTGGGTTGTTTTGATTGGAAAAAACAAGAATCCACTTTATATCACACATAAATGATATATTATTATTATTTGGAATCCCTCACTCTATCATTGAGGTTCAAACCATGATAACATGATTTTTTTCTCAAGGTTTGGTTCATTCAACATCATTTTAAGAGGTAAGAGGGGAATCAAGATCTTGACCAACCTCAACCAAAGGATTTTATTAAACCATGTGTATTTTTCATAATGATGAAATAAAATATATGTATAGTGAACTTGAAATTAAATCCTTCACTCATAATTCTTAAAACACCACATTTATTTATCAACTATTAAACTCTTTAGTTAATTTATTTTATTTTTTAAACTGTTTTTAAAACCACCCCTATTTTAGTAATCTTGATTAAAATTACACACTTTAAACATCTAAAACTCCTTCAAATATGACCTAGGGTATTCTATATACTACAAATCAACTTTAAAAATATAATCAATTTGACATGTCCTAAAAACTCATTCAATCACACAATTTGTTTAACCGTGCATCACTTGTATTTCCAGGGAAGATGGGGCATGTGATTTTCACTAGGTGGACACATGGTTTGACAAACCATTCATCAAACCTGCAAAACAATCTACACAAGGGTTTTGGGGAACATGGTTTTATGGGTGTGAGTGAAAAATTTGGAAAAACCATATGCTAACTATGAACTACCCAAAATCCTCCAAAAGCTTCTAAAACTCACCCAACCGCACCCAAGACATACCTTAAAAAAAGTTGATTAAAACAAGGGTAAAATTACAAAAAAAAATAGTCACACCTCCAAAAGGTTAATGATATTACATATATGGTATGTAACACCAAAATTTATATGTGGAACACTTTAAGTACTTGAGACAAGTTTGGTGTGAGTTATAATTAATAGGCTATAGCTCTGATGTGATTAAGAATCTCAATGGGGCCTATGTTTTTGAGATTTAACTTTACCTTTTTCCCAAACCTCATGACTCTATTCCATTGAGATATAAAAATAAATACTTTATCTCTAACCCTAAACTCTAGATATAATGAATGATTTTCACTATAGCTCTTCTATTGAATGAATGTTAATTTGATGTGTTGTGGAATGTACTTGGCCATTTTAGAATTTATTCAACTGGTTCAGGTACCAATAACTCATTTTCATCAATGTTATCTAAATGCACGGGTGTTATAAATTTCTTTCCATAGAGGGATTTATAAGGATTTTTTTAATGTGTGAGTGGAATCTATATTTGATTGAGAAATAAAATATAGGAAGATATTGATCCCAACCACCATTTTAGTCCATAGAGTAATCTCTCAATATATCCTCAAGTTTAGGGATATTTATTTTATATTGACCATCGGTCTAGGGGTGATAGAACATGATCAATTTGAACACTATGTTTAAGTTAGGTTGGATACATTTCTAGAACATTGAGGTGAACCTTAAATCTTGATTATATATGATTGATAGTGGTGTTCCATGTTTAATCACCACTTATTTGATGTATATATTTTATATATGAATGACTAAGAAGCCCCCTTGAATAGAAATTAAGTGATTGGTATTTTTAAGATAGTACCCTATAACCCATATAGTATTACTTCCTTTGAATGTATTTATAAGACCTAAAAAATCTATGGTGATGTTCTCCCATTTCCATGAATGTATGGCTATTGGTAGCATTATCCCTTTACATATTTTCCTTGTTTCTTAACTTATTTATAAACCATGAAATGTTATGTATATTTAGTAATATCATTCTCCATATTGTACCTCCGTTAGTGCTCTCAGAGATCTATATACATCGTTGTGTTCCCTGGGTAGATAGAGAATGTTGAACAATGGGAACCCTTCAATAGATATTAATTTATCTCAATTTATTATTGTTTTTTTCATGAAATATCCCAATCTAACCCTGAATCAGTCTCTCTAGATGGCCCATGAAATAAACTTAGGTGATTTTCTAAACATCCTAAGATAAAAACCACTATTAGAGCATCATATATAAAATCATGGTAAGGATTTCACCTAATAAAAAATTAAACTTGCAGCTTTCCTTCAGAATTATGGCATGGGAACCCCATATATTATAGATCCAAGAATAGAAAAAATAAATAGATATAAAATAACAACAAACCCAAAAAAAATTCTAGAAAACAAAAACATAAATTTCTAAATTGATTATCAATCTCACCATGCATTTAAAGAATCCTTTAAAAAATTTATAAGTGCAATTTATATTAAAACATAATTTTGAAAAATTATTTTAAAAACCTGATTTAAAACCCAAACAAGATAAAACTTATAAATAATTGAAAAATACATCCTTAATATAAATATATAGAATAAAAAAATTCTAAAAATAAAATAATAGTTGAATTCAAGTAATATAGATAACAATAAAGTAAGGGATGTTAATAAATAATAGGTTAGGGATAAAGGTATAGTTGAACCATAATATAAAATAATGAAAATGAAATAATTACATGGAGAAATGATAATAATTAAATAAATCATAACAGACAAATAAAGTGTAGTGAAAAGAAAAAACAATGTATATATAGTCATCAGTAATTACTAGATACATCTTGAGATGATCCTAAACATACTTATGTGGAACCATCTTCCATCCTATCAATACATTCCCAATATATAACCCCTTGGCTACTCTAACCTAGCCTAACTACTGTTACTCCACCATTTCCTAGGTAATCCTTACTAGGGGAATATTTTGTGACTCATTAAGATTATACAGTGACCATATCTAAACCTCCAATTAAGCACCTAAGAACCCCATGAATTAAGTAGTGAGTGGTGAGATAACATTTATAATGAAATCATCCCCACCCAACCTCAAAAAACCACCATATAAAAGCCGCATATAATATAAATATATCAAAAACATGTAATATTTCTATTCATATTCCATTAGTTCTCTGAAACACGTGGTTATAACATAAGGGTGAAATGTATTTATGAAAGATGATTAATAAATGTGAAAACTAGGCCTTGAGTTCAAAACTAAAGTTACTATAATTAAAACATCCTTTAAAAGCCACATACAAACTAAAATATCTAAAAATATATATTTTTAAACTTCCAAAGGGACATTGTTACCAAACCACAAAATTTAAATTTTAAATCCTTTTATGAAAACTATTTTGAAATCATATAATATTAGAAACATTTTGAAACCAAGGGATAACCCCACATTGAAACCATTTAATTTAAAAACCCATGGAATACGTAAGAAAAAAACATTAATAAAAAATTATATAAACACAATAAACATGTAGAAACAATAAAAATCACAATAAAAATTCAAAATACACATTAATGCTTTGTAAGGTTAAATCCCATGTAATAACCCCTTGAAAACCAATAATTTTTGTCAAATGAAACCAATTATAATTTGAAACCTCCTTGAAATAACTGAAGTATTTTTTTTAAAAACCACTAATCATGAACATTGATATATAAAATATATAATCTCAAATTGAAAATATATTTATAAATATAAATCATACATTTAATTAAATAAAAAAAGAACACTATAAGAAAAATACCCTATACCAACGGTTTGAAACCGTTGGTATAGGCCTCCAAACCGTTAGCTAGTAAGCTGCGGGGATAAGTCTATACCAATAGTTTTGGAAAAAATATTGGTATAAGAAGTATGAAAAATATAAACCAACGGTTCCATAAAACCATTGGTATATGTATTTCAAAAAAGAAGCATTATGTTGGTTTTGATCCCAGTACCTTCAGTTTATGATTGAACGACCTAACCACTAACCCAACTTGACTTTTCTGAACATAATTTCATAAATATATATATGTATTATCATAAATATTTTAAATTTTGATTTATTTAATGTTATTTGTAAGAGGATTCTATAAAAAATATATGTAACTATACCAACAGTTCTCAAAACCATTGGTACAGACCTATACCAACAGTTCTCAAACTGTTGGTATAGATTCATTGATTTTGGACCAACGGTTTGGCCAAAACCATTGTCATAGGTCCATATAAGTAACCTATACCAACAATTTCTCCAAACCATTGGTATTGGTCCCCATATACTAACGGTTTATCCAAAACCATTGGTATATGTCCAAATTAGTGACCTATAAAAATGGTTTTGGCCAAACCGTTGGTATAGGTCCATATAAGTGAACTATACCAACAGTTTTCCCAAAAACGTTGGTGTAGATCTTATTTATAGTAGTTGAAAAAACATAGAAAAACCTAAATAATCCTTGTGAGGATGTAATTTAATTCTCGAACATGGGAAGAACAAGAACAAGGGACCAAACCACATACAAAATCATCAAGAATCATAGGGGTTTAAGTAAAAAAACACTCCTTAGGGTTTGGATAAAAAAGTGATCGAATAAAAAGAAAGAGAGAAAACAAGAGGAAAAGAGAAAGGTGATAAGGAAAGAGACTTTCTTCAAAGGATTAACCAGGGAATCAAGGATGAAAAGATAGAAAAGAGACGTGTTTTCAAGGAGGGTCTCTCTATGGATTTCCTTAATGTATCTTGGTTATTTGGGGAGAGGGGTGACCCATTTTGGGATTTTAATTTGAAAAGGTGGAATATTCATTTTATATTTTTAAATACTTGGACATGCCACATGGTTTGTCTGCATAGTTTAACAAACCATGAAGAAACTGTGAAATCCTTACTATACTTTCCTAGCAAGTCTCATGTTTTGTGAAAACATGCATAAAATGTAAAAAATACATCTATTAAAAATTTAATGTCTTTTCACAAGAATCTACATGGTTATTACAAACCGCACACCAATCATGCTCCTTAAAATGTAACCCCAAATATTTAAAAATTAATAAAAATTTGACATGAAACTCATATAAAAACTAAGAACCATTAAATTAATACAATAATTAGGAAACTAATGGCCAATGTGTGAAAATTCTCCCCACCATAACACTTTATTCCCCATAAAATTCACTCTGTTTGTGGATGAAGATTCCATAGGGAAACACAAATCAGAATAAATAACAACTTGAAAGATAACTTATGAAGCACTTAAAATTTTTTAACCTAAAGAAACTAGGAATATATCCAAAACCACATGTTTGACATGAAAACATAAGGATAATTCTAATAAGAAAAATAAGTTGAGAACCATAACGAGTCTCCTCACTATTTAAGGATTTTACTAACATAGTGGGTTAGAAAAACAAAAACCCATCTAAAAGAACTATTATGAAATATAAATTGAATTCCACCTAATAATACATGAATATAACATCTAATAAACCAAAGGTGCATCTACAATTTCATTTAATCAAGGATTAATTTCTATAAATAGACACAAGTAAATGAAAATCCCCTAATACATGCCAGATATCAAACCTAACAATAATAAGATGAACCATGAAATCCGGGAAAAGAAAGCTTATAGAATGGAATAACTCAAAGTGATGGGTGGAACCACTATCAACATTCTAAGGTTGATAAGGATTTATTCCATAGATAATTCTTCGACTTAAAAAACATTTAGAGTTTTCTTAAATAACCACAATAGAGACATGTCTTTGGAACACTTGATCAAGAGTGATCAGAAATTTGGAATTGATGTAACTAAAAGAACATGAGTGTTTACTTCCTTTCAGAGGGAATAATCATAGGATATGAACAACCTCTTGAAATGGGTTTATCCAGTTTCCACAGTTCAATCAATAAGGAACCTTTACTATCTCTTAAAGAGACTTGGCTACTACCCATCAATGGTAAAATTTAGAAACCTAATTTGATATAAAATATTCACCCAAAAAAATCCTTAAATGATATTAGTTTGGAAGAAATAAATTTGAAACTAAGATCTAGATGAATACCCTTTATAATAAATGGATTTAAATGAATCACTTGAAGAAATATTATAAGAATCTGGATTAAACTCCTCAAAATGGTTAATATAATCCTTCACCAATAATTGTCCATTATAGAGACACACAATCCTTACTAAATTCTTCAAACATACTTTGAATGGAATAAACCACTAAGAAAATGTGGTCTTAAAGAGTTTCTTCATCATACCACTTTCCAAATGGGATGACACCATGATGTTCCACCAATCTTGACCAAGACCTTCAAAAAAATCCAAGAAAACTCTCACCCTCAATGCTTTAGGAGTTGAAAAAGTTTTAAAAATCTCCTCAACATTATTTTTCCACTAAATAGCCTCTATAGGAACTAAATCACCATGAAATATACGTAATTATTAAGAGAACCAAAAGTCTGCCAATCTAGAATGAATCAAGGTAGAGTCACCAACTAGAGGAGCCACACTCGATCACTAAGATAAAAATATCTTATAATTCTTTATGACCTTTCTTGGAGGGATAGTCTAAATTATAAGGAAAATAGAAAGATAAATCAATAACCATTCAAACTCAAGTTATACATAGTCAGAAGTAAATATTATCTTAGAATAACAACCCATAAAAATAAACATATCACAACATTACTTGAAGTATCACTTCAAATAATTTCAAAAACCCACTATATAGTTAAGGAAACATATGAATTCAATTTGAAAATAACTTTAAATCTACACAAGTTCTTTATTAAAACATATACAGGTTCTCAAATTTAATTTCCTTCTATTTAATTTTATTAAATGACTTTAAAAATTTCAAAGCTAACACTCACCTTTTAAAAACAATATTTTAATATCAAAATATCATTGTAACCAATAAAAATAAAACTAATATACCAGGGGAATATAATTAAAATTATCCAAAATAGAATCTACGTAGAAATTGGAAAATTTTGGATTAAAGGGATCTCAAAAAAATAATGGAAGATAAGGTTTGTTCATAGTTTGGCTACATAATTTGGATAATTGTGTGAAAAAATCATGAAAATTCACGAGAATCCAAACATAAATAATTTATTAAGCTCCACATGTTTTTCCAGACCATTCAGGTTAACCATGAACCTTAGGTTCTTTCATCCTTTATATCCCTAAAATATTTAAAAACATTAAATGTACCTTTAAATATCAATAGAAACCAAAATACCATCATCCTAAATCAAAATAAACCTGAAAAAATATGTGAAACTAAATATTCAAGACTCACAACCCAACATATCTAGGAAAATCAAGGTTTAGGATGAATATGAGTTAGATATTCTCTTCCCACACACACCTATTGAGTTTTGAAAATCCTAACTCCAATATAATAGACGAACCTAAATAGTATAGGGTGCTCTGATACCATTTTTTCATAAACCAATATAGATCACCCATGAAAAAAGATCTCTATCTAGTTTGTGACATGAACCGATGTGCATTATTGATATCCTCATACTAGAAATAAGTATCATGAAATTAGATATAAAATCATGGGAATGATTTATCCTAATAAACAAAATTGAACATTGAGCTTTCCCTATGAAGTCTAGCATGACCACCCCATATATCATAGATCTACGAAAGAAAAATAGTAGCCATAAAATAATAAAAAAACAAAAAAAAACATGGCCAGAAATAAAATCCATAAAAAATTAGAATAAATATAATAACTACAATACAACCAAGTCAACATAAATAATATAGAAGGTTGACATAGTTTATGAATCAAAAATAAAAAATAAAAACTAAAATAACCAAAAAAATCTCGATGTGATCTCAAGGTCACCATACATCACCCAAAGTACATCACTCCATAAGTGATCCCAAAACTAAACCTGATCCTTCAATACAAACCTAGGACTTCTGAAACTAAGTGGCATTGATAGGGTATGAGAATAATAGCCTAGTAGGTAATCAATATAGATTCCCTATAATTCTTTCCTAAAATATTCCAAGAATTTTATTTGAAATACAATATTTTAAATTAGGGTTTTCATTATTTTAAGATAGAAAATCACATATTCATTTCCAATTTTATTTTAAATATGAACATGTGTTTAAAGAATCATATACAAATTTTATTAGATCAATTTACTTTAAAACGTAATTTTTAAAACTCCTTTTAAAAATAAAATTTAGAACCTATATAAGAGAAAACACATAAATCATCGATTAATAAATCCTAAAGATAAATAGAGAGAAGAGAATAAATGAAATTTTGAAATAGTAAAAATAGCCATGTAATCTAGATAACAATAAAGTATGTGAAGAAAATAAATAATTTCCCAAAGATAATGGTATATTTGAACCATAATATAACATAAGGATAATGAAATAATTCCTTAAGGAAATTATAATAATTAAAATGAATCAGGACTGATACATAAGTGATGCGAATAGAAAAATTAAAGTATACATAATCATTATAAATTCCTAGAAACCTTGTAATATGATCATATGAATACTTATATAGAACTATCTATTGGAATATCAATCCATTCCGGGTATATAACCACCATAATACTCTAACGGAGCCTCATTGGTGGCACTCCCCCATGGCCTAAATAATCCATAACCATGGGATAATGTTGATATAATTTGGACTAGACACTCAATATACCATTAACATGCCTATGATATCCATGAATTATGTGTTTATAGGTTTGGTAACATTTATAAAGAAATCACTCTCAACCCATCATGGACAAAACCTTATGCAATCCCCATATAATATAGATATATAAAAAAAACATAATATCTCAATGTATATTGTACTAGTTTTATAAAAGAATTTTTCATTGAAGAGTGAAATGTATTTATAAAAATTTATTATTGATGGTTCCAAATAGGCCTTGTGTTCAAAACTAAAGTTATTATCATAAAAAAATCCTATGAAACCCACCTCAAAACAAAAATTCTCATAAGAAATTTTTTTAAGTGTTAAAGGGGCCTTGTTACCAAATAATTAAATTCTACTTTGAAACCCCATTATGAAGACTATTTTGAAATCATATAATTTTAGAAACACATTGAAACCAAGGGATAACCATACATTAGAATGATTAAATCTAACAAACCACAGAAAAAATGGTACAATATTACTATACAATTATAAAATCATTATAAACTTTTAGAACCAATAATCATCACAAGAAAAATTCAAAACACACATTAAAGTCTAATAACGTGAAATCCCATGTAAAAACCCTATTAATACAAATAAAATTTCCAAGTGAAATTAATTACAATTTAAAAACCTACATGAAATCACTAAAACTTTTTTTTAAGAAAAACCACTAAAAAAATCATAGATATATAACATATATAATTTCAAATTAAAAATATGTTTTGAACACTCATGAATTTTTGGAATTCTCAGAAAATGAAAAAAAACAGAAACACCTATATCAACCATGTGCATATGTGATGAAATTATCAAAAATGGTAAGAATAATACCCAATGACTGACCCACACACCCTATCATTAGGTATAAAATGGATTTAGTTAAAAATCCCTACCTAGTGTTTTCCTAACAATAGTTAAAGGAATGATAAAGTGATAAAACAATAGGAAAAGGGAAATCAAGAAGGAAAGAGCCATGCCTTGAATTATTCACCTAGAAATTAGTGAATAAAGTACACAATAAGGATGAGGAGTCAGAAAGGGTTGTGCTCTGGACTCCCTTGGTTCATCTTAGTCAAGTGGTGAGAGGGGTGACCCATTTTTGAGTTTAAATTGGAAAGGGCAGAATATGAATTTCATGTTTTTAAACACCAAGATAGGTTACATGGTTTGGATACACGGTTTTACAAACCGTGAAACAACCATGTACCCAACACTAGAATCATTTGGGAGGATACACATTTTATCCACACACTAATTATTCAAGAAATGATTATTAAAAATTGAAGTCCTTCACAAGGGTAATCTCATGGTTACCACTAACCGTGTGCCAATTGTGATCCCTACATTGAAATTCTATATTTTAAAAAATTCAGGAATATTTGTCTGAAAACTCAAGGAGAAGGCCCTGAACCATTAAATAAATAAAATAATAAGAAAAATAAAGGCTAGGGTGTGATATTATTTATAGTTGTTTCCTAAATATAACTAGTACTTCATTATCAATGATGAACTCTGAGGATTTTCCCTTTATTATTGCCTCCATATTCTTTAGTATCTTCACATAATCCCTTTTGATCTAACATAATCTTTTCAAAAATGGATGGTTAAGTAATTATTTGAGAAATTTAGGATTTGGTTCATTTATATATTATTCTCATGTCCATGTTTTTAATGTCTAAGGAGATTGGATCCTTCTCAATTATGTCCACTAAAAAGGATGATGTATATTTTTTACATATATTATCTACCACTTTATTCACTATCCTAGGATGGCAGTGGATTGGGAAGTAATAATCCTTGATTAGATCAAACCATCATTATTGGAACATATTTAGATCATTTTGTGTGAATATATACATACATATCTTATGATTTATATATATATATATATATCACTTTTTTTCATAGAGAAAACGCCCCAAATATTCAATGTGAATATTAACACAACCATCTTCAGATCATGCATTGAATAATTTTTCTCCTGCACCATCAATAGTCCTAATAAATTTGTTATCACCTTATCATTTGGTATGAATATAACATAATTCCTTATTTATAGAATCATTATATATAAAAAATACTTTCTGAATTGTGGGTTATGTGAGTATAGGTGCATGATTAACATATTATTTAATTACATGAATCTCTCTTCACATTCATCAGTCCAAACAAATTTTAATCCATTATGGGGTTTCTTTGTTAGTGGGTTTGACAATCATGAGAAGTTACTCACTAATCATTAATAATACCCAGCTAATTTGAGAAAAATATTGTAAAGACCTAGAAATTCCGTATAATTTTTTTCAAATAGTTTGGGATTATTATGAGTCTGCAAAAATTGATGGCGCTTGATTCCAAAGCCTGGTGTGCCCGGAAAAGAATTTTGAACTTCTTTTAAGGTATGTTCAGTAAACATGTGAGCGGGAATTTATATATTTTTAACCGGTGATTGGAATTGAACTGTGAGGGAACTCTTGAACTCGTAGCGTTGAGATTCTCTTAAGGGAGGCTTAACTTAAACCACAATAGGTCGTGTGAAAAATATAGTTTTTACAGACTTTTTGAAAGAATAATAAAATAACATAACTTGTAATTTTATTTTTCTAACACCTCTTGAGTGATGGTGGAGGGGACCATAGAGGTGGTGTGGAATTTAATGATAGATATTAAATTCTTGGTTACACATAGGTTTTGTAACCACCCGTCATATAATTGATAAGGTTTATTAATTAAAAAATTTAATGAAACCATTAACTGAAAGGAGAGTTAAACTCTTAACTCCTCCTTTTAATTATTCAAATGTGGGAAACTAAGAGGATTAGTGGATCATGGGGGGATTCTATCATAGATCATAATAACTCTAAAGAAGCGCCAATGATAAACCCCTCCAATGAAGAATGGTGGCTTGAATGATGTTGTTGGAGGAATCAATCTGGGATCAACGAACGCCGATGGCTTCAACGAATGTGGATTCTTCTTCCACGACCGCGACATCCCCTACATTTTTGAGGTAGGGATTTTTATTTAAATCCAATTGATCATATTAATTCAAACCCTCATTCTAGGAAAAAAATGAAAAAAAATGATCAACTAAAACAAGTTGATCTGTGTTTTTATAAAACTGCGGGGTGGTTGTTGAGGGGAAAGTTTGAATGGGGTTAATCATTATCTATGTGATGTATTGTTTACCACCCACAAGATATGATGCTAACGTAGAGGGAAAGGGACAAACAAACAAGGATCGGAATCTATGCCACTTTGGTTTTTGTTGCGTTATTTTGGGGAAAATTTTTAACTCAATAGAATCTTGAATCCGGGAGCCACACAGTGACATCAACATCTCGAAAGGCCTGTAGGTGAAATCAGAAGGGAAAAAGGACCACCAGAGCTCACTCGGTGCCCCGCAGAAGCCCGGGAGGAGTGGCACCAGTGCGGAGACGTCGGAGACCGATGCCAGCAGGTGATAGTGCCGACCGGATCACACCAGCCGTGAAGGGAGGTGGTTCCCATAGGCGCTACGGAATATAGAAGGGGAAACCGACGTCGGCAAGCCACAATGGCAACGAGCGGCGTGCCGTCGTGTCCCGCAGAGGGAGGTCATGACTTTGAGCCTCAGTGGAGGGGACCTGCACCCTGTAGGTCCTGATAAAAGGAGGGAAATTCCATGTGGCACCACCATTACAAACCGAGATGACAAAATGTCCGCTCGGGAAGGAAGAGCTGACCCCGCGCAGCCCGGCGGGCACACCCAGCCAAGGCGGGCCGGGCCGGTCCGCGACCCAGCGGGCCGAGACCATGGCCCAACCCACTCTGGCTAGTCTGTGGCCCAGTGGGACAAGCCTGAAGCCTAGACCACTTAGTATGACCTAGTCGGTTCGGGCTGTGCCGGTCGGGTCAGTCCGACCGGGTCAGACTAGACCCAGACCCTTTTCTATCCATATATGCTTAAAAGGATTTATCTCACAAACCAGACGTCCGTTTGATGAACCATCTGCGGCGATGGAATACATGAAACAAGATGATCCTTTTGAGACACTCCACATTATTTTTTAAGAATGTTTGAGTATGTAAGGGTTGGATCGAGCCTGAATCCAACCCATCCCTCGGTATTAAAAAACTTATAACTCACAGATCGGGCGTCCAATTGACACGTCATTTTTCACATTGGAACCCTGACGACATTGCGGTACTTTGGGTTACTCCTTTGTAGTAATTTTTGGAAGTTTAGGCATGACCGATATCTTGAGGAATAGATTCTTTGAAACTCATGCCCACTGAGTGTGGGTAAACCTATGGCTGGCTGTCAATTAAAGAAAGAACCTGTGTTGATCAGCATCATAGTGACCCTTTGTGGATCAACATCATAGATACCCTCTGTGGATCAGAATCATAGAGACCCTGTGTGGATTAGCATTATATTGAACCTGTGTGGATCAGTAGTGCATGACCCGATGATGATGAACCTTAGAGAGGACCATCATGGATCAATGACATACGACCATGTGTGGATCAAAAAGGTAGCATCTCCTTCGTGGTTAATTTGTGGAAAATTCATAATAAAATAAAATTATATAGCTTTAGACTAATCATATTTATTCATGAACTCTGAGTTGTATACCTAGTTTGAGATGAGTCCTTTTCTTTGTGCTTTGTGATTGAGATCATGCTTTGTGGTTTTCTTTTGTGGAATTTTGAGAGACCTTCGAGGGTCTCGGGGTCCCTACTGTGTATTGTTATACTCACCCCTGCACGAGCTTCGCTCAAACCTTGTTGTGTCTTGTGTAGACGATGGAAAGATTGGTTGAGACTTTAGGGATCCAGGACCAGGCAGTATATGGAGGTGACTAGTTGACGTGGAGTGCTGCAAAGACGAGTTGTACCTACCCTTCAGGTAGGATCCTTGTTGGATGATCTCATGAGCTTTTTTCTGTTGTAGTTGTATCTTTTCAATTGGTCTTGTATTCCGGACCCCTTTACATTCAGTACACACTTTTACTACTGCAGTTTTACTACATGGTTTTCATATTATCATGTTCATGGTCTATGTGTTTGCATGTTTAAAGGCAATGCCTTCCCACTTTCAAGGATATGCCTTTGTGGTGCTAGTCACCAACCCCTGGACTATGGAAGGTGGGCATGGAGTAGTCATGAAACGAGCCCTGGGGGACAGGTCATAAAAAATATAGATCTCTATTAATTTTTTTAATTTGATACATTCTTTAATCACCTTTATCTTTAAAGGATCCACATATATCCCCTTATTTTTCATAACATTCCCTAAAAATGTCACATGCTCTGTCCAAAATTCACATTTACTATACCTTTAATATAACTTAGCATTTATAAAAGTATTGAACCCAATACTAAAATTATCCTCATATTCCTTCATACTTTTAGATTATATGATAATATCATCTATAAAGATTTCAAAAAATTTGTCTAGGTAATTTTTGATAACTCTATTCACCAAGCCTATATATTTTTTTAGAATTAGTGAGTTCTAATGGAATTACTATGAATTTATAGTTTCATACCTTTTATGGAAGGTTGTCTTGTGAATATCTATAATTTTTACATTTAATTCATGATATATTTACTGAAGGTCTACTTTAGAAAAGTAATAGGATCTACATTGTTGATCCAAAAAATCATAAATCTATGGTAGGGGGTCTTTTTTTATCATGATCTTATTAAGTTCATGATAATAAATGCATATATGCATTTCCCCATCATTATTTTTGAAAAAGAGGATTTGAGAACCCCATGGAGAATCACTTGGGTATATGAATCCCTTGTACAGATTTACTTATAGTTACTTATTTCATTCTTCCGTTTTAATGTAAAAAATTATATAGAGATTCTAAGATATGGGTAGAGTTATAGGTATATGTTCAATTGATAACTCAACCACTCAGTCATGAGGTAGACCAAGGAACTCTTCTAGGAATAAATCAGCACATTCCTTCATAATAGGAATATCCTAAATGGTGACCCTATCCTTTATATCAATAATTTGATCTAGCTATTCTATTTCATAAGTCAATGATATCCATTATTTATAAGGATTTTCCAAAGTATATTCATGATCATCCTTACACTTTTATAGAATCATAAAATGATAGTCCATATGAAAATTTATTTACTTCTCCCAAAAAATGATTTTGTATCTATATAAATATAACTAATCTATGCCTAGTATTGAATAAAATTATACTAAAGGGAGTATAAAAAGGTATTCTAGTATATTCAACCCACAAATAGTAACTAGGTAGGAGTTATATACTTTAGTTGAAATGATTGAACCACTTGGTATTTTCAATGTTAATTCAACATGTAGTTGTTGAGGTGATGTTTTAATAGTTCTACAAGACCTACATGATATTAAATAATGCATAAAACTAGAATAAAAAGAATTTTATATTCTTCAATGAATAACAAGTTTACCTATCACCTCTTCATTTTCATGAACCAACTCACCTATAGTGATAACATAATATCATTATTTCTTTCTTTTACAATTTTTTTTTTCATCGGTTATCTCTGACAACCCTTGGCTTGGATGATTGACTTGCATAGTGTTGTGATTCTTGCAATAAAAAAATTAGACCATAAATTTAGGATTTATTTAACTCTTCTTTTCTTCTATCATATTATCAACCCTCTTCACCTCTATTAAACAATAATTAGATTGATTATCCTACTTTTCAAACTTGGAACACCTACTTGTTCCCTTGAGGTAGTTTTTGTGATTCTTCTTCTCACACTAATGAAAAGTGGATAGTTATATTTTCTTCTCTCAGTGAATTTTAACCATTAATACTATGGAATTAAAATTTACCCTTTTATTTTTATCTACAACACCTATGACCATTGAAAATCCTTAATCTCCATCTTTACTTAAAAAAAAAACATATTATTTTCTTATAGTTTTCAATGTCTCAAATTACCAAATATTTTCTAAGACTTAGACTTACCCACTAATGAAGTGGTTAACCTTAAATTAAAGGTAAATGATAAATCCATAGGCATACTATTTGGACCAAGGTTTTGCACTACTGGGAATGAATTATTTTGTGTTTGTTTTCAATACACGCTAGGCTGATCAAGTATTTTTCAGGTCACTTGATCTTATGGTTTCTCTGGATTAAGTGTTGAAGGTGGCATCATTTCCTAGTTTCTCCAGATTTTTGGAGCTCAAAATTAGGAGGAATGAGAAAGTTTCGCAAAAGGTGGTTTTCCCAGAATGAATCTTCTAAATATGGTAAAGGCGTGAAGTTTCACAAATGTTGGAGCTTCATAAAGATATAAAGATTCAAAAAGGAACCTGTCTTTTGTTGTTGCAAGGGTTTTAATGTTCTCGAAGTAGTTTTCACGATTAATGGTTCTGGCATAAAGAAAAGATGATAATCATTGTGATTATGATATGCTTTGAAGATGGGTAATTTTAACTGGATATTCGTGAAGAAAAGGACCTTCATAAAATTGAATGGAGAGCCTCATGAAAAGGCTTTGGGTAGATGGAATGTTTTTCCGAAGGTCATTTCTATAAATAAGTTGCCTCTCATCTTCAGAAGGAATAGAGTGAATTTGAAAAAAGCGTGAAACAGTATGATTTTTTAATGGTGATTCATGAAGGTTTTTGTTTTTCAAATTTGGAACTCTTTAATAACTCATTATTTTTAAAAAGTATGGTTCATAACTATGTGAAACATAGGTTTTTTTGAGAATAAGATATTCATAAATACTTAGAGCTTCATGAAGGTGTGAAGTTACACAAAGGCTGGGAGCTTCATGAAGGTTATAAGATTCATGAAAGTGTGTGGGTTCATGAAGGTTGAAACATATTTGAAACTAAAATGGGCTTTTTGTAAAGTCTTAGATCTTCATAAACAGTAGTTTTGAACATATGGTTTTAGTGAATAGTGATTTGATGTCCATCAATTCTGGAATATGGTGTAAGGAAATCCTCATGATAATAAGCTAGAAATACTTATATAACTAATAGTTTGATGAAACCTTCACGTTGATAAGATGAGTAAGACATCACCGAAGAATTTGAGAAAGAGGGAGTTGATAGAAGTGATCTGAGGGAGGAAGTGTACAACCCATAAAATTATTGTAAATGAAGTTGTCCTGGAATGAAATGAAAATGTCTAGAAAATTGTAATCAACAATAAATAGTGAAGATTAGTGGATTTTGGTACAAATAATGCACTGTCTTTTAATGATCCTTGGACTAGAGATTAGTGGTGAACTAAGTAAAACTTTCGTGTTGTGTTTCTATTTCTGTATCTGAGTTTTTGATAAATACATGATTCCATCAGGTAGGTTTAAAAAGTTCCTACCAACATCAGGATAAGATCTGTCTCATTTGAAGAAAAAGTTGACACCTTGATTCACTCCTCACATATTATGGTTTTTAGGTTCCTACAAGTGGTATTAGAGTGAATGAGTTATTGGTTTTAAATACGTCCTCTATTGTTATGGAGAATTAATTGAATATTAGGGGAATTCCACTTTCTGATGGAAATAACTCTCTGATTTGGAATAATTGAATGATATATCATCTTATATATATTTTAATGAAAGTTTTCTATGACAAAAATCACAGTATATAGGTTAGTGATGCAACAATTATTTATATGGGTAAAACAGACAGAAAAATACTTGATTCAAATACTAAAGCTCAAAATTATCTTACTGTAGCACTATCTGATCAAATCTATCTGAAGAGGATGAGTTTCACTTCAAACATGTCCATATGGAAGAAACTATAAAATATATATGAATTTAGTAATAAATTTTAGGAGGCCAGGCTTCAATTTTTTCACAATCAGTTTGATGATCTAAAAATGTATCCAGATGAAAAGGGAGATAGTTTCTTTTATTGCATTACTGAAGCTATTGGATCTCTATGAGGGATTGGGGAATAAATTTAGGATATTAACATCGTGACGAAAATTATAAGAAGGCTCCCACATCTGTACAATCCAAAAGTGTCATCCCTTGAGAAAAGACATTTGTCCAAGATTTCTATTGATGATCTACTTAGTAGTCTGGTGGCTTATGGAACAAGAGTCAAACCAAAAGATACAAAATATGAATAATTAAGAAAATATCATTAAAATAAAAGTAAAAACTAGACATTTGAAAATTTAATAATGATAGAAATTAAGAGGATGAAAAAACTCTCACCCTTTTTTTCTAAATAATTCAAGATAGGAATATGGATATTTGAATGAAAGCACAATTTGTCTTGTTTCCAGTGTGTTAATGTAGGGCACATTGTTGATCAGTTCTCCAGGAGATTAGATGATTTATAAAGTGAAGAATAAATCATGAAAATGACTTAGAAGAGGTTCCTGTAAAAGGAAAACTTAAAATTAGGAAATAAATTATAGATAACAATCTTTGTATGAAAATAGAAACAACGTAACAATGACTTTTTGGAGGATTTAGAACCAGAGTTTAAATATGATATTTAAGAGTCCCTGATAGCTATAGTTGAAAAGGTAATACCTATGAAAGATAGATACAGTTAGTTCAATGGTGTTGTTTATCTCAAGGTGTAACTTGAGGGTTATCTTGATGATATTGAAATTCAATGAAATAAAAACATAAATATGGGAGTTTTGTTGAAGGATTAATCAGAGTATGTGGATTATCTTGAAATAGAGATTGATAGACTGTAAGTAGAGGAAGACGAACATTTGAAAATTGTTGAAAGCTAGAAATTGGTTGTGGAGTTTATACTCGGGATTAAAGAGTGTGTAAAATTAATCAATGACCATATATCCAGACTGGAGGAAAATGATAATATAGTTGTGTTCCTTGATGAAGAAGTCACATATTTAAGAAGTAAACTAAAAACTGAATCAAAATCAAGGAAAAAAAATATTACCTTTGGAAAGGATTTCAAATGCATCGATTTTGGAAAGAGTTAAACATGGGTTATAAGGAGTAGATAAATCCTTGAGTAATCCAAGATCTAAATTTATGGAAAAAATTCGAACTAGGTATGATGTAGAAACTTCAAAGGCTAGAAATAAGATAAACTAAATAAAAGGGAAGAAGAAATTTGGACATACCGCAAAGGTTCCTGATGTCTTAATCGAAAAATATTTAAACCAAATATAAAATAAAGTTGAAAATAATCCTTAATTATTTTGAGAGTATCATCAGTCAAATTCTTATTAAAAACAAGGGGACATATGGATGAATAGAAATGAGAAGATATTTCATCTTATGAAATTTCATTTTTATGGATTTCTGGGCCATACCATGTATTACTGTTAATAATCAATGATCTATCTAGATAGGGAATCAAATGATAGTCAATAAAAGAGACTAAGAACATATAATTCATTATATAGAGGAAATAATTTATATGGATATTGTTTTCACTATTCTCACTTTGGCTATAAATCTATTCATTTCAGGTTGAGGAAATGTGGGAACAATAACTACATAACTCAAAGACAAGTCTATACCGGTCAACCAAGAATAATTAACCTTGAAAATAGGTATTCTCCTATATAATAATAATATGATTATGATTCAACAATGCATGGTGAAAATAGATTGGAGAGGTCGTCTTTTGTCTCTACTCAATTAGGTATCTTATGGAAAGAAAAGAAGAAGATTTAGAAAACCAACCTGGTAGAAATTGATATCAAGGATTCAAAGAATAGTACAACCTAGATTTTTTATAGAAGATTCTCATCCCACAAGAATGGAAAATAAGTTTTTTTTGAAAAATTTTAAGAAAAGGGTTGATGGAACTATGATATTTGGAAATGATGGTACCTTAAGAACAATGGTAGTGGAAAAAAAAGAATTATCATATGATGAGCTAATGAAGAAAAAATTTCTCCACATAGATGGATTGCATCATAATATTCTAAGTGTGAGTTAAATTTTTTGAAAATGTAATGGTAGTGGAATTTAATCATAAGTGGTTCAACATCAATGGAAATACTTATAATTCTCTTATGAATGGCTGTAGGAAAAAATAGTAATTTATACTAGGTTTTAAAGTTAATAAAACATAGGTTTCTTAAAAATTGAAGAGAAAAACTTGTGGCACTAGAGTTTGGGTCACATTAATAAATGAAGAATTGAAAAAATATCTAGGATAAAGGTTATTATCAAAATCCCTAATATGAAGTGTGATCATGAAAATACATCTAATTGTTGCATGTGAGTAAAGATGGTTTAGAATTATCATTGACCGAAGAACAAAAGAGAAAAAAAATCCTCTTGATCTTTTCCACATAGATGTGTGTTTTCCAATGAATGTTACTAGTTAATATTAAGATAGGTAAATCATTATTTCTATTTATTATTATAGTAGAATATCATGTGTAATTTTTATGAATCATATACAAGAAGTTCTTGACTATATGAAGAGTTATCTCTGATGAGTTGAGAACGAAAGTTACCGCACAATCAAGATTTTACGATCTGACAATGGAATAGAATACACATACATGAATTTGAAAATTACCTCAAAAAACATGGTATCAAGCATGAGGTATCTTTAGTGAGAACACCTAAAAATGGGATTTTTGAAAAATTAAATCGACAGGTGAATAATATTTCAAGAATTATGATGATTAAGTGTTGTATTTATCATCATTACTTGTAAGAGGCAGTTCAAGTTGCAGTGTACACTCAAAATTGAACATGGATATTTACAGGAGAGGAAATAAAACCATATGAGATATGAAATGGAAGGAATCCCTACCAATTTTTTTTTTTTGTTTTTTGGAAGTAAATGTTTCTTTCAACACAATAAAGGAAACCATAGAATGTATAGTGATGATATAGATGAGGTTATGTTCCTTGGATACTCAATTAAGAGTAAAGACTACAAATTATAAAATAATTATCTTATAAATATTATAAAGATAAATTATGTCAAAATCATTGAGGATAAAACAATGAGTATGATGAGTAGATCCTATGTTGATATGATTGAATACGAAAAATAAAGTGGGATATGGACTTCTCCAAATGAAAAAAATTACAGGATTTTCCAACATTCATGGGTCTCAAAATGATGATTATTCAAAAGTAGAATTAGAAGATGAAACCATTTCTGAAGAAACTCTACCAGAACCTCATTGGAAAAATAGATGAGTAGAAGTTAATCAATCCAAAATCATTTGGGATTGGACTACGCCTACACAAACAAGTATAATGAAGAATGAATAAAATTTTCCCTTATATAAATTGTAGAACCAACCTAATTTGAATAAGTAGTTTATAATGAATCATGGGTTTAAGTCATAGATGAAGAACTTGATAAAATTGACAAAAACTAGACCTGGGATCTTATTAAGAGACCAAAAAATAACAATGTGATTGGAACAATGTGTATTTTCTAAAACAAATTTGATAAGAATGGAAATGTGATTAGAAATAAGTCACACTTGGGGTGTAAAGGATATTTAAATATTAAAGGAATTGATTTTGATGAAACATTTTCTCTAGTAGATTGAGTAGAGTTGAATAAGATCTTCCTTTATATATAAACTCAAAGAGGGTATAAAGTGTATCATATGTACGTAAACAAATATTTCTAAAACTGTGTTCTTTAAGAAGAAGTCTACATTGAACAAATTATGTGATTTATGATTTTTAAGGATGAAACAAAGGTTTTTTGATTAAATAAGTCTCCTTATAGTCTAGATCTGGCACCATGAGCATGGTATTATAGACTGGATACTTATCTGAAGAAGATTATATTTAAAATAGGAGGTTTTGGCCATAATATCTATGTTAAGAATTCATAGGGAGATAAATTTATTGTGCTTGTCTATGTGGATGATATTATATTTGGTGGAAACATACATGGCTCAGGGGAAGAATTTTCTAATCAAATGAAATAAAAATTTAAAATATCCAAGATTGGTTAGATCAAATACTTTTTGGGGCTATAATTTATTCAAAATAAGTAATACACCTTTATTTATAAAAAAATTTATACAAGAGTGCTTCAAAAAAATTCAACATGCATGACTCCAAACTAATGTCAACTCCAATTATGGTTGGGAGAAAACATGGAATGCATGAGGATGAGAAATATATGGATCCCACCTTATATGGGAGGATAATTTGAAGCTTGTTACATTATATTGTAACACATCTATATATCATCATTACAACATGTTTAGTGTCTCTCTTCTAAAGTAAGCTGAAGGGAGATCATTTTGAAGAAGCTAAAAGTATCATGTGATATATTCAAGGTACTCTCAACTTTGACTTATTATTTACATCTGTAAGAGATAATGAAATATTGTTATCTTCTGATTTTGAATGGGATAAATATGTGGTGGATTGAAAGTCCACAAGTGTGGGTGAATTAATCATTGGAAACAAATGTGTGGGATGGTTGAGCAAGAAGCAATAAATAACTCCTCTCAATATGGCTGAAGTAGAGTATATCTCTGTGAAAAAGGTATGCACACAACTTTTGTGGATGAAGAAATAAGTTATAGATATCAGTGATGAGGTGAAATAGTTGATGGTGATACACTGTGACAATAAGAGAGTGATCAATCTTATGAAAAATTTGGTTCAACACTCTCATACGAAACATATTGAGATCAGATATGACTTCATTAAAGAAAAAGTTGAAAAGGTGTGATTAAAATGGATAATATTGGTGATAATGATCAAATGGATGAAATTTAGACTAATACATTGATAGAACAAATGTTCAAGAAACATCAGTTGGACCTCGGTGTTCAGCCACCTCCCATTTCACGAGGAGGTTCTGTTTGGTTCACTGTCCCCATTCATGTTAATTGTTTTAATCTGTTTATAGATTTGATGTGGGTCTATGGGAGAGATATGATCCCAGGGGAGTTTTTTTAGCACTAAAATTACAATTATAGGTTTATTGGGTTTATTACCAAAGGTTGAGATAAGTGAAATATAATGAATTCGAGGTTTCCAGGATTGGTTAGTGAATTATCATAGGTTTCTAGGATTGGTTATTAGTCCACCGAGGCATGAAATTCTTTTTCCACTATTTTTCCTATATTGATATTTTCTCATGTAGACTTAGAGTGATATATGAGTTATTTCACACGTATCATGTTTCTAATAAAGGATGGTGATTTAATGAATTTATCGACAAATTTATAATAAACCCAAAGGGGTAGATTGTTGGGACTAAGGTTTTTCATTGCTAGAAACATAATTTTTCAGTTTGTTTTCAGTCCACATAAGGTTGATCAAGGAGTTTTCATGTCATGTGATATTATGGTGTAGGTGGATTCCGTGTTGAAGGTGGTTTTATTTCCCAATTTCTGATATATTTTTGGAGTTCAAAATTAGGAGGATAAAGATTCATAAAAAGTAGTTTTATAGGAATGACCCTTACAAATATGGTAACAGCAGAGAGTTTCAAAAAGGTTAGAGCTTTGTAAAGATATAAATTTTGGTGAAGGAACCAGTATTCTACTCTCATAATGTTTTTAAGGTTGAAAAAGGTGGTTTCATGATTAATGGATGAAATGTGAAGAAAAGAAGGTAAGCTTTGTGATTATGAGAAGCTTCACAAATAAAAATTTCCACTAGAGCTTCATGAAGAAAATGATATTCACAAACTTAAATTAAGATCTTCAAAAAAAGGCCTTGGGGCAATGGATAGATTCAAAAAAGGAAATGTATATAAATAGGTAGTTGTTATTCTTCAAAAAAATGGAGAGAATTTAGAAAAATGGCAAAACACTATGATTTCACAAAGGTACTTCATGAAGGATTTTTTTCAAATCTGGAACTCTTTACAAACTAAATATTTATGAAAATTATAGTTAATAACTAATTCAATTTTTTTTTAGAAATGGAGATTCACGAAGACTTGGAGGTTCATGTAGGTTTTGGAGTTCCATGAAGGGTGGGAGATTCATAAAGGATGGGAACATCATGAAAGTGTGTGGGTTCATGAAGGCTAAAACATATTTGAAATTGAAAGGGGGTTTCGTGAAGTCTAGGAGCTTCATGAAAATTAGTTCTGAACATCTGGTTTTAGTGAATAGTTCTATCAAGTGCATCAATTCAAGACTATGGTGCAATAATATTTTCATAATAATCAGGGAAAAATAATTATAAGACCAATATTTTGACGCGACATTGAAGTTGATAAATTGAGTAGGACTTCACCTAAGGCAGTGGGAAAGAGGGAGTCAATGGAAGTGATTTGAGGGAGGTAGTTTGTTATCCCAAAAATTCTTGTAAAGGTAGTGGGTTTGGAATGAAGTGACCATGTCCGAACAATTGTAATTCAAAATAACTAGGGACTCTTAGTGGATAATATTTTGACTGGCACATTATTGGTGTATAATCCTTGGAATAATCCTCAGTGGTGAACTAAGTATAACTATTATGTTGTGTTTATATTTATGCTTCTAGGTGTTTGATAACTGCATGATTACATCAGACATGTTTAACAAGTTCCTACCAACATGGGGAAAAGATCTGTCTCATTTGAAGAAAAAGTTGACATCTTGATTCACCCCTCCCCTCTCTGGGTGTTCTAGGGTCCTACAAATACCATGGAAGAATTGTCAATTTTTCCTCAAAATACTTTTTTTAATTCATCCTACTTTTGATCTAGCCTAAGAAAATCCGTCACTATTTTACAATATAGATTGTGGGGAAAATATTTGTTGAAAAATATTTTATTTAACTCTTCTCACTCCATTTATTTTATTTCATCATAAGGTTTCATATTCTTGAGAAGTGTCCACCACTGATCAAATCAACCCGCTAAGTGATAGACATAAATTATGAATTTCTATTACTTAGGGAATTGGAGGACAATAAATATCTCCTCAATAAAATTAATCCATTATTCCATGTTTTGGGGATAAGAAGATCCAAAAAGGTAGGACTCATTTTTCATATAAATGAATCAACTGAAAATTGTTCTTTCCTAAGAGAAAGAGGGTTCTCCACATGATTCAAGCCATTGTTCATAACATGAGTCAGTTTTTCAAGTACCATCATAAAGTTCTTGATTCCCACTCCCACTATATTAGTTATTTCATGAGGGTAATAATTACATTTCCCATAAAAAAAGTTTTGGTATGATTCCAAATATTTATAACCATTTTGTGAATCAACCACAAAACACTACAAAAAACTAGAATGTAGCTATGTTTTGATGTGTGTTATAAAGCGTCGTTAATTTTAAATTTAGCAACGTTTATTGAAAAACTTTGCTAGATTAGAGATATTTTCAGAAAATGTTTCTATATATATATAACCCATTTTGTTGCATCGTTACAAATATATATTTAGATATATATATATATATATTAATATATATAAACATATATACATATATAAAAACACACACATATAAAAATATATATAAACACATGTGCACACGCACACACACACACACACATATAAACACACACACACAAATATATAAATATATATATATACACAAATATATTTATATATAAAAACACATATGTGTTTAAAAATTATTCACGTTTTTAAGAAAACAAGGCTATTTTAGTGATATTTTTATGAATATTTTAAAACGTGGCTAATTATATATATATATATATATAATTATACACACACAATATATATATATATATATATAAATACACACAAACACACACATATATAAACACACACACACATATATAAACATATATATAATATAAACATAATATATATATAATATAAAGATATATATAAAATATAAATAAATATATAAATATATATAAAGACAAAATATAAACATATATATATATATATAATATAAAATATAAACATATATGTAAAATATAAACACACACACATAGATATAATATAAAATATAAACATATATATAAAATATAAAGTAGAAACACATACATATATATATACATAGAAAATATAATATAAACACACACACACAGATATATATATATATATATAAAATATTAAATTAATATATTTCTAATAGATATATTAATATATATATATATATAATAATAATATATGTATATTAGTATGTAAAATTATATATATAATATTAATTTTTTAAATATAAAAACATATTTATATATATATACCATCATACAATTATATATCCAAAATTGGTATAGATGAGCTGGTCTAGTATTTTAGTGTGTCGCTGAAGGTGATGAGTTCTAATTCTAGTCGAGACAAATTTTTGGCTTGGGTTTCGTCTGCGTGTGGAGGCAGTCCAGGGCATGCAGGCATACAGTGGTGGAACTCATCGTGCAAGGTGGGGGCATTGGTTTTGTAATAACCTATACTAGTAATAAATTATATATATATATATATAAACACACAAACTCAAATATATATATTTATATATGCATATACGAATAAATATATATATATACAGTTATACATACATACATACATACATACATACAAACATACATACATACATACATACATACATACATACATACATACATACATACATACATACATACATACATACATACATACATACATACATACATACATACATACATACATACATACATACATACATACATACATACATACATACATACATACATACAAACAAACAAACAAACAAACAAACATACATACATACATACATACATACATACATACATACATACATACATACATACATACATACATACATACATACATACATACATACATACATACATACATACATACATACATACATACATACATACATACATACATACATACATACATACATACATACATACATACATACATACATACATACATACATACACACATACACACATACAAACATACATTCATACATTCATACATACATACATACATACATACATACATACATACATATATTATTTTTAATAAATAATTTATTTATATAGATATTATATATATAGATATTATATATGTAGGACCCCGGGACACCCTGAGAGGGGAGGGGTGAATCAGGGTGGCAACTTTTTCTTCTTAAAGTTGTGGATCTTGTTCCCACGTTGGTAGGAACTACTTAAACCTGTATGATGGATATGATCAGCAATTAAACATTCACATGCAGAGACAGATGACACAGCTATTTTTACTTGGTTCACCACTGAGGGCTACGTCCAAGGAGTATACGCCGACAGGTTGCCGGTCGTACCTAAATCCACTATGCTTCACTAGCTGCGGATACAAATGTTCGGTTACAGACACTCTGTCCCAGGCTCACTGCCTTTACAATTTCTTAGGGATAGCTCACTGCGTCCCTCGGGTCACTCCCGTTGACTCCCCCTGGCTCACTGCCGTTGGTGAAGTCTCACTCAGTTTATAGACGTGAAGGTCTTTTCAATAGATATGCATTGAAGTCTTTGTCTCCTATTCAGCATGAGACTTTGCTTGCATCAGAGTCCTGAGTTGATGCTCTTTTGAAATCAATCTTCTACTTCAGTGCAATACCTGAATGCACTAAATCTCCTTCTCTTCCTTCAATTCCCAATTCTGAAACCTGAGTGTATCGATATATTTCTCTCTCTGTGCAGATCAGATTTTGGTTGCACGATCGTTCTTCTTCTCTTCGCAAAGCAGGTTTGAGAGTGCTAAGCACCTGTCAAAAAGCTTGCGGGACCCCCAAATTTTCCGCGCACCCTTCCCGGGGGCTTGCGCGTAAAATTCAAACCCTGCGCGTAAAAATAACTTTTGTCGCGTAAAAGTCTTTTCGCGCTACTCTTCTTTTTCGCGCAAAACTTCCCTTTTTCGCGCAACGCCTTCTTTTTCGCGCAACCCTCTGGACCTTAATTTTTCCGCGCGCCGGAGCTCAAGATTTGTCTAAGTGTCGAGCCTCAGCGAATGAGATGGGTTCACCTCATATTTATAGACGATTTTTATCCTGCGCGTAAAACCCTCTTTCTTGCGCGTAAAACTGTCTCTCAGTTCTTTGAATTACGCGCACCTTCCCATTTTTCCGCGCACAGCTCTGGTTTTTCGCGCAACCCATGCCTTTACCATTTTTCAACGTTCTGATTCTGAAACATCATTTGCGCGAAAAACTATTTCGCGCATCCCGCTGTTTTCCGCGGCCAACTTAAGTATTTCGCGCACATCCCTGATTTTCCGCGCAGCCCATGCCTTTGCCATTTTTCACCTCTCTGATTTCGAAACACTGTTTGCGCGAAAAACTATTTCGCGCATCCCGCTGTTTTTCGCGCCTAACTTAAGTATTTCGCGCAAGCCTCTTATATTTCGCGCACCACTTCCTTTTTGTGCGAACCTCCTTTTGCAGACAATCCATGTCTTCATTTTCCGATTTTGAGGCCCAAAAATTTGGCAAACACTGGAAAACGGCGCCACCTTGTATCTGCTCTTTTAGTCCGCCTCCAGATCATCCATTCCTTTGTCGACGTTCCTTGAATAAAAACATGGATCATTATTCCACAGTCCTTGAACTCGACCTGCCTCCATAGAAACTCTTTTGCCAACAAATTTGTATGTCGTTTGTTTGCTTTGTCGACAAGGACGATCACCTCAACAACGCTTCATCTTGGTGATCTGTATACTTCAACAACTCTTCTGCTTTTATCACAACCTCCACAATTGTGATATGTAGTCTTTGAAGGAACAGCTTTAGCATCATCATCTTCTATGACAATGTGATGTTCATGACTATCTCAGAAGTCCAATCATTGCACATTGTCTTCTTCATCAACAGGTATGATGTACTTCATGCAAACCGATTCAATTCGTCAGGAAGTCTCTTGCATGGTTCTCATGCAATCATGAGTAATTGCATGGACTTCATCCAAAAACCTCATTCTTCTTTGATCATCCTTGGATGGATTATACCTTGGATGGATTATACCTCACATTCTGCATTGTTGTAAACAATGTATCACCTTTGACACATGTTCTTTGAACTTCCGATCAGTACAACAATCGTCTGAATCACCACTCCTCTACTTCATCGGAGTTCTTCATGATCTCCTTCATTTTGATCTGCATTGACAACTATTGACAACAAATACAACCTTATACACAAACTGGTTCCAACAATCTCCCCCTTTGTATTTTGTTGTCAATACCTTAAACATCTTCTGAAATGAATCCGTCAATGTCAAAATGAGAATCTTCTGCATTTCACTTTCTCTCCCCCTTATTGACAAGAAATACAAAGCACATGGTAGGGAGGGTATCAATCCACACTTAAGCAATGTTTCATTAATCATTTCACTCTAAGTCTACTTGAGCAATGCTCGATGTAGAAAACAAGAGGATTTGATTAAGTCAACAAGGCTGTCCATTATCCACAGATCATGATACCAACATTAGATGATAACTCATGTATCTTGTCTTCAAGGGTTTACCACTTTAATTCCAGGTAGAATAAGATCAACTATGATAGAGAATAATCAACCTGAAACTCCTGCACTCACTTCAGGAAATAGATCAAAAACATTCAAGTGCAATTGGCAGGATAAGTGACCTTGGGGCACTTCCATTCTCTTTATGTCACTGATCAATTCAGTTACTCCCCCTTTGTAAATTAATGTTTGATCTGAGTAACCAAGGGATAGTGATTGAGAAATGACATACCTTCTCCATTGGTGTGTTCTTCAAGAAATTCACAGAGCAACTACTTTTGAGTCCAGCTGGAGTTGATATTGATTGAAACAGTGATTATGGAAGCTTCTTCATTCTTCTCCCCCGCAAGGGAAACACTCCTCATCATCTTCATCAAGAGTGATCCTTCATCATCATAATATTTGAATATCAATTGAAGAATCTACTAAGGATGGAAACTTCTTCAGCTTGGCTATCAAGAGTTGACAGCATTCACTACTTCTCAGGTTCTCCCCCTGAGAGCGTTCTTCACCTTCAATTCCCTGCATTATTAGCACAAATACAATACACAAATGATTACGGGAATAAGGTGGTTCCTTCTTGCTTCATCAAGAAGACTTTCTTGGTTGAGGTTCTTTTCTCAACCAAGTTCCTCTGTTCACTCCAGTCTTCATGCCTGCTCCTCTGAACATATGTTCTGACATCAGTTGGTGTGGCATGGATCTCTTCACATTCTCTTCTACTTTGTGTGAGGAATTGTACTGCTTAGCAGCTAACATGTAAGATAACTTCTTACTCCTCTTAATGACTGCTTCTTGCTCTGGTATTAAGGTTAGGCAACATTTTGCAATGTGACCAGATTTCTTGCATCTCTCACACAGAACTTCTTTGACACGTGTGTTTCTCTTTGTTTGCAATCTCTCCTCCACTGTGTCTTCATCATGTGAAAGTTTTCCTTTTCCTTTTTCACCAGCCTTGGACTTCTCATCTTCAAATTTCCTTATTCTTTTCAAATCTTCTGGCCAGATGACCAATATGTCATGTGGAACTTTTGCAGCTGGTTTGGGTCTTCCACATGGGTTCTTCTGAGTTTCAACCCACTTAGTGTTTTGTTTGGATGAATGACCCTTAAATTGCATGGATCTAAAATCCTGGGTCTTCTCAGCTTCCCTACTTGAGATCTTCTTGGGGAAATGTGTGTTCACAACATTCTTCTGATTTCTCCCCAAGGTAGCTGCTTCATTCTTTGACGGCATCAGAGGTCTTCTTTTCTTTTCAACAGTGAAAGCATGTTGATATGGACATGTGTCTGCATTGTGACCGCTGTCGTTGCATACATCACAGATGTTATCAAGAATTCCAAATCTGTTTGCAGTAAACAGATGCTTCTGGACCTGCTGATGTTGCTTCTTCTTCTCTGGCTTCCTCCCCTTTGATATAGGCTTTCCCTGTGCTTTTCCATGAAAGGGATTATAAAAACAATCCAGTGCACAGTGCCCAAATCTATTGCAGCACCAACATTGGCCCACAAATCTTTTCTTCTTTGTTTCTTCTGTATTAAGTTGTTGGGCCATCTGCTTAATCTTTTGTCCTCTATTTGAGGAACCCACTTCCTCCTTTTTCTTCCCATCCACCCTAGTCATGGTGGTAGGTTTATTCTTCTCACCTATCCTCATCCATACTTGTTTAGAGCTTTTCTTCCCACCTGCACTGATTGTCGTAGTGTATTTAGAAACATGAGTACAAGATGGTCTGGATGGTACCTTCACTTTCTCAGTTGCATGTGATAGATCAATGAGCGAAGTCATGATCTTCTTATCACATGTTGGAGGTCTTTTGACAATAGAATCCTCCATTGAGCATTGAGTACCGACAATAACTGATTCTTGATGTGGATAATCAAGAGTTGTCATAATCTTCTTGTCACATGTTGGAGGCATTTCAGCTTTAGACTCCTCCAACGAACATTGAGTGCAAGCATCACTCATTTCATTCTTTTGTGAAGTCTCAATATGTGTGTTCTCAATCTTGGTCAATTGAGCTTCCAATTTTTGACCCACAATATTGAGGATGATCTTCTGATCTTCAATAGTGATCATCTTCTCTTCACAATTCTTCTTCAACATTTGAACCTCATCTTCATGCATCTTAACTTTGTTTTGTAACAAAGAGTCAAGTTCGCTGAATTTAATGGACGTTTCTTCCAGACAAAAATTCTTGACTTCATTGTTCTTCTTCAGCTCAGCTTCAAGTGCATGGATCCGTTCTTCTAGAGTATTGCTGACTTCACCTTTTTCTTCAAGGGCTTTCACCCGTTTGGTGAGTTTCATACTTTCCATAATTTTTCCTTCCAGCCCCTTTTCCATATTGTCCGCTTCCCTTTCAAGTCTAGTGATCTCAACCTGCATAGATTGAAATAGGCTACAGATAATAACAACCCTTTCTTCTGGAATATCATGCAGATATGTTTTGAGTTTTTCTTGAAAGCATGAATTGGGGGTGTCATCCTTTCCTCTGGAAGAATTCTGAGTCACCTGCTCGATACTTTCCATGCCTGATGATTCTTCATTTTTTGAATGGCATGGAGAACAGGACACTCCATCTTCTTTGGATGTGGGGGACTTCTTCATCATCTTCTTCTCTTTCTTTTTCCTATTTGTCAAAGTCTTGGTGGATATAGATTTCTGCTCAGAAATGACTGCGTCATTATCAAGACTGCTCTTCATTGTTGACTCTTAGGAAAGAAACTCAAATCCTCTTCTCAATAGAATTACTGGAGAATATCCAACATACGTTAACCTTTCCCTCTGATACCACTTGTAGGACCCCGGGACACCCTGAGAGGGGAGGGGTGAATCAGGGTGGCAACTTTTTCTTCTTAAAGTTGTGGATCTTGTTCCCACGTTGGTAGGAACTACTTAAACCTGTATGATGGATATGATCAGCAATTAAACATTCACATGCAGAGACAGATGACACAGCTATTTTTACTTGGTTCACCACTGAGGGCTACGTCCAAGGAGTATACGCCGACAGGTTGCCGGTCGTACCTAAATCCACTATGCTTCACTAGCTGCGGATACAAATGTTCGGGTACAGACACTCTGTCCCAGGCTCACTGCCTTTACAATTTCTTAGGGATAGCTCACTGCGTCCCTCGGGTCACTCCCGTTGACTCCCCCTGGCTCACTGCCGTTGGTGAAGTCTCACTCAGTTTATAGACGTGAAGGTCTTTTCAATAGATATGCATTGAAGTCTTTGTCTCCTATTCAGCATGAGACTTTGCTTGCATCAGAGTCCTGAGTTGATGCTCTTTTGAAATCAATCTTCTACTTCAGTGCAATACCTGAATGCACTAAATCTCCTTCTCTTCCTTCAATTCCCAATTCTGAAACCTGAGTGTATCGATATATTTCTCTCTCTGTGCAGATCAGATTTTGGTTGCACGATCGTTCTTCTTCTCTTCGCAAAGCAGGTTTGAGAGTGCTAAGCACCTGTCAAAAAGCTTGCGGGACCCCCAAATTTTCCGCGCACCCTTCCCGGGGGCTTGCGCGTAAAATTCAAACCCTGCGCGTAAAAATAACTTTTGTCGCGTAAAAGTCTTTTCGCGCTACTCTTCTTTTTCGCGCAAAACTTCCCTTTTTCGCGCAACGCCTTCTTTTTCGCGCAACCCTCTGGACCTTAATTTTTCCGCGCGCCGGAGCTCAAGATTTGTCTAAGTGTCGAGCCTCAGCGAATGAGATGGGTTCACCTCATATTTATAGACGATTTTTATCCTGCGCGTAAAACCCTCTTTCTTGCGCGTAAAACTGTCTCTCAGTTCTTTGAATTACGCGCACCTTCCCATTTTTCCGCGCACAGCTCTGGTTTTTCGCGCAACCCATGCCTTTACCATTTTTCAACGTTCTGATTCTGAAACATCATTTGCGCGAAAAACTATTTCGCGCATCCCGCTGTTTTCCGCGGCCAACTTAAGTATTTCGCGCACATCCCTGATTTTCCGCGCAGCCCATGCCTTTGCCATTTTTCACCTCTCTGATTTCGAAACACTGTTTGCGCGAAAAACTATTTCGCGCATCCCGCTGTTTTTCGCGCCTAACTTAAGTATTTCGCGCAAGCCTCTTATATTTCGCGCACCACTTCCTTTTTGTGCGAACCTCCTTTTGCAGACAATCCATGTCTTCATTTTCCGATTTTGAGGCCCAAAAATTTGGCAAACACTGGAAAACGGCGCCACCTTGTATCTGCTCTTTTAGTCCGCCTCCAGATCATCCATTCCTTTGTCGACGTTCCTTGAATAAAAACATGGATCATTATTCCACAGTCCTTGAACTCGACCTGCCTCCATAGAAACTCTTTTGCCAACAAATTTGTATGTCGTTTGTTTGCTTTGTCGACAAGGACGATCACCTCAACAACGCTTCATCTTGGTGATCTGTATACTTCAACAACTCTTCTGCTTTTATCACAACCTCCACAATTGTGATATGTAGTCTTTGAAGGAACAGCTTTAGCATCATCATCTTCTATGACAATGTGATGTTCATGACTATCTCAGAAGTCCAATCATTGCACATTGTCTTCTTCATCAACAGGTATGATGTACTTCATGCAAACCGATTCAATTCGTCAGGAAGTCTCTTGCATGGTTCTCATGCAATCATGAGTAATTGCATGGACTTCATCCAAAAACCTCATTCTTCTTTGATCATCCTTGGATGGATTATACCTTGGATGGATTATACCTCACATTCTGCATTGTTGTAAACAATGTATCACCTTTGACACATGTTCTTTGAACTTCCGATCAGTACAACAATCGTCTGAATCACCACTCCTCTACTTCATCGGAGTTCTTCATGATCTCCTTCATTTTGATCTGCATTGACAACTATTGACAACAAATACAACCTTATACACAAACTGGTTCCAACAATATATACATATACATATAGACATATATACATACACAAATACATACAAATATACATACATATAGAAATACATATTTATATTTATATATATAAAATCACACACACACACACATATATAAACACATATATTTATATATAAAAAACACAGATATATTTTAAATTTTGAAACATTTTATAGAAAATGTGTCTATTTTAGTGATATTTTCACAAGTTCATTAAAACATGGATAATTATATATATAATTATAAAATTATTAATTTACATATATATATATATTATAATTATAATTATATAATTGTATACATATAAATTTATAATGATATACAAGTACATTAACATATATTTAAATAACATAATATATAATATATATAAATATAAACACACACACACACAAACACACACAAACAAACACACACACACACACATAGATAAATGATATATATATATATACACATACACAAATATATAAATATATATAATATAATATATATATACATATATACATATATATACATATATAAATATACATATATATATATTATGTTTTTTAATAAATAATACACATACACACACACATATATATTATTTTTTAATACCAAAATATATTAATATATATGTAAATATAAGATAGTATGCTTTTATAAATAAAAATTTCGTTGGTTAGTTGGTCAAGGTGTTGTGGTGTTAGCTGTCAGGTCTAGGGTTCAAATCCCATGGGGGAGTAGTGGTAACAAGGATAAGAGAGGGGGCATGTGCCTGAGGGAAGCAAAGGTGGGATGGGGATGGGAGGGGGGGGGGGGGGGTGCATCACCTGAGGGGTGAAAGGGTGGGATCGGGATAGTGGGGGGTTACGTGTTAGGGGGTGGGGGATGTGGGGGGGGGGTGGTGGGTGGGTGGCATTAAAATATTTTAAAAAAATAGCGAATTAAAAAAAATCACGTGTTTTATTAATGTTTCCAAAAAATTCAGTAAATGAAGTGTCATTTAGAGATGTTTCTACCAAATATTTGCATGTGAGTTGTATCTAATTAGTTACATTTATAAACACTACGAAAAAACTCAAGATTTTGTTAAAAAACAGTCATGTATTATTACTCATTTACTGACGTTTTTATGAAATGTCAGTAAATGAATTGGAAACATTTTAAAAACTCACGAATGAAAAAAAATATCGCTAATCAACATTTTTTATATTGAAATATCCCCCATTAATGACTATCAATCTAGTTGTGAAGTTATACCCACTTGTTATACACTAAGTAAAGATCGAGTTAATACCCAACCATTCTTTTTCAGGATCATTACTCCTAGGTGTATCTGATCTAGATCCTACATCCAAATGTAGCTTCCAGAAAGGGATGCTATCGCTTGGAAACCACACACTTCATTTTACCAATTTTTTTGGATGTTTTCGTATACTTAGATTTACCGCTAGAGTTTTTATTAATGTTTTATCATCCAAATCCTAAAAAATTCAGTAAATGAAGTGTAATTTAGGGATGTTTCTACCAAATATTGGCAATTTAGGTGTCTCTAATTAGCCAAATTTATAAACACTATGAAAAAACTGAAGATTTTGTTTATAAATCTTCATATATTATAAATACTACGAAAAAACTCAAGATTTTGTTAAAAGTCACGCATTTTATTAATGTTTCTAAAAAGTTCAGTAAATGAAGTGTCATTTAGAGATGTTTTTACCAAATATTGGCACGTGAGGTGTCTATAATTAGCTACATTTATAAACACTATGAAAAAACTCATGATTTTGTTAAAAAACAGTCATGTATTATAACTCATTTACTGACGTTTTTATGAAATGTCAGTAAATAAATTGGAAACATTTTAAAACATCACTAATGAAAAAAATATCACTAATCAACATTTTTTATATTAAAATATCCCCCATGACTATCAATCTAGTTGTGAAGTTAGACCCACTTGTTATACAATAAGTAAAGATCAAGTTAATACCCAACCATTCTTTTTTAGGATCATTACACCCAGGTGTATATGAGATAGAGCCTACATCCAAAGGTAGCTTCCAGATAGGGATGTTATCGCTTGGAAACCACACACTTTATTTTACCAAAATTTTAGGATGTTTTATTATACTTAGACTTACCCCTAGAGTTTTTACTAATGCTTTCTCATCCAAATCCTAAAAAATAACTAGAAATTTCTTAGATACGAGCTATATAATCCCAATTCTCGTACACATTTCATTACATGATTTTTAAAAATAACGTTCCATAAAATACAACCCATAAATCTAGAGGTGTAATGTCATTAAAAGATTGGATATATTATACAACAACTTCCAAATAAACTACTGTATATTTATTTAAATTTGGGTAATGGAATCCTAAATAGAATTGATCTTCTATTACTTCATAGGTTACCCTTTGGAATTACAAAATGGAAAAAGGTGAGTTATAAATCCCAGTGAGGAAATAATTAGAGTAAATAATGAAGGTGAAGTAATACATATGAGTTCAAATAAATAACATGATATCATAAAGAAAAGGATCATAAGTATGGGATCATGGAATAATTTAAATAATATAATAAGATCATGGAATCATAAATATGTAAAAAACTCTAAAACATGAGATTATATGTAACACCATACGATTTTAGAAGAACACTATGCTTGATAGTGTATTCAACACAGAACAATAAGTTTAAACGAACCATAATATAATATTAAATTATAATTATTTATACATGATTAATATAAAATAACCATTGTATTAGGGGGTATGAATAGTATTAACTAATTTGTGAAATATATATAAATTTCCAAAAAAGTATAATTTTATTTAGAAATTATTAATAAATAATCACTCATCTTTAATAATGATATTTTATTCTCAAAAAATATAGTTTCTTCAAAAATGGATTTTATTACTTTTTATGAGAAAATATTATAATTAATTTTTGGATATTATAAAATTTTTATTTGACAAAATGAACTTAATTTTTGAAATAATCATAATTTATATTATGTAATTAGTTCAACTTAATTTTTGAGCATAATGAATAGTAAAAACAGAACACATTAATTACCGCGATTATGGAAAAATGAGTTTATTAGGGGTTAAACTAAAAAAGAAGGGTTAAAAATGACCAAAATTTTGTATATTTCATATTTTTTTGTCATATTTAGACCTTATATATTATAAGTTTTGAAAATGGTCCATGTTTTAATCTTATGACATATGAATAACATGGGTGCAATTCTTTTTTTTAAAAAATTACAACTATGCCCTCTCTGCCACTTATAAAAGGCCACCCCTTCACCTCCTTTCAACACTTCCAAAACCCATTGGTTCATAGAATATCTACCAAATCCCTTTCTTAAATTTCTACAATCATCTTTGAATCTAATTTTTCATAAATCCATTCTAGGAAGGCTTTACGTATAATCTTAAAAAGATGGTCCAAAGAAGTGGTAATGTTCTTAACTAAGTGTTTTATTTTATTTATTATCCCTCCTCATCCAAATATTATTAAAACATGATGATATAATAACCCAATTATATTACATATTCTAAGATGTTTTTATTTTAAGGTCACAAACTACACTAATATATACCTCCCTCTCATAAGAAAAAAATTATTGATCATGTGAATAGTGGACTACCCCCTCACGAACTAACATAATTTGTTTTCTAGAAATGATTCCCAAAGATGGATATAATGATGAATTTAATTTTTATATATAATAATTATGATATAATTATACTCATGTAATTATATCCTTACATACACCTTCTTACTTTCTATTCTGTATGGAATACGATAATGTCACTCGTGTGTATGGTGGACAACCACCTTGCGAAGCGATGTGATTTGTTTTTCAATTAAGATTTAAATGGAAGGTAATACGGATAAAATTAAAGTTTATATAAAAATATACTTGAAATATTATTTTTTTGAAGTGTAATATATCTTATAATTATTTACCTTACCTTGCATTGAATAAATGATAACGTCGTTCATGTGTACGACAAACTACTACCTCATGAAGCGATGCGATTACTTTTTATTACTGCCTCACATTGATGGCATGTGAATGGTAATTTAAATAAATAATATTTTATTTATGATATAATTATAATACTTGAAAGATAATATAACAATTACCTTTTTTCTATCATGATCATCAAAAAATTAAAACATTACACATGCGTACGTACAAACATCAATCTCCATGATTGTAACGTAGTTAATTTTTCATAAACATATATTATGGTTGGTTTTAAAATAATGTTTATATATAAATATTATAATTATTTCATTATTAAAAATCCATATATAATTAAATAATAATCTATTTTCCCTTAGTCCACTTACTAAAGTGATTTTGGAAATATGAGATGAACATCATCAAAACGTCTAACTTAAACCAAAATGATTAAGTAATTGAACATAAAAATATAAAAAATAAAATAAAAGGAATAATAAACTTCAAAAAGGTTAATAATAAATAATATAATTAAATTAAGTTTATTATTCAGGAATATAAAGAACACATGTGATAAATCTGGCTCAAGGTAAGGGATCCTTCTAACCCACCCTCTTCTTTAGGTTATGACCATTATCTATTTAGCTCCTTATATCTCTATTTAAAGTTATGAAATGATTATAAATTATGTATATATATATATCATATATATAACTAGATTTTTTTTCTTTCCTTTTGTGGGTTAATACATTCCTTATGTCCATTTCTCAAATTCCTTCGTTATGAAATTTCATTTGATTACGATATGAGGAAAGATTATGCAACCCATTTTATTTCCATGGATAAATCATATTTTATGATTTATGATAGAATTAATTTATGTGGAACACATAGATCATGAACATGATATGATGAGTGCACCTAGATAGAGCTCTAATGCATTTATCAAAATTTTAGTCTTATGAGTTTTCATGCATGGGATTAGGGAGTAAACCTAATCCATCATGGGACTTTATCCACCATGTGATATTATCTAGAGAGTTTTCCTTGAATCATGTTTATTTAATGTTATAAATTTATAACCAATTTTTTATGTTACAATGATCTTATGATACAATTTTCTCTATTTTATGCATCCATGTGATTACTCAAGAGCCTTCTCTTTTTATGATATCATGTTATAAATTTGACTCACATGTTATGTTTCCTTATCATGTTTACTCCCTTATTGATATTTTTAGATTACCCCATTATTTATTTATTCCCTAGGTTAATTCCATGTAGTTTTAGAATCTCAATTGAATTTTTGGATCTCATTATGGAGAATAAATAACGATCCCATGTTTTATGTTCCCTATGGTGTAATATAAACCTATTATTCTAAAGACACTAGGACTCATGATCTTTGTGGTTGAAATTAATGGATATTTATGTTTTTAAATCATTTAATAAAATGTTTTAAAGTCTTGGGTCACTATATCATAAGAATAAGTCTATAATCACTTCCAAGATATCATAATATAGTGTGCTAGGGAGACTACCCATGCACCATATATGGCGTCTCGTGATATGAAAACATTAAACAATGCATTAGGGGTGGGGGTGTATAATTATATGAATAAGTCATAATATGTATACTAATATGTTTCCCATATAAAGAAATCATACATAATTCATAATTATAAGAAAAAATCCATGAAATGAAAATGGGTTTCATATTCTTATCTCAAAGAATAACAAAATGATGCATCATTGAGGTTTAACAAAGAAAAATGAATTAATTTTTTGAATGTTCATATCTGTATAAAGAATCATAGTCTGTATATATAGGTTTAAAAAGTTGTAAATCTATAAGATATATTTGGAGAATTATGTATATAAAGGAACCTCATAAGCAGTGTTTTGATAAAGGATTAAATAATATTTAAAGAAGGTAATAACATTGTTTTTTAGGAAAAAGAAACCAAAATAATTTTCTATAAAATAATGAGTGTTTTTATAGAATATATAATAATTAAAACTTTTTATTGAGAGACACACAATATGAAATAAGAAATATATAAGTTCCCTTTTCATTGGAATTTCCTAAAAGAAAGAATTGATAACTGAACCTTAAAACCACGTATATCCATAATAATGAAAAGTAATTTAAACAAGCTATATATGTGAATAATTTATATAAAAAATATAAAATAAATACATTATAAGAATAGATATATAAAGTGAGGTTTAGAGAGATAAATCATAACTTGAAATAGATGAGGATGGTTCGAAGGTTCCCTTACTTTAGGTCTTAACCCGCTAGGAACATGCGTCTAACTTCATGAATAATAAAATTAATATTACTAAAAATTTATTCAAAACATTTTTAAAGTATATTTAATTTTTATGGTATTTTTTTTATTATATGTGCTTTATTAATTACATAGTATTTTTCTCACATCGACCACTTGAGGTAGTTTGGTCAACTTTTCCAAAACTGCTTCGGTATTTTGATCATGATAAAAGGTATTATCAAATAGTTCTATAATATTCATAATTCTAGAGTTATAGAACATTTATCATTCTGTAATAACCAAAATTTTATTGTACAATGTTCTGTATAAAATATATTCAAACTCATAAGGTTATACACACATGTTTATTTTGGGTAGTTAAAATTATAATGGCCACTATTCATTATTATTGTTAAAATAAAATAAAATTTTTCTTCATATAATCTCAAACATGTTATAAATATTTTAATTATTCACTGAATAATTTTTTTATGAAATCCTTATAAGGATGTTGTGGAAAATGAAACACATCGTCCATATAGGTAGTGAACCAACCATAATATGAGCGATGATTTAATTTTAGAATTAAAGAGATGGGGAGAATATGATAATTGATATTTATTTTTTATAATAATATTTTAGTATACATATGATGATAATTTCATTATATAATTATTTATTGATGACATTTAGAGGAGGTATAATAAGGAAGAAACTTGAAAACACTCGATTAATATAATTACCTTTTACTTGGACATCCTCCTTTATATCACACCTTAAACATTCTTAGATTGGTATTTTGGTGAGACTATAACAACTAATAAATGGGAAAGAGGTTTTATGAGATATTCATGAAGAGTTTTAGTGAGACAAGTGTCTTAGAATGTGTGGGGAAATAGAGTTATAAAGGGTGGTATTTATAAGGGTAGGAGAGGGGTGTTTTAAAATAAAACATTAACAATTTCATAATAATATATTATATATTCAAATAGTGACCCAATATATGATTAAATACGAAGGGGATTGTGACTTAACTATAAAGGTACCAATAAAATAATCATTTAACTTGTAAAAGCCTAAAAAATTCGTCCATATACACTACTTAAAAATACAGTGCTTAAATGATATTTTTTTATTCACCTCCAAATTTTATTTTTATAAAAATAAAAAACATTACATAAACTATTTGTTGATGTGATATTTCTAAAAATAATATCAATTTTATCAAAATAATTTTTTAAATTTGACAAATACATTTTAAAAAAAAATCTATATTTATTGAAAATATATTAATTTTAATGACCTGATAAATTTTTTGACCATTTGAAAAATTAATTATTATTTCATAAAATTATTTTATCATTTTTATACCAATATATGTGGTCTAATGAAACTATTTTATGATTTTATAAAATGTATCATAAAATTTTATTTTAATAATATATATTTTCAAAAAATATAATTTTTCTATCTTTATGTCAAAAATTTATTTTATCACATTTGAAACAATGAATAAAATTTCATTTTATTCTTATTTATTAAGATAAAAAAATTATTTTACTATTATACAAAAAAATAAAAATCTTCACCCATTAATAATTCCAACAACTTAATTCGAAATACAAAATTAAATTCAAATACATTTAAAAAATGTGATTATTTGGGTAAAAACCATTTCATTTATAAAATAATTTACACATTAATACTACTCATCACTAAGATACATAGCCTATTATCATACCAACATAACCCCTTGGGGTAATGTGTTCAATGGGATTTATTTCATGGGGTGGTTTTTTCAACATTGATCATGAGGTGATTTCCACTAACTTTATCTTCTCCCATAGAAAATTCCTCTCTGGCCTTAATTTTTGAAATTCTACTTTTTATAATCAATGAAAATCCCTAACAATTCCACCTTCATCAAAATACATAATAAATGAGATTTTTAAGGGATAATCCTACTAGCTTAGGCCATCATTTTTACCTTATGTATCAATTATATCTCATCATTACTCTCAATATACACTAATTCTAATGGTAACATTATAATGGATACATTACCAAAAATCATAATTCTCAATAGTCATAATGGCTGAAGATCAGATTATGACTATTTTTATTCCCTTAATTTAATTTTACAAATTAATAATAAAGTGTTCTTGGTATTTTTTATCTTGGGAAAATATTATATACTATACTATTTATTAGATATAACACACACATGTTTATTTAAAAGAAAATTTCTATATATAAAAGTATAGGTCAATATGAAATTTTGTACATACCTTCTTAGAAATGTTTATATCCTCACTCATGGCCTTAAAAACAATGTTTTCTTATTCTTGAGCGCATTCATGATTCATATAGGCTTATTGTCAAATTAATTTCTTTACTTAATAAAGTCACAATGGTGAATAAATGATTTGGGTTTTGATATAGGTTGTTATTTGGTTTAATATGGGTGGTAAAGATGTGAAAATATAAAGAATTTACGAGGAGTATTGATTATATATATAATATAGTGGTGTAAGGATATAATATGATTCCTTTTCTTCTTTTATGTTCACACTTGGAAAAACTACTAGGTGTATGAAGTTTACCACTAGGAGTGGCCTATCATCTATGTTTGTTTGACATGTTTTTTTAATTATGAAGATATATACCTATTAAAACTCCATCTTAAGCCTCAATATTATATCATATTGGATCCTCCATACACTCTTCTCAATATTCCCCTTCTCTTGCGATCTTATCATCTTGCTCAACTAGGTAAACCATTAGTAGTTCTGTGTTTCAACTTGGATGTTCTGTGTTGGATTTATTAGAAATAGTTTTTGGATTTGTTTCAATTTAAATCAAGGATTATTATATGATAATAAGAGTATCTTAGTGAGGAGTAGATTAATATAGAGATGGTTACCATACATGGGAACCAAACATAGGGAAGGATTCATTGTAATGACATATATGGAATTGGAGTTTGATGATGATCATAAGTATGGAGGTTCATTGATGTATATGGAGATGGTTATCATACATGGGAAAACTTGTTGTTGAAGGATGACTTATAATTATATAAATGACATTGGATTTTGATTATGATCATAATATATTTGATAGATAAAGCATTGAATCCACTACATGGGCTATATGGAAGCATGTGTGGATGATAAAACCTTGATAGTCTTATATATAATAACCATGGAACGAGGAGAACAATACTTGGAGTGTGATTATTTATCAGGAATTTATGGAAATTATTCCCTATATATCATTGACTAATCTAGTATAATGAGTTTCCATAAAAACAAGAGATTGTGTTGAATTATTTGAATAAGAATGAATGTTTTTTTGGCAAAGAGAGCCCATCACGACACAAAAATAGTTACCATTCCACAATCCATTCATAAGAAAGTTTTAAATATGTGTTATATAAGAATAAATTACGATTTTATTGTATGGCCATACAATGTAATGTATTAAAACATGCCACAACTAATTCTATGCTAGAGTAATTTGGAAGTTCATGAAGGATTTCAATCATGAATCTAATGATCACACTATAATAGATTTTATATAAAAATTATTTTAATGTTACATTAGGATAAATCTAGAGAAGTTTTAAATATTGGGTCATAAGATAACATACCACACTATAAAAGGTATCATGTTAATAATGAGCTTCATATTTCTAAATTCTAATTTATATTAACTCAGTTGGAATGTGAGATTACATTGTCACACTAGATAAGTAAATATACTACATATCTAAAGACCATAACATATTGGAAGATACAAAAGGTCAAAAATTTAGTGAATTTGAAGACTACGAGATGAAGTCACTCCATATAAATAAGCTATGAGAAACAGGTGATGGCATGGAATGTGGTGAATTTGATGCTCACACCACAATACATGAATCATATCATGACTGGTTGAGTACCAAGAAATAATATTCCATTTTATAGTGGAAAAAACAAGGAGGGAATGATTTTTGTAGAAAGGAAGAAATATTGGTTGGATTATGAAGAAGGTATTTGCATCACGTATAAGTGTTCTATGCTATGGAGGAGATTTAAATGATATATTATGTGAATTTTATGGATCAATCTATTTACTGAGGACTAAAACATAATGGAGGAGGCCACACCAAAAACTATAGAAAATCAAAGTATATCACATTGTAATACTATATATTTTATAATGATTGTGAAATTTATAGAATAACATGAAGATTTGGTTTAAATTTGAAATATGGGAGATATGGAGTGAATTTTCAGATATTTTCTCAAGTCATTTGGAAGAATTTAACCACATTTAATTATGTGGGACACATAGAATAATAATGAATTATTAGAGGAATAAAATCAATCCCAACCATTGAATCATGGTTTGAAAAAAAAAGAGTTTATAAAAACATATTTTAGTAGTTCTGGGAAGTAGGGAGTAACACCCTAATGTTTTGAAAGAGTAACATAATGTTCAATAGAATATATGACATGCAACACCAATATTAGAAGATAAGGTAATACCATGATATTTTAAGACATATTTCTTTTTAAATAATTTCAATCTATTTAATATCTTGTGATTCACACAAACCTTGGTTTAAATGAAACACAAAACTCTATTAAAATACTATTATTTAAACTTTCTCATTATAACATAGCCATTAAGATAGAGGGTATGAATAAGAATAAAAAAATTATGAAAATTATTTACACATGTATAAAATAAATTCAATGTTCATCTATATATTGAAAACAAAATAAGAACCATTTGAAAGAAAAAGAAATGCTTTCTAAAGAACTGTATTATTCAAAAAGGCAATTTAGTCAAAGTTTTCATAAAAAATCATAATTAATTTTTAAAACTTTTGAAAAGGTATTTAACAAAAAGAAATCATTTTTAAATTAATATATCCAAATTGATGTAGGGTATTTGTTTTTGAGTTTTTCAGAAAATATTTATTTACCAATGAATAGTGAAAATACCAATTTTAATAAAACTATAATTTATTTTCAAAAAATTAAGTAATTAAAAATACCAATTATTTTTATAATATTATTTCAAGTTACATAAGTATTATTTGGTTATATTTAATCCACTGAAATTATTTTTAATTCACTTTATATTTTATTTCATTATAAGTTTGATAACCCTGACTTTAGAAACCCAGATCCAATTTCTTACTTTATTGAATTGGTATAAGAGACAATGAATTGAATCCTAAAGAACTAAATAGTTTAGTATTCTTGGTAGAATATATATAAATTATTCCCATATTAAATTTGAAAATAAAAATTACAACATATTGTTTTCTATAATATCATTAGTGCCTCTATAATATCCTTACATATCATTACATTACACTTCAAGGATTCCTGGGAAAGGAAAAAAAATAAGGGTGAGCTCAAATTCTCTGTAAGGGTTAAGTACAATGGAATCCATGATGAATAAATAATAATAATTAACATGTAAAGGTATATAACTAAATACATATTCCATTTAAATAACTTTACTATCATAATCAATATAAAAAAGTAAATAACTAAAAACATATTCCATTTAAACAATATCATGAATATCATAACTAGATACGGAATAATTAATATGTAAAGTTAAATAATTAATAACAGATTCAATTTAATCAATAAAATGAGAATGAAATGCATCCATAGATAATATCATTATGAATATATCATGTAAAATAATAACTAAATTTTCAATTAAGGAAATGCTCAATTATTGGATGTCATGATCTCAGGAATTAGGAAAATATCTACTATCCAGACCTCATTCAAGACAGTTTAAAACAGAATAGTAGTTATACACCAAAAACCCATTTAAGTAAGGATATCCAAATGATTCATCGAACAAGACTACCGGTGCATTGAGGGAATATCTATAACCAAGACCCACCCATATTTGTATATCCAAATCCTTAATCTTATATCAAATAATCCATTTAATTCATAAAAAATATTATCTACCATTAAATATCAATATTGAAGAAAAAATACAGATTATTAATATTTCCCCAAAAAATAAAATAACTTTAAAAGTAAAAAAATCATATTTATAAATGAGATACAATTTTAGAAAAAATAAAATAAATTATAAATAATATTGATTTTTAGGGGAAATTTAATGTCCAATGATAACATTAAATTGAATAATTCAAGGGAAAGTTAATGACTAAAAAAAATGAATCAAGGTAGTGAATTAAAATACCATCCTTAGTGAAAATAATATTATATGATCTAGAGGATGTGTAACATCGCAACCCAGGGTTCACTTAAACCGTGACCTAAGCCGGTCTATCACATGGACTTAAGAGCTCCTCCCCATATCCCATAGGTTTTCAAGTAGATGTAAGTGTGTAAAGGTGGTATGGTGGGGGAGACAATACCCTCTTATCAGAGTAGAATTGTTGATACAACTATACACATGCAAAAAAATAAGTAGATTTAATAGACATAATATAAATGAACGAGTATAAGAAGAATTAATAGAACTGATCAACTGAATAATAATACAAAATCCACCAGGCAGTATCAATACATGGGTGCATGGAATGCTGATATAAAATAAGTGGAAACATGGGTATATGTATACAATCACATTATAAAAAAAGTACAGAATAAAAAAGGTACTCCACTATCATCCTGAGTGAATTCTCGGTCCTCTGCTCATTAACCCCAACTATATGTAAGCATATCAATAACCTATATAAGGGTGATTTCCCTTATCAATGCTTGAAGGAAGACAATATTCTTGGATACCAAAGTCCACCTGAGTAGGGTTTGAGATAAAATCTCAGTAGGCCACCACCGTTGATTTCTATATGCAATCCAAGTATCATTCGTAACTAAATAGTGTGAAGGTATAACAATATAATAAATCAATACTAAATAAATAAATAACCAGGCCATCCAGGTTCCCAACGGACACATGACAGCTCTACTTTCTTTGGAAAATGGATGTGAAGTGTCTATAGAGTAACTATATATATATATAGTAATAATATATATTATATAATTATATATATTGCATCCACCTATATGAATTAAGTACATGAGGATGTAAGTGTCCATATACCTAGAGAACTTGTTTCTGGCTGAACCAGGGCATAACTCATACATCCATAACTAGTCTAACAAGCCTATAATCCCATGAAATTGGGAAAATTACCTACATCCAAATAAGATCTTGAGACTTTATGCATGAAACTCAGGGTGGTGAGTGAGCCTTCATGTCATCACTCAAATAAAGGATTATGGCACATTGATCCCACCATCCTAAAAGTGTCAATGGTGTGAGACGTCATACTCAACTGCTGATGTAAGGGTGCATGATATCATCATACTCAACTATTCCCTTACCATCATACCATAACCTATATAAAGGAATAATTATATTTATAATATAATACATAATAAAAAAAGTCTTATACACTTCATTAGCCAAGTTTCATTATATAAAAGAAAATACACTTTATAAGGATCATTTAATATAACATGGAATAGATAATTGAATTTCCTTTATTCATTTAAATAGAGGAAAAGTAATATACTATGTAAAATCCATTCAATATAATCCATTTCACTAAAACAAGTTTAATTCATTTTAGAAAAAGGGAAACATCAAGAATAAGAAATCCTTTATAAAACCAACCCATGTAAGTCATTTAACATGGAATTTAAATTAACAAATCATAAGTGTTAATTTTGATAGTAGACTTTCTTAAATATGTAAATTGAATACATGGTAAAAAAAATCCAAATATAGGTTTGTCCAAACACATATTAGGTGCTTGGTCTCTTATAACAATTACAAACTAAGAGAAATTCAAAAAATGAACCAAGATAAATTCTTAAAAGGTGATTCAAGCAATTAAACAAATAACCATAAGGTAAAATTTGACTTGGAGCATCATAGGGGTGTCAATAATTATATTAAAAAAATTATAATTCACAAAACAAGGGTAAACATGAAGTACTCAAATAAAAAGGATATGCTTGGAAAAAGTTAGCATGCAGCACAACAAAATTACTACAAGGCATCAAAAATCAAAAGGAAAATGATGTGTCCACCTACCTCAAGGATGTATATGACTCATTGCTCGATATCATCCTTAGATTCATAGTAGGATGGAAGAGATCTAAGAAACGGTTCAAGGCCCTAAAAATAGGGAAAATGATCTTGAACCTAAATAGCACAATGGATTTTAAGGAAAAATGAAATAGTAAAGGAGATATTATAAAATCTTATTGAGATGGATTGAATGCTGCCGACAGATCGATAATTGGATTCCAAACATGGGAGATACTTGGATGCTTGAATTGGGAGGATTTTGAGCTCAAAGGTGGAGGGAGATCATTATATTCAATCAAGGAATAAAGAGAAGAGATAAAAGGGTTAAAAGTTTAAGTGAGGGAAAATGGAAATTTCACCTTAAAATATTAGGGCACATGGTTTAGGAACATTGTTAACAAACTGGGAAAAAGTCACTACTATAAGGGGGTAAACTGAACAGTTAACTGAAAAGTTTGTCTAACCATACAAAATCCATGGAAAAGGCTCTGTATCAAATCCCAATAGCACCGTACAATCATGAACCTTAGGTCGCATGATTTTTACCAAACTCTGTGGCCTATAGGTCTCCGCTGTCTGCAACTATACAGTTCCTCCAAATAGTGTGGCCTAGTCATTATCCCATTTTCCCAAAAACCTAGGCTCCTAACATGCTTCAAATGATCTTAGGACCTTTCTTAGGTTGTAACACATGTTTAACATATTTAAACAATGGTTTCAAATTAAAAAATCGATCTCTACCTTCATCAAAAGATGAGTCATTACAACCTACCCTTCTTAAGGAAACCCGTCCCCAAGTTGGACTTGTGAGGGTAAAGAGGTATCCTCTACAAATATTTTTGACCACTATGATCGTATATCAGATTCCCATTCCCAGGTCTCATCCTATACTCAGTCATGCTCCTATATAACCCATACTAATAGAAAAAACCTTCCTTGGAGTGTCTTCATGCTCTGATCAACAATATAAACTTGATACTCCTCAAAGGAATTATATACATCTAAACCAACATCATCCAATTTAAAGACACATTTCAGGTCTGGATAATATTATTGAAGTCGAGATACATGAAATACATCATCCATTCACTAGTGTCTCGGAGGAAGTAACAACTTGTAATCCATCAGTCTAATCGGTTTCACAACCTCAAAGGGTCCAAAAAACCTTGGAGAGAGAATTAACTACTTCCAAATACGTATATTCCCCAACCTGGGTGAGACTCACAAGAAAACTAGATATCCGACCTCGAACTCAAGAGGTCACCGAAATAAGTTGGAATACGACTACTGTCTGGATGGAGATGTCAACATGAACTTTCTAATCAGCTATGCCTTCTCTATATTCTCTTGCACGAGACATGGTCCAAGCATAATTTCCTCCCCTACCTCTAGCCAACACATATTTGAGTGGAAAGGCCTACCATATAACGATTTATAAGGATCCATCTCCATGGTAGCTTGAAATATATTTAAATAAGAAAAATCCACGAGGGGAATATGTTTTTCCTAGAAAACCCAAAATTTAAGAATACAAGCACATAGAATTCTCTCTAGAAACTGAATAGCATGCTTCGTCTTTCCATCAGTTTGTGTGTGATTTTCCGTGCTCAGAATCACCTATATACCCAAGGCCTTCTGCAACACCTACTAGAATTGTGATGTAAAATGATAATCTATGTCATAAACAATAGAATAAGGATCTCCATGAAGATGTATAAACTTTTTGACATACAAACTTCTTAGATCATCTACTGAGAAGGTCTCTTGCATAGGTAAGAAGTTTATGACCTTCATCAAATGATCAACGACAATCTACACTATATCGTTTCCTTGAGTTAATCTAGGCATGCCTGTCATAAAATCCATCAAAACATCATCCCATTTCCTCTCTGGAGTGGGAAATGGATGTGAAATCCCTACCAATCTCTAATGTTATACCTTCACCTACTAATAGGTGGAACACCTAGTAATGAAGCCAAAAATATCACGTTTCATACCAGGAAACCAATACTAGTGTTGTAGATCTCGATACATTTAGGTGAAACCAAGGCAAACCACACATGAAGAGATGTGGAATTCCCAAATTAGTTCCTCTATGATGTCTTCTTGGACCCATACACACCCATGTAACAATAAGGTGTTAGCCCCATCCATGGTCCAAACTAAAGATGTATCATCATATGAAATTATTTCCCTTATGATAAGGCCATTATGATCAGATAATTTCATTATTATTACCCATTATAGAAGATTAGAGGTCACAACTAAGGCCAAAAAGATAGTTTGACCATGGTCCTCCCGAACCTAAATGTGAATCTCTGAGAATAAGTCCATAATCTTCCATTCACCACTAGATTTATGAACAACCTATATATGTTTTTTTGGCTAAGATAATCAACTATTGAATTTCATTTACCAAGTGTGTGGTCAGGTTTGAGATAAAATGAATGTAGCTAATCAACCAACCTACGCTGTATGAGATTCCAATCTCACTATGTAAATATGTACATAAATATTTTGTGATATGTGAATACCACAAAACTATATTCAAGTAGATATTTTTTCTAACATTGTAGAGAAATAATAACTACAACTAACTCGAGGTTGTGTTTAGTGTAATTCCTCTTGTGAGGCCTCAACTGATGTGACCCATACATGAAGACTCGCTCATCCTACATCAGAATAGTTCCAATACCGATACCTGATGCATCATAGTATACAGTATATATTTTTCTTAGATCTGGTAGAACCATTATCATCACTAATGTCAAATAGACCTTCAACTAAGTTTTGACTATATTAAGATGTGACATGGAAAACCTCATTGATGTGGGTTTTATTAGACTTTATGCTTAATTGTGCGTGTGTGTGTGGGTGGGGGGGGGGGGGTTAGCCTCTTTGCACAATTGTTAACATCGAGTCACTATCACTCTTGATAAAAACTCCCAATAGTACCCTCATCCAAAACATGGTACAAACTTACTTTGCAAAGGTAGGTGGTCTAGTGGGGTTTCAGACCCAACGATTCTAAGGGACTCACATTGGTTGAGAGGATGGGAGGTCAAGCTCATAAAACCCTTTTTAGGGGAATTATTTCCTACTGTGGGGCACTCTTATATATTTAAGATATGTTTTTGAATCTCTTCCCAATCTTGATATGATACCGGTTACCCTAAAAAATTATTATCTATTAATTATTATTTTATAAAAAAGAAAGGGAATATCTTTAATGAACAAAGAAAAAGGGGGCCTCATTAGTGAATCCATCTATATATATCTAAGGTTCTTCATCCATCTCCAAGTAGTGGGTAGCTACTTTATAAAATGGATCTATATAACCATATGCTTTGGGGTATGATGACACTTAGGGAGGCAGTTTTAATATTCCAAGGAGGGTATTGATCTATTAGGTGGCATCCTGTATATCCTGAATATTACAGGAATAAAAAACTGTGTAGTTCGTTAATCTGGTGTAGTTTAACATCATGTGGAGAGGACATATATGAGTGTATTGAGAAACCAAATATTTGAGCTCGATTCTTAAGGAGACTTACTACATATCATGGTTGTGGTAGGAACCAGATTTATCATAGTTTGATCATGTCCTTGGGACTGGCCCCAAGGTAGATACCCTTATATGAGGGGTGTTCATATCATATCACTCATCAGGGAACATATACTGGGATTTACTTTTGAATATTTTATATAGAGCTCGGGCCTTGGAGGGGTGTCCTATGTATCTTGGTTATAGAAATAATTAGAGTCATCGTAGTTCAACTGATTATGGCTTACCCTTTGAAGATACCCTTGCCTCCATGAAGACCTATGATGCAAATGATATAATTATTGCAACCCCCTAAGACCACGTGATCTATGCTCATTGTGGGAAACAAGGGATGGAAATGATCAATTTAATTTCTTATGGGTGTGGGACATACATATTAAGATGTCCCTATGGAGAATTTATATAGAGCTCATGCCTCAGGGAGGTTTCCTATGTATCCTGGTTATTGTAGGAATCTGAGTCATCATAGTTCCATTGATTGGAGCTTACACTCTCTGTCAACCCTTCGGTTATGACCTGGGCTTACACATCGAGGGTGGAAACAGTTTCCAAGCCCTAGGATTCCCTTTAGTCTAGCCTTCTTGCCTATCTGACATGCATTGATTGTCCACTTTACATGCCTTGGTTATCATCCCAAAATTTCAGAGAATGTATGTTTGACATGTAAGAAGGGGAACCATATGATCCAGTTGAATTGTACATATAACTCTACATATCTTAGATAGAATGTATGAGGGTTTTCACATGATCATGGTTGGATTTTCTAGAGGATATCGCATGATTCAGCTGACTTGACCTAGTGTCATCATATGAGTTGGATGATACATATAGAGGGTGTCATGAGAGTCAATGTGACATGTCTTGGAGGGAATCAAACATCCTAGACAACACATCCAAATGGATTCACGAGACTTGACTGACATGCCTGGAAAGCATCACAAGAGATAGTTGACATGCCTGGGTGCTACCATGGGAGTTGGATGACATGATCGAGTATTGTTATATGAGTAAATACATGCATATGAAAAACATTGAAATGCTTGAGGGAAAAGTCCATGGGTACTTTATGAGACTAAGGTGGGGTGCCCGGGAGGATCATATGACATGTTCTGACATGTAGAAAGGATTTATCATAACCCAAATTGAATGTTGAGAAGCGTCACGAGATCTGGACAACATGTACTTGTGCTTCTACATTTCTCGGATGGTTCACATGAAAATCATGGGGGTCAATGAACATGATTTTGGTTTAAGTATTCCACCCTTAGTGTTTTTTATAGCTCTTATACCAAGAATTAAATATATTTATCTAGTGTAGGTTTATTTTAAGTCTTATGTGATTCAAAATACATGAGGGATATTCTTAGAATTTCTTACTAGTGATCCTTAACATGATCTAGGAGTGACATCACAAAGTGTTTATACACATAACATGATAGATCCAAATATTCTTTGGTGTATTACCTAATGAAATAATTTTTGGTCATGAGATCAGCCACTCTGAGAAGTTTTCTCTAGTTCTTGGGACCTTTGAACTCAATAGTTTACCCTACGTATCCGCCATAATATTTTTCATGATGGGGTGGGGAAATTATAGGCCTCAACACTCTGATTTTTTGCTTGTTTATACAGTGTATCTGGTATGGATTTGGGCTAGAGTCGATGAAGGGTCCTCGCACCACGCATCTTCATGAATCTCTTCCATGGATCGCCCCTTAGGGTATCTCCTTATTTTCAGATACCACAAGTCCCTCTCATCAATTCTTTCTTTATTATATTTTTTCCAATTAATGGGGATGTGTTTCACTCATGAAGTTATGTTGAAGGAATTACATACTGTTTTGTTGGAATATCCATAGACTTTTGTGAGATCAAAGTGCCTATCGAGAGGTGTCCACGAGATGCTCGATCGCTTGCCTAGGACATTTTTTGAGGTAAGGGTGGCTTGTCCGAGTGTCTTGCGAGACCGTGCTACAGACTTCCTTTGCACATCATATGTTTTTTAAAATCTTGAGAAGCTCTCACCTCCTTCATTTAATCTCATTTGTATTTTTTTACAATGGTTTGGGATTAATGTGAGATTACATGAGTAACATTTTAATATAATAAATATTTTTTTTTGATGATGATTCGTGTGTCCAATATGGGTCATTTTGGAAAATGAAATCATTTCATAGAAAAATCCAACTGTATACCATTGTGGAGCCAAAGGTGGAACACATGGTTTCCTGTACATGTCCAAGGAACCTCACATGGTGTGGATGATAAGACAAAAGGATTTCACGTGATGAGACAAACATGTCTCCACAAACCCGCAGTGTCTTGTGGACCACCAAGGGCATTTCACATTTCTTTCAGCAACCATGCGTAGCAAATACATTCTCCCTTTTAATCTCTTTTGTTTTATTTTAAAAAGGATTGGGGGTCTCATGAGCTGGCTTGGATATTATCATGGAAAATTATCCTCCCCATCGGTGATGTGTTGATTGATCTTTACAATGGCTTGGCGAATCCACATTTAGACATCTTTACCCCCATTTTTGAAAGAATTTCACATTGTTTTTCAAGAACTTTCCAATGATAAACCATGTGACCTAAGGGAAATTGTTCGGTCATTTTCACATGACCATTGATTGTCTAGGGATCTTTTATGAGAGCAGAAAGAATTTTCCAAGTGGGTTCTGTAGGATCCATTGTAGGTTATGAATTTCTTGAAGAGTTTTCATGTAACCTTATGATGGTCACATGATCATCAGTCCCTTGGAGTATCGTCTGATCTATAGGTCTTGACCACCTCCTTCTTCCTTTTATTTTATAGGGAAGATAATACCCATATTCCAGTATTCCTTCCTTTGTGATTCTATTTTTTCTTATTTGGTGGGATTCAAAAAATTCCACCCTCATGAGTGTTTTCTGTGAGGACTAGGACTCGGTTTGGAGGAAAAAAATACTCATCTGAGTATTTGGTAGTGTCAAAAATCGATGTTTGGGTGACGTTTGGTCTACCCGGAGACATTTTTTATTCACTGAAATGTCTTATATATGGGTAGAAGAGAGTGATTAAATTCACTATCTAACACCTCTATAGAGCACTCTTATCTTTGCCTCCATTTTTTGCTTCAATTGCAAGACCATTTCATGAACCCTGATTGCGATCCATGTTCAGGAGTCTTCGCCACATGTTCATTTCACTAGAGCTCTTCTACAAGACCGTTTCTTGATTTGGTGTATGTCTGATCTTACCACAAATCATACTTCAATAATTGATCAAGATTTTGGATGTGAGGACTTCAATTTTATTTGATGGATTCATGTGATTCTACATCTTGATCATATAATCAATGCGATTTGTGTGACCGTGTTCAAGTCATGTGATCACGAGTCTCCAAAGGGGTCATATAATTGTGTAATTCCCTATGGGGGTTATGAGACCCACAAATACTTTACAGATCATGTGATTTGTGAAATCCATATGTAGTTCTCAAATCCCTTATTAATTTAAAAAGTGAACATGATGATTCTGGTTTATTATGTTCATTATTTTTAACAAGATTTTATCTTACCTATCTAACACATGACACTTACTATTATTCAGATGGATTTCAGCTCTCATCGATCTTATGATCGACTAATCAAAGATAAATGATCACTAGAAACTGTAATACTAACCCCCGATACCATTTGTATTCAGATATTGATGTTTTGAAGAAGTTCCTCTTGCCTAAACTCTTGGATTATCCCCGATCACACCGAATTACTCTGTACGGGTTCAGTTAGTTGGATGATTCCATAATTCCTTCTTCAGATTTCAATCTTCTATCTTGATGGATATCATCTTATCTTGAGTATGTCCAAAAAACAATTTTCAAGGATGGTCGGCTAGTTATAGCTCGACCCTAGGGATTTTCCTATTTATTACAAAACTCTCCCTTGGGTCTGGATGGTTGTGAATTTTCTCAGAAACCTATCATTCAAATTTTTTCAAGTATATTTTATTATTCTCTAAATAATCTGGGTGGAAGATGGTACTCAAAGTGGGATCTACATCCCAGAGGCAACTTTTTAGATTAATGGCCATGTCCATTCTGGGTGAGGTAAATCTATTTGGATTTATTTTATGATTTGTGTAAGGTTAATCTTTATAATGTCGTTTGGATATCTCAATTTATCATTTTCCATTAGGACAATATTCTTTAGGAAATGATTATCTGTTGGTGTCCCAGGACTAACAAATTCCATATTCCCTCTGGTGATGTGGGTATGATATTATGGTGTATCTATTTACTAGGTGGTATCTATCCTCTTGGAGAGATATATGATAAATTTATTCTTGCTGCTGATGTCTAGGATGATCTCTTGAAGATACTAGTTTTGTCGAGGTTGATAATTGTTATTTTGAATGATAAATTGAATATATAGCTAATGATGAGCTTTCTCATTTATTTTATATAAGGGGTTGATATCTTTATATGTCGCAGTGGGTTCAGGTCGACTGCCATACAACTTCATCGATGTCCCTCTTAGAAAGTCTGTGACAGTGATGGATCATATTGGGCCATTCTGGAAGCTAGGGACTATACCTCATGGGGATATTAGGTGAACCTAGAGGTCTCTTTGGACTTTAGGTTAGTAGGATTTCTAGACATGTTTTATAACTGGTGGCTTTTTCAGGCTAGGGATGTGCGGTCAAGGATTTGGGTTACCACATTGGTGATGGAAGCACAACTTAGAGAAAAGAGGCACCAAAACATGGAAGTACTAGTCCTTACATGCATCTATCAAATTATTGACCATATTCAATAAGGTAACACATCTTATAGGATCAGTGGTCCTTTCTTGTTCTTTTTTGGCTAGATAGGGGAGCATTTCAATTGTTATGAATACTGTAATGTTTCCAGGATCCCAGAAACCCTACCCTTCCCTATATTGCATAAAATATTTGGGTTTGAGGATATGTCTCTAAGACCTTATAAGATTAAATATGAATTGTTCCAACCTGATATCTTTGATTTTACCACCTTTCATGCACCAGATGGGCTGATTTTTGATGATTACAACGGTTCCCTTGACTAAAGGTCATATACGATCTCTCTTTGGGATTGGGTTCTTATAGAAAATGTGGATGATCTAGTCATCTATGAAAGTTATACCCCACATTGATTCACCCATTAGTTTTGATGTATTCAAAGAGTCTGCCCTCTTCCTTTGGTCGACGTTCAAGGGGGAAAACATCCTAGATCCATTCACCAATATTGGAAGATACTGTCACATGAAGATAATGAGGCTGAGATCAAACCTCCTCCTACTAATGCTTCCATCTTTTTTACCTAGGATTATTTCTAGGCTTAGGTAGTATCTTATCTGGGTGGCATGCTATGCTAGAAATTCCATCATGTGGATAGGTCTTTTGAATCGGTGACCCCTTTGTTTGTGGTGGATATGGAATTGATTGAAAACTTTGGGGAGATATTAAAGAAGATACTCTATTCCAGTGATTATTATCTGGATATAAGATCAAATTATGTTTAGTAGATCAATCCTCTAGCTCTAGATATGGACGATACACCTATTGAGAGAAGGGGTTATGGGGATTCTACCATTTTTGCATTGGTCCAACTAGTTATTACTCCTCCTACAATGACCACTCTATCGGTTGAAGAGGATCAATAAAAACTAGGCTAATATGGTAATAGATTCATGCATTGATCACTGAGACCCCCTTTGAAGTATTATGTGACCAATGGGAATTTCTTCACCGATTATTTCATGACTTGGTTTTGACCGACAACCTCTCTGTGAAATTATGAAAAAATTAATTTTTTTTCAACATGATCTGGGTTAAAATGATAGAGATCAACATGAACCTATTGATGAGGCTCCCCTTGATAGGCAGTTGAAGGAGACATTAGTGGCACTGGATCAGAGTCTTCAATTGATATCTGAACTGTAGGATTATATGGACGCATGAACCGTATAGATATAAAGATGTGAGGAGATCATTTCCTATTTGTGATCTTATCTTTTGACTTTAGCATCCTTATTAGATTATTCTTAGAATAGGGAATAAAAGTTGACTAATTTGGTTGAGACACTTTATCATGGAATAGAAGTAGAAGAGGTGGGGAGAGTGGTACTCTAACACTCTATTGATGCTTCTTGTCATACTCTTTATGAACTTTCTAGTACAACCAATCAAATTTTTACATAGCTTGACCTCTATAATGAATTTCATTTTTATGATACTTTATAGAGACTCTAAAATATGGAGATTCCTCCCCCTTTTTTCACAATGTAAATGGACTTTCTAAAGTTTTCACTTTTCAGTCCAGTTTCTTTTCTTCTATGATATTCATAACCTCTCATTTTTTTTAATAATGTATGGATTTCCAATGATACCCATCCTTTTCATGATATCAAGAAGACTTGAATGTATGGGTTTCAAAATTATAAATCATAATTGGTTCTTCATTTAGAAGTTCTCATGAATTCCCACCAACACAATACTCTCTACAGATGTATCTATTCCAGTTATCTTGAGATTACTTAATTTGTAGAAGAATAAATTGGGTAGAATAAATATCCCAGGGAGAGAGTGCTACTTAGTTTTGATGAAGACAATAGTATCAGCTAGATAGGTTTGATTTTCGAGTCCATATGATGTACCTTACAATATTTTTCGGACTAAATAGATGTTGTGATTTAGTTTAGGTTTTTTAGCTCAAAAATTATATTAATTTAGTTTAGGGTCTTTTATATTATACCATATGTTGCTTTATTTTAGGGTCTTTTAGACTGGACATCATATTTCTTTAGTTTATGTCCTTTTAGCTTGAACGATATAGTGATTTAGTTTAAATTAATTTATCTCATACCTAATATTTCTTTAGTTTAGGTCCTGTTAGCTTAGACCATATATTTATTATTTTAGGGTCTTTTAGCTCAGACCTGATATCACTTTAGTATAGGATCTTTTCACTTAGACCTTATATTTCTTTAGTTTAGGGTATTTTAGGTCCCACCTTATATTACATTAATTTACAGTCTTTTAGCTTGGACCTTATATTGATTTAGGTTAGGGTCTTTTAGCTCGGTCATTATATTTCTTTACTTTAGTGTCTTTTAACTCAAACATGACATTTCTTTAGTTTAAGGTCTTTTATCTCAGACCTTATATTGCTTTATTTTAGGGTATTTTTTCTCAGACATGATATTTATTTAGTTTAAGGTATTTTATCATTGAACATATATTTCTTTAGCTTATGGTCTTTTATCTCATACCTTATATTTCTTTAGTTTAGGGTCTTTTAGACCAGACTTGATATTTATTTACTTTAGAGTCTTTTAGCTTAGACATGATATTTCTTTAGTTTAGGGTCTTTTAGCTCAGACCATATATTGCTTTAGTTTAGGGACTTTTAGCTCGGACTTAATATTATTTTAGTTTAGGGTCTTTTAGCTTGAACCTTATATTGCTTTATTTTAGGGTCTTTTAGCTCAGACCTGATATTTCTTTAGTTTAGGGTCTTTTAGCTCAGACCTTATATTGCTTTAGTTTATGGTCTTTTAGCTCATACCATAAATTTCTTTTGTTTTGGGTCTTTTAGCTTAGACCTTATATTGCATTAGTTTAGGGTATTTTAGCTTGAACCTTATATTTATTTCGTTTAGGGTCTTTTAGCTTGAACCTGACATTTCTTTAGTTTAGGGTCTTTTAGCGCGGACCATATCAATTATCATGGGATGTGATGAAGACATGCTAGGAAAGACACAAAACAAACTAGGGTGTTGGGTTCTATCATGGTGTGAGAAGGGCTCACAAGGATCAAAAATACCTTTTTGTAGAGTAACACATTTGGGTAACAACCATAGGTGCATATGCCAGAGGCATGTGAATGTATGCATATTCATGAAAATGGACCTTGAAGATGGGTATCCTTTCTAAGGGCTATGGAATATTTATAGAGGTAATAGTGGGTTTTGGGTGAAATACTAGGAATTCTAGGCCTACCTAGATAGTTGAAATATGGGTGATGTAAATCATGTACAAAATGTTTGATCCCATGAATATGAGATGGCATTGACATGCTGGGTATGTCCAATTCCATATTGAGACTCCAAGTTCTTCTATGGTGCTGCTAGGGGTCATAATGATTAAAAAGATCATTTCTGGGAAGGATGAGATGCCTTTATTTTTCAGGTCAAGGACCTTATGCATTGGTATCATGATAAGAAAAATATGATATCCACTTCTTTATGAGGGGCATGAAAGATTTGTGAAGACTCAAACACATAGATGATGAAATTGGGTATGGAAGAAGGCTATTCTGGAAGGGTTTTGGAACCTTAGGGTGATTATCTCTTAAATTATGAATCTAGATCCCTATTATATAAGTTCTTAAATAATTAGGTGTGGGCCTAATAAGGCTAGGGAATGAAATTTCAAAGTCCTTCCTTGAGAAAGGGTATGAAACATTATGACGTTACATCGAGGATATCAAATCCACCAGGATAGTTTGGTGCAAATATTTTAAATCATGACACAAATTTCTCAGGATATGAGAATGATATAGGGAATTAATACTGGGAGAGGTTCAGATCACTCTAAGGTGTTGAGTTATTCCATATTGGGATCAGGGATCACAAGGATTGGAATATATTTTTAATAGAGTGACACATTTGGTTGAAAACTATAAGATCATATACAGGATCCATGGCATGTATGCACAGTCAAGAAAAGGATCCATGAAGCTGGATATCCTTTAAAAGTTCCATTGAAAGTTTTGGTGATCAGAGGAATCCCAAATAATGATGTTTGATTTATAGAAGGTGTAATATCCAAGAAGGGTTCAGGTAAACTAAAATTTTTGTCACTGCCTAGAAAACATATTCTCATGGTGAGGAGATGTGACAAATCATTATTATAACTTTTTCTTGAACCAGAGGGTCCAATGTGCATAGATTAGATTTTAATAGGTTTATTGGTTAGACCCTATGAGATTTATGCCTTATTTATTTGAACCCTAATTTTTTCCTAAACTATGAAGGTGAAGAGTTTAGCGAGCGGAGACTTGACTTTTTCCCAAATAGCCCTTTTGTAGGTTTTCAACCTAAGAAGTTTTGTGTCTCTTTCACTACCAGTTTAAGGTCTTGAGATTTGAACCATTATAGGCTAGATCTTAAGTTTTTAAAACATTTACCAGAGTGGGGGATATTTAAATTTGTGAAATCCATGGACCTAATATAGAGGATGATACAAAAGATCCCAATTAGGATACCTAGGGTCAAGATTAACCCATCATATTTTGATCGGGGGATAAAAATGTCATAAACCACGACTCAAGGTTCTCAGTTCATGAGTAATGATATGATACAATCATACTTGGAGAGGTTCAAATCATAGAAGGATGTGGAGTTCATCCAAAATGGTGTCAAATCTAACACCGATTGGAATTTATTTTTTGCAGTGTAACACATTTGGTTGAAGTCCATAGGCGCATATGCAGGATCCATGGGCATTTATGAATAGTCAAGATAAGGGTCCTTAGTGCCAAATATCCTTTCCAAATGCCATGAAAGGTTGTGGTAACATGAGGTACTCGAGGCATGAAGTATAGTTTAGGGATTGAGGTTCTTTAAAAATATGATGGATGTACCCCATATTCATGTTAAATGGAGTAAGATCCTTGTGGTCCTTTGATAAGGAATGAAATATGGGTGGTGGTATGCATAGTTTATCATTATGTAGTGGGGATATATTTTATTCCATAAATATTTTTCATTAGGAGGTTAGGATGTGTTGTTTTTAGTTTATTGTCATGCAGTATTGTTATATGGTAAGGATATTTTTCATACAACTTAATTTCATTTGGTAAGGACATGTTCCATGCATTTTTAACATGTTGCAGTGTGGACGTTGGTCCCCCGATGTGAAATGGTGGTATTTTAACTGGGCCCATGAATGAAATTATGGTTTTTATTATGTATCCCATGTCAATGGGAATCAAACCACACGTATTTATTAATGAAGTTCCCTGCACATGTCTAAACTGTATGCTAATAGGGGGCATTACTTCTATTGATGATTATAGCTAAGCCCATTATTGTTTATCCAATCATCACTATGCATCCTATGATGATAAGAATCAAGAAACATGTAGTTCTTGAAGGAACTGTGTTGTTTAACATCATGAAACAAGGATGCAAATGGACCATCTTAAAAGAGTGGTGGTGTTATGGTTGGGCCCAAGGGTGGAAATTACTGAATCCCTATGTATCTTATGAGGAAGAAAATCAATCCATACATAGTCTTGGAGGAACTGAGTAGTTTAAAATCATTTAGTGATGAATCATGGTATTTATTTTAAGTTCTTTCATTCTGAACCAAGGTAATACTTTCAACAACTATTATTCTTTGTTTATATGAGGGAACTCTTACCACAAACCTTAAGACCATGTGAGCCATTCTCAGTGTTAGAAACAAGGAATTGGAAGGGGTTCCTCCTACCATGTAGCGACACTTTAGAGTAGGGTAGGAACATTTTATATCTTTTGGTGGATGGATTAAGATATGGGATTGAGGCATCCCTACATATCTCATGAAAAATAAAAAATCAATCTATACAGAGTTATAGAAATCCCGGGAAATTTTAAATCATGCATAAAGAACATGGGTGACTCAAAATCAAAGAGGAGGGATGTTATGGATCTGTACAATTTATGTCATGCAGTAAGGATGAGGGACACCTGACATGAAGGGTCATTGTGAATGGGAATGAAACTAGAAGTATGGGCTACACTATGTATCATGTGATAGAATGAATCAATCCATACATATTTCATATGATATCGTTCAGTTTAACATCATGCGGCAATGACATATGTTGTGTAGTTAAACATCATGTGGTAAGGACAGACTTGTACAATTTATTTTCAGGTATCTTGAAAGAATTATGAGACTTACACAGATGTTTACCCCCTTTTTCCAATAGCTAGGCAAATTATTTCTTTAGGAACCTATCATTTGTGGGTGGTGTGGCATGCTTCCCATCCATTGTGTACAATGAGTAATCCCCATTGTGATAGAACTTATGTATGATGTAAGGTCCTTCCCATTTGGGATTCAGCTTCAGGGGATTCTTTCCTAGTGTCATTGGGGGTTTTGAGGTCCAAAACCAGTTTCCCTTGGAGAAATGAGAGTAGTTAGACCTTTTTATTGAAGGCTTGTGCAATATAATTTTAGTGGACCTCAAGGTTGTGAAATGTGCACAACCTATTCTCATTGAGCTATTCCAATTCATCTAGCCACTCTTGTGATCACTCGTCATATGAGAGTTCTTCACATATAGATATTATGAGTGAGGATAGTTATAATTATATGGGTAACACTTCTTCGGTCCCGTACACCAGTGAATATGGAATTTCTTGTGTAGCAGTACCCATGGTGGTATGTATGCCCATAGAGCATGTAGATTTTTGTCTAGCTAATAATTATTATCCTTATTCACCATAATTTGGAGAATATTTTATAGAGGATTATTTACGGCCTCTATCTATCAATTTACAACTAAATAATAGAAAGATGAAATATTGGAATCAATGTTTAAATCTTGGTATATTTTCTTCAACTATGTGGAGAAAAATATGGTGTTAGTGTATGTTAATTTTATGTGAGGGACCCTGACCCCAATAATGATATGGGACTTTATGAATTTGATGATGTTCTTCATCCTGATTTCCTTGAGGGGTATCATCTTAACCCATTTTGAAAATATGTCAATAGAAGTGAGGATATAATTGAACTACTTATCCATGGATGCGGGATATGGCCCCATGATGTCCATCCCACAAATGGAAAAAAACTTGGAATATTTAGCTATATGTAGCAATTTCGGGGTTTATTGATGATGTTTTCATGGATTTGGAACACTTGAAATTTCATGGTGAATTCGATGCTGTTCTATATCATGGTTTTCCAGTAATATCCCGACCTTCTGATTTTGTGGGATAGCTTGGTCCTAGATTGATGGGCACTGCAAGATCCCACATGGGATTCTTTTAGGATGGTGGAAACTTCTCCTTCTACTATGAATCTAAGGAGGATTTTATAAAATTCATTCTTATAGAGAGTCTTATTGACATTTGGGGAATCCTGCAACGTAAATTTCACTATACTACAACAAATCTATTCCCTTTTGGATATATCTATAGGGAGATTCACATTCTAAAGATATATGATTATGTGATCCATCTATCCAAGGGTGGACACTAGTTCATCACTCTCTAGGGAGGTGCTGGCCTAACTGATCTCTTCTACATCACATATGACCATCACTAAGACCATTCTTAAAAGTGTGATACAGAATATTACTTCTTCTAGATCAAGTTTGGGTAGGATGGTGGCTACATTGGCCAATGTGTCAGTTTGAACATTCTATGACTGGGGAACATGATGTAATGTGGGATCAAAAGGGGACTTTTCCATCAATCCCCCAACATAGCTGGTGAGAGGATCCAGTTATTCCTTTTTGATGGGATATTCTCCATTTATTTAATTTATCAGAATATTTGGATCCCATTTGACATTCAAGTAGGATATTTTCAGCTATATAGCTACTTCAAAGCCAAGAATGAGGGCATGGTATTATTCCTTGTTATTTATTCGGCCTTTAGATAATGAGAAGGAGTAGGGTAAAACCACTTTGTTAGGAGAGACAAATATGAACCCTAATCCAACCCAATTGAGCTTCTGTATTTCCATCCTTGTACTGATAAAACTTTAGGAGGCACCATAAAAATAAATCCCCCACGCCTGAGGAGTTTCATGGACATAAAAGACCTCCTCATATAAAAGTTTGATGTCTTATGGTGTATTTTACGTGGTAGGATGTGCTGTAATGAAATCAGCCAGGTCTTTCCCTTTTACCAATTATTTTTATACGAACATAATATTGAATTGATGAATAATGACCACCCATCAGGTCAAGTTCCAAATCAGCATTATAAAACCAATTTTGTACTTGATTTGATCGATATGAGAGACCAACTAGACTTCATGGTGCTATAAGTAATTCCTATGTTTTTAAGTACCAAAATGAGTGAAAGTTAGTTCTTCTCGACATGAAAGTATCAGGTATCAGTACCTAGCATTGTCTATATGTGGTAATAGAGACTATTCTCACTCCCCAAATTATACTTTAGTGCGAGGAGGGTGCACAATGAGTATTCATGGTAGCCACATATAATATGATTGGCCTCTCTTCCACTAGAGGCATCAGGACCAATGGTTGAAAGAGATATTACTTGAGAATTTTGAAGGCTTCTTGGAAGTCATTGTCACATTGATAGGAGATTACCTTCTTCATTATCCTAGTGAAGGAGAGAGCTTTTCTAACAGGTAGGAAATGAATCATCTAATGTAGGTGAGGTGTCCTTGGACCCCCGTCAATTATTTGAGATTCCAAGGGGATGAAATTTCTAAAATAGAACCAGTATTCTTTGGGATGACCATAATGTTGTGGTGGAATACCACAAATCAAAGGAACTTATCTGATATTACCCCAAATGAAAATTTTAGCGGATTCAACTTCAGACTGCCTTGTCACAACTTTTCAAAGAAAGTTTGAAGGTCTGTGAAGTGATCAAATCACTATCAGGATTTGACCACTAGATCGTCAATATAACATTCAGATATCTTTTCCAATAATGGAATAAAGATATTATGAATGGAACCCTAATATGTGGATCTAATGTTCTTCAATCCAAAGGGTATGACTTGATAGTAAAAGATACCCTAAGGTTCTCTAAAAGTAGTGGCTTATTCATCTTCAAGGGTCATCTTTATCAGATTTTATCTCGAGTACCCATCCATGAAGGAAAGGTCTTAGAAGCTAGTAGTTTCATCGATCGATATTTCTATAATATAAAATGGGAAATAATCCTTAGGTAAATGATAATTATGTTCTTTGTAGTCAATTCAAACCATGATCTTCCCATTCTTTTCCTTGATAGGGATGATTTTGACCATTCATCTCGGTTATTTCACTTCCGGGACAAATTTTTCTTTGCTAAACTTATTCAATTACACTTCTAAATTGGTGGCATGAAAGGGGTATATCCTTCTAGATTCTAGCATGAAACCTTGATTCTCATCAGGTAGTCCAAGATGGTGCATAGGCACATCTGATTATGTTTGTAAATTTTTGTGTAGTACCAAGAGAACGCATATCATTGCTACTTTAGAAATGCGATGTACATATCTTACTCATTGAGGGGCATGGAAGAAATAATAAGTGTAGGCCATGGGTCTTCCTCTATTCTTATATTTATCTTTTCAAGTTCATAGATGGTTTTGGAGACACCTTCATTTAATGTTGGAGGGGCGTTCCAAAGTCCATCCTCACCTTCTTCCATCTCTGCATTTGTGGAGACATTTTCTGAAAAAGATAAAAATTTTGGTGCTTCTATATCATTACCACGATGAGAGAGGCCATAAAAAGATACATTATCATTCCTTTTTGACTGAGTCATTGGAGAGACATGCCAAAGCTAATTGTATTTTATGCCATTTATGGGGAAAGAAGGGGTAAGACCTTCGGGGCTTGGTCTGTGACCTTAAACAGATTTACGGGAAGTAAATAATTGCTATCGACATACTTGAGTGTTTCACAAGGGGTAGTTCCCAAGACATTGGGAGATACAACCAATATATCATTATCTTCCATTGGTTTCTTACCTCCTTTTTTATAAAAATGTTTTTCAGTATATGTGGCTTCATAAGTCTTGAAAGGGGCACTATCACCTTTTAGTATGTCAACTTTCCCATTGATGGGGTATTTCATGAACTAATGGAATGTTGAAGGTATCACCAGTTTTCTATAGAGATAGTTCCTTCCAAGAAAGAAATTTATATGAAATGTCTTGTTGAATTATCATAATCTTGGCATCTAACATGAGATCCCCAAACCAATATTTGAGATTAAACTTCCTAAGAGGTCTTTTCTTATTCTTATCATACCCTTGAATGGTAATATTACTGGGAGAAAAATTCATTCCACTATATCAGAAATATTTTAGGGTTTTTAATGGGATATGATTGATCACATGACCATTATCAACAATATCCCTTGGGATTTTAACATTATTGAGTCTACCTAAGACATATAGGGGTATGATGTTCCCCTAAAGGACCTCCTACTAGTCTTCATCAATGAATGAGATGAATACATGGAATTAGGATGACATGGTATCCACTCAATATAACTATGCTATAGAGACTTATATCTTAAATTTGTGTGGGCTCTAGAGGGATTCAATAAGTTCCCCCTTGAGTTCTTTTGAAAGATGGGGTGTATCGAGGAATGGGAGCTTGGGCTAGGACTGATGCGATTTATTTCAGAATGTAATACTTTTGTGCTAGAGGTCAGAGGTTCTTGTTATGGGGTTTCTCCTAGACATGTGTTTTAGGAGTTGATTCATTTGAGGTGTATGGTATTGGTGCTTGTTCAGAGGTCGTGGGAGAATCTGCTAACAGTGGTGAGGGGCACATAAGCCTCCCCTTTTGTATGGGATGATCAGATGATAGAAACCATTCTAGAAAGTCATGAAAGATACTTGGTCTGGGGTGAATCATTGAGGGGTTTGAGACACCTTCTTGTCTCATTTGATTCTACTGGATTACTTTTCGATGAGTCTCAGCTATATATATATTCTCTATGTGGACATGTCTGGATATTGGGTCCATCCACATCCACGATGACCCATGTATCCTTAGTTCCTATGCATGTGGACTCTAGTTCCATAGTTATGCATACAAAAACCATAATCTATTTTAAAATAATCCTTAGAGATGGGTTTTGACAAGTGTATTTCATTGAAAGAACAAAATATGATCTATTCATCTGATGAGGATTCCATTTGGTAGGGTGGTGCCTGTTCTACAGATGTTGCAGGGAAGAAGTGTGCAGGAGTTAGATATTTCTGTATAAAAAATTATGATTCTTCTTATTATATTTCTTCTTTATTCTCTTGGTCATGACTACATCTAGGAGGATTATTTTATGTTTCATATTTGGGTGGTGGAGATATTTTGGGTCTGTGCAACTATGCTCTAAAAGTGGATGATCTTGTTCAACTATTTTTTAATTCATCCAGCTGTTGAACTTTCACGCACACCTGGGAGGGACCTTATTCTAATCACCGTCTTATTTTGATTGGACAATGGTTATTTGAGACACCTACTCTGTGGACTTATCTAACACTACCTATCTATAATTGACCATGTCTTAAAGGACATCATTGATGATGAAGCATCTCGGGATATATGACCCAACCTTATATGAAATGGGTAGTAGTCAGGATGGCTAGTTAAGTTGACCTCCTTATGACTCTTGGATAGTGATAATGTGAGCAGATTATTATCTAGGGATGTCATGAAATAACTGGGGACTTGTTTGTACCATAAGAAGTATTCCTTATTCATATATTCCTCAAATCCTGAGAGACCCTAATTTCACTGTGCTTCCTATCAAGGGTGATTCAGTTATTGTTTCCATTCAATAGGAGGTGTTTTGTATTTTGGGAGTTGCCTGTGTGATTGGATAGGAACTGCTATAGGATTGAGGGTGATAGATGTAACCACCACTTTTCCAAGGATTTTCCCTGTACTGTGGGCATGAGTCGATTTTTGGATTAGATTCATTGAGTGGATTCTTCAAGACGTCGTGTCATTTTTTTGAACTCACAAAATTGACCTAGATATTTCATTAGAATTAGAGGCATCTACAACTCATCCTTGAGATTTTATATGCAGATTTCTAGTAGTTTCTCTTGTGAGAGAGGGATACCGAGGGAGTAGGTTAAACCATTACACCTTGATATGAAGTTATAAACCCTCTCATTTTCCCATTGCTTGTAGTTTTTAGGCTGAAAATAATCATCTTACTTAGTGTAGAACTAAATTGATAAAGGAAATTATGGTTAAGGACTTCCTATCCTATAATAGATCATACTAAAAGACTGCTATACCAAACAATGTCTGGCCCTATCAGATTCTGTACAAATCACCTCAGATTTTCCACCTCATGTTTATATTTAAGTCCTATCATCATTCCACATCTGGATATGAAGTGTGTGAGATTTTTTTGGGATCTACCACAACATCAAAAGTAGAGAAGGTAGGAATATTGAAATTGGATGGAGGCATGGTATCATCTACCCATTCGGGATATGTATTCCCTGCGGGATGAAAAGGTGCGTGTTGGCCTTCCATGGATTCCATTAGAGAATCCATAGAATCAATTTCATTAATAAATTCTGGGGGGGGACCGTTTTATGATCCATCTCCCATCCATAGGGAGCACATGGGCGTGGATAAGGTGGCCCCACTTTTGTCTCGTAATGATTCTCAATTCGTCCCAAGATGGAATGATTACTTTTGAGAATAATAAGCTACTACTACAATGGATTTATATCATAATAGTTTTTTACTTCCTCATTCATGTAGACTAGATTTTGTGATTCATATCCAATATGACGCTCAGACAATGCACTTACTGGTGTATCGGAGATCTCACCACGACTTAATGTTTCATTTTCACCCCTTACATCATCGGGTTAAAATAATTTTTTATTGTATATTAAAATTATTACAAAACATTTTACTTCATGTTTGATTAAATCATTTAACTTTTTTCACTTTTAAAAAGGAAAATTTCACTTGTTTATGGGGTTTCATTGTAGTTGGAGGTGATTTGGAGGGCCCAGAATGAATTTGAAGAAAAATGGGCCAAACCGTGCAAGATTCCAAGCACTATAGTGGAATAAACCACATAATTATACTAATAAATATATCTAATTGGGATTATATTTTTTAGGATGATCCAAAATATAGTCAGCTACAGATTTTAAGAAGGAACCTAAGCCCAATTCAACCATCTTATGATGCAACTGGACTGATCTGTCCAAGACACCGAATATAAACGAAGTCAAGAGTGGTGTGCTATTTTTTGTCCATATCATGATCTTTTGACCACAAAATGATGCCAAATTTTTACTGTAGATATCAAATATGTGGTTCAACAAGTTTTTATTTTTTTTTCAAAAATCAAAATAAGATTGCATGGATGCCTAAAACAATGGGCCAAGTGGTTTTAATAAATCTTTATGCCCAAAACCACCTTCCACTTTGCCTATAAAATGTCTCCTTTGGAACCTCATTTTCATGTTCAAACCAGGACAAAAGATATTCCAATTTAGAGACCCAAATTAGTCCTCTCATCATCAAAGAATATGTGGATCCCCCTATCCTCATAGGGGGATAAAGGATGAAGGGTAAGTTCCACATGAGACTCCTCCTCCTCTCGATGGAAAGCTAAACAATAGACGATCATTTCGAAGAAGATACACATACATGAGAGGGAGTTCCAAAACTTGTTCTTCTAATGGATTTTAATAATTTTTGTTTTAAATAATTCACTCATGTTTATCTCTAAATTCATTTATTGGGTATAATTTTGTGAAACACTTTTTTATCTCAACACTGACTGGGTTGAGATTTCAAGTGGGAATCTAGGGTTGTTATTATAGGACAATGCCAGTATACTATTTATCTCATAAAAAAAGAGATTTCAATATTATTTGGCATCCCTCACTCCATTCTTTAGGTCCAAACTATGACCACATTATTTTTATTTTAAGGGGTGGTTCTCTACACATCATTTTGAGGGGAAAGAGGGGAACCAAGATCCTGATAACCCTTAACCAAAGAATTATATTAAACCATTTGTAATTTTAAGAACAATGAAATATCAAATATGTTTAGCAAAAATTAAATCAACTCATTATTTCATTAATCAAAATATTCCAATTTTATTTTTCAAAAATTAAACTCATTAATTAAGTCATTTTATTTTTAAAACTGTTTTCAAAACCACCACCTCTTTTAGTACTTTTTATTAAAAATACACACTTTAAAACTCAAATACCATGAGGCATGGACTAGGGTCTTCCCTATACTATAAATAAACATTAAAAACATATTAAATTTGATGTTTCATGACAACACCGTCAAATTTTGGTTCCGTTTCCAGGGAGCACTTCAGTTTTTAGTGCGTGTTTTTTATAATATATTTGTAAATTCTATGAATATTAATTTCTTATATCTTCTAAATTTGCATATATTTTTGTTTTTTGATTTATTTCTTATAAAATATCTGTGAATGATGTGTTATAATCCAATATATTTACCTCCTTTCAAACCCAAACTAAAGAGGATACTATGTCAGTGACATAGAGACACATTGGATAACCCTTTGAGGGAGGACAAACAAAACATTGAAACTCTCCTTGATCCTACTTCTTCTTTTAAAAAACAACTTAAAACTAAAATAAAATTTCATAATATGGATGCAAATAATTTTACATTAAAATAACTAACCTCACATGATGTATAGATCCATCCCATATACATTCAAATACAAGGGAAGGCACCTAATTTTGAACTATAATCTTGTTTAATTCACTTATTACCAAGATTCCATGGACTCACGGGAGAAGATACACATAATCACTTATAAGAATTTAATAATATGTGTTATTAATTAAAAACTGAAAATGTGGATGAAGAATAAGTAATGTTTAGGGAATTCCCTTTATCATTAGAAAACATTGCAAAAGATTGGATTTACTAAGTTAATTCACTAATTAGAGGTCAGGTGGACATTAAACACATTTTTCTTGAAAAATACTTCCCAAACTCTAAAACCACAATAATAAGGAAAGTAGTATGTAGGATAAGTAAATAATAAAGAAAAAAACTTCATGAATACTACAAAATATTTAAAATTATTCGTTCAATTTCCCCACCCCACCTAATAAGTGATGAAGTTTTAATACAATATTTTTATGAAGGTTTAATTATTATTAATCAAAACATGATTGATGTTTCTATAGGTGGTCTGATAGTTTATAAGACCCAAATTTCTACAAGAACCCTAATTAAGAACATGTCACAAAACACACAAAAATTTGGTTTAAGGTCCAATTCACCCATTCGAGGTGTCCATGAGGCGAAGAGTAATGAATTCAAGAAGAAGGTGGACACAAATTTTAAAGAGGTAACTACCATTATTTAAAAACATTCACTTTACCAAGGGAAACAAAAATATCCTCCTCCCATCCATTTTGGAATCTATTCTTCCAAAACCTACTATTCTGACCAATTCCCTAAATTAAGAGAAACATTTGAGAGTTGTGAGGCAATATTTCTAGGATAACCCTATAAACAACCCTTTAGGAAAGAACCATTCTATCAATAAAACCTTGGTTGGAAATATATCCAACCCTATAGGAAAGGGGGTATTCAAACCAACCTCAAAAAAATAGAACCAATAGAGGCAAAGTAATCATCCACCACCACCACCCAGAAATCCTCAACCACCATAAATCCCTTTCTAGAAACCCTATCCTAAACCCGATCCTAGTCTAGAAGAAATGATTAGAAAAATTGATACAAATAATCTTCAATTCCAAAAAACCATCCAAGAATTCATACAAGACCTAAAACCCCAATTAGGCATACTTTCTAAATCAGTTGGGGGAAATAAAAATTCACGAGTTAGGTAAACCACCCTCTCGACCACATGTCAACCATATCGATAAGGTAAATGTAAGTTCCATCACCCTTAAGAGTGGAAAAAAACTTAAAATCCAAATAAACCCTCCATTAGAGTCAAACCAACTTGAGGAAACCACCATCCCAAACACTTAGAATGGTCCAAATAAGAAATATCCTCGTCCTGATAAAAATACCACTAAAGGTAAGAGTGTGTCTATAAATGACCCACCTAGACTAACCATTCCCATTAAAATTTCCCAAAGGGCCACCCAACCAAGGAAAAAATAAACATAACTTGATAAATAAATCTTAGTAATTTGTTTAAAAAATGCAGGTAAATATTCCCTTGATTAATACCATGAAGTAAATTCCATGATACACCATGTTTTTCAAGGAGTTGTGTACACATTGAAGGTGACTTCATGGTGATGAAAATGTGATCTTGGGGAGAAATTTCTATGCATTGATAGAGCCATAACATCCCACTAAATGCAATGATATTGGAATATTCTCGATTCCATGCACCATTAGGGAGTATTACTTTTCCGATGTTATGATTGATTTAGGAGCCTCTCTAAATGTGATGCCTAAAACAATTTTCTCGGAATTATAATTTAGAGAATTGAATCCCATTGTAATTGTTGTGAAACTAGAAAATCTAATTACAACACACCCCACTGGTGTGTTAGAGGATGTTCTTGTGAGGGTGAAAATTTTATTTTTCTCTACTGACTTTTATGTGTTTAAAATGTAAGATGATAAGATGAATGGACATGCCCTAATTATTTTCGGGTGACCTTTCATGAAAATTAAAAAACCATGATTAATGTCCACAATGGTACATTATCTATGGATTTTGGTGGAGACATTATCCAATTAAACATTCTTGATGCCGTGAGGTTGGTACAATGTCGACTAAATCCAAACCTAATAGATGTTGTTAAAAAGGAGGTAACAATTTTTTAACTATTGGAATCATTTAAACCATCTATAATAGCCAATGGGCTAGTCCAGTGCAGATTGTTCCCAAGAAAACTTGTCTTACGGTAACTAAAAATGAAAATAATGAATTGGTTCCAACCTGTGTATAGAACATTTTTCATGTTTGTATATACTATCATTGACTAAATCAACACACTAAGAAGGACCATTTAGCATTGTTGTTCACTAAACAGATTCTAGAGAGGATAGTGTGGAAGTTCCACTATCGTTAACTTGATGGGTATTTAGATGCTTTTAGATTCATATTTCCCTAGAGGATCAGGAAAATATGACCTTTACTTATTCCTTTGGAACATTTTTATATAGGAGGATTCCATATGGTCTATTAAATGTTCCAGGAACATTCCAATGATGCATGGTTAGTATTGTTTTTGGATTAATTGGAGGAAATCATGGAAGTTTTCATAGATTATTTCACTAATATAGTTCCTCTTGTGATTAATGTTTGAGTTCTATTGGTTTAATACTACATCACTGAATTGAAAAGAATATCACATTAAATTATGAGAAATTCCATTTCATGGTGATACAAGGTATAATACTTGGGAATTTAATTTTTGGAGATGGTATCCAAGTAGATAAATCAAAAGAAGATGTCATTTCTTCCCTCCAATTTCCAAAAAATGTATGGTATGTGGGGTATTTCTTAGTTAATGATGTATTTTACCATTGTTTCATTTGTGAATTTAGTAATATTTCACTCCCTTACCCCCTTACTCAAAAAATAAAAAGAATTTATTTTTGATAATGAATGTGAGGAAGATTACAGTAAATTGAAATGGATTCTCACATCACCCAATGTAATCCGACCACCTCAGTGGGATTTACCATTTGGGATCATGTGTGATGCTTCTAACTATGCAGTTAGGGTGGTATTATCATAAAGAGTTAATCAAGTTCCATATGTCTTAGCCAAGGCATCACAAACATTGGACCCTTCCCAAGAAAACTTCACCACACCTAAAAATGAATTAATTTACATTTTTTCCTTGGATAAGTTCATGTCAAAACTTCTAGGATCCAAAGTCATTATGTTCTCAAACAATGAAACCATCTGGTATCTTCTTAATAAACTAGAATCCAAACCACATCTCATCCACTGGATGCTCCTACTAGAATAATTTAATCTAGAAAATAGGGATAAAAGGGAACAGAGAATGTGGTGGATTACCATGTTAGTAGGATACTGTCATCCCCATACATTGAATCATCACCCCATATTCCCAAAAATGAAACGTTTCTTGATGATCAATTGTACCGAGTGAAAGATTCAATTTTTTGGTATTAATAAATTGTAAATTATTTGGTATCATATTTCATTCCTTCTAATTTCAACAAAAACCAAGCTAGTCGTCTAAAACATGAGTCCATTTGGAACATTTGGTATAACCCCTAACTTTGGAACACATGTAGAAATAAATTCATTAGGTGTTGTGTTCCTAATAGCGGCTTTCATTCTATCCTTATCTTATTCCACACTCTTTCTTATGGGGGCCACTTTGGTCCCCAATGGACTACTCGTAAGGTCCTTGATTCTGGTCTCTTTTGGCCAATACATTTTTAGGATTCCCATGATTTCTATAAATATTATCCTTATTGTCAAATTATAGGGAATGTATCTTAAAGAAATTAAATAACTCAATAGGCCATACTCTTTCTTGAAAATTTTGATGTTTGGGGCATTTAATTTATGGTTATATTTCCAATTTACTTTGGAAACTTGTAAATTATTCTGGTAGTTGATTACATTCAAAAATGAGTTAAGGCATGAGCCGTAAGCATATATGATTCCAATACAGTTGTGGAATTTTTAAGAACCCAAATTTTATGCAGGTTTAGATTACATAGGTTCATCATCAGTTACCGGGTTTCTCATTTTTTCAACCGAACAATGCAATTAATGTTGTGTCAGTTTGGGGTCGGACATTGAGTGTCTACTATATATAAACCACAATCCAATGGTCAAGATGAGGTGTATAATAGGGAGTTAAAATAGATTCTTGAAAAAATAGTTCAACCCACATGAAAATATTGGAGTCCTAGATTCGATGATTCATAATGGGATTATCATACTAACTTTAAGAAACCCATTGTAATGTCACCCTATTGGATTGTGTTTGGAAAGAGTTTTTCACCTCCCGATTAAGATATAGAATCATGTCTACAATTCCCTTAAACAATGAAATTATAATATTTTTGGTGTAGGTGAAAAAAGGAAGTTGTAAATTCAGATGTTAGAGGAACTTCATAGAGATTCATATGAGAAATCCCAAATTTATAAGAAGTGAACTAAGGCTTCCCATGATCATATCATCATTCATCATTAATTACAAATTGGGAAGAAGGTACTCTATTACAATGCAAGGCTGAAGTTTCATCCAAGTAAGCTTCGTTCCCATTGTTTTGGTCCATATACTGTTACTTATGTTTATCCATTTGGATTTGTTCAGGTTAAAAATGTAGAAATAATATAAACCTTCACTATCAATGGAAAGTATCTAATGAACTTTCATGAAGCCATTTTAGAGTCCTTGGTGGAGGAAATCCTTGTTCAAGAAGCAACCTATAAATGACACCCACTATGTTTTATCCTTCCTTCCCACATTCCCTTTTATTATAGTGAGGACTCTGCAAGATCTAGGTGTGGGGGATTGGAATATTACTGGGTTAGTTTGCAATTTTCCTCATTATTATTCTTTTTCTCTTTTTATCTTTTTGGATTGTATTGTCACCCCCATTCCCCCCTCACATTTAGGCTAGAATATTTTTTTTTAATTCACACTCAATCTTGGAAAGTGATTCCTGCCTAATCTTGGAATTTATTGAAAATTTATGAGTAATTTACCTATTTCATGTTGTTTTAACATTTAAATAAATTGGTTTTAATGATGAACTATGTGTTTTAGTATGAATTTAACATTTAGGTGTGTCTTTTTTAAAATTTATTGTTTTTTAACGATATAAATGTTTGTATAACTTTTAAATCATTGAGAAGAATGATACCCATTATGTGAGTAATTTATAGAAAATAATTCTACTAAATATCTCCACAAATTATTGCACCTAAACATGAAGTGCAATTTTTTTAACTCAACAGAAGGTAAATATAAGTTAGGTTAATAATTATATTCTTACTAAAATGATTTCTTTATACATTAGTTCCTTATATGATCTCTTTTATTACTATATCAGATTGAATTATGAGAGTGTACCTATTATCTCACATTTTTATGCCCTAAAAATACTAAAAAACAAAAAAATATGGGTTGTTTCTAGGGAAGGTCAAAAACCACCATTCCTTGATATTTTATCTTATTACTACTATTATAATTAGTTTCATGAGGAGAAAAAAATGGTTTTATATAAGTGTGTGGGATTTGTTCCAAGTAAAACTATTAAAAAAACAATAATAATAATAATAATAATAAATGAGGGGAATGATGAAATGTGAAACATATGGGGATATCTAGGTCATGAGATTGTGGATTTAATTCCAAGAATGATTAAGTGATGGGTCTTGAAATTTTATTACAAAGGATGTAGGACAGGTTTGGAGGATATAATATTTTAAGCAGAAAAAATTTAAAATGACCTATTTTTATTGGATACAAAATATGAGGAATAACATGAAATGGTTTTCACACACACATGTGGAGAATTATTTATATGTTTAAAATTTGGATTAGTTTCTCAATTTGGTATAATTAGTCTCCTTTTCATATGATGCAATTTATGAGACACCAGTTTCCATAAACACTAAGAATAATACCTTGGTGTGGTTTTTTCTTTGACCAAATTGGTGTCAAGAATAAAATTTTAATTTATGATAAATGATCATGAAGGTGGTAATATATAAGAGAATAATTTATGGAAATATTACTTTTCCTAGAGTGAGAATGTTTATGTGTGGGGGTGTGATTGCAACACGATTCACTATTTAATTTTCATCCTTACATCACTGTGTTAAATTATGTTTGTATTGTAAATTAAAATTATTATAAAAAAATTGACTTCATGTTTGATTCAATAATTTAATTTTTATCATAGTTAAAAAGGAAAATTCTACTTGTTTTGATGTTTTCATTATAGTTGGAGGTGATTTAGCGGGTCTGGAATGAATTTGAAGAAAAATGGGCCAAACTGTGAAAGATTCCAAGCACCCTAGTGGACTCAAACACGCACTACTACTAATCTGCGGATTTAATTGGTTTGAGATTTTGTACTGTGATCCAGAATTCAGTGAGATACAACTCTTCTAAAGGAACAAATCCCAATTCATCCATCTGGTGGCCCAACTAGATTGATCTGTCCAATAAACTGAATCTGTATAAAATCAGAAGTGGTGTGATGTTTTTATACATATCTCAAGATTTATACTACCAAATGATGCCAAATTTTTAGGGGAGATATCCAAGATGTGTGGAAATATTTTTTTTTGTTTTTTCATTATAACTATAAGAATATTTGGATTCCTAAAACCATGGTAAAAGTGGTGTTAAGAAATATGTGTTCCCAAAACAACCTTTCACTTTAACTATAAAATGGAACCATGGGATCCCCATTTTCATGTTCAAACCAGAAGAAATGATCTGTCAATTTAGAGACTCAAAGGATTCCTCTTCTCATCCAAGAAGTTTGGTATTCCCCTATACTCATAGGGGGATAAAGTATGAAGGTGATGTTCCACCTGAGCCTCCTCCTCCTCTCGATGGCAAGCTAAACATGGACGATCATTTTGAGAAAGCTACATATACTTGGGTGGGTGTTCCAGAACTTGTTCTTCTACTAGTTTTGTGTAATTTCTGTATTAAATATTTTTCATATGTTTCATCTTAACATGATACTCCTCTTAATTCGTTTCTTGGTTATAATTAAGTGAAGCACTTTTTACCCCAACACAAATTGGGTTGAGATTTCAAGTGGGAATCTTGGGTTGTTTCGATTAGAAAATTCAAACATCCTATTTATCTCACCCATAAATTATATTTTAGTATTACTTGGCATAAATCACTCCATGTTTTATGTCCAAACCTTGACAAAACAATTTTTGTGTTAAGGGGTGTTTCTTTGGGCATCGTTTTGAGGGGAAAGAAAGGAAATGAGATATTGACAACCCTGAACCAAACAATTCAATTAAACCGTGTACAGTTTTCAGAACAATGAATTATATAAGATGTTTAGTGAACTTTAAATGACCTATTTATGTAATTATTATAAAAACACAACCTTCCTTTTTCAACTATTAAACTTCTTAATTAAGTCATTTTATTTTTAAATCTGTTTTCAAAGAAACCCCCTCGTTTAGTAATTTTTATTAAAAATACAAACTTTAAACCTGTAAAGATCCTTTAGAGATGACCTAGGGGTTTCCATAGACTATAAATAAACATTAAAAAAATAATAAATTTGATTTTTCATGACAAAGTGGTCAATAATATATGTGAGGGAGGATATTAATCTCTTCCTGAAGAAGATACTAATAGAAATGTTATCCCTGAGTATCTCCTTATTGAGCTATCTGAGACCTTGTATCTCAATTTCATATTGTGAAAAATGTTCCTCTATAGAAAGAACCTCAATTATTTTCGATGGAAAAGGATACGTAGTTTTAATTTTCATTTTTCTTTGAAGGGTTCCACTGAAGAGGTGGCAGCTCGATATTTGAAGGTACCAGGTTTTAGAGCCTTCTCTGATTCCAAGTGTGCGCAACCACATCCGGTGTGTCCAAATCACCCTCATCCCAGGGTACATTTTCCAAAGTTTTTCCTATAAATTTTAGTATTTATCAACATCTGTCGCGTATATAATGGAAATATTCAATGATTTATATAGGGAAATGGTAGTGGTTCCATTACATTCACCGCGACAGGATGATTCTGCACTGCCTTATTCAAGGTTTTTATTCAAACCATTAGAAATATTGGGTTGTTTTGGATTGAGAGCCCAGTAAAATATGACTACCTACACCATAGGTTCCTCCCTTTTTGGTCTATGAACAATGACTCTGAGCGAGTTTATGGTCATAGTTTCCATGTAGGCCCCGACCAGTAGAGGTTAGTCTTGTAGTGGGAGGAGAAGGTGGGATGCTGATCATTGAATATTATTTCCCATCCTGGAGAATAATTATTCCATATGTGGTGATGATAATGATGAAAATTCCCCCATCCCTGTAGGATGGGGGTTATTTGAGGCCGTAGTTGGAAATGATTGGTCATATTTTCGAGGGAACAATGCTTATAGTTGCAGATTTTATGATTCCCAGAATGAAAATGAAGATATAAATTCCCCCAAGTCATTGGGATGGATGTGACATGGAATCACCATTGATATCTCCGGGGTCCTCTCAAGGGACAATTTACTTGGTGATGGTGATTTAAATATAGGTTCCTTAAGCCCAGTGGGGTGGGGTTCATTTATAGCTACTGCTGATGTGTCCCAAATCCTCTCTAGTATTGACAATCTGAGAGGTGGAGGCGGTGGTAGATATTCCCCTAGCCAATGGGTTGGGTCTTCTTCTAGATGGATGATATGGAAGCTATTTATAAGGACCATTTTATGTGGCGTAGTTGTTCTTGTGTAGGATCTGGGTGTGATGGAAGCCCATTATGAGATCCATTCTTTACGAGAAGTTGTCCAAATGATAGAAACATCGATCTCCATGTCTGAAATAAGTTATTATTTGTTTAAGGGGCCTAGTTTGGAGTATTTTGGCTATACACTCTCTTAGTTTTTGATGTTTAAGAAACATTTAGGTGGAGGCATTCCACTGTAGTGACCAAATGGCTCGAGCATTACATGGTTCCCTAATCTCACTAAAGGCTATAACATTACAAGATGCCACATCTGAGGGATTATGCTATTCCATGGGAGAATAAAAGTGTAACGCTCGACAATGTCCCCATACTTGAATACAGATTCATGAATTGGCTTCAGAGATTATCTTTTGAAGTGTTGTGATACAATGGTATCAAGCATGTTCCATATTTGCACTGTTCTTTTCCAGTTTTGGATCTCGATCCACGGAGATAGAATCCAGGTCTAGTTGACAACAGAGTATCTTGATGGTCTAAAGGTGAACCTAGTATCTGAGATAAGGTAGGATTCTATCCTGCATCTATTGATGGGTGGCCCACAGATTTTTGGCATAGGTATGGTGTGCACTTATTTTCTAGATCTTCTAGGATCTCATAGCCTAAACTGGAGAGGGTCCAGAACATGATGAGGAGTTTGTTTCTGACTAACCCTCTATATATTTCAATGTCGGAATCCAATTCAATATATTTACATGAATCCATTCATTCATACCATAGAATATGATTCTAAAGGCTGACTACTGACAAGAGTGGAGTGCATCTAGAAGTTTATGGGGAATTTTATACCATTGAACCCGATGTTTTGAGAACCTCTATATATGAATGTATCAAAGTTTGGTCCACCTATTTATATAGTGGTGTTTGGGTTAGGGGAGGATTTCCTTTTCCATGGAAGATATTGGTGTGGTGAGGTTGATCATGGTGGATGTCATGAGTAGAGACCCTGTGATCCATATCCACATTACCATGAGGAGGAATATCATGGTAATGAATGTATTCTTATTTCTCTTTGATAAAAGAGTATAAGTACCCTTGTGGTGTTGAGAATGTTTCTTTAATTACATCAAGGAATTTGGAATTGAGAATATTATGAATATAAGACATTTTTCTCATCATGGTCCGAATATGAAGACCTACCTTTTGGGATTGTATATGGATATGAGCCTACTACATGACGGTTTCCGAAACATGTATATAACTGTCTGGTGCTACAGAAGTATGATCCCACTACTGAGAATCTTTTTGGATATTCCAATAATATGTCTCTTTATTGATAAGAATATGAGAATCTTTTGAGTTATGTTCCATTCTTAATTGGTGAGCCTCTGTCAAGATGGGAGTATGAGCCCGATCCTTAGTCTTTTTGATATTCCACTGGTCTTTCTTGGTCGTAATTTGAGCCTAACCCGAGGCATGTTCCACCCTCACTTTGTGAGACCCATTTGGATCTGTAATATGATCCTGGTTTGCATATTCATTCCATATTGGAATATACTGACAGATCTCTGGAATGGGAGAAGAGATGTGAGTCTCATTTTGTATTACCTTGAAATGATGTAGGTGTAGTAATTATTCAGTGGAAGTAAGAATATGTTCCTAGTTTCCAGGATCTACTCAAAAATTCCAGGAAGATTCACTGATAGGAATACAAGAAGGCCCCGAGTCTTGTGTCATTCTCACATGGTGAGCCCCATCCATAACGGGGAAAGATGCCTAATCTTGGGCCTTTGAATTATGATACTAGACTTATTCGATAGGAATATGAGCATGTCCTGAGGCATCTTCCCTTCTTACATGGTGATTCCCAACCAGAACAAGGATATGATCCATATTATTTACCTTTGGAATATAATTCTGGAATTCTTCTACTAGAATGTGCCCCTGACCCAAGGCATGTGCTGCTCCCACTTATAGAATGCTGGTTAGAATGGGAATATGAGCCTAGTCCAATGCCTCTACCTTTATTGGGATATGATGAAAATCCTCCTGGGTTGGAGTATGAATGTACGCGTAATATGTTATAACCACTTGTTCAAAATGATTAGAGAGTTGAGCTATCCTAGATGTAGGGATAGAAGTATATTCATATCCCTTTATCTTCAATAGTATTATCATTTTAGCAAGGTGTGTGAAGGAATATAAGCCTGCATATTTTCCATCTCCATTATACACAAGAATATTTCTTTGATTGAAGCGGTAATATGTTCCCACTTTTTTCCTCTTTGTTCCACCGGAGTATGTCGATGGGATTCATGCATGGGGGTAAGAATATGAGTCTCTCCCATGACTGCTATGGGAATATTCCTGTATAATTATTCCAATAGAGAAGGGATATGAGCCTACTTACTAGTTCTTACTAGAATAAATTGGTAGGTATCATCATCAAGAGTGGGGATCTGATCCCTTTTATGGATATCCAACACCTTAATCCTCTGATGATCATTCCTTGTTGCTCATGAATGGGAATCAAAGGTAGAAGTTTGTTGGTTGGCACCCTTAGTAGGTGATTGGTGGGTACTAGTGGGATGGTTTTGGTGATAACAGCTAATAGGAACCATCCTCGGTGGCCCCAGAATAGGAAGGGAGTCATATTTATCTTCTTGGACTAACTTCATTAGATAACAAATTTGGTGGTTTCCGTGATCCGATGATAAGATCCAAAAGCTGTTGTATTTATTAATGAGGGCCACTAGATTAATATCATCTTTTCATGGACAGTGTAGACTTTCCAGTTTATGTGCTTGGATAACCTCATAGGTAGCTTATAGTGTTTATATTGTACCATGTAATTGGTATTACTGAAGGATGGTGTTCTCTACATGTCATTAGAGTTGTCGAGCAAGTGAGATCGCATTGCGAACCACAAGGGTTGTAGCTATAGATTATTTACTAGAGTGAGCAATGGAAGATGAATAAATTATCTTGAATCGAGATGTTGGGAGAAGTACCTACAATAGTACATGTGACAAAGAATAAGGTTACTGATTAATGAAATATCACATGCATAGTATTCTCAGTAAGATAAGCAAGATTAACTCAACTGTTATTTTATTCTCGATTCAGACATTCTTCTTATTTAGACTTCTCAAAATTAGGATGGACTTTTGATAACCCTGGTTATAGAGGATTATCTTTTATATCATGCCGTTCTTACTACTTTGTTTTCACATGGTTTTCAAAATAGATTATCCTAACTCATGATTATCTGATATTTCTTTCATTTGATAATTCACATCAGGATGAATTTATGTTTACTTATAGGGGAAAACACAATTTACCAATAGATAATAGACAATAATTTTTTATTTTTGTGATTCAAATTAGGTTCACCATTTTTATTTCAACCAGATTGAGATGTGATGTGGAAACCCTAAAAGATGCATGTTTGATTGGACATGTTGGTTGATTGTGGGGTTTTGGCCTCTTTTCACAATTGTTAACATCATTTAACTATTTCTATTGATGGAAACTCCCAATGGTTCCCTAATCTATAACTAGGTATAGACATACTTTCCAAAGGCAGGTGGTTGAGTGGGGTTTTATACCCAACGATTCTCAGGTACTTGCATTGGTTGAGAGGATGAGAGGTCAGGCTCATCACAACCTTTTGAGGGGAATTATTTCCTACTATATGATTATCCTATAGATTTAAGATATGTTTGCGAATATATTCTTAATATCTATATGAGACTTGTTACCCCAACAAAATCATTATCAGTTAATTATACTTTTATACAAAATAATGGGAATCTCATTGATGAACAAAGAAAAAGGGGGTCTTATCAATGAATCTATCTGTATGTTTCTGAGATTCTTCATCTGTATCCAGGTAGTGGAAAGGGGATTTATATTCTAGATCCATATAACCAGATGTTTTGGGATATTAGCAGTGTAGGGAAGAAATTTTTATATTTTGAGGAGGGGATTAAGCCATTATGATGCATCCTATGTATCCTGGTTATTACAGGAATCATAACCCACTTAGTGTGTTAATCCAATGCTATTTAACATCATGTAGAGATGAAATATATGCTGGTACCGACACACCAAATATTTGAGATTTATTCTTAAGGAAACATCTTATGTATCCTAGTTATGGAAGGAATATGATTTATTGTTGTTTGATCACGTCCTTGGGATTGACCCCAAGGTAGATGGCATTATATGAGGGGTGTTCATATTATATCACTCATAAGGTATTATATACTAGGATTTACCATTGTATATTTGATATAGATCTCATGCCTTAGAGAGGAATCCTACATAACCTGGTTATAGCAGGAATCCAATTCATCATAGTTCAGTTGATTGGGACCAACACTATGAGTCTTCCCTTGCCTCCATTAATACCTATGATGCAAATTATATGATTATTTCAACTCCCTAATCCCACATGAGAAATTATAGGTGTGGGGAACAAGGGATGGAAAATGATCAATTTCATTTCTTATAGCTGTGAGACTTACATATTAGGATTACCCTATAGAGATTGGATATAGAGCTCGAGCCTTGGGGAGGTTTCTTACGTATCCTAATTATTGTAGGAATTAGATTCGTCATAGTTCCATTGATTGGGGATTAAAATCTGAGACTACCCTTCAGTTGTGACCGAGGCTTACACATTGAGGGTGGAAGAAGTTCCAAGCCCCAAGATTCCATTTGGTATTTCCTTCTTGTCTATATGACATGCATTGATTTTCCACTTGATATGCCTTGGTTATCTGCCTTACATGTTAGAGAATGTCTACCTGACATGTAAAATGGTGAACCATATGATCAAGTTGACTTGTCCATAGGACTTAACATATCCTAGATGTCATGTCAGGGGGTTGTCTCATGATCAAGGTTTTATTGTCTAGAGGATGTCACATAATCAACATGACTTTCCCTAGTTTCATTCCAAGAGATGGACGACACATACAGAGGGTGTCACGAGAGTCAATGTGACATGTCTCAGAGGGTGTCACACGTATGAGATGACATGTATGTAGGGATTCGCAAGACTAGGAGGACATTCTTTATGAGCATCGTGAGAGCCATTGGACAAGCATGATTTATACCAAGAGGCTTGGATGACGTGATTATGCGACATTATGTGAGTCAGGCCATGCATCTGATGGATATTTCATGTCTTGATAGAAAAGTCCATGGTGGATTCATGCAGCTAAGGTGGTGCATCCAGGAGGACCATATGACTTGTTATAACATGAAAAAAAGTTTTCACATGAACCAAATCATATGTTGAAAGAGCATCATGAGATCTGAAAAAAATATCTTAGTGTTTTTGTGTGTCTTGGATGGGTTATGTGAAGCGCATGGGGGTCAATGAACATAGTTTTGGTTTAAGTGTTCCATCCATAGACTTTTTTCTAGTTCTTAAACCGTGAATGCCTTTGATTTATTCTATGACAGTTTATTTTAAGTCTCCTATGATTCAATTGACACACATGATGTTCTTCATTTATCTTACCAGATATCCTTCATGTGGTATATGAGTGATCACATGGAGTGTTTATGAAAATTTCATGATAGATCCAGACATTCTCCGGTGTATTACCTAAAGGAAGACTAGTCGGTCATGAGATCAACTGCTCTGAGAAAGTCCACTCTGGTGGTTGGGACCTTTGTGTTCTAGAGTTTCCCCAACATAATAGCTGTTATCTTATTCCTGAGGGGGTGGGTAATTTTTAAGAATCTATAACCTAGTTGTTTCTAGTTTGTGAAGGGTATATGGTGAAGATTTGGGCTAGAGTCAACAAAGGGGATTTTCGCTACGCATCATCAAGAATCCATGTTGGGGATTGATCTCAAGAGCGTCGCCTGATTTTCAGCAACAAGAAGTCCCTCCCATTAATTCTTCCTTTATTGGGTTATTTGTAATTAATGGGGATTTTTTTGACTCATGCTGTTATGTCTAAGGAATTTCATATTATTATGTTCACATGTCCAAGGGCTTCTATGAGATAAAAGTTCCTCTTGAGAGGCATCCGTGAGATGATCATTGCCTTAACTCGGAAATTTCACGAGGCAAGGGTGGATTTATTAGGATTCTAATGGGAGCGTGTTGAGGAATTCCTCAGAGTATTGTATGTGTTTTATGACCACAAGTATCTCTCACCTCCTTCCTTTTATATTTATTGAATTATTTTACAATGGTTGGGGAGTCATGCAAGATTACATGAGTAATGTATTAAAACAATTAATCTATTATTTGATGATGCATCATGTGACCAATATGGGTCATATGGAAGCACACAAGAATTTAATGAAAAAATACATCTGTCTACCCTTGTAGATCCAAATGAGGAGTGCATGGTTTCCTTGACATGTCTGAGGCACTTCACATGGTGAGACTGAAAAGACAATGTGCTTTCTTGAGATGAGGCCGACATGTCTCCTCAGAATCTTGGTGTCTTGTATAAGGGGGATGCCACTTATCTTTTAGTGGTTGTGATTATCTCCCACATCCTCCCTTTTTATCTCTTTTTTTATTTTACAATGTCTTGGGGTTCTCACAAGTTAGCATAAATGTTTTCAAGGAGAATTATCCCTACCATTGGCGATGCATCATTTTATCATTACAACTTATAGGGTCCTCTACCTTTATAAATCTTCCCCCCATTTAAAATCAAATTGGGTTGGTTTTTCAGGTGTTTTATAATGAAAAAACATGTGACCCAGGTGAACTAATTCGGTCATCTCCATGAGGACATTGATTTTCTTTGGATCATTCATAAGAGCATGAATACTTGTCAAAGGGGTTTTCGTGGGATCCAATGAAAGTTATGCACTGCTTTTAGAGTCTTCATGTGACCTTATGATGGTCACGTAATCGTGAGATCCTTGGAGGATCGCGTAATCCATAGGTATCGACCAACTCCTTCTTCGTTTTATTTTTCACAGAAAATAATACCCATATTTATGTATTCCTTACATAGTGATTCTACAAATGCTTATTTTGTGGGTGTCAACAAACTTATTAAAGGATTATTCACAAGGTTTTGACCATAAAATTTTCAAACACTTATTTGTCAAGTCCATAAGTGGCACTGCAAGGAGTGATAAATCTGGGTTGATGCATATGTAATATCTGTCTTTCCCCAAGAAACTCCAGATGTAAAATATGTAATTGGGATAATTCTAAAAAACCGTACCTATAAATTTATCTAGGTCTACTAAAAATTATGACTCTGAGATAATGTGACCCAAAAAGTGGAATTTATCGATACAAAAGTGTCATTTACGAAGCCACGCATAGAGCTGATGATATCTCAATGTATTAATCATGATCTCAAGATGGGTTTCATGGTCATGTCTAGAGCTTGAATACACCAAGATATCATCAACAAATACTACCACAAATGAATCCATAAATAGGTAGAAAACCTGATTCATAAGAGATATGAAGGCTAAAGGTGTGTTCATGAGTCCAAACAACATGACTGGGTACTCATATAGACCCTAGTTACTCCTGAAAGATGTATGAGGTACTTATGAAGTCCTGACATAGACCTATTGATATACCAACCTAAAATATATCTTTGAAAAAACTTCCACTCCTTAGAGTTGATCAAATAGTTCTTATATTCTAGGAAGTAGATACTGAATATTTATTGTGAGATCATTTAAATGAATGTAATCCACACAGAGCCTAGGGGTACCATCTACCTTCTTGGTGAAAATGACTGGTGAACCCCAAGGAGAAGTGATGGGGCATATAAGTTCTTTAGATTCCAAATCCTCCAATTTCTTCTTGTACCCCATAAGCTCCTTATGTTCCATCCTATAATGATGAATTCTCACTAGTTTTTATCATGGAACAAGATTGATTGTGAATTCAACCTCCCACACTGGGGGTAGACTAGATATGTCTTTAAGAAAGACATCTCTGAAATTCTCCACTACTAGAGGAAAGAGAGCAGTTTGTAACCTCTTGTCATCTAGGAAATGAGTGGCGATCTGAGCAGTCATAGTTCCAAGCCTCTATTGCTGGGGTCCCACTCTAGTCACATGAACAAAACATTCTCCCTTATGAATATGCTTACCTCCCTATGGTGATGTAAAAAACTCCCTACAATGATAAAAATCAATTTCAGATTGATAGGGAACTAACCAATCCATCCTAATTATTATGTTAATTAATTCCATGTAGAGGACGTAAATAATCCAAAGGAAGAGGTAACTGCCTATCTCAAGGGAAACATTATTACAATGACAAACATCCTTTGGTTTGATACATAATCAAGAGTCTAACATCATAAATCCATGAAAGTTTTTAATATTGGGGACCAAACCTCCCATAATTGTCTCAGATATTAAAGAGTGAGACATGCATGTGTCAAATAAAGCAGACACTAAAGTGGAGGCTACTAGAATAGTAACTTGAACTGTAGAAGGCTCAGTTCTCTGCTCCTCCAACATACACTGGACTCCATGTAAATGTCTTGTACCATGACCCTAATTTACTTCCTAACTACCTTGAGAAAGCATAGTCTACTGGAACAAAGAATCATAAGCTTGACTTCCTTTTCTTTGACTGCCACCTTGGCCTAATTGACTTGTTATATTCCAGATTATGAATTGACATGGTCCTACAGACCCCACTACTAACCAAGGATTAGGTGTAGATATCTACCTTCTAGGAACTAGAGGTGAATTCCTACAAAAGTGGTGGATATGCCCCATCCTACCACAACCTCGGAACTCAACTAGATTAAGTATACACTAATGTTTTGTAAGTCCCACATTCCAAAAATGGTGAAAAATAAAAAATATTTCAACATTAGGATCCTGAATAATAGTACATCCATGAGTAGCCTCAACTTGTCCCTTTTTTCCAGAAGAAGGAATACTAACTCTAGGTGCTGAACCTCCCAGACTCACACCATATGCTTCACTCAAATTTTATTCTATAATAAGGGTTTGGTTAAAGATTCCATAAATGGTAGTCAACCTAAACACATTGATCTATGATCAAATGGCATATACCAGTCTATTACAGAGACCCATTCTTGATGTACATGTACATTAAATTTCTTTTTTAGAATAATTAATACATGACATAATCAAATTCCCAAAGTCCATATTAGTTTATTGTCTTTAGAAACTCAAAACATAATATTCTAATCATGGTGAAAGATCTTCCACATCTCCCATAAAGATCATCCCCTTTTGTTTTCATAACTAAAACCTTTCATTTTTTCCTATGGAAAATAAAAAGAGAAAGGGTGAGCTCAAATACTCAGTAAGGGTAAACATGGAGAACATGAAACCAACCATAAAAATATGAATGTAAAAACATGAATATAAAGTTTAAACATCAAAATATTGAAAAATGGAATAAATCATGGCATTATGTAAGGCACAAATCATAAAGAAAAATTAACCATGATAGAATAGCATTGGAATAAAATATGTAATTGTGGAAAAATAATAAGTACATATTATGATTTCTATAGTAGCCAAGGCACAACTGCCAAGACCATCACAGTAGAAAACGTCCATTATTGAACCAGGTTTACTTGCCTTTCCAGCCATGTATTACCAAACCTGATTTACCTACCATTCCAATCATGTCTACCTCATGAGATATAAATCATTACCCAATGAATTGGAGGGAGATATAGGTCCTACCCATCTCATAATGATGTCATTCTTACATGTTCCACAAAACATAAAAACATTCAACATAAGATAACCCATGAAATAAAATGATTTTCTTAAACATCATTCCATCATAACACAATCTATATAAAATAACCTTTAATAATTAAAACAAAAAAAATCAGTGTAATAATAGGGATATAAACATAAAACTATTTAAAGAGTGTCATCTTAGATGGAAAATAATTTTGATAAAACACTTGAGCTTAATTCCTGAGGAAAATATCCTTTCTTCTTCAAAAAGATTTTCTTTTCTCAAAATGATGTGCAATTTTAAAAGAAAAGAATTTAGTTGAAAATAAACATGAAATAGTGCAGAAGAAGATTTTTGGAAATATGGCATTGTGAAACCATAAAAATCCAATCATTCCATATAAGTTAAACACAAACTTTCTCCTCGTACTTTTTCCAGAAAAGTTATAAATATACCTCATATGATAAAAAAGATTCCTTCAATACCATGTGGTAAAATTAAAAAATTGGTAAAAATGAATTTAATTGTACATAGAATAATAGTAAACATTTTATGAGAAAATTTTAATAAAACATGGACCTTGATGCTAAAAATATATCCCCAGTAGATACTTACGAACAAACAATCTCTAATAATACGAGATTGGAAACGTTATCCCTTACCTTAGGTCCAATTTCTTCTGTACATTTTTGAAACTCATATGTAGTGGGTTTAAATATATTATAAACTTGTAAAAGAACAATAATGATATTTATGATATCATATATGATTCCCTTATGACTTTATATTACCCGTTCATTTGTCAATTCCTTGTTAAAGAAACATTTTGGGTAATAATCGTTTTATTTGTCACATGTGTTTAGACTTTTTATTCTTGATATTATTACATAGATCATGATTTAATTACTTCCAGTATGTAAAAAATTATTTATATATCATATATATTAAGTATATAAATTCATATAATAGATGGGTAAATGGAATGGAATTCTCCATTCATGGAGACGGTAGGCCATACATACGCATGAACGCTGTTTTCGTTTTCTTATTAAATTGAATGGAAGTAAGTAAATGAAATATATATATGTATATATATTTATATATATAAATAAATCCAGTAATATTATTATGTCATATAATTTATTATTATTTATTATATATACTTTATAATCATTCTTGAATGGTTAACGTGGAGAATGAATCTCATCACGTTGTGGAGAGGGTAAGTCGTACGTACGCCTGAGCAGTGATATCGTTTCCATAATTGTTGAATGATATTGAAGTGGATAGTGTATAATATCTCAAAATTAGTATTATTTTAAAATAATAAAATATAGATATTATTTCCACCATTATACCCATCCCAGTAAGGTGGTAGTGAAAAATAGATTGCACCACAGTGTGGAGACGATAATCCGTATGTACGCACACGTGGTGATTTCATTTTTCAAAGGCTAGATAGAAGGTGAAATAGGGTTTTTTAATATTTATAATAACATATAAGTATATGAGTGATAATTATGTTATTAATTTATAATGAAACAACTAAATAAGAGGATTTATACGAAGAAATAAATATGAAAGAATCGGTAGAAGAGATTACCTCCTCCTCAATGTACCTCCTTTAAATTTTTTCTTAGGGAACTAGAGTTGGTTTTTGAGAAGACCAGAACCTCTATAATGTAACTAGGGATGTTTAGAATAGAAATGGGCAGGTTTTGGATGATATTGAAGGCTCAAAATGGAGTGAAGAGGAGAGGTAGGAGGTTCTCTTTTATAAGAGAGCAGAGGGGCACTTTAGGAAAGTTTCAAAATATTAATTTATTATAAAATCGATATCAACTTAAAATGGTGAAAAATTATTTAATTATAGGATAAGATGATTTGGGTTTTAATACCCATAATCCAAAAATTTTTAGACAAGTTTTGAATATCTTTTTATCCATATATTTTTAGTTTAACCTTTATTTTATCCTTTTTAATCATATTGTGATATCATGTTATTTATACATTGTGGGTTAATGTAATTATCATATCATGTAAAAAGACCCAGAAAAAGTTATTTATGAAATATTTGGACTTATATTAACCATTTTTTCGAATATTATATTTTTAGGAATTTAATATCATTTAATAAACTATTTTATTTTTGAAGTTATGGATTATGTCAATTTAGGACACTATTCATACTTAACTTTGAAAAATTAATAACAACCTGATTCCTTCAGAAAAAAGAAATTACATTATCCCTAATATGTCAATTTCATCCAAATTTTTTTTGGGTAGCATAAAAATTTTTAAATTAAATTTATTTTAATATTTATAAATTCATTTATTTGAATCTTTCACTAGTGAAGCAATCACTGCATCATCAATGTGTCATAATTAAATTTATTTTTTTAATGTAAAAAAATATCAATTAAAATATAATGATGTATAAAATAGTTTTATATTTCTAATGAAAATTTATCGTATAAGATATCACATATATAACCCCATATAAAAATTGTTTTAGTAAAAGATATATGTTTAGATATTATTTTACTTAAAATTAAAATAAAAGTAATTAAATGTCATTTTCACTTAAAAGTATCTTCATAGGGTCCCAAAATCAACCCAAGGATGCCCATGGTTGGAAATGTATCATCAAATAGGATTAGGATACGTGTTAGGGTAATTTAATATTATTAAAATATTATTTTTAACATTATTTACCAGATTTACCCTTTAACCATGGTAAATAAAATATTCACTGAAGTTACAATTCATAATGAATAAAAATAAAAGTAACCTATTTACACAATTTGAAACTCCTGATTCAAAATATGAAATCTAATTTTCCAAATTTAAAACATATAATTGGAAGAAATTAATTTAAAATTAATCCTCGTTGTCAACAACAAAAAGCGTGTTTTTAAGAAGTAAAAACTACTAAAAGATTAACACGTGTTTATATCCAATTTAAGAGTGAAATTACATAAAATGACCAACATTTGATTAAATGGTAAAAATATAATGCAATTAGACTTTAAAACAAAATAAAAGTACAATCTATCAATATAAATAAATTAGATGAAAAGATAGTTTTGACTTAAAATATAGTAATTTTCACTATTCCTTAAAAAATGAACTTTATCAGAAAAATACCAAAAAAATTACTCAAAGTAAATTTTAATGTCCCTTATCTAAATAAAAAGTTTATTTGGTCAAATTTATCCTATAAAAGTTTCAAAAACTAGATTTAAAATGGGTGCACCATTAAAAGGTGGTAAAACTGCAATTTTTGAAAAATACTTCTTTTATCTGAAAAATTGATTTTGTTCTCAAAACATGTTCTCGAAAATGTGTAAGATGAATCATAATGTTATATAAAATTTAAAATTTGGTTAATACTATTAATAAAAACAAGTTTATATCCCATTAAATAATAATATTTTAATAATATATCATTGTTTAGTGAATCTAGATATTGCGTACAACGCAAGCTATCGAGAAATGTATCTCTTGCGTGTAAAGAAATCCATGTAAGTGTTTCATGTAGTGAATGATTCCTTTGGTGTTGCGTATAATATAATCCAAACATGGTTCATTTATACATTGAACAAAATCTATACTCAGTGTTGCGTGAAATGAATTCTATAAAAAAAACTTAAAATTGTGGGCAACACAAGACAAGAACACTATTGCATATACTACAAGCTAATACATTATTGTGTATAACACCATCTAATCATGGTGTATCATAAAACACATGACATAAAAGAAATTAAAAATAATATATCTCATAAATCTCGGGGTGTTACATTCTACCCCCCCAAAAATGAATTTCACCCTCGAAATTCGTCAGGGTTATAAATTGTTTTCTACACAAATGTTTCTTTCATAGAACCCCACATCGTAAAAAGGAATACAAAAAAAATAATTTTAAAAAAGAATGTTAGAAACATAATGTTTACCCAAAGTAACTAATTACTATGTTTCCACATAGGATAACATAGGTGGGAAGTGAAAACATGGATGTGGAAGAGAAATCTAACCATCAAGTTCTGATGGATAGTGATAGAGAATAAGATTTAGAGAATGTTAACTACCCGAAATCCATAAATCTACGATGATTTAAGGGACTATTTGATTCATAAGATAATAATTTACTAGGATAAAATTTTGGGTTTCAGAATCTTTTTTCAAAAGTTGAAGAAATGAGAATAAATACTTACTTGATTTTTGTGCAATTTCATCACTGATCGTTCCCTAAACAATTTCCACTTCATAACTTTTTTAATGAAATGAAGTTGAATTTTCCATTCTTGAAGTGTTAACAGATCACATGATAGAATGATAGGTCATTCCATATGTCTCAACAAAAATTTTATAAAGGGTTATCAAACATGCATAGGAAAACCTATAGTGAGATAATTCATTAATATAATAAACTTAAAATGGAAAAAAAAACTTATACTATCCATAAATGGGTAAAATTACAATCCATCCAAAAACATAAAATATAAAACTGTAGAAATATGTGAACTAAATTTACATAAAATTTATCTCCAATATCACATAAGGTATTTCTTTGTTGTCACATTCCACATATTTGAATACCTTAATCATGTATTCTATTGAAACATGATATAACATGAATTACCATAGAACCCTATTGAGAACATGAATAATATATAAAGTTAACTCTTTCCACATACCAAATTCCCAAAAAATATATATACTCAAACCATGATATTACAATGTCCTTATATCATTCATGAGATCATTAATACTACCAAACATCTCATTATCTCTTTATCCCTTCATTATAATCATATCACATGATTTATAAAACTATCTGAATAAACTTTTATGGTTATAGGTACCATTCAAAATATAAATTCAAATTCTTAAGGAAACAATAGTGTAACAATCCTGGGATATTTATTTATTCCATAGTACCATTAAATTACTTATATAGCATTACTCTTGAAAAACATGAAATCATTCCCCTAAATTCTTAAAACATTGACTGAGCTTCATCATTTTATTCCCCAACACTTCTTTCATCTCATCTATATTTTGTAGTCTCTTCATCATCATAAATATAAATACTACCCATATAACCATACTAATTCTCTTCATGAGATTTTACCTTAGGTAATTGATTTTCATAATGCCCGTACATTCCACATTTAAAATATTTAACAGTTGTTGATGTATTAGCAATACCATTATCCTTGTCCATTTTGTTAAGGAAACATTTTACTTTGAAGTTACTGGATTTGTGTCCTTCTTTTCCATACCCGAAACATCTTCGAGTTCCTTTGAAACATTCTCCTTGATTTCTCTTCCCATATGATTTACATGAGGAGAATTGAACTTTATTTTCTCTATGATCACCATGAATCTTCATCTTTCTCTTATTAGATGCTTCAGAAAACTCACAAAAGTTGATATTATTGATCATATTATAAGAGTTATGATTAGGCATAATAATGATATTTCTCCTTCCAATTCCCATTTTATTTGGTTTCTCATGAAGAATATCATTCCACTGTCTATCATATTCTCTATTATCATGAATCCTCCTTTTTCCTGCCATTTTCTAAAACCTAAAAAGAATAGTGTGAGAGGAAAAAATCATACTAGGAAAACAACATAAACAGGGGGTGTACTTTCAATCTCCAACATATTCAGTTTAATCATAGGTTATTCATGATCATTATCACAATTCTTGATTTATAAGCTATACTCATACTTAACCATAGGGATATCCTCAGACAAACCTTAAAAATATCTCTAGGGATCTCACTAATGTTTTTGCATCCTAGTTTCCAAAGGTTGACTAAAACATTGCTCTGATACCAACTTTAGAAACCCAAGCTTGAAGTACATGGGCATTTCATTTTTTTAGGAATATTTAATACATGAAACAAAAAAATGCCTAAAGACCATATTAGTTTAGTGTCTTTGGAAACTCAGAACATTGTGTTCTAATCATGGTGAAGGATCTTCAAAATCTCCCATAAAGATATTCCCCTTTTCTTTTCCAACCTAAAATCTTTCATTATTTCATGGGGAAAAAAACCATAGAAAGACTGATCTCAAATTCTCAATAAGAGAAAACATGGAGAACATAAAACAAACCATAAACATTTGAACGTAAAAACATCAATATAAAGTTTAAACATTAAAATCTAGAGTAATGACATAAACCGTGGTAGTACGTAAGGCATGGACCATAAAGTAACATTAAACATGATAGAATATCCTTGGCATAAAACATGTAATTGTGGAAAAATTATAAGTACATATTATGATTTCCATAGTAGCCAAGGCATTGCTTCCCAGACCATCATAGTGGACAAAGTCCATTACTCAACCGTGTTTACATACCGTTCTAGCCATATATTATGGAACCAAATTTACGTTCCATTCCAGTCATGTCTATATAATGAGATATAATTATTTACACAATTCATTGTAGGGAGATATATATCCCACCCATCTCATAAATAAATCATTTTTATATGTTCCCCAAAACATAAAAACATTCATCATAGCATAACCTATTAAATAAAATGGGTTCGTTAAAAACCGTTCCATCATAACAAAATCCATATAAAGTACCCTTTCATAATTTACACAATAAAATAAGAGTAATAATAGGGATAAAAAAATAACACTAGTAAAATAGAGTCATCTTAGATGAAAAATAATTTTGATAAAACACTCGGGTTTAACTCCTGAGGAAAATATTTTTTTTTCTTCAAAAACATTTTCTTTTCTCAAAATCTGCACAAATTTAAAAGAAGAAAATTTAGTTGAAAATAAAATTGAAATAGTGTAGAGGAAGATTTGTGGAAATAAGGCTCTGTGAAACTATAAAAATCCATTCTTTCAATATAAGTTAAATAAAATCATTCTCCTCGTACTTTTGTAGGAAAAGTAAAAAAATAACCTCGTATGGTAAAAAAATATTCCTTCCATACCTTGTAGTAAAAGTCAAAGATGGGTAAAAATGACTTTAAACATACATAGAAGAATAGTAATCATTTTATGAGAATATTTTTAGAAAACATGGACCTTGATGATAAATATATCCTCAGTAGATACTTATGAATAAACAATATTGGATAAAACGAGACTGGAAAAGTTGCCCCTTACCTTAGGTCTAATTTCTTTTATACGTGTCCGAAACTCCTGTATAGGGGTTTTAAAAATATTTTTAACTTTTAACAAAACCATAATAATATTTATGATATCATATATGATTCAATTAAAACTTTATAATACCCATTAATTTTTCAATTCTATGTTAAAGCAACATTTTTGGTAATAATCGTTTTATTTATCGTATGTGTTTGGAATTTTTATTCTTGATATTATTAGATAGATCATGATTTAATCATGTAAAATATATAAACAATGATTTATATATCACATTTATTTAGTACATAAATATATATAATAGATCGATAAATTGAATTGAATACACCGTTCATGGAAACGATAGGCCGTATGTACGCATGAACGCTGTTTTCATTTCCTTATTAAATTGAGTGGAAGTAAGTAAATGATATATATATATATATATACATAAATCCAATAAAATTATTTTGTCATATATTTCATTATTATTTATTATATATACTTTATAATCATTCTTGAATAGTTGACATGGATAATGAATCTCATCGCGTCGTGGAGACGGTAAGCCGTACGTACGCACGGGCGACGATATCTTTCCCATAATTGTTGAATGGTATTTAAGTGTATGGTGTATAATGTCTCAAAATTAGTATTATGTTATAATAATTATATATAGTTATTATTTCCACCATTATACCCATCCATGTAAGGTAATAGTGAAAAATAGATTGCACCACGACGTGATGATGAGAATCCGTACGTACCTATGCGTGATGACTTCATTTTTCATAGGATGGATAGAAGTTGAGATAGGGTTATTTAATATTTATAATAAAATATCAATATATAAGTGATACTTATGTTATTAATTTATAATGAAACTACTGAAGAATAGGAAGTATATGAAGAAATAAATTTGAAAGAATTGGTAGAAGAGATTACCTCTTCCTCAACGTGCCTCCTTTAAATTTCCACTTAGGGCACTAAAGTTGGTCTTTTGAGAAGACTAGAACCTATAGAATGTAACTAGGGAAGTTTATAAGATAAATTTTCAGGTTTTGTATGATCATGAAGACACAAAATGGAGTGAAGTGGATAGGGAGGAGGTTCCCTTTTATAGGAGTGGAAAGAGGCACTTTAGAAAAGCTCCAAAATATTAATTTATTATAAATTCAATTTAGGATTAAAATGGTAAAACAATTATTTAATTCTAAGTTAAGATGGTGTTTTTTCAAATACCCATATTACAATAATTTTTAGACATGTTTTGAATATATTTTAATCCATATATTTTTTGTTTAACCCTTATTTTACCCTTTTTAACCTTATAGTGATATCATGTTATTTATACATTGTGGGTTAATGTAATTATTATATCATGTAAAAAGACCCAAAAAATTTATTTATGACATATTTGGATTTATTTTAACCATTTGGACGAATATTATATTTTTTGGAATTTAATGTCATTTAATATACTATTTTATTGTTTAAGTTATGAATTATGTCAATTTTGGTCACTATTCGTACTTGACTTTTAAAAAATAATAACAAAATTATTACTTAGAACCAAAGGCATTAAATTATCCTTAATATGTCAATGTCATCCAAAATATTTTTGTATGGAAATAAAATTTTCAATCAAATTTATTTTATTATTTATAAATTCATTTATTTGAATCTTACATTGATGAAGAAATCACATCATCATCCATGTTTCATAATTAAAATTATTTATTTAATGTAAAAAAATTACAAATAAAATATCATGAGGTGGAAAAGTTTTTTATTTTCTAATTATTATTTACAGTCTAAGATATCACTTATATTAACCTATATAAATATTGTTTTTGTAAAAGATATATGTTTAGGTTATATTTTCCTTATCATTAAATTAAAAGTAATTAAATGTCATTTCACTTACAAGTGACTCCATGGGGACCCAGAATCGACCCAAGGATGAACATGGTCGGAACTTTATCATCCAATAGGATTTGGACCCTTTTTAGGGTAATCTAATATTATTATAATATTATTTTTACCCTTATTTAGTATATTTACCCTTTAACCATGGTAAATATAATATTTACTGAAGTTACTATTCATAATGTCTAAAAATAAAAGTAACCTATTTAAACAATTTTGACCTCTTTATTACAATTATGGAATCTATTTTTCCAAATTCAAAATACAGAATTTGTAGAAATTAATTTAAAATTAATTCCTCTTGTAAAAACCAAAAAGCGTGTTTTTAAGAAGTAAAAACTACCAAAAAATTAACATGTGTTTATGTCCAATTTAAGAGTGAAATTACATTCAATGACTAATATTATATTAAATGGTAAATTATAATGTAATTACACTATAAAACCAATTAAAATTACAATCTAACAATAATAATAAATTAGATGAAAAGATAGTTTTGACTTAAAATGCCGTATTTTTTACTATTCATTAAAATGAATTTTATCAGAAAAATACCAAAAAATTACCCAAAGTAAATTTTTATGACCCAATTATAAAAAATAATTTTATTTAGTAAAATTTAATTTATAAAATTGTCAAAAAGTATATTTATAATGGGTGTGCTATTAAAAGGCTGTAAAACTGTATTTTTTGAAAAATGTTTCTTTTATCTGAAAACATGATTTATTTTTCTCATACCATGTTCTAGAAATTGTTTAAGATGAATTATAATGTTATAAAAAAATTAAAAATGTGGATATTAATATCCATAAAGGTTAGTCAATATACCATTAAATAATAATATTTTAATAATATATCATTGTTTTCTGAAACTTGGTATCGCATACAACGCAAGCTGTTGAGGAAGGTCGCTCTTGAATATAACGCATGCCAAGTAAATATTGCATGTAGTGAAATATTACTTTAGTGTGGTGTATAACATAATCAAAACATGGTTTATTTATACATTGAACAAAATCTATACTCAGTTTTTCATGAAATGAATTCTATTAAAAGAAATTAAAATTGTGTGCAACACAAGACAAGAAAAATGTTGTGTATATTGCAAGCTAATACAGTGTTGTGTATAATGAAATCTAATCTTGGAGTAGCTTAAAACACAACACATCAAATAAATTTAAAATAATCTATCTCATAAAATCTCGGGGTGTTACATTCTACCCCCCTTAAAATGAATTTCACCCTTGAAATTCGTCTGGGTTATAAATGGTTTTCTACATGAAAGTTTCTTTCATAGAAACCCACTTCGCAAAAAGGAATACCAAAACATAATTTTAAAAAGGAATGTTAGAAACATAAAAGTTACCCAAAGTAACTCATCACTGGGTTTCTACCTAGTAGAACATAGGTGGGAAGTGAAAACATGGATATGAAAGAGAAATATAACCATCAAGTTCTGATAGATAGTGATAGAGAATAAGTTTTGAAGTGAGTTAACTACCAGAAATCCATAAATATATGATTATTTAAGGGACCATATTATTTATCAGATAATAATGTACTAGGATAACATTTTTGGTTTCAATGTCTTTTTCCTAAAGTTGAATAAATGAGAATAAATACTTACTTGATTTTCGTAAAATTTCACCTTTGATTGCTCCCTGAACAATTTCCACTTCATCTCTTTTTTAAAGAAATGATGTTGAATTTTCCTTTCTTGAAGTGTTATACAATCATGTGATAGAATGATAGGTCATTCCATATGTCTCAACAAAAAGGTTATAATAGGTTATCAAACATGCATAAGACCACCTATACTGAGATAATACATTAATATAACAAAATTAAAATGGAAAAAAACATATACTATCCACAAATGGATAACATTACAATCCTTCCAAAAAAATAAAATATAAAACTTTAGAAATATGTGAACTAAATTTACATAACATCTATCTCCCATATCTCATAAGGCGGTTCCCTTTTATCACATTCCAAACATGTGAATGCCTTAATCATGTATTCTCTTAAAACATGATAATAACATGAATTACCATAGAACCTTAGTGAAAACATGAATGCTATAAAAAGTTAAATATTTCCACATACCAAAAGCCCTATAATTTTATATACTAAAACCATGATATCAAATTTTCCATATATCGGTCATGACCTCATTAATACTATCAAACATATCATTATATCCTTATCCCTTTGTTGTGTTCATATCACGTGCTTTTAAAAAATATCTGCATAACCTTTCATGGTTACCGATACCATTCAATATATTCTTTAAATTACTTAAGAAAAAAATAATAATGTAACAATCCATAGATATTTCTTTATTCCATTGTACCATTAAATTACTTATGCAACATTACTCTCGATTAACATGCAATCATTACACTACCTTCTTAAACCAATGACTGAGCTTCACTATTTTATTCTCCAACACTTCATTCATATCATATATCATTTGTAGTCTCTTCATCTTCATCAACATAAATACTACCCAAATTACCATTATTATTCTCTTCATGAGATTTTTCCTTAGGGAATAAATTTTAATAATTCCCATTCATTCCAAATTTAAAACATTTAACCATTGTTTATGTCATAGAAATACCATTATCCTTGTCCACTTTGTTAAAAAAACTTTTTACTTTGAAATTGATGGATTTGTTTCTTTCTTTTCCCCACCCAAAACATATTCCAGTTCCTTTGAAACATTCTCCTTAAAGTATCTTCCCACATGATTTACTTGAGGAAAATTGAACTTTCTTTCCTCTATGGTAACCATGTAACTCCATCTTTCTCTTATTATATGCTTCAAGAAAATCACCAATGTTGAGATTATTGATCATATTATGAGATTGATGATTAGGCATAATAATGATGTTTCTCCTTCCAAATCCCATTTAATTTGGTTTCTCATGAATAATATCACTCCATTGTCCATCATATTCTCCATGACCATGAATACTCATATTTCTAGCCATTTTTTAAAACCCAAAAAGAATACTGTGATAGGAAAAAATTAGACGAGGAAAACAACATATTCTACGGGGATTACTTTCAATATCTAACATCTTAGGGTTAATATTAGGTTATTCATGATCGTTATCACAATTCAAGGATTGTAACCTATACTTGTACTTAACCTTAGGGATATCCTGAGACCTACCTTAAAAATATTTCTAGGGATCTTAATAGGGTTTTCGCTTCATAGTTTCCAATGGTTGAGTAAACATTTGGTTTGATACCAACTATAGTGAACCAATCTTGAAGTACATGAAAATTACATTTATTTTTTGGAATACTTAATATATGACACAAACAAATTCCTAAAGACTATATTAGTTTAGTGTCTTTGGAAACTCGGAACACATTCTTCTAATCATGGGGAAATATATTCAACATCACCCATAAATATCCCCCCTTTTGATTTCCTACCTAAAACATTTCATTATTTCTTGGAAAAAGAAAGCATAGAAAGGGTGAGCTCAAATTCTCAGTAAGGGTAAACAAAAAGAACATAAAAAACCATAAAAACTAGAATGTAAAAACATGAACATAAAGTTTAAACATCAAAATATTGAGCAATGACATAAATCTCGGTAGTACAAAAGAAATGGATCAAAAAGGAACATTAACCATTATATAATAACATTGGCATAAACATGTAATTGTGGAAAAATAATAATTACATATTATTATTTCTATAGTAGCTAAGGAATTTCTGCCAAGACCATTATAGTGGACAAAGTCCATTACTCAACTGAGTTTACTTTCCATTTCATCCATGTATTACTAAACCGCATTTACCTGTCATTCCAGTCATGTCTATCTCATGAGATATAAATCATTACCCAACGTATTGGAGGGATATATAGGTCCCACCCATCTCATAGTGAAATCATTCTTACATGGTCCACAAAACATAAAAACATTCACTATAGCATAACCCATGAAATAAAATGGGTTTCTTAAACATCATTCCATCATAACACAATCCATATAAACTACTATTTCATTATTAACACAATCAAATCGGAGTAATAATAGGTATAAAAAAATAACAATATTTAAAGAGTTTCATCTTAGATGGAAAATATTTTTGATAAAACACTTGAGCTTAATTCCTAAGGAAAATATCCTTGCTTCTTCAAAAAAAATTCTTTTCACCAAATGCCGCACAATTTTAAAAGAAAAAAATTTATTTGAAAATAAACTTGAAATATTATAGATAATGCTTCATGAAAATAAGGCATCAGGAAACCGTAAAAATCCATTCATTCTGTATAAGTTAAACAAAAACATTCTCCTCGTACTTTTTCTAGAAAAGTAAAAATATACAATATATGGTAAAAAACATTCCTTCCATACCATGCAGTAAATTTAAAAGATGGGTAAAAATGACTTTAAATAAACATATAATAATAGTAAACATTATATGAGAATATTTTTAGAAAATATAAACCTTTATGATAAATATATCCCTAGTAGATACTTAAGAATAAACAATCTCGAAAAAAAGATATTGGAAAAGTTATCCCTTACCTTAACATCAATTTATGCCATACATGTCTGAAACTCTTGTATAGTGGGTTTAAACATATTATGAACTTTTAACAGAACCATAATAATATTTATGATATCATATGTGATTAAATTACAACTTTATATTACCCGTTCATTTGACATTTCCATGTTAAAGGAACGTTTTGGGTAATAATCATTTTATTTATCGTATGTTTTCGGGCTTGTTATTCTTGATATTATTACATAGATCATGATTTAATTAATTCCAGTACATAAAACAAGATTTATATATCATATATATTTAATATATAAATATATATAATATCTCGATAAATGGAATGGAATACACCGTTCATGGAGACTGTAGGTCGTACGTATGCATGAACGCTGTTTTAATTTCCTTATTAAATTGAATGAAAGTAAGTAAATGAAATATATATATAAATATACATAAATCCAATAATATTATTATGTCATATATTTCATGATTATTTTTTATATATACTTTATAATTATTATTGAATGGTTAAAGTGGAGAATGAATATCATCGTGTCGTGGAGACGGTAAGTCTTACGTACACATGAGTGATGATATCATTCCTATAATTGTTGAATGGTTTTTAATTGGATGTTGTATCATATCTCATAACTGGTATTATGTTATAATAATCATATATAGTTATTATTTTCACCATTATACCCATCCAAGTAAGGTGGTAGTGAAAAATAGATTACACCACGATGTGGAGACGGTAATCCGTATGTACACACGCACAATGACTTCATTTTTCATAGGATGGATAGAAGGTGAGATAGATTTGTTTAATATATATAATAACATATAATTATATGAGTGATACTGATTTTATTACTTTATAATTAATAAACTAAAGAAGAGGAATTATATGGAGAAATAAATTTGAAAGAATCGGTAGAAGAGATTACCTCTTCCTCAATGTACCTTGTTTAAATTTCTTATTAGGACTCTAGAGTTGGTCTATTAAGAATACCAGAACCTCTAGAATGTAACTAGGTAAGTTTATAAGATAAATGGTTACTTTTTGGCCGATATTAAAGGATGAAAATGGAGTGAAGAGGAGAGGGAGGAGGTGCCTTTTTACAAGAGAGGAGAGGGGTACTTTAGAAATGTTCCAAAATATCAATTTATTATAAATTAAATTTTGACTTAATATGGTAAAAATATTACATAATTAGAAGATAATATGGATTTGGTTTGAATACCCATCAACCAATAATTTTTAGACAAGTTTTTAATATCTCTTTATCCTTATCTTTTTTGGTTTAGCCATTATTTTACCCTTTTTAATCTTATCATGATATCATGTTATTTATACATGGTGGGATAATCTAATTTCCACATCATGTAAAAGGACACAAAAAATGTTATTTATGACATATTTGGACTTATATTAACAATTTTTCCAAATCATATATTTTTAATAATTTAATATCATTTAATAAATTATTTTATTTATTTAAGTTATGAATTATTTCAATTTTGGACACTATTCATACTTGACTTTTAAAAATTCATAACAACATGATTTATTCAAACCAAAGGAATTGAATAATCCCTAATATGTAAATTTAATCCAAAACATTTGTGCATGTATTAAAAATGTTCAAATTAAATTTATTTTAATATTTATATATTCTTTTATTTGAATCTTTTATTAATGAAGCAATCACTGCATCATCCTTGTGTCATAATTATTTAATGTCCAAAAATTACAAATAGAAAATCATGATTTATAATTTTTTTTTATATTTTAATGAATATTTATAGTTTAAGATATCACTTATATAACCCATATAATTTTTTTAGTAAAAGATATATATTTAGGTTATATTTTCCTTAACATTTAATTAAAAGTAATTAAATGTCATTTTCATTTACAAGTGGCTCCATGGGGTCCCAAAATATACCCAAGGATTCCAATTTTTAGAAATATATCATAAAATAGGATTAGTACATGTGTTAAGATAATTTAATATTATTATAATATTATTTTTTAACCTTATTTACTTGATTTACCTTTTAACCACGGTAAATAAAATATTTATAGAAGTTACTATTCATAAAAATAAAATTAAACTATTTAAACAATTTGGAACTACTGATTAGAATATTGAATCCAATTTTCTAATTTCAAAACACATCAATGACATAAATTAATTTAAAATTAATTCCCGTTGTCAAAACCAAAAAGTGTGTTTTTAAGAAGTAAAAACTACCAAAATATTGACAAGTGTTTATGTCCAATTTAAGAGTGAAATTACATCCAATGACCAAAATTATATTAAATGGTAAAAATATAATCCAATTACATATTAAAACTAATTAAATGTACAATATAACTATATAAATAAATTAGATGAAAATATAGTTTAAACTTAAAATGCAGTATGTTTCACTATTCATTAAAAAATGACCTTTATCAGAAAAATACCAAAAAAGTACACAAAGTAAATTTTTATGTCTCTATTATAAATAATAAGTTTTTTTTTCAAATTTAACTTATAAAATTTCCAAAAACTAGATTTAAAATGTGTGCGCCATTAAAAGGCTGTACAACCACATTTTTTTGAAAAATACTTCTTTTAGCCAAAATATGATTTTTTGTTCTCATACCATGTTATAGAAAATGTGTAAGATGAATTATAATGTTATATAAAATTCAAAATGATGTTTATACTATTCATAACGGCTAGTTTATATCCAATTAAATAATAATATTTTAATAATACATCATTGTTTAGTGAAACTCGATATCACGTACAACGCAAGCTATTGTGGAAGGTCACTATTGCATGTAATGCAGGAAAATTCATTGTTGCGTGTAGTGAAATCATCCTTTGGTGTTTCGTATAATATAATCCAAACTTGGTTCATTTATACGTTGAACAAAATCTTTACTTAGTGTTGCATGAAATAAATTCTATCAAAAGAACTTAAAATTGTGTGAAACACAAGACAAGAATAATGTTGCGTATACTACATGATGATACGATGTTGTGTATAGTGAAATATAATCTTGGTGTAGCATAAAACACATGATATAAAATAAATTAAAATTAATATATATCCTAAAATCTCAGGGTGTTACACCCATCCTCTAATCACCTAGCAACCATAAGATCATCACTCGGTAGAGTAAGGGAAAACTGTTGTAGCTTTGTGAAATGAGTAGAGTATTCCAAAATGGATATACTTCCCTATTGTAGGTTCATGAATTATCTGGCTTTGTCATCCCTCAAAATCTCAGAAATTAAACAGTCAAAGAATATTCTCAATAAATCATCCTAGACCATATCACGATGTCAATCCACCGGGGTGATAACATCCCACCACCTCTTAGCTGAATTACATACCATATATGTAGCTATCTTGACCATCTACTATGAAGGTGTCTATAAATGATCTAATATAGATATGATTACTTTGATCCATGAATTAGCAGGATGGGGCCTACTATCCCTCGAAAAGGTGTGAGAATACAACTACAAGAATTCATGAGTAAACTCTTCCATAATTAGGGTAGGTCAAATGAATCCTTTCGTTTCTTGTAACATACATATGAATCCCTCATGGAATTGGGTGTTGGTTCCCACACTAGGTATAAGAAGAGGTTACATAGGTGGAACAATAGGAAGAATCACAAGAGTCTTAGGGACCACCACCTCATGGGAATAATTGTTACCACCTTTATGGTGTTCCACTAGAGAACGTCATGGAGACATGATACTAAAATGACAAACGAACACCTCATAATATATTTAAGTAATTAAAAATATTGAATATAGAAACTAGGAAAGGTATAAGGCCTTACTATATAAATAATCATGCCTCTCTTCCTGCTCGAAAATCTAGTTCTAGATAGTATAATAGACCATAGTAGGCCATAAGAAGAAAATAGATACCCCACTATCCACTATTAAGGTCGGGTTCATGTCTAAATATCTGTGCTAGATATATATATATATATATATATATATAAGATAGATGTTTTCAATTTAAAAATCCAATTCATTTTAATATTTTCTTGTTTGAATATTTAATACCCTTTAAATGGTTGAAATAGATGGATTACCATTTTCCAATCCATAAGGTACCATACTCATTATGACCCAAAACATGGTGTCCACTTAACCCACACCATAACACGTTCTAGCCCGTGTGACCAATGATCCATGAATCAACATGCCATAATTGACTACTTAATGTTCATGATTTAACCAATTCAAGAAAAAACTGTTAGGTTAAGGTAGACACTTTAAGTATCAATTATGTCTTCTAGTTGCTTTTAGAAGTTTAAGCACAATTCAATACATATTCATGTCATAATCAATATACAACATGCATATTCAAGATAAAAATAAACCTAGCATGGAAATATTCCTGGATTATTAATCATACTATGCCTATGATGATGCATGTACTAATGAAAAACCCTAATTTCATCAAGACATAGTGAATAAATAATAATCTCAAATATACCAATATCTATTACATCATAAAACAAGTGCGTCACCCAATGGTGAAGTCATATCAAATATAAATATCATAATCAATAAGTCCAATTAACCAACACAAGTATTTTGGGTTTCCCCTATAAATGGGTTTGTTATGTCCAAGAACATGTTCAATTCCAAACTCCATAGCTCCTAGACTCCTATATAATACCAAAATAGAAAGATAAAGGGGAAAAAATTCCTCTAATACAACTTTGTAAGGTCCCGACCCATGATCCACTTAAATTGTGCCCTGATCTGATATGTTAAATGGCCTCAGGCACACCTCCTCATACTTCAAAGGCTACCTACTAGAAGAGAGAGTGTTAAGGTGGTATGGTGGGGAGATTATACCCTCTTTTCATAGTTTCACATCAGATACAACCATAAACATACAACTAAAAAAGCAGATATAACAGAAAAAATATAAATGAAAAAGTAACAGAAGAATAAATAGAACTAGTCAACTGAATAATTATACAAAATCCACTAGGAAGTGTCAATACATAGGTGCATGGCATTTTGATACACAATAATGAGAAATAGGGTAACATGCATACAATCATGCTATACAAAAAGTAAAAAAGAACAAAAAGGTGATCAAATAAAATCTAGAGAGAATGCTCATTCCTATGTTCCTAAGATCCAATAATAAGAAAGAATATAAAAAACCTATAGAAGCGAGATTTCCCTTATTGATACCTACAGGAAGGTAATATTCTTAGGTACCAAAGGCTTCCCTAGTAGGGTGTGAGATAAAATCTCAGTAGGCACCCGCTAACGATGTCTATGTGTAATCCAAGAAGTTTTCATAAGTAAATGCTGTGTTGGAATAACAGTATGAGAAAGCAATGCTGAAGAAATAAATATCCAGGCTGTTTAGGTTCCCAAAGGACACTTGAGAGCTCTACCTACTTTGAATCATGGTCGGGAAGTGTCTATAGAGTAACTATATATATATACACAGTAATAATATATACATAGTATAATTATATTTGTTGAATCCACCTATATTAACCAAATACGTGAGGATGTAAGTGTCTATATACATGGAGTACTAGTTACTGGCTAGACTGGGTCGTATGTCAGACATCCAAAACCATTCTAACAATCCTATTATCCCATGAAATATGGTACATGCCCTATATCCCAATAAGAGTGTGAGACGTCATGCACGACACTTGAGAAACTGAGTGAGCCTTCGTGTCATCACTTAGATAAAGGAACTTGGTGTGTTGAGCCCACCATCTTAATAGTGTCAATAGTGTGAGACGTCATACTCAACACCCGATGTAATAGAGTGTAATACCACCATGATTAACTATTCCCTTATCATCGTACCTCAACCTCTATCAAGATGTAATTGTATATATAATATAATATATAAGGAAAAAATTCTTATGCATTTCATTAGCCAAGTTCCATTATATATAAGGTAATACATTTAATAAGGTGCATTTAATATAACTCTCAACAGGTCACTACATTTCATTTATTCATTTCATTATATATAAATATATCCACAGTGTAAAATAAATTCTATATAATCAATTTCACATAAACCATTTTAATTCATTTAAGAAAAAGGAAAATCATCATGAATAGGACATTCTTTATAAAAAAAATCAAATGTAAGTTAATTAACAAGGGATTTAAATTAAAAAATATTAAGTGGTCATTTGGATAGGTTAATTGGTTCAATATGGAAATAAACTATAAGGGAAAATCCAAATTTAGGTTGGTCCAAACACCTAAGAGGGGCTTTGGTCTCTTATAACAGTTACACACTGAGGGAAATTCAAAAAATGAACTGAGATGAATGCTCGAATGGTGATTCATACATTTACCCAATTATCCATAAGGGTAAATTTTAATTATAAAACACAAGGGGTGTCCATAAATAGAGTCAATGACTTCTAATTAACTAAAAAAAGATCAAAAGACTTGTATCATGGTGAAAGGTTCAATTTAACATGAAGAAATCAAATAAAAGGGTTATGATTAGTAAAATCCAGTGCATGAAATAATGAAATGGCTATGAAGAATAAAATAACAAAATAAAAATGACATGACCACATACCTCAAGGTCATAGGTGACTCGTCACTCGATATCAGCCTCATATTTAGAGTAGGTCTTTAGAGATTTAATAAACGATCCAAGGACCTAAAAATGAGGAAAATGATCATTCACCTAAATAGCATGATAGATTCAAAGGAGAACTAAAATAAGAAAGAAGATACTAGAAGATATTACCAAGACTGATTCAATGTTTCCAATAGATCATGAATCAGACACTGGAAGTGGGAGATACTTGGATGCCTAGATTGAGAGGATTTTGAGATCAAAGGAAGAGGGAGCTCATTTCAGCCACTGGGGGAAGAAGTAGAAGAGAGAAAAAAAGGATATAAGTTTGAATGATGTAAAAAAATGTTCATTTCACCTTAAAATAAGGGGGTTCATAGTTTAAGAGCATGATTTGAAAAATATACACAAACCATGTGTGAGTAACTACTGTAAGGGGGAAAACCGCACTATTAGGGACACAGTTTATCTAACCGTGTAAAAATCATGAAAAAGGGCTCTGTCCCAAAAACCCACAACAATTCAAGACCGTGCACATCTGGTCGCATGGTTTCAAAAAAAAAATTTATGGTTATAGGTCTCCACTTTCTGAAACTTTAGGGATTTAGAGAAACTGTTTAGGCTGGGATGCACTGTTTATCCAAACCATGTATCTTAGTCTTTAGTCCATTTTTCTGGAACTTGGGGCTGCGAACATGAACCAGATGCTCTTGCGACCTTCCTTAGGCCATATCAAATGTTTTACATGATTAAAAGAGGGTTCAAATTGAAAAAAATGTTTTTTTTTACCTTTATGAAAAGATGGTTCATTACAGGATGAATAAGGATGGTATGGATACAACATATCTTCAATTGAGTATATATAAAATAATTGGTTGTTATCATTGATGAATATAAATACCATAAAAATATAATAAAAAACATTCTTGAGGAAAATATACTTTTCATTTCAAAAATACCCTTTTAAAACTAAATGTTCAAAAATATTTTTAAAAATATATTTCATTGAAAACAACCCTTGAAATTATAAAGGAATCTTTACAACATTGAGTGGTAATGATGGACAGAAATTCTATACATTCCATACACATAAAAAAATATTACTTTCTTGTTTTTTTGGTAAGATACAAATGGGATTTGTTTAGAAAAAGAAATTTTGATTCATTCAATTTTTTTCTAAATTAAGTGAATCATCGTTAAAAATGTATTTAATAATAGTTTAAATAAAAATTTATAAAGCACTTTTAGAAAACAAGTTTTGTAAGAAAATAGATTTTTGATCGAAGGGAGAAATAAAGTCAGATTTTACTAAAAAACATTTTATCAATAATTTTAAGTACCAAAGAGTGAAAAAATGATACTATTACTTGAAAAATTAAAATAATAACCATAGGAGAATAAAATTTAAGGGTATTATTTGGTAATGATCAAATAACTTAATTTAATGGAAATTTAAGCAAAAACAATCTTGACTAAAATAAGATTTTGAAATAAAACATTATAAAGATCTAACATTTAGGTGAGAGTTAATAAATGAAAAGATTATGTATATCAAATTTAAATTCAAATAGAAAAACTAGAAATAAAACATAATATAATAAAAATTATTTAAACACATAATTTTTGAATATCAAAGGAAAATACATAATTAATACCACCTAATGAAAAGAAATTAAGTTATGAAATTCTTTACCACCTGGTAACTATCATATCGAATTCCCTTTGTTGAAATAATTAAAATTGAAAAATAAAAGAAAATTTATTAACATGTAATCATGATATTACATATTAAAGAGGTATTATATACACCATATAAAACAAATTAGGTGCAAAACATTACAATATGCCTCAATGAAGAGAAATTGAGATAAAACCCCTTACCTTGAGACCAACTCTTCACGTATGATCTTTATCATTCTGAAAAATAAATTTATGTTAATTATTTAGTTTCTTAAGAAATTTTTTAAATTTTATGATTCAATTTATTTCACTTATTACCATGTTATATACAATTACATAATCAATTAAGTTTACGTCAAGTGTTTCAATGATATTTGACTTATGTCTAAAAAGTGACATCAATAGGCTGACTATTGGTCTAAGAGGTCATTATTTCAATATATACAGAATAATAATATTGGAATAAATATAATATTTATACATACATTATAATTATAATGCCAATCATGAAATATAGTTTTTATAAATGAAGTATGTTATGATCATGAAGACGATATTCCATACATATGCATCAATAACATTTCCATTTTGAAACGGTCATTATATAATGAAGGTAAGTAATATTTTATCTTTATAGATTAATAAAATATCATAAATACCATATTATTAAATTAAATATACTTATATATATATATCATCCATGTGGTGTGGTGATGAAAATAGAGTCACATCACTTTTTGAAGGCGGTGTCCACACGTACACGAACGACATTACCACTTTGAGTGTGTGAAAAGTGAATAAAGAAAATGATATATTATATTTTAATATTGATAAATATGTCATTAATATAAACATTATTTAATTTATATCACATATATTTATTAAATGTATCTTTATTACCTTCCACGTAATGGGTTAGTGAAAAATGAATCACATCGTTTCACTAGGTGTTATTTTGTTGTACACAAGAGAAATGTTATTGTATCCCATAAAAAGAGGAAAGTAAAAAATTTAATATATGATATACAGACTATATAGATATAATTATGCTATAAATTTCATATATATAATTTATATCCATCATCATAACCAACTGTGAGATGTGTTGATGGAAAATGTGTTACATCAATTCGTGAGGTGTTACTCCACCGTATACACAATCAACATTATCATTTCCCATTTGAGGGAAGAGGAGATGCATATATGTCATGAAATGAAAATAATAACATTTCATTATATTTTTATTATGATGTTATTATATAATAAAAAATTAATAATATTTTAATGATTTATAAGAAGAAATAAAACAAAAACGTATAGTTGGGAATTTTACCTCTTCTCAGACCACCTCTTTAAGATTATAACTAAAATATTCCTATAATGTATTTTTAAACAAAATAAGGATTTTAAGATTAGGGGATATAATTTTAGAGGTCATTTTGGTAGGTATTTACTAAACCAAAAGGTTTTGAATGTGTGAAGAATAGAGGAGATGGGGTGGCCTTTTATAATTGAGGTGAGTGGGACACTTATTATTATTTATTAGAAAATGGTCTATGCACGTTTTTCACATTAAAAAATATTCAAAAAATGGATTCTTATTGACAATTATACATCATTAGGTCAAAATATTTCAATAAAATGTATTTTAGACAAGTTAATAGGTTATTTTACCCCTTATCTTTTTAGTCTAATCCCATGATAAAACCATTTTTTGCCTTAGCCGTGGTAAATAAGTTTTAATGTTTTCACTATTCATTGTGGTCAAAAATTAATTTGTGATTATTATAAAATATAAATATTTATTATTAAAAATATATAATCAATTTTACCAAATTCAATTAAAATAAGTGGAAAAATTATATTTAACATAAAACCCATATAAATGATGAAAAAGCGAGGGGTCAAAGAGAAGATTCTCATAAGTATGAAACGTTTTAATATTGAAATGAACATAAAATTGATAAAAATAACATAAATTAGTTAAATTTTAATATAATTCGTATATTTTTAGTTTAAAAAGAATTTAAAATTTAATTTAACTTTGTAAATAATTTAAAAAAAGACAGTTTCCAATAAAAATCAGTATTTTTCACTATTCACCAAAATATAAAACTTTTCAGAAAAATAAAAAAAAGTCAAACCAATATAGTTGATATATTATGATTATAAAAATTAATATAATTTTATCAAATAAAATTTATAAAGGTTTCAAAAATTATTTTCTATCATAAGTGCGCCGCAAGCGACAAACCTGTTTTCTTTAAAAGAAATTAGCTTTTTAGAAAACATTTCCTTTTTATATGAAATGACTATTATTTTATTTATAATCAATATATATATATATATTTAATTTATTTTATACATGTATAAACTATATAAATTTGACAATTTAGTAAGTACTATTCATACCTGCCAATTTAACGGTAAGGTTATAATGGTATACTATATTATAGTTCATTTAGACTCGGAGTTGCATGTTCCAAAAGCTATCCAAGAGATTAAATTTAAAGAAATAATTTTTTGGGTTGTTTAACATCATTCTTGTGTGTATCATATGATATTGAATAAAATTTTATTATTTTATAACTTTTAGTGAAATATTCTCCCTGTTTTAAATAAATCACGTCCTGATAATTTGATCTTGTTCTCATAAATCAGTGGTTTGATATTTGAAAATTCCTTTATAAAAACCTAAATCATATAAAGGGTTAATAAAAACATTATTAAATATAGATAAAGTGAAGTATAAAGGTCATATGGAATAACACCTAAATAGGTTTCTAAGTAGGATAACATTGATGTCATGAAAAGATATGTACATAGAAGAAAAGAGTAAATAATTATAGAGAATTATATAGGTCATTAATCATAATAAGTAAATGATAGATGTAATGTTAAGGATATAAGAATGATAAATCTATGATGATATAAATTTCTATTTGATTCTTCATATTTGATGGTAATATGATAATTTTTTCAATATCCTTTTCCTAAATTTTATGAATTCCTTAAATGTATAAGAATATAAGGAAATATAATGACTTAATATGTTTCTATTTCACAAGCATAATTTCATACATTGTTTTCTCTTCGATCAATTTCTAATTCACCACTTACTCAAATAAATTAATTTCCAAAAATGAATTTTTTACTCTTAATGCACTAAAATTCACTTTTAATAGATCTCAAGATCTATAAAATAGTGACATGCCTTCCTATCTGTTTGTAACTATTTTCCAAAACCAATATTGTTAACACAAGTTATCCAATATAATACATTAATATATAAACCTAAACAGTAACATCACTAGTTCATCATTAATATTTATTTGTCAAATCATTTAACTAAAATAACAAAATATTAACTAGGACATCATATAGGAAAATGGTAGACACTAAACCTTTATCATTCTTGGCTTGTTGGTTCAAGCCCCATGGCCTTGTCGAATGCGATGAGTTGTCACCCAACATATGGGTTGTTATTTTTCTAAAACCATATTAATATAATTTTATCAACATTTCCAAAGTGTAATATCCTATAATTACCTCAACATCAAAGATAATATAAACCCTAAAGGTTACCAGTACCTTTAATATTATTCCCAAAATAGAAAGGGAATTATCCCTTAAATATCCTTTTCACTAAAACATATACTAAACCAATTGGTTGTATTTCCATAAATGTATCCTAAAATATGCATAATCTTTGTAAATACCCATCACATAAAACCTAAAAGAGGATACACTATACTTTTAACATATGATTAACCTTAAACTAAAAAACCCATGATGGTATCCATATCTCTTAAGTTAATGAATGAATATATGATTCTAAAATTTAACATAATCCATAGATGGTTCAATAATATTATTAGAAAAATAGAATTGGTAAAAATAATTCTGAAATATAAATATTGATTACTGATACATTAATTCTTAGAAAATTTTATTTAAAAATAATTCTTTCCTTTGTCTAGGGGTTAACCTTTAGAATAGGTATTTGAATCAAATAATGCCCATGTTCTCTACATTTAAGAAAACAAACTTTAAATATATCCCTAGAATGAGATTTATTTTTTTCTATCTACTCTTCCATTTTACTTTTTAATTATTTGATTTATTTCTTTCTTCTCTACACATTAATAATTTCTCCATTCCATTAATACACACTCCTAGGTGTCTTTTTCTATATTCATAACATCATGTAAATTTAACCTCCTTTACTCCATGGTCTCCACCACTCGAGGTCTTAGAAAATTCTATCATTATCTTCTTTGGTGAGTATGATAGTTTGTTAAGGTAAAGGTTGTTACTCAAATTTTAGGATAAATGATTAATAATAATAAATATCTCTTTCACTCTTATTATCATCCCATTTTTTGGATCATAGTCACCATATTATCACTATTTTTCAATGATAACATGATTTATTCCGGTTCCATCCATTAAATAAAATAAAAAATAATAGTATAGGCAACAATAATCATATTGGGGAACCAAAAAATCATAAAGGATCTTTTATAATATTTCTAAAACATGATACCTTGTTTTTAATATAATAAACCTTAGTTTTAACCTTGGTCCGTCATTGTTATCATCTATTCAAATCCTTCATAAGGGTTTATAAAAAATGTGAATTATATTAAGCATATACCATATGAGTATCAAACTAGGTACATAGTAAGTCATGTTTTCATGCACCAGGTGATGATCAGTCAATACCAATGTTCCCTTTTCAGATATATTAGCCCTAGGTACATCTATTACCAAACCACTTACACATGTAGTCTCCATAAAAGGTGTATTTATAGGAGAACCCTAGAATGTATACCTTACCAAAACATTAAGATATTATTCTATAATTAGACACAAAGTTTATTATATGGTTATGTTCCCTATTCTATGTTTTCTTAAATATAATTTCCAATGTTTCTAATAAATTTTATCAAATACCAACTATAACAACCCCATATCTGTTCACCTAGTTCCTAGGTTTTACTTTATTAAATTGGTATAAAATACATGGAATTGCATCCCAAAAGACTGAATATTTTAATACTCTTGGTAAACGAGATACATACATTATTTCCATATTACATTTGAAAGAAGAAATTAAAACATAATTTTTTCTATAATATAATTATTCCCTTTATAATATACTTTCATATCATTATTGTACACATCATGGATTCTTGGGAAATGAATCAAAATAAGGGTGACCTCAAATGCGCAATAAGGATTAATTACAGTGGAAGCTATAATAAATCAATAAGAATAATCAATATGAAAAGTAAAATAACTAAATACACATGCCATTTTAAAAAAATTAATATCATTATCAATATGGAAAGGAAAATAACTAAAAAACATACCATTTAATCAATAAAATTACTACCATAATTTCATAAGGCATAATAAATATGGAAAGGAAAATAATTTATAAAAAATTTCATTTAATCAATAAACTTATAATAAAATGCATTTAGGGATAAAATCATTGTGAAAATATCATGGATAATATTAAAGGAATTTTCAATGAGTGAAATTATTAATTATTAGATATCTTGATTTTAGGAATAGTGAAGACCTTTAATATCAAGATCTTCCTCAAGGTAGTTTAAAACTGATGGGTAGGTATACAAAAGAAACACATTTAACTAAGGTTATTCAAAAGATTTGTCTCACGAGACTATCAATACATTGAGAAGATATCTATAACCAAGACCCACTTGTATCTACATGTCCAAATTATTCCTAATATATTAAATAATATATTTTATTCATTAACAATATGACTTACCATTAAATATTCACATTGTTGAAAGAAAACAGATTATATATTTTTTCCCAATAAACAAAATAACTTACTAAGTGAAAACCATATGTATAAATGAGATATGATTTAATAAATAAGCATATCAATGAAAAATAGTATGGAATTTTATGGAAAATTTTATATCCAATGATCACATTAAAGTAAATAATTGAATGGAAAGTTAATGACTACAAAAATGAATCAATGACGTGAATTTAAATACTCTTCTTGGTCAAAATAATTTTATACTATCAATAGGAATAGTAATGATGGTATAAATACAACATACCCCCAATGGATTATATGTAAAATAAATGGGTTTTTCATTAATTAATAGAAATACCATAAAAATATATTCAAAAACATCATTTATGAAAATATACTTTTTATTTTTAAAACCATCTTTTAAAACTAAAATTCTATAAATATATTTAAAAATAACTTTATTTGAAAAAAAAACACCTCAAGAATATAAATTAATATTTGAAACATTGAGTGGTCATAATGGTAGGTGATTCCGTACATCCTGTACATGTTAAAACAAAGATACCTTTCACTTTTTTTTTAGTAAAATCTAAATGAGCATAGTTTGGAAAAGAAAAGTAAGATTACATTAAAAAAAGTTATAAAAAATTAAACATGGGTAAATATTTCTTTAATAAATAATTTTTACTAATGATAAATACATTTTAGAAAACATTTATAGAAAACATAGTTTTGGAAGAATAATGATTTTTGACAGAAGGGAGAAATGAAGTAACATTTTACTAAAAACATTCTCTCAATCATTTTAAGTAATATATAGTTTAAAAATGATATAATTACTTGAAAATTTCATAAATAACTAGATGAAAATAAAATTAAATGGGTTTATTATTCAATTATTGAATAATTTCTTTTAACGGAAATGCATGCATCAACAATCATGATTAAAATGTGAATGTGAAGTATACTCTTATCAAATGTGAATCCATATATAAAAATTATAAACACAACATAAGATAATAAAAATTTATTATACACATAATCTTAGAATATCAATGGTAAATGAATAAATAATACAACCCAACAAAAAGAAATAATGTTATCAATTTATTTACCACTTGTTAACTTCCATGTGAAACTCCATTGGATGAAATAATTCAAATTAAAAATTAAAATAACATTAATTATTAAGGAATCATGATATTAAAGTTCCAAGGGAATGTATATACACTATATAAACGAAATTATGTGCATAATATTATAATATACCTCAACGAAGATAAATTGAGACAAAGTCACTTACCTTGAGTCCAACTCACCACATAAGTTATTTATCTTATTAAAAAATAAAAATATGTTAATTATTTAATTTCTTAATAAAAAGTTTCATGTTTATTATTCCTTTTATTTCACCCATTACCATGTAATATACAATTACTTAACCATTAAATTTTACATTGGGTGTTTCAATGATATTTGACTTATGTGTCAAAAATGAATTTGGTAGGTTGAATATTGGCATAAGAGGAAATTATTTCAAAATATAAAGAATAATAATAATGAAATAATTATTATATTTATACATAAATTATTTTTTTTAATGAAAATCCTGAAATATGGTTTTGATAAATTAACTATGTTACGATCGGGGAGACGGTAGGACATACACATCCAAGAGTAACATTTCAATTTTTCAATGATCATTATATAAAGGAGGTAAGTAATATTTTATCTATATATAATGATAATAACATAATTAATACCTTATTATTTATTTAAATATACGTATATATATCATCAATGTGGTGTGGTGATGAAAATAGAGTCGCATCACTTTGTGAAGGAGGTAGTCCACATGCACATGAGCGACGTTATCATCTTTTAGTGAGTGAAAAGGGAAGTGATAAAATGGTATATTATCTTTTAATAATGATAAAATTTTCATGAATATCAAAATTATGTAATTTATATATCATATATTCATTTAATTTATCTTTACTAACTACAATGTAACATGTTAGTGAAAAATGAATCACATTGCTTCACGAGGTGGTAGTTCACTGTACACATTAGAAAAATTATTGTATCCCCTATGAAATAGAAAGTAAAAAAGTTATATACTATATAATTACTCTAGAGGTATAATTATGTAATAAATATCATATATATACATTAAATCTATCATCATAACCAACCATGAGAGGTACTGATGGAAAACATTTCACATAGGTTTTTGAGGTGGTTTTTCACTGTACGCACAAGAGACATTATCATTTATCATTTTAGGGAAAATAAGATGGATATAGGTCTTTCCCTTAACATAATAGCATAATAGTATATGGGAGATACATATGTTATTATATATGAATAGAATAAGAAAATTTTAAGGAGGTGGAAAAATAATTAAAAAACACATAGTTAAGAATTTTACATATTCTATGACCACCTCTTGAGGATTATACTTAAATTGTTTCTATAATATATTTCTAAAAATACAAGGATTCTAGGGGTAAACCCATTTTTACCTTAATGGTGGTAATTAATTTTTATTATTAATGATGTTACAAAATTATAATTAACTTATTATAAAATATAAATTATGATGATTCCAAATATGTAATCTATTTTACCAAATTCAATTAACATATGGGAAAAAATTAAAATTAACACAAAACCTACACATCTAATGAAAAGCTGGTTTTCAAAGAGGAAATTATCATAAGTATGTAATGTTTTTATACTTAAATTTAACATAAAATTGATCACAATGATATAAATTAGTATAATTTTAAAATAATTTATCTATTAATACTTTTAAACTAATATACAATTTCATTTTATTTTGAAAATAATTTAAACTAAAAGGCAGTTTTCAATAAAAATCATTATTTTTCACTATTCATTAAAATATAAAAATTTCTAGAAAATAAAAAAAATTCACCTTAATATAATTTTAATATTATTATTTAAACAATTAATTTAATTTTATGAACTATATTTTTTATATTTTTCAGCAGTTATTTTTATTACAAGTGTGTAAGAAGCGAAAAAACTGTTTTCTTTTAAAAAACTGTTTTCCAAAAAACATTTAATTTTCTATAAAATGTTTCTTATTTTATTTACAATCAATATATATAAATTTATTTTATTTTATTCATTTATAAATCATATAATTTTCTTTATTTATTTATTATTATTCACACCCTTCATTTTAATAGCCATGCTATAATAGTATACTATATTACGATTCATTTTGTCTCGAGGTTACATGTTATCCAAGCTATCAAAGATATTAAATTTAAAGCAATTTATTTTCTGGGTAATTTAATTTCAGTTTTTTAATAATATTATATAAAATAAAATGTTATTTTTGTTAAAATTTCTTGGTTTTATAATAAGTTTAGTTTTTGGGTTTAAAAATGGGGTTTTTCTAAAACTTGTTATAAAGTGTATAATGTTTCTATTTTTTAATTAATTAAAACAACCCCAAATGTGGAGTGATTTAAATAAAAAAAATTATATTATATATCATTAAATATTAATTGAGATTCATAAAACTAATATTATTACTCATAGATTTAATATAAAATCATCTTTCTCTTGAAAAAAAATCTTTTTGAAAAGCCTATTTTTTTTCATGTGTGCAAGTTTAATTTTTAAGTTAAAATTTTCCAATTTAGTGAATTGAATTTGGTAAAATGAATTACATATTTGAAATCATGATAATTTATAATATCTAATAATGTAAAAATAATTTTTTGACTATAATTAACAGTGAAAATAGTAAAAAGTATTTACTGTAGTTAAGGTAAAAATGTTTTTACGAGTGGTTAACCCAAAATATAAGTGTTAAAATTGACCCAACACTTATCTAATTCATATTTTATAACTATATTTCAATATTATCAATCAAAATATTTAATATATGGTCTTTTTCAATATTTCTTCATGGGAAGTACTATCATTTTAGCATCTTTTGAGAAATTTCCAAGAAGTTTACAACTTGGTTCCTTTATCTACTTTTAAATTGACCTCTCCCCTCTTATCCTCTCCACAATGTAAGATCAGTTAGGTTTTGAAAATTCCTAACCAAAACTCTTCCTCACATACCTTATCTCTTTATATAGGTCTTATTTTCATTAGGATGTTCTCCTTATATGACTTTAGGTGTAAACCAAAAAGAGTCCCTTGAAGAAATGATATAGCCCTTAACTATGAATATTTATTTTATTTCTTCTTCCACCTCCAAAAAATATTATTAAACCATGTTTATATAATAAAATCAGTATATATTTTATATTATTGTTTGTTTTTATGTTAATTTCATGTCCTAAAACCATCTCATCCTCCCTCAAATGGGAAACAAAACCGTCATTTTTGTGTAAGGTGGACTACCACCTCGTGAACTGACGTAATTCCATTTCCATCACCACTTCTCAAGACTGGATATAATTAAGTATATAATGTTAATATATCATATTTATAATATAATTATACTTATATAATATTAATATCATATATTACTTCATACTTTCCATTCCACAAAGAATGCAATAACATCGATCGTGTGTACGGCAGACTACAACAATGCTAAGAGATGTAATTCTTTTTTAAATTACGATTTACACAAAATTTAATAAGAAGTAATTTTATATTTATATATGATATTAATGAAATATTAATAATTATATTAAATCAATATATAATCCACTTCCTTACCCTTTCACCCGTTAGGGAAAAGATAATGTCTCTCATGCATATGTACGACCTATCGTCTCCACGAAGTGAAGTGATTCATTCACCATGTTAAAAATTCAATAATTATTATAAAGATAAATGTAATGAAAATAATTATATTTATAACATTAATAACATTATTGTTATTATTTAACTATAATTTATGTTCAATATTCGAATATATCACTACAAAACTTGCAGGAGAAAACAAGACAATTAACACCGAAAAATTGTACTAATAATGAAAGATTATTAACAAATATATAATATTATGTTATAAGATGATTATATATGAAATTATAAATAATATTATGATTATTTTATATGTTAATAAAATGTTTAAAATCACTATAAAGGAGGTTAATGAGTGCTTAACTAAATAGAATCACGAGATAAGGTATTTCTTAACTCAATATTCATTCATTAGGTTATATGTCTACTTCTCTGATTATATAATGCCCAGATTATGTGTGATTTTGTTTATTTCATCATAATGTGTTGAAATTTTACTTTTGTTTATATACAGTTTTTATACATTATCATTTAATTTATTAACTATAACCTTAATTATATGGACTTTTAAGGTATTTTTTGTCTTAATTTTCCTTCATTGAGATATATGTCCTCTTATGCACCTATATAATTATACGAGGTGTATATAAAAACCATTTTACATTTAATATCATGAATTTATTTATTCCAATGATATTTAAAGTTTAATTTATTGTTATTTTTCATTGGGTTTATGATTCAATGTTAACACAGTGACAAGAGTTTTTTTATACAATCTCATCGTTTATTATGATTGTTTATGATTAGGTTTCCAATGTTGAAATATTATGATCTATATATCAATAATTTCATGAATTTTATTCTCCTATATATTTTTCATGATAATAAATCTTTTCCATTAATTTTTATCTCTTTATGCACTCATGATTTCAAAATAATGCTTTTAAGAAAAAGCATATTTATTTCTCTCCTCTATCAAAAACCCTTTTATTTCAATACCATGAATTGTGAAAAATTTTAAAAAAATATTATTAAAATTATTAAAATTATTTATTAAAGAATTTTTTATTAATATTTTACTTTTTAAAAAAATTGAGAGGATTATTCATGTCTTTTTCTAAACCAGACCTGTTTGAATTTTACAAAAAATGTTAAGAGAATATTTGTTTTATTTTATATGATATTTCCCACCATCAGGAACACTCAATGTTTTTAAAGATTCCTTTAAATGTTTCCAATTTTTTTTTAAAATAAATGGATTTTGAAAATGTTTTATTTTTTAAAAAGTGATTTTCAAACCGAAAAGGGTATTTTCCTCAGGAAATGTTTGAAATGATTTTTAAAGAATCATTTTTAATTTTTGAATTTTATTTATAAAGAAATTAATTTATAAAATGTTTTATGAATTTTTAGTTTAAAAAATTGATTTTAAAATAAAAGTTTTTTCCAAAAATTTTAAAATTGGTCTTTCAAAATCATTTTCCATCTATGGTGACATCCTTTGATGTTACTCAAACTGAAAAGGTTATTTTATTTTAGAATGTTTTTAATATTTTTAAAAGTATTTTCATCAATTACAATAATATTTTATGTTATGTATTGCTTTTAAATTTTTTATATGTGTCTCTCACATATATTCAAAGTTTATTCTCCCTTCCTTTTATGGGGTAATACATTATTTATGATAATTTCTCAAATACCTTCATTTTGAAATTTTCATTAATTATGATATGAAGAAATATTATATGACCAATTTTATTTCCATGGTTAATTATTATATTATTCCTTGTGATTTTTTTATGGCACACATATATGCAAAACAGGTTATGATGGGTGTACCCAAATATCTCTCTAATTCATTTAGAAAAGATTTAGTATCATGAGATGTCATGTATGAGATGGGAGAGTAAAAATAATCCATTATGGTACTTTCTTCACTATGTGATATTTTCTAGGTAGTTATCCTTGACTCATTTTTATGTCTTTATTTTTATATCTCCCATTTTTCCTATACTACCATAATGTTATGATGCCATTTTTTTATGATATGATTCTATGTGATTAATCACGAGCCTTCCCTTTTATTATATTATGTTATATCTTTGAATCACATGTTATGTTTCTTTATATTGTTTATTCCCTTACTGGGATTTTTACTCACACATTCTCTTATGTATTTATCGAGTTGTCATATATTATTTTATGAGGTCAAATGGATATAGGATCTCACTAAGGAAAAGAAAAAACAAGGATTTTATCTATTATTTTCCTTTGATGTATTATGATAATAGTCTTCCAAAGACACTAGGCCTCGCAATCGGTAGGTTGTAATTAATAAATGTTTATGTTAAAAATCATGCAATGATTTGTATAAAAGGCTCAGGTCCCTATAGATGGTATTAGAGAAATGGTTTACTTAACATATGAAACTAGGAAGATAAAAATTTAGTAATAAAACTAGGGACAATTATAAGGATAAGTATAAGGAAAAGTGTATGTCTAAAAAATATTAGGGAATCTTGGTAAAGTATAGAGCAAGTGTTTTTTGATAAATTAAATCCCTCTCAGAATACTAAATGTTTACATGGTTCTTTAATATACATACCAAGGTGTAATAACTACAAAAAGGTGTGTCAAGACTGACTCGAGCATTACCCGGTATATAAAAATGGGTCTTACTTCACAACTAGTTTGAAAATCCTAGGGGGATATGTTTTGGATATTAAAAAAACTTTATAAACCATCATGAAATATTTAAATAGACAATGAATTTGAAAGGACGAGGTTAAACCTATGATGTCAAATATTGAAAATAATATGTCACGATTTAATATGTCCTATAAATTATTCTTCATGATTATGTGTTTTCCCCACCATGATTACAATTTCTCATGCCATGTTTTTTTTGTTTTAGTCAATAGCTAGAACTATAAGGTATAATGTTAATGATGAATATGATAAATAATGTAATTATTATCCTCTTGAGAAACCAAATGAATAGTAATTTGGAAGGTAAAACCTTATTATTATTCCAAGTCAGCAATATCACAATATGATTAACAATATCAACTTGGGTAAGATTATTGAATCACCTGATAAGCTAAAAATGGAGTTTCATGATGACCATAGAGGAAATAAGATTAAACATCCTACATATCAAGAATGTGGGAGGAATCACCTATATGAATATCTCAAATGGGCTGGGGGTAGATGTTATCAATGTGAAAATTAATGTCATAGAGAAAATAATTACCGTTGAATTCGACATATTATATATGGGGAACTTAGAATTATCTGATTTAATTCCCTTAACTGAGGGTTATCCCATAGAACAAAGGAAGAAAATACATTACACCAAATAATTTAATTAAAATAGATCACGTATATATGTATTAGGAATCAATAATTATGATATAGAACCATTTTTACCAATGATATTTTGGTTATAATAATCATGAAACATTTAAGTATTTTGTTAATTTTGGAAACATATATGTATCCATGTTAGATTAAATTAAGAGTTATAGATCCCTTCATGGGTTTATGAGTTTATGTTTGATCATAAGTTTATATCCTTGGACACCCCTTTTTTAGGTTTTATGCAAATTTATTTTAAGGTGACTTGTTATATTTTGGGAGTTGATTTATTAGTTTCAAGTATATGTAACCTTTGTGTTTAATTTAAAGGATTATTTTGGAAGAATTATATTATGTTTTTTAGATATAAGTTGAAAGGATATGGAATAACTTTTATATTTAAAACTATATTTATATTTGAGGGTATGGAGGTTATTTGGGATATATGGTCATTTATTTAAGGAATGATCTATGTTAAACCTTTGGTTTCACTTTCCAATTTTTGAGATCAATAGATTCATATTCATTTTGGATAATATATTAATTTTTGATAACTATTTTGGTTTTAATAATGATATGAGGAATACATTGTTACTCTTTTATGGATCTTACGATTCATTAAAATTTAATTTTATTACTTCAAATATAAAAAAAACTTATTTTTTGGATATTGATTTCTTGGAGTAAGATATGAATAGGTAAAAAAAAAGTACAAACAAATGATAAAAAATGTGCTTATGAAATAAGAATGTATCAAGTAATTATATTTCCTTATATTATTATATATTAATATAATCCTCAACTTCAAGAAAATGATCTTGAAACAAAAAATTTATCATATTACCTTAATATTTGAAGAATCAAATGGTATTTTAAATAATCATTGATTTATGGTTTTGAAATCCTTAAATTTATATTGATCATTCACTTTGTTATGATATAATATATCTTTAAAACTCTATAATTATTTAAAATTTTCTTTTTTTCCCATATATTCACATTCCACCAATTTTATCCTACAAGGAAACCTAATAACGTGTTATTCTAGATGACATTTGTATGTAACTTTTTCTCTCATCAAGATGTATTTTTATTAAACATTTTTTTTATAATGTGGGTTTTCAAAAAAGTTATTTCCAAATTTCAAACCCTTTATTACCTTGATAAATACTAAATTTTGAGGATGCAATTTATTTATGGGGGTAGAATGTAACACCCCAAAATTTTAAAAGTTGAACATCATGTCCAATAGTTTATATGACACCCAACAACAAACATAAAAGATAAGGTGACACCTATATAATTTATGATATATTTATTTTTAAATAAATTCAAGCTATTTGATAGCTTGTGATTCATGTAACACCTTGTTTAAATGAAACTCGACACTCAATTAAGATATTATTATAAAAACTATCCCATTATAACAAAATCATTAAGTTGGTCGGTATGAATAGAAATAAAAACATTATGAAAATTATTTGACTTACACATGTATAAAATAAATTAAAGTGTTATCTATATATTAGAAACAAAATAAGAACCATTTAAAATAAAAATAAATGTTTTCTGAAAAAATCTATTTCACTAAAAGGTGGTTTAGTTTATATTTTCACACATAATTTAAAATTAATTTTTATCACTATTAAAAAATTTATTTGAAAAAAATAATTTTTTAAATCATAATACCAAAATTTATTCCAGAAAATCATTTTTTATTTTTTAGAAAATATTTATTTTTTCAGAGAATAGTGAAATATACCAATTTTTATTAAACTGCCATTTATTTTCAATAAATTAAGTAATTTAAATTACAGATAATATTTTGAAAAAAATTTCAAGTAACATAACTATTATTTGGATATATTTTATCCTATTAAATTAGTTTTATTCAATTTAAAATTTTATTTTAGTATAGGTTTATTTTTCAGTTTAAAAATAAGTTTTTCAAAAAACTATTTTAAAGTACATAATGTTTCTCCATTTTAATTAATTAAAAAACAAAAAATGGCGAGTTATTTTAATAAAATTTATTTATTATATATCAATAAATAATAATTTTATTTCATACAATGAATTATATGAGTCATAAAGTCAATATAAAATCTTATTCCGCTTGAAAAATACATTTCATGAAAACCGACTTTTTCATCGAGTCTATAGATTGAATTTTTTAATTAAAATTTATGAATTATATAACTGAATTTTTTAAAATGGATTAAGTATTATTACTAAAAATAATTTATATTATCCAATTAGGTTAACTTAATGTTTTACCATAATGAATAATGGAAACAAAAAAAATTATTTACAACAGTTAAGGTAAAAATGGGTTTATCGGCAGGTTAAACAAAAAGAAGTGTTAAAAATGATACAAAAAAATTTATCATTCATATTTTATGTCCATATTTAAATCTTATACATAAAAATATAGAATCTATGTTAATTTTAAATACTTTTTCTGGGTAAATTTTTTATCATTTTGGATTCTTTTGATAAATTTTCAAGTAGTTTCCCAGTGGGTTCCTTTCCTCACTTATAGAAGGACCTCTCAACTCCTCTCATCTACACACTCCATGATCCTTATAGTTATTTCTATACATACCTAAAAATATTAATCACTCCGATAATATCTTTATATTGGACTTAGTTTTATTAAGAATCTATTCTTATAAGGATTTAGTTGTAAACCTAAAGGAGTTCATCAAAGAAGTGGTATAATACTTAACTATGCATTTTCATTTTACTCATTATTCCACCTCCTCCAAATATTATTAAATAAATATGATAGAATAACCTCATAATATTATATATACTTTTATTTATTTATTTTATGTTAATGACCTAAACCCATCTCCTCCTCCCTCAAATGGGAAATGAAACATTTGTCCATGTGCACGATGAACTACCACCACACAAACCGATATAATTTGTTTTCCATCACAGATTCTCAAGGATGGATATAATGAAGTATATACTTTTAATATTTTATATTTTTTATATTATATTACTTATATAATTATAATATCATATATACCTTCTTATTTTACATTTTATATAGATTGTGATGACAACGTTCGTGTGTACAACAGACTAATGCCTCATGATGTGATGCAATTCGTTTCTCACTTAGGCATCACATAAAATGTAATAAGGATTAATTTGATGTTTATATATGATATTATTGAAAAAAAAACTATTATATTAAATTATTATACAATCCACCACTTTACCCTTTCACCCGTTATGGAAATGATAATGTCGCTCATGCGTACGTATGACCTACCATCTCCACCAAGTGATGGGAATAATTATACATGTTCAAAAATAAATAAGGTTTAATAAATATGTATATAATAAAAAATAATGATAATTATACCATTAATATAATTTTTTAGATTTTATAACTATAAATTATATTCATGATGAAAAACTTTCATGATGAAATGCGGAGGAGAAAACAAGACAATTAACACCCAAAACAATAGTGATGATATAAGATTATTAACGAATGGGTAATAAGAGATTATAAAAAGATAATATATGATATTATAAATAATAATAATATAACTTTATAAGTTAATAACATGCTTAAAATAACTTTATAGGATGTGAAAGAGCTATCAACTAAAGAGAAGCGCGAGGTAACGGATTTCTTAACACAATTTTCATTCATTGGGTTATATATCTATTTATTTTATTATATTGTGCCAAGATTATGTGTGAAATTAAAATTTATTAATTTATATTTATTTAATATATATTTGTGTTTATATAAAATTTAACACATAATCACCCAATTTTTTAACACTCATCCAAATGATATGAACTTTGTAAGAGAGTTTTGTCTCAATTCTACTACTTTGAGATATATGTTGTGTTATGAACCAATATTATTTTAAGAGTTGTATATACATAAAATTTTATAATTAATATCAATATATTATTTATTCTCATTATATTTTAAGTTTAATTTAATGTAATTATTTCATGGTTTTTACAAACAAATGTCACTAAAGTAGTAATGGTTTTATGATATAATCTCATCGTTTATCAAGATTGTTTATGATTATGTTTCTAGTGATGAAATGTTAAAATAAAACTCTCAAGAACTTCTTGAATTTTATTTTCCTATGGTTAGGTCATGAGAATACAAGTATTCTATTTATTTTACTCTCATTATGTACTCAAGAGTTTAAAAGAACATTCTTAAGAAAGATCATCTTTATTTATCTCATTGGTCAAAAACTATTTTTCTTCCAAAAACATGTTTTCAATTTTTTTAACATTATTAAAATGATTTATTAATGAAAACTTTATCCATATTTTAATTTTTACATTTTTTTTAAATTCATCTTCATGTCATTCTCAAAATAAGGCATGTTTGGATTTTATCAAAATTTTGAAAGAAATGTTTTTTAACATACATGGCATTTCCGGACATCATGACCACTCAATTTTTTTTAAATATTTCTGTAAAATTGTAGAAATTTATTTTCAAATAGATGGATTTTGAAATTAGTTTATTTTAATTTTTTTTCAAATTATAATGGATATTTTTCTCATGTCAAGAACCAACTCAGACACAGTGGTAACCTGATAACTAAGCTAATCCTGATATAGCCTAAAGGGAATTCCTGATCCCCATGGGTTGGAGACTAGAACATGAAATCATACAATATGAAAGAGGGAACTAATTTTCAAAACATAAGGGAATCAATATAAACAAGTTAGTATGGATACAAGAAAACTCCACTGAGAGAAATGTTCTAGAAGTAAAACAGGTATGGAAACCCAAAGTGAAACCACAAATTATGAGAAAAAGCATAAAAACCGATGTACCAATGTACAAAACTCTCCATCCCAAGGATTAACAACTATAAAAACCTCCAAGTGGCTCCATACCCTGTCTCAAACTTGGATGAAGATAATCTAGAAACACCAGAAGGAATAAGTAGGGTGTGAGATAAAATACGAGTAGGGTCTCACTAAGGATTCCATAATAAGATGCCAAAATTTAAGTAACCAAAAAAAGATTCCAATTTTAAATAAATAGACATGTTAGTTAAGAATAATATTTAAAACAAATAATTATTTACATTTAAAAGTATGGAAATACTTTAAACAAATGGAATAATAAACATTTTATGTAAAATATTTTATATAAATTCACAAGGCATGTGTAAAAAAGTTTACAAATAATGGGATATGTATAAAATATAAATGATGAGCAACATGGTCATCTTCCAAGTGGTATGATAGTTCCAGTTTTTTTGATCCTTACATACTTATATAATGATAACGACAATGTGTACGCATGTCCCTTTGGAACTAGTCAAAGTGGACTCATAGATATACTATTGAGGAATACAATGTTCCAAATAATTTATGTTAGATTTATAAATTATCAATACATTTCTAGGTAATTCCCATCATAGCATTTTTTTCTATAATAACTCACTGACTACCTAATAAAAGTATGCTCAAATAATAATCAATTAAAGTCAATTTATTTTAAAAATGGTAAAAATAAAATTCATCACTTTATCTGAATTTAGATATTCCATTTTCAATTTAAAAATCCAAAACTGTTTTTTAATATAAACATGTCTATTTCCACAATAAAAGCAATGAGATTATATTGAAACCATTTTAACTCATTATCTGAAATTCAAATTTAAAATCAATTTAATCAAATTGACTTCACAATTAAAACTCTATAATTTAATCTAAACAATTTTATTTCCAATTTCACAACACACCCCAATTCAATGGAATTAGAGGTTTTACCAATTTTGTGCCAAATCCAATTTCAATTCCCAAATTCAATTTAAATTGGTGTTTTAATAAACCAATTAAAATAAATTACATTTAAATAAAACAATTTAATATAAATCAATCTATTTTGGGTTAATCAAAATTGTCCATCATAATGGAACCACCTACCTCAGGATCATGAGATCTTGAAAATCAAATCCCTAATCAAGAAACTACAAATAAGAACATCAACAAAGAGGATACAAGAATAAAACCATGATTAAATATCCAAAATAGTAGGGATTATATCCTCCAATAGAATATATATCTGTAAAACCATAGGGAAGAAAGATGAGGGAGTGTGAGAAAGAGAATGATAAGTGGAATCTTATCGAGAAGAGTTCAAAATTCATTCTCCTAGATTCTATTCACTTATAGAGGGGTTTAGAGGGAAAAAAAATCATCTCTCGAGATCCTCCAAGGAAGAATATATATTAAGAGGTTGAGTTATGTCCCTCAGGCACCTAAAAAGTAGGGTTGATGATTTTAAAATTAGATTTTTAGATTAATTAAATCATGTGCATGTTTTCCTATGCAGGTCCATCAAAGTTAGAAAAAATATTATCCTTAACAATGTGACCCTGATAATGGGGTTACATGGTTTCTCCTAGTTGGGTGCATAATTTTTCAAAATATTCACTAGTCATGAAAACCCCAACTGTCTAGGTTTACACGAATTCCTTTGAGAGGGAACACAATTTGGGAAAACTGTGCGCCAACTGTGTACAACCTAGAGACTTTTAAAATTTACAAAATTTTGTCCTGAAACAACACTAATTGAAACCCAACAAAATCATGATCAAAATAGGGGTTCAGAAATACATGAAAATAGTAACATGATGTAACTACCTCACAACCACATAAAATTTCTATCCCGAGAAATCCTATTAAGAAGCATCGATGACAAAAAGATGAGGCCACTATTCTCTCATCATCACCTCCCTCTCCCACATCTCATGAGAATGTGAACCATGTTCCATAACACTCATACCAATGGTATCATGGTCCCACAAAGTACCTTGGTTTTATAATCAACTATCCTGATTGGATGCCCAGTCACAGACAAACCAGGTTCAACCTCAAGATCACTCCCGCTCATAACATGGGATGGATCAGATAGATATTTCTATAGATGAGATACATGAAAGATATTATATATTGACATAAGATATGGTGGAAGTTATAAATGATAATCATGTTTTCCCACCTTCTCAACAACATGAAAAGGTCACAAAAAATGAGGAGCAATCTTCCCTTGTATCCCAAGATGTCGATGAGCCAACTGGGGATAAACATTTTAGAACACTAGATCACCAAATAAGAATTATAATGGTTTATAGAGATGATAAACAAAATACTTTTACCGTCTCTACACCTTAAAAATATTTTTAATGAATCAACTAAATATTTAATGTCATTTCATGTACCAATATTGGTCCAACCAAGGAATCTTCACAAATATCCGACTAACATTATATAGATCTTAAAGGATGGCCACACAAGGCCTCAAAAAAATACATTCCAATTACAAAATGGTAACTATTATTATAATAAAACTCAAATAGTCCCAAATGTTCATCCAAGTCCCCACCAAAGTCAATAATGAATGCGTGGAGAATTTACTTAAGAATCTATAACTCATTCTATCTAGCCATCTGACTGTAGATGGTACACCATGCTTGAATGGACTTGAGATCCTAGTGCCTCCTAAAGTTCTCTCCAAAAATGTTAATTGAATTGAGGATCCACGTAATATACTATATAAGATAAAACTATGTGAAAAAAAAACAATATCTTTCATATATATATTTCCGAACTCTTTAACTTTGGTTGTATCATTAATGGGAATAAAGAGAACCGAATTGGTCATCCTGTCGATCAAAACAAATATCACATTCTTCTTCCTCTGGGAAGTGGAAAACAAACCAAAAATTATATAGATATATCATCCCACATCCAATTTGTTACTGAAAGTAGTTAATCAAACTGGAGGGTTTCTAGTGCATGACCTTAACCTGTTGGTACATATAAAAATGAGAGAAAACTCTATAATACCCCATCTCATATGTGGCCACCATAATATTTAGTGCATTTCACAGAACATATTTGTGGTTTCTAGGTGAAATACCCACTAGTAATTATTGAAACCACCCTTCCCACATTTCCTGACCAATAACGGTAAAACAAAATGATTCTTATAACATAGAATACCCTAAATATAGAACAACCAATCGGCCATGGTCTCTCATTAATAATGAGAGTCACTATATCTATGGAGCTCACTATCAAGATTCTATTAATGAAGAATAATCTCCATGAGAGGGGATTTTAATTGAACAGTATCCAAGGAAACCTTGAACTGTGATTCCCAGACTCCAATATGCTATTATGCAAAAAGAGCCTTCATGTTCCACTCTTCCGATGATTCCTTCATAGCATGGGTCAAAAGTTTCTTTCTCAAAGAATATGATATTCACTTACCTTTATATATGGTATAAGTGATTTAAAAGTTTAATGATTGTAGGTATTCTACCCAATTCCTCTAGTAGAGATTCAAATATTTTTGAGTGATGATATAACTAAATATTTAGTGGTCAGAAAAATGGAAAACCATTCTTGGAAAAGGTAGTGTAGTTAAATCTTAAGTGCGTTCATCAAAGATGGATGTTCAAGGTTATGTATCAGATAATTCTTCTCATGTGTACTAAGCTAATGAGATCCATAAAAACAACATGATCACCTTGCGTAAGAACGCAACCCAAAAAATGAACTCAATACATCATATAAGACCACAAAGCCTTGGCCGTCAACTGGAAGAGTAAACACAAGTGTAGTAGTCAAAAGAAATTTCATCTAAAAATATTAATTCTAACATTTTTCATCCCAAAAAAAACTTTACTCCCTTATAATTTAGGTCATTAATTAGAGAATCCAACTTTGAGAAGTCCTTTACAAACTAGTGATAATATCCCCCTAAACTCTAGAAGTTTCAAATCTCAAAAATATTTTGTTGTTTCTACCATGACATAACAACTTTCAAATTTTCAAAATAAACTAAAATAAATTGTTACAACACCATGTTTCTAAATAAATTCACTTACCAAATCCAGAAAACACATTTTGAATGATTTTCATAGTTGATGATTTTTCAACAATTCCAGAACTACTCTCAGACGATGCACATGATCCTCCTAGGACATAGAGTAAACAATGATTTCATACAAAAATACTATATTTAAGTTATCAAGATACTCATGAAAAACATTTTTTATGAAATCCATAAACACTGTAAGATTTTTTTAGACCAAAATTCTTAACCAGGTACTCAAAATGGTTGTACCTACTCTAAAAGGTGGTTTTATGAATGTCATATTCTTTTGTTCATAAATTATAGTAACCAGACCAAAGATCAATCATTGATAACCATGTATCCACTTTAAACTGGTTAAACTTATCATCAATCTGTGGGGATGGATACTTTTTCTTTAACATTACTCGATTATGTTTTCGATAATTAACACAGAGGCAAAGTGACCCATCATATTTCTTAGAAAATAGAACTTTCACCAACCAAGGTTACACACTCGGGCATATAAATCCTTTATATATATGTTCATCCAACCAATTATTAAGCTCTTTCATTTTATCTGGTTCCATGCAGTAATAGGGAATATACATTAGTTGAGTACCAGACACTATATAAATAGGAAAAACCACCTCCCTTACTTCTGTAAGACTAGATAAATCAAGAGAGAAAATGCCAGGAAAGTCAACAAAAACCAGATTAATATCCCTACTCAATATTTCTCTATATATATCAAAATAAAACACAAATATAACATTACCCAACTCTAGATAAGATGGTATACCTCTACTCGATCCCGGGTCCCAATCTCCTTGAATGATACAGAAAACCCCATCGGGTGTGGTAGAGGAGACCCATCAAAGATAATAATTAATCCAAGATTTATTGGAAATGATATGATCTATCCTGAAAATGATGTCAAGTGGTTACATTTCAATAATAATAAAATCTTAACCAAGCTCAACATCTAATAGTGATAAAACAAAAGAAAGACTATGGAGGCCCTTTTCTCTCTCTGTTCTAAGGGGTGTAGTAATATCCATTACACAATACAAAATCTCTATAGAGAGATTAAGAAGATAAAAAATATGGGTTGAAATAAACGAATGAGATATACTAGTATTAAATAAAGTAGTCACTAAGGATGAATCTATAGTGATGGTACCTCTCATAGTCACTTGAACTGTTTTCTCTTTCTCTAGATACACTTCCACTGCATGAAGAAGCTTTATTCAGGATGACTGTGGCTAGAACCCATTTTATCATGAAGAAATTGATTGAACTATAATTTAACAGTCACTAAAGACCCCATTAAATTATGTGGAGTATAAAATACATGGAAGAACATATACAAGTGACATGAGCATTCGTAGGAGCCACATATCTTGGGTTCCTCAGTGAAAATCCTCTTTGAATGCCTATGATTTCCACACTAGTAGAAAATAAAAGGGACTCTTCTAGAAAATATATAAGGTTTAGAAAAAAATTGCTATTGAGAACCACCAAATGAATCATTATTCTTCCTTTTCCCCTTAGACGAATTCACACTGCAACTCGGAGAAAAGGAAACTCTTATCAACCCTAACTTTCCATCCATGCCCATTTTATCCATCAATACCTTATCTATAATATCAATATAATAAGCCCACTAATGTAATAAAACCTAATAATTTATATCCGATAAAATGCCACAAACAAACCTTTGAGTATTCATCTTATATTTTGGAAAAATCTCAAGTGAAAACCTCACAATCTCTTCAAAGAGATTTGTATATTCTATCATGATCCTATTAACTTGCTCAAGTTTGCAAAACTAAATTTTATAATAAAAAATAATAGACTCTAGATAGAACTAGTTAGTGAAAATAGATTTTAAGACTTTAAACTCTAAGACCTCATTCTTATTTTCCATCACTATCATGTCCCACCATCTCCTTCCCTGTCCCTCCATCATAAAGGTCGAATAGTCCACCTTGATCTCCTCACATGTCTCCAAGAGTTTCAATAAATGCTCAATTCTACTAGACTACTCCTTTTAATCTTAAGGATCATTTGGTCCTTTAAATGATGATGATTTATAGTGAAAAAACTCATGAGAACAATTTCATAAAGGATCCCTTTGAGGTTCCGTAGCTGGAGCCTAAACGAGAACTTGTGGTGGTGCCTGTCCCAATGTTTGGATAATATGCACAATCACCTCAAACAGACTCACGTACATGAGAGGATTTTCCTACGATAGTTCATCATCAGCTTCCTCTTAGATATGATTCTCTAATATTATCAATGGAATGATGCTATACAACATCATTAGACAACCTTAAAGACATTATATTAACACTCAAATAGAGAAACAAGGGAAGTTAATCCCAACAGATAGACAAATAGAATTTGGATTTAAATCTATTTGAATCAAAAGTATGGAAAACACTATATCTAATCCTTAAGATGAATTTAAAAAAATACACATGGAAACTTAAGGCTCACTGTGGTGAGAGATTTAAAAACACTCAATCACAACTAACTCCTAAGTCATGACAAGATTAAACAACTTTATACTGATATCAAGTCAAGATGAAAAGCCTTCACTTTTGATGTCAATTTTTCACAAACCGACCCATATACCTTGGTAACCTAATAACTCATCTGATCTTGATATAACCCAAAGATAAATACCAATATCCATAGGTTGGATAATCACACCTAACACCATAAAATATGAATGTTGGAATGAATTTACCACAAACAAAATATAAACCAAATGTTAAACAGGTTTGAAAACCCAAAGTAAAACCCCAAAGTACCAAAAAACATGATAACAACCTATGTCCCAGCAGACATAACTCTCTATTCCTAAGGATCAACAACAAATACCTCTTTCAAGTGGAAGTTTACCCTTGGTTTTACCTAGATAAATATAATCTAAAAACAACAAAAAGAATAAGTAGGGTGTGAGATAAAATCTCAGCAGGGTCTCACCACGGAATCAATAACAGGATTCCAAAAGGAAATTAACCAAATAAAGTATTCAATTTAAAATAAACATGCATGGAAGTTCAAAATAATTTTTTAAAAAAACCATGATTTTCATTTAAAAGGATTTAAATACTTTAATATATAACTTAATAAACATTTTATATAAAATTCTTTATATAAATTTAGAAGGAATGTGTAAAATAGTTTACAAACAGTGGAATATATTTCAAATATAAATAATGAGAAATATTTTCATCTTCCAATAGGTTCAATAGTTCAAGGTTATGGGATCCTCACACACTTATATAATGATAATGACAATGTGTACACACACCCCTTTGGCATTGGTCAAAGAGGACTCATCAACATCCTACAAATAAATAAAATGTTCCCAATAGTTTATGTTAGAGTTATAAAGAATCAATCCATTGCTAGAGAATTCCTATTGTAGAGTGTTTATACATAATAACTAACTAACTACATAGAATTACATATTCTCAAACTAAAATCAATGATGTTAAATTTATTTTAAAACTTTTTAAAATAAAATTCATCAATTTCTCACATTTTAGATGTGTCATTTTACCTTTTAAAAACCAAAACAAGTATTTAATCAGAACATGCCTCTTTCCATGATAAAACCAATGTGTTTATATCAAAACCATTTTAATCCATTTTCTCAAATACCAATATGAAATAAATTTCATCAAATAAATTTCACAATTCAAATTCAACAATTTAATTTAAACAAATTTCTATCCCATTTCACAACACACCACAATTCAATGGAATTGGGTTTTTCCATTATTATGTCGAATCCAATTTCAAATCCCTAATTCAGTGAAATTGGGTTTCTAATAATCCAATTGAAAGAAATTACATTTAAATCAAATAATTTAATTTAAATTAATAAATTTAAGGATAATTAAAATTGGCCATCATAACAAATCCACCTACCTTGGGATAAAATGATCTCTAAATGAAAAGCCTTAGTAGGGAAACTCCAATAAAGAACATCAACAACAAGGATCATAGAATCGAACCTAGTTTATAGATTTGAAATAGTGGGGATTAGATCATCCAAAAGCATGGAGATATAAAATACCCTAGGGAGGAATGAGGAGAGAGCAGGAGAAAGAGAACTGAAAAAAATGAATCTTACCAGGATGAGATCAAACATCATTATCTTAGCTTCTCTATGATTATAGAGGAGTTTATAGGGGAAATATCACCTATCAAGAGCCTACAAAGTAGAAGAAATCATAGTAGGCTGATTTAGGTCCATTGAGACCCTAAAAAAAGGGTTTTAGGATTTTAAAATTTGATTTTAGGATTAATAAAACCCCATGAATGATTTCATAGGTCGGGATACATGGTTAGAAAAATCATGCACCCTAAACATGCACCCCAGAAAATGGGGTTCTATGGTTTCTTCTAGCTTGGAATGCAGTTTGTTAAACAATATTCTGGTCATGAAAACCCCCACTATTTGGGTTTTCATGGTCTCTATTGAGATGACACATGATTTGGGAAATGTTTTCAAAACATAGAGGCTTTCATAATTTCCAAAATTTTCTCCAAAAAGAACAAAAATCTGATCATAGAATGATCCAAAGAGTGACTTAGAAATATCAGAAACAATTATAGGATGTTACACCTTATGAAATGTTTAAAATTATTTATAAGGATTCCTTTATATTTTTTCATGGTTATTTTCAAAGAAAATGATTTAAAAAATTTTATTTGAAATTTATGTTTTAAAAAGTTAATTTCAGAGATAAGTTATTTTCATCAAATGTTCAAGGTGATATTTGAAAATCATTTCCCATCTAATATGAAATCCTTTGATGTTACAAAAAGAGAAAATTTTATTTTACTCAATATTGTTTTAAATATTATTTAAATTATTTTCGTCAATGGCAATAACCTTTGATGTCGTGGATTGATTCTAAATAACTTATATGTGTATCTCACGTATATACCTTGTTTATTATCCCTTCATTTGATAGGTTAATACATGACTTATGATCATTTCTCAATGACATTCATTATGAAATTTCATTATATTAGAATGAAATATTATGAAACCAATTTTATTTACACGGGTAATTCATATGTTATACCTTATGATTGATTTTATTTAAGTAGACCACATGGATCATTAACATTTTTTGATGGGTGAACCTAGATAATACTCCAATGCATTGGGTAATGCTTTCATCTCATGAGACTTCATGTATCAGATTAGGGAGTAAACCTAATCCATTATACGACTTTGTACACTCTGTGATATTGTCTAGGTAGTTATCCTCAACTCCTGTTTATATCATGTTTTATGTTTCTACCACATTTCTTATACAACCACAATCTAATGATTCAATATTCTTTATGTTATCATTCCTTGTGATTACTCATCTGCCTTCTATTTTATGATATCATGTTAAATCATATACTCACATATTATGTTTCATTATCATGTTTATTTCATTACTAGTATTTTTAGATCACCCATTTATTTTATGTACTTCCTATGTTATCCTATGATGTTCTAGGATCTCAAAGGAAACTTGGAACTTACTAGGGAAAACAAAAAAAATAAGGACACAATGTTTAAGTTTCTTTTTTTGTATTATGATACTAATATTATAAAGACACCAAACCTCATGATCTTTCATTTTTAATTAATATATTTTTATGTAAAAAATCATGTAATGATATGTATAAAAGGATTCGGTCTCTATATTGGGGGTGGAATATTGAGAATCTAGATTTAAAAAAAATAATACCTTAAATGATACATCTTGTTTCAAGAGAGGAAGAATAACAGAGTGACATTGACAATGAAAATAAAGTTCCATTGCTTATGTCTAGTTTTTATGAAGTTAAAAAGATTAAAGAAGAAGAGAAAGTTTTATTTCCAAATATGGATATTGAAAAATTATAGAATAATTATGATTATAGAGATGGACTATCTTCCTCTGGTGGATTTTTTTCATTTCTATAAAGGTATTGGGGAAATTATTGACTCACCCCTTTATAGTAATGAGTTATCATCATCTGGTTTAAATATCTAGAAGTACATAGAAGTGTGTATTATATTAATTTAATATCTATTATTGACGATTCAAGGAGATTTATTACCATATAGTGATATTCATAAGACCTTCATGTTTATAAACTATTGAAGTGACCCTAATGTCTATAAAATTACTTTTCTTTACTAATGAAATGTGTAAAGGAGAAGAAGAGGGAGTTTATATTGGATTGATAGCGTGTCATTCAAAAACCTTGAATGGTTAGTGTTTCTTGGAACAAAGTGATCATGATCTAAAAAATTATATGCACTAAACTGTGTGTGATAGTAAATTCTAGTACACTAGTACATCATAATGTGTACGCTCTTGGGATTACCCCTTAGTGGTAAACCAAGTAAATTCTTTATATTATTTTTCTTTACTTTCTTAAATGTGTGTTTGACATTTGGTGTGATTGGAGATGATATAAATTGAGATTAAATGTGTTTATTCCTATTATGGAACATGATATCTATTATTAAGTAGTCTTCTATGAGGAAAAGTTTTATTGAGTTTTCACCATGATTAACCCCCTCTCAGGGTGATTACTTTAATTTTGTTCCCAATAATTTGGATCTGAGCCAAAGGGATCTGTTTTGAGGCTTAATCTAAAAAATACTTTTTTGGATTTTTTTATATGTATTCAACGAATAATACTCCTATATTCAATGGTACTAACTTTTATAGTTGAAAAATAAAGATTTATTGGTTTCTATAAGGTTGTAGTAATGAAATCATGAAATATATCTAAAAAGGTACTGATTTTAGAAATAAAAAAAATGAGTTTATGATGTTCAAATAAAAAACATTCTAAATAGTGGTATCTCCAATGAGGTATTCAATGAAACCATCCATTGTGATAATTATTTTTGATATTTGGGTGTTTTTGGAAGTAATATACAAAAAATTAAAAGAAGAAAAGAAGGTTATAAATATTACCTAAAGATATATATATTTATTTGGTTATGATGATAAAATAGTGAAAAATATGTTAAATATTTCCTTTTATTAAAAGATAATAAGAGGAGGAATAGGAAGAAGACACCTGAGAAGAATGATGGGAAAAAATCCCACAATGTGATATTGTAGTGTTTCTTAGTTGATTTTGTTTATTGAAAAAGCATGTTTAAAAGGTAATTTATGGAGTTATAGTGTTGTTATTGACTATGTATGTTGAAAAAGATTCAATATATAGGTATTTAAGAACTCTAATTTTTATAAGATGTTGTGTGTATAGGGCAGCATCATTTTCTATTGTTTTCAAAAATTTTAGTGTCCAAAATTTTGAGGAAAGTGGAAGGTGTTTTTGGAAAATAAGGGTATTTTATAAATGTCAAATGTTGTTCAAAAGGGTTACGGTTTTTTATAATGTTTTACAAAAGTTAATATTCAGGGCCACCACATAAAAATATCGAAAAGGTTAGTGTTTCACGCAAATTCTAAAACTTCAAAAAAGTTAAAGTTATGAGAAACATGGAGTGTTGTGGGAGTCCATGTAATAGAGATTTAATTTCCTGATAGAGATAATTATCATGCTAAAGGTGATTCCAAATTTTCAAAGTTTAGTTACCAAGGAAAGTTAAACACATAATAAAAGTTGATAAAGTTATTTTCATTAATGGTTTGTTATATATATAAATTGGAAGCTACCCCCTCATTTGAGACACTCAACCCTTAGATAATTTAAGGGATCCGAATCTTTAAAGAGTATTGAAAGAATATTTGTTTCATGAATCATTTACGTAAAAAATAGTTGTGCATATAAGAGGAATTGTGTCTATATGACCAAGTGAGTAACACAAAAATACAAAAGTTTCATGAAAGTTGGATGTTATGAGATGAACATAAAAGCCGCGTGAAAGATGGTATAGTTGTGTGCAAGTCATAAGAAGGTTGTGAAAAGGAAAAGTTATGAAAAACTATAATTATTTGACCAAAATTTATGATTTAAATTTGTATTAATAAATTGGATTAAATTAGAGCTTCAAAACACACCAAATGAGGTGTAAAAAATATTGAATCAAGTGATCAAAAGAAGAATATTTTGCATGAGCAGTGAGCACACTTCAGTTATGAGAAGAGTGAGCTTTTAAATTGTGATTGGTTTTAAACCAAGAGGGATATGTATTCCACTTTTAACCTTATAACAACTATATGATTTAGTGGATTTGGGATATCAACACATTTATATATTATTCTCCTTAGACAAAGCCTAGTTAGGGTGAAAGAAGTAAAGTTGTTGGGTATCATTCATGTTTTCAATAATGATCATACATTGCTATGGGAAAGAGAGAGAATTGTGTTTTATTTAATAAAAAAATATCTAAAGGGGTATTTGTTTAGATATTTCATACTCTAATTCTCCCCCTGTTAGGGTATTTAATCTAGTCGGGCTAACAAATAAGAACACACTCGCTGAGGCAAGTGAGAATGAGATCAATGTTACATGTGTTTCTAACATTGTTTTTGAAGATTCTGGAAAATATATAAGTTATAATTCTTACATGAAGAATTATGTTCATGTTGATTCAATGGAAGATGTATAATGACATCGAGTCATCGATCTAGAGAATGATCATGCAACAACTAGGATGTGATATCATCCCTATATGAGAATGTGGATTTACTAGATATATGTATAGAGTAAATTAAAATTAATTTATGATTTATTATTTGAAAATAGAAGGATACATAAATAGTTTATTTTCATAAGTAAATACATTAGGAAATGAGTGAAAAGAGGAAGGGTAAAACTGATCCACTTGAAGAAATCGAACTTGAAGTGGGAAAAAAATGGATATTCAGAAGAATATAGAAGAGGGCATTATCCCTTTCAAAACACTACATGAAGAGAGGATAAAATATGGAATCAAATATGGCTCAAGGTTGTATAAAATATCTTTTTAACTATTGAATAAGGGTAAGAAGATTTTGTAACTTTTAATGAAGTAGAAATCCTCAAATAAGATTAAGGAGATCCCTCCCATGATAGCATCAACAAGTGGAATATTTGAAACTATAAATCTCAAATTAGTGAGTAAGTAGAAGGTTATTGAAAAATTCAATGGTAACTTCTATCTATGCAAGTTATAAATAATGTAATAATATTTTTGAATCATGGTACATAGCATGATAGTGTGTTTAGGAGTTCATGGTCTCAAAAGAGAAAAGGAATTTTGAACAACAACATCTCAACCGAGGAATGACTATATGCAGTATGAAATCCCACCTTTTTATCACATAAACTTTCATTACATTATACAAAACTGAGGATCTTTAAGGTTTAGTGTATTGGAAACCATGAAATTAATACATGATAACATAAAACACTATTCTTAAACACTTTAAAGGATTCTTCATTTTTTCATCCTAAGTTCATTACATCATCTCATAACCTGGGAGTATACATCAAAGGAAAGGGTGAGTAGAAGGCCTAGAAAGGGAATCAAGGGAAACATTTTACATGTGAACTTGAGATACATCAAAAATTCATGAAAAATAACATTAAGGCATGAGAACGAGATCATGCGGAATATCATAATGAAAAGAAAACGATTCATAACTCTAATATGTGGCAACAATATTTAACTTAGACAATCATGAACATATCACCAAGGTCCATCTCCAAGGTGTCATTTGAAATTACCAAGGTTATTCACCAAGGTATCGTTAGAATTGTAATCTCTAGTGGTTACATCATTACCCATTGCATTGGAGTGCTATCAGGATGCACCCTTAAATTTTTCTTTAAAATCATGTGATCTACATATATCATCATCAACCATTTCATAAATAACCCATATATCATAAAATAGATGGGTTTCATTTCATAATCATAACGTTTTAAAAACTGCCTTAAAGACGTGATCTTTATGTCACTTTCAAACCACAGAAAAAGAAAGCAGGTCTCATGTATGTAAATACCAGAATTTAAAATAATTTTTTTGATATATATGTAAATACCCCTATATAATAAAGATTGTTGAGTATTAACTTAATAAAATAAAAGAATTTGAGAAAAAGAGAGAGACATTTTTAGACAAAAATTCTGCAGCATAACGACTATGTTACAGGGTTTTAGTAAACATTGAAAAGAGAGGGGAAATGGGTCACCCACTCATAAATGATCCATAAAACAGTAGAGGGACAGAATATAAAGGATATAATAACATAGTAATGAAATTTGAAATACATACCATATGAAATAAAAAACATGGAAGGAAGACAAAAATAAGATTTCTCTTATGAAAATTCGGCAGCCTAATGGCGTCACTTAAATCTTTTAAAAAATGAATCTACAAGATCAAATAGGGCCTCTAATCATATGAAAATAAAATATCAGTATGATAGATATAAATATCATACCCAAACATAATAAAAAAAAGAACATGAAAGACTTGACATGAAAATAAATCTTGAAAACGAGAAGTGTGAAAGAATACCTTAAAAATTCAGCAGCCTAACGATGCCACTTAAACATTCTTAAAATGAATTGATGAGAGCAAGAGGGGGTATCTAATAATATGAACATGAAATTTAAGTAGGGTGAATATAAAAGAACATACCAAACATAATAACATGGAGCATAAAAGAAATGACATAAACGAGAGTACTTGGAAAGAAAGATAGAGGTAGGATCCCTTACCTTAAAACGTAACTCTTAAAACTCGAAAGTTGGGACCTTGAGGGCTTGGGGTCACGTTGGGAGGACTAATTGGGAGGTAAGGAGACCAGAACGTCATTGAGGATTATTTTTTAATGGAAAGGATGAGAGAATGGCTTGGTATTTATAGGGGAAGGGAGGGGACAAGACATTAATGGCCAAGGGACACCTCATTGGTGGTATTGGAAATACCATGGGCTTGACCATGGTATTTTCCCATGGTATTGGACACTTGGGACACCTCATACCTTATATTACTATTCATAAGTCGACCATAATGATTACATAATTATTACAACCTTAATGATGTCATTAAACACCTAAAACTCTAAACTGAAATTTCATTACTCACCGAAAATTCAACTTTCTCAGAAAAATACCAAAACTTCATCTTAACCAAATATTGATGCTCTGATTTCAAAAATTAACTCCATTTTATAAAAATAATTTTTTAAAATTTTTTAATTTAATTTTAAAATAAATACACTATTAACCAAAAATTCATTTTTTTTAGAAAAATCCCAAAAAATTACCTTAACATAATATCGATGCTCTGAGTTCAAAAATGAACTCCATTTTATAAAAATATTTTTATAAATATTTTTAATTTAATTTTTAACTAAAAAAACTATTCACCTGAAAAAACTAATACTTGACTAATAATTTCTGAAACAGTTATTTACCTATTTTATCGAATCACATTACTTAATCAAGGTACCTAGATTATATTAATATTTTCTCTAAGTTAGATTACTAATCCATTTGGTCACATTACTAATCCTAAGCGCAAAATCACTATTCATAATTTATTATTCATCAAAAATTAAGTTGATCTTATTTGACTCTAAATTTCTTACTGAACATAATTGTAGAAGACCATTTTTTGAAAATCATTACACATAATTAATTATTTAAGGTTTACATAAATATTTATAATATCCTTTTTCTACAATTCATCAAAAATATGCATACTATATTTATCCGGACATTTGAAAATTCAAAAACTTCTTCATAAGAAAGAATCACAATTTTTATTTAAATCAAAGGATTACACAAGGCAGTTATGGTCTCCTTACATAGCCCCTTATAACACCAGAATATAACCTAAGTGTAAGGTGTGCTAAGGTGAGAGAATCTGAGGGAAGCTCAGCCAACATCGCACGAGTAGTATTTTTTATCAGTTTGAACTTCTCACGAAGGCAATTCTGTTCTAGCATCACATGATGAAGTTCGTCTTGGGTTTGGTCCAGAGCAAAGCCCAGTGGTGCTACCCCCTTCACAAGTTCTGTTATATGGGCTTCGATTGGCCCGAGACTACTGGATAAGGCCATAAAATCTTCTTTCTATATTAATTAACCAATATCACATGTATTTAGAGACAATAGTCACAACATTTAGTTTCCAACAGTCATAATGACTAATGGTTATATAATAGTCAAAACAAAGCAGTCTCATTTTAATTATACATATTTTATTAAATGAAAAAGTTTTGTGGAGTATGAAATAAAAATAAAATAACACACAAATTTAGGAAACAAAATTTATTCAAAATTTCGAGTCGTTACATTCTTCCCCCTTAGGAAATTGCATCCTCACAATTTTTAAAATTGGGCTTGGAAATTTCATTGAAAGTACCACATCAGAAAATAAGTCAGTAAAAATATTACTTTAAAAGAAATAAAGGGAAGTAAAAAGGTCACCCGAGTTAACCCATAGTAGGATTTCATGTAGGAAAACATGGATATGGAGGAGAAAACAATGGGTCAAGTTCTAAGGGAGGGTGATAGAAAACATGTCTAAGAGGAAGTTAACCACCAGAAAATCAGAAACTTGTGATGGCTTAAACGGTCTTCGATTACCCAGTAGGAAACTTCAACCAACAAATTTTTTATTTTACGTTCCTTTTAATAATTTTGAGGAATTAATTTACTACATAGAATAAAAACACAAGGAAATATATTTACCTTCAAGTAGAGTTTCATATCTTAATTAGTTTCCAACAAGACTAATCTTTTCTCCAAAAAAAGAGCATTAAAAACTAATTGGTCTCATCAAAGCACAAGAATAATCTTCTAGATAATCACATAATCCAAAAAAGAATAACTATCTATCTTTAAAATTTTATCCCAAAAATTGAAAGGGTAAGATAAAACAACTCTTCAAAAAGAAAGAACCCCATAGTAATGGAAACTACTTTAAATCTTCAATGTTCCATGGTACTAACCAAAGTTTATCATAGACCATTCCATAAATAATTTTCCTTAAAATTTCTCAAAATAAACCAAACTAAGATTGAAACCCAAATATAAGAAGGATTTGATAACATAGTCTTCCAAGATAAACTTCATCATTCATCTCCAAACAACATCAACCACTCCTAACATCTTATAACAAAAGTAACAAACATAAACATATTTTCCCCAAGATAGGTTAATAATTTCCATAAGTAACCTAAATTACTATAAGTTCACCTTAAATTTATCGGCTCTTCAAAATATAAGTCAACCTTTACTCCTCAAATATAATACTATAGTAATCAATTTACCTCGATCATATAGGGTTCCCAAAATAGTGAACGTCTTCCAAAATAATAATAATCTTTTAATCCCCTAATAATCTTTTTTTTTCAAGAAGAACAACTTCACAACATCAACATGTCGTACATTACAATAGATTTTTCCATTAATGATATAAAACCATCTTAGGTAGTGACTTGATGTTCTTAGAAAACATTAAATATATGCTCATAGGGCACAACCTAAAATAAAACATGACATAGACAATTGTTGTGAAGAAGTTACATGTACATTAGTTATCATGATCCATCTCATCCTAGGACTTGCATTGTTCCCTTGTCCTTGAAGATTGCTGATGCTCATCATGCTTCTCATCCCTTCCAAGAGAGAATTGCCTTGGATAATGGATAACTTCTCCACATTTACGACATTGAAATGTATAAGGTACATTAGATCCAACCTTATCACTATTCATCACATTATCCATTTTTTAAAGCAATTTGCTACTTTATGCCCTATCACCCCACACTTAAAACATCTCCCAGTTCCTTTGTGTCATTCTCCTTGGTTCCCCTTTCCACACTTTTTGCACAAAGGAAATTTAGTCTTCTTTCCCTTATGAACTTTATCAGATGAACATCCCTGAGACTTCATCTTCTTCTTCCTTGATGAATTTGGGCACTCAACTAGGTACCAATTATTAATTGTGATTTTTGATAGCTGGTTTGACATAATCACAATATGTTGAACTTGATCTCTCGTCATCTCTGTCATATTAATAAGGAAATCGTCACATTTCCTATCACATTGGTTGTTGGTACATGTTCTTCTATTTCCCGCCATTAACTAATAATAGAAATTATAATTAGGGGGGTTGAATACTTAGCCAATAATCATGAAAAGGAAACTTAAATCATAGAAGGATAAAATTGTATAAGAAAATTATACCCTAACTTGTGATCCCCTAGGTTCCAATCTAGGTTATCCATGATCATATATTCTTATGTGAATATTTATTTTATTTTATCTTTGTTCCTTTAAAAATGGTTCATACTAAGATTATGAATTTACCAAAGCATATCCCCCAGGAGTGTCAAACCAAGAGTGCAACAAGGCCCGTTGTCGTGCATCAGGTTACCCCGGGGAAGCCCGAAACACCTTGTCAGAGTTTTCACTCCTAGGAACATCTATTCCAGATCCACCTCTACTTGTTCGTATCCAGATAGGGAATTATTTGTTTGGAACCCACGTACTCAATATTCACTGAAATACCTGGAAGATTTCCTATATTTAAACATTTCTATAGGGTTCTTCCTAAAGTTTTAATATCCTAATTTCCACAAATAACTAAACATTCCTTTGATACCAGCTATGACATCCCTCATTTTTATCACATAAACATTCATTAAATTATACAAAACCGAGGATCTTTAAGGTTTAGTGTCTTGGAAACCAAGAACTTAATACATGACAACATAAACCACTCTTCTTAAACACTTGAAAGGATTCTTCATTTGTTCATCCTAAGTTGATTATAGAATCTCATAACCTGAGAGCTTACATCAAAGGAAAGGGTGAGAAGAAGGCCCAGTAAGGGAAACAAGGGAAACATTTTACATGTGAACTTGAGATACATAAAAAATTAATGAAAAATAACTTTAAGGAATGAGAAAGAGATCATGAGGCATATCATAATGGAAAGAACATGATTCATAACTTGAATATGTGGCTAAAACATTTAACTTAAACAATCATGAACATATCACCAAGGTCCATCCCCAAGGTGTCATTTGAAATTACCAAGGTTATTCACAAAGGTATCGTTAAAATTGTAATCTCTAGTGGTTATATCATTACCCAATGCATTGGAGCACTATCAGGGAACACCCTTAAATTTTTCCTTATCATCATGTGAGCCACATATATCATCATCATACAATTCATAAATAACCCATATAGCATAAAATAAATGGATTTCATTTCATAATCATAACGTTTTAAAAACTGCATTAAAGACGTCATCTTTATGTCACTTTAAACCCACAGAAAAGGAAGGCGGGTCTCATGTATGTAAATACAAGTACTTAAAATAAAATTTTTTGATATATATGTGAATACCACTATATAATAAATAGTTTTTATTATTAACTTAATAAAATAAAATAATTTGAGAAAAAGAGAGAGACATTTTGAGACGAAAATTCTACAGCATAACAACTATGTTACAGGGTTTTAGTATACATTGAAAAGAGAGGGGACATGGGTCAACCACTCATAAATCATCCATAAAATAGTAGAGGGACATAATATAAATGATATAAGAACATGGTAATGAAATTTGAAAGACATTCCATATGAAATAAAAAAAATTGAAGGAAGACAAAAATAAGATTTCTCTTATGAAAATTCGGCAGCCTAACATCGTCACTTAAAACTAAACAAAATGAATTAACAAGATAAAATAGGGTCTCTAATAACATGAAAATAAAATATCAGTATGATAGATATAGAGATCATACCCCAATATAATAAAAAAATGACATGAAAGACTTGACATGAAAATAGATCTTGAAAACGAGAAGGGTGAAAGAATCGCTTAAAAATTCGGCAACCTAACGACGCCACTTAAACATTCTTAAAATGAATTCATGATAAAAAGAGGGAATCTGTCATCATATGAACATGAACTGGAAGTAGGATGAATATAAAATAACATCCCCATCATAAGAACATGGAGCATAAAAGAAATGTCATAAACGAGAGTACATGGAAAGAAAGAGAGAGGTATGATCTCTTACCTTAAAACATAACTCTTAAAACTCGAAGGTTGGGACATTGAGGGATTGGGGGAACCCTGGGAGGACTACTTGGGAGTTGAGGAGACCCGAAATTCATCTAGAATGATTTTGGAATGGAAAGGATGAGAGAATGGCTTGGTATTTATAGGGGAAGTGAGGGGACAAGGCATTAATGGCCAAGGGACACCTCATTGGTGGTATTGGAAAAACCATAGTCTTTCCCATGGTATTGGCCACTTGGGACACCTCATATCTTATATTAATATTCATAAGTCGACCATAATGATTACATAATTATTACATCCTTAATGATGTCATTAAACACTCGAAACTCTAAACTGAAAATTCACTATTCACTGAAAATTCAACTTTGTCAGAAAAATCCCAAAATTTCACCATGAACAAATATCGATGCTCTGATTTCAAAAATGAACTCCATTTTATAAAAATAATTTTCTAAATATTTTTAATTTAATTTTTAAATAAATACACTATTCACCCAAAATTCATTTTTTTCAGAAAAATCCCGAAAAATTACCTTAACATAATATCGATGGTCTGAGTTCAAAAATGAACTCCATTTTGTAAAAATAATTTTGAAAATATATTTAATTTAATTTTAAACTAAAAAACACTATTCACCCGAAAAAACGAATACTTGACTAATAATTTCTGAAACAGTTATTTATCTAGTTTATTGAATCACATTACTTAATCAAGGTGTCTAGATTATATTAATACTTTCATTAAGTGAGATTACTAATACATTTGGTCACATTACTAATCCTAAGCGTAAAATCACTATTCATAATTTACTATTAATCAAAAATTATGTTGATCTTATTAGACTCTAAATTTCTTACGGAACATAATTGTAGAAGACCATTTTTTGAAAATAATTAGACAGAATTAATTATTTAAGGTTTACATAAATATTTTCAAATATCATTTTTCTAGAATTCATCAAAAATATGCATACTATATTTATCCCGACATTTGAAAATTCATAAACTTCATCATAAGAAGAAATCAAAATATTTATTTAAATTAAAGGATTACACAAGGCAGTTATGGTCTCCTTACGTAGCCCCTTATAACCCCAGCATAGGACCTAAGTGTAAGGTGTGCTAAGGTGAGAGAATCTGAGGGCGGATCGACCAACATCGCATGAGTAGTAATTTCTATTATTTTGAACTTCTCGCAAAGGCGATTCCATTCTAGCATAACACGATGAAGTTCGACTTGGGTTTGGTCCAAAGCAAAGGCCAATGGTGTTACCTCCTTCCCAAGTTCTGTTAGATGGGCTTCAATTGGCCCAAGACTACTGGATGAGGCCATCGAATCTTCTTTCTATATTAATTAACCAAGATCACTTGTATTTAGAGACAATAGTCACAACATTTAGTTTCCAAAGATCATACTGACTAATGGTCATATAATAGTCAAAACCAAACAGTCCCATTTTAATTATACTCATTTTATTAAATGAAAAAGTTTTGTTGAGTATGAAATAAAAATAAAATAACACACAAATTTAGGAAACAAAATTTATTCAAAATTTCAGGTCATTACATGTGGTATGATTATAAATGGATGATGTTTTATATGAACAAACCAATTAAATGTGGCCATTAATTTCAATTATAAAGGATCTAAAATAATCGTAAGTAAATACACCATTCTAATAAAAAAAATTATGTTTGAATTGAAGAAGATTTATTACATTGGAAAATAGATTTATTGAAATGAAGGAATAAAATAATCGAGATCAGTGAATAGTTCACCAAGAACAAATAATTATTTACTCACATTTATCATTATATATATAATGATAATAAATATTTAGGATGAATAATTAATCTACTGTAATAGGTTGAAAGGTGGATGAACATTTCAAGAATTTTTCACTAAGGAAAAATAAGTCTGATGTTATTCTAATGAAAATTAAGAAGGTGAGGCACAAATCATGCCTACTTTATTTCAAAAAATATTCCAAAATTTATGAATATAATTATATTATAAGATACCTATTTTTGAATAGTAATAATGATAAAGTATGAAGTATTGATGCATCTAGGGAGGAAACTTTCACTAGTGAGATTTGTCTCACAATAGAGTTGAAGTTATACCAAAGGAGATAGAGAACTCCAATGAACATATTCAGAAAAATGTTTTTACTAGTGCTATCAAAGTTAGGAAACCCCTAAAAATGTTAGAATATATTTGTAATAAAATTATTGGTTTAACATATCCAACATTATTCATCTATTTGAGGATGGCTAAGAAGTATTACTATAATCCGAGACATCCTAATAGGGTTAGGGGTTAATATGGGTGTTTCCCAATTAAATTTTCTTCCTACTTACAAATCCCTTTGGATAATGTCCCCATGTTAGGAGGAAAACTATTAAATTTAACACCTTATTTAATTTACCCACATATAATAAAATTCTTATTTTTTAAAATTAAAACATGAACCACACTAAAATTTTACTTAGTTCACCTATACAGGGCTATATCCAAAGAGTATATAGTCAACATTATATTGGGGTACTAAAAATCCACAATAATGTACTATTTTTTAGGATACAATGTTTAGGTAAATTAAATACTTGCTAAGGATCAATACCTTTATAAATTTAGGTGAATTCATTCCTCACGAAGGTACACTACCAGTAGAATGGTTTACAGAATTACTAATTTCCTGTCAAGGGTCTCTCCCTTCTCCTTTACGCACTACTTCAAAAGATAGTGGTTTATATAATTTTTGGTATATTGTCATTTTATTTACATAAATTTCACTCTATGATCATTATGTAGTCTAAAACTAAACTATATCAAAACTCAAAATTTAATGCTATAATATTTACCATGTGCTTCTACCAATTTCAATTATATATATATATATTCAAATTCATGTTATAAGAGTTAAAGTAATGTCTTATAAAAAATTATTATAGTAGAAAAAATAAATATATAATAATTATAATTTATGAATTATCAACATCTTAATCATCAATTATATAAACATAAATTCTATAATTTCAAATATTATCCTCAACACAATTCAAACTAATAGAAAATTAATCTTATTTATTATAGAATTTAATAAATCCCATGTTACCAAATACCTTTATTCTTATTCATTATCCATTAATTGAACACTCTATTCTGTATGGACCAATTATAACATGTTTGACCACTGAGGAAGGGGGATGAATCAGTGGTAAGTGATTTTATTGTTATCTTCTTAGAAAAACTTTTTCCTTCTATTTGAGATAAATGACTATGCTAAACACAATATTCAAGAACACCCACAAGAACATAATAATTTACAAGGTTCACTACTAAATAAGAGTAGCTAGTCTATGTAATTATTTGTAATCTATTTTGAATCATATTGACTACTAGAAATCAATACTTGTGGTTTACATCAAAAAGGGTATATCAATCACTTAGGTTGCACTGTATTCTTTAGATAGTGAAAGTGCATCTTGAACAATTGATATAAGAAAAAAATATTAAAATAAAATAATATAACTTCACCAATAGGATTTAACATGTCCTCAATGATATTATTGGATTCTTCACACTTTCAAATTTTCAAGTCATTTCTTCCCCGTATTCGATTTATTTCACAACAACGAGAAATAACTGATGCTTTTTTCTTCTTCCATCTTCTTTACCCAAATTTTAGAACTCTATATTTTTCATAAAATACATAGAAAGTGATCTAAAATAACTATAAAACATATCATATATCTTTATTCACCTTTATTTAATTTTCTATCTTCATTTTTTCATAAAACCATATGATTCAATCATTTTAAATAACCCAGATTTTTTGTAATTAAAAATACCCAATATTTTCATTCATTAACTATCAAATATTCCTCTTTTGAAAGACTGAAAGACTTGGAATCCTTATTTTTTATTTTCTTCCATGATATTTGGAAATATCATGTCCCATTCCATTTAATTCATTATATAAAATATAAATTATTTATTTATTATGAATTTTACTTTTAATTATTAAATGATATTTAAATTCTTGTGTTCATGAATTATCTAAAAATTCATCATATTTATAATATTTGAAACATCAATGACATGGAATCATACATAACTTACCATATGGATCTTCTTTTGTGAGTCATATATGTAGTTATCTAAAAAAATTGGTCTTGAAATCATAAAAAATAAATTTTTAGCCAAAGGCTTACACATAATTTATACTCTTAACCAAAGTCCTAACCACTTGCCTTATCCATTTTAATGCCTTAGTTAATTCGTAGTCTCATAAAGTGTTATGATACACAAAATATCCTTATGTTCATCTTCCAAAGCCTCATTCTCAATACTTTTCCATTTTTATACCTTAGTGAAATCATATGGTTAGAGTTTTCTGCTCATCAAAGTCTTATGCTCTTTATCAGTCAATAAACCACTTTTAAGTATTCCATTCACTCAACATACTATGTGTTTCCATGGAAACTCGACCTATCATGTGATAGATTACCATAACTTCATATAAAATGTTCTCATCCATTAATAAGTTCAATTTTCATACATTCATTTATTAAATTAAATGATTGTAACTTAACACATAAATTAGACACTTCATTGACCATGAAGGATTCATAATTACTGTAAATAATGTTCAATCTTTAATACTATCAAAAGTTCAAAACCTAATGAATGTAACAAAAATATTCATATATAATAACTCTCATCACATTTACATATCAATTATTGTACTGAGAATAAAATAAAACACCATAAAAATTCCAAATTCATGTTCACCAACTTCTTTACTAATCCATAGAAAATTTGAAACCACTTTCTATTAACCATCTCCCCCTTTGGATTTTATTATCAATCAAAGAACATAATCCATAAGAAGCTCTGAAACTCAGAATATAGATCATCATCCAATAATTATAAGACTACATGATAAATATGGACATAGGAAACAAGAATCAATTGAAAAATAATACCATATTTTCAATAAATATGTTATTAAGGATAAACATGCACAACTTATTTCCTCACTCAAAACATTATAATCACATCTTCAGAAATATACTGAAAAATGTAAGAAAAAATTACTTCACACACTTTAAAAAACATTTAAATAATTTTTCACATAATTACTATAATACCCTTAAATTTTAAAATAAAGAAATTATTTTTCCATAGAGTAAATAATATATAACACTAACTTGTAGCCTCCATTACACACAAGACCATGTTTTATCAAACAACAATATATTATTTATGTTTTTATTTTTTAAAATAGATATATCCAAGAAGTTGTAATGGGGGGTATGAATATGATTAAAAACAAATGAAAATATTCTATTTTTTCTTTTTTATTAATTATATATTGATTAGTAATAAAATAAGAATTATTTGAATGAAAAAGGAATGTTTTCTAAAAATCTATTTTTTTTTCTAAAAGATGGTTTAATCATGTTTGGTTCACAAAATTTAAAATTAAAATTTACCAATTTTAGAAAAATTTCATTGAAAAATAAATTTTATTTTTGAAATCGTGATACCATAATTATCTTAGGGTGAACATTTTATATTTTTTTGAAATGTTTCATTTTTTGATGAATAGTGAAAAATTATGTATTTTATTTGGAAAATTCATTTTAATATAAATAATTTATAATGTTAAATTATATTTTAATTGGTTTTAAATTCACAATATTTATATTATACATATTTTATTCAAATTTAAGTAATTGGAACATTTTACAAATTGAATTTTGATATAAAAACGTTAAATTGTTTTTGAATAGTTTTAATTTTTAAAACCCACTTTCTTATCCCGCATGCAGGAATAATTTTGAATTAAAATTTTCCAATTATACAAGTTTAATTTGTATAAATGGATTCTATATTTGGAATCATAATAATTTATATTATGTAATGAGCCCAACTTATGTTTCTACAATAATGATGTGTAAAAACTGTTAAAATTAATTATAGTGATTAAAGTAAAAAACAATTTTACATACCTGATTTTTAATCATCATAATTTCTTTAATTTTTAGATATGAATTAGTTAATAAAAATAATTAAGAAATGAAAATACAATAATTATTTATTATATAATTAACTAAATTAATGAAACTCAAAATATTAAATGTAAAGTAAATTGACTGAAATATTGTCTTCAATTAATTTTTTTATGAATATATCATATTACACATGTTTTAACGTGTTTGAACTTAATAGATTCAAATTCCATCATTTTGTTGATATATGTTTCTAAAATTAAATTAAATAAATAATTTCAAAATTGACGTTATTTCTATTTTATAATAAATGGTATTTTATTAAATGATTTAGAATTAATAAAAACCCTATATTATGTAAAGTGGTTATTAAGTGTTAATAAATATAAAATATTATCCATTAATTGACCAATTTATAATTTTTAAGGAACATGTTGACCCCTAAATAGTAAAAACATTTTTAGCTTGATTAGTGTTAAAGGAGTGTTTTTATGGGTTACCTGCGCTTACATTAAAGTTAATTTCCCATGAAAATGAAAATTTTATATTATAAATTTGATATAATATTTAGAATCATTGGTTCTAACTTTTAAAATAATTTTAAATTTAATATATTCTTAAAGGATGAATTAACTATGTCTGAAAATTAGTTATAGTGGTAAAAAAGAGTAAAAATGATTAAACATAAAGACTAAGGAAAATTAATAAAATTATTTTATTTTTATGCAGTGTAAGTTTGGATCAACCATAATTTCCCTCCAATCCATTATTTGTATATTTTGGAATCACATGAGGAAAGGGAGACCTTCCAATATTGAATACTTTTGTGTATTTACTTGAATGACACTCCTCCTCAAGTATAAAAGAGAACTCACTCTCCCCACTTATGGACACCTATAAAGACATTTTTATCATCCAAAAACATCCCAAATAACTCCCAAAGTACCTCCTCTTATCCTAGAAACCATATTTGGGTTATAATTTCAACTTATGAAGTGTTTAGTGCAAACAAAAGGAAGATACCTAAAGAAGAGGTAATTTTCTTCAATAAGCATCTTTATTTTATTTACTTATCCTCCTCTAAAAATTATTATTATACCATGATAATATAATAAATTAAGTATATTAAACATGATGATATGTTTTTATGTCAAGGGTTTTACCTAAAAACACACACACTTCCATCAAATGGTTTACATAATCATTAGTATGGAGGAATAACACCTCATGAAATGATGTCATTCGTTTTTCCATTACCACATCTCATGGTTGGTTATAATGATGGATATAAAGTTTATATATGATATTTATAACATAATTATAAATTTTGAGTCATTATATCATATATAACATTTTATGTTCCAATACGTAAGGGATATGATAACGTCATTCGTGTGTATGATGGACTATCACCTAGCGAAGCGATGTTATTTTTTTCACTAATGCATTAAATGAAAGGTAATAAGGGTAAAAATAATGGATATATGTGACATAAATGAAATATTATACTATTAATGTAATATTTATCATTATTTAATTATAATATAACAATTTTTATTACCTTTTAACTCACTGAAAAAATGATAATGTTTTTCATGAGCATGTGGACTACCACCTCTTCAATGCGATGTGATTACTTTTTTTCAACACCAAATAAAAATAAAGATATATATAAGTATATATAATTAAATATTATGGTATTTATGATATAATTATTATTATGGAAAGATATATTTTAACTAAATTCTTTCCAAAATGATCATTAAAAAATGGAAATGATGCTCATTCATACATACGACCTACCATCTCTATGATTGTAACATAAGTTCATTTTTGATAACCATATTACATGATTGGTTATAAATGTATAATTTATGTATAAATATTATAAATATTTCATTTTTATTATTCTAGATGTTTTTAAATAATTATTTCTTGACCATAGTCATCCTATGAAAGTTATGTTGACACATAAGATGAATGTGATCAAAACATTCGACATACACATAATTGATTAATTAATTTTATATAACTTGTTAATAAGTGAAATAAAATTAGTAATAAACTTTAAAAATTTTATAAAGTAAATAATTAATATAATTTTATTATTTGAAAATAGAAAGGAATATGTGAGGAATCAGACTCAAGGTAATGGACTTCATCTCAATTTCCTTTCATTGAGTCATTTTTTGAAGTTATACACCTATATTATTTTATAAGGTGTATATACAGACCCTTTAATATTATATATCATAAATTTATCTATTCTCATCATATTTAATGTATTTTATCAAAATATTTCATGGCAATTATGACTCAAGTGTTTCCCACGTGATAAGGGACATTTCCTTTAAAGAATCATCTTTTAATGCTTTCCCCTCAACTCTATTTCTCTTACATGTCCATGTTTTAAAAATGATTTTATTAATGATTGTTTATATAATTAAAATATATATGAAGTAAATTTTATATATCTTTAAATTTTCTAAATGGTTTTAATAAATTTATGTTTTTAAATGTTTTATATGAAACGTTTCTACAAATGAAAAGGGGATATTCTATTCTTAACGTACACGGAAAAGTTGAATTTTACACCCCCAATACTATTATTTGATTTATAGATTCCATTGTAAGATTAAATGTTTTTCTAAATAAAAAATCCTCTTTCCCTATTGGGGTATTTTTGTTTTGAAAATAGTATTTAAATAAAATCGGGGTTTCAACACTGAAAATTGGGTTTTAAAAGAAAATGATATTTTTCCCCAAAAGTGTTTTTTCTGTGAGTTTAAAAAAGTTTTTCAAAGGGTTTTATAATGAATGTTTTTTATTAATGAAATGGTACTTGATAATTATATGAAACTGGTTTGCCTAATATATCTTAGATGAAGGGTTGATCCCTATTATAGATTATAGGTTATCCCAATATAGCATATATGAGGTGTTGAGATCCATTATAGCTCATAGAAAATGAGTGAGCCCGATATATCTTATATGAAGATTTGAGCCCCATTATATCTGATAGGTGAGCTCGATATAGCTTATATGAATAGTGAGACCCATTAAAACTCTCTAATACATTGGATAATGATTATATTGAATGTCAATCAGATAGTTATTCCAATTAAAATAGTTTTGATAGGGTTTTGTGAGTATGATGCTCTAAGCCACCAAAAATAAATTTTAATTGCTTATTATGAGTTTTAAACTATTTACATGTGAAAATAATGTGTATTTTTTCCTGTGAAAATGTTTTATTTCTTTTTCTTAATAAAAAACAAGGTAAAGGTAAACATTTCAGGGGTTTCAATGATTTTACTGAACTAATTTTTTCCTTTCTATTTTATATCCCTTAATAAGACTTTGTACTAATCACATGTTTTTAAAATATTTTCCGTAGGGTTTAATGATGGGTAAAATAAAGGAACAAGTCAAGTTGAAATTATTTTATATTTTCAATGAAATATATCATGATTTATTTTATATGATTTATATTATGGGAAAATTGATACAAATCGAAGGTTTCCACTTTGTATTTTATGATTTTAATGTAGGATTTATGGATTAATTTTCTAAAACTCTAAACCTGAAAATATTTTCAAATGTAATAAAATGAATTATTGACTTAAAAATCAAGATTATGTAATATTTAAGGTTGATTTCTTATACTGATATCACATATTACACCTTTTAAAAACTCCCCCTAAATAGATTCACTCCCTAAATAGGTAAATTAAATATCAATGGAAAAATTTATGTTGTTATATTTCTCCCCCTTTGACTTCAATATCCAAAACTAGAAGAGAAGGGATAAAGATCACATACCATATCCCAGAGGATGGTAAGGTTGAATACCAAAAATAAACCTCGAATTTTGAAAAGTATCCTTATCTAATGGTTTAGAGAATATATTTTCCACTTGATCTTCTATAGGAACTAGTTAACTTCCTTCCACAAGCCCCATGATAAAATGATAATTAATATTATTTTACTTTGATCTTGAATGCTGCATTTGATTTTTTTTGAGATTGATATCACTTTGATTATCTCAACCCAAGAGAAGTGGTATCTTAAAATCAACAGTATCTTCATCCACATTAATAGTGTTGTGTCTTGAGTTTACTCTATTTACTTATCTCTTACAGTGATGAGAGTCACTGAAATTCACTTTTTGATATATGAACTCACATATATTTATCATATAAAGAAGACTCCAAAAGATGTGGATCTTCTTCCATCGCCACAACCTACCCATTTTTCATATATATATATATCCAAATATATTCAAATTTCCATTATTATCATACTTTATCCTATAATCCTTAGTTACCTTAAGGTATATGAGAATTATTTTTCTACCCTAAAAATATTTGGTGCATTCTGAAATCTGACACCAAGGGTAATTATATAAATCAGACCTGGTCTAGAGGCTGTTAAATATAGTATGCCTTTAATAAATTTTCTAAATTATTTAGGATTAAAATCCAGTCCAAATTTATCCTTAAATATATTTGTTCTCTCTAATATAGGTGTAAAAATAGGTTTCTAGTCTTATATTCAAAATATTTTAAGTAGATCCTTGGAATATTTTTCTCATGATATGAAAATATGATCCGTATCTTGAGAGATTTAGAAGCCAATAAAGTATATGATTTCTTCCAAAATATAAATGTCAAACAAAATCTTCCTCTCTTTAAAAAATCCTTCCCACCCTTATTCATTATTTCCAACAAATATTATATCATCAATATAAACAATCACAATGAGAGAAACCTCTTAGTTTTCTTTTATGTAGAGGTTTCTATCCACTCTTACTTGATTTAAGTAAATCATCATTAAATTCGAAACTTTCTTGGAATAAAAACCTATTTGGTATTTATTCAACCCATATAAATATTTATAAAACTTACAAAAATAACTAACTTATATTCCAAGAAATAAAACATATGGAATATCAATATAAAATTATTCTTCTAGCACACTATTTAGAATGAAGACTTAAAATCCATTTTATGAAATATTATATTTACTTTTTAAAAAATAGAAGGAAATATTATGATGGTTACAAGTATTGAAACGAGTTTAAATTTACAATCAATTCCATTTCATTTTTCTATGTAAATAGACCTTAAATACTAGTCTTTACCTATTTCTTATGACCTCACCATTTTTATTGAACTTGTTCCAGAAAACCCAATTTCTTCCAGTCACATTTTTATCTTCAGGTTTGGGAACTATCCCCAATATATAATTTTTATCAATTATATATAATTTCTCATTCATGAAATCTATCCAATCTTGAATATTTAATGCTTCTTCATAATCACTTGGCTCAACTAGTAAAAACAAAAAGGTATTTGGAATTTTCTTCAGTGTTATTATGTCTTGAATAGATTGTTCTTGATCCCCAATGAAATTATAATAGTCCACATTCTATAATTCCCTTAGATGAGACAAATTATATTATACCTAAACAATTGTAAGGGATAAATTATGATCTTTATCCTATACATATTCAATATCATCAATTTTGTCATAGATTTTAACATGTTATTTAATAGAAATAACTTCACTTCCACTTCCTCTTATATCTATAGTGGGATATGAAAATTTTATTTATTAATATTATTATACATTTAAATTATCTAAATCATCATCTATTACAATTTCCTTACTATATAATATTTATCCTATACCATTTAGAGGGTATACACATAAGATTCAATCAGTACATCTTTGATATAACATCCCAAGATTCTCACCTTTATGTTTGTTAATATAAGAGACTAAAAACAAAATGAATTAGTTTAAACTTGGTTTCTTCTTATAATACATCTTATATAGAGAAATATCTAAATTTGGTCTATAAAATCATCAATTTTTTATGTTTAATTATGCACTAATATATTATCTCCAAAATAACTGTGATTTTTCTTGTTCAATCAACATAGTTCGATCTATCTCAACCAAGCTTCTATTATTTCATTCAACCAAATAATTGTTTTTGGTGTGGATGGTTTGTAAGACCATGATGAGAACCATGATTATCAAGATAACATTCAATATTACTACTTGTTTTTTCAGCACTATTATCAGTTCAAAACTTCTTTATAGAGTATCCACATTCCTTTTTAGAAACTATCCTGAGAATTTTAAACATCTTGAGAGACTCTGGTTTATGTTTTAAGAAAATTATACATGTCATACGAGAGGAATAATCAATAAAAGAAATAAAATATTTATCTGAATATTATATTTATTCCTTATAGGTCCACAAATGTCAATATGAATAAGTTCTATGGGATGCGATTCTCAAACGTCTTGTGCGAGGAAATTAAAAATTTCTTTTTCTTGCATACATAACAACACTAATCTCTGCTTATTATCAAATCAGAGACATCATGAACACATACTCTTTGTTTTATCTTGTTCATGTTTTTTGGAACATATGTCCATGCATTTTTTGGCATAATTGATTTTCTTCCTCAATACTCTGATAAATTGAATTCTGTGCATCACCAATATGAAACAGGTTTCTATTGTTTTTATTTCCTCCTATCATAGCATGAATAACTTTATAAATTTAAAATAACATAATTTTTTAATATAAATTCATTTAATTCCAAAAAATATATATAAAAAGTCAATGTATTTTATTTAATACCATAAAAAATAAGGCACTTTTGGGTTTCAATTTTCATTTTCCAATGACAACAGATCCAATACCTTTTATTCTGATAGGACCATCATTTCAAAAATTCATTTTTCATTGTTTATAGTCTTTGAAATTATTCAATATATTTAAATATGAGTTCATATATAAATAAAACCCATTTTCCAAAATCCATGGTCATCCTTCTTTTGTATCCTTGAGTGCAGTTTGAACTATACGAGCCTTCTCTTTTCATTTTTCTTTCTTCACCTAATGATTTTGAGTTTTTTCATCCAAAACTTATTGGGTGAGAAGAATCATAATAATTTTTTTCAAGGTGTTTAGGAATATCACACCTCTTACATAGATTTTAAATAAGTTTTAATCTCTTCTAGATTTTAAAATTATATTTTTTAGATTGATTTTGAGTTTGTCTTCTTCGAGTGGGTTGACTCTACTTAAATATCTACATAAAATAACTCTTGGATCAATTATTGTACTAATGATTGAACTATAAAATATTAACTATATGTTCAAATCCTCCATTGTATAATAAATATCTATAAAATTCATATTTTACTTTGAAACCTGCATGTTGTCCAAAACAATGTATATATCTTCCAACAACTTCCTAACCATAAATATGGGTTACTTTTTTGTTTACAGAAATTTTGGAAGACTCCTGAAATTTTATTCTTTATATTATAGTTCTTCTCATCCTTATTATATCATCTATTTTTAGAGGTTTTTTATTCAAATTTTTATTTCTTATAAATTCTATAATTTTTGAATTTTCTTATTTTGGATAAATACACGATCATTTTGACTTACTTATTGTCCACATACCCTTTAGAAATATATTAATACTTTTCACTAACATTTTTAGATGATATTTTCTAAAAATTCAATGATTAAAACTCATTATATTCTTTACTAACATATAAAATTTAATTTTGGAAGTTTTGACTTCCTTATTTGGCTTCAACTAGTTTCTGTCACACAAGGTTAAATTCTTTATCCTTCTACATCATTTTTTCATAAATCATAATATTGATTATTTTATCTTCATCAAGTAACTTCTTCTAGTTTTAAATATCTTTAATAATCTGTATTTTCATTCTTCATGGAAAATTTCTTGAATTTTAATTGGATGATCCTATTTCTTTGTCTTCTTGTTCTATTTTTCTAAATTTTCATATTTCAAGTTAATTTCCTTTAATTTTCTTTTTAGAATGAATTCTATCTGAGTTTCCTCATCCTACTATTATTATTATAAGTTTTTAATTTTACCACTAGTAAAACTCTCATCATTTAAATCTATAATATAAAACTTTTCAACATCTTTATCATTATAATTTTTGACTTCAAATTCAAATTCATTGTTATCGTCTTCCTCACATTTGAATAATTTTTTTTAATGATGATGAATTCGATTATTATAACTTATGTTCAATGGTCTTATTGGAATTAAATATTCTTCACAATTATCATTATCTTACTTTAGTACTATAAAATTTTCTATAAAATATCTTATGGAGCCACATTTAATGAAATTCATAGGAAAATTTACTTTATACATCACTGTGCCTCTTTTAACATTTTTAGAATATAAATACATGAATTCTTCAAACATCTTACACACTTCACCTTCTGAATTAGAATCACTGACTTTTGTCTCAATAACAACTTTCTTTTAAATTTCATGCTTAGTAGATTTAAAAAATATTTCATGATAAAAAATTCTCTTCCCTTTGATAGAATTAAGTTTTTTAATTTAATATGTAATAAGAAGAATTTGAAAATATTCAATAGTAATTGTTCAAGGATATTTATCTTCGAATCATTAAAATTGGTTATCAAATATGTTTGGAAGAAATATCAAAATATTTTTAGAAACTATTGAGTATTCTAATTTTTGTGAAAATATTATTATGGTGATTACAATATCATTAAACCTTGTGATGAAATCTCAAAAAGATATATTATTTCCCATTTATAAATCTTTGTATTTAAATATCTAAAATTTAAACTTATATTTCTTCACATTTTTGATCAATTCATAAATATTCCTAAACTTATCATAGATTCATTTAGTAATTATAATTATCTTAATCCCCCTAAATTCACATTCCAAAAGAGGGGAAAGAATAGAATTTCTAGATCATCCATCATTTTCTAGATTCCTCTTATCTATATATATTAAGGGAGAACCTTTAAGAGGAGGATTGAAACCATTTATATCATCCTTATATCTTTTTATCCAATGGATAAAATATAAGGAAGCATTATTTCTTTATAGATATGATATTTATTGTCATTAAATATAAGAATTCCCCTACTATTAACTAAGTTATGAACATCCTTGTCTGTATTATTTTTCTTCATAAAACATAAAATAGCCTTGAATTAATGCAGGGTCCTTCACTTTGATACCAACTTTATGTAATTTTAATATTCTATGTGACCACTAAGAGGGGGGAGGCGGGGGTGAATCAACAACCGATGTTTTTTATGTATTTTTCTTTTTAAAAAATTTTCAAATCCCATTATAGAGATATGAACCAACAAAAAACATAATAAAATCACACCCATAGGAACACAAGATTTTATAAGGTTCACTACATAATCATAGTAACTAGTCTGTAGAACGATTTGGAAATAATTTGAGATAACACATTCCACTAGAAAAAATTCTTTTTGGTTTACAACAAGTAGGGTGTATCCATGAATTACATTGAACTATGGTCATTTGATAGTGCATGTGATCATCGAATAGGTGATATAAGTAAATATATTTTTCAAAAATGAAATAGACCTCAACTAATAGACTTCAACATGAAATTATTGTAAATCTTGGCTTCTTCACACTTTCACTTCTACCAGCCAGTTCTTCTTATTCTTCGACTTCATTAGAAATAATGAGTAATAACCTCTTCTTTTATTCTTCTTCCTTATTATTGTTCCTCCATTTTACAATTCTTTACTTTCCTTTAATACCTAAAAAATTTATCAGAAACAAATGAATAAGATATATCATGCTACCTCAGTTACCTTTCTATTCTACATTACCATTGATTTTTCACAAAATCATATGAGTCAATAATTTTGAATTACCATGTTTTTTTGATAATTAATTGTACCAAAGATTCCCATTCATTAATTCTCAGATATTCCTCTTTTAAAATCACTAAAGACTCAGTTTCCTTTTTTCATCCATAATATATAGAAATATCATGTACCCTTCCATTTAATTCATTCCACAAAATCCACATTCTTTACCCCTAAAGAGTCCACCTTTTAATTCCTATGAGAAATTTAAATAATCAAGTTCATGAATTCCCTAAACATTACAAAACATTAAAATATTTTAAATATCCACATGTAAAGAATCATGACTCACTTCTCCCATGGATCTCCTACTGTGGGAAATCTTAGTAGTGATCTAAAAAAATTCAATCTTTAAAGCATAAAAAATTCATATTATTAGACAAAGTCTTGTGATGAGGCTATACTCTTAGCCAAAGGCTTATACAAAAGTCATAAAATTATCCGAAGTATTATGCACATGAGTTTTCTATTTTCCACCTTAGTGAATTCATACACTCATGAAGTATTATACTTAGCCTCAATTTATTACACTTGTCTTCCAAATATATATCATCATCATCATTATTATATGTTTTAAAAACAAAACAATTTTACAAGAAGGACCAAACAGGAGAAAATACACACATAATGCTTAGGGGGGGGGGGGGTCTAAAGTAATGAAGTATGAGTTGATCACCTCAAATTAGATTTACCCCCTATGTAGTAAAGAGTTGGATACTTGGGAAACATGTGATGTTGTGGACTTAATGCACCAATGACCTCGATAAAAGATGATCTAAAAACCAGTTTCCTTCATGCTACATATGTACCACATGGATATTGTTTCTTAGGATGGATCTGCATTTTTTAATGATGTCAAAAATCAACTAGGGGACCACGCCTTTTTCATGTATGGAATCGTGAATGACCATAGAGTCAGTTTCAACTTGAGGTAGGACAGTGTTTTTCTATCCAAAAAGACTCAGACACATGTACAATTCTTTTCCTCCTCCTGGATAGATCTCCCATGCCCATGGTAAGACGTTTATGCAAGAATAATGCTCCCCTGATATTCACAAACCACCCCTCTACCTCGTATGGCTCTTGAAATGCATGAACCATCAAAATTAAGCTTGAAACTTGAGACTGGTGGATGAAACTGCACCCAGTGACCTCGCAGAATGGTACTAGATGGATACCCTAGGGATGCACTCATCTAGATAACTATCAAAGAGGGAGCATCACTTCAGTTGTTGGAACGGCTGACGACATCAATGATGAGGGATCTGATCATGGTGATGATTGATCTTCTTTTGGTTGTATCCCCCTTCATACCTAACTTTATTTCTAGCCTTACATATACACCAGAAACCTGGATTTAATATCATAGATCTTTCCATTCTTTTTGGGCTAGTTATATTCAAACCATGAAACCATCTCTCCAAAAAGAAGGTTCCAAGAAGATCCATATAGGAGAGGGCAATGGTGTCACTAAATAACTTCCACACAGCTTGGTCCCATTTTCCCACAAAGAAGAGGTGATTATATTCCTCCTCATAGTGTGCAATGAATTAGTGGAATTTAAATACAGGTTTGACACCCAACTTTTTAACATTTTCATTTGAGGAAACTGCTTGGTTCCTTATCCTCTATGAGAGAAAATTAAGCTTTTTTTGAACTTTCTTTCACCATACAATGTTGTTCCAATTGTCCTGTTACTCACGAGGAATAAATAATATTTATAATTCCTTATATGTGAAGGAAATAGAGTTGGAGGCAGTGAACACAAATTTATACAAGTCATAATTTAGAGTAAGGAGATCAAACACATCCTTTTGCGCCTCGTCTAGCACAACTTTGATAAAATGGATATGTAGGTTGGATTCTCTAAAAGAGATCAAAGGATAAGGAAACCCCTAGAAGCCGATCGTTGAACCCACCCAGTTTTGATGCCATAAGAGGATACCACCATTTCTTATGATCCATCAGGAGTGTTGTAGGATGGTTGGGATAATAGGATAATTCAGCGACCAAAAAGGGGAAGCATTAGCATTAATATCTTCCTCATTCACTCTGTAATTATAATACATGGTTTTATCTCAGAGGGTACATCGTTCTAGGATCTCCCACATGAGTCTTTCATGCACACATGGAATAGTTTCTACTAATCTCCCCACATTGACCCCACCATCATTTATGGGCCCCACCATCCTACCCGATGACACACAATTCCTTTTTTTCTTCGGAAAAAGAATCCCATACAAATATAGACAATATATTATAAATTGAATTAATTAACCCCTTAGTAACTTTTATGCCCTATAGAGCATGAATAGGGATAGCTGAAAGCACAATGTTGATTAAGGAAAATTGATTCCTAAATTAAAGATAATGAATTTTACAATTGAGTGCATAACGCATAATCTTCTTGACCAAGAGATCAAATTCACAGACATTGAGGCAATGTGGGGAGATCAGGTAACAAGGTTAGTTGAATGGAAAATTTCCATGATGCATGCCTATATGGTTTCATATGGAGGTATCCTATCAATTACCACATCTTCTTGATAAATAGAGGCTTATATTTGAATTTTTTGATAACCTGGACACTCCTGGAAAAGTATTCATCCAAGATCTTATTGACACCACCAAATGATTACCTACCATTGTTAATGAAGAATATAGAATCATATTCAATTATTGTATGGAATATAGAGATTTGTTTAATTTTCTTGTGGAAATAATGTACGACCCCCATAGCTATCCTTATATTTAAAAGATGTCTGAGGGTGTCTTTAATTATAATTAAGATAGTCAGGGATATGGAGTCCCCTTTTCTTAGCCCATGGGTTTCCTTGGAAAGTCCATTCATATTTCCCATGAAGGATACCTCCATCTATAATAAGCTAAAATATCTAAAGATAATACCTATAGCCCAAGGAGAGATACCCATACCTGTGAGAACCCTATTAATGATGACCCATTCCATTCTATCATAAGCCTTGTTCATATCCATCTTTAAAGACATATTAGATATGTGGATGTTGAAGTTAATATCTTAGAGAATTTCTTGACCTAACAAAATAGGTCCTTGTATTGGCCAACCCTTCACAAATCCATGTTGTTCGAAAGAAATCCATAGAGGAATGTAATTGGACAACCTTGAGTTGAGGATTCTTGAAAAAATATTATAGGGGAAATTACACACACTTACCAGTCTATAGTGAAGGTCGGAGGACGAGTCATTAATCTTAGGTAGAAGGAAAAGAGTAGTAGAACCAACAAACCTTGGGATATATCCACCCTAAAAGATGTCCTGGATTTCCACAATAATATCTAATTTAACCACCTCCCATGAGACGTTGTAGAATGATCCTGGAAATCCGTTGGGACCAAAGGCAGTCTCTAGGTTGAGATTATACATGGATTCCTAATATCCTTCTCCTCAAGGATTTATTCTAGAAGGGCATTGTCCTGGTTAGACCTCATATTGGGGATTACCTCCAAGAGCTCCACATTTCATCCTAGGTATCCGTTGGGCATGTTCAGATTTGGAACTTCAAGGAGATCATTGAAGAAGGGGAAGATCATACTCTCAACCATGCCTCTATCATTTGAATAAGAACCATATTCAAGCAAGATATTGGGCTTCACTGACTGCCTTATCTCTTTTATACATTTGAATAAGTATGCTATGTTTTTTTCCATCTTGAAACCATATCACTCTCGATCGATCACATGCCACACATCCTTACTTTATAATAAGATCAATCAGGATGTTCTTTTTATTGGGAATATGGTCAAACATTGAGTCATCCCATGTATCCTCGAGGGCGAGATCCAATCTGTCAACATATTTTTTTGAGATTGTCCAATTCTTAGTCAATATGAGGAAGACCCTTCACCTAAGATTTTAATATGTCTTTTAGACATCTCAACTTATTTTGAATAGAAACCCAAGCATGCCCTTGGTTTGGGTCTCTACAAACCTCACCGAAAAGATGCTAGTGCCCGGGAGAACTAGTCCAACTGGCATAGAATCTAAAACATTCACCACCATTCTATCTGGGGTCCAAAGTAATAATAATGGGAGAGTGATCAGAAATTATAGGAACAAGATTAAAAACCATGAAATTGGGAAACATGGAGATGGTGTGAATTTTGGTGAGACACCGATAAAATACACTCTAACTATGTCTATTACCTTTTTGGTTGTTTTACTAGGTGAATATGTCACTAGAGTAACCTATATCTAGGATCCATTTACCTATCATGAACTGCGCAAAACTTGTGTTTTCCATTTGAGGAAAATACCCTACCTTGTTTCTTATCAATATCCAGAATGATGCTGAATTCTCGACCAATAATCCACGAGTATTCCTTAGGATCAAACTCATTAATCTCTTTCCAAAATAATTCACTCCTTTGTGAATCGTAGATTCCATACACAAAAGAAAAGTGTATGGATTCTGCCCCATAATTCACTTCCGCCATGATATTTTGGTCTCCAGCTAGAACCATGTCCACAGAAACTTCCCTATTCCAAAATATCCAAATATGGCACTTGACATGGTCTACATGAATAGCCACATGCATTCTATTTCTACAAGATAAATCACTAATTTTCGAAGGATTTTATTTTTGTTCCAGCACTGAGGTGATGTACACCTTGTTCTTTTTGATCTCCGCAGCTAGGTATTTGGTCTTAACCCGAACACTGATGCGACAGGTGTTCAAGATAATCACTAGAACCATTGAAATAGTTGAGGCTTGGTTTTGGCCTGAAATGATTTGGCCACATTCAACTGGGAGGATAAATGATCCTATGTAGATTTGTATCTTTCCTTTGTGTATACACCTTCAGCTAGAGACGAGGAGGGATTTACTGCAAAAACATGATCTTATTCACAACATTATTTTTTATTTGATGATTTCCACTAGATATCAACATTTCTTCGAAATACTTTATAAAATAAAAATAATGTTGTAGTGTTTAATAAATTAAGAACATAAAAATAAATTCACTTTAAAAATACTAATTTATATAATCCACACAATAAATCACTGTGTGAATTATCTATTTATTATTTTATTTTCTACTTCTTTATATCCAAGTAGTCGATCATGTGGTCAACCAAACTACCATGTTATCCCCCTATCACTAAGCCTACCGTGTGTGTCCATGATAACATGACATATGGTGTGATATATTAAAAACCATTAATGTTGAAGGTTCACATACCTTCATGCATTGAGTTATCATTCCCTTACACAAAAAGTTCACAAAAATGGATTATCACATAATACAGTCACTTCAACAACTATGGTAACTTCTTTATTACTGTACAAAATGTGCACTCTCCAAAATAAGAATTTTTTTTGAATGTTATAAATAGAAAAAAAGAATCAGATATAATAACTCGTCCTTTTATTACATACTAATTTAGTTTTTGACAATAAAATACAACACTATAAACAATCCCACTTACTATTCACTAGCTTCTTCACCAATCTATATATAACTCAAAACCTATTGGTCTTGACAAGTAAATTTTTCCCTCTAATATTTATCTCCTCTAATTATATATATCACTCATATACATATTTTTTATATCTATTCCCCTCCATTTCTAGTTAGTTTTTTAATTTCAAATTCTAATTCAAGTAATCATCACAGTTTTATTTCATTTTCTTCAAATCTATCCATTAAATTGTATTTAGTTGAATCACTTTCATAGATATTCAATTGGGTTGTTAATGGCCACTTTATGAACTATCAAACCTTCATTAGAATTATTATTTTTATGAATCAATTAGAACCCACTATATTTCATCAATTATAGTGTGAAAACTTCAATTATGGTATTCCATATTGGTTACTATTTAACTACTATCTACATCATAGTGTGATAGATTTTTTATGGAATTATATCAATTTTCTTTTCTAAAAAACCCAAAGCTTAACCTTCAGGACCTTTTTTATTTCTTAATGGTTTCAATTTCTTGACCCATCCACTTTAATCATAGTGTGACGTCTTTATCATGGAATGATCAAGTTATAGATAATATTGAAATACGAATCCAATATGATGTGACTTTCATACACATCATGGGACTCTTCAAATAAACAATTCCACTTCAATTTACCTAAGAAACTCCAAAGTGTGATTAAAATGTTTTTTCATAGAAACATCCATGATTGGGAACATTATCAACTGTATTTTATGAATAATAATGGAAAATATAGATTATATATCAACTACTACTCTAACCCTTCACACTTTAGGAATTTACAATTTTCATAACCTAGATCACACCATATGTATTTCAATGTTTTTATGAAATAAACATTTCCCCAAATTTATATCATCCCCTATGTTATCTAGTGCATGTTTATGAATTTTCCATTTTATAAGATCAAGAAAACCCCTTATTTATAAAATGTATAGTTCAGTACATTTTCATTTTTCTAGGACATTGATCAACACTTACATATTCCATTAGTTTAACACTTTATCATATTTCAGAATGTAGACCAACCATTATATATTCTAGGTATCTCAATAATTTATCATATTTAAGAATAGTGATCTCAACACTATTTACCCGTATGTATATAGGGTCTTCAAACCAATACATATATAAATTTACAATTTTTTCAAAATATACATTCAAACCCCTTATCTGTTTTATTAGTAAACTCTATGTATTTTAGTTTAGAACATTTTACAATTTTTTATAAAATAGGAAAATCAAAACATTCTAATCCAGAAATTAGGATAACCTTCTCCAACCCTCTTCAAACATTCTCATACTTCTTTAAAATCTAGAATCTCGCTCACACTTCTTTCAAAGCTAGAATAAAAACATCTGTTAATATCATAGAAATACAATCCCATATAACTCACTATAAATATTTATTAGATCAATATCACCATGCATAGTACCCATGTATGTTAAACTTAATCGAAACCCTGTTTATTTAATGTCTAATCATACTCTAACCGAGACTTCATCAAATATATCCTTCAGATATTTTATACCTATCCTTATTATATTTTTAGTAACCTTATATGATTTTAGAAAAACCCACATTCATGCACTTTATTTTAAAAATATCCTCATTTTTATTTTATTGACAATACATCCAAAAAATTTATGAACCATATATAGATAGATATAATCTCTATCCTAATCTATTTCAATCCATGATTATATGAACATATAGATTTTATTGGATTATTTATAACTTTTTCAATAAAAATAAAAGGATTCATCATCACTATATACTTTATTCCTTCTTCATAAAAGGTAATATGGTATCATAATCATCTTCACTCCCCCCTTTTCAATAATATTATTACACTTTATTTTCAATAAAGATAACCATATAGTCATTATTCAAAGAACCTATAATTTTAGAGAGGTTATGATCCCCCTATATATTCACTTCAAAGAGTCATAATGTTACAAATTAATGAAACTCAATATTCTTTTACCTCTTTAATATTAAAAACATGATTTAGTGAGTTAAATATCTCCCCTTTGGTAACCCATACTTTCAAAACATTTAAATACTTAATTTTTTCATCAAATTAGTAGTCTCTTTTAATCAATTAGTGAATATCATCAGAAACTTTTATATTATTGCATTAAACCTTGATTATAAATTTCATTTCAACTCACATTACTTTTTAATTGAATTACTCTAAAATAAATTTAATCAAGTGAAAATACAACTTAGAAATGTTTCATCAAAAAATCATACAATCCAACTAAGTTGAATATCAATGTAGAAAATAAGAGTTTGAGTTAATAACTTCAATGTTTTCCATTTCACTCACTTTATTCTATAAGCTTATATAACTTCAGAAATAACGTTCCTTTAACATAAAAAAATTAATATATAAATCATATTTACACTAGATCATCAATATATAAACAATAAAGAAAAAAGTGTTTGATTCATACCATATATTGAACCAATAGATACAACTTGTTCCAGGTAAACAAGTGATACAATTTTATATCCATGATTTTCACATTTTTATATAAGTTATCAATTTTAAAATGATTTTAATCTATATTTGAATGTTTATAACCAATTCCAAATAAATTCTTTAGTTTTAGTCCCTAAATATTGTGATAATATTTAGCCTAGAAAAAACACTTATTGGTAATAATATATTATTCTTATTAGATTTTCGTATCCTTGAAAGATAAAACATGAAACTATAACATTAGTTCATAGAAAAATATAACATATATTTATTTATGGATATAGATGATAAACCATCAAGATGTATACATTATTCTTCAGGGTCTACAACTTGATAAAGACCTAATATCACATTTTAAAATCTAAAATTCGCTTTATACTAATTAAAAAAAATATGGTTTTGAAACCTGTTTCAAACTAAATCATGATCTATACCACATGTGATTCATCATATCGACATATATGAGAAGATTCAATTTTGATTATTCATGATGGATAATTGATATCACTTATTGACCATATTTGGTTTGAAACCACTTGAACTTCCTTATCACTCGATGTATCTTCAGATTCAACAATATTCTCCTTTTAATATATCTTAACCCACTTTTTGTTGTAGTTTTTTCATTAACTTCCATAATGGATACTTCTAACACCACTTGTCACATTTTATTTATTCTTAGTTAAATCATCATATTACTATGTATTCCTATACTTTCTATTCAAACACCCCATGTATTATGTACCCCCATTAATCCTACATCACTCAAATAATCAGATATAAAAATTATGTACATGGGGAGTGGGGTTACTTTTTAAACCCACTAGTATAAGAGATTGGTTGGCCATTATAAACAAAACCTTGAAGTTTGATCTATTTCCAAGACTTTATTTGGATAACACTACTAGTGAAAACTTCTCTATGAGTGTTTTTATCTATATTTTAATTCTCATAGAGCTTGGAATTCATCTTATTTATGAGACTCATCTTATTATTTCAATTTTTATCCTTTTATTCACCATTTATTCATTCTTTTCCATGGTTCCTTCTTAATACAAGGATAACTCCATTGGTCTTAAGATCATGCTTTGTAGTAGTATATATGATACTACTTAATCATGCCTTATTTTTTTCTTATTCAATTTATTAACAATAAAATTTAATTTTTTTATCCTTGATGATATTTTAATTGAACATAAATCTATTTGTATGGTAAAACCTCCTCCATCTTAAAAATGATGGTATTTATTTCATATCATCTTTTATAACCTTCAGAGAAATATCAATTTTTCTCTCTCCATGATTTACATTTATTTTTACATTATGGTTGATGAAAATATTTTTTTTGTGATTTATGAACTATATTCATTCATGTCCATGATGGTTATTGTAATTAATCTAAACATGAAACATTAGGCTTCATATTTTTCCTCATCGCTCCAAAATATTATAACAACATGAATTTGTTTTTGAGTGGAACCATTTTTTTTCATTCCATTAATGTCTCTTTATTTTCATAGGATATGAGATTAGGATATAATAAACTAATTTTTTTTTTCTATTGAACCTTTTCACATGAACACAGTTAACAAAAATATAATATATCCTAATGAAATCATTACAGGTATAATATTGTCTTGATTATGATGTGGCTATAGTAAGTCTTACTCCTTTTTTAAACTTTTTAGATTCCATAAACACACTCATATTGTGAATCAATCATCTAAGAAAGTATAATTATAATACAACCTTTAATTGATAAAATTTTTATTATATTTAATATAAATTTTATGTCTTTTCACTAATTCTTAATATTTTCTCTATCCATTGGCTAAAGTCAACATGTGAGAATATTTTCTGTTTAACTTATTACCCACATCATGAAGCACTCCATTAATATTATTAATCCTTTAATAATTATCCTTTAATGGTAATTATAAATGGTCAAAGTGATAGTTAATTTAATTGTAGTGAATCTATAATTTCTATTGAAACTTTTCTCTTAGGAAATACATTGATGTTTCATGAAATTTATCTTTTTTTCCAAGCTTAAATTCCTCTCATTAACAATTTATTCAAGTATATAAATATTTTCCTTCATTTTATTGTTCGTTATTATACTGAAATTCCTTGAAATAATATCTCTCTTAATTAAATTTAAAATTTCTTCCTCTGAATTTTTTATGTAAGAATAGTTGTTTTCACCTTTAACCTTCAATAATTGAATCTTAATCCTCAGGGGTTGAAACTTCTCTTTTTTTTGATACACAATATGAATATTTATTGATTTATGTGATTAAATATTTTCTAGCATACCTCCAACCATTCAAGTGTTTTGAAATCCATAATATTAGATTTATATGAAACATATACTACAAACATAGATTCATATATACATGTGAATATAATTTTTTTCACCTCAATAAGAATACAAAATCTATTTGTTTCCTTATTTTTATTGTTATTGTTATTTCTTCTAGACATATAGCATTCTATTTTTAAAGAATTCATTACAATATATTCAACTTATTTATATATTACACTAGTAGGGGAAACCTATTTTTATTTATTTGAAATAGATTCTCTACCATTTAACTCTTCCAACAATATCCTACATCCATAGAATAATTAGAACAAGATATCTTATCTTGAATATGTATATCCAAGGTCTCTTCCAGGATATTATTGAATCATGCATCAATTTATTAATTTTTTTGATTAATATTTAATAAAATTCAATGTTGACTTTAAAAAATAAATCCATTTAAAAAGATATCATAAGGGATTCCAAAATATAATTCAGAATATGAACAGAACTTCTCTTTCCAATTGGGAAAAATATTTCCATGAAATATAGGAATTTTAACTATATATCCGACAAATTTTATAATATTAAAATCTTCAAAATCTGAATATTTTATTTTTATTCTATAGAATAACCTATTGGATCTGATACCACTTATTCTAACCCGAGACACCCTGGGGTGTGTAAATTAGGGTATTAGCAATTAAAACATTTTATTTATTACAAATACCTTTAGATATTTTTATTTATTATAAGGATAAATATTCAAAATATCTACTTATAAAACACACCCACATAAAATATAATACATATGTGTAGAGAGTAAAATATGCAGTACAAAGATATTTTACTTGGTTCACCCACATTAGGATACATTAAATGAGAATAAGCTTAAAAATGTGAAGATGTAAAAAATATACACTATAAATCAATATTTTTATGGATAAAATGTTTAGTTCAATTCACTTATAAAAAAAGATCACTGCTTTTACAAATTTCTATGATGTCACTCCTCACCAAGGCTCACTACCTATAGAATGGTTTAGGGAATAAATAACTGCCTATTAAGGGTAACTCCCTTCTCCTCATTTGAAACTTCCCTAGAGGTTACCAGTTTATTGAATTCTGGGTATCTGATATATTTTTTTAACATGATGATTACTCCATGATCAATAAGTAGTCATAAGGTAAGATATATCATTACAAAAAAGTGATGCACTAATATTTACCATCCAAAAATTCAATTTACAAGACCATATATATTCAACTTTTTTTAGAATAGTTAAATCAATATCTTCCAAAAAAATCTTAAAATAAAAAACTCTAGATATAATAATTATAGTCTAGAGATTATCCCCTTCCTAATCTTTATAGTTATTAAACAAATTCTATACTTTCAAACCCAATATTTAATTTAATTAAAACCATAAAAAAATTAAGCCTCCTTAAATTATATATTAAATAACTCTAATGTTTCTAACTACGTTTTTTTATTTAACCCTTATTGTAAAAATAAATTCCTTTTTATTGATATTCTCTTTCGCCTCTACTTTTATACAACACTCTTATATTTATTTTATTCAATCCATATCCTTCCATTATGGTAAGAAGATTTGAATTTAAAATTAAAATTCAAGTAATCAACCACCATGAACTAAATTTTCTTCAAATACACCACACTTCAAATTTTACCCCATTATTATTTTGTGAATGTATTGTTATTTTATCTTGTGATTGTGTTTTGGGTTGAATTCTCACTAATATTTTAAAATTTGGAGTTTTCACGCAGTTTTTCTTATATCACATGGTTAGTACTCACAGTTTAGAAAAAACAATTCACCTACCATTGCTTAGGGATGTTTTTTGTTAACTTGTAATGACCCAACCCTAGTTACCCAGAGTCGGTGCATTATTACATAACATTGGCATGATACAAGGAATCATGTCTAGAAAGACTAATTAGTTTAGTAGCCTTATAAGTACTAGATACAAACATAAGTTTTAAATTAAATCATAAAATGAAAAACAACAACAACATTGTATCCGTTGATCAAATTTATATCCCTTATAATATATCTATAGGTCATTAATAATATACTTCTTCTCATTCAGGGAAACATAAAACATAGAAATGGGTGAGCTCAGATGCTCAGTAAGGATAACAATATAGCATAAACTTCATAAGTAAGAATAAGCATTTAAGGAAATGTATAATACCAAAACATAAACCTTTTAAACATAAAATTCAGAATAATATGGAAAATATAAATCAAATAACTTCATTTACTTATTCACATGGATATTATACTAGTCAAATAATCACATGCAATATCAATAGCTAATTTCATAATGATGGAATGCGTAATGCCGGACATCATAACCACACAGTCAAGGCCTCGTACCAAGACTACACATAAAATTTTTTCAAGGACTTGTTCCAAGACACTAGTTTGTCTCATGAGACTTACTGATGCATCAAAGATCTATAGAGGGCTCCACCTGTCACTTACTAAGTCTAATTCATTCCTCATATGAAAAGGTTGAGACATAACATAAAAATTCATATTAAAACTTGAAAAAGGAATGTTAATACGTTAACCATAAACCATGAGTGGTATAAAAATAACCCATCAACAGTCAAACATATCACAAAACCTTTAATACAATATGGAAGATTTTTATCATTATAAATCCACTTCAAACAAGTATAAAATCCATTAATGGATGTTCACATAGATGAAATCAAAATTATTTGAGAGGAATATCTATTTCTATTTTAAAATCATTTAAATGTCATGTAACTATAAAAGAAAACATTTATTTTGAAAATATTCTTATAAGATTTTAAGGGAATCTTCAAAGGTGTTATAATGATGGAGAATAACTACACCCACCATATAAGTTAAAAACATTATTCCCTTAATTTGTTGAAAAGGTCATAAAGTACCTTGTTTTGAAAATGATGGAAACATTCCTTTCAAAACATTTTATAGAAAGGAAAATAAGGGTATAAATGACTTTAAACCATATATAGTAAATAGTGATTTTTTTGAAATATATTTTTATGAAACATGGATGTGGATGATAAAGAGGTCCCGGTAGACACTTACGTAAAAAAACCTCAAATAATAAAGAGATTGTGAAATTAACCCTTACCTTGTACTCTTACTTGGTAGAGGGTACGTTAAACTTATATATAATAGTTAAATAATAATTATTAAATTATACAAGAACAACATACATAAATATGATATCACATATGATATTCTAATATTTCTTTCTTAATAATATTTTAGTAGTATCATTGATTCAGGTGTTAACTGATTTGTTTTCCTTTATATGTTTTATTATGTAAGTCATGTTTTTTATGTATATGATCTATTCGATTTATTTCTAGAATGATATAATGTTCTTAAATATTATTTTTAATAATAAAATGAAAATTATTCTTGAATGGTTATGATTGGGGAATGAATCTCATCGCGTTTGTGGAGACGATAATCCGTACGTACGCAGGAACGCTAATTCCATTTCATTTTTTTATTTTAAAAGGAACGAAGACCAAATGATACATAGGTATATTTTTATTCCATTATAATATACTATTTTATATACATTATGTATGTTTATTACCACCATCCTTTATACATTCCATGTATGGTATGAACGAGTCATATCACTTTGAGGGGAAGTAGTCTGGACTTCCTCAAATGAAATTATTGTATATATAAAACACGAAAAGAATAGAGGTATGATTTAAAAAATAATTAAAGAAGATTAAAAATAAATTAAATATCATAAATATCATATATAATTATAGTTCCATCATAATGGCCACAATAAGTGGTGTTTGTAGAAGATTGAACAATCAACGTTTCGTGAGCCAGTAGTTTTCCATCCACATAAACATTATGTTCTATACCCATTAGATGAGGGTGTGTGTAAGTGTAGTTCAAATACTTCTCATAATAAAAAAATATTATATTTAGGATTCTTTATTTTTTATAAAATAAAGGAATAAAGAGAGTTTAGTGGGTTAGAGATGTAAAATAAAATAAAAGAACTTAAGAAGAGATGTTACCTTTAAATCGGGTAACTCCCATTGGATTGAACCAAAGGGCTTCCTTGAAGTTCCTTCTGCCTAAGGTAAAGCTTTTAAGTGGAAGATATAGATGTAGGGTTTTTAATTGGGAATATTTTGGATGATCCAATGGGCTTTAGAGGTGTGAGGAATGTGTTATAGGTGAGGGATTTTTATAAGTGGGAGGAGGGGCACTTTAGGAATGTTTGAAAATATTATTTTATTATATAATGATTTTCGGTTTCTAAAGTTCCAAAACTCATTAAAGTAGATTATACAATGACTAATGTTCGAAATAAAATCATTCAATAAGAATTGGATAGGTTTTGTATATTGTTTTAATTTTTATAATCTCATTTATTTAAATCATTCTTTAATGAGGTAAATACTGCATCATTATTGTTTCATAAATAATTTTATTTATTTGATGTCTAAAAATTATTATAAAAAAATACCATGATGTAGGAAATTTTTTTATATTTCAAATGAATATTTATATTAGAAAAGATAATTTATATAACCCCACTGTAAAATTGTTTTACTAAAAGATACATGTTTATGTCATTTTGTCTTAACTTTAAATTAATTAATATAAAGTGTCATTATCACACTCAAGTGGATAAATGAGGTCCCAAAATAGACCTAAGGATGCCCATGGTCCGAAATGTATCAAATAATATGAATAAGACACATGTTAGGGTAATTTAATATTATTATAACTATATATGTTTACCCTTATTTTCCAGATTTACCCTTTAACCATAGTAAATAAAATATTTACTGAAGTAAATATTCATAATGTCTAAAAATAAAAGTTACCTATTTAAAAAATTTGGACCTTTTGATTCCAAATACGGAATCCATTTTTCCAAATTCAAACACAGAAGTGGAATAAATTAATTTAAAATTAATTCCCATTGTCAAAACAAAAAGCGTGTTTTTAAGAAATAATAACTATCAAAAGATTGACACTTATTTTTGTCCAGTTTAAATGTGAAATTACATTAAATGACCTAAATTATATTAAATGATAAAAATATAATCTAATTTTAATTTAAAAAAACTCAAATTTCTAGTTTAACACTATAAATTATTTCAATTAAAAAAGTTATTTTTAATTAAAATTTAGTATTTCTCACTATTCATAAAAAATTGTACGTTTTCAGAAGAGTACCAAAAATCAACCCTAAGCTAATTTTGATATTACGAATCCAAAATTGAAGTCAATTTTGAAAAACAAAATTTATAAAATTTTAAAAAGTGGGTATTACTATTCATAACGGCTAGTTTGATTAGTCGTGGTGTGTTAGAATCTCGAAATTGCATACAACGCAAGCTATTGCATTATTCAAAGGGAAACATACTGTGGAAGCTTGGGGTGATATATTCTTCCCTCCTTCAAATAAATTCATCCTAAAAATTTCTATAATACTACTACATAAAAAGATTCGGGTGGTTCTTCATTATTAGTTTTTCGGGTTCCCACGTTGCCTCTTCCATCTTATGATTTTCCATAGATCTTTCACCAGATGAGTCATCCGATTTCTTAACACTTGTTCACTGGTATCAAGAATTATGATAGGCTCTTCACAATAAGATAGACAAGGTTCCAGTTCTATTTCTTCATAGGTGAGTATATGTGTTGGGTCAGGCATGTATTTTCTCAACCATGATACGTGGAACACATCATGAACTTTGGAGAGACTTGGCGGCATTTCCAAATGATCAGATATAACTCCAATTCATTCTAGAATTTTGAAAGGTCTCATGTACTGGAGACTTAATTTTCCTTTCTTACCGAATTTTATAACACCCTTCCATGGAGATACCTTCAAGAAAACATGATCTCCTACTTGAAATTCCAAATATTTCCTTTGGTTATTGGCATAGCTCTTTTTCCTACTTTGAGCTACTTTGATATGGGTTTGGATAACCTTTACCATTTCCATTGTTTCCTCAACAAGTTTAGGGCCTATTAGTTTTATTTCACCAACATCATCCCAACAAGTTGGTGCACGACATCTCTTTCTATATAATGCTTTGTATTGTGCCATCTGAATACTTGAATGAAAACTATTATTATAGAAAAATTATACCAGAGGTAAATATTGATCCCACATACCTTGAAAGTCAAGTGTGCAAGACCTCAATAGGTCTTCTAATGTTTGAATAGTCCATTATGATTATCCATCAATTTGAGGGTGGAAGGCAGTGCATAAACTAAGTTCAATATCCAAGGCCTTCTGAATACTTTTCTAGAATCTTGATGTAAAACGAGGATCACTATCAGAAACAATCGATAGGAGTAATCTATGAAGTCTTAAAACATTATTAATATAGAATCTTTCTAGACATTTATGTGGTAAATGTACTCTTATAGCAAGAAAATGAGTTTAATTGGAAATACAATCAATAATATCCCATCTTACATCATTCCTTATAGGAGTCTTTGGTAGCCGCATGACAAAGTCCATCTTAATATCATCCCATCTCCACTCAGGTATTAGAAGCGTTTGCATGAATCTGATAGGATGTTGTCTTCTAGATTTCACTTATTGAAAAACCATACATCTTGACACATAATCAGCAATCTCTCTCTTCATGTTTTCCAACCAAAAATGTTCCTTCAAATATCTATACATCTTAGTGATAAAAAGGTGTATTGAAAAATTAGAGCTATGAGCATCATCCAAAAATTCCCTTTTTAGATAAGGTATGTCTGTAATACAATGTATCTTCCCAAATTTCAAAATCCCATCTTCATATATGAAGTCAATCAATCTCCCATCGTTTACTGCTATAATTTTCTTTTGAAACTCCTCATCATCATTTTGATAACTTTTTATCCTTTTAGTAAAGATGGTTTGGAAACCATTTTAAAAAGTATTGATGTTTCACCTTCCATGATTACTACCATACCCATTTTTATTATATCCATGAACATAATATCCCTTTCAACTCTAATCTTGTTCAAAACTCCATGATTCTTTCTGATCAAAGAATTATCCACCTTATTTTCCTTCTCTGAGTTGTAGTGTATAGTGAAATCATAATCCTTTAGTAGTTCAATCCATATCCTTTGCCTCGTGTTGTGTTATTTTTGTGAGAAAATATACTTTATGCTCTTGTGATCGGTATATATCTCACATTTTTCACCATATAGATAGTCTCTCCATATCTTCAATGAAAATATTAAAGTTTCCATCTCATGATAATGAGTGAGATAGTTTTGTTCATGAATTTTTACCTTCCGTGATGCATAGGTAATAACTCTATCATTCTACAAAAGGATAGAACCAAGTCCTTTCTTTCAAGAATCACTATAAATAATAAACCCATCATTCCTGGATGGTAGATTCAATATAATATAATTGACTAATATTCTGTTTAGTTCTCCAAAAAACACTTCACACACTTTTTTCCAAAAAAATTTAACCCCTTTACGTATGAGATTGGTTAATGGGTTAGCCAATCGGGAAAAATTCTGGATGAAACGCTGATAATAACCTGCTAAAACAAAAAAACTATATACCTCAATTATAATTGTCGATGTTGTCCATTATTGAATTTCCTTGGTCATTGAAGGATCAACAAAGATTGAATCCTTAGAGATAATATATCCAAGAAAAGAAATTTCTTGAAGATAGAATTCACACTTTCTGAACTTCCAATATAATTCATTTTTCTAAGAGTCTTTAGAATAGGGCACAAGTGATTTTCATGATCTTCCTAAATTTTGGAGTATACCAAGATATCATTAATAAATAACACTAAAATTTCATCACGGTATTCCTTGATAACATTATTCATTAGATCCATGAAGACAGAGGGTGCATTAGTCAGTCCAAAAGGCATTACGGTAAACTCGTGATGCCCTTACCTGGTTCGAAATACTGTCTTTGGAATGTCACCCTACTTCAAACACAACTAATGATATACAGATCTAATGTCAATATTTAAAAATATTGAGCTTCATGAAGTTTATCAAATAAATCATCAATGAGAGGTAGGGGATACTTTTTCTTTATTGTTATATCATTGATCTCCCTGTAGTTAATGAACAACCTCATAGATCAATCTTTCTTCTTAAAAAAAGAATAGGGGATCCCAATGGAGAAACACTAGGGTGAATAAATCTTTTATTAGTCAACTACTCAAGTTGTTTCTTTAGCTCCACTAATTCCACAGTGGCCATTCTGTAAGGGGTCTTCGATATAGTCCTTCAACAAGGAATTAAATCAATGGAAAACTCAGTTTCTCATTTTGGAGGATGTCCATGTAATTCCTCTGAAAAAACATCAAAAAATTCTTGGACAATAGGTAAATCCTCTATTTTAACATTACATTACTCACCCTTAATTATTTCACTCTCTTCCTCCCCAATTATTAAATTTAGTAGAGTTACAGGGGGTGGATCTAGATAATAATCATATGGTTACATTTATGCTCTAAAGATAAGGTATTCGTTATCATCATCAAAAATTGTAACCTCCTTCTTCTTACAATAAACTTTCACATAATGGTCCAAAATCTAATCCATACCAAGGTTTATATCAAATTCAATCATGGGTATGATGATGAGATCAGAAGATGAAGAACATTTATATGCCCTAATGGGGACTGATTCACAATACATTGTTGCAATGATTCTTCCCATATGAGTTTTTACCGATAACTCCCTCTTACATTAAATGGGAAATATTTAATTTTCTTAGAAAACTAGGAAGATATGAAATAATTTGGTGATCTCGAATCAAGTAAATCATTGGCTAAACATGAGTAAACCATTAAATTACCTTCCACCATGTCTTTTAGGGCTTCAAACTCAGTAGTAGTGATCACATAATCTTGCCTTGCTCCCTTGGCCTTTTCTGAGGTATGTTTCCTTGGTGCTTAGAACATTTATTTGCATAATTCCCCATTTAATTACAATTGCAGCATTCAACATTGACAACCTCTTTCCTTCCCTTGCAATCACAAACTTGGTGGCCTTTTCACTACACTTGTAACATACTCCAATTCCCTTCAGGTAAGTAGCAGGGTGTTTCTTCCCATATTTATAGCAGGATGGATGTTCAACATTTATCTACTTACCCTTATTTCTATTTCCAGAGTGTTAAAAAGATCTATTCTTCTCTTACTTTTCTTTAAAGTCATAAGACTTAGAAAATTCCTTTTCTGCTTTGATAGCACACGAGACAATATATTCATATGATGAGAAGGATCGTGAGACTAATTCTTGACAGAGAAATGGTTTTATCCATTAAAAAATAGATCAATCTTACTCGTTGGGTTACATATATAATATGTTTCACGCCATGTTAACCTTGTAATGTTAGGCTCATACTTTGCAACATTCTCATCCTCCTTTTGCCTCAGACTCAGAAATTGTTCTTCCATATTCACTTGATGGTAACGATGAAATTATTTTTCTAAGAAAATCTATTTAAACTTTCTCGATTACATATTTTATAATTCTTCATCTTCTTTTGTGTTTTGAATTAATGACCACCATTGATCTGCATCTCCCGTGAAGCGATAAACTGCCCTGACAACTTTTTCACTTTTGCTACTCCCCAAAGCATGAAATATTTTCTCTAAGGAACTTATCGATTGATCAAATTTAAATGGAAATACTAGTCCCATTGAATGTTGGTGGTTGTTTCCTCATGAAGAAGTATAACATTGAACCTCTGCATTGTGGATCGGGGTGCTCCATATGAGTAATGTTATTAATCATAACTTGAGTGAGTTGTCCCTGTATGGTGATAAGATGATCAAAACCAGTTGCATCACCAGCTTCACTATAAATATCTCGAGTAGGATGGAAATATCTACATGGATTACATGCATTGATATAGTTTCAATTCCTTCCACTAGGCTCTATTTCTAAACAATGTCATACACTAGATTAGTTTATGAATCATAATACAAAATTCCAAACTTGTAAAACACTTAACATAAATTGAACAGTTTATGGATATAATCTATGATAATAAAAATGTTTTCTTTGAGGAGGTATATACTCATTAATCATTCATAATGGTTTTTAAATAAAATGTGTATTATCCTAATCATATCTCCCAGGAGTGTCGTAACCAAGAGTGCATCAAGGCCCATTGTCGTGTATCAGGATACCTTAGGTCAAGCCCAAAACTCCTTGTTAGAGTTTTCAATCCTAGGTACATCAATTCTAGATCCACCTCTACCTTCTCGTATCCATATAGGGATGTATTTCTTAGAATATACACAAAATCTCAACATTACCAAAATTATAGGAAGTTCTTCTATATTAATCCTCAAAGTATGTCTTCGGGTAATGTTTTATAAACAGATTTTTTTCTAAATCTAGCTTCTAAGGTTTTTACTAAACTTCCTCTGATACCAACTATAATTACACAACTCTAGTTACCCTGAGTTGGTGCATTATTTATATAACATTGGCATTATACAAGGAATCATGTTTTGAAAGACCAATTTGGTTAGTAGCCTTGGAAGTACTAGATACATACATAAGTTTCACATTACATCATAAAATGAAAAACAACAACCAAATTTTCTCCATTAACCACATTAATATCCCTTAGATTATCCCTTCATGTCATTCATAATATACTTCTTCGCACCTTGGGAAAAATAAAACTCAGAAAGGGGTGATCTTAGATGCTTAGTATGGATAACAATATAGTGGAAACTTCATAAGTAAGAATAAACATTTAAGGAAATGTATAAGACTAAAACATAAGCCTTTTAAACTTAAAATAAAGTATAATATGAAAATATAAATCAAATAATTCCATTTACTTATTTACATTGATATTCTAGTAGTCGAATAATCACATGCAATATCAATAGCCAATTTCATAATGATGGAATGCATAATGCTGAACATCATAACCACATAGTCAAGGCCTTGTGCCAGGACTAAAAATAAGATTTTGTTAAAGCCTTGTGCTAAGACATATGTTTATCTCATGAGACCTACCAATTCATCTAGGATCTATAGTGGGATCTACCCATCACTTACTAAGTCCAATTCATTCTTTATATGAAAATGATGAAACATTACATAAACATATGTATTAAAACTGTCATACGAAATGTTAATAAGTTAACCATAAACCATGAATGGTATAAAAATAACACATCCACATTCAAACATATCACAAAACCTTCAATACAATATGGAAGATTTTAATCAAAATAAATCAACTTCAAACAAGTATAAAATCTATTAAAGGATGTTGACATTGATGAAATCAAAATTATTTGTGAGGAATATCTCTTTATATTTTGAAATCATTTAAAAGTCATGTAATTATAAAAGAAAACATTTATTTTGAAAATATACTTATAATATTGTAAGGGAAGACTCAAAGGTGTTATAATGGAGGAGAGTAACTGCACCCACCGTAAAAGTTAAAAAAACATTCTTACCTTAATTTGTCGAATAGGTCATAAAGTACCTTGTTTGGAAAACGACTGAAAGATTTCTTTCATGTTTTTTATAAAAAGTCAAATAAGGGTAAAAATGACTTTAACCAATAATATAGTAAATATTAAAAATGTTTGAAATATATTTTTAAGATACATAGATGTGGATGATAAAGAGGTCCCAGTAGACACTTATGTAAAAACAACCTCGGATAATAAAGAGATTGTGAAATTAACCCTTACCTTGTACTTTTCCTTGGTCAAGGGTACGTCAACATTCTGTATATTAGTTAAATAATTTTTCATCAATTATAAAAGAATAAAATACATAAATATGATATCATTTATGATCTTCTAATGTTGATTTGTAAATAAAATTTTTGTAGTATCATTATTTTAGATGTTAACTGATTCATTTTTTTATATGTTTTATTAAATAAGTCATGTTTGTTATGGATAGGATGTATTTGATTCATATACAGAATGATATAATGTTCTTATATATTATTTTTAATAATCAAATTGAAATTATTCTTGAATGTTTATTATGGGGAATGAATATCATCGCGTTCGTGGAGACGGTAATCCTTACGTACGCACACACACTACTTCCATTTCATTTTTTTGATTTTAAAAGGAAACAAGAACAAATGATACATATGTATATTATTATTCCAGTATAATATACTATTTTATATATGATATGTATGTTCATTAACACCATCCTTTATATGTTTCATGTATGGTATGAACAAGTCATATCATTTGGAGGGGGCAGTAGTCCTCACTTTCTCAAATGAAATTATCGTATATATACAACACAAAATAATAAACGCATGATTTAAAAAATAATTAAAAAAATTATAGATAAAATAAATATCATAAATATCATATATAATTACAGTTCCATCATAATGTCCACCATAAGAGGTGGTAGTAGAAGATTGAACAATCATCATGTCGTGAGGCAATAGTTTTCCGTCCACAGAAACATTAAGTTCTATACCCATTAGATGAAGGTGTGTGTAAATTTAGTTCAAATAATTCTCATAAAAACAACCTATTATATTGACTATATTGGTGTTGTTATAAAATAAAGGAATAAATAGAATTTAGGGGGTTGGAGAAGTAAAATAAAAGAAAATAACTTAATAGGAGATATTAGCTTTAAATTGGGTAACTCCCTTTGGATTGAACCAAAAGGCTTCCTTGAAGTGCCGTCAACCTAAGGTAAAGAATATAAGAGGAAGAGAGATATTTAGGGACATTAATTGGGGAGAGTTTGGATGTTCCAATGGGCTTGAGAGGTGTGAGAAATAGATTATAGGTGAGGGATTTTTATAAGGGGGAGGAGGGGCTCTTTAGGAAGGTTTGAAAATATTATTTTATTATATAATTATTTTCATTTTATAAAGATATAAAACTCATTATATTCAAAGATAATATGACTTGTGTTCTAAATAAACTAATCCAATAATAATTGGACACGTTTTGTATATTTTTTTTTAATTTTTCTAATCTAATTTATTTAAATCATTCTTTAATGAGGTAAACACTGCATCATTATTGTGTCATAAATAATTTTATTTATTTGATGTCTAAAAATTTTAGAAAAATTAAAATGATGTAAGAAATATTTTTAGATTTCAAATTAATATTTATAGTTGGAATGATAAATTATATAACTCCTTGTAAAAGTTATTTTACTAATAGATATAAGTTTGTGTCATTTTGTAGTTACTTTAAATTAATTAATATAAAGTGTCATTATCACTCTTATGTGGCTCCATTGGGTCCCAAAATCGACCCATGGATGCCCATGGTCGGAAATGTATCATCAAATAGGAATAGGACAGATGTTAGGGTAATTTATTATTATTGTAATAATATTTGTTTACCCATATTTACCAGATTTAACCTTTAACCATGGTAAATAAAATATATACTGAAGTAAATATTCATAATGTATAAAACTAAAATTTACCTATTTACACAAATTAGACCTCATGATTCCAAATATGGAATCCATTTTTCCAAATTCAAAACCCATAAGTTGCATAAATTAATTTAAAATTAATTCCCGCTGTCGAAACAAAAAACGTGTTTTTAAAAAATAATAACTATCAAAAGATTGACACTTGTTTATGTCCATTTTAAATGTGAAATTACATCCAATGACATAAATTATATTAAATGATAAAAATATAATCAAATTATAATTCAAAAATACGCAAATTTATTTTTTAACACTATACATTATTTTGATTAAAAAAGTTTCTCTTAATTAAAATTTTGTATCTTTCAGTATTCATCAAAAATTGAAAGTTTTCAGAAGAGTACCAAAAAATCACCCGAATCTAATTTTGATATTCCAAATCCATAAATGAACTTATCTTTGAAAAAAAGTTATAAAATTTCAAAAAGTGGGTATTACTATTTATAATGGCTAGTTTGACTGGTTGTGGTGTGTTAGAATCACGATATTGCGTACAACACAAGCTATTACATTATTCAATGGGAAATGTACCATGGAATCCTAGGGTGTTACATCAATTTTTTCTTAAATGATTTATTCTTTATGGATAACACAAAGTTTTGTCCAAAAAATGTAAAACATTGTGTAAACTGTTTGAGGCCTTGGTGTTTTAGGGTGCTAGTGAAAAAATTCCACATAGTTATTAAAAATAAATTGGTAAGTGTGCAAGATGTTTTACAATTTTAATAGAAACATTTTTCATATTTGGAACAAAATTTTCCAAATCATCCGGCCAAATCACGTGAGGATGGGTTTTTTATCTAGTGGAGTGAACATGGTTGGCACATGATTTAGTAAAAAATGTGTCATAACTATGTGAATTGCCAAAATTTCCTAAAACATTAATTCCCTAAACCACCCAACTAAAAATAAATCTCCCCTTGAGTTTCCACTCTCTACATTTGACTGAAAAAAGGGATCCTAAGTCTTGAACCTTTAAGCTTTTGAGTCTTAATCATCAGATTTTTGGTTGTTTCTCCTTAGGCAATCCTTTATTATTATTATTATAATTATTATTGTTATTATTATTATTATTATCTTCCCCTAATATCTTGTACTTTCTTATTCATTTGTCTTGGTGTTTCATTGGAAGAACCCCATGGAGAGGTTTGGATAATGTGTGTTGTTTATTTTGATTTTTGGGTGTTCAATTGAACTATTGGGTTCCAATTGTTTAATATTCACGGATTTCATTATGTTCTAACATCTATTGGTAGGTTTATCTATAGTTTTACATTATAAATCATGACATGTGAATATTATAGATTTAATTTTTTTTAAATTTAAATTCCCATGTTTTTTGATATATAAAATGATTTTTAAGGCCTCATAAGCTAAGGTTTTGAATAGAAATTGGGTTTTCTAATAATTCCATAATCTCATTCCTTGAATTAAAAACATATGTATGATATATATTTGAAAACAATTCCCATGAGGATCTTTTAAAGGATTTTTGTTGTTTTAAATTATGGTAAGATTTTAATAAAATTGTGTGGGTTATTTCTTAAGGGACGATTATGGTTTTCTTAGATTGTATACATTTAAAGGGTCATGATGGGTTTTCTTGGGATTGATTACACTTTAATTGGTGACTTTAATTTCATTATTAGGATTATTTTTCTATAACCTTATGAATTTATATATATATATGTAGGTGAAAGAATTCACACACACACATATATGTTCACGTGTACATATATATATATGTGCATATATCTATTCAAAGTTCATAGAGTTTCCATATTAACTATTATGTTTTATAATTTGTCTATTGGTTTGCAAAATTATTTTTAAATGATATTTCAAATGGGTGTTTTATAAAACACGAATAGAGGTACTTTTGACACTTTAGGAAATTCATTTGATGATTTATTTTTTTAAATTTAATTTAAATGGTGGGTGTTTTTATAGAAAAATAACTACTAATTTAAAAAGATAAGGACTAGTTGGAACCTTTAGATGGTTTATTTGAAATGTTTATCCTTCATGAAGCTCTTCCCTACTAGAAAGGGTGTTAAAAAATTCAAGTGTTTGGATGTGGGTATAGAATTTGTGATTGGTTTATATTGATGCTTGATTGATGTGTTTTATAAAAAGGACAATTCTCCTCCCCTTTATTATCAGATGTGATCTTAGGCATCATAACAAGGGATGAGATACATTTATATCTCATCTCAATGATACATAACAGACCCCTATGATGTTGGAGGCCATATGGGGTTGTACCACCATTGATAATTATTGAAATTATCTATGTGGTTGTAGACATAGGGATGCATCGATATGTCTCCAAATGGTTCCAAGCTGATTACATCTAGGGTCTCATCTCATGATGTTTAATAATTTCCCATGATTAAATAATTTTTATTTTGTTTTAGTTATTAATAGTTTGGTTCCATATTTTTGTTTTATTTTACATGTTATATTATATTGTTTCATACCATTATATTTACATAATGTATTTAGGAACTCTCATTTATACATTTACCTGGTTTATGTTTCATTGAGTTGGTTAATACAATGTTTTGGGTATGCATCAATTATGGATTTAAAAAATGGTAATAGCAAAAATAATTTTTTAAAGGGGGTGTAAAGATTGTTTTTGAATGAATTTTGTTTGTTTTAGAAAATAATAAAATATATAATTTCAATAGTGTATTTTTAAACTAGCGTGTGTTAGTTGATTTGGTGAAAGGAAATTTATAGATTATGTAGTTATAACCTAGTGATATATCATATGATAAAACAATAATTAATCCACTTATTATCAGTAAACCCAAGCTGATTTCCAGATTCCAAGTCTAGTTCTTGATATCTCTTAGAGTGGGTTGGTTTTGTGGATTTATGGTGACCTTAGAGGTCACACAGAGATGATATTAGGTATTTTGGTTTTTATTTTCTCTATTTTCTGTATCATAAAATAGTACATCTTTTATCTATATCCCATTTATATTTTTATTTATTTTTAAGTAGTGGGATGATTATTTTTTATATGTACTATTTATCCTATTTTAGTTTTTTTAATGGTTATCTTTTTATGCATGGATCCCTATTGTATAGGTCAACCATACTATGACTCCTGGTAGAATCCCATGATTATTTTTTATTTATGGGAAAAAATCACTCCCAAAAAATGTTTTGTAACACCCATGATGCATATCTTCAACCCATATTGATTGGGGAAGACCCTCATGTGTGTCATAGGAAGGATATGTTAACCATTTTAACGGTTAGCCTAGGGTTTTTAATGAAAAAATTGTATCATATCATCAGTTATAATGTGGTCATAGGTTGTTGGAGAAAAACTTGTTATTTAGGTTGTTTTGTACACTTGAGTTAGGATAATTAGAACTTGATAGGTAGGTGTGGGGATAGTGATACAGGCTCTTATATTCCCTAAGCCTTGAGTTACCATGAGTTTTTGGGGTTTGAGTCTTTAGTTGTGATTATTGATATATTATGGTTCTTGGTTATGGGGTTTTGAATTCTTATATGGGTTTTTATGTTTTGGGGGATGCTAATAAGAGTTGGACTAAGGTTACCTGTTGATATAACATGTCCTAGTAAACCATGTAGAGCTTGATTACCTAGTTCATATAGTCTTCTAGTGGTGGTTTCATGATCGGTACATTTTTCGGTAAAATATGTGTCCAAGTATTCCAAAACCACTAGTATTGATTAAATAAGATTTAACATCACTTTTTGTTATTGAATTGGGGTTTTGGATGGTGTGTTTTAGTTTTAAATGGAATAATATTTGGGTCTTGAAAATGGATGAAGGTAATTTTATGACGAAAATTGGTGTTTTAAAAGAAAATTGGGGATAGGGATTTAAAAAGGATATTTGAAATTTTCAAAGTTGTTTGGAAATGTAAATTTGGTTTTGAAATAGAAATGGTGGTTATTTTTAAAGGAAAACATTTGATTCAATTTTAGCGTTGTAACATGGTTTTTTTTGGAATTTTTATTTTGAGTTAAAACATTATTTTTGGTTTGGTTTTTTTGAGTTGACGTTGTTAGTGATTGGGACCTATGAAAATTGTTATTTAGATTATTTTTTTCCTAAAAAGGTATTGAAGGTTCATAGGAAGTGTCCTATGATGGAGTAATCTTCTTAGAGTCATAGTGGAGTGGTAGATCTATAATATTTTTACTTTTCTAGGTTTTCATGATGATTGAGTCCACTAGAGTTTGTGGGGGTGGTTAGAAGAAATTTAAGTGATCTTCATGTACTTAGAAAATCTAGAATCCTTCAGAGTGAGAGATCACTTAGGTATGTTTGAGGGAACATGTTTGGATCAATAAAATTGTTCATTCCATCCTTATTAAAATAAGGAATGGTGTGGGAGTTATTAGATACAACTTTCACTAAATGGGTTTTTCCTGAGGAGGTAAAGGTGGGGGAATTTTTAGAAATTAAGGTTGTCACGAACCAACCCTAGTCGACCCAGAACCGGTCACCCGAGCCAGTCCGCGACATGGCCTGAGAGGTGTTCCCGATCCTCCCGGGCTGGCGACAAGCCCCAGGGCATCAGAAGAGGTGGGGGGAACAATTTCACCCAGTTAAAATAAATAAATAAAGCAGAAGAAATAAAATAGAGTAGTGCAAAATAAATTAGTAAAGTAAAGTAACTAAACAAGAACAAAAGAAAATGAAACTAACCGAAGGAGACAACCACTATCTCCGTGTGACCTAGCGGGTCACTCTCAAACTCATGACCACATGTCTCCTAAGGCAAACACACCCAAGCTGTAGCCTGCACAAAAACTAAAAACAAAAAAAAACTATAGGTGTGAGTATTAAAGCTCAGTAGGCTAGCCCGATATCTATTCCCAATGCACTACCTTTAAATAACGGAATTTACTAATTCCTGGTTTGGACTAAATTATATAAAATATTAGTTTCCACACACACTTTCATTTCTAAAACAAGTAACAGTCCATTTCCATTTTTATTTTAAAAACATTTTTTAATGTTTTAAAGGAATAGGTGAATTGAATTTTAAAACATTTTTGCAAACAATTAGAAAACCAAACTTTAGTTATTATCCAAAAAGGAAAAAAATAACACATAATACACAAAACACACCAGGGGAAATGGAAAGAGTGGCACACTGGGCCAACAACCGAACTAGACCTCTTAATCATCCGCCACATACAAATAAAAACTAAAGTAAACACGGGTCTAACTTAGGAGATCATGAACAATCCAGAACGTACTATACATGTGACTCATCTTGAAAGAATGCTCTAACTCGATGATGTCATAATTCCCTAACGCCTGGTATAGCCCTTCATGTCCTAACCGAGGGGCCCAATCTCCATAGCAGCAATAACTCAGTATTCCCCTGCTATGGAGATACTAGCCAGTGCGTAGTCCAAACTAGTACAACAATTGTTCTCAGAAGATTCACTCACTATGCCAGGTTCCCATGTCAACATATGCACTAAAAACGGGTGCATCCACAGTGTAAATCAATCAGTCACGAGGCACAAATATCACACATAACTCTCGAAATCAACGCACACCAATGATCACCCCTGAGTAAACCCAATGTGAGTTTTTCCAAAAATAATTTATTTATTAAAGTACCAAATGGGAACTCACCAATTTTATAGAAAAACCCTATTTCTCAAGAAAACTCAAAACACTCATTCACGCATCAGAAGAAATAATTTATCATTTAAACCCAAACTACATTTTAAATTTTGTGAATTATGTTTATTGTCGAAACGAGCATTCTTTCATTACTGAGTGTCTGTTCATCAATAAAATATTTCATGTGTCGTGTATAAAATAAACGAGTCTTTTCACACCAAATAATCATTTAAGAATTAATTATCTTAAATCATTTCCCATTTATTAAAATTAATAAAAAAATCAAGAAATTAATAAAATATAAATTTAAAGCTGAAAGCAGTGCAGGACATACCTCAAGACTAAGGTGATACGACGATGGAAGCTCAGAAACTAGGCACGACGATGGCGCTCACTCAAAAACGCCCACAGGGGTCCTAGAAAGTAAAACCGACCCAAAAAAAATTTAAATAATAAAAATTCTAATCAAACCAATGTAATATATATATATATATATGTGTGTGTGTGTTTATATATATATATATTTGTATCAAATAAAAATATTAAGAATCATAAAATAAATAGGTACCAACAGGGGTGGTCGTGACTTGAAACGGACCACTGAAGGGTGTCGCACTGGAACAACAGAAGGTGTCTATGCGGAAGGATGCGGTCCAACCAGGGGGTGCGGCGAGGTCCGCCAAACAGTGGCGATGTGAGACATATGATGGTCAAGGATGTCAGCTAGATCGCAGAAAGGGGATGCGGAAGGTGCATGATGGGGAATTGCTATTCGGGGCATGCGACAGAGGCGACCAACCAGGAAGAAGGGGCGGCCTAGATGAGGCCGGACCAGGGGGTAGCAGGGGGAGAATGCTGGACATGGCACTGCCGCATGAGGGTGGAACGACTGGCAAGATACTGTGCGGGGAGTAGATCGGGGTTCCACTGTAGGCGGTCAGTGAGAGCGCAGACACTGCATGAAGAGGGAGAGCCGAGCCCGGAGGGCCATATAGGAGGAGACCCAGGGAATACCTCGGGGTTGCATGTAGGACAGGGGGGAAAGGGGGAGTAGGGAGTGAGGCGAGGCGTTGTATAGAGGAAGGGGGAAGTCATGGGTCCTAGGTGAGTAGGGAAGTGGGAGTAGGGGAGAGGGGTACTACATGTGCGATGGAAGCCGGGAAAGGCGCAACTGCAGGTGAGGTTGGCGGCAGGAAGGGCGTCCAGAAGCAAGAGGAGAGGAGCGGCACAGCAGAAGGTGGGCATGTTTCAGGAAGGGTGGAGGCAGATCAGGGGGTGAAGAAGGGAGACCACATGAAGGGCGCATCACAGGACTACTGCTCGTGTGGAAGAAGGCAGGGGAGGGGACAACTGCGTGGAGAAAAAAAATAGAAGACGAAAGAGAGGAAGGAGGGGAGGCGACTCGTGTCGGTCATGGGAGAGGGGTAGCTTTAGGGTTTGAAAAAAACAATAAAAATAAGACAATAATAATAATAATAATAAAAACAATAAACATAATTATTTCATATCTATTTTATTTTAAATGATAATAATAATATTAATCACAATGCTACAATAATAATAATAGTAACAATGATCTTATACATTTTAAGATATAAACATTATTAAATATTTATCATTGTTTTAATTTGTTATTTCATCCTTGTTTTATCAATATAAAATTTTATTTGGATTCCACTCTCAATTAACATAATTAATTTATTTAATTTATTATTTATTTGAAGTGTCACACCACCGCGCATTCTCTAGGACCAAATGCACGGTCACAACTAACGGTGCGGTGACTGCGCACCCTCCCGTACCGAATGAACGGTGACTGTTAGTAGTGCGGTGACTACGCACTGGCTCTAATCCCACCAAAAACATCAATGCTTCAAAGAAAATTCAAACCTGGACCCAATGAAACACTGCCCAAAGTCATGGGACCGGGAAAAGAATAAAGACATGGGTGTTCATGGATGGGGTGTGAAAATTCTCCCCACCATAGATACTTTCTTCCCCCAGAAAGTCACCGAGCCAACAGTTTACACAACTTGAGTTAATTCCTAGACAAAATCATAGAGAACCAAGAGCTTCGGGGTAACCATTCCCAACAAACTTCACACCCAACCAATTCATGAAAAACCATTTCCTGATATTGATGGGAGAACATGAGAGGGTTCTCCCTACCAAAAGAATTTAATAATACAAAAAAACCCCTTGAAACCCGAACAAACCACCCCCCAGGGGGGGGACATGGGAGCTCCCAAAACAAACTCATTCATTTTCCCCACATGGACTGGAAAACACACATGAGACTTTGACGGAAAGCTTGAAACAGAAAAATCCAGCAACATGAGGATAAGAAATTAACTCAACACCTCCCATCAATTTCATGAAATGAAGACCTCCCTAATGAACACACCTGAGACCAACTCAAAAATAGAACAGGTCCGTTTATTCATAGGCCCACATCATTCAAAAAGACCAAACAACTTATGAACCACACTGAGAGTAGATTAAACCGCTTGGATTTTGGGGGAACGAGCTCATCACGCCACCACAACAAGGATGAGCTTACGAAAATGATGAGAATAGAACAAGGGAAATTTTTGATATTTCCATTCCAAAGTTGAAGACATTATCTAGACCAAGGATCCACACACCCTAAACAACTCCTGAATGTGCACGAGCATAATCCCAAGACCTATGGATGGGGCCCTAATGGATGAATCGTATCCTACCTCACAGTCATTAATTTCCATCTTCAAATCTCTAACTCATTCTGTTCGATGTTTCAAACAACCACGATGGTCTTATGTTTTCAAAGGGATGCAACATGACGACTTAGAATGTCCGGACATCCCATACTAGTGGCGCACAAAAGAGTGGTCTAACGAACTAGGAGCCGGTACCGACGAGGATAGTTTCTTGGAGACCGGTTCCACCGGACCAAACTCCTTGCCAGATGGGGAACCTTTGAAGAAGTCGACCGCCATTAATCCCACCCAAAACTCTAACGGCAATGAGAAATTTCATATTTACTATTCTAGAACTGAAAACTCAAATAAATCTAGGGTGGTACGAACCTTAACTATCCTGGGAGTTCCCAACAACCCGAAGACACACTATCTTTCATAATGATACAACTAACTCTAACAGACTTCGATTACATAGAAAAGAAATCAACACACTAAAGGAACTGAGAACTGAGCATAACTAATTAAAAAATTTTGGAGGCTTTCTGTGTGGCATACTCAGGACTACACTAAAAACACCATCGAAACCGGAATCAAGCCAAAACTCAATCAAAGAAACAACACAAGACAAGGACAATTGGCCCATAAGCCAAACATATAAAATAGAAGGAGATATCACTTTTACAAAACCATTATTTCTTTTCAATTTTTAGAAACTCGTCTATGTCACCTTATGAACCATCACATATGAGTTTATTCAATCCCGCTCACATAATATGTGAAAACATGCCCCCATGCACTTTCCATACATACCCACGCACATGTGACCCTCCATAAAGAGTATCAAGGTTCAAAAACTTCTTTTCATTTTCAAATACAAACACATACCAAGTTTTTCCAAACCAATACACCTTATCTTTAGAAACTCACTTTAGTATTTTTTTTTTGAAGAAACACTTTTCCATTTCAAAAAAAGTTTCACTTTTAACGCACACTCAAATCAACAGAGATTAAAACAAAACACAGGCAATAATAACCCACTGAAATGAGGAACTAGTACATATGTCTGACCCAGCAACATGGTGGTGAGCTAGCCCCAAGTAAGGCATAAAAATAAGAGGACCTTAAACCAGGAACTTGGACTCCAAAAGGGTAACCACCCCATGTGACACTACAAAGTGAACTGATTCGCTTCCATTTTCATATTTCAATTCGAAATGACCAAGGACAAGTGACTCAAATCCTGGACTAACCCTAGTAACTCAGGTCTCGTCATGAGCAGTGGTGACCAGGCACCAACCCGTAACATACCTCCTGAGCCTCGACAGTCCTAATTTCCATCTACTAGACATCCCAAGTAACAAAGGGCGCTCTGAAAAGTGAGTTCTGCTAAGGGCCTACTTCCTTTGATACCATTTTGTCACGAACCAACCTGGGTCGACCCTAAACTAGTCACCCGAGCCGGTCCGCGACATGGCCCGAGAGGTGTTCCCAATCCTCCCGGGCTGGCGAAAAGCGCCAGGGCATCAACCAAGGTGGTTGAAACGATTTATCTTAGTTAAAATAAATAAATAAAGCAGCAGAAATAAAACATAGTAGTGAAAAATAAATAAATAAAAATTAAAGTAACTAAAAAATAAAAAAAGAAAATGAAAATAATCGAAGGAGACAACCCCTATCTTCGTGTGACCTCGCGGGTTACGCTCCAACTCATGACCAAAATTCACCCAAGGTGAACGCACCCAAGATGTAGCCTAACCAAACACTAAAAACAGAAAAAACAACTATAGTCATGAGTATTAAAACTAAGTAGGCTAGCCCAATATCTATTCCCAATGCACTACCTTTATGTAAAGAAATTTACTAATTCTATGTTTGAACTAAATTATATAAAATATTAGTTTTCACACAAACTTTCATTTCTAAAACAAGTAACAATCCATTTCCCTTTTTAATTTAAAAACAATTTTTAATGTTTGAATGGAACAGGTGCATTGTATTTTAAAACATTTTTGCAAACAATTAGAAAACCAAACTTTAGTTATTGGCCAAAAAGGAAAAAAATCACACATAATACACAACGACACCAAGGGAAATGGAAAGAGTGGAACAGAAGGCCAACAACCAAACTAGACCTCTCAATTGTCCGACACATACAAATAAACACTAAAGTAAACATGGGTCGAACCTAAGAGATCGTGAACAATCCAGAACATATTATACATGTGACTCATCCTGAAGGAATTCTCTAACTCGATGACGTCATAACGCCCTAACGCTTGGTATAGACCTTGATGGCCTAACCAAGGGCCCCAATCCCCATAGCAGCAATAACTAAGTATTCCCCAACTATGGTACCACTATCCAATGCATAATATAAACTAGTGCAACAATCATTCTCAAAATATTCACTCACTATGCCAGGTTCCCATGTCAACAAAGGAAATAATAAGGGGTGCTTCCGCAATGTAAATCAATCAGTCATGAGGCACAAATATCACAGAAAACTCTAGCAATCAATGCACACCAACGATCACCCATGAGTAACCCCAATGTGAGTTTTTACAAAATAATTTATTTTATTAAAGTTCCAAATGGGCACCCACCAATTTTAAAGAAAAAAGTCATTTCTCAAGAAAACTCAAAACACTCATTCACGCTTCAGAAGAAATAATTTATCATTTAAACCAAAACTTCATTTGAAATTCCATGAATTATGTTTAAAGGAAAAACAAGAATTCTTTCACGACTGAGTGTCCATTCATCAATAAAATATTTCAAATATTATGTATAAAATAAACGGGTTTTTTACACCAAATAATCATTTAAGAAGTAATTATCATATATCATTTCCCATTTATTAAAATTAATAAAAACATGAAGAAATTAATAAAATATAAATTTAAAGGTGGAAGCAGTGGGGGACCTACCTCAATACCAAGGCGTGATGAAGGTGCAAGCTAAGAAACCAGGAGCAACGATGGCACTCACTCAAAAATGCCCGCATGGGTCCTAGAATATCAAACTGACCTAAAAAAATTTAATTAATAAAAATTCTAATCAAACCAAGGTAAAATATATACATACATATATATGTATATATATGTATGAAATAAAAATATTAAGGAGCATAAAATAAATAGGTACCAACGGGGGGGGGGGGGTCGCCACTGGAAATGGACCGCCAGAGGGCGTCGCGCCGGAACAACAGAAGGCGTCCGCACGGCTGGATGCAGTCTGACCAGGGGGTGCGGTGAGGTCCGCTGGACATCAGTGATGTGAGACAGCCAATGGGCATGGATGGCGGTTGGATCGCAGCAAGGGGCTGCGAAAGGTGCACGATGGGGCGGTGCTGTTTGGGGAGGGCGATAGAGGAGGCCAACCATGAAGTAGGGGTGGCCGAGATGAGGTCGGACCAGAGGGTAGCAGGGGGAGAATTTCGGACATGGCGCTACCACAGGAGGGTGGCGCGGCTGGCGAGCTGCTGTGTGGGGAGCAGATCGGGGTGCTGCTGCAGGCAGTCAGCGGGAGCGCAAGCGCTGCCAGAAGAGGGAGAGCTGAGCCAGGAGGGATGTGTAGGAGGAGACCCAGGGAATACCACTGGGTCACATGTAGGACACGGTGGACAAGGGGGATCAGAGCGTGAGGTGAGGAAATGTATGGAGGAAGGGGGAATTCGCGGGTCCTAGGCAAGCAGGGAAGCAGGAGTAGGGGAAAGGGGTGCTGCAAGTGCGACAGAAGCCAGGCAGGGCACTACTGCAGGTGAGGTAGGTGGCAGGGAGGGAGTTTGGTAGCAAGAGGAGAGGATCAGTGCTGTAGAAGGTGGGCATGCTGCATGAAGGGCGGAGGTAGATTAGGTGGTGGAGAAGGGAGACCACATGAAGGGCGCAGTGCAGGACTGCTGCTCGTGTGAAAGAAGGCAGTGGAGGGGACAACTGCACGGAGAAAAAAAGAGAAGAATAAAGAGAGGAAGGAGGAGAGGCGACTCACACGAGTCACAAGAGAGGGGTAGCTTTAGGGTTTGAGAAAAAAACAATAATAATAATATAATAATAATAATAAAAAAACAAATAAATTGAATTATTTCATTTCTATTTTATTTTAAATGATAATAATAATATTAATCTCAATGATATAATAATAATAATAGTAACAATTATCTTATACATATTAAGATATAAACATTGTTAAATATTTATCATTCTTTTAATTTTTTATTTCATTCTTGTTTTATCAGCATAAAATTTTATTTGGCTTCCACTTTCAATTAACATAATTAATTTATTTAATTTATTATTTATTTTATGTTTCGTGCCACCACACATTCTCCAGGACCAAACGCACAGTCACTGATAATGGTATGGTGACCGTGCACCCACCCAGACCGAATGCGCAGTGACCGCTAGTAGTACAATGACTATGCACTGGCCTGAAACCCACCGAAAACATCAGCTCTTCAAAGAAAATTCAAACCTGGAACCAACACGACTCTTCCCAAAGTCATGGGATTGAGAAAAGAATAATGACATGGGCGTTCGTGGTCGGGGTGTGACCAAGGTTGTTTAGTAGAGCTAATAGATGGCGAAGGTGTGTATTGAACACTTTAATAAGATGATTCCCTTTTCTCCATAGATGATGTAGAGAAATTCATTAAAGTATAATCTTTTTATAAAAGTTATTTTTCAACATATTAGTGATTTATTTATCTCAAGTAGTCTAGTATCATTTAAATTATTTGTGTATGTGTTGTTTTTGGTTGAGTTAGTTTCTAGAGGTTGACCCGTGATGGGTGGAATACCTACTTCTTTGAGTATTAAGAAGTCCCACCCATTCGTTGAGGAGTGGAAAATGGATAAACCAATTATGTAAGTGTATATTTAATATTTACACACCTCTTTAAGAGGGAACCACTCACATATATGCTTCCAAATTGGTCAGTTTGGTCATTCCAAGACTTCTCTCCAGGGTTATCTAAAGACTTATAATCACTGTGGTTGACTGTCGAATCTTAAAAAATTCCATGGGTTGAGATCGTCGTATAATAAAAATAAATCCTTTATATCTTTGAAATCTCAGTAGCACTCCCATTGAAAATTTTGAAGTAACATATTTGTATCATTTTTATATTTTGTCTTTCCATTTATATTTCATTTCTCATTGATTATTTTTGAGTTTATTTGGGGTGGTTTTAATATATCATTCATATTTTTAAATATATGATCTTTGTGTAAATTATGGATCATGCCTTATCAGGGAGTTAATTGAGTTGAATCTCATGTTGTGTTGGTGGTGAACCATTCAAGTGTATTTCCTATTGAACCACCATGTAAATAGATTTCTAAATGGGGTTGAGATCCACTATGTATCCCTATTTAATGATCTATTGAGATAGTTGGGTGTGAATTTTAGTGATAAAAATCACACAATGGTTTTTTTATTTAATTTCAGTTTGGATGTTTTCATTTTGGATTTTCTTTCTTTATAGGTTGATAATTCTTATCACTTAGGATGATTTTGAAATTCAACTATTTTTTGGGGGAGAATGTGTTATGATGGTGATAATTATCACAAAAAAACATTTTATTATTTTATTATTTAATGAATTTATTGGTTTTTGATATTTTCATTGTGTTTTTTGTTGAATTCCTACAAAATTTGTGTTTTTTGTAGTTTTCGGCAGTTTGTTTCCTCTATCTCATGGTTAGTGCACACAATTTATGGTGAATCATGAACCTACCATTACTCATGGGTGTTTTAGTTCAATTTTTTTCATGGTTTTTCCACATGTGTGGTGCATGACTAAGTCTAAACCATGAGAAAGCAAAGGGAAATCATGTGATGTATTTTCATGTCTAGGCGATAGTGCATGACTTGTAAAATATTAGTAAAAATCATGTGAAAAGAGTGAGAATTTAAGAAAGTGTAATAGACACATTGGCATGATTGGTAAAGGTTTTACAACCATGAAGCCTAACTGTGTGAGGGTGGGATATCTATCATGTGGAGGGAACATGTTTGGTGGAAAATTTGGTAAACTATGTGGCATAACTATACAAATTTATAGGTATTATTAAAACTTGAATTCCTTGTAATTCCCTCCTAAAAATAATTCCCTCTCAATATCCCCTCTTCTCACTAAACATAAATTCCAAGGGGATCCTATGTCTTGACCCTTGAATCTCCTTCCTTCAATCTTGGTGGTTTCTTATTTGAATCTTTGGTGGTTTCTATTGGGTATATCTCTCTTCTTGTTTGATTCTACCTCATATCTTATTAATTTTTATTCCTATGTTTTAGTGTATCTTTATCCAAACCCTAGGGTTAGGTTTGGACCATGTGTGTTGTTTCTTTTGATGTTAGGATGCTCATTTGGACCCTTGGGCAGTTTTACTTCCATATTCGAGAGTTTCACCATGTTCTAACACTGTTGAGGTACATGTATCTATTGTTTTAATTTTCAAGCATTCTATGTGATGCTTTCTGATTTCTAAATGACATAAAATTTTAATTAAGAATTTTTATATATATAAATTAAATTTTAATGTCTTATTAGGTATAGGTTTGATTACAAAATTGGATTTCCTATTAATTCCAAATGCTCATGGCTTGAACTGAAAACATATGCATGCTAGGTGATTTTAAATATTCCCATAAAGTTATTTTAAATGATTATTTGTGTTTTAAATAATGGGTGGTATTTAATAAAACTATGCGGGTTATTTATTAAGTGAAATTTATTATTTTATTGTATTATTTCAATTTTGATCATCTTGATGGGTTTTCATTAAGTTTCTTACACTTTGATGGGTGGATTTAATTTCATTCTTGTGTTTTTACTTGGTAACCTATGAATTCACATACATATATTTAGGTTAATGCATATATATATACATTTATTCAGGAGAACATATATATGTGTTTGTGAATATATTTATAGAATGTCTATAGAGTGTCTATATTAAATATTGGGTTCCCAAATTTGTCTCAAAGTTAAAAAATTTCATTTTAAATTAGATTACGAATGGGCGCTCTCTAAATCATTAATATAGGGCCTCTTAGAACTTTGGTAAATAGTTTTGATGATTTATTTAGTTTTTAAAGAGAATTTTAATGGTGTGTATTTTTTCTATAAAAATGATATATAATTTCAAAAGTTAATACTTGGTTGGAACCATTAAATGGTTTCTATGAGCCCTACCTTTCTTGGAGATGTGTTCGTATAAAAATGTGTTTGGAGGTGGGATAAGAAAAGTTGATTGGTTTACATTGATGCTCAATTCATGTGTGGTATCCAATGGTCACCTCAAATCTCCTTTATTATCGTCATGGGATATAATGTATCTTAGTGAGGGATTAGAGATATTTATATATGGTACGAATGATATAGACTAGATCCCTAATGGTTTTAGAGACAATATGGGGATATTATACTAATGAGACTAGTTTAGGGAAGCCATGAAGTTATAAACATAGATATTCACTAATAGATCTATAAATGTATCCAACCCAAGTATTCCTATAGTCTCCTCATGGGGTTTTAAGAATTTACCATGATTATAAATTATATATTTCATATTAGTCTTTCACACATTGGCTCGATGCCCTAATTTACCTTTAGATTTCATATTCTTTTGTGGAATGCCCTACAATTTATGGATTTTATTTGGTTACTCTTTTTTATGAATTTACCTAGTTGGTGTATCTTTGAGTTAGTTAAGATTTATTTTTGGGTACGGTATAAAACTTGGATTTTGATAATGGTAATAATTAAAAGAATGTTTTAAAGGGGATTTAAAGAGGTTTGTAAAAATATTGTTGTTTATTTTAGAAAATAATAAATTTTTTTCTTTTAATATTGTATTTTCAAACTGTCATCCATGGATTTTTTTTGTAATGAAAATCTATGAAATATATGGTGTTGAAATACTATGATTTCATATGTTCACACCCTACATATGCCTCATATAAATAGTAGGCCTGGGATATTTTATATGGTCATGTTCTAGTTATTGATCTCTCTTTGAGAGGGTTAGTTTTGCGGATGGATGGTGACCTCAAAGTTCACACATAAATGATGTTGGTTATTTTTGTTTTTTGTTTTTTCTAATTTTGGTATTGGATAATTTGGCCTCTTATGTTTGGATCTTATTTCTATTTATCTTTTTTAGTAGTTGGATGTTTATTTTTGATATTTCATCTTTGGATTGTTTCAGTTTTTATTTATGATTATTTCTCCACACAAGGTACTTTTATTTACATCTTGGATATGTTGAGATTCTCGGGGAAGCAATGATTCTTATTTATTTATTAGAAAAATCATCCACAATTATTGTTTTTTAATTCCCTCTAATTCTTCTCCTCAGCCCACAGGAATTGATAATTTCCCTCGGTTATGTCGTGAGCTAGAACATGTGTCTGTTTCAAGGGGTAAATTGGGCTGGTTCTTGAAAAAAGGATATTATATCCAAGGTTCCCATGATTTCTAATATTCTTGGTATTGGTTTAGAATGTAGTGGAAGCTCTTTCTAGGCCCATGTCCATATTTTATTTTAGCAAATTCTATGGATAATTTGTAATGTTCAAAAAGTGAATGCCACAAATAATTTTTTTAAAAATAATATTTAAAAATAAAATACTAGAACCATAAGAATATATTTTCATGTTAACATTAAAATTAATTTAAGCACAAGAAGACTGATCACCACAGTCTTGAGATATTTATTTTTGTGATCATGCTGATCATTCCAACCTGATCGATGTCGTGTCCTTGTGAGTGGATGATCCAAAGAAGATCCCCAGAGGTGGTGATCCACCTATTCACCTTAGATCTTCAAACAACCCTGATGAAACAAATGAGATAGCATGAATGATTGGTTACATTGAATTTTTTGTCTTGATTGCTTCAAATTTCTTCAATCTTGAATGAATTTTCTCTTGTTCTTCATAGAGTTTATAAAAATATAGGATGAGGGTGATCTTGATAGGAATCCATTTTGAACAACAATGAACCGAATAAAATGTAATTGGGGTCTATTTATAGACATAGATCTAGGGTTTAATATTTATTTAATTTCACAATGACCCATAATAATATATTGAATCCATAAGAGACCCCATTCTAGGAAATAATATATTATTATTAGTTTACTTAATGGTGCGGGCTAACCCACACAACGATGAACATTTATCTTACAATATGGTAAATAAATATTTATCACTAGACCCAAAACTTAGTCCATTCATCCACCTCACCATTTATTAAATTAGTGAATAAATATTTTTAGTAATTATTGTTCATCTAATATGTTAATATAAATATTTTTTCATAGTCTTGTAAATAAAAATTTATTAAATCTCTGAATAATTAAATAAATTATTTACTAATGAATAAATAATTATTTTTACCTTGAAAATAACAAGAGATAAATAAATAATATATATCTATATAATGAAACAATTAACTCATGAAAAACTATTTATTTAATATTTTTGATCAATTAATAAATATAGAATACATATTACTTATCAAACATGAAAATAATATTTATTCCAATTGTTAAATATAAATACAATTTAACTAATATAAAAGGAAACACATTGTGTGTTACCCTTTAAGCCTCTTCATTAGTGGCACTAGGAAAGCCTACCTAAAGTCCAAGATGACTATCGAGCAATGGGTCAAGGCACATATAAGGGAAGAAGGTATGTTACAATGACCACAACCACATATGAATTCTCACTATGTAATTTAATCCATTTATATTGATATCTCACCAAGCATGTTTCACATTCATGCCATCAACCTATATGCTTGATACAACTTTCTTTGACTACCTAAAATAATCATTTCCTTACACCATGGAAATTGAATTTAATATAAAATTTCCATTTCAATCAATGATTTTAGATATCAAATTCCATTAATATAGAGGTGGTAAATCATTCTACAACTTATTTATTAATAACATTTCATTTGTGATGCACACAACATACCAAACTTCTCCACGATCATATTTCATCATAGTGTATGAAAATATATCAAAGTGTATGAGTCATGTCATGCATATAATGTTATAAGTACACTTAAACAACCTTACTTATCTGAAAACACAATGTAATATAAACATGACAATTTTTTAGAGTCATGTTTGTTTTCATAATTTCCCATCTTGGAGATTACCATGTGCGAACTTCCGGAGATGAAGTTTGATCTACTTTTGAGTACTCACAGATGACATTAAAAATTCTATGTGCCCCATCATAGTATGTTGTCTAACCATAGAACTATATTTAAGAATATTTTCATGTAACTTCAAGGTTATCATTATATAAGAGAACTTATCTGTCATTTTCAATGTAATATATACTCTAGGAAATTATTACAAAAAATTCATGTAAAACAATAAAAAATTTATGCTTATATGATATAGTAATATTCTATTCTTTTTGTATATATGAAATCCAATGTATAAATAGTTTGTTCTTAGACACCAACTCTAATAAAATATCACTTGGAATAGATCCAACTACCAATGAATTTCAATCCGCCAGATCACAGATCATGATCATGTTTCTGTTGAGTTAAGAATTTAGTTGTGTGGACCACCACAATGTCTTCTATGGAGACTATTATCACTATAAAATAAACTCTTTGATAAATATAATTCAAGTGGTGATACTTAAAATGTATGTTATTCATCCACTAATTCTACCTTGGCTTATTTGAAAGAGCCACCACTAGTGAATCATCATAATATAGTGTGATAGGGTCTTTACTAGGAGGAACCATGTTAAGATCTTAGAAGAAGTTTAATATCCAAACCACTTATTTTTCATCCTTATAAGACATGATATACTTGGAATCCAATGTATAATCAGAAACCATAGATTTCTGTGAGCTCTTCCATCTCACAACACCTCCATTAATGGTGCAGATATACCCTAACTATTATTTCAGATCTTCTTACTCTATTTAGAAACTAGAGTCTATATATCCCTTGATTACTAGATTCCCATATCCTCCATAGAGAAACAACCTATCCCCATTACATGTAAAATAAATAAGAATAGTCCTGACTTCCATCCAATGAAGGTCACCTGGGCCAGGATGATATCTTCTTATCTCTCTTAAGGAATAGCTGGCATCTATCCTAGTACATAACATAAAATATATGACTAAATCAATTTTTATATATGTATAGAATCCTTTCCATCCTCTATCTCTCACTATGTTTCGGAAGACTCATTTTATTGTAAAGATGAATTCAATGTGACACAGGTAACAATCCTTTCTTGAATAGTTCCATACTAAATATTTTCATCATCTTATTATTATATATATTTTTAATTTGTTCATGTTTCCTCTTTTATCTATCATTATGGATATTGATCCCAAGAATATACAGTTATTTACTTAATTCCTTCATGGAAAATCATGTGTTCAACTAAGATCTTACATATTGAAAGAATGGTATATCCTTTATAGTGAGTAGTGTGTCATTAATATAAACTATTTAGTGAAAAAACACACTCCCATCAAAATTATTATAGACTAAAGGATCACCTTCATTATTTACGAAACCAAATTCTATTATATTTTCATTAGAATGAAAATTCCTTGACCTAGAATCTTAGATTAATACATAAATGGATCTTTGTAACTTTGATACATTTTCAACCTCCATTAGAGTCACAAAACATTTTTGTTATTCCATAAAGGAATATTCATAAAGGCTCCTATTTAGTAATTAATTTTTTAAATTCATTTACCAAATCTCATAGTCATGGTAAGATGGTATGATATGTAGAGTTCTATTCCATTTTAGAACAAAAACTATTGAATTTTTTTTTCATAGTCTATACCTTGATGATGTTTGAACCCTTTTGAAACTATTTGTACCTTATAGGTACTGTCATGTCAATACATGCCCAATTTATATTTTAATAGAAATTTTTATCCCATGGGATTTATATTTTCAAGAGAATATACCAAAAACCAAACCAAAATTTTGCACATAAAATCTATTTCATAATTCATGGCTTCTTTCTACAAGGAGAATTCTATCCAACTTACTAATTCTTTATAGATTATCGGATTGATGTTACCAACTAATAATGAGTCATTATCCACGGTGACTAGAAACCATATCTATCGGGTTCTCTCACCTATCTTGTACTCCTAAACAATACTTAGGTCTTTGAATCATCTTTTTTCATAGGTATTTATTCAATATATTCTTATTCCAACACTTGTGTATCTTGAGCCATAAATTCCTCAATTAATATCTTTATACCAATATCTATTATAAATATGTGATCCCTTTCAAGATATGTCTGATGTTTTTCAACCAAAACATTCTTATTCGATGGGTTGTATAGGTAATAACCCCTATTTCCTTAGGGTATCCTATAATGATAAATTTAGTGCTTTGGGGTGAATCTTTGTTGATGTATATAGTATTAAAAAAAACATCATATCTGGACAATCAAACATATGAAACCATGATTTTATTTGTATACCAAAGTTCATAAGGAATACCATTTAAATATTTTTTTGGAACTCATTTTAGAATGTATGCTTCTATATATAATCCATATCCCCAAATGGATATTAGAAGACTTATATTACATATCATTGATCTCACAATTTCTAACATGGCGCAGTTCCTCCTTTCACTTAAACAATTCCATTTTGGTGTGTAAATAGTAATTATTAGGGGTAGAATCCCAAAAATCCAAAAAATAAATAAATGAATTAATCATTAATAGATTCATCACCCTGATCCAAGAAGATGTTCTTAATATTCTTACAACGATAGTCCCCAATGTAATTATTATATTCCTTGAATATGTAAAAGTAATAATACTTATAAATCATTAAGTAAAAATATACATATATAATAAAATCATCAGTAAAAGTTATGATGTATGAGTACCCACCCCTATCTTCAACTGAAAATGGGCATCACTAATCAATATGAGCTAATTCAAGAAGCTTTGTATCCCTTCAACCTTTTACACAAAATGATGATTTTTTATTTTTCATAATAAACCTGTGTGACACACACCAAGTGGTTTTAGTTTTAATGAATCCAAATATCCATCTTTCTATAATTTGGTCGAACAATTTTCATTTTCATAACCTATCAGATGATTCCATAGTTATTTAGGGTATGAGTCATGTGAGATATTTTTAATATTTATTTACATTACATGTATAGATTAACCCAACACATAAATACCATTATTAAAATATTCCTTATTTTAATAAATGATTTCTTCATAAAATAAGTAACATTTAATACCAAATTTTAAAATTAATACATCTACATCATGTCTGGATACATAAATAATATTTTTAGTGTATGAAAGAACATAATAGAAATCTTTAAAAACCAAGATCATTTTCATATGAAAATGTGAGGTGGTAAAATCCAATAGCCACATTAGCATGTTTGGATTTATTGGATGCTTATAAATCCACCACACCATGAGTAATATTTTAAAATCTACTTGGTAACTGAATTTGAATACCTATGGGAGAACCAAATGCTGTATCTAATACCCAATTTATAGAAATGGATAAATTTAAATCAATACCAAATACCATAAATCTTACCCTTATTTATTTTATAGGGTGCAATTTTTCTTCCATTATTCTCTTTTGAATCATGAATAATAGATAGCATATCATTCCCTTTCTTGTTCCACAACCCTTTCTTTTTGGAAGGGAATTTCAAAGAATCATTATACTTGGAGTTATTCTTGGATATATTTTCCTCATATTACCTTTTATTTAGTATAAGGGTATAAGTATTTACCCACTCTATATCTTTTTCAACATGGAATAGTATAGTTATGATATCTCAGAGAGACATACCTATGTTGTTCATATTAAAATTTGTAGAATAACTGGAGATATCTAAGGGAGTGATAAAAAAATGAGATTGGATCATATCTATTAAGTATGATTAAATCCTAGAACCTTTATACACTAAATGTAGCCAATGATTTTGACTACGTGAAGATTAGCTAGCACACCTTCTTGAAGTTATCTCATAAAGAGTTCCTTGGAAATATACAACCATTTCTATATTTCTCTCTCTTTATTAATAACATAGATGACAGAGCATGTTATAGGGCCCCATGTTATCATGTGAGTTCATGATTTAATTATACATGGGTGAAATTATAAATAACTGAACATCTATCATGCCACTCAGATGTTTAGCATATATAGAGAACTTTTTATCACTCACTTTTTTAAGAACTAGATCAGGTATTGAGGATTATAGTACATAAGATGTAATTCCCCAACCCCAAAATCTATGATCCGGTTCATTACCTTATTAAATTTTAATTATTACAAGAAATAAAATCTTGAATTACTAATTAGTTTAGTAGTCTTGAAGAAACTAGATACACATATAGAACCCATATTACATTGGGAGAAGAAAACAACAAATAATACATAACAAAATAGAATAATATGCATCCTTGAAAACTCAATAATTGATCTCTTCTTCATAACATATTGAAGGAAAAATAATGGAAGGGGTGAAATTAAATTCTCATTAAGGGTTACATACAATGGAATCCTGAAACAATAATAATTGAATCATAATCAATTAGACATGTCATGGTGAATAATTGAAAAAACACACCATCAATAAACTTAGAGTGAATGTGAATCGATAGATTTTTTCATAGTGAAAACCTCATCAAAAGTAATAACCGAATAATAAATAAATAGAATGATTATTATCTAGAAATCATGTATCTGGAACATGAACCATTATACCTTCGAGACAGTTTAATTCTGTGGGTAGAAACCCATCTGATTATGTTTTGGAAACAAGATCGAAGGGTTTGTCCCCAACTATTTTTTCTCATGAGACCTATCGATAATTTGAGGGGATACAAAAGGCCCCTACCATAAATACCGGTCCAAATAATTATTTTTATAAGAACAATATGACTTTTAAATATCTGTATTGAGTAGAGTATCTAGAATCTTCAATATTTCCCCAGTTAAAATAGAATTCAAAATAAACATTGTATGTAAAATGGTATACGACTAAGAAAACAATCATATCTATGATACAAGAATATTGATATTTAATATAATTATAATTTCAACTGAAAAATTATATCAAAGGGAAATTAGTTACACCACATAAGAATTATTAGGTGCATAATACCAAGTAATTCTCATGGAAATATAACTCTTGAAAAAGTCCCTCACCACATTGTATTCAATTTATTTGTTTAAAAAAAAATTAATAATCATAAAAGGAATAATTTAATACAATGAATATAAATATAATTACAATATTATATATCAAATGTCAGAATAAATACACAAAATACAAGAAATAAGTGGAGAACAATGGAAATCTCTTGGAAATAAATGCGAGATGAGAAACCCCTTACCTTATGTCGGAATGTGTTCTAAATTTCATCTGAATGTCCTGGATAATAAAATTAAATCCATTAATTAATTATTTCATAACCATTTATAAAGGTTTTTTTTCATTACATTTTTATTATGTTCATTCATGGCCTTCTTGATAATTTATAAGATTTAATTCTGTCTTACCTGAGTGTTCGTTTACTTGATTTTCATGATCGATTCGCTTGACTATGAGCAATGGAGTTCATGTGGAATGGATATAATTTCCATAATTTTAATTACATTTTATTAATGAACATAAAAAGTTTAAATGGTTATATATATAATTTTTTTATATATTATGAGTATGAATCATTATATAATACATTTTTTGGTAATCACTTAGATTATTATGGAATTTTTTTGTCACAATGAAAAAGTTTGGTTCTATTATTTAATATCTTGTATCAATGACGGTTCCAAAATAATTAAATAAGATATAGAACATATTTTATAATCTGGTTCAACTATAAAAATTGTTTCATGACCATACTTGAAGATGAAATTGAAGAATGAAACTTCATCATCCCTGAAGGTTGTAAATCGACACCTCCCAGATAAGGATATATTTTATAAAATAAAAGGGAGAGAGTAAGAACATTAACATAGTCTATTAGATTAAAATGACATAATTAAAGTATATAGATTATAATAGATTTATGAAGATAAATTGGATAGATGAGTTTATTAGAGGATAACCAAATAAAGGAACATGAAATGAAATTGAAAGAAAAAGGATGTGGATTTACCTATTGAATACAGCACCTCGAGAATCTCCTTAAGGGATGGGGTTATGGTATTTTGGAAAGACCAAGAGCTATTGATCATAGAAAGAGACCATGGAAGAGTATTTGGGACGAAATTTGAGAATATTTAATGATTAAAGGAGCGAGGAGAAGAGGGGGTGAGGGGTGGTTTTTATAGTGGAGGAGAGGAGTGATTTCTCAATATTTTATTCATTACTTTATTATTTTTCACATGATGAGCAATAATATTGATTATTGTGAGAGAAAAATAGTAATAAGTGAATATTTGTTTAAACTAATGGTTTCTTACATCATCCATGATGCAATTAATGGTGTATTTATATTATAATGTATTATACTATAAATTACCATATTTTAATATTCACAAAAAATTCCAGTATTTCAGAAAAATCCCAAAAAATCACCCAAACCATTTTTTGATGTGTATAATCCAAAAAATGAACTCTATTTTATGAAAATAGTTTTCTAAACATGTTAAATTTTTTTAATTAAAATCACAATTTACTTAAAAAATACAGTTTTTAATATTACAATTGATTTTATAATACCCTTAATAATTGACTAAGGTCTCACTACATTATCTCGAAATCACAAAAAAATAAAGTATTTATTTAAGAATAAATTTAATAAAAATGAATTATATTTTAAATTAATTTTTTAAATATAAATTTGTAATTAATTATTTATTTCTCACACAAATACCAAAAATTAATTATTAATTTTTAATCTATTCACTTTCATTTATAAGGTGCCTAAATTTTATTTATACTTTCTTGGGTGAGGTTACTATTCATAAGGATCATATTACTACTCAGAAGGTTACATTATTATTTATAAAGGTAACATTAATATTCCTTAGGGTAGGTTACTATTTACACATAATTAAGTTTACCCTATCATACTCTAAATATCACACTGAACGCAACCGTGTATGTCCACTTTTCAAAATTCAAATAAAAAAAGGAGTAAAATTATTTTTAATAATTAGGTCATAACTATAACCTATAAATAACCAAGTGTTGTTTCACAAATACTCTATGTTTCATGCATTATAATATATATAATGAATCGAAATTATTTAAGAAGAAACATACCATAAAATATTAAGGTGTTATATTATTCCAACCTTCAGAAATTTCTCCCTAAAAAATTTTCATGTATAAAACCCTCCAAAAAGACGTGGGTTGTTCTTCCTCATAACATAATTAGGTTCCCACATTGCTTACTATGTTTTTTGGTTTCTAAAAACAACCTTCACTAGTTGAGTCATTCATTTTCTTAGTACATTATCTGTATTTTCAAATATATTGATATGATCTTCACAAGAGGACAAATCAGGTTCCAGTTCTATTTCCTCATAGGTGAGTACATGTATTGGGTCTAGAATGTACTTCTTTAACAAAGAGACATGGAACAAACCCTGATAATTGGAGAGACTTGGTGGAACTAATAAATGGTACTATATAGCTCCAATTATTTCTAGAATTTCAAATGGTCTTATATACCTATGGTTCAGTTTCCATTTCTTACCAAACCTCAAGACACAGTTCTATGGAGATACTTTTAAAAAGACATGATCTCCAACTAGAAATTCCAAATCCCTTCAATAGCTTTCAGTATGACTATTTTTCCTACTTTGGGATACATAAATAGGAGCTTTAAATTTATTTACCTTGTCATTTCCCTTTTCGATATGTTCTGGGCCTATAGGTTTCCTCTCACCAACTTCATCCCAACAAGTTTGAGTTCGACACCTCTCTCCATATAATGATTCATACAACATTTGAATAGTATAATGAAAAATATTATTTTAGGAAAATTACACCAAAGGTATGTACTGATCCCACATACTTTTAAAGTCAAGTGATCATGATCTCAATATGTATTCTAGTGTTTGAATAGTCTATTCAGAATTTCCGTCAGTTTGGGGGTGATAAGTAGTACTCATATGAATCTTAGTATCCAAATCCTTTTGAAGAATATTCTCAATTTTGATGTAAATCATGGATATCAATCGAACATAATCAATATAGGTCCACCATTATGTCATAAAACATCATTAATATAGAGTCTTTCTAGGCGTTCAAGTGGAAAATCCTCTCTTATAGCAAGGAAATTGAAAGATTTGGTTAGACGGTCAATAATTACCCATATTTCATCATTCATTCTAGGCGAATTTTGTATTCATGTCAAAAATTACATTGTAATGGTATCCCACTTTCACATAGGAAAATGTAGAGGTTTCATGAACCCTCTCAGATGTTGTCTCTTGGCCTTCACTTATGGTAAAACTATACACCATGACACATTGTGATCAATTTCTCGCTTTATGTAATCCCACCCAAAAATTTTCTTCATATCTCTATAAATCTTGGGGCTACCACAGCGTATAGAGAAATTTGAGCCATGAGCATCATATAATAGATCTATTTTTTGATTAGGTACCAATGGAACACATAACCTCTTTCCAAATTTCAGAACTCCATTCTCATACATGAAGTCACCAAATATTTCATCCCTAACATTTTAATTTTCTTTTGTAGATTATCATCATCAAATTGAGTGTTTTTTATCTTATATATTAAATATTTTTTTACTATAATTTAAAACAAAATAGTGTTTCCGCTTTCTTAACAATTCCCATATCTATATTTACTATATCTATGAATATATGATCTCTCTGAATCCTCTTTTTGGGTCAAAAGATCATGAGATTTCCTGCTTAATGAATCTTCCACCTTATTTTTCTTTATTGGGAGGTAGTGCATTGAACCATCCTAATCTTTGAGTTATTGAAGATATCTCCTTTCCCTAATGTTGAGTTATTTCTATATAAAAATGTATTTCAAACACATGTGATCTATATATATCTCACATCTCTTACTATAGAGATAGTGTTTCCATAGTTTTAGAGAAAATATTACGACTGCTAACTAAAGATCATGAGTTGGACACTTTTTCTCATGAGACTTCATCTACCTTGATGCGTTGGCAAGAAATTTATCATTTTACATAAGGAAACAAGCCAATCCATTCTTTGATGCATCACTGTATATCACAAAGCCATCATTTCCAGATGGAATTTTTAAAATTGGACCATTGACCAATATTCTTTTCCATTATTCAAAGAATTATAGGCATTCTTTGGTACATTTGAACTTAACCCCTTTAAGTGTGATATTTGTTAGTTGGTTAGACAATCTGGAAAAACTATGTACGAAACACTGACAGTAACGTACTAGGCCAATAAAACTATGTATCTAGGTTATGTTTATTGGCATAGACCATTATATAATTGCCTTTGTCTCCAAAATATCAACTAATATGCAATCCTTAGATAAAATATGAAAAAAAACTTTTGAATCTAGAATTCACATTCATTACACTTCCCGTATAACTATTTTCTTCTATGAGTATCAAAAACCACCAATAAGTGGTCCTCATGGTCCAAAATGATTTTGGAATATATCAAGATATCATCAATAAATAGCACAACAAAACTGTGAAGATATTATTTGAAAACTCAGTTCATTATATCCATGAAAACGAAGGGTGAATTAGTTAGTACAAATGACATTATTGTAAACTCATAATGTCCATACCTGATTTGAAATGCTATCTTTGGAATATCTTCCTTCCTCACACAATACATATGATATCCATATGGAAGGTCTGTCTCTAAAAAATATTGAGCTCTGTGAAGTTGATCAAATAGATCATCAATGTGAGGTAGAGGATACTTGTTCATTATTGCAAAAAAATTTATTTCTCTTTAGTCAATTCACAGCCTCATTGATCCATATTTCTTCATGATAAAGAGAATATGAGATCCCCATGAGAAATAACTAGGGTGAATAAATAACTTTTCACTCCATTCCTCTAGTTGTTTATTTATCTCCACTAATTACACAATGGCCATAGAGAGTATATTATATAGATCTCGTACTAGGAATTAAATAAATATAGAACACCACTTCCTATTCTAGGGAATGTCTAGGTAAATCCTCTGGAAATACATCAATGTATTTTTTCACAATAGGTAAATATTCAATTTTTAGATCCATAGATTATGTTCTCTCTTCCACCATACGAATTTCCTTCAAAATAGTTATTGAAGGTGGATCTGGATAAGATCAAGATGACGATGTTTCTACTCTAAAGATAATGGACTCTACATCATTCTCAAAAATTGTAACTTCCTTCTTCTTGAAATATATTTTTGCATCATAATTTGAGATCTAATCCATACCAAGAATAATATAAAATTAAATCATAGGTATTCAGATAAGGTCATAAACTAATGTACGTTTACGTGTCACAAAGGGGATTGACAGACACATCTTCATTGCAATGGTACTTCCCTTAAGAGAATTTACTGACAACTCAATTAATAAATCAAATTGAAAATGTCTAATTTTCTTTGAAATCTTGGAAGATATAAAAGAATGAGATGATTCATAATCAAATAAAGCAGTGGATAAATTCTAGGATATTATAAAACTAAGCACTACCACATTATTAGGAACTTGAACCTCAGCCGTTGTGATTGAATAAGCCCACCCTAACATCTGTGTCATTTTTTGAGGAAAGTACCCATGACATTAAGGACAATCATTGGTATAGTGTCCCATCTCCCTATAATTATTTCATTGAAAATTATTGATTTTTCTCTTTCCCTCACATTCATTAGATCGATGAACCATTTCTCCACACTTATAACTAACTCCCATTCCTTTCAAGAATTTTATAGGAAGGCTCTTTCAATAGTTATCACATAATGGGAAATTCTTCATTCCCTTCTTCATCTTTGGAGATTCACCTTTTACAAGATTATTTGAATAACTCTTCTTCTATTGATTTCCCTTGAACAAATTGGATCTAGAAATTTACTTTTCCATTTTGATGGAACACAATACTGTTTCATCATATGATGAAAATGTTTTAGAAGCTAATTACCTTAAAATAAATTTCTGAAGACCTTCAAAGAAATTATCAATCTTTTATTATGAATAAAATACATAATCTATAGCATATATATCAAGTCTTGTGAAGGTAACCTTATACTCCACATAAATCTCTTCTTCCCTTTGTTTTAAGATAATTTTTTTTCTTCAATTCAATATATTTATCACAAGGGAAATATTTATCAAAGAATACTACCTTAAAAGTTATACATTCCATATCTTCTAGTTCATCTTCCTCTGTGGTATTCTAGATCAAGGACCACCATTGATCAACATCACCATTGAGACAATATACTTCTAGCACTACCTTTTAATTTTCATTGCATCTGAATGCCATAAATATCTTTTCTATGGACATGATCTACTATTCAAATACAATTGGATTAGTAGTCTCAATAAAATATGGGGGATTATTCCACATGAAATTACCCAACGTTGGTGTAGTATGGTTATTAGTCACAACCTAAGTAAGTTTTCCTAATATGTTCATAATATGCTTAGTTCCAATACTAACTGTATCAACTTGATTAGTGGGGAAATACCTACATTTTCCATGGGTATTGATTCCATTTATTACATTAGAAACCATCACTAAATAATTTCATAAACTATATTAGGATATGAATCATAGTGAATAACTTTAAACTACAAAAACAGTTAACATAAATTGAAATTTTATGCATAGATAATCTCATAATCATAAACAGGGTTTCTATTTACTTTTAAATCCTTCATAATGGATTGTAAAGAAAATTTAAATTATCCTAAGAAAATCCTCTAGGAGTGTCAAACCAGGTGGGCATTAAAACCCATTGCCGTGTACCAGGTCACCCTGAGTTATACTCGGAATTCCTTGTTAGAGTTGTTACTCCTAGGTACATCTGTGCTAGAACCACACCCACTTGTATTATCCAGATAGGGATGTATTTCTAGGAATACCCACATAATATATACCTTACCAAAAATTCTAGGATGTTCTATTATACTTATCATCAACGACTATCTTAGGGTTGTGCACCCTAATCTATGTTTTCTAAATCTAGTTCCCAAGGTTTCTACTAAACTTTCTCTGATACCAACTGTAACGCCTCAACCATATAATATTGAAGCTAGTGCGTTACTTTATTACGTTGGAATGATTACAAGGACTAAAATCATGAAGGACTGACCAGTTTAATAGACATGAAGAAACCAGATACATACATGGAACCCTTTTTACATTGGTAGAAGAAAACAACATATAATACATAACAAAAGTTAATAATCTGCATCCTTGAAAACTCAATAATTGATCTCTTCTACATAACCTAGGGAAGGAAAACAAATGAAATGGGTGAGATCAAATGCTCAGTAAGTTTTATATATAGCGGAATCATGAAATAATAATAATTTAATCATAATCAATTATACATAAATAATATAGAATTATGAATAATTGGAAACATGCGCCATTAATAAACTAAGAAAGAAAGTCAATCCATATATTTTTTCATAGTGAAAACCTCATGTAAAATAATAATTGAATACTGAATAAAGATAATAATTATTATTTTGATGTCATGTATCTAGAACATGAACCATTATACCATCGAGACAGTTTAAGTGTGTGGGTAGAAACCCGGTAGATTATGTTTTGGAAACAAACTCGAAGGGTTTGTCGCCAAATTTTTTGTTTCCTGATACCTGTCAATGCATCAATAGAATATAGCATGCCCCAACCATCACTAAAAGTACAATTCATTATTTATACAAGAATAATATTCCATTTTAATATCCTTATTGAGTAGATTATTTGGATTCAAAAATATTTCCCAAGTTAAAATAGCATTCAAATTAAACACCTTATCTAAAATGGTATAAGACTAAGATAATAATCATATCCATGATACATGAATATGGATATTTAATAGAATTATAATATCAATTAAAAAATTATCTCAAAGGTTTAGTAGATACACCACATAATAATGATTAGGTGCACAATACAAATTAAGTCTCAATGAAATATAACTCAAGAAAAAGTCCCTTACCACATTGTGACCAATCGAATCATATGACCAAAAATTAATAACAATAAAATGAATTATTAATTATCATGAATATAAATAGAATAATGATATTATATATAAGATGATATCAAAATACACAAAATACAATAAATAATTGGTGAACAATGGAAATCTTGTGGAAATAAATGTGACATGAGAAACTCCTTACCTTATGCCCGAATGTGTTCTACACTTGATCTGAATGTCCTAGATAATAAAATTAAATCCATTAATTAATTATTTTAGAATATTTTCAACACTTTTTTGATTCATAATAGTTATATGAACTTCATTCATGTACTTCTTTATAAGTTATAATATTGAATTACATTGTACCTGAGTGTTCGTTTACTTTATTTTCATGATTGGTTCTCTTGGCTATGAGTAATGGAGTTCATGTGGAATGGATATAATTATAAAAAATTGTAATGACATTTTATTAATGAACATATAGAACAATAAATTGTTATATATATCATTTGGTAATATACATTTTTAATTAATCATTAAATAATATGTTTAGTTATAATCCCTTGGATAATTATAGCGGTTTTTCGATCACAACAAACTAGTTTTGTTATATTATTTAATATCATGTATCAATGATGATTACAGGATCATTATATCATATATAATACATATTTTATAGTTTGGTTCAACTATAAAAATGGTTTCATGAATATAATTTAAGTATAAATTGAAGAACCAAATATCGTCGTCCATGAAGTTTGTAAATCAACACCTCCCATACGATGATTTCATTTATAAAAGAAAATAGAGAGAGAGAGAGTAAGAAGATTGATAGAAGATATTAAATTAAAATGATATAATTCTAGTGTATAGATGATACTGGAGTTATCATGATCAATTTAACATAGGAGGTGAGCAAAGGAAAACACAATAAAGGAACATGAAATGAAATTGAAAGAAAAAGGATGTGGATTTACATCTTGAATACACCTCCTTGAGAATCTCCTTAAAAGATGGGATTTTGGTATTTTAGAAAGACCAAGATCTCTTGAAAATGGGGAGGAACTAGGGAAGATCATTTAATCATAAAATTTATAATCTTGATGGCTTAATGGAGTGTGGAGAAGAGGGGGTGAGGAGTTTTTTATAGTAGAGGAGAGGAGTGTTTTTTAAATATGTTTTTCATTACATTATTTTTTTTTTCAAGACAAGTAATAGTATTGCTTCTTGTGACAAAAAATAGTTATATGTTCATGTTATTTCGAACTAATGGTTTCTTACATTAGACATTATGCAAGGAATAGTGTATTTATCCAATAATTTCATATACTATAAATTATCATATTTTACTATTCACAAAAAATGCAAGTATTTCAGAAAAAAGACAAATATTTACCCTAACCATTTTTCAATTTTTAGAATCCAAAATTGAACTATATTTTATGATAATGATTTTATAATTATGAGAAATTTTATTTTTTAAATTAAATCACCATCTACTAAAAAAATACAGTTTTTGAAATTATAACTGATTTAATAATATTGTAAAAAATTGAATAAGGTCTCATTTAATTATCCAAAAATCACTGGACAAAAAAATATTGATTTTAGAATACATTTTATTAAAATTAATTATCTTTTAAATTAATTTTTCTAAATATAAAATTATAATTAAATATTTATTTATCACAAAAATACCAAGAAATAAATATTTATTTTAAAAATATTCACTTTCATTTATAAGGTGGCTAAATTTTATTTATACTTAATGGATAAGGTCACTATTCATAAGGGTCATATTACTATTCATAAGGTTACATTAATTTTTATAAGAGTAAAATTACTATTCATAAGGGTAAGTTACTATTCACCAAAAATTAATTTGATCCTATTAGACTCTAAATATTATACTGAATTCAACTGTGCATGTCCGTTTTTTGATATTCCAATAAAATAAGCGGAAAAATTATTTTTAATGTCCATGTTATAACTATCTCATATAAATAACTTGGTTTTGTTTCATATAGAATCTAAATTGCATACATTATAAGATATCTAATCAATTGAAATTATTTAAGAAGAAACATAACATAAAATATTGGGGTGTTATATAAGACTTCTGTACATAGTGTAAAAGTACTTGTAGGTGTCTGAACCATTAATAGAAATTACTTCTAATGATGAGATGGTTTCTCTTTATAATTTATCATTACAATAATTTAATTGATGAACTTTCCATATTATATAATAATAAGAGAGTATATTATTAGTAATTCACAGGATTACAAATTATATGAGATATAATAATTCTAAAGTTATTAAGTCTCATTCTATGTTATCATGTCTTAATGATCCTCACCAGTGAACTCAAAATGCATAATCATGTGGAAATTCCAGTGGAAAGGATCTCTATTTCCATTCATATAATCTTGATAGTGGTCATGAAAATTATAAGATAGTATTTAGGTATGAAATCTTTCCAACTACAAATAGGTAGATAATTGAATAGTTGAGTGGACTCCCCAATCCAGAAATCCTAATTCAGATTTTCTCAACCCTTTCCCCAAAATTTTTATTGGATAGATTAATACTATTAAACGAAATACAGAATCAATTAATTACACCTACTATATTAGTTAATACTTTTTGATAATTAATAATTTCCCTTGATGTAGGATGAATCAATACTTTAACTATGGGCTCTACTTAATTCAGGCAACAAGTGTCTTAATGAAATAATATTTAGTAGAGGTATTTTATTTATTATGAATAAAATTTTATTTTCTATCCTTTAAATATATTGTAAATATTACATGTATTTTACTTAAGGTATTAACCATGTTCTGATAAAACATTTACGAATAATACATTTATTTTAATTCAATTTTTTCATATTAGTCCATTTATTTATGAGATCTTGGTCTTGTATCCATAAAATAAATCATGAAATACATAGAAATAAAATAATTAAATAAATTACATGAAAATTATATTTAACGAATCAATTATTTAATGAGTGGATAATAGATCAAGTTATGATCTTAGGGGGAAAATCTTTATATCGATCTTGGATCAAGTTGTAGCACCCCACCTGCCCACATATGTGTTTCTTGAGATGGTTTCATCTTATTTCCATCATGAACTTTCTCCATAAACATTTAGATACTCCTTTTATTACATATTTTTAAATACTCACATATAGGTGAGGTCAATTAAATGATTTTTAAGGGTAATTAAATAAAATAACCTTTGGCACACATATCCTACCTAATAAAGGATTGAGGGATGTCACACATCCCATCACATTTAATTTAAAAATAAATAACTGAAAACACTATGAAATAAAATAAAATAAAATAAAACCAATACATAAAATGTTTTATTCAAAGCTCATGATCATCAATACACATTCAGTGACTACATATTTAAAACAACTTTCTAGCATTCATTTTAATTCATCATTTCATAAGATAAAACTAGAAAAAATTAATGATTAATTATCTTAGTACTCAAATAATTAATTTTATCTTATTCTATATAATTATACTATATAATCCCATCTTCAATGATTTTAAATAAAAAAACTAATTAAATTTTATTTACAATTTTATAAAAAAGTACCGAATTCTGTACTTGGAAGTAACTCGGTGAGTACCTATCTTAACTTCTCAGTATGGTCCTTGTGTATACAATTCACTAAGATGACATATAACATACATTACATGTGTCTTAATTTCATGCTATGGACTATCAAATTAATGAAACATAGAACACATGAAAATTAAATTACCTCTATGATTTAATGCATGTTGAGTCTTTAGTATGATAAGACTATTCATGACTTGTAGTTTCTATTATTACGCAACATTTAATATAATATAAAACCTAATTATTGATGTGCACTGTCAATTAAATGACTCATATAACATTATTTTATTATTTTTAATGTATTAATTAATTAAATTTAATATTTTTATATAAACAGGTAAAGCATATGGTGTGTGAAGTCTAGACACAAAATGCATACTTTTCTTCTCTGAATGTACACAGTACAATCTTAGGGACTTAGCATGTACTTACCATGGACATTTATGAGGTACATGACACGTAGTTATGTTACATGACGTGAAACTACATGTTTTACGACTACCATTCTATATGCGTCATGTATTAAATACATACGGTGTATTAATTACATGAAATATCTTGACCCCATGTTTTACACCACAAAAACCCATGGACTGAAGGTTGTGTGGAAAATATACACGAAATTTATTCCTCCAAACCATGCACCACTTTGTCTAGTCAACATGTGAGGTATTTAATGCATGTGGTGTGTATTTATTACATGATTCCCTAGTGTCCGCATGAGTGTCATGTTTTATTGAATAAGGATACACAATATGTGAAAAAGGAGTACACGTCATCTAACCTTGTGTTATCCATCCAATGTTTTTGGTACCCTTGTATGGGTTATTCAGATTGGGTATTTGTTAATTAATAAATTATATTGGATATGTGAAGTAGAAATTAATAAGATGAAGAGTATATATTCCTGAAATTTTAGGAACTAATTAAAGATTTAAATTAAATCTAAAATTTAAAATAAAAATAATCAAATGTAATATTAAAAATTATAAATTTGAACACTACCTCCTTTTATACTGATTTTTGTTCAAAATGAAGAAAAAGTGCATGTTAGGGCAATTGAAAATATTCTTTTTTCATATTTGATGGATCATTGACAATGTACAAGATGTAACATCATGACCAATAAAAAATTTCTAAAGAATATGGACAAATAAAATTATGGAACCAAGAGAAGATCTTTTCACATTAATTTTATAAATAATTTAATTGAAAAAATATTACCTCACCCTTAAGGTCTTTATTTTTTTAAGGATAATGATAACTCCAACCCATCTGGTGTTATGTCATTGTGATTGGATGACACAAAGCAGATCTCCTATAACAATGATCCATACATGTTCATTTGATCTATAAACACCATTGATTAAATGTTAGGTGTTAGCATGTTCTTTTGACTTTATTGAATTTATTGTCTTGACATATTCATGGACCCTTAGGCTTGATGGAATTTTACCTTGTTCTTATTGGTCTTGAGAAGAATAGAGGAGGAGAGTGATCTTGAGAGGAATCCATTGTGCACAATGATTAACATTCTCTATAATGTAATAGAGGCCTATTTATAGACCTTGGGTTAGAGTTTAATATTTAATTAAATGAACAAGGGGCGTTAATAATATATGAAACCCATAAGAGACCCCATTCAATGTAATATAATAATATTATTATTTTACTTCATGACATGTTCTAGATCGCACAATGATAAATATTTATTTTATAATCTTGAAAATAAATATTTATAACCATACCAAAAACTCATTCTATTCATCCTCTTCGTCATTTATTAAATCCATGCATATTTGTTTTAAGAAATATTATTCGTTTAATAAATTAAAATGAATATACTATTTCTGTTTTGGAAAATAAATATTAACTAAATATTTACATAATTAAAAAAATAAAATATTAAGGAATAAATAATTATTTATTACTGTGTAAATAAAAAAAGATAAATAATATTATATATTCATGCAGTTAAACAATAACATAATAAATTAATATTTATTTAATATTTTTGGTAAATTAATAAATCATGAATAAATGTTACTTCTTGGTATAAATAATAATATTTATTTTAATTGATAAATATAAATAATATTAAACCAATATTAATGGAAACACTCTGTACATTCCCTTCTATGCCTATTCCTAAATAGTATCAGACAAGATTTCCCAAAGTACAAGATTACTATCTAATATAGGGTCATGGAGCAAATTGATAAAGAATCTATGTCAGAATGACACAAAACACATATGAATGCTCACAATGTAATATAATTGTATTTTCATAATATCTTATCAAGGAGGTTTCATATTAATTATATCAACTTATATGCTTGATAAATATTTCTTTGAATAGCTAAAATAAACTCATTCTTACACCATATCCTAAGAATTTAATGTGATCGTTTCATTTCAATAATATGGATATGATATCAACTTACATAAAAAATAAGGGAAAAATTCATCCTCAACTTATTCATTAATAACATGTCATTCGTGGCACACACAACATATCCAAATTCACTAAGATTAAATTTATTTATGGTTTTGAGGAATAAACCAAAGTGTGTGATACATGAATTTAATTAATAATAATATTAATATTTAAGGATCATTACACATTCTCACAGAAAGGAATACCTAACTACACATAAACAGGTATATTATATAAAGGTGTAGATGTTCTCATAATCTCTCATATTAGAGATTTCCAAGTAAAAAATTCATGAGATAATGTTTTATCTACATATAAGTACTAGAACCTAACAATCAAAATTATTTGTGTTTAATCATATAATGACATCCAAATGTATAACTATATTTAAGGATATATTCATGACATTTCATGGTTCTCATCATAGCGAGGCACTACTATAACCTTTTCCATGCGATAAAATACTCTAAGAAATTATTACATTAAAGTCATGTAGAACAATGAAAAATATATAATAAGACATTTATTAATATTATATTATTTTAATATAAATGAAATAAAAATTACCAATAATTGGATCTAGGAAACCAACTCCAACACTTGGAGTGAACTTTTTTATTTGGGGTGTTAGGTAAACATGATATAGGATCATTGAAAATTGAGATGTATGTCTATGGAGAGTGTTATGAGCTCTTACTTACCCCGATCCTCGAGTTACCATGGGTTGTTGGGTTTTGTGTTTTGAATTGTGATTCTTGATATATTTTGGTTCTTAATGATGGTGATCCAAATTGTTTTATTGGTTTATGTGTTTTGAGGGATGATAATGGGAGTTGAACTAGGGTTATCCATTTAGCTTTCAAAACCTATAAGACTATATAGAGCCAATGTACTAGGAATTGATAGATGGAAACTAGTTGATCCATACTCGTTGCAAAGAGGGAATGATATGGGAGTTCGTCAAGACCAATTTTTTCAGTGGTTTGTTCTTGAAGAGGTAAAGGAAAGGAAAGTTGTAGAGAATATGGGTATTCATAAGTTCCAATGGATGGTGAAGGTGTACATTCACCACTTCAATGAGACGATTCACTTTTCTCAAGAGATGATGTTGAGTAACTCATTAAAATATCATCTTCTTATGAGGTGTCTTTATCCATATCTTAATGGTCATATTCTCTCATCTGAGCTAGTATCATTTAAAGAATTATTGGTAGAGGTGTTTTTGGACAAGTTAGTTTTCATAGGGTGACCAAAGATGTACTAGAAAAAGAAATGGTTTTAAAGTCTCATATATAACATTGGTTATTGAAAATTGATGTGATAAATTATTTTTTACACCAGTTAATATTTATCTAATGTAATAATTGAACTAAATAGGTTTTATACATAAATTATGTAATAATAAATTGTATAAAACCATATTTTCTATGTTGGTTATGACATAACTGATGTAGAAAACCTATTTTTTATGTCAGTTATCTCATAGAGAATATAGAAAACCTTTTAATAAAAACTACAGAGTCAATGAAATTTTATTTTTTTGTTGTACATTCGATTTGACCATTGCAATAACCTAACTTTATTTCTAAATATCCCTTGACAATCAATATCTCTCATTCATAATCACTTTTACCATCTGAATCACCACCATCACTCCTCTTTGTCACCATCACATCCTTCATCAGTGCCTTTATCATCACCTTCTCATTCCTTGCTTTATTCTACCACTCCTCTAATATTTCATCATAGTTTATATTCATAGTTACATTTTTCCACAAATCATTGTTTATTTTAATTTGATGAATGGGTTTTTTGTCTTATTGTTTGATTAAGTGATAATTTGGTGAATGTGTGTCATAAATCATATAAATTTACTGTTTAATCAATGATTAAGGTATGTTTAATGGGTGTTATATTTGATTTAAAGATTATTTAATGGGTTTCTTAGTATCTATGGTATATTTAATTTTATTGAATAAATATTTAATTAATTGTTTTATTTTAATTCATATATTGATTTTTTAGAAAAATCTATATTACGTTTAATTTACTTATAAATTTTTTCATGTAATGTAGGGTATGTTTACTTTACTAAATGATTGTCTTGCGTAGTTAAGATATCTTGTTTTCTTACATTGTGAATGGGTGTTTTGGATTTTAAATACATCCATACTTATATAATGGGTTATATAATGATTTACCTATTAGGTATCTCATTACCTTCCAATTATCCTTTAGAAACTAGTTTATTATTGAAATATTTAATTTAATATCTCAATTAAAATCTTAAAATAATGAATTTTTTCTCACATTTTTATACTTCGGTAAAAATAAATTTACAATACTTTACATGACTTGGTTACATTATATATAAACATATTATCACATAGTGGTACTCTAAAAAACATATCTTTACTTATGTTTTGATAATAATATAACAACTCATTATTTAGCTCTAATAAATATAGTATAGGACATCCCTTTCCAAAAAAAATACTTTGTTGTATTTTTTATTAAACATCTTCATGATTCTATCTATTATGAATTTTATAATCTCATGTTTTCTCACAATCTAATATTTGATATTATATATGGGATATTTTTTACTATTTAAAATTAACAATATTAAAATAAATTGTAGAATTATTGAATTAGTGAATTTTAATTCCACTATATTTTTTCAATTTTCTTATATTTTCTATTTTACATAGTAAATTTTTAATCAAATATTATATTTTAATTATAAAACATGTATTTATGTAACCATTATATTTGTAATTTTTTTTAAAAATATGGATGTTCAAAAATCATTTGACCATATATATTTTGGCAGTTTATTGGTGTATTTTTATTTATAGAATTAAATTTGAACTTTAATTTCAATATATATTAAATTATATTTAATACCTAAAACTTCTTATATGTGATAATGTGCCATAGTTGGATTAATTTATGGTGAACCAGTGATGAATATAAAGATATATTTGAGGTTTTTTTGGAATTATCGAAACAAAAAATTCACAATAATGATATATTTTTTTATGCAGGTTTGAAGGATTTATGTACTAAAAATTTGAAAAGTAATAAAGTCAAAGATAATTTAATTTCTCATTGTTTTAATCCATATTACAAACCATGGATTTGAAAGGGTGAAATTGGGATGAATTGAAGATCAATTGAAAATGAATATTTTCAATATGATAAGTCTGATCAAATTGAAGAAATGATTCGTGATATTAGAGTAGATTCAGTTGAGAAAACACCGTTGAGAGGGGGAGTATATGGTGATATTACAAATCCATTTTATTAAGTATTTGTGAAATTTATGATTTTATCAACAATGATTATATTGTTCAACTTGAAGGGAAGAAATGGATGGAGTGAAAATAGTTTTACATAGGTGCTACTACTGTTGAAAGACATAGTTCTTGAAGATAAAGTTCTTCCAGATTCACATCAAAGTGTGAAAAAATGTTATTCTTGATGGGTTTTGGGTACAATAAGATGCACTCCTACCCAAATTATTTTTTTATATATAATAATTAGTATGAATGTTGGTTATAGTGTCCTAAATATGGGACATCATGGTATAAGTTGAATGAAAAATCAAATGGTGATTTAGAAATTAACTATACTCCTATAAAAGAAATTTGGTATATTTTAATAGTTTCTTATTTAAATATATTTTTAAATTATAATTATACTAAAAGTGTAATATGGAACATAGATGAGTGAATATATATGCCAAAATTAGACCATCAAGATGATTATTTATAATTGAATAAAATTGATAAAAAATTACATACCTTCATAAATGAATGTATAAATCTAAAGCATGGATTGTGGATTGATGGAATGAATAAATATTAGATACTTAGTATCAAAAATTGTTCATGAACTATTTTATTTGTAATTTATAACTTATTTCTTAATTTTTTCATAAAGAAGAAATATATCATGTTGATTTTAATTATTTTTGACAAATACTTTATGGAAATGATATTGATGTCTTCATGTGACCATTAATTGATGATTTGAAACTTTTAAGGGAGGATTGTATCTTAGTGTATTATTATTCTAAAATGGAGTATTTTTAACTGCATGTAATGAATTTTTATCTATAAATTAATTCCCTAGAAATGGTAATTTTTCTAAATACATTGTTAAGAGGCTTAAAGATTCTCTAATTTGTAAAGAATAGACATGATATTATTAACTAAAACATGAGAAAAAAATATTATAAATGGGTTATAAAAGGTTTATTTATATGTATCACCAATATTAAATATTAAAAAAGGCATTCAATGACTCACAATATTTTTATGTTTTTTCAAAACCTTTATTAACCGGTCTATATTTTGGGAGTGAAAAAATATTTACACCTCATTCAGAAAGAAACTAAAATCTATTAATGATAGAAATATATGGAATAAATGATAAATATTTTTTTTGAGATTCCATAATATAGATATCATGAGTTCAAACATAGCATTTAGTTTTTTACAAGTTGATAAGAATATATGTGACATTGTTATTGGAAAACTATTAGATATTAAAGGTAAGACTAAGGATGGGTTAAATGCAAGATTATAGTTATAATCAGTGGGACTATATTTATAGTTATCCCCTACTCATAATGTAAGATTAAAATACCTACTTCCATTTTGTCATAAATTATCCATGATAGAGAAATTTAATTTTTTTCAAGTGCCTCTATAGTATCAAAGATCCATGGGAGTATTCTTCAAATGCAAAAAATTTTGTGACACTAAATTATTTGAAGTTAACAGTCCCAAAATATCCTAATTTTCATTTCATGATGCATCAATTCCTACCAGTTTCATTGAATGAAATATATTCCATCTATTTCCAAATGACAATCATGAAGGTGTGTTATTTTTCATTACCATTGGTAATAAAGTGATATATCTGAATTTGTTGAAAAATTTAGAGAATAATTCAGTTTCTATATGTTTTAAAATAGAAATGTAATTTACACCATACTTTTTTGATATGATGGTGTATTTAATGGTTCACTTGGTGTGATAAATAATGAATTTTTGGTCTTATATATATACATTGGATGTATACTTTTGAATGGTATATGATGATTTTGAAGGGGTATGTTAAAAATTCATATCGACCAGAAGCCTCCATTATTTTTAAGTATAATTAGAATTTTATTGTAGAGTTTTTTATAAAAAACTTATATATAGTAGATAATATCAGTTTTCCTATATATCACCATGAACAAGTACATTTTTGGGGAAATGGGATTCATAGATTGAAAGTAAAATCATTAATAGGTGAAAAAATAAATAACGTATATGTATTAATATTGAATAACATATATTATGAAAATATATATATAACAATTGAAATTAATTTTTCAAATAATTTTATACAAAGAAGAATGATATGTATATATTGAATGAACATAACAATATTTTATCATGGTTTAAAGAGATAGTGTATGCTAGATCAGATGCATCAGAAACATTGATATGGTTAGTGGAAAACCCAATTTTATATTTGATAAAATGGTTTGAGTATGGAATTAATGGGTATACATTTTATAGAATGTATGAGGACAACAAAAGTGATGTTCAGAATAATAGTTTATTAGAGTTCATAGAAGTAATTAAATTATCAAGTAAAAAATAGAAAAAATCAATCTCGGTGTCAAGTTCATATTATAGAGTTATTAAAGAAATATGGGAAATTAATTATGTAATATTCCAATTGTTTGATGAGGTATAATTATGTTTAAATTTTGGTTAAAATCATTTTAAATGGTTAGTGGAATGCCTCTTGGGAGTATGGAAGGTCTTTGGGGTACCCTAGGGGCCCAGGACCTAAAAAAGAAGACAAAGGGACCATATAGTGCGTGAATAATGGTTTATATATGGTTAGTACTAACCATGAACCATGACCGTGTGACTTCAAAAAAGGGGGAGAATGGTTTCTAAACCCAGAAAGGGGTGCCTTGGAAATCATGCAATGATATAAAGACCCATTCTAATGGATTCTGTATATTTTTTTTAAACCATGAGTGTTCCCCAAAAAAACCATGTGATTCGGTATCCTCGTAGAATGATGAGGCCATATGGTTAGAACATTGTCTGCAAAAAAAAATATCCAAACAATACACCTCATTAAAATTGTCCGTTTTACCATTTCCCTCCCAATATTAAATCCAATTACTTCAATTTTAACTATCATTTATTATCTATCTGCCTATGGTTTGAACTTCATTCTCCCAACTCCATGAAGGATCATTATCTATCAATTATATTGAATTTTAGGTGTTCTATATCATGGTTTTATTCCATATGTAGGAATTTGAATCTGTTTCTTTGTATTTTCTAGAATATTCACACCATAGTTGTTTCTCTTCTTCTGACTCTCATGAGACCTGTTTCCAGTGAGTTCTTCTTGTCTATGATTAAGGGAATTTCAAGTTGAATTAAAGGCTGGGGTTGGATGATTAGTCTTCTATGAGAAAAATGTAGGTGGTCGTTTTACAACATAATATTGACGTTGATCATGGTATGTGGTTGTTCCATTTCATTTTCATGTTATGAATTTTGTTTCATTATCCAATAAAAGTAAATTTGGTCCTTAAATTGATTTATGTAACCCTTCATAGACCTCATTGGGCTGTTGATGTTTTCAATATCAAGACTAAGTTCACTAATGTGGGGTTTTAATCCATTAAAAATGGAAAAGTGAGTTATAAATGATGAAATATAGGGTTTAGGTGATTAAAACAGTTTTATTTTTTATATTCTAGGTTATCATGGAATAAGGGGTTGTTTGGACTAATTCAAAAATTAAAAGTGTTATAAATTAAGAAAACAATAAACAGAAAATGGTAAAAAGTGGCTCGAGTATGTTGTCAAATGGATTTAAAGAACCTTAATTGGTTGTGTTATATGAATAAATGATAAAATTATTTTATTATGAAATTATTTTAATGATGTTGAGTGAAATATACCATGTAATGGCCCGGACCCCTCCGGTCCATTCCTTGTTGAAATCGATGCGGTCAACACGACGTGCGTTATAATGATAATTTTTAATACTGATGATAACGTAAAAATATGTTAAATAATAATGATGATGACATAAATTGTGTGATTAATTAAACTAAAAAGAGAATAATCATGATAAAATGATTTAATGGGTGTTATTATTATTAATGATGTGAAGTGGGAAGGTGTGTGACCCATTATAGGTTGATAAATGAAACATGCGGTTGATTACTAATTGAGTAATTGTTGAAATTAAATTTGAATAATAATAATGGGTGTTGTGTTATTAATATTATTCATAATATTAATGAGAAATTAATAAAATGAGTTATGATATTTATTGCAAACAAATAAATGAAGATGCACAATGGAAGCATGGTGGTGCGTTAATAAAATTAAAGGTGAGTTCGTTATTATTATTATGTTAAATAATAATAATAATGGTGGTGTAAAAATATGTTGGGTTTATTAAATTGAATGACTTTAATTTAATAAAAGTGGTTTCAATTTAATCAGTGTGAAATAAAAATAAATAGAATTAAATAATTAAATTGACGGATGTTACGCGACATTGATGTGGCATGGTAAGATTCAGATATCCAACGGGGTTATTTAAAGTGGTCAATGCGATGAGCATAAATATTATCATTATTAAAAATAATAATGGTGATGAGTTAATAAAATAAGTTGATGAATTGTTTTTATTATTGAAAAACAATAAATGACAATGATGGCGTAAAACTATGTGCGAGAGGTTAATGAAATTAAAGGTATTAAAAAGGGGTTGAATATTTAGTTATATTAATTTTGTTTTGTCGTGGATATGGTTTTAATTAAATGGAATGGTTTTAATTTAATATGAGAATAACCTTGGTAAACTAATTTAATGAGATTAAATTAGAACATTAATGATGGGTGTTATTATTAATAATAACATGGAAGAGTTAGATTGGAGAGAGAATGATATAATAGAAAATTGAGAAATAATAAAAGAAAAAAAGGAAAGGCAATTAAGAAGGTGGGGCGTGATTGACATGGAGCTAAGGAGGCGCCACTTTTGTGGTGGCGTGGGTTTGAGGAGGTTCTTTTGTAAGTCATTATTATTATATATTATAATAATGATTATAAGGTATTAATGGGAATAAAATTAAAAGAGAAATAAATGTAAAAGGAGGGAGTGTTTGTTTCCAACGTGAAAGAGACCAAATCACGATTGATTTGGAGTTATAAAAATAAATAAATAAGTAATTATAATAATAATAAAATAATAATATTATTATTTTGGGTGATCAAAACTTAAAAAGTCTATAACTTCTTCATATGGTGTCGGAATGACGAACCGTCAGCGGCAGTGTAATCCTGTAATTAAGACGGTCATTTTAAGACCAGTGATGGATACCTTTTTATGAGTTATGTCTCGGGTCAACGAAACACACATATTAATAAAATTAACGTCTTTTTTTAAAACGTGTGGAAACCACGTGACGTGTCGTGTGTTGACCAGTCAAAACACGTAACGGGTGTACAGTCACACCGTGTACTCATTAATACACGTTGCATACTGTTTTACCTATTCGTTGGCTATATAAGAAAGGGTCGCGGATTATTTCCAGACCAATCTCTTCTTCTCCGCACGACGACACTCTTGGATGATCAAGAAGTCTTCCTCCTCTAACTTATTTGTCTGAGCTCCGAATTACGATCCGTCAGCGGCCACAGGATTGTAGCGACGAGACGAAGCTTCTAAGCCCATACTTGTCACCTTTCCTTCCGGCCTTCCTTCTCTAGCTTCCATCCTAGGAGGCATTTGTCGGGTTTGGCGAAGGTGGAGGACACCGAAGGACGTCGTCGGAAGCGGCGTGATCGGGACCTTTTGAGGTAGGGATCTCACCTTTGTCTCTCTAATTTGTGTATCATGTGTGGCGGGTATCCTTTTGTTCTCATGAGAAATGGTTGAACCTTTAAATAAAGATAATAACTGGTTAAAGAATGGGGTTGGGAAGTTAGTGATTGTTGTTACCTTACTTTTTATATCCTGTGATATTATATTTGTGATTTGAATGAGCTTCTACCTACTGAAAATCACAGTCGTTGGGGGCCTTTGCTTACGCAATTAAATGTTGCCCTCTCCTTCTGTATTTTCTTATGGATGGAAACTTCATGAAATGTGGAAATCGGTTAATCACGTAAAGTTGACTTTTTAAATGAAAATCTAGAACCCTTGTGTGATCACCCCGGTTGAACCAAAATAGAATAATGAACATGTGGGTGTTGGCTTGGTTATGTGGCATGTGTTGGGGGTGTTTTTTGGGCTGTTGTGGTTTGGGTGAGCAGCGGGGCTGCGACGTTTGGGTGGTGATCTTATTGGAATGGTTGATGGTGGAAACGTGGAGGTGTGAAATGTTTTGTAAACGATGGGGTTGAAATGGGAAGTGGTTGGTTGTGGAAAATGCCTTTATTTATGAAAAGTGTTTTGATTATGAAAATTATTTTGAAGTAAAAAGGTGTTTTCAAATGCGGAAATGTTTTGTCTGTGGAAATGGTTTTATGTGTGGAACTTTGAAATAAATGAATGATGGAATGTTGTATGGTTGTGATAATCTTTTGTAAATGAAATGGCATGTGGTTGCTTGCGTTTTACCTAACCTTGGTTGTGGATGGCAGGGATATGTTTGTGAAAGGTTTTGTCTGGATGATAGTTGCCCAGTAGTAATATTTTGTTAAACCATTGCATGAAACATGAAAACCTAAATGGGGTTGGGGGATGATTGTTTGGTTGTGGATGCATGCTTCGTGGTAGCAGTGCCGAGGCACATGCTCAGTTTCTCTTTTTAAGAAGCCATAGGTTGGGTTGTGTGTTTGGTATATGTATATATATAATTTTATCTTTGTGTTTTGTCACACCACACCCATGTCAAGCACCTAGTGCCGAACACTCCCATTTTATGGGAGAGGGTGTTCCCCCTTAGTTACTAGCTCCTTCCTGCTCCTTCTTCCATAGGCTATGATGGCTTGAGGTGACCTTACACCCAAGACTCTTCGGGTAGGTCTCGGAGGCTGTGATGGCTTGAGGCGACCTTTAGCCCAAGACTCTTCGGACAGGCTTACCGTTCCCAAGAACCTTCGGGATGATGCCCAGGTGTCTGCGGGCGGGTTAGCGGTTGTGGCCCAGGTGTGTGCGGGCAAGATGCGTGGTTGTGAGGCCCAGGTGTGTGCAGGCGGGATGCGTGGTTTGGCCCAGGTGTGTGCGGGCGGGAAGAGTGTGGTAGCGTCAGGACGTTTGCCGTTAGGAAGAGCAGCATCTAATTAAGTGGGAAATGGTGCGGGGTACCCAATACTTTTGTTCTATATATATACTAAACTTGTTTGTGTTACTTGGTGAGTGTGACCAGTGAGGCTGGGTGGATAGTTTTTCTTTGTTAGTTTCTGGTTCTTCTGTTTTCTCACGGGACCTTAGGGTGTCTCCCCACTTGTGCACGAGAGCTTTAGGTTTCCCTACTGAGTATACTTGTATGCTCACCCTACGTTTACTTTCAGGTTTCCAGGAGGACTACCAGGGCCGTGCGGGACCCTACTAGTCGGGCAGTTGGATTTGTTGCAGTTGTTGTTCTCTTTTTTTCTTTGGCATTGTACTTTTGAGCTTCCTTGTACTTGTACCTTGTTATAAAAATTGTTTAAACATGCATGTGGGCTTGGTTTGGGTTTATTTATATACACTTGTTCTTTTCCCTTTTTGGTGGTTGACTTGTCCTATTTATCGATCCAAAATAATAAAAAGGGTAATGCCTCCCATATTTGTGAAAACTCATACCCTTGGTGCTAGTCGCCAACCCAGGGCCTACTGGAGGCGGGACTCGGGGGTCATTATCTCCCTTTCACCATTTCCAGCTTAGGAGGGGCATCTTTGGTGGGAGGGGGTCGTGACAGAATGGTATCAGAGGCTGATGGTTGAGAGATAGGATGGAGTCTGGAGTTAGGCACAGTGAGGATTGCATGGGATGGTAGGGTAACATTGTTCGTTAATCTTGGTGCGTGACATAGGCCAGGGAAGACCGGCTAGGACACGGGATTTTAGGGCCCCCTATGATCCGATGCAAGGACTCTGAGCCTACCGAACGACCAAGTGAGACTATATTGATTGCAGGGTAGAGACCCTAGGGAAGGTACATGCATCATCATGTTTGTGTTTTACTTCATTTGGGTGTTCTGGGAAAGAAATTAAAATAAAATGATAATTAAAACTTTGAGTTTTTCCTTACTACTTGGGCTTAGGCGATCCTTGTTTACCGTACATCTATGGCACTTGGACGTTAACAGAAATGCAGAGGAGTGGGACGCGGACAATATCACGCAACAGAAGTGGCAACCCCAGCAAGGCAAAATATCGAGAGAGATGTTTCATATTTTACTTAAATGCTCTCGTTTATGTTTTGTTTAAATCCAGGAGCATCACACTCAATTGTTGAAACTCATTCTCGCCCATGCTTTGGGCCTGGACCTTGTTTTCCATGAGTCTATAATGCTATGTTATTTCCCTCTTTCCTTTAAATGTGTGTGAAGATTCCTTACATGTGGGGAGAGGAGGACCTGATCTCTAATCGAGACGCATTAATGTGGATGCGATTAAACCCGTGCAGGAGAGTCAGTGCCGCCTAAAGCGGATAATATCTCGACATGGGAGAAGGAATTCCTCAAGCCATGTGTTCGGGAAATTTATTGTTGTTGTGTATGGTGTTGGGGGTAGTGTAAGTTTGGAAAATCCTAATATATGGAAGTCGGAAGACCTAATTCCTAATCGAGACGCATTAATGTGGATGCGATTAAACCCGTGAAGGCGAGTCAGTGCCGCCTAAAGCGGATAATATCTCGGTATGGGAGAAGGAATTCCTAACTCATATAATTAGGGTTGTCGGTTGTTTCCTGTTATGACAAGAGCCCTGAGAGGTATCTTGCGGGGTGGTTGTTCGGATCTATTCTTTTTCTGGGTTGGTTTTTAATTCTCGAGGACGAGAATGTTTTGAGAGGTATCTGATGTAATGGCCCGGACCCCTCCGGTCCATTCCTTGTTGAAATCGATGTGGTCAACACGACGTGCGTTATAATGATAATTTTTAATATTGATGATAACGTAAAAATATGTTAAATAATAATGATGATGACATAAATTGTGTGATTAATTAAACTAAAAAGAGAATAATCATGATAAAATGATTTAATGGGTGTTATTATTATTAATGATGTGAAGTGGGAAGGTGTGTGACCCATTATAGGTTGATAAATGAAACATGCGGTTGATTACTAATTGAGTAATTGTTGAAATTAAATTTGAATAATAATAATGGGTGTTGTGTTATTAATATTATTCATAATATTAATGAGAAATTAATAAAATGAGTTATGATATTTATTGCAAACAAATAAATGAAGATGCACAATGGAAGCATGGTGGTGCGTTAATAAAATTAAAGCTGAGTTCGTTATTATTATTATGTTAAATAATAATAATAATGGTGGTGTAAAAATATGTTGGGTTTATTAAATTTAATGACTTTAATTTAATAAAAGTGGTTTCAATTTAATCAGTGTGAAATAAAAATAAATACAATTAAATAATTAAATTGACGGATGTTACGCGACATTGATGTGGCATGGTCAGATTCAGATATCCAACGGGGTTGTTTAACGTGGTCAATGCGATGAGCATAAATATTATCATTATTAAAAATAATAATGGTGATGAGTTAATAAAATAAGTTGATGAATTGTTTTTATTATTGAAAAACAATAAATGACAATGATGGCGTAAAACTATGTGCGAGAGGTTAATGAAATTAAAGGTATTAAAAAGGGGTTGAATATTTAGTTATATTAATTTTGTTTTGTCGTGGATATGGTTTTAATTAAATTGAATGGTTTTAATTTAATATGAGAATAACCGTGGTAAACTAATTTAATGAGATTAAATTAGAACATTAATGATGGGTGTTATTATTAATAATAACATGGAAGAGTTAGATTGGAGAGAGAATGATATAATAGAAAATTGAGAAATAATAAAAGAAAAAAAGGAAAGGCAATCAAGGAGGTGGGGCGTGATTGACATGGAGCCAAGGAGGCGCCACTTTTGTGGTGGCGTGGGTTTGTGGAGGTTCTTTTGTAATTCATTATTATTATATATTATAATAATGATTATAAGGTATTAATGGGAATAAAATTAAAAGAGAAATAAATGTAAAAGGAGGGAGTGTTTGTTTCCAACGTGAAAGAGACCAAATCACGATTGATTTGGAGTTATAAAAATAAATAAATAAGTAATTATAATAATAATAAAATAATAATATTATTATTTTGGGTGATCAAAACTTAAAAAGTCTATAACTTCTTCATATGGTGTCGGAATGACGAACCGTCAGCGGCAGTGTAATCCTGTAATTAAGACGGTCATTTTAAGACCAGTGATGGATACCTTTTTATGAGTTATGTCTCGGGTCAACGAAACACACATATTAATAAAATTAACGTCTTTTTTTTAAAACGAGTGGAAACCGCGTGACGTGTCGTGTGTTGACCAGTCAAAACACGTAACGGGTGTACAGTCACACCGTGTATTCATCAATACACGCTGCATACTGTTTTACCTATTCGTTGGCTATATAAGAAAGGGTCGCGGATTATTTCCAGACCAGTCGCTTCTTCTCCGCACGACGACACTCTTGGATGATCAAGAAGTCTTCCTCCTCTAACTTCTTTGTCTGAGATCCGAATTACGATCCGTCAGCGGCCACAGGATTGTAGCGACGAGACGAAGCTTCTAAGCCCGGACTTGTCACCTTTCCTTCCTGCCTTCCTTCTCCAGCTTCCATCCTAGGAGGCGTTTGTCAGGTTTGGCGAAGGCGGAGGACACCGAAGGACGTCATCGGAAGCGGCGTGATCGAGACCTTTTGAGGTAGGGATCTCACCTTTGTCTCTCTAATTTGTGTATCATGTGTGGCGGGTATCCTTTTGTTCTCATGAGAAATGGTTGAACCTTTAAATAAAGATAATAACTTGTTAAAGAATGGGGTTGGGAAGTTAGTGATTGTTGTTACCTTACTTTTTATATCCTGTGATATTATATTTGTGAATTGAATGAGCTTCTACCTACTGAAAATCACAGTCGTTGGGGGCCTTTGCTTACGCAATTAAATGTTTCCCTCTCCTTCTGTATTTTCTTATGGATGGAAACTTCATGAAATGTGGAAATTGGTTAATCACGTAAAGTTGACTTTTTAAATGAAAATCTAGAACCCTTGTGTGATCACCCCGGTGGAACCAAAATGGAATAATGAACATGTGGGTGTTGGCTTGGTTACGTGGCATGTGTTGGGGGTGTTTTGTGGGCTGTTGTGGTTTGGGTGAGCAGCGGGGCTGCGACGTTTGGGTGGTGATCTTATTGGAATGTTTGATGGTGGAAACGTGGAGGTGTGAAATGTTTTGTAAACGATGGGGTTGAAATGGGAAGTGGTTGGTTGTGGAAAATGCCTTTATTTAAGAAAAGTGTTTTGATTATGAAAAGTATTTTGAAGTAAAAAGGTGTTTTCAAATGCGGAAATGTTTTGTGTGTGGAAAGGGTTTTATGTGTGGAACTTTGAAATAAATGAATGATGGAATGTTGTATGGTTGTGATAATCTTTTGTAAATGAAATGGCATGTGGTTGCTTGCGTTTTACCTAACCTTGGTTGTGGATGGAAGGGATATGTTTGTGAAAGGTTTTTTCTAGATGATAGTTGCCCAGTAGTAATATTTTGTTAAACCATTGCATGAAACATGAAAACCTAAATGGGGTTGGGGGATGATTGTTTGGTTGTTGATGCATGCTTCGTGGTAGCAGTGCCGAGGCACATGCTCAGTTTCTCTTTTTAAGAAGCCATAGGTTGGGCTGTGTGTTTGGTATATGTATATATATAATTGTATCTTTGTGTTTTGTCGCACCACACCCATGTCAAGCACCTAGTGCCGAACACTCCCATTTTATGGGAGACAGTGTTCCCCCTTAGTTACTATCTCCTTCCTGCTCCTTCTTCCATAGGCTATGATGGCTTGAGGTGACCTTACACCCAAGACTCTTCGGGTAGGTCTCGGAGGCTGTGATGGCTTGAGGCGACCTTTAGCCCAAGACTCTTCGGGCAGGCTTACCGTTCCCAAGAACCTTCGGGATGAGGCCCATGTGTCTGCGGGCGGGTTAGCGGTTGTGGCCCAGGTGTGTGCGGGCGAGATGCGTGGTTGTGAGGCCCAGGTGTGTGCGGGCGGGATGCGTGGTTTGGCCCAGGTGTGTGCGGGCGGGAAGAGTGTGGTAGCGTCAGGACGTTTTCCGTTAGGAAGAGCAGCATCTAATTAAGTGGGAAATGGTGCGGGGTACCCAATACTTTTGTTCTATATATATACTAAACTTGTTTGTGTTACTTGGTGAGTGTGACCAGTGAGGCTGGGTGGATAGTTTTTCCTTGTTAGTTTCTGGTTCTTCTGTTTTCTCACGGGACCTTAGGGTGTCTCCCCACTTGTGCACGAGAGCTTTAGGTTTCCCTACTGAGTATACTTTTATTCTCACCCTACGTTTACTTTCAGGTTTCCAGGAGGACTACCAGGGCCGTGCGGGACCCTACTAGTCGGTCAGTTGGAGTTGTTGCAGTTGTTGTTCTCTTGTTTTCTTTGGCATTGTACTTTTGAGCTTCCTTGTACTTGTACCTTGTTATAAAAATTGTTTAAACATGCATGTGGTCTTGGTTTGGGTTTATTTATATACACTTGTTCTTTTCCCTTTTTGGTGGTTGACTTGTCCTATTTCCCGATCCAAAATAATAAAAAGGGTAATGCCTCCCATATTTGTGAAAACTCATACCCTTGGTGCTAGTCGCCAACCCGGGGCCTACTGGAGGCGGGACTAGGGGGTCATTATCTCCCTTTCACCATTGCCAGCTCAGGAGGGGCATCTTTGGTGGGAGGGGGTCGTGACATACCACGATAACAATGATAAATGGAAGAGTTAAACCCATGATGTTTTGTTGTGTTAAAATATCCATGCGTGTTAGACCTTGGAAATTATTGATTTATGAAGTGGTTAGAGATGGTGGATGTGATGCTTACAACCCATTATTAAGTATTTTGGAAATTTTATTCCTTATCGATGAGTTATAATGGATAGAAATGACAATCTACATCCTTGACTTGAAATGTTGGACATGGAATTCATTATTCTTGTCTAGGGTGTAGGTATAAAAATTTATACTCTAATATCATTTGACATGGCATGGGTAATTAGAATAATTCACCTCTATATCCATAATTGAAATGACTTATAAATTTAAATTTCTTATTTAGAATGTTTACCCACTAAAATTGATGGGTCAGAATCCTACATGGATGAAGCAGGTTTGGTGAGTTGGGGGTCAAGGTGAAACCCAAGGGCCCAAGTGAAAAATTGATAAAATGTTCATTTTGAATCCTGTTTGATTATTTCATTGTGAAATTATTCCTTTTTCTTAAAAATACACTTATTATAATGGATATTTCATAGATACCATTGGTATAGTCCTACTGAGTTTTACACACACCCAGATCGAGCCATCATTGGTACTTTAGTAGATTTAATGGTTTTGGGTCAGGATAAGGGCATATACCCAATGATTGATGGATGAGTTGGGATTTTTGGATAAATCATGGATTAGGGGACCAAAAATGATGTCGTGGTTGGGTTTTGGGATCCTCATTATTTTTTTATTTTTGTGGTTTCATTTATAATATGACACTACATTTACATGACATGTTTTCTGTATTAGTTTGTGGTAACTTATCCAATTTTAGGATCATGTAATGAGATGTAAGGATGTTGTTAGTTATTGACCATTATTACTTTGGTTATTTAGTATTTTTATTTCTACTATTGTATTAATTTGTAAAAGAGGGCATAGTATGCCCATATATATTAATAGACCCTTACTACTAATCAGCAACTTCTGGAATATGTGGAGACATGGCTGAGGTCATACAGTTAACTGGATTGGTGAACCTATTTAGTGGAACCCAGGAAAGGACGTCATAAAGTGTTATCAGAGGGGTTTATTTTCTTTTTCTTTATTATTTGATAAAAATAGAAAGGATAATATAATGTGCGGGGCCTTGGAAATGAGACCATTTATAAGAGTAGCTAACCCAAATTAACGGGAAAACCCAACTTCCAAAGATGGTATTTCGGTACATTATATTTTCTTGTTTTAATTTGATTTTATTTAAACTTGGGTGATATAAATGTTGTGTGATGTTACTGTTTTATAATATTTTAGTTGTTGTACATCATAACATGATATTGGATATGGATACATCATTATAGGCACTCAAAGATTTATATGACATACATCATATAAGACATACAATAAATTGAATGTTATGGTTGGGTTATGGGGAATGAAATGATTTTATTATTTCTTCATTGGTTAATAGATATAATTGCTAATAAATATGTTGTAATCGGTTTAAATTAAAAATATTTCAATAAAATGGTTAAAACAGTGTCAAATGGGAAGTTATAATTTGGAATCTTGGTTTACACTGAGTGGTACATGGTATAGGATAGGGATTTTTGAGGTAGATATCGTGTTTCCATTATTACTATAAGGAGAGTGTATACAATGCAGTTTATTTATGGATAGAGGCGACTCCACTTTTTTGTGGCTCTGGAAATGTTATGTTATGTGCCCTGAATGTGTGTTTAGAATTGTGGGGGGATTCTACTATGACGACACATACTAGTAGGGTGACATGAGTTCATCACCAAGAATTCATCTATGGTAGTGAGGCTAATTTCCCCCTTGGTTCTTGATTAAAGGGTGAAATAGAAATTCTAATAGAAATGAAAATACTTTATCCATTTTATGGATAGAGACCCAGGGAGAGATGTGACGAGTATGTTTGGTTTGACTAGAAAGTTTTAGTGAAAAAATTATCCAATGTTTGTTGGATAGTGTGGGTATGAGGTTACAAAGTTCTTAATAGATTTTATCTAAACTACAATGGATCACTTGGAAACATCTTTAGAGAAGAGGGTTATGTTATTAGCTTACATGTTATGTGGACTATTGATTTTATGGTGGTAAATTAAAGTCCATGCTTAGCAGTTAGAGGGCATGGTATAGAAAGCCTTCAAGGAGACATTCTTGGAGAATCTTTACCCTGAGACCATAAGGAGAGAGAGAGATTCAGAGTTTATGTAGTTGACCTAAGGGAATAGGTTAGTTATGGAAAATGTCGGTCGCTTCCCCGAATTGATGATTTTTGTACAGTGTTATTTAGAGATACAAAATTTAGAGTAAATAATTTTTAGTATGGACTTAGATGTGAGATCAAGTCTTAAGTAAATATATTTTATTTGAAGATGTTTGTTGAGGTGCTAAATCATCCTCTAATTTATAAGGGGATTCTTAATGAGGCCTATTTTGGTGTAAAAATGATTTCAGTAGGGTGATCTAAGGGTGAATCCTCAGATAATACAATGTGACATTGTGAGATATTTTTTATAGGTGGTGGTGGGAAGAGTATACATGGGGGAGGATCAGCCTCTCAAGGAGGTGGTAAAGATGTTTTCTGTAAATGTGGAAATCTTGGTCACACATATGGTCAGTTTCTTTGACAATTATTTGAGTTCTAAGGTTGAGGAATAATAGGAAACATATATAAGTTCTATAGGATCCCTTGATTTCTGGTTGGATATTGAGGATCTAGGATGATGTAGAGCATTAATAAGGGATCTACAACCCCATATTAGTTTAATAGTCAGAGTTATACTAGTTGTATCAGTTGGGGTGGAGGATGAGGTGATCTAGGCTAGAAGCAGTCATATCATTGGATTATTTAAACACATGGTACTCAGATAGAAGCACATGGTAAAGGGACAATTTAACTATATACAATTCATCCTATTCCTAGTGGTAGTGAGGCAGGAATATTGATTTTCTAAGTTACTGTTATTATAGATTATCTTGTTTTTAGTTCTTTATTTGATATCAAATCTTCCCATTGATTTTTATCTTCTCGGTTAGTAAATAGTTTGGGTCTGGCGATGGAACTATTGTTTGGACTTATGGAAATTGAAATACATCTAGGGTTGAAATTTGAGGATATGCGTCATTGTAATGAGTGTTCCCTCAACATTTGTTGCTACCATCTCCTCTAAGAATTATTTATACTTTATATTTCAGGTTTTGAATTTATATTAAGAATTTATTGGTTGGTTTCATATCAACATCACATTTATTGTTACCGTTGAAGGGACAATTTCACTTCTTTTAATGGTGACACTTATGTTTATCAAGGATGTTGTGATATCTAGGCAGGCCATACCGGGCCAGTCCACTAGTAGCTGAGTGAGTTCACTATACTAGTTGCGAGTCTAATACTTGGTGATGAGGGAGTGGAGAATGGTTTATTATATTCTACATTAAATTATTTTAAATACATTTTTCTTGAGGAGTTCTTTGGGATGACACCTATGATTGAGGTTGATTTTATGATTGTACTGATGCTAGTAGTCAATATAGTTTCTCTTCCACCTTATAGAATGGATCCCATGGAGCATCAAGATCTTAAGAATTAGTTTTGAGGAGTTGGAGGATAAAGGATTCATCCATCCAAGTACATCACCATGGGGTTATACAATTTTGTTTTCTAAGAAGGATAGTAGAATGTTTCATTAGTGTGTTGATTTTCGGAACTCGAACTGGATGATGATTAAGAACCGATATCATCTTCTATGTATTAATTAAATTTTTTATTAGCTAAGGGGTCACTGTGTGTTCTAAAAGATTGATTTGAGACTGGAATATTATCAAATTATGGTTATCTCTTTTGATATACCACGAACTAATTTCAAAAGTAGATACAACTTGTATAATTTCTTGATGATTTAGTTCTAGTTGATGAAAACTCCTGTTGTGTTTATATCCTTGATGAATTGAATCATTCACCTGTACTTGGATAAATTCATGTTTTTATTTATTGATGAAATCTTGGTGTACTCATAGACTCTATATGATCATGATAAACATCATGACATCATTCTAATTATACTAAAAGAGAATAGGATATATGAAAATCTATCTAAGTTCCATTTCTAGATCAAAAATGTATATTTCATGGTCCACAAAAAATATAAGTAAGGTGTGTTAATGGAATGTGATAAGGTATAAGCGGTCGTGTCTTGGTAATAAACCCTGATTTTCTTTATATTTGAATGTTTTTGGGTTTGTATGTTTAATACCATAGTTTCATAAAATACTTCTCTCACTTGGCAATTCCACTCTCGATCCTGACCAAGAAAGGTATAATGTTTGTGTGGTCTTTGGAATGTGAAATTTCATTCCAGAAGAAAAATATATATTTGATCAGTACACCAATTTTGATATTACCTGGAATATATATGCAGTATAATTTGTATTATTATGAATCAGTGATTGGAATTGGGGTAGTGTTGATGCAGGGAGATCAATTCATGGTGTTTGGATTAGAAAATTCGTGGTATCATGAAAAAAAACCAACATAAAATCTTGATTTTCCCATGGTTGTTTATGACTTAAAATGGTTATGGAATTATATTTTTTGTAAAAACATTTTTTTATATCAATAATATGAGCATCAATGGAATATTTTTTCAGTATTATTTAAATATCTAGTAGTGAAGGTGGGTAGAGTATATGAAGTATTTTTATTTTGAGATAACACATATGTCAATAAAGGGAAATAGTGTTGTTGATGATTTAATATGGAAGGAACAGACTCAGGCAATCTAGGAGTATAGTTCTGAGTTGAAAATGATGGCCTTATCCATTGAGATGCATATAGGTGTTCAGGAGGAGTGGGGAAAGATGACCCTCATATCATTATATGTTGATCCTATACTAATGAGATTGGTCAAATGACCAAATAATGAGGATTAGAGTATATTATTAAGGGATATACTTGATTGTTGGGAGCTACCTCCAAGATGGGCTATTGATGAAGATGAGATTTTCCACATTCATGGATATGTTATTATTCCTAATTGTATATGGGAGGTGTTGATCCATGAGTTTGTTTCTTAACAGTGGGTAATCCACCTTGGTTTGACCCAAATATACCATGATATTCATATATAGTTTTGGTTTCTAATAATTAAGAGAGAAATCATGGGTTTTGTGATAAGATTCTACACATATTAGTAAGTGAATGTTGAGAACCATGGGCCTATTAGTATATTTCAACAATTTACCATTATATAATGAAAGTGTGGAGATGTCACCATGGAATTTTTGGTGGGTTATAGGGGAATACCTGGAGAAAATGTAGCAATATTAATTATTATGGAACAGTAGACAAAGGTATCACATTTCTTACCAATTATAGATAATTTCACCATCAATTAGTGGGGTGACTTATAAGTTCAATAGATAATAGTTTTTCATGGTGGCCTAGAGTATAGTCTCGTATCATGGTCCACATTTTACCTCAAACATATAAAAATGTTTGTATAAGTAAATTACTACCCAAGTTCTTTTGTGCATATCCTTCCACATGAAAACAAAATAGAAATTAGAATGTACTATCTTGGTGATAGAGGAAATTATGAGAGAATACACCCTAGATTTTGGTGAAATATGGTAGAAAAAATAATATATTGTCATGTTGACCTATAATAATAGTTATAAAGTGACTATTTAGAAGCCACCATATGATGATATATTTTTAGGACGTAAAGATCATCAATATTCTCAATGGAAGTTGGAGAATTAGATTTATTTGGGTCGAGTCTCATGTCATAGATGTCAGAGCAGGTTTAGTTGATCTGGAGGAATTTGAATATGAATTAGAATAGATAAGAGTCATATGTAGATTGATGTCTTCAACCTCATGAGTTCGTAGTGGGTGATCATGTGTTCCTTCAACTTTCCCCATAATCGGGTCACCATCGGATTCATAAACAGGGTAATTTGGTAACAAACATTTCAGGACACTTGAGATTGTGGAGATGATCAAACCTATTACATATTCGTTGGCTCTTCCATAGTGATTTGGTAATGTTCATAAAATTATTTACATGTAAAAAATTTAGAAGTATCACACTGACCATTCTATTGTGATCAATGTTTATGATGTTTAGATTGAAGATTATTATACCTTTAAGGATCATTCAGTTCATATTGTGTACTGTAGCGAGAAGGATCTTTTGTGTATGACCGTGGATTTGGTCTAAGTTATAGGGAAGCACAGATACATTTAGGAAAAAAATTTGGTTATGGAAGATGATTTTCGGTTCTAGTGGCACATCCTTTCTACCTTATAGGATTATTGATTCTTAGGAGAGTAGCTTGAGTATGACCCATTATAATATGGGGGATCTTGTAAGATCCTGAATATTTGATGAGGTACATTTCTATTTAAATTTTTGTTAAACATATTTTAAATGGATAATCAAATATCTACTAGGATTAGGGGAGGTATTAGGGGTTCACTTGGGGTTCAAGACATGAAAAAGAGGATATATGGTTTATATATTTCATAGTGAATAATTGGACCACTATTAGTATTAACTGTGCACCATGACAACATGACATGGAAAATGGGGGAGGACCATTTTCAAACCATACACAATGAGTGTCTTGGAAACTATGAAAGAATGGATAGAGACATTCAAATGGATCCCATATATTTTTTTTATATTGTGTAGGTGCATTATAAAATAGTGAGACTCAGTTTCCTCATGGATAGAGGAGGCCACATGGTTTGGAAAACTATACTCTTCATGAAAGGTGGGTATTTTACCATTTTCTCTCATAATATTATATTCAATTATCCTAATTATCACCCTCATATCTCATCCAATACCATAGGGTGTTAATCTCCTTCCGTTAACTCTTCCAAGGATAATTCTTCTTTGATTCTAGGGTTTTTGAGGTGTGGTTTATTGTGATTTGAAACCCCGAGTAAGTCTCAAAATCCATTTCATTCTATTTTTAATAAGATTCACACCAGGTTTTTTTCAATTATTCTAAATTTCAGGATACCTACTTCTAGAGAGTTCTTCATCTATGTGATTGAGGGTGTTTTAGGTTGGATAAGAGGTTGGGGTTGGATGAGTAGTCTTCTACGAGCATAAGGTAGGTGGTTCACAAGATTTCTCCCATAGTATTAATATTGATCTAGTTTATGTGGTTGTTCCATTGTGAATCCATTCTACATATTTTGTGTCATTTACCAAAGAAACTACATTTGGGCATTAAATTGATGTGTGAGACCTTTCACAGACCCCATTTGGTTTGTTGAATATTTCAATACTAGGATTAAGGCCACCTATGGGGTGTGTTAATGCCTTGAAAATAGAAAAATTATTTTTCAATGATTAAATAAAGTATTTAGGTTATTAAAATTATTGTACTTGTCATTTAAATGGATTTTATTGAATAAGGGGTTTCATGGATTAATTTGAAAATTAAAAGTGTGATGAATTATAAAAAGGAATAAAAGGAAAATGGTACAAAGGGGGCCTGAATATATTGGAAAGTGGTTTCAAAGAACATTTAATGGGTTTTATATTAATATATGGTATAATGTTTTTATTTTAAAATCAGGTGAGATATGATGAGTAAAATAGAAAATATGAATAATGATAAATGGAAGAGGATAACCCATGATGTCGTGATGTGTTGAAAACTCCTAATGTGTTGGACCTTGGAAACTGTGGATTTATGAAGTGGTTAGAGATAATGGATATGAGAATTCCAACCCATGGGTATGGATGTCAGAAACGGTTCTCGTTATACTTAATTTAGGAAAGAGAGTCATGAAACATGACATCCTTGACTTGAAATTTCAAACATGGAATTCCTTATTCTTGGTTAGGGTTCCAGTATGATGATCTAGGCCCTAATGACATTTTACATGGTATGGGTGATTGGACTAACACGACAATGTATCTATAATTGAAAGTAATTATAAATGATCCATTTTATTTAGAATATTTACCCTATAAAATTCATTATTCTGAATTTTAACATTACAGAATTAGGTTTGGTGGGTTGGGGGTCATGGTGAAACCCAATGGCCTATGTGGAAAATTGATAAAATTTTCACTATGAAAAATGTTTCGTTATTTCCTTTTTTACTTGTTCAATTTTTCTTATGAATAAATTATTAATATACTAGATATTTTTTATACATTTATGGTGGTAGCCTAATGTGTTTTACTCACACCCTACTTTTGCCTCCATTTTCACCATAGCATATTTCATGGTTTGAGGCTAGGATAAGCGGAAAGATAGACGGATTTATGGATAATTTAGGATTATAAGATAGATCATGGATGAGGGCACTAGGCTTAATGTCAGAGCCTATTTGGGGGATTCATAACATGTTTTTATTTTAGTTTTCTATATTGACATATTACACTATTATAATATGTCATTTTTTATATATTAGTTTTTGTGCACTTATCCAGTTTTGAGATCTTGTTTTGAGATGCATGGTTATTGTTGGTTATTGATATTTTTTCACATTGTTTATTTTTAATTTTTATTTACATTAATGCCTAAATCTAGTAAAGAGGGTATAGTCTCACTATTTACCCTATTAGAACATCACTTCTAGTTGGAAGGCTTTGGCATATGGGGAAGAACACCGGAGGCTATGTAGCGAACTCGCATGAGGAATTAGTTTAGTGGCACCCAGGTTGGGACATTACATATTACATTAAATTTTTGGTTCCAATTTTTAATTTAAAATTTTATATCAGTAAAAATAGTTTAAAACATGATAAATTTGGTATGATACTCATTAATATGAATATATTGAAATATGTAACTTATTATTTCATCTTATAAACACATCTGAATGAAAATTTATATGTTCATTATCCATAAAATTTGCAATGTTATATTGTTTTTCAAGGGATATAATATTATTTTTGTGATTTAAAACATAATGAGGAGGATGATTTATTTGAGATACCAACTTCCATGGAATTATTATTAGATATTATTGATGACCACATCGTAGACATGGTTAGTTTCAAATAAAAAGGCCAAGAAGACGGAATATAGAAACGCAATCCTTTAGCAATTTCATAATATTATAGGTAATATATAATCATTTATTACTTAAATTTTTAAATTTCATAAAATGATGATATATTTTTTTACACAAAAAAATATTTTAATAAATGGAATAATTTTTTTGTTCATATTAGTTATGTTTTTTGTATCATTTTCCAATTGTTAAACATTACATAAAACAACCAGATTTGAATAAATGTTTACTTAAGATTTGTTTCATTATTTCAAAATCATATTGTGTTTCATATAATTTCTCAATATTCATTTAACATTTTTAACTCCTAGTAAACAAGATAATGTGTTTTCTTAGTTTATTTTATTTTATTTTTTGTATAATTTTCAAATATTTATTCAAATTTATATATAACAGTTGTATTTATATAATATTTTATGGTTTTTTTTCATTATATGTATTATAATTTTTTCAGTAATTTTTTTTACCATTATTGTAAAAAACTATAATGAATATGATAAAGAGTGGTTTAGTTTTTATTTTATTACATTGTTTGTATCATTTTAGAATTGTTATTGAAATTTATATGTAACTATTAGAGTTTTAAAATATTTTATTTAATATTTGTTTTACTTTTTTATATAATTAATCTATCATTAATATTGTGAAGATTTTAGTTATTTACTTTAAAAAATATGAATAAAATGGTTTTTTAGTTTAGTTTTTTTAGATAATTTTTCAAATTTTATTTAATTTTATATATAACTTTTGGATTTGTATATTTTTTTACAATTTTTTTTATTTGATTTATATGATAATGTTAGATCCAACAACTAATCCATCTTAAGATCTCCGGGTGGACTATACAAAGACTTTTATTGAGGATCTGTATAATTCTTCTACTCAGGAGCATCTACTTCCATAGTGACAGAAAAGTGTTCCAGGGTTGGTAAATTAGGTAGTACATGTTTACCAAAATTTTCAATTTATCATATCCAGGACAAGTGGATATATATTATGTTTGATGATAATGGTAGTATCAGGTGTCCAAATTGAATCAATATTGGAATTTGATTTAACGAAATCTTGATAGAATGTTAATATTTTGATTTGTGTTTAGAGAAGTGTCAACAAAGTGAAAATATCTTTGTTATGGGAGATGATTTTGGTAAGATCAATTATTATTATTCTACTTATCGTGATTTCTTTAAAATAATATAGGGGTTTAATTTATCATCAAATGCCATATGATATACATAATAGAATAGAAGTCAAGAAGAAATGTTTATCTTTGTATTCGAGGAGATGGATGGATTTTAAATCAATTTTCATATCATATTTAAGATATAGGGAAAGAGAAAATTAAAAATCTTGTGATGTATATGTTGGATCTAATATATAGATATGTATGTCTTTTAGATGGAACAATACAAGAGGGGGGGGGGGTGAATTGTAGGTTTAAAAACCTTTGAGTTTTAGAAACTAAGAGATTAGTTTAAATGATCTTAAACTAATACAAATACAAACACCCACAATTGTATTGAATATAAAAAGGTATGATGTATTGTAATACTAATGTAATGTAAAAAAACTGTATTCAATATGAACACAATAATCAGAGTAATACAAAGATGAATGATTCTACCTTAAAGCGTATAGAATCAATCAATACAATATGTAATAGAATGATTGTAATTGAAACAATTACAATTGAAAATGTAAATAAGAATGGAAACAATACAAATTCCTTTCTAATACAAGTAACAGCGGAAATGTAAAAGAATTACAATTGTTTTAACCCAAAGAGAAGGGTTATCCTTTCACCTAGGATAAAAGGTCTGTCTCACCAACACCTTGGTGAGCCCTCGATACGATGATTGAACTGTCTGTCTGCCTATCCCTGGCAGCCCTCGATACGATGATCGGCACGTCTGTCTGCCTATCCTCGGCAGCCCCCGATTTTGTAGGTAATCGACACCTCTGTCTTTCAATTGCTTGAAATCCCTCGATACGATGATCAGACGCACAAAGAAGATGAGAGAAGTTACATCATCTCTCTGTAGAATATTTATTGAAGCAAAGTATCACAGTTGTTCCACACGGTCTCATTCGTTCTCTCATTCATGTTATTCTCTCAGCTTCAAATGACCTCCTATTTATAGGCCTCGGGTTCCAACGGTCACAACTCCTCCAATGGTCATATTTCTCTGAAAAACTCGGAGGGACTTGGACACCTGGCATCATAACGGTCATATTTAAATAGAAAGCATGACATCGTTTTGATTAGTTTGTAACTAACTCAACGACATCGTATTGGTTAAAACATGATATATATTGATAAGCAATGGTACGATTTATATGAAACAAGTGTTTTTGTCCAAGTACCAAAACAAGTAATGAACATATGAATAGCAGAGTCAGTGTAATAAATTTGATAGAGTCAGTACGATACGATTGACATAGTCAGTACGGTACGATTGACAGAGTCAGTACGATACGATTGACAGAGTCAGTACGGTACGATTGATAGAGTCAGTACGGTACGATTGACGGAATCTATACGGTACGATTAACAGAGTTAGTACGATACGATTAATAAGACATTTGTGATTTCCAAAACAAAATATAGGAGTCAAAAGATAACATTTGACTCAACAATCTCCCCCTTTTTGGAAAGCACAACACATAAAGAAAATATAACAGAAAAAACTTATCTCCCCCTGAGTTTTTGGAAACTCTTCTGAATATGAATTTGAATACAACTAACTCCCCCTTAGGTATGGACTTTCCTAAGGATTGTATTCGTAGATTTTCCTTAAGAGTGTTGTAAAAATTCTACCCCTTTATAAAACATTCTCCCCTTTGTAAACATTATCCCCCTTTGTGATTTACAAAAAGAAAGGGGTAATCTTGAATTGTCTGAAGGAGTTAGAAAATAAACACAAGATAATGGATAAAAGAAAAGGATCATAAAAGTTATTACAAAACAAAGAAAGCTTTCAAAGGAAAACGAATACAAGTCATTTGTTTTCCCTTTCCTTCTCCTTCTTTATGAGCTCATGAAGAACAACTTTCATCTTTTTGATTTCTTTCTTGTCTTCAGAAATAGATTCCCCCTGAGTTCTGAGAAGCTCTTGTTGATCCGCAAAAATCTGATCTTGATTCTTGATAGTCTCCTCCTAGACTCTGATTACTTCTTCAAGGGTATCAATTCTATTTTGAAAATTCTTGTTATATTTGGATAACACAGAATTTTGATTCTTCAACAAAACCATTTCATCTTTGAAAGATGAAACCTTCAAGAATTCAGATTGAAAAACATTCATTCTCTCTTGCAAATCTTTCACTGAAGGAACATCGGCTCTTTGAGAAGACAAAAGATTCAACCTTTCAACCATTTCTCTGTCAAGCTTATTGAAAGCAACTGAAAGCTCATTTGACAACCTTATTATATCTTCAATAGCTATTTCATGATCATTGATTGAGCTCTCTGTTTTGTACGACCACTTGGTCATCTTATTGCAGGCCTTCTTATGAGCAACCGAACTTTCTGAAAGAACTTTCAAATCGGCTTCAACTGACAAAACTTTCTTCCTCAACTCTTTTACAGAGCCAAAATTCTTCTTTTGATTGTCAGTAATAAAATCAATCTTCCCTTACAGCCTTAGAAAATATGGAATGGTCTTCTCAACCCTTCTCAAAACATGAACAATGTAATCACTCTTCTTGAGAGAGATTGTATGTTCTGAATTAGTATCTTCATTGTACGATGCTAGTTCATACGATCTTCTTGAGTCAACAACTGGCTGTTTTCCTTTTTCTTTTTCTTTCTGCTTTCTTTCTTCTTCCACTCTATCACTAATGACAACAACTTTATCAGTGTGAGAGGATTGAGCACCTTGCTTTTCTTGAGATGACATTTTGTCCGGAGATCGTGCTTGATCGGCATGAGGAGTTTGTTGAACAACTTCACTCAGCTTTTGAAATGATTCCTCTCTACTCTTCTTTGAACATTGAAGAAATTCTAAAAGAAAGTCTCCTTCTTCTTCTTCCACTTCTTCTATCTCTTCCATCACTTGTTTTTGTTTTCCTTTCTCAGGGAGACTCTGTACGATGGGCTCTTGGTGCACTTCTTCCGTCAGTTGGGCACTAGCATCCTCAACCATTTTCAAAACTTTAGAGATATCAAAGTCTTGAGCCTTTCTTTTCAAAACAATTTTCTTTTTCTTTTCAGCCTTAAGGGTTTCTTCTACCCTTATTCTTTCTGCAAAAGCCTCAGCCGGGTCAAGTTCGAACTTTGGATCACCTTCCTTTCTCTGTTCCTTATCCTTTCTCCATTTTTCTACAACCTCCTTACGGTACCTTGGCTTCTTCTTAGGCTTTGAACTTGTTTGCGGATCAGACTTTTGAGTAACACCAGTAGATTGAATGTCTTTGGCTGGCATATGTGCCGATTGATTCTGAGCCAATTCAGCTTCTACATCTCTGACAAAAAGTTTTGAATTCTGATCAAAACAAACATTCAACTTCTTCATAGTACTTTTTCTAATCCAAGAGGGCTTCAAATCTATGGGGTTTACTTTCAAAGGAATGTCACAAAAATTCATACTTTCGAGAATGAACTTCGTAAGGATGGCTGGATACATAATCATTAGGGACTTAATCCCTCCTATCTTGACATTCTTAGTGGTTTCAAAAACATACCCCATGAGATTTACTTTTATCATATTTACAAGATAGTCAAGCATAAAAATATCAGAAACTTTCAGAGTTTCTCTATCCCCTTTCCTTGGGATAAGAAAACCTTGCATCCATAAAGTCACAAAACAATTTTCCGGTGAAAGATGAGAAACTTTTCTCTTTTCTTCATTAATAACAAACAAAGTCTTTTTAGAACTTTCTCTATTAAACGTACCGACTTCCTATGGTAGTTTGTGAGATGGACAGAAAGAATCCCCTTCAACAGAAACATTCAGAAAATGTGCCGCTTGTTTCACAGACATATACAATTTTCTATCGTACACAAAAAAATTGATAGTCATATCTTTGTCGAACGATACCGTTTTATAAAACTGACAAACTTCATCAAAGAGAACCGGATCTTGAGAAATAGGTCTTTCAACACACAAATGTTCCCATACTTGAAAGAGAATGATTCTTCTGATTGTGGAATCATACGAATCAAAAAAGTCCCAAGAAACTAACCTTTCTCTGTTAAAGTCTTTCTCTATAAAAGTCTTTGAAGACATTTCGGCGGGAGTGTTAGCAGAGGATTGAGACATAAAGATTATGCCGATGATAGATCGTACGATGATTTATAACCGGTGGAGCAGAGCTTAGCCTCAAAACCTGAAAAAACAAATGTGGGTTTGGGGAGGGGGGGCTTTTTATAGGCGAAAAAGGAGTGACCGTTGATCTTCTACGGTCAGGATTAGAGAAAAACAGATCAATGGTTAGGATTGAAAACGAAAAAGAAAAAAAAATAAAAAATGGAAAATACCTGCCAGAGAACGTAAGGTAGTTGTTGGTTTTAGGATTAAAGAATACACAACCGTACGAAATAAAATAAAATAGAAGTATCAAACGACATGCCGATGGAAAAAAATCTCGTTACCATGAACTGACAATACGATGGAAAACAATCTTGTTACCATGAACCGGCGATATGATGGAAAACAATCTTGTTACCATGAACTGACGATACGATGGAAAACAATCTTGTTACCATGAACTGACAATACGATGGAAAACAATCTTGTTACCATGAACTGATGATACGATGGAAAACAATATTGTTACCATGAACTGACGATACGATGGAAAACAATCTCGTTACCATCATCGGTTAGTACGATGGAAAAGAAATTCATTACCATCATCGGACAATACGATGGAAAAGAAATTGATTACCATCATCGGTCGATACGATGTAAAAGAAATTGATTACCATCATCGGTCGATACGATGGAAAAGAAATTGATTACCATCATAGGTCGATACGATGAAGTAAAAAATAACATTGTCAAGATGATAAACAGAAAAACGAATGATACGATAAAACTGTCAATACGATAAACAGAAAAATGAATACATACATCCAAAGAGTAAATAGTTAAAGAACATAAGATAAAAAGAAATATAAAAACATAGAAAGAAATGTCCTCCCCCTTTCAAGAGGAGTTATTTACTGTAAGGATATTTTTAAAACATGAAGTAGATATGAATGATTATTTTAATGTAATCATTCCTAGCTTTTGTTTTATAAACTCAAATCTATCGAAAGGTAATGGTTTTGTAAAAATGTCAGCATGTTGTTCTTACGTTCCGATAAATTGTAAAATAATATCTCCTTTTTGTGTGTGATCTCTAAGAAAGTGATGTCTAACATCTATGTGTTTTTCACGAGAGTGATGTGCTGGGTTCTTACTAAGAGCTATGGCACTTGTATTATCACAAAGAATTTGAGTTTTGGAGAAACTCAATCCATAGTCAGTGAGTGTGTGATGCATCCACAATACTTGAGCACAACAACTTCTAGCTACTACATATTCAGCTTCAGTAGTGGATAGTGCAAATGAGTGTTGTTTCTTACAGGACCAAGAAACCAAGGAATCTCCTAAGAAGTGACATGTTCTAGATGAACTTTTTCTATCCATTCTACAACCACCAAAGTCAGCATCTGAAAAACTTTTTAAAACAAAATCATTCCCAGAAGAGTAAAAAATACCTAAATCCATAGTGTGTTTTAAATACCGAAAGATTCTCTTTACGACTTTTAAATGAGACTCTTTTGGATTAGATTGGTATCTTGCACATAAGCATACAAAAAACATAAAGTCTGGTCAACTAGCTGTCAAGTATAGAAAACTTCCTATCATACCTCTAAAGATTGTTTGATCTACTGGATTCCCAGTTTCATCAAGATCAAGAGTATTTGAGGTACCAATTGGAGTACTAATACTTTTAGTTTTTTCAAATCCATACTTTTTAAGTAAATCTTTTATATACTTATGTTGAGATATATAAGTTCCTTCTGGTTTTTGAGAAATTTGAAAACCTAGAAAGAATGTTAACTCACCCATCATACTCATTTCAAAATCAGATTTCATTAAGTTTGCAAAAGAATCAGTTAAAGATTTCTGAGTTGATCCAAATATGATGTCATCAACATAGATTTAGACAATCAAATCATTTTTGTTTTCCATTTTGATAAAAAGGGTTGGATCTGATGTACCTTTTGTATAATTTTTTTGTAAAAGAAATCCTGTAAGTCTATCATACCATGCTCTAGGGGCTTGTTTTAGACCGTATAGATCTTTGGTAAGTTTAAAAACATGATCAGGATGTTTTGGGTCTTGAAAACCAGGAGGTTGTTCGACAAAAACTTCTTATTGAACAAAACCATTTAGAAAAGCACATTTGACATCCATTTGAAATAGTTTGAAATTGAAAAATGCTACGAAGGCTAATAGAAAACGAATAGATTCAAGTCTAGCTACAGGAGCATATGTTTCTTCATATTCTATTCCCTCTTGTTGATTATAGGCTTTAGCAACAAGTCTTGCTTTATTTCTTACAATGATTCCATTTTCATCACATTTGTTTCTGAAAACCCATTTTACACCAATCACAGTTGTTTCTTTAGGTCTATCAACTAAAGTCCAGACTTGATTCCTTTCAAATTCATTTAGTTCATCTTTCATTGCTTTGATCTAATCATCATCACCTAAGGCCTCACTTGGACTTTTAGGTCCAAATTGGGAAAGAAAAGCAAGATGTTCTATTTCATTTCTTAAGGAATTTATGGTACTTACAGGTTGATTTACATCACCAATGATGTTATCACTGGGATGATTTCTAAGAAACAATTGATTTGGGTTTTGTAAATCCTGTTCATCAACATATGGTAGAAAATATTCTGTGGTAAATGTTTCAGGAATACTTTCTTGAACATTTTCCTTATCAGAATGATCTTCTAATAAATGTTGATAAAATTTTTTAGAAAACACATACGAGGATGTAGGATTGGGTTGGTTGAAAAAAAAAGGATCAGTTTCATCGAATTTTACATGTACTGTTTCCTCAACAGTACAAGTGTTTTTATTGAAAACTCTATAAGCCTTAGAGGTTGTAGAATAGCCTAGAAAGATTCCTTCATCAGATTTTGGTACAAATTTGTGTATATTATCTTTTGTATTCAAAATTAATACTTTCCATCCAAAAACATTGAAGTATGAAACTTTAGGTTTTCGACCAGTCCATAACTCATAAGGGGTTTTATTAAGAAATGGTCTAGTTAAAACATGATTTATAGTATAACAGGCAGTACTAACAGCTTCAGCCCAAAAGTGCTGAGCAATTGAGTATTTAATCAACATGGTTCGAGTCATATCCTGAAGAATACGATTTCTTATTTCAACAACACCATTTTTCTGAGGAGTTCTTGGAGCTGAGAAATTGTGAGTAATACCTTTCTTACTACAAAAAGTTTCAAAATCTGAATTTTGAAATTCACCACCATGATCACTATGAATAGTTATCAATGGTAGGTTTTTCTCATTTTTAACTTGGGCTCTAAAAGTTTTGAAATAGGAAAAGGCTTCAGATTTCTTTGTGAGAAAGTAAACCCATGTAAATCTAGTAAAGTCATCAACTAAAACAAATACATAGTATTTGCCTCCAATGCTTCCAGATTGTGAATGAACAAAAAGATCCATATGCACTAGCTGTAATGCATTAGAAGTTGAAACTTCATTAATTGATTTAAAGCTAGTTTTATGTTGCTTGACAAATTGACAAGGATCACAGACTTTTGAAGAATCATATCTAAGGTCCGGTAGCCCATTTACAAGTCTTTTCTTTGAGAGTTTACTAAGGTTTTTCAGATTACAGTGTCCTAGTCTTCTATTCCGTAGCGACGATTGGTCTTCTATTACACTTATTCAAGGTAAGTTTTGGTTCCTAAGGTCTTCTAAGTTAATAGTGTAAACATTCTCTTGCCTATGGGCAGATAGAATGAACTCATCCTTGGAATTGTGAACAAGACACTTATCATTTCTAAAATTCACAAGTTAACCTTCATCACATAATTGACTTATGCTGATGAGATTGTGCCTAATACCATTAACAAACAAAACATTTGAGATAAGAAATTTTCCAAGAAAAACAATATTACCTATACCAACAATCTTTCCTTGAGCATTATCTCCGAAGGTAACTTTTCCACCTTTTGTTTTGATAACCTTTTCAAAGAGATCTTTGTTTCCAGTCATGTGTCGAGAACAACCACTATCCATGTACCAAATATTGTTATTGGTACACTTCTCATTTTCCTGAAAAAGAAACAATTAGTTTTTCGGAATCCAAACTTGTTTGGATCCAGAAAGGTTAGATAAAATAATTTTAGGAATCCACATTTGTTTTGAAAAATGAGCTTTATGAAATCCTAAAGATTGAGTTTTTTTAAGAGAACAATCTCTTCTCCAGTGTCCACCACATTGACACTTAGAGCAGAAAGAAGTTTTTTGGGGAACAAAATAGTTGTTACTAAAAACCGGTATGGAATAGGTATAACCAAGACCAGAACAATTTCTCAAAGGTCTAATTTGAGAATACATCCTGTCAAAGTTTTCCTTCCCATGAGTAATGTTTGAAAAACATTTTCTCAAGGATAAAATCTATGACTTTAGTTTTAAAACCAAATTCTTATTTTCCATGACATTTGAATTTGAACTAGAGTTAGGCTCTAAGATATTTTTCTTTGAAATTACAGTTTCAAGATCCTTAGAAGGTTTATCCTTATAAGATTTATCTTTCTCAAGGGTTTTTAAAATACTTTCAAAATATGATGTTTTCTCATCAAGATCTTTAGAAAGATCCGATACTTCTTTAGTCAAGATTAAAATTCTAGAATTTTCTTTCTCAAGTTTCTTCTTGAGTTTAGAATTTTCATTTTCAAGTAATTTAGAAAATCTAGATACTTATTCAAAAGTAGGTAAAGTATTATCTTCTGATGAAGAAGATTCATCATTTGAAGATTCATAATATTTACTATCAGTACAATTTTCATTTAAGGAGACATTTTTAATAGCTTCAGCATTATGTACCTTATCCATGAGACAAGGATCTTCAATTGGTAATCTGGCTATAAGTCCGATATTCCTTTGTCCTGAGGACTCATATTCTGAAGAATCATCTGAGGAATCACTAACACTTGCACTCCACGAATCATTTGCTTTCAAGACTTTCTTCGTCTTATAAAACCTTTTCTTGTTTCTTTCAGAGTGTTTCTCCTTTCTATTTTTCCTTTTCAGTAAAGGACAATCAGGCTTTCTATGTCCTACTTTCTTACATTCATCACAAGTTACCTCTGAATCTTTCCTATCCTTCCTATCTTTCTTTTTGAATCTATATTGGAAGTCTTTCTTTCCCAAAATCTTGTTCATTATTCTAGCAAGATTGGCTAACTCATTATCCGAAAGATTACAATCACTTGAATCAGACATAACAACTTTCTTGGATTTAGACCTTGTAACCCTTTCAGGCGTTTTAGCATTAGATTCAAAGGCTACACTTCCATTCCCATTTTTCTTCTTGTTGAAATCAACATCTCTCTTCATTCTTGTCTCGTGCTGTAGAAGAGTTCCAAAGAGTTCATCAAGAGTAATCTGGGAAACTTTTCTATTTTCATCAATAGCTGTTCTTTTTTACTCCCATTCATTTGGCATTATATCTATAATCTTATCAACAAGATCTTCATCATCAAGACCTTTTTCACCCATGGATTGTAAACTGTTGACTATTGTCATAAACCTTTGTTTCACTTTACATACTGGCTCTCCATAAGGAAAAACAAATCCATGATACTCTGCTCGGAGCATTTCTCTCCTTGTTTCTATAACCTTGGATGTACCAAAATGAGTGACTTCTAATTTCTTCCAAATACAGTTGGCTGCTTCACATGAAGACATCTGACTGTATATATTCCTGGTCATAGAGCATAATAAAGTATTGAGTACCTTGTAATTCAGTTGATAGTCTTGCTTCTCTTGGTTGGTGAAAGTACTAACTTCTTTGTCAGGAATTTTGTAACCTCCTGTAAGCATAATAAAATTGTCTACACCAGTATTGATAACGAAAGTATTCATACAATCTCTCCAATACTCATAATCCTTCCCATCAAAGATTGGTGGTCTAGAAGGATTCAGATTGTCTATTGACCCAATATTTATTCCTTCCATCTAATAAAACAAAAAAACTTTTCCACTCAACACGTTAGTGTAGTAAGTAGTAAAAAACAATACGAAAGAAACAAAACAAGTAATAAAAATTAGTGGAAAACCTCCTATGATACCAATTTTTGGATCGAATATATAGATATGTATGTCTATTATATCGAACAATACAAGAGGGGGGGGGGTGAATTGTAGGTTTAAAAACCTTTGAGTTTTAGCAACTAAGAGATTAGTTTAAATGATCTTAAACTAATACAAATACAAACACCCACAATTGTATTGAATATAAAAAGGTATGATGTATTGTAATACTAATGTAATGTAAAACAATTGTATTGAAGATGAACACAATAATCAGAGTAATACAAAGATGAATGATTCTACCTTAAAGCGTATAGAATCAATCAATACAATATGTAATAGAATGATTGTAATTGAAACAATTACAATTGAAAATGTAAAGAAGAAAGGAAACAACAAAAATTACTTTCTAATACAAGTAACAATGGAAATGTAAAAGAATTACAATTCTTTTAACCCAAAGAGAAGGGTTATCCTTTCACCTAGGATAAAAGGTCTGTCTCACCAACACCTTGGTGAGCCCTCGATACGATGATCAGACTGTCTGTCTGCCTATCCCTGGAAGCCCCTGATACGATGATCGGAAAGTCTGTCTGCCTATCCCCGACAGCCCTCGATTTTGTAGGTAATCGGCACCTCTGTCTTTCAATTGCTTGAAAGCCCTCGATACGATGATCGGACGCACAAAGCAGATGAGAGAAGTTACAAAATCTCTCTCTAGAATCTTGATTGAATCAAAGTATCACAGTTGTTCCACATGGTCTCATTCGTTCTCTCGTTCATATTATTCTCTCAGCTTCAAATGACCTCCTATTTATAGGCCTCGGGTTCCAACGGTCACAACTCCTCCAACGGTCATATTTCTCTGAAAAACTCAGAGGGACTTGGACACCTGGCATCATAACGGTCATATTTAAACAGAAAGCACGACATCGTTTTGATTAGTTTGTAACTAACTCAACGACATCGTATTGGTTAAAACATGATATATATTGATAAGCAATGGTACGATTCATATGAAACAAGTGTTTTTGTCCAAGTACCAAAACAAGTAATGAACATATGAATAGGAGATTCAGTGCAATACATTTTATAGAGTCAGTACGATACGATTGACATAGTCAGTACGGTACGATTGACAGAGTCAGTATGGTATGATTGACAGAGTCAGTACGAAACGATTGATAGAGTCAGTACGGTACGATTGATGGAGTCAGTATGGTACGATTAACAGAGTCTGTATGATACGATTAATAAGACATTTGTGATTTCCAAAACAAAATATAGAAGTCAAAAGATAACATTTGACTCAACAATATATAAATTTTTAGATGAAGACACATATAAGTATATTTTTGAAATTAGATGAAATTAATAAAATTTAGTACGTACCATGTCACATTTTAGATTTTTTTATAATAACAATCATCATAATTATTTTTTGTCCTTAATTTACAATAACTGAGTTGATTTCATTATTAAACCCAAGAAAAAAAATTATACCCTCATACATTATCTTATGAAGTGTATACATTATTAGAAGAAAAGACGATGGAAAGAAATTTCATATAGCAAGATCCACCGCTTTAGGCTTTAAAGAGGATAAATTTCTTTATGCCCAGTTGTACATGAAATATGGAAGAGAGAACAAATGAGAAAGAAGTCAACATATCTTATAGAAGAGTCGAGGGATATAATTGAGGGTATTTTAAGGAGTTATATAACTTTTTTATGTTATTTAATTTATTTAGAATATATATTTATTTTGATTCCCTAATTATTTTTTAAAATATTATATATAATAATATCTTAAGGAGAAAAGAAAATTATACACCTTCATACCTGATGGTAGAAAGGATATTTTATATATTTCAGTAGGAAGTCCTAATCACCTAGGTAGAGTATAGGGATACATGGCAGGTGTAACGATCAAAATAGTGTTTTGTAATTCCATCTCTTATTCAATGGAGGATGTATATAAATAAAAAAATAGAAGCTTTAGAATATTTAACTCATGATTTAGATGACCTAGGAGATGATTAGAGCCTTGGGAAAAGAAATTTTTAAATAAACGAAAAGGCAGTTGTAGGATGCATAATCCACTCAACCTTTTCTTTAATATCTCACACCACCACCTCCACCTGTATATCTATCTCCTACACCTCCTCCTTTAGAAATTCCTAGCTACTGTGAGATATATATTGGTGATCCATGGTTTTATATTTTTTCATATAGGATTATATATTTTATTTGGGATATCATACATCATCAGCATATGGAGATGGGTTAGCTTATGGTTATTATATAGGATATTATAGGTAGACGAGCAAGAGTAACATTTCATATTAATGAGGTCACTACATTTGAAAAAATTATTGACCATTATTTAATTTTTCTATATCTAATTGTATTAAAACTTACCACTGGGGTTTGTATATATTATATAAATTATTTCATATTGGTGTTAATTTTTAAACATTTTAACATTTATTAATTTATCGATATTTTTTATGAATACTTTAATGGTAAAGACCCACTAGTTAGAAAACCACATTTACATACTACTATGAAATCAGATACAAATCCTATATTTGATATAGCCAAAAGGTTCGAGAGACAGGAAAAGGAATGATCCCATAAAATTATTATATAACAAGATAAACAGTATAGAGCAACTCAAAAAATGGAAGGCTTACAAATCCTAGTGTTCAAAACACCATCACAATCATTCCTAACCAAACTATCACAGTAGTTTGGTAGAACAAAATTCCAACTGGAACTAACCTCTATGATAGCCCTTTTGGAGAGGGCATTGGAGACCTAGTTTTCCTCACGATAAACATAAGAGACATCAAGGAATAACCGTTCAACAAGATTCAGACAAGAGATCCAAGAAGAAAGCATCCTCCATAGAACATTACAGGACCGATCCTTCAAAATATGGACAATAACTGAAGAATCCAATTGTAGCCATACTCTATGCCAACCATAACGAACCGCGTACCTGATGGCCTTAATCATTGCCCATAGTTCTGCCTCAATCGCATGAGCATGCCCAACATAGTGGAAGAAGTAGCCTTTAATGAAGACCCAATGGGTTCTGAAGACTCCACCACACCTGGAAGGACCCGGTGCACCGGAAGCCGCCCCATCCACATTCACCTTTAACTAATCAGATATGTGCAGAATCCACCGAATGAACATTAGAATTCTTGGATTCTATTCCGCGCCACTAACACAAGGAGGTCTCAAAAGAATGAAATCATAAATATCATTGTTCATGGAACCTGCTGGATTCATCGAAGCAAGTTTAACGCTTCAATGAATCTCCATGGCCCCTTCACGAAAGCGGGGCATGCCATTATTGAAGACTAGTCTGTTCCGAGACTTCCATATGTAAGATATAACTGAGACAGTGGTAGCAGGCATCAAGGATTTAAATTGATCACTGAATGTAGACTGGAGGACAGAGAAGAATAAGGATTTGATTGAGTAGAAATTGAGACAACATTGAAATGTTGCTTTCAAATAACTCCATAAACGAGCATCAAAATTTCATTGAATGAACAAATGCATAAGGGATTCATCGCCCTTAAGGTAGAGGAAACATACCGAAGAAGAGATGATACCTGCACGCTGCAAAGCAGATTGGATAGGTAAATGTTGCATCTAGATTCTCCAGACAAGTATGTCATCATTATGGAAAATATAAGTCCTACGAACAGCCTCCACCCACGAAGGTATGCCAGTTGGAATGCCACACATAATATTGTAGAAGTCCCTACTGGGGAAGGATCCATTAAGATATGGTTTCCTGATAAAAAAATCAGTGTCATCATTGGCATAATTAATGATCTCAACATATAGAGCAATAGGAATAAATTCAAAACCAACTGTATTCCCCTGAAGGTCCGATATGGCCAGACTTTTCAAAGAAGGTGGAATGATGGAAGAATCCTTAATAAGAGAGGATAACCATGGAGTGTTCTATCAATTCAAATGTGAGCTAGGGAATACCATCCATACAGATTGATCTATAATCTTAGCATATGCGATTCTTAATGGGGACCAAAATGAATATTTCAGATACATAAATTTTTGGTTTTGCAATCTGTCAGCAAACCTTCCAACAAGAAATTCAAGGGAAAAATCAGGCTTGGCCAAAAGTCACCAGGTGAAGTTTTGAAGTAGGGAGTCATTGAATATTCTGATATCCTTAACTCCCATTCATTCCATGTTCACTGGTTTTATACAGTAATTCCAATAAATAGTGAAAAGTTTTCTTTGATGTGTTGAACAGGTCCAAATAAAATTACGAATCAATCCACTCAATTCCTTGAGAAGGTCTTTTGGCCATATATAAACAGAAAAAGATTATAGAAACATAGAAGTGATAACATAATTGAAAATGAAAATTCTACCAGTCTGAGACATAGTCTTGTCTTTCCAACATTCCAAATGATTTCAAATTTTCAGAGCAATTCCCTACAAATTAACACGTTTCACCCTTCCACAGAACAGAGGGATCCCTAGATAAATAAAGGGAAACTCCCCTATTTTAAGCCCAACTTTACAAGCGATCCTATTTTGTTTCAAAATTTGAACTCCTTCTACAAAAACAACAAAGGGTTTATTGAAACTTATTACTTGGCCTGCAACCTCTTCAAAATGTGAAAAGATACTCTTGATGCAGAAGATAGCTCCCATGTTGTCCTTACAGAATAGAAGTATGTCATCAGCATAAAGTAAGAGTGAGGGAGCAATGGAGTTCTTACCAGCTCTCATTCTTTGATAGAAGCCTGTATTGACAAGATCATTCAAACACACACTAAGACACTCTTCATCAATAGAGAAAAGGATCCCAGATAAGGGATCACCTTGCCTAACTCCTCTGGTGCATTGAAATAATCCCCTAGAGGATCCATTGACAAGAATGGAGAGACTAGCACTTCTCATAGTGGAGGAGACCATTTCAATAAATTTCATTGAAAATCCATGCATCTTGAGAATAGTGAAGATGAAGTCCCACCGTATAGTTTCAAAAGCCTTTGATATGTCAACCATCAAGGACATATTCCAATTTTGTACTTTACCTTTCATAATCTTAATGCATTCTGATGTAGTAAAGAGACAATTTTTAATATTTCTACCAGGTACAAAGCCAAACTGATTTGCAGAAATGATATCTCTATCAACTTCACCTAATCGAATTGCCATGATATTACTAATTACATTAGGAATATAATTCCCAATAGCAACATGCCTAAAGTCTTTGATATCCAATGCATTCTCTTTCTTCGGGATCAAAGCAATTAAATTGGAATTCATTCCAAAAGGCATAAAAGAGTGTTGAAAGAATTTCACAACAACATTAATTACCTCAACATGAATAATATCCCAATAAAACATAATTAATTTGTTAGTGAAGCCATCTGGACCAAAAACACTATCCATATTCAGGGAGAATAATGGATGATGGGTCTCTTTATAGGAAGGAATCTTAGTGAGTTTTTTATTATAATTGTAATCCAGACTTGATTCAACACATCTGATTATCTTTCTCGAGTTATTAACCCCAAGATCAGAGTATAACTTCTCAATGTGACTGGTCACAACATTAACAATGTCATTTTACAATGTGAGAAAGGTACCATCAATCATACGAGCCTTAAGATATCTCTTTATATTTTTCTCCCTGTGCATGCAGTGAAGAATCTTATGTTTCTATCCCCATCCTTCATCCATTTGATTTTTAACTGATTCCTGTCCAAATTTTCCTTAAGAGACAATATATTATCATGCTTAGAGGCAACTTGTATCTCTTCTTGAGATGGGACATCCTGGTGCGTATTTATCTGCTGACATGCAAACAGATTGGATTCAGCCCCTTTGATATCATTTTCAACGTTGGAGAAGGATATTTTACTCCATTCTTTGAGTCTGGCCCTGAAAATTTTCAGATTAGAGATCAAAATGTGCAAGGAACTTCCTGCGACATCAATTCTCCATGGCTCCATTATTATTTCCCTGCATCCTGGTACAACCAACCATGCACTGTTGAACTTAATGGTCAAAGGGTATGACCTCATAGTGCTAAAACAGAGATCAACTAGAATCGGATTGTGATCTGAATGTAATCTTGGAATGGTTATGCCAGAAACCTCCATTGTATCCCTTCCTTCATTCATCTACACTAGACATCTATCCATCTTACTTTCCTGCCTCCCATTAATAGTATATCTGCTCCAGGTAAATTCTGCACCTGAGATGGGAACTTCATTCAGCCTACATTGATCAATATAGTAATGAAAATCCTTGGCTGAAGATCTGTAGAATTTACTTCCTATTTTTTCCATTGTCCACAGAGTAGTATTAAAGCCACCAAGAAGGATACACCTATTAGATATATTCTCAGATATGGAGAGTAAAGTGTTCCATAATGGTCATCTTATGATGTACTGATTGAAGTAATAGACAAAAGTCACACATAGATAATTTGACCGATGACATAAAAATAATATTATAGCCCATTGATCAATCTGATAAGAATCAATGATGATACTATTGTGTTTAAGTACCCATAAGGACTCATTCCCATTATCCATCTGAATTGTAGAAACCAGGGAATACCCAATAGCATTCCAATTAAAGGCCAAGAATCATGAACAGTTCATTCTTGTTTTCTCAATACCCAATAACATGGGCTTATTGTTCATGATCAAATGCTTTAGGGATCTGACTGTGGGAGTGTTCCCAAGACCCTGGAAATTCCAAAACATTATCTTCATTAATTGGAAGACCACTGCGGTGTGCATGGTTCAACATAGATTACAACTAGGAATTCTTTAGGGGCTGATTCAACCTTAACCATTGATTCACTAGGTACATCTCCAACCTTGGTAGATTCACTATCATCATCATAGAGAGGGATGAACCTATTTTTAGAACTGATATGAATATTTAAGGAGGTAGGAAGATTCCTTTTTTTTTCCACCTTTGATAACGGTATCTGGGAGAACTCATCTCTAGATTCCTCAGTATTGTGCACTAGTTGAGCTTCTCCCAAAGGGGGTTCATGAGTTATTAAATCCTGTTTATGTTGGTCACTAGAGCCCTCATTACTAGGCGAATCAAAGTTCTCATGTCCAACTGATATCTTCCTAGAAGGAGTGTGACCTGAGGCATCATGGCTATCAAGACCAGCAAGCTCAACATCCTCTGTATGTGCCTCATTTTCATGATCTTGCTTACCCTCAAGATCTGCATTATCATCCATCATATTCTGTGAATCCTTATTACCTCCATCCTTATCAACAGTCACCACCAAAGAGGGTTCTTGGAAGGTATTCCCTGAGTCATTGATCCCATTCCCAACAATGAGAACATTATCAGAATTTGATTCCAAGGTAACACCATGAGCCTCCACATTGTCATTCCCAGCCTGCCCCTTGTTTACAACATTTGGATTTGAACAGCCCTGATCAATTATCTTCCTTTGACAACTACCAGCATCATGCCCTTAGATATTTCATAGTGAGAAAACCTTATTCCTGTTTCATTCAGATAATGTGTGTCCAAAAATATAGCAGTTGAGACAAAACATTGGTTTCCTTTTATATCCTATCTCAAGATTTATACTATGATCCCTAGTGGTTAAAAAAACCTCTTCCACTAGGGTGTTTTACATGTCAACCTCCACTGAAATCCTAGCATAGTGTCCAAATATAGGATTATCAGTATGTTTATCAAGCCAGATAGGATTCCCTACAGAAGATGCAATGTACCGCAAGTTTTAAGGGTGATAATAGAGACAACTTATTTTATGAATATGAATCCATACCTGAGAAAAGGTGTTCTTGACTGAACAAGGTTCAAAGTTACTATCCCATTCATGAATTCGAAGAAAACCAGGATGTAAAGGGACAAATCCCAAACTCCATGCACACCTTTTACATTCATTAGAGGGTAAAAAACATGGTAAAACCCACACCCCATGGCTGTTATATTCCAGTCACTGAAGCCCAAGATTTCTGCCAATCTACCTATAAGCTCATGAAATTTCCATGGCCGCACACATCTTGGAATCACAACATCAGCTATGATTGAGAACTTACACGGTTTTACCCTCTCTTCAATAGCACCTTGATTTTCCGATACATGCGCAATCCGACCCTTCCGTATTATTCTTCCAGAACTACCTGCTTCGCAATCCATGAATGAAAAGCCTCCAGCCTTTTTTTCCACATTCGAAAATCTCTTCCCATGAATAGAGACATCATTAAGTTCTGATTTCTCAGATTTCCATTTCGCAAAAATACTAAAGAGATCCATGTGCCTGATTTGATCTTTATCAACAATATCACCGACCTCCTTCCCCTTGGATTTCTCAACATCCTCACATGGTTTAGGGTTTTCGACCGAAGGACCCTTGAGAGCTTCCATATCCTAAATTTGATATATTATAAACATATACATATTTCTTGTTGGATGTTTATGAGATTATAATTCATGAAACAAATTTTGAGCATGATATGATTGTGATGATTTTAAAGATAGATATCATGGAGTTTTCATGTAAGGGATTTGATCCATGTGGATCAAACCTTTTCATGAATCTTAGGCTTGTGGAGAATAGAGGAGGCTTGGAAGATGTTTGGAGGTGTTTGGGTGATGAGTGCTTAAAGCAGGGAACTTTCATGGTGTGAAATTGGGTTTCACGCTGGGTAGAAACATTTCACTATATACAATAGGGATCATGCCATATAATTTTTCAGGGGTTGGAAAATACAATTTATGAAGAGGTGGTGATTTTTTCAATGAAAATAAAACTCAAGGTATTACAATATGTGAAGTGAGATTACACCTCGTGTAATCCCCCATTGTGGTATGATTTAAAAAAATTCTAGCTGACCGGGTTTGTTAAAACCTATTGATGTAGTAGATCTCTCTAGACCCCAGATGACCCAATGACCCCCTCTTTGATGTTTTTGGAATTACATCAATAAGGATTTACTGATATCTCCCTCCTTAAATCTCTAGGGATCCATATTCAATCCACGGTAGTTTCTACCTCTATTTTTGTGGTTCTTTGATCTGTTTCCTATTATGTATTCTCTCCATTCTATGGAGAATGATATCCCTTGTCTCTAATGAGATTTTTTCAATAGTTTTTGGTTGTTTTGGTTGTCTCGTGACATCTTTGGGTGGACTCAGTTATTACAGGGGAGGTGGTCGAGATTCATTCTGTTGATCCATTCTCTTGGGGAGAACGCCGAAAAACTTTTGAGGTAAGGGATTTGTTGATTCACTATTTATTTATATGAAATCGTAGAGTTAGCAAGATTTATCCCCTTTGATCAAAAAAATATACCAAATTGAATACATGAACTAGATAAAAGAATTTTTGAAGATCAATTGATGATGTTTTTTTATACCGTGATAACAGTTTTCATCATGATTGTCTAGATAGTGTGATATCTATGTCTTTCATGGATTATTATTTTATTCTTGATGGAAATTGGTAATGAACGTAAAGATGGAATTAATTGATAATTAACAGGATAAAAGAAATGAAAGAGGCATGCTAAATGAATCTAGTAGTTGTTGTAATTTGATGTTAATTAAATTAATGCAAGTTTCCACGTTTAATTGAATTAGTTAATGAACCTAAATCATGTTGATTATTGTCGGAAAAAAAAACTAAATGGAATTTTAAATTATTATTTTAAATTAATTTATGATAGAATATAATAGCTTATTTCTTAGTATTCCTATAGTTAGAACCTATAAATAATGAATTGGTTAATTCAAGATGGAATAATGAACCAGTTGTGTGATAAATGATAAGGCCTTTGTAGGGCCCCAATTTCGTGTTTTCATGTAAAGGCCATGCAAGTTGTGTTTTAGAGTTGTGAGAGCTCATTGTGTGTAAAGGATGAATGCCTTGATATAGGGATGAGTACCCATTGCTATGTTTTCTCCTACTAGTTGTGATGTGATCTAAATATGAGACTTGTGATGTGGGTTAGGATGGCCTAGTTGTGATGTGAGATTAGGATGGATGAGTTTAGAGGGATGTTTTTGTATATCAGATAGGGAGGCCTGGTTGTTGTGGTAGCAGTTGAAACTTGGAGTGTCCAGATGAATATGTTTATGCATGAGGTGTCAGGGAGGACATTGGAGATGATGGAATGGCTTGAATCTGGGATTACCCATTGTTATGAATTATAGATTGTTATTGAATATGTTGTTTGTTTAACTTCTTTCCTTTACCCATTGATTTGGGAATACATACATGTTTGGTTATTCTCTTTCCATGGAAGGTGAAGACAATTGGTTCAAGCCACATTCTTTATTTTTTTATATCCTCATGGTTGGATGAGTTTACTCTCTTGCTATAGGCGGAAAAAACACAATGGGTAGTTCATCTACTCACCATGTTGAGACCCCTGTGTTTATAGAGTTTGGAATGTTTTCCTAGAGAACCTGGTGATATGGAAATTGGTAATGATTGTTAAATAAATGAATAAATGCTTAACAAATGGGGTTGGATCTTTCTAAGATGCAATGATGATGTTGAAATGTTGAGAAGCTGTGGACATGGTTTTCTTATTCTTGGTGGGAATGAATGTTTGTTAAACTTTCAATGTGATGTGATTTGTAAAAAGAAATGGTTAATTATTAGTGAATAATTAATTTAATCAAGGTAAAATAGATAAAAAGGGATAAAGCAATTTAATTTAGCTCTTTATATGATTGTGTGATTTTATGATATAGAGTCTTAGTAGTGGTAGTCAAAAGTATGAGAGACATTAGTTGCAGTTGAGTATGAGGCCGGGTTATGTCCATAGTGTGGTTATGAGCTATATTATATCATATAATTTTTGAGTTTCTATACACTACTCCACCTTGTCAGTTAGGGAAATTAACACCTTGAGGATTTTGAGCCCTGGGGGTGGGGGTGGTGTTTTCCCCTATATCTCGACGGGAGGATGGACGACTGACCACCCCTTTGGCCCCACTATCTTTTCTTGGAAGTTACATGTGCTAGTAAATGTGATAGTTAGTTTTCCCCATATATGTGTTTAGAGGGATTTAATGACTTATTGTTATTTAACACTCATATATTTTGTATATAGTTTCCTATAGACTACTCTAGGTGTAATGTGTACAGGATATGATAGATTGAGGATCCTTACTCAGTGTATGAGCTGTGATAGGTTGAGGTATAATACCCAACGTACGATAAACATTTTCCGTGATATGGTGGCTCCCAAAAAACCTGGTTACTCATAGTTATGTTGATGTGGGAGGGTGTTACACAAGGTTCATGTTGTGGTGCTTTGCTCAGGTGTCTGCAGGATAGCCTTTTTGGAGAAAGATACTCAGGACGTGTGTTGTTGGGGAAAATAGAAAAAATAGTGGGCAAGTGGTAGTGGGGTACACTTGATATTATTTATTATATTATATTCTATTGTATGAATTACTTGGTGAGAGTAGTCATGGTGAGCTTGAGAACATAGTATCTATTTTTAGGTGAAAAGTTAGTTTCACTTGTCTTTTACTATACTTTATCATGCGTTCTTCATTTTTTATTGAGTGACTCCGGGGATAATCCCACTGAGTATATTGTTATACTCACCCTACACACACACACACATATATATATATATATACTATTTTTCAGGTTAGTTGGAGAAGGTTGGAGATCTGGCTGGTTACTACTAGCTTGGGGTGTTTTAGGAGTTGTTTGGGCTTCGTGGTTGCCACCAAGTTTACTTTCTTTTGGTACATAGAGTTATCCATTAAATTTTAGTAGTTCTTGAATGATATTACATATGAGTAGTTGAGTTTTATTATATATTTTATTCTTATAAGGAGTTGTTTTGTGGCTATCTTATCTCTCGCTTCTGCATGTGTTTGTCTTAGAGGGTAATTCCTCCCATATTTGTGTTTATTATACCCTCAGTGCTAGTCACCAACCTGGGGCCTACTAGAGGCGGGACTCAGGAGTTCATTATCTCTATTCTCCCAATACTAGCCCAGTAGGGGTATACGTTTTGGTTATGGTTTCATGAAATAGTGGTATCATACCGTTAGTTTGAGGGATAAGATGGAGTTTTTAGTTGGGCACAGGTGAGGTTATATGGGTTGGTAGAGAAATAATTTCAGCTATGTTTAGAAAGCATTGTAAACATGGGAGACAAAATGAGAAATGGGGAATTAGATCCCCCTATGAACTGATGCACATACCTTTAAGATTAAAACAACTACTAAATGATGTGATATTAGTTGTAGGGTAGAGACCTAGTAAAGATCAAGAATCATTATTCTTTGATCTCATGTTTGAATGGGTAGATCTTGGGGTAAGTAAACTTAAAATGAATAAAAGAGAATAATTAATTAATGTTAATGTCATACATATTATAGGTTTAGAATATATAAATGTTTATTATTTTGTAGGTATGGATCTAGGTCGACGTCATCATTAGGTTCACACAGAATATGTAGAGTAGGTTGGGCCAACAGATTGTTGTAGGGTAGAGGTTGACGATGATGAAACTTAAAGGAGGACACTCTAAGAGTTTTTGTGCTAGAGTCTACTAATGTATGAGGGTTCTATTTCAGATGCAGTCATAGAATACTAGTTGGGGGAGTTTGAGATAGCATTCAAATCGATCTGTGGTCACATGGATCAATGGGTTTCGTTGGCTTTGATGCTGCTGCATGGGGAAGAGAGGCAGTGGTAGTTCTTGTTCCTTAGGGATCGTGAGGAGTCAGTAGTCTCGTGTGAGGAGTTCTGAGTCCAGTTCAGAGTTTATTTTCATTCTTTGACCATGAAGGAAGCCATTTTCTAGAAGCTACCTACCTTTTGGTAGGGGAGCTCCAATGTGTGAGACTTTTCAATCCATTTCAATTTTTTCAATATGATTTAGATCTATTACTGGATGAGGAGGCCAGGACATGACATTTCAAGGGGGATTTGCATCTAGATATCCCACACCAGGTCACCCCTTTTATGCTGAAGATATATATCGAAGTTATAGAAAGAGTATAGGTCATCAAGATGATGTAATACAGAATGGGATCATCAAGAGATGCGAGTCATTGGGATTACTCATGAATCATAGATGTGTTCTGGGGTTTCCAATCATTAGGAAGGAATAGCTTCCGATCAGATGGGGGTAGGTCCTAGTAGTCAATGACTCATTCCTTCAGGGTGGTGGATCTCAGGACTATTCCAAGGGACCATACACATTTTTTCTTATGGAGGACAAGTACATCTACGGAGAAAATTCCCAAACATTCTGAGCAGTCAGTGTATGCCATATGTTCCACTTTATGTTCATCTGTTTAGGTAGTTCTAGCTGAGGTAACATCAACAGGTTGCTCTAATTTGGGATCAGAAAAGAGTATATGTGGAAACCAGAGGAAAAACTCAGGTTGATACTCATCCTCAAAGAGTAGATCACAACTATAAATGTGGCCTTCAATAGGGATAGAGAGGCCATGGGGCAGGTTGTGGTCAGTTTCATGCTTTAGCATTACCAGAACCAAGCCAGCCACACGTCATTCGAGGAACCCTTTTCTTGATTTATACTTGAGTGAATGAATTTTCTTATCTTGGAGCAATGAAATCCATCATATCACCTTCACCTATCCATGCTTTGGGACTTGAGGTAGAGAAGATTACAATGCCCTTGGTGTTGACTACTCCAACTAGAGGTCGAGCTGACTTGTTTCAATTATGTTGAAACTGTGAGCTAGTGTTTGGGAAACACTGCTGTTGGAGATATTTCCTATGTTTATGGATAAAACCATATAACATCATCTTTGACATTTATTGGTTGTATTCAGTGGAGGCTATGATGTATTTTTTAAGGAGGTAGGTTTTCTCTTCAAAGTTGATAGTGATCCAACAGTGTTTCTTGGGGAGTGAGACCCTCAGATGGGTCTGAGGAATGTTCTATCCTTTTCATTCTTGATGGTTGATCTGATGATAAGTTCATCTTAGGTTCAACAGTTTCTATTTCTAAGGGTTATAGAAGAGTAAACTGATGTCTTTGCAGAGGAGGTTTTAGTGGTACCACCTCGATGAGAGATCATGTTCAGGATCGAAATACATCCAGGTGGGTATCTTATATCGATGTCTCCATATAGGATGGCACCATTAGATTTCTGAGATCTGCATATATATCTTGATGGTCTGTTGTGGTGCAGTTTTGTTTGATTGAGTGTGTCCCCATGGGGTGTACCAATTTTGTTCATGAAGAAGTCTGACATAAGATTAAGGTTGTGTATCAATTATCATCACTTGAATCAAGTGAAAGTGAAGAATTCTATCATATTCCATTGAAAGAATATTTATTCGGTAAACTAAAGGCTTCACAAAGATTCATAAATATCTATTTGTGATTAGGATATTATCAGATGCATGGAAAGGATGAAGATATTCCAAATAATGTCTTCCATTGTCATCATGGGCATTACGAGTTCATTATGATTTCATTCGGTGTGATGAATTATCAAGATGTGGTTATGGGGTTAATGAACATCGTGTTCTATGAGTTCCTAGATATGTTCATGGTATTTTTGATTAATGAAATCCATCTGTACTCTGTGTTAGATAAGGATCATGCAGAGTATATGTGTGTCGTTTTGGGATTTCTTCACCATCAAAAGTTGTTTGGGAAGTTTTCGATGTGTGAGTTTTGGGATTTAGAAGTCTATTTCTTAGGGAATTATGTCTCCTAGTAGGGAGTATCTTTGGATCCATCGCAGGTAGAATTATTTGATTCTTGGGAAGCCCCCAAGAAAGTGGTAGAGGTGAGAAGTTTCCTTGGAATTTTAGGTTATTATAGGAGGTTCATAAATGATTTATATTGGATTGTGACTCCTCTTACCTCATTGACTAGAATTGATTATGGGTTCTTGTGAACTGATCAATGTCAGAATGCTTTTGAGTATTTGAAGGAGAAGTTGGTCAGTGCTCTAGTTCTCAATCTTCCAGCAGAAGGAGTTCTATTTGATGTTTTCTATGATTCTCTACATATTGGGCTATGTTGTATTCTAATTCAGCAAATATTGGTCAATTTTTATGGGTCTCGAATGTGACATCCCCATGAATGTAACTATTCCACCCATGATCTTGAGTTGGCAGTAGTGGTGTTTTCCCTAATGTTGTGGAGACATTACCACATCATTGAACATTTTTTGGTCGTCACCAATCATAAGATCATGAGGTATGTTTTCTCCCTGTGTGAATTTAACATGAAAAAAATTTCATTAATAGAGTTCTTATAATATTATGACATCAAAAATTTATATGAACCAGTAAAGGGGAATGTTGTGGCTGACACGTTGAGTAGGAAGTTGCGTAGTGATGTAGTGTATGAATCAGGAGATTCATTGAGAGTGATTGAATAACATTCATCATTTCATCTAGAAAAGGGATATGTTATGGGAATAGTTTGTCTTTTTTAAATGAGGATGTATTAATATATGTTGTAGAAGGTGGAGGAGTCCCAATTGGGGGATATTGAGGTGAAGGTATAGAGAGACCGTGTTGTTCGTGGTGAGACCCCTGATGGTTGGTTTGATGATGGAAAACGCTGAGTCTTTTTCAGGGACGTATTTTTGTTCATTTGGAGACATGTGAGATGGTTCTTAGATAGTTCAATAGTTCTCCTTTGGTAGTGCATCAAGGAATGAAAAAGATCTACTAAGCCTTGAGAGGTCAGTTTTGGAGGCCTAGTTTGATGTGTGAAGTTACAGAGTTTGTGTCTCGATGGTTGCTCTTCCAGAAGGTGAAGGTTGAGAACTATGTTCCTGGTGGTTTTTAAAATCCATTAGATATTCCTTAGTGGAACTATGAATACATATCAATGGAATATTTTACCAGTTTACCATGAGCTCAGGGTGGCAATGATGCAATATGGGTGGCCGTGGATTATAGGATCAAATCAGCCCACTTTATAGGAATCAAGGAGTCTAGCTTAGTATATTATTTATCAAGGCCATATCTAGAGAACATGGTGAGACTCCATAGAGTCTCAAGGATGGTCATTTCTATTTGAGATCCTCTTTTTACCTCCAGGGTGTGTAGAGGTATCCAGCATGATTTTGGTTCCTATCTATGTCTTAGAATTGTGTTTCATCCCCAGACCGATGGTCAGATAGAGTGGACCATCCAAACTCTTGAAGACATGTTTCACTCCATTGTAATGGATTTTAGATGTTCTTGGATAAGGAACTGGCCTTTGGTTGAGTTCTATTAAAAAAATAGTTTTCACTCCAACATCGACATGCTTCCATTTGAATCCTTGTTTGGAAAACCATGTCATTCTCTGTTTTGATGGACCGGGGTCGGAGAGTTAGCAATTATTGAGATGGAACTGGTACATAATATTACAGAGATTGTTCAAGTGATTCACTATATGATGAAAGCAGTGTAGTATCATCATAAATCCTATGTCGGTCATAGTATGAGACCTCTAGAGTTCGATTTTTTGGATCATGTGTTTTGGAAGGTGACATTCCATCATGGGAAGTGATGGTTTGGTCATAGGAATAAGATTTCTCCCTAGTTTTTTGGGACTTCTAAGGTGTTGAATCATGTTGAATCCATGAATTATTAGATAGCTCTTCCCCTAAAGATGAGAAAAATACTCAATGTTTTTCATGTGTCATAGCTCTATCAATATCTTCATGAATACTCTCACATCATCAATTGGGGTGAGACCAATGCTGACGTTGATGAGAACTTCTAGGAGTGGCTGGTAGAGATCCAGGACAACCAGGAGAAGGTGTATCATAGGCATGCTATCGCCTTGATTCATGTGTTGTGTGGGAATAGTGGCATGGAGGAGAGTACCTGGCAACGTGAGTTGCGGATACGCACTCAGTACCTCAAGTTGTTTGATGTTTAGATATTCCCTTGTAACATTGTTCGTTTTTTGGTTGTAGTTTTTTTGGGTTCTGAGATGACATTCTATTATTTCTTTTTGCATCTTCCTCAATTTGGAGGGGTATCTCATAGGGTGGCTAGTCGGATAACCTCTTTTTCTATTTCCTCTATTGGTTTGTTTTGTATTCTCAAGGATGATAAGGTCTTGAAAGATATTTTGTTTAAGGGATTATATCTGTGTGGCTCAACCCTTTTCATGTTTTTGAGGATTTTGGAGCTTAGTGATGGCTTGGAGAAAATCTGGAGGTGTTCGGGTGCTAATAGATCAAAGTAAGGAACTTTCACAATTTAAAAGTGGTGTTCACACCATGTATAAAAATTTCACAACATGCAATACGGTTTATGTTGTGTAATTTTTCGAGGGTTGAAAAATATAATAATTGAATAGATGATGGGTTTTTAGAGAAAACCAAAATCAAGGTATTACATAATGTAAAATGGGATTACATTTCATGTAATCCCTAAATGTTGTATGTTTTAAAACATTTCTAGCCACTCAATTTTGTTAAAACTGATAGATCCAGTAGATCTCTCAAGAATCCAGGTGACCCAATGAACCCTTGATTTATTTTTTTCGAATTAATTAGTTAATTATCGTTTCCATGCAAACTCCTGTAATCTTTAGTGTTCCCTCTTCGATCCAAGGTAGGTTCTACCTCCATTTTGTTGTTTTTTGATATGTTTCCTCCCACATATTCTCACCATACTATAGAAGATGATCTCCCATGTTTCTAATTAGGGGTTTCCATGGTTGTTTATGATGACCCATACTTTACATACATTTTTATTACTTCAAAATTGAAGCATACATATTACAACATATAACAAAACCATGAAAGGACCATATAGGTATAATGTCTTTAAAAACAGGGAAACATAAACAACTGGTTCATAAAGTGTCCATAATGTCTCCCATTTATTTCATCATATCTATATTTCCTTTTGGAAATATCTTACTTAATAAACTTCTTCTTGACCTGGGGAAAAAAACATACAAAAGGGTGAGCTCAAATGCTCAGTAAGGGTAAACAGAAGAAATATCAATCACATCATATTCAAAAGAACATATCTTTTGGAAATCTTAACCTACAAAAGAGATCATAATTTCATAACATGGGACAAATCATAGTAGTGAAATGTAATCCCAATAATCATAACATAAAACATGAATTTTTTTGGCATACACACATAATCATAGATAATCATTTCTTATTAGTCAAGACCATCTTAGTGGACAAATTCCATTTCTGAACCGAGTTCATTCCTCGTTTCAGTCCTGTTTCACTGAACCGGTTTAACCTACCGTTCTAGCCATGTCTATCTCATGAGATATAAAATCATTACCCAATGAATTGGAGGGAGATATAGGTCCCACCCATCTCATAATGATACCATTATTATGTGTGACACAAAATAATAAACCATACATCATAGCATATCCCATGTAATAAAAATTGGAATCTTAAACATCGTGACATCATAAAACAATTCATATAAGATAAAGGAATTCATAAAAATAATTCCATCACTACATAATCAAATCAATGTAATAATAGGGATAGAAACAGAACCCTTTATTTTCTTAAATGGAAAATAATTTTGATAAAACACTTGAACTCCATTCTTGAGGAAAATATCCTTTATACTTCAAAAACTATTTTACTTTCTTAACATGTCATACAATTCTAAACTAAAATAATTTGATTAAAAATAAACTTGAAAACTTGTAAAGGAAGCTTCTTGGAAATAATTTTTTAAAAATCCATTCATTCCTTATAAGTTAAAAAAAACATTCTTCCCGTACTTTTGTCGGAAAAGTCAAAAAGTACCTTGTACGAAAAACGACAAAAGATTCGTTTTATATCGTTTACTAAAAACTCACCGAAGGGTAAAATTGGATTTAAAAAATTGTAGGTGGATGGAAACAATATTACATATTTAGGAAACATGGATGTGGATGATAAAATACACCTCAGTAAATACCAAAGTATAAACAATCTCGGATAAGAATGAGATTGTGTTATTTTCCCTTACCATAGGTCCGATTTGCTTCGTAAGTGTCCGAACCTCCTGTATAATGATTTAAATAATGTTATTGACTTATTACAGAATCATACATATTTTTATGATATCATATATGGTCATATTCTTAGCTTCTGATTAGTAATATTTCATTACTACTTGTTATTCGGGTGTTTATTACTTTTTGTTCTTATGCGTGTTTTGTCGAATAAATAATTATTCTTCTTTTTAGGTTATAGATACCTCATTTACAGATTGGTATTAGTGTAATATATTAATTCAATCAATTCATTTATATAACCATTATGCAATGAAGATCATGTAGAATGAGTCGCATCACATCGTGGAGACGATATTCCGTACGTACGCACGTGCGATGATATCGTTCCCCTGATCGTGAAATTGTAATGGAGTGTATATATACAATTTTAGAATCAATATAACTTTAAAATAATCATATATAGTTATTATTTACACTATTATCCCTATCCAATTAAGGTTGTGGTGGAAAATAGATTACACCACGGCGTGGAGACGGTATTCCGTACGTACGCACGCGTGGTGATTTCATTTTCCGTAGGATGGATAGATGGTGAAATAGGGTTGTTTCATACATATAATAACATATCCGTATATGAGTGATACTGATGTTATTACTTCATAATGAAACAACTAAAGAAGAATAAGTGGAAGAAGAAATAAAGATGAAATAATCGGTAACGGACATCACCTCTTCTTTGAAGCACTTCTTTGAGACCTCCTTTTAGGACACTATAATTGGTCTTTGAAGAAGACCAGGACCTCTAGGATGTCTCTAGGGAAGTTTAGAGATGAAATTGGTAGGGGTTGGCCGAGATTGAAGGCTCATAGTGGTGTGAGTAAGAGGGGGAGGAGGTTCCCTTTTATAAGGGAGGAGAGGGGCTCCTTTGAAAAAACTAAAAATATTATTATATTATAAAGCCAAATTCGGTTTTAAATAGATTCAAATTGACTTATTTCGAATCTAAGGAGGGGATGGGTCGAAATAATCTCATAAAATTGAATTTATACAAGTTATGTACCTATTTTAACCTTATCATTTAGATTTAACATTAATTTAGATAATTTTACTTTTACCGTGTCTTTTTGTGTTCTTACAATATAAGGTTAATAAACTTACTATAACAAGACAAACAAACCCCAAGTTGTTTATTATTAATATATATAACCTTATCTAAGTCATGGGGCCGAACCTTATATTTTTAGGATTAAAATAACAATTAATAATATAATATTTGTTTTAGAAACTATTTTATGTAAATTTTGACACTGTTTAGTAATTGATTTTTGTGAAAATCATGACAGAATTATTAATTATAAAAAGTTAATTAATTCAATAATAACATGTTATATTAACCTAGAAAATTATTGGAATTCATAAAAAGTCTAAAATTACATTTATTTGGGTATTTATAACATAACTTATGTCAATATTTCATTAATAAGATAATTACTGCATCATCTTTGTGTCATAAATAAATTAACTTATTTAAAGTCTAAAAATTAAAAATAAAATATAATTATGTAGGAAATATTTTTATCTTTATAATGAATATTTATAGTCGAATTTATCTTATGTATAACCCTATATTAAAAATTCATTAGTTATTAAACTTTGATTTTAACTATTTTAACCCTTCTTTACATAAACTGATAATAAATGTACTAATCTAATCCAAGTGGGCCTAAATTGTCATATTTTATTCCTAAGGTTGTTTTTTCTCGAATTACACTTATCCAATAGAATTAGGACATGTGTTAGGTTAATAATAATTTCATTTTTACCTTTAACTACCCTATTTACTTTTAACCGTGGTAAAAAAAAGTAAAAAGTTACTATTCACCAAAAATTATTTTCATCTCATTGAACCACATTTTAGTCCTTGATATTAACCATTTCTCTCGGATTTTTGAAATTCTACTCACAGAAGCAGTAAAATTATGTTTAATGAAAAATTAGTTTTTTAACTACCACTTAGTGGTTTCACTATTCATCAAAAAAATGAAAGTTTCCAGAAAAATACCAAAAATTAGGCCTAAGCTATATTTGATATTATGAATTAAAAAATGATTTTTATTTTACCAAATTCAAAACATATCAATTACATTAACTAATTTAAAAATTAATTCCCGTCGTCAAAATAAATAGCGTGTTTTTAAAAGATAATAACTATCAAAAGATTGACACTTGTTTATGTCTAGTTTAAATGTGAAATTACACCCAATAAACCACATTGTATTAAATTGTAAAAATATATTCTAAATATAATTTAAAACCACTAAAATTAATAATTTATCACTATTAATTATTTTAATTAAAAAATGTTGTTTTTAATTAAAATTTAGTAATTTTCACTATTCATCAGAATATGAAAGTTATCCGAAAAGTACCAAAATTTCACCCTATGCTAATTTAGATATTCTGAATCCCAAAATGAAGTCCATTTTGAAAAATAAAATTTACAAAATTTCAAAAAGTGGTTATAACTATTCATAACGGCTAGTTTTAATAATATTTTAATAGCATATCATTGTTTAGTGAAACTCGGTATTGCGTACGACACAAGCTATTGAGGAAGGCCGTGGTTGCGTGTAAAGAAAGCCGAGCTAGTGTTGTGTGTAGTGAAATATTCCTTTGATTATTTATATAACATAAAAACATAATATTTCTCATAAAAGTCTCAGGTGTTACATTCTACCCCGCATAAAATGAATTTCGCCCTCGAAATTCGTCACTTTGTAACAAAATGATGAGGATACCTCTCCCCAATCATATCCTCAAGCTCCCATGTAGCTTCTTCTATCGGCTATTCTTCATAAGAAAGATCTTGCTCCAGCGGTAAAACTTCTGAGCTTAGTACATGTGAAGGATCAGGTATGTACTTTCTCAAGAGAGATACATGGAACACATCGTGAACTTGAGAGAGATTCGGAGTAAGTGCCAATCGGTAAGCTAAATTTGCAACACGATCCAGTATTTCGAATGGACCGATATATCTAGGGCTCAACTTCCCCTTCTTTCAAAATCTCATGACCCTCTTCCAGGGAGATATTCGTAAGAACACTTTATCACCCACTTCAAACTCTAGGTCTTTTCTTCGGTTGTCAGAATAACTTTTCTGTCGACTCTGAGCTTCTCTTATGTGTTGTTGAATAGATCATACCTTTTCTGCCATCTCATCAACAAGATCAGGTCCTAATAGCTTTCTTTCCCCAACTTCATCCCAACAAGTCGGAGTCCTGCATTTCATTCCGTAGAGAGATTCATAAAGATCCATCTGAATACTGGAGTGAAAGCTATTATTATAATAAAATTCCACCAAAGGTAGGTGTTGATCCCAACCACCTTTGAAATCCATAGAGAAAGCTCTCAACATATCTTCTAGAGGTTGAATTGTTTTCTCAGACTGACCGTCTGTTTGAGGATGATAAGTAGTGATGAAACTCAACTTTGTATCCAGAGTATGTTGAAGACTTCGCCAGAACTTCGAGGTAAATCTCGGATCCCGATCAGATATAATATAAAGTGGTACTCCATGAAATCTTACCACTTCCTTTACATATATCATGGAAAGCTGATCCAGAGAGAAATCCTCTCTAATAGAAATGAAGTGTGCAGACTTTGTATGACGATCAACTATGACCCAGATAGAATTATTGCCTTTGGATGTTTTTGGAAGTCCTATGACAAAGTCCATAGTGATGTTTTCCCATTTCCATTCGGGTATGGTTAATGGTTGTAACATCCCCTTAGACTTTTGTCTCTCAGCTTTAACTTGCTGACAAACCAAGCATCGAGAGACATATTCAACAACATCTATTTTCATGCCATCCCACCAGAAGTACTCTTTCAGGTCCCTATACATCTTCGTGCTTCCAAGATGAATAGAGAATGAAGAACTATGAGCCTCATCCAGCAGCTCCTTCTTTAATTCGAGGATGGGAGGAACACAAACCCGATTCCTGAACTTTATTATCCCATCACAATCAAGGTTGAATTCAGGAATATTTCTCACCTTATTTTGTAACTCTAAATATTCTTTCTGCGCCTCTTTAATATTCACATGTATAGATGGTTGAACATTCATTTGAGAAAGATACGATTTTCCCCCTTCCATTATAATTCCAAGATCCATCTTTTGTAAATCCATAAATATTGGATCTTTTGTGATCCTCATCATGGATAAACTGGCATGGTCTTGTCGACTTAATACATCTGCCACCTTGTTTGTTTTCCCAGGGTGGTAATGAATTGAGCAGTCATAATCCTTAATCAGCTCCAACCATCTTCTTTGGCGCATATTCAGCTCCTTTTGTGTGAAAATATACTTTAAACTTTTATGATCAGTATAAATATCACACCTTTCTCCATAAAGATAATGCCTCCAAATCTTTAATGCAAATATTACCGCAGTTAACTCCAAATCATGAGTTGGGTAATTTTGCTCATGGATTTTCAACTGTCATGAGGCATAAGCTATCACCATATCAATTTTCATAAGAACACACCCAAATCCCTTCTTGGATGCATCACTGTAGATCACAAACCTTTCTCCACTACAAGGCAGTGTGAGAACAGGTGCACTGGATAACCTTCTTTTCAACTCCTTGAAATTATCTTCACATTCCTCCGTCCAGACAAACTTAACTCCTTTCTGAGTCAACTTGGTTAGTGGATTAGATAATCATGAAAAATCTTTCACAAAACGTCGATAATATCCAGCCAAACCAAGAAAACTTTGGATCTCAGTTACTGTTGTTGGTCTCGACCATCTTTCGATAACCTCTGTTTTTGCTGGATCCACAGATATCCCCTCTTTTGAGATTATGTGACCCAAAAATGAAACTCTTTGAAGCCAAAATTCACAGTTGGTAAATTTGGCATAAAGCTTATCCTTTCTCAGGGTCTTCAATATAATTATCAAGTGATCTTCATGTTCTTCCTTGCTCTTTGAATATACAAGAATATCGTCTATAAAGAATACCACAAACTGATCAAGATAGTCTCTAAAGACTCTATTCATCAGATCCATGAAGATAGCAGGGGCATTAGTAAGACCAAATGGAATCACTATAAATTCTTAGTGTCCATACCTTGTACGGAAAGTCATCTTTGGTATATCCTCCCTTTTGACCCTTAATTAATGATACCCTGAATGAAGATCAATCTTGGAAAAGTATTGAGCTCCACGCATTTGTTCAAATAAGTCATCAATGCATGGGAGCGGATATTTTTTCTTGATAGTGATCTTGTTAAGTTCTCGATAATCAATGCAGAGTCTCATTGATCCATCTTTCTTCTTAACAAATAGAACAGGTGCTCCCCAAGGTGATGAACTAGGGCGTATGAATCCCTTATAAAGATTCTCTTGGAGTTTCTTCTTCAATTCCTACAACTTAATTGGGGCCATTCTATAAGGTGTCTTTGAAATAGGTAAAGCACCTGGTACGAGTTCTATTGAAAACTCCACTTCCCGATTTGGTGGAAGACCCGACAATTCCTCCAGAAAGTCATCATCAAACTCTCGTACAATGGGAATATTCTTAATTGTGAGTTTCTCAACAACCATTTGAGATAAATAACCATCATTCAGTGGAATCAAGACCCATAAGATGGAAGAAATTTCCACTGGAAGGTTCTGTTCATCTGGAATCGATAGACGATCATAGATTGATCTGTAATATGAAATGTGGCATCCATTATTTGGAAATTGATATGAGCTCTATATAAAGAAAGCTAATCCATGCTAAGAATCACATCAAATTACACTATAGGAAGGATCACAATATTTGCAGGAAGCACTTTCCCACAAACTTCAATCGGGGAAGAATTATAAACGTTTGATGCGACTGTTGTGCCAGTAGGTGTTGTCACAGCTAAATCAACATCTAATTGTTGAGGTAATACGGTGATACCCTTAGAAAAATCTTCAGAAATAAAAGAGTGGGTGGATCCAGAATCAAATAAAACATTTGCTACTTTAGAGTGGATGGTAAGTGTACCTTTCACCACATCGTTATCGTAATCCACATTGCTGATAGAAATTGCATGTGACATTCCTTTGTCTTTAGCCTTAAGATTTTTTTGATGTTGATCATCATAAAAAACCCTTGGATTAGGGAATTTATTGGCATAATGCCCCATCTCCTTGAACTTGAAACATTGAAGTGTAGTAGGTTCATTCTGTGTGTCCCTTCCTTTGTTTGCATCATTAGACATCTTATTCCCATCATTGAGGCATTTGAATGCCCGATGACCTTCCTTTCCACATTTGAAACATTTACTTGTCCCTTTAAGAAAAATCCCTCCATGTTTCTTTCCACACTTTGAGCATAAGGGAAAGCTCATCTTCTTTTCAGTGTGCTCTTTGGATTTTCCTTTGAATTCCATTTTCCTCTTATTATCAAACCCATATGATTGATGGGTTACTTTAATCTCCATCTCAACTTTGAGAGCACATAGAACTGTTTCCTCGTAGCTATTGAAGTCCTTTATGGCTAAGGCCCTTCGAAGACTTGGTTTTAAGCCACTAAAGAATCAATCGATCTTACTCTCAGGTTGGATAATAATACCAGAAGTGTACCTTGAAAGTCTTGTAAAATTTTCTTCATAGGTACCAACAGATTCATCATCCTTTTGCTTCAGTTCAAGAAACTATTTCTCCATCTTTGTTCGGAGAATACGAGGGAAGTACTTATTGAAAAATAAGTTCTTGAACTCATCCCATTCCATGGATTAAATTTCATCCCTTTGCCTCGTATTCTTAAAAATATTCCACCATTGATCAGCATATCATTCCAAACGATACACTACTAGGATGACTTTATCATGTTTGGAACATTGAAGAACTGAAAATATCTTTTCAGTAGTACTAATCCATTCTTTGGAAACTGATGGATCAGTAGACCCGCTGAAAGAAGGTGGATGCTGCCTCATGAAGGATTCAACAGAATGTTTCTCCTTCATTTTCTAGTTTGGAAGTCATGCATGATTCATATCTTGAGAAAGTTGTGTGATCATGGCTACAATATTTTTCATTCTAGCTCCCATAACGTTTGGTTGCTCAGGGGGGCAATCATTGCATTTCCCGTCACATTCCTCATTAACACAGTTCCTTTGAGTACCAGCCATTGACTAAAACCAAGAAGAGTAGTGTGAGAAACACTAATTATAATAGGAAAACCACATAATCAAGAATAAAATTTCACACTTAAGGTCTTATCCTAGGTTATTCATGGCCATTTCTAAAACACTATGATTGTATTCTATGCTTAGACTTATCCTTAGGGTTCTTACTAAGTCTTTCACATCCTAGTTTCCAAAGGTTGACTATACCTTTCCTCTGATACCAACTATAACGACCCATACTTTACATACATTGTTATTACATCAAAATTGAAGCATACTTATTACAACATATAACAAAACCATGGAAGGACCATATAGGTATAGTGTCTTTAGAAACTGGGAAACATAAACAACTGGTTCATAAAGCGTCTACATTGTCTCCCATTTATTTCATCATATCTATAGTCCCTTTTGGCAATATCTTACTTAATAACCTTCTTCCTGACCTGGGAAAAAACATACAAAATGGTGAGCTCAAATGCTCAGTAAGGGTAAACAAAAGAAATATCAATCACATAATATTCATAAGAATATATCTTTTGGAAATCTTAACCTGGAAAACAGATCATAATTTTATAACATGGGATAAATCATAGTAGTGAAATTTAATCCCAATAATCATAACATAAAACATGAAACTTTGTGTCATACACACATAATCATAGATAATCATTTCTTATTAGTCAAGATCATTTCCAAGACTATCTTAGTGGACAAAGTCCATTTCTGATCTGAGTTCATTCCTCGTTTCAGTCCTATTTCACTGAACCGGTTTAACTTGCCGTTCCAGCCATGTCTGTCTCATGAGATATAAAATCTTTACCCAATGCATTGGAGGGAGATATAGGTCCCACCCATCTCATAATGATACCATTATTATGTGTGCCAGAAAATCATAAACCATACATCATAGCATATCTCATGTAATAAAAATGGTAATCTTAAACATCGTGACATCATAAAAAAATTCATATAAGATAAAGGAATTCATAAAAATAATTCCATCACAACATAATCAAATCAATGTAATAATAGGTATAGAAACAAAACCCTTTATTATCTTAGATGAAAAATAATTTTGATAAAACACTTGAACTCCATTCTTGAGGAAAATATCCTTTCTACTTCAAAAACACTTTTCCATTCTTAAAATTTCATACAATTCTAAACTAAAAGAAGTTTGATTAAAAATAATCTTGAAAACTTGTAAAGTAAGCTTCTTGGAAATAATGTTTTAAAAATCCATTCATGTCGTACAATTTAAAAAAACATTCTTCCAGTACTTTTGTCGGAAAAGTCAAAAAGTACCTCGTACAAAAAACGACAAAAGATTCCTTTTATATATTTTAATAAAAACTCACCGAAGGGGAAAATTGGATTTAAACAATTGTAGGTGTATGGAAGCAATATTAAATATTGAGAAAACATGGATGTGGATGATAAAATACACCCCAGTAAATACCAAAGTATAAACAATCTCGGATAAGAATGAGATTGTGATATTTTTCCTTATCTTAGGTCTGATTTGCTTCATAAGTGTCCGAACCTCCTGTATAATAATTTAAATAATGTTATTGACTTATTCCAGAATCATACCTATTTTTATGATATCATATATGGTCATATTCTTAGCTTCTTATTAGTAATATTTCATTACAACTTGTTATTCGGGTGTTTATTACTTTTTGTTCTTATGCGTGTTTTGTCGAATAAATTCTTATTCTTCTTTTTAGGTTATAGATACCTCATTTCCAGATTGGTATTAGTGTAATATATTCATTCATTCAATTCATTTATATAATCATTATGCAATGAAGATCATGAAGAACGAGTCGCACCACATCGTGGAGACGCTATTCCGTACGTACGCACGAGCGATGATATCGTTCCCATGATCGTGAAATTGTAATGGAGTGTATATATACAATTTCCGAATCAATATAACTTTACAATAATCATATATAGTTATTATTTACATCATTATACCCATCCAAGTAAGGTGGTGGTGGAAAATAGATTACACCACGGCGTGGAGACGGTATTCCGTACGTACGCACGCGTGGTGATTTCATTTTTCATAGGATGGATAGATGGTGAAATAGGGTTGTTTCATACTTATAATAACATATCCGTATATGAGTGATACTGATGTTATTACTTCATAATGAAACAACTAAATAAGAAGAAGTGGAACAAGAAATAAAGATGAAAGAATCGGTAACGGACATTACCTCTTCTTTGAAGCGCTTCTTTGAGACCTACTTTTAGCACACTAAAATTGGTCTTTAAAGAATACCAGGACCTCTAGGATGTCTCTAGGGAAGTGGAGAGAAGAAATTTGAAGGGTTTGGACGATCATGAAGGCTCAATGTGGTGTGAGGAAGAGGGGGAGGAGGTGCCCTTTTATAAGGGAGGAGAGGGGCTCCTTTGGAAAACTAAAAATATTATTTTATTATAAAGCCAAATTCGGTTTTAAATAGCTCTAAATTGATTTATTTCGAAGCTAAGGTGGGGATGGGTCTAAATAATCTCATCCAATAGAATTTAGACAAGTTTAGGTTCCTATTTTAACCTTATCATTTAGATTTAACATTAAGTTAGATAATTTTACATTTACCGTTTCTTTTTGTGTTCTTACACTATAAAGTTAATAAACTTAATATAACAAGCCAAAAGAACCCCAAGTTGTTTATTATTAATATATATAACCTTATATAAGTCATTTGGCCGAACCTTATATTTTTAGGAATAAAATAACAATTAATAATATAATATTTGTTTTAAAAACTATTTTATGTCAATTTTGACACTATTTAGTAATTGATTTTTGTGAAAATAATAACAGAATGATTAATTCAAAAAAAGTAAATTAAATCAATACTAACATGTCCTATTAACCAATAAAATTAGAGTAATTCATAAAAAGTCTCAAATTACATTTATTTGGGTATTTATAACATCAATTATGTCAATATTTCATTAATAAGATAATTACTGCATCATCTTTGTCTCATAAATAAATTAACTTATATAAAGTCTAAAAATTAAAAATAAACTATAATTATGGAGGAATTCTTTTTAGATTTCTAATGAATATTTATAGTCGAATTTATCTTGTGTATAACCCCATATTAAAAATGCTTTAGTTATTAAACTTTGATTTTAACTATTTTAACCCTTCTTTAAATAAATTGATAACAAATGTCCTAATCCAATACAAGTGGGACTAAATGGTAATATTTTATTCCTAAGGTTGTTTTTGGTCGAATTACACTTATACAATAGAATTAGGACATGTGTTATGGTAATAATAATATCATTTGTACCCTTAACTACCCTATTTACTTTTAACCGTGGTAAAAAAAAATTAAAAAGTTACTATTCACCAAAAATTATTTTCATCTTATTGAACCACATTTTAGTCCTTTATATTAACTGTGTCTCTTGGATTTTATAAATTCTACTCACAGAAGCGGTAAAATTATGTTTTATGTAAAATTCAGTTTTTTAACTACCACTTAGTGGTTTCACTATTCATCAAAAAATGAATGTTTCCAGAAAAATACGAAATATTAGGCCAAATCTATATTTGATATTATGAATTAAAAAATGATGTTTATTTTACCAAATTCAAAACATATTAGTTTCATTATCTAATTTAAAAATTAATTCCCATCATCAAAACAAATAGCGTGTTTTTAAAAGATAATAACTCTCAAAAGATTGACACTTGTTTATGTCTGGTTTAAATATGAAACTACATCCAATGAACAAAATTGTATTAAATTGTAAAAATATATTCTAAATATACTTTAAAACCACTCAAACTAATAATTTATCACTATTAATTATTTCGATTAAAAAAAGTTGTTTTTAATTAAAATTTAGTAATTTTTACTATTCATCAGAATATGAAAGTTATCCGAAAAGTACCAAAATTTCACCCTTACTTAATTTCGATATTCAGAATCCAAAAATGAAGTCCATTTTGAAAAATAAAATTTAAAAAATTTCAAAAAGTGGTTATCACTATTCATAACGGCTAGTTTTAATAATATTTTAATAGCATATCGTTGTTTAGTGAAACTCGGTATTGCGTACAACGCAAGCTATTGAGGAAGGCCACGATTGTGTGTAAAGAAATCCAAGCTAGTGTTGTGTGTAGTGAAAGATTCCTTTGATGATTTATATAACATAAAAACAAAATATTTCTCATAAAAGTCTCGGGTGTTACATTGTTTATTGGTGTTCTTATTCCATGGAATCCTCAGGTGGATGAAGTTGTTACAGAAGAGGTGATAGAGATCTATTGAATTGATCTATTCTCATGTGAATAATTTTGACAACCTTTTGAGGTAGGGTATTAATTTATTATCTATTTATTTACATTTATTGATAGAGTTGTCCCGATTTATCCCCTTGGATAAAAATGAAATTGAATTAATTAAATACTTGAACTAGATTAAATATTTGATGATGATCCCTTAATGATGTTGTTGTTTATACTATGATAACAGTTTCCCACTTGATTTTCTAGATAGTGTGATATTTATTCCTTGCTAGGATTAGCATGTTGTTCTTAATGTATGTTGGTAAAGTTTATAAAGATGGAATTAATTGATAATTAATTGGCTAAAATAGATTAAAGAGGAATGTTCAATGAATCATGTTGTTGTTTTAATTTGATGTTAATCAAATTAATGAAAGTTTTCATGTTTAATTGAGTTCGTTAACGAACTTTATGCATGTTGACTATTTTCGACAAAATAACTAAAAGACATTTGAAATTATTGTCCAATTATTTTATGATATATTGTTTCTTTAGATTCCTATAGTTGGAACCTGTGAATAATGAATTGGTTAATTCAAGATGGAATAAAGAACACATTTTGTGATAAAGGATAATGCCTTTTTAGGGCCCAATTTTCCCGTTTCCTTATAAAGTCCAAGTGCCTTTTGTTTTGGAGTCATGAGAGCTCGTTGTGTGTAAAGGCTGAATTCCTTTCTCTAGGTTCGAGAACCCATTACTCTATTTGTTCATGCTACTTGTAATGTTCTCTAAATAAGGGACTTGTGATTTGGGGTAAGAAGGCCCGGATATGACATGAGCCAAGGATGTTTGATCTTGGAGGGTTGTTGTGGTATGTAGGGAAGGGAGGTCCGGTTTTTGTGGTAGTAGTTGACACCTGTAGTGGTGAGATGCATCAGTTTATACATGTGTTATCGGGGAGGACACTAGAGATGATGGAATGCATTGCAGTTGGTCTTACCCTTTGTTATGAAATATGGATGCTTATTGAATCAGTTGTTTGTTTATCTAATTTTCCCCCATGCTTGAGGAAGACAAACATGTTTGGTTACTCTCTTTCTATGGGAGTCGAATATGCACAGGGCATGACATGTGTTTTTTGTGTTTAGCTCCTCAAGGTTGGTTGTGATTTACTCTCCTACTATAGGTGGAAAATATTCTATGGGTAATTCATCTACCCACCATGTTTATCCCCTTATGATTGGAGAGTTTAGAATGATTTCCTAGAGAAACTGGTGATATAGAAAGTGTAAATGGTTGTTAAATAAATGAATAAATGTTTAACCCATGGGGTTTGAGAGTGCTGGGATTCAATAATGAGGTTAAAATTATGATAAGATGTAGACTCAATCTCCTTCTTCCTTGAGGTCATGGATATTTTTTAAAATGGTAATGTGTTGTGATTTGGAAATTATAATGGTTAATTAATGGTTAACAATTAATTAATGTATAGTGAAATTGATAAAAAGGGATAATGGAATTTAATTTAGCTCTTTAAATGGTTGTGTGTTTATAGGATATCCAATCTTAGTAGTGGTAGCTGGGAGTCTAAAATATATCAGTTGTAGTTGAGTCTGGGACAAAGTTATTTCCATAGTTTGGTTTTGAGATATATTATATCCTGTAATTTTTGTGTTGCTATATTCCATTCCTCCATGTCGGCTAGGGAAACTGACACCTTAGGGATTATGAGCCCTTGGGAGTTTTCTTCAACATCTTACTGGGAGGATGGATGAATGACTACCCCCTATGGCACCACTCTCTTCTCTTTTTAGTTACTTGTGTTGGTAGGAACAATAGTTACACATCCCCATATATTTGTGTAGAGTACTGTAATGGATTGTGGTAATTTCACACACATAAGTGCATGATATAGTCTCCTAAGGACTACTATTGTTATAATGTGTATAGGTTATGATGGCTTGGAGATCTTTACTTGGTGTATGGGTTGTGATGACTTGAGGGATAATATCCAATGTATGATACACATTATGGGAGATTTGGTGGCTCCAAAAAACTATATGGACAATCTTGGATATATGGATGTGGTGGTGTGTTGCATGAGGTGCATGTTATAGTACTTCTCCCAGGTTTCTGTAGGCTATCCTTTTTAGAGAGAGATTCTTGAGACGTGCGACATTAGGAAAAAATAGAAAACTAGTGGGGAATTGGTAATAGGGTACCCTTTATATTTTTATTATATTATATGATATTGTATGTGTTACTTGGTGAGAGTATCCCTGGAGAGGATGGGAACTTAGTATAACTATTTAGGTGATTGGTTATTTTCACTTGTTGTTCACTATGCTTTAACATGATTTCTTTAATTTTTCAGGAGAGGCACCTTAGAGGATCCTACTGGGTAAACTATTATACTCACCCTATGTATATATATACTATTTTTCATGTCAGTTGGAGTAGGTTGGAGATTAGGATGGTTACTACTAGATTGGGGTGTTGTATGAGTTGTTTGGGCTTTGTGGTCACTACCATATTTACTTCTTTTTGGTACTTGTAGTTTTTCCTTCCAATTGTAAAAGTTCTTTCATGACATTACATATGAGTACTTGACTTTTCTTCTATATCATAGTTGGAGGAGGACTTTTTTGGTTTCTAGGTTATTTATTTCTTCATCATGTATTTCTCTTAGAGGGTAATGCCACCCATTAATGTGTTTACTATAACCTCAGTGCTAGTCGCTTACCTGGGGCTTTATGGAGGTAGGAATCAGGGGTTCACTATCTCTATTCTCCCACCACTAGCCAATGAGGGGTGTGAATTATGGGTAGGGTTTCATGACATAGTGGAATCAGAGTGTTAGATTGATCGATAGGATGATGTTTGGAGTTAGGCACATGTGATGTTACATGGGTTGGTAGGGACACAGTGTCAGCTGTGTTTAGAAAGCACTATAAACACAGTAGAACAGTTAATACATAGGTATTTTATGCCCCTTGTGATCTAATTCACGAACCTTTAAGAGTAAAACAACTACTAAACGAAGTGATACTAGTTTTAGAGTAGAGAAATAGGAAAGGATCATGAATCATTCTTCTTTTAACCTATGTTTGATTGGGTAGACCTTGTGGGAGGTTAACCTAAAATGAATAAAAGAAAAAAAATGTTAAAGTCTTCCATATTTCAGGTTTAGGAGCTCTAAGTGTTTATTATATTTTAGGTATGGATCTTAGCCATTATCTTCATATGGTTCTCACAAAAGATGTTCTGCAGGTTGTGTTATAATATTGTCACATGGTAGAGGTCAATGACGACGACAATTAGAGAATTAAACTCTGAGAGTTTCATCACCGGAGTCTGCAGAGGTTTTAGGGATCCATTTCAGATGCAATTACAGAAGAATGGTTGGATGAGGTTGAGATATCATTTAGTTCATTCTGTACTTAGAAGGATCACTGGGTTTATTTGTCTTTGATGATGTTTCATGAGGCATTGAGGCCATGGTGGTGCTTGGTCCTTGGGGTTCAAGAGAAGTTGGCTGTCTCATGGGAGGAGTTCCAAGACTAGTTTGGAGGTGAGTTTCTTTATTATACCACAATGGTGGCTAGAAACTAGGATCTTATCACCCTTTAGTAGCGGATCTCCAATGTGAAAGAGTTTTAAATCCATTTCAGGAACCTGTTGTGATATTCATTGGACATATTGCTGGATGAGGAGGTTGGGGAGGGGTATTTTGAGTAGGCTTTACATCCAAAGATCCAGTTCTAGGTCACCCTGTTTATACTGAAGACATATCTTGAGGGGCTGGAAAGATTAGAGTTCATTAAGAGGACGTTATCTAGAAACATATTGTTATGAGTGGGGAGTCTTAAGGAATCCTCAAAAAGTATAGTTGTGTTATGGGGTTCCCAATCAATAGGATTTAAGATCTTTCGATCAGCTGGGGGTCGGTCCTAGACCTCAATGTCTCATTTCTATAGGCGTGGCAGAACAGAGGATTATTCCAAGGGATATGATGCTAGTTTTGTTTAGGATGACAAGGTCATAAGTGGTGAGAGTTCCCAACCTTTAGAGCAATCAATGTGCACTAGTTGTTCCACTTGAGGTTCCTCCGTTGAGGTAGTTCCGAGCAACGCAACAATTTTAGTTTACTCTAGTCTGAGTTCAACAAAGAGCATATGGGCCATGCATAGGATAGACCTTCCACCCTCCCTATCCTCAGTGAGTAAAGCATGACCATAGAGGTGGTCATCAATAGGGTAAGAGAGGTCATGGTTGTCTTCATGCTTTAGCATAGCTAGTTCTAGGTGAGCCAGACATCATTCAAGGTAACCTTTTCTTGTTTTCTAATTGGTTGCATGATTTGTTTGATCCAGGAGAGAATCAATCCTTCATATCACCATCTATTTTTTATTATTAGGGGATTGAGGTAGAGAGGCTTCCAGTTCCCTTGGTGTTTACTACACTAGTTAGAGGTTGAGATGACTTTCTTGAATTATATAGAACTTGTGAACAAGGGTAGGTGAAGCATCCCTCTTGGAGATATTTCCTATGTTTACAGATACACACATATAACATCATCCTCAGTATGGATTGGTTTTATTTGGTGTAGGATATCACAGTTTTATTCTAAAGGTAGGTTTTATTCTTCAATTTTGATGGAGAGACAATAGTGTTTGTCGGTGAGAGAGAGCCATAGATGGGTCAGAGGTGTGTTCCATCCATACCAGGATTTATGGTTGAGATGATGCTGAATTTTTCATAGGATCAGCAGTCAATGTTTCCTAGGGTCATATAAGAGTACCCTGATTTCTTTCCAGATGAGGTTTTAGTGTTACCCCCTTGATGAGAGATCAAGTTTGGGATCAAACTACAACTAGGTGTATCTCCCATCATTGTTTATCCATATAGGATGTCACATTATGAGTTGCGAGAGATTCATATAAAGTTTGATGGTCTGTTGCGGTGTGGTATACTTTGGCCGAGTGTGTCACCATGGCGTGGACTAATTTTTTTTCATAAAGAAGGCTGATGGATGTTTTCAGTTGTGTATCGATTATCATTGCTTTAATTAAGAGATATTGAAGAACCGCTATCATTTTTTGTGTATCGATGATTTATTCAATCAACTGAAGGGTTAATGTTGGTTCTCAAAGGTCAATTTGTGGTCAGGATATCATCATATTCATGCAGTTAATGAGGATATTATGAAGACTACTTTATGTTGTTGTCATGGGCATTGTGAGTTCTTTGTGATTCCATTCGATGTGATGAATGATACAACTATGTTCATGAGGTCAATGAATACTTTGTTCTGTGACTTCTTGGAATAGTTCATGGTGGTTTTAATTGATGAAATACTTGTTTACTTCACATATGAGGAGGATCATGCAGTGCATTTGTGTGCCATTTTTGGAGTTCTTAATCATTAATATCTATTTGTGTGGTTTCTAAAGTGTGAGTTTTGGGATCGAAATGATTGTTTCTGGTGCCATGGTTTCTCCCATCTGGGAGTAGCTATGGATCCATTGAACATATAATAAGTTGTGTCTTGGGAACCCCCTAAGATATTGGAAGAGGTGAGAAGTTTTGTTTGTATTGGAGGTTATTATATAATGTTTGTAGCCGATTTCTCTCAGTTTTGGGATCCTCTGACTGCATTGACTAGAAAGGACATGGAATTCTTGTGGAATTATCAATGTCAAACAACTTTTGAGTATCTAAATGAGATGTTGGTCAATTATCCAATTCTTTATCTTCCAGCATAAGTAGTTTAGTTTGAAGTTTTCTATAATGATCCATGTATTTGGTTTGGTAATGTTCTCATGTAGTAGAGATTGGTGATTTTTTATGGGTCATGAAAGTTACATCCCCACTAATTTAACTATTCCAACCTTGATCTTGAGTTGTCCAAAATGGTGTTTTACCTGATGTTGTGGAGACATTACCTCATTGGTGAACATTTTTTGGTCTTCACCGAACATAATATCTCAAGGTATTTTTTTTACCAGCATGAATTGAACTTGAGATAGCATTTGTGGATGGAGTTATTATTGGATTATGACTTTGTAATTTTGTATACACCTAGAAAGGGGAATGTTGTGGCTAATGAATTACTAATGAAGTCACGTAGTGATGTAGTGTGTGAATCAGGTGATTCATGGAGAGTGATGGAAGAACATTCATTATTGAACCTAGATTTGGTAGAATTTGAGGATAGAGGTTGTATTTTTCATATGAAGAGCCAATAACCTGTGGTGTGGCAGGTGGGGGAGTCCCAGTTGGGAGATCTAGAGTTGGAGGTCTATAGAGATTTAGTAGATTGTGGTAAGGCCTATGATGGTTGGTCTAAGGATGAACAACACTAAGTGTTGTTTCATATAAGTCTCTTTGTTCCTTTGGAGATACATGATATTTTTCTTAGAGAGTTCCATAGTTCTCATTTATATGTACACATTGGAATGAAAAAGATATACTGATCCTTTAGAGGTCAGTTTTCATGGCCTAGTTTGAAGCACATAGTTACATTGTTTGTGACTCAATTTTTTGTTTGCTAGAAGGTGAAGGCTGAGCACTATGTTCCTGGACGGTTGCTCTAGCTATTAGATATACATCAGTGGAAGTGGGAGGGAATATCGATGGACTTTTATACTAATTTACCTTAAGATCAAGTAGTATATGAGTCTATATGGGTGTTACTGGATCATTTGATTAATTTTTACCACCTTATAGTAAAGAGGGAGTCGAGCTTAGTAGGGGATTTATCGAGGTAGTATCTGGATGAGGTGGTGAGACTCCATGAAGTCCCGAGGGTGATCATTTCTAATCAATATCATAATTTTACCTCCAGGGAGTGGAGAGGTCCCCAAATTGATTTTGGTTCCTAGCTATGTCTAAAAACATCTTTTCATCTTTAAATGGATGGTCAGACAGATCAGACCATCCAAACTCTGGAAGACATGTTGCTCTCTAGTGTCCTGGATTTTGGATGTTCAAGGAAGAGGCACCTTCCTTTGGTCGAGTTCACTTACAATATTAGTTTTCACTCCTCCATTGGCATGGTGCCTTTTAAATCCTTTTATGGACAAACTTTCCATTCTACATTATACAAGACTGAGGTTGTTGAGTCAGCAATTCTTAGGACGGAACTAGTTCTGAATGTGAAAGAGATGGTTCAAGTGATTCGCAAAAGGATTAAATCAATGTAGGATCAACGAAAATCATATTCCAATCATAGGATGAGACCTCTAGAGGTTGATTTTGGGGATCACATTTTTCTAAAGGTGACTCCCCATCAGGGGAAGCGAAGGTTCGGTCATGGGAGTAAGCTTTATCCCTAGTTTTTTGGGCCCTTTGAGGGTTTTTAGCATGTTTGAGCCATGGAGTATCAGATAGAGTTTCCCTGAAAGATGTTATAGAAAAAAGATATTTTTCATGTGTCCAGCTCCATTGTTATCTTCATGAGGACTCTCACATTATCTATTGGGGTGAGATTTATGTGACCTTCCAGGAGTAGCCTATAAAGATCCATGACCTCCAGGGGAAGGTTTTTCATGAGCATGACATCCCCTTGATTTATGTGTTGTGGAGGCACAATGGCGTGGAGGGGAGTACCTAGGAATGTGAGCCAAAGATACACACTCAGTAACCTATGTTGTTTTAAGTTTATCTCTTCTCTTTTAACATTATTCATTTTATGGTTGCAGACCTTTCTGGTAGGGACATGACTTTCTCTTATTTTTGGTTGTGGCTTTCTCTCCTTTTAGGGGTATCTTGTGGGGTTTCAGTCTGGATGACCCCTTATCCATTTCCTCTCTGGGATAGTTTTGTATTATTGATGATTGGAAATTTTTGAGATGAATCAGATTTAAGGGCCCATATCTACATGGATCTACACTTTGCATGCTTTTGAGGCTTGTGGAGCTCGGAGGAGGCTCAGAGGATGTCTGGTGGTGTTGAGCCGCTGAGAGCATGAAGTAGGTAACTTTCACAGCCTAAAAGTTGGTTTCACATAATGTAGAAAAATTTCATGACGTTTAATAGGGTTTACGCCGTATAATTTTGTGGGTGTTGAAAAATAAAATAAAGGAAGAGGTGATTTTTTTTCCAAAACTGACCTCAAGGTATTACACGACGTGAAATGGGACTACATGCCATATAATCCCCTGAAGCTATATGTTTTAAAACATTTCTATCCATTCAGGTTTGTTAAAACATATAGATATAGTAGATATCTCTCAACTCTAGGAGAAACGGTGAACTCCACTTTTATGTGTTATGAATTCCATCAACAAGGATTGATTCTTAGATCCCTCCTTCAATTTTTAAAGATCCATCTTTCATCCAAGTTAGGATATACCACCATTTTTGTGGTTCTTCAATACATTTCCTCCCATGTCTTCTCATCATGATATGGAGGATGATATCCCATGTTTCTAATGGGGGATTTCCTTCATTTTTGGTTGGTGTGGTTGTACTGTGGTGTCCTCTGGTGGGTGATGTTATTGCCAGAGCGGTGATCGATATTCATTGTGTTGAATTCTTCTCATGTGAAGAACATCTATGGCCTTTTGAGGTATGGGATGAATTTATTATCTATTAATTAATGTGAAATAATAGAGTTAGAATGATTTATCCCCTCAATTTCCGTGAAATTTACTTAATTAAAAACTTGAACTGGATTAAAGAATTGATGATGACCGCTTGACGATGTTGTTGTTTCCACTGTGATAATGGGGTACCTCTTGATTTTCTAGATAGTGTGATATCTATTCTTTTCTTATATTATCTTATTATTCTTGATATAAATTCGTAAAGAACCTAAATGAGGAATTAATTTATAATTAGTTGGATGAAATAGATTAAAGAGGAATGTTCAATGAATCCAGTTGTTGTTTTAATTTGATGTTATTATATTAATGCAAGTGTGCATGTTTAAATAAATTATTCATTGAACCAATGAATGTTTATTCTTGTATACAGTATAAATAAATGTTATGTTAAATTAATTATTTGATGAATTTATGATATCCTATGATAGTTTGCTGATTAGGCTTTATATGGTTGGAACCTATGAATAATGAATCAGTTAATTCAAGATGGAATAATTTATTGGTTGTGTGATAAAATATAATTCTATTTTGGGGACCAATTTTCTCGTTTTCTTATAAAGGTCAAGTGCTGTGAGTTTTGGAGTCATGAGTGATCATTGTGTGTTAATGATGAATGCCTTACTTTGCAGATGAGAGGTTGTTGCTTTGTTTGTTCCTGCTGATTATGATGTGATCTGGATACAAGACTTTTGATGTGGTAGAGGAAGGATCAGATGTGATGTGAGCCTTGGATGGATGAACCTATAGGGTTTTTGTAGTATGAGGGGCATGGATTCTTGGTTTTTGTGGTATTAGTTGACACATGGTGTGGAAAGATGCATTGGTTTATACATGTGGTGTCGGAGAGGACACCGGAGATGACAGAATGGGTTGAAGATGGTCTTACACATTATTATAGAAGTTAGATTCTTGTTTAATATGTTGTTTGTTTATCTTTATTCCATTAACCACTGATTTAGGAAGATAGATGTGTTTGGTTACTTTTTTCCATGGGAGGTGAAGACACACAAGGTATGCCACTCTATTTCTGTGTTTAGTTACTCATGGTAGGATGTATTTACTCACTTTCTATAGGTGGAAAAGTCTCTATGAATAGTTCATTTACTCATCATGTTGACCACCTTGTGCTTGGGGAGTTTAGATGGTTTTTATAGAGAAGTTGGTGATATGTAAAGTGGTAATTATTGTTAAATATATGAATAAAAGTTTAACCCATGGGGTTGGATCTTACTAGGATGCAATGCTATGGTTGAAATTCTTAGAAGCCATGGACTCAATTTAATTTTTCATGGTGGGCATGCATATTTGTTGAAAAGGTAATGTGATGTGATTTGTAAATGATAATGGTTAATTAATGGTTAAGAATTAATTAACATAATGTACAATGGAAAAAATGGATAAAATAATTTAATGTATCTATTTAAATGAATGTGTTATTATTGGATATATAGTCTTAACAGTGACATCTAAGAGTCTGAGAGACGTTAGATGTAGTTGATCATGATACTAGGTTATTCCCATATCTTGGTTATGAGATATATTATATCTTGTATTTTTTGTGTTTTTATACTCTACTCCACTATTTCGGTTAGGGAAACTGACACCTCAAGGATTCTAAACCCCCTCCCAGGGGGTGTTTTTTCCAAAATCTTAATGGGAGGATGGGTGATGACTACCCCATTGGCCTCACTCTCTTATCTTGGTAGTTATTTGTGTTGGTAGGAATGATAGTTAGTTTCCCCCATATATGTGTGTAAATGGCTATAATGAATTGGGGTTATTTCGAACACATATATTCTGGATATAGTTTTCTAAGGATTATAATAGTTATAACATGTATAGGATGTGATGTCTTGAGGATCCTTATTCGGTGTATCTGTTGTGATGGATTGAGGAATAATAACCAACATATGATACATGTTATGAGAGATATGGTGGATCTATAAAACTACATGGTTACTATTGGTTATGTGGAAGTTGTGGTGGGTTGCATGCAGTGCATGTTGTGCTGCTTTGCCCAGTGGTCTGCAGGATAGCCTTTTTGGAGAGAGATTCTTAGGAAATTTGATATTGGGGAACAGTTGAAAGCTAGTGGGGAAGTGGTAGTGTTTTACCCTTGATATTAATTATTATATTATATCCTCTTATATTCGTTACTTGGTGATAGTATCCACAATGAGGATGGGAACATAGTATACTTGTTTAGTTGAAAAGTTAGTTTCACTTGTTGTTTAATATTATTTAAAATGATTTATTTAATTTTTCATGAAAGTATCTTACTAAGTATACAATTATAATCAACCTAAGTACATATAAACTGTTTTTAAGGTCAATTGGAGAAGGTTGGAGGTCGGGATAGTTAGTACTAGCTTGGGTTGTTGCAGGAGCTGTTAGAGCTTCATGGTCTCTACCACCTTTACTTTATTTTGGTACTTGAATTTTTCCATTTCAGTAGTAGTAGTTCTTGCATGACATTACATATGATTACATGAGTTTTCTTATATATTTTTGTTTGATCAGGATTTGGTTGGTGTGTATCTTATCTCTATCTTCTGCACATGTTTCTATTAGAGGGTAATGCCTCCCATATGTGTTTTTACTATACCCTCAGTTCTATTTTCCAACCCAGGGCCTACTAGAGGCATGAATCGAGGGGTCACTATATATCTTCTCCCACTGCAAGCTTAGGAGGGGAAAAATTTATGGGGAGGGGGTTGTTACATTATAACTGGAGAATTTTTTTTCAGAAATATCAAGATGTAGGTCTTTTCTTTGTAAGTTGATTGCTATATTTTTTTCACTTATTTAAATTTAACTAAACTTAATACTTATGTTTGTTTTGTAATATTTCTCTTTATACACTTTGTATTTAGAATGATATGACATCATTATATGTATTTTTTACACACAATTTATTTCACCAATAATGAAGATAATAAAATACAAATAAAGAACATTATATATTTCTGAATGACTTAAAAATAATTAAATTAATTTTTACACACTTCATTATCTTGAAGGATATAAACCAAATATTTTTTAATGATTTATTTCACTTAATTGAATAACCACTTACATTATATATTTTTTATATTAGTGTCCATTGGATTTTGTGTACTTTTTATAGAAAATACAATACAACTTACTAATTATTCTCTATACATATGATGTGTGATAAATTTTTAGAAAAGTATTAGAAATTTAATATTTAATATTTGAATAATTAATTATTATAAAGACTTTTAATTTTATTTCATAGATATCAATATTAAATAGGGAATAAGATTAATATAGATAGATAATAAGAAAGTGTAAATAAAATATCAAATATGTGTGAAAAAAGGTAACTTATCATTTATAATTAAAACATTTTGGCTGCAAGTACTTAATGTTATTTTGAATGGAAAACTTCTTTTAAAATTGAATTTTCATCATCAAAAAGGTGTAAAATACTGAATAAATTATGTTCTAAGATTTATGATAGACATAATTTCAACTGGGATAATTACAAAATTTTACCAGATTTGATTTTGTTATAACCTTTCCTTTAATTTATCTAATAATTATGATGAGGATATATGTTAAATTATTTCCTTTTAAATTTTCATCTCTCGTATGACCCTCACCCTTATCCTGAAAAGAGATAAATCAATTACAATAAGCATGGGTGGATTTTGTTATAGGTTTGATTGGGTTTCAGTTAATTTGTTAAAGATATTCTGAAGTTTAAATTTCAAATTGTAAAGTTGGAATGATTTTAATAAAATTGATATGTAAATTTTTTGTCACTGTATTTATGATATTGTTTTCTAGTTCTATATGTGAATTTCTTGTTGTATTTACGGGTCATTTTTTTGAAAATTATCTAAATTTTTTTCCCGTCATTTGTTTTATAACCAACATGAAAAATTGAAAAAAAGTGGTCTTTCATGTCAGTTATTATATACCCAACATAAAATACTTTTTATATTAATTATTTTTCCATTTTCTAATAAAAATTATGATATAATAGATATGAATGACATTTTTAGATTACTTAAAAACAGTCGATGTCAAAAAACTATTTACTATATTTCAAACATTGACACCACTATTTTTCCAATATTAAAAACAAGAAAAATGCGATACTGAAACAATTTTTTGCATTAGTGATGGGTGGTAATATGGGTTTCTTGGGTACAAATGAAGATTCCCCAACATTTGAGGAGTGAAAAATAGAGTGACATGTTATGGAGGAGTCTTCTTCATCTTTGGACGCTTCTGTTGAAGGGAATCATTCATGTGTGTGAATCTAGTATGGTTATTTTAGTCATTCTAGGAATTATTGAAATAACTCTCCAAAGACATGTGTTCACTATTATCACCTATGGAATCCACAAAAATTATATAGTTTGGGATCCTAAAATGAGGAAAATGAATCATTCCAGCTTCAAAATCTCGATATCACTTTTGTTCAATATTTTTAGTTAATGCCTTAGAAGATTCTTTTTGATTTGTAATTTCCTATCCATTTTGTTAATTGTTGTTAATATGGGAGTTTATTTTCAGTAGAATTGATTTACCTTTCCTATTTAGTGATATATTTTCTTTTTTTAATTATAGATTATTCTTCATCAGGAAGTTCATTGAGTATTTTTTATTTGAATATTGTATTTCAGTAGTGTTGAACTATTTTAGTACCTTACCTAGATAAACCACCATGTTCGTAGATTTCAAAATTGTGGGTAGATCCACTACATATCATTGTTTCATAACATCTTGATCTAGTTAGGTGTCACTTTTGGAGTTATGAATCACACAATATTTAATAGTTCATTTTGGAGGTTATAATTTGGGATGTCCTTTCTTTCTAGGCTCAGAGTTCACGTCTCTTAGGAATTTTTTTAATTTTGTAAATTTTTCAAGGATTAAAGTGTTATGTTGGGGAGAACTATCACACACTTAATTCTTTTTCATTTATTATTTTATAAATTTTATGGTCTTTGATATTTTTATTGATTTTTGGGTTGAATTCTGACTAAATTATTGAATTTTAGTGTTATCAGGAAGTTTTTGTCTTTATTGTATTATTTGTGTGAATATTTTAGGTCAAACCATGTGAATAATATGATAATTTATTATTTCAATTAAATGTTTTCTTGGTTTATTCTACATGGGTAGTGAATGGTGGAGTCCAAACCCTGTAAAACCCAGGGGAAATCATGTGAAGGCTTGGTCTGTCTGGGAATTTCCATATGACTTGAAAAATGTAAAAACTATGCAGAAAGTATGTGATATTGTTTAATATTTTAATAGAAATATTTTTTATGGTTGGGTTTTTGTTTTCAAACCATGTTTTTTAACCATGCATGGTTGGGTTGTCTATCCAGTGGAGGGAACACGATTGGGAAACTGTTTGATAAACTGTGCGGCCCAACTGTTCCAATTATTGAGTTTTCCAAAAACATTTCTCCTCTAAACTACCCATAAAAAACTAAATCCACACTTAATATTATCCTTAATAACTTGAATAAAACACCCAAAGGATCTTAGGATTCAACCTTTCAAGATCCTCCCTTCAATTTTTAGGATTCTTCTTTTGATTTTGGGTGGTTTCTCTTATGGTAAACCTTTATTATTATTATCTTCACCCAAAAATATTTTTCATTATTTTTTCTATGTACTAGTGTATATTTTACCAAACCATATGGTGAGGGTTTCTATCATCTGAAGTGTTATATTTTATATTAGTGTGTGTGAATGATCCTGTCGGGTGTGTTCCTTCATTATTGGAGGGTTTTGTTTGTGATTGATCACAATTGAGGTATGTGTCAATAGGATTATCCGTTCCAAAGAACGCAATGTGATTATTATATACTTTTTAATTCATTTAAATTGAAATTACCATGTTTTTAGATTTATAAATTATTTTATGTCCTTGTAATAGATAGGTTTGATTAGAAAAGGTATTTTCCAACAATTCCAAAAGATTACTACTTGAATTGGGAAAATATGTATTCAAGGTATTTGTCAAATTCCCAGGAGGATGTTTTTAAGGATTTTAATTATTTTGAAATTTTTGTTGACTTAATAAAACAATGTTTTCCAGTTATCAAGGGTGACTTATAGTTTTCTTGAATTATGTTCATTGTTAGGTTCTTGAGGGGTTTTCTTGGAATTGTATACATCTTGAGAGGTGAATTTAATTTCATTCTTGGTTTGTTTCCTTGGACCCCTATGAATTCATATATATATATATTACGGTAAATTTATACAAACCTTTATATATTAATGACTTCATGAACACACAAACATGCACACACACACACACACACACATATATATATATATATATGTGTGTGTGTGTGTGTGTGTGTGCGTTTGTGTGTCCTTATGGAAAACTCATAGAGTGTCCGTATTAAAGTATATGCTCTCAAATTTGTATCTTGGTTTCCAAAATTAAATATAAATGAAATTTTAAATGGGTGTTTTTTATAATACATGAATAGAGTAACACTTGGAACTTTGGGAAGTTTTTTTTCTTAATTTGGTTTTTAAATGAATTTTTAATGGTGGGTATTATTATAGAAAAATGATTCATAAATTCAACTAATAATGTCTGGATAAGACCTTTAAATATTTTCTTTGAAATGAATATACTCCAGGGAATATCTTATTTTCTTAGAATGGTGTTCTCAGGGACATGCATTCAGAAGTGGGATTGGAAAATGTGAATGGTTTATATTGATGCTTGATTGACATGTTGTATAGAAAGTCCACCTGACCTTCCATTTATTATCATCATGGGATCCTAGGTTTCTTAGTGATGGATGTGAGATGTTTTCATCAATAATTGATGATATGGAATAGATCCCTTATGGTGTTGAATACCATAGGGGGTTGTTCCACCATTGAGTCTAGTTAAGATAATATGTGTGGTAATAGGCTTAGGGATTAATGAATATGCCTACAAATGGTTCCAACATGAGTACGTATTGGGTCTACTCATGAGATGTTTAATAAATCACCATGATTATATATTTACCTTTTATATTATATGATTAAACTTTTGATTCATGTTGAATGTTATTTTTACATGTTATATTAGTATTTATAAACTTTTTTTGGTTACTCTTATTTATTCATTTACATGGTCAGTGTTTATTTTGGTTGGTCAATACATTTTTTTGGGTATGGTATCAATGATGGATTTTAAAAATGGGAATATCTAAAAAACATATTTTTAAAATATTTTAAATAGAATTTGGGAAAAAATTGTGTTTGTTTTAGAAAATAATAAAACATCTACTTTCACTACCACAAGTTCTAGTTTTCGCAGCACCACCCCTTTAACAACACTAAAAAAGTTCTAATAAAGGGGGATTTTATCCATGATTTTTTTAAAAGCGTTGATAAAGACCCCCTTTTATCAATGCTTTTTTACTCGCACTAATAAATGGTAAATTAAAAAAAATCATTAAATGAAATATATCAATATATTAATATATAAATATATTGACATTGATATTAATATAAAATATATATTATAAATTGGTTTTAGATAAAGATAAATAAAATTTTTAACTTAATATATAAGTTAGTTAGTAAAAAATCTTATAAAATAATTTAAAAAATATTTTAAATAATAATTTTTTTATTTTTATAGTATAATAGTCATTTAATAACTATATGAATATAAAATAAATAAATAAAATATCTCAATTAAGTTGAGAAAACAATTCAATATTCAAACAGTCATAAATTTTGATCCAAGTGTCCGTTTGAGCTCTACCACATATAAAATTGAAGATTACGATGAGCTCTATGCCTCTATGAGTGGGGAAACTTAGTCATTGTTTTTTCAAGGCCAAAAAATGACCATAATGCCTCCAAAACGGAGTTTTTAGTCTGCCTACCTCGGTTTTTTGACATTAAATGGTTTTTAGGCTCATTTATGGGGGTAATATTTCCATTTTTTGGTGGGGACTAAATTTATTCAGAGATCTTACATTCATATTGATATAATGGCTTTAAATTTTTTTCATTTTTCAAAATGTACTATTATTTATAATCAAATATACAACAATATGAACATATTTTTTATATATTCACACCGAAAAATTTAAATTTATAAATAAATAATAAAACATATTTACATATAAAATATATTTATTAATATACAATCCTTTTATAAATAAAAATATAATATAAATTCTATTTAAAATACAAAATATGAATATTTATATACCTATATAGTGTGTGTATTTTTATTTATATATATATATATATATATTAGTGTGTGTGTGTGTTTTTGCAAACTGATATATATTATCTGTATATTCTAACATATAAATAGACATATTAATATTTAATAATATAAATATATATAAATATGTATAAATATGTATAATTATACTTATAGATACACATATATATAATATATATACATGTGTATGTATATTGTATATATGTATGTATTTATTTATTTGGTTATTTTCAAAGACACACAAAAAACACATTTTATAAATTCTTTTGAAACTTATCTTACAAATATATATTAATATATGAATAAATGTATTACTAAATATATATTAATATAAAAATAAATACACAGGAAAAAAATATAACTAGACATATATATAAAGAAATATATATAAATTGATATTAATATACGAATATATATATATATATATATTAATATTAATATAACTAAATATATATACATTAATAAAAATATATTTTAATATTCAGATATATATATATATATATATATAAATTAAATGGAGAATAAAGTAACATGGAAGAGTGGTAAAGTGTCCAGCGCATTGGGAAGAGGTCTCGAGTTCGAATCCAAGGAGAGGCAGGGGCACACACACTGGTGCCGGGGGGGATCACATTGTTAAAGGGATGGGGAGGCCACTATTAAAGGTTATCTAGAGGGGGTGGGCGTGAGTGGGGGGGGGGGGGGGGTTCCGAGAACTGTTAAAGGAGGGGAGGGTGCTATTAAAAGGGATCTCCAATTTTTGGATTTGTTTTTGTTTTTTTTTTGAATTTCATTAGCACTTTTTTAAAAGCGCTGATAAAAGTTGTCTTTGATCAGCGCTAAGAAAAGAGCTAATAAAGGGACCTTTTACCAGTGATTTTTTTGAGCATTGATAAAAGATACCTTTATTAGCGCTTTTCTGAGCACTGATAAAAGGAACCACCTTTAACCTCACTCAGATTAACAGTGATAAAAAAGAGACGATAAAAGGGATATATGTATTAGTGTCTCAATAGTGTATTCTCAAACTAGAGTATATCAGTTTGTTTTGGGATAGGAAATTTATAGATTCAATGGTTCTTACTTACTAATATGTCATATAATCACATAAGAATTATACCACTTAGTATTTTAAAACAATTTTTTTTTTCAGGTTTTGGTTCTAGTTATTTATCTCTCTTGGAGAGGGTAGGTTTTGTGGATGGATGGTGACCTCATAGGTTACGTGGTGGTGATGCTGGGTATTTTGTTTTTTTTTGTTTTATCCAGCTATTATATTTAATAATTTAGCCTCATGTATATGTATATTCTTGATATTTATTTTTAGTTTTGAGTATTTGGATGTATATTTTTGATATTTCATGTCTGACCTAATTTAGTTTCCATTTATGGTTATGTTTCTGTGCTTGGAACTCTAATGTATAGGTTGTATATGATAATATTATGAGTATAAGCTCATGATTATTGTTTATTTATTAGAAAAAATCATCCACAATAATTATTTTTTGATAAACATGACCCTTTAAATTAGCCCATGGGGAATAGGGATTCACCTAAGGTATGTCAGAAGCAGACATGGGTTCCTGGTTTAGGGGTTAACCCAAGTTGGTTAATGAAAAAATAAATCCATTGAATCATTTTCAAATGAATATTTAACAACAATATTCAAATTGGTAGTAAATTTTCAGTCAAAGAACTTCAAAAACTTATTGACAATACGAAGTCATTAAAAAACAATTCAAACTCTATAGAACTCATCAATCAAAGTGTACCAACATTCATCCTAACTCGGTTGGTTGGTTTCTTTTCTACAAAAAGTTTCATTAAGGTATTATAAAGTTTGTCAAGGTGTGATCTTGACTAATCCTTCTAATCCTCACAAAGAATAACATTCATAGAATTACTTATTTATTTAGGGTCTCATTATCATGATTCCCCCTCTTTAATCACAAAGTGAACTATTCATCATGGCTTGACCAGGTTTGAAATATTCATGACTTCTAAACCAGTTATGAAATTACTTTTTTCCAAGACATGATCTTCTTAAAAAATGTAGTGCCACTAAAATTTTGTTAAATTCCTCACAATATGTATAATATGTCACAGTGTGTCAATAACTATCTCTATCCACATTATCATTAAAATTTTAGGATTGATAATGGAAAATATATAATAGACATTAATTACTTCTCCAATCAATCGAAATTTTGGAATTTTTTTTCATAAGAAAGATCAACCTCAATATTTTCCAATGTGTTTATGAATTTATCATTTTTCTAGGAATAGATAAATACTTAAATATTTCATTTTACATTAAATAATTATCCATATTCAAAAATTTTAATCAACTCTTATGTATGTAGTGTGTAATTTAATAATTTTTAATTTTTATTGAATTTTTATCAACCCATACATTTTCCAATTGCTCAAAATGTTTCTAAATTTTGTAATTCAAATCAACCCTTACATATTATAGGTAGTTAAACTTGTTTGTACATTTAAAAATACTCTTCTTAGTAATTGTAATAAACTATTTATTTATTGATGTAAATATCCATTAGTTTCCTGTAATTTTTAGTATAAATGATAACTTATAACCTAATATGAATGTCCTTTGAGGTCATGAAAGCAGAGGGGGTGCCTGGGGATGGTTCGGAGCCTGAAACCCATCTTTTTGGTGAAACTTTAAACACACAATGTTAGTAGAAATCAAATGGAGAAGGTCACTTAGTTACTTCTAATAATGCTAAGCTAGACAATGGGATGGAGGAGCCTACACAGTTCAATAAATTGGGTGATTTGGGGTAAACACCCATTTGAGAATGTATTCAAATTTGACAGATAAGTTTTTCATGGTTTTTTGCACTGTTAGTCAAACTATGAAAACACACCATGTGAGGTGACCCTTCCAACAAATAAGGGAACACAATTGGCACATGATTTATACAACTATGCAAAGAAACCATGCAAACCAGAAATTATTTATAATTTATAAAACTAACCCTAATTAATTCTATTTCTAACCTAGTTTTCCTCACCTCACCTCATGTTGGAGAACCATAGATTGAGATATCCCCCTTTTATTTCTATTCTAACAATTAATATATCTCCTCTGCGCTGTCTTAGAATCACAATCTTCTCAAATCCATGGATCCAAATCAGTAATATATCAATTCCTTTTTATCCATTCTTCATTATTCAAGGTATAAGCTATGCTATTTAGGTGCAAGCTAATATTCCCTATTTATAGGTTCTACATCCATTATTATATTTTCTCATGATCTATTTCAAATTAGGAGATGATACTTGATGATTTATCCACTACCAACCTACGGTAGGTGCTCTCATGATATTCGATGAAAGTTGAAATTTTTATATATATGTCGTTGTGACACATGCCAAATTCTTAGAGATACACTATAACGACCCATACTTTACATACATTGTTAATACTTAAAAATTGAGGCATACTTATTACAACACATAACAAAACCACGAAAGGACCGTATAGGTATAATGTCTTTAGAAACTGAGATACATAAACAACAGGTTCATAAAGCATCAACTTTTCCTCCCACATATTTCATCATATCTAGAGTCCCTTTTTGGCATATCCTACTTAATAACCTTCTTCCTGACCTGGGGAAAGAAAACATACAAAAGGGTGAGCTCAAATGCTCAGTAAGGGTAAACAAAAGAAATATCAATCACATCGTATACACAAGCACATAAATTTTGGAAATCTTAACCTGCAAAAGAGATCATAATTTCATAACATGGGAAAAATCATGTCAGTGAAATGTAATCACAATAATCATAACTTAAAACATGAAACTTTGTGGCATACACACGTAATCATAGAGAATCATTTCTTGTTAGTCAAGACTCATTGCCAAGACTATCTTAGTGGACAAAGTCCCTTTCTGAACCGAGTTACCCTCGTTTCAGTCTTGTTTCACTGAACCGGTATAACCTACCATTCCATCCATGTATATCTCATGAGATATAAAATCTTTACCCAATGCATTGGAGGGAGATATTGGTCCCACCCATCTCATAATGATACCATTCTTATGTGTGCCACAAAATCATAAACCATACATCATAGCATAACCCATGTAATAAAAATGGGATTCTTAAACAACATGACATCATAAAACATTTCATATAAGATAAAGGAATTCATAAAAATATTTCCATCACAACATAATCAAATCCATGTAATAATAGGTATAGAAATAGAACCCTTTATTATCTTAGATGGAAAATAATTTTGATAAAACACTTGAACTCCATTCTTGAGGAAAATATCCTTTATGCTTCAAAAACACTTTTCCTTTCTTAACATGTTGTACAATTATAAACTAAAAGAAGTTGATTAAAAATAAACTTGAAAACTTGTAAAGGAAGATTCTTGGAAATAATGTTTTAAAAATACATTCATGCCGTATAAGTTAAAAAAAACATTCTTCTTACTTTTGTCGGAAAAGTCAAAAAGTACCTCGTACGAAAAACAACAAAAGATTCATTTCATATCTTTTACTAAAAACTCACCGAAGGGTAAAATTGGATATAAACTATTGTAGAAAGATATAAATATTAAATATTGAGGAAACATGGATGTGGATGATAAAATACACCCCAGTAAATACCAAAGTATAAACAATATCGTATAAAAATGAGATTGTGATATTTCGCTTACCTTAGGTCCGTTTTGCTTCGTAAGTGTCCGAACCTCCTGTATAATGATTTAAATAATGTTATTGACTTATTCCATAATCATACTTATTTTTATGACATCATATATGGTCATATTCTTAGCTTTTTAGTAGTAATATTTCATTGCTACTCGTTATTCGGGTGTTTATAACTTTTTGTTCTTATGCGTGTCTTGTCGAATAAATTCTTATTCTTCTCTTTAGGTTATAGATACCTCATTTCCAGAATGGTATTAGTGTAATATATATCATATTCATTCATTCAATTCATTTATATAATCATTATGAAATGAAGATCATGTAGAACGAGTCGCATTACATCGTGGAGACGGTATTCCGTACGTACGCACAAGTGATGATATCGTTCCTATGATCGTGGAATTGTATTGGAGTGTATGTATACTATTTAAGAATCAGTATAACTTTATAATAGTCATATATAGTCATTATTTAAACCATTATACCCATCCAAGAAAGGTGGTGGTGGAAAATAGATTACACCACGGCGTGGAGACGGTATTCCGTACGTACGCACGCGCGGTGATTTCTTTTTCCGTAGGATGGATTGATGGTGAAATAAGGTTGTTTCATACTTATAATAACATATCAGTGTATGAGTGATACTGATTTTATTACCTCATAATGAAACAACTAAAGAAGAAGAAGTGGAAGAAGAAATAAAGATGAATGAATCGGTAACAGACATTACCTCTTCTTTGAAGTGCTTCTTTGAGAACTCCTTTTAGGGCACTAAAATGGGTCTTTGAAGAAGAAAAGAACCTCTAGGATATCTCTAGGGAAGTATATAGGAGGAATTGGCAGGGGTTGGCCGAGCTAGAAGGCTCAAAGTGTTGTGAGGAAAAGGGGGAGGAGGTGCCCTTTTATAAGGGAGGAGAGGGGCACCTTTGGGAGAACTAAAAATATTATTTTATTATAAAGTCAAGTTCGGTTTTAAATAGATCCAAATTGATATATTTCGAAGCTAAGGTGGGGATGGGTCGAAATCCTCCTATCCAATAGAATTTAGACAAGTTTAGGTTCCTATTTTAACCTTATCATTTAGATTTAACATTAAATTAAATAAGTTTACTTTTACCGTGTCTTCTTGTGTTCTTATACTATAAGGTTAATAAACTTATTATAAGCAGCCAAACGAACCCCAAGTTGTTTATTATTTATATATATAACCTTATATATGTCATTTTTCCGAACCTTAGATTTTTAGGAATAAAATAACAATTAATAATATAATATTTGTTTTAATAACTATTTTATGTCGATTTTGAAACTATTTAGTAATTGATTTCTGTGAAACTCATAGCAGAATGATTAGTTCAAAAAAAGTTACTTAAATCAATACTAACATGTCATATTAACCTAGAAAATTTGTGTAATTCATAAAAAGTCTCAAATTATATTTATTTGGGTATTTATAATATCAATTATGCCAATTTTTCATTAATAAGATAATTACTACATCATCGTTGTGCCATAAATAAATTAAATTATTTAATGTCTAAAAATTACAAATAAAATACCATTATGTAGTAAATCGTTTTATCTTTATAATGAATTTTTATAGTCGAATTTATCTTATGTATAACTCCATAAAAAATGATTTACTTATTAAACTTTGATTTTAACTATTTTAACCCTTCTTTAAGTAAATTAATAATAAATGTCCTAATCTAATCCAAGTGGGCCTAAATGGTCATATTTTATTCCTAAGTTTTTTTTGGTCGAATTACACTTGTCCAATAGAATTAGGACATGTGTTAGGGTAATAATAATATCATTTTTACCCTTAATTACCCTATTTACTTTTAACCGTGGTAAAAAAAAGTAAAAAGTTACTATTCACCGAAAAATTATTTTCATCTCATTGAACCACATTTTAGTCCTTGATATTAACCGTGTCTCTCATATTTTCAAAATTCCACTCACAGAAGTGGTAAAATTAAGTTTTATGAAAAATTCAGTTTTTTTAACTACCACATAGTGGTTTCACTATTCATCAAAAATTGAAAGTTTTCAGAAAAATACCAAAATTTCACCCTAGTCTATTTTTGATATTCCGAATCCAAAAATGAAGTCCATTTTAAAAAATAAAATTTATAAAATTTCAAAAAGTGGTTATTACTATTCATAACGGCTAGTTTTAATAATATTTTAAAAGCATATCGTTGTTTTGTGAAACTCGGTATTGCGTACGACGCAAGCTATCGAGGAAGGTCATGATTTAGTGTAAAGCAAGCCAAGCAAGTGTTGTGTAGAAAAAGATTTCTTTGATGATTTATATAACATAAAAGTCTCGGGTGTTACATTCTACCCCCCTTAAAATGAATTTCGCCCTCGAAATTCATCACTTTGTAACAAATAGATGAGGATACCTCTCCTTCATCATATCCTCAAGCTCCCATGTATCTTCTTCTAATTGGTGGTTCCTCCATAAAACTTTCACCAATCGAGTGGTCTTGTTTCGTAGGACTTTTTCGCTACGATCCAGAATCTCTATCGGTTGTTCTTCATAAGAAAGATCTTGCTCCAGCGGTACAACTTCTGAGCTGAGTACATGTGAAGGATCAGGTATGTACTTTCTTAGGAGAGATACATGGAACAAATCATGAACTTGAGAGAGATTCGGTGGAAGCGCCAATCGGTAAGCTACCTTCCCAACACGATCCAGTATTTCAAAAGGACCGATATATCTAGGGCTCAACTTCCCCTTCTTTCCAAATCTCATAACCCTCTTCCAGGGAGATATTCGTAAGAACACTTTATCACCCACTTCAAACTCTAGGTCTTTTTTTCGGTTGTCGGCATAACTTTTCTATCGACTCTGAGCTGCTCTTATGTGTTGTTGAATAGATCTGACCTTTTCTACCCTTTCATCAACGAGATCAGGTCCTAATAGCTTTCTTTCCCCAACTTCATCCCAGAAAGTTGGAGTCCTGCATTTCTTTCCATAGAGAGCTTCATAAGGAGCCATCTGAATACTGGAGTGAAAGATATTATTATAAGAAAATTCCACCAAAGGTAGGTGTTGATCCCAACCACCTTTGAAATCCATAGAGCAAGCTCTCAACATATCTTCTAGGGTTTGAATTGTTCTCTCAGACTGACCGTCTGTCTGAGGATGATAAGCAGTGCTGAAACTCAACTCTGTATCCAGAGTATGCTGAAGACTTCGCCAGAACTTCGAGGTAAATATCGGATCCCGATCAGATACAATAGAAAGTGGTACTCAATGCAATCTTACCACTTCCTTTACATATATCCTGGCAAGATGACCCAGAGAGAAATCCTCTCTAATAGTAATGAAGTGTGCAGACTTTGTAAGATGATCAACTATGACCCAAATAGCATTATTACCTTTGGATGTTTTAGGAAGTCCTGTGACAAAGTCCATAGTGATGTTTTCCCATTTCCATTCGGGTATGGGGAATGGTTGTAACATCCCCTTAGACTTCTGTCTCTCAGCTTTAACTTGTTGACAAACCAAGCATCGAGAGACATATTCAGCAACATCTCTTTTCATGCCATCCCACCAGAAGTACTCTTTCAGGTCCCTATACATCTTCGTGCTTCCAGGATGAATAAAGAATGAAGAACTATGAGCCTCATCCAGCAGCTCCTTCTTTAATTCGGGGATGGGAGGAACACAAACCCGATTCCTGAACTTTATTATCCCATCACAATCAAGGTTGAATTCAGGAACATTTCTCACCTTCTTTTGTAACTCGACATCTTCTTTTTGTGCCTCTTTAAACTTCACATGTATAGATGGTTGAACATTCATTTGAGAAAGATAAGATTTTGCCCTTCCATTATAATTCCAAGATCCATCCTTTGTAAATCCATAAATATTGGATCTTTTGTGATCCTCATCATGGATAAATTAGAATGGTCTTATCGACTTAATGCATCTGCCACCTTGTTTGCTTTCCCAGGGTGGTAATGGATTGAGCAGTCATAATCCTTAATTAGATCCAACCATCTTCTTTGGCGCATATTCAACTCCTTTTGTGTGAAAATATACTTTAAACTTTTATGATCAGTATAAATATCACACCTTTCACCATAAAGGTAATGCCTCCAAATCTTTAATGCAATGATTACCGCAGCTAACACCAAATCATGTGTTGGGTAATTTTGCTCATGGATTTTCAACTATCGTGAGGCATAAGCTATCACCATATCATTTTGCATAAGAAAACACCCCAATCCCTTCTTGGATGAATCACTATAGATCACAAACCTTTCTCCACTACAAGGTAGTGTGAGCACAGGTGCACTGGATAACCTTCTTTTCAACTCCTTGAAATTCTCTTCACATTCCTCCGTCTATACAAACTTAACTCCTTTCCGAGTCAACTTTGTGAGTGGATTAGATAATCGTGAAAAATCTTTCACAAAAAGTCGATAATATCCAGCCAAACCGAGAAAACATCGGATCTCAGTTACTATTGTTGATCTCGACCATCTTTCAATAACCTCTGTTTTTGCTGGATCCACAGATATCCCCTCTTTTGAGATTATGTGACCCAAAAATGAAACTTTTTGAAGCCAAAATTCACACTTGGTAAATTTGGCATAAAGCTTCTCCTTTCTCAGGGTCTTCAATATAATTCTCAAGTGATCTTCATGTTCTTCCTTGCTCATTGAATAGACAAGAATATTGTCTATAAATACTACCACAAATTGATCAAGATAGTCTCTAAAGACTCTATTCATTAGATCCATGAAGATAGCAGGGGCATTAGTAAGACCAAATGGAATCACTATAAATTCATAGTGTCCATACCTTGTACGGAAAGCCGTCTTTGGTATATCCTCCCTTTTGACCCTTAATTGATGATACCCTGAATGAAGATCAATCATGGAAAAGTATTGAGCTCCGCGTAGTTGGTCAAATAGGTCATCAATGCGCGGGAGAGGATATTTGTTCTTGATAGTGATCTTGTTAAGTTCTCGATAATCAATGCAGAGTTTCATTGATCCATATTTCTTCTTAACAAATAGAACAGGTTCTCCCCAAGGTGACGCACTAGGGCGTATGAATCCCTTATCAAGATTCTCTTGGAGTTGCTTCTTCAATTCCTGCAACTCAATTGGGGCCATTCTATAAGGTGACTTTGAAATAGGCAAAGCACCCGGTACGAGTTCTATTGAAAACTCAACTTCACGATTTGGTGGAAGACCCAGTAATTCCTCCAGAAAGACATCATCAAACTCCCGTATGATGGGAATATTCTTAATCGTGAGTTTCTCACCAACCATTTGAGATAAATAACCTTCATTTAGTGGAACCAATACCCATAAAATGGAAGAAATTTCCACTGGAAGGTTATGTTCATCCTTGCATTGATAGACGATCATAGATTGATCTGGAATATGAAATGTGACTTCCCTTCTTTGGAAATTTATATGAGCTCCATATAAAGAAAGCCAATCCATGCCAAGAATCACATCAAATTCCACTATAGGAAGGATCACAAGATTTTCATGAAGCACTTTCCCACAAACTTCGATCGGAGAAGAATTATAAACTTTTGATGCGACTGTTGTTCCATTAGGTGTTGTCACAGCTAACTCAACATCTAATTGTTGAGGTAATACGGTGATACCCTTACAAAATTTTTCAGAAATAAAGGAGTGGGTGGATCCAGAATCAAATAAAACATTTGCTACTTTAGAGTGGATGGTAAGTGTACCTTTCACCACATCGTTATCATACTTCACATCGCTGATAGAAATTGCATGTGTCTTTCCTTTGTCTTTAGCCTTAAGAGTTTGTTGACGTTGACCATCATCATCATCCCTTGGATTAGGGAATTTATTGGCATAATTCCCCCTCTCCTTGCACTTGAAACATTGAAGTGTAGTAGGTTCATTCGGTGTATCCCTTCCTTTGTTTGCATCATTAGACATCTTCTTCCCATCGTCGCGGAATTCAAATGCCCGATGACCTTCCTTTCCACATTTGAAACATTTACTTGTTCCCATAAGACAACTCCCTCCATGTTTCTTTCCACACTTTGAGCATAAGGGAAATATCATCTTCTTTTCAGTGGGCTCTTTATATTTTCCTTTGAATTCCATTTTCCTCTTCTTATCAAACCCATATGACTGATGGGTTACTCCGATTTCCATCTCAACTTTGAGAGCACATCGAACGATTTCCTCATAGCTATTGAAGTCCCTTATGGCTAAGGCCCTTCGAAGACTTGGTTTTAAGCCACTAAAGTATTGATTGATCTTACTCTCAGGTTGGATAATAATACCAGAAGCGTACCTTGCAAGTCTAGTAAAATTTTCTTCATAGGTACCAACAGTTTCATCATCCTTTTTCTTCAGTTCAAGAAACTCTTTCTCCATCTTTGTTAGGAGAATACGAGGGAAGTACTTATTGAAAAATAAGTTCTTGAACTCGTCCCATTCCATGGGCTCAATTTCATCCATTTGCCACGTATTCTTAATAAGATTCCACCATTGATCAACATATCCTTCCAAACGATACACTGCTATGATGACTTTATCATGTTCAAAACATTGAAGAACTGAAAATATATTTTCAGTAGTACTAATCCATTGTTCAACAACTAATGGATCAGTAGACCTGCTGAAAGAAGGTGGACGCTACCTCATAAAGGATTCAACAGAATTTTGCTCCTTCCTTTGCTCGTTTGGAAGTCCTGCATGATTCATAGCTTGAGAATGTTGTGTGAGCATGGCTACAAGATTTTTCATTCCCGCTCCCATAACATTTGGTTGCTCAGGGGGACAATCATTGCATTTCCCGTCGCATTCCGCATTAACACGGTTCCTTAGGGTTCCAGCCATTGACTAAAACCAAGAAGAATAGTGTGAGAAACACTAATTATAATAGGAAAACCACATAATCAAGAATAAAATTTCACACTTAAGGTCTTCTCCAAGGTTATTCATGGCCATTTCTAAAACACTAATATTGTGTTCTGTGCCTAGATTTATCCTTAGGATTCTTACTAAGGCTTTCACATCCTAGTCCCCAAAGGTTGACTATACCTTTCCTCTAATACCAACTATAACGACCCATACTTTACATACATTGATAACACTTCAAAATTGAGGCATACTTATTACAACACATAACAAAACCACGAATGGACCGTATAGGTATAGTGTCTTTAGAAACTGAGATACATAAACAACTGGTTCATAAAGCATCAACTTTTCCTCCCACATATTTCATCATATCTAGAGTCCCTTTTTGGCATATCCTAATTAATAAACTTCTTCCTGACCTGGGGAAAGAAAACATACAAAAGGGTGAGCTCAAATGCTCAGTAAGGGTAAACAAAAGAAATATCAATCACATCGTATACACAAGCACATAACTTTTGGAAATCTTAACCTGCAAAAGAGATCATAATTTCATAACATGGGATAAATCATGGCAGTGAAATGTAATCACAATAATCATAACTTAAAACATGAAACTTTGTGGAATACACACATAATCATAGAGAATCATTTCTTGTTAGTCAAGACTCATTGCCAAGACTATCTTAGTGGACAAAGTTCCTTTCTGAACCGAGTTACCCTCGTTTCAGTCATGTTTCACTGAACCGGTATAACCTACCGTTCCAGCCATGTCTATCTCATGAGATATAAAATCTTTACCCAAAGCATTGGAGGGAGATATAGGTCCCACCCATCTCATAATGATACCATTCTTATGTGTGCCACAAAATCATAAACCATACATCATAGCATAACCCATGTAATAAAAATGGGATTCTTAAACAACATGACATAATAAAACATTTCATATAAGATAAAGGAATTCATAAAAATATTTCCATCATAACATAATCAAATCCATGCAATAATAGGGATAGAAACAGAACCCTTTATTATCTTAGATGGAAAATAATTTTGATAAAACACTTGAACTCCATTCTTGAGGAAAATATCCTTTCTTCTTCAAAAACACTTTTCCTTTCTTAACATGTCGTACAATTATAAACTAAAAGAAGTTGATTAAAAATAAACTTGAAAAATTGTAAAGTAAGCTTCTTGGAAATAATGTTTTAAAAATCCATTCATGCCGTATAAGTTAAAGAAACATTCTTCATACTTTTGTCAGAAAAGTCAAAAAGTACCTCGTACGAAAAATGACAAAAGATTCCTTTCATATCTTTTACTAAAAACTGACCGAAGGGTAAAATTGGATATAAAATATTTTAGAAAGATATAAATATTACATATTGAGGAAACATGGATGTGGATGATAAAATACACCCCAGTAAATACCAAAGTATAAACAATCTTGGATAAAAATGAGATTGTGATATTTCCCTTAACTTAGGTCTGTTTTTCTTCGTAAGTGTCTGAACCTCCTGTATAATGATTTAAATAATGTTATTGACTTATTCCAGATTCATAATTATTTTTATGACATCATATATGGTCATATTCTTAGCTTCTTAGTAGTAATATTTCAGTTCTACTTGTTATTCGGGTGTTTATAACTTTTTGTTCTTATGCGTGTCTTGTCGAATAAATTCTTATTCTTCTCTTTGGGTTATAGATACCTCATTTCCATAATGGTATTAGTGTAATATATATCATATTCATTCATTCAATTCCTTTATATAATCATTATGAAATGAAGATCATGTAGAACGAGTCGCATCACATCGTGAAGACGATATTCTGTACATACACACGAGTGATGATATTGTTTCTATGATCGTGGAATTGTATTGGAGTGTATGTATACTATTTCAGAATCAGTATCAATTTATAATAGTCATATATAGTCATTATTTACCCTATTATACCCATCCAAGTAAGGTGGTGGTGGAAAATAGATTACACCACGACGTGGAGACGGTATTCCATACGTACGCACGCGCGGTGATTTATTTTTCCGTAGGATGGATAGATGGTGAAATAAGGTTGTTTCATACTTATAATAACATATCAGTATATGAGTGATACTGATGTTATTACCTCATAATGAATCAACTAAATAAGAATAAGTGGAAGACGAAATAAATATGAAAGAATCGGTAACGGACATTACCTCTTATTTGAAGTGCTTCTTTGAGACCTCCTTTTAGGGCACTAAAATGGGTCTTTGAAGAATACCAGAACCTCTAGGATGTCTCTAGGGAAGTGGAGAGGAGGAATTGGCAGGGTTCGGCCGAGCTAGAAGGCTCAAAGTGGTGTGAGGAAAAGGGGGAGGAGGTGCCCTTTTATAAGGGAGGAGAGGGGCACCTTTGGGAGAACTAAAAATATTATTTTATTATAAAGTCATGTTCGGTTTTAAATAGCTCCAAATTGATATATTTAGAAGCTAAGGTGGGGATGGGTCTAAATCCTCTCATCCAATAGAATTTAGACAAGTTTAGGTTCCTATTTTAACCTTATCATTTCGATTTAACATTAAATTAAATAAGTTTACTTTTACCGTGTCTTCTTGTGTTCTTATACTATAAGGTTAATAAACTTACTATAAGCATCCAAACGAACCCCAAGTTGTTTATTATTAATATATATAACCTTATCTAAGTCATTTGGCCGAACATTAGATTTTTAGGAATAAAATAACAATTAATAATATAATATTTGTTTTAATAACTATTTTATGTCAATTTTGACACTATTTAGTAATTGATTTTTGTGAAACTCATAACAGAATGATTAGTTCGAACCAAGTTATTTAAATCCATACTAACATGTCATATTAACCTATAAAATTAGTGTAATTCATAAAAAGTCTCAAATTATATTTATTTGGGAATTTATAATATCAATTATGTCAATATTTCATTAATAAGATAATTACTGTATCATCGTTGTGTCATAAATAAATTAAATTATTTAATGTCTAAAAATTAAAAATAAAATACCATTATGTAGGAAATAATTTTATCTTTCTAATGAATATTTATAGTCGAATTTATCTTATGTATAACTCCATAAAAAATGATTTACTTATTAAACTTTGATTTTAACTATTTTAACCCTTCTTTAAATAAATTAATAATAAATGTCCTAATCTAATCCAAGTGGGCCTAAATGGTCATATTTTATTCCTAAGATTGTTTTTGGTCGAATTACACTTGTCCAATAGAATTAGTACATGTGTTAGGGTAATAATAATATCATTTTTACCCTTAATTACCCTATTTACTTTTAACCGTGGTAAAAAAAAGTAAAAAGTTACTATTCACCAAAAAATTACTTTCATCTCATTGAACCACATTTTAGTCCTTGATATTAACCGTGTCTCTCGGATTTTCGAAATTCCACTCACAAAAGTGGTAAAATTAAGTTTTATGAAAAATTCAGTTTTTTTAACTACCACTTAGTGGTTTCACTATTCATCAAAAATTGAATGTTTTCAGAAAAATACCAAAATTTCACCCTAGGCTAATTTCGATATTCCGAATCCAAAAATGAAGTCCATTTTGAAAAATAAAATTTATAAAATTTCAAAAAGTGGTTATTACTATTCATAACGGCTAGTTTTAATAATATTTTAAAAGCATATCGTTGTTTAGTGAAACTCGGTATTGCGTACGACGCAAGCTATCGAGGAAGGTCGTGATTTAGTGTAAAGCAAGCCAAGAAAGTGTTGTGTAGAAAAATATTCCTTTGATGATTTATATAAAATAAAAGTCTCGGGTGTTACATAAACCCTTGAAATGGAATTTAGTCAATGAATTGAATTGATAGATATTGTCTATGAAATTAATGAGGATTGTTGATAAATTTTTAATGGTTAAGAACCATGAATTGGAACCACCCCTCAGGTGTGTTGTGTATTTAAATGGACCATTATGATGGAATATGAGTTTGGATACTTTTGAAGTGTCCCTATTAGCCTTTATAGGGTATGTTTAATATTGAATTGATATGTAAGTTGAATTGTAGTTTCAATTTATAATTGAATTGATAATGAAAAGGGAATAAAATCTAGGTCCCTAGACATTTTCCATGTGTTGGTTGTTTAATCATGAGATTCTTGTTATAATGAAATTCCCACATGAGTTAAGTTGAGGACTAATGTTTCTAAGCTTATCCATGTCTTTAACCACCTTCTTAGGTGAATTTGAATTGAAATGAATAAGGTGACGACCTTTACATGAATAAGTGATATTGATTAATTTAAAATTATTGAATTAATGTTTATATTATTTGGGTGACACGTGGGTTCATATATGAATTCCATATACAGGTTCATTTGGATTCTACCTTTATTATGCCCAATTCACACTTGGACACCCTATGTAGACTTACAAGGACAAAATCATGGGTGATTACTGTTATATACTTGAGTGATACTTGGAATCCTTATGGAAATTAATGAATAATATTATAGGGTAGTTTATTATATATTCCATGGGTGATACTTGGGCTCCCTTAGTGGAACAAAAAGGATGGACTCAAGTGGCTATGACATTATACCAAACCAAGAGAGACACCAGGGTTCTTGTGAGGATCACCATGGATGGGTTTGTAGGGTGTTGATTTATATTATACGTAGAGTGATATATGGATTCGAAATTAGAAATTAAAAGGAAAGGACATGGTTTTGAATTGATTAATTAATGGAATTTGTTATATGATGTGTCTACCAAGACAATACACAAGATTGGATTCAGTCAGATACGTATATTTTAATAATTGCCTATTTAGGCATATTTTGAGCATAATATCCTGGGGGACTCTTGGATACATGGAAGTTATTGAGAATTTATATTTAAATAGAACCATGTGATTAAATAAACAGGATGATAAATGACACAGTCTTGATTGTTAATTCAGAGACTTACTTTCTATATTAAATTGATGAAAGGATTTGGTTATTAAATGAGAACTAGGACCTTATAATATTTCTACTTTTAGAACTTACTTTAAATATTCTATTACATCCTAAACAAAAATTTTGTTATATATATTCATTAACTGGATGGAACCTGACCTTTGGTGGTTTCCTATTGGGATTATACTCACACCCTGTTCTGGCTACCTATGGGTAGCAGAAAAGACTATATAATTATGAGTATGGATAATGGAAAGATCCATGATTCATGGTTTTGATTGCTTCTTAGTAGGAGGGAATCATGGTATTGAGATGAGAATAATTTAAAGATATTATGAGGTGATGAAGTTTAATAAACAAGGGAACCATACATATTTATGGTGAGATAATAATGTTTGAATTTTTTTATATATCATTATAGTTTTTGCATTATCAAATAAGTTTTTCTGGATTTAGAAAAAGTGTGATATGGTTTCATGATTTTTGAAGAAGGCGGATAATATTTTATGAATCAAGGAATAAATCACATTATTTCATAAGACTTGAATTCTAAGTAAATAAAGAAGTTAATCCATTAAATCATAACATAGGAATAAGACATTGAATTGTGGTATACCTAAACATGTGATATAGTTCCCATAAGTCAATATTCATAGCTATAACATATAAAGGAACCTCATGGGAATTGTACCTACTAGGCAAGACAGACCACCATCCCCAGTCCAATTTAGTTCCTTGCAATGGATGAGGTTTCCATATCAACCAATAAAGTATTGGGTTTCCCCATATTCTATCTTCATGGTGACTACGCCTACTGGGCGCGATACACCACTATCTCCAATCAAAGTTCTTTCCATGTAAGGGATTATGTTTACACATTATTCTATAGTAAATCAATCCCATCTACTTGATTCCCATCATTATCTAAATAGATATAATTCCTTATCAAGTTCATTGGAGGGAGATATCAGTTCCACATATCTCAAAATTAAATCATTCATACATGTGCCACAACATAATAAAACCTACATCATATCATGACCCATAAAAGGAGATGGGTTCGATAAAACTAAAATCATAACCCATGAATTGAAATGGGTATCATTAACATTTAATCACATCATTACCTATGGAATATAGATAGGTTTCATAATCATTTCATCAAAGCATAACCTTTTAAAACAAGTGGGTTTAAAAATAATATAACTAGTAGAGAAGAAATAGGGTTTATAAGCATCATTCAATCAAAATATAAACCATTAAATAATGAATATGAATGTAACCATTTAATCATTTTCTATAAGGGCATGAGTGACATCAAATTTTTTTATCCTAGATGGAAGATAACTTGGAAGGATATCTTGAAAAAAATTAGTGAGGTAAATATCCGTTCTTCTTAGAAAAAGGCTGTCTAAAACATAAAACCTTTTCAAAACCATTATCATGAAAATAAAAATGAAATATTATAAAGAAATATTTGAAAATATTTATGAAACCTTTTTTCTTTAAAAACATATAAATAGAGATTGAAAATTTTTTGAATTCAATTTTCATTGAAAAACTATAAAATAAACTTGATTTGTTTTTAAAACCATTTAATTTAAAAAAGTTTTAAAACTTATTAAGAAGGATTGAAAATGTTTAAAATAATTTTCTTAAACATAATTTTTTTTTAAAAATATATTTTTTAATTATCTTTAAAAACATTTAAATAAATAATTGATAACCCTAAAAAAATTTTGAAAACATTTTTCATTGGAAAACACATAAAAAATTAATGTATAGAATATTATGAAAAGAATTTTTCATTAATAATAAACCTGTAAACATATAGTGTAAGCATAATGGAAATGATGTTCATGACGTTGGGTATGTCCATACATGCCAAACATTCCTTTTTTACATTAAATGTTCATAAAAGTATCATGATCAGAATGTGAAAAGAATATTACTTATAAAAGAATTTTTTTAAAAATTAAAAAATGGGTAAAAATTTACTATAACATAATAGGATAATGGTGTTAATATTTTTAAATCATATTCAGAAAACCTGGTTTTGAAAGAATAAAAATCTCCGACCGAAAGGAGAGGAAAAATCAAATTTTCATAGAAACATTTATTTAATTATCTTATGTACCAATAATTGAAAAATGGAACCATTAAATGGATATAACATGAATATATAATCGTTAAGAAAATTCATGAATGTTCTTGAGATATGTATCATAATATTTCATCAATAAAATCATAATCTTAAATAATTTCAATAAACGATAAGATTGTATCTGTAAACTATTACCATTTTGGTAACATTAATTCATGATAGAAAGAATAATATTAAATAAAGATTAAAATATCATGAAAATAATGTGATTCTTGATATAAAATGTCAAAGTAAATATCTAAACCTCATAGACTAACATATTTTCATGACATGTCTTGAGTCTCAATAGAGGAAAATTGAGATAAAGTTACATTACCAATTTAGTAAATTTTGAAACATAACCCTCATGAAAGAAATATAAAAAAATTGATAAGTAAATAAGAATAAAAATAATTATACTAATCATATAATACATCAGTACTGATTATACACATAATAAAAAATGAATGGGTGGATAATAAATCATGTGTCCCACATAAATAAAAAGTGTGATGAAATTCACTTAACTTGTGTCTAGAATCTCATTATACATGTTCTAACCTCCTGTGATATAAATGTATGTTTATTATAGATAATTTATAGAATAATTTTCTCATATCTAATACCATATAAGGTTTTATTATTTCTTTATATTACCTCTTGTTATAAATTCCATGTTTAGGTTACAATTCATGTATTGTTCTCTCTGTTTTTCGCTTCTTACTTAATTGGTTATATATAGAGTCCTTATACATATATAATGATTTCCAGAATTTAAACCATGGTATAAATATCATTAATATTCATTATATATGTATTATAATAATCCATAGAACATATATATATGAAATGGAATACACTGTTCATGAAGATAGTAGGCTGTACGTACGAATGAATGATGCTTCTCTTTTATTGATGCATTTAATGAAAGAAAGAACACGAAATATATGTATATGTATATATGTATATAATATAATTAAATTAATATTATTATTTAATATATAAAATATATTTTTACTAAAAATATCTTCAACACCTTCCATGTAGTCTGTGAACGAATCACATCATTTTGAGGGGGCGGTAGTCCACACTTCCTCAATCAAAATTATCGTATTTTCATAAAATGGAAAGTATAAGGGTATGTTATAAATAAAAAATAAAAGAATAAATAAATTAAAAATATAATATATATCATGTATAAATATATTTTCTATCATAATTTACACAATGAGAGGAGGTAAAGGATAAATGAACGATCATCATTTTGTGAGGCAGTAGTTCGTCGTACATGTAAATAGTATGTTCGTTACCTATTTGATGGAACTGTGTGTACATATAAGTTTAAAACATAAAATAAAAACAACATATTATATTAATTATAATGTTTTTATACATTCATTGAATAATAAGAGTTTAGATAGCTGAGAATGTAAATCAACGAAAGGAGCTTGGGGGAGGGTGTTACATCTTAATTGGGTAATTCCTTTTGGTTTGAACCAAAGGGCTTCCTTTCAAGTAATTAGGAATAATGGGATTATTAAAGGAGGAATGGAGATATTTTTGGAAGTTTATTGGGAATATATTGGATGAAACTAAGTGGATTTATAGGTGTGAGGAAGTGGGAGATTTGGTCGCCTTTTATAGGGACGGAAAAGGATACACTTGGAATTTTTAAAAACAAGTTAGGTGTACCCACATTTTTACATAAAAAAAGTCATAAAAAACTAAAATAAACCATTTAAGGTTTATTTATGATATATTTCCATACAATGGGGTTTGGAAAAGTTTATATGTATTTTGGGCCCTTAATTTTAAGGTTTATTCCCTTATTGAGCTTAATTTTACCTTAATCACTATAATTAAATTTTACTACATTCACTAATATTTTGGGTAAAAAATTATGTTGAACTAATTATAAATTATATATTATTATGGTAAAGAATATGGAAATTGTTTTTTAAATTATAATTACATAAGTTGCAGAAATTAATTTAAAATTAACCCCGAAGACGGGATGACCCTGCAGGTTTTTAAAGAAAAAAACGTCCAACAAATTGCTATGTTTTATACCCAATTTCAATGTGAAATTGATTCCAATGACCACAATTGGATTAAATGATAAATATATGATTTAATTAAACTTATATAACAATATAAAATAAAATTTAACCCTATAAATAAATTATATGAAAAAGAATCTTTCAATTAAAATTCATTAATTTTACATATTCATTAAAAATGAAACCTTACTAAAAAATAACAAAAATATATATTTGATTTTTTTTATATTTATATTTCAAATATGAAGAGTAATTTTAAATATTTAATCTATAAAATTTCTAAAAAATGGATTTAAAATGGGTTCTCTATTAATATTCTGTAAAACATCATTTATAAAAAATATAGTTTTTAATGCATAAAATTGGTTTTGTTCCTGTGTTATGTCTATCAAATCTATTTTGTGGATATAAAAAATTTTGATTGAATATATAACATATGTATTAAATTAATATCACTCAATAATTTTAATTCAATTAATTTATCAAGGCAAAAAACATTTGGTGTCATAAAAATAAAAAGAAATCCTTTATATTCAATTAGTTCTTATATTTTAATTTCTAATTAATTAGTAACCTATGAATTAATATTATATTTTTTTAAAAATTAAATTCTTCATAATTTAGTTATAACTAATAATTTAATGAATATGTTATATTAAATAATATATCTTTATTTGGTATAAAATGGTCTTGCATGTTACACGAGACATCAATGAAAGTTATTAATGTATGTAATGCATGCGAGCCTTCATGTGTTGTGTAGGGAAATATTTAATTTATGTTGAGTTTAGTTCAATATAATAGTGGTTTTTTATATAACTAAATCCAAACATAGTGATTTAATACAAAATAAAATATTTTTTCTATGTTTTGTGAAATGAAAAATATAAAACAGATTAAATTAATTTGAAAATAATATTTCAAAAAATCTTAGGGTGTTCCATTATACCCACCCCCCTAAAATGAATTTCTCCTAAGAAATTGTTCTGGGTAATCAATGTTTTAATACATTAAAGATACATTCCTAGAATCCCACATCAAAAAAGGAATACAAAAACAACCCTTAAAAATGGAATGTTAGGACCATAAAGTTTATCCAAACCAACATATAAATGGGTTTCCTCATATAAGAACATAGGTTGGGTGTGAAGATTGGATATAGAGAAAAAGATTAAATATTTATAGGGAGTGATTAGGGTCATCAATCACAAACAAGTTAATGATCAAAGAAAATTTGAGGGCCTCAATGTCATAAATCTGTGATTATTTAAAAGTCCACCTATTGAACAAAAATTAAGTTATTAGGAACAACATTTTGTTTATCATTATCCTATCATTGAGTAATACTTTTATTAACAAAGAATAAAATGAAGTATACCAACTTGATATATTTATATAAAAAATTTAATTGTTTGTTTGTGGTTTTATCAATTTCTAATTCTTCCACAACTTCATGAAATGGATTTCACGAAATTAACCTTGATGACAGATGTACTAAAATACACTTTTAACAGATCTTAAGACCCATACAAATATAAAATTTTTAACTGTTTTTATATAAATATTCTTCAAAATAAATTTGGTTAGTAAATAAATCTGTAAACATAAAAGTAACACTACTATTTAATTATAAATATTTATTAATCGAAAATTATTATTCATTTACTAGGACATCACATAGGATAGTTGTAGGCATGGAACCCTTATTGTCATTCTATCATGGGTTCAAGACCCACATCATTACCGAGCTTGATTGGTTGTCCCCCAACATCCATCGTGTGCCTTTCTAAAACCACACTTATATAATTTCTAAAATATGATGTACATCCTTGAAAAATGGTTAATCACTTAAAATCCTTTTAACCAAGTTTTTCAATACATAAATACTTCCTCCAAATTTTAAATTTATATTTCATGAATGGTTTACCTTATAACCCTTTTAAAATATGAAAGTACAAAATATTATAAATAATGTCACAAAATAATCAAAACATCGATCTCCTATATATCAAAAAGTAGCTCTTGGTTTTCAGATTCGGAACATGTGAATACCCTCATCATATATTCTATTGAAACATGGTAATAACCTAAATTACCAAAAATAATTTTAGAAAAAATTAATTAGTAATTATTAAAAATGTTATTGGATATATTCCTTAAATCCAAGAAGTTATAAACTTCATTCATGATATCATAGATTACATTGTCAAAAAATCCTTTACCATTTATGAGGTAGTAAATACCATCTAATTCACTGGTTCATATACAAAAAATATTTATAAAAAAACATTATATAAATAGACGTAACATATTAATGGTTACATTCCCATAAAAAATATCACCATATCGTTAAATCAATTTTCTAGTTCATCACAAACACTCAACAAGAAACTTTAATTCCTTAGCGAAAAATGTATAATGAAAAATAAGTTTACATTTTATAACTATTTTTTAATCCAAATACATAAAAACATAGATTATTCTAATTCATTCATAAGGAATAAGAAGGATACCTCATAATTTTTTATAATACCTCTTTTATTTTACATTTTATCTCTTGTCTCATCATCATCAGCAATATATCCATTATTCATACCACCTTGATGATTGCATTCAGGAGCTTCCACTTAGAATATTGAGTTTCATAATGACCATTCATTACACACTTAAAGCATTTTACCTTTGATGATATCTCAGGGTGGCCAATATTACCATCTATCGCTTTAGCTAAACCCTTTATTTTTCTTTTGTCGTTGCTTGGTTTGTGCCCATATTTTACATAGTCAAAACAACTTCTTGTTCCTCTAAGACATTCAATTAGGTAATTATTTCCACATTTTTCACATAAAGGAAACCAGATATTCTTTCCTCCATGATCTCAATTACTTAAACCTTTAGAAAAATCATTTATTATATTCTTGTGAGAGGTTGAGACTTGATTAAGGTACACATTATTGATCTTGTTCCCTAAAAACTAATTAGGCATGATCAAAATATCTTTCACTTTAGTGATCATCTCATTTGACTGATCAGAAAAAAAATTCCCACTATATTTAATATTATTGTGGTTCCTTCTAGTCCCTTCCATTTACTAAAACCAAGAATAATTGAGTAAGAATCAATTATCATAGTGATGAATCACATAATAATGAAAACTACTAATATGTTTTCCAAATTATGAAACCTTTCTTAAACTATAAAGTCTTAGGTTTATCCTATGTTAGTCATAGAAAACTTATATTTAAATTCTTCATGGTGGTCCGTGAAGAGTTTGTGAAGCCCCAAAGAATATCTCACAGGTGTGTCATACCAGGTGTGCAGTGAGGCCCATTTTTGTGTACCAGATTAAGCTGAGTCAGTACATGAACATATTGTTAGAGTTTTTAGACTTAGGCATATCTTTTCTAGGGCCACATCCACCTGTAGTATCTTTGAAATATGTATTGGTAAAAAAAACACACTCTATCATTTACCAAAATTCCAGGACATTTTATTATACATTTCCTTATCCTTAGGCTTATCCTTAGAAATGTATTTAGAATTTTCATTAAGGTTTTCTTATCCTAGTTTTCGTAGTGTAAATAAATGTTCACTCTGATAAAAACTATAACAACCCAGTCGTAGCATACATAATAATTACATAACTTTTTCAGAATACTTAATACATTAGAAAAAAATTCCTAAAGACCATATTTGTTTAGTGCCTTTGGAAACATGGAAACGTAATCACTAGTACATAAATGAGATTCATTATCTCCCACTAGGTTCTACTTTACTAGAATCCTTCTTAGACGCATCCAAAATAATACACATCTTCATAACCTAGGTATGGAAACATAATAAGGGGCGAGTTCAGATGATCATCAAGGGTAAAAAGGGCTACATGTAATAAAAAACATGGGCACAAGGGTATGAAAATGTTATCATAACATTAGATGATCACACCTTGTATATCATAATATTGGAATCATGAATCACGGAATAAAGCATAAATAGTTCATAAAACATAAATTGTAAGGAAATAATGAACTTAAGACATGAAATCATATCATTAGAATAATACATGGAATTGTTCCACACATAAACATGTGATATCAATCTCTATAAGTCAATACAAATAGAAAGAACTTATCTATTAATTTCATGGAAACTGCACCTACTAGGAAAGATACACCACCATCCCCAGTCACAATTCAGTCCTTTTAAGGTATTAGGTGTCACCATTTTCCCATAATGGATTGGGTTTCTCATTTTTTATCTTCATGGTGACTACACCTACTGGGCGGAAAACACCACCATCCCAAGTTTCTGTTTATTCCTTTTAATGGATCTGGTTTATCCCTGTTACCATAGTGGATCAAGAATGTTGACATGATTCCCATTATTATCTCATGATATAGAAATCACTACCCAAAAATTAGAGGTAGATATAGGTCCCACCCATCTCACAATAAAATCATTCATACATATTCCACAAGATAATAAACAATTCATCATATCATGACCCATAAAAAGAGATGGGTTCTATAAACATCAAATAATAACCCCTGAAATAAAATAGGTATCATTAATATTTCATCACATCATACCCTAAAAAAATAGATAGTTTTCATAATCATTTAATCAAATCATAAGCCATGAAAATATGTGTGTTTCAAAAGAGTGTTAACCGTGGAAGAGAAATGGGTGTCACAAGAAGCATTCCATCCAAAAATAAACCATTCAATAAATAATATGAATGAATCTCTTAATAAAATTCTTATTATTGTGAAATAAATAGATGTTATCTTAGATGGAAAATAACATTAAAGGATATTTTGAAAACATTTAATGAGGTAAATATCCTTTGTTATAAGAAAAAGGCTCTTTTATACATCAAACCTTTTGAAAAAAAATTTCATGAACATAAACTTGAAATATTATAAATAAATTATTTCAAACATTTTGGAAACATTTTTATGTTGAGAAAATATAAATAGATATTGAAAATGTTTTGAAACCTATTTTCCCTGAAATTATTTTGAAAACCATTTCTTTGAAAGTACTTTGAAAACATATAAAGAATATTTGAATAATTTTAAAATAATTTTTTTAAAAACAATTATTTTCAAAAACCTATTTCTATAAAATTAGCTTTAACAAATATTAGAGGAATAATTGATAACCATAACAAATTTTTGGAAACCTTTTTCATTGAAAACCACTTAAATAAATGAATGTCCAGAATATTAAAAAAAATTCATTAAGAAAAAACATGTAATCATACAATGGAAGCTTCAAGGAATTGATAGTCCTGAGGGATGGTATGTCTGTACATGCCGAACATTTCCTTTTTATAATAAAAGTTCCTAAAACTTTCTTGATCAAAAAAGACAAGAATATTCTTCTAAAAATATTTTTTAAAATTTAAAACATGATTAAAATGTCTTTTATCATAATAGGATAATTTTAAAACATATTTTATTTTTTTTATAATTCACAGTTTTGAAAGAACATAGATTTTTGACCGAAAGGAGGAGTAATGTTAGATTTTAATAAAAAACAGTTCTTAAGAATATTAAGTTCCAAAGAGGGTAAAAATGGTGCAATTACATAGATATAACATGTATATACATATGGTTATAAAATTCACAAGATTTATTGATAGATAGATCATAACATTTCATCAATGGAAGCATAATCATAAACAATTATAATAAACAATGAGATTACAGAAATAAGCTCTTACCATTTTGGTAACATTAATTCACGATGGAATGAATAATATTAAATGAAGATTAATATATCCTAAAAATAAGTTAATTCATGATATAACATGTCAAATTCAGTATATACACCTTATAGAATAATAAAGGTCCATGACCTGGCATGTGTCTCAATGAAGGAAATTTGAGACAAAATTACATTACCAATTTGGTAACTTTTTAAACATAAACCTCATGAAATAAATATCATAAAATAGATATATAAATACCCATAAAAATAATTATAATAATCTTAGAATATAACCATTTAATTTATACACACCAAAAAAAAGTAATGGGTGGTGAATAGAGTATTCATCTCACAAAAATAAAAAAGTGAGATGAAATTCCATTACCTTCCGTATTGACTCTCATTGTACTCCTTCAAACATCCTGTATAATAAATCTATGTTTGTTATATATATTTTATAGAACCATATTCATATATCTAAAACCATATCGGGGTTTGTTATGACTTTATAATATCCTCTTGTTATCAACTCCTTGCTAAGGTTACGCTTCGAGTATTGTTCACTTTGTATTTTTCTTATGCCTTAATTTGTGATATCTTTGGTACTTATACTTATATCATGATTTCCAGAATTTAAAATAAGATATAAATACCATTAATATTAATTATATTCTTATTATAATAATATATATGGTATAGAATTATGAAATGAAATACATCATTCATGGAGATGGTGGGTCGTACATACACATGAACGCTGCTTCTGTTTTATTGACGTATTGAAAGAGAGAAATAAAATGACATATATGTATATATATATATATGTACATAATATATGTATATAAGTATTACTATTTTATATATATCATATAGTTTCCCAAAAAATATCCTTAATACATTCCATGAAGTGTGTGAATGAATCACATCACTTTGAGGGGGTGGTAGTCCACATTTTCTCAAATGAAATTATCATATTTTAAATAGAAGGAAAGAATATGATTATATTATAAATAAAATTTAAATAAGAATAAAGAAATTATAAATATCACATATATCATATATAAATATAGTGTTTATAATAATTTCCACCACAAGATGCTGTAAAGGAAAAGTGAGTAATCATCATTTTGTGAGGTGGTAGTTCGCCATACACATAAACAGTATGGTCATTACCCATTAGATAGTGGTGTGTGTATGTTTAATTAATACCACTTGAATAAATAAAATACTAATATATTTAAGATTTTTTTTAGAAAATTCTGGAATAATAATAGTTTATGTATTGGATAATGGAAATAATATAAAGGATCTTGAGGGATGTTGTTACCTCTTAATCAAGCAACTCCTTTTGGTTTTCACCAAAGAGATCTATTTGAAGTATTTAGACCCAAATGGAGGGTTACAATGTTAATGGATAGATTTTGGGAAGTGGATTAGAAATATGTTGGATGGACCTAATTTTTTTGAGGGGTGTTAGGAAATAAGAGAGTTGGTAGCCTTTTATAGGGAAGATAATGGACACACTTGGCATTTTTAAAAACAAGTTCACTTTACCCACGTTTTTACCTAAAAAAATGAACCGAAAAATAAAAACAATAAACAATGGAATGTTTAAAAACTAAATAAGGCCATAAAATTGTTTTTGGAAAAGTGTATAGGTCATTTGGGCCCTTAAGTTAAAGGTTTATTCCCTTGTAAAGCTTAATTTTACCGTAATCAATGTAAATAATTTCAACTAAATTCACTAATATTTTTGTTTAAAAATTAATCTGAACATATTAAAATTAAAAATTATGATTATTCAAAATATGTCATCCATTTTTCCAAATTAAAATCACATATTTGTCAGAAATTAATTTAAAATTAATCCCACATACATGATGATAATTTGGGTTTTTTAATGTTTTAAAACGTCCAAAAGTTAGCTGGGTTTTTATAACCAATTTAAAAGTGAAATTTATTTAAATTAATAAAAGTTTATTATTTATAAAAATATAATTTAATAAAAAATTTATAAAAATGTATAATAAAATTTACCCTTTTAAAGGAATTAGATGAAAAAGCAGTTTTGAATTAAAATTCAATATTTTTAAGTATTCATTAAAAATGAAACCTTACAGAAAATACCCATAATTTATCCTAACCTAATTTTTATGTTTAAATTTCAAATATTAAATTTATTGTTACATATTAAATCTATAAAATTGCTATAAATTGGTTTTAAAATGGGTTCTCCATTAAAAGGAAGTCAAACTTCCTTTATAAAAAATATAGTTTTTAATCATAAATTAGCATTTGTTCATATCTAGTGCCTATAAATATATTTGATGAATATAAAACTTATTTGATTGAATATATAAAATATATATTAAATTAAAATCACTCATTAATTGTAAATAATCTAATATATTAAGGCAAAAAATCTTCACGGTCATTAAAATAAAAATATATCCATTATAGTCAATTGGTTTGTATATTTTCATTCGTAATTAATTAGTAGCCTATGAATTCATCTTATATTTCTGTTAAAAATATATTTTTCATATTTTTGTTATTACTACTAATTTAATGGACATTTTTATTAAATGATATATCATTATTCAGTGATGCCCGATCTTGTGTATTACACACGCAATCGAGGAAAGTCATTATTGTGTTTAAAGAAAGCTATCATAAGTGTTACATGTAGAGAAAGATAAAATTTATGTTGATTATAGTGCATAAATAACCTGGTTTTTCATATAACTAAACTAAAACATTGTTTTATAATATAAAATAAACTATTTTTTTGTTGCGTGAAATAAAAAATATCAAAAAGGTTAAATTAACTCAAAATATATATATTTCAAAAAAAATCAAGGTGTGTAGAAAATGTAACTAAAATGATATACTATAGTAGGGAAATTAGCCCGACATGTCCCCTAATCATCCATATATAGGCTTTTTATTTGGGCTATCTGTCTGCCCATCCCATTATGATCTTTTCCAACTATACTTTCTTAGACAGCCAATTCACCCTTGTGAATATAACTATCTCACTATAATGATGTAAATGATACCCTTTAGTGATATAAATTGATATAATCATGATTGGGGACCATCCAGTCTATCCAAATAATTATGTCAAATCCTATCATCTCTAGGATGAAAAGGTCCTATAAGAACCGATAACTACCAATATCAAAGGGGCACTCCTTAAATTGGTGTACACTTTTAGAATGCAGTCCTAACAAAGTATCCAAATTCATTAACCCAAAATGGTAAAAAACATCAAGACAAAGTCTTTCCATGATAGAAATAGATATAAAAGAGTGTGGATAACCTGTTTATAAATAATGAAGATACCAAAGTGGAGGATACTAAAATTATACATCTCACTGTATACGATACAACACCCTTCTCCTCAGGTATATGTTGTGTTGAATATATCTATCTTGATCCCCAAAAAAGAACCACAACATGGTCACCCTGAGTAGGTGCACTCTACTTGAACTAGACATCCTAAATCTGGTCTCCTCAACCATGTCGACCTCTTCAACCCATATATCCAATGGTACTCTAACATCCAGCTTGAAGCGGTGTCGCTGATACTACTCTAGAAAGAGGAGCTGGTGCAGATCCTCTCCCACTAGGGATAAATGGGAAGGATCAATTTAATCTTTGAAGATAACCCATTTTTCACAGGTTTGACACCTCATTAGATCTCAGATGCATTTAGGTTTTGTGTGACCTTTCCATCCACACTAATGGTAGGTGACATACCTTATAGTATGGATACTCTAACTACCACTGTTCAGTACTAAATCCTCGATGTTTCCTACCACTAGATACATCATGTGACCTCAGTATTGAACCCCATACCATATACCCATAACTTCCCTCAAGTAATGATTCGTAATGTGGGCCTAGTTCACTATCTCTAAAATGGTTGTCAGTAAGAAGATATTTAACTAACATCAGATGTGATACTTGAGCCCATTATCAAAACATCTCACTTTAGATTACTTTCCCAAAGAAAAAGAATGAAAAAATCATTATAGCTCTGTGAAATGAACAGAACAGTACACAATGAACATGTTTCCCATCACTAAGTGAATAAACTCTCTCACTCACTCAACTCACAACATATTGGGGAAGAATTAATCATAGAAGATATATTAGAAATATTCCCAAAGCATACCTCAATGTTGATCAGTCGAGTTTAGCACATCCTGCTAATTCCTGGAAGATCTAAATAAAATATAGGTAGTGATCAAGGAACTCCTTTAAGAAGGTATATCTAGAAGCTCAAGGATAGATAATATAGCATATATTTATGATTCAATAGTGTGATGGAAACCTTCCCTAGAGAATGTAGGTGCATTTTACTATTGGAATTCCCTTGTCAATTCAAAAATAGTATGTACGAGTCAAGGAGATCCCTCTATAGACCAAAATTTATGTATAAAGAATTCATGAATTTGAGAATCATCACCGAGGTAAGTAATACCATGAGGTACTACCAGAGGTTCCTTAGGTGGCACTACTGGTGTGTTAGATGCCACCACCTCAAAGGTATGGTCTCCACCTCCTTCTAGGTTCTTGACCCAAGGATTTCATGGAGGCATATATCTACAATTTCTAAGAACATATCTCATAAAATAATAAATTCATAAGGAATTTCTCATTTTATAAGAATAAGTATAATGGTTTAGTACCCAAAACATACTAACAAACTACCCAAGGTCCAAGGTCAAGATAATGTCCAGATTTCAAGTTTAAATTATTTTGGTTGTAGTATATGATGTTTAAATCAAAACTTATAGAGGAAAAAACATTTAAGTTGTTATTGGAATGCCTATTTAACAATAACCAATTATACCTAAAATTTAGATCCCAATAGTTCACAAGTACATCAATGTGTATTTTTATTTTTACATATACATGTTAAGCTCTAGTTAGTAGTGTCTATCATTCCAAATTTATAAAGTAATAATATTTACAAGATTCAAATGGAAATACATGTAACGTCAACAAGGATTTTATGATTGGTCAATTTGATGTATCACCATTAACAATTTATAGATGCATACAAACTATTTAAATTTCAATTTGTATACATGGAATTTTAAAAAAACTATTGTTTCAGCTCAAGAGACCAATTTTCTATGGATCAAACATTTGATAAATGGTTAATTAAGGTATAACCCTAAATATATAAAAGAAAAAACTATTTAGGTTTAATTAGGAACATTAATTATCCAATTCTTCTTATCCATACAAGAAAGACTAGAAAAATATCAAATATAAATATAAAGGTACTACAGATATGTAGTAGGAAATACTCACATTAAGTAAACATGGAATGGAATATTGAATAAATAATCAATCCTAATGTGCCTATAATGATGAGTTTTACACTATCTCTATTCCATATAAGTCCAAATATGAATCTAATATTCACAATAATTAATAATTCCACAATTCATGTGCATCACACAATGGTGAAATCAACACAATAGTAATCAGTGACAACTAGAACACCAAATCCCATCCCAAAAAATTTGTATTTTTCTCTGAATGTAGGGTAAATAATCCAAGGAACAAGCTCATTACTAAATTCCATTACATTATATTTCTTCTATCAATAAACTAAATACTATAAGAGAAATCAGAAAAGGGTTATAATACAAATTTGTGATGTCCAAAACCAAAATCCACTAAATATTTCACCCAACCAGTTGTCTACAAGGCCTAAAGCACACCTCTGCTTATGCTAGAGGATTTCAACTAGCAGTGAGGGACTTGGGTGTGTCTATGGGGATATTATTCTCTCAGTCTAGAGTGTTTCACAATAGAAGAATATATAAATAAAAAATAAGTGCAATAATGGTAATAAAAATGTGATAAAATAGAATAAAATCATCCTGACATGTTACATATAACTAATGAGTAATTAAAATATTATATTTATTGACTTATGATGATGATATCATGATACTATAACAAACTAGAAGTAGGAAGACATCAATTCATGAAATACTATAACACACAAAAAGGCTAAAAGGCCAAAATCCAAAAGTATCCCAAGAATATAATGGGACCTATACTCCCATAAATTGTCCTATCACATGTATGAAACATCCAAATCCAAAACCTTTCCCTTTTCTCAAATGAAAACCATGAAGTCCGTTTGAGTTCCAATCGGTGGCCCAAATAGGGTGTGAGTAAATATCAGTTTTCAACCACAAATGTTGTTTAAAAAAATCTATTATATGAGTAAAAATATAGTAGTGTGAATATAAAATTGTTTTTTGTGAATAAGAAAGTTAATTAATTGCATAGTTAGGCTCGGGACCCTCATAGAGTGCCTGACTGACCATACCTGCTCCAAAATCTCCCAAATACCTCTGAATACGTAACCTATAAATAATTTGTGCCTTTTGATGTCATAATATTAATTATTTAGTAATGATAATTACAGAGGAAGCAAGGTGAAAATAAATCATCCTTGACCTTAGGAGGTCATTCCATCTCATAATAAAAACCATGCATCCTATCCTATAGTCTCGAAGTATAATCTGATGGGTACACCCTTAGAATTCCAATGGAAACATATATCTAACAGAGTTTTTAGAGTATGTTCATAGTAAATATCAAGATAAGAATGACTGTAGCCTATGGTGATGTTCTAAGGCATTACATATCTAAATACATCAAATTGAATCCAATGATATTATCCAATTAATTCTGATTTTCACATATAAATTGATTAAGTCTTTGATACTACTCCATGAAATTATTGTAATAAGACAATGAAGTAATTACAAGGTGAGTATCTCCCTTTAAAATCAAATTATTGAATTAGGGGAGCATTCTCTAAGTGCTCAAGGCATTCCCTTAGGAATGCAAGGCTAGCTAAAGTCTGAGAAATCCTTTTATAGGAAAAGGTTTCATAATCAATTGACTCCATTTATGTATAATCAAAGGAAATTTATTAATCAATTATTCTTTAACATTTCATTTTATTTTAAAAAACACATTTTAATCTATAAATGAAAAGGTTCATAAGGTAATGATCACATTTTAATCAGTTTTTTCGTAATCAATAAGGGTTATGTGAATAGTACTTTCCATTGAATATCCCAATTAATCATTTATTATAATGGAATAAAATTCCTTTTTAATGGTCAATACAATACATTTAATGAGTATAAAAGGCCCTTAAATATATGAACATTCATGAAATGGTAATCTTTAGTGAGGTTCTAACCTCTATCATGTTCAATGGGTATCACAAGGGGTCTAGTTTGTAGCCTCCACACTTTATTTAACAAATTAATTAGTTACCAAGAATGAAAAGAATATTCCAGAATAAAAGAAAATGAAAACATTAAATAAATGGTGTTAATTTTTGGTAAAATTTATAATTGACCTTACTTATGGTAGTATACGAACACTAGTCCAGTATTGAACTCTGATGTAGGATGGAATAAGAGGGAATAGGGAAATAAAAAAAATATGCCAAAATAGGGCATAATATATTGCACCAAACTAACACCTAATATGGTCAAAAAATGATAAAGGAATGTAACGTATTGAATAACTTACCAGAACGCCTTCAACGTGATAGACAACAAGAGAAACATAGCTCATACGGAGGAGGATCTTCATTTCCTATAAGAGGAGGAAGATGTGTCTCTTCTTGTGTGAGGGATTGAGATGAATGGGAAGTGGAGGGAAGAATAAGGAGGTAATTTCTAAACAAAAAGGGTAAAAAATTTCATTTCAACCAACATTATGAGGTGCATGGTTTGGATTAATGGTTGGATAAAAAGTGTACAACCATGCACCCAAACTGTCCAATGTATTCACCCCACCACACGGTTATGTGCAGGGTTATACAAACCATGTGTATCCCATTGAAATCCCCTCTAAAAAAAGAGATCGGTTTATTTATTTCCCATGGAGTAAGGTGTTCATAGTTTGAAAAACTAAACTACACCCTCTAGGTCCTTTATGGTTGATGTTCATTTTTAGTTCTAACCATGAGCTAACCATGCTTCTCATATATTGTTCCTAAAAATGCATGGTTGTGGGCTCTAAAGAAGCCCCAGATGCTCCCTAACTCTCAGTGACATCATTAGAATATTCCATTGGGATAAGCTAATAATTTAAAATCAAATTTCAAGGGTTCATAACTTAAGATAAAATCTAAGATCTTACACTTTGGCTATGTCTAGATAGTTTCAAACACCACTAAAAGAAATATCATCATCCTTTATATAAGATTACTTTATTTAAAGATGGAAGTTGATCATCATATTACAACACTGGGTAGCCAATATGTGTTACCCATAACATATCTTTATTGAGGTATAATCATTTGTTCAATTCAAATGATTTTTATATGTTCATAAATCTATAAAGGAATTGTCTTAATTGTCCCTAATTGAAGGAAATTGAGAAAAAGATTTGGTAGCACCATTTACTCATATCGTAATCTCATTATGCCTTATGATATAAGAAATTCCATGCATTATACAATATCTATAAATTTTAGTCTACGCCACGAATCATTTAGACATATAGTCAAATGATATAGATTTACCATAAAATAAAATTAACCTATTTTTATTTATTATCTAACAACATCACACTTTCATTAAAATATAATACCGACTTTATGTAAAATTTTATAACCCTTTTTGAATACATTGAAACACTTTTGAAAATAGTTTATCAAACTATATTTCTTTTGGAAGATAAACTTTTTCAAAAAATTTAATCCAGATTTATAAAAACTCAAGCATCATATGCATTTTATTTCATGAAATTTTACATAAAATTCCACTTAACATAACCCATAAATTTAGAGGCCCGGTTTCATTGGGATATTAGATACATAATACATCAACTTAACACAAAAAATAAATAATCTATATTTTGATCTCTATAAATTTCTCTTAAGATCATGGGTTATATAATTACTGTAGAGGACAAACTTGAAGAATATATAATGAAAAGTGGTGATCTATAAATCTTAGTAAAGGAATAATTAGAGTAAAGTATGGTAATTAAGTAACACATATGATATAAGAGATATGCCGTGATTTCATAAATGATAAGGATCACATATAATCACGTGAAATCATAATAGAGGAATATGATATTTTAATATCATGGAATCATAGAAATGTGGAACCACATTAAACATAACATTATAACATAAGTCAAGTCTCACTACCAAGAAAACACAACACAATGTCCTTGGGTAACTACCTATACACTATATGTGGTATCTTATGAGATAAAAACTTTACCTAATGAATTAGAGGGATGCATAATTCTAAGCACACCCATCACATTAATAAAATTTACATAAATATGGGTTCTACATAAGGAAATCATATGAAAATCATAAGCATAATAAAAACCCATGAAGGATAAAGGGGTTTCATAATATTTTCTAAAGGAATAACAAAATTAAATATAAAAAATATTCTGATGAAAATAAGGGATTCAATAATATTTAGACATATATAACTTATTAATGAACTATATAAAAATAAAGTTAATTCAACTAAATAAAATTAATAAGAATGCAATGGAGAGGTATGTTTGGAAATGGCCTTCTTAAGGGATGTTTTAAGGAAAGAGTAAAGAATATTTAAAGTGGGAAAGTAATTTTTTTTATGAAACCAATATAAAACTATAGTTATTTCCATAAAATATTTAATATTTTTCAAAATCAGGTAATGGAATGATCTTTAAACATTAGGTCATGAAAATTTATAATGAATACTACAGTTCCCTTTAATTAGGTTTTCGTTAGAGAAAAGATCGAGAATGGGACATAAAAAAATGTATTTCCCTAGAAATGAAAGTGAGAATAATATAGGAATATATTTAGGGTACATATATATATATATATATAATATAAGGATTCTATTAGGATAATAGAGAGATAAATAGGGTTAGAGAGAGAAATCATAACCCAATAAAGAAGAGAGTGGTTCAAATGTTCTGATACATTTCATCCAAATGGCTTGGAAAATTCATCCATAATTATAAATAAATAAATTAAATTTATTAAATACATACTTTATAAACTTTTTCATACATATTTAATTTTTTAATGTCTATTAAATATCACATTTCATCCATTTATTGAATTTTTTTTCATGTATCGACTACAATGGGTTATTCAATTAATTACTTGAAAACCATTTTTATATTTTTACAATGGTCAAAAGTGTGCTAAAATGGATCCAGAATATCCAAAATTGTAGATTTATGTTTCCTTTTTTATTCCATTAACACAATATTTATAGAGTTCAATGGGTTATATAATTTTTTTTCAAATAATAATGGTATCTCAGTATTCTTGTTTTGGAACGTTAAAATAAATATGTCCATTATTTGTTTTTTACAATTGATATAACTCCCAATATTTCATTTTTCAAGTCAATAATTTTGTAAATATTTAATTTGATAATGGATTACATTTTTACAACCTTCTATGTAAGGAAGTGATGAAAATAAAATATGCCGTCCAAGGAGGCGGTGGCCCAAACTCAATATAGGAAACACTTTTATTTTATAATAATAGAAGAGTGAAGGTTAGATAATGTATATTAATTAAAATAATAAAATTTAATTATATTTAGTACAATTATGTCATTCTTTCATGTTGTATAGAATACATTTAGAGGATGTAGAAGAAGAAATGATTAAAAGAATATAGTCAAGAAAATTACCACCTTCGTTGGATGTCATCTCCTAAACCACTCCACAATGCTATTTTAATAGTATTTTGGAGAAACCATGTATTATAGGGTTTATTAAGAGGTTTTGGGAGTTTTTTTAGAATAATTTGGGTAAGCAAAGGGGCTTATAAGTTTCAGGTAAATGGGGATGTGGGGGGGGGGAAGTATTTATTAAAGTAGGAGAAAGATTTTTTATATTACCATATGAGAATAATGTTTTATATATCCAATTAAGGATCCAAAATGTTATTAAATAGTAAGTGGATTATTAATAAATATTAAATGTTTCAATAAAAAATTCGTCTAACTATTATAAACCAAAACAATTCATTAATACACAGTATTATGAAATACGATACATATATGATATAAAATTATTCAAAATAATAATAATAACATATTCAGAAAGTTTTAAAACATTAACCCTAATATAATATTCCCATGATTATTTGAAAAATGAAATCTATTTTATAAAAAATAATTTTTTAAATGTGATAATTATAAAGTATAAATTTAATCCACCTTTATTGAAAATAAATATATTTTTTATGACACAATCATTTTTCCAGCCCTTTAAAAAATTAATTATGGTTTCTTAAAATTAAATTATCATTTCCATAGAAAAATATATTATTTCATGAAAATATTTTATAAAAATAAAATTTTATTTATATTTAAATATTTTTTACAAAAAAAATATTTAAATGAAAATAAATTATATTTGTTTTTCAATAAAATAAAATTATGATTTCTCTGTTTAAAATACTAATTTTATCATATTTAAAAATGTTAATTAATTATAATATAATTAATATATCATATTTTCTTTCAAATGATATCCAATATGTTGTTTTACTAATCAATCTATCTATTTACTATTCTAATAGTCATGTTACTAATCATAACGGAAAAGGTAATATTCCAATGATCATATTAGTTTTCTATTTCTAATAAATACCACCAATTTATATCATCAATCATACACTCAAATACCATATAAGGATCAATATTATTTATTTTAAAACATTTCAATTCATTTAATATTGTTTTTTATCTTTTTTATAGTATTGTTCATTGGTGTGATTATTCCAAGGGACCAAAGTGACCCAAATTTCCCCATTCTAGTTATTTTATTTTTTATGAGTTTATTGTCATATTGTAACACTTTTAATTTTTAGGGATACATTTTTTATCTAACTTTAAATATCAAATTAATATAATAAAATATTTTTTATCAACATTTTTTGTGCATGTGTTTTATACAATGGTATATTACTAGATATGTATACAAATATTTAATCATAATGATATTTATTTATATAAATATCTTTAAAATTTCATTCCTCTCTTTAAAAAACTGAACACTAAAAATTTCATTTCACACACTAAAGAGAAAATATATGTGGGTACTTGTGTTTCATTACCTTTTCAGGTAACCATGTTCTTTATTTTTAACTTATAGTTCTTCTAAAGAACATTGCAATGTGGGTTTTCCTATTATGTGGATGTTTTCTTCTATGGAATTATATCTTCACTGGCTGCTCCTCATAAGAGATATCAGGATCTCTCTGTACCCAATTTGGGTTTAGTAAATGTTTTATATTTTGTATTTACTTTATAAATAGGGATACATGGAACACTATATTATCTTGAGACAGATGTGGTGGGAGTTCTAATTAATAGGAAAAATCTCAGATGTGATTCAAAATCTCAAAGGGGATAATGTATCTAGGACTTAGATTTCCATTATTCCCAAACCTAATGACACTATTACCTATGGTTATATAAAATAACAATTCATCTCCATCTTCAAACTCCAACTCCTATTAATGATTGTCCTTAAAATTCATCGATAGAATTTATGTTTTCTTAATATGTATTTGAGTGGATCTGGCCTTCTATTCTATTTACTTAACTATTTTAGGCACCAATAACAAATATTCTTCACCTTTATCCCAACATATTAGATTCATTCATTTTTTTCAATACATGGATTTATAAGGATCGATCTCAATGCTTGAGTGAAATATATTCTTGTATTAATTTTTTTTGAAGAAGCTAGTGATTCTAACTTCCATTAAATTACTTGTAATAAGATCTCAATATATCCCTAGGTTTTTGGAAAATTTATTTATATCGGACTCTAATCTATATCTGATAGTCCCCACTATGGTTTAACTCTATGCTCAAAGCATGTGAAATACTTTTTAATAACTATTTGGTAATCCTGAAATATCAATTAGATATAATTGATGGTAGTGTTCTATGCAGACACACTAATACACTAATTTATATTTTTAAACTATTATTGAGAAATAAGTCCACTAAAATAGTGAAAAATTGATATTTCTTTGTAAAATTGTATACTATAACAAATATGATACAATTTATTTTTTATGCATATTAAAAAATATCCCACTCCATATTGTTCCGTCAGATATTCTCATGGAGATCTCTATATATCTTGGAGCATCTTGGTTAGATAGAAAAGGATGAGCTGTGATCTTCAGTCAACATCTTCTTCTTTATCTCAAGGTTTTATGGTGTGTATAATAATTTTCCAAATATCCCAAATCTTTATTTATTAACATTCAACACTATGTATTCTCCCATTCTTATAGAATCCACCTTATTTTTATCACCACAGAATCCCTTTGAGTTTTCTTAATCTTCTGTAGAATGATGGTTGAGAAATAATTTGAGTTAGTAAAGATATAGTTCTTTCCATATGATTCCCATGTCCATCCTTTGTAATTATTTGAAAATTGGATCCTTCTCAATTATCTTCGTGGATAAGGATATATGATCCTTTATATATAGAGCATTTAATACATTATTTACTTTCTAAAGATGGTAATAGATTGAGAAACCACATTCCATGATTAACTCTAACCATATTTATTGGTTCATGTTGATCCCCTTCTATGTGAATATATACCCAAGACTCTTTTGATATTTATATATGTCACAAATTTCTCTGTAGAGATAATACCTCCAATTCATTGATGTAAATATTAATACAACCAAATCAAAATCATTTTTTGAATAATTTTTCTCATGGTTATTCAACTACCTTAGAATATATTTTGTAATAAAAAAAATTTGGTTTACCTAAAACCTGGCACTCGACCCAATCCGTCACATATTAGAAGGGCGTTCCGGATCCCCATGAGATGGAGACAAGCACCCGGGTATCGAATGACAAAACTGAGGGAATGATTTCACCCAACCTAAAAAACCATATTTCATACATATATATATCAAGAAAGAAATTTTATAAAAATAAAAAATATATATGCCATAACTAAAGGTAAAATAGAAGAAACTGAATGAAATTAATAGTGGAAAAAACTCCAAGATGAGTCCAACAACAATGAACAAAAAATCAAATAGCTAATCCAAATGATGGCATAAAAAAACTCCCACCATCTTACCATCAGTTACCCAAATAGTTGACATGATCCTTATGGCCTTACTATGATGCCATGCCTTTCCTTACACAGGAAGACAAAAAAAGGTCTACACACCACCAAAGAGGTGCGCAGGGTGTGAGCTAACATGATCAGTAGGATCCCACCTAGTTGTTCTATGTCAAGTATATGTATAGAAAAACATGTATTATCATTTTAATATAACACATGGCATGATAAGTAATAAATCAATTTTATAGATAACAAGGTTAAAATTTCCCTTTTCAATATTTCTAAACCAAAAATAGGTAAATAAATTTCAAATAATATTTTCCATATCATTTCAAACAAGCACAAAAATGCATATCAAGGCCAACTCAGAAATCCATGAATTATAAAATAGAAGCGCATGTATAACAACACCAAGTAACACTATATGTCATGGCCACAGAACAGTCATACCATAATAATAAAGTGATCAAATCCAATACTAGAATAGAAGGCCTATAAAGCAGAGGAATACCCCATGAGTAAACCCTGAAAAAATGTCAATATTGGTTTCATACAACAATGGTTGTAGGAATTAGAGGAAGGCCCCAAGGAAAACCTCCTTGATAATAATAAACAATAGATGATGGTATCATGATAAAACTTCTACCTAAGTACCAAAGGTAACCTATGTTATCAATTTTAAATACCATTTTGATTGCTTTGAAAACCACTAAAAACCATTTCACAAAAAATTATCAAAAACCAAGGAAAATTGATTTAAAAAAAACCCTTTTTCAATAAACATAAATAATCTTACCAATTTAAAGGTACAAAAGAGTTTATAAAGATAATCAATTAAGTTTATTGACATAGGCTTGAGATGGAACAACCTACCTCAAATCTCAGGTTTCACATGCCTGCAAAGGGATCCAAATCCAATGAAACCCATCAATATCAATGAAGGACCTAGAATCAAAACCATAAATCTTAGGATTGATACAAATCTAAACACAAGACGTTAGTTAAAGATAGGAAACCCACATACCTCGAGGAATATTTCCTGCCGCACCACTAAAAATGAAGGAAAATGCCTCCGGAATGAGATCTCATAAAGGATCTAGAAGAAACCAATAAGAAAAATCCAACTTAGATTAATAGATCTGGTAATGAAAAGATAGGGTGCTACAAAAAACAACAGTAATGAAGAACCAGAAATAACACTTACCCGGAGAGACGCACCACATACACAACAATGATCCAGAGTCATTTGGATCGATTTGGAAGGAGAGGAACAACTAAAAATTGCCTAGGAAGAGTATAGGGTTGAGAGAAATGGATTTTGGAACGAAAAGAATTATAAAGACTACCGAACATGTGACTTAAAAATGGGTGTGGGCCGAGTCACGACGTGTAACCCCTTCTCACATCGCGAAGGCCACAATAGACATGTACACTGAGAAATCCATCGAATCATATTAAAAATACATCATTTAGACCTTAAACGACATGTAACCACCACTCAAAACATGTAAGAGTTCACAATGTGATATCCCCTTTCACGACATGTACACAACAGCCAGTACACAATGTGTACCTCAGGTACACGACATGTACCTTTCCGTAGCCTGCAGAAAATCCATAAAACCACTTCTAAGGGCTTGAAAAAAGAAGCATAGATAGAGGGAAAAAATTACCCAATAAAAGTAACGAGATGTAAAAAACTCCCCACCATAAAGAGTTTCCATCTCCGACAAGTAATGTGGAAGATGAAACTCTTGGAAAAAGATGAGGCCACTTATCCCTCATCAACCACTCATGTTCCCAAGTCTCATGGTAAACCAAACCTTGTTTCTGTAGAACTCTGTCCTGCATAATTGACTTCCCATGGAATAATTTCATATGAGATCCAATGATCTCAACTGGTTTCTTCAAAATAGAAACATCTAGCTCTAACTCAATTTCTTCCCAATATAGAATGTGAGCAGGATTAGGGTGATACTTATTTAGATGAGATATATGGAAAACATCATAAATGCTTGTGAACTGACCCATCAAAGATAACCAATAAGAAAACTTCATGAGCCGTTCAATGATATAAAATGGTCCAACAAATATAAGACCCAACTTATACTTTTTTCCAAGCTGAAGGTGACCCGAATGAGGAGAAACTTTCAAGAAAATCCAATCACATATGGAAAACTCCAAATGATGATGTTGCCGATATGCATATAATTTTTATCGACTCTGGCCTATAACCAGACAACATTGTACATCTTGAATCTTCAATGATGTATTCTGAACCAAACTTGGTCTATTTAAAGATACTTCACCCACATCTACCAAACAAGGAGTTGATCTGCATTGGTTATCATACAACACTTTGAAGGGAGTCATTCTTATCAACCATTGATAAATAATGTTGTAAAAGAACTCAACCAGTCTGAGATGGATATCCCATGACACTAAAAAATCCCTGAAACATGGACATATCATATCCTCTATAATCTGAATTACTCACTCCATTTGACCATTATTCCGTGGATGGTAAGTTGTCATCAACTTAATCCGAGTTCTCATTTCCTCTTGAAGACTTATCTAGATCCTCAAGGTAAACTTAGGACCCCTATTTGAAATAATGAAATAATGAACCCCATGTAACCTTATGATATCTTGCATGTACAACATAACCATATATTCTATTTTAGTAGTGTATTAGATCATAATGAAATGATTAGAGTTTGTTAATTGATCAAAAACTGTCCAGATATATTTTTTCCATCAGGGAATCAATGGAAATCCTATAAAAAAAATCCAAGGATACCACATTCAATTTCCAAACTGGAAATAGAATAGGGTAAATAATTCCAGAAGGCTTTAAGTGCTCTGCCTTTATCTATTGTAAGGTGTAACAACGAGTCACAAACTCCATGATGTCAAGTTTTACACCGATACACCAGAATCATCGCCTAATCTCATAATAAATCTTCACACTGCTTGGGTAAATGTCCCATGAAGAGAAATGAAAATCAAACAAGACTGAACTTATCACAGGTGATGAGAAAAAAATTATCTTTCAAAAGTGATGTATGCCATCTGAAGAAAGAGACCAACTAGAAATTGTGTCCCCACCATAAAGTCTTTCTCTAAATTTACTGAATTCATCATCCTACTGCTGACTCTATAAAATAGACTCTATGAGAGATGAAAACAACTAAACATTGGTCAAAACCATAACATAAACAACCTCTTGAGTATCCATGTGAAAATAAGTGAAAATACTCGTAAGATTCCACTCCTCCATTGATTCCAGAATAACTTACCAAGGAACATTCCTACTAAGAGAATCTACAACAAAATTACATTTCTCTGGGGTACAGGTGATATCAATTTCAAATGTATGAAGGTATTTTACCCAGCATCTTTTCCTGTGATTGAATTATTTCTAAGAAAATATATTTCTTATAATCTTATGTTTAGAAAAGACCATAAACTTTTCCCCAAAGAGATAGTGCTGCCAAAATTTAAGTGAATTCATCACCTCCAACAGCTCTAAATTTCATGTAGGGTATGTTCTATCGTGCAGTTGAAGATGAAGAGAAACGTATTCTATGAGATGATCATCCCGCATAAGCACACATCCCTAAACAGCACCAGATTCCTCAAAGAACACCACATAACCCTTATCGGTCTCATGTAAGATTAGTATATGAGATGATGTCAGAAGTTGCTTCAGATCATTAAAAGAAGACTGAATATTCACATCCCATGTAAATTTCACACCTTTACTGGTAAGATCCGACAAAGGTGATTCTAGCTTAGCGATGTCCTTGAAGAATCATCATTAGTGTCCAATAAGACCAAGGATGTTTTGTATCTCAAAGACATTCCATTGTTCATTACAAGAAAAACCAGCCTTTATTTTCATTGGATCAACTGATAAGCCATGCTCAGAAATTATGTTCCCTAAGAACTTCACTTATTGAATCCAAAAAATACATTTCTAAATTTTTTCATACAAACAGTGACTTCTCATAATTTCTCACACCAAAATTATATGGTTCTCATGCTAATGCTCAGATTTTCAATAAACTAGAATATCATCCACGAACACTTCTAAATAAGTGTCACGATATTGATGGAATGTCAAATTCGTCAAAGACATAAAAACTAAAGGATCATCCGTCATACCAAAATGAATCAAAAGATATTCATAATGTCCATACATCCTTCTGAAGGATGTCTTCAATATATCAGACTCTTGAACTAGGATTTGATGATAACCTGACCAAATATAAATATTCGAGAACAACTTTTACCCTTCAACTAATCAAAAAAATCATCCACATAAGGAAAAGGATATTTTTTCTTAACCATTACCCAGTTCAAATTTCGATAATCCACACATAAACAAAGTTAACCATCTAATTTCTTTTCAAAGAGAACATGGGATGTCCAAGGTGGAATGATAAAGTGAAAAAACCTTTTTACAATAGATCATACGACAAAATATTGAGTTCTCTTAACTCTATTTGTTCCATATGACAATAAGGTATTGATATCAACTGCATTCCTAGCACCATATCAATCATAAACTATTCCCCTATCTCTGGAGGAATACTGGAGAAAACATTTGGAAAATATCGAGAAAGTCTTGAATGACCATAGGAAGTCCATCAATAGAAGAAAATTCATCAGGCACAAACACATTAGTAGATATCAAACTCTTATGATTTGGGTGGAAAGTACCTACATGACCGGATATCAGATCCCACTCTCCCTAAAACACATGATAGCTCCCATCAATAGTAAGAAACGAAACAGTCCAATGATAAAAAACCAACCTTAGCTCGATGAGTGACAAGACAATCCATACTAATAATGAAATCAAACAGATCGATATCAAGAATGAGGAAATACCAAACCAACTCCATATCAGCTATTGTTAACAAACAAAGACAATTGAACCCCTAGTCCTTCCTCATACCATGATGTATAGATAACTCTAATTTAAAGAACATAAGTTTCAGTGTTTGTTTATGCATATAAAAAAATGTGATGATATAAACAGGTGGAAATCACCTATATCAAATAAAGAAATTTCTAACAAATATTTAATTAGGATAGTAACCCTTACTATTGCCTGACAAGCGAAAAATTCCACTGGACACTCATATACTATGTGAAAATGCATGACTCCTGAGGCCTATGGATGGATCCCTTTTGTATTTAAAGATTATAACTGCATTGTGGTGGCATTTGGAGCCAATGAACCCTAACCATAATGAGGCGTAGTCATATCCTGACAGAAGCATTATAAGTGACCAACATGTCCATAGATGTTTCATGTATTTTTGGGAATAGGACAAGAATGTATGGTGTGTCCTCCCTTTCTACACTAATAGCATGTCAGAGGAACACATCCAGATATGATAGACGATGTAGAGAAGGCTCACTACTGAGACCCACCTCCACCACCTCTATGACGATCTTTCCACTTCCTTTTCTTCCCATGAATTCAACTAAATTTTTTCCCAGTTGGAAGAGAATAGGTGGAAAGGTCGACCTTTCCAACCATGTTCATATCTTCCATCATTTCTTGGTCTAAAATATCTATATAGGTAGAATAATTCAATATTAACACCTGTGATATGATATCCAGTCGGAAACCCTGCAGTCACTTCTGCACCTTTAGATGGTCATTCTTTACTACATCTGGAAACAAATGGGCAAGCTCAGCAAACCGGTTGGTGTATGCCGATACTGAACAGAATATATATTTTAATGGAAGTAACTCCAAATACTTCTCCTATATGAGATACTTTGGACAAAACTTCTATAAGAATAGGGTTTTTAAACCCTTCCAATCTAAGCCCACCTTTCTATCTTCTTAGACCATAGAGTCCCACAAACGCTTTCTAGAACCCTCGAGTCTGAACACTAGAAATTTATCCCTAATATTCTTAGGTGACTATAGGAAGTTGAACATTTAATTGATTATGTATATCCATTCCTCCACCTATTTAGGTTCTCTCATTCCTTTAAAGGATTGTGGCTTCTTCCACAAGAAATACTGTGATCAATCTCTCTCTCCACCAACTCCTTCATGTTCTTCAACCACTATATTCTGAAATCATGGAACATCTTTATTGATGGAATAGACTGACCACACAATAGTTTTGATGATATTCTGATCCATAGGTGTATTTCCTTGGGGAGAATCAGATTCAAATTAATGAGGAACCTATGGAAGGCACCTCAGAGGCATACAGATGCACAATGAAATAGTAGAATTATTAGACAATAGAAAAAATATCAGTCTAAACTGGAAAACCCATAAGAAAAAACTGAAATTTTAAAACAAAAACCCAACACTGGATATTGAAATTCCAACATCCCATGGAAACATGAGTCTAGTTACAATAAGAGTTGGCTATGCACTTATCACAACATACCTCTCAAGTCCCAGAAATCCAATTTCCAGTCTAGAAAACTTCCCAAGAAAAGGAATCTTGGGGGCAGACCTCCTTTGATACCAAAATGTAATAAACAAACCCAATTTACCCTCAAACCTAGCACCCAAAATGATCTGTCATATACCTGAAGGGAAATCCCAATCCCCATGGGTGGGTGAAAATCACCCGAGCATCAAACGAAAAAACTGAGGAAAACATTTCTCATAACCTGTACAACCACATGGAATAGATATATATAGAAAGAAATAAATAGTGGCAAACTAAAAAATATATAAATTCAACAACTATAGGGAAAAAAAATAGAAACAGAACAACTATAACAGTGGAAAAAACTCCACGATGAGTCCAATATAAAAGAACTAAAAACCAAATATCTACTCCAAACAATGGCATGAAAAAACTCCCACTATCTCACCATCATCTACCTAACCAGATGATATGGACCTCACCACTTAACTATGGTGCCTTTCCTTTCCCAAATCTAGAAGACAAAAATGCTCTACACACCGCCTAAGAGGTGAGAAGGGTGTGAGCTAGTAGGATTAATAAGATCCAACCCAGGTGTTCCATATCAAGTCTCTATATAAAAAATATTGTATGCTCATTTTAAAACAAAACATGGCATGATAAGTAGCCAATAATTTTTATATAAAGCATGGTAAAAATTTCCCTTTTCCAAAGTTCTAATCCAAAAATAGGTATATTAGTTTCAATGCACATTTTCCATAACATGTTCAAAATGAAAAAACATGCATATCAAGGGTAACTTATAAAACAATATGTACAAAACAGAAGCATAAGTATCACAACACAAATTAATACTATAGGTCCCATCCACAGACTACTTGTACCACAATATTCAAGTGTAAAAATAAGATACTAGAATAGCGGGCCTAGGAAGAAAAGGAATACCCTTGAGTAAGCACCTCAAAATTTCAATATCAGTCTCATAGAACAATGGGAATAAAAAATAGAGGAAATCCCCAAGACAAGCCTCTTTGATAATAAAAATTAATGGATGATGGCATCAAGAAAAAACATTCACCTAATTACCCAATGTAACTCATGTGCCCAATTTAAGAAACAAATTTCAATTCATTGTAAATAATTAAAAACCATTTCAAAATCCATTATAAAAAACAAGAGAAAAATAATTTTTCTTTAAAAAACCTTTTTCAACACACACACACACACACACACACAATCTTGCCAATTTCATTATTTAAAACAGTTTATAAAGCAATAAAATAGGTTTATCAACATGGGATTTAGATGGAACCACTTACCTTGAATTTCGGGTCTCACATGCCTAAAATGGAATCCAAAACTAAATAAACCTATCAATTTCAATGAAGGCCCTAGAATCAAATCCTTGCATCTTAGGATTGATCCAAATCTAAACACAAGAGGTCGATAGAAGAGAGGGAACACACACACCTCAAGGAAGAATGCCTTCCACACTAAGAAAAATGAAGGAAAAGGCGTCCTAAACAAGATCTCACAATGGATATAGAACAAAACAAGAAGAAACATCCAACATAGATCAATGGATCTAGTAACACAAAGCTAGGGCGCTATCGCGATCAAATGAAATGAAGAACCAGAAATAACACTTACCCAGAGAGATGTACCACAAACACAATGGAGATCCAAAGAGGATCGATTTGATCCATAAGGATAGTAACCTATAAATATATCCTAGGAGGAGTATATGGTCAAGATTAGTGGATCCTAGAAATAATGGACTGAGAAAACTGCCAAACATGTGACTTAAACTTGGGCACGGGCCAAGTCACGACATTTAATTCCTGTTCAAGTTGTGAATGCCATGCTAGATAAGTACCCCAAATAACACATCACCTCAGATTAAAATTCCATCATTTAAACCCTACATGATGTTTAACCACCATTGATGATAAGTACCAATTCACAATGTGTTATCCCCTTTCACAATTGGTACACAATAGCCAGTACACGATGTGTACCGTAGGTACACAATGTGAACCAACTAATCAGCCATCAGAAAATCTAAGAAACCACCTCTATGGAATTTAACCAAAAGGGAACCTAGATATAGGGTAAACAAACCCAATCAAGTAACTTGATGTTACATATTCTATCAATTAATCAATTTTCATTAGGAAAACCCATAATTCCATTTTAAGAAAATAATTATATATTGAGAATCCTTCCCCAAAGGTGGGTAGTGTGAGTATAAGTAAAGTGATAAACCTTTTCTTTAACTCCAAAAAATATATATATTCACATTCATTAATCTAAAAAAAACTCTACACCAACTAAATTTAACTCGGTAAGGTGGTTTAATAATTGAGATAATTTCCTTACGAATTATTGATGGTACCTAGCTAATATGAGAAATCCATGGATCTATATTAGATACTTTTACATAGGATTTCCTTAACTAACATTGTATTTAAATTACCCAAAAATAAATTTTTCATTAGATAAAATTCCCCGATAATGATAATTTATCTATCCAAAAAATACATTTACTGTAAATTGCAAATAAATTCTTCTTTCTCAATGTATTTGGAACAATACTCAATTTATCATCATATCACTCATTGATTTTAGATTATATGATAATATCACCTATAAAGAAAGCCAAAAATTTGTCAATGTAATCACAATAGTTTCTTTTCATTAAGTATGTAAATATTTATAAATAAATTTTGAGTCTGATGTGAATTAATAAAAACTCACAGTGACCACACCTTATAAAAAAGAAAATCAAGGGAATATATATGTTTAAAACCTTTAATTGTCAATATCCCAACCAATGATACACTTTATAGAAGTACTTGTCCTTATGTAGTTTAGGGAAAAAGTAATTAATCTATGATAGGGGATAAATTTTCTTTATCATGATCATTTTGTGTTCATAATAATCCATTCATGGACAAATTAACCCATCCTTATTCATAACAAAGAGAACCAGTGTACACCATGGCGAAGCAATGGGGCATGTAAATCCCTTATATAGATTCTCTTATAGTTAATTATTCAATTATAATAGCTTAGTGGGAGATATTATTTAGGGAATCATATATGTGGTAAGAGATGAAAGTATAAGTTTAATTGAGAATAAAACCCACAGACCTCGAGTAAAACCATGTAACACTTTGAATAATATGTCAACATATTCCATAATAATGGTTATTCACTATAGGATGATCCAATAATTTGTTTTAGAAATTTGAGATAGGTATTTTAGTTTATTATTAAAAAATTTCAATTCTTGATAAGGAATTTCCAAAGGATATTCACCCCCTCCATACACTTGAATAGAATTAGAAGATGATTTTGGATATATAATTTTTTTCCTTATCACGAAAGTTAATGTTTCTCCTATATAAATTCATTCAATATATGCCCAATATAACATAAAATTACACTATTTGATGTATGGAAAGGTTTTATAAGAGATTTGTCAAAAAAATATTAATTATTGAGAAATTAAATAATTTTGATGAAATTATTGTACTATATGGTGTTTTCATTGATATTTCAACTTACATGTCTTACAAGGGATTTTAAATATTTCATCAAAACATGAATGATATGAAATATTGCATTGAGTAGAATTAAATATTACAATATCTATTCTTGAATGAATAAAAAGTGCACTTATCAATAATTCATTATCATAATCCACCTTTTAAATAGTGATAACATAAGATCATTCATTGTCTCTTTGACTGGAGGGGTTTTTATTCGGTTATCCCTATGTACCTTATCTTATATCATTGAATTTCAGTGTGTTTTTATTCACTTCATTTCAAAAATGGGACTATAAGTTGAGGAAGGAATAATATCTCTTTTTATACCATCACATTAGTGTAAGTTTTCACCTTCGTTCAATATTAATTATATTTTGTTCACCTCCTTTCACTCTTTATACAAATCGTTATTCCATTGAGGTAGTTTTTGAGAAGCTTATTCGAGCACTTATGAAAATTTTTTAATTGAATTTTCTTCTCTATGTGAGATTTATCCTGTTATTTTAAATAATTAAACTCTATTCTCCAATTTTTATCTCTATCCCCTTGAGGACGTTGAGAATAACCAATATCCATGTCAACATAAAGGTAACAATGGAAAATTTTCATCATAGATATCAAAGTTTTGAATCATCACTGTTTATTGAAGACATGGTTTTACTCTATAAAATAAACAGACAACCTTACATTTTAGGTTAATGGAAAATCCAAAGTTTTATCCTGCAAGACTTATAGAGTTTTCCTTACAAGACCCAATTTACTCATCATCATCTAAATAGTGTCTAAGGAACTCCCTCCAAATTTTAAGATGAATATTATGGGGCAAAATATATATTTTATAATATTTTCTTGAATCCTCCCCTCTCCATTGATTTGATTTATTTATTAGGATTTTTATTATGGATTAGTGCTCACCACATAATGGATTCTCTCTCTAAGATTTAGTAGACACATATGAATCTATCTTTCTTAAATAATTAAAGGATATAAATAACCTTATAAATATAATTAATCCACTACTTTGTGATTTAGGGATCATAATATACACTAAATATATGATCCTTTTATCATATAAAGTATTAAACTATAACTTTTTCATTATTTAGTGTATGAAGTAATTTCATATGATTCAATTTATTCCTCAAAACATGATTTAGTTGTTTATGTACCACTATGAATTTCTTAACTCCCTCTCCCATCATTTTAGTCATTTTATTTTTTCAAACCTGAAATTGGCCATCATATTCATAGTAGACATGATTCATTTTATTCCTAGACATTAACTAAAATAATGTAATTATAAAATACTTATATTAATAATCATATAAAAGGATAACTGTGAACTCAGATAGAATAACTCATAAATGAAATATATACACTAGCATGTGGATATCTATGATTCAATATAGGTTATCATTGATAATTTTATTATGAAGTTATATAAAATAACTAGTTATATATTACTTTATAAAATTATACCATACCATAACAATATATATTAATATTCTTCATAATGGTTTATAAAGAGCATATTGATCAACCAGAGGATATCCCCTAGTATTTTCAAACTAGGTGTGTAGTTAGGCCCACTTATTGCTCAATAAGTGAATGAATAGTTAATACTGAACCATAATTAATTAAATTTATTAACCTTAGGTAAATCTATGAATGTTCTTGTATCCACATGTTTTTATCGAGACTAGGATACCATCTATAGGAAACCAAATTCTTTATACGTGAACACAATTTTAGTATGTCTTTCTACATTTATAGTTATCCTTATTATTTTCACTAATTTTTTTTATCCCAATACAAAAAATAACTTGTTCTTCCTTTGATACCAACTATAGAACACTAATCCTCAGTTGATTTTAATTTCAGGAATTTTAATAATAAATTCCATCAAACAAAGCCCATAAATCTTGCAGCTAAGTGTCTTTAAAAGATTAGATACATAATTAATCAACTTTAACATGAACTATATAATCATTATATTATTCTCCCTAAAGTGATTCCAAGTACCTATATTCTCTTATCATTAGAAGCTATAACCTAGGGTCAAATATAACGTAAAGGGATGAGCTATAAATCCTAGTAATGGAATAATTATAGGGAAGTATGGTGATGAAGTAACACATTTGAGATAATAGATATATCATTATTTTATAAAAGGGAAGAATCACATATTATAACCTGGATTCATAATATAATAATATGATATCATAAGTCCATGGTATCATAGAAATGAAATTATAACATAAAACATTATATCATGACATAAGTCTACGCTCAATGCCAACAAAAAATAATATAATGTGATAGGTTAACTACCCATGAAGCATACATGGTATCTCATGAGATGAAAAAATTACTCTATTAATTTGGGGGATTTATATTTCTAAGACCCGTACTATATTCAAAAAACATACATGCATATGTGTTCTACATAAGTAAGTCACACATAATGTAAAAGAATAACAATACCCTAAGAATAGGAAATGAGTTTCATATATTGGCTTCACGAATAACCAAATGATATATCATAAATATTCCCATAAAAATAAAATATTAAATAAACCATAGATGTTTGAAATTTATTAATGAATAATAGGTCATGAAAGTGATGTTTATGTGAATAAAATTCATAATAACAGAGTGGAGAGAGGTATATTTAGAAAATATCCTATTTAGCGAGGTTTTTAAAAAGGGTATAAAATATTTTTAAAAGGTAATTAAATATTAATTTCCATAAAACAAGAATTAAAAAATAACTATTTCTATAAAATATTTGATATCTTTAAAAATAATTTAAGGTAAAAATTCTTAAAATAATATAACAAGGAAAGTATAATTAGCAGTAAAGTTCCCTTTAATAAGGGTTTCTATTCAGATAATGTTGAGGATAGAACATTAAAAAAACTTATATCCCTGGAAAATAAATGTAGTAGAAGTTAGGTATTAATGTTGGGGATATATATATATATATATAATATAGAAGGATATAATTAGATTCCTCAATATAAAATGTGATTTAGAGAGAGAAAAAATAACCCAAAAAAGAAGTGGGTGGCTCAGAAGTTCCCTTACCTTGAGTTTCGACTCTCTTGGTGAATTCATCTAATATCCTGAATAAACTAATTTGGTTTATAGATAATTTGTTTAAAACTTTTACATATATATATATATATATAATTTTTATTTATTAACATATTTTATTCATTTTTTATATTGTTTTCCCCTCATTTCTTCAAAATTGTTCTAGTATTTTGATCGTGGTCAAAGGTGTGGTTAAATAGTTCCTTAATAATTATAATATTAGATGTTTTTATCCTTTATTATTAAATTAAAAAAAGATTTATATTCTTAAATGGGATTCCTAAAATATATTTAAACTATGAAAGGTATCTTGGATTTCCCTGTTTGGACGATTGAAATCACCGTGTCCATTGTTTTTTATCATTAATTTAAAAACCAATTTTTCATTACATAATGTTAATAATTCTAATAATTTTATATTTATTAATTTAAGAAACATTTAAAACCATAAATTTATGGAGGTAATGAAAATAAAAAACATCTTCCATGGAGGCAGTGCACCGACCATTATATGAAAAATTATTTTATTTTTGAATAATCTAAGAGAGTGGGTAAGACAAAGATTATTACATTAACATAATAACATGTAATTATATTTATGATAATAGTTTCATAATGTATTGTTAGATGGAATACATCCAGAGGAGGTAGAATAAGATAAGGGATTGTTTAGAATAATATATTATAATAGAGTATTATATCATCAAATAGAGACCGAACATTTGATTCAATAGTAAGGGGCTTAGGAATAAATAGTAAAGGGTATGATAAAATATATATATTTAAAATAAAAATCTGAAAAACTAATTCATGAAAACAATTAAAAAATATGGTACTTATATGGCATTAATATGAAATTTTACTATTCACAAAAAAATTCTACATTTTCAGAAATATTCCAAATGTTTACCCTAAGATAATTTTGATCTTATAATTCTAAAAATGAAAAACATATTATCAAAATATTTTTCTAAATATGAGAAATTTAATTTTTAAATTAATTCCTTATTTTTAAAAAAATACTAAATATTATGACATGATCAAATTTACAACCCTTTAAAAAATTACTTACAATTTCATTGAATTATATTATAATTTTTATACAAGCATATTTTTTTTAATAAAATTTTTTATAACGAAAAAAATTTTATTTTTATTTATAAATCTATCATAAAAATATATTTTAGTGAAAATAAAAAATATTTATTTTACCAAAAATATAATTATGTTTTTTTATATCAAATTTATATGTCATCATATTGAAAACTTTTTCCTAATTACCATATAATATAAATTTCATATATTTTTATTTTATAAGGTACCCAATATATTATTTTACTATTCTATCAGCCTAGTTACAATTCTAACAGTTAGGTTACTATTCGTTACCATCAGGTTACTAATCCAGTGGTTGTGTTGGTTTTCTATTTCTTATAAATACGTCGAATTTACATCCTTAATCATTTAATATAGTAACTCCAAAGGTTTTATATTGTTTATTTTGAAAATATATGCTGGGATAATAATATTTCGTATCTATTTTATAGTATTCTTGTAACACCCTGAAATTTTCAAACCTTATAAATGACATTTGGGTGTTTTGTGCCATTGAAGTTTTCTTTTTAAATCAATCAGAATGTAAAAGATAAAAACATATAACTTTTTATTTAAGAACTCAACACTGAAGAGTCTTACAATATCCAAGTTACAAGAAAAGATCACTAACCATAAATTCCAAATAAAAACCCTAGTACGATCACCAGAAGGCTACTTAGGATAAAAACAAGCCCAAATTCGTAGTGTGGATCACTAGGATCCATCATAAGCATTTGGATGGCCAATGCTACGGCGGCCGTGCTGAGTACCAATGAAATGTAGAGAACCATCCTTATCTGACAAACTGACTTCAAAATATGAATACCAAGAATTTATATCTATAAAATTTTCACATAGCCGTTGCAATTTTACCGTTTCTGTCTTTTCAAAATGAGCGTTGGGATTTAAATCCGAAGGCCTTAGAGGTCTTTCTAAATACATTCATAATAATTAAGACTCTTTCCTTTTAAATAATTCTTAATGAATCTTTTTGTTTTATGGTCTAAGTTCTAATGAAACAACACACACACATATATATATACACTTTCTTTTTTTATATATATTTTCATATTAGCATAATTGGAAATAACATAATTATATTAAGTTACCATACTTTATAAAATTATGTTTTTCTTCAACGTAAAATGCAAATTTATTATTTTGAAAATTTGGGTTAAATAATCAATTTTTTTAATAACATATAGATATTAACATGTAAATTTAAATTATGATAAGTGACAATAAATAAAGGATAAATGATATTAAATTATATGTTTTGATAAATTAAATAAATAGAGGAAAATGATAATTTAGTTTATGTTTTAGGTAAGGGTTAATGGTTTAGCCTATAAAGGTATTAATAACCTTTGACATAAAGATAATAATACTAGTTTAATAATAAGGTTATATTAATAATAATAATGATTTTATAATAAGTATAATGAAATAATAAAATAATTTTTTTTATATGATAAAAATGTTGAAAAATCGAGGGTCGTGTGTTTTCAAAAAACCGCATCAAGATGGACCGTCCGATCCATCACCTCTCCATCGCGCCATCCATTGTTTTTTTAGCCGCATCTCTTAGGAGCTGCCCGATCATCTCCCGTTTAAATACTGGCCATCCCCCGTTTTTTTTCTTCACCCCGCGGCTTTCTTCTTCCTCGCGCCGCTATACCAGTAGGATAGGCAGCATATTCTTCTCCACCTAGGCCGGCGAGTGGACCCGACTGTTCCCTATTTTTCCCAAAGTCGGCACTGCCCCCTTTAATGCTCGGCCTCGGTTTCCCACTCCACGTCTCCACAAAGATTTCTCCATTTTTTAAAACCTCGATTTGCACTGAGGAGAGGAATCTTTCTTCAGGTTTCTTGGATCTCCTACCACCAGTCCGACACTTCGTCTTCCTTTGTCTCCTCTCCGAACCAGTAAGGTACAAGCCTTGTTTTATGTATTTTTATCTTCGGTATATATATTTATACATATGTTTATAAATACACTTATATGTATATACACCTTGTTTATACATATATTCATGACTTGGATAAATGTTCTGATCCGCTTCTTTTTGGAGTCCCAAAAAAAATGTGATAAGGGAAATCCCTTTGTCTCGTTTCCCATCAACTACGATGGTTATATACATGTATATACAATTTTTATATAAATATGTAATGATATGTATACAAGATCATATGAACCGATTCATACCCTCTTCCCCCTTCCTAGAATCTAACTAAGTAAGGGTGACCTTCTTGTTTTCAAATTTCATCTGTTTGGGTGGCAATATACAGTTATATACACTTCATACACATGTGTATATAAACATATAAAAGGGTCTTAAGAATCGGTCATAACCGCTCTTCTCTTCCAAGATTCAACCGGGATAAGGGATGTTTTTCTTGGGTTATGTTTTATTTCAGTTTTAATGTGTGCATTTACCTGTATATAACTTGTGTACAAATATATATACTCTTACTTATGAATTTACTCGGTTGTAGCAAAGGTGATTTTTTTTATTTTCCAATAAGGGTTTTATGAAAACTATGTTCACACTCTTTTTTTCTTCATGTAAAAGAACTCCATTCGGTTTTACCAAACATTAATATTGTTTAATGTATAACATGAGAAATATTGTTTGAGTATGGTTTGATTTGGTAAAACCAAGAACAAGTGTATACGCACCTAAATTTATACATATATAAGTATATATAACCTTGTATCAATATGTTGTCTTCGAATACAATTTCTTCTTATGATGATTGCAAACTTTTCAAAGAAATGGTCATGTTATTTTAAAGTGCAAAATAGTTTTTACAAAACTATATATATGTTCATGCAGTTTGCATACATATACACATGACTTCCCAAGATAGACCTAACGTCAGACTTTAAATCCCTAACTGTATCAATATATGTATATTCACACATTATTAAATAAACGTCCACCATACCCATTTATTAGCATGTGTATTAGTTATGCACGACCTTGTTTTAACTTGGTATTATGATGCTTTGGAATGTTAAGGTGTTCATGTTCATTTCCTTAAAACCCATGGTTTCAATTGTTAAGTTAATTTCTTATGTGTAGGGATTTTCCAGCACGTACGTCTTAATTTTATTAATGATTAAACTTTCATCTTGACTATGAAAACGCATGTAAAAAGGGGTATGATAAAGAATGTATGAATGAAACCCCACGAAAGAAAGACCATGTCAAGATATGTGTGGGAAGTTTTGGACTTAAGTGTTTATGGACGGGTGCGCCCAGAATTATATAGCGCTCCAATGCATTGGGTAAAGTAAGAGTCTCATGAGACATTACGTGCGATGATCTGGGCGGTTAGCCTTGGCTTGTGCTTTTATGTGCGACGGTCTTGGTGGTTAGCCTTGGATTGTGCTTTTATGTGCGACAGTCTTGGCAGTTAGCCTTGGCTTGTGCTACTATGAGAAACGAGATTGGTGGTTTGCCTTGACCCGTACTAAGTTATGTTTCAAGATCATGACAAAAGGTCTTGAAAAAGTATGGCATTATACATTCCCTCTACATGTGATGATAAATGGTCAACCAAGGGGTTAGTCCAACAGACATGACATCCCCTAGTTGAAAACTCCCTTTACTATGAGACTGAATTTATGAGGTATGAACTGTAACATGTGTAATATCTTATTATCAGAATTTTTTGTTCCAATGAATCATGATATGGATGTTTTCCCTACTTACACTCAATCTTGTAGAACAGAAGTAATTTTGGTTGTAAGTTATGCATCATTAATTCTTCACATGCTTGTGCTCTCTGATTTATGTCTTCTTTAAATCTTATTTTAAGTATGTACTTCTTCACTGTGTAAGTGGTTTTCATATATGTAGGGCTTAAATGTTTAGGAAAAGAAAATGCTTTGTTTTCGGTGAAGTGTTTTATTATCTTCAAGATGACTGCTTTGAGAAAGAGTTTTCTTAAAATGTTTTCAAAACCCCTTACTGGGCATATTTGCTCACCCTACGTTTTGTTTTAAATTTTTTAGGCATGGTTAGTACTAATGAAGTTTATCAGAAGAATCTGGTTTCCCATAATACTGAGCCTCGCGATCTTCTGTAGTAATGGGACATGATATATTTTTTGTAAATGTTGCAATGAAATGTCAGTATATCATGTCTCTTAAGGCACCCGGGGATCGGGGTCTCTACAGTTGGTATTAGAGGATGTGTTCAGGAAAATCTAGAAAACCAGGTAGTGTGAATGTATTACTATGATTAACTAAGTGAAAATGTTATAACATTCAGATGGATGATGAAAATGTACCGACCGACCTACTGTCACTTCCCACTGAGGCTCTAGAGAACATTGTATCTCTAGCTAGCCGTGAGAACTTTATTAATTACGCCAGAATTCGCATGTCATGTCGGCACTTGTATGATGTTTCAAATTCGTCTAGGGTGCTTAGTATTCACCGGGGATTGGGGATGGATTATCTCTTAATGATGATGACCCAATTTCCCTCTTATGCATGTCGGGGAAATTATCTTGAGGGACTCTTCCGAGTCTTCAAAACTGGCGAAGAATTTGGCACGATGCTTGATAACCCCTTTCAAGAAGCTGCTGCTGCCGGAGACCTCCAAGCGGCTTACTTGTGCTAAATTTTGCACTACGGCTTCAAGGGCCAGTTAATGGACTTTGGGGTGTTGGAAGATGAGTCCACCTGATTGTCTCTTAGGCAAGAGGTGTATACTGATGTTTCCCAACTCCATTCCCCTCATGCTAAACTCAGAAGGCGTCATAGATGTTCGCATGAGTTTAACCATGTCTGTTCAACTTGTGTGTGGTTTGAAGAGTTAGGGAGTTTTGCCACTCTTTGTGGTGTACGTTTAGTAAACTCATAATTTTTTATTTAAACTTTTGCATAAATGAAAGTTTCATGTTCCCTTTCCTACCTCTACCTTATTAGTGTTGTTATGTGTTTCCTTTCGTATGTTTTTTTACAGATGGCTGGTCAAGCGAACATCTCATCACTACCCGATGAGTAAGTAGAGGTTATTATGATCAAGACATGCACGATGGATTATCCATCTTTTCTCCACCTGTGAGGGTCTTTCCAATGTCTGCTCGATTTAGTGAACAGTCCTGAGATTTTTCGTTCGTGTCAGGAGGATGATCGTGTTTTTCATATAATTGCCACTGCTCAACTCCCCTGCTATAGGCGAAGGGAAAGATACTTTGAGGGTCACTTTCACTATTTTACTCTGGCACAAAACTTTTCTACTAGAGCTTGTTTCCTCGTAGCTGCCCAGGATGGCCACCTTAGTGCAACCTATATGTTCCGGGTCATAAATTTCAGTCTCCTCAATCGCATCATTCCCCTCAACTACCTCGAGCATGATGTAGCCCGAAGAGTAATCAGAGAATTTATCTAATCAGACGTTTCTGAGCTTTTCACCACACGAGCCTCCTTTTTGAAACCTGTGTGCAGTATGCACGAGCAGGAGTTCAAGACCTACTACTCAAAGTGCATCTGGGCTAGGGAAACAGAAGAACTATGTGCCAACTTTGGTATTCCGTTAACCGAGCCAGATCCCCTGTTTCGGTAATGTTGTACGTCTGGGGTTTCGGTTTTTCTTTTTATGAATAGAATTGTGAGGAAACAATTCTTTGAAGGGGGAAATAATGTAACACCCTGAAATTTTCAACGCTTATAAATGAAATTTGGGTGTTTTGTGCCATTAAAGTTTTCTCTTTAAATCAATCGGAATGTAAAAGATAAAAACACATAAATTTTTATTTAAGAACTCAAAACTGAAGAGTCTTACAACATTTGAGTTACAAGAAAAGCTCAATAACCATAAATTCCAAATAAAAACCCTAGTACGATCACCGGAAGGCTAATCAGTATAAAAACAAGCCCGATTTCATATTGTGGATCACTAGGATCCATCATAAGCATCAGGATGGCCAATTCCACGGTGGCCGTGCTGAGTACTAGTGCAATGTAGAGAACCATCCTTATCTGACAAACCGACTTCAAAATATGAATACCAAGACTTCATATTTATAAAGTTTCCACATAGCCGTTGCAATTTTACTGTTGCTATCTTTTCAAAATGACCGTTGGGATTTAAATCCGAAGGCCTTAGAGGTCTTACTAAATACAGTCATAATAATTAAGACTATTTACTTTTAAATAATTCTTAATGAATCTTTTTGATTTATGGTCTATGTTATAATGAAACAACACATATATATATATACACTTTCTTTTATATATATATATTTTCATATTAGCATAATTGAAAATAGCATTATTATATTAAGTTACCATACTTTATAAAATTATGTTTTTCTTCAACGTAAAATGAAAATTTATTATTTTGAAATTTTGGGTTAAATAATCAATTTGTTTTAATAACATATAGATACAAACATGTAAATTTAAATTATGATAAGTGACAATAAATAAAGGATAAATGACATTAAATTATATGTTTTGATAAATTAAATAAATAGAGGAAATTGATAATTTAGTTTATGTTTTAGGTAGGGGTTAATGGTTTAGAATATAGGTGTATTAATAACCTTTGACTTAAAGATAATAATACTAGTTTAATAATAAGGTTATATTAATAATAATAATGATTTTATAATATGTTGAATGAAATAATAAAATAACAAAAAAAATTTATATGATAAAAACGTTGAAAAATCAAGGGTTGTGTGTTTTTAAAACATCGCATCAAGCTGGACCGTCCGATCCAACACCTCTCCATCGTGTCGTCCATTGTTTTTTTAGCCGCATCGTTTAGGAGCCACCCGATCATCTCCCGTTTAAATCCTGGTCGTCCCCCATTTTCCCGTTTTTCTTCACCCCACGGCTTTCTTCTTCCTCGCGCCGTTGTACCAGTAAGATAGGCAGCATCTTCATCCCCGCCTAGGCCGGCGAGTGGACCCGACTGTTCCCTATTTTTCCTCAGGTCATAACCACCCCCTTTAATGCTCGGCCTCGGTTTCCCACTCCACATCTCCACGAAGGTTTCTCCATTTTTTTTAAACATCGGTTTTCACTGAGGAGAGGAAGCTTGCTTCTGGTTTCTTGGATCTCCTACCACCTATCTAGCGCTTCGTCTTCCTTCATCTCCTCTCTGAACCAGTAATGGACAAGCCTTGTTTTATGTATTTTTATCTTCGATATATATATTTATACATATGTTTATATATAAACTTATATGTATATACACCTTGTTTATACATATATGCATGACTTTGATAAATGTTCTAATCCACTTCTTTTTGGAGTCCAAAAAAAACGGGATAAGGGAAATCCATTTGTCTCGTTTCCCTTCAACTATGATGGTTATATACATGTATATACACTTTTTATATAAATGTGTAATGATATGTGTACAAGATCATATGAATCGATTCACACCCTCTTCCCCCTTCCTAGAATCAAACCAAGTAAGGGTGACCTTCCTGTTTTCAAATTTCATCTGTTTGGGTGGAAATATATGGTTATATACAATTCATACACATGTGTATATAAACATATAAAAGGATCTTAAGAACCGGTCATAACTGCTCTTCTCTTCCAAGATTCAACCGGGATAAGGGATGTTTTTCTTGGGTTATGTTTTATTTCAGTTTTAATGTGTGCATTTACCTGTATATACCTTGTGTATAAATATATATACTCTTACTTATGAATTGACTCAGTTTTAGCAAAGGTGATTTTTTTTATTTTCCAATAAGGGTTTTATGAAAACTATGTTCACACTTTTTTTCTTCATGTAAAATAACTCCATTCAGTTTTACCAAACATTAATATTGTTTAATGTATAACATGAGAAATATTATTTGAGTATGGTTTAATTTGGTAAACCCACACAATAGTGTATACGCACCTAAATAAATATATATATATAGGTATATATAACCTTGTATCAATATATTGTCTTCGAATAGAAGTTCTCTTTATAATGATTTCAAACTTTTCAAAGGAAAGGTCATGTTATTTTAAAGTGAAAATGAGTTTTTACAAAACTATATATATGTTCATGAAGTTTGCATGCATATACACATGACTTCCCAAGATGGACCTAACTGCACACTTTATATCCCTAATTGTATAATTATATGTATATTCACATAGTATTAAATAAACGTCCACCATAACCATTTATCAGCATGTGTATTAGTTATGCACGGCCTTGTTTTAACTTGTTATTATGATGCTTTGTAATGTTAAGGTGTTCACGTTCATTTCCTGAAAACCCATGTTTTCAATTGTTAAGTTAATTTCTTATGTGTACGGATTTTTCAGCACGTATGTCTTAATTTTATTAATGATTGAACTATCATCCTGACTATGAAAACGCGTGTAAAAAGGGGTTTGATTAATAATGTATGAATCAAATCCAATGAAAGAAAAACCATGTCAAGATATGCGTGGGATGTTTTCGACTTAAGTGTTTATGGACGGGTGCGCCAAGAATTATATAGTGCTCCAATGAATTGGGTAAAGTAAGAGTCTCATGAGACCTTATGTGTGAAGGTCTTGGCGGTTAGCCTTGTCTTGTGCTTTTATGTGTGACGGTCTTGGTGGTTAGCCTTGGCTTGTGATTTTATGTGCGACGGTCTTGGCAGTTAGCCTTGGCTTGTGCTACTATGGAAAACGGGATTGGCGGTTTGCCTTGACCCATACTAAGTTATGTTTTAAGATCATGAAACAAGGTCTTCAAAAAGTCAGACATTATACTTTCCCTCTACATGTGATGATAAATGGTCAACCAAGGGGTTAGTCCAACTAACAGGACATCCCCTAGTTGAAAACTCCCTTGACTATGAGAATGAATTTATGTGGTATTAACTGTAACATGTGTAATATGTTGTTATCAGAAGTTTATATGCCAATGAATCATGATATGGTTGTTTTCCCTGCTTACGATCAATCTTGTTGAACTGAAGTAATTTTGGTTGTAAGTTTTGCATCATTAATTCTTCACATTCTTGCGCTCTCTGATTTATGTCTTCTTTAAAGCTTATTTTATGTATGTACTTCTTCACTATTCAAGTGGTTTTAAAAAATGTAGGACTTAAATGTTTAAGAAAAGAAAATGCTTTGTTTTCGGTGAAGTGTTTATTATCTTCAAGATGACTTGTTTAAGAAAGAGTTTTCTTAAAATGTTTTGAAAAACCCTTACTGGGCATATTTTCTCACCCTACATTTTGTTTTAAATTTTTCAGGCATGGTTTGTACTAATGAAGTTTATCAGAAGTAGGTGGTTTCCCAGAATCCCGAGCCTCACGATCTTCTATAGTAATGGGACATGATATATTATTTGTAAATGTTGTAATGAAATGTTAGTATATCATGTCTCATATGCACACGGGGATCAGGGTCTCTACAATTCTCATGAGTGTGATTATTATAGGGGTCTAGTGTGATAAAAATTTCATAATTCTAGTTATTTGTGTGGGTGTTTTCAGAACCATTGAAACACTTTTGATTCTTATTTCAATATTTATTTTATAAATATAATGATCAAATTCATATAATAATTTTTTTATCTTTACTTTTCTGTGAATGTATTTTATACTTTGCTATATTACTAGATAGGTCACACCAATGTTTATTTGAAATGTATTTTCAATATATAAATGTACAGGGTGTTACATAATTCTATGGCCTAAATTTGTGGCCCTATGAACCTTTATTACATTGAGAAAAAATATATATTCCAAATTTCCCAAATGTAATCAATGACTGGCCTCGATAATAATGTATGTGCTACTCAATCTAAAGATGGTTTAGTGTGATATCTATAAAACCTACTTATATTTATATATAAACGTGTTTAACACAAGATATATTATATACATTGAACCCTCGAGGTTATCATTGAAGTGTTGAGTCCTCTATCTTAGGTTGTAATTTTTGATAATGTTACCTCGTTGTTCTTATTCATTAGAGATTCCAAGGGATTTAGACCCTTTCTTATTCACAATATCAATTATCATAGAGGCACTATTTATTATAATCTATTTGATGGTATCCAAATTTATAAATCAATATTCAAATATAACATTTTCACATTTCAAATTCAATGAGGCCAGAACTATCCATTTTTAAATACTTTTCATGACGTTTGGTCCTGATGGGACACTAATAGGTTTCTTTAAAAGACATATCAAATCTTCTTTGGAGTTACATTATGAAGAAACATTTAAAGTTATCAATCATTTCCACTTCAATATTTATATTTTTTTATAATGATTATTTTTCTCTAGTATAGTCATTTGATTCATAGTGGTTCAAAAATATCTCTTTTATCATATTCTACTAGATATTGATTTCTATTGTGGCCATAATTACAAGAATTCAGCCATATAGATTTAGTTTCCTAGTCTTCTGCTTCCTTGATAGAATACATGCATATTAAAGTGTAAGAGTGACATATTTAGGTGGTTCATTTGTGATGATAATTTTACTATATATTTTTTACATTTCGTGTGTGCTCATTTATGTGTTGAAATATATTTTTATAGGTATAATCATTATCACATTTTCTATCAATGGGTGGAAAGGATGTCTTATGGTAACAAGCCTTTTATGTGGGGGACATTGTATTTTATTAAAATTTTAATCATTAAGGACATTGAAAATCCAAATTCCATTAGATTGGAGATCTATATTGAAGAGTTAACCAATATGAAAGGAATGATAAAAGGGTTTTTTTCTCCCAATGAGGATGATTTCTGAATTTAGGATGCCTAAAATGGCCAGGTGACGACTTATCCCTCTTTCCATTACCCATTCTCAAATTACCCTAGAAACATGCTAATTTATTTATTTAATTTTGGTGTGTTATTTTCTAACACCTAAACTAGTAAATGGGGTCAAGGATAGGTCCACATCCAAGAATCTCTCTTAGTATCTATGAGATGGGTTTTAGTGGTCTATCCCCTCTAAAATTCGTGCAGTCTTCATCTTATTATGGTGTCTACATGTTATATATTAGCAGTAGGGTGGGTACTATTAGAACCTTATAGGTTACCATGGTGGAAGAATAAATTCATAAGTATCCCTATATATCTATTGTTTAGAAGGGTAAACTATGACTAGTATGTTATGGTGCTTTTACTCGCTACTAAGAAAAGAAGTCTTGAATTCCCTATGATGTTTTCCATTCTTGGAAGAGTTTAATGGTATCTCATAGGTTATAAAAACATATTATACTACCCTTGTATCCATCCTGATGAGATATCTAACATGGTAATTTTACTCCAACATTTCTGCATGTCTAACTTGTATATTTTGTCTCATAAAAGTTGATCTTTTTCTTAAAACGAGTCTTAAAAAGTTGAATGATGATGCTCTCTTAGGTATGATTCATCTGGATATATATGTTTTTGTTCGTGATATAGTTGATGTGATGCAATAGTTTTATGTGATCTATTTTAGGGATTTCATTGGAACTACTTAATTGTTTTCATTTGATTCTCAAGTGTGTCCTATATTAGGATGAAATAGATAACCCATATAAGATTCATGTGGATGGTTTACTTTTGGACTAGTATACAACATGATGATTAGATTCATGATGGTCTCAATTTATTTATGAAGGTATCAAATAATTATTATTTAATTGGAATGTGTTTCATAGGAGGGAGTGGGTAGATTTCACTAATTAAACATTTGTTCATGTTCAGAATGATGTTGAATTTGATATGTTGTATAATTATTGATGATATAGAAAGTTGAATGATTGTTATATTATTTAGTATTTTGGATGGTTTTATTCCATTTAAATGTGATTTCATATCCAGTGTGTTCGTGAGGGTTCACACTAAACCCATAAAATTGGTCTTTCTTGTTAACAAAAGTATTTAATCAGAAGGATGGACTGAACACTAGACATAGAACATGTCAATATAGTATAGGTAAAATCATACATTTAAGATTCAATAAAATAGAATGAGTAGTTTGAATGAATAATGAATTGAGAAAAAAATTTATAAATGAAATTAGTTTTTAAATATTTTTTCATAATATTTAATAATAAATTATATTATAGAACAAATGAAGTATATAATATGTATCGACATGAAAATTCTTAGCAAAATAACTCATGTTTCCCAATGATTGTTTTATTAGGTTTTATAATAGAATTTCATATAAAGACTATTTCTTTTAGTAGGAACATTACACATCATGAAAAAATATTATCTATAATATAGAATAATAATATGAGGATATAAACATGAAAGAATAGTGTAAACACTAAAGATAACTTTATATGCCTAAATTATCACATGAATATCACTAATGTGACAAACACTATAAAAAAGTGAATACATAGAAATATGATAGGAATTATCAATGGGTGTTTAAAAAATTTCCATGTAAAGTAGTGAATTATGTGGTATGATAATTTTAGAGTAGATATAGGGTGTAAAGGAAAATATGTCCATTGGGTTTTGACTATTACTTGATTATTACTTAGTCGTTAAAATGTGACTATTATATGATCCTTAGAATAGAAATAACACCCAATATAATTTCCAAATATTAAATTTAAATTAAATTAGTTTTTTTATTTAAAATAAATAAATTTTAATCAACACATATGATATTATATATGAATTATAATCCTTAAAATGAATAAATTATATGTTCTCATTTAAAAATAATATTTTATTTAAATTATGTACATTTTATATAGGATAGTTATTTTTCATAACTATGAAAATATTTTTATAAAATAAAAATTATTCTTGAAAACCTCATATCAAAATTATGTTAGGATGAAATTTTGAAAATTTTCTAAAATACTTTAACATTTAGTAATCATTAAAAAATACAGTTTTTTATTTTCAATATATTCTATAACATTATAAATAAATAATAATAATGATTTAATAATTAATATAAGATATTATAAGAACCAAAATAATTTATTTTATTAATATAATCTATTTTAATTAATTAAAATGATTTTCCAAACCAATAAATGACATTCTTATGTTTAAAATGGAAATTAATATTAAAAATATATTTTAGGGAAAAATTAATTTCCCAAAAAAAATTAATTTTAAAAAATATATTTCTGTTCTCTCTTGAATAAAAGTAAAAAAATGACTTAAATTTATAAAAACATTAACTAAAACAATGTATAATAAAATGGTTTTACATTTCACATGACATATATTTCCATGACCAATATTTAGAAATTAATAAAAAATTCTCCTCATTTTACAATAAATACCATCCTATAAATCCTATTTCATTCACTCCCAATATCTTTAGAAAATAACATCCTCTCTTAGTCTCTATAGATCCCTCATGCTCTTAAGTAATCACACCTATAAGCTTAGGATGAAATATCTAATGTAAGGGGATCTCTTCCACTTCCTTTTTCATTTATGTACTTCTTTTTTGTTAAGCCTCATAATATCCAAGTTACAAAGTTTTAATACACTTATAATCATTCTATCATTATCCAAATGTAGTTTTATCAATGAGATACTTCCATTCCCTCTCATTATCCCCATTCCATCAACCATTTTTTATACCTGTTATACTACCAAAATCATTCATCAATTTTATATTCCCCTTTGTTTCATAGTGAATACCCAATCATATTCACATAAAAAGGTATTCACATAATTGAAATTTCACTTTATTGGTTAGGTATTTCCATTTATAAAACTCATATTCCCTTATCATGTGTTTAAAATGTTTGAAGGATATTATATTTAATTTATTATGAACTCCATGATTTATGAAACCGATTCTAATTATCTATGGGTTATTGGTGAAGTGATTTATTAAGATAAATAATCTATGTGACACACATAAAATTGTGAATATTAAGGTTTCACCCTGATAGCCCTCCCATAATTATGACAGTGGTTTATATCTAATGAGATACCATGTAAGGTGCAAGAACAATTAGGCTAGAGTATTATTTTATGATGTATTGGTGGTGAGATCTGACATTTACTTATGTTTTAATTTTTGATGTTGTTGAAACATTCATTTGATTATTTTATCTTATGATATCATCTTTTTTCATTTCTTTATTCAATGTTAATATTCTATTTCATATTGTCATGATATTCCTTTAACCTTATATGTATCATACTTACTCTAATTTTTTTTATTTATGGCCTTTATAACTCACCATTTTCTTTTATATATCCACCAATATATCATATTTAGTATTAGAATATTTTTGGGATATAATAGAAATTGGTGGAGTTTAAAAAATAGTATAGTTTTGTTCAAATATGTAGACTTTGTGTATCTAATATTCCAAAGACACTACACCTCTAGATTTTTGGGTTATATTTCTGGATGATCATGTAATAAAATGTGTAATTAATTTTGGGTAGTCATAGTTGGTATTTGAGAAATTACTAGTTATTTTTTCAGATAAGGATTGATAAAACATTATAAAAAACCCTAGGTATACCTCTAAAAATAACCAAACCACCTAATTTTTGGTTAAGTTTTGAGAATGTGTTTTCCATAAAATTATATCACTATATGGATACCAGAACAAGGATGTTGCTAGGACATAAATCTACCCAAGGATAATCACTTAGAAAAATGATGGTTGAGTATAAACTTTATCTTCACTTGGTGCATGATGATTGTTCCTAAGGATGCACAACTAGTCAGATACTTCTAGTGGTATGCTTTAAATAATTAATATCCTCTTTACAAACCATTATAAAATATTTGAATATTATTTTAGAGAAATTAATAGGAAAAGAACGATGGATTACATAGATTAAAAGTTATAAATTCATTTGTTAGGTTATATATATCATTCCTTATATATAACCTAGTTTTTCATATTAATACTTATTAAATAATATATCCTCATCTAAAACTATCATTACTTTAACAAAATATCTTGAAATATATGTAATCATGTCAATAACACATGTAATTTGAAAATAAATGATTTCACTAATGCAATTAAGAATATTATAGGAGAATGATTGGAGAACTTCATAGGAATTACCAGCAAAACTGACTTAAGTTATACGTAATAATATTAATCACATCGATCACCCTCAATCTCCTGATAGTGATAAATTAAATTGAAATATTTTATTCAATAAAGGTTTCCAGCTTTTTGTGGATACTCTGATCCGCTAATCGCAGAGAAATGGATTAACTATGTTGAGAAAATATTATTTTTTATCCAATGTTGTGAGTAGGGGAAAGTCACTTTGACCCTCTATCGATGAGAGAAAAAAGATGATTGGTGTTGGATATTTATAATCAATATAAATACCAAGAAAGAAAATTAATCCATGGAATTTTTTGGATTCAATAAGATAATTTTTAATTTATACTTATCATATACTCTCTATCTTAAAATGGAGAGGGAATTTTTTAGACTCAAAAAACGGAGGACAAATATTTTAGGGCTTTTGAAGAAAATTCCATAAGGATTTCATTATATTCATTCATCATAGTGCTGTATACTAAAATTAACGTTTAAAACCTATTTCGTAGACTAAATATGAGTCTTCAAAAAGTCTTAGTGAATTGAGACTTTTATTACTATAACGAAATTGTATGATGTCCCCTCAATGCCGAGATTGATATTGGGGAATCTCAATGGCGCTGTGGGACTAGAGATAAAAAGGGATGAATAAAGATTAACTCTAAAGGAATATTAGATAATAATCATGGTGATAGAAGAATCCATCTTCTAAAATTCCATAAGTGTGGGGAAAATAATCTCAGAAACTTCCTTAAGGGGATAAGGAAGTGTTTCATGTGTGTAAGGGAAGAACATCAAACTAATGAATATCGAAATAAGATGAAGAAAGCCACTAACATAAAGGAGGAAAATGTGGTTCTAATTAATCCTTAACACATGGTATATTGTTTAATCCCTATGGAACATAGACATTGAAAACCGTTACTAGGGGCAAAGAATTTTCAATGATAATCAGAGACAACTACCATTATTGAAAATGAAAAATGAATTATCATATTCAACAACTACTAATGAGTTTGATCATGAAAATGATGTGGTGATAAGTATATTGGATATTAATTCCAGAATTTAGTACATATTGTTTTAGTTTACTTTAATAATTATTTCATATCCTTAAAGATTCATATAACTATTCAAACCCCACTACAAAATACAACAATTGATTTATCTGTGAAAAAACTAAGAATTTTTTTAATATAAAGTATACAAACCCATTATAGTAAATATTTATTGGATGAACCTCCCAAAAATAATTTCCATATTACCTTTAGTAAAATTGAATGCCATATTAGGCATTAATTGGAAATACTTATAGAGATCCCAAATTAGTTACTGGTAAAAAATAAATCAGTTTTCATGTCTTGTATCATAATTTAATTCTATGCAAGTGTAATGAGGTAGTTGAATTTATTTTTAAAACATCTAATCACCCATGGATATTGTCACCTTAGGAGAAATAATACCTAGCTAAAATTATTAAGACAACAAAAAGTATCACACCTGATGACAAGCATATTGTGAGAGAATATACCGATGTATTCCATGAGGAGTATCCTAGAATTTATCCTAATCATGAGTTTGAGTTCTCAATTGAACTTATAATTAGATATTTTTAAATATCTGAGACTCCCTATGGAATATAAACAATTAAAAAAGAAGAATAGAAGAAAAAACTATCCGAGAATAGGGAAAAAGGTTTCATACACCCAAGTGCTTCACCATGGGGCGCACCGATCCTATTTATTGAGAATAAGGATGTGTCAATGAATATTTTCATTGATTATCATGAACCAAAAAATATCATGATAAATAATAATTATTTTATACTAGTATTATAATAGAAAAATGATAAAGGAGGTTATTTTAGCACCATGCATTTTTGGGCCAGATTAAACTCCTATAAAATCAATATTTTCAAGTTTCTGGATAAGAATTTATTTTAACAAAGATTTAGAAAATTTAAATGTATTTTATATAGATGTGGATTTAGTCACAAGATATTATTCAGGTGTGAAATTTAGTTTCATAAGATTTTAAACACATCAACTCAAAAGCAAAAAGGCTGAAAGGGGCACACAATTTTTATAAAACCATGTGAACCTCCAGAAGATATCATACGGTTAATCTAATAGAGATAGAGGTATCACTTGATTTTGTATAACCTCTCAATAGGGAACATAATTATATGATGTTTGAGTTTGGTTTTTGAATAAGTTAAACATTATGGTTTGCAAATGGTTTCACTAGCTATGTGTAGAAATCCTGTGATATCCCTTCCAAAGTAGTAGAGGAAGCACAGTTGTCACATGGTTTGGCCAACCGTGTAGCCAAACAGTGTGTACTAGTTTTAAGGGGGGATTTAAAATTTTATCCTAAAATGTTTTAGCCCCATCTCCAATTTTTCTTATTCCCCCAAAAATACAACACCTCTCATTTTATCCTATGGTTTTATACTCCTTCCTCCTCTAGGCATGGTAATATCACCCCCGCCTGAAGTGAGATTTGAGATCCATCATTCTCTATGGGTTCTTCTCTGTAAGATATTATTTAATATTGATTATTTAGTAGTTTAACTATTTATCAATTAAGTTATCTTGGTTTGACCGAATTCACCATATATTCTGGTTGTTCATCCATTTCATCAATTTCTCTCAAAACACACCAAGCCAAGCCTCTATTGTGGACATGTGATGTGTCATTCATATATGGTAGGACGCCTATAGATTTTACCTCATGGTTCACCATTTTTTTCTACACACCAAACTTACCTACTGTCACTTAAAATTCCTTAATTACTTTAAATAATATTTTTTATACAACCCTATGATGTGTTTAGTTATCCTTTGTATGGTTGGATGTTTCAAAATTAACCCGAACCACCCCCTTTTGGGTGGTTTCATCTAGTCACCATTTTTTATATGTTATATTTCCTTGTTAGATACAACCCTTTGGTGTGATTTTTATTTATGTATAAAAGTATGATTCTCTCTTGTATAAAAAACCGTGAATTGGGTAGTTTATGATTTTTTTTGGAATATGATTGACTGATATGAGCTAAATAAATTTCTTGAATGAAAATATCATTTAAAAATCCATCAATGAGGTGCACTGTCTTCAAATTGGAAAATGTATTTCAGTGTTATTACTTTATTATATTTATGGAATTTGTGTTTACATGGATTCTTTTGTATTCTTACCTCTTGAAGATTCTTTCTTGTATATGTATCCCTTTTTCTAAACAAGTAGAGTTTAAAATGGGTGTGTCCCTCTTAATGAATCCTTGTTTCATATGTAAAACCCTTTAAAATGAGATTATTTATTGTATAAACTAATTGATTAAATGAATTATGGATTTCATGAGTGATACATAGGTCCTTCACCAAGGATGGGATCATCATGCTTGTGATCAGTTTCACTGATTGATTGTATATACATCAGGGGAAATACTGGTACACCAGGATGGGATCACTGTGTGTTCTTATTACCTCAAAATGAGAGAAACCAGCTTCATATGGGAGAAACCTTAGACTATTTTAGTGTCTAGATGGTTACACTATACCTCAAGTGAGAGTCTTTCCCCTACAAATTGATAACATGTATGGTATTAGTGGTTGTAGTATCATATTAGGCCGAGATTGATACTTGTGTGGCCTTCCATGGATTTCATTGTACTGACTCCGATGGTAGTGAGAAATCATGGTGCTTCTGGTGTGATACATGGCCTCGTTGTTAAAGTTCACCTTAGATGGTCCCATAATGATACTTATTAAATTTTAGTGGGTTACATTTATAGTAAAGCCTGGTTATGTTTGTTGGTTATCCACATGATTTTTTCGCTAAGTGAAATCACATGCTTGGGTTTGGTTCATCTCATGTTTCCTACTTAAAGCATTTATTATCTCTTCCCTCTTATCTCATTTTAACATGTATCCTATGAATCAAACAATTAATGCTTAGGTCAAATAATGTTTGGTCAGTCCCAATGTCCTAGAGTAAAATTATCCTGACTTTGTTATTTATTTATTTTTAATTTATGGGTTACTTTTGATTCACATACACATTTATTTTTTCAAATAAATAAACTGGATTATTTTATAGACACCATTGGTGGTGACCTAATGAGTATATCTCACACCCTACTTGGGACTCCAGTGCACAAGAGTACCCAAGCAGATCCTCTTATTTATTGGTCGAGGATTATTGGATGATTCTTGTGCTGTTTTGTTAGTACTGAAGAGTTATGAGAATATTACTAAGTTGGAGCTCAGAATGCTCATGGGGTTAGTCATTATCAATTTTTTTATACTATATTTTTTTCCTATTATAATATTACTTATTTATTTTTTAGCTTCCCAAATACTTGTATTCATAGTTATGTTTATCCAGCCTATTATATTATTCCACTACTTATCATTTATTAATAATACTTCCCCAATTTTCTATAGATTTATCATCTCCTGTACCACTGTGATACTTTAAACACGAGGGTTTAGTCCCCCCACCACACTGTCATTAGAAACTCACTACTAGTCGGTAGCATCTGGCATGTGGAGAGGTGTTCTTGAGGCTATGTGTTGACCGGTTTACCTGTTAGTTCGATACTCAATCAGGTTAGGATGTATCAAAGTTGTATAAAAGGTTTCCTTTCCTCTGTATTAATGGTTTGGGGATGGTATATATGAGACTAGGAATTTTTTGGTGTTCGGTAAATAGTCATTCATGGGAGTGATCAACCAATATACAAGGAAATGTCCCTAGTGACAAGGGATGGGGTTTGGTTTATGTAGTTCATTATTATAGTTTATTATGATTTCAACTTGAGTGAATGGAGTATTTTGTGCTACTAACAAATGTATGGAATTATGGTATTTTACCCTTGGCCTGGAATGGCAAGGATGTAGCATTACAGGTATCATTATAGGCACATAGGGATTCACATTCCATGCATATTCTATGCCATGCAGATTTCATTGTTAGGATATTTGAAATTTTTGATGTGCCTTGTGTGTTATTTACCCACCTCTTATATACCACGTAAGGTATTTTTTACAGCATACCTAGTTATATGTCTGCTTCAATGTTTTTTTAACATGTTCACTTTTATTCCTTTATTCTATGATTTAATTCATATGCATTTATTTATATTCCATGCTCAGGTGTTTTCCCTACATGTATAGTGGAATTTCATAATTAGTGACTTTTTATAATTTTTTCTTTTATTTACCACTTTGGATAGAATTCTGAGATATAATATTAATATAAAAAGGTAATTTAAATTAAATTCCACCATAAATCTATGTGGGGTAACCTACATATACTGATGGAGACATTTTATCTATCGAACCAATCATGACATGTTTGAGTAATGAACCATTGGTTTCATGGGATGAAACATATTGGTTGCAACTACATGGGATCCAATTTTTTGTTTGTAAAGTTTATGGGAATGTTATAAATTGGAAAATTATATCCTATGTAATATCAATATTGTAGATGATATTTATATGATTAAATATTTTTATAAAAATGTCAAAACTATTAGAAATTTCTATTATCCAAAAAAATTGATTACAGTTAAAAGGAAATTCTGCCTCCAATGTTTATAGGTGATTTAAAAATTGTGAAGTGGTGACCCATGTAACTTAACCATATTTATGAGCCTTATATAATAACCGAACAATGAACATAGAAAATATTTTGATCTTTAAAAAAATTGGTTACCTTTATAAGGGGTTTTTTCTATATTACTTGGGATTAATCACCCATGTGGTTATATTCATAAATTCACAACTAAACCCAAGTAGAACTATTTGGGAATGTTTCTTATGAAATGAACCAATAAGGGTCTTTTAAATAATTATTCGTAAATGTTTTGGTTGTTTTTGGATGAACCCAAAATGTTTTTATGGGACCTGAGTAGATTTCCTTTTCTTTATCTCTTATTCCTAAGTGTTTAACCACATGGGTGCATACTTATTTAATGGGTTGGAGGCCAAGTAAGGTGTCTCAATCCATTTATATGGTTTTAATAATAAGAATATGGAGGTATGTTACATGAAAAAAATACCTATTTAAATTAATAAAAGGCATATGGGTTGTTTTGAGTTATACTTGTATGGGGCATTAGTTAATTAAAATTACGATTAAAACCTAAAGGGTGTTTTCATATATAGATTGAAATTGACATTTTCTTTAACAAATCAAATTTTAATAATTTATCAAATAATAAATGATGTTCAAAATAGGGGTTTTGGAAATTTGTAGACTAATTATGATGGGATGTCAATAAAATCATTAATGTTGAAAAGGATGTCCAATATAACATGTTTTTATTTATTTGTGGCCTCATATAAATAAATATACATATGAGTTTCTATATAACTAGTTAGTTTTTATTAAAAACTAGACCTTTAAATGTTTACATAATTAAATGAGACTTGTTTTAACTAATTAATATTAAATCCAAAGTGGTTTTTTATCTTCAACCCTTGAGTAAGGGTCGTTCTTAATGCTCATTGACGATTTACTTGAAATGGGAATTTGAGCGTTACCCATAGGCCACTTCATTAATCTATCAAACATAAATGATGGGTACTTATGTTGAGTGGTATTTCATAGGTGTGACCTCATTTATGGTGAATTATTTATGATTATTTATGATTTTATCCCATTATTGGTAGATGACACATGCGTGTCTTGGGGCATGGAAAAAACAAATTTCTAAGTTTTCTTAGCGAAACACAGAGGCCGACCATGGTCGTCTCACTTGAGGGGAATCACAATTGGTTCAATCATTAATTATAATTACCTTAATCTATTTTTTTGGTTTTTATTTTATTTATTGAAAACATTGGGTTTGTGGTCTTTTTAAAACATGTAATTAAAAAAATGCGATGCCAAATTGAAATCTAAATGCTGATGCAATTGAAATAAAGATTACAAAAAAAGGTCTTGGTCCAGGGTTTGATAACATGAGTTTATTCATTTTTTATTTATTATTTAAATTCAATTTTATAATTCATTTAGTGAAACCACATTATTTAATTAACCTATATTGATTTATTGGGTGTGTAATTTTTGCATGCATCCGGCACACCAAACCAGACCTCCTCTAGTAGTCAAGTAGGGTAGCACCTCAATAGAGAATGCTATTCCTACAAGAACCGGTTCCACAATATGTTGTTTCAGCACCTATAGAATCCCTAAATCCACTGTATAAATGATTTTCCTAAGATAAGAGAAGTAAAATGATTAATCATGGAAAATAAATAGATTTGAAAATAGTGCGGTGGTGGACGATCGCCACACCATTTCAATATTCCCCCCTCTACAACAAATAGATTTAAAAAAAATTAAATTTGAAGTGCAATAATGAATAAAACCATGAATCCTACCCTGAGTTAAAGCCTTGAGTTAGTCACTTTCCATTGAAAAGTACATAGAGATCATGTTGGAAATATGGAGGAAAGAGAATGAGAATGAGATTTGAAGTGAAAAGGGGTGGAAGAAGAAAGGCGAACACTTTAATATAGGAACAATTAATGCATTACGTGAGAAAATAAAAATAAAAATAATAAAATATAAATTCTAAATGGCCCTTGTTCTTCTCTTCTTGGTGACCTGAATGCTATGGGGATCAGAAGGAATTATTTGAGAGGTAGGAGCTCCTCTCCTCTTATAGTCAGATTTGTATCCTCTGAAATTTGACACATTTTTACCCATTAAATAGACTATTAACGAGTGGTTCCCTTCATAAAAGTTGTTAATAATTATGGTCCATGTAGCCTCTAAATATTTTAACTTTTTTTTCCACTGTATTTTTGAGTAATGAATTTTTCATTGGCAGTTTCTTTTTCCGGACGCAGGTTCCAGGAAGCATCCTTAAAAAATATGTCATTCAATAGCCACCTCAAGGGATTTTAAACTCTATGGAATTTAATGGAGATAGAATACAATGTGTCTTTCTTCCATTCTAGGTTGAATCACCAAAATTTAAAGAGTGTAGGTCGAGATGCTCTTCCATTATGGTGGTGGGGCCCACATAGTCCTCCCTAAAAAGTATTCGAATTTAATGACTTTTTACGGTCTCTAGATTATTTAATCATCCCCTAGTCCATAATAAAATGTTAAACAAAATAAAATAGGGATTAAAAAAATCACTCAATTTGGAATTATATTTTTCAAGAAATGAATAAAATACCCTTGATGTAAAAATATGTCAAAAATCCAGAATTAATCACTTTTCATAATTTTTTATCAAATCACATCATAAATCCAAGATTGATTCATATAAGATCAAATTGATAATCTAGGATGATTAAAACAACTAAAATGAATACAAAAAATGTGGAAAATATTATCTTTACAATTCCTCCACACTTAAACCATGTTTGTCTTCAAGAATAAATCTAAACATTAAATATCAAAGGGCACCAATGTTACCAATATTCAAATTATAAAGTTACAAAATAAAACTATTATCAATGCTAAATCAAATTTTAAGAATTCCACATGAAGTATAAATTTAATTACACATTTTTAAAAGAAATAATAAATTCATATATTTTACATTTACCCCTTTGAAAATTATGGAACTTCACCTTCCATTGATTCAAGTTCCTCAATTCATTATTATTAAATATGCCAAATCATGATCCACCTCACTTTTGAATTTTTTATCTCAACACTAATTATACATTTAAAATGGAGTTATTCTCATATCATGAGAACACGCTCCTTATCCATAATATTTTAAAATAACATCTTTTTCCCATTTGTAAAGTCAAAAGGAACATAAAATCATTCAAACATTTCAATAAAAGTTCAAATAACTCTAAGGCTTAATGTTTTTAGTATTTGATGCTTTTAAAAATTAAGGATCAAGCATGAGTTTTATATCTTAAGTAAAGTGCATGATATAAAATGTAAAAGTTTAATGATGTTTCTCTCTTCCATGTAGCAACACCTAATTCCCCCAAAACTCAAAGTAAGGTCAAGATCAAGTAAGCATAATTAAAGACTTGTTCACCCTCTTGTTTTTTTCTTTTTTATATTTAGTGTTTTTTCTTTTTTTTGAATTTTATTAATATATTGAACCTTAAATCCATCACATGACCACATATGATAAAAATATAATTAGTTTTGAAAATGGGGATTATTTGTTTCTCAAATACCAATCCATTCCCCCCCTTTTTTGGTTTTTTGACATTTTTTCATTTTTTTAATTCAAGTGGGGAAAAAATGAAGTATAATTAACGATTCAATAAGCTTTTAAAATTCCAATAATATTACCTCCACAATTTTTCCTTATAATTTATAACATCACTTCCAACATGATTCACTTCACCCCTACAATTAATTTTTGAAATATCATGCAAATACAAAGAGTAGGGCAGGAATGAACAAAAATGGCTTGAAACATGGATCAATCCTATAAAGGTCATTCATGGTATCTATGGGATAAAATAAGGATTTATATAAAGGAGGTATTTACGTACAAGGTATTTTCAAAAGATTCCTCAATAATTTTTAATATGGTTTTTACAGTCATAGCTTTGACAAGTTCAAATGAAAGTTCTTGTTGGTGACATATCCCAAGATCTCTCAAGAAGTATTCTCAAGAATAAATAAAAAGTACTTTGTCTATAAATACTCTCAGAAATGAGACTTATAATATTAGGAGAATCACTCGTGGCATGATCAATAATAATAAATTTATTAACACTAATTTCAGAAATTTAATGAATGAAAAATTGCAGGGAAATTTCATTTACATAAATAAACTAATTCCCTTAAATCACGAGTCATCATTTCAATACCCATGATTGATATTAAATATTAATTTTTCCAATTTACTAATCCAATAACCTTAAAATTTAAATCTAAAACATAGAATCACGAGATTCATAAGAAATTACTGTCTCCTAGATAAGTCAAGTAATGAAATAATTCTAATGTGTGCATGAAATTATTATCATTAAACCTTGAAAAATGTTTTGGACCAAAAAATATAAGGATTATAAAAGTTCAAAAATTAAAATTGAACTCCCTTTTCAAATAAAACTTTGGTCCTCTTCCTCTATTTAAGGCTTCCATTTCTCATTTATGAACCTACAGAATATAATTACTCACTTAATAATAAGGATCATGACATTAAAGATCAAAAAGATAAGGAGGAGTGGGCCGTATGCTGGACTAATCTAAAAAAGGAATTTGAAATATAAAAATCATATAAAGATAAATCATGGAATGATCCCTTGAGTGTGTCTTTAATTTTTACTATCTTTAGTCGGCAGTACCAGCTGTTATCCATAACATGACGGTGAGTGGATATTTTTTGACATGAACCACCACATGTTGTTTTTTCCAGACTGTATTTCTTTATTCTTGTTGAGGAGGACTCCATGGATAGAGCAAACCAGATCTCCCCTTTAAAATGTGGTAAACCTTGCATGGAAGGGGTATGATGAAGTTTTTAACTTCGCTTTCTTTTTTTTCTACTTGTGTAGCAATCTTATCTTCCAGTATTGGCTTCATGGGGGCTTCAAACTCTTGTCTGATTTTCTCAAGCTCAGAGACTTTGGTGTCTTCATGATTGGGATTTTCCAGTAGATGTTTAATTTCTTCAAGGATCTCCAGGTTTTCCTAAATATGTGAATTTCTCCACATCATCCTCCAAGTCATAATAAGAGTCATCAAATTATAAAAATTCAAAATAGTTTGGAGTTATACTCAAATCAGATTCAAAAAAATTAAAAGTGTTTGAGATCAAGATTTTATTATATCCCTTATATGATTCGTCTTGAATACTTTCATCATTGGAAAGTGCCTCTTAGAGTTGATTATCACTGGATAGAGGTAGGTGGTTGGTCTCCTCCATCTTGAATTCAAATTCCACCACTTGGGTGGTGTCTTCTTTTACTGGTGATGACTCTTCTTCTTTTCAAGGCTTGGAGATATTAAGAAGTTCCTCACATTCATTCCAAAATTCATCCAACTCTTTTTAATCTTCACCATGTGGATTTTAAGGACATTTATCCTTCATTCCAAATGTCTTTGGTATAATTGCTTGAGTTATGATGAGTGAATCATCAGGTTACTCCACATTTATCTCCTTTGGTTCTTCAATGAGGAGTGGTGAAATTTTTTCCACCACTACCTCAGGTTGTTTTTCTAGTTTAGGGTTGAGGTTCTTTATAAATGACCAAACATAGTCAATTTTTCATTCCATTTTCCTCCCAAAATAACTTAATATATTACTAATCATTTCTACCTGGTCATTTAGATCATGACAATCAACTTCTAGTTCTTGATATTTCAATTGCGAGTAATCTTCCCATGCATAATAATTTGAATCTGAATACATCAGGGGAAAAAGTTTTATTTTTTATTTGTTTACTATTAAAACAATTCAAAAAATTAGGATTTTTAAGTAGTGATTTAAAAAACTACTTATCTCCCCAGTAACGACCCCAGTTTTGACGCATGCCTATCATAGGGAATGGAAAAAATAAAATTTCTAGGTTTTTCTAGTGTAGCACAGAGGATGACCAGAGCTGTCTCACTTGAGAAGTGTCGTAGTTAGTCTAATAAATAATTATAATTCTCCTAATATGATTCTTTTATTTATTTATTTAAAACAATGGTTTTATGGGTTTTTTTTGAAAACATGTCATTTAAATACGAAAATGCAGAATTGAAATCTAAATACCAATGCAAACGAAATGGATATTAGAAAGAAAAGTATTTTTCGAGGGTTTGATAACAAGACTTCATTCATTATTTATTTATTGTTTAAATTCAATTTTATATTTATTTTATTGAAATTTCATTAATTAATTAATCTCCATTGATTTATCGAGTGTGTGATTTTTGCATTCGTCTAACTGACTAAACCACACCTCCTCCAGTAGTCAAGTAGGGTAACACCTCAACCATGAATGTTATTCCTACAAGAACCAACTCCACCATATTACATTTCATCCCTTATAGAAACCCAAAATCTACCATATTATGGGTGTGACTATGATAAGAGAGGGAAAATAATTAATCAAGGAACAAAAATGGATTTGGAAATAGTGTTGTGGAAGACGAATACCACACCCGTGAAATATTCTCTCCTCCACCACAAATAGATTTAAAACATATTCAATTTGAAGTTCAATAATGAAGAAATACATGAAACCTCCCCTAAATTCAATCCTCATGTTAGTCACTTTCCATCGATAAGGGTATAGATATTATGATGGAAAGATGGAAGAGAGAGAATGATATTGAGATTGGAAGAGAGAAGGGGTGGAAGAAGAAAGGGAGACATTTTAATATAATAAAGATTAATACATTATATGAGAAAATAAAACTAAAAATAAAAAAAATATAAATAAATATAAATCCTAAATAGACCTTGGCCTCCAATACTTGGTGCACCAGATAGTGTGGGGATGCGATAGAATGATTTGAGAGGTATGAGCTCTACGCCTTTTATAGGTAGATTTGTGTCCTCCAAACATTGACATGTTTTGTACTATTGAAATGGATGATTAACATGTGGTACCCTTCATAAAGGATGTTCATAATTGTCTTCCACATATCCTCTAAATATTTCAGGTCATTTGGCCACAATATGTTAGAGTTTTTAATTTTTAATTGGTGGTTTTTTTTTCTGGATGCAAGTTCCAGGAAGATTCCCTAAACAACATGGCATTCAATAACCACCTTAATGTATTCAAAAATCTATGGAATTTAATAGATAAATGAGACTATGTTACTTTTTTCCATTCCAGGTGGAATAACCTCAATTTAAAGAGTTTAGGACTTTGTGTGATTCCGTTATGGTCATGGGGTCCACACAGTCCAACCGGAACATTCTTTAATTTCAATAATTTTTATGGCTTCTAGTTGATCTAATCAGCCCTTGGTCAAGAAGAAAAATGTAAAGAAAATAAAATAAAGATTCAAAATAATCACACAATTTGGAATTATATTTCTCAATAAATGAGTAAAATACCCTTTATGTAAAAATATGTCAAAAATCCAAAATTTAGCACTTTTCACAATTTTGATAAAAAAACATCATAAATCCAAAATTGATTTATATAATCTCAAATTGATAATTTGGGATTATTAAAAAAAATTAAATTCATACAAAAAAATTGGGAAAACATTAACTCTATTAGTATCACCCACATATCGTCATATCTAAAGCTATGTGTTGTGAATATTTTAGGTGTGTGGTGCTGATTGGGTGCCATAGTCCCATGTAAGACTCTCTTTTCCTAAAACAAGACCATTGGCTGGATTGGTAGTCATGTGGAAATTTAACCCTTTCTATATCCATGAGAATCAGGTAATACTCAGATCTAGCAGGTTCGACATGCCTCTGGTATGGTCATCCACTAAGTAGTTCATTTGACCCTTTATTTCATTTTAGTGTTAGAACACATGAGAGGTCATCAACTAGAATCATAGTTATTGGGGTGAAATGAATATTGGATGGTTCTCCTTAGGCCATAAAATTACCAAATTCATAATACTAATTCACATATGGATAGTATCAAATATGTGACATTTTACTTCTAAAACCTCAATGTAGTATGAATTGATGCACACATTGCTGTCAAGTTGCTAAAATGGTAAAAAAATTGTAGTGTTTAGTGGTAATCATTGGTTCTTGAGTTGTTGAGTATGTTCTGAGGTCGTCTCTAGAGTTGAGTGACTTGATCATTAAACAATATAAATCTTCACAATGATCAGGATGATGTTTAAAGGGGATCATGTAGTTTTACATTCTGGTTGGACAGTTTTGGATTTTATGCTCGATTCTTTAAATTTCCTAAATGTAACATATAATTAGTGTTACATGTATAGATAAAGTAAATATAAAACTAATTCACTTCTAATAGGATATTTTATTTGTATTTCAATTAACACATGATAGAATGTTGTTAGCCACAACCAGGAACCACATTCGGTGGACGATGGAGCATGTTCTATGGGTTTAGACCCTCTTCCATAAATCAGACGATAAGGAAATTACTATGGTGGGGTGTATAACATAAAACCATTAATTGAGTTTCATTCGATGTATAATTAATACAACCTAGAATAACAATTTATAACTTGTTGTTCTTTCTTAAAATTTGAACGTGGTGGGTAATCTCTTTTTTTAATTTGATTCTTGTGAGGTAGCCCAACAGTGAATGGTTGGCTATTTTTGAAACCTTTGTATACTATGTTAGTTAGGGATGGACTTCTGTGGTTTTGATTATGTGTGGATAGGATTACTCAGGAAGTAAAGGAATTTTTATTGGATTTTGATTACGTATTGATAGGAAAATATGATCTCTTTTCTGAATAATTTGACTGTTGGTGGTTTGACTAATTTTTATTTTGAAACTATTTGTTATGGTTGGGCAGAAACCATATCATTCACCTCATCCTATTTGTGGTAGGTGTGTCTCTGAGCTTCCTGGTAATTATTAATATCTAATTGGATTACTCTTTTCTTTGATACAATCAAGTCCCCTATCTTGACATCATCTAGATACACTGATAATGTGTCAGTTATATGACAGACTAAATCTAAAACCCATTGGTCTTATTTTATATTCTCAATCAGAGTTTCACACCAAAAGGATGGTTGTTATTGAGGAAAAATTAGTCCTGAGTGATAATTGGGTTCCCTAGTAGGTATTTCTTGGATATTCTCAGGGACTCCAACCGTTCCATTGAAATGATCTCCAAGAAAATTCACTTTGGGTTTAGTCTGTGTACTTGGTGAGTGGAATTTTAGGCTGTGTACCGATATCTCTCTGGTAAATTCCACTGTGTTAACTATCTTGGATGAGCTCCTTGGACTCTAGTTTATGGTTTTGAGATTACCCCTAAATTCAGTCAGGCTCGAAGGTAAAGTTTTATGGGTGGTGATCCAACTCTGCTGGATCATGTTTAATTCCCATGTTCATGCCAAGGCACAATAACTTAAATAGAATTGGGGTGACTCATTCAAAGGGAATCATGTCTAGTTCTAGAAATTCAATGACTATCTAATTCGAGTGTTTTGAGGGTATTCAACCATAAATAGTTTTACTTGACATCTCTTTATTTTTTAAATGAAATTAGTAAGAGACTGTTCCTGGCATGAAGTCAACATTATATAGGTGAGATGAAAATGTCAGCTAAGGCAATTCATGGAAATTTTGATCAACCAATCTTAATAGGGTAAATATGGATTCAACCTTTCATTTGGGACAAGAAGCATGTTGTGAGAGATGTTAGAACTCTATGGACACATTTAAGTTGGAAATACACAATGTCGAGACATTGTGACTTGGAATTTTTCATTTATAGCAGAACCTATGGTGGTGAGCATCATAGGTCGAATAATTTGAGAGATGATGAAGAGATCATAAATCGAGCAAGAGGTGCTCAGTTAATGGATATATTGATGTTATATGTGAGTTACAAGAATTATCTTTAGTTTAATGGATCATGTACCATATGATTAAGGTAAGGCATGGTGGTATGTGGGCATGAATTATCCCACTAAGATAACTCATTCTATAAAAATATTAAAAATCAAAACAAGTGTTAGAGATATGATAAAAATTATCATGGAAAGCATAGAACCCTATCAAGTATAGAAGTGAATGATGAGGAATGATAAATATGGATAATATATTCATTGTAAAGGGAAATATTACTCTTTGGATCTAACCATTACATTGTAATTACCCATCCATCATTATGTGACCATTATCTGAATTTTGGAATAATAATAACATCCAATAGAATATAAAATACCAGTTTAAAATAAAATTCAAAATTATTATATATAATAAATCAATTTTAATCAATACATATTATGTTATAAAAATTTGAATTATTTAAAGTGAATAAATAATTTGTTTAGCTTTAAAAATTTTATTTTATAAAAACTATTTCATTGTTATTTAGAAAAATTATCCCTCATACTTGGGAATTTATTTTTATTAAATTAATATTAAATTTTAAATCACCTCATTGAAATTCGGTTTGGGTGAAATTTCGTGAATTTTCCACAATACATTATTATTTAGCTAATAGTAAAAAAATATAGTTTTGCGTTTTTAGTTTATTTTATAACTTCATATATATATAATAATGTTGTTATAATTAATAAAATAAAATAAATAACCTTAAGTATGTTATTTTATTAATATAATGTATTTTAATGAATTAAAATGATTTTTAAAACCTATAAATTACATTCAAAAGTATAAAATTTTTATTATGGGTTTTAATATATATATTATGGGGAAAAATTACATTCCCAAGAAAAAAGTAATATTAAAAATTGGATTTGGGTTCACTCATGAAAAAAATTAAAAAAATCCTTAAATGTCTTAGACCATTAATTAAAACCGTGGGTAAGGAAATGGTTTTCCATTTTCCATAACCTATATTTCCAAGGTCATTATGTGAATATTAATAAACAATTATCCAAATTTTACAACATATACCAATCTCTCCACCCAATCTAATTTACTCCCTATATCATTGGAACAAGACACCCTCTCTTAGCATATCATTGAGACCTTTATAGAAGACCCCAAACTCTCATGGAAGAAACCCTCTATGATCTTTAAGCTGTGTTTAAGGTAAAGGATTATATCCATATTTTTTTCATTCAAGTACTTAATTTTAAAAAATATTTAATGTTTTTTGGTCACTATGATTTCATATGTTTATAATAATTTCATTAAAGTCCATTTTTCTGATCAATTAGAAACTTTTATTACCTCTTCCTAACCCCATTCCATTAACTATTTTTAATATCTGTTATGCTGACGAAATTAGTATTCGATTTTCCATGACACCCTTTTCCATTGTGAATACCCAATCCTATTATCATTCAAATTTATTAGTATAAATTTTATATTAATTAATTTATTATGTTTTAACATGTATGAAACTCACATTCCTTTAACTTGAATTTAAAATGTTAAAAGGATCTTGAATTTATGTTCTTATAAACTCGATGATTACATGAATCCCATTATCATTATCTACGTGTTATTGATGAAATTATTTTCGATGTGTAATAATTAAATTTCTACATATGAATGGTTCACCATTATAGAACTCTAATGAATTGTGTAATAATTTCATGTCATGTGAAAGCATCTATGGTTTACAAGTAGTTATCCTAGTACATTATGTTATGATGTCTTAGCAGTGAGCCTTGTCTTATGATTATGTTTTAATGTTTTATATTGTTTCCACATTAATTTTATTCTATGATATTATGGTACCATTTTTCCATGCCAAAATTGCATGTTAATATTCAGTTTTATGTTGTATGGATATTCGTTCTAACTCATATGTATTATACTTACTCTGATTGTTTACTTACTAAAATTTATAACAAACCCTTTTCATTTATGTATTCCCCATGATATCCTATGTATTACTAGAATAACAAGGATATATTTTGCAAATTTATGGAATTTTAATAAATATTCTATAGTTTTATTTAAATTTGTCGCATTTATGAATCTAATCTTCCAATTCCACTGAACCTATAGATTTGTGGGTTGTGATTGTGGATTATATTATAATAAAATGTGAATCATAAATACATCACATGACATTTATTCAAGTAGTTCAGTACATTATGTATCACTAAAATAAATGTGTCCATTAATTTCATTAGTCTGACTTAGTTAAAGTACCATAAGTCTTTTATCATCATAAAAGTTTAAAAATCAAATCTTGGTAGAGATATAATCAATGGTATGATCAAGAACATACCCAACCACCCCATGATTAGCTAATCCTTAAGGCATGTGTAAGAATGATATCAATGTATAAAGTTTATCATAATAGGATTTTCACCAACCTCAGGTAATTGGGACTCAAAATAAGTATAAAACCATATTTATATCAATGACTATATGACATTCCATGTGATATAATTTAGTGGATTGATCCAGATAATTATTATTGACTTACTAACTCTTGAGTCTATTCTTGGAACCAAATACAACTATTTATATCATATAAAATTTTCTACTCATTGTAATATTTATACATAAACATAACTCATAATAATCTTTGATAATCATCAATCTGAGAAAACCCCTGTCAAACTTTAATGGGATATTATCATTGAAAGATACATGTAATATAAATATATATATAATAATGAATGATAAATGAAGTCTTCATATATTATAAAACCATGATATATTTTACAAACATTAAATCCAATATAATATATATCTTATACCAATAGATTCAACATAACCCTAATTCTTTTGTTGTTCTATTGGTTTGTTCAAAATATATGATAAATTTTCATCTATATCCACCTAACAGATATTTACATTACCACTCTCCATGATCTATCAAATGATAATGGTACTGGAGAAGGATGTTTTTAGTCATTCGTTAAGACCAAAGTTACTTAACCTGAGTAATATCTCTATTTTAATCGCATTTAATTTCAATTTATTCATCAAGGTTATGACCACCCTATGTTTTATGATAAACTTATTAATCTCAAAATAGTTCATCACAACAACTAATGTAATAATGAAATTTTCCACATTTGTCAAGTCTGCTATATTGGATTGTTTCTAACTATTCCTACTAATTTCTACACCAGTTATTCAATAAAAAAATATTGATATCTCATTTCATTGTTTTTAGATTTAAAATTAGGGTTAGTGGGACTTATTTTAATGACCCCATCCTCTCCTCTAAAAACCCAGAATATATACTTACTTATTATGTTGTTATGGATATTCTTGATAAAAACACAATAACTCTCACTAGAATTGGATTGGTATTTAATTATTTTTCTCAAATAATAAGGGATGTAATGTCAAGTATATAACATGAAATATAAGATAGATTTTATAGAAGACACATATGTAATCCTATCCATCCCTTTTGACTCTTTAGAAGTATTTTGAAACATCCTAAGACCGGTTCCATGAAAAAATGTTAAAGAACCCCTTTTAGAGTTATATATTCTAAAACACATTACGAATTTACAAATATATGGGTTTATACTTAGTCCAACTATTTTATTTGATTTATCTATATATAACTTCATACTAACTATGTAGGTATCTTCACCGATGTATTTTATTAAGAATAATGTTTCCAACAACACCTTTTCAAAATGTAAAATTGAGACATCATTTTCGCTAAGAAGTAAGTCATCTAAATTCAATATCATAAACACCACAAAAATCCCACTAACCTACTAATATTCATAATAATCATCCTAATTCATAATTAAACCAATATATTTTATTACATAATGAAACAATATGTTTCATCTTAGAGAATCTCATTTTAACCCATAAATGGACTATTCTAAAGTTTAAACCATAACAGAATCATTTGGAACATCAAATATTTCATGTAATATCATATACATTTCCTAGACAACATTATCATTTTATAATGTCGTTTTGATATCAATATGATACATCTCATAATTAAAATTTTATTTTTTTCTAGTGATATCTAAAATGACTTTATCATCATAACTAGTGAAAATGCCTCCTCATAGTGAATACTGTGAATTTAATTGTAACCCTTTTCCACAAACCATGTTTTATAGGTTCAAAATATACCATACATGTTAGTTGTATTTTAGGAAACATAATTCCAACCAATGGGTTTCACCCTTTAGTTTCATCGATGATATTTCAAATTGTATTAGTTTACATACACATCAACTCATATTTTATAGAATTTATCCTTTTATTTGAATCATATCTCCCAATGGCCTCTTGGTAGGTATCCATTTTATCATCTATGAATATTAATTCATTATTTTATTCCATAATAATCTATATATATTGAGGACATATAGAATCCTACCAGATATATGACTTTCTTGTGTAAATTGATTTAGATCTTCTTCCATAAACCATTGCAAAACTAAATCAACAAATATCTTTAGAAAACTTCAAGCTTGTTGGTTGTGAACTTCATTATGTTAAAATTTCATCCCATTAACCCCTAAACATTTATATTACTTGTCATTAAATATACCTATTTATTCAATGAAAACAATTTTTCAATATAATTATAGAAACAATATTCCATAGTTCCCTTTAGATAACAATTAAATATGTATTTATTTGATTTATGGTTATGTTTATTTGATAATATAATGTGTACGTATACCTGAAAAACCCAAATATTTATAACATAATATCCACAAGATTTCCCAATCTTTATCTTATATGGTGTATTTATAAAATATTTTTATGGAATACTATTATGTTTAAACGAAATAGTTTCTATATCATAACCCTACAACAAAATAGGAAGGACACACTGAATCATCACTGATCGAACCATGTATAACATGGTAAAATAGTTTCTCTCAGTCACACAGTTCCAATATATTGTTTTTGAAGGAGTGAGTTGTGAAATAATTTAACAATATCTTAGATGATCATGGAATTATAGGATTAATTATTAACCAACCTAATCTAATCAGAGAATATAAATACTTATAAGTAGAAAATTCAATAATTAATTTTGAAAATCTTTAAAATTTAAATACTATAAACATGTATCCCATTAGAAACACATATCCAAATTGACTAAATTTATTAGTAATGGATTTAAAGTAATTATGATCACCACTTGGTTGAGTACTCATTTCTCCATATACATCACTTCGTATTAGATTCAACAGTCCACTAGCCCCTTCTAAATTTATACTAAAAGTTATTTTAGTCATTTTTCTTAAAAACAATACTCACTAGTAGCAAATGATTCATAATCAATTTAGTCCAAAAATAAAAATCTATAGAGTCTTCGAATGCATTTTTCATTTACATATCATAGAAAATAATTCAATAGATAAGTGGGATTCAAACAAACTAGGGAATTGTTATTCAAAATATTATTCATAGGATTATCCATGCCTAGAGTATTTAAATTATTTAACATATTATAAATCCCATAAACCATTTAATTCATATATATAATAATAACAATAAGAGCACACATTCAGGAAAAAAGGCAGGGCTCAAAAAATTAAATAAAAGGAAAGGATACAGCTTGACAAATGATGAGGAAAAAACGATCCTCAATAGACTACAGAGAATTCAGAAACTAGTTAGAAGAATTTTAACTAACACCCATTTTTTATGGATTTCATATACAAAATAACTTCCATAAGATACATGACATAAAATAATATGTTTTTACACTATAGAGAATGAAATCCTCCCAAATTTTCACATTCCTCCATGAAAGAGAGGTGGTCATGAGCATAATAGAATATAGCTTGAAAGAGGATTATAAACTTCTATACGTTAAAAAATATATGTGTTTATGTCCCAATATTTTATCCATTTCATTCTGAAAATTTCCATTATGAACTTTAAATGAATCATTTTATTCAATTTATTTTTCAACTCAACCTCTCTACTGAGGTGGTTGAAAACAATGTCCTTATCATCCCTATTTTAAAATCATCCAAAAGCATTTACAGGTATAAAATATCTCCATATATATATATATCATAAAAACACTCTTACAATAGGATCTAATATTCAATTTTAAATATCTTATCTTAGAAATACAATAATACATTTTATTAGTGAACTCATTAGTTTCCAACACTTCCAGGAAAATACTTCTAAAATATAGATTCTTAATCCATAATTTATTTAACCTTATGGTTAATGGGCCAATATCATTTGTACCAATTATTGTAGTGATTATTGGATGATGATCAAAGATTCTATTTATGATATTCCTAGAGTGATAATCTTCACATCGGATCAAGTATTTTAAATTGACAATGATTCTATCCATATTTCTATCCACAATCCTTTTGATTGATCCCCTATAACATGTAAATTTATCCCCATATAATATAACCTCTAATAGGTCATTGTAGTCCATGCATTATTTTAATTATCTACTAGCTATAAAAATATTTTGATAACCTATTCTTTCATGTGAGACAATAAAACATTAAAGTAACTTGTTAAGACCAATCAACCATGGATGATTTCGTTGATATTCCCAATATCCTCAAATAATTTTCTTCTACCATGATATTTTCTAAGGACATAAATATTAAGGAAAAAGATTCTATTTCTATTAATAGTGAGCCTATTATTATTCATTTTCGGGATGCTATCAAATATCTTTAAATGAGTAACCCTTATAGAAAGTAAATCCTAGAGGGTTTATATGTCATATGGGTGTTGGTTAGTCTAAAAAACCTTATATCCAAGAAAAATGAAACTAAAACATTTGAAAAATTTTAAAAAAAAGGTTTTGTTCAGTAGTACCAACTATCAAGGGACAATGATTAAGAATAAGGCTCTTAGGATTGTATAATGCAGTTGAGTTAGATATCCCAAGAAACATCCAATATTTATTATTCACCAATTACCATTTTTTATTTTTATTTCCTACCATCAAGGGATGGCTTCCTTGAGTTAGAAAATCGCATGTATTTTACTTTATTAACTATCTATTTATTTATGAAACATCCTTACTTTAGTTATTAATGATTAACTAGGGATGTCACAAGGAGGTATAGGATCGAAATAGTGATATAGATGCTCAATATACAAGAGGGGGGGTGAATTGTATACTTTAAAAATTCCTTTGGAACCTTTAAAGTTAGTTAAGAATAACTATGTTTTCCTTAAGCAAAGGAAAAGGCTAAGTTTAACAAAGTAAAACTAAGAAAATTAACAACACCTCTAACACCGAATACAAACTTGGAAAGAGATTCCGAAAGTAGGTTCAGGAAATATGGTTCCGGAAATTGAAACTTAACAAACGGTTACAATATGAGATTCTACCTTCAAGCGTATAGAATCTAAATTAATCAGAGTACAAGTAAGGAAGTATAATAAAGTTATACTTTCCTTATATTACAAAATGCAGCGGAATAGAAACAAGTAGTAGAACTACTAGTAACAAAATATAAGTCTTTTAACCCAAAGAGAAGGGTATCCAACAACCTTGGATAAATGTCCCTTGATTTATACTTTCAAGCAAGTCTGTCTTACCCACACCAGGGTATGCCCTCGATACGAAGATCGGAGTCTCTGTCTTGCTATCCCCGCAAGCCCTCAACTTCAAGGTAGTTGGAAACCTCTGTCTTCCTCAGCAAGAAAGCCCTCGAACTTTAAGGTAGTCGGCACCTCTGTCTTTCTATCCCCGGAAGCCCTCGAATGTAATCACCAACATTCGGAGTCGCACGAAGCATTGAGAGTTAATAAGATCCTCTCTCTCTAGAAATCACTTCAACAGCATGTATGCACAAAACCAAGTTGTTCATCTGTCATCAGTCTCGAGCTCTTTCAAATGAGCTCCTATTTATAGGTAAGGTCGGCTCCTTCTCCAACGGTCATATTTTCCTTAAAGATCGGAGGGACCTGTACACATGTCACTTAGACAATGTTTAGTTTATAACAAAACATACGACATCGTTTTATAACAAAACAATTATAACAGAATGTACGACATCGTTTTAACTCTAACATAAAAGTTCGGAATGAAAACTTCAGAGTGAAGGTTTGGAGTGTAAAGAACAATAGTAAAGAGTAGACAATTTTTAGAAGTGTAAGCAGTATAAAAGTTCAGAGTCAAACAAAGATACTTTTCGGAGTCTGAATTAATTCAGAGTGTATAAAACAAAGATACTCAAATTTTGTTTAATAGGTGAATTCGGAATGAGAATTCGGAATAGGAATTCGTCATCAGAAATCGTAATGAGAATTCGTCAACAGAATTCATAATGAGAATTCTTCATTAGAATTCGTAATGAGAATTCGTCATCAGAATTCGTAATGAGAATTCGTCATCAGAATTCGTAACGGGAATTCTTTATCAGAATTTGTAATGAGAATTCTTCATCAGAATTCGTAAAGGGAATTCTTTATCAGAATTCGTAATGAGAATTCTTCATCAGAATTCGTAATGAGAATTCGTCATCATAATTCGTAATGAGAATTCTTCAACAGAATTCGTAAAGAGAATTCTTTTTCAGAATTCGTAATGAGAATTCGTCATTAGAATTCGTAACGGGAATTCGGAATGAGATTTCTTCATTAGAATTCATAATGAGAATTCTTCTTCAGAATTCGTATCCTGAATCTTGAATAGAACTTAGTCAGAGTTCATATCCAGAATTCGGAATGAAACATCCTTATAGTTCTTATCCAGAATCCGAATCCTAAAATAGAATGCTTTATATCAAAGTTTCAATGATTCCGAGAAAATGAATCCGAATCTCATACTTAAGAAAAATATGGATGAAAATATGATAAGGATAATTTTTCTTATAAAAGTGATTTTCCTTAGGAAAGCAATTTCCTTATAAAAGCAATTTTCCTTAAGAAATCAATTTTCCTTAATATAAGGTGTTTGTGATTTTCAAAACAAGAAGGAATGGAAAAGTCATAAGGAAAACCTTATTGACTCAACAATCTCCCCCTTTTAGGAAAGCACAAACATCCTTACGAAAAAAAATTCTAAGAAGACAGAAAAACATTAAGGCTTATCTCCCTTTGTTTTAAGGATATTGATGAATACGACTAACTCCCCCTTAGGCTTTGAAACTCTAAGGATCGTATTCCGATTTCCGGAGTGATGAATAGGAATGTCTTCTTTAATGAAAAAAGCTCCCCCTTAAACAAACTCTTATTTAGAGTTTTTCTTTTTCTTAAGGATCTTTTTCTTCTCCTACTTTGATAAACTCTTATTAGATTTCTTCTTTTTCTTAAGGATCTTTTCCTTCTCCCCCTTTGTGATTTTCAAAAAGAATTGGAGGGAATGGAAAAAAAACAAAGTACCTGAAATATTAGTAATGATAACAAAAGAAACGACAAGCACAACTTTCATTAAATTTGAAATCTCAGCAACAAAGAAATACAACAAAAAGATCGGATTAGGTTATTTCGGATCTTTTTTCCTTTGACATGAATCCCTTTAGAATAGTCTTTATCTTCTTTAAGTCTTTATGATCTTCTTCAGCTTGCTTCTCTAAGACGACTATTCTTGCGGACTGGGCTTCAATTTTTTCTTCCTGGGCTTTCAGATTTTCTTCCTGAGCTTTGATTTTCTCTTCCTGAGCCTTCATCCTTTCTTCAAAATCAATCCGATGATCCTTTTCAAATTTCCAGTTTTGGGAAACGGAATTAAGCTTCCCATTTAGATCTCTCACTTCTTGAATCCGGAAGTTCTTTTCATCAGTCAGCTTCTCTTCAAAGGAGGCAGTCAGCTCATTTATCTTATTGTCCTCGGTCTCAAAAGCATCTTTAACATTGTCTTGAAACTCATCGAGCAACCTCATCTATTCCACAGTCTTCTTCGACTAGTTTGTCATTCAATTGCATGATTTTCTATGAGCTTCGTAGCCAACGAAAAATGTTTTGAACTGAGCCTCTATATCGACACACTTATCCATAACCATAGATACGGAGTCTGTTTTCTGATTCAATGCATGTTGGAGCATTTGACATCTTGAGTCGATACTAGAGAAGGTCAGAATGGATCATACCAACTTCTTTAAAGACTGGACAACAAAATCATGCCCCAACGAGGATGACTCCGAATCTGAAATCTTGCTTGGAGAGTTTTCTTCCTCAATAAGCTCCAACTTTATCTTTGAAGAACTACCAGCTTCCTTTCTCTTCCTTTCTTCTGAGCTTGGAGTATCATCAAGAATTTGCTTCCCCTTATCTTTTTTCAGAATTGAGTCCTGTTCCGGAGTTCTCTTCTCACTATCAGAAACATGAATGACATTATCTTCATCAGCGACTTCCTGAACCCCTATAATTTTCTTTCTGAGCAACATCAAGTAAGAGATGTTCTTCTTCTCCATGATAAGAAACTTCTTCTTCTCCTTTCTCTTCTTCCATTGCTGGAGTAACTAGCTTCGAATATTCAGCTTCATAAGTTCGGAGTGATAAGTGTTCTGAAGGTGTCCCCTTGTAATCACTTACTTGTTTTAGCACATCTCCGGTTTCACCACTTCCTTCAGCACCCTCTTCTACTTGTTCTACTTGCTCTACTTCCTCAGTATTCGTAGCAATAGCTCTTTCCAGAGAAACAAAATTTCTTCCTGGAGTCTCAGGTAGAGATTCCAAGGAGAAAGATCTCGGAACTGGAATAGTTGCTGAAACCATTTTATTGAATTTCAATAAAGCCTGAGCTACCTCATCCTCACACATCTTCTTCTTGAGCTTCTTTTGCTTTGCTTCTTTTTCAACCTCATCAGCAGTTCTCTCCTTCAAGGCCTTAGCCTCCGCAGGGTCCAATCCGAACTGCGGATCCCCTTCTTTCCTTTTCTCTTTATCAGCTCTCCACTTTGTAACAACCTCATCAGGATAGGCTTTCTTCTTCTTAGGCTTTGGAGGTGCGGAATGGACTTCCTTAGGCTTAGGATTCTCTGCTTGTACTTCCACTTCTTTCAGCTTTCTCTTCCTTACTGGCTTAGATGATTCCAGTTCAGCAGCTTTCAGAGCCGTTTCTTCTTTATTTGGCAAATTGAAGAATTCACCAGTTTCCTTGTTGAAAGCCACATCCATCCTTTTCAGAGTACCATCGCTGACCAGCATGATCTTGAAAACTCTTGGCTTATATTTTCAAGCCTCCTTGAAAGACTCAAGGCACCAAACAATTAACTTGGAGAGGATTGCTGGATACATAATAATCTGAGCTCTCAGATTCCCCTTCTTCAAATTTTCAATAGTAAGAAGAATATGCTTCATCAAGTTGAACTTCCTTAGATTTATCAGGAAATCTAAGATATAGATCTCACTTTTCTTCAAGCTATCTTTATCACCTTTCCTCGGTACGATAAGTCCTTGCACCCATAACTCCAGAATCCGAAAATTTGTAGATATACTTGCAATCTTCGGAGCCTTGTCATCAGCCAGTCCGAGAGTTTCTAATGCCTTTTCCTTGTCGAAGCTTCCCTTCGAGTCTGAAAACAGATGTGAAATAAACTCGGCTTCTCCTTCATAAGATAGCCCTACCAAGCTTGCAGCCTTGGTGTGAGAAAGCTTGTAAGTCTTTCCATAAGACTTAAAAGAGAACTTCTCCCTATTATCTTCCTTGAAGAAAGAAACTGACTCATAAAACTCGACAAGTAAGTCTAAATATACTTCATCTTGGTTCCCGGTTTTTGACACCGCAACATCTTCCCAGCCATTCAACTTAATATTCTTTGAAATGATAGAATCGTAGTTGGTGAAGAAAACCGGATGGACTAACCTTTCTCTGTAAACTAACCATTGCGAAATAGGCTTAGTGGATGACATTTCTTGAGATGCTAACTCTGCAGACATTCGGATATGAAGTCCTCTAGGATGTTCGGAACGGAGAAGACTGAAGTTCGGAACGGACTTTAATCAGAGAGACAGAGATTCGTGACGCGAGAGCTTGAGAACGATGTGGGAAGAGTATTTGAGTCCCCTTTATATAGGCAACGAGATGACGGTTCACCTTCCATAGTTGATCTAACGGTTAGAATGAGTTGAGATCAGATCTGATGGTTGAAAGCTTGAATCCGATCTTTTTGAGGTTTTTATTAAAACAAGGAATTAAGAAAACTATAATCCGAAAACATAATACAAGAAAATGCCAGCAAGTAAAATATGACTACAAAAACTTGAGTAAGGTAATCATACCTTTCGGATTGGCTCAGGAGGATTATTCATAATGGGTAATATAACACAGACTAGAAAAAAAAATTTATCAAGAGAAGACAGATTTCGCAAAAATTTTACTATGAAAAATAAACATAGTATGAAAAACGCATTACGGAACATTCATTATGGAAAAATCAGTACGAAAAACAAACTTAGTAGAAAAACAATCAGTACGAAAAACTTAGTACGAAAAATACATTATGAAGAATTCGGTATAAAATCTGGTTATGAAACTGCCGGTACATAATTTTCATTCCGGAAATTCCCTTCCGGAAATCTTCGTTCCAAAAAGTTTTGAAAACAAATTTTGAAAAACATTTTTAAACAAACAATCAAATGTACTCCCCCTATGAAAAGGAGTTTATTACTGTAAGGAGACTTTTTCAACAGAAAGTTAATTAAGAAATATTACCTTACAGTTATCATTCCTAACTTCTGTTTAATATATTCAAGTCTATCAGAAGGCAAATATTTTGTGAAAATATCATTAAGTTGATCTTGCGTTCCGATAAACTGAAGAATAATATCTCCTTTGAGTGTGTGATCCCTAAGAAAGTGATGCCTAATATCTATATGTTTTGCACGGGAGTGATGTGCATGGTTCTTACTGAGGGAAATGGCACTTGTTTTATCACACAAAATTTGTGTTTTAGTAAAACTCAAGCCATAGTCTGTGAGTGTGTGTTGCATCCACAACACTTGTGCACAACAACTTCCAGCTGCTACATATTCAGCTTCAGCAGTGGAGAGTGCTACAGAATGTTGCTTCTTGCAGGACCAAGAAACTAACAAATCTCCTAAGAAAAGGTCTAATCAATAGAATATTCACTCAGCATGGTTCTAGTTATTTCTTGAAGAATTCTATTTCTTCTTTCAACTACACCATTCTGTTGAGGAGTTCTAGGTGCTGAAAAATTGTGAGTAATACCTTTCTTACTACAAAAAGTTTCAAAATCAGAATTTTGAAATTCTCCTCCATGATCACTATGAATAGTTTTCAATGGAAGGTTTTTCTCATTTTAAACTTGAGCTCTAAAACTTTTGAAATAAGAAAAAGCATCCGATTTCTTTGCTAGAAAATAGACCCAAGTAAATCTAGTGTAATCATCAACTAGAACAAACACATAGTATTTGCCTCCAATACTTCCAGTTTGTGTTGGACCAAAAAGATCCATGTGCACTAACCGTAATGTATCAGTTGTTGAGACTTCACCGATTTATTTAAAACTACATTTATGTTTCTTTCCATATTGACAAGGATCACAAACTTTAGAAGAATCAAATCTAAGCTCCGGTAGATCCTTAACTAGTTTCTTCTTAGAGAGTTTACATAGGTTCCTAAGATTACAATGACCTAGTCTTCTATGCCATAACCAAGAATGATCTTCCATTGCACTTAGGCAAGGTAAATCTTGGCTCCTGAGGTCTTCTAGGTTCAAAGTGTAGACATTCTCTTGCCAATTGGCTGAGAGAATAAACTCTTCCTTGGAATTGTGAACTAAGCATTTATCATTCCTAAAATTCACAAGGTAACCTTCATCACATAACTGACTTATGCTAATGAGGTTGTGCTTAAGACCTTTAACAAAAATAACATTTGAAATCAAGGTTTTACCAAGAAAAACAATATTACCAATACCAACAATCTCTCCCTTAGCATTATATCCGAAAGTTACCTTTCCTCCTTTCGTTTTGATAATCTTTTCAAAATAACTTTTGTTACCAGTCATGTGCCGGGAACATCCACTATCCATGTACAATGTATTATTTCTAGTACTTTCTTTATTATCCTGAAATCAAGAAGAAAATTAGACTTTCGGAATCCAAACTTGTTTGGATCCGAGATATCCAGACAATAAAATTTTAGGAACCCACATTTTCTTAGAAAAGTAAGCTTTGTGAAATCCTAGAGATTGGGTTTTGTTTAAGGAACAATTCTTTGCCCAGTGACCACCACATTGACACTTGGTACAAAAGGAGGCACTTTGAGGAATAAAATAATTGTTACTGAAAATAGGTTTTTCATTGGTATAACCAAATCCGGATTTATTTCTTAAAGGTCGTATTTGGGAATACATCTTATCAAAATTTTCCTTAACATGGGTAAAGTTTGATAAACACTTCTTTAAGGAAAAAATTTCGGACTTGAGTTTTACAACCAAGTTTTTATCCTCAAAATCATTAGTTTTAGAACTAGAGTTAGGCTCGAAAACATTTTTCTTAGAAATTACTTTTTCTAACTCTTTAGAAAGTTTGTTCTTCTCAGAACTTACTTCCTCAAGATTTTTTGAAATTATTTCAAAATCAGAATTTCTCTTATCAAGATCTTTAGAAAGATCTGATATCTCTTTTGTAAGAATAGAATTCCTAGAGTTTGCTTTATCAAGTTTCTTATTGAGTTTGGAATTCTCAATCTCAAGAAGTTCAGCAAACCTAGAGACTTCTTCATAAGTAGGTAAAGTATTTTCCTCATCAGAAGATGATTCTTCATCAGAAGAGTTATAATACTTACTATCATTAGAATTTAAAGAAACATTGGTCAATGATTCAGCATTTCGTACCTTAGCCATAAGACAATGATTATCAATAGGTAATATGGCTATAAGACCAAGATTCTTCTGTCCTGAAGATTCATAATCAGAAGATTCATCTGAAGAGTCACCACCACTGGCACTCCAGGTGTCACTAGCTTTCAGAACATTCTTAGCTTTAGCTTTATAATACTTCTTTCTGTTCCTGTCTGAATGTCTTTCCTTCCTTCCTTTCTTTTTGAGCATAGGGCAATCTGGTCTAATATGTCCAGCTCTTTTACATTCATAACAAGTAACTTCACCATCTTTCTTATCCTTCCTGTCCTTTTTCTTATACTTAGATTGAAAATTTCTTTGGCCAGCTATCTTGTTCATCCTTCGAGCAAGATTGGCTAATTCATTTTCTGAGACTTCACTCTCACTAGATTCAGATTGGAAAATGACTTTCTTAGACTTGGATCTGGTTACTCTCTCAGGAGTCTTAGCTTTCATCTGATTTGAAGTTGTAGTAAAAGCAATAGTACCATTTCCATTCTTCTTCTTGATGTTGTCAGCATCTCTCTTCATTCTTGTTTTATGTTGTAGAAGAGTTCCAAATAATTCATCAAGAGTAATTTGAGTGACCTTCCTGTTCTCATCTATAGCTGTTCTCTTGGATTCCCACTCATTGGGCATAATGTCAATTATCTTTTCCACAAGAGCTTCATCATCTAAACCTTTCTCACCCATAGATTTTAGACTGTTGACGATAGTCATAAATCTTTGTTGAACATTACAGATAGGTTCTCCATAAGGAAAATTGAAGCCATGATATTCAGCTCTAAGCATAGCTCTTCTAGTCTCAATCACTTTGGAAGTCCCAAAGTGTGTAACCTCTAACTTCTTCCATATACAATTAGCTGCTTCACAAGAAGAAATTTGGCTATATATATTTTTGGTCATTGAACATAGTAAAGTGTTGCGTACCTTATAGTTTAGTTGATATTCTTGCTTTTCCTGGTTAGTAAAAGTTCTGACTTCCTTGTCAGGAATTTTATAATCACCAGTAAGCATAACAAAGTTGTCTACTCCAGTATTGATAACAAAAGTCTTCATACGATCTCTCCAGTATTCATAGTCATTACCATCAAAGATTGGTGGTCTTGTTGGATTTAGATTATCAATTGATCCAACATTGATTCCTGCCATACTTATAATAACTTTGCACACAAACTTGTTAGTAGCAAAGAATCGTAATAACAAAGTTCGAAATGGGAAAAGTTCGGAATGAGAAAAGTGAGCAAGAAAAACTTGTATGTGAGTACAAGTATTTCAGAGACTTTCTCTGATACCAAATGTATGATTGGTATAGAGTAAGAGGTTTCCAACCTCTGATACCAATTGTAGGATCGAAATAGTGATGTAGATGCTCAATATACAAGAGGGGGGGGGGGGTGAACTGTATACTTTAAAAATTCCTTTGGAACCTTTAAAGTTAGTTTAGAATAACTATGTTTTCCTTAAGAAAAGGAAAAGGCTATGTTTAACAAAGTTAAACTAAGAAAATTCACAACACCTCTAACACCGAATACAAACTTGGAAAGAGATTCCGAAAGTAAGTTCCAGAAATATGGTTCCGGAAATTGAAACTTAACAAAAGGTTACAATATGAGATTCTACCTTAAAGCGTATAGAATCTAAATTAATCAGAGTACAAGTAAGGAAGTATAAGAAAGTTATACTTTCCTTATATTACAAAATTCAGCGGAATAGAAACAAGTAGTAGAACTACTAGTAACAAAATATAAGTCTTTTATCCCAAAGAGAAGGGTATCCAACAACCTTGGATAAAGGTCCCTTGATTTATACTTTCAAGAAAATCTGTCTTACCCACACCAGGGTAAGCCCTCGATACGAAGATCGGAGTCTCTGTCTTGCTATCCCCGCAAGCCCTCAACTTCAAGGTAGTTAGCAACCTCTGTCTTCCTCAGCAAGAAAGCCCTCGAACTTTAAGGTAGTCGGCACCTCTGTCTTCCTATCCCCGGAAGCCCTCGAATGTAATCACCAACACTCGGATTCGCACGAATATTTGGGAGTTAATAAGAGCCTCTCTCTCTAGAAATCACTTCAACAACATGTATGCACAAAACCAAGTAGTTCAACTGTCATTAGTCTCGAGCTCTTTCAAATGAGCTCCTATTTATAGGTATGGTCGGCTCCTTCTCCAACGGTCATATTTTCCTTAAAGATCGGAGGGACCTGTACACGTGTCACTTAGACAACGGTTAGTTTATAACAAAACAGATGACATCGTTTTATAAAAAAACAAGTATAACAGAATGTACGACATCATTTTAACTCTAACATAAAAGTTCGGAATGAAAACTTCGGAGTGAAGGTTCGGAGTGTAAAGGACAATAGTAAAGAGTAGACAATTTTTAGAAGTGTAAGCAGTATAAAAGTTCGGATTCAAACAAAGATACTTTTCGGAGTCTGAATTAATTCAGAGTGTATAAAACAAAGATACTCAAATTCTGTTTAATAGGTGAATTCGGAATGAGAATTCGGAATAGGAATTCGTCATCAGAAATCGTAATGAGAATTCGTCAACAGAATTCGTAATGAGAATTCGTCAACAGAATTTGTAATGAGAATTCTTCATTAGAATTCTTAATGAGAATTCATCATCATAATTCGTAATGAGAATTCGTCATCAGAATTCGTAACGGGAATTCTTTATCAGAATTCGTAATGGGAATTCTTCATCAGAACTCGTAAAGAGAATTCTTTATCAGAATTCGTAATGAGAATTCGTCATCAGAATTCGTAATGAGAATTCATCATCAGAATTCGTAATGAGAATTCTTCATCAGAATTCGTAATGAGAATTCGTCATTAGAATTTGTAACGGGAATTCGGAATGAGATTTCTTCATTAGAATTCGTAATGAGAATTCTTCTTCAGAATTCGTATCCTGAATCTGGAATAGAACTTATTCAGAGTTCATATCCGGAATTCGGAATGAAACTTCCTTATAGTTCTTATCCAGAATCCGAATCCTAAAACAGAATGCTTTATATCAAAGTTTCAATGATTCCGAGAAAATGAATCTGAATCTCATACTTAAGAAAAATATGGACGAAAATATGATAAGGATAATTTTTCTTATAAAAGCGATTTTCCTTAGGAAATCAATTTTCCTTATAAAAGCAATTTTTTTAAGAAATCAATTTTCCTTAAGATAAGGTGTTTGTGATTTTCAAAACAAGAAGGAATGGAAAAGTCATAAGGAAAACCTTATTGACTCAACAGGAGGGATACCCACCAACTGAATGGTTATTAATTTTATTTTCTAGATCAACCAAGAGATTAACTTCTGGTCCTCCCTTATTTATAGGGGTAGTGATAATTGATTTACCTATGTGATACATAACCTCTTGGTTATGTGAATCCATATATTCCTCTTAATTTAAGATACCCCATTTAATATTAGACATATAAGTATCCACCAAAAGAAGTTTAGTTTTATGAACTTCAACATTCAATCCCTCAAAATCTGGGTGATCATCATTACTATTACACCCTCCCTTATCTAAAATGAGTCTAGAATTTGGGATGAAATTTATATCAAACTCATTTAAAGAACTATGATAACCATTCCCTAATCTAAAGAATCTAACTCCTTGTCCTTATTTCTAGAGATGTAAGAGATTACCACTATAGAAGGAGTTGAAACTTCCGTTTTCTTTATTGGATGTACATCCCTTCTCATTTCTAGTAGGCATAAAAGTAATTATTTTGTGAGAATATATTTTTTTCCTAAATTATTTAAACATTACTATAATTGACAATATCATGCACCACATATTTATAATGAATTTATATAATTGGTATTACCTCATATTTAAATTAATTTTTTATTCTCTCACCATTATTTATGAGGGAGGTATTGTTCAATAAAGGATTCAAATGATCCACATCCACATGTTCATTTGAGTAGTGTCTCGATCTTCCTTGAATGGCATTTTCATCCAATTTGAAAGGTACTCAAATACAATATGTGGTGCCCTTTAGGATTTGAGGCTTCTAAAACACCCAATTAAGGCCATGATTCCAAACAAAAATATTACCATTAGTATGATTTTTATGATGAGGATTAAACCTTACACTTCATTATTAGATTATAAAGATGGTGTAATTTAGATTATATAAGTTATATTCCATATATAAAGAGTGATACGATTCCTATTGAATGAATTGGTGATAATATCCATTAAAAATGGTTGTGACTATGTACTTTTCGTAACCTCATAATTGATTAGGTTTCAACATTACCTCCTCTAATTTTTTTTATCACCCTTTAAAATGATAACCTTTTGATTAGTGAGAATCCACACAAGTATATCTGTACATTTAGAAACATTTAATTAATTTAGATGGATATTTTCTACCCTTAGATCTAGATATACATGATTCATTTGAAAGCTTGTTTGAATATTTTCCTTTTGGGGGAGTCTTCTAACTCAAGACCTCCACAAAATATAAAACGTTTTTAAAATACTTATTAGATTCCATGAGATCATCCACAATATTTGGATCTACTTATTTCAATTCATTTTCTAACTAGATCATTGAAAGATCACTAATATCTAGAATTATTATGGTGCACTATTTCCACAATTTTGATGAAACTTCATCCTCTCTAAATAAACAAGTCCTAATTTATATATATAATTTTGGAGTTATAAATAGTGAATGAAACTACCATGTTCTCTAACAAAGATAAAAGAATTTTTTTATAGAAATGGAAAAATAAATATTTTCTAATTCTAAAACTAATTCACTTTGTAGACTTAAATGATAAGTTCCAACTTCCAATGTTGAAACTTTTTATCCATTGTCTATATATAGATATAATTCCTCTTTATAAAATTCTATTTTCTTTCTAAGTCTGTGTTTGGTAGAAAAAATGTTTGATGTACTCCTAGTAGACAATACCCATGATTTATAGGTAGTGATATTTATTTCTATAACATTCACATTCAAATTCTCATAATTCATCAAATTGATAACACTTTTTAAACCTAGATACCAATATAGTACTATTTTATAGGTCTTACTTATAAGTGTTATTAGAAACATAATCATCATGCATGGCATAATTAATAAAAAATACATATATTTGTGTGAGTATATTGATTTATATCATTTAATTAATTATATTTTATGAAATTAATCCCACTAAAATGATGAACTTAAACATAATTCCCTATAGTGGGCGATGATATATATTTCTATAAGTTTTGAGTCACTTTATCATTTCTCCCATCACTTACCAATTGATGTAGGTGGTTACTCGAGTAAAATAAAATATTAATTTTAGATATTTGAGTGTAAAACAATTTTACCCAATCTATCATCTATATAAAACCAAATATGTTGGTCTGGTAAATTAATCCTAGGGTTTTATAGCCAATTGTAACCCAATAACCATAGTTGAATATGGGAACCTAATATTATTAGGGTCACCAATAACCCAAATTCCTTATATATAATAATCCACTACCATAATAATTTAGCATTTTCTACCTAGTTTGATGATTAATATTATTACATTTTTTTCTTTAAAGTGATCTTACACTTTGTAACAACCCAAGATTTTGGAAAATACTTTCTTTTAATAGATTCAATGTGTTTTATAACTTATGATTCATGAAACACTGAACATAAGTGAAAACATCTTAGTACTCCAAAAAAAATTGAATACATTACTAGATAGTTAATTGATATTGATAAATAAATGAATTTGTAAAATAAATGTGTCAAAATCATTTATGAAAATATAATTTATTTGAAACACAATTTGTTGAACTATTTTGTTGAATTATGAATTTTATTTAAATTTAATTCTTCCAATATATGATATCAATAATTTTTGTGTATAAAATTTAGGTAATAATATGTAAAATAAACTAATTACATCCATAAAGTGGTTATGCAATGATAAGGAAGATGAGTCCATTAATTATTAGCTAAATGGAAATATTTTTTTACCAAAAAATATTTTATTAAATTTATGTTATTTGAAAGATAATTTCTCTAATTTAAAGTATTAAAATTATGGGATATTATTTTTTATAAATTTATAAAAATTAAAATTCATTCATATATTGATTATAAAATGTTAATAAATGAAGATAAAATCATTTGAATGTAAAAAATGATGTTTTCCATAAAAGAGTTTTTTTGTGTGCAATGTATTTTATCATAAAAAATTAAATTGGTAACTACTGATGGATAATTTTAATGAGATTTATATATAAAATATTCAATAAAATAAATTATTATTCATATACTGGTTTTTACAAGGATAATAATGAGAATTAAATTATCTTTATGCTTAATGATATATATTTTTTCTAAAAATAGTTTTTATGAGTTTTTTTTTAGATTGGAATTAATTTATAAAACCTTTAGAAATTAAATCTATTAAATTGGATTCCATATTTTTAATCATCATGTTTTATTTCAAAGTTCAATTTTATTTTATTTAGAATGATATTTACCATGATAAAAGTTTAGTTGACATGTTAAAAGTTAAAATGAGTTTAAAGGGATTAAATAATGAGATAAGGCATTAAATATAAAAAAAATACTTTGATTTATATGTTTTTGGAGTCTATTTATTCCTCTAATCACATTATTTTTTAATTGGGTTTTTCCCTCTTTTACATGAAAATAATTTATATTATTTTAAATTTAAAGGTATTTACAAGCATTCAACTTCCTTCACTTATAAAATCACAAGACCTCTCATCTCTTCAAAAAAAAAACACATCGAGTAACTTATATAAACCAAGATATAGAAAAATCACTTCTTAACTATCATACACATGCCCTAGAGGTTTTAATCAAAAAAACTATATCCCAAGAAGACATAATGTGTAAGCCAAAAGAGGATACCAAAGAAGACATAATTTTCTTAAGTGAGTTCTTTCATGTTTTTTTGTTATTAAAAATCTTATGAATCTATTATATCCACCATAATATGTTGAAATAATTATCTTAAAAGTAATTAAATTTTATTTTATTTATGGAATTACCATTATCTACTTTAGATCAATCTAAGGGATAACTAAAGCATTGCTCATGCATACATGCAGACTACCACCTCCATGGAGTAGTGTATTTCATTTTTATCATCGTCTCTCTTGGATGGTTATCTATATGAGTTTAATGAATTTATATGATATAAATTAAATAATAATTATTATTTATAGATAAATTATTATCCTTATTTCTTTATTTTCATCAATTGAAAAATGAAAACATTTCATGTGTGTACGTGTATACTACCATCTCCATAGAGAAACACATCTGATTTTTCATCACCTCCTTAAATGTAAAGTTTAATAGTGTATATAATTAATAAATACTATATTTATGAAATTATTAATAACATGGATATGATTAAAACATGAACAAGGTGCTAGGGAAAAAATCTATGAACCGTAACGTTCAGGGAAAACAGAGCAGTAGACACCTGAATATTGATTTTAATGATGAATTGTAAAAAATGGGCAATTAGGAATTAAAATAGAATAATATATAGAAATATAAATTTTTGTATGCTTATATTATATATTAATAATAAATATAAATTTAATATATAGGATTTTATAGTTATTACGATGAAATTCAAGACTTGAGGAAATGGTTTTTGTTACAATGTCTCTTTTTATCAAGATTATTTATGTTTCAATTTCCATTATGGTAAATATTATTTTATTTATATACAAAAACTCATATATTTTATTATAATATTTTTATTTCTAGGGGTTTCAATCATTATTTCAATTTTTCTCTCATTGGTTCTAAAAATGGCTGAAATTATATGTTTATGAATTTGTTTCCTTATTTCTCATTTTTGATAGGGATCATTTTTTCCAAAAATACAAGTTATTGTAATTTTTTTCTTCTCAATCATATCACAAAAAAAACAAAAAATTTAATAAAATAAATAAAAAACAACGTTATCAATATTTATCTTGTATTATAGAGCCATGAATTTTAAATATTTATTAAAATAATCATTTAGTATGTATAAATAAATAAACAAATTGGAATTAATTATATAAATATCATAAAAATAATAGGTTCATAATTGATTTATATATAAGTATAGAGTAAGATAATTTTCTAAAAATACATCACCCACAGTCAGATTTATTATGAAATTCAATAACAAAAATAATTAAGACAAATCAATAGTTCAATGAATCTAGAATCTGACAAAGAAAGATTGGGTATTATTTTAGATTTATGCAAGAAAATAAAATTTTGGTTGATAGAGGAGATGGAGTATATTGGAATATACCAATTTCACATTCATGAAAAATTTAATGAAACCATTAAGTCATGAGAGATTACTACCGATGGAGAATGAAACTAAATGTCATAGATAAAAATGAAAATAATTATAGGTAGAAGATGTAACCCATTTTAACTCACCAATTTGATGTGGAAGAAACAGAATGAAGGAAAGAATCTATAGATCACTGGCTGTGGAAGAATGGATTGTTGGGTAAAGAAAAATGTTGCTGGCTTCGCAAATGAGGAGGGACTAAGAAGGTTCAATATTTAAAAGAACTATATCCCAATGGTTTAAAAACATATTGGGATATACTTCAATATAATGGGATATACCAATGGTTATGCTGAACCATTGAGATAGGACCCCCTATACTAACTTTTTTTTGAATCCATTATAAAAGGGGAGCTGGTATATCCTCCCTTCCAAGGAGTGTCAAAAATCCTTTTATGGGGATAAAATAATTAGAAAATTACCTTAAACATGTGTAGCACTATGATCTGTAAAATATTTCATGTACTTCTTCTAGCAAGAAATATGTAAATAATATGTTGCAACAAATTTAATAACCTTCAGAAATAGGCTCAAAAAATTTTATTGTGCTTCTTCAATAACATACACTCTTGTAATTCTTTAAAAATACAATTATTCACATTCTTATCCAGTATAAGGTAGGAAAAACTTCTATATACTTAAAAAATATTAAATTGATCACTACTTATGATTCCTCTATTTGATTCAAAAGTCTATAAATAGTTACGATTCATCATATCAAAAATAAGATTTATTTTTTAGTCTAGAAACAAGTCTAATTTCTCAGTATGATTGTTCATTTTGATCTATTGAATGTTTACTTTAACTCCTCTGATCAAAAAATCTCTTCCAACAAATTTTATAACCACTTCCTCAGTCTGGAACTCTTCATCTATCCATTATTTTATGAAACTAATATCCATCATATTGCCTTTTTTACATGTGTACCGTGTCAGTATACATTTTAAACTGACTCCTTTATATAGGTGTTCCAAAAAATAAAAATGTAGGAACTTGGAATTTTTTTACCACTCAAAAAAATTAACAATTTTGAATTAATTTGGACATTGAATCCACATTTGACCATTTATCAAGGCTTCTCAAAACTTCTATATTATTCTCGAATCTTATTGAATTTCTCAAAACATTATCCTTCTTCGAAATTACAATCAATTATTCAGCCAAATCATTTGATTCTGACATTTCTTTTGGTGGAGACTCTACTTTTTCTGTATGAATTATATTTAGTTTAATGGGCCTTATTATGAAAATATAATGTAATAGATAATTCAATCATAACATCACAACTTCAAACTCTTCCTCATATTCACTCAACCCATTGAAGATAAAAGTAATAAGTTATTGATCGCTCCGATGCTTTGAGATGACTAAAAATTATTGACTAAACTGTGCAACTAATTTAAATTTTTGTTTTTTGCAATGAATATTATATTTATTTGGATTTCATTAGTCTAATTTCTCTAATAAATCTCTTGTTAGTCTGATCATATAAGTCTGAATGTATTCCTTATCATGATATATTTATTCAACTATTTTATCATAAAGATCATTTAAAATTCTAAATCCTTTAGAACACATTTGGTACACTTTATTCATTTTCTTAACAACTCCTCAGACCAATGAAACTATTCCTTCAAAGAAACATAGAATCTGATGACTTATCAGTGTCAATAATATCATCTGATGAATCATATCAACTTATCACTCAATTAACTGGTATATGAAAATATTCCCATTCTCAATCCATAACTCTAGCACATATGATACAATTTGAGTATTATGATGTTTTTCATCGAATGTAAAATTGATTTTGATGCTCTATTAGTGCCAAAAACTTGTCCGATGAATTATTCTCTACTTCACTTATAAAAAACTTCTGCCATTTGATTATTCAAACATGTTTTCAATCAACTCCAATGTCTAGTACATCTCAAACCAATGATTTGTATCCAAAAAACAACAAATTCATAGAGACACTAGGGAATCACATTTTTTCCTTCCACACTCCATGTATCATGAATTCTTCATAGTGGTTATAATATTGAGATTTTCATAGAATAATTTTATTTATACTCTATTTACTTCTTAGAGAAAAAACATTGTACGCCAAAATACATTATCTCCCCCTTTCTCTCACAAATCCTGGATCAAACCTTTTTAGTAAGCTTAAGATGTTGAGATGATTTTTCCAAAAAAAAGAATCAGTATATTTATTTTGGTCGAACATATTGAATGACATTCTGAATTTGAAACATCCTCTCACTCTATTATGAAATGCGTCATTCTGGAAATGTGTCTCTGAATTTTTTTACTCAAAAAACTTTTTTAGAAAAGAGAACTAAATTAGTGGAGTTTCTTAAGAAATTCACATCTGATCTTACGAGTTTGACAATCCCATTTTCTAATCACCAAAACATACAAATTAAATTGATTTATCATAATTATAATAATAAAAAACATTCAGAAATATAGAAAATGTCTTCACCCAACTTCCAGAAAACTTCTTTGAAACAAATCATCCAACCAAATTTCTCCCAATAACCCCCTTGGAGTTTTTTATGAACTAAGATACGTTAATCAATAAATCATTGTAACTCAATATATGGATCACTAATAAACAATTGTAAGGCTAGGTGAGAGAAATAATTATAGGAAACAAGAGTCATTGAATAGAAAAACCCTGTGGTTCATAAGTAGTGACTTAAGAAAAAATATTAAACTTCAATATTTGAAACTTTCAACCTATTCACAACTTCTTCTTCCTATAGAAAAAGTTTTCTATATGAACATAATAAAATATCAGAACGGTTCCCACAATCACACAATGTTACCACGAATTAACCCTTTTAACAACTCCCACTAAATACATGCTTATTTAGAAGGTTTATGACATACCAATGGATAGAATTGTGAAAATCATTTTTATCCACCTTGAAAACACTGTCTAAATACAAGAAGGGAGAGAGGATAAAAACACATACCTAAACTGTAAAGAGAGAGATTTCATGCCCATGTTCAACATTAGTTTTATGAAGATTCCTTCAATAATAGTTTTGTAAAGATTTTACAAATTTACTTGGTTATAAGAACATATTACAACTTGAGTTTATTTTCTCCCCATTCCCTATAATGAAGTGATATTTGATATCAGTATTATTTGAATGAGAATGTTTTACTCGATTTCTAGTAATATTTATAACACTTTTATTATCAAAACCCAATAGAATGGGTAACACCACTTTAACAGGAAAATTATACAAGTGAGTCTTGATCCACATAAGTTATGTTGTAGCTTGTGTAGTAGTAATATATTCATCTTTATTTGTGTTAAGAGTAATAATTTGTTTTAGTATTCCAACTCACAAAAATTTACATGGGAAAGAAACATACACTAGATGTAGATATTCTATCATCCACACACCCTATCCCATCAGCATATGTATACCCAAAAAATCAATTATACCAGAGATATCATATTTGATACCAAAATATATTGTTCTTTTGATATATCTAATAATTTTTTACATTTAAAAAGATGATAAGATTTTAGAGAACATTGGAATATTACACATAAGGTAATGACATATCCTTATTTGGTCTTGATGAAGTTAGATATAAGAAAAATCTAAATATATTTATGAATTTATTAAAATATACCTTCTTTACTAATACATATATATAAAACATGGTTCCCACTGAAATTGGTGTGGAAACTAGTTTTAAATTTTCCATTCCAAATTTATTAAGAATTTATTAGGAATAATTCTATTATGATAGAAAAACAATGTTCTTTTTTTTTATATTTGTATACTAATAATATATTTTATTTCACAGAGAAAAGAAATTTCAAATAGTTTCTTCATCTCTTCATCACAAATTTCACATATTCTTTATCCATTACTAGAAAATAATATATCATCAACATAAAAAATTAAAAAGAGATGGATCTTATGATTTTCAATGACATAAAGATTACTACAAACTCTATCATTCTTAAACATTAAATTCCTTAAGAAGGAATCCAATTTGGAATGGAAAGATCTGGGAGTTTTATTTATCCTATAAAAATAATTCTTCATCTTTCAAAAATAACTTTTATTATTTGGAATTACAAATAAAAAATTTTCTTCAATATAAACTTCTTCATCAAGTTATCCATTTAGAAAAATAGGCTTAACATCCATCTGAAAAATTTTCAACTTCTTTTCACATCAATTTAATTAAGTATTATAAAAATTTAAATCATTACTAAATGATAAATGGTCCCATAAAAATAAATAGATTCAATTTTCGAGTAAAATTTTCAAACTAATTGTGATTTGTTTCTTATCGCTTCACCATCATTATTCAAATTGTTTTAGAACACAGTCTTTGTACAAATATGTTTTTTATTATTTAGTTCAGGTACAATTTCCCATGTATCATTCTTCTCAATATTTTAAAACTCTTCATTTATGTCATAAATGAACTCTTGATGCTAAAAATATTCATTGACATATTTTGTCTCTACTCTTGAATTCAAAGAAGTATGTGCAACAAACCTTGATGTAATTATTAATTGATATTTTTAATGTTGATCACAAACGATGTTTTCTAAATCCAACTATTTCCTCATCCTAGGATGAAATATATATAGATATGTCTCATCAATGGAAATATATGAGTCTAATTATTCTATTTTCAGGGCATCACGATTGTTGGAATTATTTTAATGTTGCTCAACAACAACCCTTTATTATTATCCATTCCATTTTCAGAAAGTTTCCATGAAATATCTCCTTAATAGTTTTCAAGAACATGCACCTAAAAATAATAAATTATATTTATTTTATATTTATTAAAACACCCATACCCTCTAGAATTGGGATCATATCCAAGAAATATTCCATCTTCACCTCTTTGATCAAATTTTCCATGATTTCTACCATTGTTTTCTATGATGTAGGTACTCCTGAATAACATAATGTTTTTTAAACATGGAATTTCAGTATAGAAAATTTCCCAAGGAGTCATATTATAAATTTTATTTAATTAATATTTATTATGGATATAAACTACTATACTCATTGCCTTCCTACATAAGTAGTGTGAGGCACCATGTACAATCAACATTGTATTCCCCATCTCTACCAAAATTATCTTATTCCTTTTAGAAACTTCATTATGTTATGGTTTTTATTATGAACTAAATTTATTATTAATACCATGTAATTTAGGATAAAATCCAAAATTTTCATTTTTATACTCCCCACCATTATTAGTTTACAGCTTCTTCACCGAATACTCCCATTACTTTTATAGTATTATTCTGAAACTCTTGATGATTTTTAGAGCATCTGATTTATTCATCAAATACATAATACATATAATTCAAGTAAAATCATGAATGAAAATAATTAAGTACTTGTATTTTAATGTTTATTGTTTACTCATTGGCCCGTAAATATCATAATGAATCTGTTCTAGGAGATGAGTTAACGGATTTCACCATTATTATGCACTAAGTTTATAATCATCCCTTTAAAACTAATAGAACAAGACCAATATATTATTCTTGTGATATCAATAATATCAAAAACACAACATCGCGTTTTCAACTTTTCCATTTTCTTTTAACATATATTCCCCAATATTTTATGTCAAAATTTATTTTCATAGATCATTATTAGATAACATGAATTTTGGATATCACCAACTTGAAATATGATTCCCTTTTTACATTAGCCTCTCATGAAAAATTTTATATCTCCAACTCTTAAAAGAATAAACATTTTATAAAAAATCATTTTTAACTTCATAATAGATTTTTGAAATATTAATAATGTTTTTTTCATCCCATCAATAAATAAAGAAAATTTTGATTTTAGATTTTTTTCCACAATAATATATGATCCAACACCTTTAATTATGAGTGATTTATATTCTCCAAACATCACTAATCAATATTTAATGTTTTTCAATTTCATTAATAGATTCAAAATATCTTATTATATGCGAAGATAAACCACTGTCCAAAATCCGGGTTTTTCTCCTTTTACAACATTGAGAGTAGTTTATAGAAAAAGAGTATTTTATATCCCTTTTCATTCGTTCACATACTACTTTTGAGATTTGTTATAAAAATTTCATTATTATATTATGAAAACAATGCATCCCTTAGAAATATATAAAATCTATTCACATATTTCACAAATAGTTTCCAAAGGTTGGAATATATTTTTAGTTTTTAATAAAGAATTCCCAGAATTCATTCTTTTATAGGATTGACCGTCCCTCAAACTTGTCTTCATGTTACTAATGATATTGTTGTAGTGTTGTTTATGGAATTAATACATTGTTTTTTTTATGAAAGAATCAAACACAATACAATCAGTAGCCCTAGAAATAATACTTTTACCTATAACACCCATTTATTCTAGAGTTGTAAATGTATTTTTTTCTACCATTATTACATTATATGATACTAGTTTTTTGAGACCCAAATGTTCTTCCATATTCCGAATATATATTCTTTAAATTATATTTCATTAAATATTTAACAGAATCACCTATATTACTAAAATTTTACATAGACATTGAAGTAAATTAAAATTATAAATTTTTAAATTTTTTGGTTTTAGATACATACATGATTTTCTCAACATTATTAATATTTGAAACTGCTTATTTTTTCTTATCAACCTTTAGAGATAATATTTTTTGATCATTATTAGGTTCAAAATTTATTGAACTTTAACAAATTTAATAAATAATAATATGAATCTTGTAACTCCAATTTTAGAGAAATTTTTTTGAACATGTTCTAAATATTCCTCCATCAATTTTATGCTTTGATCAAGATTTTACCTCTGATTATTTTCTTTTTCACGATTTTTCTTCAATTGATCATTCAATCCTAGAAAGATGGATTTATTTTTAAGAAATGATACATGATTTTTTTAGATTTATATTATTTTAAACTTATTTATTTCTCTTTCAAGTATTAATATCTTTCTAATAAGTCACTTAAAATCTATTTTTAGAGAAAATTATAATTGAGTATCTTCTTATTTAAAACTATTGCTTTCATCCCTAGAAAACCATTCATCATTTACATTATTAATATATATGTTTTCTGCAATAACTATACTATGTTTTTCAGTATCAAATTCATTTCCATAATCTTCATCATATTTTGACAAAAAATGTCTCCATTAAAGTTTAGATATCTTTTTATCTTTTCCCTTAGAATAATATTTTTATTTTTCAACATGTTTCTTAAAATATACTCTTACACTTCTTTCGTCCTCATAAGTTTTCCTTCATATTTTCATCAAGGTAAATTTTCAACAAAATTCCCAATTAATCCAATGTCAAAAAAGTTAGAGGTATCTTACCTTTGTACTTTATTATACCTATTGTAAATATTTTAGGAAACATGGACAAGGATTTATGAAAATGTTTAATAACCTCATCTTCTATGTCGGAGTCACCATGTTCTTTATATTCTGAAATATTCTTAGTTTTTTCATTCTTGATAGTTTTATGGGTGATATCTCTATCAAATATTTATTTTTTTTAATAACTCACTATATTATCATTTTATATGTAGTGGGAGTTCTATTAAGGTCATCCTAAGAGAGAGTTTCAGGATCTCTATCTTTTAAAGATTAAATTTTGGCCTCAAAATTTTCAAGAATAATTGATAAAATCTTTTACACAATAACTGAATCTTATAGCTTCTCACCAAGAAATATTATTGTGATAAAATATAATTCACCCTTGTAATTACATCACCAACATATTCATATTCACCCAATTTTAGATCTTCATAAAACACCCTCAAGATTTTTAACTTTTTTTATTACCCTTTATATCTTGTTCATAGAAAATTTTAGTCTTTTCCTAGATACCTTTAGAAGTTAAAACTCCCTTCACTCTTTGAAATTCACATTAAATGAGAGATGAAAGTAATGAATTTCTAGCCCTTCCATAGTTATACATACTTTTTATATCAATATATTTGAGAGGAATATTTTCAACAACATGATGAAATCCATATCTAGAAGGTTCAAAAACATAATAACCAAGAGAGATATGATATGAAATCATTCAAAATTTATATATATGATGGTAATTTCAATCAAAAACTGAAATCCATTTACTATTCACACATTTCATGTTCTCTATAAAAACATCTTATCAAAATATTATTTAATGCAATTAAGGAAGGGAACCTAGATCTGATACTAATTGAAAAAGGATCAATTAGGATTAGTTCCGCCACCGAGAGGGGGAGGGGTGAATTAATTATTTAATTTTATTTTATTTCATCCTTATTATATAACAACATTTTCCTCTTGTTGAATATTTTTAATTTTAAAAAAACCAAACATTCAAAAATCCATAGGAACACAAGTATTTACAATGTTCAATACTCAATGAGAGTAGCTAGTAATAATAATAGTCTGTAAATAATAAAATACCACAAAATTCCCTAGAAAACAATCTTTTTGTGTGGATATAATAAGTAAGAAGTAACCTTACTCTTCAATAGCACTATGATCAATAAAATAATGTATATTATTATTATATAAAAAATGATTTAAATAAAATATTTTAACCAGTTTATAAAACATGCCAATTATTTCCCAAAAATGTCACTTTATTTCCTCAATAACTTCCACTTTTTTAATTATTCATAAACAAATTATTCACTTTCTCACCCAACAACTAGTAGAAACTAATATCTAGAATTTTTATTAATACATAGTCATATTAATTACTCTAATTACTCTATCTTAATCTTCAATTTGGAAACAATTATAACTCTTCATACTAAAATAAAGTCTAATTTGTCATCTTGGAAATAATACTTATTGATTAGTGTGATCCAGTGAATCTTGACTATAAATCTTATGATCACAAATTCTCTACCCATAACTTATATGACTACTTCTCTCTCCCAAAGCAAATCCTTTTTCCATTATTTCTAAAAAAACCTCCAACACTTTGTATTTTGTGCTTTTGAATATAGTTAGTGTACATTGTACATTTACCCCTTTATTCAGGTGTTTATACAAAAATGTGGGAGCTTGAAATAGTTTTCCCAATCATAAAAATTAACATTATTGAATTTATTTAGGTATTAAAAAATCATTTGAACTTTTTTAAGGATTATAAAATACTTAATATTATTCTTTAATCTTCTCAAAACACCATCTTTCATAGAATCTAATAAAAAAAATTAGTCCTATCTTTTGAGTATGATAAATCATTATTTGGTGATTTTGATTATTCTTTTTACCACAGATTTAGTCTGATGGACAATCTTATTAAAATATCGTCTGATGCATTAGTAAATAATAGATTTAAAACATAGAAATCCATTTATTTTTCTATCAACACACTAAATATAATACAAATAAGTGATTGATCTCCCTGATGATCCTAGAAAACTGAAAATTGATGACTATATTATTAAACAATTTATTTAGACTTTTAGTCAATTGTAAGGATAATTGCTATTAGTTTTTATTCCTCACTCCAATAGATATACTCAATCGATTTATAGTCTAATAATATACGTTTGATTTTATTCCTCTGGAATATAAATTTTTTCAACTTTTATTCATTAACATTGTTGCAAGTTATAACGACTTTATAGCCCTTTTCATCCACATTATTCATTTTTTCATCAACTCCTAAGACTGGTGAAACTATGTCTCTGAGGAAATACATTATCCAATGAATTATTACATTAAATAATATCATTCTATAAATCATATCATCTTATTTACTAATGAATTTATCTTTTAAACAATTATCATTCTCAACCAACAATTCTAGTCCATCTGATAAAAATTGATTTGAACAATGTTCCACCTCTGATGGAACATTGATTCTGACACTCTATTAGTACCTAAAAATTTTGTAATGGATTATTCTAAATATAAATCATATAGAACTAATTAAATCAGGAAATTAAATCAATGCATCAAACAACTTTTGCATCTGGTACATCTAAAACTGACAATATGTGTCTAGAATACTTTAACTTCATAGAGACACCAATGTTTCAAATTTATTTTTTTATTCCACATAATTTTATTTCCATTTTAAATTATTCATGATGTTTATAACATTTAGGTCAATATAATATCATCTGATTTATTCTCCCCTAACTTCTTGGAGAAACAATTGTACACCCAAACACATTTTCTCCCACTTTCTTTCATAAATTATGGATCACCAGTTTTTAATAAAATTATTATGTTGAGAAATTTTATCATATGAAACAATAACTATATTTCATTATTTAAAACATTTCAAAAGTCATTTTTTATTTGACACATCTTCCCACTGTATTAAAAAGACTCCATTCTGGAAATATGAGCCCCAAATAAAAGTTACCAAGAAAAAAATTTTAAAATAGAAAACTAAAATTAAAGGAAATTCTTATGAGATCTGCAACCGATCTTCTAATTCTAATAATTCCTTTTTCTGATCACAAAAATATATGAAGTATGGTAATTTTTGTTAAATAAAAAAAATTATAAAAGGATCATCAATTTCATTAAAAAAACTCACCATCCAACTTCTAGATTACTTCATTAAAAAAAATCCTCCGGACTAAATAGTTTTAAAATCCCCATAGTGAAAAACTGAAAGGCATATTCCAAGACTCAATATTATAAACAATATTTAATTCCCCAATTTTCTATACCACATGATGTTAAAAATCAATAACATTACCCTAATTTGATATGATATTCTATCTTTAGAAATGAAATCATCTAAATTCAATTTAATGAACTATATATACCTTGATCTTAAGTCTTACAGGATACATAATGATTCTATGTTTCCTTAATCTAGGCCAAATTATGATTTTACCATTATTAGAAAATATTTTGATATCAGGGGCATTTTAATGGTCGTGAACCATTTGGGTGTGTCATACCGAAGCATGGACATACCCTTTTTCTATGTATGAGTCAGATCTAAACAATATACTTTATCATGGTACTCATTATCTATAAACTTATGCCTCAAAACCCCATTTTCCTTACATATAACCCAAATCTACACATAAATTTTTATGAAATATGTGTGTCTTGATTCCTATTCGATTATGATATATAGTCAAATACTGGATCACTAGTCCTAGACCTAGTCACATGGTTCCACTGATACCAAGTCCATTTTATTTGGAACATTTTCCAGATTACCTCTTCAATTTTAACCTAATATTGTGAAAGTGTATCCACATAAGAATCACTATATTTGGGAATTCTCCATATCTAACAACAATAATTTGATATATGTGGAATTTTATTTTATTTCATGATGTTAATCTTCATGAGATTATCCTAACACCATTGTTTCAAATTCCTAACAATCTGTCCAATTTTTAAGACCAAAAAACATTCAAAATAGTCTAAATTGTATGGATTGTATCTCTTACATAATAGCCAAATCTTTTTGAGAAGTCATGGTGCAGGTATTTTTATTTTAAATTTTTTACATTAAGGTTAAATTTATTCTTTTTTATATGCTTGTACTTTCCAAATACAAATGGAGAATTACCTTTCACATGTATTTCAACCCTATTTGGTAATCCCCAGAAACAAGGATGATTTCATAGTCATCTATTATTTCTCATACAGAGCCTATTGTGTCCAAATCTTTTCATAAATAAATACTAAATCATTTTAGATGAATATTCATTTCAAAACATTTTTATCCACTCAATAGATATAATGTTTTAGAGTTTTGGAGACTAGATATAAAATCTTCTTATTTCATAAAATATATTTAACATATACCATTGGATATTACCCCATATTACACTTCATAGGAAAACCAAAATTTGAAATTTCTTTATAAACAAGGGAAAAAACATAAGAAAGGGTGACATCAGATGCTATGTAAGGTTAAGAATGGTAGATATCAACACATGATCTTATGAAAGCATAATATTATTATAAGGGTATAATATCAAGACATAAAATTATAATTTCATACCCAATCTTAAAGTTATTGTAAAATTTATTTATAGCATAAAATAGTGTCATTTCATGATTCATAAATCATCATAATGAGAAATCATCATAACCCAATCATAAACCATAAGTTCATGTTATAAAACTTCATGGAAGCATTATATGTATACAAACAATTTAATATTTCATGTTTAACTACTAAGAACATTAAATCATAAATCAACACATATTTCCCATAGTAGATTATTAACATTGGATTGTTTCCCATAATAGATCAAGAACATTTACTTCATTCCTATAATGTATCAGACAATTTTACTTGTTTCCCATTACTAGCTCATGAGATATAATACTTTACCCAATGCATTGGAGGGAGATATATGTCCCACATGGTAAATAATGAAATCCATACATATGTGTTACAAAAGATCATAAAACATACATCATATAATCCTATAATTACATGTGAAAAAAATAGGTTCTATATTTCATTTAATCATTACATAACCCCTGAAAATGGGTTTTATAAAAATCTAATCATCATAAACATTACCATCTAGGGAAATAAAAATGATGGTATCATTGGATCATATCCCCAGTAAAAAACAACTAATGATAAATATTTCTGTAACTAATTAATATAAATACTATTAAAAGAACATTATAAAAATTCCTTAAGAAAATACCCTTTTCATTTTAAGATCAACTCTCAAAAACTAAAAACTTCCAAAACACCATGGGAAAATTTTCTTTGAATGTATTATAGAAATTTCTAAATTAAACCTGAAATTTTTGAGTGTTCATAATAGAGGGAATATTTTCTCATGATATATAAGTTAAAATCAAACATTTCCTTTATATTTTTGTCAAAAATTATCACAATTAGAAAAATAAAAGATGATTCGAAGTAATTTTTTTAACAAAGTCAAAAAATGGCCAAAAATTCTTTAATAAATCACTAAATAATATTAACATGATTCTAGAAACATTTTTAGAAAATATGGATATTGAAGAAAAGGGAATTTTGACTGAAGGGATAAATAAAGTCAATTTTCCTTAAAATCATTGTATGTCGGAGTGAGTGTCTCAAGAGGGGGGGGGGGGGGGGGTTAATTGAGTACCCAATAAAACATTCATCTAAAATGTATTTAAATAAAATCTCCCTATTAAATAAAATATCCCATTTTACCAAAATATTATTTTGATATACATTTTTATCTTTGAGAATAATTTCTCAAAATATTGATTATGTCTTAGGAAAAACAATATACAATATTATTATATTATTTGAAATAAATTTTCTTAATCAAAATCATATATAAACACTAATTAAGATTAACTATCAAATTTCTATTTTTATAGTTTAAAAAAATTTGGTATTTAAGTAATTAAATAATGTAAAAAACACACTATTGAATTTGAATACAAGAGTTTTTGTATCAAGATTATAACTACTCCTATCCACATGGAAATAACCTACTAAAAAGTAGTTTATATAATAATAAGCTTTTATCCACAACCTAGAATAGGTGTTCTAATAGTTTACAAACTGTACATTCCACATAGAACTACTTCCATAGTAATTTTTAGAGTAAAAATAGAACATGTCACAACCAAACCTCTTCCACATAATGTGGAAATAAGAGTAAAAGGAGTTGAGAAGATATATATATATATATATTCTAGTTTAAAGAAGGATAAAATGTAAGCTAGAATAAAAAATATTAAGGCATAATACTAAAAATGTAAATATAAATAAATAAATGGATAATGTAAGAAGATAAAAGTGATCATCATGACTTGTCATATATCCATTAAAGATCATGACTCTCAAATTTATTTGAACTATAGCTCGAGTCGAGTTACAGAATTTTCTAAATAACGGAGTATCAAAATATCATTCTCATGAGTCTATAATAAGTTTTCCAAATATTCAATGGCATTAACTTTTTATGTATTTAATTTCATGTAAAAATTCTTCTTGTTTGAAACACTACATATCTACTCAATTCTCTTAATGTGTAAATGTATATATTTTCATCAAGCACTTCCCATTCTAGTAGGAAGGTGTCTCATTCATATTTAATTAATTATAGTAGAAAATAGAATATATCGGATATTCATCTCGTCATATTTCACATTCTAACACTATCTTTAATGCATCTATGCCAAAAAATTAAAGAGTAGTCATTAAAATAAGTTTGAAAATTAAATTCTATAAACTATCTGTTAGAGAAATTTAATTCCAAATTATCATAAACACCGATGGTCTATCTTTTGAGTGGTTCCCCATCTGGTGGTGACTACTAGAAATTGAAACACATCAATTATTCTCAATGTCTATTGGTGATACATTGGAACAATGTCTTTATCTAGCAGCGAGTCAGAGTCTGGCGGTGTCTGAGGCCATCAGTGACTACGGATGAGGGTGAGGCCTCCTAGTACTTAGCTAATTTTAGATTGTACTGATGACTATTCCTTGATGGTGTATCAAAAAGATAGTTTATCAAGGTGATGGTTAGAAATTTTTGGTGGTGGGAATCTTCTATACTTTCTAAAATTTCCATCTCATTGTTAAATCATTGCTGATAGTGACACATCCTTGGTGATGTCTTAATGAAATGACGAGACTACCTTGGTGGTGAGTCATTGTTGGTGGTGTATCATACTTAGGAAAATTTCACAAATCTATCTCATAATGAAAAATGATAACGAAAAAATGGAACTCATTGATTATCACAATAATAATTATTTAATGATCATTAAAACATGGAGGTCGACAATATACCCCTTTTTGATGATCAAAAATCACATAATTCTATATTATTGGAATCAAAGGTAAATCATGATAGTTTAGACATATGGTATCAAAGATAAATAAGAGAAGTAATTAATCAAAAATTATTAAAGGAAAATGAATATAAGGAAAGAAATATACAACATAGTAACAAAGGAATACAGATACATATTTGGGAGAAAAGAAAATTTCTCCTGAAATAAATTCCATAACAGAGTTCTTTTCCTCTTGGGATTATCAAAAATTGCACAATAAAATAGGAAAAAATAATTGAATATAAATAAAATAAGAATACAAGATAAAAAATAATATTAATGAAAAAAATAAGAGAAATAAGATAATTTATATTGAAAAAGTTAGTGTGGGTATAATAAAAAAGTACCAACATAAAATTTAATGAATGATATTCCCATAAAAAAAATTCCGATCAAATCTTCTTCGTATGCTCTTTTGAAAGAATCAACAATGCTTTTCCCTTGTCCTAGGTTGAGGTAGAGGGATTAGTAGCCGGTCTTGAGGTAACTAGAGTAATGGATGAGGGTATTGAAGGGATAACAGAAGTAACACCAAAAATAGATTAGGGAGGTCTAGGATTTCGATTGAGGGTCGGCCGGAGGTGCAATAATGCCTACCTAGAAGTTTGATAAAATGGCCTGAACATACCTAGGAAAGGTGTATGAGGGTATCTATCCACTTTTAACTATAAATACTCTAGGGTAGTTACAGGATGTGTTAGGTGAGAAGTAAAAGTGATGGCCTCATGAGCTACAACAACCATACCTTGCACATGTAGAATTGGTTTCATAAGGTGTATTAATTCAGTTATAATATTTCAACCTCACTCCATATCACCCAAAATGTATTTCCTATCTTCCATAAAAAGCTTCAACAAAGGAGTCATGACTTTCAACATGTCAACTCTTTTCTTAAAATATTGGGTCAGAGGAGGTAACTTAAAATTCGTAGTAAGAAATGTGAAATTGATATTAATGTCATGATTAGTATATTTCCTAGAGATATAACACTTCATTGCCTTAGTTATTGTCTCTCAGTCATAATCAATTTCTTTAACATATTATTTAATCAACTTGAGAATTTTATCACTGTTATACCTTATTTTACTTAAGGTATATTGAGGTTTTGCAGTGGAATCACAAGATGTACCAGTAGAAGAAACACTAATCTCTTCTCTGATCATAGATCTATGTAAATCACCCACGAAAATAGGTGGTGGAGGAGTAGTATAACTATATTACACTAAGGTCTGATTTTCAACAATCTCATGAAGGGAATCCATAAATGATATGAAGGAATATTTCATCCATTAAAAGGTATATTTTAAGTATTCCAATGCTTTATCTATGCTTCTATTCTAAATTTCAAAATCTTTTATATGGTGCATGATATTTGGATGAATGCGATGAGTCAACAAAACAATGTGATATCTCACATATTTTTCACTTCACTTAGTAAGAAGTGGTTCTTGAATCTTCAAATGCTTACCAAAATCAGAGACTATATTTCTCTAAAAACATCCTAGTCACCCATGCTGACCACATCAATATGAATATGATAGACAATAAGTGTAAGATCTCTCACAAAGGAAAATTTACTTTTCTCATAAGATGCATCAATCTGACCAATAAAAGAACCCTCAGGATCTATTTATTCTCGAATAGTTAGTCCACCATTATTTAGTGGGGACTCACAAAACTTATCCTATTATTCATACTTTGGGTCGGTCCATCTTTATAAAGGCTTTACATGAATCTCAACCAATGATGGATTAATAGTAATATACACAACATCAGGTAAAATTTTAATAAGAAAAGTCTCACTAGAATCAATCATATCTCTCAACTATACATCAGTGTGGGTCTCAATAGATCTATTCTTATAAACAAACTACTATAAATGTTCTACTTCCATCTATTCATCCACATGCTTTTCAATAGCAGAAATAATTCTCATTTGATCAACAAAAACATGATCTGACTCTGGCTGATCATCAAAAATAAACACATAGTTTCCATCAATAGCAGAATCAACAACTTGATGACTTCCATGACTTGGTTAATGATCGCACCAATATATACATCTCATTTTTATTTGGAATCAAATTCTACTTAACTAATAAAACTAGGCATCTATTATGATCTGAAAAAATAACCAATAGGAGAAAGAAGCATATCTTCAGGAATACCAACATCCTATCTTCTAATTTTCCCACAGTAATTAACTAGATTTGATCCTTCATCATCATAATCTCCATTATCAAGATCATTTTCATCTACACTTCATTTTCTATTTCCTTCATTTTCATTTTTGATTTCCTTCATTTGCATCATAACCATTATCTTTATCTAATTTATAACTACTTTTGAAATGAACTTCTATATAAACTCTAGTCTCTTTATCATTATTATTTACTAACTTGTCTATCTTACGGAGAGTCCTTGGTGGACTTGGATCTCTAGATGTGATAGTAAAATATCTAGGAGATATGTTAGTGTCACTACCCACATAAAAAAATTACTTCTCCTCTTGTTATCTAGAGGCATTAGACTCTTATTATTTTCACTATCAGAGTACTCGACAATTTCATCACTCTCTGTACCAGGTTTAACGAGGTGTCTCGGTCTAGATGGGTGGTCAACTGGATTATAATCATCATATAGATTTTCATTATCCGCTACCCATTTATTTTTCCATCAGTTCCAATTGATATTTATCATTCTACAAATTATACTTATAATTCTAAAGCCACCACATCCAAAAAATATTGCACATCTTCAATAACTTTCCAATAGGAATTAACCATAGTAGAAATCATCTTTGGGTGGATCAGATAATTTGATCTAGTGGTTTTCTTGATCATTTACATTATTAGAATCATTAGGTATCTACAATGTTTTATCTTCTTGACAATTTATATAAGAAACAAAAAATAGATATCTTGATACCTTATGGTAGAAAATTCATCCTTCGTTGGACACAACAAGTGCTGGATAAATTTGAAGAGGAAACTACATTCACCATCTTACTCATAGGAAATCTTCCTACCTATTCCATATCTAGTGAAATCAGGTATGGATTATTCATAGATGAAATTATCACCATTATTAGGAATAATTACTTGGTATTCATTTAAAAAACCATCAAGTATTACTTTTAAATAACTATCCAATATCCTTGATGAAAAAGAGGTTTTATGACCTGTAAGCCTACATCACACCTAGTACTCTTCTTCTTCATCAAAACCAATATCCACATACTGATAAAACCGATATACCAACCTATGATATTATAGAATATAATTTGGAGAGAACCACTCCAAATATCCTTGGATATGTATAAAATTCATCACTAACAACTTACTAGATAACAACAATTCAGAATAAACTTATTTATTTGGAATGAATACTCTTTTTAGAAGCTATGGATTCACTAGTCCTACTGGTTCATGACGAATTGGTTCCCCATATTGCTTCATTTTAGAGTGTGATTTTCGTCGTGAAGACTATAAAGGTCGCTTCACTCAGGCCACAGAGGTTTTCCTAGCTATCCTAGTCGAAGGAGAAGGAAAGGTAAAAAGGTAGAAAAGTTGGGAGGGAATGATTGAATTGGGCTTGAGAAAAAATGAGCAAGGAAAGAGTTCACAATGAAACTAAACAAAGTTCTACATTTATCATTTTGTTTTTTAGATCAAAATAAAGAAATTTGGAATGGGGATAAATTCAAAATTTAATTAAAATGTGAACCAAAGCATAAAAATTAAATAAAATACCACTAAAATAAAACCAGTGGTCTAAAACTAAGAAATGAAATTTTTTACAAAGGCACAATATATAAATGGTGAGATGTAAATGGTGAGAAGTATTCAAAAATTAGAATTATTCAATTGTGAGACGTCTTTAATAGTGATAAATTCACTATTATGAGACATTTACAATGGTGAGTCCCATAAAATTTGTCACGACCCATCCTCAGGGCCCGTTTTGTAACTACCCCAAGCCTGCCTTCCATAGGCCAAGGGCTGAGGACTAGCACCAAAGGCGTAAATCCCTATAAAAGGGAAGACGTTGCCTTTATAATGTAAACAAACACAACAGAGTATGCATGTGAAGTAAGCACTAAGTAAAACTGGGTACAAGGTAAGTGCTGAAAAGTAAATGGGCCAGTATACAAACCCAACTAAAAGTACAGGACAACTGAAAGTAAAGTACAAAAACAGTAAGTAAAATAGCAAAACTGAGTCGTCCTCTGGAAATCCCACCTGAAGGGTGGGTACGGATAGTCTCCTCAGCTCCTTGGGTCTGGTCATCCACTTCGTGTACAACCGACCAAGTGGTCCACCTCCGAGTACCGTCCAGCTCCACAAGCCTCCACCTCGATCAGTGTTGTCTATCATCGACATCCAACACAACTTAGTGTGGGCATAGCCCATGCAGAGGTGAGTATACGATACTCAGTAGGGACCCCGAGACCCACAAAGGTCTCTCAGAGTCCACGAAGGATAAACCACAAGGGAAATTTACAATCACAAAGTATCAAACAACTTTACATAGGTATATGCCCATACATATACCTAAGTCATAAATTACAAAACGGCTCCAACTCTCGATCCCAAGCACAACCCAGTCCACACAGGAAAACACAACCTAGTCCACACAGGAAGGCACAACCCAGTCCACAAAGGAAAGCAAGTCAATCACATTGATGATAATGATTAAAAATCAAGACTCATATTACATGTGTATACTTCTTTCATATAGCGATAGAGATGATCAGATGTATCCACTGATTCGTCTAAGCTATCAGACCCACACAGGATAGAAGACCAGCTAAGCTGTCAGACCAACACAGGATACAAGTCCAACAACTCTGCCAGACCAACACATGATACAATTACAGAGGTCAATACTGCCGAACCCACACAGGATACACGAATAGTATCCATCGTTGTCGAACCCACAGAGGATACCAATATGGTAGTCGTCGCTGTCGAAGCCACGAAGGATTCTAGTACAGTAGTCGATGCAGTCGCAGCCAACTCTAGGGTTCCCGCACACAACATGCTCGATTCTGGGAGGGTCCTCTCCTCGAGCAAGAAAGAGTCGATACATCAACTATCATGAAGTCTAGAGTTGATGTATCCCAAAGCTCCATCTCATCAAAAGAATCCCAACACGATAGACGGTGCGTCAATCGGACACCCGGTCTGAGAGTTATTGGATTTTCTGTTCTAGGGGCCCGATTGGTTTTTAAGCTAAAACCAACCCAACCATACTCTAGATGCATCCATACCTCAATAGGAGTATTCCAAAAGTACTATGTCAACAAAAGTAAATCAACTTATTTGACGACACGTCAATCGGACGTCCGGTCTTTAAGTTATAAGTGTTTCCGCTCCAAGGGCCTAGTTTGTTTCGGGTTCGAACCAACCCGGCCGTACCCAAACTTTTTAGAATCCTCAAGTGTAATATACCAAAACGACCGCTTCTATCTGAGGATTCCTACGCAACTGATGGGGCGTCGATCAGAGGTCCATAGCTCAAGTTATGTGAAAGGACCAAAAAACGGTCCGAAGTGGGGGTCTGGGCACGGTCTGACCCGGCCCAACCCCCTTGGGCGGCCCGAACCGGGTCCGACCCGGTAGGGAACGGACCGGATCGGCCGGTGCGGCCCGGTCCGCATGAACCGCCCCGGCCTAGCCGGGGGCTGTGTGCAGGCTCGACCATCTGGCAGAGCGGGGGCGCGACCCCCCTGTTCTGCGGACACGACGCCATGATGGCGCCGCTGTCTCCCTCAGATCCCGCTTGACCGCAGGATCCCTCCCCCACCACCACGGCCGATGCCATGGCGGGCTTCTGCCGGCGGTGTGCCGGGGCAGAGCTGCCTCCATGCGGACGACTGGTGCTGATCGTCGACTCTGGCCGCCGGCGCCGCCGTGCCGGCGACCCGTGCCACGGGGGTCTTCCGTGGGCCACCAGAGTCATTACGGTGGTCCGTTTTTGCTTCTGACTGCGACTGCGGTCGTCTCGGGATCCATAATTCACTGCGAAGGCCCCCAATCGCCATTTCGGTCCTGTTTTGTCATTGCCAAACACCCCACGCATCAAGAACAAAATAGCGGTGTGTCCGGACTTGTTCATTAGTCCGTACCCACCGCATTAGTGGCTCAAAACATCACCCGTAAATTAAATGACATGTTCGACTGTATAAAACATAAATACGAGATATACAAATCCCCCTACCTTGAATTTGTTGTCGTATGTCGTCAATCCGAGGAAGACAAGCATTGTGGTAGATGAGCATCGCGGAAGAATGGTTTCATTCCTTCAATGATGGAGGAAGGGTCGATGTCGTAGGCGACGTAAGCTCTTGACGTCAAGGTGTATCCGAGGAAGAAGTTCTCTGCGTTCTTCGCCGGGGGAGTTCTTTGTTGAAGAACGGTTCACCTCCCTTTAATCCCCCAGAGCCTTTTCTCAAAAGTGTTTTTCCAATGCCAAAAAGAATAAGGTGGCTCACCAATTAATATAATTTTCATGCAATTCTTATTAATTCCAACGTGGTGACAAATAAAGTAATGCAGACATTAATTAATTGGGTTCCATGTTTAATGGGAAGATGGAGGTGGGAAGGCTCCACCATAATAAATGAGTGGTGTTGTCAAAGTAAACATCAAGGAATTGATGGGGCGTTAAATGTTGGAGCTTGTGTGGGCCCCACCTCACAAAATAAAATTTGTGTACCACCAAATTTTATTTAATTTTTAGGAATAAACCCCAAAAATTAACTTTCATCCTGTACAAAATGAAACTGAAGTAAAGGTCCCCTTAAAAAAATACCGGCATTGTGAGTTCACTGGTGCCCTTAGATTTCAAATCTGAGCACCACTTCAAAAGATAGAAAAACCCGCTCGTTCATTCACTGAACATACCCAAGGTAAACATTAGCAAATTATTCTGGGCACACCGAGCCTCAGAATCAGGTGCCGTCGGAAACTGCGTACTCGTAAAATTCCAAATAATTCAAGAAAAAAATTTCCCTGAAATTTATGGGACTTTATATTACTCCCACCTAAGGTCTTTACAACCCCGTAAAGCTATAACATAACAAGGGAAACAAAAAGGGGTACTGAGCACGCATCTGAGCCTCCTGCTCCCATGTTCTCTCCTAAATGTTCTCGTGCTTCCAGCGAACTTGCAATAGAGGAATCGACCGCCCACAAAGGACCCTCTCCGGTCAATCCTTGATCTCCACCGAAACCTCCAAGAATGTATCCTCGTCGTCGATGTACTACTCCCTGAGATCGATGGTGTGGGTCGGGTCTTGCACGTATCTCCTCAGCTGAGATACGTGGAAGACGTCATGCACCCGGTGCAACTAAGGTGGAAGGTCCAGGTGGACTCTACCTCACCTAATCTCCTAAGGACCCGGAAAAGCCCGATGAAGTGCAGAGATAACTTTCCACCCTGACCAATTCTCCGTAGACCTCGTTGAGGTGAGACCCATAGGAAAATGTGGTTGCCATCCTCAAACTCCATTGGTCTCCGTCTATTATAAGCATAGGAATTCTGTCTGCTTGGTGCAGTCCTCATCCACTCCTGGATGATCTGCACCTTCTCCGTCGTAGCCTGAACCATCTCTGGTTCTACAAGTGCCGACTCCCCAGGGTCAGTCCAGCACAAAGGTGATCTGCATGGTCAGTCGTACAATGCCTCTAATGGTTCCATCCCAATGGTGGAGTGATAGCTGTTGTTGTATGGAAACTCCACCAAGGTAAAATGATCCTCCCAGCTGCGACCAAAGTCAAGGACACATGCACAGAGCATGTCCTCAAGTGTCTGAATGGTCCTCTCTGTCTGGCCATCCGCCTAAGGATGGAAGGCGGTGCTCAGATGTAGCTGTGTCCCAAAATCCTCTTGTAACCCCTTCCAAAGTCGGGAAGTAAAGAGAGTGTCTCGATCAGAGACGATAGATGATGGAACTCCATGAAGTCATACGATCTCCTAGACATAGAGGCGTCCCAATCTCTCTACTGAGCCCTACTCCCTGATCGGTAGAAAGTGGGCCGACTTGGTGAGTCAGTCAACAATCACCCAGATAGAGTTGTGTCCTCCAGAAGTATGTGGAAGGCCCATAAAAAAATCTATTGATATTCCATCCCACTTCCACTCTGGGACCTCTAAGGGTTGTACCAAGCCTGTAGGTACCTGGTGCTCTGCCTTCACTTACTGACAAGTGAGGCATCGCAAAATGAACTCCGCTACAACCTTCTTCATACTCGGCCTCCAGTGCTGTCTCCTGAGGTCCTAACACACCTTCTCCACTCTCGGATGTACCGTTATAGGGGAAGTGTAAAACTAACTCATCGCTTCCACCTATAGTGCAACTGGTACCATGGTACGTCCCATGAAAAGGATGACATGCTCCCCACCTTCATAAAATCCATCGGGTGCTAGCCCTGAGGATATCTGAGAATGTCGTGCCTCACAATCAACGTCCCCATGCTATGCCTCTCTGACCCGCTAAAGTAGTAGAGGAGTGACTGTGGAAGAATATAGAAATTCTTCCCCATATCTATCCACGAGGGATATCTGTAATGCGTCTAGCTGCTCCGTCGCCTCCCCTAGTAGCTGTATTCCCGATCTTCTACTGAGGGAATCATCCACAACGTTCCCCTTCCCAAGAGTATATGCAATCTCAAAGTCATAATCCTGAAAAAACTAGATCCATCACTATTATCTCAGGTTCAGGTCCTTCTGCGAGAAGATGTACCTGATACTCTGGTGGTCAGAATAGACTGTAGAGCACTCGCCCATCAGATAGTGCCTCCATATCTTCAGGGCTAAGACCACTGCTTCTAACTCCAGGTAATGGGTAGCATAGTTCTACTTTGGCCCCCTCAAATTCTATGAACCGTAAGTGATCACCGCTCGCTCTTACATCAGGACACACACAAGTATGGTCTCTGATTCGTCATAGTAAACTACGTACCCAATTCTCTCCCCTGGTATCCTCAAGATGGGTGCACTGGTCAATCTATGCCTTAGCTTTTGAAAGCTCTGTTAACATCTGTCTGACCACACGAAGGGTTTCCCCTTCTTCGTTAAAGCTGTAAGCGATGCTGAAACTCTAGAGAAGTCTAGAAAAAATCTCTGATAGTCCCCAGCCAGACCTTGGAAACTCCGCCCCCCCGTCAGGCTCCTGGGTGGCTCCCAAGCAATTACTGCCTCGATCTTCACGGGATCCACTGTAAATACCTCCTTTGAGATGACATGCCCCAAGAAGTGAATCTCTCGAATCCAGAACCGGATCTTCGAGAGCTTACCATAAAGCTGGTGATCTTGGAGTGTATCCAGTACAACCCACAAGTGGTAGGAGTGCTCCTCCTCGGTAGTCGAGTAAATCAGTATGTCTTCAATGAAGACTATGACAAACCGATCGAGGTAAGGCTAGAAGATCCTATTCATGAGACAAATGAACATTACTGGAGCATTGGTCATGACAAAGGGAATAACCAAGAACTCGTAGTGGCCATACCGACACCTGATGGCTGCCTTCTGCACATCCTCATCTCGAACTCTGAGATGGTGATAGTCTGACCTGAGTTCTATCATTGAGAACTATCATGCTCCCTTGAGTAGATCAAAGAGGTCATAAATCCTCGGAAGGGGTTACTTTTTCCTCACGATCACCTGGTTCAGGTGATGGTATTAAAATCATAGTTGCAAGCTCCCATCCACCTTCTTGGCGAACAAAATTAGATAATCCCAGGGTGAAACACTAGGTCAGATGATAGCTTTTCCCTGTAAGTCCTCTAGCATTACCCGCAGCTCACGAAGCTCGGCGAGAGCCATCCGATATGCTGAAGTGGATATCGGTGAAGTCTCAGGGTACATGTCTATGTAGAAATATACCTCTCTGTGAGGAGGTATTCCTGGAACTTCTTCAGGGAAAACGACCGCAGACTGATCCACCACACTAGGAAAACTGGGACTCCACACGTCAACTGCTCTGAGGATAATACTAGCGAACCGATGTGTGATTGGATGCCCTCTCCTCTGTGTATATCCATCCAGCACTGCAAAGGCACCCTTCTCGCTGGTGAAGGTGAACCTGGTCCAATCTGTGTGGACACACCGCACTTTGCGCCTAATACAGTCGGTCTGGGCATGGACTGTAGATAACTAGTCCATACCCAAGATGACGTCGTAAGGCCTCGACGCCACTACAAGAAGATCCTAGTCGAAGCTCTCGCCTCCTAGAGTAAGCTCACACTGCCTGCACCACTGCGTAATCATCCAGTCTGCTCTCGTATGAGTCTCTAGCTGTAAGGATAAAGCCAACGGCTCCGTCGGAATCTCCGAGCTCCGAACAAGGGCAGCAACAATAAAAGAATGACTTACACCTGTGTCTATAAGAACTGTAGAAAGGGTAGAGTAGACACAATTAGTACATCGAATCATATCAGGTGTGTCGTGGTCATAAGCCTCTGTTGCCTGGAGCTGAGCCTGCCTCTGCCCGCCAGCTCCCTGTGGTCGGGGTGGACCTCCTGGGGGTGGTAGTGGTAGAGCCTAGAAACGTCGTCCACCAACCGCTGCTCGGCATGATCCTCTGCCTCGTCTGCCTTCTCCCTACGGACTGCCACAGTCGAACCTCTGCCTTTGCTTGGGAGGACCTTCCAAAGTCTGTTGGTCATCTTCATGGCAGGTCAGGAAATCACGAGCCATGTGGCCCTACCCGCCGCATGTATATCACTGTCTGCTCCTTGTAAGGCTTGCTCTGTGTCGTGTGCCCCACACAACCGAACCTGTATCCTGAGGTCGCACACCTGATGGCCCAGCCCGTTTGGACCCCTGCAACATCTGTCGACTACCATCTGCAGAGGACTCCGCTATGTGTCACCCTGTGGTGGGTCTCGCTGCTGTTGGATGCTCGGCAAGGAAGCTCTCCACTAAAAGGGCTCTCTCTAGCACCCCTGCCTGCATCAGTATTCTGAGGTGAACCATTGAAGCTCTGATCTCGTGCCTTAGTCCCTGATGGATGGTCCAAGTCCAAATGAATGGGTCCAGTACCATATCTGTGGAGTAGCGTGAGAGGTCAGTAAACCTCACTGAGTACTGAGCTACTGTCATACTGCCCTGCAGTAGATGTAGTAACTCTTGGATGTGCACTGCACGGAGGGTGGCTGGAAAAAAATCCAAGTGGAAGAGGCACTCGAAGTCCATCCAAAGTATAGATGCGTTTTCGTGAACCTAGAGCATCAATATCCACCATCTACTTTCTGCTGCGTGCAGAAGACTTCAGCAAGGATCACCATAAGGTCATCTGGTGTCCCTACCAATCTGAAGACACTAATGATAGCCTCTAGCCAATCCTCCGCTGCCTGAGTGTCCGTCTCTCTACAGAACCAGGGTGGCCTCTATCGCTAAAAATCATGAAAAGCGCTCAGGCGGCGTGCACTCTCCGCCGCTGGGGTTGGTAGCATCGGTGACTCAGCGGGTAGTGGTATCGCTGGTGCCTCCGCTGTGATGGGGCCCTATACAGAGGCCTCATCGCTAGATGGGTTGCCATCTCACACGTAACTAGGAAACCTGGCTGGCTACCTTCGTGGGGCCATCCTGGAAAGAAACAAGTGCACCATGGTCAAACAGTATACCTGGTGAGCTAACACAAAGTAATCACAATGAATGCTTTTGAAAGGACCACACACGCAATCAGTGTTTTCGTGCTCTGAGTTGGAAATCAGGGGTCAGGGTCCTGGTGTATGGATACGTCGGTTGCCACACCAACACTGGACTCCTTAGACTGGAAAACACACTCAATACTCTTAACACTATTGCTTCACAGAAAAGAAGGATCAGAGGCTTAAGTTCTGTGGTAGAACCAACTCCACTGATACCGATTTGTCAGGACCCGTCCTCGGGGCCCGTTCCATGACTACCCCAAGCCCGCCTTCCATAGTCTAGGGGCTGGTGACTAGCCCCAAAGGCGTAAATCCCGATAAAACGGAAGGCATTACCTTTATAAAGTAATCAAACACAACAGAGTAGGCAAGTGAAGTAAGCACTAAGTAAAACTGGGTAAAAGGTAAGTACTGAAAAGTAAATGGGCCAGTATACAAACCCAAGTAAAAGATCAGTACAACTGAAAGTAAAGTACAACAACAGTAAGTAAAACAGCAACACTGAGTCGTCCTACATAAATCCCACCTGAAGGGCGGGTACAGATAGCCTCCTCAGCTCCTCGGGTCTACCTGTACACTCTGTGTATGTCCCTCCAAGTGGTCCACCTCCGGGTACCATCCAGCTCCACAAGCCTCCACCTCGATCAGTGCTATCTGTCGTCTGTATCCAACACAACATAGTGCGGGCATATCCCGTGCAGGGGTGAGTATACGATACTCAGTAAGGACCCGGAGGCCCCTGAAGGTCTCTCAGAATCCACGAAGGATAATCCACAAAATAAAGATACATTCATGAAGTATCAACCAACTTTTCTTAGGTATATTCCCATACAGATACCTAAGTTATCAATTACAAAATGGATCCAAATATCGAGCCCAAACACATCCCAGTCCACACTGGAAAACACAACCCATTCCACAGAGGAAGCACAACCCTGTCCACACAAGAAAACAAGTCAATCACATCGATGATAATGATTGAAAATAAAGATTCAGCTCACACAGGTATATTTATTTCTAATAGAGATAGAGATGATCATATGTAGCCATCGATTCATTTAAGCTTTCAGACCCACACATGATACAAGAGCAGCTAAGCTGTCGGACCCACACATGATACAAGACTAGATACTCTACCGGACCCACATAGGATACAAGTACAGAAGTCAATACTACCGGAACCACATAGGATACAAGAATAGTAGCCATTGTTGTTGAACCCACAGAGGATTCCAGTATGGTAGTCATTGCTGTCGAACCAACCGAGGATTCCAATACAGTAGGTGATGTAGTCGTAGCCACCTCTAGGGTTCCCGCACACAGCATGCTCGATTCCAGGAGGGTCAGATCCATGAGCAAGAGAGATTCAACACATCAACGTCCACAAAGTCTAGAGTTCATGTATCTTAAAGCTCAGTCTCGTCAAAAGAAACCCAACACGACAGACAGTGCGTCAATCAGACGCCCAGTCGGAGAGTTATTGGCTTTTCCATTCAAGGGGCCCGGTTGGTTTTTAACATAAAACCAACCCGACCATACTCCGGAGGCTTCAATACCTCAAGAGGAGTATTCCAAAAGAACCGTCTCAACAAATGGAATTCAACGTAGTTGACGACACATCAATCGGACATCCGTTCCTTATGTTATAAACCATTCCACTCCAAGGGCCCAGTTGGTTTCGGGTTCGAACCAACCCGAATGTACCCAAATTTCATTGAAACTGCAAGTGTAATATACCAAAATACCCGTCTCAATCCAAGGATTCCTACGCAACTGATAGTGCATCCATCGTAGGTCCATAGCTCATGTTATGGAAAAAATACCTAAAGACGGTCCGAAGTCGGGGTCTGGGCCCGGTCCGACCCGGCCCAACCCCACCTGGGTCGACCCGACCCAGGTCCGGGTCCAGCCTTGCTGAGCATGGCTCGGTCTATGTGACCCCCCTGGCCCAGCCAGGGGGGTGGTGGTGTGCTGGCTCGGCTAGCTGGCCGAGCGGGGGGCGCGTCCCCCCTGTTCCGTGGACGCGGTTCCAGGCTTGCGCCACTGTCTCTGCCGAATCCCGCGTGGCTGCAAGATCCCTCCCTCACCGCCATGAATGATGCCATGGACAGATTCTTTCGGTGGCATGCTGGGGAACAGCCGCCGCCGGGGTCTTCCGCAGGCCACCAGAGTCATTCCGGTGGTCCATTTTTGCTTCCAACTACACCTGCGGTCATCTCGGGATCCGTGCTTCACTGTGAAGGCCCCCAATCTCCATTACAGTCCCGTTTCATCATCGAAAAACACCCTGTGCATCATGAACAAAATAGCACTGTGTCCGGACATGTTCGTTAGTTCGTACCCATCGCGTTAGTGGTTCAAAACATCACCCATCAATTAAATTCCATGTTTGAGAGTATAAAAAATAAATATGAGATATACAAATCCCCCTACCTCGACTTTGATTTCATACGTCGTCGATCTGCGGAAGATGAGCGTCGCGGTAGACGGGTGTTTCGGAAGAATGGTGTCGTTCTGTCAATGATGGAGGAAGGGTCACTGTCGTAGGCGACATAGGCTCTTGATGTCGAGGTGCATCTGAGGAAGATATTCTTCGCGTTCTTCACCGGGGATGTTCTTCGTTGAAGAATGGTTCACCTCCCCTTAATCCTCCAGTTCCTTTTCTCAAAAGTGTTTTGCCGACACAAAAAAGAATAAGGTGTCTCACCAATTAATATAATTTTCATGCAATTCTTATTAATTCGAACGTGGGTCCAAATAAATTAACGCTGAAATTAATTAATTGGTTGGCACGTTTAAATGGAAGGGGGAGGTGGGAAAGCTCCACCATAATAAATGCATGTAGTTGTCAAAGTAAATAGTAAGGAATTAATGGGGAGTTAAAAGGTTGGGGCTCATGTGGGCCCCACCTCACAAAATAAATTTTTTTTACCACCAAATTTTATTTATTTTTTAGGAATAAACCCCAAAAATTAACTTTCAACCCACAAAAAACGCAACTGTGGTAAAGGTACCCTTGAGGAAATACCGGTGCTGCGAGTTCATCGGTGCCCTCAGATTTCAAATCTGAGAACCGCTTCAAAAGATAGAAAAACCCGCTCGTTCGTTCACTGAACATACCCGAGCTAAACTTCAGAAAATTATTCCGAGCACACTGGGCCTCGGAATCACTTGCCGTCAGAAACTGCATACTCATAAAATTCCAAATAATTGAAGAAAAAAAAATTCCGTGAAATTTATGGGTCTTTAAAAAATTTATCTTAAACCAAATGGAAGGTACCTAGTACAGGTTTTATATAATTTATTCTTTCATAATTCAATGGCTTGGTGATTATATTAGAAAGGTAATGTTTTATACCAATGTATTCATGAGTTATAAAACCCCTTTGAAAATTATCACTCAAAAGGTGATGTATTACATCAAAATTTTTTGTTCTATAAGGTGAAATTGGATTCTTAGTAATATTTATAGCACTTGTGTTATCATAGATTATAGGGAAATTTCATAAATTATACCCATTGTCTTGTAATGTTTGTTTCATCCACACAATATTTTCATAATAGCTACCCGTAACTATATATTAGGCTTCAATAGTAAATAGTTCAACAAAATTTTCCTTCGTAATATACCATGAAACTTGAGAATTTCCCAAAAAGTGACATTCTTGAGAGGTTCCTTTTCTATCTAACTAACATCCACCAAAATAGAACTTCCAATACCTAAGTAATTCAAATGATTGTCTTTTTAGGTACTATAATCCAACATTGGTAGTATATTTGTGGTATTTGAGAATTTTTTATGGATACAAGATGTGACTCTTTTGGTTTATCTTGAAAATGGGGACACATAAATACACTAAACCTTAAATCATGTCAGTTTGTAGCAAGGTAGAGAAGACTTCCAATCATACCTCTATAGCTGGATTAATCAACTTGTTTTTTCAGCTTCATTAGGATCCACTTTATAGGTGGTACTCATAGTAGTACCACAAATATTAGTGTTATCCAAGTTAAAACATTTTAAAATATATTTAATATATTTAGGTTGATTTAAAATGATTCCTTATTTATTTTTGAAGTTGCGAAAACCAAAAAATAATTTTAGTTCACCCATTAAACTCATTTCAAATTCATTTTACATAATTTTTAAAAAATTAGTACATAAGGAAACATTCAATGATCCAAAACTAATATCATTTAAATTTATTTGTACAACTAAAACATAATTTTAAATTCAATATATAAAAATTATTTGATAATATATACATTTCAAAAACGTTTTCTAAATATGAAAATTGTTGATCCTATCATACCAAGCTCTAGGTATTGTTTAAAACCATATAGAGGTTTAGTTAATTTTAATGTACTATTTGTAAAATGGGGATTTAAATTACTAGGGGTTTTTTAACAAAATGATCCTCAACTATATACATATTTAATAAATAACTATTAAAATCCATTTTATAATGTTTGGAAAATATATGAGCTGTAAAAGTTAAAAATATTATAATGGATTTAATATTTGATATTGGTGAAAAGGTCTCTTTATAATCTATTTATTCATTTTGAATATATCCTCATGAAAATAGTATTTCCTTGTTCCTTACTATAGTACCGAATTCATCAACTTGTTTCTAAAAACCCATTTAATGCATATAATCAATGTGTCATTGGGTTTATCCATAGGTTCTCATACCCTTTTCCTTTAAAATTAATTTAACTCTTCTTACATAGCCTATACCCATAATTCATCATCGATTTCATCATTGTTGTTCTTTGGTTCTAGCTATGAAATGCATGCTTGATGTTGAAACAATTTTTTTTATAAGAACTAGTATGCGTACCTCTATTTATGAATCCATATACAAAATTTAGAGGATGGTACTTGAGGGTCATAGTAACTATAGAAAAATATGGTCTGGTCACTTAAGGTTATTCTATAGGTTCAGGTTCTAGAAGTTTTAGAAATATCTTTAAACTAGATGATATTTTGGACTGTTTTTTAGTAGAATCAGTTTGTTTGGAATTTAGGATCAGAGTTGATAAATCATCCTCATGGGTTGGTAAAGAGTACATAGCCTCATGTGGATATATCTCATCAAATTCGATATAGATAGATTATTTCATAATATTGGTTCTTTTATTAAAAACTGTATAGTAATTACTATAAGTATAATAACCCATGTGAAATTACTTGATCACTCTTAGATAAAAGTTTTCCAATTTATCCTTAGTGTTAAGATTAAATACATTGCAACCAAAAAATCTAATGTAATTAACATTAGGATTTATATTATTCCAAATAAAATAAGTTATCTTTTCATGTTATGTATTATTAAAACTCAATTGATTATCTAAAAGGCTATATTTATAGCCTCTTCCCAAAATTATAAAGTTAATACATTTTTATTTTTCATAGTCTGGGCTATCTCTTGAAGTGTTATATTCCTAATTTCTACAACTCCATTCTGTTGAGGGGTACTAGGATCATAGAATTTCTGAATATAGCCATTTCTTGAGAAAAATGATTAATATTATTGATTTTTAAACACATGGACATGGAAACTTCTTTGGGTGTTAATTATATGTCCACTTAAATTTTCTATAGACCTAACATACTTGGTAAAGTAAGAGTAGGATTCACTTTTGTGAGCTAGAAAGGGAAACCATGTATACCTAGAGAATTCTACTACTAGTACATAAACATAGTACTTCCCATTTATACTATAAAATCGAGATGATCCAAATAAATACGTATGAATCAAATCAAGAGGATGATAAGTTGAAACATCTTTCTTTTGTTTAAAAAAAATCATGTCTCTATTTCCCTTTTTGATAGGGGTTAAAGAAATTATCATTTTGGAACTCTAGTTTGGGTATATCCTTGACAAAACCTTTACTAGTAATCTTCCTAGGTGATTTAATATTTTAATCTCCTAGTCTCCAAAGAAAAATCCAGGATTCTATATGAAAGTAACTCAAGTAAGAGTTTTTTTGGGAAATTCATAAATTAATTTCAACATGATAAACATTTTCATTCCTTAATGTAGTAAAAATAAAGGCATCCTTAGAATAAAAACATTAATTTCCTTATTATAGAATTTAACATTAACAAAATTATCACATTGTTGTGATATGTAATGTAAATTATACTTCAAAACACAATAAATAGAACTTTGGAAATTAAAATACAATTTGTGTTATAAATTTGACCAAGGACGATTATTTTCCCTTTAGAATTTTCACTGAATGTGACATGACTTACATAAACTTTTATTAGGATCTTCAATCTATAATAGTTTCCTATAATATTATTTAAACAACCACTATACAAATACCATATCATTTTATAGGAGTTATTCAATATGTCTTCCTGTAAAACAAAATATATCCACGAAATGATTTTGGTACGCATATTTTCTTTGGCCCATAAGTGTTAGAAATCAGGGATTTATGAACCATATTTGTCAAATAGGTTTCTTATAAATAGATTGCATGAGTTTTGAAATATTATATTTGGTACGTTAGAAAAATAACCGATAGTAGGGAAATTATATTTAGATTTAGATAAAAAATTTCTCTCCACTCTTCTTATTTGTCCAGGTTGGTATCTTATACCTATACCATACTTAGGGGTGACCTATTTTCCTAGAATCTGAGTAAGTGTTTCTCTAATATTGGTAAACCATTCCATGTCCTTCTTAAATTTATCATTATAAAATTTATGATATGTGTTATCTTTTAATAACTGTTAATTTTCATCATTCTCAACAGATAAATCAGTTTAATTATTTGTTTATAAAGTAAGTTGTATTTTAAGAACATTATACTTATACACAAGTTCATTAAAACTATATTATAACATTTTTTAATATTAAAACACTTATTATTGAGAAATTTCATCATCATTATGTTCATTCATAGAATTATTATAATTTTTTACATGAAAAACATTATAAACAGCAGACACCTTAGAGACATTAGTCATGAAGCACATTTTGGCTCGATACAAATATTTTCAGGAGTAGAGTTAGAATCAATGGAACTATCCACATTGGAACTCCATGTTTCTTTCAAGAATTTCATAAACCTTCAGTCCTTATTATAATTATTCATTATTTATATTAGTTTTAGACAATCTTCCTTAACTTGTATTCTTATTTTTTATTCATAATAGGTAATTTCATTTTAGATTTCATCCTTTTTTGAATCCTTTATAATGTTAGCTTTAGTATCATATATTCCAATATAACTGGGCTTTTAAAAAAATCATTGTTCTATAAAATTTCATAAATCCTCTATCTCTAGGGTAAATTTCTTCATCACTGTTGGGAGGTGACTCAATATCACTTGAAAAATCATTTTGGATATTTTTCTTTTATTTTTCTCTCTATTTGGATGCAATACACTTGAAGGCCACTAAATTACTTTTTTTATCATCATCATCTCCATGGAAAACTTTTAGTTCCTCTCCATACATAATTTGTTTCCCAATCCCTAATTTTACTGGCAGTTTTATTATTTCTCAAGACTCTATAATTGATATAGACATGCCTCTCTATTATTCTGGAAGACATCTTGGTAGCCTCATGATTTTGTATTTTTCAGAAACTCGATTTCCTAAAGATCTCATGGTGTTCAAAATTTCAATATACCTGAGATAAATATTAGAAGTTCATTCCTTATGATTTATCATTGAACTATCATACATAATGGTATATGTAATTAGTCTCATCTCTTTAATATTGGTTGCTCCCTCATGTGAAATAGATAGTGTATCCCAAATCTCGAAATAAATTTTACAAAAAGAAATTACATTGAAATACTCACATACTAAAGCATAGTAATGTGAATTAATATCATTAAAAGTATTGTTATAAGAGGTATTTGTAGATTAATCTCATGTAACTCTAGCAGTTTCATGCAGTTCATATTCATCTTCTATGGTAGTCTAGATTACAAAACCCATACTATCTATATGCATTTTCATCTTTATATTGAACTGAGAAAAGTTATTTCCATTTGAAAAAGAAGGTCTATTTGTATCCAAAACTTATATTATATAATCCATTTAAATAAATAAATTTATAACTAATATTAATTTATGATCTCAAAATCACAACTAAAATCACACTGAAAATGTTTGGAAAAACATTGATACCAAAGATTAATTCTCTAATTTAAAATGTTGGCTGTAGCGAGTATCTTAAGAGAAGGGTGAATTGAGTAACCAATACGTTTTTTTTGTTAAAATGGATTTAAATAAAATCTTTATATTCAATAAAACAAACCATTTTAAAAAAATCTTAGTTTGACATGAGTTTTAATCTTTTAGAATATTTTTCAAAAGATTTATTATGTGTCAAAAAAACAATATAAAACATTATTCAATTGTTTTAAATAAATTTGATCAATCAAAATATTATATATTCACTAATAAATATAAAATATCAATGTATAGGGTTTTTTTATAGTTTAAAACAAATTTGGTTTTAAAGTAACGAAATAATGTAAAAAATACATAGTAGAATTTCAATTCCAAGAGGTTTAGTATCAATAGGAGACTTAGTCCTATCAATATAGAAATCACCCACTACCATGATGTTTATATAAAACTGAACTTTGATCCAAAATCTGTATTGGATGTTATAGGAGTATACAAACTGTACAAGACACATAGTACCTCTTCCAAAGTAATCATGGGAGAGTATATAAAACTGGTCAAAATGGGACCTCTACCATAGCACGCAGGAAAAGGGAATAAAAGGAGTTGAGAAGATATCTATGTATAGAATATTTTGAATCAAAATGAATTGTGGGATAAAATAAAACAGAGTAATCCACACTTCACAAAATATAAATATATAAAATAATATAGAGAAAGTAAGAAGTGTAGAGTTATATTGTTGCTCTATTTAATATGATTTGCAACTCGTGACTCTAGAATGTAGTTTGAAATGAAACCTGAGTTGAGATTCAGAATTTATCTAAAGAAAAAAGAGTCAAAAACTCATTATCTTAGTTATGTAGGGTGTATACCAGATGTTTGATAAGATTCACATCATCTACAATTAATCACCTATAAGAATGATTCGTTTTTGGAACAATTTATAACAACTTAGATCTCTTCATGTGTACATGTATATATTTTTGTTCATCACTTATCATCATAGTAGGAGGAAGTATACTTAATATTTTAACAGAAGTAGTAGAAAATAGAATCTATCTGATCTTATGCTCAACATACTACAAGATCTAACACAAACATTAATGCATCTATGTTGAGAAATTAAGGAAAAATCATTAGAATAATTTCGATAGTATAATTCAAAACAATTTAGCTTCTAGATTATTTTAATTCAAAATAAAAAAACACTAGAAGTATGTATTTGGAGCGGTGACACTTTTGGAGGTGACTCCTTAGAACAGTGACACTTCTAGTGGTGTCGATGTATTGCGGTGAGACATTTGAATGGTGTCTTGACCTGGAAGTGATTCAGCGTCGGGCAGTGTTCGAGGCTGGTGATGATTGGTGCTGATGGCGATTCATACTTATACTTTGCCAATTTTAGATCCCAGCGGTGAGCCTTTCTTAAAGGTATCTCAAGGTGACATTGTCTCAAGGTTATAGTGAGACTTTTTTAGCAGTGGGAATTTTCAATACTATTTCAAATTTCCATGTGAGAGGTTAATCATTACTGATGTTGACTCATCCTTTGTGATATCTTAATGTAATGGTGAGACTTCAATTGTGGTGAATATTTTTTGGTTATGTCTCAAACATTGGAAAATTTCCCCAATATGTCTCAAAATATAAAATTCTAACAGAAAACATGAAACACATTAATTTACACAATAATCGTGATTTTATTATCATTAAAACATAGAGTTCAACAATCAATATTATGATCACTTAGATTACTAAAGTGAGTAAAATTAAAGGAAAAATATATTCTCAATAAATGACAAGTGGATATAAAAATTAAAAGATTCACCAGATAAATATCTACTAATTTCCTCAATGTAAATTTATGTATAAACAATCCAAATTAAAATAGGATTGAAAAATAAATCCCTTACCTCAAGAATCATCTTTCCTTGTTCATGTTAAAATATACTATTTAAGAAAAAAGGATTTATTATACATGAATTACATAATCATATTCATATATATAATACCATTTATTATTTATTTATGACATCTTATCACCCTTTTATTAACAATTTGTTATTAAAATCAGTTATCTAAGTGATATCTACTCCATTTTCCAAGCATGTTTTGGTTCAGAAGTCCCGAACCCTCTTGTTTGATCATGGTCCCATAATTTCCATAATTTTAATCATGGTGTACACATAGTATATATTCATTCATAAAATATATAGAAAAATTAATTTCTTATTCATAGAGATGGTAGGCCATATATACAAATGAAAAATGTTTTCATTTCTCAAAGGATGGATCAAAAGAAAGATAAATAATAATTCATCTCAATAGGATTATAATTATTATATTGTATATTTCATATAAATCCATTAAATATATCCTTATTAAAAACCAATTATAATTTAACTGAAAAACAAATTATATCTCTTCAGGTTGGTGGTTTTCTACACATACTCATATGCGATGTTATCATTTTCTAATAGTTTGGAAAGTGAGAAGATAGATTCCATATTATTATTAAATAATTTTAAATTTTTTAGATATAAAATATAAAATTTATTCTAATATTAATAACCATCCATTGAAAATGGTGATGAGATATTAATTACATTTCTATGTTGAGATGGTAAGTCGTACGTACACATGAGGGATAACTTCATTTCCCATTTGAGGAGAAATAAGATGGATAACAGTGAATTTATAATAATAATGAATTTAATTATATTTAGGATACTGAATTTATATGTTTTGGATTAAAAAAATGGATTTATAAGTGGTAATGAAGAATTAAAAAGAAAGTGATTGGTTAATGTGATTACCTCTTCTTTGAAAGAACCCCTTTATATATCCTCTTATGGATCATAGGATTGGTCTTTTTGGAATAATAAAACCTCTATAATGTGGGAAATTATGTTTTAAGTTATATCAATAAGGTATGGTTGATCCAAAATGATTATAGTGGTGTAAATAAGTCAGGTAGGAGGTACACTTTTATAATCGGGGTTAGGGGATCTTTGGGAATTTTTTAAAAGATTGAAATTATAATAAAGTCACTATCAATCCCAAATACCTAAAAATGTCTTGGTATTAAAATATAAGATAGTAAATTATTTTAATCACATCATCTATTTAAATTTTAATATGTATTTATTTCATTTTAATCCTTATTTTTTGGATTAACCACTTGGTTAACCAATTTAAACCGTAAATGCGGTAATGTATTATTCAAACATAAAGTATTATAATTTTATGTACAAGGTGAAAATTGTATTATAAATTAACATTGAATAAAATTTGAGACCATATATTATCCTCTATATATTCGTTCATTATTTTTATGATTTTTAATTTATTTAATAAAATAGTACTATGATAAATATTATTAATGTCTATTTTGACACTATTCATTTATTTTATCTTAAAAAAACCTAAAATTGTATTAATTAAGATATATTCTTTAAAAACTACACTAATATTCAATATTAATCTATAAAATTCATGGAAAAAATTATCTCAATCAAATTACATCACTTTTAATATTTTCAATATCATTTATTTTATTTTCCATTAATTGTATAAATATAATTTCAGCATTCTGTAATCATGAAAGGTAATTATTTAATACCTAAAAATTATAATTAAGTTACTATAATTAAAATAATTATATTATTATTTATATATAAATTTTAATTCTTTTATAACCTTATTTTTTAAAAATTTGGACACATAATATATATTTAATAATAAGAGAATGACATTTTGTTACATTCATTGATTTAATTAATATAATGGTCATTTTCATGGAGAAGTTTCCATCAAAAAAATAAAATTTGAGCCATATTTTATAAGGGTATAATTATATTTTTTATATAAGAATTATAATCAATAATTATATCCTCATCACTTAGTTTTATCCTAGATTAACCAGAGTTACCCTTTACCAAGGTGATAAATCTTACAATGGTTACTATTCACATAGAAAAAAATAAAAGGGGTATATTATTGATTTTTGAACCTAGTAATTCTAAATATGTAATCCATTTTATCATATTAAATACCAATATTTTAAAAAAATTACTTTTAATGTGAAAAATGCAATGAAAATGGATTTTGAAATAAGGACAATATTAAAGAATTAAACGTGGTTTATTCTTATCCAATGCCATGAGAAAAGTTAATTTAATGTTAAAACATTTGATTGAATATATAAAAAATAAACTTCATTAAAATCCTTCACCAACAGTGATTAATTTAATTTATTAGTATAAAAATACATTACACACTTTAAAAAACAATTTGTTTCTTAAAATATATCACTTTTATTATCAAATTATTATTATTTTCAATTATAATAATTTTTTAACCAATAAAATAATTTTATTAATCTATATACCATATAGTTTTCCAAATTTATATAGTTCTATTCTTACTGATCAATCTAATGTCTAGTCAATAACCATCACTTAATAATATTTTAATTGTATATCACAGGTAGCTTAAACTTGGTGTGGTATGTAATGAAAACTAACAAATTATTTAAAGGTAAATATATTTCAAAAATCTCAGACTATTATATTATATTCACCTAAAAATTAATTTTACACTCAAAAGTTATCAATTGAATAAAAAATAATTTGTATATAATTATTTTATCACATCATGAGGTTCCCAAGAAGCTTCTTTAATCTCATGGTTTCTCCATAGAACTATAATTAGGCGAGTAGTCTTATACTATAGCTATTTATCTCTATGATCAAAGATTTCTACATATTATTCCTCACAAGAAATATCATGATCTAGCGGCATAACCTATGAATACAATACATGTAAAGAATATAGTATTTACTTTCTTAGGACAAATACATGGAGCATTTCATGAATATGATAGAGGTTAGGTTGAATAACTAAGAGATAAGCCACCATCCAAACACGATCAAGAATATTCATTGGGATAATATACCTAGGACTCAAATTTACCTTCTTCACAAATCCCATTACATTCTTCCATGGAGAAATTCATAGGAAAACCTTCTCACTATTTTTAAATTCGAGATCACATCAATGATTAACATCATAACTTTTCCGTCGACTCCGAGCGACCTTGATGTGTTTCTAAGTAGTTATAACTTTCTCTTATATTTAATTAGCTATCTAATGTACCAATACCTTTATTTCTCCATCTTCATCCCACAATTTGTTTTCTTTTCATAGGGGGATTCATAAATATCTATCTGAATGCTTGAGTGAATGATATTTTTGTAATAAAACTAGGCAAGGAGAAGGTGTTGATCTCAACCCCATTTGAAATCCATAGAATAATATCTTAACATATCTTCTAGGGTTTGACTGGTTCCCTTAGATTGTCCATATTTATGAGGATGAAACTTTATATAGAAACTCAAATATGTATCCAAATATTGATGAAAATATCACCATAACATTGAGACAAACCATATATCCTACTCAGATACGATGGAAAGTGGTACTCTATTTTATCTTACCACTTCATTAATGTATATTATGTAAAGGTGATGAAGAGAGAAATATTCTCTGATATCAATGATGTTTCTTGAATTTGTAAGGAAATTTACTATAACCTATATAACATTATAGCCTTTAGGTGTTTTGGGGAGCTTGATGATAGAATCCATTGAGATGTTTTCTGACTTTAATTCTAGTATGGGTGATGGGTTTAATATCCCATTATAGATCTGTCTCTTATACTTTAGTTTATAACATACCAATCAAATAAATATTCTACAATATATCTATTCATTTTGTCCCTTCAAAAATATTCTTTTACATCTCTATACATATTTTAACTTCCATAATTAATATAGAATGATGATCGATGAGCCTTATCCAATATCTTATTTTTCAAATTTGGTATTGATGAAACACATACATGGTTATCAAACCAAATCATTCCCTCAAAATCCAGGATGAACCCAAAAATATTTCTCACATTCTTTTAGAGCTCCACATCTTCCTTTTGTAAATCCTTAATCATCACCTAGATAGATAGATGATCATTTATATGAGAATCATATGACTTCTCACCTTACCTCAAGATTTAAACATCCATAATTTGAAAATATAAAATATGGGATCTTTTATGACACTCATCATAGATAGGCTAACATGGTCCTTTCGGCTCAAAACATGTCCCACCTTGTTTTCCTTCCTAGGGTGGTAATGTATTGTGATGTCATAATCTTTAATCATCTCTACCCATATTCTCTATCCCATATTTATATCTTTATGAGTGAATATATTATTTATTCTTTTTTGATAAGTATATATATCACACTATTCTCTATACATATAATGCCTCCAAATTTTTAACAAAAACACATCCATACCTAACTCCTAGTAATGAGTTGGGTAATTTTTCTCAGAAGCCTTCAATTGGATGGAGGCCTATGCTATCACCATATATTTTGTTTAAGAGAATTCATTATATTCCCTTCATTGATTAATCACTGTATATAAAAAAATTCACCATTACTAGGAAGCGTAATCATAGGTGCACTAACCAACTTTTTTTTCAGGTCCTTGAAATTCATTTCAGCTTCCTCCATCCATATGATCATAACCCATTTTTGACTCATATTGGTATGTTTATTAGATAATTATGGGAAATATCTCAAAAAATAGTGACAATTTCCATCCAATTCATATAAAAATACGGATTTCATCTATAGTGGTTAGTCTAGGACACTTCCTGATAACTTATGTCATTGAAGGATCCACTCATATACCCTCAAATGAGATTATATGATCCAAGAATGAATCTTTTCAAATCCAAAATTCACACTTGGTAAATTTTGTATAAATAGGATCCTTCCTCGTGACTTCAGAACAATCCTCTTTTGATCATCATTATCTAAATTTTCATTTATATATATAAAAATACCATCTATAAACACTAAGAAAACTGATCAACATAATTTCTAAATAATCTATTAAATAAATCCACAAATATATAATGGTAATTATTAAGATCATAAGGTTTATTTATGGACTCATAGTGTCCATAACTTGTATGGAAGGCCTTATTAGTTATATACACTATCTTGACTCCCAATTTTTGATATCCATAATAAAGTTAAATCCTAGAAAAGTATTTATCTTTGGGTATTTGATCCAATAATTCATCAATATGGGGAGAGGATAATTTTTCATGATAGTGATGATGTAATTTTATCAATAAACAATGCTAAGATAAATTTACCCAACTTTCATCTTAATAAAAACAATAGGTGCACCCCATGGTGATGCACTATGGAATATGAACCACTTATCAAGATTCTCCTTGAGATTTTTTAATTTATATAACTCAATTAAGGTAATTCTATAAAGAGTTTTTTAAAAAGGAATAGTGAAAGGTATGAGTCTTATTGAAAATATATCTTTATGATTTTTAGGTAGATCAGGTATTTATTCTAGAAAGACATCAAAAAATTCTCATAAAATTAGTATATACTTATTATTTAGTTTCTCTCTACCCATTATATATATGAAACCTTAATGGGTAGGGATTAATTCCAAAAATATTTAAACATATTTCCTTGGAAGTTTGGAATCATAATTGCATCAATAAATGATCATATATTAATTTGGAATATGAAATGTGGATTACTTTCACTGAAAATTGATATGGGATCCATATAAAGAGGTCAAATCCATGACTAGAATCATATGGAATTAAGATAATCAGAGAATTAAAATATTTTTAATAATTAATTTCTAAAAAAAGTAATTGGATAGTAATTATTGACTTGATATGTGACCATAATATTATTTAATGTTTTCACATCTTTCTGAACATCTAATAATAGAGGTTATAATGTGAAACCCTTATAAAATTTATTACATACAAAATATTGGGAAGATAAAATATAAAATAAGACATTAGTTATTCAGTAGTGGATGATCAGTGTAGCTTTTACCATTTCATTCTCATACCCATCATCGGTAGTTGTTATCACTTGAGATTTCCCATTTTATTCAGGCTTAAGAGTTTGTTGACACTCATCATCAAAATCCTTCAGATTCATTCATTGGTTGGGATAATCCCCATATTCTCTTCATTTGAGGAATTGGAGTGTTGCTGGTGTATTGGTTAGCATATTATTTTCTTCTATTGTATTAAATTACATAATAATACACTTTTTACATCCACAGAAATTATTACCCACCATTCCAAAATGGATTAATCCTATAGTTCTATTCAATAAATTAGATTACTGTTGTTTCACACATTTATAACTTGTATATGGATGGAATATCATTCCACTGTGATATATATTTATGTTTTTATGGAACTCAATCTTCCTTTTCTTATCAAAACCATGCAAAATGGTGGGAGTGTCTAATTTCTATTTCTACTTTATGTTCTCATTGAATAATTTATTCATAGCTAATGAATTCTCTTATAGATAATACCTTTCAATGAAATTTTATTATGCCACCAAATAACCGATCAATTTTACTTTTAGGGATAATAATTAAACCATAATAATACCTTCAATGCCTTGTAAAATTTTCCTTACAAGAAACAACATATTCGTCATCCATTTTTTAGCTCAAGAAATTTATTCTTTATCTTTGTTCATCGAATATGAGGAATGAACTTATTGAATAATATATTGTTAAAATCATCCTATTACATGGATTCAATACCTTTCACTTGACTTATATTCATAATAGGATTCCAAAACTAATCTTCTACACCTTCCAAATGATAAAAAGATAGAACCAATTTTTATATTTTCCAACATTGAAGAATAACAAATATTTTCTCAATGTTTTTGATCCATCACTCATCCACTAGTGGATCCACTAAAATAAGGAAGATGTTTCCTCTCAAAATATTCTAAAGTATTTTGTTCCATCGTTATAATATTTTGAAATTTCAACATGATTCATATAATAAACATTTTCTGTGAGCATAGTACATGATTCTGTATTCCAACTCCCATAACTTTTTGTTTTTTAGGTGGAAAAATATTTTATTTCCCATAACATTTGGCATTAATTAGATTTTTTTGTGGTAAAATCATTGACTAAAAGAAAAAAATCTGAGCATGCAAAAAAATAATCATAGTTCAAAACTACATAATCATGAAAAATGTTTATTGAATGTCTAAATCATGAAACCTTCTTCTATGAAACATTAGGTTTAACCTTGGTCATTCAGGATTGTCACCAAAACATTAAGATTTTATCAAATACAAATACCTATACCTTGGGTTTTCAAATATTTATTCCAACCATAAAATTAAAATATTATCTAATCCCTATGTTGATGCCAACTGTACCAGAATGATATTTTAATATAAAAATATTACATATTTTTAAATGAGTATTAAATTCATAACATTTAAATCCATGACATAATCATAAAGGTTTTGAGTCTTTATAGAATAGATATAAACTATATTTATTTAATGAATGATCATGAACATATCCCATAATTATCATCCTATATAGTAACCTTCATAGTAATACCCAAATTAGAACATCCTTTATTACATAGGGAAAATAAACATAAGAAAATTTTAACATATATGCTAAATAAGGGTAAGTATATGAGATATAAATAGATGATCATATGGAATAATATAATAATAATAAGGGTATAATATCATGAACATAATGTCCAATGTTCACATCAAATCTAAAAAAAGATCATAAACATGAGTTGTGGAATAAAAAACTAGTATCTAAAAATATATGAATCATAAGAATGATAAATCATCATAAATCAATCATGAACTATAAGATCATGTCATAATAGTGTGTGAAACCCTAATAAGCACCAAGACTATTAAATATGTCAGGGATAAATACCAAGACAATCAGATCAAGCATCAACACCTATATACCATAGCAGATCAAGCATATTAACTTATTTCTAATAATAGATCAATCGCTTCACCTTATTTACCATAACAGATCAAGTACCTTGAATTGTTTCCCGTAACTATCTAATCAGATATAATACTTTACCCAATGCATTAGGGGGAGATATAGGTTCCACCAGTCACATAATGAAAATCATACATATGTTTTCGATAAGATCATAAAACATCCATCATATTACCATATCAAAACCCTTGCATAGAAAATAGGTTCCATATTTCATCAAATCATAGAATAACCCAGGAAAATGGGGTTTATAATCATATATTAATTATATACATAGATTATTAATTGTGACATAATCATTAGATCACTTATTTAGTAAAATATAAACAAAAAAAAGTTTTTATCAATGTTGAATAAAAATACTATTAAAATATCATTAAAAACATTCCAAAAAAACCCTTTTGATATAAAAAATACATAAAAAAATATTATAAAATATTATTAAAATATGTAATTTGAAACATTTCTTGGACTCTTGTAAAGTAAGCTTCAATGTATTGACTGTTCATGATGGTGTGAAATCCCATTCATACCATATAAGTTAAAAGAAAACATTTATTTCATTTTTTTGACCAAAAGTAACTCATTTGAAAATAGAATGAATAATAGATGTAATGTCTTTATAATTTAATCAAAGGATAAAATTACTTTCAAAAATCTTATTAAAATCATAAATTATATCTAAAAAAATTTTTAGAAAATATGGATATAGAATAAAATGTATTTTAGACTTAAGAGAGAAATAAAGTCAGTTTTCTCTAAAAGAATTATTTTGATATATTAAAGAATTAAAGTATAAAAAATGAATGGAACAAGTTTATTCTCATGAAATAATAAGAGGAGAACAAAATTAAAATTATTCATCAGATAAGTATTATATAATATCCTCAACTAAAATTCATGTATAAACAATTATGATTTAAATAGTATTGAAACATAAATCCCTCAACTCATGTATCACCTTTAAATGTTCATGGAAAAACAAAATATATAATAAATATAGTTTTATTATTCACTTATTACATAATACTATTCATATTTACCATTACATATATGATTTATTTTTGTCATCTTATCACCCATTTATAAAAAACTTGTTATTAAAATCACTGTTTTGGGTTATAACTGCTTTGTTTTCCAAGCATGTTTTGATTCAGTAGTCTCGATCCTTATTCATTGATATTGGTATTGTCATTTAATTTTATTCATGTTATAAAGATAATAAATATTAATTATTTACCTATTTATAAGCATCATAAAAATTATATAGAGAAAAATGAAATGCACTGTTCAAGGATACGGTTGGCTGTACATACACATGAACATTGTTTTCTTTTTTCGATGGATGGAAGGAATGAAAGTTAACTATTAATTATCCTCTATAAGATCATTATTATATCATATAATTAATCTAAATTAAATAAATATATATTTAATTCTATATAATTATAAAAAAAAATGAAAACAAATCACATCACTTCATGGAGGTTGTAGTCTAAAGGTATTCACGGGCAACATTATCATCTTAAAGAAGTTTGTAAAGTGAGAATAAAAATTATATATTGTGACTATAGAAGATTAATTATCTAATAAATATAATACATAAACTATAATCCCATAATAATACCCATCCATGAAAGATGGATATGGAAAATGAATTGTATAATCACGTGGAGACGGTAAGCATTACGTACGCATGATAAATATATTCTATTCCCATTTGACGGGAAAGAGGGTGGATAATGGTAAATTATTGATAATAATAACATTTATGAATATTTAGTATATTAATGTTTTTAGTTTATGATACAGAGCATGTATTTGCATGAGGTAAAGGGGAAGAAAAAAAAGAAACTGATCGGTTAAGGTGATTACATCATCTTGGTATGAACTCCTTTAGAAATCCTATTAAGGTTCATAGGGTTGTTATTTTGGGAATAAAATAACATATATGATATTGGAGAGGATGTTTTTATGTTATTTTTTCAGGTTATGTTCAACATATAAGGAAAAAATTTGTGTGAATATGTGATGGTGGAGGCACCCTTTTATAATTTAGGTGAGGGGCACTTTTTGAATTTATTAAAATATTAAATCATAATAAATTCATTATCTAGCCATAATCCATAAAAAAAATTTAGTTATTAGAATATAATATAGAATATGTTTTTAATCCCATTATAAAATAAAATCTTTATAGGTTTTAATGACTTTTTAATCCATATCTTTTTTATTAACAACTTGGTTAACCATTTTTAATGATAACCATTGTAACATGTTTTTCACTATTAATGTGTTATAATTTTACATATAAGGTGAAAATTGTCTATTAAATTTAAAATTTATGAAATTTTATACCATATATTTTCATTATTTTCCAACTGAAATATATTTTTGATTTATAAATAAATTAATAAAATAATATTAAAGTCAATTTTGAGATTATTCGTTTAATTTGACATTAAATACATAAATAAAATGTGATAATTATAATATAATTAATAAAAGAAACAAAATTATATAATATTAATATATAAAATTCATGTAAAACATCAAATAAGTCATATTATATCACTTTTAATATTTTTAATATCATTTATTTTCTTTTTTCATTAATTGAATAATTATTTTTTCGATGTTGTGTAAGAATTTGAAGTTAATTAATTGCTAAAAAAATTATAAATAAATTACCATAATAATAATGTTTATAATTCTCAAAATATAAATTTTAATTCATTTATAACATATTTTTTTCCATATGTTGATAAATAATATATTTTGAAAACTAAGAGAGAGACATTTTGTTACTTTCTTGCATTTAAATAAACTATTTGCCATGTTCCTAGGGAATTGTCCATTAAAAAAATAAAAATTGAGCCTAAGGTTATAAATTTCGAATTAAATTCATATAATAAATATTATAATGAATAGTTATATCCTCATCAGTCATTTTTAACCAAGATTAAACCGATTTACCTTTTACCGCGATGATAAATATTTCCATAGTTACTGTTGATTTTGAAAAAAATGGACCTATTTAAAAAATTTAAATTCATGATTACAAATATAGAATCTCTTTTATTTATTTAAATACCTATAAGTTTTATAAATAAATATTATAATAATTTCACAAGACATGATGATAACTGGTTTATATAAAAAGAAATTTTATAAACACAAATCGTGGTTTAATATTAAACAATTCCTAAAAAATATTAAATGGATAATAAATAATTTGATTGAATATAGAATATAAAAATTTCATAAAAATAATTTTTTTAAAAGTGATTGGTTTAATTTATAAATATAAAAATACATTGTGTGCATTAATATTAATTTTTCAATAAAAAATTACTTTTATTTTCAAATAATTATTATTTTAAATATTAATTTTTTTCATAACCAATGATTTAAATTTATAAATTTTTAGAATATATATTTTTCAAAATTTTGATAGTACTAGCAATACCCACTAATCCAATGGCTAGTCAATAAACATAACATAAAAACATTTTAATTGTATATCGTGGATTGTTTAAACTCATTGTTTCATGGACCACAAGATATAAAATTATTTAATGGGAAATTGTTTTCAAAATTATTTGGGTGTTATTGATCATGAATCATGTTATATTTTTGGCCTTATTAAAAATCTATAGCTAGCTTGATTGATATTCACTATATTTAAAAGGTACGGAGTTTCACCCTGGCTATATGATGTTAATCTTCATAATATAAAATCTTTCATATATGCCTTCTAAAAATATTTGGGAAGGACTAGGGATGCATGGGTCTCAAATTGTAGGACTAAACATGAATAATATCATCCAAAATTTTAAAATATACTATATATTAGTCTAATATACATACAAGATTATATATTTGATTCATTTGAAAACCAACACTATGTAATAAAAAATTCCCCAATCCCAATTTCAAAGCTCACTTCATTCATATCGAGTCATTACCAATAACCTCTTACACTAAGAAGTAAAGAAATACCAGAGGATTAATTCATGGTGGAAAAGGATACGTAGTGACACATGAATCTCCTATCCTAGACATGGTCACGAATCCTAGTGAAAATGTCCCTTTATCTATATATATTTATATATATGATCCAGATCTATGTGGGGGATTTCTATTAAAGAACAATGTATGGATTTAAAACTATTGTAATGTGATACATAGTGACACCTAGATCTATTATCCAAATTACATCCACAACTACTTATCATAAACCATCATCCATTATTTGTTTTTGGACCCATTCTTTCATTTTAAGTTTCCTAATATGGAGATAGATCCATTTGAGTCTTTATCTCATGTTGTTAAATTTCCTGACATTCAAGTCCTTATCACATGATGTTAAATTACATGATATATAATTCCTTATAGAATGAATCTAAATAATATAACATCTAATTCCTTATAACATGACATTAAACTTCAAAACATAGGAGCCCTTTTCACATTACATTAAACTACTTGATATCTGTGTCCTTGTCACATGATGCTAAACTATATGACATATGATTCCATTTTTTATGAATTTAAACTTCATGAAATCTGATTCCTTGTCACTTAATATTAAAATTCATGACATTCAAGTCCTTTTCACATGAAATTAAATTATATAGACTATCGTCCATCAATATTTCAAGACCCTAAGATGATCATAGTAACATGTTCCAGATAACCCAACCACCCACATTAGATTCATATCCTTATGAGAAAAAACTACATACATGATCCCACATCTTTGTAAAGCAATTACACTTGAGAAACAAAGTATTCCGAGCCACCCACAACAACCATCCATTTTCAATCATTATCTAAGTACAATAATAATATATACATAGTGAGATCAAGAGTAGAATTATTATACCAAACTGTTTTCACATACCTTATAATAAATAATATATCACTATTTGAGTGTCATAGATTCCCATAAATCTTCCATGGATATCGACAATAAGAAATTTCAACTTGAAGGGAAACCTTTCTTTGGCTATGCATACATGCCCCGATAAGGGTATGCATAAGGCCCCCAATATAACCTACCAAATGAAGGCACATTTTAATCATTATAAGGAGGTAATCAAATATTTGTATTCCAATACACAATCACAAAGGAATCAATCATTAAAATATGGTCAGTGGTCATCCCTTGAATATTAGTTTCACATATCTACTCTACATCAAAGAACCTCATGTTGTTATTTATGAATCCAACACTAATATTTTGGAAATATATTAGGATATTCTAAATCTTGTATCCTAATTTTGGGTTTTATACTCATAAATTTGATCCAGGAAACATTAATTTAAACTATGTGAACCCCTTTTCTTGATAATAAACCATATAAAAGGAAAATTTTCACAAATGGTTTTGGGTTTGTTCTGATTTTATAGACTATATTGTGTGTTGTAAAAAGATACATGAACTTAAAATTAGTGTTTATTATAAATTCTTAATGACCATAAACTCTAGGTATAATAGTACATATCAGAAGATAGGAAAATTGTTAATGAATAAGAATTAAAATTTATCATGTTGAAATTTATGAAAGGAATTCTGTGAAAAAGTTAATTCTCTACCCACAAATATCTCCACTTGTAGGGATTATGAAAAAGATATAGTATATATATAGAAATGAAAAAATATTATAGGGCCTACCATATATCCCAAGGAAAATTTATCCATACTCATTGTACCAACTAGTTTAGAAAAAATATAGAGCGATGAGAAAATATATCATTTCACCCTGAGTGTGTTCTCTATACATGGTGGAGTACCCTCAAGGGTTCTCATAACCTCTTTGAATGTCACTTACTTCTTAAAAACAATATAATATTTTAATTATTTGAGTCTACAGAAATCTTTTTGGGCATCGATAATGAGTGTATTCCTCTACAATGGAAACTTTTTTTTGACTATGCATATGTTACCCCAATTTGGATTTGCATTTGTTTCCCCAATATAACCAATAAATTATAGTCATTTACATCAGTAGGGGTAGTTACTATAATATCTATATGACCATACACCATTATAGTGGCACCCATAAATAAAATATGGTTAGTGGTCATCCTCTATATGCGTGTCATATTATATTACACTTGATTAAAATTTCGTGAGTTATAGTTTACACAATTAATAATATTACTAATCAAGTGAATTTGATACCTTTATTTTTATACATCTATAAAACATGCTAAATTAAAATAACAAAAAAAACATTTCAACCTTAAACCTGTTTATTTGTTGTAAGAACCTGGGTTTTTAGAATGGGTCAAAATCCCAACCCTGTTTGAATTTTTGACTTGCCCCTGAGAAAATTGGTGAAATTGGGCAGTTTCTAGAAATTTCCAAACTACACGACATATAATTGAAGTACATGCTGTGTATATGTTAAGTGAGTGATCGACCATGTTCTCATTGAGTACATGTCGTGTACAAATTTATTACTACAAGAAGTGTAGTTTTAGACATTCCATGTACCCTTGACCGTGTGGAGGCCATACATGGCGTATAGGCCTGTTGGCCGGGTAGAACTATTTAACCACGTACATGTCGTGTTCTCCTTAGACACGCCATGTAGTCTAGCGATGTATGAGAGAAATACATGAAGTGTGGGTAAGTCAGTGAGGAAGGGAAGAAAAACTAAGTACACGCTGTGTACCCCTAAGTAGATGATGTGTACTCATGTATGTAGGTTTTGGAAAGTAAGTTGGCGGAATTCCAGCTGCCAAATGAGCAGTTAAATGATATACACGATGTGTAGTCATAAAGTGCATGCAGTGTACTTTCTTTTTTTCCGCTAAAACGGGTAGTATCCTCGTTTTTGTGGAAGAAAACTAGTTTTTTGATGGGTTTCACGAACCAAGATGGTTGGAACTTAATTCCTCTCTCGATTCTTCCTCTGATGTTGGTTTTGAACACTAATTGATGCGTTGGAACCCCCTCGATAAGACCTTGATTACACTTGAGCCGTTTTGTTTGATTTCTGTTCTAGAACGAGTTATAGGGGTTTGAGTGGTTTTGACTCTTTTGTAGATCTCCTGCGTTTTAGACCTAATTGGATGCTGTTATTGGAGGAGTAGAATTGTATGAGTCTCAGGTAGGTGGTGCATACCTTTTTTTTGGTTTTAGTGGTCATTTGGGTGGCACGACCTTTGGCACGTTTTCAGGTATTTTGAGTGGGACCTGTTTTATCTGTTGTTTTATATTGAATTGACTGTTGGACCTATGAGATGCCTTTTGGTAAGCCATGTTACCCGTTTTTGCATTAGCAGGGTCGAGCGAGGGGCTGTTTTTCATCAGGTAAATTTGGACAGGGGATTAGAAAATGGTAATATTTGAATTATATTGTTATAAACTATTGAGTTTAAATTATTGAGCCTGATATAAATTGTTATAGGCATTCAAGACCGCAGTGCTATTGATTGTTAACGATTGGGTTAGAGCAATTCAACTATTTAGAGTGTTTTTCTTGTTTATGTATTATATTTAAATATAATATATATGAAATTTCTGAGTTGCATATGTTGTACCCTATGGGTGGTGTTGGGCATGGCCCTGATATTCTTGAGTGATGCTGATCATAGATTGGGCTTGGCTCGGGTTATGTTGGGTGGTTCTGACCATAGGATTGGGTGTCTTGGGCGTTATTTTTAGGCAGGATGACTATCAAGTTGGGCATGGCCCGAGTTATTGGGGTGGTGATGCCATCAGACTCGAGCAACATGGTTGCAGGGACATGAGGTGTTAGAGATGTTGTGGCTTGAGTACTATTTTTGGTGATTACCGCTCACCCGAAAACTTTGAGTAGTGTGCACACATAGAGGCTCTGTGGTGAGGTGTTTTTGACCACTCTTGTGGGTAGAGGACCCCGTTAGTTGCGGTTTAGGTACTATTGGTTTGGGGGTACTTTCCGTAGGAAGCCACGTTGAAGGTGAGGATCCTTCAGGGGATAGCATTGAGGCTATCAGGTTTGGGGTATAGGCTCTCCATTATTTGAGGGAAGACATTGTTGTCCCTCCAGTTTCTTTATTGGAGGGTAAACATCAATGTCCCTCCAGTTACATTATTTGAGGGCGGAAATCTCTATCCCTCTAGTTACTTATTGAGGACATGCATCTTTATTCCTTTGGGTTACTGTTTCTTGGGCATACCTTGGGGACATCGGTATTTGAGACACGCGGTGTCAGGGGGAACATGGTGCCGGGTTACATGACAGATACTCTGGCGTTGGCTGAAGCAGATGACACTCCATGGTGGCTGCTGAGAACCAGTGGAGTTTGTGTTTATTTGCGCATCGTCCTGTTTACTTATTTCCTTATAAATGTATGACTGCTTAAACACTCATATTAGGTACGCACTGCTAGGTGGTATCCTACTGAGATTTACCTCACACCCTGCACGAGTCCTTCGGGATGCGTGTAGACTTTATGAATTTACCTATAGGAAAGAGTCCAACTTCAGGATCTGGGTTGCATTAGCTGTTGCATAGAGATGGCATCGACCTTGAGGTCTCACATAGCTGGAGTTATTCTGTTTTGCTTACTTTCTTGTACCAGCATGCTTATTTTGTAGCTACTGTTGGTTATCCATTGGTGCAGTTTTTATATTCAAATATGTATGAATTGCTTTGGATTCATGTTTTATTGTTCAGTAGTAATTACAAGTGGGAAACATGTTTTTGTGTTTATTTCCACTACTGTTGTTTATATTTATTGCTTTCGCTGTTTATTGATATTGAATGAGTTTCCGCTCTGCTGGTCTGGTTTGAGTCTGCTGAGTCATTTATTTTTGATGCATGTTATATATTATTCCTCTAACCAGTACCCTTATTATACTCTGATAAGGTATATCCTCCCCACAATACTTATAAGACCCGCGCTACTAGTCGACAACCCATTGTGTTCGGGGAGGTGTGCCTAAAGTAGTAGCACCAGACCCGTTTAGCACTGTTCATGTGGCTATTCGGGTTCGGGTCATTTCAAAGTGGTATCAGAGCAGTTTTTTATAGGTATTAGTATTATTGTTTTACTGGATACTAATGATATTTAGGCTTCTCTTTTATATCTGTTGGTTTTACTATTTGAGATATGGTAGACTGGAGATAGGTTGTTACTGGAACTGCGTTTCTATCTTGTGCTTGGGTGCCTACAACCCCATGTACGAGGGATGTACCAAGTTACCTTGGGTGGGAATTCCTATTTTCTATTTTCTCATATTACAATTTATATGATTTCCACCTTGGTGTCTCACTTGGTGTGTGAGGTTATTGATTGTGATACGTAACCCTTGACCCGGTGCGGCAAGGAAGAATTGACCCTTGGCTCGGTATGGAAAGGATTGGTTTTATGGCTTTTTATAAACACATTTTTAAAGTATGTAAATTTATTAACTACACATATTCTTTTTGAAGTGATAATGCCATGTGAATGATATCAATTTCAATGCTTTATATGCTTTGAAATGTGAATAAGTGATATTCTTGATAGAATTGCTAGTTTTGTCAATGTGTTATTCCATGATTTTTATATGTGTAGAATTGCATGTTGTAGGATATTTGGGTTTGAATCTTGTAGGATAAGAAAGGTACTTTATTTGAGGTGATTTTAATCACCAGGATTGGGTGACCCAGTCATCGTGTTGAGGCAACATTAGTTGTCAAGACGGGCATGGCCCGAGTTACTTTAGATACTTGGCTTTTTTGGGTGGGTAAGGAGGGCATGAGGAAGGGATGCTGTGGGGCATGGGTTGTAGTGGGGGAGAGTAAGGGTAGTAGTTATACACTGCCTTTTACTACTTTCCTTATCTGCGTTGAATATGTATATTGTTATATATATATGAGATGTCTGACCATTTATGGTATTCACCATGTTCCTTTTTTGGTGACTCAGATAGAGCGTCAGACGGGAGATGGTATAGTGTCGTAGGTGCAGGAACAGGTTCAGGATCCAGTACAGGTAGAACAGGAGCCCCAGGTACAGGCTCAGGGACAGGATCAGGTTCAGGATCCAGTACAGGCAAGACAATAGCCGAGATTGGAATCGTTCAGGCCATGGCTCGACGAGCAGCTCCGAGCTAGCCCAGTGCGTGTCTCGCAGGGGATCGAAAGAGGCCTATAGGGTACATATCCATCTATATCATATTTGACGTGGGATTTCTAGTCACAGAACCCATTTCATTTTCATGGGGAGGTTGGTCCAATGGCGGTAGAGAACTGGATAGAGAGCATGCCGATGATCTTCGAGCAGCTCGAGACGCCTCTAGGGTGGAGGGTCCAGCTGGCGATGTACATGCTGCGAGGACCAAGAAAGTGTTGGTGGGATGTACAGGTCTAGGATTGTAGGCATGAGGGACTGACAAGGAAGGAATTCGAGGTTTAGTTCTTCGAGTACTTTTACCTAGATACACTGAGAGCAGAGAGAGGTCGGGAGTTCTTGAGTCTTCAACAGGAAGACATGTCCGTCATAGTCTATGCAGCTACTTTCACTAAGCTGTCTTGCCCTTCACGTGGTATGGTAAGAGATGACGTGGCTTGGGTGAGGTGCTTCAAGGATGGCTTATGACACACTATTTGGGTCTAGATGAATATCTTCAGGTTGGGTTCTTTCTCAGAGGTGGTGAATCAGGCACTCATAGCGGAGGGAAACCAGCGGGATATGCCCCAGGTTGGCGAGATGACGACTTCAGGTGAGGGTTAAAACAACAGGAAGTGACGACGGGATGAGTTCTAGTAGGGTAGTCAGGCCATGGACTTAGCTAGACCACCTCGTAGCAGTTCTTTAGTGGTTTTCTTTCAGTGTGGATATCCAGGACATGTTTGGAATCAGTGCGATAGGCCTCAAAAGGAGTGTCGGGCATGTGGAAAGGTCGGGTACCTTGAGAGGTTTTGCAGGCATCCTTCTCAGACTGTCGGCAGGAAGGGACCAGGATAGACGGTGGCCTCTGGAGTTGGTTTTGGTTCCATACCAGGAGAGGGTTTCTGAGGTTCAGCTGCATGTGGAGGACGTGGCAAGATAGCAGGATCTAGGTGAGGGGTCAATGGCCAGTGGTGGGAGCAGCGCTGTAGGGGGGTCAGAAATCAGTCAGCCATACTTTAGGCCAGGTGCACACCATGTAGCTGCTAGAGACTAAGCAGGATAGTGAGCCGATGACGGTTATAGGTACACAGCAGTGTGTCCATGATTCCCATGTTTCCTTTTTGGCATGACCTGTTGAGGCATTCCCGTTTTGAGTGCACGTGAAGCACAACATCTATGTGGACTAACTAGATGCTATCCAGTGGGATTGGAACCATATCGAGTGTGTGGTATATATATATATATATATATATATATGTATGGGATTCGTAGAATTCAGGTCATAGAGGATGTAGGTTACTTGAGATACCATGGGCATCGAGGCATCGAGGATGCATGTTACATGAGGTGCTGAGGGCATCGGGGCATCGATGATGTGAGTTACTTGGGGTGCTAGACACCAGGTTCTTTTTTGAGCATCCATGGGATGCAAGACCTCGTGGAGGCAGACACCGATGTGGTGCAGGATACGTTGGGTGTCGGGAACGACACAGAAGCACCTATGAGGCGCAGGGGTGACGATGCATCATGGAAGGACGATACATCCGTAAAATAGGTTAGTGAACCTTGTTTCCATTTAGTTTTGAAATGTTGAGACTAAGTTAGGTGATTCTTATGGTGGGGATCCCCTTGAAGAATTTAGCTGGGACCTTTGAGAGAGGGGAAGTCCGGGTTATGTTGATCGGGGTGGTATGTTTGGTGCCATATTTGGGATTCATTTGATAGCCCGGGGACGAGCTATGTTAATGTGGGGAGACTGTAAGAACCATGGTTTTTAGAACGGGTAACAATCCCAACCCTCTTTGAATTTTGGACTTGTCCCTAAGAAAAATTGAGAAATTGGGCAGTTTCTAGAAATTTCCAGACTACACGCCGTGTACTTTAAGTACACACCATGTATATGTTAAGCGAGTGACCGACCGTGTGCTCACCGAGTACGTTCCATGTGATGACCGTGTAGAAATTTCTTACTACATGGTGTGTAGTTTTAGACACACCGTGTACCCTTGACCATGTGGAGGCCATACATGGAATGTAGGCCAGTTGACCGGGTAGAACTATTTAACCAAGTACACTCTGTGTTCTCCTTATACACGTCGTGTAGTCTAGCTGTGTATGATAGAAATACATGGTGTGTGGGTAAGTCAGTTAGGAAGGGAAGAAAAATGATATAGATGCCGTGTACCTCTAGGTACACGCCAGGTACTCGTGTCAGCAGGTTCTGGAAAGCAATTCAGAGGAATTCCAGCCGCTAAATGAAAAATTTAATGATATACATGGCGTGTAGTCATAAAGTTTACGACATGTACTTTTTTTTTGATAAAATGGTAAGTAGCCACATTTTTGAGGCAGAACACAAGTTTTTGGCTGGGTTTCGTGAACCAAGATGGATAGACCTTAATTCCTCTCTTGATTCTTCATCCGATGTCAGTTTTGAATACCGATTGTTGCGTTGGAACCCCCTTGGTAAGGTCTTGATTACCCTTGAGCCATTTTTTTTATTTCGGTTATATAACAAGTTATATGGGTTTGAGAGTTTTTGAATATTTTGTAGATCTACCACGTTTTAGATCTAATTGGAGGTTGTTATTGGAGGAGTTGCATCGTTCGAGTGTCAGGTGGGTGGTGCATACATTTTTTTGGGTTTTGTGGTCATTTGGGTGGTGCGGCCTTCAGTGCGTTTTCAGGTATTTTGAGCGGGACTCATTTTATCTGCTGTTTCATATTGAATTGATTGTTGGACCTACGAGATGCCATTGGGTAAGCCCTATTACCAGTTTTTACTTGAGCGGGGCCAGGCGAGTGGTCGTTGCTCATCGGAGGATTTTGGCCGGGGGAGGCCCAAATGGATATATTTGAATTATATTGTTATAAACTATTGAGTTTAATTTATTCAGCCTGATATAAATTTTTAGAGTCATTCAAGACCTCAGTGCTATTGATTTTTTACCATTGGGTTAGGTCAATTCAACTGTTTAGAATGTTTTTGATGTTTATGTTTTCTGTTTAAATATGTTATATATGCAATTGCTGAGTTGCATATGATGTACCCTTTGGGTGGTGTTGGGCATGGACGAATATTATTGAGTGATGTTGATCACAGTTTGGGCTTGGACCAAGTTACATTGGGTGGTTCTAACCATGGGATTGGGCGTCTTGGGAGTCAGTTTTATGTAGGATGACTGTCAGGTTGGGCGTGACCCCATTTACTAGGGTGGAGATGCCATCAGACTTGAGCGACATGGTCGCAGGGACATGAGGTGTCAAAGACATTGTGGCCTGGGTACTATTTTGGGTGAATACTGCTTACCCAGAAACTTTGATTATTGTGCACATAGAGAGACTCTGTGGTGAGGTAGTTTTGACCACTCGTGTGAGTAGAGGCCCCCGTTAGTTGCGGTTTAGGTACTATTGGTTTGGGGGTGCTTGTCGTAGGAAGCCACATGGTAGGTGAGGAGCCTTCAAGGGATAGAATTATGGTTTTCGGGTTGGTGATAGAGGCTCGCCATTATTTGGGGATAGACATCGCATTCCCTCTGGTTACTTTATTTAAGGTCAGGCATTGCTATCCCTCTAGTTACGTTATTTGAGGGCAAACATAGCTATCCTTCTGGTTACATATTAAGGACATGCATCACTGTTCCTCCAGGTTACTGTTTCTTGGGTGTGCCTTCGGGATGTCGATACTTGAGACACGTGGTGTCAGGGGGAACATGGTGCCGAGTTAGATGACAGAGATTCCGGCATTGGCCGAAGTAGGTGACACTCCATGGTGGCTGCTGAGCAGCAGTTGAGTTTGTGTTTACTTGTGTGTCGTCCTGTTTATTACTTTCTGTATAAATGTGTGACTGCTTAAACACTCATATTTGGTATGCACCGTTGGGTGGTATCCTACTGATATTCGTCTCACACCCTGCACAGATCCTTTGGAGGGCATGTAGACTTTATGGATATACGTGCAGGAATGAGGCCAGCTTCAGGAGCATGACTACATTAGCTGTTGCAAGGAGATGGTATGGACCATGAGGTCTTGCCTAGCTAGAGTTATTATATATTTTTTACTTTCCTATACCAGCATGCTAGTTTTGTAGCTATTTTTGGTTATCCATTGGTTCCCTTTTTTATATTCAACTATGTATGACCTACATTGGATGCATATTTTATTGTTCAGTAGTAGTTACAAGTGGTCATCATGTTTTTGTGTTTATTTCCTCTACTGTTGTTTATATATATTGCTTTTGCTGTTTATTGATATTGAATGTGTTTCCACACTGCGGGTCTGGTTCGAGTCTGCTGAGAAATTTATTTCTGCTGCATGTTATATATTATTCCTCAAACCAGTACCCTTATCATCCTACGAGAGGGTATAGCCTCCCCACTATACTTATAAGACCCTCGCTTCTAGTCGGTAGCGTTTGGCGTTCAGGGAGGTGCGCCTAAGGTAGTAGCACCTAACTCATTTAGCACTCTTTCGAGTGGATTTTTGGGTTTGGGACGTTACATTGGTCATTATCACATGAACCTGAACAACTTGATATGATAGTCTAGTCTTGACAATCATAAATTAAATGCACCATTTTTTTGGTATAGTCTATATTAGCATTGGGTCCCTCATTCACCTTTTGTTTTTCCATGGCCTTCCTAGATAGGATATCACACACCTTTGGACAAAAATGTATGACGATAAACATCATCACATAATATCCTGAGCACTTTGACCCAAAAAACATGTGTCATTCAAATAGTTTATCTTCATTTGGGACCTTGGTCTCCGATTCACTTTGGGGTTTCTTCACTTGTGTGCTATACAGAATACCTAAACTTTTAGTCAAATTTATTTGACCTTAAACACTAGAAACATTTCCCCATATTTTATAACCAAAAACAGCATGGGGAAAGATTCATGTGACTCACCATGCTGAAAATCCACAAAGGTAAGCATGGGAAAAAGTCATGTTTGTTCTCAGTAGACATGCAGTTTGTGTGATTTATGAAAATTGAGTATTTGAAATTGAAATAGAAAAAAATATAATAGGTTAAAAACCCATAAAGGTTGGAATAATATAAATTTGAGTTCCCACCCAATAAATATCCTCCTATGTAAGGATATTCAAAAATTAATGTAATAAAATTGGATAATCAATGATTTTAGGGTCCAAATTATATCCCCAATAGAATTCAAGATATAATCACTAGCCCCCTTTGCTAGAAAAAATAATTTATTTATCTATTCCCTAATTCCTATGATACAAACTTATTGGATCCATGTAGAATGAAGAAAACATAACTAAAAGGTACTCAATCCCTTTTTAACATTGTATTTTTTATTCAATTTACCCCTTTGTAATCGTCATCACATTGATTCAACCCAGCATTCATCTAAGTGGTCAAACTATAATGTTACAATGATATTATTTGTGCCTATAACTATTAGAGAACCAAACATAGGATGAAATATTTCAATCAAAATGACTAATTCTAGTTTTATAGTTGGTGTATTAGTTCCTATACTTTGTCGCAAGCCACTCCATGGATGATATCATTCTAAATCGAGTGTTTGAGAATCATGACTGACCCTGTAATTGTAGTTAAATAATTAAATGGATTAATGTTTTCTTGATGTTACCCTCAAATGGTTTCAAAATGTAACCATAATGTAGAATACAAAGTGAAATAGAAGCTCCCAAATTGAAAAATTATTGAGGAAAAATATTCTTACACTTATTGATCAACAAAAAATAAAATTCCATATCTTGGAGCTCTACTATCAGATTATTAAGAGGGTAAGGGAAAATAACATAAAATAATTAATATAAGTTTATATTCTCAATTGATTGCTAGAATTATTTTAGGTGATATATATGTTCATCCAACATGGTGGTTTCAACCTTTTCTTGAGGAAGTATCATCTTGATCTTTATAGATGAATCCACCATTACATTCTCTACTTCCTCATCTAGAATTTCATTCTCCTTGATTCCTATATCATAGATAAGAATTTTATTGACATAAATAATTCAACTCTTGATAATTTTTTTCAAAAACAATATTATCTTTCGTCATATGATGCGTCTATGTTATCGTTGTCACTTCATGTTGAGAAGCTTCCAAGATTACAACATCCTCAAGGCCCACCATATTCGCTGATGACTCTACTGTAGAAAGTTCCAATGATATTTTTTATTTGTGATCTCTTTCCAAAATGATCCCTTTAATCACATTCTGAATGGATTGATAATTAAAACTAGAATGTCCTAGAGTGTTTAACATGTGATGATGTCTGAGTAGGATAATTGGATGTTCATCTATAAGAATTTTAGAAATGATATTTTTTTGATATTACAAATGGACTGGAGATGAATTTGATGAAAATTGATAACATACTTGTGAGACTCAAAGTCCCTCTTAAATAGTTTAATGTTGGCCGCAATGGGCAACTCAAGGGGGGGGGGGGGGGGGTGAATTGAATTTACAAAAAAAATCAATTAAAAATAATTTTAAACATAAATTCCATAATTTGATGAAAAAACACATTTAACAAAAATAGTAGAATAATATAATATGGTCTTTATAAAAGATTATAAAAATATTGATCATGGATTAGTTAAAATAATATTTAAAATATATTACCTTTTGAAACTAATTTACACTTATCAAACACTATATATTAGACACTAATTAAAGTAAAAAATCATAGTAATGTTTGGTTGTTATTTTAAAATTGATAATAGTTTTTTATTTAAAATAGGAAAAATAAAATAAATAAATAACACAATTTAAATTTAAATAATGGGTTAAGTCTTAAGAAAATATCTAATCCAATCCACTTGTAAATCAATCTCTTGAAAAAAATGTATTAGTAAATAAGTTGATCCAAAACTTGTGTCATGGTTTTATAAACAATAGATCATAAGGAATTCTAGGAATATAACCTCATACATTGTTAAACATGGTAGAAAATGATTTCAGGTCACACATGTAATGACCCACTAATTCTCATGGGCTTCAGAGTACAAAGAGTCATTACTAGGTCTTAAGCGACATCCCCAAGACACCAAAGGCTGGAAATAAATGCTGAAGGGTTTCAAATGCACATGGGGAATAATTTTACCTTTAAGAAATAAACCAATAAACCTACCAAAAAAAAAAAAAATTCACTATATGATGTATGAGAAAATGGAAGAAAACTGAAAAACTTCATGTATCTCAAAATCAAATCAAAGTAAGCAACAAAAGAAGAGTAACCGATTATCAAAGTACATAGTAGATATACAACACAAGACTCTCCAAAGACCTCAAGGCTCCATGCTCTACAAGATCCAAGCTCCGAAATTTCCAAATATCCCAAACATAATGAGGTAGTGCTAAACACGTGTGAAACATTACTTTTTCCCTTATCTCGGAAGATAACATTAGCAAAGGCACCAATGTGACGAAGCAGAGGTGAGTATAAAACTCAGTAGGTTTTCCTCAATGTCTTCCCTACTCACGCCACTAGGATAGAAGAGTTAGAAAAAATTATATAAAAAATATATATATAAAAATTTCTCAAAAACAATTTATAACTAAATATAAACAAGTTTCCAGAACCCTTCATTACCAAAAGTATACAAGTGCAACTGAAACCAATTTTCCCAGCAAGATATTTTCCAGAAAAATAACCAAACAATCTTTACAACCATTTCACAATATCCCTTTATCAGAAAACCCAACCATTCCTCAAACCCACTATACCAACAATGCATGATACATTATGACATTTACATACTAATGAGTGGTTTCTCGTCATTCTACCTAGTCATCACAAGGTAATTGGTTCCCATGTGCCATTAACCCGTTGGCACCGAGCATGGGGTAATATTTCAACCAAGACCCATGTATGAAATTTCCATGTGTCATAAAACCTTTGGAACCGAGCACAAGGCCATATTTCAACCAAGACCCATATATAAAACATGAACACACATCACATATTCCCAATGATCATGCCAAAACAACCCTTTCAATTAAAATGCCTTTTTATTAAAAACTGTTTCCATCAAAACCATTTCAATTCTAAACCATTTAAATAAAACTCCATTTTTATTGAAAACCATTTCTATTGAAAATATCTTTTTCATTAACCATTTAGTAATTTCAAAAATTCCATAATTTAAAATCATCATTTTAAATTCATGAAACAGAACCCCCTTTTAACACAACTATTCACCAAGATCTCGTAATTGCAGAAAAAACCATAAATCATCACCATTGAAGATTTTTGCATGAATTTCATAATAAATTACCCAATTTGGATATAATCCAATCTATTATATCATGATTAGATGATATTTAATCCACCTATATCAATGGTTTTGACAAAACTTTGACAACAGACGAAGAACGCATAAGAAAACGGGTTGATTATCCAAGAATGACCATAGTTATATTTTCCTAGCAAGACCAAGACTCAAAATTAATTTATATGGCATCCGAAAACATAGATCTACCCAATATAGGTTTAGATCTAAGAAATAATGGAGATCATAGAAGTAGATCTAATTCAATCTAAGAAAAGATGAGAAATCCAGAACGAATGGTGACATACCTCAAGAATCGGACTTGAAATCACCAAGGGAAGGCTTTGGGTTGGCTCAAACTCATGTGGGGAGGATTATCCATCCTTCTTGGGAGATTAATCTCAAAATAGGGGCGTTTTGAATCTAATACGAAATATATAGAGAAAAAATGAGTAAACTTCTAGAAAATTGGATCTAGATTTGACATCTGCACAAGGTTTTACCACATCGTTTGGGCCAACCGTTTTTGGATACTGTGACCTTCATTTTGGTCCCAAAACTCATTTTAAAACCCCAAAACTCTCCCATCCTTCAACTTTACCCTTTTTATGGAAACACATTTTTTATGGAAACATACCACTTTATGGAAACACCCCACTTTATGAAAACAACCCACTTTATGGAAACACCCAACATTATGGAAACAACCCACTTTATGGAAACACCCTACTTTATGGAAACAACCCACTTTATGGAAACAACCAACAATATAGAAACACCCAACTTTATGAAAACTCTATTTTACGGAAATTCTTTATTTTAGGGAAACCCCCTATTAGAGACACACCAATTAAAAAAATGTGAGGAAAGTGGTTATATACCTAAAATCGAGGGTACTACATTCTCCCCACCATTGGTCTATCTATCCTAGAAATGTAGAAAAACCTCGCTATCCAAATATAGTTTCATCCACTGCTCTTTCATTTCCTTCTAATGTTCCTAGGTCTCTTCCTGAATCTGACCTTGTTTTTATAAAAACCGCACTAGGCCGATGATTTTACCCCACAAGAAATTGTATTGTCTATCCATGATCAGAATTGGGATATGTATCAGTGATGCATCCATTTATGGCTCAACATGATCCCATCTGATCACATGGTCAGGATTAGGGTGATTCTTTTCCAACTGGGATACATGGAACACATTATGCACCGAACTAAACCGTGGTTGTAATGCCAACTGATATTCCACATCTCCAACCAGTTCCAGTATATCAAAAGGGCCAATGTATCTAGGAGATAACTTTACTTGATTCTCAAAGTGTTGATATATAAGACTTGGAGAGATCCTTAAAAAGACATGATCACCCACAGCGAACGACAACGGTCTTCGACAGTGATCTGCATAAGATTTCTAATGACTCTGAGTCGTTTATATTCTTTATCTAATCAACTAGATCTTGTCTGTTGTTTCATGGACAAGGCTTGGCCCTACTAGTGTAGTTTTTCATTTCCACCCATCAGATTGGATAACGACAAGGATTCCCATACAATGCTTCAAACAGAGCCATGTGTATGGAGGCTTGATAGCTCTTATTATATGAGAACCCCACTAAAGGTATATGATCCCCCAATGAGCCACTAAAATACATTACACAAGACCCCAACATGTCTTCCAATATTTGTATCATCTTCTTGGATTACCCATCCATATGTGGATGATAAAACATGCTCATAGTCAACTGAGTCCCAAGGGCTTGCTGTAAGGATTTACAGAAACGAGATGTGAACATCGAATCTCAACCTGGGACTATTGAAACTGGCACACCATGCCTCTTTACCACTTCTCAGATATATATTTTTGAATGATCGTCCACCATATGAGTTTCATGAATAGGTATGGAATGGGCCGACTTGGTTAGACGATCCACTATCACCCAAATGGAATTGTGTTTTTGGACCATTCATGGAAGACATGTTACAAAATCCATTGCTATCTAATCCTATTTCCACACTAGGATGAGAATATATTATAACATACCAGCTAGTCTCTGATGCTCTGCGTTAACCTGATGACAAGTTAAGCACCGCGAGACGAACTTGACACCTTCCTTTTCATGCCGCTCCACCAAAACTGTGCCTTCAACACCTTATACATCTTCTGTGTACCTGGATGTACAGACCATCTCGAATAGTGGTATGAATGAAAGAGTTGTTCTTGAAAAACCATAGGTACAACCATCCGATGTATGAAACAAAAAACTGAACCCCCATCAAGTTTCTAGCCCTCAATGGTCTCCCCACCATTTAGTTTTGAAATTACAAACATACATTCTACATCAGATGTTTGTGCCTCTTTGATCATTTTTATAAAATCAGAAACAAGCGTAGCTAAAAATAAAACTGAAACATCACCTTAGTTTTCACTTTCCACATGCATATAGGCTAATACCGAGATCTACTGCCATTTATCGTAATCTTCATTCACAAAATGAGCATATGACTTTCTACTCGATGAATCCGCAACAAAATTTCCATTCCCCAGGGTGTACATCAAGTCAAATTCAATCATTTGGAGATAATCCATCCATATCCTTTACCTCATATTCAAATCTCACTGTGATAAAATGTGTTTGAAGATCTTGTGATCTGTAAACACTATAAATTTCTCACCAAATATATAATGTATCCATATTTTTAAATCATGGATGAATACAGGTAAATCCAAATCATGGGTTGTGTAATTCTTCTCATGAACCCTCAATTGCCTTGAACCATAAGCATCCACATGACCACTTTTCATGAGAACATATCCCAACCCAAATCCTGAAGCATCACAATACACCACATACCCTTGTCCTGATTCTTGAAAGATCAAGATATGTGTCGATGTAAGAAGAACTTTTATTTCCTATAAGGACTTCTAACATTACTCCATCCATTGGAAGGGAGCATTCTTCTTTTTCAAGGCTGTCATTAGTGAAGCTAGTTGTGAGAAATCATGCACAAAGCATCGGTAGTAACCAGCTAGACCAATATAACTTCATATCTCAAAAACATTATTTAGTGGTTTCAAAGAGACTACCACTTCATTATTTTTTGGATCAACATAAATGCCTTTCTCAGAAATGAAATGGATAAGAAATTTTACTTCTTATATCAAAAATCACACTTTGATAATTTGGCATACAAACAATGATCTCTTAAGATTTATAAAACTGTTTCCAGGTGCACCTCATGGTCATCCCTTGTCTTTGAATATACCAAAATTTAATCCACAAAAACCACAATAAAAGAATCCAGATATTGTTGAAATATCTGATTCATCAATTCCATGAAGACCGATGGTGCATTCGTAGGACCAAAAGGAATGACTATATATTCATAGTTGCCACATATACTTCTGAAAGCTATCTTTGAAATATACACATTCCGAACACTCAATTGGTGATATCCTGACCACAAGTCAATCTTAGAGAACCACTGAGATCCCCTTAATTGATCGAATAGAACATCAATGAATAGAAGTGGATATCAATTCTTTATTGTAACTTGGTTATGTTATGATAATAAAAACACTGACAAATAGTTTCATCTTCCTTCTTCCTGAAAAAAATTGCTGGTACCCATGGAGACGTACTTGGTTGAATGAAACACTTGATTTCCAATTCCAGTAACTACACATTCAATTCCCATAACTCTATTGGTGACATCCTATACGATATAAGGGGTATAGGAATGGTCCCTATAAAGAGATCAATCATAAACTCCATTTCCTATAGAGGGCGTAACTATGAGAATTTCTTGGGAAAGACATCTGGAAATTTATCTACAACAGCTGGAAAACTATTTTCATCGATCTATTCTATTTATTCCAAAGTCAATGCTTCTAATTGGTAAGAGAAAATTCCCACCATTGGTGCCAAAAATCTCTTTTCACCCTTCTTTACAATCCTCTCCCCTCTAAAGAGATGCTCGATGTCATCCTCATTCAGGAAACTAAATTTTCTCCTATAATAGTCAATTTGATCCTTGAATGTTGTCAGACAATATATACCTAGGATTAAATCATAGACATATATATCCAACAACAAGAAGTACCATTTTAGCTCATCTCTATCAGCAGTTATAGCACATGTTCTACACTCAATGGCTTGACATTATCTTTCACTGAGAGAAGTTTGTAGTTTCAAAATATAAGGCATCATTTACAGTTTTAAACAAAGAAATTAAATAGCACGAGAATTAATGAAGGAATGTGATGCACCAGTATCAAACAAGACTTGTACAAAGGTAGAATTAAAAATAATTGTACCCCTCACTATAGATGGTCCAGCCTGATCATCAATAGTAATCTGCACAGCTCCATATGATTTTCTCTTCCCTACACTGTTCTCCTTATATGCTTACTGGGGTTGCGATGGTTGAAGAGTCAGGGTATTTCTAGAATTACCATGGCAAGATCTTCTCTACTGATGAGATCGATTATGTTGTCCTCGTCTAGTCGAAGAATATGATACTTACGACACCTGAGAAGTGTCTCGATCACCTGACCTGTGAGCAATGCGACAATAGACCTGAAGATGTCCTATCATGTTTTAATTATGAAATGCTCTAGGTTGTGGCATAAAATCTCTCTTTATGTGGGCAAGATAACCAAATTGAAAACAACCCGCTTTTCTCTGGGGTCATGGAGGAATGTTTACTGATCCAACAGTCTGGTTCTGATTTCCATTGAACCTTGGAAATTGGTGTCCTTTTTCGACTTCTTCCTAGTGGTTGAGTTCCCACTGTTTCTTGTAGTTATCATCATTCCTTGTCCCATAGATCCTGAGATATCTCGTTCAACCAGAGTTGCTCTATTCACCATCTCTATATAATCAGTAATACAATTTACTACAATCTTTGATCAAGTCTTCTATCATAGCCACGATTCATAGATACGTGCCTTCAAAATGTCAGTTGCCACAACTTCTGGTGAAAATCATACCAAGTTCATGAAAATATCCACATACTCTGTGACAATATGACTCTATTGTTTTAGGCTAAAGAAGTCTGTCATTTTCAAGATCTTGAACGTGTGAGGATAGAATTATTTGCTGAACAATTCCTCAAAATCCTGCCACATAAGTTCTTCATCCAATTTATCCTACACTGCTATATCCAACCACTAACATGAAGTATACTCAAGAATATACCTCTCTTGTTTGACCTTTATCTCTAATGGTGTGCCGATGAAGTCGAAGACACAATTAATCCTACATAGCCACACCTCTGCCTTCTCGGGTTCAGAATCAACCCAGAAATTCGGTGGATTCTGCTTCAGGAACTGGATGGTATGATCCACATGTCATGGATCATTCCTCTGGTTCCCTGTGTCCACGGCTTGAAAATATTATAGAATACTGTAAACTAGATCTTGGTTTATATGTGGTTTATGTGAAACCACATTATCCACAACTTCATCAGGTTGGTTTCGACAACACATACCAGGTGCCATTTTCTAAACTAACAACAAATTTTATTAATCTCACTCTATAGTAACTATTATCTTAGCATTTCAAATTCTATCGCATCAACTATCACAACATTTTTTTTCCAAAACAACCTTTTTCCGATGTTCAATAGTTTTTTAAAACACTTCACATGATTTTGAATATTAAACCATTTTCAAAATACGATATGCATTCACTTTTTCAAAATCTTTCATTTGAAAACCAATTCCATTCTTTCTCAAAAATTAATTTTTTTTAACAACATGAATCATTCCTCAAAAATGATGTATGCACTCCTAGTGGGTATTCATTCCTCTACAATTCATGTCATGTTAATCTCATTGGATAAACACATGACAATGAGATTTCAAAATTCTAGATGTGTCTCCAAACACTTATTTACCCAAATCCCTATTAACTTGAAGTTCATTATAAAAGGGTTAGCTATGACCTTTTATGCTACACATTTCATGTTCTAAAAATAATACTCCTTTATAAGATTCCCACCCAAGGAATAGACAAGAAATGATTTAATCTCCAAAACAAGGAACATTGATGACAACTTGGTAGGAATGGACTGAACAAGAAGCTACCATTTGTATTGACCCACCAATTCTCATTGGCATGAGAGTATAATGAGTCATTACTAGGCCTTAAGCGACATCCCCAAAATGCCAAAGGCTCACAATAAATTCCAAAGAGTTTCAAATATAGGGGGGGATGATTTACCCTTTAAGAAAGTAACCAATAAACCTACCAATCGTAACCAAACATTCACAATATGATGCATGAACAAATGGAAGAAAAATAAACAACATCATGTATATCAAAATAACATCAAAGTAAGAAACAATTGATGAATAACTAAGTATCCAAGCACATAGCGGATAGACTACACAAGAATCTCCAATGAACTAAAGACTCCATACTCTATAAGCTCCAACATCCAAAATCTCCGAATGGCCCAAAAATCATGAGTTGCTGCTAAACATGTGTGAAACATTACCTTTTCCCTTGTCCTGGAAGATATCATCTGCAAAAGCACCAAAGTTCCAAAGAATGAGGGATCATAAAACTCAATAGGTTTTCCCCAATGACTTCCCAAATCACACCACTAGGATAAAAGAGTTAGCAAAAATTATGTAAAAAAAATTATATGAATTTTTTTTTAAAAATAGTTTATAAATAAACATAAAAATGTTTCCAAAACCATTAATTTCCAATAGAATACAAGTGAAATTGAAACCAATTTACCCAGCAAGATACTTCTCCAGATAAATAAGTAAACCATCTTTACAACAATTTCACAATTTCTCTTTATCAACATACCCACCCATTCCTCAAACCCAAGACACCGACCGTGCATGCTGTGTTATGACAGTTCCATACTCATGAGCGGTTTCACATCGATCTACCAAGTCATCACAAGGTAATTGTTTCCCACGTGCCATTAACACTTTAGCACCGAGAAGAAGGTCATATTTCAACCAAGCCCCGTGTATGAAATTCCCATGTGCCATTAAACCTTTGGCACTGAGTATAATGTCATATTTCAACAAAGCCCCATATATGCAACAAGAACACACAACACATATTCCCAATGATCATTCCAAAACAACCATTTCAAATAAATTTTTTTTTCTTGAAAACCATTTCCGTCAAAACCATTTCAATTCTAAACCATTTAAATTCAAAACCATTTCAATAAAACTCCATTTTTATTGAAAAACATTTCTCTTGAAAATAACTTTTTCATTAACCATTTAGCAATTCCAGAAATTCCACAATTTAAAATTATAATTTTAAATTCAAGAAACTAAACCCCATTTTTCACAACTATTCACCAAGATCTGGCAATTTCACAGAAACCTTAAATCATCACAAATGAAGATTTTTCCATGAATTTAATAATAAATAAACCAATTATAATATAATTCAATAAATTCTATAAAGAGGAGATGAGGGTGAATCCACCTACCTCGATGGTTTTGATGAAATGACAACAGACGAAGAACGCACTAGAAGGCGGGTCGATTCTCCAAGAACGACCTTAGTTATTTTATACTAGAATGATCAGGACTAAACATTGAATTATTTGGTATAAAAATGTAGATCTACCCAATACTGGTTCATATCGTAGAATGAATGGAGATTATACATGTAGATCTAAGCAGATCTATGAAAAGATGACAAATCTGGGAAGAATAGTGGCATACCTCAAGAATCAGACCTGAAATCATCAAGGGAAGGTCTGGGTTGCATCCCACTCGTGTGGGGTGGGTTATCTAGAATTTTATAGAGATTAATCACGAAATAGAGGCGTTTTGTAGCCAAAAAAAGAAATATATAGAGAAAATATGTGTAAGCTCCTAAAAAATAAGAAATAGATTTGACCTCTACGCAAGGTTTGACCATACAGTTTGGGCCAATTGTGTAGGGATCGTGCAACCTTCCTTTTGGTTTAAATAATCCTTATAAAACCCAAAAACTCTTCCATCCTTCACCTTTAACTTTTTTTTGAAACACATTTTTTACCGAAACATCCCACTTTATGGAAACACCCCACATTATAGAAACAACTCACTTTATGGAAACACCCCACTTTATGGAAACAACCCACTTTATGGAAACACACCAATTTATGGAAACAACCAAATTTATGGAAACAAACAACATTATGAAAACCATTTAATATATAGAAACTCTCTATTTTATGGAAACACTCTATTTTATGGAAACTCTCTATTAAAGACACACCAATTAAAAAATGCGAGGAAAGGGGTTATGTACCCGAAACTGGGGGTACAAAAACACATGTCCTCTTCAACATATATACTTTGGAGTAAACAAGAAAATAATTGATAGATAATGTCAAGAAATATGTAGTTTAGTATAGGATATTGTGTTTATAGATTAACATATAAATTCAAATCACAACTTGAATGTAAATCCTAAAAAGAAATAATAAGAGATGAGAGATATGGAAATGTGGTTCCACTCAATTTGAATAGATATAGTTTTCCAAGGGTCCTTGAATTTTACTTTGATAGAATATAAAAAAATATTCATTGAAGGTTCAGGAAAATAATGTTTCATTTAGGGCTCCAAAAAATTATTCTTTCTAGTACAGGCTGACACATATATTCCTATATTGTTCCCTCTATCAGTATATCCAACTCTCTTCTTCCACAAGATCCTAATTTTTTTGAAATTAACTTCATCCAAAATTATCTACTAGAGATAAATAAATGGATAATTAATTTCATTAAATATTCAATTAGTATTTGAAAATTAGTTATTAGAGATTTAAAAATTCTCTAATACTAATTTAGACACTCTATGTTGTCTTTAAAGAGATGTAATTAGTTGAGGTCGTGGTTAGTTGTCAGGGACGCCAACCATAAAAACTTGTTATATTAGATTCATTTCTTTATGTTATGTGTTTATTTTATCATGTGTTAGGTTCATAAATTCATGAAGTATCTTATTTTATTTATGATATCACTTGAATATGTCACACATTAGGTTTTTTACATTGTATAGTTAGTTCATTCGTATTCATGCTAACTTCATATTTTTAGGTGTATATATGATGTTCATGTGGTAACTATAAATATAGATAAAAATGGTCAGAAAGAAACTTGATAGAAATTTTTAATTTCTTTCACATGATAAGTTTATTTATCATACAATCAGTAGATTTTCATTTCATGGTTGATTCATTACAAAAAGAGAATTTTCTCATCTAATGCATGGTAGGTACATTATTCTTGCAGTCATTTGGAGTACAATATGTAGTAGGTACCACATGGTCTCATGGCATTCACATCTAGTTCAAATTATTCTCATGATAATCACATTACAAATGTGGTAGGTTGTCATATTATGTTCAATACATATCCAATTTTCATTTTTGTTTAGATACCCATTTACTATTGTAAAACAATAAATTCATTAATAAAATTATAAACATTATTTAAGATCATTATAGTAAGTAGGTAGAAGTCTTAGAAAACAATATCCCCCTTATTAATGATAAAAGATAATCAAATTTAAAATGAAATGAAATAAATAAAACAAAAATATAGTGATAGAAAATTAAAAACAAGTATGTCAGAATATCTAATGATATTCCAAGTTCCATAATATATTAGAATATTTTTCTTATGAATTCATTTTTATGTCATGAATTTACACCCAATTTATGGAATATAAAAAATTAAATTAAAGGGAAATAGATAGAAAAAATTAGTAGAAAAAAAATGAGAATAAAATAAGCATTCCCTTAATATTTCAAAATATATTACAAATATATTTACAAGGACTCCCTAGTATAAATTCTAGTTAGAATCCATGTCAGTTACATATCTAACATTTGGTGGAAGGATGTGATCTTTTACATTGGAAGTAGAAGTTGGAGAAGAGGTAGTCTGAGGTGTAGAGAAAGTTTCAAGGTCTTTAATGACTACCTACTTATACATCGTAATAATATTCTAGAAGTCTTCCCTAGGAGTTAAGATAAAATGATTAATGGTAAATGAAGTAGAGGAAGGATTTAGGGACATATGGATAGCTATAGGGACAAATAAAAAATATAAGGAGTGTATAATAATGGATCCATAAATCTAGTGAAATTTCTAACTTTTGTAGAACTGTGCTCCAAATCCTGAAGAAAATCATCCTTATTTTTCTTGAAGGCCTTCAAAAATGGAGTCTGGGCCTTGAGCGTCTCAAATTGTGATTGAAAATAGTATGTCAAGGGAGGAATCATTATATTCAAGGAAAGGGTTCTGAACACACCCTTTAAATCGATCTTAGTAATGATTTTACTGTTATGGAAGTCAATAACTCTATTTATGGTTTCTCTACCTTTCCCATAGTTCTTTACTTATTTTTTAACAAGTTCCTTGGTCAAGGAATCATGTGGTTCTAAACCATCAAACATTTCCTCCCTTTTTTCTTGGATCTCATCAAACAGATCCTTCAACTCATTATTTATTAGTTATATGAGATTATCTTAATCAAAATTGGTTTATAATATTGGAGATGAATGAGTTACATGAACCAGAGTAGGAACATACTAAAACAAAACATTCCTAAACCTATGATCTAACTTTGAAACCATATCATACAGATTTATATACAATTAACTTAACTATGACTTCAAATCTTCATTCTCATTTTTTATCAAATTCTTCTCAAGATAAAGCATAGGATATATATGAGAAATAAAAATAATTATTATACTTATAATTTATTGTTCCCTAAAAGGCTCCTAGGAAATTTTAAATCCAAGTATTTCTTCCTTGAAAACACTATTTATATTGGATTTGAATTCATTCAAATAATACTTGGTAACATATGTAATATAAGAAATAGAGGTATTTGGATCATATTATTTATTCATGCTAAGTTACATGGATACATCCTCCACCGATCTAGCTCCAAATATATAATATTCACCATTAAAATCATTAAAAACATCTTCCTTATGAACAATAATATCAGCTTCGTCAACATATCCTCTTGGAGCATCACCTTCCTAAGCTTCCTTGCTAGATTTGGGGGGAGTAATACCAATGATGTATTGGAGAGATTTTTAAACTGAAGGAATCATAATTGACAACACTAGTATATCTTGAGAATATATGGAAGAAAGAAGAGATCCCTACAAATTTCTCTAATTTGATGATTTGGAAGGTCTGCCACATGCAGGTGAACTAAATCCATAATAATCATCGTATTTTAGATAATTTTATCTAATATAAATAGATATAGGGTAAATATCCCCATTAATAGGCGCATCTGAAATTGGTTCCCATGGAGTAATGCCAATAATAAGATATCTATCTGAACATCCATTTTCTTCATCAACGTCTTCAGACTCATCCCACTATAGTTAATCCTTATACCCACTAAAAAATACCTCAATGTCAACCAGATCCTTAGAATATGGTTCTTCTTTATTTTATGAAAAAGGTAAGGTAGATTCAGGAGGTTAATAAGACATAAAAAAGAGTGAGTCACCTGCCATCCTGATCAGCATCCTGGAATTATTCATCAATACTAACCATCACATATTCTACTAATTCTTATTAATTTTCTTTATCCCTTTCATCTTATACTTCATCAATATGAATAACCACTTCATCATTATAATAAAAAACAATATCATAGGGTTATGGACCTAGATTCAAAAGATCCCTTGGTCTAACCAGGTACTTCATTGGAAGGAATATTTTATATAACTTTTCCTTCAACAACCTATTTATTTTTCCATGGAATCAATTTTACTATTATTTTCTAAATTTTCTTCGAAATAAGGAAATGACCATCTGATGAGGTAATTCTTTCTTAACACTAATGATCAAAGCCTTTTTACTCTAGAAATGGTGAAATAAGCTTCAGATAAGGTATGAAAATAAACATTGAAGGAGTATTACAAAAATCAAACACAAGTATAATGAAATATCTACAGATATTAATCTAAATGAAATTTTACTTAAAATATTTTGAAAAATGATCTCGATGAATCAGGATGACGAAATCATTAATTATTGGAAAGATCATTAGCTGGATAAACATGACTATTATCCTACTTTCTCTACTCAAATCAACAAAAAAATGGATTTTGGGATTTCCATTCCTAGTGAGCTCTTCTAAAGATCTTTTAAACTAAAAATGTGCTTGATTAACTATATATGTGATTTAGAAATAATCAAATTCTACTTTTTAGGAACACCCAAGTACTTTTCACCAAAATTTGAGGATAAATATAAATCTTCACCACTAATCACAAACTTAATGATGTATCTTTTAACTAAATGGAAAAACTCCAGGAACACATAAATCTATTTGACTAGATTCGAATAGAATGGATCACCAATCTCCTAAAACAAAAAAATAATCCTTGATTCTGAACCAAATTCTCGATCAATGATATACATGATTAAAACTTTTGTGAATCTAATTCTATATCTACAAATACTGGATGATCTAAGAGATTTTGATTTATTGAATTTACTTTATTAATTGAGATAACATTCTTTTTCATTGATTTCATTAAATGAGGAGATTATTCATGATGTGTGGAAATAATAGGGTGTTTTATCCTCAACATTCTCAATTTGAATTGAATTGAGAAGGCTCAAATTCAAGAGAGATAGAGAGAGATAGAGATACATAACTATATGTTTTAAGTTAGAAAGGATTTATAAAAGAGATATGGTTTAGGTAGAAGACGAGGCACCAAAAAATAAATGCGTTTTTTGTAAGAGACATGTTTCAAATGAACTTCTAATTTTAATTTTAAAATTAAATAATTTAGGGATTAAAATATAATAATCATAAAATCCCACCAAAACATTTCAATAGAAATTTCTATGTATAAAATATACATTGCAGGTATACTAATCGTGGATTCATAGCAGGTGTGCAGACCACAAAAATGAAACATTTATGATAATTAAGAGGTATCCATGTCGATAAAAACTCACGGTAAGTATACTAACATTATGAGTTAAGGTATATGGTAGGTATTATGACCGCATATCCAATTGGTCATGGTAGGTGTACCAAATCTATGAAAAAACTCAATGATGGTATACTAACTATGTAAACCATACTTTATAGTTACATATAGAAAAGGTTTTACATTTAAAAGTTAAACAATTATAAATATAATTTAAAATAATTGAAATGATTATATATAATTTCAAATAATTAGACATAATTTATCATACCTAAATCAGGTCTTATATAATTTATTATCTCAACCATAACATTATTTTAAAATATATCAGCAAGTTGATGTTCAATACTAATGAGTTCAAGAGTCATATCACATTTTTTAAAATTATCCATCAAAAAGTGATGTATTATATCAATATTTTTTTTATTGAACGTGATACATGAATATTAGAAATAATTATTATAATTTTATTATCACAATTTATTTTGACATGAAGTAATTTATATTTGAATTCTGGTAATGTATGTTTCAACTATAGAATCTTGAAAAAAGAATTTCTTGAGAAATTTATTAATCTTCAATAGTGAATAATAAAACAAAGATCTTTTTTTAATACACCAAGAAACTAGATACTTTCTAAAAAAGTAAAATATTCCATATGTTATTTTTCTATATAACATAAAACCACCAAAATAAGCATCTTAATAACTAACTAAGTCAAATTATTTTTCACTAGAATAAAAAAATCATGTGTTGGTTATAATTCAGAGGTATTTAATAATTCTTTTAATAGTATGTAAATGTTATTATTTAGGTTTTTATTGAAAAAGGTTACACATAGAAACAATAAACATAATTTATTGTTATTTAGAAGATATGTATAGTAAACTTCTAATTATACCTCTCTAATGGGTTTGATCAACTGGTTTTTTGGTTTCATCATGATTCATTTTGTCGCTTATACACATGGAAGTATCAGTAAATTTATTACTATCCCTAGGAAAATGTTTGAAAATATCCATAGTGTACTAAATCCACATTAAAATAATTAAATTTTTATTCTAGGAAATATGAAAACAAAGAAAAAAATTGTTGACACTTATTGAACTCATTTAAATTTCATTTTTTTTAATTTTTTATATTTCTATATACACATTATTTTTTTAGAGATTGAATGAAAATATCATAATCATATATTTATAATCATAAAAATATTTGGAAATTCAATAAATAAATAAATTTGGGATACCTAATCTTTTTTAAAACCCATTTGAAATCTAGAATGAAATGAGCCTATCATACAAATATCAAGGAGGTTTTTTTAAACAATATAAATATTTTTTTAATTTTAAAAAATTATTTTGAAAGTGATGCCTTTGGAATCTAGGGGGGTAGTTCCACAAAAACAACCTCAGAAATATAACCATTTAACAATGCACACTTAATATACATTTGAAATAATTTTAAATCATAATTTGATGGATAGAAATAAATAATTTTATATATTAATGTGTAGATACAAGTTGAATGGTTTCATTATAGTCAATACCTTAATCATGATTATATCCTTGTGAAACCAGCCATTATTTGATTATAATAATTGTGCCTAAATCACGAATCTTATTCCTAAACACCGAGTTACTACCAATAGTTAGATAGTCATTTTGTCTTTCAATAAGTTCTGTGACTCAATTTATTTCAAACTTATTTATCTCTTACTTAATTTATATTACCAAGAATTCATCATTAATTTCTACTATGATTTTATTAGGTTCATGATGCAGTAAAAAACGTGATGTTTAACTAGGTTTCTAAAATAATATCTTGTTTGTGTCTATTTATTTAGGTATCCTACAAAAACATCTAAACTATGGTCTGTATGAGTACTAAAATTTCATAAAATATAATTATTCTTTTCTTTATTCTCATCTATAGTTTTGAGTTCAAATTGTTCCACAGAACTGGGAGATTTTTATAATGTAGGTTTGACAGAAATTTCCCATGTTTTAACCTTAATATATAAATTTAAATAGTCATCCTCAAAATTTTCTAAATAATCATTTTTCTCATTTGGAAGTATTTCATAAAATTTTATATGTACAAACTAATACAACCTTTTGGTCATTTTATTAAATACCGTGTATGATTTTCTCAATGTAGAATATATAAAAAAATTTGTTCATCACTTTTGAATGAAAAATTATCTAAATTATCCTTCTTATTGAGTATAATGCTTTTACAACCACAAACACTAAAATAATTAACTTTTGTTTTTATACTATTCATAAATTACATGGAGTTTTCATTAAAAGTCATCTAATTAAAACTCTATTAATAATACAAAAAGTTGTATTCACAGATTCTTCTAAAAAATAAATAAGTAAATCTTACTCATTATGCATGGCCTGGGAAATATATTGAATGGTTCTATTTATACTTTTAATAAAGTACTATCTTTTGGGGTCATAGGAGCAAAAACATGTTATTATATCCTTCTTGTGAATATAGGGATAGAAAATATTTTTTTTATTCAAAACCATGATCACTTATTGTGGTATTAATTCTATGTCCCCTTTGAATGTATAGAGATCTACAATATTTGAAAAAATAAAAAAAACATAAATTTTGTGAGCTGAAAAGAATACAAAAGTGTATTTAGAAATTTTATCTACATGAACATAACCCTAGTGCTTCCAATTTAAAATAGAAACTCTATAAGGTATAATTAATTCATTGATCCAACTGTAGTGGTTGCATAATAATTTTCTATGAAATATATTTTGTTTAGTTTACTCTTTTTTCATGGGTTATAGATTTTTCTTTTTGGGAATTCTAATTTAGGAATATCATAGACAAATCATTTCCTTCTTATCTTTCTAAGTGAGGGCATGTTGTACTATTATAGTATCATATTACAAAGAAATTATTCTTTATTAAATGAAATTAAACAAGAAATATTTTATGAAATTATATAATTTAAATCAACATCATAAAAATAATCACTTTATACATAAGTAAAAAATAAAACATGTATAGAATCATAAAATTAACAATATTTTTTCTCAAAAAAAAATGATAACCATTATGAGATTTAGAACAGATTATATCTTAATTATTTTGATAATAAATCTTTATAAATTAAAATATTTATAGAGATAAAGACATCATTGTGTCAAATTATATTCCCTTTGAAATTTTCACCAAAAGTGAGATTTACACAATAAAATTTGATAAGGTTATTAAAGATTTAGTAGTCCCCAATCTTGTTTCTCTAACATCCTCTATTTAGATACCATAAATGGTTATTGGTACTCATCAATAATGTTTCCAACCATAAATATTACACATTAAATGATTTTGGTACCAATATTTTCTTGGGTCTAGAAATGTTAGTAATAAGTGATTTAGGATTCAAAAATTGTTTAACTGGTTTAATATAAGAATATTTTATGATTTTAGAAATAGAAACTTTTTTAGATCCATAAGAATAAGAGTTTTCTATAGAACTATCATAACAAGAAATTGGTAAAAAATTATTCTTATAAATTTTTCATATATCTAGGCTAGTAAACAGTTCCTATAGTATATGTAGGAGTAGTTTTCCTATCAAAAATATAGTTTATATTTTTTTATAACATTAGTAAATTTCTATAAAACATACATTAAATGATCACTGTATAATTTAAACTCATTGTTATCTTTTTTAATATGATTTTTATTATCCTTCTCTATAATGAAATCAATTTTAATGTGAGTAGGAAAATCATTATTTTTCTTCAAAGATTTATATTTATCCTTATGTTTATTAAATGATTCTTCCTATAAATTAAAATATTTTAATAAATCCTCAATAGAAATATTTTCACCACTATTTTAGTTTACTGAATAGTTGGATGTAGGAACATGAGATTTAGAAAAAAATAAATGGTACCTCAGATGTGTTTTGAAAAAAACATATTGGATCTATCATTTCTATATTCTCTACTCAAGTCTAAATCATTTGAACAATCATTTGAGGAGTTATAAGTGGATTTCATATAATTTTAATTCCTTTTTCATTTTTTATTATACTTTTTCTTTTATTTCATATTTGGATAGTCTAATTTTATATTCAATTTTCTTTTATAATCATAGTGGATCACTTATATTTTGAAATTATCCCTTTTGGACTATTTTATCTAATTTCCTTTATTATGATACTTTCTTATGTAATTGCATTTATCTAATAATTGGTTCTTCCTAGGGAATTTTTGGAATCCTTTGTCTAGATGAGCCATCATCTTATTACTGTTAATATGTGACTCATCATCACTACAACTTTAATCTTTAATCTTTTTTCCTTAAATCATGATTTCATAAAAGATATTAAAATCCTATTTATTAAGTTATATTATTTATATTAATTTAATTCATATTCATACATCAATTTTTATTTAAATAAGTTTCAATAAAGGTAGTATACTGATATTTTCATATTCAATTATAGATACTGAAGTTCCTCTCCACCACTCTCGTAAGAATTTGGGAAGTTTCCTTACAAGATACTATCAAAAATATTTTTTCTTAGTGCATGCATCGAGTTCAACATATCATTGAACATGAGATGAATATTGGAAATGTATTTACCAAGAATCTGTATGAATGTATATTATTTAAGAGTGTAAGTATTTAAATGAATTTCATTAAAATTTGAGGTTTTGAAATGAGATATAAAAATATTATCCCTAATTTCTAAAGAATTTTAATAAGAAGATTATCTATTAATTTTATCTTCTCAAATGGTATATTTCAATTCATTCATATATTTTCAATTTCAATCATATACAAACATATTCTAATCACTCCAATAAACCCTAAAAGCTTTGCGATTTCAATTTTTATCTTAAATAACAGTCCAGAAATCAAAGCCCATGTTTTTTATATGAATTTTCATCTTTCAATTTAGCATAATTTGTTCTATTAAAATAATGAGTCTGATTAGGGGATGTTTCTTCTTCCCTATGACAATCCAAAATGAATGAAATTTAGAACAAACAGAAATTTAAATTCATCAAATATTACTTGATCATAGTAAAAACAACTTTGAAACATCTCTAATAGAAAAATCTAGTCTGAGCGTAAAAACGAAGGGGGGGGGAATTGAGTTTCCAATAAAAAAATGTTTAAAAAAAATTTAAAACACAAATTTACCAATTTTAAAAAAACCCACATAACAATTAGAGAAATTTATAATTTCATCATTAAATGTTTTTAAAAATATTAATAAAATATCTTTTAAAATAATCATGAAACTACTTTACCATTTGTAAATAATTTACTCTTATCCAGCACTGTATATTAAATAATAATACAAGAAAACTATCAAAATATAGTTTGGTTATAAGTATAAAATATATATATATTAGTTTTTTATTTAAAATTGAAAAAAACAGATAAATAACCCAACAAAAAATCAAATAACGGGTTCTATCTTATGACAATACCTAAAATACTATACATGGAAGTCAATCACTATCACAAAATTTATTAATAAATAAACTGATGCAAAACCTGGATTAGGTTTTACAAATAACAACACACAAGAATTTCTTATCATATATCCTCTTCCATAATTATATAAGGGGTTAAAATATTCCAGGTATCACATGACCTCTTCCACAGTTGTACATGGGGGTAAAAATGAAAATAATTGAGTGTGATTGTCAAATAATCTTTAATTTAGTATAGAAGACCACGATTAAATATTAATAGAGAAATAAAAAAATTTCACTTGAATATAAATAAAAAATGTAAATAGAAAGAGATGAGAGACATGAATATATCTTATAGATGAATCAAAATAGATTCAGTTGTCTAGGATATATGAATTTTTATTTGAAAGGAGTTTGAACAAGTTTCATAGTAGGTTTAGGAAAAAAAGTGTAATGATGAGTTCAGATTGTGTCTACTATGTATCACAGGTTTATATGAATATTTCTCTATTTTTGACTATATTAGTATATAAGAATCGATCTGTTAACAACTTTCATTTTATCTTATGAATAACTTCATACAAATGTATCCATTGTAGAATAATCAATGCATCCTTAATTAAAATGATGTCTCAAATAATACTTTGAAAAATAGCCATTGGAGACTACAATATTCTTCACTACTAATTAGACATGGTCAGATGTCTTTACTTACAAAATGTTTGGTTGATGTCATGACATGCTGGCTTGAAAACCGTCTAAAATAACTATGCATGGTCTGTTCATTTCATTATGTGTTCAGTTGATTTGATCTATTGGTAGGTTTATGACATAATGTGGTAACTTCTTTTCTTATTTCAATCACTTTACACTTCATTCAGTTCATTTTTAATCACGGTAGCTCTATCTCTTCATGTGTTAGTAATTTGTTTCTATAAGTACAACTACAGATATACATAGTTTGTAAAACACTTGAAGGAAATGATTCTTACGTGTCACACTATAGGTTGAATGTTCATGCGATTAGTTGACTCTCAATGCTTTGTAGGTATATCTTTAATATATTTTCAGTTCATATATTGATATAATTTTCTCATCCAACATAAATTAGGTAATTTTTTCTTGCATCTATTTGGAGTAAAATGTGTGGTAGATTCTACACGATTACTTGACCTTTATGGATAATTAAAATTTTTCAAATGATAATCACATTACAGAAGGGGTATGTTATCACAGTAAGTTCCATACATTTCAAATTTTCATTTTTTTCCAGTAAAACATTTACTACCTTAAAACATGAAATTCATTAATAATATTATAAACATAATTTCAGATCATTAAAATTAGATGGTGAAGGTCTAAGAAAACTAGATGTCATGAGATCATCTATGGATGTCCTAGCCTAAAAACTCCCTAGCTGAACTAGAACCAGGTCAGTTTTGTCTCCCACGATCATCATCCATTGATACATTAAGATGGGTATGACATAAGTCACTTTTGGAAAAAGTGAATACCACAAAATCAAATGTTCAAGATATATTATTCACGAAAGATGATAATGAATGTATATAAAGAGTCATGTAATATCACAATTTGATGATTGGATTCTCTACCCAATAAATACAATTTTTAATTAGATATAATATCAGGAATATCCCTCCACAATTCCAAATTTTTTTATAGTGTCAAAGTTTCAAAAGGAACTTCTAGTATTAGTGCATGTTTAATTCTACAAACTATGTCTTCTAGTGGAATAACAGTTACCATGACACTACGAAAAGTGATCGATCTCTAATAAACATACCTTTTAACAACAACACACCAAAGATGATTAATTGTATTCTAGAGTAAAAAGATGTAACTTAGATCCCAATAATATAAACTATCGAACTTATAGGAACCTGGATTAGGGAGAGTGTAAATGTATCAACCTTATTTTTAAGAGCCTCTTAATCCCCCTCCCTCTGCTTCCACAAAAAGTGGTTCCACATCGTCCCATACTAAAATACCATGGATCAAATTCTACCAATGAAAATTATAATTAGGGTTGAAAATCAATATGGTACCATTAGTTAGTCTTTATATATAATAATATTGACTGAAATTACAAAAAGGTCACCTATTGGATCTACATCTATTGAAGTAATGATAAACACATCTAGGAGGGGGGTTGACACTGATTTGCATTGGGTCCTAATAGTTATTTTACCTATACAAGTTCTCCTTCGTGTATGGAGGCAATATACATTTAATCATGTGATGTTCACATTCTCATACAACATTAACCAATCTGTAGAATAATCCAAAATCTTGAATGAAAATATAAAAATTATTTAAAATATGAATGAATTTATATACTAACTCATTCGTCCTAATTGAATTTTGACTTCCAACATACTTTTCCACTTCCATTTATTGATACCCTTCAGAGATTTGTTTTTAGGAAGGACCATCTACGGTGGAAATAAAACACTTTAAGATTTAGTGGCCAATTATTAGATTTTATTTTTTTTTGTTGGGAGAACCTTTATCATGGATTATAAAATCATGATAAAAAACATCACATATTATCATGCCTCTAGAAAACTATATTGGAAAAAATAGGTGGTCAAAACTTTTTAATATCCTAAAATAATTCTGAGGGTGATGTTTTGGAAAGATAAATTAACACTATGGTGTAGAAATTATGGATCTACATTAATTCTTCTAAAGGAGTACATTGGTTAGATTACCATTCTTCAGTATAATCCACTAGGGGACTTAAAATTTTAACTGATCACATTGAATATTGAATCCTTCCTTTCATGGAATGGATTTCAACATCAAGATACCAGGAGAAATAATTCACATAATTGTAATGGTCTTCTTAGAATATGATCTTAGGTAAATATACTAATGCAATCCCTAAGGTGTTTCTCTCTTTCATCTGAATGAGAATACCATTCTTCCATAGTTGACACACCACCTTCTATGAGTCACATTCTCTCTAATCCACATAGATGGTTTCATTTATAGGAATAGATGACTTGTGGGTCCCCTTTTGTCTAGGAATATTCATACTTTTCATGGGGTAGTGTTAGTATTCCTCAACCATTTGTTTGGAATTTTATAGCCCTGTATCATTGATATGTATGTTGTAAGGTATTTCCTTGAAGCATCTCCTTATCTAGGATCCTTTCTGACTGATGATTCTTCCCTTTCCTCCTCAACCCCTAATATTGATGGTATCATCAGTTAATGAACATTGTTGTCCAATTTCATATCAAGATAAAATCATATCCAAGAATACGATTAATCATTCACTAGCCTAATGCTAGCTTCAATAGGTGTAAGGAAAACCGAGTCACCTATCTCCACCAATGTGAACATCAATAAAAATTTGAGAGAAACCATGAGATGATTTTGTTTTCATACAGTATATAGAGGATAAAATAAAATAATATATACATTTATAATTATTTGCTAAATATACAAGGGTAATATCCTCTACGGATTAGTTCCTTACCAGTTATTACAAATAATACACAATCCATTAAGGATATCAAATATTCCCTTTCTTAATGGGTTTTAGTTTAATATTTGGGTTAGCATTGACATATGTAGGATATGATGAGAATGCGAATTACTCATGATTGTTCAACATAACATTGATGTCATATTTATTCAAATAAGTGGGCCTTGTACCACACAAGTAGTAAATATAGGATATCAACCATGCATTTATGATTTCATGGGGATTGTTAAATTTATATCCTCAAATGTGGACAACTATCTAAAACCAAATAATTTAGAATGAGCCAACATTACTAAAATAGTAATTTCCCTTATGAATACATTAAATAAGATGGTACAACTTGGATAATATTAGTATGAATGATATAACCTACCTTCCTGTTGCCAGCTGGGCTACCATTATTAATGGTATAATTTTTACTTCAAAATGATACTCTATCATAAAATAAGATATCCACTGTTAAACATGTTGAGAAACACCAATGGGTGAATGTGATAACCAACCTTGTGAATAACCTCGCAACCCTATTTCTTATAATTCCCTTCCTCTAACATTGACCAATATATGCCAATAATATTATGTTCTTTATAAGATGAACCTATCCTTAACCTATTTTTCGTAGGATCGTCACTAGTGGGATTAATAAAAATTCCAAAATAAGCACTAAAAGGGAAAGAAATCTTTGTGCGCTGATCTTCCTCCAAGATCTCCTATTCCAGTTTGAGAAACTCCATTACTGGTTAAAGAGTCATATAAATAGTTTCTCATAATGAAAAAGGGGTAATAATTTACCATACATGTCCCCTATATTAGAGAACTATTAATCAATCACACATCCCTGAGGCTTATCACAATATATGTTTTAATCACAAAGAATATATTCATGTATGGACACTGACAGATAAAAAATATTGAATGATGAGATGGTTGGGGTGGTAGAAAGGTTGTTAAATCAAAAATACCTCATAATAACTAATATATCGATGCCCCTTTTATAATTTATCAAAAATTTAATGCACCCAAAGGGTCATCCCCACTCCATGGTAAATAAAATTACAGATCTCAAATCCTAGTTAGATTCTGAACCCAACTTATTATCCATCATTGAACACTTTATGTTCATCAAATTGTGTTGAGTTTCCTCCTATTGTTCACATATTTTCCCTTTCAAATATATAAGCATCACACCACAGTGTATTTAAAATTTTAGTTTAGTTCTTGGATCAAATGAAAATTTTCAAAGATGTTTTCATGGAGAATATACTTGTGTAGGATGGTCCAGATAATAAGAAATATTATTGAACTTGGTGCTATAATAGGCCCATCATTTAGTAATCTAAAATCATACATGGAATGTATATCCATCAATTGAAAAGTTCACATGCCTTCTCCCATTAGGTATGAAAGAATCATGTTCTATGAGTTAATGAGTTGACACTAGGAAACATCAATTCTAGTAGTTATCTAATCCCTACTTGAATTAGAGATTTATGAAACCTATTATTTAGTTATATTATACCAAAAAGATTATAACATAGACAATTTCAGGAAAATAAGTCAAACTCTAGAGTTATCATTTGAGGCCAATTCTTAAAGGTAGAAAATGGGTGTTCCTAATATACCACCATATAGACCACATGGTTGACTAGGCATACCGCATAGTGGAACCAAAGGATGCTATGACATAATAAAAATAGCTCAAATGAAATTAATTTATTCAATGACCACATGATCCTTGAGCTAATTATATGAACTATAATATGACCACCTAAAAATAAAACTAGTTCTTTCACCACTTATCTTGTTTTTGGAGGTATTTAATTCAACTGCGAGTTGATTGTTTCTTCCATATAATTTTATTATAGAGAACAAGTGAAAATTAAAGGGGGTCCAACAATCTAATATAGAGGGACTTACCTTAGTGGACTACAAGATATTTTTCAGTCCATTCTCTTCCTCAAAATTTACCCTTTATCATTCAAAATATACTCAATTGTTATGCGGGGGGGGGGGATTTGTTAATGCCTAAGAAATTAAAGAACATAAAAATTGTTAATAATCATCAAAATAATGAGGTAAATTACATTGAAGGTTTTTTTGAGGCATAATAAAAACTTTAAAATCACCTAGAACCATAAAAATCTAACCCTGTAGAGAATCCTGAACATAATGTGTCACCATAAATTTATTAACCTCACGAAGAAAAACCTTACAACATTTCCCACCTCACAGAACCTAAGCATAACTTTCAGGCATAACACATAAGTAATTAATGGTGATACAATGATGGAGGTCATAAATACACCCCACAAAGTTCTTGACCTCACAAACTCTATGACCCTAAGATGTTTCCAACCAATTGAAGTATCCAACATCATGGTGTCAAAGTGGTGATTCAGACCACACCACATGGTCCCTATGTATACTTACTTCTTCATCCATGACTCTATCCCTATGACCACTTGAAACCTCTATGTTTCCAATGATTTAAGGGAATAAATAGCTTGGGGTAATCTATACATACTAATTACATTCCTTAAATAAAAACAAAATAGTCGAGAGATGGGAGAGGTAGGTAGATGATGACGATAGAAAATAGTACTATTATTTTAGGAATTTTTATCTCATGAGGTCACAAGAAATCAATATGAAGACACTAATGATAAAAAAAATACACTAATCTTATGAAATGTCCATGTGAGGTTATTCATATGAGGCCTAGCCTATAGAGGATAACCACACAAGGACATCACATCATGTGACCATGTATGGCCTATCCCATAGAGGTCGACATCATGAGTCCATCTTATGAGTCTACCACATGGGGTCAAGGCCATGTAGTGATAAGATGAGTCCCACTCATAAGGAGAGATAATGTGGGAAAATTTGGGATGCCTTATCCATGATTCCTTCTCATGAGATAAAATTCATGATGGATAATCCAAAAACTCCCCTATCACCTGAATTTCCTCTATAGACCAAACCAATCCAAAATAAATTTAAAATATTTTTCTAAATAGGTAGAAAAATTAAATATTCTATACTAAAGTCTCCTCTAAATCCACCTAACATAAATTATCTAATACACACCATCGTGAAATCCTATGATATTTTATTCCATTTATAAAAGGGTTCTCACAAGTTTTCCACCTATACTAATAAGTAACCAATTGTTTTATGATACTGTATTCCATTGATAATGAGGTAATCAGTCATGATGAAACAAGGATAAACTCACATGGTTCATATCACTAGTCTTAACTAACCTAAGCCCAATCCAAATCTGTATGGGTACGTGGTTTGTGGTTGATTAAAACAAACGATCCATGATATTTTCTCTTCGTTATTGGTGTAAATTTATAATTTAATCTCAATAATGGATTTTTTTCCACCCAATGATCCATGATCCTAATGGTTATCCTACTTTATGTCATCCCCAAATACCCATGCCATCACTTGAGAATCTATTTAGTTTTGAGAGTTCACAGGAATCCCCAATGTGTAAGATCTATATTATTTTCATGAGGCTCTATCCTCCATGAAATCCCCTTCAATGTGGTCATATTACCATTATCCCTTCATAAAGTATGATCAATATTCTATTATATATTTATTATCACACTGAGAATGAATCATGTCACCTTAGAGACCTTAATTGATCATTTCATTACAATTATTGTGGTTTCCCTTAATGTCGCAGTCACATGAAGTAAAACTACACAGCAACGTCCTAGTCTCAAAACATAAAACTTCACAAAAAATTCCTAGTAACATGATGGATAACTACATGACAATATCCTAGCCACATAAAATAAAACTACATGGAAACTTCCTTACAATATGATGTGTAACTACAAAGTATGATATTATTATATGAACTGAAATTGCGTCACTCAAATTATATTGGTTCTGAATCCTATTTCAATATAACGTGTATGGTTCCTCTTTGATTTTTATGCCAAAAATTCAAAACTCTCATCATTTCATTAGGCCTTACAATTAATGAATTTTTTTTATTAACCAGAGATCTATATTCCCTTATAATAATCAACATATCCTCTTTATTTTGAATATAATCCCCAATAACATCTCATGGGGATATACTCCTTCAAATTGTGTAACAACATATATAACAAGGCTATATTACCTAGGAATCAAACCTATTATTTATGGGTCATATTCCATTTGAGACCAACAAAAAAGGGATAATCATGCATATGTTCCGAACCAACTATTTCTATAAATCGTTCACAATGACGTCCATTATACCAGACATTAAACAGATTGAAATTTTTACTTGTTACATGATAGTAAAATTTATGACAAGTCCTACTATGTGGAACCAAAATTAATGTTTTTTTATTTCATTCATAGGGTTATACATGAAGTACTATCCAAGGCCCCAATCCTAAATTCACAAAAACCCCCATGTATCTGGATGGCAATAAACTCTACAACACCAAACTATATGGTCTTTAAACCACATAATCCCAAATTGAGAACCACTAATAAGTGAATTATAGGAGGAGAACATATAATACATATTTATGTTCATATAAATGAATGATTTCAATTAACTATTAGAAAAGGGAGGGTAACCATTCCAATACTTAGGAATTGGGAATTATTTAAAAAAACATATTAAGTCTATAAGATAGTTTTAGAGTAGGAAAAAATTCCCCTTAATAATGATATATGTGTGTAAACTACCTTTCTCTCAACAAATGCATACACCGAGGTGTCACTGGAAAAGTCATAGTGACCACCTTCCTTTGGAAAGTGAGTCCACCCTGAATCAAAACGCTATAGTGGAATAACACATGGATCTTACATAAAAACCCATATATTTTAATCAATTCTTGTTATTTATTTGGTTTTTAGGTATTCATTTAATTTTACCCCTCTTTGGAGGATAAAAAGTCGAATTTTTTTAGGCAATAATAATTTAATTATTTTTGATAGGGAATATTTTTTACACCAAATATATGTATTTCAAAACTATTTTATATATTATTTTATATAATTTCATATGATTTAAAAGGTAATTTTCTTCTATTTTTGACTTTATTTAAAAATTTATTAATCGAATCACCTTTTCATTTTATAAATGGGTTGTTTTTTTACTGTATTTACCAAAGTGAGAAAATAATTTTTTTAAAATTTATGAAAACAATGAATTTTACCACTATCATGTGCTTCATTCATCATAATTATAACTTTACAAGTTTATATAGATTTTCAAAGTAAATAATATTCCCATTGTCCTATTATTAGTTTTTGTTTTTTAAATGTTACAAAGAAAAATGACATTTCATATTATTTTGCAAATAATATTTCTAATTCATTAATATAAGTATTATTCATTTATGTCAATATCATTTAAGGATTGTTATTTTTCATAGGGGATATTATCATATGATACCATCCCCTTTATTTCTTTGGATATGTGATAATGTCATTTCAAAAATGTTTTCATAAAACCTATTTACTTTCAATGGGTTAATTAATCTATAATGGAATAATGAATGTTATATTATTCTTATGGAAAAAATATTATTGGTTTATTATTTTTTGATGGGTGGTTAAATTATAACACCCTATGAATTTGGTAATTTTTTATGTTTCATGAGCTCAGAGGGTACATGGGCAGTTAGTTCAAGGCCATGAGTGTATATGGGCAGTTAGCCCATGCCCAAGAAGGTTCACAAGAGGTCAGCCCAAGCCTACTATGTAATGAACGTATTGGTTGTAAGCCTTAATGTATGATTTCTATGGTTATGTGTATATCGAAAACATATCACTTTGGATTAGGATATTATCTCATATCTCATGATTGATTATTGATGATTCCACAATCTTATGACTTACGTATTGTGATATAAAAAATCCATTTTCCATGACTCATGATTTGTTGATTATTAATTGTTGGATATGTTTTATTAAGTTCCTATTTTGTTTTCATACATTTATGATTATTTTATCCTTGCTTATTATCATCAATTTATATTTACCATGTTTACTCTGACTGGGTATCAGATCCCACCCTTTCTTATGTTTCTATTTCCTTATGTTTGGAAGGATGGTATTATGTTGGATATATTTGATAAAGGTACTATTTAATTAGAACATAATGTAATATTTTAGATATCATCCATAAAATAATCTAATAATGCATCTAGTCTATAGTGACATGAAAACTTTATAATTCTAGGGTGTGTATTATTTGAGATATGAAATGAATAGTTATTTAAAATGATGGTATATCTGTGTATGTTATGCTTAGGTCACCATAAAAAATTTACTTGAGGGGGTATCTATTAATTTATAACTAATTCAATATACATCACATTAATATTAAATATATAACTATTGAATCCCATGAAATATTTATTATCTAATGTTTTATTCATTTATGTGTTAATGATTCAAGTGATTTAGTTTTGGAATCCCTATTCCATCAACCAAATTAATTTTTTTAAATAATATTTTTTGGTACACTTTAAACAACACATAGTTTGTGTTACTGACCCCAAAATTGAATCCAAACATATTAAAAAATATCCAAATGAATCCCTTGTGAAAGGTAAATGAATCGATTTCCACATAAATGTTTAGAATTATAGAAAATTAACAATCCTAATATGAAGAATATTATAGCAATTGATAGCTAACCGCCACATTTATAGACAATTCATAAGCCTCCAAGGCATTGGGAAGTCTAACACAATGTAGTTTTACCCAAGGAAACATTACTCAGGAGATTTATTAGTTCCATCTGAATAATAATACCTAATATGTATAACCTATATTTAACCTCTAAATTTATGGAAATAAATTTAATAAAAACCCATACTAAATGTATATTAAAACTAAATTTTATATTTTAAACCCTAAAATATAATTCATGCAATGTCAATTTTAGAAGGTTGCATTTATAACATAAATTAATGCATAATCAATATTAACATCATATAAAAATTTTATATACATTAATATTTAAAGTAATAAAGGAATAAATATTTGAATTAATTTATTTAGAAAACATGAGATATTAATATGAATATTTTATATTTAACTTTTCTATGAAAATACTTCATTTTTAATGGATAACACATATTCTTTAGAAAATATCAAAAAATTATAAGTATTTTTTTTAAAATATTATTTTTTTATTTTTTGAATATAAAATATTAAACTATAAATAGAGGAGAGTTATTAGTTATATGATACATTTGGAAAAACACTAATAATTAGTGATATTAAAGGGATTTTAGTTTAATCTTACATAGCTCACCTATATTTATTATGTATGAAATAGTTCCAATGATTAGTTCATGTCACAAGAGGAGCCCACTAAATATTACACAGGTAACTTATTCTTTTTACATAGGATTCAAAATTACTTTCTTTTTCTTATGAAAGAATATGTCATATATAGTGATTTGGTAAGCAATATCAGTTGTTATTTCCTATCAAAGGATATACCATTCATAAATTGTGATATATTCCATATCATATTTATGATAAAATCCCTTATTTTACCCAAACCAAATTATCTTTCACCCTATATGATAACCTTCATATAACCAACACCACTGGAAAATGCCATGGGTTTTGATAAATCATATGCTATGACTCATCCTATCATCTCTTATGACCACTCAAAATAGATATTCACATGGTAAAATATCCAGTATCATATTTAAAACCATATGACAAATATTATATTTATGAAATTAGTATGAAAACATATTTATTCACTGATAGACATGGACTTGATACCCCTAATGTGATTTTAGGTTTATCACATACCCATAAAAGTGTAAGAACCCCACTAAATTACATTATCCATTATCCCTAAAACAACATGTGAATAAAGAATAAAAATATAAAAAAACCATAACTCAATTATAATATACTCCCTCTATGCTGATATCGATGTAGTACGTTTGATAGAAATCATCAAGTGATAAATGATTACCTATCACCTTCATGGGAATGTAAACCTGCCACTAGAATCCTTGTATGTTATGGAAGTCCTTTTAAACATTAAATTCATTACAGAACCTTCCTTGATGAATAAAAATAGATAAATAAACTATAAAAAAGATTTATGTATTACTATATATTTTCACACCCCACCATATGGATGATCTATATCCTTTATACAGGCTACCATCATTTAATAAAGGAATTTTATCTTCATGTACCATCAATTGGAAGAAGTAATGCATTACTCATAACATTTTGACATTGGGGTATACTCATTTGGGGATCTAAAATGATTATTACATGTTCAAAAATCCATAAATGAATCATCTATATGATCCATAATCAAACGAAACTAAATAAAATTTGTGGAATTGGCTATCTACATATAAAACTATCTTACCATACACTATGATTGAGGAAATTCCCTACCTTATATGATATTGATAAATCATATCCCATTTCATGAATCACATGAATATATATATGCATAAAATATATATCAATAATATAATATAATTGACATATTTGTTTGTACATATTCAATATGCTTGGAGGAAATGATATCCTTGGTCAGTAGTGGACACTTAAGCTTCTATTCAAATTCAAACACCAAAAGTGTGATATACTATTTATTATACATGGAGTAAAATATGGGAGTTAGGTATTCTTCTTCAAACCCTGGAAAATCAATTTTGGATTTAAGATAGACAAAGTCTATATAGTAGGTACCCAATGCAGCTTATCCTGTCCCAAATTTCTCATCTATAGATTTGTTTTGTGATAGAATATATTCCAAAAGATCATATGTAGTTGGATATATAGTATTTTTCTTTTTTTTCTTCAACCTAAAAAATATATTCCTTATATAAAAGATAGAATCACATTTATTCATCTATTATGTATAATTTTTGTTTTCTAATAATTCTAATGGTGAGCTAGAATATCTTTACCCTTTAGACCGTCTTAAATGGGTTAGTATTTTACTATCTAGAATTATAAGATCATTGGAACATCACAGCTACAGAATAATAATGAAATCAGATATGGGATAAGTGAACAACACACTCTTGTACAATAATAATCATAATATAATTTTATTAACATAAAAGAAACAAAAATACATGCAGAAAATAAATTAGTCATCTAGAAATCCCAAAGAGTAGTAATGAATAAATCTAATGGAATCCTTCTCCTTGAATAAAAAAAATCTTTGAACCCTTTTATAATTTAGGTAAATATTCATACCCAAAATAACTTCCATCATCTAATTTCCTACAATATATTCTTACCTTTTTTTCCCATAATTTATATTTTTTAGATTAACCATGAAATGAGTGTCTACCATGATGTGATTCCAATTTATCTAAGAGGGGACTATATTATTTTCAGTATAGTGGATATCTTTGTGTGAAAGGTCTTAGATCTAATGCATTGAGTTAAAAAAGATTATAATGTATTTATTTTGAACAAGTTACGGAGTTGGTCATAAGAGATATAATGTTCTTTAGTGGACTTTAAAATTTTATTTTTAGATGATCCAAGATTTCTATTGTGAAAATATTATTTTAATCCTCATCAAAATAAATTATAATGGAAAAAATATTAGGCATGTCTGGTATATGTGGAGTAAATATTATGTATGAGACATTTATCTTATATAGAAAGAGGATTTTCCATACACAACCCTCCACAACATCCAATTATCTTTCATATAATTTATTTTAAAATTACAAACCATGTAGTATTTATTATATATCACCAAATAAATATTACATATCATAGGGATACTTTTAAATTCATATCATGTATCAGTTGGTCTAAAAATTTCACAATTTCATATACAATGCCTTTATTATGTATTGAGGATATCTATTTACAAGTTGATGAAAATTTCCTCATATATGAAGGTAAATTACTTATATATCCTAAATGACTCTATAAGTATGGTTAATCAAGTAGAGTATAGATCTTGTGAGATTACAAAGAGGGAGAGGGTAGAATCTGTGATTCCCTTCTCTTTTTATGATTTTTTCATTCAATTAAACCTTGTTGGTAGGTAAAATAATTGACACAATATTGTAATTATATGTCTACCACAATGGAATATATAGTAAATAAAAATCACAATAGATAGTTATTTATAAGTTTTCTCCTTGAAAGCGTACTCCTTGCTATAATGTGTTATATTCCCCAATTAAAGATTAATCTACAATTAATGTATGTAGTTAAAAATTCTTCATCTCTAGTCATTAATACATGAAATAACACCATCCTATCTAGTATCCTTCTAGAGAAAATTTTATATTAACATGTTTAGTTACTAGCCACCCAGTAGTTTTTATTGTTATCACACAAAACTCATACCTCTTATCTAGATTATGAGTACCTTACATTTCTTATGAATATGATACTTCAATGATCCTCCACAAAAATAACATAAAATTATATTTACTAACTTATGACACTTTTTTCCTTTTTATATTCAACTAATTATTCATAATTCTTTAATAGTAATATGATCTCAATCCTTTCCCACTTTAACACATCTATTTTACTAATGGTTATCTTCTCCACACTTTATATTTGATCCATAAGAATTTTTGAATGTGATTGGGTTCACCATCTTCGTCAAAACTATTTCAACAATTTTATTATACGACTAAAGATGACTATAACCTAATTTCTTCACTTCCCTATACATATATAACTCTAGATAATATTTTTAATAATAAATCTAATATTATTCTCAAAATGCTAACATTAAAATTATTTTAAAATATAGAGTAGTTATTTATATCATTAAACTCATTAAAAACGCTCATTCTGATCAATTCATGGTCTTTAAATACCCATTAAGTCTAAATAATAATTCCTCAATAAAATATTATAAATATAATATCCTCAAATTTTCTATAAATTTAGTGAAAATATTTTTTTTCCATGTATGAATGAATCATGTTGCAACCTAACATGTTCAATGACATGAATCTCCCCATGTCATATCCCAATAAACTTCCAACAATAAGGTCTTATCAAAATGGTAATCAAGATTGGATCATTACATGGGCCCCACTATTTTGATTCTTAGAATTCACCTTCCATGTAAGCCTCTACAATTTCCTCCTCGACATGTCCCAACCCCTTATTTTTCATTGGTGGAAATATTTTCTAAAATGATCACTAAAATAATTAGATCCACATATTTAGACATATTTTAATTATTTTGTTAGAATTTTAAATTCATAACTCCTCCATGGTGAACAAAAAATACATGAAATATTCATCTCGATATGGCCATCTTCATTTTATAGTGACCACAACTTGTATAATGGGATTGAAAACTTTAACTTCCCATTTTTCTATGGCATGAAACACATATCATCACCAGAATATTCCTTGGCTAGACTTACATCAATATCACCTTGTATAACATTCACATTAGGATTTTTAATCAATAAATATTAGTGAAATAACATTATCTAAATTAACATCTCATTATGATCAGATTTTTTTAAAATATCCACAAATTTATAATTTTAAAAGTTTATTAAGCATAAAAAGTTTATAATAGCCTTATAATCTATTTTTAGAGCCATACACATAAGTCTTTCATCCTTAAGGGGTAATGTTTGAATCATCACTATTGTGTAAAAATTTTACAATAGTGGTTTTATAAGCCTTAGAAAGTGGCTACCTCAGAGTTTTGTTTAAGGTTTTATTAACATTACAAGGTCTTTGAATTATCTATATTTCATCACGTCAATGTCAAAATTCCATGTTACCCATAATAACCACAAATCCATTTTAATAAAATCTATTTTCAGTTTAAAAAAAATACAAAACACTTAGATCTCCCATGAACGATGTTGCCAATATTGACTACCTCAATCAACACTTTCATATTGAGATTAAAAATCAAAACAACCAATTTTCACACTTAATGGATACATGAATCATTTTAAGAATAAACACTCCATTAATTATTATATGTATATATTGAAATTATCTCAAATTCACTTTATTAAACTTTAAAGCACATTTTGATAGCTTCTCACACATTCCTTATTAACACAAAATATTATCCAAGAATGGGTACTTCAACATCCACCTTATCGATTAGTTATCAATACAGCCAAACACCTAAAAAATCAATATGTGTGTTAATGTATCATTTACCCCTTATTGATAAGAAATAAAAAGGTATATAGGGGTTTAAGTTTAATCACATCATTTTATTCACCTTGAGAAAAATGATTTTTCAAAATATATTATTCTCCGTCTTTAAATGAAAATTACTACATGATTCACTAGTAAGAGTAGTATTTCAACCCACTCAATAAACCCTTGAACCTTTATTTAATCTACAATATGTCTACATGTTCTATATCTATGTAGAAAATAAGGGAGATAAGGCTTTTATAAATACCTTATGAATGTCAATAAATTACCACGCACAAGGTACCATTCTTAAACAGCTAAATTTGAGAGATATAGAGTATATTTATTAGGAAATAATGTATCTTTCACCCATATTAATAAAATCATAAAAATAATTTATATGAATGGATAATTTAATCCCCCTTTATCCTACTTAAAAAGTTAACAAACCATTCCCCTTTTTAAACATATTTGTTTTAATGAAAATAATTTGTAACAATTTGATTGGAATACAATAACAATTAAAATTTATAGAACTATATATGATTCAATATTCAATGAAAATATGACTTTTTGACAGCTCCACTTCCTCTTTTCCCTCCCTTGAGAGATGTACTCACATATTATCTATTATGGTATTTAAAGAACTCCATAATGGACTATTTAACTTTGGGTCTAGTCATGGAAGCCTCATTGAACCTCGTTGTAGTCATATCCTTCAATTTCATGTACGTAAATACACATAATAAAATAAAATGGAATAAATAGGTGTAATCCCTTATTATAAAATATAATTGAATGGTTGGGAACGGAATATTAACAAAGATCTTATATTTTCATTCGTTTCATCTCTTAGAGAGATCCTCATGTATCTCTTCTAAATTACATATCATGATCCTTAAAAGAGAGCATGGTTCTATCCTTCTTATTATAATTTTAGCTTTGTAGTTTCGTCATATTGTGATCCTTAAAAGAACAATCATCCTTATATGTTGGTTCATTCCTCATTATAATGTTTTCCCAAGAATTATTATCACTAAATTCTTTTAAACAAAGTCACTAACTTTTCATCTTCAACCCAACTTATCATGAAGTTATTCATTTATTTCTTATTTTCATTCCATATAAGAATTATTTTGTTCTTATATTATATATAAACTTTTTTGGTAGTATTTCGATCATATTTTATACTTTATCATTGACCCTTGTCAACTTAAGTGGATTTTGGAGTGTTCTTTTTATACTTCAAAGTTGTTTATTTCTTTATTTTGAGATTTCTTCTATTTTTAAATGATTTCTTGTTAATTTTATTTTATTCCTCACCCTATATCCATTCTAGTTAATTGTAATATTTTTTTATAAAAATCAACGTCTTTTTAGAAAAATCCCCAAAGAAGAAGTAGTTTCTACAAAATTATGATCCTTTAACAAATATATGATTCTATCCAAGAAATTATTCTTACTATATTGGCATCCTCTTAACATTATTTATACTTATACTATGGGATAAATACATTATTTCATTATCTCTAATATTATTGGTTATTGGAGTGACATTCTCATATCTTTATTTTTTTCCAAAAACATATATTATTATTTTCAAAATATATACCAATAGAGAATATAGATTTAGTGGAACTTAAAAAAAGAAACCTCTTCTTTTCTCTTTGGGATGGTATTAAATGTATCATTGAATGACTGAGGTTGAAAATAATTTTCTTCCTTATAATTTTCTCTTATTTTCTTAGGTCTTTTCAGTGTTATGTCTATAAGATTATGAATCATTTAGTTATTGTTTCTTTATAGCTAGTTTTACATTATGTTTACCAGAATTTTATCTTTTTAAACAATTAACATGATATTTTTAATCTCTTGGACTATCTTACTCTTCTTCTCATTTTAAACTCCTTCTCAATTCTCATGCCATTTTATGTTCTTTTTGAGAAGATTTTTTTATCAAGAAAGACATTATGTGTATACCATAACATGAATTTAATGTAAGACTATTCTCCTCCCTCATCACTGTTTGAAGAATATTTTTGTTTTATAACATGGAAAATATTTATTTTTTGTCTTCTAGAGATATGTTCGTCATTAGATTCAATCAAAAAAATAAGACTCAACACCCCTCTCTTGTAATAATGTTTTTTTAGTTTTTCTTGAAGACATTTTATTCCTTTTAAAGTTACATTTTTTATGTTTTATGAGTCTTGTATGAGATATGTCTGCATTATTATAGGTTTCATAACTTTATCCATAAAAATAATATTCAACATTATTCTTTGGTTAGTTTTCAGTGATATTACTAACACCCTTATATTCATAACACATTACTTCATGTTTTTCCTTCAACATGCTCATTACCCTTTTGAAAATATTTTAAATAATAGTAATTTCTCTCCCATAGTTTCTATCCTCTTCCTCATTTTAAAACCCACCATATCCCCCTTTCAAAATCATTAACCTTAAATTTTATCACATATTTAAAATAAATTTATTCCTTTTCATTACTCTTAAAAATCAAGCCTTTCCCCATATCATAATTGAAAAGTCAAAAGAACTAACTCAGTTTTCCCTCCAACCGACACGTAACCTATTCTATTACATACTCGAAGGGAGTTCTCGATCCCCGTGGGCTGGTGACAAGCACCCAAGGATCAAACAACACAATAGAGGAAACAATTTTTCCAAACATGAATAACCACATGATATATATATACATATATATATAAATATAAAGAAGCAACATCGGAAGACTAACTAGATATATATACCATAACTATAAACAAATTGCAGAAATAGACAACTACAAAAGTACCTAAAAACTCCAAGACAAGTCCAAAACAATGGAATGAAAACCAAATAGCTACTCTAAAAGATGGTATGGAAAGAGTTCCACAATCTCACCCCAATCTACCTAACCAACTGAAATTAACATTGTTGTCTCCCTACGGCGCCTTGACTTTCCCTACACTGGAAGACAAACAAAGGTCTACACACCGTCAAAGAGTTGCATAGGGTGTGAGGTAAAAGGTTTAGTAGGATCCCACTTAGGTGTTCCATAACTAGTATCTGTACAAAAAAATCTATGTATTCTCATTTTAATTAGAACATGGCATGATAAATGGTAAATGAGTTTTTTAGAAAAAATTGTAAAAATTTTCCTTTTTCTATAGTAGTAAACAAAAGCTGGTATATCAATTTAAAAACACATTTTTCATATCATTTTCCACAAGAATAAACATAAATATCATTGCTAACTCATAAATATAAGAAATTTGAAACAAAATCATAGGTGTCACAACACTAAGGAATACTACAATTCTAGGCTACAGACTACTCATATCATAGTAAATCAGTCAAGTTCACAAATTTTGATCATAGAATATAGTCATAGGAAGCATAGAAATACCCCATGAGTAAACCCTAAAAAAAATCAATATCAATCCCCTAAAAAAATAGGCCTAAGAAACAGAGGAAATACCCTAAATAAGCCTCATTGATAATAGCAAAACAATGGATGATGACCCCAACCAAAACATTCCACCTAAGTACCCACAATAACCTATATTTTCTTTTTTCACAATTCATTATGATTCTTTGATGACCATTTCAAAACCATTACCCAAATTTTATTACAAGGCTTTGATAATACCCATTTTCTCTATATTTATCATCAAGGAGATAAAAACCATTTTTCATAAAACCCCCTTTTTAACACACAAAAAACAATAAAAAAGATGTCGTTTTGAAAAACAGTTTATAAAGAGAAAAAACAAGGTTCATCAACATAGTCTAGAGATGGAACCACCAACCTCAAAACTGGAGTAGTACACTCCCGTAATAGAGTCCAAAATCAACAAAACTCAACAACGTCAATAAAGACACTAGAATCAAATCCTCATCAATATTTATTCCACATAGAAGACAAGGGGTCGGCAGAAGAGAGGAAACCCACATACCTCAATCTTAATGAGCTTATTGATATATTAATAATATGGTTTTATCATCTCAAAAATAATCATAAACAATATTTATAAATGATGAGATTGTAACATAAACTCATTACCACTTTGAAAACAATGATTGGTAGGCCCAATGAAGGAATATAATAAAATAGAACATAAAAATCATGAGGATAAATAAATTCATTATATTTCATTCTAAATGGGATTTAAATACACCCATACAAGAATATAGGTGTACAAAAATAATCTTGTGTATCAAAGAAGGAAAAAATGGGACGTAAATCCCTTACCGATTTGGTAAATTTTGAACAATAATCCTAATAAAATAGAGATACTCCAAAGGATATGTAAATATAGATATATTTTAATTATAAGAATAATAAAATATATTCATGGTCAGTATATGGAACACATAAAATAAATAGGTGGTGAATATGGAATATGTCTCACCGAAGTAAAATGTGAGACAAAAATACATTACCTTCTGTATTGACTTCTTCATAGTCGTTAAAAATTAATGTATAATAAATAAAAGTTTATTTTATATTTAATAAAGAACCATATTTATATATATCATTCCATATATGATTTTATTATGTCATATTACAACCCATTTGTTAACAATTACTTGTCAAAGTCACATTTTAAGTAATAACTGCTTTTTTCGTGTATGTTTTGACTTGTAATATTTGGTCTTCTTACCTTTATCACGGTTTAGTAATATCCAAAATTCTAAACATTATATAAATACCATATATATTTATTATAAATTTATTTTTATTAATTCATAAAATTTAGAGATAGAAAATGATGTACTTCATTCATTGAGACAGTAGGCCACATGTATACACAAATGTCTCTTCCATTTTCTTATCAGATTGAAATTAAGAAACTTAAATGATATATATTGTCATTCAAGAATAATTTTTATTTCATATATATAAAATATTTTTATTAAAACTTTACTTAATACATTTCATGTAATGTTTGGACGTATCAGATCACTTTATGAGGCCGTTGTCCATCGTACACACAAGCAACGTTATCATTGTAACAACCTACGATTTTGAGAATTATTATTTTTCAAATTAATTGAACATTTCAATATTTTTCATTAAACATCACACTGAAAAAAGATATATATATATATATATATATATTAACTCACTAATTCAAACATTCATTTCACAAGAAATACCAACTTGCCTTGCACTCCACACAATTCCAACTTGGCATGCGCTACATGCAATACCAACTTGGCTTGTGCTACAAGCAAGACCGACTTGGGGTACGATGCACACAATACCGAGTTTCTAAAAAACAAATATTTTTTTGTTTTAATCACTTAAATAAGATAATTATAAACTATATTTTAAACATAGTAATAACTACTTCTCAAATAATTTTTTTATTTAATTAAAACATATTGATACTGAAAGACAATATTTTTGGTAATATCCTTTTATATAAAAAATATTTTTTCATGAATGAATAAATATTAATAATAAATATAATTTTAGACACATTAATAAATTTAATTGGACAAACTAATCTTCAATTGTGAATTCAGAAAGTCAAAATTATCTTAGGTTGGTTTTTGGAGATTTTTCTTAGAAACTTTATTTTTTGATGAATAGTGAAAAATAATGTTTTTTAATTAAAAAATTCCTTTTTGTCTAATTAAATATTAGTGATGAATTATATTATAAATATGTTTTACGTTCACATTATATTGATATTACATATATTAATACAATTTAATTCATTAAAAAAATTCACTTTGAAACGGAGTATAAAATCTTAACAAACTTTTGAAATTTTTCCTACTTTAAAACCCCATTATTTCGCCTCATCTACGAGATTAACACTAATATTATTTTTAGAAATTAAATGATTGAAATTTAAAAAATATGGCATAAACCAATGTATTCATTCTAATTTTTAGTGACTAATAAGATCATGTAAATTTTTAACCAAAGTGACTAGTAAAAGTGATTAAAATTAATCATAGCGGTTTAGGCCAAATTAAGATAAATTAGGCACAAAAACATAAATCTAAGGGCCTAAATGACCTAGATACTTGTAAAAAACCCTTTTTATGTCTAATTTTCGGCCATAAACCTTCCATTATTTATTTGGTTCAGTTTGGTAGGACTTTTGTCTAGTAAGAACATGTGCACACCTAATTTGTTTCATAAAATTCAACGTGAGTCCTTTTCCTTCCCTATAAAAGGACAACACCTCTACCCATTACTCAAAAATATAAAACCTTTATTTACGACCAATATCTTCCCAATTATACCCACCAAAATCCTCCCTTCATCCTTGAATCCACCCTTTGGGATGAGAGGTTCTCAAGAAAGCCTTTTGGAACAAACCAAAAGTAGTTACCTGATTTTGAGGCAATGTTTTCTCTCAAGCTCCTTTTCTTTATATCCCTTATTATCCACTTAAAAATATTTATAACATTATTTTGTGACAATAAAAGAATCATACATATACTAAAATGTAATTCCCTAACCCTAGTTACCTAGAGTCAGTGCATTATTACATAACATTGGCATGATCACAAAAGATCAAGTCTCGAAAGACTGGTTAGTTTCGTAGTCTTGGAAACACTAGATATATTCATAAGTCTTACATTACATCATAAACTCAAAAAAATACAACAAAATCTTGTCTTCATATCCCTTAATACTATCCCAGCAGGTCATTCATAAATTTCTTTTTCACATCCTGGAAAAAATAAAACATTGAAAGAGGTGAGCTCAGATGCTCAGTAAGGATAACAATATATCGAAACATTCATAAATAAGCATAAACATTTAAGGCAATGTATAAATAAAAAACAAGACTTTTAAACATGAACTTCAGCATAATATGGAAAAGATAAAATGAAATAATGCCATTTACTTATTCACATTGATATTCTACTAGTCGAATAATCACATGCAATATCAATAACCACTTTCATAAAGATGGAATGCATAATGCCAAACTATCATAACCACGTAGCCAATGCCTCATACCAAGACTAAAAATAAGATTTTGTCAAGGCCTCATGCCAAGATACTAGTTTGTCTCATGAGACCTACTGATTCATAGAAGAGCTATAGAGGGCTCCACTCGTCATTTATTAAGTCCAATGCATTCCTCATATAAACAGGTTTAAACATAATATAAACATTCGTATTAAAACTAAGATACAAAATGTCAATAATTTCTCCATAAAACATGAATAGTATAAAAATAACACATCCACAGTCAAAATTATCACAAAACCTTCAATATAATGTGGATGTTTCGTATCATAATAAATAAACTTCAAATAAGCTTAAAATCCATCAAAGGATGTTGAAATAGATGAAATCAAAACTATTTAAGAGAAATATCACTTTTTATTGAAATCATTTAAAAGTCACATAACTATAAAAGAAATAATTTACTTTGAAAATATTCTTATAATATTTTAAGGAAAACTTCGAAGATTTTATAATGGCAGAAAATATCCACACCCGCCATATAAGTTAAAAAGGACATTCTTACCGTAAATTCTATCGGAATGGTTAAAAAGGACCTTGTTTGGAAAACGACAGAAAGAATCACTTATAAACTTATTATAAAAAGTCATAAAGGGTATAAATGAATTTATCACATAGTCTTCAAAATAGTAATAATTATTTGAAATAAATTTTTAAGAATCATGGAAGTGGATGATAAAGAGGTTCCATTAGATAATCATGTATAAACAACCTCGGATAATAAAGAGATTGTGAAATAAACCCTTACCTTGTACTTTTACTTAGTAGATGGTCTGTTAACCTCCTGTATAATAGTTAAACCATTGTTATTAAGTTATACAATAACCATACACATAATTATGATATCATATATGATCTTCTATTAATGCTTTGTTAATAATATTTTAGTATTATCGTCGTTTTGGGTGTTAACTTACTCATTTTCTTTTATATGTTTTGTTACATAAGGAATGTTTTTTATTGATAGGTTGTATATTATTCATATCCAAAATTATATAAAGTTCTTAAACATTACTTTTAATCATCAAATTAGAATTAGTCTTGAATGGATACGATGGGTAATGAATCTCGTCGCGTTTGTGGAGATGGTAGTCCGTACGTATGCACGAGCGACAATATCATTCTTTTGATATTAAAATAATATATAATTGGATATTATATCATATATAAAGAATAATTATCATGTTATATTTATTATTTACATGAATTACACATCATTATTATAGCCATCCAAATAATAATATATTGAATAACAATTACACCACGACGTGGAGAAGGTAAGCTGTACGTACATACATATGGTGACATGTCATTCAAAGGATGGATATAATACTGAATATGGTTGTACCATATTCATAATAACATCACAGTATATATAAGATACTGGAGTTATTATTTTAGAATTGAAATAACAAAGAAAGAAGAAGTTGAAGAAGAAAGGAACTTGAAAGAGGGTGGTGAAAACATTACCTCTTCTGCAGGTTCTTCCTTTTGATTTGGTCAAAAGGGCTCCTTAAGTTTGATTTATGATAAAACAAAGGCCTCTCGGTCGAAGTAAGGTATGTTGAAAGAGTATTTGGGAAGGTTTTGGCCGATTCAAAAGGATTTTAATGAGTGAATTAGTGAGAAGGGGGAGTGCCCTTTTATAAGAGGGGTGAGTGGCACCTTTGGAAAAGCTACAAATATTATTTTATAATAAATTCATATTCGGTTTCTAATGGTTTAAAAGTGGATTTTTTAAATTTTAAGGTGGGGATAGGTCTAAAACCTCTCAACCAATAGGTTTTAGATAGGTTTGGGTCACTTTATTAACCTTATCTTTTAGTTTTAACTCTTAGTTAATTAGTTTGACAGTTACCATGTCTCTTTGTATTTTTATATTATATAGTCAATAAACTTACTATAAACTTCCAAGATACCCCCAGGTTGTCCATTAATGATACACCTATAATTATTTAAGTCTCTTGGACGATCCTTATATTTTAAGGAAAAGAATATAAATTAATAATATAATATTTGTTTGAAAAACTATTTTATGTCAATTTTGACACTATTTCGTATTTGATTTTTGTGAAACTTATAACAGCATGATTACTTCAAAAAACATAATTAAATCAATACTAACATGTCATATTAACCTATAAAATTATTTTCATTTATAAAAAGTCTCCAATTACATTTATTTGGGTATTTATAATATCAATTATTTTAATATTTCATTAATTAGGTAATTACTGGACCAAAATTGTGTCTTAAATAAATTAAATTATTTAATGTCTAAAAATTATAAATAAAATACCATAATGTAGGAAATATTATTATCTTTCTAATTAATATGTATAGTCGAATTTATCTTCCGTATAACACTATATTAAAAATATTTTAGTAATTAAACATTGATTTGAACTCTTTTAACTCTTCTTTGAATTAAATACTAATAAATGTCCTAATCCAATCCAAGTGGACCTAAATGATAATATTTTATTCCTAATGTTGTTTTTGGTCGATATACACTTGTATAATAGAATTATGACATGTTTTAGGGTAATATTAAAATCATTTTTACCCTTAATTACCTTATTTACTTTTAACCGTGGTAAATAAAAGTAAAAAGTTACTATTTAACAAAAAATATTTTTATCTTATTGAACCACATTTTACTCCTTGATATTAACCGTGTCACTCAGATTTTCAAAATTCCACTCACAAAAGCGGAAAAATTATGTTTTATGTGAATTTGCAAATTCTCTTAGGAGGTGGGTAAAAGATGGTGAAAAGTTCCATAAAATTTTTATATATCTAAAATTATTCTAAAATATCTCCAATGAATTACATTTAACATATATAGGTATTATATATATATTTTGACATTAACTAAATTTAAATAAAATAAATAATTATTTAAATACAAAGTTGGTTTTAACCAATAATTCAATGTTTTTCACTATTCATCCAAAATTGAATGTTTTCAGAAAAATACAAAAAATTAACCCTAGCCTAAATTGAAAATTCCGAATCCAAAAATGAAGTCCATTTGAAAGATAAAATTTATAAAATTTCAAAAAGTGGGTTTTAATATTCATAACAACTAGTTTGATTGGTTGTGGTGTCTGTTAGAACTCGAAGTTGCGTACAACACATGCTACTATATTATTCAAAGATAAGCGTACCGTGGAAGCTTGGGGTGTTACATAAAATGTTGTTATGGGATGGTTTTTACCTACACTTTAACACACCTCCATCTACTGCCTCACGAAACGATGATTGTTCATTTCTACTTTACCACCAAGCGTGGTGGTCATTATGATGGAAAATATATTTATATATGTAATATATTATATTTAATATGTATTTTAGATTCTGTATTCCTTTTAAAACACACATATTTTTACCTTCCATTTGGTGTTAATATGATAATCTTGTTTGAGGAAGTGTGGACTACCGCCCCCTCAAAGTGGTGTGATTCGTTCACACACCCCATAGAATGTATGAAGGATGGGTTAAATAAACTTATATGACATATATTATATATTAATAATAATTTAATAATGATATATATAAATATATACATATATATATACATACTTCATTTACATACTTTCTTTTAACATGACAATAAAAATAGAAACAACGTTCATGCATACGTATAACTTACAGTCTCCATGAACGCTTTATTCCATTTCATACTAAAATATGCTGTAAATTATTATAATATGAATATAATGGATATAACTAATATTTATATCATGATATATATTTTTAATAATGATATATGTATAAGGAACAATGATATAAAAAATTACGACACATGTGAAGAACAAAGAAAATATTACTCGAGGTGAAACTTTGATATAGGATTGTTAACAAGTGGGTAATGTAGGGTTATAATAAAAAAATATGTTAATAGATATAAGAATATGATTATTTAAAATATTTATAATAAACAAAAATTTATTATAATGTAATCTTGTACATGTAGGGAGAGAGTCATGACACAAGGTAAGAGGATTTCATCTCACATTAAATTTCTGTGAGGTATATGTTATGTTCACCAAAATTTTCATTTTTGTGTGGTGTATGTGATGAACATGTTTTTATTCTATGTATGTTATAGTAAAATTTATTTTCATTTACATGTCCATTTTACGATCCTTCTTTCATGGGGTTGACGTTTCAAAAGTCATCAAAATGCTAAAACAGTTTTTTCTCAATTTGCCTTCTTGGAGACTCATGTTATGTTATGAACCTAAACTATTTTTCAAAGGACTATATACATCTATTTTACATGGTTTATAATGAATATAAATATTATTATTATATTTTAATCCTTATTTAATTTTTTTCTTATAGAGAGAGTATGATCCCTTGTTAAACAGTTATAAGTGTTTATTGAGATAATCTCATCATTTCTTTTGAGATTGCTTATTTTTATGCTTCCTTGGAGAAAATAATATGATCCATATCTCAAGGAAATTCATGAATATTATTATATTCTATTTAATCATGTTATAATAATGTGTTGGAAACATTTTATACAATTTTTTCCAAAATATAGTTAAGAAACTATTTTTAAGAAACCCTAACATTACTCTCTATTCGGTGGGAAATCTATGCTTCATAATAAGTGGTTTCCATGAAAATCATACCATTATAATATAAAATATAAAAAAAATATTCAACCTTTTTTCCTTTTAATATTATCCTCAAGTGAGTATTTTTGTCGCTTTCTGAACAAAGCATTCCATCTAACCCTTTTATCATGCAAAATTAATGTTACTTTTTTACTTTGTAAGACATGTACATATTTACCCACCATCATTACATTGTATAATTGTTTTAACTTTTAAAAGTTTAATCTTTAAAAACCTGTTTTAAAATTAATTTTCAAGTAATAAAATTTTAAAAATGGTTCCAACCCTTCTTTATATTTTTTCAAGGTATTTTCGAAGAATTTTGTTTAAATGGTTTTATGTATTAATAATTATTTTTTAATGAAGATTGGATATTTTCCTCAAAAAATGTTTTTGAAATATATTTAAAAAATATTTTCCATAAAGATGTAATCCATTGATGTTACTCATTCCCTTTTTGTAAATTCTCTAAAGTTTCTATTCATAAACTTTCTATGAATGTGTCACTGTTAATGTCACGGTCTTTATGAAACCCATTTCTCTTTCATGGGTTTGATGTTTATGAAATATGATATTATTTCACAGGTTATGTTTTAATGAAATGGTTATGAAACATATCTCTATTCCATAAGTTATGATGTCATGAAATGTTAATGATAGACATTTCAAATTATGGGTCAGGATTTTATGTTTATAAGAATTATATCTTTTTATGGGTCATGAAATGATGAATATATTTTTATCTTGTAGAAGATGTGTGAATGATTTTACTATGAGATGGGTGGGACTTATATCTCCATCCAATGCATTGGGTAATGATATGTTTTATATGAGATCAAAGTGTACATGAGTTGTATCCTAAGCCCGAAAAGAAAGAGGGTGTTTGGGTTGTAGTCCAAACTTGAAAATAAAGTTGGTGTTTGGGTTGTATCCCAATCCTAATAAGAAAGAGGGTGTTTGTGTTGTAGTCCAAAACCAAAAATAAAAAGGGTGTATGGGTTATAGCCCATATTTAAATGAAAGAGGGTACACATGTAGTAACCCAATCCCAAAAAAGAAGTTACATTGGTTGTAGACCATGCGTAAATGAAAGTGGGTACTCTAGTTGCTAGACCTAGCCCAATATAGGCACACAAGTCGTAGCCCAAGACTAAAATGATATAAAGGTCTTGAAATGTATCCCTGACATAACGGTTTATATTCTTATATGTATTCCAAAAATCCAATTTATTATTCATTAGTTATGATTTCATGCCTCATGATGTTAATTTCTTATGATTCATGTCTTATGAACTTTAATGCTTTATCCCATAGCTCATATTTATGAACATTGATATGCAGGGAATGATATACCAATGTTACTATCACTTTATCATACAACTATGTTCTTGTTTTTTCTTACATGTATCCCTTGTTTACCCTTACTGAGCATCTGAGCTCACCCCTTTATTATGTTTTAATTTCTATAGGTTATGAATAATGTTTTCTGATAGAATTATCTTTATGAGGGATGTTAAAGATCATTCACCAGGATAGAATATTTTTTTCTATATTTCCAACGACACTAAACTATTATGTTCCTCTCGCATGAATTTTTGAAATATGCTGAATATTCATCTAAAAATTAGTAATATCAATGTATGATAAGTCTAGGTCTCTATAGTTGGTATCAAAGGAAAGGTTTAGTCACCATTTGGAAAATAGGATGAGAATAACATAGTGAGATCCATAGAGTAATTTCTATGGATAGGTCTTGGTATGTCTCTACGGATAATTATAAGAATGAGTTAACATTTAGAAAAATGTCATGGAATTTTGGTAAAGGATAGATTGAGTGGTTTACAAGAAATACATCCCTATCTAGACACTAAAAGTGGATGTGGCTCTAGCACATATGTACCTAGGGTTAACAACTATGACAATATGTTCCGGTCTTGATGTCTGGTAATCCATTACACGACAATGGTGATTGCTGCACACCTAGTTTCACAATCTCGGGGGATATACTTTGGGAATTAACAAACTCTTCACAAACCATCAGGAAGTACTTTGATATAAGTTATTTATTTATAACCTAGGATAAACCCAAGGTGTCATAGATTATAGAAGGTGTCATGATTTAGACATCCTATATGTAATTATATTCATGACAATGTGTTTTTCTACTATTATAAGTAATTATCACACTATGTTTCATGTTCTAGTCAATAGAGGGAACTTGAAGGAATTGTATTAATGTTAAATGTGATGGAAGATTTTTTGATGAGAAGTCATGTGAGATTATATCTAGAGTGAAATATGTCGTGATCTTTCCTAATCAGTTTTCAGGGAACATAATTAACAATGTTCACCATAACCAACTCTCAGACACACCAAATAAGAGAAACAACGAGTTCCCTAAGATTTCATGTAATGAAAACCATGGAGGAATGAATATCCAGTTTCCTTTTTGTCAAGAATGTGGAATAAATTTCTTAAGTGAACCATAATGTATTTTGAATATGTAAAAGAAAGAAACGAAGAATGTGACTACAAAGAGAAAATAAAGAGTTCAAATAATGAAATTGATGAGAATTTTTTCCTCCATAAGTTGTCATTGAATGTTAACAGATTTAGGTGTGGAGAAAATGGCAATTATGAAACCGAATGTCCCATGAAGAAATTTCCTGATGAGAATCAACATGGTGGTGAGACAAATTTTTACATTGCTGATGATGGTTTTTGAAAGGAAATATGTATTATAGTAAATCAATTAAGGAATAAGTAATTGAATTATTTATGTATTTGGATTCTATAGTTAAGAATGGTGAATATAATATAGATTTTTCAGTTTTTATTTTTTATAAGGATTTATGAGACTATATTTAATAGTCATGATGGAGTAGAAATTTTCTCTCATGAAATTTAACATTTCTACTAAGGGAAGGTAACCCTTAACATGTTCATTATGTTATGATAATTTTGTATGGAATATGATACATGGGATATGAATAAGTAAATTGGAATATATTGATTTCCATAGATCAAAGTAAGTATCTATTGATAGGTTGTTTATTTTACCATTGATAAAGTTTACAGTATTTTTGGATTTATGTAAGAAATCCTATATAATTTAGAATGAGGAATCATGCATGCCTTCCAAAACGATTTATAATAATTCAGGATGATACCATGTTTCCAGAGAATATATGATGAGTTCTTCAAATGTTTGGAATGTTACAACCTAGAGAAACATTGTGTTATACATGGGAATCAATTTTAAGCTGACTTACTGAATCTCTTTCTAAAATTTGGTATTTTCACCGTTGAGAATGGTTATAAGGTTAACCGTTCTTGAAAAGATTAAGTTAGGCTTACTTAGAAGTATTTGTTCTTTGATTTTGTTTGAAAAAACCTTTGATAAAAGGATAATCAGTTATTACCCTATTTTCTAGGATTCCCACTGTATATATTATATTAGTGTTGTTTAAAAAAAGGACATCATGTATGTTGGGTGATAACCAATCATGTACGACAAGGATGTGGGTCTTGAACCCATGTCCAAAGGAAAATAAGGTTTTCAAACCTACTACTGGAGTAAGTGACGTTCTAGTTACTGTATATATATTTGTAATGAATAAATTTTTAAGATGTACAATTAGAGTTTCTTTTTTATTTTGATAGATTAATTCATGTTTTAAGAGGAAAATATTTAGACTTTTTATTCTTTTATGGGCCTTAAGATATGTTAAAAGTGTATCTTAATGATTTATGTATCAATGTTAATTCCTGGAAATTCCTTCCACAAGGTAATGGATTTATTAAAAAAATTTCAAATAATAACCAAAGAATAATTTTTTTATATAAATTTATCACAAATTACTTAATTTATTGAAAGTGATCAAAAAAAATATTGTCCAAATACCTTAATTTTTATTGAGTCAATGTCCTTTTAAATCATAAAATATTTATTAATTTGAGGACCTTAACTTTACTTTGATCATTCAATTGTTTTTTATTGATTAATTTAACCACTCCCTATAATTATTTATGCTTTTCCACTATATCCAATCTTCACTCCCAAAAAATGACTCCTATATGGAAACCCAATTATATGCTACTTTGGGTAACCATTATGGTTCAAAATTTCTCTTTTTAAGGGAAGTTGTAGTATAAATCTTTACGATGTGGGTTAAATGAATTAAACTTTAAAGTGTTATACCATTGATATCCCAGATGAATTTCTAGGGAGGAATTCATGTTAAGGGGGTAGAATGTATCACCTTGAGATTTATTTTTTTCGAATTAATTTAACTATTCAATATTTTTCAATACACATGACACCACAAATAGTTATATATATAGATATATTAAAAAACTATGTCATATATTCCTTTCACACACAATACCAACTTGTCTTGCACTACCCACAATACCAACATGGCTTGCACTACAAGCAACATCGACTTGGCGTACGATGCATGCAATAATAAGATTCTATGATACATATTTTTTTATAATTTAAATAAGATAATTATAACCTAGATATTAAACTTTGTTATAACTACTTTTGAAATATTGTTTTTTATATAAATAAAACATATTGATAATGAAAGATAATATTTTTGGAAAAGTCCTTTTATGTTAAATTGTTTTTTATTAATTGAATCACTTTTAAAAATGAATTTAATTTTAGAAACATTTAAAAATTGAATTGGATAAAATAATATATTTTTTTAATTTATAACATTGAAATTATCCTGGGCTAAATTTTTGGAATTTTTCAGAGATACATCATTTTTTGATGAACAGTGAAAAATACAATTTTTAGTTAAAAAATTATTTTTGTATAATTAATTATTAATTCTAAATGATATTATAATTATTTTTTAAGTTCAAATTAGATTAATATTAAATATATTAATACAATTTAATTAATTATAATAAATTTCACTTTGAAACTGAGTATAAAATCTTAACAAACTTTTGAACATTTTCTGACATTCAAACTCCGTTATTTTCTCCCGTCTGTGAGATTAATACTAATCTTAATTTATCCTCTTATATGATTGGAATTTAAAAAATATGACATAAAACATTTTATTCAGTGTATTTTTGATACTCTAATAAGGCCATGTTAATTTTTTAGCAAAATTATTAGTAAAAGTGATTAAAATTCATCACACCAGTTAAGGAAAAATTAACCTTAATAAGGGACTAATCTTTAAAATTAAGTGCCCAAATGACATATAATCTTGTCCAAAACCCATTTTATGTCCATAGTTAGTCCATAAACATTATATTATATATTTAGTTTTTTATTTTTAAATTTTTATTTTGGTAATAAGATGTGAACACATAATTTGATTCCAAAAATTTGATGTGAGTCCTTTTCCTTCCCTATAAAAGGCCTCCACCTTTACCCATTCCTCACACCTCTGAAACCGTTAATGTTCATAATTTATCTTCCAAAGTATCCTAACAAAAAAATCTCTTATACAATGAAGCCTCTCTTTTGGACGAAATATTCTCAAGGAAGCATTTTAGCACAAACCAAAAGGAGTTACCCGGTTTAGAGGTAACATCTTCTCTCAAGATCCTTCACTTTATTTCCCTAATTCGTACCATCATCTCACTTTATTCCACTAATTTGTTACAATAAATTATCCTACATATACTAGGATGTTTTCATGAAATTTTTGTGACATACACTTACACACACCTCCTTCTAACAGATTTTGAACATACTGTTTCTATGTACGGTGAACTACTGCCTCACGAAGTGATGATTGTTCATTTCTCCTTTACCACCAATATTGGTGAAAAATATAATGGAAAATTTATTTATATATGTAATATATTATATTTAATATTTATTTAATCTTATGTATTCCTTTTACAACACAAATATATTTACCTTCCATTTAGTGTTAAAACAAAAATCTCGTATGGGAAAGTGTGGACTACCGCCACCTCAAAGTGATGTTATTCGTTCACAAACAACTTAGAATGTATTAAGTATGAGTTTAATGAAATAATATGATATATATTATATATTCATGATACTATAATAGTGATATATAAAAATTCATACATTTATATTCATATTTCATTTACATATTTTTTTTAAAATGACAATAAAAATTGATACAATGTTCATGCGTACCTACAACTTACCGTCTCCATGAAGGGTGTATTACATTTCTTAATTATATATGATATAAAATATTATTATATGAATATATTGGATATAAATGATATTTATATCATGATATACAATCTTTAATCATGATATAAGTATATGGACCAACAATATAACCAATTAAGGCACACGTGAATAATAAAGTAAATATTACCTGAAGTGAAACTTTACTATAGGATCATTAACAAGAAGGTAATAAAAGGTTATAAAAGAAATATATGGTAATATATGTAAAAATATTATTCTTTAAAATATATATAATAAACTTAGATTTATTAAAACTGAATCCTGTACTAGTACAGAGAGAGTCAAATCATAATTTAAGGGGATTTCATCTAACATTAAATTTCTGTGAGATACATGTTTTGTTCGCCACACTTTATTTTTTGTGTGGTGTATATAATTACCATTATTTTATTATATATATCTTATAATGAAATTTATTGGTATTCACATGTCCATTTATTGATTATTCTTTCATGGGGTTTATGTTTCAAAAGTCACTATATTGGTAAAACAATTTTGTCTCAATTTTCCTTCATTGAGATACATGTTTTGTTATGAACCTAAACTATTTCATCAGGGTGTATATAATTCTATTTTAAATGTGTTATAAATAATAAAAACCATTTAATGGAATTTAAATATTAATGTAATTTTATTTCTTACATGGAGAGTATGATCCCATGTAACAAGATTATAAGTGTTTATTGAGACAATTTCATCATATCTTTCTAGATTGATTGTGTTTATGATTCATGAGATGAAATCATATGATCCATATCTCAAGAAAATTATCTAATTCTCATCTAAAATATTTATTCTGGTCATAATCATGTACTGGTACCATTTTTTTTACTATTTTATTTTCTAAAAGATAGTTAAGAAAGTGTTTTTATTAAATCCCAACTCTACCCTTCCTTCAATTGGAAATATATATTTTCTAAAAATTAGTTTCCCTGAATATTATACCATTATCCTATAATATATTAAATAAATTTTTACCCATTTTTTATTTTACCAATATCTTCAAGGGAATCTTCTTGTCTCGTTATGAACAAGGCATTACTCCTAACCCTTTTACAGTAGAAAAGAAATATTCCTTTTTATTTTGCACAACATGCACAATTTTTACCACAGTCATTAATTTGAGGATTCCATTAAATTGTTAAAGCTATAATATTGAAGAAATTGTTTTAAAAGTAATTTTCATGGAAAAATATTTTCAAAATGGTTTCAATACTTTTTTATATGTTTTCAAGTTATTTTTTGAGAAAAGGATTTCTAAATTGGTTTATCTATTACCATGATTTTTTAAATAAGAAGGGATACTTTCTTCATGAAATGTTTTCGAATGATATTTAAAAACTAATTTACATCTAATCTAAAATTCATTTATGTTACTCATGAACTTTTTGGAAATTATCTAACAGTTTCATTCATATCCTTTCTATGAATGTGTGACGCTTAATATCAACGTCTTTATGAAACCTCTTTCCCTTTCATGGGTTATATGATTATGAAATTAATTTCCCTTTCACGGGTTATGATTTGAGGAAATGGTTATGAAAAATATATCATTTTCATAGGCTATGATGTGATGAAATTTTAATTATACCCATTTCATTTTATGGTCTATGATTTGATATTTATAAGACACATATATTTTTATGGGTAACGATTTAATGGATGTTATATTATATTGTGACGTATGTTTGAATGACTTTAATATGAGATGTGTGGGACCTATATCTCCCTCCAATGCATTGGGTAATGATATATTTTATATAATCTCAATGGGTACATATGTTGTAGCCCAAGCCCGAAAAGAAATAGGTTGTTTGGGTTATAGCCAAAGCTCGAAAAGAAATAGGGTGTTTGGGTTTTAGCTTAAGACAAATAAGAATGAGGGTGTTTGGGTTGTAGCCCAATCCCAAAATGAAATAGGGTGTATGGGTTGTATCCCATGACTAAATTAAATAAGGTAGTTGGGTATTATCCTATCACCGAAAATAAGAAGCTACATGGGTTGTAGCCCAAGCCTAAAATAAATTGGGTACACAGGTTTCTAGCCCAAGACCAAAGTAGGTACATGGGTCATAGCCTAAGCCTAACATGTTGTAAATGTCTTAGTAGGTAGCCCTGACATTAATGTTTCTCTTCTTTTTTGTATACCACAAATCCTATGTCTTATTAATTAGTTACGATTTCATGGATCATGATATTTATTTTCTTATGATTAATGTCTTATGAACTGCCAAGATTTATCACATAAATCATTCTTATGACCTTTGATATGCAGTGTATGATATCATAATGTTATGATCACATTATCAAACTACTATTTTCAATTTTTTTCTTACATGTCTCCCTTGTTTCCCCTTACTAAGCATCTGAGCTCACCCGTTTCTTTTGTTTTCCTTTCTCCTGGTTATAAAGAATCATTTTAGGTATAAGTACTAAAGTTGGAGATCTTTTTGAGATATATCAATGATCATTCACTAGGAGAGAATATTTATTTTCCATGTTTCCAAATAAACTGAACTATTAGCATACATTTTTGCAATATATGGAATATTCATATAAAAAGATGTATTATCCATGTTTGTTAAGCCCAGGTCATTATAATCGCATTCCCATAAAATGAAAGATTTTAAGGGTATGTGTGAAATAATTATTATATAATCATAATAAAATAAAAAATATCATATGTAAAGAATAATTCCATAATTATGTCTAATTAGAAGAAGTTGTAATGGAAAAAATTGAATTACATCAGTTCGTGAGGTAGTTGTCTGCCATACACATGAATGATGATTTAATAACACTTTTGATAGAAATATGGTTATAGGTTTGGACTATAAGATAAAAAATATTAGTATTTGAAAAATACTTAGGATATTTTATCAATATAGTATTAAAATAATTTAAATAGTTGGATTAAGAAATAAATCAAAAAAGCATGTTGATGAAAATAAGGTCTTCTATTGGTTTCATCCTTATTGTTTCACCAAAATGATGCCTAGGATGGATTAGAATCCAAATAAGAATTACATGATGAGATAAGGGAATTTTATAATTGATTTTGGAAGGTATTTTTTGAAACAAAATTGTTTTAATGTCTGAATAAAACAGGAGTGTGGGTGGCCTTTTATAAGTAGAGGTGAGGACATAGTTGGTATTTTCGAAAGGAACTGAGTACTCCCACATTTTCAATATTTAAAAAGGGTGAAAAATGAGAAATTATCATACCTTAAAGATGGAATGGTCTAAATATGGCCATTTAATAGTTTTACAGATGTTTATATATCACTATTACACTTGGATATTTAGTTGAACCTCTGGTAAATCAATCTTCACGATAACTGTGATACATAATTTTAACTTTTTTTAATTTTAATTTTGACATAAAATCATGTTAAAATCATTAGAAAATAGAAATTATTATTATTCCAAACATTGAATTAAATTTTAAAATTTTTATTCACGTATGTGGAAAACATTAATTTAAAATCAACCCCAAATATGTGATAATAAAGTTGAGGTTTAATAAGAAATGTTCTAATAGTTACAAAGTTTTATATATAAATTCCATATAAAAATTGATTAAATGACATAAATTGGATTAATTGACTTAAAATTTAATTAATATTTCTTGAAAACCAATTTAAAATATAATTTTAATTTATCAATAAATTAAATGAAAAAGTACTTTTCAACTAAAAATAACTAATTTTTAATATTTATAAAAAACTACTCTTTTCAAAATATTATAAAACTTTAACCATAATATAATTCTTTATATATTTATTTTAAATATTTTTTTAAAAATTTCTTTAATAATCAGAAATAAAATTTCAAATAAAACCCTTAGATACGACGAAAAAGCGGGTTTTTGAGAAGAGTACTTTTTTCAAGCATTAAAAAAATTTATATTATCATTATTTAAAATAATAATCATTGTATGAATATCAATTAAAATTTATTGATATATAATTTATAAATTTAATTTAAAAATTCCTAATTATGGATTATTTTAATTAATTAAAATAGAGAATCATAATGCACTTGAAAAGAACTTTTAGAAAAAACACATTTTTAAAGCCAAAAGACTAAATTATTTAAAAATCCAATATAATGATGATTAAAAATTAATTCGATGGATAAAATATTACTAAATATTACTTATGTTACTATAAATAATAATTGGATACTTAAATTACATAATTTATTATAAATAAATTATTTTTTTTCAAAATCATGTTTTTTCACTATTTGTTGAAAAATCAATATTTACAGAAAATACCAAAATATTACCTTAATTAATTTAGTTATGACTATTCCTAAAATTATGTTCATTTTTTAAAATAGTTAATCTAAAATATATATAAATTAATTATAATATTTTTTCATAAAATCAATAAAAATCATTATTTATGAAAACAATTTTTTGATGAATATAATTACATTACAATTTTCTTGATTATTTACTAAGGGTTTATAAAAAATTATATTGAGTTGGAATGTTATCTATGTATTTCTTAATGTATTTAAAACTATTCATATCCACCTATTTAATGAAAAGGTTATAAGTGTCCTATTTAATGTAATATTATTGAATAGTTCAATGAAGCTCGACGTCACATGACATGCACACTTTCGAAGAAATTAATTATCTAATTAAACACAATATAAACTTGGTACTATGTGTAACACAAGAAAAAATTAGTGTTTCATTTATCTCAAGATAAACATAGTGCGGTATAAACAATAAAAAATATTCAATATATTTGAAAAATATATATTTCACTATATCTTGTTGTGGTACATTCTATCGTGCCTAAAATGAACTTCACCCTCAAAATTCGTCTCATTTTTAAAAATTTTAACATTTTAAAAATTATTTATAGAAACCCACATTAGAAAAAATGAGTTATAAACATTTCCCAAAAAGGGCATGTTTTAAACTTACAAGTTACATAATGTAACTCATAACTATGATTCCACATAGTAGAACATAGGAGGGATGTGAAGATTTGGATATGGTAGAAAAAAATAATAATTTTAGAGTGTGATTTAGATTATTGATCACAGGAAAGAGTGTGATCCATATTAAATTAATGAACAAAAACCCATAAACCATGGAGCCATTAAAATGGTCATTGATATCCTAAAAAATGATGATAACAGAGAAACATATTATTTTAGGAACCCTTTACTTATGAGAATATATACTTACAAGATTTAATTTTACTTAGCACAATACCATCCTTTGGTTGTGTCTAGATTGATTTGAAATTTATATCTTACACTAAGAAATGAATGTGAATTTTTAATTATTAGTGAAATTACAAATAATAAAATTCATAAATATAATGATAAGTGGTTATGCCTATAATTAGTTATCTCATAAAAAATGTTGAACATAATTTACACATAAATCTTCATATGGTGAAATAATACACTAATATCTAAATCCCTTACCAATGTTCTACTTAAACTATTTCATAAATGGTTAGCCCTATGACCCTTTTAAAATATTAAAATCGAAAACTTTATAAATCAGGACAATATATTTCTCAAAATTAAATTAACATTAATCTCTCATATACCATAAATTGTTTCATTATTGTCACTTACCAAGCATGTGAATAACATTATTATATATTTTATTGAATCTTGTTAATGAAAAGAATTACCATAAAACATCAATAAAAACATACTTTATTCCCCATTCCATCAATAAAACTATGGATTATGGGATATATTCCATTGATCCAATAATGTTGTAAAATCCATCAATGATAACATAAACCATATTTTTAATAAATCCTTTATCATTTATGAGGACATCAATACAATCCAATTTAATTTATTCATATCAATCATCTCTTTATCAAAACTAAAATCCATTTTTCATCCTCAGAAATATGTTAATGCTTTTTTCCCCTTATTAAATAAATACTACATTCCCATTAAATCACTTTTCTAGATCATTCATTCCATTTCACATATTCTTTCAAATCCTTAATGAAAACTTTATACTGAACAGTACTTATATATTCCATAATTCATAAATTCCAATATATGAACAATTAGATGATTCCACCCCATCTTCAGTCAATTAACTATTCTTCATCATCTAATTACACAATATCCCTTTCTTATAATATGAATTATAAATCATGTGTTTACATTAATAAACCAAAATTTAGTCTTACTTAGGATGTTTAACATAAAAAAATACTATTGAAATAACACAAACCATAAATATTTAATTTTTTCTCTCCTCATCATCATCAAAAAAACCATTACTCATAAAATAATGATTATTATATTTATAGTGTTTCCCCTTAATAAAACTATTTTCATAATTCCCATACTTTACAAATTCAAAACCTTCATCCACTAATAATAACGTAGCGAGAAAAATATTTCAATACATTGAATTAACTAATATTTCCATTTTTCCTCAACAATCACTTAATTTGTGTCCTACTCCACACATAAAAAATGTTCTCATTACTTTTATGATTTCCCTATAGTTCTTCTTTCCATATTCATTACATATAATAAACTAAACATTTATTCCTCTATCATCTGCATTACCAAGACTCTAAATTATATTTGTCCTTATATTTTTTGTTGAGTCCAAGTGTTGGTTAGGGTTCACATTGTTAATCATGTTTCGTGATAGGTGACTATGTATAATGAAACTATCCTTCACTCCAATTATCGTCCAATTTGGATTATCATATTCAAAAATATTTCAATCAGATTCAGTGTTAACATGTTTTCATTCTTGTTTTATCTGTTGACTAATACCAATAACTTAGTGTGACCAAAACTAATCATAGTGGAAAGTCACATAATCATGAAAAGTATATTATAGGATACCTAAATTATGAAAAAGTATTTTTAATTTGTGAATCCATAGGTTTATCCCAGTTAATTCATAGTCAATAGTTGTTTTAATCATTCATGATAATTTTTAAAGATTTTTTTGAATTTCTAAAGCATATATCATGGGAGTGTCAAACTAGGTGTGCAGTAAGGCCCATTTTCATGCACCAGGTAATGATCACGTTGAGCTCAATCTGCCTTTTTTCAGAGTTATTAATCCTAGGTACCTATTTTCCAAATCCAGAACCACTTTTAGTATCTAGATATGAATGTAATTTCTTGGAAAACTATTGCTATATCCTTCACCAAAATTACCAGAATCTTTCCAATAGTTTGGTTTATCCTCACACAAATCCTTAGTGACATAACTAGAAAAATCATTAGCAATAACCATGGGGTATCACTAATGTTTATTAATCTTAGTTCCCGAAGGATAAATAATTTTTTTTGAAAAATAACTATATTGACATAGTTTTTTAATGTATGGATATTGTTTATTATTATATTAATATTAAATACATTACACAAAAAGAAACCTAAAGACCATAATAATTTAGTGCCTTTGGAAACATGGAAAACAAAATTCTAAATTCATGAAATATCATCAATGTCTCCCCATAAATATCCTATCATTTATTAATCATCATTATAAACATTTCATCATAACCTAGGGAAAGGAAATCCATGAAATGGAGATATAATATGCTCATTAAGGGTAAAAAAGAGATATATGTAATCATAACATAAGAATAAAGTTATTATAACATTATCATAAAATTTGAAAACCATACCTTGCATATTATAATTCAATGTCATGATTCATAGAATAAATATTGGATATTAATTGGACTTGAATCATAAGGGAATAAAATAAAATGATTCATGAGAGCATAACATTGGCATGATAAATAGATTTTTGGTAGACACATAAGTATAAAAAATCATTTCAATATTAGTCATGGATTTTTATAAAGGATATAATAGTAAAATGGATTCACTCCCAAAACCATCATATTAGTCAAGGTTTACTAACGAGACCATCATAGCGGATGAATTCCCTTACTTAATGGGATAAACATACCATTTTGGTCTTATCTATCTCATGGGGTATACATTATTACCAAATTAATTGGAGAGAGATTTAGGTCAAACCCATCTCATAATGAAATACATATTTATGTGTGCACAAAACAAAAACATCATATCATAACCCATGAGATGAAATGGGTTTCATAAATATTTCAACATTACAACATGTCATAACCTATAAAAAGAGATATGTTTCATAATTATTTCAAAATTTCATCATATCATAACCTGTGGAAAATGAACCATGTTCTATTAAACTTTTATAGTGGTATAACCCATGAAAGGGAAAGGTGTTTAATGAACATGATTCCATCACAAACATAAAAGATTAATAGAAAGAATAATAATGGTAATCTTGGGTCATATCCCCAGTAAGTCATAGGTAATATAAATGGATGACATCATATATGTAAAATTAATTTTGACTGATTAAAAAGAATAATTATTGTTGAAAATAATTTTTTGTTGAAAATCATTTTTTTAAACTAAAAAGTCATAAATCATTTCAGAAATCCTATTAATTGAAACTAAACATAAAAACTTATAAATAAAACAATAAAAATAATTTAAAGCATTTAATAAGAAAAATATACTTTCCCTTTTGAAATATAGTTTTTAAAACATAAATCAATTTAAAGATATTTTTATTTTAAAACCACCCTTGAAAATTTTAAAATTATTTAAAAAACTTCATGATAAAAATATCCTTTGTAATTTATATTTTAAAACATAATTTTTTTTGAAATTTTTTTTCTTTGAAAATAATATTGAAAATTTATAATGAAAGCTTCAAAAATAAATTAAAAAATTTCTTCAGGAAAATATCCATTCATTTTTTAAAAGAAAATATTAGAACAATTATTTTTAAAATAAATTTCATTGATAATAACCATGAAACATATAAAAGATTATTTGAAAATAATTTAAAATATTTCTTGAGAAAAATATCCTTTCTCCATCAAAAAAAACTTTTTAGAACATAAATCATTTTGAAAATAATTTTATTTGGAATTTTACTAGAAAAATTATAAAAAAATATTTAATGAAAATAATAATCTTGATGATGAGATATTTTTTTCATGTTGTACACTTTAAAAAATATTTTCCTTTCATATTTTTGGTAAACAAAAAACAAGCATTGTTTTGAAAAATCACATAATGATTCATTTCAATTTATTTATAAAAAAGTGAAAATGTGTAGAAATTTATTTTAAAAATAATATGAGAGAAATATAATACTTTTAAAAATAAATTTTTTATAAAACATGGCTTTTATAATAAAATTTATTTCTAATCGAAGTGAGAAATAACGTCAGGTGTTATTAAAAATATTTTATTAATTATTTTAAGTACAAAAAAATGCCAAAAATGGTACTATTACTTGAAAATATCATCATTAATAATTTCAGAATAAAATTCATGAGTTTATTTAGTTATTGACATTAATATTATTTTCATTGGAAACAATGTCATAAACAATCTCGATAAATAATGAGATTGTAACATAACATCATTTCCTCTTTAAAAAAATCGAACAATGATCCCCATAAAATAATTAAATAAAATGTAACATAAAATATAATGATGATTAATGAATTCTTGATATTTTATTTAAAATTGTTTTTATTTACCCCTCATACATGAATATACGATTATAACATAATTATATGTCTCAATAAAGGAAAATTGAGAAAAAAACCCTTACTGATTATGTAACATTTGAACCGTAAACACAATGAAATAGATATACTCCAATGGATATGTGAAAAAAAATAATTTTAACTATAATCATAAAAAAATAAATAGATATTATAATCCCTAAATAAAATAAATAGATGGTGAATAAGGCATGTGTCTCACCGAAGTAAAAAGTGAGATGAAAATCACTTACCGTAAGTCCTAAATTCTGTCGTACCTATTATAACATCCTGCCTAATAAAAATTAAGTATATTAAAAATCATTTATATGACCATATTTATATATATAACAGAATACACGAATTTTTAGGACCATTTGTTTCTTTTTTTTTACAATTCCATGTTAAAGTCATGATTTGAGCAATACATACTTTGTTTTTCGTGTATGTTTAACTTGTTATTTTTGATCCTATTAAATTAGTTATGGTTTCATAATATCCTTAATGTTAAAAATTATATATAAATAAATTATCTTTATATATTTATTTAGTGTAATTCTAAAAATTTAGTGATAAAAAATGAAATAAACTGTTCATGGATACGATTAATAGTACATACGCATGAACAGTGTTTCGATTTTGTTGTCAAATTGAAATAAAGAAAATTAAATGATATATATTATCCTTAAAAATTTATTTTTATTTAATTTATTTAACATATATTTATTAAAACCATCTTTAATACATTCCATGTAAAGAGAGAATGAACCACATTTCTTTGTGAGGTTGTAGTCCTCCATACACACGAGCAACATTATCATATTCCCAAAAAATGTAGATTATGAAGTTATAGGTTATATAATAGTTAAAAAATAATAATATAATCTTAAATATAATCTATAAATAAGTAATATAACATTATGTTCAACTATGGTATGTGGTAATTGTTAAATGAATGACATCGGTTCTTGAGGTGTCACTCCTCTGTACACACGAATAATGATTTTGTAACCTATTTTATGAAAGTGGAGATGATTTTAGGTCATTTATTTAAAATAAAAACATATAAATATATTATAATAAATTATTTTATTATATCATAATTCTTTAATAATAATTAAATGAGGTGCATGATGAAATAATAAAAACACTCGTTGATGAACGATACCAATTCTTTAAAAACCCACTTTAGGTTTATAGAAAATGCCTTCCAAGGATGTATATCTATCTAAAATATGGTTTCTAATACGATATTAGGTTTTAATTGGATAATAATTTTTAGAAAAAAATTTGGTTTACGATATAAAGAATATATAAGATGGGTGGCCTTTTAAAAGTCTAGGAGAGGACACACATGGCATTTTTGAAAAGAATTTAGTGCTCCAACCTTTCTCATATGTCACAATAGTAAAAATAGAATATTATCAAAAAATAGAGTATCCATGGACAAAATATTTCTATAAAATAGTTTTAGGCAGGTTTATTGGGTTGAGTGGATCATTTTCAATATCATTTTGATTTAGTTTTGATAATTACTTTAACCCATCAATATTTGTTTTCCAATAAAGTTGGTTAGTGATTCATATTTACTATGTGAAAGTATTTATTTTATATATAAATAAATAGTGATTATATTATTACGGATTTTATTACATTGGAAAGATAATAATATTATATTCATTTCCTCTGTTTATGTCAAAAACCAATTCAATTTTTTCGATGATGCAAAAATTCACAGAAACTGTTACAAGCTATTCAAGTGATATTGTAGTTTTCAGCCTAAATTCAATTCAGAATTATTATGATATCTCAAGAGAAATTGAATATATTTTATGGGAATGATACCATTGGATAGATAAAGAGTTTATCTAAACATTATTAGTTTATGTTGAAGTCTGCAAATGATTTTTTGATAGTCTAAAAAATCACCGAATTTTCTAAATTACTTTTCCAACTATATAATGAGAAGATATGAAAACCTAAAGTATATATTTTTATGAATTTTAAACAGATATAAGAATCTCATAGTTAATAGGGAATTTGGAGTCCAATAAGCCTTTCTTTATTTCATTAGTTTACATCAATGCCTAAAAAATTGGTTTGGATAGTCAATATTCACCGATGTTTGGGAATGTAGTTTCCCAACCATTGTTTATTAGAATGTTATAGCTTCTAATTTTCAAATAAATTGATAGTTGTAAAATTCAGATTAATTTTATTCTTTAATTATAGTAAATATCATAAGATTTATGAAAAAAAGTTTGGTGGGATTAAGTCTGAATCTGATGTTAAGGGGCTCAAAAAATTCTGTTATGTCTGAACATAAGTAGTACGCATTTTCTAGAAAAAGTGTTCATACCCTATGTTATTAAACCTAATGTAAAAATGAATCCTATGTTTTATAAAAGAGAGTATCAATTATTAACCCTACTTTACATAGTTTTTACATGGACCAAAACCCATACATGTGGAAAATGATAAATGTATGAAATATCAAACCTACGTTGGAGTCTAGAATTACTATTGGCAACCTTACCTTCAAAAAATCTGAACATATGGTTAATGAATGATACATGAAAAATTTTAGGATGACAAGGATTAATGGGTGGATAATTATCCTTATATTACTTTTTGAATCCTACATTATTTGTATATGAATGTATGGATAAGGAACCATACATTGGCAGGAACCCTATGCTACACAATGTAACCCTACATTACATAGTTCAGCCCTATGTTATGTATTTGTTCATTTTATAATGAAACCCTACGTTTGACTAGTCAACAAGGGAGTGTTATTTAAATATATTATATGTGATTTATAAAACCATGTTGATGGAAGTATATATATTTATAATGATATTTTATGATAGATCCAGAGGCTCGCATGGCACATATTAAATCATTCATATTTATAAGGGTTGTTACGAATCTCATTGAATAATTGGATTTCAAATATTCATGATTCATTGTGCGAATATTTTTCCAAAATGAATTTTATTGTATTTAAAGTGGTTTTAATAGATTTAAATAGGTGTTTTAAATTGTTCAATGATGCTATTATTAAAGAGATATTATTGGGGGGAGTTATTAAAATTATCTTGAATGCTTTTATTAGATATTTATTCTAATGTTATAAAGTGGAAACAGTGAAATGCTATTAATGGGGAATATTTATGAAGGCTATTAACCCTATTAATTTTGGGTATCCTAAAGAAGTGGAGTCATATTATAGATGCTGGATATTTATTCTCTATATATATCTCTCTTTGGAAGGAAAATAACACACAATGATGATGAGAAGAGACATCAAAACATTGATGAAAATTTAGTGCTAAATTATTTTGAATCTGAAACTTATCATTTTTATAAAAAGAGAGAAATATTCAATATAAGTTATTATTCTCTCATAGTGTAAAGTTAAAGGAAGCCTGAAAAATCATTTTCTAATCTATTAACTTCCATTTAAAGATGAAGAATCCTACACAACATTAAAGATTATTTTTATGCTATTGTGGTTTTATATTAAAGATCATCTACATCTATTAGTTTCTGCTGAAACTGTGTTCTAATAATATTTCAATAAAAAAATATTGTAATCAATTTTATTTTGAGTATCAACCAATCAGACTCAGTCATGGTGAAGTGTTAGCTTCTCATACCAAGCTGTGGATATTTCATTTCCCTGTAAAAAAACCAGAAGGCCATGTAAAAGTCTTCTACGTTGTAACCTTCCTGCCCTAAGTTGTATATGAGAAGGTCTTGTAATAAGAGGACTTACTAGATAAAATCACAAATCTCGTGGAGTAGAGCGTGGGTGGAGTGGACTAGTGCATTTTTGTTCCAAAAAAAACCATATTCCCTTATGTTCTTTTCCTTTATTTACTTTCACTACTCTGTATTCTTTTAGAGAAAAATAATGTATCACTTCATTTAATGAGGGAAGTTTTAACATTGCCAATATTTTTAAAAGGACACAATTAACCCCACTATTGTGTCTTCACCATAGCCATCCCAACCTAACAATGGGTATTAGTGGGAGGTTCTCATTATTTCTTTTGGCACTAACAAGCATGAGTTAATGTGTCATATGAAATAAATTCTCAATTGAATATTTTAGAGAAGGTATATCGATGATCCATGCTCCTTATTTTAATAGTGATAATTATAGATGCTAGAAATATTTCATGACTATATGATTGAAGAATATTGGTCTTAATGTTTATATGTTGATTTTTAAACCTTATGAAATCCCTGATGAACTAGAAAAGTGGGATGCTGCTAATGAAGATGAATTTGATATTAATTAAAATTCTATGAATGCAATTATATATAGTCTTGGCCTGGATTAATTTAATCATGATTCTTAATCTGCTAATGTCTATGAGATGTGGTAGGATATTTTAATTTCATATGAAGAAAATGAAATTTTTTTGCAACTAAGGTACAATACTAAAAAACATAAATTTGACACCATAAAGATGAATGAATATGGAGAATCACTTAGATTAATGGAAGATTAACAGAAGCTTTTAATGATATTTCTACCTTGGGACCTCCAATTCCAGAACCATATCATGTGTTAAAGGTACATTTATTTTTACCTTCTAAGTGGAATGGAATTTCAGCTTATCTTCCAAAATATACAGTAGTTAATGAATTAAAGATGAAATAATTCATCAGATCCTTGATGATGTACAAAGCAGATATGCAAGAAGATGATGAAAATAATATTTCATTCAAAAAAGAAAAAGATGCACTCAAATATTTTATTGATGAATTTTATGATATAGAATATAACCATTCATATTGAAGTGATGAGATAAAAAAATAATTCTAGAAAATTTGGCATGGTGTATAAAAGAAGAAAAGAGAAATTGAAGTTGAATAAAGAGAAAGAATTCATGTTCTATGAGTGTAAAAAGAAAGGTCCTTTGATACTAGAATATCCTTTGCTTAAAGATCAAATGAAATTTGAATATAAACAAATAGGAAAAAAAGTCATGAAGGTTCCTAGTAATGCACATGAATATTCAATTGATGAATCTACTACAAATTCAGATGTTTAGAATGAAAATTATAAGGTTAATCAATGTATTATGTCTCATGATGATGAGGTACAATATTCTTACTCTGAATGTTATAATTTTTATAAAATTTCCTATGATTAACTTTATAATATTCTATTTATGAATCAATATAAATTTTAATCTTTAGAGAAAGAGAATAATAATATTATAAAATCCTATGATTCTTTTTTAATAGATAATGAAATATTTTCAAAATAGATTAGTGATTTAAAATCAAATTCATCAAAAATTTCTTATGATCTGGATGAAAATATAATTAAAGAATTGTGGATAAAGTTGACAATTTAAGGAAATCTTTAAGTATTCTTATTAAGGGAGATAATAATTTGAATGAAATTCCTGTTAAAAAATTCAAAATAGAAAACGTAGTATAAAAATTATTGTAGAATATCTAAAATTATATAAAAATTGTTTTCCCTGGTTCAAACAACAAAAACATGTCCAATGTTAAATGTTTTTATTGTTGTATTAATGGACATTATGCTAATGCTTTTTTTTATAAAAACTAATTGTTTTGTGTCATGAATTTTCATTATTTGAAATCATAATCTTTATTTAATTATAAAATGTCAGATAAAAATAAACATATTTGGTTATGTAAATCATTAATTGATGATACTACTAGACCCAAAAGTATATGGGTACCGAAAGGTATTTGTATTTGATACATTGCAGGTATTGGACACTAATCGTCAAATTTATATCATCAAGTGGATTCTTGGAAATTATAGTACTTTATTATATTCTTATTTATTTATTCGATTAAACAGAAACTTTATTAGAGCTGGAATGGGTAATCCAAGAATTAATTTACTTTCAATTTTTAAATTCAAATTAAATGCATGAACTATTTTATATAGGGGAGAAAAAAATTATTTTACGCATTAACATTTATTCATATACATTTAATTATTCTCATGCTTAAACTATTAAATCTTTTGACACTATTATTTTATGAAATGAATTAATTCATTGATTTATATTATTAATCAACGACCATGAAAATTTTTATTAAGAGTTTATATAAATGGTAGTCTTATATGTATGCTTGCGTTTAATGGTTGAATAATTAAATTAATTGACTATGATAAATTAATCACTTATTATTAGGGATACATTATTCTATTATAACATTAATATGTTTTGTTCATTTATGAAATATGTACAATTTTAATTAAATTATTTGAAAATACATTTAATTAAATTTTTTGGAAATTCTTTAAATTAAATTCATTGAAAATAATTTTAATTAAATTAAATGAAAATACTTTTTATTAAATAAATTGAAAATTATATTAATTAAATTCATTTAAATTACTTCATTATTTTTATTATATTATATTATTTATTTATATTAAAAAATTATATTTACATTCCTTGAAAATCATTTATTTTCATTCATTTAAAGTCATAAATATTTATCCTTGTCCTTAAAGGGAGTAATTCTAATTATTTAGAACATGTTTAAATGTTTCATTATTATGGAATGAATTAAATGGTTTAAAAAATTCATTTTAGACCATTTTTATTCATTTAATAATATTATATATGTTTTCATGGCTCCGTGATTATCTATTTTTATCTTTTTTAAGGAAGCATGAATATAGGGGAGTTTATAATATTCTATGTATTTAGAAATAATTTTGAAAAAAGTCATTTTTTAATAATTAAATAATAATTAAATGTTTCAAATTTTTAGTATTTTATCTAAAAATGATTTTTAAAATTTTAAATAATTAAGAATTTCCTTTTTCATATTTAAAATATTTCTAAAAATTATTTATAAAATTTGAATTATGGTAAAAAAAATTATGTCAATTTTTAATATTTTTAAAGTGGAAGAAAATTTTATTGGTCAAATTTTAATATTTTTAAATTGGGGAAGAAAAGTTAGTTTTGAAAATTTTATTTAATTTTTTATGTTTATTTATTTTTACTAAAATCTCAATTTCTAGTTCTTTATAACAAAGTCAAATATACCATATTAATTAATTTACTTAAAAAAACATATTTTTGATAATTATAAAAGGGGGGATACATAATTGGTAGTGAGTTAGGGTTTTGTAATTAACAAATAGTGGGATATTATTGAGTGTCTCTTTATAATTCTCATTTTGATTTAGTCTTGATAATTACTTCAATCTGTCAATATTTGATTTCTATGAAATTTGTTATGTTTTTTAGATCTAGTATGTCAATGTATTTATTTTATATCTAAAGAAATATTGATCATATTCTTATAGGGTTTATTACATTGGAATGATAAGAAGATTATATTCATTTCATCAGTTTATTCCAAAATCCAATTCAATTGTTTTGGTGGTGCAAACATTCAATGAAACTATTACATGTTGTTCAAGTGATAATACAATTTTCAGCTAAAAGTCAATTCATAATTCTGATTATATCTTAAGAAAAACTGAATGGATTTATGGGCGCATTATACCGTTAAATATATAATGAAATTTATATAAACATAATTAGTTTATATGGATGTTTGAAAATTATTTTTTGATACTCTAAAAAATCACCAAAGTTTCTAAATTAGTTTTGACACTATACAGTGAACATATTTGAAAACCAATTGTATTTATTTTTTCAAAATTTCTATAGATGTCATAATTTCTCTGTACCTAGGGTGTTGGGAATCCAATAAGTTTATATTGTTTTCATTAGTTTACATCAACGACATAAAAGTGGATTAGATGGTCAATAAATTAACTGATGTTTGGGAATGCAGTTTCCCAGCTGCAGTTTTTCTAACTTTTATGGCTTCTGTTTTTCAATGATATCAATAGTTATAAAAGTTAGATTATTTCAATTCTTGAATTATTGAAAATATAATGAGATTTAATAAAAATAAATTTGTGGGATTTAGGATGAATCTGATGTTAAAGGGATCAAAAATTCAATTAATTCTTAAGTTAAGTAGTTTATATTTTCTGGAAACACTATTCATACTATACGATGGTAAGCGTAACGTAAGGAACAAACCCAATGTTTGATAAATGAGCATATGGATTATCAAACATAGACTAGTTTTTTTTTCAAATTTATCAAAAAACATATAATAATAAAATGATTCACATAAGGATTATCAACCCTACATGGAAGTTTAGAATTTGTGTTTGTAACCCTATGTTCGGAAAATTTGAACATATGGTTAATCAATGCTACATTCTGGATTTTATGATGATAAGGATGAATGTATGGATCGTAATCCTTATATTACCTTTTGATCACTACTTTACCTAGAGATGAAAGTATGTATAAGGAACCATATGTTGGAAGGAACCCTACACTACGCAAAGGAACCATACGTTACATAGTTGAACCCTACATTTGGTATTTTGTTATTACATAAAAGAACCCTACATTTAACAGACCAATAATAGAGTCTAATTAAATTTATAATACATGATTTTAGAAACCATCTTGATGGATGAATATATTAATATAAGGAATTTTTATGACTGATTCAAAGGATCACATGGAATTGATAAAATCATTCTTATTTATATAGGACATTATGAATCACATTGATTGATTTGATTTCAAATATTAATGATTTATTGTGAATCTATTTTTATGGAATTGATTATACTATGTTAAAATTTTTTTGAATGGATTTAAAAAAGAGTTATAATTGTTCCACAATGATTTTATTATAAATATATTATTGGAGGAGTTATTCAAATTATTTTGAACACATTTTTTAGAAATATACTCAACCAGAATAAAGAGGAAATAGTGTTATGCTATTACTAGGGAATTTATAAAAGCTATTAAAATTATTTATTTTTTCTATCCTATGAAAGAGGAATGGTGTTATAGATCCTAGTTGTTATATATATATATATATTGGTAGGAAAATAATACACAATAAGGAATAGCGTGGACATGAAAACATTGACGAAAATAAAGTGCTAAAATATTTTCATTTTGTTTCTTATTAATTTAAATAAGAGAGTAAAATAATCACTATACATTCTTATTGTATCATGGTGTAAATACTAAAAACTCCTGAACAATCATTTTCAAATATATTCTCTTCTATTTAATGATAAAGAAGCTTGCTTGAAACAGAATATTATTTTACTACTACTATTGTGATATATTGAAGATCATCTACATTTTTTAGTTTTTTCTACAAATATCAGCTAATCCTTTTTCACAACAAACTTCACCTCATGTATTTTATTTTAAGTATTAGTAACTCAGAATCAGTTGTGGTGGTGTATCATCTTTTCAGACTATGCAGTAGATATTTCAGTTCCATATAAAGGCACCAAAAGGCCTTGTAAAAGCATTGTACGGTGCCAACTGCCTTCCCTGAGTTTTGTATTGGAAGGTCTTACGATAAGAAATGATACTAGTGAAAATCACCAAGATCATGGAGTAGAGAGTTGGTAGAGTGGGCTAGGGGATTTCTATTCCCCATAACACCTATACATCCTTGTGATCTTTTTATTTACTTATTTTTGTTGCATCCTCGACATTAAGAGAAAACAAATGGATTTCTTTATTTCAACAAGGATGATTGAATATTATCATGATTTTTAAAAGGAAACAATTCAACACCAATTTTTTATTTTTCATATTCTTCCTGACTGAACATATAGTTTATTCATATGCTTATCTTTTTTAGTTTAACCTCCTGGTTAAACCATTTTTACCTTAATCATGGTAAGTAACTGTTATAATTTCTAACTATTAATTATGGTTAAAAATTAAGTTAAACCTATTAGATAATATATATTCTTATGAATAAAAATATAGAATAATTTTTTCAATGTTTCATTCACATAAGTGGTAAATTTTAATTTAAAATTAATCTCCCAAGCGTGATGGGAAGTCTATTTTTTAAGAGAAAATGATCAAAAAGTTACCGAGTTTTTATATCAAAATTTAGAATGAAATTTATTAAAATGATATATATTGTATTAATGTATGTATAATTTAAATAAGTTTACTTTAAAATAAATATAAAATCTTATCTAAATTTATAAATAAATCAAAATAAAACATGGTTTTCAATTAAAATTTAGTATTTTCACTATTTATCAAAACAATTAAACTTCTCAAAAAATTATCTACTATTCAAAATTATATAATTTTGAAATAATTTTTTTAAAATTAATTTTTATTTTTTAAAATAAATTTTCTAAAATTTTAAAAAAGTAAATTGAAAACAAAACCCTTAGATACGATGAATGAGATGGTTTTTTAAGAAAGTATTTTTTTCAAGGACATGATGATTTTATATTAACTCTATATATAATAATAATAATTTTATGAATATAAATTAAAATGTATCTATATATAATATATAAATTTCATTTTAAAAATTAATTATTAGGGATTATTTTAATAAATGACAATATAGAAAGATTATTCACTTTTAAACAGTTTTATAAAATCCCTTTTTGGAAAAAAAAAACCTATACTAAATATAATATAATGATGAATCAAAATTAATTAAGTGGATTAAATATTACTAGATAATAAATATATTACTATAAATTATAATTTTATATTTAAATTAATTAATTTATTAAAAATAAAAGGTTCTTTTACAAAGATCTTCTTTTTCTCTACTCACTGAAAAATAGATATTTTCCAACAAATACCAAAATTTCATCATAAGTTAAATTTGATATGATTATTCCAAAAATTAATTTCAATTTTTCAAATAATTTTTATAAAAGACATATAGGTTAATTATAATATATTCTCATTAAAAATCAATAAAAATAAGTTTTGAAGAAAATATATTTTTGATGTATATAATTACATTAAAAAATTGACTGATTATTTCCTAAGATTTTAGAAATAAATTTTTATTTAAATATAAATTTTGATATATATTTAATAATGTAGCTAACACAATTTATACCTATCATGACCCATCCTCTGGGGCCCGTGCCGTGACTACCCCAAGCCTGCCTTCCATAGTTCAGGGGTTGGCGACTAGAACCAAAGGCGTAATTCCCTAAAACCGGGAAGGCATCGCCTTTATAACTTGTAACACACACAACAGAGGACATAGCTGGATACAAAACACTAAGTAAACTGTATAAAAAAAGAGTTCTAACAAGTAAAAGGGTCCGGAAATACAAGCCCAACTATAAACTACAAGGACCTGGAAGTACAAATACAACTGAAGAAAGGAAAAATAGCTGTCGGTTCATCCTACTAAATTCCTACCTGAATGGTAGCTATAGATAGCCTCTTCAGCACTCCGAGTCCGTTAGTATCCTCTGTGTACCGACTCGTCATAAGGTCCACCTCCGGGTTCCGTCCAGTCCTGGAACTCTCAGCCTTAGTTAGTGTAATCCATCGTCTGCATCCAACACAATGATGTATGGGCATAGACCACACAGGGGAGAGTATAACAATACTTAGTAGGGACCCCAACACCCTCAAGGTCTCACAAATTCCAAGAAAGATAAACCACACTGTATGAAATCAATAGATAACCCCACCTAGATATATTCCCATACATATACCTAAGTTATCAAGTGATCCATAACAATTATGAGGGAAACACGAAATTTACAGAATCATCTCACACATGTATGAAACTTTTGAATGGAGTTAGAGATGATTAGATGTGGCCACTAAATTATCTATTAAGTCGAACCCATGTAGGATTCGGGTACAAAAATCAGAGCTTTCGAACCCATGTTGGATCCTGGAATAGTAGTCAAAGTTGTCAAACCCACGTAGGATCCTGGAATAGTAGTTAGAGCTGTCGAACCCACGTAGGATATTGGAATAGTAGTCAGATCTATTGAACCCACATAGGATCCTAGAATAGTAGTCAATCTTGTCGAACCCCCGTAGGATCCCTTTAGCACCATCCAGCCAGCCACAAGGTTCTGCAAAAAACACACTTGATTCCGGGAGGGTCTGCTCCTCAATCCAAGTGTCTATACATCAACTTATACTAAGTCCCCGGTTGATGTATCCAAAAGATTCGTCTTTCTATAAGAAACCCAACGCGACAGATGACGCGTCAATCGTACGCTCGATCTGAGAGTTTTTGGCATTTACGTTCTGAGGGCCCGGTTGGATTTACGTTCAATACAACCTTGTTGTACACGAATAGTGTCTAATTCATGAGTGGGGTATTCCAAAAGAACCATATCATTCCATGGTTTCTGTCACTATAGACGGCTCGTCAATCGGACGCTCGTACCACATGTAACGAAAAAAAAGTGTGGAAACAGGTAAAACGGGTCTGGGTCCGGTCCAGCCACATCAGACCGACACGACCCAACCCAAGTTCAGACTAGGTTTCGACCCGGCCCGCGCAGGGTCCAGCTCATGCAGGGTCCGACAGGTGTAGGGTCCGGACCAAGCTGGTTCCGACCCGCGAGAGGCCTGCTGCTGGCGGCCTATTGGGGTCTGACCTAACTGCATCAAGGAGGGAGGTCACACCACCTGAAATCCCGAACGACTTATCCATTTGGGGGGCTTGAAATATGGTGCCACGTGGCACCGGTCCATGTCACGCAGTGGGTCCCGCTGCTCTCGGATCGCCAAACGGCCAACCACCACTCACATGGAACAGTTGCAACATGCCTCCTCTGGCGACTGGCAGAGCCGACCACCCGTCCTATTCCGCTGTGGCCAAGGCCGTGGTCGCTCGCTCCACCGCGCAGCGTGCGCTGCGCCGCATCTTCCCCGGAAACCCGGTGGCCCGTGACACCGGTTCTTCTCACCGCCGGCCTTACGTCAGCCGTCACTGCTCCACCGTGCCTCGTCAGCCACGGTCCACTCCTTTGGAGGTGAATTTGTGCTTCCACTATCCACACGGCTGGATGGAGTGCCGACTGCCATTTCCTCTGTCCCTTCAGTGTCGTTCGTCTGTTCTGACTGCCAGCGAACCTTCTGCGGGTCACCAGATGAGTTCCAGTGGCCCGATTCTCATTCCAGAAGTATCCGCGCACTCCTCTGGACGTCTCCTTCAATCCACAACCATCATTGATGAAGATCTCTCATCTCGGACTCCTATCATGTTTAGCATTAAATTCCACAAAGCAAGGCGGAGGGGTCTCCCTGTTTTCAATCAGCCCGCACCCTCCGCATTTTAGTGATATCATGTGGCTTAGAATAATAATCCTCGATGGAAAACAAAGAACAAGTAACAAAAACAAATCTCAAACCCCTACCTTCGCTCATTGTTTGTTGACAGAGTCGCGGGGAAGAAGATGATGTTGTCATCGTTCGTCGCATCCGCCACACACTTCCAAACCTGAGATCGTGCATCAGTTTGTTGATGATGATGGGGAGGGAAGGTCGGTCGAAGACATCCCATGTCTGTAGGAGTCTGTGGATGAAGGTTGAAGGAGATCATTATTCATATTCGAAGGCATTATTCATTTGGAGCACCCTTCATTGGCGAGAGCTTTTCTTCCTAAGCTCTCTCTTCTACAAAGATTCACCCAAAAAAAATTCAAATAAAAAATTATAATATCCTATTAAATCATTGGCATAACATTGAAAATGGGTGAATTAAATTAGGTTGTGTCCACTTAATTAATGTAGAGGATTTGGAAAAAAATTAAGTGTTGGGGAGTTGAAGAGGCTCCCTTACACTTAATGGAAGGTGGATGGTTTCTCCCCATTAAAGGGGAGTTTCAAGGGGTTTAACCCCGGGTGGTCCCCACAACAATAAACAAGAAGAGGAGGTTTAGACCTCAGGTGGGCCCCACCACCATAACCTCTCATGGGAGGTTAAGATGTGGTGGTCCCCACCTCCAAATTCCACATAGAGGTTTTTAACCAAAAAATAAAAAAAAGCTTCACATCTTAATTTTTTTATTCATTCCCTAAAAACCCAAAAACCATCTTTCACTCTCGACCCACTTCCGTCAAGGTGAAAGTCTCTTTTAGCGAATATCAGCGCTGCGAGTTCAACGGTGCACTCAGATTTCAATTTCGAGCACCGGTTCAAAAGTTATAAAAAACCGCTCGTACGTTTACTGAACGTACCCGAACAAAAATTCAAAAATTTATTCTGGGCACACCGGACCTCAAAATCATGCATCGTAAATTTTCACGGACTTATAAAATTCTCATTTAATTAAAAACAATTTACTTGGAAATTCCAGGTCTTTATAATACAATACATTTTAATGTATAGTTTATACTGATCATATTTAAATTAATATTATTTATTAATTCCAGGAATCTCAGTGTCGCGGGTCATACACACTGCCGAATAAACTAAAGGTTGTGTTAAAATAACTCTAAACATGGTATTATGTGAAACACATGCCAAAATTAGTGTTTCATGTGGTACATGGAAAACACAGTGCTATAGAAAATATCAAAACAATTAAATATATTTTTTACAACATATTTTATGAAATATTATGTTGCTAGATAACCATTTCAAAAAATATATTCACATAAATAAAAAACAAAATAATCAAATATCCCTTAAAATATGTTTTATAATGTGATTCATTTTTTTAATTCTATATTGACTTTAAATACTGACACAAACTATCTTAAATTTTTTGATATTCTTGAATATATTTATGTATCAAATCAACCTTATTTATTTTCCATATACAATGGAAGCACCTCAATGTAGCTTTCTACATTTATCCAACACATATTGACAGCTTCTCACGCCTTTCTTATTGATAATAAATATAATCCATGCATGGAAATTTCAAATACTTTTATCTAGATAAAATAAAAATCTATTTGAAAATATATTTACATGGAAAATAAATCCAACAAAATTTGAAAATCAATAAAATCATAAAATAGCCAATATTTTAAATAAAGTAAAAAATACACCTAATAATAAAATATATTGGAATTTTCATTTTATTGTGTTATATGTGGGGGTTAAGTCATTTAGTTAAATTGAATAATTAATTATTTTATGCATTGTGTCATCGAAGAAAAAATAAAATAAGGGTTAATTATTATACACAAAAGATAATGTGTGAAAATAAGATCCTATGCCATAGTTCAGAAGAATATATTAAAATTTTATCAACTTAGAAAAATATTAATAAGTGTTTTTTAAATTAAAATAAATTAATTAAAAGAAACGGAGTGATTATAGAAGTTAAAATATATTTGATAGCATATAAAAAGTGTTTTTTAAATTCAATAATAATTAAAAAATCTAAAGGAATTAATTATTGTTGATAAAGTATCTTTAAAATCAACACAAAATAAAAAACAATGAATTTTTTATGGCGGGTTTTCATCTTATATAATTGGAATTGTTTATAAATTGTTTATAAAAATATGATGGATTCTATTTTACATTTTAGAAAGATAATTCTCTTAAAATATAAGGATACAGAAAAAAATATATTTGTATGAATAAATAGAAGTAAGTAAATACATTGTAGGTAAATGTTATTAAATATATCCATTATAGTTTCTAATAATTATGTGTAAATGAAGAAGAATTATTATTTTTTAAAATAATTTTTTAAAGGTGGGTTAATGTTTCTTAAATACCTATTAATATTTTCCCCCAAAAATATTTTGATATAGTAGTATGAAAATATTTTTCATATGTATGTTCCAACATAAGTTTCAAAATGGATTTTTTTGAAGAAAATAAAAATTACATATTTTCAAATATTTTTTAGAATTTCAATGTTAACAAGAATATATTAGGAGTCAGTTAGAAAATTAAAAGTTGTATAGATTTAACAATACATATGATAGAAAACTACAATGGAAAATATTTTATCCAAAGACACATCCTTCTTCCATTCTTACAAGTTTCACATATTTATAGTTGTAAATTCCACCTAAAAAATTTAAAGTAAACACCTAAATATTCATATATATCATACCAAGAACTCAGTATAGTTGAATGAAATTCTATAAAAGTGATTAAAATGATGAAATACCTCCCAAATTTTGAACCCAACTAAACTAAATAGAATCTAAGATGGGGAATCTCAAAAGAAATTTAAACAATGAGAACAAATCAAATTACTTTCACATTTTGAATTTTTTTTGATTATTTTAAAAGATAAAATGAATTCCAAAAATAAAAAATTTAAATTACTTATCTCAGAATATAATTTTGGAAAAAATATTAAAATAATAATGCTCAAAAAATAGAATGAAGTTATTCTTGGATCTATACTACCCTAATTTCTTGCAGAGTTTATCCAAGCATGGATAAATCAATACCTATCACTTTATTCTCCCACGACTGCAGAAGGTCTCTGTGAATCCTCTTTCTAGCTACACCAAATCCAAATCAAACCCTCAGTACACTTCTACTCGATCATATTCATGTTTCACCACCCTCTTATCACCTTATTTATATGAAAAATGAATGGAAAAACATTAAAAATAGGTTTCACCCCTTAATATCATATTGGGATTATCCATGTGTATGAAATAAGAACTTCACGATCGACTATAGTTAGAGGAAGTAGAAATTTCAGCAATAATATGGATGAAAAATTAATTCTTATGAACACAATTATTTTAATATAATTGGAATCATCCATTGAAATTTTTAATCTCCATTCATGAATAAAGAATCTTGGATCGATTAAATTGCAGCATGAAACATCATTTCTCTGGGGTTTGAAAATTTTCAGAATGTAATTTTTTATGAGGGGTAAAATAAATTTACGCAGTTATATTTATCTTATAGAAATTTCATTCCCTAAAATGGGAAAAATTTCTTTTAAAGGTGAAGAATTATATTATTGGGATGAAATTTAACGAAAAAAAATCATTTCATGGGAGCTATAAGATAACATAGATGTCGATAATTCTAAAATGTGTCCGGACTATTTGGAAAAGGAAATTCAATCATGAATTTTAAATTATCTTACAATATATGAATTTACTTATGGGTATATATAGAACATATATTGTGATATGGAATTCTGGAAATATAAATTCTTATATGTAGTAGAAAAAATTATGCTACTCACCTTGAATTATCCTACCCAAGGTAAATTTTAACTATATAGGTCAAAGTTATCCTACAAAATAGACCATGAAATAATTACTAATTTAAATTTAAAAAACATTATATCATAATAAATTAATAGAATTTAAAATAAAAATTATCGGTTATCAAATGAATTATTGAAATGATAAACTAACCCATCTCCATCAATTTTACAATTATTCTAAAAATGTACTTAAAAACAAAAGAAATGATGAACATCCTTTGAAAAGAATAAAAGGGTAGGAATTTATTCATTTAAAATCACATTGGAAAAATGAAAAATAAATCTCTATAAATTCTCCCACACTTATGACTTGGATTCTAGAATAAGTGATCATCAAAATAATAGAAAAGAAAATCCATAACACATACCCAAGATATCCACTAATTTAACAACATGAAACTCAAAATGGATATAATTCTTTAATAACATTCATTTCAATCTATTAATTTTCTTTATTCAATATATCTTTACTTAATTTATCATCCCATTTATACAGAACACAAGTCTCACGGAATTTTTATATCTTAAAAAGAATGAATATTTTTATAAGAAATTTATTATCCAAACTTATGAAAGGGTAACTATATAAATTAATAAATATATAACAAAATAAGTCAAAGAATTGTTTTAATAATGAGGTATGTTAAAATATTTAATGAGGCTTTTGAGTTGTTTGGTTTCATATGTAAAAAATAAGAAGTAAAACAAGGTTGTTTTATATTTTTTGGATACAATTAATTAATGATTCAATTTATAGTCAAGTATGATCATATCCTTTCTCCCTTGTCAATTTATCTGCTCAAAACATAATGTAAATTTTCATAGATTTTACAAAACATCATCATTTTATCGGTGACATTATTTATACTCAACCTCCTTTTTATATTTTAATTTGTTTTTGATATTACAATTCTTCCCATATTTGATTATTTAAGGATGCGAAGGAATCATTGACTTTCAAAAATTGGGTGTGAATTCTTGGATTTTTATTGTATGAAAATTATTCTTTGACATGCTTTTAAACGTTATTTTCATTATATTTTAGAGTAACTTGAACATAATTAATTTTATTCATCATCGCGTTCCTATAACTTTAATCAAACTAGATTTACTAGTAAAATATTAAATAAAACCAAAAATATATTTTATTCTTCAATTTTTTTCTAAATCAGTCTAAATCATTCAGTATAACATAATACAATATCATCAATACATTATTTCCCCTAAATCATTCTATTTCTATTATAGTGTAGTTTTAAATGGGAAACAAATAAAGTAATGTGTCTAAGTAAATAAGCATTTTATGGATACTGAGGGATCATGAGGATAAAATGTAAAGGTTTATCCTAAATATAATGTTATTTTAGAAATGGGGACTTTAAAATAAAATAAATAACTCAATTATATTAACACAAATTTCCGCAACCAATCTGTTTTGATAGAATAAAATAAAATTATTGGTTAAAAAGTATGTTGTAGCTGTATCCATAAGTGAGGGGAGTGTAAATAATATGTGAAAAAGGGTTTTGGTGAGTCATTTTAAGGTAATTTAAAAATTTTAGATAGTGATTTATGACATGATATTCAAATGTTAGAATCAGTTTCATGAAATTCCAAAATTTTTGAATTCGTAACAAAATAATGTTAGCATTAATTTACATTTAGTTTCATGGTTTAAATAAATTTTATCATTGAAATTGGTTTCATAAACTATATATCGATTAAAATTTTTCCTCATAATTTAATTAATATAAAAAGTAATTAAAACCAAAAAAAATTATGAAAATAAAATAAAAAATACAAAATAAAATAAAATACAAAAAATAAAAGAAAAAATAAAAAAATATAAACATAAAAAATTATGTTCCTAACCACACAAACTTATTTGTTTCAATGTACTCATTGTGATAGAATTTATATATTAAAAATAAAAAATTTAAATTTTGGAAAAACCTCAAATAATTAAGAAGGAAATATGCAACCTAGTGCTTATTTGTACTAAACAGCTTGAAGGTGGACCTCCTCTCACATAGAATCTTAATAATTTACTAAAAAAACATAAATATGTGTCCATTGATGAATAATTTTATTTATTTCTTAGGTTTTTTAATATAAATGACATTAAATGTAAAAACATGAGTAACAATGAAAGATCCGCACTATATGAAGTAAAATTTACCCAAGAATAACTTTATTACAACATTAAAAATATTAAATTATCTACTGATTTGAAGTATTTTATAAGGATCCTTATATCATGACAATATTTTATTTTACCCCTATATTTATTGACACCTTCATAAGAATTGTTTCTAATTTATTATAGCTCATATAAGAATTTCTGTCATTATTTTCCACCATAAAATAGATTCAAATTAAACATTTTGATAACCCAAATTGATTTCTGTACTAATTAAATAAGCTAGTCGAAATATTTTACAGAAACCAAAAAAAGGTCACATTTCAATTATAGTTTTATAAGTATACCTATAGTTCTATATGTCATACTCTAATATAAAAATTCATTCTTTTCTCTTTGGGATGATAATTCTCCATAAAATATTTTTGATTTTTTGTATGGTAATTCAACCATTCCTTGCATTCCTGGGTGATAAAATATAGTAATCATATGATGATCTCTATATTTCATATAAAATGATTCTATAACTATGTTATAGAAATTGTAACCTAGATTAATTATTAAAAACATGGTAAAACTAAATCGGAAAAACAATGCTTTAAAAAGTTTAGAAATAATATATGTATCATTAGTTATAATGGGATGTTTTCTACCAAACATGACACCTAATCGATAAAAATAAATATGTAATGGTATAAAAAAGAGTAGAAAAATGTTCTTATAAAATTAATATTAGATACATCAAATACATCACTTGAAACACCATGATATTTTAGAATATATTTCATATTAATAAATATGATGTGCTTGATAGATTCTTTAAAACACAACTCTAAACTAAAACAAACTATGACATATTATATTATAGTATTTGTATTGGATAGTATGAATAAATATAATCACATTATGAAATATTTTTTAAAATATCTTTCATAATTAAAGTTTATTAATTAATTCTTAGGAAATAAGAACTCAATTTATAGTAAAGTTATTTTATGTTTCAAAAATACAATTTCCTTAAATATAGTTTCTATTTTAATTCCTGCGTGTAAATTATAATTAATTTATTCCACATTTGAATATTTAATATGATGAAATGACAATAATTTATAAAATCATCATTTTAATGTTAGATTAGGGTAATGTTTTGGTATTATTCTAAAAAAATATAAATATTTGGAAAATATCATTTTTTATAAAACAATTATTTATTTTCTCTAAAAAAGTAATTTAAAAATCCCATTAGGGTTTGATTCATTATTAAAGTAATAAGAGTCAATTTTAGTTATAAAAAATCCGATAAATGACAATATAATTAAAATCATTTATGATTTTTGTATAAGCTCATTTTTGTCTTTAAAACGCATTTTCTAAAAAAAATCTTTGGGTTTTGAGAATTTATTTTAAAATAAAAATCTTATATATATACAAGTTAAATCATGAAAAATGGATTCCAAATTTTGAATAAGGAGGATTAAATTTGGTAAATATTTTACTTTTATTTTTGGTCATTGTGAATATTAACATTAGTAAAAATATTGTCTCCACAATAGGGGTAAAACTGGTAAAACATGGAAGAAACTATAAGATAAGTCCTAATAATTTTCAGGAAAATTTTATTTATTTAATTTGATGGTTTTTTGATGATAACCATCCATGATCTGAACATTTGTTAATTTTTATCCACATCCCATTATTTATAACACTTATATTAATTTAGGTAAATGATAATTACAAAAAAATGATTCTCTATTGATATTAATTTATTTTATTTTTTTATAATTGGGAGAAATAAGATATTATAAAAAATTTTAAAATAATAATTTTGAAAAATGGTTTTTTTGTGTGTTGATTTTATAATGATTGTATAATTACATTAAATGATTATGAAATGCAGACATAATTCTTGTGTATGTAGTAGAAAAATCAATTTAAGTGAATTTAAAAAAGAGTAATATGGTTTTATGTGTTAGACAGACACATAAATTAATTGTTATTAATTACATATAATTTATTTTGAATGATTTTTTTCTACCTTCTAATGTCATCTTTATGTTTTTAATGTGAAATTATTTTGAAGATCTCCAATAATGTCTTGAATGAAATTTTATGTTCAACGATATTATTTAAATTATTTAAAAATAAAAAAATTTTGATAATACAATTGAATTTCAAATGGTATAAAATTTAATCCCTGGAAATTTTTTAAGTTATTTTACAATTAAAAAGTAAATTTGTATCCTATAATGATTGATGAAGTTGTTACGTTTACCAAATATAAAAGGAGTTAATAAGGGAGATAAACCTAATTATATGGTTTAAAATGACACTAAAACCTATAAAATATTTATTAGTTACATGTAGTTTTTTATTTTCATATCCAAAATAACAAATTATGATCATTTATTTCCACTTTACTTGATTATGATATTTATTATGTTTTTAAGTACCTAAAAATTACAAGTGTTCCCTTACTCAATCTTATAAAAGGACACCACCTATCCATTAATCATAAAAATTATTTAGTAACTTAGCATAAAAAATATATATTATAAAACTCCTAAGAAACATTCTATTGTTTTTGGAATTCTCATAAGATTTAACCCACGTTTCCTTCAGGGTATATCAAAATGAGGATTCCCAATGAAGACTTATTACTCTTAACCGAGTTCTATATTTTTATTTAATATATCACCTACTTAAATTATATTCTAAATATTATTATATGATAATAAATGTATCTTAAATATAATTTTATATAATTATATTTTTTTAAAAATCATTATTAATCTCATTTTAGATAAGGACCCAACCCCAATAGCATGGAGTTAGTTATTTACTTCATTACATTGGTACTATAAACAAGTTATCGCATCCCAAAAGACCGAATAGTTTTGTAGATTTGTAAAACTAGATACAAATAAAATATTTACATTATAACTTGAAATTAAAAACAACATATAAACTCCATTAAGAACACTCGTATACTCATATATTATCCCTACAATTCATTCATAATATTTATCTATACATCCTTGGGAAAAATAAAACATAATACATGTGTGAGCTCAGTTTCTCAGTAAGGGTAAAAAATACATAAGAATATATATATATATATATATGGTAATGTGAATATATAACCACATATTTCATTAAAACATAAAATTGAACATTATATTGCAGTAATAAAAGCTGATCCAAATAATAACATATAAATAATCACATGATAATTAAACTTAAACAAGGATATTATACTATTTGAATAATAACATGGATAAAAAATTTGATAATATCATAATTAGGGAATTAATAATATGGGACATTATAGACATAAATCCAAGGCTTTGTCTAGGCCACCAAACATAAATAGCTGATAACCAAGTCTAGTTTATCTAATGAGACATACCGATGTTTCGAGGGGCTCTAGAGGGCCACAACCATCACATACTATGTCCAAAACACTACTCATATGAATGGTTGTGGAATATAATCTACATATACATTAATATAGAAACTTATATATAAAATTTTAATAACATTCCCCAAATAATTAACATAATAATTAACCATCTAGAGTAATATGAAAAATTATGTCATGATAGTACATCCTAATAAATATTCATATACCATTAAATAAAATTTGGTAGATTGTAATATAATAGATCAGTCTAAATTAATTATAATATTAAATAAATGGTGTTTAAATAGATGAATATAATCTATTAAAATCATTCGGATATTCTTCAAATAATATCTGTTGTTCACTTTATAAATAAGATATCTTTTGGAAAATCATATGTTTTTGTCATAATATGAGGTATTAAACATATATATCCCAAAAAATTAAAGTAATGTAAAATGAAATTATATGATTGGAATATTAAAAGAATATTTATAATGAAATTTGTAAACTAGAGTGAACAAAATGTAAAAATAGTGTTTAAGAAACATTAGAAATGAACCAATTTGGTGCATTTTTAAGGAAAATATACGAGTCATTTCAAAGGAAAATGAATTATTATTTACATACAAATATCAATTAAAAAATATAATTTTTCATAATGAAATGAGAGATTTTATAAAAATTATGGTTTATTAAAACTAATTATGGAGTATATTTGAAAATGGATATGAAATTTGGATGTTCCATTTAACCAATCCTTCTTATAAGGAGGAATTGAAAAAGAAAATATATAAAACATGTATTTCCCCATAACATAAATAATAATTTAAATATGTACATATTTTTTGAACATATATATAATTTAGTCTGATTTCATAAGAATAATTCGGAATTAATTTTTGTTAAATAGAGAGAAAGGGTAACCTGAACAAAATATGGAGGATTAGAAAGAATCCCTTAACTTATGTTTGAAAGTGTTCTGCACTTACAATTAATGTCATGGAAAATAAAATTCGATTCATTAATAATTTAATTCATAACCTGTTAAAAAATTATTATATTTAGTATAATTTTATTAATATAATTTATGGTGTTTTTGATGAAGATTCAATTTCATCATTCAGGAGTGTACATTTCCTTGTTTTTCATGATTGGTTCACTTGTATATAAGTTTCAATGCTATTTTCAAATGGGGATAGTTTTCCAGACTATTTTTTTTTCATTAATAAACATAAATAATATTAAATGATATTATATACAATTTTTTACAAGTATGAGGATGATTCATTAGATAAAATATTAATGAAAATCGTTTATATTTTTTTTTTCACTTATTCGATCATCACACACAAGTTTTAATTTTTATATTAGTATTATGTATTTTTTTGGTTCCAAAGATTTAGATAAGTTTTAGTACAAATATTATTGATTATTTTAACTAAAAATATGTAGTTATGACTATCCTTGAAGAAGTAATTTAAAAACAAAAAAAATCATCATCCATAAAGGCGATAAATTGGAACCTCACAAGCAATGTTTTATTTTTTAGAATAAAAGTGAAAGAGAAGATAATTTATGGTTGATATAAAATTAAAATATTAAAATTATAGTAGATAAAATATACTAGATTTATCATACCACTTTGGTATAGGAATATGAGAAGATGATAAGAAATGAAATGAAACTGAAAACAAAATAAAACAAAACAAAAGTGGATTTTACCTCTTAAACTTCTTTTCCTTGAAAACAACTTTAAGGTACTTGGGAATGGTATTTGGGTGAGACTAAAAATTCTAGGACATTTTAAGGTAGGTAGGAAGGGGAATTTTGGATAATATTAACCATATTAATGTATTTAGAGGTGTGAGGAGAAGGCGTGGTGAGGGGTGGTATTTATAGTGGAGGAGAGATATGTTTTTTGAATATTTTGTCCATTAGTTTATTATTTTGGATCAATAATATCAATATTTTTTGTTCCCATTACCAAATATATTAAATATACAATGATCTTTCAATATTATGGGTTTAAATAATCCATAAATCATCCCTGACTCAATAATACATGTATTTATCAAATACTGTAAATTACAATGTTTCACATTTCACAACAAATCTATTATTTTAGAAAAATAAAAAAAATTCACCTCTACCATTTTCTACATGTTTAATTTAAAAATGGAATAAATTTTATAAAAAAATTCTAAATATGTGAAAAATAATTTTGAAATAAAATCATCGTTCACAAGAAAAATAACGATTTTAATAGTATAACCAATTTTTGGACACTTTAAATAATTAATTAATGTCTCATAAATTTATCATATAATCTTAATAAAACAAAATTTAAATTTATGAATATAATTAATGAAAATAAATTTTCTTTTAAACAATAATTAAAATTACAAAAGTGTGAACAAACATTTTTTTCTCACAAAATACTAATACTTAGTTGTTCATTTTTTAAAAATTTGGATACTTATTCGATGATATAAATATATAATATTTTCATTTATAAGATTATTTTTTTAAAAAAATTGAATATAATATTTTAATTTTAAAATCATAAATATAATATTCATATAATAAAAATGATAGTTTTATAGAAATCTGGAATTTTTATTATTCACTAAAAAATAAATATTTTCAGAAATATACCCAAATTTCACCCTAAGATAATTTTGAAGTTATGATTTTAATGATAAAGTTTATTTTGTTAAATATAATTTATAAATGTTTAAAAATTTACTTTTAAAACAATATCACCAATAAAATACTTTAGAACTTTCATTAGAAAAACACAGTCGTTTATGTATAGAATTTGATTTGTTATTATCTTAAGCTTATAAAACTAGTTAGTTCAATTTAGAAACATTTTTTAATATGAAACATATAAATATCATTTTGATACTTCACCAATAGTGATTAATTTTAATTTTTAATATAAAATTCCTTGGTGATTTTTATTTTCGTTTAACATTAATTGTTTACCAAAGAATGAATTTTATAAAAAATTGAAAACTCTATTTTTATAACATACATAATCTCATTAATTCCAACCTTTTCAACAAGTAAGCGATATATATCATAATAATAATATTTAATTAACTGTTTGAGTTTGGTGTTTAGTGTAATGTACACCATCGAAGAAGAAAAATTTAAAAAGAGACATACCATAAAATATTGGGATATTAAATTCTTCAATCCATCAATAAATTTCATCCTCATAATTTAAAATTACATATCAAAATAATAAAATTTTATACTTGGAAATATATTTGTTGAAATTTTACATCCTGAAAAGTGTTTTTAAAACATCCTCTTAAAAAGAGGTAAACCAAACTGTGATGGTCACAACAAAACTAGGATTTACAAATAGGATTAAATTCATGAAAAAGTGGTCATAGAAGATAAATAAAAATTTCATGTTCTTTTGGATATTGATAGGAAGCATGGTAATTAGAAATTTATCCATAAAAAACTATAAATTTGTGTTTGTATAAAATGACATTGATTTCATAGAATGAAATGTGATCAGATGATGTTTTTATTGAAAAATTCTTTTCAAAGAGTTTATAGATTTTTTTTTTATCCAGACTAGAATGTTAGAAAATAAAATTACATTATTCCTTTCCATGTCAAAAATAATTATTCAGTTGTGCATTTATCTATCTAAGCTTCATTTCATAAACCAAAAGATAGATATTCAAAATTAATTTTCGGCAAATAACATTTTGATCAAACGATCCAGAATTCATTCCTTCATCTATTAAATGTTTATAGAAACCAAAAAGGGTAACATCAGTTATCCAATATGATAAATCATAATTTAATATTATTCAATGAAATCCTTAATCCATTCCATATGAAGTTAACCTTAAGACATATGCAAAATATGTCTTTCAAAATTCAAAACCAATGATTTCAAATAAGGGTAATTAATATTAGATTTTCCCAAATACAAAATAATGTGTCTCCTGTAATCACATAAAAAAATTAATACGTTTATCACCTTTATACCTTAATAAAAACAAAAAAATATCAGTTTTTCCTTAAATTAAAACATATAATAAATATTTCATAACATATACCAGCAGATAACTAACCACTTTCATCGTCACCAATATAATCCAATAAACATTTATTTATTATTATATCAACATAAAAAATAAATTTAGGGTTATCTTTCCCAATTCATATGTTTTTCAATAAGATCAACTTATAATAGAATAACTTCACTTGATTATTGTTACTATTCATCACATGCTTCTAATTTCATAATGAAGAAGTAATTTCATAAAGTCTTTCTATAGATCATGATTATTATAACTAGAATAACATAACATTATTATTTAATAAAAAACAAAATCATTAACTTTTCCAATTTTACTATAGTAAGAACATATTCTATTCCCTGATCCATTTTATTATTCTAAGTTATATTACATTTATGATTGGGAAAATCATTTTCATAGAGTCCCATCTCTTTATAGTTGACGCATTGGACATACACAACTTACTTCCTTCCCTTGAAATCATGAGGTCGGTGGACTTTATCTCAATATTTATCACAAAACTCTCATTCCCTTCAAGCATGTACCAAGGTGGTTCTTCCCAGAATTATCACAGTTTGAAATATTCTTCTGGATTTTATTATCCTTATTTATTTTTTATATTACATTCTCATATTCTCTTATTTACCTACAAAACCATAATTCATGTAGAAATCCATATCATTCTCGGTGGCATAAGATATTATGTACTCATATAGTGATAATGTTTGGGATACATGTTCCTTTTGTAGAATTTGTTTAATACCATCAATGAAATGGTAAATATTTCTCCATATATTAAATTTGTAGTCTCTAACATGCCTTTCAAATATTTTAATGTTAGTTTCATACTTAGAAACATTTTCATCATCTTTCTCTCTCAGAATCCATAACAACCTCTTTGTATCTACCATCTGTTCATGAGGGAACTATTTTCCCAATAAACATTCCTTTGTATCTTTTCATTCCATATTTTTATTTTCTTTATCCTCCTTTTTGTTTTGAATTAATGACCACCAGTGATCTTAATCTCCCAAGATATGATAAACTTCCACAATAACTTTATCACATTCATTACATCCCAAATAAATAAATAACTTCTCTAGGGAACTTATCCATTGCTCAGCTACGAAAGGGTTTTCCTTCCCATTTAATAAAAGAGGTTGTTTCTGCATAAAGATTTCTAACATTTTTACCCTATGTTTTCAATTAGGATACACTATATGGGTAATGTTATTTCTCTTAACCAGAGTTAATTATCACAATATAGTTATAATCTATTCATCTCTTATTGAAACTCCCGCTCTAGAATTAGTATATTTCCTAGGAGGGAAGTTCCTATATGGAATACATGCATTGACACAGTTTCCATTCTCTACACTAGGCTCTATTTATAAATAATGTCATTAACTATATTAGATTATATCATTAAGAAACATAATGTATAATCTAAAACTAGTGAAGAACATAAATTAAATTGAATAATTTAAGTGTATAAAACTCATAATCAGGGTTTTTTATGAATATTATTCTATAGTTTTCCTAAAAGTATATCATATGGGTATTTTCTCAATCCAATGTTTTTTAAAATATAGTTTCAAAATTTCTACAAAACATGAACTAATATAAATAGTATAGACTCCAACCTCAATAGCATGGATTCAATACCTTACTTTATTACATAGGTACTATTAATAAGTGATCACATTCTAAAGGAGTGATTATTTTTGTAGGTTTTGAGAACCAAATACAAACAAATGTTTTAAATTAAAATAGGAAAGAAAAAACAACATAATAAATATATTGGAAACACCCATAAAAATCTATATTATCCATGAAATTCATTAATAATATACATATTCACATTCTGGGGAAAAATTAAATAGAAGATAGGGGTGATATTAGATGATTGATAAGGGTAAACAATACAATGGAAGATATAAACATAAACAATAAGGAAAAGTTAATATCTATAAACACATGTCATTAATACATAAACTTAAACATAATATGGAATGAATAGAAGATGATCAACATAATGTGTTATAAATAATCACTTGAAAATAAAACTTAACCATGGATATTCTATTAGTAGAATAATCAGATGGATTATAGATTAATAATAACATAATGATGGAATGATTAATTTGGGACATCATAAACACACCGTCATGGATTCCACCAAGACATTGTACATAAATTGGTGTAAACCTGGTCTAGTTTGTCTCATGTGACCGACCGATGAATTGTGGGGATATAGTAGGCCCCTCCCATCACATACTAAGTCAAATTAAATCCTCATATGAAATGGGGTGGAATATAATAAATATATATATTTATATTGAAACTATCATATAAATTATTAATATGTTTCCCAAAATAATAAACATAATCATAAACTATCAAGAGTAATATAGCGAATGGTATCAAGACAGTATATCCCCTTAAATAATATTAATAATTTAATAAAATAAGGTAGATAATAACATAGAATATCAATTTAAATTAAGAATAATATTCAAAATAGGTATTTTAAATAGACTAAAAGACTCTAAAAAATCATTGATAATTTCTTTAGAAAAGTACCATTTTTTTACTCTGGAAAGAAGAGTTATTTTGGAAAATCATTTTTATTTTTCATAAAATAAATATGTAAACATATGTATCCTAAAAATATAAAATCAAAGGGTAATGAATTTCTTTAGGAATATGAAAATAATATTGACAATTAAATTTTGGGAACTGAAGTGAAAACATTTAAAAATATTGTTTATGAAATGTTAGAAATGAGCCACTTCGATGAGGTTTTAGGGAAAATATAAGAGTCTTTGAGATGAAAAAATACTTAATTTTTTTGCAGAAAATAAGAAATTAAATAATATAGTTATTTTTGATAAAATTATTGATTTAACAAAAATAATTTTTTCTTGAAATAGACAATGGAGTCTTCTTGAAAATGGTATAAAATTAGGAAGTTCCTTCTAATTGGGCTTACTTATCATGAGGAATTAAAAAATGATCCTTATAAACCATGTATTTCCATATAAAATAAAGAATAATTTATATAGGTATATATATGTTTTTAAAATAAAAAACATAATTTGGGAGTAGTGAATTATAATAATTAAAAATTAGAATACGGTAAAGTGAGAAAATTCGTAACCCGAACAAAAAAATGGACATTCAGAAAGAATCCCTTACTTTATGTCTGAAAGTGTTTTTTATATGAAATTAATGTCTTATATAATGAAATTAGATTCATTAATAATTTAATTTATAACTTATTAGACATTTATTTTATTTATAATAATTTGTTAAGTTACTTTATGGCCTTTTTGATGAGTTATAATATTCACCTTCGTCATTCATGAGTGTTTGTTTCCTTTTCTTTCATGATTGGATCACTTGTACACTTGTATAGAAGATAATGTAAAATGAGGATAGTTATCCAAATTAAAATTATATGTTATTAATTAACATATAGAATATTAAGTTGTCTTATATATGATTTTTTCTTGGTACGAGGATGATTTATTAGATATAAAGTTAATGATAATGATTAAAATTATTTTGTCATTTGTTTGATCATCACGCACATCTTTTGTAGAATTTATTAATATTATGCATATATACATGTTAAATAACATTAAATAATATTTAATATATGTATAATAGTGTTTTTAACCACGAAAATGGTTTTATGACATCTTTGAAGATGTAATTGAAAAACAAGAACTCATCAACCATGTAGGCGGAAAAGTGGCACCTAATAGATGATGTTTTCATTTTTAAAATTAAAGAGGAAGGGAAGACAATTCATGGATGATATTCTATATACATAATAAAATAAAATTACATAAAATATAATGGAGTTATCCTTCCAATATTTATAGGGAGGTGATGAGAGGATAATAAAATAAATGGAATCGAAATAAAATTAAAAGAAAATGAAAGAGGATTTTAACTCATGAACTTATTATCCTTCACAACCTCCTTAATGAAAATTTTAATGGTATTTCGATGAGACCAGAAGGACTATGAAACATGGAAAAGTGTTGGGAGAGTAATTGAGAATAATATAAGAGAGATTAAAGGCTTTTATGGTGTGAGGAGAGGGGTGGTATTTAATGTTGAGGAGAGGTGTGTTTTAATTGTTATTTTATTCATTAGTTTGTCATTTTGGCTCAAGAATATGAATATTATTGACCCCATGACTAAATATAGTAATTAGATAAGTATTTTTTTATATTATGTTCTTATATTAGCTATACATCCCCCATTACTCAATAATTCATGTATTTGTTGAATGTTGTAAACTACAGTATTTCACTATTCACCAAAAATTCAACTATTTTAAAAAAATCCAAAAAATTCACCCTAATTTCTTTTTATGTTTAGAATTAAAAAATGGAATCCATTTTATGAAAATATTTTTTAAAATATGTGAATTTTATTTTTAAAATAAAATCATTATTTACTCAAAAAATTCTGATTTTAATATTATACCAGATTTTATAACACATTCAAAAATTTGTTATGTTCTCATAAAATTATTTTATAATCATACGAAAAGAAAATATAATTTTTGAATATATTTAGAGAATATAAATTTTTCATTAAAAAATAATTCTAATTATAAAATTGTTTGAAAATAATTTGTTTCACTAAAATACTAATACATAATTTATCATTTCAAAAACTTCAATTTACTTATTCCATCAAATAAGTATATCATACATTCATTTATAAGATGACCAAATTTTATTTAAACTTTTATAGGATATTTTACTGTTCAAATCATTAATAGACTATTAATATAACTAAAATGAAAATTTTATAAAAATCGAGATTTTTTACTATTCTGTAGAAAATAAATATTTCTAGAAAACACCAAAAATTTACCCTAATATAATTTTTAAATTACAATTTTAAAAATGAAATTTATTTTGTTCAATATAATTTATTAAATTTTCAAAATTTACTCTTAAAAAAGTTCACCATTAAAAGGCAGTAAAACATTCTTTTGAAAAATATATTCTTTTATGTGTAAAATTAGATTTATTCTTACATTGATCATATCAAAATTATTATTTGAATTTAAAAACTTTTTATAGAATATGTAAAATATAAATATCATTAAGATCATTCAATAATAGTGATTAATTTAATTTATTAATATAAAATTCCATTGTTCTCATAATTATAATTTTTTAAAACGCATATTTTAATTTCAATTGATTTTTTTCATTTATAATTAATTGGTACCAAAATAATTCATTTTATAAACATGTGTAAACTAAATTTTTAAAAACTATAGAATCGCTTTTTTTTTCTACCATTCCAACATCTTGGTGATAACTATCACAATATTAATATTCAATCATTTATGTATGCTCAATGTTATGTTTAATTTCCACCATCAAAGAAGATAAATTTTAAAATTAATATACCATAAAATTTTGCGGTGTTAAATTTTTCATGAAATATGTTAGAAAATCATTGTTCGTGCACACATGTGAACTATCAACTTCACATAGTGATGTAATTTATTTTTCATCACCACCATTCATGGGAGGTTATTTTTATCAATATAAGGTTTATATATTTTTTATAATATAATTATTCGTAAGTAATTAAATTATGTAATATAAATTTGTATTTCTCCCTCTAATGGAAAATGTAAGTATCGATTATGAATATGTACAATGTATCATATCCATATAGTAATGATTTTCATTTTCCATCATCACCTCACATTGATGAAAGTAATTAAGGAATTAAGGAAAATATATAATATATATGATTTTATAATGATTCTTGAATGATAAAATATTATTTAACCTTCCGTTAGATTTTTAATTTGGAAATGAAAAAAATGTTCATGCATAAAAAGGAATTACTACCTTCATGAACAAGGTATTTCATTTTCGTATTACCACCTATGAGGTATAGTTATAAACCTATATATAATTAATAAATATTTTATTAATATAGTATATAAAATTATCTATATTACTAGACTAGGGACAATATTTAAGGAACTATAATATAAAACTAGAACAAACCAGAAAAATGAAGTAGTCAACACCCATAAATAACGATTTTAATACAAAAAATTACAAAGAAATAAGTGTTGAAATGTTATAAGTATATCATATATGATTTTATAAGATTTTATATGGTTATATAATTGAATTATAATAAATATAAATTCATTATATAAGAGTTTTTAGATCATATGGATCAAGAAAAACATAAGGTTGGTGTTTCTCATCTAAATTTTGTTTCTGTGAGAAATATGCAATATTAACCACTTATTTAATTCAAGTGGTGTATATACAACAATTTTATTTTATATATATCAGGAATTGTTTTATATTTTTCAAATTTAATGTTACATTTGAATTTATTTATTTCATTATATTTATGAGTCAAAATTTACCAAGAAGTAAGGGTTTTATGTCACAATCTCACTATTAACCAAGAATGTTTATGCTTGAATTTAGGATGATGAAATTATATGATGTATCTCTCATAAATACATTTTATTTTATAATCCTTTGTTTGTTTATATATATTACATGTTTTCCTTTCATTTTTATCTCTCTAATTACTCATAAGACCAGAAGAATGTTTTTATGGGGAACTAGCTTTGTTCTTCTCTTCACCTGGGAATCTTTTATCTTCCATAACCATGTGTTGTAAAAAAAATTCAAGAATAATATTACTATTATGAATAATTTTATTAATTTCAATCTTTACATGTATTTTTATTTATAAAAAATTATTTAAAAGTATTCTTCTATATGTTTTCTAAATGAGGTACTTTTACCAAAAGGTATGAACAATGTCTTTGTTTCAAGGTCTATTGTATGAATGAATTTTCATATCCCCATGACTAATATTTCATTTTATGCTTCCAATACATGTTTCCAGGGTTATATTCAAAGAAAAAAATTTTATTTAAATAATTTAGTTTTTTTAGTTTTGTAATAAGTTATTTTAAAAGAAAAAGTGTATTTTCATTAAGAAATGTTCTAGTGGTCTTTTAAATGTAATTTCATCTATAAAAAAATACTTTAATGTTTCTTACAAATTACATAGATATTATACAACGTTAACATATTCGTAATTTATTTGGTGTGGTTTTATGGGAAACATATGAGTCATTAAAAAGGAAAATTATTAATTGGTTACATAAAAATAGAAATGAACTAAGATATTTTTTCATGATGTAATGAGTTATTTTATAAAAATTAAGGTTTCTTAAAACTGATTATGTAGAATATTTGAAAATGGTATGAAATTGGAATTTTCCATTTAATCAGTCTTTCTTATAAGGAGGAATTGAAAAAGAAAACTTATAAAAACATGTATTTCCCCATAAAAGAAAGAATAATTGAGATATGTAAAAATAATTTTAACATAGATATAATTTAGGAAGATTTAATAAGAATTATTAGGAATTACGTTAGGTTAATGAGAGAGAAAGGATAACCCGAACAAAAAATGGAGGCTTAGAAAGAATCCCTAAACATATGTATGAAAGTGTTCTGCACATACACATAATGTCATGGAAAATGAGATTACATTAATTAATAATTTAATTTATAACTGATTCAATATGTATTATATTTTGGGTAATTTTATTAATTTCATTTATTATCTTTTTTTGAATAAGATTCAATTTACTCATTCAGGAGTGTTCGTTCCCTTGCTTTTCATGATTGGTTCACTTGTATATAAGTAAGGAAGATCTTTCCAAATGGGGATAGAATTCCAGAATATAAATTTTATGTCATTAATGAACATTAATAATATTAAATGATATTATAATCCATTTTCAGGTATGAGGAAGATTCATTTGATGAATTATTAATGATAACTGATTATATTTATTTTTTTCATTTTTTCAATCATCACACAGTAGTTTTAATTTATTAATTAGTATTACGTATATTTTATTTCTCCAAATAATTATAAAAGTTGTAATAAATATTTTATTGTTTATTTAAACCATAAAAATTTATTTATGACCATCCTTGAAGGAGGAATTGAAAATCAAAGAATCATCATCCATGAAGGTGGTAAATTAACATCTCACGGTTGATGTTTTATTTTTTATAATAAAAGTGAAAGAGAAGATAATGTATGGTTGATATAAAATTAAAACAATAAAATTATAATAGATAAAATATAATACATTTATAATTCCACATCGGTGTAGGGAGATGATAATATTATAAGAAATGAAATGAAACTGAAAAGAAATTAATAAAAAAACAAAAGAGGATTTTACCTCTTAAACTTATTTTCCTTGAAAAACTCTTTAAGGAACTTGGGAATGGTATTTGGGTGAGAGTAAAAATTCCAGGAAAATTTAAGGTGGGTTGGAAGATGAATTGGGGATAATATTAACCATATTCTTGTCTTTGGAGGGGTGAGGAGAAGGGGTGGTGAGGGGTGGTATTTATAGTTGAGGAGAGATGTGTTTTTTGATTATTTTGTTCATTAGTTTATCATTTTGGATCAAGAATATCAATATTTATTTATTTAAATTACTAAATATAGTTAATATAGAATTATATTTCAATAATATGGGATTAAATAATCCTCAAATCATCCTTGAATCAATAGTTCATGTATTTGTTAAATACTGTAAATTACTGTATCTCACATTTCACAAAAAAAATCTAAAATTTTTGAAAATTAAAAAAAATTCACCCGTACCATTTATTTCTTATAGAAATTAAAAATGGGCTCAATTTTATAAAAATAATTTTCTAAATATTTGAAATATAATTTTTAAACAAAATCATCATTTACTTGAAAAATATAGATTTTAATATTATAACCAATTTTATGACACTTTCAAAAATTAATTAAAGTCTCATGAGATTATCATATAATCATAGTAAAACAAAATTTTAATTTAAGAATATAATTAATAAAAATAAATTTTCTTTTATACCATAATTTAAAGTATAAAAGTGTGAATAAACATTTATGTTTCAAAAAATACTAATACTTAATTTTTTATTTTTAAAACATTTCGATACTTATTCCATGATATAAATATGTAATATTTTCATTTATAAGATGAAAAAAATTTATTTAAAATTTCATTTGTTATATTATTGTTAAAATCATAAATATATTATTAATATAATGAATATGATAGTTTGAATTAAATCAGGATTTTTCATTATTCACAGGAAAATAAATATATTTAGAAAAATACCAAAATTTTACCCAAAGATAAATTTGAAGTTACGATTTTAATGATAATGTTTTTTTGATTAATATAATTTATAAATTTTTGAAAATTTACTTTTAAAACAAGTTTACCAAAAAAATACTTTAGAACTTTCATTAGAAAAATATAGTCATTTATCTGTAAAATTGGAATTATTATTATATTAAGACTATAAAAATAGTTAGTTCAATTTAGAAACATTTTCTTAATATAAAAAATATAAATTTCATTATTATATTTCAATAATATTGATTAATTGAATTTTTACTGTAAAATTCCATTGTGTTCATAAAAATACATTTTTTAAAACATAACTTTTGTGTTAAAGTGATTTTAATTCTCATTTATAATTAAATGGTAACCAAAGAATGGATTTTATAAACCTTTGAAAACTATATTTTCATAATTTACATAATCTCTTTCATTTTAAACTTTTCAATAGATAGGTGATAAATATCACAATAATAATATTTAATTAATTGTTTAAACTTGGTGTTCTGTGTAATGTACACCATCGAAGAAGATAAATTTAAAAAGAGACACACCATAAAATATTGGGGGTGTTAAATTCTCCAATACATCAATATATTTCATCCTCATAATTTAAAATTACACTTAAAAATAATAAAATTTTATATATGAAAAATTATTTGTAGAAATTCGACATTGTGAAAAGTATTTTTAAAACATCCTATTAAAAAGAGGTAAACAGAAATGTGAAGGTCACTATAAAACTAGTATTTCGAAATATTATAAAATTCATGAAAATAAGTTCATGTAAGATAAATAAAAATATCATGTTCTCATGGATATTGATAGGAAACATGGTCATTAGAAATTATTCCCTAAAAACTATAAATTTTTGATTGGTTAAAAGGCCATTGATTTCATAGAAATAAATGTGATCAGATGATGTTTGTATTCAAAAATAATTTTCAAAGACTTTATGGTTTCTTTTTCAATCTAGAGTAGAATATTATAAAATAAAATTACTTTATTAATTTCCATGTCAATAATCATCCTTCAGTTGTGCATTGATCTATCTCTGCTTCATTTATTAAAACAAAAGATGGATATTCAAAATGTATTATAGGCATATAAAATTTTGATCAAACAATCCATAAGTCATTCCTTCAGCTCTTAAAAGTTTATATAAACAAAAAATATTAGCACAGGTTATCCAATATGATAAATCATAATTTAATATTATTCAATGATATCCTTAATCCAATCCATATATATTTGACTTTATGACCCATCAAAATTATATCTATCCAAATTCGAAACCAATGATTTAAAATAAAGGTTTCTTAATGTCATATTTTCCAAAAATCAAAATAATGTGTCTCCTATTAGCACATAAAAAATATTTTTTATATCTTTATCACCCTTACAACTTAATGAAAACAGAAAAATCCTAGGTTTTCCTTAAATCAAAACACCTAAAAAATATTTCCTAAAATAAACTATCAGATCACTAACCACCTTCATGGTCACTAATACTATCCAATAAACATTTATTTATTTTTATCTAAAGATCAAGAACATATTTAGGGTTATCTTTCCCAATTCATATGTTTTTCAATAAGATCAACTTATAATATAATAACTTCTCTTGATTATTGTTATGATTCATCACAAGATTCAAATTTCATAATGAAGAAGTAATGTAGTAAAATCCTTCTATATAACATGATTCTTAAAACTATAATAACATAATATAATTATTTAATAAAAAACAAAATACATTAACTATTCCAATCATACTATAGTAATACAATATTCTTGTCTTGATCCCTTTTATTCTTCTAAGTCATATTACCTTGACGATTGGGAAAATCATTTACATAGTTCCCCATCTCCTTACAATTGAAGCATTGCACATACACATCTTCCTTACTTCCCTTGAAATAATGAGTCTTGTGGACTTCCTCTCCACATTTGTAGCAAACTGCCATTCCTTTCATGCATGTACCAATGTGGTTCTTCCTACAATTTTCACAAGTAGAAATATTCTTCTTCCTTTTATTATCCTCATCGATTTTTTATCTTCCATTATCATATTCTCTTATTTACCGTCAAAACAATAAGGCTTGGGTAATTCCATATCATTCTCTATAGCACATGATATTATGTACTCTTATAATGGTAATGTTTGGGATACTAGTTCCCTTTGTAGAATTAGTTTAATACCATCAAAGAAATGGTAAATCTTTCTTCCTGGAATACATATGTATTATGTAACATGACATTCAAATCATGTAATATTAGTTTCATACTTATAAACATTTCCATCATCTTTAAATATCATACTCAAGAACATCATCTATATATCTACAATATGTTCATGAGGGTACTATTTTTCTAATAAATATTCCATTATATATTTCCACTCCTTATTTTTAATTTATTCCTCCTTTAGGTTTTAAATTAATGACTGCCAGTTGTCTTCATCCCTAAAGAGATGATAAACTGCCATAATAACCTTATCCCATTCATTACATCCCAAATTGAAAATAATATTCTCTAGGGAACATATCCATTACTCTCCTATAAAGGGTTTTCCTTCCCATTTATTAACAGATTTCATTTCTACATAAAGATTTTTAACATTTTTACCACATGTTTTATATTAGGATACTCTATATGGGTAATGTTATTGCTATTTTTAGTTTTTTAAAACCAAATACAAATAGAAGTTTGAAATTACAAAATAAAAGAAAAAAAGTACAATAAATCTATTAGAAGCACCCATAACTTTATATATTATCCTTTCAATTCATTCATAATATACATATTCACATTATATGTAAAATTAAAACATAATAAAGGGGTGATATTAGATGGTTGATAAGGGTAAACAATATAGTGGATGATATAATCATTAATAACAAGGAAAATTGAATATCTAACAACACATGTTATTAAAACAAAAACATGAACATAATACGGAAATAATAGAAGATGATAAAAGTAATGTGATATAAATAATCACATGATAATAAAAATTAACGATGGATATTCTATTAGTCTAATAATAACATGGATTATAAATTAAAAATTTCATAATGATGGGATGATTAATTTGGGACATCATAAACACACATTCAAAGGTTCAACTAAGACATTGTATATAAATGGGTGGTAACCTAGTGTAGTTTGTCTCATGTGACCTACCAATGAATCAAGGGGATATAGTAGGCCCCTCCCATCACTTACTAAATCCAATTAAATCCATATATGAAAGGGGGTGGAATATAATGAATATATACATTCATACTGAATCTATAATATAAATTATTAATATCTTTCCCCAAATAATAAACATAATCATTAACCATCCCAAGTAATATAGAGAATGGTATCAAGATTGTACATCCCCATAAATAATCATAATAATTTAATAAAATAAGGTAGATAATAACATAGCAGTTCAATTTAAATTAATAATAATATTCAAAATACAGAGTTTAAATATATAAAAATTCTCTAATAAAATTATTGAGTAATTCTTGAGAAAAATATAATTTTTTACTTTGGGAAGATAAGTTCTTCTGGAAATTTTTTTTTACTTTTCAAAAAATAATGTTGTCGAGAAATATATTTCGAAAAATAAAATCAAAAGATAATGAAAATATATTTGAGGAATATGAAAAAAAATAATCACTATTAAATTTTGGAACTAAAGTGAAAGCATTTAAAAAGTGTGTTTAAGAAACATTAGAAATGAACCACTTCGATGCGGTTTAGGGAAAATATAAAAGAGTCTTTGAGATGAAAAATGCATAATATTTTTTCCTGAAAATGAGAAATTAAATAAGATAGTTTTCTAGATAAAATTATTGATTTCATAAAAATAATTGTATCTTGAATTTGACTATGGAGTATTCTAGAAAATGGTATAAAATTGGGATGTTTTTTTAATCGGGGTTGCTTATCAGGGAGAATTAAAAAATGATCCTTATAGGCCATGTATTTTCCCATAAAATAAAGAATAACTGGGATAGGTATATATATTTTGAAAATAAAAAACATAATTTAGGAGTAGTGAATAATAATAATAATTATAAATGAAAATTTAGTAGAGGGTGAAAAAGCATAACCGGAACAAGAAAAAGGATATTCAGAATGAATCCCTAACCTTATGTCCGAAATTTTTTTCACATGCACTTAATGTCCTATATAATGAAATTATATTTATTAATATTTTAATTTATAACCAATTATAATTTTTTTTATTTATAATAATTTTGGAATGTTACTTTTTGGCCTTTTGATGAATTATAATATTCAACTTCGTCATTCATGATTGTTTGTTTCCATGGTTTTCATGATTGGTTTACTTGTATACTGGTATAGAAGATAATGAAAAATGAGGATAGTTATCCAAAATTGAAATTATATGTTATTAATGAACTTATGCAATATTAAATTGTCTTATATATGATTTTTTCTTGGTACAAGTATGATTCCTTAGATATGTTGTCAATGATAACCATTTAATTTTTTTGTCATTTTTTTTATCATCACACAGTAGTTTTGTAATATTTATTAATATTATGTATTTATACTAATTAAATAACATTAAATAATCTTTCATACATGTTTTGTAGTTTTTAATGAAAAAAATGGTTTTATGACCGTCCATGAATATGGAATTAAAAAACAAGAACTGATCGTCGATAAAGGCGGTAAAGCGGCACCTCAAAGATGATGTGTTCCTTTTTAGAATAAAAGAGGAAGAAAAGATAATTCTTGGTTGATATACCATATACATAATAAAATTAAATTATATAAAATATAATTTAGTGTTCATTCCACTTCTATATTTGGAGGTGATGAGAGGATAAGAAAAGAAATGGAACTGAAAATAAATTAATAGAAAATGAAAGAGGATTTTACCTCATGAACTTATTCTCCTTGAGAACATCCTTAAAAAACATGGTAAGGGTCTATTGATAAGACCAGAAGGACCAGAACAGATGGAAAAATTTTAGGATAGTAATTGAGAATAATATAATAGAGATTAAATGATTTTATGTTGTGAGGATAATGGTGGTATTTATAGTTGAGGACAGATGTGTTTTTTTATTATTTTACTCCTTAGTTTATTATTTTGGATCAAGACTAAGAATATTTTTGACCCCCATGAATAAATATAGTAAATAGATAAGTATTTTTTTAATATTATGTGCGTACAATAGATATACATCATCCATGACTCAATAATTCATGTATTTGTTGAATATTGTAAACTATAGTATTTCACTATTCACCAAAAATTCAACTATTTTAGAAAAATCCAAAAATTACACCCTAAACATTTTTCGTAGTTTAGAATTAAAAAATGGAATCCATTTTATGAAAATATTTTTATAAATATGTGAATTTTAATTTTAAAATAAAATCATTATTTACTAAAAAATACAGATTTTAATATTATAAATGATTTTATAACTCATTCAAAAATTAATTATGTTCTCATAAAATTTTATTATAATCATAAGAAATAAAAATATAATTTATTTATCTATTAAATGATTATAAATTTTCTATTAAATAATAATTTTAATTATCTAATTGTTAATAAATAATTTGTTTCAAAAATATACTAATACATAATTTATCATTTTTAAAACATTTATTTACTTATTCTATCATATAATCATATCATACATTCATTTATTAGATGAAAAAATTTTATTTAACCTTTTATATGATATGTTACTATTGGACTCACATATTTTGATAATCCCAAATCATGTTTCATTTATTTGATAATCATGTTTCTATTATAGGATAATCGTGTTTCATTAATATTCCTAGTTTTTGTCCAGTAATAAATATATATATATTTAATCTTTACTGATCTCTTGTTTAAGATTATACTGAAACATTTCTCTAAGTATGAAAGGTCACTGATATGAAGGTCAAATATAAAGAGGTCACCGATGAATGTCATCGATAGAAAGGTCACTGATGAATGTCAAAGATCAGAAGGTCTACAATGAAAAGACTCCTTTAAAAGGTCACTGATAGAAAGGACACCGACGAAGGTCACTGATGAATGGTCACTGATGAAAGGTCAGCAATGAATGTTCACTAATTAAAGATCACCGATGAAGGTCAACGATGAAAGGTCGTCGGTGAAAGACAACTGATGAAGGTCACCGATGAAAGGTCACCGATAAAAGGTTACCGTTGAGAAGGTAAATGTTGAATGTTACCGTTGAGAAGGTTACCGATGAAAGGATACCAATGACGAGGTTACCATTGACAAGGTTACCACTGAAGGGTACCGTTGAGAAGGTTACTGCTGAAGGGTACCGTTGATAAGGCTACCTTTACCAAGCTACTAATGCTCACTCTTCTACTCCATACTTTTTCAAATTCTTATGATTTTTCTAACGGTCATATTTGGTAAATTTAATTCATATGAGATTAATTAATGCTGATTTTAGGCATATCAAGAGACATATCTTGGGAAAGTACGATGTACGATGAGGACCACACATGATCTTCTTATTTTTGTTGTTAGACCTCAAAGATAAAATAAAAGACCGATGAAAGATTGTGGGGCGTGTGCTCAACTAGAAAAACTACTTCCTCTCCCTCGGAGGCCGGATTTTGCCCGTCAACAGTGTCCTATCGGCGATACCTATCTATGCTCTAACGGCCACCAATGCACCTAAAGGGTTCATTAAGACCATTTATAACATGATCTCTAAATTTATCTGGGATACCGCTTTGGAATGAAAGAGACTCTGGGTCACTTGGGAGCGGATAACCACCCCTATCCTAGATGGAGGTATCCGCGTGAAGAGTTTGGTCGTCACCATCCACATCATGCATGAAAAACCGGTGTGGACTGTGATCGAGGAGCGCACATTGTGGGGAATGGCCATGTCATGTAGCCTCAGTGGGAGCACAAATAGAACCCCCCTTCAAAGCTCCCCTCATTGGTCCTTAGTCAGCTGCCTCATCCAGACCCTTCGCCAGAACTCCCAATGGATCATTAGAGAGGGGAACTTCAGGTTCTGGCATGACAACTGGGCCAACGATGTGATCAGCTACCCCGGCTACCCCACTCCCAACATCAACTTCAAGGAGGCGAGCCTCCACCCTCGGTTCATCAGGCTGGTTCTGGATAAAAAAATAAGAGTCTTATGATCTAATCATCCTCAACTTTGAGGTAGATAGGTGTGTGTTCACCCATTCATCTTTGGGGATCTTCACTATGAAGGATTTTAGACAGGTTTCCTCCCCCCATGCCCAAGTTGATAGGTGGTATGAGATCATATGGTGTATGAAAATACCCTTGAAATATGGATTCCTAATATGTAGGATCAGGAACTAAGCCATCCTGTCAGATGACAACATTAAAAAACTTGGGATCAAGAAAGCCTGAAGATGCCATTGTTGTAGCAGCAGCCATGAGGAGACCACGAAACACCTATTCTTTAACGGCGGATGGGCCCATGAACTGTGGAGTTTCTTCGGTGGTTTTACTGCGTACCAGGATTTGAACCATCATGATGCTTCCTTTGTTGAGCACTGGTAAAAGGGAGCTGACAGTGCAGGACATGAAAGAATGGCAAGAACCATCATCCTCAATGAAGGGTGTTGGAGTTTATGATAGGCAAGGAACCGTGAAAGATACGAGGGGACTAGGTCAACTAGGAGATCAATCATTGTGCGCAGATGGAACCCGATAACCGACTAGGTAACCCACATTAGTAACTGGAGAGATTCACCCTCACTCCGGCTCATGCACAGTGTTTCACCTACCCCTCATCCCATGCAGCAAGGCAACTGGGTACGCAGGATACCCACGATGGTGGGATCAAGTTGAATATTGATGACATGTGCTCCTTGGGTATCATACGAGGAGGCGGTGTAGTGAGGTACTACACAAGAATTACTTTCCTGGCCTTCATGGTCCACTACGAGAGTGGAAACATTTTACAAGCCTAGGCCAATGCAGTCCTAACCGGACTCACGCTTTGCATGTAATAGCAGGTTCACCTTTCTCAGGTGGAGATTTACTCAATGATCATTCAAAATTCCTTGCATGGAAGAGTATACACACCTTTTTCAATGTCTTACATCATTAGGAGGTTCAAGATTCTCATATCCAACAATATTAAAGTCACCCATACCAAGCATGAGGGGAACAGAGTAGCACACCACTTTTCTTCTCAGGCAGGATAAACTTTTGAGGTCACATGTCTCCATAACATTTCTTATTTTAAACCCGAGGGGGTGAACCTGATTAGAGGGGATTACCTTGGATGGTATTACATAAAACCTCCTTAGATCCCCGCCACTCTTTATCCTTGGATTGGTCTTTGGATTTGTCTTATTCTTTTGAAAAATAGAAAATATACATTGATGATGAAGCAAAAAAGAAAAGACAGAGGAATTCATGAGAAAGAACATACTCACTAGATCAGTGAAGTCAAGAGCATCATGAAGATTATTTTGTACACACTCACGTATACCTTATGTGCTTCATCAAATATCAATTAACACAAGAAGAAGAACACACAGTTCATGTAACCTATACCATGGAGTTGCAACACTCTGTTTTGAGGATAACTTCTAGAGAAAGACTCGAACTACAATTTCTTCACTCCAAGGATTCAATATCCAAAATAAAAACATAAATACTTCTAAACTAAATCTTATAATATTATCTATATTATGTTCTTTTATTTTTACATTTTTGAGAAGTGTGTCTTTATATCTGTTACACACATTGTCTCTTGTTCTTGAACTGGAGGACACTAAAAATCCTCACATAAAACATCACTTACACCTTGTTTGGCATGTGTAATTGTGGAAGAGACCTTGTGTGGTCTGTATTATATGTTTTTCCCATGTAGAACTATGGTAGAGGGTGTGATCCCTGATACAGGTTGTGTATCAAGTTTATCATTTATATATTAAATATTTTGTGGAAGGTGATCACTAAGTGGAGAGTATTAAGAATCAGATTGAAGCTGAACCACTTTGATAACTCTGATGTGCACTATATTTTGTAACACTTTATTTTTCATATTTTCTGCTGCATATAATTTCTAAAATAGAAAAAAAAATTCATTGACATTGATAGTTAGTTTTGGTTAGTGTGTGTATGTTTTTAATTAAGTAAACTTGTTTCAAAATTTAAAGAAGTGTTTTACATTATTTCAACTGAGGACTAATCACTTTTTGAGAAACTTGTTGACCAACAAAAAATTTATATCTATGTTGCCTTAATTAAATGGGACGTTTTAATATTTGGGGGATAATTATCACAATGTTTATAACAGAAATTTTAAGTAGGAACTCAATTCACCCCCTCTTGAGATTCCACTCTAAACAACATTTGGTATCAGAGGATTAAATTTTATTGCTACCATTTGAACTATTGTGCATGTTTTAAATTATTTTTAGCTATTATTTTAGGTGTATCTTATTGATCCCAAAATATCTGTCTTGTATAAATATTTAGTTCATTAAAATTTTAATTAACTGTGGATAACAGAGTTGAGGGTGCTGCTACTAACATGAAACCATTCTTTAAAGGTTTTTACTATGCTCAGTGGAAATTAAAAATAAAAATGTATTTAGAGAGCTTGGGTCCTGAAATATGGGACACAATTGAAGAAAAACATGATTTGCCTCTTACGTCTAGGGACACATGGTCTCAGTTGACTAAATCTACATATAAAAATAATAGTAATGTAATGAATGCATTGTACTATTCTCTAGGTGATGAATAATTAAATAGAATATCTTCCTGTAAATCTTCTATTGAAATTTGTGATATTTTTGCTGTTTCTCATGAGGGAATAATCAATGTTAATGAAATGATATTAAATACTTATACTATCAAATATGATAATTTTAAAATGAAGATAGATGAACTTATTTATGAAATGTATATATGGTTCAGTGAAATAGTAAATTCCCGGAGTCTGCTTGGAAAACGAGTGGACAACAAGGATTAGGTTATGTGATTGCTTCGATGCATACCTGACTGATAGATAAGAACTTATGTTTCTTTCGTAGAATCATGTGACATAGGAAAACAACTACTAAAAAAATTAATTTGAAAACGTATGATATACAAGAAGATCTTAAGGTATACCAATAAGTAGATTAAGAACCTAGAAATAAATTTGTAGCATTCGAGACTGCTACCTTAAAGTGCATGGATCATGAAAAAGTTTAAGCTCTATTAGACACTTCCACCATTGAAGACTTGGATTATGTAAATGATGATGAGATGACTCATATTTCAATGAGATTCCAGAAGTTCTAACATAAGAAGAAGTTCTTTATAAAATAAAATAATAATGGAAGGTATGATAGTAAAGGACAATGAAAAAAGGACAGAAAGTGGAATGAGAACACAAATTATATTGTCTATAATGAGTGTAAATGTATAGCCCAAGTGATGGCTGATTTCCCCAAACAGAAATTTAAGAAGAAATATGAAGACAGGGGAGAGGGATATAAAAAGGGTATGAAAGATACTTGCAGTGCATCATAAGATAGATCCATTGGATCTAACACTTCTTGTATTGAAAAGAACAAACATGAAAATCTGTGTTTCATGATAGAAATGTCTGAGGTAATACCCAATTCTCTTATACATAATGCTTATTATTCTAGGATTAATTGTGAATCAAATAATGAAGAGAATATGACTAAGGATGAACTATTTGAGTACTGTGGAGTGCTTGGGGATACAATTAATCAAATCAAGGATAAATATAAATTATTAAAATGACAAAATGCATTAAATGATAATTATATGTCTGATTCAAAAATTGAGAAAAAAATGAGCTCAACTGTTAAAAGAAAATAATCAACTTAAATTATCAATTGAGAAATTAAAAAGGGTTGTTGAGAAGTTTACTGAAGGTAGAGATAACTTGACTCAATTTCTTGGGAAACAGATTGCTCCAAAATACAGAACCGTTCAAGGATATCAACCTGGACAGAGAAGGATTATTAAAAAAAAATTGTTCCAAAATCTGGATGGTTCACTGCTAGTTCATGTTCTGGACCATCTTTTGAAAAAAAAATATTATGTACCTAACGATGTATTCATGTCTCAAAACCTATATGTTGATTATAGGAAACATGTGATAGAATTATAGATTCCCAAAGCATTACTTTCTAACCTCTATGGACCAAAGAATATCCGGGTACCGATGTTACTCTACAATTAATCTGATTAGCACAAAAATTGTTGAAAGAGATCCAATAAGACTCAATGGTACCTAGAAAGTGGATGTTCAAGACATATGAAAAGACACTATTCATTCTTCAAGATACTAATTAATGTTGATGGTGGACATGTCACATTCAGTGATAATACCAAAGGGAAGATTGTCAGCTTAGGCCAAATGGGAAACCCTAATACTATATTAATTTCAAAAGTACATTTTATTGCTGGGTTAAAATACAATTCACTATGTATCTCACAATTGTGTGATGATGGTATTAATTTTATGTTTGAAATTGATTCAAGTAATGTTTTTAATTCTATAAATGATCTAATACTCATTGCTTTTAGGAATGAAAATGTACAGGCTGTTGATTTAAATTATTTAGCTATGAAAAATGTTTCTTCTTTAAATGATTTTTATAAGGAATCCTGGTTATGGAACAGAATATTAGGATATACAATGTGGACTCATGTAGGAAACTAACTAGAAATTTTTTATTTAGAGACTTACCTATGTTGGAATTCCCAATTAACAAAGTTTGTTATCATTATAAAAAATGAAAACAACACAAAGTTTCTTTCAAACCAAAGAAAGAAGTTTCTACTTATCAACCACTTGAGTTGGATCACATGGATTTGTTTGGACCATCTAGAGTTTTTAGTTTAAATGGGAAGCACTATGTCAATGTTCTTGTATATTAATTATCTAGATACACTTTTTTATACTTTGTAGCTCAAAAAAGTGAATCATATTCTCACTTCATTAAATATTCCTAGTCCGTAGATAGTCTTATTGGACTTAGAATTATATCCTTGAGATGTGATCATGGATTTGAGTTTGAAAATATGAAATTCAAATATTTTCCCTCAAAAAATGGCTATAATAACAATTTCTCTTCTCCTAGAACACCTCAATAAAATGGAGTCATAGAAAGAAGAAATAGGACACTTCAAGAGTTTTCTCGGACTATGCTAGATGAGTATAATCTACCAATCAATTTTTTGGATGAAGTTGTTAACTCAATTTGTTAAATAATCAATAATCTTAATTAGACTTGTTCTTAAGAGAACCCATTATGAACTCTGGAATAATTTGAAGCCGAAGGTTAATTACTTTTGAGTTTTTGGTTACAAAGTATTTATTCATAACAGTAAGGACAATCTTGACAAATTTTCTTCCAGGAGTGATGAAAGAATTTTTTTCAAGGTTACTCAATCTCTAAACAAGATTATAGAGTATTCAATAAGGGAACCAATTTTGTTGAAGAATAAATTCATGTCGTGTTTGATGAGACTAATCCACATTAACCGAAAAACTCAGTTGAACATCTTGAGGAAGATATTTCCATTCTAGACCTTAATGATAAAGATAGTGAATCCTTAGTAAAAAATATTAGTTCTTGAAACCATCAAAAATCTATACATGATGAATATGAACCTATATACAACCATTTGGAGTCTAGATCAACTATTTATAAAGGTATTAAAACTTTTATGAATCATCCTTTAGATGTTGTAGTAGGTGATCTAAATAGAGGAACACAAACTAGAGCTTCTCTAAGAAACCAGGTTGAACATCAAGCCTTTCTTTCACAGCTTGAACCTAAAAATATTGTTGTCGCTATCAATGGTGAATTTTAGGTAGTGTCCATGCAAGAAGAATAAATTAAATTTGAATGGAATAAAGTTTTTGAATTAGTAGAACGTCCTAAAGACACGTTGACCATACAAACTAATGGGTGTTTAGAAATAAAGTTGACTAATATTGTAACATAGTTAGAAAAAAGTCTAGAAAAGTTTCACAGGGATATAGTCAAGAAGAATGAATAGACTATGAGGAAACCTTTTCACCTGTATCTAGACTAGAATCCATTAAGATACTAATTTCTTATGCAGCTCATCTGAATTTCAATATTTATCAAATTGATGTCAAAAGTAAATTTTTAAAAGGGTACATAGTTGAGGATGTATTTTTTGAACAACCCATCAGTTTTAAAAATACCATTTTTTAAATCACGTATATAAAAATTACAATGCACTATATGGTCTAAAAAAATCTCCAAGATCATGGTATGATAGACTAAGTTCAAACCTTATTTCAAAATGTTTTACTAATGGAATATCTGATACTGCTCATTTTTTTAAAAGTATTTCAAAAGATGTTTTAATAGTATAGATTTATGTACATGACATTATTTTTGGATCCTCTAAAAATTCTTTATGTACTGATTTCTCAAAAATGATGAAAGATGAATTTGAAATGATTTTAATGGGGGAACATAAATTTTTCCTTGGATTTCAAATTTCTCAAAATAAAAATGGAATTGTTTTAAATCAAAGTAATTATACTAAGGATATTTTGAAATGTTTTGGATTGAATAACAATAATGTTAGTGATATACCTATGAGTACTACTTATATGTTGGATGCTGATGAAATTAAAAAATAAGTGGATCAAACCAATTACCGAGGTATGTTTTGGAGTCCTTTCTACCTTACTGCTAATAAACATGGTATTGTATTCAGTGTATGCATGTGTGCTCCTTTTCAAGAATATCCCAAAGAGTCTCATTTAACTGCTGTTAAAAGGTTTTTTAAATATATCTAGTATACTACAAACATAGGATTATTTTATCCAATAGCATAATCATTTGATATAATAAGTTATTTAGATGCTGACTTAACTGGTTGCAAGTTAGGTAGAAAGAGCACCCCTGGAACATGTAACATTTTGGGAAAGTCACTAGTATCTTGGTGTAATATGAAACCGAATTCTGAGGAATTATCTATAACTCATGCTAAAAATATAGCTGTTGGTAGTTGATGTGCTCAAATTTTGTGGATGAAACACTCCTTACTAGACTATGGATATAAATTCAAACATGTCCCTATAAATTGTGATAATACAAGTTATATTAACTTCTCTAAAAATATAGTATCTCATTCATGGACAAATCACATTGATGTGAGACATCACTTCTTGAGAGATCATTATCAAAGAGGTGATATCACTCTCAAATTCATTGGCACTGAACACCAATTGGATGAAATATTCACAAATCCTTTGAATTTTGAGAGGTTAAATTACATCAAACATGAGTTCGGTGTGATAAATTGTTAATCTTGGACCTCACTGTTGGACCTCACCATTAGAAAACTCACCATTGGACGTCACCATTATGATCCTCACCGTTGGGACCTCAACGTTAGAACTCACCATTTGGAACCTCACCATTGGACCACGCCATTAGGAACCTCCCCGTTGGACCTCTCCATTAGGAACCTCACTGTTGGACCTCACTGTTAGGAACCTCACCGTTGGACCTCATCATTGTAATCTTACTGATAGTCAATGTTTTTGAGAATTTTCATTTTTTTCCAGAAGCTGAAACGTTTTATGTTTTACATATTTCTTTTTCATGATTTATTTTTCGATCCATAAATGATAAAAATAAATTACGCACCACATTTAGATCCAGTTCAAACCTCTCTTGAACCTCTTTCTACCTAATCTTAGAACCTCTCCTCCTACCAAAACCCTAGAACGACTCCAAATTGAAATGGAAATATTGAAGAGACCGATGGTTATGAGGAAGTAGATGCCACAAAACCTAAGAGACCAAGAGCTGATTCTTGTAGTGGAATCAAGGTAGTGGAAAAGCTGATTAATCCACATTTATTGAGGAGGTAAATTTTTGTTGAGAAGACATTATTATTGGAATATCTTATTTAAATAAGTTCTTTAGTGATGAAGGCACTTGAAGCTTAGGATTTGGTTGAATGATTTGAAAATAATAATGGAACTTATTACCCAAAGATAGTGAAGGAATTCTACAAGTCTTTGAAATTTGAATAGTGTGAGAATGAGAACTATATGTCTTCAATGGTAAATGGAGTATGTGTGGGATTCTCCTCTTTTGAATAGGTTGATTCTCTAAGAGTCCCACATGAAGGGATTTTTGGTTACTAATAAAGAGTGGTACCTCCCACAAGTGAGTTCATTTATTATGAAGATGATTTGACTAAACTGATAGGGAATGAGATCCCTAGGAAAGTGATTTCTACTGAAATGGAAGGAGAAAAAAAGTCATTGTTTAAAACTTTTCAGCATGTTTTGAGTCATTGGAGAGGGGACACTGGTACCATGAAGTATCATGAAGTATTTCTTTTGTATCTGTTGGGGAATTGATAGAAAATAAACCTATCTAGGTTGCCGATGATTCAATTAGAGGATATGACAAAGCCTGGTTCCAAATCCAATGTTTTGTTTCATGCCATATTGATATCCTTGATGTTGAATGTAAAATGAGTTGCATGAAATAAAGAGGAAACAATTGTTGTAATGGAAAAATTCAGCATTACCAATATGATTTGCAAGTTTATGAAGATAAATTGGAACCCTAGGAAAAGAAAATGGATGATTTATTAGGCTAAGCTGTATGAAGAATTCAACCCCATTACTCATCCAAATAGGCTTAAGAATAAGAGAAACATTGGTCTAAAGGCTGATGAAGTGGAGCTAGTTTACTCAGATGTAGAAGAAGAATCTACTTTATGTATGAAAGAGAGGATTCTCCTATATATGAAGGGAGTGATCCCAAATTACCCTCAAATCCTCATGTTAATACTTTATCTTTTGGTGAGCCTAGCCCACCAAAAAGATTACCTAGAAGTGATATTGTCCTATAGGATAGTGATGATGAGGAATATAGTGAATAAAAAGTGGAAGAAAATGTCTTAAGATATATTAGAGAGACCTCAATGGAGGAATATGGAACTTAATCTAGTCATGATGACATTGAGACAGCTACTGATGAATGTGAAGAGGAGTGTCTAAGTCTCATTTCTCTTATAAGATATACAGAAATGGTAGAAAATATAGATGAAGAGGTTGCTGATTCGGTTGAAGTTGGAATTGCAATGGATTTAGTTATAGAATTTGTAGAAGAAGTGGTAGTGGACTCTCCTGTTGATGCAGTTGATCAAAGAGTTATTGCAGAGATGGATGTAATTGATCAACAGAATGCCCATGTGAGGGGGAAAAACCTATTTCCATAGGTTCAGTTTTTGTCTCTCCTGGGATTGAAGATTGGTCAGAAGTCCCTAGAATTGTGGTCTTGGGCTTATACTATGGACACTCTGATGATTAAAAGCCGAACAGAAGCCCTCTAATTCCTTTTGTCTCAGAAACCACCATTATACCGCCAGTTGTTCTATTACTTCGAGACAATGTGATGAAGGATGATTTAGAATCCTTGAAATCAGATTTGATGAGTCAGTTCGATGAAAGATTTGTTGAGATAGAGAAAACTATGGCCCTAAATAAAGAAGTTGTAGCATCTAACATAGAAAGAGTAATTTCTACCTCTCACTCAAAACTCTTAAAAGAAGTGAATGATTGTCAGAATTAGATCAGAACCTTGGTAGAGTCCTTGGAATCTATAAATCAATCTATTACCATATTAGACTCTTATATAGCTTCAAGGGATTAAGTGGACAAAGGAATTAGATATGTTAAAAGTGTGGTTCAACAGATGGTAACTGTGTTTTAGGACTTCAATAATTCTATGGTGGCACATGTGATTAGTAAGGATGATGATATGAAGTAGTTGATCAGTGGTATAACCAAATATTTTAAGGAGATAGTGGATTTCACTCTAGCACCACTATGCACATCTTCTTTCTCTTCAGCTGCTCTACTTATTGACCTAGAAGCTTTCAGATCAGTTATTAGAGAAGAAGTGTAGAAGTTATATGGTGCCAGTACCTCAGACACTCAGTCTATCACTCAGGTAATTTCTACTATCGTGGAAATTCATAAGCTTGTGAGAGATTATTTAAGAGAAGCTACTCAAGATCATAAGGCCATCAAATAAAATGTCAATTTCTACTAAAAAGGGGTGTACAATAAGCATCCGATGGATGGTTACTTTAAGCTTCTATTTGACAACATTAGGATCCCACCTGTCACTTAGGCATTTAAGGATCATGTTAGCAACCCTAGAGAGTTGACTCCGGCCTTAGATAAATTTATGGAGAATAAGGATGATTTTATATCTGTTATAGAAAGAGGAGGAAACATTATTATGGATTTTAGAAATCTTATATTACCCTTCCTCCATGTGGATTGCAATCCCATCATTGTTCCCCAAGCATTACCTTCTTCCTCAACTACCTCAGGCTCTACCATTGCTGCCCCGTTGATGAATCCTGGACAAACCATCAAATGAATGACCCCTTCGATTCCTCAGAGATCTAATAACAATAGGTCTACTAATGCCTATATAGAACCTCCTTATACATTGTTCACTGTTATCCCTCGACCTATCCCTCCATTTTCGGGATCTGACTCCTCATCTTCCAACTACAAATCTCCCTTGGACATATCTGATGTGGATTGAGATTGGGATGTCTTAGTTTATTGGGATCTTTGAATACTTTTTGTATCTTGTATTATTTATTCATTAATAATACAATCCACTGTTGTCATATTTTTTGTCTCAAATTCTTTTTGTTAATCAAAATGGGGGAGAATTTTAAAGTTACCCAAAGGGGGAGAATGTTTATGTTACCCAAAGAAGGATAAGTTTTAAGTTACATGAAGGGGTGAAATTTTTTAAAGTTGACTGGAATATTTCCATGTATATACTATCTTTTTTTTCATAATAAACATGGTTTAATTTTAATTATACACACCTCTGATGATATTAGAAAATATGCTTAACACTGATTCAATTATACTTAAAAATTTATTTTCACTAACATAATTTGTGATTATCAAAAAGGGGGAGATTGTTAGATTCATCTGTTTTGATAATCCCAAATCATGTTTCATTTATGTGATAATCATGTTTCTATTATTGGATAATTGTGTTTCATTAATATTACTAGTTTTAGTTAAGTAATAACTATGTACTTTTAATCTTACAACTCTCCTGTTTATGCTTACAGTACAACATTTATATAAGTATGAAAGGTCACTGATAGAAATGTCACTAATAGAAAGGTCACTGATAGAAATGTCACTGATGAAGGTCACTGATATAAAGGAAACCAATGAAGGTCACTGATAGAAAGGTCAATGATGATGGTCACCAATAGAATGGTCATCAATACCAAGGTCACTGATGAAAGGTCACTGATGGATAGTCAACAATAGAAAGGTCACCTATGAAGGTCACTGATGAAAGGTCAATGTGGAAAGGTCATTGATGAAGGTCATTGATGAAAGGACACTGATTAAAGGTCAATGATGAAAGGTCACTAAAAAAATCACCAATGAAGGTCACCGATGAAAGGTCATCGATGAAAGGTTACCATTGAGAAGGATACCACTAAAGGTTACCATTAGGAAGGTTTCTAATGAATGGTTACCATTGAGAAGGTTACCGATGAAAGGTTACCATTGAGAAGGTTATCGTTGAAGGTTACCATTGAGAAGGTTACCCCTGAAGGTTACCATTGAGAAGGTTACCACTGAAGGCTACCGTTGAGAAGGCTACCGCTAAAGGATACCATTACCAGCCTACCGATGCTCACTCTTCTACTCCAAACTTTGTAAAATACTTAATATTATTATAATGGTCATGTTTGTTAAATTTAATTCTAATGACATTAATTAATGATGATTGTAGAAATATCAAGAGACAGTATATGGGGACAGTATGAGGTACAAGGATGACCTCACATGATCTACTTATTCCTATTGTCAGACCTCAATGATAAATAAGAATACTGAAGAGAAGATATAAGTATGTGTGTGAGAAGAGAAAAAGGAAATATTGAGGAATTGATGAGAAAGAACACTCTCACTAGATCAAAGATGTCAACACCATCACGAAGATCATTTGGAAAAAACTCACATCTTCTTCATATGATTCATCAACTATCTATCAGCACCAAAAGTAGAACACACGTTTCTTAAAACCTAGACCCTGTAGTTGTGACACTCTGTTTTGAGGAAAACTTCCAGAGAAAGACTCGAACTACAATTTTTTCACTCCAAGGAGTCAAGAGCTTAACTGAAAAAGCATAGTGATTTCTAAACTCAATATTATAATATTAGCTCTATTGTGTTCTTCTATTTTTACATTTCCAAGAAGTGTGTCTGTTTGTCTGTTACACACATTGTCTCCTGTTCTTGAACTAGAGGATACTAAAAATCCTCACATCAAACAACATTTACACCTTGTTTCTCACGTGTAATTGTGGAAGAGACAGTGTGTGGTCTTTGTTGATTTTTTTTCATGAAGAACTGTGGTAGAGGGTTTGAGCCCTAGATAGTTTGTTAAAACTGTTGTAAAGACCGATACAGGCTGTGTATAAAGTTTATCATTTATTTAAACTCCTTGGAGGCAAGTTATCACCAAGTGGAGAGGATTAATTCTTGGCTTGAGACTAAACCTTTTTTTAACTCTTCTGTCCACTATATTTTGTAATACTCTGTTTTGTCTATTTTCGACTGCTTATAATATCTAAAACAGAAAACTATTTTTCATTGACTATTCTAGTTAGTTCTGTTTAGTGTGTGTATGTGTTTAATTCAGTAAACTTATTTCAAAATTTGAAGAAGTGTTTTAAACTGATTAAACTGAGGACTGATCACCCTTTAAGAAACCAATTTACCAAATAAGAATTTATATCTCTACTGCCTTAATTAACTGAGCCGTTTTAAAAAATTGGTGATCTTTATCACAAAGTTTTTAACAGAAATTTTAAGTAGGAACTCAATTCACGCCCTCTTGAGAATCCACTCCGACCAACAGTTACTATTCAAATCAAAAATATACTATTAATATAACTAAAATGACAGTTTTATAAAAATCGAGATTCTTCACTATTCACTATAAAATAAATATTTCTATAAAAATACAAAATTTTCGCCCTAATCTATTTTTTAAATTACACTTTTAAAAATGAATTTTTTTTCAATATTATTTATTAATGTTCCAAAATTTAATCTTAAAAAAAGTTCACCATTAAAAGGCGGTAAAACATTCTTATGGAAAATATAGTCATTTATGCATAAAATTAGATTTATTCGTACATTGATACAATCAAAATTATTATATTAATTTAAAAACTTTTTATCGAATGTGTAAAATATAAATTTCATTAATATCATTCTATAATAGTGATTAATTTAATTTATTAATATAAAATTCCATTGTTCTCATAATAATAGTTTTTTTATAAAACAAATATTTTATGTTAAATTGATTTTTTTCATTTATAATTATTTTGTACACAAATAATTCATTTTATAAACATGTGTAAACTATATTTACATAATTTATATAATCTATTTTATTCATACCATTCCAACAAATTGGTGATAACTATCACAATATTAATATTTAATCATTTATTTAAGTGCAAGATAATATGTAATGTCCACCATAGAAGATGATAAATTTCAAAAATAACATACCATAATATTTTCGGGTGCTAAATTTCCCATGAAATATAAAATAAAGTCATTGGTTGTGCACACATGGGAACTACCACCTTCACATAGGGATGTACTTTGTTTTTCATCACCACCATTCATGAGTGGTTTTTTTATCAATATAATTTTTATATTTTTCAAAATCTAATTATTGGTATGTAATTGAATGATATAATCTAAATTTTTATTACTCAATCCAATGGAAAATTAATGTATCGATTATGCATACGTAAAAAGTATCATCTCCATATAGTAAAGATTTTCATTTTCTATCATCACCTCACATAGATAAAAGTAATGATGGAATTAAGGAAAATAAATGATATATATAATATATATGATTTAATAATGAATCTTGAATGATAAAATATTATTTATCCTTACTTTAATATTTTTATTTCGAAATGAAAAAAAATGTTCATACATACATAGGAACTGATACCTCCACAAACAAGGTATTTCATTTTCATATTACTGCATAACAGGTATAGTTATAATCCTATATATAATTAATAAATATTATAATAATTCAATATATAAGATTATATATATCACTAAACTATGGTCAAGATTCCATGAACTATAATATTAAACTAGAACACACATGAAAAATGAAGTAGTCAACACCCATAAATGAAAATTTTAATATAGAATTATTAATAAATAGGTGTCGAAATTTTATAAGTGGATCATATATGATTTTATATGGTTATAAAATATAATTATAATAAATATAAATTTAATATATATAAGTTATTAGGGCATATGAATCAAGAAAAAAATATGGTTTGGGTTTCTCATCTGACTTTTGTTTCTATCAGAAATATACAATATTCACCACATATTTCATTCATGTGGTGTATAAACTGACCATTTTATTTTATATATCAGGAATAGTTTTATATTTATCGAATTTAAATTTACATTTTAATTTATTTATTTCATTATATTTATTAATATATATTTACCAAAGGAGTAAGGGTTTTATGTCACAATCTCACTATTTACCAAGAATGTTTATGCTTGAATTTAGGATGATGAAATTATATGATATATCTCTCATAAATAAATTTTATTTTATTATCCTTAGTTTATTTATAAATATTACATTTTTTTTCTCATTTTTATCTTTCTAATTACACATAAGACCATAAGAATGTTTTTTATGGGGAACTAGCTTTATTTCTCTCTTCAAATGGGAATCTTTTCTCCTCCATAACCATGTGTTGTAAAAAAATTTCAAGAATAATTTAACTATTTTAAATTTATATATTATGTTTAATCATTACATTTATTTTAATTTACAAAAAAATATTTAAAATTTTTCTTCCTCATATTTTCTAAATGATCTACTTTTTAGCAAAGGTATGAACAATGCCTTTGTTTTAACGTCTATTGAACTTACAAATTTTCATGTTTCCATGACTATTATTTTATTTGATGCTTGTAGTACATGTTTCCATGGTTACATTCAAAGAACACTTTTTTATTAATATGATTTAATTTTTTAGTTTTAAAATTTGTTATTTCAAAATAAAAAGAGTATTTTTACAAATAAATGTTCCAGTGGTTTTTTAAATGTATTTTCATCTATAAAAACATAATTTAATGTTTCTTACAAATTTTAAAGATATTATACAATGTTACCATATATATAATTTATTTGGATTTTTTTATTAAGATTATTTAATTTTGATGAAACCCATTTTATTTCCATGAGTTATGCTATGACTAAATGATAAATATTTTCATAATCCTAAGACATATATATGAATTAATTATGATTATGTGATTGGTGTTTCCATTATATTAATCAAATGAATTGTTTAATATTTAATGTTTTTGATAAAAAATTTACCTGAGATATTATTCTAATCATATAATAGGGTACATGAGAGGTTATCTGAATCCCAAAGGGGGTACATAGGTGGTTAGAACATGCCCAACATGTGATGATTTTCTTTATAGATAACCTATACAAGTGATTTATATGATTATGATAATGTCACACTTTATGACTCTCTTAGGATATTATCATATGAAAACTTAATATTCTAATGGATCAAGATATTTTATTCTCTTATAATTCATGTCTTATAAAATTACAAATCTTTATGGGATGATTCATGGTTATATTATATGAATAATTGGGAATTATTTTGTAATGTTAACCTCTTGCACTCATATAGATATTCTTATCTTGATCTCACTCGTAATTGTCAACTATAATCTCTCAGGTTTACCCGTAACAAGAATTTTTCCTCACCCCTTCTTATGTTTTAATTTACTCAAGTTAGGAAGATTTAGGATAATTAAGTTATTAATGGTGAAATTTGTGAGAGATGTTGAAGGCCATTCATGGAATTAGAAAGGTTAGGTAATTTGAGAAAAGCTATCACTTTAAGAAAATGATTTTTTACGAAATAAATTATCTTAATTCTATAAAAATGTAAACCAAAAAAGGTATTCAGGATATAAGTGACTGAATATTCCCTGAAATTTTACGAACAAAAAAGGTTATGTTTTTGGTATCAAAGGAAATATATAAAGAATATATATTTTAGTATTGAATCCATGCGTACAAGTTCTAGGATATTATAGTAGGTATTAGACTAGGGTTTAGAAAAACATTAAAGTTGTGATGATTTCATGGGAGGATAATTTAACACCCCGACCCTAGATACCCAGAGTCTGTGCATTATTAAATAATATGGGCATGATCACAAGGGATCTAAATCTAAAAAGACTAATCAGTTTAATACCATTAGAAGTACTAGATACATTCATAAAACTTACATTACATTATAAAATGAAAAACAAAAAAACATTGTCACATTTTAACACACTTATTTATTTTAGCCTATCCCTAGAGGTCAATCATAATATACTTCTTTTCATCCTATGAAAAATAAAACATAGAAAGGGGTGACTTCAGATGCTCAGTAAGGATAAAAATATAGAGGAAACTTTCATAAATAGGCATCAAAATTTAAGAAAATGTATAAGACTAAAACACAAGCCTTTTAAACGTAAAATGCATCATAATATGGAAAAGATAAATCAAATAATTCCATATACTTATTCACAAGGATATTCTATTAGTCAGATAATCACATGTAATATCAATATCCAATTTCATAATGATGGAATGCATATTGTTAGACTTCATAACCACATATTCAAGGCCTTGTGTCAAGACTACAAAAAATATTTTGTTAAGGACTGGTTCCAAGAAAAAAGTTTGTCTAATGAGACCTACCAACGCATATAGGAGCTATAGCAGGCTCCACCCATAACTTACTAATTCCAATACATTCCTCATATGAAAAGGAATAAACATAACATAAACATTCATATTATAACTATCATATGAAATGTTAATACTGTTACCATAAACCATGAATGGTATAAAAATAAAACATCCATAGTCAATCATATCACAAAAACAGTAATATGACATGGAAGATTTTTATCATAATGAATCTATTTCAAAAAAGTGCAAAATCCATCCGAGGATGTTGACATAGATGAAATCAAAACAATTTGAACGAAATATCTCTTTATTTTTTTGAAATAATTTAAATGTCACATAATTATAAAAGAAAACATTTATTTTGAAAATATTCTTATAATATTTTAAGTGAATCTTCACCGATGTTATAATGGCGGAGAATATCTGCAAAAACTGTATAAGTTAAAAAAAGACATTCTTATCTTCATTTTGTCGAAAAGTTCATAAAGCACCATGTTTTGAAAATGACAGAAATATTCCTTTCAAAAAATATAAGGTCAAATACAGGTATAAATGACATTAACCCAAATTATAGTAAATAGTAAAAATGTTTTGAAATAAATTTTTAAGAAAACATGGATGTGGATGATAAAGAGGTCCCAATAGACACTTACATATTAAAAACCTCAGATAAGTAAAGAGATTCTTGAATTAACCCTTACCTTGTACTTTTCCTTGGTCTAGGGTATGTTAAGATCCTATATAATAGTTAAATCATTGTTATTAAATTTAAAATAATTATATAGATTATTATAATATCATATATGGTCTTCAAATATTGATTTTTTTAATAATGTTTTAGTAGTATCATCGCTTCGGGTGTTAACTAATTTGTTTCCCTTAATATGCTTGGTTACGTAAGCCTTGTTTGTTATGAATAGGATGTATTTGATTCATATAAATAATTATATTATGTTCATAAACATTATTTTTAATCATAAAATGAAAATATTTCTTGAATTATAATGATGGTTAATGAATCTCATCGCATTCGTGGAGACGATAATCCGTACGTACGCACGAGCGACAATATCATTATATTGATGGTGAAATCATATGTAATTGGATGGTATATCATATAAAAAGAATCATTAACATTCTATATTTATTATTTAAATTAGTTATACTCATTATTATACCCATCCAAATAATGATGTGTTTGAATATCAAACTACACCACGATGTGGAGACGGTAATCCATATATACGCACATATGGTGACTTTGTCATCTATAGGATGGATAGAATAACGAATATGAATGTACCATATTTATAATAACAACAAATTCTGTATAAGGTACTGGAGTTATAATTTTGGTATGGAAAAAACAAATAAAGGGAATGTTGAAGAAGAAAAGAACATGGAAGTGGGTGGTGAAATTATTACATCTTCTTTGGGTGTTTCCTTTTGAGTTTATGAAAAGGGCCCTTAGGATGGATTTCTGATCAAAATAATAACTCTAGGTATAATTGAGGGATGTTGGGAAGGTATTTTGGTAGGGGTTGTCCAAGCCAAATAGATTTTGAGGTGTGAAATTAAGAGAAGGGGAACTACCCTTTTATAAGAGAGGTGCAGGTCACATTTGGAAAACCATGAAATATTATTTTATAATAAAATAATTTTAATATTATAATGGCTCCAAAATGATTTAATTTGAGGATATGGTGGGTATGGGTCGAAACCATCTCAACCAATATGTTTTATATATGTTTAGACCACCATATTAACCTTTTCTTTTAGATTTAACTCTTATCTTAATAGTTTTACATTTACTATGTCTCTTTGTATTATTATATTATATGGTCAATAAACTTATGATAAACTAAAAAGAGAACCCAAAGGGGTTCATTATTGAAATATATAACCTTATCTAAGTCCTTTGGCCGAAACTTATATTTTTATAAATATTATATCAATTAATAATATAGTATTTGTTTTAAAAACTCAATTAGGTCAATTTTAATACTATTTAGTATTTGAGTTTTTGAAAGCCATAAAAAATTTATCACTTCGAATAATTTTTTTAATCAACCTTGAATTGTAATATTAACCTAAAAAATTAGTGTAGTTAATCATAAGAATCAATTTACTTTCATTTTTATATTTATAATATCATAAATTTTAATATTTCATTAATAAGGTAATTACTACATCATCATTGTGTCACAAATAAATTAAATTATTTAATGTCTAAGAAATATAAATAAAATATCATTATGTAGAAAATATTTGTATCTTTCTAATTAATATTTATAGTTGAATTTATATTGTGTATAACCCTATATTAAAAATGGCTGAGTTATTAAACATTGAATTTAACACTTTTAACTCTTCTTTAAATAAAATAATAATAAATGTCCTAATCTAACGCAAGTGGACCGAAGGGGGTCATATTTTATTTATAAGGTAGTTTTTGGTTGAATTAAACTTATCCAATATTATTAAGACATGTGTTTTGTTAATTATGTTATCATTTTTACCCTTAATTACCCTATTTACTTTTAACCGTGGTAAACAAAAGACAAAGGTTACTATTCCACAAAAATTATTTTCATCTTATTAAACCAAATTTTACATACTATTGTCAACTGTGCCTCTTGGATTTTTTAAATTCAACTTACAGAAGAGGTAAAATTAAGTTTCAGTCAAATTTGTAAATGTTTCTAGAAGGTGGGTAAAAGACGGCAAAAAGTTCTATAAAATTTTACATATCTAAACATATAATAAAATTACTCAAATGAATTACATTGAAAATATATAGGTATTACGTATCTATTTTGATCTAAAATAAATTAAAATAAAATAACTAATTATTTAAATAGAAATTTAATTTTAAACAATAACACGATGTTTTTCACTATTTTTCAAAAATTGAATGTTTTCAGAAAAATCGCCAAAATTTACCCTAAGATAATTTTGATATTCCAAATCTAAAAATGAATCCAATATTGAAAAATAAAATTTATGAAGTTTCAAAAAGCGGGTATTACTATTCATAACACCTAGTTTGATTGGTTGTGGTGTGTTAAAACTCCAAGTTGCGTACAACCTAAGATAATACAAAATTAAAAGGTAATCATATCGTTGAATCTTGCAGTGTTACATTTTCCACTCTTTAAAATAATTTCATCCTCAAAATTTTTAGAATTTTACTACATAAAAAGATTCAGGAGGTTCTTCATCATATGTTTCTCATGTTCCCACATTGCATCTTCTATCTTATGATTTCTCTATAGTACTTTTACCAGATGAGTCATCCTGTTTCTCAGAACTAGTTCTCTGATATCAAGAATCTTGATAATCTCTTCACAATAAGATAGATCATGTTCCAATTCAATTTACCCATATGTGAGTACATGAGTTGGGTCACACATGTATTTTATGAATAGTTATATGTGGAACACATCATGAACATTGGAACGACTTCGAGGCGTTGCCAAATGATAAGCCACAACTCCAATTCATTCTTGAATTTCGAAAGGTCTGATGTACCTAGGTCTCAATTTACCCTTTTTACCAAATCGTATAACACCCTTCCATGGAGATACCATCAAGGAAACATGATCTCTGACATGAAATTCCAAATCGTTTCACTGATTATCGGCATAGCTCTTTTTCCTACATTGAGGTGATTTGATGCGGGTTTGGATAATCTTCACCTTTTCCACTGTTTACACAACAGGTTCTGGCCCTATGAGTTTTCTTTCACCTACATCATCCCAACTAATTAGTGTTCAAAATATCTTTCCATATAACTCTTTATATGGTGCCATCTGAATACTTGAATGGAAGATATTGTTATAGGAAAATTCTATCAGAGGTAAATACTGACCCCACATACCTAAAATGTCAAGTGAGAAAGATCTCAACATGTTTTCTAAGGTTTTAATAGTCCATTCTGATTGTCCATTAGTTTGAGCATGGTAGGTAGTGCTCCAATGAAGTTAAGTACCCAAGGGCTTAAAACGTCTTTTCCATAATAATAACGTAAAACATGGATCACAATCAGAAACAATCGATAAGGGTACTCCATGGATTCTTACAACATCATTAATAAATATTCTTACCAGACGTTCTAGTGGAAAATATTCTCTTATAGAAAGCAAATGTGATGACCTTGTAAGACGATCAACAATGAACCTTATTGCATCATTACTTCAGGGAGTCTTTGATAGGCCCATGACAAAGTCCATCGTTATATCATCACATTTCCACTCAGGTTTGGGAAGAGGTTTCATGACTCCTCCAGTATGTTTCATTCCTGCATTCACTTGTTGAAAAACCATACATCTTGACACAAAATCAGCAATCTCCCTATTCATGTTGTCCCACCAAATATGTTCCTTAAAATCTCTATACATTTTGGTGCTCACCGGGTTTAAAGAGAAATTAGAGCTATGAGCATTGTCTAACAATTCCCTTTTTAGATCAGGTATGTTAGAAACACAATATCTCTTCCCAAATTTCAAAATTCCATCTTCATATTTGATTTCACACAATCTCCCATCATTCACATCTTTAATATTATTTTGAAACACCTCATAATCAGTCTAAGAACACTTTATCATTTCTAGTAAAGATGGTTTGGAAAACATTTTAAAATGTATTGATGTTTCACCTACCATGGTTATTCCCATATCTATATTTACGAGATCCATAAACATAAGATCCCTTTCAACTCTCATCTTGTTCAAAACTCCATGTTCTTTCTACTCAAAGAATCGGCCACCATATTTTTCATCCCTAAGTGGTAGTTTATAGTACAATCATAATCCTTGAGTAGTTCAAGCCATCTCGTTTTCCTAATGTTGATTTCGTTTTGTAAGAAAATATAATTCAAACTCTTTTGATCAGTATAAATCTTGAATTTTTCACCACAAAGACAATGTCTCCATGTATTTAGAGCAATGATTATAGCTTCTAACTCAAGATCATGAGTGGGATGGTTTTTCTCATGAATTTTTAGCTGTCTTGTTGCATATGAAATAACTCTATCATTCTGGATAAGGACATAACCATGTTCTTTTCTTGAAGCATCACTATAAATAAAAAAAACATTTTTCCATGATGATATAATCAAGATAGAAGCATTGAATAATATTCACTTCAGTTTCTCAAAACATTCTTCACACTCTTTTGTCCAAAAAAATTTAACCCATTTTCGTGTGAGAGTGGTTAATGGGTTAGCAAACCGGGAAAAATTCATGATGAAACATTGATAATAACCTGCTAAAAAAATAAAATTACATACCTCAGTTATACTCGTTGGTTCTGGTCATTCATAGACATCCTTGGTCTATAAAGGATCAATAGATAATCCATATTTAGAGAAAATGTGTCCAAGAAAATAAATCTCATGAAGTAAGAATTCAAATTTGGTAAACTTCCCATATAATTCATTTCTTCTTAGGGTTTTAAGAATAGTGCACAAGTGATTTTCATGATCTTCATAGATTTTTCAGTATACCAAGATATCATTAATAAATACCATGACAAAGTCATCAAGATATTCCTTGAAAACTATATTAATTAGATCCATGTAGATAGAGGGTGCATTAGTCAATCCAAAAGGAATTATTGTAAACTTGTAGTGACCATACTTGGTTTGAAATGCAATTTTCAAAATGTCTTCCCTCTTCACACACAACTGATGATATCCAGATCGAAGGTCAATCTTTGAAAAATATTGAGTTCCATTAAGTTGGTCGAATAAATAATCAATACGAGGTAGTAGATACTTGTTCTATATTGGTATAGCGTTGATCTCCCTATAGTCAATACACAACCTCATAGATCCATCCTTCTTCTTAACAAAAAGGATAGGGGCTCCCCATGGAGAAACACTAGGGTGAAAAAATATGTTATTACTCAATTATTTTAGTTGTTTCTTCAGTTCCACTAATTCCACAATGGCCATTATATAAGGGGTCTTCGATATGGTCCTTTAACCAGGAATTAAATCAATAGAAACCCCAATTTATCATTTTGGTGGATGTCCAGGTAAATCCTATGGAAACACATCAATATATTCATTCACATTAGGTACGTCCTCTATTTAAAAATTTATTTCTACACCCACAGTTATTTCATTCTCTTCCTCCCCAATAATAGAATTTAGTAGAGCTACTGGGGGTGGATCTAGATAAGAATCAGATGGTGATGTCTCTGCTGTAAAAATAAGGTACTCCTTATCATCATCAAAAATTGTAACATCCTTCTTATTATAATAAATTTTCACATCATGGTCTGAAATCAAATCCATACCGAGGATTATATCAAATTCAATCATGGGTATGATGATGAGATCTGTGGATAAAAAACATTTATATGCTCTAATGGGAACTGATTAATAAAACATTGATGCAATGATACTTCCCTTAGGAGTTTTGACTGAAAACTCCCTTATTATTCCAAATTTAAAATATCTAATTTTCTTAGAAAACTAGGAAGATATAAAACAATGAAATGATCTAGAATCAAATAAGGCATTGGTTAAACTTAAGGAACCATTAAATTACCTACCACCACTTCTTTCAGAGATTTAACCTTAGTAGTAGTGATCGTATAAGCTTGGCCTTCTCCCCTGGCCTTTTCTGAGGTATGTTTCCTTGACACATAGTATATTTATGTTCATAATGACCCTTTTCTCTACAATCGTAGCATTCAATATTGACAGCCTCTTTCTTTCCCTTGAAATCACGAGCTTGGTGTCCTTTTCAACACACTTGTAATAGACTCACATTCCCTTCATGAAAGTACTACGGTGTTTCTTACAATATTTACTACGTGATGGATATTCTAATTTTCCCTTCATCCCCTAATTTCCATTTCCAAAGTGTTCAAAAGATCTATTCTTCTCTTACTTTTCTTTAAAGTTGTAAGACCTAGAGAATTTATTTTCTATCTTGATATAACATGAGACAATATCATCATATGATGAGAAGGATTGTGAAACTAATGATGGATGGAGAAATGGTTTTAAACTATCAAAGAATAAATAAATCTTATTCCTTGGGTAATGTATATAATCTGCTACATGCCTTGCTAACCTTGTATTGTTAGCCTCATAATTTACGACAGGCTCATCCTCCTTTTTCCTCAGACTCAGAAATTTCCTTTCAATATCCGCTCGATGGTCATGAGGAATGTATTTTTCTAAGAAAATCACACTAAGCCCCCTCCATTCCAGGTTTGATATTTCTTCATATTTCATTGAGTTTGGATTAATGACCACCATTGATCAATATCTCCCATGAGGTGATAAACTCCCATGACAACTTTTTCCCTTTTGCTACTCCCCAAAGCATGAAATATTTTCTCTAAGTAAATTATTCATTGCTCAGCTACCAATTGATTTGTACTCCCATTAAAATTTGGTTGTTGTTTCCTTATGAAGTTATTTAACATTGATCCTCCTTATTGTGGATTAGGGTGATCCATACAAGTAAGGTTATTATTCATAACCTGAGTGAGTTGTCGCAGTATGGTGATAAGCTGATCAGCACCAGATGCATCACCATCTTTTCATTAATTATCTTTAGTAGAAGGTAAATCCCTACATGGATTGCGTGCGTTGATACAGTTCCCATTATTTCCACTAGATGCCATTTCTAAAAAATGACATACACTAGATTAGTTTATGAATCACAATACACAATTTCAAACATGTAAACACTTAACATAAATTGAACTATTTATGGTTATAATCCAGAATCATAAAAAATGATTTCTCTGAGGAGGTATATACTCATAAATCATTCATAATAGTCTTTAAAGAAAATTCAAATTATCCTAAGCATATCCCATGGGAGGGTTATAACCAAGAGTGAATCAAGGCCCGTTGTCATGTACCAGGATACCCCAGGTCATGCACAAAACTCCTTGTTGGAGTTTTCACTCCTGGGTACATATGTGCCATAGCCACCTCTACCTTCTCATATACAGAAATGGATGTATTTCATGGAAAATACACAAAATTTCTACATTACCAAAATTCTATCATGTTCTTCTATATTAATCCTCAAAGTCTATCTTAGGGTAATGTGCTCTAATTAGTGTTTATCTAAATCTAGTTTCAAAGATTTGTACTAATCTTCCTCTGATATCAGTAGTAACGCCCCCACCCCAGTTACCCAGAGATGATGAACTATTATATAACATTGTCCTGATCACAAGAGATCAGAATCCTAAAAGACCAATCTATTTAGTAGCATTGGAAGTACCAGACACATTCATAAGATTCACATTACATTATAAAACAAAATACAATAACAACATTGTCCCATTTGAACAAAATTATTTCCATTATCCTATCCATACAGGTCATTCATAATATACTTCTTCACATCCTAGGAAATATAACACATATAAATAGGTGAGCCCAGATGCTCAGTAAAGATAACAGTATAGCAGAAACTTTCATAAATAAGCATAAACATTTAAGGGAATGTATAAGAATAAAACACGATCCTTTTAAACATAAAAATCATCATAATATGGAAAAAATTAATAAAATAATTACATTTATTTATTCACATGGATATTCTACTAGTCAAATAATCACATGTAATATCAATAGTCAATTTCATAATGATAGAACACATAATTCCAGACTTCATAACCACATATTCAAGGCCTTTTTCAAGACTACAAATAAGGTTTTTTCAAGTCCTTATGCCATGACACTAGTTTGTCTCATGAGACCTACTAATTCATTAAGGAGCTATGGCAGGATCCACCCATCACTTACTAAGTAAATGCATTCCTTATATGAAAGGTTTAAATAGAACATAAACATTCATACTAAAACTATCATAAAAAATTATAATACTTTAACCACAAAACATGAATGGTTTAAAGATAACATATCCATAGTCAATCATATCAGAAAACCTTTAATACAATATGGAAGATTTTTTTATCATAATTAATCAATATTAAACAAGTGTAAAATCCATGAAAAGATGTTAACATAGATGAAATCAAAACTATTTGAGAGAATTATCTGTTTCTTTTTTTGAAATAATTTAAAAGTCACATAATTATAAAATAAAACATTTATTTTGAAAATATTCTTATAATTTTGTCAGGAAAGATTTGATGATGTTATAACGGCAGAAAATAGGTGCACCCTCCATATAAGTTAAAAAAAAGACATTCTTACCTTAATTTTTTCGAAAAGGTCCTAAAGTACCATTTTTGGAAAATGATTTCATGATTCCTTTCAAAACATATAAGGTCAAATAAGGGTATAAATGAATTTAACCCATATTCTAGTAAATTGTAAAAATGTTAGGGAATACATTTTTAAGACAACACAGATGTAGATGATAAAGAAGTCCCAGTAGAGACGTATTAACAAACTCAGATAAGTAAAGAGATTGTAGAATTAATCCTTACCTTGTACTTTTCCTAGGTAGAGGGTACGGTAACCTCCTGTATAATAGTTAAATCATTTTTATTAAATTATACAAGAATTATATACATAATTATTATATCATATATGATCTTATAATACTGCTTTGTTAATAATATTTTAATAGTATCGTCATTTCGGGTGTTCACAGACTCGTTTTCCATTATATGTTTGGTTAGGTAATCCATGTTTGTTATCGGTAGGATGTATTTGATTCATATACAGAATAATATTATGTTAATAAATATTATTTTTAATCATTAAATGAAAATTATTCAAGAATTATTACTATGGGGACTGATTCTCATCGCATTCGTAGAGACAGTAATCCGTACATACACACGAGCGACAATATCATTATATTGAGATTGAAATAATATGTAATTGGATGGTATATCATATATAAATAATCATTAAAATGGTAAATTTATTATTTATATTATTACTAATAATTATTATACCCATCCAAATAATGAAGTGTTTGAATAACAAACTACACCACAATGTAGGGAAGAAAATCCCTACAAACTCACGTATGGTGACTTTGTCATTTATAGGATGGATAGAATAACGAATATGGTTTTACCATATTTATAATGACATAAAAGTATGTAGAAATTACTAGATTTATTATTTTGGTATGGAAAAACAAAGAAAGAGGAAGTGGAAGAAGAAATGAACTTGAATGAGTGTGGTGAAATTATTACCTCTTCTTCAGGTGTTTCCTTTTGAGTTGATCAAAAGGGGTCTTTAAGATGGAATTATGATCAATGTAAGGACTCTAGGTTTAATTGAGAGAAGTTTTGTAGGTATTGGGGAAAGGTTTGGCTGAGAAAAATGGCTTTGGAGGTGTGAAATTAAGAGAAGGGGAAGTATCCTTTTATAAGAGCGGTGAGGGTCACTTTAGGAAAATCCTGAAATATTATTTTATAATAAAATAATTTTCACTTATAATGTCTCCAAAATTATTAATTTCTAGGATAATGTGGGGATGGGTCTAAAAACTTTCATCCAATAAGTTTTTTATAGGTTTAGTTCACCATATTATCCTTATCGTTTTAGATTTAACTCTTAGTTAAATAGTTTGACATTTACCATGTCTCTTTGTATTTTTATATTTTATGGTTAATAAAATTACAATAAATATCCAATAGAACCCCATGCAGTTTTTTTATTGATATATATTACCTTATATAAGTCCTTTGGCTGATCCTTTATTTTTAGGAATACTATATCAATTAATAATATAGTATTCGTTTTAAAAACTCAATTATGTCAATTTTGACACAACATAGTATTTTATTTCTTTGAAAGACATAAAAACATTATCACATCGAATAATATTTATTTAATCCACCCTAACATGTCATATTAACATATAAAATTTGTGTAATTCATCATAAGTCTCAATTTACTTTATTTGGATATTTATAATATCAATTATTTTAATATTTCATTAATAAGTTAATTACAGCATCATCATTGTGTCATAATTAATTTAAATTATTTAATGTCTAAAAATTATAAATAAAATACCATTATATATTAAATAGTTTTATCTTTCTAATGAATATTTATTTTTGAATTTATATTGTGTATAACCCTTTTTTAAAAATGGTTTAGTTATTAAACATTGAATTTAACACTTTTAACTCTTCTTAAAAATAATAATAATAAATGTCCAAATCTAATCAAAGTGGACCAAAGGGGATAAAATTTTATTGCTAAGGTAGTTTTTGGGCGAATTACACTTATCAAAAAGAATTCAGACATGTGTTAGTGTAATTATGACATCATTTTTACTCTTAATTACCCTATTTACTTTTAACCGTGGTAAATAAAAGTCAAACAATATTATTCACAAAAATTTATTTTCATCTTAATAAAACACATTTTACTTGCTGATGTAAACTATTTCTCTTTTATTTTTTAAATTTAACTCACAAAAGCGGTAAAATTATGTTTTATTCAAAGTTGTAAATGCTCGTAGAAGGTGGGTAAAAGATGGTAAAAAGCTCAATAAAATTTTATATCTCTAAACTTATTATAAAATAACTCAGATGAATTAAATTGAACATATATAGGTATTATGTATCTATTTTTACCTAAAATAAATTAAAATAAAATAACTAATTATTAAATTTAAAAGTTGGTTTTAAACAATAATGCAGTGTTTTTCACTATTCATCGAAAATTTAATGTTTTCAAAAATATACCAAAAATTCACCCTAAGGTAATTTTTATATTCCGAATCCAAAAATGATGTCCATTTTGAAAAATAAAATTTACAAAATTTAAAAAGTGGGTATTACTATTCATAACGGCTAGTTTGATTAGTCGTGGTTTGTTAAAACTACATGTTGCGTACAACACAAGATACAACATTATTCAAAGGGAAATGTACCATAGAAGATTGGGGTGTTTCATTCTCCCCTCCTTAAAATAATTTCATCTTCAAAATTTATTGAATATTAACTCATAAAAATATTTGGGTGGTTCTTCATCAAAATTCCTTGGGTTCCAACATTTCCTCTTCCATCTTTTGGTTTCTCCATAGAACTTTTACCAGACGAGTCGTCCGGTTTCACAGAACTTGTTATTTGGTATCAAGAATCTTGACATGCTCTTCAAAATAAGATAGATCAGGTTCTACTTCAATTTCCTCATAGGCGAGTACATGTGTTGGGGTTGGCATGTGTTTTCTCAATAGTGATACGTGGAACACATCATGAACTTTGGAGAGACTTGGAGGCATTTTCAAATGATAAGCCTCAAGTCCAATTCGTTCTAGAATTTTGAAAGGTCCGATATACCTAAAACTAAATTTACCCATCTTATTGAATCGTATAATAGCCTTCCATGAAGATACCTTTAAGAAATCATGATCTCCTACTTGAAATTCCAAATCCATCCTTCAATTATCGGCATAGCTCTTTTGCCTACTTTGAGATTCTTTGATGTGGTTGTGGATAATCTTCACCTTTTCTATTGTTTATTCAACAAGTTCTGGCCCTACATGTTTTCTTTCACCAACAGCATCCCAACAAGTTGGTGTACGACTTCTTTTTCCATATAATGCTTTATGTAGTGTCATCTGAATACTTGAATGAATGTTATTGTTATGGGGAAATTCTATCAGAATTAAATACTAATCCCACATACCAAGAAATTCACGTGAGAAAGATCTCAACATGTATTCTAAGGTTTTAATAGTCCGTTCTAATTGTCCTTCAGTTTAAAGGGTGGTAGGCAGTGCTCGAATGAAGTTCAGTATCCAAAACCTTTTGAAGACTTTTCCAGAATATTGATGTAAAATGGGGATCGCGATCAGAAAAAATCGATTGGGGTACACCATAGAGTCTTAAAAATTAATAAATATATATTCTTTCCATATGTTCTAGTGGTAAATCTTCTCTTATAGCAAGAAAATTTGCTGACTTGGTAAGGCGATCAACAATGACCCATTTAGCATCATTCATTCTAGGATTCATTGGTAGTCCCATGACAAAGTCCATCATAATATCATCCCATTTCCACTCACATATGGGAAGATGTTTCATGACTCCTCCAGGTTGTATCCTTCCAGCTTTCACTTGTTGAAAAACCATAAATATTGACAAAAAATAAAAAATCTCCCTCTTCATGTTGTCCCTAGAAAAATATTCCTTCAAATCTCGATACATCTTGGTGCTCCAAGGGTGTATAGAGAAATTATAGCTATGTGCATCATTCAAAAATTTCCTTTTTAGATAAGGTATGTTAGGAACACAAATTGACTTCCAAAATTTCAAAATTCCATCTTCCTATATGAAGTCACTCAATATCCCATCATTCACAGCGTTAACCTTCTTTTGAAACTCCTCATCATCGGTTTGAGAACTCTTTATCCTTTCTAGTAAAGATGGACTGGAATCCATTTGAAAAAGTATTGATGTTTCACCTTCCATGATTATTCCCATATCCATATTTATTAGATCCATGAACATAAGATCTCCTTCTGTCATATTTTTTAAAATTCCATGATCCTTTCAGCTCAAAGCATCTACCAGCTTATTTTCATTCCTTGATTGATAGTGTATAGTGAAATCATAATCCTCATATAGTTGAACCCATATCTATTGCCTCATGCTGAGTTCTTTTTGTGAGAAAATATACTTCAAACTCTTGGGATCAGTATAAATCTCACATTTTTCACCATAGATATAGTCTCTCCATATCTTCAATGAAAATATTATAGTTGTTATCTCAAGATCATGAATGAGATAGATTTTCTCATGAATTTTTAGCTATTGTGATGCATAGGAAATAAATCTATCATTCTTACATTAGGACAGAACCAAGTCCTTTATTTGAAGCATCACTATAAATAAAAAAACCCATTCTTCCCTGAAGATAGATTCAAGATAGGAGAGATGAACAATCTTCTCTTTAGTTCCTCAAAAAATTCTTCACACTCTTTTTTACAAAAAAAGTTAAACCCTTTATACGTGAGCATGGTTAATGGGTTATCCAACTAAGAAAAATTCTGGATAAAACGTTGATAATAACCAGATAAACCAATAAAATTTCATACCTCAGTTATACTCGTCGGTGCTGGCCATTCTTAGATTTCCTCGGTCATTGAAGGATCAATAGAGATTCCATCCTTAGAGAAAATATGGCCATGAATATAAATCTCTTGATGCTAGAATTCACACTTGCTAAACATCCCATATAATTTATTTCTTTCTGAGGGTTTTCAGAATAGTACACAAGTGATTTTCATGATCTTCATTACTTTTTGAGTATACTAAGTTATCATAAATAAATACCACTAAAAAGTCATCAAGATATTATTTTAAAACACTTTTCATTAGATCCATGAAGACAGAGAGTGCATTAGTCATTCCAAAAGGCATTACTGTAAACTCATAATGTCCATACCTAGTTTGAAATGCTATTTTCAGAATGTATTCCTTCTTCATACACAACTAATGATATCCAGATCGAAGTTCAATCTTTGAAAAATATTGAGCTTCATGAATTTGGTTGAATAAATCATCAATGTGAGGTAGGGGATACTTGTTATTTATTTTTATAGAATTGATATCCCTATAGTCAATACACAACCTCATAGATTTGTCTTTCTTCTTAACAAAAAGGATAGGGGCTCCCCATGGAGAAACACTAGGTAGAAAAAATCCCTTATTACTCAACTCCTATAGTTGTTTCTTTAGTTCCACTAATTCCACAATGACCATTCTATAAGGGGTCTTCGATATTGGCCTTGAACTAATAATTAAATAAATGTAAAACTCAATTTCTCATTCTGGAGGATGTCCAGGTAAATCCTCTAGAAACACATCAACATATTCTTCCACAATAGTCACATACTCTATTTTAATATTCTTTTCATCACCCATAGTTTTTTTATTCTCTTCCTCCTTATTAATTGAATTTAGTAGATCTATCTGGGGTGGATCTAGATAATAATCAGATGGTGATGTTTCCTCTCTAAAAAATATTTCTCCTTATCATCATAAAAAAATTTAACCTCCTTATTCATAGAATAAATTTTCACATCATGGTCCAAAATCCAATCCATACTGAGGATTGTATCAAATTTAATCATGGTTATGATGATGAGATCAGTGGAAAAAGAACATTTATATACCCTAATGGGAACTGAATCACAATACATTGTTGTAATGATACTTCTCTTAGAAGTTTTGACTGACAACTACCTTGTTAAGTCAAATTGAAAATATCTTATTTTCTTAGCAAACTGGGAAGATATGAAACAATGCGATGATCTATAATCAAATAAAAAATTGGCTAAACATGAGGAAACCATCAAATTACCTACCACCATGTCTTTCTAAGCTTCAACCTTAGTAGTAGTGATTGCATAATATTGGCCTTGCTCCCTTGTCCTTTTTGAGGTATGCTTCCTTGGTGCATAGGATATTCATTTGCATAATGACCATTTTCTCTAAAATTGTACCATTCAACATTGACATCCCCTTTATTTCCCTTTAAATCACGAGTTGGGTGGCTTTTTTAACCACACATGTAACAGACTCCCATTCCCTTCAAGCATGTACCAGGTAGTTTCTTGCCACATTTTCTGCAGCATGGATATTCAAATTTCCCCCTCTTCCCCTTGTTTCCATTTCTAGAGTGTTCAACAAATCTCTTCTTATCTTTCTTTTCTTTGAAGTCATAAAACATAGAGAATTCCCTTTCTTTCATGATACCACATGAGACAATATATTCATATCATTAGAAAGATTGTGAGACTAATTCTCTAAAGTTAAATGGTTTTAACCCATCAAATAATCGTCCAATATTACTCATTGGGTTACATATATAGTCTCTATATGCCTTTCTAGCCTTGTAATGTTAGCCACATACTTTGAAGCATTCTCATCCCCATCTTACCTCAGACTCAGAAATGTCCTTTCCATATCCTCTTGAAGGTCATGAGGAATGTATTTTTGTAAGAAAGTACCTTTAAACTCCCTCCAATGCATGTTTGATACTTCTTTATCTTCCTTTATGTTTTTCATTAGTGACCACCATTGCTCTCAATCTCACGTGAGGTGATAAAATACCATGAAAACTTTTTCCCTCTCACTACTCCCCAAAGCATTAAATATTTATCAAAGGAAATTATCCATTTCTCATTTACCAATGGATTTTTAATCCCATTGAATATTGGTCGTTGTTTCCTCATGAAGCGGTCTTACATTGATCTTCTGCATTATGGATCGAGGTAGTCCATACAAGTAAGGTTATTATTTGTAACCTGAGTTATTTGCCCCTGAATTGTGATATGTTCATCAGCACCAGTTGTATCACTAGCTCCACTATAATTATCTTGAGTAGGATGAAAATCCCTACATGGATTATGATTTTTTATACGGTTCCCATTCCTTCCACTATGCACCATTTCTAAAAAATGGCATACGCTAGATTTGTTTATGAATCAAAATACATAATTCCAAATATGTAAAACACATATCATAAATTGAATAGTTTATTTATATAATCCATAATCATAAAAAAAATTCTTTAAGGAGGTATATACTCATAAATCCTTCATAATGGTTTCTAAAAATATGTGATTTATCCTAAGAATAACCCTAGAGAGTGTCATAACCAAGATTGCAGCAAGGCCTGTTATCGTGTACTAGGATATCCCTGGTCAAGCCCAAAACTCCATGTCGAAGTTTTCACTCCTAAGTACATCTATTCCAGACCTTCCTCTACCTACTCGTATCCAGATAGGGATGTATTGCTTAAAAAATACACAAAATGAATACATTACCAAAATTCTAAGAAGTTCCTACGTACTAATCTTCAAAGTCTATCTTAGGGTAATGTGCTCTAATCAGAGTTTATCTAAATCTAGTTTCCAATGTTTGTACTAAAATTACTATGATACCAAATATAACACCCTGACCCCACTTACCTAGAGTTGGTGCATTATTCCATAACATTGTCTTGATCACAATGGATCAAAATCCCGAAATACTGATCAGTTTAGTTTACTTGGAAGTACTAGATACATTCATAAGATTTTCATTATATTAAAAAAATGAAAAACAACAACACCATTATACCATTTGACCATGATTATTACCCTTAGCCTATCCCTTCAGGTTAGTAATAATATACCTCTTCGCTTCCTGGGAAAAGTAAAACATAGAAAGGGGTGACCTCAGATGCTTAATAAGGATAACAATATAGCGGAATCTTTCATTAATAATCATAAACATTTAAGGCAATGTATAATACTAAAACCCAATCCTTTTAAAATTAAATTTCATCATCATATGGAAATGATAAATAAAATAATCTCATTTACTTATTCACATGGATATTCTACTAGTCGAATAATCACATGTAATTTAAATATACATTTTCATAATGATGGAATGCATAATGCCAGACTTCATAACCACATAGTCAAGGCCTTATGTTAAGACTACAATTATGATTTTTTTCAAGGCCTTGTTCCAAGACACTATTTTGTATTATGAGACCTACCGATGCATCGAGGAGCAATAGCGGTCTTTACCCGTCACTTACTATGTCCAATGCATTCCTCATATGAGATGGTTTCAGCATAACTTAAACATTCATATTAAAACTATCATATGAAATGTTAATAATTTAACCATAAACCATGAGTAGTATTAAAAAAACACATCCACAGTCAAGCATATCACAAAATCATCAATACAATATGGAATATTTCTATCATAATGAATCAATTTCAAACAAGTGTTATATCAATAAATGGATGATAACATAGATGAAATCAAAACTATTTGAGATAAATATCTCTTTATTTTTTTTTTGAAATCATTTATAAGTCACATAATTATAAGATAAAACATTTATTTTGAAAATATTTTTATAATCTTGTATGGGAAGCTTCGACGATGTTATAACAGCAGAAAATAGCTGCACCCACCGTATAATTTAAAAAAAGCATTCACACCTTAATTTTATAAAAAAGGTCATAAAGTAAATTGTTCAAAAAATGACATAAAGATTACTTTAAAAAAATATAAGTTAAAAAAGGGTATAAAGGACTTTAACTCATATTCTAGTAAATATTAATTTCTATTTGAAATACATTTTTAAGAAAACACGGATGTGGATGATAAAGAGGCCCCAATAGATACGTACATATTAACAACGTTGGATAAGTAAAGAGATTGTAGAATTAAACCTTACCTTGTACTTTTACTTGGTTGAGGGTACATTAACATCATGTATAATTGATAATTAATTGTTATTAAATTATAAAATAATCATATACATAATTATGATATCATATATGATCTTTTAATATTGCTTGGTTAATAATATTTTAGTAGTATCATCGTTTTAGGTGATAACTAATTAGTTTTCCCTTATATTCATGGTCACAAAATCCATGTTTGTTATGGATAATATGTATTTGATTCATATATAGAATGATATTATGTTCATAAATATTATTCTTAATCAAAAAATGAAAATTAGTCTTGAATGATTATGATGGGGAATGAATCTCATCACGTTCGTGGAGACAGTAATCCGTACGTACGCACGAGTGAAAATATCATTATATTGATCATGAAATCATATGTAATTGGATGGTATATCCAATATAAATAATAAGTAACATGTTATATTTATTATTTATATTATTTATAATCATTATTATACACATCCAAACAATGAAGTGTTTGAATAACAATCTACACCACGACGTGGAGACGGTAAATCGTACGTACGCACGTACGGTGACTTTGTCATTTATAGGATAGATAGAATAATGAATATGGTTGTGCCATATTTATAATAAAACCAAAGTATGTAAAATGTAATGGTTTTATTATTTTGGTATGGATACAACAATGAAAGAGGAAGTATAAGAAAAAAATAACTTGAAAGAGGGTGGTGAAATTATTACCTCTTCTTCGGTTGAATCCTTTTGTGTTGATCAAAATGGATCCTTAGGTTGGATTTATGATCAATATAAAGACTATTGGGTTAATTTAGTGACGTTGGTATGGTATTTGGGTAGGGTTGTGCTGAACCAAATGGCTTTGGAAGTGTGAAATTTTGACAAGGGAATGTACCCTTTTATAAGAGAGGTGAGGGTCACTTTTGGAAAAGCATGAAACATTATTTTATAATAAAATAATTTTCATTTTCTAATGGCTCAAAAATGATTTCTTTATAAGATAATGTGGGTATGGGTTGAAAACCTCTCAACCATTAGGTTTTAGACAAGTTTATGTCAACATATTAACCTTATCATTTAGATTTAACTCTTAGTTAAATAGTATGACATTTACCATGTCTCTTTGTATTTTTATATTATATGGCTAATACACTTACTATAAACTTCCAAGAGAACCCCAAGTGGATCCTTATTGATATATATAACTGTATATAAGTCCTTTTTCTGATCATTATATTTTTAGGGAAATTATATCAATTAATAATATATTATTTGTTTTAAAAACTCAATTATGTCAATTCTGACACTATTTAGTATTTGATTTTTTTGAAATCCATAAATACTTCATTACTTAGAATAAAATTTATTTAATCTAACATAACATGAAATATTAAGCTGGAAAATTAGTTTAATTAATCATAAGTCTAAATTTAAATTTATTTGGATATTTATAATATGAATTATTTTAATATTTCATTAATAAGGTAATTACTGCATCATAATTATGTAATAAATAAATTAAATTATTTAATGTCTAAAAATTAATAATGAAATACCTTTATGTTGGAAATATTTTTATATTTATAATTAATATTTTTTTCTTAATTTATATAGTGTATAACCGTATATTAAAAATGGATTATTTAGTAAAATTAAAATTTAACACTTTTAACTCTTCTGTAAATAAAATTTAATAAATGACCTAATCAGAGAAAAGTGGACCAAAGGGGATAATATTTTATTTCTACAATTGTTTTTGGTCAAATTACACTTATCCAATAGAATTTGGACATGCGTTAGGGTAATTATGATATAATTTTTACCCTCAATTACCCTTTTTACTTTTAACCGTGGTAAATAAGTCAAAAATTACTATTCACAAAAAAAGTTATCTTATTGAACCCCATTTTACTTTCTAATGTCAACCGTATGTCTTTGATTATTTAAATTCAACTCCTAGAAGTGGTAAAATTATGTTTTATAGAAATTTATAAATGATCCTAGAAGGTGGGTAAAAGACGATAAAATGTTCGATAAAATTTTATATATCTAAACTTATTATAAAATGGATCCAATGAATTACATTGAACATATAGAGGTTTTATGTATCTTTTATGACCTATAATAAATTAAATTAAAAAAACTAATTATTTAAACAAAAAGTCGGTTTTGAACATTAACGTAGTGTTTTTCACTATTCATCAAAATTGAATGTTTTTAGAAAAGTACCAAAAATTCACCCTAAGCTAATTTTGATATTCTGAATCAAAAAATGAAGTCCATTTTGAAAAATAAAATGTATTAAATTTCAAAAATTGGGTATTACTATTTATAATGGCTAGTTTGATTGGTTGTGGTGTGTTAAAACTCAATGTTGCGTACAACGCAAGCTACTTCATTATTCAAAAGGGAACGTACCGTGGAAGCTTGGGGTGTTACAGATAACATAAGAGTTATGTATTCCATCAGGGGATTATTAATTGAATGTTTACAACATGATAAAAATTCATAACTCCCCTTTTAAGGTCATATGTAACTATTATTTAAGGGGGCTTAGGAATAATACATGATGAAGGTATAGATACTATATATAATCCTATTCTTTGGTGATTAATGAAAATTTGGGAAATATAATTTTTATGGAATACATAATAGAGTGATAAATATGATTTGGGTTTATTAAGTGATTTTATGATGAGGTAATAAAGGAAACAGATTCATTAAAAATTTGGAGATATACTCTGAATTGTAATAATAACCATCAAGAATAATGATTAATTTTATTTTTGAAGAAGTATATTATATTTTGGGGAACATTATTGATTATTTTATATTATGTTATTTTATTATTAAAACTATTTTATGAATAAATATTGAGTTAATTTAGGGAATAATATATAATTATATTTTTTTAGTGAGGAATTATTTTAATACATAGATATTACATCTTTTATGGTGAATATTCAATTAATTATAGAAAAACATGCCTAAGTACCATAATATTCTAGTGACATTTTTGACGAGGTTCACAATATTTTAATTTGGTGAATGATCTTTAATATCTCAGATAATAATAATCTCATTTTTAACTGTTCATAGACTTGTCGTACTTAAAACCATTCATCATAGCATGGGGATAAAGAACATATGAAATGTTGGGGAAAAATCTCTCAAGGTAACATTGTAGCATTTTTGGGATGATTGTGTTTGTTGAAGAAGCAGGTCTCAATGGTGAATTTTCAATGTCTAGAGATATTGTTTACAATCCATGTTTACAAAGAACCATGAAAAAGGAATAGAAAATATGGATGAAGTATAAAAGAATAGATACAAGGTGGCATCGGTTTCCAGTGTTTTCCAAATTTATTGCATCCAACAGTTTGAGTTTGTTGGGCATTGCGGAATATGTATTTTCTTGAAGATATCATAAAAATATGGAAAAAGCATGAGTTTCATGAAGATGGGATTCTTGATGTGGATTTTTTCAGAGACCTGAAGAAAGTTGATGGTGTTCATTGTGATTACGATAAGATTCATGAACAGAAGCATTAAACAACATTATGGTTGTGAAGGGCATTGCGAGTGGGGCTTCGCAATGAAGGCGAAAAAAAATTTACGAAATGATCTGAGATTACAATGAGATTTACAATCTGAACATTTTCACGGTGATTCATGATATAAAGAGAATTTAAGTGGAAATTTTGGAGCTTCACAATTTGAGATGATGTGGCACTGACTTCATGTGGAAGGTTCAAGGGTCGGTGGAATCTCTTATAAATAGACCTCAACCACCTCGAGATAAGTAGAGAGTTTTCGATGAAAATTTTGTTTCTCTCAACTCACAAAGGTGATTCCCGAAGGTAGTGTGCTTCGAAAAGAATTAGATTTGTGACGACTATTTTAGCTCTGCAAAATTGGTGTGTTCTGTGTTGGCTCAGTGAGCTTCGTGAAGGAAGTCGCTCTATGACAACTTGAGCTCTGCGTTGGCCTATGATTTTCAAAGGCTTGAGATTTGTGAAGTTCTGAGCTCCGAAAAGTAGTGTGCTCCGCAAGGTTGTGAGCTCTACGAAGGTGTGTGCTTCACAAAGAGGCAGTATCATCACAAAGGCTTGTTTGTGCTTCACAAAAGTGGTAACTTTGCAAAGTATGGTGATTTGCGAAATATTTCCAAATTTTGTTGTCCAGTGATCAGAGACAAAGAGGTATTCATCTTCAAATGAAATTAGGACTTCAATAGAGCATCTACATACAATAGAGTATGCATTTATTTGTGATAATGAGGATAACTGCAGGTCAATAAACTATGATGGGATCTTTTGAAGAAGTAGTGAGCTCACTTAAGTTGAGAGAGAAGTGTCTTCTCAAGTAGGGAATGGTTGTAAACTAGGAGGGACAGTGAGTCCACTTAGAACATCTAAACAGTAGTGTGCTTATAGTGGATTTGGTACATCTATACATTAACAATGTATTCTCCTTGGAAGTTTCCCAATGAGCGTAAAAAAGTAAAATTTCTATGTCATGTGCATGCTTTAAGATTCATTTATACTCTTCAATTGGAAAGACGGAGAGAGAATAGGGTTTTTTCTAACAACAAAAAAAGATAAAAAGGGGAAGTTGTTTTAATTAGTCATACCATGATTCACCCCCCTCTCATGGTATCTATCCCAGTGGACCTAACAATTGGTATCGGAGGGAAAGGTTGATATTAGTGTTCCTATCTCAAATGGAGGTCACTAATCATAAAGGGATTCTGATATTCAATGGGATGAACTTTAAGTTATGGAAGAATTAGATGAAACACTACTTCCAATCATTGTAAATCGATGTGTTCACAGTTTCAATGCATGGAATAACAACCGATATTAATAGTGGTGCATTATTGGAAGCTGATCATAGAGAATTGGTTACTGATGCCAATAGAATTAATGCTTTAGGGGTATCCCTATCTAATGCTATCTATACGAAGGAGATGTCATGAAAAACATTACATGAAATGTGGGAAAAGGTATTGAATATATATGAAGGAGATACAAAAGTCAGAGTGTCAAAGATGCAAGTGTTGTGGGACAAGTATGAAGATCTGGGAATGAACCCAAATGAGACTGTTGATGCATTCTTTAACAGCGTAAATGTTGTAGTGGAAGACTTGCAGGGTCTTCTAAAAGTTATTGAAGACATAAATTTTGTAAATCACATCTTGATGAAACTTCCACATTGATTCAATCCGAATGTTTCAGTTTTGGAAGATAAATACTAGAAGGATATAACATTGGACAACTTGCACATCATGCTTAATTCATATGAAATGATAAATGATGATAACGAAGAAATGTGAAAGGGGAAATCCAAATAATTGGAATTCATGGCCCTAAAGAAGGTCACCATTGACGATTTTCCGAAATAAGAAGAGATAGATGAAGTGATGTCATTCCCCTCCTCAAATATTCAAAGAGAAAAAATAATGTTTAAAGGGAAACTTTCACTAGCATTCTTTTGATGTGTAAAGATTATACACCTTACGGCAAGGTGCCCTAAAAATCTCCAAGAAGACGATGAGGATGAAGTTGATATTCCCAAGAAGATGTATCCAGCCTATGTGAAAGGAAAGAAATAGTTCAAAAGAAATTTCTTTAAGAAGAAGAATCTTCTTTCACAAGAATATGCCAATTCCGATGATTCTGAGGATGAGTAGGTTAAAGATTCTAAGAACTAAAAGGATTTTGGAGAAAATTCTATGGTGGAAGTTGTCGAGACTACTCGGAAAAAAGAAGAAATTGACATTGACGAGGAAGAAGAATTTGAAGTAAGAGTTGATATGGAAGATGAGTTATAGGATTCTCCTAAAAGGATAGATGTTTGGAGATCAAAAACAAAGAAATCCAACAAAGTAGTTCATTATGCCCCACTCTTTATGTAGAAGCATGTAGAAGAGGATTATGAGTTGATGGAAGAAATTAATAAGCTCAAGTCATCAACACCAGAGGACTCAAAATCGGCTAGTGATTAAAAAATCAATATTGAAGAAAATAAAAGGGAAATTGATGGCCTGAATAACACAAGGAAAGATCAAATCAAGCATACTAAAGAACTTGAAGGAGAAGTTTTCAGTTTGAGGAAAAAGGCTAAAGATCAACAAAAACTCTTGAATTCTACTAAGAGATCATGAAATCAGATCAATCATAAAACCATGAAGCTGAAAGTGGTTAATAGTGGTTTAGTAGAAAGGAAGCATAAATTATGTTCATATGCTAAGGAAGATTGAGGGTCTTGATCTAAAAAAGCTGTAAAAATTGATCCTAGACTGCAAGCACCCCTTCCAAGATTAAAGGTTGATTTGGGCACAAAGTAGAATTAGAATATTCAAATATCCAAAGGGGATACACACTATGCATAAGTCACACGAAGGAATGCACCTTATATCAGGTGTTATTGTTGTGGAATAGTGGTACATTCACAGTATGGGTGTTCTATAACCAAGAGATATCGAAGGGAATAAGAACCGATGTGGTAGCCAAATAGAGAACGGTTCTCTAAAACATATTTCCAAAGGATACTATTTTTGGGTCAGTGGATTTTGGAACATGGATAGGTACTATAATTTGACCATATATATGAATGTCCCAAAGTAGAATCAAAATATTCGCAAGCAGCAGATCAATAAACCAATAGGTGAGTTGAAAATGAAAAATATATTTATATCTTTGAAAGATGAAGTTGGTCCATCGAACTCTAAGAATGATCAGAAGTCCCAATCCACACTGAGTGTGAAGGAAATAATATAGACCAAGAATAAAAAGGATGAGAATGTAGTTGTTCCAGAACAGTGCTTTGAGAAAAAGACTTACCGGATTAATTTTTGAAGGAAGCGGTATTGACATCGATATACATTTCTAACAGGGCTCTACAATGTCTGAAGGAAGCAAAAACATCGTATGAGATGTGGTATGGGATGAAACCAATGATGATTTACTTTTTAATCTTTCTTAGTAAGTGCTTTACTGTAACATCCCAATATTTCATAGTATGTTATCTCTTCAAAGTAATCCAATAACTAGCGCTACACGCAACAATGAGTTCAAGCGCACCACGACTTACCAAAATAACCGTTCAAAAAGTGGTTATGAATAGTATTAACTGAATTTGGAATTATTTATATATCCTATATAATATTAACATTTATATTTTGTGTTTCATATACATAATATAAGGAAAAATTCAATTTCTCAGATAAAATAAGTATTTTTAAAAAATGCAATTTTACTGCCTATTTAATAGAGAATATTTTCAAAAAAATATGACTCTTTTATAAATATTCAATTTAATAAAATTAAATTATTTTTTAGAATCGAGACATAAATAGTTTGTTTGGATAAATTTTTTGTAATTTTCTGATGCTTTTATATTTTGATGAATAGTGAAAAATACTAAAATTTAATTGAAAACAACCTTTTTAATCAAAATAATTTATTGTGTTAAATTATGAATTTGAATGGTTTGTATGTATAATGAGATTATTTTTTATCAATTAATACAATGTATATAATTATAAGTAATTTCACATTTAAATTTGACATTAACACATGTCCATCTTTTGATAGTTTTTACTTTTTAAAACCTCATTTTTTGGTTTTGACAACGGTAATTAATTTTAAATTAATTAATGCAACTTATATGTTTTTAATTTTGTAAAATAGAATTCATTTTTGAATTCGGAATATCAAAATTATCTTAGGATGAATTTTTGGTATTTTACTGAAATCATTCTATTTTTGATGAATATAGAAAAACACTGCTTTATTGTTTAAAACCAACTTTTTATTGAAATAATTATTTATTTTATTTTAATTTATTTTAATTCAAAGAAGATATATAATACATATATATGTTCAATGTAATTCATTGAAGTAATTTTATAATAAAATTATATGTAGAAATATTTATTGAACTTTTTACCGTCCTTACCCACCTTCGAGAAACATTTGAAAATTTGCATAAAACAGAATTTTACCACTTCGGTGAGTTGAATTTCAAAATTACAAGATACATGGTTGATATAAATAAGTAAAATGTGGTTCAATAATATAAAAATAATCTTTTTTGAATAGTATCTTTTGACTTTTATTTACCATAGTTAAAAGTAAATAGGGTAATTAAGTGTAAAAATGATATCATAATTACCTTAACACATATTCTAATTCAATTGGATAAGATTAATTAGACCAAAAAACCTTAGGAATAAAATATGATCACTTATGGTCCACTTGGATTAGATTAGGAAATTTATTATAATTTTATTTGATGAAGAGTTAAAAGTGTTAAATTCATTGTTTAATAACTGAACTATTTTTAATATAGGGTTTTACATAAGATAAATTAGACTATTAATGTTGAAAATAAATCTAAAAATATTTCCTACATAATGTTATTTTATTTATAAATTTTTTACATTATATAATTATATTTATTTATGACACAATGATGATGCAGTAATCACCTTATTACTGAAAGATTAAAGAAATTGATATTATACATATCCAAATAAATGTAAATATGAGACTTATGATGAATTAAAAAAATTTTATTGGATAATATGACATAGTAGGGTTGATTAGATAAATTTTTTAGAAGTGATAAGTCTGTTATGACATTCAAAAAAACAATGTACTAAATAGTGTCAAAATTGACATAAATTAGTTTTTTTTAAACAAATACTATATTATTTGTTGATATAATATTCTTAAAAATATAAGGTTCATCCATAGGGATTAAATAATATAATATATGTCATTAATTAACCACTTTATGTTCTATAGTATGTTTCGAGTATGTTTATTAACCATATAGTGCAAGTATAGAAGAATACACAGTAAAAGGTAAACTATTCAACTAAGAGTTAAATATAAAAGATACGGTTAAAATGGTAAACTAAACTTGTCTAAAACCTCTTTTTTGAGGGGATTTAGACCCATAACCACCTAAGGATCTAAATAAATTCATTTGGAGCCATTATAAACCGAATATTATTGTATAATAAATTTATATTGTAATCTTTTCCAAAAGTGACCCTCACCCCTCTTATAATAGGGCACTTCCCCATCTCTCAAAATCACACCTCCAAAGCCATTTGGCTCTGCCAAACCCTGCCCAAATATCCTCCCAAATTCCCTCAAAATAACCTAGAGTCCTTAATTTGATTATAAATCCATCCTAAGGATCCCTTTTGATGAAATCAAAAGGAAACACCCGAAGAAGAAATAATAATGTCACCACCCTCTTTCATGTTCATTTCTTCTTCTAGTTCTTCTTTCTTTGTTTTTTTCATACCAAAATAAAACCTCTAGTACCTAATACATACTATAATGTTATTATAAATATGGTACAAACATATTCATTATTATATTTATTCTATAAATGACAAAGACACCATAATGCGTACATAAGGCGTACCGTCTCCACATCGTGGTGTAGTTTGTTATTCAAACACTTCATTATTTTGATTGATATAATAATGAGTATAACTGAAGTATATAATAAATAAATTTTTTTATTTATTCTGTATATATGATATAACATCCAATTAAATATGATTTCACCATCAATATAATGATGTTGAGGCTCATGAATACATATGGATTACCGTCTGCACGAACGCGATGAGATTCATTCCCTATCGTAATCAATTTAAGAATAATTTTCATTTTATGACTAAAAATAATGTTTAAGAACTTAATATAATTCTGTATATGAATCAAATACATCCTATCAGAAACAAATATGTCTTACATAACCCAACATATAAAGGAAAACATATCAGTTAACACCCAAAACGATGATGCTACTAAAATATTATTAACAAAGCAATATTAGAGGATCATATATGATATCATATTGATGTATGTGGTTCTTATATAATTTAATAATAATTATTTAACTATTATATAGGAAGTTAATGTACCCTTGACCAAGGAAAACAAAAATTTATGGGTTAATTTTATAATCTCTTTGTTATCCGAGGTTTTTCTTACGTAAGTGTCTACTGAGATCCCTTTATCTTCCACATTCGTGTTTCATAAAAATGTATTTCAAATGATTACTATTTACTAGACTACAGGTTAAATCCATTTATACCCTTATTTGACCATATATGTTTTGAAAGGAATATTTTTTCCATTTTACAAACAAGGTACTTTAGGACTTTTTCTATAAAATTAAGGAAGGAATGTACTTTTTTAACTTCTATGGCGAGTTACGCTATTTTCCATCGTTATAACATAGTCGAAGATTCCCATACAAGATTATAAGAATATTTTCAGAATAAATATTTTATTTTATAATTATGTGACTTTTAAATGATTTCAAAATAGAAAGAAGTATTTATTTCAAATAGTTTTCATTTTATCTATGTCAACATCCTTTGAGGGATTTCAAACATGTTAAATGTTGATTTATTATGATACAAATATTCCATATTGTATTTAAGGTTTTGTGATATGATTGACTATGGATGTCTTATGTTAATACCATTTATGGTTTATGGTTAAAGTATTAGCATTTTGTATGATATTTTTAATACAAATGTTTATGTAATGTTTAAACCCTTTAATATGAGGAATTAATTGGACTTAGTAAGTGACGAGTGGAGCCTGCTATAGATCCTCCATGCATCAGTAGGTATCATGAGACAAACTAGTTTCTTGGCACAATGCGTTGAAAAATCATATTTATAGTCTTGTCTTAAGGCCTTGACTATGTGGTTATGAAGTTGGGCATTATGCGTTCCATCATTATGAAATTGGATATTGATATTAAATGTGATTATTCGACTAGTATAATATCCATGTGCATAAGTAAATGGTGTTATTTGATTTATCTTTTCCATATTATGACAATGATTAAATTTAAATGACTTCTATTTTTTTCTTATACATTAACTTAAATGTTTATTCTTATTTATGAAGGTTTCTGCAATATTTTATCCCTGTTGAGCATCTGAGCTCACCCCTTTCTTATGTTTTATTTTCCCAGGATTCATGAAGTGTATAATGATTGATAAGAATGGTTAATCTAGGGGATTAGTGGAGTTATCAAAGGATAATTTATGTTTAGTTTTATTTTCTAATGTGTAATATAACATTCATTAATGTAATATATCTTCCAAGACTTCTAATCTGATCGGTCTTTTGGGACCTGATTCCTTGTAATCATGCCAATGTATTAAAATAATGCACCGACTCTGGTCTTTTGGGGTCAGGGCATTATAGTTAGTATCAGAGGAAGTTTAAAAAAAACAATGGATATTGATTTAGATAAAATTTAATTATAGAACAATACCCAATGATGGAAATTTATGATTAGTATAGAAGAATTTCCTAGAATTTGTGTAATGTAGAGATTTTATAAATTTTCAACCAATACATCCCTATCTGGATACGAGTAGGTCGAGGCGGCTCTGGTACAGATATACCTAAAAGTTAAAACTCTGACAGGAAGTTTAGGGTTTGACCCTAGGTATCCTTGTACATGAAAACGGGCCTTGTTGCACTCTTGGTTACGACACTCCCAAGGGATATGCTTAGGATAATTCACATTTTCAGTACAAGACATTATGAAGTAATTAGGAGTAAATAACTTCTCAAAGAAAACATTTTATGATTATAAATTCTATTCACAATTGTTTCAATTTACATTAGGTATTTTATAAGTTTAGAATTATTCATTGTGATTCATAAACTAACCTAGTGTATGCCATTGTTTAGAAATAGAACCTAGAAGAAGGAATGAGAATTCCAGCAATATACATGATCAAAAGATTAAGAAGGATCATATCTTTCATGTTATTAATCCAAAATTTAAAATGGAAATAGTATCCCACGTATTCTCATCATATAATAAAATATTATCATGTGTTAATAAGATAAGTAACAAATTCTCTCAGTTCTATGGCTTTGAAGGGAAGCAAGAGAAGAAAAGGATGGAAGAGAAATTTTTTGATAAAGGGAATATGGGAAAGAAAGATTTTCCCATATGTGATAACTATGGAATGAATCACCTTGGTAAAATCTTGAAGGGAATGGGAGTTTTTATAAGTGTGGAGATAAAGGGAACCAAGTACGTGATTGCAAGGGTATGAAAAAGGTTTCAAATGTACAATGCTTCATCTGCACAGAGTTGGGACACTATGAAAATTAGTGTCCCAATCATCATAGTATACCAAAAATGATGTTGTTGGATAATAATCAAGTTAGGATATTACCAAAGATTAAGAGTAATGAATAGTTTTCATATTTTGATATTAAATAATTATGTCATTTGAGTGTTTTATCAATGATGTAATGGTTATAATAATTATGGATTATAAAAGGATTGTACTACAGTACTATTTCATTATGGAATTGAGATTGTGTGGTACCAAAAAAAAGTGATCAATAGTAAGTTAGACTTTTTTGTAAAATACTTGGATGAAGGAAAGATAAACTTTAATATGGTCATGATACTGTGGTATTGATGTTTGAATAAGATATTATTGATTTGGATAAATTATATTGGATATTATTGGCTATATCGGAACTAATTAATGTTTTTTATTCCATCATTGTGGGTGATTACAAAATTTGTAGATTTTAAGAGTATATCTAGTAATCAGTGATTTATATATGGAATAAGGAAGTACATACCTATTCAAATATTTTTTTTTGTAAATTCATTTTATTAACACATTTTAAGAGAATACACAATGAAAGTATTCACATGTATATTATGTGATATTCCTTATAAATTTTGGACTGTGAGTTTAGACAGATGTATTGTGGATAATTCTAAAGGTTGGAATATATTAAGTTTTATATTAGATAATATTGTTATGGTTAAATAATTTCTTGATATTATTTTTTCATTATCATAAAATGGACTACTTGGAGGTCGGGCGACAACCCGTCGCGTCTGGAAAGGCCGCGAGACTTGAACCTGCAACCGATGGGCGACAAGGGTAATCACCTACCACTGGTTTACGTGATGTACTAGTTTGTAAAATGTATCTTTTTTCAAATAGTATAGCATCTGAATTATAAATTCATTATGTTTGTAACCCTATACGATTCGAATAAATAGAATATTTTTGAATTCTATTATCCTTTGGAGTGAAAGATGAGTTTGTGGTAGGAGTTAGTTGAAGGATGAAACTCAACTTTCCAAGTATATTTTTCCCTATTATTCTATGATTAAATTAATTATTAATCTTTATGAAAGGGATATTAAAACCAAAAAAACATTATCCTAATACCTTTTCTTTTGTTTAACTGATGATATTTTACATCATCTTAGATTGATGGTTTTGAGGCCATCAATTTTACACTTGTTTGTGATCGATGACCTCAATCACTCCCTATAAATATTTATGTTTTCCCTCCAATTATGTGTCTCTAATTTCCACCAATGTTCTTAAACTTGAGATCATAATTTGGTGGTGACTATTTCATTTACCTTTCCCTTTAATTAAGACTAAATTTTATTAACCTAATTTTTTATGTGGGTTTTTTGCAAAAGTATTTTTCTATTTTTAAAATTTTATTTTCAAAGAAAAATTTCAAATTGCGATGGACCAATTTATTTAAAGAGGGGAGACTGTAACACCACAATATTTCATAGTTTTTTATCTCTTCTAATTAATTCAATAACTTGTGTTATACACAACAACGAGTTCGAGCACACCATGACTTACCAAACTAGCAGTTCAAAAAGAGGTTATGAATAGTATTAACTACATTTTGAATATTATATATATCCTATATAATTTCATCATTAATATTTTGTGTTTTTTAGACATAATATAACGAAGAATTCAATTTTTCAGATAAAAGCAATATTTTTCAAAAATGCAATTTTTCCGCCTATTTAATTGAGAATATTTTTTAAACAAATATTTGACACTTTTATATATTCAATTTAATGAAATTAAATTCTTCTTTAGAATCAGGAAATAAAAACTTAGTTTGGATAAATTTTTGGAACTTTTCTAATAACTTCTATATTCTGATGAATAGTGAAAACACAAAATTTTAATTGAACCCCACTTTTTTATTCGAAATACTTTATAGTGTTAAATAATGAATTTGAATGATTTTTAAGTATAATTAGATTATATTTTTATTAATTAATATAGTTTACATAATTATAAGTAATTTTACATTTTTATTTGACATAAACACATGTCAATCTTTTGATAGTTTTTACTTTTAAAAACCCCTCTTATTATTTTTGACAAATGGGAATTAATTTTAAATATATTAATGCAAATATTATGTAATGAATCAGGTACAATAGAATTCATTTTTGAATTCAGAATATTAAAAATTATCTTAGGGTGAATTTTTGGTATATTTTTTTGAAAACATTCAATTTTTGATGAATAGTGACAAAGACAACGTTATTGTTTAAAACTGACTTTTTATTTAAATAATCATTTATTTTATTTAAATTTATTTTAAGTAAAAAATAGATATATAATACCTATATATGTTTAATTTAATTCATTTATGTATTTTTTATTAAAATTAGTTGTATAAATTTTTATTGAACTTTTTACCTTCTTTTACCCACCTTCTATGAACATTTGCAAATTTCCATAAATGATAATTTTACAAATTCTGTGAGTTGAATTTAAAAAATATGAGAGACACTATTGACTTCAGTAAGTAAAATTTGGTTCAATAATATGAAAATATTTTATGGTGAATAGTATCTTTTGACGATTATTTACCACAGTTAAAAGTAAATAGGGCAATTAAGGGTAAAAATGATTTCATAATTACCCTAACACATGCCCTAATTCTATGGGATAAATTTAATTCGACAAAAAAACAACCTTAGGAATAAAATATGTTCCTATTTTTTCCACATGTATTAGATTACGACATTTATTATTAATTTATTTTAAAAAAAAAGTTAGAAGTGTTCAATTCGAAGTTTAATAAATAAATATTTTTAATATAGGGTTATAAATAAGCTAAATTTGACTATAAATATTCATTAAATATATAAGAATATTTCCTTTGTAATTGTATTTTATTTATAATTTTTGGACATTAGATAATTAAATTTATTTATGATACAACGATGATGTAGTAATTGCCTTATTAATGAATGATTAAAATAATTGATTTTATAAATATCAAAATAAATGTAAATTGAGGAATATGATAAATTCCAATAATTTTATAGGTTAATATGACATTTTAGGGTTTATTAGATAATTTTTTTAAGTGATAAGGTTGTTACGACTTTCACAAAAACAAAATTTCAAATAGTGTCAAAATTGACAAAAAATAGTTTTTAAAACAAATAAAATATTATTGGTTGATATAATATTCCTAAAAATATATGGTTTAGAAAAAAGGACTTAAATACGATTATATATTTTATTAATGAACCCATTGAGGTTTTCTTGGATTTATAGAGTACGTTTATATACCAAATAGTGTAAGAATACAAGAAGACATGGTAAAAGTTAAACTATTTAACTAAGAGTGAAATCTAAAATATAATGTTAAAATGGGAACCTAATCTTGTCTAAAACCTATTGGTTGAGATGATTTCGAACCATAACCACATAAGTCTTTAAATGAATTCATTTCTAGCCATTATAAACCGAATATGATTGTATAATAAATCAATATTCTAATCTTTTTCAAAAGTGACCCTCACCCCTCTTATAAAAGGGCACTTCCCCTTCTATCAATATCACACCTCCAATAAAATTTGGCTCGACCAAACCCTACCAAAATTTCTTCCAAAAATACCTCACATAATCCTTGAGTCCATAATTTGATCATAAATCTATCATATGAGCCCTTTTGATCAACTCAAAAGAAAACACCCAAAGAAGAGGTAATTTTTCTCCACCTTCTTTCAGGTTCTTTTCTTCTTCCACTTCTTATTTCTTTGTTGTTTCCATAAAAAAATAATAACTCCAGTACCTCTTAAATACTATGATGTTATTATAAATATGGTAAAACCATATTCGTTATTTTATCCATCCAATAAATAACAAAATCACCATACGTGCGTACGTACAACGTACCATATCAACATCGTGGGGTTGTTTGTTATTCAAACATTTCATTATTTGGGTGGGGATAATAACGAGTATAGATTATATAAATAAAAAATATAACTTTTTTATGATTCTTTATATATGATATATCATCCAATTACATAAGATTTAAACATCAATATAATGATATTGTCGCTCGGGCATACATACAGATTTTTGTGTCCACGAACGCGATGAGATTCATTCCCCATCGTAATCATTCGAGAATAATTTTCCTTTAATAATTAAAAATAATTATTAAGAACTTAATATCATTATGTATATGAATCAAATAATTAATATCCATAAGAAACACGACTTACATATCCAAGAATATAAAGGAAAATAGATTATTTAACACCCGAAATGATGATACTAATTAAATATTATTAATAAATAAATTTTGGAATGTAACATATGATATCATATTTAGGAATGTGGTTCTTATAAAATTTAATAACAATGATTTTACTCTTATATAAGAGGTTGAACTACCATCAACCAAGGAAAAGTATAAGGTAATTGTTAATTTCACAATCTCTTTATTATCATAGGTTGTTCTTACAAAAGTATCTACTCGGACCTCTTTATCATCCACATACATGTTTCTTAAAAATGTATTTCAAAATATTTTTACTATTTACTAGACTATGGGTTAAATACATTTATAAATTTATTTGACCATATATGTTTTGAAAGTAATTTTCTGTCATTTTCCAAATAAGGTACTTTATGACCTTTTCGACAAAATTAAGGTAAGAATATATTCTTTTAACTTATACGGTGGGTGCGGCTATTTTCCGTCATTATATCATCGTCAAAGCATACAATAAAATCTTATAAGAATATTTTAAAATTAAATGTTTTCTTTTATATGTATGTGACCTTTAAATGATTTCAAAATAGAAAGAGGTATTTATTTCAAATAGTTTTCATTTCATCTATGTCAATAACCATTGATGGATTTTATACATGTATGAAGTTGATTTATTATGAAACAAATCTTTCATAATGTATTGAATTTTTTATGTTATGATTCACTGTGGATGTGTTATTTTTATACCATTCAAGGTTTATGGTTAAAGTATTAATATTTCGTATCATAGTTTTAATACAAATTTTTGTGTTATGTTTAAGCATTTTCATATGAGGGATGAATTGGGCATAGTATGTGATGGGTGGAGCCTGATATGACTCCTCTATGCATCAATAGGTCTGAAAAGACAAACTACTGTCTTGTCATAAGGCCTTGAAAAAATATTATTTTTAGTCTTGGCACAAGGCCTTGACTTTGTGGTTATGAAGTCTGGCATTATGCATTCTATCATTATGAAATCGGCTATTGATATTACATGTTATTATTTGACTAGTAGAATATCTAAGTGAATAATTAAATGGAATTATTTGATTTATATTTTCTACATTATGATGAAGTTTAATTTTAGAAGTCTTGTGTTTTATTATTATATATTTCTTTAAATGTTTACGCTTATTTATTAATTTTTCTGATATATTGATATCCTTACTGAGCATCAGAGCTCACCCATTTCTTATGTTTTATTTTCCCAGGATTCCAAGAAGTGTATTTTGATTGACAAGTAGGGTTAAGCTATGGGATTAATGGAATTCTCAAAGGATCATTTATGTTGTGTTTTATTTTCTAACGTGAAATGTAACGTTCATGTATGTAATCTATTTTCCAAGACTGGTAAACGGATTGGTCTTTCGGGACCTGATTCATTGTAATAATGCCAATGTATTAAAATAATGCATTGAATATGGTCTTCTGAGGTCATGGTGTTACATTTATACTCAGCAAATAAAAACACATGAAATTTAAGTCACATAGAGATGAGGGAATATTCCTTGGCTACTCAAGAAAAAGCAAAGCATATAAATGCAGTAATAAAAGGCCAGGGACAATTAGTTGAGAGAAATAACGTCACTGTTCTGGAAAATGATGAAAAAATTCAAGAACAGAGTGAAGAACTTCTTGATGAAAGCGATGAGGATGAAAACAACACAGGAGGAGAAAAAGTTGATGATGCTGATTTAAAAGAAGATACTGATGATGAGAATGAAGAAGAAAAATCTATTTCTACATAGAAGCTGAGGATTCGAGCTGAAATTGATAGAAAAAATATGATTGGTGATCAATCAGATCCAGTTCAGATAAGAATAATGAAATAAATGCAGCAGATATCTTTCTTATCTTAGTTAGAGCCTAAATTCTTTACTGATGCATCTGAAGAGGAGAAACATGTTCATGCTATAGAATGAAGAGCTAGATCAGATTGAGAAGAATCATAAATGGGAGACTATTTTGAGGCCAGCTGATAAGAATGTCATCTGTACTATATGGGTCTTTCAAAATAAGTTGAATGAATATGGAATAGTGATTTAAAAAAATCATGACTACTGTGCAAAGGATACTCCCAGACATAGGGAATTTATGTCGATGAGACATTTGTGCCAGTTTTAAGGTTGGAGACAATCGGATTATTCCTAGACATTGTAGTGCAATGAAAGTTCATGGTGTTCCAAATTGATGTCAAATCTACATTCATGAATGGGATTATGGAGTAATATGTGTATATAGAGAGGCTAGATGGTTTTCTCATTCATGAGGATGAGAACAAGCTGTGTCGGCTAAAGAATGCATTAAATGGGCTGAAACAATCACCGAGAGCATGATACTCATGGCATGATCAGTATTTGAAGAAGCTTGATTTCCAGCATGGTTGAGTTGATTACAATCTCTATTTCAACAAGAATTGTAATCAAAGGATGATGGTGCTGGTTTATGTCGGTGACATAAAATTTGGTGGATTAGATGAAGCACAATGCAAAATATTTTCTGAATTCATGAAACATGAGTTTGAAATTTCTATGATTGGTGAGATGACATTTTTCCTCTGTTTATAGGTGACACATGGAAGTAATGGAACACTTATTTCACAATCCAAATATTCCAAAGAGGTTCTGAGAAGATTTAGAATGGGAATTTCAAAAAAGATAAAGACACCAGTTGCAACCCGGATGAAATTATGAAAATACGATAATGGAAAGGCAGTTAATATAACAGAATACTGGATGATCACTGGGAGTTTATTGTACATGATAGTGATGAGACATGATATTGTTTTTTCTAAATACCAAAAAGCGTGATATCAAAGTAATCCCCAGGAAATCCTCATCCTTTTAATGAAAATAATACTTCGGTACATCAAGGGAACGATGGACTTTGGCTTGATATAATGTGACAAATCTCATTCACAATTATTGGGATATAATGATACAGATTGGGTCGTCTCAACGGATGACTAGAAATCAACGTCAAGAGGCACTTTATATCTTGGTATATTTTTTATTTCTTGGCTAATCAAGAAACAAGATTGAATTTCATTGAGCACCGTAGAAGCTAAGTATATTTCCACCACTCAAGCCTGCACACAATTATTGTGGATGAAGCACCAGCTTGATGATATTGGCGTTGAAGTGAAATCTCATATCAGAATCGAATGTGATAACTCAAGTGCTATAAATATCAGAAAAAATCACATCCATCACTTAAAGACCATGAACATTGAGATAAAGTATCATTTTATCATGGAAAATGTGGAGCAGGGAATCGTGAAGTTGGAGTATGTTCCTATCGAACAAGAAGTCGCAGATATTCTGATGAATGCCTTACCATAAAAATCTTTTGATAGGCATCAACTGACTCTGGGAGTTCAGTTGATTCCCCTCACTTGAAACAATGAAGATGCGGACCCCCCTCCTCAATGTATGGGGTGTTTTTCTCTACTCTGCTACTATGTGTTATTTCCAATGTCTCAGCCACAAAGGAGTGAGCTCTGGGTTCATTGACAAAGGGTGAGAAATAGTGACTCCTCAAGTGGGAAAAACTATGGACAAGGACAGGAGAAAATGTCTTAGTCAAATACATGGGAAGAAGATGACAGGTGGAGTAGCAATACTTGGTGAGAGCAATGAAATACGGGGAGAGTTTTGAAATTTGATGATGCTATAAGTGATCGATCAAAGAATAGTTATCATGATAGCTAAGGATCGTGATAAAATTAGAAAAGTGATGTGGGAATGGTGTTTGAAGGATTCTATCAATCAAAAATTGGTATTAGTTTATAAATTGGTATCAGTTTGGATTCAGTGGTCGGTGTTAGAAATGAAGTGATTCTTTGATGAACTTTTCATTTACTCTTGTTTCTCACACCGAGCACAGCTCATGTGGGATTATAGTATCTGGGGAGTGAATCTTTGGTCTCTATATGAATCACATGAGGTGAATTGTGGTTGATGATGGATGGAGTTTCAGTGAGGTATCAAAGTATAGAAAATCATTTTAAGAAGAGTTTTCAATAAACACAAAGGGATAGATTGTTTGGAAAAAATATCTCAAGGTAACATTGCATCATTTTTGGGATGATTGTGTTTGTTGAAAAAACATGTTTTGATGGTGAATTTTCAAGGTCTAGAGATGTTGTAGACAATCCATGTTGATGAAGAACCATGAAAAATCAATGGATGATCTGGAGGAAGTATGAAAGAACATATACAAGGTGGTGTCTTATGACGCCGAAAAGTGATTAAGATGGGAAGAATGTTTCACGATGACAAAGCAAAGTCATATTCAGACCTGGAGACTCGGTTCGGGGGGGCTAGAGGTGTTGTTCGTGAAAAATGGTGATGGGTGAAAAAAAGGTGGGTCACGTAGAAAGATCCAGGATTTGTGAAGAGTCCCCGACGCAGGCACGAAATAATTTCACGCCCACGCCCCACGCGGTTGACATTTCGCGCCACCACCTCTGGCGCACATTTATTTTGTGACGAGCGGTTTTCCTCACCCCTATACTTCTATAAATAATATGCGACCCCTTCCATTTTGCGGATGATGAATCTGAACCGGATCTCGTGCGTGAAATCTGTCTTCCGCGCCCCCAATTTGGCCTTCAAGTACGGTACTTTTCTCACAAAGTCTCCCCGGGGTCTGCCTTCATGTGAGATCCCTATGGTTTAGACTGAATATCAATCACTTCGGTGTTCCCCCCTTGCACGCAATTCCTTCCATTGTGCGCAGGCCGGAAAATTACATGCAATTCCTTCCATAGCGCACACCCGTATCCTTGGGCTCAATTCATACTCATTGCGCGCAAAACCTCTACCCTCAATTACATGCAAGCATCACCGATTTCGTGCCAGCCCGGTGTTTTTCATGTAGGTCCATTATTTCATGTGCAATCCTCAAAGTTCGTGCACAATTCCCTAGGACTCCTCACCACGGTGCTCTTCTTCTGGGTTCCATTCACGGGGGCTTTTTGTGCCCTGGGTATCAACATCATGCACCGTTATCCTGTGCGAACTTCTAGGCTCGTACGAGGTAAATTCAAATTCCCTTGGACAATTCCTCATGTTTCATTGATTTTCCTCAAGCTTCTTTGCATATGCACACTAACGCCTATTTCTTCTTCACATAGCCACACTAACGTGGACCCCTCGATGGTCCGCCCCACAACACCCCCTCATTACAGCATTGCCCATGCCTTCCCTCCCACAAGGAGTGGAGGGTACCGATTATGTAAGTCCTAGTTGTGTGGAGTGAACCCAACTCATCCGAGCTGCAGGACGTTAAACTGCCAAGTGCCATCGTCCTCAACACATGAGGTTAAACTATGACATGGCCTCGTGCATCGCACGCATGCCCCCCCCCCCCCACCTCGGACATTATCGATGCCCACTTGACTTCACGAGGATGGTATCATCCCTCACAGGGGGTGATATCCTCCTTATTGGTGTGGAGTTGGTCCGCGGGGAAGGGAATCCACCTTGGTGTAATCCCATAACATTTCCTGCAGGAGGCAGCACCCATGTTCTTCCTCACTCCCTCGGCGCCAAGGCCAACTAAGGGTGTGATGGGTAACAATGCTTCTCATTTCTACCATCTCAAATCCCTCTCCTGCTGCGCTTTATCTCCCTCAGGCCTCCATCATGGAGTAATTCCCGACACATTGGACTGCTCAAAACGTAAGACCCTCTTCATTTCCCACAGACATACCCTTCACAATGTGATCATCAGGTCTCTGTGAGCTCTTGTTTCTCACACCAAGCGGGACTCACATGATCTTTGAGTGAGCACCGACCATGAAACACCTTGGGCCAACTCAGAGTGAAAGCCCCAATCCATCCCTAACTATGGGTACTTTGATCAATGTCAAGGCATAGTACTTAGGAGGCCTCCATGAGGTTCAATCCCACCATCCATCTGGACCCTAGGTATACCTTCATGTCGGTATACCAACACCATGGGCCGCCTCAAAGTGTAAGCCCCAATCCATCCCGAACAACGGGGACTTTAATCCATGTCATGGCATGGTACATAAGAAGTCTCCATGAGGTTCAAGCCCCACCAACTTGGGCCACCTCAGAGTGTAAGCCCAAATCCTTCCCGAACTATGAGAAATTTGATCCATGTCAAGGCATTGTACGTAGGAAGCCTCCACGAGTTTCAATCCCACCATCCATCCGAACCCCAGGTCCGCCTTCACGTTGATTTACCGACACCAGAGGCCGCCTCAGAGTGTAAGCCACAATCCATCCTAAACTATAGGGACATTGATCCATTTCAAGGCATGGTATGTAGGAAGCCTCCACAAGGTTTAAGCCTGACCACCTTGGGACCCCTCCGAGTTTAAGCCCCAATCCATCCCGAACTACGGGGACATTGATCCATGTCAAGGCATGGTAAGTAGGAAGCATCCACGAGGTTAAAGCCCCACCACCTCGGGCCACCTCATAGTGTAAGCCCCAATCCATCCTGAACTACGGGGACTATGATCCATGTCAAGGCATGGTACGTAGGAAGCCTCCATGAGGATCAAGCCCCACCACCATTGACCGCCTCAGAGTGTAATCCCCATTCCATCCCAAACTACAGAGACATTGATCCATGTCATGGCATTGTACGTAGGAAGCCTCCACGAGGTTCAAGCCCCACTACCTTGGGCCGCCTCAGAGTGTAAGCCTCAATCCATCCCAAACTATGGGGACTTTGATCTATGTCATGGAATGGTACGTCAGAATCCTCCTTGAGGTTCATGCCCCACCACCTTGGGCAGCCTCAGAGTGAAAGCCCCAATCCATCCCGATGTATGGGGACTTTGATCCATGTCAAGGTATGGTACATAGGAATCCTCCACGAGGATCAAGCCCCCCCCCCCACCCCCACCTTGGGCCGCCTTAGGGTGTAAACCCCAATACATCCCGAATTACGGTGAAATTGATCCATGTCAAGGCATGGTATGTAGGAAGCCTCCACGAGGTTCAAGCCCCACCACCTTGGGCCACCTCAGAGTGTAATACCTAATCCATCCCAAACTATGGAGACTTTGATCCATGTCAAGGCATGGTATGTAGGAAGCCTCCATGAGGTTCAAGCCCCACCACCTTGGGCCGCCTTAGAGTGTAAGCCCCAATCCATCTTGAACTACGGGGACTTTGATCCATGTCCAGGCATGGTACATAGGATGACTCCATGAGGGTCAAGCCCCCAAAATCATGGGCCACATTAGAGTGTAAGCCCCAATCCATCTCAAACTATGGGGAGTTTTATCCATTTCAAAGCATGGTACGTAGGAATCCTCCATGAGGTTCAAGACCCACCACCTTGAGATACCTTAGATTGCAAGCCACAATCCATCCGGAAGTGCGTGGACTTTGATTCCCTACCATGGGGATACATAGGAAACCCCTTTGAGGTTCAATCCCAACACCCATGTCTCATCCTTATCTCTCCCTCGAGCCCATGTGTCTCGGAAAGCTCATGCCCTAACCTGGTGGTTTCACTTCCTTTGGGTCCCATCAATGTGTCCATTCTCACGGGTCACCTCCTCAGGTGTCCCATCGTCCCACCAAACTACGCGGACTTTGATTCCCTGTCATGGGGATATGAAGGGAGTCTCTTAGAGGCTCAAGCCCAAAGAAATCATCCATCATAATTCTTACCTAGGATACCCAATCCCAGTGAGATAAGGCCACCTCATTCCCCTCCAAAGCATTCGGGAAGCCGCCCACGTGCTAGCCCCAATATCAGTGTTCCCTCAAGGGGGTTCCTCAATCTGATCCACTCTAATCAGTGTTCCGATCAGTTCGATCCATCTCTGCTGGATGTTAAACTTGCAGAATACCCTGTGTTAAACATTGGAAGTTGAAGAAATCCTTAGATACATGCCCATGGAATATAATTCCCCGCGTCTGATGTGGGATGCCTCAGGATTCTGTGCCCTTGATAAGCCAAATAATAAGGGACAGAAGATAGACATTCAAATTCCCAAGTGTCAAGACACGCCAGTGATTCCCAATGTGACTACTCTCCGAACCGAAAGTTTCTACCCTGACCGGACTCCATGTAATGTCATGAAAAAAGCGACATAATTAACTGGTGTCCATGAAAATATGGCGCTGGGAAGAGTTTCACGAACTACATCTTAAATATATGAGGGATACCTGGACTAGGTGATGAGCTCCGAGGAGGAATACACAGAAGGAAGAACCAACATCCCATAATCCCATTTCAATCAAGGAGAAGACATCCTTGAACAAGGAATAGATGTCTCCCTCATTTGGAAAGAGAGAACGCGGGGCAACAACAGTGCTTCTGCCTCATGACGGATGCATGCGTGCCACCAGAGAAAGCATCAGAAATAGAAATGGTGTACCCGACGTGAATGGTGTTCTATTTAGCATGGAGGCTAGTAGTGTTTGGGGTATCCATGGATAAGCATGTCATCTTACCCCATCATCCGGTACCAGGTCCCACCATGCAGGCCTGAAATGAAACTCGCAAGAATTTGGGATAGTCAGGATGTTGAGAATTCCGTCCTGCGACGTTCATAGAGTGGATCCCTCTTACCGGCCATGGAAGACGGAATGTCACTGTGGAACTGGTTGTCGATTTCTTTTCCTATAAGTATTAATGAGTTCATATCCATGCTTTCAGGAACCATGTTTTTGCATCTGGAGCCCGATCACCTGCCCACCGGTGCAAGAGTAGGGGAAATATAGATGCAGCTACCCCACATGGTTCTACATCATCCATAACGGCTTCGACCTCCATGACTTCTGGGAACCCACACCCCCTCTCCCCATTAGTGATTATCTAGTGAAGGGTAATTAATGACCATGAACACAAGTACAAGGAAGAGGGGGTCATCTGCACCTGGGATATGGCCCGCTTGGATCTCGAGGCCACTGCACCTCACTGTCAGTGCTGCCCCTTAGGGTCGTGTAGGGAGCTGCTACTCCCCACCCCAATATTCAATCATTTCAGGAGCGTGTCCCCGGAACGCCTTGAAAACTTCCTCCCTTATGACGAAGAGTTAGGGGATGTCCTGGTTGGTCCAATTGGAGTCCCACTTCAAGGGATCTCGGTGAGGGCTCCCACCAGGTCGTGTCAGCGCTGTCGCCCGGTTTCCCAATCCCAGAAGAAGGTAAGCCATGCGGTTGCACCCCCGGCTCTAGTTCGTATGACCCGGCTCTAGAGTCAGGTGCAAATGGAAGAGGGTTTCCGCCATGGGGCGTCAACATCAGCGACTACTATGGACCGAGCCACTACTGACACATATTACCAACTCGCTGTATAGGTTGAGTAGGGGAAGCTATATTCCTGACCCAAATCGAGGCCCCAACTGCCCCACTGGAAGGTTTGGTCGACTCTCTTGGTCGCCAGCACAGTCGATGATCGTTACGGGCCAATCCACAGTAATTCCACCCACTATACAGGGCTACTCCATACCACCACTATAGAAGGTGTGTGCCCTCCCAACTTCCAACCTCAGATTGGAGATCTTACCCATTCCACATTTAGCCCAAATAAGGGTCTTCCCCATGACAGCAACACTTCGTGTGGGGGTCTCTCCCGTGATCACTACACTGGGTACATGGTCGCTCCCACTGTTGCGGACTACGAGTATGGAGGCATTGCATGTCCAGCCACATGCCAACATGGAGGCCCTCCCCATGTCCCTATGCCAATCAGCGAAGGTCCTCCTCTCCCCAGCGATCGGGGAGGTGGAGGCCAACCCCACTTCACCAACTCCCAGCACGGAGGTCCTCCCCATGTCCCTTTCGACATTTTTCCGAGTGCTCCTCGCACCCCAGATTTCTCGAGTGGGAACCCTCTCCGCCTCAGTGCCAGTATGGCCAGAGTACCCCATGTTGGAAATCAGACCTGTCCCAAGGATCCATCTAGGGGCAGGAAGGCGGGTCATCGCCGCCGCAAGAGGAATTCCGGGGAAGGTTCGACTTGAATCAAACTAGTCTGCTTCTCGGACTCTGAGGTGGAGTACGACTCAGCGCTGGAGCCCTCTCCTCAGCCCTTCGAGTCAAGGGTTAGGGCAGTAATGAGGCGCATCAGCCTCATGATCTCAGAATGCGAGATCTATATGATCTCTTCCTCCCTCCTAAGGTATATTTAGGAGGATGAGAACATGACATGTCCCTAGGAACCGACCACACAGTCACCACCGTCATCTCCAGAGGTACTTTCTATCTTGGCTAGAGACTATGAAGGGTTATTTTGGGAGTCAATGGAAGGAGATACAAGACATAGCCCAACCTCGGTAGATGCTGATGATGTATCCAGAGCTGTTGTCTCCGTTCTATCATATCGTGATAAAGAGGCCGGGTCACTACAATCCTTAGAGGAAAGCCCGAGGTTTGGCAGCCAATCTGCCCGCTTGTCGTATTCTCCGCCGACAAGCCCACCGGCCTAGTGGCCTGCCTCAATGCCTCTATGAGTTCCTCAGCCACAATAAGTTGATGAGTGGGGAAACCAAAGGCTAGACCCTGAATTTGATCCAAGGAGCTTCTGGACTGTCCTCGCAGCAGGCCACTTCCTTGAGAATTTTTGGCCAGTCACAGGACCAAATTTTGGTATGCCAGAATCTCTCACCCTAGAAGAGTTTGATTGTTTTTGCCAGAACCTCTGGGCGACTCACTTCCGTGTGTGCCACCGGTGAGTGACTTATCCCCGAAGCCCAGAGCATCATGAAGACATCAGCGAACAATGTCGTCTAGTTGATCTGGACACACTCCTCATTGTCCAGCACCACGAGTCCCCGGGTCACCTTAGGACCCTCCAATGACAATGCTTCTAGAGTTTCCATGTACTTTGTAAGGTTATTAAGGAGGATACCCCCCACACAAAAGTCTGTGATGGGGGGAAGTACGCTTCCCTCCTCTTTAGTTCTATTCGCCGACAACCCGACTCACTTCACGACGTCGAGGACATACCCTCGAGAAGAGTTGCGGTCAACATGATTGATCTGTCGGGAGGGGAAAATGAGTTTGAGCTTCTCAATAGGAACCTCCTCCCTGAGGGTGTTCCCCCACTACTGGACCCTTCGGGGAGAGTTTATGAACAGTAGAGGAACCTCATATGTCTCCCTCTTCCCAACGAGGCATTGTTACTCATCCGAAATGTTAGTAAGGGCAAAGAGCACGTCCGAGCTGCCAAACACTCCGAACCGTCAGCCTCAGTGGAAAATACGGAAGAGGGCCCCGAGAAGGCCACGCTGCGACAATGGATTACTTAGTAGAAGAAATTAGTTGATGAACTTCTTGCTGAACGCATTGCAGAGCGATGACCCGACTACGGTGATCCTAGGTCAGGGAAGCAGGGGCAGGAACAACTATCCCTCCATGAGATTCCCCTAGGAAACCCTATTCATGTGGTATTCACTGATAGGGTGGAAGACGGATCCCATGGTAAGAGGGCGCAGGGTGTCTCACCGAACTCTCTTGAACAGCGGGACAATCCAAGGAACCCTGCTCGGACTCCTAAGGAATCCCCAAGGGTCGCTCTACCGGCTGCTCCACAAGCCACTGAGCTTGGCCTCTGCATTGAAGAGCCCAGAAACGTGATCGTGGTTAGGGATCCCCATCGGGACAGGGACCCGCATCTAGAATATCCAATGACATCATCGCCCGCCTCAAGGCTTTAGAAATGCGACAGCTGGCCATCCCACCTGATGGAAAGCCATATCCGGCATGGGTGGATGACATGCCAGCACCCTCGGGATTCAGAAACCCCACCTTATCCCCCTTTAATGGGATGGGTAACCCACCACAACACCTGGACCACATTAAATCAAGGTGTGGGACTATGTTAGGGACCCCAGTGCAGCAGGAGGCCGCCAAGCTCTACTGTTTTGTTCAGACACTGGAAGGGCCGTTATTTATTTGGTACAACCAACTCCCCGTCAGATCCATGACCAACTGGGAGGACCTTCACAAGCAGTTCCATTCCCAATTCAGATCTACCACCCAGAAAATGAACATCGAAGAACTCTTCAAGTGCAAGAAAAGGCCTGATAAGAGACTCGTGGATTTTGTCGCCTGATGGAAGGGGCTCACATACTCCCTTCACAAGCCACTAACTCTGAATAAATTATGGACGATGTGTGTAGGGAATGTCAAGACCAAACTGGGTCCCTCTCTGATCACTCATAACTATCTCGGAGGGTTCTGAGACTTCTCAGATAAGGCCCAGTGCCTCGAAGAAGCTCTGCAATATGCTAGTCAGGCACGTGCGCTGCCCCTTGTGATCCAATGAAGGAGGTATTACAAAGCCGAGCTCATCGTGGTGGCCTAGGTAGAGGCCCCTAGGGAGCTAGAATTGCTACCAGTGGTGCCATCTCTACATCCCCACAGAGGTCTGCTGCCACGGGTAGAGTTTCCCACCCAGCAGCACCCGCTATAAAATCGGCAAGCACCCCCACATAATGCGCCGCCAGCACCTAAGTGAGACAATCAAGTTCGGATTATTCGGCAGGCTCCTCCAGCCCCCTATCAGGGTCAGGCTCCTAGAGCCCCCATTATGGACAGAAGGAATTAGGCCTACTCATTCGATGAGGCTTAGGTCCCCGGTTACTTCTGCTGTGCCTTAGAGTAGGGAATTGTACGAATGCCTGAGTGCCATAATCCGAAGAAGGTGAATCTCACTGGTCACCCCAACTACTTCCATTATCACCGGATCCTGGGGAACACCATCAAGAAATGATATGTTTTCAGGGATTATCTCCAAGACCATATCGACAATAACATAGTTTGGTTGGGCCCGAGCCTGACAAAAGTGGCAGGTGTCTTTGTAAGGATAGATAGTGGTAGTGATGGTGGAGGTGAGTGGAAGCAGGTTCCTGATCGCGAGTCCCAGAATTATAATGACTGGCTAGCTCAAAGGACGGTTGCCCATGCCCATGGCATTATCCGTGCACGACTGAATTAGTCAGAACCTTCAGAAGCTGTGGCCACCACCTCTACGTCATCATCCCAGCCATCCTCTTCCCAGAAGAGAAAGCATCGACGACGTAAGAAAAAGCATTGCACCCCACCAATGCCTCCATTTTCCCGCACTCTCAGTGACTTTATTCCCCCGAAGATGGGGATTCCCCCCAGGATCTGCCCAGTGGTGGATGATTCGTCAAGTGATAGGCAAGGGTACACTTCAGTTAAAACCGTCAAGTTGGTAAACCCATATATGACTCCAAACTAGGGGGAGTGCCTGGAAAACCTCTCCAATGTCCCCAGCCGACGCCAATGTCAGCAGATCCATAGCCATATAGGTCATCTGGGCATGTCAATTGGCACCTCTAGCCAGGTTGTGCATGCCAATGAGACTAGACAGCAGGCCCATCACATAGATCAACACTCATAGCCTCTTCATCTGGTGTCGTCAGGACCACCTCCACCAGAATTTGTGCTACTGGATCAGGAAGAACCACTTCGGTCGTGCCAGAGCCATATTTTCCCCACTACGGGCCGATCTCATCCATTTGGTCCTCATTCAACAGCCACTCTCCGGGCTTCAGTTAGTGAGCAGTGGGGTGTTCCAAGAAGTAGTCAGCCACTGGTCTAGCCAGTAGGGCCCTCCATGCCTTCCATCACCGAGCGACTCCATGCAAGTAGAATTTCATGCCTGACACTGAAGTATGATGTTCTCCAGCACCTCACAGGCATCCCAGCGAGGCTCTACATCCTTGAAGCCCTTTTCCTATTTCCAGATATGTTTGACGCACTCGTCAAGGCTTTAAGATTCCCCCTCTAGTTTGAGATAGAGATAACAGCTGTAGAAGATTTCCATGATGGAGCTATTGAGGATTCCGAATGTCAGGCCATCAGTTTTTTCTCTAGAGAGGATGAAGGCTCCCCCATACAGGGGACCATCCGCCTGCTCTATATTGCCGACCAATTTAATGGCGTGGAGTTCCACCTCTGTCTCATTGACACCAACTCTGGGATCAACCTTATCCTAATATAGACACTATGGAAGCCTGGGTTATCTGAAGATGACCTAAATCCCTCCGATTTACGAATCCAGGGATATTATAGGACATAGCAGACCCTGGTCGGCAATCTCTGTCTGAAGACCCAGTTCTGTGGCCTAGTCTCTAGCACTGAGTTCATGGTTGTCTCCCAGGACACCGCATAAAATTCATTGATGGGAAGGCCATGACTCCACCTTCATGTGGTGGTCCCCTCATCATATCACCAATGCCTCAGGTACTCCCTTAATGGTCGATTGGGCGTACTCCAAGGTGATGCATCTCCTTTAGCCTCTTGCGAAGCCCACTACATGGATGCTGATTCTTACAAGAGCAAGGATAAAAAAGTACAGGCAAGTGATGTTGAGCCTTTAAACACTATGACCGACCCTTGGGCAGGCCTGAATGACGCCTACGTCTTCCTGATCCATCTGTTGGAGGCCATGACTCCCAATATGGGGAAATGTTTTGTCATTTCTAGGACAAAGGGGAATTTTTCTCCCAAATCCAGGTGACATCGGAAGATCACTTCATATTCTTATATGAATTAGGATCTAGTGATCCTGGAACCTTTGAATCCCATCAAGAATCGGGACGTCCGGCTCATGGAAACAGTGGTCCGTCATACTTTCCTGTTTCGTCGGGATTGAATAAGTCGTCTTTGACCGACGTGCCACTACTTCTTTGATATTTTCAACTGTGGCCCCTTGGGCCGGAGACCAGATGGGATCGGGTCAAAAGCCTTCATAGCCATAGTCTTGGAAGCTCCAGAGTTTTTTGATGCAATAACCACCGTTGCACAAGCTGGTAGCAGCCTCTCATCAAGGTTGGGTAGTTTAGAAGCATCTTCCCCCACAGAGGATCCCTCTATAAGTGGAGAATATGATTTAGAGGATTATCTCCCTACCTTTTAAGAGGGCATCTCAGCCACGGTCGACGAGTTGGTACAGGTGAGCCTCAGAAGCGAGGCGGACCCGAGACCCACATTGATCAGTGCCGACATGTCCCATGAGAGCATCAATGGTAGGTAGGCTTCCTCAAACAGCACTGTGATGTGTTCTCCTGGAGTTACGACGAGATACTGGGATTAGATCTTCAGGTAGTCGTCCACCACCTCGGCCTTCTGGAAAATCATCGGGAATTCAAGAAGCCTCCCAAAATGATGCACCCTTCTCATGGTTCCATGGTCGAGGCCGAAGTGGACAAGCCCATCAGAGCCAACTACATTAAGAAGTTCTAGTACCCCAAGTGGCTAGCCAACATCGTGCCAGTCAGGAAGAAGAATGGGCATATCATAGTTTATATCGACTTCTGAGACCTCAACCGCCATTGTCTGAAGGATTTTCCCCCTTCCAGTGACATAATTGTTGATTGACTCTACGGCGGGGTTCCAAGCCCTCTCTTTCATGGATGGTTACTCTGGAAATAATCATATCTGGATGGCCCTCGAGAATGAGGAGTCTAAAACTTTTAGGGAACCACAAGGTACATTCTGTTACTAGGTTATTCCCTTTGGCCTGAAGAATGTAGGGACCACCTATCAACAGGCTATGCATCACATATTCAACTCAATCTTGGGAACATTGGTGGAATGGAATGTTGAAAACTGGTAGTCAAATCTCACTATCTCGAGGACCATCGCAAGGACCTTGAGAATGTGTTTGGTTTCCTCCATTCCCGCCACCTGAAGATGAAAGCGTTGAAGTGTTACTTCAGGGTAACTTCCGAGAAGTTTCTTGGATTTTCTTCCCATAATACGGAATTGAGATCGACCCAGAGAAGATCAAGTCCATTAGCCAGATGCCCCCCGCCCCTCGAGCAATATCCGGGATCTTTGAAGTCTCCAAGGCCACTTAGCCTACATATGCTGATTCATTGCGAATATGGATGGAATGTGTAAGCCCTTTTCTTGACTCATGAGGAAGGGAACCACTTATGAGTGGGATGAGGAGTTCTAGATCTCCTTTGAGGAAATCAAGAAATATTTTCTCCAGCCTCTGATCTTGATGCCACCTATCTCTTGGAAGCCGCTAGTCCTCTATGTCAATGCCCTGGAAAGGTTCCTCGGCACCCTTCTCACCCATAAGAACAATGAAGGGACAGAGAACAACCTAGACTATCTCAACCGCATGATCCTCAATACAAAAACCAGATACTTCACCATAGAGAAGAGCTTCCTTGCGCTCGTATTTTCTGGGCAGAAATTGCAGCATTACTTGGAGCACCACAATGTATTGCTAGTGTCTCGAGTAGACCAGCTGAAGTATATTCTTGAATCGACCCATGTTGACTAGATGACTAGCACAGTGGACGGTGATCCTACAGCAGTTTGACATCAGGTTCATGCCTTATAAGGCTATCAAGGGATAGGCGTTGTAAAACTTTCTAGCTACCCATCCAACCTCCGCGAATCAGTCCATGTTCCTGGATTTTCCTGATGAGGCAATCCTCTTAGTCGATCAAGTTGTCCCATGTTGGAAAATTCACTTTGATTGTGCCTCCTGGAGTCCCACCGGTAGGAGGCTCAATGATCCTGGACTCAACATAGTAGGCCGAGGTATCGTCCTTATCACTCCGGTGCAAGTCATCCTGCCATACTCATTCATATTGTCAGAAGGCTGCAATAACAATGAGGCTGAATATCAGTCCCTCATTACTGGTCTCGCGCTGACCGTTGAGATCAATGTGACCCACATTGATGTGAATGGGGACTCTGAGATAGACATTATGTAGGTAAATGGTGGCTATGTTGTCAGGAAGCCAGAGCTTGTACCATTGTTAGAATGCACCATCTAGCTAATAGCCTAGTTCCTTTCTTGGCCAGAGGTTATCCATGTCCCTCAGTCATATAATGGTCGAGCGGATGCTTTGGCAAGCTTGGCTGCATCACTTACAGAGCCTGAGCATGATGATCTGATTATCCACATGACGCATCGGAGATTCATAGCTCATGCTACCCCAGATGGTGTTGATGTCCCACAAGTAAGCCATCTTACCGCCGGTGCCTCTGCGTCAAGACCCCCCCGAGTCATCTAGATGCGATGATCAAAGTGGTTTCCTATTGGAGGGCACCCTTGGTCGAATACCTCCAAGACAATACTCTCCCGTCATACTGGGCCGAGCATGAGCTAATCCAACACCGTGTGCTGTAGTTTACTCTCTATAATGGTCCTATCCTTGAACAGATCCTCTATAAATGTGGATATGATGGTGTTCTCCTCTGTACAATACAAGGGGTTGAGATTCCACAGGTCATGAAAGAGGTTTACGCCAGTTCCTGTGGTACCCATCAGGCTGTGCCAAAACTGTCTCACCAGATTCGGAGATTAGGGTACTTTTGGCCCTCCATGATCCAAGACTACATCGAGTTCGCCAAGAGGTTCCATGCATGCCATGTTCATGATAAATTTGTGCGTCATCCACTAGAGCTTCTCCGCACTACCAATTACTCTTGCCCCTTCGCAGTCTGTGGATTAGATGTCATAGGACCATATCCTCTGACAACGGCTCGCCAAGGACTCTTCATTCTGACCGCTAGGGATTTCTTTTCCAAGTGGGAAGAGGGAGTTCCGATCAAGGAAGTAGAGGCCCATTCTATCGTTGACTTCATGAGTTATAATATCTTCTATCGGTTTGGAGTACCCCATGCTATCCTGACTGATAATGAAACCAACTTTCATGTAGTCAAGCGGAAGAAATTGTATGCCATGTACAAGATTCGCACTAACCATACCTCCCGCTATCATGCGCAAGAAAATGGATTGATTAAAGAGTTTAATAAAATCTTCTATAACATTATGTAGAAAATGGTTTGTTAGAAAAAGATGAGTTGGACGGATAAGCTCCTCAACGCCCTCTGGGCTTATCAGATGACGAATCGTAATTCCACCCAGGTGAGCCCATATTCACTGGTGTACGGAACTGAGGCCGTCCTGCCCATCGAGATTCAGTTTCCATCATTTCTCACAGCGGTCTATGACCAGCAAGATCCGGATTGAGTGGCTGAGATCATTCTAGCTGATTTAGAAGCATTGGATGAGAATTGGCTTCGTGCCTTGCACAACCTAGAAAGGCATCAGAGCAGGATGGCATGAGCATTGAACAAGAAGGTTCTCCCCCGCTCCATCTTGCATGGTGACTTGGTACTTGCCTTTAGAGCACCAACGATCCCCGGTAGGAAACAGCCCATGTTGGAGCCCAAATGGGAAGGACCTTTCATTGTTAATAAGTGTTATCCCAATGGAGCATACTCCCTGGTTACCATGGATGGTGAGTGTATAACTCCTCCCACCAATTCTGGGCTCCTCAAACAATATTTTGCATGACCCTTTTTTGGGTCCTCCATGACCTTAAACTGGATTACCGGTCTCGCACAACCTTAAATTGTCGGTCCTCCATGATCATAATCTGCATGCTAGTCCCGCATGACGTTAAACTATATGTCGTCCCACATGACGTTAAACTATATCTTCAAGAACTATGTGTGGATTTATCCCCATACTTATGGGATACATAGGACTGCTTGAACATTTAGATTTTGGGTCCAACCCCATCACTCAGAGATCTCCCGATCTCCCGGTCACCTAGGCCCCTTGGCTTGTCCCTCTCCACGAGTGGGATATATAGTTGGGGTATAGGGTTATTCCCTTTTTTGGAATGGGTTTTTTGTCACCATGCCCCCCTTCTCCTGGGAATCTTCCATCTCTTGGATCCCTTCACGTTGAGTCCCTCGACCCCTTGTAGTGGTTCACCAATGTGCTAAGAGTACTCTGGTCTAGGACCAGGAGTTTTAGATTCATCTTAGGCAAGTTCCTTCCACTTGTAAAGCTTCATGTTCCCCTTCATTTGGGCCCTCGTTTTCATTCACACCCGAAGGGACCCCCCCCCCAAATAGCATGGATACAACGCCTAATGGCTATCCTACCATTATAGGCCAACACCCTCAAGGGTTTCAGATAAAAAATTGAAACAAATACCATGTTGCGAACATGGTCAGTGGTCGATGCTCAATTGTTTTTTCCATTTCAGGCTAACACGATTGGATGCTATGTTGCGAACATGGTCTACATTAATCCTCTATCATCACACCAGCCCCTTCAGGAATTAAATGTTGGTTTCATGATTCACATTATGTTCAACTCCATCATGTCCACGTGGAATCTCGACACTCTTGGAACTATCCCTCAGTACACCTCCACACATCAGAGGGACAAAGCTGTAATACGATGTCTTTGGGGATCCCACAGTCCGAGCTCTAGGAACAAAAACTAAGATCTTCATTAAGGGATATGTGAGGCTCGATCCTCATCCCCATGGGATACATGGGATCACCTTGACATCGTGCTTCCAGGTCCAGCTCAGTTGGGAGATATTTTCTCCTGCCCCTTATCCTCTGATCCTCACCGGCCTCCTAGATCGAGGCTCCTCTCCTAGAATCATGAGAGTTGGTGGTGTGGACCTCATCCTCATTCACGTCGGGTATGATTTATTGCATCATGCAAATTCCCTCTGATCCAAGCAATATGACCTTAAACGGTGTTTTTGGGTCCAATCACATGACCATAAACTGTGATAATATCATCCTGGCATCATGACAAAAAACGACACTACATTATGATGACCTCATCATAGGGGTCATTATGTTGGGTATCAGTCATTCACCATACCATTTTTCAACACCTTTATACAGCTTGATTATTGGGGCGATTCCAGGAATTTCTACCCTAGGCCTGTCGCTTAACAAAAAAACCCCATTCACCTTAATAGACAAACAAGATACATCAAATTCCACTTATTTTGGTGCAAGGGCTAGAACTGCACGCCCCTTTAATCCTCTTCACCAGTACCTTACTGTTCCTTTCACCCAAAACTACATGTGGCTCGATTCCCATCCTTATAGGATATGTAGAAAATCCCAAACATTTCGTCTTAGGTCCAGTCCTAGGAATCAAAAATCCCATCCTTCTTCCCACCATCGGCCCCCTAGCCTGACCCCCCAGGGAGTTGTGTAATTTCACCATTTTCCCGGAACAAGTTCTGGATTCCCCATAATGACATTGGGAAGTGACGGTTCCCTAACCAGAGAGGTCATGTCTTAAAAAGTAGAGATGATCAATGATCAAATTAATGTGCCCGCTTAATGTGATTCCACCATGGTGGCGTAATTTTGGGAGTGTTGGATTTTGTGAGAAAAAATCACCAATTCACTTTCCATGCTTTGCATGCCCCTTTATTTAGACCCTCATCATCTTTCACGTTTTAAGGGATCCCCTAACAGTATGGATTCTTGACCTATGGTCTGCCTGCTGTCATGGACCAACATTCTAGAAGATTGATCATGTTTGAAGGGACCCCCTAACAGTATGGATGCTCGACCTATGGTCCGCCTGCTGTCCTGGGCTAACGTTCTGGATGATTGATGAACTCTATTTGAGTTAGGTCCCGTGTTGCGATCATGGTCAGTGGCTGACCCTCATTAATTGTCCTATTTTCAAGATAATTCAATAATGATTCTATATTTCAAACACGGTCAACATTCGTTCTTTATTGCCACACTCCTCCCATAGTGTTCCAAATTTGGGTAACGTGATTCACATTTTACATTCCACATTGTTTGGACAGATTCCAATGCCTCGAGCATTGCCCCGCTCATGCACTTGAGCACGTTGAGAAGATGATACATCGATTGTTCTGAGGTCCTCTTCACTTGATCGGTCCTCCCTCTTCTCCTCGGAAATCCGGGTTTGAATTTCGAATGCCCGAGGCTTGGTTGACGCTCCCATGATCAAACGAAGTGATAATACGAGCATCATTTGTTTCTCGCATCGGGTACAGGCCACGTGAGCTTAGATATGGATTTCTATATATTTCGGGATTATGGATGAGCATGTTAAACCAAACGGACAAGTCTGTTAAGCAAAGGGGAATGTATGTAAATTTTTCCATACATACAGTTCAAAAAGTAAAATGTAGGGGAGAAAAGAAGCAGTAAGGCGGGGTAAGTATATGGGTTCGTCTAAGGGTCTGCTTCTTGGATATATCTCTCTAATGCCACCACCATTTGGCTGGTGGCCTCTTGGACTGCCTCCCGTCCCATGAGGACTCTCTCTTTGTCATCAGTTGCAGAGCGCAGTTCGCTGACCTTGGACCGTGCCCGCGCTTGTTCATTTTTTGAGCTCAGTCATCTGGAGACTCGCTTCCACAAGTTGTTCTTGGGTGTCTGCCTACTGGTACCTCAGCTGCTCCATGAGCGTAGAGCAGTTTGAGATGAATATCTCATGTTCATTCACCTGTTCCTCATGGAATTAGACCTCATGCTCCGCCCTCAGAAATGATCGGGTACTCCCTAACTCCTCCCGAAACAAGGTAACATTCGAGCACTGGCTGCTCTCACGCATCTTCTCGGCCATGTAATCACGAACCTTTAGGTGAAGGTGTTGAGTGTCTTCCCCTCTAGCACACATGAAATGCAGCTAGGTGTGGAGTGAGACCATCCGCTTCATCCATTCTTCCTGAGGCTTACTGAGAAAACACCAGATGCACTTCTAACCCTTGTGTCGCATCATTCGGCTCTCCTCGTCCACTTCTGAATATGATTCATCGATTTATTCGTGGTCAGCAGGCCAATAGATAGGGAAGAAAGACAACAGACTGGCAATAGGGTCCTCCTCATACATTCCACACAGGGGAATGGGCTCCTCAGCATCTGGGTGAGCTTTCTCTCTCCCCTCGACCCTGGTAGCGCCCTCGTCGACTTCCAGCCCTGCCTCGACAGCAGCGCCATTGGTGTCCACCGCTCCCTGGACACCAATTGCCCTGGCCAACTCAGTTTGGGAGGCATGTTCTAGATGGGTGGTTCATTTTCCATCGGCACACTCATGGATGGTAAGGGTTCAGAAGTCCAATGAGCCTCCAATGCAGTGATCACTATACAGACAAGGAGCGCCCTGATCAGTTGAGTTCTCCGACAGTGAGTACCAGTATCGAGTCAAGGAACATACCGGAGCCCAAGTCATCAGCCTCTAGTCCTCTGGCCGCTACATGATCTGTCATCAGTGGGGGGATCCCTCAGCTCTCATCAATTCAATAATGGGCCTTGGTGCTCCACCTTTCCCCATTAGTGCTTCCTCCCCCCTTCAGCTAAAGACTCTTCATCAGCACCCATATGCTCCTGAGTAGAACAAGAATGGTGGATTAAGGATTGAAAAGGAAAGAGAATGAAAGGAGAAAGATAAATAAGGGTTGAATCATACCTTGAGTATCTCAGTTACGTCTATTTCAGAGCCAACGATCTCTCCTCTCTCCCGAAGAATCCTGTGGTGGGACGCCACCTAAGACCCTTCACCCTCGGGCTCCTCTTCTCCTTCACCTCTATCTTCCCCTTCTCCTTCTGCCTCCTCTCCTGTTTCACCGCCCTTCGAATCATCATCGATGTCATCTTCCCCCAGTGGCATCATTTCCAAATCATGATCCTGGAGGAGCATCACTTTCACCAAAAGAGGTGGCTCCACATGCCGACCTCGTTGGAGTGTGTACATGTCCATGGACACCAGATTTTCATGCCGACGATGAATGTTCACTCTGTCTGAAATCTAAACAAGATCGTCTTCCGGAATCTGGATCCAGTCCCACACTATCTTCTACTAGAGGACTTTAGTACTCACTGACTGATGTAGGGTCATTCAAGCCGACCATAGCGTGGTTAAAATGACATCTTGAGAAGGTTGAAGAAGGTGTCTTATTTTCTTCCCAATAAGCCCTCTACCCACTCCGTGGGACCCTCCTCATCTAGGCGACGAGTGCGCGGCCATGCCATGCGATGCCCCTACTACTGAGGTTCCGTCCTGCATGGGACCCATCGCCTAACGCGCTCCCGATCTTCCCCCCTAGTGGCACCCTGCCTTCTCTCTCACCACCAGGGTTCCACACTTGTGACCTTGAGCTGTCGAACTCGCTTCCGTAGAAGCCCCTCAGGGTATGCTACGGTCCAATGTTCGACATACTTGGTTGAGAGGCCAGCATCGACTCTAGTTGGAGGAATGGTGATGATTTCTTCAAAACCCTAGGTTGTGAACATCAGCCACACCTGACAAAGAACACAGGGATACCTCTCCTCCCGGACATCTGTGTAGACTCTTTTCGGCATTCGCTGGAGGAACCAAAACTTCATGGTGAACTTGGACGATACATAAGGCTCGAAAAAGATCTTCCCGTTAATCTGGGGCCCGAGCACCATGCCTCTGATGCTATATATGTAATCCATCTACTCTAGTGATACTTGTCCATTGTCTATCAGCTGACCAGTTTGGGTGGGTAATGGGCTGAAGGTGAAGTTGGAATTGTTACCAATCCTGATCTGTATTCCCTCCTCGTTGAACATCATCGACATGACCATGGAAATATTCAGTAGAGAGGGTCGCAGGCCATTTCACGGAGGACGGATGGAATTTGGGAAAGTGTCCATGCCATAATGAGCCACAACCCAGCCATGGAAGTTCTAGAAGGGGCCACATACTCTCCTAGGAGATCCTCTCCCGAGATGCATCCCAAGATGGCGTACAACCGAGCCAGTAGGGGACCCCCATGTTGAACCTCTTGTTGGCGGTCATGATGCCTGCCATCACTAGGGTTTTTTGATGGATGCCCATCTTTGCGTCCCTCACCGGTAGGAGCCACCCATATAGGAATGTAGCGAGAAATCTGGCATTCCGAACATTCAGATCCCGACTCTCGTTTATACTGTAGCCCCACGATTGGTAGTGCCCCGCCTCTAGGATTCTCCAGTATGATCTGATCTTGCTTCTATATGGAGAAGTTAGACACCGTATTCCCCACCCTAGAATCTTGAATTCCGGATCACTCTCTTGTAACAGGCTGAACCAGTCCTTATAGGTGATATCCTTCATGAAGTCTTTGACTCCCATATTCTACTTGGATAGCTCCAGCAGGTGCCACGTCAGTATGGGGGTTCGTGATCTGTCTCCTCAGATGTTCATTGGAAGAAGGAATTCATTGTATTGATGGCCCTCCAATGGGATACCCCTGATATAGTGAATTTCATAGAGACTGATGCCGACTTCCCCATGATGGAGATGAAATGTGTTGGTATTAGGAGACCACTGGGTGAAAAGATCTGGCCCAACCTCATGATGATGGTAGAAGTGGAATTGTGATGTCCATACTGCCTCGAACAGACCAATATGCCACAGCTCGTCCCCAAAATGATCGCATGTATGTCGAATCCAGTACACCCAAGCCCACTTGCTTGTGAAGTTGCCTACGGACTGCAGATCCCAGTTCTGCAACCAACCTTTGGTCTCGTCAATGACACACTGACGGAAAGTGCTTTCATGGAGGGTCAGGGAGCTCTTCGCAACAGGGTCACCCCCAACTGTGGTCTTAGTCCTGGGATTCAGGACATATACATCCATGTGATTGGTTTCTCTGGAAGGATGGCCATTGTTGGTGATTTTGTATCGAGGAATGTCATCCTCACAGTTCACCCTTCATTGCGGCGTATCCACCTCAAAGCCCAATAGAGGATCCTCCTCCAAAATAGCTGAGTCCCACAACAACAGGTTATTGGAAAATGCTTACTTTTTTTGGGCCGGGGTTAGTAAGTTAAAGAGGGTATGATTGTTGGAGACAATCAATTTGGTGCCATAAACCTCTGTGTTTGCAGCCATTTCAGCTCTACGAGCAGCAGCTTCTCCCTCATTAACCTGGTTGGTGGCCATCTTCATCTGACTAAGTTTCCTAGTAGGTGGCGTGAAATCTGGGAGGCCGATGAGAAATCTTACTGGGCATCATGAAATTTCAGGCTGTAGCGTGAAAAAACTACGGGTTTTCACGTAAAATGACGCCTGATATTGGTGGAATTACGCGCAATCAGAGCGGGATTTCATGCAGAACTGAAGAACTTTTCGCACACAAGAGCTCGAAGCCTGTCGCGCGAGAAAGTTCGTACGGAGCATGGGACCCATGGCAGTATTTATATACTAATCCTGGGTTCTGCGCCGCACATAATGTGAATTCAACGCCCCTAAGAAATGTGAATTCTGCGCCATTCCATGTTTTGCATGCCGCTTCAGATTTCTGCATGCATGGACCCTACAGAGCCCGGAACGTCGGTGTTTCCCTCATAATCTGACCATTGTGGCCCCTCGCCGATCCAATTTCGAGGGGGGACATTTCTAGATGTCGAAAAGTTCTTATGTTGTGAAGAATGTTTCAAAATGAAAAAGAGAAGCCATATTCGGACCCGAAGACTCGGTCCGGGGGGCCTGGAAGTTATGCATGGAAAAAAAGGTGATGGCCACGAAACAAATGTGGGTCGCATGGAATTTTCAGGGATTCCCAAAGGGTCCCCCGTGTGGGCACGAAATAATTTCGCGCTCGCACCCTATGTGGTTGACATTTCACTCTACAGCCTCTGGCGTGCAATTATTTTTCACCGAGTGGTTTTCCACACCCCCAAACATATATAAATAGAAGGTGACCCCTTCCATTTCAGGGCTAAAGAATATGAACTGGATCTCATGCATGAAATCTGTCATCCTCGTGCGCAATATGGCCTTCAGGTATGGTTCTTTTCGCGCCAAGTCTCCCTGGGGTCCATCTCCGCGTGAGATCCCCATGGCTTAGATTGAATTACAATCCCTTTGGGGTTCCCCCCTTGCGCCCAATTCCTTATATTGTGTGTAGCCCGACCAATTGCACATAATTACTTTCATTTCACACACCCCTGTCCTTGCGCGGAATTCATACTCCATGCGTGCAAATCTTATGCCCCCAATTACGCGCAAGAATCACCGATTTCACGCCAGCCCGATGTTTTTCACGCAGGTCCATTGTTTTCTGTGCAAGCCTAAAAGCTCACACGTAATTCCCTGGGAACCCTCACCCCGGTGCTCTTCTTGTGGGTACCATTCACGGGTGCTTTTTGTGCCCCGGGTATCAACGTCATGCACTATCTTCCCGTGCGAACTTCTAGGATTGTATGAGGTAACTTCAAAGTCCTTTGGAAAATTCCTCCCATTGCGTTGCTTTTCCTGATGCTTCTTCGCATATGCATTCTAACGGCTATTGCTTCTTTGCATAGCCACGTTAACGTGGACCCCTCGATGGTCTGCACCACAACACCCCCTCATTACGGTGTTACCCATGCCTTACCTCCCATAAGGAGAAGAGTGTACCGTTTATGTAAGTCCAAGGGGTGTGGAGCGAACCCAACTCATCCATGATGCATGAAGTTAAACTGCCAAGTTCCATCATCCTCAACACATGACGTTAAATAGTGACATGGCCCGGTGCCTCGCAAGCAGCCCCCCCCCCCACCTCAGACTTTCTCCACACCCACTCGTCTTCACGGGGATGGGATCGTCCCTCACAAGGGGTGATATCCACATAATTGGATTGTCATTTGTCCGGGGGAAGGGAAACCACCTTGTTGTATGCCCCAAACCTTTCTTGTAGGAGGCAGCACCCCTGTTCCTCCTCACTCCATCGGTGCCATGTCCAGCCAAGGGCATGATGGGGAACAATGCTTCTCATTTCTTCCATCCCAAATCCCTCTCTCACTACACTTTTTCTCCCTCGGGCCTCCATCCTGGAGTAAGCCCCAACACCTTGGGCTGCTCAACACATAATCCCCTCTTCATTTCCCACGGATACACCCTTCACGACGTGACTTTAAGGTGTCTGCAAGCTCTTGTTTCTCACACCGAGCAGTACTCATGTGAGCTTAGAGTGAGCATCGACCATGACACACCTTGGTCCACCTAAGAGTGTAAGCCCCAATCTATCCTGATCTATGGGAACTTTGATCAATGTCAATGCAGGATACGTAGGAAGACTCTAAGAGGTTCAATCCCACCATCCATCTGGACCCCAGGTTCACCTTCACGTCAGTTTACTGACACCATGGGCAGCCTCAGAGTGTGAGCCCCAATCCATCCCGAACTACGTGGACGTTGATCCATGTCAATGCATGGTACATAAGAAGCCTCCACGAGGTTCAAGCCCCACCACCTTAGGCCGCCTCAGAGTGTAAGCCCCAATCCATCCCGAACTACGGGGACTTTGATCCATGTCAAGACATGGTATGTAGGAAGCCTCTACAAGGTTCAATCCCATGATCCATTCGGACCCTAGGTCCGCCTCCACGTTGGTTTACCAACACCATGGGACACCTCATAGTGTAAGTCACAATCCATCATGAACGGTGGGTACTTTGATCCATGTTATGGCATGGTACATAGGAAGCCTCCACGAGGGTCAAGCCCCACCACCTTGGGCCACCTCAGAGTGTAAGACACAATCAATCCCAAACTACGGAGACTTTGATATATGTCAAGGCATGGTACGTAGGAAGCCTCCACGAGGTTCAAGCCCCACCACTTTGGGCCACCTCAGAGTGTTAGCCCCAATTCACCCCAAACTATGGGGACATTGATCCATGTCAAGGCATGGAACTTAAGAATCCACCACGAGGTTCAAGCCCCACCACCTTGGGCCGCCTCAGAGCGTAAGCCCCAATCCATCCCAAACTATGGGGACTTTGATCCATTTCAAGGCATGATACGTAGGAAGCCTCCACAAGGTTCAAGCCCCAACTCCTTGGTTCGCCTCAGAGTGTAAGCCCCAATCCATCCCAAACTATGAGGACTTTGATCCATGTCAAGTCATGGTACGTAGGAATCCTTTACAAGGTTCAAGCCCCACCACCTTGGGCCGCCTCAGAGTGTAAGCCCCAATCCATCCCGAACTATGAGGACATTGATCCATGTCGAGGCATGGAACGTTGGAAACCTCCACGAGGTTCAATCCCCACCACGTTGGGCCGCCTCAGTGTTTAAGCCCCAATCCATCCTGAACTACGGGGAATTTGATCCATGTTAAGTCATTGTATGTAGGAAGCCTCCACAAGGTTCAAGCCCCGCCACCTTGGGCCACCTCATAGTGTAAGCCCCAATCCATCCCGAACTACGGGGAAATTGAACCATGTCAAGGCATGGTACGTAGGAAGCCTCCACGTGGTTTAATCCCCAGCACCTTGGGCCTCCTCAGAGTGTAAGCCCGAATCCATCCCGAACTACAGGGACATTGATCCTTGTCAAGGAACGGTACGTAGGAAGCCCCCACGAGGTTCAAGCCCCACCACCTTGGGCCGCTTCAGAGTGTAAGCCCCAATCCATCTCAAACTATGGTTACTTTGATCCATGTCATGGAATGGAACATAGGATGCCTCCACGAGGATCAAGCCCCATCACCTTGGGGTGCCTCAGAGTGTAAACCCCAATCCATCCCGAACTACATGGACTTTGATTCCCTGCCACCGGGATACGTAGGAAACCTCCATGAGGTTAAATCCCAACACCCATGTCTCATCCTGATCTCTCCCTCAAGCCCATGTGTCTCAGGAAGATCATGCCCTAACCTGGAGGTTCCACTTCATTTGGGTCCCATCCATACGTCCATTTTCACGGGTTGCCTCCTCAGGTGTCCCATCGTCCCAACGAACTACTCAGACATTGATTCCCTGTCCCAGGGATACGTAGGAAGTCTCTTCGAGGATAAATCCCAAAGACATCAACCATCTTGATTCCTACCTGAGCTGCCACATCCCGATGAGATCATGCCACCACATTCCACTCCACAACATTCGAGAATCCACCCACATGTTGGACCCAATATCAGCGTTCCCTGCAGGGGGGTCCTCAATCTGATCCACTCTAATCAGTGTTCTGATAAGTCCGATCTATCTCCACTGGACATTAAACTTGCGGCATACCCCGTGTTAAACATGGGAAGCTGAGGAAAACCTCAGATACATTCCCCTAGAATACGATTCCCCACATCCTATGTGGGATTCCTTGGGATTCTGCGCCATAAAAAATCCCTATAATACGAGACATAAGACAGACTTTCCAATTCCCCAGTGTCAAGACACGCCAGTAATGCCCAACACGACTACTCTTCTAACTAAAGGTTGCTGCCCTAACAAGGCTCCCTGGAATTTCTTGATAGAAGCGGCGTAATGAACTGGTGTCCATGAAGATATGGCGTCAGGAGGAGTATCACGAACTACATCTTAAATCTATGAGGGAGACCCAGACTAGGTGATGAGCTCTGAGGAGGAATCCACCGAATGAAGAACCGACATCCCATCATCCCGTTTCAATCAATGATTAGTCATCCCTAAACAAGGAATGGATGTCGCCCACCTTTGGAAAGAGGTAACACGGGGCAACAGTAGCGCGTCCTCCCCATGAAGGATGCACGTGTGCCCCAGCGAAAGCGTCGGAAACAGTGTCGTTTTCCAGTGTTTTACAAATTTTCGGGGTCCAAAATTTGGAGTTTGGTGAGCATTTTGAAATATGGATTTCTTTGAAGATCTCATCGAAATATGGAAAAGGCTTGAGTTTCACGAAGATGGTCTTCTTAATGTGTATTTTCAAAGACACAAATAAAGATGACGGTGTTCTTCACGGTTACGAAGAGCTTCGAAAACAGAAGTGTTGAATTGCATTACAGTGGCGAAGGGCATTGTGAGTGGAGCTACACGGTGAAGGTGATAAAGAATTGAAGGAACACTATGTGATTATGAAGAGCTCTGTGATATGAAAATTGTCGTGGTGCTTAATGATATGGAGAGAATTTTGGATGAAATTTTGGATCGTTGCGATTTGAGATGATGGGGCACTGAATTCACGTGGAAGGTTCAAGGGTCGGTGGAATCACTTATAAATAGACCTCGACCCCCTCGAGAGAAGTAGATAGTTTTCGAAGAAAATATTGTTTCTCTCAACATGAAAAGGTGATTCAAAAAGGTAGTGTGCTTTGAAAAAGAAAGAGCTTCGCAGTGGCTATTTTAGCTCCATGAAATTGGTGTTTTCCGTATTGGCTCATTGAGTTGCACGAAGGAAGTCGCTCGGTGACGACTTGATCTCTGTGACGACCTATTATTTTTGATGTCTTGAGGTTTGCAATGGTTTGAGCTCTAGGAAGTAGTGTGATCCACGAGACTATGAGCTCTGCGAAGTTGTGTACTTCGTGAAGAGGTAGGAGTCTCACGAAGGCTTGTTTGAGCTTTGAGAAATTTGGAGATTCGCTAAGTAGGGTGCTTTGAAAAGGTATTTCCAAAGTTTGTTTTCCAGTTCTTAGTGGAAAAGGGGTATTCATCTACGAATGACATTTGGACTTTAGTAGAGCATCTACATAAAATAGAGGATCCATTCAGTAGTGATAATGAGGAGACCTTAAGGTCTATAAACTTTGAATGGATCTTCTGATGAAGTAGTGAGATCACTTAAGTTGAGAGAGAAGTGTGTTCTCAATTCGGGAAGGGTTGAAAACCAGAAGGGATAGTGAGTCTGCTTCGAACTTGTAAATAACAATTCTCTTATAGTGGATTTGGTACATCGGCACATTACTAATGTATTCCCTTTGGACATATCCCAGTGAGGGTGAACCAAGATAAATTAATTTTTCATGTGCATTCTTTAAGATTCATTCATACTCTGCAACGAGAATGAGGGAGAGAGAAGAGGGTTTTGTCTAACAACGAAACAAGATCCAAAGGGGAAGTTTTTTTAATTAGTTATACCCTGATTATCCCCCCCCCCCCTCTCAGGGTATCAATCCCAGTGGACCTAATATGAAAGGATGATAAAAAATTCTCATTAGTGGTAAACTAGGGATATATCCATATAATATGACAGTATGTGTATGAGTACATGAGGATAACATTTTAAAATCATACCCTGCCTATCAAAGATCATAAACATGAGTCAGGGAGTAAATCATGTTAGTTTATAACAAATTAATCATTGTGGAATCAATGAAAATGATCCATGATAACATAACATTGGTATAAGACATAGGTTTGTAGAATTCACATAATATTATAACATTTTTAACATATATAAATAGATATAGGTTCACTCATTATGTTAAGGACATGAAATCAATCACATGCATAAAATTATAAACATGCAACTCGGCTAACATAAAACATTTTTTACATGAAACACAAGTCCGCACATAATACTGTGAACATGTAATCAGTTTCATGAATAAAATTGTGGACATGTAATCTGGTACATCAATAACATATTTACTCATGAGTTATCCATATTTTCACAATGTATTGGATAAAGATATAGGTCCCACCCATCACTTAATATAAATCATATATATGTGTTCCAAAAGATTGTAAACCACTAGTCGTATAATAATTAATTAAATTAAATGGGTTTCATAAATACTTCATTAATTCATAACCTATGTAAAAGAGATAGATTCCATCATCATTTCATCATATTATCTTTTCATAACCTATTGAAAAAATAAGTGGGTCTATAATAATTAATCACAGTATAACGCATGGAAGAGAAACTGGTTTCATAAAAATATTTTCATTCTAGACCATTACAATAAAGAATAAAAATCTTATACTTGTTTAATATCATAAAAAATAACATTTTTCCTAAAAAAATGTCATATTATATGGATAATGTTTTTTGAAAAAACACTTTAAACATTTATTGAGGAAAATAAATTTTAAATGAAAATTATTTTTTTAAATTTATTAATTTTGAATATAATTTTATTTGAGAAAAACCTTATAAAACATATAATTTAATCATAAAAGAAACTAATGTTCCGCACAATGGGTTATTCTCTTCAGAACATACATATTGATACAAATATTCAATTCACATTTTCTGTAAAATCCAAACGAGAATTGTTTGCAGAATAAAAATAATATTCCTATAAAATAATTTTTTAAAAACTATAAAATTTGTAAAAATATAGTTAATAAATCATAGTAATACTTTTTAAAAAATAATTTTTTTTATAAAATATGTTTTTAAAGAAAAATGGGTTTCAACAAATGAGATAAAATAATATGATTTTTCATTAAATATTCTTTTAAAAGTCTTTAGTATATGAAGATAGAAAAATTATGGGAAGAAATGTATTGTAATGAAATAACCATTGGCTTAAAATATTCATGATTGTAATGTGAAATGGATTATAAAATTGTGTCATAAAAATCATAATCATAAACAATTTTGATAAACAATGACATGGAATACAAAATCATTTCCACTTTTATACAATTGATTTGAAAGCCCCATAATAAAATAACATTAAATGAAACATAAAATACCATGAGAATAATAAATTATTAGTATGAATTATAAAATGGGATGTATATACACGTCATAAAGTAATATAGGTGTATAACATAACTTATGTCTCAAGGAAGGAAAATTAATACTAAAACCTTTTACTGATTTGATAACTTTTGAACTATCTACACCATGAAAGAGATATTATACAATGGATTTTTAAATAAAAATTATTTTAATGATAGGAATACTAAAATAAATTTATGGTATGAATATAAACCTCAAAAAATAAATAGATGGTGAACATGGAATGTGTCTCACAAAATTAGAAATGTGGGATGGAAATCTCACACCACTTAAGTTATAATATGAATCATTATCCAAAATAAATAATAAAATAAAATGAAACATAAATATTCTAAAAATGAAGATATTTATGATATAAAATGTCAGAGGTGTAGTATATAAAACACATAATATTAAACTGTGTTGAATTTGTATATGTCTCACTAAAATAAAAGATAGACTAGAAATACATTACCTTAAGTCTTGACTTCCTTCTTACACATTCGAACCTCTTGTATATAAAATATATGTTTATTATAAATATATTATAGAACAACACACACACACACACACACATATATATATATATATATCATATCATATATATTTTATATTTTATTTTATTACCTGTTTATTAACAATACCATATTAAAGTAACATTTTAGGAAATATATTTTTTTGTGTGTGTATGTTTTGATTTTATAATTTTGATCCCTTTACTTTGATCATGGTTCAATAATATAAAAAAATGTAGTCACGAAATAATTATAATATTGATACATCAATTATACTTTTAAGAGAAATTGTGGAAGACAGTTTTTGGAAATGATGAATGTTATGATCATGGATATATTAGGTCATAAAGATTCTTGAGTAACGTTTCCATTTTTTATAGATCAATATGGGAAGGTGGAAATTAATATTTTTATCTTTCCAGAATGATAATAATACAAAAATAAAATATAATTTCCTTAATTATACTTACATATATCATCCATGTGGTGTTGGGATGAAAATAGGGTCACAGAACTCATGATGGCAGTTTTCCACACGTACATAAACAATGTTATCATAATTTATTGTGTGAAAAAGTAATAAATAAAATGATATATTTTATTTTAATAATGATAAATATGTCATTAATCTCATAATTATGTCATTTATATCAGATATATTCATTTTTTTATCTTTATAATCTTTTATGTTAAGCGTTAGTGAAAAACGAATCACAATGCTTTGCGAGGCGGTAGTCTATGGTACAAAAAACGATGTTATCTTATTCCATATGTAATGGAAATATATATATATATATATATTATTTTTATTACTCAAGAGGTATAACTAGGTTATAAATATAATATATGTACTTTATATGCATCGTTACCCCCAATCGTGAGATGTTGTAATGAAAAAACGAATGACATTGGTTCATGAGGCCGTATTCCACCATACCCATGAATAATGATTTCATAACCCCTTTTATGGATGTGGGAATGGTTATATGTCATTCTCTTGATATAAAATAATATAAGTATATGATATATACTCTTTATATTATATAATCAAGTTTTAATAATAATTTAAGGCGGCATTGGATTAAATAAAATAGAAACACTCGTTGAAAAACATCACCTCTTCTTCGTGAAACCTCCCATGGTTTGAACCAAACTCATTATTTGGTTGGATTTATGTCCAAAATCATGCTTCCAAAATGTGATGAGGTTACAGTAAATGAATTTTTTGTTTTTTATGGATGAAAACATGGGTTTTATTGTTTGAATAGGGGATGATAGTGGTTAGATTTTTACAAGTGAGGTGAAAGGCCAACTTGTAATTTTTGAAAAGAAAAAGGCCTTCCCACATTTTTCACATTCCAAAAGTTCATGAAATGGTGATTTAACTTTACTTAGAAATTATATGGTGTAAATATATCCATAAAATATGTTTTATATATGGTTTTAGTTCATTTTAACCTTTTCATTTTTGTTTAACCCCTGGTAAACCAATTTTACAGTAACCATAGTAAATAATATTTACCATTTTAACTATTAATTTGGATAAAAAATTAAGTTGATATTATTATATAATATAAATTATTATAATTAAAAATATTCAATAAATATGTTAATGTTATATTCATATAATTTATAGAATTTAAATAAAAATTAATTCCGCATACACGATGAAAAATCAGGGTCTCAAAGAGAAATTTTCATAATATTACAGGTGTTTTATATCAAAATTCAGTATGAAAATGTTTATAATTAACTAAATTGAATTAAAAAATATATAATTTAAAAAATATTACATTAAAAATAATTTAAAATGTAATTTAACATTACATATAATTTTAAAAAGGTAATTTTTAATTACAAAACAATATTTATCATTATTCATAAAAACATTAATCTTCTTAGAAAAAAATTAAAAAAATTATCCTAATATATTATTAATATCCTAATTAAAAAAATTATTTTAATTTTTTAAAATAACTTATCTAGATGTATCAAAAATTAATTTTATAATTATTCAATAAAAAAAATTAAAGGATCATTTTTTGAGAAAATATTATTTCTGAAACATATAAATATATTTTTGAAAAAGTAAGAACTTTTTAATAAATAAGTTTTTTTTATAGAAAAATAATATACATAATATTTTAAAATTAGTTATTACAATTCATATTTCTATTTTTACCAGCTAGGATATTATTGTGATGTTTGAATAATATTAATAATATACTGTATTTTTGTTGAAACTCAGTGTTATATATAAAAAAATCTATACCTAGTGGTATGTGTAACACAAAATTAACTCAGTGTTGCGTTTAACACAATGTATTAAAGAAATATAATTTTTTAAAAAAATTAATTCATAATAACTTAGTGTGTTATATTCTATTTCCCAAAAAATGAATTTCACCCTTAAATGTTTTCACTTTGATATAAAAAAATTATGATACTTTTTCCTCATAAATTCCTTAGGTTCTCACATGTCATCCTCAAACTATTGGTTTCACCACAAAAAATAGACAAATTGAGTGGTATTGATTCATAGAAAATTTTCTATGTGATCAAGAATATCCACCGATTGTTCCTTATAATAAGGATCTTTCTCCAGCGGTATGACCCTTAATTTCAGAACATATAAAGGGTCAGGTATATACATCATTATGAAAGGAACAAGATACACATTTTAGACTTAAGAGAAGTCTTGTGGAAGAAACAACTAATAATATACCATCATAATATGATAAAGTATTTCAATGGGGCCAATATTACTGAGGATCAGTCTCTCTTTCTTCTCGAATCACATTAAATTATTCCATGGGGAAATTCATAAAAACACAGTGTCACCATCTTCAAATTCTATATCACACTAGATATTAACGAAATACAATTTCTTTCAACTTTATTCAATCATTACATGTTAATGATAGAACCAAAACCTCTCTAACTTCTCATTATCTTTATTAGGTCGCAGTTGATTTATTTATATAGATTTATTCCAATACATTGGGTTTCAACAATTATCTACATAAAAAGATTCATAAGGTGTCATGACCCATCCCCTAGGGTATGTGTCGTGACTACCCCAAGCTTGCATCCCATAGTCCAGGGGTTGGAGACTAGTGCAAAGGCATTAACCTACAAGTGGGGGAATTCTATTTAGTACCTGCACACACACACACTCCAAACCAAATCCCCACACCCTGAAAGGGGGAAAAGAAAACCATTAAAAAAATCTGAGTGCAAGTGAAATTAAGAGTAAGTGGGCCAAAATAAAAACCCAAAAATAACTCAAAACATCAAGATACAAAAAGAATATTTGACAAACATTTGCAGAAAACCCAACATAATCATGAGAGTAGTGAAGCTACTAGAAGATAATGTAGTACATCCTGTCCACTTAGTCTTGATGGGACTTGCCTAGTACTAGGCCACCAGGTCCACCATCACAACGTCCGTCAATCCCATCTCCCTGAGAACCCATGTCGTAACTTAAGTCATCTACACAAAACACAACCCGTGCAGGAGAAGCCTGTGTAGGGGTGAGTAACACAGTACTTAGTAGGGACCCCAAAACAAAAATGGAAAACCATACAACATTTTATCAAAGTAAATCAAGAAACAAAAGACAACTCACACCGTATATATTCTAGGGTAGAAATAGTAGAAACATCAGTCACATCATCGAACCCCTCGGCTACAGGAGAAATCCTCATCTAGGGAGTATAGAAGGCCTACCTAGTCACATAAAGGTGCTTCCCACTAACCTTGGACTTCTTAGGTACTCCATCCCCATCACGTACTGTGGGCATGAAAAGTCATAGAGAGGTCCTTCCCACTGGTAATGGCCAACTGATGTACTCATCATAATCGAATACCATAGGCCTATTAATACAAAGAGAGTTGGTTTCCATGATTGAACTTCCATGTCACATAGAGGTGTTTCCCATTGGGCAAAAAGTCATCGGTCGTCAGGTCTTATCCAGTCACAGGGTTCTATACGTATTGTGATTGGTAGAACCTATCCTAATGCCCATCGTCGAATCTCAACATCCACTAAAGTCACCATAGAGCATTCCAAATATAAGGCCCAACCATAAACCTTACTTAATCTTGAGTTATTACAAGATTACACATTGAGGATCTTTTCAGATTTAGAGTTTTAGAGAATTAGAACATAAAACTTGCATTACATTCCACATATAAACAAAGCTGTTACATAAAGATATTATTAATTTTTCCCATCAATGGAAACATATTTAAAATAATACATGGAATCATTCTTGACACTTCCTTGACACTATCATCATATCATGTACCTTTCCCTTGACCTGTGAAAAACATTTCAAAAAAACTTGGGATGAGCATAAAGAGCTCAGTATGGGTTATAAAAATATGGAAAGGAAACATAAGTTCATATATACATAAGAATGAAATCATACTTTACCCATTAAACATAAGAACCTTAACATACCTCATCAAATCTTGAATAAATCATAGAAATCATAAGACATAAAGGTAACATGAGGCATTCATAACATTCTTACATAGGGAGTAACCCTCTTGGTTACGTTTGGAATACCCATCACAGTATATTCCCTAAATCTCTTCGGAGAAACCTTAACGTTTCACTCCTTCGCGTTACCCAATGCATTGGAGAGCTATATCGGGCTCACTCGCCCTTAGTTTATCACAGAACCACCCATCTTCATAATAATTCCCAAGAACCTCAACATAATCGTATCACATAAAACATGAATAAAAGAAACAGAACATTTACACCTTTCAATCACAAGATACCAATACAACACATTGACATAAAAACATTATGAAAACCATTTTCAATACCAAAATAAAATTAAAGTAAAAAAAGGTATTTATTTTTCTTTTAAAAAAAGTATGGCTTGTAGAGGAAGCTGAAACTCAAATAATGGTCATGGCGGCGGAGAAGTCGTTTTCGCCGAATACATACGACAAAAACATTCCCTGTTATCATTTAGTAAAACACTTCATATAAAAAAATATTCCTTTTGGATAAACGTAAAAGTCAAAGGGGTTTATACACCGTATAAAATAAGGTTGTGTATAAAACAAAATATGCCTCAATGAAAGGAGATTGAGACGAAGTCCCATACCTCGGGTCCGACTTGATTCGGTCTTTCTTTAATATCCTGAATAATAAACTTGAGTTAATTTCTACTTGTTTGAGAACCTTTTTAAAGTTCATTATTCCTTTTATATCACTTATTGTCATGTCATGAACACTATGTAATTATTTAAGCTAATAACGGTCGTTTTAACGATCATTAGTACTTGAGTAAAAAATAAACCCTTTATAATTACAAGTTGTTCATGTATCCATTATATACATAATTATAATCATGATGTATATATCATATATATCATATATATCCAGTATATACATGCATTTATAATATTACATAATCATTTAGAGGTAAGAAATGAAATGCACCGTTCATGGAGACGGTAAGCCGTACGTACACATGAATGAAACTTTCATTTCTATTTCGTATTTTATAGAATGGAATCATAATGAAATAAAGGTATATTATAATTCCACTGTAATATCATATATAATATCATAACTTCATCCTTTATATGTCCCACATATGGTATTAACGAATCAAATCACTTTGAGGGGGTGGTAGTCCGCACTTCCTTAAATGAAGATATCGTGTTTACCCATAATGGAAACCATAAAGGTATGCCCAAAATGAAAAATACAGAAGCTTAAGGAAAAAATAAACATATTAGATATCATATATAAATATATTTTCATCTTAATGGCAACCTATTAAGGTGTTAAAAGAATTTTGAACAATCATCGTTTCGGGAGGCCGAAATTCACCATCTACGGAAATAGTATGTTCTTTAACCATTAGATGTAGGTGTGTGTAAGTGTAGCTTGAATCCTTCTTATAACAACATACTATAATATTTATCATACTGGAGTTGTTACAAAAGAAATGAATAAAAAGAGTTTAGGGGGTTGGAGAAGCAAAATTAAACAAAAGGACTCAAGTGAAGACATTACCTTAAAATCTGGTAACTCCGTTTGGTTTGAGCTCAATGGCTTCCATGGGAAGACTTCTGCCCAAAGTGAGGATTCAAGGAGTACGAGAGGGAAGTGGAGAGACAAAATGGGTAGGGTTTGGATGAGCCAAAGGCTTTGGAAGTGTGGGTACGGAGGTAGAGGTGGGGGCCTTTTATAAGAGGAGAGGAGGGGCACTCTTGGAAACTAAAGAAATGTTACTTTATTTTAAAATTCTTTTTGGATTCAAAAGGTCCCACATTGATATAATTCTAGGGTAAGGTGATAAGGGTTCGAAATCCCCCCTTCCAATAGGTTTTGGACATGTGTAGGTCATAGAGTTTACATTATCATTTCATTTTATTTAAATCCATTATTAATGAGGTAATCACTGCATCATCATGATGTCATAAATAATTTAATTTATCTAAAGTATAAAAATTATAAAAAAAATCATGATGTAGGAAATCATTTTATCTTTCCAATGACTATTTATAATAAAAAATATGACTTGTATAACCCCATGTAAAAATTGTTTTAGTAAAACATCTCATGTTTGTGTTATTTTTACTTTAACATTAAATAAAAAGTTATTTATGTCATTTCCCTACCAAAGTGGCTCCATGGGGTCCCCATGTTGACCCATGGATTGTCTTTTTCGGCCATGACACAAACAATTAGGGTATGAAATGTGTCAATCTCATCTCATATTATTAAAACATCATATTTACCTTAAACTACACTAATTACCTCTAATCGCGATTAAGAACTTAAAAGTTACTATTCATGAAAAAATTATTTTAATCTCATTGAACCACATTTTACATCTTAATGACAACCATGCATGTTGGATTTTTGAAAATCAAATCACAAAAGTGGAAAATTTTCATTTAAACGAAAAAATCAGTTTCTTTAACTACCACTTAGTGGTTTCACTATTCATCAAAAATTGATGTTTTTCAGAAAAATTCCGAAACTTCACCCTAAGCTATATTTGATATTATGAATTCAAAAATCATTTCTATTTTACAAAATTTAAAACATATAATATGAATTAATTAATTTAATAATTAATTTCCGCTGTCAGAGCAAATAGCGTGTTTTTATGAAATAATAAGTATCAAAAGATTGACACTAGTTTAAGTCCAATTTCAAAGTGAAATTGATTCCAATAACCACAATTGGATTAAATGGTAAATATATATATTCTAATTTCATTTTAAAACCAATTAAAAAGATAATTTAATCATATAAATAAATTATATTAAAATGCGGTTTTGAATTAAAATACAACATTTTTCACTATTCATTAAAAAATGAACTTTATCGGAAAAATAAAAAAAAATTCACACAAAATAAATTTTGATGTCCCAATACTAAAGAATAAGTTTATTTTGACAAACATAGCTTATAAAATTGTCAAAATATATATTTAAAAATGGTTTTCCATTAAAAGGCAGTAAAACAATCTTTTAAAAATATTAGTGTATTCCATGCTTAAGATTGGATTTATTTTCATTTTAAGCCTCTAAAACACTATCTAATTTATTAATAGACATAGATAAAAATATATATTATTCATTACTTACTTGGTATGTTACATCCTTCCCCCCATTAGAAAATTCCGACCCCACAATTTATTTACTTATCGAATAAATGGGGGTACTTATCCCTCATTGCGTTTTCATATTCCCATGTTGCCTCTTCCATCATGTGGGTTTTTACACAAAACCTTTACCTGATTAATAACCTTATTCTGTAATAATTGCTCCCTGTGATCAAGAATCTAGACCGGTTGTTCCTCATAAGATATGTTCTCTTCCAGCTGAACTACCTCTGGACTCAAAACATGAGATGGATCTGGCATGTACTTTCTCAGCATCGAAACATGAAAAACATTGTGTACCTCAGATAAACTCGGAGGTAAATCCACCTGGTATGCAACTGATTAAACTCTCTCCAGAATTTCATATGGTCCAATGAACCTTGGACTCAGCTTTCCTTTCTTATCAAATCGCATCACACTTTTCCATGGTGAGACTTTGAGAAAGACATGATCACCTACCTCGAAAGATAGATCCTTCCTCCGGTTATCCGCATAACTCTTCTGCCTGCTCTGAGCTGTTCTCATGTGTTTCTGTATCAGCTGAACTTTTTCTGCCAACTCTTCTACCAATTCTAGTCCCATCAGCTTTCTTTCACCCACTTCATCCCAAAAATCTAGAGTTCGACACCGCTTCCCATTTAACTCCTCAAATGGTGACATCTGTATACTGGAATGAAAACTGTTATTATATGAAAATTCAACCAAAGAAAGATGTTGGTCCCAACTTCCCTGATAATCCATAGAGCAAGAACGTAGCCTATCCTCCAATGTATGAATTGTTCGTTTTGACTGCCCATCTGATTGAGGATAAAAAGCTGTACTAAAATTTAATTCAGTACCCAACGACTTCTGAAGGCCATTCCAAAAGTTAGAAGTGAACCTGCGATCACAGTCAAGTACAATGGAGAGAGGAACTCCATGTAACCTGACTATCTATTTAATATACAAATGGGAAAGTTGATCTAGGGAAAAAGTATCTCGTATAGAAAGGAAATGAGCAGATTTAGTCAAGCGATCAACAATAACCCAAATTGCATTATTACCTCGAGATGTCTTCGGTAATCCCACAACAAAGTCCATGGATATATTCTCCCATTTCCACTCTGGCACTGGTAAAGGCTGAATCATCCCTTTCGGTAACTTCTTCTCTGCTTTAACCTGTTGACAAGTCAAACACTTCACAGTAAAATCAGCAATATCTCTTTTCATTCCATCCCACCAGCAATACTCCCGCAGATCTCTGTAAATCTTAGTACTGCCAGGATTGAACTGAAAACGGAGAACTATGAGCTTCACATAACAACTCTCTCTTCAATTGTGAATCACAAGGAACACACAATCTCTTCCCAAATCTCAAAACACAATCATTATCAGTGTTGAATTCAAGAAACTTACCTTTCTGAACCAGATCTTCCTTTTTCTGCAACTCACTATCTTGCTTCTGTGCTTTCTTGATTCTGTCTGATAGAGAAGATTTCACTGATACCTGAAACAAAACAGAAGAACATCCTGCACCAACAACTTCTATTCCAAAGTACATCAAATCCTTAACCAAAGGATCATGTTCCAACCTCAACCTTGCTAATGAAGCATTAATTTTTTGACTCAAAGCATCAGCCACTTTATTTGCGTTTCCCGGATGGTAATGAATTGTACAATAATAATCCTTGATTAATTCTATCCATCTCCTTTGTCTCATGTTCAACTCTTTATGAGTGAATATATACTTTATGCTTTTGTGATCGGTATATATTTCACACTTTACTCCATACAAATGATGCCTCCAAATTTTTAAAGCGAAAACAACAGCAGCTAATTCCAAATCATGTGTGGGGTAATTTACCTCATGAGTTTTCAACTGTCGTGAAGCATAAGCAATTACCCAATCATTCTGCATTAGGACACAACCAAGTCTTTTCAATGAAGCATCACTATATATAACAAACTCACCATTCCTGGAAGGTAGTGCCAAAACTAGAGCATTCATCAATCTTCTTTTCAGTTCCTGAAAACAATCATCACATTCTTTTTTCCAGATAAATAGAACACCCTTCAGAGTTAGCTTAGTCATTGGACTAGATAACCGTGAAAAATTTCTATCAAACCTTCGGTAATAGCCTGCCAAACCAAAGAAACTATGAATCTCTGTTACATTTGTGGGTCTTGGCCATTCTTCAACAACCTTTGTTTTTGCAGGATCAACAGTTATCCCATCTTTAGAAACAAAGTGACCAAGGAAAGAAATTTGTTGCAACCAAAACCCACACTTGCTGAATTTCCCATACAATTTATTTTCATTTAAGGTTTGAAAAATAACCCTTAAATGTCTTTCATGCTCCTCTTTACTTTTAGAAAACACCAAAATATCATCAATGAAATCCACCACAAACATATCCATGAACTCATGGAAACTTCTATTCATTAAGTCCATGAATACAGCAGGTGCATTGGTTAGCCCAAAAGGCATTACTAAAAATTCATAATGGCCATATCTTGTACAAAACGCAGTCTTTGGAATATCTGCTTCCTTTACCTTCAGCTGATGGTACCCCGATCTCAGGTCAATCTTTGAAAAATAATGTGCTCCCTGGAGCTGATCAAACAAATCATCGATATGAGGCAAAGGATATTTGTTCTTAATAGGGATGTTATTCAAGGCTCTATAATCAATGCAAAGTCTCATAGAACCATCTTTCTTTTTAACAAATAAAACAGGAGCACCCCATGGTGACGTGCTAGTTCGAATGAAACCTTTCTCTATTAAATCTTTCAATTTCTCCTTCAACTCTAAAAGTTCAATTTGAGCCATTCGATAAGGGGGTTTCGAAATTGGCTTAGCATCAGGAACTAAGTCAACAATAAATTCAAATTCCCGATCTGGTACTATTCCAGGAAACTCATTAGGAAAAACATCAGGATACTCATTTACCACTGGCACATCATTAATCTGAACAGTTCCCTTGTTTTCAACAATATGTGCAAGGTAACATTCATTTCCATATTTTACAAGTTTCTCAGCCTCTTGATATGTTATCAACAGTAAGGGTTCATTCTTGTACACACGTTGAAAGTCTTTCTGAAAGGAAAATTCTTTAGCTCTACAGTCAATCTTAGCATGGTAAATAGAGAGCCAATCCATACCCAGGATAACATCAAACTCTACTAGAGGTAAAAAAATAAGTTTTGAAAGTAGGTTCTTTCCACGGATAAGGATAGGAAGATTATTATAAATTATTTTTGCCTCAACATTTCCCCCGGGTGTTTTTACCACATGTTCAAAAGTCATTTCTTGAGATGGTATTACCATTTTACTAGAAAAGGTTTCAGAGATGAAAGAATGTGTAGACCCCGAATCAAACAACACGCTAGCATAATCTGAAGAAACAATCAAAGTACCTGATACAACTTCATTTGATGGCCCGACATCTGCTGAAGTAGTTGCAAAGGATTTCACCACCTCTTTCTGCATGTAGTCTAACTGCTTCCCATCACTCGAGCTCTTTGTCGGACACTCATTGGCATAGTGACCCATCTCATTGCAATTAAAACATTTCACTAACTGTAAATCAAATTTGAACTTACCATCCCCTTGATCTTTTTCAGTGCAATCACGAGCCTTATGTCCCATCTTACCATATCGGTATCACTTTCCAGAATTAACAAGACATTCCCCAGCATGCCTTTTGCCACATTTATCACAAACTGGAAACTTAGATTCCTTACCATCAGACTTTTTTGAGGAATTCTTCCCTTTCTCCTGCCACCTCGGTCTCTTCTTCTGTAGGTTATTATAGAACACTTGATCATCAGAAAACTCCATTTCCACCTTCTCAGCACATTGAACAAGATTTTCATAACTTTTAAACTCATGAGAAGATAATGCCCTTCGATATTTTGGCTTTAATCCTGAGTAAAAACAATTGATTTTACTATCAAGGTCTCGGATAATATTTGGAGCATACCTTGCCAATCAAGTGAAGCTTTCTTCATAGGCATCCACAGAGTCTTCCTCTTTCCTCAATTCCAAGAATTGTTTTTCCATACTAAGTAGAAAAGACTTAGAAAAATACTTTTCAAGAAACATACCCTTGAATTCATCCCAGTCAAGAGCATCAATCTCATCGGTGTCCCTGATATTTTTAACCATCGACCACCACTGATCTGCTTCACCCTCCAAACGGTAAATAGCAAGACTAACCTTTTGATTATCTAAACACCCCATGACATCGAAAATCTTCTCCATTTCTTTAATCCACCCTTCAGCTAACATAGGTTCAGATGATCCTCTAAATTATTGGGGATGTTTCCTCATGACATGTTCCACCACTGACATGTTCCTCTGTGGTTGATCTGGCTGATCTCGTGCATGGATACCACCACCATTTATCGCTTGAGTCAACTGCGCCATTACTGCAACAAACTGTTCAGTTCCAATTCCGACCATCTCAGGATGCTGATTCAGAAGGTTATTTCCTTCTGTATGTCTTCCTAGCACTACTTCCCTATTTCCTCTGTGGAAAACCATTATGAACAAACATGTCTTAGATGAAGCAACATAGTAATCATCAAATTCTATATCATTTCAAATATATATATATATATATTTGGATAATAATTTAATAGAATTCTAACTTCTGAAGTTATCTGAACTGACCTCTGATACCAACTATAAGGCCCTGGCCTTAAACCTTACATAATCTTGAGTTATTACAAGACTACACATTGAGGATCTTTTTAGGATTAGAGTTTTAGAGAATTAGAACATAAAAATTGCATTACATTCCACATATAAACAAAGTGGTTACATAAAGATTGTATTCATTTTTCCCATCAATGGAAACATATTTAAAATAAGACATGGATTCATTTTTGACACTTCCTTGAAACTATCATCATATCATGTACCTTTCCCTTGACCTGTGAAAAACATTTCAAAAAAACTTGGGATGAGAATAAAAAGATCAGTATGGGTTATAAAAATATGAAAGGAAACATAAGTTCATATATACATAAGAATGAAATCATACATTACCCATAAAACATAAGCACTTTAACATACCTCATCAAGTCATGAATAAATCATAGAAATCATAAGACATAAAGGTAACTTGAGGCATTCATAACATTCTTACGTAGGGAGTAACCCTCTTGGTTACGTTTGGAATACCCATCACAGTATATTCCCTAAATCTCTTCGGAGAAACCTTATCATTTCACTCCTTAGCATTACCCAATGAATTGGAGAGCTATATCGGGCTCACCCGCCCTTAGTTTATCATGGAACCACCCATCATCATAATAATGCCCATGAACCTCAACATAATCGTATTACATAAAACATGCATATAGGAAACATAACATTTCCACCTTTCAATCACAAGATATCAATACAACACATTGATATAAAAACATTATGACAACCATTTTCAATACCAAAATAAAAGAAAAGTAAAACAAGGTATTTATTTTTCTTTTAAAAAAAGTATGGCTTGTAGAGGAAGCCGAAACTCAAATAATGGTCAGGGGGCGGAGAAGTCGTTGTCGCTGCCTACGTATGACAAAAACATTCCCTTTTTCCATTTAGTAAAATGATTCGTATAAAAAGCATTCCTTTTGGATAAACGTAAAAGTCAAAGGGGTTTATACACCGTATAAAATAAGGTTGTGTATAAAACAAAATATGCCTCAATGAAAGGAGATTGAGACGAAGTCCCAAACCTCGGGTCCGACTTGACTCGGTCGTTCTTTAATCTCCTGAATAATAAACTTGAGTTAATTTCTACTTGTTTAAGAAAATATTTAAAGTTAATTATTCCGTTTATATCACTTATTTCCATGTCATGAACACTATGTAATTATTTAAGTTAATAACAGTCGTTTTAACGATCATTAGTACTTGAGTCAAAAATAAACCCTTTATAATTACAAGTTGTTCATGTATCCATTATATCCAGAATTATAATCATGATGTATATATCATATATATCATATATATCTAGTATATACATGCATTTATAATATTAAATAATCATTTAGAGGTAAGAAATGAAATGCACCGTTCATGGAGACGGTAAGTCGTACGTACGCATGAACGCTACTTTCATTTCAATTTAGTATTTTATAGAATGGAATAATAATTATATAAAGGTATATTATAATTTCATTGTAATATCATATATAATATCATAACTTCATCCTTTATACGTCCCATATATGGTATTAACGAATCAAATCACTTTGAGGGGGTGGTAGTCCGCACTTCCTTAAATGAAGATATCGTGTTTACCCATAATGGAAACCATAAAGGTATGCCCAAAATGAAAAATACATAAGCTTAAGGAAAACATAAACATATTACATATTATATATAAATATAGTTTCATCTTAATGGCCACCTTTTAAGTTGTTAATAGAATGTTGAACAATCATCGTTTCGGGAGGCCGAAATTCGCCATCCACGGAAACAGTATGTTCTTTAACCATTAGATGTAGGTGTGTGTAAGTGTAGCTCGAATAATTCTTATTATAACATCCTTGTATATTTAATATACTTTAGTTTTTAGAAAATAAATGAATAAAAAGAGTTTAGGGGGTTGGAGAAGCAAAATAAAACAAAAGGAATCAAGTGAAGACATTACCTTAAAATCGGGTAACTCCCTTTGGTTTGAGCTCAAAGGCTTCCTTGGGAAGACTTCTGCCCAAATTGAGGCTTCAAGGAGTAATAGAGGGAAGTGGAGAGGCAAAATGGTCAGGGGTTGGCCGAGCCAAAGGCTTTGTAAGTGTGGGTAAGGAGGTAGAGGTGGGGGCCTTTTATAAGAGGAGAGGAGGGGCACTCTTGGAAAGTAAAGAAATGTCACTTTATTTTAAAATGACCTTCTGATTAAAAAGGTCCCACATTGATATAATTCAAGGGTAAGGTGATAAGGGTTTTAAATCCACCCATCCAATAGGTTTTGGACATGTTTGGGTCATAGATTTTACATTATCATTTCATTTTATTTAAATCCTTTATTAATGAGGTAATCACTACATCATCATGATGTCATAAATAATTTAATTTATTTAAAGACTAAAAATTCTAAAAAAATTATCATGATGTAGGAAATAATTTTATCTTTCCAATTACTATTTATAATCAAAAATCGGACTTGTATAACTCCATATAAATATTGTTTTAGTAAAACATCTCATGTTTGTGTTATTTTTACTTTAACATTAAATAAAATGTTATTTATGTCATTTCCCAAACAAAGTGGCTCCATGGGGTCCCCAAGTTGACCCATGGATTTTCTTGGTCGTCCATGACACATCCAATGAGTGTAGGACATGTTTCAAGATCATATCATATTATTAAAACATTATTTTTACCTTAAACTACACTAATTACCTCTAATCGTAATTAAGAACTTAAAAGTTACTATTCACCAAATAATTATTTTAATCTCATTGAACAACATTTTACTTCTTAATGACAACCATTTATGTCAGATTTTTGAAAATCAAATCACAGAAGTGGCAACGTTTCATTTAAATGAAAAAATCCGTTTTTGTAACCACTTAGTGGTTTCACTATTCATCAAAAATTGAAGTTTTTCAGAAAAATTCCAAAACTTCACCCTATGATATATTTGATATTATGAATTAAAAAATGATGTCTATTTTACAAAATTTAAAACATATAAGATTCATTAATTAATTTAATTATTAATTCCTGCTGTTAGAGAAAATAGCGTGTTTTTTATGAAACAATAAGTATCAAAAGATTGACACTAGTTTAAGTCCAATATCAAAGTTAAATTTATTACAATGACCACAATTGGATTTAATGGTAAAAATATATTCTAATTTCAATTTAAAACCAATTAAAAAGATAATCTAATAATATAAATAAATTATATTAAAAAGAGGTTTTGAATTAAAATACAACATTTTTCACTATTTATTAAAAAATGAACTTTATCGGAAAAATACCAAAAATTCAGACAAAGTAAATTTTGATGTCCCAATCATAAGGAATAAGTTTATTTTTACAAACATAGCTTATAAAAATTTCAAAATATATATTTAAAAATGGTTTTCCATTAAAAGGCAGTAAAAAAACATTTTAAAAATATTAGTGTATTCCATGCTTAAGAATGGATTTATTTTCATTTTAAGCCTCTAAAACACTATCTAATTCATTAATAGACATAGATAAAATTATCTATTATTCATTACTTACATGGGATGTTACATCCTTCCCCCTTTAGAAAATTGCGTCCCCGCAATTTATTTACTTATCGAATAAATGGGGGTACTTATCCCTCATTGCATTTTCAGATTCCCATGTTGCCTCTTCCATTATGTGGTTTTCCCCCAAAAACTTTACCTGATTAATCACCTTATTTGTAAAACTTGCTCCCTGTGGTCAAGAATCTGGACCAGTTGTTCCTCATAAGATAGGTTCTCTTCCAGCTGAACTACCTCTGGACTCAAAACATGAGATGGATCTGGCATATACTTTCTCAGCATCGAAACATGAAAAACATTGTGTACCTGAGATAAACTCGGAGGTAAATCCACCTGGTATGCAACTGATCCAACTCTCTCCATAATTTCATATGGTCCAATGAATCTTGGACTCATCTTTCCTTTCTTACCAAATCGCATCACACTTTTCCATGGTGAGACTTTGAAAAAAAAATGATCACCTACCTCGAAAGATAGATCCTTCCTCCAGTTATCCGCAAAAATCTTCTGCCTGCTCTGAGCTGTTCTCATGTGTTTCTGTATCAGCAGAACTTTTTCTACCAACTCTTCTACCAATTTTGGTCCCATCATCTTTCTTTCACCCACTTCATCCCAAAAAGCTGGAGTTCGACACCGCTTCCCATTTAATGCCTCAAATGGTGACATCTGTATACTGGAATGAAAACTATTATTATATGAAAATTCAACCAAAGTAAGATGTTGGTCCCAACTTCCCTGATAATCCATAGATAAAGAACGTAGCATATCCTCCAATGTCTGAATTGTTCGTTCTGACTGCCCATCTGATTGAGGATGAAAAGATGTACTAAAATTTAATTTAGTACCCACCGACTTCTGAAGGCCTTTCCAAAAGTTAGAAGTGATCCTGGGATCACGGTCAGATACAATAGAGAGAGGAACTCCATGTAACCTGACTATCTCTTTAAGATACAAACGTGAAATTTGATCTAGGGAAAAAGTATCTCGTATAACAAGGAAATGAGCAAATTTAGTCAAGCGATCAACAGTAACCAAAATTGCATTATTACCTCGAGATGTCTTCGGTAATCCCACAACAAAGTCCATGGATATATTCTCCCATTTCCTCTCTGGCACTGGTAAAGGCTGAAGCATCCCTTTCGGTAACTTCCACTCTTCTTTAACTTGTTTACAAGTCAAACACTTCACAGTAAAATCAGCAATATCTCTTTTTATTCCATCCCACCAGTAATACTCCCGCAGATCTCTGTAAATCTTAGTACTGCCAGGATTGAACTGAAAACGAAGAACTATGAGCTTCACATAACAACTCTATCTTCAATTGTGAATTAGAAGGCACACAGAATATCTTCCAAATCTCAAAACACAATCTTTATCAGTGTTGAATTCAGGCAACTTGCTTTTCTAAACCAGCTCTACCTTTTTCTGCAACTCACTGTCTTGCTTCTGTGTTTTCTTGATTCTATCTGATATAGAAGATTTCACTGATACCTGAAACAAAACAGAAGAACATCCTGCACCAACAACTTCTATGCCAAAGTTCATCAAATCCTTAACCAAAGGATCACGTTCCAACCGCAACATTGCTAATGAAGCATTACTTTTTCAAATCAAAGCATTAGCCACTTTATTTGATTTTCTCGGATGGTAATGAATTGTACAATCATAATACTTGATTAATTCTATCCATCTCCTTTGTCTCATGTTTAAATCTTTCTGAGTGAATATATACTTTAAACTTTTGTGATCGGTATATATTTCACACTTCACTCCATACAAATGATGCCTCCAAATTTTTAAATCGAAAACAACAGCAGCTAATTCCAAATCATGTGTAGGGTAATTTACCTCATGAGTTTTCAACTGTCTTGAAGCATAAGCAATTACCTGAACATTCTGCATTAGGACACAACCATGTCCTTTCAATGAAGCATCACTGTATATAACAAACTCACCATTCCTAGAAGGTAGTGCCTAAACTGGAGCATTCACCAATCTTCTTTTCAGTTCCTGAAAACAATCATCACATTCTTTTCTCTAGATAAACTTAACACCCTTCCGAGTTAGCTTAGTCATTGTACTAGATAACCGTGAAAAATTTCTAACAAACCTTCGGTAATAGCCTGACAAACCAAGGAAACTACGAATCTCTATTACATTTGTGGGTCTTGGCCATTCTTCAACAACCTTTTTTTGCAGGATCAATAGTTATCCCATCTTTAGGAACAAAGTGACCAAGGAAAGAAATTTGTTGCAACCAAAACTCACACTTGCTGAATTTTCCATACAATTTCTTTTCTTTTAAGGTTTGAAAAATAACCCTTAAATGTCTTTCATGCTCCTATTTACTTTTAGAAAACACCAAAATATCATCAATGAAAACCACCAAAAACTTATCCAAGAACTCATGGAAAATTCTATTCATTATGTCCATGAATACAGCAGGTGCATTGGTTAGGCCAAAAGGCATTACTACAAATTCATAATGGCCATATCTTGTACGAAACACAGTCTTCGGTACATCTGCTTCCTTTACCTTCAGCTGACGGTACCCCGATCTCAGGTCAATCTTTGAGAAATACTGAGCTCCCTGGATCTGATCAAACAAATCATCGATATAAGGCAAATGATATTTATTCTTAATAGTGGTGTTATTCAAGGCTCTATAATCAATGAAAAGTCTCATAGAACCATCTTTCTTTTTAACAAATAAAACAGGAGCACCCCATGGTGACATGCTAGGTCAAATGAAACCTTTCTCTAATAAATCTTGAAATTTCTCCTTCAACTCTAAATGTTCAATTTGAGCCATTCGATAAGGGGGTTTCGAAATTGGCTTAGCATCAGGAACAAAGTCAACAGTAAATTCAAATTCCAGATCTGGTACTATTCCAGGAAACTCATCAGGAAAAACATTCCCTTTTGTCATTTAGTAAAACGCTTCATATAAAAAAATATTCCTTTCAGATAAACGTAAAAGTCAAAGGGGTTTATACACCGTATAAAGGAAGGTTGTGTATAAAACAAAATATGCCTCAATGAAAGGAGATTGAGATGGAGTCCCATACCTCGGGTCCAACTTGACTCGGTCGTTCTTTAATCTCTTGAATAATAAACTTGAGTTAATTTCTACTTGTTTAAGAACATTTTTAAAGTTCATTATTCATTTTATATCACTTATTTCCATGTCATGAACACTATGTAATTTTTTAAGTTAATAACGGTCGTTTTAACGATCATTAGTACTTGAGTCAAAAATAAACCCTTTATAATTACAAGTTGTTCATGTATCCATTTTATCCAGAATTATAATCATGATTTATATATCATATATATCATATATATCCAGTATATACATGCATTAATAATATTACATAATCATTTAGAGGTAAGAAATGAAATTCACCGTTCATGGAAACAGTAAGCCGTACGTATGCATGAACGATACTTTCATTTCTATTTCGTATTTTATAGAATGAAATCATAATGATATAAAGGTATATTATAATTCTAGTGTAATATCATATATAATATCATAACTTCATCCTTTATACGTCCCACATATGGTATTAACGAATCAAATCACTTTGAGGGGGCGGTAGTCCGCATTTCCTTAAATGAAGATATCGTGTTTACCCATAATGGAAACCCTAATGGTATGCCCAAAATGAAAAATAAATAATCTTAATGAAAAAATAAACATATTATATATCATATATAAATATAGTGTCATATTAATGTCCACCTTTGAAGGTGTTGAAAGAATGTTGAACAATCATCGTTTCGGGAGGCCGAAATTCGCCATCCACGGAAACAATATGTTATTTAACCATTAGATATAGGTGTGTGTAAGTGTAGCTCGAATACATCTTATTAAAACATCCTTGTATATTGAATATACTGGAGTTGTTACAAAAGAAATGAATAAAAAGAGTTTATGGGGTTGGAGAAGCAAAATAAAACAAAAGGACTCAAGTGAAGACATTACCTTAAAATCGGGTAACTCTCTTTGGTTTGAGCTCAAAGGCTTCCTTGGGAAGCCTTCTGCCCAAAGTGAGGCTTCAAGGAGTAATAGAGGAAAGTAGAGAGGCAAAATGGGAAGGGGTTGGCCAAGCCAAAGGCTTTGGAAGTGTGGGTAAGGAGGTAGAGGTGGGGGCCTTTTATAAGAGGAGAGGAGGGGCACTCTCGGAATGTAAAGAAATGTTACATTATTTTAAAATGACTTTCTGATTAAAAAGGTCCCACATTAATATAATTAGAGGTTAAGGTGATAAGGGTTCGAAATCCAACCATCCAATAGGTTTTGGACATGTTTAGGTCATAGATATTACATTATCATTTCATTTTATTTAAATCCTTTATTAATGAGGTAATCGCTGCATCATCATTATGTCAAAAATAATTTAATTTATTTAAAGTATAAAAATTATACAAAAAATATCATGATGTAGGAAATCCTTTTATCTTTCCAATTACTATTTATAATCAAAAATCGGACCTGTATAACCCTATGTAAAAATTGTTTTAGTAAAACATCTCATGTTTGTGTTATTTTTTACTTTAACATTAAATAAAAAGTTATTTATGTCATTTCCCAGCCAAAGTGGCTCCATGGGGTCTCCAAGTTGACCCATAGATTTTATTGGTCGGTCATGACACATCCAATGAGGGTAGGAAATGTTTCAAGCTCATCTCATATTATTAAAACATTATTTTTACCTTAAACTACGGTAATTACCTCTAATCGCAATTAAGAACTTAAAAGTTACAATTCACCGAAAAATTATTTTAATCTCATTGAACCACATTTTACTTATTAATGAAAACCATGTATATCGGATTTTTGAAAATCAAATCACAGAAGTGGCAATGTTTCATTTAAACGAAAAAATTTGTTTCTTTAACTACCACTTAGTGGTTTCGCTATTCATCAAAAATTGATATTTTTCAGAAAAATTCTAGAACTTCACCCTAAGATATATTTGATATTCTGAATTCAAAAATGATGTCTATTTTACAAAATTCAAAACATATAAGATGCATTAATTAATTTAATAATTCATCCCCGTTGTCAGAGCAAATAGCGTGTTTTTATGAAACAATAAGTATCAAAAGATTGACACTAGTTTATGTCCAATTTCAAAGTGAAATTGATTCCAATGACCACCATTAGATTAAATGGTAAAAATATATTCTAATTTAACTTTAAAACCAATTCAAAAGATAATCTAATCATATAAATAAATTATATTAAAAAGAGGTTTTGAATTAAAATACAATATTTTTCACTATTCATTAAAAATGATCTTTATCGGAAAAATACCAAAAATTCACACAAAGTAAATTTTGATGTCCCAATCATAAAGAATACGTTTATTTTGACAAAAATAGCTTATAAAATTGTCAAAAGATAGATTTAAAAATGGTTTTCCAATAAAAGGCAGTAAAACAATCTTTTAAAAATATTAGTGTATTCCATGCTTAAGATTGGATTTATTTTCATTTTAAGCCTCTAAAACACTATCTAATTCATTAATAGACATATATAAATATATCTATTATTCATTACTTACTTGGGATGTTACACCAAATGATCCTCTTCATCGATAGGGTACCAAGTCCATAAACGTCACGTCAATCGGACTTGCGGTTTGCACGATATATATGTTTTAGTAACTAGGGGGACCAAAAGCGATCTGGCCTGGTCCGACCCAGTCATACTGACCATATCATCCAAGCCTGGGGGCTCTACATACTGCAGTTCATTAAGACATACTCGACCCAACCTACTGTGGGTTGAGGTCAGTATGGTCCAACCTGACTAGTGGGTTAGGCCTAATAGGCCTCACTGGGCCCGACCTGATTGGCCGAGGGTCTAGCCCACAGAGTCTCCCAGTGACCTGGTCTCATTTGGCCTCTCCCAAAGAGGGTGCGGGTCTATCCTACCGGTGTGGGTCCGGTCCGTAGTTCGGGTCCACCCGCTGGGCAGTTCGCACCCCGCCTGGTCCACAAGTGGCGGACCTGTCCACCTTGCTAGATGTGGCTGGACTCCGCGTCCATTTGCCTCCATCACCCCATGGGTATCCTCGAGTTTCCTCCACTACTCTAGTTAAGAAATGATGGACCATCGCATGGTACATAGATCGGGGCCGCATTCGTGGCCCTCTGACATAGTAGATTGACTGTGTCTGCAACCTCCACCAATCGGCCCAACTGGCGGATTATTGCACTGTAATGCAGCTCGGTGAGCCGCGAACCTTACTTTGGTGAACCATCTTGGTGCACAACGTCCCACCAATGGCCGACTCTACGGGACAACAAATATGGTCTCTGGAACCATTGACGATGCCGGTGTGTCGGTGGATTCCTCTATGGATTACTGGGTCCGCACTGGTGGTCCGTTCTTCATCTAGCTTGTGCATATATTCTCCAGGGAATATCCTCTCCACTGAGAAGCCCTCAAAATTGTCTTCCCATCGATTCAAGAGTTTGGCCACAAAGAACACCCAAGACGGAGGGGCTATGTCCTTGTTCGTGTTGGAACATGCCCTCCGCCTAATATGTTTATAAAACAAGGGAGGTTCTGGTATTTTAATTCAAACATCAAAGATAATTAAATCATGGATAAAGAAACCTCGAAGAAGTCACCCTCCCTCAAGAACACACGGTTTGTGGATTAACCTTTTCATGGGTTAATCTGCGTTCATCATTCTAAAATAAGGATTGGGAAAACTCTTAAATCAAATAACCTTGACCTCTTATGACGTTAGATGCCGCAACATTCTTCCTAGAAGAATTTATGATGTCAACGGTACATATTGGCTCTGATAATCAAAATGCGTCAATGATGATGATGTTCTACCAATGTTCATCATTCTTCGCTGGGGTGGAAGTCCATCATAGGATCACTAGAGAATCTTTAAAAATTTTAATTGATATTTCCCCAGTACTTCGAACTATAAAAAAGAGCATGTCGCAACATTCCCATTATGATGCGATGTCACGTCATTACACTATTTTATTAAGGAAACTATGTCACTGTTACATGTCATTAAAGTGAAATTATGCTACAAGTTAAATGAGACATCATTGAGCCTCATTGATGTGAATCGTCACTGCCTTGTCTCGACCCTGCATCATCGCTATCCAACACTAAAAAATTAGAATGAAAATAAAATAAATCTTTTAAATTATATAATTATTTTTCTCGAAAAGTCCGAAAAATAATGTTTCCGCTCAACCCTTTCCAGCAAAATTTATGTCATTTCAAGGATAATCCTAACGTTAGGAATTCAAAAGTGCTCTTAGATTTTCGATCTGATAAACAATTCAAAATATAAAAAATCATGGTCGCACGTTTATTAAACGTACCATAGAAAAAGCTCAAAATTCCATCCTGGGCTCTCTGAATCTCAGAATCATGTTCCATCAAATTTCACGGTCTCGAAATAATTCCATATAAATAAAAAAAATTACATAGAAATTCTGTGATATTACATTCTCCCCCCATTAGGGATTTACATCCCAAAAATCCAAAACAAGAACTAAATAAAAAGATGGGGGTACTGAGCACGAACCTAAGACTCCCACTCTCATATTCTCTCTTGGAGATTCCAGTGCTACCATGAGATTAACAGTAGAGGAATCGACCACCTTCATAGGATTCACTCCTCTCGATCCTCTTTCTCAACAGGGACTCCACAAACCTCACCCCATCATCAATGTCTAGATTTCTCGAGTCGATGAGGCGCTATAGATCAAGAACATACCTCCTCAGCTACGACATATGAAAAACATCATGCACATGCGGCATCTTTGGGGGAAGATCTGGGTGATACACAACCTCGCCAACTCTGCTCAAGATCTGAAAAGGTCCTATGAACCTCATAGATATCTTGCTGCCCTAGCCAAATCTCCACAATCCTCATCGAGGTGAGACCCAATGGTTCACATGATCGACCTCCTCGAACTCCAATGGTCTATGACTCTTACCATCATAAGAATTGTGCTGACTATGTTTAGTCCTCATCCTCTCCTAGATCATCTGCACCTTCTCGGTGGTAGCCCGTACCAACTCTAGACCCCTGAGTGATGAATCCCCTGGGTCTTTCTAGAATAGGGGTGATCTACAATGCTTCCCGTACAAGTCCTCAAACACTGCCATGATGATGGTAGAGTGGTAGTTTTTTTATATGAAAACTAAACCAGTGGTAGGTGGTTCTCCCAACTACAACCCCAATCTAGGACTCAAGCATGAATCCTGTCCGGTATGGTATGTATGGTCAGCTCTTTCTAACCATCCACCTGGGGATGAAAAGATGTACTCAAACATAGCTATGCCCCTAACTCCTCTTGTAATCCCTTCCACAACTAGGATGTAAAGCCGACATCTTGATCTAAGAGGATCTTTTAAGGCACCCTGTGAAGCCGCTCTATCTCTTGGATGTAGAGGTATCCCAAGCCCTCTACTGGTCCCTACACTAGGATGGGTAGGATGTGGGATGACTTAGTGAGTCAATCAATGATCACCTAAATAGAGTCATGACCTCGAGACATACGTGGTAAAACCAGAATGAAGTACATTGAGATACCATCCCATTTCCACTCTGGTACCTTGAGTAGATGAGTGACGCCTGATGGAACTTGGTTCTCAGCCTTCACTTATTAACAAGTGAGATTCGTGAAAGGAACTCGGCCACTAATTTCATTATCTATGGACACCAGTACTAACACCTAAGGTCCTAGTACATCTTTTCCACACTATGATGTACCTCCATAGGGGATGTATGAATGTACCTCAATAACTACTCCCACAACGCCACCGGTGCTAATGTATTCCCTTTGAAAAGGATGACGTTCTCCTCATCTATCAAAAATACACCAGGAACCCATCCTGAGGATATCTGAGCACATTAGGCCTCGTAGTCAACATCCACCAATTGTGCCTCATAGACTCGATGTAAGAGTGGGGGAGTAACAGTCATCGACTGGAGGTATGCATCCTCACCATCATCCACAAAGGATATCTGCATCGCTACTAACTTCTATGTCTCCTCACTCAGTAGCTACAACCGGATCATCCTGCTGAGCGTATCTGCCACCATGTTGCCCTTTCCCGGAATATAAAATATACCAACAACATAGTAATAGAGGAACTATAGACATCACCACTATCTCTAGTTTAGGTCCATCTGGGAGAAGATATACCTGAGACTCTTGTGGTCGTAGTTAACTATATATCTTTCACCCCTTAAGTAGTGCCACAACATCTTCAAGGAAAATAACATTGCTTATAATTATAGGACATGGTTCGTGTAGTTATTTCTCATGATACCTCAATGACTGTGAGCCGTAGGCGATCACCTCTTGCTCCTGCATCAGGAAAAACCCAAGCCTAGTCCTTGACGTGTCATAGTAAACTACATACCCAATTCCTTCCTCTGGTAGTCTCTAGATGGAAAAACTGGTCAGTCTCTACCTCATCTCTTGGAAACTCTGCTAGAATTTCCCCATGCACATGAAGGGATGTCCCTTCCATTTCAATGTTGATAAGGGTTTAGCTACCCTAGAAAAGTCAGGAAAAAACCCCCCGATAGTAACCATCAAACTCCAAGAAGCTCCACACCTTAGTCAAACTCTTGGTTGGCCCCCAAGAAAGCACTGCCTCTATATTTTTTTGGATCTAACGAAATTCTAACCAACAAGACGATGTTTCTTATGAAATGGATCTCCCAAATAAAAAACAGACTCTATGAGAGATTACTATAATTTTGGTTCTCTTAGAGTGTATCCAGAACTATCCACAGGTGTACAGCGTCCTCCTCCACCAACGCTGAGTACTCCAGGATTTCATTGATAAAGACTATGATGAACTGGTTATTGTAGGGTTGGATGATCCTATTCATAAAGACCATAAACACTACTGGGGTGTTGGTCATGCCGAATGAAATCACCAGGAACTCATAGTGGTCGTATCATCACTTGAAGGTTGTCTTCAGTACATCCTCTTCTCGTACCCGAAGCTGGTGATAGCCTAACCTGAGGTCTATATTTGAGAACCACTTCACTCCCTTTAGCTGATCAAAGTGGTCATCAATTCTCAGTAGTGGGTACTTGTTCTTCACAGTATCTTAATTCGGGTGTCGTAAGTTCACACACAAAATCAAAATACCATATGAATTATTGGAAAAAAATCACCAAGGTTGTCCATGGAGAAACACTGGGCCTTACGAACCCCTTCTCCTGAAAGTCCTCTTATTGTTCCCTCATCTCACAAAGCTCTGCAGGAGCTATTCGATATACCGGTGTGAATATCAGTGTTGTCCTAGGGTATAGGTCGATAAAAAAGTCTACCTATCTATGGGGAGGTATCCCTAGAACCTCATTAAGAAAAACATCACCGTACTCATCCACCACTATAGGGAATCTTGGACTCCTCTCCTCCACTGAACCCAGGGTGAGGCTATAAAACTTGTGAGTGATCGGTTGTACCCTCCCTTGAGAGAGTCTATCCTACCTTGCAAGGGATTCCTTCTCGCCAGTGAAGGAAAACCTGGTTACATATCCACGGACACACTACACTGTATGCCTAAAATAGTCGATCTGATCGCGCACCGTGGATAATTAATCTATACCCAAGATGAAGTTGTAAGGACTTGATGCTACCACTTGGATATCCCAGCTGAAGCTCATGCCTCCGAGAGTAACCTCACAATGTCGGCACCAGTGTGTAATCATTTTATACCTTCCCATAAGAGTCTATAGACATAATAATCGATCCAAAGACTCCTCCAGAATCTCTGACCTCCGAATGAGAGTCATGGAAAGGAAGGAGTGACTAGAACATGTTTCTAAAAGTGCTGCAGTTACGGTGGAGAAGCTGTAGATCGTACCTCAGATCATCTACAGAGTGATGTGGTCATAACCATCAACTTCGTGGTGCTATTATCACCCCTTTCCACATGGTCCCTGAGGTTAGGGTGGACCACCTAAGGGTGGTAGAGGTAACACCTTGAAAACATTACCACCATATTCCACTCGACCAGCTCCACTTCCACGTCCACCACCATAAACACCTCCTCGTTCAAACCGCTAGTACTGCCTCAACAGCCCCTTGACAGTCTACTGGTCATCTATACAGTGGGTCAGGTAGTCACATGCCATGTTTCTCTGCCCACCGCATGATTAGCAGTGCCTGGCCCCCCGTCTGACTCCCTCTGGACTGGGAGCCTCGCACTACAGACCCTGAGTCATGGGGTCAGCCTCGGAAAGACCTGGGCCACATTGTCTAATGTGTCTTCTATTGTTTCTTGATAAATAATCTACCACCTAGGGTTGGATGGTTGCTCTATTTATAGGCTCCTGCTCTGCCAAGAAGGTCTCCATTAGAAGGGATCACTCCAACACCCCAGCCTGGGTAGGGATGCTGAGAGACACTACCGATGCCCTGATTTACCACTTGAGTCCCTGCTCAAAATCTCGAGCCCTGAAAAAAGGGTCTTTCACTATAAATATAGAGTAGAGGGAACGCTTTTTGAACCTTTCCGAATAATCAGCTGCCATCATGTTGTACTTCTGTAGGTGAAGCTACTCATAGATGTGAATAGAGAAATAGTTCGAGAGGAAAAACTCCTCATAGAAAATCCTCTCGAAGTCAACCCAAGTTAGGGTTGCCTTATTGTGAGTCTAGATTGTCGAACTCCACCATCTCCATGATTATCCCTCCAGAAGGCTCACTGTCAAGATCATTATCTGGTCAGGCGGTGTCTTCACTAATAGGAAGACCTATGACGTAGCCTACAGCCAGTCCATAGAATCCGGAGGATCCATATCTCCCCTAAACCTGAGAGGTATCTGTCTCTGAAACTCATGTAGGGAACTAAGCCTACAAACATCCTCTACTAGAACCACCAGTAGTAGATGCTGACAATCAAGTGGTGGTAGCACTTGTCTACCACCCGGTGGGGCCATCTCTAGAGCTGGTCCATGTACAAATGCCTTGTCGCTAGGTAGGCTATCCTCAAGAACTTGTATTGGGATCCTGGATGGTAGTCCATGTAGAGTTATGCTAAGATAGGTCAAGATGTACCATGGTTAGAAGGTTATACATAGTGATATGACTCTGATAAAAAATAAAGAGAATCCTTTGCAACCAATGTCTTCATGTATTTAGATGGAAATAGATTTTAAGGTCCAATTGTATGGATACGTTGGTCACCGTACCAAAACTGGACTTCCCAAATTTTAAAGTTGGACTCAAAACACTTAACACTATTTCCCCAAAACAAAACACAGACTCCCAATCATTGAGGGGGAACCAACTGCCCTATGATACCACAATTTCATGACCTATCCCCCACGGCCTATGTCGTGACTACCCCAAGCCCACCTCTCGTAGGCCCGGGGATGATGATGAGCGATGAAGGCATCAACGATCAAGGGGGAGGTATTTTCCTCAGTACATGTATGCACAGACATGCCAAACCAAAACCCAACACACTAAAAGGGGTAAATCAAACCACAAAAACAAAGTTGACTGCAAGTACAACTGAATGTAAGGTGGCCAGAATACAAACTCAACAAAGAACAAAAAACAACAAGATACAAAAAAAAACTCTAATGTCCATCTACCAAAAACCCCACCTGATTATGAGAGGAGTGAAGCTAATGGAAGCATAAGTAGCAGAACCTGTCCACCCAATCCTACTAGGCCCCTCATATTCCATGGAAACCAAGTCCACCGTCATTGCATCTGTCAGTCCCGTCTCCCAATGCACCCCTATCGTAACGTCAATTATCTGCACTAGACACAACACATGTGGGAGAAGTCTATGTAAGGGTGAGTAACACTACTCAATAGGGACCCCACAACAAAATGAAAAAACCACATAGAAATTTCTAATAGAAAATCAAAAAACACAAGACAGATCACACCAGGTATTTTTCAAGGTTACAACTGTAGAATCATCTGTCACATCATCGAACAACTGAGCTTGTAGACAAATTATTATCTAGGGAGTAAAATGGGCCTTGCCAAGTCACAAAGTGGTGCTTCCCACTAACCTTGGTCTACTTAGGTACACCTCCCCTATCGCGTACTGTGGGACAACAATGTCACACAGAGGTGCTTCCCACTAGTCATGTCCTACTTATGTACTCATAGTAATCACATACTGTAGGTATGCAATGTTAGAGAGAGGTTTTTTTCACCGTGGGCCTACCAAATCACAAATACATGCTTCCCACTGGGCCAAAAGACAATATTCTTCAGGTCTTAGCTAGTTGTAGGGTTCTGTACATAGTGCGCTTGGGAGAACCGCTACTCAAGCCATTAGTCACATTTAAACTTCCATGAAAGTCACCATAGAGAATTCCAAAATATCTGACTCATCGAGAGGGTCCCAACACCACAAAAAAATCGTCAATAGGACACGTAGTTGGCAAGATATAGACATTTTAGTAACCAGGGGACTGGTTGCGTCGAGGCCTGGTCTGACCTGGTCAAACTGATCTAACCAACACGGTTCCGGGTCCCACATACTCTGGTTCATTAATACAGACACTACCTGACCTGGTGTAGGTCGTGGATGTTTTGGTCCGGCCTGGACAGTAGGCGATGACCAATAGGCCACGCTGGACCTGGCCTAGTTGGCTGAGGGTCCTACCCGCCCAGCCCCCGATGACCTGGTATAGTCCGACCCGGCCCGAAGAGGTGGTGGGTCTGGCCCATTGTGTCGGTCCAGCCGCCTGGGTGCTTTGTGCCCCACTCAATCCACAGAAGGTGGGCCAGTTCGTATCACTGGATGTGGCTAAACATTGTGTCAGTCTGCCATCATCGCCCCGTGGGTCGCTGTAGGATGACTCCTCTGCCGCAGTCAAGCGACCATGACCCGTCATGCGGGAGGCAGCTCGGTGCCGCATCCACAACCCTCCAACGCGGTTGAGTGAACTCATCTGCCGCCTCCATCTGGTGGCTTCTTCGCTATGTCGTGGCTTGGTGAGAAGTGGATCTTCCTCTGGAGAACCCTCGTGGCACGCCAACTCCCATCCATGGCCGCTGCCGTAGGCCACCGACAACTGTTTCCAGTGCCACCACTGGCATTGGCATGCTAGTGAATTCTTATACGGATCATTTGGTCTGTACCGGTGGTCCACTCTTCATGCATCTTGTGCGTGCATTCTCCTGGGAACGTCATCTCCACCGAGAAGGTCCCTAAAATATATTTCCATCGATCCAAGAGTTTGGACATGAAGAAAACCCATGGAGGATGGGATCGGGCCTTGTTCATGTTAGCCTGCACCATCGGTGTTAGAAGATTGCAACATAAGGAAGGTCTAGGGAATTTAATTCAAACATCAATGCTAATTCAATCCCAGATAAAGTAACCCCAAAAAAGTCACCCTTTCACAAGAACAAATGGTCTACATATTAACTTAATAATTGGTTAAGACACATTCATCGTTTTGAAATAAGTACGAGGAAAAAAATAATATAAAATAACCCTACCTTGTATGACGTCTGATACTACAACATTCATCCTTTAGAGACTTATGAAATTAATGACGCTTCCCAGATCCAATCATCAAAAGGCGTCAAAGATGATGAAGTTCTGCCAGCGTTCATTGTTCTTCATTGGGTTGGAAGTCCATCAGATGTTTTCCAGTAAATCCTCCAAAAAATTAATCCATATTTCCCTATTGCATAAAACTATAAATAAGATCACATCACATAGTTCCCCTTATGATACAACATCACGTCGTTACCCAATTTTATTTAAGAAACAACTTCGTTGTTACACGTCACTAAATCCTCGTTATGTTGTGTGTCTAATAGGCCACTAATGAGACTCATTGATGCACATTGTCCATTCCCTATCACTGCCACATAGCGTCACCTTCCACCACTCAAAAGATGGAAATAAAATAAAATAATTCTTTGAAATTATTTTATTATTTTTCTCGAAAATATTGAAAAATAGATTTTTCGCTCGAACGTGGCCAGCTAATGTTAAGTCATTTCTAGGTGAATCTCGGCATTCTGGATTCAACAATTCCCTTATATTTTTCATTCGAGAAATGGTTCAAAAGATAGAAATTTGTGCTCTCACATTTACTAAACGTATATTAAAAAAATTTCAAAAATTACGTCTCTCGCTCTCCGGACCGAGGAATCACATGCCATCAAATTATGCAGTCTATAAATAAGGCCACAAAAAATAATTTACATTAAAATTTCAAGACGTTACATAAGGAGACATTATAAATCTTGACTGAAAGCTACTGAATCTAAGAAGCCCGACTTAAATAAAGTGTTGATCCAAACTGCCATTGATATCCATAGAACACAATCATCACATATCCTCAATGGTATTCTTTTTTCACATAGACTTACCATCTCTATGAAGATGATTTGCTGTATTGAAACTAAATTTTAAACCATGATATTATGGGATACATTGCTAAAAAATTTAAGTAAAATTATGTTCTTGATCATATATTATATAACTTTCTAATCCATGAAATTATTAACACATTATTAATGTATATCTGAGAATTCATATCCAAAGAAAAATATTTTAAAATAGATATAAAGTGTGATGAAATCATAATTATATTGTCTATAATCCGTAATAAAATTTTTGGGGAGTTTGATGAAAAACCCCACAATGATTTCATCCCATTTACTTTCTAATAGGGATAATAAAATACTTTTAGACCATTGTATTTAATAATTAACATGACGACAGACTAGGAATCGAGATACATAATAAGAAATATATCTATTTTAGTTGTCCTATCCAAAATAATATGTCATATAGGCTAGTTTTATGCTCTAAACTATTGTCTCCCTTCGATTTTGGGTTCAATCCCCAAGTCCTTTCCATATGCAACATGCGGTCTCTCGTCTTACAGTTTATCATTTTTCCAAAACCATGTTGATAAAAATGGTTTGAAATTGAAATTACGAATAATTACTATAACATCAAAAATAACATAAATCTTAAATGTTAACACTTCCATTAATCATATGACCATAAAAAGGAATTTATCCTCAAAACTAAAGGGTTGTATTTCCATAAATTTCTCCCAAAATATATTTAATATTTATAAACACCCAACACAAAATATCTAAAAATGGGATTCTATAACTTTGAACATATGATTCACCTTCAACTAATAATACCATTATGTAATCCATAACTCTTATGTCAATCTTACATGGAGTCAAATATGCTTCTTAAAAAAAAGAAATCCCTACATGTTTCATGACTCTTATGACCATATTTCCATTAGTAAAATACTTCTAAACATAATTTTTTAATCCAAATACATAAAAAATTTAATCCATGCCTTTAAATGATTGGAATTTATTTGGTCACACCTTAGTCTAAAATTTAATTCTTGTGTCATGGAATTGAGTTTGATAATTCCTATGTTCCTGACACATAATACAATGAACTCCTTGATTATTTTTCACTATATGACCTTCTTTTCCACATGGATAACATCTCCCCCAGTTGAGACATTCTTCTAGGATCATCTTTGCACCTTTTTTACGTGTAAGAAGCTGGATATTATTTAAAATATGTTCATTATCACATAAACATTCATAAAAGTCCATATTCCTCTTATTCGATGTGTTGGGAATCTCATGAAGTTCACGTTGTTTATCATATATCATGATAAATAATTAGGCATGATGATAATATATTTCTATATAATAATCATCAAATTTCTTTCCACATATTCATTAAATGTTCCATTAAATTCAATGTTACCATGGCTCTTTATTAGTTTCATTTATTTACTAAAACCAAAAATCGTAGTGTGAGAAAAAATCTTCATTATATAAGAAAAAATAATCCTGAAAAACCACTTATAGGGTGTCTAAATCATGAAATAAACTTTTTAATCTATGAAACCATTAGTTTATCCTAGGTTATTCTTAGTCACCATATATTTAAATCCTTTATGATGGTTCATAAAGAGTTTGGGAATTTCCAAAGGATATCTCATGGGAGTGTTAAACTGTGTGGGTAGTAAGGAACATTACTGTAAACCGGGTAATGATCAATTCCAACCCAATTCAACTTTTCAAATATATTGCCCCTAAGAACCTCAATGATAGTGAATAATACACTTATAGTGTCTAGAAAGGGATTCAATTTCTTAGAAACCAATCACTCTATTCTTTATCAAAATTCTATGAAGTTTTATCATACCGAAACAATCCGAGACATGAACTGGTCACCCAACCCATATCCCCAAATGTTTTTTAAAGACCATGAAATTTTCTCATACTTTGACTTATACATAGACATATCACTTGATAAATACTTATAAATACCCGTAGTGATCTTAGTAATGTTTTTGCATCTTAGTTTTCCCAGGTCAACTAAACCTCTCATTTGATACCAACTATAGAGTCCCAAAATTATCATATATAGATATTACATCTTTTGAAATGAATATTCCATACATTGAAAAAACACATGACTGAGGAACATACTTTTTATGTGAATTTGGAGACTAGGTACATAATTTTATAATTTAGTTAATGATCACCAATGTATCTAATACATATCTTACAATTTTGTACTCATCATAGATATACCCTACTAAAAACTATTATTTATAACCTGGGGAGAGGAAACATAAGAAAGGGTGAGATTAAATTATTAGTAAAGGTAAAAAGAGATATTTTCATATTACATGAGAATATGGTTATAAGACTATGTGAATAACATTTGTAAACCATTCATTGTATATCATTGATCATAAACATGATTCATGGTAAATATATTTGTAGATCATAATTCATGACTCATAATAGAATCAAATAAAATTATCCATGAAAACATAACATTTGAATAATACATATATTTGTGGAATAAAAATAAAAATATAACATTTTTAACATGTATAAATAGAGACAGGTTCACTAATTAAGTTAGGAACATAAAATTAGGCCCTCCCATATATTTATTCACTTGGAACCAGTTCCACATATAACATTATTAACAGGGAAGAAATTTCCATGTGTAACACTGTGAACATGTGATGAGGTTAATGCATAACATTGTGAACTTATAATTTGGTTCATTTATAAAATTGTGAACATGTACATAGGTTCATGCATAACATTTTATTCATGAGTTATTCATATTTACCCAATGTATTGGTGAGTGATATAGGTCCAACCCATCGCTTAATGAAAATAATATGTACTTATTATAAAATATCATAAAACATCCATCATTTCATATCCTAATAAATGTAATGGGTTTAATAAATTTTTTATCATATCATAAACTATATTAAATAGATAATTTTCATAACAAATTCATTATACTATATCCTGTGGAAAAATTTGTGGGTTTTATAAGGATTTTCTCATGGTATAACACATGGATGAGAAAATGGTTTCATAAATATATTTTCATCACAAAAAATTTATCAAAAGAATAAGAATGATACAATTGGTTCATATAACCATAAAATTATATTTTACATCAAAGGATGTCATCATTTATAGAGAATTGTTTTGAATGTTTATTAGGTACATTTCTTAAAGAAAAAAAAAATTCATTGAAAATAATTTTATAAAATATAAAATATTTTAGAAATAAATTCCCTTGAAAATAACCTTGAAAACATATAAATTAATCTTAAAATAAATTAATGGTTATGATGATAGTATATTCTAGTTATAACATACATGTTAAAACACATATTCCATTCACATTATTAGAAATATACGCAGTGGAATTATTTGGAAAAAGAAAAGAAGAATCCTAAAATTTATTATATGTTAAAATTAAAAAGTGGATAAAAATTTTATAATAAATAATTTTATAATGTTAATTTATTTAAAAACATATTTATAAAACATGGTTTTTAAGAGAAAGGATTTTCAATTATATAAATAAATACAGACAATTTTTGTTAAAAACATTATTTTAAACTATTGAGTACATAAAGTGATGAAAATAAAGTGAAAAAATATATCCTCCTAAAATAAAAATAGTATAAGAGATGTAATGAGTATAAAAAGATATTGTTCATAAGCTTTTATATTTAGAAACATAATCATAAACAATCTACACTAACATTGAAATTGTAATATAAAATCATCACCACTTTAGTACCATTGAATTTTAACACCCATAATCGAATAACATAAAATGCAATATAAAATATCAAGAGAATAAATAAATTCATGATATGAAATTTAATATTTGTTGTGTATGCTCCTAATAAAATCATATAAAATAATATATCACATATATATCATATATGTCAAACTGAGTGAAAAATCCCTTACAAATTCAGTAAAATTTTAATTATATTCCCCAAGAAATATATATTATATAATGGATATGTAAATAAAAATAAATTTAAGTAGAATAATCATAAAATAAATTCATGGGAAAGATATACACAATATAAAATAAATATATTGGGAAAATGGCATTTTCCACACATATGTAAAATGTGATATGAAAATCCAATACCACTTTTGTAATGTTGTGAACTATAAGGCCAAATAAATCATAATACCAAATAAAAAATTAAATATTATTAAATTAATTATATTCATTAAATAATATTTCAATTTTGAATTATATAAACTATATAAAATAAAATTGAGGTGAATTTTCATATGTCTCCTAGAAATAAAAGAGACAGTAGAAATTCTTTACCTTAAGTCTCATCATCCTTAATACACATTAGATCATCCTATATATCAAATATATATTTATTATAAACAGATTAAATATATATATATATATATATATATATAAAATTCCATATATAATCTTAATATTACCATTTATTAACTACTCATTAAAATTTATTTATTAATGTCACGTTTCAGGCAGTAACAACTTTGTTTTTTTTGTTTATGTTTCGTTTTGTTATTTTCATTGCTTTTAAATTGATCATGGTACCATCATATGAAGAAAAATAATCATGAAATAATTTTTATATATATAAAAAATTATTCTTTTAAGACTAATCCTGAAAAATGGTTTTGAGAAATGAAGTATGTTATGATCATGAAGACAATTGGTCATACATACACATGAGTAATGATTCAATTTTTCAATGATTATGATGTGAAAGAGGTAATTAATATTTATATTATTAAAAAATTATAATAATATCATAAATAAATTATTATTTATTTAAACATACTTATACATAATATCTATGTGGTTTTTTGATGAAATGAGAGAGTCATATCACATCGCGAAGGAGGTTGTCAACACATAAAAAATAATGTTATTATCTTTCAGTGAGTGAAAAGGTAATAAGGAAAGTGATATTTTATCCTATAAGAATGAAATATTTGTAATTAATATAATAATTATTTCATTTATTTCACATAACATCGTTATATTTATTCTTATTATCATCCACATAATGCATTTGTGAAAAACAAATCTCATCACTTCATGAGACGGAAGTTTACCACACACATGAGAGACATTATCGTATTAACAATAGAATGGAAATTAAAAATATCTCTATTATATGATGAATAAATAGTTATAATTTTGTATATATATACCTTATATATACTTTATATCAATCATCTTACCCAACTACTATAGGTGGTAATTGAAAAATGAATGATATGAGTTCACGAGGTAGAAATCCACCGTACACATGAATGATGTTTTGAAAACCCATTTTATGGAAGTGGATATGGTTTTATGTTATAAAAATAAAATAATTATAAATATATATATATAAAATATTATAGTTTTATTATATCATAATGGTTAAATAATAATTAAAGGATGCAGAGAAAGAAATAAAATAAAAATTCTCATTGATGAATATTACCTCTTCTTTGGGTAACCTCCTTAGGTTCTACCAAACACATTCGTAGGTTTTATTTAATCAAAAAATAAATATTATAAGACTATATGTAGAAATTTTTTACGTTACTTGGGTATTTATTGGCTGAACCAAAAGTGTTATAATGTGTGAATAGGAAAGGAGAGGGGTGTCACTTTATATGTGAGGTGAGTGAGACCCTCATATTTTTTGAAACAAAAATGGTGTGATCATGTTTCATACATTTTAAAATGGAAGTAAATGTGTTATTATATATAATATTTTATTATAGGGTCCAAATATTTCCATTAAATATATTTTAGACATGTTTTTAGGTCATTTAACCATTTTATTTTTAGTTTAATCTCTGATATACCCATTTTTACATTAACCGTGACAAATAATTTCTATTGTTTTCATTATTAATTTTTTTATTAATTAAGTGGAAGTTATTATATAATATATATTTTTATTATTTACATGTAATATATTTTCCTAATTTCCATTCATTGATGTGGAAAATATTATTTTAAAATTAATTCTGCATACACGACTAGAAAGTGAGTTTTAAATTGAAAAATGGTCAAAATTTTAAAAGGTATTTATATAAATATTCATTATTAAAATTATTTCAATGAATTAAATTTGATTAATGGATACATAATTAAAATAATATTTCTTTAAACCCAATTAAAAATTTAATTTATCATTATTAATATTTTTAACAAAAATAACTTTTTCTATTAAAATCAATTATTTTTCATTATTCATCAAAAAATTAATCTTTCCTAAAAAATATAAATAATTCAACCTATTATAATTTCTATATAATGATTACAAAAAATAAGTTTATTTTATAAAATAACTAATATTAAAGCTTCAAAAAATAATTTTTTTATTTTTCAAAAATAGAAATAAATGGAATATATTTTTGAGAAAACACAATATAAGGTTTCTATATTATAATAAAAAAATATGTTTTTAAAACTCATTATCATGTGTACTACAAGCTAAACCCAGTTTTTCATGCAACACAAGCTTTAATCGCTATTGCATATAACACAATATTAAATATTTATTTAATAATACATTTAAGACCTTCATTGTTTCATTATTTATATAATAATATTTGATGAACTATGGAAGTTATTGATAATGTTTTAGATATTAATATTTCACATTATCATATGATGTTTTATTGAGTATTATCTTATCCTGATCTTACCATTTTAGTTTTTGTAAATGGATATAAATTAGAGGAATAACATGTCACCCTTTATTAGATTTAAAGACCTATTGGATGATGGTTTTAGTTATTTTTGTATGAAAATTTCATCTTGGGAATGCATAATTGGAATGTGAGAAGAGTTAATGGTTGAAAAACATTGAAACAAAAATTTAAGGATTAAATTGTGTATCAAGTAAATATATCATCTTATGTTCTTGTTCTAAATGGTACCAAAAATACTCTAACACAAATAAGTGAAAGAAAAATATATATATTACCATGTGGGATCTATATCTAAAATACCAAAAAAAAAATTAAACTCATTTACTTTATTTGTCACATAAAAGAGTAGTTTAAAAAACCATTATTTAAGAAATGACATGTTTCTTAGTATTAAACATTGAATTTAAGTTCATGATGAGTTTTAAATATATTTTTATGAGAAGATGAAATCATTTTATATGAAAAGATTAAAATTATAAAGGTTAAATACTTTTAAGGGGTGGAGGATGTAACACAACAATATTTTAGAATATATATTAATCAATTGAAAATTTTATATGTCCAATTGCTTTCCTAACACACAACACCCATATTAAACAAACCATGATTTATTATATCATAGTCATTAAATTGGAGGTTATGAAGAAGAGTAAAGAAATTATTATATATATAATAGTATCAATTAATGTACATTTATTGATTAATTATTATGAAATAAGAACTCAAATTATATTAAAGGGATTTAATGGTTCAAAAATATTGTGTCATTAATTTCTTTTTATTTTTTATTTCAAAGGAAATTATTAACAAATTTTAATACTTTAATAAACGTTAATTGATTAGATTAGAATAAAATTTTAAATACTCATTCTTAAATTATCTTGTGGTTTTTATATATTTTTTTAAAAAGAATATTTTTAGTGAATAGTGGAAAAATATCGATTTTTGAAAAATTATTATTTATTTTCATTAAAAACTAATGGTAAAGTTTCATTCTGTTTATATCTTGTATTAAAGGAAAATAATTATATTTTAATTACATATAATATTATTATTTTAAAACTAAATAGCCTCATATTTTATTATTCCATAAGATATTTTTTATGCTGAGAATACAAATTTTTCTAAAAACAATTTTCATAGAATTTTATAAACATACAGTAAAAAAGAATAGCTACCACTTATTAAAATTTAATATATAAAAATGGATTCTATATTTGGATTTTGGATTTTCAAATTGGGAAAATGGCCCCTTCTATTTTAGCTTATTATGAATAATAACCTTGGTAATAATATTATTACCATAGAATGGGTAAAATGTTTCAAACATGATTACAAATATGAGATAAGGCTTAAAATTTTCCATAAAAATTATCTTTATATTATTTTATGATTTTTATTTGACCATAACCATATGTGATTTGAAATAGTTTTCAATTTCATAATACATTTATTTTATTATAAACATTATATTATTTTGAGTAGAGGATAATTACAAAAATGCCACTCTCTTGATTTTAATTTATCTTGTTTATATCCATTAGGATAGAAAGATATTATGAATAAATATAAGATATTATTTACAGAAATAATTATTTTATTTTTATGAGTTTAATTTTTTTATGTTTCAGTTATAGTTAAATAATCTTAAACATCTATGTAACACTAACATAGTGCATGTTCATGTAGAATAATTCTAATAATAAATGACTTTAAAAACATTAAATGTGATATTTATTTTTGAATTACGGTTTTGAATAATTTTTTTTGTTATTAATAATTTATGATTTTTTGTTAAATATTTTATATTCTAAATCCTTTTTTATCTTGACAACTTCTAATTCAGTTTTTTTGAATAGTTACAAAAAGATAATAATGATATTTTATGTTAAGTAATATTTTATTAAATACATAAAAAAATAATATTTAAAGATGAAATGTGGAATGGTAAATGGTTGATATATTATTACATGGACCATTTTTGAGCTACATTCCACCATATAAGTAAACTTGTAAACCGTAAATATTGATGAGGTTTTTACTATGACTAAAGTTAAAAAGGGTTATTGAGTGGTTTGAACCAAAAGGTATGGTTTTAAATGACACATAATCCTATAGCAATTTACACGTTTTAGGTATTTATATATTTATCTATCATATTTTATAACTTATTTTTATTTGGTTCCAATTTTCATGATTATGATATTTATTATATTTTAATTTTATAATAAATTTCGAGTGTTCCTTTTGTAACTCTTATTAAAGGACTCCAAAACCAATATACCCTTCACAATTTTTAGCCACTCTTCTTGTGCAATAAATTAAATAAATTCTAAGAAAATTATCTATATAAATTATATAGGTTATTTTATTCTTAAAATTCACACCCTAGTGTCATAAAGGGGAGATCCCAGATAGGATACTCAAAGAAGAGGTATAACTCTTAAAGGAGTTTTATCATCTTATTTTTTCTTTTAACTCTACCAACTATATCATAAAAAAAGATATCATAACATTAATTTCTTAAATATAATGATATTATATTATGTAGTTAATATAAAAATTATTCATATATTTTCCCATTAATTGGGAAATTAAATCATCCATTGTGCAGACAAGTAGATTACTGCCTCCAAATGGAGATATATTTCATTTTCAACATAAATATTCATTGATTTTTATTATGATGTATATAATTTATTTATTTATATTAATATTATTTTCATAAATAATAAAAATATATAATCTACCTTTTTATTTCTCTATCTAATTTATAATGAAATTATTACTCATTCATACATATAAACTACGATCTCAAAGTATAAAAGTGTTTAATTTTCCATCACTATAGCACATAGATGAACATAATGATGTATTTTCTAAAACTATATATATATATATATATTAGGTCCTTGGGGTTACAATTACAATTAAACATAAACACACCACACATAGAGGATGGAAAGCATACCATAGCCCCCCAAGGGGATGTCCCACCCATTAAAACTTATTTATTCAATACATGGCCCATAGGCCTAATGGGAATGAATCCCATTACATGAAACATAGGCCCAATGGGCCTAAAATACCATTATATGGCATGTAGGCCCATAATGTTTACCCAAATACCCATTAGTGAATAGTGTCACTACAGTACCCGAGATGCTACCGTACTCGCTATAGTGATAAAGTATCTACAGTTCATGATATAGTTCCCATCACAACTATAGTTATGCCTTTTCTGTAGTTTTTCCTCTAATATATTGCTCTTATAGTATCACTATAATACTGATATAGTACATGCACTCCATGGGTTTTGAACCGCCATCCTTAATATAGTATGATGGGGTGATTTCCACAAAGCCAAACCCAAAATACTATTGAAATTATATTATATATATGGTGTAATTATGGTTTTATAATAATAAAATATAATTTACCTTAATTTTATTCTTTTTATTAGAAATTAAAAATAATTTTTTTGAATACGCACAGACTACCATCTCCTAGACTATAGTAGTTGATTTTCCTAATACCTCAAAAAATGGATAGTTATAAAATTATATATAGTGAATAAATATGATATTAATACCTGGTATAATATTTTTAATTGATAAAACAATAATCAATATGAATGTAGATAACCATCCAAACCGAAACATACACTGAAATATAAATAGATAACATCCAAAACTGAAGATTTTAATAATGAATTATTAATAAACAAGTCTTGAAAAGTTAAAAGTTGACAATATACGATATTATAAGTACATTTATGGTTCTTTTGGAGAATAATAACAATTAAAAATTTATTATACAAGGTAATTTAGTGATTAATATTTAATTTATACTTAAGTTAAGGATTTCTTATCTCACTTTTTTATGACACATATTCCATATTCACTGCTTATTTATTTGAGGTGGTGTATATACTACCCATTTTATATGATATATCACATATATATAATATTGATTTTTTAATGTTTTAGTCTAAGTTATTTCTTTAATGGGGGTTATGAATCAAAATATACAAAAGTGGTAAGGGTTCCATATGACAATGATACTATTTATAAAAAACAATTTAGGCTTATATTTAGAATGATGAAATTATAATATATATATCTGATAAACATAATGTATTTTTTTATAATATAGATACATATAAAAATAACATGTTCTCATTTCATTTTATCTCACTATATGTTCTAATAAGAAAAAAATAATGTTTTAATGGAAAACTGAATTTATGTATCTCTCCACCCTTGAATATTTTCACTTTAATATCTATGTTTTCTAAAAAAAATTCATGATTGTTTTATTCAACAAAATATCTATTAAGGTAATTTTACCCAGATGTTACTTTTTATAAAAATTTGTAAATAAAATCTTATTATTATTTCAAAACAAGTCTCTTTCAATCAATGGTGTGAAGATATTTTTTATTTTAATTTTTACCACACAATCACAATTTACCAACATTATAACTAATTATTTAATTTAAGATTCATTTTAAAAATTTACACTTGTAATTTTCAAAGAATTATGTTTTTAATGTTAATAAATTTTACAATTTTAAGTAAGTTATTCCAAAATGAAGATGGTATTTTCATCAATAAATGATTATGTGAAATTTTAAAGGTATTTTTAGCTATAACATCATAATTTTCTGATTCTTATGATTTATTAAGGATATTACCCAATTTTAAAATATTTATTATTTATTTGGATGGTTATTGACTATTATGATTAAATGTTGATGTGACCTATTTTATTTCCATGGGTTAAGAAATAATGAAATGATAAATATTTTCATGATATTATGGTACATATATGAATAGATTATGGTTATATGATTGGTGTGTATGTTATAATAAGAAAATTAATTTGGTAATGTAGAACATTTATGCGGTAAAAGGGTACACAAAATGTTATCTCAAGCCAAAAATAGGGTACATGAGAAGTTATCTCCAACCCAAAGAGGGTATATAGGTGGTTAGATAAATCCTAGAATATGATGAATGTATTGGTAGATATCCTTGAGAATGGATCTCTATGATTATGATTATGATTATGATTATGATTATGAATATGATTATGATTATGATTATGTTTATAATTATGCCCTTATTTTTTACACCGTATCATGATCATGGATTGTGATCTTTGATTTTCTTATGATTCATGTCTTACAAACCACCTAATATTTAGGACATGACTCAAGAGTATAATATATGAATTTTTGGGTGTGATATTGTATTTTTAAGATCATGATCTCATACCATTATTCTTTTATATGACCACTTATGATTATCAACTATTATCTTCTATGTTTACTCATTCTGAGCATTTGAACTCACCCTTTCTTTTGTTTTTATTTTCCACGGTCATAAAGAATAATGTTAAGTAATTTTCTATGGGAAATTTTTTGGGAGATGTTATATAGGGTTCAAGGAAAAAGGAATAATCAGTATTATGAGAAAAATTCACACATTAATACATAAGTATTTTTATTAATGATTTTATCCAAAGTCCCTAAAAATATAAACCAAAAAAGTTTTTTAGGATGTTAGTGACACTTTATTGTATTTGATGATGTAATGTTAAAAAATAATGGTGTGTTATTAATGGTATCAAATAAAATATTTAAGAATATATATTATAGAACCAAATGTAGGTACACACATTTAGGGATATTATATCCCAAAAATAAGAGAGGTTTTGGAGGCATATAATTTATTTTCAAAAATATTATATTTAAATTGGAAAATATTAGATGTATTTCAGAATTAAATAGAATATAAAATTATTAAAGGAATATATAAACCTGAATCAATCAATTTTCCCAAAGTTATCTAATATAAAAACTATCCTCTACAATTTAATGTTTTAACAAATTCATGACCCATTTGATTTGAGAATTTGGAATGAATATCCTAAACATTTAATAACTACTAATATGCAATAAGTAAAGATCATCCCAAATTTAGTTTTTTGAATCACTCATATGATTATAAATTTTAATCATAGAAAAAAAATAGTTAATTTCATTAAAAGAAAAATAATTGAATATATTAAAAATACTTGTCTGTCACTCCTAACAAAATTTAATTATTTTTCTGGAAATATTAGTTTAATGGGCGGAAATATTTGAGATTTGTCATTAAAAACTATGGGTAAAAAACCAAAATGACAAGAAACTGTATTTTCTCCTACTTTTTTTTAGAATTTTAAAATAAATTTCATTTATCAATAATATTAATCTTAAAATCAGTAGTTTTTTATCTTTTTTATTCATAAATAATATAATAGTATGATCATTAGTTAAAAAAGTTACTTTTGAGTCCAATAAATATCATCTAATTTTTTTCCAAATAAAAAAATATATAAAAAATATATATTAGTTATTTACTAATTAGATTGGGATTAATATTGAGTTCAAGGTTCATGTGAAATCACATGAGATATATTTTCTAATTTTTGAATAAAAAATACCCCATGAGAAAAAATGAAGGCATCGATCATCAATAAAAAAGACAAAACATATTTTAGTTTTTTGAAAATGTGTTGGGTTTTGATAATTTGTTTTAGATATCCAAAATATTGTTTACAAATTTCATTAAAATTAATAAGTGATTAAATTTGGTGCAATTTGGATAAGGGAAAAGGTATTTTTCTAAAATATTATCTAAATTTTCTAGAAAACAATAGATTGTCTAAGGAAATATATCATATATATTAATTTTTTTGTTATTGTATAGAATCAATGACCTCAAAAATTATATGGTCAACATGAATTAAATATTTAGACACAATATTCCTTATTAAAATTATTTTCTTGACCATGTTATGAAATTGTTTATAAATTGGAACATGAATTTTACTAATACTGGTTTCAAGGAAAGTAACCAATCATTGTAAAGATCTATGAAAAAATGATCCATAAATATTAAAATCATCCATAAAAATATGCATAAAAATATCTAACAATTAACATAAAATTATGTTTATATATATTTGAAATGTTCCTCATGAATTACATAAAATAAATAGAATTATTCAATCCTAAAATGTACTAAAAGGACTTGTGACAATAAATTTTTCTTAAATTTTATGTGTGATTTTTATTTTAATGTATCTAGAAAATATATCTACAAAATATTAATTGGTGTATCCAGATAATGACTTATGAACTTTGTTAGGATATAGATGAGGAAAATTTCCTTTATTGGTCACTAAATTGAGTTCCCTATAATCAATTCAGATCCTCCATTTATTTGGAATCCTATGTGGAATAAGATCACTGAATTTATTATTTGATTATAAATCCAGTATTTTTGGGGAAATAAATACCATTTAATATTAAATATATGTGGAATTGTTCTAGTATCTAAAAGGTTCATTATTTCCGTTTGGGGAATATCTAATACTACTGGGTTCAATCTCCTTCCAAACTGTCTCACTTGTTTTCCATTTTCCTCAAATAGAATTCAATGCATGAATGTGGGGGGTACGATTTTTGTTAAATATGATAGATTCAATACTAATGGTTTGTTTTATTTTAGGACTCTTAAAAGTTTATTCTCTGAATATTTTGAAAAATCTTTATAAATGATGGCTAGAAATATCTCATTTTCTATTAAATACTAATGCGTGTGATTTTCATGTAGAATTTCCATATCTAATCAAGGTTGGGGAATTTAATTTATTAAATAATGTTAAAGTAATTATTTTAAATAAATTTGATATCCCTATTTATCACCAAAAAAAGTATATTTTACATTAATTTTGGGGATAATAGGCCATCTTGTATTCAATGTATAAGTGTTATGTTCTAAAATTTTCTAATTTGAAGGAATTTACCAGATCTAAACATTGAAAATCTGTCTAATTAATTCAAACACATTAATTAGTGATTTATTAGGAAAAATATTCATTTTAATTGAAATAACTAAAAAAATATTAAATAAATTATTATTTTTCAAATAGTTTCATTAAAAACATGATGAAAATTTTAAATCACAGCAACATCACAAAAAAGAGTTTCATAAGGTTCAATAAATTTTCCTTTGATAAAAAAGTCAAATCTTTTATATTCTTCAAAAAATAATCTAGATTCATTATTTTTCGTATTATTAATACTTTATCTAAAATCAAATTCAACATTTTTAGAATCAATGGGTTACACGAAACATCATTAATATTCATAATTTTCTCATATCCATCATTTATTTTCATATTCAAGTCAAATTAATTAGGAAAAATAGTTTGGTGTTCATTCCCTAATAAATTACAAAACATTATTCTACATTAAAAATAAATCATATTTACTTGTAGAGAATAATGATATACCATTTGATTAATTATTAATTTAAAGATATTAAATCAAACTATATCTTCTACAAATTTATTCAAAGATTTTAATTCATAACCATTAATGAATTCATTATAAGTATTTAGAAAACTTATCCTATGATTTAGGGGATAATATAATCTAAACTATATATATTCAATATATAAGATATAGAATTTAGTAGGGAATATCATTTCTTTTATCTGAACCAAAAGATCACATATAACTTCAACATGTTTTCTGGCAGTTCAGTGGGCATGTTAGATGATAATTACACCATTTTATGATCACCCACCTATAATCTTGAATAAATATAACGAGGCATAACATTAATATAATATCTCTAATCAATCATTACATCAATGACCACACATTAAACTATGGTGGAAAAATTAGTTAATATCCATCGATATTAACATTTTAAAGTTAATTCATGTTGTATCATGGAATAAGAATTCTTCCAGGAATTAAATTTCTCCTCCAAAATGAATTATATTTTATTGGACCATATTTCCTTAAAAAATAATTTCTTTGTATCGTTTTCACAATATAAAATAGATAAATGATGACCTGAAATCTCTTAAGTGTCTGCAAATTTTTTATCCAATAATTTTTTCAAATTTTATTCACTAGTTTGATATTCATAGGATTGGGCAGTGGTGGTTTGGTGGTTTCTTAGTTAATGTGAATAAAATTTTTTATTATCCTTTTCTAATATTTCCGGGATCTTTATGGATTATCCCTTTTTAGTGATGGTGAATTGTTTCACAAAAGATTCTAAAATTTAAAGAGGTTATTTTAAATTTTTTTCTCTATAATAATTTATAAAATAGTTAAAATAAGTTTAGGAATTTCTTCAATAGATTTGGATTTAAAATCAAGTTTGAGACTCTAAGTTTTGGGGTTATCTAAATTGGTACCCCTAATATATTCCATGGAACTCAAATTATTTTCATATTATATTTAGTGTTCACTTGAGTGTGTGAAGGTAAACCTCTACTACTTTGAATTTTCACACTACCAACATCAGTACCAAGTTAACCCATTTGAGTTATCAAGGATTTTATCATGGTATGTGGTTTCCTTGATGTTTCTTTTGGTTTCTTCATAACTTCTTCAATGCTATTTTACGATTTTGGTTGGGTTGAGTTTGTTGAAAATTCCTTCAATAATGATAATTTTAATTCACATTGAAATTTTTATATCAATAATATCTTGATCAACCATAAAAATGTTTGTTTGGCAATTTATACTTTCAAAATTTGTTATAGGATTGATTATTTAAATCCTAGTTTAGATATTACATATATTGAAAATATATTTGTGTGTTATATTGAATTGATATTAAAAAACAACACTTAATTTTTCATAAGGATATTTCATTAGAAGGAATGTATCATTAAAATGGTCATTACAAGAAAAAATCCATAATGAAAATGAAATTAAACGCATGTTTGATGTTCGGGATGGGCTCTAGAAGTGTTTGAAAGCATCATTGATCTAACCATGGTGGTAATATCACTATTTTGACTTAATATTATGATTTTTCAAAAGTGGGAGAAGGTTTTTCATGAGAATATTTTATTTAAATAAGGATTATTATTCTAAAGTATTATTAATTTTGTGTTATGTGTATAATTAATGATTTTGAAACAATATGTGGTTTCATATCAAGATCCCCTCAAACAATATGATCTATCACACTTCAATCAACTAGAAAAAATCCTGCATAAAAATATTGAATCAATAGTTATTAAAATATTTGATAATGGGGGAAATAAAATTAATTATCTTATATATTCCCCAATATTCATTATATGTTTATTCTTCATTTTACTGAATTCCTGACATTTATTTTCTATCAAAATCAGTTATATAAGAATGAAAATGTTTTCCAGGAAAAATATTCTTCAACACATTCTAATCTATACTTAATGTTTATTTTGAATAGAAAAACCATTCTTTTGGAACTATCTATAATAAAAAATGAAAACCCATATTTATTTCAGTTGTATTATGTCATTGGGGTTTCATGTTAACATAAAAAAACTAAATATTATTAGGATATTATTTGGATGTTTACCTAGTAACCCATTAAATTCTTAATGACCTGATATTTTATGAATAAAATTATATTTCTATTAATGTCTTATTGAACACACATGTACTCTTTTTTTATTGGTTTTAAATTACCAATAAGTATCATTTTCATAAGTAATATAGTCATTGATCCATGATCACATGACTGATATAAATATATAGTTTTTAAAAAGAATCCTTTCGACACAGACAAATGAAATAATGACCTCATCTAGTAGTCTAGGGCCCAAAAAATCTCAATTTTTAGAGCTTGGAAAGGAGTTAGTGTCACTGGGATTCAACCTTAACCAAGACCAAATCGTGCTTCAATAGGTTGTTCTTAAATAGAATCGCCTATGGGAGAATTTAAAGTTAATAGAGATTACCACTTCAGCGATGTAATCTGAGCCTCCCCAAGAGTCTATCTCTATCACACACCTTACATTTAGGTCTTATGTAGGTTTTATAAGGGGTTATGTAATAAGTTAGTAGTTACATATTTTTTAATAACTATTTATGAATAAAAGTCTTATTCCATAAATTGTTTTAAGAGAATAGTATTTCTAAAAAATGATGAATTTGATAAATTGATTTTTCAGGTAAAAATGGTACATTTGAGAAATATATATATTATTACATTAAAATATGGTTTTTATTAACAATATTACTAAATAAATAGTATAAATGATGATTATATCAGTTTATTGTCTGTATATAATTAGGTATTCAGTTTTATTAGTGTTACAATTTATATATGATAAAAGAGAAAGTGTATTTTTAACGAATTTATTTTGATGAAATAATGAATTTTTTAAATAATTAATATATTCATAAAATATTTTTATAAAATTAATTTTATTAATAATAAATTATTATATAATTTTAAAGACATTAAATTTTATTTTTGTTAAGGTTTGAAAACTGTTTTTCTCAAAACTCGTGAATTTTTAATAAATGTCGATTTTCATTTTAAAAGATAAAATTCACATATTTATGAAATTATTTATATACAATGAATATTATTTTTGAAATCAGGATTTAAAAATTATCTAATGGTAAATTTTACATACTTTTCCAAGACATTCAAATTTTTGGGTAAAAATTACAAACTGTCTGAATAAAACATGTGTTTTATGACATCATAATAACCCCAAATGATGTAATAAATATTATAATGGGTATTATCAGACCAATATATGTTTTACAATTAATATAATTTGATTTTAGTTTTATTTGACTTATTTTATAATGCCTTAGTGAATCCTCTAAAGTGTATAATATATTTTATTATTTTAAATTCATTTCTTTGAGGGTGTGACTCACCTCTACATAAGAAAGGATAATATTTTAAAATTTTATTCCATTGGACTTATAAAAAAATTTTCTCCACTCCTATTTGTCATAATTCATTGGACAAAACCATGGGAAGTTTTATGGTTTTGATTATTTAATTAAATAGATTTCAAAACCTAAGTTTGTGAAATATTAAAGAATTTCCATCTAATTTCATATATACACCCTACCACACTCCCACTTATCTTCAATAAAAAGCCATGGAGAACATCCCTACTCTTACCTAACCTCTATATAATCCTCCCAAGTCACCCCATACTATCACGAATCCCCGGTTCATGTTTTTAAGTCACAAACTCTAGTAAGGGATCCTCATTGTCCTTCCTTTCTCATTTTTATCAATGTTTAATTACACGGTTACACCGTTTTATTATCAATTATAAATTATGGGGTATGTTTTAGAACATCCACCATAATACCCTTATTATTTTTTTATTATGGGAGACCTATTTCTATCTCATTAATCTTTCCCATGTACACCCGTTACAATGCTGAAATTTCATACTAGTTATTCCATTAATCCCATTTCTTCATGATTCTCTATTATTTTACTCCTTCTATTTCCAAATAACTTGTCTTGGTACATGTATTTATATTAACCCCATATGATCCATTTCATGTATATATTATTATATACCCATTTATCTATCATCAAACATTTTTATGAATTTTTATGTCACATCGTTAGGCTGCTGAAATTGAACCGTGATTTTCCATACCAAAATTATCATATAGTGAATACCATGCCCATTTCTCTATCAAGGGTATTCCTATTTATGCACATATACTTATTGAGTATATACATTCATGTATTTATTCCATATTCATTTATTGTGTAATAAATTATAACTTTTAATGGATCCATGTTATATGATCTATGTGGCACAGTTACACATGAGATTAAAATGATTATGAAGGGTGTTCCATGATAGCGGTCCAATGAATTGGGTAATGTTTAGTATCAAGATATACCAACTAAAACTAGGGTTTACTCATTATAAATCATGTTCAATAATGTTTTACTCTTCATAAATCATGTGCAATGAGCCTTGGCTTATGCCTATAAAATGTTGTTTATTATTTCCACATTTCCATGTTATGATGATCACGTTATATCATGACATTATATGGATGTTTCTCTTACTCTTCATTAATATGCATATTACCTAACATGCATTTTATTCTTCATATTATCTATTTTTTACTCCCTTATTAGGATTTCTATCTCACCTCATTTTTATGTATCTCCTCATGTTATATCATTCAATGCTATGTATGAAGGAATATTGTGGTCATGTAAATGATTTTTTCAATAAAGATGTGGTATTATATGTCTTATGTTATCATGTAATGATCATAATACCCAAATCACTAGACATCTCTATCTTATTTATTTTATTAAGTAAAATTTTATTAAATAAATCATGTTTTAGTGTGTAATAAAAATCATGGTTTTTATAGTTGGTATCAGAGGATAGGTTTATTTATTTTTTAGATTAGGGTTATAAATCACTAGTGAAAGCCATATGGATAAGACTGAGTATAAGAAAATAATCACTAATGTTTTTTGAGTATATAGTAATTTTTTTATTAAGAAAATTCATCCCTGTCTACATATGAACAAGTAGAGGTGAATCCATCACATATTTATCTAGGTGTAAAACCTAAAACAATGCCTTGATCTAGACTCAAATGGGAAATGGTTCACAACAATGGGTCTTGCTACACTCTTGGTTTGACAATCCTGGGAGATATGCTTTGATAAATTCCTATTCATAGTTTGAACCATAATTAAGGGAGAAATAAAATCCCCTAAGAATATATATTTGGAAGTAGATCATGTATAACATAGATCGAAGCTTAGAAATTAATAAGCTAAGAAGATAAATGTAATATATAAGTTATCCATTTTTTTCATTTGATTCCCATTAATGTGTTTAACTATTTAAGACAATCACACATTATTATATATTGGATTATGTAGAACCATAATAAATAAGTGAATGGTAGGGTTATCATCCATAGTTCTATACATAAATTTTTATCCCTAAATATTAGTTGAACAATCCAAACAACACAAAAAATAATGGAAGTAAAGATGTCGATGAAAACCAAAAATGGGGAAATTATTGCATCCCAGTAATATGACTCCTCCCTTATCAAAATTTGCGGATTTAACTTCCTAAAAAACCATTTCACACTCCCTATAGTTTAATTTTATGTAATTATGTGCATGGATTACCTTTCCCAATATATATTAAACATAAATTTCAATGAGAGGGAAATCAGTCTCCATTTGGTGAATCGACCCCTGATTCTATACAAGTGCATGGAGAAGGATGGACATTATTTAGTATGACAATCTCAAGCATGGATATTACTTCCCTATGAGAACATGTATCTTGCTTATATGGTTTAGTATAAATAAGGAACCATCCTCGAAGACATTCCTATTGTGATGGAATTCGCTGATGCGTTTCCCATGAAATTTCCTGGTCTTAATCCTAGAAGAGATGTTGAATTCTCAATTGATATTATACCTAGGGTGTTTCAAATATCCAAGAATCCATATAGAATGGTTTTTTGTAGCTTTAATATCTTAATAAACATCTATAGGATAGTACAGATAATGGGTTTACATGACGATGTGCTTTACCATGGGGTGCACTAGTCCTCTTCATCAAGAAGAATGATGAGAAAATGCGACTTTACATTAATTATCATGATCTCAACAAAATCACGATAAATAACAAGTATAATTTTCCATGAATTTATGACATGTTCAATTAGCTATGTAGAGCACAATACTTATCCAAGGGGATCTATGGTCAGGATATTACTATGTAAGGGTGATAGAGGATGATATCCCCAAGACAACTTTTCATACATGGTAGGAGAACAATGAATTCATAGTAATTCATTTTGGACTCACTAATGATCCCAAAATCTTCATGGAAATAATGAATAGGGACCTTATATAATACATAAAAAAATGTTTTGTAGTTTTTATAAAAGATATTATAATATACTCTGAAACCAAGGAGCATGAAGAGCGTCTAGGCACTGTACTAGAGACCTTGAGAAAGGTGAAGCTTTACACATAGTAAAAGCAGTGTGAGTTTTGGTTGAATGAAGTCTCTTTCATAGTTAATATCATCAAAATAAATGGTATATCTTTGAATACCTCCATAAAAAATTCAATTGAGGGATGGAAGAGGCCAAAATCTGTTATGTATATTCTTAGCTTTTAGGGGTTAGCAAGATATTGTTGACGATTTGTGAGAAATTTCTCACCATTATCAGTCCCTCATACCAAGATTACTCAGAAGGGAGTCCAATTTACTTGGTATGGTTAATGGGAAGATAAATTCATAGATTTGTAAATAAGTATTATCAATTCACCTGTGGTAACACTAACCATAAGTGCTGAACATTTTGTTGTATTTAGTGATGCTTTGATGAAGGGCATGGGTTGTGTGTCGATAAAAAATGACAAATTCATTCCATATTATTTAATGAATTTGAATGTTCATGAGAATAAATACCTAAAAGATGATCTAGGGTTGGATTCAGTAATATTATCTTTGAAAATTTTGTGACATGACTTATATTGGGAAAGTATTGAAATATATACGGATAAAAAAGGCTCAGGTATATATTCACACAGATAGAGTTGAAAATGCACCCACGAAGATTGTTAGAGCTGATCTAAGACTATGAATTTTCAATCTATTACCACCTTAGGAAAGTGACCAAGGTGGTGGATGCTCTATGTATAAAGGCTCCACTGATTATATCATTCATGAGAATTAAAAAGAATCCAATCTTCTTGGATTTAATGAAGATGGACATGGGAATCATAAATAAAGGAACATCATTAATCTTTTCACAAATGATTTCTCAACCATATCCTTTGTAAAGGATTTAGGATTCTCGAAAGGATGATGTGGGAATTTAGAAGAAAGTGGAAACAATCATAAAAGATAAATCCACAAAGTCTAATGTTAATGAAGAAGGAATTGTGTGTTTTAGTTCAAGACTATGTGTTCCATCAAATACTAAGTTAAAGAAAAAAAATTGGGATGATGAACATAGTTTGAATTTATCAATTCACCCAGGAAACACAATGATGCATCGAGATCTCCAAGGGAATTATTATAATGATAACAAGAAGGATGAGATCACTGAGGATACATCAAAGTTCTTGGTATATCATAAAGTGAATTCTGTGAGGAATATGTTGAAGGGGATTATACAACCATTACCCATTCCAATATGGAAATGTGAAAAAATCGCCTCGGACTTTGTCACCGGACTTCCAAAGATATCCAAAGGAAATAATGATACATGTGCTATTGTGGATGGTATTACAAATACTGTAAAATTAATTATGATTAGTGTGTATTTCTCATTTGATTAAATTCCACATATATACTTTAGAGAAGTGGTAAGGCTGCATGGAGTATCACTATCTATTGTATCTGATCGAGATCCAAGACTCCCCACTATGTTTTGGAAGTGTCTCCAACACACTATTAATATTGAGCTAATCTTTAGTATAGATTTTCATCCTCAAACTGTAGGTCAATCTATGTGTAATATCCAAACACCTAAGGACATGGTGAGAGAATAATCAATGTACTTCAAAGGATAATTAGATCAACATATTCCTCTGGTTGAGTTCTCTTACAATAGTAGTTTCCACTCAAGCATCCAAATGGATCCTTATGAAGCCCTTTTTGGGAAGACGTACAGAACACCGACATGTTGGGATGATATTGGAGAGAAAAAACTACTAAGTATAGAAATGGACAATGAAATGGTGGAGAAGGTTAAGACTATCCAATAACACATGAATGCTACTCAGAGACGAAAAAATTACTATGATGAAAACTATCGATGAGACATAGAATTTGATGTTGGAGACATAGTATTCCTCTTCATATCACCATGTAATACATTTAAGAGATTTGGGAAGAAGGGAATTCTTAGACCAAGGTACATCAACCCTTTTTAGATCCTTGATTGCATAGGAGTAGTGGCCTATCGACTAGCACTCCCACCAAACCTATCTCACATACATTATGTATTCCATCTTTCACACTTGATGAAGTACATACCTGACCCATCACAAGTAATCACTATGGTGGTGGTATCATTGGATAATGACCTTTCCCATAAGGAGAATCCAATGAGGATCGTAGATGGTAGAGAAAAAGTTCTACGAAATAAGATGATGCCCCTCATCAAGGTGTTGGGGAGAAACCAAAAGTTTGAAGAAAGAAAGTTGGAACTAGGGGAACTGATGAAGAAGGGGTACCCTCATCTATTTTGGTTTTGGAAAAGTAAACATTGAGGGAGATATTTCATAAGGGGGGGGGGGGGGTGGGGGGGGATTTGAAATTACCTGATATTTTATGAATATAAATCCCATTCTTTTTAATTTCTTATAGAAAACACATTCACTATTTTTTTTATTAGGATTAAAAGATCTTTAAGTATCATTAATTTTTATAATATAACTATTTAACTATTATCACATGATTGATATAAATATATGTTTTTTAAAATAATTCTTCTAACAAAAACAAAGGATAGGATGGCCTAATCTAGTAGTGTCGGGTCGTACGAAGCTCAGTTGTTAGAGTTCGAAATGGAGGTAGTGTCACTAGTCTTCGCTCTTCACCAATACCATGTAAATCTTCAACAAGTTAATATGGAACTGAATCTCTTATTGGAGTAGTTCATTTTAAAAAAGATTACCACTCGAGCGATGTTATCTGAGCCACCCCATGAGTCTGTCACCAACGTACACCATAACCTTCGGTCTTATGTGGGTGTTATAAGGGGATATGTAATAAGGTATTAGTTACTTATTGTGTAATCCTTTAATATATATAGAAGTCTTATTCCATCAATTTCATTATGAGAATAGTCTATCATAAAAAATTTATGAATTTGACAAAATGATTTTTTCGGGTTAAAATGACACTTTTTGAGAAATATATATATTATTATATTAAAATAAGGTTTTTATTAATAAAATTATAAATAAAATATTTATAAATGATGATTATATCAGTTCATTATCTATAAATAATTATGTATTTAGTTTGACACGAGTTACATTTTTTATATGATAAAATAGAAAGTGTATTTTGAAAGAATTTATTTTAAGGAATTAATGAATTTTTGAAATAATTAATATTTTAATAAAATATTATTATAAAATTATTTTTATGAATAATAAATGAGTATATAATATTTATGAAGTGAAATTTAATTTTTATTAAGGCTTGAAAACTGTTTTTGTCAAAACCCATGAATTTACAATAAATATCGATTTTCCATTTTAAAAGTGAAAATTCACACATATAGATAATTATTTAGATAAAATGTATATAATTTTTAGAATTGGGATGTTGAAATTATCCAAAATGGAATTTTTTTTAATTTTATGTGATAGTCATTTGTTTTGGGTAAAAATTAAATACCATGTAAATAAAATATGTGTTTTATGACATCATAATGACCCCAAAATTATGTAATAAATACTATAATTTGTATTATCGTCCCAATATATGTTTTACCATTAAAATAATGAAATGTTATATTTATTGTACTTATTTTATAATCCCATAGTAAATCCTCCAATGTGTATAATATATTTTTTGATTTTAAATTCATTTCCTTGAGGCTGTGACTCATCGCCACATAAACAAGGATAATATTTCAATTTGTTCAACCATTGGCCTTATAAAATATTTTTTTTCACTCCACTTTGGAAAAAACCATGGGAAAAAACCATGGTAAGGTTTATGGTTTTGAATATTTAATTATATAGATTCCAAAACCTATGTTGGTGAAATATGGAAGAATTTTTCAATAATTTCCTATAGATACCCCACCAAGCTCTAACTTATATTAATTAAAAATACTTGGATCACACCCCTAATCATCCCTACCCTCTCTATAATAATCCCCTAACACCCCGAGCTTCCACGATACGCTTCTCATTCGATAATGCAATGGCTTGCATTGTACGCAACTTCGAATTCTAAAACACCGCGACTAATCAAAGTAGCCGTTATGAATAGTAATAACCACTTTTTAAAATTATATAAATTTTATATTTCAAAATGGACTTCATTTTTGGATTCGGAATATCGAAATTAGCCTATGTTGAAATTTTGGTATTTTTCTGAGAACTTCTAATTTTTTATGAATAGTGAAAAATACTTAAAAACAACTTTTTTAATCAAAATAATTTATAGTGATAAATTATAATATTTAGTGGTTTTAAAGTATAATTAGAATATATTTTTACCATTTTATCCAATGGTGGTCATTAGAATTAATTTAACATTGAAATTGGACATAAACAATTGACAATCTTTTGATATAAATTGTTTCTTAAAAACACGCTATTTGTTGTAACAGCGGGAATTAATTATAAAATTAATTAATGCAACTTATATGTTTGGAATTTTGTAAAATAGATATCATTTTTTAATTCGGAATATCAATTATAGCTTAGGGTGAAATTTTGGCTTTGTTCTGAAAAACTTCAATTTTTGATGAATAGTGAAACCACTAAGTGGTAGTTAAATAACTGATTTTTCATTTAAATGAAATATTACCACTTCTGTGATTTGATTTTCAAAAATCCGACATACATGGTTATCATTAAGAAGTAAAATGTGGTTCAATGAGATTAAAATAATTTTTTGGTGAATAGTAACTTGTAAGTTCTTAATCGCGATTAGAGGTAATTAGTGTAGTTTAAGGTAAAAATAATGTTTTAATAATATGAGATGAGCATGAAACTTCTCCTACTCATATTGGATGAGTCATGGCTGACCAAGAAAACCCATGGGTCAACTTGGGGACCCCATGGAGCCACTTTAGTTAGAAAATGACATAAACACCTTTTATTTAATGTTAAAGTAAAAAATGACACAAACATAAAATGTTTTACTAAAACAATTTTTACGTGGGGTTACACAAGTCCAAATTTTGATTATAAATATTAATTAGAAATCTAAAAATATTTCCTACATCATAGTATTTTTTTTATAATTTTTAGACATTAAATAAATTAAATTAGTTATGACATCATTATGATGCAGCGATGACCTCATTATTTAACGATTTAATTAAAATGAGAAGATAATGCAAACTCCAAGGCTTACACTTGTCCAAAGCCTATTGGATGAATATATTTCGAAACCTTATCACCTTATCCTCGAATTATATAAGTGTGGGACCTTTAGAATCCGAAAAGCATTGTGTAATAATGTAACATTTCAATCTTTCCAAAAGTGCCCCTCCTCTCCACTTATAAAAGGCCCCCACCTCTCCCACCTCATTTACACTTTCAAGACATTTGGATCAGCCAACCTCTGCCCAAATACTCTCCCAACTTCCCTCTATTACTCCTATAAGCCTCACTTTGGGAATAACTCTTCTCAAGGAAGCCTTTGGCTCAAATCAAAAAGAGTTACCCGATTTTGAGGTAATGTCTTCTCTAATGTTGTTTTGTTTTATTTTTCTTCTCCAACCCCCTAAACTCTTTTTATTCATTTCTTTTGTAACAACACCAGTATCCTCAATATACTAGGTTGTTGTTATAAGAAGTATTCGAGCTACACTTACACACACCTACATCTAATGGTTAAAGAACATATGGTTTCTGTGGATGGCGAATTTCTGCCTCACGAAACGATGATTGTTCAACACTCATATAACACCTCCAAAGGTGGCCATTAATATGTCACTATTTTTATATATGATATATAATATGTTTATGTTTTACTTATGCTTCTGTATTTCTCATTTATGGCATACTTTATGATTTCCATTATGGGTAAAACGCGATAATTTCATTTTAGGAAGTGCGGGCTACCGCCCCCTCAAAGTGATTTGAATCGTTAATGCCATATGTGGGATGTATAAAGGATGGAGTAAATGGTATTATACACTATATTATACTGTAATTATATTATACATTTATATCATTATGATTTAGTTCTATTAAATATGAAATTGAAATGAAAGTAGCGTTCATGCGTACGTACGACTTACCGTCACCATGAACGGTGCATTTCATTTCTTACCTCTAAATGTTACGTAATATTACAAATGAATGTTTATACTGGATATATGAGATATATATGACATATAAATCATGAATATAATTCTGGAGATAATGGATATTCTACCACATAAACAACTTGTAATTATAAGAATTTTATTGTTGACTCAAGTACCAAAGATCGACAAAATGACCGTTATTAACTTAAATAATTACATAATGATCATATCATTGTAATAAGTGATATAAAAAGGATAATGAAATTGAAAATGGTTCTTAATAAGGTATATATTGACTCTAGTTTATTATTCAGGAGGTTAAAGAACGGTTGAGTCAAGTCAGACATGAGGTAAGGGAACTTCTTAACCCAACTTCCATTCTTTGGGTTAATCTCCTACTTTCAAATTATGTCATGATATTATTATGTCCTATTTTGTATTTTTACGTTCTTTATGTGTACCTATAGTGAATACACATAATAGATCTATTTTATTTTAAAAATGATCTTTTTAAGGGCTTCGTCTCAATCTCCTTTCATTGAGGCATATTTGGTTTTATACACAATTTTCTTTTATACGGTGTATAAACCCCTTTGACTTTTACGTTTATTCAAGAGGAATCTTTTTTATACGAAGCGTTTTGCTATACGACAAGAGGGAATGTTTTTCTTTCCGTACTTATGCGGCGACAACGACTTCTCCGCCACCGTGACCATTATTTGAGTTTCGGCTTCCTCAACAAGCCATCATTTTTTTTAATGAAAAATAAATACAAAGTTTTAACTTTCTTTTATTTTGGTATTGAAAATGGTTTTAAAAGCGTTTTTATTATATCAATGTGTTGTATTGATATCTTGTGATTGAAATGTGGAAATGTTATGTTTCCTTTATGAATGTTTTATGTGATATGATTATGTTATGGTTTATGATATGTTTAAACCTATTCATATGAGGAATGTATTGGACTTAATAAGTGACGGGTGGAGCCCGCTATAGCTCCTCGATGCATCGGTAGGTCTCATGAGACAACTAGAAGTGGAATTGGCCGAGGCCCTTTCCCAATTTGATTTATGGTTTTGGCCGAGGCCTTAATCATTTTAGACGTCTTGGCCGAGGCCTTGAAAAAATGATTCAGAATGTCTGGCATTATACATTCCATCATTATGAAAGTGGTTATTGATATTTCATGTGATTATTCAACCAGTAGAATATCCATGTGAAGTAGTGAATGGAATTATCTCATTTTACTTTTGCCATATTATGTTGATGTTCAAGTTTAAAAGGCTTTTTTTTAGTTATACATTGCCTTAAATTTTTATGTTTATTTATGAAAGCTTCCGCAATATTGTTATCCTTACTAAGCATCTGAGCTCACCCCTTTCAATGTTTTAATATTTTCCAGGATGTGAAGAAGTATTTTATGAATGAACTACAGGGATAGTCCTAAGAGAATGGAAGTGTGGACTATGGAGACTATGTTATTATATTTTTTCACTTTGTGATGTAATGTAACATTTATGAATGTATCTAGTGTTTCCAAGGCTACTAAACTAATCGGTCTTTCGAGACTTGATATTTTGTGATCATGCCAATGTTACGAAGTAATGCACCGACTCTGGGTAGCTGGGGTCAGGGCGTTACAGTTGGTATCAGAGGCAGTTTAGTACTAACCTTGGAAGCTAGATTTAGATAAACTCTGATTAGAGCACATATCCCGAAGATAGACTTTGAGGATTAGTATAGAAGAACTTCCTAGAATTTTGGTATTGTAGAGATGTTGTGAGTTTTCTTAGAAATACATCCCTGTCTGGATACGAGTAGGTAGAGCCGGCTCTGGCATAGATGTTCCTAGGGGTAAAACCCGAAAACACCGCTTTGAGCTAGACTCGAACGGGAACTGGTGCACGACAACGGGCCTTGCTGCACTCTTGGTTACGACACTCCTGGGGGATATGCTTTGGATAATTCTCATTTTCTTTACAAACCACTATGAAGGGTTATGAGTATATACATCCTCAAAGGAAACATTTCTTTTTATGATTATGGATTATATCCATAAATAGTTCAATTTATGTAAAGTATTTTACAAATATGGAATTATGTATTTTATTTCATAAACTAATCTAGTTTATGAGATTGTTTAGAAATGGCACCTAGTGGAAGGAATGGAAACCGTATCAATGCACGCACTCTGTGTAGGGATTTCCCTCCTGCTCAAGATAATTATGGTGGAGCTAGTGATACAACTGGTGCTGATCAGCTTCTCACCGTACTGGGACAACTCACGCAGGTTATTAATAATAACCTTACTCGTATGGAGCACCCTGATCCGCAACGTGGAGGATCAATGCTAGACCGTTTCATGAGGCAACAACCACCAACCATCAATGGGAGTATAAATCATATAGTAGCTGAGCAATGGATAAATTCCTTAGAGAAAATATTCCATGCCTTGGGGAGTAGTGAAAGGGAGAAAGTTGTCATGGCAGTTTACCGCCTCACTGGAGATGCCGATAAGTGGTGGTCGCTGATTCAAAACACAAAGGAAGATGATGACGTATCGAATATGGAATGGAGGGAGTTCAAAGATCTTTTCTTAGAAAAACACTTTCCTCGTGACCATCGAGCAGATATGGAAAGGCAATTTCTGAGTCTGAGGCAGAAGGAGGATGAGAATGTCGCAAAGTATGAGGCTAACTTTACAAGTTTAGCGAGGCATGCTTACGATTATATACGTAACCCAAGAAGTAAGATTGATCGTTTCATTGATGGGTTAAAACCATTTCTCCGTCGAGCTTTAGTATCACAAACCTTCTCATCATACGAAGATATTGTCTCGTGTGCTATCAAGACAGAAAAGTAATTCTCTAAGTCTTATGACAACAAAGTAAAGCAAGAGAAGAAGAGAACGGTGGAACAAGAGACAGATAAAGGGAAAATGGGAAAGAAGGATTTTCCATTATGTGATAATTGTGGGAAGAATCACCCTAGAACTTGCCTAAATGGAATGGGAGGTTGTTATAAATGTGGAGAAAAGGGTCACCAGGCTCGTGATTGCAAGGGAAAGAAAGAGGCTATCAAAGTTGAATGCTATAATTTTAGAGAAATGGGTCATTATGCAAATGAATGTCCTAAGCATCAGGTAAACTTACCTCAGAAAAGGCCAAGGGATCAAGGACAATCTTATGCTGTTACTACAGTTGAAGCAGAATAACTAATGTATTGGTGCTTTTGGACTGATGGATTATATTTCGGTTATTAGAATAATGTGATATATATATATATAAGGATTGTACTGCAGTACTTGTTGATTTCAGTAAGATTTTCATATGATGAAGGTAATCATATTTTTAGTATGTGAAAATAAGAGAAACTTTACATTGTTTGGGGAATCTAATAAATTGATTTTGGAATTAAGAGACCTTTTAGAGAAAGTCTGGACAGAGGTATTTTGGATAACTATAAAGGTTGGATTGGATTAAGTTGATCTTTGGTTAGTATTGTTTAAGGTTAAAACATTTATGAAGATTATTTTTGGAATAGTATAGTACTATATTTTTAGGAAAAGGACAACATGCAGGGTGGGGCATAACCGTCGCATCGGACAAAGCTGCAGGAATCGAACCCACAACCATAGTGCGACAGGCCTTTATTTCCTACCACTAGCCTACAGGAAGTCCCTGGTTATTACAAAATAATTTTACTAATCTAAATGGTATGTGTTAACATTTGGAACCTTATACAATTTGGATAAGTATAATATTTTTGAGTTCTATTATCTTTTTGAGTGAAAGATGAGTTGAAGGTTGAAACTCTAATTGTCAAGCATAAATATATACCTATCTCTTATTCAATGAATAAATTAATTCTTAAACTTTATTAAAGGGATATTAAAACAAAAAAATGTGTTATCCTAATAAATTATGTCTTGTTGAACTGATGATATTTTAAATCAACATAGATTGAAGACTTTGAGGCCCTTAATTTGACAGTTGATTGTGATTGATGACCTCAATCACTCCCTATGAATATTTACGTTTTTCCTCCAATTATATGTCTCTAATTGCCACCAATGTTCTCCTAATCGAGATCATAATTGGGTGGTGACATTTTCATTTCCCTTTCCCTCTTATTAAGGCTAAATTTTATTAATCTTATTTCCGATGTGGGTTTTCCACAAAGGTATTTTCTCTTTTCATCCTTTTATTTTCAAAGAAATTTTTTTTCAAATTGCGAGGACGCAATTTATTGAAGGAGGGGAGAATGTAACACCCCGAGCTTCCACGATACGCTTCTCATTCGATAATGCAATGGCTTGCATTGTACGCAACTTCGAATTCTAAAACACCACGACTAATCAAAGTAGCCGTTATGAATAGTAATAACCACTTTTTAAAATTAGAGAAATTTTATATTTCAAAATGGACTTCATTTTTGGATTCGGAATATCGAAATTAGCCTATGTTGAAATTTTGGTATTTTTCTGAGCACTTCTAATTTTTTATGAATAGTGAAAAATACTTTAAAACAACATTTTTAATCAAAATAATTTATAGTGATAAATTATAATATATAGTGGTTTTAAAGTATAATTAGAATATATTTTTACCATTTTATCCAATGGTGGTCATTAGAATTAATTTAACATTGAAATTGGACATAAACAATTGCCAATCTTTTGATATAAATTGTTTCTTAAAAACACGCTATTTGTTGTAACAGCGGGAATTAATTATAAAATTAATTAATGCAACTTATATTTTTGGAATTTTGTAAAATATACATCATTTTTGAATTCGGAAGATCAATTATAGCTTAGGGTGAAATTTTGGCTTTGTTCTGAAAAACATCAATTTTTGATGAATAGTAAAACCACTAAGTGGTAGTTAAATAACTGATTTTTCATTTAAATGAAATATTACCACTTCTGTGATTTTATTTTCAAAAATCCGACATACATGGTTATCATTAAGAAGTAAAATGTGGTTCAATGAGATTAAAATAATTTTTTGGTGAATAGTAACTTTTAAGTTCTTAATTGCGATTAGAGGTAATTAGTGTAGTTTAAGGTAAAAATAATGTTTTAATAATATGAGATGAGCATGAAACTTGTCCTACCTCTATTGGATGAGTCATGGCCGACCAAGACAACCCATGGGTCAACTTGGGGACCCCATGGAGCCACTTTAGTTAGAAAATGACATAAACACCTTTTATTTAATGTTAAAGTAAAAAATGACACAAACATAAAATGTTTTACTAAAACAATTTTTACGTGGGGTTACACAAGTCCAAATTTTTATTATAAATATTCATTAGAAAGATAAAAAGATTTCCTACATCATAGTAGTTTTTTTATAAATTTAGACATTAAATAAATTAAATTATTTATGACATCATTATGATGCAGCGATGACCTCATTATTTAACGATTTAAATAAAATGAGAAGATAATGCAAAATCCAAGGCTTAAACTTGTCCAAATCCTATTGGATGAATATATTTCGAAACCTTATCACCTTATCCTCGAATTATATAAGTGTGGGACCTTTAGAATCCGAAAAGCATTGTGTAATAATGTAACATTTCAATCTTTCCAAAAGTGCCCCTCCTCTCCACTTATAAAAGGCCCCCACCTCTCCCACCTCATTTACACTTTCAAGACATTTGGATCAGCCAACCTCTGCCCAAATACTCTCCAAACTTCCCTCTCTTAGTCCTATAAGCCTCACTTTGGGCAGAACTCTTCTCAAGGAAGCCTTTGGCTCAAATCAAAAAGAGTTACCCGATTTTGAGGTAATGTCTTCTCAAATGTTGTTTTGTTTTATTTTTCTTCTCCAACCCCCTAAACTCTTTTTATTCATTTCTTTTGTAACAACACCAGTATACTCAATATACTAGGATGTTGTTATACGAAGGATTCGAGCTACACTTACACACACCTACATCTAATGGTTAAAGAACATACGGTTTCTGTGGATGGCGAATTTCTGCCTCACGAAACGATGATTGTTAAACACTCATATAACACCTCCAAAGGTGGCCATTAAGATGTCACTATTTTTATATATGATATATAATATTTTTATGTTTTACTTATGCTTCTGTATTTCTCATTTATGACATACTTTATGATTTCCATTATGGGTAAAACGCGATAATTTAATTTTAGGAAGTGCGGACTACCGCCCCCTCAAAGTGATTTGAATCGTTAATGCCATATGTGGGATGTATAAAGGATGGAGTAAATGGTATTATACACTATATTATAATGTAATTATATTATAAATTTATATCATTATGATTTAGTTCCATTAAATATGAAATTGAAATGAAAGTAGCGTTCATGCGTACGTACGACTTACCGTCTCCATGAACGGTGCATTTCATTTCTTACCTCTAAATGTTACGTAATATTACAAATGAATGTATATACTGGATATATGATATATATATGACATCTAAATCATGAATATAATTCTGGAGATAATGGATATTCTACCACATAAACAACTTGTAATTATAAGAATTTTATTGTTGACTCAAGTACCAAAGATCGACAAAACGACCGTTATTAACTTATATAATTACATAATGTTTATATAATTGTAATAAGTGATATAAAAAGGATAATGAAATTGAAAATGGTTCTTAATAAGGTATATATTAACTCTAGTTTATTATTCAGGAGGTTAAAGAACGGTTGAGTCAAGTCAGACACGAGGTAAGGGAACTTCTTAACCCAACTTCCATTCTTTGGGTTAATCTCCTACTTTCAAATTATGTCATGATATTATTATGTCCTATTTTGTATTTTTACGTTCTTTATGTGTACCTATAGTGAATACACATAATAGATCTATTTTATTTTAAATATGATCTTTTTAAGGACTTCGTCTCAATCTCCTTTCATTGAGGCATATTTGGTTTTATACACAATTTTCTTTTATCCGGTGTATAAACCCCTTTGACTTTTACGTTTATTCAAGAGGAATCTTTTTTATACGAAGCGTTTTGCTATATGACAAGAGGGAATGTTTTTCTTTCCGTACTTATGCGGCGACAACAACTTCTCCACCACCGTGACCATTATTTGTGTTTCGGCTTCCTCTACAAGCCATCATTTTTTTAATGAAAAATAAATACAATGTTTTAACTTTCTTTTATTTTGGTATTGAAAATGGTTTTGAAAGCGTTTTTATTATATCAATGTGTTGTATTGATATCTTGTGATTGAAATGTGGAAATTTTATGTTTCCTTTATGCATGTTTTATGTGATATGATTATGTTATGGTTTATGATATGTTTAAACCTATTCATATGAGGAATGTATTGGACTTAATAAGTGACGGGTGGAGCCCGCTATAGCTCCTCGATGCATCGGTAGGTCTCATGAGACAACTAGACGTGGAATTGGCCGAGGCCCATTCCCAATTTGATTTATGGTTTTGGCCGAGGCCTTAATCATTTTAGATGTCTTGGCCGAGGCCTTAACAAAATGATTCAGAATGTCTGGCATTATACATTCCCTCATTATGAAAGTGGTTATTGATATTTCATGTGATTATTCAACCAGTAGAATATCCATGTGAAGTAGTGAATGGAATTATCTCATTTTACTTTTTCCATATTATGTTGATGTTCAAGTTTAAAAGGATTTTGTTTTAGTTATACATTGCCTTAAATTTTTATGTTTATTTATGAAAGCTTCCGCAATATTGTTATCCTTACTGAGAATCTGAGCTCACCCCTTTCAATGTTTTAATATTTTCCAGGATGTGAAGAAGTATTTTATGAATGACCTACAGGGATAGTCCTAAGAGGATAGAAGTGTGGACTATGGAGACTATTTTATTATAGTTTTTCACTTTGTGATGTAATGTAACATTTATGAATGTATCTAGTGTTTCCAAGGCTACTAAACTAATCGATCTTTCGAGACTTGATCTTTTGTGATCATGCCAATGTTACGAAGTAATGCACCGACTTTGGGTAGCTGGGGTCGGGGCGTTACAAATCCTCTTAAGGTCCCCCAAGCTCTCATAAATCTCCACTTCAAGATTTTTAAGCCACACACTCATGTAAGGGATCCCCACTTTCCTTCATTTCAGATTTTTATCCAAGTTTGATAACATTGTTACGCCATTTTGATTTCAATTAATAAATGATTGGTTATGTTTTATAACTACCCCTATACTGCACTTATTATTTTGTTATGATGGGATACCTCTTTCTATCACATTAATCCTTCCCATGTACCCGCTATAACCATACATAAATTTTATAAGAGTTATTCCACTTCCCCTCTTTCATCAAGTTTCTCTGTTATATTATTCCTTATATTTGAAAATACCATTTGTCGGGACATGAATTTTTATAAACCCCATACTATCCATTTCATTTATATGTGATGAGAGACCCCTTTATCTCTAATCAATCATTTTTTTGAATTTTTATGTCACATTGTTAGGTTGCCGAAATTGAACCCTGATATTCCATGCCAGAATCAACGTATATTGAATACCATTCCCATTTCTCTATCAAGAGTATTCACCTTTATAAACATATAATTATTCATTATAAAATTTCTATTATGTATTCTATATTCCTCTATCATGGAATAAATAATGATTTTCAATGAATCTATGTTATATGATCTATGAGGAACACTTATTTAATAGACTAAAAAGACTATGAAGGGTGCACCATGATATCACCCCAATCCATTGGATAATGATTAGTATTGGGATGATCCATGTGAAATGAGGGCTTAATCTGGATAATTAATGTGCAACGAGGGTTTACTTATGTTAATCCATGTTCTATAAGACTTGGTTATTGCTAATATAATGTTGTATGTCATTTCCACATTTCCATGTAATAATGATCATGTTATATCATTCCATTATGTTCATGTTTTTCATATTATCCATTGATATATATATTTCCGAACATGTATTGTATTCTTTATATTATTCCTTTTTTACTCCCTTACCGGTCTTTATAGCTCATCGATTGTAATTTATGTCCTCAGGTTATCCCATCCAACACTAAGTACGAAGGAATGTTGTGGTCATGTAAAAGATGTCTTCAACAAAGATGTTGTATTTTATGTTTTAATTTGTCTTGTGTTGTTCCTAATCCCTAAATACTTTAGACCAATCAATATTCTGGGTTTTATTAGGTTAATGTTTATGTAATAAATCTTGTTTAAGTGTGTAATTAAAATTAGGGTTGTTATAGTTGGTATCAGAGGATAGGTACAATTATTTTTAGGATTAGGGTTCTAAAACTCAAGTGAAAGCCTTTGAGATAATATTGAGTATATAAAAATAATCGTTAAATTTTGGTGAGTAAAGAGTAAGTGTTTTATTAGGAATATACATCCATGTATAGATATGAAAAGTTAGAGGTGGCTCTATCACAGATGTATCTATTAGTAAAATCCGAAAACACCTATTTGAGCTAAACTCAAACTTGAACTGGTGCATAACAATAGGCCATACTACACTCTTGGTTTGACACTCCTAGGGGATATTCTTTTATAAATTAATATGATTATTAGGAACCATTATTAAAGAGTAAAAAATCCAATAAGAATATATTTTAAGAAATAGATCACAGATAACTTAGATCGAAGCTTAGAAATTAAAATGCTTAGGTGATAAATGTATGTTAAATGTTATGAATTTTTTTCATTACATTCTCCTTTATCTATTGAAATATTTTGGATAATAATCTTGAATTCTATATTGGATAATTTGGAACTAGAATAAGAAAGTGAAATTTGGGATTATCATCCATTGTTCTATGCATTCTTTTATAACCTGAAAAATTATTAGAACAATCCAAACAACACCACAAAGAATCGACGTAGAGATATAGGTGAAAACATAAAATAGAGAAATTATTTCATCCCATGATTATAACACCTCCCCTATCAGAATTTGTGGATTGAACTTCCTAGTGAACATCGTTATACTCTCTCTGGTGGAATGTGATGTAATTATTAACATGTATTGGATTTACCTATATAGATCCAACATAAATTTCTATCACAGAGAATCACACTCTATATGGTGAATCAACCCATGATTCTATATAAGTGCAAGGATGAGGATGTATCTTATTTAGAACCATAATCTCAAGAATTAATATTACTACCCTATGAGAACATGTATCTTTCTCAGATGATTGTGTGTATGGAAGAAACCATCCTTGAAGAGATACCAATTGTGAGGGAATTCGCTGATGTGTTTCTTGATGAATTTGAATGGTCTTCCTCCTAGAAGACATGTTGAGTTCTCGATTGGTCTTATACTTGGGGTATTTTTAATAATAGAGACCCCATTTATAATGGTTGTTGTGGATCTTGAGGAGCTAAAGAAACAACTACAGGAGAATTCAGATAATGGGTTTATACACCCATGTGCATCACCATGGGGTGAACTAGTCCCCTTAGTCTAGATGGATGGGTCAATGCACCTTTTCATTGATTATCTTGATCTCAATAAAATCATGATAATGAAAAATTATCATTTTCCATGAATTGGGGACTTTTTTGATCTACTATGTGGATCACAATACTTCTCTAAGGTGGATCTACGGTCGGGATATTAACAATTAAGGGTGAAGAAGGAGGATATCCCCAAAACTGAATTTAGTACAAGTTATGGGCATTATGAATTCATATTAATGCCTTTCCAACTCACTAATGCTCAAAAAATCTTCATGGACTTGAAGAATAGAGTATTTAGATATTACATCGACAAATTTTTTTAGTCTTTATAGACGATATTATAATACACTCCAAAACCAAGGAGGATGATTAGGATCATCAAAGATGTATTCTAGAGACCTCGAGAAAGGATAAAATCTATGAAAAGTACATCAAGTGTGATTTATGGTTGAAGTAAGTCTCATTATTAGGACATATCATCCCAAAAAATGAGATATATGTGGATCCATCCAAAAAAATGAAATTGAGGGATGGATGAGGCCAAAATCTATGATAAATATCCATAGCATCCTTGAGTTAGATGGATATTATTGAGGATTTGTAAAAAATTCCTCACAATCTTCAAACCCTCATACAACGCTAACTAGGAATGGAGTCAAGTTTTCATGTAATGATGAATGCGAAGATGGATTCAAGGAGTGATAAAGGAGGGTTATCACTGTGCTCGTTCTCACACTACCCACAAGTGGAGAACTTTTTATGGTATTCAGTGATGCTTTGATGAAGGGCTTGGGATATGTGTGGATGAAAAATGACAAATTCATTGACTTTGTTTCTAGGAAATAGAATGTTCATAAGAAGAACTATCCAAAACATGATCTGAAGTTGGATGAATTAGTCTTCATTTTAAAAATTTGGTAACATTACCTTTTTGGGGAGAAGTGTGAAATATATAAGGATCACAAAATCCTCAGTTATATATTCACACAGAAAGAGTTGAATATGCACCAATGAAGATGGTTAGAGATATTCTAAGTCTATGACTGCTCAATCCATTACCATCCTAGGAAAGTGAACATGGATACAGATGCTCCAAGTAGAAATGAAACAATGATTATATCATTGATTAGAATTAAAAAGGATCCAATATTCATATATTTGATGAAATTGGACATGGGAATCATAAATAAGGTATAACCATCAATACTTTCAAAATTTATTGCTCAACCGTCTCTTTTTAGAATTTTTAAAAGATGATTAAGAGGATGATGTGGGAATTTAAAATAAAGTGGAAACTATCAAAAAAGGTAAATCCTCAGAGTTAAATGTTAATGAATAAGGAATTGGGATATTTGGGTCAATACTATGTATTCCATCAAAAATATAGTTAAGTAAATAACTTTTGGATGAATCACATAGTTTTTATTTCTCTATTAACCCAAGAAACACAAAGTTATATTGAGATATCTAAAAGAATTATTGGTGGGATAACATGAAGAAGGAGATCACTGAGTATTCATCAAAGGTCCTGGTATGTCAGAAAGTGAAGTCTGAGAGGCAGAAGAATAAGGGTATGATGTAACCATTAACCAATACTAACATGGAAATATGAAAACATCACCATGGACTTTTTCAATGGATTTTGAAGAAATCAAAGGAAACAATACTATCTGGGTTATTTAGGATTGTCTTACAATATAACGACCCATACTTTACATACATTGTTAATACTTCAAAATTGAGGCATACTTATTACAACACATAAAAAACCACGAAAGGACCGTATAGGTATAGTGTCTTTAGAAACTGAGATACATAAACAACTGGTTCATAAAGCATCAACTTTTCCTCCCACTTATTTCATCATATCTAGAGTCCCTTTTTTGCATATCCAACTTAATAACCTTCTTCCTGACCTGGGGAAAGAAAACATACAAAAGGGTGAGCTCAAATGCTCAGTAAGGGTAAACAAAAGAAATATCAATCATATCGTATACACAAGAACATAAATTTTGGAAATCATAACCTGCAAAAGAGATCATAATTTCATAACATGGGATAAATCATGGCAGTGAAATGTAATCACAATAATCATAACATAAAACATGAAACTTTGTGGCATACACACATAATCATAGAGAATCATTTCTTGTTAGTCAAGACTCATTACCAAGACTATCTTAGTGGACAAAGTCCCTTTCGGAACCGAGTTACCCTCATTTCAGTCCTGTTTCACCGAACTGGTATAACCTACCGTTCCATCCATGTCTATCTCATGAGATATAAAATATTTACCCCATAAATTGGAGGGAGATATAGGTCCCACCCATCTCATAATGATACCATTATTATGTGTGCCACAAAATCATAAACCATACATCATAGCATAACCCATGTAATTAAAATGGGATTCTTAAACAACATGACATCATAAAACGTTTCATATAAGATAATGTAATTCATAAAAATATTTCCATCACAAAATAATCAAATCCATGTAATAATAGGGATAGAAACAGAACCCTTTATTATCTTAGATGGAAAATAATTTTGATAAAACACTTGAACTCAATTCTTGAGGAAAATATCCTTTCTGCTTCAAAAACACTTTTCCTTTCTTAACATGTTGTACAATTATAAACTAAAAGAAGTTGATTAAAAATAAACTTGAAAACTTGTAAAGGAAGATTCTTGGAAATAATGTTTTAAAAATACATTCATGCCATATAAGTTAAAAAAAATATTCTTCGTACTTTTGTCGGAAAAGTCAAAAAGTACCTCGTATGAAAAACGAAAAAAGATTCCTTTCATATCTTTTACTAAAAACTCACCGAAGGGTAAAATTGGATATAAACTATTGTATAAAGATATAAATATTACATATTGAGGAAACATGGATGTGGATGATAAAATACACCCCAGTAAATACCAAAGTATAAACAATCTCGGATAACAATGAGATTGTGATATTTCCCTTAACTTAGGTCTGTTTTGCTTCGTAAGTGTCCGAACATCCTGTATAATAATTTAAATAATGTTATTGACTTATTCCAGAATAATACTTATTTTTATGACATCATATATGGTCATATTCTTAGCTTCTTAGTAGTAATATTTCTTTGCTACTTGTTATTCGGGTGTTTATAACTTTTTGTTCTTATGCGTGTCTTGTCGAATAAATTATTATTCTTCTCTTTAGGTTATAGATACATCATTTACAGAATGGAATTAGTGAAATATATATCATATTCATTCATTCAATTCATTTATATAATCATTATGAAATGAAGATCATGTAGAACGAGTAGCATCACATCGTGGAGACGGTATTCCGTACGTACGCTCGAGTGATGATATCGTTCCTATGATCGTGGAATTGTATTGGAGTGTATGTATACTATTTCAGAATCAGTATCACTTTATAATAGTCATATATAGTCATTATTTACACCATTATACCCATCCAAGTAAGGTGGTGGTGGAAAATAGATTACACCACGGCGTGGAGACGGTATTCCGTACGTACGCACGCGCGGTGATTTCTTTTTCCGTAGGATGGATAGATGGTGAAATAGGGTTGTTTCATACTTATAATAACATATCAGTATATGAGTGATACTGATGTTGTTACCTCATAATGAAACAACTAAATAAGAAGAAGTAGAAGAAGAAATAAAGAAGAAAGAATCGGCAACAGACATTACCTCTTTTTTGAAGTGCTTCTTTGAGACCTCCTTTTAGGGCACTAAAATGGGTCATTGAAGAAGACTAGAACCTCAAGGATGTCTCTAGGGAAGTGGAGAGGAGTAATTGGCAGGGTTTGGCTGAGCTAGAAGGCTCAAAGTGGTGTGAGGAAAAGGGGGAGGAGGTGCCCTTTTATAAGGGAGGAGAGGGGCACCTTTGAGAGAACTAAAAATATTATTTTATTATAAAGTCAAGTTCGGTTTTAAATAGCTCCAAATTGATATATATAGAAGCTAAGGTGGGGATGGGTCAAAATACTTTCATCAAATAGAATTTAGACAAGTTTAGATTCCTATTTTAACCTTATCATTTAGATTTAACATTAAATTAAATAAGTTTACTTTTACCGTGTCTTCTTGTGTTCTTATACTATAAGGTTAATAAACTTACTATAAGCATCCAAACGAACCCCAAGTTGTTTATTATTAATATATATAACCTTATCTAAGTCATTTTGCCGAACCTTAGTTTTTTAGGAATAAAATAACAATTAATAATATAATATTTGTTTTAATAACTATTTTATGTCAATTTTGACACTATTTAGTAATTGATTTTTGTGAAACTCATAACAGAATTATTAGTTCGAACCAAGTTACTTAAATCAATAATAAAATGTCATATTATCCTAGAAAATTAGTTTAATTCATAAAAAGTCTCAAATTATATTTATTTGGGTATTTATAATATCCATTATGTCAATATTTCATTAATAAGATAATTACTGCATCATTGTTGTGTCATAAATAAATTAAATTATTTAATGTATAAAAATTACAAATAAAATACCATTATGTAGGAAATCATTTTATCTTTCTAATGAATATTTATAGTCGAATTTATATTATGTATAACTCCATAAAAAATGATTTACTTATTAAACTTTGATTTTAACTATTTTAACCCTTTTTTAAATAAATTAATAATAAATGTCATAATCTAATCCAAGTGGGCCTAAATGGCCATATTTTATTCCTAAGTTTGTTTTTGGTCTAATTACACTTGTCGAATAGAATTAGGACATGTGTTAGGGTAATAATAATATCATTTTTACCCTTAATTACCCTATTTACTTTTAACCGTGGTAAAAAAAACTAAAAAGTTACTATTCACCAAAAAATTATTTTCATCTTATTGAACCACATTTTAGTCCTTGATATTAACCGTGTCTCTCGGATTTTCGAAATTCCACTTACAGAAGCGGTAAAATTAAGTTTTATGAAAAATTCAGTTTTTTTAACTACCACTTAGTGGTTTCACTATTCATCAAAAATTGAATGTTTTCAGAAAAATACCAAAATTTTACCCTAGGATAATTTCGATATTCCGAATCCAAAAATGAAGTCCATTTTGAAAAAATAAAATTTATAAAATTTAAAAAAGTGGTTATTACTATTCATAATGGCTAGTTTTAATAATATTTTAAAAGCATATCGTTGTTTAGTGAAATTCGGTATTGCGTACGACGCATGCTATCGAGGAAGGTCGTGATTTAGTGTAAAGAAAGCCAAGAAAGTGTTGTGTAGAAAACGATTCCTTTGATGATTTATATAACATAAAAGTCTCGGGTGTTACATTCTACCCCCTTAAAATGAATTTCGCCCTCGAAATTCGTCACTTTGTAACAAACAGATGAGGATACCTCTCCCTCATCATATCCTCAAGCTCCCATGTAGCTTCTTCTAATTGGTGGTTCCTCCATAAAACTTTCACCAATCGAGTGGTCTTGTTTCGTGGGAATTTTTCGCTACGATCCAGAATCTCTATTGGTTGTTCTTCATAAGAAAGATCTTGCTCCAGCGGTACAACTTCTGAGCTGAGTACATGTGAAGGATCAGGTATGTACTTTCTCAGGAGAGATACATGGAACACATCGTGAACTTGAGAGAGATTCGGTGGAAGCTCCAATTGGTAAGCTACCTTCCCAACACGATCCAGTATTTCAAAAGGACCGATATATCTAGGGCTCAACTTCCCCTTCTTTCCAAATCTCATAACCCTCTTCCAGGGAGATATTCGTAAGAACACTTTATCAGCCACTCCAAACTCTAGGTCTTTTCTTCGGTTGTCAGCATAACTTTTCTGTCAACTATGAGCTGCTCTTATGTGTTGTTGAATAGATCTGACCTTTTCTGCCATTTCATCAACGAGATCAGGTCCTAATAGCTTTCTTTCCCCAACTTCATCCCAGCAAGTTGGAGTCCTGCATTTCTTTCCATAGAGAGCTTCATAAGGAGCCATCTGAATACTGGAGTGAAAGCTATTATTATAAGAAAATTCCACCAAAGGTAGGTGTTGATCCCAACCACCTTTTAAATCCATAGAGAAAGCTCTCAACATATCTTCTAGGGTTTGAATTGTTCTCTCAGACTGACCGTCTGTCTGAGGATGATAAGAAGTGATGAAACTCAACTCTGTATCCAGAGTATGCTGAAGACTTCGCCAGAACTTCGAGGTAAATCACGGATCCCGATCAGATATAATAGAAAGTGGTAGTCCATGAAATCTTACCACTTCCTTTACATATATCCTGGCAAGATGATCCAGAGAGAAATCCTCTCTAATAGCAATGAAGTGTGCAGACTTTGTAAGACGATCAACTATGACCCAGATAGCATTATTACCTTTGGATGTTTTAGGAAGTCCTGTGACAAAGTCCATAGTGATGTTTTTCCATTTCCATTCGGGTATGGGTAATGGTTGTAACATCCCCTTAGACTTCTATCTCTCAGCTTTAACTTGTTGACAAACCAAGCATCGAGAGACATATTCAGCAACATCTCTTTTCATGCCATCCCACCAGAAGTACACTTTCAGGTCCCTATACATCTTCGTGCTTCCAGGATGAATAGAGAATGAAGAACTATGAGCCTCATCCAGCAGCTCCTTCTTTAATTCGGGGATGGGAGGAACACAAACACGATTCCTGTACTTTATTATCCCATCACAATCAAGGTTGAATTCAGGAACATTTCTCACCTTCTTTTGTAACTCTACATCTTCTTTCTGTGCCTCTTTAATCTTCACATGTATAGATGGTTGAACATTTATTTGAGAAAGAAAATATTTTCCCCCTTCCATTATAATTCCAAGATCTATCCTTTGTAAATCCATAAATATTGGATCTTTTGTGATCCTCATCATGGATAAACTTGCATGGTCTTGTCGACTTAATGCATCTTCCACCTTGTTTTCTTTCCCAGGGTGGTAATGGATTGAGTAGTCATAATCCTTAATCAGCTCCAACCATCTTCTTTGGCGCATATTCAGATCCTTTTCTGTGAAAATATTCTTTAAACTTTTATGATCAGTGTAAATATGAAACCTTTCACCATAAAGGTAATGCCTCCAAATCTTTAATGCAAAGATTACCGCAGCTAACTCCAAATCACGTGTTGGGTAATTTTGCTCATGGATTTTCAACGGTCGTGAGGCATAAGCTATCACCATATCATTTTCCATAAGAACACACCCCAATCCCTTCTTGGATTCATCACTATAGATCACAAACCTTTTTCCACTACAAGGCAGTGTGAGCACAGGTGCACTGGATAACATTCTTTTCAACTACTTGAGATTCTCTTCACATTCCTCCGTCCATACAAACTTAACTCCTTTCCGAGTCAACTTTGTGAGTGGATTAGATAATCATGAAAAATCTTTCACAAAACGTCGATAATATCCAGCCAAACCGAGAAAACTTCGGATCTCAGTTACTGTTGTTGGTCTCGACCATCTTTCAATAACCTCTATTTTTGCAGGATCCACAGATATCCCCTCTTTTGAGATTATGTGACCCAAAAATGCAACTTTTTGAAGCCAAAATTCACACTTGGTAAATTTGGCATAACGCTTCTCCTTTCTCAGGGTCTTCAATATAATTCTCAAGTGATCTTCATGTTCTTCCTTGATCTTTGAATAGACAAGAATATCGTCTATAAAGACTACCAGAAATTGATCAAGATAGTCTCTAAAGACTCTATTCATTAGATCCATGAAGATAGCAGGGGAATTAGTAAGAACAAATGGCATCACTATAAATTCATATTGTCCATACCTTGTACGGAAAGCCGTCTTTGGTATATCCTCCCTTTTGACCCTTAATTGATGATACCCTGAACAAATATCAATCTTGGAAAAGTATTGAGCTCCGCGTAGTTGGTCAAATAGGTCATCAATGCGCGGGAGAGGATATTTGTTCTTGATAGTGATCTTGTTAAGTTCTCGATAATCAATGCAGAGTCTCATTGATCCATCTTTCTTCTTAACAAATAGAACTGGTGCTCCCCATGGTGACGCACTAGGGCATATGAATCCCTTATCAAGATTCTCTTAGAGTTGCTTCTTCAATTCTTGAAACTCAATTGGGGCCATTCTATAAGGTGTCTTTGAAATAGGCAAAGCACCCGGTACGAGTTCTAATGAAAACTCAACTTCACGATTTGGTGGAAGACCCGGTAATTCCTCCAGAAAGACATCATCAAACTCCCGTATGATGGGCATATTCTTAATCATGAGTTTCTCACCAACCATTTGAGATAAATAACCTTCATTTAGTGGAATCAATACCCATAAAATGGAAGAAATTTCCACTGGAAGGTTATGTTCATCCTTGCATTGATAGACGATCATAGATTGATCTGGAATATGAAATGTGACTTCCCTTCTTTGGCAATTTATATGAGCTCCATATAATGAAAGCCAATCCATGCCAAGAATCACATCAAATTCCACTATAGGAAGGATCACAAGATTTGCAGGAAGCACTTTCCCACAAACTTCGATCGGAGAAGAATTATAAACTTTTGATGCGACTGTTGTGCCATTAGGTGTTGTCACAGCTAACTCAACATCTAATGGTTGAGGTAATATGGTGATACCCTTAGAAAATTTTTCAGAAATAAAAGAGTGGGTGGATCCGGAATCAAATAAAACATTTGATACTTTAGAGTGGATGGTAAGTGTAACTTTCACCACATCGTTATCGTACTCCACATCGCTGATAGAAATTGCATGTGAATTTCCTTTGTCTTTAGCCTTAAGAGTTTGTTGACATCGACCATCATCATCAACCCTTGGATTAGGGAATTTATTGGCATAATTCCCCATCTCCTTGCACATGAAACATTGAAGTGTAGTAGGTTCATTCTATGTATCCCTTCCTTTGTTTGCATCATTAGACATCTTCTTCCCATCATCGCAGCATTCAAATGCCCGATGACCATCCTTTCCACATTTGAAACATTTAGTTGTTCCTTTAAGACAACTCCCTCCATGTTTCTTTCCACAATTTGATCATAATGGAAATCTCATCTTCTTTTCAGTGGGCTCTTTAGATTTTCCTTTGAATTCCATTTTCCTCTTCTTATCAGACCCATATGACTGAAGGGTTACTCCGATTTCCATCTCAACTTTGAGAGAACATCGAACGATTTCCTCATAGCTATTGAAGTCCCTTATGGCTAAGGCCCTTCAAAGACTTGGTTTTAAGCCACTAAAGAATCGATCGATCTTACTCTCAGGTTGGATAATAATACCAGAAGCGTACCTTGCAAGTCTTGTAAAATTTGATTCATAGGTACCAACAGATTCATCATCCTTTTGCTTCAGTTCAAGAAACACTTTCTCCGTCTCTGTTCAGAGAATACGAGGGAAGTACTTATTGAAAAATAAGTTCTTGAACTCGTCCCATTCCATGGACACAATTTCATCCCTTTGCCTCGTATTGTTAATAAGATTCCACCATTTATCAGCATCTCCTTCCAAACGATACACTGCTAGGATGACTTTATCATGTTCAGAACATTGAAGAACTGAAAATATCTTTTCAGTAGTACTAATCCATTGTTCAACAACTAACGGATCAGTAGACCCGCTGAAATAAGGTGGACGCTGCCTCATAAAGGATTCAACAGAATGTTGCTCCTTCCTTTTCTCGTTTGGAATCCCTGCATGATTCATAGCTTGAGAAAGTTGTGTGAGCATGGCTACAAGATTTTTCATTCTAGCTCCCATAACGTTTGGTTGCTCAGGGGTACAATCATTGCATTGTCTGTCGCATTCCGCATTAACACGGTTCCTTCGGGTTCCAGCCATTGACTAAAACCAAGAAGAATAGTGTGAGAAACACTAATTATAATAGGAAAACCACATAATCAAGAATAAAATTTCACACTTAAGGTCTTCTCCTAGGTTATTCATGGCCATTTCTAAAACACTAATATTGTGTTCTGTGCTTAGACTTATCCTTAGGGTTCTTACTAAGGCTTTCACATCCTAGTTTCCAAAGGTTGACTATACCTTTCCTCTTATACCAATTATAACGACCCATACTTTACATACATTGTTAATACATCAAAATTGAGGCACACTTATTACAACACATAACAAAACCACGAAAGGACCGTATAGGTATAGTGTCTTTAGAAACTAAGATACATAAACAACTGGTTCATAAAGCATCAACTTTTCCTCCCACTTATTTTATCATATATAGAGTCCCTTTTTGGCATATCCTACTTAATAACCTTCTTCCTGACCTGGGGAAAGAAAACATACAAAAGGGTGAGCTCAAATGCTCAGTAAGGGTAAACAAAATAAATATCAATCACATCGTATACACAAGCACATAACTTTTGGAAATATTAACCTGCAAAAGAGATCATAATTTTATAACATGGGATAAATCATGGCTGTGAAATGTAATCACAATAATCATAACTTAAAACATGAAACTTTGTGGCATACACACATAATAATAGAGAATCATTTCTTGATATTCAAGACTCATTTCCAAGACTATCTTAGTTGACAAAGTCCCTTTCTGAACCGAGTTACCCTCGTTTCAGTCCTGTTTCACTGAACCAGTATAACCTACCGTTCCAGCCATGTCTATCTCATGAGATATAAAATCTTTACCCAATGCATTGGAGGGAGATATAGGTCCCACCCATCTCATAATGATACCATTCTTATGTGTGCCACAAAATCATAAACCATACATCATAGCATAACCCATTTAATAAAAATGGGATTCTTAAACAACATGACATCATAAAACATTTCATATAAGATAAAGGAATTCATAAAAATATTTCCATCACAACAAAATCAAATCCATGTAATAATAGGGATAGAAACAGAACCCTTTATTATCTTAGATGGAAAATAATTTTGATAAAACACTTGAACTCCATTCTTGAGGAAAATATCCTTTCTGCTTCAAAAACACTTTTCCTTTCTTAACATGTCGTACAATTATAAACTAAAAGAATTTGATTAAAAATAAACATGAAAACATGTAAAGGAAGCTTCTTGGAAATAATGTTTTAAAAATCCATTCATGTCGTATAAGTTAAAAAAATATTCTTCGTACTTTTGTCGGGAAAGTCAAAAAGTACCTTGTACGAAAAACGACAAAAGATTCCTTTGATATCTTTTACTAAAAACTCACCGAAGGGTAAAATTGGATATAAACTATTGTAGAAAGATATAAATATTACATATTTAGGAAACATGGATGTGGATGATAAAATACACCCTATTAATACAAAAGTATAAAAAATCTCGGATAAAAATGAGATTTTGATATTTCCCTTACCTTAGGTGTGTTTTGCTTCGTAAGTGTCCGAACCTCCTGTATAATGATTTAAATAATGTTATTGACTTATTCCAGAATCACACTTATTTTTATGACATCATATATTGTCATATTCTTAGCTTCTTAGTAGTAATATTTTATTGCTACTTGTTATTCGGGTGTTTATAACTTTTTGTTCTTATGCGTGTCTTGTCGAATAAATTCTTATTATTCTCTTTAGGTTATAGATACCTCATTTCCATAATGGTATTACTGTAATATATATCATATTCATTCATTCAATTCATTTATATAATCATTATGAAATGAAGATCATGTAGAACGAGTCGCATCACATCGTGGAGACGGTATTCCGTACGTACGCACGAGTGATGATATCGTTCCTATGATCGTGGAATTGTATTGGAGTGTATGTATACTATTTCAGAATCAGTATCACTTTATAATAGTCATATATAGTCATTATTTACACCATTATACCCATCCAAGTAAGGCGGTGGTGGAAAATAGATTACACCACGGCATGGAGACGGTATTCCGTACATATGCACGCGGGGTGATTTATTTTTCCGTAGGATGCATAGATGGTGAAATAGGGTTGCTTAATACTTATAATAACATATCAGTATATGAGTGATACTGATTTTATTACCTCATAATGAAACAACTAAAGAAGAAGAAGTTGAAGAAGAAATAAAGATGAAAGAATTGGTAACGGACATTACCTCTTCTTTGAAGTGCTTCTTTGAGACCTCCTTTTAGGGCTCTAAAATGGGTCTTTGAAGAAGACCAGAACCTCTAGGATGTCTCTAGGTAAGTGGAGAGGAGGAATTGTCAGGGGTTGTCAAAGCTAGAAGGCTCAAAGTGGTGTGAGAAAAAGGGGGATGAGGTTCCCTTTTATAAGGGAGGAGAGGGGCACCTTTGGGAGAACTAAAAATATTATTTTATTATAAAGTCACGTTCGTTTTTAAATAGCTCCAAATTGATATATTTAGAAGCTAAGGTGAGTATGGGTCTAAATACTCTCATCAAATTGAATTTAGACAAGTTTAGGTTCCAATTTTAACCTTATCATTTAGATTTAACATTAAATTAAATAAGTTTACTTTTACCGTGTATTCTTGTGTTCTTATACTATAGGGTTAATAAACATTCTATAAGCAGCCAAACGAACCCCAAGTTGTTTATTATTAATATATATAACCTTATCTAAGTCATTTGGCCGAACCATAGATTTTTAGGAATAAAGTAACAATTAATAATATAATATTTTTTTTAATAACTATTTTATGTCAATTTTGACACTATTTAGTAATTGATTTTTGTGAAACTCATAACAGAAGTATTAGTTCGAACCAAGTTACTTAAATGAATACTAACATGTCATATTAACCTTGAAAATTAGTGTAATTCATAAAAAGTCTCAAATTATATTTATTTGGGTATTCATAATATCAATTATGTCAATATTTCATTAATAAGATAATTACTGCATCATCGTTGTGTCATAAATAAATTAAATTATTTAATGTATAAAAATTACAAGTAAAATACCATTATGTAGGAAATCTGTTTATCTTTCTAATGAATATTTATAGTCGAATTTATCTTATGTATAACTCCATAAAAATGATTTACTTATTAAACTTTGATTTTAACTATTTTAACCCTTCTTTAAATAAATTAATAATAAATGTCCTAATCTAATCCAAGTGGGCCTAAATGGTCATATTTTATTCCTAAGTTTGTTTTTTGTCGAATTAAACTTGTCCAATAGAATTAGGACATGTTTTAGGGTAATAATAATATCATTTGAACCCTTAATTACCCTATTTACTTTTAACCGCGGTAAAAAAAAGTAAAAAGTTACTATTCACCAAAAAATTATTTTCATCTCATTGAACCACATTTTAGTCCTTGATATTAACCGTTTCTCTCGGATTTTCGAAATTCCACTCACAGAAGCGGTAAAATTACGTTTTATGAAAAATTCAGTTTTTTTAACTACCACTTAGTGGTTTCACTATTCATCAAAAATTGAAAGTTTTCAGAAAAATACCAAAATTTCACCCTAGGCTAATTTTGATATTCCAAATCCAAAAATGTAGTCCATTTTGAAAAATAAAATTTATAATCTTTCAAAAAGTGGTTATTACTATTAATAACGGCTAGTTTTAATAATATTTTAAAAGCATATCATTGTTTAGTGAAACTCGGTATTGCGTACGACGCAAGATGTCGAGGAAGGTCGTGATTTAGTGTAAAGCAAGCCAATCAAGTGTTGTGTAGAAAAATATTCCTTTGATGATTTATATAAGATTAAAGTCTCGGGTGTTACATACAATAACTAAATATTTTATTTTTATTAGATTGGATTTATAGTTGGAGCAACTGGAATTGATATAAACCAGAGAAGTGTTAAGGCTGCATGGAGTTCCACTATCGATTGTATCTGATGGAGATCAATGATTCACCTCTATGTTCTGGAAGAGTCTCTAACATTCTCTGAGTAATGAGTTAAACTATAGTACATCTTTTCATCCTCAAAATGATGGAAAATCTATGCGGACTATCCAAACACCTTAGGACATGTTGAGAGCATTCTCAATGGACTTCAAAAGAGGATGGGATCAACGACATTATTTGGTTTAGTTCTCATACAAAAATAGTTTCCACTCAAGAAACCAAATGGGTCCTTATGAATCCCTTTATGGGAAGATGTATAGAACACTAGAATATTGGGATGAAGTTGGGAGTGAAAACTTTATGGTCCATAAATGGTCAAAGAAATGGTACATAAGGTTAAGACCATTCAGAAGCACATCAAAGCTGCTCACAGACGAAAAAAGATCAATGATGACAACCATCGATGAGACCAAGAGTTTGATGTTAGAGACATGGTATTACTCTAGATATCACTATAGAAGTGGATTATGAGATTTTAGAAGAAGGTAAAGCTTAATCCAAGGTACATAGGCCCTTTTACGATCCTTGATCACTCTTGAGTAGTGGCATATCGACTAGCACTCCCATTGAACCTGTCTTAAGTACATGATGAACTCCATGTATCACTGTTGAGAAAGTACATACCTATCCCATCACTTGTACACAATATAGAGGTGGTACCCTTGGAGAATTAACTTTCTTATGAGTATAATCCAGTGAAGATCTTAGATCATTGAGAAAATTTTATACGAAATAAGATGATTCCCCTCATTAAGGTGGTGTGGCAAAACCGAATGTTTGAAGAAGGAGCATGTGATCCATAGGAAGTAACGATTAAGAGTTACCCTCATCTGTTTTAGTGTGGGTAAATAAAATTCTAGGGTCATATTTGTTAATGGGGGAATGTTTTAATGACCCAATATTTTATGAATAAAATTCAATTTCTTTTAATGTCATATAGAAAACACATGCCTTATTTTTTCATTAGGTTTAAATGACCATTAAATATCATTACCATTTATAATATTTTTGTTGAAAATTGATCACACGACTAATATAAATATAAGGTATTAAAAAGAATACTTTCGACATAGACAAAGGAGATGATGTCCTCATCTTGTAGAATTGGCTATACAGAGCTCATTTAACGGAGCTCAGAAATGAGGTAGCATCACTGGGATTTTCTCTTAACCAAGCCCAATCCATGCTTCAACATGTTATTCTAGAATGAAATCACCTATGTGAAAAGTTCATGTTAATAGAGATTACCACCCTAACTTTGTTATATGAGCCTCCCCAAGATTCTATCACTATCACACAACATACCCTTAGGTTTTATGTGGGTGATAAAAGGGGTATTTAATAAGGTATTAGTTACTTATTATGAAATCCCCCTTTTAAATAAATGTCTTATTCTATCAATTTCATTATGAGAATTGTCATTCTAAAAGAAATGATGAATTTGATAAATTTATTTTTCGGGTAAAAATGGAACTTCTGAGAAATATGTACATTATTATATTAAATTAGGTATTTTATAAATATTATTATAAAAACAATTATTATATAGGATGATTATATCAGTTCTTTATCTGTAAAAATTTATGTAATTTGTTTGATAAGAGTTACATTTTTTATATCATGAAATAGAAAGTATATTTTTAAAGATTTTATTTTAGGGAATTCATGGATTTTTTAAATAATGAATATTTTAATAAAATATTTTTATCAAAATAAATTTTATGGATACTTAATGAGTATATAATATTTATGATGTCAAATTTAATTTTTATTAAGGTTCAAAAAATGTTTTAGTCAAAACCTGTGACTCTTCCATATATGTCAATTTTCATTTTATAAGTGAAAATTCACATATTTATGAAATTATTTAGATAAAAATAAAATTATATTTCAGAATTAAGATTTCAAATTTATCCAATGGGGAATTTTTCAGAATTTTCTAAGACCGTCAAATTTTTGGGTAATAATTAAATACCAGGTAAATAACATATGTGTTTTATGAATTCATAATGACCCCAAAATGATGTAATAAATACAATAATGGGTATTCTCGGCCCAAAATATGTTTTCACATTAACATAATGTGATTTTCAATTTATTTGACATAATTAATAATTATTTAGTAAAGCCTCTAATATGTATAATATAATATATTATTTTAAATTCATTTCCTTGATGGTGTGAATCACCTCCACATAAGCAAGGCTAATATTTTAATATGATCAGCCATTTTCCTTATAAAATAATGTTTTCCACTATTATTTGGAAAAAATAATTGTCAAAAACCATGTAAATGGTTATTGTTTTGAATATTTAATTATATAGATTCTGAAACCTATGTTTTTGAAATATTAAGTAATTCTCCTCTCATTTACTATATAAACCCTACCAAGAATCCACTTTTCTATACTAAAAATACATAGAGAACGTCCCTATTTTGTCCTCCCCTATCTATAATCCTACCATGCAACAAAAATCCTTGAATAATCCCCCTTTCATGCTTTGAAGTCACACACTCGTGCAAAGGACCCTCACTTTCATTTTTTTCTCATTTTTCCCAAGATTCTTCACATTGTTACACCCTTTTATATTCAAATAAAAATAATGGAGAATGTTTTTGAAACTCCCCCATACTTCACTTATTATTATTGAATGATTAGATAGCACTTTCTCTCTCATTAACCCCTCTGATGTACACCCATCACCATTCTGAAATTTCGTAAGAGTTATTCCATTTCCCCCCATTCTTCAAGTTTCCCTATTATGTTATGCCTTCTATTTCTAAATAACTTGTGTTGGGACACATATTTATAAACCCACTTACTATAATTTTTAATTACATATGATTACAGTCCACTTTATCTCTAATTAACCATTTTTATTTATTTTTATGTCATGTCTTTAGACTGTTGAAATTGCACCACAATTTTCCATGTCAAAATCATCGTGTAGTGAATACCAAAACCATTTTTCTATGAAGGGTTTTCATATTTATGCACATAAAATTATTTATTATATAATTTCATTTATTTTTTCCACATTATTTTATCGTGGAATAAATGGAAATTCAGAATCAATCAATGTTATATAATCTATGTGTCACACTTACGCATGAGATTAAAATGATTATGAAGGGTTCACTATGATAGCACTCCAATGCATTGGGTAATGTTTAGTATAATGTTAATACATGTATGATGAGGGTTTACCCATGCTAATTAATGTGAAATTATGGTTTACTAATGCTAATCTATGTGCAATGATCCTTGTCTCATGCTAATATCATGTTGGAGGTTGTTTTCACATTTCTATGTTACGATGATCATGTTATATCATGCCTTTATTTTCATGTTTCTCATATGGTATATTGATATGTATATTCCATAACATGTATTTTATTATTCATGTTATGCCTTGTTTACACCCTTATTGTGCTTTATAGCTCACCCTTTTTTATGTATGTTCTTATGTTATCACATGCAACGCTAAGTACGAAGTAATGTTGTGGTCATGTAAAAGATGTTTTCCATAAAGATGTGATCTTTTATGTCTTATATTTTCATGTAATGATCCTAATCCCCAAATACCGTATACCTCTCAATCTTTTGGGTTGTATTAAGTGCATGTTTATGTAATAAATCATGTTTAAGTGTGCAATAAAATTCAGGGTTATTATAGAATTAATGAATTTAAACAATGAAACCAGATTTGATTTGAAGGCCAGTAGGGGTGTCTTGATATTTTACATGGCATTATTAAATTTTATTCATAGGATTAATCAAATTATTATGAGGTTATATTATTAACCATGATTATTTTTTTAACAAAATTACCTCTTGGTGTGTTTGTGGTGGATTCATAGATATAAACATCATAATATCTAAAACCTCTATCTCTAGAGTGACGTGTTGTGTCATTGTTAGCATCTATAGGTAGAAAAGCATTGCTGGAAACCCAAGATATATAAAAACAGAATGACTCAACTTAGTCAACATCCCTAATAATGATTCCAAAATGACAATAAGGATTTTTTTCATGGAAAACTAATGAATATTTATCCCCTAAAATAATTTCCTAAACATGTCCCATGAGTTTATCTAATGGATGTTCCAAATTAAGATGCAAAAATTCAAATTTTTTTTTCTATTTTTGTGAAGAAAATAAAAATTATATATTTTTAAACATGTTCAATATTTTTACTAGACTAGAATACATTAAAATTTAGATTGAAAATTAAATGGATGATTATTAGAAATAGTAAAGTGAGATTAAACATCAGTTTACAAGATTTTATTATTGAACACTTAATTCTTCCTTTTATACACATGTTACATATTTTTATTTAATAGTTACCACACAAAAACAAGTAATTGAACTGTTAATTCAACCTAATTAGCATACAAATACCTAAATATAGATGTTAGTCTGCCATTGAAATGACTGGAAAGGCTCAATGATCTCAATACAATTGAACCTGATCAAAATCACAATTATTTAAGGTGATACCTCACAAAAAAATTAATGAGTGAGATAAAATAAATTTTCTTTCTTATATTTAATAATAACTTTGATTAGTTAAGAAAAAAATATAATGTAATTAATTGAAAAGAAAAAAATTCTTTAATTGAATTTATTTTATAAAAAACAAAGAATGATTATAATAAATATAAAAATATAAGAAAAAAGATTTATACAACACCCAAAATCTAGTGACATATACTCTGTATTTACTTTATTACATTATTACCAAACACAATGAATATCAAAACACAAGATTTTTTAGTTTAAAATTCATATAAAATAAAATACATACATTATTAATAAATTACATCGGTAATATAAAAAATAGCATAAAAAATTATCCCATCACTGAGATCAATTAATATATAATTCATCAAATACTAGGGATAGGAAAAAATAAAGGTTGAGCTCGGATACTCATTAAGGGTATTGTACAATAGAATCTACCATTAGTAAATGATGAACAATTAATATGGCAAGGTAGATAATAAAAATACATTCCATTAAATCATAAACTTCTAATAAATATACATCCATTAGTAATATCAACACAGAAATCACTTGGATAATAGAAACATAATTATTAAAAATCTAATAAAAAATTTGAACATTCATGATCATGCAATCAAGGCATTGTCCAAGATACTAGGAATCGTACTGTCAAGGCCAGAACAGAGGTACCATTGTTAACAAATGGGTAGGTGTAAACCAAATATTCATCTTATATGTAATGTCTAATGTTTTTTCTCAGTAGACATATTGATGCATCAAGGGGACATCTATAAAAAAACACCACCCATTACTTTCATGTCATATTAATTATTCATATACTGAATGATAAATAAAAGTCATTCTAAAAAAGTCATTATAAATCATAATTTATCCATATTTAATCTAGAATATATGATATTTCCCCAGTGAATGAAATAAATTTATTGTTAAATGTATTAATATTATTACCATATATTGAAATTTTATATGGTTGAGACAATTTTTTTAGATATGATTTTGTTTAAATCTATGATACATAAAATATAGACATGGAGGAGAAAAAATAATTTCCTAAAATTACAAAGCATGATAAAGAATTTGATCATGATACATTTAATGACAAAAAAACAGTGAATTAATAAAAAATGAATTCGAAACACGCCTTCATTAAAAATGAATGTTGTATAATAAAGAAAATACTTTTGGGATTAGAAAATAATATGGAAGATAAACATTAAAAATAAATTTTTAATATCTTTGTTCAAAGATTATTTTATAAAGCACTTTGTAAATTATATCCATTCCTTTAAGAAAATAATTCCCATAATTTGGTTTCATTAAAAACTAAAATATACCCATATATTGAGAAAATTATTTTCATTAAAAATAACCATATACATTATTAAATAATGCTTCCAAAAAATGAATGGTCTAGATATTGGGAAATTTCATTCATGCGGTAAATATTAGAATAAATTTTTCATTCACACTTTTGTTAAAATGTCCAATAATACATCATATTTTTAATGAACATAATTTCCCAAGGCCATTCCTTTGTGAAAATCTAGATATTGTGGTGTTCTTGAGGGTCGCAGTGGTTTATTTCCGGAGTTTTTCAAAAATCCAGTTTCACCAAACGGTTTCACCAAAACACTGGCACCATGATAGTTACATAATGAGACGGTGGCACCGACATGGTGGCACACACAAATGGTGGCACAATAAAATGGTGGCACCATAATTGTGGATCAAAAATGGTGGAAACATAATAGTGGCACCATGATGGTGGAACGATGACGATGGAACACCGAAATAGTGTTACACCAAATGGTGCCACACCATTTTTCAAATTTCTAGTTTCTTGTGTTTTCCCATGTTCACCACTCTTACATTTATATTAATGTAAACTACGTATAAATAAATGATTGGGAATTTTAATGGCATTCCAAAGGATTTTAAGTATATCATTAATATCCTAATGCTCCTGGAACTTTGAGAGATTCAAGCCATGTGATATTGACCACGATCCCATGTTAATGGCCTTTGGAACTGTTCTTCCTTTAATATAGGATTTGGATATTCAAAGCCAATATATTCCCTTAAAATTGTGTCTCCATTCCCTCATGGTGCACTTAATGATTTTCTCTGTAGATGGGTCATGCACCTGTGATAGAGCCCCCTCCTACTGAGTTTTATTGGAGTTTCCTACTACTCATGTGAACCCCTATTTTGGCACAAAGAGTATTTTTCCATTCAGATTGTTTCATGTAGGGATTATTCAACCTCATTTTATTTGAGTACCATGTAGGGTGGGTGTACTAATGATTACTTGTGATGAATGGGTGAATCCTTTTCTTAATAAAGTAATAAATAATGACAGGGATGTGAAGATTAAGATATAATGGGTATGGAATTTACAATTCTTGACAGTGATCATTATATATATATATATATATATATATATAATATTTCATTATTTTATGGTTTGTTATTCTTGTATGAATTTTGAATATCATGGCCGTTTTTGGTCTTTTCTTGCGCACTGGTGATGTTCTATTTTTTGGTGATGCTTTGTAAAATTTCAATAACATAAAATTTGTTTAATAACGTATACATGGTTAAATGAAATGGATTCCCCAAGATGAAAGCCCTTTTGTGATCACCCTTATTTTTAAAAGTAGATATAAGTAATAGTTTTTACCAGATCTGAATACACCCTGTTTGATAGGTGTGGTTGTGTGCCGTTTTATGTTGGGTTTTGTGACATTGTGTTAGTTGTGTGGTGCTTCTCTTGAGATTACATTAATGGGTACAGGGGTAGACAAAGGTGTTGGTTTTTTTGAGAAGGGTGTTGTATGTGTGTGCAATGGGGATGTGGTTTAATAGTGGTTGTTGCAGGATTTTCCTATGGGTGGTGTGAGTGGTGTGTTGGTATCTTAGTTTGACAGATTTATTGATTGTGGAATGGGAAAAATTTTAGGTTTTGGGAATGCTTTTGGAAAGTTTTCGGGTCATAGGGTTATAGGATTGGGTTGTGTCATGATATCATGTTTATAGTTGTGAAAGGTATGATGTTGTTGTGAAGCAAGGTTACCAGGATTGATTACGAGGGCATGATTTATCAGGATAACATTGAAGAATGATAGTTGGCAGTGGTTGAATGGGTGTCTAGGAAGAAGGGGGCATGCAATAGGATTGCAGGTTGTTTGTTTTCCATTGTATTTATGAGTGGGTGTTAAAATGGATTTTATCACCTTGGTACCTACTTCATCGTTTTCCTTGGTTGTGTTTAGTATCCTATAGAGTTCTGAAAACAGAAGCATGTGTTGTGCTTGATAGTTGCCCTAGGTAGTGGAGGAATAAATTAATGTGAAACCATTAATTAGTGAATAGAAAGAGGAGAAGTGAAAAGGGGTTAGGATTTTGTTTAATTGTGGTTGTCTATGTGGTAGTTCATTTAGGGTTAGTAGAAAATGTGGTTCTATGTGGGCTGGTTGTTTGTCTTGAAAATTTTTGGTTGGGATGAGTGTTTACTTACTTATATATACAAATTTCTGTTCCTTGTGATTTCTATATGCACCACACCATTGTTGAAAGCCATTTTTTGAACACCACCATTTCATATTGAAGGGTTTATTTCCAAAAATCTCAGTTTGAGGATGGATGGATGGTTACATAAATTCTTCCTTGAACCCTATTTTGGGTTCTTACCACTCGAGAGAATCTGAGCAAGCAATAATGGCTTGTGGTTTACTATAGCCCAAGATCCTTCGGGCAGGTTGTGGTGTGGGTGAGAGGCCTAGGTGTTTGTGGTACAGGTTTGTTTCCCATGTGTATTCGAGATGAGGACTACATATTTTTGGGAAAGGGGTGTGGTTGTTGTGACCCAGGTGTGTGTGGGCAGGTTATGAGATTGGGACTTCATTTTAGAATAGTGTTTGTCTGAATACAGTAGTTGTTAAGAATGAGTAGATAACCGATGGGAAATTGGTGTGGGGTACCCAAATGTGGATGTGCTTATTCTATTAATTTACTTGACTTGATTTATTTGGAGAGTGTTCCTTTGTGAGGATGGGTTGGTTAGTGGTCAATGGTAGGTTCTTATATGTTCTATTATTCTCTCCTAGGGGAATTAGTTTTTCCCCCCACATGTGCACAGATGGATTTATTTTTCCTACTGGGTATACTTATATACTCACCCTCCATTTTTAAAAACATTATCAAGTTTCCAATAGGACTTCGAGGACTATTCATGGGTTTACTAAATTGGGCGTCATGATAGTTGATGTGCTACTACATAGAACCTATATTTTGGTACTTTATTTGGTGTTTTGGTTGTATTTTTGTAATAGTTTATATTCAAATCATGCATGGGATGGATTTTGGTTTCCATTATATAAATTTTTGGTGTTGTTTGGGATTTTGACGATCTTATCTCCATATCATGTATTCTTTAAATTTGTAAAACCATCCATTTTGGGTGATATTATAATCCCTTGGATCTAGTCACCACTCTAAGGCCTATTGGAGGCAAAAATAAAGTCTTATTATCTATCTGTCAGCTTGAAAAATGAAGGGCATGAGAATTTACTATCCCTTCCTCCGTCTTGAAGAATGAGGGTTGTGGCAAAATGGTATCAGAGCTAATGGTGGTGAGATAGGATGGACATCAAAGTTAAGAACAGTATGGATTGCATGGGATGGTATAGAAAAAATGATAGGAAATATTGGTGTGTGAAATAGGCCAGAGAATACCATCTAGGAAATGGGATTTTAGGTCCCCCGATGATCTGATGCATGGAATATGGACCTACTGAATGACTAATTAAGGTTTCACTGATTGCATAGAAAAGACCCTAGGAAAGGTACAATCCTCATTATTAATTTAGATCTTGTGTGTCTTGGGAGTTTTGTGAATGTAATTGAAATTAAAATCTAAAATAAATATTAAAAGAAAATTAAATACTACACGAGCATCAGAGATCCTTGTTTTCATTTTCTGCTATAGAACTTGGACGTCACCCAGGTGCGGTACGCGATGTTGATGACCTGCTAGATAAAATGGTTGATTAGCTGAGGTCTAAACTAGAGGAGGAAGTTTTCTTGTGGAAAAGACCCTTCATTATTTCCAGCAAATGACCCTAGGAAAGTTCAAAGGTCATGCTTCAAACATAGAGATAGAGGGATGTATCGAAAATATGACAATCACCATTACCTTGATCCTGCTATTAGAGAGTACGGGGTTACTCTGGCTATGAGCTAGATGGAAGGAGAAATGAATCATTGGTGGACCCATTACCTCATGGAGAGGAAGGACACCGAAGTCTCATGGGAAAAATTTGAGATGTAGATTTAGGTAGAGTTTATTTCCTCGATGATGAAGGCTGAAAAGAGGCTAGAGATTCTTTCCATCCAATAGAAGAGTATGTCGATGAGGGGACGGGTGATCATGTTCAATGATCTCCATTGATTTTCTTCGGATAACTTTTCGGATGAGGATTCACGGTCGTGACTCATATAGAAAGTACTCCGACCTTCTCTTCAGTATGTTGTCAGTCAATTTACCCTACTAAAAAAATTAAAACTTCAGAAGATGGATGATGTAGTGGAGTGGACACACTCGCAGGGAGGTGTACTGAAAGAGGGGATCCAACTAGGTTCATTGAAGTGGAAGGAAGTCAGCAGTAGGTCTCCAGTGTCAGGGCCATCCAAGTTCCAACAAACAGGAAGTAGGCCATAGTAGTTCCAGTTCCTATATCCATGTTCTCACCATTTCCACATGGGCATGGGATTAAGGTTCTTATTTATGTGGAGGCAATGGACATCTTCTAAGCCAATTCCCAGTTCAAGATCAGTATATTGGGGGTGGGAAGGTTCAACACCCACATCAGTAGTAGTAGTTTCTGGTCAGACCCTTCCATTAGTAGGGGCAGCAGGCTCCCTCTCCCCTAAGGGTAGACGGTGCTAGATGAGGATGACCATAGGGTGATCCTCATGGACCTCAACCAGGGCATGGTCAGGGAGGCTGTCGACAATAGAGGGGTAGAGAAGTTGGGAGTGGGCAGTTTCATACAACTGAGGTAGATGTTCTAGGTAGGATAGAGGTTGTTCGAGGTATGATAATTCTTTTTAGTACCCCTACAACTACTTTGTTTGATTCAGAAGCTTCTCACACCATTGTTTCACTTATTTGAGCCCATGTTCGGAGACTAGGCATAGAGAGGCTTCCCATGAACCTAGTTTTTAGTACACCATTTGGAGTTCAAACCAGTTTTTTTAATGTTTTCTGGGGATGTAGACAGATGTTGGAACTCAGTAAATCTAGTGGGGATCTTCTTCTACTATAGATGTAGTTGTACGATGTCATCCAAGGCATCAGATGGTTCTTTACTATGCATGTTGTTATCTACTTCTTCCAAATGAGAGTCATGATTTGAGATATGGATGGAAAGAATGTTACTTTTGTAGGTGAGCATTGTCATCAAGAGGGTATCTGGTTTGTGGAGAATTTTATTTATGTGTTATAAAAGTTGTCAGAGAGGTCATTGGATTCTAAGATAGTGGAGTTTCTAGGAGTTGTCGGGGAGTTCTTGGATATTTTCCCCAAATAGGTAGTGACTTTACCCCCTCGACATGACGTTGAGTTCAAAATAGACTTTCAACACTATGACTGTTCTATTTCTATGGATCCATATCAGATGACGCATTCATAGTTGTGAGAGTTGTGGATTCAAGTTATTGACCTGATGAAAAATGGTTTTATTCGGCCGAGTATGTCACCATGGGGTGCTCTAGCCATGTTTGTCAAGAAGGAAAATAGTGTCCTGAGGCTATGCATAGAATACTGGAGACCAAATCATGTAACTATCAAGAACCTTTTACCCTCTCCCTAGAAAAGATGATATTTTATACTAGTTATGTGGAACGAGATGGTTCCCTAAGATCAATATGTGGTCTAGATATCCCTTGTTGAGGGTTAAGGAGGGAAACATCATGAAGACTAGTTTTATGTGTAGGTATGGGCACTTCGTGTTCAGGATCATTCCCTTAGGTGTTACGAATGAATCTTCCATGTTCATGTGGATCATGAAATATGTCTTGTACATGTTCCTAGATAAGTTCATTTTTATGTTAATTGATGAAATTATTATTTAATCAACGTTAAAGGAGGAGCTTCCTAAACATATCAAGACAATCTTGGAGGTCCTCCAATACCACTCTCTCTATGGGAAATTGTCCGAGTGCGTTTTTTTTATGAAAGAGGTGTACTTTCCTAGACATGTGGTGTCTCAGCAAGGGATAAAATTGGACCAATCAACGGTCTAGGTTGTTTTTTGTTGGGAAAAATTGAAGAACATGGTTGAGGTTTTCAACATTCTAGTTCTAGAGGCTTATTACCATAGGTTCATAAATGGATAATCTATATTTAGTCTTCATTTAAAGCTTTTACTAGAAAATACCAGGTCTTTTTGTGGAGTGAAATGTATTAGGATGCTTTCAGCTTTCAGAAGTGGATGTTGGTAAGTGAACTGGTGCTCAGGTTGTTGGAGGAAGGGGTGATATCATTGGTGTTCTGTGACACCTACGACTAAGGTTTGGGGTGTGTGCTGGTACGACGATGAGGATTGATCTCTTATGGGTCTAGTAAATTATGTCACCACAAACATAGCTATGACACCCCTGATCTGGAGCTTGTAGTGGTAGTGTTCACGCTAATGTTTTGGCGACATTACCTTATTGGGGAGTGATTTGTGGTCTTCATAGACCACAAGAGCTCGAGTTATATATTCTCACTGCATGACATAACATTGTAGAAGTGAAGGTGAATGTATTTTCTATAGGACTATAACTTTGAGATATCTTACACCTTTAGAAAGGGGAATGTGGTGGCCGATCCCTTAAGAAGGAAGTCATAGAAGGAGGTATTTCAGGGATCCATGGATGCTTGGAAGGTAATGGAAGAGTGTCTTGTTGTTATAGTGGATGGAATCATATGTTATTTATTTGAGATGATTTTTCAATCTTCCTTGGTGCAGTAGGGGGAAGAGTCACAATGGGGAGACCCAGACACCGAATAGATGCGTGATCACATTGTCCGGGGTGATGCTCTAGAGGGATGGTCAGAGGATAGTCATAATTAGATACTGTTCCATGGGAAGCTATTTTTCCTAGTGAAAATTTGTGAGGGAGTTCTCCATGAGTTCCATATCTTACCCCTGGAGGTGCGTGAAAAAGTTTCAAAAATGTTTTGTGGCATGAGGGAACAATTTTTGTGGCCTAGGGTGAATCCGAGAGAGGCCATGTTTTAGACAAGGTTCCTAATGTGTCAGCAGCTGAAGGATGAGCACCTTGTTCCCGAGTAGAAGTGGGATAAAATCTCTATGGTTTTAATAACTGGATTATGTAGGACCTAAGGAGGATGTGATTCTCTTTGAATAATTGAGGATTAGTTTACGAAATCAGATTACTTATTAGAGACCAAGGAGTCGAGCATAGTTGATTCCCTAGAACATAGGTATGTGGATTCGGTGGTGTGGCAACATAGAGTTTGAAAGCCCGTTGTCTTCGATAGGGATATATGTTTTATGTTGTGTTCCTGGAATGGATTGTAGCATGCCTTTGGCCCTCAGTTATGCATCAATACTTCTTTCCACCCTCATATGGATAGAAAAACAGAGAGGAAAATTGAGACATTGGAGTACATGTTATGAGCATTATTTCTATAAATAAGTGGGTCTTGGGTGGAACATTTTTCCTTGGTAGAGTTTTCTTAAAATAATATCCATCAATTATCTATTGGTATGGCTCATTTGAAACCTCAATATGGGAGGTCGTGTCATTCACCCTTGTGTTGGATGGAAGTTGTGGTGGTAGCAATTGTTTGTCCAGAAGAGGTGGTGAATACGATAGAAAAGGTGCATATTGTCTGTGAGAGGAAGATGGAAACACCTGACCAACATAAGTTGTATGCTGATCATAGGAGAAGGCACATGGAGTTTGAGATTGGGGACCACGTTTTCTTCAAGGTATCCCCTTGACAAGTGTAAGGGTGGTTTGATAGAGGGGAAAATATTTCTCCTATTTTCATCATACCTTTTGAGGTGTTTGGATGAGTTGATGACGTAGAATATGAGCTGGCATGGACTCATCAGTTGGAGAGGATCCATGAAATATTCTATGTATCTTATCTCCATTGGTATCTACTTGATGACTCCCACATCATAGACTGGGGAGATTTGGATATCTAGGATGATTTGACATTCATGGAGAAACTAGAAAGAAACAAGGATCGTGAGGAGAACGTGATTTGTTGATAGGCCATTTCTTTGGTTCATTTGGTATGGAGGCATGGTTACCATGAATATAGTTCTAGGGAATGAGAGGAATATATGTGTGCCCCGTAACTGAAGATTTTATGAGTTTCTCTCTTTTGTTTTTCTTTGCGATTTTACTATGAAGTCATGCTTGACCTCATTTCCATAAGTTGAGTTGTTTTCCTATTCTCTAAATGTGTGTGAAATTTACTGGCAATGGGCCGGGGAGAACCTGATCCCCAATCAAGATGCATTAATTAATATTTTATTGAACATGTTCTGTTCAGTCAGTGCTTCCCAAAGAGCAGAAAATCTATACATGGAAAAAGAGATTTCTGAACCCATATGTTCAGGAAGTGGGGCATTAGTTTTGGTGTAGTTGTTCAGAAGATAGATTTCAAGTAAGTGTTCTTGGATATTAGGGTTTTCACACCAATTTTTGAACAACATAGGGTGGTTTACCTCTGATAGGTATCTTATGGTGTGGTTGTTCAAACCCCTCCTTTTTTGTGTTTGGTTTTAAATTCTCATAGATGAGAATAGTTTGAGAGGCTTCTAATGAAATTACAAGGGTTTCCCCATGTCATTATTTAGGGAAAATATTATTTTGGTGGTTTCATCTACAGGTCATATTGGTTTGTTTTGGGATCTTACGAAAAATCCTATTTCACCAAATAGTTTTTCCAAAATGGTGGAACTGTGACGGTGGAACCATAATAGTAGCACTGTGATGATGGCACACTAATATGATGGCACCATAATAGTGGAACCGTGACTGTGGAACACCAAGACGGTGACACCGAAATGGTGGAAGCATAATGGTGGCACTGTAATGGTGGCACCGTAACAGTGGAACCAAAATAGTGGCACACCAAAATGGTGGGACACCAAACAGTTCATCACCCTTTTCCAAATTTTCCGTTTCTAGAGTTTTTCCAGATTTTCCCCTCTAACGTTTTATTTTAAGTAAACTGATTTTAAAGCCATATTTGTGAATTTTTAAGGGATTTTAAAAAGATATTAAATATATCATTAATATCCTAATACTCTTGGGACATTGATTTATTCAAATAGAAGGTTCTTGACCATAATCCCATGTTAATGGCCTTTTGAACCGTTCTTCCTTTATTATAGGGCATGTATCTTCAAAGCCTGGATCTTCACTTCCCATTATGGTTTTATTTCCTCTTGGTGAGACAAAATATTAACTCTATAAGAGTGTCATGCGCCTATACTAGATCTCCCTCCTGCTCAATTTTCTTGGAGTTTTCTACTTCTCACGCGATCCCCTATTTTGCACGAAGATCATTTTTGGTTGCCTATTGTTTCATGTTGGGATTATTCTACCTATCTGTACTTGTGTATCATGTGGGGGTGGGTGTCCTAATGATTCCTTGTGAATAAATGGTTAATACGTTTCTTAAATGAGTAATAAATAACAGCATGGAAGTGATGATTAAAATATAATGGGTAGGGAATTTAAGACGGCTTATGTTGATCATTTGTTTTACGAGCTATATTTTATTATTTTAGGGTTTGTTGTGGCTATATGTATTATTAAAATCATGGTCGTTGATGGTATTTTCCTCCACACATTTTATGTTCTAGTTTAGTGGTGATGCTTTGTTAAATGGCTATAACATGAAAACAGTTTAATCACGTACACTTGGTTAAATGAAATGGATTACCAAAGATGAAAAACCTTGTGTGATGAAACCTATTTTAAATGTGGATTTAAAACCAGTGTTTACCAAATCTTAATAAATCATGTTCGATAGGTGTGGTTTTGTGATGTGTTATGTAGGGTTTTGTGACATTGTGTGGGTTGTGCAGTGCTGTTTTTGGGAGCACAATTATTGGTATTGGGGTGGACAGAGGAGTTGGTTTTTTGAGAATGGTGTGGTATGTGTGTGCAATGAGGATGTGGTTTAATGGAGATAGTAATAGTTTTTGTGTATGGGGTGGTATGACTGGTGTGTTCGTATCTTTTATTGAGATATTGATTGATTGTGGAATAGAAAAACTTGTAGGTAGTGGGACTTCTTCTGGTTAGTGGTTGGGTAGTGAGGTTTAATGATTGGGTTGTGTTAGGACTACATTTTTATAGGTGTTTTGGGTGTGGTGTTGTTATGCAGTGGGACTACCGGGTTTGGTTGCAATGGAATTATTGAATGGGATAACAATGAAGAATGATAGTAGGCAGTGGATAAATAGGTGTCTAGGAAGAAGGGATTGTATCGTGGGACAACATGTTCTTTGTTATCTATTGCTTTTATGAATGGGTGTTAAAATGGATTTCCCCACCTTGGTCCCTACTTCCTTGTTTTCCTTGGTAGTGTTTAGTGGCCTTTATCCTTTTGAAAATAGTTTTAGATGTTGTTCTTGTATGATTCCCCGGGTAGGGATGGAATAAATTAAAGATAACACCTTAATCATCAAATGGAATGTGTTTAAATGAAAATGGGTAAGTTTAGTGTTTTATTGTGGCTGTTTGTGTGGTTGTGAATTTTGGAGTAGAAGAAAATGTTGCTCTGTGTGGTCTGGTTGTTTTTTTTGAAAACTGTAGGTTGAGATGATTTTTTACATTCCATTATTTATAAATTGTAGATCCTTGTGATTTCTATATACACCCATACCATGTGGAGAACCATGCGTTGAACACCCCCATTTCATAGGGAGGGTGGCTTTCCCAACACACTAGTGGGAGGATGGATAGATGGTTACTTAAATTCTTCAAAGAACCCTCTTTTGGGTTCTTACTACTCATTAATATCTGGGAAGGATGTATTGGATTTAGATTTACTATAGTTTATGATCCTTCAGGTAGGTTGTTCTGTAGGTGATAGGAATATGAGTTTCAATTCCATATTTGTTTCCCTAGTGTCTTCAGGATGAGACCTAATTATTTTTGGGAGAGAAGTGTGGTTGTTGTGGCTCAGGTGTCTATGGGCGGGATATGTGGCCCCGGTGTCTGGGGGCAAGATTTGTGTGTGGTTTAGGCCTAGGTGTGTAGGGGTAGCTTGTAGTACTGGGAATACATTTTGTAAGGGTGGTATCATCAAGATGCTATCCATTACGAATGAGAAGATAACTAGTGGGGAAGTGGTGTGGGTACCCAAATGCCACTGTGCATATAATATTCCTTTACATGACTTTTATTCTTTGGTGACTATGACATGGTGAGGCCTTACTGGTCAGTACTCCTTGGTAGGTTCTTTGAGGTTCTACTATTCTCTCATAGGGGCATCAATATGTTCCCCCACTTGTGCACGAGTGGATTTAGTTTTTCTATTCGGTATACTTGTATACTCACCCTATGTTTATAAAAATATTTTTAGGTTTTTGGGAAGACATTGAAGACTATGATGGGATTTAATAGCTCAATAATTGGGATAGTTTTTTTTCTATAGCCTATACCCTTTCATTGGGTAAACTCTTCGATGTCTTGGATGTACTTTTGTCATAGTTTATGTTTAAATTATGCATGGGTTGGAATTTGGATTCCTTTATAGAAATGTTTGGTGTTGTTTGGGATTTTTACCATCTTATCTCCTGATCCTATCTTAATTAAAAGGTTAATTCCCATTTTTTGAGATTCTATACCCTTGGTGCTAGTCACCGCTATGGGGACTATTGGAGGTAGGAAGTGGGGGTCATTAACTTTCCTTCATCTTGAAGAAGGAAGGGCATGACACTTTTTTGTCTCTTCCCTGATCTTGAAGAAGGTGGGTCATAGAATATTTAAAACATCAAGAATATTCCTCTTAAAACATCATAAAATGTACCATATGGTTTAAAATGAAATAGATTATTCATTATATTATAAAGAATATGATTCTTGAGAACATTTAAATGAACCATGATAAGGAAAAAAAATAGTTGGGAAGGAAATCATTAATATTTTAATTTTATAACAATGTACCTTACATTTACATTGAATTTTTATTCTTGATTAAAGAATATTATAAGTGAAAAATAAACATGAAAAACTCAAATATTATTGAGAAAAAAATTAATTGGGGTTATGTGATTTAGATCATATTATTTTTACAAAAGAAAATATGAATATAACCAATCATGAAATAATTTGAGATTGTAACCAAAATCCCTTACCTTAGGACACTTCCTAGTTGTATTTGTATGATCATTTATAATTGAAGCTTGTGTGTTACATTCATCACTATTTAAAAAATCAAATCCTTGAAATTTTAAAAATTTCACCACTTGCACATATTTGTTTATTTTTCTATCCAAACATCTTAATGTTCACATGTTTCATATTGTATTTTTTGATTTCTCAATGTACCTTCACCAATCAACCATTATAACTCTAAACCAAAACATCAATTATTAATATAATTTCAAAAGTCAGTATGTACCACAGACTTAGTTCCCCTTTCATTCCAAATCATGTAACACCCTCCGATAGAGATACCTTCGAGAAAAAGAACCCCTAAAAAAATTATACACCCCTTACTTCAGTTATTTATATAGCTGTTTTTTCATCTCTAATCTTCCTTGATATTACTCTAAATATTTTTTAGTTTTTCTATTTTCACCTAAAAAATTTCTCATCCTAAAATATTTGTTTTAATAACATAATCCCAACAATCTATTGTATGATATAATTTCCCAAACAATGATATATATAGTCCCTTTTTAATTCTTGAATGGAATCTATTATTTTAAGAAAATTCCACCAGAAGTTAAATACTACTCTTATATACCATGAATGTTATGTGAGAACAAACACAACATGTCTTCTAATTTTTTAATATTCCTTTCAAATTTTCCATCAATCTAAGGATGATTAGACATTTATAAATGTATCTTACTATTGAGATCCTTTAGAAGATACCTTCAAAACATGACATTAAATCCTGGATCACAATAGTATACAATTGAAAATGGTTCATCATGAAGTCTCACAAATTTATTAATATAGTGGTAGATGACGGGTTCAATAGGTATATATTACCTTATGGTGAGGAAATGTGTAGAATTGATAAGAAAATATAAAATAACTGATATTAAATATACTTTCTTGGATACATTGGAAATATTGTAAAACATTCCATTGTAATATCATCATATTTTCAAACAGAAATACGTAAAGATTTCATGACTCATTTTGGATGTTGTATCTCATCCTTTATAGTATGATAAACTATGAATCATGATTCTTAGTGCAAAAACCCAAAATATTATGAATAAAATTCTCTTTCATTTTATTAAATGTCTTATGGATATTAAAAACACATGAACAACTTTTGTTTTATTATATCCAATTTTATTTAAATGAACATTAAGTATCACTACCGTTGATAATATAGTTATTGAATAGTGATTACATGACTATTATAAATATATGGGATTAAAAAATTCTTTTGATAGAGGCAAAGAAACTGACTACCTAAACAAGTAGGATCATACCCTATAAATCACATTTATTCACGCTTCTAAGGGAGATATCATTTCTGGGCATTTAACTAGAACAAACCCAAGCTAAGATCCAAAAACATAATCATGAGGGAAACTATTTATGGGAGAAGTTCAAGCACATCGATATCATGACCCAAACAATGTTTGCTAAATGACCCCATGAAAGCCCCCTATCGCACACCTTACTCTTATCGAATTTGATGGTGTAATAAATTGGTATGTAACAAAACTATAGAATTATGCTAATGTGAATTATTTTTGTATATAATAATGAATATACTTTCATTCTATTATTTTCACTTTGTTAATTATTTATAAAGCACAAATAGTATATTTGGGTAATTTTATAATATAATTCAGGTATCTATTTTTATGAATTAATGTATTTTTAAAATAATAATATTTAAAATATTATTATCAAATTAATTTTATTATATACAAATAATAGTATACTTTTTATGAAGTCAATTGTAATTTTTTTTAAGGTTAAGAAACTGTTTTTATCAAAGCCCATAAATTTTCAATAAATTTTGGTTTTTATTTTAAATGTAAAAATTGAAATATTTAGAAATTTTTTTGATAAAATTAATATTATTTTTGGAATCAAGATATTAAAATTATGCAACAGAATTTTTTCATAATTTTCAAATACTGTTGAATTTTTTGGAAAACATTAAATACCGTATAAATATATAATGTTTTTATGACATAAAAATGACCCATTTAGTGATTTAATAAAATATTATAAAATTCATATTCTAAAAAATATATCTCATCTATTAAAATAAAATAATTTTAGGTTTATTTGATTTATTTTATAAATCCTTTGTGAATCCTCCAAGACATATAAAATATCTTAAAATTTTAAAATTATTTCCTTGAATTTGTGACTCGAATTCACATAATAAAGGGAAACCTTTTAATATATTTATCCCTTATACTTTTAAATTAATGTATAACACTAACCTTTTCTTGAAACGATGGGAAAAACAATGACATAGTCTATGGTTTTGACTATTTTATTGTGTAGGGTCCAATACCAAAACAATAATGAATTTCTCCACTTTTCATATATAAACCCAACCAAGAACACATTATTCCTATATTATACTATTTGAAGCTCAAAAAACATTTTAAAAAAACTACCTAGAGTCCAATCCATGTTCCTCTAATCTCCCATGAAGCCTTTCATTAACCTTTGAGATCATGCATCCAAGTAAATGATCCTCACATTTCTCTCTTCCTTTAAAATCAAGAACCTTATTAGAAATTAGTATTTATATTTTCAATTGTATATATTTTGATCCTTTTATAAACAATTCCCAACAGTCCATTTGATGTTATTTCAATGAGGTATCATTTTTCCTCTCCCATTTGGACCCTTTAATAACCTTTTACATTGCTGAAATTCCGTAAAGGGTTTCTCTCTTCTCATTTACATTCAAGCATTTATTTTATGTTGTGCATCTAAAGTTACAATTCTCAAGGTGTGATATTTAATACATGATCCCCTTACTATCCATCCCACATATAAATGATGAGAGACCCCTTTCTCTATAATCAATATAATTTATGGATTTATATAGGACTTCGTTATGCTACGAAAATTGTACCGTGATTTTACATGATAAAATCATCATGTACTGAATACCATACCTATTAATCTATCATGTATATTCACCTTTATGAACATATATATATATCCAACATTGTCTTAAATATATGAATTCCCAATTCTTTAATAATGGAATAAATCATGATGTTGAATGAGTCCATGTTATGTGATCTATGTGGCACACTAAAGCATGATATGGAAATGATTTTGAAGGGTGCACCATGATAGCACTAAAATGCATTGGGTAAAGTTTAGTATCATGGTAAATCATGTTGGGACATGGGATTACCTGATTACTTTATATTACTTTTGTACACCATGTTGAGACAGGGGTTTACCTAATTTCTTTATGTTAATGATTCAGTGTTTTCTGTTTTTCCCACATTTCCATGTTATGATAATCATGCTATATCAAGAAATTTTGTTCATGTTTCACTTAATCTCTATTGATATGACTATTTCCTTACATGAATTTTATTCTTCATGTTATTCCTTGTTTACTCCCGTACTGGGCTTTATATTTGACCATTTTTCTCATGTATTTTCTCATGTTACCCCATGCAATGCTAAGTATGAAAGAATGTTGTTGTTATGTAAAAGATTTTTTCAATAATGATCTGTATTTCATGTTTTATGTTGTTATGTAATGTTCATATGCCCCAAAATCACTATTCCTAGAGATTCTTGGAGTTTTATTAAGTGTAAATTTATGTTATAAATAATGTCTAATTATAAACTAAATATCTTAGTCATTATAGTTGGTATCAAAGGATAGGTTTATTTATTTTTTGGATTTGGATTAGAAAAATCCAGTGAAATCCTTCGGGATAAGACTATGTATAAGAATAGAATCCCTAAAATTTGGTGAGTAAAGAGTGTGTCATTTACCAATAAAATACATCATTGGTTGGATATGAACAAGAAGATGTGGATATGGAACAAATGTATCAAGGGGTAAACCCCAAATACAAAACTTTGAGACGACTCAAATGGAAATTGGTGCAAGACAATAAGCCTTCCAATTGTCATAGTTTGACACTCTTGGGGTATATTCCTTGGTAATTTCGTATGCTAAGTATGAAACATTATTAATTGAAATCATTCCCCTAAAAATATTTTTTAGGAAATATATCATGGAAAAAATTGATCGAAGATTATAAATTCATAAGTTAATGGGATTTATGTAATTTTTAATTCACCCCTTTATTTCATTAGACTTACATTTATGTGATTAATAATTTAAAATATTTACCCCTAATATTTTCCATTATTCAAGCCAATGGCCTATAATATGAGGAATGAGGATAACAACTGATGCGAAGATAAATGTGGTGACTACTCTAATGGAATTCTCCATCCAACGGGAGCAGGAATCACAAATTTTTTCACAATGAACTCTCAGTTGACTAATTTTTTTATATAAACATTGTTCAAGAGAAACATAAAACCCACCCTAATAAATTAAAAGTCACATTCGAGAGCTTCATGATATAAGGGACACTAACATTCAATGGATCATATGATCACTCAATCTGTGAAAAATGGATCAACTCTATTGAGAAGATATTCTCTAGAGTGAAATGGTCCTTGAAAGATAAGGTTCTTATGGATTCTTATCATGTGGAGGGTGAATCTAATCAATGGTGGATATTGATAAAAAATAATAAGCCAAAGGAATAGATCAAAGTAATGGGATGGAAATATTTATAGAAAATATTTTATGATAAATATTTTCCCCGCACCCTCCGTATTAATATGGAATTATTTTTCATAGATCTTAAGAAAAAGTACGAAGAATATATTTTGGAGTACGAGGAAAAATTCACCATAATTACAAAATACACCTATGGTTTTGTTGATACCCCTGAATGCAAGGTTGGCTTCTTCTTTGCTTGACTAAAACCTAGACTACGAAAAGCTCTAGCGATCCACGATTTTAACAGATATTAGGAGATTGTCTGATGTTCCCTCAAATTCGATATGGAGATCAAATAATATTAGCAGTTTCATGGGGAAAATAATTAGAAAGTGGTCTTTAATTCTGTTGATCTGTTGCATAAATCATAGGGTGATAAATAATTCAAGCAACCTGCTTGAAAAAAGTTCAAAAAGAAGCACCCTTTAAATTTCCTTAAGGGGATGAGTAAATGATTTAGTTTCAGGAAGTAAGGGTACCTGACAAGAGAATACTGGTAGTAAGATTCGCTACTATCATAGAGGAATGGAATTCTCCATTCTATCCTTAATTCATTGTTCATTACTACATCTTCGAAGAACCAGGGCACTTTTTCAACTAGTGCCAAACCCAAGGGATTTCGGAGGCAAACAACAACCACCAAGGAATCGAGGCGGAGCTTCTTCCATCCATACCATTGAAGTGAATTCCCAAAATAAATTGGTGAATGGTATTCTTGTTATTAATTCCAGAATATCAAAAATAATTTTTGATTCTGGTTGAATGTATTAATTTTTATCCATAATGTTTATTATAACTATCCAAACATCACCCAGAAGGATGGAAGTATAGATGAATATGAAAACAGAAATGGGGGAATTATTGCATCCCATGAATATAACTCCTCACCTATCAGAAATTGTAGATTGAGATCCCTGGAGAACCTCATCATATATACCTTGGTGTAATTTGATGAAATTCATAGAATTGATTGGATTTCCCTATATAGAGGCAACATAGATTGTTGCGAGAGGGAAATCACTCCCTGTATGAAGAATCCAACCCCCGATTCTATACATGTTCAAGTGGGAGGATGAATCTTATTTAGCACCACCATCTCAATCAAAGAAATTAATTACCTATGATCATTCATATATTTATCATATGATTTATTATAAGGAAGTAAATGTCCTCAAAGACATTCCTATTTTGAGGGAATTCGCTGATGTGGCTCCCGAGGAATATTCTAGTCTTCCTCCTAGAACAGATTTTGAATTCTCAGTGGATCTTATACCTTGGGTGTTCCCAATATCGAAGACTCCATATATAATGGCTATTTTGGATCTTGAAGAGCTAAAGAAAATACTACGAGAGAATCTAGCTAAAGGGATTTTACACCCAAGTTCTTCAACATGGGGTTTACTAGTCCTCTTCATCAAGAAAATGGATGGGTCAATATACCTTTGCATTGATTTTCATGATCTCAACAAAATAATTATAAAGAAAAAGTATCTTTTCTATGAAATTATTACTTCTTCAATTGGAAACGTGGAGTACAATACTTCTCCAAGGAGGATGTGCGGTCATGATATTACCATGTAAGTGTAAAGAAGGACAATATCCCCAAGACTAATTTTTTGTACAAGGTATGAGTACTATGAATTATAATGCCTTTTGGACTCAATAATGCTCCATTAATCTTCATAGAATTGATTAATATAGTATTTATAAATTACCTAGAATTTTTTTTGGTAATATTTATTGATGATACTATAATATATTCCAAAACCAAAAAGGAACACGAGGAACATCAGAGTAATGTGATAGAGACGTTGTGAAAGGATAAGCTCTATGAAATGTACAACAAGTGTGAGTTCTGGTTGAAAGAAGTATCATTCTTGGAGAATATCATCACAAGAAATGGGATATCTAGGGATTATTCCAAAAAAATTAATTGAGGGATTATTGAGCCCGATATCTATGACGGATATCCATAGATTCTTAGGATTATATGGATATTATATCCAATTTTTTAGAAGTTTCTCACAATTTTCAATCCCTCTTACAAAGATAACATGGAAGGGAGCCAAGTTTTCTTTGAAAGATGAATGTTAATAAAGCTTCATTGAGTTGAAGAAGAGGCTTATCACTACCTTTATGCTCACACTACTCATATTTGGGGTACTTTTCATAATTTTTAGTGATGTTTTGAAGAAGGGTATGGGTTGTGTGTTGATGCATAATGAAAAGGACATTGACAATTCTTCCAGGAAGTTGAAAATTAATGAGAAAAACTATCCCATTCATGATCTGGAGATGGCACCAGCGATCTTTACATTTAAAATCTTGTGCCATTAGGTCTTTGGAGAGAAGTGTGAAATATATATGTATCACAAAAGTCTCAACTATATATTCACACAAAAGAGATAAATATGAACCAACGAAGATGGTTAGAGATCATCAAGGATTACAACGGCTCAATCCATTTCCACCATGGGAATGAGAACAATGTGGAAGATTCTCTATATATAAAAGACCCACCAATTCTATCATTGATGAGTATTTAAAAGGATACAATCTATAAAGATTTAATTAATATGGACATGGGGGTCATAAAGAAGGGAACACCATCAATCCTTTCACAAATTATTTCTCAACCATCTCTTTTAGAAGGGTTAATGGATGCTCAAAAACTGCCATGGGTATTCAGAAGAAAGTGTAAACTATCAGAAAATGGAAATCCTCGATGTTCATTGTTAATGATAGAGGAATTGTGATATTAGGGTCAAGACTATGTGTTCCATCAAACCCAAAGATAAAGAAATAACTTTTGGTTGATGAACATAGTTTTATTTTCTCCATTCACCTAGGAAACATTGAATATGTATTGAGATCTCTGGGAGCTCTATTAGTGGGATAACATAAAGAAGAAGATCGCTAAATTTACATCAATGTGCTTGGAATGTCAGCATGTAAAAAATGAGAGGCATATTTCTTAGTAGATGATGCAACCATCACCCATACCAACATGAAAATTTGAGAACGTCGCAATGGAATTGGTCCCCAAACATTCAAATGCATCAAAAGGAAAAAATGCTATCCGGGTAGTTTTGGTTTATCATAAAAAGACTGTACACTTTAATTCAATTAGAGATTATTTCTCATAAGATCAGTTGGTATGGATCTACATTAGAGAAGTAGTAAGGTTGCATGGAGTATCACTATCTATTGTGTCCAATCTAGATCCAAGATTCTCCTCTTAGTTTTGGAAGATTATCCAAAATTCTCTAAACCCTGATTTGAACTTCAACACGACCTACCAACCTCAAACTGACGGCCAATATGATCATAATATCTAGAAACATGGGGAAATGTTGAGATCTTTCTCAATGGACTGAAATAGTAGATGGGACCAACATCTTCTTTCAGTGGAGTATTCTTACAAAAATAGTTTCCACTGAAGCATACAAATGGATCCTTATGAATCCCTTTCTGGGATGATATGCAGAACACTGACATGTTGGAATGATGTTGGGTAAAAAACTTCTAGGTCCAAAAATGGTTGAGTAAATAGTGGATAAGGTTAAGACCATCCAGCATCACATCAAAGATGCTCAGAGTTGAAAAAAGAGATATGCTGAAAATCATCAACGAGACCATGAGTTTGATATAGGATACATGTTATTCCTCCAGATATCTCCATGGGAGAGAGTTATTCGATTTGGGAAAAGGGAATGCTTAGTACAAGATTCATCAGCTCTTTCTATATCCATGATTGCATCAGGGCAGTGACCTATCGACTATAACTCCCACCAAACCTATCTCAAGTACATGATGTATTCTATGTATCAATCTTAAGTAAGTAATTACCAGAACTGTCACATGTACTCATTCTAGATGCAGTACCATTGTATAATTACCTCTCATACAAGGATATCTGGTGAAGATGTTATATTGTTATAAAAATTTACACATAATAAGACAATGCCACTTATAAAAGTATTTTGAAAAAACCACATGTTTGAGCACACAATTTGGGAACCAGAGGAAGTGATGGAGCAGAGTCAACCACATTTATTTTAGTTTGGAAAAAGGAAATTTTGATGGTGAAATTTTATACGGGGGGATGGTTGTAACTACCCAATATGTTATGAATAAAATTCACAAACTTTTAATTTAATGTGTTATAAATATATAAAACATATGCACACCATTTGTTTTATAATATAAAATTATATTTAAATGACAATTAATTATACTTACCATTGATAATATAGTCGTTGAATAGTGATTACATGACTAGTATAAATATTGGGTTTTAACAAATTCTTTTCACACAGATAGAGGAAGTGATGGCCTCAACAATTATGATCATACCCCATGAAGCCCAATTATCATTGTTTCTAAGAAAGATATCATTTATCGGATTTTCCCTAAACCAATTAAATGATGAGAACTAATAACATAAGCATGAGTGAAAATGTTTAGGAGAAAAGTTCAATCTCATCAAGATCATGACCCAAACCATGTTTACCAAAAAGCTCCATGAAAGCCCCACCATTTCACACAGTGCTTTTAGAGAATATGCTATTGTAATAAATCGATATGTAACAAGACCATAGCATTATGATTATGTGAATCATTTTTGTATAGAATAATGAATATAATTTCATTATTTTATTGTTACATTGTAAATGATTTTTAATGAACAAGTATTTTTTTTGGATAATATTCAAATTTAATTAAGAAATATATTTTGATGAATTAATGGATTTTTCAATTAAATAATATTATATTATGATATTATAAATATTATACTGTTTTAAATGTAAATTATTATATAATTTTTTTGAAGTCGATTGTAATTTTTATTAAGGTTTCAAAACTATTTTTATAAAAACCTATCAATTTTCAATAAATATCTATATTAAAAGTATAGATTGACATATTTAAAAAATTATTTAGATAAAATTAATATTATTTTAGTAATCATATTTCAAAATTATCCAACAGTGAGTTTTTCCCAATATTCTAAGACACTCAATTTTTTGTGTAAAAATTAAATACCATATAAATATATAATGTGTTTTATGACATCATAATTACCCAATAGTTTTGTAATAAAATATTAAAAATTGTATATATGGAAAAATATATGTGTTCCATTAAAATAATATAAATTTAGTTTTATTTTATTTATTTTATAAATCCTTAGTGAATCTTCTAAGACATATAAAATACTTTATGATTTTAAAATCATTTCCTTGAAGTGTGAATCACCTCCACATAATCAAGCACAATATTTTTATATCTTCAGGCCTTAGACTTTTAAAATAATTTATTCCACACCCCTTTTCATAAAAACATGGGAAAAACCAAGGTATGGTCTGTGGTTTTGAATATTTTAGTGTGTTGGGTCGAAAACCAAAAATAATATAGAATTACCCCACCATTCCTATATAAACCAACCCAAGAACCCATTCCTCTTCACTCAAGATATTTTAATATTGGATATCCCCTACCACCTACTCTTTATATTTCTCCCATGGTTCTACTAAGCTCCCAAGAAGCCTCTCTCAATTATTTTTGATCACACATCCAAGTAAGGGATCCTCATCTTTTTTTCTTCCTTTCAATTCATGAACATTATTTGAAATTAATATTTTTAATTTCAATTGGTTATATTTTCATCATTTTATAATCAATTAAATATATTCCATTTTATGTTATTTCAAATATGTATCATTTACATCCCCCATTTGGATGCTTTCTTAACCCGTTACTATGCCAGAATTCCACATGGGATTTCTCTCTTCTCATTTCCATTCAAGCATTTCTTTTATGATATGAATCTAAAATTACATTTAAAATATTTGAGATATTATGTTCCATGATCCCATTAATGTAAATCCCATGTATAAATTATGAGATATAACTTTCTCTCTCATCAACCCAATTTATGGATTTCCATATGATGTCGTTACACTGCAGAAATTGCATCGCGATTTTCCATACCAAAATCATCGTGTAGTGAATACCATACCCATTCATCTATAAAGGATATTCATGTTTATACATATATACTTATATAATGGTTACATAAATACATGAGTTCATAATTCCATTATCGTGGAAGAAATGATGATGATGAATGGATCCATGTTATATGATCTATGAAGCCCACATAAGAATGAGATTGATATAATTATGAAGGGTGAACCCTGATAGACATACAATGCATTGGGTAATTTTTAGTGTCATGATACATAATGTTGGGAAAATGTTTTCCCTAATTGATTTATAATAATATTTTCCACTATATTGGGACAAGTGTTTACTGGATTTCGTTGTGTTAATGATTTAGTATTTTATATTGTTTCTACATTTCCATGCTATGATAATCATTATATATCATGACATTATATTTAAGTTTCTCTTATGATCCATTAATAATACTATTTCCTAAAATGTATTATATTATTAATGTTATTGATTTTTTAATCCCTCACTCGGATTTATATCTCACCCTTTTCTTATGTATGTCCTCAGGTTATCCCATGAAATGCTACGTATGAAGGAATGTTGTGGTCATGTAAAATAAGTTTTCAATATAGATGTGTATTTTATGTTTTAAGTTGTAATGTAATGTTCCAAAGCGCCAAATACTCTAGGCCTCTTGAACTAATGATTTTTATTAAGTGAAATTTTATGTAATAAATCATGTTAAATTATAAAATAAAGAGCATGGACATTATACATAGTCTATTGTTTCCCATTTTATATTTTACCCCCAAAAATGTTTTATACAATCTCAATTAATTTTCCTGCTATCTAGGTGTATAGAGAAATATTATCTATGAGATTCATCTAAAATTTTTTAGCTAATCAATAGATAAAAATAATATCCTATTTGAAAATTTTAAATTAGAGTCTTTATAGATGAAATATTAAAACTTCCCATCATTCAAATTTTTATGTTTATTTTAATATTTTTAACATCATACAGGGATGTTTTATTATGTCCAATAAGGATGATTTCTTATTAAAAAAAATATTTTTATAACAATAAAAACAATATTATATGTTATGTTTGAAACTAATATAAAATAAAAATGTAAGAATATGGATTGGAATCATAAGACATGATAAGATGTTACCAATAGAATTTTAGAGTGTTTGATCAAAGCACCCTATATAAAACCATTCCATGGCCATTTCCTTGATATATGTTTTTCCTCAACTATAGCTTAAAAGAATTCAATAATGTTTCCCATGTGAATATGTAGAGACCCGAAGCTTGACGTACATGGACATTACATTACATTTGCGGAATACTTAGTACATAACAAAAACACACACTAAAGGATCGTAAAAGTTTAGTGTCTTTGGAAACTCGGAACGTAATCTTCTAATCGTGGTGAAAGTTCTTCAATATCTCCCATAAAGGTCATCCCTTTTTTTTACCTAAAACCTTTCTTTATATCCTGGGGAAAAGAAAACATAAAAGGGTGAGCTCAAATGCTCAGTAAGGGTAAACAAAAGAAATATCAATCACATCATATATATAAGAACATAGCTTTTGGAAATCTTAACCTGCAAAAAAGATCATAATATCATAACATGGGATAAATCATAGAAGTGAAATGTAATCCCAATAATCATAACTTAAAACATGAAACTTTGTGGCATACACACATAATCATAGAAAATCATTTCTTGTTAGTCAAGACTCATTGCCAAGACTATCTTAGTGGACAAAGTCCCTTTCTGAATCGAGTAACCCTCGTTTCAGTCCTGTTTCACTGAACCGGTATAACCTACCATTTCAGCCATGTCTATCTCATGAGATATAAAATCTTTACCCAATGCATTGGAGGGAGATATAGGTCCCACCCATCTTATAATGAATCCTTTCTTATGTGTGCCACATAATCATAAATCATACATCATTTCATAACCCATGTAATAAAAATGGGATTCATAAACAACATGACATCATAAAAAAATTCATATAAGATAAAGGAATTCATAAAAATATTTCCATCACAACATAATCAAATCCATGTAATAATAGGGATAAAAACAGAACCCTTTTATTATCTTAGATGGAAAATAATTTTGATAAAATACTTGAACTTCATTCTTGAGGAAAATATCCTTTCTACTTCAAAAACACTTTTCTTTTCTTAACATGTCATACAATTATAAACTAAAAGAAGTTGATTAAAAATAAACTTGAAAACTTGTAAAAGAAGATTCTTGGGAATAATGTTTTAAAAATCCATTCATGCCGTATAAGTTAAAAAAACATTCTTCGTACTTTTTTCGGAAAAGTCAAAAAGTACCTCGTACGAAAAACGACAAAAGATTCCTTTCATACATATTACTAAAAACTCACCGAAGGGTAAAAATGGATTTAAACAATTGTAGGTGGATGGAAATAATATTACATATTGATGAAACATATATGTGGATGATAAAATACACCCCAGTAAATACTTACTAAAAAACAATCTCGGATAAAAATGAGATTGTGATATTTCCCTTACCTTAGGTCCGATTTGCTTCGTATGTGTCCGAACCTCCTATATAATGATTTAAATAATGTCATTGACTTATTACAGAATCATATTCATTGTTATGATATCATATATGGTTCACTTATGACATTATATTACCCGTTCTTTTGTAAATTCCATGTTAAAGAAGCGTTTTGGGTAAAATCATTTCATTTATCGTAGGTGTTTTGACTTGTTGTTCTTGACATCATTATTACTTATATCATGATTTACTTACTTCCAGAATATAAAATATGATTTATATATCATATATATTCAGTATATATATATATAATAGGTAGATAAATAAAATGAAAAACACCGTTCATGGAGACGGTAGTCCGTACGTACGCATGAACGTTGTTTTCCTTTCCTTATCGTCTTGAAATGGAAGTAAGTAGATGACATACAAATGTATATATATACATAAATCCAGTAGCTTTATAATGTCATATATTTCATTATTATTTCTTATATATACTTTATAATCATTCTTAAATGGTTAATATGGAGAATGAATCTCATCGCGTCGTGGAGACGGTAGTCCGTACGTACGCACGAGCGATGATATCATTTCTATAAGTATTGAATTGAATTGGAGTGAATTATACAATATATCAGAATCAATATGATGTTTTAATAACTATGTATAGTTATTCTTTACACAATTATACCCATCCATGTAAGGTGGTGGTGGAAAATAGATTACACCACGGCGTGGAGACGGTATTCCGTACGCACGCACGCGCGGTGATTTCTTTTTCCGTAGGATGGATAGATGGTGAAATAGGGATGTTTCATACTTATAATAACATATCAGTATATGAGTGATACTGATGTTATTACTTCATAATGAAACAACCTAAGAAGAAGAAGTGGAATAAGAAATAAAGATGAAAGAATTGGTAACGGTAATTACCTCTTCTTGGAAGTGCCTCTTTGAGACCTCCTCTTAGGGCACTAGAATTGGTCTTTGAGGAAGACCAGAACCTCTAGGATGTTTCTAGGGAAGTGGAGAATAGATTTTGGCAGGGGTTGTCCGAGCTTGAATGCTCAAATTGGTGTGAGGAGGATGGGGAGGAGGTGTCCTTTTATAAGGGAGGAGAGGGGCACCTTAGGAATATCTCAAAATATTATTTTATATTAAAGTAAAAATCGGTTTATAATGGTTCCAAAGGGTCTTATTTCGAAGCTAAAGTGGGGATGGGTCGAAATCCTATCAACCAATAGAATTTAGACAAGTTTAGGATATTATTTTAACCTTATCAATTAGATTTAACTCTAAGATAAATAATTTAACTTTTACCGTGTCTTTTTGTTTTCTTTCACTATATGGTTAATACACTTACTATAACATGCCAAACGAACCCAAAATTGTATATTATTAATAAATATATCCTTATCTAAGTCATTTGGCCGAACCTTAGATTTTTAGGAATAAAATAACAATTAATAATATAATATTTGATTTAAAAACTATTTTGTGTCAATTTTGACACTATTTGATATATGATTTTTGTGAAAGTCATAACAGAATTAAATGTTCGAACCAAGTTGATTAAATCAACATTAAGATATCATAGTAACCTAGAAAATTAGTGGAATTCATAAAAAGTCTTGAATTACATTTATTTTGGTATTTATATTATCAATTATGTCAATATTTCATTAATAAGATAATTACTGCATCATCTTTGTGTCATAAATAAATTAAATTATTTGATTTTTAAAAATTACAAATAAATTACCATTATGTAGGAAATCTTATTAGCTTTCTAATGAATATTTACAATAGAATTTATCTTATGTATAACCCCATATTAAAAATGATTTACTTATTAAACTTTGATTTTAACTTTTTTAACCGTTCTTTAAATAAATTAATAATAAATGTCCTAATCTAATCCAAGTGGGCCTAAATGGTCATATTTTATTCCTAAGTTTGTTTTTGGTCGAATTACACTTGTCCAATAGAATTAGGACATGTGTTAGGGTAATATTAATATCATATTTACCTTTAGTTACCCTATTTACTATTAACCGCGGTAAAAAAAGTAAAAAGTTACTATTCACCAAAAAATTATTTTCATCTCATTGAACCAAATTTTAGTCCTTGATATTAACCGTGTCTCTTGGATTTTTGAAATTCCATTCACAGAAGCGGTAAAATTAAGTTTTATGCAAAATTCGGTTTTTTAACCTACCACTTAGTGATTTCACTATTCATCAAAAATTGAAAGTTTTCAGAAAAATACCAAAATTTCACCCTAGGCTAATTTCGATATTCCGAATCCAAAAATGAAGTCCATTTTGAAAAATAAAATTTATAAAATTTCAAAAAGTGGTTATTACTATTCATAACGGCTAGTTTTAATAGCATATTGTTGTTTAGTGAAACTCGGTATTGCGTACGACGCAAGCTATCGAGGAAGGTCGTGATTGCGTGTAATGGAAGGAAAGTCAAGAATGCGTGTTGTGCAAGCTCTTTTTGGTGTAGCGTACAACACAAGACATTAATAAAATTAAAAATAATAGTTTTCATAAAATCTCGGGCTGTTACATTCTACCCCCCTTAAAATGAATTTCGCCTTCGAAATTCGTCGGGGTTATAAATAGTTTACTATTCGAAAGTTTCTTTAATAGAAACCCACATCGTAAAAAGGAATACCAAAACATGGCTTTAAAAACTAAAGTATGAAATGTAACAATTACCCAAATAAACTAATCACTGGGTTTCCACATAGGTGAAAATATGGATATGGAAGAAAAATCTAACCATCATGTTCTGATGGAGAGTGGTAGAGAACATGGCTATGGAAAAGCCAGTAATAACAAATCCATAGATTTGTGATGATATAAGGTACCATATGATTCATCAGGTATAAGATCACTAGGACAACATTTTTGGTTTTCAAGATCATTTCCCTAAAGTTGAAAATTTGCTTAGAATAAATACTTACTTTATTTTGGTACAATCTCACTGTTGTTCGTGCCTTGAACAATTTACACTTCATCTCTTAAATAAATGAAGTTGAATTTGTTATTCATGAAGTGTTAACAGATCATGTGATAGAATGACTGTTCATTCCATCTGTCTCAAACAAAAGGTTAGCAAAAGTTATTAAATATACATAAGTCATTCTATAGTGAGATTAATCATATACGGTTCCTAAAATGGACTTATACTTCATATATCATACTGCTTAATATAATAAAACTAGTTTCTACTAAACAGGGACTTCCTGTAGGTCAGTGGTAGGCGATAAAGGCCAGTCGCACTTCGGTTGTGGGTTCGATTCCTACAGCCTTGTCCGAAGCGATGGGCTGTCGCCCGTCCTGCAGGTTGTCCTTTTTATAAAACTATATTACTATAACATCCCATCAATAATATCGAAAAAACTTCTATCCTTAAACAATACTAACTTATGTCCAACATAATCCATTCTAATCTTTAGGCTTATCCATAATACTCCAGTCCACTCTCATAACATAGTGAAAACGATTACCAGAGATTTAATACCATTGTTGATCCCCATATATCATAAGATATGTTTTTTTGGTCACATTCCAAACATTCAATGTCCTTAATCATGTATTCTCTTGAATACCCATTGAACCTTATTGAAAACATGAGTGCTGTTAAAAGTTAACTCTTTCCACATACCAAAATCCTCAAAATTATTTATACTCAAACCATGATATCACTTAGTCCTTATATCAATCACGAGCTCATGAATACAATCAAACATCTCATTGTCTTCGTATCCTTTCATTATGCACTTATCATCTACTTTCCAAAAGTATCTGAATAACCTTTCATGGTTACTGGTACCATTCATCATACACTTAAGGAAAGACAACAATGTAACAATCCTTAGATGTCTCCTTATTCCAACACTACACATGATAAACATGTAATCATTCCACTACATTCTTAGACCATTGACCGAGCTTCAACATTTCTTTCATCTCACATATCATTTGTAGTTTCTTCATCATCGTCAACATAAATACTTCCCATACGACCATACTGATTCTCTTCATGAGACTTTCCCTTAGGGCATTGGTTTGCATAATGCCCGTATATTCCACATTTAAAGCATTCTACCATTGTTGATGTCGTAGCAATACCATTATCCTCATCCATGGTGTTAATTGAACCTTTTCCTTTGCACTTACTTGCTTTGTGTCCTTCTTTTCCACACCCAAAGCATCTTCTAGTTCCTTTGAAACATTCTCCTTGATGCCTCTTCCCACATGAATTACATAGGGGAAATTGAACTTTCTTTCCTCTATGATCTTCATGAAACTCCATCTTTCTCTTATTAGCCGAGTCAGGAAACTTACCAAATTTTACTTTATTGATCATATTATGAGATTGCTGATTCGGCATAATAATGATGTTTGGACTTCCAAATCCCATTTCATTTTGTTGCTCATGAAAAATATCATTCCATTGTCCATCATATCCTCCATTATCGTGAATCACCTTGTTTCCAGCCATTTTCTAAAACCCAAAAAGAATAGTGTGAGAGGCAAAAATCATGCTAGGGAAAACAACATAACAAAGGGGGAGTATCCTCAATATCTAACTTCTTAGGTTAAATTCTATGATCGTTACCATAGTTCTAGGACTATATCTTATATGTATACTTATCCTTAGGGACATCCCTAGACATACCTTAGAAATATCTCTAGGGATCTCACTAACGTTTTCGCATCCTAGTTTCCAAAGGTTGACTAAACCTTTCCTCTGATACCAACTGTAGAGACCCGAAGCTTGACGTACATGGACATTACATTACATTTGCGGAATACTTAGTACATAACAAAAACACACAGTAAAGGATCGTAATAGTTTAGTGTCTTTGGAAACTCGGAACGTAATCTTCTAATCGTGGTGAAAGTTCTTCAATATCTCCCATAAAGGTCATCCCTTTTTTTTACCTAAAACCTTTCTTTATATCCTGGGGAAAAGAAAACATAAAAGGGTGAGCTCAAATGCTCAGTAAGGGTAAACAAAAGAAATATCAATCACATCATATATATAAGAACATAGCTTTTGGAAATCTTAACCTGCAAAAAAGCTCATAATATCATAACATGGGATAAATCATAGAAGTGAAATGTAATCCCAATAATCATAACTTAAAACATGAAACTTTGTGGAATACACACATAATCATAGAAAATAATTTCTTGTTAGTCAAGACTAATTGCCAAGACTATCTTAGTGGACAAAGTCCCTTTCTGAATCGAGTAACCCTCGTTTCAGTCCTGTTTCACTGAACCGGTATAACCTACCATTTCAGCCATGTCTATCTCATGAGATATAAAATCTTTACCCAATGCATTGGAGGGAGATATAGGTCCCACCCATCTTATAATGAATCCTTTCTTATGTGTGCCACATAATCATAAATCATACATCATTTCATAACCCATGTAATAAATATGGGATTCTTAAACAACATGACATCATAAAACAATTCATATAAGATAAAGGAATTCATAAAAATATTTCCATCACAACATAATCAAATCCATGTAATAATAGGGATAAAAACAGAACCCTTTTATTATCTTAGATGGAAATAATTTTGATAAAATACTTGAACTTCATTCTTGAGAAAAATATCCTTTCTACTTCAAAAACACTTTTCTTTTCTTAACATGTCATACAATTATAAACTAAAAGAAGTTGATTAAAAATAAACTTGAAAGCTTGTAAAGGAAGCTTCTTGGGAATAATGTTTTAAAAATCCATTCATGCCGTATAAGTTAAAAAAAACATTCTTCGTACTTTTGTCGGAAAAGTCAAAAAGTACCTCGTACGAAAAACGACAAAAGATTCCTTTCATACATATTACTAAAAACTCACCGAAGGGTAAAAATGGATTTAAACAATTGTAGGTGGATGGAAATAATATTACATATTGATGAAACATAGATGTGGGTGATAAAATACACCCCAGTAAATACTTACTAATAAACAATCTCGGATAAAAATGAGATTGTGATATTTCCCTTACCTTAGGTCCGATTTTCTTCGTATGTGTCCGAACCTCCTGTATAATGATTTAAATAATGTCATTGACTTATTACAGAATCATATTCATTGTTATGATATCATATATGGTTCACTTATGACATTATATTACCCGTTCTTTTGTAAATTCCATGTTAAAGAAGCGTTTTGGGTAAAATCATTTCATTTATCGTAGGTGTTTTGACTTGTTGTTCTTGACATCATTATTACTTATATCATGATTTACTTACTTCCAGAATATAAAATATGATTTATATATCATATATATTCAGTATATATATATATAATAGGTAGATAAATAAAATGAAAAACACCGTTCATGGAGACGGTAGTCCGTACGTACGCATGAACGTTTCTTTCCTTTCCTTATTGTCTTGAAATGGAAGTAAGTAGATGACATACATATGTATATATATACATAAATCCAGTAGCTTTATAATGTCATATATTTCATTATTATTTCTTATATATACTTTATAATCATTCTTAAATGGTTAATATGGAGAATGAATCTCATCGCGTCGTGGAGACGGTAGTCCGTACGTACGCACGAGCGATGATATCATTTCTATAAGTATTGAATTGAATTGGAGTGAATTATACAATATATCAGAATCAATATGATGTTTTAATAACTATGTATAGTTATTCTTTACACCATTATACCCATCCATGTAAGGTGGTGGTGGAAAATAGATCACACCACGGCGTGGAGACGGTATTCCGTACGTACGCACGCGCGGTGATTTCTTTTTCCGTAGGATGGATAGATGGTGAAATAGGGTTGTTTCATACTTATAATAACATACCAGTATATGAGTGATACTGATGTTATTACTTCATAATGAAACAACCTAAGAAGAAGAAGTGGAAGAATAAATAAAGATGAAAGAATTGGTAACGGTAATTACCTCTTCTTTGAAGTGCCTCTTTGAGACCTCCTCTTAGGGCACTAGAATTGGTCTTTGAGGAAGACCAGAACCTCTAGGATGTTTCTAGGGAAGTGGAGAAGATATTTTTGCAGGGGTTGGCCGAGCTTGAATGCTCAAATTGGTGTGAGGAGGAGGGGGAGGAGGTGTCCTTTTATAAGGGAGGAGAGGGGCACCATAGGAATATCTCAAAATATTATTTTATATTAAAGTCAAAATCGGTTTATAATGCTTCCAAAGGGTCTTATTTCGAAGCTAAAGTGGGGATGGGTCTAAATCCTATCAACCAATAGAATTTAGACAAGTTTAGGATATTATTTTAACCTTATCAATTAGATTTAACTCTAAGATAAATAATTTAACTTTTACCGTGTCTTTTTGTTTTCTTTCACTATATGGTTAATACACTTACTATAACATGCCAAACGAACCCGAAATTGTATATTATTAATAACTATATCCTTATCTAAGTCATTTGGCTGAGCCTTAGATTTTTAGGAATAAAATAACAATTAATAATATAATATTTGATTTAAAAACTATTTTGTGTCAATTTTGACACTATTTGATATATGATTTTTTTGAAAGTCATAACAGAATTAAATGTTCGAAACAAGTTGATTAAATCAACCTTAATATATCATAGTAACCTAGAAAATTAGTGGAATTCATAAAAAGTCTTGAATTACATTTATTTTGGTATTTATATTATCAATTATGTCAATATTTCATTAATAAGATAATTACTGCATCATCTTTGTGTCATAAATAAATTAAATTATTTGATTTTTAAAAATTACAAATAAAATAACATTATGTAGGAAATCTTTTTAGCTTTCTAATGAATATTTACAATCGAATTTATCTTATGTATAACCCCATATTAAAAATTATTTACTTATTAAACTTTGATTTTAACTATTTTAACCCTTCTTTAAATAAATTAATAATAAATGTCCTAATCTAATCCAACTGGGCCTAAATGGTCATATTTTATTCCTAAGTTTGTTTCTGGTCGAATTATACTTTTCCAATAGAATTAGGACATGTGTTAGGGTAATATTAATATCATATTTACCTTTAGTTACCCTATTTACTATTAACCGCGGTAAAAAAAGTAAAAAGTTACTCTTCACCAAAAAATTATTTTCATCTCATTGAACCACATTTTAGTCCTTGATATTAACCGTGTCTCTCGGATTTTCGAAATTCCATTCACAGAAGTGGTAAAATTAAGTTTTATGCAAAATTCAGTTTTTTAACCTACCACTTAGTGATTTCACTATTCATCAAAAATTGAAAGTTTTCAGAAAAATACCAAAATTTCACCCTAGGCTAATTTCGATATTCCGAATCCAAAAATGAAGTCCATTTTGAAAAATAAAATTTATAAAATTTCAAAAAGTGGTTATTACTATTCATAACGGCTAGTTTTAATAGCATATTGTTGTTTAGTGAAACTCGGTATTGCGTACGACGCAAGCTATCGAGGAAGGTCGTGATTGCGTGTAATGGAAGGAAAGTCAAGAATGCGTGTTGTGCAAGCTCTTTTTGGTGTAGCGTACAACACAAGACATTAATAAAATTAAAAATAATAGTTTTCATAAAATCTCGGGCTGTTACAGAATATATACTCTCCTTCAATGTCATTCCTCATATTAAAACAATGTATAAAGATGTGGCCCTGTTGTTTGATCTATTTTTCATGTTCCTCATTAATGTAGACTTGTATGACTCTTACATGTATTCTCTAGGACTCTTCCTTTGTTCCCCAGGGGAGAAATTTTTTATTATGAATTTATCATTTTGAGTGTATCAAGATTTATAATTTGGTTGATGGTACAATACCCACTTCCACAGTGATATGGCCCTTAGTTGTGTCTATATGAACTTTTATAGTTTTGACCTCATTCTATTTGATATTAGGTTCTATAACCTAGTTATAATATAATAACACTTTTTATTCTTTTTTATGATTATATTTATTAATTGGATGATAATTTGACTATTTTATGACGTAATTCTAAATATCCCATCCATTACTATATCCTCACCATTGGATAGGTAAATCAGTTTGATTCCACCACTTGTTTTTCCCTCTCTTATAGGCATACTAAAGATATTCATCCAATGGAAGAACTACCCCGACCTCATCATATAATGTATATGTATTGATCTCATTCTCAAAAATAATTATCATTATTGACTAAAACATCATTTTCCCCTTATATACACACCCCATTAATTATTTCACCCCTAAACTAATCGCAACACCTAATCATCCAACACTAAAAATTGTTCTCATCCTTAATAAAATATTGAGTGTTGTGAAAAAAAATTATAGTTCAGGCCATTATTAGGGTATTCAAGACAACCTAGACCATAAAAATATTACTCTTAATAGAGGATGAAATCGAACCATTAATGGTTTGATTATACTTATTCCCTATAGTTCCACCCTCACTGGTATTATATTTCGATCTAGTTACCATTAATGATTTGGAAGAAAAATTTACTACTGCAGTATAAGAATACATGATTCCCATATATTAGGATTTTTATGCATGTGATAATATTTCGACCTTTATAATATATTTTCCATGACCAGCCACATTCTTTAAGATCCACCACTACCTTTTAAGACCAAACATCATTAATCTACAATGTATCTATAATATCCATATCAATTCTACTTCCTAGTCTAGATAAAAACATGTTGAGAGTTCTATTTTGAAAATCATTTTTATTGTTGTCTTCTCCCTAAACACAAAAGGCCTAATTTAATATCCCCTCCCCAATTCCAATAAGTTGAACACTGTTTCTCTTATGAAAACTCTTGGAAAAATGAGTATTCCATTAAAAGTAATGGTAAAACTCAGTCCAAGAATCAAAGACAACAAATTTAAAATACATGTACTAAAATTCAATTTAAATCAAATAAATACAAATTGTGATATTTTTAATTTCAATATCTAAAAAAATAAACATTTTTATAGGATTTATAAATGTTTGGGTCCTCTGATCCAATAACATTTGTCGACCAACCTGATTTCATATCATTTTTTAGGATCACCATATTTTGAAACAGAAGGGGAAAAGTAGGAAGGATAAACCAAATCTCAATTAATGGTGATTCATATATCATGTGAAACATCAGAAAACAATATAAGGGAATATAAAAAAACAATTAGAAGATACAATGATCTTATGATCATGTAGTAGTCACGTGGTCTAATTCATAAGAATGAATGGGGATATTTTTAAAATCAAGAAAAACCATCACCAAATTTATATATTGGACACCAAATTCATCTATGAACCTATTAAATAAATAAATATATATATATATATGTGGATGTTTATGTCTAAGTAGAACTATCAAGGGGAATATAATATGTATAGATGATTCTATGAGCTTAGAAGTGGCGAGCATAAGAGAAAGAGATTCATTGAATAAGTAGAAGGATCTAGGGATCAATAAGATCTATGGGATAGGATAAAGTGAATAATAAAGGGTTTTTTAAATGGGTGAATCCATGTGGAAGATGTAAATTAGGGGTGAGAACCACCCCCACAAGTAGGGGGAGCAAGACTAGTGACTATAAAAATCCTAGATTAAGGGAATGAGAAGATGAGGGTATTGAAACATGAGATCCCATAAGTGAAAAATAAGGAAGGGTTTCCAATAATTTGGAATAGATATGATGTTTTCCATTCCATAATTATTCCTATAATAAAAAATACTAAATACATAAAGATATTATCATTATGAATCCTTATTTTAGTCATAACACTGCTATCATTCCTACTAAATGCATCAGTCTCCTTATTTTCCTTCATATAGTGGTAGTGTGTGGATAAATAATAATCCTTGTGTAGCTATATCCATATCCTTTTCCCCATGTGGAGCTATTTCTGTGATAATATTCATTTAAATATTTTTTTTATCCATATATATTTCCCATTTTAAACATAAATGTAATTCTCTTATATATCCAATGAATAGATTCTGATTTCCAAATCAAGATCATTGGTTGAATAATTTTGTTCATAAATATTTAACTACCTTAATTCATATGAAACAAATCCATTATTCTACCTAACATCACTTTCTTTTACGTTATTTGATCAATCACAATATATCATTAACCCTCCCTTCCTAATGGTAAATTCAATATTAATTAATTGAACAACATCGCATTTAATTATTGAAATCATTATTTACATTATTTTTACTATATGATCATAACCCCAATACGTATTCACATGGTTAATGAGTTAGATAATTGAGAATATTTTAAACGAATAATTAATAGTTTCCAAAAAACCGTGGAAACTACATACCATAGTTATATTAATTGGTGTCAGATATTCCATAACTATCTTTTTATTTGTAGGATAAATTTATATTCACTCCATAGGGATAATATAGACAAGAAATGAAGCTTTCTAATGCTAAAATTCACATTTTATAAATTTTACATATATCAAATTTTCTCTTTTTGAATTATGATGTTTTCACAAATGACCCTTATGTTCATCAAAAAAATTAGATTATATCAAGATATCAATAATAAATAAATAAAAATTTTAAGATAATCCTCAAAAATATTATTCAATATATTCATAAAAAAGTCAAATATTTCAATCCATAGGACATTACAATAAATTTTTAATGTTATTACCTCACATGAAATATTGTCTGTAAAATATCTTCCTTCTTTACACACATTTTATGATACCCAAAATGAAGATAAATCATTAAAAAAATATTTATATCATTCAATTTGACAAAAAAATTTATCAATATGGGGGAAATGATTATTGTTCTTTATAGAAATTGACTTGGTTTCCCTATAATCGATGTAAACCACATAAACCAGAATTTATTCATAAAAAAGAATATGGTATCCCTGTGGTGTAGTACTAGGCCATGTATATCCCTTATCATATAACTCTTATATTGGTTTCTTCAGTTCCACTAATTACACTATATCCATCTTGTAGGGAGTCATTGTAATATGGTTTTCATTTGGGATGAGATCATTGGGAAACATAACCTCACACATAAGTAGATATCTATGTAGTTATTGAAGAAAAACATAAATGTATACATACTTGTTATGAAAATAATCTATTATTAGCATAACTCTCACATCCATAGGTTATGTCATATATTATTCTCTGATAATTTCCTTAAGTAAATACACTAGTGGTGGATCCAGACATGATTTTGATGATTTTTTCCCTCCTCTGAAGATAATGGATTCTAAATCTCCATTATGAATCATGATATGTTTCTGTGGGAAAGAAATTTTCAAATTATAATGTGAAAGAAAATACATTCAAAGGGTATATGAATGTTTACAATATGTATAATAATCATGTTTTGAAATAGTTTATGTTTATGTTTCAAAATTGTAACTGACTAACATATCCTTGTTACAATAAAATATAAAATATGAGTATATATTGGAAACTAGAATATTTTGTTTATAAGGAAATATATATTTTTATTGGAATATATATAAGTTTTAAATTAGTAAGAAGATCCATAATAAAAAAATTATTAGATAAATTGTATTTTATTATCAAAGTACCTACAATCACATCTTTAGAATGTTCAACACTAAATACAGTAATTACATAATCTTAGACTTATTCCCTTAGCCTCATATGTGGGAGGTTCCCTTGATGTTTTGGAAATTGGTTTGAATAACCAAAAATCTATTTAGAGTCAAAACACTGGATACAAATGGTTTCTTCCATTCTATTACATTTATGTTCCCTATGACCCCTTTCTACACATTTGAAACTGAATCTTATTCCCATTTTTTATATACCGATATATTTCTATCCATGTTTATCAAATGAAATAAATACCATCTTTGATTCATATTATTTGACATATTATTTAATTTTACTCAAAAGAAATATCCTTTTGTGGATTTTACTTAGAGATATAGGGCCAATAAAATTATTTCAATGATTTGATAGCTCTTCATAATACATAATGATATAATGAAAATAATAATGAATCTAGTTCCTTTAGGAGACTTAGATAATTCTGTCAAAGAAACTATAAATATTTCATTTTGGATTACATGTATAGTGTAGAACATACATGGATAAAATTTTAATGATAAACTCATACCCATCAACACATTTTTCTCCATTCTACATTAGCGTGATAAACTTTATCTCCATTTCAGATAAATTCTTTCACAGAATGTGTTTCTTAAATAACATAAATTTAAAAGTTTCTTATTAAATGGATTTTATTTCATTAACCTATTTATTGTTTCAGATCAATGACCACTATTGATCAGTATCTTATTTAATATAATACACTAATAGAACAATCTTTTCCCTTTACATACTTCTTAAATCCAAGAATATCATTTCAAGGGACTTAATCATTTTCTATACTACCAATATATTTGTAGTTATAATGAAAAATGGTGTCTTCTATGACATAATGATATCTAAAATAGGTGTATCTCATTATGGAAGAACTTGTGGATCTATATGGGAAAGTCTATTCATCATATTCTAATCTAGATACACAAATATATATAGGATTTTATTATCTCTAACTCTAGATATATTGGATTTTTAACCAGGGAAATCGATACACTGACTAAAGTTGTGGATTCGTTTCTTTATGCTAGGAATCATTTGTAAAAATGGAAAACATTGAGTTATCTCACAATCATCATGAATATTTATATTTATAATAAAAAGTTTTTTAATGTTAAATGTTCATAAATACAGCAACGAATTATTATAATTCTCATGTTATCTATGTTATTATAAAACATAGTTCCCAATGTTCAAACGAAAAATCTTGTGATAAAAACTATAACACCCATACTCTAGTAACCCAAATTCAATGTTTACATTAATAAATTAATAGTAGTTAAAAGGGATCTCCCCATATAATATATAATAATTTCAATATTTTGGAAAACTAGATACAAACTTGATTCCCATATTACATTGGAAATATAAAAACTCATCATTAGAAAAATTATTACATCCTTGAAAAAATGCAATATATAATTTTTTATACCATAGTTAAGTACAAAATATAAATGCTGATCTCAAATTGTTATTAAATGTTAGATACAATAGAATCTATTATGAGTAAACAAGTTATAAAAATTATAACTGAGTTGATAATGAAAATACATCCCATTCAATAAAAATATTTATTTTTTAGTACATCCTCGGATAATATCAACATATAATTCATTAGGATAATAGAAAATAAACTATTAATAAAGAAAATTCATAAATCTATAAATTCATAATTAGACTACCAATGCCTTTTCAGTTACATCATGTATCATGCCACCAAGGCCTCAACTGTGACAAAAATGGGTTAGATTAAACAAAGTACCCAAATTATATGTAATTACTTCTATTTTACTCATGATACCTATCTATTAATTAAGGGGATATCAACAACTAGTCCTTATCCATTATGTTAATGTCCTTTTTCTATTATATATTTTGAATGATCAATATAATTCATTCTCAAAATTCCTTATAAATCAACATTTATTTGTATTGAATCAAAAATAGATATATTTTTATGTCAATGAAATAAATTTATTAATAAAATTCCTTTAAGTGACACCATATATAAAAATGGTATATAGGTAATATAATATCAAATTTGTACAAATGGTTTGGTTTTTATCCATGATACTTAAAATATAGACATTGAGGAGAAAATAATATCTAATGAAATGAAGAACTGTGATAGAAAATTTTATCATTAGAATGTTAATGAACACAAAAACATGAATTTTTAAAGGTTTAAATAATTATACAAGTTCATTAGAAATTAATGTTTTTTAGTAAAAGCAGTCATCTTGGAAATACAAAATAATTTGGAAGAAAAACCTGAAAAAATACCATGTATGTTTTTGTAAAAATAAAAAAATTAATTACATTCAAAATACTTTTTATTCAATTTAGAAAATAATACCATTTTATTTTGGAATATTAAAAAACTAAATATTCTTATAATATTGAGTACATGTTTTTAATTTTAAAATAACTAAAAATACTTGGGAATAATATTTCAAAGAAATTAATGGTTACGATGACGATAAATTTCATTCATTTAGAGAATGTAAAAAAAACATTCCTTTAAATTTTTTGATAAATTGATAAAAATAAATAATTTTAAAAATAATAAGACGATTTATTTTAAAAAATATAAATAAATAAAAATATTGGTGAAGATTAATAAAAAAAAAATGAGGGTTTAAATAATATAATTCTAAAAAACATGTTATATACCTTTGGCTGGGAAGAAATATAGTTTGGAAGGAAAATATTAAAATAAGAATCTTATAAGAAAATTACATATATATAAATTACTTTTTGATTATTAATATAAAAATAGTAGGGAAAAATATCAAAAACCCAAATATAACTATAAGATAAGAAAATATGTGGTGATTAAGAGATTATGATCACATATTTTTCTAAAAGTATCTTTTAACACAAACAATCCCAATATAAAATGTGTTTATTATAGAATTTCCTTACATTGGATTTCTACTTAAAATTATTTGTTTGATCATATATAATTGAAGCTCAAATGTAGTAATATCCTTGGAAATAACCTACCACGTTTTCTTAGGGAGCTTCTCCATGGATGGATAAAAAATACCATCTCTTTATTCCCCCATGGATACAAAAGCCTTTTGCAAATACTCTCTCCAGAAGCCCAAAACATGTTAATCCTATTTTTATACATTCTATTGATCCTATAAATTTTTCTAACCAATTATATTTTGTTATTTCAATTAAATATGTTGTTAAAACTCTTTAAAACTAGTTTTATCCTTCAATTATATCATGGGATTCTACTTGCGCATTCAACAATTGCTTCATGATTGAATCCAAGATGCATCATCAATGAGTTCTTAAATCATGTGGATGGACAATTAATTCCTATATTAATCATTCTTTTAATATCTCATTAAAAATCTCATTATCATTTCCCATTTATCTACAATCACAAATGAAGCCACAAGGGTCGATCGAGATTCATTGCAAGGCATCATCTTTCCGGTTTCTTGGAATTTTCCCATAGTAATTTATTTTATGTGGGGTAAATTGATTGATGTAGAAATATTAATTTTATATGTACTATATTTCTCTTACAATGATGGAAATATCCTTTACAATAAGATAATTCTTTTATTGGGATTAAATTTAACCTCATAAATCCCCTTGTGAGAGAATGAAAATATCACACTGAACCAAAATTATCCTACACATCCTAAATGATGGGAAAAGAAAAATTATTTAAACATGACTAATAATCTTAAAATATGATTATTTTATTTTGGGGTATACAAAAAAATATATAATGAGGTAGATTTTTTGCAATGTAAATTAATTTATGAGAAGAAAAATTTATTCTACTTGGATAGCATTATCCTACTTCAGGAAAATTTTACCCACATAGGTCAATGTTTTCCTATTGATTAGAATCAAAAAAAATATATAATTTTAAGAAAAAAACGACATTAAAAATATTTTAAATAATTAAATATAAAAATAATGGCCAAATCAATAAATTCTATAAATTATTATAACAATAAAATGTTCAACTAATCTATTTTCATAATTATTTCCAAAATAACCTTAAATATTATTAAATTATGTTTCAAAATAAAAATAATTGGGGATTTCTTCTTTAAGAAAACTATAAAAATAATTAGGATTCATGCTATATCAACTTTTGTAAATTTTTAAAATTTGGGTTGATATTGATAAAATCATAAACAACAATAGTGAGTTACTAATGTATTTTTATATGGTTGTTTCAATATTAGTTTATACTCTTTTTGTAATAGGTATAATGATATATTAGGATGAGGTAGAAAAACTTTTCAATCAACAAAATTTAAAAAATTATTAAAATTATTGTATATTTATTTTATTAATGACAAAAATTCTCTTAGAGAATCATATTTTATTATAGTAAAGATGATTTGTAGATATATCAAATCCACTATTCATTATGAAATTAATTATAATAGTAAATAGAAGTAAGATTTATTTGATTATATTGTTGTCGATTGGAAAAAAATATTTATGATAATAAATCCACATCATGTGTTGTTTTTTAATGGTCCATGTCCTTGTTGAATTCATTAATTATTATATTTAGAAATTCTAAGATGTTTGGAAAATTAAATTAAATGATTATTGAAATATTTTGTTTTTTAAGAGTTATATCTTTTATTTAAGGAATATTACATAAATAAAAAGGGTTTATTAATATTAATACTAGGAATTTTTTGCTTTAGAATATGGTTTCATATGAGGTTTGAGAGTTCTGGGGAGGTTCAAAGGTGGTACCACATGATACATTGGACTATAGCTGGCACTGAGTAACCTCTCGAGGGTATCAGGTACCTAGTGAGGTTTTGTAATGAAGGGATGTTACAAAGTGACCATATGGTATCTAATGGACTTATAATAGGTACATGATAGACCCATGTATTATTTAAGTGGTGTAATTTTCGTCATTCTAATTCACTCATTTTACCCACCTAAGTGTTTCTTTTTTACCCCTTTCCTTTCTCCCAACTAATATCCACTCCATGGATTCTTCTTAATCTTCTCCACCTAAACATTAATCACTATTTAATAATGATCCAAGGTTTATTACAATAACAAATCCATGTTTATCTTCCCTCTATATCATCTCATTTTATGTTATATTTTTTTCTTAGGTTTCTATTTCCTTGCTTATTCTTTTTATTTTTTATTTCACATGAAATGGTGAAATCTTTTCTAAGAATAGGATATACACTTATTTTTTAGAATTTATACCTTTTTGGGTTGATTAACCTACATTTATATCATTCATAAATAATGAATGTGATATGATATTTACTTTATGTATTTCATAATCATGTGATAAGATTATAGTATGATTCTGTCGTTTGAATCAGGTATCTAGGCAGTGCTAGTGTTAGATAAATTTTAGAAATTATCATCCTCATTTTTCATAGGATTTATTGGTTTTTTTATTTATTCTATAATTATGTTTTTTATTCTTTAGGTTTTTATGATTGTTTCATGATTAATATTAGATATTGGTATATTTTTCAGTATTTGTTGTAGGTAGTTAGTGATGTTAAATCTCACATAATTTTCATCTTGAATGAGTATATATAGGTATAATTATTAATTTTTTGTATTGGTTTCCTACTATTACCATGTATATATTTATTATATATAAAATCATGAATTTATATTAATTTTTTATGTTCCATATATGCCACTTCATTTCCATCTTCATATTTTCATAGAAAAATTAGGATTGGTCATGAATTCCATAATGGTGTGACCAAACCCAACAGACTAGACTCATAATGAAAGAGATAATATGGGGTTTTTACCCCAATATTTTATCCAATAGGCTACATGACAACATATACCATAGATTAATCATATAACACATAACGAGAGATATTATAATAATTTCCATATTTGAAACAACCACTTTCACACATGATATAAGACTATATAATAAAAAAATGGGAAAAAACTAAATATATAAAATGTTTGTGACAAAAGATAAGTTACATAAATGTAAACTAGAACATAATAAATAATGGAAAAGAGGAATATGCATATATAAAAATCCAATCTGAATCCAACATAATAAACTAATATAAAGTGGCCCTCACCGAAAACTACTTGTAGACATTCACATAACTCTATATTAAAACCTTTAGGTTTCACTAGGCTCCGTAAACATAATTTCTACAAACGTCACTATCGAACTGCTCGTATCTAAATTTGAGATGACATGTGTTTGTGATGTTTTAAATAATTGGGTTATTATATATACACAAAGTTTTATTTCCTAAAAACAAAAAAAAATTAAATTATAGGGAGACCAGTTATCTCAAATGACAGAACAATAAGGAAATAAAAACCCACAACAACGAAGAGGGTATTTAAATAAGACAGCCTATTGTGTATCACTTTTAATAGGTAGTTATATAATAAATTAACTTGGGTCCCATAGAGTCCAATCAACCAAAATCAATCAACCTACATCACCATTATAAAAATGTATTGTAGGACTCATGTTTTGTTTAGTATCATGCATAAAACAAGTGATAAATTACCTCTATAGATAGAAGTAACATACATATAGTAGAACACATTATTAAAGGGAGTAACAAGATTAATTAATAAAATTATGACCCATTCCTCACCACATATAACATAGAAAATGAGGGAGTACCTGACCCTATGAACACTCTGATTGCCCCATTTGATCCCAATTGGTTTGTTTCCAATATCACCTTATAAAAATTGTAGAATACCAAACAAACCAATTTATATAGATCTATGTTTTAAAATACTTATTATAGGCTATAATTTTTTTTTGTAACATATATATGTTGATAAATTCATGAAATAGTATATGTAGGTGAAATTTCAGGTCATGAGATATCCTTTAGGTGTGGCACATGGTGCATTAGAAGTGGGGAATGCAGGGACATGGGTCCCACACACACTATGACAATTTTTTTAAGGTCAAATCTTATGGACCTAAGTTAATGAACAATCCCAGATCATAGGATGAGTCTACATCTATCTACCGACTATTACTTATGAATAATCACCTAGACTCATGGGGTAATCATGTTTCAGGTCAGCCTGGTAGTTTGAGACCACACACCACCCGACTTGTAGAATGGATTAGACTAGAGTCTAAGTTGTACTAGATTGTAGATACACATTGTGGTCATCAACTATACGAAGCATGGTATTATGCACTGACCCTCATCCACCACTCCCTTCATCCATATTACTCATCCTTGTAATATCCATGGTAGTATTCTCTACATAACCATTGTCCAATATCTCAGATGGCATCATACGATTCACTGTGTCCCAAACGTAACACATCATTATTTCCAAAATATATAACAATAAAAAAGGATAAAATTCCCAATTCAAGATTCCATAATGTTGGTATTTCAATCTACGGGTGGGAATCTATTCATCATATATTCATTCAGAAATCACAATCACATGGAGTAGAGTTAGTGTTAAAATACCCAATATATGGATTTCAAAATATGTGGATCAGGAAGTAAAGAACATAAACTAAAATTCATAAATATAGGTTTGAAAAATATTAAAGGGTGTTTAGGATAATAAATTTATAATAAATCATGATTAAATAAGGAAAAATTCAAAATAATGAGGCCTACTAAAAATTTGGACCATTCATTAGAAAAGATTGAGTTCATGATTGGGTGTCATTATTGATTAATTTGGGTATTCTACCGGTGTACCATCTACTTTATCCTAGATAATAGCACTAACCCCATCCTTAATTCTAGGATTTTCGGTGGAAAACCCTAAAATTAGAGGAAAAAAATAAGTTTAAATATAGAAGCCCTAGGATTGTTTATGTTTAATTAAGTCAACTAACACACGAGTTAGTCCCATGAACTGTTGTAGAGATCTGAAATAGAGGATCCCCTATAGTAAAACCCCAATTAAGAATTCAAATAATTTTTAATATTCCCAATAAATGGATTATATTTGAATAATCCATAATTATCATTAATAGAGAAAGATGGGGAAGAAATAATATACCATTTTTAATATATTATTTTCGAAGGCCTATGACACAAAATATAAAGAACTAGATTAGTGAAAAATATTATTATTTAAAATATTATAATAGTTCAATCAAAAAACCCATGTTCAATAAATCCTCTAATATTTATGAATTTATATCTTTAAAATCACTAGAAACTCAAAAATTTAAGGGTATTGTTCATCTTTTTGGTTCTTATGCTCTCACATGATCTCAAAAAGGTTCCCATAGTTTCAAAGGATTCATAGCAATAGATAAGGCCATCCTTGTAGAGTACATTTAAGCTATTCATTAATCTTAAATGGGTACTTTAAGAAGGTTACTCCTTCCCCAATTCCTAACTCATCCCATTTGATGATGTGTGGTTGGTTATACACATATCTTCTCATCCACAACACATTGAAGATGTTTTTCACCAAGTCCTACATTCTAATAAATTCTATGAGGTAATAATCTTTTACCAACATATACATGATATGGAATCGAATGATAAAAAATGTAGATAGATTACATTGAAAACTAAATATCAATAAATTACACCATGTTGAGACCATTAAGAATACATGATTCCCCCCCGCCCCCAAACAGGAAAGGCCACTTTTATTAGTCCAAATAAGACTTCTAATGGATCTAATAAGACTATATCCACTGCTATATCACATAAATCCTCTCCTTCATCACTTTCACCAACTATATTCCCAACATTGATGATTATCTAAGATCTATATAACACAAGGTTGAGCAACATGGTCTATCATTTATGTCCTCTAAATGTTTCATATTGATGGTGGAATGGTATATATTCTTAGTTTTGAAATTCACTAATTGGAAGTGATATGCCTCATTCCATCCAAAATTCAGAATGAAATAAAATATAATATTCTCAAGAACCTAAATGGTTCACTGATTTGGATTGTCAGTAAAAGATTGATATGTTGTACTCAACCAAAACTGTAACACCATGATAGTTTATGAGAAGTATATATTATTTGTCTTATTTTATACTCAACATCAAAGGAATCCTTCTCTAAACACAACACTAGCTTGGATTTCTTTACACACAATCATGAACTTCCACGATAGCATGTGTTGTACGCAATACTGAGTTTCACTAAACAATCATATGCTATTAAAATATTATATAAACTAGACGTTATGAATAGTATTACCCACTTTTTGATATTTTATAAATTTTATCTTTCAAAACAGACTTCATTTTTGGATTCGGAATATCTAAATTATCCTTGGGTGAAATTTTGGTATTTTTTCTGAAAACTTCAAATTTTTGATGAATAGTGAAAACACTGGGTTACTATTTGAAAACTGACATTTTATTTCAATAATTATTTATTTCATTTAAATTTATTATAGGTCCAAAAGGATACATAATACTTATATATGTTCAATTTAATTCATTGGAGTCAATTTATAATAATTTTAGATATATAAAAATTTTATTTAACTTTTCACCGTCTTTTACCCACCTCCTAGGAGAATTTGAAAATTTACATAAAACATAATTTTACCGCTTCTGTGAGTGGAATTTCAAAAATACAAGAGACACAGTTAATATCATGGAGTAAAATGTGGTTCAATGAGATAAAAATAACTTCTGGTGAATAGTAAATTTTAACTTTTTTTACCACGGTTAAAAGTAAATAGGGTAATTAAGGGTAAAAATGATATTATTATTACACTAACACATGTCGTAATTATATTGGATAAGTTTAATTCTACGAAAAACAACCTTAGGAATAAAATTTTACCCTCTAGGTCCGCTTTTATTAGATTAGGACACTTAATATTATTTTATTTAAAGAAGTGTTAAAATAGTTATAATCAAAGTTTAATAAATAAAATAATTTTTATTGTGGGGTTATACATAAGATAAATTCGACTATAAATATTAATTACAAATCTAAAAATATTTCATACCTAATGGAATTTTATTTATAATTTTTAGACATTAAATAATTTAATTTATTTATGACACAATGATGATGCAGTAATTACCTTATTAATGAAATATTAACATAATTGATGTTATAAATTCAAAAATAAATATAATTTGAGACTTTTTATGAATTAAACTAATTCTTTAGGTCAATATGACATGTTATTATTGATTTAATTAACTTTTTTTCAACTAATCATGCTGTTATGATTTTCACAAAAATCAATTACCAAATAGTTTCAAAATTGACATAAAATAGTTTTAAAAACAAATATTATATTATTAATTGTTATTTTATTCCTAAAAATCAATGGTTCGGCCAAATGACATATATAATGTCATATAAATTAATAATGAACCACTTGGGGTTAGTTTTCCTTGTTATATTAAGTTTATTAACCATATAGTGTAAGAAAACAAGAAGACACCGTAAAAGTTAAATTATTTAACATAGATTTAAATCAAAATTATAAGGTTAAAATAGTAACCTGAAAATGTCTAAAACCTATTGGTTGAGAGGATTCCTACATATCCACACTTTATCTTCTTAATAAATCAATTTGGAGCTATTAATAACCGAATATGACTTTATTATAAAATAATATTTTATGTTTTTCCTAAGGTGCACCTCTCCTCCCTTATAAAAGGGCACCTCATCACTCTCATCCTAACACAATTTTGAGCCTTAAAGATCGACCAAACCCAGACCATTTCCCTTATAAGCTTCCCTAAAAACATACTATAGGTCTTGGTTTTCTTCAAAGACAAATTTTAGTTCCCTAAGAGGAGGTTTCAAAGAGGAGTGTCGAAAAAGAGGTAATATCTGTTACCGATTCTTTCAAATTTATTTCTTCTTGTACTTAATGTTATTTAGTTGTTTTATTATGAAGTAATAACATCAGTATCAATCATATAATGATACATTATTATAAATATGAAAGAACCCTATTTCACATTCTATCCATCCTACCGAAAACAAAATCACCGCGCGTGCGTACATACGGAATACCGTCTCCACGCTGTGGTGTAATATGTTTTTCGCCACCAGCTTACGTCGATGGGTATAATGGTGTAAATAATTACTATATATGATTATTTTAATGTGATATTGATTATGTAATAGTATACATACACTTCAATACAATTCCACGATCATGGGAATGATATCATCGCTCGTGCGTACTTTTGGTGTACCGTCTCCATGATGTGATGCGACTCGTTCTACAAGATATTCATTGAATAATGATTATATAAATTAATTTAATGAATAAATATGATATATATTACACTAATACCATTTTTTAAATAATGTATCTATTACCTAAAAATATTAATAGTAATTTATTCTACAAGACATGCATAAGAACATAAAGCAATGAACTCTTGAATAACAAGTAGCAATGAAATATTACTAATAAATAGATATGAATATGACCATATCTGATATCATAACAATGCATATGATTCTTTAATAATTCAATGAAATTATTTAAATCATTATACCGGAGGTTCAGATACGTACGAAGCAAATCAGACATAAGGTAAGGGAAAATATCGCAATCTCATTTTTATCCAAGATTGTTCATACTTCGAAATTTGCTAAGAAATATTTATCATCCACATCCATGTTTCCTCAATATGTAATATTATTTATATCCTCTTACATTTTTTTAAATCCAAATTTACCCATTGGTGTGTTTTTAGGAATCTTTTTTCGTGTTTAGTATGAGGTACTTTTTGACTTTTTTGGCCAAAGTACGAGAAAGAATGTTTTTTTTAACTTATACGGAATGAATGGATTTTTATAATTTCATAGAAAATTATTTACATGGAGATTAATTTTAAAGTTTTCATGTTTATTTTTAATCAAATTCTTTTAGTTATAAATTTTATGATATGTTATGAAAGGAAAAATAATTTTGACGTAGAAAGGATATTTTCTTCAAGAATGGAGTTCAAGTGTTTTATAAAAATTATTTTCCATCTAAAATAATATAGGGTTCTGTTTCTATCCCTCTTTTTACATTAATTTGATTATGTTATGATGGAATTAATTTTATGATGTCCTTTTATCTTATATAGATTATGTTATGATGGCATGATGGCATGATGTTTAATAATCCCATTTTTATTACATGGGTTGTGTTATGATTTATGATTTTGTGGCACACATAAAAATGGTATCATTATGAGATGGGTGGGACATATATCTCCCTCCAATTAATTGGGTAAAGATTTATATCTCATGAGATAGACATGTATGGAACAACAAGTTAATCTGGTTCAGTGATACATGACTTCATGGAGGAGTGAACTCGGTTCAGTAATGGACTTTGTACGCTATTATGGTCTGGGAAACGAGCCTTGAATAATATGAAATGATTTCCTATGATTATGTGTGTATTCCACAAATTTTCATGTTTTATGTTATGATTATTGGGATTACATTTTACTACTATGATTTATCTAATGTTATGATATATTGATCTCTTTTGCAGGTTAATATTTTCAAAAAGTTATGTTCTTATGAATATGATATGATTGATATTTCTTTTGTTTACCATTACTGAGCATTTGAGATCACCCTTTTGTATTTTTATTTTCCCCTGGTTAGGAAGAAGGGTATTAAGTAGGATATGCCAAAAGGGACTCTATATATGATGAAATAAATGGGAGACAATGTAGATGATTCATTTACCAGTTGTTTATATTTACCAGATTCTAAAGACACTATACCTATACAGTCCTACCATGGTTTTTTATATCTTGTAATAAGTATGATTCAATTCTGAAGTAATAACCATGTATGTAACTACAACACCCGAGACTTTTATGTGAAATATTTTGTTTTTATGTTATATAAATCATCAAAGGAATCGTTCACTAACACTGGCTTGGATTTCTTTACACGCAACTGCGACCTTCCTCGATAGCTTGCGTCGTACGCAATACCAAGTTTCACTAAACAATGATATGCTATTAAAATATTATTAAAACTAGCCATTATGAATATTATTGACCACTTTTTGAAATATTATAAATTTTATTTTTCAAAATGGACTTCATTTTTGGATTCGGAATATCAAAAATTAGCCTATGGTGAAATTTTGGTATTTTTCCAAAAACTTTCAATTTTTGATGAATAGTGAAACCACTAAGTGGTAGTTAAAAAAACTGAATTTTTCATAAAACTTAATTTTACCACTTCTGTGAGTGGAATTTAGAAAATCCGAGAGGCACAGTTGATGTCAGTAAGTAAAATGTGGTTCAATGAGATGAAAATAATTTTTTGGTGAATAGTAACTTTTTACTTTTTTTTCACGGTTAAAAGTAAATAGGGTAATTACGGGTAAAAATGATATTATTATTACCCTAACACATGTTCTAATTCTATTGAACAAGTGTAATTCTACCAAAAACAACCTTAAGAATAAAATATGACCATTTATGCCCACATGGATTAGATTAGGACATTTATTATTAATTTATTTAAAGAAGGGTTAAAATAGTAAAAATCAATGTTTAATAAGTAAATAATTTATAATATGGGGTTATACAGAAGAAAAATTCGACTAAAAATATTCATTAGAAATCTAAAAAGATTTAATACATAATGGTATTTTATTTGTAATTTTTAGACATTATATAATTTAATTTATTTATGGCACAATGATGATGCAGTAATTATCTTATTAATGAAATATTGACATAATTGATGTTATAAATACCCAAATAAATGTAATTTGAGACTTTTTATGAATTACAATAATTTTATAGGTTAATATGACATTTTATTGTTGATTTAAGTAACTTTTTTCGAGCTAATAATTCTGTTATGAGTTTTACAAAAATAAATCACTAAATAGTGTCAAAATTGACATAAAATAGTTTTTAAAACAAATATTGTATTATTAATTGTTATTTTATTCCTAAAAATCTACGGTTAGGTGAAATGACTTATTTAAGTTTATATATATTAATAATAAAAAACTTGGGGTTCGTTTGGCTTGATATAGTAAGTTTATTAATCTTATAGTGTAAGAAAACAAGAAGACACGGTAAAAGTTAAATTATCTATCTTAAAGTTAAATCTAAATGATAAGGTTAAAATTGATACCTAAATTGTCTAAATTCTATTGGATGAGAGGATTTCGACCCCTACCCACCTTATCTTCGAAATATATCAATTTGGAGCTATTAAAAACCGAATTTGACTTTATAATAAAATAATATTTTTAGTTATTCCAAAGGTGCCCCTCTCCTCCCTTATAAAAGGGCACCTCCTCCCCCTCTTCCTCACACCACTTTGAGCCTTCATGTTCGGCCAACCCCTGCAAATTTCTCCTCTCCACTTCCCTATAAACATCCTAGAGGTTCTTGTCTTCTTCAAAGACCTATTTTAGTGCCCTAAAAGGAGGTCTCAAAGAAGCACTTCAAAAAAGAGGTAATGTCCATTACCGATTCATTCATCCTTATTTCTTCTTCCAATTATTCTTATTTAGTTGTTTCATTATGAAGTAACAAAATAAGTATCAATCATATACTGATATGTTATTATAAGTATGAAACAACTCTATTTCACCATCTATCCATCCTACAGAAAAAGAAATCACTGCGCGTGCGTACGTACGGAATACCATCTCCACGTCCTGGTGTAATATATTTTCCACCACCAACTAACTTGGATGGGTAAAATGTTGTAAATAATGACTACATATGACTATTATAAAGTGATATTGACTCTCAAATTGTATACATACACTCCAATACAATTCCACGATCATAGGAACGATATCATCACTCGTGCGTACGTACGGAATACCGTCTCCATGATGTGATGCGACTCTTTCTACATGATCATCATTTCATAATGATTATATAAATGAATTGAATGAATTTATATGATATATTTTACACTAATACCATTCTGTAAATGATGTATCTATAACCTAAAGAGAAGAATAATAATTTATTCGACAAAACACGCATAAGAACAAAAAGTAATAAACACCCGAATAACAAGTAGTAATGAAATATTACTAATAAGAAGCTAAAAATATGACCATATATGATATCATAACAACAATTATGATCCTGGAATAAGTAAATAACCTTATTTAAATCATTATACAGGAGGTTCGAACACTTACAAAGCAAAATGGACCTAAGGTAAGGGAAATATCACAATCTCATTTTTATCCGAGATTGTATATATTTTGGAATTTACTTTGGTTCATTTTATCATCCACATCCATGTTTCCTCAATATGTAATTTTACATCATTATACAATAGTTTATATCCAATTTTACCCTTTAGTGAGTTTTTAGTAAAAGATATGAAAGGAATCTTTTGTCATTTTTCGTACGAGGTACTTTTTGACTTTTCCGACAAAAGTACAAGAAGAAAGTTTTTTTTAACTTGTACGACATGAATGGATTCTGAAAACATTATTTCCAAGAATATTCCTTTACAAGTTTTCAAGTTTATTTTTAATCAACTTATTTTATTTTAAAATTGTATGACATGTTAAGAAAGGAAAATGTTTTTGAAGTAGAAAGGATATTTTTCTCAAGAATGGAGTTCAAGTGTTTTATCAAAATTATTTTCCATCTAAGATAATAAAGGGTTCTGTTTCTATCCCTATTATTACATTTATTTGATTATGTTGTGATGGAATTATTTTTATGAATTCCTTTATCTTATATGAATTGTTTTATGATGTCACGATGTTTACGATTCCCATTTTTATTACATAGGTTATGCTATGATGTATGGTTTATGATTTTGTGGCACACATAAGAATGGTATCATTATGAGATGGGTGGGACCTATATCTCCCTCCAATTCATTGGGTAAATATTTTATATCTCATGAGATAGACATGGCTGGAACGGTAGGTTATACCGGTTCATTGAAACAGGACAAAAACGAGGAATGAACTCGGTTCAGAAATGGACATTGTCCACTAAGATAGTCTTTGAAATGAGTCTTGACTAACAAGAAATGATTCTCTATGATTATGTGTGTATGAAAAAACGTTTCATGTTTTATGTTATTTTTATTGGGATTTCATTTCACTACTTTGATTTATCCCATGTTATGAAATTATGCTCTCCTTTGCAGGTTAAGAATTCCAAAAGTTATGTTCTTATGAATATGATGTGATTGATATTTATTTTTTTACCCTTACTTGGCATTTGAGCTCACCCTTTTGTATGTTTTCTTTCCCCAGGTCAGGAAGAAGGTTATTAAGTAAGATATGCCAAAAGGGACTATTGATATGATGAAATAAATGGGAGATAGTGTAGACGCTTTATGAACCAGTTGTTTATGTTTCCCAGTTTCTAAATACACTATACCTATATAGTCCTTTCATGGTTTTGTTATATGTTGTAATAAATATGCTTCAATTTTGAATTATTAATAATGTATGTAAAGTATGGGTCGTTATAGTTGGTATCGGAGGAAAGGTATAGTCACCCTTTAGAAACTAGAATGTGAAAACCTTAGTAATAACCCTAAGGATAAGTCTATGCATATAACACAATCTTAGTGTTTTAGAAATGGCCATGAATAAACTAGGATAAGACCTTAAGTGTGAAATTTTATTTTTGATTATGTGGTTTTCTTATTATAATTAGTGTCCCTCACCCTATTCTTCTTGGTTTTAGTCAATGGCTGGAACCTGAAGGAACTGTGTTAATGCGGAATGCGACGGACAATGCAATGATTGTCCCCCTGAGCAACCAAAACGTTATGGGAGCTGGAATGCAAAATCTTGTAGCCATGCTCACACAACTTTCTCAAGCTATGAATCATGCAGACTTCCAAACGAGCAAAGGAAGGAGCAACATTCTGTTGAATCCTTCATGAGACAGCGTCCACCTTCTTTCAGCGGGTCTACTGATCCATTAGTTGCTGAACAATGGATTAGTACTACTGAAAAGATATTTTCAGTTATTCAATGTTCTGAGCATGATAATGTCATCTTAGCAGTGTATCGTTTGGAAGGTGATGCTGATCAATGGTGAAATCTTATTAAGAATACGAGGAAAAAGAATGAAATTGAGTCCATGGAATGGGACGAGTTCAAGAACTTATTTTTCAATAAGTACTTCCCTCGTATTCTCCGAACCAAGATGGAGAAATCGTTTCTTAAACTGAAGAAAAAGGATGATGAATCTGTTGGTACCTATGAAGCAAATTTTAGAAGACTTTCAAGGTACGCTTCTGGTATTATTATCCAACCTGAGAGTAAGATCGATCGATTCTTTAGTGGCTTAAAACCAAGTCTTCGAAGGGCTTTAGCCATAAGGGACTTCAATAGCTACGAGGAAATCGTTCGATGTGCTCCCAATGTTGAGATGGATATTGGAGTAACCCATCAGTCATATGGGTTTGATAAGAAGAGGAAAATGGAATTCAAAGGAAAATCTAAAGAGCACATTGAAAAGAAGATGAGCTTTCCCTTATGCTCAAAGTGTAGAAAGAACCATGGAAGGCGTTGTCTTAAAGGGACAAGTAAATGTTTCAAATGTGGAAAGGAAGGTCATCAGGCATTTGAATGCTGCGATGATGGGAAGAAGATGTCTAATTATGAAAACAAAGGAAGGGATACACAGAATGAACCTAATACACTTCAATGTTTCAAGTGCAAGGAGATGGGACATTATTCCAATAAATGCCCTAATCCAAGGGTTGATGATGATGGTCGACGTCAAAAAAATCTTAAGGATAAAGACAAAGGAAAGTCACATGCAATTTCTATCAGTGATGTGGAGTACGATAACAAAGTGGTGAAAGGTACACTTACCATCTACTCTAATGTAGAAAGTGTTTTATTTGATTATGGATCCACCCACTCTTTTATTTCTGAAGAATTTTCTATCGGTATCACCGTATTACCTCAAAAATTAGATGTTGAGTTAGCTGTGACAACACCTAATGGCACAACAGTCGCATCAAAAGTTTATAATTCTTCTACGATCGAAGTTTGTGGGAAAGTGCTTCCTGCAAATCTTGTGATCCTTCCTATAGTGGAATTTGATGTGATTCTTGGAATGGATTGGCTTTCCTTATATGGAGCTCATATCAATTGCCAAAGAAGGGAAGTCACATTTCATATTCCAGATCAATCTATGATCGTCTATCAATGCAAGGATGAACATAACCTTCCAGTGGAAATTCCTTTCATCTTATGGGTCTTGATTCCACTAAAGGAAGGTTATTTATCTCAAAAGGTTGGTGAGAAACTCACGATTAAGAATATGCCCATTGTACGAGAGTTTGATGATGTATTTCTAGAGGAATTACCAGGTCTTCCACCAAATCGTGAAGTTGAGTTTTCAATAGAACTTGTATCGGGTGCTTTGCCTATTTCAAATACACCTTATAGAATGGCCCCAATTGAGTTGTAGTAATTGAAGAAGCAACTCCAAGAGAATATTTATAATGGATTCATACGCCCTAGTGCATCACCTTGGGGAGCACCTATTCTATTTGTTAAGAAGAAAGATGGATCAATGAGACTCTGCATTGATTATCGAGAACTTAACAAGATCACTATCAAGAACAAATATCCTCTCCCACGCATTGATGACTTATTTGACCAACTACGCGGAGCTCAATACTTTTCCAAGATTGATCTTCATTCAGGGTATCATCAATTAAGGGTCAAAAGGGAGGATATACCAAAGACGGATTTCCGTACAAGGTATGGACACTATGAATTTATAGTGATGCCATTTGGTCTTTCTAATGCCCCTGCTATCTTCATGGATCTGATGAATAGATTCATTAGAGACTATCTTGATCAATTTGTGGTAGTCTTTATAGATGATATTCTTGTCTATTCAAAGAGCAAGGAAGACCATGAAGATCACTTGAGAATTATATTGAAGACCCTGAGAAAGGATAAGCTTTATGCCAAATTTACCAAGTGTGAATTTTGTCTTCAAAAAGTTTCATTTTTGGGTCACATAATCTCAAAAGAGGGGATATCTGTGGATCCAGCAAAAACAGAGGTTATCGAAAGATGGTCGAGACCAACAACAGTAATTGAGATCCGAAGTTTTCTTGGTTTGGCTGGATATTATCGACATTTTGTGAAATATTTTTCACGATTATCTAATCCACTCACCAAGTTGACTCGGAAAGGAGTTAAGTTTGTTTGGACGGAAGAATGTGAAGAGAATTTCAAGGAGTTGAAAAGAAGGTTATCTAGTGCACCTGTGCTCACACTACCTTGTAGTAGAGAAAGGTTTGTGATCTATAGTGATGAATCCAAGAAGGGATTTGGGTGTGTTCTTATGCAAAATGATATGGTGATAGCTTATTCCTCACGACAATTGAAAATCCATGATCAAAATTACCCAACTCATGATTTGGAGTTATCTTCGGTAATTTTTCATTAATGATTTGGAGGAATTATCTTTTTGGAGAAAGGTGTGACATTTATACTGACCATAAAAGTTTAAAGTATATTTTCACACAAAAGGAGCTGAATACGCGTCAAAGAAGATGGTTGGATCTGATTAAGTATTATGACTGCTCAATCCATTACCACCCTGGGAATGAAAACAAGGTGGCAAATGCATTAAGTCGACAAGACCATGCCAGTTTATCCATGATGAGGATCACAAAAGATCCAATATTTATGGATTTACAAAGGATGGATCTTGGAATTATAATGGAAGTGGAAAAATATTATCTTTATCAAATGAATGTTCAACCATCTATACATGTGAAGATTAAAGAGGCACAAAAAGAAGATGTCGAGTTACAAAAGAAGGTGAGAAATGTTCCTGAATTCAACCTCGATTGTGATGGGATAATAAAGTTCATGAATCAGTTTTGTGTTCCTCCCATCCCACAATTAAATAAGGAGCTACTGGATGAGGCTCATAGTTCTTCATTCTCTATTCATCCTGGAAGCATGAAGATGTATAGGGACCTGAAAGAGTACTTCTGGTGGGATGGGATTAAAAGAGATGTTGCTGATTATGTCTCTCGATGCTTGGTTTGTTAGCAAGTTAAAGCTGAGAGACGGATGTCTAAGGGGATGTTACAACCATTACCCATACCCAAATGGAAATGGGAAAACATCACTATGGACTTTGTCACAGGACTTCCTAAAACATCCAAAGGCAATAATGCTATCTGGGTCATAGTTGATCGTCTTACCAAGTCTGCACACTTCGTTGATATTAGAGAGGATTTCTTTCTGGATCAGCTTGCCAGGATATATGTAAAGGAAGTGGTAAGATTGCATGGAGTACCACTTTCTATTATATCTGATCAGGATCTGAGATTTACCTCGTAGTTCTGGAGAAGTCTTCAGCATACTCTGGATACAGAGTTGAGTTTCAACACTGCTTATCATCCTCAGACAGACGGTCAGTCTGAGAGAACAATTCAAAGACTAAAAGATATGTTGAGATCTTTCTCTATGGATTTCAATGGTGGTTGGGATCAACACCTACCTTTGGTGGGATTTTCTTATAATAATAACTTTCACTCCAGTATTCAGATGGCTCCTTATGAATCTCTCCATGGAAAGAAATGCAGGACTCCAACTTTCTGGGATGAAGTTGGGGAAAGAAAGCTATTAGGACCTGATCTCGTTGATGAAATGGAAGAAAAGGTCATATCTATTCAACAACTCATAAGAGCAGCTCAGAGTCGACATAAAAGTTATGCCGACAACCGAAGAAAAGACCTAGAGTTTGAAGTGGGTGATAAAGTGTTCTTACGAATATCTCCCTGGAAGAGGGTCATGAGATTTGGAAAGAAGGGGAAGTTGAGCCCTATATATATCGGTCCTTTCGAAATACTGGACCGTGTTGGGAAGGTAGCTTACCGATTGGCGCTTCCACCAAATCTCTCTCAAGTTCACGATGTGTTCCATGTATCTCTCCTGAGAATGTACATACATGATCCTTCACATTTACTTAGCTCAGAAGTTTTACCGCTAGAGCAAGATCTTTCTTATGAAGAACAGCCGATAGAGATTATGGATCGTAGCGAAAATTTCCTACGAAGCAAGACCACTCGATTGGTGAAAGTTTTATGGTGGAACCACCAATTAGAAGAAGCTACATGGGATCTTGATGATATGACGAGGGAGTGGTATCCTCATCTGTTTGTTACAAATTGACGAATTTCGAGGGCAATATTCATTTTAAGGGGGGTAAAATGTAACACCCCAGACTTTTATGTGAAATATTTTGTTTTTGTGTTATATAAATCATCAAAGGAATCTTTCACTAACACTGGCTTGGCTTGCTTTACACGCAACCGCGGCCTTCCTCGATAGCTTGCGTCGTACGAAATACCGAGTTTCACTAAACAATGATATGCTATTAAAATATTATTAAAACTAGCCGTTATGAATAGTAATAACCACTTTTTGAAATTTTATAAATTTTATTTTTCAAAGTGGACTTCATTTTTGGATTCGGAATATCGAAATTAGCCTAGGGTGAAATTTTGTTATTTTTCTGAAAACATTCAATTTTTGATGAATAGTGAAACCACTAAGTGGTAGTTAAAAAAACTGAATTTTTCATAAAACTTAATATTACCGCTTATGTGATTGGAATTTCGAAAATCTGAGAGACGCGGTTGATGGCAGTAAGTAAAATGTGGTTCAATGAGATGAAAATAATTTTTTGGTGAATAGTAACTTTTTACCTTTTTTACCACGGTTAAAAGTAAATAGGGTAATTAAGGGTACAAATGATATTATTATTACCCTAACACATGTCCTAATTCTATTGGACAAGTGTAATTCGACCAAAAACAACCTTAGGAATAAAATATGACCATTTAGGCCCACTTGGATTAGATTAGGACATTTATTATTAATTTATTTAAAGAAGGGTTAAAATAGTTAAAATCAATGTTTAATAAGTAAATCATTTACAATATGGGGTTATACATAAGATAAATTCGACTATAAATATTCATTAGAAAGATAAAAATATTTCCTACATAATGGTATTTTATTTTTAATTTTTAGACATTAAATAATTTAATTTATTTATGACACGATGATAATGCAGTAATTATCTTATTAATGAAATATTGACATAATTGATATTATAAATACCCAAATAAATGTAATTTGAGACTTTTTATGAATTAAACTAATTTTCTAGGTTAATATGACATGTTATTATTTATTTAAGTAACATGGTTCGAACTAATCATTCTGTTATGATTTTCACAAAAATCAATTACTAAATAGTGTCAAAATTGTCATAAAATAATTTTTAAAACAAATATTATATTATTAATCGTTATGTTATTCCTAAAAATCTAAGGTTCGGCCAAATGACTTATATAAGGTTATATATATTAATAATAAACAACTTTGGGTTCTTTTGGCTTGATATAGTAAGTTTATTAACCTTATAGTGTAAGAAAACAAGAAGACACGGTAAAAGTTAAATTATCTAACTTAAAGTTAAATCTAAATGATAATGTTAACATTGATACATAAACTTGTATAAATTCTATTGGATGAGAGTATTTCAACCCCTACACACCTTATCTTCAAAATATATCAATTTTGAGCTATTAAAAACCGAATTTGACTTTATAATAAAATAATAGTTTTAGTTATTCCAAAGGTGCCCCTCTCCTCCCTTACAAAAGGGCACCTCCTCCCCCTCTTCCTCACACCACATTTAGCCTTCAAGCTCGGCCAACCCATGACAATTTCTCCTCTCCACTTCCCTAGAAACATCATAGAGGTTCTGGTCTTCTTCAAAGACCTATTTTAGTGCCCTAAAATGAGGTCTCAAAGAAGCACTTCAAAAAAGAGGTAATGTCCATTACCGATTATTTCATCTTTATTTCTTCTTCCACTTCTTCTTCATTAGTTGTTTCATTATGAACTAATATCATAAGTATCAGTCATATACTGATATGTTATTATAAGTATGAAACAACCCTATTTCACCATCTATCCATCCTACGGAAAAAGAAATCACCGCGCGTGCGTACGTACGGAATACCGTCTCCACGTCGTGGTGTAATCTATTTTCCACCACCACCTTACATGGATGGGTGTAATGGTGTAAATAAAGACTATATATGACTATTATAAAGTGACATTTATTATTAAATAGTATACATACACTCCAATACAATTCCACGATCTTAGGAACGATATCATCACTCGTGCGTACGTACAGAATACCGTCTCCATGATGTGACGCGACTCGTTCTACATGATCTTCATTTAATAATGATTATATAAATGAATTGAATGAATGAATATGATATATATTACAATAATAACATTATGGAAATGAGGTATCTATAACCTAAAGAGAAGAATAAGAATTTATTCAACAAAACACGCATAAGAACAAAAAGTAATAAACACCCGAATAACAAGTAGTAATGAAATATTACTAATAAGAAGATAAGAATATGACCATATATGATATCATAACAATAATTATGAATCTAGAATAAGTCAATAACATTATTTAAATCATTATACAGGAGGTTCAGACACTTACAAAGCAAAACGGACCTATGGTAAGGGAAATATCACAATCTCATTTTTATCTGAGATTGTTTATATTTTGGAATTTACTGGGGTGCATTTTATCATCCACATCCATGTTTCCTCAATATGTAATATTTACATCATTCTAAAATATTTTATATCTAATTTTACCCTTCGGTGAGTTTTTAGTAAAATATATGAAAGGAATCCTTTGTCTTTTTTCGTATGAGGTACTTTTTAACTTTTCCGAAAAAAGTACGAGAAGAATGTTTTTTTAATATATACGGCATGAATGTATTTTTAAAACATTATTTCCAAGAAGCTTCCTTTACAATTTTTCAAGTTTATTTTTAATCAACTTCTTTTATTTTAAAATTGTATGACATGTTAAGAAAGGAAAATGTTTTTTAATTAGAAAGGATATTTTCCTCAATAATGGAGTTCAAGTGTTTTATCAAAATTATTTTCCATCTAAGATAATAAAGGGTTCTGTTTCTATCCCTATTATTACATTGATTTTATTATGTTGTGATGGAATTATTTTTATTAATTCCTTTTTCTTATATGAATTGTTTTATGATGTCACGATGTTTAAGATTCCCATTTTTATTACATGGGTTATGCTATGATGTATGGTTTATGATTTTGTGCCAAACATAAGAATGGTATCATTATGAGACAGGGTGGACCTATATCTCCCTCCAATGCATTGGGTAAAGATTTTATATCTCATGAGATAGACATGGCTGGAATGGTAGGTTATACCGGTTCAGTGAAACAGGATTGAAATGAGGAATGAACTCAGTTCAGAAATGGACTTTGTCCACTAAGATGGTCTTGGAAATGAGTCTTGACTAACAAGAAATGATTCTCTATGATTATGTGTGTATGCCACAAAGTTTCATGTTTTATGTTATGATTATTGGGATTCCATTTCACTACTATGATTTATACCATGTTATGAAATTATGCTCTCTTTTTCAGGTTAAGATTTCCAAAAGTTATGTTCTTATGAATATGATGTGATTGATATTTCTTTTGTTTACCCTTACTGAGCATTTGAGCTCACCCTTATGTATGTTTTCTTTCCCCAGGTCAGGAAGAAGGTTATTAAGTAAGAAATCCCAAAAGGGACTATAGATATGATGAAATAAATGGGAGACAGTGTAGATGCTTTATGAACCAGTTGTTTATGTTTCCCAGTTTCTAAAGACACTATACCTATACGGTCCTTTAGTGGTTTTGTTATATGTTGTAATAAGTATGCTCCAATTTTGAAGTATTAATAACGTATGTAAAGTATGGGTCGTTATAGTAATGTATGGGTTGTTATAGTTGGTATCACAGGAATGGTATAATCAACCTTTGGAAACAAGGATGTGAAAGCCATAGTAAGAACACTATGGATATGTCTAAACATAGAACAAAATATTAGGGTTTTAGAATTGGCCATGAAAAACCTATAATAAGACCTAAAGTGGGAAATTTTATTCGTGATTAAGTGGTTTTCCTGTTATTATTAGTGTTTCTAACACTATGCTTCTTGGTTTTAGTAAATGGCTGGAACCTGAAAGAACCATGTTAATGCTGAATATGATGGGCAGTGCAATGATTGTCCCCCTGAGCAACCAAAAATTATGGGAGCTTGAAAGAAAAATCTAGTAGCCATGCTCACAAAACTTTCTCAAGCTATTAATCATGTTGGAATTCCAAATGAGTAAAGGAAGGAGAAAAATTATGTTCAATCCTTCATGAGGCAGCTTCCACCGTAATTCAGCGGGTCATCTGATCCATTAGTGGCTGAACAATGGATCAATACCACTAAAAAGATATTTTCAGTCCTACAATGTTCTGAACTTGATAAATTCATCTTAGCAGTATATCATTTGGAAGGTGAAGCTGATCAATGGTGGAATCTTACTAAGAATACGAGGTAAAGGGCTGAAATTGAGTCCATGGAATGGGATGAGTTCAAGAAATTATTTTTCAATAAGAACATACCTCTTATTCTTAGAAAAAAGATGGAGAAGGAGTTTCTTGAACTGAAGCAAAAGGATGATGAATATGGTGGTACATATGAAGCAAATTTTACAAGACTTGCAAGGTACAATTCCAGAATTACTATCCAACCTAAGAGTAAGATCGATCAACTCATTAGTGTCTTAAAACCAATTCTTCGAAGGGAGTTAGCCATAAGGGACTTCAATAGCTATGAAGAAATTGTTCGACGTGTTCCTAAGGTTGAGATGGAAATTGGAGTAACCCATCAATCATATGGTTTTCATAAGAAGAGGAAAATGGAATTCAAAGGAAAATATAAAGACCAAACTGAAAAGAATATGAGTTTTCCCTTATGCTCAAAGTGTGGAAAGAAAAAAGGAGGGAATTTTCTTAAAGGGACAAGTACTTGTTTTATGTGTGTAAAAGAAGGTCATCGGGAAGTTTAATGTTGAAATAACGAGAAGAAGATGTCTAATGATGTGAACAAAGAAAGGGATACAAAGAATGCACCTCCTACACTTCAATGTTTCAAGTTTAAGGAAATGGCGAATTATTCCATTCAATGCCTTAATCCAATGGTTGTTGATGATTATCTACGTCAACAAACTCTTAAGGCCAAAGACAAAGGAAAGTCACATGAAATTTCTATCGGCGATGTGGAGTATGATAATGAAGTGTTGAAAGGTACACTTACCATCCACTCTAAAGTAGAAAATGTTTTATTTGATTCTGGATCTACACACTATTTTATTTCTGAACAATTTTCTAAGGGTATCACCGTATTACCTCAGACGTTAGATATTGAGTTAGTTGTGACGACCCCTAATGGAACAATAGTTGCATCGAAAGTTTACAATTCTTCTCCTATTGAAGATTGTAGGAATGTGCTTCCTGTAAATCATTTGATCCTTCCTATAGTGGAATTTTATGTGATTCTTGGCATGGAATGGATTTCATTATTCAGAGCTCATATCAATTTCCAAAGAAGGGAAATCACATTTAATATTACAGGTCAATCTACTATCATCTATCGATGCAAGGATGAATATAACCTTCCAGTGGAAATTTCTTCGATCTTATGGGTCTTGATTCCAATAAATGAAAGTTATTTATCTCAAATGGTTGGAGAGAAACTCACAATTAAGAATATGCCCATTGTACGGGAGTTTGATGATGTCTTTCCGGAGGAATTTCCAGGTCTTCCACCAAATCGTGAAGTTGAGTTTTCAATAGAACTCATAACGGGTGCTATGCCAATTTCAAATAAACCATATAGAATGGACCCAATTTTGTTGCAGGAATTGAAGAAGAAACTCCAAGAGAATCTTGATAAAGGATTTATACACCCTAGTGCATCACCTTGGGGAGCACATGTTTTTTTGTTAAGAAGAAATATGGATCAATGAGACTTTGCATTGATTATCAAGAACAAAACAAGATCACTATCAAGAACATGTATCCTCTCCCGTGCATTGATGACATATTTGACCAACTACGCGGAGCTCAATACTTTTCCAAGATTGATCTTCATTCATGGTATAATCAATTAAGGGACAAAAAGGAGGATATACCAAAGACGGCTTTTGGTAAAAGGTATGGACACTATGAATTTATAGTGATTCCATTTGGTCTTACTAATTCCCCTACTATCTTCATGGATTTAATGAATAGAGTCTTTAAAAACTATCTTGATCAGTTTGTGGTAGTCTTTATAGACGATATTCTTGTCTATTCAAAGAGAAAGGAAGAACATGAAGATCACTTGAGAATTGTATTAAAGACCCAAAGAAAGGAGAATCATTATGAGAAATTTACCAAGTGTGATTTTTTTCTTCAAAAAGTTTCAATTTTGGGTCACATAATCTCAAAAGAGAGGATATCTATGGATCCAGCAAAAACAGAGGTTATCGAAAGATGGTCGAGACCAACAACAGTAACTAAGATCCGAAGATTTCTTGTTTTGGATGGATATTATCAACTTTTTGTGAAATATTTTTCAAGATTATCTATCTACACACCAGGTTGACTCGAAAAGGTGTTAAGTTCGTGTGGAAGGAGGAGTGTGAAGAGAATTTCAAGGATTTGAAAAGAAGGTTATCCAGTGCACCTGTGCTCACACTACCTTGTAGTGGAGAACGGTTTGTGATATATAATGATGCATCCAATATGGGACTAGGGTGTGTTCTCATGCAAATTGTTATGGTGATAGCTTATGCCTCACGACAGTTGAAAATCAATGAGCAAAATTACCCCACTCATGATTTGGAGTTATCCATGGTAATTTTTGCATTAAAAATATGGATTCATTAACTTTATGGTGTAAAGTGTGATATTTATACTGATCATAAAAGTTTAAAGTATATTTTCACACAAAAGGAGATGAATATGTGCCAAAGAAGATTTTTGGAGCTGATTAAGGATTAGGACTTCTCAATTCATTATCACCCTGGGAAAGCAAACAAGGTGGAAGATGCATTAAGCTGATAAGACCATGCTAGTTTATCCATGATGAGGATAAAAAAAGATCCAATACTTATGGATTTACAAAGGATGGATCTTGGAATTATAATGGAAGGGGAAAAATATTATCTTTCTCAAATAAATGTTCAACCATCTATACATGTGAAGATTAAAGAGGCACAAGAAGAAGATATAGGGTTACAAAAGAAGGTGAAAAATGTTCCTGAATTTAACCTTGATTGTGATGAGATAATAAGGTCCGGGAATTGGGTTTGTGTTCCTCCCATCCTAGAATTAAAGAAGGAGCTGCTGGATGAGGCTCATAGTTCTTAATTATCTATTCATCATGGAAGCACGAAGATATATAGGGACCTGAAAGAGTACTTCTGGTGGGATGGAATGAAAAAGGATGTTTCTGAATATGTCTCTCGATGCTTGGTTTGTCAGCAAGTTAAAGTTGAGAGACAAAAGTCTAAGGGGATGTTACAACCATTACCCATACCCAAATGGTAATGGGAAACATCAATATGGACATTGTCACTGGACTTCTTAAAACATCTAAAGGCAATAATTCTATCTGGGTCATAGTTGATGGTCTTACGAAGTCGGCAAACTTCATTTCTATTAGAGAATATTTCTCTCTGAATCAGCTTTCTAGGATATATGTAAATGAAGTGGTAAGATTTCATGGAGTACAACATTCCATTATATCTGATCGGGATCCAAGGTTTAACTCCATGTTTTAGCGAAGTCTTCAGCATACTTTAGATACAGAGTTGAGTTCCAGTACTACTTATCATCCTCAGAAAGACGGTCAGTCTGAGAGAACAATTCAAACTCTAGAAGATATGTTAAGAGCTCGCTCTATGAATTTCAAAGGTGGTTGGGATCAACACCTACCTTTGGTGGAATTTTCTTATAATAATAGATTTCACTCTAGTATTCAGATGGCTCTTTATGAAGCTCTCTATGGAAAGAAATGCATGACTCCAACTTGCTAGGATGGAGTTGGGGAAAGAAAGCTATTAGGACCTGATCTTGTTGATGAGATGGTAGAAAAGGTCAGATCTATTCAACAACACATAAGAGAAACTCAGAGTCGAAAAAAGTGTTATGCCGAAAACTAAAGAAAAGACCTATAGTTTGAAGTGGGTGATAATGTTTTTTTATGAATATCTCCGTAAAAGAGAGTAATGATATTTGGAAAGAAGGGAAAGCTGATCACTAGGTATATCGGTCCTTTTGAAATACTAGATCGTGTTGGGAAGGTAGCTTAACGATTGGCGCTTCAACCAAATCTCTCTCAAGTACATGATGTGTTCCATGTATCTCTCCTGAGAAAGTACATACCCGATTCTTCACATGTACTCATCTCAGATGTTGTACCACCGGAGCATGATCTTTCTTATAAAGAACAGTCGATAGAGATTCTGGATCGTAGAGAAAATGTTCTACGGAACAAGAAAACTCGCATGTTGAATGTTTTATGGAGGAACCACCAATTAGAAGATGCTTCATGGGAGCTTGAGGATATGATGAGGGAGAGGTATCCTCATCTTTTTGTTAAGAAATGATGAATTTCAAAGGCGAAATTCATTTTATGGGGGGTAGAATGTAACACCCTGATAGTTTATGACATGTGTATTTTATTTATCTTATGTCATACGCAACATCAAAGGAATATTTCACGACACACAACACTATCTTGGCTTTCTTTATATGCAATCACGACCTTCCACGACAGCGTGTGTTGTATGCAATACCGAGTTTCACTAAACAACGATATGCAATTAAAATATTATATAAACTAGCCGTTATGAATAGTAATACCCAATTTTTGAAATTTTATAAATTTTATCGTTTAAAACGGACTTCATTTTTGGATTCAGAATATCGAAATTAGCCTTGGGTGAAATTTTGGTATTTTTTTGAAAACATTCAATTTTTTATGAATAGTGAAAACACTAGGTTACTATTTAAAAACCGACTTTTTATTTCAATAATTATTTATTTTATTTAAATTTATTTAAGTCAAAATAGATACATAATACTTATATATGTTCAATGTAATTCATTGGAGTCATTTTATAACAATATAGATACATAAAAAATTTGTTGAACTTTTTACCGTGTTTTACCCTCCTCCTAGAAGAATTTGAAAATTTACATAAAACATAATTTTACCGCTTCTGTGTGTGGAATTTCGAAAATCTGAGAGACACGGTTAATATCAAGGAGTAAAATGTGGTTAAATAAAATAAAAATATATTTTGGTGAATAGTAATGTTTTACTTTTTTTACCATGATTAAAAGTAAATAGGGTAATTAAGGGTAGAAGTGATATTATTATTACCCTAAAACATGTCCTAATTCTATTGGATAAATGTAATTCGAACAAAAAAAACCTTAGGTCTAAAATATTACCCTTTAGGTCCACTTGGAATAGATTAGTACACTTATTATACTTTTATTTAAAGAAGTGTTAAAATAGTTGAAATCAAAGTATAATAACTAAAAAAATTTAATTTAGTTAACTTTTTTTGAACTAATCATGCTGTTTTGATTTTCACAAAAATGAGTTACCAAATAGTTTGAAAATTAACATAAAATAGTTTTTTAAACAAATATTATATTATTAATTGTTATTATATTCCTAATAATATATGGTTCGGAAAAATGAATTATATAAGCTTATATATATTAATAATGAACCACTTGGGGTTCTTTTGGCTTGTAATAGTAAGTTCATTTACCATATATTTTAAGAAAACAAGAAGACACGATAAAAGTTAAATTATTTAACTTAGAGTTAAATTTAAATGATAAGGTTAAAATAGAAACCTAAACTTGTCTAAAACCTATTTGTTGAATGGATTTCGACCCATCCATAATTTATCTTCCAAATAAATCAATTTGGAGCTATTATAAACCGAATATGACTTTATTATAAAATATTATTTTAAGTTTTTCCTAAGGTGACCCTCTCCTCCCTTTTAAAAGGGAACCTCCTCTCTCTCCCCCTCACACAATTTTGAGCCTTAAATCTCGGCCAACCCTGGCACATTTCCCTTCTAATCTTCTCTATAAACATACTAGAGGTCCTGGTCGTCTTCAAAGACTAATTTTATTTCCCTAAGGGGAGGTTTCAAAGAGGCGTGTTGAAGAAGAGGTAATATCTGTTATCGATTCATTAAAATTTATTTTTTCTTCTACTTCATCTTCTTTAGTTGTTTCATTATGAAGTAATTACATAAGTATCACTCATATACATATATGTTATTATAAATATGAAACAACCCTATTTCACCTTCTCTCCATCCTACGGAAAACAAAATCACCGCGCCTGCGTACATATGGAATACCGTCTCCATGTCGTGGTGTAATCTTTTTTCCACCACCACCTTACTTGGATGAGTATAATGGTGTAAATAATAACTATATATTATTATTTTAAATTGATATTGATTTTTAAATAGTATACATACACTTCAATACAATTCCACGATCATGGGAACGATATCATCGGTCGTGCGTATGTACGGCCTACCGTCTCCACGATGTGATGCGACTCGTTCTACATGATATTCATTGAATAATGATTATATAAATGAATTGAATGAATAAATATGATATATATTACCCTAATACCATTCTGTAAATAATTTATCTATAACCTAAAAAGAGGAATAATAATTTATTTGACATGACATGCATGAGAACATAAAGGAATGAACTCCTGAATAACAAGTAGCAATGAAATATTATTAATAAATAGATAAGAATAGGAACATATATGATATGATAACAATGAATATGATTCTTTAATAAGTCAATGATATTATTTAAATCATTATAAATGAGGTTCAGATATGTACGAAGCAAATTGGACATAAGGTAAGGGAAAATCTCGCAATCTCATTTTTATCCGAGATTGTTTATATTTCAGAATTTACTGGCGATTATTTATCATCCACATCCATGTTTCCTCAATATGTAATATTATTTATATCCCCCAAGAATTTTTTAAATCTAATTTTACACATTGGTGAGGTTTTATGAATCTTTTGTCATTTTTAGAAGGAGGAACTTTTTGACTTTTCCGGCCAAAGTACGAGAAGAATGTTTTTTTAACTTATACGGCATGAATGGATTTTTATGATTTCATAGAAAATTATTTACGTGGATATTCCTTTAAAAGTTTTGAAGTTTATTTTTAATCAAATTCTTTTAGTTTAAAATTGTATGATATGTTAAGAAAGGAAAAATGTTTTTGATGTAGAAACGATATTTTTCTCTAGAACTGAGTTCACGTGTTTTGTAAAAATTATTTTCCATCTAATATAATATAGGGTTCTGTTTCTATCCCGATTTTACATTGATTTGATTATTTTATGATGGAATTAATTTTATGATGTCATTTTATCTTATATGAATTATGTTATGATGGCATGATGTTTAAGAATCCAATTTTTATTACATGGGTTATGCTATGATTTATAATTTTGTGGCACACATAAGAATGGTTTCATTATGAGATGGGTGAGACCTATATCTCTCTCCAATACATTGGGTAAAGATTTATATCTCATGAGATAGACATGGATGGAATGACAAGTTAATCTGGTTCAGTGATACAAGATTGGAACGAGGAGTGAACCCGGTTCAGTAATGGACTTTGTCCAATATGATGGTCTTGGAAATGAGCCTTGACTAATATGAAATGATTTTCTATAAATATGTATGTATGCCACAATGTTTCATGTTTTATGTTTTGATTATTGGGATTACATTTTACTACTATTATTTATCCCATGTTATGATATTATGATCTCTTTAGCAGGTTAAGATTTTCAAAATGTAATGTTCTTATGAATATGATATGATTGATATTTCTTTTGATTACCCTTACTGAGCATTTGAGCTCACCATTTAGTATGTTTTCTTTTCCCCAGGTCAGGATGAAGGGTATTAAGTAGGATAATCCAGAAGGGACTCTAGATATGATGAAATAAATGGGAGAAAATGTAGATGATTCGTGAACCATTTTTTTTTTATGATTCCCAGTTTCTAAAGACACTATACCTATACGGTGCTATCATGGTTTTGTTTTATGTTGTAATAAGTATGCTTCAATTCTGAAGTAATAACCATGTATGTAAAGTACGGGTCGTTATAGTTGGTATCAGATGAAAGGTATAGTCAATCTTTGGAAACTATGATGTTAAAGCCTTAGTAAGAACTCTAAGGATATGACTAAACATAGAACACAATATTAGTGTTTTAGAAATGTCCATGAACAACCTATGATAAGAACTAATGTGTGAAATTTTATTCTTGATTATGTGGTTTTTCTGTTATGATTAGTGTTTCTCACACCATGCTTCTTGGTTTTAGTCAATGGCTGGAACCTGAAGGAATCGTGTTAATGCTGAATGTGACGGGCAATGCAATGAATGTCCCCCTGAGAAACCAAACGTTATGGGAGCTTGAATGAACATTCTTGTAGCAATTCTCACACAACTTTCTCAAGCTATGAATCATACTGGACTTCCAAAAAAGAAAAGGAAGGAGCAACATTCTGTTGAATCCTTCATGAGGCAGCGTCCACCTTAATTCAACGGGTCTTCTGATCCATTAGTGTCTGAAGAATGGATCAGTACCACTGAAACGATATTTTCAGTCCTACAATGTTCTGAATATGATAAAGTCATCTTAGCAGTATATCGTTTGGAAGGTGACGATGATCAATGGTGGAATCTTATTAAGAATACGCAGCAATGGGATGAAATTGTGTCCATGGAATGGGACAAGTTCAAGAACTTATTTTTCCATAATTACATCCCTCTTATTATTCAAAAAAAATGGAGAAGGAGTTTCTTGAACTGAAGCAAAAGGATGATGAATCTGTTGGTACATACGAAGAAAATTTTACAAGACTTGCATGGTACGCTTCCCGAATTATTATCCAACCTGAGAGTAAGATCGATCGATTCTTTAGTGGCTTAAAACCAAGTCTTCAAAGGGAGTTATCCATAAGGGACTTCAATACCTATGAGGAAATTGCTTGATGTGCTCTCAAGGTTGGGATGGAAATTGGAGTAACCCATAAACCAGGGTTTAATAAGAAGAGGAAAATGGAATTCAACGGAAAATATAAATACCACACTGAAAAGAAGATGAGTTTTCCCTTATGCTCAATGTGTGTAAAAAAACATGGAGGGAATTGTCTTAAAGAGACATGTAAATGTTTTTAGTTTGGAAAAGAAAGTCATCAGGCAGTTGAATGTTGAAATAAATGGAAGAATATGTCTAGTGATTCGAACAAAGAAAGGGATACACAGAATGCACCTCCCACACTTCAATGTTTCAAGTGCAAGGAAATGGGGAATTATGCCAATCAATGACCTAATTCAAGGGTTGTTGATGCTGATTGACATCAAAAAACTCTTAGGTCCAAGGACAAAGTAAAGTCACATGCAATTTATATTGGCGATGTGGATTATGATAACAAAGTGGTGAAAGGTACACTTACTATCCACTCTAAAGTAGAAAATGTTTTATTTGATTCTGGATCCACCCACTCTTTTATTTCTGAATAATTTTATAAGGGTATCACCATATTACCTCAGAAGTTAGATATTGAGTTAGCTGTGACAACCCCTAATGGCACAATAGTTGCATCAAAAGTTTACAATTCTTCTTAGATTGATGTTTATGGTATAGTGCTTCCTGCAAATCTTGTGATCCTTCCTATAGTTAAATTTGATGTGATTCTTGGCATGGATTGAATTTCTTTATATGGATCTCATATCAATTTCCAAATAAGGGAAATAACATTTAATATTCCTAGTCAATCTACTATCATCTATCGATGCAAGGATGAATATAACATTCTAGTGGAAATTGCTTCCATCTTATGGGTCTTGATTCAAATAAGGGAAAGTTATTTATCTCAAATGGTTGGATAGAAACTACCGATTAAGAATATTCCCATTGTACGGGAGTTTGATGATGTTTTTCTGGAGTAATTTCCAGGTCTTCCACCAAATCGTGAAGTTGAGTTTTCAATAGAACTCATACCGAGTGCTATGCCTATTTTAAAAACACCATATATAATGGACCCAATTGAGTTGCAAGAATTTAAGAAGCAACTCCAAGATAATCTTGATAAAGGATTCATACGCCCTAGTGCGTCACCTTGGGGAGCACTTGTTTTGTTTGTTAAGAAGAAATATGGATCAATGAGACTCTGTATTCATTATCGAGAACTTAACAAGATCACTATCATGAACAAATATCCTCTCCCATGCATTGATGACTTATTTGACCAACTACGTGGAGCTCAATACTTTTCCAAGATTGATCTTAGTTCAAGGTATCATCAATTAAGGGTCAAAAAAGAGGATATACCAAAGACGACTTTCCGTACAAGGTATGGACACTATGAATTTATAGTGATGTCATTTGGTCTTACTAATTCCCATACTATCTTCATGGATCTAATGAATAGTGTCTTTAGAAACTATATTGATCAGTTTGTGGTAGTCTTTATAGATGATATTCTTGTCAATTCAAAGGGCATGGAAGAACATGATGATCAATTGAGAATTGTATTAAAGACCCTAATAAAGGATAAGGTTTATGCCAAATTTACCAAGTGTGAATTTTGGATTCAAAAAGTTTCATTTTTGGGTCACATAATTTCAAAAGAGGGGATATCAATGGATCCATAAAAAACAGAGGTTATCGAACGATGGTCGAGAATAACAACAGTAACTGAGATTTGAAGTTTTCATGGTTTGGATGGATATTATCGACGTTTTGGGAATGATTTATCACGATTATCTAATCCACACAACAGGTTGACTCGAAAAGGAGTTATGTTCGTGTGGGCGGAGGATGTGATGAGAATTTGAAGGATTTAAAGATAAGGTTATCCAGTGCACCTGTGCTCACACTGACTTGTAGTGTAGAAAGGTTTGTTATCTAAAATGATTCATCCAAGAAGATAATGGGGTGTGTTCTCATGGAAAATGATATGGTGATAGCTTATGCCTCACGACAGTTGAAAATCCATGAGCAAAATTACCCAACTCATGATTTGGAGTTAGCCGAGGTAATCTTTGCATTAAAAATATGGAGGCATTATCTTTATGGGGGAAAGTGTGATATTTTTATTGATCATAAAAGGTTAAAGTATATTTTCGCACAAAAGGAGATGAATATGAGCAGAATAAGATAGTTGGAGCTGATTAAGGATTACGACAACTCAATTCATTATCACCCTGGGAAAGAAAACTAGGTGGCAGATGCATTAAGCCGATAAGACCATGCTAGCTTATCCATAATGAGGATCAGAAAAGATCCAATATTTATGGGTTTACAAAGGATGGATCTTGGAATTATAATAGAAGGGGAAAAATCATATATTTATCAAATAAAGGTTCAACCATCTATACATGTGAAGATTAAAGAGGCACAAAAATAAGATGTAGAGTTTCAAAAGATGGTGAGAAATGTTCCTTAATTTAACCTTGATTGTGATGAGATAATAAGGATCGGGAATCAGGTTTGTGTTCCTCCCATACCAGAATTAAAGAAGGAGCTGATGGATTAGGCTCATAGTTCATCATTCTCTATTCATCCTGAAAGCATGAAGATTTATAGGGACCTAAAAGAGTTCTTCCGGTGGATGGCAAGAAAAGAGATGTTGCTGAATATGACTTTCGATGCTTGGTTTTTCAGAAAGTTAAAGCTAAGAGACAAAAGTATAAGGGGATGTTACAACCATTACCCATACCTGAATGTAAATGAGAAAACATCACTATGGACTTTGTCACCATACTTCTTAACCATCCAATAACAATAATTCTATCTGGGTCATAGCTAATCATCTTACGAAGTTCTCAAACTTCTTTTCTATTAGAGAAGATTTATCTCTTGATCAACTTTCCAGGATATATGTAAAGGAAGTGGTAAGATTGCATGGAGTACCACTTTCCATTATATCTGATCGAGATTCGAGGTTTACCTTAATGTTTTGGTGAAGTCTTTAGCATACATTAGATACAGAGTTGAGTTTCAGCACTGCTTATCATCCTTAGATAGACGGACAGTCTAGGAGAACAATTCAAACTCTAGAAGATATGTTAAGAGCATGCTCTGTGGATTTCAATGGTGGTTGGGATCAACATCTACCTTTGGTGGAATTTTTTTATAATAATATATTTCACTCCAGTATTCAGATGACTCTTTATTGAGATCTCTATGGAAATAAATGAAAGACTCCATCTTGCTGGGATGAATTTGGGGAAAGAAATCTATTAGGACCTGATCTTGTTGATGAGATGGCAGAAAAGGTCAGATCTATTAAACAACACATAAGAGCATCTCAGAGTCGACAAAAAAGTTATGCCGACAACCGAAGAAAATACATAGAGTTCGAATTGTGTGATAATGTGTTCTTACTAATATCTCCTTGGAAGAGAGTAATGAGATTTGGAAAGAAGGGAAAGCTGAGCCCTAGGTATATTAGTCCTTTTGAAATACTTGATCATGTTGGGATGGTAGTTTACCAATTGGAAATTCCACTGAATCGCTCTCAAGTACATTATGTGTTCCATGAATCTCTCTTGAGAAAGTACATACCCGATCCTTCACATGTACTCAGCTCAGAAGTTGTACCGCTGGAGCAAAATCTTTCTTATGAAGAACAACTGATAGAGATTTTGGATCGCAGTGAAAAAGTTCTACAGAACAAGACCACTCGCTTGGTGAAAGTTTTATAGAGGAACCACCAGTTATAAGAAGCTACATGGGATCTTGAGGATATGATGAGGGAGAGGTATCCTCATCTGTTTGTTATGAAGTGAAGAATTTCGAGGGAAAAATTCATTTTAAGGGGGGTAGAATGTAACACCCTGATAGTTTATGAGAAGTATTTTTTTTCTTATTTTATACGCAACATCAAAGGAATATTTCACTATACACAACACAAGCATGGATGCTTTACACGCAATCAAGACCTTCCACGATAGCGTGTGTTGTACGCAATACCGAGCTTCAATAAACAACAATATGCTATTAAAATATTATATCAACTAGCCATTATGAATAGTAATACCCACTTTTTAAAAATTTACAAATTTTATTTTTCAAAACGGACTTTATTTTTGGATTCAGAATATCGAAATTATCCTTGGTTGAAATTTTGGTATTTTTCTGAAAACTTTCAATTTTTGATGAATAGTGAAAACACTAGGATACTATTTAAAACCCGACTTTTTATTTCAATAATTATTTAGTTTATTTAAATTTATTTTAGGTCAAAATATATACATAATACTTATATATGTTCAATGTAATTCATTAGAGTCATTTTATAATAATTTTAGATATATAAAAATTTTATTGAACGTTTCACCGTCTTTTACCCACATGCTAGGAGAATTTGAAAATTTACCTAAAACTTAATTTTACCACTTCTGTGATTAAAATTTAGAAACTCCAAGAGACACGGTTAATATCAAGGAGTAAAATGTGGTTCAATAAGATAAAAATCATTTTTGGTGAATAGTAACTTTTTACTTTTTTTACCACTATTAAAAGTAAATAGTGTAATTAAGGGTAAAAATGATACTTTTATTACCCTAACACATGTCCTAATTATATTAGATAAGTGTAATTCTACCAAAAACAACCTTAGAATAAACTATTACCCTTTAGGTCCACTTGGATTAGATTAGGTCACTTACTATTATTTCATTTAAAGAAGTGTTAAAATAGTTAAAATCAAAGTTTAATAACTAAAAACATTATTAATGCAGGGTTATACATATGATAAATTCGACTATAAATTTTCATTAGAAAGATAAGAAGATTTCATAGATAATTGTATTTTATTTATAATTTTTAGACATTAAATAATTTAATTTATTTATGACACAATGATGATGACATAATTATCTTATTAATGAAATATTAACATAATAGATGTTATAAAAACCCAAATAAATGTTATATGAGACTTTTTATGAATTCAACTAATTTTATAGGTTAATATTACATGTTAGTATTGATTTAATTTACTTTTTTTTGAACTAATCATGCTGTTATGATTTTCACAAAAATCAACTGAAAAATAGTTTCAAAATTGACATAAAATAGTTTTAAAAAAAATATTATATTCTAAATTGTTATTATATTCCTAAAAATATACGGTTTGGAAAAATGAATTAGATAAGGTTATATATATTAATAATGAACTACTTGTGGTTATTTTTTCTTGTTAAAGTATGTTTATTAACCATATAGTGTAAGAATACAAGAAGACACAGTAAAAGTTAAATTATTTATCTTAGAGTTAAATCAAAATGATAAAGTTAAAATAGTAACCTAAACTTATCTAAAACCTATTGGTAGAGAATATTTCAACCCGTAACCACTTTTTGTTCCAAATAAATCAATTTGGAGCTATTATTAACCGAATATGTCTTTATTATAAACTAATATTTTATGTTTTTCCTAAGGTGCCCCTCTCCCCCATTATAAATGTGCATCTCCTCCCTCTCCTCCCCACACAATTTAGAGCCTTAATTCTTGGACAAACCCTGCCCATTTCCCTTCTCAACTTCCCTAGAATCATACTAGAGGTCCTTGTCTTATTCAAATCCCAGTTTTAGTTCCCTAGGTGAAGGTTTCAAAGAGTCATGTCGAAGAAGAGGTAATATCCATTACCGATTCTGTCAAATTTATTTCTTCTTCTAATTCCACTTCTTTAGTTGTTTCATTATGAAGTAATAACATCATTATCACTCATATACTGATATGTTATTATAAATATTAAACAACCCTATTTCACCTTCTATCTATCCTACGGAAAACAAAATCACCGCGCGTGCGTACGTACGGAATACCGTCTCCACATTGTGGTGTAATCTGTTTTCCACCACCACCTTACTTGGATGGGTATAATGGTGTAACGAATAACTATATATGATTATTGTAACGTGATATTGATTCTGAAATAGTATACGTACACTTCAATACAATCCCATGATCATGGGAACGATATCATCGCTCGTGCGTACGTACGACCTTCCATCTCCAAAATGTGATGCGAGTCGTTCTACATGATATTCATTGAATAATGATTATATTAATGAATTGAATGAATAAATATGATATATATTACACTAATAACATTCTTTAAATAGGGTATCTATAACCTAAAAATAGGAATGTGAATTTATTCAACAAGACATGCAGAAGAACATAAAGCAATGAACTCCCGAATAACAAGTAGCAATAAACTATTACTAATAAATAGATATGAATATGACCATATATGATAACAATTAATATTATTCTGTAATAAGTCAATGATATTATTTAAATCATTATACAGGAGTTTTGGATATGTATGAATCAAGTCGGACCTAAGGTAAGGGAAAATATCGTAATCTCATTTTTATCCGAGATTGTTTATACTTCAGAATTTACTAGGGAATATTTATCATCAACATCCTTGTTTCCTCAATATGTAATATTATTTATATCCTCCTAAAATTGTTTAAATTCAATTTTACCCATTGGTGAGTTTTGAGGAATCTTTTTTCTTTTTTAGTACGAGGTACTTTTTGACTTTTCCGGCCAGTGTACGAGAAAAATGTTTTTTTAACTTATACGGCATGAATGGATTTTTATGATTTCATAGAACATTATTTATATGGATATTCCTTTAAAAGTTTTCAATTTTATTTTTAATCAACATCTTTTAGTTTAAAATTTTATGATATGTTAAGAAAGGATAAATGTTTTTGAAGTAGAAAGGATATTATCTTCAAGAATGGAGTTCAAGTGCTTTATCAAAATTATTTTCCATCTAAGATAATATATGGTTATGTTTCTATCCCAATTTTTACATTTATATGATTATGTTATGATGGAATTAATTTTATAATGTCCTTTTATATTATATGGATTATGTTATGATGGCATGATGTTTAAGAATCTCATTTTTATTACATGGGTTATGCTATGATTTATGATTTTGTGGGACACATAAGAATGGTTTCATTATTAGATGGGTGGGACCTATATCTCCCTCCAATACATTGGGTAAATATTTATATCTCCTGAGATATACATGGCTGGAACGACAAGTTAATCTGGTTCAGTGATACAGGACTAGAACGAAGAGTGAACTTTGTTCAGTAATGGACTTTATCTACTATGATGGACTTAGCAATGAGCCTTGAAAAATATGAAATGATTTTCAATGATTATGTGTGTATGACACAAAGTTTCATGTATTATGTTATGATTATTGGGATTACATTTCACTACTATGATTTATCCCATGTTATGAAATTATGATCTCTTTTGCAGGTTATGATTTTCAAAATGTTACATTATTATTAATATGATATGATTGATAATTCTTTTGTTTACCCTTACTGAGAATTTGATCTCACCATTTTGTATGTTTTTCCCTAGGTCAGGAAGAAGGGTATTAAGTAGGATATTCCAAAAGGGACTCTAGATATGATGAAATAAATGGGATACAATGTAGATGATTTTGAACCAGTTGTTTATGTTACCCAGTTTCTAATGAAACTATACCTATACGGTCCTATCATGGTTTTTTATATGTTGTAATAAGTATACTTCAATTCTGAAGTAATAACCATATATGTAAAGTATGGGTCGTTATAAAAACTGAGTCCTATATTCCTCTTAATATCTTTTTCATAGATAGAAAATTAATTGAGTATCATGGTAGGAAATGATCACCAAGGGTATCCCATATTGATTGGTGATATTTTCCATACATAATACCTGTAATATCTATATGAAGATATTCTAAAAAATAATAAATGGGATTTCTTGGTTGGTCAGTCAATGATCAACTTGATAATATATGTTCTCATTAAGGATCATAGAATTATTTTCATGTATTCCATTAGTATTCCATCCATCTTCTTCTATAGACCCTCATAAGGTTAGTATAAACTTATTTAGTCCTAGTTTTTTTCCTTCGTCTATTGACTGGTGAGGCATAATGAGATAAAATAAACAAAAATTAACTTTATATATCCCCATAAAAACGGATGCATGAGGTTATTGATCATTTTCATCACCCAAGGATATACCACCTAGCGTGAAATATGGAATCTCCTCATAAACATATTACACAATGTGACTAACACCACCATCCATCCTTATAACATGATTCCATACTCCCCACCCTCAAAATATCCATTTGGTCAATTATCTAACAATACATGGTTTGTCAAAACTTCACAATCGATGTTTCTCAACTGGCCCCGCAACACATGTTGAATAATTATAATGGAAATCACCCTCGATCAAAGATAAAACACATCAACCTCATACAATAAAATTAGTTTGACTACTCATATGTGTATTCTAACAAATGAGACGGGAACAACCTACCAAGGGTATCAACCACCATGTTTCCATTTCATTGAGTTTGGAAAACATCAAATTCATTGAATTATAGTAACATCAAGGAACACCTCTTCCTCTGTTTAATATATATATACATGTAAATATATACCTAATAGATTTTTTTTGTTTATAAAATTAAGCACTCAACCAGAGGGTTTTTCCTCTATGTATTTAACATAAAAACTATCATTTTATAAAAAACATTACTTGAATCCCTCCTTTAGAAACCACATGAGAGGATCTGTTATCAACCTCCACTTTATCTCCTTGAAATATTTCTGACATCACTCATACATAGAGGATAGATTCCATGATCAGGTATGGGAGGTCATTGGGACAATAATATTGGGTGGTGGCCACGTTGATATTTCTTGATATTATGTAGGTCCAAAATAATTATATCATTTGGAATAAAATGACTAAGGATGTAGACCTCTTTAATATATAAATTATTATACAATATATTAATATACAACTAAATCTCATGAAATACATCTTGGGAAATCCATAGATTCTCAACATGCTCATTCTCAAATACTGTTTTGATGATGATGTTGTCGAGGAAGAAAACCACGAACTGACCTAAGAAAGGTTGAATGGTCTTATTCACAGTGACCAATAAAACATCAATATCGAATAATATATATGACAATATTTTATTTTATAATATGCCATGATCATTGGATATAATATTCAAAAATTTAATATCATAGGATATGTTATACTGGTATCCTGAAACATCATAAGATGATGCATTCAATGTATATTTTATAATAAAATTGGCATATATAAAATTATGATGTTTTTTCACGTTAATATCCCCTCCTTAGACATTGTATTAGAAGTTTTAAACCAATATGATTGATTTATTAATGGCATGGATCATATTCATTAAAATTTTGAAGGAAGAATACTCTAAGAAGATATAACACATGGGTACCATGAGATGACACAAGATATGGATGATGATAATCATATATTACATAGAATCATGGATAGAATGTAAAATGGAACATTTCTATTCATTATAGGTTTACTTGGTTTTATAACGTATCATAATCTATATTTTTCCTAAACAACCATTCATCGGTTGTTGAAGGCACTAATAACACTTTGGTTTTTTGGGGTCCTCGGGATATGATATTGTATATTATGCCTGGTCTATAACCTAGAGACAAAAAATCATTTATCTATTACATGGATGATATTTATCAAGCTGTCATCATAAAAAAATAAAAATATGGATGTTATCATTTAGGTATGAATGTTTTCTTCTTCTTTTTTTATCGTATTGATATGTTTAAATGATTAGGGATTTTAGGGTTTTCATTCAGTATGAATGGAAATTATATGATCTTCTTAATCTCATAAGTTTTCTCAAATAATTTTTATTCAATGGATCAATATGAATATCATATATTATTAAATAATAATAATGTAATAGTACATTTATGTCCATATTGTACAATAAAATATGGTGTGGTTGAATGTGAGAAATAATTTTATATTTTTCGTAGTATAGTGTACATCTAAGATATATTTTATAGTATGATCTAACATAAACCCATTTATTTTTTTAGAATGTTAGGTTATGATATATGATATAAAAATCCATTATAGAACAAGGGTTTGTGAAAGAACAACCTATCGTTACAAAATTACGATATATGTGATACCATAACATATTGTCGATAATTTTAGTATTAGTTTTCATATTAGGTGATATGAATTGTATCTTATCATTGGAATTTATGTCATAGTGTATGATTAGTATAAAAAAACTCATCTATATTAGTAATATTTTATAAATGATAACAGTATTATCAGTAAAAAATATGATATAACTAAAAATGTTAAATTTTTGTATTTTGATACTTTTACTTACGGTTTATAAAAGGATTATAATATATATGTGTTAATCAATATAAAATGGTATTATACATGCCTCATTAAAATATAAAAATTTCATTATTATATCTCATGTTTTGAAAATTTAATAAATATTTTATTTATTTGATTATTAGTTTTAAATATTAATGTTTATAAGATCTTAATGGACTATTAATTTATTCTTATGATGTTTTTATTTGAAAAAATAGATTCTTTTATGTTGTTAATACCTTCATTACATCATATGTGTTATTTTATAATAATTTTTTTTCATATTCCTTAACCTGGGTTTTTTATATATGATAGGATATTGAAAATATTTATTCGTAAATGTTTCTTCGTATTAGGTTTTACTGTTATCATGAATTATGAAACCCTTGTGTAAATTATCCTCCAGGTGAGGGATACAGGTTAAAACTTCCTACTACCCTAGAGTCTTAGTCCTTATTCTAAAATGGTGGGGGTTGGTTATTTTTCTCTCTGAGCATAACCATGTGGAGTTTTTTAACATCAAATAACTTTATGAATTATCATGATGATCTTATTTACCTTATGCATGAGATGAATTTACATATGTATAAATATGGTTAGATCATATATTTTAATGGGTAAAAAAAAATTTGGGATTTTTAATGAGTTTCACTTTAATGTGGCATGAAAAAATTAATAATGTGAATATAATAGGTATTACAAATATAAAATCATTAGAATCATTCATACAAAAAGGAACAAAAAATTTGAAAATAAAGATTTCATGAGGTGAATTTGGTTTAATATACATGTGATTTATACTAAATAGTTGGTATATTTAATTAAAAAATCCAATTTAAAATACTATGTGTAAGATTACTTTTAGTGAAATCACATTTCTAGATATTAATCATCTGACCATGTAGTTTCAAAACAAATAACAGTTTACATATATTATCTTGTGTAATTCATGGTGGTGGTGCTTAATACTAAGGGTTAAGTTACCACATCTTATTATGTTATTAGGGTGAAAATTAGATATAAAACCTAAGGGTAGGGATACTAGGGGAATAGATTTTTGTATCAAATAAATACTTGTTATGAACTAATAATTTCTTACTAAAGAATCAAAGAATAAAAACTATTGTGATTGACATGGTAAAATACCTAAAAAAATGAATGTGATCAATTTCACACAAAAATGAGGTTATTATATGCTAAATAATGTATCATATCACATTAAATGGAATCAGTTACGTAGTACTCATTTTTAAATGGTGTAATTTACTTTAAATCCCTTAATGAAAAAAGTTAAAACATGATACAAATATATATATATATATATGTTTTTTGTAGATCATTAAATTCATTATGAAAATAATTTTGAGATACCTTATAATTAGGAGTAATAAAATAGATTAAAATTTGTATCTAAGGTTGATAAGGGTTCTTAAATAGAATCATTATAAGAATTCGAATGAAAATGTTATAATGGTTAATTTCACAAACTCCAATTTGTGTATATTAAATACTGTGCATGCATAGAAATTTTTCTTGGTAAACATATAATCAAGGATTTTATTTAATAGAGAAATTGTGAAATAGCTCTACATGTCGGTAATGGAGAAATATTTTTTTCATTAAAATACATTATTTATGATATGAATTTACCATGTGTTATATTTCATGGATTATTGAACTATTATTATGTTCCTTCAGTACAAAAATATGGTTTTAGAATCTTGTATAAACAAGAGTGTATTTTCACTAATTAATAATAATAATAATTATTTTATACATAAAAATGAAATGATATATGAAATTAAGAATATGGTAAATGGTTTATATATTATAGATATAGGTAATCCTTTTATAACATTAAAATTAAGGAGTTCATGGTTTACTCCAATCCTAGTTATATATTACATTATCAAATTAGAAATTTAAATGAGTACATATCCAAATAATCCAAAGACATGAATTATTAGGACCATTAGATTATGAATTCCATAATTCAGGAAAATCTAGTTTTTAAGTAAAAAAGAACTATTAGTACTTTTAAAATGATCAATATGGGGGTGGATTGACTTTCCAATAAAATTATTATTTTTTAAATTAATTAAAAAACATCAATTTAAAAATGACCAATTAATAATTATATCAAGTATTTATAATTTGATACCTTAAAATGTTATCTCAATGATAGCGATCAATACCAAGTTAAAAAAATGAAATTACATTGACTTTGAAAATATTATACTCACAATAAATAGTATATATTTCATATAGAAATTATAACTAATTTGTTTAAAAACACCATTTAGAAAACACATAGTAAAAACCCAAGGTTAGAATGAATTTTTAAGTGAATAAAAACTGAGAAAAGAAGTAAACAATTAAATACAATAGTAGAAATGAAAATAAGGGATTTGGTTAAATACTAAATCCTAATCCTATCTACCTGATAGTAAGCCACTATTGAGAATGTTTATTAAAATAAATAAACTAATTTGTAACCTAAATCAGGTGAACCTGATCTAAAACATGGATTAGGATAAAATCATGTAGATATACACATGAAACCAAGGACAAAAAAATCCACATTATTATCTATACATGAGAGAATAAATCAAGTGAAATATAGATACATTACATCTGAGTACTATTATTTACAATGAATAGGTATATTATAACTATGTATATTGAAATATATAGTAGAAATTTAATGTAAATAGAAATAAAGAGAGTGAAGATTGAAGATACATTTGATGAAAATATTTATCATTTTGTGTTTAGATGATCATTAATGTTACATTTTCATTATATTATCTTACTGTTTGTTCATGAGAAAATGGAGTAGTTATTAAAGTTTTCTTAAGTTAATTTACATTGGAGTACAAAAAAATATATTTTCAAAGAGTGATAATAAGTGTAACCATGCGATCAATAAACCATCATTCATATATATTCATCATGTATAAGGATTCATTGTATTTTAAGAATACTAACAAATATATATAAATTGGAAGATAATCACAACAGATATCATTGGACATAAAAAATATTCAACTGTTCCAAAACATTCATTAAATGAAAAAATTATAGCCATTGAAATCATAGGAAATGAATACCAATACTTGAGGTTTATCCGTATGTAAATATGTCTTATATTAGTATTCTATGGTCTTGAATCTAGTATGTAATTTACTAGAATTTTTATGTAAGTTTTTCTTTGACCACATTCCTTATTTAAGTGTTTTTGAGTAATACATCACATGGGTGAAGGGTTGGGCACCTGATGGATGGTTTTGGAAGGTTACAAAATCATTCAATGGGGTTCATGGTTCGAGTAAAATTTTGGAAAATTGGTGTGGTTATCTCATGGGAAATGTTAATTTTTTTTGGATAGCTACTTCATATGGATCACAGTTTTCACATCCTTAGAGCTAACCATGAATCATTATCTAGAAAATTTCTTCACTCAGCACATAAGAAAAATTAAGTTTGGTGCACGATTTACCAAACTATACATCAAAACTATACAGGTATACAAAATAGGTTGTAATACTCATATGGTTAGTGTAAAGTTTGGTATGTTGTGAAAACAAACCATGAAGAAAATATTAATCGATCCATAAATTTGAATTTTAGCTTAAAACTACCTTTAAACCCTCTATTATTCCTCCTATTCTTAGTGATCTCAATCCTACGGAATAATGTTTATTTTCATGGTGATTTAACTCTATTAAAATTCTTATTATGGTGGATCTAGGGCCTTTTTCATGATAATTCAATGTAAGAGGTTTTTGACATGTTTTTGGTGCTTCATCTTGATCACCTATCCAATTCATTGGAGAAATAAGATATCTTCTCTATCATGGATAGATCGTGGAATTTTATTAAGTTCTAATATGGGATTCTTAGTTTATTACTAGATTGGTGTAATGATCTAGATAATTTCTATTATTATCTGGAATTGATCTCGATATACAATTAATATATGTTCTCTTTGGGTGAGTTTATATACTGATGAATTTTTTTCTCCATTCTAGAATCCTAATTTTGATTAATCAAGATTGGTTCTAGGTATCATAAGTGTAGAGGCATGATTCTGTGATGGATTATGGTAATTATCAGTTTTTTGGAATCAATACTATTGAGGTATGAAGTCTATACCAAATATGTAATTTGTTTAAAGATAATTTACATGATTGGAATGTGTGTGTGTGCATGTGTTGCTTTTAAAACCATTATGTGATATGTTATACTTGTGATTTTGAATACTGTGTGTGTATTTATAATGCAAGACCTACTTATTGTGTGATAGTATTTTCATACTTTATTATTCCCAATTATGCGTGAATATTGTGGCAGCATGTACTACTACAACATGGTGTGAATGATGATAATGAGACCTGATGACATGGTAGGGTTATATAATTATTATGTCATGAATCAAGATAGAATATGGCATATGACAAGCTTTATTCCTAACCCATGTCTGATTCAAGAGTGTGATGTCTATATGGGATAACAAAGTAGTGGGTTGGGCATGAAGACCATAGGGACTGACCTGAGGATGAGATTGGTCTTCGAAAACCATGTATATTGATAATTCATTTTTTATGGGACTCAATTAATGATATGGGTTTTCCTTGTGTCTTGACTAGATTTGTGTTTACATATGAGACCTTCATTCTAGCTTAGAGCTGATGCATGTATGATCAGGGCCTATGAAAGCCTAGTTAGTAAATGATCAGCAAATATATGATTGGTTTTACGTGTTTGAATTTACATACCATAATGACATTAAAACCTATATACAAGTTCAATTTATATTTAGGAGGGATTTTTTGTCCTGTAGGAACTATTAAAAATATGGGATTTAACATCTTAATTATAACGTTGGTTTCCTATAAACAAATGTTAAATGTTTTTGGAAACTTTTAACGTTTATTTGTGTAAGGAAACTTGAAAATTCAGAAAAATAAAAACAAATGCGTCATTTTTCTTAAAATAATGACATAAAATATTATTCTAAAAATCTTTCAACGTTGATTTTGTTGAGAACCAATGTTGAAAACTTTAAATACAACTTATTGATCTTAAACCATCATTTAATATTTTCCAAATATCCATTTCATCTTGAACATTAACGTAACTGATGCCGCCCAACATTATTCAACCTTTATTTTCATCATTTTAATCATCTTTAAAAAATTGTTTCTCTCACTTACCCTCAATATATCATCCTTTTTAATTTTTCATTATTGAAAAATAGTTTTTTTCTAGAAACCAATATTTTTTTCAACCTCAGAACCCTCAACCCCTTTAGGATAATATAAACTTATTTTTTCCCTTTTTAGTTATCTTTACACCATCATTGATCATCAATATTTCATCATTATTCATTTTTTCAAGATTCCTAATGATATTTAGTTCTTGAAACCCCTTTATTAATCAACTAACAACTGTGGAAAAAGGATTATGTTTGTTATTTTTAATCATTTTTTCAATCAAGTTTCCTCAATCTTTCATTCTTCATCCTTTCACAATCTTTGAGGGAGTATATCTATATTCATGATCAAGTTAGCATTATTCAAATCTGCATTTTTAAGTTATTTTTTGTATTTAAAATTGTATATAGTGTCAATGAGATATATTATATTTTAGTTTTGTTCTATAATGTCTTTGATCTACTAGGTATTCCAATGATTACTGATCTTGACTATATTATGAGTACTATGACTAACATATATTAATGGTTGTTGATTTGAGATTATTTTATGCTAATACTTTATTATTATTTTCTATTGGAATTATGATTGATCTATATTACCATTTTTGTTCTTTTTGTAAGAATAAATTCATCTCTTATTCTATCCTTGGAATGCATTATATTTTCCCTATATTTTTTATATATGTTTAGTTCCAATGAGAAATTTTAATTTTTTTGTTTTAATGATTCATTTATTTTATATCTTAGAGGACTGCCCTATTTTTAAATATGTTACTTTCATTTATTAAATTCAGTTAATTCACATGTTGAAGATATGTAACTCATATATAATAAAAGTGGAAATTTTTCATTTATAGTTTTATTTTAAACTAGCATGAAATATATTAACTTTCAAAGGTTTCACATGAGTTGTAAAGTGGGTACCTATTGATAATTTTTTCTCATACCAATCATATTCAATATTTATCATTATTCCCTATTAAAACTAATTCATATTACCCAATTATCATAGTTTTCTAGAATATTTTTTAGAAAAAAATAAGTGGGATAAAAAACCAGGTTTAATATATTATAATAGTATTTTTTTCTAAATGATTGAATATTATGTTATAGAGAAATAGAATGTTTACATGACTTCCCTCCCATATTACCATATTGTTCTAGGATATTTCATTTAATTAGTTATTTATATTTTCTTCTTATTGTAGTTAGTTATACATTTAACTATATTTTTTTAACCTAATAAATTTATAATTATTGTTGATACTGAAATTTTTGAATTTATTTTTGATGTTATTTAATATAGGATAACTAAATAGTAATATTGCTTACTCTCTTAAAGGATATATGATGAACATAAGCTATGTTTTGTGATAATAATTTAAAAAAAGGAATTTAACTTGAAAAAAGTATCCTTAGCTCTTTAATAATCCCATCGACAATAGTTTATAATTAATTATTTAAATAAAATAAATTGAATTACTAATTTATTTTTCATTTCATACCTAATAATTGTATATATTTCCCACCTCATCACCAATCGATTATATTGTATTTTTTTGATGTTTAAAATTTATCTATTTATCTATTTTTTTTTTAAAAAATTTATACATCCAAAGATAATATTATTTTCTATTCTAATTTTTACTATTTAATGGATCATCATTGGATAAATTTTTGAATAAAAATTAAATAATATGAAAAATAGTTGATGATTGTTTTTAATTTTCAGAAAATATCTTTGAAACCCAGATTTTATCTTTTTTCTATGTTGGAAGTGTTTGAATATGAAGAAGTTGAATTATTGAGTTTCAATGATTATCTAATTTTTTATGTTTTTAATAATTATTATAAACATTGGATATGTAATGGTGAATACAAAAAATTCAAAATATAATTCTGATGAAAATATTCAGAATGAGGTTGAGGATCATATTGAAAAATTAATACATGCTGTAGGATTTGATACCATTGAGTGAAGAGAATTGGTTGAACAATTTTACGGTGTTTCTAAGAAACAATTATTCTGAATATTGACTAAATATATAGTGTTATTATCTATTATGATATTAGTAATAATGAAATAAATAAATGAATGGTGTGATTAGTGTTTCCTAATATAATTCATCTATTAAAAGGGATAGTTCAAAAAGGCAACATGCTTCTAGATTCCAATTATGAAGAATAAAAAATATTATGCCTAATAGTATTGGGTTATAAAAGGAAACATGACTATCCAAATGATAATGTGTTTTATAGGATGGAATAAAAATATTTTTCAAAATTTCCTAAATGTGGGACATCATGTTATTACATGGATAAAAAATTCAACTCGGGTTAAATATTAGGTATTGAAATTTTACCTCATGATAAATCAATTTGTTACATTCCAATAATTTCATTTGATAATTCCTTCAAATAATTCCAATATTTCAACTCTAACACATTATTAAGTATTAAAATCAAACCTCCTGATAAATAAAGTTTTTATCATACAATAATTTATTTTTTGAAGGATCTATTTAAAAATTTAATGATAAAGAAAACATAAGATTGAATAAAGATGAGAACATCTCTGATGGTAACATAAATAACCTAACTAATTAACCACTGTGGAAGAGATTTGATACATTATTTCATGATTTTTGTTGTGATTTTAGAAATCTCATAATTGGAATTTGAAAAAATGAAGTAAATCCTCATCGGATCCTAAGTATCAAACATAGTTCCTGGCATGTTTTTTTAGTTATTTTAAACTTGTTACCAATTGTTTCTTTGAAGAAAAAATATTTTATGATGAGTTTGATAATATATAGTTCAAAACACCCATGGAACGATAATTGTGTTTATATATCACTATTGATTGATGATTCTAATCATATATGGGATAAAAGTGTTACAGTTTTTGATGCATAAAAGAAAGAGTATTTTCTTTTCTCATGCTATTATAATTCTCACTATTAATGACTTTAAGGAATATACAAACTTATATTCATCATATTTATGGGACATAACATATGTCCACTTTGTAAATTATAGAATTTATATTATCAATTTCAAAAGGAATTATTGATAGTTTACATGGGACATGAGGTATTTTTTAATTGATCATCCTAATCAATGATTTAAAAAAGCATGTAGTTGGTTATTGGAATATAATCCCCTCCAAACGATTTTCAATTCAATAATATTATGAACGGGTAAAAATTATTTATTTAAAATTTGGAAATAAAGGAATTATTATTCAAAAAATATATGGAGGATACAATATTTATTTTTAGAGTTTCTTTATAGGATATTATTAATGTCAAAACATAATATTTATGTTATGCATGTTGAGAAAAACATATATGACATTTGTTTTGAATTTTTAAGCATAAAAATGAATAAAAAAGATAGATTTCATGCTATATTGGACTTGATATCAATTACAATACATTTGGAGTAATCTCCCACTCTGAATGGAAAAATAATATATTTACCATCATCTTTTCACATATTAAGGAGTGAGAATATAAATCTTTATCATTGTATTAATGATATTAACGTACACAATAGATATTATTAAAATGTAAAAAAAATTAGTGATATTGACAGCATGAAAATTAACAAGAATGAAATATCATGATTATCATGGGTTAATTCAAAAAATGCTACTGGTCACATTGTGTGGTATGTTTCTTACACTTTTCAGAAAGATAGTCATTAGGTTAGGTAATTTTGTCATGTCCATTTGTAGTAATTTCATTGATCTAAATTTGATAGATTTGTTATAAAATAGGATTGATATTATAATTTTTTATTTATAAAATTATTTTGAACCTAATTTTTTTAATATAATGGTTTGAAATGTGAGTCTTCTAGTAAAAGATATAAGAAAATGTGATCCTATTTATTTACATTGCATGTATCCATTCATAAGATATTAGATAATTTTAAAGGAATATTTTAAAAATTATTATCTATATGAGGAATATATTGGTAAAAAATATGTATTAGAAGTGGTTCTTTAGTTTTTTACTTTTTATATGTATGAATTGGAGTATATTGGTCTCCCTATATATCAACATATGAATGTTGATAGTGAAGTCATAGTAATTTGATGCCTAAAGTTATATTTCATTCCATGTGATGAAGGAAAATTTATACATTTGGAACAAAAGAGATGAGGTTAAAACATATATATTATCACATATTGCTTAATTAAATATACGATGTCTAAAAATAATTGAAATGTGGTTGATAATTGGGAATAAAAATACATTTTTTAGGGTATAAAGAGAAATTAATCCGAGATATATCTACATTAAAAACATTTAAATAATAAATATAAGGACCATCTATTAATGTGACCACATGGTATGATTTTTATATTAATTTTTATCATACTAAGATTTAAATATATGCCTCATTTTATATATATTTAATATATTTGATAGATTGAGGTGCAGACAACACCAATCATAAACTAATCACAACATACTAGTAATATTATTATTTTAAAATGACTATTATAATAAAAAAATTAAATTGGTGGGAGTGAATAGGAATATATTTATTCTGAAAAATATATGAGGTTCAAATTTCATAAAAATTTATTTATTAATGATTATAAAATTAACATACAATTTTTTAATAAAGAATTTTCATTTTTCAAATGAAGGATTTCTAGAAAATGATATTTTTATGAGAAATAAATATAATTAAATTTTTACACTTTTAGAAATTTTATTTGATACAAATAACTTCTTTTTTGAAATATTAATATTAAAATATTGTTTTTTTTAAATTTTTAAGAATTTTATGAAAAGATTTAGTTTTCACTGAATAGTGAAAATTACTGAATTTTATAAAACTATTACATAATTTTTATTAAAAAGACTTTTATTAATTAAATTATTTTGAAATTTAAGATTATTATACTTTATATATATTTAATATAATTAATTTCATTTTTATTACAATTATACCTTATTTTCATAGAAGTACATTTTATTTCCAAAAAATGAATTTTTCAATAAAATAGTTTTGTTGTTGTGTATTGTGAGAAAAATTTTAAATTAAATTGTTATAATTATATATTTTTAATTCTTAAAAATGGATTCAAAATTTTTATTCTTAATATCTAAATTTATAAAAAAGATCCCCTTTATTTTTGACCAACATGAATTGTAAACTCAGAAATTTTTATTGCTACGATAAAGGATAAATTGTATAATTTAGGTTACAAATTAAATTATAAAGACTATAAAATATCCCTAAAAAAAATTATTTGAGGATTCCATTTAATGAATAAAACATTAATTTTTCTTTATATGTCAATTTATTACCATTTGGATGAGGTTATATTATTTATAATATTTTATTTTATGAAATATCAACGATGTCACATTCATATTTTTAAAGACTATACCATTATTTATATTGTTTTATTTAGAAGGAATCATCAACTATTAATACTATTTCTAATTATAATTGAATTTTATTTATCATAGTAATTATTTTATTTATTAGTGTAAAAATAATTACCCTAATTTCTTGAACAATACTAATTTAGTAATTAAATTTTTAATGGAAATATCAAATAAATGATATTAAAAATATCAAAATAAAATTGATTGGAATAAATAATCCCATACATTAATTTTATAGATGTCCTAGACATTTTTCCATTTTAATAAAATATATTTTTTGGATGTTATCTTATATCAATATTTTTCCAAATATCAATGTAATTAATAGTATCAAAATTGATACTATTGATATTTTAAAATAAATAATATTTTATTAAATTATATAAAATTCATAAAAATATTATATTTGAAAAATGTCTTGGGATAAATTTATAAATTTCATTAATATTCTATTTATGGGATGTTTTACATTTTATAGTAAATATATCAACCATATAAGTGTAAAAATACATGTCACCACTGTAAGAAATAATGGGGTTAAATAAGGGTTAAAAAAGATAAGGGTAAACATATGACCTAAAATTGTCTAATAATTGTTGTATAAAATTATTTATTTTTATAATCATATTATAAGTTAAATACCCTATTTTAATCCATTAAAAATATAAAATTAATTTATATTCATTTCATATTTAGAGAGTTTCCAAAAGTGCCCCTTAACTCAAATATAAAAGGTCACCTCCCCCCTCATTTAGTCACACCACCTAGAGTCATATATCTCAACCATAATATAACCATTTTACTTTTAAATATCCTTATACAAGTTATATAAGTTTTATTCATTCCAAAATACCTACCATAGGTACCCTAAGAGAAGTTATAAGGGATATCTACCAAAGAAGTGGTAGTCGTCTTTACCAACTCTTTCATGTTTATTTCATATTCTACAAACTCTTCATGATTTATTTAGATGATAAATTAATAATATATTATAATATATATATTCAGAGATTTTATTTTGATTATGGTACAACTATATTACACCTTTTATCCATCCTATAAAAAACAAAAGCTCCTATCGTGTGTACGTACGACTTACCCTCTCTACGTCATGGTGTATTTTTTTTCATCACTAATTTAGATGGAAAATTATAATGAAAATAATATATATGTATGATAATTATTAAATTATTTTGGTTCAATAAATATTAAAATACCATCCAATTACATACCCTTTCACTATAAAGGGAATAATATCGCCACCCATGCATTCGTACGACCTACCGTCTCCACGACATGATGCTATTCATTTTCTATGTTCAGCATTAAATAATTATTATAAAAATTTATATAATGGATAATTATGATATCAATTACATTAATATAATTCTGGTGATGATTTAACTATATCACATTCAAAAAAATCAGGACTTACATGACAAAACATGAATAAGAAAATAAAGCAGTTAACACCCAACCCAATGGTAATGTAAAAATATAATCCAGAAAAGAGTGATTAGATGATATAATACGGTAATATATGATATACTTAATATGAATATGGATTTATTATATGTTAATAACCCGATTTTAACCCTTATATAGCATGTTAAATCACATTCCACTAAATTAAAGTGCAAGGTAATAATTTTTTATCTCACTTTTATTTGTGTGGGATACATGCCTTATTCACCACACATTTTTTGTGGTTTATATGCTTCCCATTTAATATAATCCCATAAATCTACAAATATTAATGGTATTTAATATTTTATTTGATATTATGGGGATTCTAATTCAGTTGATTTTAATGTGGTAATGGTTTATTTCACAATCTCATTAATATTCAAGATTGTTTAAGCATAAGTCTCTAATGAGGAATGATTTTTTACACATCGAGGATTGAAAAATTATTTTATATTTTTTAATATTTTACAACTAATGTTTAAATTCATTTTCACCAAATTTTTACTTTTTAAGTACATTTTTAAAAGGAATATTCATGACATTTTTCAAAATAAGGTACTTTATCAATTATCATAAAACAAGTGTCAAAAGAATATTTTTTCAAGTTTTATGGTATGAAAATAATTTCCTACCATAATAATGAATAGTTATTTATTAATTTATTTACATGTTTAAAATCATATTTTAAAATAAAATGGATTCATTTTTATATACGTAGATTTTAGAATTAAAAAAATTCTATGGAAAATGCGACTTTTTCTGCATTATATATTCTTGTAATGTCTTTAAAGTATTTTGATGTATGGAAAAATCCTTTGATCAATTCTATGTTGATTATGTTCTTTAATTATACCATTTATCATATTTATCTGGGTGGTTTATGAATATTTAACTATAGAAATATTGATAAAACTTTTTTTTAACTTAATATGGATAATTTTTGATAAATAATTTTTTTTATGAATTAAATTGATAATTTTATATATGAGGAATGAATTGGATAGGAAATAATGGGTGTGAAATATATATAGAAAAATTATTGATGCATCGTTTTTCTCATGGGACAAATTAGATACCAAACCAAATTGGGTTTTTACTTTGTAGTTTTATCCTTTCGTGTGAAAGGTATTGAAAGTAGTGGTGTATTAGGAAAAACATTACCATATTGTACCCAGTAGTTTTAATCCATCTTAAGAAATGTATTTATGGTGGATTTACCATAATTCCTGAGATACATGTATCCAATAAGTAAGCATTGCCTTCATTAAGATTTCAATTATTATTATCCATAATATTCTCACAATGATATTTTCTATCGATGCATTTGATTCTTAGTTTATTTATTAAATGGGATTTTTACTCATTTATTTACCATTTTATGTTTATTATACATATATATTAATGATATATTTCATTATATATAACCCTTACTATGAATTTCATTCCACCCATATTTTTTTCTTTTTTATATGAGTTAATGATGAATACTATGATTTTTTTGTTAGGATATTATTGAGAAAGTTATGTTATTATAAAAAAACGTATTGTAATTTTGGTCTTCAAATGTTATATGATAATAATATATGCATTAGTTTACCAATACTACTAAAATATTCATTCCTTCAGGATTTTATTACTTGTATATATGAAAATGTAATAAAATGACCACCAACTCTGGGATAATCGGGTCAAAAAATTTATTATTAGTATAATATAACATTTAGTATAATCCTTAGGAATAATATTTAAGAGAACATAAATTAAAAAACGAAACCATAGGACATAATTTAAAAATATATCCAATGAAACTGATAATATTCTTTAGAAATGAGTTATACCTGAATTTTCAATTTATGTTGATTGTTTCATTTGTTTTGAAACTATACATTATGTTTCATAATGTTATGATTTAATATATTGTATTACATTGTTTATAAATGGAATGTATAAGACGGAATGATAACCATATTAATGAATGTAATCCATGTAGGGATTTCTCTCCTAGGAATGATAATGATGTTGGAGTAGGAGATGCAGTAGGCACAAGTGCAACTGTTGGAACTGAAAAATTTATAACTATATTGGATAGATTAATCAAGTTACGAGTAACAAACTTGAAAATAGGAATAAATATATGATCTACTACATGGTGTAACAATGATAGATAGTTTTTCTTTAGAAACCTCCATTATTCAAAAGAACTACAAATCAATTTTTTTTGAGAAATTGATTAGTTTGTTAGGGAATATATTTAATTCATTTGGAATTATTGAATGGGATAAGGTTATCATGAAATCTTATCGTCCATAATGGGATGAAGATCAATGGTGGTCATTTATTTACAACAATAATTATGGATAAGAAATAAAAATCATTAATTTGGGGGAATTTAAGAATATTTTCGTGGATAAATAGTTTCCACAAGAATAATGAGGGGATATGGAGAGAATGTAATTAAGTCTAAGAAAAAACAAAGATAAAAATATTTCTAAGTATGAGATAAATTTATAAGGATTTCAAAGCATTCATTTAACTATGTACATAATCAAAAGAGTAAGATTAACCTTTTCCATGATGTGGTTAAACCAATTCTTCTAATAGTTCTAGTCTCCAAAACATTTTCATCAATGCAGGTTATTTTATATTATGATAACATGAATGAGAATAAATTATTCATGTATTAGGGTTTTGAAGGAATAAAATAGAATAAAATGTTATAACAGAAAATTTTATAAGGGGAATAAAATAAATAACTAACACTACACATGTGATAGTTGTAGAAAAAAACAATCTGATACTTTCTTGATAGGAATGGGAGTTTTCTAAAAATGTTGACAGAAAGGCCACTAGGCTCATGATTGAAAAGTAATGAATGAAGTGTCCAATTTACAAATTTCATGACTGTAAAGAGATGTGTCTCTAAGAAAATGAATTTCCCCAAAGTTAAGGGAATATGGATCAAAATAAGAAATGGGGTCAAGGTTAATCATATGATGTTACTACAATCAAACTAGATTGATTAATGTATTTTTTTATTTGGTGTCAAGACCTGTCCTTAAACATGACGCAATCAAGTAAATTATACTAGAATTCAATTTCATACATTCCTAAATATCTTTTAGGTTTATAGTTTTAGATAATTAAATGTTAACCTCTTATATAGAAACTCATATATTACAAAATATACACTTCTACTCAATATTCAATTTTTCAAAATAATAACATTTTTAAACAAAACATGATTAATTTCTATAAAAAACATCACTACTTTAATCAGGAATTAATATCATACATTAACTATAAAGAACATTGATATTTTTTTAAAAATGGAATGAGCACAAAATGATCTATAAAGTACAAAAAAGAAAGAATGAAACTGTTATACCATGAATAAATTTTTTTTAAAAAAATTATAACATTTATACATAAATCATAATATCTTTATCATACATTATGAAATAATATGTTCCTGTAAAACCATGTAAATCATACATAAATCATAAAAGGTAATTTGTGGAATCATTTTCATATCACTCCTACATATAATATAGATCTCCTCGAAACATAGGGGGTATCCATCATTCTTACACTTGGAATAACCATTGTAGTATATTCCCATTGTCACTTGGGAGAAACATAACTAGTTAAATCCTATCCTTTTCCCAATTCTTTAGAGAGCTATAACAGGATCACTCTCCCTTGGTATATCATAGAACCACCTTTCATCATAAAAATTTCCATGATCCACAACACGATCATAAAACATAAATCTTGCATAAAATAATCTTTGTTGAGGAAAATAAATTTCCCCATTTTGAAATCATTTTTCATTTTTAAGAAGCCTCACACTTATCAATGAAAACATATTATTTGAAAATAAACTTGTAAACATGTAAAGGTAAAAAATAATCAATAAATAATAATTAAGGAATAAAAATAATATTGTGATAGTTAATTAAAAAATCATTATTTTAATAAAAAGAGTTTATCTTGGAATGAGTATTTTTTTAAACAAAGTATCTTACCTTGTCTATGAAAACATTCATCACTTGAACTTAATGTCCTCGATAATTAAATTAAATTACTTAATTAAAAATTCAGAAGCTTTACGACATATAATTTCTCTACTAACAATTTATTAAGTTTATTTATGGAAATTTAGATGAGTTATAAATATTATAATTTTCGTTCTAGGAGAATTCATTTCATGGATTTATTGTTGGTTCCCTTGAGTTTAACTGTGAGAGTTCTTATCAAAAGGAAGTAAAACTACCAAAGTTGAATATAATGGTATTAATATGTTTCCATAATTTTAAATGATCTCATTTATAATTTTTTTTTTGATATGATGATGATTCATTAGATAAAACATTAATGATAAATGTTCATTATGTTAATGGCGGGTTTTCCAATCATCCTAAAAAGGTTCCATTTTATTTAATTATTATGCATAGAAATTTGTTACAGAAAATGTGAACATTTTATATAATACATATTAAAATTTGGTATGATTATAATAGTGTTTTATGACCATCCTTGAAAGTGGTAATGAAATATAAAAAATTATCATCCACGATGGTAGTGAATCAACACGTCCTGGATGATGTTTTAATTTTTTAGAATAATATGATAATAGAAGAGGTTTAATGATGGATATTAGCTTAAAAAAAATAAAATTTATATATATATATGATACTGGAGGAATCATGCTAGTTTGGATATGGGTGGTGTGGATAATGTTGAGAGAATGAATTTAAAATAGAGAAAGGAGGATTTTACCTCTTAAATGATGTCTCCTTGGGAACCATCATAAGACACTTTCTATTTGCCTCTTGGTGAAAACAGAAAGTAATTTACATGATGAAGAGTCTTGGGATTGTAATTGTGACGAATTTGGACAAGCATAAAGGCTTATAAGGTGTGCATTAAATATGTGTTGTGTGGTTTAAATACCATAAATATTTGTATATCACTATTCATAAAAAAAGAAAACTATTTCAGAAAAATCCAAAAAATTAACCCAAAGCCTTTTTTGATGTGTAGATGTCAGAAAAGGACTCAATTTTTTGAAAATATTTTTATAAACATGATAAATTTAATTATATATTTAATTATAAATTTAAATAATCATTTATTATAAAAAAACTCATTTTTATATTAGAATTGATTTTATAAATCTTTGAAAAATAAATTAACGTCTCAAAAAAATTGTCTTTGAATTATTATAAAATAATATATTAATTTACGTATCCATTTTAAGAAAATGGACTTTCTATTAAATAATTTTATTAATTATAAAATTTTAAATAAACATTTATGTTTCACAAAAATCCCAACTCTAAATTTTAATTTTTAAAAAATGTATATACATATTTCATGAAATAAGTAATTAATTATTTCATTTCTAAGATACCCGAATTTTATTTATAATTTCATAGGTGAGGATATTATTTTAATGTCTATTTTACAACAGCTAATAGTCACATTACTATACCAATATTCAGGTTACTATTCCATTTGTATAGATTCCTTAAATTATATAATTAAAAATTGATTCATTATACATTTATAATGAATTTAACTTTTTAACCCCATAATGAAAACAAATTATTCTATAAATTCCTTTGTTTTTACATTTCCACCATCCTTCTAGAAAGTTCATCCTATCAATTCTATTCACTTATACAATAAGTGATGAATCCATTTATCTCACAACATTTTCAAATTCCCATGTTGATTCTTCAACCATGTGTTTTCTCTAAAAAATCTTAACTAGGTGAATTACCTTATTTCACAATACTTGTCCTCTTTGATCCAGAATCTGAATAGGAATTTCTTCATATGAAATTTTATCTTCAAACTTAATAACATTAAGTCTCAAACATGAAATGAAAATGCGACATACATTCATAATATCAAAACATCAAAAATGTTTTTTTATGGAAAAAACTCATAGGTAATGAAACGTGGTAGGAAAATAATAAAAAAATTTATATAATTTCATAGGATCCAAAGAAATGTGGCCTCAGATTCCTATTCATACCAAAATGCATCATACATTTCCGCAAAGAAACCTTGAGAAATATGTGATCACCAACCTCGAAAGAAGGATCGTTCCTTCAGATGTCCACATAAAATTTGTTCCTGCTCTGAACTTCCCTTAAGTGTCACAGAATCATCTAAAATTCACTTCTATTTCCTCTAACAATTTGAGTCCCGTCAAATTTATTTCGCCTAATTGATCCCAAAATGTGGGAGTTCTTCACAACATACCATATAATACATAAGTGGCCTCAATTGGTATAATTCCATGAAAATTGTTATAATAATAAAAATCAATCAAATAAATATGTTGATCACAACATCCATGGTAATCCATTGAAAAACATGGAATCGTATACTCAGTTTTATAAATTGTTCATAATGAATTTCAATCATATTGTGGATGAAAATCAGTGTTTAAATTTAATTAATTTCCCAATGAATTCTACAGGCCTTTCCAAAATACATAAGTTAACCTAGGATCAGAATCAAATATAATAAGAAGATGAACATAGTGTAACCTGGCTATCTCTTTGATATAAAATTGATAAAGCTAATCTGAAGATATATTATCTCAAATAGAAAGAAAATGTGGAGACAATGTTAGTTGATCATTATTATCCCAAATCACATTGTCACTATGAGAATATTTTGGTAATCCCACTATGAAATATGTGGATATATTTTCCCATTTACACTCGAGTTTTTAAAAAATAACAAGTACCCCCTTCTATAATTATCTTTATGCTTCTACCAATTGAAAATTCAAATATTTCATGGAATAGTCTAGAATATATCTTTTCATTCCATTACTTCGATAATAATCTTGAAGGTCTTACTATATCATTAATCTATTAGGATGAACTAAGAATGGAGAACTACGAGGTTATATTAATAACACTTTATTCAATAGTTAATCACAAGGCACGAATAACTTCTTCTCAAATAAAAAAAACATTCTTTATAATTGTTAAATTCTAGAAGCGTAGCCTCTTTAATCAAGTGTAATTTTTTCTGAAACTAATGATCTTCCTTCTGCGCTTATAAAGTTTTTTTAATAGAGATGATTATAAAAATAGCTGAAACAAAATAGTGTAATTTTATATGCCAAAAAATTCCAAGAAAAAATTCATGAATTCATTAACCAAGGAGTGATTTCCAAATTTAACTTGGTTAATGTAGCAAGATATTTATGAATGATGGCATCTACCACTTTTTTTCTATATAGGATGGTAATTGACCAGAATATCATAATCTTTTATTAGTTATATCCATATTCTGTTACGCATTTTCATTTCCATTTGAGTGAATATATATTCTAAAATTCTATCATCATTATATATTTCATAGTTTTATCCATATAGATGATGTTATCCAATTTTTTTAATGAAAAATCAATATTTTTTAATTCTAAATCACATGGTAGATAATTTAACTCGTGTGGTTTTAGATTCTATGAAGTACAAAAAATTACCTAATCATTCAACATTAAAATTAAACAATATACCTTTAAATAATCATCAATATAGATTAAAAACCCACTATTTCTAGAAGGAAGGTCTAAAACTAGAGAATTCACCATTATTTTTTTAGTTACTAACAAAACATCACATTCTTCTATCCATACAAATTTAACCCCTTTACATGTGAATGTATTAGTAGGGATACATAACTGGGTATTTTTTAACAAATTATCGATAATAAACTTCTTATCGAAGAAAACTATAAATCTCCATAACATTTTTAGTTATTTTCCATTTATAAACAACTTTTGTTTTGTTGGGATCCACTATTAATCAATCCTTATTTGAAATGTTCTAAAGAAAAGACATATTTTGTAACAATAGTTCAAATTTTCTAAATTTCCCATATAACATCATTTCTCTTAGGGTTTGTAGAAGAAATTTTTTTCATCATCCTTATATATTAATGAATAAACTAAAATATAATCAATAAACCCAATAATAAAATTATTCAAATATTCAAGGAAGATTATATTAATAGGATACATCAATATAGCATGATAATTTTTCAAACTAATAGAAATAAAAAACACTTAATACCCATTTATAATACGAAACATTGTTTTCAGATTGTTATCCTCATTCACCTTCCATTGATGATACTCTGATCTAAAGTCAATCATAAAAAAATACTGATCTCCTTGGTCCTGGGAAAACAAGTAATTGATATGTGGAGGATGATACTTATTCCTAATAGTTATGAAATTCCTATCTCTATTATAAATACAAATCGTCAAAAAACCATCTTTCTTATTTGCAAAAAATAACATCACCCCAATGTAATGTACCCAAATGAATTAAATCATTATCAAGAATGTCCTAAAATATATATATTTTTTGTTAAATATGTTCCACTTTAGACATTAGATTAAGAGGTTCTTAAATAGGTTTATAATATAAGACTAAGTTAGTAGTACAATAAACCACCAAATTATAAATAATACTAGGAAACTCATCTGAAAAACCATCATGATATTCATTTACCACCATCTAATCATTTATATGAACACTTCCCTTATATTAAAAAATATTTAAAAGATAAAATTTATTTCCTTCTCTTAATTGTTTCTCATCTTCCTAATATGTTAAAAATTATATGGGTTTATTACTGTTTAAATCAGGAAACTCATTATGAAATATATCTTTATCTCTATAATAAATCATATCACGATAAAAAGACAGCTAATACATACCCAGAATTACAAAAAAAATCTATTAAGGGAAAGACCATATTCTTTTCAGGTAAATTTTTCCAACAGAAATCAATTAGAACATTCGTATAACTTGTTTTTCCTATAATATTTTCCACCAGGTGTTTTTACCATAAAACATGGCTTCTTTTTTTGAGTTTTAATTTCCAATTTAACAAAAATTTCTTAGAAATTAAAGGATTTATAGACCTCGAATAAAACATGATATTATAAAAATTGAAGTAAAAAAGAAAATGTGCCTGATACCACTTCATTTAATGGCCCAATATTTTCTAAATTAGTTTCAAATGACATAACTACACCATTATTCTTATAGTACATATTTTTCCCATCATTCAGGTTCCTCTTTCGATAATCATTTTCATAATGACCCATCTTAATAAATGTAAAAAAATTTACTTCATGTATATTCTAATTTTTTTATACCACTACAATAATCTTTTTCACTAAAATTATGAGCCATTTTTCCTAAATTACCACATCAGAAACACTCAACAGAGTTCAAAATTAATTCTCATGTGTGTTTATTATCACTATTCTAAAAAACTAAAAACATAATGTTTTTACCAAAAAACTATTTTTTTTGCATTCTTTCCTTTTACCTACTATATTAGTTTTCAAAGAATATATGATCATCAAGAAAAATCCATTTCCACTTTATCATCACATCTAACATGTTTTTTTTATATTTTTAATTCAAGAGTAGCTAATTCCCATTAATATTGTTTATTTAATCCCGAGTAAAAACAATTTATTTTATTTTCCAAATTGTGAATAAAATTTAAAACATACTGTTCTAATTGATTGAATTTTTCTTCATCTTCAACCACAAAATCCTCTTACAATCTCACCATTAAGAATTTTTTTCCATCTTAAGATATATATACTTAGGAAACTATTTCTCATGGAAAATATTTTTGAAATCATCCCATCAAAAAAAATAAATCTCTTCACAATCCTTGATAGTCTTAACCATTGACCTCTACTGGTATTATTCACCTTAAATATTATTAATAGAAATAATAAAATTTTGATGTTCTAAATATCCCATGACATCAATAATATTTTGTATGTATTTAAGAAACCCTTTATCTACCAATATGATAGAGGATCCACTATATTGGGGAATGATTTTCCTTAAAAATGTTCCACCACTAAAATATTTCAATAGGTTCATCTACCATCTCTCATTAAAGGATGTAACCAAAAAAATTATTATGTAAACTGATCCATTACTGTCACAAAATGCTCAATTCTAATTTCCAATATTCAAGGTTGTGGATTCAAAAGGATACTTTCCACTTTGTGAATTCCTACTTTTTGTTCCCTAATTCTTCTTAAAAAACCCCATTATGAAAAGACTTTTATTATATGAAAAAACATAGTTATCTATAAATTATATAGCATTTCAAATTAACCATATACTAATAATAATTTATTGCTATACTATTATCATTATAATAACCCCTAAAGTAATATAATCCTAACTCTGATACAAACTACAAGAACTGACCTTAAAAATTACTTAATCTAATTAATTCAACTCAAATTAAACTTCAAACAATCTCAAGGATCTTTTAGGTTTATTATTTTAGATAATTGTATCATAAAATCATACTTAGAAAATCATATATTACAGTGTTTATAGTTCTTCTCGATAGTAATTTTTCTCATACTATGAAACTTTTAAAACAAAACATGATTTCTTTCTCTAATAAAACATCACAATTTTTAACATTAATTATTATCTTCCATTAACCATCCAAAAACCCAGTGAAAATAATTTTAAAACCTGGAAAGACACCCAAAATTTCAATATGGGACATAAAGTTAAGAATGAAACTATTTTTCCAGGAATAAAAACATTTTCAAAATGTTACACTTTTAAACATAAATCATAAGCTCCAATGATTACCTAATGAAAACAAATTTTTCTTATAAAACCATATAAACAACAAATAAATCATAAAAATTATATTTTGGATTAATTTTAATATCACTTTTATAAATATTATTTCTCTCATAGCTACATAGGTAATAACTATTAAGGTTACACTTGTAATTACCATTGAAGTATATTTATATAATCTTTTTGGCTAATCCTAAACGGTTAACTCTGTTCCTTTACCCAATGCGTTGGAGATCTATAACGGGATCACCAACTATTGTTTTATCATGGAACCACCCATAATTATAGAAATTATGAAGAACCATAGCATTTTCATTACACATAAATATTTCTTAAAATATACATTTTAGAATATAATAAATTTTTAATTTTTAAATCACTTTTCATTTTTAAGAAGGGGCACACCTATAAATGAAAAATAATTATTCAAATATAAAATTGTAAATTTTTTAAGGAATTTGGAATTTACAAAAATTATCATATTATCTATAATTTAAAAAACATTTCTTTATTAAAAATTGTTGCAACATGAAATGATTATTTTTAAAAAGAAACATTGTCACCATATGTATGAAAGCATTCTGCATCTCAATATGATGTCTTGGAGAATAGATTTATATTTATTAAATACCAAATTAATAACCTTTGGCTGATGTATATAATTTATTACCATTTTATTAATTTCATTGATGGAAATTTTGATGATATATAAATATCAAAAATAACCGTTCCAAGATCATCTGTTTCCTGACATTTTTGTTGGTTCTCTTGAGTATAATTATGGGAGTACTCATCAAATGGAAGAAAAACACTATAAGTGGAATCAAATGGTTTTAATATTTTTCAATAACATTAAATGATACCATATATAATTTTGTTTGATATAAAGATGAATCATTAGGTAAAACATTAATGAGAAATGTTTTTTTGACTATTTTTCTAACCATCACAAATGATTTTTGTTTCATTTAATTATCATGTATACAATATAGTTCTAGAAAATTAAAAAAGAAATAATATATATATTAAAATATTATTTAACCCTAATAATAGGTTTATTACAATACTTTATCTTATTAATGGAAAATGGAAAATCGCCTTCCCTGAAGGTGGTGAATTGACATGTCATGGAAAATATTTTCATTTTAATGAATAAGAGGATAAAAGAAGATGATTGATAATGGATATTACCAGAAAAAAATAAAATTATTTTTTATATATGATACTAGAGTTATAATTCTAGTCTGGATAGGTGAGGTTTGTATATGTCAGTATTGAAGAAAGAAATAAATAATTTGAATGAATAAGAATGTGAATTTTTCCTTTTGAATATCATATCCTTGAGAACCTATTTAAGAAACATTGTTTTTCTATTTTTGTGAGACAAGAAGTTCTTGTACATGGGGAAGAAGCTTGGTAAGTAGATAATGTATAATTTAGAAATTATTTAAGGCTTATAAAGTATGAGGATTAGCGGTGTTGAGGATTTGTATTTATAGGGAGGGGAGATGGGTATTTTTTATTATTATTTTATTCATCTATCTATTTTTTTGGATCAAGAATATCAATAGTTCAAATTACTGAGACTAAGTATGGTGAATAATTTCTGTGAGTTGGAAATAAGGGGTTATTAACCCAATAATGACTCAAAATTTCATGTATTTGACTATTATGTTGAATACAGTAAATTACCTTATTTCACTATTCACAAAATTCAAATAATTCATAAATATACGAAAACTTCACCCTATTTATTTTTGATGTGAATATTTCAAAAATGTATCCCATTCTTTGAAATGAAATTTATTAATAAAATAAATAAATTTTCTAATTAAAATAATCATTTATTTGCAAAATTTTGATTTTAATTTTAAAACCAATTGTATAACACTTTTAAAAATTATTTATGGCCTCACAAAATTATACTATAATTAAAAAACAACCAAATAATAATTTATGATTATATTTAGTGGAAATAAGTTTTATTCTAAATAATTTTGTTAATCATAAATTTTTAAAGAAAAATTTATGTCTCACAAAAATATCAACATATAATTTATAAATTTTAAAACATTTATTTACTTTTTCCATGATATAAATATATCATATTTTCATTTATGAGATTCCTAAATTATATTTATATTATCATAGTTTAGGTTAGTATTCTAATAGCTATTTTACTATTCTTAACGGTTACACTACCATTCCAATGGTATGTTTACTATTCATTCAGTACATATTCCTTAATTTCTATAATAACACTTATTTAATAATATATTATTAATAAATCTGACTATTTCATTACAGAATAATTACAAAATAATCTACAAGTACATATTTTTTGACATTTTTATTCTTGAATTATGTTGTAAAATTATTTTATCTATGTTATTATGATTATAAGAATCATTAAGATTGTAATGCATCACATTTTTCTTTATATATTGGGAAGATTATGATGAATTGTTCTAGTAACGAAGAAAAGTGATTTTGTGTCAAGTAGATCTATTCCAAAACTAATTATTGTGTTAAGATAATCTTTATATGTGTTTTATTTTGAAATAATAATGAAGAGATATTTAGGGGAAAATATTGGGGACAATGAAGGGGGTTTGTAAATTAATGGTTTACGTTAGGATTATTACATGTTTCGATTTAAGGAATATATTCAACAACATGAGATTTTTTTCTATGTTTTCATGTTTTCATTAAAGTTTTATGGAGAAAAATGTATTCATATAATTGGTATGTCCCAATAAGAGCTAAATTATGTTGTTTGGACAATGTAATGTTATGTTGATTTTTAGAAATTTTGTAATCTTCCTTCACAATTTCTAGAAAAATGGATTTTGAATGAGTCTTAAGTTTAATTTTGTATGTAATGGATTAAAATAAACATTTGATATTAGTTAATATGATAATTTATGATTTATTATATTACCCTATACTAACCATTTTCATTTGGTAAATATATACCGTATGAAAGAATAACTTATTGATCTTTTGATAAAAGTGCATTAGGAATAAACATTTTTCTTGAATATATATTTCTCAATGTATGAAATGATGTTGAAATATATCAAAGAACAACAAAAGGATTTGATTATTTTTATGACATGTAGTTAAGTTAAGTTACAGATTATAGTTTTAGAAAAAAAAATATCAACTATTGGAAGAATATTTTGAACAAAAAAAATTAAATTTTTACTTTTATTTCTGAGAAATCAATGATTTTTCATCCGATAACCGATTTAATATTTCATGATGGTTAAATTTTTAATGACTATGTTCTCTATCACTCTCCATCAGAACATTATAGTATTATTTTTCTTCTATGTCAATATTTTCACATCTTGATATTGTTCTTGTATTTAGAAAACTAATTTTGTGGTGAACTTTACATTTTCCTTTCCATATTATTAATAGGATTCCATATTATCCCTCTTTTCGATTTAGGTTTCCCAAAAGGGAATTTTCATGTTTCAGGCATTGATTTATAAAGTGAAATTTCAAATTTCAGGGAAATAATTTATTAATGAAGGGTAGAATGTAAATCCTAAAGATTTTATAGTATGTATCTTTTTAAATAAATTTAATCTCTTTGGTAACTTGTTGTTCGCACAACACTGATCTTAAATGAACCACGATATAATAGTAATATTATTATTTTAACACGAACATTATAAAGTAACAGTTAAATTAAATTGTGTGAATATGAATAAAAATATTATTTAAAATATTATGTTTCGCATTCTATATAGATTTATTTATAAATGATTTTTAAATAAATATATTTTTTAGTAAATTATTTTAATTCCATAAATATATGTTCTCATCAAAAAGATATTTTTATCACAAAAAAATAAATTTAATTTTTGAAACATGTATAAAATTTATTTGATAAAATTAAATTAAAATTTTAAACGTACATATTAAAATTATCTTATTTTGAATTTTTGGGAATTGTCTAAAAACATTTATTTTTTTAGTGAATATTGAAAATTACCAAATTTTATAAAAATACTATATTTATTTTAAAAGTATATTCATTATTTGAATTTAATTTCAGTGTAACATATGTAAAATTTATTTATATTTAATCTAATTAATTTTATTTTAATAATTATTATACCTTATTTTGGTATAACAACATTTTTCTACTTGAAAATACATTTTTCAATAAAATTATTTTTCAATGCATATTGAGAGATTAATTTTAAATTATATTCTTAAAATTTGTTGTTTTGAATTTTGAAAAAGTTATTTCATATTTTTATTCGTAATTTATAAATTTATTATGTAGTTCCATTTTATTTGTAACAATATGAATAGTAACCATGGTAATTTTTATAACTACGAAAATGGTTTAATTTGGTAATTTAGGTTAAAAATAAAATGAGAAGGTCAGTAAAATGACACTAAAACTTGGAAAATTTTATTGTATGATTAATTTTTTTCCATATTAAATTATGGTTTAGTTATATGGCAATTTATGGGAATTTTGATGTGGTTTTAAAATTTATAATATCTTCTATAAAGAAAAGTCAATGATATCACATTCATATTTTTAAGAACAATAGCATTTTTAATATGGTATTATCCAGAAGATATCTTAATCTAAAAGTATTATTTTATAATATAAAGGAATTATATTAATAATATTATATTATTCATAATTTAGATCGAATAAATAATTAATTTAAGACCTTTTACATCATTAATGTAATAATTATTTTGGATCTAGAAAAAGCATATAAACGACATTAATTTTTTTTAAAATAAATATAATTTGAGATAATTAATATCATACATTAATTTTATATATTAAATTGACATGTTGGGAATATAATAAGTATTTTTTTCTACATTGTGTTATATTTTTAAAAATTAAATGATAGGAATAGTTTAAAAATAGTCATCAATGATATTTAAAATAATAAATAATATATTATTAAATGATATTGAATTAATAAAAATCATTAATTTATCAAATTTTTTTTGATATTTTTTAAAATGTCCAAAATAATAAATTTAAGGGACTTTTGTATTTTTATAATAACTATATTAACCCTCGCAAAGTAAAAAACACTTATTGTCATAGTCATAGTTGAAAGGATTAAATAATGGTTAAAACCAAACGATACTTGTTAATAATGTGACCTAAAATTTTCTAAATTTTATTATATTAGACTATTTAGACCCATCCTCGTCTTATATTCTATATAAATCATTTTTAATCCATTTATAATTTTAAATTAATTAATGTTAATTCAATATTAAGAGAGTTTCCAAAAACACCCCTCCCCACCATTATAAAATGGAAACTCCTCCAACTCTTATTCACACCAACTTGAGACTTCTTGGTCGAAAAAACACAGAATATTTATCTTATAAATATCAATATAAAAGTTTTATAGGTTATTTTGTTTCCAAAAGTCCATCCCTGTTCCCTTAAGATATGGTATAAAGGAAGTCCACTGAAGAAGAGGTAATCATATTTACCGAATGTTTCATTTTTAGTTATTATTATACTTACTCTTCATGTCATGATCCCATGATAAATTAATAACTCTAGTATATTTTATATGATGATATTTTATTATGATTATTATACAACCGTATTCTACCTTTTTTCCATCCAACAAAAAATGAAATCACTTTGTGTGCGAATGTATGGCTTACTAGCTCCACGTCGTGGTGTAATTTGTCTCTCATCACCACATTACATGGATGTGTTTAATAGAAATAATAGATATATGTTAAAATTATTTCACAATATTTATTCAATAATAATTAATATACTATCCAATTTTTTACCCTTTCACTGTTAAGGGAATGATATTATCGCTCATGCGTACGTACGACCAATTGTCTCCGCGAAGCGATGTGGTTCACTTTCAATGTTTCCATTAATAAATGATTATTAAAATATATATAATGATTTATTTTGATATTTTGGACCTTAATAAAATTATTTATATGATAGAACTATATCCAATTCAAAAGAACCATGACTTACATGAAAAAACATACATATAAATATGAAATAGTTAACACAAAAATAGGGTAAATAACAAAATATTATTAACAAATTAGTGATAAGATGATATAAGAGGATCATATATGATATAAAAAATATTAATATTCTTCTATCATAAATTAAAAAAATACCTTAAACTATTTTATATGATGTTAAGGAATGCTCATCTAAAGGAAAGTGCAAGGTAAGTGATTTCCATCTCACTTTTATTTCAGTTCGATACTTTCTTCATTAACAACTTATTTCTTTTTCTTGTGTATATATTGTCCCATTAACATAATATCATGAATATATATATTTTCATGGTATTTAATATTTTTTTATGTTATGGGGTATAATATTCAACTACATAAAAAGTGGTTTGGTTTTGTTCCACGATCTCATCATTATCTGATATTGTTTAAGTTTATGTCTCTATTAAAAATTATTTATTTTGAATATAAATGTTTTATAAAATATTTTAATATTATCCCATGATATTTTAAATTTATTTTTACCCCTTTTTGAAATTTTAATTTTTATAAAAGGATTCTTTTTATTGTCTTACAAAACAAGTGACATTGTGAGTTTTCTTATAAAAGTGTTAAAAGATTTTTTTTATATGGAGTGAATGGAATTTGCTGCTTTCATGAATCATTAATGATTTAAAGATTATTTTTACAATTTCATATGTTTATTTTCAATGAATATAATTTCTTTATTACATTCATTGTTTTTAGATTTAAATAAATATTTTTTAATTAAAAAATGAATTTTATCTCCTGAAATATTTCATTAATCTATTTAAAGTATTTTCATCTATGGAAACATACTTTGTTGAATGTTATGTCTATGATTTACTTTAATTATACCATTATTCATAATTATTTTGATGGTTTATGATTATTTTGAATGTGGAAATGTTGATAAATCCATTTTGTTTGTACTAAATAAAGATATTTGATGAGAAGTCATATTTTCCATGAATTATATTGATAATTACATAAATGATGTATCATTTAGAAATTAATAAATTGGTGTGGACTGTAAATAGAAAATACCATTGATACATTAGTAGTCTCATGGGATAAATCAGTTTTCCAAAACTAATTGGTTTGTACCAATAATTTTTAAAATTTATTATGGAAGTTCGTGTTAGTAGAGATGAAGTTTTCCAAACCTAATCAATTTATACAATGTTGTTCTAAAACACATTATCTATGTTCTTGATGGTAGAGGTACCATGATACTTGATATCATGATGTCAAATAATTAATCATTTCCCTCATTATGATTTTATTTATTACTATCCCTCATATCTTTACTATGAATTTATATATTTATGTATTTCATTCTCTATTTATTGATTAAATGGAATGTTTATTAAATTATTTTTCTTTCTATGTTGAATAAGAATATTGATTTTTGATGTATTACACTATAAAAAACCTTACAGAGTATTTCAATCTAAACTTATTTGGATTCTTTTCCCCCAGAATCCATGATGAGTACTATGACTATTATAAAATTATATGATAGAGGGAATTATGTTATTCGCAGAAAAAAAATTATTTTTTAATTTTTGTTTCAAAAGGTAACATATTAATCATGTATGTATATAGTTTACTGAAACTACTATACAATTATGTCCCCTAGGTTTGGATTTTGTGTATATTTTCCAATTCAATAAATACACCACTGGCACTGGGATACTAGGGGCATGAAACCTACATAATGGGTACTTATTTTACACAAATAAATGAGGATGATAAGAGTATCATTATAAATAGTGGGGTAATGGAAATTTATAAAGAAATTCATTTTTTAGTATACAAGATTACATCCCAATTTCTTTATGAACAAAATATCTTTGAGTCCTTCAGGATATTTAGGAAATAAAAAATAAAATATTTCGAGTCACTGTGTTTTTGGGTAACTTGTTTGATAGTAATAGTGGAGTGAAACATTATGATGATGTGTTTACAGAGTTGATTTGAAAATATTTAGTTTTAAAGAGGAAATATTTATCTTTTTTGTTCATGAAGAAAAATATTTTATGTTATTGTTCCATTAAACGATCTCCAGTCTTGAAATTTTCAAGGGAATATCATTTATTAGGGTGATGGGGATGATATTGATGTTATGAATTTATATGAGGCTTATTCATTTATTACATGATTTCCAGATGATGAAAACAACTAGAATGTGGGCATAGACCATGCAGTATGAAATGATAATACATAAGGGATATGTGAAAAAGCTAAATTAATCTTTTAATTATCTAGGTATGTATTTATAGTTTATTTTATTTTTTAATTTTACATGTGTGAAAAATATTATTTTAGTAATTATTTAATGTTAAATTATATATGTTTTGATTGTTTTTATGATTTTATGTTTTATATTACTTTTAATTTTTATTATTATACATTTTTTAGTTGAAAAACCTGAAAAACATCATTACGTTTTTTGTGAATTTATTTTCATGAAACCTTTTTTTCAGCTATGATATATACATTCAAAAATGTTTCTATAATATTAGAATATATGGTTATATTTAATAATTTAAAATGTATATTTTATGGTAAAAAATCATGAAATCATTTTTATAAAAAATAAACTTGGGGTGAAATTTATTATTTACAAACTTGTTTTCCTAATAATTATTTATAAATATTCACATATCTAATTATATAAACGTATGAAAAATTTCATTACATTTGTCTATTTAAATTATAGAAATAGAGGAAGAAGAAATTTTTCCAGGGTATATATCTTTTTTTCATATTATTAAATATTTAATAATATAATTAATTAATGAAAGAAAACATTCGAATTATGAAAATAATAGAAGTAATTTTGTTGCGCCTTTTATAATGGAATTTTTTTATTATTATTCTATAGATAAATTGATTTCAAGAGTTGGTAAATTTGGGGTTAAAATTTTAACAAAAATTTCAATTTCTTATGAAGATCAGAGATTAAATATTAATTTTGATGATAATAATAACCATACTAGGCCAAATGAAACAGAGTTTAACAGTTATATCACCATGAGGAGTCATTCTATAAATATCATTTTATATCACGATTAGAAGCATGTTGAGAAGATAGAAAAAGAGTATATGTGGGAGTCCAAAACTCTAAAAAAATTCAATTGATTTATTTTTTTCTTATTTTTTGATCATTTTATATTTTAAATGACTCATATTTAATTTCTTCGATTATAGATGACATAAAATTTTGAAGAAACAAATGAAATTAAGAAAATATTTCTATAATTAGCTGCTTTCCAATGGATACATTTTAAAACAAAATGGAGAAAAATTTATGCTTTAGGGAAGTTATATAAAGAAACCTCATTCCTCGAGAATGGGAGAGATTTATGGTATGTTAATTATTTCATGTTTTAAAATTTCATGTATATTACCTGATTACTTATTAGTTTATTTTTATGTTATAGGCCTCTAGGATATCTCATCAAGAGATATAGTTTGAGAATGTATAACCGAATACTTTATCACATTGATGGTTTCATTTTACGAAAGATAAAATGATTAAAAATATGTTTTATTCATTAAGAGATCATTCTACTAGTGGTTCAGATGAGGTCATGATTGTTCCTCCATCCCCCCCCCCCCCCCACTAACCTTAAAAATCTAATAGAGTGAGATGAAAAAAATGAGAAGTATCATAAAGAAAAATCTATCTATGTAGCTGATAAAATCATAAGAAATTAATTTTATTTTAAATGAATTTCTGTATTATTGAAATTAACAGTGAAATTTTATTTTAATTTTTTGGGATAATGTTTAGGAGAAAGATATGTAGTGTAATTTTTTCTATGATGGTAGGATGGACATCTTAGCTGCTACTTTTGAAAATCTATAACACCCTGACCACATGATATGATATGAGGTGAGTGTTCGTATATGGATTTTTTGGTCATCAAATAATGAAATCAATATAACTAGAAATATATTCCTTAAACGTTGAGCTGAAAAAAATGAACCACTCTATATGTGATAAAATTTGATTAACTATGAAGGTTATATTTCAACTCTTAACGAGACAATCACAAACTGCATAACTTGAATATCATGCATAACATACAAAGCCTATTCAATATGCCCAACCTACCCAACCTATATACGTAGATCCTCCACCTCGTCATTCGGACCCAACTATATACTATGATATTTATACAAGAGATCCTCATGTAAGCATTAGATAACATGAAGTCATACATATTTTGGGGGATTATATACATCACCATCCTATTTATTTTGGTTATGTAGGAATATCAGTATAAGATATTATTAATAAAAATATATTACTTCCATTTCTAACCAAGAGGTTACCAAAGTTAGAGATTATATAAGTAACTTTTTACTTCATCATGCAATCCTTCTCTGTTATCTAACATATGAGGTATCCATTGTTTTTAATTATTATTTAATTTTTTTTAAAATAGTATAATATTCTATAAAATTTAATTTATATAGGATTATCTACTATCACAAGAATTTTTATAAAAGAAATATAATGTTAAAGCACCAAAAACATTGAATACTTTTGATACTTCTAATGGAATAAAATATTTTCAATGGTATCTTTCATCCTGTATAATATTTATGAGTTTTTGATGATTCCTAATATACATGGAAGATATTATCCCTTGAGAATATTCAAAAAGGATATCAATTATTTTTTTATTTTTCATGAGATCATCATGCCCCTGGTTATGTTTTATTCCATGTAAGTAAATTTGTGTTTCTATTTTTCATTATTTAAATAATTATTATTTCAAGTGAATTACTATATTAATGATTTAAATAAATTACTACACATTATTCTTATTAAAAATGATTCCACTGGTGTTTATGGTCCTATAGATCCAAAATTCATTTCAATGGTAGTGAAATATCTAAAACTACCTTCTAGAGTTGAATATACATACAAGAAACTATCAAATAAAAAGATTGGGTTATGGTTTTTCGGTTTAAATGATAGGTAAGAAAAATAATTGGATTTTGATGTAATATTCATTATGATTATATTAATTATATTCTTTTTATATTATATATTTCATTGAATGTTAGGTGTATTCTTACTCAAAGTATGAAAACTGAATTGTTTTTTCTCTTTATTAGGCAGCGTTTGTAAAAAATTTAGCATTTTCTTTTTGAAATATATGCATTACTATTTTTATATAATTATTTTTAATTATTTTTGTTTTTACATGATTTTTTAGTTGATATATATGAAAATTAAATTCATATAAAAAGGTTAAAAAATATAACTTATAGATAAAGAATCCCAATACAATCTAATATGTGGAAATAAAGGTAAATATTTTATATTTGATAATATTGGATTATATATATGTGTGTGTGTGTGTGAGTGTTTTTTTATTTTCAATTTTATGTTTTATAACTGAAATTTCATCATAAAAAAGTTTGGAATGTGGATATTTTATTTTTAGATTCATCTATGAGATAATCACAACAGGGTCAAAGAATGAATTTGATAATGTTAGTGATATCAATTATTTTATGTTTTATATAAGAAAATTCAATTTTTCGTGTTATAAAAAGCATAATTATTAGATCCCTTTAATGATTTTGAGTAATTTTTGAATGAATTACTTACTGAACCTTATAATTGTTTTGCAAACAAATTCCTATATATGATTTCAATTTTAATTATAATGTATATATAGTTTTAAAAAATCCAGAAAAATCGGTATTTATATAATAATTTTTCAGAATTATGTTGGTATATTATATTCATTTTCACAGGGGTTCAATCTGATATATAAATGTCTATGGATTTATAAAAAATCTATACACAATATGGGCCTTAAAATTTTCATGTATGTCTCTTTTAAATAATTATTAAAAAACGGGGTATTATAAAAAACTTTTTTCTCAAATGTACTATATCATATTGGTTTTTATAGGATTTAGATGTTTTAGGTATGTGTATTTTCATAAAATTAAATTAAAAGAGTATTTATAAAAAATATTTTATCCTTTTTATAGGTATACTATATCTAATTTTATAGGAATGTTTATTTCCTTAAGTTAGTGTTTAAGGTGGAGTAAATAAATATTTTATATCTTTTTAAAGAAGTATATTTTATTGTTATTTATAAGCCATTTAATCTTAATTGTTAATTTTTATATAGGTTTTGGTAGTTGATATATTAAAATACTGGTCAAGGAAAAGGTTTGACAATGATAAATTTTTGATACAAAATCAAAATTAATTCAACCATGTGAAATTATTTTTAAATTTATTTTATATTAGAAATATAGGTTTTTATTATATATATAAATATATTTATGTTGGTTTCTGTTTTCATGTTAATGTTTCATATCCATAGTTTCATAGTATACCTCTAATTTATGTGGAGCTCATCACTTTCAAATTTCATCATGTGTATAAAAATATGGATCTTCCGCCATGACATCAATATATTTATCTTCATTACCATCATCTATGAAAAATGAATTGTTAACATTTCATTTTTTATTTATGGTAAACATGGCATATAGAGTTACAAATAATAATGAATGTATCTCTATTTACTATAATTAGAATGCACAAAGTGTTCATTGAGGGAAAAAATTTATTCAGGTGATTCTAGGATTTTATTGGTCTTTTATCTATATTTTCTAACAATATGAGTAGAAATGTATGTACATTAAAAAAATTTATAAAATTTGATCAATATATATATAATAACTAAAATACCATTTCCTATATAAAAAATACAATTTCATATTAGTTCTGAATTAATATTACTTACTAAATGTATGTGTTTAAATATATTATTGATATATACTATGCATAAATTATTTGTATTAACGTAGACTGGATGTTATGATCAAACTATTAGTTGATAACTAATATTATTTTGGATCATATCTCCAAATACCTCAATACATATTATAATGAAGGTAAAATAATTATTTTTATTAAAATATATATTAGTTCAGAATTAATATTGTGATCTAAAATATTTTAGGGAATTAAATGTCCACAAAAAGAGAGATTATATATATATATTATTTCAGAAATAAAAATTTAATTGAAAATTTAGTTAACAAGTTTTCATTTTAATATATTCTAAAACTATGTTATTTAAACTTATTTTTCTCAAATATGAAAGGTGATATATTATTTATATTAAAAATGATTGGGCACTTTATGAAAATAGTTATTATATAGAATACATATATCAAATATATTGTCATATTGTCTATTTTAATTTAATTACACTACAGTTTCATATAACATTTGACTATAAAATATGTAGTGTAGAAACATTTTTTGCAAAATTATCATGAAAATGATGTCACTCAAATAGAGAAGTCTATGTTCTCTAATGTGAATTATATTTTTTATTAGATTTATTCCTAGTAGTGAACAAGAGTGGACTGAAATTATATATTTATAATTTTCTCTTTATTGTATTGAAATCTCTCCAAAAATATTTGAGGTATGAATATGGATTCAATTAGTAAGAAACTCTAATTTAGTTTTGTTTTTGTTTTTTTATTTTTACATGTATGTAATCTATTATATATAATATTATAATTTTTTGAATACATGTTTAAATTTTTTTAGATTTTTGGGGCTATAATAATTTCTTTTTATTAATTTTTTAACATTACACATCTGTTTTTTTAATAAACAACATCAAAAGTCCACCTTAAGTCTTTTGATGTTGGTTATTATAGAAAACTGACAATAAAAGTCTCAAGGTGGGCTTGGAATTTTAGGTTTTACATAAAACCAGAAATAAATATAGAACTCAAAAAAATGAATATGACTTTCATTGTCAGTTTTTTGAAATAAATGACTTTGAAATTAATTATTATAATTTTTATTAAATAAAATAGATATCAAATGTAATATTCAATATTTTGAATTGTAATTTAGATATTGTTTTTATGTAATAACTGATTTAAAAATTATTTCCATCAATGGTTTTCAATAAATTTGAATTCTCAAATATTGTAATTGTTTTTTCAAAATTAATTAATAATAATGTCAACACCAGTTTTATTAAAACTCGATTCTAAAATATACTTTATATGTCTTCCATGTTCATTTTAATTTAGAATCGTCTTGGATGTGTATTTTCAAAGATAGGTTTTAATAAATGAATGATGAAACTCCCCATAAATTTACAATTTAGTTAATGGTTGCGATGTCAGTTTTATTAAATATTCCATCAAATTCATTATTAATAACACCAACTACAAAAAAATGGTTAAAAACTAATGTTAATAATTAAAAATAGATTTAAAATCTATAGTTCTATTAGTGTTGTTTTATATTCACACCCTGCATAAGCATCACAAATCACATATAGATTTCATGTTCCGAGACCATGTTAAGGGAAAGGTCCTTGAATTGTGTAGTTGAGAAGGTGGAATTTTGAGGATGAAGGCCAGAATCTAAAAATTGATATAGTATTTTATTTTATTTTCATTGGTTATCATACAATGGTTATCTTACCACATTAAGAGTCTTTTTTTATTTTTTTTATATGAACTGTATTGCTCTTTATTATATCGTGATGATTTTTTAATATTTTTTTATATGATATTGGTTATTCCCTGTCATGATTATAGTTTAAGGAAATTATTGTTGAGGATATAGTCTCTCCATGACACCACATATATCTTCATCACTATTCGGAAACCTCTTTCCTAGGGGGGATGTGTGTGAGTTAATGTGACTCACCGGTTAGACATATTGACTCATTTAGGGCGTTACAAAGTGGTATTAAAACTTGATGTAATTTTTCATTGCTTATTAAATATTTTTGGGGAAATGTAGAATAGGGATATAATATATATATCTCCATTAATGGAGTCACTTATGTGTCTGGATAGATCATATTTAATTTACTTCCACATTCCCGATGGTGAGATTATTATTCTAAATTGTGTTATAACAATTTCATGTTGATCTTGTTTACTATTTATCTATTAATTTTTTTAGATTTAGGTTAATTTTTTCATTATGAAATGGAATTTAGGTTCACATTTCATGTTTATATTTCTTACCATACATAGTATTTCATTTGATTAAATTTAATTGGTAATTGTTGATCTGTGATTCTATGATATATTTGTACTTAAATTTTAATTATGATAACATTGTATGATATTTTTTGTGAATACATAGGACTACGACTAACATGTTGGTATTGGAGACTTGGATTAGGCCCTATGTGGTGATAAGGCGTCAAGACATGTGGATGTGGGTTTCCTCCTTGGAAAGGTATTCTAGTATAAATATCATTTTTGGGCCTATAAATTGATTTAATTGCTACTTTATGTGAGACTTTTTTGTAATCTATTTGTAATGTTATTGGTATTTATGATAATTCTTCCTTAATTTTTTCTTAATGGACCATGTAAGGGCATGTAATTAGATTATTTGGTATGAGAAGTAGATATTAAAGTTCCACCAACTACACAATACGGTGAAACTAAGCATGCCCCAATACCCGCTCTGGTGGATTTTGTTTTGTAACTACTTCAACCTGTTGTCTTTCATATAAATCCTTTTCATGGTGGATGAGCTCGAAGGAAAATGGTTGACTGTGCTTGGGATTTCAAATATTAGAATCCCCCACCTATATTTGGTAACAGGGGACCCTAGCATATTATCAGTTCGGTTGACCTCGACAAGGGAATCTATAATCTAGTTGAGACTCTAGAGGATTGATGGGTTAATATAGCTCAATTCATGCACTATGAAACCACTAAGAGATGGTGGGGTGTCATGAACCAGGGTAATATTTGTGAGGTTATTACTCTAGAAACCATAAATAATCTATTTATTTTGGAGTTTTTTGTGTAAACTAAAGGTGGATTGATCCCAAGAGTTTATGGAGCTTTCGTAGGTGGTGATCTCACTGTCTAAATATTCTTAACATATCCTAGAGTTTATATTCTTCCCTTATATTTTGAATGGGAATGTTGAATGAATGTATCAAATGATTTATTTTGAGCTGTTCCCATACATGAGGTGTTACATTAGTATTTTCATCAAAATGGTATATTATGTGGTACTATGGAAGGCCATGATGATTGAGAAGCCTCTAGAAGATGATATAGTATCCTAACTTCATTAATCAATCGACACACTGATGTGAAGGAATCTTCAAGATACATTGAAAATATTAATGGTAGTTAGAAGAGGATGACTGAGCAAGCCTGGTAGGGTGGTAGTAGGCTGTTGGATAAGAGATAATTTTGCATCCCACTATTGAGAAGAAGATATTACCATGTACTTACTTTATGGATAGTTTGTCCCCTATCATATTTTTTAATCTAAATCTTAAATCATCTGTCATAGATGTTGAAAGATAGGGAATATTCAACATTTCAATTTGAAGGTACAATAGATGGGTTTCCATAAAGGCATTTATAATACATAGACTTTGATTCATGGGACTGATAGGGGACCTCAACAACGAGAATATTTTTTATAGGGTTAAGTGACATAATCAAACTAGGGGTCTCAGGATGAAGTCCAGGCGGAGGCATAATTTCTTGTACTATAGCAGTACTGTACGAGGCACTATAGCGGAACTGTATAGTACTGTAGCAGGAACTTTTTAGCACTATAGTAGCTGGGAATTTTCCCTTGTTTGGGCCTTTGGGCTACCGATTTTGTCCCTAAGTCCATTATGGCCTTCGAGCCACCCAAGACTTCTGGACCAAAGGCCTTCAGGCCTCCTCAAGGGCATCAGGCCACCTTAAGTGAATATACAAACCAGACAAGCTACAAGGAATAAGCTCTTTAAGATGAAGAGCTAAGAGATTTCACAAAATTAGAAGCTACACAGATTGCATGAATGAGAGGGTATGACACCTACCATCGGGACAAGCCTGTGCATACATGTGATATCCTAGACAAACAACCATGACAAGGTGTAGAGGTGAATTCACGATGAAGATGGTGGGGAGGAGTAGTTCCAAGTAGTTAGTTTGGGTTGTATGCAATGGTTGATCCCTATGGGAAATGAATTCCTATAAGGCCTAAGGGCCATGTAATACTTATGCCTACAAGCATTATAGGGGTTACAACTCACCGCTTGAAATGTGGATTATCAAAATCAATAAAAAAAATGAAGGCCTTTGGGCCATTGGATAAAAGGTGTTGTTGGGTTAAAATTTCCTGTTAAATTATCAACCATATTTGTTTCTCTTGATTCGCCCTTAGGAAATAAGGTAGACCATCTACATAGATTAACAATGTATATTATAGTAGTTTTTGGTTATATTGATTTATGCAGTTTTATGATATTATAGATTACTAACTTTCACATTATTTTCATCACCAGTCTGTTGATTAGTTATCTGGAACAGATTGACTACTATAGGATATGATTATACATTACTAAACCTAAGGGGGTGGGGGTTGTTTTAATTGAGAATCTAATGTAAGAGTAAGAATAATTAGATCAGAAATGAGTCAGTTTAGAGATATTATAAATCATATAGTAGGAATTATTCCCATGGAATATGTAACATCCCTATTTTAAAAAAAAGAAATACTACGCTCGATAGTGTGTATGATACCCACACTGATCTTAAGAGAACAACATAATATTATTATTTAAAGGTTACTATCATAACCCAACTATTCGAATGGATAGAATAAATAATATAACATGAATTTTGAAAATATGGTTTATACATGTATATATATTTAATTCTTTGGCCACCAATTAATTATAAATTTAAATAAACCATTTTAAAAATAAAAGGAAATGTTTTTCTGAAAAATTATTCAAATGTGCGTAGTGGGTTTTATACAAATAAATTATAAAATTACTATTTTTGAATTATATTAATGATATATATATATATTATTAAATATAACATTTAATATTCATTTTCAATGTTTTATAGATATGATACAAGAACAAATTCAATTTTACAGATAAATGAAGTATTTTTCTTTGAAGCAATATATGTCACCTTTTGATTATGCATATATTTTAAATATATTTTTGACAATTTTAAAAATAATATTTGATAAAAAAATATTAATTGAAATTAGAGTCCCAAAACTTACTTTGGTTAATTTTTTTTTATTTTTAGGATATGATTTATTTTTTGATAAATAGTTAAAAATATAATGTATTTAAATTAGAAAATGTATTTCCCACTTATTTATTTATATTGATATATTACATTTTATAGTTGTTTTAAATTATATTTAAATAAATATTTTATCATTTAATCCATTTATTTTCTTTGGAATTAATTTAATGTTGAAATTGGATTTTAAATCCTTCTAATCTTTTGAACATTTTTACCTTAAAAACCTGTTTTCTTATTCCATCAATGGGATTAATTTGTAATTTTTTTACAGTAAAATTATGGTTTAAAACTTTAAAAATGGATTCCATTATTTGAATTAGAAGTTAAAAATTATGTAAATAAGTCAATTTTATTTTTGAAAAATATTAATTCCAACTTTATGAATTTTTCTATTAACACGATTAAATGTAAATATAGTAATTAAGGGTAAAAATAATATTATAAATTTTATAAAATTACCCTAAAACTTATCCTAAGTTAATTGGATGAGTTCATTTCGAATAGAATAATACTTGGGGGTAAAATTATAAAAATTATAACCCACTATGATTAGAGTATGTCATTTATAATATTATATATTAAGAAAAGTCAAATTTTTAACACTTTTCTTTTTATCAAGTAAAATATTTTTAATATGTGATTATATAGTGGATCATTTAGACTAAATATATTATTTTGTATTATAAAATGAATATATCTATCATGATAATATTTTTAAAAATTTAGAGAAGAAATAAGTTAATTAAGGAGTATACAATGATGATGATGTAATGTTTAATTATACAAAATATCAAATAAATGATATTCAAAATAATAAAATAAATATTATTTGAGATTATTATTGTCATACACTAATTTATGTTATTAATTATATATTTATTGTATTTTTGAGAAATAAATTTTAGAATTTATGTTTCTGTTATAATTTGTTTGAAAAGTCATGTAATGAATAGTGTCAAAATTAATATTCTTGATATTTTAAAATAAATAATATTTCATTAATTGATATAAAATTACTAAAAATCTAAAATGAATCCATAAAATTGTTATATTACAAAAAATTTCATAAATGACTCATTCATTGGTCTTTTTACATTTTTTAGTGATTATATTTACCCTCAAATTCTAAAATACAGGATATCCATGTAAGAAGTAAAAAGGTTAAATTAGGGTTAAAACAAAAATATAAGGATTAAAAAATAGTAAAACTATATCTAATATTCATTGGATAATGTTTGATATACCCAAAATAACACCATATTATAAATAAATATCTTTCAACCCCTTAGTAATAGACCATTAATTTATATGAAATTAATATTTAGATTAATTCCAAGAGTGCCCCCTCCCTGCTCCTATAAAAGAGAATCCCTTATTCACTTTAAATACACATAACACCATATTTTTTGGTTAATACATACCCAAATACCTTCCAAGTATCATTGACCACAATCTTGACACCATATTTAAGGTATAAAATCATATTTAGAGGTGTTAAGGTGTTAATCAATGGGGATCTTTTGAGGAAGAGGTCTTTGTTTTAATTAATTGTTTCTGTTTTATTTCTTCTTCAAATTAATTAAAATATTCTTTAATAGTGATGAAATTATAAATCCAATATCCTAAATATATGAAGAAATTATCATGTTAAAACTATCACCTAAATACATATACTTTTCCATCAAAAAGAAAATGAATTATTCATTCTTGCTTACGTGTGAACTATCACCTCCACAAAGTGATATGATCCGTTTTTCATCACCATATATCATGGATGATATATATAATTACATTTTAATGATTAAAATGATTTAAAATATATTATTATTATTATAGAACAATAAAATTATTTTTTATTTCGTTCCATATTGATCATTGAAAAATGAAAACTTTACTCATTCATACATATGGACTACTGTCTCCATTACTATAACATAGTTAATTTTTCATAACCAAACATAATGGTTTGATTTAAAAGTATAACTGTTGTTTAGTGATGAATAACATATAATTAATTTGGTTCTAAATATTATTTACTAATTACAAGATTTAATATTGACATCATACCAAATTCTTTTTGTACTCACGAACTAAATATACTACAAAAAACTAACATGCAATTAAATAATTATGTAATTGTTATAAAATTTTAACAATTTATATAAAATAAATATAAAAATATAAAGTTAATCACAAATGAAAATAATTGGCCTAATTTTATTTATTAGGATGATAAATAATGTACATGATGTATTTGACTCATGGTATGGGAGTTCATATCAATCTCTTTTCATTGAGGAATTTCATGATTATATTCACCTTTATAATTATTGAATGTGTATATATAGGTACTATGAAATGTAATATCCATATTTTATCTATATTCTTGTCATTTAATTTTTTGGTAAATGTTTTATTTCATGAAACAATACATGATCCTCATCCCAGTTAGTAAGGACTCTTAAATTGAATCTATGAGACCTAGGTTCGAATCCAAGAAGAGGCATATTTACAAGATACTGTAATAGAAATGATTCATTTACTATAGCATTCAATGTCTTAGGTACTATTTGGTACTATATCAACTTGAACTATTCACCTTTGATCCACTAGTTTAGGCCTCTATTCCTTTTGGTATTCAATCCACCCAATCCTTCAAGTCTGTAAGGATTTCAGTCCAGCATTAGGCCTTTGGGCCACCTTAAGGAATTGAGGCCACCTAATGTGAATATGTAAACAAGAAAAATTCTACAAAAAACATGCACCATATAAGGATTCATAGAAAGGAACATTCACCAGACATGACTATCAAATTTGGTAGAATGACAGGGAATTACATTTTCCATCTGTATCAGTCCTTTTCAACCTTGCACAAGATTACTAGGTGAATAACCCTATAAAGGTGAAGAGATAATCATGATGTAGACACTAGGGAGGGGTAGTTTCAAGTATTCATGTCTGGGATGTGTTCCATTAAGACCTTTGGGTCCTATTATTTCATAGTGTCTATAGGAAATATAATTTATGTGGTCCCCTTCATCCCATAAAAGGGGGATTATCAAAAATGAATAAAAAATTATTTCATTTGGGCTATTCAGGTAAGTATTATTTCATTGAGATTATTATTTGAATGTCCAATGTGGTATGGGAAAACTATAATGTTTATTTCATTATCAAATATTTTACTCAATGTAAATATTATTGTTATTTTTTTACATATTTGTTTATATTGATGTAAAATATTTTAAATCACATTATATATATATTTATATTTTCATAAATATGTTTTAAAATATGAAAATTGTTAAATGTTTTTATACAGATCTTTCTGACAAATGACAAAAAGGAATGATCTATTCTTAACACTCATGGAAATAATGACTTTTTCACTACCATGTTAATTATATTATTTTTTTCTTCATATAAGGGATTCAATTTCTCCAAAAGTGTAAAAATATTTATCTTTTTTTATTTTCATATTTGAAATGTGTTTCTAAGAAAATGGGTGTTCTTGTAATGAAATTGAGTTCGTGAAAAAATGATATTTTTATCTGAATGTGTTTTCATATCGGATTAAATGAGTTTATGAAATGGTTTTATAATAAAATGTTTTATGAATGATTTGGTACATGGGAATTACAGGAAATAGGTGTGCCCAATATAGCTTATACATGGGGTTCTCCAAATAGTGTTAGGAAAAGACTATTATAGTTTAATATTATATTGCTTAGATTGTATCAGGAAATCCAGTTATAGCTTAACATGGGGCGGCCTAGATAGAGTTGGATAAGACCATAATATAGAAATTGGAATTCATCCATATGGTTTTTCCAATTGGAAGGGGTTTTAGTGGTTTTTTTATATGCTTCTCTAGGTCACCTAAATGAGTTTTAATTGCTTTCAAGACATTTTAATGATTTTCATTGAGAAAAATGTGTCTTTTTTCATGTGAAATTTTAGTTATTTCATATTATCAAATATCATTGTATACAAATGTATAATCTATATGATTTCTTATGTTTTTATTGAACTGATAGTTTTCTTTCCTTTTTTATCATGTACCACGAATTTGTGCTCATTCCATATTAAAAATTCTTTTTATTAGATTTAATGGAGGGTAGGGGAAAGGATGAGATTAAGGATAAAATTTTAATGAGTCAACATAAAAAAAAATAGGGTTTTAAGGTTTTTATTTTGTGTAAAAAATGGATACTATATAGATGTTTCCAATATTAATGTATGATTTTAGTTTGTAATAATTTTTCATTATTATCTAAATTCTAAACTAAAAGGTTCCCCGTATTTTAATTCTACTTAAAAAACACTATAATATGTATTGGTTTAGGTCAGGGCCTTATATTCGGTATCAGCGGATAGTTTTATCAACATTAGAGATTTGGATTTATTCGTATGTGTAATGGATATCATCACGTGTTTATAGTATTAAAGTTGCTTATATGTTCATTTCATTAGAAAAACTATTGAATATTTAGGTTATAAAACATTCAGTTGACTAAAAGTATTTTTTGGGAAAATAAATTTTTGAGGTAATTATGGGTTATTGCATTTTGGGATGAAAAAATGAAAGGTATGAGATAAAAATTGAGGTGAAAACAAATTAAATTTAATTTTATGTTGTTTTATAAATTTCTATATTTTTATATGGATTATATTAATATAGTTTTATAAAAATTCAACTTGTAGGATGGATGAAAATGTGTCACATCTAGTATGGTTGTGACAATCGAACCCTCAGACGAAGGGTGTCCATTGTGTATCTCTCACCACTAGCCCATTTTATGTCCTATTAATTTTGATATTTTTTAGTCATATTAATTTATGTAATAATAATATGTTTATTTTGGGAACAATTTTTATTTAATAGAAAACCTTGGGATTGGGAAATGATTTGGTGATTAAGTAAAATAATGTTTTTTAAGACATTAAATATTTTGGGAACTAATTTTAATTAAGATAAACATAATCCCATTAGATTTTATTTCAGAATAAAAATTTTAATTATTTTTTGGAGGAAAATATAATTTTATATCTATTCAAAAAATTATTAACCTATCATGGAGAATATGTTATTAGGGAAATAAATTTTTGTTATGAGACATGATTGATTGATGTCATTTAGAGATAAATGTTAAAAGTTATCTTCGAATACAATGTTATAAAATCATTCCAAATTTTGGGTATCAATATTAAATTGGATTCTTTTGATGAACATTAAGGACAATTATTTGTTGATTAGTCAATGTTGAACCTTGGGTATTGCCGTTGAATTTTGGAGATTGATGTAGTTTTTTTTTCAAATATAGATTATCAATTTTATGTAATTAACTTATCATGGACTAAGCATTTTTTGGTTAAATACATAAATAATGAAGAAATCGATAATTAATCCTTTTTGGTTTATATAATTCTCTATAAGTTGATTCTAGTGCTTTAGGTGTGAAAACTTATTCTTGAATTCTCATCATTTGGAGAAAAAGATGAGTTTGTGGTGGAATTTGATTAATGAATGAAACTATTATTGAAAATTAATTATATTTACTTATTATAATAGCCTAGGAAGTAAAATAATTACATAATTATTTGAAAAGGGTCTTGAAACAAAAAATGTTATTCATTTACTTTTCTTACTATGAAATCAATAACCTTCTGACCTATAAATGATTTATGGTTATGTGATTATTACCATTCTCCATAAAACATTTTCTATTACTCTAAATCAAAAATTTATTGTTATTTTTCTCTTACATATCCATTTTCTCCTACATGGAACCCTATTATGTGTTACCTAATGTGCCCTTTGTATTTCATTTTATTTATTTTAATGTGGACATTTAATTTTTGTTGTTTTCTAATGTCATATTTTAAAAATTGTATTTTGAAAAGTCATACCATAGTTACAGATCAGAAATTAAAATTTTAATGGGTTAAATTTCAAAATTGTTGGGGGTAATTTATCATCTTTTTTATTTTAAGAAAAATTAAACTACATTCGATAACGTAAATGGTACGCCACATCGAGCGAAAGAATACAACTGAATATTATTTTTTAAGTGTTTCCTATATAACCTAACTATTAGAACGGGGGGGGGAATGAACATGATTCAATGAATCAGAATTTTATATTTGAAACATGTATATATAATTAATTATTTTGTGAGAAATTTATTATAATTGAAAATATTACTCTTTTTAAAATATAAGTAATTTTTTTTATATAAAATTATTTAAATGTTCACAAGTGGATTTTATACCAATAGATTATAAAATAACTATTTTAGGATTATAATAATGATATATAATATAATATAATATAATATAATATAATATAATATAATATTTAAAATTCATATTTGGTGTTTTCTATGAATGATATAAGAACAAAGTAAATTTTACGGATAAAAGATGTATTTTTGTAAAAATACATATTAGTCACCATTTAATGGTGCATATGTTTCAAATCTAGTTTTGGAAAAATTAATAAAAATTATTTGAAAAGTAAAAACTTATTAGTTGATAATATAGTATCAAAATTTACTTTGGTTTAATTTTTCGTAATTTTTTGATATGATTGTTTTTTTCATTAATACTGAAAAAATATTGTATTTTAATTGAAAAATATTTTTTTCATCTGATTTATTTATATTGTTAGATTATATTTTAGACTAAATTTAATTTATAGTTATATAAATATTTCATCATTTAATCCAATGAATTTAATTATAATCAATTTCACATAGAAATCTCTTATAAAAACACTATGTACAATTGAATGTCTTTTACTTTAAAAACTCGTTTTCTTGTTCCGTCAATGGGATTAAATTTTAATTAATTTTTTCCATTTATGTGTTTTGAAATTAGAAAAATGAATTATGTATTTGCATTCAAAATTTAAAAATTATCTAAATAAGCCCCTTTTATTTTTGGACAATATGAATAATAACTTTAGTAAGTTTTTTAATAACACAGTAAATGGTAAATCTATTACTTAATGGTAAAAATATTATTAAAAATATTGTCCAATTACCCTAAAACATATTCTAATTTAAATGTACATGTTTCTTTCATATAAAATAATCCATAGTATGAAATTATGACCTTTTGATGAAACATAGATGAAAATGAGATATTTATAATATTATATTCAAAGAACGGTGTAATTTTTAACACTTTTATTTTTCATAAGTGTAATATGTTTATTATAGGGTTAAATAAATGATATCTTAAACTAAAAATAGTATTTTGGAGGATAAAATTATTATATTTATCCTAATATTTTATTAATTTCAATAGACTAAATAATTTAATTAATGGATTGTACAATGATGATGGAGTAATTATTTAACTAAATTAAATATCAAATGAATGATATTAAAAATACAAAAATAAAAATAAATTTTACGTAATTAATATAATTCATGAATTTTTTAGATTAATTTGTCATATTATTGTTTTTTTAGGATTATTTAATCTACTTGGCAATTCTTTTATTATATTTTTAAAAACTCCTATAATGAAAAGTGTCAAAATTGATGTAATTGATATTTTAAAATAAATAATAATTTATTAAATAATATAAAATTTATAAATTATCAAATTCTTAAAACAAGTTTCAATAATTCTACCAATGGAATAAAATACTTAATTATTTGTCTTTCCAAATTATATATTAATTATATTAACTCTAAAAGTCTAAATTACAATATATCAATATAAGAATTAAAAAGGTTAAATAAGGTTTAAACCAAAATGATAAGGATTACCACATATAAAAAATATCTAATTTTAATTTGGTAAAGTGTATTATACCCATAATAACTTTATATTCTAAATAAATCACTTTAGAAACAATTTTAAAATAAAATAAATATACATTAAATTAATATTTTGGAGAATTCCAAGAGTTCCCCTCCCCTCATCTATAAAAGGAAACCCAATATTCTCATTTAAATAAACAGAAAAAACCATTTTTTGTCCATTATCTACTCAAATACCTTTATATAATCCATAACCACTTTCTATAGGCCTTATTTTGTCCAAAAAACCCTTATTATATGTGTTATGGTGTTAATCAAATGCGATCGTCTGAGGAGTAGGTGTCATTTTTAATTAAATGTTTCTGTTTATTTTCATCATCCAATTCGTTAAAATATTCTTTAACCATTTGAAATAATAAATAAATTATCCTCCATATAATTATATTTTATTATGCTAAAATCGTAACCTAAATCCATATATTTTTCCATCAATTTTAAAAAGAATTATTAATTTATACGTACGTGGGGACTATCACCTCCTTGAAGCGATGTGGTTTGTTTTTCATCACAATATCACACATAAGACATATAAATATATTTTAATGTTGAAAATGATGTAAATTATATTATTATAATCATGTAAATTAAAATTATTTTTACTATATTTCCACAATTATCATTTGAATAATGAAATGTTACTCTTGAGTACGTAAGACCTACAATCTCCATGATTATAATGTCGTTCATTTTTCATGACAAAAAATAATGGGTTTTTTTAAAAGTATATTTGATGTATAAAAATAATAAAATATCATCAATATTATTCTAGTGATAATAGAATAATTTCCACATTGATTATTTACATCATACCAATGTAATTTTGGACCCAAGTACCGAATATCGTAAAAATTTCCAACATGATCTTAAATAATTATGAAATTGTTAAAAAAACTAAAAAGTGATATAAAAGAAATGATAAAAATTATAAAGTTTCTAATAAAATTAAATAATTAACCTATGTTTATTATTCAGGAATATAAATAAAATACGTGATGTGTCAGACTCAATGTAAGATATTTCGTCTCAATCTCCTTTCATTGAGGCATTTTTTGATGATATTGAACTTTATTATTTTATATGACGCATATAAAGGTACAATAAAATTTAATATCAATTTTTAGCTATAATAATATTATTTAATGTCTTGGTAGTTGTATTAATTAATGGATATTATGATTTAATGATCAAAGATCTATTCTACACCTTGAATGTTTAAAGATTTAGTTATAAAATATTTTTCGCTATGTAAATATTATTGATGTTATTTTAAATATGTATTTATATGGATATAAAAATATTAAAAATGAAATTTTATGAAATTTTTTAATTTTATTTAGAAGTTTTCAAAATGGATTATTTTTACATGTATTTATACTGAATGTTTTGACAAACAACACACATGTATTTTCTATTCTTAATCCTTATGAAGAAAATGATTTTCTAGCCATCGTGGAATTTATTTTGTTGCAAAAATCCATTTAAAGATTCCATGCCTCATTAAGTTAAAAATAATATTAATCTATTTGAGTATTTTCTCATTGAAATGGGATATAAAACAATTGAGTGTTTTGGTATTGAAAATGGGTTCTTGAAAGAAAAGGGTATTTTTATACAAAAGTTCATTCATATGGGATTAAAATATTTTTTCAAATGGTTTTATGATTAATGTTTTTTATTAATGATATGGTACATTTTAATTATAGGAAATGAGTGATCTCGTTTTATATTATATAAGGGGTGTCCTAGATTGTGCTGAGAAAGCCAATTATAGCATAACTAGGGGTGTCCTAGATAACATCAACAATGTTCATTATAGCTCAATATGGGGTGACCCAGATAGCACTGGGTAAGCCCATAATAAATATATTGGATGTCAACTATATGTTTATACTTATTGAAAGGGTTCTGAAATATTTTTATTTATATGGTATTATAAGTCACCTGAAAGCCTTTTCATTACTTTTAATGGATTTTAATGATATTTTGAGAAAAATGATTGTTTTTTTTCATGTGAAAATGTTTTATTTCATATTCTCAAAGAAAATTTAAGAAAAGGGTAATAATTATATAAGTTTTCAATTTTTATTGAACTGATGGTTTTCTTTCTTTCTTTATCCATTCTACAGATTTTTTTCTCATTCCATGTTTAAAAACTACTTCATAGTATTTAAGGGAGATTAAATAAAATAATGAGACCAATGAGAAAATTGTGAAGAGTGATCATGAAAAGAAAAACTATTTTTATAGGGATCCCTTTAGTGAAAATATTGATATTTTATAGAATTTTACACATTTAAGGAATGAAATTAGTTATTAATTTTTTCTTTAATTATAAAAAACTATTAATTGAATATATCCTCAAATTATAATTCTAGTTAAAAAACACCGGAATGTGTTATGTTTAAGGCCATGGCCTTATAAAAGATTAGGTATTATCTCCCTCATCTTCCCTTCTAGTGGAGAACCATTACTATGATTCCTTTTAAGATGATTTCTGAAGACTTACCCCAAATATAATAATTAAATTTGATATAAAATAAATTATTGGAGTGAAAACAATATTGATTCCTTCATATCATATGACACTAACCGATATAAAGGAACTCGAGGAACAACTTATAGATATAGAGGTGAATGAATTTTTAAAATCAACTACATCTCCTTAGAGTAATCTAGTTTGGTTCGATGAGAAGGTGGATGGAAGCCTATGACTATGTGTGGACTATAAAAAATAAATCAAGCCATAGTTAAGAACATATACTCATTTTGGAATATCGATGATTTTTTTGACATATAATAGAGATCCTAGTAGTTCTTATATATTTACTTTCGATCAAGCTACCACCAGCTTTGAGTCAAAGATGTGGATATACCTAATTAATCATTTAGGAGATGGTATGAACTATATAAGAATGTTTTCATGCCTTTTGTGTTGAATAATTATCCAGTAGTGTTTATGGAACTTTTAAAAATGATATTCCTCCCATATGTTGACTCATTTTTCATTTCAATAATGGATTATGTCTTGATATATTTTTCATAATGACCTAAAGGTTTGGAATATATATATCATTTAAACAAACTTCAATAGACCATGTCACACATAACACCAAACTAATGCAACACCTGACTAAAACTAACCACAACATATAAAAGTTACATGATGAAGGAACTCATTATTATATAAAAAGAAAATAATAAATTGAAATAAATAAATATTAATATTTACATTAAAAAATATTTTAAAAAATGATTCCTTTTGAAGAACCATAATAAAGTTTATTGAATATTACCTTAATAAATTTAATGTTATTAGAGTTAAATTTTTATTGTAAAAATTAGTATTTAGATTTATAAACATTTATTCTATTATTCAATTGATTAAAAATTTATATGAAATAATATTAAAAACACATGATTATTAAAAAATATTTTTTTTAATAAAACTGTTTTCTTATATTTTTTAATTTCTTTTCAATAACTAAATATATAAAATTTATTATTTAAATTTGATAAAAATGAAATCTTTTATCAATATGTTTTGTCAAAATTACATTAGAGTTAATTTTCATATTTTTATAAAATAATTTATTTTTAGGTGAAGAGTAAATAAGTACACTTTTTTCTAAAATCAGAGAGTTTATTACTATATCATGAATGAATTATAACATAAAAATTTTGAATTTTTTATGAAGAAATATTTTTTAAGGAATAAAAATATTTATTTTAAAAATACTATTATGTATTTATAAAACATATATTTAAGAATTTAATTAAAAACATGAAATAAAAAATAAGTTTGTCCTTTTATTTTAATTAAATATTATTTTAGAAAAATTCTATTTTGGATTGATTTGAAATCTAGATAGAATAAATTTTTATTAAAAAACAATTTATAAAATGAAAATAAATACATTGATAATTTTGTCATAAAATTTTATTTTAACAATAAAAATATTATTTTTTAAAAAATATTTTTATACATTACATGTTGTAATATTATGATTAATTTTTTTTAAACATATACATTTTATTTGATAAAATTTATTTGATATGTAGATTATTTGTTTAATTAAATAATAATAAAAATTGTATTTCTAGGCATGTAATTTACTAATGTAAAAATAAATTACCACAATAAAACCGAAAAATGGTTAATGTGAAAATTCTTGTGATAAAGGGATAATTTTTTTTTAAAAAAATGCATAAAAATGAATAGATTATAGATTTTTTCCTTATATCACCCCTAACTCAATTATTTTCCGTTGTTAGTCTTCATGACATGTTAAAATTGTTCTCTCTTTATATTAAGTTAAAATATTTAAAAAAATGTCATTCTCATCTCATTTAAAAGGGGCATCTCATCACCCATAAAAAAAACTCCCAACATTATGTTTCAAAATTAAAATTTCAACATTTTCCATCATTTATAATACTTTCCCTCTTCCTTCGGACAATGTTCATAATATATCCTCTAAATACCTCTATTTCCATGGAGTTTTATAAGGGAACATTACAGTTCTTAAAATGAGTAAATTTTTCTACTAAATTATTCCCTTTTCTTTCTTATCTTCCAAATGTAATTTTATAAATCCTATATAATTAAATAATGATTAATTTTTATCTAATTTTATTATTCTAAGGTAACTAATTTAACCACCTTTCTCATTTTACATTAATAAAAATGAAATCATCATCTATGCATTGTGTATACTTCTGCCTTTATGATGAAATGACATCTGTTTTTCACCACTATTCCATTCATTATTTATAATATTGAAATTTAATATTAAATGAAAAATGTATAATAAAATTATGATTATGAATAGGAAAATTAAAATCCACTATCATTTCCTTGCATTCACCGAGAATTAAAAATATTAACCATGCGTTGTGACGAAAACCACCTCTACGAAGTAACATATCTGAATTATCATCATGTTTCCATATTATTTGTTAAAATATCTTAATATAGGATTAGAAACATTGATAGTATCTAAATTATATAATTATTCTTCTATAATAATGATATCATTCTATAATAAATCACATTCATAATCATAATCATCTATTAATTACAGTATTTTCATGTTTGGGTCAATCTAATCACCTACTTGAACCATTCTATTTTATAATCAAATGGATAAATATTAGAACATAATTAATTCTAATATATGATATAAAAAAGTAAATTGTGATTTTATCGTACTATACTAGTTACATTAATATAAAAATCATTTATTAAGATGCCAATGTCCTTTCATTAAAAATCATTAAAACAAGCTCATCATTGATTTCATGTTTAAGGATAATAACCAAATATGAAATAGAATTAAACTATAAAAATATTAATAATTATAAAACATAAAATTTAGTGTTTTTTATGATTTGGGGATGATGAACATTAGGGGAAGAATGAAGAACAACACTGTGATGAAGATAGTAGTTGAAAATGATATAGATTACTCACACTCAATAAAAAAATGAATAATTACTAAAAAATATACACATAAAAAATAATATTAAAATATTTTTTAAAACGTTTATTTATATAAAAAATTATTTGAATGGGTAATTAAGATATTTATGTTTATTTATTAATCTTATATTGGATTTAACTGAACATGAAAATAAGTTATGTGTTTATTGTCTCAAATTTTCACTCAAGACAAATATATTATTATAAACTATGTTTTCATTATATAGGCTCATCTAATATAAATTAATATATTTTATCATGATCCTATCATATTCCATGATATTTAATGTATCATATTATATCATATCGTTCTAGAGGTTTTGGTTTGAATGTTTCTAATTTTGTAAGGGTTTAATTGTCTCATTTCCCGATCCATGAGAAATTTTTGTTATTATGTAATATCATTTATTTTATATTTTTTATTTCCTACTGATTTATATAAATTATAACCTTATAATGGTTACTCCATAAATTTAATTAGTTTATTTATCAATGATAGTGTGTAATGTGTGTTTTTTTAACACTAGATTCACTAGTGAGGGTCTACGGAACCTCCCTCAGGGACCCCAATGAGGAAATTTAGACACCATGACATCAAGTTGAATACAATTCAGGGATAATAAATTTATTCTGATGTTTTTATATTTAACTTTTGGATTCAATAGGTGGGATTTGTTTGGCATGAGTTTTAGGATGCAGTAATATAAGATGATTCAGAGAAAGTATAGGAAATGATGTATTGGATATGTCCTTGAAATGTGTTTGAGATCAAGAGTTTCCTTGGATTGGATGGCTATAAAAAATGGTTTATTCATTATTTCTACCATTTTAAATCACGTATGACTAATTTTACCAAGAGGGGTTTCAATTTGAGTGAAAAAATCTTTGCATAGAGGATTTCCTTGATCTAAATAGTACATTGACCTCATCTTTGATTATTACCGTATATGAGAGTAGAAATGGATATGAGGTTTACTAAAATTCACCATGTGTTGGTTTGGGTGATTTTTATATCTGAATAGATCAGGTAATTTCTTATAGATCTCATTATTTATGACATAATGAGTGGAACTACCATAAGGATGATTTGGAGTGGTAATCTTGGGCACATTTCTTAAATTATTGGTGTAATTACATCCCTTTTCATGGTTTTTTGTATAACTAAACCTCAAATAAATATAGTATATATTTTCTCGATGTTACATTAAATTTTTTAGAGGAAATGGGTTGAGTATATATATAATTTTGACTTTTGGATGAATTATTCAAATATTAAGTGTAGTTTTTTTAGAAACTCATAGTAGTAAGATGCTAGATCATGGAGAGTGGCCTTCGAAGGGGGAATATATATCGATGATCTTATTAGATGAATTGTTTTTGGGTGAAATTGAGAATAAATGAGTGATGAAATGTTCCTACACAGTTATCATATATACTATAGTAGTGTAGGTAAAGGTTATCCAAGATTTAAATTTTGAGTTTGTAGTTATATTAGATCTGTTGGTAGAGAATGACTCAGTTCAATGATGGTGTTCAGATGGAGACAAAATGATCTATGTTCATGGTAGAGTATTTCTTTTTTATTCTATGAGAAATAATATGGTGAAAAAATATCAGGCTTTATAGTTGGTATTCAACCATGTATGAAACATGATGTATTGGTCAACCAGGTAGTGGTTTTGTTGGATATGTTTGATGTACGACATTAATTATCTTTTCTATCATTTTCATAATTGTAATAGAATGAATATTAACCATCATCCATCATGATGTTTGATTCAGACACATATTATGATAATTTCGATATGGGATGATTTCATTATATACATTTTTTTGGGTTTTCCTATGAGATTTATAAATTAATATGTTGTGTGGGTTTTGGAAGACCATCTAGAAAAAGAGGATCATTTCATTCCAATCGTATAGAATCATCCTATAGATGAGTTAGAAAAACTCCAGGTCTCAGATATTATATGATTTTATAGAGTGTCTATGAGAATATAATTTTAAAGGGAAATAATTTATTGCCATGTTATTGAAAATAAATGTAGATATCTTTGGAGACTTAGTTAATGATTAATATAGTATATCATATGAAAAAAAATTGATAGATAGAGTGGAAGATCCCTATTTTGGATGATATTCTTCAGGAAATCATCATGTATTTCAATTGAGTATGGTATGATCATATAGACGTTGTATAATGTTCATATAATAATTGTTACCTGTATTTGATTCAGATGGTGCCATGTAATGATATTTATGTTCATATTTGTTTTTCAATACTGTGTTGTCATGTGGCTAGTGATGTAGCTATTTTATGGATAGGTACGGTGAAACATACCTTCAATTGATTCAAGTTGATTTGGAAGTGAATACAACATTCTAAGAGAAAGGAGAATTCAAATGCTAACAAAGAAGATTACTAGTAGAGTCCACTGTAAGAGACTGGATTTTCTTACCAGTGTACCTCAATTAATTCATCAATGTTTTGAAAAAAAGGATGTTTGTGTAATGGTTTCTGGGAAATTTTGGGTTTATCAAGCATATTGTAATGTTGGCCTACCGATTGGATCTCCCTCAATTATACCAAGTTATGTATAATGTTTCCATGTGTCTCATATTTAAAGGTATGAGGTCGATCCTTTTCATGTGACTGATAACATGGGCTTTTATTGGAACTAGATACATCATTTTTGGAATACTGAATCTGAATCATGAACTAGAGCGAGAATATAATATGAGGGAATACAATGCCATTTATTTCAGTTTTATGGTATCATAGTCATATCCAAGAGGAGACATGTGGAAAGTAATTTGATGTATGAGATCAATGGCTTTTTTAATTTTACCATGAACTACAGAGACCCTTCTCAAGGATGTGGATTACATTGAGGGGGATATTGAAAAAAACCAAACATGGTAGTTATGTTACACAATTTTTTGGAACCCTATCTAAGCGTTTTATGTTATTATTTTTTTTGGTAAGTGTAAGCTCATATTTGGATGGTTTTTAATGGTTTTAGAAGAATTTATATGTTTGAAAATATTGAGCATTGTTTTTGTAAAGAGACATGGAACTCCCTAGGAAATTATGAGTATTTTTGGAGATGGATAATAGATGGTTCATGGTTAGTGAAAAATTATTTCAAACCATGTGACATTTTCAATTAGAATATATGATGTTGGATAGAGAAAAATCCTGGTCTGAGAATAGTTTAATAATTTATGTGGCGAAACTGTGAGAGTGTACTGAAATGGAAGTGTGTATCACATGGTTGGAAAAAAGTCTAGTAAACTATGAAACCAAACCATGAATGAAAAATTAATTAATCCATAAATTTGAATTTTTACTAGAAACCTCCCTAAAACTATTCATTCTTCTTTCTATTTCTAGGGATCTAGACCACACAGACTCTGGTAGTTATTCTTCAGGATTTCACTCCCCCAAATTATAATTCTATAAGAACTAGAAGCTTTCTCAATGAAAATTGAAGGTAAGAGGTCATTCTTCGAGTTGTATTCACATTTCATCTAGAAGTCCCATCCTCTTCTGGGAATGAATCATAAAATTGGGTTGTTATGGAAAGAATTATGAATTATTATTTGACATAATATAGGATTCATGATTTATTGATAGATAAGTGGATGAATCCAAATAATTATCTCAATTTCATGAAGAGATATATATCTATCATTAATACCGAATCTCATTGTGTTACATATTCTTCCATTAAGACCTTATTTTTTTCCCTCATGAATATTGATTCTATATTCAAATTTGTGATAAGTTAGGATTGGTTCTTAGGATAGTTTGTGGAGAATCATGAGTCTATGGAGGCCATTAACAATTCTAACAAAGGGAATCTATAATATTTATAAATAATGTCCTTAAAACATAGGACCTTTGTGTAAATCTTTTTTCACGATTGGTGTGTGTTCTCATGCATTCATATCCATGAGAACCACTGTGTGATATGTTTTACATGTGATTTTTCATATGGTGTGAATTTTAACTCCTTAAACTAGTTAATAGTGTGTTATGATTTTGAATTTTAGACAATGACATGTTATGTGTGAATTATTAGCCTTTGGAGGTCTGTATCAATGTGAAGGGTAGATCATCAAATATTAGTTAGTATCTTGGGGGAGCATGAGTTTGTGTGATGTGGAACTAATGATAATGATGAGTTTAGGAGATTGGGAATGAATATTATGACCTTGTTTCATGACTAGAGAAATAGGTTGTGGCATGATGACATTGTGGATTGACACACGGCTGAGCTAGGTGTGTGATTGACCTGTGGCCAAACCTAGAAGTGGTAGGTTAATGTCATCCTTAGGGCCTAACAGAAGGATTATTCAGTGGTGTGGATACCTTGTGGATTCATGAACATGTTGATTAGATATGGGTCTTGATCTGAGACATGTTTAGGATTTATGTACTTACTTAATATGTGTTGATATATGAGATATTACTTATGACTTGGTACCGATGTGGGTACGGTCGGGGCTAATGTTATCCTAGATAGTGCTTCTTTTCCAAAAAATAATTGGTATGATGTTTCTTAATTTACATAACATCATTGCATAAAACATTATATACATGTAAACTTATTGTTAAATACACATTGGTCATGTTATAATAGGTTTATACTCAGGCCCCACATTGACATCATGAGTCGAATACAGATTTTTTGGATAAGGATCCAGCTAAAAGAAAAGGGACTAACATTAGTGTGCTGAGAAAGTGGGTCTTAGAGAATGAAGGAAATTGTGAGATGGAATCCATTATACTATGGTAGTGTTTTACTTTACTACCAATGGTTATCATGTATTGACTAACTTACCACATCAAGAGACATTAATTTTTTCTTTTCATATGACATATATTCCATTTAATTATAACATGATTAGTTTTATGTTGTGTTTCTATGTTATGTTTGTTGATTTTTTTATTTTGGTTTAAGATGCATATTACTATGATTATAGTCTCCCAATATTACCTTAAATACCCTCTACACTAGTTGGAAAATTCTTGAATATATGGAGACACAAATGAGGTATTGCGACACAATATCCCAAACTGGTGATTTAATAACAGTGTCACTCTATCACTTCCATTATGTCCTTATATAAACACTTTTTATTTATAATATAATTGTAGTCATTATAGAATTACTTCACTATGTAGATTCATTTTTTCATCATTCCATATAAAATTAATTATAATACCTTACATCAATTTAAATAATTCGCATAATTTAAGCTACGAGTGATAGAATAGCATACTCAATTGAATACTATTCTTATAGTTAATTGTTTTCTACATAGAATTTCATCAAAACCTATAAAAATTTCAAATATATCTTCCATGAACATTATCAGTAATGTGTGTTTGTTTCAATACTAAAAATAATTTCTCCATGATCTTCATGAGGTCAATTATCATGGTCACTTATCATTCATAGTCAATTGAAATTTTTCATCAGATCATTTTAATACACATATATTCGGTCTAGTGCAACCGATAGTTGATCCAACGCTTATAAATTTTCATCATTTCATTTTACTTTCATAAAAAATATAAATTATCGGAATAATAATATAAAAGATTTTGGATAATTAAAATAAATAATTACTGGATTAATAAAATAATACTCTCATTTTTTTGAACAAAAATCATGTTTATATAATTTTTATAATTAAAAAATTCCTCAATAATTATATCGCTTTCCCATTAAGGTGGATAACTTCTACCTTTATTTCCATATTTTAGGATTATCAAAGATATGATAAAAATAAAAAACGAATTTCTTAAAGGAAATAATATCATTAGATAAATTTTTAGGTAAACTAATAATTATTAAATCAAAACACAAAGACAATTCATTCAAAAATTTCATATGTAGTGAAAATCACAAATAGGCCCTATTAGTTACTCCAATCAAAATTGGAATTTTCTTCCTTGATAGATTTATGATATATAGGAGCATAATAATTTTATTTAGAAGGCTCAAGATTTTTCCTGAGTGTAAGAGTAGAATATTAACCAGTAACAATACTCGTAGATATGGCTCAAAGATTCTATACTGTCTGAGATAGTGAGTTGAGAAATGGTGAATAGGTAGGTAATGAATACGCAGATACTAGAGAAACATAATATGAAGGATGTGTAATAGATTTTTAAAAAAATAACATATGGAATCAAAATTATAGTATTTTAACCATAAAAATAAGGCTCTATTATCCTGGGGAAATAAATCAACGAGTTAGAGTCATTTATTATAATTTTTTGAATCTATAACATTTACATTAGAAATAACTCTAAAAATAGAGATAGAAATTTCAACATATCAATTTGAGTCTTGAAGGATCAAGTCACAATAGTCATTTTTAGACATCAGATAAATTGTGGAATATGGATTTCATATTATACTTAGTATTTATCTTTAAATAATAATAATTAATGTATTTTTTTTCTTTGTTTTAGAATATTTTATAATCATTTTATCATTATACCTCACCAGAACCTAAATATTATTAAAATGAGTGGAACAGGTACATTGAATCATGTCTAAAGTTTCATAAAAGGAATTCAGAACTGATATTTATTAATCTCTATCAATCATTATAATAAAATATTCATCAATATATGGAGTAATAGGTGGTTCATATGGAAAAGAGTTAAAAATATCGAGATTATCTCTAGATGTATAGAACTGTTCAAACACACTAAGGTCTCTGTGAACATAACCCACATAAAATTTTAAAAATATTATTGCATAACTACTATTTAATCATTCACCATTTGACTTTATTTTTCCATGACATTTATATTACAAAATGTTATAGGATTTATATACTCCATAATGAAGGATATGAGAAAGGATATTCCTTATTCTCTAGATTTATCAATTATAGTTCCAAAATATAGAATTAAATTATTCATAATATTCATCAGATTGTCTATAAACTCATTTGGGGCATCTATTGTTACATTGGAGTAAAAAATAAAATTTGTTGGTGAAGATTACTTGTTTGAAGGGGATGTCCTTCAATCCACTTCCACAAATCCTAAATATGGTTATGTTTCTATTAGCACAAAATAATGGGACATTGGATCAACACTTTATTGTTCTGATTTAGATTTTGGTACATCAATTAGCTTATAGTAGTAGGTATAAACATATCATCTTGAAATTGTTCTATATTCTGTTCTAATTACTTTTCTTATTTTAATGTACAAGATATAGAAGAAGGTACCAAAATCATATTCTATAGATATATCTGATAAGCTAAATATCATTCAACAACTATTGGTGAAGCTGGAATAGAAAATTAAAATGATTAGTTGTACTACCTCCAACATCAAGATCATCATTATTCTCAAAATTAGGGATAGGGTAACCAATACATAATAGAAAAGATCAAGGGGTTGGCCCCTATAGAAAGTGGAATATGAAAAGTACTCTCACCCCTATTATCAAACACTAGTGGATCTATTTACCACTCCCATATACTATAAAATATTATATTTACTATACCCTTTATCTTCACTACATTTCTTTTAATCAACTTTGAAATCAACTTCTCTTAAAAATCATCATATATAGATTGTGACACAGTTTCTCTAAATAGATTAGTCAATGATTATTTTGTGTCTTAGACATCAAACTAATATTCTCTATCACTTGAAGGTAGTGATTTTAGAGTCTCAACAGGTCCATAAGACACATCTCTAGAAGAAGATAAAATACTAGTGTATGTGAATAAACTTCTACTGACATGGGCAGAAAAGTCCTCTATTGTAATTATGATGTAGAATAACATTCCACTAATTCTATTACATATTTAACATCATGAAAAAATATTTCTTCCTTTTAGGAACACTCTTTATCTCCATTAAGTTGAATACATGGGATATGTCTTACCCTTTGACCTCTCTGGGTTTATAATTGAATTATATATCTCATTAAACTTTTCAGTATTATCTTCCCATAATTTTTTTTAACTGGGATCAAATTAACTATCTTCTGTTTATAGAGATTCTTGTTTATGCACATTCCTCAGAAGAAAAAAATGATTATGTTCCCTTATGAATATGTCTATTTTTCTCACACATAGAAGATATAATATTAGGATAAGTAATGTAGTCAAACCTGGAAGGGGGTATACATAATTCTTCCATACGCCTCATAAACAAATATGTGAAAAATATATATCTACACTAATAATTAATTGATATTAAAAAGAAAATATAATGGTTCCCTAGAATTTTAATGTTTCATTCCCTCAGGAATATCTAAGTATTAATAAACATTTTTAAAAAACAAAATTTAATTATAAATTTCCTTGGAATTTGGCCTCCTTGGTTGGCTCAATCTAGTCAAATCGTTAATATATTAATAAATAAACATGAATGACCAGTGGGATAATATGTACAACAATCATTTTATTCCCATTCTTCTAGAATTAGAAAAAAAATTAATTTCATTGAGGAAAACTCTATCATGTATCGATTATCCAATGTTTAGATAAAATAATTATCCTTATCATATTGGAATTCAACATTTAATGGAATGCATAAACAATATTGTATATAATGTCCATCCATTATTATTAAATAATTCATTCCATCCTCATTGTCAAATCACTTTATAGACTAATGATTTTCTCAATTTCAACAACTCATCATCATCATCATTCTCCAGAATTACCATTTTATTTTAAATATAAAATTTGTTAGGCTCCTTATATGAACATACAATTTATTGTCCTTTCATTACAAAAGATTCTTACCAGTTAGAGAAAAATACAAAACTATCTTTTTGTGCACCAACATTGTAGTTGTTTAAGAGTTTCATGATAAAAGGTTTTTAGAAAAAGGACTTAAGAAGGGGGATGATTTAGGTTTTTAGAGAAACTAATAGTAATTTTAATTGTGTGATTTTATATCATTTAGGCTATGAAAATAGAAAATAAATATATATCAAGATAAATCAATTTCAAAAAAATGTTCAAATTTTAATGAATTATGTATAGTTACTCACATTATCTCGTCTAATTGTAGAACATACCATAGGATTTATTAAGACAGTCATGGTAGGATGACCTACCTTACTACTCTTTAATGGAAGTTATGATAGTCTGGTTATCTTAACTTATTTCATGAATAGTCATTAAAGAATCATAGGCCTTACATTTACTTGTGAACATTGTAACCAATATATAAGAAAATTGATCTTAAATATTAAATATCTAATAAAATTTATTTACCATTCTTAATAAATTTTTGATATTCTTAATTATATCAATATTTAATGTTTTAGAGAAAAAGTATTGATAAGTTGTTGTTCATTTCCATTGAATTAAAAAGTGATATAAACGTTCTGAAAATGATCACTCAAAAAGTGATATCTCATATAAAAATTATTTTTCCTTCAATGTGAAACTAGATTTGTAGAAATAGTAATATCACTTTTATTTTGATATTTATAAGAAAATGTTGGACTTAATGTTTATAGTCTTATAGGTGTGTTTTATTCATAGAATAATTCCATAATAACTTCCATCAGATATAAACCTAACTTCAACAATAGAAAACACAACTAAAGTACCCTTTTTTAATAAACCATGATACTAAAGACATTCCATAATATTGAAATGATCCAAAGTTAATTTTTATATCTAAAAAGAACCCCCAAAAACAACATCAAAATGACTAACGAATTTAAATTTCCATCATCTAGTGTAGAATAAGCCAAAAGTATTTGTATTCTAGAGGTATTTAAAAATTAGTCTAATTATATTAAAATGATATTACATAGGGTTTTACAGAATACATATACACATAAACACACTGAAAAAATATCTAAACCACTAATAGTTCATTATAGTAAACTCCCACAGAAAACTATAAGGCCCCAGTCTTAAACATTAAAGAATCCTGAGTTAAGACAAGAAATCACATTGAGGATATTTTTGAGTTTATATTTTTGGAGAATTTGGCCATAACTATTACATTACATCTCAATTATTACAAAGTAGAAACTTCTACTCAATATACATTTTTTCATAAAATAGAGACTCTTACAAGAATACCAGAATTCATTTCTCGATATAAATATTATTAAATTTTTCCTTTCACTTACCCGACCTTATAACCTGTGAAAAACATTTCAAAAACGTGGGATGAGCAAAAGAATATCACTAAGGGTTATAAAATAAAGAAAGAAATAATTATTCCATCAATACAAACAAACCATAATATTTTTAACGCACCTGATGAAATCATAAGATATATGAATAACACATAGAAATCATAAATAATAAAGGTAACTTAAGGCATTCATAACATACAAACGTTGTAACATTCACATCTAGGAAGGGAGTTGCGTTTGGAATTATCATCACAGTATATTCCCTAAATCAATTAGGAGAAACATTAACATTTACCTCTGTCAGGTTACCCAAGGCATTTGAGATATATCTCGGTATCACCCGCCCAAGGTTTATCATGGAACCACCCTTATGCGTAAACAATGCCCATGATCTAGAACATAATTATAATACATAAACAAGAATAAAAAAAGATAACATTTCAACATTGAAATAACAATATAATATTTCAATATATTGATTTAATAACTCCATTTATAAACCATTCTCAATACCAAAATACATAAATTTATTGTATGGTATTTATAATGCTTTTAAAAACATTATGGCTTGTTAAGGAATCTATATATCAAATAATGCTCGCAGCGGCGGAAAGGGTATTGTCACCACGTATTTTAAAAATAAACATTATTTCTTTCATTTAGTAAAAAATTTCATAAAAAAGATTCATATTGAATAAATGTAAAATTAAAATGGTTTTTATTATACATCTTATAAATAATGTCACGTTTAAATTGATGTATGACTCAATAAAAAAAGATTGAGACGAAGTCCCTAACCTCATTTACGAATTGAATCGTTCAATATTTAATCTCTTGAATAATAAACTAAAGTAAATTTATACTTTATACAAAACCATTTCATTTTTTTTATTTATTTTATATCACTGATTACAACGTTATAAAAATTACACAATCATTTATGTTAATAATGGTCGTCTTGTCGATATATGGTACTTAAATAAAAAATGAACTTCTTATAATTACAAGTTTTCCATGTAGTCAATAGTATATTATCTCCATAATGATATTAATGATTTAAATATCATTTATATCATATATACCCATTATATATATATATGTTTATTTATAATAGTTCATAACATTTCGAGATAAGAAATTAAATGCACCGTTCATGGATACGTTAAGCCGTACATACGCATTAACGCAACATTAATTTCAATTTAATATTTAATTTAATGAAAACATAGTGATACATAGGTATAATAAAATTATAGTATAATATCGTATTTAATTTCATTAACTCTATCCTTTATATGTTCCACTTTTGGCATGAACGAGTCATAACACTTTGAGGGGGCGGTAGTCCTCATTTCCTCAAATGAAATAATCATTTTTACCCATTATGAAAACCATAAAGGTATGATATAAGTGAAAAATACAAAACCATATAGGAAATATTAATATAATATTTATAACATATAAATACAGTGTCATCATAATGGCTACCATGAAAGGTGGTAGGAGATAATTCAACAATCATTATTTCGTGAGGTAGTAGTTCGCCGCCCACAGAAACAGTATGTTTTTATCCATTAGATGGAGGTGTGTGTAAGTTAAGTTCAAATAACTCTCATATAAACATCCTAGTATATTAAATATTTTTTTGTAATAAAATAATGAAATAAATATTGTTAATAGGGTTGCAGAAGGAATATAAAATAAAAGTTCTTGAGATAATATGTTACCTTTAAATAGGGTAACTGTCTTTGGTTTGAACCAAAAGTAATTATTGACATGCCTTCTTCAAAAATTAAGGATTATAGGTGTAAGGGAGGGATTTTTTGAGCTTATTGGAGCTGATTTAGAATGATCCAAGGTTCTTGAGAGGTGTGAGTAATGGGTTATAGGTGGTGGCCTTTAATAAGAGAGTGGATAGGCTCTTTAGGAATGTTTGAAAGTATTATTTTATTATAAAATTATTTTCTATTTAAAAATCTCCAAAACTCATTAAATTATATTATAAGATGAATATACATTGAAATAAAATCATTCAATAAAAAATGGATAGGTTTTAGATATTTTTTTAATCCTTATATTGTTTATTTATCCCTTTTTTACTCTTACTATTTTTTCATGAATTTACCACTTTGTGAATAAAAATCGTTTCCAAAACACAAAAAATAAAATATTAAAAAGTCAATAATAAAATTTTACAATTAAAATAACTTTTTGACCAAATCATAGATTTTTCTGAAGTTTATAATGAATAATAAAATATTTTATATTTTAAAATATCAATTATTTAAATTTTGACACTATTCATATCATGACTTTTTAAAAATCCATAACAACATGATTGATTCTAAAAAACAGAATTAATACAATTATAACATGTAACTATCATCCATAAAATTCTTTTATGATATAAAAATAACCAAATTACATTTATTTTAACATTTATAATATCATTTATTTGAATCCTTTATTAATGAAGCAATCACTACATCACCATTGTGTCATAAATAAATTAATATATATAATGTCTAAAAATTAAAAATAAAATAACATGATGTAGGAAATATTCTCTACCATTATAATTAAAATTTATAGTCAAAAGTAGCTTGTATATTACTACATATAAAAATCATTGTACTAAACGATATATGTTTATGTTACATTTTCCATAACATTGAATTATATTTTTTATAAAATTTTGTTTTCACATACAAGTGGATACATGGGGTCCTAAAATTGACCCAAGGATTCCCATGGTAAGAAATGTATCATCTAATAGGATTAGGACATGTGTTAGGGTAATTTAATATTATTATAATATTATTTTTACATTTATTTACCAGATTTACCATTTATCGATGTTAAATAAAATATTTACTGAAGTTATTATTAAAAATGTCTAAAAATAAAAGTTACCAATATACACAATTTGGATCTCATGATTCCAAATATGGAATCCATTTTTCCAATTTTAAAACACAAAATTTTCAGAAATTAATTTAACATTAAATCTCGTTTTCAAAACCAAAAAGTTTGTTCTTAAGAAATAATTACTATCAAAAGATTGAGATGTGTTTATATCTAATTAAAAAGTGATATTACTTAAAAAGACCAAAATTTGATTAAATGGTAAAAATATAATCCAATTAAACTTTAAAAAAACTAAAAGGATAGTATAACTGTATAGGTAAATAGGATGTAATGACAGTTTTGACATAAAATGCTGTATTTTTCACTATTCATTAAAAAATGAACTTTAATTGGAAAATACAAAAAATTTACCCAAGTTAAATTTTTATGTCCCTCTTCAAAAGAAGATATTTTTTGTCAAATAGAAAATATAAAATTCAAAAAAACTAGATTAAATAGAGGTTCACCATCAAAAGGTGGTAAGAATACCATCTGAAAATATTATAGTTTTTCATGTTTGAAATCAGAATCATTCTCATTTTAAACCTCTAATTTTATTGGATAAATGTAAAAACATATAGAATACATGTATAATAATAATATAGTTAGTTTTTTTCATTCCTTCCAGTACAATGAATAGGTTTAAAATACCCTTTAAAAAACATTATATCATTATTTTTCAGTATGACTCAGCCTTCTATGAAACATGAGATTTCTGAGAAACCCATTATTGCGTGTTGGTTACGCCATCAAACATAACATCCCTTTTAAATTAAAATTAATATTTAATTCACAAATGTTAAAAAATATGAAAATATCATATCCATTATTTACCTAGAATTTAACATCCTTCCCCACTTTTGAAAATTGCGTCTTCAAAATTTTTATTTACTTATCAAATATGTTAGGGTATTTATCCTTCCTTAAATTTGTAGATTCCCATTTTTCCTCTTCAACCATATAGTTTTTCCATAGAGCTATTACCTGATGAATTACCTTATTCCAAAACATTTGATCTGTTTGGTTAAGAATATAGACTGGTTATTCCTCAAAAGAACGATTCTCTTCCAACTGAACAACCTCTAGACTCTAAACACGGGATGGATCCGATATTTACTTTCTCAACATTGAAACATAAAAAACATTGTGCACCTGAGATAAACTTGGAGATGAAGCCAATTTGTACACAACTAATCCAACTTTCTCCAGGATTTCATAGGTTTTAATGAACCTTAGACTCAACTTTCCCTTCTTACTAAAACACATTACACTTTTCTATGTATAAACTTTAAAAAGACATGATAACCTACCTCCAAAGAAAGATCCTTCCTCAAGTTATCCGCGTAACTTTTCTACCTACTCTGAGTTTTCCTCAAGGGTTTCTATATCAACTGAACTTTCTCTGCCATATCTTCATCCAATTCTGGTCGCATCAATATCCTTTCACCTACTTCATCCCAAAAACTAGAGTTTAACACCACTTTCCATAAAAATCCTCAAATGGAGCCATCTATATACTAGAAGGAAAATTTTTATTATAAGAAAATTCATACAATGAAAGATGTATGTCCCAAATTCCATGGTAATCCATTGATAAAGAACGTATCATATATTCCAATGTCTGAATTTTTCATTCTGACTGCCCACCTGATTGAGGATGAAAATATGTACTATAATTTAAATCAATACCCAATGACTTCTAAAGGCCTTTCCAAGAGTTAAAAGTAAACCTAGGATCATGATCAAATACAATGGAGAGGGGAACTACATGAAACCTGACTATCTCTTAATCAGATAACAAAGAAAATTGATCTAGAGACAGAGTATCTCAAATAAGATGTAAATGGGAAAATTTAGTCAATTGATCAACAATATCACAGATTTCATTGTTACATCAAGATGTCTTTGGTAATCCCAGAATGAAGTCCATGTATAAGTTTTCCCATTTCCACTCTAGATATGGTAATAGATGAAACGTCCCTTTCAGTAATTACCACTCTTCTTTAACCTATTTAAAAGTCAAACACCTCATAGTAAAGTCAATTATATCTTTTAATTCTATCCCACCAGCAAAACTCTCAAAGATCTTTGTACATCTTAGTAATTCCAAGATGAACTACAAAGGGAGAAAGTGAACTTCACATAATGAATATTTCTTTAACAGTCAATCACAAGTCACACATAATCACTTCTCAAATATCAAAATAAAATCACTATCAATGATATATTCAGGTAACATACCCTTCTAAACCAGCTCTACCTTTTTATACGACATAGTATCATTATTATGCACTTGCTTAATTCTTTCTGATAGAGATGATTTCACTCACACCTGAAACAAAATAGAATAATTTCCTTTACCAAAATATTAAATACCGAAGTTCTTCAAATATTTAATCAAAGGATCTTGTTCCAAATGTAACATGGTTAATGTAGCATTACTTTTTCAACTAAAAGAATCAGTCACTTTATTTTCCATTCCTAGATGCTAGTGAATCGTGAAATCATAATCCTTGATTAATTCCAGCCATATCCTCAATCTCATGTTCAATTTTTTCTGATTGAATATATACTTCATACTTTTGTGGTCAGTATATATTTCACATTTTACTCAATACTGATGATTCCTCTAAATTTTTAATGCAAAAAACAACAACAACTATTTCCAAATCATGTGTAGGGTAATTTGACTCTTGAGGTTTCAACTGACATGAAGAATAAGAAACTACCTGATCATTCTTCACAGGGACACAACCATGTCCTTTAAACAAAGCATCACTGTAGATAACTAATTCACCATCTCTAGAAGGTATTGCCAAAAATGGGGCATTCACTAATATTCTTTTAAATTATTGAAAAAAAAATCATCATGTTCCTTTTTTCAAATGAACGTAACATCTTTTTGAGTTAATTTAGTCAGTGGTCTAGATAACCATAACAAAATTTCAACGAACCTTTGGTAATAACTTTCTAAACCAAGAAAACTATGGATATCAGTTATATTTTTCAGTCTTGGCCATTTTTAAACAACTTTTTCTTTAACATGATCAACATTTATTCCATTTATTGAAACAATGTGACCATGGAATAAAATTTGTTGTAACTAAAACTCAGACTTGCTGAATTTCTCATAGAGTGTCTTTTCTTCTAAGGTTTTCAAGACAACCTTTAAATGACATTAATTTTCCTCTTTAATTTTGTAAAAAAATAAAAATATCCTCAATAAAAACAACCATAAACTTATCCATGAACTCACATGAAATTATATTCATAAGATCCATCAATATAGTAGGTGAATTGGTTATCCCAAATGGCATAAAAACAAATTCATAAGGCAATATATCCTATGAAATGTGGTCTTAAGAATATTTTCTTGCTTTATATTCAATTTATGGTCCCCCGATCTCATGTCAATCATTGAAACATACTAAGCACCCTAGATCCAATCCATCAAATCATCAATATTAGGAAAAGGGTACTTTTTATTAACAGTGATAGTATTCAATGCTATATAATCAATGAAAAGTATCATTGAACGATCTTTATTTTTATAAATCAAGACATGTGAACCCCATGGTGATGAGCTAGGTTGAATAAAACCATTATCTAATAACTCCTATAATTGCTTCTTAAACTCTAAAAGATCAATATGACTCATTCGATATAGTTGTTTTGAAATTTGTTTATCGTCAAGAACTAAGTCAGTAGTAAATTCAACATTCTGACTAGGTATTATACCAGACAACTCATCAGGAAAAAAATCAAGAAACTCATTTACCACTGGCACAACATTAATATGAACAATACTTTTTTGTTCAACAATATGTGTAAGTTACAATTCATTTCCATATTTTAATAGTTTCTCAGCCTCCTGATTTGTTATTATAAGTAATGGTTTATTATTTAACACAAACTGAAATTATTTAGGAAAAAATTCCTTTATCTCTTCATTCAATATTAGAAAGATAAACACAAAGCCAAACCATGTCCAAAATAACATCAAACTCTGCTAGAGGAAAAAAATATGGTTTCCAGGTAGATTCTTTCCACACACAATATAATGATGGTTCTTATAATTTGTTTGTCTCAAAACTTCCTCCTGGTGTTTTTAAGATAAGTTTAGGATTCTTATCTTGAGATGGGATTCCCAATTATCTAGAAAATTCCCCAGAAATGAATGGTTGTATAGACCCTGAAACAAACAACACAATGTCATAATTCAAATAAACAGTGTACCTAATAATAATTCATTTGATGGTACAACATCATCTAAAGTAGTTTCAAAGGATTTTAAAACTACTTTTTTATGGTAGTTCGGCTACTTTCCCTTTGTTGAGTTCTTCATTGGACACACATTTTCATAATGACCCGTTTCATTGTACTTAAAAAATTTTACAGAATATAAATCAGATTTTTTTTCTTATCATTACCCTGATCTTTTTTAGTGAAATTAAGAGCCTTATACCTCATTTTACACCATCAGTAACACTTACCAGAATTCAAAAGGAATTCCCCTGTGTGATTTTTACAAAAAAAATAGTAAACTGTAAACTAAAGTTTCCTACCATCAGAATTTTTTGAATAGTTATTCCCCTTCATTTTCCACCTCAACATCTTGTTATGTTTTTTTGTCAAAGATAACCCGATCATCGGCAAACTCTATTTCCAACTTCACTGAACATTGAACATGTTTTTCATAACTTTGGAACTCGCTAGAATATATAGCCATTAGATACATTGGATTTAGTACTAAGTAAAAATGATTGATTTTACTATCAAGATCTTTTATAAAATTTGGAAAATATCATCCCAGTCGAGTGAATGTGTCTTCATAAGTAACCACTTAGTGATACTCCTAACTCAATTTGAGGAATTTTTTTTCATCCTAAGACAAACCAAATTAGTAAAATATTTCTCATGAAACATGACTTTGAATTCATCCCAATCAAGAGCATAAATCTCCTCACTATCCATGATATTTTTCACCATCGACCACCACCGATCAGCTTCAACTTCAAAACAGTAAATAGAAAGACTAACATTTTGATGTTCTGAACACCCCATTACATAAAAAATATTCTTCAGTGCATTAATTCACCCTTCACCTAGAATAGGGTCAGATGATCCTCTAAATGATGTGGGATGTTACCTCATGAAATGATCTACTACTGACATGTTCCTCTTTTGTTGATCTGGATGATCTCGTGCATGGATACCACCAACCTTTATATCCTAAGTAAATTATTCCATCCCTGCAATAATATATTCAGTTCCATTTATGACCATCTCATGTTGCTGATTTGGAAGTTCGTTTTCCTCTTGATGTCGTTCCATCATAGCTTCCCAATTTCCTTTGCAAATACCATTCTCAACACAAAAATATCAAATTCAAGACACCATGGTAAACTATAAATGATATATCATTTAAATCATACAATAAATTAATTTATATATATTAATTTAACAATATCCTAACTCCTAATGTTTTCTAAACCAACCATTGATAACAACTATAAGGCCCCGACCGTAAACATTACATAATCTTGAGATAAGTCAATAATTACCATTGAGGATATTTTCAAGTTTAGAGTTTTAGAGAATTAAGCCAAAACTATTAAATTAAATATCAAATATTAAAAAGTAGAAACTTATACTCGGTATCCATTATTTCCAAAAAATAAAAACTCTTAAATGAAAACCAGAATTATTTTATTCATATAAATCATTTTTAATTCTTGTATTCTCTAACCCATCATTATAGCATATGAAAAATCATTTCAAAATCATTGGGGGAACATAGAAAAGACCACTAAGGGTTATGAAATTAATAAATAAATCATTAGTCAATCAGTACACAGAAAACATAATCTCTATAACCCAGCTAATGAAATCATAAGATTTATGAATTACACATAGAAATCAGAAATCATAATTGTAACATTTGTCAACCATAACATAATTACGGTGTACCTTTCACTACTACGTAGGGAGTAACATTTGAAATACCCATCATAGTGTATTACCTAAATATATTAGGATAAAAAGTAATGTTTAGCTCTATCATGTTATCCAATGCATTGGCGGGCTATCTCTGGCTTACCCTACCAAGGTTTAAAATAGAACTACCAAAATGCGTAAAAAAATTACCAAGAACCATAACATAATCATAACACATGAACAAGCATATAATAAAGATAACATTTTCACATTGCAATCAAAATAGAACATTTCAATATATTCACATAATCAATCCATTCCCAAAACCATTATCAATACCAAAATTCACAAAAAGAGAATATGGTATTTATTTTCCTCTTAAAAACATTACGAAAAGTTAAAGAAACTAAATATCAAATAATGCTCGCTATAGAGGAAAGGTTGTTGTCCCCACATACGTGATAAAAACAATTATTTTTTACAATTTTTGAAAGGATTCATAAAAAAACATTCTTTTTGAATAAAAGTAAAATTTCAAAGGGGTTTATTAAACTGAGTAAAAAGAATGTTGTGTATAAATTGACATATGCCTCAATGAATAGAGATTGAGACGAAGTCCCTTACCTTGTGTCCGACATGACTTGTTTGATCTTTAATCTCTTGAATAATAAACTAAAGTTAATTTATAATTTCTTCTAAACCTTTTTCAAGTTTATTATTCCTTTTATATCACTAATTACTATGTTATAAACATTACATAATTATTTATGTTAATAATGGTCTTTTTGTTGATATTTGGTACTTGGGTCAAAAATGTACTTCTTATAATTACAAGTTTTCCATGTGGATAAGAGTCCATTATCTCAAGAATGATATTAAAGATTTAAATATCATATATATCATATATATCTAGTATATAATAATATATTTATAATAGTACGTAACATTTGGAGATAATAAATGAAATGCACCATTCATGTAGACGGTAAGTCGTACGTATGCATTCACGCTAATTTCATATCTATTTCAAATTTAATTGAATGAAAACGTAATGATAAATAGGGATATAATAAATCCATCATAAAATAATATATAATTTTACTTACTCCATCTGTTATACATTCCATATATGTAATTAATGAGTCATATCACTTTGAGTGGGTGGTAGTCTGCACTTCCTCAAATGAAATTATAATATTTACCCATTAAGGAAACCATAATGGTATGATATAAAAGAAAAATATAGAATAATAGAGACATTATAAATGATATATATATCACATATAAATATATTTCTATCATAATCGCCACCATGAGAGGCATTAGGAGATAATTCAACAATCATCGTTTTGTGAGGAAGTTGTTCACCCTTCACAAAAACAATATGTTGGTATCTATAAGTGTGAGGTGTGTGGAAGCGTAGTTCGAATCATTATAATAAGAACATCCGGGTATATTTATAATACTAGTTTTGTCATAATATAATGTAATAAATATATTTCAGGGTATTGGAGAAGAAAAATAAAAGAAAATATATTGAGAGAAGACATTATCTTTTAATCGGGTAACTCCCATTGGTTTGAACCAAAAGGATTTATTGAATTTCCATATTCCCAAAATAAGGACTTTATTTGGAATAGAGGGATTTCAAGAGCTTTTTAGAGTAGTGTCTCAATGATCAAAGGGGAATGAGAGGTGTGAGTAATGTGTTTGGGGTGGTGTCTTTTTATAAGACAAAGGAGGGGCTCTTTAAGAAAGTTTGAATGAATTATTTTATTATAAAATTCATTTAGGTTTCAAAAGGATAAAAACCCATTAAATTATAATATAATATGAATATAAGTTGAAATAAAACCATCTAATAAAAATTGTATAGGTTTTTCATAATTTTAATCCTTATCTATTTTATTTAACCCTTTTAACTCTTACCATTTTATCAACCATTTACCAATTTGAGAAAAAAAATAGATATCAAAACATGATAAATATCCAATTAAAGAGTTAATAATAAAATTTTAGAGTTATTTTAATTTTTTTATGAATCATAGATTTTTTATAATTTTATAATAATTAATAATATATTTTAAATTTTAAAATATGAATTATATTAATTTTGTCACTATTCATATAATAGATTTTTAAAAATACAAAACAACTTGATTGATTCGAAAAAACTTCATTAATACAAATATAACATGTAACTATCTTCCAAAATATTCTTGGATGATATCAAAATAACAAAATTACATTTATTTTAACATTTATAATATCATTTATTTGAATCCATTATTAATGAAGCAATCACTGCATCACCATTGTGCCATAATTTAATTAATTTATTTAATGTTTAAAAATTATAAATAAAATACAATGATGTGGGAAATATTTTTATCCTTCAAATGACTATTTATAGTCAAAATTTTCACTTATATAACCCTATATAAATTTCTTTACTAAACGATATATGTTTATGTTACATTTTCCTTAATATTAAATTAATTTTTACAAAATGTCATTTTCACTTACAAGTGGCTCCATGTGCTCCTGAAAAATACCCAAGTATTACCATAGTCGTACATGTATCTTCCAATTGGATTAGGAAACGTGTTATGGTAATTTAATATTAATATAATATTTTTTTACCCTTATTTACCTGATTTACCCTATTACCATGATAAATAAAATATTTACTGAAGTTACTATTCATAATATCTAAAAATAAAAGCTACCTATTTACAATAATTTGACTTCCTGATTAAAAATAAGGAATCAAGTTTTCCAAATCCAAAACATAGAAGTTGCGGAAATGAATTTAATATTAATTTCTGTTGTCAAACCAAGAGGTGTGTTTTTAAGAAATAATTACTATCAAAATATTTACATGTGTTTGTGTATAATTAAAAATTAAAATTACTTTAAATGAAAAAAATGAAATTGAATAGAAAAAATATAATCCAATTACACTTTAATACCAATCAATGGGAAAATATATCTATATAAATAAATGAGATGAAAAGATAGTTTTGACTTAAAATGCATTATTTTTTACTATTCAATAAAAAAGAACTTTTTCAGGAAAATACAAAAAATTTAACCAAAGTAAATTTTTATGTCCCTCTTCTAATGGAAAAGTTTATTTTTTCAAATGGAACTTATAAAGGGACAACAACAAGATTTAAAATGGGTCCTTCATCAAAAAGAGGTAATATAACCTTTTAAAAATATTATAGATTTTCATTCCTGAAATCAGATTCATTCTAATTTTAAGCCTCTAAATTTTATTGGATAAATGTAAAAACCTTTAAAAAACATGTATAATAATATTTTAGTTAGTTCATTTCCTTCCTTCCAATACAATGGATAGGCATTAACTACCCTTTAGAATAATATTATATTATTATTTTTTAGTATGACTCAGCCTTGTGTGCAACATGAGATTTCAGATAAACACATTATTTCATGTCGGGTACACCATCTTACATTGAAACCCATTTAAAGTAAAATTAATATTTAATTAACAAATAATAATAAATATGAAAATATCATATCCCTTATTTACCTTGGATGTTACAACAACTAGATAAATAGTTTCACCAACTATTTTCACAATTTATTCAAAATCTAATTTATAGGTAGTACACATAGAACTATCATCTCATTTAGGGTTATACAAATTAATTCATATTAAAATATTTTTTTTTATTTCCAATCAATATACTTCCTTCTTTATTTTGAAAATTTTAAAAACCTTGAAAGAACATTAACTCACCCAATAATGTAATTTCAAAATTATTTTTCTTATGTTTATAAAACTTAATACATATGAAGCTTTTAATGGAACTATAAGTAATATCATCAACATATATTTTCAAATTAGAAATATCTTTTGAAATTTATTTTTAAAAAAAGAGAAGGATCAGAAATACTTTTCGAAAAATCATTTAAAATCATGAATGTTCTAAGCCAATCATTCCAAGATCTTGGATCCTATTTTAGTCCTTCAATTTTTTTAAATGTTTTAAAAATTCTATTTTTTAAATGATTATTTGAATATATTAGGGATTTTTGACAAATCAAACCTCAATAATATAACTATTTATAATTTCATAGGTATATTTTCCAGACTGACCTTTTTTTAGAGATTTGGTAGGTAAATTAGTGACATGGATAGAGGTCAGAGGGGTATTATTGATAATTAAAAATACCATCCCCAAGATATTCTAATGAAACATTAGGTTAATATGGATCTATCTAATTCAATTTGATATAATAATATTCTTAAAAAATATAGGTTATCTTGTAAAAAATTTGATAATATTTTTTAGAGGTTGAATAACATCAAAAAACTCCATCTTCGTTATTTAGTTCAAATTTTCCTATGTTTTATTTTTATTATCAATATAAACATTTAAATTAAAAATAAATTTTAATTTTACTATGGTTTTCTATAATTACATAATTCATGAGGAATCTTCATTAAAAGAGGTCATATCAAAACCCTATTAATTATATAATAATTTTAAATAAAACCCTCTACCCAAAAATAAATAGTTATTTCTTATTAACAAAGCGTAGTTTGGAATTTTTTTGGAGAGTTTATTTTCTCTTTTCAACAACCCCATTTTTTACAGGTTCAGGGTGCAACAATATTGTGTATATATCCATATTGTGAAAAACGAGTCTCGATGTATTGATTATAAAATTATTTTCCATGATCTGTCCCCAATAATTAATTGTTAAGTCAATTATGGTTCTATATATATATATATATATTTCATATTTTGGAAAACAGGAACAAGAATCACTTTTGTGAGTGTTTTCGATGCTTTTGTTGGGGTCACAACACCATCACTTTTCCTAGAGCGTGGCACACTTCATTTCTATTACCCCACATTCCCAGTTTCTATAGGTGGTACTATTTCAACACTTTCATCTATGTTGTATGATCATTAATCCAAATGGGATGATGAGATGTTGGTTCCTCCGTCCATTGGTTCCTCATTGGTTATTATTGCCTAATCAGGGTGTTCTTCATAGGTTTTAGTCATTTACATGAAACTATTTTTGGGATCAATCAAAATTTGGAAACCCGTTAAATATTCTTATTATATATAAATAGAGATTAAAACTTCATCCAGGGGAGGTAGCATTGGCCACATCCGGAATGTTTGGAGACTGCGTAAGTTGGAAACCTATAGTATCTTTTTATTTTTTTGGGAATATCATTTGTGAGGCATTATAGGTACTAAATCCAAGGTAACATGTGTCAATGAATATGTAATTTATTCCAATTTTGTAATTATTATGAGTCTTTTGTACCTCAAGCATCCCACATTTAATGTGCGGGGTATGCATTTTGTACCAGGGAACTAGTTTTACATCTTATTGATATGGGTGTAGGTTTAACATCTCATGGGTAAATGTAAGTCACGAATATAATATCTTGTGGAGAAGGGAACTTTATTAATTTCTTGTAGGTGTTGTTGGTGATTGTGTCCCTTAGAGGGAATATTTGAAACTTGAATGATCGAGTGTGTCCCCCCCAAGGGTAATAATTATACACTTGGTGATTAAGTGCATCTCCCTAAGGGGGGTAATTTCTAACTAGGATATTTTTGGGATTTAACATTAAGGAGTCATCCTATGAACCCTATTTAATATATAAGTGTCAAAAACCACAATGTTTTATTCCATAGTTTAAGTTTATGTGACAGGAATGTTCAACACAGTTTAATGTAATTTAGTATTGATGATCTTATTGTGGTAGGAGCATCAACAAGAGATGGTGTGGATATTACACGTAAAAGATTCATGTTTTGGGTGTCTCATCCCCTAGTGGAGAAGGACGATGTTGGGTTATAAGTGGAAAATTACCATGGGTTTAGTTTAATCCCATGGTGGGGGAGATGGTGGAACCCCATGATGATTGGACATGTTGAATCCTATGTTCATGACATATGTTGTTTTATGTCATGTAGTTTAGATGTGGTTGGGGTTCATTCCTTGATGGTTCAGGTAAACAAAGGACGAATATTATTCATAAGAAATCCCCACTGATAATGGTATAAATTTCCTCTTGAATATTCCAACTCAAAGAATACATGAACATCCCTAATGTACCTCTGGGTGGGCCATGGCATTAAAACTACTATGGAGGGGAAATCCAAAATACTAATGTTAGGGTATCTATGACAAGGAAAAATATAAATTAGCGTAAAAATTATTATGTGAAATAGGTAGGATGAAGGTCGATGACTCACTTGGTGTGAAGTGGGGAGACACAAGAGTGGGTGTTACTGGTCACAGAGTCCCTCATGTTGTAACTAAAGTAGTCCTAAATGATCACATCTAACCAAAATAATTGAATTTCATGAAAGAAGATCAATTAAATAGAATAAAAATGGATAGTAATGGAGGATTTGTTTTTTGAAGGTTACGACATTGAAAAAAATTGAAATTAAAAAAGTCCATAGATCTCATAAAGTACAGGGTTCTTGTTGAAGAGTATGTTCCATGAAATTGGGCGGCCTTACCACAAGGTAATGTGTTGGTTTCTATGAGTATTGTTTAAAAAAAGATTGTTATCACATGAATCCCCAATACCCTCAAAGATATTTCCTCTTACACAATATCTATAGTCATTCGTGAAAATAATATCCACAATGTGTTGAGGGTTTCAAAAACCCATTGGAGGTGGTTACATGAAATATGGATAACATGGGAGATCCATCTTCTCTCCTGCTCATGAATCTTTAGAGTATCATAAACTAACAGGTTTTCGTAGATAGGAAAAGGTCACATGCACTTAAAATTATAATATATTGAGTGTATTTATAGGACTAATGGTGGGAAGGGTGTGAGTTTTGTGAAATATAGAGGCTCCTGGGAAACTTTTCGAGTTTCTTGAATGGGTGGGGTTCTGAAAGCTAGAGTTACGATGCACAAATTTTATCGTAAAAGCTGCACTCGGTCGAGGAAATTCATGAAAGGGGATATATGAATCTTGGATGACACCATGGGGAGGTTATCGTCAAAATTTCTCATGGACATGCCTTTTACAAAATATTCTCGATGAATTCTAGCTTACGTGGTGTGGAGGTTATACTCAAACCTCTGTATGGTCAAGACATTTATAAGTCAAAACCATTTGAAAAGGTGAGAAAATTTGTGAATATAGTTCCATTGATTTATTATTGGCCCATTTTGTCCCAAATTCACCGTGAAACGTTCATTACATCATTAAAATATCCATTTAAATTTTAATTTCAACATAAAAAAATGTCCCCCCATGGAATTGGATCACATGAGGGGATGTATGGATAGATTCTAATGAAAAATTAGTAAAAAGTTGTGATGGGAATGTCAGTTTATTAAAAAAGTTTTTGAAACTTTTTATAATGTATACCAATAAATAGTGGAGGGTATCCCATAAGGGACTACATGATTTTTTCAAAAGATATTATCATGATATAATTTTGAAAAAAAAATAAATACCTTCACAAATGTTTTGATGTTTTGATCCTCACCGCTCTTGAAATTAAGCCCCCATAAGAACATACTTCATAAATCAAACCTCCATGAATATAATTATATAAAAAGACCCCAACTAGAATATATAACTGAGAAGACATCTAGAAACCTAACCTTTGTGAGTATATAGTCATGAAACAATCTAAAAACATTTCTAGGTATTATAAAATTTTATTTTGAATGTGATGAAATAGTTATAAATTATTGAGGGGAGATGGTTCGGAATCATATGATAGGGGAGAGTGTCCAGAGAGAATCAGATTTAGACACACTATCTAAAATGATAACGAAGTATTCTGTTGAATATATGCTCTATAAGAGTCATCCACTATATTGATATGGGATAAGGAACAAAGTTCTCATCCTTATTTCTAACCAACACAATCACGCCTACTGTTTCAGCAGATCACTTGGATTGTACCAGTAGAATAGGTCTACTAGGGGATGCATTATAATGTAAAATTCATTTATCACAAAACACACCCTCTAAAACCACAAAAAAAATGTGAAAGGGGAGGACCTAGAGGTAACAGATTCCCCCCACCTCAGTATGATAAATTTATCAATTTTTTCTTGGGAAACATGCTCATGTGGTGGAAAAAGGTGGGAATTATGAAAGGGTGGAAACTTCAAGGATGAGTTGGCCTAGAAATATTGATTATTCCAGTCATTATATGAGATTTTGGATGATATAAATAAGTTTTTTCATTATGTTTTGCCATGGTGCTCATATTATTATGTCTACCACCACCATAATATCATGCTGGAGCTACTGAGTAGGTGGTCACTAAGGGCCAACACATTCCATCTTCATCACGGGGAGGTAGATATCATCTTGTGGGATCATTAAAAGATTGATGGGATACAAATTAAATGAATTATATATAATTAATTCTTCCCCATAGGGAATGGATAGGAGGAGAAGGAACAACTACATTTCATGGAAAGGGATCCTCTTCTTTTGGTACAGGGGACAGATGATCATATGCCTGGAATGAAGGTTATATTGTTGAAGATGTGGTTTGAGAACTTCTGGAATGAACCAATAAACAATCTACCTAAGATGATCCTTCAATTCATTAGACCATTATATCTAGGAAAGGACCACTATTAATTATTATCATAGAGGAAATCTAGTGGCATCTATAGGGATACAACATGATTCCTATTGCTCTTGAGGTTAGGCTAATCAGATTTAACACTCTAATAATTTTCATATGGATGCTCCCATTGATGGATTCACACATGGGGTGGGGTCGAGAACCATTATCATTGCAGCGATGTTGTCGATATGGTAGTGAATCAACCTGTTTTTCCTGGTATTGGTGAATATATAACATTTTCTTCACCACATCATCCAAGGGAATAATCATCTTCATGTCTGTTGGCCCTTCCACTTAATGTATTGTTGGATCACCACACACATGGTGGGAGATAAACACATGTACCTCATCCATCCTCCAAATGTTAACTTCTTACCATCGATTCTAAACATTATAGAGAGTCTCCCTCACAAATTGGCCCATGTGGAAGCACTAGAAAAAAATGGGTTAGCATACAACCTCATGTTCCACCAGTTCCCCTACTCATGGGGATAATGATTTATGATGGTGTAGTAACCATAAATCAATGGTAATAATTCCCAGAATTATGAGATTGGGTACGAGTGGTGAGGGTTGATTTCAAGGTGATTTATGAGTTTCATACACAACACATGTTTGGAAACTAGTTTTGATTCCACCAGTAGTTTTTCTTGAGGGTTTATATCGAGGTGAATTATGATAAAAACATTATCCCTCTAATATATATGGAATATGTTTAAACATGGAGGTAGAGAAGGGAATAATGAGTTTCCACCAACCAACACTTCCTATGGGCTCACAGACAACTATGTTAAGAGTTAGAAGACAATGTATGAAGGGGAAATGATGATGCATTGGACTAATTGAGTTGTTGAAGAAGGGAACAATAAAATGAAATGTTGAAGGTGAGAGGTAGGTAGAGATCATTGAGGTATAAGTTTCCACACAAATGGAAGAGTTTCAGTTGATGTATAACTGAATGCTCTTAGTCCTTAACAGGTTGGAACCACAAGGAGGGGAGCAATAATAGGACCAATGTACCCAGGATAATTGATTTTGAAGGATTGTTTACTCTCTGGGGAAGTCCCAATGGTTGATTTAGAAGGACCATGAAATCTTTTTATCTCATGGATATCCCTTGTAAAATTGTGATTCTTGTTTCCTAGGAGAGTTTGGGGATATTTTGGTAGATTAACACTATCAATTGGAAATGGTAGAATCTCAACAGAGAAGGCATATTCCTCATGGAGATTTTTCATGCCAAATTAGGCTACCATATCCCCTAAGATGTGGTGTTTGGGTGTGTAACAGAACTCGAATACCTGGTTCACTCTTATGGAACTATGTGTTACTTGAATATGTAGGTAAAAGTTCTTCATGGAATCCCTTATACCTAGAATATCATAGCTAGTGAGTTAGCTTCATACATGGATCTACTAGAGGGGTAAGATAAGGGTTATTAGTGACACAACACCTATTGAGACTCTCTTGAGGAGGGGTCCCTACCATCAACATTATAAACATTCTGATAATTCATTCCATGGATATAACCCATCCTTTAGAATTGTCACATAACATAATTTTTCACATATAAATGAATCAATGAGAACATGATTGGCGGGGTGGATCATGATGACCCATATATTGAGAGTGAGGTAGCCTCAACCATTAAAGAGGTGATCATGGGGTCCCTCCCTAATGTTGAGACCATAGGCAGCCTACTGACAGTTGAAGAGATGACTGTGACTAAGTAGACGACTACTGGGGGAACACACTCACTATGTGGATGGCCTATGAATCTGTTTGAGCATCTCACCAGGTAGTATTATTCATATAAGATATGTTTATTCTTTTCAACTATTTCCTTAGTACTCTACCTTAATGAATTTGAATGAATCATTTGTAAATTTTAGTTTAAACCATGTTTTGGGATTATCCACCAATGTCAACATCAGAGTTTGTGGTGCCTGATGTTGACAGAGAAATAATGGGGGTTTGTCTCCAAGTGTTGATAGTCAGGGAGGCTGTTTTTCCCATACAAGCTATATATGATTCACTTAAAGGGTATTCTCAGGCCATGGCCCTAATGGTGGGGTTTGAGATGTTACCCACAATGTAGAAAACTGATGGGTATATAGTGGTTAAACCATTTTTTGTACTGCCACAAGTGGTGATTGACATATTTGAATCCTAAATGCAGTAGTTTGAAATCATACCAACATCCAAGATAGTAAAAGAGGATATGGTGGACTCAACTATAATTGAAGTTCTATCATTGGAGGCTATAAAGGTTGAGTCCTGAATGATCATGGTAGAGATTAGACCACCATATTTGATGGAGGAGGTGGCTGGGATGGTTTTCTTTACCTCAAAGGTGTTGTAATAGGAAGACAGGTATTCTACTATAGATTAGGGGGTTAGCTAGGAAACATTAACCCTTGAAACTAGATTTCATCACAACTGATATCAGTCTAGAAGATGATCCATCCTATAAAATCATGGAGATCTTTTCTCCATATGATCCACACTGCTAGAGGAATTTGAGGACACTATATTTAATTTCATTGAGGAGAACTGATTCATTCATCATAAGGTATGGTGGTATGAGAAGAACATCATCTCACACACCCCACCGATTGACCTATTAAACCCTCTAGGATCTCTACGTCCTTAACTAGTCAGCATAGGGACCATGGGGTGGACTCAAGTGACCTCCATATACTATCTCAAGACACTCTCATTGAATGAGAATATGATGAGTGTAAATAAATTTTTTTCCTATAATAAAAATATATTTGAGGTAATGAAGGTGTTTTAGAATGTTGAGGATGAGAGTTATCATTTAGAAGGGAAGGCACGTGAGAACATTGATGTCATCCACACTCAAGTTGAGATCATGGACCATTCGAGGGCCTAATTGGTGGAATTTGAGGCAAAGGTAGTACAAGAATAATCCTAGGTGGATGAATTATGGTCCAAGTAGGATTGGTTGTATTTGAGGTCCAAAGATGTCTATCCCAATATTGGGGAAGAGGATGATGATTTGGAAGGGAATTAGTGGACTCTAGAGGCTACTAAACAGAGGTTAGTGGATCTCAATCATTTGATCAATGAAGTAAAAGTTTAAGGGAAATTTTTTTATCCAAAAATAATAGAGACCCTCCCAAAACTCAGATATCTTTTTTAAACACCCAAAGTGATCGAAAATATTTTATTCTTACCGAATCTCTAATCACATTAACATGATAACCCACCATCAATCCATAAAATAATGTGAGTAATGAATGTTCTGAGAAACAAAAGGAAAAATTTAGATTTGTCTTTTATATGATAGTGTTATGAAATAACACACTCCTCAAGGTATGAATATTTTTACTGACCACCAGGACTGTCTTGTAAAAGAGAGTATACAATTTGAGATTAGGGCCCTTCAAACAACCAAATTTCTCTCTCAAACTGCACTATTGAAGAAATGGATTAATGTTAGGGGTGTTTAATTGTACACAAAAAAATAGAAGGTGGAGAGTGTGAATTGGGACACCCAAGATCTAGAATAAAACCATGGTGGATTGAGGATGGAGGATAATTTCTAAACATATTTACAACACAACATCTGTTATCAATTTTTTAGGACAGGGACAAACACAAGAGGGTCAACTAGTGACCACGTTCAAAACATTGGACCTATCTCAAAATGTCATCCAAATTATTTTGAGGTTTATTCCTAGGGTAGTATGAGAACCTGTGTGGCATGGGACCATTCTATCAAGGGAGCCCATTTATACTTGAAGGAGGGTTAGGGTTAGAATAAAAGGATACATAAAATGTGTAGATGAAGTAATAGATTGTTCAAATGGAATAAAATACTCATGGAGTTATGACACACATATTTGGAGCACATTAGGTAGGTGTATAGGTCTATAAAAAGGTTATAAATGTCTCCCCAATGGTGATTAATCATGGATGTTGAGGGATGATCCATGAATATGAACGATATAGTAGGTCATTGACACTAAAGGGGAAAATAAGCTTCTTATATGAGGGCATAATATTCCTCATAGTATCACATCATGAAAAAAGGATTTTCTAAATGAACTTTAATATCAAACAGTGAGGATGATTTATCATACATTTTAAAGTCATGTGATTGGTATATAGAGCACACAGTTTAATGTCATATAGTGAGGATGATGTATCACATAGTTTACCATTTTTTGACTAGGATGTTGAGTCATGTAGTTTAATATCATGTTTCTAGGATGTGTTCCTCAAAGGGGATATTCATGTAGTAGAGGATACATAAATTGAAATGAAAGAGGTGCCTTGGAGGCCCTGTGATGCCGCACAAAACATCCCTAAGGCAGCTAGCACACAGTTTAAGATATTTATTCCTGGACCAAAGGGCGGTAATCCCAAAAGAACATGTATGGTTCATTCTATTAATATCTTGGTGTGAATTGAGGACTATGAAGCCCATAAGTCATACAAAACATTCCCGATGATTCTTACAGATAGATTAATGTCATGATTCATGGACATGGGATCTTGGATTATGATCATTTTGTGTAGAACAATGTCATATTGTTTATGATCATAATGATTATTCCTAAAGGTAGGGAATAAAATGTCAAAGGAATGTGAATAATATTTAAGGGGTAGACCCGACACTAAAGGAGGGGCCTAGGAGGCTCGAAACCATGTGACACTTTCACAAGATAATCTACATATGGTTTAAATTTTTGGTTCATAAAAATGAGATCTTATTTTATGATCATTGAGTTTATACCAATTTAAAAAAGTTTAATTACTTAATTCATGGACTGTATGATTTTTGTGTCTTGAAGGATCATTTAGGGAAGAAAATAATGATTACCCAATAAGAAAGGAGCATCCTAGAAGGCCACTTAATTCCACACAAAAAATCCTTACGAAAAATTGCACACATTTTAAGACCATGATTCTTAGAACTGGGATCCTAGATTATGGTCATTGAGTTACAAACAATGGTTAACTCATGATTCAAATCTTGGATCAAGGGAATATGTCTCCCAACCCCTAATTTCCCATTTGCCATGCTTGATGTGAGAAAAAAATCAGTAGCATGGTGTTCCCATTGTTGACAAGGGAGAACCCAATTAGGGAGGAAGGATACTAAAAAATCAAATGAGGGTGACCAAATAATTCAATACATGGATAAAAAAGGGAGGAATTATGAGTAGAGAGCCACTATTTACTATGTTTGAAACACAGGTTCTATACCCAATTCAGTTTAGGATGGGGAAACCAAATGCGGGATCGACCGTTGATCAATTTAAAAACATAGAAGCTAATATTTTTTATAAAAGATCCTTAAATGTTTGATACCATGGTAGTAGGTGATCCAACGATGTATAGGAACATTTATATTGGAGATATTTTTCATATCAGGATGATAAGGATTATCTTAGTCAAAGATAACGTGATGCATAGAAGTGGAAATATGGAGGGTCACAAAGGGAATATTGTGTGCCATGGGAGAATTTTTTTCAAAAACTCAAACAGACTAGATGACCTTTCGAATAGGCCGAAATCAAGCCTGACCTTGTGGGGAAAGACCCAAAGATGATTTGATGGTAGGTTAAAGCCCGAGATACAATATTTGAGTGTCACAAAATATCCCATGTGAATGTTAATCAAGACGTACATAGTTCAAGGGGACGACATGGTAGGAGACCAACAGTAATGGGGGTGAAATCCTCTCTAGTGAGGATATAAAATCATCTCATATAAGGAAACCACTCATCATTATTGTATATGGTGTAATGTATTTTGTCCATCTAATATATGTTGTATGGGGAATCCCAATTTTATATGGGGTAGGATCATTGTTTAACGTTATGATATATGGATGTTGGGATTTCCCGTTTAAAGTCACACAACACTAAATATGGTTTCATCTACTTTAGAGTCACAGATCTTGGATTATAAGGGTAGTTATGGGTTAAATTCATGTATACATAATCAAAAGGGGTAATAGTTCTCTTAAGGGGTCATGTGATGCATGAAAAGAGTGTTAACCAAACATGAAGTTACGGATGAAGGGACCCTCTTCTATATAAAACATGACAAACCATACCAAAGGATAATTCAATGTCACAATGGAATAATGAACCCCATAATGAGTTGGTGAATGAGTATCAGACTAGGATAAGATATCTGGGCATCCTTATGAGGATAATAATTACACCATACAATGTTCTAGAAGGTGGCCCAGTAAGAGACCAATGTAGTTGGGGATGTACTCTCGAATGGGGATAATCAATCATCACATGTTATGATATGAGATATCCCAATATTATGTGGGGAAAAGAAATATTTTAGCATCATGTGTTGAGGATGTTTAATTTTCTTCATTCCATACATTTTTAATGGAGTATGATGATTTCATACAGGGAAATGATTCAATTTATCATCTTTTTCCATGGACAATGGGAGGGATTAGGTAATGATATGCCTATTATTTTCATCTTCATGTCGGTTCATGATGGAATCCTAGACCACTAACAAGTCAACGAACATTAATGGTGCTTATATCTTGAAATGAGTCTCATGGGAGATTTTCGAGGTGATCTCACCATGGGTAATTTTGCGGTGAATTTGTGGTTTTTACTGAATAAAGATGGTTTTCACATCACTATGTATCCCATGGGAATGAAAATAAAGACACATATTGTTTTGTATAGAGGTGGGGATATAGAATTACTAAAACACCAGGTATGAAGAAAATAATTCCAATAAGGATCCAAGGAGTCTAAATGTGAATAAATTAAGGTTATAATGATTGGGCCTGGGGAAAATACTTTGTGGATGTTTGAGTGGCATATAAAATTTATATCTTATGTAAAATAAGCCAATAAAAATTTTCACCACATAAAGTAATACTAAATCTATTTTCACATAGTTTAAGGTTGTAGGGATTATATCGTGGGGAAAAGTGTAAAGATATAATTCATGGAATATTTAAATACAGTTTAAATTTATGATTCATAGACTATAGGGAGGTTTTTTCATCAAGGTTATCCATGAGGCATGGTAGAAGTAAAAAAAACATGAAATCGGGGAATGGTGGCATATGTACCATATAGATACCTTGTGAACAACTACACATAGTTTAATCTTATTAGAATTAGACCATGCGATAATTTTGATATTGATTAAAGTCATGATTCTTAGATTGGAAAGATGTTTTTTTGATGGTATCCACAAAAATAAAAGATGTAATGGCCAATTATAAATGAGGTAATGTAGGCCGACATACCCAAAAAATACCTTAGGAAAAACTACACATAGTTTAATGTGAAAATGAATAGATCATAAATTGGACCAAGGTTCCAAAGGGTTGGTAAATTCAGGGGTAGGCTTGTTGAAAAAGTTTATAGGAGTCACAATGTATCACATGGTAATGGGAATCAGGAAAAATGTAGTTATGAATGACACAACATCGTTGGAAAAAAATTTCAAAAGTGGGGAAAACACTCTCTCACAAGGGAACTATGCCTCCCATGGTTGTTGTGGGGAATTCCATACTTAAGACAATGGGTGAGGCCATAGAATTCCAACATGTGATGGGGTTGCTCATCTTTTTGGCCATATCATATTTATCATATGATGCATTTATCATTAATTGTACATAGTAAGCATATAGTTTAACATATTTTTTTGATGAGTATAGTTTGTGATAATCCCATTTTCATTATATGATGAATCCCAATTTTTTAAAAAGTGATGTTTTTTTATCATCATTTACATATAATATGAGGAATCCTTGGTTTAAAATGTATAAGAACAAAATTTAACATCATGCTTTCAGGATTCCGGGCTATTTAGGTTAATATTATACAACTCAAACTATGGATTCTTCAAGTTAAAATTCATAGATCATGAACAGAAGGGGAAAAAACTATTTATGGACATGATGGTTAGATCATGACCTCTAGTTGAGGGTCATAATGTTATGAAAAAATTCAAATAGTTAACTGTAATACTTCATGGACCATGTTGTCGCTATTAGTTTACAGTCATAAAGCATAGACCCATTTCCCCATGTGAAGTACTACATGAGAAATTTAGAATTGGTTAGAGGTGTGATATGATCTCCATCCATGGTGATCAAATACTATGGTCCATTAAAATTACCTTAATGGATTATGTAAGGTCCTTCCAACATGGAATCCAAATTTAGTGTGTTTTTTGTGTATCATTGGCATTCTACAATTCAGTACCATATCACCAAGGAAGAAGTGGATGAAAAAAATTTATTATCGAATGATATCACTATATTTTTATAATTCCAATGTAGGCTATGTAATGAATGAACCTTGAGAGATTATATATTAGAGAGATGAACTTATTCCATTCTATTTAGAGCCTCATGATTATAATTATCTGTTTGGAGTGATGAAATCTAAAACTCAATGGAAAAAATGCCTCTATTCCACACACTAGTGAGTATAGGGTCACCTGGGTGGAATTCTAAGTCTTCATCTGATAAGAACAGCGGGGGTTTAGGATATTTTTCTTGCCAAATCATTTTTTCCACCCACAATTTTCTCTTAGATGTTAAATAGGGTCTTCATTAATGCCTCGATCTACCCGTTTTTCTACACATGGTAGAGAGATGTATGGTTTGACCTAATATTATACTTGGTGTAAAATTTCATTATCTTTGAAGATCAGATGTTCGTGCCACTGTATGTGAGAATACCACATGGAACTCTAAATCGATGGATGATGTGGGAGCACAAAAACTATATCATGAACCAAGTTTTGGCTTCCTTCATGATAAATTCTTCCTCCCATTTGGAAAATAAGTCAGTTATAATTAAGATGAAAATGTACCATCGATCTATCCCTGGCCGGTATAGTCCCACAACATCAAGTCCCTATATTGAAAAGGGCCAATAATACATAGTGGTGTGAAGTTGATCTGGAGGTTAATGAAAGATATTAGCATGGATTTGACATGCGTGACACATCTTGGAAAACTCAATGCAGTCATGAACCATTGTGGGATAAAAGTAACATAATCTCAAAACTTAGTGGGAGAGCTTCAATCCCGCATAATGTGTATTGCATGATCTAGAATGAACCTCTTGAATCCCCAAATGGGTTTCATCTCAGTGGATGTGGATGCGGAGAATTCCATCAAAACAATGTCTATATAGGGTCTTCTATAAGTTAGGCCAACATTGGACGGTCAAATATACTACATGCCAGTGGATTAACTCATGATCGACTCGGTCATCTCGGACAATGCAACACTATTGATACTTGAAAATGGTAGTTATCCAATAAGTATTTTCTTATACATCTAAGGGACTGAGGGTCCTAGCGTAGAATCAATGATAGCCAGCTGATACACCTGTTGGTTTCCATCATCTAAAGTGGATAGGGGGAGAGAATATGACCCTCTAGTGGACCATATGAATGGCGACGCCATCCTAATTAGGTTCTATGAGAGATACATAAAAACACTCTATTTTTTTGATTGATTATTATGTGACTACGTGGAATGATTAAACTTGGTTGTATAGAAAACTGGTCCCCCAATTGAGGAGTATGCCCTTTCGGGGGCACTAGCTCTCTATTTATGATGATGTAGTCTCCTTTTATCTATTTGAGGAATAACCCAGAGCTCCACTTCACTTGTAAATAGGGGACATAAATCTCAAAAACCAACCTATGAACAGTAATGTGGGAAAGATACTCTACCTAATCACAAGAACATCCTTATAAAAATGGAAATATTAAAAAAAATATAGCCCATTTGGGGGTGATGAAGAAAACTCCCAGGCCTACCCTGTTATTCATGGGTTTGTTGAGACTTATACAGGTTAGGCTCTCATAGAGGCCATAAAAATGAGTCTACCAATGTGGAACAACCATATCCACTAAATTAATAGCTTCATCTACCATGATATATTTTATTTCATAACCTTTGATGGCCATCAGTGGGATAGACCATACACCAAACTAATAGTGGTCCACTAATTATAATTCCAATCATTCCATAAATATGGGGGGATTAAGGATAATGTTTTTAATGTACAATTTGGAAACTATCTATATATCATTATGATATAAATAATTTTTCATGTTTTTTCCAAAAAATTCTATTGTGACATAACTCTTCTAAAAAGGGGAGTATCTGGTATTTGTGTGGAGGAGAATATGACTGATATAGTATAAGCCTTTTTGCATCCCTACCTATTTTCTATGTTATAAGGTTACCAAGGTACTTTTCCATAGTGGTTTTTTAAAAGACCAAAGGCTTATCAAAGAAGGGTGGAATCAGAAAAAAAAGATTATATAAGGTACTACATGATATCCTCAAACACTTTCTAAAAATCCTTATCACACTGCTAAATAGTGCATTTTTTCTTGTGCCTTGAAAATGGATTACACATTCCATTAAGATTTTTAATAAATTGGGGTATATTGAATATGTGGCCATAGACTCCCTACAACACAGATTGAATTATCTAGCAATGAACTTTATTGAGTGAACTTATCTTCTATGGGTCAATAAAAATGACTTTCTATCTTATCATGAAGCCAATATAATTCCACGATGTAATCCAAAATGCACACTTCATGGGTTCCACTTTTATGTACCATGAGTATAGGATGAAAAAAATTTCTCAAGGTCCATGATATGATACTAAAAATGGTGGAATTTCAACACCAAATCATCCACATAGTACTCCACTAGTCTATTGATAGTCGGCTTGAATATGTGGTATGTATCCCAGTGATATGTGGATTCAACATTTTTCAACCCAAATGGCATCACCTAATATAAGAAATTATTTATTAGAACCTTAATTTAATGGGATCCTCATTATTAGGGTCATACATATTTAATTATATATAGATTAACATTCCATGAAGTATTGGTATTGGAACCCTATCATGGAAACAATTAATAAATTTTCCACTAGAAGGAAAAAAAATCTTCTTTCAAAAAGTGGTTGATGAGGTCTTAGAAGTCAATACACTCTCTGATATGTCTATTCAACTACCTGGATAGGAAAATATTGGATATATACCTAGGTCACTAGACTTCTATGAAAATGTTGTCTTTGATAAGCTGGACAACATTGGACTCAACCAAAACACCGTGAGAGGGTAAATCTTTCTAGGAGGTTGTTTTAGATCGTGTTGTGTAACTGGGAGACGAAGATGATAAACATAGCCCTGAGAATTTATTCCTAGAGGATCATTATATCTCATTGTGAAGATATAAAAATTCTATTTTAAGGAGTCCACATACTCTTACTGCTTCTTTGGTGATGTTGATACAAGTTTCAGCCTCATATCATCCTCAACATCAAGGATCACATGGGTTAACTCTTCAATGATGGTTGAAGAACCATCTTCAGATGTCATAGGGGAATCTTCCAAATACTCATTATCATCTGAGATAAGATAATTAACGGGACAAGGTTGAACTTCCTTGATAATTAACAACTAACACCAGACTATTGGTTGGATGATGTGAGGATCAGGCTAGTTGTGGTTGATCACGGTGTGGTCACAGGTGAGTTGCACAGTCAACTAACATAACAGGCTACAGAGGCATACCTAGTGTATCATAATGGTACAGTTGAGATTATATATATATTTCAATTACTTTCTTACTTATCTTATTAGTAGAAATACCCCTGTTAGAGGCACAGGACAATGAATTCTAGTGGCTCAGTCATCCTCTATCCTTCATCTAATGTCATCGGTTGGAGGCACTTGAGGGTTTTTCATATCCTTCTTTACTATAAAGAATCATAAAGTGATCAAATATCTTAATGGATTACATGTAGTATTACACCTTCTCCTAATTATTACGATAATCTAGGGCTGGGTATACCATAGGCGTGTCTCCAAACTCAGGAGTCATGATGTTTCGAAGTGTGTGAGATTAATTTGGCACAGTTATAGGACTTTGATTTACAATGCCACATAGGTACCTTTTCATCCGTGACATGGAAGGCTATGATTAAAATTTAGTGATAGAGGGTAGAAGAGATATGATCACCACAAAAGGTTATATATTGATCAAAACAACATAGATGATACCATGATTGTGAGAAACTACCTGTTGAGCCAGTCAATCCTCATATTTCTATATCATGTAGCTAAGAACCAGGTTCCATTCACCGAATCCTTCACTTTCACTGTAGGTGTTGGAAAATACATGTTTCACCTATACTATAAAATAGTCCAACTAAAATATGATATAATCCACTTTTTGGTTGATCCAATCATTAAACTTGAATAATTCATTGATGGTGTGTCTATGGATTCAATGGTACGAGCAATTATTAGAATAACCAGTGAGTTCAGCCTCATGGGAGATTTTTTAATTCTAGTAATTTCATGATTCCTTTATCCAAGGTGATTATGAAGTATAATTAGACCTATGAATATCTAAATTAATAGGACCATTTATTTCAATCTAGGAAAAGGCACCCCATAATCCTTGCCTTGATGAGGGGCTGGAGATCCATTCTCTTATTTAAGTGGTTACAGATGGTGAGGAATTGTCTGTTGGGGATATGTTGGATGTGTCTCTATTTTTAAGGTGTTTACATAGTGAAGATAATCCAAAAAATATACCAATAGGTGTACCATATTAGGAACCACTACATGAATAGTTCAAGTAGTCACTAATTACACAGGTCTTCTCGTAGGTGTTAGAAGGGTTAGTATCTATGAATATTGTCTAATTCAATGTAAGGATTCTTCTAGATGTTATTCCTTGTTAAGGAATTCCCAAAATACACTAGGATTGTTCATGTATATGAGGTTAGGAAGATCATTCCATAAATTCCCCATACATATCATGAGTAACTATTCTTAGGAAATTGGCATGTCATGTGAGTAGATGAGGTACTTCCACTGGCTAATAATGTTAGAAACATTATAATAGTGCCTATTCATACAATTGAAGAGGTAAAAAATGCTAGTATTGCCCATGGTGGGCGTTACTTTATAGAGAAACTATTGTCAATGGTCTCCCAACTCAAAGAAGGTTCTATTGGTAGCTGATTGTACTAGATGAATTCATGCTCTTATAAAGTATGAATGAAGTATCAGGGATTGGAATACTCATAATATTATAGAATTACTGGAAATGCAGGCTTTCCCAATGGTTCTGAACCGTTGGGAAAGCCTGCAAAACTGTTGGTATATCGTATACCAACGTTTCTGCAAACCTTTGGGAAGTAAGCTGTTGGGAAATCTTTTCCCAACAGTTTATACTAAACCATTGGGATAGGTTAGAAAAAATGAACCTATCCCAACAGTTGTGCCAAACCGTTGGGATAGTTTTTCCCCACGGTTTGTCTTGAACTGTCGGTAAAACCAACCAGATAACTTCTTTCCCAACGGTTTTTAAACCGTTGGGAAAGGATGTTTACCAACAGATCATAGAGAACTGTTGGTAAAAAAATACTCATAATTGTATGCCAACAGTTTGAAATCATTGGCACAGCCTATACTGTTCAAATTTCACAGAAACCTGCAATTTTCACAGCAGCCAGTCCATTCCCACTCCTATCCAATTCCCTCTTATTTCCAATCATTTCCAATTATTGTACCTGCAATAAACTAACACATACCTATACAATTTTTGTACCTGCAATAACCACATACATATAGAGAACAAACTCATGCACATTTAACATATAATGCATACCAGAACTATTCACATCCAAAATTAAATCAGAATTCATAACGTAATTATAAACATACATAATTAATTTAGAATTCAATTTAAAATTTACATGCCAATTATATGTGGAATTCGGAATTCAATTCATAATTTGATTGGTTTTTCATATACCATATTTTTACTAGAATTTATGTCCATTTTAAACAAAATACATACACATGGATTAATACTGGCCACACCGTGACTCAGATTGATGCGAGGTTAACTCGTACACATCACAAATTACCAACAGATCGTTTTCCTAAAGTATCAACATATTTTGAAAGCACTTGGTCGGTTTTCTGTATGTCAGTTGTTGTTTTCACTTAAAATAAAGTGCTTTTAAAATAAAAGGGAGACACTTTGAGTGGTTCTGGCCAAACTGCACCTCAGATTGAGGCAAGGTTGACTCGTACACTCCAAAAATGTCCCATGGATCGTTATGCTAAAATATCAACACAATCAAAATTTGTTTGGTCATTTTTCCATATGTACATAAAATGTTGTCCATTTTAAACATAAGAGAGACACTTTTGGTGATTCTGGCCACACCGCGACTTGGATTTCGGCACGATTGACTCTTGCACATCACAGATAACCCATGGATCATTGTGATAAATTATCAAAAGAATCAGAATGCATTTGGTCAGTTTTTTCATATGCTAGTTGTTCTTTTCCCTTATAATCCTATCCATTTTAAACAGAAGAGACAAAATTAGAGTGGTACCGGCCACTCCACGCCTCGGATTTAGACAGGGTTGAATCATACAAGTCTCAAATGACCCATGGATCATTTTCCTAAAGTATCAACACAATCATAATGCGTTTGGTCAGTTTTCCGTATGCCAGTTGATGTTCTCAAATAAAATGATGTCCTTTTGAAACAAAAGATAGATACTTTGAGAGGTTCCTGCCACACCGTGCCTCAGATTGATGTGGCGTTGATTCATACACATCACATGTGACCCATGGATCATTTTTCTAAAGTATCAACACAATTAGAATCTGTTTGGTCAGTTTTCCATATGTACTTAAAATGTTGTCCATTTTAACACAAAGATAGACACTTAGAGTGATCCCAGCCACACCATGCCTCAGATTGTGGTAGGGTTGACTCTTACATGTCACATAAGACCCATGGATCGATGTCCTAAAGCATCAACACATTTCGAATGCGTTTGTTCAGTTTTTCGTATGTCAGTTGTTTTTTTCACTTAAAATGATCTCCATTTTAAACAAAATAATGACACTATGAATGGTGTCGCACACACAACGCCTCATATTGAGGCGAGGTTGACTCGTAAACATAACATATGACCCATGGATCGTTGTCTTAAAGTATTAACATATTCCAAAAGCGTTTGGTTGGTTTTCCGTATGTTAGTTGTTGTTTTCACATAAAATGAAGTTCTTTTTATAAAAAAGAGAGACACTTTGAGTGGTGATGGCCACGCTGCACCTCGGATTGAGGTGCGGTTGACTCATACACATCAAAAATGAACCTTAAATCATTGTGCTAAAATACCAACCCAATCAGAATATGTTTGGTTGGTTTTCCATATGTACTTAAAATGTTGTCCATTTTAAACATAAGAGAGACACTTTCGGTGGTTTCGGCCACATCGCGATGTGGATTGAGGAGTGGTTGACTTGTACATGTCACATATGACCCATGGATCGTTGTGATAAATTATCAACAGAATAAAAATGCATTTGGTCAGTTTTTTGTATTCCAGTTGTTTATTTCACTTATAATCCTCTCTATTTTAAAAAAAAGAGACACAGTTAGGGTGGTACCGGCCACACCGCACCTCGTATTTAGACGAGGTTTCATTGTATATGTCTCAAATGACCCATAGGTCATTTTCTTAACGTATAAACACAATACAAATGCATTTGGTCAGTTTTCCGTATGCCAACTGATGTTTTCACTTAAAAAGATGTCCTTTTGAAACAAAAGAGAGTCACTTTGAGTGGTGCTGGCCACACTACGCCTCAGATTGAGGCAGGGTTGATTATTACACGTCACATATGACCCACGTATAATTGTAATAAAGTATCAACAGAATCAGAATCTTTTTGGTTAGTTTTCTATATGTACTTAAAATGTTGTCCATTTTAAACAAAAGAGAGACACTTAGAGTGATCCCGGTCACACCGTGCCTCAGATTGAGGCGGGGTTGACTCATACATGTCATATATGTCCCATGGATCAATGTCCTAAAGCATCAAAACATTTCAAATGCGTTTGGTCAGTTTTTGTATGTCAGTTGTTGTTTTCACTTAAAATGATGTCCATTTTAAACAAAAGAGGGACACTATGAATTGTGTCGACCACACCGCACCTCGGATTGATGTGGGGTTGACTCGTACACATCACATATGACCCATGGATCATTTTTCTAAAGTATCAAGACAACCAGAATCCATTTGGTCAGTTTTTTGTATGCTAGTTGTTGTTTTCACTTAAAGTGAAGTCCATTTTAAACAAAAGAGAGACACTTTGAGTGGTGTCAGCCACACCGCACCGCCGATTGAGGTGAGGTTGACTCGTACACATCACATATAACTCATGGATCGTTCTCCTAAAGTATCAAAGGAAACCAATGCATTTGGTTGGTTTTCCATATGTACTTAAAATGTTGTCCATTTTAAACAAAAGAGAGACACATAGAGTGATCTCGGCCACACCGCAACTCGAATTGAGCCCAATTTTGCTCATTCACATAAAACATGTCCCATGGATCATTGTGATAAATTATCAATAGATATCAAATGCGTTTGGTCATTTTTTCGTATGCCAGTTGTTCTTTTCACTTATAATCCTGTCCATTTATAACAAAACAGACACCAGTTAGAGTGGAACTGGCCACACCACGCCTCAGATTTTGACAAGGTTGACTTGTACACGTCTCAAATTACCCTTATATAATTTTACTAAAGTATAAACACAAACCGAATGATTTTGGTTGGTTTTCCGTATTCCAGTTGATGTTTTCACTTAAAATGATGTCCTTCGGAAACAAAATAGATACACATTGAGTGGTGCCTGCGCACTGTGCCTCATATTGAAGAGGGGTTGATACGTACTCATCAAATATGACCCATGGATCACTGTTATAAATCATCAAAACAATCAGAATCCGTTTGGTTATTTTTCAGTATGTACTTAAAATGTTGTCCATTTCAAACAAAAGAGAGACAGTTGGAGTGATCCCGGCCACAACGTGCCTCATATTGAGTTGGGGTTGACTCGTACATGTCACATAAGACACATGGATCGATTTCCTCAAGCATAAACACATTTAGAATGTGTTTGGTTAGTTTTTCGTATGTCAGTTGTTGTTTTCACTCAAAATGATGTCCATTTTAAACAAAAGATAGACACTATGAATGGTTTTTCCCACAATGCGCCTCGGATTGAGGTGGCGTTGACTCGTACACATCACATATGACCCATGGATTGTTTTGCTAACGTATCAACACAATCAGAATCCGTTTGGTTGGTTTTCCGTATGCGAGTTGTTGTTTTCACTTAAAATAATGTCAATTTTAAACAAAAGAGAGACACTTTGAATGGTGTCGGCCACACTGCACCACAGATTGATGAAAGGTTGACTCGTACACGTCACAAATGACCCATGTATATTTGTGATAAAATATCAACTTAATCAGAACCCATTTGGTTGGTTTTTCGTATGTACTTAAAATTTTGTCCATTTTAAACATAAGAGAGACACTTTGGGTGGTTCCGGCCACACCGTGACTAGGATTGAACGACGATTGACTTTTACACGTCACATATAACCCATGGATCGTTATAATAAATTATCAATAGAATTAGAATGCATTCAGGTGGTTTTCCGTATGCTAGTTGTTCTTTTCACTTATAATCCTGTCCATTTTAAGCAAAAGAGACACAGTTAGAGTGGTACCGGCCACACCGCACCTTGGATTTAGACGGGGTTAACTCCTATACGTCTCAAATGACCCATGTATCATTTTCCTAAAGTATCAACACAATCTGAATGTGTTTGGTTAGTTTTCCGTATGCCAGTTGATGTTTTCACTTAAAATGATGTCCTTTTGAAATAAAAGAGAGACACTTTGAGTGGTGTCGGCCACACCACACCTGAGATTGAGGAAAGGCTGATTCATACACATCACAAATGACCCATGGATCGTTTTTCTAATGTATCAACACAATAAGAATCCGTTTGGTCAGTTTTTTGTATGTACTTAAAATGTTGTCCATTTGAAACATAAGAGAGACACATTGGGTGGTTCAGGACACACCGTGACTTGGATTGAGGTGAGGTTGACTCATACACGTCACATATGACCCATGTATCGATTTCCTAAATCATCAACACATTTCGAATGCATTTGGTCAGTTTTTCATATGTCAGCTTTTTTTCACTTAAAATGATGTCCATTTAAAAAAAGAGAAACATTATGAATGGTGTCGCCCACACCGTGCCTCAGATTGAGGCGGGGTTGACTCTTACATGTGACATATCTCCCATAGATCATTGTGCTAATTTATCAACACAATCAAAATATGTTTGGTCAGTTTTCCATATGCAAGTTATTGTTTTCACTTAAAATGAAGTCCATTATAAACAAAAGAGAGACAATTTGAGTAGTTTTGGCCTCACCGCACCTCAGAATGAGGGTAGGTTGAATTTTACATGTAACATATGACCCATGTATCTTTCTCCTAAAGTTTCAATGGAAACCGAATGCGTTTGGTCAGTTTTCCGTATGTACTAAAAATGTTGTCCATTTTAAACAAAAGAGAGACACTTAGTGTGATCCCGGCCACACCGCAACTTGGATTGTGATCGAGTTTGCTCTTACACATTACATATGACCTGTGGACCATTATGATATATTATCAATAGAATCCCAATGCATTTGGTTGGTTTTCCGTATACCAATTGTTCATTTCACTTATAATCCTGTCCATTTAAAAAAAGAGAGACACTGTTAGAGTTTTACTGGACACACCACACCTCAGATTGAGGCGTGGTTGACTCATACCCGTCACATATGACCCATGGATCATTGTGCTAACGTATCAACACAATTAGAATCTGTTTGGTTAGTTTTCCATATGTACTTAAAAATGTTTTCCATTTTAAATATAAGAGACACATTCGGTGGTTCTGTCCACACTATGACTTGGATTGAGGCACAGTTGACTTATACACATCACATATGACCCACGGATTGTTTTCCTATAGTTTCAACAGAATCCGGATGCGTTTGGTCAGTTTTCCGTATGACAGTGGTTGTTTTCACTTAACATGAAGTCCATTTTAAACTAAAGAGAGACACATTGAGTGGTGTCAGTCACACCCCGTCTTGGATTGAGATGGGGTTGACTCGTAAACATCACAAATAACTCATGGAATGTTCTCCTAATTCATCAAAACATTCCAAATGTGTTTGGTCAGTTTTCCGTATGTTAGTTGTTGTTTTCACTTATAATGATGTCCATTTTAAACAAAAGAAAGACACTTTGAGTGGTGCTGGAAACACCAGGCCTCAAATTGAGGGGGGGGGGGGGGGGGGGGTTGACTAGTACAAGTACCATATGACCCATGGATTGGTGTACTAATGTATCAACACAATATGACTGTGTTTGGTTGGTTTTCCATATGCTAATTGTTATTTTTACTTAAAATGTTGTCCATTTCAAATAATCCTGAGACACTTTGAGTGGTGCTGACCACATCGCACCTCAGATTGAGACGGGGTTTACTCTTACACATCACAATTGACACAAAGATCATTGTCCTAAAGTATAACCACAATCCGAATTCATTTGGTAAGTTTTCTATATGTCATTTGTACTTTTCAATTAAATTGTTATCCATTTCAAACCAATGTGAGACACTTAGAATGGTACCGGCCACACCACACCTCAGATTGAGCCGAGATTGACTAGTACACGTCACATATGACCCATGGATAGTTGTGATAAAGTATAAATAGAATCCGAATGTGTTTGATTGGTTTTGTAAATGTCAGTTGTTCTTAGTACTTAAAATATCATCCATTTTAAACAAAAGGGACACACTTAGAGTGCTACCGGCCACACCGCACCTCAGATTTAGACAGGGTTGACTCGTACATGTCAAAAATGACCCAAGGATAATTTTCCTAAATTATCAACACAATCCAAATTCATTTGGTCATTTTTCCGTATGTCAGATGAAGTTTTCACTTAAAATGTTATCTATTTAAAACAAAAGTGAGACACTTCGAATGGTTCCAGGCACACCGCAGCTCATAATGAGACGGGGTTGACTCATACATGGGACATATGACTCATGGAACATTTTCCTAAAGAATGAACACATTATGAATTCGTTTGGTCAGTTTTCCGTATGTCAGTTGTTGTTTTCACTTTAAATTTTGTCCATTTTATACAAAATAGAGACACTTTGATTGGTTCCGGACATAACGTTCCTTGGATTGAGGCGGGGTTGACTTTTACACGTCTCATATGACCCATGGATCATTGTGCTAAAGTATCAACACAATCAGAATCCGTTTGGTCAGTTTTCTGTATGCTAGTTGTTATTTTCACTTAAAAATTTGTCCATTTCAAATAAACCTGAGACACTTTGAGTGGTGACAGCTACACCAGGCCACGGATTGAGGCGGAGTTGACTCGTAAACATCACAAATGAGTAATAGAAACCATTTTGGTAGCCCTCACCTAGAAACCAACGAATACATCCTGGAATTTTAAGTCTAAATTCCCTGAGCTTGATGAGTCTGTCCATGAGTCCTTAACATGTAACCCATGTCTTATCCTAACAATTGACAAGTAAACAGAATCAAATAAGGCATAATTCACATAACTTGGAGAATGTACAAAAAGAATTTGTATTAAAATTAAAGTATATCATCGCATGCATTTGATGAGAATGAGCTAATAAGCATACTAGGACATTCATATAATTCAAGACATACAAAAATGGAATAATCTAAAATAACAATGCATGATCAGAGAAATTAAAAAAGGCATGTCAAATAAAGGAGGGTGGGGGGGCTGTCTGGGGGTCTAGGGAGGAGGGTGGGGGGCTGTCTAGGGGGGGTGTCCAGGGGGCTGTTTGGGGAGCAAGGAGGAGGGTGGGGGGCTGTGCGGGGGGGGGGGGGGGGGTGCTATCCGAGGGGCTGTCCAGGGTCCAGGGAGGATGGTGGATGGGTTGTTCAGGGGCTATCCGGGTGGTGTCTGTGGTCCAAGTAAGAGGGTGGGGGGCTTTGTGGGGGGATGTCGGGGGGTGTTCGGGGGGTTGTCCGGGGACTAAGGAGGAGGGTGGGGGGGGGGGCTGTCTGGGGGGATGTCCAGGGGGCTGTCCGGGGGGATGTCCGGGGTCCAGGGAGGAGGGTGGGGGGCTGTCCGGGGGTTGTCCAGGGGTGTCCAGGGGGGCTGTCTGGGGACCACAGAGGATGGGGGGGGGGGGGGCTGTCCGGGGAGCTATCTAGGGGGATGTCCGGGGTCAAAGGAGGATGGTGGGGGATTGTCTAGGGTCCAGAAAGGAGGGGGGGCTGTCCAGGTAGTTCTCAAACAGAAAAAACTCTATAAACATGCTCAAGATACACCAAAACCACTAAAAGACAACAATATCCATGAAAACAGAAAGTATATAAAAATAACCGAAATCCAATACTACACTGCAGGTCTAGATAAAACTAACAACTAGAATAGAATAACCATAAAATCTCAGTAATATTAGTAAAAAATGTAACAGATCAATTTGTCCCACACCACTATCACCATCATCATCACTATATTCCTCATCTCCATCATCGTCCTTGTCCTCCTCAGTGCCCTCCTCCTCGCCCTCTCCCTCCTCCTCACCCTCTTCATCCGCCTCACCCTCCTCCTCTCCCTCCACTTCCGCATCAGACTCCTCACCGTCATCATCGTCAGGCTGGACATCGTCTTGACCACCACTAGAACATCCACCCGGTGCACCATATATAGAATGTATTGATGACATATATTCATCAAAAGCTGGGCTGGCCTCTGGTAGAAGTGTTGGACGTAGAACTTCAATAAATTTCCTAATTTCACTGTTTTTCCTAGAAAACTATTCTTTCGTCTCTATGGCTCTTTTGTCATCCTGTTCTACCTATGCCATAACTTGATGATAATCGGTGGCACTACAATTTGTACCCGATGAGGTCCAATACCTCTTAGGGGCTATCCTAGGTCGGCAGCATACTCTTCCAGGATGTTCGTCTCCCAACACTTGGTGTAAGTGATTAGTTGGTGTAAAATTGTCTGGTTCTTGGGCATCGAGGTCCTCTAAAGTAGCATGTTAAAAATATAAATATATTATTATGTAACAAAATAGATATTAAAATAGAAAATAAACATATTAAAACTTACAATCTGCTGCTGCGTTAATTCGTTGATGGTACTTCCTTCCTTTTTCCGTTTACTCGAGAAAAACAGTTTTTCTCGAGGCACACATCCTTCAATATTCTGTATTTTCCACTACAATGAAATTGAAAAATAATGTTATATGAAAACATTCGAAAACTATGAAATAATTGAGGAAACAATAGAAATATTAAGTCGTAAATAAAAATTATAAACAATTTTCATACCTGCTTCCTCTCATGATTTTGCATCGTAGTATGTCCTAGTGTGTGGAGTTATTTTTTTGCATCAATGTTTTTTTTATTTTTTCCAGATGATTCCTAAATAAAATTTTAAAATGAAAAGGATAATACTAATTCAAAACATGAAAGTTATTTTTTAAATACCTCAAATGTAATTAATACCTTAAACTAGGTAGTCATCTAATGAGTAATCATCTGATGATACTACTCTATAGGACAATCATCCATGACTGGTACCGCCTATAACTTAGTGCCAAATTTAGCACACTATCCAATATACAACTCATGCTTGTAGGCTCTCAAAAGCTCTCCTGAATCCTTTAGATGTTTCGATCATGCACACTCACTATCGAGAAAATTAAATAGAAGCTGACATCAAAATATTAATTCATATAAATACTAAAATAAATCATGACATTAAATAGAAAAGATTTATTTACCCATATCTCTGCCCAAGATCTATCCTTGACCTCATGTGGAGAATATCTCCACGATAGTGGGCTGATAGGAATGTTGTCCGAGTATTTGGAAAGCATCGCAAAAAAACTCTGACATTACTACCTTGTTTTCTCAACCATTTAGTTGTCTTCATTGTAATCCACCATAAACTGTGTGTGGCGGTTCCACACCGTACCCATGCGTGTACGCCCCTAACCCCGCCTCCTGTTAGTAGATGTATCTGTCATGAAATAAAAACAAATATTTTATCAAAACATGTTATAATGAAAGAAATATTCCTATAAAAAATTGTTAGGGTTCTATAAATATACATGCGCTAGTCTGATCACTGAGCGCCGCTGGATCCACAGAAATTGATGGAACACCCTGTGGTGGAACACTAGTTGAAGACTATGGAATATAGAAGCTTAGAGAGAGATAAGTAGAAGGAAAAGAATATGGGACAGCTGTATGACCAGATTCTGATTAGGGAGTGGGAATCATCATGTGATATTAGAAATATGGGCCAGAAGATGAAAAAGGTGGAAAAAACATGGGAGGCCTAAATATCATGTGGGTCCCTAATGACACACCAGGATCAGAATGTGGGAAGGATGACATGTCAGTGGGAGGGGAAGGGTCTAGTCGGGTACGCGAAGATGCTTGTCTACCTCTGGTACGAACCTTCCTCATACCACCGGCCTGAGTACTAGAACCAGTAATAGGCTCCTCGTCGAATAACCGTCAACGTATAGGTGGATCCTACAAAAATATTTACAAAAAATTAATCACATGAAATTATATATTCTTTGAATATATAAATTTGAAATAAAGTACTCATTGTATGCACTAATTGTGGAATTCCCATCTCCACCATTCGATAATTGTTCTCCATCATTTTTTTCTTTCGTCTCTCTATCGTTGGCTGCATTTCCTGCTTTTGAAAACAAATATTTAATTAATTAGAAAAAGGAAACTAATGTGTAACCTAAATAAATATATGGGGGAATAGGAGGATTCATTGGTAATTTAGCTGTCAATTTTTTATAAGATCTTGAATGGATTTAATAAATTATATAGGTTGTAATGTTCACCAAGTTAGAAATATTGTTTGACTTGGTTTGAATACAGTTCAATTCCAAATTAGAAAATGCAATTCAAATAAAACTTTAACCAATAAAAATTTATAATACACATAACAGTCAAGTCAGCCAAAACATTTTTGTGATCAATACTAAATCAATTTGAATATTACCAACCTTTACAACACAACTTGAGGTAAACCAAAATAATTGAGAACATGGATGAATAATTCTATATATTTTCAACCACAACTTTAGGTTCACAATAAACTCTGACAATTGAGCTATTGGAGTCATCAGAAGAAATAAATGGGTTGGTTCTAATGGCACTAGGGACAATGTCAATTCCATCATCACCATCATCAAAAATATGTCTTGGAATTACTTCATCTATGACACCAAATTCTGGTTGAACAAATCACATCCAATGATAGAACGTTCGGGATGATTCTGTTTCGGAAATAAGACTTTAATGTGTACATATTTATTTCAGTTGGATACATCCAGTGAAATGAAATAGGTCATATGAGAAGTATTTTAGTGGGAATTTGGACAGTCAGATGCATCATGCATGTGATAAATGATGGAGGAAATATTTTTTCCAACTCACACAAATTTAATGGGGCATCTGTCAAATTTTTTTTCAATAAAATCTTGGACAACTTCTAGCACAAAGATCTATAAAAAATGGCATAATCGAATAATAGTAACCCTTATATTATTGGATAGAAGATGACCGATTTCTATTGGAAGAAACTCATGTAGTAGAACGTGATAATCATGAGTCTTCAAATATTTTAGCATCAACTCCCTTCTGTTGATCTGTTTAGATATGTTTCTTGAAAAGCCATCAGGAACAGTAATAGAATCTAATACTTCCAAAAATTGTTTTTTAGGTTTCATCACATAAGAAGAACATGGAAGTTTCCATTTCTTTTCACTGGTATGCACATGATGCAATTCTGGTCTAATGCCCCAATCCACCAAGTCACGCCGAAATCGTAAATCATCTTTTGTCTTCCCATTGACATTTAGAAGAACCGAAAGAAACATTTATCATATATTCATTTCAATATGCATTACTTCTAAGAAATGACATAAAAAATTGGTTGACCAATAAGGAAAATCAAAAAAGATACTCCTCTTCCTCCAATTGTAACAGGTTTCAGTGGAAACATTCTTTTTCTTTCCCGATTTCATTTGAACCTTCCTGAATGAAAAAATTAAATCTTTCAATTCATTAAGAACATCAGTTCCATACATATGCTGAGGTGGATCATTGGTCACTATGGTATTATAAAATCTTCGACGATTCATTCTATATGGATGATCATTTAGCAAGAATCTTCAATGTACCATAAAACTAAAACGACAACGATTTTTTAGTCATCTGGATCGTGTATTCTTCATACAAACATAGAATGATAGTTTTCCCTTAATGTTCCATCTAGACATCATTTCATAAGCCAGAAAATCATTGATCTTCCACATAAGCACAACATGCATCTGAAATATGTCTTTCGAACATGCATCATATGTGCACACAGCCACATCCCAAAGAAGTTTCAAATATTTTATTAAATGTTTCATGTATACATAAATATCAATGTCGGGATTAGAAGGACCAAGTATGAGTATACTCAAGAGAGTGAATGGTTTTTTCATAAAAATACTTGGGGGAAGACTAAAAATGTTTATAAACACTGGTCATGTGCTATGCGAAGTAAGAATCTGCCCAAACAGATTAAAACCATCACATGAAAGACCCAGCCTCACATTACACACGTCAGCTACAAAATCAGGATGTTGAGCATCAAATATCTTCCATACAAATCCATCTGTAGGATGAACCAACTCATCATTAGTATTCTTTCTCTTGGTATCATTCCATGTCATTTTTATTGATATTTCATCAGACATAAAAATTATTCTGGAGTCTGAGGATCAGTGGAAAGGTCAACATTACTTTCTGTAGAAAGCGGGATTGGGTTCCACCAGATTTTGACTTCCGGCGGGATGTACCACATTTTATACAATCATTTTGTTCAGTGGTTTCCTCCCAAAATAAACTGCAATCTTTCTGGAAAGCATGAATTTTGTTTCTTAAAAATCTAAGTTCCTCAACTAACTTCCATGCCATATAGTGGTTTGGGGGAATATCTGCATCATCTGGAAGTAAATCCTTCAAGAGGGTAAGAATGTAATAGACTGTTGTATTAGAAGTCCCATACATAGTTTTCCCATGTAAAAATCGGATTAAAAATTCCAAAATTTTCATTTTATCGCATTGTTGATATACTGGAGTCGTGGTAGCATCATTCAATTTTTTCACCCTATCAATATCATCATTTTCACTAGATGCATCAGCTGTCCTTATATCAAAGACTTCTTGAGTCGACATCCTTTATTTTTCATGTTGACGAAAAAATGGAAACCGATCATCTAACAAATTCTCCATTCCAGTCCTTTCATTTCGATGATCACCAATTTCAGATTTAATTTTCTCCCCATTGTGATACCACACAATGTAGTTTTCTTGAAAGCCATTTTTGGTTATGTGGTAGCTGACTTCTTCACAGCTCAACCAAGGTCTACCAACACAATTGGAACATGGGAAGTGTATGTGACCACTATCTCAAGCATTGGGAAACGTAAAATCTATTAAGATCTCCAAATTGTTTTGAAAATCGCTTGATATTCGATCGATTTCATACATCCAACTTCTTTCCATTTTGTAAAAAGAATTTATATAAGTCATTTTTTCATAAACAATTCAATAGGATTGAACATTAATAGAAAATACATTTAAGTAAATGATAATGGAAGAATTTTCTTGTCGATGTAGTGAACTATTAAAATAATGTAAAGAAGAAGTACTCATAAATTAAAATAAAATTTATTTATATTCCTTTTCATTAGGTCTATAAGAGGAATATGCCTCAGGTCCGATTATGTGTTATAGGCATCCCAAATCATTCACTCATGTTCAATAACTCATTATTAACACCACTATGGCCATACATTTCATTACGCAATTACTTCCCCAAGTCAAGCGCACCCCATGGGTGAATAAATTTTACGCTTCAACACTAAAAGGTTGTTCATGGCTTGTAAAAAGATTTAATTTCATTAAGTATAGACAAAAACATTTATTTTTAAATTTGAGATTAATAATAAAGTATGTCAATGAAAACAACATTACTGAATTAAACGTATGAATTATATAAAATTTTTATGGATGTCTACACATGCCAACATGGCTAGTGAAAAGCACCCCACCCTCATAAAAGTGAGTATTGGCCAAGACGGAAACATAATATACAACGTACAATGAGAACCATATTTAATTGACCCTAAAGTTATATTAGTACAGTCATCTTGGGGGAATTGGAATATATGATCCTTGTTATATGATGAATTCAAAAGCTCATATTCCATATGTTAGACACCATCCAAGGTAAGAAATCATGTGAGGATGGGTTTATATCATTCAATTTATTGCATGATAGTGATAATGACGGCTTGAATTAATGAGTTTAGTTTACTGATTAAATGAGGGTAGAGGTTGCATAGGCTGTGTAAATAGAATGATTAAATAAGGGTAGAGGTTGCATACAGTGTGCATGATGGGGGAGTCTCAGCCGATTTAGAAACAAAAATAAATTCCAATCATAGGTATCAACAAGAAACATCAGCAACAAAAGAAACTCAAAATAAAAAAGTATTTAAAACATCCAACATTTCAATAATTCACTACTTTGCATGGTTTATCCACATGTTTAGCATTAATTATATGTATTAATCATGAACCACCTCTAAAGACACCAGTTTTTACCAATAAACAAATAATATCCCCCATGAAAACTGAATGACTTAACACCAATAGGTAAATATCTCAAAATATCTTTAAAACATCTCATTAATATGCTCAAAACATAAATATAATCCTGAACCAACCAGGGAATCTTTTTCACAACACATTATCACACACCAGTTATCTCATGTGTTACTAAATACTAATCATAGTCACAAAACAAGTGTACTATAACAAAATACATTATACAAGCCTTATTAAAAAAATTACAATTTTAATAAAACAATTTCCTCAAGATTAAATCATTTATGACGTATCTTTCGAAATCCATTTTAAATAATAAAATCCCTTTGATCATTTTTAACAAATATTTGGAGTATTCTCAAAGCACCCCCATTTTGAAAAATCACATTAAATGCCCAATTTATATGGAAAACCATTGAAAACAATTAACATGGGATAATCATCGACCACAAATAACATAAATGGAAATCAAAAAATATAAACCAAATGTGATATAGAATTTAATGTTATGTTAGGTAAAATGATATTAAATAGAGACAACAACAACATAAATGGTTCCAGCATCATAACTTTTGATTAAAACCACCAATAATAGTAATGGTAATCCATCCTACACATAATCCCAAATAAAAAAACAAAATATCCAATTAAAAAATTGATTTTAGGGTTTCCACCTTCAATAAAAATGGATAAATATGTAAGAGAAGTGGAAATGATCAATAAGACATGAAGATTTGGAATTATCCCATCTAACCGCATGGGGGAGTCTCACCGGATTTCATGGAGTTCACCTGGGGTGTGCGTGTGAGGGTTTTGCAAATCGGGGGACATGGGTTCTGGAAATTGTGGGAGAAATGCGACTGGAGGAGGTCTTCCCGATTTGGGTATTTATGGACATCTTTTCCCAAATATTTTTTAAAATTTTTGGGAAAAGGATGGTTTCCCAACAATTGAACCAAACCGTTGGGAATGAATTGGGAAAGGTTGATGATTTACCAACGGTTTTCTTAAAACTGTTGGTATATCATAAACCGTTCCCAATGGTTTCATCAAAACATTGGGAAAAGGAACATAAGTGGAATATTTCCCAACGGTTTGATAAAACCTTTGGGAAATCATGACAAAACTCTCTTATACCAACGGTTCATTGGAACCGTTGGTATAATACCTTGGAAAAAACAAGATTCCAAGTAGTGTAGAGTACTCAATATTGGGGCACACTATAAAGAAATGTGGGAAGGTTCTTAAATGTTTCACCCATTCTAGTAAAGGGGGTTAAATTGGGATTACCAAACATTGGCGGTTCTTATACACATTCCACACATGTCTGTTACATATTTTCAATAGGAAGGATTTTGACATTTCATGATTCTTGATACTTGAAGAGAGTGGTGGGAGTAGTTATCATGGAATGTTGGTTAGGGTATCTATACCCCATTTCATAGATAGGATCGTAAAAATGGGTAGTGCCATAACCTTGATCTCAAGGTGGTAACCAAGTGACTTGGGTGGGGTCGGTGACTCGTACCTCGATCACCTTCCATATCCCACAAATTCTTCACTAACATGATATGTATGGCCACCATGTTCTAAATAGGGTATACTAATAATTAGAATAAGATGCCATCACTGAGAATTGAAAGTCTTCCATAAGTACTTTTTAATGTATAGACACTTCTTAGGAATTAGATCAGTGGTAATTCTTTTTTATTCATCAAGATGTTAGGGCAAGGATGTTATCATGGGGTTTTTCTCTACTTTCGACATAATATTGGATGGGTTAGAGGGGTAGATGTGTCCCTTTACTTTTTCAACATACTTATGGGTAGGCTAAAAAATCTCATTTGGTGGAATCCAGAGGCCATGTTCCTATCTCTACTAATGAGTGAGAAAACCTTCTAGAGGGTCTACCTAGTATTGCATCACCCCTTGGGGAAGATCATCCCTACTAGGCCCTTTATTGATTGCCATATTTCCTTGATATTGTTTTGGTTCAGTGAAGACCATTATACCATAGCTATAGTCATAGGGTATGTCTCACTATATATAGCACCTCGACATAAGAAGCCCAGAGCTGGTGCATTAATTTAATACATTGGCATGATTACGAGGAATCACATCCCAAAGGAACTATCAGTTTAGCAGTTTTGGAAATATATTATAGACATGAACGTTACATTAAAAATTAAATCATAAAACACAAAAAAATAATTCATTGTGAATGCCATTATCCCCTATCTTAACCCTATATATCAAACATAATACACTTCTTGGAATCCTGGGAAAACAAAACATAAGAAAGGGGTGACCTCAAATGCATAGTAAGGGTAAATAATTTAGCGGAAGCTATAAACATTTAAGGAAATATGTGCAATAAAAAAACAGAATTTTAAACATAAACTTGAACATAATATAGGGAAAATAAATCAAACAATAGCATATAAACATGGACATGGATATTCTACAAGTTGAATAATCACATGTAATAATTAATTTTATAATGAGGGAATGCCTAACGCCAAACATCATTACGATATAGTCAAGGCCTCGTGCCAAGAATATAAATAATTATTTTTCAAGGCCCTGTGCCAAGACACAAATTTTTATCATGAGACATACTGATTAATCAAGGATCTATAACGGGCTCCACCGGTCACTTACTAAGTCCACTGCATTCCTTATAATTTTTTTTGAATCATTGAAAAAACATTCATATTAAAAATAGCACACGAAATGTCAATACGTAAATCATGAACCAGGAAGGGTATAACAACAGCACATCCACAGTCAAACATAAAAAACTATTTTAATAAAATATTTAATATTGTATTATAATAAATCAACCTTAATCAAGAATAATATCCAATAAAGGATGTTGATAGTTAAATATGATCAATAAAGATTTTGAGAGAAATACCCATTTTTCCTAAAATTCATTAAAGTCCCACAATTTATAAAGGAAAGAATTTGGGAGAAATATTTTAATCATTGTTTCCCACACCTATTTGAAACTTTTGAAATACATTAATATTTTAAAACATTCATTTCCATATATATAAATCCATAAAACCATTTAGAAAACATGGTCATTAATGGGAATGATCTAGAAGAATTAATATTTAATACATTTAAGATGATGTTTTAGTTAAAGAATACATTTAATGATTCATTTTCAAATGTATGTTATGATACATGTAAATGGATAATAAATATGTCCTTGAAAATACTTATACATAAATAATCTCGTATAATAATGAGATAGAGAAATTAACCTTTACCTTGAACTTTCCTTTGGTCGAGGGTACGTTTATCCTCCTGTATAATGACTATAGTATATTATTTAATTATACTAGAACCATATTCATATTTATTATATCATACTTGATTCATTTATGACTTTATACTACCCATTTAATAATTATTAAGTTAACATTTTGAGTAACAATCGCTTTATTTATCGTAAGTGATTTAACGTGTTATTCTTTATAGTATAATTTAGATCTAGATTTAAATACATCCAGAATATAAAAAATTATTTATATGTAATATATATTTAGAATATAAATATGTATAATAGATAGATATATGAAATTTAAAACACTGTTTATGGAGACGGTAGGTTGTACGTACACATAAACGTTGTTTCCGTTTTCATATCATAATGAACGGAAGTAAGTGAATAAGATATATATAAGTACATACATACATATATACATAAAAACATACATACATACATATATATATATATATCTCCATTAGAATTATTATTCCACATATTTCAGACTTATTAATAATATATATTTTTATAATCATCGTTGAATGGTGAACCTGGAGACAGTAAGTCGTACGCACGCACGCATGGTGACATTATCATTCATAGGATGTAATGAATAATGAGTATGGTTGTACCGTATTTGTTATAAAATCACAGTACATATAAGTTACATTAGTTATTTTTTTGGTATGGAAATAACATAGTAAGAGAAAGTGGAAGAAGAAATGAACTTTGAAAGAGGTGAAAAAATAATTACCTCTTCTTTGGGTGTTTTCTTTTGATTTGAACAAAATGGATGCTTAATATAGATTTATACTCTCATGACATAATCTATTTTGAGGTGAGGGTATTTGGGAGGATATTTGAGTAGGGTTTGGCTTATCTAAATGGCTGTGGAGGTATGATTTTGAAGGTATGGGATGTACCCTTTTATAAGAAAGGTGGGGGTCACTTTAGAAAAAACATAAAATATTTATTTATTACACAATCATATTCAGTTTCAAATGGCTCTAAAATGATTTTATTCAATGATAAGGTGGTGAAAAGTCTAAATCATATCAACCAATAGGTTTTAGACAAATTTAGGTCATCATATTAAACCTATCATTTTGATTTAACTCTTAATTAAATAGTTTAACTTTTACCATGTCCTCTTGTATTATTATAATAAATAGTTACTAAAGACACTATAAAAATACAAGAGAACCCCAAGTGGTTAATTAATGATAAATTCATCATTATATAAGTCCTTTTTCCAAACCTCATATTTTTAAGAATATTATATCATTTAATAATATAGTATTTTTTAAAAACTCATTTATGTCAATTTTGACACTATTTAGTATTTGGTTTCTGTGAAAGTCATAACATCATGATTACATCGAAAAAAATTTATTTAATCAATCCTAAAAAGTCTAATTAATGTATAAAATTCATGGATGGCATAAAAATTTTCAATTTACAATTAGTTTTATATTTATAATATCAATTATTTTAATCATTCATTGATAATTTAATTACAACATCGTCTTTGGGTCACATATAAATTTAATTATTTAATCTCTAAATTTTATAAATAAAATTCTATTATGTAGGAAATCGATTTAGTTTTCTATTGAATATTTATAGTCAAATTTATCTTCCTTATAACCATATATTAATAATGGTTTAGATATTAAACATTGAATTTAACACTTTTAACTCTTTTTAAAATAAAATAATAATAAATGTCCTAATCTAATCCATGTGGACCAAAAGGATCGTATTTTATTCCTACGGGCGGTTTTGGTCGAAATAATCTTATCCAGTAGAATTAGTACATGTGGTGGAGAAATTATAATATCATTTTGACATTTAATTGCCCTATCTACTTTTAACCATGGTAAATAAAAGTCAAAAGTCATTAATCTAAAAAAATTATTTTGATCTTATTGAACCACATTTTACAAACTAATTTCATCTATGTCTCTCTGATTTTTGAAATTCAATTCATAGAAGTGGTAAATTTACGTTTTATGAAAATTTTCAAAAGTGCATAGAAGGTGGGTAAATGATGTCAAAATTTTCAATAAAATTTTAGACATCTAATTTTATTATAAAAAAAACTCTAATGAATAAAATTTAACCTATATAGGTTTTATATATCTATTTTGACTTAAAATAAAACCTATAATTATTTAAATAAATAAGTCGGTTTTAAACAATAACGCAGTGTTTTTCACTATTTATCAAAGATTGATAGTTTTTAGAGAAATAACAAAAATTATCCATAAGATAATTTTGATATTCCAAATTAAAAAATTAATTCTATTTTACCAAATTCAAAGCATATATGTTTCGTTAATTAATTTAAAATTAATTCTGTTTTCAAAACAAAAAAAAGTGGGTTATTAAAAAGTAAAAACAATTAAAAGATTGACATATTTTTATGTCAAATTTAAGTTTGATATTACTTATAATGACATAAATTGTTTTAAATTATAAAAATATAATCAAAATAAACTTCCAAACCATTAAAATGTATAATTTAACACTATAAATAGTTTTTATTAAAAAATTTGTTTTCAATTAAAATTTATTATTTTTCACTGTTCACCAAAATATTAAAGTTATCATAAAATCACCAATAATTTATCAAAAGTAAATTCTTATGTCCCGATTCTAAAGAAGAATTTTATTTTGCCAAATTTAATATATAAAATTGTCATATATTTTAATTAAAAAGGGTTCTCCATTAAAAGGCGAAAAAATTTCATTTTCTAAAAAATACTACCTTTATCTAAAAAATTGAATTTGTTCTTATATTATGTCTAATAAAAAAATAATACAGATATAAAAATTATATAGAGTATATAAAATACAAAATGCAGTTAATGCGATTCATAACGTCTTTTTGAATAGCTAGTTTGGTAAGTTGGGGTGTGTTTGAACTCAGTGTTGCATGTTGCACAACATATTGAATTACTTTGAAGAGATAACACACTATGAAATCTTTGGGCATTACATTCTCCCCTCCTTCAATAAATTGAATCCTCACAATTTGAAATTTTTCTTCGAAAATAAAAGGATTAAAATTGAAAATACTTTTGTGGAAAACCCACATCGTAAATAGGGTTAATAAAATTTAGTCTTTATAAGAGGGAAAGGGAAATGAAAAATTCACCACCAAATTAGGGTCTCGAATAGAAGAACATTGGAGGAAATTATATACCCATAATTGGAAGAAATCGTAAATATTTATTAGGAGTGATTGAGGCCATCAATAAAAAAAGTGTAAAATTGAGGGCCTCAAATCCATTAATCTAAGATGATTTAAAATATCATCTGTTCAACAGAACATAAGGTATTAGCTTAACACATTTTTTGTTTTAAGATCTCTTACCTAAAGGTTATGAATTAATTTTTTCATAGAATAATAGAAAAAACATATACTTGACAAGTAGAGTTCCATATTTTTACTAATTTCTACCACAAACTCATCATTCATTCTAAAAGATAATAGTACTTAAAAATTTTCTATTTATCATAATCGTAAAGGGTTCAAAAAAACGAATTTAAAATTCTTATATCAGGCCTCTTAAAGAAACTACATTATAAAAAAAGGACATAACATAGGCCAGTGGTAGGTGATTCACCCTTACCTCCATTCGGTTATGGGTTCAAGTCTCGTGGCCTTGCTGGACACAACGGGTTGTCACACGACCTCTAGGTTGTCATTTTTGCAACAATCAAAAAATAAACAAAAAATTGTTTTTAACCTTAAAAAAATGAATCCAATGTTCAACTTAATTCATTCAAACCATTAGACTTATCCAAAATACTCATTTCCATACTCATAGTCCATAATTTTTAAGGAAGGTACACATAATGAAGATTATTTCTTCCACATAATAACATATAAATTACTTCATCATGTATTCTTTTAAAACATGGTAACAACCTGAATTACCCTCAAACCATATTTATTACATTCATTATCCCTTATTACATATATAATACTGGATATAATACTTATATCCAAATTTTTTTTAAACTGAATGAATAATGGAATAAACAAACAATTAATTAGTTTCAATGTAGTGAAGAATATCAAATATAATTTTTCTAAATCAATCATATTTTATTCCAAAATCATTACATAAGTATCAGAACCATATTAATGATTATCTTTCCTTCAACAATGTATTTCCCAAAAAAATTAACTTGCTATTGAGTCACTTTTCATTGAACCATATAATCTCAAATCCTCAATGAAATAATATTGTAGTATAATCCATATTTATTTCCATAATTTATATAACCAATACATCATTTATAAAACACTCAAATGAAATAACTATTTAATAATAACATACAAACACTAGTCATTCCTCTACATCTATGGTTGTACCATAACTTTATTATTATCCAATTGCATCATTTTGGGCATACTCTAATGACATGGACATTGATTCACGTAGTGTCCCAACTCCTAACAGATGAAGAATTGTACATTTAAAACCTTTTTCTTACCCTTTCAATCACGTACTTGGTGTCCTTTTTATCCGCACTTATAAAAAACACCCATTCCCTTCAATAATTTACCATAGTTATTCTTTCCATAGTTATCACATATGAGAAAATCCTTCTTTCCCTTCTTCCCTTTATCCATCTTTCTCTCTACAATCCTTTTCTTCTCCTACTTCCCTTCAAATCGATAGTACTTAGAGAAATATTTACTTATCTTATTAACACATGATATGATTTGTTCATATGAATAGAATACGTGGGAGACTATTTACCTTCAAATATGGTCTTTATACCATGAAAGATATGATATTTTGTGTTCTTTGGATCATGTGTATTGCTGGAGTTCGCATTCCATCTATTGGGAACCATTACGAAATAAAGGCACACACTAGGTTAGTTTATGAATCACAATGCATAATTTCAAACATATAAAATACCTAACGTAAATTGAAAATATTATCTATACAATCTATAATCATAAAAAACTATTTTCATTGAGGAATTATTTACTCCAAAATCCTTTATAATTTCTTATAAAAAATATGTGAATTATCCTAAGCATATCCCCCAGGAGTGTCATAACCAAGAGTGTTTCAAGGATCACTGTCGTGTACCTGGATATCCCAGGTCAAGCCCGGAACTCCTTGTTGGATTTCTCATTTGTAGGTACATCTCTGACAGAGCCGCCTCTACCTACTCGTATCTTTATAGGGATGTATTTCTTGGAAAATACAAAAAATCAATATAATACCCAAATTATAGGAAGTTATTCTATACTAATCCTCAATGTCTACCTTAGGGTAATTTTCTCTAATCAATGTTTTTATAAATATAGTTTCCAAGGTTTGTAATAAACTTCCTCAAATACCAACTGTAATGCCCTGACCCAAGAATCCTAGAGACGATGCATTAATTAAATACATTGGCATGATTACAAGGAATGATTTTCCAAAGGACTGATCAGTTTGGTGGTTTTGGAAATAAATTACATACATTTACATTAATTTACAAATTCATACATAAGACACAATAAAAATAATATTTTGAGAATTACATTATTCCTCTACCATAACCCTGTATATCAAACACAATTGCCTTCTTGGAATCAACGAAAAACAAAACATAAGAAATGGGTGAGCTTAGATGCTCATTAAGGGTAAATAATATAACAGAATTATAAACTTTTAAAGAAAGATATTTATTAAAAAAAAGCATTTTAAACATAAAAATGAACATAATATTGAGAAGATAAATCAAACATTACCATATAAACATGAACAAGGATATTCTAATAGTATAATAATCACATTTAATAATTAAATTCATAATGATGGAATGCCTAACGCCGGACATCATTACAACATAGTCAAGGATTCATGTAAAGACTAAAAATAAAATTTCAATCAAGGCCTTGTTCCAAGACACTAATTTAGATCATGAGAACTATGGATGCATAAAGGAGCTATAGTGGGCTTCACCTATCACTTATTAATTCCATTACATTCCTCATATGAAAATGTTGAAACATAACATAAACATTCATATTAAAACATTCATAGTAAATGTCAATACTTCAACCATAAACCTTGAAGGGTATAAAAATAGAAAATCCATAGTGAAAAATATCATAACTCATTCAATAAAATATGTTAGATTTTATTATAATAAATCAACCTTAATCATGAATAATATTTAGTGAAGTATGTTGACAGAGTTGAGAATGATCAGTAAAACTTTTTGAGAGAAATATCCCTTTTTCATGAAATACTTTAAATGTCACACAATTAATAAAGGAAGAGATATATAAGATATTTTTGAATCATAGTGTCCCATACCACTTTGAATCTTTTGAAAGGAATTAACAATCTAAAACATTCATTTCCATATATATAAATACTTAATACCATTTTGAAAACATGGTCATTAATGAAAATGATTTATAAGTATAAATATTTAAAACATTTAAAATGATGTTTTAGTTGGAGTACCTTAAACGAATAATTTTGAAATTTATTTTATGAAACATGGACATGGATATATAATATTTCCTAGTAATTACTTACACAAAAACAATCTCGTATAATAATGAGATTGAAGAATTAACCCGTACCTTACACTTTCCTTTGGTTGATGATACATTTAACCTTCTGTATAATGACCATAATGTGTGATTAAATTATACCAAAACCATATAAACATTTATTATATCATACATTATTAATTTATGAAAATATACTACCCATTTAATAGTGATTAAATTAACATTTCATTTAATAATCACTTTCTTTATCGTATGTGTTTTAACTTGTTATTCTTGATCGTATCATTTAGATCATGATTCAAATACTTCCAAAATATAAAACATGATTTATATATTATATATATTTAGAATATAAATATCTATAATAGATAGATATATGAAATGGAAAATTCTATTTATGGAGACAGTATGTTATACATACGCATAAATAATGTTTCTATTTTCATATCATATTGAACGTAAGTGACTGAATAAAATATATGTAAGTACATACATACATACAAAAATACACACATATATATATATATATATACCATATAATTATTATGTTATATATTACAAATATATTTTTATAATCATCATTGAATGGTGAACCTGTAAATGAGTACGAACGCGTCGTGGAGACGGTAAGCCGTACATACACACGAGCGATGATCATATTTCTTTAATGATTAAAAGTTGTAGAGTTTAGTGTTATATTAATTATACGGAGAAATTATCATGTTATTTTCATTATTTATATATATATATAAATAATCATTACATCTATCCAAATAACATAGTTTTGAATAACAAATCACAGCACGGCGTGTAGATGGTAAGTCGTACGTACGCACGCATGGTAAAATTATAATTCATATGATGGATAGAATAATGAGTATGGTTTTACCATAATTATAATAAAATTTAAATATGTTGATTGTACTAGAGTTATTATTTTTGTATGGAAATAACAAATAATATGAAAGTAGAACAGGAAAAGAACTTTGAAAGATGTGATAAAATAATTACCTCTTCTCTGGGTGTTTCCATTTTATTTGAACAAAAGGGCACCTTAGGTTGAATTTATAATCATGGGTAGTCATTAAAGACTAAATGAGCATATTTGGGAGGATATATGTGTTGGGTTTGGCTGACCCAAATGGCTTTGGAGGTGTTATTTTGAGAGAAGGGGAAGTACCCTTTTATAAGAGAGGTGAGGGTCACTTTAGGAAAAGCTTAAAATATTAAATTATTATACAATAATATTCAGTTTATAATGGATCCATAATGATTTAATTTGAGTATATGGTGTGGATGGGTCGAAATAATTTCAACCAGTAGGTTTCAGACATATTTAGGTTACCATATTAACCCTATCATTTAGATTTCACTCTTAGTTAAATAGTTTTTCCTTTACCATGTCCTCTTGTATTATTATAATAAATGGTTAATAGAACTAAAATAAAATCCAATAGAACCCCAAGTGGTTTATTAATTAAATATTTATCATTATATCAATTCTTTGGACGAACCATATATTTTTAGAATTATAATATCATTTAATAATATAGTTTTTTAAACTCATTTATGTCAATTTGGACACTATTTAGTATTTTGTTTTAGTGAAACACATAAATACATGATTAATAAGAAAACAATTCATTGAATAAATCCTAATATGTCATATTGATCTAGAAAATTCGTGGATGGCATCAATAGACTCAATATACATTTATTTTTATATTTATAATATCAATTATTTGAATCGTTCATTGATAATGTAATTATTGCATCATCATCTGGTCGTAAATAAATTTAATTATTTAATCTATAGAAATTATAAATAAAATAATATTATGTAGGAAATTATTTTATATTTCTAATGAATATTTATAGTTGAATTTATCTTTTTTATAACCGTATATTAATAATGGTTTCGTTATTAAACATTGAATTTAATGCTTTTATGTCTTATTTAAATAAAATAATAATAAATTTTATAATCTAATAAAAGTGGACTAAAAAGATCATATTTTATTTATAAGGATGGTTTTGGTCGAAATACACTTATCATATAGAATTGGGACATGTGTTGGGGTAATTATAATATCATTTTTACCTTTAATTACTCTATTTACTTTTAACCGTGGTAAATAAAAGTCAGAAGTTACAATGAACCAAAAATTATTTTCATCTTATTGAACCAAATTTTACTTAATGATGTCAACTGTATCTCTCTAATTTTTAAAATTCAATTCATAGAAAATGTAAAATTATGTTTTCTAAAAAATTTTCATCATGCCTAAAATGTGGGTAAAAGACGTTAAAATTTTCAATAAAAATTTATATATCTAATTTTATTATAAAATGACTCCAATTTATTACATTGAACTTATATAGGAATTATATATTTATTTTTACTGAAAATAAAATGAATAATTATTTAAATAATAATTATGTTTTTAATAATAACGCAGTGTTTTTCATTATTCATCAAAAATTGAATGTTTTGAAAAAAATACCAAAAAATCACCAGAAGATAATTTTGATTTTAAAAAATTCAAAAATTAATTCTATTTTACCGAATTAAAAACATATAATTTTAATTATTTAATTTAAAATTAATTCCCATTGTCCAATCTAAAAAAGATTGTTTTTAAAAAGTAAAAAATCTATCAAAAGATTGACATGTGTTTATGTCTAATTTAAATGTGAACTTACTTATAATGACCTAAATTGTATTAAATGATACAAATATAATCAAATTATACTTCCAAACCATTCAAATGTATAATTTAACACTATAAATTATTTTTATTAAAAAAGTGTTTTTCAATTAAAATTTAGTATTTTTCACTATTCCCCAAAATATTAAAGTTATCAGAAAAACACAAAATTTTTATAGAAACTAAATTTTTATGTCCTGATTCTAAAGAAAAATATTTTTTTGTCAAATTTAATATATAAAATTTTCATATATTGGAATTAAAATGGTTCCCCATTAAAAGGTGGTAAAATTTTATTTTCTAAAAATTACTTCCTTTATCTGAAAAATTGAATTTGTTCTTATATTATGTATAAGAAACACATTATATGGATGCTAATATTATATAGAGTATATAAAATATAGAATTCAATTAATACAATTCATAACTACTTTTTTAATGGTTAGTTTGGTAGGTTGTGGTGCGCTTGAACTCGGTGTTGCCTGATGTGCTAGTTATTGAATTACATTGAAGAGACACCATACTATGAAATCATGGGATGTTACATTTTAGGTAGATGAAATAGATTTAATATCATGTTGTTTCCGCATAATAGGGCCTAAATGTTGGGGATAATTCGACCCCCATCCCCTGATCTGTAAGTGTGGAGATTCCTCTTCACTAATTTAGCAGATCACTATGTGGATAATGTATTTGGCCTTCTTGAGGGTTTGGTTGTAAACATATGACTCAAGGATCTGGGATATGTGGAGTTCAATGATATTATCGTTTCTTGAACATCTGGTTTATTGTAACAAGATTCTCTCGGATCCTCAGGTATGTTATCTATCAATCACGGATGTGGTGAAATATATCCCAATTAATATTGTGGAAACACATGGCTTGGTCTTCTATGAAGTACTTCAAGATGATAATGTGTATAGTTTCATGTGTCCAGAAAACAACTCACAAATAGGAAATTACCATAACCTACATCAAACTATATTGAAAAAATGAATGGTCCTGCTATTGTTTGGACTAAACCTCAATTAGTGCATGCCGAGATAACAATGGTGACACTAATGTAGACATTTTTCAATTTCATTGTTGGAAGATGGGGTTCTGCATGGTTCAAATAGTCAGAACACATCATAATGTTTATTATAGGTGGATCAATCTACAAGATAATGTAAATATTGGATAGAGTTCTTACCAATATATCGTGAGCGGGGGTGAAAACATCCATCTGTGGCTTAGTGGAGTTCTCACCATCCGAGTGTGTCATCCTAGACCCTAACTTGTCCCCGATTTTTACTGTGGGGGTATAGAGGAGGGAAACTGGTGTTGATGGGGAAAGATTCACTGTGAACCCCTAGAAAAGGTTATAATTTCATACACTTACATGTATATTAAAATGATTCTACTGATACTATGGGCCTCGGAATTTAGAATCAAGAATCATAATTTATAGGTTCTCCCTAAGACTTTGGAAGCATGGGTGATGGATCCCTCATTGCGTTTTCTCTTATCTTCGACTCTAAGTGGTCAATCCCTACATTACCCTTCCTTGGGATCCATCTCTGGGGATGGTTTTTCTTCCTCCTACCCCAGGACATTTCCTTAGGAAAGTTATAGAAACATAGAATTTTTATACATTACTATTACATAATTTTAAAGATAAAAAACATAATAGTTTTACACATAGAGGATCCATTGGTTTCATTTCTTGGGAAAACAAGGACCATTCATAACTTTTACAACATAAATCATAAACAATCATTCAATTACTTCTTCACTAGCTTCTTATTGGCACTTGACCTATCCTTCATACATTTGTCACCTAAGGATATACATAAAAATAGGGTGAGCTAAAAGACTGTAACGCCCCGACCCTAGTTACCCAGAGTCGGTGCATTATTACATTACATTGGCATGATCACAATAAAGATCAAGTCTCAAAAGACCGTTTAGTTTAGTAGCCTTGGAATAACTAGATACATCCATAAAGTTTTACATTATATCATTAAAAACATCTTTTCTTCATATCACCTCATACTATCCCTGTAGGTCATTCATAAATTACTTCTTCATAATCCTGGGAGAAATAAAACATTGAAAGGGGTGAGCTCAGATGCTCAGTAAGGATGAAATTATAGTAGAAGCTTTCATAGATAAGAATAAACACATAAGGTAGTTTATAACTAAAACAAAAGCCTTTTAAACGTGAACTTCAACATTAAATGGAAAAGATAAAATAAAATAATTCCATTTACATACTCACATGGATACTCTACTAGTCGAACAATCCCATGCAATATCAATAACCACTTTCATAATGATGGAATGCATAATGCCAGACTATAATATCCATATAGCCAAGGCCTCGTGCCAAGACTACAAATAAGATTTTGCCAAGGCCTTGTGCCAAGACACTAGTTTGTCTCATGAGACCTACTGATGCATCGAGGAGCTATATCGGGCTCCACCCGTCACTTATTAAGTCCAATGCATTCCTTATATGAATAGGTTTAAACATAACATAAACCTTCGTATTAAAACTAGAATATGAAATGTCAATACTTTAACCACAAACCAGGAATGGTATAAAAATAGCACATCCACAGTCAAACATAACTCATTTGATACAATATGGAAGATTGTATTTTATCACATTAACCTCAATAAAGAATAATTAAGGATGTTGACATAGATGAAAATAATCATCAAAACTATTTGAGAGAAATATCCCCCTTTTCTTGAAATCATTTAAAAGTCACACTATTCGTCAAGAATCCATTTAAAAATAGATTTTTGAATCAAAGTGTCCCATACAACTTTGAAACTTTTAAAATGAGTTTTAATTCTTAAACATTTATGTCCATATAAATAAATCCTTAAAACCACTTTTTAAAACATGGACATTAATGAGCAAGATTTAGAAGAATAAGTCTTTAAAACATTTAAAAATGGTATTTTAGTTATATTTTCTAACCAAAAGAGAGACACTTGAATACAAATATTTGAGGTAATCAAAACCTTTTAATATCATGAGAATAAAGGAATTCATTATATACTATGTCAAAGTACATTATACACACCATATAAAAGTGATTTGGTGTATAACAACAAAGAAGTCTCAATGGAATGTAAATTGAGATGAATTCTCTTATAAAGGCCGAATCCTTAGGCTAAGGATAAATCAATGACATAGTTATGTGTGACAAATATAAATACACTAAATATGATTGGACATTCTGTGTAAAAACAATCAAAGGACATTCACACATAATCTTGTAAAAACAACACCAATGAATTGGATGTTTAACTCAACAAATGGAGAATGAGTTAAAATAACTCTTATCAAATTCATATCGATGACTTTAGAAATTATAAATGGAGTGATTATGTGTATCAAAATTATATCCACAGAAAAGGGGAGTGGAAATTTTGACATAAGAAAATGAATAATGATTCCACACATAATCTCGGAGTAAAATAATCAATGAAGTTTGCGTAAAGCCAAATAAATGGAAATTTGAATATCAAATTCCCTTATTAATTTGGTAACATACGAAACATACACCCATGAAAGAAGGATGATACAATGATGATGTAAATATACATTAATTAAAATATATTACACAATGAATACAACCATGGGCAGTACACATACACCACATGCAATAATTAAGTGGTGAACAATGGAATTCTCACGAAATTAAGAGTGAGTTAAGAAACCCCTTACTTTGTACTTTTTCCTTGGTCGACGGTAGGTTTAACTCCTGTATAATGGTTAAATAATTGTTATTGAATTATACAAGTATCATTTACTTTAATATGATATCATATATGATCTTTTAACATTGATTCGTTAATAATATCTTAGAATTATCGTCATTTCGGGTGTTAACTGGTTCATTTTACTTTATATTCTTTGTTATGTGAGCCATATTCGTTATTAATGGGATGTATATTATTAATATCCATAGTTATATAAAGTCCTTAGATACTATTTTTATATCATAAAATTATAATTATACTTGAATGGATATGATGGAGAATGAATCTCATCGCGTTCGTGGAGACGTGAGTCTGTACGTACGCACGAGCGACAATATCATTTTTTTGATATTAAAATAATATATAATTGGATGGTATATCATATATACAGAATAATTATCATGTTATATTTATTATTTACATGAGTTACACATCATTATTATACCCATCCAAATAATAATATATTGAATAACAATTACACCACGATGTGGAGACGGTAAGCCGTACGTACGCACGTATGGTGACATGTTATTCAAAGGATGGATAGAATACTGAATATGGTTGTACCATATTTATAATAACATCACAGTATATATATGATACTGGAGTTATTATTTTATAATGGTAAAAACAAAGAAATAAGAAGTGGAAGAAGAAAGGAACTTGAAAACGGGTGGTGAAAACATTACCTTTTCTTCGGGTTCTTCCTTTTGATTTGATCAAAAGGGATCCATAGGTTGGATTTATGATCGAAATAAGGCCTCTAGGTTGTATTGAGGGAAGTTTAGAGAGTATTTGGGCAGGGGTTGGCCAAACCAAAAGGATTTTAAGGTGTGAATAAATGAGAAGGAGGAGTGCCCTTTTATAAGTGGGGTGAGGGGTACCTTTAGAAAATATAGAAATATTAATTAATAATAAATACATATTCGGTTTCTAATGGCTCAAAAGTTTATTATTTAAATTTTAAGGTGGGAATGGGTCGAAAAAAACTCAACCAATATAATTTAGACAGGTTTGGGTCATTATATTAACCTTATCTTTAAGTATTAACTCTTAGTTAATTAGTTTCACTTTTACAATGTCTCTTTTTATTTTTATATTATATGGTTAATAAACATACTATATACATCCAATAGACCCCCCAAGTGGTCCATTAATGATATAACTATCATGAGATAAGTCTCTTGGCCGAACCATAGATTTTTAGGAATTTAATATCAATTAATAATATAATATTTGTTTTAAAAACTCTTTTATGTCAATTTTTACACTATTCAATAGTTGATTTTGGTGAAACACATAAAAGAATGATTACTTCGAAAAAAGTTAATTAAATCAATACTAATATGTCATATTATCCTAGAAAATTAGTGTAATTCAATAAAAGTCTCATATTATATTTATTTGGGTATTTATAATATCAATTATTTTAATTTTTCACTATTATAGTAATTACTGCATCACTATTGTATCATTAATAAATTAACTTATTTAATGTATAAAAATTATAAATAAAATATAATTATGTAGGAAATCTTTTTCGATTTCTAATGAATATTTATAGTCTAAAATACAACATTAATAACACTATGTAACAATTGTTTTTCTAAAAGATATATGATTGTGTCATTTTTGTATTTATTTTAACTTAATTAAAATAAAGTGTCATTATCACTTACAAGTGGATCCATGGGGTCCCAAAATCGACCCAAATATGCCCATGGTCGACCATGTATCAACCAATAGGGTTAAGACACGTTTTATGGTAATTTAGTATTATTATAATATTATTTTTTAACCCTTGTTTACCGGATTTAACCTTTAACCATGGTAAATAAAATATTTACCGAAGTAATTATCCAAAATGTCTAAAAATAAAAGTTACCTATTTACACAAATTGAAAATCCTGATTCCAAATATGGAATCCATTTTTCCAAATTAAAAACACAGAAGTGGCAGAAATTAATTTAAAATTAATTCCCGTTGTTAAAACAAAAAACGTGTTTTTAAGAGATAATAACTATCAAACGATTGGCACTTGTTTATGTCTGGTTTAAATGTGAAATTATGTTCAATGACCCACATTGTATTACATGGTAAAAATATATTCTAAATATACTTTAAAACCACTCAAATTCATAATTTATCACTATTAATTATTTTGATTAAAAAAGTTGTTTTTAATTAAAATTTAGTAATTTTCACTATTCATCAAAATATGAAAGTTATCCGAAAAGTACCAAAATTTCACCCTAGGCTAATTTCGATATTCCGAATCCAAAAATGAAGTCCATTTTGAGAGATATAATTTATAAAATTTTAAAAATTAGGTATTACTATTCATAATGGCTAGTTTGATTGGTTATGGTGTGTTAAAATCTCGAAGTTGCGTACAATGCACGCCATTGCATTATTCGAAAGGAAACGTACCGTGGAATATTGGGGTGTTATATTCTCCCCTCCTTCAATAAATTGCGTCCTCGCAATTTTTAAAATTCTTCTTGGGAATATAATGGAAACTCCAACATCAGAAAAATAGTCAATAAAACTAATACTTTAAAAGAAAGAAAGAGAGGTATAAAGGTCATCCAAGATAACCCATACTCAGATTCCATTTAGGAAACCATGGATATGGATGATAAACTAAGTGTAAAGTTCTGATGGAGAGGGATAGAAATCATTATTAGGAGAAATTTAACAATAAGAAAACCACAAACTTGTGTTGGGACAAACAACCATTAGTGTCCTAGTAGGAAAGTAAATGGAAAACATTTTTTTTGTTTTAATTTACATTAAATAAGGATGAGGAATTCATTTATGATATTGAATAAAAACATAAAGAGATATACATACATTTTAAGTAGATTTTTATTATTTAATAACATTTTACCAGTAACTTTTTTTTTGAACAACGAGTATTCAAGAAGAGTTGGTCACAATAAAAGAGCTAGAATAAACTTCTATAGAAATACATGATCCATGTAGGATAAACTATATATTTAACTTGTATTTAGAGATTAATCAAAACCAAAATGGTTAGTATAAGATCTGATGATCCCCCAAATGTATATTCCATTAGAGAAAAAAATACTAATCTTAATTTCTAAAATTAAACCAACAATACCCCAAAGTTAAATAAATACCATTAAATAATAAATTCTCCTTAAAATCCTTCATTATATTGAAAACTAATATTGAAACCCAAAACTTATAAGAATGTAGTCTTCCCCGTTAAATTGTATCTCCAAATGACATCATCTACTCTTACATACTTAAAAGTAATTAACCTAATCATATATTCTTTATTATAGGTTAATCATTTCCATAAATAACCCAAATCACTCTAGATCCACAATAAAAACATAGATAAAAATCCACCATTACTCCTCTAATGACATCCCATAGTATTCTATTTTCCTTGGACATATAGTGTTCCCAACAAAGTGAACATCTTCCAAAATAACATTTTCCACTTAATCACCAAATCATTTTCCTATACTAAGGGTATTCATTTGATAAGACATAAGAACCCAAATCAACATATTATAGATCAATAAAATCATTTAACTAAAGAAAATAGTCACACTAACCAGGGACTTCACTTAGTCTAGTGGTAGGGATAAATCCCAATCGCACTTTGGTTGTGGGTTCGATTCCCATAGCTTTGTCTGACGCGACGGGTTGTCACACGGTCTACGTGTTTCCCTTTTTCAAAAACAATATTTTATAATATTACTAAAATGAGATAAATTCCTCAAAATAACATAATTTAACCTCAAATGTTATATCATACCTTGCATTTTCTCCCAAATTATAATAACTTATAATTTTCTGAAACCCCAATGATCATATAAAACCAAATGGTTATTTATACCTATATCCACAAGAGAAGAGACAATTCTTCCTCAAATATCATTCTCACATGGAAAACTGCGGGGTTACAAATACAAGAGAAAATTATTCCAAAGAAACCCATCAACAAGTAGCATTAATACTTTTACAACATTTCTCCAACCATTTATTTCCACATAGCTTCTTCTTTGACCAAGAAAATATCCTATAGAATAGGACATTCACTCGGGTAATGGCCAGGTCCCCTACATTTACGGCAAATGACTGTAAATGGACTCTTGGGACCATTTTTATCTTATTTCATAGTACTCTTCATTTTTCTTCGGCAATTCTTCACTTTATGTCCTTCCTTCTCGCATGTAAAGCATTTCGTTTTCCCATTGAGACACTTTCCTGGGTGTCTCCTTCCACATTTCCTGCATGATGAAAATTGAGGGTTCTTTTCTCCATGGTCTCCATTGCTGGAGCTCTTATCATTTATCACCTTTCTCTACCTTGTTGAGTCTGGGAGTTGGTTAATATATATGTTGTTGATCATATTTTTGGAAATATGATTTGGCATAAAGACGATATCTTTTACGCCTATCAACATTCCATTTTTTTTTCTCATTGCCACCACCATTCCCAAATTGTACATCATTCTCAAAGTCACTATGACTTCCTTGGAATCCAACCATTGACTAAAACCAGAAAGCATTGTGTGTGTAACAGTAGTCGTAAAATCATTTAGAGATTAAAATGCCACCATATTCTCAATTTGAAACATATTAGGATTAACCAAGGTCATTTACTCTCATATTATATATATATTACTTAAATCGGTTTGTAAATAAAATGTAAATTATCCAAAGCATATCCCCCGGGAGTGTCGTAACCAAGAGTGCAGCAAGGCCTGTTGTCATGCACCAGTTCCCGTTCGAGTCTAGCTCAAAGCGGTGTTTTTGGGTTTTACCCCTAGGTACATCTATGTTAGAGCCGCCTCTACCTGCTCGTATCCAGACAGGGATGTATTTCCCCGAAAACTCACAAAATCTCTACAATACCAAAATTCAAGGAAGTTCTTCTATACTAATCTCCAATGTTCATCTTAGGGCTACGTGCTCTAATTAGATTTTATCTAAATCTAGCTTCCAAGGTTTGTACTAAACTTCCTCTGATACCAACTGTAACGCCCGGACCCTAGTTTCCCAGAGTCGGTGCATTATTACATTACATTTGCATGATCACAATAAAGATCAAGACTCGAAAGACCGATTAGTTTAGTAGCCTTGGAATAACTAGATACATCCATAATGTTTTACATTACATCATAAAAAAACATCTTGTCTTCATATCCCCTCATACTATCCCTGCAGTTCATTCATAAATTACTTCTTCATAATCCTGGGAAAAATAAAATATTGAAAGGGGTGAGCTCAGATGCTCAGTATGGATAACATTATAGCAGAAGCTTTCATAGATAAGCATAAACACTTAAGGCAGTTTATAACTAAAACAAAAGCCTTTTAAACATGAACTCCAGCATAAAATGGCAAAGATAAAATAAAATAATGCCATTTACTTACTCACATGGATATTCTACTAGTCGAACAATCCCATGCAATATCAATAACCACTTTCATAATGATGGAATGCATAATGCCAGACTGTCATACCCATATAGCCAAGGCCTCGTGCCAAGAATACAAATAAGATTTTGCCAAGTCCTTGTGCCAAGACACTATTTTGTCTCATGAGACCTACCGATGCATCGAGGAGCTATAGCGGGCTCCACCCGTCACATATTAAGTCCAATGCATTCCTCGTATGAACAGGTTTAAACATAACATAAACATTCGTATTAAAACTAGCATACAAAATGTCAATACTTTAACCACAAACCATGAATGGTATAAAAATAGCACATCCACAGTGAAACATAACTCATTTGATACAATATGGAAGATTGTATTTTATCACATTAACCTCAATAAAGCATAATGAAGGATGTTTACATAGATGAAAATAATCATCAAAACTATTTGAGAGAAATATCCACCTTTTCTTGGAATCATTTAAAAGTCACACTATTCGTCAAGAAGCCATTTAGAAATAGATTTTTGAATCAAAGTGTCCCATACCACTTTGAAACTTTTAAAACGAGTTTTAATTCTAATTCATTTATGTCCATATAAATAAATCCTTAAAACCACTTTTTAAAACATGGACATTAATGAGCAAGATTTAGAAGAATATGTCTTTAAAACATTTAAAAATGGTATTTTAGTTAGAGTTTCTAACCAAAAAAGAGACACTTGAATACAAATAACTGAGGTAATCAAAACATTTTAATATCATGAGAATAAAGGAATTCATGATATACTATGTCAAAGTACATTATACACACCATATGAAAGTGATTTGGTGTATAACAACAAAGAAGTCTCAATGGAATGTAAATTGAGATGAAATCTCTCATAAAGGCCGTATCCTTAGGTTAAGGATAAATAAATGACATCGTTATGTGTGACAAATATAAATACACTAAATATTATTGGACATTCAGTTTAAAAACAATCAAAGGACATTCACACATAATCTTGTAAAAACAACACCAATGAATTCGATGTTTAACTCAACAAATGGAGAATGAGTTAAAATTACTCTTATCAAATTCATATCGATGACTTGAGAAATTATCAATGGAGTGATTATGTGTATCAAAATTATATCCACAGAAAAGGGGATTGGAAATTTTGACATTAGAAAATGAATAATGATTCCACACATAATCTCGGAGTAAAATAATCAATGATGTTTGCGTAAAGCCAAATAAATGAAAATTTGAATATCAAATTCCCTTTTAATTTGGTAACTTACAAAACATACACCCATGAAATAAGGATCATACAATGATGATGTAAATATACATGAATTAAAGTATATTACACAATGAATATAACCATGGGCAGTACACATACACCACATGCAATAATTGAGTGGTGAACAATGGAATTCTCACGAAATTAAGAGTGAGTTAAGAAACCCCTTACTTTATACTTTTTCCTTGGTCGACGGTAGGTTTACCTCCTGTATAATGGTTAAATAATTGTTATTGAATTATACAAGTATCATTTATTTTAATATGATATCATATATGATCTTTTAACATTGATTTGTTAACAATATCTTAGAATTATCGTCATTTCGGGTGTTAACGGGTTCATTTTACTTTATATTATTTGTTATGTGAGCCATATTCGTTATTAATGGGATGTATATTATTCATATACATAATGATATCATGTCCTTAGATACTATTTTTAAATCATCAAATTATAGTTATACTTGAATGGATATGAGGGAGAATGAATCTCATCGCGTTCGTGGAGACGGTAGTCCGTACGTACGCACGAGTGACAATATCATTCTTTTGATATTAAAATAATATATAATTGGATGGTATATCATATATAAATAATCATTATCATGTTATATTTATTATTTAAATGAGTTACACATCATTATTATACCCATACAAATAATAATATATTGAATAACAATTACACCACGACGTGGAGACGGTAAGCCGTACGTACGCACGTATGGTGACATGTTATTCAAAGGATGGATATAATACTGAATATGGTTGTACAATATTTATAATAACATCTCAGTATATATATTATTCTGGAGTTATTATTTTATAATGGTAAAAACAAATAAATAAGAAGTGGAAGAAGAAAGGAACTTGTAAAGGGGTGGTGAAAACATTACCTCTTCTTCGGGTTCTTCCTTTTTATTTGATCAAAAGGGCTCCTTAGGTTGGCTTTCTGATCAAACTAAGGCCTCTAGGTTGTAGTGAGGGAAGTTGAGAGAGTATTTGGTAAGGGTTTGGGAGAACCAAAAGGCTTTGAAGGTGTGAAGAAATGAGAAGGAGGAGTTCCCTTTTATTAGTGGGGTGAGAGGTACCTTTGGAAAAGTTAGAAATATTAATTAATAATAAATTCATATTAGGTTTATAATGGCTCAAAAGTTTATTATTTAAATGTTAAGGTGTGGATGGGTCTAAAACAACTCAACCAATATAATGTAGACATGTTTGGGTCATTATATTAACCATATCTTTAAGTATTAACTCTTAGTTAATTAGTTTCTCTTTTACAATGTCTCTTTGTATTTTTATATTATATGGTTTATAAACTTACTATATATATCCAATAGACCCCCAAGTGGTCCATTAATGATATAACTATCATGAGATAAGTCTCTTGGCCGAACCGTAGATTTTTAGAAATTTAATATCAATTAATAATATAATATTTGTTTTAAAAACTCTTTTATGTCAATTTTGACACTATTCAATAGTTGATTTTTGTGAAACACATAACAGAATGATTACTTAGAAAAAAGTTAATTAAATCAATCCTAATATGTCATATTATCCTATAAAATTAGTTTAATTCAATAAAAGTATCATATTCTATTTATTTGGGTATTTATAATATCAATTATTTTAATTTTTCACTATTATGGGAATTACTGCATCACCATTGTATCATAAATAAATTCACTTATTTAATGTATAAAAATTATAAATAAAATATCATTATGTAGGAAATCTTTTTCGCTTTCTAATGAATATTTATGGTCTAAAATACAACATATATAAACCTATGTAACAATTGTTTTGCTAAAAGATATATGCTTGTGTCATTTTTGTATTTATTTTAACTTAATTAAAATAAAGTGTCATTATCACTTACAAGTGGATCCATGGGGTCCCACAATCGACCCAGAGATGCCCATGGTCGAAAATATATCAACCAATAGGGTTAAGACAAGTTTTAGGGTAATTTAGTATTATTATAATATTATTTTTTAACCCTTGTTTACCGGATTTACCCTTTAACCATGGTAAATAAAATATTTACCGAAGTAATTATCCAAAATGTATAAAAATAAAAGTTACCGATTTACACAATTTGAACATCCTGATTCCAAATATGGAATCCATTTTTCCAAATTAAAAACACATAAGTGGCAGAAATTAATTTAAAATTAATTCCCGTTGTTAAAACAAAAAACGTGTTTTTAAGAGATAATAACTATCAAACGATTGGCACTTGTTTATGTCTGGTTTAAATGTGAAATTATGTTCAATGACCCACATTGTATTACATGGTAAAAATATATTCTAAATATACTTTAAAACCACTCAAATTCATAATTTATCACTATTAATTATTTTGATTTAAAAAGTAGTTTTTAATTAAAATTTATTAATTTTCACTATTCATCAAAATATGAAAGTTATCCGAAAAGTACCAAAATTTCACCCTAGGCTAATTTAGATATTCCGAATCCAAAAATTAAGTCCATTTTGAGAGATATAATTTATAAAATTTAAAAAATTAGGTATTACTATTCATAATGGCTAGTTTGATTGGTTATGGTGTGTTAAAATCTCGAAGTTGCGTACAAGGCATGCCATTGAATTATTCGAAAGGAAATGTACCGTGGAAGCTTGGGGTGTTACAAAGACTAATAATAGGATAGATAAGAAAAATATACCATGGGTTGAGCATAATAATAACATGGTAAAATGATCATGAACTTGAGAGGAAGCATAAATAAAAGACTTGAAGTGCGGCAATGCATAAAAAGATACATTATGTCTTAGTCATTAACTACCACACATAATTGTGAAAAAATATAGAATCATGTCCACATCATTTCACATTTACTCCTGAGATTAATCACTTTACCCAATTAATTAGAGCGCTGTATAAATATGGGTGCACCCATCACATTCAAACATTCATATTGCGCCATATAATTCCAAGCGCACCTATCACATCATAATATTATCATTGTCATGAATGCCACATAAAAAATAAATCAACAATTACAATAACTAACACATGAAAAGGAATGGGTTTAATCACTTAATAACACATTCAGAAACCTTGGGTTCCCAAAACATATAGGTAATAACATACTTGATACAAGAACCACAAACCTTCAATGAGAGGTAATAGGTGAGTTCTTAAAAGAGGAGTTATTTTGGAAATTTTTTTGTTACACATAAACTTCAATATAAAACATTTATATCCCAGAAAAGGTAATATAATGATGAAAAAATTATTTTTAAGGAGTGACCATACCAAATTTGGAGTGAAAGAGTGAGAACCCGAAAAATGAAAATTGGGTTCGAGATTTTCCCCTTACCTTGTATCTGAAAGCTTCCTTTTCATTAATGTCTTGTATAATGACATTATATTAATTAATTAGAAATTTAAGAACCATTTTATACATGAATAGGTTTAATTTTATTTTAATTATATCATTTTATGTTTCTTTGGATGAGATACAGAGTTTAAAAACATTGTTCGGGAATGTTCGTTTTTATGGTTTTTCAAGAGTGGTTTACTTGTATTCATAAATTGATGTTTGGGTAGAACATGGGTAAACATCCAGAAATAATATTACATGTTATTAATTAAATTCTAGAATTTAAAATGATATTATAATGAACTATATTATATACCATGTGGATGAATCATTAGATAAACATTAAATAATGTTTGTTTGGGTTAGTTTGGGAGGTTTTTCAATCACAAAAAACATGTTTTAATTTTTCACTTAGTTATATGTTCATAAGTTAGTTCTAGAACATTAAATAGGGTAGAAAGTATATATCATATTTTGGATCAACCATAAAAATGGGTTCATGACTAGATCTGAATGTATAAATTGAATAAGAAAACATGTTGTTCTTGAAGGAGATAAATGGACAACTCATAAACACCATTCTCATTAATAAAATAAAAAGTGGATGATAAAGGGGGTTGGATGATATAATAACCCATTAGTATCATAAAATTCCAGTATATGTATGTTACTAGAGTTACCATACCATTTTGTCAAAGATATTTGGGGAGAGAATAAGAATAGAACTTAAAATTGAAAGGGAATTAAAGGAGAAGATGGAGAGAAATTACCTCTTGAACCCTCCTCTTGAGATCTTCCTTAAGGGGCCTAAGCTTGGTATTTTGATGAGACCAGCATCTATTGGACGTGGGGTATGGGATAGTTTATATGTTTGGGTAGAGTTTAGAATAGGCTTCAAGCTTACGAGTTGGTAGGAAATGAGGGTGTGAAGGGTGTTATTTATAGTGGAGGGGAGAGGGGTTTTTATAACATAAATTTCATTGGATTATTAATTTCCCCTAAGACAAAGAATATTGAGTCTTAAATGACCAAGAATAGAAAATAGGGCATGTTAGTTTGAGATTTTGGTTCTTACATCACTTGTGATGACAGGAATAGTGATTTTAAATTATAATGTATTTATACGGTAAATTAATGTATTTTACTATTCAACAAAAATTCAAGTGTTTCTGAAAAATATAGAAAATTTACCCCAACCATTTTACAATGTGTAGAATCCAAAAATGAAGTCCATTTTTCGTTAATAATTTTATAAATATGATAAATTAATTTTTAATTATAATCAAAATTTATTATTAAAAACCCAGTTTCAAAAAAATCATTTACTTATTCTAAAATATAGGTAAATCATACTTTAACTTGAATATTATTTTTATACAATCATAGGAACAATTACTATTCATTAGGGTATGTCACTATTAATAAGGTTATGTTACTATTTGTTAGGGTAGGTTACTATTCACCAACAATTATTTCTGTTTTATTAAACTCCAAAAATCATCTTGAACACTACCGTGTGTGTCAGATTTTAAAAATTCCCAATACATAAGTGACAAAATTATGTTTAATGGTCACTTAGAACCTATTTGTTCATTATTTTGTGTTTTTATGTTATTTTATGACATATTTAGGAGAAGGTAATTTCCAATGAAAATCATTGGGTCGTTACATTCTTCCCCCATAATGAAATTTCACCCTTGAAATTTCAATTTACACAAACAGTTGAGGGTCCATCTCCTTCATCACCTCTTCCAGTTCCCAGTTTTCTTCCTCAAACTTATAGTTTCTCCACAACACTTTGACAAGGTGGGTTGTGTTGTTGCGTATAACATTGCCTCTCTAATCCAGAATTTCTATTGGTTTATCCTCATAATATAGATCATCGTACAACTGTACCACCTCTGAGTTTATTACATGGGCGGGGTCCCGTATGTACTTCCTCAGGAGTGATATGTTAAACCCATCATGAACATGAGCCATATTTTATGGATGTTAAAGATGATAGGCCACAGCTTATATTCGGTAATGGATCTCAAAGGGGCCAATGTACCAAGGTCGTATCTTCCCTTTTTTTCCAAACCTCATGACTCTCTTCCATGGTGATATTATATGGAAGACTTTATCTCCTATGTTGAACTCCAAGTCCCTTTGAAAGTTGTCAGCATAGCTCTTTTTCCAACACTGAGCATCTTTGATGTGTTTTTTGATGACTTGAACCTTTTCTGTCATCTCTTGCACAAGATCGGGTCTACGTTTCTTTCTTTCTCAAACTTCATCGCAACGGGTTGGAGTTCTAGATCACTTTCCATATAGAGAATCATAAAGATCCATCTGAATACTCGAGTGGAAGATATTATTGTATGAGAACTCAACCAACGGTAGATGCTGATCCCATCCACCTTTTAATTCTAGATAGTAGGCTCTTAGCATATCTTCAATCATCTGATTATCCCATTCAGACTGGACATCAGTGTGGGGGTGATAGGCCATGATGAAATTTAATTTAGTACTCAAAGCATGTTGAAGGCTTCTACAGAATTTAGATGTGAACCTTTGAAGATGGTCAGAGACAATTGAGATTGGAACACCGTATAGTCTCACCACATCCTTCACATATATATTTTCAAATTGTTGAAGAGATAGATCTTCCCGAATAGAAATAAAATGGGATGTCTTGGTGAGTATTTCAACCATAACCCATATTGCATTAATTCCCTTCAATGTCATCAGGAGACCTCTGACAAAGTCCATAGTAACATTTTCCCATTTCCACATGGGTATAACAAATGGATGAATCATCCCTTTCTTCTTTTTTCCCTCTTCTTTAACATGATTACATACCAAGAACCTTGATATATATTCCACAATCTACTTCTTCATGTTGTCCTACAAGACGTTTTCTCGAAGATCATGGTACATCTTGGTACTACTAGGATGGATAGAGAAAGATGAGCTATTTTCATTGTCCATTAGATCCTTATTTATCCTGGGTGATGAAGGAACATAGAGTCGCGTTCCAAACAGAATCACATCATCATCGTAGATATTGAACTTTGGCTTCTTCCCTTCCTTTACTGTATTCACACTCTTTTGTATATCCATATAATTCCTTTATTCTTCCTTAATTTTCACTTGGATGGATGGTTGAAAAATCATTTGTGAAAGGTAGAATGTATCCCATTCCCTTATGATTTCCAAATCCATCCTTTTTATATCAAGAAGATAAGGTCTTTCTCAATCCGTAACAAAGATACAATAGTGAGTTCTTTTTCTCTTAGAGCATCTTCTACTTTGTTCGTCTTTCCAGGACAGTAGTGAATTGAAAAAACATAATCCTTGATTAGCTCTAACCTTCTCCTTTTATTCATGTTGAGCTCATTTTATGTGAATATATAATTTAGGCTCTTGTAATCGGTGTATATGTCACAATTCTCACCATAAAGGTAGTGCCGCCATATTTTCAAGGCAATAATTATGGCTGCCAGCTCTAGATCATGCGTCTATAAGTTCTACTCATTGATCTTCAACAATCGTGAGGTGTAGGCTATCACATTATAATTTTTCATGAGTACAAAACCCAAAAATTTCTTTGAAACATCACTATATATCACAAAACATTCTCTACTATTTAGTAGTGTGAGTACAGGTGTAGTGACCAACCATCTCTTTTTATGCTTGAATCTTCCCTCACATTCTTCTGTCCCTACATACTTTACCCCTTTCCTTGTTAACTTAGTTAGCAGGTTTGAAAATCAAGAGAAGATTCCGACAAAACATCAGTAGTACTCAGCTAATCCAAAAAAACTATGGATTTCAGTGACACTAGAGGGCCTGGTCCATTCCTCAATGACCTTTGTTTTTGAAGGGTCCACATAAATTCCCGCACCTGTGATCACATGTCCCAAGAACGTGACATGATTTATCCAAAAGTCACACATTATAAACTTTTCATACAACTTATACTTTCTCAATGTCGCTAACACAAGTCTTAGATGTTCTTCATGATCCTCCTTGCTCTTGGAGTGGATGAGAATATCATCAATAAACACTACCACAAATTTGCTGAGGTAATGTCTAAGGAATCTATTCATCACATCCATGAAGATTTTAGGGGCATTAGTATGTCTGAAGGGCATCAGCAGAAACTCACAGTGCCCATACCTTGTACGGAAGTCAGTATTTTGAATATATTCTTCCTTCACCTTTAACTGATGATATCTAGAATAAAGATCCACATTTTATAAGTGTTGAGCTCCTCTAAACAGATCGAACAAGACTTCAATCCTTGGAAGATGATACTTTTTCATTATGGTTGTCTTGTTGAGTTCCTGATAGTCGATACACAGCCACATTGTTCCATCCTCCTTCATCAAAAAGAGCACTGGCACACCCCAAGGGGATTCACTAGGGAGTATGAACCCTTTGTCAAGATGCTCTTGCAGCAGCTTCTTTAACTCCTCCATTTTGACAGGATCCATCCTATAAGAACACTTTGGGATAGGAGTAGCTATGGGTATGAGTTCAATTGAGAACTCAACCTCACGATCCGGGGGAATTATGGGTAACTCTTCAAGAAATACATATTCATATTCCCTGATGATGGGCATTTCTACAAGGTTGGAACTATCCTTCGACCCATCCATTTGGGATAGGTATTCCTCTTCATAGGGAATATCCATCCACATCGATGTAGGATTTTTAAAAGGAGATTCATGATCTTCCTTGAATTTGTAGAGGATCATGGGATGGTTCAGAATTTGAAATGATATTTTCTTTTTCCTGACAGTTGATATGTGATCTATATAACGAGAGACAATCCATTCCCATTATAGTGTTGAATTCCACCAAGTAAATTATTGCAAGATTTGACGAAAGAACCTTCCCACATACTCCAATAGGAGAAGAGTCAACCACTTGGGTTGTAATGATTGAACCACATGATGTTCTTATAGATACATCTTCTTCAAGGTTTCAAGGCTTCTATTCTAATGTTCTAGCAAACTTCCAAGATAAACGGAATGCGTACAAATAGAAACAAATAAGATCTTTTCCATTATTTAGTGAATGGGAAGTGTACCTCATACAAACTCATTATCTTTATCCACTTTCGCAGTAGTGATGGAATAATCCTTCCCTTGTTCCTTTGGATTTGGTGGCTGCTGAGGTTGATTACCCTCTAGAACTCAAGATTTAGTGCACTGGCTGGCATAGTTCCCTAGCTCCCTATAGTTGTAGCCTTGAACCATGGGTGGTTCACTTCTTTCATCCACTACATTATCCTTCCTTTTCATGTCTTTTCAACACTATTGAGCATGATGTTCTTCCGTCCCACACTTGAAGCATTTCCCTATCCCTTTAAGGCAGTTCCCATGGCGAGACTTCCCACATTTTTGTCATGTGGGTCGCTGAGTTTTCTTCCCACCTTTATCATTAGATCCACCTGATTGAAACTCCATCATTTGATTCTAATCACCCTAGTCGTGGGAACATTATCCAAACTCCATCTCCACTTTGAGATCACACCGAACAACATCTTCATATCTCCCATAGTCTCGAATTGCAAGAGCCTTTTAAAGCTGTGGTTTTAATCCACTATTGAATCTATCAATTTTTCTATCATTGTTGATAATGAAACCCAAATCGTACCTTGAAAGCCTTATGAAATTCACTTCATAGGTTGTTATATATTCTCTTTCTTTTTTGTTTAAGATCTATGAATTTTCTCTCCATCTTTGTATGAAGAGTTTATGGGAAATAATTATTAAGAATCATTATCTTAAAGTCTTCCCATTCCATCTCTTCAATTTCCACCCTTGGCTTGGTGTTCTTAATAAAATCCCACCATTGATCAGCCTCTATATCTGGATGATAAATGGCTAGAGTCACCTTCTCAGTCTCAGATCAATGAAGCACAGAAAAGATCTTTTCCATGGAGTTGACCCACTATTCCACAACTAGTAGATTAGAAGATCCACTAAACATCGATGCTCATTTCCACATAAAACATTTGATAGCTAGTTTCTCCCTAGTTGGTGAAGGAAAAAATTCCCTAATATTATGGTTATTGTTCATTACCTATGATAGTTGGGTAAGAATAACCCTTAGGATCTGAACTCCACCAACCAAATCATTGGGGATGTCATTCGGGCAATCGTTGCATTGGCCCTCACATGATTTGTTGGCCTTGTTTCTCCTAGTTCCCACCATTTTCGAAAATAGAAAAGGTTATAACACAACCTATGTCAAAAATTCTGGAATAACTTATTCAATTAATTAATTTATACTAAAATCATAACATGTGGGATCCCTATGTAATGATTCATGTGTGCATATTTGTATTTAGTCTCATTCTAGAGGTTTTCTTTATGGTTCACTAATCCTAATTCCCAAATCAACTAAACCTTTCATCTGATACCAACTATAGCGACCCAACCTTTTTATACATTACTATTACATCATTTTAAAGAAAACAATAATAATAGTATTACAGATAGATGATCCAACAGTTTAGTGTCTTGGGAAAACTAAGACCATTCATAAATTTTACAACATAAATCATATACATTCATTCAATTCCTTCTTCACTAGCATCTTATTGGCACTTGACCTCTCCTTAGAACATTTAGTCACCTAAGGATATACATCAAAAAGGGGTGAGATAAAATCCCAGTAAGAGGATAGATAAGAACATTATAGAATGGTGTGATCAAAATCATAACATGGGAAAAAGATCATGAATATGAGAGGAAGCATAAATAAAATACTTTAAGTGTCGCAATGCATAAAAATAAAACATCATGTTTTAGTGATTAACTAACACACATAGTTGGGAACATATCTAGAATCTTTCCAAATAATTTCACATTTACTAATGAGATTCATCAATTTACCCAATGTATTGGAGCACTGTATAATTTCTGGCACACCCATCACATTCAAACATTCATATTGCGCCATATAATTATGGGCGCACCCATTACATCATAATATTATCATTAGAATTCACGCCACATAGAACATATATCAATAATGAACATAACTAAACCATGAAAAATGATGGGTTTAATCTCATAAGAATATATTCATAAACATTGGGTTCCCAAAACAAAGAGGGAATAACATACTTGATATAATAACCATAAACCTTGAATGATAGGTAAAAGGTGAGTTCTTAAAAGAAGAGTTCTTTTGGAAATAATTTTTTAGGACATAAATTTAGTAGAAGACATGTATATCCCAGAAAAGGTAAGATTATGATGAAAAAAATATTTTTAAGGAGTGACCATACCATATTTGGAGTGAAAGAGAGAGAACCTGAAGAATGAAAATTGGCTTCGAGATTTTCCCCTTACCTTGTATCTGAATGCATCCTTATCTTTAATGTCCTGTATAATGATGTTATATTCATTAATTATAAATTCTAGAATCCTTTTATACATGAATAGGGTTAATTTTTGTTTCATTGTGTCATTTTATGTTCCTTTGGATGAGTTATAGAGTTTAAAAACATTGTTCGGGAATGTTCATTTTTATAGTTTTTCTTGAGGGGTTTACTTGTATTCATAAATTGAAGTTTGGGTAGAACATGGGAAAACATAAATAACTGATATTACATGTTATGAATTAAAATCCATAATTTAAAATGATATTATAATGAATTATATTATATAACATGTGGATGAATCTTTATATAAAAATTAATTGATGATTGTTTGGGTTAATTTGGGCGGTTTTTCTATCACAAAGAACTTGTTTTAATTTATCACATAGTAATATGTTAATAAGTTATTACCAAAACATTAAATAGTACATAATACATATATCATATTTGGGTTCAATCATAAAAATTGTTTCATGACCAGATCAGAAGGTAGAAATGGAAGAATAAAACATGTCATTCTTGAAGGTGATAAATTAACACCTCACGAAAAACGTTCTGTTTAATAAAATAATAAAAAGACGAGAAAAGGGGTTGGATGATATAATATCACATTAGTATCATTACATTGTATTATATGTATGTTACTGATGTTACCATACCATTTGGACAAATATGGGTGGGGAGAGAATATGAATTGAACATGAAATTGAAATGGAATTAAAGGAGAGGAGGGAGATAAATTACCTCTTGAATCCTCCTCTTGAGATCCTCCTTAAGGGGCCTAAGCTTGGAATTTTGATGATACCATATATTATTAGACATGTGGTATGGGTTAGGGAAAATGTTTGGGTAGAGTTTAGGCAAGGATTCAAGCTTGAGAGGTGTGTGGAAATGAAGGTGTGAAGGGTGGTATTTATAGTGGACGAGGGAGGGGTTTCCTTAATATAAAATCCATTAGTTTATTAATTTCTCATTAGAAAAGGAATAGTGTGTCTTAAATGAAAAAGAATAGTAAATAGGTCATGTGAGTTTGAGATTTGGGTGCATACATCACTTGTGATGTTAGCAATATTGAGTTTAAATTATAATGTATTTATACGGTAAATTAATGTATTTTACTATTCACCAAAAATTCTTGTATTTCAGAAAAATCACAAAAATTTACCCCACAATTTTTTGACATGTAGAATCCAAAAATGAAGTCCATTTTTTAAAAATAATTTTCTAAATACGATTAATTTATTTTTTAATTAAAATCATAATTTATTATTAATGAACCTGTTTTAAAACATTCATTTAATTATTCTAAAATATAGGTACATCATACTTTCACATCAATATTATTTTTATACTATCATAGGTATGATTAATATTCATTAGGGTATGTCACTATTCATAAGGGTATGTTACTATTCATAAGGTTAGGTTAGTATTCACCAACAATTATTTTTGTTTTATTAGACTCCAAAAATCATCTTTAACACAACTGCGTGTGTCAAATTTTCAAAATTCCTAATACATAAGTGACAAAATTACGTTTATAGGTCACTTAAAACTTAGTTGTTCATTATGTTGTGTTTTAATGTCATTTATGAAATATTTATATGAAGGGGATTTCCATTGAAAATCGTTGGGTCATTACAGAATGGTTTGTCTTCACCCTGGGGAGGTCCTCTATGTTGGTTGGTGCCAGATCAGGGAGGTCCTACACTTTGGTTCATGATGGAGTAGGGAGGACCTACACCCAGGTTAATGGTTTCATAGAGAGTATCTCATTGTTGATGGATGTTATCATGGGGATAACTTCTATGGTAAAAAGTGATGTAGTGGGGAGGACCTACAGTTTGGTTGATGGGAACATGGGGAGGGCATTCTTGTTGACTAGTGTTAATGCATGGAGAACCTCTATGCACATTCTCACCATTAAGAGATAGAACATGGTGGTTTTCAGTGGTTCTAGGGTATGATAGGATCAATTAATCATTTCTAATAGGTTTCTAGGGTCTGGACCTCATACAGGTAAAGACGAACCCCTCTTCACTTATTGAAAGGATTTATAGTGATATTCCTATTGTGGAAGGGTCAACATGAGCAGTAGGAGATTCCCCTAGCCAGGATGTATCGTAGGTCTTCCCCCAATATCCTTATCAAGTATTATGTACTGGGGTGAATGAAAAAGGGTGAATTATATCAATTTGTTAGCATGTGGGACTAGACACTGCTGGCACTGATGATGCATGGTTGTAGACCTCTTATGACGACCCCTAGAAGTATTCACTATTAGCATGGCTTGAAAAATCAATTTAATCCATGGTTAGGTGGATGAATCACTAGATAGATCTGGGTAGAGGCTCCTGATGTAGTTCACATGAACAAAAGTTGTTTTCCTCCAACAGGGCCCTTGTAGTAGTAGTTTCAGTGACACACTGATTCATTGGGGTCCCAGCGGGCCATATCTATAGTTTGAATGACCCACTACTAGTTTTATTTTATGCACCATGTTGTCAATAAAACTCCTATAAATGATATCATTTCGAGATTTAGGTAATGTGAGCCTAACTAATGAATGATATGTAGAAGGAATGGTGGGAGTTTTATATTGCACGATTTCCACTTCAATGTTTCTATTGGCCAGGTGCAAACACACACTATGTTACTAGGTTCTCAAAGCTTGATTTATATAGGGAATAAGTATTTTCTTATCAGTAAAGTAACATAGATTGTGATTCAAAATTCCCTAATGTCATCATATTTTCCTAAATAATTAGAGGAATCCATGTTGATTATGTCACAATATGAGGATTCCCAATGTTTACTTACATAGTTTGTAGTTGAGTTTCATGATGGAACCCCTATTTTCTAGGTAGTACCTAGTACCAAATATCGTTTTCCAATGGGCAGAAAATATATCAATTCCACAAACTCTACAAGTATTCATGGTTGAAAGAATATATTAATTTTATGTTCTCTACATTTATTTTTGACACTATTTTCATGGATTTTGTTCCATCCATCCTCCTGGAGGCTAGCGCACTGCATTAATATTTTCATCCATTCCTTATGTCTAAAGGTGGGAAGATTTCATAACATTTATTAGTGATTCATACTCTTGGGTCAAAATGGGATGATTGTATTTTGGCTCCTCCGTCTATGGATTCATCATTGTAGATCACTAGCTAGTCTGGGTCACCCTCATAGATTGTAGTAATGTATAGGAAACTCATTACCAAATTCCACCTTAAAGTGGAAAAAAATTAATTATTATACTGTTGTCTTGACAAGGTAGAAATATTTAATTATGGGAGGTATTATAGATGGTATCATTGGGAATTTTTGGATAATTGGTAGGTTTTTCACCTATATAGTCATCCGATTTTTTTGGGAATATAATTCTTTAGGAAACATAAGCATGAAACTTAAGGCATCTCATGTTGATCATGAGGTAATTAACACCAATGGTGTAATTTTTCTAAGTATTTTCACCTCATTCATCCAAATTTGTTACTTGAGGTAGGGGTTATGAAATAGGGAAAAGGTTTAATGTTTTCTGAAGGTGGGTGTAGGTTTAACATCTTTTGAGGAAAGATATGTCATGTGTTTAAAAACCATTGAAGATGGGTTCATTATTAATGTCTTATGGTGATAGTTGGTTGAGTGTGTAAATAAAAGGAAATATTTAAGATGTAAATGATGGAGTGTATCCCTCATGTGGGAAAATTTTACACTGGGTGATGAAGTGTGTCCACAAATGTGGATAATTTCACACTACGATGATGTAAGGATAAAACACCTAGGGAATACCACAAACACTATATAAGATACATGGATTGAAACCCAATATGTTCGATGTCACAATTTATGGGTAGGTGATAGGACTATTCCATACAATTTATTGTGTGCGGTGAATATTTTTTTATCATGAATGGAGTGTCAATGAGGGATTATGTGGGGGTGTATGTGTATAATCATCCCCTTGATGGTGTCCCATCCAATGATGGGGAATGTTGGTGTGAGGATTATGTGTGAAATTTTCCCAGGAGAATGTTATCATCCAATTGTGGAAGAGATGGTGGTATACCATGATCATAATACATGGTGAACCTTATGATCCGGACATATGGTATGACTACATTTTTACATCAAGTGTTGAGAAAGTTTTCATGCAAGTTAAATTAATTTTACTAGAATGTGGATCTATAAATCTTTACAAAATGTATCTAATTTGTGGATAATACTTAGTCCTTGATGTGTATTGTTTAATGTTTAGAATAAGATTCATTATAAGAAATTCCCATTAATACAGTTATATTTTTTCCCATTCATATGAAACCACTATTGTTTATGTGAGCACAACTCAGGAACCTGTAAGGGGGGAATGGTTTCGGCACTATCGTGGAGAAGTTTCTATCAAGAGAACCTATGTTAGGGTACCAATGATTAGGATAAATGGGTAATTAGGCTTCATATGATTAGGATCCATAGGTAGGATGATTTCCCTGGATGCACATATAGTAATTTCGGTTGACACAAAGGTAGTTGGTTCTTGTTGCACATACATTAAGGCTATAGATGAACTAGTCCTAGATGATTAGAGGGAACCCAGATTCAATTTTCATGAAATATTATCTTTTGAAATAAGGAACCATGGGAATGATTATATGATGATTTTTTAAAGGTTGGTTCATTTCCATTGTTTGGATATTCAGTAATTTTAGAAGCCTTGTGGAGGCTAGGGGTCTTGTGAAAGAGAATTGTTCAATAAATGTGGTGGCCCTACCATAGAATAAAATCTTGGTTCTCATGTGGTCGGTTTTTAGAAATATACTTACCTTATAATACCCTAGGATCCACTAAAGGATTTCTTATTACATGAAGTCCAATAACCATCATGAAAGGAATATCCACCATAGTTTTAGGTACTCAAAACCCATGGTAGGTAATTTCACAAAATATTTCTACCCTATGAGATCCGTATTTAGTTTCATTTAGGTAGCTTTAGAGTATCGTAAACTCAAAACTCCTCTGAGACATAGAAATGTCATGTCCCCAGGATATTGAATCATATGGGTATATATAATCTTAATGGAGGTGAGGTAATGGGATTCATGAAATGTAGAGGCTCTCGAAGAACATTATGGGTTTGATGAATGGGTGTGGTTCCATGAAACAAAGTTAAGATATGTGAAGGTTACCAATAAACCATCTCATGGTAAGGGAATTCCACAAAATGAGATTCATGATTCTAGACATACATTTAGTAGAGCATTCTATGAAACATACATACATCTAGGACATAATAGAAAGGTGATCCATAAATCTAGACTTCCATGACCTAGAGGTTACCGTAAAACCTCATCACATCAGGGACATTCGTGAAGAAAGTCCATTCATGAAGGTTGGTAATTTAGGGAAACTAGTCCCTTTGAGATATTTTTGGGATATTTTGAACCAAATTTGCCTTAAAACATTCATGAATTACTCAAACTATCTAATAAAATCTATGTTTTACCATCAATATAGTGTAAATATTATCTACCGTATGAATTTTGAAATGTCATCAATAATCACATAATAAATATTATTTCCCTATTGACTAGATACCATATAAGGTAAAAAAAATACATGTGAACTTGTTATTATGGTTGAATATTATATATATATTTATTTATTTTGAAATAAATATTTTGATTATTTCCATTATTATATGAATTTTTATTTATTCCTTTTAGGAATTCATGTCTGAGTTGGTCCTTGATTAATCTCAGTATAACTATATTTCTATTTTAGTGTAAATTTCAGTGTCCCAGTCTCTTATTCCAAAAACATCATTCTATTGAAAGATATCATAGGCTACAAACATTATGACCAATTAAATAATTTAATTCTATAGTATAAACATTATTTATAATGTACTGACCCAGAAACCACTAATCCTATACCCCGATCTAGTTCACCACATGGCCTCAACCATGGATCCCCATATGCATGAGTATTACGATGAGTAGGGAGGGACTAGGGTCTAACCACAGTGATAATATTCCTTTATATTATTATATAAAACAATTTAATGAATTATATACCATCCAAGAAACAAATAAATAGAATGTAGAAGCAGTAAATAAACTGAAATCGAAGCATGATGTAAAAATAAAAGAAATCATATAAATCCCAAAACATATATGTAATTCATACTAAAATAGTATCCCAAAGGCTCAACCATACATGTAAGAGTTTATAAAATAAATTGAAATAAAGGTAAAATTCTCTAATGTTAACTCCAAGCTAGACCACAAACATGGTCTCCAATACACTATTGATGTACTCTATCCCAATCAAAAGAATCCCTATGAGTTTCTCTGCTCAATCATTCAACCCTAGGATATAGCCCTATCCATCATGTACTAGTTTTCATAAATAATTGTAAATAGAAGTTCTATAAACACATTGAGGTGCATGTACAGAGGTGAGAAATACTTCTTGTTGTCCACTAGAACGATGAACCTATAAATCTACTATCATAATTTTATGTTCACACAATATTCTCAGCCAAGAAGAGACATAACTGGAAATGATAAATAAAAAAAATATAGTGAAACCCCATTAGATTCATGGGTCTATGATTCCAATCAACTAGAAAACATTATATCATGCATATATATATATGAGAGAGAGAGAGGTGGAAAATAAAATAAATCGGTCAAAGTTTATCCTTGGGTCAATAATCCTAATGATTTGAGAATCCTATGAAAATGTAATTGAGCTGAATCATATACTATTCAATACATGTATAATTAAGTCTATACATGGGTTCATAATATCAATTGACAAAACTATATTAAAAAAACATAGGAAATGTCTCTAAGTAATCTACATAACCCAATGGGGATAAATTTATTAGCCCTAGGATCACCCATTCTAACCGTTAATAAGAATAAATAATGATTCATGTTATAATCATAAATCCTTTAAGTGGTCTTCAGATGGATTCCATACAACTCAATCCATGTAAATATAGTCCAATTTCTAATCCACAGGTCCTAGTTTATATGTTTCCATGACATTACAACTCAAATAATCTATAATGGGATGACCCTTAGGTGAAATTTATAATGAATTATCTCTAGGTGCAAGTACACACTCACTATCCATTCAAAAGAAAATTCCTCAACAACCCACTCCTAGTCATGTCTGGGGAGATTAGTAATGGTGCATCCAATCAACCATAGAGAGAATCCTAGGATTCACTTAGTAGTGAGTAATAATCCTTGAGTATATCTCATATAGGTTGTGGAGTGTCATTTCCATTCATCCATGTGAAAGATGTGGAGTTCCTTGTCCAACACTCAACCATTTAATGCTCAAAATTCAGATCCCATGATGTAAAAATGTATATCCCAATAATATTACATTTAATCATGTAGGATTATTAGATGGATCTCATAAGATATTTCTAAGAATCATGATAATATAAATGAGAATTAAATGGATCAAAATATTAATCCCACGAAGTACCAATGGGAATCCCAACCACATGTCAAATCTCAACAAGCTCATTTGCCACAAACTAGGATGTAACTTTTGCAATCATAATTGCATCAATAGTAAATAATTGAATACATAAAAAATAGTGAGGGTGGATGAATTTCTAATACAACCACTACTTACACAAACTCTTGGTATCAAAAGTTTATTATGGGTTATATGGTGACATAGCTACCATCTCCACCCAAAACTCGGCGTGCTATCTTAGAGTATTTAAAACCATTGGGAACCCATGGGGTCCCTCAGGTCAACACTAGAGATGTATCTTATATGGAATCCTCAAAGAACAAATAGAAGGGAAATAATAACTATGGGAAACCTTAAGAATAATTAGAAATTATAGGAATCCAAATGGGACCTTAGAAGAAGTAAGTAAATCGAGGAATCTTATATGTGATCATGTATGCTGACACATAAGTAGAGAAATCATACATAATATGCTCAAAATAGTATACATAGAATGTATTATCCCTCATTAGATCATTATGAAGAGTAAATAGGTTGAGTGATCAAATTTGGGATTCCTTAGTTTATCATGTAATCGATGGAATATCATAGGGACCTTTGAAAATAGTGGTAAGGTAGAGGCATTCTATACAGGTTCTTCGAGGTCCAAAGATAAGAATACTTCTAAGCCTAAACAGAAATGAATTTGAATATAAATCTATAGTTATGGATCATGGATCACTATATATTATAGTTCTTACTCTCAGAAGACAAATGTATTTCATTACCAAAATAAAAATCTCTCCGCCTTGAAAAAAGTCTAAAACGCCTCCTCAGATTCATCAGACCATATCAAGGGTTTCCCCATCGTGTTCTACATGAAAAGATACCCATGAAATAATAATATAATATATAATTCTAGATTATATGTGTGATGATATGACAAAACCTCCATATCTTAGAAATGTAGGAGTACACAACATATATACCCTGGTACATGATGTGTACCATAGAATCTCTACCATGGCATATACACATACAAAGACTTTAAAGACCCTTTACAAAGCATATATGACTTTTAAATAGAATGTTCCCTACATAGGGAAACTTCTTGTGTTCCTCAAATATCATTCCATGTATTTTAATTAGTTTTGTACTTTTAGATGGTGTGTGACCCACATGAGGTCCAGATGTGTACCCTACAAGGTCATGTACACCCACACATGTTGTCTAGCAATGTACTTGTCTAGAAAAATGAGTATCAATACATGACATTGATACACCATAAATGAAATTTACATTTAAAAATATCAACTTCCTAGAATGGGAAGAACACATTGTGTGTGTCCCTAAACTACATTCTAGGTGATTGAGAATTTGAACAGGAACCACCTCCAATAGACAGGAAACTACAGTATTTTCTCCCAAATGGTTATATATCGACCATAAAGTTGTCCTAAGAGGTGATAAAATGTATATAAACTAGAATTTGGTGAATATATAGGGATTTATTACAAAAACAAAAAAATTCTCCTCCTTTGGGATTAATCTTCCAAATATCTCTTCATTTCCATGGTTCGTAGTAGTCACACAATGATCGGGATCCCCCTATGTTTTACAGAGGCACCTCACTTCATCTATCCATATTTAAATCTCTCTCTATATCTCTATTATATTAGTTATGGAGAATATTCCACAAGTGGGAGTAAAAGATAATAAATAACATAAAATGAGAAAATAAAAATGAAAAGAAGAAAAATGGAAAAAAATACCAAAAAATAAAAAGGAAAATGAGCATGGGATTAGGCATGATGCTCAACTCATGGTTATACCTCCCCAAGGAAAGAACCCCATTAAGGACTCTAAAGAATAGAAAAAATCTCAATATGATTCCCCTTTAAAAATATATATTATAAATTTTTTTTTAAATTAATTAATATTTAACAAATTAAATATTAATTACTAATGATGGTATCTCTAATATGGGAGTTAATCATGACATTACCTAGCTAGATGATCTTCCCTTTTATTTACGTTATATTTATGATAGGGAATTGAAAATAATATGGTATTTTAATCTCAGGTAAATTTTATTTGTAATTTGTTTCTACAATAAAATTATATTTTTTGTCTTTAACTAGAACACCGCCATTTTAAAAAAAATATTAATTACTAATTATTACACAAAAAAATAGAATGGTATGAAATTAAAAAAACTTCATCCTAAGGGAAACATATCTTTCCATAACTAGAGTGACTACATAAATTATCTAACATCATATTCTAAGGGGAAATGACTATCTACCCATTGTAGGTATCAGAAATTAATAAATTCAAATTTCTTCTCAAATTTATAGTGTGAAAGGCATGTTTCATTAGAACCTATAAACCATAAACCCTCACCTCATTAAGGATCCTTTGTGGGAAAATAGTAGTCATTATTTCATCCCAATATTCTTCACTACTATACTATCGTGACCATCCAATGAATGGTCTCACATTTTTAACAACTCTTCTATCATGGAAGACATATAACCATGAACAATCATATACTCTCTACCATAGGTTTATCCTTACCATCGCCACTTAACATATACAATTCTCACACCACTAAAATGTTTACTACATAAATGAATGATTTCAATTAAAAAGGGGGGCCAATACCCTCATACAAGTAATTTTTCACTCCCAACCATTTTTCTTACCTTTTACCACTCCTCGAGAACAAGCTCAATAGTTTTCTCACCAAAATTCTAAGACATTTAATTATTTCTCAGTGTATAGATGAAACTATATCATCTAAATCAAGAGATGTAATGATATTATACATGATTTACTCTAAACTATGAGTACTATAAGGTTCTATTAATGGTGTGTGTGTCTCCTATGAGCCATGCTTACCTCTAAATATAATGCACATTACCTATCCAAGTCCTGATATTATGTCTCCTAAAAATGTATGTCCTAGTCCAACCATGGGTCAACTGCCTCCTAATAATTGATTTATTCTCAATTTATCCGATACCACATAGTAAAATTCACCATTTAAGTTACAATATATATGATACCAGACCCATAATGTTGTCAAAAACTATCAGTCCTTAGCTCGTACACGATCACTCACATATTTACGATTTAAACTATACTACATATATCTCAAGTGCACAAATACATCTTATGGAGTGGTGGTATTAATTTTTACCACCCAATCATCATCAGTCAAATCATATTCCTATTATTAATTCACAAATAAATCCAGGAGGAATGTTATAAATGGATTTTCAGTCATAACATGTTCAGAGATCCCTTAGAACTATTCTTCTAAATCAAACACCTCACCTATTCCTTGTTAAAATCTGGGGACACATGTCAAAAAATAGTTTTCCAATAATGAGTGAGTACCAATGATCTGACCTTGTAAAATACTATAGATGAGTTGTTAAATAGATCCTAACAACCAATTTGAAATCATCCAAGGTCTATCCTTAGGAAACCAAAGGAATCATACTGTATGTATCGTAAAACTCGAGAAGCTACCATGCATTGGTCACAACAAGATCATATTACCAAGATCATTTCCGAGAGGGAATCCATAAAAAAAATTAAAACCCTTTCATTGGGTTCCCTTTATCAAACCAAACATCGACCTAAATGGTTCATAGACCAAACTAATGGTCTTTAGATCACCCTATTAGCAATGTCGATCAAGTCTCAAAATAAGGTCACTAGGTCCTACCACCTAGACCAAATGTCCAACCCATATAAGGTCACATCTCATGAGGAATCATCTATGAACCTATCTTAGCATAATGAATATAATGTTCCTATCAAACATACAACTATATTTGGTAAGGAAAATAATAACCTAATAGGGTAAAAAATATCAATAATAAGCCTACTAGGGCATTAATCCTCACTAAAGATTCATTATAAGGGACTTCAACTTAATGAATCATGTTATAACATAGAAACAATTGTTGAACTAACACTCACTAGGCATCCATATAAAATAGTTCCCCATCAAGGTTCTTGTTCTATATAAATGTTCCTTTGTCTATTGGTATTGCACAATGAGACTAGACTAAATCACCTAGAATGAAAGTATCAACTATGAAGGTTGACCAACAAGTTCCAATAGTACGTCCACAAAAACATCTCCATGAACTATCATATATCACAATAATGACACACATAAGTATAATTACGTTATAATATTTTTAATAAAACACAGTATAGTTTGGTACTGACACTTAAAATAACAAAACCATTGTAAAAACACACTACAAGGGTTCTAACAAATTGAAATCATGTTCTTTATCAACCTACTAGGGTCACTACACCTCTTGTTCATGAGGAATGAGTCATAAGCCTCACCATTATACATATCACCGTAGAATCACATTACCTTCCATAAGAAGAAAATATAAATTAGTTAGCCCAACTGAGTAGAATTCATCAAAAAACCAATATTGGAAAACACCATTTATGCTGTTGATGAAACATGAAAAAATAGGACTCCATTGTTAGTAAAATTAGACATTATCATGATTAAAACATCTGGACCCTATATTCAAAATATGATACATGACATACCTCTAGATATTGATGACCATGGGTCAAAGTTAATCATTGGCCTCTAACTAATTGGGAAATATTCCATTATCTATAATAAATCATAACATCCAAACAAGATGTATGTATGTAATGTCCCAGACGCATCTAGTCTATTACTTTTCAAAATTCTAATGATTGGGGTGTCTTGGACTCACCGATCAGTTCCACCCATTTGTCTCACAAATCAACTTCATTGATCAGCTTCACAAATTAGATTCACAGATCAACATCACAGATCTGATTCATGTGATCAATTTCATAAATCAGTTTCACCCAATCAGTTTCACATACTGATTTCAGCCAATCAGTTTTCCATATCAGTTTCACTCGATCAATTTCACAGATCAGTTTCACCCAAGAGGTTTCACATATCCGTTTCACCAAATAATTTTCCAAGATAGGTTTCACCCAATCGGGTTCACAGATCAGTTTCACCCAATTGGTTTCACAGATTGGCTTCTCCCCATTGGTTTCACAGATAAGTTTCACCCAATCAGTTTCACAGATCTGTTTCACCCAATCGGTTTCACCATATCGCTTTCACAAACTAGTTTCATCTAATCGGTTTCACAGATCGGTTTCACCGAATCGGTTTCACAAATTGGTTTCACCCAATTAGTTTCACAGATGGGTTTTGTTTCACCCAATCGATTTCAGAGATCGGTTTCACCCAATGAGTTTGACAGATCGGTTCCACACTATCAGTTTCACAGACCATTTTCACCCAATACATTTCTTATATCGGTCTCACCCAATTGGTTTCACAGACCATTTTCAACCAATTATTTTGACAGATCAGTTTCACCCAACCGGTTTCACATATCTATTTGACCCCTTCGGTTCCACTGATTGGTTTCACATGATCAACATCATGAGATCAGATTCCCGAGACCATCTTCACATGAACAACTTCCCAGGATCATCTTCACCCAATCAGCTTCATTGATCAGCTTCATAGGATCAGCTTCACCGGATCAGCTTCACCGGATCTTCTTCTCTTGATCAACTCCTACAAACATTTTCACCTCTCAATCTCACCAATCATCCATAGAGTGGTGTTAGGTTTTCCTTACCCATTATTCCTGTAACAAAAATATTAAATATTTTATCCCTTTTAATGTGTTTCAAATCCATTTTATCAATATAAATTATTTTTTAAATCCCCTAGGAGTGGGGAACCTTTCAATAGACCTACTTTCCTCTATTTAAATGAAATCATTTAGCACATAGCTATTATGGCCACCCCTATGGTGTGAATTATTAAAAAAATAATTAATCCCATTATCTGTAACCATCCAACCTCTTGGTGAAACCATGATCCACAGTTAAACCAATCAAAAATTTTCATAAGCCTTAACTCCAGGATCTCTCCTTTTTAGCACACTAATATTATTTCCTTCTTCTTCTTGTATGGATTCATCCTTTCCATGGTACATTTTTTTTCACCTTTTTTTAGGCTAGTGGTGAGCCTGTGCCAGAACCATTCATGCTCATTCTTTGAGTACTTCGAGTTCCTCACCTGCAGGTCACACATCCCCAATTGTTGGCTCTAAGAGAAAAACATTGATCCTTGATCATACCAGTAGGGATTTTCCTTCATCTCTCATCACTTTGCATCCTAAGGGGTGGATATGATAATGTTCTTATGTTGATGGATACAACCAACCCTTAATGATAATAATAAATTGTTTAATGTATTTAAGGGGTGTGTTTGACGATGTTGCGGTACTTATTTATCCTTACATACATGTTGTGAATTATATGGGCTTATGTCCACTGAAAATCATTGTCGTTGGTGGTCCCTTCTTCTGCACTAATGAACCACTTTTTTTTGGTTATTTATGTGAATGAATGGATGTAATATGGAAACTGGTAAATCACATAAACTCGGTTGATGAAATGGATTCCCAATGAATAAGAAACCTTGTGTGGTCACCCCGGTTAACCAAACGGAATTTAAAAACTAAATGAATGGATTTTTGTAAATTTAATGACTCCCTTGCTCTGTTATGGTGATGTTTACGGTTGTTTCTTGTGAGGTGACGTGGGTGCGGATGGAATCCCCTATTGTTCAGACATGGTTTTGTGAACCTAAGGTCGTGTGGGGATGTATTTTTGGGCATGTCTTGGTTTCAGTACTTTGAGGAATCTCCCATATCCCTTTGTTGGTTGTGACCTTATAAAAAAACCATGTGTGAAGGCTACCATTACTTCTTGGCTATTTTTTCTTCCTTGGTTTGTGTTTATGCCTATTAGTTTTTCGGTAGTGATGAATTATTTAAATAGAATCAATTGAAGATTAAAACAATGATGGTTTCAATGTAGAATTGTTTTTCAAGAATGAGGGGTGGCATGGTTGTGGCAGTGGTGCTTCTTATGAATGAATAGTAACAAGGGTGTTCGTATATGTGATGGTTTTGGAACCCCCAGGCTGGGATGAGGGATTTTTACCTATATGAATAATTTATGTTTTATGTTGCTTATTTGTGACCCATCCAAGTTGATCACTTCATGCTGAACACTCCTATTTCATGGGGAGGGTGTTTTTCCAAACACTCTTGTGATTTTCTAGTTATTTATCTCATTTCTGATCTGATTCTTGAGTAGCTCATGATTATTTGGGTAGGCTGTGACAGCCTGAAGTCCATTATAGCCCAAGATTCTTCAAGCAGGATACGATGTGGTGGTTTTCCTATGTGTGTAAAAAAATGTGGTTTCCCATGTGCTTTTGAGATGGGGCCCATGTGTCTTTAGTTGTGGTGGTAGTATTTTTGGCCCAGGTGTCTGCAGGCATGGATACATGTGGTTGTTGTGGCTTAGGTATTTATAAGAAGGAGGTGTGGTTATGGTAGCCCAGGTGCGTGCAGGTGGGGGATGGCAGTGGGACTGCGGTGAGAATGGTGGGAGAGATTTGACGCGCAAGATGTCTTCAATAACCAGTGAGAAGTTTTGCGGGGTACCCAAATATCGATGTTTTATTACTAATACATAACATGACTTGTGTTATTTGGGGAGTGTGGCCTAACGAGTTTGGATGGATAGTTTTCTTTCTAGGTTCTTTGGTTGTCTCCTTTTCTCACGAGGCATTAGAATGACTCCCCACTTGTGCATGAGATCATTTTGTTTTCCCTACTGAGTATACCTACATACTCAACCTACGTATATAAAACTACTTTTAGGTTTCTAGGAGGACTCCGGGGATCATGTAGGACCATACTAGTTCGGGCTTTGGGACAATCTCTATTGATGTTTTTATTTTCCTTTGTACGTTCTTTTATAGTTTTCTTCTACTTCGTAGCACATTATATAAGAACATGCATATGGGAGAATGGGGCTTTCAGTCATGGTGTTGTTTTGGGATTTACTATCTTTTTCATTTGATCATACTATATTAAATGGTTAATGCCTTCAATTTTGTGTGTCATTCTAGACGCTTGCTGCCAGTCACCACTCCATGACATTTTAAAGGTGGGTTTCGTGGGTCATTATCTATCCTTCACCTTGAGAAAGGAAGGGTCAAGAAATCCAATGTCCCTTCTCTCATCTTGTTGAAGGATGGTCATTGTAGAATTGTATCAAAGTATTGGTGCAGAGATAGGATGGAGAATTGGGTTAGGCACAGTGAGGATTGCATGGGAGGACAGTGCAATTGTGTTACAAAATCTGGGTGCATGAAATAGGTCAGCGAAGACCAGTTAGAACATGGGATTTTAGGGGCCCCCATGATCTGAGGTCGGGACTCGAGACCTACAAAATTACCATGTGAACCTACATTGATTTCAGGGTAAAGACCCTAGGAAAGGTACATGAATCAAAATGACTTGTGTTCTTATGTGTTCTAGGAGTTTTGGGAATTAAATAAATTTATAAAAAAAGTCTATGAAAAATTTTAAAGAAATTTTCTACACTTCTCGGGCTTTGGAATTCCTTGTTTACATTGAAGATATGGCACAAGGACAATGACCACGAGTTGTGGCGGAGATCGAGGCCCAGTAGGATATTTTGGCTGATCAGTAGAGGGATGATCGAGAGGAGGAGGATGACCAATGGAAGAGGAGGCATCATGCCTTTCAGCGGCAGACCCTCGGGAAGTACGAGGGAACCATCTCAGACATGGAGATATAGAGATGGTCCGAGGAGCTTGTGATTGCTTTCAGCTTGACCCATGCTCCGATATAGTACTGGGTTCCTCTGGCTGTAAGACAGATGCAAGAAGTGGTGTTTCATTGGTGGACGCCCTATCTTTGGGAGAAGAGGGAGGCTGAAGTTTCAAATACTGACTTCGAGAGGGAATTTCGGGTAGAATTCCTCTCAACCATGATGAAGGTGGAGAATAGGTAAGAGGTACTCTCCCTTTAGTAGGGGAGAATGTCAGTGAGGGAGTTGGGAATCAAGTTTAAGGATCACTTTTCTTTTTCTCTAGACCTTTTTCAAGATGAGGAGTCTCAGGCAAGATGTTTAGGGGAGGCACTCTGACCATCTCATTAGTATGTTGTTTCTCCTTTCACCCTACTGATGTACATGGTGGTCCAAAAGAATTTTGAAGTGGTGGAGAGGATGCACACGTTGGTAGGTGTGCCGCGAGAGGGGAGCCAGTTGGGATTGTCAAAGGGGAAGGTCGTCAGCTGCAAACCTCCAGCATCATGGCCTTCTAGGTTTTGGCTAGTGGGGAGTAGGCCCATGCAGTTCCAGTTTTGATCACTCAGTCCCCTTCCTTTCGTTGCAGGCCCAAGACTGATGTGCCTTATCTGTGGAATCCAAGGTCACCTTCAGAATCAGTTCCCGTACCCAGTGAAGTATAACGGGGTGGGTAGGTTCAATGTCCACCTAAGTAGTAGCAGTTTTCGGCTAGGCTATTTGAGCAACAACATCAAGGACAACGAGCTCTTGCTCATTTAAGAGCAGACGTTGCAGGAGGAGGCTGACCCTAGGGTGATCCTCAAGGACCTCGACCAGGACATGTTCGTTGTGGTGTCTGATAGGTGAGGAGTAGAGGTTCTAGGCATGGGAAATTGTACGCCATAGGGGTAGTATCTTCAGTAGGGCCGAAAGTCATTCAAGGTATGATCAGTTTGTTTGGCACTCTTGACTGCACCTTGTTTGATTCAGGAGCTTCATGCTCCCTTGTTACACCTATTATATCCCATTCCTTGGGAGTAGCCATATAGAGACTCTTCAGGCCCCTGGTGCTGAGTATTCCAGTTGGGGGTCATACCAACCTATTTGATGTCTGTCGAGGATGGATACTGATGTAAGGGCCACATCAGTTTAGTGGGCATCTCTTTCTGCGGAAAATGAATCTATACGTTGCCATCCTAGGCATCTACCGGCTCTTTTTGGTGCATTCTGTTATCGACTTCTTCCGAAGATGAGTCATGTTCTCTGATAAGGATGGCCAAAATTTGGCTTTTGATAGTGAACAGAGTTTTCTAGTGGGGAGGTGGTGTGTGGAGCCTCTTCTCTCTATGTTGGCTGATATTTTAGAAGATTTAGTGGATGCTGAGATGTTGGATGTTCAAAGAGTTGTTAGAGAGTTCGTGGATGCTTTTCCTGATGAGGTTGTGACTCTACCCCCTCGACGTGACGTTGAGTTCCTGATAGACTTCCACCCTAGTGCCTATCTGATTTCTATAGATCCTTATCGAATGGTACCTTCTGAGTTACGGGAGTTGTCGATTGAGATTGACGATCTGATGAATAAGGGGGTTTTCAGAGAAAGTGTGTCACTATGGGGTGCTCCCACCTTGTTTTCGAAGAAGGCATATGGTGGTCTCAAGCTATAAATAGTCTACCGGAGAATGAATTTGGTAACAGTCAAAAACAGTTACCCTCTTCATGGATAGACGATCTATTTGACCATCTAAGGGGGCATGTTGGTTTTCTAAGAACTATCTGCTATCTGGGAATCACCAGTTAAGGGTGAGGGACACTGATATCCCGAAGACTGCTTTTAGGTGTAGGTATAGTCACTTTCTGTTCATAGTCATGACGTTCGGTGTTACAAACACACCTACTGTGTTCATGGGTATCCTTAACACATTTTCCATGAGTTTCTGGACCGGTTCGTCATTGTGTTCATCGATGACATTTTGATATACTCATGATTAGAGTAGGAACATACTAAGTACCTCAGGATAGTCCTGGAGATCCTTCATCATCGCATTCTCAATTGGAAATTGTCCAAGTACAAGTTCTTGACAAGATAAGTCTTTTTTCTTGGAAAAGCGGTGTCTCAACATGGTGTAGTGGTTCATCCATCAAATGTTTAACCATTTGTTTCTTGGGAAGCAACCAAGAATTTTTTTGAGATTCGTAGTTTTCTAGGTGTGGTATGCTATTATCGGAGGTTCGTACCCAACTTATCTTGAGTTATAGCTCCTTTGACATCTATGACCAGAATTGGCCAGGCCTTCGTATGGAGTGAGCAGTGTCGGGCAGCTTTCATCTTTTTAAAGGAAAGGTTGGTCAGCACTCCAGTGATCATGTAGTCATAGGAATTGGTATTGTATGAGTTATTGCTTTATGCTTTTGGACTTGTCCTGGGGTGTGTGATGATGTAGTAGTGGAGAATGATATCTTATGGTTCTAGGAATTTACTTCCTCATGAGCGTAACTATGACACCCATGACCTATAACTTGAAGCAGTAGTATTGGCGTTGAAGTTGTGGAAACATTACCTCATCGGGGAGAACATTTTGGTATTCACAGATCATAAAAGTTTGAGGCACATCTTTACCTAGCGGGACCTGAAATTTTGACAACGATGGAGGGTGGAGTTTCTTCTGGACTACAACATTGATATCTCTTACCATGAAGGTAAGGGGAATGTTGTGGATGATGCCTAAATTAGGAAGTCATAGAAGGAAGTTGTTCAATAACTTTTGGATGCTTGGAAGGAAATAGAGGAGTTTCATTCCTTACACATGGATTCAAGGGTGTATGCTGGAAAAGGATGTCTATTTCATATGACAGTTCAGTCCTCTATATTGCGGTAGGATGGATAGTCTGAGTGGGGAGACATAGAGAGTGAAGTGATGTGTGATCGGGTTAACCAAGGTAATGCTCCGGAAGGGTGGTTAGAGGATGGTTAGAATCTGATGCTTTTCAGAGGGTAGTTGTTTGTTCCAAAGGTGATGCGAGAAGGAGTTCTCAGTGAGTTCCATAACTCACTCATATTGCCACACCCTAGAGGTTCCAAGATATACTGTGGCCTAAGGTAACAATTATGGTGGCCTTGGGTGAAATGGCATGTGGAGAGTTCATGGAAAGGTTCCCGGTGTTTCAGCCGATGAAGACATAACACCGCCTCCCAGGGGTTTTTTGCAGACATTATATGTCCCGGATTGGAAGTGGGATGACATCTCGATGGATTTTATCATAGGACTACATAGGGTTTAAGGAGGTTGTGATGATATTTGGCTAGTGGAAGACTAGTTAATGAAATTAGCTCACTTCCTGGAAGTCAAGAAGTCAATTGTGGTTGATGCATTCTCATCGAGATATGTCGAGGGTGTGGTGAGGTTTCATGGAGTTCCAAGGTCCATAGTATCAGATAGGGATTCTAGATTTACCTCACATGTCTAGAGGGGATTACAACATGATTTTGGATCCCAGCTACGTCTTAGCACTTCTTTCCACCCCCAGACAGATGGGAAGAGAGTGCGAACCATCCAGACATTGGAGGATATGCTACGGGCATGTGTTTTGGACTTTGGGGGATCAGGGGAATGAGATTTTCCCTTAGTAGAGTTTGCCTACAATAATACATATCACTCAAATATTATCATGACACCATTTGAAGCCTTGTACGGGAGGTCGTTTCATTCACCTGTGGGCTGGAACAAGGTTGGGGAGGCAAGTGTTCTTGGCCTAGTGGTACTGCAAAGCACAACAGATAAGGTTTAGCTTCTGCGTGAGAGGTTGAAGGCAGCCCAAGACCGATAGAAGTTGTTTGCCTATCACAGGAGGAGGCCCTTGGAGTTTGAGGTTCGAGACAAAGTGTTCCAGAAGGGTTACCCTTGAAGTGGGAAATGAAGGTTCTGCAAGGGGAGAAAGCTCCCTCCTAGGTTCATCGGGACTTTCAATGTGTTGGGGAAAGTCGGTGTGGTGGAATATCTGCTTTTGTTGCCTCCTCATTTGGAAAGGATCCAGAAGGTTTTCCACGTCTCCCAGCATCGTCGATATCTTCATGATGACTCCAATGTCATTTAATGGGGGTGTTGGATATAAAGGTTGATTCAACATTCATGGAGCGACTAGTGAGGATCGAAGATCAAAAGGAGAAAGTGATTTGTGGATGAACCATCCCTTTGGTTTAAGTGTTGTGGAGGCACCGTGGCATCAAGGAAATTACTTGGGAGGGAGAAGCTCAAATGCACACCCTGTTCCCAAATCTATTTTGAGTTTCTGTTCTGATCCTTCCTTGTTTTTCTTGTTTCTGTGACCAGCTATGATGTAATGATATCCTTGTTGGTTTTTGAGATGATTTGTTTCCCTACCATGTGAATGTTTTTGAAAAGTCCGTAAATTTGGGGAAGGGAGAACCTGATTATTAATCAAGATACATCGGCATGAATGTGATTAAACTCGTGCGAGAGATTCTATGCCATAGAAAGTGGATAGTATCTTGACATGGAGGATGGAACTCCCTGATCCATGTGCTTGGACAATTTAATCCTTGGGTTTTTGTATGGATTTTTTGGGCGGTTTTCCCGTATGAGATATCTTATGGAGTTGTTGTCCGGGTTACTCTTGTATTATCAAGGGAGAGAATAATTTTGAGAGGTATCTGATGTAATTCCCAGAACCTCCTGGTCCATTACTTTCCCAAATTCTAAGTGTTGTAGTGTCTTGGACTAACCGATCAGTTCCACCCATCTATCTCACTGATGAGCTTCACTGATCAGCCTCACGAATCAGCTTCACTAATTAGCTTCACTGACCATCTTCACATGATCAGTTTCGCAAATCGGTTTCACAGATCATTTTCACCCAATCAGTTTCACAGATTGGTTTCACCAAATAGGTTTCAGAGATCGGTTTCTCCCAATCGGTTTCCTAGATCGGTTTCACCCAATCGGTTTCCCTGAGCAACTGCACCCAATCTGTTTCACAGAAAGGTTCCACCCAATCAGTTCCACTGATTGTTTCCAACCAATCGATTTCTGAGATCTGTTTCACCCAATTGGTTTAACAGATTAGTTTCACCCAATCAGTTTCATAGATCTATTTTACCCAATCTGTTTCGCAGATCAGTTTCACCCAATCGATTTCCCAGATCTGTTTCACCCCATCGGTTTCACAGATTCGTTTCACCCAATCGGTTTCATAGATCAGTTTCACCCAATCGGTTTCATAGATCGATTGCACCCAATCAGTTTCACCCTATTGGTTTCACATATCACTTTCACCCAATCATTTTCACAGATGGGATTCACCCAATCGGTTTCACCCAATCATTTTCACATATTAGTTTCAACCAATCGGTTTCACAGATCATTTTCAGCCAATCTATTTTGTAGATTGTTTTCACCCAATCGGTTTCACAGAGCGGTTTCACCCAATCAGTTTCAGAGATCGGTTTCACCCAATCAGTTTCAGATATCAGTATCATCCAATCGGTTTCACAGTTCAGTTTCACCCAATTAGTTTCACATATAGGTTTCACCCAATCGGTTTCACCAAATTGGTTTCACAGATCGGTTTCTCCCAATCAGTTTCACAGATTGGTTTCTCCCAGTCAGTTTCACATATCGGTTTCACCCCATCGGTTCCACCAATCAACTACATGATATTAGCTTCACGGGATATGCTTCATGGGATTAGCATCACATGATCATCATCCCCCTATGTTCTTCACCCAATGTGCTTCACGGATCAGCTTTATTGGATCTACTTCACGGGATCATCTTCTTGAGATCAGCTTCACCCGATCAGCTCTAATGATTGGTTTCACCGATCTGTCTCACCAATCAGCCACTGATGGGTGTCGGGGTTTCCTTCCCCATTTTTTCCATAATGCCACTTTTAAGTCTTTTAACGTTTTTAATGTGGTTCAAAGCCGTTTTAGGCCCATAAAAAACTCTTTAAATACCCTAAGAGTGGGGAGACCCTCGACTGACCCGTTTTCCTCTCTTCAAATGAAATCCTTTAGCGGAAAACTTTATTGGCCCCCATATAATGTGAATTATTAGATAATAATTAATTCCATCGTGTGTAACAATATATCCTCGTGATGAAACCATGATCTGCCTTTAAATCCACTCAAGATTTTTCATATGTTGTAACTACAGGATCTCACTTTTTTTATCGAACTAGAATTTTTTCCATCTTCTTCTTGGATAGTTTTCTTCTTTACATGGTTCGTTTGGGGTATCCATTCCCGAGGAATGTGGTGCGCCTGTGTGGGATCCTTTAATACTCATTCCTGGAGTCCACCTATTTCCTACCTTGTATGTCGTGCATCCACAATTGTTGGAACCAAGAGAAAAACATCGATCATTGATCATACAAGTCGTTGTTTTCCTTCGTCTCTCTTTACTGTGCATCACGAAGGGTGGGTATGATAATGTTCCGACATGGATGGACATAACCAGACCTTAATTAAGATAATAAATAGTTTTAAGGAATGAAGGGTTGTGGTTGATGATGATGCAGTACTCCTTTACCCTTACTTATATGTTGGGAATTGTATGTGCTTATGTCCAATGAAAATCATGGTCATTGGTAGTCCCTTATTGCATACTAATAAACCTCTGTTTTCTGAATATTTATGTCATTAAAAGGATGTAACATGAAAACTGGTAAATCATGTAATCTTGGTTGATTAGATGGATTCCTAATGAATTCGAAACCTTTTTGTGGTCACCCCGGTTAACCAAACAGAAATCCAAAACTAAATTAATGGAATTTTTTAAATATTAAAACACCCTTTCTCTATTCTAGTGAAGTTTACAGTTGATTCTCTTGAGGTGACGTGGGTGGGGATGGGATCCCCTATTGTGAAGTCGTAGTTTTGTGGACCTAAGTCCATGTGGGGTTATATGTTGGGGCTTGTCTTGGTTTCATTACTTTGAGGGATCCCTCGGATCCCTTTGGTGGTTGGGACATTACAAGAGAATTGGATGTGAATGCTTGCATTACTGCTTGGATGTTTTTCCTTCCTAGGCTTGTGGATATGCCTGATGTTTTCCCGGTAGTGAAGAATTATTTAAATATAATTACATGAAGATGAAAACAATTATGGGTTTAATGGTAAATTGTTTTCTGGGAATGAGTTATGACATGGTTGTGGTTGTGGTGCTTCTTATGAATGAATATTAATGAGGGTGTTTTTATATGGGATGGTTTTGGAACTCCGAGGCTAGGATGAATTTTTTTTACCTATATGAATAATTTTGTTTTAATGTTACTTATTCACGCCCCATCCATGTTGAGAACATCGTGTTGAATTCCCACATTTCATGGGGGAGGGTGCTTTTCTCAACACTCTTGTGAGTGGCTGGTTATTTAGCTCTATTTCTACGCACTTTACTGAGTACCCATGATTCTTCAGGTAGGATATGACGGATTGATTGTCATTATAGTTCCAGATTCTTCAGGGGGGTACACTATTGTGGTTGGCCCAGGTGTGTGTGTGGGTAGGTGGTTTCCCAAGTTCCTTCATGATGAGGTCCATGCATCTTTAGGTGTGGTGGTAGTTGTTGTAGCCCAGATGTCTATGGGCATGGTTATATATGGTTGTTGTGGCCTAGATGTTTACAGGTGGGATGTGTGGTTATCATATCCCAGGTGTGTGCATGCGGGGGATGGTAGTCGGAATGTAGTGAGAATGGAGGGAGAGGTTTGACGCGTAGGATGTCTTCAATAACCTTTGGGAAAGTGGTGTGGGGTACCCAAATATTGATGTGCTATTACAATTACATTACTTAACATGAATTATATGGGGATTGTGCCTTTTTGAGGTTGGGTGAATTGTTTCCTTGCTAGGTTCTTTGGTTATCTCTTTTTTCTCAAAGGATAATAGAATTCCTCCCCACTTGTGCACGAGAGTATTTGATTTTCCCTACTGAGCATACCTATATACTCACCCGATGTATATAAATATGCTCTCAGGTTTCCAGGAGGAATTCATGGATAATGTAAGACCGTACGAGTTCGGGATTTGGGACAGTTTTTGTTGCTGTTTTTCTTTTCCTTGGAACCTTCCTTTTGAGTTTTCTTATACTTTGTAGCATATTATATTGGATCATGCATATGGGAAAGCGTTGTTTTTTATTGAACTTTAAATCCCAATCATGGTGTTGTTTGTAATTTACTATCTTGTCTCCCGATACAACTAAATAAAAAGGGTAATTCCTTTTATTGTGGGTGTGATCATATAACCTAAGTGATATTTCCCACTCCAGGACCTTTTAAAGGCAGGTTTTGGGGGTCATTATCTCTCTTTAAACTTGAGAAAGGTAGGGTATGGAAACCCGTTGTCCCTTCCACCATCATGGTGAATGCAGGCCAAGATAGAATGGTATCAAAAGAGTGGTTGAGAAAAAGGATGGAACATGTGGTTAGGCATAGTGAAGATTGCATGGGATTGTAGGGAAACAGTGTTAAGAAATCTTGGAGCATGGAATAGTATAGGGAAGACCATCTAGGACATGAGATTTTAGGTCCCCTGTGATATAATGAAAGGACTCGGGATCTACCGAATAACCAAGTGAACCTACACCAATTGCAATGAAGATACCCTAGGAAAGTTATACACAACATAATGAATTGATTTATTGTGTGTTCTAGGTGTTTTGTGAATTTAAAATAAATAATAAAAAAAGTCAAAGAAAAATTTAAAAGAAATTTTCTACACAACTCGGGCTTAGGCATTCTTTTTTTACCTTGCAGATGTGGATCCAGGACGATGACCATGGGTAGTGGGGCTGATCAAGGATGAGGAGGCTATTTTGGATGATCTGTAGAGGGATTATTGAGAAAAGGATTATGACCATGGGAATAGGACACTTCATTCCTTTCAGTGGTAGACCATAGACAAGTACAATGGAAGCATCTAAGACATGGAGACAGAGAGCTGGATAATGGAGATCGTGATAGATTTCAGCCTGATCTGGGATCCGGCGGAGTACTGTGTTCCTCTGGAAATAAGCTAGATGTGGGGAGCGGTGCGTCAGTGGTGGACGCTCTATCTTGCAGAGAATAGGGAGGCTGAAGTTTCATGGGTTTACTTCAAGAGGGAATTTCGGGTGGAATACCTCTCTTCCATAATGAAGGTAGAGATGAGGCAGAAGATACTCTCCCGTGTTGGTTTTTGAGAGGATTTGTTTCCCTTCCTTATAAATGTTTATGAAATGTCTGGATATATGGGTAAGGGAGAACTTGATTCATAATCAAGACGCATCATTGTAGATGTTATTAAACCCATGCGGGTGAGTTAGTTCCGCACAAAGCAGATAGTATCATGACATAGACGAAGGAAATCCATGATCCATGTGTTGGGACAATTTAATCCATTAGTTTTTGCATGGCTTTTTGGGGTAGTTTTTCCCTAAGTGGTATTTTATGGAGTGGTTGTTCGGGTTACTATGGTATTATCGAGGGTGAGAAACATTTTCAGTTGTATCTGATGTAATGTCCCAGACCCTCCTGGTCCATTACTTTAAAAAATTCTAAGTGTTGGGGTGTGTTGGACTCACCGACCAGTTCCACCCATCTGTCTCAAAGATCAGCTTCACTGATCAGCTTTACAAATCATCTTCACTAATCAACTTCACTGATCTACTTCATGGATCTACTTCACAGGTCTGCTTCAAATGATCAGTTTCACATATCGGTTTCACCTAATTTGTTTCACAGATCGGTTTCACCCAATTGGTTTCACAGATCGGTTTCACTCAATCAGTTTCCTAGATCTCTTTCACCCAATCGATTTCATAGATCATTTTTACCCAATCGGTTTCACAGATCAGTTTCAACCAATCGGTTTCCCATATCGGTTTCACCCAATCAGTTTCATAGATCTATTTCACCCAATCTCATTCACAGATCTGTTTCACCCCATCGGTTTCATAGATATGTTTCACCCAATCGGTTTCATAGATCGATTTCTCCATATCGTTTTCACAGATCGGTTTTAGACAATCTATTTCGCAGATCGGATTCACCCAATCGGTTTCACCGAACTGTTTCAAACAGTCATTTTCTGATATCTGTTTCTCCCAATCAGTTTCATAGATCAGTTTCAACTAATCAGTTTCACAGATCGGTTTCACCCGATAGGTTTCACAGATCGGTTTCACCCAATTGGTTTCATAGATTGGTTTCTCGCAATCGGTTTCACATATCATTTTCACTAAATCTGTTTCACATATTAGTTTAACCCAATCACTTTCACAGATCTGTTTCACCCAATGGGTTTCATATATCGGTTTCACCCAATCAGTTTCACCCAATCAGTTTCACCCAATCAGTTTCACATATCTATTTCACACAATCGATTTCATAGACCGTTTTCACCCAATCAGTTTCAAAGATCACTTTCACCAAATTGTTTTCACATATTGGTTTCACCCCATCGGTTTCACATATATGTTTCACCCAATCAGTTTCATAGATCAGTTTCACCCAATTGGTTTCACATATCGGTTTCACCCAATATATTTCACATATCGGTTTCAGCCCATCAGTTCCACTGATCGGTTTCCCTGGATCAGTTTAACGGGATCCGCTTCACGAGATCATATTCATAGAATCAGATTTACCCAATTCTCTTCACTGATCAACTTCATGGGATCATCTTTACAGTATCAACTTCCTGGGATCAGCTTCACCAGATCAGCTCCACCAATTAGTTTCACCTATCAGTCTCACTGATCAGCCACCCAGGGGTGTTGGGGTTTCCATCCTCATTTTTCCCATAACACCACTTTTAAGTATTTTGACCTTTTTAATGTAGTTCAAAGCTATTTTAGCGAAATAAACAATGTTTTAAATTCCATATGAGTGGTAATACACTCAACAGAACCATTTTTCTATCTTTAAATTAAATGCTTTAGCGCACAACTTTTATGGACACACCTCCAATGTGATTTATTAAAAAATAATTAATTCCATCATGTGTAATAGTCCAACATTGTGGTGAAACCACAATCTGGCTTTAATGCCTCATAATATTTTTCATATGCCATAACTCTAGTATCTCACCTTTATATCACACTTGAAATCATTCCTTCTTCTTCTTGGTTGGTTTGCTTCTTTAAATGGCGCGTTTGGTGTCCCCTTTCCCGATGCTTGTGGTGTGCCTATTCCAGAGCCTTTCCTTCTCATTCTTGGTGTCCTCTAAGTTCCTCCCCTGCAGGTTATGCATCCTCAGTTGTTAGTGACAGGAAAAAAACATCAATCATTGATCATCCATGTCGAGTTTTTCCTAAGTCTATGTTTACTTTGCATTGTGCGGGGTGGGTATGATATTGTTCATACATGGATGGATGAACCCAAACCTTAATGAAGATAATAAACAGTTTAAAAGAATGATGGGGTGTGTTTGATGATTCTTCAGTTCTCATTTACCCATACATATATGTTGTGAATTTTATGGGATTATTTCCAATGAAAATCATGGTAGTTGGTGGTCCCTTCTTGCGCACTAATAAACCTATTTTTTATAGATATTTATTTTATTAAATGTTTATAACATAGAAACTAGTAAATCATGTGAACTCTGTTTGTAAAATGGTTTCCCAATGAATAAGAAACCTTGTGTGGTCACCAGGGTTAACCAAATAGAAAGACGGAACTAAATGAATGACATTTTTTAAACTAAAAAGCTCCCATGCTCTTTTTTGGTGATGTTTATGGTTGATGCTTGTGAGGTGACATGGGTGGGAATTGGTTCCCCTATTGTGAAATAGTGGTTTTGTGGACATAAGGCCATGTGGGGCCATATGTTGGGGCTTTTCTTGGTTCTAGCACTTTTAGGAATCTCTTAGATCCTTTTGGATATTGTGACCTTACAAGAGAACAGGGTGTGAATGCTTGCATTTTTGCTTGGCTATTTTTCTTTCCATAACTTCTGGCTAGGCCTGTTAGTTTCCTTGTAGTGACGAATTATTTAAATATAATTACTTGAAGATGAAAACTAGGATAGTTACAATGGGGAATTGTTTTTCAGGAATGAGTTGCGACATGGTTGTGACTGTGGTTACTTATGTTGAATGAATATTAACGAGGGTGTTTGTATATGGGTTGGTTTGGAACCCCTAGGATGGGATGATTATTTGTTACATATATGAATAATTTAGGTTTTATGTTTTTTCTTCATTCCCCATCCAAGATGAGCACTTCGTGCTGAACACACCCATTTCATGGGGGAGGGTGTTTTCCCCAACACTCCTGTGAGTGGATGGTTATTTAGCTCCTTTTCTACTCCCTTACCTGAGTAGCCCAAGATTCATTAGGCAGGATGGGACGGAATGAAGTCCATTATAGCCAAAGATTCTTTTGGTGGGGATACACTGTTGTGGTTGACCTTTATGCGTGTGGGCAGGTGGTTTCCCATGTGCCTTCAAAATGATGCCAAGGTGTCTTTGGGCATGTTGGTAGTTGTTCTGGCCCAAGTGTGTACGATCATGGTTATATGTGGTTATTGTGTCCCATTTTCTTGTGGGTGGTATGTCTGGATGTGGTTTCCCAGGCATGTGAGGGCAAGGGATGGTTGTGGGACTACGATGAGAATGGAAGGAGATGTTTTACGTGTAGGATTTCTTCAATAACCAGTGGGAATGTGGTGTAGTGTACCCAAATATCGATGTGCTATTACTATTACTTTACTTGACTTTCAATATATTGGGAGTGTACCCTGGTGAGGATGGGTGGATAGTTTTCTTACTTGGTTCTTTGGTTATTTCTTTTTCTCACGGGGCATTAGATTGCCTCCCCACTTGTGCATGAGATATTTTGGTTTTCCTTGCTAAGTATACATGTATACTCACCCTACATATATAAAATTGCTTTCATTTTTCTATAAGGACTTCGATGATCATGCAAGATTGTACTAGTTAGGGCTTAGGGATAGTTGTTGTTGCTATTTTTATTTTTCTTGGTACTTTATTTGGAGTTTTCTTATACTTTGTAGAAAATTATATTGGAACATGGATATGGGAATAGGTTGTTTTTTGTTTTACTTTTTATCCCAGTCTTGGTGTTGTTTGGGATTTAATATCATATCTCATGATCCTACTAAATAAAAAGTTATATTCCTTACATTTCGTGTGTGATTCTATACCCTTGGTTCATGTCGCCACTCTGGGACCTAATGAAGGCAAGTTTCAGGGGTCATTATCTCTCCTTAATCTTGAGGAAAGACAATTCTAATAATCCACTGTCCACTGCCTCATATTAGTGATGTTAGGTCATGAAAATCTCAATCTAGATAATTTAATATACAACTATAACATCATAGATAAAAATATGGATCCCATATCCTTCACAACATGGACATCATATTGGAATATGTATTCTAGACGCACTAGTCTAAAATCAATCACATGCTCTAATCCAGTGCCTCGATCAGGTTCAAAATAAGTTCTCAAGCATGTGTCCCTATACACCAGTGTCTTCCAATATGCAGTGAGGTCCTAGGATGTGATAGTGTTTAGAATATTCCCTCTAATTAGAGTATAAAACAAAAAATTACCATATATCACCAAATCCACATATAAATAGAGTGCGAAAGAAGCAAATTAACTAAAATAAAATTATTCAATAATAATAAATAAAAATATATAAAATCACAGACAACCATATAATACATATAGTACCGATCTCCCACTAGGACAAAAAAACATGTAGGAGTACATAAAAATGCCTAAATAAAATTACAAGGCTATACTAATAACTCATAGGTAGACCAAATACTCAATCTCCATGGCACGGACAATATGATGAATCCCAATAAAAAAATCCACACAAGGATCTACTCATTTCATGAATCCCTAGAATTCATACCTATCCAAAATTTATCTATTCTCGAATTGAAAAGAGTACATATGGTCTTCATGCACATCATGTTTCACATATAAGGGTGAGAGTCAATTTTAGTAGGTATCCCCAATGACGAACCTATAAATTTACTATGATAAGGTCATGCACATGAAATAATCTTTTCGTAGTTGATAAATAATTACAAATAGGAAATAAATTAAACATAGTGAGACCATAATCTATGCCTAGTTTTGTTACCCTATTGAATTGGACAATGTTCCATCATGTATGTATATGTGTGTGTATATATATATCCCAATATATATATATAAGTAAGGGGAAAATAGAATAAATCAATTAGTTGTTGATCCTTGGGTCTGTAATCCTGATTTTATGGACATCCTATGAATAAAGAATTTAGCTAGATGTCCTACCACTCTAGTTGTGTATCATTTAGTTGATCCTTGTGTCTATAATCCTAATTGATGATGACTTCTTTTTCCCGAACTGGAAATTTCATTGATCATGCTACATCACCATAGGGGGATACATGTCCTATCATTGGGATTAATTGTACTCAACTCCATTAATTATAATGAATGATTCAAGGTAATAAAAAAATATCATATAAAAAGTCTCTAATATAGTTTCCACACAACTCAAGAAATGTAAATCATTTACAATTTATGAGACCTAAGTCCCAGTACATATGTGGTCATGACATTATGACATGGATAATACCTAAGGGGATGACCCTTCTGTGATCTATAAAAGGAATTATTTCTGGATCCATGTACAAGATAGGTATCCATTAAATAATATCTCACCAACCCACTCCCCATCATTTCTAGTGACTCCACCAAGGGTGCTTTGACATGACCCTAGGGAGTATCCTAGGCATCACTATAGAGGTGGTAATAATATATGATTATATCTTAAAAACGGTTTGTATTGTTATGACCAACCTTAATATTGAACAAAGAGGATCTCCATGTCCAATATGAAATCAATGGAAGGCTCAAAATCTGAATCTAATTAAGTAACTCTATGTGTCATGATAATATAAAATTAAATAATATAGTCTCAATATCCATATCTCATGAAGAATGTTAGAGCACCGGAATATTATGAATATAAAATTAGAGGCTCAAAAACCAGATCCTAAGATGTACCAATAGGAATCCAAAGCATATGTCGTATCGTGTTTGTCTCATCCACCAAAAACAAAGAAGAACCTCTAGTGATCATCAATGCCTCATTAGTAAACACATGAATGTATTAAAAAAGAGTGGGGTGGAGGAACTCCTATAAGCGCCACTTCTTTTTCTTCATATAAGACTCAAAAGTTTATATATGTTCTAAGGTGACACTTGGTACTATCTGTTTGCAAACCTGACGTATTGGCTCTAGTTCGATCAAATGTTGGGGCACCCACTAGACCCCTTAGGTCAATACTAGAGAGGAATCCTACTTGGAATCCTTAAAGTCTATACATAATAGAATTAATCTCTCTAGGAAACCTCATAAAAAAACTAGTTACTAGAGGAATACTACATGAGATCCGTAGTAGAATTAGGTATATAGAGGAATCCTATAGGTGATCCTATAGGTCGATAAATAAGATGGAGAGCCCTTTCTCATAACATTGGAATGATATACATAGGCAAAGGTATCCTACTAGGGTTCCTTAGGAATACTTAACAGATATATTGATCATTCATGGCATTCCCTAGGTTACCATGTATGTGAAGGTATCACACAGGGGACCCTCTGAAATAGCAGTAAGGTAGAGAAATCCTATATGGGGATCTTATAGGAAAAAAGATAAGTTAGAAACATGGAATTAAAGTAAATTTACTTAAAAACCAGTGCAGATAGATCAACCATAGTCCATCTTAAATCGATGGTCTCACTCTTATGATATATCTAGACACAATCACTAGAGGAATAAGCTATCCATTCAGAAGAAAGCACAAATTGCCTCATCAGAGTCCTCAATCCCCATTAAGGGTTTCACCATATTGATCTACACATAACGATACACAAAATAGTCTATCATGTGTCCATTTCCATCTTAAATGTGTGGAGATATAAAAAACCCTCAAATGGGTAATGAGGGAGTACATGGCATGTATAAACTATTACAGGACATGTAACCTCAAAGATCTACCTAGGAATGTAAAAGAGAATGAAATTTCATTTAAATTCAATTTACATTCCGTATATTTAATTTATAGGGTGTGGACTCTACATGAGGTAGATTACCATATACTTCACATGGAATATCCATGTATTTTTCCTGGGCATATAATTATACACGATTTGTGGCCCACACAAAGTCTAGGCTTGTAATATATATGGTTGTGTTCCCTCACATAGGTTGTATAGACTTGTACTTTAATATGAGGATGGGTACCAATACACAAGGTGTAAACCCTATACACAGTGGGTACTTCTAATTAAATAATCTTCCATGAATTAGAAGAACACATTATTTGTGTTCCTGAACAATACACTGTGTGATCAGGATTTCCTAATAAAATCACATAAAATCAACTCCAAAACATTTTCTGATTCAGAAGTATTAGTTATAAACTTTCTATTCTTTTAATATTTTAAAATCAATGAGACTCCCCATAATGTTTGTTTGCTAAAATTTTATGCCCAAATTATTATAGTTTATATTTTTATAAATGATTATTTTCAACCATACCTTTAAAAGATATAATGTATTATGATTATAATCATTACATTACCCAATACGATTATTGGACTTCTGGTGCATCTGATCTATTGAAATGAACTTTATTTAGACTAGTGGTTAGAATTATTCCTTATCTACCCAACTAAAAAATATAATGACCATCAAAAGGACCATAATACATATGTACCATACTAAAACTCACTCAGTAGTACATATTGATAACAAATATGGATTTCCATCAGACTGAATAATGTTCATAATTTGAAGAACATAAATATTGTTTCAATCATAAGAAATACATTCATCATTTTAATGGAAATAAAAAAATGACATCGGACATTCAAGTATGATAGGGAATTGTAAGATATAAAAGTTCTATCTATCTAAGGATGCTATAACAAACATAGAAATATGATTTATGGAGCTTCACGTAAAAATAGTCTTTCATTTGAAGAGTTTGGAGCTTATCACATTCAAAAATAAATCTATCTAAAATTTTCTTCATGTGAAAATGTTATTCCATATTTTTTGATACTTTATAGAGTTTTATTTATATGGAATCCTTGTCATGGTTCTTTACATTAGAAAATATTCCATTTTGTAATCATGTAAGATATTTTTTAAAATCAAGTGATTCTGGTGATATGAATATGGTAAATATGATCCATGGGATTGAGGTCTTTTAGGGATAAGAAGACAAAAACCAGTTATCATATCTAGGGATTAAGAAGATAAGAATACTTGGATTATTTTCTTCATCATAGGAAGGGATGTCCTAGTAAGGAAAGAAAAACTTTATGGAAAGTATATAATTATTGATACCTTTACTCTAGGTTATTGACAAAAATACTTTTATGGTTAAAATATTTATTTATTTAAATATATATTATACAATTTTTCTACATTTATTATCTATTGTTTAAATGGTTTAACAATTATATTTTGTAGTGAATATAATAGGAAGACATAATTTATACATATCCTTATATAAAATTTAGTTTATCAGCGTATCTGTAAATAAGATAAAAATATTAATTGATTTAATTGGATTAACATTGATTTTAATTATATTACTCTTACCATTAAACAAGTTTTGAGTTCGATTATTTACTTTAACTGGTTTTTGTTTTGTTTATTTTTAAAAAATTAAACTATAATCCACCCCTCTTGTAATAATAGCCATATAATATACTCTTATGATCCAAAATTTGGTACCAGTGGAGGTTTCATATCCTTATATACTTTATGAGTTTTTATAATCTGTACTTACAAAAGTTTTTTATGTTTTGTTATATTATTTTAACATTATTAAACATACATATATTTATAGAAAAACTATTTCTATAATTTTAGGATGGTAGGTAAGAATATTTCATATCATGAAAATATGAATCCTAGTCGACCAAATACCTTTTTTGGGAATGACTGTGAATATTGGACAGATAAAATTAGGACTTTTTTAATCAAAAATGGGAGTTTATAACTTCTTAATGATTAATAGAGATTATATTATTTTGGAAAATGTGTTTTAGGTGTTTACAAATAATGAGAAGTTAGAATATCAGTTGAATTAAAATGTCAAAAACTCTTTACCATGTTTAATGATGAGGAATATCTACCGTCCGATATCATATTTTGAATCTTCGAATAGAATTTGGTGTAAATTTTAAGTAATTAATGTTTCTATATCCAAATTTATTGAATCAAGAAGAGCTATAATAAGAGAAAATTATCAATACGTTTATTTTTTTCCTATAGATTCATTTTACACGATGAACTAATGTTTCATGAAAATTTCTAAATGTTTATAGTCACCTGGTGAAAAATATATTGATGGTGAAATTTTAGTTGAAATAATTATAAACATAATTCCCAATGAGTGATAATTAAAAAGAACATATTCGGAAGATACAATAAATCCTAATAATCTTAATCATGAGGATTTTATTTGTAATCTCATGTAGTATGAAAGGAGACATAAAAGATATGATAAGAAATATAAAAAAGGTGGTGTTTATTTTTCTATAAAATATACTGTATATTATAATGTTCAGTCTCTAGAGTATGATTTAAATTATTTTATGAAGAATATTTTTTTGTTTAATCAGATTCTATTACATCAAAACATTCACAGAATGAGTTAGATAATAAAGTTAAAAGGATGAACAATATTTCTGGAGAGAATGATTTTCAATACCTATATAGGAAAGGTCTTAACGATATAGATTACAAGAATGATGCTAAAGTCACTTTTTATGAATGTAATAAAAATGGGCATATTTTATATGATTGTCATAAGATGAAAAGGATGTATAGGATAGAAAGGAATCAGAAAAAAATTACATGAAATATACTAATTGTAAAAGAAATAATTTTTTGAATGCTTATCACAAATGGAGTGCCAATAGTGGTGACTATTCTAAAAATTATTTTGACAATAAATGTTCATGATAGGGGAACACTTATCATTTTATAAAATACCCATGGTAAATAAATGTATAATAGAAAATGTACATACAAATCAATCCAAAACTAATATGTCTTTAAATTCAAATTATCCTGATGAAAAAAATCTACATCATCTGATAAAAAATATTCCTCAGTATAAGATAATACATTACCCTTTTTTATGTGTCTATATTTGAAAAATATTTAGAAAATTAATTTAGTAATTTTTTTTAAAAACATGATAACTCTAAAGAAAAACTAGCTAAGGTTGATTTTAGAATAATTATATTGAAAAATTAAATATCATAGAATTTTAAAGATCATGATTAACCTAATTCTATAAAATAATATATTTTAATAAATTTTGAAAAAACAAAATGTATGAGAAAAATAATTTAGAAACAAATTATGAAAAAACATAGTACAAAACCAATTCAAAATGGAGATAATAATTTATTTATAAAACTAAAATCTAAAATTTATAGATTGACCCATATTTTTTCAAAATTTATGACCAGAAAAGAAATCATCGATAAAATGAATAAAAAAATTTATCCTTCTAGTGATAATTCAATAATGGGTTTTAAAAATAAAAATTAGTTTTTAATAATTATTAATTTATTCCTAAATGTTTATACTTTTTAACTAAGTGACAATGTGGTTTCCACTAGAAGATATTTATTTTATTAAAACAGTGTAAAATCTTTGGGAAATCTTAAGGATTATTTTCTTTTTGAAAATTACATTTTCTAATAATAATAATGTCGAAAAAATATGGTTACCCAATATTTTTTTCTAATAATTTCGAATCCAAGAAGGGTTGGGTTCCCCAAAACTAATATTTTTCATGAAAATGAAAAAATTAATAACAACAAATACATTTAGTACATGGATAGTAGTTGTTCTAGGAACATTACTAGAAAAAAATATTACTTTAAAAAGATAATCAAGATGAATGAAGATAAAGAAAAATTTGGAGATAATGCTCAAGGAGAGATCATCATAATAAGACTCACTATACTTCTTGGAAAATATCTTATTTCAAATTTTTAATTTTTTGTAATAAATAAATCACAACCTTATAAGAATAATTAATATATGGGATTAAGGTTAACTTCTTATCCTTAGGAATGTCAAATATATTGTCCATAGTTCCAAGTATGAATTTATTCTTTCTTCTAAGTGGCATGAGAATGTTTACACACTAACCATAGAGGACTTTGGGAACCAAGGCTTACCATGACATAGTGTAATGGAAGATCAATCATGGTTATAAAATATGAATATATGAAAATTTAAACTTATGATCTTATATATGCTTACTAGGAAAGGACTTGTTAAGTATCTAACAAAACATAGGTTTGACAATTCAAAGGAATTTGATCATTATCAATACGGGAAGATACAAAAGTTGTGTTTAAAATTTATTAGTGATTTATTGACTTTTTATTCTTTATATTTAGTGAACTTGTACTTATTTAGTCCTACAAAAAACTATAATTGTTGGTGGAAAATACTATGTATTTGTCTTAGTTGATGATTACATGAGACACACTGGAGTTTATTTTCTTATAAATATATCCAAAACTATATTTTTTTAACACTTTTTTGTTTGGAGATAAAAATGATAAAAAAAATATATTTAATAACTATTTATATTGATTAAGGTGGAGAAGTTGAATTTTTTTATTTTGAATCATTTTATTATTAATAATTGTTTTGAACATAACTTTTTATCACCTAGACCCCCCCCCAAAAAGATGGTTTAGTTAAAAGAGTAAATAGAATCCCTCTAAATATTACTTGAACTGTACAGATTGAATACATATTTTCTAAAAAATTATAGGATGAATTGGTTAATACTTCATTCTATACTATAAATAGTTTTCTAGTTAGATCTTTTGTTAATAAAAATATGTATGAGTTATGGACATGAAGAAAATCAAAAGTTTCTTACATAAATTTTTTTGGTTGAAATGTTTTCATTATGAATACTAAATATAATTTACATAAGCTTTCAACCAAATCCGATGAAGAAATATTTTTAGGTTATTCCACCACTAGAAAGTCTTATAGATTTTCTTAATAAAAATTATTGGAATATTATGGGCACAATGCATGTTATATATCATGAAACTGATTATTTTGATTTCAAACAACCTTAACCAATATCATTATATGTTATTCCTATAACTATTTTTCAACCATTAATAGAAAATTATTCAAATAAAGTATCAAATCATCAATTATCTTTTGTATTTAATCAGTTAGAATATTTTTTAATTATTTCTAAAGGTCATATTTTTGAAAACCTGTGAAGTATGTATTTTCATAAGAATAATCTGTGTGAATGTATCATTAGTGATATAGAACAACCAGAAAGGATAAGAGGTTCCTTATGAAATGTAATTGAACATCTATTTTTCTTATCACTATTTAAACATAATAATCAGAATGAAACATTAGGAGATGAGGAATCGATAAAATAAATACATTATGAATTCAATTAATTTGAGAGGAATAAACTCTTGACTTTATTTTAATGACCTAAAAAAACTTCTATAATTGGATTAAAATGGATTTTTCAGAATAAATGTGATGAAAATATTTGAATAGTTAAAAATAATGATAGAAATATTCATAAATTTTATAACAAAAAACATGGAATATATTATAAAGAATTTTATGAGTACATAGATATACATGGCACTATTATAATTCCGGTAGCCATTACAGTGGTCTTTGATTTCAAACTCTTTTAAATACATGTGAACTGTACTTTTTGTAGCTGTTCTGTTTAGGAGGACGTTTATGTTTACCAACCACAAGGTTTTAAAAATAAAAAATATTCAAAATATTTTTATAAAATTTCAAAAGAAATATATGGACATAAACAAGCCCCAATATAATAGTACGTATAACGACCCATACTTTACATACATTGTTAATACTCCAAAATTGAAGCATACTTATTACAATATATAACAAAACCACGAAAGGACCATATAGGTATAGTGTCTTTAGAAACTGGGAAACATAAACAACTGGTTCATAATGCGTCTACACTGTCTCCCATTTATTTCATCATATCTATAGTCCCTTTTGGCATAACTTACTTAATAACCTTTTTCCTGACCTGGGGAATGAAAACGTACGAAAGGGTGAGCTCAAATGCTCAGTAAGGGTAAACAAAAGAAATATCAATCACATCATATTCATAAGAACATAACTTTTGGAAATCTTAACCTGCAAAAGAGAGCATAATATCATAACATGGGATAAATCATAGTAGTGAAATGTAATCCCAATAATCACAACGTAAAACATGAAACTTTGTGGCATACACAAATAATCATAGATAATAATTTCTTGTTAGTCAAGACTCATTGCCAAGACTATCATAGTGGACAAAGTCCATTTCTGAACCGCGTTCATTCCTCATTTCAGTCCTGTTTCACTGAACCGGTATAACCTACCGTTCCAGCCATGTCTATCTCTTGAGATATAAAATCTTTACCCAATGCATTGGAGGGAGATATAGGTCCCACCCATCTCATAATGATACCATTCTTATGTGTGCCACAAAATCATAAACCATACATCATAGCATAACCCATGTAATAAAAATGGGAATCGTAAACATCGAGACATCATAAAACAATTCATATAAGATAAAGGAATTCATAAAAATAATTCCATCACAACATAATCAAATCAATGTAATAATAGGGATAGAAACAGAACCCTTTATTATCTTAGATGGCAAATAATTTTGATAAAACACTTGAACTCCATTCTTGAGAAATATATCCTTTCTACTTCAAAAACATTTTCCTTTCTTAACATGTCATACAATTTTAAAATAAAAGAAGTTGATTAAAAATAAACTTGAAAACTTGTAAAGGAAGCTTCTTGGAAATAATGTTTTCAAAATCCATTCATTCCGTACAAGTTAAAAAAACATTCTTCTTGTACTTTTGTCGGAAAAGTCAAAAAGTACCTCGTACGAAAAACGAAAAAAGATTCCTTTCATATATTTTACTAAAAACTCACTGAAGGGTAAAATTGGATATAAACTATTGTCGAATGATGTAAAATTACATATTGAGGAAACATGGATGTGGATGCTAAAATACACCCTAGTAAATTCTAAAGTATAAACAATCTGAGATAAAAATGAGATTGTGACATTTCCCTTACCTTAGGTCCGTTTTGCTTCGTAAGTGTCCGAACCTCCTGTATAATGATTTAATTAATGTTATTGAATTATTCCAGAATCATACTTATTCTTATGATATCATATATGTTCATTTTCTTAGCTTCTTAGTAGTAATATTTCATTGCTACTTGTTATTCGAGTGTTTATAACTTTTTGTTCTTATGCGTGTTTTGTCAAATAAATTCTTATTCTTATCTTTAGGTTATAGATACCTCATTTCCAGAATTTTATTAGTGTAATATATATCATATTCATTCATTCAATTCATTTATATAGTCATTATGAAATGAAGATCATGTAGAACGAGTCACATCACATCGTGGAGACGGTATTCCGTACGTACGCACGAGTGATGATATCGTTCCTATGATCGTTGAATTGTATTGGAGTGTATGTATACTATTTCAGAATCAGTATCACTTTATAATATTCATATATAGTTATTATATACACCATTATACCCATCCATGTAAGGTGGTGGTGTAAAATAGATTACACCACGGCGTGGAGACGGTATTCCGTACGTACGCACGCACGATGATTTCTTTTTCTGTATGATGGATAGATGGTGAAATAGCGTTGTTTCATAATTATAATAACATATCAGTATATGAGTGATACTGATGTTATTACTTTATAATGAAACAACTAAAGAAGAATAAGTGGAAGAAGAAATAAAGATGAAAGAATCGGTAACGCACATTACCTCTTCTTTGAAGTGCTTCTTTGAGACCTTCTTTTAGGGAAGTAAAATTGGTCTTTGAAGAAGACCAAGACCTCTAGGATGTCTCTAGGGAAGTGGAGAAGAGTAATTGGTAGGGGTTGGCTGAGCGTGAAGGCTCAATGTGGTGTGAGCAAGAGGGGGAGTAGGTGCCCTTTTATATGGGAGGAGAGGGGCACCTTTGGAATAACTAAAACTATTATTTTATTATAAAGTCATGTTCTGTTTTAAGTAGCTCCAAATTGATATATATTTAAGATAAGGTGGGGATGGGTCGAAATAATCTCATAAAATAGAATTTAGACAAGTTTAGGTTCCTATTTTAACCTTATCATTTAGATTTAACATTAAGGTAAATAATTTTACTTTTACCGTGTCTTCTTGTGTTCTTATACTATAAGGTTAATAAACTTACTATAAGCACCCAAACGAACCCCAATTTTTTTATTATTAAAATATAAAACCTTATCTATGTCATTTGGCCTAACCATAGAATTTTTGGAATAAAATAACAATTAATAATATAATATTGTTTTTAAAAACTATTTTATGTCAATTTTGACAAGATTTAGTAATTGATTTTTGTGAAACACATAACAGAATTATTAGTTCGAAAAAAGTTAATAAAATCAATACTAACATGTCATATTAACCTATAAAATTAGTGTAATTCATAAAAAGTCTCAAATTACATTTATTTTTGTGTTTATAACATCAATTATGTCAATATTTCATTAATAAGATAATTTCTACATCATCATTGTGTCATAAATAAATTAAATTATTTAATGTATAAATTTACAAATAAAATATCATTATGTAGGAAATCGTTTTAGATTTCTGATTAATATTTATAGTCGAATTTATCTTATGTATATCCTTATATTAAAATTTATTTACTTATTAATCATTGATTTTAACTATTTTAACCCTTCTTTAAATAAATTAATAAAAAATGTCCTAATCTAATCCAAGTGGGCCTAAATGGTCATATTTTATTCATAAGTTTTTTATTGGTCGAATTACACATATCCAAAAGAATTAGGACATGTGTTAGGGTAATAATAATATCATATTTACCCTTAATTACCCTATTTACTTTTAACCGTGGTAAAAAAGTAAAAAGTTACTATTTACCAAAAAATTATTTTCATCTCATTGAACCACATTTTACTTACTGTCATCAACCGTGTCTCTAAGATTTTTGAAATTCCACTCACAGAAGCGGTAAAATTAAGTTTTATGATAAATTCAGTTTTTTAACTACCACTTAGTGGTTTCACTATTCATCAAAAATTGAAAGTTTTCAAAAAAATACCAAAATTTCACCCTAGGCTAATTTCGATATTCCGAATCCAAAAGTGAAGTCCATTTTGACAAATAAATTTATAAAATTTCAAAAAGTGGTTATTACTATTCATAACGGCTAGTTTTAATACTATTTTAATAGCATATCATTGTTTAGTGAAACTCAGTATTGCGAACGACGAAAGCAATCGAGGAAGGTCGCGATTTCGTGTAAAGCAAGCCAAGCAAGTGTTGTGTAGAAAAAGATTCTTTTGATGATTTATATAACATAAAAGTCTCAGGTGTTACATTCTACCCCCCTTAAAATGAATTTCTCCCTCGAAATTCATCACTTTGTAACAAAAAGATGAGGATACCTCTCCCTCATCATATCCTCAAGCTCCCATGTAGCTTATTCTAATTGGTGGTTCCTCCATAAAACTTTTACCAATCTAGTGGTCCTGCTTCGTAGGACATTTTCGCTACGATCCAGAATCTCAATCGGTTGTTCTTCATAAGAAAGATCTTGCTCCAGTGGTTCAACTTCTGAGCTAAGTAGATGTGAAGGATCAGGTATGCACTTTCTCAGGAGAGATACATGGAACAAATCGTGAACTTGAGAGAGATGCGGTGGAAGTGCCAATCCGTAAGCTACCTTCCCAACACGATCCAGTATTTCGAAAGAACTGATATATTTAGGGCTCAACTTCCCCTTCTTTCCAAATCTCTTGACTCTCTTCCAGGGAGATATTCGTAAGAACACATTATCACCCACTTCAAACTCTAGGTCTTTTCTTCGGTTGTCGGCATAATGTTTTTGTCGACTCTGATCTGCTCTTATGTGTTGTGGAATAGATCTGACATTTTCTGCCATTTCATCAACGAGATCAGGTCCTAATAGCTTTCTTTCCCCATCTTCATCCCAGCAAGTTGGAGTCCTACATTTCTTTCCATAGAGAGCTTCATAAGGAGCCATCTGAATACTAGAGTGAAAGCTATTATTATAAGAAAATTCCACCAATGGTAGGTGTTGATCCCAACCACCTTTGAAATCCATAGAGCAAGCTCTCAACATATCTTCTAGAGTTTGAATTGTTCTCTCAGACTGAACGTCTGTCTGAGGAAGAAAAGCAGTGCTGAAACTCAACTCTGTATCTAGAGTATGCTGAAGACTTCACCAGAACATCGAGGTAAATCTCGGATCCCGATCAGATATAATAGAAAGTGGTACTCCATGCAATCTTACAACTTCCTTTACATATATCCTGGCAAGCTGATCCAGAGAGAAATCCTCTCTAATAGAAATGATTTGTGAAGACTTGGTAAGACGATCAACTATGACCCAGATAGCATTATTTCCCTTGGATGTTTTAGGAAGTCATGTGACAAAGTCCATAGTGATGTTTTCCCATTTCCATTCGGGTATAGGTAATGGTTGTAACATACCCTTAGACTTCTGTCTCTCAGCTTTAACTTGCTGACAAACCAAGCATCGAGAGACATATTCAGCAACAACTCTTTTCATGCCATCCCACCAGAAGTACTCTTTCAGGTCCCTATACATCTTCGTGCTTCCAGGATGAATAGAGAATGAAGAAATATGAGCCTCATCCAGTAGCTCCTTCTTTAATTCCAGGATGGGAGGAACACAAACCCGATTCCTGATCTTTATTATCCCATCACAATCAAGGTTGAATTCAGGAACATTTCTCACCTTCTTTTGTAACTCAACATCTTCTTTCTGTGCCTCTTTAATCTTCACATGTATTGATGGTTGAACATTCATTTGAGAAAGATACGACTGTCCCCTTCCATTATACTTCCAAGATATATCCTTTGTAAATCCATACATATTGGATCTTTTTTCATCCTCATCATGGATAAACTGGCATGGTCTCGTCGACTTAATGCATCTGCCACCTTGTTTGCTTTCCCTGGGTGGTAATGGATTGAGCAGTCGTAATCCTTAATCAGCTCCAACCATCTTCTTTGACGCATATTCAGCTCCTTTTGTGTGAAAATATACTTTAAACATTTATGATCAGTATAAATATCACACCATTCACCATAAAGATAATGCCTCCAAATCTTTAATTCAAAGATTACCAAAGCTAACTTCAAATCATGTGTTGGGTAATTTTTCTCATGGAATTTCAACTGTCGTGAGGCATAAGCTATCACCATATCATTTTTCATAAGAACACACCCCAATCCCTTCTTGGATGCATCACTATAGATCACAAACCATTCTCCACTACAAGGCAGTGTGAGCACAGGTGCACTGGATAACCTTCTTTTCAACTCCTTGAAATTCTCTTCACATTCCTCCGTCCATACAAACTTAACTCCTTTTCGAGTCAACTTGGTGAGTGGATTAGATAATCGTGAAAATTCTTTCACAAAACATCGATAATATCCAGCCAAACCAAGAAAACATCGCATCTCAGTTACTATTGTTGGTCTCGACCATCTTTCGATATCCTCTATTTTTGCTGGATCCACAGATATCCCCTCTTTTGAGATTATGTGACCCAAAAATGAAACTTTTTGAAGCCAAAATTCAAACTTGGTAAATTTGGAATAAAGCTTCTCCTTTCTCAGGGTCTTTAATATAATTCTCAAGTGATCTTCACGTTCTTCCCTGCTCTTCAAATAGACAAGAATATCATCTATAAAGACAACCAAAAATTGATCAAGATAGTCTCTAAAGACTCTATTCATTAGATCCATGAAGATAGTAGGGGCATTAGTAAGACCAAATGGAATCACTATAAATTCATAGTGTCCATACCTGGTACGGAAAGCCGTCTTTGGTATATCCTCCCTTTTGACCCTTAATTGATGATACCCTGAACGAAGATCAATCTTGGAAAAGTATTGAGCTCCGCGTAGTTGTTCAAATAAGTCATCAATGCGTGGGAGAGGATATTTGTTCTTGATAGTGATCTTGTTAAGTTCTCGATAATCAATGCAAAGTATCATTGATCCATCTTTCTTCTTAACAAATAGAATAGGTGCTCCCCAAGGTGACGCACTAGGGCGTATGAATCCCTTATCAAGATTCTCTTGGAGTTTCTTCTTCAATTCCTGCAACTCAATTGGGGCCATTCTATAAGGTGTCTTTGAAATAGGCAAAGCACCGAGTACGAGTTCTATTGAAAAATCAACTTCACGATTTGGTGGAAGACCCGGTAATTCCTCCGGAAAGACATCATCAAAATCCGGTACAATGGGAATATTCTTATTCATGAGTTTCTCACCAACCATTTGAGATAAATAACCTTCATTTAGTGGAATCAAGACCCATAAGGTAGAAGGAATTTCCACTGGAAGGTTATGTTCATCCTTGCATTTATATACGATCATAGATTGATATGGAATATGAAATGTGACTTCCCTTCTTTGGCAATTGATATGAGCTCCATATAAAGAAATCTAATCCATGCCAAGAATCACATCAAATTCCACTATAGGAAGGATCACAAGATTTGCAGGAAGCACTTTCCCACAAACATCGATCGGAGAAGAATTATAAACTTTTGATGCGACTGTTGTGCCATTAGGTGTTGTCACAGCTTACTCAACATCTAATTGTTGAGGTAATACGGTGATACCCTTAGAAAATTCTTCAGAAATAAAAGAGTGGGTGGATCTAGAATCAAATAAAACATTTGATACTTTATAGTGGATGGTAATTGTACCTTTCACCACATCGTTATCGTACTCCACATCGCTGATAGAAATTGCATGTGACATTCCTTTGTCTTTAGCCTTAAGAGTTTGTTGACGTTGACCATCATCGTCAACCCTTGGATTAGGGAATTTATTTGAATAATTCCCCATCTCCTTGCACTTGAAACATTTAAGTGTAGTAGGTTCATTCTATGTATCCCTTCCCTTTTTTGCATCATTAGACATCTTCTTCCCATCATCAGGCATTCAAATGCCCGATGACCTTCCTTTCCACATTTGAAACATTTACTTGTCCCTTTAAGACAACTCCCTCTATGTTTCTTTCCACACTTTGAGCATAAGTGAAAGCTCAACTTCTTTTCAGTGTGCTCTTTAGATTTTCCTTTGAATTCTATTTTCCTCTTCTTATCAAACCCATATGACTGATGGGTTACTCCAATCTCCATCTCATCTTTGAGAGCACATCGAACGATTTCCTCGTAGCTATTGAAGTCCCTTGTGGATAACACCCTTCGAAGACTTGGTTTTAAGCCACTAAAGAATCGATCGATCTTACACTCAGATTGGATAATAATACCAGAAGCATACCTTGCAAGTCTTGTAAAATTTGATTCATAGGTACCAACAGATTCATCATCCTTTTGCTTCAGTTCAAGAAACTCTTTCTCCATCTTTGTTCGGAGAATACGAGGGAAGTACATATTGAAAAATAAGTTCTTGAACTCGTCCCATTCCATGGACTTAATTTCATCCCTTTGCCTCATATTCTTAATAATATTACACCATTTATCAGCATCTCCTTCCAAACGATACACTACTAAGATGACTTTATCATGTTCAGAACATTGAAGAACTGAAAATAACTTTTCAGTAGTACTATTCCATTGTTCATAAACTAATGGATCAGTAGACCCGCTGAAAGAAGGTGGACGCTGCCTCATAAAGGATTCAATAGAATGTTGCTCCTTCCTTTGCTCGTTTGGAAGTCCTGCATGATTCATATCTTGAGAAAGTTGTGTGAGAATGGCTACAAGATTTTGAATTCTAGCTCCCATAACGTTGGGTTGCTTAGGGGGACAATCATTGCATTTCCCGTTGCATTCCGCATTAACACGATTCCTTCGGGTTCCAGCCATTGACTAAAACCAATAAAAATAGTGTGAGAAACACTAATTATAATAGTAAAACCACATAATCAAGAATAAAATTTCACACTTAAGGTCGTATCCTAGGTTATTCATGGCCATTTCTAAAACACTAAGATTGTGTTCTATTCTTAGAATAATCCTTAGGGTTCTTACTAAGGCTTTCAAATAATATTTTCCAAAGGCTGACTATACATTTCCTCTGATACCGACTATAACGACCCATACTTTACATACATTGTTAATACTCCAAAATTGAAGCATACTTATTACAATATATAACAATACCATGAAAGTACCAGATAGGTATAGTGTCTTTAGAAACTGGGAAACATAAACAACTGGTTCATAAAGCGTCTACACTGCCTCCCATTTATTTCATCATATCTATACTCCCTTTTGGCATATCTTACATAATAAACTTCTTACTGACCTGGGGAAAGAAAACATACGATAGGGTGAGATCAAATGCTCAGTAAGGGTAAACAAAAGAAATATCAATCACATCATATTCATAAGAACATAACTTTTGGAAATCTTAACCTGCAAAAGAGAGCATAATTTCATAACATGGGATAAATCATAGTAGTGAAATGTAATCCCAATAATCACAACATAAAACATGAAACTTTGTGGCATACACACATAGTCATAGAGAATCATTTCGTGTTAGTCAAGACTCATTGCCAAGACTATCTTAGTGGACAAAGTCCATTTCTGAACTGAGTTCATTCCTCGTTTCAGTCCTGTTTCACTGAACCGGTATAACCTACCGTTTTACCCATGTCTATCTCATGAGATATAAAATCTTTACCCAATTAATTTGAGGGAGATATAGGTCCCACCCATCTCATTATGATACCATTCTTATGTGTGCCACAAAATCATAAATCATACATCATTGCATAACCCATGTAAAAAAATGGGAATCTTAAACATCGGGACATCATAAAACAATTCATATAAGATAAAGGGATTCATAAAAATAATTCCATCTCAACATAATCAAGCCAATGTAATAATAGGGATAGAAACAGAACCCTATATTATCTTATATGGAAAATAATTTTGATAAAACACTTGAACTCAATTCTTGAGGAAAATATCCTTTCTGCTTCAAAAACATTTTTCTTTCTTAACATGTCATACAATTTTAAACTAAAAGAAGTTGATTAAAAATAAACTTGAAAACATGTAAAGGAAGCTTCTTGGAAATAATGTATAAAAAAAATCCATTCATGCCATATAAGTTAAAAGAAAACATTCTTCTCGTACTTTTGTCGGCAAAGTCAAAAAGTAAATCGTACGAAAAACGACAAAAGATTCCTTTCATATCTTTTACAAAAAAACTAATCAAAGGGTAAAATTGTATTTATACTATTGTAGAAGGATATAAATATTACATATTGAGGAAACATGGATGTGGATGATAAAATACCCCCCAGTAAATTCCAAAGTATAAACAATCTCAGATAAAAATGAGATTGTGACATTTCCCTTACCTTAGGTACGTTTTGCTTCATAAGTGTCCGAACCTCCTGTATAATGATTTAAATAATGTTATTGAATTATTCCAGAATCATACTTATTTTTATGATATCATATATGGTCATTTTCTTAGCTTCTTAGTAGTAATATTTCATTGCTACTTGTTATTCGAGTGTTTATAACTTTTTGTTCTTATACGTGTTTTGTCAAATAAATTCTTATTCTTATCTTTAGGTTATAGATACCTCATTTCCAGAATGGTATTAGTGTAATATATATCATATTCATTCATTAAATTCATTTATATAATCATTATGAAATGAAGATCATGTAGAACGAGTCGCATCACATTGTGGAGACGGTATTCCGTACGTACGCCTCAGTGATGATATCGTTCCTATGATCGTGGAATTGTATTGGAGTGTATGTATACTATTTTAGAATCAGCATCACTTTATAATAGTCATATATAGTCATTATTTACACCATTTTACCCATCCAAGTAAGGTGGTGGTGGAAAATAGATTACACCACGGTGTGGAGACGGTATTCTGTACGTACGCACGCGCGGTGATTTCTTTTTTCGTAGGATGGATAGATGGTGAAATAGGGTTGTTTCTGACTTATAATAACATATCAGTATATGATTTATACTGGTTTTATTACTTCATAATGAAACAACTAAAGAAGAAGAAGTGGAAGAAGAAATAAAGATGAAAGAATCGGTAACAGACATTACCTCTTCTTTGAAGTGCTTCTTTAAGACCTTCTTTTAGGGCACTAAAATTGGTCTTTGAAGAAGACCAGGACCTCTAGAGTGTCTCTAGGAGAAGTGGAGAGGAGGAATTGGCAGGTTTTGGCCGAGCTTGAAGGCTCAATGTGGTGTGAGCAAGAGGGGGAGGAGGTGCCCTTTTATAAGGGAGGAGAGGGGCACCTTTAGAATAACTAAAACTATTATTTTATTATAAAGTCATGTTCGGTTTTAAATAGCTCCAAATTGATATATTTAAAAGATAAGGTGGGGATGGGTCGAAAAACACGCATTCAATATAATTTAGACAAGTTTAGGTTCCTATTTTAAACATATCATTTAGATTTAACATTAATTTAAATAAGTTTACTTTTACCCTGTCTTCTTGTGTTCTTGTACAATAAGGTTGATAAACTTACTATAAGCACCCAAAAGAACCCCAAGTTTATTATTATTAATATATGTAACCTAATCTAAGTCATTTGGCCTAACCTTATAATTTTAGGAATAAAATAACAATTACTAATATAATATTTGTTTTAAAAACTATTTTATGTCAATTTTGACTCTATTTAGTAATTGATTTTTGTAAAACTCATAACAGAATTATTAGTTCGAACAAAGTTAATTAAATCAATAATAACATGTCATATTAACCTATAAAATTAGTTTAATTCATAAAAAGTCTCAAATTACATTTATTTTGGTGTTTATAACATCAATTATTTTAATATTTCATTAATAACATAATTACTACATCATCATTGTGTCATAAATAAATTAAATTATTTAATGAATAAAAATTTCAAATAAAATATAATTATGTAGGAAATCTTTTTAGATCTCTAATGAATATTTATAGTCTAATTTATCTTATGTATAACCATATATTAAAAATTATTTACTTATTAAACTTTGATTTTAACTATTTTAACCCTTCTTTAAATAAATTAATAATAAATGTCCTAATCTAATCCAAGTGGGCCTAAATGGTCATATTTTATTCATAAGTTTGTTTTTGGTCGAATTACACTTATCCAAAAGAATTAGGACATTGTTAGGGTAATAATAATATATTCATTACCCTTAATTACTGTATTTACTTTTAACCGTGGTAAAAAAAGTAAAAGGTTACTATTCACCAAAAAATTATTTTCATCTCATTGAACCACATTTTACTTACTGACATCAACCGTGTCTCTCAAATTTTTGAAATTCCACTCACAGAAGCGGTAAAATTATGTTTTATGAAAAATTCAGTTTTTTAACTACCACTTAGTGGTTTCACTATTCATCAAAAATTGAAAGTTTTCAGGAAATACCAAAATTTTACCCTAGGCTAATTTAGATATTCCGAATGCAAAAGTGAAGTCCATTTTGAAAAATAAAATTTATAAAATTTCAAAAAGTGGTTATTACTATTCATAACGGCTAGTTTTAATAATATTTTAATAGCATATCATTGTTTAGTGAAACTCGGTATTGCGTACGACGCAAGCTATCGAGGAAGGTCGCGATTTCGTGTAAAGCAAGCCAAACAAGTGTTGTGTAGAAAAAGATTCCTTTGATTATTTATATAACATAAAAGTCTCGGGTGTTACAGTACGTTAGATTAAATGGTTTTTTGTTACAATCTTATTTTGTTAAGGGGGGTGTAGATTAAAATATTTTTATAAAATAATTAAATAAAAACATTTTGGTGGTAAGAATTATTATTGTTGAACTTATTTTTGTTTCAACTCACAAAATATTAACAGATTTTTTTGTGGATATTATTAATTATGAGTTTAAAATGTGTATGATGGGTGAGTTAACATATTTTATTGGAATTAAAATTTCAAAAAAATTAGAAAGAAATTTTATATCTCAACATATGTATATAAATGATATTCTTATGAAATTTTCATACAAAAACGCTAAATTTATTAGTCCTTATATTTGCACCACCCAAACATTAGAACTTAGGGAAGTTGGGAAACTAGTTGATCCAAAAAAATTAGATGTATGATAGGAATATTACTTTACAAAAAAGATTGTCATTCAGATTTAAGGTTTTTGTTAATCTTATTTTAAAGATATCAACCAAATCCAAAATAATATCATCTTAAAGAGGTAAAACAATTTTTTCTCAATATTAAGAGAACTACAGATATAGGCTTATTATATTCTTCAAAAAATGTTTTTTACTAAAAAATGTATTAAATATTTAATTTGGTGGATGTAGAATGGATATAAATGTAAATTTAAAATTCATCATTTCCTAATAGATTCTTTAGTTTTGTGGTGCAATAAAAAATATCACTCAGTATAACATTCCACAACTAAAGCTAGATATATGGAAGCTGGATACCGTTGTGCTCAAGTGTTTTGAATGATACACACATTCAATGAAAATAGAATCATTCTTACTAAATCTCAAACACTTTGTGATTATAAATGATCCATTTATTTAAGTAAAAACCCATAAAATCCCTCAAATGTTAAGCACATAGTTATAAGACACCATTTATTTCAGTATCACACACTTGAAATAGATATAATTTTATAATTTATCGGAATGCAAGGTGAACATGATGATATTCTTACTAAACACTTTATTTATGAATGATTTGTATATATTAAACAGAATCTAAGAATGGTCAATGTAAAGTGATCTTTCATATCTACTTCTTGTTGACCCTTTTGCTAAAATTAATATACTCCTTTTCATAGTGAGATTATATATGTTTTTAATTTTTTAAAAAGTATACTATTTATTAAAAAATTAGGTTTTCAAAATTGTTATTTTTTATAAATGTGTTGTATCATATTAATTATTTTGACTCAATTATTGATAAAAAATTAGAGTTATAATTATAAAAAATGTTTAACAAACTCATAACTTTCATTAATATTTATAGACTCAAAAACTATTACAATTTATCATAATCACTTTTCAAAATTAAACTATAATATTCACTTTTCCTAGAAAAACTACTATAATAATATATCTTAATATTTTTTTGAAACTAGGGTATTCAATTATTTTGAAACCATCACAATAAGTATTATTAATATAATAACATGTTTTTAGAATAAAACTATCGTTATTATACTCCATTTAAGAACTATCATAATCTATCAATATTATGAAAAACAATAAGAATATGTTATTCATAATTATGACACATTACACTATGAATGAAACTCCTCTATTTTTTTTAGTTTTTTCTCAATTTCTTTACATTATGTTCAAATATGTGTTATTATACTTGTTGTTTTTAACAAAAAAACATTGAATCTTTTTCAAAACATGAAACTTTTTTTATAATCATAATGACTCTCACTCTAAAAACAGTTATTTAAAACCTTTATTATTCAAAAAAAAATTATAAACAATATTATATTAAATCATGTAAATCATATTGGACAGAAGAATTGATTTTCTGGAATTAAAATGGTCATATGGTGGAATTGGAGAATAAACAACTGAGGTATTTTGAAGAATATTTGATCCTTATAAATGAGGAAGTAAAGAAGACAAAATAATGGTGTTTGTATAGAGGATGATTTATAAAAAGGGTCTCAAATCTTGAGAATTATCGATATGAGTTCATGAATATTATGGGCTTTGAGAATAAAATTTATGAATAAATATTGAATATCTATTTTGAAATAGTCCTGTATTTTGTAAAAAAATTGAATGATTTTTTGTTATAAATTACATTTCATCAGAATTATTTATACATGAATGTTTACCAATTCAAATTGGGTATATATTCTTTCATACTACTTATTGATGATTATTCAGTTCAATTTATTGTTTCACATGTTATATTTTCTAACATTTTAGGTATCATCTAATTCTTTCCCAATGAAAGATATTATCCATAGGGAGAGAAATATTACTAATTGGGGGAAATATTCTTTAAAAACGATTCATTCTAAAATATTTCCATCATATAAAAATAATAATTAACTGAAAGGTATTTTTAAAGAATATCATAAAAGTTCTTATAATAACTAAAGGGTATTAGTTATTCATGTTATATTGTTTTATTTAACTTTTGTGGTTTCCAATTTACAAAAAGGGAAATATTGTTGAGTCATAAGTATTACTTCATACTCTCCCATTCCACTAGTTTTGGAGGACACAACAATTCTCTTACAAGTTTGTTTAGTAAATTATGTCCCATGTATTTTAGATTGTTTTTTAGAAAACATTACATTCTACCACACCTAGAAAAGTTCTAATTTATTAAGAATATAATATTTACACACTCAATATTATTATAAAATTGATGGTGTGCCAGATCAATTAGAATAGCCTATGTTTAGAATAGTGGTTAGACCTATGTCATTTCTACTTGATAGAAAAAATCAATGATAATAAAACTGACATTGGTACTGATACATCAGACTAACCCTCATTTAGTTCATCGTATTGATAATCAATATAAACGTTCATCAGAATAAAAATGTTTTTATTAATATGAATGTAATATTTTTTTCTATAGTATGAAATACCATTATAATTGAATTCTTGTTGAAAAACAACATCATATATTTAGTTATACTAGAGTGTTGTGAGATATCAAAGAACCAACTATTAAAGGTCTTTGAAACAAATTAAAAAATAAGACCATTGGATAATCGCCTATAAATTGATGTTCATTTGAATAGTTCAGTTATGATCAAATTTTTAACACCATATGAATAATTTTTTCTTTACAAGAACATGTTTATCAAAAGTAATTTTTATACTTTAAAATGTTGTAGTTATAAGGAATCCAGGTGAGGGTAATTTTATCTAGGACAATTTTTTAATCACATCTGATCATTGATACAATTTCGGTACTCAAAGGATATGATGATGGTGATCCAAATCCATCAGATAATGGGTGTCTAAGTCTTGGATGATAGAAACTAATAATCAAATGTGGGGATCCTGAGTATATGAAGACATATCTTATTTTGATCATCACATAAAGGGATTTACTGATAAGGAAAGATAAACATTACAGAAACTATTAAACAATGGATACATTTTTAAGGATAATGATTCACATAATCTTATGTTTAAAAGTTTTAGATATTTTAATGTAGCTTTTATTTCATTCACAATTTTAATATATATTGTTTTAATTTTGTTAGACGTCTTTTCTGTTATATATGTAATAGAAAAATAATCTTTTTACTTAACATTCTATACTATTTATTTAATTATTATATCTATAAATACGATAAAAATGTACTTTGTTTTAATTGGATCAAATGTGAATCTAATTATGTATATATGATAATTGGAAAAAGTATAATTTATATTATTTACTTTAATAGGTTTTCAATTTTTTAGATGATACTTTTTAAACTACAATTCACCCCATCTTCTTAGTATAGACATCAATTCTACTCTTATGATCCTACATTTATTTCTCCCCAAATGTTATATATCGATACTAAAGGTGTCTTAAGCAGTGATAAATGGGATATAATACTTTAAATATGTAAATATATAGGTATTTATGGAAAAAACCGAAAACATAACAAGTTTTGGAGGAATCCTCTAAATAATTTCCTATTTCTGAGGTACACAGTTGTCGCACAATGATTCAGCTTCAGTCAAGCTCAATTGCAATGCATATCTTCCAATTTACCTATTTCTCTCTATCCTTATCCCTTCCCTCTCTTGTAAATAGTTAAATAATCCCATTGTGGAGTTCTAATGAATCTTAGGTGGGGGGGAAGGATAAAATAAAAATAAAACAAAAAAATGAGGAAACAAAAAAGATAATGAAAAAGGAGAAGGGGTCCAAGCCCAAAACTCAACTCCAGGTTATGACTCACCTAGAAAATTACAATGTTCTAGGCTCAATGGAATAGAAAAAATCTAAATCCAAAACTCACTTGAAATATATATCTAAATGAACAAATATAATCAAATTAATATTTAATTAAATAAATATTCATTGTTAATTATTCCCTAAAATCATGAATGGTTCAGAATCACTCCAAACACCCATCCCATAGTAAAATCCCTATTTTAAGATGAAAAATATGGTTAGATAAATTATCCATGGTCATCTTATTGGGTAAATGACCATGTTACCCCTTATATTCATCTACATAAAATAATTCAAATTTCATTTCCAAATTCTAGTCATGAAAAACAAAGGACGATACATTTTTATTTTTGAGAGAATTAAAAACTGAATCATGCATGGAATCAAAAATCATACCTCATTATTCAAAAATTAAAAATGAAAATAATCCAAAAAAATATAAAAAAATAAGCTAATATTTTAAATCAATGAGATATAAAAATTTAGAGATTAGAATAGTTTTAGATATGGATATTTTTCCGTGTCCAATTATTTTTATTTTTTAATTATAACCAAGAACAACTCATCCACCATTAAATTTTAAGAAATCCTTGAAACAGAAGTACTCTCTAGAATAATTATAATACATGTATATTCTACAACATAATGCCTCTATAACATAAATACATGCGTTATTAATATAAAAAACATGAAAACCCATTTGATTACATAACCTATACCTTAAGAAGTCCAAAATTGGGTATACCTATGCATCATGATATATATAAATAGAGACAAGGGAATATGTTGTCGTCAGATATCTATTCCCTCACTAACCTAGACATTGTTGAAAACACCCAGATCTCAAAAAAAAATTTCAAAGGCTACCCACTAGACTCAGGTGGTGGATCATATTATATCATTAAACATAATCAATATTTATATATATAACACATAATATATGTAGGGGAAAATACATAACCATAGAAAAATTACGTAATATATCATCACATAGGACAGCTGACCACCACCACTATGGTTAGGATGATAAATCTCAAATAACAACAAAATATTCATGGGTATACATTAACCAATTCATATATTAATTTGAAATTTCCATCATTTATCAGAACGAAAAGTCTGTTTGAGTTTAATCTTTTTGTATCAAAAAAGTGAATGTTCTATTTATAATTACTCATTTAAGTTAAAGATTAATATTATATTCTCCTAATGAATTTATATATGGGAATTATATATTTTTTTACTAAGATATCATTACCACTATAAACACCCATTCTCATCATTTCATTTATAATTTATTCACTTTTACATTGTCCAGGTATTCTCAGATATGGCATAAAAATGATAATAAAGATTCACTTACAGTGCGTTGGATAACATTAACATGCTGTTGGAAACCATAAAACATAATAATATATAAAACTATTCACTAAGAAGAAAACATTATAAAAAAAATAAGAAATTCCATCTCGCAACCCATACGTACCAACAAATCAACATAGCTAACTGAACCATTCTATAATAAGAAGTAGATATTCTAAACTTTTCCCACCGACATCATATAACAAACATTTGAACCAAAACAATTCCATTAATGTGGAAAAAATTCCCATACCTCACATACTATCCCAACCATACCAGACCTCATAATAAAACATAGCATAAGATCTACCATCCTAAGGAATAAAGTAGGGAGTGAACATATTTTCAAAAAGGCATAATCAAGGGAAAACTAATGAAATCACACTAAGGAATATAAAACTAGAATGAAAATAAACCTTATAACAACCCTAAAAAATTCATTTTTAACAGTCATCATTAACTAATACCATCTTGAATTAACCAATTATTTTTTATTAGTTTTATTCTTCAATAATTGATATGCTTCAGGAATCACCTTAATGTTCAATGTTTTTCAAGAAATAATGATAAATAAAATTTTCATTCATAATTAAATAATCAATATACATTATAATTTTTTAAATTTATATAATTTGAATAATAACAATAATTCAAAAAAAATTAATACTAGAATCAAATTACACAATATCCATAAAATTGAAAGAGGTATCCACCAAATAAAGTTTAAACCATTTGTGATCACAATTCCTTTATCAAAATTCACCATTTCATAATTTATGAATTATTATGTTCAATAGTATAACATAAAACATATAATTGTTTAAGATAAAAAAACATACACCCACACTATCATACAAAAAATTCATGGTTATTAATCCCTTACCATGATAAAAATATTTTAATAGTATCTAAATAAGTATGGATGAATAGAAATAAATATCCAATTTAATCTAGCGTACAGAATAAATTATTATTAATGATGATTATACACCACGAATAAACCAAAAAAATAATGATATAAAAACAACAAAAAGAATAAAAAGTCTTATATAGAATTTATATAGAAAAAACAGAGAATGATTGTTAATGGGGAAAAAGAAAACTCACCTTGTATCACCCACATATCAATCTCTTGATGCTAGGGAGGATAAATATAATATATAGTGATCAAGAGTCTATGGAAAGTGCTACTTTTGTCACCATAGGTTCAATGGAAGTGGGAGGAAATTGGATAATTTTTTAGGGGATTCAAATATTCTACAGGATGGATTTTCAATAGGACCACACCGCAAAACCCTTGACCCTGCCAAAATGGTTAGTTTTGACTCCTACGCCATGATGCAGTAATGTTGGTCATTCCATGATGGGTCTGAGAAAACCCATCCTTTTGAATACAAGATGAAAATCCCCTAGTCTCCCCATTTTTAAAACATTATCAAACCCTTCATCCTATAAACATGGGGAAGAACTTTGTAGAAGCTATGACAGAACACCACAATGATAACTAAATAAATATAGACAAATTTCTAAAAAATTGATCTCCAAGAAACAAACCAAATAAAATTAAAAAAACTAAACCTAAATTAATAAAGTAAACAAACCCAACCCTCAAGCTCCATGGTGTAACCCAACCCACTATGACGCTTGTTTCTCAAAAATAAATAATCAACCAAATTATCCATCCATGGATCCACAGTGAGACCTGACCCATATAATGTATCCACCACTTGAAGAAAAGAACCACCAAATTGGCCATCAGGGGATCCACATAAAAACATAATAAACACAAAACACCCACCCCTGATACATCATAGGCACAAAAACCAACCACCCCTCAATCCATGCTGTAATAAACTGTCCACATGATAAGAAATATATATGAGACTACCCTATGATTTCACATAATCAACCATGATAATACACCCCTCATTAAACTAAAATTTAATCATCATAATTGGTTATTATCCATAATAAATTATTAGAAAACAATAATCATTGAAAACCAAAAAGAGAGAGACCATAAAACACAGGGACCTTACATGATTAATGACCAGATCCTTTAATATTATTTATTATATTCCATATAAGACAAAAAGTATTCCCATTATTCTTTTTCAAATTGTAGTGAATTCAAAATAATATTGTGTTTTAGTTCCCATATCACATTTTCTATGATGTCTTATAGGTGTATTGGGGAAGGGTTTTAATTCCACTAAAAGGATCTTATAGAATTTTAGTAGTCCCAAATTTATTTCCAATGATCTTATATTTTCTCAGCTCATTGGATAATTTTAGAATAAAATACTGAGATATTATTTAATAATTTAGTAATTATATAGGAATATTTTATTTTGTTTTGTTTCTAATTTATTTTGAGAAACATAAATTTGAATTTATATCATTAGCTGTTGAAAAACTATGATGCCTTGCACTCTTTGAAAGTCTTATGAATTTTCTCAGAAGTCTTATTGGACAACTGATGTCTTATTATGTAGAGAAAAAATTTAATTCACACACTAATTTTTTATATTCAATGTTTTATAAGAGAAAGTGTCTTATACAATTAAAAAATTCATATATGTAACAACAATGTCTTGCGTGATTACGTAGTACGCCTTCTGAAATCTATCTAAAGGAATACAAATCTGAAGGAATGTGTTATCCTCATAATATTTGATATATGTTGGAAATGTAATGGTTCCTATATATTGGTAGATTCTATTACATTACTCTTAAATTAATTACAATATGTTGGAAAATTCTTACTCATATAATTATAATCCTTATAATAATGACTGAGGAGTCTTATGGGCTACTCATAGAGTATTTTTTAAATTTTATGCCTTTTTCATTTTTTATCAACAGACTTTTGACCATCAAAAATAATAACCTAAGGTAAAATTTTTCTATTTTATTCCACAATTGAATTAATTCCTTGAATATCAAAGTCAAAGTATTTTTAATAGTTTAATTAAAGTATTAGAAATTAATTAATGACACGTTAAATAAATTATTAAGATAAAAAAACTACAAAAAAAATTACGAATAAAGATATTCATCATTTAATTTCGATATTGTTAATTTTTTATATTATCGAAAATTATTTTGATTTCAAGGAAAATAATTGTTTAAAATATGTAAAATAATATCCAAAAAATATGAAAATTTATTTATAGATCACTCCCCCTCACTAAAATAAGAAATTTCCCATAAATTAAGAATCTTTCCACTTCTTCCCAATTAAATGTATTTGTTCTATTAATATAGATAGATTAGATTACTATAAAATTATGATTTTAAGAAGCCATACCATCATAAATCCCTCTTCTATATGATCCATTTTGTAAATATCCTTTCAAAAAATCCTTAATATATTCAATAATAAATTTAAATATATTATATTAACATTATTTATCTATGATCAAAATCCCCTAAATCATTCAACCCAATTTCTTAATAAGAATATTTAGAATTTCCCCAAGAATGTTTGTGTAAATAAATAATTACATGAGTGTTGCTAAACCTAAATTGAATCCATAAAAAGTCTTTAGTCATCCCATAGACTAATTGTAATATATACAGTACACATGTAATGCTTGGTTAGTTGGATCTCCAGTCAATCTAGCTAATATTTAATAGATAAATCCCACATAGATTTTATTTTATCAACCTAGGAAGAAATTTAGATTAGTTTTGATCCACTATCTTTTTCCTTTCTCAAATGAGATATCTAAATTACATTTAGGGTGGTTCCATGTTGTGATAATTAGTAAAAATGTTTATCTTACCTATGTTTTATTCCAAAATATTAGTTTCCTCGTGTTATAATATTAATTCCAATTAGTTATTTTGTGTCATAATATATTCCCTACTTATATTGGAAAAGATTACATTTCTCCCACTATGTCTTGGTTATCTATTCATTTTTGTAGAGTATAAGTTAATTTTCTATAATAAAATGTCTTTTTTATTTTATTATCCGACCAAAAAAACCCAAATTAAAGAACAATATCAAAGTTGTTTTCAACCTTTCTACATTTTTCTATACCAAAAACATTTATTAGACACTAATAAACATTTATTTACATATTTAATTACAATTGAAAAATATAAAATGTATTTTAGTTTCTAGGCTACTCTAAAAATATGTGACAAGATATAAGTTCTTATTCATATTCAACATAGTGAAGTTTGGGATCCTCTATTTCCTCTTTCCAAAATTATTTATTATACCATTTTAACTACTCTATATTCATTTTAAATGGTCTTTATAATTATGATCCTTAATATTCACTATAACAATTAGAATATTATTAGTCACTATAAATGTTTTATAAAATTTGGAACGAAGTCTACCCAACATTAGTTTCATTCTTAAAGAGAACAATAATAATTTCTCTCCAATTTTAAAATGAATTAATTGAATGAATTTCCTATTGATTTATTATTCCTTTTCCATATATATAATGGAGTTATCATATTCTTTTCTCCTCATCTATCCTTTTGTCACATTATTTTGATCACTCTTTGTCTTCATGTCATACTAAATTCATGGTCCATTTCATTCATATCCATGTAGTATTAGTGATGTGACTAAATAAGAAATAAAAACATATAACATAAACTATTTATTAATGGGATACACCTAGGGGTTTTATGGTATCTCTTTCTTACCAATATGTATCATCTAGCTTCTTTCTCTGGTTATATCATTTCATAATAATTAATATTTCAATAATTCTCTATATTTATCTATTGTATACCTTAGCCTACACATTTTTTTGAAGAAGTAAGGAATTAGAGGTATTTTATCATACTATATTTTTTCACCAGGGATTCCATATTATTATAATATGATTACATTCCTTAATAAATGTTTATTTATTGATGTGCAAAGACCTATTTTTTTCAATTTAACAGTTCAATAATAACTATTGAAACACCAGTTCTTGTTTCATGGGATTTAATATATTTAGAAAAAATAAAAATCTATTATAATATAGGTTAATCTAAATGAAATAAGAAATTTGACAATGAAATATAATCCCCAGACATATAAAATTTCAACAAAAAAATGTGAAATTCCAAAAATTATTTAAATTCTTCTAGAAAATTATCAGTTCTTACTTGCTTTACATGAATTATATGAATTTTTTTTTTTGAAAAAGATAAAAGATAAAAAGTATTTTTCTTACTATTCTCCGTGTTTTATTGTTTCTTCATAATAAATGGAATTAAAATATATAAGCATCGAGTTTACCACTTCCTCAAGTATACATATCATAATAACTTGATCATTATAGATCTTTTGAAATTATATATCGTACAAAAAATAGTGTTTTGATTTAGATTTTTGAATCATAAATTTATTCACAATTAAAAATTAAGGAAACTATGATTTGACAAATAATTCACCATGTTATCGTACCAAGATAATTTCATCATTTCACACATCATCTTAAAAATGGTGAAATCATTCAAGTTTATTTTTGTGGGTATTTTAGGTTCAATAGTGTGAGATAGTATAATCATGTGGTCCAAAACTAGGTTCCCACAACTACTCTTCTCCTTGATATTTATGTTTTATTATTATAAAATACATCACTATCTCACAAATCTTGTATTTTTATAATATTTTTTATCAAATATATAAGATCTTCATGGAAACATTAAAGAATTACATTATAATTAATAAATTGGAATGAAAATTTTCTAATGTGACAAAATAGAAAAAAAAATTATTTCTCTATTGTATTTTAGTTGATTTTTGATATATCCAAGGTCCATGAATATTAATTTATTGTATATAAACTCAAATAATTTTTTTGGGGAAACACTACTCAAGATTATTGATTAGAGGAATCATACTACATTTAAGAACAATATGTCTTATAGAAGCTATATCTAGTTGTAATTATATAATCTATAGAAAAGAATAAATTGATTAAGGCATAAAATTGATGGATTCTTTTTATTAAACTAATAAATTAGTAAAATTTTGTTTTATTATAGTGTATGGGATGATAAAAGTACCCATGTAATGAAATTTTATAGGTAGTTGTGGGTATAATAGAGTAGAATCATTTATACTGAAAATAACATTTACAAGTCCTTGATATTTTTTTCATGGTACAAAACACGTTGAGAAAATTATATTCCTTAGGATTTGGATTATTTCCCTAAACAAAGGAATGTTAACTTCTATATTCTCGATGGTGTCTAATATTTCTTATCATAGGGCCTCCTCATTTTTCTTCTTTAGTGGGTTCTTTTTAAAGTAAATTGAGGTTGGGAATGGTGGAGAACTTACAACTTAGAATTTACTTAGTCATAGCTCATTTTATGTATATCTATATGCTCCACCAATTTGAAATTATTATAATTATCTTCTTCACCATTGGGATATACACTTTTATATATGGCCTTCATAAGTTTTTCTTCACTAATTTCAACCTCTCTACATATTTTTAACGTGATATAACTTACATTTTCATTCATTTTTTGTAATTTATTGGGAATTGAGTTTGACCTAAGACGTGATTTACAAAGTTAATAGGACTAGAGATAATCAATAAAATCATGATTTTTTGGTACATTATCTCTATTCCATGTGTTTAGAGGGTAGAATTTTTGTTACATTAGGACAATAATAGTTTACCCGATATTTTTTTCCATAGGGGGATATTGTTTTTGTCATTGATATTTATATTTTGGAGAGGTTTTAGAGTTGTTGTTATAGAATTATAATAGAAGGTAAGACCTTTTGATAGTCTTCTAGAATTGTGGACTTGTTGGATGATGAATTCTGGCTCTATATTTAATTTTGGAATATCCATTGAAACATTTATTTCATGGTTTTTATTATTGGAACTTGATGTGGTAAGTGTAATCCACACCCTCTCTCACTTAAATGAAATCATTAGTAAAATTATTGAAATAATTTAAAATATAAGTTATTGTTGGGAATATAGATAGTGATTAATTGAAAACTTTTTTTAGTGATAACTATTTTACAAGAGAAGTTAGTTCTTTAATATTAATTTTGAATCTATGAGTGTTGGAACACATTACCTTATATACTCCTCTTATAGTTGACCATATAAAAAATTAGTGGGATTTTTATTGATATAATTTCATTTAGTTATCTTACTTATGTTGCGGATTTTTATATCAGTTCCCTTCTATAGGATGAATATTTTTTTAAAAAAAATTTCTAATTGTATTCCCTAGAAAAATACTATGAAATTGTGGTTTTAAAATAGTTTATGTCGGATGTATAATGTTTGTATCATTATGACATCACAAAAATCCTATATAGTTTCTTCAGAATATTTTTTATTTCTAAATTTTCCCCTACTCAATTGAGAAAATTTTAAATTTAGAAATAATTTCTAGAGAAAGGCCCTTTGGAGTTCACTAGGTGGTGACTTATCTAGAATATAGATTATACACCCACTCGATAGTTAGTTCTTAAAACGAAAATGTAAAGGATTTCTAAATTAATACTTTTTTCAATGATTCTTATATGTTTAAAACTACAACATAAATTCCTAATTTAAAAAAAAACCCTGCTGGGATATCTATTTCTAAAACAGAAAACTTATATAGTTTCCAGATCATTCTTGTTTGGAGTTCAAATATATATTTTCCATACTCAATTGTAACAAAAAATTTAATTAAAATTATATACATACAGTTCTATAAGAGTTATATTTAGTTTAAAAATATTTCAACAAATGTTTTCACTTCATAAAGTAGCTTTAATAGAAGTATAAGTAAACTATGATGGAGAATCTTTCAATATGACTATAAAAAACTCCATATACACTTGATCATCGATTATTGAATTTCAAGCACTAAATATTTAATTCCATTCAACCTATAGATCAAAATCAAGAAGGTTATTAGATCTAGGACACACCATGTATGCAAAAAACTATATATAAATAAGGGATATAGATTAATAATAGAACATTAGTTTTATTCCCTAAAAATAGTTCCATGTTGATATGGTGTCGATCATGAGCCTCAAAATAATTTTTTTTAAACCATGATAAAGACAGTAAAAGTGGTACTAGATCTATCATTGGTGTGGAGGAAGTAATTTTTCTATTTTCTTTTACGTTGTTTTGGATGATTATCTATTTAAAAACTAGAATAATACTTGTTTTTATGTGATTTGAACTATGATAAATATTTACTATATTCAATTTTAAAGGTATTTTTGAAACATCAGATTTTCCCCTCACTAAATGATAAACTATTATTCATTTAAACGATCATTAATTATCTCACTAATTAGTCAAAATCTTAAATGGACACCCTCATATGGTATTTTTTTTCTTAAAACAACTAATTAAATGACCAATATATTCTATACTCTTTTTAGACTAGTGATCAAAGAGCTTCAATAACACATCAATTAATTCTCACTATCCTTCATCATATTTCTAGTGAATAAAGGTCATGTGGAATTTCTGTGAAAATACAGAATAAGAGAATAATGATTAAAATCTAAAGAAAAATTGGATCCAATTATTGTTATTGTAAGTAAAAAAATTCTAGAACAATTAACTAAAAAAGAATTAACAATAAATAAATTAATTCATTTACAATGGTGTATAAAGTATCATTTGTTCATCCACTATGGGTTATTTTTATCATCACAATATATAGATTATTGGAAAAAATAATGAAAAATGAACCCCCCAAAGTATCTTTACTATCTTAGATTAATCTATCGATTAACAACATAGCCCTATTGTGTTTTGATTTTACTCTATTCAAAGGATAAATTCAATTATCCTAGTCCTTTGAATGATTCAATATATTCCCTATGATTAGAAAAGTCTTCCTCATATTTAGAGATTTAGTGCAGTGACATTGGACTCCCTTTAATTTCAATTCCCATATTCTATTTCCTCTTATTGATTTTGTGTGTCCTTGTTGAGGGTTTAGATTCTAGTATAATGTTCCTCCCAAACATTCCCAACCACGATGTTTCTTCCAATTATCTTCTCCATCCTCATCCCATTGGATGATTTCTACACAAAATATCAAGAGATACTTTAAAAACCTGGATATAACATTAGAATATTATTTCTTTGAAGGTCATCAATAATATGTTTTTATAAATTCAAATTTTATTCCCTTTTATATTATTTTATAAAATATCTATGTATTACACTCTATGAATGTGTTATGAATAATCTCACAATATATTATAGAGATACTATATTATTATATTAATGTGGAAATGTATGACATGATCTATGAAGTATTATACACACAGTCTTTCATGAAAACAATGGTCATATGAAATTCATCAAGTCATATGAATAGTAATAAAGTCTTATGAGATTGCTGGGAAAGTCTTATGGAATCCAAGAAAAGTGTTATGATGATCCGGGAATTTGTTAATATCATAATCGTTAAATATTTTTGGCTAATTGAAGAGTCTTATACATAAATATAGAGTTTTATGAGATTTATTAAATTCTTAAATAAATCATGAAAAATAAGACACAAGCATTGGTTAGTCTAATAAATTTTTTTGAAGGGTCTTAAATTTTACCCAGAGTGCCTTACAGAAACATCAACCCTCTTTTATTTTATCATACTCTGACTGTACTCCCATAAAAACAAAAATGTTATATAATATTTTTCTATATCATTCCCATATTATGTTAAGACGATCAATATCAGAGTTTAAATCCCTTTAATGATTTATTTCTATTATTCAAAAAATTGTGTATTTGTTCAACTAATTAAAAAGATACCTCAAAGAACTAAAAACAATTTTTTTAAAAATAATTTTGAATATATATTCATGTTATCCCAATGTTTTATCCAACAACATTGATTTTAAAGAAAATGAAGATTATAATTTTAGAAAATTTGTAGTCTTAGAAACATTATTGATTAAACATGCCACCATTGGCATAACTGTTGACAAACATTATAACTACCATCTTCTTCATAATGAGTATAAAATACCTTAACTATATGACCTCATCCTCTATTGTCATAATATTTATTTTCTATTAAAATAAAGGATCCACTCTAAAACTCAAGAGCCTCCTATAATCTGGTAAGAGATTTCTCATTAACCCACCTCCTATGTCATGACCCTAATTCAAGACATTGGCTTACAAAAAAATAAGAATCTAATCATAGATGAAATCTATAAGTAGTAGAAACCTACTATCCCTATTCCAAAAAATCTTCGATCACTGTGTTTTTCTCCAAACCCTAGCCTAGTTTGGGCTATAAAGGATAAAAATACTTGCACTAATGGCTCTATAGAGTCGAATCACAATATTTATTTCTCATAATGATTCTTCATTGATCATGATGAGGGTGTACCTTATGATATCATTGAATATTGATCATACTAAAAAATTAAAAAAAAATTCCCTATTGAATCTACAATAACTCTTGTTGGTGTATGGACCTCACCATCATCAGTTCGTACTAGTCATTGAAAAATGTGCTCAAACTATTTTTAACCTAATTGTGAGTCTTGATAATTAAGTTACACTAATATCATTCCAAAATATTGAAATAAATAGATGTCAACACTACCATCATATTGGTAGGTGTATGAATAAGGTGGAACACTCAAACCACAAGCCATGATAGTCATCGGTAGCCAAAGTGTTCAGATCACCATATTACCTTGGTTTCCTCTATCCCTATATCTTATATAATTCACATAGAATATTCATGTCCTTATCCTATTCCACATGAATAATTTTCATCAAAACATGAGGTTGAAAATTGAACAACCCAATTACATGAAGGGTTTCTTTCAACACAATGGATGGAGGTATTTATCCTTACATTCATAGTGGAATCATCTTATGATAGTGTCCTTGGATGGAAGCCTTCTCACATAACTAGTAATACATTGGAGGCTCCATCACTAATATGAGATCATCATCGACCTAACTAGGAATCATATCTACTCGAATGCTTAAAGACATCCTACAATTAAATAGGATAGAATTTTTCTATAAAGGATTATTTTTTAGATGACTTATTTAGAACATGAAAATCACTAACCATTTCCTATATGATTCATTTAGAGATTATTTTATCTATAAAATCTATTCCTTATTGTATCATATTAATTGGTAGGTTACTAAAGTCCTGGTAAATTGATACATTATCCACCATAACAAAAATGGTTTACATAGAATCAAAAGAAAAACTTAAGAAACTTTTACACTATTTTTCTAAAATTCCAAAACCAATAATCACTAGTCTTCAAAGTAAGAAATCTATCCCTATGACAGACCAAGTATGATAACATTTTTCAGGACCTAGCCCACTAGTATCCATCTTAAGATAATATAAACTAGCTATTACACCCCAGACATTCCACTAATTTTCCAGAGGCTAGTGACTAGAACATAGTGTAAATATACAAATTAATGTTATGATATAGTATAACTCATCTATGTATAACATACAACTTCAAACTATACATAATAATTTTAAGTAGGAAAAATGAAACATAGCATAATATATATAATGAATGCAATAAATTCTATGACCCATTAACGTAAACTATTATATAATCCATAATAAAAGGGGGAATGATACACCACCAATAAAAGAGATAATATTTTAATCATTTTCCATATGTATTCTAATGATTTAATACCTTTAAATAAAACAATTTGGGAAAATTTGTATCATTTTTTTGGATTTTTGTTGTGTTTTGGATTAATTGAAAATATGGCCTAATTTAAAAATATAACTATTTTAATTTGTTTATGTTTTTCAGAATCTAATTTTCATAAACTAATATAATTTATGAAATTAAAATTAATAGGATTAAATACATTTTTTATCCATTTAATTAATTTGGACCCAATTATGAATCCATCATTTGAAGGCCCCAAAGAAGAGCATAAGTCAGTCCATAATGTCTATGAAAAATATTGGGGATTTTCCAAAATGGGCCTATATATCACAAATGGTTGACAAAATGGTTCTAAATTTATAAAATTCTAAAAAGAAGATCTAGAGGACCATATTTTATAATTATGGGTCAACATGATTCCTCTAATATCAAGGCCATAAATGTATGGAAAATATGATTTTGGAAATTCAAATATTCTACATAGCCTGAATAAATCTTTGTAGTAAATGAGTTATATAATTTAATATATAAAATGTATGAAGATAATTGTTCCCAAGTAGATAGAGGATACATTTTATAACAACTTTCAAGAATATCAACTTCTCGAAATCTATTATTAAATTGTTGAACCATGAGAATACATTTGGTGGATTGAATCTGTAAGACATCATAAAGGGAGATTTGCAAGGTTTAGAATTATTATATAGAAGGGTGGTAGACCCTTTTTCTAAATAATGAATTCTTCGCCCACACCTAAGGATAGCTTTACAAATATAATTAATAATATTGAAATATACATGATTATTTTCCTATTTTCCCATTATTTTAATTTCATTTCTTTTTTTTATATTTCATGTAATTTAAATTTATGATAATTTAAAAATTCATGATTTCTTTTTTTAAAGTGTTCTATCCACCCAATTCATAATTTTTTTCAATTATTTTTATTTATATTCTCTTTTTCCTCTACTTCATCTTATGTTATTGTTATTATATTTTTTAAAAATATTTTATCATTTTAACCTCTTATATATTTCATTTCATTTATTTTACTCTGTCTCTCTCCTATCTCAATCTCCTATAATTTTTATTATTATTTTTTATTATATTTATTTATCATTCCAAAAATTCATATTATCCAAAAAATGATGTCATAACCTAAGGATTGTCTCGTGGCTGTTATGTGGAAATTATATTCATTCTTCAGAAAAATTTCTCTGTTTTATTAAGTTTGTGAGGAGTAAGAGTGATGTGTAAGTGTGGGGCGATCATCCACTATGACTATGATATCAAACTAATTTATATTATTTTTTAAATTTTTCCACTCCCTTATACTAGATAAAATATCTTCATATGATGGAGTTTAGGAACTATGTGTATGAAATGGCATATGATGGAGCCAGGTCCTGGGAGATGTCACACTTTCAATCGAGGTGTTCTATCAACCATGATTACATAAGGAAGTGGACTTAATTTTTTTAAAAAAATTCTATATTTCACACCACCAAATAAAATAATAGTAATTCATGCATGAGATCTCATAATTGGATTATCAAAATAAATCTAATTACCAACATGAAGAATTATGGAACCCAGAAACTCGACCACAAAGGCCACGTTCATTTTCCACGAATTAAATTTTTTCATTACACATTAGTTGGATATTTTCTTTCATTTAAATCCCATAACATTCCTAGAATAAATTAAAAAAAATATAAATAATTATTTTAGAGAAAGTTTATTATTTCAGTGAATAAATGTGGAGGATCCATAAGTTAAATTACCCCAGTCAACCTCTGTGATTTTGTAGGATTTTTTTTCACGCACTATGATAGATGTGTGTCAAAAAATGGAGCTATTACTAGGGTGCCAATATATAGTTTAAATATCCTTTTATATTTTCACATTGTAGATATATTTTCACTTTTTTCTTAAAAACCATAAAAAAATTATTTTATCCTTCATGTATAAGAAATATAACTATTCTGCATGGTAAGATTACTCACATGTGAAATGTCAAGAACAAGAAGTTGATTATAGTTTACTAAATGACCTGGTTAAAAATATTTGTGATATTATGCATGATATGGGGATAAAAATTTAATGTGAATTGTACTATATTCAATCATTGATAGTGCATCCAAAACATACACCATATTTGGAAGATTATTAAGATTTGAATATCTCCTAGAATGAGTGAGAGTAATAACAACTTATTCCAAAAGAATAATAACTAATGGTTCTTTCAAATTTTAGTGTATTAATAAAAGAGGTTGAGGAAAAACATAATGAAAAAAAACTTTACCATTTTATGAATTAGATACAATATTAACATGATATGCTAGAGTGGATTCATGATGAGTATAGATTTCCTAATGATCTATATGTGGGAGATAGAAAAGATCTACATGAATTTTGGAATGAGTGTATGTTACAACATGATATCCTCAGTCCCTACATAGTAAAATATTTTGAACAATTGCATGTTTCTTTATCCATTATATATAATGACACCACCCAAGTGGTGGAATTTGAAGAAAAATCAATGGAGGAGCCCAACTACCTACCTCCAAATTTCAATAACCAACTCCAATAGGCACTTAAAACTGAAGAATATTTTAAATCCGAACAAATTCAAGGATTTAATATCATCTCAAACACTATTTAAATTAATTTCATTATTTATGAATTCATTATTAATTCCCAGTTCTTTTCATTCTCAGATTCATATAATCATTTCCATGCCTTAGAGGAAAATCAAGATAATGAACACGAACATATTTAGGAACACATAGAGATCCCTAAATTTGATGAATATAAATTTGAGGAATTGCCTGAAGGAATAAAATTAGAGTAACCTATGGAAACCAGGATAATATCTACTCACACCGAAAGTTGGAATTCATATTTATATCAGTATTGTTTAAATTATATCCAATTAAAAATTCATCAAAACACTATTTTTAAAATAATAACTCATGCATCTAAAGTTGATCCAACACTTCAAAAGAAGTATGAGGTTTCACATGTTGAAAACAAGGAAGAGGATGATTCATAATTTATCCTACCCACTCAATAAAATCAATACTAAATCGTGAATGGGATATATCAAGAATAATCATACCACAAATCATTCCTCACCGACAAATAATATTTGTAAGATAGGAAATTCCAAATGTGGGGTATCATGTACAAGTGGTCCATCCACCATTAGACTATGGATAATAGCTAGTATTTCCATATATATACAGAATACATTTAGTGTCTACATGGGGGATCATACCATGAAATATCCATTTAAATTCATTGTTGGAATTAAAATTTCAATGTCATTTTTAGGATTAGTCCAACATGCAACCAATATCTCTTATATTTTTGAGCTTAAATTAGAATATCCATGTGCTTAATTAGGTAATTATATTTTTTAGGGACATAATGATAGAAGGTATCCCCCATGTAATGGAAAAAACAATAAATCATCATTGGAAAGGGAGTTAATTTTTATTGTTTATCTTTTAAACTACCTACACTATTGTATGACAACCCATTCTGATATTAAACTACAATTTCATTCTCATGCTTGAATTACTTATTTCCTTGAATTATCTAAGAGACTTGAGTTTATTAGAAATCATGTGACACAATAAATTTTATTTCAATGTTAATGGGATTTAATACGTAAAATAGAGAATTGGATGATTAAAGTGAAGTAATGATATTAAAACGAGGAATCATGATTAAAATAAATTTACTGATTCAAGTAAAATTTATAAATAATTTTTCATTATTTTAATTTACAAAATTATTTTTAAATGATTTGTTATTATTATAAAATACTTGAGTCATTTTCCCAAATTATATATCTCATTACTGAGAGGATTTATAGAACAAATACTTCATATTGGTAATGATAATTTTTCTTAAGTAATCATGAGACCTATCATATTCCAAAACCTGAATTTGAACTTGTAAAATTTATAACTTTACAAAACAACAACAAAAATTATTGAGTATACTTTTAAAATATCTTATTCCAAAAATAAAAACATTTAATAAATCATTTTTAAACCATAGAAACAATTAATGACCTTATTAGAGTGGTTTTATGTTTCAATACATTTTTATCCATTCCAAATCTCCCCTTAGTATTTTAATTATATTTTATGTTTGAACTGTGGGGCTGAAGGAAATTATGGTGGAAGGGACTTTCTCCATTGTAACAAAAAAAGTGTAGGGGATCTTATTGTGGGGAAAACATAAGGTTGTTTATTCATTCATAAAAATTCATTATTTGAATCTCTTGAATTAAAAAATGGAAAATGAAAAATATAGAACCAAGAAAATGATAAATGTGGGTTGTGATTTTGAAAAATAAAAAATCAACCCTACTAGACATATGATTTTTATCATATGTGGTAAGGTTTTTGATGTGAGATTTATTCTAAGAATAAATTTAGAAAAAAATTAAAATGGTTCCTTGATAAAAAGAAAAGTAAAAATGTATTGATAAATATTCAAGAGGGTTCAAAAATCATTCATTGTGCTCTTACTTGATAATGTCATTTCATTGAGCATGTGATGTGGGATTCGTTACAATTTCAAGGGGATAATTTCATTGAGATTTCATTTATAATATCACAAAATATACATTAAGATTCAAAGCCCCTTCTCAACCCTTAATTTTAAAGCATCAATTCCTACCACCATAATCTATAGAGCCATTTGATCCTTGATTGAAAAGTCCTCATGATTTTATTATACATTTTCGTTACAAAGAAGATAAATAAGTTCATTTACAAGCCTATGGATAAGGAAGAGGTTTTCATTATATGAAATTAACTCTAATTAATTTTTTTTAGTTTTTGAGAGTGAAATTATTCTTAAGGAAAGGTAGATAATGAATTGATATGTTGAAAAATAATGAATTTAGGAACTTAAATGAATGAGAAGATATTATACCTAATTTTCAAATGGGAATAGTGAAAAAAATGAGTCTATTTTTTTTCGAAAATTGAGAAATTAAATTGATATTTTATGTGTATTTTTTAATATTTGGTTAGAAGTTGAGTTTTTCTTATTTTATTTATTTGGAATTTGAATATTGGTAACATTGGTGCCCCCTGATTTTTAATGCGGATATTTTATTCATGATGAAAATAATGGTCTATGTGTAGGGGAATTGACTCTGTTAATATTTTCATCATTTTTTCATATCTATATTAATTATTTAATACCCACCAATAATGAAATTTATTCTTTTTTTATTTAATTATTGGATTATTTTTTGTTTTGGCTTAATTGAAATATGGCATAATTTTGGAATTTAACTATTTTCAGTAATTTAAGTATGTAGAAAATAACTTTTCATAAAGTGATTTAATTTTTGAAATTACATTTTTTATCATTAAATATGTCTTAGAATCCATTTAATTATTCTATACCCGAATATGAATCAATCATTTTAAGGTATCAAAGATGCACATAATTCGGGTGTCAAAATCTATGTACAAGTTTGATGAATTTTTAAAATGGTCCAATATATAGTAAATAGAAAAAAATAAGGAAACAATTTTACCATGATAAAACTATGATCTGGTGGTCCAACATTCTTAACTATAACCCAAAAGATTATTCCAATATCATGGCCATTAATGTCTAATAAATCATATTTGGGAAATTTGATGATTCTTCATGGCTAGAATAAATGTTCCTAGTAAATAGGATATAAATTTTTCTAGACAATTCAGATGAGGATAATATTTCATGAGTCAATAAAGGTGAAATTTTATTACAAAATGAAAAAAAAAATTCTAATATTATATCATTAAATGGGTCTACTATGAAAAAAATTAGTGGAATGAATTTGGAGGATATATTAAAAGGATATTTGGAAGGTATTGAATTAAAAAGTGAATGGTGGAGTCCACATATCCAATATGAGGAAACGTTCACCCATGATAATGTATAATTCCAAACCCCTAATAGAGATAAGGTCAAGGGACACGATGCCATTTTTTTCTTTTGTTTTATTTTTATTTATATTTAATATTTTTCATTAATCTTCTAATTCAAATTTTAGTTTGTTAAATAATTTATAAATAATTTTGTTAAAGTGTTTCATCAAACTAATTAATTATTTTTCTTCAATTATTCTTAAATGTATTTTCATATTCCAATACTTATTTTTATTTGATTCTTCTTACATGTTTTAATTATTTTTTTATTTTGACTTGTTATATATTTCATTCTTTTATTTTATTCACATTCTATCATTTTTTTTATATTGTATTATCTTTATTATTTTCTTTTCTTATCATTCTTTATCATTCCACCATGACTTCTTACCCTAAAAAACGAGAATCTTACTCAAGGCTTGGACTGAGGGAGGTTAGTAAAAATTGTATTCATTATGTACAAATATTATTATTTTTCACTATGTTTTCGATATGAAAGAGTGGTGTGCATGGGTGGGGTGATCATCCACTATGACACTAATATAAAAACCATTTCTATTAGTTTATTAAATATTTTACCTCCATTATAATATATAAAATATCTTCATATGATGGATTTGAGACATTCATTGGATGAAATGGAATAATATGGGACTAGGTCATAGGATATGTCACACTATCGATCGATGTATGTAAGCAACCTTGGTTATAGGAGGATTTAGAATTAATATTTAAAATTGAATTCAATATTCAACACCATAAAATAAAGTAATAGTAATTAATTTATGATATTTTGAAAATGAATTATAAAATTTATTCTAAACACCATCAAGGAGAATGATGTAACCCAGAAAACAAACCCCACAGTCTTTGTTCTTTCTTAACTAACTACATTTAGAAATTTGAATTCAATTTAATATTTTCATTCATTTAAATTATTATACATTCCTAGATTTAATAAAATAACCAAAAATAAGTAGTTTGGGTGAATTAGATTACATTTGTGAACAACTAAGGATGATCCTCATGTGATATGACCCTAGTTTTCTTCTAGAATACATTATAAAAACTAAATTTTATGTTTCCATGCCTTAAAATAAGAGTGATTTACTCCATAACCCAATAGAAATCTAACCAAATCTACTGAGATGAAGATGTCCCATTACAATATTTCTCCAGAAATAAATATTATCCAATACTACCACCTTATGGTACCCCTAGGATCCACAAAAAACATTTTCACTGAGGTCACCATGAAGTTGTCTGTCACCTACATAATACTAGACATGTGTGGGTGAAGACACCCTTTATGGGGTGTGAATATTTACAAAACCTATAGTACAACCAAAAACCATAAAAAAAGTTAAATAAAATAATATTTATCTCAAACAACAAGACTATAATGAAAGAAAAACACATCAAAAAACCAAATATGATTTTAAATTGGGATCCTATGATATATGAGAGAGTCTCATTTTGAATAAATTCTATAAATGGAATTATAATACATCCTCAAGAATATAGAATTTTTCAAATTAATCAACTAACGATACATTAATAAAAAAAATATTAGACCCATGCCTCAATGAGTTGAAAACAATAGATGAGGGATGACCTAAATCAATTGATAGAGGTACCAAACCTCAAGTAGAATATAGAAGTTGAGGAGAACTATTTGTAAAATAGGAGACCAACACCTCACTATGTAGTATAAAAAATGCTTAGAGTTGTATGATCAAGTTGTATAACTCCGAAGGAATCTAGATACTATTCTGGGATAAACCTCTAGGATAGTAGTAAAGCCTCATGTATTTTATTTATCTATTTATTTTTTATATGAAATCAGCCTGGTGGGAGAACAATTGTGATTTCTGATTATATATTTTCTATTTATTTTTATATAATTTTCCTAGTATGTTGGAATTTGACCTACTATAATTATTATCATATATTTATTTGTCATTTTAAAATATTATTACACTGATATAATGTAAGTCATTTAGTAGGTTCTCCTTAAATATTTAATTCATTTCAATATACTGTTTCAAATGAGGTGTAATTCATGTGTTCATTTATTATCCATAGTCCATTCACTTGAGGGTGGACATGGGACATGAATTTCTTAAATGATATCAATGAATCAATTTTATGTCATACTATTTGGAGTTGGATAGATCGGAAATAGTGATGTGTTAGATCATGTTATAGTCCTTATACAAGTGTGTCCTGGAAACCATTTTTTATGTAATGTATAGGTTTCTTGGGATACAATATTGATATTCTTATTTTTCACTATTATTATTAAGATTTTTATTCATGTGTGAGGTGTTTATTAGGGATTATTATATATGTTTTTTACTCAGAGACCATTTTCAAGAGGACTATGTACATTTATCATTCCTGTAATATTGTATTCATATGATATTTATGTGCCTATTTTTAATTAATCTAATTAAAAATAGGTGTTATCAAATTAATTTTTTTAACACAACATATATTCTATTTTCAAATATAAATTTCTTTAGAAGCTTAATCAGCTGACGCTGTGAATTTTCTATCTAATGAATGATCATGTGGATCCCATAAATTGATGTTCTCTAGTGATTGGAATATATTCCATATACATAAGGGACTTACAATGAACCTAGTGGGTAATATTAGGCATTGTATGTCTTGATACTAGTCATAGAGAAAATTTGGTCTAGTTATTTAATGGGGAAATCAAATCCTTTAGAATTTTTCTCCTACAAATATTTTTGGTGGGATTATAATTAATCTAACTACATGGTTATGATTATATTTTTTGATTAATCTTAGGAAAATATCATTATATGTATAGGGATGAGACCTCGTGTCAAAGGGGGTAGTATGGTATGTGGATTTTTGATTAGGATGGGTTCTCTTTAGTGAGTGGTTAATTAAGAATTATATGATTGGTATGAATATGTGATAACCCTGGAGTGGGGGTGTCATAATGTTGGATAGTTTATGATATTTGAGATAGGAGGATGGATGTTACCAATGATTCATGACCTATGTGAGACATGTGTAATGGGAATGGTGGGAGATCCTAAGAATTTGAGATGTTTATAAGGATATGGGTGATACAAGTGGTATATACAACAATTTATTGAGAGAGGGGAAAACATAGAATATCAATGACTAGATAAGTAGGGAAATGGTTAAATTATTTATACTTTAAAATTAGTGCATAAGATGTGTTATATGTTAAGTGGTATAGGAATTGATATGCCTTTCACTACAATAAATCCACCGCCTAGTGGCTGATTGTTTTGTTATGGTGGCGATTTAAACTATCACCATATGCTTATATGGAGGTTTCATAAAACAACAAAAAAATTGGGTTTCATAGTTCAGTACATGGTGGTTTCATCAATTTAGCGGAAATTTCTAGAATCCATCAAAGTAAACACATTTAGCGGCATTTGGTGTGGTTTTCACAATGGTTTTCTCAGAAAAAATGTAATGTTTTCTAATCAAAATTATGAAAACCACCAAGAAAAGTTTCATTTTTTTCTTGGGGAATATGTCTTGAAAAATACATCAACAGACAATTAATGATAATGGTAACTGTGAAGTGAATTTTTGTGGTTAAAATCGCCACCAAAAAACATTTTTCGCAAAACACCAATAAAGCACTAAACTACTGCGAAATTATACCATGCATGTATTTAGAGACAGCTATAACTGACATAGATAATATTATTCAAAAATTTAGAAATGGTTCAAACTGCCTCTATATATTTTTGATTAACCTAGAGGATGTTTAAACTTCCACTAAATTTAGATTTACAATTAAAAATACGATACTGATTCTGCTGCCCTCATACTAGTACCCTAAAAAAACCTTGAACAATATTCATATAACACCTAGGATGGGTGGGGTATATATAGAAATCAAAATACAGATAGAATTAATGCACACACACACACACATATATATATATATATATTATTTCATATACATTCTCATCCTATGGGTTCACAACAAGAGTTCCAACCACATCATAACATCACCACCAAATTTCATATATCAACTGGGATGGGGGGGAACATATAGAAATAAAATGAAACATATAATTCACACACACACACACATATATATATATATATATATATCAACACACATGACAATCCTATGGGTTCCCAATAAGAGTTCTACCCAACTCAAAACATCACCACAATACCTCACAACCTCCACCAATTTTACAACCACCACTAAATTCATTACATGATAAAAGAAATAATATATCCATAATTTACATCCACCTTTATTTTCAAGTTGACATCACTCCACAATCTCCAATCATTACACATAATTAGAAAGGAAACTAGCTCCATGACGAGCTGGCCTAGAATATGGCCATGTAATCCTATAACGTCATCTGTAGGGACCCCATACGAATCATATGGGAAAACTATATTCTCTCTGGTTAGATTCCATACATCTGTACGTTTCATATTTTTCTCCATACATTCATTATTTCCATATTTTATGAGTAAAAAATTAGTACAAAAAAGTGTAATAAAATTATTAGTATTCAAATTTGAACCTATAACAGTCACCCTCTAGTATCCCTACAAAAAACTAGAAGTGGAGCCATGATTTTTCCTTAGATTTCCTGTCATTTAATCACAAAAAATTATTTTTAGAAAATATATTTAAAAAAAATAGATAGAAACAAATTTGAAAATAATAATAGATGTAGAGTACTAACAAACAAAATATACATAACAATGATAATGAATGACTACAAAAATTTAAAAAGTTGTTTCAATATGAATTAATAACTGTATATACAATCATTTTCACCTTCAACCATGTTAGTTTCCTACTCCATTACATAGTTCACCTTCTTCATCCTTTCATGAATAATATTTTCAATATTATGATGGAAAAATAAGTCTCTTTCTCCCTGTTGATTATATTCAATGTGAGGGGTCAAATATTCCACTTCATCACCCATATCAAGAAAAACTTATTTCTTTTATTTGAGAAAATACACTTCAACCGTTATCCACAAAATCATTCACATAAAGAATCATTCATTCTTGTGATGAGAAGATATACGAATTATGCAGTTCAAGATCACCAATATCCATCGAACGAGAAAAGATCACAAAAGTAAATTAAAATGAATCTCTTTCAACACTTATGATAATATCGACGAAAATTCATTTGAATAAAATAACCAAAAAATACAAGTGGTTGTTCAATTCAATAATATCAGTCAACATTTCATAATATATCATTTCAAAAAATGTAAATATTCCACTATTATGTGTTTTCAAGCCCTCTTATTGATCGAATGTACAAAATCTAAATCCATTCACAATGTAAGAGTAAAACATTCTAACTTGTTTTGGAGTAACTCAAGGAAGATACATTTACTATTTTCACAACTATGCTCAATTGTTAGTATTCATGATCTAAAAAAATAAATATACATTATTAGATTTAGAAAATATATATGTCAAACTAATATCTATATTTGTTCAAATATTTATGAACATACACTTCATGAAAACCATTCTAAAATCTCTTTATTAACATCTTTTGTTATATCATTCCATTTAGTGATCAGACTATCAGTCATCACATAATTTTTATCCTCAACTCTTCAATAAATGGATATGAAATTTTACTATTTACCATCACATTTCTATGTGCCTATAGTAATTCTATTTTCATCATTTTGACATTTGAGTTTCTCCCAACTGATTGGCCAACAACATGAAATATTTTTTATTTCCCATGTATTTGATATTTATTCTATGTGTCATCAACATGTCCAACTTGAGTAAATATATTCTCAATATCAAACAAGTATCTAGAACAAAAGTTAAGATACTCCTTGGCTAAACATCCATAAAAAATAGAGCCTTTAGGTGTGGAATTATTTCTCGCGTATGATTTCCAATGCCCAAGATATCTATGAAATAAAAAATTCAGAATTATGTATTTAATTAAATTTCATGAATTGTTCACATAACATAAAAACATATAAATAGAGTACCTCTTAATTGGATACATCCACAAATAATGTACAAGGACACATAATTTAGCTTCTTCAACAAGATTCATAGGTAAAGGCATCTTGACAGTGAAAAACGATGGAAGAAGGTTCATATCCATTTTAAAAGGTGTCAATAAAAATATATACTAAAGGTTGTGAAGATCAAATGGATGTATATATTTATCACATTGATTTCTCGAAAATGTTCAGAATTGGAGTACAATAGCTGTATCCTTCTCAGGAAATAATTTACTCAATTCCCATGGTAGTCACTAATGTAACAAAATATGTGAGTCATGCCATTTCAATCCATGTAACCTACAATTATTTAAGTCAACACACCTTCATATGCTACATGAACACCCCTAATATAACTTCACATGATTAAAAATCAATGGAACGTATCTTTATCCATTTTTTTCAATGAAAAAAATCTTTGAGATAACTTTTAATTCTTATCTAGCCAGAGATCACAATTTATATTCATTGCTGGTAATTCTTTTCAAGCATTGAGATGATCCTTCGAAATTACATGCCCATTAAGAAATTTTAATATCAAATTATCATATAAATTCTTTTCAATATTCATCACATCAAGATTAGGTCGCCACAAATTAAATTCCCAATATATATGTTTGAATAATATAGTTTTTTTCATCCATTATTGTGTTCTGATTTCAGTTAAAAATACACTAAAAACTTGCTTCCCACTATCATTCAAATGATGCACCTTCGAAAATTATATTAAAAAATTTCCAAGTTGTGCCAATATTTTAGAACTAGTTAAAACTTTGGAGGAGGTCTATGATCAATGAAACCGTTGAATTTTGACATGTTTAGCCGAAATCTATGATATGCATTGAGAAATATTCAATGGAAAAAGAATCACCATTTTAAACTATGACGTAGCCATTTGGGCTCAAAATCAAGGTTACAAATAGGAAATGTCAAACCTATGAAAGTATTACAACCAGATAAATTCCTAATTCATGGGATGTCACTAATTATCCACTATATAGTAGCATGCTTTTCAAACATTGTTTTAGAAGAAGAATCATATGTATCATCATAGTTACTCCACAACAACTATAATTATTCAGTTAATGGTTGAAAGTATACATTAATATCATTTCTAGGATTTTTTCCATGAATAATTATTAAAATGATAAAATATTTGTTTTGCATACACTTTCGCTGAGGTAGTTTGTACTGGATCAAAACAAGTGTCTAAATACTATAACATGTACTCAATATCCCAAATTGGTTGAATCCATAAAAAACCCATCCAAATTAAAAACTACTAGGTTCAGATAGTAAATCTAGATGTATTGAATCACATTTCTTCCATGATTGTTAATCTCTTGGATGTTTCATTAACCCATCATTTTTATTATCTACAGAATTTCACTTCATGTGTTCAGATTTATTCAATGACACACATAATCATCACAAACAATGCTTTAAAACAATGAAACACACAACCTTTACAGGTGTGTCTCGTTTCTTATTCTTCATGTCGATATATTGATTCATACTTTCCTCACCACCCATTTACTGCCATATTGAGGAAGAACCATTTTTTCAATCATGTCTACTTTAATCCTCTCACCAATAAAGCATACAATCATTGGGACACACATTTATATTTTTATAATTCAGACGAAGCCTATTAAAAACTTTTTTATATCATAAATGTACATCGGGATGTTTAAATTACGAAATAAATCACACCACAAAATTACAATATCATTGAAATTTCCTTATTTTCAATTTTAAAAAGGAATTATATATGTTATAACATCATCAGAAAAGAATGTTATAAATATTTCAAACATCCACTATAAAAATATGGATTTCCATCGTTAACTAAACTAGGAAATTCATATTTCTGGTCAGTGAAGTTTTCTCAAAAATTATTCTTCATATAATCAAGAGGAGTATACAATTATATGGTACAATATTGATGTAGTTGTCCTACAGTCTCAAAAACATCACTTGTTATGATTCTATTTTTAGCACCCTCAACTGATTGTTCTAATTTGTTTTTCTTTTGATTTGGTGTCTTTCAATGCCTACTACATCATTTATATGTTTTTCATTTCATTTTTCATTATAGACGATTTTGGGTTATCATTCGATGGATTGATATAGGTGCTCAAAATTTCTGTAATGTTTGATTATCCCTGCCAAATCCTACAAAAATATTGAGAAGAGAACTGCTTCAATATCAATTGTTCATAATCTTCATCTCACTTCAACCATATTATAAATTTACATTTAATACATGGAAATACCATTATCCCTTCCACAGATCAATTTAAAATTTCAAAATCTAAAAACTTTACCAAACCCTTAGCATACTGCAGTGTGTTCCTTGGTAATATGATCCATCTTTAATCAATTTATATCACAATGTGCCTACAAAATATTAAAAATAATTAAAACACATAAATATTACTATATAGTGATTTATATTCATATATTCTAGTTTTAAAAAATATGAATATGTTAAATATAGTTTTAATATATAAAAACATATGGTAAATAATGATGCATTTTAGAAGGGATAAATAAAATACCTAAAGTTTAGTTATGAGGAAAATGATGTCTAAAAGAGTTATATTTTTTTATTTAAAACCCATTAAAAACCCCATGTGGAAAAAATACATGTTTAATCCATTCTTCATAAAAATATTATTTTAATAAACCATTCAAAATGTATCATAACCCAATGATAATAATTAATTTGAGGACTAACATGGTTCTCAAAACTGGTAAGCTACTATCATGATAATATTTTTATATTTAAATAATGCATTATGTAACATATCATTAATTGAGTGAATTTGTGTATTAATAATGGTAAAGGATGTGTTATCCAAATTGGATAGAGGGGATGGGTTCATTAGTGTCTACTATTTCAGTTGAGTTTTTGGGTAAAAAAAATCATTTGTTCAATATTGACGTTTGTAAAGACCCATAAAATTAAATGGAAATTTTTTCTTAATTTTCTTTGGAATTTTACAAGAACGCGGTCTCTGACGGCACCTGATTCCGAGGCCCAGAGTGCCCGGAATCAATTTCCTAAGTTTGGCTCGGGTACGTTCAGTGAACGAACGAGCGGGAATTTCTAACTTTTGATCCGGTGCTCAGAATTGAAATCTGAGGACACCGATGAACTCCCAGCGCCGTTATTCGCTTAAGGAGACCTTTTCCGAGGTTGCGTTTTATGCGAGACGAAAGTTAGTTTTGGGAGAAATTATAAGAAGTTAAATAAAAATGTGGAAACACTTTTTATTTTTATTTTGTTGGTTAACTTCTCCCAAAGGGAGTTAAAGGTGGGACCCACATCTACTTAACCTCCCTTGGGAGGATTAAGTGTGGTGGGGCCCACACAAACCCCAACTACTCATCTTCTCTCAAAACTCCCCTATAACTCCCCTTTTAAATGAACTTGACAACTTAGCTTATTAAATGGGTTGAGTTGTATTTTTCAAACCTTTGAATTTCAAAAGGTTTGGTTGAGTAAATAAAATAAGCCCTTAGGTTATTTTATTTGGTTAGAATTCTCTAGCCTCTTGAGAGATTTTGAAGCCTTCTTCTTATTCTTCATGCTTGACGAAGAACGTGCAGAACCTTCGAGCTCCGACGAAGAACGCCGCTCTTCTCTTCTTCGTAGCCGGTTGTTTCTGAAGATCGACGACGTCTTCCGTGTCAACGAAAGGGAATGCCGCTTCCTCCTCGGACTTCCTTCATCGGCTTACGAAGATTCTCCAATGACGTACCTCTTCATCAACGGATTTGATGAACGATTATCGCGACGCCCGACCTCCACGACGTTGTCTTCCGCGGGTTGTTGACGATCATCGATCTTGAAACCAAGGTAGGGGTTGTTGTTGTTTATTTATTTATTCTCGTTCTTGGTTCTAGCATGACAAACGTGAGGATAATTATTTATGTGATATCGTCTAACGAGAGGGAAGGGGTCGGACAGCACAAACACGGTCGAATTCCCCCTCCCTTGTCCTTGATTATTATGATTTTCTTGTGGATGAACGAGATGGCGGGGTGCCGTCGCACCATGCGGAAATTTTCACGGTTGTATTGCGCGGCGCCGTCGCGCCACGCCATGGAAGGATTATCATGAACGTGACGCCGTCGTGCCGCATCGAAGGGAACCGAAGGCGCCGCGGCCGGAGCGGGGCCGCGGCGGAGGGGCGCGGTGCCGTCGCACCGTGCCGGACGACGAACACCGCGGCTGGTTCCGGGCCGCTGCGAAATGGGAAGACTGGCGGCTAGCTGGGCCGCCGGCGTCGGAAGCCGGAAAGGGGACTGGCTTTTCCGGTCCCATTGAAGAAAAACTTGTCGGCCAGGTGGGCCGGCCGGAAGGGGAAAAACCGGGGGAATTTATTTCCCCCGGCCAGCTTGAATGCCCCCCTTAAAGAGGGGGGCCGGTTTCATTAAGGGGGCAGGCGGCCCCCCTGTTTTTCCAAACGGCAGGCCCCCGCGAAGGGGGGCCGTTGATTGACAAAGGCACAGCTTAAGTCGCGCCGCCAGCTGAAGAAGCGGGGGCCTTGCCCCCCGCGCGTGGCACCGAGTGGCGCCCGGCCGCGCCGCCGCGCCGGCCCGCGCCTCCGCGCCGGACCGCCCCCGGTCGGGCCGGGTCGGCCCGGACCCGGACCCCCCGTTTTCGAAATGACTTTGGTCTTTTGGTCATATCTTGAGCCACGGACCTCCAATTGACAAACCGTCAGTGGCAATGCGATCCTTGGATCGAGACGGTCGATTCGGTATATCGCACTAAATGTTTCAGAATACTTTGAGTTCGGCCGGGTTGGTTCGTTCACGAAACCAACCGGGCCTTCGGAGCGGAAACACTCATAGCTTGAGCTACAGACGTCCGATTATCGTGCCTTCAGCTTTGTTGTGTTCCTCTTAGTGAGACGGATCTTTGGGCATACTCCACCCGAGGTTTGGACGCAGGTGGAGTATGGTCGGGTTGGTTTTGCCTTAAAAACCAACCGGGCCCCTGGGATGAAAAAGCCAATAACTCAGACCGGGCGTCCGATCGACGCGCCGTCTGTTGCGTTGAGTTCCTGTTGTCGATACGGAACTTTTGGATACATCAACTTTGGACTTTGTGACAGTTGATGTATCAGCCTCTCGGCTCGTGGAGCGGACTCTCTTAAACGAGCTTGCTGTGTGCGGGAACCCTAGTGCTGGCTGCGACTGTGACTACTACTGCTACTGCTACTGCTACTGTGACTGCGACGACGAAAGTACAGAGATCCTGTGTGGATTCGACGACGACTACAGCACTCAGCGATCCTACGTGGATCAGTGCTACAGGTCCTGTGTGGGCCCGATCCTGTGTGGGTCCGATCCTGTGTGGGTCTTTGCGCTCAGCTGTCCTGTGTGAACCAGCGCCTACAGGTCCTGTGTGGGCCCGATCCTGTGTGGGTCTTTGCGGGGGTTAGTTAACTATCGATCCTTCGTGGGTCCGACGACTTAGATGGATCAGAGATCATCTTTATCGTCTTTCAAAGAAGTACACCTGTGTGAGCTGAATCCTGTTGCTATCCTGTGTGGATTGTGTTGTGCTATCCTGTGTGGATTTCGTTTGCTTTCCTGTGTGGAATACGTTTACTTTCCTGTGTGGACTGAGTTGTACTTGGGCTCGGAGGTTGGAGAATATTGGAATTGATGACTTAGGTATATGTATGGGCATATACCTAAGCAGTGTCGGTTGTTACTTCGTGTTTGTATCTTCCTTTGTGGTTTATCCTTTGTGGATTTTGGGAGACCTTCGGGAGTCTTGGGGTCCCTACTGAGTAGCTTATACTCACCCCTGAACGGGCTATGGCCACACTACGTTGTGTTGGTTGCAGACGAAGGACAACGTTGATCGTGGTTGAGACTCGCAGAGCAGGATGGTACATGGAGGTGGACCACTGGGCCGGACGTGCTCCGAGCGGACGGCGGGACCCGAGGAGCAGTGGAGCTATCTGTACCCACCCTTCAGGTGGGATTTCCAGTGGAAAGCTCGGAGTAGTGGATTTTACTTTACAGTTGCTGTTTTCCCTTTCGAGTTGTACTTTACATTCAGTTTGGGTTTGTATACTGGCTCATTTACTTTTCCGCACTTTCAGTTGTACTTTGTTTTCACTTAGTGTTAACTTTTCACTTGCTCACTCTGTGGTGTTTGTTTACTTTTCAAAGGAAATGCCTTCCCTTTTTACTGGGATTTACGCCTTGGTGCTAGTCGCCAGCCCCTGGCCTATGAAAGGCGGGCTTGGGGTAGTCACGGCACGGGCCCCGAGGGCGGGTCGTGACAAATTGGTATCAGAGGAGTTTGGTTCTACCGCGAACTCTGACCTTTTCTATGTGAAGCAATAATGTTTAGCATATTGAGTGTGGTTATCAGTCCAGGGAGTCCAGTGTTGGTGCGGCGGCCGACGTATCCGTACACCAGGACCCTGACTTCTGATTTCCGACTTAATGCACGAAAACATTGATTGCGTGTGTGTTTCAAAGTTTTTTTTGTGATTACATTATATCAGCTCACCAGGTATACTGTTCTGACCGTGGCGCACCGGTTTCCTTTTCAGGATGGCCCCACGACGGCAGCCAGCTAGGGTATCGAGAGTCGAGTGTGACGACAGCCCACCGAGCGACGAGGCCTCGGTGCAGGGCCCTTTGTCAGTTGTGGTACCGACGGTAGCTCTACCTGTCGAGCCACCGATGCTTCCAGTACCAGCCGCTGACGATGCACGTCACCTCAGCGCACTGCATGAGTTTCAGTTCCAGCGACCACCCAGGTTTCGCGGGGAGACGGATCCCCAAGCAGACGAGGACTGGCTGGAGGCAGTGGTACATGTGTTTAGGCTAGTGAGGACACCAGCAGACCTCATGGTGATCCTCGCTGCGAGCCTACTACACGCAGCAGCAGGACGATGGTGGAGCTTGATGCTCCAGGTGAACGATGAGGCATCTCTTCTTTGGACGGACTTTGAGAGCATCTTCTGCTCAGAGTTCGTCCCAGCCACCCTTCGTACGGTGCGTATCCAGGAGCTTTTTCAGTTGTGGCAGGGCATCATGACGGTCGCTTAGTACTCGGTGAGATTTACTGATCTCTCGCACTACTCGACCGACATGGTATGTGACCCATTCTTCCGGGCCCGGACCTTCGAGCAGGGGTTGAGACACGAGATCAGGGCATCGCTGATCTCCCTCAGCATACCAACTCAGACAGGAGTACTGGAGCGGGCCCTTTTGATCGACAGCTTCCTTGCTGAGTCTACACCAGCGTCGAGACCCACCGCAGGGCGGCACGTGGCAGAGTCATCTGCAGTAGGCAGTCGACGGATGAATCAGGGGTTCAGGTAGACCAGACCTTCAGGCAGACGACCTCAGGACACTGGCTCAGCAATGCGGGGCACACAGCGAGGAGCGAGTCTTTCGAGAGGCAGGCAGTGCTACTCGTGTGGCGGGCAGGGCCACATGGCTCGTGACTGCCCGACCCGCCATGCAGAGGATCATCAGACGTTTGAAGAACCACCTAGGCAAAGGCAGAGGTTCGACCGAGGCGGTCCGCAGGGAGGAGGCAGACGAGGCAGATGAGCTGGCCAAGCAGCAGGTGGTGGGCGACGCTTTGAGGCTCCACCACCACCACCACAAGGAGGTCCACCCCGACCTCAGGGGAGAGCACAACTTCAGGCAGCTAAAGCGTACGATCATGGAGCTCCGGAAGCAGGTGGACTAGTGCGGAACTAGCTCCATGCATAGAGGCCTTTTCCCATAATGCCTCTAGATTCATAGTTTGTGTTGCCTTGTAGCCTTGTGCTTTAAGTTGAAGTAATAAAAGATACTTACGTTGGTGGGTTTTGTTTTCTTGTCTTTTTTTTGTTTTTACTAAGAGGTTCCGGTTAAAAACTATTGACTTGACCCTCACTTTCGAGATTCTTACTGGAGGAAACCCAGTGACCACACACTGATGCCGACAGTGTGACTCAACCCTTGGAGGCGAGAGTAACGGTTGGATCTCTTGGTAGCAGCGTCGAGGCCTTACGACGTCATCCATGCCATGAATTAACTAATCATGACAGGATTGACTGTATTAGGCAACGAACGTGGTTCATCCTGGGGATGAGACCGGATTTCACTTTTCGGCAAAGGAGAAATCTTTGAAGCTTTGCCGTACGTTAAGACGAAGAAGGGGAAACCCTTCGTGTTGTCAGACAGATGTCAGCAGAGTATCCAGGAGCTGAGACATATATTGACTAGCGCACCTATCTTGAGGTTTCCTGAGGAGGGAGTAGGGTACGTAGGCTACTGCGATGCATCAGGGACCGGACTCGGATGTGTTCTGATGCAGGAGCGGGCAATGATCACCTATGGATCACGTCAGTTGAGGCCGCATTAGCAGAACTACGCTACCCATGACCTGGAGTTAGCAGCAGTGGTCTTCGCTCTGAAGACATGGAGACACTACCTGATGGGTGAGCGCTTTACAGTCTTTTCCGATCATCAGAGTCTCAGGTATATCTTCTCGCAGAAGGACCTGAACCTGAGACAGCGGCGATGGCTCGAGTTCCTCCAGGACTATGACTTTGAGATAGTCTATACTCCTGGGATGGGAAACGTAGTAGTCGATGCCCTCAGCAGGAGGAAGAGCATTTAGCTACTTGAGGAGGCGATGGAGCAGCTAGCCTCTTTGCAGATATCCTTCGTGGATAGAGATGGAGCAGCCTTCCTCCAGTCTCTCACAGTCACTCCTCCATAACTGCAGCGGGTCAGAGAGGCACAGCGTGAGGACGCTGACTATGAGACACAACCTGTACAGATATCCTCGGGACAGGCACCTGATGGTTTCTCCCTTGGAGTAGAGCACCACATCCTTTTCAGAGGATGTACCATGGTACCAGTCGCTTTACGAGAGGAGGTGCTGAGAGAGTTTCACACTTCTCCTTTGGCGGTACATCATGGAGTGGTGAATATGTACCAGGATCTCAGACGACAGCACTGGTGGCCGGGCATGAAGAAGGCAGTAGCAGAGTTCGTTTCTGGATGCCTCACCTGCCAGCAGGTGAAGGAAGAGCATAATGTACCAGCAGGATTGGAACAGCCCTTGGAGGTCCCGGAGTGGAAGTGGGACGACATATCTATGGACTTTGTGACTGGACTTCCAAACACTTCCAGAGGTCATGACTCCATCTGGGTGATTGTTGACCGACTCACCAAGTCGGCACACTTCTTACCCATCAGAGAGAAGGGCTCAGTGGAGAGCTTGGGACGTCTCTACTTTCAGGAGATTGTGCGGCTCCACGGCGTGCCATCATCTATCTTCTCCGATCGAGATGATCGCTTTACTTCCCGGCTTTGGAAAGGGTTACAGGAGGCGTTCGGGACGCAGCTATATCTGAGCACAGCTTTTCACCCTCAGACAGATGGTCAGACGGAGAGGACCATCCAGACTCTCGAGGACATGCTCCGCGCATGTGTCCTCGACTTTGGTCGTAGCTGGGAGGACCACCTACCCTTGGTGGAGTTTTCGTACAACAACAACTACCACTCCACCATCGGGATGGCACCGTACGAGGCGTTGTACGGCCGACCTTGTAGATATCCTTTGTGCTGGACAGACCCTGGGGAGTCAGCACTTGTGGGACCGGAGATGGTCCAGGCCACGACCAAGAAGGTCCAGGTCATCCAGGAGCGGATGAGGACAGCTCAGAGCCGGCAGAAGTCATACGCTGACTGGAGGGGGAGGCCACTAGAGTTCGAGGATTGCGACCACGTCTTCTTGCGGGTCTCACCTCGACGTGGTATTCGGAGATTTGGCCGAGGCGGCAAGTTATCTCCGCGCTTCACCGGACCCTTCCAGATCCTCAGCAGGATTGGCGAGGTGGCTTATCGCCTGGCTCTACCACCTCAGTTGCACCGGGTGCACGACGTCTTCCACGTATCTCAGCTGAGGAGATACGTGCACGACCCGACGCACATCATTGACCATGGGGAGCTTGACGTTGACGATGGGGTGACTTTTACAGAGATTCCGGGGGAGATCGAGGATCGACAGGAGCGGGTCCTACGTGGACGATCGATACCTCTAGTGCGCATCAGATGGCAGCACAGGAACCTCCAAGAGAGCACATGTGAGCGGGAGGCTCAGATGCATGCTCAGTACCCTCATTTGTTTCCCTAGTTTTTATGTATCTTTACGGGGACGTAAATCCCTGAGGTGGGAGTAATGTAAAGACCCGTAAAATTCAATGGAAATTTTTTCTTAATTTTCGTTGGAATTTTACAAGAACGCGGTTTTTGACGGCACCTGATTCCGAGACCCGGAGTGCCCTGAATCAATTTCCGAAGTTTGGCTCGAGTACGTTCAGTGAATGAACAAGCGGGAATTTCTAACTTTTGATCCGGTGCTCGGAATTGAAATCTGAGGACACCGATGAACTCGTAGCGCCGTTATTCGCTTAAGGAGACCTTTTCCGAGGTTGCATTTTATGCGAGACGAAAGTTAGTTTTGGGAGAAATTATAGGAAGTTAAATAAAAATGTGGAAACACTTTTTATTTTTATTTTGTTGGTTAACTTCTCCCAAAGGGAGTTAAAGGTGGGACCCACATCCATATAACCTCCCTTGGGAGGATTAAGTGTGGTGGGGCCCACAAGAACCCCAACTACTCATCTTCTCTCAAAACTCCCCTATAACTCCCCTTTTAAATGAACTTGACAACTTAGCTTATTAAATGGGTTGAGTTGTATTTTTCAAACCTTTGAATTTCAAAAGGTGTGGTTGAGTAAATAAAATAATCCCTTAGCTTATTTTATTTGGTTAGAATTCTCTAGCCTCTTGAGAGATTTTGAAGCCTTCTTCTTCTTCTTCTTGCTTGATGAAGAACGCGAAGAACCTTCGAGCTCCGACGAAGAACGCCGCTCCTCTCTTCTTCGTAGCCGGTTGTTTCCGAAGATCGAAGACGTCTTCCGTGTCAACGAAAGGGAACGCCGCTTCCTCCTCGGACATCCTTCGTCGGCTTATGAAGATTCGCCAATGACATACCTCTTCGGACGTACCTCTTCGTCAACGGATTTGACGAACGATTACCGCGACGCTCGACCTCTACGACGTTGTCTTCCGCGGGTCGTTGACGATCATCGATCTTGAATCCAAGGTAGGGGTTGTTTTTGATTATTTATTTATTCCTGTTCTTGGTTCTAGCATGACAAACGTGAGGATAATTATTTATGTGATATCGTCTAACGAGAGGGAAGGGGTCGGACCGCACAAACACGACCGAATTCCCCCTCCCTTGTCCTTGATTATTATGATTTTCTTGTGGATGAAGGAGATGGTGTGGTGCCGTCGCACCACGCGGAAATTCGCACGGTTGTATTGCGTGGCGCCGTCACGCCACGCCGTGGAAGGATTATCAAGAACGCGACGCCGTCGCGCCGCGTCGAAGGGATCCGAAGGCACCGCGGCCGGAGCGGGGCTGCGATGGAGGGGCGTAGTGCCGTCGCACCATGCCGAACGACGAACACCGCGGCCGGTGGGCCGTCCGGAAAGGGGACCGGCTTTGCCGGTCCCGTTGAAGAAAAACCGGCCGGCCAGGTGGGCCGGCCGGAAGGGGAAAAACCGGGGGAATTTATTTCCCCCGACCATCTTGAATTCCCCCCTTAAAGAGGGGGGCCGGTTTCATTAAGGGGGCAGGTGGCCCCCCCATTTTTCCAAATGGCAGGCCCCCACGAAGGGGGGCCGTTGATTGACAAAGGCGCGGATTAAGCCGCACCGCCACCGGCCGGGCCGGGTCGGCCCGGACCCGGACCCCCCGTTTTCGAAACGACTTCGATCTTTTGGCCATATCCTGAGCCACGGACCTCCGATTGACAAAACGTCAGTGGCAATGCGATCCTTGGATCGAGACAGTCGATTCAGTATATCGCACTCAAAGTTTCGGAATACTTTGAGTTCGGCCGGGTTGGTTCGTTCACGAAACCAACCGGGCCTTCGGAGCGGAAACGCTCATATCTTGAGCTATGGACGTCCGATTGGCATGCCATCATCTTTGTTATGTTCCTCTTAGTGAGACATATCTTTTGGAATACTCCTCCTGAGGTTTGGACGTAGGTGGAGTATGGTCGGGTTGGTTTTGCCTTAAAAACCAATCGAGCCCCTGGGACGAAAAAGCCAATAACTCTCAGACCGGGCGTCCGATCGACGCGCCGTCTGTTGCGTTGAGTTCCTGTTGTCGATACGGAACTTTTGGATACATCAACTCTGGACTTTGTGACAGTTGATGTATCAGACTCTCGGCTCGTGGAGCAGACCCTCCTGAATGAGCTTGCTGTGTGCGGGAACCCTAGTGCTGGCTGCGACTGTGACTACTACTGCTACTGCTACTGCTACTGTGACTGCGATGACGACAGTACAGAGAATCTGTGTGGATTCGACGACGACTACAACACTCAGTGATCCTACGTGGATCAGTGCTACAGGTCCTGTGTGGGCCTGATCCTGTGTGGGTCCAATCCTGTGTGGGTCTTTGCGCTCAGCGGTCCTGTGTGAACCAGCGCCTACAGGTCCTGTGTGGGCCCGATCCTGTGTGGGTCTTTGTGGGGGTTAGTTACATATCGATCCTTCATGGGTCCGACGACTTAGATGGACCAGAGATCATCTTTATCGTCTTTCGAAGAAGTATACCTGTGTGAGCTGAATCCTGTTGTTATCCTGTGTGGATTGTGTTGTGCTATCCTGTGTGGATTTTGTTTACTTTCCTGTGTGGAATACGTTTACTTTCCTGTGTGGACTGAGTTTTACTTGGACTCGGAGGTTGGAGCGTATTGGAATTGATGACTTAGGTATATGTATGGGCATATACCTAAGCAGTGTCGGTTGTTACTACGTGTTTGTATCTTCCTTTGTGGTTTATCCTTTGTGGATTCTGGGAGACCTTCAGGAGTCTTGGGGTCCCTACTGAGTAGCTTATACTCACCCCTGCACGGGTTATGCCCGCACTACGTTGTGTTGGTTGCAGACGACGGACATCATTGATCGTGGTTCAGGCTCGCAGAGCCGGACGGTACCTGGAGGTGGACCACTGGGCGGGACATGCTCGGAGCGGACGGCGGGACCCGAGGAGCAGTGGAGCTATCTGTACCCACCCTTCAGGTGGTATTTCCAATGGACAGCTCGGAGTATCAGCTTTTTACTTTACAGTTGTTGTTTTCCCTTTCGAGTTGTACTTTACATTAGGTTTGGGTTTGTATACTGGCTCATTTACTTTTCCTCACTTTCAGTTGTACTCTGTTTTCACTTAGTGTTTACTTTCTGCTTGCTCACTCTGTGGTGTTTGTTTACTTTTCAAAGGCAATGCCTTCCCTTTTTACTGGGATTTACGCCATGGTGCTAGTCGCCAACCCCTGGCCTATAGAAGGCGGGCTTGGGGTAGTCACGGCACGGGCCCCGAGGGCGGGTCGTGACAACGTTATAGTTGTAATTTAATTATCTATAAGAAATAATATCAACATTTTTTATCTAAAATGATGTTAAACACTATTTTGGTTTCAATGGAATGATTTTAAGTAGATGTGTTCTTGGATCTACTTTAGTACATTTTCATTTAGAACAACTAGTTGAGATTCTTGTAGGAAGATATTTATGAGAACATTCATATGTTTTATACTAAATTCCTGAAGTCATAACATGTATATTCATTCTATAGTATAACATAAGGAATAATATGAATTATAAACAAACACATAGTTATATCCAGTGATGGTAAAGGCGTGTGCCTTAGGGTGAGCTGCCGAGAGGTGGGACGAGGCCTAGTTGGAGTGCCTCATCACATGTTAGCTTATAAGACCTCACTAAGGCATGTTAAATGTGCTAAACTTGCTCCCCATCATATGAGGTGCTAAGGAACAAGGCTCTATAATGAAACACTCCCTAAAAAAACTATACCTCTATTAAAAAACGCAACAAATGTTCGTATGCATGGGTATTTTTAAATAGTTTTTATATTATCACAAGAATAAAATTCATTAAAAAATATTCATTTTAAACCTTTTATGAAATTTGGTTTTAAAAAACAATTTAATGTAAGGGTTATTAAACCACAACAATAGTTTAAAAATTCAATAATCCACAACATGCATATCAAAACATGTTAAACGATTTGAGTGAAAATTGTCACAAATAATGATGAAACTGATAAAACCATGTGATTAAACCAATTTCCTTCCAATTAAATTTAATAACGTTAATTAGAATCATTATATATTTCATATAACGCATACACTATAAATACTGATTATTTAAATTACAAAGATCTATAAAATAATAGAAGAACACGGATCATATCCCCATAGATTTCTGTATGTCGTGCAACACCAAACCAAATGGAAAAACCGATGATGACATAACCTTCATATCACTAATTTTAGGCCTTGATAAATCATATAATAATTTAATATATGTTATTAATATTAAATGGAAACAAACTCGCACCTTAATCATTACTCACAACATTGGAAAATACACGGGGAACCAAGATGTAGAACATGCCTAGAGTCATCTGGAGAAATGATTTACGGTTATGGTAGATGAATCCAAGGATTATGAGTAATTTTTTTTTTCAAACTCATAATAAACATGAAATACCTAAGACAAATTAAATATTTTATACTGAATTTCCCAAAACAATTCCTAGAATAACTCTAAAAATTATCGCTGTCAATATACATTATCAATTTCTATTTCATTTTGTTTCAATTTTAGAAGGATGGATAACATATAAAATACATTGATTTATAGAATTGAAATAAGATATTCAATTACCAATAATTGATATTAAAATATTTATTTATGACTTCAACAGTACATTTTACATTAATAACATTTTTCACATAATTTTGTAAAAAATATATTTATTTTGATGAAATAAAATTTTTTACAAACTCTCGAACTGACCATGAGAATGGATCAACCACTTAGAGAAAATAAATTAACCAAATTATGGTAATAACAATCCATAATAAAAAAACCATCCAACTGTATTAAGGAGAAGGAAGAAGCAAGAAGAAATAGACCAACTGCATGAAGGAACCAATCAACTCTAAGATGAAACAAACTGAATGAATGATAGAATAACTAACTATAAAAAGAAACCAACCCACCACATAAAGGATAAAGTGAATAAAAAAATAAATAAACCAACCATAATAAGGAACAAACTAACTGAATAAAAGAACCAACAAAATGCATAATGAAAACAACAAGACACGTGAAAAAACCAATAGACCACAAGAAGGAACCAATAAACCATTCTAAGGAACCGATTGACCATACCATGGAAAAAACTAACCAAAAACATGGTAAAGTGATAAAAATTTTGTTCAAGGGACCATGTAAAAAATCTATAAATTTTAAGTTTGAATTTATTTGAACTCTCCCTCATACTTCCAATCCTTGGGAAATTAGAAAGAAAAGGTTTTTGAAACCCATGATATTATAATGAACAACATAAAAATTGGATCAGATCAAATTATCATTAAGATAAAAAATTATCAATATAACATTAATTGATAGATCATAAGAATTTGGTAAACATGTGCAAGGATTAAATAACATAGTAAAATTGTCATCGAGTCATTATAGTTTATCACATGTCATGATAGAATGACATGTAATCTCAAATTACAAAACATATACCCTAGTGTAAGATTAAAAAATCATACTATAATAATGACGATCCATTGATAATAAAATATGAATTTTTGAGTGTGGCATAAAGTTGTTACTTAGAAATAATCTTATTAAATCATAACATAGTGGAACTGATATCACTACATGTTTCCCCTAATATAGTAGAGTAGGCATTATCACTTGATTCCGGTAACATAGGGGAAAAGAAATTGTTACCTTATATCATGATATAACTAAATATCATTAATTAAATACTCAATAATCCAACTATAATTACTTATATTGACAAAATTCATGGAACACATTTTGAAATCATAAAAAAAAGGCACACATGAAACCTAAACAATTCCATTTTCAAAATCATCTTTCAACCCAAACGCACCTCAAAACCCTTTAAAAGCATATTTCACTGCATTCACACAATTCAAAAAACACAATTAAGAAGCACATCAAGCAAAATAAATCAATTTAGTAATGCTAAATTAGGGAATCACCCACCATAATATTGGAAAATTCTAGAATCTTGTGAAAAATCACAACTGCACCACAATGGGAACCTATAAACGCAATATCATAAAAAACAATCAATATTTAAAATAATGAACTAGGATTCAACCCACATTAGAGAAAAAAACCCAATATCATACCACAACCTCACCACAATGGTATAGATACCAGCGCTGAGGGGTGGTGAAGGTAGTGACAGGTGATGATGGGTGGCCAGGTGTGTCGAGGGGTGGCGAGATGCCTTGAGGGGCGGCAAGGGTCAGGATCAGAAGCAATGAAGGCTAGATTTTGGAATCCTTGGAATTTTTGGGATTGATGATCTATGAGGGGGTTGCGGTGGTTGTAGGGTTGCGGGGAGAAGTTTCAAGTGTTTTAAAAATTAAACTGGTTTAGCTAACCACTGCTAAAAAATTGCTGCTAAAGGAAAATTATGATGTTGTGTTTGATATTGTAGATCTTTGTCCCAGATGGTAACATATTTGATAAGTATATCATGGGTAGACACTTCTAGATTTTCTATGGAACCCAGGCAATGGGGGATAATATTTGTGGCCCATGTGTGAGGGAGATTCAATTAGTATGGATATTGATATTTTAGGGGAACAATGTCAAAAATTTAGGTGACTGGTCAAAGAGTTAATAATTTGAAACTCATAGAGTTTTGAGATTGATGTTTTTATAGGGTATTATTTGATTGTTCACCCATTGTGTTAACATGAAAACTAGATGGATAGTGGAATAGATTCTATTATAGGGTTATTAGTGATTCCCTCTATTTTTATATAGAGATGGAGAATTTGAATATATTTTTTTAGAAAAAACATGATGTGTTAGGGTAACTATGTTTTGGCTATGCATGGTTCCATATGGTTGTGACTTAGTGGGAGATCATGTTAGGATTGAGGACTAATAATATTGACAAGAATCCTTTTATCATGGTTTTATAAGTGGTTTAGATGAGAATGGGAAATTTACCACTATGGATATTTGTGAACAAATGTATTATATTATTTTGGAATGGTAGATCCAAACATGATCATGTATATGGTTTCCTGGGATAGGGAAACCATGTCTAAGTAGGAGTATCACCTACGTGATGATGAAAATAAATCATGTGACACACTCAAGAAGATTAATAATTTCAAGCATATAGTGGGGATAAAACCATTGGATATTATTGTGTGTGGCCTCATTATAGGTATAATTTTGGTGGATGTTGAGGATGATATTCCTAGTGAATTATGAATTGGAAAATATTGGTGATTCATGTTTTCACTCAAGTATGAGTAGGGAGACCATGTCTAGTTTTTAATTGTTGTTATTGGTGGATAGTTGACTCTTGATATTAGTGTTTTTGTTTAGTATAATGATGATAGGGAAACTATTAAGGTGAGTTAATCTTATCCATTTTGGAGGTACAACCCTCTACTATAAGGGTTATGGGTGTGGAGAGACAAGTTTTTGGATAGATGATATGGAACTTAGATGGTGTTGTGTAGTTGGATCCAGTTATACTTGGTCCCTTGGTTAATACAGTAATTGATATTTGGATGTTTTACCAGATAGAAACCATGAAAAGGCATTGGGTTTTTATGATATTTATGTTATTTATGGATTATTTGAATCATCGATGCATCGATTCTTAGAGTTTTTTGATGTTGAATGGGGTGGTTTGATGGTGATCCAACTATATAATTTCACTGAGTGTTTGATTTGGAATTTGGTGTTGGTTTTTAAAAAACATCATGATTCCTTTAAAAATTAAGGCATTGTGATTTGGCGATGAAATGTTGTGTGGGTGGGTCTAGTGAATCATTTTCAAGAGAATTTATGTAGAGGTGGTTTGAATGGATGTTTTGCATGAAATTGTAAATTTTGAGGTAGAAACCATATCGAGTGTTACATTTAAACATTGAATGTTTTTCTAATAGGGTATTCTATTATTAAGGAGAAAAATGGTTTGAGATCATCCTTTTTGAGTAGGGACATATGGTTAGGAGCACCATGAGCCGGTAATGAATTGGTTTAATGAAACGTCATTTTCCTGGGATAGATCGGGGTAGTTGAGAACCATATATATATTGGTTACAATGATGAGTAGGTTTTATATCCCTTGATAGATAGTGTTCCTTGATGTATAGAGTTTCATTTTAGAATCTTGTTTTTCATTCTGTGGTACAATGTTTCAAGCTGACAGTGAATTTATAACTTAGGAAGGTTGAAAATAATAAATTATTAACAATAGTGACATATTGTGGAATAAACATGTTATAGTGGAATGGTTTTTAAAATTGGTGCCATTGTGGGGTGGGAAATTAAAATAGAATTTTAATTTTAGTCCCAGTGTAGGGAAAATTTTGATAATTGGTATTTAGATTAGAGTTTTGAAGGATATAAAATAACAGTGAGATGTCCTTGTATTTGTTTCCAGGCTTGGTAGGTAATTTTGGTTATTGGGTAAGCACTAGAGTAGGGTTGGGGTGATCCCCCTTGAAATATTTGGTTGTGGGAAGCCTGTCGCACTGTGATACACATATTTTCATGTTTTTATATCCTGTAGAAAGGTATTGTGGAACATTTCATGCGTAAATACATTGTGAGAGCGAGGTCCAACCTTGTCCTATTTTGGGAATGAGTTCATTGCATTATAACCCATTGGGGTCAAACCGAGATGGTTATGTATCAGGTCTAGGCCCCTACATAGGTAATTCCATTTCCTAACCCTATGGGTACATGATTTAATAAATTGAAGCTACTATTTGGCCCTCTTTCTTGGGGTGGTAGTGTCATGACATATAAGGGTCTCACAAAAATATATCATTGCCTGGATTCTTTTATCAAGTGTAGACCAATAATTTATCGAATAACACCCTCATGTATTGGGGGAATAGAGGTATTAGGAGATTCTATTTTTATTGATTCATACCATCCCAATTACCCATTAATCCCCCATTGTTAGGGGAGATTAATTTGGTGTTTTTTATGATATAAGGAACATTCCTCCTCCCCCCCCCTTCTCATTCTTGATTTCCCTTAATAGAATCTAATTTTTTTGATATTTTTGAATTGGGATTTATAAATAATCTCCACTAGAACAAGGTGTATATAATTTTAAATTTTGTATATTTCACTTATCATATATAGGGGACATACTAGGAGGCTTATTTCACTGTATTCATTTTCATTTAACTGGAATTATATTTCATTAAATATTTATTTAATGTTTTTAATGAAATTTTCTTTATTTGATCATTAATTTGATAAGATAAAATGGGGTTGGAAATGAGATTAGATTCATGTCCATGTCTAGAGTTTACTACACCTTTCATCAAATGGTTTTGGAAATTTTACACCACTTTGTGATATTTTAGTATATTATACTTGTCACATACGAATACTTAACAATATATTTCCTTTTAAATAAATTCAATCTCTTAGATATCTTTTGATACACAGAACCCCAAGCATTATTTATAGAAAGTGAAAATTCTATTTTAGTAAAACTAAAATAAAAATAAAAATTTATAATTTAATACTAAAAAATATAATTTGATAGGATTCATATAATATTTAATATACTTGGTCAAAATATACATAAAATTATGTTTTGATTTTTTAACTTTATAAAAAGGATTTTAAGAATAATAAAAAATATAATATTTTAAAATTATTTTTAATAATATTATTTCAAAATATTTTTAATTATAAATTATTAACTATCAATTTGATATTAATATTGATATGTACATTTTGAGGTTAACTGGATATTTTTCAGGAATATGATTATTTTTATGAAAACCGGTTTTTTTTATAAAAAAAAGACATAATGCCTTTCCATTTTAAAAAATAAAATAATATTTAATGAAGAATGTGATAAATGAAATTATTACATTATATATTTAAATATATTAATTTAAATCCATCATATTTTTATTACTCATCATTTGGTAAATATAATATTATCTTATACTTGAAAATGCATTTCTTGAAAAACTATGTTTTTACACGAATTGCATGTTTGTTTTGTTAAATTAAATGTTAAAACATATGTTAATTGAATTGTATTAAATGGATTAAATATTTAGAATTAGTAAAATTAATATTGTATAATAGGTGTACATTATTTTTTGATAATAATAAATACAAATATCATCAAAAATTTATTATCACTCTTAATGTTAAAATATGTTTATAAGTTGGTTAAACTGAGAAGATATGGAAAAAATTAACATAAAACTTTTTTTAATTTATATATTTTGGTAATATTTATACATTATCACATCTATTTATTTTTAATGAGAAGTTTTGTATCCTTGTGACATGTGAAAAATGTGGGTATGAATTATTCTTTTCTAAAATTCCATGTGTGTAAAACTCTATTATAAAAGGGCTCTCCCTCCCCTCAAATAATATAAAATATGAATTCCTTTTAAAAAAACAAACCCTGAAAAAATATCTCCCCAAAAATCCCTATAATCCATTTATATATATTTTTATTGAAACAATGACAACCCTAGAGTCCTTAGTATGAGAACCAAATGATGTTTCTCTAAGATAATGTAGTCATCCTAAAAAATCTCTTTCTTTTTCTATCTCCTTTTACAAAATTCAATTATTTTATTACACATAAAATATAAAAACACACTTATATATAATATAATTAAATTTCATAGTTTTTATTTATTAATATTTATCCATCACCATCTCTATCAAATAGAAAAAAATCTATCACTCATGTGTATAAATAACTACAGCCTGATGAACCAATATAATTTGTTTTCAAAAATAAAATCCCATGGATAGTCCCAATGATGTAGATAAATAATATATATAATAAATTTGAAATTTTATAATTTCTATAAAAATTAATTTATCATCAAAATCCTTACCATTTCTCCCATTAAGGGAAAGATATCACCTCTCATGTGTATATACAACCTTCCATCTCTATGAAGTGAAACGATTAATTTTTTATCATAAAATGTAAATAATGGTTCTAAAATGTATATAATTATAAAATTTTATATTTTTAACTTTAATATTTCTATTGGGATGATTTAAGTAAAAACAAATAAAATTACTATAACATTCATGAAGAAACACGGTTGAAAAAACAACACAATTAACACACAAGACAGTAAATATAATGATTGATTAGTAAAAAATCGGTGGTAAATGTTATAATAGGATAATATAGGATATTTTAAATATAAAATTGAAATATAATAAATTAATAACAAGATTAAAAATATTAAACTATATTTTAATTTTTTTCCTACCTAAATGAATAATGATGTAAGGGATTTATTCTAAATTTTTATTCCACTGAGACAGATATGGTAATATGCATTTTTTTCACTTTTTTGTGTGGTATATACTTGAAAATTGATTTATTTAATATGAATAAATATTTAATCATGATTATAAATGATTCAATTCATGTTTATTCTTTCAATTGGTAAAATCATAAATGTTACCAATTGTGTAAGAAACAATTTTACAATCTCACTTTATTTTGGAATTTCCTTTACTTTTATTAAAAAGATATTATCATTTATACATCATAAGATCCAATATTTTTCTTATACACAGTTTAATAATGTATTTCCTATACTTTTATCCAAAATATCATATCTTCGGAAAATGAATCAATAAAATAAATCATTAAACGAAAACATGATTCTATTTCTCTTTAAAAAGTCAATTTTTTCTCCAATATCCCTGTTTTTCAAAATTGTTTTAGAATAAATCTATTATTTATTGAAATTATTTATAATGGACGTTATAAGTGAAAATTAACTTTTAAAAATGTTTTTGAAGAATCATTTTTTATTTTTTCTGAAATATATTTAAAAAAAGTAAAATGGAATGCTTTTAACATATACACTGTTAATAGCAATCAGTTCTTTCATAATCATTTTATGAAATATGGATTATTCTATATGTTTTGAATGGTTTTATAATGAAAAATATTCTATAAAATATTTTTTTTATTTTTTTATTCCATTTTGTTTATTTTTACGATGGATATGATTTTATTTCAAAAAGATATATTCACGATGAACCAACGGTCGCATATCATATCTTGATTTATTTTGTGATTTTTAAATTCATATCGAGACCATTACTTATGATAAATTTTAATTGAATAATAGATTTATATTAAATATACATATTCTGGTATGATTAATATGATTAATTCATAAACTGTATTGTAGTTTTATAGATTGACGTTACATTGAATGTTATTTTATTAACTAGGGGAATATTGATACTTTTTACCATAACTCTATGTGGATAGTTATTTATAAGGAATATTGATCAGTGATTAAATTAAAAATTTAATATATGATTAATAAGTTTGGCATAAAGTGATTGGTGGGCCTTGGAATAACATAACTTCTCGATACATCTATATGTCTCATGAGAAAAAGTAGTTTGGAAAATTGAATTGGTTATTACCCATAATGTTAAATAATCTTTTGAAAGGTCATAATGATATAAATACTTTAATGCATACTTCAATGGAAGGCATTAGTTGGAATTTACTTCACTGATAATTTAATTATTGTTATCCATGGGGTTTTTTTGATAATATTGTTAGTGGATGCATTTTTTCTGAAGTTATTAAATTGAATATATTTTCTTTTAATTAAATTTACATATTGATTATTCCTTATTTAATTATGATAATTAAGTTATTGATTAAATGAAATTTGTATTCAATTGTTTACCTTTCATATTTATTATTACATGTTTATTCATGATATATTGCACTATATGTATTCCTTATATAAAATTTTATATTTCCATTATATTATTTCCCTTCTCAACATATGAAGAATAATTATTTGGATGAGATCAATGATACCAATTTTTTCCATTAATATATCTTTTTATTTTCCTAATGTAAAATGGTTATCATGTATGTATCCAGTTCTCCAAAACTACTAAACTAATCGATATTTTAGAATTTTTCCACCTGTATCTATGATATTGTAATAATTTAGACGTCAGCTATCTGTGAATTGAGTCGGGGAGGTTACAGTTGGAATATGAGAAAGATTATTTGAAATCATGGGCACTATATTAAGGGAAACATAATTTTTGGAACATAAAAATTTATTATACTTTGAGTATTGTCATATAGAAGCCTATTTATGTGTTGGTAATGTAGAGATTATGTGGGTTTTCTATGAAATTTATCATTTTATGGAACTATAAGTTTGTGGGGATTTGGAATAGATTCATATATTGGTAATTACTCTGAAAATAGTTGGATAAATATATATTTTCCATAATTATAGTTACAGGTGAGTGTTTCATTTGTTAATAGCTAGTTTGACACACATAAGGTATATGGTAATGATAATTTACATTTTCTTTAGAAAACATTATAACTGATTTGAAAATAAATATAAGCCCAAAGAATCCATATTTATGATTATGAGATTAATAATAAATAAATATTTTTACATATTTTAAGTCTTACACCTAATTTATAAAGGCGATTATGAATAGTATTAACTGAATTTTAAATATTATATAATCTATAAAATTTAAGAATCCATATTATCTATTTCTTATACATAATAAAAGAACAAATTCATTTTTTAGATAAAAGAAGCATTTTTAAAAAATGGAATTTTACAGCCTTTTAATTGCGAACCCATTTTTTTAAACCAATATTTGACACATTTATATATTTGATTTAAAGAAATAAAATTATTCTTTATAATAAATACATAAAAATTTAGTTTGGATAAACTTTTGGAATTTTTCTGATAACTTTCATAATTTGATAAATAGTGAAAAATACTAAATTTTAATTAAAAACAACTTTTTTAATCAAAATAATTTATAGTGTTAAATTATAATTTTGAATGGTTTTACAATATAAATAGATTATATTTTTTCCATTAAATCCAATTCTGGTCATTGGATGTAATTTCACATTTAAACTAGACATAAACAAGTGTCTATCTTTTGATATTTATTATTTCATAAAAACATGCCTTTTGTTTTTATTGTAAAAATTAATTTGAAATTAATATCTTACACTTCTATTTTTTTAATTTGGAAAAATTGATTCCATATTTGGAATCAGTAGATATAAGTTTTATAAATAGGTAAATTCTATTTTTAGCCATTTTAAATATTTAATTTCGTAAATATTTTATCTATCATGATTACAAGGTAAATATTGTATATAAGGGTAAAATATAATATTTTAATAATATTAAATTACCATAACATGTGTTCTAATCCAATTTTATGATACATATCCGATGATGGGAATCCTTGGGTCAAATTTGGGACCCCATGGAGCCACATGGGAGTAACAATGACATTTTATATTAAATAATTTAATGTAAAGACAATAATGACATAAAAAATTATCTTTTCGTGAATCAATTTTTATATAATGTTATATAATTTATCTATTTGACTATAAATATTAATCAGAAAGATAAAAATATTTCCTATAAAATCGTATTTTATTTTTAATTTTTAGATATTAAATAATTAAATTTATTTATGACACAATGATGATGCAATAATTACCTTATATATGACAGAATCAAATAAATTGTATTATAAGTATTAAAATAACTATAATTTCAAAGTTTTTATGAAATAAACGAATTTTATAGGTGAATATTTCATGTTAAGGTTGATTTTATTAATTTTTTTCTAAGTAATATTGCAGTTATGACTTTAACAAAAAACAATTATTAAATAATGTCAAAACTGACATAATTGAGTTCTTAAAACAAATACTATATTATTGGTTGATATAATGTTTCCAAAAATATAAGGTTCATCAAAAGGGAATAAATAATAATATATGTGTCATTAATGAACATGTTGTGGGTTATATTGGATGTTTATGGTTTGTTTAGTAACTATATAATATAAAAATAAAAAGAGACATGGTAAAATTCAAACTAATTAACTAAGAGTTAAATTCAAAAATAAGGTTAATAAAGTAACCCAAACCTGACTAAATCATATTGGTCGAGTGTTTTTAGACCCATATCTACCTTAGAATATAAATAAATCATTTTTAATCCATCAGAAATGGAAAATTATTTTATTATAAAATAACATTTCAAGCTTTTCCTAAAGTGACATTCACCTCCCTTATAAAAGGGCACTTCCCCTTCTCTAATTTTACATCTCCAAAGCCTTTTGGTTCGGCCAACCCCAGCCCAAATATCCTATAAAATCTCCTGCCTTCATCCTAGAGGTTATACTTTGGCTAGTAAGCCATCTTATGGATCCCTTTTGATCAAATCAAGAAGAAGAACCCGAAGAAGATGTAGTAATTTCACCACCCTCTTTCAAGTTCTTTTCTTCTTCCTCTTACTATTTCTTTGTTATTACCGTACCAAAATAATAAATCCAATACCATATATATATAAAATGTTGTGTTTTTATAAATATGATACAATCATATTCATTATTATATCCATCCAATGAATGATAATGTCACCATGCGTGCGTAAGTACAGCTTACCGTCTCCACGCCGTTGTGTAATTTGTTATTCAACAGTATGTTATTGAATCGATATAATCATGAGTAATATGTATATAAATAATGAATATAACTAACTAATGTCTCTATGAAATTAATATACCATTTAATTATACACCTTTAGGGAAATGATATTCTCGCTCGTGCATACGTACGGATTACCATCTCCACGATGCGATGAGATTCATTTCCACGTTCACCATTCATCGATGATTATAAAAATATATATATTTAATTTGTATGTAATATATGACATAATAATGATTTTGGATATATATATCTGTGTGTGTGTGTGTGTGTTTGTGTGTGTGTGTGTGTATTTATGTACTTACATGTATCTTATTCACTTACTTCCGTTCAATACGATATGAAAATAGAAACATTGTTTATGCATACATACGACCTACCATCTCTATATATAGTGTTTTCCATTTCATATATCTATCTATTAGAAATATTAATATTATAAATATATATGATATATAAATCAAGGTTTATATTCTGGAATTATTTAAATCATGATCATAATGATATGATCAAGAATAACAAGTTAAAACATCTACGATAAAGAAAGCGATTATTACCCGAATTGTTAAGATAACATTGAAATCATTATTAAATGGGTAGTTTAATGTCATAAATGAATCATGTATGATATAATAAATATGAATATGGTTCTGGTAAAATTTAATAACATACTATGGGAATTATATAGGATGTTATATATACCCTCGATCAAAAGAACGTTCAAGGTAAGGGTTAATTTCACAATCTCTTTATTATCCGAGATTGTTTTAACGTGAGTATCTACTAGGACCTCTTTATCGTCCACATCCATGTTTTCATAAAAATGTATTTTCAAAACATTTTTACTATTTTCTATACTATAGGTTAAATTAATTTATACCTTGTTTGAATTTTAATAAAATGATTTGAACGGAATCTTTCCGTCGTTTTCCAAACAAGGTACCTTATGACCATTTCGACAAAATTATGGTAAGAATGTTTTTATTAACTTATATGGAGGGTGTGGCTATTTTGCACCATTATAACACCAATGATGCTTCCCCTACAAGCTCATTATAATATTTTCAGAATAAATGTATACTTTTATAAATTTGTGACTTTAAATGATTTCAAAAAGGAAGGAGTTATTTCTTTCAAATAGTTTTGATTTCATCTATGTCAACATCCTTTAATGGATTTTATACTTTTTTGAAGTTGATTCATTATGATACTAATGTTTAATATTTTATTGAAGGTTTTTTGATATGTTTGACTATGGATGTGTTATTTTTATACCATTTATGGTTTATGGTTAAAGTATTGACATTTCATATGTTATTTTTAATACGAATGTTTATGTTATATTTCAACCTTTTCTTAAGATGAAGGAATTAGAATAGTATGTTCCGGGTTGGGGACTGGTAAATGTATGACCTACGGGTTGGGGTCTGGTTATAGTAGACTCTCTGGGTTGGAGTCCAGTTATAGAGGGTCTCTGGGTTTAAGTCCCATTACAGAGGCTCTTCAGGTTGGAGTCCAGTTACATTGGCTCTCTGGGATGGAGTCCAGTTACAAAGGCTCTCCGTGTTGGGGTCTAGTTACAGTTATCCCCTAGGTCCTAGCAGGAGGCCTTGACACAAAAATTAATGTTCGGTACTATACATTCTCTCATTATAAAATTAGTTATTACATGTGATTATTTGACTAGTAGAATATCGATGGGCATGTTTATATGGTCATGTTGGTTTATTTTTTCCATATTATATTCCAGTTTATGTTTGAAAGGTTATTACACATCTTTCCTTAAATGTTTATAGCTTCCGCTAAATTATTTAACCTTATTGAGCATCTGATATCACCCATTTCTTATGTTTTATATTCACAGGATATGAAGATGTTAGTTATTTGTGACTTGCAAGAATAATCTATGAGGCTTGGATGTTTCAAATGGAATTCATTAGTTTTGTTTTTTCTTTTCAAGTTTTAATGTTGAACATCATATATGTAATCTATTTTCTGAGATTAATAAACTGATATGTCCTTTGAGACTTAATTCCTTATATCATTACAATATTATGTAATAAATCATCGACTCTGGGTAACTAGGGTTAGGGTGTTAGAGTTAATCTAACTAAACAAATAAATTAGATTAAAATGCCATTTTGTATTAAAATGATGTATTTTTCACATCTAATCAAAATATGAAATTATCAAAAAATTACCAAAATTTAAAACAAGTTAAATATTGTTTCCCAAGTTCCAAATAAGATATTCATTTTTCAAATAGAATTTATAAAATTGTTAAAAATAAGATTTAAAATTGGTATGCCATCAAAAGGCGGGAAAACTTTAATTTTTCCAAAATACTTCTTTTATCTGAAAAACTGTATTCATTCTTATATCATGTTCTAGAAAATACATAATAATAATTTTAATGTTATATAAAATTCAATGTACAGTAAATACTAATCATAACTTCTAGATTATATAAAATTATAATTATATATCTTTTTTTAGTGAAATTTTGAATTGAGTACAATGCAATATATTGAGGACGGTCACTATTGCGTGTAATGAAAGACATGGATGTGTTTCATATAGTGAATGATTCTTTGATATTACGTATTACATAATCCAAAAATATTTCTTTTATGGATTAAATAAAATATATACCCAATTCTACATGACTTGAATTATATCAAAATAACATGAAATTGTGTGTAACACAAGGCAAGTATAGTGTTGCACATACTGCAAGCTAATACAATGTTCCATATACCACAAGTTAATCATGGTGTAACATACAACACAAGACATCAATAAAATTAAAAAAAACTGATCTCATAAAATATCATCAAAGTAATTAAAATGAATCTATCTCATAAAATCTTTGGGTGTTACAATATAACCCCATTAAAATGATTTTCTCTCTATAAATTCATTGAAGATTTAAATGTTTTACTACTTGAATGTTTCATTCATAAAAACCCACATTATAAAAAGGAATACTAAAACTTCATTATTAAATGGAATTTTAGAAACATAACAGTTACCAAAAGTTACTCATCACTGGGTTTCTATATAAGAGATCGTAGTTGAGAAGTGAAAATAGGGATATGGAAGAGAAATGTAACAGTCATTTTTTGATGAATAGTGTTAGAGAATAAGGATTCAAAAAGTTAACAACTGTAAATACATAAATATGCGATGATTTAATGGACCATATGATTCATCATATAATAAGGTACCCAGATATCATTTTTTATTTTCAATATATTTCTATAAAGATGAAATTTTTTGCATGATAATAAATACATACTTATTTTTTGTACAATCATACCATTTTTCATGCCTTGAAAAATTTCCACATCATCTCTTATATAATGAAATGAAGTTGAATATGTTGTTCGTCAGGTGTCAATAGATCATGTTATAGAATGATAGGCCATTCACTCTATCTCAACAAAAGGTTATCACATGTAGTCAAATATGAATAAGTCCACCTATAGTGAGATAATATATTAATCTTACAAAATTGAACCAGAATAAAACTTATACTATCCATAAGTGGATAACATTAGAATCCTTCCAAAAACTAAAAAAATAGTTATAATTTAACTAAATCTAATTAATGTTTTTATCACATAGCTTATAATGTAGTACTTTGTTGTCTCATTCCAAACATGTGAATACATTAATCATGTATACTTGTGAAACATGGTAATAACATGAATTACCTTATTAAATTAGTGGAAACATGTATTCTATAAAAATTAACTACATCCACACACAAAAAATAAAAAAAAATTCTATATACTCAAACCATGATATCGCATTAACCTTATATCTGTCATGACTTCATTGATACTATCGAACTCCTCTTTATCTCTTTATCTCATAATTATGCACATATAATGTTCTTTACAAGAATATTTCTATCAATTTTCAAGGTTATTGGTAAAATATATTAATGGAAACCCACAATGAATCAATAATCATATATTTCCAATATTCCATAATACTATAAAAGATATTCAAAAACAATATTTTGGAATCCCATTACATAAACTCTTAATCATTCAAACACATCTTTGTCACACTCAACATTAACAATAATGATTGTATGTGATTTGGCTCTATCTTTGGCCTTAAGAGGGTACTGACATTGATCATCAACCATAACCCTTGGATTAGGGCATTGGTTAGCATAATCCCCATTTACAACCACTTGTAGCATTGACGTTTGGGTGGTGTATTCTCTATAGTCTTTTCTCTGTTTACATCATTAGAAAATAGTTTCACATTACTTCCACACTCAACATATAGATGGTCATATTTTCGGGCATAAAAACATTTGTTAGTCCTCTAAGGAAAATCTACACCATGCTACATTCCACACATTGATCATAAGGAAACATTCATCTTCTTTTGACAATTGTTTTATTATTTTTCCTTGAACTCCATCTTTAATTCCTTGCCAAAACCATGAGATGGATATGTTACACCAACATCTAGTTCTAACTTTATAGTTCAACATGCAATCTATTCATAGATACTAAATTCTTTTATAGATAATTACCTTCAAAGACTTGGTTTTAAGCTACTGAAGAATCGATCAACATTACTTTTATGTTTCATGATAAAGACAAAATCCTACGTTGAAAGTGTTGTAAAATTTATCCCATATGTTCCAAAAGATTCATCATCCTTTTTCTTAATCTCAAGGATCTCATTTTATATATTTTATTGAAGAAAACAAGGAAATTAATTAGAGAAAATAAGTTCTAAAACTAATCACAGTTAATAGATTCAACTTCATCTTGCTGCCTTTTATTCTTGATTAGAGTCTATAAGTGGTCTGCTTCACCTTCTAAACAATAAACCACTAAATTGACTTTTTTATGTTCTGAACAGCGAAGGATGGAAAAAATATTTTCATTGGTACTAATCCATTGTTCATCAACATGTGGATTATAAGACCCACTGAATGAAGGTGGATTTTCCCTCCTGAACGAATCTATATAATGTTGTTCAAATCTCTACTCATTTGGAAGCCCATGATTATTTATAGCATGTGTATGTATAGAAATAATATTTCTCATTCCATCTCCTATAATATTTGTTTGTTCAGGAGGAAAATAATTGCATTTCACAATGTATTGATCATTAAAACAGTTCATTTGGGTTCTATCCATTGTCTAAAACGCAAAAAGAATAGTGTGAGAGGCAAAAATCATACTAAGAATGCAACATAATAAAGGGGTAGTACATTCAATCTCTAACATCATAGGTTTAATCTTATGTTATTCATGATCATTAACATAATTATAGGACTCCAACATATAGTTATACTTACCCTTAGGGACATCCCTATACATACATTATAAATATCTCTAGGGATATCACTAATGTTTTCACATCCTAGTTTCCAATGATTATATAAACCTTTGCTCAGATACCCACTATTGTGACCCAAGCATAACGTATATGTAAATTAAATTTCTTTTGAGGAATACATAATACATTAAAAAATAGAAACCAAATACCATATTTGTATAGTGAATTTGGACACTCAAAACACATTCTTCTAGATTGTTTAATGATCTTAATCATCTCCCATAATGATCTTCCCCATTTGTTTTTCTACATAAAACCATTAATAATATCCAAGGGAAAAGAATGCATAAAAATAATCTGATCAAATGATAAGGGTAAACACGAATAACATAAAATAAACATGAAGATAAGATTGTAAAATCATGATTTTTTTTTAAAATGTCACAATCAGGAATCAAGAAATACATCATGGTAGTTCGTAAGGCATAATTCATAAATGAACATAAACCATGATAAAATAACTATGACATAAAGCATGGAATTAAGTATAACAAATAAGCACATAATATGACTTCCATAGTGGCTAGTGAATTGCTTCCAAGACCATTATAGTGGACAATGTCTATTACTGAATTGGGTTTACTTGACATTCCATCCATGTATTACTGAACTTAATTTACATGTGGTTTTAGCCCTATATTAATGAACCATATTTACTAGTTACTCCATTCTTATCTATCTTATGAGATATAAATCTTTAACCAATGCATTGGAGAGAGATATTGGTCCCACCCATATAACGACCCATACTTTACATACATTGTTAATACTTCAAAATTGAGGCATACTTATTACAACACATAACAAATCCACGAAAGGACCGTATAGGTATAGTGTCTTTAGAAACTGAGATACATAAACAACTGGTTCATAAAGCATCAACTTTGCCTCCCACTTATTTCATCATATCTAGAGTCCCTTTTTGGCATATCCTACTTAATAACCTTCTTCCTAACCTGGGGAAAGAAAAAATTCAAAAGGGTGAGCTCAAATGCTCAGTAAGGGTAAACAAAAGAAATATCAATCACATCGTATACACAAGAACATAACTTTTGGAAATATTAACCTGAAAAAGAGATCATAATTTCATAACATGGGATAAATCATGGCAGTGAAATGTAATCACAATAATAATAACATAAAACATGAAACTTTGTGGCATGCACACATAATCATAGAGAATCATTTCTTGTTAGTCAAGACTCATTTCCAAGACTATCTTAGTGGACAAAGTCCCTTTCTGAACCGAGTTACCCTCGTTTCAGTCTGGTTTCACTGAACCGGTATAACCTACCATTCCAGCCATGCCTATCTCATGTGATATAAAATCTTTACCCAATGCATTGGAGGTAGATATAGGTCCCACCCATCTCATAATGATACCGTTCTTATGGGTGCCACAAAATCATAAACCACACATCATAGCATAACCCATGTAATAAAAATGGGATTCTTAAACAACATGACATCATAGAACATTTCATATAAGATAAAGGAATTCATAAAAATATTTCCATCACAACATAATAAAATCCATGTAATAATAGGGATAGAAACAGAACCCTTTATTATCTTAGATGGAAAATAATTTTGATAAAACACTTGAACTCCATTCTTGAGGAAAATATCCTTTCTACTTCAAAAACACTTTTCCTTTCTTAACAGGTCGTACAATTATAAACTAAAAGAAGTTGATAAAAAATAAACTTCAAAACTTGTAAAGGAAGCTTCTTGGAAATAATGTTTTAAAAATCCATTCATGTCGTATAAGTTAAAAAAACATTCTTCGTACTTTTGTCGGAAAAGTCAAAAAGTACCTCGTACGAAAAATGACAAAAGATTCCTTTCATATCTTTTACTAAAAACTCATCGAAGGGTAAAATTGGATATAAACTATTGTAAAAAGATATAAATATTACATATTTAAGAAACATGTATGTGGATGATAAAATACACCCCAATAAATACCAAAGTATAAACAATCTCGGATAAAAATGAGATTGTATTATTTCCCTTACCTTAGGTCTGTTTTTATTCGTAAGTGTCTGAACCTCATGTATAACGATTTAAATAATGTTATTGACTTATTCCATAATCATTCTTATTTTTATGACATCATATATGGTCATATTCTTAGCTTCTTAGTAGTAATATTTAATTCCTACTTGTTATTTGGGTGTTTATAACTTTTTGTTCTTATGCGTGTCTTGTCGAATAAATTCTTATTCTTCTCTTTAGGTTATAGATACCTCATTTCAAGAATGGTATTAGTGTAATATATATCATATTCATTCATTCAATTCATTTATATAATCATTATGAAATGAAGATCATGTAGAACGAGTCGCATCACATCGTCGAGACGGTATTCCGTACGTACGCATGAGTGATGATATCGTTCCTATGCTCGTGGAATTGTATTGGAGTGTATGTATACTTTTTTAGAATCAGTATCAATTTATAATAGTAATATATAGTCATTATTTACACCATTATACCCATCCATGTAAGGTGGTGGTGGAAAATAGATTACACCACGGCGTGGAGACGGTATTCCGTACGTACGCACGCGCGGTGATTTCTTTTTCCGTAGGATGGATAGATGGTGAAATAGGGTTGTTTCATACTTATAATAACATATCAGTATATGAGTGATACTGATGTTATTACCTCATAATGAAACAACTAAATAATAAGAAGTGGAAGATGAAATAAAGATGAAATAATCGGTAACGGACATTACCTCTTCTTTGAAGTGCTTCTTGGAGACCTCCTTTTAGGGCACTAAAATTGGTCTTTAAAGAAGACCAAAACCTCTAGGATGTCTCTAGGGAAGTGGAGAGGAGGAATTGGAAGGGGTTGGCCGAGCTAGAAGTCTCAATGTGGTGTGAGGAAAAGGGGGAGGAGGTGCCCTTTTATAAGGGAGGAGAGGGGCACCTTTGGGAGAACTAAAAATATTATTTTATTATAAAGTCAAGTTCGGTTTTAAATAGCTCCAAATTGATATATTTTGAAGCTAAGGTGGGAATGGGTCGAAATACTCTCATCAAATAGAATTTAGACAAGTTTAGGTTCCAATTTTAACCTTATCATTTAGATTTAACATTAAATTAAATAAGTTTACTTTTACCGTGTCTTCTTGTGTTCTTATACTATAAGGTTAATAAACATACTATAAGCAGCCAAACGAACCCCAAGTTGTTTATTATTAATATATATAACTGTATATAATTCATTTGTCCGAACCTTAGATTTTTAGGAATAAAATAACAATTAATAATATAATATTTGTTTTAATAACTATTTTATGTCAATTTTGACACTATTTAGTAATTGATTTTTGTGAAACTCATAACAGAATGATTAGTTCGAACCAAGTTACTTAAATCAATACTAACATGTCATATTAACCTAGAAAATTAGTTTAATTCATAAAAGGTCTCAAATTATCTTTATTTGGGTATTTATAATATCAATTATGTCAATATTTCATTAATAAGATAATTACTGCATCAATCGTTGTGTCATAAATAAATTAAATTATTTAATTTCTAAAAATTACAAATAAAATACCATTATGTAGGAAATATTTTTATCGTTCTAAGGAATATTTACAGTCGAATTTATCTTATGTATAACTCCATAAAAAATTATTTACTTAATAAACTTTGATTTTAACTATTTTAACCCTTCTTTAAATAAATTAATAATAAATGTCATAATCTAATCCAAGTGGGCCTAAATGGTCATATTTTATTCCTAAGTTTTTTTTGGTCGAATTACACTTGTCCAATAGAATTAAGACATGTGTTATGGTAATAATAATAACATTTTTACCCTTAATTGCCCTATTTACTTTTAATCGTGGTAAAAAAAGTAAAAAGTAACTATTCACCAAAAAAATTATTTTTATCTCATTGAACCACATATTAGTCCTTGATATTAATTGTGTCGCTCGGAATTTTTGAAATTCCACTCACAGAAGCGGTAAAATTACGTTTTATGAAAAATTCAGTTTTTTTAACTACCACTTAGTGGTTTCACTATTCATCAAAAATTGAAAGTTTTCAGAAAAATTCCAAAATTTTACCCTAGGCTAATTTCGATATTCCGAATCCAAAAATGAATTCCATTTTGAAAAATAAAATTTATAAAATTTCAAAAAGTGGTTATTACTATTCAGAACGGCTAGTTTTAATAATATTTTAAAACCATATCGTTGTTTAGTGAAACTTGGTATTGCGTACGACGCAAGCTACCGAGGAAGGTCGTGATTTAGTGTAAAGCAAGCCAAGAAAGTGTTGTGTAGAAAAATATTCCTTTGATGATTTATATAACATAAAAGTCTTGGGTGTTATATTCTACCCCCCTTAAAATGAATTTCGCCCTCGAAATTCGTCACTTTGTAACAAACAGATGAGGATACCTCTCCCTCATCATATCCTCAAGCTCCCATGTATCTTCTTCTAATTGGTGGTTCCTCCATAAAACGTTCACCAATCGAGTGGTCTTGTTTCGTAGGACTTTTTTGCTACGATCCAGAATCTCTATCGGTTGTTCTTCATAAGAAAGATCTTGCTCCAGCGGTACAACTTCTGAGCTGAGTACATGTGAAGGATCAGGTATGTACTTTCTCAGGAGAGATACATGGAACACATCGTGAACTTGAGAGAGACTCGGTGGAAGCGCCAATGGGTAAGCTACCTTCCCAACACGATCCAGTATTTCAAAATGACCGATATATCTAGGGCTCAACTTCCCCTTCTTTCAAAATCTCATAACCCTCTTCCAGGGAGATATTCGTAAGAACACTTTATCACCCACTTCAAACTCTAGGTCTTTTCATCGGTTGTCGGCATAACTTTTCTGTCGACTGTGAGCTGCTCTTATGTGTTGTTGAATAGATCTGACCTTTTCTGCCATTTCATCAACGAGATTACGTCCTAATAGCTTTCTTTCCCCAACTTCATCCCAGCAAGTTGGAGTCCGGTATTTCTTTCCAAAGAGAGCTTCATAAGGAGCCATCTGAATACTGGAGTGAAAGCTATTATTATAAGAAAATTCCACCAAAGGTAGGTGTTGATCCCAACCACCTTCTAAATACATAGAGCAAGCTCTCAACATATTTTATAGGGTTTGAATTGTTCTCTCAGACTGACTATCTGTCTGAGGATGATAAGCAGTGCTGAAACTCAACTCTGCATCCAGAGTATGCTGAAGACTTCGCCAGAACTTCGAGGTAAATCTCGAATCCCAATCAGATATAATAGAAATTGGTACTCCATGCAATCTTACCACTTTCTTTACATATATCCTGGCAAGCTGGTCCAGAGATAAATCCTCTCTAATAGCAATGAAGTGTGCAGACTTTGTAAGATGATCAACTATGACCCAGATAGCATTATTACCTTTGGATGTTTTAGGAAGTCCTGTGACAAAGTCCATAGTGATGTTTTCCCATTTCCATTCGGGTATGGGTAATGGTTGTAACATCTCCTTAGACTTCTGTCTCTCAGCTTTAACTTGTTGACAAACCAAGCATTGAGAGACATATTCAGCAACATCTCTTTTCATGCCATCCCACCAGAAGTACTCTTTCAGGTCCCTATACATCTTCATGCTTCCAGGATGAATAGAGAATGATGAACTATGAGACTCATCCAGCAGCTCCTTCTTTAATTCGGGGATGGGAGGAACACAAAACCAATTCCTGAACTTTATTATCCCATCACAATCAAGGTTGAATTCAGGAACATTTCTCACCTTCTTTTGTAACTCGACATCTTCTTTCTGTGCCTCTTTAATCTTCACATGTATAGATAGTTGAACATTCATTTGAGAAAGATAAGATTTTTCCCCTTCCATTATAATTCCAAGATCGATCCTTTGTAAATCCATAAATATTGGATATTTTGTGATCCTCATCATGGATAAACTAGCATGGTCTTGTCGACTTAATGCATCTGCCACCTTGTTTGCTTTCCCAGGGTGGTAATGGATTGAGCAGTCATAATCCTTAATCAGCTCCAACCATCTTCTTTGGCGCATATTCAGCTCCTTTTGTTTGAAAATATACTTTAAACATTTATGATCAGTATAAATATCACACCTTTCACCATAAAGGTAATGCCTCCAAATCTTTAATGCAAAGATTACAACAGCTAACTCCAAATCATGTGTTGGGTAATTTTTCTCATGGATTTTCAACTGTCGTGAGGCATAAGCTATCACCATATCATTTTTCATAATAACACACCCCAATCCCTTCTTGGATGTATCACTATAGATCACAAACCTTTCTCCAATACAAGGCAGTGTGAGCACAGGTGCACTGGATAACCTTCTTTTCAACTCCTTGAAATTCTCTTCACATTCCTCCGTCCATACAAACCTAACTCCATTCCGAGTTGACTTTGTGAGTGGATTAGATAATCATAAAAAATCTTTCACAAACCGTCGATAATATCCAGCCAAGTTCTTTCGAAATGTTTTTCACAGGACTTAATGTGGAATAAGGTCAAGGATGGGATCAAGGGAATGTCATGCTATATAAAACATGGAACTAGACATGTTTCTTTTTAAGAGTTTTTTTATTATGGAAGCTTAGTAGAAGTGTCTACTTTGTAATCTTTTGAGATGTAATAGTTATGTTCTAATTCTCTAAAACTCTAAACCTGAAAAGATCCTCAATGTGAATTATTCATTTAATTCAATATTAAGTAAGGTTTAAGGCCGGGGCCTTATATGAACCATATGGAAAATTATATTGTAAGATATGGAATAATGCAACTAATTAAGATAATGTTGGTGAAATGAAACCTATAGGACCAAAAATGTTTAATATCTAATAACATGGGTAATAAATATTAAAGATCGTATTAATTCATCCCAATGTAGAAAAAAGAGTTATAACAAAAATTATATGAAGGAATTTTAATTTCTACTGGTAGATTATAGTTTCATGAAATTTCTTCTATCCTAGGGTGTTATAAGTTACACTGAGAAGGTAAAATTTATCCCCACATACATCAGACCCTTTCAAATTCTGGGAAAAATTGGATCTATGTATTATCGTTTTCAAATTCCACAAATCCATTATAAAATAAATAATATGTTTTACATTTCATAGTTAAATAATTACCTGACACACAAAATGAATGGGATCGCCTATGGATAAATATAATTAGAACCTGATATATCTTACTATGTGTATTCCATCAATATTCTTATTAATATAGATCATATATTAAGGAATCATATGACTTGAATGGTAATGGTATATTGGAGAATGAAAAGAAATATTGGAAGAAACATGAGAACTAGAGTATGTTATAAAGAATAACTACCACAATTTTTTTCTAGGAAATATCCACGATTTTTTGGGATGAAATTTTTATAAGAGGGAATAATTTAACAATGTGATACTTTATGATATATTTCATTTTATATAAATCAAATCTCCTTGATAAATTCTGATAGATGAAACCTCTAGCCTCAATTATAGTTCTTGAGATTTTTATCTTAATATAATAACAAAAAATGAATAATTTATTATTTAACTTCAAAAAAATATTAATTGTATAAGATGAATGAAAATTTTGAACATACATAGTAAAAATAAGAATAAAATCAATATTTGAAATTATCATTTATAAATTAGCTTATATGAATAATTAAAAATGTAGTATTTAAAAATTCCACATTTTATTTATAATATTTTATTATAATATGTGTAATTCAAAAAAAATTAACTATAAATATGTTATAAATAAAGATAAGAATATTTATATGTTAGAAGGATATTTTGTAGAAAACTAATTATTTTTTACAAAAACTATTTTTGTTCAAAAAATAATAATGTATGTAAAATTAACTTAATTGAAATAATATTCAATGATGAATGATAAAAATAAATGAATAGATTATATATCTAACTATATTAATTTAAATCCCTAAAATAAATATAACTATTAATATTGTTAATGAAATAACATCTCATACTTAAAAAATGAATTATCTGAAAAATGGTTTATTTACCCGAATTGTGGGTTTTTTTAAAAAAAATTAAAAAATTACACCTTTAGACATTGAATTAATTAAAATTATTATAATATTTAGAATAAAAACTATTAATATTATATATTAACAAAAATAATAATTTTTTCTACCAAATATGGTAAAAATAATGAAAATTATTTTGTGAGGTTAAGGTTAAAACAAGTTTACCAGAGGTTAAACTATGAATATAAGGGTTAAAATGTCCTAAAAACAAATCCAATATCAACTTTATAGAAAAATAATGACCTTAAGACATATAAGGATCTATAATGTTTCATTTTGGATCATTTTTTCTTGTAACAAACAAGGATATGATTTATTATTTTCCTAGATTCCATGTTTTTCCCCTTCTTAATTAGAAAAAGAATTCCCCCCAACTTATTCACACCAAGTAACCCATTTGGGTGAAATAATCCCGGCCAAAATTTCTTCAAAAAACCATTTTATACATTCTATAGTTTTTGTTCAACCAATAATTCCCAACCCTAGAGTACATAAGAGGGGTTCCAAAGAAGAGATCTCAATGATATGGTAATAATCATAACAAAGTTCATTATTATTCATTATTACTTTAAAAAAATTATGTGTTAAAACATACATTATAATAAAACCATTATACCCCGTATATTTATATGATACTATTTTAATTTAATAATATTTATCCATCTCCGTCTATATCAATTGAAGAAATAATCCATTACTCATGTGTACGATAGACTACCACCTCACCAACCGATGTAATTTGTCTTCCATCACTAACTCGCATTGATTCCAAAAATGAATGAAATAATTAATATATATGATAAATATGTCATAATATAATTTCCAAAAATTAATATATTAGTTAATTAATTACCCTATAACCCAATAAGTGAATGATATCATCATCCATTCATTCGTACATCCTACCCTCTCCACAAAGCAAGATGATTCATTTTCCATATACAAAATTCATGAATAGTTACAAAAAATATCTAATGACTAAATATGATATGTAAAAAATTAATATGATTTTTTATTTTATTTAACAATATTTTATACATAAGAACCAGAAAATTCATGATAAAACACACCTGAGAAAACAAGGAAATTAACAAACAAAATAATAAAAATAATCAAATATTCTAAACAAACTGGTGGTAAATGGATATAAGAGTATCATATAATATATTATAAACATCAATATGGTTCATGTTAGAAATTAAAATCACGATTAAAACTGTAAAAGATGAATTTAGAGTGAGTTTAAAACGAAGGAAGTGTATGGTAAGGTATTTTACATCAATTCACATTCTACTGAGACATATTTTTAATAAAAAGATCTTAAAATTTATGTAGTATATATACTTCTCCTATGATGTAATTAAAATAAATAAATACTTATTTATTATTATTAATGTTTCAATTCGTGTTTATTATTTCATGGGGTTAAAATTGTTAGTTTAAAAAATTCTAATAATCTATATTAGAATATCACAATCTTTTGGAATTACATTTACTTCTGTTTTTTTTTAATTTTATCATTAATCATTGATTAGATTAAACCATGTTTTTAAGAATTGGATTTTTATGGGGTTTCTTTATTTTATTCCCAAATTTTCTCTATTTTGTAGATGAATAAAATAAATAAAACTATAAAAACAATTTTATTTATTTAGAACACACACATATTTTTCATCCATGTATATATTTTCTATAATTCTTTTGCAGAAGTCCTATTATTTAAATAAATTATTTATTAAGTAAATTTTATGTTATAATTTAATTGTGATTGGGTTTTTTATTAATATTTTTTTTATTAATTGAAAGGTACATTTTCAACAAAATTGAAAATGGAATATTTTCAACATATATGATGATAATGGACATCCCCTTCATTATAATTATTTTTTGAAATATCGACTGTTAAACACTTTTCAAATGGTTTTACAAATAAAAATATTTTAGGAATTTTTATTATTATATTACATTCCCCTTATTCTTCCATATTAAATGATTTCATTTAAAAACCCAATATTATTAATAAACCTATTGTTACCGTTCACCTCTTGATTAATTTTGTGATTGTTAAATTTATATTGAGATAATTAATTTATTTTGATAATTTATCATTAGACATTAAATTTCACTTAAATATTCATATTATTTTTTGACGTTTATGATTGTTACAAAAACATTATATAATTTTTTATGTTGTATTAACTATGAATATTATTTTATTAACTAGGGATGTATTGATAAGGATTTATATTTTACACGATGCATATATTTGAAGAGAAGGAATATTGATTCATAAATTAAATCGATCATTTAATATATGAGGAATGCATTAGACATGTAGTGATGGGTGGATTATATTATAATACACCCTATTGTTAATTGGTAGTTCTAATGATACAATTCAGTTGGATTACATAAATGAGTTTTTACCCATAGTTTTACACCATCTTGTGAAAGGTCTTGACATTATTAACACCAATACATATGAGATCATGTTGTAAAATACTAAATATTTCCATTATAAATAATTTTTTAATTATTATACATGAATTTTTTTATTAATATTATACAACGAGACATTTTGTTTTAATGTTATAAAATTGAATATGATTTTAGTCATTTTCATTATCATATTGATTATGAATTATATAAATATGATAGTATAGTTATTGATTAAATGGAATGGTTTTTCCGTTATTTACCATGATATATTTATTATGTCTTATATATTTATGAATGATATTTTTGTTATTAACCCTTAACTATCATTTGAGGCCCCCTATTTTATTTCATTTCCCAAATATATGATAAATAATTATTTGAATGAGTTCAACGATACAAAATTTTATCCATTATTATGTTTTATTTTCTCTTCACAATGTAAACATGTTATCATGTGTGTATCTAGTTATCTAAAATTAGAAAAATGATAGTTCCTTGGGATGTGAAACCATGTATCTATTCAAATGATGTAAATTAGATAATGGAGCTAGGTTAATTGAGTCATAGTTTTTACAATTCATAATTTAATTAACCCTAATAAATAATTATAAACGATTACGATTAATTATTTTAAATTATATGGTTTGAGATAGGATCTCTGATGTTGTAATAAGGTGTGGATGATCATGGGTGATGATGAACAATCTATTAAGAGGGAATAACTCCAATAATGAGCGTTGTGGTCCTAAATTATCTCTATATGGTTTATATATGGTGTTTATGTGCATGTGGTATATAGTCTTCACATATATGGGTGATTGACCTATAATGAATTATTTTATTAAATATTATGAGAGTTACAAGGTTTCTAGTGCCATATTGGACCCATGAAAAATAAATTTATTTATTGATAATTTATGGATGAGGGATTGATCACTAATACAATATTTGGGTGTTTGTTGGAAAGGTAATGGATTTCCAGGTGATTATTCATATGGGGCCTAGAGATGAATCATATCCTTTGAGAAATAATACTGGTGTTTGGGGATAGTTTTATTCCCCCATAGTACATGAATACCATAGGTGGTTAAGAAAATGGTAGGACTATGGAAGGGTTTGGTGTGAGTGGAATGATGTAGGGTGACTTAGTAAAGTATATGGCCCATATTCCATCTCCATAAGTTTATTTTTGTATAGAATTGATAATGTGGATACTGAGTCCATTATGTAATCATAGTGATATTCTATCCCTCCAAGTGACATGATTCATCTATGGTAATATAAATATAATGACCAATTATTGAAATAAATTAATGTTATATAAGATTTGTTTAATAATTAAAACATTAAATAAAAAGACACCCAAAGACCATATTAGTTTAGTGCCTTTGGAAACTTGGATACCTAAACAATGGGTTATAAATGAGATACATTATCCCAAACTAGGTACTTAATGACTATAAAACTTCTTATACACATCGAAAATATTATGTATTTTCATAACATGGGGAAGGAAACATAAAAAGGGGTGATATTAGATGCTTAGTAACGGTAAACAAGGGAGGCATGTAAGCATTAAATTGAGCAGAAGAGTTTGATAACAGGAACAAAATAATGGAATACCATGCACTGTGTATCAAAGATCATAAACATGTATCTTAGAATTAGTTTCCAATGTTCATTAGAAATCAATAATATGTAAATAAGGAACAAAATTCATAAAAGCACAAAAAATGAATAAAACATCGAATTTTTGGAAAACACATGAACATATAATAATATTTTCATAGTTTTCATGGTATGGAATCTCTGGATATATTAGTGGGAAATGTCCTTTACTGATATGGGTTCATCCCCTTTCCATCCATATATTACTAAATTGAGTTCACTCATCGTTCCATCCATATAATACCAAACAATGTTCATTCCTCATTAAATACATGAATATCTCAAGATATATAAATCTTTACCCAATGAATTGGAAAGAGATATAGGTTCCACTAATCTAATAGTTAAATTATACATACATGTTCAAGAAGATCATAAAAAATAATATCATAACCCATGAAATGAATTGGGTACCACAAATATGTAATCTTATCATAACATTTAGGGGAATATGTATGTTTCATAATAATTTAAACATAAACTAAACACATGAAAAGAATATGGTTTAAAAATATTATAACATGATAATGGGTAATGAGTTAAATAAAAATCATTCCCTCAAAACATAAACCATCCATAGAAATAATACTAGTTAATCATTTAATCATATCCCCATAAATGAATGTGTAACACCAAATGATTTCATCTTATAAGGGAAATAATGTTGATGAAAATTTTAAAAATAATTCATGAGAAAAATATCATTCTTATTTTAAAAATGATTTTTAAATCATAAAGCATTTTAAAAAATACATTAATTGAAAATAATCTTGAAAACATATAAATAAATCATTGAAAATATATCAAAATACCTTTTCATTTGAAAAAATATAGTAAAGCTTGAAAAAAATCAATATGGGCCTTCCTTCAAACTTACTAAAAAAGAATGAAAATTATTTAGAAACCATTTATTTATAAATATATTTTTACGAAAAAAATTCATAAAAATTAAACATTTAAACATAAAGATTAAGAATCAAATAAATTATGTTGGGTAAATTTTCTGATTCCGTACGAGGAAAAAATAGTACTCATTTATCATCATTAAAAGCATAGAAATGTGCATCATTTTTAAATAGAAAGGAAGGTTCCAATTAATTGTTTTAAAATGTAAAATAATGGTATAAAATTCATATAATGGTCATAGGGTAAAATAGATTATTCATTGAAACCTTTTTATAAAACATTGTTTTGAAGGAATCAAAAATGTCCGACTTAAGAGAAAGGTAATGTCATATTTTATTAAAAACTCATAATAGACATAAGAACCAAAGAATAAAAAAATGGTAAAAGTTCATGATGAAATCAATACTAACCAAAGGTGATTAAAGTTAATTATTATTTTTTAAATATGATTCATAATATTTCACTAATGAAAATGTGATCATAAAGAATCTCAATAAATTGTGATATTGTTTCAATAAACTCTTACCATATGTTAATTTTAAATCATACTACCCATGTAGAAAAATGAGATTAAATGTATATTAAAATATCATTAAAATAATGGGGTTCCTATTATAAACTGTCAAAGCACTTTATAGGCCTCATATAAAAATATAGGTGTATAACATGGCATTTGTCTCAATGAATAAAAATTGTAACAAAATTACATTAAAATTTTTGTATCTTTTGAAACTTAAACCCCATGATAGAAATATAATAAATTGGTTAATTAAATAACAATATATTTATGTATAAGTTTAATAGAATACATTAATGGTCAGTATATAAATCACACAAAACAAGTGGGTGTGAAAAATGATTATATCTCATGGAAATAAAGAGTGAGATGAAATTACCTTACCTTGTGTCATTAATCTCTTCATAATCATTAAAAAATCTTTTATAATAAATATAAATTTATTATAAATCTATCATAAACCATGTTATTAATTATAATACCCCCTTTTTTTATTATTTCTTTATATTACCTGATTTTTAAAAATTCTATGTTAAGGATTCACATCGGGTATTATATACTTTGTTTTTCGCTTGTTTCTTAATCAATTATATCTCCGGTCCTTTTATTTTTATAAATATTCCCATAATTTAAAATGTGAAATATATATAATTTAAATCTAGTATATGTGTATTATAAAAATCCTTATAATATAGAAGTATCAAATAGAATACACCATTCACAGAAACGGTAGGTTGTACTTACACATGAATGTTATTTCTGTTTAATTTTCATGATGAAGGAATGAAAGTAATATATATATATATATATATATATATAATTTTCAAATTATAATTACTATATCATATATATCATATATATCATATATATTCACTTGACTCTTTCTTAATACATTCCATGTAGTGTATGAAAGAATCTGATCACATTAAGGGGGAGGTAGTCCACACTCCCTCGAAAAAAATTATCGTATTAACACAAAATAGAATGTATAAATATATGATTTGTAAGAGAATTATATAAGATCAATGAAAAATTATATATATAACATATATAATTAGAGATTCTATAAAAATTTCCAGCATGATAGGCGGTAATGGTAAAATGAACAATCATTATTTAGTCAGGTAGTGGTCTGTCGTACACCTAAACAGTATGTTTGTTACCCATTAGATAGAAGTGTGTGTAAGTGTAACTAGAAAACTTATAAGAAAAATATCCTAGTATACATAGCATACTGGTTTTTATTAAATAATTGAATAATAATATTTAAGGGAGTGGATAAATAAAATAAAATAAAATAAAGGAGTATGAGGGAGGGTGTTACCTCTTAATGGGGTAACCCCTTTTGGTTTTCACAAAAGGGATTCCCCAAAAATATTTCTACCCATGTGAGGAATTGAGGAGGACGTTAGAGATGATTGGGTGATATTGTTTCAGGATTTTGTTTCATAAAAAGTGGATGTAGATGTGTGAGTAAGTGGTAGGAGAGGAGGCCTTTTATAGTGGAGGAGTGGTGCTCATGATTTATTTTAAAAGAAAGGAAACTCTCCAATGTTTTTTTATTGAAATTTGATAAATAATTGTCCATATTAGATTCAAGGGAGTATAGATTTTAAATATTTCTAGCCAATGGATTTCTGAAAAGTGTATAGGTCATTTTGAGAATTAAGGTTATAGTCTATTCCCTTATTAATCTTAATGTAACCTTAATCGTTGATATTAATTTTACTTAATTTCACTAATATTTTTGATCAAAATCAAACTGTACCTTATTATAAATTATAAATGTTTATGATTCAAAATATGTAATCAATTTTTGAAGATTTCAAACACAAAAAGGTCGAAACATTAATTTTAATTTAGTCCCATAGTCGTATAGACAATGTAGATTTTTAAAGTAAAAAAATTCAAAATTTTATAATTTATTATATTAAATTATCAAATGAAATTTATTAAAATGACTTAAATTGTATTGAGTGATAAAAATAAAATATAATTATACTTTTAAAACAATTTAAAATATACTATTTTTTTTAAAATAATTGAGATGAAAAAAATTTTAAATTTAAATCCAATATTATTAAATATTCCATTAAAAATTAATACATTATTGAAAAATAATAAAAATTTATATAAACATAATTTTAATGTTTTTTTTTCAAAATATTAATTTTATTACAACATATTAAATCTATATAAGTTTGAAAATTGAAATTATAATGGGTTCTATATTAAAATATTTTAAAACTACTATAATAAAAATATTGTGTTTTATGTGTTGAATTGGTTTATTATTATATTATGATTATATAATCTATAGGATGATTATATATAAGCATTTCATGGATATATAACATATATATTACATTAATTTTAGTTACTAATTTTAATTAATTTAATTTATTAGGGTAAAAAAACATTTTGAACATAATAATATTGACCTATAAAAATACACCTTTTATATTCAATTGGTTCTTATATTCATTTATAAATAATCTGTTACTAATTAGAGAGTTTTATATTTTGTGGAAACCAAATATTTCAATATGTTAGTTAATAATATTTATAAAATATAATTTAATGGCTAGGTTATGTTTATATTTTTTTAATAAAATAATATTGTTCAGTAACGCTAGGTCATGCATGTAACACAATTCATAAAGGAAAGTCAATTTTTTATGAAATTTAATCATACCTCAATGTTCCTCATTAAAGAATATAACATCCATATTTCATGTAATACACATAATGAAAATATAGTTTTTTAATATAAAACAAACTATTTCTAGTGTTATGTGAAGAGAAAAATATCAAAAAAATAAACAAATTCAAAATAAAATTCACAAAATCTATGGGTGTTACATTCTACCCTCCCATAAAATGAACTTAACACTCAAAATTCATCTTGGTTATTGATTTTTAAAAATATTAATGTTACATTTATATAAATCCACATGATTAATATTAATTCTAAAACATCCCTTAAAATGGAATGTTGGAACCATTATAGTTACCCAAAGTAAGATGTAACTAGCTTTCCACATATAAGAACATTGGTTGGGAGTAAAGACTGGACATTGAGGAAAAAAAAATATTTACAGTGAGTTATTAATGTCATCAATAAAAAACCTGTGATTGATCAAAGATATGATAAGGGGCTCAAATTCATAAATCAGTGATGATTTCAATGACCATAAAATCAAAAAAAATTATGTTATTAGGTCAACATTAATTTTTTATCATTTTATAAACATTGATTTATTCTTTTATTGAACAGGAATATAATAATGAAAAATCTAATTCTTTTATTATTATTTTATCAATTTCTAATGCATTCATTACCTCAAGGAATGAAGGTCCAGAACCTAACATGGATGCATAAAGCACTAAAATAAAATTTTAGCATATCTTAAGGCCCATAAAATAATTTAAAGTATACCTATTTGTATCTTGAAAATAAATATTCCATAATATATAAACAAAAAAAGTAACACAAATATTAAATTATTTATATGTATTCATTGAATATAATTATATATTAACCAGGAAATTGTGTAGTCCAAAGGTGGGAATGGAACCCTTCTCATCCTTCAGTCATGGGTTCCAGATCCACGACCTTACCAGACAAGATTGGTTTCTATGAAAAATATATAATTTCCTTTTCAAAAACCAAAGAAACATAATAACCAAAATAAATTTTATTGAAATCCTTGAAATAAGATTAATCAAAAAATGGACAATTAAATAGGTGTATCAATAAAACATTAATACATTTATAGTTCATCCCAAGTATAACATTATATTTTCATTTTTGATTAAAATTATAACTTTTAAAAAAGATGAAAATAAAAATTATTATAATGAAGGTCATGAAAACAACTTAATGTTGACCCCCCATATATCAAAAAATATATCCTGGTTTTCACATTCCCAACATGTGAATACCCTAATCATAAATCATATTGAAACATAGTAATAACCAGAATTACCATGAATCCGTCTTTAACACATGAAATCTTGTGTATTTCAATGATTACATGTAAAATTCACAGATTCCAAGAATCCATAACCTTCATCCTTGATGATATAGACCACTTTTTCAATAATCAATTCCAATGAAATATTTACCTTCCAATTTATTTATTGATATCCAACATATATTTATTTAAAAATCATTATATTAGCTAAAATAACTTGTTAAGGGTTGAATCCCCTTATTCATAGTATCACATTACAATTATATCGCATTTCCATTCCATCAAAACCATCAAACATAAACATCTAAATACTATGAAAAAAATTAACAAAACAATCCTTGTACATTTCATCATTTATATTACATAATTATTGAATTTAAATACATAGTAACATTTATTATTACATAAAACCACTTTCCATTAACAATTCCAATGTAGTCTCATCAGCATTAGTAATATAACCATTACATGTACCACCTTATTGATTCTATTTGGGGGATTTCCATTTAGGATATGAATTTTCATATTGACCATCCATTACACACATAATGAATTTAATATTTAATGATGACTTAGTGATTTCAATATTCCCATCCATTTTGTTAACTAAACCCTTCATTTTCCCTTTTTAGTTACTTGTCAGTGTCCTTGTATTCCGTGGTCAAAACCCCTTTTTATTTCAATAAGAAAGTTACTTAGATGGTTTATTACACATTCTTGACATAAAAGAAACTGAATCATCTTTCTTCCCTGGTATCTAATACCTGAAATCTTAGTAAACTCTTTCCTTTTCCTCATTGGTGAGTCCAAGAGTTGGTCAAGGTACATGTTAGTCATCATGTTCCTTAAAAACTAATTGGGAATTATCACAACATCTGTAACTCCAATTTTCACCACATTGGACTTATCATCATATGATTTTACACCACATTCAATGTTAATATGTTTCCTTATGATTCCCACGGTTAGATAAAGAAAGACAACATTTAATAAAAATAGAGTATCATATTGGGGAAACACATAATCACGAAAAGTAACTGTTAGGATATGTGTGTTATGAAACCTCCCTAAATATATTACACCAAAAGGTTTATCCATGGATATTAATAGTCCTATTATATTATAATCCATAATAATGGTTCATTAAAAGATTTTGAAAATAAAAGGCATATCCCCTTAGGAGTGTTAAAATAGGTGTGAAAAAGTCGTATAGTCATGTACCATATTACACCTAGTCAAGACCATAACATCATATCAGAGTTGTTACTTCTATGTACATCTGTTCCATATCCACATCCACTTTTAAATATCCAAACTGGTATGTATTTCCAGAAAACCACTCACTCTATCCTTTACCATAATTCTTTGACATATTCCAATGATTTTCGTTATCCTTATTCATATCCTTAGACATATCCTTAGGGTTCCCACTATGGTTTTCTCATCCTTGTTTCTAAAGGTTAACAAAACAATCCCTATAATTCCAACATTAATGACCCAATATTGACATAAATTAATGTTACATAACATTTATATAACACTTAAAAAATTGCACAATAATACGTCCAAATACCATATAATCCTAGTTCCTTTTGATACATGGTAACATAAACACTTATGTATAAATGGGGTACATTATCTCCCACTGTGTTTTTCTTTATAAGTTCCATTCTTAGACACAACAAAAATAATAAGTATCTTTATAAGATAGGGAATGAAACATATAAAGGGGTGAACTTAAATGCTCAGTTAGGGTAAAAAAGTAAGACATTTATGCATAAAAATAAACATATGAGTATGATAATGTGATAAAAATAATGAAAGATCATACCATTAATATCGATGGTCATAAACATGAATCATATTTGAAGCTGTGGAAATTCATAAGATATCAAGAATAATGAAATAAAGAACATATTCCATAAACACATAACATACAAATAAAACATGAAATTTTTTGGAAACCCATAATCATATAGTATAATTTCCATGGTATCCCATGCATCGCTTCCAAGGCCTTATTAGTGGGAAATTTCCTTTTCTGAATCAGGTTCAATCCCCATTTCATCCCAACATTACTGAACCTAGTTCACTCGTCATTTCAGCTCTACAATACATAAACAAGTTCACTACTCATTCCATCCATGTATACCATGTGAGATATAAATCTTTATCTAATGCGTTGGTGGGAGAAATATGTCCCACCCATATCATAGTGAAATCATGCATAAATGTGCCCTATGATCATTAAAAATCATATCATAACCCATGAAATTAAATTGGAATCATATAACATTAATCAAGTCATAATGTGTGGAAAATGATATAGGTTTAATGATCATTTTATCTTAAACATAACCCATGTAAATAATTGGGTTTCAAAAGCATATAACCCCAGATAGAGAAACTTGTTTCTTAAAAATAATTCCATAAATTTTTTTTACCATTCATAGAAATAATATTAATAGAAATGTAAATCAGTTCTACATAAAGTGATGTTTAACTGCATTAGATTTCATATTTTATGATAAATAATTTATAGATACCTTTTAAAACATTTCTTGATAAAAATATACTTCTTCTCTGAATTTTTTTATTCATAAATCCCTTTTAAAACCATTTTCACAGAAAATAAACCTGAAATAATATATTTGATAATTTAAAATATATTGATATCCATTTTCCATTAAAAACATATAGTGGTACCTAAAAACTGTTTGAAAAATATTCTTCTTTGAAATGTAGGAATGAAGCTTGAAAATGATTTGAAAAATATTTCTGTGAAAATAGATGTTTGAAAAAAATTTCTTATAAATTATCTATTAGAACATGAAATGGAAGAATTAATGAACTGATGTTTGGTAAATCTATACTTGATTTATAAGGTAGAAAGAATATTCCTTTTTCATGGTAAAAATATTAGAAATGTGCCTCGAAATAAAAATAAAAATAAGATTATGTTTGTAAAAAATATATTTTTGAATAAAATATAAAATAATGGTAAAAATTTCTTTCAATTTTCATAGGAGAATATTATAATATTCTTGGAATCCTTTTTAGAATACATGGGTTTGAAAGAATCATATATTTCTAACTAAAGCGAGAGGTAAGGTAATATTTACATAATTTTTTTCTTAATTTTCATAAGTTCCAAATCATACAAAATTGTAATAAAACATGAATACATCAAGAATATACATAGGTAAATAAAATTAATAATTTTTCATGAAATATGGATGATAATATTTCACTAATAAAAATGTGATCATAAACAATATCAATAATAGGTGATATTGTTTCAATAAACATTTAATATATGCAACATTGAATCATAATCACCAGGTACGAATATGAATTAACATGGGGATTTAAATATCATGAAAAGAAGTGGATTCATTGTATATCATGTCAAATTTAGATATACAACTCATATAAAATTTAGGTGAATAACATGACATGTGTCTCAAAGAAGGAAAATTGAGACAACATTACTTTATCGATTTGGTAAATTTTAAAATTTAAACACTATGATTGAAAGATCATAAAATGGTAATGTAAATAACTATATATTCATTTATAATAGTCAAATAATACATTAATGGGAAGTATATGCACCAAAAAAATAGGTGAGAGGTGAATATGTAATATATCTCACAAAAATATAGTATTAAATGAAATTCACTTAACTTGTATATTGAATATCATCATACTCATTAAAAACTCCTATATAATAAATATTTACTTATTAAAAAAAGATCATGGAAAACTATTATTACTTCTAAGAATGTAAACTGTTTTATTATGGATTTATATAACCCACTTGTTACAATTCTATGTTAGGATTCACTTCGAGTAATATCTGCATTGTTTTTCTCCAGTGCCTTAATTTGTAATATCTTTGTTCATTTTATTTATATCAATATTTCCATAATGTAAACCATGATTGAAATATAACTTAAATTCAATATATTTTTATTATCATATATGTTATAATATATAATAATCATATTGAATACACCTTTCAGGAAGACAATAAGCCGTACAAACCCATGAATGTAATTTATGTTTAATTGTTGCGTTGAAAGAAAGAATGTAATATATATATATATATATAATTATTAAATATGATTTATTATATCATATATATTATATATATTCACTAAAACCATCCTTAATACATTCCTTGTAGTTTATGAATGAATCACATCATTTTTTGGGATGGTTGTACACACTTCCTCAAAAACAATTGTCGTATTATCAATAAATTGAAATTATAAAGATTTATGTTATATAAGAATTAAATAAGATAAAATAGAAAATAAATATTATATATAACATATATTAATATATTTTCTATAATAATTTACACCATTGTATATGGTGAAGTGAAAATGAACAGTCATCGTTTAGTGAGGCGGCAATCCATCGTACATGTAAATAGTATGTTAGTTAACCACTATATGGATGTTTTTGTATGTGAGGTCAATAATTCAGAATTAAAACATCCTAGAATATTGAGGATTATGTTTTTGTTATAAAAACATGGAATAATATAATAATAGGGAGTGAGGAATGAAAATAAAAGAAAGGAGTTTGAGGGAGGTTGTTACCGCTTAATCGGGTAACTCCGTTTGTGTTGCAACAAAGTGATACATTAGAAAGATTTATTGTAATGCCCCGACCCTAGTTACCCAGAGTCGGTGCATTATTACATAACATTGGAATGATCATGAGAAAGATCAAGTCTCGAAAGACCGATTAGTTTAGTAGCCTTGGAATAACTAGATACATCCATAAATTTTTACATTACATCATAAAAAACATCTTGTCTTCATATCCCCTCATACTATCCCTGCAGGTCATTCATAAATTACTTCTTCATAATCCTGGAAGAAAAAATAAAACATTGAAAGGGGTGAGCTCGGATGCTCAGTAAGGATAACAATATAGCGGAAGCTTTCATAAATAAGCATAAACACTTAAGGCAATGTATAACTAAAACAAAAGCCTTTGAAACTTGAACTTCAGCATAAAATGGCAAAGGTAAAATGAAATAATGCCATTTACTTACTCACATGGATATTCTACTAGTCGAATGATCACATGCAATATCAATAACCACTTTCATAATGATGGAATGCATAATGCCAGACTATCATAACCACATAGCCAAGGCCTCGTGCCAAGACTACAAATAAGATTTTGCCAAGGCCTTGTGCCAAGACACTAGTTTGTCTCATGAGACCTACCGATGCATCGAGGAGCTATAGCGGGCTCCACCCGTCACTTATTAAGTCCAATGCATTCCTCATATGAATAGGTTTAAGCATAAAATAAACATTCGTATTAAAACTAGCATACGAAATGTCAATACTTTAACCACAAACCATGAATGGTATAAAAATAGAACATCCACAGTCAAATATAACTCATTTGATACAATATGGAAGATTGTATTGTATCACATTAACCTCAATCATGAATAATGAAGGATGTTGACATAGATGAAAATAATCATCAAAACTATTTGAGAGAAATATCCCCCTTTTCTTGAAAACATTTAAAAGTCACACTATTTGTCAAGAAGCCATTTTAAAATAGATTTTTGAATCAACGTTCCCCATACCACTTTGAAACCTTTTAAAAGGATTTTTTATTTCTAAAATTTAATGTCCATATAAATAAATCCTTAAAACCATTTTTAAAACATGGACATTAATGAGAAAGATTTAGATGAATAAGTCTTTAAAACATTTAAAAATGGTATTTTAGTTAGAGATTCTAACCAAAAGAGAGACACTTGAATGAAAATAATTGAGGTAATAAAAACTTTGTAATATCATGAGAATAAAGGGAATTCATGATATACTATGTCAAAGTACATTATATACACCAAATAAAAGTGATTTGGTGTATATCAACAAAGAAGTATCAATGGAATGTAAGTTGAGATGAAATCTCTCATAAAGGCCATATCCTTAGGTTAAGGATAAATCAACAACATAATTATGTGTGAAAAATATAAATACACTAAATATGATTGGATATTCAGTGTAAAACAATCAAAGTATATTCACACATATTCCTGTAAAAACAACACCAACGAATTGGATGTTTAACTCAACAAATGGTGAATGAGTTAAAATTACTCTTATCAAATTCATATCAATGACTTGAGAATTTTCAATGGAGTGATTATGTGTATCAAAAGTATATCCACAGGAAGGGGAGTGGAAATTATAATCAAACAAATAGTGATTCCAGACATAATCTTGGGGTAATATAATCAATGAAATATGCGTAAAGCCAAATGAGTGGAAATTGAAATGTCAAATTCCCTTATTGATTAGGTAACTTAAGAAACAAACACCCATGAAAGAAAGATCATACCATGATGATGTAAATACCCATAAAATAAAGTATATTACACAATGAATACAATCATGGGTAGTACACATACACCACATGCAATAATTAAGTGGTGATCAATGGAATTCTCACGGAATTAAAAGTGAGACAAGAAACCCCTTACCACGTTAATCAACTGAGTCGCATGGCCAAAAGTTAATAACCACCAAATGATTTACAGAATAACATGAATATAAAGTGAATCATGATAATATATATCAAATGGAAGTACACAATACACCACTTTCAATAATTTAGTAGCGAACAAAGGAAATCTCACGGAATTGAAAGTGAGATAAGAGAATCCCTTACTTTGTACTTTTTCCTTGGTCGATGGTAGGTTTACCTCCTGTATAATGGTGAAATAATTGTTATTGAATAATACAAGAATCATTTACTTTAATATGATATCATATATGATCTTTTAACATTGATTTGTTAATAATATCTTAGAATTATCGTCATTTCAGGTGTTAACGGGTTCATTTTACTTTATATTCTTTGTTATGTGAGCCATATTCGTTATTAATGGGATGTATATTATTCATATCCAGAATGGTATCAAGTCCTTAAACATCATTTTTAAATCATCAAATGATAATTATACTCGAATGGATACGATGGAGAATGAATCTCATCGCGTTCGTGGAGACGGTAGTCCGTACGTACGCACGAATGCTACTTCCATTTAATTTTTATTTTAAAAGAATCGAATCCAAATGATACATAGGTATATTACTATTCCAGTAAAATATAATATTTTATACATGTTACTTAAGTTCATTAACACCATCCTTTATACGTTCCATGTGTCGTATGAACGAGTCATATCATTTTAAGGGGGCGGTAGTCCGCACTTCCTCAAATGAAATTATCGTATGTATATACAACATGAAACGAATAATTGTATGAAATAAAATGGAATTACAGAAGCTTACATATAAAATATATATCATTAATATCATATTTAATTACAGTTCCATCCTAATGGCCACCATGAGAGGCGGTAAGATGTATTTGAACAATCATCGTTTTGTGAGGCGTTAGTTTTCCATCCACAGAAACATTATGTTCATCATCCATTAGATGGAGTTGTGTGAATGTGTAGTTTTAATCCTTCTTATAACAACATCCTAGTATATTTTGGATACTGGTGTTGTTACAAAAGAAAGTAAATAAAAAGATTTTGGGGGTTGGAGAAGCAAAATAATTGAAAATAATTTAAGAGAAAATGTTACCTTTAATTTAGGTAACTCACTTTGGTTGAAACCAAAGGACGTCTTGAAATGCTTTCTTCCTAAGGGGAAGCTTCAAGGAGGAGGAGAGGGATGTGGGAAGCTTATTTGGTCAGAGTTTGGACGAGCCAAGTGGCTTGAGAGGTGTGAGGAATGAGTAGAAGTGGTCTCCTTTTATAAGGGAGAGGAGGGGCTCTTTAGGAAAGAGTGAAAGTATTACTTTATAATATAATTATATTCGGTTTATAATGGTCCAAAAATCATTGAGGTCGAAGATAAGATGACTCATATTCTAAATAACCTCAACCAATAAGAATTGGACTGGTTTTAGATAATATTTTAATCATTATAATCTTATTTATTTAAATGATTTATTAATGAGGTAAACATTGCATCATTATTGTGTCATTAATAACTTATATTATATGATGTCTAAAAATTATAAATAAAATATCATTATGTAGGAAATTATTTTATATTTCTAATGAATATTTATAATCGAAAATCCAACATGTATAACCCTATGTAAAAATTGTTCTTTTAAAAGATGTAAGCTTATGCCATTTTTGTATTCATTTTAACTTAATTAAAATAAAGTGTCATTATCACTTACAAGTGGATCAATGGGGTCCCAAAATTGACCCAAAGATGCCCATGGTCGACCATGTATCAACCAATAGGGTTAAGACACGTTTTAGGGTAATTTATTATTATTATAATATTATTTGTTAACCCTTATTTACCGGATTTACCCTTAACCATGGTAAATAAAATATTTACCGCAGTAATTATTCAAAATGTCTAAAAATAAAAGTTACCTATTTAAACAATTTGAACATCCTGATTCCAAATATGGAATCCATTTTTCTAAATTCAAAACACAGAAGTGGAAGAAATTAATTTAAAATTAATTCCCGCTGTCAAAACAAAAAGCGTGTTTTTAAGAGATAATAACTATCAAAAGATTGACACTTGTTTATGTTCGGTTTAATTGTAAAATTATGTCCAATGACCAAAATTATATTAAATGGTAAAAATATATTCTAAATATACTTTAAAACCACTCAAATTCATAATTTATCACTATTAATTATTTTGATTAAAAAAGTTGTTTTTAATTAAAATTTAGTAATTTTTACTATTCATCAAAATATGAAAGTTATCCGAAAAGTACCAAAATTTCACCTTAGGCTAAATTTGATATTCCGAATCCAAAAATGAATTCCATTTTGAAATATAAAATAGATATAATTTTAAAAAATTAAGTATTACTATTCATAACGGCTAGTTTGATCGGTTGTGGTGTGTGTTAAAACTCGAAGTTGTGTACAACACACGCTACTGTTTTATTCAAAGGAAAGCGTACCGTGGAAGCTTGGGATGTTTTATTTTAAATTTTTTGATGTCCCCATTTAGTCAAAAGGTTTAAAATATTTTATTTAAAAAGGGTTCACTATTTAAAGTTGGTAAAACTACAATACTGAAGAAGAATTTGTTCTTACATTATGTCTAAGAAACTCATAATATGGATTCTAAAATTATAAGGATTATATAAAGTTTAAAATTTACTTAATACAATTCATAACCTTTTTTGAACGTCTTGTTTGGTAAGTCATGGTGCGCTTGAACTCGGTGTTGCGTGTAGTGCAAGTTATTGAATTATTTTGAAGAAATAACACACTATGAAATCTTGGGGTGTTACATTCTCCCCTCCTTCAATAAATTGCGTCCTCGCAATTTGAAATTGTTCTTCGAAAATAAAAGGTTGAAAATAGAAAATATATTTGTGGGAAAACCCACATCGGAAATTGGTTTACTAAAATTTAGTCTTAATATGAGGAAAAGATAAATGAAAGGGTCACCACCAAATTATGATCTCGATTAGGTGAACATTGGTGGCAATTAGAGACATATAATTGGAGGAAAACGTAAATATTTATAGGTAGTGGTTGAGGTCATCAATCACAAACAAGTATAAAATTGAGGTCCTTAAACTCATCAATCTATGATGATTTGAAGTACCATCGGTTCAACAAAATATAGGGTATTGGGATCACACATTTTTGACATTTCAAAATATCTTAGTTGAAATCCCACATCGAAAAATGAATTAATGAGGCCTCTATTTAAAATAAAGAGTGGAAAGTATGAAGATTACCGAAAATAACACATACTAGGGTTCCATGTAGGAAAATATAGATATGGAGGAGAAATTTAACCATCAATTATCTGATGGAGAGTGGTAGAGAACATGGCTATGAAAAGGCCAACAATCCCAAAGCCATAAATTAGTGATGATTTAAGGTACCATCTAGGACAACATTTTTTTAAAGTTACATTAAATAAGGAAGAGGAATTCATTTATGATATTGACTAAGAACATTATGAGATATACTTAAATTTTAAGTAGATTTTCATTCTTTAATAAATTTCCACCACTAACTCAATTTTTTTTTAAACGATGAGTATTCAAGAAGACTTGGTCACACTGGAAGAGCTAGAATGAACTTCTATAGAATCACATGATCCATGCAGGATAAACCATATATTTACACTGTCTTTAAAGATTAATCAAAACCAAAATGGTTAGTGAATGATCTAATGATCCCCCAAAAGGATATTCATTGAGATAAATATGCACTAATCTTAATTTCTAAAATTAAACCAACAATACCCCAAAGTTAAATAGATACCATTCAATAACCAATTGTCCTTAAAATCCTTTAATATAATCCAAACTAATATTGAAACCCAAAACATAGAAGAATTTGATTATGTAGTCTCCCATGTTACATTGTATCTCCAAATGACATCAAATACTCTTAAAGTCACATACATAAAAGTAATTAACATCATCACATATTCTCTGTTATAGGTTAATCATTTCCATAAATAACCCAAATCACTATAAATCAACAATAAAAATGTAGATAAAAATCCACCATTACTCTACAAATGAAACCTCATTGTATTCTATTTTCCTTGGGCATATAGTGTTCCTAACAAAACGAACATCTTCCAAAATAACATTTATCACTTAATCACCAAATCATTTTCCTATACAAGGGTATTTATTTGATAAGACATAAGAACCCAAATCATCTTATTATTGATCAATAAAATCATTTAACAAAAAAATAGTCATACTAACCAGGTACTTCACGTAGTCCAGTGGTAGGCGATAAATCCCAATCGCACTTTGGTTGTGGGTTCGATTCCCACTGCTTTGTCCAACGCGACGGGTTGTCACACGGTCTACGTGTTGTCCTTTTTCAAAAACTATATTCTATAATATTACCAAAATGAGATAAATTTTTCAAAATAACATAATTTAACCACAAATGTTATATCATACTTTTCATTTTCATCCCAAATTATAATAACTTATCATTTTCTCAAACCCCAATGATCATATAAAACCAAATGGTTATTTATACCTATATCCACAAGAGAAGAGACAATTATTCCTCAAATACCATTCTCACATGGCAAACTGAGGGGTTACAAATACAAGAGAAAATTATTCCAAAGTAAACCCATCAACAAGGAGTGCTAATACTTTTTAAATTTTTCTCCAACCATTTATTTTCACATAGCTTCTTCTTTGAGAAAGAAAATATCCTATAAAATAAGACATTCACTCGGGTAATGGCCAGGTCCCCTACATTTACGGCAAATGACTGTAAATGGACTCTTGGGACCATTTTTATCTTCTTCCATAGTACTCTTCATTTTTCTTCGGCAATTCTTCACTTTATGTCCTTCCTTCCCGCACGTAAAACATTTTGTTGTCCCATTGAGACACTTTCCTGGGTGTCTCTTTCCACAATTCCTGCATGATGAAAATTGAGGTTTCTTTTCTCCATGGTCTCCATTGCTGGAGATCTTATCATTTATCACCTTTCTCTTCCTTGTTGAGTCTGGGAGTTGGTTAATATATATGTTGTTGATCATATTTTTGGAAAACTGATTTGGCATAAAGACGATATCTTTTACGCCTATCAACATTCCATTTTGTTGCTCATTTCCACCACCGTTCCCACCTTGTACATCATTCTCAAAGTCACTATGACTTCCTTGGAATCTAGCCATTGACTAAAACCAGAAAGCATTGTGTGAGTAATAGTAGTCGTAAAATCATTTAGAGATTAAAATGTCACCATATTCTCAATTTGAATCATATTAGGATTAACCAAGGTCATTTACTCTCATCTTATGTATATATTACTTAAATCGGTTTGTAAAGAAAATGTAAATTATCCTAAGCATATCCCCAGGGAGTGTCGTAACCAAGAGTGCAGTAACGCCCGTTGTCGTGCACCAGTTCCCGTTCGAGTCTAGCTCAAAGCGGTGTTTTTGGGTTTTACCCCTAGGTACATTTGTGCCAGAGCCGCCTCTACCTGCTCGTATCCAGACATGGATGTATTGCTCGGAAAACTCACAAAATCTCTACAATACCAAATTCTAGGAAGTTCTTTTATACTAATCCTCAAAGTTCATCTTAGGTCTACGTGCTCTAATCAGAGTTTATCGAAATCTAGCTACCAAGGTTTGTACTAAACTTCCTCTGATACAAACTGTAACGCCCCGACCCTAGTTACCCAGAGTCGGTGCATTGTTACATAACATTGGCATGATCATGAGAAAGATCAAGTCTCGAAAGACCGATTAGTTTAGTAGCCTTGGAATAACTAGATACATCCATAAATTTTTACATTACATCATAAAAAAACATCTTGTCTTCATATCCCCTCATACTATCCCTGCAGGTCATTCATAAATTACTTCTTCATAATCCTGGAAAAAAAAATAAAACATTGAAAGGGGTGAGCTCGGATGCTCAGTAAGGATAACAATATAGCGGAAGCTTTCATAAATAAACATAAACACTTAAGGAAATGTATAACTAAAACAAAAGCCTTTGAAACTTGAACTTCAGCATAAAATGGCAAAGGTAAAATGAAATAATGCCATTTACTTACTCACATAGATATTCTACTAGTCGAATGATCACATGCAATATCAATAACCACTTTCATAATGATGGAATTCATAATGCCAGACTATCATAACCACATAGCCAAGGCCTCGTGCCAAGACTACAAATAAGATTTTGCCAAGGCCTTGTGCCAAGACACTAGTTTGTCTCATGAGACCTACCGATGCATCGAGGAGCTAGAGCGGGCTCCACCCGTCACTTATTAAGTCCAATGCATTCCTCATATGAATAGGTTTAAGCATAAAATAAACATTCGTATTAAAACTAGCATACGAAATGTCAATACTTTAACCACAAACCATGAATGGTATAAAAATAGAACATCCACAGTCAAATATAACTCATTTGATACAATATGGAAGATTGTATTGTATCACATTAACCTCAATCATGAATAATGAAGGATGTTGACATAGATGAAAATAATCATCAAAACTATTTGAGAGAAATATCCCCCTTTTCTTGAAAACATTTAAAAGTCACACTATTTGTCAAGAAGCCATTTTAAAATAGATTTTTGAATCAAAGTGCCCCATACCACTTTGAAACATTTTAAAAGGATTTTTAATTTCTAAACATTAATGTCCATATAAATAAATCCTTAAAACCATTTTTAAAACATGGACATTAATGAGAAAGATTTAGATGAATAAGTCTTTAAAACATTTAAAAATGGTATTTTAGTTAGAGATTCTAACCAAAAGAGAGACACTTGAATGAAAATAATTGAGGTAATCAAAACTTTGTAATATCATGAGAATAAAGGGAATTCATGATATACTATGTCAAAGTACATTATATACACCACATAAAAGTGATTTGGTGTATATCAACAAAGAAGTCTCAATGGAATGTACGTTGAGATGAAATCTCTCATAAAGGCCATATACTTAGGTTAAGGATAAATCAACAACATAATTATGTGTGAAAAATATAAATACACTAAATATGATTGGATATTCAGTGTAAAACAATCAAAGTATATTCACACATATTCCTGTAAAAACAACACCAACGAATTGGATGTTTAACTCAACAAATGGTGAAAGAGTTAAAATTACTCTTATCAAATTCATATCAATGACTTGAGAATTTTCAATTGAGTGATTATGTGTATCAAAAGTATATCCACAGGAAGGGGAGTGGAAATTATAATCAAACTAATAGTGATTCCACACATAATCTTGGGGTAATATAATCAATGAAATATGCGTAAAGCCAAATGAGTGGAAATTGAAATCTCAAATTCCCTTATTGATTAGGTAACTTAAGAAACAAACACCCATGAAAGAAAGATCATACCATGATGATGTAAATACCCATAAAATAAAGTATATTACACAATGAATAAAATCATGGGTAGTACACATACACAACATGCAATAATTAAGTGGTGATCAATGGAATTCTCATGGAATTAAAAGTGAGACAAGAAACCCCTTACCACGTTAATCAACTGAGTCGCATGGCCAAAAGTTAATAACCACCAAATGATTTACAGAATAACATTAATATAAAGTGAATCATGATAATATATATCAAATGGAAGTACACTATACACCACTTTCAATAATTTAGTAGCGAACAAAGGAAATCTCACAGAATTGAAAGTGAGATAAGAGAATCCCTTACTTTGTACTTTTTCCTTGGTCGATGGTAGGTTTACCTCCTGTATAATGGTGAAATAATTGTTATTGAATAATACAAGAATCATTTACTTTAATATGATATCATATATGATCTTTTAACATTGATTTGTTAATAATATCTTAGAATTATCGTCATTTCAGGTGTTAACGGGTTCATTTTACTTTATATTCTTTGTTATGTGAGCCATATTCGTTATTAATGGGATTTATATTATTCATATCCAGAATGGTATCAAGTCCTTAAACATCATTTTTAAATCATCAAATGATAATTATACTTGAATGGATACGATGGAGAATGAATCTCATCGCGTTCGTGGAGATGGTAGTCCGTACGTACGCACGAATGCTACTTCCATTTAATTTTTATTTTAAAAGAATCGAATCCAAATGATACATAGGTATATTAATATTCCAGTAAAATATAATATTTTATATATGTTACTTAAGTTCATTAACACCATCCTTTATACGTTCCATATGTGGTATGAACGATTCATATCATTTTAAGGGGGCGGTAGTCCGCACTTCCTCAAATGAAATTATCGTATGTATATACAACATGAAACGAATAATTGTATGAAATAAAATGGAATTACAGAAGCTTATATATAAAATATATATCATTAATATCATATTTAATTACAGTTCCATCCTAATGGCCACCATGAGAGGCGGTAAGATGTATTTGAACAATCATCGTTTCGTGAGGCATTAGTTTTCCATCCACAGAAACATTATGTTCATCATCCATTAGATGGAGTTGTGTGAATGTTTAGTTTGAATCCTTCTTATAACAACATCCTAGTATATTGTGGATACTGCTGTTGTTACAAAAGAAAGGAAATAAAAAGATTTTGGGGGTTGGAGAAGCAAAATAATTGAAAATAATTTAAGAGAAAATGTTACCTTTAATTTAGGTAACTCACTTTGGTTGGAACCAAAGGACTTCTTGAAATGCTTTCTTCCTAAGGGGAAGCTTCAAGGAGGAGGAGAGGGATGTGGGGAGCTTAGTTGGGCAGAGTTTGGACGAGCCAAGTGGCTTGAGAGGTGTGAGGAATGAGTAGAAGTGGTCTCCTTTTATAAGGGAGAGGAGGGGCTCTTTAGGAAAGAGTGAAAGTATTAATTTATAATATTATTATTTTCGGTTTATAATGGTCCAAAAATCATTGACGTCGAAGATAAGATGACTCATATTCTAAATAACATCAACCAATAATAATTGGACAGGTTTTAGATAATATTTTAATCATTATAATCTTATTTATTTAAATGATTTATTAATGAGGTAAACATTGCATCATTATTGTGTCATTAATAATTTAAATTATTTGATGTCTAAAAATTATAAATAAAATATCATTATGTAGGAAATCCTTTTATCTTTCTAATGAATATTTATAATCGAAAATACAACATGTATAACCCTATGTAAAAGTTGTTCTTTTGAAAGATGTAAGCTTATGCCATTTTTGTATTCATTTTAACTTAATTAAAATAAAGTGTCATTATCACTTACAAGTGGATCAATGGGGTCCCAAAATTGACCCAAAGATGCTCATGGTCGACCATGTATCAACCAATAGGGTTAAGACACGTTTTAGGGTAATTTAGTATTATTATAATATTATTTTTTAACCCTTATTTACCGGATTTACCCTTAACCATGGTAAATAAAATATTTACCGCAGTAATTATTCAAAATGTCTAAAAATAAAAGTTACCTATTTACACAATTTGAACATCCTGATTCCAAATATGGAATCCATTTTTCTAAATTCAAAACACAGAAGTGGCAGAAATTAATTTAAAATTAATTCCCGCTGTCAAAACAAAAAGCGTGTTTTTAAGAGATAATAACTATCAAAAGATTGACAATTGTTTATGTTCGGTTTAATTGTAAAATTATGTCCAATGACCAAAATTATATTAAATGGTAAAAATATATTCTAAATATACTTTAAAACCACTCAAATTCATAATTTATCACTATTAATTATTTTGATTAAATGAGTTGTTTTTAATTAAAATTTAGTAATTTTTACTATTCATCAAAATATGAAAGTTATCCGAAAAGTACCAAAATTTCACCTTAGGCTAAATTTGATATTCCGAATCCAAAAATGAAGTCCATTTTGAAATATAAAGTATATATAATTTCAAAAAATTAAGTATTACTATTCATAACGGCTAGTTTGATCAGTTGTGGTGTGTGTTAAAACTCGAAGTTGCGTACAACACACGCTACTGTTTTATTTAAAGGAAAGCGTACCGTGGAAGCTTGGGATGTTTTATTTTAAATTTTTTGATGTCCCCATTTAGTCAAAAAGTTTAAAATATTTTATTTAAAAAGGGTTCACTATTAAAAGTTGGTAAAACTACAATACTGAAGATGAATTTGTTCTTACATTATGTCTAAGAAACTCATAATATGGATTCTAAAATTATAAGGATTATATAAAGTTTAAAATTTAGTTAATACTATTCATAACCTTTTTTGAACGTCTTGTTTGGTAAGTCATGGTGCGCTTGAACTCGGTGTTGCGTGTAGTGCAAGTTATTGAATTATTTTGAAGAAATAACACACTATGAAATCTTGGGGTGTTACATTTATTCCAAAGGAAGGAATAAAAAAAAATTTGTAGGATTTTGGGGAGATATTTTGGTAGAGTTTGGTTGAGTAAATATTGATTAAAACGTGTGAGGATGTGGGAGGAGAGGAGGCTTTTAATAATGGAGGACGAGTGTAACTCTTTTAATATTTTAAAGGAAAGGACCCCAACACACATTTTATTATTTAAAGATGATAAATAATTGAAAAAATTATAAACACGTGAGTATATAGTCGAAATATCGATATAAGATGTATTTGAGAAAAGTATATAGTTTTTTTGAGCCTTAAAGTTTTGGTTTAATACATTATTTAGCTTAATTTAACACTAATCATTGAAATTAATGTTTTTTAATTTCTATAAATTTTTTGTAAAATAAATAATTTTACCATTTTAATATTATAAATTATTCTTATTGAAAAAATAAATTCCATTTTTTAAAATTCCAAATGCAGAATTGGTAGAAATTAATATAAATTTAATATCACAGTCGTGTCAACAATGTAGGTTTTTAACGTAAAAACGTTCAAAAGTAATATTTTATTTTATATTAAATTTCAATGTGAAATTGATTATAATGACCTATATTGGATTTATTTATTAAAATATTATTTAATTAATCTTTTAAACCAATTTGATATATAATTAATCATTATAAATAAATTAGACACAAAAAAAGTTTTGAGTTAAAATTCAGTATGTGTTACAATTAAATATAAAAATAAAAATACATTAAAATAATAAAATTTTATCCAAACCGAATGTTTAAGTTTCTATTCCTAGTTTTAAGATTATTTTGAAATATTAAATATATAAATTTTCAAAGATTATTATTTCAAATGGGGTTTCTATTAATATGTGTTAAAAATGCCTTAATAAAAATATGGGATTTTATGTGTTAAATTTGTTTTATTCTTTCCGTATTCTTATAAAATATATTCGATGGTTATAAAAAAATTTACTTGCATATATAAAATATTTATTACAATAAAATTACTTATAATTTTTAATTTATTTAATTTATTAATATTAAAAAACAATTTGAACATAATAATAGTTTTCTATAAAAATACTCCCTCTATATTCAATTGATTCTTATATTAAATTATAAATAATATTTAACCAATTAATTCATTTTATATTTTTTGAAAATAATATATTTACATAATATATTTAATCATAATCATAAAATCTATTTTAATGGATAGTTTATATATTATTATATTTTTTCACAATATATTATTCCTCAGTAACACTCAGTCTTGTGTGTTACCAAAACCATCAAGGAAAATCAGTTTTTCATGAAACTTAAGCCTACCATAGTGTTATATATAGAGGAATATATCCTTTATATTGAGTATACTAATCATAATACAAACGTGGAGAATTAATATAAAATAAACTATTTTTAGTGTTTCCTAAAATGAAAAATATCACTAAGAATAAATTACGTTGAAAAACATAATTCAAAAATTATTTGGGTGATATATGATATGTGATAAAGGAAACCATATAGGATATGTGGATAGTATAGTGAATAGGTGCCAAGGTGGGTGACCCAATATTATAGTAACCATATATTGGGTTAGTTTGGTGAGAATTGGGGTGTCAATTCTAGGAATCACGGTAGAACCCAAAGATTCATAAAGATAGACTTTTAACATTTGTAATGAGGATGGGTATTCTTCTTGATAGGCTATCCCATAAGATGTGTGGCCAAATTTTATGGTATGGTATGACTTCCCATGGTGCATAGTGACCCCTAGGTATATGTTATTATTATATGTGTATATATGTACAATATGTGAATGATATTTTAGGAATTCAGCGAAGAATGTAATAATTAGGTAATGGAGGCCTCATACAACTACATGTAGGGTTGTGACCACCTAGATTCATGTATATGATTCCAGATAGAGATTAATTTCCCTAGGTGTTTGTTTCTGATATAATTTTAAAGTGAGTATATATTCACTTTGTCGTAAGATTATGATATAGTTTAGGTGTCAGTTGAGTTAACCCATGTTTATGATTCTTATATGATTTTAAGGTGAGTATTTTTATAATTAGGTGTATGTTTCATAAATTGTTCCAAGTTAATCCAAGTCTCATTCATGTGTATTTTTGTATGGTTATAGGGTAATATGGATTTACGTGAAGTGAACTTATTTATATATGGTTCATAGGATGGATATATTTCTCCATGTATGGTAGGTTTAATTCATAAAGACACTCAAGGGTTGGATAATGACGTTATGATCAATACCACATATCACCATAGAAACTGAAGATCAATGATGAATATTTTATTACACATCTAAATTTTATTTTATTTATTCTAATAATATAATATAATGTATGTTAACTTCTTTAACGATAATGTTAAAGAACCCAAAAAAACACTTTTCTACATGAGGAGAATTTTTTAATTATAGTTTTAGGTAGGGTAGTGGCCAAGTGATACATGATATAGTGAGATATCTAAGATAGATGATGGAAACTAGGATGTGATGTTCATTGATTATTCTAGAAGAGCATCTTAGATTTTATGTCTTTTATTTATTTTGTGTATATGATCATCATAATGGGTGATCTATTGGTATGTATTCTTATATATAGAATATTCATTTTTATATAAATATTATTATTATTTTGGTTTTTTTATACTCGGATTGTTATTGGATATTTCTTCATTATTCCCATTTGTTAAAATTTTATATGAGTTTGTAGTCTCCCCATAGTTTCCACATTGACCCCTATTGCATGTTGGATGCATTTTCTATAAGAAAAATCACACATGAGGTCACATAAATCACTATGTCAAAAATTAGTAAGAGATAATTGGCCTATGATGTTACATATCTAGCCTAATGGTCAATATCGGTTCACCCCTTAGGATAAAACCTAACCAATCCATCTCGGGAATATGGGTCCATCACTCATTGTTCTAACCAAGGAGACTAGTATTATACACAACAAATTGAGAAGGTTAATACTTCTTGGCCCATGTCAATTTAGGGAGTATATTCTCCATCTCCCCACTAATAAAGCCTTATATCTATATTTATGTTGGTCATGTTGTGGAACTATATGGATGTGGTTGTGACACATCCTAGACACCTTCTACACCTACCGTACCCTCACACAATGAACCTTCTCCACCACTGATGACCACCATATAAGACTAAAATGATGCCACTAATACCAACATGACTAGTCTTTTGTGATTCATCATTCCTCAACCTTTGTATTTCAACATTGATGTAGATATTGGAGTGCATCTCTTCTCTTTGTTTGATAATTAAAAATAAAAAATTATAAAATTATCATCTTATTCTTGCAATAAAGGAAAATTTGGAGTCTCATTTTGATAGAACATTTATATGAAGTACATATTTCATATGAAAATAATTTTAATTAAATATTTTATATAAAAATGAAACTCATTGATATTTATATTTTATTTCATACAAATAATATTTTGTATGAGTATATTTTTATACGAAAAATATTTAATATTATGATTTTGTTTCATTAGAATTTATCCCTTTCATATGGAATATAAAAATATTTTATAAATTATTTCCCCTCTTACAAATCAAAATTACTTATGGTAACATGTTTATTATGATATATTTTTATATTATGAAATAGTATACTTAAAAAGGTATTTAAATATTGGGTAATGTTATATCTTATTAGAATCAATTTACTTTAGGTTACTAAGTATTAAATAATTACATTTTTAAATTTTATTTAGGGTGATTAATTTTTTAAACTATTATTTATATTATATTTATTATTATTACTATTTAATTAATAATTTAGAAATGTTATCTTTTATGTTTTTTGTGATTAAATTAAAAAAAGTCAAAATGAAACTAAATTGATAATTTGATGGGATTATAAAGGGTAGTATGAATATGTATTCAAAATGGATTATTATGGAGTTTAATTTTAATAATATTGAATAATTCTGAAGATGTTTGTTATATAGAGGTTTATATTTTCTAAATATTTAATATATATTATTAGTTTATTATAAGTAAAAATATTTTTTTAAAATATTCAATATACAATTAATATTTTTGTTTTGAATTATTTTACTTCTTATATATTACGTGTTGGTATTACAGACTCATATATAAATAGGAAAAATCTACAAGTAATAGTTACAGAAAATAAGAATAATAAACATGCAATAAATTTCTAATCCATCTGAGAACATCCCCATAAAATTTTGGATAATTCCCATGGATGAACAAAAGCTTTCTTGATCTCTATTTCCATGGAGAGATGAGCTATTCCATTTCTCAAGGACTAGTTCTTTTGCTATAATTATTATATATCATCAACTGTGACTAGTTTCTTAAGTCATTATACATAATTATGTCTATTTTAATATATTTGATAATTTTAGTCTGGTTCAATAATTAACCTTATAAAATTCTTTCTATACTTTATCTGGTTATACCTCCAAAAAAATTATGTGTTGTAAATGAGTTTTTAGTCCACCCTTAAATTTTGGGTTGTGTTGTGGGACATCCTCCAATAGAAAAGGTAGTATATATATTTGTTATGTCAACCCTTCAAAATATAGGACAATTAAATCAATACCATACCCATCATAGAGTATAAGGGTGTGAAGAGTAAACATAGGATCAAATTGATATAAAATACTACAAAATTCACATTTTTATTTTTATATATTGTGTATATTTATATATCTAAATGATAAATATAATTCCATGAATATTTTCATTAATTTTATATATGTGATTTCCTATTTATTTATATTTCATTCAATTTATTTTAGGTAAATTAAAATTTGGAGTTTTAGTGTTTTTCAGTGAGATTTAAAATAAATGAATTAAATCTTGATTGGGAGAAGTATGTTTAGAAAAGGGATATAAAAAAACAAAAAACATGATCTAAAAAATATTTCGTCCCTCATTTCAACACTGATAGGAAGGTCTATAAATATATAGAAGTCATCAACTCAACTGTATGTGGCTTGAGGAGGTGTAATAGACTAGTATGTTATAATAATAGGTAGTGTACTTATTTAGAGAGGTCATCATAACACAAGTTGTTTATGGGTAGGAAGATGGTATGATGTAGGATTGGAGATTCACATATATATGGTCCGTCTCGTGTTTTGGGTGAAAAAATTCCACCCATTGTAAGAAATTATAATGGAAGACTTCCATATGAGGGCATTATTCACTTAACAAAATACACACACACCTCATTCCAAAACATTACTATCCCAATTTCTATTCTACATCAAACGTTCGGGTTCACTACTGGTTTCATGATATATGAAATTCATGTGATATAAAATTCTGTTTTATAACATTTGAGATGAATATTGACCCAACCCTCTAATTAATAGCATGTTATATTCAAATACATTACATAGTGTACCATCATCATCATATAAGGGGAGGTCCAACAGCATGGCCTCTATGGATTATGAAATTCCATAAGGCTTCCATTTATACTATATACATGTTCATTTATAGGGAGTTCATAAACATTCTTTGACCTACTGTTTTGAATATGGAGTGTTGTGATTTTCTCTCTAGAATGGGACTCATTAGATTCATCATGGGATACAGATGCACTATAATTGACCAATTCTACGCTAAAGAAAAATAAATGAAAATGACTATGTGTTATGAAAGAGTGTGTGATGTATTGATTATACTAAATTGTATAGGTTCTAAAATAGGTTGTCATTTATATATATGTTTTCGATGATCCAGAAATAAATATATACGCCAGGAAAAAACTTGTTTTGTGATGGGAAATTAACATTTAAGATGAAGCTAAGAAATTTTGAAGGAGATACAAGAACTATGATTCTAAAGAGAATTTATCCAATATTTTTTAATATAATTTTTAATCTATTTTACATAGATAATAAGGTATCCCTATGTAATTAGAGTTATTATAAAATAATAAAAATTGATTTTGATATTACCAATGTGGGAAAGCCACATAATAGTAGTTTTTTCCACGATGCAAAATAATTCAAGTTCATTTTCTTATTGAATTTTAGAATTGTATTTTAAAAATAAGATACAATGTATTAATGATGAAATTAAATAAATTTAAAATTATTTAACATGGATTTCCACCATACATAATTATAATAATAAAAATACAAAGATGCATCAAAAGATAGAATTAGTTAACCAGAGGACTGAGGATAGAGAGTGACTTTAGCTTCCAAGTATCCATATATATTAGTTTTATTTTTCTCTTTTTATAATTGTCTTTCATTGAATTCAGAAATTTGTTGCTAATAGATATTAAATTAATTTCTATTTCATTACAACAAAATGTTTACATCAATTTATTATTACTATTACCACTCCTACAATTTTTTTCACTTACATTTTATGAAAAGTCAACGATGAGGGAGAAGACTCATAGAATATGGTGTAATAGATTGAAATAGATTAAAAAAATAATGATTTGTATTATTAATTTATATTGAATTATTATTATCAATTAGTGCTTACTTGGTCCCAAAAATAATAATATTACACAGTATACCAGTTCAATGGTTGATGATTATGGGAAACATATGAATGTGATATAGGTGAATAGGGAGTTAAAGTATATTATAAAATACCTCATTATTTTAAATATTGATCAAAATGAACCTAGGGTTCTTAAATCACTTCAACAAAAGGAATATTTGGGTTTAGTTAGTTTTAGTTTGTAGAAGCCAGGAACAAATTACAATGTTGAAATTTATAAGTGTTGTTGGTTTGAGTAATATCATGAGCAGAGAAAAGTCATTTAAAATAAAGGGAAACCATAACTTGAAATTAATTTCCCTATTTATTCCACTGTGAAATTTAAATTAATTATTTTTTTTAAATTCACATCTAATGATTAACTTATATCCTTTTATGTTTTAGTACACTTTAATGACACATTAGTAAAGGTCTATAAATTAGTATAACATCATACCTATGATTCATAATTCTTTATGTGGTTGAATAAGTAATTTCCCATTACGTCACATTTTAGATTAATTATTTTAGGGAAAATTATAAATTTTAATATTTGATCACTTTATTGAATTAACGACACCCGAGAGTCATTTATTTTCTAAATTATTTTTTCTTGGAATAAAAAATATTTTAAGGATCTATGAAATAGTTTATCATATCAATACTTTTCCCTCCCTGATTTAAATTTTTTTAGTTTTTTTCAGTTGCTCTTTTCAATTTTAATAATTTTAGTTTACATTTTACATGGTTGGTTTGTTCGTAGGTGTGTGTGATGATAAAATATATTATTCATGGATATTATGATACTAAATTCGGAAATTCATGTTAAAAATTTGATTCAAATTATGTAGGGATCACATAGTTATGAATGATGGACACAACAATGAAGAGAATTGAGTGACTCATATTTCCTCATATATGATGTATTCTAAATTCACTAATTTAATAAAGACTATTTCATCTTTGTATAGAAGCTCAATAATTTTAGAATGAACAATGAAAATGGGGTGCTAAGAAAAACATATGAAAGAGAACCCATATTTAAAATACATCATAAAAATAATTCATGATAAAGATTCATAGATTACCTATTGAAGTTCACTAAAAATAAATATTTTGTAATCAATGAACATGAGGAAAAACTAATGTAATATGAGAATATTCTCAAGGAATATGGAGTGATATCCAATGACATGAAAAAATGGGTAGAATTTTGTATCACATTGTAAATACTTTGTTTTTTTAATATTACTTTAGGGAATGGATAATTGGAAGACGAATAGAAGATATGAGTGTTTCATGTAGTTGAAGATAATGAATATGAGTATTTTTTATTTATGGGATATTTTATTGATGAAGAATAACATGATAGGAATACACTCATATTATTTTAAGAAGTTTATTTAGAATATATAATGGATCTCATGGATGAAATAATTCCTATGATATAACATAAATCAAATTATGAAAATAATTTTTTTTTATAATGTTTCAAAAAGTGAATTGTGGGAGGAAGAGTTCCTTGTTCTTGATCAATTTTTCTATTGATAAAGACACTATAACACCCCAATTTGATAAAAAAAGTGTTTAAATTCTTACTTTCGCCACAAAATTTATCAATAAAGTGGAAAAAGAAATTATTGTGGGAAGTGATTCTGTTGGGCATATTGAATCCATTAAAAAATATTTTATTTCTATTGAAAAAGTTTACAAGGATACAAAAATTCATAGACACATCATATTACTTAAATAATAAATTCAGAATAAGTAGTGGTGGGTAAATTTTATGAAAAATTTGAAGTTAGTATTGATGATGAATCCCTCACAACATAAAAGGAGAAGCGTGACGATGAGATTAAAATTTACAACCAATAATTGAGGAAAGGGAGAAAACAATTAGTGGTGGAGGAAGGGTAAAATAAAATTTCATTGTATTTTTTCTTCATGATTCAGTCTTAAAAATTTATAGAATATGCAATCCACCATAAAAAAGTTCCTAAATAATGTTTTGGAACATAAAGATAACATTCACATAATGTGAGTAGAATTCAGATAAATATTTTCCACCAAACTAGGTATCATTGTTTGAAACATTTATTACATAACACCCATGGAATTATGATGCTTAATGAAATTAAACTAAGATATTTTAAGAGGAATCTCTTGTTTTAGTACTTTTCTAGTACATATAATTTAATATAATTTTGAATATAAGACTCTTATTAGTTGATGATTCCAATCACTTAATTATTACTAAACATTACTTGTGTGAAATTTTAACTTTACATTCATATTTATAATTGTATAGGCCCAACGAAGGAAAATGACTGGAATAAAAGGACAATAAAGTAATAGATCAAAGAGAATACATTGAAATTAATCATGATTAACCAATTCTAGTGATTAAAAATATGATTTCTATTAAAAAATGGGAGAACATCCATTTCACCAATTATATAATTTTCATTATTATGTTGCACATACATTCTAAAACAACATGAACTCCTAACCATGGTTATTCATTTTGGGAAATTTTATCATTCTATGTGGTTGAGAAATCCTTAATAAACTAATTTTTTAATTTTCCCTTTTAGAATTAATTATGAGACATAATCCCATATGAGTAGTATTTCAGCATGTTGGAATAGATTATGTTAATCATGATCATAATTGTTAGCTATATGGGTTGACATTTTCAATGTTATATTCTTATTCCAATTATGAATATTTTAAGTTGATTGTTCATATTATATTAAATATTTAGGATTCATATTATAAATTTTCATTTCATAGACTAATAATTTTAATTCATTCCAAATCCTAATTTGACAAAATTTTGATTCTCATTTAGAAGAGTATTTTGATCCATTTTTACATATTCATTCTTATTCCCTTTTTTGGAGATCTAGATGAGTTCATTGCTTATTGAACTTTCTTTTAAATTTTTTTAAAGTCATGAAAATTTTAACTACATTTAAATGACTGAGGGAATTGTTTGAATCATGGCGAACCTATTTGATCATAAGACATCCCAATACATTTGAACATTTTTAAATCCTTATAATTAATTAAAAATTGTAATTGGAATCAAAATTAAAAAAACATTGTCCATCAAAATAAAGTTCTCTAGTTTTAATTTAGTGGCTATTAAATTGAGCTTAAAATGGGAATGAGATATTATAAAAGTGGTAGTGAAATAATTTTGATGGAATAAAAAGACATGAATTGAACAATTGATTACTTTGGATGAAAGGGTACAAAAATATTATTTATTATTCATTACCACATCTTTTTTAGATTAAAAAAACATAATAATTATGAAATAAATGATGACATAATTGAGAAATTTGAATACCTTGGATATACATAAAGCATGAAATAACTCCTCAATTTTATACAAAATATTTGAGTTAGTTTTAGTTGGATATTAATGGTGGAGATTGAGGATCGATTGGGATTGACATTCAATGGTGTGATGATTTATCTCAAATACATTAAATTTCAAATTTATATATAAATATTATTTTTGGACAAAAAAGAGAGATTTCAACACTATTTTATCTATACATTGTCACCCTCATTTGGAAGTATGAGGATAAAGAAGACCAGGTTAATTTTAATGAAGTTGAATGAGGATATATTTTTTCATTTTTTTATAAATATAATGTATATTTATTTATGAATTTACCACCCATTTTCAAGACATTGAATATTAATTTTAACAACATTAACCTCCAAAATTTATCCTCCGAGTCATATGAAAATTAATGTATAAAATAATAATAATTTGTGTGGTTTAATTTCTATGTTGAGATTGACATAACATACTAGTCTATAGATATAATGAGCATATGTGACAGGTTTCATAACATTCTATCATATGATATTGGGTGGTGAGTGAAATGAAAATTGAGTGTGGTAAATCATTAATGGAATTAGTATTAATGATCAGTTGAATGATATTTGTTGAGGATATGAAAATGTCCCTAAATTTGTGTTATAATTGAATAATTATTTGACCTCATAATTTGGTAATGTTTTGTTCTTTTGATATCATTAGTTATATATTTATTTTTATGAGAAATATGACTTCAATATTTCCCTTAGTAGAAACTTGGATACTTTATAAATTGTATTGAGTATTATCATTGGAAAAAATGATTTCTATGTGAGGGAGTTTGATTACTATAAATTTGATATCTAATATAATCATTGCTCTCATTATTTATATTGATATTGTTTTAAATATATTAATTTTGTATTCAATTTCTATAGTGTAAATGATTATATAAATTTTCCTAGTGTTTTGGAGAGTTTTAGAATAAATTTTGTGAATTTAGAAAATAAGATGGACGTTGGGAAAAGGGGAAAATATTAAAAATAGAAATAAAAACTATATTACAGTGCTCAAACTAGAAAATTTTGGAGATAAAAAAACATGAATGTAGGTAGCCACCCAACTACCAACACCAATGAGGATGACATATGGAGGCGTGAGGTCCTATCATTGGATGACTTTATGCCATTTAAAATATAATAGTGGGGCACCAGAAATGGTTCAATGCCGGGTAGGAAGACAAGTATGGGGTGAGATTAGTATTGCTCACTGGATAGTCCCTCCCACTTCCTAGGTGTAAACAATCCCCCAATATCATACAAGTATTTTTTGATACTTCTATCTGTAGGGATTATTCACTTAATGAAATTTCTGTTCATGCCAACCCAAAACATGATCATACAAATCATTATTCTCCATCGAACACAAGGGTTTTCTACCTATTTCACAATTACCAAATGATATAAGGCTTATAAAAACATTACCACTATTTGAGATGAATAATTAAATGTCCTTGTGATGAATAAAATGTTTCAGTTGGTCACAATACGCCATAAATCATCATCTCTGATTATGTAAAGGATATCTTCCACTAAATCTTTTGATTATCATATGTCATAAGGTTAATATTTGTATTGGAGTTGAGTTTATGAACAGATAGTTCATGATCAACATGGGACTATCTACTCTATAAAATAGTGTTCTAGACCATCATATACTAAATTACCCTCGTTCGATGTGGCATGTGATATTGGTGAACCATTGTATAGAAGTTTTACATCACATATGAAGGAAAAAATTTGATGTTTTTTTGTGAATATGGTTTTGTTGAATGAATTTTCTTGCGCTATGAAATTTCTAAAATATATAGTTTTCTAGATCTAAGGTTTTCATGAGAATGCACCACAAAATCTATTATAGGAAACAACCAGTATATTGAAGATAAATAGAAGTTATGTCTATGATAGATTAATTTTTATGGAGATACAATTTAATGTTTGAAGTCGACTTACTATCGAACCAGAAGCTATACCAGTTGCCACATGGCCACAAGGGTATCTCAGTATATTCCAGAGGATGCACTCTAGTAGCGAGGGTGTCAAGGTAGTTCAATTTAGTGACTATACCCTTATACTCAGGGTCACTACTACAAAACTAGCTGTTAAAAACACTATAAATGGACTTTATTTGTGGTATAAAAGAACTGACAATGTGAGAGATGTTAAAATCCTCAGAATTTTATCCGGGAAAAAAGTTCTCATAAAGGGGTTATTTATCCCCAACAAAAACGTGAAAATAAATAGAACCTTTATCATGGATTTTAAAAGAGTTGATATAAGTCCCATTTATCAGTGATTTAATTTGGGACTGTTAAAGGAAAAATTCATCAGTGCTTATGGAAGCAATGATAAATGACTTTTATCCCCCTTTTTAGAAGGATTGATAAATGTGTTTTTTATCAGCACTTTAAAAAGCACTGATAAAGGGCCACACTGCAGTATACTATTACATCACACTATAGTACTAGAAAGACACCATAAACACATCATATATCTATAAAAACAAGTCCCAAAACACAATTTAAAAGAAATGAAATTGAAAACACAAATACCAGAAAAAAACTACATTATAGTCATTTCAAACATTATTTTATACAATTACATTAATAAAAATTATTACATAAATTAAAAAACAATCCTTACTAACAATTTTACTATGATTTCATGGACTTTATTTAGAAAATTGCGAACATTGTATGAGTAGTTTCGAACAAACCACATCAACTCAAAAAAATGAATCCACCTGTATGAGGAAAATATAATAATGAGTAATACTAAAAATAAATTAATTGAAAAAAAATACAAAATAATAAATTAATTATAAGGGAAATGGTTTTACTGTGAAAATATCAAGATTAACTCTGAGATTGAGTAGCGGGGGAAAATTTAAAGATCAATATTACCTCAGTAATTAAGAAAAGGCAGCATGATTTCTATTCATGAAAAGGCATTAGAGGTAACTTTAATGAAAGTGATAAATGCTCCACTATTGCGGTGAAAAGGTTTTACAGGAGAAGGAGCATGAAAGTTAGACATAACACACCCCACTCGAATAAATGAATCAACATGTGTAATAAAACAAATATTATTTCAGTAATAGTAAAATGAAATGAATTAATCATACATATTAAAAAATATATTCATTCTATAAACAATGAATTTATTAGGTAAGCATCAAGATTACCACTATAATTTAGTAGAGGAAGCTTCATTGCTCTTCCTCCAAAGGTAGTGGATGTAACATTAAATAAAGTGATAAATTCACCACTACAAGGGTGAAAATGTTTTTAAGGGTAAGCAGAAAACAAGATCTAATGAGAACCCTGAACATGAAAAAGTGAATCTACTTATATATAAAGATGATTATTATATGAGTAATACTAGAGAGAAAAAAATTAAACATGAATATGAAACAATACATTAATTATATGGACACTGATTTTACTTTTGAAACATAAAGATTAACTATGTGATTGAGAAGATAAAACATATTTTCTATTCATTCAATGGAATGAAACATGGATATAAATATTCTAAAATAAAAGAACTTTGAAAAGAATAATAGAAATTAAATAATTGTTCCATTATACAATTTTTCGGAAAAATAGAGAAACCATATCAAAACATTACCTTTTCATATATCCAAAGGGTTTCATTCATTATAATTGTTTCTTCAGAGGGATTGGTAACATCATCATGTGTAAAAGATATTGTCTACATGATTAGTCAAACAATTAATGTAGATTATGTTTATCTAGTCTAGAATATATAATATTATGAGGAAAAACATTATATATTAAAAAAAACTTTTACCTTATCATTGCACTCTCATTATTTTTAATGGTTTTTAGGATATGGTTCCACTATTGAGAATCCAAATCCCTTTTATGTGGTCCCCTCTAACATATAATAAATTATCTACAGTGGGACCGACATGAACTGATTGCGATGTACCAATGGGAGGTTCATGGTTGATTGAATTTTCATCTGACTCAATATTTGTTTTAGTATCCAGCATGATAATTGACTTATTCTTGTTTGTTGAATTAGAGACATAAAATACTTTCTCTTATTGTGATTTTATTATGAATGGGTTATCTTTTTCCCCTTTTTACACTAAGATTCCCATTCAAAATGCCCATTTCATCAACTCTCACTCCATTTATATTTTCAACCCATTTTCAATAGAGAAGAGGCACTTGAAATTTTGTATAATCAAACTCATATATTTGTACATAAATTAAAAAATATTAAATATTATCATAAATTGGATTTCTATCCTTGGAAGCATATATGTGCATCACTTTATCCACAAGCGTAACACTACTATTTTGCATCATACTAAAATGATCATGTTAATTTGTATATAATGTATAAACAATAATTACAAACCCAGTGTATGATAAAACATTATTAGTTGGTCCAATGGATAGCCATTGAATGTCATTCTCCAATTGAATTCTAATTTTCAGAGAACTTCTTATAAATTTGATCTCTAAACCACCCTATAAACTGAAGATTATGTGTATATGATATCCATCTTTCTTAACATGATGGATTCATACCTCTAATAATTTATTTGTGGGAATCAATGTATTGATAAATATATACACTATTTTGTAATATTTTAAGATGTCCTTTCTCTTGATCTATCAAGGTAATTGTAAGAAAAACTCATATAGATATCCCTTCTCCCATGAGGCACTTTTTGTGATGAGACTTTAAGAGATAGATTATTTCAATATATGATAGGTAATCGATACATAATTCAATATTTTCTTCAACAATATATTGTTATCCAATAAAAAAATCTGGGCGATTCCAATTCTTAGCATACCCTTTCAAAAAATTTACATACCATTCAATGGGGTGCATCCATCAGTAATGGAAAGGACTACATAGTTGAACCTATATAACCAAGTGAACCATTAGGTGGACCATTATATCAAATAATGATGGCTAGAGGAACATTTATAATTCACAAAATATTTTTGACATATCATTATTCATTATGGGAATCTTTACAAGGTATACAACATTACATTATATGGATTTGAAAAATAAGAAGAGTCTATTTAATGTAGGTTTTACATTTTAAGGTAGAATGCAAAGAAAAGAAACGAGCATTGAATATTGTATTGAAAAATCACTATCATTGGATTTTTTCCTTGTAACTTAAAATTTTTCATGGAAATTACATTCATGATATTTTATGAATACCCATGTGAAAATTTACACTCATAAGTAATATGAAAATTTCCAATTTTTTCTATCTGGACAGAGTGTAAGCTACCAGAGGGAGAAAAGTCCACCTTTTTCCACTCACCGGTGCTAACTCTTCCCTTATCATCATTTCAACCATGTCAAACCTAGACTTGATGCAATCTTTCATTTTTCTAGGAACATTTATTACCATCCTAATAAAACTATCCATTACATTTTATTCTACATGCATGACATCAAGAAAAATTAGGACATAAAAACACGTCTAATTTGGTAATTCAAAGAATATGGATCTCTTCTCAAATCATGATTTTGAATGTTTTTTAATTAATGGTTATCCAAAATAGTGTTAATATTATTTAATTTTTTGAATATTTAATCGCCCATTACTGGAGACAATGTTGTACCATGTTTGATACTCTAATCTAATGTTTTCATCTTGGATTGGTATTTATGTCATTGAGGTAAAAACATTTGATATCCAAAAAACACAGTTTTAGAGGAATTTTTCAACTGAACTGAGTATATGTGTTTTTTAAAATGGGACAACCAAACAAGCCTTTAATTCTATAACCTGAAAAGTTTCCATAATAAGAGATGTCATTTATCATTTCATACAATAGGTCCATTAATGTGAATTCTTCTCTCCAATGAGAATCATACATTATAACACCTATATGACACATCAATTTCCGATATTTGATCAATAGATCCAAATATATATCAATATGATTACTAGGTATATTTTTTTCTGGATATAAAGAGAGACAACATAATATATTTTCACTTCAAGTTTAACCATGCAGTTAAGTTATAATTTAAAAAATGATGGTACATGTACTATTAGTACTACTATGTACACCAAAATTATTTATTCTTTATATAGATAACACAAAATTAATGTTTCTCTTTTCATCTCCAAATTTAGGAACCTCATAATAAATTTTCTTCCACTAAAGAGAATCTTCTAGATGACGTAGGTTCCCATCATTAATTTTTTAGCAACATGCCATGTTAATTATATTTTGGTTTCTCAACATCATTATAGTCTTCTAAACTATTGAATGATAGGAAAGTACCATAGATATTTTGATGGACATGATTCATTGTTACTATATAGATTTGCGCCACACATAGGGAATTTGATGAGTGACTAATGGTACTTGTGAAAAAATATGAAATAATTTGGACAATCATTTATTTATTTTTATATCATTCGCATTGAACAAAAAATTCATTTAGAATTATATGATCGACATCATAGTTCATTTTGTTCTGGTATCATATCTTTCAATACACCGCGTAGTTATGTAAACCTGGTGACACTCCATCTATTTCAATTTTTCAAACATTATAACATCAATACAACTAAAAATTTTGTGTATTTGGTTGAACTGATATACAATGTTTTTTTGGAATGACTTTTTAACACTTCAAACAACATTGGATAGTTATGAAGGTCATCTTCAACTTCCATTTTCATTTATTCAATGAAAACTCCATAATATTTTATAATACTATTCATATAAAATGATTGATAAAACATTTTATCATCCCAATTGATGTCCACATTAAATTTTTCCCCATGTTAAGTCCAACATTTATATATTTGATCTATTTTTTGATAAATCAAATGTTATTAAAACTCTTCTGGACTAATGTTTTTTGAATTAAAGTAATGTAATAAATAACCTAGGAATTTAGAAGGGTCATCTGCATGCTCTCTTGCAATAATGATAAACACTTTAACACCATCTTTTCATTCGTTTTTCGAACAACTAGCATGATTCCATTTCAGATTCATATCTATCATATTGGGTTCATAAATGATTAATTTTATACAATATATAAATAAATACATGTAAGATATTCATTATAAAATGTGGACGTTATAGAAAATTCTATTAAGGGAAATTCGGATCATTTCAACTAGAATATCTGAGAGCCCTGATATTCCAAATCCAATAGCAACAGCTATTAGAATTTGAAAAAATAGAATAAGATAAAGGAAAATAATAAATGACATTATCAATAAAATTAATAGTCGTAAACTAAAAGATGGATAGTGTAATGACCATAGTCTGAATTACCCAAACAACACCACGTCAGGCCATCTTTTGACCTTTAACACACCTCAAAGTAACTAATGGATGGTTTAAACACTGGGTGTAAAACCCCATAAAAGGGAGGTGGTCCCTCAAAATACAAAAAATTAACACCATAGGTCAAAAAAATACTAGAATGACCCTTGTGGTTAATAGAAATGAATACCAAAAATCCCAATTACCCAATGTTGGTATACCTCTTAAAAAACTATGGAAATAAATAATGAAATTACAATATAGACACACACACAAGTCATGCCAGTAAAAAAACTCACTCACTTATAGTATATAATAAATATCTAACAGATGAAAACCTGATATTCAAACAAAATGTGAAATAAAGGCTCCATAATGATTCAAAATGTGAAGGCTTGATGTTATAAAACCTCATGTGCTTAATTAGGGATGGACCCTTTGAATATACTCCTTATGAGTACTAAAAACCACATTGAATTCTAAGAGGAACTATATCATATGATACATATTAACAATAGATGATCAAATTATTTAGTAATTAGATATTAAAAAGAGTAGTAATACAACAAATAATAAATCCAAGGATCAGGTTAAGATAAAAACGATAGATCATACATCGACAGTAAAAAAACAGAAAAAAATTGTTCCGTAAACAACAAATCAAAAACAAATCATAAAAAATAGAACATAAAAAATGGATCAAAAAAATATTAGAAGAGGAAATAAAAAACAAAACAAAAAACAAACAATGAAAAATAGAAGGCCTACCTCGCTAGGTTGAATTATAATTTAGACCTTCTTCTGATGTTAGACCAGATGTTCAGAGTTAGTCGAGTTGCGTGATTCTACCTTCAATTCACAGAGTAGGAGCACCATCATTAGGTGGATTTTGTAGAAAGATTCTATATGATGAAATGGTTCAAGAATGGTCAGGGTTTTTAAAATAGATTCGGACACTTTTATCAACACTTTTTAACAGCGTTGATAAAGATTCTTTTATATGTTCTTATTACTGAAGCGTTGTTAAAGGATTTATAATTATAATTATAAATAATAAATTTGTAAATATTTATAAATACTTAATACATATATGTAAATATAAATATAGAGAATATATTCCTTTTAAAATATATTTATTATAATTTTATAATTATTTATTTCTAATTAAAGTGATATTTTAAAAACATTATTATTTATATTATAATATATTTATATAATTATATATATATATAATAAATATATATTTATATATATAGTATATATATTCCTTATTTATTTGAATTTATGAAAAATTAAACAATTAATTCATTATACATAAGTATTTATTTATAATTTTATAAATACTTGTATGAAAATAATAATTTTTTTATAATTATAATTATATAATTGTATAAATATAGTGAAAGTATATTTATAAATATATTTATTTCTAAATATATTTATTTATAAATATTTTTTTACAAATATTTTTTTTAATATTATTAATGAATATCTATTTTTGTGTACATGCATATTTGAATAGATTGAGTGAAAATTGAATAAATTAAGAATATAGGTACACTTTATAAATATTTAAAAAAATGGATAAGTTTTGTGTGTGTGCATATTGTAGATAAAATTGCATTAATTATTTGTATATGTGAAATCAATATATCACACATTTGATCTATATTAAATTGAAAAATAAAATAAAATTCAATTATCTGTCGAGTATTATGCAATTAGTCAATATTTTTAATATATATTAATTTCTAATTATATACCATTAGTCAATAAATATATGAGAATTTAATGTAATGTGGTTAAATATTTTTAAATATATAATCAAATTTATATAAATTAATATATATCGATATATTTAATATAAAATTTAATAACATTAATTATCATAAATATCAAACTAATAAAATGTTTAATATTTAATAATTTATAATCAATCAATTCATTTTTATCAATAATTATTTAATTAATAAAATTTTCAAATTTTTTTAATAAAAAAGATTTTATTTTTAATTTATTTATTTATTTAAATTTATCAGTGCTAAAAATGTGTTTATGAAGGATATATTTACTACTATTAAACATATCGTGATGATATACCATACCCTTTATCATCGATAAAAACAAAGCACTGACAAATGATATGCTTTATCATCTCTAAAAAATAAAGCACTGATGAATGTTTAAATTTATATATGCTTTCTTTAGTGCTAATAAAATTTCCAATAACTATAGTTTTCTTCTAGTACTGATAAAAACATTACTGATAAAGGCCATTTTGGTAGTAATGGGTGCACAATAGTAGACATATAGTAAATTGTTTTAAAGAACAAATGGAATTTGAAGAAATTTTTACACAATTAAATATAAAAATAATCTCATCTGAATATTAAATATGGAAAATCCCAATTTTTATAAGTATGCCTAATAGATGAGCATACATAAGCCAAAATACTAACACACATCATGATTTAATTTTTTGTAAAAAATAAAGAAACGATAGAAAACCCCATGGGTGATCTCTATGGGTATCCCGAGCTCCATGTAGGCCCTTTGCTCCAGACTTCCAGGTATAAGAAAACAACAAAATTAAATTTCCACAGACCTACACACAATAACTGTCTACTCAGGTACCAATGATTCCCAAGAAGGGGGAAAAGACCCACTGGGCCTTTGGGCTATATAATGGGTCTCCCTCTACCCAGTTAAAGTGGTCTTTTCTTTTCTTTAATAATAAATGAGGATTTAAAAAACCAATGGTTCCCAAGAAGGGTGTTATAGAACATCTCAGTATGCAGGAACCCATAGAGTCAATCCCAGTCCATTTTTATCAATTTATAATTAAGGTAGTGTGTAGGTAAATTGTTGAGTAGTAAAATAAATTGAAGATTACCATGACATATAAACGGGTAATAGGGAGATATTAACATAGCCCCTCAAGTCTCCTTGCACAATACAAACATGATCTTATAACAAGGATACTAAAATTATTGAAAAAATAAAGAACCCATGTTTATCATTCTTCTAAACCTGTTAAACCACCATGGAATAACTATATACACCATGTTTAATATTAACCACACCCTTGATGTTCAACCAGAAGAGTCAAGATATTCCTGGCGAATCCGTATAATCGAACATGTCCCAACCTACCATGGCCAAGTTGTATAATTATACTACTCTCATTTCACCATTTATAAGCCATATAATCACATGTATCAAATAGCTCAAGGTCGTGCCATATGTCAAAGAGTCAGACTACAAAGGGTCGGATAAAATGTGTCGAAGAACAAGGCATTCTCATAGAGTTCCATGATCATCTAGATGAAAACACTATAAAGGCAATATTTTGAGTCCTGTGAGCATGTCAGATCAGACATGTCCTATATGAGTTCAAGAAATCTAGATTTAAGATGTATAAAGTACCAAGGAATCCCATGGAATCAAAACCCAAGTGAAATACTCAACACAAGGCACCCACTACTGCGTTCAAGAACCATGAAGAGCCATCGATGAAATCTGTAAAATCATTCAACCATTTCATATTAGTTAAAAATCATTACCATATGAGTCTACACAATCATATATAACCAATTTGATATAAATCACATCATTATTATAACCACTCATTAATCACAATACACAACCATGGAACAAGATGAGTATACCCATACATACATTAATTGTTTCCCATTGAATGCATTTAATGAGAATACCCTTTCATTTTCCATCATTTGTATAAAATTACATTCATTTAATTTAATGAGTATACCCACTCATTAATCCCATTTCATAACAAAATAAATCTCATGAGTATATCCACTCATGTATCTCAATTCCTAACCAAGGAAACCAAGGATTATACCCACTCATTGATACAATTTGCATTCGAAATATACATATAACTAGATTTTACGAACTCACATTTCCATTGTTGTTTAATAAACCCTTTAAATAATTCAAACCAATAAAATGAGTATTTATAACAACCCATACCTTTATTTCATATTTAAACCTGACTTATTAGCTAAATTTCACTTAATAAAACTCATTTTATTGGGAGGAATTATGTCTTTGGGGCTTAGGAATATTTCATAACAACTTAAAAAAAACATCTTTATTGAACACTAATTTTACATTACCACAACATTCCTTCTTACTTAACACTATATGGGATAACCTGAGGACATATATAAGAATAGGGAGAGCCATAAATCCAAATTAGGGAATAAACATGTCATAACATAAGGAATAAAATACAATTTAAAAAATTGGTATAATGATGGAGCATATAGTTAACATGAATATAAAGGCCTTCTAAGCTTTATAATAATAACATAGAATTCTGGAAACAAGTTACAACATTATATTAGAATGAGTCAAGGGTCATTGGACATGGATTTGCATAAGAAAACATTGATGGCACATGAATTAGGATGAGTAAACCCTCATTTCACATAAATTATCATGATTAATCTGTTATTGCACATTTCTTATCATGACACTAAATGTTACCCAATGCATTGAAGTGATATCAGGGTGCACCCTTTATAATCATTTTCAATATTATTTTTAAATGTGCCACATAGAACAAATAACATGTATTCAATAAACATAATAATTTATTACATTACCAATAAAAGTGTAATAAATACATGTAATTCCTAAATCAATAAGTAAATGGGCATAAAGGTAAATACCTTTGGTAGATAAAAGAGTTTTGGATTCACTACCTGATGGAAAATCGTAGTGCAATTTTGGAAGTATAGCATCGTTAAATAGAAATTCATAAAATCGGTTGATGAAACAAAAAAGGGGTCTTTCATAATTTATTCTCGAAATGGATAGTTAGGGGGATAGAGAAGAACATATCCCAACATAGACAATTTAAAAATTAAATGATATATCATAAATGTGGTGCTTCATAAAAAGTGGAGAGTGAGAAATCCCTTAGAAAATATCAGCATAGTAACGGCTTAAGTAAGGGTCCAAATGGGGGAGGATAAATGATCCCTAATTGAAATAAAATAAAATGTAAATTAGGGAATTGATTAAAAATGATTTAAATAAAACCAATTTAAACTAAAATGACTAATTTCAAACAAGGTTCTTGAATTGAAATGAGGAGAGGAAGGTGAGGACCCCTTACAAAATTTCGGTATGCTAACAGGTGTATATAATGGATCATGGATGGATTAATGGGAGTGTAAATAAATATATAATTGTTTATAAATAAATTTTATAGTAAGGGGACTATCTATGAACATGTCCTAACACATGAAAATTGAAATTAAAAGATATACCAAAAAAGGAATTCTTGATAAAAGAGGAGAGTTGAAGATCCCTTACATGGATGTGTAACCCCAAAGGATTGAGAGAGGATTATAAAGAGATGGGGGTGAATTTTGAGGACTCTTTGGAGCATATGGAAGAGGTTGGTTGAGCTTCAATGAGATTTAGTGATGGGAAATGGGAGATTGGGTGGTATTATAATGGAAAGGAGGGGGGATTCTTTGTTATTTTGGTTTTTTAATACTACATAATAAAATATTCAAAACTACAAAAAATAACATGGGTTTTTACCTTTGTTTCTTGAAAAGGGGAGTGGAATAAATTATTTTATTAGACTATGGTTAGAATATATTAAAATATTTCTCTTTAATATGTGGTGGTGAGTCATAAAATTAAGGAATTGATTTTAAAATCTCAAAATATATTATATGTTTTGGAGAATTCACTAAGGCTTTGTAACGTAAATAAAATAAAAATTAATTTTATTTATTTATAAGGTAAAACATATATTTGTCCAAGTATACATTTTATAATATTTATTAATTCATTATTTGGCCATTATGATGTCTTAAAACCTATTATATATTTATATGATATTTAATTTTTACACAATAATTTGACCATGTTAGAAAATAATAAAAAATTTTCGATATGATAATTTTGACATCTTGATTCCAAAAATAATATAAATTTTATATAAATGTTTTTTGAAATATCTGAATTTTCACTTTTAATATAATAACATAAATTTATTTACATTTAATTGGGTTCGAAAAAAATCATTGTTAAAACCTAATAAAAATTACATTTGACTTTATAAAAAATATATCATTATTTATATTTAACAAAATTAATTTAATATTAATATTTTATTTTCAAATTATTTATTTTAAAAATACATTAATTCATAAAAATATATTTCTTAATTGAATTTGAATATTAACCATAAATACTATTTTTTCATTAAAAATAATTTACAATGTGACAATAATAGAATGAATGTGTATCCATTACTCTATACAAAAATATGCTGCATAATCATAATTCTAGTGTATTTTTATATATCCCTTTATTACACTATCATATTCCCTAAGAGTATGGTGTGTGATGATGGTTCTTTCATGGGGATGTTTGGTGAACATGGTTTGGGTCGTGATCTCGATTAGTTTGAAATTATCCCACAAACGGTTTCACTAATGCTTATGTTTTTGGATCTCAGATTTGGATTGGTCTAGGGAATTTCATAGATATGATATATCTTAGGGAAGATTTGATAAATGAGATTTATAGAGAATGATCCTACTGTTATAGGACATCACTTCCTGTGTCAATGTCAAAAGGATAGGTTAAAACCCTATGTTTATATAAGACATGTGATCACTATTCAACAACTATATTATCAACAGTAATGAAACTTAATGATCATATAAATTAAATTGGATATAATAAAGGAAGTGATAATGAATTCTATAATCATAGGACAATTAATTAAAAGAAAGAGAATTTTATTCATAAATGTTTAGGTAGTTACATTATTCCCACTCATTTAACCCATTCACTCAACCATGTCGCATGGTTATAACCAACCATTTATTACATTCACATTTATTAATCTCATATGGGTATACCCACCCAATTATTACCATTCCAATTGAATAGAACAATTTAACACAAGATCATCAACACACAAGGGGGGATACAAATCTCATAATTTATAAAATCTTTTCCCATTAATTATAGTCTTTCTTACTTTAAATAGAAAAACATATGAAAAACTAAAAATAATTTAGAAAAGCAGGTATTAAGCAACAGAACATTATTTTTTGGCTTATAAGTGACCACACCTACATTGGAAGGGGGTTTTATTATAAAATCATGACATTATTTCTCAAATAAATCTTCTTTCCCAATTAAGTTGTTCAATCCAAAATCACAATTAATTTATCAACGAATCATTAAGAAAACAAATAATGAAGTTATAAATTAAAGGGATTGATTAGGGACCATACCTCAAGTAGTAGACGATGATGACACTCGACACTTGTCAGATTTGGTGGAAACCACTTGATCCACCCCCCCCCCCACACATGCACTCTTGTACATATACATTTATATCCATTAATCTAAAGAATTTTTTTCCCTCCCCATTATGGAATAAATAAGTCGAATATATAAATATATATGTGTGTGTGTGTGTAGAAACATATTTATGTGTGTGAGTACCATCAACGATGATAAAAACTCCATAAAATAAATTCAGGAGGCTCAAAACACCTTAATTCTATAAATAAAAGGGTGTGAAACAACACATCAGAAGAAAAACTTACCTCATTCTAATATCTATAATTCAAATTGAGCCATCACGCTTCTTCATTGATGAAATATGTGAAAACTCAAATGATGGGGCCTCCGGAGGGCTACCACATACCCTAGAATAGTAATAACTCAAAAAATAAAAACAATCCTACGCCAATGGTTCGAATAAATTGAAATATGCTATGAATGTAAGGGAAACATCCCATAAATGGATGAAATATGAGACTCAGACAATACCATCATGGTTCGAATGAAGAAACATAGATAAATCTAGGTGAAATTATATGTGAAGAGGGATCTAAAGGAGGTGTCCAAGGGGGACCTAGGGGCGCATCGAGTGAGGGAGGTGAGAGAGAGAGTTAGAATAGGTTTCCATTTTTATTTAAATTTATTCTTAATTAATTTACATTAACTTTTAAAAGATATCAACACACACTATTTGGGCCAAACAGTTTAGAAAACCATTGGCAAATAGTGCGTCATCTAATGGAAACATAGGCACTGTGCATGAATTGTACTGCACGGTTTAGAAAGTGTGCCAACCATGATGTGAATAGTGTTTATGTACTGTCCACTACCACTAACTGTTTTGGATGAGTGAAAATTTTTGTAAACTATGCATGACTCATGAGACAACCTCTTTATACCTGCAATAAGCCACGTAGTTTCCTACTATGGGTCGCACGATGTTAGAAAAACAATGAACCTCGTACACACCCATTTAAAAATTGATTTATGATCCCCATTATTAGAAAAACACATTGATCCACTTTGGAAACTTTTTAGTCATTTTTACCAAGACCATAAAAATCACTTTAAAAGGTTCGAACTCTAGGAACCTCATTTTGAAGCTCAGTTTTAAATTTGTCCCATCCAATAAATTCTAAAAACTAAAATTCCATTGAAAAACCACCCTATCCAAAACATTGGATTCAATAAAATCCCCAACATAATTCTTCTCATCCTTCACAATCCTTTGTTAATAATTTAAATATCTATGAACCTATTAGGGTCTTGATGTCTTGTTTGAATAGTTTACCTATGTTTTGAAAAACCATATTACCCCTAATTCGTTTTCATAACCCTATGGCATTTAAGATATCAAAACATGATCCAACACTAGATTCTCAACTAAATCAACAAATAAGTTCTTAACCAAGACCGCTGAAAATGATAGATCACCTAGTCATGATATTTTTATAAAAAAAATCTTGTTAACTCTTTCCACTAAGGGTATTAACTTTAAATAGCCAATTCCAATACACAGTTCCACCACTCTTGGACTTTCCTAAGATAGAATGTCCTAAGTGTTATAGAAATCATTCTCATATGACTTTATTGATTGTGAAAACCACATTATGTTCATGGTCATATTAGAGACATCACTGAAAAGGGAATGATTGAATCTTATTCAACCAACACAAACTGGTCATGCATTCTTTGCTCAAAATACATCACCAACCCACAACATGTCACGACCCCCTCCCACCAAAGATTCCCCTCCTGAGGTGGAAATGGTGAAAGAGAGATAATGACCCCCGAGTCCTGCCTCCAGTAGGCCACGGGTTGGTGACTAGTACCAAGGGTAAGATTTTACACAAATATGGGATACATTGCCCTTTTATTATTTTAAGATCGGGAAATAGGACAAGTCAACCCCCAAAAAGTAAAAGAACGAGTGTATAGAAATAAACCCAAACCAAGCCCACATCCATGTTTAACCAATTTTATATCAAGGTGCAAGTACAACAAAGCTCAAAGTACAATACCAAAAGAAACAAGTGTATAACAACAACAAAAACTCCAACTACCTGACTAGTAGGGTCCCGCACGGCCCTGGTAGTCCTCCTGGAAACCTGAAAGTAAAGATAGGGTGAACATAAAAGTATACTCAATAGGGAAACCTAAAGGTCTCATGCACAAGTGGGGAGACATCTTAATGTCCCGTGATAACAAGAGAAGAAACCTAGCAAGGAATTCTATCCACCCAACCTCACCAGCCAAACTCACAAAAAACAATCACAACAGGTAGTAGTATATAAAAAAAAAGAGTATTGGGTACCCCGCACCAATTCCCAGTAGTTGGCTTCTCTTCCTAATGGAAAACATCCTGACGCTGCCACACATTCCCCACCCACAGACACTTGGGCCTCACAAACCACACATCCCGCCCGCACACACCTGGGCCGCACAACCACACGTCCCGCCCGCACACACCTGGGACTCACAACCAGGTATCTCGCACACACACACCTGGGCCTCACAACCACGTATCCCGCCTGCACACACCTGGGCCTCACAACCACGTATCCCGCCCCCACACACCTGGGCCTCATCCCGATGATTCTTGGGAAACAGTAGAACCTGCTCGAAGAGTCTTGGGCTAAAACCACCCCAATCGAAACCTACCCGAAGAGTCATAGGTGCAAGTTCGCCTCATGCCATCACAGCCTAGGGGAGAATGAGTAAGAAGGAGCTACTAACTAAGGGAAAAACAACCTCTCCAATGAAATGGGAGTGTTCGACACTAAGTGATCAAAATGGGTGGGGTACGATAAAACACAAATTGTACATATATATATATATATATATGTATACCAAACTCACAGCCCAACCATTGGCTTCTAAACAGAGAAACTGAGCACATTCCTATACACTACTACTAAGAATCATGCCTACAACAAACAACCCCAAACCCATTTAGGTTTTCATGTTTTAGCAGAATTTGTTTATTTAGTTCCTTAACTACTGGGAAACTATCCAAAACCAACCACATAGATCGTTCGTAAAACATATCCCTGCCATCCACAAATCAAGTTAGGAAAACACAAGAAACAAAACCAAGTCCTTCTTATCAACCAACCAACCCATTGATTATTAATATCATTCCATTACCATGACCCACCATTCATTAACTCTTCCACTTTTAATTTATTATTCACAACCCATAGTCCATTCACATTCAAACCCATCCCTGTAGCCCCGCTGCCAACTACCATAACCACAACTGCATCGTACATCATTATCCCTTTAATGCCATTTATCACAGCCCCGCTGCCCGTCACCAACATAACATTCATACCAACTCACAACCAAGTCAATCGCAGCCCCGCTGCTCACCCGATCCACAACAACCCACAAAACACCCCCATCACATGCCATGTAACCAAGCAAACACCCACATCTTCATTATTCCATTTTTCTCAAACGGGGTGGTCACACAAGGGTTATAGGTTTTAATTATCCAACTTTACGTGATTAACCAAATCCCACATTCAACGAAGTTTCCATCCACAAAAACGGTCTAGAAAGATAGGGAGACATTTAATTGCTCCAGAAAAGGCCCCCAACAACCGTGATTTTCAGTAGGCATAAGCCTATTCAATTCACAACATAATATCATAGGATATAAAGTAACAGCAATCACAAACTTCCCAACCCCATTATATAAGCCAGTTATTATCTTTATTAAACCTGTTCAAAATTGTTTCACATAAACAAGAGAACACCCACCCCGCATGATGAAAAGATTAGAGAGACGAAGGTAATATCCCTACGTCAACAGGTTCCGATAGCAACGCTCCCCCAGATCAACCTTAGAAGACATCCGTTGGCGTCCGTCAATTTTGTCGAGTCCCGGAAAAACCTCCTCAGGTGGAAGTTGGAATGGAAAGGCCGAAGGAAAGACAATGGATCTAATCTCAGAAGATCTTCCTTGTCTTTACAATCCCGTGGCCCCAGAAGGATCGTATATTATAGTTTGGATGAAGAAATTATCGAAGAAAGTGCCTTCAAGTCTCTTGGGAGAACTCTGCTCAGAGGAAAGGGGAGGAGAGGGGTGAGTTGAAAAGGAGGAGGGGACCGCTCCTTTTATAGGCGAGAAAAGAAAAAGTACACGGTGTGTACTTTATGGTATACGACATGTACTCGGTTATTTCACACGGTCTCCATGAAGCTTCGAACACAACTCCATGGTAGTTGACTAATCAACACACGGTTTGAGGGTAACGCATACATGGGGAGGGACTACACAGCATGTAGTACTGGACACACGCCGTGTACCCAATTATTTCACATGGCAAGGACACAGATTCCAACACGGCACACGACCGTTGACTGGTAACGCGTACGCGGGGAAGGACTACACGACGTGTAGTACTAGACACACGGCGTGTACTCATTTATTACACACCGCATGGACACGACCTTCAAAACGGGGTATATCCGGCAAGGGGGGTACACAGTGTGTACTTGCACTACAGGGCGTGTAGTTTCAAAATTTTGGAAAGTGTGGGAAAATTCCATTTTACCCTCCAGAACACTTCGTGACCTTCTTTTGGACAAAGAAATGGGCCGGAGAGGTCCTGGACATTACATCAGATACCTATTAAAACATTCTCATCCCCGAGAATTCAAAAACCAACCCAGAGGAACCCAACAAGATACCTCTTAGTGTTCTCATTATAACAAGAACCCAACCAACAACCCAAATCATATGTGTTAGGAATTTCTTCTCCTATGTCGAGATATTATATACTTTAGGCGGCACTGACTCACCTGTACGGGTTTAATCGCATCCTCATTAATGATTCTCGATTATGAATTGGGTCGTCCCACTTTCATACATTAGGATTTCCCAACTTACACTGCCCTAACACTGTACAACCCACACATTTCCCGAACACGTGGTTTGGGGAAAATTCCTTCTTCTATGTCGAGATATTATCCGCTTTAGGCAGCACTGACTCACCTGCACGGGTTCAATCACATCCTCATTAATGCATCTCAATTAAGAGTCAGGTTTTTTTCCCTTTCCCCACACATCCGGACATGCTACACACATCTGGAGAACAATGAAACAAAAGGTCTCACAACCAACAAGCCAAGCATTCCATATATCAAAGGTATAGAGTACAACATCAACACAATGCTCAAAAGAACTAGGGAAAACAAAATTCAAAACAACTCCGGGTACTGATCATGCATCTGGGTCTCATGATCCCAAGTGCTCTCCTCGAGGTCGTCATGCCTCCACAACGTACGAACCAACAGAATGGTCCGTCCACAGAACACCTTCTCTTTACGATCCTCAATTCTGACTGGTCATTCCTCGAAGGTCACGTCGTCTCGCACATCTAACTCTCCCCAGTCAATAACGTGAGAGTCGTCATGAAAGTACCGATGAAGCTGGGAGACGTGGAAGACGTCATGGACCTTCTCCAACTAAGGTGGTAGGGCCAGCTAATATGCCACCTCACCAACTCGTCTCATCACCTCAAAAGGTCTGATGAACCTAGGTGATATCTTTCTCCCTTTTCCAAACCTCCGCTACCCCCGTCGATGGGAAACCTTCAAGAACACATGATATCCCACCTCGAACTCCAATGGCCTCCTCCGAAAATCTGCATAAGACTTCTGTCGGTCCTGATCCGCTTTCATCCTCTCATGTACAAGCTGGACATTCTCTATGGTGCTCTGCAATAGCTCCGGCCCAAGAGCACCTATCTCACCAACCTCTTCCCAGCAAATGGGTGAACCACATGGCCTTCCATGCAAAGCCTAAAACGGTGCCATGCCAATACAAGATTGGAAGATGTTGTTGTAGGAAAACTCTACTAAAGGTAACTTTCATACCCATGATCCTCCGAAATCCATAACGCATGCTCGCAGCATGTCCTCCAACCTCTGGATAGTCCGCTCTGTCTGCCCATCGGTCTAGGGGTGGAACACAGTGATAAGGCATAGCTGGGTGCCAAAAGCATGTTGTAACCCCATCCAGACTCATGAGGTAAACCGAGTATCCCGATATGAGATGATGGTCTTTGGAACTCCATGAAAATGCACCGCCTCGTCCATGTACCTCTGTGCTAAGGTACACACTGGGCCTGACTCATTAATTGCTAAGAAGTGAGCTAATTTCATCTGTCGATCCGCCACTACCCAGATATCATCATAACCTCCCTGTGCTCTGGGTAGTTTTGTGACGAATTCCATTGAGATGTCATCCCAGTTCCACTCAGGGACATCTACAGGATGAAACAACCCACTGGGAACATAGTGTTCAGCCTTCACTTGCTGACCCACTAGGCATTTAGCCAGAAACTTCGCCACTTCCCATTTCACCTCGGGCCCCCAAAACTGTTCCCTCAGGTCTCGGTACATTTTTGAAACACCTGGATGTACCGCCAAGGTTAAGCTATGGAAATCACAGAGAACACCCTCATGCATAGCTTCTGGAACAAACAACCTTCCATGGAAAAGCATCTAATGTTGGATGTCCTATGACCATCCTTCTGGAGCATTCCCCTGATCGATACAATCCCACATCACTTCCACCTCAGAGTCCCCCCTCTGAGACTCTTCCACTTGCTACAAAAAGGAGGACTGTACCGTTATCTGAAACAAACAGCTTCTAACACCTTTTTCCATGGCATCCAAGTGCAAGGAAGGCAACTCTCACATCGCCTTCCAAGAATCAGTGGATTACAAAACCACTTCCTGATGCAACTTCCTGCTCAGGGCATTAGCCACAATGTTTCCATTACCTTCAGTGTAAGAGATCTCAATGTCATAGTCTTGGAGAAACTCGACCCATCTCCGCTGCCGCAGGTTCAGGTCACGCTGGGAGAAGATATAACGCAGGCTCTTGTGATCTGAGAAGACCACAAAGTTCTCCCCAAAGAGGTAATGTCGCCATAACTTCAGTGCGAACACTACTACTGCAATCTCTAGGTCATGGGTGGAATAGTTACGCTCGTGAGGGCGTAATTTTTTAGACCCATAACAGATCACTCCCTTATTTCGCATCAGCATGCACCCCAGACCATGTCCGGAAGCATAAAAAACACCTCATAAAACAACCCTTCCTCTGGAAACCTGAGTACGAGAGCACTGACCAACTTCTCCTTCAGATTGTCGAAAGCTTTCTGGCACTGCTCGCTCCATAGGAAGACCTGGTTCTTCCTAGTTAAAGCTGTCAATGGAGCAGCAACTCAAGAGAAGTTCGAAATGAACCTCCTATAGTAACCTGCTAACCATAGGAAACTACGAAATTATGCCACGCTCTTGGGTGCTTCCCAAGAAACAACTACCTCCAACATTGATGGGTCCACTGACACTCCATGCTGAGACACCGCGTGCCCAAGGATGTGTACTTCTTGCATCAAGAACATACACTTCGACAATTTCCCGTAAATCTGGTGGTGTCGAAGGACTTCTAATACTGCCCCGAGATGCTCATAGTGCTCCTCCTCTGATCTTGAGTAGATCAGGATGTCATCGATAAACACAACGACGGACTGGTCCAGAAACTCCTGGAAGACAAAGTTCATAAGTCCCATGAACATAGCCGGTGCATTCGAAACTCCAAACGACATCACTACAAACTCGAAGTGCCCATACCTGCACCTGAAAGCCATCTTCGAGATGTCATTGTCTTTTAACCTTAGCTGATGATATCCAAATCATAGATCAATCTTGGAAAACCAACCTTCTCCCCTCAGTTGGTCGAAGAGATCATCTATATTTGGAAGGGGGTAACGGTTCTTGACCGTTACCTGGTTCAACCTTCAGTAGTCTATGCATAGCCTGAGACCACCATCCGCCTTCTTCATGAACAAAACTGGAGCACCCCATGGCGATACGCTTGGTTGAACAAAACCCTTTTCCTTCAGATCGTCAATCTGAATCAGTAACTCCCACAACTCCGAAGGTGCCATCCAATATGGGGCCATCGAAATCGGGCATGCACGAGGATGTAAGTATAACTCGAACTCAACGTCACGTCGGGGGGGGGGGGGGGGTGGTATAGTCTCAACCTCCTCAGGAAAAACATCGAGGAACTCCCCAACATCCTTCGGGACATCCATAATCTCTATATCAGCTGGAACCACTGATAACCTGCCTAACAATGAGAGGAGAGGCTCCACACGCCAGCTTCCCACCTGATAGCTCCTCTCGCCAACAAAAGCTACACGTTTCCCATCCACGTCAGAGGACATGACACTTCTCCGGAAGCAGTCGGTAACAAAACTAACAGAAAACAACCAGTCGATGCCTAGGATGGCATCATATGGATGCATCTGTAACAGAAGAAGGTCCCCACTAGATTGATGTGGTCCCAACGTCAGCCCACATCTCCGGAAAACAGAAGATACGCTGGTCTGGCCTCCAACTGGTGTACTCATCACCTATGGTACGGAATGTCTCTCTACGTCTAGTCCCAAAGCATGATCTAGACCAGGTGAAACAAAGGAGTTCGAAGCTCCCGAATCGATCAAAGAAGAAACAAGAGTTCTTAACAAACAAATCATACCCCGCACCACATCTGGTCCTGCTGGAGCTGTCAACACTGCTATGTGAAACTGTCCATGCCTAGCTCCCCAGCCTCTCTGATGTCATCTACCTCCCCGACCATTCCCTGGCCGAGGTCCCTGAGGAGAACCCTGATGTCGGCCTCCTCCTGCAAAGTCTGCCCTCGGAGGAGCATGGTCCTGCTGCTGCTGGAAGGGCCTCGCTGGCAACTGGTGCTGCTGAGGTGGGCGTTGAACCTGGCCACCTCCACCGTACTGAGCTCGGGTCAGGCCCCGACTCTGAACGTGACCAAAACCTGCACAAGAAAAACACTTCGGTCTTGGGCTTGTGAAAAATGGACGAGGACCCGAAGATTTGAACTGGAACTGCTGGGGCCTGCTCCCCACTGGCCTGAACCTAGAAGGTCCCATCGCAGGAGACCTCCTGCTGACTGCCTTCCCCTTTTACAAGCCCGGCTGGATCCCCTCTCGGGGTGCACCGCCCAGCGAGTGAATCCTCTATACATCCTTTTCCTTCTTCAGTACCGCCAAGTACTTTGGAAGGGTGAAGGGGTTGACAGCATACTGGAGCGAAGGACGAAGCGCCTCCTCCAAACGTCTCGCCCGAGATTCATCATCCAGAAAGAGATCCGGAGAAAAGCGCAGAAGATCCTTGAACTTGATCCCCAACTCTCGTACTGACATACTCCCCTGCGGAAGGGAGATTAACTCCTGCCGCTTCTCCACCTAGATCATAGAAGAAAGGAATTCCTCTCGGAATTCCTTCTCAAAGTCAGCCCATAGAACCTCTTCCTTTATCCTCTCTTCCAGGTAGAGCATCCACCACTGTCATGCCGCGCCTCTCAGTTGACTGACTGCTAGGGGAACCCAGTACTCCCTCAGAGCACAGATCAAGGTAAAAGCGATCCCTAGCTCCTCATGCCACCCCTCCGTCTCCGTATCCGATGTACTGCCCTCATACTTCTTGATGGACTTCCACTGAAAAGAACGGATAAACTTCTGCCACTGGGTATCTTTATCCTCTCGGTCAATCCTCAAATGATCGACCGCCTGAATATGTTGTGCCTCGGCCGTCTGAGCCACCCGGGGATGACATCCAGGTGCCATAGCTGAACGGTAAATAGAGATCGCCTAATCCCAAGTAGTAAGGAAATTTCTCATGGTTTCATTTTATCGTTTTATTTCAATTTATTTCCCAGAATACCCAAATCAAGTAAAACACAATCATGATGATGCATGTACCTCCCCTAGGGTCTCTACCCAGCAATCAATGTAGTCTCACTTGGTCGTTCGATAGGCTAAGAGTCCTTGCATCAGATCATAGGGGGCCCTAAAATCAGTGTCTTAGCCGGTCTTCCCTGGCCTATGTCACGCACCATGATTAACTATCATTGTTTCCCTACAATCCCATTCCATCCTCACTATGCCTAACTCCAGACTCCATCCTATCTCTCAACCATCCCCTTTGATACCATTCTTTCATGACCCCCTCCCACCAAAGATGCCCCCCCTGAGCTGGCAATGGTGAAAGGGAGATAATGAACCCTGAGTCCCGCCTCCAGTAGGCCCCGGGTTGGCGACTAGCACCAAGGGTATGAGTTTTCACAAATATGGGAGGCATTACCCTTTTATTATTTTAAGATCAGGAAATAGGACAAGTCTACCACCAAAATGGAAAATAACGATTGTATAGAAATAAACCCAAACCAAGCCCACATGAATGTTTAAACAATTTTATAACAAGGTGCAAGTACAAGAAAGCTCAAAGTACAATACCAAAAGAAACAAGTGTACAACAACAACAACAACTCCAACTGTCCGACTAGTAGGGTCCCTCACGACCCTGGTAGTCCTCCTAGAAACCTGAAAGTAAATGTAGGGTGAGCATACAAGTATACTCATTAGGGAAACCTAAAGCTCTCGTGTACAAGTGGGGAGACATCTTAATGTCCCATGAGAACAACAGAAGAAACCTAGCAAGGAATTCTATCCACCCAACCTCACCGGCCACACTCACCAAAAACACAATCACAACAGGTAGTAGTATATAAGAAACAAGAGTATTAGGTACCCCACACCATTTCCCAGTAGTTAGCTTCTCTTCCTAACGAAGAACGTCCTGACGCTGCCAACTCTCCCCACCTACACACACCAGTGCTTCAGAAACCACATGTCCCGCCAGCACACACCTGGGCTATGACAAGCCTGCTTTTATTACAACTTAAACATGCTTTATTACATAAAACTTCACTTGATACAACAAAGAAGATCAAGAGGTTTAGTGTCTTTGGGGATTAGGATCATTACATAAAAACTTTAAACTTGAAATACAACATCCTTATTGAAAACTTCCTTTACATGACCACTACATTCCTCCGTACTTAGCATTGCATGGGATAACCTGAGGACATGCATAAGAAAAGGGTGAGCTATAAAGCCCAGTAAGGGAGTACATAATGAATAACATAAGGAGTACAATACATGTTAGGCAATAGGCATATCAAAGAGCATAATAGAGACATGAACATAAAGGCATGATAAAGCATGATAATCATAACATGGAAATGTGGCAACAACACTTAACATTGAATTAGCATGATCCAAGGCTCATTGCACATGGAGCATGAGTAAACCCTCATTGCACTTGAAGCACGAGTAAACCCTCGTTGCACTTGAATTAGCATGAGTCAACACTCATTGCACATGACGTATCATGATACTTTACTTTACCCAATGCATTGGAGCGCTATAAAGGGCGCACCCTTCTTAAACATTTCATTTCATGCATAAGTGTGCCACATGGATCATAAAACATGGATTCATAAAACATAATCATTTATTCCACGATAAAGGAATGTGGAATTCATACATGAAACTTTGCAATCAATATGTATATGTGCATAAAGGTGAATACCCTTGATGGAGAAATGGGCATGATATTCACTACACAAAGACATTGGCTTAGAAAATCGGTGCGATTTCGGCAGCGTAACGGCGTGACATAAGAATTCATAAAAAAGGTTGATGAGAGAGAAAGGGGTTCCTCATCATATTTACATGTAATGTACAGTATGTAGATCATATATATACATGTCCCAACAATAGAAATGGAATTTAGATTCATGATACAAAAGTATTGCTTGAATGTAAAAGAAGAGAGAGAAGTTTCTTTCGGAATTTCGGCATAGTAACGGGTGTACATGGGAGGCATTTAATGAGAGAGAAAGGGTTCTCCAATCATTCAAACAATAAGAGGGCAGTATGGGGGAGGTGCGAAACCATACCCCAACATTCATAATTGAAATAAAAAGGGAAATACAACTTAAAGAAAATTGACAAAAAAAAGAGAAAGGAAGAAAAACCCTTACTTGGAAGTGTGCTTCCAAAGTCTAGAGAGAGGCTTGTGAGAGGCTTCTTGGGAGCTTGGGGCACCTTGAGAGGATTCTAGAGAGATTAGGGCAGAGTTTGGACGAACTTCAAGGGCTTTGGGTGAGGAGGAAGTGGGAGCTTGGGTGGGTTTATATAGGAAAGGTGAGAGAATTCTTTATTATTTAGGTTTGGGACCCCTTATATTAAAATAATCCAAACCACAAACCATCCCATGGTATTTGCCCATGGTTTCTGGAAAAGGGAAGAGGAAAACAATATTTTACAAGGCCAAGGTCCGAACTTATTAAAAAATTAGGGTTTCTTATGTGGAGGTGAGTCACACTCCCATGGAAATTAATTTAAAAAGGCAAAGTGTTGAATAAGTCTTGAGGGCTCCATTAATGATTTGAAAAGTGAGTCAAACAAACCCAACACCTCATTATTTTAATGATAAAATACATATTGTCTGAACATAAGGATTATGGTATTTTATTACATCACCATTGGGTCATTATGATGTCATAAAACACATTATATATTTAAATGGTATTTAATTTTTACCCAAAAATTTGACTGTCTCAGAAAATTATGAAAAATTCACCGTTGGATAATTTCGACATCCTGATTCCAAAAATAATATTTATTTTATCTAAATAATTTTCTAAATATGTGAATTTTCACTTTTAAAATAAAAACCGACATTTATAAAAAATTCACGGGTTTTGACAGAAATGGCTTTCAAACCTTAATAAAAATTTTAATTGCATTCATAAAATTATAAGATCATTTATATTTAATAAATATTAATTTAATATTAATAATAATATTTTATTAAAATATTATTTAATTCAAAAATCCTTTAATTTAATAAAATATAATTCTTAATTAAATAATAACTAAAAACATCATTTGTACTTTAAAAACTAATTACAATGCATCAAAAATGACTAGAAATTATATTTATTATTATATACAAAAAATAATGTACATGAACATGGTGCTACTTATTTGTTACATAACCACTTAAAATAGCCGCATAAGACCTAAGGGTAAGGTGTGCGATTGTGACAGACTCTTGGGGTTGCTCGAATAACATTGCTCGAGTGGTAATCTCTATCAACTTCCATTTTTCCCGTAGACCATCACGTTCGAGCTTGACTTGATGAAGCTCAGCTTGGGCTTGGTCAAGGGCAAAGCCCAAAGACGCCACCTCCTTTCCGAGCTCCGAAAAATGGGCTTCGTAAGGGGAAATTCTACTGGATGAGGCCTTCGCTTCCTTTGTCTGAGTAAAAATGGTTTCGTTAAAGCCTTATATTTAAACTACCCAGATGATCACTGTTCAACGACTATAAAAGTAACGGTCACAAATCTTAACGTTAAACTAAAGAAGTTGACATCATATAAAAACATAAAGAAACAATTAACTGGATCAAGAGGGATTTTCCATTAATGAAATTTTGGGTCGTTACAACATTCCCCCCTTAAGAAATTTCGCCCTCGAAATTTTCTTTTTCCCACACTAAAACAAATGTGGGTAACTTAGCTTCATCATATCCTCCGACTCCCAAGATTCTTCTTCAAACTTCTGGTTTCTCCACAACACCTTGACGAGGGGCATTGTCTTATTTCGTAGAACTTTTTCTCTATGATCCAAGATCTTCACTGGTTGCTCCTCATAAGAAAGATCGTCTTCTAATTGTACCACCTTAGAAGAGAGTACATGTGAAGGGTCTGGTATGTACTTCCTTAAGAGGGGTACATGGAAGACATCATGCAACTTGGCCATAGTAGGTGGAAGTGCTAGTCGATAGGCCACAGCCCCAACACGATCAAGAATCTCGAAGGGGCCGATGTACCTTGGACTTAACTTCCCTTTCTTTCCAAACCTCATGACCTTCTTCCACGGAGATATGCGTAAAAACACCATGTCTCCGACTTTAAACTCAAGGTCTCATCGACGATTATCTACATAACTATTCTGTCGACTTTGGGCTGCCTTGATATGCTGCTGAATGGTTTTCACCTTCTCCACCATTTCTTGGACCATTTCTGGTCCAAGCAGCTTACGTTCACCGACCTTATCCCAACATGCCGGTGTTCTGCACCTTTTCCCAAATAGGGCTTCATATGGTGCCATTTGGATGCTCGAGTGGAAACTATTATTATAAGAGAAATCAACTAGAGGAAGATGTTGATCCCATCCTCCTTTAAAGTCCATTGAGCACGCTCTCAACATATCCTCAAGTGTTTGGATAGTCCGCTCGGATTGGCAATCAGTTTGAGGATGATAGGCCGTACTGAAGTTCAGTTCAGTATTCAGAGCATGTTGAAGACTCTTCCAAAACTTAAAGGTAAATCGTGGATCTCGGTCCGACACAATAGATAGTGGTACTCCATGCAACCGTACCACTTCCCTGATATATATCCGTGCCAGTTGATCCAAAGAGAAATCCTCTCGAATAGCAATGAAGTGTGCAGTCTTTGTAAGACGATACACAATAACCCAGATTTCATTGTTGCTTTTGGATGTCCTTGGAAGTCCAGTGACGAAGTCCATGGTGATGTTCTCCCATTTCCATTCTGGTATGGGAAATGGTTGCATCATCCCCTTAGACTTCTGCCTCTCTGCCTTCACTTGCTGACACACCAGGCACTTTGATGTATATTCGGCGATCTCCTTCTTCATATTATCCCACCAAAAGTTTTCTCGGAGATCTCGATACATCTTTGTGCTCCCTGGGTGAATAGAGAAATTTGAACTATGTGCATCATCAAAAAGTTCCTTCTTCAGCTCCGAACTTGATGGGACACATAGTCTTTTCCCAAACCGCACAATTCCTTCTTCATTAACATTAAACTCTGAGGATTTTCTCTTTTTGATAGCTTCCACTTTTTCTTGGATTCTCGCATCATCCTTTTGAGCATCCTTTAACCTTTCCAAAAGAGATGGTTGAGCAATCATTTGTGAAAGGATTGATGATGTTCCCTTCTTTATGATTCCCACGTCCATCTTCATCAAGTCTAAGAAGATTGGATCCTTCTCAATTCTCATCATTGATAGAATTGCTCAATCCTTTATACTTAGGGCATCCGCCACCTTGTTCGCCTTCCCTGGGTGGTAATGTATTGAACAGTCATAATCCTTTATGAGCTCTATCCATCTTCTCTGGCGCATATTAAGCTCTTTCTGTTTGAATATATATTTAAGACTCTTGTGGTCAGTATATATCTCACATTTCTCTCCATAGAGATAATGCCGCCAGATTTTCAAGGCAAAGATCACCGCCGCCAACTCCAGATCATGCATTAGATAGTTTCGCTCATGGATTTTCAACTGTCTTGAGGCATAGGATATCACTTTATCATTCTGCATCAGCACACATCCTAAGCCCTTCTTCGAAGCATCACTGAATACCACAAAAAGCTCCCCACTTGTGGGTAAAGTGAGCACAGGTGTAGTGATAAGCCTCCTTTTAAACTCCTTGAAGCTTTCTTCGCATTAATCACTCCAAGCAAACTTTACGCCCTTTCGAGTTAGCTTGGTAAGAGGGTTGGACAATCGTGAGAAGTTTCTCACAAATCGTCGATAATATCCAGCTAACCCCAAGAAGCTACGGATATCAGTTACCGATGTTGGCCTCGGCCATCCCTCAATTGCATATATTTTGGAGGGGTCCACAGATATCCCATTGCTTGTGATGATATGGCCCAAGAATGAGACCTCCTTCAACCAGAACTCACACTTGCTGTACTTGGCATAGAGCTTCTCCTTGCGCAAAGTCTCCAGTACAGTTCTTAAATGATCCTCATGGTCCTCCTTGGTTTTGGAGTATATTAGAATATCATCTATAAAGACTACCACAAATTTATCTAGGTAATCTCTAAAGACTCTATTCATCAAGTCCATGAATATTTCTGGAGCATTGGTGAGTCCAAAAGGCATTACTATGAATTCATAGTGCCCGTACCTTGTATGAAAAGCAGTCTTGGGGATATCTTCCTTCTTCACCCTTACTTGATAATATCCCGACCGCAAGTCGACCTTGGAGAAGTATTGTGCTCCACGCAGCTGATCAAACAAGTCATCGATTCTTGGGAGAGGATACTTGTTCTTTATCGTGATTTTTTTAAGTTCACGATAATCGATGCAAAGCCGCATTGACCCATCCTTCTTCTTGACGAAGAGGACTGGTGCACCCCATGGTGATGCACTTGGGCGTATAAACCCTTTATCCAGATTTTCCTGTAGTTTTTTTCAGTTCTTCAAGCTCAACCACAGCCATCCTATATGGAGTCTTGGATATTGGTAGCACCCCAGGTATAAGTTCAATTGAGAACTCAACATCTCTTCTTGGAGGAAGACCAGGAAGTTCCTCGGGAAATACTTCAGCGAATTCCCTCACAATAGGCATTTCTTCAAGGATGATTTCTTCCTTGGACTCAATCATCTGAGCCAGATATTCCTGCTCATAAGGCAGTAATATCCATGCTTGAGATGATGGAGCTAAAGGAGATTCATCTTCCTCCTGACACTTGTACAGAATCGGGGGTCGATTCTCCATATGGAGTGTGATTTCCCTCTCCCGACAATTTATGTTGGCTCTATATAAGGAAAGCCAATCTATGCCAAGAATTGCATCAAATTCCACCAAAGGGAGTATGACGAGGTTCGCCGGAAAATTCAATCCACAGATTATAACAGGGGAGGATTTATACTCATGGGATGCAATGATTGCCCCATTTGCCGTACTCACCGACATCTTTACTTCCATGATTTGTGGTGGTGCAGGGATTGTTCTACTAAACTTTTGAGATATAAAAGAATGCGTAGAACCTGAATCAAAAAGTACGTTCGCTATTCTTGAATGAATAACTACAGTACCTGTCACCACTTCGTTGTTGGGGTTCACTTCGGCAGAAGTGATGGCAAAAGCTCTTCCTTGCTGTCTTGGAGGTTGTTGATTGCCTCCGATTACCCTTGGATTAGGGCACTGATTCGAAAAATGACCCGGTTCTTTGCATTTTAAGCATTGAACAACGCGTTGAGGTTCGAACGGAGTGTTCCTCCCCTCCGTCACAGCCGCGGGTCCTTCTTGCTGACAGTTAACAGCTAGGTGCCCTTCTCTTCCACACTTGAAGCATTTTCTTGTCCCCCTAAGGCAATTTCCAGGGTGCTTCTTTCCACACTTTTGGCAAGTGGGGTGCTGGAATTTCTTAGCGCCGTTGGATTTATCCATCGGACCACCAGCATTGAATCCCACCTTCCACTTCTTGTCCCCATGATACCCCTGTGATTCTACGATCTCCATTTCAACCTTGAGGGCACATCGGACAATTTCCTCATAGCTGTCGAAGTCACGGATCGCTAATGCTTTCCGCAAGCTAGGCTTCAGCCCACCAAAGAAGCGGTCAACCTTGCATTCGGGGGTAACGACAAAGCCGGAAGCGTATCGTGCAAGCCTTGTGAAGTTTTCCTCGTACGCTCCCACAGATTCCTTATCTTTCTGCTTGAGGGAAAGGAACTCCCTTTCCATCTTAAGACGGAGGGTGCGTGGAAAATATTTATCGAAAAACATCTTCCGGAATACCTTCCATTCCAAAGCCTCGATCTCCTCCTCAGGCTTCGTATTTTTGATCAACGTCCACCATTGATCAGCTTCACCCTCCATACGATAAGCCGCCAAGAGAACCTTCTCTTTTTCAGAGCATTGGAGGATAGAGAATATCTTTTCAATGGAGTTGATCCATTGTTCAGCAATCGTGGGATCGGATGATCCACTAAAATTAGGAGGCCTTTGTCTCATGAAGCTTTCAATAGCGACTTGTTCTTTCTTAGGGGGGGTTGAAAGTTCCTGTTGACCAGTGTTTCTATTCAAAACTTGAGTTATCTGAGAGAGAAGCGTGACAAAGTTCGTGATTCCCGCTCCCATTGGATTGGGCATCTCATAAGTACAATCATCACACTGATCTTCACAACGGTTGTTAGCCCGAGTTCTCCTATTACCGGCCATTGGCTGGAATAAAAGGAAAGTTAGGGGTAACACATAAAGGGTAATCCAAAGACAAAAGTTGATGACTTATAAATAAACTTTAATCTCTTTAACTCATGAGTCTATAGGATTCAATCCAGGCTTTTCATGATCTTCCTTCTAACATATATTCTTAGGGGAATTTTTCCCATAATAAGAGTTCATACTAAGATTGTGAATTTATCAAAACATATCCCCCGGGAGTGTCGTAACCAAGAGTGCAGCAAGGCCCGTTGTCGTGCACCAGTTCCTGTTCGAGTCTATCTCAAAGCGGTGTTTTCGGGTTTTACCCCTAGGATACATCTGTGCCAGAGCCGCCTCTACCTGCTCATATCCAGACAGGGATGTATTTGTTTGATAAAACATTTACTTAGTATTTACCAAAACTTAGGGATGTTTTTATTATGCTTAGTCTTGTATCTAAGGCTTTACTAGGGTTTCCTAATCCCAAAAATAACTAAACCTATCCTCTGATACCAACTATGTAAACCCTGCTTTTATTACAACTTAAACATGCTTTATTACATAAAACTTCACTTGATACAACAAAGAAGATCGAGAGGTTTAGTGTCTTTGGGGATTAGGATCATTACATAAAAACTTTAAACTTGAAATACAACATCCTTATTGAAAACTTCCTTTACATGACCACTACATTCCTTCGTACTTAGCATTGCATGGGATAACCTGAGGACATGCATAAGAAAAGGGTGAGCTATAAAGCCCAGTAAGGGAGTACATAATGAATAACATGAGGAGTACAATACATGTTAGGCAATAGGAATATCAATAGAGCATAATAGAGACATGAACATAAAGGCATGATAAAGCATGATAATCATAACATGGAAATGTGGCAACAACACTTAACATTGAATTTGCATGAGCCAAGGCTCATTGCACATGGAGCATGAGTAAACCCTCATTGCACTTGAAGCACGAGTAACCCTCGTTGCACTTGAATTAGAATGATTCAACACTCATTGCACATGACGTATCATGATACTTTACTTTACCCAATGCATTGGAGCGCTATAAAGGGCGCACCCTTCTTAAACATTTCATTTCATGCATAAGTGTGCCACATGGATCATAAAACATGGATTCATAAAACATAATCATTTATTCCACGATAAAGGAATGTGGAATTCATACATGAAACTTTACAATCAATATGTATATGTGCATAAAGGTTAATACCCTTGATGGAGAAATGGGCATGGTATTCACTACACAAAGACATTGGCTTAGAAAATCGGTGCGATTTCGGCAGCGTAACGGCGTGACATAAGAATTCATAAAAAAGGTTGATGAGAGAGAAAGGGGTTCCTCATCATATTTACATGTAATGGACAGTAAGGAGATCATATATATACATGTCCCAACAATAGAAATGGAATTTAGATTCACGATACAAAAGTATTGCTTGAATGTAAAAGAAGAGAGAGAAGTTCCTTTCGGAATTTCGGCATAGTAACAGGTGTACATGGGAGGCATTTAATGAGAGAGAAAGGGTTCTCCCATCATTCAAACAATAAGAGGGAAGTATGGGGGAGGTGCGAAACCATACCCCAACATTCATAATTGAAATAAAAAGGTAAATACAACTTAAAGAAAATTGACAAAAAAAAGAGAAAGGAAGAAAAACCCTTACTTGGAAGTGTGCTTCCAAAGGCTAGAGAGAGGCTTGTGAGAGGCTTCTTGGGAGCTTGGGGCACCTTGAGAGGATTCTATAGAGAGTAGGGCAGAGTTTGGAAGAACTTCAAGGGCTTTGGGTGAGGAGGAAGTGGGAGCTTGGGTGGGTTTATATAGGAAAGGTGAGAGAATTCTTTATTATTTAGGTTTGGGACACCTTATATTAAAATAATCCAAACCACAAACCATCCCATGGTATTTGCCCATGGTTTCTTGAAAAGGGAAGAGGAAAACAATATTTTACAAGGCCAAGGTCCGAACTTATTAAAAAATTAGGGTTGCTTATGTGGAGGTGAGTCACACTCCCATGGAAATTAATTTAAAAAGGCAAAGTGTTGAATAAGTCTTGAGGGCTCCATTAATGCTTTGAAAAGTGAGTCAAACAAACCCAAAACCTCATTATTTTAATGATAAAATACATATTGGCCGAACATAAGGATTATGGTATTTTATTACATCACCATTGGGTCATTAGGATGTCATAAAAGACATTATATATTTAAATGGTATTTAATTTTTACCCAAAAATTTGACTGGCTCAGAAAATAATGAAAAATTCACCGTTGGATAATTTCGACGTCCTGATTCCAAAAATAATATTTATTTTATCTAAATTTTTTTTTAAATATGTGAATTTTCACTTTTAAAATAAAAACCGACATTTATAAAAAATTCACGGGTTTTGACAGAAATGGCTTTCAAACCTTAATAAAAATTTTAATTGCATTCATAAAATTATAAGATCATTTATATTTAATAAAAATTAATTTAATATTAATAATAATATTTTATTAAAATATTATTTAATTCAAAAATCCTTTAATTTAATAAAATATAATTCTTAATTAAATAATAACTAAAAACATCATTTGTACTTTAAAAACCAATTACAATGCATAAAAAATGACTAGAAATTATATTTATTATTATATACAAAAAATAATGTACATGAACATGGTGCTACTTATTTGTTACATAACCCCTTAAAATAGCCGCATAAGACCTAAGGGTAAGGTGTGCGATGGTGACAGACTCTTGGGGTTGCTCGGATAACATTGCTCGAGTGGTAATCTCTATCAACTTCCATTTTTCCCGTAGACGATCACGTTCGAGCTTGACTTGATGAAGCTCAGCTTGGGCTTGGTCTAGGGAAAAGCCCAAAGACGCCACCTCCTTTCCGAGCTCCGACAAATGGGCTTCGTAAGGGGCAATTCTACTGGATGAGGCCATCGCTTTCTTTGTCTGAGTAAAAATGGTTTCGTTAAAGCCTTATATTTAAACTACCCAGATGATCACTGTTCAACGGCTATAAAAGTAAGGTCACAAATCTTAACGTTAAACTAAAGAAGTTGACATCATATAAAAACATAAAGAAACAATTAACTGGATCAAGAGGGATTTTCCATTAATGAAATTTTGGGTCGTTACATGGGCCTCACAACCACACATCCCACCTGCACACACCTGTCCCTCACAACCACGTACCCCGCCCGCACACACCTGGGCCTCAAACCACATATCCTGCCCGCACACACCTGGGTCTCACAACCACGTATCCCGCCCGCACACACCTGGGCCTCATCCCAAAGATTCTTGGGGAACAGTAGAACCATCCCGAAGAGTCTTGGGATAAAACCACCCCAATCGAAACCTACCTGAAGAGTCTTAGGTGTAAGGTCGCCTCAATCCATCACAGCCCAGGGGAGAAGGAGTAGGAAGAAGCTAGTAACTAAGGGAAAAACACCATCTCCCATGAAATGGGAGTGTTCATCACTAAGTTCTCAACATGGGTGGGGTGCGATAAAACACAAAAGATACAGATATATATATGTATACCAAACACACAACCCAACATATGGTTTCTAAACAGAGAAAATGAGCACGTTCCTCGACACTGCTACTATGAAGAATGCATACAACAAACAACCCCAACCCTATTTAGGTTTTCACGTTTCAGAATAATTAGTTTATTTAGTTCCTTAACTACTTGGAAACTATCCACAACCAACCACATTGATCATTCGTAAAACATATCTCTGCCATCCACAAATCAAGTTAGGAAAACACAAGAAAAACAACCAAGTCCTTCTTATCAACCAACCAACCCATTGATTATTAATCATGTTCCATTACCATGACCCACCATTCATTAACTCTTACACTTTTTATTTATTAATAACCACCCATAGTCCGTTCACATTAAAACCCATCCCTGCAGCCCCACTGCCAACTGCCATAACCATAACTGCACTGTAAATCATTATCCGTTTAATACCATTTATCGTATCCCCACTACCCATCACCAACATAAAATTGATACCAACCCACAACCAAGTCCACCACAGCCCCGCTTCTCACCCGATCCAAATCAACCCACAAAACACCCCTATCACATGCCATGTAACCAAGAAAACACCCACATGTTCATTATTCCATTTTGCTCAACTGGGGTGATCACACAAGGGTTCCAGGTTTTAATTAGCCAACTTTACGTGATTAACCATATTACACATTCAAAAAATATTCCATCTACTAAAACGGTATAGAATGATAGGGCGACATTTAATTGCGCAAGCAGAGGCCCCAAACTACAGTGATTTTTAGTAGGCATAAGCCTATTAAATTCACAACATAATATCACAGGATATAAAGTAACAGTAATCACAAACTTCCCAACCCCATTATATAAGCCAGTTATTATCTTTATTAAACCGGTTCAAAAGTGTTTCACATAAACAAGAGAACACCCACCCCGCATGATGCACAAATTAGAGAGACTAAGGTAAGATCGCTACCTCAATAGGTTCGGATCGCAAAGCTCCCCCGGATCAACCTTAGAAGACGTCTGTCGGCGTCCGTCACTTCTGTCGGGTCCCGGAAAAACCTCCTTGGGTGGAATATTGAATGGAAAGGCCGATATTAAGACAACGGATCCAAGCTTGGAGGTTCCTCCTTGTCGTTACGATTCCATGGCCACTGACGAATCATAAATCGGAGCTCGGACGAAAAAGTTATGGAAGAAAGAACCTTCGAGTCTCTTGGGAGAACTCTGCTCAGAGGAAGGGGGGGGGGAGATGGATGAGTTGAAAAGGAGGAGGGGACCCCTACTTTTATAGGCGAGAAAAGAAAAAGTACACGGCATGTACTTTATGGTACACAGCGTGTACTCGGTTATTTCACACAGTCTCCATGCGGCTTCCAACACAGCACTACGGCAGTTGACTGGTCAACACACGGTTTGAGGGTAACACGTACACGGGGAGGGACTACCCGGCGTGTAGTACTAGACACATGGCATGTACCCATTTATTTCACACGGCAAGGACACATCTTCCAACACGGAACACGACCATTGACTAGTAACGCATACGCGTGGAAGGACTACAGGGCGTGTACCCTTTTATTCCACACGGCAAGGACACGACCTTCAACACTGGGTATATCTGGAAAGGGGGTACACGACGTGTACTCGCACTACACGGAGTGTAGTTTCAAAATTTTGGAAAGTGTGGGAAAAGTTCATTTTACCCTCCAGAACACTTTGTGACCTTCTTTTTTACAAAGGAATGGGCCGGAGAGGTCCGGCCCATTACAAAACCACACACATCATAAACTGAAATTATTCTTTTTAAAAGATTTAATTACCAACCATATCGATACATTAGAAATGAATGTATGTTAAGATACCTCTGGATAACCATTATCGAAGATACCTATGCTAGACAACTAGCGTATCACAACCAATCTATATTGCCTTTTCCCAAATCATTTTCTGTTTAAACCAACGAGTTCACCAAATTTCCCTCCAATATTTCAGTGATTATTCAAGACCCAATAAAAACATGGACAATTAAAACTATTCCTTCTCAGAAAAATGATGGAATAACCCATATCCAACACAATAGGATTGTTACCCAATAATAACCCCTCTTATCCCGACTACAAGTCTAGGGTAACCTAAAATTCATCAAACTAGATTCCGTTTAACAAAACCAAGTTAATCAATACTCCATGTCATCAATGAGATGTTGGTACAAGTACAGACATAAATCAAATTATCAACCGATCTCTGAGCGGTATCCTTCTGGAGGTCATGTAAAAAATAATCACTTGTATCCAAGACCCCATCCAAGGTGTTCTTACATAGGAACCCATGTATCACCTTGAACTATCCATGCCCTCAAGGAACCACACATCCATCATAAAACAAAAATAAAATTCACATATTGATCCCAAAAACCTTTCGAAAATTAGAACAATGTAGGATCAATGCACTCTTAGTGCATCTAAGATGAAATTATGATAATGGACATGCCCATATTTTCTAGAAGAATACACTAAGATTGTACCAAAGAGAAATGGTTAAAACACTATAACTCTACATCTTAAAATAAGATCATTTTAACCATGATGATGCATCCTCATTTATCCACTCATAATTCCTTACCTTAAGGAAGTTATGTGACCATTAAATCATAACCATTTATGTCAATCCATGACCAATAGTGTTCCCAAAGGGTTGCATATATCTCTAACCTCATCAACGTCGGGCTACCATGAAAGCACCAAAACATACCACAGAACTTATGTATCACTCCCCATCTCAGAAGTTTCCTAGATTTCAATAGAAGGTAATATCGGCTTCTCAAAAATTCACTAGTTCATGAACACCTCAAATGAACATGTGATGTTATACAAACCAAGATCACCACATCAAAGCTCATGGCATGAAATCCAAAATAAAATCTAAAGGAGTGTCAAAGAACCAAATTCCTAGATAGTTTTCATGAGTTGTGGGAAAGAATAATTTCAATGAGTCTCATGTCACACTACTCCAGAGTTGAAATGAGAAATCCATCAACAGTGCATTGAAAAACAACATGAATGAACTCAATAGGTCTATTACAACATTTAAAACTTGATGGATATTGTGCATACCAATAGACACTAACCTATGTTTTCACGAGAAAACAAAAAATATTGAATACTATACATAGGTTGTGTAGTATATTGCATCAAGTATCAGATGATTCATATAGAAATTGGATCAAAATAACATCATCTCATACAACCATTAACTCACACGATGATGTGCAGAGTCGTCTATCACTGATGAAAAGATAATTTCACACAACCTCTTAAAAATTGGACCTTACCTGAGGCATATCTTACTAGATTAAAGAAGAATACCTCCATTCCCTTTCCCAAATCAAGTGTTAATATGCAATGACCACCCATTAAAACTATTATTTCATTTTTAAAAACCAAAATTTCTACATGATAAAACAACACATGAGGGACACCAAAATATGAAATTTGTCACAATGTTATAAAGGAATTACAAGCATTATGGTTGATACCTACAAAGTCATATCCCCTTATATAGAATATGCATTGACCCCATCACTACATCATCCAAAAAAGATTTCACTAGGCACAAGAGACCCTTTCAAATAAGATGTTTGAAAATAGATTGAGCCTATAGATAAGTGATCACATCTCTATTCTAAGGAATACCTATAGAAACATTTAAACTACCCTAACATGAGGATTTAAAATTGGACACCACTAAAGGATCCATTTTAATTTCATTTCATTTATTCACATGAACCTTAAAAAATGTGAAATAATTTTAAACAAAACCTCGTATACCATTTTAAAGAACAAGGAACTTCATTCTAACCAATTCCATAAGGGAAAAAACAAGAATGTTATTTAAAAATTCCAATATAAAAATTTAACCTTAGTAGAAATTCCATGCTGATTAGAAAATATACCATGTATATTACCTTCAACTGAAAGGGTGACTAGTTAGGGTCCCATTAAACAAACCTAGGTTCCTAAAAAAGAAACCCCGTATCAGTTTTTTAACCATAGAAAGAATAAGAAATCATAAAAGTTCATCTCATAAAAACATGCCCCATATAACCTACTTGGGTCTATTTGAGCATTTGGAAAGTTAAACAATACACATAAGTTCAATAATTAATAGATTTCTTATTTATAACCATATCCTGATATAGCATGGTAATGCAATGGCTTAGTCATATGGGTTTCCATATACCAATCCAAAAAGCACCCATACACACTACATGTGGTATTCAGATTCCATTAAATCAAAATCAAGTCACTTTAAATATTTAACTATGAAATCCCTTTTCCAATTGGTCAAATACAATGGTTAAATTATCCAACTTATAAGGTTCTCATACACATTAAAACTGAAAAATGACAAATTTCATAATGAAACTAATAAATTTTTTCATAGGAAACCATTTACATATCAAAAAATACATATCATGTTATCATAATCAATAACACTAAAAAATGATATAACAAAAAAAAGAAATAGTATCAACTAAAAATGTTATATAAGGGCTATGAAATATTTTACCTAAATAAGTAAAACTTCGAAGGGTATAACACCCAAGCACAAAACCAAAATCAACAAGAATCCTACTAATGAATCTAGAGGGAAAAGAATATGCATGGGATGTTAATTTATATGTGAATTATATGATGCATGTAATTCTCCATCCATTCAATACCATGCCAATGGAAAATTTCTATAATTCTCAAAATCAATAAGTAGTGGAAAATACAACAGTCACCCTAGGTGAAGTATTATCATCTGTAACATCAAACAGTATAAATAGAAATTCCCATCCCTAGCCACTTGGTCATTACTTGTACATGGGATGATCAGTCCCATGAAAATCTATTTACCATGCACCAAAACATTTATAGTTTTATGTCTACTAACCCAAAATATTAATCCAAAGGAAAAAATAATCATTAATACCACATTGAATCATATTTACCAAGATTACCATCCATTCTATAAAAAGACTATTCACCACATATCCTCAAGTGCATCTCCCCATATTCCAAAATTTATGGACTAGAAACCAGTGTGACAAGGTAGTTAAATGGGGATACTATAATGTCATTCTCAGAGTGCACAAGGGTAAATAAAATAGTAAATTACCTGCAATAATAGATGATGTTTAATGTAATTTTAAAATCGTGGAATATTAAACTAATATAAACTCAATATAAATTATGTCCAATGATAGTTTTTTATGTATACATGATGGATGAGGATACACAATCCAAAATGGAAATAGAAAATACTATTTACATTTCAGTAAAAAAGTAAATCAATGACACAAATCCCCATGAGTGATATCCATGAGCATCCTAAGCTCTAGCTCAATATTTTTATTCTAACTCCATGTTATTAGTAAAGAAATGAAAAAAATCCATATCCCTACAAATAATAATGTCCTAATATACTACTAATGGAACTTGAGTAGGGTGAAAGATAACATCTTAGTATGTCATTACCCATGGGGTCAAGAAAAACCAAATTTCTGAAATATATAAATAAGGTTGAGTAATATTAAACATTTAAGTAGAAAAAGAAAGTTAATACTCTCAAGGAATGTAAACTACTAATCTAGAGATACTAACACAGCCTATCAAGGATCCCCACACAAGATAGTTAAGCTCCTATAACTATGTAGAAAAATTTATTGTACAAATATAAAACATGATCTTTCCGTTATTCCAAAAAATGATAAACCAGCAAGACCTTATTATAAACCCGACATGATATGTGAATCAGAAACTTATCATTCATCAAGAATAATCAAATAATTTTTGGCCAAGCTATATAGTCACACATGTCACAACAAAACATGGCTTAGACATATTATTAAACACTTCACAATTTACTAATGTCGGGATGTGCAATCACATTTATCATATACCTAAAGGTTGTTCCATATGTCAATGAGTTATACCACATAGGGTTGTATCGATGGTTTCAAAGACAAATGCATCCTCATTGAGTCCCATGGGCATCTTGATGGTTACTAGGTAAAGGATCTGACTGAGTCTTAAGAGCTTTTCATACCAGACATGTCCTATGTGAGTCTAAGCAGGCCAGATCTAAGGGGTAAGATGTCCTAGGGGATCCCACAGAATCCATAACCAAGGATCATACTCAACCCAAGGGGTACACTACCACTTTCATGATACATGGTGTTCCATCCATGGAATCTACAGAATCATTAAACCATTTATGTAATTTTTGATCACCAAGGGCTCCTAAGAAAAACAGAGTAACTGAAATAAAGAATTAAATTTTTTTTTGAAATATATTTAACTATGATAACTAAATATAGTTTACTTTTATATTTTTTGGGTTGAAGATATTGTTACTAGTTTCTATATTTAAAATAATATTATCAATAGACCTATGTAACACCATGAAATTATGAAAGAAAAACATTTTATTTAATTGTGTGTATGGAACACAATAGAAAGAGTAGAATGGAATATAATGTCCTAAGACATTATGAAATATTTAATTTTTTATATAAATTTATTCAATTATATAGCTTGAAATGCACACAACACTGAGTTACTTTTCACACATTAATGAATTTTTTTGATATCTTGGGTTACACAGAAGACTTAGTTTTATCAAACAACAATATAATATTGGAAATTTATTATTTAATATAATTAGATATAACATATCCGTTATAATTGATGTTAAGAATATAATTAAGTAACATAAAAATATATTGTTTAGAAAAATATAAATCTAATTCATTGGTTACAAATTAATTATAAATTAATATAAAAACTATTTGAATATAAATGAAATATATTTATGATCACAAAGGTTTCTTATACTAAGAATGTAAATTAATTAATATTAGTGAATGATATAAACAAAATATATGTTATATATTCAAGAAAATATTTTTTACATTCATCCAATAGATTTGATATACATTGTTTAAAAAGAAATCCATCTTTACTCACAAAAACTATATTTTCCTAAAGGATATATTGTAACCTTTTAATAGGGAACTAGTTTTGAAATAAAAATATTAAAATTTAATAAATTCAATTGGTATAAATAAAATTCATATTTAAAATAATAATTTCATAATTATAATAAGCTTAATTTTTGTTATTTTTATGAGAATATTCATTTTTTGAATAGTGAAAAATTACGAATTTTAATTGAGAACTTCATTTTCATCCCAATAATTTATAATTATTAATTATAAAGTACAATGAATTTAAAGTTTAATTTTGAAAATTATAAATATATTAATCCAATTAATATGACTTTAATAAATTTGACATTAAAATTGGATAAAAAAACATTTCAACCTTTTGAACATTTTACTTTAAAACCCCGCTTTGTCGTCTAATCTATAGAATTAATTAAAAAATAATTCCTACCAATTCTGTGACTTTAATGTTAAAAAATGTATTAAATATTTTTAATGATAATAATATAAAATTTATAATTAGGTCAAATTATTCTTTGATAAAAAACATTTCTGAAACAAATTAAAAACATTTCTAGTGATTAAGAGAAAAACTAGCTTAAGAAGGGACTAAAACTAAATATTAAGGGCCAAAATAACATATAATATATTAAAATTTATATTATATAGTCATATATAGACCTCATAATCTGTTTTATAAAATTATGTTCACTATTAGAGTCACGTGATGTAAGGGAGACCAACCAATAGTGTTTACCAGTAAATAATTACAAGAATTCCGCTTGTCCTCCACTATAAAAAGTAACTCAACCCTCCCAAATATTGACAAAATGAAGCCATTTTCTCATCAATAACCAGAAAAAATAATTTCCCAACATCAATAACCTCATAATATATTACCAATTTTTGGAATAAATAAAACCAAGTAAGTCATTCAATGTAATCCAAAAGGAGTTACTAGATTAAGAGGTAGCATTCTTTAACGACCAGTTTTGTTTCATTTTTATCTTCACCCATTAAATTATATTTATATAATTATGATATAATAGCATCCGTATCTAAAATACAATGAAATGGTTTTATGTAAATGTTTATACCTATATTCACACACACTTCCATCAAATGGGATACACAATCATCATTTGTTTGTATAGTAGACTACCACCTCACGAACCAATATCATCCATTCTTCAATTACCACATTTTATGGGGGGAAAATAATGGAATTATAGTTAATAAATTGTATATATTATATTTATAATATAATTATTATTTCTTAATTATTTCATAACGCATTAATTCATGATTTCCAATTTTTAGGAATATGATAACATCGTATGTGGACCTGTGGACAACCTCTGCCTCAAAGCAATGTGATTCGTTCATGCTATACATGGAATGTATAAAGTATAATATTAATTAAAATATTTAACATATAAAACATAAATATGATAATGAAATATATATATATATATATAATACTTTTCATTATTTTTAATATGAACTAGAAATGGAAGTAGCATTATTGTGTACATACGGCCTCCCGTCTCCATGAACAATGCATTTCATTTCCTATTTCCATATTTTGTGGATTAATATAAATTAATTTACAATTAATATATATTATAATTAAATCATGCTTTTCATCCTATATATGATGAAAAAATGATAAAAATATGAAGAGAAAATAAAAATAAAAAGTCAATACATAATTGAAAAACTAGCAATTAAGACTCAAAATAGTGAAAATAATGTATGATTTTTAATAAATTAGTATTAGATATTATTAAAAGTTAATATATGATATTTTAAATTATATTATGGATATTTTATATTTTGAATAAAACTATTAGAAACATTATAATCGAGTTTCACGGGTGTTCACCCAAAATGAAGCGTAAGGTAAGGTATTTTCATCTCACTTTATACATCTTTGAGATAAATGTCATATTCACCACATACTTATTTCGTGTGGTTTATATACTTGATATTTTAGATAATATATCCCTTTATATTAATTATATTAATTTTTTAACTTTTAAATATCTCGTCCAAGGGGTTTTAACATGAAAATTTCCCACTTGTATAATTTATCTACCAATCTCTCTTCCTTTTTTGATTGTTAACTTTCTCGTTAAAAATCATTGTTTCCAAATCATCTATCAATGAAATTAATATTTCATTATGAAATAAATATTATTATATGATGGGTTTTATTATTTCCCAAACCATATAAAATTTCTATAAACGTTTTTATATTGAATGTTATTCAATTTATAACGAAAATATAGATAAATTCATGCCTTTTACTAAATAAAGTTATTTGATAAGGCACATTTTTTTATGAATTTAAATTAATTATTTTTTATATTTGGAATTATTTGAACATGAATGATGTAGGCTATAGAATATTTAATATTACCCCTTGATAAATTTATAGTTGCATGGGATGAATTTAGTTAATTAAAAACCATATGTGCTTATTTCCAGGAAATTTTAAATTGTATTGTGAACGGTCTTGATTTTATAAATATATTTGGAAAATACAAACTAGTTTTTACCCATTATGTTTTAATCATTCATGATGATATATTTTTATATAAAAGGCATCATGTTCATGGGAAACATACCATCTAATAATTAATCATTTCCTTTATTTATTATTTAGTTATTATTATCCATGTGATTTTTTCCATGGAATTATCTATGGAAGTAATTAATTATAAATTCATTGATTAAATTGTATGTTATTCAGTTATTTACCATTCCATATTGATTATGCATGATCTAATTATTTTAGTCGGTGGAGGGAGGGTTCCCTCATCTTTGGCTATGGGTCTCTCTTCTCGAGGTGTGAGTCTTTCTTCTCTATGCATGACCAAAGCTTCCCCCTCACCTAGCATTTGACATATCCTATTTCAGTGTGTCGATATTATTTAGTTACGGATACATATTGTAGATCTGGTTGCATCTATCTCTGTTTTGGATCCTTCGGTGTTTGGTGCATCTCATGGACATATCTGCGTTCTCGATAGAGCTAGCGTGACTCTATATCTAGCGGGATGATAGAACAGGGTTCGACAACTACATGAAGTTTATGAGTGGTGTCCCGACAAATTATTCGTTTGGGAGTAGGGTGGTGGTGTGCATAATAGCAGGATAAGACTTGTGTTCTTGCTTTCAGGTGTTTGTTTTCAACCTGTTTTAGGTCTGGTTAGTTTCATTCCTCAGTGTTTACCTAGGATGTTAGCACTATCGGTTTGGCAGGGTTTGGAGGGGGTGGATTAGCGGAATATTTCTCGATGGAGGATATGTGTCCAGTGGTGGGATGCAACAGAAATCAATTCTTTAAGGCCTTTGTCGATGGTGGTGTCATGGTCGATGTCAATCAGAGGTCTCAGTGAGATCTGGATGCAACGATGATTATATTTTTAGTATGGGATCTAGGTGGAGTGTGGGTGGGTGGGTCTAGATTCGTAGATCGATGGCTATGGGTGTATAGTTGCAGCGGGGTCTGTTAAAACATCGTTTCATTTTCTCGGCCTTTGGTCTTTTCTATGCCCTATTTATGGGTCATTAAGACATGTTATTATAATTTATTTATACAATTGGGATTTTGGTCCATGTAGTTTAAGGTCGTTGTGCCTTGGTTTTGAGGTTTAATGTTGGGTTCTCCTATTTTCCAGAAAAGGGGTTTTTCTGTTTTTTATTATTAATAAATTGTTTCCCCCATATTTTTAGTAGTTAATTTTTTTACTTGTGTTTCCATTTATTATCATTTTATATTTTTACCCACCTCATTCTGAATGTATTGATTCCATAAAAGTTGAATTCAATTATTTTACTTTCCATATTTTTTAAGAAATTACTTTATTGTTTATTGATTACTTTGAATTTTTTTCTATTATTACTTTTAAAAAACATTATGCTCATTGATTCATTATTTAATCGGTTATAATTATCCATTACATAGCATTTGAGCTCATCCTTATTTTTTTCAGTCCCCAGGAATCCATGAGGTGTACTAAAAAAGATATGAGTGGTTATTCTACGTGGGAATAAAGTTTTCCTTGAATTAAAATTATGTTATAATTAGTGTATTCATTTTTATTAAATGAATCATGTATTTATCATGTTTTACATTACTACTAATCTCTTATGTCCTTCATGATATGATTCTTTGTAATCATGAAAACACAATGTTAGTGTGCACCAGCTCCAAGCTAACTGGGGTTGGGTCCCTAAATTTGGTATCAAAGGATGTTTTATAATAGCCTTGGAAACTAGATTTAACAAAAACCATTATTTGGGAACATAACTATACGATAGACATTTATGATTGACATGGAATCACGTATGTCTTCATTAAATTAATAGTTTTGGAAACTATCAAAATATTATGTGATTAAGGTCAATCATAATTTCTAAATAATAAAAACACCTATTTATATATTATATGATCAGAGTATTCGAATATTAAGGATATTTTTGAATATTTAATCAAAATAAATACAATTAGTTTAGAAAATGTTTTAGTGGGAATGTTATTTTAGGAATAATCTCTATAAATTTTTTATACATATGTTTAAATGTATTGAATCAATTTAGAGTATAAATAAAAACAGTATTATTAAAAATTGTTAAAAAAAAGTTTATTGAAAACCCTAGTGAAAGTCATTTAATGATTAAGTTCTATTTTATTATGTAAATAATAATTTTCAAAGTGTTCTAGAAATTATAATAATATGGTTTTAGAAAAATAACAACTTGTATGTTGGGTTCGAACATGTCAATTCTAGCAGGGGGTGTGAACCCATGACCAAATGATGATAAGGGTTTCACATCTACCAGTGACCTAGGTGATGTCATGGTTAATGTATCAAATATTTTAGATAATAAAATGATGAATAAATGTAAATTTTGAACCAGTGATATCAGTTTTGTTGTTTATATATTAATATATTAGTCATATTAGTTTTGGAAAATAGTCAGAGATAGTTGTAAGGACTTTCTTTATGATGTAGATGACAAATAAAAGGAAATTTTTGGTGCTACAGTAAAAAAATTATTTTAGGATATAAAATTTATAGAATAAGGGATTAATTAGATTTTTATATAATCACAATCAAATGGGGAAATTGTTCTTATGAAATTTGAACATATCAAATTAGTATATTTCTTTATATTATTTTTTAATAATATAAATCTGAAATATTAGAAAAAGTATTTTAAAACAATGTTATCCTAATACCTTAATTTTTTTGAATTAAGGGTCCTTTAAATCATCATATATTTTTAGATTTGAGGCCCTCGACATACAATTAATCATTTCATTTATTTTCATCAATGACCTCAATAACCTCTAAAAATTTTTATTTTTACCTCTATGTAAGTATATCCACATTCCAATAATTTTATCCTATATAAATACAATGTTATATGTTATTCCATGTGAAATTTGTACTCCCCATTCTCTCTTATTAAGAGGTTATTTTATAAAATATTTTATGATGTCAGTTATTCGAAATTATATTGTTCAAATATTAAACAATAAATTATTGACATCAAGTTTAAATTGTGTAGTCATAATTTAATTAAGGTGGGTAGAAAATAACTCCCCAAAGTTCTAAAATAATAACCATACCATGTGTGATATGAAACAACAAGCATAGAAATAAATATAGATACTCGAGACATTATGGTATATTTACTATTTTTAATTAATTTAATCCATTATATATCTTTAAATTCATGAAATGGTGAGTTATATATTCATTAACACAATAATTACATTGTTTGATAGATTATCTTACACAGAAGAACGAGTTTTATCAAAAAAAAAATATTGTAATAAAATATTATTATTTAATAAATAAGACAAAAAATAAATTTTAAATCAGTGTTTATGAATAAGATTAACTAAATTATGAAAATATATGTTTTACAAAAAATATAAAATGAATTATTTGGTTCTAAATTAATTAGAAATCAATATAAAAACCAATTAAATATAAAGATAATATTTTTATAATAAAAAAAAGTGTTTCATCAAAAAAATTAAATTAATTAATATTACTAAATAATATTATTGAAAGATATATATTATATATTAAATAAAATATTTCTTTCATTTATCCAATTTGTTCATTAGTCATTGTATAATAATAAATAAAATTTTATGCATATGAATCTATATTTCTCTTGTGGATGTTTTCCACCTTTTAATGGTGTGATAATATTATAATAAAATTTTATCAATTTTATAAATTATATTTGAAAAAATAAACTTAATCTTTTAATGTATAATTTCAAAATTATACTAGGGTGATTATTTAGCATATTGTTTCTCAAAAGTTTTATTTTTTTACGAATAGTTTAAAATAATGAATTTTAATTGAAAAGTAACTCTTCATCTCCATAATTTATAAAGTAAAATTATATTTTAAATTAGATTTAATGAAAAATTAGTTAAATAATACATAAATTAATACAATTTATGACATTTAATTCAATTTATAATTGAATTTTAATCTAAAAATATTTCCATCTTTTGAAAATTTTTACTTTAAAAATCTGCTTTGTCCTCCCGTCTATGGGATTCATTTTAAATTAATTTCTGAAACATATGTGATTTGAAGTTGTAAAAATAGATTTAATATTTGGAATAATAGTAATTTATATGTTAAAATATGTTTGATGTAGATTTGGTCCAAAAACATTAGTGAATGTAATTAAAATTAATTATAGCGATGAAGGGAAAACAAGATGTATGAGGGACTAAACCATAATCTCAATGAAAAAATTGACCTATAAACTTGTACAAAATCCATTTCCTTGTAATATTTTGACCCCATTATCCCTTTCATCTTATTGGGTTTTTTAATAGTGTCACATTATTAATGGGATAACTCCCAATAGTGTTTCTATTTTTATGTTTACAATATTTTCACTCCTCCACTATAAAAAGGAACCCACCCCTCCTACTTATTCACACCTATAAAGAAATTTATCCCATTAAAACCCTAGAAAATAATCCATATAAACCACTACACTAACCCTAGAATCAAAATTTTAGGCATGAACATAAATAAGTATGACTATTGGCATAAATCAAGTGAAGATACCCGAGAAGGAGGTAACGTCAAAAAACAATCACTTTTACTTCATTTACATCTGCACTGATTAATTTTTTATATTATTATTATATAATAACCTCTATATATTCAATATAATTATATTTTTATTCCATTTGTAGAACAAAATTCACCCAAATTTCCATCAAATGGAATAAACAATCATTGTTAGTGTGTATGGTTCTCTACAGCCTCATGAACCGATGCTGTTTGTTTTTTCATTACTAGCTGTCAAGGATGAAAATAAAGATGCATTTAGATTTTATAATATATATATATATGATATTTATAATAAAAATATGATTTTTTAAATATTTCATATCACATACCTTCATGATTTTTATTTCTTGGTAATACGATTGTATCGTTTGTGGACATGTGGACAACTGCCTCCTCAAAGCGACATGGTTTTTCACATTTCAAATTGAATATATAATGAATAGTTTTAACAAATATATATATAATATATGAAAAAATATGATACTGGTATTATAATATACTGTTATACAATTTACATTTTATTCTATTAAATATGACAACGAAATGGAAGAAGTGTATATGTGAATGTACGACCTACCGTCTATATGAACAGTAAATTTCATTTCTTATCTCCGAATTTTATTGATTGTTACAAATAAATATATACAGAATATATATGATACATAAATCATGTCTTATATCATATATATGATTAAATCATTATCAATATAAAAAAAATAACAAGTTTAAACATACTCAAAAAACTATGCAGTTAACATCTAAAATAGTGAAAATAATGAATGGTTGATAACAAAAAGGTAATAAGATATAATTAAAAGGTAATTTATTATATTATAAATATTATTATGGTAATTTATTAATTTAATAACAAGATTAAATACATTATACATGTGGATAAATGTGTTTCACCCAAATAAAATTGTATGGTAATTTATTTTCATCTAAATTTTTATATCTCTCAGATAACTCTGATATTCACCAATAAATATTTTTTGTAGTATACGTAATAAAACTATTGATATATTATATCATAAATCATTTTTTCTTCATTTCATTTAAGGTTTTAATTTTAAATATATCATCCATGGTTAATTAACATGAAAATTACCAATTCGTAAAAGTTATCATGTAATCTCACTTATTTTATAATTGTTATATTTCTTTTAAAACAATCATGTAATCATAAGAATTTTTATTGGACATTATATTTCTTTATGATATCCATATTATTTTATGATGCATATTATTACTTCTTAAATAGTATACCATTTATATATATGTATTTTTTGACATTGATAGTTATTTGATTTACGCATGAAATATTGATAAATCCCTATCTTTTACTCAATACATAAATTTGGTAAGATAAATGGTTTATTTATTTAAATAAGTTATTATATATTTGAGGAATTATTTGTAAATTCAATACATGGTATGGGGAAGAGTTAATTAAAGCCCCTCGATGCAATGGTAGTTTCGTAGGATGAATTCAGTTGGTGAAAACCCCATTGAGTTTGATTATGAGAAATTTTAAGTGTCTCTTGACTGGTCTTGATAGTGGAGTTATGGTAGGTCAAACTTAATCAGGTTGTGTATCAACCTGAGATTCTATGAGAATTATTATTTTTAATTTCTTTGATGTCTTTTTTTGTACACTTCAACAAGATTATCTTGTTCTATACACAACACCGTATTATCTTTTAGTATATGCAACACTATTCTTGGCTTGTGATGCAAACAATTTTATGTTCTTTCGAATAAAATTAATTTCACCCAACACCAAGTATAGATTTTGATCAATTTATAACTGAACAATATTTTTAGTATGTTATACGCAACACCAATGGATTATTTCCCTACACATAACCAAGACTTGGCTTCCATTACACACAATCGCGACCTTCCTCGATAGCATGTGTTGTACGCAATACCGAGTTTCACTAAACAAAAATATGTTATTAAAATACTATATAAACTAGCCATTATGAATATTAATACCCAATTTTTGAAATTTTATAAATTTATCTTTCAAAATGAACTTCAGTTTTGAATTCGGAATATCAAAATTAGCCAAGGGTGAAATATTGGTATTTTTCTGAAAACATTCGATTTTTGTTGAATAGTGAAAACACTGAGTTTTTGGTTAAAACCACATTTTTATTTAAACAATAATTTATTTTATTTAAATTTATTTTAGGTCATAATATATACATAATACTTATATAAGTTTGATGTAATTCATCACAGTCATTTTATAATAATTTTAGATATATAAAAATTTAATTGAACATTTCACGGTCTTGTACCCACCTCCTAGGAGCATTTACAATTGTACAGAAAAAAATAATTTTAATGCTTCTATGTGTTGAATTTTGAATATATGAGAGACATGATTAATATCAAGGAGTAAAATTTTGTTCAACAAGATAAATTTTTTTTTTGAATATTAACTTTTTACTTTTATTTAACACGGTTAAAAGTAAATAGGGCCATTAAGGGTAAAAATCATATTATTATTACCCTAAAACATGTACTAATTCTATTGTATAAGTGTAATTAGATCTAAAAAATAATGAATAAAATATTACCCTTTAGGTCCACTTGGATTAGATTAGGATACTTATTGTTATTTTATTTAAAGAAGAGTTAAAATTATAAAATCAATGTTTAATAACTAAAACATTTTTAATATAGGGTTATACATAAGATAAATTAGACTATAAATCATCAATATAAAGATAAATATATTTCATATATAATGGTATTTTATTTATAATTTTTAGAAATTAAATAATTTAATTTATTTATGACACAATGATGATGCAGTAATTACGTTATTAATGAAATATTAACATAATTGATGTTATGAATACCAAAATAAATTTAATTTGTGACTTTTTTATAAATTCACATAATAATTTTAGGTTAATATGACATTTTAGTATTTATTAAATTAACCGTTTTAGAACTAATCTTGTTGTTATGATTTTCACAAAAATCAATTAACAAATAGTGTCCAAATTGACATTAAATAGTTTTTAAAACAAATTTTATATTATTAATTGTTATTCTATTCTTATAAATATAATTTTAGGGAAAATGACTTAGATAAGGTTATATATATGAATAATTAACCACTTGGTGTTAGTTTGACTTTTTATAGTATGTTTATTAACCATATAGTGTAAGAAAACAAGAAGACACAATAAAAGCTAAATTATTTAACATGGAGTTAAATATTAATGATAAGGAAAAATAGTAACCTAAAATTGTCTAAAACCTGTTGGTTGAGAGTATTTCAACCCATCCACAATTTATCTTAGAAATAAGTCACTTTGGATCCATTAATAACCGAATATGACTTTATTATAATATAATATTTTATGTTTTCCCCTAATGTGACCCACTCCTCCCTTATAAAAAGGCATCTCCTCCCTCTTCTCTTTACACAATTTTGTGACTTCATGCTCGGCCAAAACCTACCCAATTTCCTTCTAAACTTCCCTAGAAACATTATAGAGGTTCTTGTATCCTCAAAATACAAACTCTAATGCCTTAAGAGGAAGATTTAAAGAGGTGCGTTGAAGAATAGGTAATCTCTTCTACCGATTCGTTCAAGTTTATTTCTTCTTCAACTTCTTCTTCTTTAGTTGTTTCACTATAAAGTAATAACATCAGTATCAATAATATAATTATTTGTTATTATAAATATTAAACAACCCCATTTCACCTTCTATCCATCCTACAGAAAATGAAATCACCGAGCATGCGTACGTACAGAATACCATCTCCACGCCGTGGTGTAATCTATTTTTCCACTACCACCTTTCCTGGATGGGTATAATGGTGTAATGAATAACTATATATGGTTATTATAACATTATACTAATTCTGAGATATTATAGAATCCACTCCAATTCCATTAAATAATAATGGGAACGATATCAATGCTCGTGCGTACGTACAGATTACCGTCTCCACGACGCGATGAGATTCATTCTTTATGTTAACCATTGAAGAATGATTATAAAGTATATATAATGAATAATAATGAAATATATGACTTAATTATGCTAATATATATATATATATATCATCTATCTACTTTCAATCAAGTCTATAAGGAAAGGGAAACAGTTTTCATGCGTACGTATGGCCTACCGTCTGCATGAACATTGTATTTAATTTAATTTATCTATGTATTATATATATATATAGTGAATATATATGATATATAAATCATTATTTACATTATATAAGTAATTAAATCATGATATAAGTAATAATAATATCATGAACAACATGTCCAAACACGTATGATAAATATAATGATTTTACCCAGAACGCTGATTTTACTTGGAATTTAGAAAAGAACGGGTAATATAAAGTCATAAGTGAACCATATATGATATAATAACAATTAATACGATTCTTTAATAAGTAAATTACATTATTTAAATCTTTATACATGAGGTTCGGATACGTACGAAGCATACCAAACCTAGGGTAAGGGATAACTTTTCCAATTATGTTTTTATCTGAGATTGTTTATTCGTAAGTATTTACTGGGGTTATATTTATCATCTGTGTCCATATTTTCTAAAAATGGTTTCATGTATGATTAGATTCCTTTTTAATCATTTTTTATTTTACTCTATGGTATGTAAGGAATATTTCTTTTGTTTACGTTACGAGGTATTTTTTTGACTTTTTCAGAAAAAGTACGGGAAGAATGTTTTTTAACTTAGACGGCATGAATAAATTTTTACGGTTTCATAACGCCTAATTTTCATGAAGCTTGATCTACAAGATTTCATGACATTTCTCAAAAAATTCATTTTCATTTAAAATTGCAGGGAATTTTGTGAAAATAAAATTATTTTGAAGAAGAAAGGATATTTTCTCCAAAAATTCATTTCAAGTGTTTTATCAAAACTATTTTCCATCTAAGAAAACATTATTTTATATGTGTATGTTTTATTTATAATGTCTCTATAATTTAAATGGTTTCACTTTTCTTATGATGAAATGATATCCATTTGTTTTATATGGATTATGTTATGATGGGATGATGTTTTATGAAACCCATTTTATTCTTTGGGTTGTGATGAATGATATATGTTTATATTGTGGGACACATAAGAATGATTTCATTATGAGATGGGTGTGACCTATATATACCTCCTATGCATTGAGTAATGATTTATATCTAATGAGATAGAAATGGATGGAATGGTAAGTTAATCTGGTTCAGTGATACAAGACTGGAACGAGGAGTGAACTCGATTCAGAAAGGGACATTGTCCACTAAGATGGTATTGGCAGCAATGCCTTGGCTAATATGGAAATCATAAAATGTGCTTAATGGTTTTCCATAATTAAATGTTTTATTCCCGTGATATTTTATCACTATTGATGTTCCTTTATGATCTATTCCTTACGTAATTCCATGATTTATTTCGTAACTCATGATTTTTATTTTTAAACTTTATGTTCATGTTTTTAAGTTCAAATGTATATGGTTTGTTTTATTTTCTCCATGATTACCCTTAATGGTCATTTGAGCTCACCCTTTATATGTTTTCTTTTCCCCAGGATATAAAAAATATTTTAGGTAAAAAAGGGAAGATATTTATGGGAAATATTGAAGATATTTCAACAAGATTAGAAGATTATGTTCCATGTTTCCAAAGACACTAAACTATTACGGTCCTTTGGTGTCGGTTTTTTTTATGAATTAAGTATTCTGCAAAAGTAATGTAATGTCTATAAATGTCAATCTATGGGTCTCTACAGTTGGTATTAGAGGAATGGTTTAGTTAACATTTGGAAACTAGGATGAGAACACATTATTGAGATCCCTATAGATTTTTCTAAGGTATTTCTAGGGATGTCCCTAAGGTTTAGTATAACTATAGGTTACCATACTAGAGTTATGTTGATGATCATGAATAACCTAGGGTGAACCAAAGGTATCATGGATTAAAGAATGTGTGATAAGTTAGAAATCCGATAAGTGAGTTTTAATGATTATGTGGTTCCTCGTTATTTTAAATGTTTCCTACACTATGGTTTCTGATTTTAGTCAATGGAGGAAATGAGATGTAATTTAGTTAATGTTGATTCCGATGGACAAATTGGTGACTGTGATCAACAAAATCGTGTAATTACTAGAGAGAATGATATTGTGATTATGTTGAATCATTCATCACAATATATGAATAACAAAGTGAACATTGGTGGTATTCCTAAGTCATAAAATAAGATAAAGATGAATTTTTATACTTGTTCTCATGGAGAGGAACATAGAGGAAGGAAGATCAAGCTTTCTACGTATCAAGAAAAAGGGAAGAAGAACCTTGAGGAATACCTCAAATGGAGGGTAATATGTTATCTGTGTGGAGAAAAGGGTCATATAGTGACAGATTGTTATGGAGTTTAATGTCTTATTTGTGGAGAACATAGGCATTACCCAACTCAATGCCCTGACCCAAGAGGTTACTTCTAAATCATGGAAGGACTTATTCCATGACAATCATTGAAGAGGATGGATTGAAGTTTTTATGTATTGGTATTCAAGAATAATGTTGTTGAGGTACTTTTATGCTATATTGGAATATTTTTGTATTAGTCTATTGTCGATTTCAATAATTTGATGCAACCGGTAACCATGAAAAGTGATTGAAATATTTTTTTAAAGTAGATGATATGCGCATAATGAAGGGATAAAAAGAAAATGATATTTTTCGTAGTATTCATGAGGTCATGACTGATATAAGGTCAAAGTGATATCATGGTTTGAGTATATAGAAATTTTTTAATTTTGGTATGTGGAAAGATTTATCTTTTGACAACATTCATGTTTTCACTAATGTTAAATGGGTATTCATTTTTCAATAGAATACATGATTAAGGTATTCATATGTTTGGAATGTGACCAACAAGATATATCATATGATATATGGTGGATAAATGATTGTATTCACGTGCTCGGTAAATGACATTTCTAGTAATTCTTTTCTTTATACTATGATCTTGGAAAGAAGTATTTTAGATAATCCTAAAGATTGGAATGAATTATGTTCGACATAAGTTAGTATATTTTATGGATATAACTATTGGATATTATTTTTGGAATGTTATAATAGTCTAGTTTTAGAAAAAGGACAACCCATAGGGCAGGCGACAATCTGTCGCGTCGGACAAGGATGCGGGAATCGAACCCATAACCGAAGTGCGATAGGTTGTTATCAAATACCACTAGACTACAGGAAGTCCCTGGTTAGTAGAAACTAGTTTTATTTTATTATGAGGTATGATAGATGAAGTATAAGTCCATTTTTGGAATCATTTATGATTAACCTCCCCATAGATGGACTTATGTATATTTGATAACTTTTGTTGTCCATTTGTTTGAGACAGATGGAATGACCCATACTTCTATTGCCTGATCTGCTAACACTGCATGGAAGAAAAACTCAACTTCATTTCTTTAAGAGATGAAGTGGAAATTGTTCGAGGCACAAACAATTGTGAGATTGTACCAAAATCAAGTAAATATTTATTCTAATTCAAAATTTTCAACATTAGGGAAAGGATATTGAAAACCAAAAATGTTGTCCTAGTGCTCTTATATCTGATGAATCATATGGTACCTTAGATCATCACAAATTTATGGCTTTTTGTTTGTTGGCTTTTTCACAGCCATGTTCTCTACCGCTCTCTATCAGAACATGGTGGTTATATTTCTCTTCCATTTTCATATTTTCTCCTATATTCTTCTTTTTGGAAACATAGTGATGAGTTATTTTGGGTAATCATTTTGTTTCTAACGTTCCTTTTTAAGCTGATGATTTAGTATTCCTTTTTACGATGTGGGTTTCTAGGAAAGAAAATGTCAAGTAGAAAAACATTTAAAACCCCCATGAATTTCGAGGATGAAATTCAATTTAAGTGGGGTAGAATGTAACACCCCGAGATTTTATGAGAATTATTCTTTTTAATTTCTTTGATGTATTTTTTTGTACCCTTCACCAAGATTAGCTTGTGCTATACGCAACACCGTATTAGCTTGTAGTAAATACAACACTATTCATGGCTTGTGATGCACAAAATTTCAAGTCGTTTCGAATAAATTTAATTTTACAAAACACCAAGTATAGATTTCAGTCAATTTATAACTGAACTATATTTTTAGAATGTTATTGTTGACCTCACCTGTTTTGATAATCTCAATCATGTATTCATATGTGTTGAAAATCCCAATTATGTTTTCATTCTCTATGATATTTTTAAGTATCATTGATCTATACTTTAATTATTTCAAATCTTTGATCAAACCAATAATAATTTTAAAATAGTCTTTGGAATATGTTAATCCTCATTTATACATGTTCATACAAGTTATAAATTGATTCTAACACAATCGGATGTGTTCTGCATAAAACAGATAAGTAATCTGCCTATAGCTACTGATAAAGAGCTACCGGTACCCAGTCTACCGATAGACTTAGTCTACCGACAGACAGAGTCACCGATATACTTAACAAATAGCTACCGATGTGCTTATAAATGTAAGCTACTGACTTACAGACAGCTACCGATACAAACATAGAGCTACCGGTGTAAGTATAAATAGCTACCGATGGAATAAGAGTCACCGATGGATGAAGCTACTGACAGACTCACAGCTACTGATACCGACGCATGGAGCTACCGACGCATGGAGCTACCGATAAACAAAGTCACCAATACAAGCATATACCAACCAACGCATAGAGCCACCGATAGAGTCAAAGCAACTAATGAAATTGAGCTACCGATGTCCAAGCTACCGATGCTGATTACCTACTGATCACTCGACTCACTGTTTGAATTTCTTTATTTCCTATCTTTATTTAATCTATCCAACGGTCATATCATGTACATTTTAATGATTTCTCAAATATCTGATAAAGGTTGTCGGATGTCAGGAACCCGTACCTCGTACCTGTAGAAAGGAAATCTTTTCTGTCTCCTGTTGCCTGTGAGATAAATACGAGAAGACTACGCTGCCCAACCAGTAGAGTGTGGTATATACCAGAAACACAAGAACGAGAAGAATCAAGAATAGAAAAACCAGTTCCATCAAGAACACAGAGAAGCTCATAGACAATCAAGCATACTCGAGAAGTGTTCTGCGCATATAAGAAGAACACTGAAGAACTTCAACCACTACATTTTCACTGTCTATGAACCTGGAGAATACGACACTCTGTTTCTCAAACAGAAACGAGAAGAGGACTCAGACTCACTTCTGATCGAATCCAAAGGAGTCCAGAGCTACACTGAAATCACCAGAACCATTTCTAAACTCTACATCTCTTGTTCTGTGATTTATTATTATACTTTTCGAGCAGTGTGTGTTATCTGTTGTATCTAACTCATACACTGTCTCCTGTACTTAAACTGGAGGATTTGTAAATCCTTACCAAATTCTTCCATTCTTTCTTTCCCACAAATAACAGTGGTAGAGGTCGTGTGTGACCTGGACAGCTGGTTGCTGTTGTACTGTTTCCCACGAATAACAGTGGTAGAGGTCTTGGACCTGGACAGTTGTAAACTGTTGAACCCCGATCCAGGGTGTGGATCATTTTTATATAAACTTTTGAGAGGACTAAGTCTCAGCTTGAGACTGAACCTCTTGGTTACATTTGTTGTGCCATCTCTTTCAAAGTTTTATTCCGCTGCTAATCACTTTAAAACCAATACTGTTTTTAAAGTCACTTTGATAATTAAATTAGAAAGTGTTTATGTTAAGTGTAGATTAGTAAGTTAGTTTCAAAAGACAATCACATACTCCTGTATTGATTAACTGGGAATTAATCAATCCCTTGAGGATCTAAAAGAACCTCTACTTTAATATAAATTCACTACAGTTTAATTTATTATTTTATTTGGGGGTCTTTAAGACAGTGTGTTTAAATACAGAAATTTTAATTGGTACTCAATTCACCCCCCCTCTTGAGTAAACCACTACGACCAACACTTGGTATCAGAGGATCGAAAATACACTCTAAAAGTACTCTGCTTTTGAACTGTGATTTTAGTTGTATTTTAAAGTTCTTAAAATTTCTGTTATATCTAAATTTTTATCTCTTTAAAATTTTCTCATCATGGAAAATAGACTTGATGGTGCTGCTACTAACCGGACACCTTTCTTCAATGGAACTAATTATGCTCAGTGGAAACTGAAAATGAAAATTCATCTAGAAAGCATAGGTTTTGATATTTGGACTGCTATTGAATCAGAATACAAAATTCCCACTACTGCTAGATCTACTTGGGATGAACCTATAAAGACTGCTTACAATAACAACTGTAAAGCTATGAATGCTTTGTACTGTGCTCTAGGAGATGAAGAGTTTAATAGAATTTCTTCTTGTAAAACTGCATATGAAATTTGGGATACCTTAGCTGTTTCTCATGAAGGAACAACGAATGTTAAAGAAATGAGATTGAACACTTATACTATCAAGTATGATAATTTTAAAATGAAGCCTGACGAACCCATTTATGACATGTATCTCAGGTTGAATGAAATTTTCAATACAATGATCTCGCTGGGAATGGATGTCTCATCGAAGGAACAAATTATGAGAATTTTGAGATGTCTACCTAATAGATGGAGAGGCACATCTGTCTCAATCAGAGAATCATGTGACATTGCTGCTCTACCTGTCAAGGAACTAATTGGCAAGCTGATGATGTATGAAGAAGAGCTTAAAGTGAATAAAGAGGAAGAAAATGAACCTCCAAGAAAGTCTGTCGCTTTCAAATCTTCAACGTCAAAGAATAAGGACAAAGAAAAGCTTCAAGATGTAGTTGAAAGTTGAAGCTGTGAAGACAGTGAAAGTGATTCTGACAGTGATGCTGAGATGGCTCACATTGCTAGAAGATTTAAGAAATTTTATAGGAAAAAGAAGTTATTCAGAAAAACAAATTATAAGGGTAAGTATGATCACCAAGGTAAATGGAAAAAGGATTGGAAGAAGAATGAAAAATCAGATGATGTTGTCTGCTATGAGTGCAAGAGAAAAGGACACATTAAAGCCGACTGTTCAAAGCTGAATTATAAAAAGAAATATGAATATAAGGATAATAAGTTTAAGAAAGTCATGAAGGCTACTTGGAGTGATTCTGAGGATAGCTCTACTGAATCTGAAAGCTCTGAAACTGAACACAAAAATAAGGCAAACATGTGCTTTATGACAAACACTTCTCAGGTAACTGCTGAAACTCCTGCTTTAAATTATTATTACTCTGGAGATAATGCAGAATTTGACTCTTATTATGGAACAATGTCTAAAAATGAATTGTTTGAGTACTGTGATATACTGGAAGAGACATGTAATGAACTAAAGGATAAATACAAGTCATTAAAGAAACAGCATGCTCTCACCACTACAGTTAAAACCGAACTCACTATTGAAAAAGATAAAAATGCTCAACTGTTAAAAGAAAACACTGAACTGAAACTATCTAATGAGCAACTCAAGAATGACTTAGAGAAGTTCACCAATGGCAAAAATACACTAACACAGATGCTAGGAAAGAAAATAGCACCTAAATATACTACTAGTATAGGATACCAACCTGGACAAAGGAAAATTTCCAAAACTAGATTCATTTCTAAATCTGGACAGAATGAAGGTAATTCTGGAACTTCATATGCTTCAACCAGTTATATACATAGCTATGGATCTAATAAAGTTTACCTTTCAAAGAATTTCAATTCTTAAAATTATATGAGACCCATTAGACAAATATGGGTACCTAAAGTGTTATTGGCTAACCTGTCTGGACCCAAGAAAATCTGGGTACCAAAATCATTTCACATCTGAATCTGTTTTGTAGGGAACTTGCTTAAAGAGCTCCTGTAAAGAGACCTGGTATTTGGACAGTGGATGTTCAAGACATATGTCAGGATACTTCTCTTGTCTCAAGAGTTTAATAAAAGTTGATGGAGGCTTTGTCACCTTTGGTGATAATTCAAGAGGAAGAATCATCGGCCTAGGCCAGATTGGTAACACTGATTCAATTCTGATTTCTAAAGTTTTATTTGTTGATGGCTTTAAATGCAATTTATTAAGTATTTCTCAGTTATGTGATGATGGTTTTCATGTTAAATTTGAAAATGATTCCTGTAAAGTTTTTAATTCTAAGAATGTTTTGGTATTTTATGCCTTATGAAATGAAAATGATTATGCTGTTAATCTGAATTCTTTAGCTAAGCAGAATATTACTTGTTTAAATGCTTTTCATAAAGAGTATTGGCTATGGCACAGAAGATTAGGACACTGCAACATTCACTCACTTAGAAAACTTTCTAGGAAGAACTTAGTTAGAGACTTACCAAAGTTAGAATTCCCGAATGACAAAGTGTGTAATCCCTGTCAAAAGGGAAAACAACACAAAGTTTCTTTTAAATCAAAGAAAGAAGTTTCGACTTCTCAACCACTTGAATTGGTTCACATGGATTTGTTTGGACCATCAAGAGTTTCTAGTTTAAATGGGAAGCACTATGTTTATGTTCTTGTAGATGATTTTTCTAGATATACCTGGGTATATTTTCTAGCTCACAAAAGTGAAGCCTGTTCTTCTTTTGTTAAATACTCTAAATCTGTAGAGAACCTTAGTGGACTTAAGATTAAAACGTTGAGAAGTGATCTTGGTCGTGAGTTTGAAAATCAAGATTTTGAATCTTATTGCTCACACAATGGCTATACTCATAACTTTACTGCCCCTAGAACACCCCAACAGAATGGTGTAGTAGAAAGGAGAAACCGAACCCTTCAAGAAATAGCTAGAACTATGCTCAATGAATATGAACTGACTATTTACTTTTGGGCTGAAGCTGTTAATATAGCTTGCTATGTTATGAATAGAGTCTTGATCAGACCTGTTCTTAAGAAAACCCCATATGAATTATGGAAAAATAGAAAGCCTAAGGTTAATTATTTCAGAGTTTTTGGTTGCAAAGTCTTTGTACTTAATACTAAAGATAATCTGGATAAGTTTTCTCCCAAAAGCGATGAAGGAATATTTCTGGGCTATTCTATTTCAAGTAAATCTTATAGAGTTTTCAAAAAGAGAACCAAATGTGTGGAAGAATCTGTTCACATCAAATTCGATGAAACTGATCCACATGAGCCTAAAACCTCTATTGAGAATCTTGAAGAAGATTTGTCTATTCTAGACCTTAATGATAAATCTAAAGAACCTGTTATAAAAAAATCCAGTTCTGGACTTTCTCCAGAATCTGCTTCTGTTGAACCCGAACCTATAGATGAACCTGAAATTTCTAGTCCAACCTTTACTAGATCAACGAGGATTCTAAAGAATCATCCTTTAGAAGCTGTTGTTGGTAATCTTGATAGAGGAACACAAACTAGAGCTTCTCTAAGGAACTAGGTTGAACATCAAGCTTTTCGGTCACAGCTAGAACCCAAAAATATCAATGATGCTATCAATGATGAATTCTGGGTAATAGCCATGCAAGAAGAGTTGAATCAATTTGAAAGAAACAAAGTCTGGGAATTAGTTGATAGACCTAAGGACACTTTTACAATAGGCACAAAATGGGTTTTTAGAAATAAAGTTGATGAATCAGGAAATATAATTAGAAACAAAGCTAGACTAGTTGCACAAGGATATAGTCAAGAAGAAGGTATAGACTATGAGGAGACTTTTTAACCTGTAGCTAGACTAGAATCCATTAGGATCTTACTTGCATATGCTGCACATCTGGATTTCAAGTTATATCAAATGGATGTGAAAAGTGAATTTCTAAATGGTTTTATAATTGAAGATGTTTTTTTAGAACAACCACCTGGATTTACTAACCCCCATTTTCCAAATCAATTTTTTAAACTTTCTAAAGCTTTATATGGTTTAAAACAAGCTCCAAGAGCTTGGTATGATAGACTTAGCAATTTCCTTATCTCAAATGGTTTTACTAAAGGGATTGCTGATCCAACACTTTTCATTAAAAGAATTTCTAAAGATGTTTTAGTTGTACAAATATATGTTGATGATATTATTTTTGGATCTTCTAAACACTCTTTATTTACTGATTTTTCAAAAAGTATGCAAAATGAATTTGAAATGAGCTTAATGGGAGAACTTAAGTAATTTCTTGGATTTCAAGTATTTCAAAATGAAAATGGTATTATTTTGAATCAAAGTAAATATAAAAAGGATCTTTTAAAACGTTTTGGTCTGGATAGTGTCAAGGAAAGTGAAACTCCTATGAGTACTACCTGTAAATTGGACGCAGATGAAACTGGGAAACCGGTTGATCAAACAAATTACAGAGGTATGATTGGTAGTTTACTTTATCTTACTGCTAGTCAACCTGATATTATGTTTAGTGTGTGTATGTGTGCTAGATTTCAAGCTAATCCAAAAGAATCTCATTTTCTTGCTGTTAAAAAGAATTTTTAAATATCTCAAACACACAGTTAACTTAGGTTTGTTTTACCCAAAAGGACAATCCTTTGAGTTAATGAGTTATTCAGATGCTGACTTTGCTGGTTGTAAGTTAGATAGAAAAATCACATAAGGAACATGTCATTTGCTTGGAAAATATTTAGTTTCTTGGTGTAGTAAGAAACAGAACTCAGTTGCATTATCTACTGCCAAAGCAGAATATATAGCTGCTCGTAGTTGCTGTGCACAAATTCTGTGGATGAAACACACTCTTTTGGACTATGGATATGTTTTTAAACATGTTTCAATCAACTGTGATAACACCAGTGCAATAAACATCTCTAAGAATCCTGTATCTCACTCTAGAACCAAACACATAGATGTAAGACACCATTTCGTAAGAGATCACTATCAAAAAGGTGATATTTCTCTTGAATTTGTTGGCACTGAACATCAATTGGCTGATATTTTCACTAAACCTTTAAGTTTGGATAGGCTAAGTTACATAATACATGAATTGGGAATGTTTAATCACAACCGATGTGAAAATCCTCACTGATGTGAAATCCTCACCGATGTGAAATTCTAACTGATGTGAAAATCCTCACCGATGTGAAATCCTCATCGATGTGAAATTCTCACCGATGTACAATTCTCACCGATTTTTTTTTTCTCACCGATGATTAACTCACACCGATGCAATTTAAAAAAAACATATGTCTGCCTCCAAGAATACGAATCACTTTATTTTATTTTATCTTACTCTATTTTAGTCGTTTATTTGGAATTCCTAAATGATAAAACTAAGCCTAAGCCACTTCCTACCTCACCGAGCTCAAAATCTCTCACCTTCGAACCTTAGCTCCCAAATCGGCCAAGAACCCTAAACCCGCGATGGAAAAAACTAAGCTTCCTACTGTCAGAGATGAAAGTGTATAACCAAAAGCTAAGAAGCAGAAGACACAGCATAAAGCCAGTGTTAGTGAAGTCAGAACTAGATCGGGAAAGCGATCAGTGAATCCTCACTTGCAGAATAGAGACATAGTAATCGAGAAGGAACTGTGCGTGGAATGGCTACTGCCTAGAAAATCGTTAGTACTCGAGATTCTGGAGGACTAGAAATGGGTGGATTGAATCTCGAATAACAATGGCCCATACTACCTGAAGTTGGTAAAACAGTTCTATGAGTTTGTAAGCTTCGAGAAGTCTGAAAATGAGAATCGGGTAAGCTCCTTTTTAAATGGAAAAGAGATGTCTTTTTCTTCAGTAGAGTGGGCTGAGTGTTTAAAAGTACCACATGAAGGTGTCTCTGGGTACATATCAAGAGCAATGCCACCTAGTAGTGACATCTTTGATTATGAAACCGCCTTAAAAGAGCTGACCGGTAATGGGAATCAAAGGCAAGTTGTTGTTGCTGAAATGGATGGAGAGAATCGACTACTCTTCAAGTTTGTTCAGCATGTGTTGATACCGAGGCGAGGAGATTTTGCAAATCTGAGATATCAAGATATCTATCTTCTCTATCTGCTAAGACATGGTGTGAAAATCAATCTGTGCAGATTGTTAATGTTTCAAATGGAAGACATGATTAGACCAAAGTCAAAGACTAATGCTTTATTCTTTGCCAAGCTGATTTCAGTAATGATAAAAGTGAAAGGAATAGCTGAGTCTCGGGATGAGACAGTTGTAGTCAGGAATAATTTCTGCATCACCTCGACTGTTTGTAAGTACATGAAAATTAACTGGAACCCATGGAAGGGAGAATGGGTCAGTGATGATCAGACGATATATGATAGGTTTAATCCTGTGGATCATCCCTCAAGACCAACGGATAAGAGAGATCCGAGTCTGAGACCTGATGAAGAGGAACCTGTTTATATTAATGAAATTGAAGAAGAAGAAGAAGAAACTCCCATGGATGTTGGAGGAGATCCAGACTTGCCCCCAAGTCCTGTTGCAGAATTGGTTTATTCTAAGAAAGGAAAGGTAGAAGAAATTTTGTCTACTTATGAGGAAGACCAGTCTATGCCTCACCAAGAAGAAGAGGAAAAGGAGAATGTATCTGAATCGTCTGTTTCTGGTAGTTTAAGTGTGAGTCCTTTGATTGGAAGCTCAGCTATGCCAACTTCTGAAGTAGAAAGAGATACAGAAGAAGTTGTACCTGTATCAGAAGATCTTCTAGATGCTGCACCCATGGAACTTGTAGTAGAAGATTATGATGAAGAGAATCCAGCACTGAATGCTGTTGTGATACATGAGAATGCACCCATTGAGGGGGAGCATCAATCTGTTCTTGGAAATGTTACAGTAGCTGTTGAGTTTGGAGACTGGGTAGAAGACCCAGGGTTTATAGTCTGTGGATTGGATTATCCGGATTCTGATAATGAGATGTCTGTGAATAGACCGAAGACCAATTATAATCTTTCTTCTGAGTTGTTTCCCAATAATGTGGTCAGATTTCATGATCTGAATAAGCTGGAAGAGGACCTCAAATCCAGTTTTGTTGAAGAAGTGAAGTTAATGGAAACCTCCCTTTCATCCTCAATTCAATCAGTAATGACTGATTCTGTAGTTAGTCTGGCCTCAGTAAAGGGATCTGCTGCAGTTGTCCCTAATGATTTTGTCTCTAAATCTGATCTTGAATCCATGAAGAATGAGCTGAAAAAATCATTCAGTGTATCAGTTGCTGAGATGAAGCAAAGCTTTGATGAAGAAATGAAAATGTTAGAGAAATCCTTCGAGCTCTCTCTAGCTTGTAATTTATCTTCTTTTGTGTCTGAGCTTCTGGAAGAAGTGAAAGAGTTCCAGACCCAGTCTTCTAGAATGGAAGCAGATCTTGAAGCTCTCAAGACATCAGTTGCTGCTTTGGATTCTTATATGAGCTCCATGTCTCAAGCTGACAAGGACCTAGCTTATGTGAAGAGTGTAGTAAGCCAGTTTGTCTCGGTGTTTGAATGTTTCAAAACCTCAGTGAAGGATCACGTTCAATTACAGGACTCTCAAGTTCAAATCCTAATCAGTGGTTTGTCTAAGAGTTTCAAAGAAACTGTTTCCTTCTCTCTTGGCCCTCTCACATCCAAACTATTAGTTGACCTGAATCTAGTTCGAGCAATGATGAAGGAGGAGATTGGTTCTATTTCAACCAGTGGCTTTGTGGACTCATCAGAGTTGAGCCGAGTGGTGCTTTCTACAAGATATTCTGCTATAGAAATAATGAAGATTGTTCAAGATTATACGAGAGAAGCCTCTGCCTCTCAGGAAGCCATAAAGAGCAAATTGGACTACTACTTCACCAGAATTTTCACCAAGCATCAACTCGATCACCACTTCAAGCTGATGTTGGAAAACACGAAGTTACCTCCAGTAACTCAAGATTTTAGAGAACAAGTGAGCCAACTAAGACAATTGACTCCTGCCTTGGAGAAATTCATGGAGAACAAAGATGATTTCATCTCTGCTATCGAAAGAGGAGGAGGAATTATTATGGATTTTAGAAATTTGTTGCTGCCCTTCTTGCATGTTGATGCCAGACCAGTCATCGTACCTCCTGCTTTGCCTGCTTCTGCCTCAGCTGTTTCCATAGTCCAGCTGACTCCTGCTCAAGCTATTCGAAGCCTCACACCAATGATCACCCAAAGATCTTCAACCTATAGGCCTGACTCTGTGTCAGTGGCTCAGCCTCCTTTGATCATTTCTGGCATTCCAAAACCTTCACCTACATCCTCACCACCCGAACCTTCTTCTGATTCCAAAGGAAAATCTCATGTTGAAGATGTGGATTGATCCAGTGGCCAGGATTGTTGATAGGAATTCATTTGTATTCTGTTTCTGTACTTTCTGACTGCTCTAATACAGAAGAACTCATTTTACTTCTCATGTTTTATTTGTCTCCTATATATGCTTTCCCACTTTTTTATTATCACAAAGGGGGAGAACAATAAGCGGAAAATGAGAGAATGAGAAATATTTTCAATGGAGAAAAATAAGGAATAAGGGGAGACACATTACCTTCTTTTCAATTTTATCTCTGATATTATTGTGTTTCTTTTTACCTTCGGTACCTTATGCTTGTTACCTCTGATAACTTATGTCTATATCATACTATTTCTATTATCTCTGATGCTATTTTCTCTGAGAAAATTGAATTCAATATTATACTCTTTACTATTATATTTTCACTATGTTAAATGCCTATATCATAAATTGTGATTTTCAAAAAGGGGGAGATTGTTGACCTCACCTGTTTTGATAATCTCAATCATGTATTCATATGTGTTGAAAATCCCAATTATGTTTTCATTATCTATGATATTTTTAAGTATCATTGATCTATACTTTAATTATTTCAAATCTGTGATCAAACCAATAATAATTTTAAAATAGTCTTTGGAATATGTTAATCCTCATTTATCCATGTTCATACAAGTTATAAATTGATTCTAACACAATCGGATGTGTTCTGCATATAACAGATAAGTAATCTGCCTATAGCTACTGATAAAGAGCTACCGGTACCCAGTCTACCGATAGACTTAGTCTACCGACAGACAGAGTCACCGATGTACTTAACACAGAGCTACCGATGTGCTTATAAATGTAAGCTACTGACTTACAGACAGCTACCGATACAAACATAGAGCTACCAGTGTAAGTATAAATAGCTACCGATGGAATAAGAGTCACCGATGGACGAAGCTACTAACAGACTCACAGCTACCGATACCGACGCATGGAGCTACCGACGCATGGAGCTACCGATAAACAAAGTCAACGATACAAGCATATACCAACCGACGCATAGAGCCTCTGATAGAGTCAAAGAAACTAATGAAATTGAGCTACCGATGTCCAAGCTACCGATGCTGATTACTTACCGATCACTCGACTCACTGTTTGAATTTCTTTATTTCCTATCTTTATTTAATCTATCCAACGGTCATATCATGTACACTTTAATGATTTGTCAAATATATGATAAAGGTTGTCGGTTGTCAGGAACCCGTACCTCGTACCTGCAGAAAGGAAATCTTTTCTATCTCCTGTTGCCTGTGAGATAAATACGAGAATACTACCCTGCCCAACCAGTAGAGTGTGGTATATACCAGAAACACAAGAACGAGATGAATCAAGAAGAGAAAAACCAGTTCCATCAAGAACACAGAGAAGCTCATAGACAATCAAGCATACTCGAGAAGTGTTCTGTGCATATAAGAAGAACAATGTAGAACTTCAACCACTACATTTTTACTGTCTATGAACCTGGAGCATATGACACTCTGTTTCTCAAACAGAAACGAGAAGAGGACTCAGACTCACTTCTGATCGAATCCAAAGGAGTCCAGATCTACACTGAAATCACCAGAACCATTTCTAAACTCTACATCTCTTGTTCTGTGATTTATTATTATACTTTTCGAGTAGTGTGTGTTATCTTCTGTATCTAACACATACACTGTCTCCTGTACTTAAACTGGAGGATTTGTAAATCCTTACCAAATTCTTGCATTCTTTCTTTCCCACGAATAACAGTGGTAGAGATCGTGTGTGACCTGGACAGCTGGTTGCTGTTGTACTGTTTCCCACGAATAACAGTGGTAGAGGTCTTGGACCTGGACAGTTGTAAACTGTTGAACCCCGATCCAGGGTGTGGATCATTTTTATATAAACTTTTGAGAGGACTAAGTCTCAGCTTGAGACTAAACCTCTTGGTTACATTTGTTGTGCCATCTCTTTCAAAGTTTTATTCCGCTGCTAATCACTTTAAAACCAATACTGTTTTTAAAGTCACTTTGATAATTAAATTAGCAAGTGTTTATGTTAAGTGTAGAATAGTAAGATAGTTTCAAAAGACAATCACACACTCCTATATTGATTAACTAGGAATTAATCAATCCCTTGAGAATCTAACAGAACCTCTACTTTAATATAAATTCACTACAGTTTAATTTATTATTTTATTTGGGGGTCTTTAAGAAAGTGTGTTTAAATACAGAAATTTTAATTGGTACTCAATTCACCCCCCCTCTTGAGTAAACCACTCTGACCAACAGTTATAATCAATACCAACGGAATCTTCCCCTACATGCAACTCTGACATGTCTTGCATTACACACAATCACTACCTTCCTATATAGTGTGTATTCTATGAAATACCGAGTTTTTATAAACAACGATATGTTATTAAAATATTATATAAACTAGCCGTTATGAATATTAATACCCACTTTTTGAAATTTCATAAATTTATCTTTCAATATTTACTTCATTTTTGAATTTGGAATATCGAAATTAGCCTAGGGTGAAATTATTTTATTTTTCTGAAAACTTTCAATTTTCTATGAATAGTGAAAACACTCTGTTATTGGTTAAAAGTGAGTTTTTATTTAAATAATAATTTATTTCATTACATAATACTTATATAAGGTCAATGTAATTCGTTGGAGTCATTTTATAATAATTTTAGATATATAAAAATTTTATTGAACTTTTTACTGTCTTTTACCCAACTCCCAGGAGCAGTTGTAATTGTACACAAAACTTAATTTTACCACTTCTATTAGTTGAATTTCAAAAATCCAAGAGAAATGGTTAATATCAGGGAGAAATATTTGGTTCAATAAGATAAAAATAGTTTTTGGTGAATAGTAACTTTTAACATTTATTTACCACGGCTAAAAGTAAATATGGTAATTAAGGGTAAAAATGATATTATTATTACCCTAACACATGTCCTAATTCTATTGGATAGTTGTAATTCGACCAAAAACAACCTTAGAAAGAAAATATTACCCTTTTGTCCACATAGATTAGATTAGGACATTTATTATAATTTTATTTAAAGAAGATTTAAAATAGTTAAAATAAATGTTTAATAACTAAATCATTTATAATATAGGATTATACATAAGATAAATTCGACTATAAATATTAAATATAAAGCTAAAAATATTTCCTACATAATGGTATTTTATTTATAATTTTTAGACATTAAATAATTTAATTTATTTATGACACAATGATGATACAGTAATTACATTATTAATGAGATATTAACATAACTGATGTTATGAATACCCAAATAAATGTAATTTGAGACTTTTTATAAATTACACTAATTTTTTTATTTTAATATTACATGTTAGTATTGATTCAATTAACTTTTTTCTAACTAATCATGCTGTTATGAGTTTCACAAAAATCAATTACCAAATAGTGTCAAAATTGACGTAAAATAGTTTTTAAAACAAATATTATATTATTAATTGTTATTCTATTTCTAAAAAACTATGGTTCCTAATAATGACTTATATAAGGTTATATATATGAATAATGAACCACTTTGGGTTCGTTTGGTTTGTTATATTAAGTTTATTAACCATATAATGTAATAAAACATGAACACATGGTAAAAGTTAAATTATTTAACATAGAGTTAAATCTAAATGATAAGGTTAAAATAGTAACCTAAACTTGTCTAAAACCTATTGGTTGAGATGATTTAGACCCATCCTTAATTATTCTTATAAATTAGTCACTTTTTAGACATTATTAATAGAATATGACCTTATTATAAAATAATATTTTATGTTTTTTCCTAAACTGCCTCTATCATCTCTTATAAAAGGGAACCTCCTCCCTCTTCTCTTTACAAAATTTGGAGCCTTCAAGCTCGGCCAACACCTGCCCATTTTCCTTATAAACCTCTCACGATACATTATATAGGTTCTGGTCTACTCAGAAGGCCAACTCTAGTGCCTTAAGAGGAATCATAAAAGAGGTGCGTCGAAAAAGAGGTAATCTCTTCTACTGATTCATTCCAGTTTCTTTCTTCTTAAACTTATTCTTCTTTAGTTGTTTCATTATAATGTAATAAAATTAGTATCACTAATATACTGATATGTTATTATAAATATTAAACAACCCCATTTCACCTTCTATCCATCCTACGGAAAACAAAATCACCGTGCGTGCGTAAGTACGAAATACCGTCTCTACGCCGTGGTGTAATATGGTTTTCCACCACCACCTTACTTGGATGGGTATAATGGTATAAAAAATAACTATATATGGTTATTATAACATCATACTTATTCTGAGATATTATATCATTCACTCTAATTCCATTCAATAATTATGGGAATGATATCATCGCTCGGGCATACGTACGGATTACCGTCTCCACGACGCGATGAGATTCATTCTCCATGTTAATAATTAAAGAATGATTATAAAGTATATATAATGAATAATAATGAAATATATAACATAATTAAGCTAATATATATATATATATATATATATTTCATCTATCTACTTTCATTCAAGTCAATAAGGAAAGGAAAACAACGTTAATGCTTACGTACGACCTAATATCTCCATGGACGGTGTATTTAATTTCATTTATCTATCTATTATATATATACATATAATGAATATGTATGATATATAAATAATGATTTAAATTATTTAAGTAAGTAAATCATGATATATGTAATAATAATATCAAGAAAAACACGTCCAAACACGTACGATAAATAAAATTGTTTTACCCAAAACACTGCTTTTACATGGAATTTACAAAAGAACTGGTAATATAAAGTCATAAGTGAAGCATATATGATATCATAAAAAAGAATATGATTCTATAATAAGTAAATTACATTATTTAAATCATTATACCGGAGGTTTGGATACGTTTAAATCATATCAGACCTAAGGTAAGGGATAACTTTTCCAATATCGTTTTTATCGGAGATTGTTTATTCATAAGTATTTACTGGGGTTATATTTATCATACATGCCCCTATTTTCTAAAAATGGTTTCATATAAATTTAAAGTCATTTTTACCCATTTTTGACTTTTACTACATGTTATGTAAGGAATCATTCTTTTGTTTACGTTACAAGGAACTTTTTTGTATTTTCCGGCAAAAGTACGGGAACAATATTTTTTTAACTTATACAGAATGAACGGATTTTTACGGTTTAATAACGCCTTATTTTCATGAAGCTTACTCTACAATATTTCATGAATATTTTCAATAAAATCCATTTCAATTTAAATTTCATGGAATTTTTTGAAAAAAAAATGATTTTTAGGAACAAAGTTATTTTCCCCAAGAATTCATTTCAAGTTTTTTATCAAAACCATTTTCCATCTAAGGAAACATTATTTCATATGTGTATTTTTAATGTATAATGTCTCTATGATTTACATGGTATCACTTTTCTTATGATGAAATGATATCCATTTGTTTTATATGGATTATGTTATAATGGGATGATGTTTATGAAACCCATTTTATTCTTTGGTTTATGATGAATGATTTATGTTTATGTTGTGGAACACGTAAAAATGATTTAATTATGAGATTCGTGGGACCTATATATCCCTCCAATGCATTGGGTTAAGATGTATATCTCATTATATAGACATGGCTAGAATGGTAAGTTAATCTGGTTCAGTGATACAAGACTTGAATGAGGAGTGAACTCGATTCAGAAAGAGACTTTTTCAACTAATATGGTCTTAGAAGCAATGCATTGGATACTATGGAAATAATATCATGTGCTTAATGGTTTGACATAATTAAATGTTTTACTCCCATGCTATTTTATCATTATTGAAGTTCCTTTATTATCTATTCCTTATATACTGCCAAAATTTATTTTGCAACTCAAGATTTTGATGTTTAAACATTATGTTCGTCTTTTGATGTTCAAGTGTATATGGTTTGTCTTATTTTCTCCATGCTTACCCTTAATGAGAATTTGAGCTCACCCTTTATATGTTTTCTTTTCCCCAGGATATAATGAAACGTTTTAGTAAAAAAAGGGGGAAGATCATTATGGGAGATGTTGAAGATCTTTCACCAAGATTAAAATATTATGTTCCAAGTTTCCAAAGACACTAAACTATTACGTTCCTTTGGTGTCTATTTTGGTTATGTATTATGTATTTCGCAAAAGTAATGTAATGTCTATGTACGTCAAGCTATGGGTCTTGACATGTTGTACCCTATATATTTTAAATTTTCATTGGGATATATCTATATGGTGAAGGTTTCATGGTTCTAGGAAACTTGACGTCCGATAATTAATCATTTCTATCATTCGGTATTTAGTTATTTTAATCCATGAGATCTTTAATTTGATATTATATATAGATGCATTTCATTTTGAGTTTGTTAATTAAATGGATTTTTTTAGTTATTTTCCTTTTCATTTTGATTATGACTTATCCAATTATTTTAGTGTAAAGTGTATCTAGTTATTACCATGCCATATTTTTTTATCCACTACCTCATTTTAATTATTATATATTTTTTGTGTTCAATTATTTAACATTCCATATTTTTTATTCACCAAATTCTTTTTTTATTAATTATAGGGAATATTTGTTCATTTATTACAATTCCATTTATATTATTATCTTTTATTCATTTTTAATTCAACTTAACAACACCCTTTCTAAGCAGTTTAGATCATCCTTGTTTTGTATCTTTCCCTAGGAATCCAAGAAGTTCATTAAGAAATACATGCAAGGATATTTAAGTTGGAATAAAGCCACACTCGATAATAAAATATTATATCATTAGTTTACTTTAAAGACCCAAAATTTCCATGAAATTGTTTTTCTAATATATGGAAATTTTACGAGTTTTTGAAAATTGACGGTGCGTGATTCTGAGGCCCAGAGTGCTGAAAATGAATTTCTGAACATTTTTTAGGAACATTCAGTAAACGTATGAGCAGATTTTTGTAACTATTGATCCGATGATTGGAATTAAAATCTAAGGGTGTAGTTGAACTCACAGTGTCGATATTCACATAAGGTGATGTTCATCTCAACCATAGTAGGTCTAGAGTGAATGATATAATTTTTGTTTTTCAAGAAAGAATAAAATAAAATAAAATGTTGTAACATTTTATTTTATTTGGAACTCCCATGTAGATGTTGAGAGGTGGGGACCACCAGAAATAAACCTCCCATGTGAGGTTATGGAGGTGGGGACCAGTAGGGTTAACCTCCCATGTGGGTTATGGTGGTGGGGACCACCCGAGGCCAAAACCCCCTTGAACTCCCCTCTTTATGGGAGAAAAACCTCTTGAACTCCCCCACTTTATTTGTGACACCAAATTAATTAATTATGCCAACTCATAAAATAATTAATTAAGCTAATTTGAAATTTTTCCAATAAACATAATAGATAACTTGTTCTATTTTGTATGCTACTTTTCATTTTGGTGGAATTGAGAGGAAAGGACTGGAAAGTGGAGAACTTGGAAGAACAAATACTCCAACGAAGAGCTCATTCAATGAAGAACGATGATGCATGACTTCGACTTCTTCCTCGAGTCATCCTCCAATGGTGGACATGTTCAACAATGAGGAACCACCTCCATCGAAGAGCATTTATTTGATGAATGAGCTCGGTATTTGAGGTGTGTGGCGAGTGTGACAGACGTCAACAATCAAACGAGGTAGGGGTGTGTTTTAATTTGATCAACATTAAATTCCTTCTAAAATTGAATCATCTTCCTTGATCCATATCCGACCACCCTAATGCGGAGGGTACATGCCAAAACAATGGCTTAACACCTCCACAAATCTTGTGGATCTTTGTGTGTTCTTTGCGATGGTGATGGTGACCAGTGTCGGTGGTTGGCACAAGTGGAACTCGAGAACCGTGATGAAGGTGATGAACGAATGGCGGACGGTAAAGCCGGCCACCGGTACCAGTCTGGCGCTTCACCGCCCAGCGGCCTCCATGACATACGGTGCTCTGCCGCCTGCGAGCTCGCTGACCTGTGGCCTGCCACGCCGCCCCATGGCCTCCGCTACCCCACGACCTCACGCCTCCTCTCGGCCCCCTCCGCCTTCACTGCCCTACGGAGCCCGTGGCCTCTGCCACCTTGCAGCGCCCGCGGCCTTGCGCCGCCCCACGGAACTCTTGGCTGCGCACCTCCACGTGGCCCCCACGTCCTTCACCGCCCCGTAGCTCCCGCACCCTCGGCCGCCCCGCGGAACACGCAGCCTCCGCTGCCCCGCCGCCCAACAACACCCGCTGACTACACCACCCCATGGTGCCCACGATCTCCCACAACCTTCGCGAACCACTTGGCATCTGCGCCGCCCAGGCCGGGCCACCGAGCACATTTCGGGCGGGGTCGGGCTGACCGAGTCGGACCAGACCCAGACCAACTTCGACCCATTACACTCTTTTGGCCATAACTTTGCCACCAGACATCTGTTTGATGAACCGTATGTGGTACCCGAAACCATAGAGAAAAATGGTCCCTTTGTTTTACCCCACTAGAGATTTGGATAATGATGGGGAATGGTCGGGTTGGATAGACTACGAATCCTACCGGGCCCTTAGGACAAAAAGGATAATAAATTACAGACCGGTCGTCTGATTGACGCACTGTCTATTTCATTAAGACCCCTATGACATGGTCTTCCTACATGATACTTCTTCCTAGGACATCATAGTAGTTGTACTAATGACCAGTGGATTTAGGAGCGGACCCTCCTGGAGAAGTGCTAGCTTAGCGTAGAAACCTAGTAGTTGGCTGTGACTTGAGGAAGAGATCCTTCGTGGGTCTATGATTTAGGGTCCCACATGGAACCGCTCCAGGACTCCATGCAAGACTACCCGAGAAATATTGTGTGGGTCAGCACCCAGTGATTCTGTGTGGGTCATCACCTAGAGATCTTGTGTGGGTCAGCACCGAGTGATCCTGTGTTGGTTAGCACCAAGCGATCTTGTGTATGTCAGCACCGAGCAATCTTGTGTGGGTCAACACCTAGAGATCTTATGTTAGTCTGATGATGATTAGCGATCTTTCTTGGGTCTGACTCTTAACAGATTAAGATGATTCTGTTGTTACACCTAATCATCTCTGCCATGGTACCTATGATATACCTAGTGTGCGCTGAGTCTGTACCTTGTGGTATTTTCCTTCATGGTAATATCTTGGTGGTATTATTCTGTGTGGCGTACCTATGTGGTACTTTCCATCATGGTATTCCTTCATTTGTGAAACATTTGAGCTTTGGGCTTTGAGTTGGACTCTATGTTTTCCTCAAGATTGATATGGGTATTCGTGATAACTTACGTATATGTATGGGAATATATCTAAGTAGGCATGTCAGTTGATTTCATGTTTTGTGGTCTATCCTTGGTGGATTTTGTGAGACCTTGAGATCCTCATGGTCCCTACTGAATATCATTATACTCACCCATACATGGGATATGCCCGCACCCTATTGTGTTTGGTGCAGATGACAGGCAGCGTTGACTGAGGATGAGTGTACCAGGACTGAAGGTGGCTCAGAGGTGGATGTTAGATGAGGCGAATCGTAGAGACGACTATTCGTGAGCTATAAATACCCATCGGGTAGGATTCATGGTGGGAGATCCATGAGCTTCTTTTCACCTATCAGCCATCTTTTACATTGTATTTTTCCTTGTACTTTCCAGTTGGGCTTGTATTCTGGCCCCTTTTACTTAATGTATTCACTCTTTTTACTATTCAGATTACTTGAGTTTTTATCTTATTGTGTTCTTGGTTGAGGGTGTAACATGTTATAAAGGCAATGCATTTCCAGTTTCAGGGAATACACCTTCAGTGCTTGTCACCAGCCCCGAGCCTATGGAAGGTGGGAAAGTGGTAATCATGGCACATGCCCTGGGGGATGAGTCATGAAATGTACACCTTTTTAATACAAGACTCATGTATTTATCTTGTTTACCAAGACTACAAAACTCTACAATCCTTCTAGATTTCTTCCCATGTAGTCATACCAAAGTAATTTTAGTAAACACCAGCTCTGTGCCTACTTAGGTCAGGTCAAGAAATCATATTTCAAAGAGATCCCAATATGATGTAAGGAATGAAATCAATATTTTTGTTTTTTATTATAAAGTTTCTGGATTCAATGTTAATATCTTAAATACTAAATATAAATTGAAAAAAAATTATTTAAAATTTTGATGGTGTTTGACATCCCAACCCAAGATTACACTGAACAAGTGCCCCGATCCCAAGGGGCCACATGGCCTTAAGCCCATATCCCAAAACACCAGAGGCTGCCGACTAGCATCGAGGGCATAGGGTGTATTGGTTGGGAGACTATGACCTCATTACCAATGTGTAGATCAACAAATAGATTTAAACATTTTTATATAGCATAAGAAATATATGTAAATATAATCCATATTGAGAAAGTAGGGTTGATCATAATAAAAACTGAAACAATTGGAATAACATTCAAAAACTGAGGATGATATGTCATTTCAATAGAAAATGAAAAACATGGATACAAGATAGTGGGCATAACATGTTCCAAATAAGTATAAATAAAATCAAAGAGTGGCCCAAGAATCCCGGGATCTAACATGGTAAACTATTATTAACTGCCATACAAAAAAGTTATAAATCAAGTGCTTGAAGATATATGATTCCCCTTGTCAACAACTGTAACCCTGTAATTTAGCCTAGGTAATAAACGACACCTAGATGGGTGTGAGATCAATGGTCACCTCTGAGGGTGTATATAACCTCTGATTCATGTAATGGAAATGTAACTATGAAAAATCATGCACATACATTGTAAAGTAGTACAATGGACAAAATTCCCAAGTACATTTTTTAACACTCAGTTGGTGTCTAAACATGTCAACAATTCATTATTTAATTATTACCAAATTGTAAATAAGTCACATGATAGTAATAGAGAAGGATCCATGAAGTAACAAGGAAACCTAAAATTATCATTAATAGTGAAGAACCATGGTAATAACCAAGGATATGTTAACCTAAAGGGCCTCCAACTCAGTAATAATTGTAGCCTGGAATTGGTAAGAGTGTAATAGAAGGATAATGTTCCAAGGAATTCCACAATAAGGTGCCTACCAAATCCATGTTGATTGTCCAATTTAAAATGCATCTAAGAAGATATAGGGCCCAATGGTATATAACCATGGAACCTAATTTTCAATTCTAAATCAAAGGAGTGAATTCGAAAAATCCTATTATGATATGTAAAGGATCTTGCGATGTCATGATGAGCATCCTAAAAATATACAAGGATAAAGATCTAGTTGAGTATCAACCTATCGAAGCTGTGTCCTTGAAACAAAATGGGGTTCCTGAGTTCTCATTGAATTCTATGAATAGAACCCAATGTGATCTCGATTCATGCCATTTTTATTTAATTATGATGCCATGTAATATCTCATTCAGTTAACTACATGCTTTTAGTGGTGTTATATTTTCATATTTCATGCAACCATTTTATCAAGTCATTTCGTTCAAGACTTCCATTTCCTTAGTGTGATAAGGAAAAGTAAGATGCAACCATTTAATCCATTTAAGTAATATTCTATATTAAATGTTCATTTCGATGTGTTACATTAATATGTTAAGGTTTCCTATGGATATGAAACCTAATAATCATTCCCATTAAATTTTCAATTTGAAGCACATAAAATAGGCAGGTAAATAGGTAATTATACATGGTACATTCCATTAAGAAACTCACAATATAAATCATGCCAACTAATATAGAAAAGATTAACCTTGGGGTTTCAATCCAAGGAACACCCAAAGAGTATCCCAAATGTGGAAAAACACTAAACAACAATTATGGAATATACTTCAACATGGAAGGGATCTAGATGTTTCCATAACCTCAGAATATTAATAACATATATGGAAATAGAATATCCATACAGTTATAATGATTATAAGCATGGAATATAAATTCCACAAACAACACCAAATAAAATCAGTGGGCCCCACAAGACAAATCCTAAATCAAAAGACCTTAGGGATGAGTTATAGACCACCCACCGTAGTCTTGCATGACTATACCTATCCAATATTGGACCTTGATTTGTCTTGGATCAGAGTAGATCTATGAAAAATAGAAAAAACCCCATACTTTGATATCTTCGTCTAGAGATAAAGAGATGGGGAATGGCTCAGGAGTACTTAAGTACTACCCATTGTGCATCCGATGCGATGAACATAAGCTCAATATGTTTTGAGATGAAGGAGATCTCATGATTCCAATGATACAACATAATATGCCAAAATTTAAATAAAAATAGGTTAATCCAACATAACATTGTATTAGGTATGTGGGAGGTAGGTTAATAGATATTTAAAATAAATTTAGTACAGTTACCTAGAAAAATATCATATGAACTGTTTGTCTACAAGGATTGATAATTTTTTTTGCAAACTTTGCAAGGTTTTATAGGTAGAATGACTCATTAAATGTTAAGGTTGTACATCCTTGTGTAAACCATGTGAAGTGGTTCAATCCATAAATTTCAATCTACATGGTTATCCAAACCATGTACTAAACAAGCACTAATAGTTTGACATTTTTATTTTTTCAAAAAATATGGGTTCCGGGCTCGGAACTTGCACTGGAAGCCCCTAAGACCCTTATTAACTCAAAATCCATCCATATTTGGTCTTAAGTAAGGATTTCAAGTGAAATTTAATGGATCCATACCTGAGTGAAAGACCACATTCTTATAATCTGTCCCCCATTAGTGAAATCTACCCCGAGTTCACCTTCCAAGGGTGGAGAAACACTGTCTGAGAACAAATCATGCCATTGGACATGTATGCCAGCTTCCCTCTCCCAAGTCTTGTCCTGCACATAGCCATGTTACAACATCACCCATACTAGAGGGAAAAATAGGCCTCGGAGACCCTTCATTCTCATATCATCAATGCGTACTACATACTCCTCAATGGTAGCATCGAAATCTTTCTCGAGTCCTTCAAGATCAATGTTATTAGACAAATCAACATGATATTGGCAACGATTTGTAACATGAAATAAAACAGGCATGGAACTATACCTATGAGGTAATAGAAACTAATTGGCTAATGGTCACACTCTCTCAAGAATCTCAAATGTCCCTACATAATGAGTAGATAGCTTTCCATGCCTCTATAACTGTATATGCCCAATCCTTGGTAATACCTAAAGAAAAACACAATCCACAACCTGGAACTCTAAGGGTTTGTGATGACGATCAACATAATATTTTTTTTCTAGACTGAACATTAATCATATGTTTTCTTATCAGCTGAAACTAATATGAAGTATCCTGAATGAGATGAGGACCTAGTTAGGCTACCTCACCTACCTCTAGAAAATACATGGGTGAACTTCATGGCCTACCGTACACATCCTCAAAAGGATCCATCTAAATTATCTCCTAATATCTGTTATAATAGGTGAAAATGACCAGAGGGATATGATTATCACAAGAGAAACAAAAATCAAGCACACATTATTGTGGAATATCCTATAGAACGTATATTTTCCATTCTAGTTTTTTCATCAGTCTGAAGGTGATTGGTTGTGATTAGAAGAACTAGAGTTCCCTTAGTGTTATTTTTTCCCTTATAAAATCATGATGAGAAACGATAATCCTGATATAAAATGATAGTACGAGAGGCCACGTGGAGTCATAAGGTGTCACAGACATACTGTTTTCTCATCTTCTCAACAGAGAATGTCTCATGAATAGGAATGATGTGGGATGATTTTGTAAGTCGGTCAATGACTACCTAGATAGCATCTCTACTCATCGACGACCTTGGTAATATGACTAAAAAATCTATAACAACATGTTCACATTCCCATTACAAGACTATAAGTGGTTGTGGTAAACCTCGAAGTCTCTAGTGATCTGCCTTCATCCGCTGACAGGTGAAACACCTAGTGATAAAGCCTGCAATCTGACATATCATATCAGGCAACCACTATGGGTGTAACATATGTCGATACATCTTTGAGATTCCTGGATGGATATCCCATTGAGAGGAGGGGGAATCTATCATCATCTCTTATATGATATCTGTAGGAACCTAGATACATCTATATAGACAAATGACATCATCTCTATCCATAGGCCAATAAAGAGGCTGATTATCTCCGGATATTCTATCATAGAGAATGAAGCCTTTAGGATATAAAAACTGAATTTCCTTTACCTTCTCATGGTCGGAAGAGGTAAATGTCGGGGACGAGAGAAAATGATTCTCATGAATTTCATGAAACTCTAGATGCATCTTAGAAAATGGGGTCATTAAATTTCATTCATCATTAGATTCACGTACTCCTTGTTCCTACGTTTTATGACTCATTTTATTTACAACCACATTGCCCTTCCAAAGTGTATAATAAATCTTAATATAGAATAATTGTAGATAGTCAACCCATATACACTACATGAGGTTCAAATCATGCCACAAAAATATATATATGAGGGTCTTGTAGTCTATGTACACCAAAAAGATCTCACCCAATATATAATTTCCCTTGCAAAACAATGCATAGACAACATCTTCTAGCTCGAGGTCATGTGTCAGGTAATTCATTTAATAATACCACAACTACTGAGATACATATACAATTACTATATCATCTTACATTAGTATTGCTACTAGTCCAATTCCTGATGCATCAATGTATATGGTATAACCTATTCCTGGTATTGGAAGAGTCATAATTGGTGCCAATACAATTCCCATGTTCATCTCCAGAATGGCTTTCTCACATGCTTCTTACCATAGGAGCTTTACACCCTTCATTGTAAAATCTGTAAGAGTTGAAGAAAGACATGAGAAGTCTTTTATGAAATGACTGTAATATCCAGCCAGCAGTAAGAAAATCCATATGTAAAACATGTTCTTGGACATATCCCAGGAAAAACAGCACTATCCTTTTCTAGTTCAACAGATACTTGTGATTCTGATATTATATGACCCATGAAGTAGAATTCTTCGACCCAGAAGTTTCACATAGAAAAATTGGCATAAAAAATGATGATCTCCGAGTGTACTTAAAATGATATCAAGATGTTTGGAATGGTTTCTACAAGTTTGAGAATACACCCAGCTTTTGTCCATAAATACCATAAAATAAGAATCCAAATAGGGGAGGAAAACACTATTCATAAAATGCATGAAAATGGTGGGCGGATTCATAAGACCAAACAACTTAAGAAGGTACTCATAAAGCCCATATCTGCTATATAAAGCCGTACAAGGTACGTCTGATGGCCAGACAGACACGTAATGATAACATAATCTCAAATAAATCATGGAGAAGACTTTTTCTTCTCAGATTTTTCCAAAGAGATCTTCTATTTGAGTCAGTGGATACCGGTTCCTGACTATAAGCTAGTTCAACATTCTATAATCCATTCAAAAATGTAACGGTCCATCGATTTTCTTGGAAAAAAGGATGGGATAACCCAAAGAGGATGTACTAGGCCATATAAAACCTTTTCATTCTAAATCCTCTTACATCCACTTGATATCTTGATGCTCTGGAGGTACCATTCTATACAGAGGATTGGACACTGGAGCTACTTCTGGAACAAGCCTGATTGTAAAATCTACCTCTCTCTTAAGAGGTAGTCTAGAAAAATTATCGGGAAATCCTTCCTCCAAACTATCCACTAGTTGGGGAAAATAGACTTATCGTAAAACCTAATCACCCATGATGAGATTTTCAATAAATATGGTCGCTCCACCAATCCCACAATGATTTGGTCCATCTCTACCAGCCCAGACATCCCACTCACCCTTATGTAAAAAACTACTTTCCTTTGGTGATGTAAAAGACACCATATGGTGATAATAGTCAACCAAAGATTTAAATTCAACCATACAATCTATCCTAATAATGAAATCAAATCCCAGAATATATGGAGAAAATAGGTTCGATAAGAAAGGGCAACCGCCTACCTAAAGGGGAAAATCCTTACCCTAGTGATTACCATTTATTCATACCCCTAACTGTGTACCTAGAGTAAATAAAATATTGTAATACGGTATCTATAGTCCTAGAATTTCCAAAACAGATATAAAGATAACATAGTTGGATGAACCTATATCAAATAAAGTAGATATTATAAGAGATTCTACTATATTAGATGTTCAATTTTCCTGCTCCTCATATATTAGTAGTAGTCATGGCAATTGACCTATTTCATGACCCTATGAAACATATTGATTACCACGATCACAATAGTTTTGTTAGTGATGATAGTGATTAGGGGTCTGGATACCATTGCCAGAACATCCTCTTTATGCATACCTACCTGATCTATTCCATCACCCCTCCTAACATGGTGTAAAAAACTCAATCCTAAAGGTGGGGCTACTGAAAATACCTTTACACTCAATAATAGTGGAAAGGACCTACCGAAATGTAAGATATGACCTATACGGGCACAACCCCAACACTCCAGTGGGACTCTATCATACTAAGGCATTAATTTCCGCCATCATCCACACTAATTAAACTCATTAGTGTTGTAGAAAAGAACACTCTAGTTTTCACTTCCCTGAAGAGAAACCTGTATATAATTCTACCTTCCAGAAGAAGAACTGATTTCTTGGAATGGAACTGGTCCTCTATTCCCAGTACTATTTCCATTCCTCAAGTTAAGCTTAGTGATAAGATCATGGATGACTATTAATGAAAAGTTAGGTAGGTGAAATACATTCAACTACAAATGGGTTGTGTACTGCACTACTGGAATTCTTGGTAATTGTGAAGACCTATTTGCGACGGGATCCCTTCACAAATAGGCTTTAGCGACGGGGCCCCTTTGCAAATAGCCCGTTGCAGAAAACGCTGTTGCAAATACCATTATTTTTTATGGGCCCGTCACAAATAAGACTCCGATTATATGTATTATTTATACCTAATCATTTTTGTGATGAGCCCGTCGAAAATAGTTTTTGCGACGGGCCCATCATCCCATCACAGAAAATATATATATATATATATATATATATATATATATATATATATATATAACGTTTTGCGACAGGCCCGTCACAACAAAGTATATGCGACGGGTAAGTAGTTCCGTCGCAAATATGTTTTTTAAAAATATTTAGTTAGACTATTTGCGATGAGGTCCCATTGATAAAGGTCCCGTCACAACTAAAAAAATAATTAAAAAAATTAATTTAATATAATTAAGATTAATGAAAAAATAATATTACTATTATTAAAAAAATCTTATAATTCTCAATATTCACAAAAAAAATAAAAAAATTATAAAAAATTATTATTATTAATATTATTAGTAAATAAAAAAACATTAAAGAATATAATACTAAAAAAATATATTTAATAATATAATATTATAAATATTAAAAAAATTAAAAAAATTAATATTCTCAATATTCACAAAAAATTATAAAAAATAGTAAAATATTAAATATTAAATTATGTAATATTTTAACTGATATAAAAGGTGAGATATGTAAATAATTAATATTAAAATGTTAAATTCAAATGTTTTTAACATAAAAAAATCACTAGGGGTCGTCTTTTGGAGGAGGTGGAGGAGCTGAAGGAGCTTGTGGAGGAAACTCTATCCCTAAACTACGAGTTAGACGTCGCATGTACTCCATCTTCTCGTGATGCTACAGCTGCCATCGATGCATCTTCTCCTCATGCTGTTGTTGCTGCTGCCATCGACGCATCTACTCCTCGTGATGTTTCTCATGCTGCCGCTGCCGCCGACTCATCTCTTCTTGATGATTCTGCAAAGTCTCTCTATAAGCTCAGCCTGAGCTCGCAACTGCTCCTGATATAGTGAGCCAGAAGATGATGCCTCTCTACGAGCTCCTCTCGAGCTGGACACTGACATCGCAACAGTACCATAATAAGTACCATGAGTCAAACGAGATCTGATACCAACTACTCTTCCCTTCTCAAAACCATACTGAGTCGCCTGCATCTATACCGCCTCATCGAAATGGTGAACACTGGTCTGCTCAGTCGTCTCATCCTGACACTCAGCCTATGTCTGAGAGGTCGTAGCCTCATATGACTCCTTCAATTCCAATTTAAAATTATAATTGTGAAATTATTATTTGTAGTTAATTGTCAAACTGAAAAAAATAATACTAACCATAATTTGATGCTGGAGATCACCTCTAATATCTCCAATGGCTAGATCAATGTACATCCTCTGATAAATATTAAAATCTGTTATATCGGGATTCTTGAAGACCTATAGAAATATGAAATAAACTGTTTATATTTAATGTTATATAAAATATTTAAAAAATATACTTACCAGATGATCTCTATGCGAACTGAATGTACGGCTACCAGCTCGATGCGTCACCTCCTGTCTCCCCCGGTTCTATCGTACCACTGAAGATCTCCTCTGAAATCCACCACCCAACCAGTGTAAACATAATACTTCCCAAACGTGAGATAAAATGTACTCTGGTCAGTGGGCACTACACGACTCAACAAATTCTGTCACTACTGCCTTCTTAATGGATGTCCTTCTCAAATTGTGCAAAAACCTGACAAAAACGGTCCCACATAGAAACCTGCCATGTCGGGTGGATAGTGTCGAGCATGCTATCATCGATAGGATACCATAAACCCTAAAAATAAGTTATAATATCAAGTTGTTAATAAAATACATTTCAAAATAAATATTATTTATTTACGTACTAGACAATGATGGAACATGTCCCGTCGGACATCAACAGGAATCTGTTCCCATGTGATCTATGGTTGAGAAAAATAATTGTGCAATATAGCATTCCCCTGTCCAATAACTACATGCTTAAAACTGTGAAAAAAGAATAAATAATCAAATAATTAGTATACATATAAATTAATACATTAAATCTATCTAAAATATATAGGTTAACATACCTCTGTGTGCGTGGATCGAAACCAATATGTGAACGTCACTCAGCGATAGGGTCAGGAACCATCAGTCGTGCAAGACCGCGCCCCCTCCACATACCTCATGAACCACCAGTATGCTGAGGGACAGATGATCGCACATCCCCATAATCCATAGGTAGCTCAGCCTCCTCCAATGCATGCAATAGATCAGAGTCCATCTGAAACACAAAATTATTCTTGTTAGAAGATAGTTGAAAATATCTATTATATGTAGATATATATTAGTTATGATTATAACCAGAATTTAACTATGACAATTTTCATCTTCATCCTTTTATCTGTAGCTGTCAATGTCAATGTAATCATCTTCCTCCACAGTATCATCAATATCCATATGAGTTTCAGTTTCAGCATCTCTTGTCATTTCAAATTCATTTGTAACATCATTAACATCGTCATCAACATCGATACTTAATTGTGGGGTGTCATCGTCGATATTCACTTCTCTTTGTGAATTAGATGTATTTTGAGCAGTCTCTTGAAAAATTTCAATTCCTTCCACTTCAGCGGAACCACATTCAGTTTGAGTAAACTAATTTTCCTTATATTTCTTTTTTATTATTCTCCACAAATCTCTCATGTCTCTTGAAGTTGCACAATACTTTGAATAATAAATTTTATGTGCCTATTGATCCAGTAAAAATTGTTCATTTACTACAAGAATACTATTATATTTAATATCGACGATTCAATGAGTTATATGAACACACAAGCCTCTCTTAGTATCCAACCACTGACATTTAAACATTGTTATGTGATTCTGTCCTAGATAACATAGCTCAATAATTTCATCCAAAATTCCATAAAAGTCAACTTCAGTTTATCTGTGATGTGATCTTCTCAAGAAGACTCCATTTTTCATTGTTTTTTTATTCCCCATATATATTTGTATAAAATATATAACCATTCACTATATATGCATTATAAGATTTAACCATATTGGATGGTGGTTTACTCAATATACACAGTTGCTTATCAATTTTTTTAGCATATTTAGAAACCTGAAAATTTGTAAAAAAAGTATCAATATAATAAATAATAAATGGAATTGATATAAAACCATCAATAATTTATGTTACCGGTTTTTGAAACCATTGAGAAATTTTTTTTCTGCGTTCCTCAAAATCAGCTGCTGTAATTTTTGGAAGTTGTTTCTTAATATGATTATCATATAACCTACAAATAAAATAAGTTTAAATATTGTAACATAAATTATAGAATAAGTGATAAAAGAACTCAGAGGACAAATGATGTCATTTCTCCATTGTTGAGCAGAACGTATGTATGAGCTCTGTGATGTTCATCATCTGAAAGCCATCGTTCTTGAATTCCATCGAAACAAGATTTGGCTGATTAAAAACTATTAATTGATTGTCCATTTCTTCATTAACATTCCCCTCGTTTCATCCCATGAGATTGTTTTTTGAGGGATATTGAGATTAAAAATAATGAGGGCAATAAAAAAGAAATTTCCTATTTCAAATAAGCTTCAACAATTGAGCCTTCAACTGATGATTTGTTACGTACATTTTTATTCAATTTCTGCATGCATCTCTCGAATGGGTAGATCAATTGAAACTGTACTGGACCTCCACATTTAGCTTCTTGTGGAAAATGTAGTATCAGATGTTCCATTGAGTCAAATAAAAGCTGGCAGAATGATTTTTTCCAGTTTACATATAATTACAGGAACATCTTCTTCCAGTTTTCTTAGTGCATCATAGTCTGTTTTCACTGCACAAATTTCTTGAAAAAAATATTATATGTCTGTTATCGAATCACAAATCAGAGAAATCAAGAAACCAATGAATCATATCAGTATAATTCTTTCCATTATAACCTGATAATCATTACTTTTTAATCCAGAAATATAACCATTCTTAACACATCTTCCAAAATTGGAAGCATAGCCATCTTGAAGTCTCAAATCTAAATTCCACTAAAAAAATAAAAAGCAACTCTCTTTGGACAGTTTATAATATGATTTTGGATTTATTAACCTCTATGATCTGACATTTTTAAAGAGTTCATGTTCTGGTCGCCTGCATATTTGTGCACGATCTAATCGTGCCTTCACAGTATCATTGGTCTTACCTGGTGTATCAGAAGCTGTATGAAATAAAGTATCAAAACATTTCATCTCAATATGCATAACATCCAACATGTGGCGGACCAAAAAATCATACCAATATCAAAGATCCCAAAAAAATTCTCCATTTTATCCAATTATGTTCTCTCCCAAAGCCATGGATTTTTTATTGGTTTTCTGTTCATCCAAATGTGATGGAGGGTAATGAAAATACAACTGATTTTAACTCTGTACCTGAGATCATCTTTTGAGGTTCATCTCTTTAAATTGTACCTTTTCTGAAATGAGATTTGTTCATCCTAAAAGGATGATCATTTGGATGAAATATACAGTGATAATCAAAATAGTAAGGTTTTTATTCCATTGACGAGCATAAATGCTTTTTTTTCATTCATACAGTAAGGAGATGATTTCAGACCATGTGTACTCCAACCAGATAACATGTCATATTCCAGAAAGTTACTAATCGTCCAAATCAATTCATCTTTTAATATGAAATTTTGTTTCTCAACAATATAATATGTATTAACACCATCACTACACAATGCATTTAACTCATCAATCAATGGTTTCAAATAATCATCAATATTCTTTTTCAGATGTCATGGGATTAATATATTCAAAAAGTTATAAGGATCTTTAATAAACATCCATGAAGAAAAATTGTACGAAGTTATAAATACATGCCATCATGAATACTGACTACCATAAGAACCAAACAGATAGAAACTATCAGTAGAAAAACCCAATCACATGTTTAGGTCTTCTATAGAAAAAGACAGATGTAAACGGTCAAAATGTTTCCATGAATCACCATCAGATGGATGATTCAATCTTTTATCAGTTGAAATCATGGTTTGGTGCCATGACATAATTGGCGCTATGTTCCAAGACAGAAATAAACACTACAACCTCGGTGTATGAAGGAAATTTCACAACTTTTTTACTTGAATCGATCTAGACTTCCTTGGTTGAGCTTCTTTATACCTCGATTGTCCACATGTGGGAAACTTATTCAATGGCTCATTTTTACCATAATATAAGATGAAATCATTGATACATGCATGAATCTTATGATAACAATGGCCCAGATTACGAATCAGCCTCTTGCTCTTATAGTAATTCGAAGGCAACACATTTCCTTCAGGTAACAATGTTTTAACCAAATAAAATATCTGATCAAAATAGTTGTATGACATTTCATTATCTGATTTAATAGCCATAAATTTTTCAATCACCTCTATTTTGATTATCTTTCAACTAGGATATAATTCATCCTCAAAAGACCTCAATAACTCATAAAATCCGGATGGTACAACCTCTGGAGTAAAATCAATATCATCGTGAGTTTTAGTTTTTTGCACAAATGGACCTGCAACATTATGTAGTAAATTTTGAAACCGTGATGGATCTGGAATCATGTTATAAAGATCTTCTTTGGAACTGCGTTCACCGTTTTGATACCAAAAAATATAATATTGTTGAAAACCAAACCACAGTAGATGTCCCCCAACCTTGTCAAATGTGTCAAACATTATCAGAGCACATTTTTTACAAGGACGCTTAATTGTGACTTCAGAAACATATTATGGTTTTGATTATGTAAATTCTAAGAAAGCTTCAACACCCTCAATGTATGCAGGATTTAAACCAGAACCATTTGGATTTCAACGCTGATTTATCCAAGCGCGATCATTTAACAATGACTGATGTCAACTTCCTTTTTCCATATTTTCCTAACTAAAAAATAAAATCATCACGGTTTTTGAATAATTTGAAATTATAAAAAAACTATCTGAAAAAAGAAGATAATCAATTACAACTACTTAATAATTATTACTAATTATAACAACTTTTACTAATTATTAAAATTTATTACTAATTATTCCAATTTATTAAAAATTATAAAAATTTATTATTAATTATTACTAATTATTACAATTTATTAAACTTTATTACTAATTAATCAATACTTAGCAATACTTATCAAAAGGAAAACTTCTTGAATAATCAAAGGAAATTTGGTAATCATCGTTGTGGAGATGATTACAAATTTTTGCTTCATTATCCAAGCAGATTTATTTTACTAATTATTACTAATAAAAAATTTATATTATCAATATTTATGAAAAAAAAATATTAATATTATTAAAATAATAAAAATTTTATAAAATATTAAAATTATCAATATTTGGAACAGACTTTTCTCTATTCTTAACATGTTTAAATCTCCAAGTGTCACCAATTGTCAGGTCATGCGCAATAAAAAAATTTTAAGTCAGTCATGTCGAATGTAAACTCTATAATTGTATTTGCATGGTTTATCACCTCGCGAGTTCTGTTGCAATAGGACAACTAAAGTAATTTAGTTCTCATCTCTAAGAATCATATTGCTCACTTTACATAGATTATTCTACCTTAAAATTTTGAGGGGATATCATTATCTTTCCCTTAAATTTTCAAGAATGAATGGTCTATGCAAAGGGTTATGTGAGATAATTCCTATAGAAGAGAAGGGAATGACTTGGGTTGTCATATTGCAACACTACTTGCGAGGTGATCAACCAAGCAAAGGAAATTATAGAGTATACATTGGACATGGTGGACAAAAACTTTTTATTAAGCATGACCTGATAATTGGCGACGCTTTGAGAGTTGAACATGTTTATAATAGAGTGAATCATGTTGCGAATATTGATAATTTTAATATATTATAAATTTTATATTATTTTATAATATTAATAATTTTTTTTCATAAATATTGATAATATAATTTTTTATTAATAATTATTACTAATTATGACTAATTATTACTAATTATTACAAATTATTAAAAATTATTACAAATTATTACTATTTATTTGTAATTATTTGTAATTATTACTAATTATTACTAATTATTACTAATTATTACAAATTATTACTAATTATTACTAATTAGTAAAAATAATTTCTAATTATTACTAATTGTTACTAATTAGTAAAAATAATTTCTAATTATTACTAATTATTACTAATTATTACTAATTATTAGTAATTATTACTAATTATTACTAATTATTACTAATTATTACAATTTATTACTAATTATTAGTAATTATTACTAATTCTTCTTAATTATTACTAATTATTACTAATTATTACTAATTATTATTAATTATTACTAATTATTACTAATTATTACACATTATTACTAATTATTACTGATTATTACAATTTATTACTAATTATTAGTAATTATTACTAATTCTTCCTAATTATTACTAATTATTACTAATTATTACTAATTATTACTAATTATTACTAATTATTACTAATTATTACTAATTATTACTAATTATTACTAATTATTACTAATTATTAATAATTATAACTAATAATAAATAATTATTACTAATTATAACTAATTATTACTAATTATTACTAATTATTGCTAATTATTACTAATTATATCTTATTATTAATAATTATTACTAATTATTACTAATTATTCGTAATTATTCCTAAATATTATTAATTATTACTAATTATTCCAAATTATTACTAATTATTACTAATTATTATTAATTACTAGTAATTATTACTAATTATTACTAATTATTATTAATTAATAGTAATTATTACTAATTATTACTAATTATTAGTAATTATTATTGATTATTACTAATTATTAGTATTTATTACTAATTATTACTAATTATGACTAATTATCACTAAATATTTCTAATTATTACTAATTATCACTAATTATTACTAATTATTACCCATTATCACTAATTATTACTAATTATTACTAATTATTACTAATTATTACTAATTATTACTAATTATTCCTAATTATTACTGATTATTGCTAATTATTGCTAATTATTCCTAATTATTACTAATTATTCCTAATTATTTCTAATTATTTCTAATTATTACTATTTATTTCTAATTATTATTAATTATTCCTAATTATTACAAATTATTACTAATTATTACAAATTATTTGTAATTATTACTAATTATTACTATTTATTACTAATTATTTGTAATTATTACTAATTATGAGTAATTATTACTAATTATTATTAATTATTAGTAATTATTACTGATTATTACTCATTATTAGTAATTATTACTAATTATTAGTAATTATTAGTAATTATTACTAATTATTAGTAATTATTAGTAATTATTACTAATTATTAGTAATTATTAGTAATTATTAGTAATTATTAGTAATTATTACTAATTTTTAGTAATTATTACTAATTATGGATAATTATTGCTAAATATTACTAATTATTGGGAATTAAAACAAATTATTGCAAATTATTGCAAATTAATACTAATTATTACTAATTATTGCAAATTAATACTAATTGTTGCAAAATAATACTAATTATATCTAATTTTATCTAATTATTACTAATTACATCTAATAATTCCAAATTATATCTAATAATTAATAATTATATCTAATTATTGAAAATTAATACTAATTATTTATCATTATCACTAACAATATCAGTTTCTTAATAAAAATAGATATAAATTGAAATCAATTGAAATCTAATTTAATTACAACTAATAAACAACAATTAAAATTGACATAAAAAATAAAATAAATATAAAAAAAATAAAATATAAATACCTTAAACATTGATATTGTGAAGATATTGACGCCCTCCAATTGCTCTCGTGTAAAAAATTTCAACTAAAAGTAAATTTTTTCCATGAAACTGAAAAATGAAAAGAATGAGAGAGCAAGATCTGAGTGATTTGAGAAAAAATGGATGGAGGTATATATAGGTTAGAATATATGCGACGAGGTTATTAGCGACGAGTTTCCCGTCGTAAATGGTGACATTTACGACGGGGCCCATCGCAAATACCCTCACCTGTATTAATTACATTCGGCGGTTAAAAAGTTATTTGCGACGGGGCCCGTCACAAATAGTTGCTGCCGACAGTCTTTTTGCGATGGGACGACATCCTGTCGCACAACATTATTAACCACCGTTGGGTATTTGCGACATGATCCCATCGCAAATACCCCGACGCGGTTTTCCACGCTGTTTGTCGCACAAGTCGCGCCAAACTATTTGCGACGTGAGACATCTCCTCGTCGCAAATAATATTCGTGCGGTTTGGCGCGCAAGTCGTGCCAAACTATTTGCAAGGGGAGATGAAAAACTCTCGTAAATAATAGGTTATTTGCGACGAGAAAATTTCACCGTCGCAAATAGTTTCCTGGATGAGTTAGTTGTGACGGGATGAAATCTCATCGCAAGTAACCCATCGCAAATACTGAATTTTCCCGTAGTGATGGAGCCCATCCTCGAAGCATCTAGCACGTGATAGCTCATCAACAGTTGGATGTGGTGAAAAGTGCTGCAACTCCATGAAATATACTAAATCTTACCGAACTAACATAAAACCCTTCTTGAGATGCATGATCTCTCTTGATTTATCCGCTCTCAGTGTACGATGAAATAACTGATCATTGAAGGTTGTCTATAAAACAACACATAACATTCCCTGATGATGATATGCGTAGGCAATAAGATCCCACCAACACTTTTAATAATCCTAATGAATATATGTTTCAAAATTTACCATCCTAAATTGAGGTTTCTCCAAATTCTCATAGATATATAGAGGTGGCTTCTTGCTAGGACTTAGTATCCTGTAGACCACCATCCCCTAAAAAGGTAGGAGGATTCTACTATATGAACTCATGAGTTATATCATCCATTGTAGGTGCAATCCATGGATCACCATGCATAAACAACACTACATGAATGAAACTATCACAAACTTGGCCATCAGTGCACATATCAGGGAAAGAAGGCAGTGCCTTGGTAGGCACTAATAGAGGTAAGGCTATTAGTCGAGGGCCCACACGTCTAAGGATGATTGTCACCACATTCCTAGAATATGACTTGAGGACATCATGGTGATGTTGATATACAATTTCCATGAACATGACTAAGAAAAAGATTAAAAATAAAGAAACCATCACTAGAAAAAGATAAATGTAGAAAAACTCATACATAAGGAACACTACCCCAACTACCCACTCAGACAACCATGTTTCATTAAGTTCTCATGTATCAGTTTCATTTTAGTTTTGATGTTAATTTCTATGTTCACAGCTTTAACATTCATAAACAAGAAAAGGTGTGATAAAGATGTAAAAAAATTAATTTTAGATGTCATTATTCACTTTATAATGGATATTCATTTCTACGGATTCAATTCTCATACACCTACCACCAAAAAAGACTCCCATTTTTTTAGCATAAGGACTCAACTTGGTAAATTACTCATCCAAACAAATGAGGGCCCAGACACCTCAATAATTGAGATAGGAAATCACTCAATCACAACCAAAATTAATACAAGAATAATCTAACTATCACAATCTCAATCAATAATCACAAGCATATCGAGCAATTCAATGGAGTTAAATGCCCATACATGGCATGGATTTATGAATGAAATGTCAATTCAAAGTGCCCATGACGATGCATGCAACAATTCTACATTCCCCCATATCAACAAACCAAGGATTGATGAAAATATCAAACAAATCAATAATCAATAACCCCACACAACATATGTGTCACCCAATGTAGAAATAATGACAACTGTAATAGGAAAACGAGGAACACCAATTATATTTTGGGTAACATGGTTTCTAACCTGAAAATGGGTTTGCGACACCGAGGAATGACTTATGACCAATTCTATACCGTTCTTAATCTCAAATATATTGTCTTAAAATACTAAACCTAGAAAGGAAACTATTCTCGAATACCATATTGTGAAATCCTAGACCTGGATTCCACTGAACAGGTGTCCCTAGCCCGGTGGGCCACATGGCCTCATGCACATCTAACCGAATTATAGAGGTTTCCGACTTGTAGTGATGGCCTAGGGTTTGTCTGTGGGGAGACTATTCCCTCATTACCAAAGTTTAGTACACCTTATGTATGTAAACATAGGTAGATATTAGAAGTAATATATATAAACAGAAGGAGAAATTTAAAAGTAGAAGTAGCGGTAATAATAAGTGATACAATTGGAATAACATTCAATAACTTATGATGATATGACATGTCACTAGAAAACTAGAAAACATAGATACATGACAGTTGGCATTACAAGTTCCATATAATTTTAAACGAAATCGAAGACTATCCTAAGAATCCAGATCTCTAACTCGGTCATCTGCTATCAACATCCATACTAAATAGCAAGCAATCAAGTGTTTGAATCTGTATGCTTCCCTTTGTGAACACCTCCAACAATGTAATCTATCCTAGGTACCAAATGACACCCTCAATGCATGTGAGATATATCATAGTGGGCTACCATAAAATGTTTATATAACATCCGGCTCATGTAATGGAAATGTAGCGGTGTATAAGCATGCACATATAATGTAAAGCAGTGCAATGTAACATAATACCCATTTCCCTGCCTCATCCCTCAGTTGGTTTCTGAACATGTCAACAATTCATTCTTTCATTATTTCTAGTTCGTAAACAAGTCACATGCTAATAACAGTGAAGGTTCCATGATGTAACATGGAAACCTATAATGATCTTTAATAGTGATGTCCCAAGGTAAAAACCTGGAAACATAGACCACATGGGTCACCAACTCAGTAATAACTATATCATGGCATGTGTAATAGTGTAATACAATGAGCATGTTCTGAGGTATTCCACAAAAAATTCATAATGAATAAATGGTTATCGTCCAAGGTAAAACGGAGCTATGTAGAGATAGGGCCCTATGGGATGTAACCATGGAAACTACATGTTAAGGATGGATCTAATGAGTCTATCTTAGGAACCCTATTATGATATATAATGGATCATACAACCTCACACTAGACATCCTAAGAATAGAAATGGCTCTTGATCTTGGTGGGTATCAACCTATGCAAGCCATATCCTTTAATAGGAATGGGGTCCCCAAGGGATCCAGGAATTCTCCGATCAAAATACAAGGTGATCTCAAGTCAGTCCATTTCTATTTAATTTTTAATTCATGTGATAATTCATTCGTTTCAATCCTTTCCTTACATTATTGTGATAATGTCTATTAGCTTGCAACCTAGTTAGAAAGCAATTTTTTTCAAGCCTTTTGTTTCATTAGTGTGAGATGGACATGTACCACGCAACCATTAACCTATTTAAGGAATATTCTATATTCATGCTTTATTCATCTACCTTCCATTAATGTGGTATGGGGTATTATAGATATGAAAATAATTAATCATTCACATTTAATTATCAATTTCAATCACTTACCATAGGTGGATGAAGTTGTAAGTATACATGGTACTTTCCATTATGAAATTCACAATATAAATCTAGCCAATTAATATTGAAATGATTACCCATAGCGTGGTAGAGCATTGAAACACCCAAATTGTGGCACAAATGTGTCAAAATGAAAAACAAAATCTTTCCAATATCCTTTGACATGGAAGAGAATGAGTTGTGGCAATAGCCACAAACAATTAATCACGTATATGCAAAGATCATGTCCATATAGTTCTAATGATTATAAGCATATAATATAAATTCAATAAACGGAACCCAATGTAATTGATGGTCCCCACATGACAAATCATACATCAATGAACATTATGGATGAGTTATAGACCACCAAACATAGGCTTGTATGACTCTCCTCCACTAGTATCGGCCCTTGATTTTCCTAAGATAAGTGTAGATCAATGAAAAAGGTAAAAAAAACATATACTTTGATATATTGGACGAGAGGAAAAGAGACGGGGATCACCTCAATAAGACTTGAGTACTTACCATTACATATCATACATAATGAAAAAAATCTTTATCAATTAGCTGAATAATGTGATCTCTTGAATACAATGTGAGATCATCAAAAATCTCAAAATTGAGATATAGAAAGGTTAATATCTCATAAACATGGATTATTGAAGAAGGGAGGTTAATATATCATTAAAGGGAATTTTATAAATTTACCCAAAAATGGCCTCTACATGGTTTTTATGTAAGTTTTGACATATCATGTGAAATTCTTATGAGTTTTTCTTGGTAGAATGTATAATTGAACTATAAGGCCATGTGACCATCAACAAAATGTGCAAAGTGGTTCTGTCCGGAAGTTCTGATCTTCATGGTTGTCCAAACCGTGTCTCAACCACACGCTAACCAAGTGACCTATCCAGTTTTCCAAACAAGATGGGTTACCCACTCCAAACATTCCCCAGAAACCCCAAAGACACTTATTAACACAAAAGGCATCCACAATAGGTTCAATGTAAATATTTAGACAGAGATTTAAAGGATCCATACCAGAGTGAAAACCGGGTTCTTACACAAATTAATGGTTTTATTTTATCATAATATTAGTAATGAATGTAGAATAAATAAAAATATAATTATGATTTTATAAAAATAATTTTATAATAAATTTTATGTAATTAATGTGAAACAGAACATAGATTTAGTGTAAATTGATTAAGAATATAGATAATTTAATTTTTGGGATGATAAAATTAAAAATAATGTATATGTTTATGGAGGATGATATTAAATCTCAATATCATCCTTAATATTGTAATAAAAAATAATATACTATGATGAATGTATTATTTCAAATTTCATTAAATATTTTTTTTATTTCTAAATTTATATATAATTATAATAATGAGTCATTAAGAGGTTTTATTTGTATTTTTGTTTTGTTGGATGAACATAATCAATTTAAACGAAATATTTTTTTACACTACTAGGTCCTTTAAATGAAAAAAATATTAAGGGAACTAAATGGATTTTTATAAACAAGTTGTTATAATTTGTAAAATTTTAAATGAATAACGATTGAATATTTTCATATGTATTTTTAACAAGGAGGTACAAATTTTGATGACCCTTTAGAACCTGTTTCTATAAATGATTATATTATAATGGTATTAGCCTTTAATTATTTTCAAGGATTTAAATTACATCAAATGGAGGTTGAATGGTTATTCATAACTGGTTTTATTTCTAAATAAGTATATTTTAATCATCCACTATGTTCTGATCATAAAAAATTCATAAAAATTGATTCTAAATACTAAAAAATTTATTTGGACATAAGAAGTATTCTAGATCTTGTTATGGATGATGGTCTTCAATTTTTTCAAAATAATATTGTTTGAAGGTAAATTATATCATACCTTTTTTACTGAGAATATTCCAAATGATATTTTAATTATTCAAAATATTATTTAAAATCATGTTTTTTTCTACTTGTGAATTTATCTATATGAATTTTTATAGTTAATCACTAGTGAATTTGAAATGACTGTCATGGGAGAATTAAGATTAATTTTAGAACATTAAATTTATAATTTAATAGATGTAATATATTTGAATGAATATATATATGATAAACAGTTAATTAGAATATTGGGACATGATTCATGTAAATATTTTTGAACCCCTATAAGTAATAATTTAAATTGGATTAAAATATTGATTAAAATCTATTAATGTTTATATTTATTAGGCAAATTATCAACAATTTACATTATTTTAATTTATATTGTCCTTATATTATGTTTACAATATGTATGTGTGCAATATTTTTGGCTTCCCATAATGTCTCAAACATTATTACTTCTAGATGAATCATTAAATATATTAAAGGTACTATAATTTAAATATTGTTTTATTCTGGATATTTATTTTTATTTTTTGACAATTCATATTCAAATTTACACGGTTGTATAATTAATATAATGATTATATAAATAATTTTTAATTTTTCCAGAAAAAGTCTATTTCTTTGTATATCATATAAATAATTATTAATTTCATTATCAATAGATGAAGTTATATATATAGATTGTACTAATTACTGTGCTCAATGTTTGTAGATTGTGAATAATCCTATTTTTTATTTTAATGTTTATATCATTATGATCCCTATTTATTAAGATAAATATTCTGAAATTTCAACTTCTAAGAACATATTAAAACATTATAGTACTACACACACACAGATATATATAAATATATATATTACATTTTATTTGAGATCGAGTCAATAGAAGTGCTTTTTTGGGAATTTGTTATCAGTTGGATGAGATATTTACTATACCTTTAAATATAGAGAAATTTAAGAAAATAAAGTTTGAACTTGGTGTGATGGAAGCTTAGAGGAGTGTTAAATGTCTTATATATTTCATTCTAATTATTATCATTTATCCTCAATATAATCTATTTCCATACAGGTAATGTTAAATTTTTTAAAATTTATATATATATATATATATCAAAAAGTGAAAGATGAAATTTTATAGATGTTATCATTATTTAAATAATTATTTATTATGAACTATTAATCAAGATTATCATATTTTTTCATTAATTTAGTGGTATTTTTTAAAAATGATTTTCATTATGAGGAAATTATTTATTTTGAAATCACCTTCAAAATCAGCATTTAATTAGATATTTAGACGTACATAGGCATGCTACAATTTAAATTTAAATATATATATTAGTTTTAGTATGAGATGGAGTACATTGAGAATTATATCCACTATTTATTATCTATATAATGAATTTGAAGTGTATTTAGGAAAAACTTTTTTTATTTTCACAAAATCAAGAATTTGTCTTCGAATTTCTTGTCATATGTATAAGTGTTTTTACATAGTTTTGATTATTCCAAAAGATGGATATTTTTGTAATATTCAATTTTTTTTAAAATTAATAAAAATCGGAACGAAATTTTTGGATATTATAGTGGATACTTACATTATTTTATTTTTTATAATTACAAATTATCAAATTATCATTTTATTCTTGACATAAAATAAATTTTGCTAATAGAAATTTATAGGTCTTATATATACAGTTTATATTTAATATGAATATTGTTTGATATAAAAATTTTATTTTATATGAAAAAAAATTCATACTAGGATTTTATTTTATATGAAAACTCTTTCATCGGACAATTTTATTTTATATACAAACTATTTCAAACAATGATTTTATTTCACGAACAATCTCTTTAATATGATGAATTCCATTCAAATGAAATTATTCCATTTATAAAAAACATGTATTTATATCTTATGATATTTCACCACTCAAAAAAATAAATCAATAATTGAATTTTTTTTTCATTTTTAAACATTATAAAAATGTTTTCTTCTAGAAATTAGTTATATATCACAAAAAAACATTTTTTTATTAGAATATATATATCTTATACGACTCAGTAGTAACATGGTATGTTTTTTTCTTTAGATGTAATAAAAGATTGATTTTTTGAATTATTTTTGTTATTTATTAATTTATTATTATTTATATTAAAATACATTTTTATAATTGATCTTATTAATGTATTTATAAATTTTATTAAATTATTATGAAAATGAAAATACAACTATTTATTTTTAGTATCAATAAAAATGATTTGAATATGTATTGAATGTTGATTATTATTGATTAATTTTTTTAGAGGATTGAACAACTCTGAAGTAGTTTGTTATTCCACAACTTCTATTTCAAAAAGAATTATTGATTTTTATAATATCATTATAAATAGTGATAATTATCAAAAAATATTTTTTGAATCGTTATTATTATTCTCCCGTATTATTTTATCCCCATTTTAATTAAAAAAATATATGATCAGGTAAACCACTATTTGTGTTTTATTATGGACCCACACAGCTGTCATCAACCATTGGGAAAATAAAACTATTTCACAAAAAATGTAAATATAAAAGTTGAATCAATATATCAAAAACCCAGGAAAGGGTGAGGAATTAATTATTTAAATAGATAGCCATCACTCTTATAGTATGAACCCTTTTTACAAAATAATATTTTCAACACACAGACCAAAATAGATGATATTTTAAAGTATTTATTCTTGGAAATAAGGAATATAATAAATTAAAACTTTATAAAAACAACTAATTTACTTGGAAGGATTCCTCATATGTTAATCCTACGTTATATTTAATATAATTTCCCAGCCTTAAAAAATATATAATCAAGTCAATGGAACGAGAACTCAATTTTATACATTCCAAAAGATATTTTTACTTTAGAGTTTTAGAGAATTTGGTAATAATTTATACATATAAATACATAATAGTACAATGTAGATGAAAATAAAACAATATCCATTTTTCACAATAAATTATTTATCAAAAAGAAAACTTGTTATGAAATATTCACAACATTTATCTTGCATTTATCATTCTTATTACTCAACTATAAACCCTATGAAAAAATTTTAAACCACTGTATGAGCACAAAAATATCATTAAATTAAATGTATGGAATGGAAGAAAATATTATTCCATGAATACATATAAACATAAAAATTCAATTTCATAAAGATAAACTTGCCCCGCTTATTTTATCATATATTTACTTTGTGAAGACCTAATATTTCGTAAAACATAAGAAACATAAATAAGACAATTATGTAACATGGGGAATAATTTTATTACCATACTAACATAGTATTTTAACCATCATGGACAACATATAATTTTTTGACCCTCATGGAAACCTTAAAATATAACCCTCAAAACTACCTTATGATGTGTGAATCACAGATACACTCCGAATAAAAATTAAGGTTGACATTTAAGATAAACATACCCAATCCATTGGAGGTATATCAAAGATCCATCCACATCATAGTCAATACAGAAGAACAAAAAAATATTCATAAAACATGAATACTTGCATCATAAAAACATAGCAATAATTGTTTTTAATAAAATTCTAGTATGATTTTTAAATAAAATCTTGTTACCTCATGTTATACATCATTAAAACATGATCAAACAAACTATATAATTGTTTATAGGGTGTTAGTAATATATTATAGAATGATATTCATATTTATAACACTGTATATGATCCTTTAATAACTTATTTCCTCACATTTATTAATAATATATTGTTCTTTTCATTGTTTTGGGTTGAATTATTCCATGGTTTGTTCGTTTGGGATTTTTTTACAAGTAGAAGAAAAATAAAAAAAGTGGAATGAAATGGTTTTAATATGTTTCTATAATTTTTATTATAAAATATATCATTTTTCTCTGATATGTTAATGAATCATTAGATAAAATATTAATGAAAAAGGTTTGGGTAATTTGTGGATGGTTTTTATGACCATCACAAACTGGTTTTGTTTAATTTAATTCTATAAATTAATTCAAAAACATTAATCATGTTATAATATACATATTAATTTTTTTAAAACATAATAATGGTTTTAGGACCAGAATTGATGGTGGTAAAGTAAAATGGAAACTCATCGTCCATGAAGGTGGTGAACCGACACATCACAAACGATGTTTTAGTTTTCTAGAATAAGAAAATAAAAGGAGAGGTCTCATGATAGATAGTATATTAACAAAATATAATTACAATATATATAAGACAATGGATTTATCATGTCACTTTTTACAGGTGAAGATAGGAGAGAGTAAGAAATGAAAAAAATTTAAAACAAAATAAAATGAAATGAAAGGGAATTTCACTTATTGAATTATCTTCTTTGAGATCCCCTTAAAGAAATTGGATTTTTTACTTTTGCTGATACCAAATACTCCATGAAGAGTGGGAGATATTTGGGAATATTATTGGGTATAATATAAACAAGATTAAATGATTTTAAGGTGTTAGGAGAACATGTGGCATGGATTGGTATTTATAGGGCATGTGAGAGGTGTTTTCTATTAATTTTAATAATTGGTTACTTATTTTGGTTCAAAAAAATAGTTTTGTCATTAAAAATAAATACTACAAAATAGTTAAAGGGAGTTTTATATTATAGTGATTAATTCAAAAATTAATCAAGGAATAATTAATTTAACTTATAAGGTATTTATACCGTAAATTACTATATTTTACAGTTAAAAAAAAGTCATGAAATTTATAAAAATATCATCAAATAACCTTAACTATTTTTAGATATATAGAATAAAAAAATGAACTCCATTTTATGAATTTTTTTTTCCAAATATGAGAAATATAATTTTTAATAAAAATACTCATTTAATAAAAAAAATACTGATTTTAAAATGATAACTGATTTTATGACACTTGAAAAATTAATTAAGTTCTCTTCCAATTATCATATAATCATATGAAAACAAAATAATAATTTTACGAATATACATGATTAAGGTAAATTTTCATTTAATATATGATATTACTTATAAAATTATAAATAAAAATTTCTGTTTCACAAAAAATACAATACCTAATTTATCATTTTAAAAACATTTATTTACCTATTCCATGAAATAAATATATCATATCTTCACATATAAGATAAATAATTTTTTTTTATATTCTCATAGCTGAGGTTACTATTGTATTAGTATATATTCCTAAATTACTATAAATAATACTCATTTCTTTATATATTTATAATGTATTTAACTATTTAATTGTAGAATGGAAACAATTTATTATATAAGTATCATGGTTGTTACATTCCCCCCTAATTCTATAAATTTCCTTCTCATTGATTTCATTTACTTATTAAACAGGTGAGAACACCTTTCCATCATAGCATTGTCAGATTCCCATGTTACTTCATTATCCATGTGGCTATCCACAAAACTATAACCTAACGAATTAATTTATTCCATAATACATTCTCTTTAAAGTCAATAAGGTAAACAATATTTTATTCTTATAAATGGATATCTTCCAACTAAACAATCTCTTGGATTAGTACATGAGATGAATCAGGAACATACAATATTAATAATGAAACATGACAAAAATTATGTACTTGTGAAAAACATGGAGTAAAATCCACTCCGTATGAAACTAACCCAAATATCTCTAGGATTTCCTAGAGTCTAATGAACCATGGAATCAACTTTTCCTTCTACCAAAAACACATCACACTTTTCAATGAAGAATCATTGAGAACGTCATGATCCCTTACTTTGAGATAAAGATCCTTCCTCCAGTAATCTGTATAACTATTATGCCTTTTCTATGTTATCCTCATATTTTTCAGATCATATTTAATTTATTTGTCAATTCCTCAAATGATTAATGTCCTTTCAAATTCTTTTGCCTGAATTCATCAGAAAATGCTAGAGTTCGACACCGCTTTCTATATAATTCATTTAAAGGTACCATCTGTATACATGAATAGAATTATTATTATATTAAAATTCAACTAAAGAATAATTTTGATCCCAACATCCCTAATTATCCATTGAACAAGAACATAATATGTCTTCCATGACTTAAAATTGTTTCTCGATCTATCTATTAGATAAGGTATGTATGTCTATAAGAAAATAATTTTTTTTCCCAATGACTTCTTATGGACTTTCCAAAAGATACATTTGAACCTGGGATCAGGGTCAGATAAAATGGAGAGGGGAACTCCATGTAACCAAACTATAGGTTTAAGATATAACTAGGAAAGTAGATGTAGAGACATTATATCTCAAATAATAACAAAATGTCCAGATTTCTTCATCCAATCAACAATACCCAAATAAAATTGTTACCTCAAGAATTATTTAGTGGTCCCACAAAAAAACATGGATATATTTTACTATTTCCACTCTGGAACTAGAAAAGTCTGAAGCAAGTCCTTTGGTAGTTGTTTATATGCTTTAACCTTATGATAAGTCTATCCTTTGATGTTAAAATAATAAATATATCTTTTCTTTACATCTCACCATTAATACTACTGATGGTCTCTATATATAATAGTGATACTCAGATTAACTGAAGATGGATAACTTTGAGCTTTAAATAATAGTTATTTCTTTATATGGTATCATAAGGTGAACATAATATCTTCTAAAATCTCAATAAACAATATTTATCAATGTAAAATGCTAGAAACATACCCTTTTTTAACCAATTATACTTTTTTATTCCAATAATGAACTTCCGTATGCACTTGCTTAATTATTTATGATATAAATGATATTACTGACACCTTAAATAAAACAAACCAAATTATTGTACCCAAAACATCCAAGATACAATTTATCAAATCATAAATCAAATTTCCATGTTCCAAAAATTACATGGTTAATGTTCCATGATGTTTTTGAATCAATCCATCCACCAATCATATTGCTTTTTTATGGATAGTAATTGATTTCGAAATCATAATTCATTATCAATTCAATCCATCTTCTTTGCCTCATAATCAATTCTTTTTAGGGGGTATATGCTTCAAACTTCTATGCTTGGTATATATTTCACATTTTTTATTATATATATAATGTAGGGAAATTTTTAAATTGAAAACCAGTGTCATCATTCTAGATCATGGGTTTGAAAATTTAACTCACGAGGTTTCAATTTTATTGATTCATAAAAATTACCATATAATTTTTCATTAGAGCATAACAAATTACATTTAATGAATAAGCAATATAGATGAAATGATCTTTATTTATAGAAGGAATATCCAGAACCTGAGTATTGAGCAATATTATTTGTATTTGTTAATAACAAACATCATAGTATTCCATCAAAACAAATTTTACCCCTTTTGTGTTAACATAACTAGTAGACTAGATAACCATGAAATTTATTTAACAAACCATTAATAATAGTTGGATAATTCAAGAAAACTATGAATCTTAGTAAAATTTGTAGGTGTTTTTCACTCCTAAACCACTTTTTCTTATAAGATAAATTGTTATTCCATCCTTATATATAATTTTAAGAAGAAATTAAATATCTTATTACCAGAAATCTCATTTTAAAAATTTCCCAAATAACATATTTTATTTATGGAATTGTATAACAATATATAGTTTTTTTCACGATCTTAACAACTTTTTTATGGAAAAAAAATACAGTAAATAAAAGCAACAAACATATCAAAATATTAATATAAAATTCTATTCATTATATATATATATAAGGGAATTTTTTCAAACAAAATGCAATAAAAAACGCATAAATATAATATATAGTATGAAAATATAATTTTGGGATGTCATCCTTTTTTAAAAAGAGATATTGGTACATAGATATCTTGTTAATCATAGAAAACTATTGATCTCCCTGGAAAAAATCAAACAAGTCATCGATATGAGGAAATGGATAGTTATTCCAAACAATATGTTTTTTAAAATCTCTATAATCAATGTAAAATCTCTTCGAACTATATTTATTTTTTAGGAACAAAGAAAGATCACCCCATAGTTATGTTCTAGGATAAATGAATCCTTTATCAGGGAAATCCTGAAACAATTTTTTAAATTATTAATGATCTACATAATCCATTTAATATGGGATATTTTAAATTGTATTAGTATAAAAATTATATTTTATAGTAAATTAATCTTCATGAGTTGTTATAACAATATGAAACTGAGTAGGAAAACCATCCATGTACTCATTTACCACTATAACATAATTAATCTCAATATTTCGGTTGTTTTTAATAATATGTGACAAATAAATTTCATTTTAATTTTTTAATAGATTCTCTTCTTTCTGATGTGTTATTAATGGTATGGGTTCATTCTTGAATACAAACTAAATTATTTTTCCAAAAAAACTATGTTAACTCAATAATCCATCTTAGTATGATAAATAAACAAAAAACCAAGGATTTCAGGTAATATATTCTCATAGAAAATAATATTAAGAATCATGAAATTCATTTTTATTTAATATTTTCCCCTGGAGTTTTTTCAATATGTTTTGGTTTCATTTCATGATGTGAAATTTCCAATTTACACGAAAATTTCTGTGAAATAATAGAATTTTTTTACCTCATATAAGAGATGCATTAGAGAAATATGAGTAAAAAAATAATGTACTTGATAGCACAACATTGGATGGCATAAAATATGTTGATATAGTTGAACATGATTTTACTACACCTTTCTACTTAATGTTTAGCTATTTCCCATCATTTATGTCCTTATTTGGGAAGGTAAGTGCATAATCCCCTTCTCACTATATTTAATACACATTCTGGTTTTCCCATCAGATTTAAACATATGATCATTTTAATTTAAATATCATGATATATTTCATAACATAGCACACAAAAGACACATAATATATTTTTAAGGTATCCCTTAGAGTAATTTTTACCACACTTTCCATAAATTGGAAATTGAATGTTTATCTTCAGATTTATTTGATTGTTCGTTACCCATTTCATTCCATAGATAATATTTATTCTTCATGATCTAAAAGAACATATGATCATCATAAAACTCCATTTCTACCCCCTTAGCACATCGAAAATTGTTTTTTGAAACTTTAAAATTCACCGGAATCCGATTCACTTCAGTATATTGATTTCAATCTACAGTGTTAATGATTAATTTTTCTATTAAGATCCAGAATTGGATTTGGAGTGTATGTTGCCAACAGAATAATGTTTTTTTCATTAATGGCCACTGAATGATCTTTCTTTTATTTCAATTCAATTAAAATTTCTCAATCCTCAGTTGAACCCCTTATGAAAATATTTTTCATAGAAAATATTCTTAAATTCTTTCCATTTCAAGGCATCAATATATTCTCTTTACCTATTATTCTGGAACATTGACAACCACTGGTCGGCTTCACTATAAAAATGATAAATATAAAAAATAAAATTTTGACTATTGGAACACACCATGACATAAAGTATCCCTTTAATGGATTTAATCCACCCTCTAGTAACGATTGGGCCAAAAGATCAATTTAAAGTAGGAGGGTGTTTCCTAAAAAATGTTCTACTATGAACAGGTTCCTTTATGGTAACACTATTTGTTCTCTAGTATAGATTCCACACCCAATAATAGAATGCATAAACTAATCCATGACTATCACAAATATCTTTGTTCCAAATCCTATCATTCAAGGTTGTGGATTTATAAATATATCGTCCTCTCTATGACTCCCAACTCCAGCTTCCTTATTTCTTCTATAGAAAACCATTTTGAAGAGACATATCATAGATGAAGAAACATTATAATCATAAAATTATATATAATTTCACCCCAAACATAAGATAAAAATAATTTATGGTATTCTATTAATATCATCCTAAACCATAATGTTATCTAAACAATTATTTGATACCCACTATAAAGACCCTCCTTTAAACATTACATAATCTCGTTACTTCAACTAGAATTCACATCTATAAACTCCAAAATCTCATTCATATTATATTAATATAGAATTAGGTTATAATTCATATATAACTATATGAAATCCTTAAAATTTAATTCTACTAAAATAGTATCAATTTTTTATAATAAAATAGTTTTAAGATGAAAACTTGCTGAAAAATATCACAATATTTAGCTTGTCTTCTTCTATATTCTTCCAAAACATTAACCCTTTGAAAAATATTTTAAAAAATCGGATTAGAAAAAAATATTAGTAAAGGACATAAAAATAATTTATGAAAATAATATTACATGAATAATTATAAAATTATGAAATCATTTTCACAAAGATATACTTCTCACCCTTAAAATATAAAATATAAACATTTTGAAAAGATTATATTTTCATAAATCATAAAAAATAAATAATACATGTCAGTAACATATGGAATAATTTTATTACCATAAAAACGTATGATTTTAACCCTCATGGTTACCTTATGATTTTAATCCTAATAGTAACATTACATTGTAACCATCACAGCTGTATTATGATGTAACCATCATAGTTTCCCTTGGAATAACCATTATAGTTGACTTCCTGCATAAACATATTTAATTAATTATAGAGCATTATTGTACCCACAAATAACCTTAAAATATTAACACCAACTAAAAAATATTCATTAAACATGAATACTTTCTTCATAAAATCATTACATTTTAATTTTATAGAAACAAAAATATGATTGATTATTTTTAAAGAAAAGTAACTTACGTCAGTTTTGACCTTTTAAAACATGTTCAATGATATTGTATAATTGTTTTAATAGTGTTATTAATTTATTAATAAACTATATCACAATTTATAATACCTTATATGATACTTTTATAACATATTTTCTCCCATTTACTAACAATATTTTGTTATTTTCATTATTTCATGTGCATTTATTTCATGGTTTCCATTGTTGGTTCATTTTCTATTTTCTTGTCATATAAATGAAAAACCCCTAAAGGGGAATAAAATTTCGTTAATATTTATTAAAAACTGAAATGATACTATATATATATTTTTTCCTAATATGATGATAATTCATTAGATAAAATTTAATGATAAAGTTGTTGTTTATTTTGGGATGGTTTTTCCTACCATCATAAACATGTTTCATTTTATTTAATTATATGTATATAAATTATTTATAGAAAATTTAAAAAGTTAAAACATAAAGTTGGAAATATTTATTAACCATATTAATTATTTTAAGAATATCAATGATGGTGGTAATGGAAATTAAAAACTCATTGTTCATGAAGATGGTGCGTCGAAAAGTTATGGATGATGATTTCATTTACTAGAATTTGAAGATAAGATGAGATTTTTTATGATGAATATTACATTAATACAGGAATATTATAGCATATATATATGATAATGGAGTTATAATAACACTTTTGATAGGGTATGGGATGAGAGGATAGGAAAAGAATAGAAATTAAAAAAATAAAGTTGATTTTATCTCTTGAACTCTCTTCCTTGAGAACCTCCATAGAGAAATTGGATTTATAATTTTATTGATATAGAGGGCTCCAGGACATGGGGTAGAGGTTTAGGAAATTATCTCTATATCTATCATACTGAACTCTTATGTTCACATGATGAGAGATCCTATTTGATCTTTTCAAATCATTTTTATTGAGGTTTAAGTAACGCCGTTAGGCTGCCGAACTTTCATAAGAGAAATCTTTTTTTTTCTTCCTTCCATGTTTTTCATTTCAAATGGTATGTCCTTGAAATCTCATTACCATGATCATGTATCCTTCTTATTCTGTCCATGTACTATTTTATGGGTCATTTATGAATTTTTGACCCATTTTACCTCTCTTTTAATGTCTTCTAAAACCTCGGAACATTGCCGTTATGCTGCAGAATTTCTGTCTCAAAATGTCTATCTCTTTTTCTAAAGTCCTTTTATTTTATTAAGTGAATACTCAAAGCTCTTTCTTCTAAAGGGGTATTCACATATATACCAAAATGTTCTATTTTAAATTCTGGGATTTACATACATGAGACCCACCTTCCTTTTCTGTGGGTTTTAAAGTGATATAAAGATCATGTCTTTAAAGCAGTTTTTAAAAAGTTATGATTATGAAATGAAACCCATTTCCTTTATGCTATATGGGTTATTTATGAAATGTTTGATGATGATATATGTGGCTCACATGATAATAAAGGCAAATTTAAGGGTGCGCCCTGATAGCGCTCCAATGCATTGGGTAATGATGTAACCACTAGAGATTACAATTTTCACGATACCTTGGTGAATAACCTTGGTAATTTTTAAATGACACCTTGGGGATGGACCTTGGTGATATGTTCATGATTGTCTATGTTAAATGATGTAGCCACATCTTCAAGTTATGAAAAATTTTATTTTTATTATGAAATGCCTCATGATTTCTTTCTCATGACTTAAAGTTCTTTTCATGTCCTTATTGAAGTATCTCAAGTTCACATGTAAAATGTTCCTCTTGTTTCCCTTACTGGGCCTTCTGCTCACCCTTTCTTTTGATGTATGTCCCCAGGTTATGAGATGCAGTAATGAACCTAGAATGAACTTAAGGAGACTCCTTTCAAGTGTTTAAGAAGAATGTTTTATGTTGTTGTTCCTGGTTTCCAAGACACTAGACCTTAAAGATCCTCAGTTTTGTGTAATGTAATGAAAGTTTATGTTATAAAATGGCGGGATGCTATAGTTGGTATCAAAGGATGGTTTAGTTATTTGTGGAAATTAGGATATGAAAACTCTAGGAGGAACCCTATAGAAAAGTTTAATATAGGAAATCTTCCTGGTATTTTGGTGAGTATTGAGTAAGGGGTTGCCAAGCAAATGCATCCCTGTCTGGATACGAGCAGGTAGAGGTGGCTCTGGCACAGATGTACATAGGGGTAAAACCCGAAAACACCGCTTTGAGCTAGACTCGAACGGGAACTGGTACACGACAACGGGCCTTGCTGCACTCTTGGTTACGACACTCCCGGGGGATATGCTTTGGTAAATTCCTAAGCTTGGTATGAACCATTATTAAAGGAACAAAGATAAAATAAAATAAAGATTCACATAATAATATATGATCACGGATAACCTAGATGGGAACCTAGGGTATCACAAGTTAGGGTATACTTTTCTTCTACAAGTTATCCTTATATGCTTTAAGTTCCTTTTCATGATTATTGGTTAAGTATTTAAGCCTCTAATTATACTTTATCTTCTTAGTTAATGGTGGGAAATGGAATAACGTGTCCCAACAACCAATGTGATAGGAAATGCGACAATTTCTGTATTAATATGTCAGAGATGATTAGGGGATTAAAAGATGATTATTATTTTGGAAGGCGTTCACTATTTTGGGGACCCTATATGATCGAGGTAAATAGATTACTATAGTATTTTCATTGAGGAGTAAGGTTGACTTATATTTTGAAGAATTGATGAATTTAAGGTGGACTTATAGTAATTTAGGTTACTTTTGGGAATGATTAACCTATCTTGGGTAAAATATGTTTAGGTTAGCTACTTTTGTTATAAGATGTTAGGAGTGGTTGGTGTTGTCTGGAGATGTACAATGAAGTTGTTTTGGAAGACTATGTTATCAAATCCTTCTTGTATTTGGGTTTCAATCTTAGTTTGGTTTATTTTGAGGAATTTTAAGGACCGTTATTTATGGAGTGGTCTATGATGAACGTTGGGTAGTACCATGGAACTTTGAATATTTAAAAGTAGGTTCTATTCCTATGGGATTCTTTCTTTTTGAAGAGTTGTTTTACCTTAACCTTTCTGTTTTTGGGATAATGTTTAAAGATAGAAGAAATAGATAGTTAATCTTTTTTAGATTATGTGATTCTATAGAAGATGATTCTTGTGCTTTTATGAGACCAAGTGTTTTTGAATTCTCATCATTTGGCGAAAAGATTAGTGTTGGTAGGGGCTTGTTAAAGGATGAAACTCTACTTGAAGGTAGGTATATTTTCTTATGTTTTTGTTCTATGTAGTAAATGAAATCCTCAAAATTATGAAAAGAAACATAAAACAAAAATGTTGTTGGTTTACGTTTCCTACTAGGTAATCAAAGACCGTTTACACACGCCATAAGTTTGGGATTTTCTCATGGTTAACTTTCTCCTAATCATGTTCTCTATCACACTCTCTCAGAACTGACCCTTTGTTTTTTCCTCCATGTCCATGTTTTCCTACATGGAACCCGAGTGTGGGTTAACTCGGGTGGCCTTTGTACTTCCTTTTCTTTCTTTTAAAGTAATGGTGTTACTGACTCTTTTTCCGATGTGGGACTTTCAATGAAATTTCAAAACCCAATTTAAAAAAAAAATTGCGAGGACGCAATTTCTTAAGGGGGGAAGATTGTAACGACCCGAAATTTTGAATAAATCTTGTTTCCTAATTTCATGTGTTATTTTTTTATACTCAAAAAAATGTTTTATTTTATAAACATGATTATAAATAAAATGAGACCATTGGTTTTTGAGTGTTATATGACCATCGGTCAATATGACCACCGTGAACAAAATGTTTTGATTATTGTCTCTAAATTTAAGTAATCTTGGTTAATTATTATAGAAAGAAGATTTGATGGCCTCACCTAGTAGCCTTGGGCCGATCGAAGCCCATCTAACAGAGATTGGGAAGGAGGTAGCACCATTGGGCTTTGCTCTGGACCAAATCCAAGCCGAACTTCATCATGTGAAGCTAGAACGGAATCGCCTTCGCGAGAAGTTCAAACTGATAGAAATTACTACTCGGGCAATGTTGACTGAGCCGCCCCAAAATTCTATCACCCTAGCACACCTTACTCTTAGGTCCTATGCTGGTATTATAAGGGGTTATGTAACGAGACCGTAATTGCCTTGTGTAATCCTTTTTTTTAAATAAAAATTTGGATTTCTTCTTATGATGATGTTTATGAATTTTCAAATGACCGGATAAATATTGTATGCATATTTTTGATGAATTTTAGAAAAAGGATATTTTAAAAATGGTTGTGTAAACCTTAAATAATTAAAAATGTGTAATGATTTTCGAAAAATGGTCTTCTACAATTATGTTCAGTACGAAATTTAGAGTCTAATAAGATCAACTTGATTTTTGATGAATAGTAAATTATGAATAGTGATTTTATGATTAGGATTAGTAATATGACCAAATGGATTAGTAATCTCACTTAAAGAAAGTTTTAAAATAATCTAGGCACCTTGATTAAGTAATGTGATTCAATAAAATAGTTAAATAACGGTTTCATTACTTATTATTCAAGTATTAGTTTTTTCGGGTGAATAGTGTTTTTTAATTAAAAATTTAATTAAAAATAATTATAAAATTATTTTTATAAAAATGACTTCATTTCTGAACTCAGAGCATCGATATTATGTTATGGTATTTTTTGGGGATTTTTCTGAAAAAAGTGAATTTTCGATGAATAGTGTTTTTATTTAAAAATTAAATTAAAAATATTTAGAAAATTATTTTTATAAAATGGATTTCATTTTTGAAATCAGAGCATTGATATTTGGTTAAGGTGAAATTTTGGGGTTATTCTGAGAAGGTTGAATTTTTAGTGAATAGTAAAAATACAGTTTTAGGGTTTCGGTATGTTTAATGACATCATAATGGTGTCATGATGATGTCATGAGATCTTTTGAGGGTTGGCCGGCCAAGGGTGATGAATTATTGTTTTGGGGGCCCCATGTGGCCTAACTCCATGATAAATGACAAGGGAGAGCACATGGGTTTGAGAAAAGCACATGTGAGGTGTCCTTTGGCCATTAATGCTTTGTCCCCTCACTTTCCCTATAAATACCCACCCTTTCCTCCTTTAGTTTTCACTCCCAACTCTCCCCCAACGAAGTTCTGGTCTTCTTACCTTCCAAAGAGTCCTCCCAAGGTGCCCCCAAGCCCTCAAGGTCCAATCCTTTGAGTTTCAAGAGTCACATTTTAAGGTAAGGGATCCGACCTCTCTCTTTCTTTTCAAGTAATCTCTTTTATGTCATTTCTTTTATACTCCATGTTCTTATGTTGGAGGATGTTATTTTATATTCATCCTACTGCCTATTTCATGTTCATATGATGAGAGACCCCCCTTGCTCTCATCAATTCGTTTTAAGAATGTTTAAGTGGCGCCGTTAGGCTGCCGAATTTTTAAGGGATTCTTTCACCTTCCTCGTTTTCAAGTTCTATTTTCATTCAAGTCTTTCATGTTCCTTTTTATTATGATGGGGTATGATCTCTAAATTTATCATACTGATCTTTTATGATCATATGATGAGAGACCCCATTTGATCGCTTCAATTCAGTATTTTGAAGTTTTAAGTGGCGCCGTTAGGCTGCCGAATTTTTAAGTGGTTCTTCACCCTCCTTGTTTTGAAGTTCTACTTTCATGTCAATTATTTCAAGTTCCTTTTTGTTATATTGGGGTATGATCTCTATATCTATCATACTGGACTCTTATGTTCATATGATGAGAGACCCCATTTGATCGCTTCAATTCAGTATTTTGAAGTTTTAAGTGGCGTCGTTAGGCTGCCGAATTTTTTAAGTAGTTCTTCACCCTTCTCGTTTTGAAGTTCTACTTTCATGTCAATTATTTCAAGTTCCTTTTTGTTATATTGGGGTATGATCTCTATATATATCATACTGGACTCTTATGTTCATATGATGAGATACCCTATTTGATCTCTTCAATTCAGTATTTTGATGTTTTAAGTGGCGCCGTTAGGCTGCCGAATTTTTAAGTGGTTCTTCACCCTTCTCATTTTGAAGTTCTACTTTCATGTAAATTATTTCAAGTTCCTTTTTTTTATGTTGGGGAATTATCTCTATATCTATCATACTGAACTATTATGTTCACATTATGAGAGATCCTATTTGATCTTTTCAAATCATTTTTATTGAGGTTTAAGTAACGCCGTTAGGCTGCCGAACTTTCATAAGAGAAATCTTTTTTTTTCTTCCTTCCATGTTTTTCATTTCAAATGGTATGTCCTTGAAATCTCATTACCATGATCATGTATCCTTCTTATTCTGTCCATGTACTATTTTATGGGTCATTTATGAATTTTTGACCCATTTTACCTCTCTTTTAATGTCTTCTAAAACCTCGGAACATTGCCGTTATGCTGCATAATTTCTGTCTCAAAATGTCTATCTCTTTTTCTAAAGTCCTTTTATTTTATTAAGTGAATACTCAAAGCTCTTTCTTCTAAAGGGGTATTCACATATATACCAAAATGTTCTATTTTAAATTATGGGATTTACATACATGAGACCCACCTTCCTTTTCTGTGGGTTTTAAAGTGATATAAAGATCATGTCTTTAAAGCAGTTTTTAAAAAGTTATGATTATGAAATGAAACCCATTTCCTTTATGCTATATGGGTTATTTATGAAATGTTTGATGATGATATATGTGGCTCACATGATAATAAAGGCAAATTTAAGGGTGCGCCCTGATAGCGCTCCAATGCATTGGGTAATGATGTAACCACTAGAGATTACAATTTTCACGATACCTTGGTGAATAACCTTGGTAATTTTTAAATGACACCTTGGGGATGGACCTTGGTGATATGTTCATGATTGTCTATGTTAAATGATGTAGCCACATCTTCAAGTTATGAAAAATTTTATTTTTATTATGAAATTCCTCATGATTTCTTTCTCATGACTTAAAGTTCTTTTCATGTCCTTATTGAAGTATCTCAAGTTCACATGTAAAATGTTCCTCTTGTTTCCCTTACTGGGCCTTCTGCTCACCCTTTCTTTTGATGTATGTCCCCAGGTTATGAGATGCAGTAATGAACCTAGAATGAAATTAAGGAGACTCCTTTCAAGTGTTTAAGAAGAATGTTTTATGTTGTTGTTCCTGGTTTCCAAGACACTAGACCTTAAAGATCCTCAGTTTTGTGTAATGTAATGAAAGTTTATGTTATAAAATGGCGGGATGCTATACACTTTTACCTGAAAAAATGAATATGTTCTTAAATTATTTCTAAGGAACTCATAATATGGATTCTAAAATTATAAGGATTATATAAAGCTAAAAATTCAGTTAATACTATTCATAACCACTTTTGAACGGCTAGTTTGGTAATTCGTGGTGCACTTGAACTCGATGTTGCGTATAGTGCAATTTATTGAATTACTTTGAAGAAATAACCCACTATGAAATCATGGGGTGCAACATTATTCCCTCCTTCAATAAATTTTCTTCCTCATAATTTGAAATTGTTTTTCGAAAATAAAAGGTTGAAAATAGAAAATATCTTTTTTTGAAAACACACATCAGAAATTGGGTTAATACAATTTATTCTTAATAAGAGGGAAAGAGAAATGAAAGGGTCACCACAAAATTATGATATTTATTAGGAGAACATTGGTTGAAATTAGAGACACATAATTATATGAAAACCATAAATATTTATAGGGAGTGATTGAGGTCATCAGTCACAAATAGTTGTAGAATTGAGGGCCTCAAAGCCATCAATCTATGATGATTTAAAATATAATCGGTTCAACAAAACATAAGGTATTAAGATAACACATTTTTAGTTTTAAGATACCTTACCTAATGATTAAGAATTAATTTCATCATAGAAAAAGAGAATAATATATATATATATATATATATATATATATATATATACTTGACATGCATAGTCTAATCCTTTCACTAATTTCTACCACAAACTCATCTTTCACTCTAAATGATAATAGAACTTAAAAAAATTCCACTTATTCTATTCATATAGGGTTAAAATATGAATGAATTTCTAATTCTTCTAACATAACATTTAAAAAAACTATATTATTCAATCCTGGACATCATGTGGGCTAGTGTTAGGTGATACACCCTTGTCGCCCTTCGGTTGCGGGTTGAAGTCTCACGACCTTGCCGGTTCGACGGGTTGTCGCTCGACATCCGGGTTGTCATTTTCTGGAAATCCAAAAATAATCTCAAACTAGAATTATCAAAAATACATCTGTCCAAACTCACAATCCAAAATTTATAAGGAAGGTAAACAAAATGAAGATCCATTTCCCCGTGTAATAACATGTGAATACCTTCATCATGTATTCTTTTAAAACACTGCAACTTCCTATATTACCATAAATCCTTATTGATTACATTCATACTCCCATATTCATTATAGAATATTGGATATACTCCTTCTATAGAAAAATGTTCTAAAATCCAACAATTATGGAATATAAAAATCATTAATCAGTTTCAAGGGAGTAAATAATATCCAATATAAATTATCCAAATCAATCATGTATTATTCCAAAATCACTACCATGGTATTAGAACCATATTATGGTTTACCTTTCTCTCAACCATATATTTTACAAAAGTTTAACCTGCTATTGAGTCACTTTTTTTGGTTCCACACAATCTCAAGACCTTAATGAAATAGTACTGTAGTACAATCCTTATATACTCAATAATTATTATTACCTGTACATCATTGATACAACACTCAAATGACATAATTCTTTAATAACAACAAAAGAACTCTAATCATTCCTCCTAATCTGTGGTAGTATCATAACATGATTATTATCCTATAACATCATTTGGGGCATACTCTGATGATTTGGAAATTGGTTTGCATAGTGTACCAACTCCTTGCAGATGAAGCATTGTACATTTGAAAACGTTTTCTAACCCTATAGTCACGTACTTGGTGTCCTTTTTCTCCACACTTATAACAAACTCCCATTCCCATTAGTCAAGTTCCAGGGATTCTCTTCCCACAGTTATCACATATGGGATTGTTCTTCTTTTCCCTCTTCCCTTTATCCATATTTCTCTCTTCCATCCTTTTCTTCTCTTGATTCCCTTCAAAGCAATAGGACTCAGAGAATTCTTTACTTATCTTTTTAACAGATGATACTATTTCTTCATATGTTGAGAATACATGGGAGACAATTCCCCTTTTAAATGTTGTCTTAGTACATTTAATGATATGATCTTTCTTACTCTTTCGATCATACATATTGTTGGAGTTCACATTCCTTCTACTGGGCACCATTTATATACAATGGAATATACTATGTCAGTTTAAGAATTGCAATGAATAATTACAAACTTGTAAAATACCTAACACAGATTGAACAGTATAGGGATGTAATCCATAATTATAAAAATGTTTTCATTGAGGAAGTATATAGTCATAAACCCTTAAAAATGGTTTGTAAAGAAAATGAGAATTATCCTATGCATATCCCCTAGGAGTGTTGTAACCAAGAGTGCAACAAGGCCACTTGTTGTTCAGTACTTCACATTTAAGTCTAGCTCAAAGCAGTTTTTTCGGGTTTTACCCCCGGTACATCCATGCCAGAACTTCCTCTAATTGCTCGTATCCAGACCAGGCTGTATTGCTCGTAAAACTCACAACATCTCTACAATACCAAAATTCTAGGAAGTTCTTCTATACTAATCCTCAAAGGCTATCTTAGGTCTCTGTGCTCAAATCAGAGTTTATCTAAATATTACTTCCAAGGATTGTACTAAATTTCCTCTGATACCAACTGTAATGCCCCTACCCCCGTTACCCAGATTCGGTGCATTATTACATAACATTGACATAATCACAAAAGATCAAGTTTCGAAAGAACAATTAGTTTAGAAGACTTGGAATAACTAGATATATTCATAAGTCTTACATTACATCATAAAGTGAAAAAAACAAAAAAATATTGTCTTCTTATCCTCTCATACTATCCATGCAGGTCATTCATAAAATACTTCTTCACATCTTGGGAAAAATAAAACATTGAAAGGGATGAGGTCAGATGCTTTGTAAGGATAAAAAAATAGCGGAAACTTTCATAAATGAACATAAACATTTAATGCAATGTATAATTAAAACAAAAGACTTTTAAACATGAACTTCAGCATAATATGGAAAAGATAAAATGAAATAATTCTATTTATATATTCACATGGTTATTCTACTAGTCGAATAATCCAATGTAATATCAATAACCACCTTCATAATAATGGAAAGCATAATGCCAACCTTTCATAACCACATAGTCAAGGCCTTGTGCCAAGACTACAAATTCGTTTTTGTCAAAGCCTTGTTCCTAGACACTAGTTTGTCTCATGAGACCTACCGATGCATCGAAGATCTATAGCGGGCTCCACCCGTCACTTACTAAGTCCAATGCATTCCTCATATGAAAATGTTTTAACATAACATAAACATTCATATTGAAACAAGCATACAAAATATAAAAAATTTATCCATAAACCATGAATGGTATAAAAATAACACATCCACAGTAAAACATATCACAAAACCTCTAATAAAATATGGATGTTTTGTATCATAATAAATCAACTTCAAATAAACATAAAATCCATCAACGGATGTTGACATAGATTAAATCAAAACTATTTGAGAGAAATATATCTTTTTTTGAAATAATTTAAATGGAACATAATTATAAAAGGATACATTTAATTTAAAAATATTATTATAATCTTGTAAAGTAATCTTTAAAAATTTCCTAATGACATAAAATATACGCACCCACCGTAAAAGTTAAAATAATACATTCTTACCTTAATTCTGTCGAAAAGAATAAAAGGACCTTGTTTTGAAAATGATGGAAAGATTCCTTTATAAATATATTATAAATGTCAATCATGGGTATCAATGACTTTAACCCATAGTCTATAAAATATTAAGAATGTTTTGAAATACAATTTTAAGGAACATGGATGTGGATGGTAAAGAGGTCCCATTAGATAATTTCATATAATCAACCTCGGATAATGTAGAGATTGTGAAATAAACCCTTACCAATTGGGTAAATTACAAAACATACACCCCATGAAATTATTATAATACAATTAATATGTAAATACACATATATTGAAGTGTATTACACATATAATAATATTATGGTCAGTATATACACCACACAAAATGTAATAGTGGCAATATGTCATGAATCTCACGAGAATAAGGAGTGAGATGAAAACCCCATACCTTGTAATTTACCTTGGTCAAGGGTAGGTTAACCTAATGTATAATAGTTAAATCATAGTTATTAATTTATACAAGAATCATATACACAAATATGATATCATATATAATCTTTTAATATTGCTCTGTTAATAATATTTTTGTATTATCGTCGTTTCAGGAGTTCACTTACTCAGTTTATTTTATATGTTTTGTCAAATAATCCATGATTTTTATCCATAGGTCTTATATTAGTCATATTCATAATGATATAATGGCCTTAAAAATTAGTTTTAATCCTCAAATAAAAATTAGTCTTGAATGGATATGAAGGGGAATGAATCTCATCGCATTCGTGGAGATAGTAATCCCTACGTACGCACAAGCGACAATATCATTATTTTGATATTAAAATAATATATAATTTAATGGTATATCATATAAAAATAATCATAATAATGTTATATTTATTATTAGCATGAATTACACATCATTATCATACCAATTAAAATAATAATGTTTTGAATAACAATTACACCACGACGTGGAGATGGTTAGCTGTACGTACGCACGTATGGTGACATGTCATTCAAATGATAAATAAAATACAGAATATGGTTATACCATATTTATAATAACAACACAGTATATATAAGACACTAGAGTTATTATTTTATAATGTAAATAACAAAGAAATAAGAAGTTGAAGAAGAAAGTAACTTGGAAGAGGGTGGTGAAAACATTACCTCTTCTTTGGGTTCTTCCTTTTGATTTGATCAAAATGGATACATAGGTTGGGTTTATGATCAAACTAAGGCCTATAGGTGGAAGTGAGGTTAGTTGAGAGAATATTTGGGTAGGTTTTGGCCGAGTCAAAAGGCTTTGAAGGTGTGAATTAGAGAGAAGGGGGTGTGTCCTTTTATAAGAGGGGTGATGGGCACGTAAGGAAAAGCTAGAAGTATTATTTTATGATAAATATATATTTGGTTTATAATTGCTCAAAAGTAGATTATTTAAATTCTATGGTGGGAATTGGTCTAAAAACACTCAACCAATAGGTTTTAGACAGGTTTGGGTCACTATATTAACTTTATCATTTTGATTTTACTCTAAGTTAAATAGTTTGACATTTACCATGTCTTTTTGTATTGTTATATTATATAGTTAATAAACATTCTATATAATTCAAAGCGAACCAAAAGTAGTTAATTAATGATACAACTATAATTATATAAGTATATTGGACTAACCTTAGACTTTTATGAATGGAATGTCAATTACTAATGTAATATTTGTTTTAAAAACTCTTTTATGACAATTTTGACAATATTTGGTATTTTGTTTTTCCTAAATTTATCATAGCATTATTACTTCTAAAATAATTCCTTTAATCAACCCTTAAATGTCATATTAACCTATAAAATTATTTTAATTCATTAAATGTCTCAAATTATATTTATTTGTGTATTTATATTATCAATTATTTTAATATTTCACTAATAAGGTAATTAATGCATATTCATTGCGTCATAAATAAATTGGATTATTTAATTTATAAAAATTATAAATAAAATATTATTATCTACTAAATCTTTTTATCTTTCTAATGAATATTTATAATCGAATTTATCTTATTTATAACCCTATATTAAAAATGTTTTATTTATTAATCATTGATTTTAACTCTTTTAACCCTTCTTTGAATTAAATAATAATAAATGTCCTAATCTATTCCAAGTGGACCAAAGTGGTTCATATTTTATTCTTAAGGTTGTTTTTGGTCGAATTATACTTAGCCAATAGATTTAGGACATGTGTTGGAGTAATAATAATATCATTTTTACCCTTAATTACCCTATTTACATTTAACCGTGGTAAATAAAAGTAAAAAATTACTATTCACCAACAATTATTTTTATCTTATTGAACCACATTTTACTCCTTGATATTAACCGTGCATCTTGGATTTTCAGAATTGCACTTATAGAAGCGTTAAAATTATGATTTATGTGAATTTCAAAGTTGTCCTTTGAGATGGGTAAAAGATATTGAAAAGTTCAATACATTTTTTATATATCTAAAAATATTATAAACTAATTATAATGAATTAAATTGAAATTATATAGGTATTATGTATGTATATTGACATAAAATAAATTTAAATAAAATAAATAATTATTTAAATAAAAATTCGGTTTAAAATTAATACATAGTGTTTTTCACTATTCATCAAAAATTGCACGTTTTCAGAAAAACACAAAAAAATCACCCTAGGATAATTTTGATATTCCGAACCCAAAAATGATGTATATTTTAAAAAATTCAAAACATAGACATTGAATTATTTAATTTAAAATTAATTCATGTTGTAAAAAAAGCGTGTTTTTAAGAAATAATAACTATCAAAACATTGACACTTTGTTATGTACAGTTTAAATGTGAAATTATGTCCAATGACCAGAATTATATTAAATGGTAAAAATATAATCTAATTATACTTTAAAATCACTAAAATTCATAATTTATCACTATTAATTATTTTGATTAAAAAAGTTTTTTTAATTAAAACTTATTAATTTTCCCTATTCACCTAGATATTAAAGTTATCAGAAAAACCCCAAATATTTGTTGAAACTAAATTCTTATTTCTAGATTCTAAAGAAGAATTTTATTTTGTTAAATTGAATATATAAAAGTTTCAAATATTGGAATTAAAAAGGGTTCACCATTAAAAGTCGGTAAATGTGCATTTGTTATAAAAAATACTTCTTTTATCTAAAAAATGAATTTGATCTTACATTATGTCTAAGAAACTCATAATTTGGATTCTAAAATTATAACGATAATAATAATTTAAAAATTCAGTTAATACTATTCATATCTGCTTTTGAACGGCAAGATTGGTATGTCGTGTTGCACTTGAACTTGGTGTTGCGTGTAGAGAAAGTTATTGAATTACTTTGAAGAAATAACACACTAAGAAATCATGGGGTGTTACAAGAAAACTGTTGGTTTTCAATTTAAGGATACAAATATTTACTTGGTTTTGAATTAGATCATATAAATATACTTTATGAGCCAATACATCCATAGTTTAGTTTGGAATTCTATAATAAGAATTAATATTTGATTTTCGATGATATTTTTCTCTCCAAATCCCATAATGTAGTTTTATACACTATTGATGCTTGGATAATCCATCTAAGAGTCTTGACTGATAGATCTACTTCTAGAATCCCAGAGATTAATTTTATATACAATGGAAACATAGAGGAAACAAATAAATATGTAGAACTAGAATAAAAAAATTTACTTTCTAGATTTTATTGAACAAAAATAGTACCATCCACCACATCATTTAAAGCCTCTACTTCACCCTTTAGGATAGAAAATACCTATCTTTAATCCCTTGGACTATACTATGGTTTATGTTGATTTACCTCCATTATCTTCAAATTTGGATAGGGATGAAGAATGTTACCATGCATTCCAAAATTAGTGAATTGAAATTTAGAATGTTCATAAACAATCTTTCCTCTCTCTTTAGCATTGAGATGTTGAGGCTTCACCTCACCACAATAGTTATGATTTATATGGTCATCAATTACATGTGTGTATCATTTTGAACTCCTGAGAAAAAAAGATACATTAATGGTTCATCCCATAATTTTGTGCATGTGGGATGTTTCTCTTTCTTTCCTCATATTCCATGATCAATGTTCTCTCTTAGTGTTATATCCATATCTCTCTTCTTTTAATTCAACTTATGTGACCACTATGTTTATCCAAACTCCAATTCATCCATTATTTCTATCCACATTATCTCCTCATAAATTTGTGTGTTAAAATTTTCTATATTTGATTGTAGATGGTGTCTCATTACATGGAAGAATATATCAACAATTCCATTAGAATCCCTAAAAAATAAAAATAAAACTTTAACTGGAAAGTCTTATAAAGATAATATCAAATCATAACACTGAGTCATTTTCATTATTACTTTGTTCTAGGAATTACTTATCCATTTTATTCCCTACAAATGAGTGAAATATATATTGAAAAGTATTTTACATAGGACTTCCCACTCCATATTTTAGATCTCCCTTATTGAATTTGTGTTTCTAATTAGTATCCACCACTAATTCACTTCTCCTTCTAAGTAGAATACATCTAGGTTTTTTTTCTATAAATAGAGGATTTCAACAAATATTTTTTATAAAACTTATACACTATTCATGAATCCATGATTTCATATATCAAAAAAGGAGGTGGTAATTAATGCATGATGGAATCAATATAATTTTATCCCTTAATGTTCAATATGTCCATTAAAATTGATTTAGGATGTTTTTTATAACTTGAGATTGCTTATTCATCATTATTATGTGGTTTTCCATTATAGATTCTATCAGGGGATATCAGGGCCTCTTCCATTGTGCTCATTAATTTTGTGGCTCCTCCTATTATCCAATATTCTCTAAAATAATAAATCAATATTGAGAAACAAATTTCATTTATGAATCATATAATTCCAAGGAAATTTTATGTCTTGAAACATCATTCTTAAATATGTTATTCATTAAAGATAAATAAATTTTCTATATTTCTTTCATTGTGGTTCATAAAATGATTGTGATTATTGTAAAAATTATTTTTCGAGTATAAGACTATGAGTGAGGAAATTCTCGATGTAAAGAACTAGCTTCCAATCAAGTATATCTCAATGCGGTGTTTTTGGGTGTTACCCCTACATATATATGTGCCAAAGCCACAATCACTTATTTTCTTGAAAAGAACTTTCTTAATAATTAAAAAAAGCATAGTCTTTTTTTTGTAATTAAGTGTTTAAATAGGGTTCATACTAAGGATATCTATTTCTAATTTCCCAAAATAAATAAATTTTCCTTTGTTATTAACTATGGAATCAAACATTTTTATTATATAAGTGTTTCATTACATGGAACGAAATAGGCATAAAAATCCTTCTAATATACCTAGAAGGATTATTCGTGGGTGATAATGAATAATGGAAAGGGAAAATACTATATTTGATAACTTTCAAACATACATCAATAGAGAGGGATGATAATAAGGACCATAAAGTGAATAATCATGGGAAATATGTTATTTTGACCCTGCAAAATATCATTAAGAACATGAGGAATATAATTAGGTCATGATCAAGTGAACATGATCCATATCAAAATAAAAGAGAAATGACTCAAAATATTGGAATGTGGATAAAATATTTAAATGATACATTAATAATAAGATCTCCATGGTTTGTCACCATTGTGTCATAAATGAAAATTACCTGGTTTATTCACCAAGGTATCATAAAACATTTAATATCTTGAGATTAAATTCCCTAATCAATGCATTGATGAAATGTTATTGTAAACCATTCATATATATTAATTAATGTGAGGCATATTGATAAAATTCAATAATTTCATTTATAACCCATAGAGAATTAAGAACAAGTTTCTATGAAAAACCCTGGCATTTAAAAGGTTCTTATAAACCTGAGCATTAAATCATTTTTATCCCATGAAAGGGAATGTGGGTTTCTTATGTGTAAATTTCCAAAATAAAATAAATCATTTATATATATAGGTGAATACCAAAATAAATAAATAGGATTAGGTATTCAAAAAAATAATGTAATAGAGAATTTATTATGTAAAGAGTGAAATTTGAGAATTAAATTCGTCAAGATGGAGAGTATAGAATGTTGTTTTAGAAATTGAAAAAAGTGATTAGGGAAACGGGTATCCCATTGATAAAAAATAATTGATCAGTAATGGAGTGATCAAAATTGGTATAAGATATAGTGATGGAAAAAATTACAAGACATGCACAAAAAGAGGTTCTTGAATTGAAGATAATGGAAGGATAATTCCTATACATTGAAGAGTATCACATAAATCGTAAGCAATAGAACATTTGGGATTGAGTACACCATGGGGGGACTCCTTGGAATGAAAAAACTACTATAACATTTTTTTGGATGGCTTGTAAGTCCATTGAAATGGAAAATGGGAGGGTATTTATGGAGAAAGAATTTGATTTGATTTATAATTTCCAAATGTAAGCATTGTAATTCTAGGTTGTAGAAAATGAAAAATAATTGTATTTTTAATGGTTTCTGCCAATGTTTTTGGACATTTTTGAAATATTTTATGTTATTTTAATGTACTATAACTGAATAATTTTTTATTAATTCATTTGCTATTGAAAATTAACATTTCCATGAAGTAATGTTTTCAAATCCAATGTATCCATTTTAGACATTGGAAAATATTTTTTTATGGTTGGAAATAAATTTAAATCTATAAAAATAAATTATAATTATAAAATAAAATTTCTAGGTCTTTTATTTTTGTTAACTAGCGATCACATCATTATGAAATATATATGATGTACTTAAAAAAACCAAAAAACCCCAACTGTAGTTTTTTACTTTTCACTGAAAAATACTGTTTTTTTTAAAACTCCCAAAAATTATCTGTAACCAATTTTAAATGTGATCATTTGAGAAATTATTTTCATTTTATCAAAATAATTTTCTGAACATGAAAAGTTTTTCATTTAAATATAAAAAACATTAACCAACTAGCGGTTAATAAGGAATTGTTAAACTTCTATCACTTAAAATTTTCCAGGACATAATAAAAATATTTTTTCATTTTTATTTAAATAATATATATTTAAAATAATATTTAAATATAAATAAAATTTATTCAAATTAGGTAGTTTACTATAAAAATTTACAAGTTTTCTAATATGTACAATTTCTGTAAAAATAGTTTGTTTACCAAATTTTTCTGAATTAATCATTTATTTAATTAAGAAAAACTATTATTGAAATAGAATCTATGTATTTCAAAATTTATTTATATAATAAAATTTAACATTAATTAAAATAATTATAATAAATGTAAACCCTTTTAACACCCGTTTATGATATAATGGTTAGTTGTATTATGGTGATGGATTCTTACAACCTCTCAAATAAAATCGATTGAGTTATAATTTCATGTTACATCAACTTATCCTATAGATGATTTAGTTCTAGATTCACTTTCTAAATCTTGTCTTGGGATTGGTCATGGGTGAACCCTAGTGATGCCACATCCCTATAATGTTGAGACAAATGGGCTTCACATGCAATAAATCTACTAGTATTGGCTATCACATATCCTTCAACATTAACTATCCTTTGTTATTACTATTTATAAAAACCAATGAAAACATTTGAATTATTATTAATGGTTATAGTTTTGAATGGTAAAATTTTCCAACGGTTATATTTACTAACAATAATTTTTAACCAATAATCTTATAGTGCTCAAATCCCAATGGTCATATTGGACTTTATATTTCTAAATAACAATTTTTTTTTCATTTAATATTCACTGAAATAATTTTATATTATTTTTATTGATTTACTAATATTTTGTTTTATTTTTTTAGTGTTATCCACAGGTTGATGATTCTAACGGATTGGAGTGATCCATAATTTCCCATTTTGGATTTTCTATATTCTATGTTTTGTCCAATTTAATTGTATATATTATTAATTGGTTTCTTAAATGAATAATGTATTGATCATAATTAAATAAGTATGATTTTTTGTTTATAATATAATATAACACATATTTTCTCAAGAAATAAATAGAATAAAAAATAATTGGTCATTGCAACACTTTAGTAAATGATTTAACATTTTCCAATTACCCCAAACTCGTTATGGGGTGATGTCATCAGTAATGATCATTCCAAGGATGGTATAATTATTCTTTGATAGATATTTAATGTAGAGAGTGGAATGTATATGTGTAAGAACTTTTATAGATATATGTAAGAAATAAAATACCACAAAAAATTAAAAGGTAATAAGTTTCCACCCCCTATTGAAACTGCCAGTACAGTTGAGAGATATTCCATAATTTCATGGTTTTATCCAGGCCATTCGGGACCACAATATCCTTTAACATTCCATTATCTTTCAAGGAAATCATAAATTCCCTAGTGTTTTTGTACTTGTTATCTTAAAATTCATACAAAATATTCCATATATAACATTAATTATCTACAAAAAATGAGGGAAGAAACACCCTCTTTAACAGTCCATATAAAGGCCATTCAAAAACATTTGTTCCATTAACCTTCTCAAAGTCCTCTATGGTTTAAATATCTTTCTCAATTGAGCGAGACACCTTCCTAGATAAGCATGTCAAAAAGAATTTTATGATAGAGGAGTAGTCTTTATGAAACCTAGGAATCTTCCCCTTATTTGGATAAGTAACCCCTTGTATTTTATCTACCTATGAAACTAAGAAATTACTGGATAAATATTCATTATTATTCACATTGTTCATGTTGAGGAACTAATACACCATCCATTCACCAGAATATTCCCCTTTTAATTCACTCAAAGCATGTTACCCTTCCTCTAGGTTGGAGACCAAGACAACTCTTTGACCATCCATGAAGAATCATACTAGATCGTAAATAGATGATTGATCGTAGCATTTATTTATCATATATTGTACTCTGTTCCATTCTCCAGTATACCTATCAATTAAAACCTCATGTAAACTTTCAAATGTATTAGATAGACTGAAAATGGAATGTTATCCCTAAAAATAATTGTGACATTTCCTACTATGCTTATCCTTGATTTTATAATTATCCATAACTAAATAATTTTATTACTACTAAAATTTATTTATCGACATTGTCTCAATAGTAGTGGATTTAGATGTAATGAATCTTCCAGACATTCACTTTACAATAATATAAAACAAATCGATGTAAAACACCAAAAATCACCTTATATATTATTTCATGAATATTTTGGAATAACCATAGACCTAAGGAATACTATAATATTATATTCAATTATTTATTTTGGACTTTTATCATATTTATAAGATATTTTGCACATGAAAAAATAGAGACATATTTTCCCAAGAATCCTGAGGGGAAAACATGAAGATCAAAAATCACACCTTGGATCAAGATGCACCCTATAGAACTAAAAAAATCATATATATCTAGATATAAAATTATTAAATCATTGTTTTAGAAATATCAACACCCACATAAATTAATGGATTAATAGTATTTCATAAGGCCTTGGAACCACTATCAAAGAAAGGAAATCTACAATCTATGTTTCCATGTTGTTGGAGAATATCCATGTTTTTAAATGGTAGAGGATGTCTAGGGAATAATAGCAAGATCACTAATAATGGAGGATGATGATTCATGTGATTTTTATATAACCATATCAAGATGAATAAGAGAAAATCATCAATAATATGATTTATATTGGACTAGGAAGAGGTGAAATATTATTCATTTGTCAAGGGAATCAAAATATGAGAATATTCAATAAGACAACCAATATTTTAACCTTACCAAGTAAGAGTTGTAAGATACCTTAAAAGAATCAAATGATTTTCTTCACAAGACAAACTAATCCACCAGTGATGGGTGGAGAAAATTCAAGGCTTCATTTAATTCCATGATGAACATAAAATCATTGGGACCCCATCTACTTGTGAATATAAAAGTGGAAAAATAGATATTTTTTGATATTTTGGGGGGTATTTTGGGTCTATTAAGTGGTATAAATAACAATGTTGAGCAATTATGTTATGATGGATGGTCTTGGTTCCCCATGAAAAAAATGAGGGATTAATGGAGTGGCCATCACAACTGGTCAAACACTAGAATAGAATGAAAGGTGAGGCCAACCATGATTTTTATCCATGTTATGATTTTGAATGGTTTTAACTATTATAGAATGTATAGTTATTTATTAAAAATATATAATGGGAACTAAATCTACAAGAGATATATTTAAAACACATGAATAGGAAACTTGAAAGAAATATATGATAATTGTAAATAAATTTGTTCTAAAAAGGTAGATTACTATCATGAAAGAATAGATGATTTCTCAATATCCATTTCCTTGGAGATATATTATATTCCCTTTCTCAACAACTAATTTTTTGATACAAATATTCTCTATATTTTACTAAGAATGGTTTATGGAGTCTTTGTACTTAATTATTTTAATTTGTAATATGTGATATAGTTGAATATTTTTTTCCTTAGACAAAACAGGATCTCTTATTTATTAGATTATACATCATTGAAAGGTATATGTTGTTAATAATTAGTGGAAACCATTTAGAAATTAGGGTTTCATTGTTGTCATACCTCGACATGAAAACATAGTTTGTAATTGGGTTGTGTCTTCCCTTAAAAAGTCAACTGTTTTAGTGCATAACTTAGATATTCAGTAATATAGGACATTAAATTGATCTGGTGGGATCTGTTTAATCTAAAATTCTATAGAAATCATTTATTTTCTTCTTTCACTCTACTCAAGAATGCATAATTTTACTCTGATTTAATTTTTACAATGTTTAAAATTCGATTATTAACTCCCCATTTAGATCATGATCCATCATGGTTGTGAGATGAAAACCATCACCCAAACACCTATGAAAACATAAAAAATAAAATTTATATTCCTATATTTCATTATGTGTTTGTTTCTATTCCATGACAAGAATCAATTCACCATATCACCATCAAAAACACATAATTACTAGAAGTAAAGTTAAGAGTAATAAACTATAACATTGGGATTCCATTGAAAAAGGATTAGTAAATAAAGATCAATGATAAAATATGAAAAATTAGTTTTTAAAAAACAATAAAAAGGGGTTTAAAGAATAAATTTGTATTGAATTGAAAATAAAAAATTGACAATTAAAAATATCATGCCATACTATGTATAGAGATCATTCATTGGTGAATCTCTCATCTTTGTAGGTTTTAATTGATGATTTTCTAATTTTTTTCAATATCAATGGATCCTAAATCTACAAAATAATCTCTTAAATACACATATAATTCTATGTTTTATTATTTATAATGATAAATTTAGTTAAAATATGTTTAAATAGATTCACCCTTGGTCTTTTGATGTTTAATTGAAATGCCTAACACTACGGCCAGTCCACATAACTATTAAAGAAAACATATATAATATATCTCTAAGTGTAAACCCCCATTTTAGATGCATACATGGTCTCAAATTAATCATCCAATTCTAGCAGTAAATTAAATATTAAATTCTCGTAAATATATAAGAAAACAATTTTGTTTTATTTTTTATAAAATATTTTAAAATCCACACAACACAAAAATTGAGGAAATTTCACAATAAATAGACTATGAAATTTTATTTCTAATTTTTAAATTTCAAAATAAAAATATTGGGCTTTGTAGAGTAGTTATTCCCCATTGATAAGTTTAATTTTTAATTTATATTGAACATGGAACAAATCTCGGAACCAGATTCTTATTATGTTGGTACATTCAAGAATCCAACTGTCCCAAATTATTGAAATGTTAACTGATTTGTGATCATTTCATTCCCTATATAACATGAATTAATTAAAACTGATGATCCAGAATTAACCATTAGATCAGTAATTTAATTTATTAAAAGATTATGGTAGGGTTATCTGGTAGGGGAGGAAGGGTTTTATCCTAAATCTTTTTAGGGTTTCAAAAAATAACATATATCTTATATGACTAACTAGTATTGATTTATAAAAACTTATCATTAGTCTAATCAATTTGAAATAACCTTTATTCTTAAACATTAAACATTCAATTAATTTTTTGGATGTACTTTTCTTGTTAATTTATTTTGAAAGAAACTATTTTTCATAAAATATTATATAAAAAATATCAAATTATACATAATGTATTTTATATATTTAGTAAGGTATTAATGTGCACCAAATAATTTTAAATAATTTTTTTTAAAAATAGATTAGGTTTTCCTCATAGTATGTTTTAAATTGAATTTCAATTATGTGAAGTAGTTTTTCTTTTTAACTGTTATATTCAAATTGATATATAAGTATAATTTTTTAATTTTATAGGAACAATATGAATGCATGGGATACAAGAAATTCCATACTAAATATCCTACCCTTGTTTTTATTAGTCCAATATTGTTGTCATCCAACCATGTACAATGCATTTTTAGCCTGAATTGTCAAATATTTCACTACCACTTTTTCAAAAACTTATGTTGATAATGACGGTTTCTAGAACACCCTGAAGAAAATACTCTTTCATAATTTGTTATTGTATTGTTCACTTCTCACATTTTTATTGTACTCTATAACATAATGTCCATATACTCAAATATTTTTATTTTCATTTTTATGTATGTTTGTTGATTTTATTATGCCAACTAGACAGTTAATATTATTATAGATGAAACATATATAAAGTTATACGTATTTATGTTTGTTTTTCTCATTTCTATTTTAAAATTTTATTAATTTGATGTACTAATCATGTTGGGCTCTTAAATTTTCAATTCAATTTTTGAATGAATAATTCATTAATATGTCTCTAATGTTGATTAATATGGATAACCCTGTTGTATTTTTTTTTTGAATTTTTATAAATTTATTAAAAGGTACATTACACAAGGAATGTTTTAATTCCCTGAATTAGTATACACATTCTTATTGTTAGAAGAACGTCCAGTAGTGCCCCAACATTATCAAAAAAACATCACCTTCCCATGAGTAATGCATATATCTTGACTGGATAGTTTTAAATTTTTTGGGGTGGGAATTATATTTCCCTACATAGGTTGTCATAGATTCTAGGAATTATGTAAGATGTACGTATTATAGGTATGAGTCATCATTAAACTCATATTTATTTGTGATAGATATTTCAAATCTATGGTTTAAATAATATTAAATTTTATATACTTTTAATGACAACTACTTTTTAAAATAATTATTATTTTTGTATATAAATGGGTAGACATGTTCTTGTACAGTACTGATTTTCACTATTTTTAGACACTATAGTGGTTCCCTATAGTGTATTTATGACAAATCCCTACCTATGAATGTTATTGGAAAAAGTTTCTCACCTATTTCATATCAGGTGTAGTCTATATCATAAATAATAGCTTCATGCTTATTATTGGGATAATTTAGTTTGCAATAGAAGTTTATATGGTCGTTAGGTTTCTAAATCTTGGAGGTCATGTTTGAATAGAAATCATATCTTGGAATATAACCCCTATTTTTTTAGTTATGTCATGCTTATGTTGTTTTAATTTTTATTGAATGTATCTATACCATATATGTGGATATAAATAATTTATTCATTCATTTTGGGACTTTATTGTCATTCATATATTATCATCTAGCTATTTTAAGAAATTATAGTTGTTTTATTTGGATACATCTAAAATCATGATGATCGAGATCATTCCATCATAGGAATTTTTCCATGAACTATAATTTAACTTAGAATAGTTTATCTATATATTAAAAAAACCATCCATTCTAGCCTTGAATACGTGGGGATTGAAAAAATTTCTTGTAATTTTTGTTTTTATAGATTCATGTATTGTTTATATATCAAAATAATAGTTAGTAAAAATGATATCAGATAATCCTTTCAAGATTATTTAGGAGTATTTTTATTTTCAGACATGAGATAGGATGTAAAGACTTAAGTGGTACGTAATGTGCATTAATATCTTGAGTAGATATGATGGAATACAAATATATCATGAATGTATGGGTTTATATAATTGTAAAAATATGATATTGTTGGCTATTTATCAATCAATATTGAAATGGAATTAAGGATAGTTTTGGGAATGATTTTACAAGGCTCATTAAAGGGCCCATACTTGCATTAGTCCAAGCATCATATGATTATGTGACACATTATTACATGTTCATTTCATATATTATATTTAAATAATGTATATGAATGGAATTAATTAAATTAAGAATAATGAATAATGAACTTCTATTTTCTTGAATACCTTATTAGTTTTGGTTAAACTAATTAATGTTTCTCACATAACACTCTTTATAGAATGGATGTTTGGTTGGAATTTTTTTTATTATAATTTCCTTTTCTTAGTGTTTCATTCATGAATTTTTTTCTTGATCCATGTCTAATATATTTCTTTGGTGTATTAATTTTTGTTTCATGTTTTGGAATATAATGTTGAAGATATTGCAATTTATATACACAATAATGGTATATGTTATCTTCTAAAAATTTATTATTTGAATGTTTTCTAGTATATCATTTTTTGAAAATTCACCTTGTATTATCTTGATGGGAAATCATGATGTTTTTGTAAACATAAAGGATTAAGTACGTGAACCCTAATTTTGTTTTAAAAAATAACATATATTTTTTTAAAACACTATGATTTTAATGGGAAATAATTTGGAAATTAATGGTTAATTTAAAATAGCTATCTATTAGAATGTAAAATGAAGATGGTTTTTTCTCAATGTTATTCCATAAAATTATTAGTATCAGTAAAATTTAGTTTTCGAAAAATGTAAAAGATTTTTAATTATAAAATTTTTATTTTCAATTAAAAATGTTTAAACAAATAAATTCATTTATAAAATAGAGATATAGTGGTAGGACATGATGTTGTAAAACATGGATACTTATTATAGTGGGGAGTATCATAAGAGATTTAATAGTTTGTTTTATGATATTTTGAGGGTTTCAATAATCCTAAAATAAATTTCATTATCATAATTTATAGGTATTACTTGTTGTGTTACTATATAGATTTTGTATCATGGCATTAGTGTATATTTAGAATTTCTATTTTTGTGTTTATGGTTATAAAATATATTGATAATTAGAATATTATAGTATTTAGTAGTTTATATTGATTTTTAAAGCCACAAATCAAGTAGGTAATAATGATTCTGGATATATTTTCGTGTGCTAGTGATTATCATGGCTTTTGGGAAATAGGGTCTTGTATATTTTGGAGGATTTGAGTAAAATTTGGTATTTAAGCATCATCGGATTGATAAATGCCTTGGAATGTAATGTTTGTCAATTGACCACTCAAAAAACACTTTGATCACATATTCTAATACCCTAGGGGTGCTCAGTGATCCTTAGGGACTGCTAACTAGTGCACCATTCACATATATAACCCTATAAATATTATTAGAAGCATAAAAAGATGTTAGTTTCATAGATACCATCCACGAGTATATGAATTAGACCAAGCTAATAAAATAAATATAATATATAACCATAGAAAATAAGGGAATGGATATAATGAGTCAAAGCATTGAAAATCTATCACAACGTAGTGAAATGATGTCTTACAGCCTACCCATTATACAACATATATATCAATAACTAAAATACATGACCATATTTTATATAACAACAATACATTGGTTATAAATCCATTCTCATAATATTGGAATGAAACTAAGAAAAATAAAAATCATTACAGTTTATTAAAACAACACTATGTCTATATCAAATAAAATTATCAATAAAATAATGAAATATTATTTCTAGATGAGTAAATCATTGTAATACAGAAGAAATTATAGCCATAATTTTCATTGAGTATTATTGTTATAATAATGTACAAATATAATAGTCAAAATATTAATATTATTCATGATTTAGAGATTAAATAACCTAAAAGTATACTAGATAAATAGTAGTTAATGTGAAATAATAGTAAAATATTTAGTATAATTCAAGTCCATTGGACAGTTACCATTGGGAAATTTTCAAACATTATAGAAAAATCATAATGGTAAACTTTGGGTTGGGCAACCTACCCTCCTACACATACTAGAGATATACCAATTAAAGGAGTATTAAATTCATTAGAATTGCCCGACTAAGTGAACATGAACCTATCATGGCTCTACTTGATGGTATACATGTGATAATGCTCATTAAAATAGGACCAATGTATGGCCAACAATTGGTGGAATTTCTTAAAAAAGGTTTATTTATTACCAATGATAAGGTTTAATATCCCACATTACGTCACAAACAATTATTTAAAATTTTAGTGTTATATGTGGCCAATTTTGGATTTCATTTGAAACAATTTTTTCTTGATATGAATAAAGAGTTCCAATGGTTCTTTTCATTATAATAATTTAATAAGAAAAATAGAAAACATAAGATTTTACTTTAACAATGTATTTATAGAATAAACTACTTTGAAAAATTCGTTTCTAATAAAACATCCTTTACATTTAATTCTCATTAAAATCAATTAAAATTATAATGTATTAGGGTTATGTAAATATTAAATAATTATGATTTAAATGTTTAATTACTGACTCCCACCTCATTATCCTAGACACTATGTCACCACCATATAAATCTATTAACTATACATTTAGTGTGGTTCTTATTCTTATAAATCATTTAGGTTTTGTTAGGAATATGTGAGTAATGTTACAGAGTATGGTAAAGACTAAACTACATGTCCATTAACTACTTAATAAAAAACCATTATGGTTAAAGATAAGAAATGAATCATAATATACTAGTTATCTCCATGGTAGATTTATTTTCTAAACCCACTATGTTTTCCATTTCATCTGATCTTTACCATTAATCGAATGGTCCAACTTATTTTGAAAAATGGGTATTTTTAATAAAACCTAATCATGGATCATCTAAACTACATATCAAGGGATACTGATAGAGATAATATTTCCAATATTTTTAAAGTCTATTTAAATGATTTAAACCTCACAAATTTAACAATTTGATCTTATTTGTAACAATTTTGGATTTATAGTGTGTTTTGGGATAAAAAGTTTAAATTTCATAATTCTGGATTTTTAACAGCTTTTTATCACAGGGGTATTTTGGTCATTTCTTATAAAATATATTTCCAAATTTTGTGATTCGAATTTTGTTTGAACCCTTATTTTATTTTCTTCAACTTTGTCTTCAGGACCAGGGGTTGAATCGATATTAATGGTGGCCAAAAAAAATCAATGAAGTTGACACTTTTTTCCGGGCGGACTGCATTGACTCCACCATATTTATGGAAGCAAATTTCGGCCTACACTACTCAAAATGATGCGAATCTACCTGGATATGACAGAGGACTCCAAGGCGCGTCTCCTCAATAAATTTCCAGCCGTTTTGAAGCCTTTATGATGGCCGTTTAGTGGTAGAATGTTGAAAAAATCTTCCAGGAAGCTTCATCCAGAGAAATATATTTTTAATAGAAAACCAATAAATCCTTCAATACGCGTCCAATTAATCTGACATTTTGTGGGTGGACGGCCAAGACATTGATGAACAATATTTATGAAGAGGTCCACGCGTGAATCGTCCATTTAATGGGTCTAAAACGCGACAACTTTGTAAAGATAAAATCTGCCTATAAAAGGAGGGGAGCTCCTACCTCTCAAGATATTCTATTTTTCACCACACCATCCCTCACAAAAGGGAGTTGGCTTGAGAGAGATAAGGGGAAGGTGGAGATTTTGATCCTTAAGAATATGAAATTATTTGAATATTCAATAGAAAAGATGAAGGCTTCTCAAGTGATGGAAGGCTAAGCGGCAAGTGGTTGCGGACGGCGACACCCGACGGACACTCTCTTCCGAGTTTGGATTTTAATGTGTAATCTCTTTTTTTGAATTTCTCTTGAACCTATATTTTTGAATGAATCTGGTTGTTTTCTTTCTTAAATATATTTTCAAGAAATTTGATTTGACCATTTTTCCATCTATAAAGTAGAACAATTGACTTCGCTATTTAAAATTCTTTGGCGAGGTTTTGTCATTGAGCATAGCGAATTCAATTAGGTTCAATTACTTGGAGGTATTTAAGTAATTGAATCACTTATATAGGCGAGACAAAAGTCATATTGAAGTCTTAAATATTGTGTCTTTTCAAATTTGAGTGTAAACCTGGGGGTCCTTGGGGGTACATTTAGGAATTTAAAATAAGAGATATTTTTTATATACAAGGAAGAGGGGAGTGTCCGAGAGGGTGAAGCTTGTCTACGACTGCTATTTTTATTCTTGATTTCAAACCCACATTATCTTTCCTTTAAAATTATTTAAGTTTAGAATTTAATTAAAATTTTATTTTCAAATTGTTAATCAAACCCCCATTTTCATTTCATTAAAAACAAACAAAACAACAAAAGTGACAGTTTTACAACTCGAACTGCAACCTCCTCGAGAGACAGCCCTATGGTCACCACTGTGCTACATAAAAAGGGAAAATATTGATTGAGGGTTTCACGACAAAAACGCTCACATCAACTGGCGTCGTTTCCGGGGAGGTTGCTAGAGTTGATTTTATTTTAGTTATATATATATATATTTTTTCCTTTCTCTTGCATGACCCAAACTTCTTAACCGAACTTGTTACCCTTAGATTCAGAAATTGATAGAACTTTTCACACTAGGTTTAGAGGTAATAATCCAAAAGTTTCAAGTTGTGAATCTTCCACCAATACACCTAGGAGGGACTTAGTTGAAACTGAAATCCAAATGGCTGAAAATAGAACTTTGAAAGAACTGGCTTTGTCCTATGATTAAAATCATGAGAATCCTGTTGAGTACCCTGATGCCCCTGCTGGATTTGAAATCAAGTCCGGTTTCATCCACCAGCTTCCCAAATTCAATGGGTTTCCCGGTGAAGACCCACACAAACACCTCCAAGAATTTAGTTATCTGTGTGTCAATATGAAACCTCATGTAGTTGATGCCGATCAAATGAAGCTTAGGTCATTTCCTTTTTCTCTAGATGGAGTTTCTGAGGAATGGTTTTTCTATTCTCACTCAACCTTGATTAGAAATTGGGATGAATTAAAAAAGATTTTCCTTGAAATTTTTTTCCCTGCGTCTAGAACTGCCTCCATTCGAAAGGAGATCTGTGGAATTAGGCAAACACAAGGAGAAATGCTTCACGAATACTGGGAAAGGTTCAAACGTCTTTATTTTAGTTGCCCTCATCATCAAATCAGTGACCATCTTCTCATTCGATACTTTTATGAAGGATTGTGTCTCACTGATAGAAGTATGATCGATGCTGCTGCAGGAGGAGCTTTAGTTGATAAGACACCAGCTGCTGCTAGGATTTTAATTGTAAACATGACCCAGAATGCCCAACAATTTGGAACCAGAGGCCTTCTTCATGTCAAAGCTGCACAAGAATTCCCTACTACTAGTCCCGAAAACAACACAATTGCAAGTCAACTATCTGATCTCACCACCATGGTAAGGTCAATAATGTTGTCTAGCACCCCACCAACCCAACCCAAACCTGAAGCGGCTTTCCAACTACATGTCCATTGTGGGATTTGTTCTTCGAATGAACATTTTAGTGACCAATGCCCGCAAATGAACGAACCTCATGAGAACTGCAATGCAATTTTTCCTGGAAGACCATTTCAACCAAACCAGCAAAGACCATTTCAAAACAACCAAAATTTCAATCAAGGATGGAACAACAACTCAAATAAAAGATTTCGTCAACCTGAACAACCAAGAGGATTTTTCCAAGGACAATCAAGTAATTATCAACCAAGATATTTCAATGAGCAAGCCAATGCTCATTCTGGAAGAAATTTTCACCCTACCCCTCCCACTCAAAACTCGGATAGGAACCTTGAAGAAGCAATGTGGAAACAACAAGAGGAAATGAGGGAACTAAAAGAATACACAAAACAGAAAGATAACAAAATGAATACCTTGATGACTCAAATGGGTCAACTTGACTCTGGTATTAATTGCATAACAAATCAAATGAGTGGTGGTTTACCCTCACAGCCACAAGTAAATCCGAGGAATAATGGGAAGGAAAATGTGAGTACAATTGAACTTAGGTGTGGAACAAAATTGAAAAATCCTCAGATTGAGAACATTAAGCCTTCTTCTGATACTGTTGATGAATATCCTACCCTTGATAAAAATGATGAAAAATTTGAAGTTGATAGAAACTCAAAGTCAAGAGAAGAAATCTTGTTTGAAAGAACAAAGAATGATTGGAAGAAGATGTCTGGCCCTTATGTTCCTCCAAAACATACTCAGAATACCCTAGAATCATTGAAACCTCCACTTCCTTATCCAAGGTGTGAACCACCACCAAAGTCAAGTGCTGAAAAAGAATTGGATAAGGAGGTTTTGGAAACATTCAAGAAAGTCCAAGTCAATATTCCATTGCTCGATGCTGTGAAACAAATTCCGAGGTACGCTAAGTTTATGAAAGACATGTGTACCAACAAGAGGAAGTTCAAAGGGGGTGAGAATGTAAAATTAGGAAGGAATGTCTCATCGTTGATCCAACATGCCCTTCCGGTCAAGTGTAAAGACCCTGAGACATTTACCATTCCCTGTACCATTGGGAAATGTGAATTCAAAGATGTGATGCTTGATCTAGGGGCCTCCATCAATGTCATGCCACATTCTGTCTACTCATCTCTTCAGGTTGGAGACTTAAAACCCTCTGGAATTATCATTCAACTCGTAAACCGAAGTACCACCAAACCTGCTGGAGTTATAGAGGATGTTCTCATTCAAGTGAGAGACATGATTTTTCCTGTTGACTTCTATGTTTTGGATATGGAAGATGATCGGTTCAGCACACATGCTCCCCTCATCCTAGGGAGGCCATTTCTAAAAACCGCAAAAGCGATCATCAATGTTCACAAGGGAACACTTTCACTAGAATTTGGAGGATATGTTGTTCATTTCAACATTTTTCATTCAATGAGACACCCAGTTGAGGATCATTCAACTCCACATGTAAACATGATTGATTGGTTTTCCTCTAGCATGTTACCTAATTTTTTCTGTGATGAAATACCAACTGATTTAGAAAAAGAGGGATATTTGTATGATACCAAATCAGAGAAAAATGAGGATGAAATTGGAGACTATGAAGAGTCTTGGGATTTTGAGACTGGATATCTGAGAAATGATAAAGTTGAATTTCTAGAAACCATTGAATCTGTTAGTGGTATTCCAGGAGAGGTTTCCAATTTTTCACATGAAACAAGTCATGATATCATAGAAAGAGATAACTATGATGAACATGGAGCTTCACTAAACAATCAAAATTCTGAAGAGTTCCCAGTTATCAATGAAACCAACCCAACTGTGGTATAATTGAAACCCCTTCCAGATAACCTCAAGTATGCCTTCCTAGGTCATAAGGAACAATTCCCTGTAATAATCTCAAAAGAATTGTCAGAAGTCCAGGAAAACCAATTGTTGGATGTTCTCAAGTCCCACAAGGAAGCCATAGGATGGACTCTCTCTAATCTAACAGGAATCAGCCCCTCGGTTTGCATGCACAGAATTTTACTAGGGGAGAACACTAGACCGGTAAGACAATTTCAAAGAAGACTAAACCCAACACTTTTGGAGGTTGTGAAGAAAGAAGTCACCACCTTTTTGGCTGCTGGAATTATTTTTCCCATATCTGATAGCCAATGGGTAAGTCCAATCCATGTTGTTCCTAAAAGAAGTGGATTTACAATCTCAAGGAATGAATTTGGTGATCTTGTACCCATAAGGCTTCCAAATAAATGGAGAATGTGCATTGATTACAGGAAACTCAATTTGGTTACAAGGAAAGACCACTTCCCATTACCATTCCTTGATCAAGTCCTTGAAAGACTAGCTGGAAAAACCCACTACTGTTTTCTGGATGGATTCTCTGGATATTTTCAGATTCACATTTTACCTGAGGATCAAGAGAAAACCACTTTCACATGCCCATTTGGAACTTTTGCTTACAGAAGGATGCCCTTCGGTTTATGTAATGCCCCAGGAACTTTTCAAAGGTGTATGATAAGCATCTTCTCTGAATTTTTGGAAACTTGCATGGAAGTTTTTATGGACGACTTCACTGTGTATGGATCATCTTTTGAATGTTGTTTGAAATGCTTGGAACGTGTCCTGAAAACATGCATTGAAAAGAACCTTGTTCTAAATTATGAAAAATGCAATTTTATGGTTTCTAAAGGGATCGTTCTTGGACATGTTGTGTCCCGTGATGGAATTAAAGTTGATCAATCCAAAGTTGAGGTCATTTCTTCATTACCATACCCAAAAACTGTCAGAGATGTGAGATCCTTCCTCGGGCATGCTGGATTTTATAGGAGATTCATTAAAGATTTCAGTACAATTGCACTTCCATTTTCCAGATTACTCCAAAAAGATGTCCCATTTGTCTTTGATGAAAATTGCATAAATTCGTTTCATGATCTAAAACAAAGATTGATAACCCCTCCCATTGTTCAACCTTCTATATGGGACATTCCCTTTGAAATAATCACAGATGCATCTGATTTTTCTCTTGGGGCAGTATTGAGTCAAAGGATAGAAAAGAAATCTCATGTGATTGCCTATGACTCCAGAACTCTTGATCAAGCCCAATCAAACTACACAACAACTGAGAAAGAACTGCTGGCTGTTGTCTTTGCTCTAGACAAATTTAGAAGTTATCTGCTGGGATCCAAGGTGATTGTTTTTACTGATCATTCTGCAATCAGATTCATGATGAAGAAACATGATGCAAAACCAAGATTTCTGAGATGGATTTTGCTTTTACAGGAGTTTGATGTTGAAATAAAAGATAAGAAAGGATGTGAGAACCTTGTTGCTGATCATTTGAGCAGGATACCATCTATTGGGAATAAGAAATTTCAGTTGTTTTCCCCAATTAAGGAAACCTTTCCAGATGAGGATTTATTTGCTGCTCAAAGTGAAATACCATGGTTTGCTAATCTTGTAAACTATTTGGCTTCTGATGAACACCCCCATTGGTTTTCCAAAAATCAAATTGATAACCTTCGGAGCGATTCAAAGAAATACATTTGGGATGATCCTTATTTATGGCACATTGGTAGTGATCAAATGATACGAAGATGCATTCCGAATTCTAAATTTCAATCCATCCTACATTTCTGCCACACATTAAACTGTGGAGGACACTTTGGACCACAAAGAACAACAAGAAAAGTTCTTGATTCTGGATTGTATTGGCCCACCATTTTAGAGATGCTTTCGAATTCTGCAAAACCTGTAAAAATTGTCAATTCCAAGGAAACATTTCCAAGCGGAATGAGATGCCACAAAACCCACTTTTGTTTTGTGATGTTTTTGATGTATGGGGAATGGATTTCATGGGGACTTTTCCTAATTCATTTGGATATCTATACATCTTGTTGGCTGTTGATTATGTTTCCAAGTGGGTAGAGGCTATCCCCACCCGAACTGATGATGCAAAGATTGTGTCTAAATTTTTGAAAGGAAATTTGTTTTCAAGGTTTGGATTTCCAAAGTTTCTAATTACAGATCAAGGTACCCATTTTTGTAATAGGACTTTGGAATCACTTTTGAAGAAATACGGTGTTAATCATAGGGTCTCTACGCCCTATCATCCTCAAACAAATGGAATGGCTGAGTTGTCTAATAGGGAGATCAAACAAATACTAGAAAAAACAGTGAACCCAAATAGAAAGGATTGGAGTTTGAGAATTGATGATGCTCTTTGGGCCCATAAAACAGCTTTCAAAACCCCCATTGGAATGTCACCATTTAGATTGGTCTATGGAAAGGCTTGTCAACTACCAGTTGAGTTATAACACAAATCCTTTTGGGCTGTAAAAACATGTAACATGAACCTATATTCTGCTGGGAAAGAAAGAAAATATTGTTTGCAGGAGTTGGAGGAGATCAGAAATAATGCATACGAAAGCTCCAAGTTATACAAAGAGAGAAGCAAAGCCTTTCATGATGGGAGGATTCTCAACAAAAACTTCAAGGAGGGAGACAAAGTTCTGCTATTTGATGCCAGATTGAAACTCTTCCCAGGTAAATTTCGTTCCAAATGGTCTGGCCCATTCATTGTTACTCATGTTTTTCCTTTTGGTGCAATACAGATTAAAGATACAGACAAAGAGACATCATTCACTATCAATGGGCATCGGTTGAAGCTATTTCGAGAAAATTTTAATGATCCTCCAGGGGAGGAAATTCAACTTCATGACACAGAATATAATTGATTCCAGGTTGTGTCTTTCCTTATCATTTATTTTTTCTTTGTCTTTAATTTCCTGAATTTCATGCTAAAAAAACTACACAATGAGGAGATTGCATAGAATAAGTGTGGGGGGGACACAGTAGATTTTTTTTTACGAACTTTGTTTTTGAAATTTTTTGTTGTCAAAATTTCATTCCATTTTTTTTCTTCTTTCTTCGTGTTTCCTTTTCAAAAAAAGGGGTTTTGGAATTTCTTGAATTTCATTTGAAACTTATGCCATGGAGTGAACAAACTTATCCTTTGAAACTAAAGATAAATGAATGCTGAATACGACATTGCTTTAAGTTCAAAAATTTGGAAAATTCTTAAAATGACCACTGATTTTTAAATATCATGGCACATATCACTGGCATTGTGATTGAAATTCTCATTCCTGTGAGGCCTCTGGACCCATTTTTAAATTTTCTTCACATTTACCTCTTTCTTGAGAGAACCAATTCGTGTTTGTTTAAACCAGAACATGATTTATTTCTATCAAAACTTGAGGGCTGAGATACGTGTGATTAAAATGATTGAGGCATTTGTTTGAATATTGGAGCCTCCTTTTCAAGATTATCCTTTTTATTTTGGCCTTCCTTGAACATTTTATCCTTCGTGAGCCCTTAGTAGCCATGTATAGCCTGTTAGGTTAGCCACATTACAAGCCAAATTTCCCTTTCCAACCTGCTCTGGAAGTATAAATGCATGATCTAGTTGAACTTAAGTGTGAAGGGGAAGATGACTCATGATGTGCTACCTCATTTGGTGTTGCTTTGGGAGAACATTTAAACATTGAAGGCGTATTTGTGATGCTGGAATATATTTTTCTGGGAGCTGTGCCTATCTGGAGCTCTCAAATGAAATGGAGCTGTGCCTATCTGGAGCTCGCAATGGAAATAAGTTGTGCCTATCTGGAGATTTAAAAAAAATTTCATACATTCTGCTGAAATATTGATGGAATGGGGTGGAAAACAGAAGATCAGAGCTGATTATTTTAAGAGAATATGGAGGAGACCATACATGAGCAAAAATTAGAATCATGCATTTCTAATTCAAAAAGAGCCAAACCCTCCTTATTCAGCCACAGAATTTTTCACATTTAAAACCTACCAACCCCAAGCCACAGAAAAACCTTGTAATGTCCTCATGATAATCACATGTTCTTGGTTCACATCAGGTGGAGAGGTATAAATTTATCAAGCCTATGGTAATTCTTTCATGAGTTGGATAAGAAAATCCTTGTTGTAAATCTATATTGTGTGCTGAGAGAAAAAAATGAATGTGAGGTAAGTGTGTTTTGTCCATGAGAAGAAAAAAATAAGTGGAAATGAATTGAATGATTTGAATTTATAATTTTAAATATTGTTCTTTAATGAGGCATGTTATCTTTTTAATTCATTGTGGTAAAATTGGTAAACTCCATTGGTATGTGTTTTATTTTTCTTGATACCGTGCTCACTTGTCCAGGAGTCCAAGAGCCAAGTGTGGGGGAATTGATAGAGATAATATTTCCAATATTTTTAATGTCTATTTAAATGATTTAAACCTCAAAAATTTAACAATTTGATCTTATTTGTAACAATTTTGGATTTATAGTGTGTTTTGGGATAAAAAGTTTAAATTTCATAATTCTGGATTTTTAACAGCTTTTTATCACAGGGGTATTTTGGTCATTTCTTATAAAATATATTTCCAAATTTTGTGATTCGAATTTTGTTTGAACCCTTATTTTATTTTCTTCAACTTTGTCTTCAGGACTAGGGGTTGAATCGATATTAATGGTGGCCAAAAAAAATTAATGAAGTTGAAAATTTCTTCCGGGCGGACTGCATTGACTCCACCATATTTATGGAAGCAAATTTCGGCCTACACTACTCCAAATGATGCGATTCTACCTGGATATGACGGAGGACTCCAAGCCTCGTCTCCTCAATAAATTACAAGCCGTTTGGAAGCCTTTATGATGGCCGTTTAGTGGTAGAATGTTGAAGGAATCTTCCAGGAAGCTTCATCCAGAGAAATCTATTTTTAATATAAAACCCATAAATCCTTCAATACGCGTCCAATTAATCAGACATTTTGAGGTTGGACGGCCAAGACATTGATGAACAATATTGATGAGGAGGTCCACGCGTGAATCGGCCATTTAATGGGTCTAAAACGCGACAACTTTGTGAAGATAAAATCTGCCTATAAAAGGATGGGAGCTCCTACCTCTCAAGATATTCTATTTTTCACCACACCACCCCTCACAAAAGGGAGTTGGCTTGAGAGAGAGAAGGTGAAGGTGGAGATTTTGATCCTTAAGAAGATGAAATTATTTTAATATTCAATAGAAAAGATGAAGGCTTCTCAAGTGATGGAAGGCAAAGCGGCAAGTGGTTGCGGACGGCGACACCCGACGGACACTCTCTTCCGAGTTTGGATTTTAATGTGTAATCTCTTTTTTTTTGAATTTCTCTTGAACCTATATTTTTGAATGAATCTGGTTGTTTTCTTTCTTAAATATATTTTCAACAAATTTGATTTGACCATTGTTCCATCTATAAAGTAGAACAATTGACTTCGCTATTTAAAATTCTTTGGTGAGGTTTTGTCATTGAGCATAGAGAATTCAATTAGGTTCAATTACTTGGAGGTATTTAAGTAATTGAATCACTTCTATAGGCGGGAAAAAAGTCATATTGAAGTCTTAAATATGGTGTCTTTTCAAATTTGAGTGTAAACCTAGGGGTCCTTGGGGGTACATTTAGGAATTTAAAATAAGAGATATTTTTTATATACAAGGAAGAGGGGAGTGTCCGAGAGGGTGAAGCTTGTCTGCAACTGCTATTTTTATTCTTGATTTCAAACCCACATTATCTTTCCTTTAAAATTATTTACGTTTAGAATTTAATTAAAATTTTATTTTCAAATTGTTAATCAAACCCCCATTTTCATTTCATTAAAAACAAACAAAACAACAAAAGTGATAGTTTTACAACTCGAACTGCAACCTCCTCGAGAGACAGCCCTGTGGTCACCACTGTGCTACATAAAAAGGGAAAATATTGATTGAGGGTTTCACGACAAAAACGCTCACATCAGATACTCAATGAAAATGATCAAGGATTAAAGGAATCCATAAATCATAATATAGTTAAATTAACATTTATATTATAATCAGAATAATTTGAGTTTAGACAATATAGAACCACAAATATTAAATTAAAAACATTAGACAAATCATATTGATAACATTGTCAAAAATCATTTATTTATATATTTAAAATATAAATAAAATTCGTTATAAATTTTTGAAAACAATACAAAGGAATGTTACATGCATAACCCAAGAATAACTCGGTGAGTCAAGAATACCCAAAATTATAATATATGAGATCTAAAAATTCCAAACTATCATTATCCACCTTTATTATTCATTAAAACACAAATTTGAAACTAAAAAAATAAAATCATGTAAATACCATTGTTTTATAATAACAAAAAATCAAAGGAAGCCTATCAGGACCCGTCCTTGGGGCCCGTGCCGTGACTACCCCAAATCCACCTTCCATAGGCCAGGGGCTGGCGACTAGCACCAAGGCGTAAATCCCAGAAAAAGGGAAGGCATTGCCTTTAAAAAGTAAACAAGCACCACAGAGTAAGCAAGAGAAAAGGTAAAAACTAAGAAAAAACTGTAACAAGCTATGCTAAAAGTAAAAGGGGCCGGAAATACAAGCCCAACTATAATGTACAACTGAAAGGGGTAAACAGAAATTGAAAAGAAAAGCCGCAGCGTCGAGCCATCCTCTGGAAGTCCCACCTGAAGGGTGGGTACAGATAGCCACCACTGCTCCTCGGGTCCACCTGACCGCTCTGAGTATGTACCGCCCAGTGGTCCACCTCCAGGTACCTTCCTGCTCCGCAAGCCTCCACCACGATCAGCGTTGTCCGTCGTCTGCATCCAACACAACAAAGAGCCGGACTAACCCGTGCAGGGGTGAGTATAACGATACTCAGTGGGGACCCCGAGACCCTCAAGGTCTCACTAAAACCAACTAGGATAACCACAAAGATCTCAACAGATAACCTCTACTTAGGTATATGCCCATACATATACCTAAATTACCAAGTAACCCATCTCAATAATGAGGAAACACAAAGATCAAAGACTCAGATCAAACCAGGATTTTCATTATCGAAACCACAACTGATGAAGAACCTCGTCTCTAGAGTGTACAGTGGTCATGTCACGACTCTGAGGTACTACTCACTGACCTAAGACTGCTGTAGTACTCCACCTATCGAGTATTGCGGGCCACCTGCAACAACCAAGCGCTCCCCCATGCTGCTACAACCAAGCGCTCTCCCGTCATGGGTCTGCCGCTACAACCAAGCTCTCCCCTGTGCCGCTACAACCAAGCACACCTCTGTCGTGGGTTTGCCGCTACAACCAAGCGATCCCCTGTGCCGCTACAACCAAGCGCACCTCTGTCGTGGGTTTTCCGCTACAACCAAGCGCTCCCATGTGCTGCTACAACCAAGCGCACCTCTGTCGTGGGTTTTCCTCTACAACCAAGCGCACCTATGTCGTAGGTCTGCCGCTACAACCAAGCGCTTCCCACTGGGCTTTTTGTAACACTCTGAGACGTTCGATCAGTATTGGTCAGGTCTCAGTCGGCTACGTGGTCTCCGTATTCCTCACGCTCGTCTCCGTGAGGGTCTGATCCACGAGCTGTTGGTCGTTTCTACAAGTATCTCAATGTCCCATGAAGAAGTATCTCAAAGAACCGCCTCGTCATAGAGGTCTCAACACAACAGACGGTGCGTCAATCAGACGCCCGGTCTGTGAGTTACTAGCCCTTTCGTCCCAGGGGCCCAGTTGGTTTCGTGAGCGAACCAACCCGGTCGTATCTCAACTGTACTCCAAACTCTCTTAGGGTATACTCATAGGGATCGTTTCTCAACGTGATCAACAACGCCGCAGACGGTTCGTCAAACGGACGTCCTGTCTGAAAGATATCAGCTTTTCCGTTCCAGGGGCCCGGTTGGATTTCAGGTACAATCCAACCCGGCCGTATCTCAACTGCATCCAAAACTCGGGAGAAGTACGCCAAAAGTTCCGTCTCATCAAGAGGAATTCAACGAAACAGACGTCGCGTCAATCGGATGCCCGGACTGTGAGTTTTTGGCTTTTTCGTTCTAGGGGTCCGGTTGGTTTCATGAGCGAACCAACCCGACCGCACTCCGACGACATCCAAACCTCGAGCGGAGTAAGACCAAAGATCCGTCTCACTTATATGAAATCAACAAAGTCGACGACACGTCATTCGGACGTTCGGAACTCATGTTACGAGCGTTTCCACCCCGAGGGCCCGGTTGGTTTCGTGTACGAACCAACCCGGCCGAACCCAAAGTTCTCCGAAACCTTGAGTGTAATATACCGAAACGACCGTCTCGATCCAAGGATCGTGTTTCCGCTGAAGACGAGTCGTTTGGAGGCCCATAGCTCATGTTACGGGCTTTTGAACGAAAGTGGTCCGAAAACGGGGGTCTGGGCCCGGGGCGACCCGGCCCAACCCCCCCTGGGTCGGCCGAACCGGGTCGACCCGACCCGGCGGGGCCCGGCCCGGCCCAGCCCGGCTCGGTCCGACTTGGTCCGGCTCGGTCCGGCTCTGTCCGGCCCGACCGGCCAGCCGCGGCTCGGCCAGCATGGCCGAGCCGAATCGCGGGCGGGGTGCGCGGCTCCCCCGCCCTTTGCCGCTAATTGGGGCCGGCGTTTCGCCGGCCGCCTCCCTTCCAGCGGCGCGCCGCCTCCACCTTCCGCGGACCACCAGACGCACTCCAGTGGTCCATTCATTCTGCCGTCATCACCTATGGTCCCCCCGGGACCCCACCTTCACTACGAAGGGACTCAAACGCCCAAACGGCCTGCTTCGTCGTCGCCCGTCAATCCGCATGTCAAAACGAAACGCGCCATCTTCGTGGTTCTCCGGCGTGGCGTGCTGGCGCCGCGCCCCTTCTCCGTGGATCCGCTCCGGCAGCGGCGCCTTTGACTTCCTTCGACGCAGCGCAACAGCGTCGCGTTCTTGTTCGACTTCTCGACGTGGCGCGACGGAGTCGCGTAATACTTGCCGAGCAATTATCGCGTGGTGCGACGACACCACTCCATCCCGTTCCATTCACAAAGAGACAATCATGAACATATGAGGGGGTTAGGCCGTGTTTGTGCAGTCTGACCCCCCTCTCGTTAAACGATAACAAATAGTCGATTAACCACGAAATTCGACGGCTAGAATCAAGAATGGAAATAATTTAATAAAATAACATTAATCCCCTACCTCGGTTCACGAACGGAGTTCGTCAACAACCCGTGGAAGACGAGCGTCGCGGAGGTCGTTCGTCGTGAGGAAAGAATGTCGACGTCACGAAGCGAGGATTCGAAGTTCTTTGACGGCGATTTTGACTCAGAAATCTGTCACGGATGAGACGACACAGAAGAAGAACATCGCGTCGTGGATACGGCATCGCGGAAGAACCGTGTTCTTCGGCGGAGAAGTTCTTCGTTGAAGAACGGTGTTCTTCGCATTCTTCGTCGAGGTTGAAGAAGATGAAGAAGAAGTAGAAGAAGATGCTTCCCAACTCTCTCAAGGTGACAAAACTCTAACAAAAAATAAAATAAGACTCTTTCTTATTTTATTAACACATCAACACATTTCAATTTCAATAGTTTGAAATTCAATAACCACAGACAACTCACCTCATTAAACTCATTACATTTATGTCATAGGTTATAACTTAAGTTAACATAATTTAAGTGGGAGTTGAGGGGGGTTTTAGAGGATATGAAGAGGTGGGGTTCGTGTGGGCCCCACCACCCTCATAACCTCCCAAGGGAGGTTGGGTGGTTACCCAACTTCCATCAAGAGCTAACACTTAGAGTAAAATAATAAAAAGTGTAGTGTAATTATAAAATAAACTTCCACAATTTTTTTATCAACACTTGTGTAAACGCAACTCCGGAACAGGAGTTCCTAAGCAATTACCGGCGCTGCGGTTCCATAGGTTCCCTCAGAATTCGATTCCGGGCACCGGTTCAAAAGTTACAAAAACCCGCTCGTTTGTTCACTGAACGTACTCGAGCCAAACTTCAGAAATTGATTCCGGGCACACCGGGCCTCGGAATCAGGCGCCGTCAGAAACTGCGTTCTTGTAAAACTCCAGAGAAAATTAAGAAAAAATTTTCCTTGAAATTTCCGGGTCTTTACATTACTCCCTCTTCAGGGATTTACGTCCCCGTAAAGCTTCAACACAATCTAGGGTCACAAAAGCGGTACAAAGCACGCATCTTGAGACTTCTGCTCCAATGTGCTCACTTGGAAGTTCCCGTACTGTCAAAGAAAGTGCACTCGAGGAATTGATCGTCCTCGTAGGATCTTCTCCTATCGATCCTCGATCCCCACTAGACCTCTGTGCATGTCGCCCTATCATCGCCGTCAAGCTCCCCATGGTCAATGATGTTCGTCGGGTCGTGCACGTATCTCCTCAGCTGAGATACGTGGAAGACGTCGTGCACCCGGTGCAACTGAGGTGGTAGAGCTAGGCGATAAGCCACCTCGCCAATCCTGCTGAGGACCTGGAAGGGTCCGATGAAGCGTGGAGATAACTTTCCGCCTCAGCCAAATCTCAGTATACCACGTCAAGGTGAGACCCGCAAGAAGACGTGGTCGCCATCCTCGAACTCTAGTGGCCTCCTCCTCCTGTCAGCGTATGACTTCTGCCGGCTCTGAGCTGTCCTCATCTACTCCTGAATGACCTGGACCTTCTCTATCGTGGCCTAGACCACCTCTGGTCCCACAAGAGATGCTATGATTTCTCCCTTGACGATAAGATAAATCCGGTCTCATCCCCTAGATGAACCACGTTCTTTTGCCTAATACAGTCAATCTGGACAGGGATGATACTAATCCATACCAAGGATGACGTCGTAAGGCCTCGACGCTACTACCAAGATATCCAACCGTTACTCTCACCTCCAAGGGTTGAGTAACACTGTCGGCATCAGTGTGTGGTGACTCGGTCTCCTCCAGTAGATGTCTCACAAGTGAGGGTGAAGTCAACAGTCTAAACCGGAACCTCTTAGTAACAATACAAGATAGTACAGGGAAGTAAACTCCACAAGAAAAGGTGTCTTTTACTACTGTAGCTCATGTACAAAGACAGAAAGCCTCCACAAACAGACATCAACAAAACTAGAAGAAACATAAACAAAAGTATCCAGGTATAGAGCTAGTCTCGCTCCTATCCATCTGCTCCCGGAACTCCATGATCGTTGGCCTCAGCTGCCTGAAGCTGAGCTCTCCCATGTCCTCCTGTCCCCTGCGGTCGGGGTGACCTCCTGGTGGTGGTGGTGGCAACACCCCGAAGCGTCATCCACCTCCAGCTGCATGGCCAGCTCTACTGCCATGGCCGCCTGCTCCTTGCGGCCCGCCCTGATCGAACCTCTGCCTCTGCCTGGGGGACCCTTCTACCATCTTCTGGACATCCGTATGGCGGGTCGGACAGTCACGAGCCATGTGACCAATCCTGCCGCAGGAGTAACACTTCCCTCTCATGGAAAGTCGTTGTCCACCCCGAGTGCCTCGCACAAATGATCCAGAGTCATGCTGTCGACCACCTATAGGTCTAGTCCTCTTGGAGCCCTGCGTCACCTGTCTACTGCCCACTGTAGAAGACTCTGCCGCATGCCGGCAAGTGGTGGGTCCTGCTGCTGGAGACTGCTCAGCAAGGAAACTCTCCACTAAGAGGGCTCGCTCCAACACCCCTGCATGAGTCAGAATGTTGAGGGAGATCATCGAAGCTCTGATCTCGTGCCTCAGTCCATACTCGAAGGTTCGGGCCTGGAAGAATGGGTCCCGTACCATATCTGTGGAGTAGCGTGAGAGATCAGTAAATCTCGTCGAGTACTGGGCCACTGTCATGCTGCCCTGCCACAGCTGTAGTAGCTCCTGGATGCGTACCGCTCGGAGGGTGGCTGGGACAAACTCTGAGCGGAAGAGGATCTCGAAGTCCATCCAAAGAAGAGATGCCTCATCGTGCACCTGGAGCATCAAGCTCCACCATCGGCCCGCTGCTGCGTGTAGTAGGCTCGGAACGAGGATCACCATGAGGTCTGATGGTGTCCTCACTAGCCTGAAAACTCGTACGACCGCCTCCAGCCAGTCCTCGGCTGCCTGGGGGTACGTCTCCCCGTGGAACCAGGGCGTTCACTGGTGCTGGAACTCATACAGTTCACTAAGGCGATGTGCATCGTCAGCGGCTGGGGCTGGTAGCATCGGTGGCTTGGCGGGTATAGGTATCACCGGTGCCTCAGATGTCAAAGGGCCTTGTACCGAGTCCTCGATGCTCGGTGGGCTCTCGCCACGCACATCGCTGGGAACCCTAGCTGGCTGCCATCGTGGGGCCATCCTGAAAAGGAAACAGGTGCGCCACGGTCAGAACAGTATACCTGGTGAGCTGACATAAAGTAATCACAAAGAAAACTTGAAACACACATGCAATCAATGTTTTTGTGCATTAAGTCGGAAATCAGAAGTCAGGGTCCTGGTGTACGGATACGTCGGCCGCCGCACCAACACTGGACTCCCTGGACTGATAACCACACTCAATACGCTAAACACTATTGCTTCACATAGAAAAGATCAGAGTTCGCGGTAGAACCTTACTCCTTTGATACCAATTTGTCACGACCCGTCCTCGGGGCCCGTGCTGTGACTACCCCAAGCCCGCCTTCCATAGGCCAGGGGCTGGCGACTAGCACCAAGGCGTAAATCCCGGAAAAAGGGATGGCATTGCCTTTGAAAAGTAAACAAGCACCACAGAGTAAGAAAGCGAAAAGTTAAACAATAAGAAAAAACTGTAACAAGCTGTGCTAAAAGTAAAAGGGGCCAGAAATACAAGCCCAACTGTAAAGTACAACTTAAAGGGGAAAACATCAACATAAAAGAAAAGGCGCAGCGTCGAGCTATCCTCTGGAAGTCCCACCTTAGGGGTGGGTACAGAGAGCCACCACTGCTCCTCGGGTCCACCTGACCACTCCGAGTATGTCCCGCCCAGTGGTCCACCTCCAGGTACCGTCCTGCTCCGTAAGCCTCCACCACGATCAGCACTGTCTGTCGTCTGCATCCAACACAACGAAGTGCGGGCATAGCCCGTGCAGGGGTGAGTATAACGATACTCAGTGGGGACCCCGAGACCCTCAAGGTCTCATTAAAACCAACAAGGATAAGCACAAATAATATCTCAACAGATAACCTCTACTTAGTTATATGCCCATACATATACCTAAGTTACCAAGTAACCCATCTAAATCATGAGGAAACACAAAGATCAAAGACTCAGCTCAAACCAGGATTTTCATTATCGAAACCGCAACTACTGAAAACCTCGTCTCTAGAGTGTACAGTTGTCCTGTCACGAATCCGAGGTACTGCTCACTGACCTAAGACTGCTGTAGTACTCCACCTATCGAGTACTGCGGGCCAGCTGCTACAACCAAGCACTCCCCCGTAACGCTACAACCAAGCGCTCTCCCGTCGTGGTTCTGCCGCTACAACCAAGCGCTCCCCTGTGCCGCTACAACCAAGCTCACCTCTGTCGTGGGTTTGCCGCTACAACCAAGCGCTCCCTTGTGCCGCTACAACCAAGTTCCCCTCTGTCGTGGGTTTGCCGCTACAACCAAGCGCTCCCCTGTTCCGCTACAACCAAGCGCACCTCTGTCGTGGGTTTTTCGCTAAAACCAAGTGCACCTCTGTCGTGGGTCTGCCACTACAACTAAGTGCTTCCCACGGGGCTTTCTGTAACACACCGAGTCGTTCGATCAACATTCATCAGGTCTCAGTCGGCTACATGGTCTCCGTATTCCGCGCGCTCGTCTCCGTGAGGGTCCGATCCACGAGTTTTTGGTCATTTATACAATTATCTCAATGTCCCACGAAGAACTATCTCAATGTACCACCTCATCATAGGGGTCTCAACGCAACAGACGACACGTCAATCGGACGCCCGGTCTGTGAGTTACTATCCCTTTCGTCCCAGGGGCCCGGTTGGTTTCGTGAGCGAACCAACCCGGCCGTAACTCAACTGTACACCAAACTCTCTTAGGGTATACTCATAAGGATCGTTTCTCAACGTGATTAACAACGCCGCAGACGGTTCGTCAAACGGACGTCCTGTCCGAATGATATCAGCTTTTCTGTTCCAGGGGCCCGGTTGGATTTCGGGTACAATCCAACCCGGCCGTATCTCAACTGCATCCAAAACTCGGGCGAAGTACGCCAAAAGTTCCGTCTCATCAAGAGGAATTCAACGAAACAGACGGCGCGTCAATCAGACGCCCGGTCTGTGAGTTATTGTTTTTTTCGTTCCAGGGGCCCGGTTGGTTTCGTGAGTGAACCAACCCGACCACACTCCGACGACATCCAAACCTCGAGCAGAGTAAGACAAAAGATTCGTCTCACTTAGAGGAAATCAACAAAGTTGACGGCACATAATTCGGACGTCCGGAACTCATGTTACGAGCGTTTCCACTCCGAGGGCCCGGTTGGTTTCGTGTACGAACCAACCCGGCCAAACCCAAAGTTCTCCGAAACCTTGACTGTAATATAAAGAAACGACCGTCTCGATACAAGGATCGCGTTTCCTCTGACGGCGAGTCGTTTGGAGGCCTGTAGCTCATGTTACGAGCTTTTGAGCGAAAGTGGTCCGAAAATGGGGGTCTGGGCCCGGGGTGACCCGGCCCGACCCCCCTGGGCAGCCGAACTGGGTCGACCTGAACCGGGTCGACCTGAACCGGGTCGACCCGACCCGGGTCCGACTCGGTTGGGCCTGGCCCGGCCCGGCCCGGCTCGGTCCGGCTCGGTCCGGCTCGGTCCGGCCAGACCGGCCAGCCGCGGCTCGGCCAGCGTGGCCGAGCCGAATCGCGGGCGGGGTGCGCTGCTCCCCCGCCCTTTACCGCTAATTGAGGCCGGCGGTTTGTCGGCCGCCTCCCTTCCGGCGGAGTGCCGCCGCCGCCTTTCGCGGACCACCGAACGCACTCCGGTGGTCCATTCCTTCTACCGTCTTCGCCTATGGTCCCCCTGGGACCCCACCTTCACTACGAAGGGACTCAAACGCCCAAACGGCCTGCTTTGTCGTCGCCCGTCAATCCGTATGTCAAAACAAAACGCGTCGTCTTCGTGGTTCTCCGGCGTGGTGTGCTGGCACCGCGCCCCTTCGCCGTGGCGCCGCTCCAACCGTGGCGCCTTCGACTTCCTTCGACGCGAAGCGACGGCGTCGCGTTCTTGTTCGACTTCTTGGCGTGGCGCGGCGTCGTCGCGTAATACTTGCCGAGCAATTCTCTCGTGGTTCGACGGCACCACGCCATCCCGTTCTATTCACAAAGAGACAATCATTAACATAGAAGGTGGTTAGGCCGTGTTTGGGCGGTCCGGCCCCCCTCTCGTTAAACGATAACAAATAGTCGATTAACCACGAAATTCGACGGCTAGAATCAATAACGGAAATAATTTAATAAAATAACAATAATCCCCAACCTCGGTTCCGGAACGGAGTTCATCAACGACCCACGGAAGACGAGCGTCGCAGAGGTCGGGCGTCGCGGGGAAAGAACGTCGACGTCGCGAAGCGAGGATTCGAAGTTCTTTGACGACGATTTCGTCGCGGAAATCCGTCACGGAAGAGACGACGCGGAAGAAGAACGCCGTGTCGCAGATACGGCATCGCGGAAGAACCGTGTTCTTCGGCGGAGAAGTTCTTCATTGAAGAATGGTGTTTTTCACGTTCTTCGTCGAGGTTGAAGAAGATGAAGAAGAAGAAGAAGAAGATGCTTCCCAACTCTCTCAAGGTGACAAAACTCTAACCAAATATAAAATAAGACTCTTTCTTATTTTATTAACACATCAACTCATTTGAATTTCAAGAGTTTGAAATTCAATAACCACACACAACTCACCTCATTAAACTCATTACATTTAAGTCATAGGTTATAACTTAAGTTAACATAATTTAAGTGGGAGTTGAGGGGGGTTTTAGAGGATATGAAGAGGTGGGGTTCGTGTGGGCCCCACCACCCTCATAACATCCCAAGGGACGTTGGGTGGTTACCCAACTTCCATCAAGAGCTAACACTTAGAGTAAAATAATAAAAATTGTAGTGTAATTATAAAAAAAACTTCCACAATTTTTTTATCAACACTTGTGTAAACGCAACTCCGGAATAGAAGTTCCTAAGCAATTACCAGCGCTGCGGTTCCATCGGTGCCCTCAAAATTCGATTCTGGGCACCGGTTCAAAAGTTAGAAAAACCCGCTCGTTCGTTCACTGAACGTACCCGAGCCAAACTTCGGAAATTGATTCCGGGCACACCGGGCCTCGGAATCAGGCACCGTCAGAAACTGCATTCTTGAAAAATTCCAAAGAAAATTAAGAAAAAAATTTCCTTGAAATTTCTGGGTCTTTAAAAAGCCCTTGTAATTGACCTCGAAAATATACCCAAAAAATATCATAATTAATCCATAAATAATAACCAAGATGGATCCATACAATCCACCAAAGATATCAAGTTACTATAGGTCAACATGTAGGTTAACCGCTTTCTAGAAAAATAGTGACGAACAAAAAGAACGCAACCTGTAGAAACTATCATGATGAAGTGGATGTGGAGACCCGATGGTTTCAATTTAATTCGAAATTGATTTTTTGGAATTAATCATGGTATAAACATTTAGATAAATATTTTTAAGATAATGTAAAGGAGAGCAAAGAGAAGAAGAGGAGGTGGTCGTATCTTCCATGTAGATAATATCTTTTAGAATCATATTTATATAAGGGGTAGGAAATAATATCAGAAGTTACTAAAGATACATGAGAAGGGATATAAAGTGTATGAGTGTAATCAGGTTTAATTGAACCCCAATTTTTCAAATAATATGTGAATAGATAGATCAAAATTGTAACACCCTGATACTTTATGATAATTTTTTTTGCAAATAAATTTAATTTCATCGATAGCTCAGGATTCACAAAACACCAATTCTAAATAAACTATATTATAGTATAATATTATATCTTATAAATTATTTTATAGTATTTAATACTCATAAAAAAAAATATTATATATAATTGTTTTAGGTAAATAAAATATATTGAAAAATCGTTACATGTTTTATTATTATTTCCTAAAAATGGTTTTTATGGATTTTCATGAGAAAAAAAAAATTATTCTAATTTTAGAAAATTTATTAGATGAAATAAAATTTCTTTTTTAAATCATCATATCAAAAGTTCCATATCCTGAAATTTATTATTTTTCTGAAATATTTTTTTATAATGAATAGTGAAGAAATACAAATTTCTCTAATACTATAAATTATTTTCATTAAATCTAGTAATTTAAGGATCCAATTATTTTTTAGATTTTGAATTAATGTGAAATATTATCCATTTTATTTAGAATAATATTATTAATTCCAATTTACTATGAAATATTCATTATTTAAATATAAGTTATTTTTTATGCTTAACAATGATTTTTTTCTAAAAATTGGTTATTATTTTCATTTTACATAATTAAATTAAATTTTATTTCTACCAAATATAGAGATTTAATCCTAAAAATAAATATTATATTTGGAATTATAGGGTTAATTTTTTTTTGAAAAGTTCCCTTTTTATTTTTGGTTATTATGAAGTGTAGACGTGGTAAATAGTTGTCACCTCGCTATTATTAAAGTGAGTAACAAATAGATAAAACCCGGAGATATTATCTCAATATCAACATAAACCATTCATTTCGTTCATTTAATAGAATATATTAGACCATTCATAGCCCATATTTTAATATATTTAAATTTAAATAATAACATAAAAAACTTATAAAACACCATAAAACACTTATTAAAGCAGTAGAAACATCATGTTCATGTTTTTAAAATCTATAAAAATAATATTATTTGGGTGATTTATAGTGGATCATGAATTTTATTTGTTAATATAGAAGATTATGGGTTTTTTAAAAGGGATATATTTTAAATCCATCAATTTCATGTCTTTTTCAAATTAAAATTATTTAAATAGTTCCTAAAATAAAAAATTATTGCACGTTATGATAAAAAAAAATTAATAAATTATTTCGCAGTCCAAATAATATTTCACAAGGAAAATAAAGATTAAATATGGTTAAAAAATTCAACCCATCAGCATTTATGATCCAAATTACAATTTATAAGTAATGTTATAACCCTTTAATTTTATAAAACTCATTACTATAGTTACAAATACAATTTTTTAACCATGAGGTTAATGTAAAAGATAAGGTTTAAAATGGAAAAAAAACCTGTATAATTTTTTTTGATGTAAATATTTCATCATTATAAACTTTTTTTAATATATACCAATTTTGATTCATTTTCTATAATGAATAAATTATATTTTAATATTATTTGTAATTACATGTGTGTCATTTCCCTCCTTTATTAATTGACACACCTTCTTTCTATTCATTAAACCAATTTGAGCCTTCTTTTACAAAAAAACCTAAATATTTATCTTATAAAATTACATAGGAATGAGTTTTAGGTATTTTAATTTTTTAATACATTATAAGTGACCTTATAAAGCGATCTAAAGAAGGCTTATTGAAAAATAAGTAATCTTCTTTCCCGACATCTTTAAATTTATTTATTCGTATATTTTATAAAATATATTTTATTAAACATAAAATAATAACTTTAGTATCATAAATATAATAAAATGTTATTATTTTTATGGAACTAAAATTTTCCATCCAATTTTCTATCAAATGGGAAGTGATATTATCACTCGTGTGTACGCATGGACTACCGACTACATGTAGTAATGCAATTAATTTTGCTTCACCATTACTCAATGATTATTATTATTGTGGGATTAATGTTTATATATGATATTATTGAAATATTTATTATTTAGTAAATATAATTCCATATTTATCAACTTACCTTTTGATTTGATGGAAAACAATAATATCTCTCATGTGAATGTGTGGACTACCACCTCCATGAAGCAATGAAATTTATTTTTTATTTTACATGGATGGGAATAATGATATATTTAACAAATATATATAACATGTGTGATATAATAATTATTATTAAAATTTGAATAATTATTCACCATTAATTTTTCCTTCATTCAAATGCTGAAAAAAATGTCCATGCATACATACGGCCTAACATCTCTATCAATAGTGTAATTAATTTTTCTATCTCTACATCTTATGGAAGATTATGATTATTTATATATTTAATATTCATGATATTTATATCATAAATAAAATTATTTTAATTATTTATTCATGATAAACATATAGTTATAAGAATTACCAAAAAAATTCAGATGAAAAATTAAATCGTTAGCACTCAATGATGACGATATTGATATAGAATTATTTATAAATGGGTATTGAAACATAATAATTTTTTCATGTATGATATAATAACATTATAAATGAATTATTTATAATATTATGGAAAATTAAAATTTACTAAAATAAGATTAAATCACTTTCACGACAAGTCAAACTCAATTAAATCGTTTATGTTATATTCTCATTGTTTATTAGGATTTTTTATTCATAGATTCCAATAATTACATTTCATTATATAAATCTCAAGAATCAAATTATTTTTTTATCATCAATTAATTTCTTAAGAATTAATATTTACCATTATTTTCCCTCAATTCATGTACTTAAGGTACTCAAAGAACATTTTTTGGAAAACCGACTCTATTTCTCTCTTCAACCAAAAATATTTTTTCATTCATATCCATTTTTTATAAAAAATGTTTCAAGAATTTTTTTAATATTTAAAAATTATTTTTTAATTAATTCTTAAACATGTCATAATTTTAATAAAAATAGTTTAAATTGAGTATTCTTTTTTTTTGAATGAGTATCATTTAATTTTTTACTGAAAATGTGAAAGGAATAGTTTTTTGATATACATGGGATGAATGAAATTTACCTATAATATGAACACTCAATTATTTTAGGCATACAATGCATGTTTCTATGGATATTTTAAATAAAAATAATCATCTTATTTTTTTTGTAAAGTTTTATATTTTAACACATGATTTGAAAATGAAATGGAAATTTTCCTCAATAATTATTCTAGTGATCTTTATAATTAATTTTTCATCTTTGATAACATCATTTGATGTTACATTTAATTTAAAGGGGATATGATTTAAAAATTCCATATTTATTCTTTCTATGGATAATTTATGGTTATGATGGTGAAATATCCTTGAAACCCATTTTCTATTCCACATGATAAGATGTGATGACTGTTTTTATGATCTTAGGAAATATAAATAAATTTATTTCATATTCTGAGATGTGTTTTCCTTGAATTATATATCACTTTAATGAATTGGGTAATTAAAATTATTCTATGACATCTATGTTTACACTAGAGGTTATCGTAAAAATGAAAAAAGCTTTAGGGGAGGTTATCCCAAACCCAAAAGAGTGTACATGAAAGGTTATCCCAATCCTGAAACATGTAAGCATACAATTTTTCTATCAATAAAATTTTATGAATGAATTTTTAAATATAATTGAAAATTTATTTTTTTATTACTATTTCACAAAAGTTTCAACTATTTTATGACATGGCATGATACCAATATTATGTGCTCATGGATATTTTATATTGATTCCTTTTGGATTCATGTCCTTTAAACAGGTGTGATTTATTCCATGAATCATTTTTATGATCTAGAAATTCAAATGTATGATTTTAAAAGGTTACTATCACGTTATCATACCCAATATATCATGTTATGTTTAAATAATAATTTTTATATTCCTTTTTTACCCTTACTGATCAACTTATCTCAATCTTTATTTTGTTTTTAATTCGTCAGCATATAAAGAAACATTTAATGCATGATACATCTAATAAGGGTGAAAATTACGAAAAACTAGGTGGGGTATAGTGTAGACCTTATATGAACCAGATGTTTATGTATCCATGTTTCTAAATATACTAATCCATTATGTTTCTAACTTGCATTATAATGATAGTTATTGAATTATTCGCTAATAAAACAGGAAATTTATGTTTAAAAATTATGGGTTTCTATAGTTGGTATCATAGAATGGATTAGATACCCTTGGAATCTAAGATGAGGAAATTTTATTGATAACCCTTATGATAATCATCTATATAAGATAACATCATATGGTATAGTAAGGGAAGATGTGTGGTTTTCTGAGAGAAATCTCATGTCTAGATACTATAAGTGTACTTGGTTTTTTCACAGATACAATTAGGGATAATAAACATGAAAGTATTTTTCCAATTATATCTGAGAAATAATATATTTCATGATGATCGTTCACTTAATGTTCACCTTATTTTACCCTCATGAGGGATATTATTTGGTTAATTCACATTTCATTTGTAGTCCATCATGAAAGACTTGAATATATGGTGATCTGGGATGACTTATGTTAAACCCAATGTTTCAATTATTTAAAAGATGATTTCAGTATTTATACATCCATTAAATTATTTTTCTTGATTGTGTGGTATCCTACTAGGATTATAGTTGCTCACACAATGATTTTAGGATTTAGTAAATTGATAGAACTGGAAGGAACCTTGTTAATGTTGAATGAGACTGGAAATGAAATAATTGTAATCCAAATAAAATAATTTTTAAGGTATATATAGTGTAAAATATAATTACTATTATTATATAAATTTTAATTCTATAAACCATCCTATTAAATATTTCAATGGAGGGAACACCATTCTTTTATGTCCTTTATGGGAAACATCCACCTTATTTTAGTGGATCTTGTAATCCACTCATTGATAATAAATGAATTAGTACCATTGCAATTATATTTTCCATTCTCAAGTGTTTAGATTAATAAACATTCATTTAGTTAATCTATAATTTTGAAATGGAAGCAGGTCAATAGTGGACTCTCATCAAGAACACAAAACAATGAAAAAATATTGACTTCTTAGTGTCAGATGAGATTATAAGGTTATTTTTTAAAAATTAATATACTCTTTTGTTAATAAAAATATTTATAAGAAATTCCATGAGTTTTTTAAGAATATTATGATTCTTTTAGTGTATATGAATAAAATTTTATAGGAATTCTAATATATTATTCAGGTGTTATCATTGAAAAGGAATGTAATATTGATAAATTATTTAGTGACACAAACCATGTATCTAAATTGAATTGGCCGTAAGGGTCATCATCAGTTATGAAGAATTAATTTTATGTGCTATAATGGTAGAAACATAGATTTTATTGATCACTAAATATCATGGTTTGTATTAGAAAATAATGAAATAATTCAAAGGAAACTCTAATATTAAAAACCATGGCTGGATGAAGATAATCCATCTATTATACTTGATGTGTGGAAGGATACATATTTGATATATAAATAAGTGGACTAGAATAATATTTAAGTACTAAAAGGATGGTTATCAGGAAATTAAATGTTGAATGGTTGGGAATAAGTTGTCCAATATTAGAGGATATGATTCATATAATTTACCACACACACTTTATTATTTAAAATACAATAATTGTGTGTGTTTTGATAAATACTACTCCCATTGGAATGATAATGTGTATGATTGATTTCAAAATCATCTTAACACTAGAGAAGAATTTAAATATCAAGAAATAAATATTTGTTTTGTGGGGTGTGATAATTAAGTGATGAAAGGTACACTTACCATCCACTCTATAATTGGTAATTTCTTATTTATTCCAGATCTACCCAATATTTAATATCTGAATAATTTTATATGGGTATGAAAATACCACCTCAATGATTAGATATTTAATAGTAAGTAAAATTCCATAAATTAATGATGATAGCATCTAATGCATATAATTATTCTCTGATTGAAATTTATTGGAATGTGATTCTTGAAAATCTGATTATTCTCCCAATAGGTGAATATTATTTTATCTTGTGCGTGGATTTGATATCTTTACATAAATACCTCATAATGTTTTATGAAATGGAATCCAAGATTTATATTCTAAACTGACCAATGATTTTCTATATGGGTGATGTTAATGATGAACTTCTAATAGATATTTAATCCCTTGCAGGGGCCTTGTGTTCAATTCAAAAGTGTTTTAAATCTCAAATTGTTGGGGATATACTCAACATTAATTATATTCCCATTGCATGATAATTTTTTGTTGTTTTATAGGAGAATTGTTTGGCCTTCCTCCAAATCATGATGTTGTGGTTTTAGTTGAAATCATTCCTTGTTTTACACCTATATTAATGACTTCTTAAAAATACACATGATTGAGTTTCATGAATTGAAATAGAAACCCCTGAAGAATCATGAAAATGGATTTATTCATCTATGTGTTTCACTATAGGGTGAACATATAATTTTTTAAGAAGATATATGGATCAATGGGACTATTCATTAATTTTTGGTAACATTGTAAGATCAAAATAAACATGAAGTATATTTTTCCACATATTGATTAATTGTTTGATTAATTGTTAGCGGAACAATATTATTCCAATATTTATCTTTGATCTAGATTTTATATTTTGATGGTAAAAAGTGATTACATACCCATGATTGGATTCTATATGAGTTAGGGACACAATTTATTTATTTTTATTCCATTTGATATTACCAATTTTCCTAGTATCTTCAATGATTTAATGAATAGTGTTTTTAGAGATTACCTATATGTTTTTGTGGTGGTATTTATAGATAATATTATTTTATATTAAAAAGAATGGAAGAGTTTGAATATCAATTAATTCCTCTAATTAAGACCCTAAAGAAGGAATTGTTGTATAAAAAAATTAAATGGATTGACTAATAAATATATATTATTTAATTTTTGGGTCATATATAATTTTTGAGGGAATATCAATGGATCAATAAAATATGGATTCTATTGAAATTTTTCCATGTTCAACTTTTATGAAATTTATTTTTATTTCTCTTGGTTTTAATGGACATTATTGATTATTTGTAGTGAATTTCCCATGACAATCTAATCCTCTCAATATTTTAACAAGGAAGTGATATGGGTTCCTTTGGACATACGATTGTGATAAAAATTTCAAGTAACTAAAATAAAAGTTAGTCAATGCACCAGGGATTAATTTTCCATATAGTGGATAAAGATTTATTATATATAGTGATGTATCAATGAAGTTATGGGGATGAATTCACATGAATAATTGTATGGTGATTTCTTATGCCTCATTCCAATTAATCTTCCATGATAAATAATAACCAAATCAAGAATTTGAGTTACCTATAGCAACCTTTTCATTAAAAATATAGATGCATTATCTTTATGGATAATTTTTTGGAATATATATATAATGATAATAAATGTTTAAATTTTACTTTCACTTATAAATAGTTGAATATGATAAGGATAAGATGGTTGGAGTTTATTAAAGATTTTAACCACCCAATGCATTTTCACCCAAATAAATAGAACATTATGGGCGATGGTTTCAGTCAATAGGGCCATTATAGATTATCTATAATAAGGGAAAAAATATCCAATATTTCATTATTTTAAATGATATGTCACTAAATATAGATGTAAGTGGAGAAATATTATCTTTCTTAAATAACTGTTCAACCATTTTTCAATTCATTGATTAAAGAATCACAAATAGAAGATGCAGAACTACTAAAGAATGTAAAAAATGATACTTATTTCCAATATAATTATGATGGAATGATATGTTTTAGGAACCATTTATGTGGTTTTTGTATACTATGATTGAATAAGGATTAGTTGGATGAAGCTCATAGTTAATCATTCACTATTTATCCAAGATGTAACAAATATGTATAGTGATCTGAAAGTGAAATTCCTGCAGGAAATAATTATAAGAGATATACTGGAGTTTATATCTTAGTTATTGTTATGTTAGTAAGTTATGTCTAAGAGAAAAATGTCTCTGGGAATGTTATAAATATTACCCATACAAAAATAGAAATAGGAAAACATTAACACTTGTATTTTCATCTGACACAAAGTAATGTCTAAAGGAGTTAATTTTAATTGGGATGTAGTTAACCTACATACAAAGTCAGATAACTTCATTACTATCAGATAAGATTTATCTTCTAATAATCATACTCGAATATTCAATAAAGTGGTGTTAAGGATTTATTGATTATATCATTATATTTAGTCTAATCACGATGTGAGGTTTACCTCGATGTTCAGGAAACATATTTAGAACTCCCTCGATACAGAATTGAGTTTCATCACTTATTATAATCCATAGATATGGTTATTCTAAGAGAACCATTAAAATCCTAGAGGTTTTGATAAGATCTTTTCATTTGATTTATCAGGTGTATGAGATCAACACCTTGATATAGTTGAGTTTTCTTATAGTAATAACTACCACTCAAGCATTTAGAAGACTCTTTGTGATTCCCTATAAAGAATAATGTTTATGAATCCAATATTCTTGGATGAAGATGGAGATAAAAGCTACATGGACATGAGAATTATGAGTAAATTATAGAGAATGTCAGAGACAATATATATTACATCAATGAATCTATGAGTCATTACAAATTTTTTGATGATATTTATTGGTCAAGTATTCAATTCGATATTAATGGGAGGGTATTATTAAATTTTTTTTCAAGGAATAATGTTTTGAAATTTGAAAATAAAGGAAACATAAGACATATGTATATTTCCCCTTCCAAATTCTTGATCGAATAGGGAAAATAGCTTATCACTTTGTGATCTCACCAAACCTATATCATGTTCATGATTTCTTCCATTTATCTCTCCGGAGGTATTACATACCCAATCAATCACATGTATTGAACTAAAAGTTTCAATCAATGGAGCATAATATATCTTATATTGTATAGATAGTATAAATATTAGACTAAATAGATAAAGAGTTATGAAACAGGAATACTCACCTAGTTAGTGTTCTTCAGAGAACCAGAAACTCCAAAGAGCTACTTAGGAACCAGATGTGTTGATGGATCCCAGATATCAACATTTTCTTATTAGAGAGTTGAAATTTTTATGATTAAATTCATAACAATGTTTTATAATGTAACATCCTGAGATTTTATGATATATTTTTCTTAAAATAAATTTTCTTTCTTAGATAGCTTACAAAACACACAGCCCCCAGTATAAATTAACCATAATATATTATATTGTTATAATGTAGCTATTATATTAGAAAATTAAATATTAATTACCAATGTTTTTATATTACTTAATTTTTTTGATAAATAAAATATATTGATAAATATGTACTCAAACTAGTATGATTATTTCAAAAAAAATTGTTTTATTGCCTTTATGGGAAAAAATAAAATTAATTTTTTCAAATTTTAGAAAATTAATTTGAAAATGGTGAATTATTTTTTAAATGCATCAAATTTTAAATAATTCATGGAAATTTTTTTCTATTCCAGTAAAATTAGTGACTTTTTAGTGAATAATAACAAATAATGATTTTTCAAATAAAATATTTTTTTTTCAGTATATAATGTAATATAAAGGTCTCCCTTATATTTTGGGACTTATATTAATGTGAATTATAGTCAATTTTATATATTTTAATCAAATTAATTACATTTGAATTAGCAATATCCATTGTTTTTATATATGATAATTTTATTGTTTAAAAAATCATTTTTCTAAAATCCATTCTTCGTTGTATTTTATAAATTAATATTAAAATTTATTTCATACACAGATATATATATTGAATATTTAAAAAATGAAACCTTATTTTGAATCAAGTGGGTCAACTTTTTTAAATAATAACGTTTTATTTTTTCATTATTAATAGAAAATTTTGTATATATTTTTCATCTTAGTAAAAGTAAAATGGGTAAAAGACGGTTAAAATAATAAGATAAGGGCTAAAAATGAATTGCAACTTGAATTAAATTTATTTAATGAAATATATTTTTTCATATCCATCCTATATTTGACTATATAGAATATATGGGTCATTTTTCTTTGACAATAAAATTTATTATTTTAACTATGGAAAATTACAAAATTTTACTCGCAAGAATTTAATATCTATAATTTTTTTACATAATGATAAATAAACGACAAATTGTTTTTATATATTAAATTTTAAATGAATTTAATTTTTTATTATGGTGATTTTTTAAATTTTTTATCGTTTTAATAATTTCTATAAATTCTTACACAATGCTGATACATTCTTTATGCAAGGAGTAGAAAAATCATATAAATGATATTAAAAACTATAAAAGTAAATTTTTTTAGTGACTTATATTGAACCAAGAAATTAAAAGATTAAATTAAAATATTAGATAAGTTTTAAAGGTTTATATATTAATTCCACTACTATCATATTGTTCTCAATGTCAAATCTTTTTAATATTTATAAAATGACATAAATAGTATTTTCTTATAAAAATAAACTATTAAATTATTTAATAACAATAAAAATATTTTAAAGGATTGGTAGTGTGTTATATGGACTTATATTTTATCCATTGTTCATTTATGGGCTAACTAAAACCATGTATGTAAAACAACATACCTTTAACACTAAAAATGCATTACGATGAATAATTTTAAAATTGGGTCACTATAGGGACAAAAAAAAGATTATTTTTTAATAAGTCAATAAAACATATCTAAATTTAATTTTATTATTATCTTTATACCTTATCCACTATAAATATTAATAAACGACCATTTGGAATATTTTTTATTGAGAAGGATTTAATTATATATTAATATTTTTAGTAATTTCACATGTGTCATTCCCAAACATTATAAATGGAAACCCCTTATATCATTTATTTACAACACAATGATAAATCTTGGTCAACAAAATGCTCTAAATTCTATTATAAAATCCCATATACATGAATTAGTGTTTTTTTATTCATTAAATACCTTTCCAATTGTAAATAAGAAGGTGTCTAATGGAGGACATCCATAGAAGCAGTAATCTTCCAACCTGAACTCTTTCAATTTATTTCATCATCTATATTTTCTAATTATTTTATTATTATATTAAAATAATAAATTTAGTATCTGAAATATTCAAAAATGATATTATTATTATTTAACTACCATTTCCATCATCTTTTCTATAAAATGGGATGTAAAAGTATCGATTATGCGAATATGGGAACTGCCGATTCCACATAGCGATACAGTTCATTTTCCCTCACAATATTTCATTGATGGTAATAATTATGGGTTTAAAGTTAATATATTATATTTATAATATATATATTATTTTTAATTATAATATAATATCTGGATTCCTAACAGTATATTCTTTGGACTGAAATAATGTCACCCTTCCAAATATTTGTACTCCAACAACCACGATGTGATATAATACATTTTTCATTTTATAAGGATGGTGCAAAGGATATATTTGATGAATATATATGAAATTTATGATTTAATAATGATTATTTAAAGGTGAAATATTATTTAACATTTTTGCTTTCCAACATTTATAATGTTAATATAGAATTTATGCATACATATAGTATATCCTCTCCATGAACTATATAATATATTTTTCTCTATCAATTATTAATGGAATATTTTAAATTTGTTTGGAAATAAAACATGTGATATTTATATCATAAATAAATTTCAATATATTATTTTACCTAGATAAATATAGAAGTACCAAAACTACTAAATTAAATTCTCATGAAAAACAAAACATTTAACACAGGAAAACGATGATATTAATTTAGATTTATTAGTAAATGGGTGTTGAAATTATATAATTAGATAACATATGATATGAAATGTATTAAAATTATTTTTATATGTAAAATATATTTAGGTTTATTGTATATCAAATTAAATATCATTCATATGAATTTGAGATTGAGATAAGGGATTATGTTAAAATCCCATTGATTATAAAGATTATTTATGATTAGGTTTCAAAAGATTAAATTTCATGATATATATCCCAATAATCGATTTAATTTTAAATACTTTTTTTATATCATCATAATAAATTATTCATTTTTTATTTTACTCACTTTATATACTCAAGAGTCTAAAAGAACATTTTTAGGGAAACTCAAATTTTGTCTTCTCTTAGGTTGAAAATATTTTTTCATTAATATTTATTTTTCAGAAAATGGTTGCAAGGATATTTTTACTATTTTAATTTGATTTTTAAATTATTTTTCCAAAAGTATTAATTTTTAATATTTTTTTGTAGAATCTTAATTTCATTTTATAAATGAGGTACTTTTATCATTTTAGAAAAAATGTAAAAGGAGTATTTTTTTAATATAACAGTCATAGTTGCTCAATTATTTTATAATTACTTTGCAATTTAATATGTTCATTTTCAAATATTTGTTTTCTCAATTATTTTGGGTTTTTATATTATAATATGTGATTTAAAAATTAGATTGATATTTTCCTCATTAAATATAAAATTAATCTTTTGAAATAATTTTTTATCTATGATAACATCAATCTCCGTTACTTATTCTCATTGGAGATTTGATCCAACGATTACATATTTATTTTTTTCTAGATGCTTTATATTTATAAGAATAAAATATCAATGATATCTATTTTTATTTATATTGGTTATGCAGTTAAATATTTTTGTTTGGTTTTATGGCATATCTATGATTCGATTTATGATTATGTGATGGGTGGGCCCAGAATGATATATCCCCCAATGACATGTTTACTGATTAATGTTATAAAAGGGAACAGGGGAAATTATACTAATCATGAATGAACATAGTACATGAGAGTTTATCCCAAACCTGAAAGAGGGTATACCTGAGGTTATCTAAAGCCTGATGTAGTTACATGGGTGATTATATCAATCCAAAAATGATATCAATTCCATGGTGTGTGTCCTTGATATATGATACTTATGATTATTATTATTCAATACTTTTATGACAAGATATTATGGCAATATTATGTTCTCATTGATCATACTATTTGATCCCTTTATGATTCATGGCTTATAAAATGAAATTCTTTATACAATCACTCATGCTAATGATCATAGAATTAATGAGTATGATTTTAAAAGGTTAATATCATGTTCTATTACCCATTATAATCATGTGATGTTTTATTCATTCTTGATATCCAACTTGTTTAACATTACTGGGAACATGATGTCATCCATAATTATATAATATTTTCCCTAGGACATGAAGAAATGTTTTAAGTAGGATGTGTCTAGGATGGGTGATATTTTTCAAGAAATATGTGGGAGATGGTGTAGATTGTTTATAAACCTATTTTTTATGTATCCATGTTTCTAGAAACCCTAAAACATCTTTGTTCTGGACTAGATTATAATGATATATATCTAATATTTATCTAATAATAAGTTATAATTTTGTATTAAATGATATGATCTATATATAAATTCCACCATTCAAAATTGAAAATTGGTCTAAGTGATTGCGTGTGAGTTTTGGTCCAACCAGGTACCCTTTTGAAAACATTAGAATGCCCAAGGATCATTTAAGGATATTAGGCACCCAAGACTAGTTTCAATCGTTGTTCTATAGTTATTTTCACCTATAGCTAATTAAACTACCAATATCCATTTATAATATCATAAAATTTCAAAAATAAGCCTTGAATCAATAATCAAACACCTAATATAAACTTTCAATCCTTATACATGAATTTAACCATCAATTGGAAGAAACCATTTTAAAAACAACACATTAACAATCAAAAAGTGAAAACAAAGTCCTTAAACCAAAATTGTCAGGTAATATGTTATTGAAAAATCTCCATCATTTTAATTATTATCCCCTAAAACTACTAAAATATTGTTACAAAAAAATCACTGGATCTTAAATCTTCATTGAATATAATGAAATATCTATTAACTTCATGATTCATAACTCCCAAATAAATCACAAATCATTAAAATATCAATAACAAATCATTAATTACCAAAATATTAATAACATACACAATACTAGATCCAAATCAACCTTTAATAGTATTATATGCATCCTTATCATCTCATTTTAATCTTTAATATTACATACAAATCATAAAATAACCACAAATTCCTTATCCAAATCCATTAAAACTATAAAATTATAATGAAAAAAATAGATATGAATTAAATATAATTTTACAAACTCTAAAATATGATGTATAAAAATAAAAACCATAGTGATATGACATCCCAATGATTACATCACTGCAAAATATAAAATCAAGACAACATACATGACCAACATAAAGAATCAATATGTAAGAGGCTAGAACCCCATTTATTATCCTTTAAAAATCATTAAATGGTGATTAAAAAAATTATATCATCACAATAGAATTCCACTATGGATATTTATGCCACACATTGAACTTTATTTCAATTTATTTAAATGGTTCACTTAAAGAAGGAATTTATATAACATTTTTTCATTTAAAAACAATATACTGATTTATTTAGGATTCTTTGCAAATTTTAACAATATTACTAGTATAAAAATATAATTTAAATAAACAATATGCAAAATTGTTCATTTTAAAGTAGTATTTCTTGAATTTATTAAATTATATGTCACTAATCAGTTTCACATGAAAACCCATTGTATTAAAAAAAATATTTGATTAATATTTCAAATTTTTTTCCAAAATTACATTACTTTATATGTCTATTTTCACATTATACAAAGATAAAAATAAATTATTCATCTAAAATACTATTTTATTAAAATAAATTCAAAACTAAAATACCATTTTAGAGACACAAACTTTTTTCCCACAATAATTAATAAGGAAGCCAATTTTAAACGAAAAAATATATATTTAAAATATTTAATCACTTAAGAAGATATTGATTAAATAAATGTCTCTTCTATGTATGATTTTACATTATAAAAAAATAATATTTTCAATGATACTAATAAACAGGTTAATTACTCATACCCATTGAGTAATGTTCCTCTTTAAAAAAAACTCAAATGGAATAACTAATATATTTGAATATTTTATTATCTAAAACACTTCAAGAAAAATTTAAAATAACACATCAACATAACAAATAAGTAATATTCTAAATAGAAGGATATCACATACTAAAAAATATAATGATGAATAAAAAACACGTTATATTAGTTTATTTCATAGAGATGAAATAGATTTCATTCTTGGAAATCAAGACTGGGTAGAGAATAGAAATCATGCTCTGTGATAAGGTATAAGATAAAAATTAAAATATTCTCAGTAGTAAAAATAAAAATTGAAAACATGGGATATTAATTTTAGTCTAAATGTAAGAATAAGATATTATAAGTCCTAAAGGATTTATTTTTGTTGTGTTGACCATGTATTTTTTCAAGAAAAAGTGTAGTCATGGCTAATGCAGAAGAAGTGTTTTGGTTTCTTGATGAAGAATGTTGGATTTTTTGACATTATAATTGTTGACATGACATATTGAATGTGTTGAATGTGTTGAATTATTAAGTTTTATATTGGTAGTTCCCGATGATAAGAACATGTTATAAATTAATAGATAATTTTTATGTTCTCATTATATTGTAGGGCTAGTCAATAAATGATATAGAGGTGATTGGACAAGAATAGATCCCAGTGGGGGTTTATGGAGTGTTCCTATAAACTCATTAAATGTAATGCTTATAGTGTTTTATAGGATTGAGTAAATTGTCTATGTGGAAAAATTGTGTTTGTGAGAAAATCTGGTATATGGACCTGTCGATAACATGTATTATCTATATGGTCAAAAGGATTACGATATAAATTTGGGTACATGGATAGAATGAATAAATTTGTAAATATAGTATGTGGAGAGAATGGTTTTGTGAATAAACTATATAAAATAATCATCTATATGATTAAAGTGTCGATATTACCATCCTCCAAAAATTTCCCAATTGTTAATCGAGAATTTTAATTTCATCTAAATTGACATTAGGCTTCATTGATTCATCTACGTAGAAACATTTTTTATATGAATTTGGATACATCGCCAAATGAGATCTTAAATCCTAATTCTTATAGATACATTTTTATAGACCATGCGAGGATGTAGGACGAAATTTTAATATCCTGATCTATTAGAAAATGCATTTATGTGTGTGGCTATTCTTAAATGAAGGTTAAAGAAATTTGATGGTCGTTAGTTATAATGAATTTAATATTGATGACAATGATTATCATGGTAGAAGATATATTTTTCCTTATTTTATGGATGATCATGTTGGTAGATGGATATATTCATGGGGTAAATTATCATCGATATTCACATCCTTCTAATATAAGAATATCTATACAGTGAAACATGATTATTTTATTAGAAAACTATGGCACAAAAAATTAAAATTAAAATCACTGATTATCCATATTTAAGGAAATAATAATACATTCTAAGAAGATAGTGATATTCTCAAGAATTTATGATGTATAGATATGAAAATATATCATATAGTTATGTTAATGGGAAAATACCCTAGAAGTTTTCAAGAGATTTAAGAGTCATATATAACTCTTAATGTTTTAATGAAATCACATGTGATACTGAGGGTATAATGTCATATGATTATTATAATATGAGATACATCTAATAGGAAATTAATGGAGACTTTCCACCCTCAAAAATATTTTTTTTATATGGATAAAGAGAGATAGGGAGGAAGAGAATTACATAAAAACAATATGAATGAAGATCATACTATGTACTTGTTGTTATAATGAAAAATAAGGAGTTATTTTATATGAGGGGGTGGAATCATGATTAATATGAATCGTTGAGGATCATTCTGAGGATGAAGATTATTTTTTATATACGTACAATAAATAGACTTTGTTCTATATATATTATAGAAAAAGGTGATCTATTATTGTACAATAATGGAGGTGAAGAAGTATTTTTGATGAATCCTAATGGATCATATACCTTATTTTAAGATCAATTCATTTTTTTGATAATGGGAACTATATTTCAATAAAATATGAATGGATACTTCCAAAAGGAGGGATAATTATACCAGGATGGAGTTTTTCCTTTCCACTAGTAGTGATCCAATGATGGAACATTCAGTGGAGAGACCCTTGGGAAGAAATGATATTTCTATAAACAAATTAGGAAGTCTTCTTAATCATAAGAGTGAACTGGAAAAGAATATTATAAGAAGTGATACTTGTGATTTGGGTTTTCCCATATAATTTAAGTATCATGCTCTTTAGAAAACGCCATTTTGGTAAACAAAATGTGAAAAACCTTGTGTCTGTATTTAAATTATTAATGTGAACCAAAATGGATAATGAAAACATAAATATATCTAGTTAAAGGGAATTAAAATGTAACCCTCAACGTTGATATGTTATAAACTATAAATTTATAATGATAATTTTAATAGAACATTTTTTACTTATCATTTCATATCCACAGAAATATTCAACCCCTATTAGTGAAATATCACTCTATTTCCCTCATTTATTTTCAACAAGTGGTATCAGAGGGATATTTAAAATTATTGGATATGTATAGTAGGATATTTATCATATTTTTTTTGATTTTGAATATTTATTTAGACCCAATATTGTGGCATGAAGAGGAAAAATGAACACCATTAATGAAGAATACCAAATAATGTGGATTATGTTTGTTTGGAAGTGTTTTTGGGAAAAGATAGATTCAGATATTTGTGTCCAATAACATTTATAAGGGGGGTATGAATTATTCATGTTAGAAATATATTAAATAATCCAATGATACATTAGCTATTAGTGTGGATCCTAATAATCCATGTTATAATAATACAACCAATGATGAGTTAATCATAATGATGAAAAATGATAAAATTTCCATTTATCAGAACAATTGGACCGTCAACTAAAGAAATTAATATTTAGAATCCATATAAAATTATGTCTCTATACATTAATATTAATGTGACATTGAATGATATGGAAAAGGCAACAGGCCTAAAAAAGGCTTATTGAAGTTACAACTAACCTCAAAGACTATAATGATTCTCAATAAAAATATTTATAATAAAATATCCAAAAGTTTTTATAACTCAAATAATAAATTATTCTTAACTTGAATGGGTTTCACAATATGGGTGTATATATAGAATATTTGGTATGTTATATGATTGAAAATGTTGATTAGAATATAAGGTTTCCAAAAAAATTCTCCTAAGACTCTATTATTCCTATAAAATAATAAATAAAAGAGTATGAAAAAATGATTATCAATCATGGACTAGACATGGAATCAAATATATGTATTGGGAATAATCTCATTAAATAATTTAGTTCTCAAATTTAATCAGTGAGAAAGAATATCCAGTGGTGTTAGGATGAATTAGTTTTATCCTTTACTAGTTAGATTATATGTTAAAAATTAATTTCAAAAATTCATTACATTTCTTATTTCAACACCCTCTGATAGTTGAAGATGAAGTAAAGAATAATTATTATTTATTATGAGATAAATAAGAAAACATTATCATCTCACAAAAATCCTGTTTCATAGATAAATATTTTCATGACTATAAATAACGTTCATCGAAGCATGAGGAGAAAAAATCTATGAATACTCTCTAGAGAAGGTATTGTTGTAAATGTGAGAGTAATGGAATTAAATGTAACCCAAAATAAATTCAAAAATAATATGTGGACACTAGGTAGATAGTGTATCCTGTGTGAACATTGTAAAAGGCATGATAAAACTATTAGTTTCTGATCTAAGGCATGGGGATATTTCAAATATAATGAATCTCGTGAAAAAACTAGACAAAACAGTCACCATGAAGAAAAAAAAGTAATGGGTCTTATCCCTATAATTATTTCCTTAGAAACCATGTCTAAATTGGATGTTTTAGAGGATATTTAGTAGGGTCTAAATGAATATTTCAGGTTGTATAAATAAGGGAATATGTTTCATTGAGAGGCTAATTTTATAAATTATACGATTAATGCTTCACTAAAATTGATGTAGATAAATGATCTAGATCATTTTGTAGACCCTAGACATACTAGATAGATAATAAAAAATTGTGGAAGTTGTAGAAGAAAAAAAATTAAAAATTAAATCAATTTGTTCCATGAGAATGGGACGCCCTAATGAAATTATTGTATTGAAATGAATAATAATTCTTCAATGGATATTCAAGGGAAAATAAAGTTTTGGAGAAAGATAAATCTTCATATTTTTAAAAAATAATCCATTTTTGATAATGCCATCTAAGAAAAAATATATTCTATGAAAGTGAACAAGCCTAAACATTATGAAAGGTGCTTATATTCCATCCAATCATGTTATAATCTGCAGAAGGATTCTAATGTGAAGGATACAAAGAAAAGGGAGGACTATAGTGACTGATTATAATCCTCAACATGGTTAAGTTCAAGGAACCTCTCTCCCCATATTATTCATTTTTCTAATAGCTTCTTAAGAGGCTTATAATTATGAGGTTTATACAATACATGGAATTATTATACTTGGAAATCACATGAAATATTGTTCTAGAAAAGTACAAGTGGATGATACATAATGTAAATTTGAATAAGAAGAATATTTTATGAAAATGTTATACATCTCTCAAATTTCCAAGATAATATTATATAGAAATAATTATGGGATGATGATGAAATAATATAGTATTGGATTTTATATGAAAATTAGGTCTCAAAATGGAAAAATAAAACACGAAAATATCCGAATAAAAAATGATTTTCATATTCATATTTTTTTCTAACAAGTGGTATGGTGTTTGGTGTCAATTGATAATTTTAGGATAACCAAAAGTTAAGGGATTGGAGAAATATTCCAATAAATGGAATCCCCATTTTTAACACCATTATGTGATATAAAAATGTTATGATTACACATGGTATTAGGGGGTTTCCTACCAGAAAAGTATATTAATACATATAAAAATTTTTATAATCCTATGAAAATATGAATGTGATGGAGTTAAAATGATATCAATGGAAGAAATTAAAATTTTCTTGTAACGTGTGGGTTCAAATGTTTATAAAATGGTCTCAATAACATTATCAAGTTGTAAAATTATCACAACCAGTTAATTTAATTGTATGTACTAATGGTTTGTATTTAAGTGACGAATATCATCTATTTTATCTTTAAAGTAAAAAACAATAAACATTTTTTTGTGTTTCTTGGTCTTAATTAGTGTCATTGGAACATTGTAATTTTCTATAAGATCTATTATTTCCATCAATATTCTCTGACATTATAGTATTTTAGAACTTATTGACATCTAATGTTTAATGTTGAAGAATAAATAGTGAATCTATTTATAAATTACATCATTAATAGATATTGGCATATGTATCTTCTCATTTTAAAGTGTTCTGATAATAAAAATGTGGTTTCTACCAAATAATGATGTTTTTTCATATAGGTTGATAATATTTTTACAATGGTGGTAAAAGAATATATATACCAATGGGAGTAGAGATTTCATGGAATATTTTCTTAATTGAAGGATAATATAATATGACGTGAGAGATATGGACCCCTTCATCTGTAGAATGATGTTTTTATAAGCCATTTTAATTCGAATGACCTGTTTTATTTAATTTAAAATAATGGTGAGATAAAATTATTTTATTTGGTGAGAAGAAGATATCATATTATATTGGTGAATATACTTCTTGTATTACTGACCATGGGGGAGAAAAATTATGTTTTATTATCAACCAAATCAAAATTGGATATTATTATAAATCCTTATGGATTTAAATTAGATATTTTGATTATGTATTTTTTGACAATGAACAAGGTTGGTCTAGAAGTTTGTTCATGCTTGAGGGCTATGAATTGTGTTGGTATCTTAATGAAGAAATATGGATTTGTTGATAATTAAATTTTGGTCATCACATGTTGAAAATGACAAATATGATAAATTGTTACATGGGAGATTGGTTTATCACAAAGTGATAATAAATTTTTTGTTGATTAATTTTTTTGTGTCATTATATCCATAAGTCTAGTCAATAAATCACCTATGATGATTAGAAATGAAGAAGTCCAAGTAGGGGTATCTATATGAATTCGATAAAATTTCCAGAAATGAAACCTATGGATTTATATCATCTATAGTAAATTGGATATATGGATATAACTACTATATGAGAAAATTAGTTACAAGTCCAGACTAGCTATGTGAATCAATTATGTGGTTAGAATAGCTACATGAGAAAATTTGTTATATGGCTAAAATGACTATGAATAAATCAAGTAAAAGTATAGAATGGTTACATGATTCATCTCCAAAGAAACATATTAAATTTTGGAAAAGTGGCTATATGACCATCCTCCATAAATAGAGACATTAGTAATTGGGAATGTGGGTTTTGGATATTTGGATATTCGACACGATTGGTTCAGATACCTAGAAACAACAACTATCTTAATTTGGATATATATCCAAATGAGAACATTAACTACGAAACTGATGGATACTCCATTTTAGGACATGTGTTATTACAAGAAAAAATTTCAATATCCATATCTATCAGATAATTATTACACATTTCTTGTTGTTATTAATTTTAGGTTATGTAACATTTGATGGTCATGGGTTATAATGGATTTAATATTGAAGACCACAATCAACAAGCATGTAGAAATAATTTTCCAATTATATGGAAATTTAATGTAGTAGATGGATTTATTATTAGTGTAATCTATCACATTCATTCATATGATTATTATTGGATAATATCCATCCAAGATAACCTGAAAAATTTATGAGACATTTATGACTCCTAAAATTAATGTTATGTTCTTCGAATTTCCAAAATTATAGATATAGAAATGCATGTTTAGAAGATGAAGTTATTTTCTAATAGTTAAACATTATACATATGAAAATATGTCACAAGATTGTGATCATATAAATATATCATTATTAAAGTAGAGATATTTAAGATTAATTTATGTCAGTTAAAGGGGTTATTATGTCACATGTAATAATCACTGTATAATATCTAAAATACATGTCGCATTATACAAGTATCTTAAATGAACATACTAGATTATGTACCATCAATAATATATACAAATGGATAGAGGGATAACCCATTTAAATTATCAAAATATAGATAATATGTAAGATCATCATTTCAAATGAAAAATATGTTGTTGTTTCAAATGAGGGGATGTGAGGTTGAAGAAAATTCATTGATTAAGATCTTACCAAATTTAAATAAAGTGTTTTTTACGCATACAAAAAAGTGAGTTTTTTGAGATATATCATATAAATTAGTTATAGAATCATGATATTACCACTTAGGTGAAGAAGTATCCTTGTATAACCACCTCAATTCATTCACATTGTATGAAGACACATTCAATGTGGCTGATGGTGGGACCCACATTCCCATACAATGTGTGTGGGTAGATCCATGTGAAGTGAGAAAAGGAGGAGGAATAAGATGATAATTTCAATTTAATATAACATAATGAAGGAATAGTCAATTTACTAACCATTTGAGAGTATTTAAATATCCCTAAACATTTATGTCCATTAGAGAGGTTCTAGGAGTATCCTTTCCCAAACATTTGTATGTAGTGAGCCTAGTGATTTTGGTGCACCAACACAGTGTCGATCCTTATACTATGAATTTATTTTGAACCATTTAAGAACCTAGGTTTCTATAGTTACATTATTAATTAACAATAAATTAAATTAATAAAATCTAAGTGTATCCAGTAAAATAACATATCAAAGAGACCCTCAAGGATGAGAGTTAAAGATTTGTTATTAGAAAGTGATACTTTGAAAAAAATGAGATTTAATTTTCACAAAATTTTAATGCCCTAATCCTCCTAGCCTTTAAGGGTAATTTCCCTCTATATCACTTTTATATTTGAAATATATGAAACTGTTTTTCTTTAGAAATTGAAGCATTATACATGGATCACTAGCTATCAAAGAAAGAAGAATTTCTATATTAATTAAATAAAAAAATTATTGGTTCATGATAACATAATAATGTACAATATATATAGTAATAATATATATATAAATAAATATATTTTTATTAAATATATTTTAGTTAATACAAACATTATTCGGATTAAACTATAGTATAAAAATCATAAGTGTTATGTGACATGGAATGAAATTATACATGTTCAGAATTTTAGATGCCTAGCATGGTCCATTAACAAAAATAAAGGTTAACCTCCAAATCATTCATAGATTAACATATCATGATTCATTACATCACACTTGTGATAGAAAATTAGAAGCCTCTATCAACTTATAGTTTATAAAAAGAACATACACAAACTATAGTAACTTAATATTGCACTATAAAGTCTCGCTTGGTTAATTTTTATAGGTTACTTCACAATAACTAATAGTCCTAACTTATATATAAACATCGAGATCCTAGATCTGATATTTCCATAAGATACCCCCTTAGTGACACTTTGTAACATTTAGGACCTATACACTCATATGAAACTGGGATCAAGTGTGCTGCTACCATAGTAGCACTCTTTAATCTTTGGGAGAAGAAGACTAAGGTCATCAGTCCTTTCATAACAATTAGGGAATGATTTATCTGCTTATATATAACTATAATTAATCTAATGTATCTTTTAAAAATACAACTTGAATTACCTTTAATTTGGAGGTCCTATAAATAAATAGGAAAAAATACTAAATCAAATGGGTCCATGGAACAAAAAAATTAAATTAAAGAAAAAACAAATATATAATGGATTTCATACCAGACAAACATCAAACTAGCCATATTAAAAAAAATACTATGTTTGAGATGTAAAGAAACCTAAAGTATGGTTGGTGACACCAAACATGGAATATGGGAGGATCCAATCAAGGCCTTATTCCACATTCAAAATCACCAAATCTAAAAAGAGAACTGATCCATCTTTCATTTCAAACAAAAGAAACTGTTATGGGTTATCCAATAGTTATCAGTGTACTCTTAGGATCTGAATATCAATAAATGATTTAGTACAGGTCCTATATATTGACCATGTAGAGTGTGAACATAAAATACATAAATGGGAATTTACAACAGGGTTACAAAATAACAATGTTATAATAGTGTATGTATGTACACATCTCCTCATTTTCCTACATAAAAAATATTTTTTTTGGGAAATAGGGATGAAATATAAGGAAGGAGATCAAATTCCAGGTAATTCTATAATTAATACTTGTTATAACTGATAAATACATATACTAGAAGTGTATATATATGTACTACCTCCATAAATCCTTATATTAGAGTCATAAATTTTATTACAAGTCCATACATCATGGGAGGAAACCTCCGTAACTATAAAAATAATACACATGTACATATATGCACACACACAAATAAATACATATGTCTGTGTGTGTAGGTGTGTGTAAAAAAGTAAAAGTCCTAATAATCCTTCCAAAATATAAAAATTAATAAAATCCAGTTAGTTATACGTAATATACTATCTCAGAATATAGGGGATTATGTTTCTTGATTCAAGGTGTTGTAAGACCATACATCCCTAGGGTATTAAATTCTTATAGCCTACCATTAACAACTGACTTTTCAATAGAAAATGTACATGGTAATAGTTTATATAAAAACAATAACTATGATATAAAACCATACTCATATTATAGGAAAAAATTAAGGAATATCAGAAGAATTGGAAATTCCTAAAACAACCCTAACACTATATAAATAATTATAATAAATATAATCAAAAAATAATATGTCCAATATAATAAATTAGAGGCACTCATAAATCAATATAACAATAATTACCCCTTATCATGAATTGTATAACGAAGTGATAAAATTTTAGTCATTATACATAAGTATAGTCATTCTAAGGACATAATCAATCAAAATAGTGTACAAGTATAATATTAGTACGTATGTAATATTTGAAAAAAATTTAATAGAATTGTAGTTCAATGAATACTTATAATCATGAAATTGTCATATTATTATAAAAAATTATAATACAAAATTGTTGCTGAAAACACTTTAACCCTAATTCATACTATAAAGGTACCAAATATGAAAATAGATAATTAAATATAATAACCTAATTAATTTTAAATGAGTGAATTTTATCCCTAAATAATGTTATACAACAACCAGTCCACCAACAAATATGGCCTACGTGTAACTAACAATATTGGGAATAAATTCCGAAAAGATTATTTATTACCATTCAAATGGATCAAGGTCAAAAATTCTATAAAAATTTTAAAATTATGATTCTAAAGTAAAACTTTATCGAATCGATATTTATTTATGACCATGTATCATGAATGGAAAAAATAACCCATGGTTTTTTTGGTAAAAATGTTAAATAATAAATAAAATAAAAAGGAGTCTTTATTTATTAGGGAATAATTTATGGATAAAATTATTTAAAAAAGAATTAATTAAATTAAACTTTTGTTATATTAAATAACTAGTAAAACCCATTCATATTATTATAGGAAAAGATTAGGTAAATATAATACCATTAGGATTTTCTTGTTAAATCACATACTCCCAACTCATGAATCTATTCATCACATCTACACTAAAGAACTCCCTTTACCAATCTATTTGTGTGTTTCCTCAGCTTATAACTCAATATGGAGTTAGTGGGAAGAGTTGATTCCCATTTTATATTTAGGTCATGACTAAATTACAAGACCCTTAGTTATATGATCAATAACCATGATAGTTAAATTCAAGGAAAAATCATACACTAGAAAATATCCCATAGGTTATTTAATACTTAAAACCAACCAATAATTATATTTTATCCCATTTTAACATCAATGTAATGGTATAAAACCTTGTGACAAAAGAATATTATAAATTAAACCAAATCATAGAACAGTTATCCTATATATCATTGGATACATTATAAAAAGGATCATGGTTTTCATGTAAATTATAAAGCCTGAACTTGTTAAATTAATAACTATAATGAAATAAGAAGAAAATGTCTTTCTATTATATAGATCAAAACAAAACACATTTAAAAATTTGACAAATAATATAAAAATTTGGATCAGAATCATTCATTTGTATTATTAACTATAGATAAGTTTATTTATTAGTTTAGGAAAACTATAGTAAAACATTTAAAAGGTATAACCTGAGAATCACTCCTTAACTCCAGACCACATACCACTCTATTAGGAAATATTTTCCCTTTATAAAGGATCACTATAATACCCTATATTTCAATAAATTATAATTCTAAAAGAAAATGAAAAAAATCACATATAAAAAACCAATTTAATAATAACCAATAATCATAGAATACCTATGTGATCAACCTAAAAAATCACAACAAAAGTATATAAAATATAATACCAAAAAATATTTATGAACTAACAATAATATCATCTGTATAAATGAATGAACTTTGGATAAATTATTTCTATATTTTATTTCCCAAAAATGGTGATGAATGAACGAAAGCTAGCTTGTATAAGATTCCATGAAGGAGTGGTCGAATCCTCATGTTTTTAGATGATTTATAGCACAACAAGATAGATTTATTTGTAATATACATATGTAACACATGATTTTAGAAGTAAAAAAATATTATGGGGAACGTAATAGAATGATTGGATATCTTTTTAATTTCTATCATGAAAAATTCCACAATAATTTATCTAGAAACAAGGGGATGGAAAGTGTTAGAGGGGAATGAAATGATGAGATATAAGAAGGGATCTCACTTGGTTAATTGTAATGTGGTTTTAGGATACACAAAAGGGTTTTGGTAAGATAGGAATAAAAAATAAAAAAAAATCCACCATGTAGAGGTAAAAAAGATCCATTACATTTGGAACCCGTTTTGGGGACACTATGTTCAAATTTAGAAACCTCAAATTACCTATTTTTCATCCTAGTAAATTTGGTACTCCGTACTCAACTAAATACCCCAGAACTCCTGAAATCCTTGTTTTTCATCTGTTTCCCAAATTTGGAAACCCAAAATCTCAAGTTTCAATTTATAATTCAAATAACTTCTAAAATCACCCAATAATCCATTCTAAAATTCTGATGATCAAATTTTAGTCCACGAATAAGAACTAAACGAACATCTATTGTAATAACACTTAATCAAACCCATGATCCAACCATCCAAAAGACATCATGAAGACATTAAGTCAAAAAATTTAAGATAATGGACATTACATGATATAAGTATCAAATTATGATATATGTATTCAGGATTAAATTATGTCTTGATATTTACTATGGATCAATTAGTTTTTTATTTACAAGGATGAATAGTTTTATGTTGGTGTGTTTGTAACAACCCATTCTATAGACTATTTATTTTGGTAGGATATTTAAATTTTCCGTGGAAATTTATATGATTAATTTTTTGGATTGTTTTTAATATTTTCATTTTGAATAGAGGTCATTTTTTTGATTTGTACATTAATTTAAATTGTTGTAGATGGTATATTACCCTTTTTTGGACATCATTTGTGGTTTTATATGTGGTTCATGAGTTTGCATAAGGTCTGAAGGATGTACCACTTGTAGTGTTTAACTAAAGGTGAAACTTGTTACCCAGTTGATTGTACTATATACTTGGTGAGAATAAGTTCTACGTGGGTGTCTAGAGGTACCATTGGGTACCCAGTAGAACTAAAGCAGGTACTTCAGGTCCCATATCATGTTTTTTAAAAGGGGTACATTATGTTCTTTCAACTTCACTCATTTAATCCCCCAAAATGGTTCCTCATAATCAAATTACATTAAACTTGTTGATATCCCAAAAATGTATCCTTTCTGATAATCTATTAGACATATAATTTCATCTTGATATAACGATTATCTAAGGTGGTTTCCTATACCAAAGACCGAGTAATATTCTATATACTCTTCTAAATTTGTATTTTTATCTACTGCACTAGTTTATTTATTTTGGTAGGGTTTTTTTATTTTTATTTTCATCACTATATAATGAAATCACATTTGAGATTAGATATTCATATTTCATTGAAAAAAATCATCCATAGTGGGCTGATTTCCCTTTACTTGTCATTATTTATATAAAATAATTTTTTCATGTTATTTAGTCTAGGAATTTTATAGTCTTTGTATAAAATTATTTTATTATTTTGGGTGTTAAATTTGGAAACATTTTGATGAGAGTGATATATTATATTTACGAAATATCAATTAAGTTTGTCTTGGGGACTATTGGTTAATATTTTATTGGATACATGTTTTGGTATCCTTTGTTATGGAATGTTCATTGATGATTAATATGTGTTTTTTCGTACTTGGAGTTTTCTTTGGATCTTTTTATTAATGTTAAAACTCACTTATGATTATTATAAGTGGTATTAACCCTTCAAGTGATTTTTACATTCTATATCAATAGTATGAAAACTTCTTATTTTCCCAAACTAATAATAACACATAAAATATTATTTAAAAAGTATTAATGAATGATATTAAAATGGTATTTCATTATTAATGATAAAAATTTTGAATGTCCATTCATGTATACTATTCCATAACATTAATCCACTCATTCCATTTTTATTAAACATTAATTTATTTTTAATTCTTTACAATTCATTGGATACTTATTTTAAATTTTAAATATAATTTTTATAAAAATAATTATATTAATATTTTAAATGATCACCTCATATAACTGTTCCATAAATGTTTATACATAAAAAATTAAATGTATCATCATTTCTAATGTCCAAATTGAATACTTAATTTACCAAAAAATAGTGTAATATAAACAGTAGGATTGATCATGAATTTCATAAGGATTGATATAACCTAGTGATCATGCTAGTTGAGAAAAACAATAGATTCTATAAAAAATCCTTGAATTCGACTCTTATTAGATTGATATATTCTCAAAACCATCATTCTCGATCCTTGTCCATGTTTTATGAGATGATATCACAAAACTCCCAATATAAACTAATTAAAATAAAATCAATTATCTATACATATCCCTTAGTTACGTAAATAAATTTATGGAATGGAAAATTAGACATTAGACTCATGGTTGTATAAAGACTTTTATTTATTAAAATAGATCCTTTTATAGAATTTTCCTTGCAATGTCATGTTCTTATTAACAATGTTTTTCAAAACTCTTTATTATCCATAAATATAATATACATGTTTTCACAATGTTTATATTTTATTTATTTAATTTTGTAATTGATTAAATTGTCTAAACTACTGTTTCTTTAAAATTTATTCTTAAATAGATAATATTTTTTAAAAATTGTGATTACAAAAAACAAACCAAATTATGTAGAGATCTTGAATATTTATTTTTTATATAAAAATTGAATTTTTTGAATCATATTTTAATTTTCTCGGTTCTATGTGTATGCATTGGTTCTAAAAAACACTATACTAAATCACCAACAATGGTTTCTAAAAGTTCATGCTTATTTTTATCCTTATCATTTTTTGTTCCATTTTTAATGTTGAAATAATTCATCTTGGAGTGTTTCTTATACTATAAATTATATTTATATGACTTTTCACTAGAACACCATAATAGAAATTTGGTTTTTCATTTTCTTCAATGTTTATAACATTTCTCACATACTTGACATTATTTTATAATATAGAATTCATGGACTTACCAATTAATTATTACATGATTGCAAATAATTATTTATTTTATTTTACTAAATGTATAATTAGTAATGTAAAAGCGATAATGTCATTAATTTATTTTATATTAATGTAAGTTTGTTTCATTTTATTTCTAGAATGTAATTAATTTAAAATATTGATCATGTTGAGTGATTTAATTTGTATTATTATATTGTCCATTGATATTGATTTATTTTATTAAGAATTTTAATTATTGAGAATAATATTTACATGATTCCTTATGAATTGTTATTGATTTATCAAAAATTTAAATTACATGGGATAACATATTATTTCATTACCGAGTATATAGTTTCCCATTTCTAAGATATGAGGGATAGTACACAGAATCTAGTATAAACCTTCCCCTTATTATATGGTCACATTATACATTGGCTTCCTTGTGATAAATTAATTAGGGTGGGAATCATGGCTTTTATTATATAGTAGTTTCAGATTCCAAGTGCTATTATTGAATAATGAATGATAGTTATGGACCCTGTTGATATAATGAATAATGTTTCATTTATTATAATGATATATAGTTTATATATTGTTAAATATTTTAATAATTTCACTAATAAATATTTATTAAAGTATTTTAGTATTTATTTATGTAAATGAGTATATATGATTATGAATGCTCATTATTATTCACTATTATGTTGAGAAATCATTGATGGTACCTACTGAATATTTATGACCACAACCTTCGCAGATACCTAGTTAAAAATAGAAGCCATTTATTTCTTTTTCAGACCTATCTTACAAATTTATAGGGTTTTTTTCATCATGGAATTAATTAGGTTTTATGTTTTGGTAGTTCATTATTTAATTAGGTGTTTGGATCTTGTACATTGTGTTTGGATAGATATTATATTTTGGAACATCGCCTTTATATTCTCTTGGTATCATTTTTATGTTGTTTCACATGTTCTTAATAGTTTGTATATACGTATAACTAGATATATTAAAACTATTAATTAATAAAGTGGTTTTCTAGTTATTCATATATTATCATCTATACATTTTAAGATTCTATGGTTTTTTGATTTAAATATTTCCAATATATGGTTGAGGTAGGATGATCCACATGGGGAACCGAGTCTTAAATTATTATTTTATATAATTTCTATAAATCAATCGACAATTACTAAAAATATTTTCATGTATTTAGTCACCAACCCCTAGGGATTATGAAATTCCCATGAGTTTGATAGTGATCTTGACTTGGGTAGTATTTAGGTATTTAGTACTATGTTATATTAGTTTTTTATGAAGAAAGGCTTGATGCTTTATATTATAAGAAATGAATTTTAGTTTCATTGAGTAATATATAATATAAATATATCTGATCATAATTACAATATATGTGGTTTTAATTTTGATGGAATTTCATGTTGATATTTATTCATATCCTCAGTATAGTGAAGAATTCATTTTGGGCCTTGGTTGTTACATGATACCTATAAAATAAACACATTTAAAACATAGAGATATGGTAATGAATTTAAAACCCACCAACTATAACATAGTAAATTAGAAATAAATTAATGGAATAGTTAATTTCTTCTTCAATAAAATTTTACAAATTTTATTATCTATAATTATTATTAATTTTTATTATACAAGAATTACTTTACAAATGTCATCTTTTAATTTTTATTCATATTAGGATATTTTTTTTAACATTTATTAAATATTTGTTATATAAATTGTTAATTATTTTTTTTAATATTTATATATGTATAAAGATTATCTATTGATGAAATTTGGGGTTTTTTAATTTTGATTTAATGGGGTTTTTAGAGACATAAAATATAAATTTTTACTTTTTTAGTTTGAGTGCTGAGACCATAAAATACTTAGTAGATACCTATTTACACATTTGATATGGGATAATACATAAGTACTTAATGATTTATTAAATAAAAAATTTATATGTTATTATTTTTTAACTTTTATTTGATGTTTTTATTTAAAAAAACTATATTTTTTTGTTTAGTATTTTATGATGTGTATTGGAGTCATTATAAACTTAGTATATGTGTAAATTAAACTTCATTATTTGTATTCAATCTCCCATATGTTTTAGTATTGGATATGATTTCTATATAAAGTGTTGTGTTTATAAATTCAATATATCAATATATTCACATATCCTCACTTGAGAGGAATATTTCTCATTCTATTACATTTACTTGGTTGTGATTAGAATTATAAAAAACAAGTATTTCCCTTTCTATTAACTAATAACTCATATCATTTCTACTTATTTTACAAAATATTGGTGGATTTTTTTTTGGATATTAATTGGGCTTTAATCCTTGGAATATCATGGTGTGTAATAATCACCCTCATTAGGGTAAACAAACACCCTCTATGATAAACAAATTATTTTAAACCACCTATAATATATAATTTTTATTTATTATATTATTTTTTATAGTTACATAAGATCCTAACTAGATTTTTTGAAGAATATTATATAGTGGTGAAAAAATATATCAATTAACCAAGTCATTTTTTATGATTTCACTTGTATTCTCCCTAATATACTATCTAGGCTAGCAGACCCAACCACTATCCCTTAATAGGTACTACATTTTTCATTCCATATAAATTCCATTTCTATGTGTCACAATTGCACTGTAAACAAATTCTATTTATCATAACTTATCCATTACCATGTCACGCCAATAAATTCAACTTTCACATGACTCTCTAACCACGAACACATATCAATTGTGTTTGCTCTTGTTTTTATTGAATTTTTAAATTTGTTTTCTTTATGTCTATTATGTATATATATAAATTTATATGAGATATATTCTATGGTATAATATTTTTGATATCACTGTTATTTTAATGGAAACCAAAATATATTTCCATATATTATGCATTGGTGAAATCCCTCGTGAGGAGATTTATTAAATACCACATTGATGCATCAAGTCCAAACTGTCTAATACCAATACAATTGAATCTAATGTCACAAATGCTTGCCTCTCTCAATGAAAAATTGTCAATATAGATTAATTTAGAGACTCTAATCTTCTTAATGATTACAAAAGAATTTAAATATATATATATATATATAATATTTCAATATTAAATAATATTATTAATCCAATTAGATATTTAAGTGTTCTTGATAAAAAAAATTTGATGAAAATTAATTTTTATCTTTAATGTCAGGAATTATAAATACGGTACATATTTTACTGAAAAAAATGGGTACTAAATATTTGGTGACTAATTTTATGTTATTTTATTAAGTATATATTTGGATGAATATTTATAGAATACTTTTAATAGGGTCAAAAAAGTAATATTTAAATCATATTATATAGATTAATCATGGTATCTAACTCTAAGGTTGTCTCTCGAAGAGGATAATTAAATACATACTATTTCTTAACTATTTTTACTTATTAATATTTTCATATATTTTTAAAATAATGAAAATACAGAAACAGGGAATGAGGTTTGGAATTAAAATATAATAAAATTTAATGCAAATGAAAACGAGTGATAATTTGTTGTGTCCTAGCCCTATCATGAATTACCATATTTTTCAATTAGATTGTCCTCTTACATTCTAAAGTTTCACAATCCCATATTGTGAATAATCACATTTAAAACCCATATCTCTCAAATAATTTTTAATAAAAAGTGAATTTCAATTTTATTTTGACATAACTGATTATTCTTTTTAGTAAAATTTGCTTCATACTCAACTTCATCATATAAATAGTGTATAATGGTCTAAATGATTCTAATGCTTGTAACTGATCAAAATATGTTTATAAAAAACATTGATAACCTAGTATTTCACCCAATAAGACATAGAAAAAATTGTAAACAAAGTATTTTATTATCAATACTTCCCCAATTATAGAATGATAATCCTGGAAAGGTAATCATTAATGTTTATATATGCAATTCACATAACACTATGAATGATAAGAATTATAGAGTGATAATTTCCTCTAGTTTTTATCCATTATATTTCTTTGAATCCTAGATTATATAAATCAAAATAGTTGAAAATGGAAATACTTGTTAACAAATAATGCAATAAATATACTTTTCCCCACATTGACTTACATTATGAAGTGATTTCTCTATTTCAATGTGGTAAAAAAAAGATGAAGAAAATTTATTATAAAATGAAAATGAAAAATGGAATGAAAGTTAAAAAAATAAATATTTATATTATCCCCATAATGAACATGTTCTGTTGGGATCACTTCAGTTTATCAGCCTTAATTTCCATGCCTATTATTCTCTTCTTCTTTGATACCATGCTAAATTTGACAAAGAGTCTTCGACGATCTCTTCATGTGGAATGAGATACATACCGATCATCACTTCAACTAAACCATCTAATTTAAAATTATTTCTTCAGTAACATGGAAATAAACACCATTCTCATGATCGTTTTTTATTATTCTTCTGTGGTACCAAACGGGGCGATGTTATATTTTGTTGGAATTTATGTATATTGTTTAGGGATGTTTCTATGAAATTTTTTTCTTCTTACATTAGATTTTATGTGTTTCCACAAGTATTTTCATCATAATTAAAGGCTAGGTTTTATCTAAAGAATGAGATCTCTACATCTTATAAAATAAGACTGATTAATCATGATGGCATTCCATATATCCTCATTAATTATGCATTCATGTAAATGGGATAACACTATTTTTGGATGTTATCCAATATATATATATATAATGTACCGATGAATTGATTCATTGTATTTCATTATCCTTCCAACCATTTATGGTATATCTTAAACTTAGGATATGATATAGCCTTTCACTATGTAATTTGTTTCCTATCTCCCTATTTACTCCATTAATATATCTTTTTATTGTTTTCATTGACAGATAGTTTCATTATATTATTATTCCACTTATATAAATAAAAAATGATAAGTTTTCAACTCTAATGAACACCATAAAAAATGTTAATCATAAAACAGAAGATTAGGATGTTACATACAAGCATAAGATTTAGAACTATAAATCAGAAGTTATATAATAACACACCACCATGGAATTTTAATTATAAATTGAGAATCATTTAACCTTATCCATTTACTAATCTATAGAATTTTTAATTCATAAATCACTCCCAAAACGGAACTAGGAAAAACTAGAAGGAACTCTAAATAGAGAATGATAGATATTTATGTGGTTTAGAAAAATTTATACTCTATGATAAAAATTGGAATATAAATTGAGTTGAAAAAATGTGAAATCACTCACAAAGTAATAAGTCCCAAATGAATGGATCAATAAAAAAAATAAAATTGAACTAGACCCTATAGACACTCAAAATAACAATATAATAGAAGAATATTGATAAAAATAGCTAGAAATATTATATGTTTCCCCACACATCTATTTATAGAATATTTCATCAATTTTTAGTCTGTTTTATTGGATAAAATTCCTTATGAACATCATAGATAATAATTTATCGATTAAGGCTATATCCAACAACCCCATCAATGCACCGACACCACCAATACATCTAGTCAATAGTAACATATTTTTAAAATATCCTCTTATAACCTTTCATAATTTGTTTCTTCAATAACAACCATTAATTTTTTACTTGAAAATGACTCATTTTAAACAATACATCAATTCATATAATCCCTTATTATAACATTTTTCAATAAAAATCCACAATATATTTCCCCAAAAAAGCCCAACAATTTCACACTTGAGAACTACATTCCATGATTTATTAAATACATTGTTTATTTTTGAATCAATATCTTCTTATTATTTTGATACAATATTTCACATCATTTATAATTTGATATCCAGTAGTCATCTATGTCCCTTTAATGTATAACCCCACCACCTCCACCCTAATTTCCGGAAATTATGAATTTATTTAGAATTTCCACTAGATTCTCCCTCCCACTAACTGTTAATAGATATTACAATTAGTCTCTAACATGATATTGGTTAAAGTGGTAGTTAATAAGAATATTTTTCTTCTATGACATATAAAACACATTCATTTCTTTATGAACCACTGTTTTTATATCATAGAACAATACTAAAATTACCTTTATTCATTCATGTTCATCCAAAAAACATGAATATTATTAAATAATTTCTGCATTTTATAATAAAAATGTACGGAATCCCTTTATTATAACATCAATGATATTAATTGTACTAGACTAACATTAAATCTTTTTTAAAGGAATAAAACATTCATTAATTCTGTATTGGTTAATGATTTGGATCATAAAACACTATTTTATCATATACACTAGGGAATCTATTCCATTGTGCATGATGCCTTTTAGTTTCTCCAGGTAGATATCTTCCTTAGAATCCAAAAGAAGTAGAATAATCATAACATCCTATTACTTAAATATTTAAATTTCCTATCACCAATGTAAGGACCAATTAAATCATCTTTTTCATTGAAACCAAATAAAATATCTCTTTAAAAAATAATACAATTTATTCTCACAAAAAAATAAAAACTAGTTATGCCTTATACCATTTTATACCATCCACTTGTTATGTAAAAAAATAAACACTTCTATTCTATATGAAAATTTTACTTGTATGAAATTATATTTTCTTCCATGTTTTAGAAGAATTTATTTATTCTAGATACACATTCATTCCTAACTCTGATTACTTTAACTATATCCCGAGTCTCACCTCAACCAAGATTTTTTCTCCGTTATCCATAATTATAAGATAGTGCATACAATATTGAAACCATTTCAATTGAATTATAAAATTCATTCCTTAACATATGAGGTTCAACTCCGTCCAAACCCTGTGTTTCAAAGGAATTAATTAAGTATTCAATTATCTTGTATATTTTTTTATATGAGATCTTCTTAGTTTTATAACCCTGATATTATATTATATTATGAAAATATCACATACCTTGTAAACATATATTCTATCTAAAAAATATATTTCCACTATACCTCCCTTTATATCAACCTCAATGATTTTATGTTCAATTTCCCCAACCACATATTCAACTTGATAATGATAATTTCATATAATATTGTCTCTAAAGAAGTAATTTTGTATTTTAATATCCATTCAATGATTATTATCCCAGATTTAAAATACAAAATTTTCATGCACGTTGACAATGAAGAAATATTTCAGAGGCATAGATTCTAACTAATCCCTTTCTATATCATCAATTTGGGAATACACTCAAAGGTGAGAATCCTATTGGATCTATCATTGAGGGGTCTCAGGGAGGTCTCTTGTTTGATAATCCTTGGGTACATTATAAGAATGATATATTTTATATTTTATTTTTTCTTTGTAATTACCTTCTGCATGATCATATTTTATATCAGTATTTTAGGAATATTTGCTACTTTTGAAAACATTCATGTGTGATAAGTCAACATTCATTTTGGTTTTGAGTTACTGTAGAATTTATTTTCTTACTAGTTTAATTAAATTTTTATTCATAAAAAAACCAAAATATTTCATTTCTTCTACCCAAAATTTCATGGGGACACATAAATAAAAAATCATGCTCTAAGGTCTCTCCTTAAAATTCTTATTCATCTGATCGACACACTGTTATTCTCTAGTATATTAGGCACAATATTCTCCACCTATAGGGAATTTTTCTAATATAAATTTCGTAAAATTTTATATCTATAAACACCTCTATTGTTTTACCACAACCATTTCATGTTAATTATGGTATTATTCTCTATCATGTTTCTCTATCTGATAAATTATTTAAAAAACACATAATCTTGGTTAAAAAAACACTAAAATTTCATTACAAAATCATTTTTGGAGGTAAAGTAGTACAACACACACTCATAAGATTGAACAACCCTTGGACCTCATACATCCATTTGAAATAACATGATCATTTAAGTTTTCAGTTCCTTTTTCTAAAGACGCAAAGTACACCATTCACTAGATACCATAGATTTTCTCATATCATTTTCCATATTTAATTTAGTAAAGATTTAACAAACATCTCACATCTGGGGTCCATAAACCATACACAATAATGTGTTTGAGGTGGTCATAAAAAGAATATTTTTTCTGTTTTAATTCTCTAACATGTGATACACATTATGAAATCCTTGGAATCTACAATGTGTATTTCGTGACCCCACATAACAACACAATGGAACCATTTGTGATTTTTAGAACACCACAAATTAAATCATACATAACACTACATAATCCAATTGAAAACCTATAATGAGTTTATTTAATAACCCATAGATATGAAAACATCTATTCAATATTAGCATGTAATCATTATTTATCAAGAAATTTATATCACTCATCCCAACTATCACGAGAACATCTCCATCTAGAAAGTGAATAATTAAAAAAATAGTTATATAGTTGTTCTTAGAACTATTATCGGATGTTGAGAGTAAAGATACCCCAGATTGATGATTCCATACCTCAAAATAAAATATGAAAAATTAGATCAAATAATCATCTTCTTAAACTATAGAGTTCGTAGATGAAATGAATAAAACATTTCTAGAGTTGACCCATATTTTTTTCTAATATATTTTTTAAATTATATTCCATTTCATTCTATAAAAATGCGAAATCAATAGTGCTAGATAAATTTATTTAGAATCATTTTATTCTCCACTGCCCCATATTTTCTAAAAATTGGAATTTATATGCTAAAAATAGTGGGAAAGGATAATTAAAATAAGGAAAGAAGGTTAATATGGAAAAGATAGTAAAATATGGTGAAAATAATAGGGGACTACAGTAGATGAAAATAAGGTTGTCTTAGGGCGTCCCCTCTAACAATGTTCACTGACATTATTGGAAGCATCCCAAGGAAACCAAATCTTGTAAAGGTTATATCGTGTGTATACAAACAGGAATGAATATAAGATATATCATTACCCTCAATTCATACCTGAAGAACATTAGTATATGATGTTATTAAACATTTTTATCTATGGATGAGATAAGTTATTGACTAGGGAGTAGTCTTTGTCCCTAGTAAGGAGTCAGTTTCCTCTACATGAAGACTAATATTTTCCACATGGAATTTAAAAACACAAGACATAATTAAAACTAACTCATCTTAGAGCGAATCCCCCTACCAAAATGATCCATGAATGCTAAGAGGAAAAATATATACGAGTCTCGCACCACCACTCTTCCCAACATTACACATGAGACGCTTGATCAATCGTTATTAAGTTTAATAAATATTCAATGAGGCATCCATCAGAGCCACCTACATGAATTACAACTAATAACCAAAGAATGAGAAACTTTACCAGCCAATGCTTGAACAAGGGAATGAGCATCCAATTAATTGGGAAGAAGGTGAGTTGGAACAACCAAAAGATTTTTTAATCTAAAAATAATGAATATATTCATATAGACAGTAGCATCAGGATGATCTCTATTCCTCACATACAATATTTTCTACCAGACAGTGATGGAAATCAGTGCTTGAGGTTGGAGTTACCTTCCTTTGACATGTGGGAAATAGAATTAGTAAATAAGAAAAGAAATACCCAATTGGTATAGGTTATGCATGTTAGAATATGATCATAGTTATCTCAAAATAATTTGATCCCAGTTGATTCTGAAAAATGAATGATACATTCTCTCTTCCAAAGGATTATCGTAGAAAAAAAAGCAAAACACTAAGTGGATTACCTTGTGTTTGATATTATCATCTATAGGAAGTGATTGGTTTCAAACACTCCATGTGAGAAAGTTGAATCATGTTGGAATCTCTAATAACTGAGTAATTTAGCCCATGCATCAACTTCTCTAGGATTCATAATCAGTAGCCTATACTGCATTTTTGGTAAATCTCTTATTAAATTTCTTATAAAAAAACAATAATCAACCTAGGATTTGAGCTCAGTGAGGTAAAAGGTGTTTTGATGCTCATTATCCAACTCCACTAGTATAATTCTTGATAATATGCTACTTTCATGAAGGTTAATCTCATAGTTGGACATCCAAGGAATCTAATTGCATTGCCCGATCAATTATGAAACTAGAAAATGATCTCTCCCCTCCCAACAAGCCAACAAGAGTGGAGTTGGAGATCAGATTATAAAATATGTAGCATTATGAAAAGAGGTAAAGGATGATCTCCAGTCAATCCCATGTCAATGAAAGACTTCTTCCTCATGTAACAACCCCAGAGCGGGAACTACTCAATAATTCCTTAGGGAATTTTCTGTCAAAACCATGAATATAAGATCAAAAGTTCCTAAAATTAATTCATCCCTCCCCCAAAAATTTCTCTATCTTATTCCAAGAGATACAATGATGTCTTACCATGAACTTATTATCCTAAATAAATCATCTATAATCCTTTCAGTGGTCAGGATGACTCCCTTTTACACATTGAGGGACTAGATAAAATGTATTAGAATGGATGTTAGGACACTATTAACTATCATAATTTTTCCTTTAAGGTAAATAAATTGATTCTTCCAATAAATGATCTGACCCATGATTTGATCATCCAAATTTTAAAATTGATTGATGTGGGTGCACCCTGGGGAGATCGTGGCTCCAATATATCTCATTGGTAAGTTGTTTTTGAGGATCCTGAAATTGTTCTGAAGCAAATGATATATCCTTTCCGAGCAATGGCTTTTAATAAAAACACTACTGTTAGCATTAATAACCACTTGACCCCTCCAATTATATAAGATCCTAATTTTTTTGATGTTACTGATTGATTTCTTTTTGGAATATGAAAATAGAAGGGTATAATCTACGGACATAGGGGGAAAAATACCCAAAGTTTAATATTATAATTGGTAATGGCCGATTCTTCCCATAGATAAACTATCCTTATTAGTGAAACTAAGAGAGTCAAGAGAGAGAAGTAAAAGGACTAGGATGATTGGGTCATCCTATATTAGACATCGGACAATCTTAAATAAATTGTACTTCTGGTCAAAGAAGCATATTGATAACCATAGAAGAAAAAAGAATCTAAATAGGTTATATCTGGACTATATTGAGAACCCCATGAAAGAGAATACATTAAAGATAAAACCCCATTTCACATTGTCATAATATTTATCGACATCATTTTTCATATCCATATTAGGTCCCAAGGTCTTTAAGTTTTTATCAGTGATCCTTTCATGAGAAAGTCCAATTTCTCCTTTGACAGATCTCCCCTTAATAAAACAATGTTTTTTTTCTGAGAATCAACTAGGGAGATTCTCTAAAAGATTCTTATTAATCATGAATTTTATGAATTTATATAGAAATTTACAAATACTGATCAGGTAGTGGTGCAGAATAATAGAGGGCTACATGATTTCAGGGATTAGCACCCGTTTTGGGGTATAGGTGAAATGTGGTAAGTTACCACCATAGAATAAGTCATGTATCGCAAGAACTAAGTCCTATTTAATTTGATTCCATAGTACCCTATTGAAGGAACTTGAAACCCATTGATACCTAGATCACATTTTGGGTTGAGGTTCCACACAATCTCGTTAATTTGGTTGTTGTACAGAATGGATTCAAACATATGGTTATCAAAATTTGAGACACATTATAGGATGGAATCTACAAATCTCATCTTGACCACTCTAATAGCTTCCTCTCCACTAGGATTTGGAGCTATAATAAGGGTTTTAAAATATGACTCATCCATACATTCAACCACCTACTAGTAATTGTTTTAGGACTCATTATTGAGGATGTTGTTGGGGCATGGGTTTTTAAACTTATGTTTAATAAAATTGTGGAATATTGATGAATTTTGATCGCCCTCCCACATCCTACATACCATAGAATGTTTTCATTCCATAAGTTAGCTCCTCCGAAGTGATTTTGCAAAGATTTTATTTTGGTTATACAGTTCTTAAAATATAGTATCATTACACTATGATTCTAAGATGAATTCCATATGTTTAATATCCTATCTATGTTCATCAAATTCCTGATATTAAGAAGGAAAATTGTGACGGAAATTCTTTAGTTCATGACTAATTTGTTGTATTTTTTATGAAAATGATCCCAAGGACTCCCAAGGGAAGGAATGCTCCACAAGTCACAAAAAACCCCAATGATAGTCTAGGTTGGACCCCCAGAAGGTAAAAAATGAAGTTATTCCACATCTGTATTGTGGTAGTTCAATATTACATGAAGAGGAAGTGATTAAATAGGCTACAAGGCAAGTGGATGATCCACAAATTGGGGAAGGAACATATTTCTTAATTATTGGAATGGAAGAAATAAATTCTACACCAGTTGTGTCGTTACCCTCTTTGGATGTTGAATTTGGTGTAATAATCCCAAGAGTAACACCAATTCAAGAGTTCAAACTAAGCTAGGAAGGTAGCGATGTCCCTACTGGCATGTTGAGAAAAAATTATTTCTCCTTTTTTTCTTCTTTAGAATGAGTAAAACATTGAAATTACCTCTAATAATCCAAGGAACTTCTCCCGAGTTAACAGACCCCAGACCCTATCTCAAGGATTTATTATCTGGAGTATCAAAACCAGCATGGACCACTAACATTAACATGGAAGATCTTAATAAGATTATATTAATAATCACAAACTAGGTTTTTTTATTCCATATGAACCTCCTTGATATAAAACTTCCAAAAAACCCATATGTGACTATTTTTAGGGTGTGTGTGAAGGAAAACATAGACATTAATCCTACACGAAAAATATGCCACCATTGAGATGTTATATTACGGTTCAAGAACTACCTCCAAGGGGAAATTACCAGTATGATGTTCAGACACATGGAAAGAAGATTTAACCTAGGAACCTAATCTATGAGCACTCCATATGCAGAATTAAATCATTGGAAAAGGGATCACCCGGTACTAGCCCCCGGCGAAGTGAAATCCAAAGAAAGACGAGAAACATTATCTAGAAAGAAATGATGCTATAAACTAGTGAACTTGGTTGGATGAGCATAAAACCCATTGATTTCCTAAACCAATATAGAGTTCCATCTTACCTGACACCTGACCCAGTCTATGGTATGTCCAGAAAGTTGTTCCCAATCCCCATTGGCTTGAAATAAGTTCTTGGGTATCATTAATATCCAATGGGAATGATTTAACCCATTTATATATGAATAAAATAACCAACAGAAATAAATATCACAATAAAGATTAAAAAAATAAAAATAAGTCATAACAACTTTTTATATTTAGGGTTTACAAATTTAATCATAACTAAAAAATTATAAACAAGTAAATGAAAAACCAAAAAATCCCAGACCTATGTATAACATGAGAGTATCTTTCTCAGGAACCCAACAAGTATGTATCTAATAAGGAACACTAGGAAATTGATTTACCATTGTTATAGTGACACATATTTCTTTTAAATGGGTTATACATATCCAATTTTATATAAAACTATAGTTGTGTGTACGATTCAAGCCAAATCCTACAAGGTTTCCACCCAAACGAAAAGGATTCCATGCTAAAACATTAGAATACAAGTTATCAAGAACATTTATATGAAATATTTTGAAACATTAATGAAAAATATCTTTTAAAAACCATTCCTATGTAAACACTTTTAAGGATTAAAATTTATAAAAGAAAAAATTTGGGAAAAAATACATAAAAATGTAACATTTCAAAATAACAAATTTACTAAGATAAACTATCGTTAAATTAAAATAAATATACAAAGGGTTCATCATATGCTGGCGGATGGAAACACTCTTCATACGTTTTTTTTCATAATAGAGCACCATGGGTAAATACCTAAGGCTAATTTAGCTTTAGTGAGACACTAGAACCTTATAGCTCATTGAAAAAGTACTATAGAAACCATGACTATCTGCTTTCTAATCCATGAGTCACTATGGTGGTAAACCTCAGGGGTCTAGTTTTCTCTAATCATCATGATAGTTTATTCTGTTTTTTAATCATCAAACATGTGAAGTAAATCTATTATTTTCCACTTTCAAGTCAACTAATAGAAATTACTTGAATAATTAGGGGTGGCCACTTCCTAATGAATTGGGTACTGGTTCAATCCTTCCCACCTAGATACGCAGTATTTTTTTATGCTGAATTTCAGGTTCACATGTCACACATAACACCATTTCGATATACACATTCCATGCACTATAAATACACTAGTAATCACCATTTTCCATAATCCTAAATAATTTCCACATTACATGTACCATAATATTTTGAAAACACATTTCTCTCCACATGATAAATCCATAAAAACCCTTTAGAAATAGTAAAATAAAAACACATTATAAATCTAACCATTTACATGGTCCAATACCCTTTCAAATTCACACATAAACCAATATAACTTTGACAATTTCTTCCTTATATTTAAAAAATTCCAGAACAAAAATAATAGTGCACAATAACAAAAAATTACAAAATAAAATATTTCTTTTTAAAGCCCCACGTTTAATATATTAGCACTTATACATCCTTCAAAAAACATTTCTCGCCATTCAAAAAGGTCATAATAGTACTCAACAAAGCACCACAATAAGGAGCACCCAAAATCATAACCATTTGCCCTTGTAAAATTCATTTATAACAAATATTCATTGCAAAAAACTTCCAAAATACATTTCACCCCGCACAATTAAATAATAGAACACATATAAATAACCAATCAAGCTTACTAAAATCATCGAACAATGTTATGGAATGTAACCACCTTCCTCTCACTTGGAGACTACCATAAATTAGTGTGAAACCATAATTGTACCACCATGACACCCTAACAAGGGCATATCCAATAACAAATATCAATTTCTAACTTAATAAGTAATTAAAAACCCTTCTATGTTTGTACAACCCATAGGAAATGTGTAATATGAAAGGGGATGATGAGATACCATAAAGAGATGGAGAAATAAATAGAAAAATCACTTACATTATTATTCTTCAAATAATTATGGCCAAACCACCTAAGGATTATGTTACATGAGGAATGTGAAATCATGGAGGGAGCTCCCATGGCGGTAAATCCCAAATGTGTTGCAAAGGGGTGGTTTAGGGTTAAATCTCGAGAGGAAAAAGAGTCCCTTTACATATTTTTTATTAAATAGAAATCAAGAAGTGTTTTTTAGAATGGTTTACTAAGACATGTATAAAATTTTCTCCCCTCACTAGCTAAGAGGCACGCAATACAATATTATTCCACATTAAAAAACAATGTGGTTAGCCACTATCCAAAACACCACTAAGCCGCACAATTTCATAATAAAATCATCATGATATTCCATGAAATGTACATATTGTACGACACCTGCTATTGAAAGAAAATGAAATTTTTCATTAAATATATATGTCGAAATAAATGGATAATAATTAGACATAGAATTAATAAAGGAATTACCTTAAATTCAAACTCTTCAAACCATGAACTCAAGGGAGAAAATGACATCCAAACATTAACCGAGAAAAATGAAAAAATTACGATTTTGAAAATTCTCCCCAACTTAATCCTTTATCCCCTCATGAATCCATTCCTTGTTTTGGTCTAAAAAAAGACTGATTCTCCTCTCTAACTCAATGAAATTCCTAGTAAACATCAGATGTTGACAAAGCAATAACACCATGAATGGAAACATAGACCCACCAGATTCACTCTGGTTGATAGAATAGACTCCCCACAATATTTCTTCTACCATCAAAAATCTCCGAAACCTTTAGTTGATTGATTGAGAGAAAAATAACTTTCACATCTATATAATACAACATGTCAAACTAATAACACCTCAAACATTACCACACAAAATCCAAACATGTAAATTAAAACAAACAAACAAACCTAGAACACTTCTCAAAGAGATTTATAAAACTCAAACAATGACTTTTTCAATTATTAATTCGAACAAGACCATTAGGCATACTCAAAATCCCCATGTTTACTAAGAAGGAAAATTCAAAGCTAACATATTTGAACAAAACTTATCATTACCATGATACCAAAAATACTGAATCATATCATCAAAATGGTTGGTTTAAAATAAATCCCCATCAAGAATGTCAAATAACACTGACCAAGGGTAGAAGAAATTAAAATGAGATTCTGGGTGGGTCCCCCACCATTTTAAATTTAAAATAGCTTCTCGAAACAACAACACCTACCTTTGCATACCATGAAAACATGTATCATAGACCAACAAGTAGGTAGCCTTTTCCATGATAAAAAAACCCACCAAAATGGGTCTGATGATTCATCAAACCAAGAATAATGAAATTTATAATCATCCATTACCATGGAATGTGGCCTCCTCTAAATGATCACAACCCAAGCACAAAACTGATTCACAAGGTTGACCACCCAAGGAAATCAAAATAGATACTCACAACCAAAAAGGGGATCCACTACTTAAATATCTTTAATATTAAACCACCCCAGCTCCTTACACACGATTCATTACTCTTCCACTTGAATGTATCACACTGATGAAATAGATCTTCATGCCACTACTATAAAAAATGGGACCTTCTCAAGTCAACTTATATAAAACAATGAATCTAAAACTATCCTCATCCAATACTAGAGACCAAGCTAGATTGAGGTCCCTTACTTCCCTGTGATTCTAGAATATGCACCAGCTTCACTCCCGAGCCCAATAGATGGATTACTAATGTTTGAATCATCTATTGCCTAACATTCTGGAGTTTTAGATCCCCAATAAAAACTCATTCTCTTGGTACCAAAACAAACAATAAAACAATTCAAAGATCACCAACTGAACACATCACGCCATGGAAGGAGTGAAATTTAAACCAATCACTGAACAACAAACTCTTTAATTAAATAGAAAATATGGATTTTTAACCATACATGCCACCACGATGGCACAACATGTCCCTCACATATACGATGTCGATGAATGATCTATATGACTTTTAACACCAATTACATCACCAACATCCACAATCTGCTTTCTGATCTCCTTACTGGAATTCTTTTTACCACTTCAAGATTGCTTCTTTAATCCTATAGGTGAAACGTTTCATCACTAACACATAAATAACTCAATAAAACTTATGTTTTCTTTAAAATTTCTGTATCCACTCTTCCACCTTGAGTTGAATCACAGGATTGTAAAAGACAATATGTTTCATCTCCCGAAACACAATATGAAAGTCTATGGTTTGATCAACTAGAGAGTCGGCTGATGGTTAACCACCTGTAGACACAAATTAAATATCAATAAAATAATTTGGGGGTTTACACTATCCAAAAAGGAATCTGATAACCCATTCATCCAAATCCATTTGTTATAACTCACCTCAGAAAAAATACAGACAGACAAGAGGGAACCAACTCAAAGACTTCCAAATTTTTTCTTCAAAAGAACCCACTCCCCATTATATAAAAAAAATCTCCATGGTGGTAACACAAACATGAAACACCAGTAATCAATGAAAATTTCTCAATCTCAAAACATGTCACTAAAACATTCCAAATTATAATAAAACACACCACCCAACCACTTATTATCAAAATATCACACATCCCTTTTAAAATCATGTATGAAAATAAAAAATATCGATGGGTTTCACACTCACTAAAGGAATTACATAGAGCCTCACACACCTATATTCTCATGAAAAACTGGGATGTCATGCACTTTACTAGACATATCAATGCCTGTGTTCACTCATGTAAATACCAAACGTCAAAAAACACTTTTCCACTCTCTAAAACAAAACAATCCACACAAGATTTCATTCTTTCAATCTCACATCCCATTTCAAAAATTCATAAAACGTTTGCAAATATCACCAAATACCAAATCAAAAGTGTTTTAAAAATCTAAACATCTACTAATGTTTTCTTTTCTCAAAATAAAATAAAATATATTCTCTTCAAAAATTCAATTCATTATATTAAAAAATAGAAATTTGTTTCACAACAATATCATCCCATCAAAACCATTAAACTAAAACACATGTATTTTAATTTGAAACAAATTACCAAAAAAAAATCTTGAAAATAAAGAACTTTTTCGAAAAACCAATCTCAATAAACACTATGTTTTGGTTCAAAAAATATAATTCTTAATAAAATCATTACCACATTAACAAAAAATTCTTTTACAAAAAATACATTTTTCTGAATCCTCCTCCCAAGTGTTTCTGAAAATATATTTTACATATTTCCAAATCCAAACCATTTCCACATTATAATACAATTTTCACAATTTTGAAAAAATGGTTTAAGAAAATAAAAAGCAAGAAAGACACAATTTTTTTAAAAAAATTAAAAGGGACTGAAAACAATACATTAAGTGAAACTAGTATTGATAGGAGACTTGGCCATATAGTTGGCGGACATACACCTATCAAACAACCATCATATTAATTATCTAAGGAAAATGTCACTGAATTCCCATGTATTTCCAGGTTACGAGAGCTCACAGATTCCAATGACCAAACTCCCTTTTCAATTCTCAATTTAAAATAACCTGTAAGAACCAAATGATAAAAATAAAACCCAACATTCCTTGGTGACTCATGTCCCATCACATGGTGTGCTGGCTAGCCACCCTATGCAGATCCAAAACCTCAAGCCTATACAATCCGTGTGTTTGTTTTATCATGAATATTTCTTAATCAACGTGATTTAAAGAGACCATAAGCTCATTTGATGCAATTCTATCACAAACCAAGCTATATTTCAATCTATCCTAATGTCCGACTCGAACCATGTCATGATCCAGAAGGAATTCCTGATATCTAATGGCTGGTAACTTGTTCTTGTGTATCAAAAATACTATCTGGGAATGATTTCACCCATTTTTATAAGCATTAAATAACCAAAATAAATAATATTCACAATAATAAATTACTAAATCCAAAAAAGGCACAACAACTATTTATATTCACGGATAAAACATTAAATAGAACTAAAAAAAAGGAAATTACAAAATGGGAACAACCAAGAATTTATAAAACTAAAAACAACATGACGGAATCACCCGTAAGCCACCACTAACAATGACTACAAGAAGGAAGACTCTAAAATCGATCAATCATTACAACCAAGACACATCATTCCTTCACATGGGTTATACATAATAATTCCTACATAAAACCAATGGTGTATATAGGGTGTGAGCTAAATCCAAGAATGATGCCACCAAAAATAAATGGACTCCATGCTATAACATTAGAAAAAATAACAAACACAGTTTAAAAAATCTTTTAAAACATTTTCAAGAAATTGTTTTATGAAAAACAATTCCCAAGGAAACACTTTCAAGGAAAACTAATTCTAAAGGAAACACATTCTAAATAAAACATAAAAGGAATAATTTTAAAATTATACATTTAATAAGATAAAAAATATATAAATTAAATTAAATATATACTAGTACAATCTTATGTTGTTGGATGGAACCATGTTACATAAGTCTCATATCATAAGAGGACGCCATGGGTAAATCCATATTCTGTAATCTAGAACAAGTGAGATACTATAACCTCGTAACACAGGGAAAAAGTGGTATTGAAACCATAACCATATGATTTCTCAGGCATGACCCACTAAGAGGGGACACCCTAAGGGGCTAGTGGATTCCCATCATCATCATATTTTAGTTAGTGTTGTATTCATCAATCATGTAATGTGAATTGGGTCGTTTCACTTTTAATTCTACTAATGTAAAATAACTACAGGAAGATGGGGTCTCTACTTTTTAATCCCTAGCATATTATTTGTTTCCTCCCATCCTAGATACATGAGATTCCCTTTGTTCTCATTTTCACGATAACATTTCACACATAAAACCATTTAGACATACACATTCCAATAACTATAAATTCACAAATAAACACAATTTTCCATGAATCAAACCATGTTACACTTTAGAAAAACAAAACTATTTGAATACACATTTCTCTTCACATTTAAAACCCATAAAACCATTTAGGGAACATTATAAGAAAAAAACAGATCAATCTAACCATTTATGTAGTCCAAGCCTATTTTAATTAACACATTAACTAATATCACTATGAAACCTGCTTCCCAATATTTACAGAAATCATAAACCCGATTAATAGTGCACAACATATTCCAATATGCCAAAATAATCATTATCTTTTGAAAACTCCACTTTTAAAACATTATAAATTCTAGTTCATTTAAAATCAAATTTTGATCTTTTAAACAATTCATAAAACATTTCCAACTAGCACCATATTAAAGAACCCCCAAAAACATAACCATTTTCCACTATAAAATCCATTTCTATCAAATATTCATGCCAAAACACTTGTAAAATACATTTTTTCACAATATAATTAAACCTTAGAGAACATCACTACTAGAAACCATACTTATACCTACGCTATTTACCCAAAGGTTTTTTCTAAACTGTTGGTATAGAGAGTTTTTTCCAACGGTTTTTGAAAACCATTCGTATATAATGATTTAGTGTAGTCCTTCGCAATGGTTAGTGTAAACCATTGGGGTATATGTATTTTTACCAATGGTTTATGTATACTGTTGGGATATAGTGGCGTATAGTGATGTCTCCCAATGGGGTTTTAAAACATTTGGGTTATATTGATGTTTTCCAATGGTTTTTTAATACAGTAGTAATAGTTTTACCCAAATAAACATCCCCCACATCCAATTCCATATTCAAGATTTGATTCATTTTTTCCCTTCCATAGTGGTTCTCTCTACCAAACTGATGACCCCTCATATTCTAAAGATCCATCCAAGTTTTTTCCACTTATAATTGGTGAGTTAGAGTTAAATCATATGCCAACATTTATTTTGGATTTTTTATACCACGTTTAGTTTATTTCCTCATCTTATATTATCCCTCATCATTAAGGGATTTTGATTGTTGTTGAATGTGAAATTCGCAAGTTCCATATACTCCAAAATATATATAGACAATGAATTTCCCTTCTTGAACCACTACGGTCACTAATATTCTACCCCTGTTACACAATATTAGTGTTGTAGGGGTACTATATTTTCTCCCATAGGTTATGTTCAAAATTATATTTTCTTGAATTTTATCTTGAAATCTATTTGTATTCGTTGAAAATAGAGTTCTAACAATTAATTTTTAACATTTTTATGTAATGGTTTAGTGGGATGTGCAGGTGGGGGTGTGTAGGTCAGGGGGAGGAGGATTATTTGTGGGAGAGGTTGGGGTGGTTGTATAGGTGGGGGCAGGGGGTGGGTTGTGTAGGTGGGGGTGGGGGGAGGGTGGATGTGCAAGTGGGTGGGGGAGGGCTATGTAAGTGGGTGGGAGATGGAGTGTGTAGGTTGGGGGGATGTGTGGTTTTCAAGTGGGGAGGGGGTGTGTGGGGGAGGGGGATGCTCAAGGGGAGTCTTTTGGGTATGAGGATGGGGTTTAGGTGGGGGTGGGGGTTGGATGTGTAGGTAGGGGTGTGCAGGTCGAGGAGAGGGGGAGGGGGAGTCTTATGGGGGTGAGGTGGGTGGTCTAAGTGTGGGTGGGGGTGGGCTGTCGAGGTGGGGGTGTGGGTGGGATGTCTATGTTGGGGGGGGGGGGGGCAGTCCAGGTGGCGGCGGGGGTGTCCATTTGAGTGGGGAGACAATTTTTTTTTCAACCAATGGAGTGATGTGTTTTAGATATTTATCTAATAAAATTGGTTGCAGAAGAAGACCGATAAAACAATGATCTATAATAAAATAATCAATATAAAAGTGAACAACATAAAATATAGGAATTCTTTTACTATAAAAAATAACTATTGTTTACTCTTCAATAGAGTATGCATAATGGGGTGTACTTAATTTTTAAGGTATTATATGGGTATTGGGGGTGGGTTTCCTGGAGGGGGAGGGGGTGTTGGATGTTTGGGGGGTGGGATGTCCAGGTGCGGTGGGGAGTGGGGTCCATTTGGGTATGCGGGGTGGGCTATCCCAGTGGGATAGGGGTGTGGGTTGTCCGAGGGGGAGATGTCTTGGTGGGGGGTGGGCTGTCCAGGTGGTGGGTGGGGTTGGGTGCACTGTCCAGGTGGGGGTTGGCTGTCTAGGTGGGGGGCTGTCCAGGTGGGGGTGGGGGTGGGCTGTCCAACTGGTGGGGGGCTGTCCATGTTGGGGGGTGTGTCCTGGGGGCTGCAGGGGGGTAAGGGGTTGTAGGGTAGAAAGGGTGTGGGATGTCCATGGAGGGGGGGGGGGGGTATCCATCGGGGGTGGTTGGGGGGTTATCTAGGTGGGGGAGGGGTTGTGGGCTTTCTTGGGGGGGAGGGGATATCCCTAGGGGGTGGGGTGGGGGTGTGGGTTGTCTATGGGAGAGGGGGAGTAGGCTATCCAGGTGGGGTGGGGGTTATCCAGGTGCGGTGGGGGCTGCGGGGGGTAGGCGGTGTTGGTGGTCCAAGGAGGGGGTGGGTTGCCCAATATAATACTCTACAAAAAATAGAAATCACATATAACCAATTTATAGTATCTTTCACTCATTAATACTTTTCATGAAGTTTCATACCAACACTCACTCATACCCTTCTAAGATGAAGTGATATATGCAATGAAATCTCACTCAGGTTCTTATCCACTATCCATATTGATCTCATATAAATTAATCATTCATACAACTCAATATCACATAATGATATAACTAGGTTCATACTCCCATGAGTATTTTCCCATCTAAACATGGCACATTTTCCTAAAAAATATACATAGGATCATATTTAACACACACACACAAAATTGTAAACATATACCTTGTATCGCAACCTGGAATTGTCTTTTAGCTAGCATCTCAAGGTATCAATAAGCCACAAAAGTATATCTAAATTTGGAGGTCTATTTACAATTAGGTGTGTTATTTTTTAAAATCATGTATGATGTTTATAGTTGAAGATAAAATATCATCCATGTATTTGGAGGTGTGTTTACAACTAGCTGTGTTATGATATATATGTATGATATTCACGGTTTAAACCAACATTCATCTAGGGTATCTATAATAGGATTTAAATCATTCTACAATTGGATAGAGATTGTATTATGTGACCGTAGATTGGGGGTGGACACTAACACTCCCTTGGACTGCCCCAACCGCCCTCCCACCCCCTAGACCCCCACCCCTAGACCCCCACCCCTAAACACCCGACCCCCTAGACACCCCTCCACCCCCAACGACAGCCCCAATCTCCTTGGACAGCCCCCACCAACCGTGACCCCCTGGACACCCCAAACCCCCTGGACACCCCACAACAACCAAGGACATTCTCCACCCCCCTGGACAGCCCCTACCTCCCATGGACACCCCCCGAACACCCCCCACTTGTACCGCCCCATCCCCTAGACAACCCCCACCCCTCGAGACACCCCACCCCTCTGGACAACCCCCCTAGACACCTCCCCACCCATGTATACCCCCACCCCCTTCGATACCCCACCCCTTGGACTGGGCCCACCCCCATGAGACATCCCCCACCCTTGAAGCCCCCCTGGAAACCCCCACCCTCGTGGGAAGTGTATTTGATCACTCAAATAATATACTAAAATATAAAATTTCTTTAAACTAACATTTACTCAACTACTGAATTATTCTCCTCCACAAGTTCACATGATATTGTACAATCATGTATAGTTCTTCAAAGATATTTTTTAAAAATATATTAATTTTTTGTATTTTATATTATGATTCTCATATAGAGTATTGTGTCATTTATGTTTTCATATAAAATGAACGATACTAATTTACTTAAATATATTTTTTATGGAAGTTCAATATTATTTAATTGTTTATGATGAAATGAATTATTATTTTTATAAAAAATGTATTGAAGTTGGATGTATGAAACCAATAAGATCTCACGTGACTTTCAAAATAATTTGGAGATCTTTTTAGATTTTTCATTTCAAAATGCTTCAGATATTGGTCACATACACCGCCCTTGTTACAATTTTGTTTGAAGACCATGGTTGAGACATAAAGAAGTCTACTGCCACATAGCCAAATATGGTTTTCAAGAAAACTACTCTATGTGGTATCACAATCGGATGAAAATGAAATCTCAAATTGCTAATGTTCCAAATGAGAGGACTGGATTGGAGAATTTTTTATATGAATGGTATCTATTTATTTTTAATCATGATAAAGAAGAAATCCAGCCTAAGAAGACATAGATATGACCACACATGTTTTGTCTAATGAAAATGATGATGTTTTTAGGGTGAAAAAAATGAAATATACGGCCACAAATCCAATATATCGACAATGTTGTAAAATAAAATAAGATGGAATTTTTTATCCAATTGTTTCATGGGAAAACTATGTGTGGGATTTCTTATAATGTCGTTGATTACATTCATACCTTCATGAAGGACTTACTTCCAGATGATGCAGATATTCCCTCAACCAACTATATGACATGGATGATAGTTGATGACCATGAATTTTCAGGAAACAAGATTCATGGTTTCTCGAAATACTTCACTTTATTCTATGAGGAAACAGCTGAAAAAATGATTTTATAAAATGTGGAACATCCTGTTGGGAGCCATAGGCTGATGGAGTACAATCCCATGTGCCATAAAATGTAAAGTAACTGTAACACCCGAGACTTTTATGTGAAATATTTTGTTTTTATGTTATATAAATCATCAAAGTAATCTTTCACTAACACTGGCTTGGCTTTCTTTACACGCAACTGCGGCCTTCCTCGATAGCTTGCGTCGTACGCAATATCGAGTTTCACTAAACAATGATATGCTGTTAAAATATTATTAAAACTAGCCGTAATGAATAGTAATAACAACTTTTTGAAATTTTATAATTTTTTTTTTCAAAATGGACTTCATTTTTGGATTTGGAATATTGAAATTATCCTAGAGTGAAATTTTGGTATTTTTCTGAAAACTTACAATTTTTAATGATTAGTGAAACCACAAAGTGGTAGTTAAAAAACTGAATTTTTCATAAAACATAATTTTAACGCTTCTGTGAGTGAAATTTCGAAAATCCGAGAGACATGGTTGATGTCAGTAAGTAAAATGTGGTTCAATGAGATGAAAATAATTTTTTGGTGAATAGTAGAATTTTACTTTTTTTACCACGGTTAAAAGTAAATAGGGAAATTAAGGGTAAAAATGATATTATTATTACCCTAAAACATGTACTAATTCTATTGGACAAGTTTAATTCGACCAAAAACAACATTAGGAATAAAATATGACCATTTAGGCCCAATTGGATTAGATTAGGACATTTATTATTAATTTATTTAAAGAAGGGTTAAAATAGTTAAAATCAATGTTTAATAAGTAAATAATTTTTAATATGGGGTTATACATAATATAAATTCGACTATAAATATTAATTAGAAATCTAAAAAGATTTCCTACATAATGGTATTTTATTTTTAATTTTTAGACATTAAATAATTTAATTTATTTATGACACAATGATGATGCAGTAATTATCTTATTAATGAAATATTGAAATAATTGATGTTATAAATACCCAAATAAATGTAATTTGAGACTTTTTATGAATTACACTAATTTTCTAGTTTAATATGACATGTTAGTATTTATATAAGTAACTTGGTTCGAACTAATCATTCTGTTATGATTTTCACAAAAATCAATTACTAAATAGTGTCAAAATTGACATTAAATCATTTTTAAAACAAATATTATATTATTAATTGTTATTTTATTCTTAAAAATCTATGGTTCGGCAAAATGACTTAGATACGGTTATATATATTAATAATAAACAACTTGGGGTTAGTTTGTCTTGATATAGTAAGTTTATTAACCTTATAGTGTAAGAAAACAAGAAGACACAATAAAAGTTAAATTATCTAACATAAAGTTAAATCTAAATTATAAGGTTAAAATTGATACCTAAACTTGTCTAAATTCTATTGGATGAGATGATTTAGACCCCTACCCACCTTATATTCTAAATATATAAATTTGGAGCTATTAAAAACCTAATTTTACTTTATAATAAAATCATATTTTTAGTTATTCCAAAGGTGCCCCTCTCCTTCCTTATAAAAGGGCACCTCCTCCCCCTCTTCCTAACACCACATTGAGCCTTCAAGCTCGGCCAAACCCTGAATATTTTTCCTCTACACTTCCCTAGAAACATCCTAGAGGTTCTGGTCTTCTTCAAAGACCTATTTTAGTGACCTAAAGGAGGTCTCAAAGAAGCACTTCAAAAAAGAGGTAATGTCAGTTACCAATTCTTTCATCTTTCTTTCTTCTTCCACTTCTTCTTATTTAGTTGTTTCATTATGAAGTAATATCATCAGTATCACTCATATACTGATGTGTTATTATATGTATGAAAAAACCCTATTTCACCATCTATCCATCCTACGGAAAAAGAAATCACCGAGCGTGCGTATGTACGGAATACCGTCTCCACGCCGTGGTGTAATCTATTTTCCACCACCACCTTACTTGGATGGGTATAATGGTGTAAATAATGACTATATATGACTATTATAAAGTGATATTGATTCTTAAATAGTATACATACACTCCAATATAATTCCACGATCATAGGAACAATATCATCACTCGTGCCTACGTACGGAATACCGTCTCCACGATGTGATGTGACTCGTTCTACATGATCTTCATTTCATAATGATTATATAAATGAATTGAATGAATTAATATGATATATATTACACTAATACCATTCTGGAAATGAGGTATCTATAACCTAAATAGAAGAATAAGAATTTATTCGACAAAACACGCATAAGAACAAATAGTAATAAACAACCGAAAAACAAGTAGTAATGAAATATTACTAATAAGAAGCTAAGAATATGACCATATATGATATCATAACAATAAGTATGATTCTGGAATAAGTCAATAACATTATTTAAATCATTATAAATGAGGTTCGGACACTTACAAAGAAAACGGACATAAGGTAAGGGAAATATCACAATCTCATTTTTATCCGAGATTGTTTATATTTTGGAATTTACTGGGGTGCATTTTATCATCCACATCCATGTTTCCTTAATATGTAATATTTACATCATTCTAAAATTTTTTATATCCAATTTTACCCTTCATTGAGTTTTTAGTAAAAGATATGAAAGTAATCTTTTGTCATTGTTTGTACGAGGTACTTTTTGACTTTTCCGACAAAAGTACGAGAATAATGTTTTTTTAACTTATATGGCATGAATGGATTTTTAAAACATTATTTCCAAGAATATTCCCATACAAGTTTTCAAGTTTATTTTTAATCAAATTATTTTATTTTAAAAGTGTATGACATGTTAAGAAAGGAAAATGTTTTTGAAGTAGAAAGGATATTTTCCTCAAGAATGGAGTTCAAGTGTTTTATCAAAATTATTTTCCATCTAAGATAATAAAGGGTTCTATTTCTATCCCTATTATTACATTGATTTGATTATGTTGTGATGGAATTATTTTTATGAATTCCTTTATCTTATATGATTTGTTTTATGATGTCACGATGTTTAAGATTCCCATTTTTATTACATGGGTTATGTTATGATGTATGGTTTCCAATTTTGTGGCACACATAAGAATGGTACCATTATGAGATGGGTGGGACCTATATCTCCCTCCAATGCATTGGGTAAATATTTTATATCTTATGAGATAGACATGGCTGGAATGGTAGGTTATACCGGTTCAGTGAAACAGGACTGAAACGAGGAATGAACTCGGTTCAGAAATGGACTTTGTCCACTAAGATAGTCTTGGAAATGAGTCTTGACTAACAAGAAAGGATTCTCTATGATTATGTGTGTATGCCACAAAGTTTCATGTTTTATGTTATGATTATTGGGAATCCATTTCACTACAATGATTTATCCCATGTTATGAAATTATGCTCTCTTTTGCAGGTTAAGATTTCCAAAGTTATGTTCTTATCAATATGATGTGATTGATATTTATTTTGTTTACCCTTACTGAGAATTTGGGGTCACCCTTTTGTATGTTTTCTTTCCCCAGGTCAGGAAGAAGGTTATTATGTAAGATATGCAGAAAGGGACTATAGATATGATGAAATAAATGGGAGACAATGTAGATGCTTTATGAACCAGTTGTTTATGTTTCCCAGTTTCTAAAGACACTATACCTATACGGTCCTTTCGTGGTTTTGTTATATGTTGTAATAAGTATGCTTCAATTTTGAAGTATTAATAATGTATGTAATGTATGGGTCGTTATAGTTGGTATTAGAGGAAAGGTATAGTCAACCTTTAGAAACTAGGATGTGAAAGCCTTAGTAAGAACCATACAGATAAGTCTAAGCATAGAACACAATCATAGTGTTTTAGAAATGGCCATGAATAACCTAGGATAATACCTTAAGTGTGAAATTTTATTCTTGATTATGTGGTTTTACTATTATAATTAGTGTTTCTCACACTATTCTTCTTGGTTTTAGTCAACGGCTGGAACCCGAAGGAACCGTGTTAATGTGGAATGCGACAGCCAATGCAATGATTGTCCCCCTGATCAACCAAACATTATGGGAGCTGGAATGAAAAATATTGTAGCCATGCTCACACAACTTTCTCAAGCATGAGACAATGTCCACCTTCTTTCAGCGGGTCTACTGATCCATTAGTTGCTGAACAATGGATTAGTACTACTGAAAAGATATTTTCAGTTCTTCAATGTTCTGAGCATGATAAAGTCATATTAGAAGTGTATCATTTGGATGGTGATGCTGATCAATGGAGGAATCTTATTAATAATACGAGGCAAAGGGATGAAAGAGAGTCCATGGAATGGTAAAAGTTAAAGAACTTATTTTTCAATAAGTACATCCCTCGTATTCTCCGAACAAATATGGAGAAAGAGTTTCCTGAACTGAAGAAAAAGGATGATGAATCTGTTGGTACCTATGAAGCAAATTTTACAAGACTTGCAAGGTATGCTTCTGGTATTATTATCCAACCTGAGAGTAAGATCGGTCGATTCTTTAGTGGCATAAAACCAAGTCTTCGAAGGGCCTTAGCCATAAGGGACTTCAATAGCTACAAGGAAATCGTTCGATGTGCTCTCAAAGTTGAGATGGAGATTGGAGTAACCCATCAGTCATATGGGTTTGATAAGAAGAGGAAAATGGAATTCAGAGGAAAATCTAAAGAGCACAGTGAAAAGAAGATGAGCTTTACATTATGCCCAAAGTGTGGAAAGAAACATGGAGGGAGTTGTCTTAAAGGACAAGTAATTGTTTCAAATGTGGAAAGGAAGGTCATCGGGCATTTGAATGCCGCGATGATGGGAAGAAGATGTCTAATGATGGAAACAAAGGAAGGGATACATAGAATGAACCTACTATACTTCAATGTTTCAAGTGCAAGGAGATGGGACATTATGCCAATAAATTCCATAATCCAAGGGTTGATGATGATGGTCGACGTCAACAAACTCTTAAGGCTAAAGACGAAGGAAAGTCACATGCAATTTCTATCAGTGATGTGGAGTATGATAACGATGTGGTGAAAGGTACACTTACCATCCACTCTAAAGTAGAAATTTTTTTATTTGTTTCTGGATCCACCCACTCTTTTATTTCTGAAAATTTTCTAAGGGTATCACTGTATTACCTCAACAATTAGATGTTGAGTTAGCTATGACAATACCTAATGGCACAACAGTCGCATCAAAAGTTTATAATTCTTCTCCGATCAAAGTTTGTGGGAATGTGCTTCCTGCAAATCTTGTGATCCTTCCTATAGTGGAATTTGATGTGATTCTTGGCATGGATTGGCTTTCCTTATATGGAGCTCATATCAATTTCCAAAGAAGGGAAGTCACATTTCATATTCCAGATCAATCTATGATCGTCTATCAATGCAAGGATGAACATAACCTTCCAGTGGAAATTCCTTCCATCTTATGGGTCTTGATTCCACTAAATGATGGTTATTTATCTCAAATGGTTGGTGAGAAACTCACGATTATGAATATACCCATTGTACGGGAGTTTGATGATGTCTTTACAGAGGAATTACCGGGTCTTCCACCAAATCATGAAGTTGAGTTTTCAATAGAACTCGTACCGGGTGCTTTGCCTATTTCAAAGACACCTTATAGAATGGCCCCAATTGAGTTGCAGGAATTGAAGAAACAACTCCAAGAGAATCTTGATAAGGGATTCATACGCCCTATTGCGTCACCTTGGGGAGCACCTGTTCTATTTGTTAAGAAGAAATATGGATCAATGAGACTCTGCATTGATTATCGAGAACTTAACAAGATCACTATCAAGAACTAATATCCTCTCCCACACATTGATGACTTATTTGACCAACTATGCGGAGCTCAATACTTTTTCCACGATTGATCTTCGTTCAGGGTATCATCAATTAAGGGTCAAAAGGGAGGATATACCAAATACGGCTTTCCGTACAAGGTATGGACACTATGAATTTATAGTGATGCCATTTGTTCTTACTAATGCCCCTGCTATCTTCCTGGATCTGATGAATAGAGTCTTTAGAGACTATCTTTATCAATTTGTGGTAGTCTTTATAGACGATATTCTTGTCTATTCAAAGAGCAAGGAAGAACATGAAGATCACTTGAGAATTATATTGAAGACCCTGAGAAAGGAAAAGCTTTATGCCAAATTTACCAATTGTTAATTTTGGCTTCAAAAAGTTTCATTTTTGGGTCACATAATCTCAAAAGAGGGGATATCTATGGATCCATCAAAAACAGAGGTTATCGAAAGATGGTCGAGACAAACAACAGTAATTGAGATCTAATGTTTTCGTGGTTTGGCTGGATATTATCGACGTTTTGTGAAATATTTTTCACGATTACCTAATCCACTCACCATGTTGACTCGGAAAAGAGTTATGTTTGTTTGGACGGAAGAATGTGAAGAGAATTTCAAGGAGTTAAAAAGAAGGTTATCTAGTGCACCTGTGCTCACACTTCCTTGTAGTAGATAATGTTTTGTGATCTATAGTGATGCATCCAAGAAGGGATTGGGGTGTGTTCTTATACAAAATGATATGGTGATAGCTTATTCTTCATGACAGTTGAAAATCCTTGAGCAAAATTACCCAACTCATTATTTGGAGTTAGCTGCGGTAATCTTTGCATTAATGATTTGGAGGCATTATCTTTATGGAGAAAGGTGTGACATTTATACTGATCATAAAAGTATAAAGTATATTTTCACACAAAAGGAGCTGAATATGCGTCAAAGAAGATGGTTTGAGCTGATTAAGGATTATGAATACTCAATCCATTACCACTCTGGGAAAGCAAACAAGGTGGAAGATGCATTAGGTCGACAAGACCATGCCAGTTTATCCATGATGAGGATCACAAAAGATCCAATATTTATGGATTTACAAAGGATGGATCTTGGAATTATAATGGAAGGGGAAAAATCTTATCTTTCTCAAATGAATGTTCAACCATCTATACATGTGAAGATTAAAGAGGCACAAAAATAAGATTTCGAGGTATAAAAGAAGGTGAGAAATGTTCATGAATTCAACCTTGATTGTGATGGGATAATAAAGTTCAGGAATCGGGTTTGTCTTCCTCCCATCTCGGAATGATAGAAGGAACTGCTGGATGAGGCTCATAGTTCTTCATTATCTATTCATCCTGGAAGCACGAAGATGTATAGGGACCTAAAAGAGTACTTCTGGTGGGATGGAATGAAAAGAGATGTTGCTGAATATGTCTCTCGATGCTTGGTTTGTCAGCAAGTTAAAACTGAGAGACAGAAGTCTAAGGGGATGTTACAACCATTACCCATACCCGAATGGAAATGGGAAAATATCACTATGGACTTTGTCATATGACTTTCTAAAACATACAAAGGCAATAATGCTTTTTGTGTCATAGTTGATCATCTTACCAAGTCTGCACACTTCATTGCTATTAGAGAGGATTTCCCTCTGGATCAGCTTTCCAGGATATATGTAAAGGAGGTGGTAAGATTGCATGGATTACCACTTTCTATTATATCTGATCGGGATCCAAGATTTACCTTGATGTTCTGGCAAAGTTTTCAGCATACTCTGGATACAGAGTTGAGTTTCAGCACTGTTTATCATCCTCAGACAGATGGTCAGTCTGAGAGAACAATTCAAACTCTAGAAGATATGTTGAGAGATTGCTCTATGGATTTCAAAGGTGGTTAGGATCAACACCTACCTTTGGTGGAATTTTATTATAATAATAGCTTTCACTACAGTATTCATATGGCTCCTTATGAAGCTCTCTATGGAAAGAAATGCAGGACTCAAACTTGCTGGGATGAAGTTGGGGAAAGAAAGCTATTAGGACCTGATCTCGTTGATGAAATGGCAGAAAAGGTCAGATCTATTCAACAACACATAAGAGCAGCTCAGAGTCAATAGAAAAGTTATGCCGAGAACTGAAGAAAAGACCTAGAGTTTGAAGTGGGTGATAAAGTGTTCTTACGGATATCTCCCTGGAAGAGGGTCATGAGATTTGGAAAGAAGGGGAAGTTGAGCCCTAGATATACCGGTCCTTTCGAAATACTGGATCGTGTTGGGAAGGTAGCTTACCGATTGGCTCTTCCACTAAATCTCTCTCAAGTTCACGATGTGTTCCATGTATCTCTGCTGAGAAAGTACATACCTGATCCTTCACATGTACTTAGCTCAGAAGTTGTACCGCTGGAGCAAGATCTTCCGTATGAAGAAGAACCGATAGAGATTCTGGATCGTAGCGAAAAATTCCGACGAAGAAAGACCACTCGATTGGTGAAAGTTTTATGGAGGAACCACCAATTAGAAGAAGCTACATGGGAGCTTGAGGATATGATGAGGGAGAGGTATCCTCATCTGTTTGTTACAAAGTGATGAATTTCGAGGGCGAAATTCATTTTAAGGGGGGTAGAATGTAACACCCGAGACTTTTATGTGAAATATTTTGTTTTTATGTTATATAAATCATCAAAGGATTATTTCACTAACACTGGCTTGGCTTTATTTACATGCAACCACGGCCTTCCTTGATAGCTTGCGTCGTACGCAATACCGAGTTTCACTAAACAATGATATGCTATTAAAATATTATTAAAACTAGCCGTTATGAATAGTAATAACCACTATTTGAAATTTTTAAATTTTATTTTTCAAATTGGACTTTATTTTTGGATTCGGAATATCGAAATTATCCTAGGGTGAAATATTGGTATTTTTCTGAAAACTTTCAATTTTTGATGAATAGTGAAACCACTAAGTTGAAGTTAAAAAAACTGAATTTTTCATAAAACATAATTTTACCACTTCTGTGAGTGGAATTTCAAAAATTCGAGAGATACCGTTGATGTCAGTAAGTAAAATTTGGTTCAATGAGATGAAAATAATTTTTTGGTGAATAGTTACTTTTGACTTTTTTTACAACGGTTAAAAGTAAATAGGGTAATTAAGGGTAAAATTGATATTATTATTACCTAACACATGTCTTAATTCTATTGGAAAAGTGTAATTCGACCAAAAACAACCTTAGGAATTAAATATGACCATTTAGGCCCACTTGGATTAGATTAGCACATTTATTATTAATTTATTTAAAGAAGGGTTAAAATAGTTAAAATCAATGTTTAATAAGTAAATAATTTTTAATATAAGGTTATACATAAGATAAATTCTTCTATAAATATTCATTAGAAAGCTAAAAATATTTCTTACATAATGGTATTTTATTTGTAATTTTTAGACTTTAAATAATTTAATTTATTTATGACACAATGATGATGCAGTAATTATCTTATTAATGAAATATTGACATAAATGATGTTATAAATACCTAAATAAATGTAATTTGAGACTTTTTATGAATTAAACTAATTTTATAGGTTAATATGATATGTTAGTATTGATTTAAGTAACTTGGCTCGAACTAATCATTCTGTTATGATTTTCACAAAAATCAATTACTAAATAGTGTCAAAATTGACATAAAATAGTTTTTAAAACAAATATTATATTATTAATTTTTATTTAATTTTTAAAAATCTAAGGTTCTGCCAAATGACTTAGATAAGGTTATATATATTAATAATAAACAACTTGGGGTTCGTTTGGATTGATATAGTAAGTTTATTAACCTTATAGTGTAAGAAAACAAGAAGACACAGTAAAAGTTAAATTATCTAACTTAAAGTTAAATCTAAATGATAAGGTTAAAATTGATACATAAACTTGTCTAAATTCTATTGGATGAGATTATTTTGACCCCTACCCACCTTATCTTAGAAATATATCAATTTGGAGCTATTAAAAACCGAATTTGACTTTATAATAAAATAATATTTTTAGTTATTCCAAAGGTGCCCCTCTCCTCCCTTATAAAAGGGAACCTCATCCCCCTCTTCCTCACACCACTTTGAGCCTTCAAGCTCGTCCAACCCCTGCCAATTTCTCCTCTCCACTTCCCTAGAAACATCCTAGAGTTTCTGGTCTTCTTCAAAGACCTATTTTAGTTCCCTAAAAGGAGGTCTCAAAGAAACACTTCAAAAAAGAGGTAATGTCCGTTACCGATTCTTTCATCTTTATTTCTTCTTCCACTTCTTCTTCTTTATTTGTTTCATTATGAATTAATTAAATCAGTATAAATCATATACTGATATGTTATTATAAGTATGAAACAACCCCATTTCACCATCTATGCATCCTACGGAAAAAGAAATCACCGCGTGTGCGTACGTACGGAATACTGTCTCCACGCCGTGGTGTAATCTATTTTCCACCACCACCTTACATGGATGGGTATAATGGTGTAAATAATGACTATATATGACTATTAAAAAGTGATATTGATTCTGAAATAGTATACATACACTCCAATACCATTCCACGATCATAGGAACGATATCATCACTCGTGCTTACGTACGAAATACCGTCTCCACGATGTGATGTGACTCGTTCTACATGATCTTCATTTCATAATGATTATATAAATGAATTGAATGAATGAATATGATATATATTACACTAATACCATTCTGTAAATGAGTTATCTATAACCTAAAGAGATGAATATGAATTTATTCGACAAAACACGAATAAGAACAAAAAGTAATAAACACCCGAATAACAAGTAGTAATGAAATATTACTAATAAGAAGCTAAAAATATGACCATATATGATATCATAAAAATAATTATGATTCTGGAATAAGTAAATAACATTATTTAAATCATTATACAGGAGGTTTGGCCACTTACAAAGCACAATAGACCTAAGGTAAGGGAAATATCACAATCTCATTTTTATCTGAGATTTTTTATATTTTGGAATTTACTGGGGTCAATTTTATCATCCACGTCCATGTTTCCTCAATATGTAATATTTACATCATTACACAATAGTTTATATCCAATTTTACCCTTCGGTGAGCTTTTAGTAAAAGATATGAAAGGAATCTTTTGTCGTTTTTCGTACGAGGTACTTTTTGACTTTTCCGACAAAAGTACGAGAAAAATGTTTTTTTTAACTTATACGGCATGAATGGATTTTTAAAACATTATTTCCAAGATGCTTCCTTTACAAGTTTTCATGTTTATTTTTAATAAACTTATTTTATTTTAAAATTGTATGACATGTTAAGAAAGGAAAACATTTTTGAAGTAGAAATGATATTTTCCTCAAGAATGGAGTTCAAGTGTTTTATCAAAATTATTTTCCATATAAGATATTAAAGGGTTCTGTTTCTATCCCTATTATTACATTGATTTGATTATGTTGTGATGGAATTATTTTTATGAATTCCTTTATCTTATATTAATTGTTTTATTATGTCATGATGTTTATGATTCCCATTTTTATTACATGGGTTATGCTATGATGTATGGTTAATGATTTTGTGGAACACATAAGAATGGTATCATTATGAGATGGGTGTGACCTATATCTCCTTCCAATGCATTGGGTAATGATTTTATATCTCATGAGATAGACATTGCTGGAACGGTAGGTTATACCGGTTTAGTGAAACAGGACTGAAACAAGGAATGAACTCAGTTCAGAAATGGACTTTATCCACTAAGATAGTCTTGGAAATGAGTCTTGACTAACAATAAATGATTCTCTATGATTATGTCTGTATGCCACACAGTTTCATGTTTTATGTTATGATTATTGGGATTCCATTTCACTACTATGATTTATCCCATGTTATGAAATTATGCTCTCTTTTGCAGGTTAATATTTCCAAAAGTTATGTTCTTATGAATATGATGTGTTTGATATTTCTTTTGTTTACCCTTACTGAGCATTTGAGATCACCCTTTTGTATGTTTTATTTCCCCAAGTCAGGAATAAGGTTATTAAGTATGATATGCCAAAAGGGACTATAGATATGATGAAATAAATGGGTGACAGTGTAGACGCTTTATGAACCAGTTGTTTATGTTTACCAGTTTCTAAAGACACTATACCTATATGGTCCTCTTGTGGTTTTGTTATATGTTGTAATAAGTATGCTTCAATTTTGAATTATTGATAATGTATGTAATGTGTGGGTCGTTATAGTGACCCTATCCATTGGTCCCCAGACTCTAGATTATTTTTAGGTCAGATGAAATATCAATAAAAATGAGATGGATTGATACTGACTGAAAGAAGAAGAATAATGATATGGTTCACACAATAGATGGATTTTCATGGTAGAGATTTTATGATCGATATCTTAATTTTGCAGCAGACATTCATAATTTGAGGTTAGTTCATTCATGTGATGGTTTTAATATGTTTGGGAAAATTCTTACTTCGCACAGCACATTGCCGATTTTTATACACATTTATAACATTCCCCTATGGTAGTATATGAAAAAACATTCTATTTCATGACTATACTCTTATCAGGTCCTTCTAATATCATCAATGATATATATATATAAATTAAAAATCTAATAAAAGAGTTGAGACTTCTTTATGATGTGGGTGTGCGCACCTACAATACATATTCAAAAGACATATTTTAGATGTGTGCTGCCCTTATGTGGATGATCAACATTTGTCTTACTTATGCTATGATGTATGGTTGAATTACGAAGGGAAAACTATAATTTTCATTTTGTATGAATAATACATGATCCAAAAGTCGTAAACATCATGTTAGTTTCTGTTTTATGGGACATTGACGATTCATAAAAATGGACCATCCATATAGAAATTATCATTGAAGATTTGAAAATACTATAGTGAACGATGATCCTCCTCTACGTATGTCGGCAACTGATGTGATTCATGGATTTAAATATTTCAATTTTTCATTCAGTAAGGGTCAAATGACATCTAGGAAGAAAAAAATGTTTTTATTGAAACCTGTTACAATTGGAAAAAGTGAAGTATCTTCATTGATTTTTTTATTATTCAAACAATTTTATATGTATTTTCTTAGGCTTAATTCACATTGAAAAAAATATATGTTAAATGTTTCTTTCAAAAATATAAATATTAACAGAATGAAAAAAGATGATTTACGGTCTCGGCGTGAGTTTGTGGATTGGGGCATCAGACCATAACTGAATCAAGTGCATATCAGTGAAAATAAATGACAACTTCCATGTGCTTCTTATATGATGACACCTAAAAAAAATTTATTGAAGTACTAGATACTATTAGTGTTCTTGATGGATATTCAAGAAACAAATCTAAATGGGTCAACAAAAGAGAGTCGAAGCTAAAATCATTGAAGAGTCATGATTATCACAACATTCTGCATTAGAATATTCCAATATCAATTCATCATCTTTTTTCCTATAATGTATGGATAGATATTATTTGGTTGTGCTATTTTTTTAGAGTTCTTTGTGCTGAGAAGTTATCCATGTCTTTCTTGTAAAAAATGTTGGAATATGCCCCATTATTTTTGTGTGAGTTAGAGAAAATATTTTCTCCATTATTTTTCAAAAGCAGTCTTCATCTGACTGTCCATATTCCAGCTAAAATACTTCTTGGAGGACATATTTTTTTTCATTGGATGTATCGAACGGAATTAAATATTTACACATTAAAGTCTTTTATCCGAGAAAGGAATCATCTTGATGGATCTATCTTGAACGGTTATTTGCTCATGAATGTATAGATTTCTGCTCTATGTATTTGTCTGATCATGAAACAAGAATGAACATACCAATGAGAAATGAAGAAGAACTGTATGAGAAAATTGAACACAATTATCCATCACTTCATCAAACAGGAGGAATTCCTGGATCACATACACTGACGACATTGATCCAAGAAGAGCGGGAGATGGCACATCACACACTTTTTTTCAACTTTCATTTTTTTGATGAATACATATTATATGTAAAGTGAATATGTATATCTTATATATATTTATATATATCTGTTAAAATATTCCAATTTTTGTCTTTAGGGAACAAAAATAGATGATAGATAGAAGGCATCATTGTTTATCTTTGGGAATAAGGGAGACATTTCCTAGAAATGAAATTTCAGCATGGTTAAAGTTGAAGGAAATATTATTAATATTCAAAATAATTAAAGAAATATTTAAGAAAGGTTAATATTCCATTATATTTTAGGTATTGAGTTTTCCAGCTGACATTGTCTCTGAAAAAATAAGAGCATTGTTTTTTGGTCTAAATACCTTGGTTCTTGACTGTAAATCAATTGTTATCAATGGGAACAAATTTATTATCACTGAATTAGCAATGAACATGAGAACAAAACATGGTGGTGTTATGGTTACTACCACAATAGACTGTTATGCTAGTTCAACTGATAGTAGACCGCAATTTGAAAATGTAGGTTATTATGGAGTCGTTGAAAAAATAATAATATTCGATTATTATTCTCACGGAAGAGTCACGATGATGAAATTCCAGTTGTTTTATTAAATGACGAGGCATGGATAATTAATTGATGATTTTGGATTTCGATTAATTCATATGATTCACAGACTTTCTACCGATGAACCATGTATATTGGCATCAATGGTGAAACAAGTTTTTTATGTCAAAAACAATCTTCGACTTGAATTTTGTGTCGTTATTTAAGTAATTCCATTTTATATTTTTATGATGGTGATGATGGAATTGACACCATCCCTAATTCCATTAGAAAAGATCCATTTATTAGTTTTGATCACTCAAATTACTCAAATGTCAGAGTTGACTGTGAACTTGATGTTGTGGTCTGAAATATATAGAATCATCCATCCATGTTCTCAATTCTTTTGGATTCTCTTGACATGGGTTGTTATGGTTGGTACTATTTTAATTAACTTAATATTGATTACAAATATGTTGTATCCAACATGACCATTATGTGATTTTTCAATGTTTATTGGTTTTAATTTTATTTGAATTGCATTATTTTTATTTTGGAATTGAATTATATTCAACCCTACAAAACCAACATTTATATCATGGAGAATATTTCAATTCATTATTCATCATGTGTAAAATTAGAACAACTCTAAGAAACTATTTTTTAATTTCACCAAATAATGAACATGAGGGGTTTTATTCTTCTGCCAAACATGTATAGAAACCTACATCATCTACCAGGGCTAAAGAAAATAAATTTTTCCTTAATTTCATCTACTGTTTTACTCGATATGAATATGATAGATATCTTATCCTGTTTCATATGTTTATATCACCATTTCCAACAGTATTATGGGTTTTATTACTCATAATATATATACTGATGACACTTATTAAATAATTATCCTTATCAAAATTCAATATATTTATTAAATATTGTACAATTTATTGAAATCAATATATTTACATTCAATCTCACCTAAAACAATGGATAGTTAAATTATCTACGAATCCCCCTATTTTCTCTCATATATTTTGTTTTTGGGAGTTACACATTATTTATCCATTTATAATTACTTCATTATTTGTTTTTAAATGAATGAAATGAAACCCATTGAAAAGTAGTGATTGAAAAATATGATGGACAAGAATTGTCGCATGGCTGAGATGGGAATTCCACCCCTAGTTTTTGTAGTGAGTATTTTATTTCAAATATATTTATTTAAATAATATATAATGTCATGTGATTAATTTTTCTAATCATTTTTTTAGGATCCACCTATTAGGAGATGATTATTTGATGAGAATCCTAGTAGTATTCAATGTACTCAAGGTGTTCGTACGAGGGGGGGGGGTACAAGAGCTAGCCGATCTAGTCAGGTTACCCGATTAGACCCTGCCACTCCCACTATTATACCATCTATCCCACATTATGACCTTGGTGTGTCATTTGGGACACACAAGATATTTAGGACTCCAATTTTTTCACGACCTTTTACATCTGAGCCTCATCACCCTTCTTTACCAATTCTGATGATGATTCCAACTCCCCATCTAGCATTCGGCCAGCCATCCATGTCAACATCTTTTACTTCTTTTTTTTCTCCAAGCCTTTATATTGCTTCTTCTTCTACATATGCTCCACCATAGTTTGTCCCTATAGAGCATACATTGGGACCCACTCCACCTGTATTGGGAGTTCCTTCAGTTTCTGCGTATCCAGCGGTGCCCATCAATCAGACTACCACTTGTATATTTATATAACCCTAACAAATGTTTATATAATTAATTATTTTCATTATAAAATGTATTAAAAATATATTGTTTTCATTCATAATAGATACGTCTTCCACTACGGGAAAAAACGATTATTGCGATGGGGTATTTGTGACGAGCCTTATTCCTGTTGCAAAAACTCCGATGAAAAGAGTTTTTGTGATGAGAATATATTCCCGTTGCAAATGGTCAGTTATTTGCGACGGAAATACAGGTCCCGTCACAATTCCAATGGCATGGTTTGCACGCGAAAACGTGGGAAGGCTATTTGCGACGGGTAGAAGGCTACCCGTCGCAAGTACCCGGTAGTGGTAAATAGTATTTATGACGGGGAAATTTCCCCGTCACAAAAAATATTCGCCTGGTGTTATTTGTGACGAGACCCGTCGCCAATATCGGCAGTTATAAAGCCTATTTGCGACAGTCACCTTCAACTTGTCGCAACTACCCGGCTGTGGTAAATACATTTTTGTGACGGGACTATTTACCTGTCGCAACAGAGAATCAAACAGGTGGTATTTGTGATGGGACCCATCGCAAATACCGGCGGTGGTAAATAGGAATTTGCGACTGGGATATCCGCCCATCGCAAATACTGGTGGCGGTAAATAGTAATTTGCGACGGGGATATCCGCCCGTCGCGAATGGTGTGGGATTTGCGACGGGCCCGTCGCAACAACCCTTTTACCCGCCGCCCGTAATTAATGCAGTCGAAGGTATTTGTGATGGGGCTCGTCGCCAATACCGGCGGCGGTAAATAGAAATTTGCGATGGGGATATCCACTCGTCGTTAATAGTGGCTATTTGCAATGGGCATGTCACACAATTCCTTTTACCCGCCGCCTGTATTTAATGCGGGTGAAGGAATTTGCAACAGTATCTCGTCGCAATACCCAGTATTTGCGATAGGTTACCTTCGAAAATATGACGGTCGTAAATAATCTAACCTATATATACACCCATATGTTTTTTTCCATAACATTCAGATCTATATTCATCTCACTCTCTAATTTTTAGTTCTGAGTACCAAATTTTTTTCTTTCAATTTTTTCTTTCGAGAAGAGAGGAAGGAAGGAGTTAGAAGGCGCATATTACTAAAGGTATTTATACTTTTTTAATTGTAAGATTATTTTTATTTGTTAATTTTATTTTTAACTGTTAATTTTTTTAATAGAATGTTTAGATATATTATAATTAGTTTATGTGGTTGTACCAAATAATCCTTGTCTGGATACGAACAAGTAGAGGCAGCTATGGCACAGATGTACCTAGGAGTGAAATCTCTGACAAGGTGTTTCGAGCATGACTCAAGGTAACCTGGTACACGACAACAGGCCTTCCTGCACTCTTGGTTCGACACTCCCAGGGGATGTTTTGGTAATAATTAGAAATAAATATATAATTATCAAATAGTTAACAAATAATTATATTTAATTAAAATAATTATCAAATAATTAGGAAATAATTTGATTTAATTGATTATAAATAATTAGGAAACAATTAAAATAATTAGGAAATAATTAAAATCATTAGGAAACAATTAAAATAATTAGGAAACAATTAAAATAATTAGGAAACAATTAAGATAATTAGGAAACAATTAAAATAATTATGAAACAATTAAAATAATTAAGAAATGATTAAAATAATTATGAAACCATTAAAATAATTAGAAAACAATTAGATTTAATTAGAAAAAAAAATAGATTTAATTAGGAAACAATTATATTTAATTAGAAAACAATTAGATTTAATTAGGAAACAATTATATTTAATTAGGAAACAATTAGATTCAATTAGAAGATTTAATTAGGAAACAATTATATTTAATTAGGAAACAATTAGATTTAATTAGTATATAATTACATTTAATTAGGAAACAATTAGATTTAATTAGAAAAAGTAATTAGAAAACAATTAGGAAACAATTAGGAAACAATTAGGAAACAATTAGGAAACAATTAGGAAACAATTTGGAAACAATTAGGATAATTAGGAAACATTTAGGACAATTACAAAACAATTAGGATAATTAGGAAACAATTAGGATAATTACGAAACAATTAGGATAATTTGGAAAAAATTAGGATAATTAGGAAACAATTAGGATAATTAAGAAAAGTGATTGACCGCCCATCTACCTCAATTTTCTTTTCATTTGTGTGTTGAGGCTTGACAGGAATCTTCTGCCTCCACATGTAATATCTGCTTTTACTATCAAAATTATCAACCTCCTCTCTAATATAGAGGTGAGTAGGTTTATAATGTTGACAGTAAAATCACATATTATATGTGGAGGTTGAAGTTTCTTGTCAACCTCAACACAAAAATGAAAAGAAAACTAAGGAAGATGAGTGGTCAATTACGTTTGTTTTTCTATTCATTGATTAATTAACCACCCGACCTATATGCATATCTTTGCATTTCTAATTAGTAACATAATTAATAACATAATTAGTAATATAATTAGTAACATAAATAGTAACATAATATAAAATATTATATTACTCTAATATTAATAGTTAAATAATACTTATAATATAATTATTTTATTATTATATGTTTAATTTTTATAAAAAAATATTAATATTATTAAAATTATAAAAAATTTATAAAATATTACAATTATCAATATTTTCAACATGTTTTTCTTTATTCTTAACAGTTAAAATCTTAAAGGGTTTCCAACTTTCATGTGATGACCAATAAAAGGTTTGCGTCAACCGTGTCCAATGTAAACTCTATAATTGTTCTTTCTTGGTTGATCACCTCGCAAGTAGCGTTGCAATAGGGCAACCCAGGTCATGTCTTTCTCATTACTTGTTTCGTCCTATTGCAACCCTACTTGCGATATGATCAACCATGTAAGGACAATTATAGAGTTTAAATTGGACAAGGTTGGCGCAAACTTTTTATTGGGCATGACCTAAAAATTGGCGACTCTTTAAGATTTGAACATGTTAAGAATAGAGAAAAATCTGTTGGAAATATTGGGATTTGAAATAATTAGTAATAATTAACAATAAAATTATTGAAAAATCAAATAAATTCAAGTACATGTTTATAAATTGGCATAATTTCCAGAGGATTGATGGCTACCTATTGTTCAATGTCTCATATCATTGCTACTTTCTACCACTGAAATCATTAAGAAAAATGTGCTCTAACGTATGTCAGAGCAAGTTTTTCATACTGATTTCAGTGAAGAGAAAGTTAAAAAGAGATGATCGATCAGACAAATCAGAATAATTAGTAATATAATATCCACAATGATGATTACAAAATGTTATTTCATTATTCAGGCATATTTCATTTTTCCAAGTATTGCTAAGTATTGTTAAATTAATAATAATTAGTGGGGATGATTACAAACTAACTGTGTCACCTATAATTATTGGTAATTACAAATAAATAACTATAATTATGTCTCTTCTTTTTTAGGATATTGTATCTTATATCAAATTACTTAACAACAGTAATGGTTTTAAATTTTTTAGAAACATATATATGAATACAGACCAAGGAAATCGACATCAATCATATGATTGTGCTTGGATAAATCAGCGTAGAAATCCAAATGGTTCTAGTTGAATTCTTGTATATGTTGATGGTGTTGAAGCTTTCTTATCATTTGCATCATCAAACCTGAAATTTGTTTCAGAAGGGACAATTAAGTGTCCTTCTAAAAAATGTGCTCTGAGAACGTCTGAGACATTTCAAATCGTTGGGAAACATCTCTTACATTATGGTTTTCAATCAGATTATATTTTTTGGTATCAACATGGTGAACGCAGTTCCAGAGAAGAGACTAATAATTTGATTTTGGGTCCATCACAGATTCAGAATTTATCACATGATGTAGCAGGGTCGTCCTTTCAACAAATAGAAATCAAGGATGATGTCGATTTACCTTCCGAGTTGGCACCATCTGAATTTGCTAAGTTGTTCAGGTCTACTGAGGATGCATTATATCGTGGTTGCAAGATAAGAAAATTAGAAGCTGTTGCAAAATTTATGACTATTAAATTAGATAATGGAATGTCAAATAACTATTTGGATCAGATATTTTCTTTGGTTAAAGCACTGTTACCTGATGGAAATGTGTTGCCTGCTAATTATTATGAGAGCAAAAGACTCGTTCGTAATCTAGGCCTTAGTTGTCAGAAGATCCATGCATGTTAAAACGATTGCATCTTATATTCTGGTGAAAATGAGTCATTGGATAGTTGTGCCACATGTGGACAATCAAGGTATAAAGAAGCTCAATCAGGGAAGTATGGATTGATTCCTATAAAATAGTTGAGATATTTCCCGCTTACACCCAGGTTGCAGCGTTTATTTATGTCTCAGAACACAGCGACAATGACGTCATGGCACAAAACCAATATTTCAAATGGTAAAAGCTTGATTCATCCATCTGATGGAGATTTATGGAAACAATGTGATCAAGTGCATCCTTCTTTTTCTTTAGAATCCTGGAACATGTGATTGGGTCTTTCTACTGACTGTTTTTGTCCATTTGGATCTTTTGGTGGTCAAAATTCCTGTTGGCATGTCTTTATTACTCCGTACAATTTGCCTCCATGGATTTTTTTGAAAGAGCCTTATATATTTTTGACATTATTAATCCCAGGACATCCGAAAAATAATATTGATGTTTATTTGAAACCACTGATTGTTGAGTTAAATTTATTGTGGAGTCATGGTGTTGGTACATATGATGCTGCAGCGAAACAGATTTTTGTAATGAAAGCTGCTTTGATGTGGACAATTAGTGACTTCCTGGCATATGGTATGTTATCTAGAGGGATTACACATGGTCCAAAATCATTTCCTTACTGTATGGGAGACAACAAAGCATTTATGCTCCTGAATGGAAAAAAATCGTTCTATTTTGACTGTCATCGCAGATTTCTTCCAATCGATCATCCTTTTCGGAGGAATAAATCTCATTTCAGAAAAGGCAGAATTGAAAGAGATGATCCTCCAAAAATGATCTCAGGTACATAGTTACCATCAGTTGTATTTTCATTACCTTCCACCACTTTTGAACCGACAATAAACCAACATAAAATTCATGGTTTTGGGAAAGAACACAATTGGACAAAACAGAGCATTTTTTGGAATCTGTCATATTGGTCTAATTTGTTAGTCCAACACATGTTGGATGTCATGCATATTTAGAAGAACTGTTTTGATAATTTATTTCATAAGGTTTTGGATACACCGGGTAAAACCAAAGATAATGTAAAGGCACGATTAGATCTTGCCCAAATTTGCAGGCGACCAGAACTTCAATTTTTTGAAAATGTCAGATCACAGAGATTAATGAAACCAAAAGAAGCTTATACACTGACCAAAGAGAGTCGCTTATTATTTTTTTAGTGGATTGTAGATTTGAGACTTCAAGATGGCTATGCTTCCAACTTGGGCAGATGTGTTAAAAATGGTCATATTACCAGATTAAAAGGTCATGACTGTCATGTTATAATGGAAAGACTTATGCCTATGGGATTAAGAGGTTTTTTAAATTCTTTGATTTGGGATTCGATAACAGATATATCATATTTTTTCCGAGACATGTGTGCGGCGACAACAGACTACGATACACTAAGAAAACTGGAAGAAGTTGTTGTTGTAATTATATGAAAATTAGAAAAAATCTTTCTGCCATCTTTCTTTGAGTCGATGGAACATTTGATATTACATTTTCCACATGAAGCAAAATCTGGAGGTCCAGTTCAGTTTCAATGGATGTACCCATTTGAGAGATGAATGCAGAAATTGATGAAAAAAGTCTGTAACAAAGCATCAGTTGAATGGTCAATTGCTGAAGCTTATTTGCATGAATAAATTTCTTTATTCAGCTCTCATTATTTTGAATCTGAATATCCCTCAAAATTTAACCGCATGGTCCTAAACGAGGGGAATGGTGATGATGATATGAACAATCAATTACCAGTTGTCAATCAGCCCAAACATGGCTTTGGTGGAGTTCATGATAGATGGCTTTCAGATGATGACCATCATAGAGCTCATACATATGTTCTACTCAACTGTGACGAAATGTCACCAATTTTATAGTGAGTGCTCTTATCCCTTATTCTATAGATTTTGTTACAGTAAATTAATCATATTGTATTTTTAGGTTATATGATGATCATATCAAGAAACAATTTCCACAAATTATAGCAGCTGACATAGAAAAACGTCGGCAAAAAAAATTTCCTACTGGTTTCAAAAACTGGTAACAAACATTCCTTTTTGGTTTTACATATAAAATCAATTTATTACTTGTAATAGTGATAAATGTTTTACAAATTTTCAGGTATCTGTACATGCTGATAATATAGATAGTAGATTGCGTATATTGAGTAGCCCACCATCCAAAATGGTTAAATATTATAATTCATATGTGGTGAATGGTTATCTCTTTCATACACGTGCATATGGGGAATCAAAGAAAACAATGAATAGTGGTGTTTGTTTGAAGGGATCACATCATAGAGATATTGAAGTTGACTTTTACAGCATGATTGAAGAAATTATTGAACTGTGTTATTTGGGACAGAATAATGTAACAATGTTTAAATGTCGATGGCTGGATACTGGGAGAGGTTTGCGTATTCATCTGACTCATGGAATTGTTGATATTAAACATAAAAGTCTTCTTACAGTAAATGAACCATTTTTATTGTCTCATCAGGCACATCAAATTTATTATGCAAAATACTGTGCTACTGGAAAAGAGTTGGATGATTGGTGGAGTATAGTGAAAGTTAAATCTCGAGAAAATCAGTTTACTCAAACTGAATGTGGTTCCACTGAAGCGCAAGGAAATGAAATTTTTCAGGACACTCCTCAAAACACATCTTTTTCAAAAATAGACATGAATATCGAGGATGACACCCCACCGTTAAGGGTTGATGGTGACAATGTTGTCAATGATGTTACAACTGAATTTGAAATGACAGGAGATGATGAAAGTGAAAATAATATAGAAATTGGTGATGTTGATGAGGAAGATGAAGACATTGACATTGAAAACTATGAAGATGATGATGAAGATGAACATTGACACAATAAAATGATGGTTAGAATCATAACAAATATATATCTACACATAATAGTTATTTTCAACTGTTTTCTAATAACAATCATTTCATGTTTCAGATGGACTCGGAAACGTATTGTCAGTTGCTGGAGGCTGATCTACCTATGGATGATGAGGTTTTTGAGTAATCTGACCCTCAGGCTGTTGGCACTACAGGGAGCACTCGGAGGGGGCGTGGTCTTGCCAGACTGATGTTTCCATATCCTATCCCGGAGCGACGTCCACCTCTTGGATTCGATGTGCACACACCGTGCAATGGTAACCTGTGTATTTTAGTTATCTTTCATTATAATTTATTAATATTCTAATTCTTCGATTATTTTTTTTCCACAATTTTACGCATATAGCTATTGGACAGGAGAGCGCTATCTTGCGCAATTATTTTTCTCAGCCCTGGCTCACATGGGATCAGATTCCCGCTAATGTGCAGGTCGTGATTTTCGATCATTGGATGGTAGGTAATTAAATATTATTTATTTGGAAATTTAATTCATTAATAACTTTATATTAGGGTTTATGGTATCCCATCGATGAGAGAATGTGTGCCACTATCCATGCGACATGGGTGGTGTCTATGTGTGACCGTTTCCGTCAGTTTTTTCATAATTTGAGAAAGACGGCTGTGATGAAAGCCGGAGTGATAGAATTTGATGAGTCCTATAGAGCCCACCGACCAGAGAAAATTTCATCTCACGTTTTGGATGGATTATGTACACACTAGTTGGTTGGGTGGTGGGTTTCGGATGAAATCTGCATTGCGTCGACAGAATCGGGGGTGACAAGAGGTGACACATCGAGCTGGTAGTCTTACATTCAGTGGGCATAGACAGCGTCTGGTAAGTAATTTTTTTTAATATATTATAAAACATTAAATATAAAAAGTTTATTTTATATTCATATAGGAAGCCGAGCAACCCAGTATTTCGGTGTACGACGTTTATCAGAGGATGTACACTGACTCAGCTACTGGAGAGATTGGAGGTGACCGCCAGCGTCAGATTGTGGTCAGTATTATTTTCTTTTCAGTTTGAAAATTAAATGCATATAATCTTTTCATTATTTTAATTTATAATTAAATCTTAAAGAGTCATATGAGGCAGTGACCTCTTAGACACATGCTGAGAGTCAAGGCGAGATGGATGATCAGACTAGTGCCCACCATTTTGATGAGACGACATGGATGCATGCAACCCAATATTGCTTCCAAAAGGGCCGAGAAGTTGGTATCGGCTCTCATTTGACTCCTGCAGCTTATTATGGTACTGCTGCGATGTCGGCGTCCATCTCGAGAGGAGCTCGTGGAGAGACATCATCTTCTGCTTCACAGTATCAGGAGCAACTACGTGCTCAGAGTCAGCTTATAGAGGATTTGTGTCAAGGGCATGAGCATATACGTCAGCAGCACGATGAGGAGATGCGTCGATGGCAGGAGCAAATGCGTCAGCAGTAGGATGAAGAGAGACGTCGATATGAGGAGAAACATCAGGAGTATATGGAGTATATGTGTCGTCTGACTCATTGTTTAGGGATGGAGGTTCCTCCACCACCTCCTCCAGGTCCTTCAGGTCCTCTAGATTATCCACCCCTAGTGATTTTTTTACATGTAATAAACATTTGAGTTCCTAGTTTATTGTCATATTAACTATTTACAATTCCTCTTTCATAATTGTACGAAAATTACATGATTTAATTTGTTTTTATTTCTTTAATATATTATTACTTATTAGTATTATTTTTAATGTCTGCTTATTTTAGTAATATTACTTTTAATATTTTATATTTATTGTTAATATTTAGAAGTTTATAATTTTATAATTTTATTAATATTAATATTATAAATATTATTTTTCACAAATATGTATGTTTATTTTAATAATAATAATATTATATTACTTTTTTATATTTATAATATTAGTACTATTATTATTATTTTTTGATATAATATTTCATAATATATTATATTATATTATTTATATTCATATTATTATTATTATTTGATATTAATATTTCATAATTATATTATATATATTCATTATTATTAATATTATAATAATATAATTTATTTAAATTATTAATATTATTATTATTATTATTATATAGATAGTTTAATAATAATAATATTATATTAATTTTTTATATTATTAGTATTAGTAATTTTATATTATATTGTATTATTTATATTCATTTTATTATTATTTTATATTAATATTTCATAATTATATTTTATATTTTTTTTAATTTATATTATAATAATGTAATTTTTTTATATTTATAATATTATTTTTATTTTTATATAATATTATACAATTTGTAAAAATTATTTTACTTTTTTTTATTGTTTTTAATATTTGTGACGGGAACATTTTCGACGGGAATTCCCGTTGTATATGTTTTTTACAGTTCCATTAGCGACATGATGAATACACGTCGGGAAAACCTTTCTACGACGGTCCGTCGCAAATATGTTCGTCGCAAGTATTTTTTTAAATTTCGCATTTGCGACGGGATTCTGAACCGTCGCAACTAATATATCTGTGACGGACCATCTCAAATACCTTTTTTATATATAAACGATAAATCATCTGCGACGGGGGACAAATACCATCGCAAATAATCTTTTTGTGAAGGGACCACCGCGAAAACACCTATTTGCGACACCGTTTTCGGCAAAGGGCGATTTGGGATGGAGCCCCGTCGCAAAAGCCCTTTTGTGACGGGATCCCGTCGCAAATCGCTCGTCGAAAATATTCAGTTTTCCTATATTGTTCTGATAGAAGACTAGAGTGGTGCATATATACATGTGTTCTTTGTGGAATGGCCACACGCAGTTGATGGTGGATTATAACGAAGACAGTCAAATGATTGAAAAAATATGGCAACAATGTCAGTGGTTTTGGAGACACATTCCAAATACTCCGACATCATTCATGTTAGCCCACTCTCATAGAGAAAGATACCAAATAAAGTCAAGGATAATGATTGGGAAGAGAAATGGATAAAACAATAGGTTGTATTTAATGCAATATATTATTTTTTGTACTTATATGAATTAATATTTTGGTGTCGTCTTCCATTTAATTTTTCTGATGGTGAGGGTACACGACCAACATATCTAAATGATTTATGTAAGATTTAGAGAGCCTATAAGCATGAGTTGTATATTGGCTGGCATGCTAGAGTTGTCACAATGTCAGAGGCGCTCCATGTCGTTTATTATTGTCCATTGGAGTAGTATCGATGGATGATTACTCATTAAAAGACTACCTAGTTAATGGTATTAATAACATTTTTGGTATTTAAATGAATATTTACATGTTTTTCGTTAATGATATATTTATTATTATTTTATTTTATTTAGGAATTATCTGGAAGAAATAAAAAACATTGATGAGAAAAAAATAATTCATCCCTTTGGGATGTACTATGATGCTAGATCATGAGAGGAAGCTTGTATGACAGTTGTTTATATAAATTTATTTATAAAATTAGTTATTGATAACTTATTTTTAATTATTGTTTCCTACTATCAAATTCATTTTAGAGTAAAAAATTGAATATTGAAGGACTTGATCATCAATATAAATTATTTTGCTCGAGCATAAGGAAGAATGATGGATGTGGGGTTAATAAACCGACTAAACAGCAGATAGTATGTTTTACATTGTTGATTTAAAATTTTAATATATCTTTTTTGACTTAATAATATATTTCTATTTGAAACATGCTGCTTTATAGTCCCTTTATGCCAAGGAACCAAACAATTTTGGTCCAAATGATAATGTACATAAGGTGTTGGGATATGGGCACCCTTGTAGAGTACATTTTCGACCATGGAAGAGTATAGTACCGACAAGGTATTATCCCTCCTCAGGTATGAGTTGTAGTGCCACTGAGTTCCATTAGGTTAAGCCACTTGCTGAACATGATGAAAAAGGGCCACAATATCTGTAGAATAGTGTGCTAGAAAAAACACTTCATTTATGAAACTGATATAATTTTTACGTCCAACACTTCCACTAGAGGCCAACACAGCTTGTGATGAATATATGTCGTTGAAGCGTTCTATATATGGTGCACCAGTTGACAGTTCTAGCGGTGGTCGAGATAATGGAGAGGTGGAGGGTGAGGAGGAGGAGGGCGAGAAGGAAGATGGTGAGGAGGAGGTCGAGACAAAGGACGATGGAGAGGATGAGGTCATTGAGTATGGCGAGGATGATGATAAGGATGACGATGAGGAAGGGGGTGAGGCTGAAGATGACATTGATGATAGTGATGGTGATGAGGGGCATATTGATCTGTTATATTTTTGACTGATATTACTTTCATTTTATGTTTGATGATTTTTGTGCCGAAATGTATGTGTGATTATTTCGGTCACATTATCTTTGTTTATTTATATATTTATAATAAAACAAGACTTGAATATTTGGTGTTACTAATTCACTCCTTCCCTGGACACACCCAACCCCCCTAACACCCCATCCCCTGGACACCCCCTGCCCTCTTGGGAACTCCCCCATCACCCTAGAAAACCCACCCCCGACAACCCCCTCCCACCCCATAGACACCACCCCACCCCCTTGACACCCCCAGCCACTGGACACCCTCACCACCATGGACATCCCCCCAGGACAACCCCCCTTCCCCCGGATACCCCCTCCCCCCTTGGATAGCCCTCACCCCATGGACAACCCCCACCCCCTGGACACCATACCACCCACTGGACACCACCACACCCTAACACGCCCCCACCCCCAAGACGAACCCCACCCCCTGGACCACCCCAATCCATGGAATTCTTACCCCCTTGGACAACCCACTACCCCTGGAAACCCCTTACCACCTTGGACAGGCCCCCATCCTCCATGGATAGCCCCCTACCCCCCTAGACACCCCGCCCCCAAGAAACCATCACACCCAAGGATATCCCCCATCCCCTAGACAGCCCCCACCCAATGTGAACCCCTACCCCTTTTACTGCCCCACACCCCCGTGGATAGCCTGCCTACCACACCAGGACACCCCCTCCCACAAGACACCCCCTGACCCCTTGGACAGCCCCCAACCCCCCTGCACAGCCACTACCCCATGGACACGCCCACCGCTGAACACCCCCACCCCCGGACACCCCCACCCTCCTAGACCGCACCCAACCCCTAGAAACCCCCCCCCCCCCACCATACCCCCTTGGACACCCAACCCCTGGATATCCCCTCCTCCCCCTAGGCACCATCACACCCCTAAACACCCCCACCACCCATGGACACCCCACCCCCATTGACAGCCCCACTCCCTTGACACCCCCACCACCTTGGACAACCCCCACCCACGAACACCTCTACCCACTTGGATATCCCCAACCCCTAGACATCCCCTCCTCCCCCCTGGGCTCCACCCCACCCCCTAAACACCACCACATCCCCTTTTACAACCCACCCCAATGGACTTCCCCCCAAACCTCTAGACATCCCCCTCCCCTGGATACCACCTACCCCATTGGACAGCCCCCGACCCCCTAGATATCCCCACGATCCCCCCTCGGACACCCCCACCCCTCGGACACCAGCTGCCCCCTTTGAGAGCCCCTAACCACTTGGACACCCACCCGGACAACCCCCTCCCACATCCAGGACACCCCCTACACCCTGGACACCCACACCACCCCTAGACACCCACCCCCATGGAAATCCACCAAACACCCTGAACACCCCACCCCTGAACACCCCTCCCCCAATGGACAACCCCCCAACCCCCTGGACATCCCCCACCCCGTAGACACCACCCCACCTTTTTGACACCTCCCCACCACCTGGACTCCCCACCCCCTGGACAGCCCCCACCCCCTAGACACCCCACATCTCAAGACACTCCTACCCCCTTGGACAACCCCCAATCCCTCTAAATATCCCCCACACTTGGACTCCCCCAAACCCCCAATATAACCCCTACCCTCTGGACACATCTACCCTTCCTGGTCACCCCCACCGCCTTGGACATCCTCCAACCATATGGATATCCTTCCCACCCTTTAGAAACTTCTACCCCATGGACACCCCACCCCCTTAGACACCCGTACCCTCTGGACACCGCCACCCCCTCTGAACTACCCACCACCATAGACTTCCCCCTAATCCTGTGGATTTCCCACCCACCGCTCAGGACACCCCCACCCTTCTGGACACCACCCACCCCCTAGACATCCCCATCCCCCTGGAAAAACCCACCCCCTAGATAACCTCACCCCCATTGACAACCCCCACCCCCTAAAAACTCCTAGTCCCTTGTAAGGCCCCCACCTCTCGACACCCCACCCCCCTGAACAGCCCCAAAGAGTGTTTTTTTGAATATTGTAAATTTTAGCGTGGCCATGAGTGTTTTACTGAATGTTTATCTGAATTCAATATTTTCATGTGTTTGATAATTATTATATATCCTCATTGTCTTATCTTCAAGAGATGAATTCTATATACTTTAGAGTGTAGGAAAGAGGGTATTTAGGTTTCTATGTAATTCGGTAGAGGCTCTATAGGGGAGGCTAAAGGAAAGGCTTCTATATAAGCAAGAGGAAAGGATTCTAGGCTACTACTATAATCTAGGAGTTCTATATACCAATGATTTATAAACCATTAGTATAAATCTGAATAAACCTTCAACACCAACAGTTCACCTAAAAATGTTGGTAAAACACTATTCCAACATTTAATGAACCATTGGTATATAGGTTCAATTTATAATATATACCAATGATTGGAGTAAAACCAATGGTAAACATATATACCAATGGTTTTTGTACCGTTGGTATAGGTTTTAGATTTACATTTACAAAATATTCGTAACCTTTGGTACTTTGGTAATTCAATGGTTGGAAAAAACCATAGAGAACATGATTTATTTTATAGGTTTAAACCAACGGTATCAAGGAAACTGTAGGTATAAATATATCCCCACACCTTATCACCTAATGGTTTTCCAAGCCATTGGTATAACATATACCAATGGTTTGGCATCCTTTCTAAAATGTTTTAAACTATTGTGAAAACCATGGTTTCTTGTTTTGCATATAAATAACTTGGAATGTATATTAAAGTCATCTAATAATGTCATGGCATGGGACCACCTACCTCTCACATGGAAAATTCTAAAATTGGTGTGAAACCACCATCGATCCACCATGAGACCCTAACAAGGAATGATCCAACAACAAACATCAATGTACCACTCAACAAGTCATGAAAAACCCATACCAAGTTATACCAACCACTGGAAATTATCAACTCAATAGGGGATGAAGATAAATACCAAAAGAGGGATTAATCAATAAAGAAACCAATTAATATAAGATTACTTTTATAATAATGTCAAAAAACACAAACGAATTTCGGTACAGGGGGTCTAGTAAATCTTTGAGTGAGCCCCTATTGCTAAAAATCTGGAATGGGTATGAAAGGGGTTGTGTTAGTGATCAATCTTGGGAGGAAAAAAGGTCATTTTTAGATTTGTAATGACCATGATGACACACACAATTTTCCCACATGGTTTACCAAACCATTCACAAATGTTTTACCCATAACTGGCCAAGAGGCATAAGTCTCATAGTTAGCCCACATGGTTGATAAAAAATACCCTAATCATGTGATTATCCACTATCCAAAAACACTAATTGGTCGCATGGTTTTCTTTTATAAGGGTGAATAGTTTTCCAAGCCATGTTCTAATAGTGTGACAGCTACTATGGACCAAAAAAATATCAAATTTTCACAAATAATCAAGGATGAATCCCATGGAAAAGAACTACAATAACATTAAATAAATGAAAAACCATAAATTCAAATCCATAAAACGTAAAAAATGATGTCAAAACTGAGAACCAAAAATGAACCTAGAAAAATCATGAAAAAGAAAATTTGGGTTTCAAAAATTATGAAGGTGGTAGAATTATCATCATGAAAGAAAAGGGGTAGGTTATTTTTTATGATTTAAATATTCTGTGGAAGAGTGGTCGGGGGGTCTTGAAGACCATATTGGAGGGAACTATTTGAGAGAATGAGAAGATAGCAGAGGAGGATCTTGAGGAGGTTTCCTTTGATGTGATGGAAGAGAACCATAGTACTCTAGAGGGGAAAAAATACTAGGGATAAAGTTCAGAAAACATTTTGTCAGATCTCTATGAAATCAGATGAAGCTATTCATAAAAGTCATACAATAATACAATATTTTTGAAGGGACAGTACGAGCAACCATACGATGCAATATCATTATGCTAGTCAGTAGGATCTCATGAAATGAAGATGACTACTTTGCCTTTATTAAAGGAGTTTTCATAGGTCCTTATAGACGCCAATATGGGATGAGAAAATGATGCACGATGGACCCACGTCCTATATATAACTAGGTCCAAGAAAGGCATATCCCCCAGAACATAATATATGGGGTTGACCACTAGACCATGAAAATCAGGGATCTGGACCATGCATAAATCACCCTTCAATATATATCCATAATGAAGGTATCGTCCCCCACTTATTGGCCACAGATACTGACTTCTAAAAGGGTATTGTATTGGATTCATGGTATGTCCTTCCTACCTACTTCGATAAAAAACTAGAAGTGAAAGAACCGAGATATGACATCACATGAAAAGGTGGGGAGGTGATGGAAATATGAGATACCGATTCCAGAATCCCATTTCCTCTACCCCGATGAGGATTATCTCCATAAGAGGTCATGAGAGATCTATTAAAATGAGAATTTGTGCTGACAAAGCTTCCTTCATTTGAAAGGTATGTTGATCAGTGCATAAGAATTCTCCCAATTTGTTCCCAATGCCCCTTAAGAAGAAGAATAAGTGTATGTGAAGGAGGATATTGGAAAGAGTGACCCGCACCACCACCAATGATGTATCCTTACTGGGATGAACATCCATGGACCAACAGAATAGTATAATGTGCCAATTTCTGATAGATATGGATCTAAAATACCATGCCTTGACTAGATTTTCATTGGATTATAAGACAAAAAATAAGGAATTTTTGTTCAAAAATGAATCCCTTCCCGTGTGATAAAAAACCAAGGAGTTAAAAAAGTTCTAGAAAAGTGAATGTGGAGGTTTTTCAACACAAATACATGTCAGTGGGTATTAGGATAAAAGTGTTTATGCGTCAAAAAAGAGGATGATGGAATACATAGAATTAGATCCTCTCCCTCTGAGATAGTGTCTGAAGTCTCTAAGAAGATTCTAAGAAGACTGGAACCAGATGATCCTGATGTATAGAGGGGGAAAATTATATCTTAGGTCTCCTTCTATAGTAAACATAGTTATTTTATCACATACAACTTTTTTATTCTATCTTTAATCATTCAAATTGTGATCGCATATCTTCTTGAACAATAAGACCTTCATATCAATAGATTTTCTCAGAGAATTAACAATTGAATACCATGATTATGGAAGAAATTATATAAGTATAAATACCCACAATCGTTATGAAAAATTCACTTGAATGGCCTCCATTTAGCATTGGATCATGTTGATGTCATTCCCATGATGAAATGATGACCTCCCATATGATATATTCATACTAAAAAGTCAACGTATTGGAAATTTTTTATTTATCATGGATGGATTCATATACATATTCAATATTATAAATATCATTTCATTTTTATTCGCCACCTCATGTATATTTAAGACCGCATTTTTGGTCAATAATTCTCTAATAACAACTAGCATACTTGGGTCAATCCTTTACCATTATCCTTTTTATTCCATTTTCTTTTGCTTTACTCCCATCAATAAATGATCATGATCTATGGAATAGACAATAATCTACATGCATCTTATTGAATATGAATTTTTTCCCTAAAACCCTTCCAGTATAATTTATCTCTCTTCCAATACTACCCTTCAAAATTAGAAAAATTTTATTACAATGGAAAATCATAATAGAATTCAAAACACTTATTTAAATAAGTCACTAACCAAAATCACTACCATAAACCATGATGCTTTGATACAACATGTTTTATCAGAAACCCATGATCTAGAATATGTCTCCAAAACTTTAACAGGAGAATATTTTTTTGGTAAATTCAAGAAAATTATGGAACCACATGCTCAATTTATCCATACCAATATGCCTTAAAAATTAACCAAACATTTATACATCATATTATAAAATCACAGTACAATCCCAAAATGGGACCATGAAAATCCATAAAAACACTAAATATAAACAAAATGAATATATATGGTTCAAAATAAGTCTTAAAACGTGATAAAAATTAAAAAATTCACAAAACATAGAATAATAGAAAACAATAACTGTGTATAATGTTTCCAAATATAGATGTAAAACACATAAACATAGTATACCTTATATCCACCATAATAAAATTGAGAACAATGAGTAATATGAACAACCAATGTAACACATATACAAGTGAACCCTATCCATATATTTACTAGATTGATCTATAATAGTCAAAAAATGTTTTGAGTTCAAGAGTGATTCAATCATTAGGGATGACAACTGCTAAATCATTCCCACCTCCATATTCTAGTTGAATGCACTGACTATGCCAATAATTATATAGATTATACCATGTTTGAAACTTATCCAACCAGGAACATGAAGAATTCACTTATACTAATGCTGCATCTATATATTTTTTGAGTTTCGAAATACTCATTTGGTTTCTCACCTTATTTTCTATAATCTATCATTTAATTTTTAAAACTAAAAAAGTCTAAAATAACTTCTCATAGAGTCTTAAAAATTATCCTTCGGTAATTGTTTATAAGGATTTAACAAATACTTGCTCACATTTAAAATAAATATATTTAGTTATCATCTTTTATTATAAAAAATCTTCAATGATTTTGTGGCCACCAGTCATCCATGTTCCGTTGTGGGAAAATAATGCCTAGAATTTCCTACTCTATGATTTTAGATAAAAAAACTATATCCTAACTCCAAATGATGTTATATGTATTTATCACACCACAATCAATAGCCTTTTTAAGGAATTGGTACTTATGATTAATCTGATTAATCCATGATATAAATATTTTATATTTTCTAGACAAATCAGGAATTATCTATTATAGATTAATGTTTTAATTTTATGTGTTCTTATGAGTTTCTCTAAGATAAAAAATCAAATATAACAGTTCCATTAATAAATGAGTAACTAAAAATTACTCAAATTATATCATTTATGGTGTAGTTTTATGTTTGAGGTATGAAATCTATTTCATTGAATATATTCCATAAGTAAACACACTTCTAGTGTATCTCATCATTACATCTGTATGTCCTTAAAAGATAGTTTATGAAATTACTTTTATCAGATTGTAAATTCTAAAGTAGAGTTCCTCATTTACAAAGACATTGAGACAATGAATAATAAACATAAAAAATTCCCTTGTTCTTAATTTAATTATATATGAATCTAATAACTACATCAATATCATTCTTGATATCATGCCTTTTATAATGTATAGCACATACTACACATCTCACTGCTAATAGATATAGAACCCTAAACATGCAAATTGTGCCATCATATATTTAATTTTCTTTAACCATAGTAAACATGAAGTATCCATCAAAGGGGGTGATCATAGTTTTATACTATAATTATAAATACTTCAAATATATTATTTATTAAATGCAATTTTGATTTATATAATGCTTAATTACTCAATTACCTTTTGATACATATCCCCAATATTAATTGTTTAGAACCAAGATCTTCTTTATGGAAACTTTTATAATAATTATTCTCTTACAGTTATAGCCTTTCTTTCATCGATTTGATTAGGATAATATCATCCATATAGAGAATATAATTAATTAAGATACCATAAAAACACTATCTGGTTGCATAAATGATCCTTTTTACTCTATAAAGACTTCAATTATTCGATGAAGGAATAAATATTATGGATCCACTATCTTGGTTCCCACGTTAGCCCATATAAACCCTGTTTGAGGCTATACACCAGTCAATACATTTAATTTCCCATGTAATCTTATAATTTCTCCACATATATCTCTTCCTCAAAATCCCAATGAAGAGATATAATCTTCAAATCATGATGATCTAAAAAAGACCTCCTATAGTTAAAATCTTGAGGTATGTTAAATTTATTATATGACTATCAAACAGATAATATATATATATATATAACATAAAACTTATGAATTTATAAATTCTTATACAACCAATAACGACTTATATTATTTTCAAGACTCTGTTTCTTATTTTAGATGAAAAACCCACAAATTATCTAGCATTGTTTTCCTAGTAGGAATTTATATTTGATATTATATTTTAGAAATATTAAAGTATTCCAACTCTTACATAATTTATAACTCTAACTTATATTAATTTCCTAGAATTCTCATATCCTATGTGATTGTATGTCCACTACCATTCATAATTAGAAATTTTTTAATACCAAACGTAATCCCTTTCACCAACTTTCGGATCTAAGAAAAAAATTTAAACTATTTTCATTAATCTTTTTCCACTCCCAATGTTTTTAAAACATTTATCCAAGGTTATATTTTATACGGGGGTTACGTACACTAGTCCTTAGTATATCTAAACCGTGATAAACATATTCCATTATATAACTTCACATTTTATTACAATATTTTGTTCTCCGTGATATAATCAAAATCATCATACTTCCATTTATTTAATCCATTGAATGTGAGTCTTGTTTTCTCAAAATTAATTATTTCCAAACTTTTTAATCCATTAATGGGGAATCATAATTGAATTTTACATTTCATATATTGATAATGTTTCACTGAATGTTATTCAATAGCTAAAATCAATTATTTTAATTATTATACCCAATACAAAATATGTCATGGAGTTATATTTTAACTTATCCCATTATCCATTATCAATGTGGGATTATGAAATAATCACAAAAAAAATTCATGTGATATTAGTAAATCATTCTTCCGATTTATAATTTCTGTATAAGTTGTAATCCAATTGGTTTAAACGAACATTATTCACAAGATTTTTTTAAAATGGTTCAGCACAAATACCCCAAAAGCATAGGGAAAAATATCACCGAATCTTTGCCTCTAGTATATATCATTAAATTTTTTTCATTTATTATAAAACAACAATATATACTAGTATTTTTTTATAAATAATTCTTCATAAGAATTTTATTGGTCCAAAAAAATTTATAAATGATTAATCACAAACTCCTCCTTGTTTTTTGATTATAATTATTTCATATTATTTCCTATCCCATTATTCTGCATGGATCCCTATATGATGAATGTTAAAAAAATCATGGAGTTTTTCTTAAGATAAAATAACAAAACCTTCCATTTTGTATCATTAATGAAGGAATCATATTAAATTGTTTCCCCATGTGATAGAATAAGTGTTTCCTCAACATGTCTATATAACAAAACTTGATCTTTAAATTAATCGGTTATTTATCCTAAATGAATGTTCACAACATATAGTTTATTAAAAAGTATTCACTCCTCAAAAGATCCTTATTCCATGTGTTCATGTTTTAAAAAAATATATTATGGAGATGTTCAATAAACCTATCTTATAAATTTTTCTTGAGAAGACCTTAAATAAATAGATGTTTTCCAAATATATTTCTCTATTGTGTAATGCACCTTTCTAATTTCATATTAGTTATAAAGTATCATCCTTTAAACCACATGACACGTCTATGGAACATTGTGTGATTTTATACACCCAATATTCAAATTCCACATAGAAACATGTGATATCATAATAATATATAGTGGTTTGGTAATTTTATAATATTGAGACATGATAAATATTCTTTATGTTCATCATGAATTCGTAGATTTTATTGACATTTATAGGAACCCTTCCATCTATCTTATGTTCTTATCCATCCACATGGTGAACTGTTTCAAATAATTTTAATTCAAAGTTCTATATGAATCCTTCATGGAATGTTAACGAGAATGATTCAATAAAAAGAAGAATCAAATAATCTAATGAATCTATGAAACATCATAGTAATTTTTCATCTTCTTTTTTTATATTATTTTTGAATTAAATGATTTTTTTGGAGTTGAAGTAATTTTTCTCAATAGTCTTTCCATAAATTACCTTCTATATTAGTGATAACACATGAAATCAACAAGGTTAAAAGAATTTCTTTAGAACTATTATCTTTTTTAAATCATCATTATTTTAACATTAGATTCTGCTTTGACTGGAACATTCCTTGAATTCCACACTAATTGACGTTTATTATTAAAAGTATACATTCTTATTCTAGATATCCTCAATAATAATTAGATCTATAAACTCCATGAAGAAGAAATTATTATTAGCACTAGAGTTTCTCATATTATTTACTATAACATCCAATGATTTTAGAAGTGATAAAATATGTATTAATTCCAATAAAAATCTATTAAATATCACAAAATAGACCATAGTTGAATATTTATCACTATGAAGTCGTTCACATGATCAACCACCATTATTACTTCTATTGTATTCACGTAAATATTTCACCACCTCAGAAACTTTATGTTTATTATAGAAATAATGTCATACATATTCAAAATAAAAAACATAAATTCAGTAGTAATATTCACCTCTTGGACGTTTAATTCCATTTTATTACAGTCAACATCTAGATAAAACCTAATTCTTCCAATCAAGGATTATACATTTTTTATTTTTTATAATTTGAGCTTAAATAAAAATAATCAATGGTCAAAATATATTTGAAATACATAATCCTATAATTTATTCTCTATATTAAAAAATCCATATTATAAATTTTTTTACAAATCATGATTCCCTCTTTAATAGAATCCTCTAAAATAAAAACACTCCAATTAAAATAAATACTCATGAAGGATAGGAAAAAACTGCTTTTTGAACTTCTTAAACGATCTATCCACTATAATAGGGGAATCCACGATACTACTTGTTTCAAAAAAAACAAAAAATTCAAAAGTAACATATAAAATCTAAAATACAGGAAAAGGGTTTAAAAGTTATAAAAAACATAGTACCATAAAATCAATGTATCTATATCAATAATCCTTACACATAGCCTCATAGTGAAATGTCATATGATAATCTCATAACACACTATCAAAATAGAACGAAGTAGATTTTGAAGAAATACTATACATATAAATATATTAATAGGTGTTCCTTTGTGTAACTCTAACTCTATAGGAAATACAAAAATTTATATAAAATAAAAAATAGGTTAAAACCTTCACTGAGTTAAATGTTCTTAAATATAGGTGTACTACAAAAGAGAAAATCTATCAATACCTTTAAATTACTCTGATGATATTTGAAACACTAAGTTAAATAACCTAATGAGTGTGGGGGTGAAACAGGGTATGATTGATAAAAACACTTTCCCACTTTTTATATAGATTAATAAATATAATCCCCTTCTATTTTATTCTCACAACAATATATAGATTGAAATAAAGTCATGAAATAAACACAATAATTTTACATGTTTCACCAAAATTGTTATAATCCAAAGGTAAAATAATGAAAATTTTACAAATTAATGAAATCACTAAGAACACTATGTATTATTTCCTTAATAAAAAATCCCTTCAGAAATTTTTATTCTTCACAGACATCAGCTCCACATACATAATTTTCATAACAATGTTCATTTAGTACATTTACTAGGTAAACTACCTCTACTACCAGAACATATCCTGCTACAAAGACATATCATATTTTATGAACAAATATTACTTTTAAAACAACTTATATTTCTAGAAAAATACCTCATTAACTAATGATTAAAATTTCATGATGTGTTCCTCCATTATGAATTACTCACTCTTCAAAAACCAATTTTCAAATTCATGAAATTATATGTATATGCTAGTTTATATAGTGTCTCACCCTTCTAAATATCATTATTATGATTATTTATATAGCTGAAGAAAATAAGGAAACCCAATAATCACATGTTTACACCTAATCTCTTCTCCAACCCCCTTCTTATACTGCATTCCATTTTTGACAATTCATAACACAAAAACCCCACATAATGATATTATTATATGGAATATATTAATTCTTACTCATTATTACCACCTTATAATCAATACCTTCCTCTAAAAAATGACAGATTTCCCTAAAAAAAATTTTTGGTGATATATTTTTTTTGTGATCAGATAATAACAATGAGAACTGGCAAAAATAAAAAACATTTCTTCACTAATTTTTCTAAAAACTCCCACATAAATTATATTATATCTCATGAAATCTCAAGGAAATAATTCATTCCTTACCATTTATGTTTTTGAATAAAAATCCAAAAAAAATATTTATGATACATATTTAATTTTCTCTAAAAGCAATACACATAAAATTGTAAAACACTAGGAAAAATATCATTCTAAATTAATGTATTCTCCATTCAATATCTTCATCGGCATTATTTTTTAACAACAAAAAATATAGTTTCATAAACTATATTATTCAGAAATCACAACATCCTGAAAATAGCAAAACCACAACATGTGGTATTTTTTCTGAATTATCTCCCCCGTGGAATGTGATAACAACACTCTAACCTCTTGTGAAATCCCATTGATGAACACATTCACATTATATCATTGAACCACCATTCAGAATTGGTTACACATAACATTGATCAATTACATAATCACCACATAGAAAATGACAATACGATCCAAAGTAGACATAATAAACAAGAATAGTATGAAATGAACAACAATATATAAGTTTTTTGTCAATACCAAATGTAGAATTATACCATATATTGAAATAACTGAGCGAATTTCATGAAAAAATACTCACAAAAACCCAGTTTACCCTAACTTATCAGGAACACAAATGTCTTCATAAATGATTTTTAGGGGCATAAAATCTTTTTTATATTCATTATTATCAAAAACTCCCACAAAATATTTATCAGCCCGATTTTACACCGAAAATACCCCCCCTTTCAACATTTTACCAACCCATATAGCTGTTCTGAGAATGACATTACTTCTTTAAGAATAATATCTATCCACCGTAATCAATGAAACCAAATGAAACTATGCAAATATCAATAATGTGGGATGAAAATTTTTTAAATAATAAATAAATTATGAACATACTTAATCCGAATGTGTTTAATATACACAGTACTTATTCCTGTACGGTCTAATGGACATCCAAATCAAATTGATGCCTCTCAAATTATTATTTGGGTAACTCCTACACCATTATGTCGATGAATTATAGATCTATATGAACATAATATAATATAACTAACTCATTATCCACATTATCCTTTATAAAGGGGTATTTTATATTAATGTGATTCTTTATTGAGTGATGGATGATATTTGTTGTTAGATTAGTATCACTAAAAATTGAATAATTGGTTTTGATTGATGACTTCGCCTAAACAATTATAAATTCAAATTTTTTCTCAATCCAATGTAATTAAATGTATTCTTGATTGGTCATCATATATTCATCCAGTACAATTTTCAGTGAAATATATTCATGATTCTTTCTAAGAAAATAAATTCACAATCCGCCTAGATAATATTGAGCACATTATGTATACATTCTCTCATGTATAAAAATATACCAATAAAGGTTTTTATATCCCAATAACTCTTGATGAGATGATTCAATGTACTATAAAAAACCCACACCACCATTGATATGTCATAGTAGTATTTTAATTGAATTAAATTTTTACTATTTATGGTTACATTGATAATATGACTACTAACATATGTGAAATAAAATAACACGTCATCTAACTAGTACATATAACGATTTCTTAATGATCTTCCTATATTTTATTACATTAATCATTTTATATCATCTTATATTTACAACATAATTTTAGGATAAACTGTAATTGTAATCACCTTGTAATACTCAATTCCAAATTTTCTCCAAACTACACTTTTATATTTAGTATGAGAGATGATTGTACCCTCTAATTCTTGAATCACCTATAAACCAATGAAAAATTCAATTCATAAATCATCAAAAAAATTTATTTACACTTCATGAATTCCCTAATCTTTTTTCACTGTGATTCATTCGATCCATCAAATATTATGTTATTAACATAAACTATCACCATCATGAATTGATCACTATAATTATTAACATATGTACTTTAATCAAATAAACCATGATAAAAGATAGGATTATTCAAATATTGGTAAACTATTGAATACCTTTATTATTGTACACACTTCAATTCCAACAACACAGTCTATATTTTTGAAAAACATTTTTTTTCATCTTCATGAATGATAAAACAATCTCTTGGTAAAATTTAAACCTTTGTATTATAAAATCAATTTAGTTATGTTATAATAATTTCAATATATGAAACATTTAATTGAGTTTTAGTACCATATCTAAGAAAAATTAAATTGCATCTATCATTTCCACTGGGGAAAATAATTCCTCTAAATTGATTTCATTGATCGAAGATTCTCCCTTATACACTAATAATGTATTATTTCAAATATCCTTTCTTTATTTATTCATTTTATTAAAAAAAATCCATTCTATGTTATTTATTTGTTTTATGTCTTCATCAAAACTATATCTGATGTACGATTCATCTCAATTTGGTCAAGGTCATAATTCATCACCTAAAACCCAATTCTCACCCCAAATAGCATAGTCAAAAAATATAAGTATTACCTAAGATAATAAAAGAAATTTGTTGTAGATAAATCATTATCCTCGTCTATACTAGCACCAAATAATCACCAATGATATCATGCCTATAATTTTAAACCCAATGCTACATCTTCTATGTAGATTAATGTATTAATTAATCTTTTTCATCATGCATATATTCTTATAAATTATCATGTTCACCTTGTGATTCTCCTTGAAAATCATATATTTTCATCGATACCCTCCTAGAAATTCTTACTATTTTTCTTAATGTTGTTATCATTCTCTATTTCAATTATATCATTGATTTTTAAAAACATTACTGGATATATATAATAGAAATTATATTATTTTATATTCACTAATTATAAAATAATAATAATATGTTACATGTTTCCCCTTATTCATAATGATATACATAATTGAAAGGATTTGAAAGTAATTTTATAGTAGCTTCATCCCATATCATAGATCCTATTGAGTCTTTTCATCACCTAGAAACCACAAAAATCTTTTAGAAGTATATATTCTATTTTTGTACTACTTATTTACAAAACATGTCTTATAGGTTTTTCTAGATAATAATGTTCTATTATTATTATTTATTATTAAGTTTATCCTCCCAACCACAACATTTTTTGAGGGAGATATCACTATTAATGCATAGTTTATTACCAATGATTATTGAGTTAATATTCCCCCAAGATTTTTTGTAACATCATTCCATTTTTTTGGGAATTTCAGAATTTTCATCCAAAGAAAACTTTCAACCACCCTCCAATATTGAGTTATGTAATTGAACACCTTGTAATTGTGAGTGATTAAAATTATCTATGCTATACATATATAATAATTAGTGAAGATAATATAATAACTCATTCAATCAAAAAATCTCAGTGATATAGGTCAAAAGACATCAATATTCACTGAATAAATCACTATTTATGACTTTTGATCTTATTCTATGTATATCTTCCAAGTAATATTCATTTTTAAAAAATCAAATGTCACTATACAGTCACATGGTTGATTGTGGATATTTGAAGCTCCAACGTTCTTCACCAAATAATCTATGGATCTTCATCATAGATTCCCGTGCTAAAATCTATTTAATTCATAGTTAGAAAGAAAAAACTTTTCTTTTTCTCCATTGATATTGGGGATATTTATATTTCCATTCATCCATTAGATAAAAAATGAACCCTTTTACATTAAGAATACATGTCTTATTGATAATGATTTTTTCATTTTATAATTCACACTGTTTACTAATACCTTGAAAGATATGACTAAGACCTTTAATAATGAATACACTTGAATGGAATTTATTGTTTCCCCTAAGATTTCCTTTTTTGGAGCCAATAATCCTCAGACCATCATCATTCAAAAATATGATGACACCATCCTTTTCGAACATGATTTATGTGTTAGGATCCTCTTATCCTTTTACTAGGAAGTGTATCTATTTTCAAGGATTCATACACTAACATGAGATGTTTCTTTATTTATTTTATTTTTTTACCAATTTTGATCAAATCCTTACTTGATTTTGATTAATTTTATTAACCTTACATAGAGTATGATGGATCAATATCATATTGTAATTTTTCAAATTTATTTTAAATTTACATTCAACTTATAGAATCATTGAGATTTTGTGTTTAATCACACTGTGTATTTTTTGGAATGTTCCTCTATACTATTGGTGGGCGATACAGATTCATATATCCGAATCCCCCATCGCATAAATATAAAATATAAAAATAACTCAAGGAATATTAATGTATGATAAAATACATTTATTCACAATATATTTTCAATTACATATTGTTTATTGAACAAATAACAATGGAATGTATCATATTTCCCAAGAAATAGCAACTTATATGTGGTTTATTATTGTGTGTCTCTATAATAATTCCATTGGAACCTTCATTTATATGAATATTAAGATTATATTTCGTACCCAAATGTACAATCAACTTCACAATGGGTTCTTATGTCATGGTGTCAACCATCATGTTTTTTTGTTATGGTTAATCCATATATCATATTTTTCATTATGATGGTTCAATTACATCCTCTAACAATCATTTTCTGTTTTGATATGCATCTATAGTCTACATACACATTTTCTTTCATCCTTATTATATGTTTTATTAATTTTATTTTTGTATTATAGAGTGTTTTTTGATCTTATACATTTCATGATAGGCTAAAACATATTCCTTAATATATTTAATGAATTTTAATTTATCTTTCAGTGAGTTAATAAGATCATCAATAACCATAATCTATTCTAAAAATATAATTTGACACTCAAAAAATTCAACTATTGTTTTGAATATTTATATTTATAATTTTCAATCTAAACCAATAATTTAAACTTAACCAATTTTTTTTAAAAAATATAGAGTTTAAAATACTAATCCACTATATAAGAACTATTCATTATAACTATCAAATGTTATCTATTCATGGGAAAACTCAAACACAACTTAGAGAACATCTATCCATTCCACTTCACCTTTGACGTCAACACTCTCTTCCATTTTCTTGGAATTGACTATGATTTCCACTAGAGACTTCTATATGATCTTTTTAGATTTCCGATTATTCTATTAGAATTTATATTGAGTTATTATAATCTTGTCAAACAAGGTTATTTTTTATCGAATATGGTGTGTTTTTATTTATTTCTTCTCTTTCACATTAGATGGATATTTATTCATGGGAACTTCATCTTCATTATCATCATTATGATATATCTTAGAAAATAATACTAAAAGGTGCCCAAGCATTCGACAATAAAATAATAAAAGTGGATATTTCCTTGTAAAGATTCATTTTACCTTTTACATGTTATGTAAATGAAGGACATGCAATTATCCACTTCTCGTTATTCCATATCTTCTATATTTTAGCTTTTTCAAAGATCTTAATGAAACGTAATTTTACAACCACCTTTCTATAGCCCCGTTATTATCATTTCCCATCACAAAACAAAAAATAATATTATCAAAACTACATAACATCAGTTTCTTTGGATCTTTATCATTGATTATTGGGTGATTTATATTAAATCAGGGTGAAAATATTCCTACGATGAAGTTAAATATCTTCAATTCATCACATAATTCTCTAGGACCTTTAATTCACTTTATAATAACATTTACCAAATCAAATATTGAATTAACGAATTTATTATTATTCATCTATAGGTCGTTGAACTTATTCAAGAAAAACAAAATTTTACTTCTAATACTTTTGAATTTCTTTCATTGATATGTGTTATCTTTTTTAATATGCAATCAGAGGATTTATAAGGAATAATACTCTAATAAATTTTATTGTAAAAATATCCCCCTAACTTATTTATTACTATATACTTATTATTAATTAATATACAATCAACTTATAAAAATTAATAAATCATATAATGAGTGAAATTCCATTTATAGCAGCTATAAACACTTCCAAGCCTAAATATATTAAATAATGTTGCACTGAATTCTTATATATCTGAATGTTGTTTCCATTGAAGATAAGAATTCTTGAGGATTAACTGATATCGTTGATTTCATTGTTAGAGATTAACCTAAATGATAAACTTTATAAATTATAAAAATTAACGGACCTTCATGGATAAATACTTTTGGAGGGGGTTAATAAGGGTTTGAAAATTGAATAAAATTTATCATTTTGACCTTTTTTAATAAACAATACTATATTCTATTTTATTCTTAAATGAATATATAAATTGAAATGAAATCATGTGATAAAAATAATTCTTGATTTGATCTATCTAGGATAATCGAAAGAGAATAAAAAAGAAATGTTGATGATAACTAAATTTATTGACATAATTGCTATAATAATGTTTAGAGTAGTCTCACTATCCCTCATAGTTCACAAAAAAATCTAACTGGATAATTTGTAATATTTTCAAATGAAGTGAATGAATTACTCTTATATAAGACTCTTTTAATTTTTTTCCATCATTTATTATATCAAAATAATAAAGGTGTTACATGAAGCTTCTATTTTGATGAGATATTACATGCACTTTCCTATTTATGATTTGATTCATCTAAAATACCATTATGAAATTTTATTATTTGTAAATTACTCATCCATGTACATACTTCACAAAACATTGTTCATTGTGTATTTTTCGAAGTGGACTTCTTCTCCAGATTCAACTACTCATGGTATATGTGCTGACCTTAATTCCTGATATAATCCTACATTATGAAATTTGTCTCCTTCATGGATAAGACCTCCTCCAAGAAAGTTTCATTCTCAATAAACTATTTAAGCATTGAAAACTAGTTTATGATTATCAAACCACTTTACCACGTCTATAAGTTCTCTAGTTATAACAGTCTTTGTAGTTTTTATATCATCACAATGTTGTGATTATGGGTCTTTATATAATAATAGAAATAAAAAATCTATTAATCATGTATTGACAATTAATCCCTTTTATAAACATAACATCACATGTAATATTACATTTATAGATCTATATAATGAAACTCATACTTGTACTGATCTTTTTTATAGAATCATATAGAGATTACACAGAATAGGCTCATTAGAATAAATACCCATATATTTAAAAAACAGATAGACGTGGGGAATTTCTAGTTCATTTTCACTCTTTTTATGTGACCACACAATTTCTATGAGAACTGGATGACTGAGTGAAATATTATTTTTTGTTTATTTTTTAATTCTAACATACATGGTATGCTATCTCAAAAACATTCTATGAGAGAAATATATTTTTCCATTTCCACTAAAAAGTTCTCTAAAATCATAGAGAAACGTCTTATATTTAAGAAAAATTATTCCCATTAATTTTTCAAACCCTAGGAGAAAAGGAAATCTTATTCAAGGTATTCTACCCTTTAGATCATATTCATAAATATTTTTCAATAGAAATAGAGAAATATTGTCAAAAATATTTTCAACAAATATAAAAACCCCAAAATTATTAAACCACTTCATGAAATATTTTTCCCATGAAATGAATAATATAATTGTATTTTATTGTTTATAACCCCTAATACTCAAAAACGTTTCCCTCATAAAACTATTTATAAAAGTTATCCATAATATTAATCTAATTATGTTAGTTCTACAACCTTTTAATCTTTATAGAGGACAATTACATAATAATGGACCCCTCCAAATACTGATTAAATCCATCAATTGTAGTTTTCCCTATGATAAATTTTTTCATGTTCAGAGAACATCATACAATGAAATTCAATAATTTTGGATAATAATACATTAATACATTGGTTATATATACAATACCACATTTAGTTCTACATCATAATTTATTGAATATCACTACTCAAAATTTCATGTACAGAATCTAGAAAACAATTTATCACATAATCCTAATATACAAGACCATATAATAAGGTATAATAGATGGCATGGGTTTTACCATGAAACCTGTAAAATTGATCACTATATTTGGGTATTTATAAATAGATAAAATACAAGGTGATTGTATTGTAGGTGGTGGTATCATATTTCTTTTAGATGGTAGTTTCTAGTACTCTATTTATTTTCCCTTCCATTAGACCATATATTTGCATTTCATTGTGATATCCATCGATATTAGTCAAAATTACCTTCATATCATACTCACCAATCGAGTACGTGAGAATTAAAATAATGATGTCCCTACTTGTTATTCTAAACTTTTTAGGAACCTAACATATCAAAATTAGTGATATTGGTATACCACTTGTTTTTGTACCCAAAGTTTCACTTAAATGGGGATTTTTCATCAGAATTTATTCTTATATAGTCTAGTCATCGAAGATGAAATCTCTAATTTCATTGAATATAAAATTACTCATACCTCAAAACCAATTTTATTTTCAATTATTTGTTGGATTTACCTTGAATAACAATATATGCATAACATGAAAAATAAAAAACCATTATTTCTATAAAAAAATTATAATTTAAAATATTAATGAAAACATTAAAATCTAATTTTAAATTAATTTGTCATTTATTCTAAAAAAATACAATTTAATTGAATTTTTTTACACGTTCTTAACTTATCCAAATTATGGTGATATAAATAATGAATTTTATGATGAAAATTGTTGTCATTTTTTTCATCCTTTTCCAATACATATCCAATAAAATCCGATGAAATAATATTAATGAATGTAAATGAAAATTTTATTATAATTTTTTTAAAACAAACAATCAGGTAAAAAAACAACTGTTTAATTTTCCCACCCATAACTACAATGGTTATTTTATGAACTCATTCCCCAACTACTGTTCTCTCTAAAATTATTTTATATTAATGTTTCATTTAATTATTATCCCATTGCATCCTTCCATCCTATAGAATATTATTTTTCACTAAAACTAAATTTTTTTACAATGTCTTTGTCAATATTCAGTTCTGTATGATTCTGCAGTATTACCATTTTTCTCATTTCTACAATAATGGAGTTTATAATAGGTGTCAATTGTGAGTTCTTGAAATGGGTTTTCTTAAGGGTAATTATACGTAGGTAATCATGTTGAGAATATAATTTTCAAAGAGGAGGTTTTATACATAATAATAGATTATGATGTTAAATTCAATCTTAATAGTATATCACATCACTCTTCCCTTATATTGGTATTAAACATTACACTATTATATACATATTATCATATTATTCACTAGTCTTTAAAATAATATAGAATAAAGGATTTATCCTATTTATTATCTATATAATTTTTTATATCCTTTTTACATATTTATGATATAATATTATCATATACTAATTTTTCCATTGGGATAATTATAAGAGATAATAAGAAAATGATATTTTATTTTTCAAACAATATTGTCCAAAATGAGATGAATACACCATTTTTTCCAAACAAGTTTACTCCCTCAAAAAATTCTCACGAACTATCCTTCCCACACAGAAATATTTAATTATATTTATCAAAATATACCTTTCATTTGGGTAAGTATTAAATTATGGTATTATATCATATCTCACTTATAAGTAAATTCATAGTATTTAAAAGCTTAAAAGGTGGTTAAATGTGAAAAATTAGTAACAAAAGTATACAAGTAAAAATATAGTGATTTATTCATTTTATACAATAAATGAACTCTAAATCATATTGAATTAGACATATAAAAATTATAGAAAAGAAAACTCAACATTTCTCTCAATAATAAGGGTATTTAAATGATTTAATAAATAATATTTTGAATGACTCATGGTTTATAGAAATAATAATCAATTAATAGATTTACAATTATCATCATCCATGATTATTCAAAAAATATAAAAAATATAAAAGAAAATTTTTTTAGTAAAATATTCTTGTCCCAATTATGTTTCACAATCTTTCAACTGGTTGGTGAATTGAGTTTTCAAAATATTCCTAAATATAACTAGAATTATTAAAATCTATTTTAAACTAGTATTAACATTTCAAATTAGATAAAAATGAATTATAATGAAAATAAAATTTAGCAAGAATTATAATGATGTAATGTCTTTGAGAAATAATATCATTACCCTAATATACTCCACATGTGGTCGATGTGTAATTAATATTTTTTATGAAACAAATTCCATTCCATTTACATTCTTAGTTGAGTGAAAGAATCTTTTAATTGTTATAAAATAAATACCATTTTTTTTCATGAAATCACTTTTACAAGACCTATCCATTTTGTTCACCCACACACAATGAAATTATTTTTAAATTATAATAACTATAAACATATTTATAAAAGATTTTCCATCATAGTATATCGTTTTAGATAGAAACTAATATAAAGACCAAAATTATTCAATTAAATAGTTTAATTTTTAAGAATCTTTGATGAAATTTAGTTTAATATGGGTGTTTTCTAAAATAACATATTAGTAGTGTTATTATTTTTTTCCTTTGAGATGAATGTATTTTAACTAAAATGTATTCGAAGATGATTATTTTTAGGTCATGGCTATGTATTATCATTTTGAGTGTACTCATTTTTACAAGAAAAGACATACTATATTTTTTATTCTCATCATAAAATCAATTGTTCTGTCATGTATCATCTTGAATTATTGAGATTATAAAATAATATATGATATCAAGAGAAAAAATCATATAAAAAGGATCCTATATTTAGTCCCAATATTCTGTAGACATAAGAACACTAAATTAATTTCTCTCAAATTAAATCATTATCCTGAGTTAAATAACATCATGTAACAATGATTAAAATAATAATAATATAGAGTGTATTATACCATTAATTCTTTAATAATTAAATCCACATTAATAGATAGATTTCAAATTTACATCATTATAAATATTTTACAAACAATTCAGTAAAAAATATTCGAAGAAGGGAGTAACAATTTATATGACTCCACTTCAATAAAAATCATGATTTTAGAATAATTTTTATTTAGATAAGAAGTAATTAATATTTTACTAATTATTATTCTTTATATAATTCATTTGTAAATCACTTTTCGAGTCACTTTGTACTTATGTAAGAATGTTTTAGTTTCGATGTATGATTCATCATTGTTTTCATAAGATTCATTATTTTTTTCATATGAGTTATCTTAATATACATATGAGTGATCCGAATATATTTATAATTCATTCAATTCAGTGTATGAGGTATACAGATCATCATCTGAGCGATTTTTCTTTTGAATAAAAGTCTTGTCCTTTCTATATATGTTTCATTCTCATTTATCTATTATTCAATTTATACAAAGAATATTTTTCTTATTATATGTAATTATAATCTGTATAGGTATCCATTTCATTTTTTTATTAGTAATTTTAAACATAGGATATTTTTAACGAGGGAAACAAAAATAAAAAAATAAAAAAAAATAAAACATATACAGACTTGTAAACTTGTTCTAAAATACATAAAAATTAGTAATTAGTAAAAAAATATTTATTTGGTGACCATACAATCAATGTATGAAATTTTATATAATGGGCCAACATTTTTATGATGGAAAAACAATATAATTTAAAAAAATATTTCAAAATCAGAATAATATTCAATTTTGAAATAAATTTTAGGTTTCAATTTCATTCATGTAAACTATGGATATTTTGTGATTTATTTCCCTTCAAATTAAATTAATTTCATTGATAGAATAGGTTACATGCAATCCCGAGTCTAAATAAACCATAATATAGTATACCATTATAACATATCTGTTAACTAGTGTTGTGAATTGGAATGAATACATTCTGAAAATTTTGTATAATTTTTTAGTTAAATCAAATGTATTTATAATGGAATATTCAATTTTTTAGAAATATATTTATAATTATCCAAAATTATCTAAAATAAATTTTCTATTTAATTATTGCTGGAGATTATATTTTTTAAATTTCTCTATATTAAAATTTATTGAACAATATGATCTTTATTTTTTAAATTTCATTTTCAAAATTATCTTAGAATGAAATTTTTATAATTTTATTAGAAGTCTAATTTTCCAATATGTAGAAGAAAATAATAATTTTTATTAAAATATTTCATTATTTAAATAATTGTAAAGTTTAAATTTTATTATCAATTTTTTTTATAATTAATATTAGTTCATTTATATTATTAACAATCAAACTAAGCTCATTATAATTAGTTTTATTTCTAACTTGGTCATAAAATATTTTTATACTATTGAAATCACTTTTGGAAAACTATTTTCATCACATTTTCAAACTTAACCCAAAAATTAATTTATTCCAATTATAGAAATTGAATATTAAGAAATGGGTTATATATTTGGAATTTTGTGGTCAATGTTTGGTAAATAGGTCCATTTTTTATTTATATGAATATTAACCATTGAGTTTTTTTGTTACTATAGTAAAAGTATAATTGTTTAATTACAATTAAAACTATTATAATAAGGAATGAAATTCATTAAAACACTTGAATTTATCTCTTTGAAAGAGACCATGTTTTCAATAATCATCATAAATTCAACAATAATGCTTTTTTCCATTTAAATTTTATTTTTACCTTTATAATATATATGTAAAAGATAATAAAAAAAATTTAAATTATTTCCATTATAATCTAAAATATTTTTTCTAGATATAAAAAACTAATGTTCGTTTCTAAATGACTATTACAAAGAGGAATGTTTTTTATTACTGTAACATATTTTTAATTATTATTGATTAAAAATTCACTTTAAATTATTATGAAATGATGAAAAAGTGCATGTTTCATGAGTTGAAATTTCAAGTAAATTATTTTTAAACCCCATAAATTAAAAATTTATGGAAGAGTTATAGAGATCTATTAATTATATAAATAAACATAACATATTAATTTTGTTTCCGGGATTATATTTTAATTAATTTTTTGTCTTATTGTTTTTGATGTAAAAATAAAGAATAGTTTCATAAATCAAATTAATTATATATTATAACAAATAATATTTGGATCCATTATAACAATAAATTAAATTTTAATTAAATGAATTATTTATGTAATTATGATGCTTTAGATCCCCTCACATATAAAATGGTAGCTACTCTCCTTAGTTATTCTCAATGTTTCCACCTTCTAGATCATAAAATACCTTATCTATAATCATCTAATATATCTTTTAAACATACCCTAGGTTATTTTATTTCCAAAATTCCATTATTTAAATTCATATGGTGTAATCTAAAAGAAATTTCTAATCGAATATGTATAACACAAAACCAAGCAATTTGGAATTTATTTTTTCTTATACCATTTATAAATATAAGGTATCCATTATGAAATAATTAATTTAGTTTCTCAAAATGTATATAATTGATTTAATTATAATGGAACCACTAGTATCTATATTTTTTCCAGCCACTGGAAAATGATAATGTCATTCTTGCATACATGTGGACTTCCACCTCCATAAAATGATATGATTTTTTTTCATTTCATCTTTACATGGATGCAAATGATGATTGATTTAATAAATATATATGATATATATGATATTTTAATAATTCTATAGTAGTTAATTAATGCTTACCTTTCATTCATTACATCCTTTGAAAAGTGAACATAGAATTCATGTGTGTGTTTGACCAACCCTATGAAATAAATGTGTAATATTTTACATCTCTATACTTTATGGATTAATTTAAATATATATAATGAATATATACGAATTTAAAATAATTATTGAAATTATGTAGATAATTAAACCCTTATAATTATAGAAGGACCATAACTAATGCACCAAAATTATCATCAAAAAAAATAGTTAACACTAATTGTAGCATCCTGGTTCTGGATGACACCCAGATGTGCCCCGTACCCAGTTGGTTACATGGCCTCAAACACATTTTCCCGAATTCCAGAGGCTATCGACTACGAGTGTGGGACTTGGGTGTCTTAGTTGGGAAACTATGCCCACATTTCCAGAGTACACAACGGATGTAAACAACTCATACAAGAGTGGAAGCAGTAAATATCCAACAATAGTAAACACTAGAAGACTAAAACAATAAACAACTGGAGAACACACACACACACACATATATATTTTTATGAAATGATGAATGATCCATATATCTAGGAAAGAATACAAACAAGTCAAATTTTTTAATACAATACTAAACCAAAGTACACAAGAAAAATAGATAAGAAACTCATCAACATCGCAAGCCTCAGTATTGTCTCATGCTCTACTGATCCAATGAAATCAAGTACCTAAAGTCGAAGGGCTCTTTCCCTTAACTATAGCCGCAACAATATAATATGTTTGGTCCTAAATTCGTAACACAAACAGGGTGTGAGACTAAATCACAGTAGGAAACAACCTGAAGATCTGTTCCTAATAGTCAATGAGCATATGGTAGGTAATAGTATAGTAAGAAGTAAATAGTAAACAGTAAACATGATGATAAAAAACAGAAAACAATACACAGATCAACAAGCAGTAGTGAAGAAAACCGCTAACCACAAACATGAATCCCTCTGGAACGTAATCACAACCATCACCTCTGGTCCTATCCAAGATGTACCAACAGCCCTCTGGACAGTACACTCAGCCAAAACCTTCTGGTTTGGTCATACAAAATTATAATATTCTCTTAAGAAGCACGCTAAGTCAATTCCCCTTATATTCTAAGTAGTCAGGGACGCTTTGGGGAAGATCACGCGGTCAAATACCCTTATGGACCCAAGGATTAGAGACTCTCTGAGGAAACTCACTCGTTCAATTCCTCTTATAGCCTTAGGTCGATCACAGACTCTCTGAGGAAGCTCGCTAAGTCAATTCCTCCTATAACCAGCAATGGTTTAAGGAAATTTTAACAAAACACAAACTCCCCGAGGAAGCTCACTTTCTCTACCCCTGTATAGTCTATAAAGATGAAGACTCTCTGAGGAAGCTCACTCAGTCTATCCTCCTGTAGTCTATAATATCCAAGAATCTCTTGGAAGCTCACTCTGTTTATCCCCTAAAGTCTATAACACCAGGTTGTCACGGCCTTGTGCTAGTCAATGCATAATAATTCTATAAGGCCTATGTAAATCTATAGAGTTACTTGACTAACCATTCTACAACATAACAATCATGTAAGGTGTAAAGACCCGTAAATTTCAAGGAAATTTTATTTTCTTAATTTTCTTTGGAATTTTGCAAGAGCGCAGTTTCTGACGGCACCTGATTTCGAGGCCCGGTGTGCCCGGAATCATTTGCCGAAGTTTGGCTCGGGTACGTTCAGTGAACGGACGAGCGGGTTTTTCTAACTTTTGAACCGGTACCCAGAATCAAATTCTGAGGGCACCGATGAAATCGCAGCGCCGGTATTCGCTTAGAAACGCCTCTTCCGGAGTTGCGTTTGCTCGGGTGTGGTTTTTAATTTTCGGGCTTAAGGTTAAGAAATAAAATAATTTTGCGACAACTTTATTTTATTTCACTTAAGCCACTCGGAAGCCACTTGAAGCCACTTAAAGATGGCTTAAACTGAGTTGATCCGGATAGGATGCGATCCAGAAATATCCTACCCCCTTGGTAGGATATTTGTGAGGTGGGGCCCGTATGAGCCCCGCCGTTTCTTTCCGCTAAGTAACGCACCCGCGAAAACCCGTCATTAAGAAAGTCAACTGATGCGTTTTCTTAATTTCTTAACAGAACATTTAATTGGGCGGTTTATTTTGTAAATTAAATGAGCTGTTTCTTTCGTTGAATTAATTCAACGAATTGATGGGTCGTTACTTACCCTTTTTCGTGTGATGGCATAATAATAAAATAAGACAAACCATTCTTTTGAAAGTTTGCGCGTTGAGAGGATTTGACAGAATCCTTGTACCTTCTTTGTCCTTCGCGAAGAACGCGAAGAACGAGAAGAACGCGAAGAATGCCATCATCCACGGAAATCGATGACGCTCTAATCCGAGACGTTCTTCCCTGCCCCGATCTCCGATCACCAACCGTTTGAGGTGAGTGATTTCGGGTTTCTTCTAAAATTTCTTTGTGGTTTAAAACGAAACACAGATTTAATTATTTATAATTAAAATCTGTTGTTTCTTGGTCCGTCGAGTTCGTCGACACTACGCCGGATTCTGCGATGACGCGACGCCATTCTGAGACGACGCGACAATCTCCACCTTTCGCGACGAGCAATTCCGCGAAGAACGCTCACGCGCGACGACTACGAGGTAGGGATTTTATTTTTGGAATTACCCCTTTTTTATTAATCCCATAAATGTTTCTTTAAAATGTTAAAGAACCGCATATGTGGACAATTTTAAATTTATAAAAATTGTTGTTTCCTGTGTGGAATAAAAATTATCCCGTTGTTTATATCTAACGCGGAGGGTGCGGGCCAAACGAACACGGCCCGACGACCGTCCGCCATTCTTCGTTCTTGTGCGGATTTGACGGGCGACCACAGAACGTGCCACAACATAAATTTGGTGGTTCCGCAGTGAAGAACGAGTCCCAGGAGGAGCAACGGCGCAGAGGGAAAGAAAAATGGGCCACCGGAACGACTCCGGCGTCCCGCGGAAGCCGGCGGCGGCGCGGGTCGCCGGCACGGCAGCGCCGGCGCCCGGAGGCAGCGGCGCTCGCGGGTCACGGCTGAAGCCGCGTCCAGCCACCAGGGAGACACCCCACGGGTGTCGCGGGGGTGTCACGCAGGGGCGGTGGCTCCCCCCCGCGTCACTCGGGACGCGGCTTCAGCCGCGTCCGGCTGTCTGGCCGACACCTCGCTGGTGTCGCGGGGGTGTCACGCGGGGCGGCGGCTCCCCCCACGTCGGCCGCTCGGCCGAGCCGGGCCGGGCTGGCTGAGCCAGACCGGTCCCACCGGGTTGGACTGGGTCACACCGGGTTCGGCCGACCCATGGGGGGTCGGGCCGGGTCGGCCCGGGCCCGGACCCCCCCGTCTTTGGACGGTTTTCGTTCAAATGGTCGTATCTTGAGCTACGAGCCTCTAAACGACTCGCCGTGAGTGGAAACGCGATCCTTGGATCCAGACAGTCGTTTCGGTATATCACACTCAAGGTTTTGGAATACTTTGAGTTCGGCCGGGTTGGTTCGTACAAGAAACCAACCGGGCCTTCGGAGCGGAAACGTTCATATCTTGAGCTACGGACGTCCGATTGACATGCCGTCAGCTTTTTTGTTTTCCTCTAAGTGAGACGGATCATTTGGCATACTCCGCCCGAGGTTTGAACGCAGGTGGAGTACGGTCGGGTTGGTTTTTCCTTAAAAAGCAATCGGTCCCCTAGGATGAAAAAGCCAATAACTCTGAGACAGGGCGTCCGATTGAAGCGCCGTCTACGACGTTGAGTTCCTGTTGACGATACGGAACTTTTGGATACATCAAATTCCGAATTTTTGTCAGTTGATGTATCAGCCTCTCGGCTCGTGGAGCGGACCCTCCCGAACGAGCTTACTGTGTGCGGGAACCCTAGAGCTAGCTGCGACTGCTACTTCGACAGCGACGACCGTGCAGAGATCCTCAGTGGACTGCGGCGACGACCATGTAGAAATCCTCAGTGGACTGCGACGACGACTGTGCAGAGATCCTCAGTGGACTACGAGGGCTACTGCACTCAGCGATCCTACGTGGATCAGTGCTACAGGTCCTGTGTGGGCCCGATCCTGTGTGGGTCTGATCCTGTGTGGGTCAGCGCTCAGCGGTTCATTGTGAGCCAGCGCCTACAGGTCCTGTGTGGGCCCGATCCTATGTGGGTCATTGCGGGGGTTAGTTACCTATCGATCCTTCGTGGGTCTGATAAATTAGATGGATCAATGATCATATTTATCGTCATCCGAAGAAGTATACCTGTGTGAGCTGAATCTTGGGTTACTCTCCTTTGTGGATTGTGTTGAGCTATCCTGTGTGGATTTACTGTTTACTCTCCTTTGTGGATTGTGTTGAGCCATCCTGTGTGGATATATTGTTTACTCTCCTTTGTGGATATTGTTGTGCTATCCTGTGTGGGTATACGTTTGCTTTCCTGTGTGGACTGGGTTGTGCTTGGGCTCGGACGTTGGAGCCGAACGGGAATTGATGACTTAGGTATATGTATGGGCATATACCTAAGCCGTGTCAGATGTTACTTCGTGATTTTACCTTTCCTTTGTGGATTATCCTTTGTGGATTTCGGGAGACCTTCGGGGGTCTCGGGGTCCCTACTGAGTAGCTTATACTCACCCCTGCACGGGCTTTGCCCGCTCTTCATTGTATTGGTGGCAGATGACAGACAGCGCTGATCGTGGTGGAGGCATGCGGAGCAGGACGGTACCTGGTGGTGGACCACTGGGCGGGACATACTCGGAGTGGTCAGGTGGACCCGAGGATCTGTGGAGGCTATCTGTACCCACCCTTCAGGTGGGACTTCCAGAGGACAGCTCGACGCTGTGGATTTTCCTTTCAGTTGCTGTTTTTCCTTTCAATTGTACTTTACAGTTGGGCTTGTATTTCCGGCCCCTTTTACTTTCAGCACAGCTTGTACAGTTTTTACTTAGTATTTACTTCTCCACTTGCTTACTCTGTGATGCTTGTTTACTTTTCAAAGGAAATGCCATCCCTTTTTGTTGGGATTTACGCCTTGGTGCTAGTCGCCAGCCCCTGGCCTATGGAAGGCGGGCTTAGGGTAGTCATGGCACGGGCCCCGAGGACGGGTCGTGACAAATTGGTATCAGAGGTGGTCGGTTCTACCCCAGACTCTAATCTTTCTTCTATGTGAATCAATAGTGTTTAGCGTATTGGGTGTGGTTATCAGTCCAGGGAGTCCAGTGTTGGTGCGGCGACCGACGTATCCGTACACCAGGACCCTGACTTCTGATTTCCGACTTAATGCACGAAAACATTGATTGCATGTGTGTTTCAAGATTTCTTTGTGATTACTTGTGTCAGCTCACCAGGTATACTATTCTGACCATGGAGCACTTGTTTCCTTTTCAGGATATCCCCACGAGGGCAGCCAGCTAGGGTTCCGAGAGTAGAGCGCGGCGACAGCCCGCCGAGCGACGAGGCCTCGGTACAGGGCCCGTTGACAGCAGAGGCACCAGCGGTACCTTTACCAGCCGAGCCCCCGATGCTTCCAGCGCCGATCGCTGACGATGCACGACGCCTCGGAGCTATGCATGAGTTCCAGTGCCAGTTACCACCCAGGTTCCGTGGGGAGACGGACCCCCAGGCAGCCGAGGACTGGCTGGAGGCGGTCATTCGAGTTTTTAGGCTAGTGAGGATACCAGCATACCTCATGGTGATCCTCGCGGAGAGCCTACTGCACGCAGCAGCAGGGTGATGGTGGAGCTTGATGCTCCAGGTACACGATTAGGCCTCCCTCATCTGGACGGACTTCAAGAGCCTCTTCCGCTCAGAGTTCGTCCCGACCACCCTCCGTTCGGTGCGCGTTCAGGAGATTCTTCAACTGCGGCATGGCACCTTGACGGTCGCCCAGTACGCGATGAGGTTCACCGATCTTTCTCGCTACTCGACAGACATGGTACAAGACCCCTTCTTCCGGGCCTGGACCTTCGAGCAGGGTTTAAGACACGAGATCGGGGCATCGCTGATCTCCCTCAGCATCCCGACCCAGGCTGGAGTGCTGGAGCCAGCCCTTCTGATCGAGAGCTTTCTGGCTGAGTATACAGCGAGACCTACCGCAAGGCGGCAGGTAGCAGAGTCTTCGACGGTGGGTTTCCGACGGATGACTCAGGGATCTAGGCAGACCAAGCCTTCCGGCAGATGACCTTGGGAGAGTGGCTCAGCAGTGCGGGGCACACAGCGCGGAGCCAGCCTTCCGAGAGGCAGGCAGTGCTACTCGTGCGGCGGGCAGGGCCACATGGCTCGTGACTGCCCGACCCGTCGTACCGAGGAGCAGCAGACGGTGGAGGGGACGCCTAAGCAGAGGCAGAGGGTTGACCGTGGCGGTCCGCAGGGAGGAGGCGGACAAGGCAGAGGAGCTGGCGGGCAGAGACAGGCACAGCTCCAGGTAGTGGAGGCCTACGACCACGGTGTGCCAGAGATGATTCGAGGTATGATATGTGTCTATTCCACCCTTTCTGCAGTTCTTATAGACACATGAGCGAGTCACTCTTTCATAGCCACTTCCCTTGTTCGGATCTTGGAGATTCCGACAGAGCCGTTGGCTAGATCCTTAGGGCTAGAGACTCCTACGGGAGCAGAATTGACGATTACGCACTGGTGTCGGCAGTGTGAGCTTACTCTAGGAGGCGAGAGCATCGGCTAGGATCTTCTTGTAGTGGTGTCGAGGCCTTACGACGTCTTCTTGGGCATGGATTGGTTATCTACGGTCCATGCACAGATAGACTGCATTAGGTGCAAGGTGCGATGTGTGCGCACCGACGGGAGCAGGTTCACCTTCACCGGCGAGAAGGGAGCCCTCGCAGCACAAGATGGACTCACGCAGAGGAGAGGACAGCCCATCACTCATCAGTTGTCTAGCCTCATCCTTGGAGCAGTGGACGTGTGGAGTCCTAGTCTTCCTGCAGTGGTGGATCAGTATGCGGACGTCTTCCCCGACGACGTTCCAGGGATACCTCCTCGTAGAGAGGTAGACATTTACATTGATCTGTACCCCGGGACAGCCCCGATATCCACTACAGCATATCGGATGGCCCCTGCCGAGCTCCGAGAGCTACGGGTAAAGTTGGAGGACTTGCAGGGAAAGCGGTTCATTCGACCCATTGTTTCACCCTGCGCTTCCCCGATATTGTTCGCCAAGAAGGCGGATGGGAGCTTGCGAATGTGTGTCGATTATCGTCGCCTGAACCAGGTGATAGTGAGGAACAAGTATCCGCTATCGAGGATTGATTAACTCTTCGATCAGCTCAAGGGAGCACGGTGGTTCTCGAAGATAGACCTCAGATCAGACTATCATCAGCTCAGAGTTCGAGACGAGGACGTGCAGAAGACGGCCTTCTGGTGTCGGTATGGCCACTATGAGTTCTTGGTTATTCCTTTCGGTGTAACCAATGCTCTATCAGTGTTCATGAGCCTCATGAACAGGATCTTCCAGCCATACCTCGATCGATTTGTCGTGGTCTTCATCGACGACATCTTGGTATACTCGACGACGGAGGAGGAGCACGCCTACCACTTGCGTGTTGTACTAGACACACTCCGAGAGCACCAACTTTATGGAAAGCTCTCAAAGTTCCAGTTATGGTTACGTGAGGTCCACTTCTTGGGGCATGTCATTTCTGAGGCGGGAGTTGCAGTGGATCCCACGAGGATCGAGGCAGTGCTAGCTTGGGAGCCACCCAAGAGCGTGACAGAGTTGCGGAGTTTCTTGGGTCTAGCCGGATACTATCTGAGATTTGTGCTAGACTTCTCCAGAGTTGCGGCCCCACTCTCAGCGTTGACGAAGAAGGGGAAACCCTTTGTGTGGTCAGACAGATATCAACAGAGCTTCCAGGAGCTGAGGCAGAGGTTGACCAGCACACCTATCTTGAGGTTGCCTGAGGAGGGAGTTGGATACGTAGTCTACTGCGATGCATCAAGGACCAGACTCGGGTGTGTCTTGATGCAGGAGCGGGCCGTGATTGCCTATGGATCACGTCAGTTGAGGCCGCATGATCAGAACTACGCTACCCATGACATGGAGTTAGCAGTAGTGGTCTTCGCTCTGAAGACATGGCGGCACTATCTGATGGGCGAGCGCTTTACAGTCTTTTCTGATCATCATAGTCTCAGGTACATCTTCTCTCAGAAGGACCTGAACATGAGACAATGGAGATGGCTCGAGTTCCTCCAGGATTATGACTTTGAGATAGTCTATACTCCTGTGAAAGGGAATGTGGTAATCGATGCCCTCAGTAGGAGGACGGGCATTCAGCTACTTGAGGAGGCGACAGAGCAGCTAGCCGCTTTGCAGATATCCTTCGTGGATAGAGACGGAGCTGCCTTCCTTCAGTCTCTCACAGTCTCTCCTCCGCTACTGCAGTGGGTCAGAGAGGCTCAGCGTGGGGACGCTGACTGTGAGACACGGCGTGCACAGATATCCTCGGGACATGCACCTGTTGGTTTCTCCCTTGGAGCAGATCACGACGTCCTTTTCAGAGGACGTACCCTGGTACCAGTCACTTTACCAGAGGAGGTGCTGAGAGAGTTTCACACTTCTCCTTTGGCGGTACATCCTGGAGTGGCGAAGATGTACCAGGATCTCAGACGACAGCACTGGTGGCCGAGCATGAAGAAGGCTGTAGCAGAGTTCATTTCACAGTGCCTCACCTTCCAGCAGGTGAAGGCAGAGCATCAGGTACTAGCAGGCTTGGTACAGCCCTTGGAGGTCCCAGAGTGGAAGTGGGACGGGATATATATGGACTTCGTGACTGGATTTCCACGCACTTCCAGAGGTCACGACTCCATTTGGGTGATTGTTGAATGACTCACCAAGTCGGCACACTTTTTACCCATCCGAGAGCAGGGCTCAGTAGAGAGCTTGGGGCGTCTCTACGTTCAGGAGATTGTACGGCTTCACGGGGTTCCATCGACTATCGTCTCCGATCGGGACGCTCGCTTTACTTCCCGGCTTTGGAAGGGGTTGCAGGAGGCGTTCGGGATGCGGCTACGTCTGAGCACCGCCTTTCACCCTCAGACGGATGGTCAGACGGAGAGAACCATTCAGACTCTCGAGGACATGCTCCGCGGATGTGTCCTCGACTTTGGTCATAGCTGGGAGGACCACCTACCCTTGGTGGAGTTCACGTACAACAACAGATACCACTCCACCATCGGGATGGCACCCTACGAGGCTTTGTACGGCAGGCCTTGCAGATCTCCTTTGTGCTGGACAGACCCTGGGGATTTAGCACTCGTGGGACTGGAGATGGTATGGGCCACGACAGAGAAGGTCCAGGTCATCCAGGAGCGGATGAGGACTGCACAGAGCCGGTAGAAGTCATATGCTGATAGGAGGCGGAGGCCACTAGAGTTTGAGGATGGCGACCACGTCTTCTTGCGTGTCTCACCTCGACGTGGTTTGCGGAGATTTGGCCGAGGCGGCAAGTTGTCTCCACGCTTCATCGGGCCTTTCCAGGTCCTCAGAAGGATTGACGAGGTGTCTTATCTCCTGGCTCTACCACCTCAGTTGCACCGGGTGCACGATGTCTTCCACGTATCTCAGCTGAGGAGATACGTGCACGACCCGATGCACATCATTGACTATGGGGAGCTAGACGTGGATGATGGGGCGACTTTTGCGGAGGTCCCGATGGAGATAGAGGATCGATAGGAGCGGGTCCTACGTGGGAGATCGATTTCTCTTGTGCACATCAGATGGCAGCACGGGAACCTCCAGGAGAGCACATGGGAGCGGGAGGCTCAGATGCGTGCTCAGTACCCACATTTGTTTCCCTAGTTTATGATGTATATTTATGGGGACGTAAAGCCCTGAGGTGGGAGTAATGTAAAGACCTGTAAATTTCGAGGAATTATTTTTTCTTAATTTTCTTTGGAATTTTGCAAGAGCGCAGTTTTTGACGGCACCTGATTCCGAGGCCCGGTGTGCCCGGAATCATTTTCCGATGTTTGGCTCGGGTACGTTCAGTGAACAGACGAGCGGGTTTTTCTAACTTTTGAACCGGTACCCGGAATCGAATTCTGAGGGCACCGACGAAATTGCAGCGCCGATATTCACTTAGAAACGCCTCTTTCAGAGTTGCGTTTGCTCGGGTGTGATTTTTAATTTTCGGGCTTAAAGTTAAGAAATAAAATAATTTTGCGACAACTTTATTTTATTTCACTTAAGCCACATGGAAGCCACTTGAAGCCACTTAAAGACGGCTTAAACTGAGTTGATCCGGATAGGATGCTATCCAGAAATATCCTACCCCCTTTGTAGGATATTTGTGAGGTGGTGCCCGCACGAGCCCCGCCGTTTCTTTCTGCTAAGTAACGCACCCGCAAAAACCCGTCATTATAAAAGTCAACTGACGCGTTTTCTTAATTTCTTAACAGACCATTTAATTGGGCGGATTATTTCATAAATTAAATGAGTTGTTTCTTTCATTGAATTAATTCAACGAATTGATGGGTAGTTACTTACCCTTTTTTGTGTGTTGGCATAATAATAAAATAAGACCAACCAGTCTTTTGAAAGTTTGCGCGTTGAGAGGATTTGACAGAATCATTATACCTTCTTTCTCCTTCGCAAAGAATGCAAAGAACGCGAAGAACGCGAAGAACTCCATCATCCACGGAAATCAATGATGCTCTAATCTGAGACATTCTTCCCCGCCCCGATCTCCGATCACCAACCGTTTGAGGTGAGTGATTTCAGGTTTCTTCTAAAAGTTCTTTGTAGTTTAAAACGAAACATGGATTTAATTATTTATAATTAAAATCTGTTGTTTCTTGGTCCGTCGAGTTCGTCGACGCTATGCCGGATTTTTCGACGACACGACGCCCTTCCGAGACGACGCGACGATCTCCACCTTCCGCGACGAGCAATTCCGCGAAGAACGCTCACGCGCGACGACTACGAGGTAGGGATTTTATTTTTGGAATTACCCCTTTTTATTAATCCTGTAAATGTTTCTTTAAAAAGTTAAAGAACCAGATTTGTGAACAATTTCAAATTTATTAAAATTGTTGTTTCCTGTGTGGAATAAAAATTCTCCCGTTGTTTATATCTAACGAGGAGGGTGCGGGCCAAACGAACACGGCCCGACGATCCTCCGTCGTTTTTCGTTCTTGTGCGGATTTGACGGGCGACGACGGAACGTGCTGCAACGGAAATTTGGTGGTTCCGCAGTGAAGAAGGAGTCCCGGGAGGATCAACGGCGCAGACGCGGAGCAAAACGGGCCACCGGAGCGACTCCGGCGGCGGCGTTCGTGGGACGCGGCTTCAGCCGCGTCCGGCTGTCTGGCCGACACCCCGCGGGTGCCGCGGGGGTGTCACGCGGTGCGGTGGCTCCCCCCGCGTCGGCCGCTCGACCGAGCCGGGCCGGGCTGGCCGAGCCAGACTGGTCCGACTGGGTCGGACCGGGTCGGCCGACCCAGGGGGGGTCGGGCCGGGTCGGCCCAGGCCCGGACCCCCCGTCTTCGGATGGTTTTTGTTCAAATGGCCGTATCTTGAGTTACGAGCCTCCAAATGACTCTCCGTCAACGACAACACGATCCTTGGATTGAGGGGGTTGTTTCTATATATCACACTCAAGGTTTCAGAATACTTTGAGTTCGGCCGGGTTGGTTCGTACACGAAACCAACCGGGCCTTCGGAGCGGAAACACTCATATCTTGAGCTACGAATGTCCGATTGACGTGCCGTCAGCTTTGTTGTTTTCCTCTAAGTGAGGCGGATCTTTTGGCATACTCTGCCCAATGTTTGGACGAAGGTGGAGTATGGTCAGGTTGGTTTTTCCTTAAAATCCAACCGGACCCCTGGGATGAAAAAGCCAATAACTCTCAGATCGGGCATCCGAATGACGCACCGTCTGCGACGTTGAGTTCCTGTTGACGATTCAGAACTTTTGGATACATCAACTTAGGACTTTGTGTCAGTTGATGTATCAGCCTCTCGGCTCGTGGAGCGGACCCTCCTGAACGAGCTCGCTATGTGCGGGAACCCTAGAGCTGGCTGCGACTGCTACTTCGACAGCGACGACCGTGCAGAGATCCTCAGTGGACTGCAGCGACGACTGTGCAGAGATCCTCAGTGGACTGCAACGACTTCTGCACTTAGCGATCCTACATGGATCAGTGCTACAGGTCCTATGTGGGCCCGATCTTTTGTGGGTCTGATCCTGTGTGGGTCCGATCCTGTGTGGGTCAGCACTCAGTGGTTCTGTGTGAGCTAGCGCCTACAGGTCCTGTGTGGTCCCGATTCTATGTGGGTCATTGCGGGGGTTAGTTACCTATCGATCCTTCATGGGTCCGACGACTTAGATGGATCAGTGATCATCTTTATCGTCATCCGAAAAAGTATACCTATGTGAGCTGAATCTTGAGTTACTCTCCTTTGTGGATTGTGTTGAGCTATCCTGTGTGGATTTACTGTTTACTCTCTTTGTGGATTGTGTTGAGCCATCCTGTGTGGATTTACTGTTTACTCTCCTTTGTGGATTTTGTTGTGCTATCCTGTGTGGGTATACGTTTTCTTTCCTGTGTGCACTGGGTTGTGCTTGGGCTCGGACGTTGGATCCGAACGGGAATTGATGACTTAGGTATATGTATGGGCATATACCTAAGTCGTGTCAGATGTTACTTCGTGATTGTACCTTTCCTTTGTGGATTATCCTTTGTGGATTTCGGGAGACCTTCGGGGGTCTTGGGGTCCCTACTGAGTAGCTTATACTCACCCCTGCACGGGTTTTCCCGCACTTTGTTGTGTTGGTTGCAGACAATGGACAGCGCTGGTCGTGGTGGAGGCGTGCGGAGCAGGATGGTACCTGGAGGTGGACCACTGGGCGAGACGTACTCGGAGCGGTCAGGTGGACCCGAGGAGCCATGGAGGCTATCTGTACCCACCCTTCAGGTGGGAATTCCAGAGGACGGCTCGACGCTGCGGCTTGTCCTTTCAGTTGCTGTTTTTCCTTTCAGTTGTACTTTACAGTTGGGCTTGTATTTCCGGCCCCTTTTACTTTCAGCACAGCTTGTACAGTTTTTTACGTAGTGTTTACTTTTCCGCTTGCTTACTCTGTGATGCTTGTTTACTTTTCAAAGGCAATGCCTTCCCTTTTTGTTGGGATTTACGCCTTGGTGCTAGTCGCCAGCCCCTGGCCTATGGAAGGCGGGCTTGGGGTAGTCACAGCACGGGCCCCGAGGACGGGTCGTGACATAAGGGAACAACACTCTATCCTACAATCAAAAAGCATGGAAAATATGAATGAAGACCAAAGGTTGAACAAGAACAAAAAGTCATAAACAGAACAAGGCATGGTAAAACATACAAGCCTAGAAATTATCCCTATACATAGCCAAATTACCTCTACAAAAGAATACAAGAAAGGAAATAAAACAACAAGGGGAAAATAGTAAACACGCAATACCCTGTTCAAGAGTATCAGTGGAAATTGCACATAAAACTCAAAGACATTGCACGGAAAGGCACAAACCACCTACCTTGCTACTAAGAGAACAATATTATTGAACCATGAGGATTGAATCTCCTTAAAACGTCATAGATCTATGAAAACTCAAAAAATGTTCAACCCACGATAACATATAAAAGAGGAAGAATATGAAAACGATGATATAAAAGAAAGAAGAGCTTACTGCTGTTGTTTCAATGCAATCGACAGTGTTAGATTCGGATAACAGATGGAGTCTTGGGGGCTCATAGAAGTTTTAGAACCGTACGGCTTCTCTCGGTCGAACGGGACCTAGAAGAAGATGATTCTGGCGGTCAGACGTGAGACTGATCCGTTTAATGAAAGAAAAAGAAAGTACGTGGTTTGTACTTTTGTAGTACATGATGTGTACTAGGCTTTTCCATACACCTCTTGAAGTGGCCTCCACATCCCCCCACACGACGATGTGTGTGGCCCAGACACAGCCAGGACACAACCTCGCACGACATCGAAGTAAAGGGTGTGTACTTATAATGTGCACGGCGTGCACATCAAAAATTTCCAGAAACTCCTTTTTTCTAAAAAAACACCAGAAAAAGGAAAAACATAACTCAAAAGATGGTCCGGGTCCTTACAAACTTCCACCCATAAAGAAATTCATCTATGAATTTCCCTAGCAAGGCGTAGAAGAAAAAACCCCGAACATTTCCAGCCATTACAATCGTACATCAGCCTCCTTATCCCTAGTCTTGTCCTATACTCGCCCATACTGCCATAACACTCGTACCAGAGGAACAGACCGGCCATGGGGAACCTTCATTCTACGATCGACAATCCGGATTTGATGCTTCTCAAACAATGCATCCCCTTCAAGCTCAACCTCATCTGTATGAAAGACATGAGACAGTTCTGAAAAGTAATGTTAGAGTCGAGAAACGTGGAAGACGTCATGTATAACCCAGTACCTCTGAGGTAACTGAAACAAATAGGCAACCAGCCCAACTCTCTCCAATACCTCAAATGGCCTGATGTACCGTGGTGAAGGCTTACCCTATCTCCGAATCCACTTATGTCCCAACCTTGGTGCGACATGTAGGAAAAGATGATTCTCGACCTCGAACTCTAGAGGTCGTCCCTGCTGATTAGCATAAGAAATCTGTTGAGATTGTGCCGTAGACATCCTCTTTTGAATCGACTTTATCTGTTCTACGGTCTCCTGAGCAAGATGAGGTCCTTGAAAAGATGCCTCTCCTACCTCCAGCCAGCATAAAGGTGATCGACATGGCCTCCCATACAAATCCTCGTAAGGTTCCATCAGGATAGTCGCCTGGAAATTGTTGTTGTAGGCGGACTCTACATGAGGTATATGCTTCTATCATGAACCTCTAACGTCTATAATGCATGATCAAAGCATATCCTCAAGCACCTCTATCATAAACTTGGACTGGCCATCTGTCTGGGGTTGGGATGCAGTAATCAAAAGTACCGATGTACTTAAGGCCTTATGAAGCCCCTACCAGAACCGATAAGTAGAACGTGCATCGATTTCTGAAACAATGGAGTTTGGAATTCCATGTAGACGTACAATCATTCGGATGTACAACTATACCAACTCATCAACATTGAAGGTCTCCTTGATCGGAAATAAGTGAGAATACTTTGTAAGTCTATCAATGACAACCCAAACAACACCATTCCCTTGAGGTGACCTCAACAAACCGGTCACGATGTCAATCGCAACATCGTTCCACTTCCACTTCAGAATGGGTAACTGCTGTAAAATACCTACTGGTCCATGATGCTCTGCTTTCACCTGCTGACAAGTGAAACACCTCATGAAAATACTAGAAAAATCTCTCTTCATACCTGGACACTAATACTAGCGATGTAGATCATGATAAATCTTGGTGACACTAGGATGAACTTCCCAAACTGAGGAATGAAAACCCCGCATTAGCTCCTCGCGTATGTCTGTTGCACCCATACGCGTCCCTAGAAATGCAATATATCAACATCTCCTACTGTCCATATTGGAAGAGGGTCCTCTCTTGACACACACTCCCATATGACTAGGCCTTCTCAGTCTGATAGCTACCTCATCCGTACCCGATCGAGAAGTGTAGAGGTAACAGCTATAGAAGATAGAAAAGTCTACCCCTGTTTTTCATGCTCCTCCAAATGCATATCAAGGAAGAGATCAATAAGCTTCCACTCACTGTTTCCCTTTTGAACTTCCTACTTCTGAGTTATCCTACTCAACGCATTAGCCATTCTGTTTCCTTTCCCAGGTGTATAAGCAAGCTCAAAGTCAAAAGACCGAAGACCCTCAACCCATATGCGCTGTCTCAAATTCAGATCACGCTGAGTGAAGATGTACCTGTGACTTTTCTAGTTAGGGAAAACCACAAAATGTTCTCCCAAAAGGTAATTTCTCTAATAGTGTAAGGCCTGGACAATATCTGAAAACTCCAGGTCATGCATCGGGTAATTTCTCTCGTGTGGCCTCAACATCTGAGACCTGTATGCAATGACTCCATCTCCCTGTATAAGCATAGATCTAATCTCTATAGCCGATACATCAAAGTAGACTGTATAGCTCTTTCCCAGCTTTTTCAAGACTAGTATCGGTGCTGACGACAACCTCCCTTTCAACTCATGAAAGGCTGACTCATAGGAATCTGACCGTAAGAACTTTTCACTTTTCTTGGTCAGACCTGTTAGTGGTGCTGTTAGGTGTGAAAAGTTCTGTATGAAACGCTTGTAGTATCCCGCTAGCCCTAAAAAACTCTACAGCTCAATGAGATTCTTTGGATTCTCCCAGGAAACTACAGCTCTCACATTCTCTAGGTCCACTGATACTTCTGTCTCTGAGATAACATGGCCCAAGAAGTGAATTTGATCCATCCAAAAGTGGAATTTCGAGAGCTTAGCATATAATTGATGCTCTCTCAGTGTACTCCGAACGATCTCAATATGGGTAGCATGGTCGTGTTGAGTGTGAGAGTACACCAAGATGTCGTCCAGGAAAACCACCCTGAATGAATCCAAGTATGGATGGAACAATTGGTTTAACAGTTCCATGAAAACTGAAGGTGCGTTCGTGAGACTGAAAGGCATAACCATATACTTGTATAGACCATACCTACTTAGGAAAGCTGTAAGATGTATATTAGATGGTCTAATGCACAAATAAGGGTCACCAGATCAAAAATCGATCATCGAGAACACACGGGCTCCTCAAAGATGATCAAAGAATTCATCAATCCTAGGTAGGGGATATCAGTTCTTGACTATCAACTTGTTCAGCATCCGATAATCCACACAAAGCCTGAGGGTACTATCTTCCTTCTTCGCGAATAGGACGGCTGAACCCCAAGGAGAAGTACTGGGTCGGATGAATCCCTTTTCCTGCAATACCTCAAAATGATTCTTGAGCTCTTTTAACTCATGTGTAGCCATCCTATAAAGAGAAATTGACACCGATGTCGCTCCTAGCATGAGCTCAATCGAGAAGTCTGTCTCACGCTCTAGAGGAAATCCTGAAAAGTCCTCTGAAAATACATCTCCGAAAAGATCCACTACTGGAGGAATGTTTCACTGTGAAGTCCCCTGGTCAACTAGGTAAAGACTAGAAATCTGGACTGTAACATCTCCCAGCCCATGTTGGACAGGTCTTGCTCGACTCCCCTGGACATCCCACTCCCCTCTATGAAGAAAGGATCCACCCTATGGTGATACGAAACTCACCCGACGACGATTGCAATCGACGACTACCTGGAAGGGAACTAACCAGTCCATTCCAAGAATGACATCATAGCTCATCATCACTAGGACATAGTGGTCCCATAAGAAGTGACACCCTGCAATTTCAAGTGGTCACTCTCTGCACTGAAGTATGCTAACCATTCTATGCCCAAAGGACTATCTAGAGTCAAATGATCGATAGAGGAAAAGATGCAGTGCCTAAGGCTCTCCACAACAGCAATAGTGATAAAGCTATGCGTAGCACCAGTATCAAAAAGTGATGAAGATAAATTTGAGGCTACTAAGATCATACCTCTAACTATGGAAGGTCCATGATCCTGCTCTTGAAGGGTTAGCTCCACAGTGTAATTATGGAATGTACCGCGATCCTGCAACCCAGGATGACCACACTGAGTTGATCCACTCTAATGTCGCTGGTAACCAGGTGACTGGCCCCCATGGAAACAACCTCCACCTTTTCCCGAATGGCCAGAAGAACTCTAGTTCCCATATTGGTGACAAACTGGTGATGCATCCCCTGAATGTGGGGTCATAGAAAAACCCCTACCATTATATGTAGGTGAGAATATCTGATGAAAACACTGAAGATGGCCCATCTTTCCACAAGATCGGCAATCCATGGGGTCTCTCTGGCACTGAGGCCTAGTATTCCTGCTCATACCACATTAGTAGCATACTACCTGGCTGCCCAATGATGAATTCCGCCTACTCTAATCTCCTCAATCAGACTCCCTGTGGTGCTTCCTGCTATCAGTAGGAGGAACACTGACTCTGGATGTCGAAGCGCACTGGGTCACTTCTCCAGAATCCCTCAGATTGTGCTCAGTGATCAGTGTATGGATGATGATATATGATATCTATGTCAACCTGAAGATGGTCACCTATGAAAGGATGTCGTGCCTCAGATCATCCTCGAATTTCCACGCACGCAACAACTCATCGCCTCTTGGAATAGGCGTGAAATGCTGCAGCTCAGTAACGCAAGACGAGTACTCTATAATAGAAAGAGTTCAATTCTCCTGGCTCATAAACTCCCAGGCTTAATCAGTCCTCAAGGTCACCAGGTAGAACTAATTATAGAAGATTCACTGAAACTCATACCATGTCAAACTCTGTTAGCGTCCTAACTGCGAGATCACCTCCCACCATCTCTTGGCGGATTCTCAGAGCATATAGGTACCGAAAATCACCCTCTTCTTTGGAGGTATATCCAGATGATCGAAAATTGTCAGCGTGGCCTCTAGCCACGACTCTATAGCCTGAGGTCCTCAATCACCTAAGAAGGTACGAGGATGCTACTACTGGAAAACCCGCACCAACTCTTCCATTGACATGGTAGGAGGTGACGCTCTCTAGAACGTCTGAATCATCCCCAAAATTATTCCCTAAACTGCACAAAGGTGCATGAAAATGTTATAACTACTAGTGCTAAGGCTGGCACAACAGGAGGATCTGCAAGAGATCACTGATCAGCCATATCTGGTGTCTGATCACCATATGGTAGCTGATGTACCACCAGAGGACGTCTCAGTGGAATAACTATGAATGGTCAAAAGCACACCTTAAATTAGTATTATCAATGACTAAGAACCCATGAGTACAATATGGGAACAGGGGAAAGAAACATTCAGGTTTTACAATACACGACTACATGGCGTGTATAAAAACTACACGACATGTTATTTTAATCCATTCACATGGGTGTGTACTTCTGCCACAACTGGTCATGTAACGCGACAACCACATGGTGTGTTTTCCCTATAAACTATGTAGACGTGGAAAATATTCCCCTTCCTGAGTCTTTTACACGACTAATCCATAGGGTCCCCTTAATCCTATACTACACTGCGTGTTAACGAATGACACATCGGGTACTAGACAAGGTTTCAATGTCCCGTGTTGTTAGGAACACTACTGGCTACATGGTTCACTCTTACATGACGTGCTCCCTGAGAACACGATGTATACATGAAGGTTTTCCCTGACCTGTGTTGTTCATGATAGGGTCAGGTACTTAGGTCACATGGCACGGTGTGTGATAACAGGACACGACATTTAATGTCAATGTTTCATCCACCAATGTCATTAGCCACACGGGTGGACACATGGTTACTACAACATGGCGTGTACGTACCATAGACGGCATATTTCTGATGATTTTTCGCAACCCTGTGTTTCTTACCACACAGTTAGCGACACAGTTTATAAACCACACGACATGTATCAATAAACTATACACTGTGTATTATTGGGTTTTCTGGGTAGTATCTCAGAAACTGCTCATAAGCCCAGAAAACATATAAAACAAGAGTTAAGGTTTGAAATTACTATCTGTGAGGGCCCATAATCCCTGTGAATCAAAGCTTGGAATCTTATACAAGTTATAACAAGGCAACCGGGGAATGATCCACCAAATTACGGTCCATGAGGGCCCATAACACCTCAAGAAACAAAGTTTGGAATCTATCTAAGAAAAGTACTATACCAACAAATTATTTATCAAACAATAGAGACTCGGTCAAATCATCTATCAAAACAGTATGCATAATCTACACAACGTCTATCACAACAACATGAAATCGCTAATGCATCCTATATGGAATGGAAAGAATGCATGGAATGTAATTTATAACAAGTGCCTATGTGATGCATGTGATGGAATACCCTCATCTCATTGGGTTTCAATAGAAATAGAACCAAAATGAAAACAACAGTAACAGTACAAAGAAAGTGAATCACCCAACGGTGAATTCATTTCAACTATAAAAATTTCAAAACCTAAAAAAAATCCAATAAACGAGGTAGATTGGCTTTTCCCTGTACACGGGTTAGTTACTCCCGGGCACAAATTATTACCAAGTACTTATTCTTCTCTATCCCGGGATATAGGCTACAAACAGTAAGTCAAGATAAAATAATTCCTCTGATACGACTTGGTAATGTCCCAGTTTCGGAAGCCACCTAGAGGCGCCCCATACCTGGTTGGTCACATAGCCTCAAGTACATTTTCATGAATGCTAGTGGCTGCTGACTAGAATCAAGGGCCATGGGTGTCCTAGTGGGGAAAATAGGCCCTCATTGGCAGAGTAAACAGGGGATATAAAAAAACACATACAAGAGTGGAATTTGTAAACATCCAACATCAGTAAACATCGGAAGACTAAAACAATAAAAAATTAGAGCACACACAATCACACACATATATATGAAATTATGCATGATCTATATATCTAGGAAAGAAACCAAAGAAGTCAAAATGTAGAATAAAATACTAAACCAAAGTACAAAATAAAAACCGATAAGACACTCCTTAGAATCGTAAGCCCCGACTTGGTCTCATGCTCTCCTGCTCCAATGCAATCAAGTACCTGAAGTCGAAGCACGCTTTCCCTTTTCTATACCTTTAAAATTATAATCTGTTTGGGCCCAAATTCCTGACCCAAATAGGGTGTGATACTAAATCACAGTAGGAAACCACCCAAAGATCTGTTCCTAACAGTCAGTGAGAATATGGAAGGTAATAATATTGTATCCAGTAAACAGTAAATAGTAAATAAGATGATACACAAAAGAAAACAATCCACAGATCAACAAGCAGCAGTGAAGGAAACCGCTAACCAAAAATAGGGATCCCTCTGGGAAGTACTCATTACCATCCCCTCTGGTCCTATCAAAGAAGTACTTACAACCCTCTAGGCATTACACTCGGCCTAACCCATCTGGTTTGTTCATAAGAAATTTTAAGACTCTCTAAGAAAGCACGCTCAGTCAATTCCCCTTATAGTATAAGGCAGTCAGGGACTCTCTAGGGAAGATAACGCGGTAAAATACCTTTATAGCCCCTTAGGATAGGGACTCTCTAAGGAAACTCACTTGGTCAATTCCTCTTATAGCCTCAGGATGATCACATACTCTATGGGGAAGCTCACTCATTCAATTCCTTCTATTGTCTGGAATGGTTTAAGGAAATTAAAACAAAACATATAATCTTCGAGGAAGCTCACTAGGTCTACCCCTGTATAATATATAAAGCTCAAGAATCTCTGAGAAAGCTTACTTAGTCTATCCTCCTGTAGTCTATAATAACCAAGACACTATAGGAAGCTCACTCTGTCTATCCACTATAGTCTATAACACTAGGTTCTCACGGCCTCGTGCAAGTTAGTGCATAATAATTCTACAAGGACAAAGTAAACCTATAGAGCTACTTGGCTAACCAGTCTATAACATAACAAGAATGTCAGGGAACAACACTCTATCCTACGGTCACAAGGCATGAAAAACAGGTATGACGGCCAAAGGATGAACAAGTCCAAAAGGTCGTAAACAAAACAAGTCATGGTAAAAAATACAGGCATAGAAATTATCCCTATATGTAGCGAAATTACATCTACACAAGCATACACGAAAGGAAGAAAAACAACATGGGAAAAGAGTAAACACACAGTACCTCGTTCAAGGGTATTAGTGAAAATTGCACATAAAACTCAATGACTATGCACAGAAAGGAACAAACCACCTACCTTGATGATAAGAGATCAATATAATTGAACCAAGAGGCTTGAATCCATTTATAACGTCGTATATCTATGAAAACAAACAAAACATTCCACCCATGATACAATAGAAAAGATGAGAAATTTGAAAACTATGCTCTAGAAGAAGGAAGAGCTTACCGCTGCTGTTCCAACGCAATCGAAGATGGTCGATTCAGAGAACAGATAGAAGCTCGGGGGCTCAGAGAAGTTCTGGTGACGTATGACTTCTCTCAGTCAAACGAGACCTAGAAGAAGACGATTCTTGTGGTCAGATGTGAGCCTAGTCTATTTAATGAAAAAAAGAAACTACACGACATATAATTTTGTAGTACATGGCGTGTACTAGGATTTTCCATACTCCGCTTTAAGTGGCCTCCACATCACCCCACAAGATCGTGTGTGTGGGTTGAACATGTCTAGTACACGGTCTCATGCGGCATCGAAGTACACGGCGTGTAATTCGAAAATTTCAAGAAACTCCTCTTTTCTCAAAAACTCCAGAAAAAGGAAAAACATACCTGAAAAGAAGGTCCGGGTTCTTACACCAATCAATGAATATTTTAATATGTAATTGTTAATAAATGGGCATTTAAGTGGTATAAGATTATCATATATGAAATTATAATTATTTAAATTACAATTATAAATAATAATAAATAATTTAAATTTATTATATTCGTGGTTATTGTCTTTTTTAATAAATTTGAACTGTAGGTTTGAGTTTCTCGTATCACTTTTATTTATGTGAGACTTATACCATATCCCTGAATTGGTTCCATTGTGTTGTCTATATACTACCCATGAATTCATTTTTTGATTATTTGATAAAAAATATTTTTATTTTATAATACATCAAATATTATATCTTTTATGGTGGGTTTATAAAGATATTTCCAAAGTCGTAATGGTTTTATGTTAGAATATAATTACTTATCAAGATTCATTATGATTAAGTTTTTTATGATGAAATTTTTTGATATACCTCTTGTGAAAAAATCATTTTTTATCTTATTATTTTTTTTTTGATATTGCATGTTTTCATTTAATTTTACCCACCTTAATTACTCAAGAGTCTGATAGAATAGCTTTCATGGGAACCAAATTTATTTCATGCTTCGGTTAAAAATGTGTTTTCTACCATATCCATTTTTTCATGAAAATATTTTCAAGTAAATTTTTACTATTCTCATATTATTGACTAAAGTAATTTTTTATTTATGAATAAATTTACAACAATGGTTTAAAAGAAAATGATTTTTTATTTCTTGAATGAGTTATTTTTTTTATAATAAATGTAACAAACGAGGTACTTGTTAAATATTTGTTTCACACTAGAATTAAATAATAAAATTAATTTTAAACATGTATTTAAATATATGGCTTTTATAGAAATTAAGAAAATTATATTAATGGAATAATACATTGAACTTAAGAATAGTAACATAACTATTAGGAATATAAATCGTTAAAATAGAATAGTATCTTCACCAAATAATTTTTTAATAAAATTTATACAACATATAGGTAAAAATATTATATATTTATATCATTGAACAATTAAATTTTTTATAATTATTAATAAAATGTTGCAATTTTCGTTAGGCATAAATATAAAATTAAAATTTTATAATTAATAAAATGATTTAAAAGAAAATACGTTTTCATAAAATATATAAAAAAATAATTATTATTTTGTCTTATGACTATATGATAATTTTATTTTACTATAAACACTTTTCGAAAGAATTATAAAATTAGTTATAGTTTTAATTTTAGTATTTTTGAATAAATAATGATTTGGATAAAAAATAAATTTCTCATATTTATAAAATTATTTTAGAAAATTTATGTTCATTTTTTAATTTTAAATTTCATAAAATGGTTTTTTTAGAAATAATTGACTTTTTAATGAATAGTGAAATACGATCATTTAGGATAAAAGATTAAAACAATATTTATCAGCTCATATATTATGTAAGGATGATTTAATAACAGAATATAGATTAGGCTGTGAATATTTTAATATATTTTATGTTAATTATCAAAAAATTTATAGTCTTAAGCCAAAATAATAAACTAATGAATAAAATAACCATAACCCCGTTCTCTTATCAACTATAAATACCTCCCCTCGCCACCTCTTCTCCTAACCAATAAAATTATTTTAGATTTTTCAATTTCTAGAAAAAATACCTTACCCTTTTGATTCCCCAATTCTAATACCTTCTCGTATCACCAAATGGAGAATATCCGGGGACTTAAAGGCATTGTCAATGATGAGAATTCAAGAGGTAAAATCCTATTTCAATTAGTTTTTTTTTATTTTTTTTATTTTCGTATAATCTCTTCCCCTTCCCATATATAAGGGGTATGAAAAATTAAAAAACATATTTATACTATAATTTTATCATGTTTATGGAAAAACTCATCATCATACTTCTTGTTCTATCCATTTTATTTTGTAAATAAAAACATCGTCTTTGATGCATCGATATACTAACATCGTGGAGGATGTTTTTTCATTTTTCTATTACCACCATAATGATATTCATAAAACCATTTTAATGGTTGAAAAACATTTTTATTTTTATTATATAACCTATTTTGGGTTTTGTAATTAACATATACACGTAATATTAAATCATGTAATGAAACTAGTTTGAGATTATCGAAGAACCAAGAATTGATCTAATGGATTATGATTAATGTTATATATAATGATTATTCAAAATATCTAAAAAAATGTTTTATTGTTTAATTTAACATTTTGTAGAAATATTATTACCATTTTATTCCAATTCATTAGTTTCTCTTCAATATGAAAAGAATTTCCTTTAAAAACTGAATATAGAAACCTGGTAAAGAACACACCCAAAATAAAAAAAATAACAAAATATTATTAATAAATGGATGGAATGATGTTATAAATTTATCATATAACATGTTATAAAAATTAATATTTTTCTATATATTATTAATAAAACTCTTTTTACCATTATACATTAGGATTAAACATGTTTGACTTACATTTTACCCAAGGTAATTGAATTTTTACCCAAATTTCCATTCATCGGGGTGACCTTATAATTCTTTAATAATGTTTTACTATGATTATTTATGTAATGAATTGTTTTTATATTTTTAATTTTTATTTATAGTTTATTCACATATTCCTTTCATTCTATTAATTCTCATAAAAAATTTGATATTTGTATAAGAGTTTTATTTAAAAATCCACGTTTAATTTCCATTATTTTTTTAAGTATTTTTTTATATGATGCAAGTATTTGTGTTTTATTATTATTTTGTTGTTCTTGTGCATTGTTTATGATGATGGTTTGGATTTATATCTCAATCTAGTGAATATGGTATGTTTATGTTATAGTTCCACTGTATGATTACTCCATGTGTAACTGTAATGGTTACACTATAAGGGAGATGTAAGGGTTACATTATAAGGTAGCTTTGAGGGTTACATTGTTTGGAAGCCATGAGGGTTAAAAATAATATATTTTTCATGATTCTTATAATATTATAAAATTAATTCCCCATGTAAACATTGTGGTAATATTTTTCAATTATGTAAATATCATATTTTTACAATGTTACTATATGATACTTCATGGGTGAGACGTTTATCTTTCTGAAAATGATTTTATATACTTATAAATATTCATGTATTACTATTTTATCTCTTTTTATATCCCCTAATATTTTTTCTGTGCTCATCCAATGTTTTAAATTTCTTCTTATAGGGCATAAGGATTTGTTAGAGAAATATATATTTCATGATGAATGTTGTGATGACTTATCATGAAAATATTTCACGTATTGATTGAAAAATTTGTATTATGAAAAAATGGACATTGTTTTAGTTGTACACACTTCATATTCAAATGGTTTGATATATATGAGTTGTTTCCAAAAATTATAAAACACTAAACCGAAAATATCTTTTGGAATGTGAAGAAGTGAATTCAAATGAAATTTACAAGATTATGTAATGTTTATGGTCGAGTCATTATACTTGTTATCACAGTACAATTTAGAAAATATTGGGTGTTATGAAGTTGATAATAATTTACCATAAATTATTCTTACCACATGAAATTTTTTATAATTTGAATATTACCATGTTTATTCATCTAATATATGGGTGTTATAAATTATTTTCCATGGAAACAACTGGGATGTAGAAGTTAAAAGGAACTCAGAGGTTGATATCATTCCAAATCATTAAACTAGTATTACAAGGTATAGAAAATAGATAATTTACTTAGGAATAGATCAGTTGACATAGGCTATAAATAGTGGTGGAATCCATATAAGAAAATAACCATAGTTACCACAATGTAAGATGAATTTTGTTGAAAATGTTACAAGGCAACACCCTCATGGTTTCTGTGGATTTTTTGAGCTAGTAGTGGGTGAAAGATAATTTAATCTCTTGAAAAGATTTTTAATGTAGTGGGGTGTTAAAATAACAAAAAATTTAGTCTTTCAATTTATAATTTTAAAGGTGCTGCTGACCAGTGGTGGTAAATGGTAAAAAATATTTGGCATAATGAGATGATTGATGCCTCAGAATTGGAAAACAATTAATCATATTTTCCTTAAAAATATTTTCCTAATGTTTTTTGAAATATAATGTAAAAAATTAAATTAATTGAAACAAAGGGAGGAGTATTTATTAGTAAATTATGAATAAAATGTCACTTGAAGTCAAGGTACAGTCTAAATCAAATACTGGATGTTGATAAAAAAATCAATTTCTTTTACTTTGGATTGAAGCCAATATATCAAAGGGCATTGGTCTCCCATGAATTCAAAAGTTCTAAAAAACTTTTTTGATGTGATGAGAGTGTAGAAATGGAGTTTTCCAATGAGCATATGTAATATGAAAACATGAAAAATAATAGGTATGGATGGATTGAAATTGTTAAGAATCAGATAAAGAAATATAAAGGTAAGAAATTATAGTTTCTGTTTTTTGAAATGTGTAGTAAAACGAACCATTGGAAATGCCTTTACAAAATAGGTAATTTTTGTGTGTGGTATTTTTGGAAATATGGTAGGATATTTTAATTAAAAATATATTAATATTAATTTTAATAAGAAAATGAAAAAGTGTTTTAAATGTGGTGATATGATTTAATATGAAAATACCATTCTAATAAAAGATATGAATGATAGAAAGAAGCTATATTTTGTGTAGAAAGGTAAAATGAGATAATTTGTGACTACATCAGTAGACTTTATGCCATCCAATGAAGTGGTATCTAGTAGTTTTTTGTTTACTCAGAATTTAAAAATGTCTTCATTTATATGAGGTCTACACAGTACTTTATTTCTGAGAAATTTTCTTGTAAATTGGAAATATCACTTCATGAAGTGAAACTGGATCTTATAGTAAAAAAAATAGGGGGAATATTAAATCAAGAAGGAATTGAATTTTTTTTATTTTTGTTTTTGGAGATAATTTACCAAAAAAACATTATTGTTTTTCATTAGTATATTATGATGTAATTATGGGTATGGATTGGCATTCTGCATACCAAGATAAGATTGATTATAGATATAAATATGTTTTCTAGAAAGCATTTAAATATTTATACAATAATTAATCTATAAAATTGATCTCATATCAGGATGAAATGAAAATTTTAAATAATGAAAATTAAATTTATCCTTCTCATATTGTAAAAAATTAATGATATGTTAAGATTAATGATGTCCCAGTGGTAAATGAATACCTTGATTTTTTTTCTTGATTAGTTTCTCGTTGTTATAAGAGATTAAGTTATTAAATATACAAATTACTTAGTTCATTATGATAATCCAATTTCAATACCCCATTATCGAATGGATTTATTGGAAATTCATTATATGATAAATCTGTTGGAGGAGTTCCTTGATAATGTTTTCATTCGTTCTAAAACTTTTCCATGGTGTTTTCCTATTTTGGTTATAAAAAATAATGATGGTTCTAGGAGGATTATCATTAATTATAGAGCTTTTAATAACATTACTATTATGAATGAGTGTTAATTGCCTCATATTGATGAATTGTTTGATTATATCTAGGGAGCTCGGTATTTTTTATGATTCTTATTATATCTGGGTACATTCAAATGTAGGTGATGGGTGATGTCATTCGAAAATAATATTCTAATACTAGATTTGGGAATTATGACTTCTTTTATACCCTTTGGATTGAAATATTTACCAATTTAATTCATGGATCTTATTAATAGAACATTATGTGAAAATTTGGATAAGTTTATTATTGTTTTTATGGATGAAATTTTTGTGTTTTAAAAAATGTTATTAGGTTCATGAAAAATGTTTATGGATTTTTGTACAAACTATCAATAAAATGAAGTTATAAGGTAAATATACAAAATGTTATTTTTGGTTTCAAAGTATTTATTTTCTTGGGAATATTTTGAATATTGGTGGCATAACAGTTGATCTCACGAAAACATAAGTGTTTGAGGAATGGAAAAGACCTAAAAATGTTATAGAGATTTATAGTTTTATTGGATTACAAGTTTATTTCTGATTTTTTGTTCAAAAAATTTATCTTTTAATTGACCAACTAACTATGTTCATAAGAAAATAGGGTAAATTATATTTTTAGAAGAATGTGATGTTTGTTTTCTAGAAATGAAGAAGAGATTTATGAATTATCTAGTTTTGGTGCTGCCTTCCTGAAATCGGGAATTTATCATCGACATTGATGCTTCAGTGAAGGGACATTGTTGTGTAATGAAACAGAATGATCAGGTAAAGACTTATTCATCACAAAAACTAAAACCTAAGTAGTTAAATCATCCCCCACATGATTTGGAATTTTCATCTATGGTTTCATTTTTATAAATTTGGAGGCATAATTTATATAGAGAAAATGTGAAATATGTAGTGACCATAACAATTTAAATTATATATTTACTCTAAATAAATTTAACATTATTCATATAAGATTGATTGAACTGATAAATTATATTTATGTCACAATCAATTATCATCTGATAAAATCAAACAAATTGGCAGATTCCTTGAGACGAAAACATCTTCTTACATTTAACATGTTACATTAGAACATGAACCCATAATTTATGATTTTATATATTTTTATTGGATGTTTTTGGTTTAGTAAAATTTTCTATTTTGGTTCAGGTGTAAGTGAAGTCTTATCTATTATAATGAAATAAGAAAATGTAGAAGGAAGACTATGATTTACATAAATATGTAGAATTGGTGAAAAAGAGTATATTGATATAAATTAATTTTGATATATATATTTTTTTTAGATTTGTGAAGTTATTATGAGTGCCTTATGATTCACATTTTAAGAAATAGTTGTTAAGTGAAGCTCATAGTTCCCCGTTCTCAATTCATCCTGGAATCACAAAATTGTTCAGATCCATTCAAGAGTATTACTAGTGGGATGGAACGAAAACTGATATTTTAAATTGTTCTATGAAATGTTTGACATGTCAATAATTCAAAGTAGAGTAATAATTACAAAATAGGATTCTTCAACCTCTACATGTTCCATAGTGGAAATGTGAAAATATATCCATGAAATTCATTGTGGGACTACTGAATTCTTCTAGAGGTAACAATGCGATTTGTGTTATTATTGATTGACTGAATAAATCTGCACATTTTCTATCCATTCGACATGCTATTACTATAGATCATCTTTCATTATTGTACCTCAATTATATTTTCACGTTACCTAGAATTCCTCTTTCCATTGTATCACACTATGATCCTAGGTTAAAATCTACTTTTTTAAAGGCCTTCACAAGTCATTGGGAAAAGAATTAAATTTTATAAATGATTTTCTTCCAGAATATGATGGAAAAACTAAGTGAATATTTCAGACGTTTTAGGAAGTATGTATACATTATTTAATGTACTACTAGGGAAGTAAGAATCAATATATTTTATTAATTTTTTTTATATAATTACATTTCTCATTCCTTCATACAAATGGAACCTTTTGGTGTATTATATAGGAGGTAATAATGAAAACCAACATTTTGGGATGATTATTGTGAATTAATGTTTATGGGATATGAATTAGTAGAGGAAGTGGTTGAGAATGCGAAAATGATATAACAACACACGACAAAATCTTAGAGCAGACAAAAAATGTTATATAGATAACAGGAGGAAATAATTTTCCTTCTTGGTAGGTGATCATGTTTTTCTTAGAATCTCACTATTGAAAAGTGTCATTCATTTAGGTAAGAACGACATGCTAACTCCACATTTCATTGGACCTTATTATATATTAGAGAAAGTTGGACCAGTTGACTACTGAGTATATTTCCCTATGATTTTATCTCAAGTACACAGTGTTTTTCATGTTTCAATGTTGATAATGTTTATGACAAATCCATCTCATGTTCTAAGCCCAAAATTAGTTTATTTTGAATAAACCCTATCATATTAAGAGAAGGTTATTCATATTATTGATCATAGAGATAAAGTACTATTGGATAAGGTAATTCACCATTTTATAGTTTTGTAGAGAAACTACATGGTTGAAGAAGGAACAATGAAATCTGAAAATTCTATTAGGGAAATGTACCCTCTCTTATTTAATATGTAAATAAGAATTTTAGGGTTAAAATTTATAGAAGTTGGAGATAATTTAGAAAACTAGGAACTTATTAATAAAAATTATTTTCATTGTATAATAAAATATTCAAATTCTTTATAAATTTCAAATGGAATAAGATGTTTTATAGAATTTAAGGAATTTATACGAATGGAATAGTAATGTGACCTTGAGAAACATAACTTGATCACTAGGAATATTAATTTTTCCAATAGAATATTAACCTCAACTAATAAAGTAAATATAAAATAATTACATCTAATATGTGAAAATATAATATATATATATCATTGAATAATTAAATATTTTTTTAAAAAATTAGAAATTAATTGTATGAATTTTTCAAAGTCATCAATAATTAATTAAAATTTTATATTTAATATAATTATTTAAAAGATAAAATAATATCATAAAATATATTGATAAATAATTTTTATTTCCTTTTACTATAAGATAATTTTATAATATTTCAAATAAATATTGAAATCGTTATAAAATCACTTTTAGTTTTAAAATTAGTATTTTTTTAATAAATTATGATTTTAAGAAAAAATCATATTTCTCATATTTAGAAAATTATTTCCAAAAATGTAAATCTTTTTCAAATTCTAAATGTCGAAAAAAATTGGAATGATTATATATGATTTTTTATGAAATACATATATTTTTATGGATGTTGAAATATGATTCTTAACGATATATGCTAAAAAGATGATTTATTGACTGATAGATATTATATGGATGATGTAAAACAAAAATCTAGAAATATACATTAATATTTTAATAAACTTGATGATATCCCTCTAAAAATTAATAGTCTTAAGCCAAAATAATAATCAAATTAATAAAATAATAAAAAATCCATCTCCCCTCCCCCACTATAAATACCTCCCATTACCACCTATTCTCCTCACCATAAAAAGTATTTTATCTTGTTCATTTTAACCCCAAATCCCCACCAAATCCCCTTCCCAACGTCTAATATCTTTTATTATCAAAAAAATGAAAAAACCAAGGGCCCTAAGGAGGTTCTCATTGGAGAGAATTTAAGAGGTAAAAATCCACTTTCATTTTCATTTATTTTCATTTCAATTATTTTTCTTCGATTATACTCTAATTACCTCCCATTATCAAAGAGAAATTAAGTCTCTAGTATATTATAAATACTATAATTTTATCATGTTTATAGAAATATTCATCATCATACTTCTTCTCCTTTTCCTTTTATTCTAAAAAATCATCATCTGTGATGCGTGTATATACCAATATCGTCGAAAATTTGTTTTCATTTTTCTATAACCACCTACATGGATGATTGTAAAACCATATTAATTGTTTATGAGTATTTTAATTTTTATGATAAAATATGATTTATGTTTTGAAATTAACAAATATACATAATATTTTATTATATAATGAACCTAGTTTTTGATTATCAAAGAGCCTCCAAAATGATATAAACGAATATCATTAATGATTTATCTTATGATTAAACATCATATCTGAAAAAAAATGAATTGTGGTATTATTTAATATTATGGAAAAATATTAATACCATTCCCTCGACATATGTATTTTCTCATCCATTCAATATAAAAATCCATTACGAACCAACCATGGAAACCATATTAATAACACACTAAAAAAAGGGAAATTAAAAAATATTATTTATAGATGGGTGGAATGATGTTATTAATTGATCATAAAAGGTTTTATAAAAATGAATATGTTTCTATATAATATTAATACAATTTTTTTTACTATTATACAGAAGTTTTAAACATCTTTGAATGAATAAAAACCAGAGGTAAGGGAATTCCAAACCCAAATTTCATTCTTTAGTTAACCTTATACATCCTCAATTATGTGGTACTAATGTTATTTATGTAATTAATTTTATTATATTTTGTTTTATTTGTATTATTTATCATTTATACACAGATTCTTTTTTTATATTAATTCTCACTTCAAATATATGATATTTCAGATGGGATTTTATTTAAAAACCCTCTTTTAATTTCAATTTGTTTTTTAAATGGAATGATTTATATGATATAAGTATTATTATTTTATGATTATGTAATGGTTATTGGGATTTGTTTATGTTCGATGGTGGGACCTATATATCCCTCTAGTATAGAGATAATTTTATTGGAGGGTGACTATAGAGTTACTATAAGTGTAATTGCCATGGTCACACCGTAAAGTAGTCCTTCATGTTACATTGTAATGTAGCCATGAGGGTTACAAATCATATGGTATCTATGATGGATAAAATATTAAGTAAGTAATTCCCCAAGATACCTTTATTGTATTATTTTTAACTTATGTAAATACAATGTTTTTAAAGACTAACTATTTGATACATAATGGTTGACAAGTATATCTTTGTTAAAATGATTTCATATCTTTTTAAGTATTCATGCAGTATTGATTTATCTTCTTTTTATATACCCACCTATGCTTTTTGTGCTCATGCCATTTTTTTAAATGTGTTTTCATATGGTTTAAGGATGGGTAAGTGAGAAGGAGATTCTAAGATGAATGTTCTGAATTAGTTTCATCGAAAGATTTAATGTTTTATTAAAAACATTTTTATTATGAAAAATATGGGTATTGTTTTAGTTTGACCAACCTTGTATACATGTCAGTTGATGTGTTTGAGCTATTTTATAACATTATAAAAATCTAGAACTAAAAGATAGTTGGGAATGTAAAGAAATAAATTATAATGTAATTTAATAGATTTTGTAATTTTTAAGGTTGTTTACTTATAAAAAATGTGAAAGGAATCCTTGTTTTATCATACCCCACAATAAAAAGTTTTCCAATCATTATTATCAACCAATGATTTAAAGATTACAGTACAAGTTTCATGCTTCCTATCAAATAAAATTTTATCAAATTTTTTTTCTAAATCATTATATTTTAATGATGTACTTTATAAACGAATGGGGTATTTTTTTCATGAAATATTCATGATTGTATCGTTTAATGAAACATATTATTTTCTCAAATATGATTCAATCATACAATAATTATTTATTCTGTAATTATTTATGATTATGATTATGATAAATTTATAAATGTTTATTATTTTCTATGGGTTAGGCAGTGATGAAATCTATAAATTTTTATCAATTTTGTGTCTTTTCTAGGTGTTAATTTATGATATTGTGGAATTGATGTTTTCTATTTTAAATGTGTACCATCTGGAACAAAAAATATATATATCACAAATTTATTGACTAAATATGGATATATTATTTGATAATATGGATTAGAATTGGTAGTTAACCATATATAGTATGAGACTCTATCCACTATGATGGTATTGGGAATGAACTTTGATGAATGAAATGATTGAATGGGGAGTGAACACAATCCACTATGATAGTCTTGTAACTGAGCCATTAATAAGGAAATTATTTTCTATATTTATTTGTATACCAAATAACTATGTCTTATTCTAAGGATTCTATCTCATGGATCATATTCATTTATTAAGTTATGATTCATGTCTTATGAATTTCAATTATTTATTACATGAATCAATATTATTATCAACAATATACATTGTATAATTCCCAAATATCATACTAATGTTATCTAACCATTATTCAAATTTTATATTTATGTGATCATTGATATATCCCTTATTTACCCTTTCAGATAATCTCAGTTCATCCTTTATTATGTTTCTTTTATATAGGTTATGAATAAAAATTTTCATTAGGTAATGTCTAAAAAAGTACCACATGGGAAGATATTAATGGAAGATGTTTATGATCTTTCATGAAATATGGTTTTTGAGTATTTAGAATCAAAATGCACTAGTCTTTTATGGTTCTTCAATTTATTGTAATTTTATGTACTCAATTGTCTTCAATTAAAATTTAATATTAATGTATGAAAAGTATGGGTCCCTATAGTTGGTATCATATTAGATTTTAGTAAATATTTGGAGATTAAGATTAAAAAAATTTCAGAAAACCCAATGATAATTCTAAAAATAGGATTAAATTATCTTGTCTTCATAATGACCATGAATAACCTAGTATAAGACTAGGTTTCTACATATTGAGAATATGGATTCGGGATTTATACATAATTTAAATTATTTTTTATTATTATCATGTTTTCAATGAATATTATTGTTGCTCAAACTATGGTTCTTAATATTATTCAATTGATGGAACATGAATGATTCATGTTAATGTTGATTGTGATGGAAAATGAAATGATTATCCTCCTGAGAACCCAAATTTGATAGGATATAAAATGAAAAATATAATTATAATACTTAAAAAACATTCCTCGTCCATGAATCATAATCATCTTCCTAATTTCAATAAGAGGGAACAACATTCTACTGAATCCATCATGTGGAAATATCCACATTTTTAGTGGGTACTCTAACCCTCTAGTTTTTTATTAATGGATGACTACCGCTTAGAATATATTTTACAATCTCTAGTGTTTATAACATGAAAAAGTTATTTTAGTTGTTTATTATTTTTAAGGTGAATAAAATCAATGATGGATTCTTATAAAGAACATGAGTCAACAAGATGAGCAATAATTAAAAGAGTTGGATGAGTTTAAAAGAATAAATTTCAATGAGTAATTTCATCTTATTATAGAAATGATAATGGAAAATAAATTCCTTGATATATTGAATATGGATGAGTAACCCCTTATTTATTTTGATGAAAATTTTAAAAGACTTTTGATGATGTTTCTAGTAGTATCATATTACCTATAAGTAAGATTGATCATTAATTCAGTGGTATAAAACTAATTCACATAATGGAATTATCTATATTATAATTAAATAACTATGAATACAGTTCTTGAGGTACTATCAACATTGATATGGAGTTTGGAGTTACCCATAAATTTTGATGTTTTGATAAGACTAATAAGATGAGATTCAAAAGAAATTTTAAATACAAGGAGTAAAGATGATGACTTTTCCTTTATGCCCAATGTCTAGAATGAAATATAATGTAAATTGTTTTAGGGGTAATATAAGAAGTTTTATGTATGTATATGTGTTTATAGGGTAATAAAATACTTATGTGATGGGAATAAGATTATAGCTTATTAAGGAGAGAAAACACCACCAATTTTACCAGCCACACCAAATGTTTCAAATATAAGGACTATGAGAACTATTCTAACAAATGTTCAAATTCAAATATTAATGACAATGATATATGTCAGTAACATATTTTTCTAAATAAAAATGTAAATCACATTTAATCACAATTTATATTGTGGACTACAATAGTGAAATGGTGAATGATACACTTATCATCCACTCTAGAAATTAAAAGGTATTATTTGATTCCTGATCTACCAAATATTTTATATCAAAATAATTTTATGAGGGTATCAATATACCCCAATTTAGATTTCATATTCAATTAGCTATGATAACCAATAATGGTACGATTATGAAATTTTAAGTATATGGTTCTTTTGTGGTCGACATTTGTGAGAATTTTCATTCATAAAATATTATTATTATCCCTCAAGTAGAAATTTATGTAATTTTAGGAATGGATTGGGTATCTTTATATAAATCCCATATCATTTTCAATATAATTGAAGTTAAATTTTATATTTCTACCAACATTTGATAATATATTAGTGAGATGAAATATATTTACATATAATGGAAATTGAATCCATTATATGAGTATTGATTCCAATTCAAAAGGAGTGTTTATCTTAGTTAGTTGGGGATCAAATAAAAATATATGATATTCTTCTTATATGAGAGTAATTTAATGTTTTTTCAAAATATTTTATAAGTCTTACCTCTAATTGTGATGTTAACTTTACAAAAAAATACATACATGATGCTAAAAATAGTTATAAGACACTATACATAATGTATCTATTTCTGTTAAAATAATTTATGAAGCAACTCGAGAATAATATTGATAAATAATTAATTTTACAAATTAGACCACCATGGCGTGTACTTTTTATTTTTGTAATGAAGAAATATAGATCAATGTGGTTATACATTGAATATTAGTAACCGAAAATGATCTCAATCAGGAACAAGTATCATTTACACATTATTGATGAGTTGTATGATCATATTTATAGAGCTCAATAAATTTCTCGGATTGACCTTAATTATAGTTATAATCAATAATGATTCAAGAAGAAGGATATTCCTAAGACAACATTCCATAGAAATCATGAAAACTATTATTTTATAGTGGTTAAATTTAATCATAATTTTCATCTCAAATTATATGGATTTAATGAATAAATGAATTTTTATATAACATTGATACTTCCAAAAAAACATAAATTTGAGTTGTTTTTTTTCGTTTACTAGTTTATAAATGTCACTTATTTATTGAACAATGTATATAATAACTGTTTGTAAATTAAGTGACAAAAAATAAAGATTTTTATATGTTTCACCATATTAGAGACATTTATAAATGTCTGTAATTAAGGAAACCTCATTACTAATGTTTTTTTGAAATACTATTAAATCATAAAAAACATCCCTAATTAGTGATGTTTATAAATTCCTGAAGATGAGAGACATTTATAAATGTCCTTAATTAGTGACATATCATTCTATAATGTTTTTTAGAATCATTGATAAACCACACCTCACATACAGATTTTTTTTAAAATGTATGTATTTTTTAATTCACACTTTTTCTCTAAATTAAAGTAGTTCAAGATAAATTTGAAAATCAATCCTTATTTACATATGTTTCTAAAATACTTGTATTTATTACTTATTTTTCGGTTTTTTAAATTAAAACACAAAATGGGTAACCCATATCCCTAGTTCCTTCCTCTAATACTCCACTTTATGTTCACATATGCCCCCAACCCCACTAGTATCTACCTCCCTTACTCCCCACCCCTCTTGTACAATGATACCTCCTAGAGTTTCATCCTGGTACTACCCCACCCCAATCATGTAAAACATACATGTCCAACCACATTCTCCCCCACCCCTCCCTATACAACACTACCCCAAAACATCTCCATCGACTAAAACACTACACCACACACACCAATGACCCCCTCATATAAAATGATGCACCACAAATCCACATATGAGAGTATTAGATTCAATTACCTGCACTGTATTCTCAAATGGCCATTTGATGTCTACTATGTGCATTTTTTAATTTAAAATTATTTACTGTTATACTGATATATATATAGTTATATTAAACTACTTAAAAAATAAATATTATATATATATATATATCTTAATATACATATATTAATATATATATACACATATATTTTAAATGTAATGTTTATATATATATTTCCATATTATATATGTATATATATGTGTTAGTTTATATTTAACATATAATTTTATATTATATATATATATGATTCTATTATATATATATATATATATCTTTTTGTTTATATTTCTATATTTTTATATTTTATATTAAATTTATATGATTATATTTAATATTTTATGTTTATATACATTGGCAAATATTATATTATATATATGTTTATATTTTACATATATGTTTATATTTTATATTATATATATATATGATTATATATATTGTGTATGTGTGTTTATATATCTATATCTATATATTATATATATATCATATGTTTATAATAATATATTTGTTTATATATATGTGTGTCTGTGTTTGAGTTTTTAAATATATGTGTGTGGCTGTGTAAAAATATATATTTGTATTTATTAAAATATATAATTATATATGTATATAATTACCCACATTTTATGAAAGTTGTAAAAATTTCACAAAAATAATGATGATATCTTAAAAAAGTTACTGAATTTAAAATATAGATGTGTTTGATATGTAAATATATGTATAGATAAATATTTATATCATTATGTGTGTCTGTATTTTTTTGTTTAAATATATATATATATATAATTTATTTTTGTATGTTGATATATACGAGTATTTTTTATATATATTTATTTATATATAGAGATATATCTAAATATATATTAACATCAATGTTGGGAGATGATATATATATATATATATATCTTTGTGTGTGTGTGCTTCGCAAAAAAATCGATAAATTAAGGACCATTCCATAAAAATATCCCTAAATGGGAAATGATTCTTTAAATACATCATTGAATTAGAAATGTTTTTGAAAACCTATGTCAATTTGGTGATATTTCTTAAAAAAATCACAACATTAATGAATTTTCCTAAAAAAACGACACTAATTTAGGGATGTTTCTTGAAGAAGTCTATAAAATTTGATATTTTTTTAGGAAATTTCACTAAAATATAAGTGTTTATAGGAGACATCTCTAAATATGAAAATTAAAATCATTTTTTAAAAATATTACTACATTATAGTTTTTTTTAGTGTGATAATACTACTGTAGTTTTTATAAAAAAATAATTTATACATTCCTTGTGTCACTAGTGCAGTAAACCTTATTTACGTCACCATTTTTTATGTCGGTTATATATAACCGACGTGAGAATCTGTGAAACATGGTTTTTTATGTCGGTTATTTAATAACAGATGTAACAAATGCGTTGAGTAGATTTTTAACGTCGGTTATTTTAATAATCGACGTTACAAATCGCGCACGTTTGGTCTTTACGTCGGTTATTTGATAACCGACATACAAAAAGAGATATCTAGGCGTTTTTGACGTCGGTTATAAAATAACCGACATAAAAAATGAGTTATCTACGTGTTTCCTACGTTGGTTATAAAATAACCGACGTAAAAACAACCCCGCGCTTTGGTTTTTTACGTCGGTAATAAAATAACCGACGTAAAAAACCAAAGTGGGGGGGGGGGGTTAGGTCAGTTTTCAAATAACCAATGTAAAAAACCAAAGCGTGGGGGGTTTTTACGTCGGTTTTCAAATAACCGACGTTATAAATTTAAAAAAATATTTTATCACACCGGTTATTATATAACCGACGTTATAAAACATTTAAAAAATTAAAGTCTCGGGGACTGTCAATTACGTTTTTTCGATCGACAGTCCGCCGGCTCGTCCCTCTCACTCGGTAAACCCTAATCGGATCGTCGATCAACCTGCGTTAAACTCATTTTGGATTTATCATTTATCATCTTTAGTCTCCTTGGATCTATCATCTCAACTCGCAATACTCAAGTAAGCATTCCACGAATTTATTTCGTTCGTTTTTTTTCTCAGATAGTCTATATTTATGTTTTGCGATTTTTTGTTTTAACTAGGTTAGATTCTTCCATTTCTAACCCTATTACATCTTTTTGAATATCGTTGGCACCGAAAATTCGTTTTTATCTTGAGTGTCTTGTTTTTATATTTCTTTATAAAACAAATTTTGATATATTAACTTGCATTTAATGACTCAAAATCCTCATATGTTGGAAACATATTTGGGGTTATTTATTGAAGGACTATGGCGTGATTAATGAATGATTTGGAATATTTCCTGATTTGACCGGTTTGAATTTCATTATCAAAAAGAAATTTGAGGTATGGTTGATTCATCCATTCCTTTTATCCTCTATTTCATTTAACGCTCAGGTTTATCTAACAATTTGTATTTTGATAACCAATAATGCTTATGTGATTAGAGAATTAAAAGAAATTATCATCATATATAGTGAATCATCCTTGTTGAGTGTCTTATCATATAATAGGAATCAATCATCCATATTGAAGAAGTCATTTTTTTAGAAAACAAAAACCATTAATGTAAACCATTTATCATTCATTAATTGAACTAAAATAAATATTTACACATGAGTTATAATGGAACATAATAAAATAAATATTTATCATTCACCCTCATAGAGTCTAATAAATTTATGATAAACCATTTGTTTTCTTTAATGGAAACAAATTCAATTTTAACCACTTGGTATTTTTAGAAGACACTAAACTCTCTTATAATTTCACCCTTCTGGGAAGTATTAAACATCATTATATCCCTTTAAAAAATATAAATGTCACAGAAATATCGTGAATCAATTTTGTCTTATAGGGATCTACTATAGATAAGTATACCATTTTTTATATTATTAGTTATGATAAACTCTAACATAACATCATTAATATATGTTTACAAAAATGGGAATATCACAATTCTCATGATTTTAGTTGAGAATAATGATAATGTTTTTTATTAATGTTAATATAGACATGGGTAATTTTACAAAAATAATGTGAACTTGAATAATGAATGTTACTTATATGTATTTCACAAGATTTTTTGATTTTATGTCACAAAACTAATTGATGATCGAATACAACAAATAATTGCACCACCAACCAAAGTGAAACCAGTGTATTTTTATATTTTAGAAATTTAGGATTCAATCAATGAGATTGTGATTTATTTATTTTTTAGAGTTTCTGAATCAAGATACTAGATTCTATTTCAAATGGGTATTTGTTTTTTTTCATGTTTCACGATTTTATTTGATATAGGTTTTTCTTTTTCATGGATTACTTCATAAAGTGGTCTCAGTTCATTTGATTTTGTGTTTCCTTTGACACCACCCCCCCTCAATGACTATGATCTCCCATTGCCAGTTTTTCTCTAATTGTTCTCTCATACACCTTTTGGATTTGATGGTTGATTAAAAACATATTTACTCAAATATTCAAGCTGGATTATATTCAATTTTTAGGATTATATTGGTGTTTTATGCCACTTTATTTATTATTCTATCCAATACTAAGAGCCTTTATAGTAAGAAAAATTTCATAAGAAATATGATTGGACTCTTCATCATATTTCATGAAACATTTTTAATAATGTCAAGTTTTTTAAAAAAAAATATGTTATATCAAAGATGTGGAAATGGGTGGTGTCTGGGGGTGTCCAAAGGGGTGGGTGGGTGTGAGTGGCTGTCCATGGGGGTGGGGGCCTGTCTAGAGGGTTTTGGGGGTTGTCTGGGGGGTGGGGGTGGGAGGCTGTCCAGAGGGTTGGGGGTGTCCAGGGGGGTGTTGAAGGGGTAGGGGTGGGGGTGGGGGGTGCTGTCTAGAGGGTTAGGGGCTGTGTGGAGGGTTGGGGGTGTCCAGGGGTGGTCCAAGGGGGTGGGTGGGTGTGGGGGGTTGTCCAAGGGGGTGGGGCCAGTCCAGAGGGTTTTGGGGGTTGTCCAGGGGGTGGGGGTGATTCTCAGGTTTACTCCATTTTCACCAATTTTCTATCAACTATGTAGGCGGCATGGTTTTCTTTGATTCAATGAAATTTAAAACTGTTATTTCTAACTGTATTTTGTTTTAAAAATAATATTCAAGGATATTTTCTTAAATACCCATAGATTTGTTTTATATTTTAAATTGTTTTACATTCAAATTATGATTTTTTTTCATATAAACATCTATTTGTATTATCTTAAAAATATATATTTTTTGTTGATATTTGTTATAGGTAATAATGAGTCGAAGTTGGATTATGTCACATCAAATGATAAATGAATTTGAGGAAGGTGTTGATGCATTTTTTGAATTTTCAAAACGAAATGTTCCAAGTAGTGACATTTTTTTCTGTCCATGCCTGAAATTTTTGAATATGAAGAAGTTGAAAAGTAGAGAGATAAAAGATCATCTGATTTGTCATGGTTTTAATCCAAGTTACTACCCTTGTATTTGGCATGGTGAAACTAGACGGTATGTCACTGATGATGATGATTCGCAAGATGGTAACTCCGATGGAATTGAAGAAATGATTCATGATATTGTAGCAGAACAAATTGAGATAGAACCGACAGTTGCGCGTCTATATGGTGATGCTGAAAAAACATTATATCCTGGTTGTACAGATTTTACAGTTTTTTCGGCGGTGTTAATATTAATTAACCTAAAGGCGAAACATGGATGGAGTGACAAATGTTTTATAGAGCTGCTACAATTGATGAAATATATTCTTTAAAAAGATAACGATCTTCCAGATTCACATTACAATGCCAAGAAAATATTATGCACGATGGGATTGGGTTACAAGAAAACACATGCATGTCCGAATGACTGCATTATATATAGGAAAGAATATGAATTTCTGTCAGAGTATCCTAAATGTGGGACATCACGCTATAAGGTGAAAGAAAAATCACAGGCTGGTGTAGAGATTACAAATCTCACTTCAAAGGTATTTTGGTATCTTCCTATAATTAATCGTTTCAAACATTTATTTGCTAATTCACATGATGCAAAAAGCTTAAGATGGCATGATAAAGAGCGAGTATGTGATGGAAAAATACGTCATCCATCTGATTGTCCACAATGGAATAAAATTGATGCGCTGTATTCTACATTTGGAAATGAAATTAGAAATCTCAGACTAGGGTTGTGCATAGATGGAATGAATGCATACCGAACCCTCAGTAGCACACATAGTTCATGGCCTGTTTTATTGGTAATTTACAACCTCTATCCAAAATTTCGTATGAACCGCAAATATGTCATGTTGAGTATAATGATATCTGGTCCAAAGAAACCTAGTAATGATATTGTTGTTTACTTGTCGCCGTTGATTGATGATTTGAAACTGTTATGGGATGATGGTATTAGGGTATATGATTCTTATAAAATGGAATATTTTCAACTGCATGCAGTTCTTCTGTTCCCTATAAATGACATCACAACGTATGTAAATTTGTCTGGATATAGTGTTAAAGGGCATAAAGAATGTCTAATTTGCTAACAACAGATTTCATATTGTCAATTGCATCATGGGAGGAAAAAACAGTGTACACGGGTCATCGAAAGTTTTTGCCTATGGAACACCCTTATAGAAGACTAAAAATGGCATTCAATGGCCCAAAAGAATTTAATACTACTCCAAATCCTTTATCCCCTGATCTTTATTTTGAGAGGGTGAAAAACCTTGATGTGACATTGGGAAAGTGACAGAAATCTGGTAATGATAGGCATATTTGAAAGAAAATGTCAATTTGTTTGAGCTACTGTATTGGAGGTATCATGAAGTTAAACATAATATTGATGTAAAGCACGTGGAGAAGAATATTTGTGATTCTTTGATTGGAACATTTTTAGATATTAATGGAAAGACTCAAGATGGGTTGAATGCAAGATTAAACTTACTATCAATGGGAATACGTTTGGAGTTAGCTCCCACTCTTAAAGGAAGACGAACATTTCTTCCCCCGGCTTGTCATACATTATCGAAGAGGGAGAAAATTAGCTTCTGTCAGTGTCTTCATGATACCAAAGTGCCTCAAGGTTATTCTTATAATGTAAAAAAATTTGTCTCATTGAAGGACTTGAAGTTGATAGGTATGAAATCACATGATTGTCACGTCATGATGCAACAAATTTTACCAGTTGTATTGGGTGGAATATTTCCCATTTGTGTCAAAAAGACTATAATGAAGTTGTGTTATTTTTTCAATTCAATTTGTAACAAGGAGATTGATGTGAATGCTTTGAACATTTTGGAAAAGGATGCAATTTTTATACTTTTTCAATTGGAAATGTATTTTCCTCCATCTATTTTTGATATAATGGTGCATTTAATGATTCATCTGGTTCGAGAAATAATGCTTTGTGGACCTGTATATCTTCGTTGGATGTATCCATTTGAAAGGTATATGATTATATTATAGGGGTATGTTAAAAATCTATATCGACCTGAAGCCTCCATTATTGAAAAGTATATTTCCGAGGAGGTAGAAGAGTTTTTTACGAGCTACTTGGCTGCGGCGCAACACATAGGTTTGACTCCATCTTTCCATGAACCAGTTAATAATGAGGGAAAGGGGATTCACGGCTTGAAAGTAAAATCATTGTCAGCTGATGAGATGATGATGTTAGAATCATACATAATGAATAACATAGTTGATGCTCAACCGTATATCACATTGCATATTAATTAGTTGAAACATTGTCATCCAAATAAGAAAGAAATGTGGATTTTGAATGAGCACAACAAAACTTTTTTTTCATGGATTAAAAAGAATTTTCTTGGTAGATCAAATGTATTAGAGACATTAAAATGGATAGTGGGTGTTCCATGATTAAATGTGATAAAATGGTCCGATTATGACATTAATGGTTATAAATTTCATAAGAAATATCAGGACAACAGAAGTGTAGTTCAGAATAGTGGTGTATTGGTGTTTGCAGAAGCAATGCATTTTTTGAGTGATAAGGACAAAAGCCCAATTTCTGCATCAAGTGCTTATTATGGAGTGATTGAAGACATATGGGGGGATGATTACTTTAAAATTAAAGTTCCCGTTTTTAACTGTAAATGGTTTAACGGTAACAACAGTGTCATACACGATGAATTCGGAATGACACTTGTGAATCTGAATAGATTGAAAGACACAAATGATTATTTTATAATGGAAACACATGCAAAACAAATTTTCTATGTAGTAGATCAATCAGATATGAAGTGGGTTGTTGTTTTACAAGGGAAAAAACAATATGTTGGTGAGGATGAAGTTGATGAATATGCTGATTTATGTGAGATCCCTACTTCCATGGAATGATTAACAGAACATAATGATGATCATGTTGGAGACATAGTTTGTGCCATAAGGAATGATCACGACAAAGGAATTTGGGAAAGAAATCCATTTGTACATTCCAAAAATTACAGGTAACAGATGTTTATTTCTTGTTTACATTTATTTTTTCCATAAATTTTAGATATTATATGTTTTTAATTTATTAAAACATGTTTTAAAACAAAATAAGTATATGTTTTTTTGTTTTATGTTCGTTTAGTTTACGTTATAATGTTTATAACCATTACATGAATTATATATCTATTTTTATTGTTCAACGACAATTAATTTACCATGTTTACCATATTGACCATCTTGACCATCTTTACCATCTTTACAATTGTTTAACATGCTTACCATATTACCAATGTTTACTATTATATAACTTAGTACACTTTTCTATTTTCTGATTACAGTAGTATTAAATATTTGAATTTTTATATTTGTGAATTGACGTTTGTTTTTTTGATATGAAGGATAATGAAAGATCATTCAGATGATCAACCACCTAATTCTGGAGAGGAGCATATTGCTGGTCAAACCTCTGGGGTCAACAAGGTGCAAATTTTTTCCATGTAAGTATTAACACCTTTTACATGCGTTATATTTATTAAAAATGTATACTTATGTATGTTTTGTATTAGGTATCATTATAAAATTTTTGAGAGGAATGAGCTGATAGAAGTATATGGATTCATGGAGCCGCAATTGATTTCCCCTAAAGCATGTGCATTGAATGAGGAACAAAGAATGGTTTATATTGCTGAAAGATTTGAAAAGAATAAAATTACATAATTTTGGATGATGCCTTTTTGTGAGAGGTATGAAACACATTTCTCTCAAAGGGTTAATTATCTTTTAACAAAAAAAAACCACTAACGTCAAATTTCCTTTTATCAGTGATCATTGGATGTTAGGGGTTTTTTCCCAAGGGAGAAATCCCTTTATTGGATATGCTCTATCCATGGTGGTGTGCGGGAATGTTTTAAGAACATATTGGAAAAGTATGTTTTAATGTCTCATTAGTTTTATATATTATAATGAATTTTAAATTTACCCCATTCATATTATTTTCTAACAGTGCATGGGCCTACTTTCGAAAAAACACACTGAAAAGAGGAGCAAAGATCAAATATGTAAATGCAAAGGTAAATATACATTTATAATTTGTACTTTTTGATTTATTACATAAAAAATATTGAATTTACACTCATTCAAACAGAATTTTCATGAACAACAAGGCCTCATCAAATGCGGATATTATATGTTAAGATTTATGTATGCAATAATAATAACTGGGACAGTTGTGAATTTTGACCTGGTACGATTTCCTCTTAAACTTTGCCATAATATTTTAATTTTATTTATTCATTATACACTTTAACTACTTTATTTTTCATTTGTAGCTTTTTGATGACCTTAAACCCTACACTACTGAATACATCAAACACTTACAAGTGGAGTGGTCAAATTATTTTACAGGTTTGATTGACTTTTAGTTGTCTGTAATGTAAAATGTAATTTTGAATATTGTCATTGTAATTGTGTATTTGGTAGTTGTTTAGGATGGATTTAGTTTTTTTTTTGATGTTGACAATGTATGTTTTGAAAGTTATATAAGTGAATGTTTAATTTCTCTATGGTTCTTGTTTTGGTTTACTTATGATGGTTTTTCTGGTATGGATTTTGGTATGTGGGGGAGGGGTTTCAAGGGTGTGGGGTGTGTTTAGTGGGGTTGGGGGGTGTACAGCGGTCTGGGAGGGCTGTCCAGTGGGGTGGGGGACAGTCCAGGGGGGTAGAAGGGTTGTCTAGGGGTGTGGGAAGGTGGTCCAGGTGTGTGGTAGTGCTGTCCAGGGGTGGGGGGGGGGGTATACATGAGGGTGGGGGGGGGGGGGTTGTCTAGGGGTGTGGTGGGGGCTTTCAAGTGGGGTGAGGGGGTGAGGGGGTGCTGTTCAGGTGGGTGGGGGTTGTCGAGGGGTGTTTGGGGCTTTCCGCAGGTTGGGGGCAGTCCAGGAGTGTGGTGGGGGGCTCCAATGGGGTGGGGGAGGGCTATCCAAGGGTTATACATGAGGGTGGGAACTCCAATGGGTTGGGGGAGGGCTATCCAGGGGGTATACATGACGGTGAGGGCTCCAACGGGGTGGGGGAGGGCTTTCCATGGGGTATACATGAGGGTGGGGGCTCCAATGGGGTGGGGGAGTGTTCTCTAAGGGGTATACATGAGGGTGTGAGCTCCAATGGGGTGGGGGAGGGCTATCCAGGGGGTATACATGAGGGTGAGGGCTCCAACGGGGTGGGGGAGGGCTGTCCATGGGGTATACATGAGGGTGGCGGCTGTCTAGGGGGTATGTTTTATATGTTATCAATATACATGCTTAATTTTGATCTACTTCTGTTTTTGTGGTACAATTTCTTGATTTTTTTTTCTGGTTGATTCTGGTGGAGAGAAGATGACTGCATTAAATTTTTTTTAAAAAAATTGGGTTTATCACGTTGGTTATTTAATAATCGATGTGATAAAAGGCCTAGAAAATGGTTTATCACATCGGTTATTTAATAACCTATGTAATAAACCACCGCCCCCCAGTTTATCACCTCGGTTATTTAATAACCGATGTGATAAACCCCCCTCCCCCCGGTTAATCACGGCGGTTATATTATAACCGACGTGATAAAACCCCCTCACCCCGGTTTATCACGGCAGTTATATAATAACCGACGTGATAACCCCCCCTCCCCCCGGTTTATCACGCCGGTTATTAAAAAACCGATGTGATAAACCCTCCGCCCCCGGTTTCTCACATCAGTTGTTTAAGAACCGACGTGATAAACCCCCCCGATTATCACGGCGGTTCTATAATAACCGACATGATAAACCCCCCGCCCCCTATTTATCATGTCGGTTCTTTAATAACCAACATGATAGACCATTTCCCCGTCCTTTTATAACGTCGGTTTTTTAATAACCGACATGATAAACCATTTTCCAGGCCTTTTATCACGTCGGTTGTTAAATAACTGACGTGATAAACCCTTCCCAATTTATTTATCACGTCGGTTCTTAAATAACCGACGTCATAAACATCGCGATTTTCAGTTTTTGACATCGGTTTTTAAATAAACGACGTTAAAAACGTTATTTATAACGTCGCCCGTATTAACGTCGGCTAGGAACTGATGTAAAAAATGAAAAATAACCGACGTAAATTTTTTTTTCTGCACTAGTGTGTAAGAAAAATCATGGTGGATTCTTTAAAAATGGATTGAAGTCCCTAAGAAAGGTTAATTAATATGAAAATTTCACCAATTGTAAATTCTGGATTTATAAAGTTATATTTGAGTCATGTAATCTCAAGATATGTTATATTGATTGATCTATCAAATATAGAAGTTATTTAACATTTGACCAAACAAACCACAATGTATAGGATCCATATGTTTCATGTATTGGTTCCATATAATTTATTATTTTTGAATAATTTATCATACCGTTCTATTCCAGTAACTATGTTCACTCAAAAGGGATCCATGTTCATTTGGACAGATAAATGTGAATTAAATTTCAAGGATCTAAAAAGAAATTTAGTCAAGGAATATGTTTTTAAACATCTATACATTGGATTAAAGTTTCTGATTCTTAGTGATGAATCAAATAATATAATTGGACTAATCATAATACAGAATTATATGGTGATTCATTATGCCTAAAAAATTGTTTATTTATAAGAAAAAGTTCTAAACTCATGATTTGGTGTTAGATGATATATTCTTTTCAATAATGATAGTTTTGCATTATCTTCATATAGAAATGTGTCATATATATACCAATCATAAAATATCATATTATATATTCAATCAAGAAGACTTGAATATTTTCCAGAGAAGATGGCTTGAGTTGATTAATGATTATAATTGCTCAATACAACACCACCATAGGATAGTGAATAGGTTGGGTGATACATTGAGTCAAAATTATCATTCTAACTTAACTTTTATGATGATCAACCAAGAATTAATATTTCTATATTTTCAAAGGATGGATTTGGAAATATTTTTGGAATGGGAGAAATCTAATCCAGATCAAATTATTTATTAACCGCCTATCCAAGTGAATATTAATGAGGCACGTGAGGGAGATTCATAGCTGAAAAAGAATGTCAGATGTGTTCCAAAGTTCATCATTTATTATTATATAATGATATGGTAAAGTAACTGTGTTCTCTTCATCTATAAAAAATTGGCTGAGCTATTAGAAGATCGTTGTTTATTAATATATATTCATGATGTAAGCATGAAAATGTATACAGATATGAAAGTTTATTTTTGTTTGGACAACATTTAGAAAGATATTATAGAATATGTATCATGGTTTTTTTGGTATGTCTGTATGTTATAGCTAAGTGGAAAAATTATCAGTGTAAGGTAACACTGTTACCCATACCAAAATGAAAATGGGAAAATATCACAATGTTTTTTTTCATTGAACACCCAAAATTATATAATATCCATAATGAAATTTGGGTTATTTTAAATCACCTTATTAATTCATCAAACTTTATTGAAATAAAAAAAATCCTATTTTTTTTATTTCAATATTTTATATTAATTAAGTGGGTAACTTACACAGAGTACCTCATCCTATTGTATCGGATCGGGGTTCGAGGTTTACATTGATGTTCTAGAAAAGTATTTTGAATGTTTAGGCTTTGGAGTCGTGTTTCATTATAAACTATCATCTTTATAACTATGGAAATCCTAAGAGAAGCATTTTATACTTATTGGATATACTGAGGTCTTGTTTTACGGATTTCCAATAGTGGTTGGGTTCAACACCTTTATATAATCATGTTTTTTTACAAAAGTATCTTCCACTCAAGATTTTAGATGGATCCTTATAGATCCATCTTTGTAAATATGTGTATAAATCTACCATATTAGGATGACAAAGGTGATGTAAATCAATTGGGACCTTGTACAATTGAGTAAATGATAAATAAATTCATATACATTCATCAACACATTAATACATCTCAATGTCCATAGACAATTTATGTTGACAATCAGCAAAAAAATTCAATTATTATTTTGTTTGAATGTATTAATATGAATTTATCTAATGAATAAGGTTATGATAGACTAAAATAAAGAAAATTTCATCCCTATTTATATTTTTCCCTTCGAGATTCTTGAACACATTTAGATATTAACTTATTATAAATTTCTCTTGATGAACAAATCTCAAGTTAGTGATGTGTTACATTTATCTATCATGAGGAATTATAAACCCAATCCACGACAAATACAAAACATAGTGGTTTTACTACTATATAATGAAATTTTATATGAATAAATACTATTTGAATTATTGGATCATAGATATCAAGTGATATGGAAAGGGCATACTCAATGGGTTAAAGTTTTCTAGTGGAATCAAAAATTCAATGTGCCTACTTGGGATCCCAAGGAAGTTATACGGCCAATGCATACATTGTTTTCGTATTTGGGTGAATAAAATGTTAGGGGGAAATTTTATTAAGGAGGTATATTTTATCACTCTTAGTTTTTATGCTATATCTCCATTTAATGAAACTTAATTTATTAGATAGCTTATAATACAGACAAAAATGAGTCTTAATAAATCAAAATATAGTATACTATTATATCCTAGACATTAAATTAACATAGTGAATATAAATAACTAATTTCATAAAAATATTTATAATTTTATTTATAAATAAAATATAATTATTAAAAAATATTTAATTTTTTAGTCGTGACTTTATATTATTCCAAAATACATTTTCACTAAAAAAAGGTTTTCTATTGCACTTATTTAAATATTTAAATAAATAATTCCAATTTTAAAAAATTTATCTGAAAAAATGATTGTAATTTTTTAAGTTATCATGTTAATATTTTCTTATATTAAATATTTAGAATATTTTGAAATGTTTTTTCTAATGGATAGTTAAAATAATACTTTTTTGAAAAATTAATTTACATTTGAAGAATTCTCATATTTAAATTCTAATATAAAATATTTTTAAAAGTAAAAATACTTAATTTATATTTTTAGTTATCCAATAAATGTAATTATAATAAATTTTATCTTTTATTTCGTTTTAAATATGTTTTTTACTTATGAAAATATGTTTATTGAAAAAATAATTAAAATCATTATTTGGGTTAATTTTCAAATAATGATTTTACAATTATAAAAATTCAATATTAAAAATTATATTCCATATTTGTAATTAGGATATGGATTTTGTTTAAATAGGACCCTTTTATTTTTTACCAATATTAATAGTAAATGTAATAAATTTTTTCCCATGTTAAAAGTAATATTTGTTAATTACCATTAAAACTAATGTGATGATGTGTAAAATTTATTCAAAAACTACCATATTAATATATATCTTACCATATATGATTTTTTCACCTTTTATTACCCATTTATTAACAATACCATAAAATTACTTATCGAGTGATAACTGCTTTGTTTTTTATATATGACTTGATTTATAATTTTTTTGGTCTAATTGTTTTGATCATGGTTTCATAATATTCATATTGATTATACTAATATAAAAATTATATATATTCAGTATATATCTATTTATAGTAATCCGTAAAATTTTGTGATAGAAAATGAAATACTATGATCATAGAGACTGTAGGTCGTGTATATGGATTAATGTTGTTTCCATTTTGTTATAAATTTAGAAGAAAGAAATTTAAATGATGTATATTATAATTAAATAATAATTTCTTTTTATATGTAATTTTTTTAAACCAGTCTTTAATACATTAAATTTTATGAATGCATGAATCAGATCGCTTCGCGAGGTGGTAGTTCACCATACCCATGAGCGACGTTATCATATTCCCAAAAAATAGAAAGTATGAAGGCATGTATGATATAATAATTTCATAATCATAATACCATAAAATATTTCTTATATAAAATTTTAAATCATCATTCAGTCCAATCATGATTGGTGTTAATGGAAAAATGAATAACATCAGCTCAGGAGGCAGTAGTCGACCATACACGTAAACAATGAATTCTTAAACCATTTGATGGAAGCAGAAATGTTTATATGTAATCACCCAAACATTAAAAAATATATGCATACAGATGATACTTATGGTGTTATATACATATCTTATAATAAGAGATAATGAAATTTAAGTGAGAAACAAAACAAAAAATGCTAATTGATGAGTGTTACCATATATTCGAGTATCCTTCTATGGATTTCAATAAAAGCCTTCCTAGGATGGATTTATATCGAAAATAAGGCTTATAGTATGAGGGGAGGAATTTTTTTATGTGATTGGGGTAGGTATTATCCGAATCAAAGGTTTTTGATGTAGTAAAGAGGAGGTGATAATGAGAATTTTATAAGCGGGGGAGATGACAGAGTAGACATATTAGAAAATAATTGAGTGATCAAACATATTTTCATGTGAAAAGGACCCAATAATGGTATTTTATTAATAATGGAAGGTATAAGGATTTAATATGTCCATAAAATATGTTTATGACCAGTTTCTAGCAATTTTAAACCATTAAAATTTTAGTTTAATCCCCAATAATCCCATTTTTACCTTAACCACAATAATAAATTTTTACTACTTTAATTATTAATTAGAGTAAAAAAATAATTTTAACTTACTAGATAATTGAAATTATTATTATTCAAAATGGGGAATATATTTTAAAAAATTCCATTAATATAAATGGAAATTTTTAATTTAGAATTAATCCCATAGAATGTGTGTTCTAAAATAGAAAATGATCAAAAAATTAAAATGATTGAATATTAAAATTCAATATGAAAATTATTATGATGAATTAAAATGGAATGAATAATTTATAATTAAAATTAATTATGTATAAAATAAATTTATAATATCATTTAATATTATAAATATATTTACTGGAAATGTGTTTTTCAATTTAAATTTATAATTTTTTACTTGTCATCAAAAAAAGTCATATTTCAAAAAACACAAAAAAATCAACAGAAGATAAAATTGATATAGTGATTTCAGAAAACAATAATTTTTCTAAAAATAAATTTTGTAAAATTTTTAAAAAATAATTTGAAATTATATGCTTAATGCGCAACTCTACCATTCAAAAAAAATAAGTTTTTCAGAAAATGTTTCTTTCTATTTTAAATGATTCTTATTTTATTTACAATAAAAGGATATCTAATAAATTCTAGGGGAACATATATTTTAATTATTTAGTTAATATTATCCACACTCTTTAATTCTATGGATAAATGATATATTAAATAATAAGGTTAATAGTACATTTGTTTCAGTAAAACTCGGTCTTCTGTGTAACACAATCCATCGATTAAACTCATTATAGAATGTAATGAAAGATAAAAATTATGTTTTTTTAACATAATAATTTTTTTAATGTAATAAAATATAATATCATTATATTTTAATAGAAAATGTATATAAATAATTTAATTTATTTTTAAAAAATTCAAAAAATCTCAGGGTCTTACATTCAACCACATTAAATTGAATTTCTCCCCCTAAATTTGTCACTCATATACAATAAAATGAGGATAATTATACCTTATCATATTCTCATGTTACCATATATAATCCTCATGTAAGTGGTTTCACTAGAAATCATTGACCATTTCATTGGTCTTGTTTATAGAACTTTCTCTGTATGATCGGGAATCTACATCGGTAGTTCCTCACATGTATTTTCTTATCCATTGGTATGAACACTGTGTTAAGTACATGTGATAATTCATGTATATAATTACTTGGGATATGTACATGTAACACATCATTAACATGGAATAGGTTTAGTGGTAGCACAAATTGATATACTACTATCCTGATATGATCCATAATTTCAAAGGGACTGATATTCCATGGTCTTTGTTTAACCTTATTTATTCCATGGAAAATTTAATAATTTTTTTTTTCTCCATAATAAAATTAAAAATCATGTCAATTATTATCATCATAACATTTATATCAATATTATAATGTTATTACTTATTTTTTAACGGATCTAACCTTCCCTTTCATCTCATTAGGTTACTTTGGTCCCAATAGCTTTCTTTCTGAAACTTCATTCATGTACACTAGAGTTGTACAATTCTATATAGAAATTATTCATAGGATTAAAATAAAAGATTGAGTGAGGGAAATTATTTCATGAAAACTTATCCTAATAAGAAAATATCTACATATAATCCAGGTTTTAATTGTTCACTCAACCTAACCATCAATCATAAAATAATAAATAGTGCTAAAAATCTACTCTGCTTCAAGATATTTCATAACACTTATCTAAAACATAAATATAAACATTTGATTCTAATAAAATTCAATTTAATATGTTATCCCATGAATCCTATCAACTTCCTTAGTGTATAATATGGCTAGAGGATCCAGAGAGATCTTTTCACTAATGGAAAAGAAGTATGATGGCTTCATTAGGTGATCAACTACAACCCATAACTACTTGAACATAAATTATAAGATAAACCATAATGGCTACTAGAAATATTTATCATATTTACAAAAAAAAAATTAAACTCATTACTTCTTAAATAACATTTTCTATGCAATATATAATAAAGGATTTTTTTCCGTCATTGTCACATAGAATATCCTTAATCTTGATAAAATATCAACATATAAAAATAGAAAATAGGGTGTCAATGACTTATGGTCACCTTTAAAATAATAATCAAATGATTATGTCCTTAGCTGATAATTCAATATTATATAGATACACATTAACCCTTCAATCCTTATATAAGCACTCATCTTATTCAAAATCATTTCCCTCGTAATATTGGGTTTAACCACTTATCGATAGAATAAAAAATGTCATTTCATTATTTTTGTAATTCATGTAGTGGGATATAATCAAATTAAATTTCACTAAATGATGAACAATGATATTTTCATAGGGATCGTTCATAAAAAAATCAAACATGAAATTACCAACCAATGAGGGGAGGATACATGTGTCCTAAGTATCATAAATAAAATCATCCATTTTTATTAAATATATTTCCCTTTATCCTTTCTATTTAGAGTTCGTTATGTATTATCAACCTAATTATACCTTGGACTGCATAATTGATTCACATAATTCCCAAACTACTTTCACTTGAAACATTGGAGTATATTTGATACATTAGATGGCATACTATTCTCATCCATTGCATTAACTGGACCATTATTCATTTTTTACCATTCATGGACTTTATGTCATACCTTTACATCTTTAAATGACCTCCCAGTTCCATTTATGAATCTCCCGTCATGATTCTTCACACATTTCCGGCATATAGATTCTTGGATTTCATTCTTCGATTGGAGTATTTAAGAGACTTGATCATCCGTTTATTATCAAAATAAGATGGATGGAGGGAATTTAAAATTTCAATTTCTACCTTTAATTCACATCAATGGAATTATTTATAGATACTAATTTATCTTAATACCATTCCCTTTAAGAGTATTTGTTTTTGGCCACCAAAGAATATATTGCTTTTGATTTTCTTGATGATGATTAAACCAAAATCATAGAATTAAACTAATAAAAAATTAGCATCATTGGTACCAATAGATTCATAATACTTTTCTTTAGCATAGTTAATTCCCTCTCCATCATTTTTTATATGATATAGGGGGTTTTCTTAATAAAAAATATTCCATTAAACTCTTCCCATTCCATATATTCAATTTTTTCCCTTGTGTTATTAATTAGACTCAATTAGGGATTTTAGTCATCTTACAAATGATAAATAGATAAGATAAATTCTTGGTGCTTTTAACACTAAATAAAGGAAAATGTATTTTCAATAATACTTATACATTTCTCAATAACTATTGGATAATTGGATCCAATAAATAAAGGTTGATGTCTCCTCATGATGGACTGAACAAAACATTGGGTCCTCCATTTCTCATTTGGATGTTCAATGTGATTAATTTATTGATAAAGTTTATTGAGTATATCAAAAAGATGTTTCATTATGGTTCCCATATTGTTTGTTTTCTAAGGAGGATAATCATATTGTTTTCCATTTCATTCATTAATAACATGGTTCCTTCATGTTCCAATAGTTGACTAAAACCAATATGTAGAGTCTGAGAAAAACGGATGCTATGCCACAATCCCCACCATAAAAAGATTTCGTTCGTAATATAGAAATGAATAATGGGAGAGAATGACTCCTGAGTCCCTCCTCCAGTAGGTCCTAGGGTGGAGTCCATCTATAACTATTTACAATATCACAAAATTGGAGCCATTTCCTTTTTTAAATGAAAACTGGATAGTGAGATAAGACTAACCATCCCAAAACAACTCCAAGTACTATATACATAAAATAAATCCAAAATACATCCCACAATAATATCTAAAAATAAAACTATCACAAATACAATGAATCTATAATGTAAATTCCAAAATAAGGATAATAGGAGACATGAAATATGTCCTAATGTATGATATAGTAAGGTTCAACACGGTCCACGTAATCCTCTTGTAAAATGAAAAATAGTTTTATATTCTATGGGTGAGAATACAAGTATAGTAACTAAGAACCAAACAATGTCTCTTATGTACAAGTGAGAGAAGAATACAAATACTCCCATGCCAAAATAACAGAACCCATTATCACCTAACAAGGTATTCCAACCATCCCATCCTCACCATGGAACACTATCCAAGAAATTAAATTAAAGTAAAGTAATATATTAAGAAAATATGTTATTTGGGTACCCCGCACCACTTCCCACTAGTTTAACTACTCTTCCCTAATATAAAATATCCTTATAATCCCACATATTAAAAAAAACTATCTCACGACCCACCCACACACACATGGGCCTCACATCTAGTCCCATCACCTCAGAAAATGAAGCATATCACCTCCTACCCACACTCACCAGGGACCCAATGCTAGTCCACTAACATTAAAAATCAAAGAACATCACGTCTCTCCTGCGCACACCTAGGTCCCACAGCTAGTCATATCACCTGGGAAAACAAGTCATATAATATCCCTCCTGAACACCCCTGGGAGTCATGCCACATCTCATCTAGAAGACACCCGGGGAAGAATAAAACACCTCATATTGAAGACACTAATGAATGCACCACATGCCAGAACACACTTGGGCCTCAAATAAAAAGTCACATAGAGGATGAAGAACCGTTGTAAAATAAACTAATTCATAGTCCTCTATGTTGGACAACCATTTATTAAATAATATATTGGTCTGAAGATAAAATAAATATTTATGAAGGATATTAATAGAAAATCATTCATTCAAACCACTGCTATCATCATTATTCAAAGTTGTTAAACCAAATCCATCCTCTCAATATGACGAACCCCCAACTCATAGCTTCACCTAGAAACACATGACCACACAACCCAATCACAGCCATACTGTACAACACTTTCTATCTATTCCAGAATCAAATAATCTATAAAACTGAGACTCCATTCCCACACCCAGACAACACACATTACATATCCATTCCCACAACCCTGCTACTACACAAGTAAAAAAACTCCTCACAAATCACACCACTGCATGAACCCATACAAGGGATACACAGATTTAACATGCCATCAGTTCTTTAAATCAACTTATTACCTTTTGATGTTATCATATAAATATTTTAATTCTCAAGCATCCATTTATTTTCCTTGTGCATGTGTTTAACCAATTTTATAACAAATGTCTAATATAAAAACAAATATCATGCATTCAATAATCATTAATCTGTGTGAAAAAAAGACACCCAAAAAACATGATTTTTAATGTAGTGTTTTTTCACAACAAAAACCAAAAAAATTACTACCTGATCATATGACACATTCCCCCAACCCCACACATTGATCTCGAACCAATTGAATTATTTTAATAATTTTTTATTCCTCAATATTCATAATACATACATTTATACAACCACCCAGCATGATACATGAAAGAGAGAGACTAAATAAAAACCTACTTGGAAGATGAAACGACTAGCATATCCTTATTTCACAAAAGTAAGGGTGCACATACAATAGGAAAAGACTCCAAGGAAAACATGTTCCAAAGGATATAACACAAACATATGACTCATTTGGAATGAATTTCCTAGGAGTATCACATGTAAGAGAAAGAGAATATTACAAAGAACAAAATATCTCTTCTTCAAAAAGAAATTTTCAATAATCAACAAGATAAATAGGTTTTAAAAGCCTTTAATGGAAGCTGATGACCATGACAATGCAGTTTGGACTTCAAAGGATGATTTTGGTTTTTAGAAGATAGATTTGATTATAAATAGCTCCAAAAACCATTAAATATGGTATTAAACACAGTTTATTTCAATGAAAAAATTAACGTAGCGAAACTGGAAAATCTTGAAAAAAAATACAAAATGCCAGAAATGAATCACCATTTTGTGAGTCAATGGTGCGAGTCACCATTTGGTGAGCTACTAGTGTGAGATACCGGTGAAAGGTACCAGTGTGAGATATTGATAAGAGTTACAAGTGAAACTCACTAGTGTTAGTAATAATTGGAACTCATCAGTACAAACTCACCATTGTGACTAAGCGTCAGTGACTTACTGTTGGAGAACCTGAGAATGGGAAGAACTATAAAGTGTTTAAATAAGTAATCATGACCTCCCAGAACACTTCAACCACTGGATTCTAACAATGTAATGGATCATAAATGTCCATTACATTACAAAAAATAATGATAAAACTATTCTCTTCTATAAGAATTTAAAACCAGACCCAGAATGAAATGAGGGGTCCGGAAAACCACCCTATACGATACCTCTCAAGGATATTACTCTACATACAACACCTCTACTGACATTAATGTTCTACGATAAACCACCCATTCATTCTCAAAACCTACAGTGAATCCTCGACATCCAAGAACAACCCCTTAGACATTTTCTGACCCATCAAACTAGAAGACACACCACACAAGGTAAACAACCTTTCCATCCCAAAAAAATGATTAAGGGGATTTTATTTTTGATATCAAGATATTATACACTCTTGGATGCACTAACTCTTCCACATGGGTATAGTCGTATCGTAGTTAATTCATCTCAACTAGGATTCTGGTCCCCCATTATTCATAGGTCAAGAAAACATCCCACATTTTACCACACAGATATCAAACCAAGGGAAAACAACTTATTTCATAAAACAATGTTTACAAATTACATCACTAGTCAAGGAAGAACTCGGGAAAACTCAAAAAAACATTGGTTACTGGGATCATATATGTGTCTCTTATTCTTATGGACTCTCTTCCAGGCCACCATTCCTCTATAACACATGAAACAAAGGTATGTTCCACCCATGAAAAACCTTCTCCCAAAGATCATAGATCTCTACTAGCCACTCCACATATGTCATGTCACCGTGAATATCGAACACTCATATTTTTTTGAAATTGGGTTAATTGTGAAGATACAGACAGATGTAACAGTCATGGAAGACATCAAGGATCCACTCCAACAGTGGGGGTGGTTCCAACTAGTATTCCACCTCATCGACTCTCCCAAATAACCCAAATGGCCCGATGAACCTAGGATAAAGATGACTCCCTATGCCAAACCCATATTTCCTACATTGAGTTGAAACCATTAAGAACATGTGGTCCCCAACCCTGAACTCTACGGGCCTCCTCCTATGATATTCAAATGACCTCTAATGGTTATGCACTACTTTCAACCAATCTCAAACAAGCTAAACCATCTCTTTAATTCTTTTCACTACCACGGGGCCAATAAAACTGGTCTACCTAACCTCTATCAAACATAATGGTTAGGGACACAGTCTTTCATAAAAAGATTCAAATGGTGCAACTCTAATGGAATACTGATAAATATTATTATATAAAAAATATCCCAAGGAAAACCGCCATACCCAATATCCACAAAAGTCCAAGATGCATGCTCACAACATATCCTCCAGTGCATGGATAATTTGATATATATTCTCATTTGTTTGAGAGTGGAAGCTTGTGATGTGTCATAGTTGAGTGCCAAAATCATGCTGAAATACACTCTAGAATCTTGAGGTAAAAGCATATCATATTCTGAGAAAAAAAATCTTATAACACTGTGCAACCACACCAATTCATGCCCATACCACTTATATAAGGCATCCACTATGACCGACACCTTGGTCACTATAATGTGGGATTATTTTGTCAGCCTATCCACTACAGCCTAGTTATTATCATATAATCTATGTTCTAGAGGTTACCCAGTGACAAAATATATTCATATATAATCCCACATCATCCCAGGAACATCTAAGGGATGTAACAAACCATTAGGAACATAGTACTCAGCCTTAGCTTGCAATACACTAAGCACCATACGACTAACTATTCCTCTTTCTGCATCATCCTAGGCCGCCACAACTACACCCCCAAGCCATGGTGCATCTTGGAAACATCTAGGTGTTCCTTAAAAAGTGATTTATCAAAATCTTAGAGGACCCTCTCACACATTTCCATCGGAACAAACAACCTCCCATGGAACAACATCATATTCTAACCATACTCTAACCATACCTTCAGAGCATCACGATAGCTAAAAAAATTGTTCATCATCTATACCTACAAGTCTCCCCTAAGAGACTACTCCATCAACTGCATCAAAGACGATTACAATATCATCTAAAAAAAGCGACCTCTACCCATTCCACTCTTGCATCTATGTGAATGGATGTCAAATACTCCATCGCTCTCCAAGAATAAGTAGAATCCCGAACAACCTCCATCTATGATTTCATGCTCAATGCATCAACATCAACATTCTACATTACTAACGTGAAAGAGATATCAAAATCATAGTCTTGAAGAAACTTCAACAACCTTTGTTTTAACTTATTTATAACTCATAGGGAAAATATATACCACAAACTCTTGTGATCCCTAAAGACCATAAAGATCTTTCTAATGATGTAATACCACCACAACATTAGTGAAAATGTGACCGCTGAGAGATCCAAATCATGGGTGGCATAGTTAAATTCATGGGGGCATAACTACTAACACTCATAAGAGATCACAACATGTTGCTGCATCAAGACACATCCCAATCATAAATGAGTAACATAAAAAATAACCTCTAACAACACTTCTTATAAAGAAACAAGGACAATGGAGAAATAAAAAACTTCCCCTTCAGATAAAAAAATGTTTTTTGAAACTAATCACCCCAAAAATATAACAATACATAAGGGTCATGGCTACCAACAGAGCTACCACTCGTGGGAAATCAGGTAAAAACCTCCGATAATAGCCTATGAGACCAAGGAAATAGTAAACTTATGCAACATTATTGGGTGATACCCATGGAACAACACCTTCAACCTTTACAGGTCCACCGCCACAACTTTTTGAGACACCACATGTCCAAGGAAATGTATTTCCCATTTCCAGAACTTTCACTTAAACACTTTTTGGTAGAGATGGGGGTGTCGAAGGAATTGAAAGAGTGTCCTGATATTTTAGGTATGCTCCCTGTTTGACATTGAGTAGATCCAGATGCCATCAATGAAAAAGATGATGAAGCGGTCTAGGAACTAATGAATGATTGATTTAATAAGCCCCATGAACATGACTTGTGTTTTCATAACACCAAATTCCAGGACTACAATCACGATGTTCCCATACCAATATCTTAAATTAGTATTAGGGATATCTCCCTCCTTTTCCCTCAACAAGTGATATACAAACAACATATAAATACTTGAAAACCAACATTCCCCACTCAATATATTGAAAATATCACCTCTATTTAGAAGAGGGTAAAAGTTCTCGATCATCACCTGTTTCATCCTTTTATAGTCTATGAACAACCTCTAACCACCATCCACCAATATTATAAAACCCGCCTATAAAAACATTGGCATTTATCAGTGTTAAAGAAATTATTTAATAATGTTCATATTTATGTGTGCTAAACTAAGCGCTGATAAAGGAATCCATTTATCAGCTCATAAAAACCACTCCTAAAATGATCCATTTATTATCACTTCTTTTCAAGCACTGATAAAATTTAACCCTCATCAATGATTTATTTTAGAAATGATAAAGGAAACCTGTATGATCCCTTCATTTATAGCACTTGTAAAAGTTGTCCTTTATCAATGAATTTTTTGCACTAATAAATGTTCCCTTCATTAATGATTTGTTAAAGAAAACACTTGTCCAGAATTAAACGAAAAAGTAAAAAAATGTGAAAATTAATAAAAATATCAACATTTTATTAATTAATTAATTATTGATAAAAATGATTAAATTTAATATAAATATATATAGATTATAAATATTAATAAATATTATATATTAAAATAGATATATAAAATGAATAAGTATAATATTTATTTAATGTTAATCAAGGTCATATTCATGTATCATTCAATTTTAATGTTCTTTCATTTGTCAATTTAAAATATATTAAACATTGTGTGTTGGATTTATTTCAAGGACACACACACACACACACATATATATATATGTTAATTCATAATTATACACATATGAAAACAAAAATATACCTATGCAATATATAGAAACATATACACATAATATTTATGCAATTTATTGAAATTTTAGTATATTTTATATTTTTTTATAACTTGATAATTAAATATAGATTATTTTTATAATCTGTTAATTTTATTTATATGGTTTTTATACTAATGTTCATTTATTCATTTTTAATATTTTTTATTTACTATTTTATTTTTGAATTTGATCCTTTTTTATTATATATCTATATATATTATGTTTTAGTATTTTCAATATGTATTCAAGCATTTCAATATATATACATCTAAATATATTTTAATAACTCTTATCTACTTAATAAAACATATAAATTTTTTTTATATTTTTAAAGTGTACTCATTTTGAAATATTCAATTTCACTCATTTTTTATATTCATGAATATAAGATTACAATTCCATTAATATAATTAAAAAAAATTTAAATAAATTTTTAGAAATAAATAACAATTTTATATTTAATATATTAATAACTATTATTAATAAATAATTTTTTAAAATAAGTTTTTATATAATTATATTGAATACTTATATAAAATTAAATATTTAAAAAATTATAATAAAGTTATTTAAATAATTAAAAATAGAAAAAATTTAACAGCTCTATTTTAGCACTGATAATGATCAATCATTATCATTGTTAATTAAGTGCAGTTAAAATATTTATTTATCAGCACTAAATTGTTAGCATAGATAAATATTTTTTTATCAACACTTTTTTAGTTCTGATAAAGCTATAGATTTATCAGTACTAAAAATGAACTGATAAAATACATATTTATCAGTGATTGTAAATTTAGCACACATAAAATGGATCATTTTCAGTGTTTTTTTAAATCATTTTTAAAAGTGACCCCAGTCTATTTAAAAACCCCCCCAACAATGACTTAGTAACTCATGATTCTCAGGATATTGCATAAATCCTCTACTATTTGCACAAATCCTCTACGTTCTCTCATATTAATCAATTCTAAAGTCCAATGTATGTTATATAATACTCATCCTCTATCATTGTTTGATGTTTTGGGTTCTGATTTAATATGTTTTCACACTGTTGTTAAATATGAATAAGCCTACATCTCTTCTCATCACTACTAAAATAAAATGAGTTTTGTTCTATATCGTTATATTTATCCTTTCATATGTATTAAACTATCCACTTGGTTGTCCCTTGAGACACAAATAGATGGCTCTCTCTCCTCTCGTCATAAAAAATGGATCATAATAACCCCCTTGGATTTCTTATCATTTGAATAATATAGGGTTCTAAAGTATAGGTAGTTTCTCAAATTTAATATATCATATATTCAAGATTCTTTATTCTAAAGGCTTAATTATGAGAGTTTTTAAGGATTAGAGGATACCATGTTGTGGCCCTTATTTATGGGCGATGAACATATAAGGGCCAAGGTAAGTGTAAAAATCATTAAAACATGATTTGTCAATTTTGTATTCATGTATTTTGTTAAACCATGAAATGTGTTATATCAATTTATTATTTTTATGAATAATTATTTATTATATTAAAACAATATTAAATTAGTTAGCCACATTCCGAAAATTATTTTAGTGATTCATGTTGTAAGAGTTTTGTTTTTTAAATTAATTCAAAATTAGTATTAAACTCTATCAATGGGTTAAAAAGAGTGAAGGAAACTTCATTGGTGAAACAAATTATGTTCACCATTTTTATTAAAATTTATTAGATTGGATAGATGTGAAAAATCTTTGGGTAAATGGACATAGAAATACAGAAAACATATAAGAAGTGTATTTATGAAGTGTAAGTGAGTTATCCGTGGTTGGATTGTAGATCAATAAAACAATGAGATGTTATTTATTAATATATTTACTAATCAAAATAGAGATATAAATAGTTTATAGGATAAAAAATTATTTAAAAAGGTATCAAATATGGTGAATAAAATTCAAGTGAACAACAATTGAATAAAATATACTTTTAGATCGTATGGATATTTATATCTTATAAGTCTTGTTAATTTTTTATCCTTGTAAAAAATGCACAAAATAGAGATTTGATCCCACTATTATAATTAACCATTTATTCAATTCCATAGACAATCCTATTTTAATTATTTCATAACTGTTTTTCACTAGGTTAATGCGCTACCACTCATTCGGTGATCGTAGGTCCTCAAGAATATTTCTGTGATTAAAGGCCACTGTAATCTTTTTAATGGACATAATTCGTTATTTTCTTCTTCAATGTTATAAAGAAAACATATTCCATTGAATTTTAAAAATGGATTCCACTAATACTTTATTATAATTATTCCATATTTGTTTTTTTGTTTCTATTAAAATTTCTCATTTAGATAAATTTTCCCTTTTATGGGTTTTATCACTCTAATGATTAGAAGATGATACACTAAAACTCATCAGTGGTATCATAGACTTGTTCTTTAATGAAATAATCTATTAATCTATAAGTTTGTCGAATAAATAAATATTATATTGTATTATGATATTATCATATATTCTACTATGATGGATTTCTTTTTTAGCCATAGAATATGTTTAATACATATTAGTTGAGGAATATTTTTGAGTGATTCTATTATTATAGGTTCCTAGGACACTTTAATCCTTAGACAAATGATTATCATCCATCTCTTGATGATGGATTCGACTCCATATTTTAAACTATACTTCTAACTATCATCAAGAGAAAGAAGGAAGTAAAGTGTATAATGAATTAGTAAATAAATCCAAGGAAGGTTAGTTGTACTCTAGTATTGATGCATTATATCTCTATTCAGGATTTCATATAAGTTACATGAAATTATTGAATTTAATGCATAGAGTGTATTGTAATGTTGTTAATACAGACAAATTAAATGCTTTACTACTCATGTGGACAATAGCTTCAAAACAAGATGATGTTACCAATCCCATGCAAGAATAGAATACTGTTGATGAAACATTATAATTATTAGAGGATCAACAACAAGTTCATGAAAAAAATGAAACAAACAACAACAATTCTTCATCATAGTTTGGAATTTAATTTTCAAGGAAATAATCCATGTTATATAATTTTAGGTTGTATAGAATCAACACAAACAACCTATTTACTAAAACAAGTTAATTTTCATTATTTGTTTGGAGTCAAAATTAAGAGGAATATGGTGATTAAAATTAACACAAGGAGTTATTTCCAACCTATAACAAAGGAAATACTTTGGAATGAAATTATGGTAATGTTACAATATACAATATCTATTTTATGAAAAATTATATAATGAATTATTGATATAGTTTTACTTACTCATTAAATACTTCATTTATATTTGAAGATTTATGTAATAAATATATCATAATGCCCCTGGGAAAAATCTAATAGGGGCATATGGACTCTTCTTATGATGTTATATCATAGAGATGTTGAGGAGAAAATAAATCCCCACACACCACTTTGTTATGAACTACTTATAAAGAACAAAAAATGGACAACTTTTAGTAATCTTCGCATTGAGAAATCATTGCTGGTTCATTGTGATCAATAATATATTATTATTTATTATTTATTTTGTCTGATTTGATGAAAAATTGTTAACATATAAAAAATAAACAGAGTGAAAAAAATAAAGAACGTGTATCAAAACCAGTGAACCCCTATCACAAAGGAAGGATGTACAACACTTTATTAGAGAAGAAATTGGTATGTATTTTAAATCAATATAAAATGTTAAATTACGTGATATGAAACAACATATGTTCCATTGTCTATTTTAATATTAATGATTTAAAATATAAATCCACTTCCATCCTATGTCATGTGCTATGGAAGGAGGCTCATGAAAATAAGGATGGCATATTACTTGATGAAAACACAAAATCACTATGGGAAGCATGTGTAAGTAAGAAATAATTTTAATTCGTTATGATTTGTAGCAATATTACATAAAAAAATATGTTAATTTTTTTATATGGATTAGACATAAGAAACGGAAACTGTCGTACGAAAACTAAAGTGACATTCAGTAGCCTAAAAGTGGTGTGAATAATATGGTCACAATATAGGATTTGGTTTTGGAGTATCTCATTGAACATATTTTTTAAAAATAAAACCATATGAATATACATAAAAAATGATTATATGTATGAAGACACTTATAGAATCACTATATGATATTAATTTTCTATCTGGTTTGGCAGACCAATGTATAAGAAGATTTCAAAGAGATCTGATGGTGGAGTAAAGATCCAAACATGATACAAATGATCTCATTAGCTTCGAGGCTAGTCATTCCCCAAAACCATACTTGAGGTAGTAAATTTAATCATTATTCTTTGTAATAAATTTTAATCATAAAACTTCTGATAACATTATTTCACTAAAATTATACTATGTGTAATTTTATGTGAATTTTTTTTCTTTCAACACCCACATACCACTATGTAGAAAGGGTACATTTTTTACATTCTTGTAGACTAACTAAACAATTATCCCCTCCAAAAATATTACATGAGAGTGGGGATTGAGGTAGCTAATGATCCAACTACAAATTTTCTTATTCCTCTTGATGATCCAGATATTACATTGGTCGATGTTTCTATGGGATCATTCATAGCATGGCTATCAAATATTATAAGGATTAATAGGGTTTGTATTTTACAATTTTATCATATTTAAAAATTTAATAATTGATGTTAAAAGGACTAAATTTAGGTATGATATTATTGATGGATAAAGCGGTGGAGTAAAAAATTTTAAACTATGAAAATATAGTGAATCAACCATGAAAAATAAAAGAACATCCAAGAGTACCTTCTCTCCACCAATTCTAGAGAAACAAATATTAATATTACAATATTACACAAAGACCACCTTTAATGATAAATATATGTCTTACATTCACTATGAAGAATAAATATTTGGGGCTTCTATTACAGATGTAATTGGTCTCGAGTGTCAAAATGAGATTCTCAAGAACAAATGATTCAGATTTTCAATTTTTAATACATACATTAAGTATATTTTCATAATAACTTTTTCCAAATAGTTAGCTGAATATGTTTATTATTGTATATAACTTTTCATATTTTGTGTATGAATTTATATTAAAACTATATAATGGGAAGATCGTGAAAAAATGATTTGGATTCATTAATCCCAGTATCAATTATAAAAAAAATTAAATTTTAAATTAGTGATATAGAGAACAAAAAATACAATTTACTCATATAATTTTTTGAAAAAGAATTAGATGATAGACTCTTTGTGATTCTTATAGTCTAAGGGTAAAACTCTACGATCCAATTTCATAAAATATGTATTTATTTTTTTCATTACATATTTGTTAATGTTTTTTTTTTGGAAGAATTTGATCCTAATAACTGCCAACATTGACACCCTAGACATATATTTTTAGTATTCAATTCATGGATTTCCAAACAACTGACCACACATGATGTGTATTATGAATCAATAATACACTAGAATCAAGATTTTATAGATAAACATTGAATTATGTGTTTAGTCTTTGTTTTAATAAGAAACTCCTTATGATGGGGTAGTCGCTAAATATAGGGAAAATCAAGGAACTAGGTCGGTTTCTGACAAGCTAAAGTCCTTGTATTAATAAAAATAAAATCAAGTTATGGTATATATAGAAATATTTGACTGTTAAAACATTCCAAAAAAACTTACTTATTTTAGTTAATGTTTCTACAGTGTATGAAACAAGGTAATGCATTCAATTGTGGATATTATGATTTTATGTTTATGAGTGAAGTCCTAAAGCACGAAAAGACTAGAACAACCAACCAAAAATTTCTTAATGTAATTACAATTTCATTAAATATTTTTTCTTAATCATTTGTTTGTTTATATTTTGTCATTAATATCAAGAATACCGACATAAGAGTAACTAAATATAAGAAATCAATTTTTTTGAGACAAGTGGGAATCATACATTTTTTAAAATGTATGTAGAAAAAACATCTACGTGATTAAATGTTATGATTGTGCCCTTGTATGATTTATGGCCATAGAAAGATATTAGGGGTGTGAAGAATTATTATTATAATAATTATATAATATTTTTATCTCACTCTTAAGGAGTAGATTAATTGAGGAAATCAATTTTTTTAGAAGCACTGACCTACAAAAAATAATAACTGGGAAAAGGCAGAGGAAGAGTCGGGGTAGGAGATCGACATAGAAGAAGAGGCAGAGGTGATGACTTATGTGGAGAATAATGTGGAGGATGATAATAAGTCATGACTTTCAAACAATAAAAATTTTGGGAAATGGAGAATAATTAGGATCATTCCATTATTGTGCTTGAGAAGGATGGTTTAAAAGATTACACAAAACATGTCACTTAAGTTAATTTCCTTTGTGCATATTTCAAATTTAAAATGATATTTTATAAAAAACCACATGTGGTGTACTCAAGACTAAGAATACCAATTATGATTGTTTTAGTACTCTAGTAACTTGTTCTATACATAAATTTTGACTTGTTGGGATCATCTGAACCCCAATCTGATGCATGATGAGATCGGTATGACACTAAGTGAGCCTTTATATATAAAAAGTGACATCAATTTTAATAAATTTAAATAACATACTCAAATATAATAAAATACATTAAGATTATTTGTGTACTTTAGTAAAATGTTTCATACATCATTTTTGATGTGAAAGGATCATCTTCGCCTCAATATGATGCATGGTGTGACCGTTATGAATCCAAATGCATCTTTTTATTCTAAATTGGCATTAAATTTAACCAAAAAACAACATACATGCCCAAAATCAGAAAAAAAAAACCCCTTATATTTTGAAACTTTAATAAGATCCACAAGTCATTTGGGATATGTACCATTCAGTTGTGCCTCAATCCAATGCACAATTCAACTCCAAGTGTGACTTTTTTTTCAAAACTGAAATTAATTTTAGTGAAACAAATTGATATACTCATAACCACAAAAACACATTATTTTTTTGGTACTTTAGGAAAATAATCCAAACATAATTTTTGACTTGTAGGAATCATCCAAACTTTTATCTTTTGCACAGTGTGACTGCTATGACTCCAATTGTATATTTTTTATTCAAAAGTGACATTAATGTTAATCAAAAAACAACTGACATACTCAAAACTAAGAAAATACATTATGATTGATTTTATACTTTAGTAAAATGATCCATGGATCATTTTTGTTGTGTAGAATTCACCTATTATTCAATTCGACACATGGTGAGACTGACCTAACTCCAAGTACATATTTTTATTCAAAATTGACATTAATTTTTTTAAAAATACAACCGACACTCACAAAAATGTGAAAACATATTCTGATTGTTTTTATATTTTAGGATAATGATCTATGAGTCATTTGTAATGTGTAAAATTCCGTTTTAGCTCATTCTGATTCATTGTGTGACTCCAACTGCATATTTTTTATTCAAAATTGACATTAATCTTAGTAAAAAAATAACTAACATACTCCAAACTATGAAAATAATTAAGATTGTTTTATTACTTTATAAAAATCATAGATACAACATTTTTTTGTAGGGATCATCCACACCTTTATATAAATCAAAATTTTACCGGTATATCATTAATTGTGTCTTTCTAATTCAAAATTTATAGTGATGTTAGTAAAGAACAACGACACACTCAAATCCAAGAAAACTTATTCTGATTGTTTTCATAAATTTGGATAACGATCCATGAGTCAATTGGGATGTATATCATTCATATTTACATCAATATGATGAATGTGTTGACCGATATGAATCATATTGCCCATTTTTATTCGATAATGACATTAATTTTTTTAAAAAAACTACTAACATACTCAAAACTGTGAAAAAACGTTTTGATTGTTTTGGTACATTATGAAAATGATCCATATGCCATTTTCATCATTCATAGATTAGCCACACCTCAATTTGATGAAATGTGTGACCGGTATGACTTCAAGTGTTTCATTTCATTCAAAATTTACATTAATTTTTATAAAAAATGAATGAAATACTCAAAACTAAGAAAACACATTATGATTGTTTTGATACATTAGGAAAATGGCCCATGAACCATTTAGGATGCAAAGCATTCTGTTTCTCATAAATCTGATAGAAGGTGTGATGGTATGACTCTAATTGTTTCTTTTTTTCAAAACTAACATTATTTTTAATCAAAATTACAACTTGCATACTCTATAATTGTGTTTTTATTTTCATGATTTTTTTATTCATATTTTATTTCATTTAAAATATTTATTTTTATCTTAATTTTGTAGTTTTTTTTCTACTTCTCCTAATGAAATGTTTTATTTCATCACGCTACACCTATTTTTGGTGATGCAATGTGATTAAGAATCACAATGTATTTTTTACCTTTATCAGTGCTACTAAATGCACTGATAAATTGTTCCTTGATCAGCACTTTTAGATGAATTGATAAAGGACCCCATTATTGGGGCTTATGTAGGCCCTGATAAAGTCTATCTATATAAGCGCATTATGAAGCGCTGATAAATCGAATTTTATCACTGAAAATAAAAGAACTGATAAAATATTTTGTTTATCAGTGATTTTAAAATGCATTGATAGGTGTACTATTTATCATCGGAAAAAAAGAGCAATGATAAAATTATTATTTATAAGTTCTATTATTTACACTAAAAAATATACCAATTATTAGAACTAATTAAAGCGATGGACATTTAACCACGCCATGGTTATCCTTACTTTTATGTAGTTGATGAATGCCAATTCTTACGCTGTAATAGAGGGTTTTGTAGTTCTATGCCTTCTCTATGAAAAACACTGGATCACCCCATAGTGACACACTAGTCTAGATAAATCCTTTCTTCATCAGTCCATCAATCGGATCCTTAACACCCATAACAAAGATGGTTCCATCTGATAAGGATCCATCAAAATTAGACAAGCACTGAGCTATGATTATATCCCAAACTCAATGTTACTCTGAGGGGGATGATTCAGAACCTCCTTAGGGAAGACCTCTAATAATTCCTCAACTGCCCTGGGAGCCTCCCCCATCTTAGCATCCACTGATTCCATTGATAGCTCATCCAAAAAAGAGAGAAAGTGATTTAAACACTGAATTCCTACCTGACAACTATATTTTCTATCGAAAGCCAGACATTGGAAATCCACATTTGATAACAAAAATATTATCCTAATGTAGTTGATAATGGAATACCAAAAATACAACTAGTCGATGCTGAAAATGACATCTTATCACCACATTTATAGGAACAACAGATCCTCATGTGACTGATGTGGTCACATCATTAGCCTATATCACTGAAACATTTCAAACAAGCTGGTCTGACTTCCGACTGGTGTACTCAGAACTAGGGGCAATAGAAGCCTCTCTATGTCTAGACCTAGAGCATGGGATATAATGGGTGAAACAAAGGAGTTAAAAGATACTAAATCAACTAATGTCAAAACAAGGGTACTAAATAAACCAATCGTACCTCTAACGATATCTAGTCCTTCTAGAAATACTGCCTCTGCTATATGTAACTGACCACACCCAACTCGTCTATCCCTTTACCGATGATCGGCTCCATGACCATGCCTTGGTTGAGGTCCCTAAATAACACCATGCGGCTGTACTCCACCTTCCCCATCTCCCCTCGGTGGAGCATGAGCTATTTGTCCCTGCTGCTAAAATGGACTAGGTGGAAACTACTGCTAAGTTGGTGCAAAACCAATCCACCTCCCCCATACTGAGCTTGAATGGCTACTAGAGACTAATTATGGATATGGATGTGAACCCTAAAAATGAAACATGTTTTCCCCAATCCCAAAGTAAAGGCATAGGGACCAAAATGTTGAAATGGGAACTCCTAAGATCGAATTACCATTGGTCGATACCTCGAAGCAAATGGTAGCTGAGATCTAATACTGGTTACCATACCACTCGATGAACCCTAATGGCTCCCCTCACATAGGGGACCTCCTCATGATTGAATCCTCTCAATCATTTCCACCTTCTTCTTAACCTCTATGTACTTAGACAACATAAAAATAGAAATTGTGTGCTAGATAGAAGGAAAAAGTGCCTCATCCAGGTGTCTCACATGATGCTCCTCATCCGGAAAGAGATATAGGAAAAAAAATGAAGGAGATAACCAAGATTTATTCCAATCTCCCATACTAACATACATTATTACGGGAGGGAGAGTAACTCATTTCCATTTTTAACGTTAAAGGTCAATGAATGTAATTTTTCTTGGAACTCATTCTTGAAATTTACACATAGAACGTTATCCTACTTTATCTCCCCTATTTATATCATCAATCATTGACACATATCTCTCATCATATGGCTCACTGCCAAAGGAACCTAGTACTCCATCGATTCCCGGGTTAAACTGAAGGTGATCTCATGATCCTTGAGCCAACTCTCCATCTACATGTCTAAAAAAATTGGCCTTGTTCATTCCCAAGGCCTTACATTAGAAATAATGAAAATATCAATTCCAATGGTCACCCACCTCCTTTTGATCAACACTCCTCCAATCAACCGGATCATCCTGATAACCCCTAACAGCAAGTGGATGATGACATGGTTCCTTATATGAAAAGGTAAACAAGGAACTCCTAATCCAAAGTAGTATGGAATTTTATTTGAGATTTATTTTAACTCACTTATCTTAATTTTTTGTCCATTTCAAATTCCACAAAACAACCCAATTCTGAAAAAATAAGTCATATGATGCATATACCTTTCCAAGGGTCTCTAACCTATAAATGGTGTAGCCTCATTTGGTCATTTGTTAGAACCATTGTCCCTATATCAGATCATGGGGGGTCCTAAAATCCCTCATCCTAGATGGTTCTACCTAGCCTATGTTACACACTATGGTTGCCTGAATCCATTTACCTACCATCCCATGAAATCTTCACTATGGATAACAACAAACTCCATCCTATATGTCAACCATCAGCTATGATACCATTCTGTCATGACCCCCCTCCAACTATTCCTCTACTATTATGGATGTGAATAAAGAGAGATAATGACTCCGAAGTCACTCCTCATTTAGGACCTGGGTTGGAGACAAAAGTAACAGTATAAACTATCATGAAATTGGAGGCATTTATATTTTTTAAAGAAAATAATTATATTAGAGAATATGGTCCATCCTATAACAACTCCATGAACATTATTCATAAAATAAACCCAATGTCCATCCCCCATGAATGTTTAAAAAGTAAAATGTCACATATTCAATAAAACTCCAAAGTATGTACCAAAATAAACCTAGGAAATGAAATGTCAATTGTCTAAATGTCTAAGATATTATGGTCCTTAAAGGTCCACAAAATCATCTCGGATAACTGAAAAATGTTTACTATACATACGGTGAGAATATGAGTATTCCAATTAGGAAAAACCATATCCACTTGTATACTTCTGAGATAAGAATATTGAGGCTACCTTGAGAAGACAACAGAACCCATCAGCTCCCAAAAAGGTATTTTACCCATCCTAACCTCACCATGATAGATTCAACAAGGACATGAGTCACATAAAGTAATATATTAATCACATAGATGATTTGGTTAACCCGAAAAACATTCTACAAGTTTATAAACTCATTCCAAATTAAACACATCCTCACTCTCAAAATTCTTCTGAAAGAACCATGTCACAACCCCCCCTCCACCCCGCCTCATATACTGGGGCCACACAGCTAGTCCTGTAACATGGTAAAACGAAGCACATCACATATCTCTTATGCAAAACAGGGCCTCATAGCTTGTATCATCACATGGGACAACGAAGCACATCATATCCCTCCCACATACACTTGGGCTCACAAAAATCCCCATCACATAGCCAAATGAATCATATCACATTCCTCTAGTAAACACCTAGGTCCCAAACTAAAAATCATTTCCAAGACACCTGGGAATGAAAACCACACCTCATTTGAATGATGTGTGGGAAAGCATAACTCTCCCACACACAACATGGACTCACACCTAATGTCATATAGAAAAATAAGTATCATGGTAAATTAATCCAAATCCCATTCCTCTATATTCAATACCCATATATTAAATAACATATTCATCCTTATATATAAGAAATATTTCTACTTGTTATTAATTGAGAAGCACCAATTACATCAACTAGCATTATTATTCGTTAATGTAATTCCTCCCAATACACCATATCAATAGTGAAAATACCCAACTCAAATCTACACCATGAAACACATAATAACCCAACCTGATCACATCCATTTTGTACAACAACTTCTATATATTCTATAATCAAACAATATCTCAAACTAAGATTCTATTTCCCCACCAAAACCACCACACATCATATATCCACTCCCACAAACATACTACAAAAAATTCAGAAAACCCCACACACCAAACACCACTACAAAAAACAAAGCAATGAATATTCATATATAACATTTCATCCATTATTTAATAATACTTATTAACCTTTGGTGTTATCGTAGAAACAATTTGATCCTATAGAATCAAATTATTAGCTGAGTGTATGTGGTTCACCAATTTCATAATAATTGTTCTATAAAAAATAAAACATTAGGAATTCTAGAATAATTAATTGGAGTGAAATCAAAGAACCCCAATTAAAATGAATTTTTAGTGGGGCATTAAGACAAAATAACAACAAAAAAATAACAAGAATATCAGACATCACTTCTCCCAAACAACACATATTGATCTCGAACCAATTAAATTATCATTCTTAATTTGGTATTACTCTATATTCAAAAGGAAGAAATTAATACACCGACCCCACATGATAAAAAATAGAGAGACAATGGAAAACCTATGAGGAAGAAGAAACTATCAACAATTCCATAATTTTCCAAAGCATAGGGTATACATACTGCATAAAAATCCTTACGGAAAATATGGTCCAATGGCTAAAACAAAAACAGATGAATCATTGTGAAAGAAAGGTTATGGAAATCTCACACCCATAAAAATGGAATTGCACAAGGAACATAATATCCCTTCTTTAGAGAGGATAAATCCGTAATCAATGGGATAAATGGTTTTTAAAAAGACAATAATGGTTGATCTTGTCTAAGACCACATTGTTTTGATGTGAAAATATTATATAATTTTTTAGAAATAACATATGATTCCAAACGGCTCCAAATAACATTAAATATGGAATTTAACTCATTTTACGTCAATGGAAATGTTATAGGGGTGAAATTAAAAAAAATAATAAAGACAAAATATTACAAATGAATCAATGTATGGTGAGTCACCAATACGAGACAACGATGGGAGTTACCAATGTGATTAACTATTCAGTAAGCTAATAGTACAAGCTACTAGTGTGATCTGTCATTGCGAGTCACCGTTCATATATCTACTAGTGAAATCTATCAATGTGATTCAACCATTAAAGTCACCGTTGTGACTCACCATTCTAACTCACGAGTCCTGAATCATTGTTATGACTCACAATTCAAAGATAACATCATGACTAACTGGTGTGACTCACTGTCCCTAGTCACCTTCATGACTCAAATTTGAAACTCACCATCACAACTCACCATCAACGTCCTACCATTGTAGAACCTAAAAATCAGTAAAAATGAAATGGGTTGAAAAAAATACCTATGATTTCCCAAAACACATTTACCGATAGTTTTTCACAAATTAATTGACCGATGATGTTTGGAATATTACATCCAAGTGTAAAACCATGTAATCATGACAAATCATGTATAATATTTCTAAATAATGAAATATTTCTCTCAATCAATGACACCTTTGTTATATCTTTATTTCTTCATAAAGAAAATGTATTTAAATCCATCATGATGGTTCAAAATGTGTTTATGAATTCACATAGAATATCCCAAAGGATTTTAAAATTAGGTGTTTGGTATGACCCATTTTCAATCCCCAGTTCTCCATTGATTCTATCAAAATACATCATTTTCTGTATTTTTAAACCTAGCCACATCTATTCTAGAGCCACATCCACTAGTTGTATCTAGACAGGGTTGTATCTCTAGTAAGTCAATCTGTTTTCCCTTTACCAAAATCCCTAGATATATTTATATTCATTGACCCATTATTAGACTTATCCTTATATATTCAATTATGAATCCCACTAACATTATTTCATTCTAGTTCTTATTGATTATATAAATTATTCCTTTGATACAGATTATATTGTCCCATGATTCTCAAACATGGATATTTCATATTTTTATATGAATATTCAGTATATTACATTGAAACACAACTAATGAATATGTGGATTTTTGGAAAATTAAAAAAAATTCTAATATAGTGAATTATTTTATGTGTTTCCCATAAATATATTTTCTTTAAGTAATATTTATATACAGGCACTACATAAATTCATTTTTAATAAAATGGGGAATAGAAAGATTAGAAATGTTTAGATCAGATGCTCATTATAGGTTAATGTAAGATATATCAATCAATGATCATATGAAATTACAATATAATAATTTGGGCAAATGATCATGAAAATAACTTATGAAGTTCATTAACAACCTATCATAGCTCATAAACATGATTAATAGAATAATAAATTATCATTTATCAAAATGTAGCCCATAAGAGTAGTAAATCATCATAAAAAAATCAACAACTATAATATCATCTCATAAAAGTGTGTTCCCATGATAAATATTGAAAATTATTCCATATGTAATGGTAAAATAAAAATTATATAATCATCTTGGATCTGGATATATCACTTATTTCCCATTGGGGATTAGGATATACCTATTTCAAATAGTGGATCAGGACCCACATATTTCTCATTGTAGATCTGGACATACCATTTACTAATATTATATTAGGACAAACCTTTTTTCCATATTCGATCAATCCAATAGACTTGTTTACCATTTTTACCTCATGAGATTAAATGATTTTTTCATTGCATTGTTGGAATATATTGGTCCACCTGTTACATAATGAAAATAAAAAATATTTATTCTAAAAGATCATAAAACATTCATTATATCATAACCCATGAAATTAAATGTGTTTCATTATCATTTTATCAAATCAAAACCTATGGAAAATAGACAAGATTCATAATCATTTCATCATTTAATCATAGAATAACCCATGTAAAGAAAGAAGGTTTCATTAGAATTATGTCATGGTATAAATCATGTAAGAGAGATGGGATTCATAAACATTTTTTTATAATAAAATAGGTATGGAATGAGTAATGATGGTATCCTTAATTCATATCACTAATAAAAAATAGGTAACATCAAAATAAGTCATCATATATGGAAAAAATATTTAAATACAACATTGGAGATTTCTAGAGGATAATAGCTTTTCATTAAAAAATAATTTCTAAAACACCAATGAATTTAAAAATCCTTTTCTGAAAAATAACCTTAAAAAATATAAATGATTATTTTAAAATCATTTAAAATATTTCTTGATGAAAATATTCCTTTCTACATTAAAACCCAATTTTTACCACATAAAACATTTTGTACATACTTTTGTTTTTAAAAGAAATTGTTTTAAATTTTAAATTTACCAAATAATAGTGATGTAATTTTATATTATATTAAATTTTGAAAAATTTAATAAAATATTGTAATCATTGTGTAGTTATGACAGTATGATAAACATTTCATGTCCTTAATTTTAGAAAAAGTTTCTTTTCATATTTTTGTTAAATTCAATGTTTGAAATACATTTTAAAATTATATGAAGATTAATTTTAAAATGTTTTGTAAAAATTTTAACATGGGTAAAAATTACTATTATAAAACATTTAAATAAATATAAAAATCATTTCTAAAATACATGGTTTGGAACGAAAAAGATATTTCGAGTTAAAAAATGATATTTCTTAAAAACATTATTTTTGAAATATAGAGTACATAAAGTGTATAAAATGATGGTGAAATATGTATTACTATATATTATCTAGAATATTTTTTAAACTTTAAGATAATTCATGATAGTTTGATCCTAATTTTTCAACATTTAAACTTAAACAAATACAATCCTGAAATATTTATTACTATATATTATATAAGATTATAACCTAACATTTGTCTTAATGAAGTCAAATTGAGATAAAAATACCATAGTAACTTGATAACTTTGGATCCTTAAACCCCCATGAATGATAGAATATAAAATGGATATTAAAATGAAAATAATTTTAATTATAATCATCATAAAATATAGTCATAGATTGTATAAAATGAAAATAAATGAAATAAGTTGTGAATATGACATGAGTCCCACATAAGTGAAATGTGAGACAGAAATCCCATTACCTAAAGTCATGACTTCCATCATGCTCACTAAAACCTAATTTATAATTTAAATAATATTATTATAAATATTTTTTCACAAAAATATTCATATATAACATACTATATAAGATTTTATTATGACCTTTTATTAGCTTTTTATTAAAAATTCCATGTTAAAGTTAATTTTTGAGTAATAAATTTTTTGTTTTCCATATATGTTATGATTTTCTTTATTTTTGGAAATCATAACATCATAATGGTTCCATAATCCCCATAATTATTTGAATATTATATAAATTTCATATATATTAATCATATATGTATCTATATTAATCCATTAAAATTATTGATATAAAATGAAACACACCATTCATGTAGATGTTATGTCGTACATACGCATGAATGTTCAATCCATTTTCCATCTGATTGAATGAAATAAAATTAAATGATATATATCATAATTAAATAACAACATTAAGGTAATATATATAACAAGTGGTTATTAAAATAATATTTAATAAATCCCATGTAAGGCATGAATGAATCACATCGCTTTGTGTAGCGATAGTCCACCATACAGGCGAGCATCCATACCATATTCAAACTAAATGTGTATTATACACGTAAGTGTGATATACTATGTAAATAATAATATAAAATCATAAATATCATATTTAATCAATAAATACATCATTACTTCCTAGAATGATAGGTCATAATGGAAAACATACAATATCAGTTCGTGAGGTGAACATTTTTTGTACACATGAATGATTGTTTAATTACCAATTCGATGGAAGTGAAGATAGTCGTAGGTCATGAACAAATAATAAATTAGTATTTGTATGTTGTTGATAGTTATTTTATTATGTATTTATATTAAAAAAATTGAATGAGGTGGAGGAGAAAACAAAAAAAATACTCTCCATGATGAATATTACCTCTTCTATGAGTATCCTTTTTTGGTTTTCACTAAACTCCTTACAAGGATGTATATCTACCAAAACTAAGTCTTTTAGGATGGATTTGGGGATAATTTTCAAATTTATATCGGTATATATTAGCCTAACAAAAATAAGTTATATTTGTGGCAAAGAGAGAAGAGGGGTTTGTGTGTTGGAAGTGGGGGAGATGAGATAATTGGAATTTTTAAAAAGAATTGAGTTCTCCCATATTTATTGCTTGTAAAAGGGTTCTAATAATGATAATTTCTCAATAATATATGGTACATGGTCTAAAATTTTCAAGAAAATGTTTATTTTGTAAATTTTATCTATTATTTTTATCGACATTAAATTTTGTTTAACACTCCGGGGTAAACCCATTTTTACCTTAACTAGAGTAATTAATTTTTTCTACATTCACTATTCATTTTGATAAAACATTATGTCGAAATTATTAGATAATATATATTATTGTTATTCTGAATTTTTAATCCATCTTTCTAAATTATTTTCATATAATTGGAAAATTTTAATTTATATTTAGTCTTGTAGACGACATGAGAAAGAAGGTTTTTATAAAGAAAATAATGAACAATTAACAATGTTTTTATATGAAAATTTATAAATAATTTATTTACAATGATCTAAATTTGAATAATAGAATTATAATTAAACTAATTTTAATTTAAAATAATTTTAAATTATATTTTTACATTATAAATAAATTTAATGATATTGATGTCTTCTATTAAAACTCAGTACTGTTAATTATTCATCAAAAAAGATATATTTTAGAAAAAACCCTAAAAACAACCTATTTTTTTAAAATTATAAATTCAAAAATAATTTTTCATGATTTTAATAAAATTTATATATTTGGTAAAAAATAGTTTTCAATTATGTGTTCAAAGTGTGAAATAAGTGTTCTTAAAAAAATTTGTTTTTGGGAAAACACTTATTATTTATTAAGATGTTTCTTATTTTATTTATAATAAATAGGTAACTAAAAATTGTGTGTTCAAATATATTTTAATAATTTTGTAAATACTATACATACCATACATTCCAATAGCTTGGAAATATATTAATTTACAATATTAATTTTATATTGATGTTTGGAAAAATACAAAAATATGTATAATGAAATCTATTGAAGAAACTCATTATTGATTATAAAATAAGATAAACATAGTGTTGTGGGGAACTAAAAAAACAACTAGGGTTACATGTATCTTAGGATAAACTAGAAATTTTGTGTAATTAAAATTATTTAAAATGGACTGAATTTATTTTATAAATAATTCACCAAACCTTAGGGTGATATATTACTCATATGTCCTAGTGCATCACCATGGGGTGAAAATTTTCTTTTCATTAATAAGAATGATTTATCAATGAATATCTTATGTGATTGTCATGAACATAAAAAGATCACTATCTAGTAAAACTATCTTCTAGACCATATCAATTACTTGTTTGATAAACTTTATAAAGCCCAATAAATACCCAAGATCGACCATGGTTCGAGATATCATAAATTGTGGGTCTTGAATGGGGATATACCCAAGTTAAATTTTTTAATAAAAAATGGATACTATTAATTTATTGTAATGTCTTCTGGTCTAAATACTACCATTGTATCTTATTGCATATAATGAATAGAGTATTTAGATATTAACTTGATTATTTTTTGGTAGTAACTATAGATGATATTTTTATATATTCAATAAGATGGTTAGAGAATGATGATCATTTTAAATTTATGCTGATGAACTTTATAAAGGATAATTTTAATGAAATTTTTTCATTTTTTCTTTTTTTTCCTTCAGAATGATTTATTCTTGGATCATGTAATCTCTTGTGAGGGTATATCGATGTATGATATAAAGAATAATGTCATTGAATAATAAACTAGACAAACTATGGTAACCAAAATACATATTTTTCTTCTTTTTTATGAAAATTGCTGACACATTGTGATAGATTTCAAAGCACTATCTAATCCACTGACCAAGTTGACTCAAAAGGTAGCTATGGTCTAATGGAAAAAAGAATGTTAATAGAATTTAAAAGAGTTGAAGTGAAGGGGGTTCATTTCTCCTTTACAAACACTTACCTATAGTGTGGAAGTGTTTGTGAAATATAATGTTTTATAAAATAAGTTATTGAGAGTTTTTTGGATGAAGAATGATATGTTGATAGAATATTCCCCACACCGATTGAAAATATTTCATAAAAAGTGTTCGACTAAAAATTTGGAATTATTTATGGCATGTTTTAATTAAATATATGTAGGCATTATCTTATGGTGAAATATGTGACATATATACAAATAATAAAATATTATAATCTATCATTATGAATAAAGAGATGAATATGTCACATGGAAGATGGTTGGAATTAATTAATGATTACAAATATTTAATAAATTACCACCCTTGAAAGACACACAAGGTGGAAGATGCTTTGAGTTGGAATTACCTTAAATTTTTTTCCATGATGAGTATTAATAGAGATCAAATACATTTGGATTATTAGTTGGAACCAAATATTCTGAGGAAAGGGGACAAATACTATCTTTCTTCGAGTAATGTACATCTATAAATTCGTATGCAAATTAATAAGTCACAATAGGATGTCATTGATGTGAGAAATTGTTTGAAAAAAATTCCCAAGTTCAACATTGATTGTGATGGAATGATGAGTTTTAAGAACCAATTATGTGCCTCATCCATACTATACATGAAGGAGTTTTTTTATGAAGCTCTTTGTTCTTCATTCGTCATTCATTCTGGAAGTAAAAATGTTTATAGTGATCTGATGAATTTATTTTCATGGGACAACAAGAAATGTGATATTTTATAGTATGTATATAAAATCATATTATAAAAAAAATTTCATCATCAAAAACATAATTCTAATGGGATATTACAACTATTAACCATACCTAAATGGAAAATTAGAATAATTAAAATGGGATTCATAGTCATAATCACAAAAAAACTAGAGGGATTTTTTTTTGTGTTTTAGTAAATTTACATATGAAGTGAAACAATTAATTTCCATAACAGGATATTACCATCTTGATCAACATTACACGTTATTCAATAAGTGGTAATAAAGAATATAATATCACATTCTTTTGTACTTTATTGGGTTCTGTGTATTCTAATAAAGTTTTGAAGAAGTTTTCAATATTCATTGGATAAGAATATTAGTTTCAATAGAACATATTGTCCTATGAATTATGGTTATTCTTGGAGATGAATTCAAAATTTGAAAAAAATTTAAGAGATTTATCTATAGATTTCAATGGTGGTTGGGATCAACCCCTTCAAGAAGTGTAATTTTATTTTAAAAATAACTTTTAATAAATCATTTATATAGATAATTATGAATATTTTTATGGTTTTAAGTGAAGAAATCCTATATAATGGGATTTATTTTGATAAATAGTGATATTCGGGCCTGATGAAGATGAAATGAAATTCAGATAAGGTTAAATCAATTCATAAGCACATAGTAGAAGCTCAAAGTTGATAAAAAAAGAGATGTTGATAGTCATCATATAGATATGGTGTTCGATGTTGGTGAAAAGGTATTCTAATAAATATCTACTTGGATAAAGGTTATTATATTTAGTATGAAGTGATACTTGATCCTTATATATACCACTTATTTTGAAATTATTTATCATATTGGTATGTTATCCTATCTTTTTTCACTACCACTAAATCTCTCTCAAGTTGACAATGTGTTTCATTAAAATCTGATGACTATTTACATAAATGATAATTCACATGTAATAAACTAAATGGTCCTACCATATGAGATAGATATATCTTATTATGAACAAATAATGGAGATTTGAGATCATATTGAGAATGTTCAATAAAACATTCCACCCAACTACTCTATGTTTTTTTTAAAACCTAAAAATAAAAAAAATATACATGGGAACCTGATGATGTGATAACATTGATATATCCTTAGATATTCATATATGAGTTATTAAATTTAAATGTACTAATTAATTTTATGGGTGTATAATTCTACTACTTAAGATTTTATTATATAGTTCTCTAGAATTAAATTGGATCGACTTGATTTCTATCATTACATGAAACACCGAGTTTAAAGAAATCATGTTATACTATTAAAATATTATTATATTATGTGGAAACTATAATGTATCAATTCAAATGGTGTGTATAAATATTATTAGACAAATTATGAAATATATACAATGTCCCCACTTAATAAAAATTTATTATTTAATTCTTAATAAAAAACACACAATTTTTAGTTAAGTTATTTTATTCTTTAATAATGCTTTATATTATATTTTTTTCTTTTCATGAGTGAATATTATAATTAATTTTTTTAAAATTAGAAATTAATTTTAATAAAAATGATATAATTTTTGAAACCACTATATCAATATTATAATTTGTTTATGTTTTTTATTATCTAAAATAATTTTTTTTCATTGAATAATGAAAAATATATATTTCTACTGAAAACTATACACTTATTTTAATATTTTTCATAAGTTATATTTTGTGTTAAAATTAATTTAAAAATTAGGTAGTTATATTATATTATGAATAATATTTTAATATTCATTGGAAATTCTTTTTTGTTCAATTTGGTACAAAACATTGTTATGTATAATGTTAATTTTTATAAAAAAACATATTTTCATTGCATTTTGTGATTTTCTATTTAATTAATATCAGCCACTTATGTGAATTACATTGTGAATAATAAATTATATATTTATAAAGGATATTTTCATGTTTATTAAATAGATTCGTTTAATATTTTGGTCATTATAATATTAACCATTGTAATTATTTTTCACCTTAGTAAGTGTATAACTTATAAAACATGCTTAAAACATTGAGATAAGTCTTTAATATTTCTGTAACACATGCGAGTAACCTATTGGATGAGTCTATCATAGCCATGTTCTTCCATGCATCAAATAGATATCCAAATGGTTCCATTTTCCTATATTTTTATTTGGAAACTAATTAATATTTTATCATAGTAAGTTATTTTGTATTTTTAGTGATGGAAAATTTATATTAAATTCATATTCACCACTCAATGGTATTTATTCACTTTAAAGAAAAATAAATAAGTGATTTTAAAAATATTAAATGTAAATAAATTTGATTGAATTATTAATTTCCATGAATTATAGATAAATATAACATATTAAGGAACTATAAATGTTTTATATTTGAATTCCATTAGTATAATGTTAGTTTCAAAATCAAAATAAATGAATAGTTCCAATATAATATTAATAAAACTTTATAATAAATAATATTTTTTAAATTAATTTTAAGTACATAAAAATATAATTATTGTCCAATTGATAAGTATGTGGTCGAAAATGTTAATTATGTCCAATTCATGAATTACTTTTTCTTTTATGGAAACACCCATGACTCTTAATGAGTAGAGAACATTGATATTGTGTTAATTTTGTAAATGGTTAATAAGGGGTTAAATCTAAGAGATGTGAGTAAACAAATAACAAAAAATTTGTTACAATTTTATTGGATGAGATTAATTACACTAATAATCACTTTATGTTAAATTAATATCATATTCGATCCATTTTTTTGAAAATTAAATTATATTAATTATATAATCTTTGTGATTCCACGGATCTCACCACCACACACATGAATAAGCACATCCTATAATTCATTATTCATATTTTTATTGTCATATATTGACCAATACCTTCCCTAAAATCAACTTATCATTCTTCACCCCATGATAGATAATTTGGACCCTCTAAAAGACTATCATTTTATTGCTCCAGATGCTAGCCCAAAAAGGATTCTAAAAATAGAGGTATAACTCTCAACTGATAATTTTTATATTTATTTCTTATTATAAATCCTATAAATATTTTATATCTATGATTAAATAAATTAATAATTATATTAAATATAATAACTTTTTATTATGGTTATTTAATAACTATTATCTGACTTCTTCCCATCCATTTGAAAAGGATAATGGTCTGCATGCGTATGTGTGGACTACAACCCAAACGAATTGTTGTGATTTGTTTTTCAATTTATTTTTACATGAATTATAATAAGATTATATTTTTTATTATAAACTATATATTTTATATAATAAATATTCTATAAATACTAATTATTATTTATGTTTCTTTTTTTCTATCTATTGAGAAAATATGTCTTCTATATTGGGTAGTGTAGACTATTGACCCCACAAAGTGATGAGAATATTTTAAAATCAAAACTTTATAAGAATTTTTATAAAAGTATATATGATAATTATCACTTTGAAAAAATTATCGAAATTTTTTAACCATGATCTATGTATATGGATAGGGACCTCAAATGTACAACATGCCTGAAAAATGATCCACTTATCACATGAATAAATGATGTTAAACACAAACTGTTAATAAATTAATGATAAAATGTTATATGTTAATAATATATGGTATAAATTATATGAATATGATTCCCTAGTACATTTATAATAAATATATATTTAAAATAGTGTTTTTTTATTTCATATTAATAAAAAAATACTTGAGGTTAAGGATTTACATCTCAATTACATATTAGTCTTTATTATTTATGACTTAATTTAGAATGGGGAAATTATTTGATCCTTATATTAAAAATAATTTTAATTCAAATTAACATCTATAAATTTTAGGATAATATCTATTTTAATTTAATTTTCCTTATATTATACACTCAGGATATCAAAATATTATTTTTAATGAAAACCATTTATGTTTTTCTATTTTTTTAGAAATATTTATCTTCAATGTCCATGTTTATTTTAAATGATTCAAAAAAATTCAATATTCTCCAATGAAATTTTAAAATCAATTAACCAATTTATTAATTTTTATAAAAAAGTATCAAGGGAATCTTCTTGTCTTTTTTAGAATCAAGATCTTAGTTATTTTCAGAAAAATGTGAATGGAGACATTATTTTAACAGACATGGAAAGTACAAAATTTCCTTCCCTAATTACTTTCAGGGAATTGAAGATTATTTTATATATTTCTATGTTGATATTAAATACATTATTTCCTCAATATTTTTGAAATGTTTATAATTTAAGGATGTTATCTCAAATAGAAAATTGTTTTCCTCTAGAAATATCTTAATTGATATTTTAATAAAATCATCATCTTTAATAAAATACTTTTATGTTAATTATGATTTAATAGGTATATTATCCAATGGTACTATCCTTATTCTTTACCTAAATGGTTTATCATTAAGATGATGATATTTTAATGAAATCCATTTATTTTTTATTGTTTATAAAACAATTAAATGATGAAATATTTATAAAAGGAATCATATTTCTATGAGTAACTGTATAAATATACAATAAATATTTTTTATATTGGGGAAAACATATATATTGTTTTAATTATTTGATGGGTGGTCCCATAACTATATATACCTCCAATAATTTGTGTAAAGTTTTATATCACATGATATAGTAATGGGATTCATGTTCATATGCTTGATCCATGACAAGAAATATGTTGATATGATTGATCTATTATTTGAAATATGTGATGATTCTAGATCCATAATGGAATAGGAAATAGGTGTTGAGGCTTGATATAGATTGATTTTATAGTCTCAGTTGATGATCATGAAAAATGAATTTGTTTCTATATATATGATGGTGCCACACTCTTTTGACATGTTTTAAAACTTATGATCTGGACATGCAGTTCATGATTTATTTATGATTATTCCTCACTCTTATGATTAATATCTTCTAAAAAGAGGAATCCTTATTCCATGACTCATTTATATAATATATGACATATGGGGATTGAATTTTTTATGTTATGTTTAATATCACATACCCCTCTACTTATATTATAATTTAATATTATTATATATTGATATATCCAATTTTTACTATTACTAAGTAAATAGTATTATCATTTATTATATTTCCCTTCCATATGATATGAATAAAATATTTCTGTTTTGTATCTCAACAATGGTGAAATGTTTTAACAGAATTATTAGAGATAATGTAGAAGGTTTCAAATGAATATGGCAATGTGTTTAGTGTCCTAATGATATAATCTATTATGGTTCTGGTGTGGTCCATTATAATATATATTGAATATTAACATAAAATGATGTAATAATTATGTTTGAAAATATCTAGTATTTATACTCTATATAAACAATAAAACTATTTTTTCAATAATAAAAATCCTTATTAAAAGAATATAAAATGGATAGATAGATATTTAGAAGTCAATTTTTAAATAAAATCATCAAAAAATATTTTCGATGGATCTTTCATAGTGGATTCATATCTCACATTATATGGGATTTAGAAAACATGGAATATATTAAAAATTAAAATGGATGATTTGTTATCTTTTTAATTGATCTTTCATTAATGGTAATATAAGATGGGTAAATAATTATTGGGAAGGAAAATTTGAAAACAAAACACACCCTTTATATTCATCAAAAAATTCAAAATATATTATGTCTGTCTTACAATTTGGAAGAAGTCCATTAAGTAATTTTTGGATGGTTGGGTTCTTAATTAAAAAAATTTATAATAGAAGAGTGGGGAAGACAAGATATCATATTAGATTTAATTTATTTCATATTGGTGATTGTAGATATTAAAGATATCTTAGAATAAATCAATATAATTAATTATGGAATACATGTCTTTGAAATTCCCTCAAAAAAATGAACATGATCACCAAAGTAGACAATTTTTATGATATTTATTTTCTTAAAGGATAATGATATTGGTGGTTATCGACATTCTAAAAGGGGGTGTTGTTAACGCTTTCCAGAATATGATTCAAATTCAATATACTAAAACCATGTATCTCATTCATTTTAGATCATTTTGGGATTATTATAAATAAATAAATAAATGTTAGTAATAAATTTATTGATTTAATTGATGAATTCTCTCATATTACATATGTTGTGTTTTTAAAACCCAATTCGGGGCCCTTAAGAATATATAAATGTTTTAAATGAAATAGAAACAAATACTTTAGTTTGTCTATCAATAAGTTCTAGACTGCTCATCGAAGTGAGTTTACAAAAGAAATTTTTAAATAGTATTTATAGATTTGTGGAATCTTATAATAACTGAATTCACTATACACATAAAAACAAAATGGAGTAGCTGAAATAGATAATTTTTATTTATTCATGATTTCTTAAACAATTCGGGTCAAGCATGATGCTGAGTAGAATTTTGGAGGAAACCTATTGGTGTATGAGTTCACAACTAAATTGAATTAATACATAGACTCTATTAAGGTAATTAACATTATATGAAGTATTAAAAAAATATCAACATTTGAACTACAGTTTTTGTTTTGGAAAACCATCTATTAGCAATGTAAAAGGTGAAAATATTGGAAAACTTGATCCAATAGGTGTCACTATAATATTTCGTTATTTTACTCAAAATAAATAAATATATATATATATATTTTATAATTATTTACTTAGAAAAATGATTTATAAATTTAATGTGAATGAATTGGATCATTCAACTATAGAGGGTACATATAATGAAATTATTCAAAAAAAATGATGTTTATGATATTTTTTCCAAAGAAACAAATTTTATTTTAGTTGGTGATGATTTGTTTTGAAAATATACATGTTGTAGAGGAAGATTAAACTATTTCATGTGATTAGGAATATCCTAATTTATCTCATCCACGGATAGAGAGTAATGTGTATGTCTAAAATAATAATGGAAATAAAAATTAATAGTTATAAACTAGGATAATTATAAGAGAAAACTCATAATAAATTATCTTCTTATGATAAACCTTAAGATGTAGAAGAATAATCTAATACTTAAGAGGTGGTTGTTTCTCTGAATTATTAATTGGATTAATTCATGAATAATGCAACATGGGAGGTAGTTCTCAAACACGATGACAAGAATGTGATTGAGAAAAACCTGGTGTTGAAAAATAAGTTGAATGAAAATAGATAGGTGGTGAGAAACAAATCATCATTATTGGGTAAAGGATATTCAATTGTTGAAGTAATGGAATTTGACAGAATTTTTTCAAAATCTTCAGCTATTGAAACAATTAGATTTTATCTAACTATTTCTACCAAAAGGAAATGACATATTTTTTTAAAAGGTTGTGAAGTCATCATTACAAATTGGTGAGGTAGATGATGAGGTATATATTATAATGACATGGGGTTTACCTCTTTTTTGATAATGTAATATTAATTTTATGTTAAATATGTCTATATATGGGTAAAATCTATCCCTATGATCTTGGTATTATGATCTTGACACCTACGTGGAGAAGATAAATTTTAGAATATAAAGGGTGGAAAATAATATCGATGTCGTGGATAATAATGAGGAATATATAACTATAATAGTTTATATAAATGATATAATATTCCTTAAAAAGAAATAATAACTATGTGATATATTTACATATGAAATGATGAACATTTTTGAAATTTCTATTCTATGATATATGAAAAACGTTTTTTCACTATAAATGTCTCAAGATAGGGATCACATTTTTATTTCTCATGAGAATTATTCTATGGAAACAATTAAAAGGTTTAACATGGAGGATTTACAATTTCTTTCAACTCCAATATTAATAAGAATAATGCATCAAATGATGATCAATGAAAGGATTTGGATTCTAGAGAGTTCAGAAATTAAATCATAAATATATTATATCTCAGAGTTCAAGACTATATTTATTATATTCTGTTACAGTTTATTCTTGTTAATAGTGTTCCCCATAAGAGTATCATTTTATTTTAATAAATATTATTCCAGGGAATATAAAATTCCTAATGGAAAACTATTTTAAATGTGAATTCAATTGAAGTTTGAACATGATTTTTTTATAATAATTCAAATTTGGATGGTTGAGTTAATGATAAAAGATGAAAATTCAGTGAACCTTTATTCCTTGGAGATATGTGGGGTTTTTAGAATAACATAATGCTGGAAGGAGTCAGGTTGACGAAGTTTTAGATAGAATATGTGTATATTGAAAACTCAAATAAGAATCTAATGTGGATAATTATTCAGTTATAAGATCTCAATGTTAAGGTTAATTTGTCACTATATTTTATATTTGAAAATAAAATTGATATAAATTTTCAATTGATCTTGTAAAATATTCTAGAGTCCTGAAAATTGATATAAAATATAATATCATTAAGGATAATGTTGATAAAAATGAACTAAAACTGAAATTGGTTCCACTAAATGGGAAAATAGATTATGTGTTCACTGAGAAATTTTCTAGATATATATTTCAAAATATGAGGATGATATTTTTAGATCAACCTAAACATTCTTAAGGATATGGTTTGGTGTTAATTACCCTCCCTTATCGTTTCATTGAATATTTTTTTAATTGGGAATAAAATAAAAATGAAACATAATTTTTTTATGTCCGTCATACTAGGTGTTGTTTTAAAAGGGGATAATATTAATGGGGAGAATATACATTGATATGCATATCTCATTTTATTGAGTATATAGGTAGAGATAGTATATAAAAACGGGTAAGTTTTGATTTTATCATTTATCACATATGAACAATTTTAACATTTTTATCGAAATTCAAATGAGGATTTGTTTATTAAAGGTTCTATGGTCAAATATATAGAGTTCATGATATTTTTAATGTGATGATGATTGTAATGATATTTTTATAGACTTTTTTTGATTATATGATGAATTGAGGAATTATTTATCAGATAAATATTTCATGTAATTATTTTCTCATGTAGTATCATTTAATCTTGGTGAATCAATAATGATGTTTTTGAAAGGATTAATCATTTATCACTAATATTATGGAAACCATGAAATATTTATTAAAATATTCTTATTACCAATATAAAGTTCTCTAAACTAAGTTTAAAATTGTTTGGTTGTGATTTATTTATAATAATTAAATGGTTAATATTAATTTATTCCCCTTGGTTTGGAATAAAATATAAATGGGTAGATTATGAAGATCAAGTCATGTGGTTTTGGATAAGTCCCTCTATATTGTGGTATGTATTAAGAGAAAAAATGAGTATGGTAAAAGTAGATATTATTCATGTGCTATATTTTATTTCCAACACCAAAATAATTTTTAAACATTATTTTTAAAGATACCAAAAAATTAGGTTTTGATGTTATTTTTGGTATTGGTTTTGAATATATTCGAATGAATTTGGAGTCATTTTGAAGAAGTCCTGAATTTTGAGTAAAATATGTAAATTTTAAATTTCTTGAGAATTTCGTATTACTTTTGTCAATTTTTATGTCTTCCTAATTGATTTTTTATGCCTTTATCTTTTAATATGACCAACATGATTTTGTATGAATTCTATATATATTTCATGTACTTCCGATTTTTTATAACTTCATGACATAGTTCATAATACTTCTTATCAATTTCATATGACTTATTGACTAAATTTATGAATATGAGTCTCTTGTGTGACATCAAAATACATATGGTATTATATTTTTCATAATTTTTTGAAAGGAAAATAATTTTTATAAGATTTTATTATAATATAAGAACAATTGTTTGGTGTCCTTGATGATATGTATGAAACTAAATCCCAATTAAAGAAAAATAAAATTAAGTCATATGATTTGAAATGATGTGTTCTTCATAATGGAAAATATCACAATCAATTATTATGATTAAATATGTTATTTTAGAGATCAAAATCCAAAATTAAATGGGTTATGTCGATAAGATATATGATGATATTCAGGAAATATTGGTTTCATTATATTGTTTCCCCATGAAATAATATATTTATGTACGTTTTAATTATGTTACATTATCATGTACAGAAATAATAATAATTACAATATTTCAAAAAAAAGTTTACTACTACATTTCTACCAATTATATTATAGTTAAATGAAGGTATGAGGAATGAGATGTTTGTTATTTTTTATCATCAATTCCTTAAGTAATTTAAATTAATAATTCTATAACTATAATATTCAAAGATTATGATCAGAAAAGATATCAGACTTTATGGAATATTATTCACATTATATTCCATGAATAAATATTCTTTATTAAATAAAGAATATTCTTTATCATGAGAACTAGTAAAAACATATCAGTTGAGTGGGATATGATGATCACAATATACATTATGGTAAAATTAACTGTTTCTTCTATGAAAATAACTTGATAAAAGATATCACAATGAAGATTTAGTTTTCCAATTATGTTGTAATGTATATTGTTTTGTATAAAAATTGATTAAAATACTTTTCTTATGAATGAAAATAGTACGAAACATTCAACAAATCCAATAACACTATAATGACCTATAATAGGAAGACATATCAATTTTTTAAAAACCATTTATCATTTTAATGTTTTGAATACACTTTTTTGTGGGATTCATTAAATAAGTGTCAAGGGACATAAAATTTGATTGTAAACATCATTCCATACTTATTGAAATTACATCATTATTCTAGTTAAGAGTGTGATCTTGAAGGAATCAATATCACACCATGGACTATACATCTATTATTTATCAATAAGAGCTATAAATATTCTGATTTTTATTATGTTGGTGTGATTTATTTTCATAACGAAGTTAAAATCACTATAATATACATAGTGGAAAATTTATATTATATGAGTCTATAAAAGAATATATATCATCGATTCATCATAATACTTCATCAGTTATGTTAAATAATATTATTTCATTGGGATTCTTGGAATCCTTGGACGTAACAAATTTAGTGTTGTTTTCTAATTATTGATCAGAATGTGATCATAATTCGATTAATTTACCTCTTCCTTATAGATCATATGATTCTAAATGATTTCTTTTATTTTCATATCATTGACGTGTGTAGACTATATGATGGAAATTGATGTTATTTTCCACTTTAAGGATAAAACTATAAGGAATTTTAGTTCCAAATTAAATTCTGAACTATGTGTCCCTAATGAAGAACAATTATTGAGAATTTCAGAAATTCTACAATTCATCTTATTTATAATTTTACCATTTATCATCCACAAGGTGTTAAACATGAGTTTAACAGTATTATATTGTAATTTACTGACATTATTAGTTATTTCATAAGAATCTTAGAAAGTTTCCTACATCTCATTGGAATTCCGACATTCAAATACTTCAATGAACTCGTTTGAACTAAGACAACTAATAATAAAATTCATAACATTAGATTTCAATTAAAACTTTTCCACTTGCACCATGATCCACAATCCAGGTTCTGCAGTAGAAAGTTGTACATGATTAATCACTTTTATAGAGTCTTTTAGAAAAAGTTTATTTAAATAGAAAAAAATCTATTCATACTAATATATATAATTTACTCCTTTTTAATAGAGGAACCTATCCATGCAAATCACATCCATCATATAACCCATCATTGAAGATAAATATTTGTCTTTAGACAAAAAAATTAAAAATTTAAAACTGAATATTTACTATTTTTTTACAAAATGTTGTCTCGGTTATGTGTCACAATAGCTCAGGGTGGTGGGGTGGGTTAATTATGTTATTAAATTTTTCCCCAATTGAACCATATTTCAAAAAGTCTATTTAAAATTGTTTATAAACTTTTAAACGAGATAAATAGATGGATATAATGAAAATAAAATGTAGGATATGGGATATGATTATAGTGGTTTAATGAAGATTTACCTAACTGTAATCCACTCCAAAAACTCACATTGCAAACATGATAATTTTTAATAAAAATATACCTTTTCCTCATAAAATCCAAGTTCAGTGTAAAATCCTATAATTTTGTAGAAATAAATGCAGCCAAGAGATTTATTACGAACTCCTTTGTATATTTTATTTAAAAAGTCTTCAACAATGCTGAGTATAAGTACAATGAACATATTATAATAAGAACACTATATATAAAATATTTTCCATATTAATACACAGCTAAAAACATCAACTAAAAAAAGATAAATCTTAATAAGGGAATGAGATGACTTTTAATGTAGCTTGGAATAATTTCTTACTTTATATATATCTTCAAATTATATAGTACAAATATATTTATCATTTTGTTGATATGAAATTTTTTTACAATACTTTATTTGAGGAATTTATTATTTTTTTGATCAAGAGGGTGTATTTTTTTTATCACATTCCATATTCTTAAAACAAGAGATTGTATACATTGTTCCACTGATAAAACCATTGTGTCTTAATATCAAATATATAATTATTTAGATGAAAAAATAAAACCCAATATCAAAAATAAAATATATTAATCTCAAAAAAATTCATATTTTCCAAAAAAAATGGATATAAGAATGTTAAAGTCAATATTTCATGGAAATAGTGGATGAATTTCTTTTTGATCAAAGAAATTTCATTCTAATGAAAATAGATAAGTGTAGTATTCACTTGAAATGATGTCATGGTTTGGTGAAAATATATTAATTAAAAAGCTGCTTCTTCCTAAATATTCATCAAATGGATTTGAAAAATTTTCTATGTAGATTCTAAATCATAATGAGGATCTATATAATAAAACAAAAACATATTTTCATCATTTTATTTAAATTTTATTTAATTAACATTTTCATACGTAATCTTTTTTGTATACATAATTTTATATTAACTATAAGATATACTATATTTTAGGTATGATTGTTTTTTCTGTTTACGATTAATCCTTGTTTTCATAAAATCCGTCCTTTTGTGAAAAATTCATCGTTATTTGTGTATGAGTCACCTTGATCTAGATATGAGTGATCTAGATCTTTATATAATTCATCAAAATCACCATATGAGTGATTTTGAGATTGAGTATGATTATTTTCATTTTTTCATAGGTTCCATTATCAATTTTGGAATAGAAATTTTAATGTTAACATATTTTTAATGTTATATATATTCCATTAGATTTTATGAAGGTATCATTGTCATTTTTGTTGGATTTTTTGGAAACTCAAGAAAATTAACACTTCAAATAGAATAATTTTAATAAAAAAAATACTATTATGTAAAATTCTATAAACCTATTAAAATTTTGTAAGCAATTTAAAAACATTCATAGTCAACAAATAATGATTTTTTGTGCCTCAAAACAATTGATAGAATTATACATGTTTGATAAAATTTAGTAACACTAAAAAAATATTTTCAATCCTTTAATATGGACTTTTCAATTGAAAATATCCATTTTAAATTAACTTCATGTGTAAAAATGAATGTAATATTTTTCTTAAGATCTATATGTTTTTTATTTTTAAAATTAATGAAATACACCAAAAATTAAAATGAACAAAAAATAATAAAAAATGTTATATTTATCTCCCACACACATCTATTAAATATCCTAATATTATTTAAATAATTAACATGAAAAAATAATTAAATATGGATTAATAATGTAATTAAACCAATTTATGTCAGGAAATATTCCGTTTCCCAGTTGGATTCAAATATAAAAAAGTACGGCATTAGAAATTTATTAAAAATGAAAATGAATTAATTTAAAATAAATAAAATTTTAATGAAACATAGAAATGATAATTTTACAAAGTCATTAGAATATATATTCAATTATATTCCATTCAAACTATTATTATGTCTAGATTCTTGTTTTTATATTATATTTTTAAAATGATTTTGTTTTTATTCTCCCTCGTATTGACTACTTTGGTATTTATTTTAAGATGTTCGAGTTTTATTTATCTTCTAGTGTTAAGACATTATATTTATAAAACATTTTGTTATGGAAAGCCTAATAAAATGATATTAGGTAATATATTTTTTGGATTTTTTTTGAAAAGTGTATTAAATCTATATGGATCCTCTTATTGGTGGTTTTTGTATATTTTTCCCAGAATTAAATAGTTTTAGGGGTTAGTTCTACATACTAAGGAGGGATATGGACTTCTGAAGAGTTTATTATTATACATATCATATGAAGTTTTTAAAGACCATGGACTTCACATGATTACATGCAAGCAGGCTATGAGAGATTAATATTAATCAATGATGATCCAACCCCTTGTATATTATTTGTTATAATTTCGTGTTGTATACATTAATTTAGAAAGAGTGTCATAGGAAAAAACTAACCAAGGAATGAAATGTCTGTGATTCTTAGTATATTTTGACCCTTTTTAACCATTTTTTTGTTCTTTCTCTCATACCATCATTAATTGGTTATTGGGATTTGAGACCCTGGTATAGTCATTTTTATCAAGTATAGTTCTTGTAATTTTCTTTTAATTTTTAGTAGAACATTCATGTTCATAATTTTATATAAAATTCATTGACTTAATTTATGAATGTGTGGCCACATTGAATTGTGTGAGTTATTAATTTATACTATTTTTTATAATTCTATTCAATATTTTTGTTATATTTTATGTTTCTAAATGATTACAATTTATTGCAGGATGGGTTAAATGTCATGCATAGAAATTGTTCATTTTTAAAAAAAAATTCCTTTCCACTTAAAGGAGTATAGGAAAACTGGGAAATTATAGTAGGTTCATGGACCCTATTACCTTGTAAAGTAATATAAAAATAATGGGAATATTTCTCATGAATTTTTTTTAGGATGGTGGATGATCAATTAGATGTTATACTAAGATGATCCATATGGAATTTTTAGTTTCTATATTAATTTATTTGATTGATCCAAACATTTTATGTTGATCAATTATTTTTATTTATATCTGATAAAACACATTCTACCTCATATATATATTCATTTGGATGTCTAATCAATTTATTTTTTTATGTTTATTGACAATAATATCCCATAGTGTATATCATAGACCTCGTAACTTATAAGTTGCTTATAATGTATAATGAGGTTCACATGATCTGGTGGTTATGAAACTCAGTTACTAAGCTAGGTATTTTGTTTATGGATTCACAAAGAGACTCTTGAATATACTATTTAGTGGATATTTTATTTCTGTTTCATTAAATGTCATCTTTAGAGGTAATATAATAGTAATTTAAAGTATTTATTTGTTGAATTTATGAAATAATGTAATGAAAAATTATTTAAATAGTAATGTGACTTGGTTTAACTGTGAGTCTAAATAATTTTGTGGGTTTTTTAATGACGATACCTCGACAATGAGTATTAAGATATATATTATATGACGTAAAAATTTTATATCATTATTTAGATAATGGATTTTAAAAGTCCTATAAACAGAATTTATTTCAAAAATGAAAATATATACTTTTGGTGGAAATAATTTAATATTGGATTCTATAAAACCAATTTTAAAAGGTCTTTATAAAATCCAATTTAATTATAAATAATGTTAAAACATTTAAAAATTAAAATACATGTAAGCACAACCACTCTTCTTAACTTTCTAATTTATAAAACTTGAAATTCAAATTATCATGTGTTACAATTAAAATTTCTCCCTAATATCACCTTATTTTATCACTTTACACTATACTTATCTTTATTTAGACCTAATTTGGCACTCTTATCCCCCCAACATCTTTTGACACCCTCATAAACAGTGACCATGAACTAAAATTATAGTAATATACATTTATAATTAGTGTATACTTATTTCCTTTTGTTTTAATAATTTATTTATTTTAAATAATTATTTAATATAGTAATTTTTAGAGGTTGAAAAAATTATGGATTATTTGTTACGGTGTTTGGTTTTTTTTCTTGTATATAATTGTTGAATATTTTGTATTTAGGTGGTGAGTTATTGAGTATTAGTTAGTTTTTTTGTAAAAAATAATATATTTATATATATAATTCATAATATGATTGACAATTTTTTTTAAAATTTATTGTTAAACTACCTACTTTTATATGTTACATAAATTAAAATATTCATTATTATATTTTAATTTATGTATAATGATTTTGATTTTCCATGAAAATTATCTTATTTATATATAAGTTTATTTGTTTATGTTTTTTGATATATTTTATATCATGTAAATTTGTTTTAAATATTCATTTTTAAATTTATTAAATATCCATGATAAAATGTTTTATATAATGTGTGTGTATATATATATATTTTTTTTTAAAAATCAAAAGTTGTTATTTAGATTTATATGTTTATATAATAATATGTTCTAAATTTTTATGTTTGTATATATATTTTTAGTATATTTTTAATTTGAATTATTGTTTTTGGTATTTAAAATATTTTAATTTAATTATTGATGAAAAAATAAGTGATGAATATGGGAAAAAAGATGAATATTTCTTGGAATTTTTCTGATACAATATTTATAAAAAAAAATTCATCCCATTCATGATGTTCATATCATTTAAAAAATTAGGGTTCAGAGAAATGAAGGAATAACTAACTTTCTATTATTTTAATCATAGTTATAGACATTTGATATTGCATGGTGGAATAACAATGACATCAGGACCGATCATTGATAAAGATATTTATTATGAGGTATAGGATTTCTATGATGTTTTAGTTCATGAAATATTTTTTTAGACCATTCAAAAATTAAAAAGAGTTGTATGATTTTATAGAGATATTGAAAAAATATTCTAGGGTAATAATAAATTAATAGGTTTATTAATAATAATGAGATTGGTTAACATAAATACATGAAATGGTGGATGTGAAAATTGTTTCACTAAATTTTATGATATTTTTAAAGAGATAATTACAAAATTAAATGATCTTATAGATTTTAAATATGATATAAGAAAAATATTATGTTCAATGGGATTGGGTATAAGAAAATATGTTATTGTCCCAATGACTGTGTGCATTATATAAAAGAATAATATGGATTATGAGAATTTCTAAAATAGTGGACATCATGGTAAAAAAAATTGTTGGTGGATCCAATAGTGATTGAATCCCAAGAACATGCACCAATCCTAATACTATGTCAATTTGATGTCATCTAATAATTTGTCATTTGAAATAATTATTTTAAAATTAAAATGATGTAATGAAGATAAGATGGGATCTTAATGAGTTAATCAATTACATAAACCTATGAAACCCCACCTATTCTCGATAATGGAAGAGATTTTATAATAAATTAAATTATTTTTTAACATAAGTTAAAAATATCATATTTAGACTATTCATATATGGAATGTATCTTTACCATTTTTTAGTAGAAAACATCATTCACGTGTTTTTATGTTTTTATTTTAAATAAATTCATTATATATAAGTAAAAATACAAAATATATTATTATGAGTATGGTTATTTTTTATAAATAATAACATGGAAAGTATAATGATGTATATTAATCACCAATGATTTATAATTTTAAATTTCTATTGCAGGGTGTTTCAATGTTTGATGAATAAAAAGGCATTTCTATTTTACATTTGATAGTAATTCTTACTATTTATAAATTTCATGCATATAGAAACATTCATGTAGATAGTGTTATGGGATATAAATCCTCCCAAATTTTTGAATAAGGTACATCATATCATCAACTTCAGAATAAGAGAAAGATAATAAACATGTGTAACCAGAGATATTTTCAAATTTATCACACATTTCAATGACTATAAAATGGATTTAATGATTTACAATACTATTATGTTTCCTAAGAACCATTTCCAATAATCAATATAAAATGGTGAAATAAATTGATGTCAAATTTTGGGAGATATAATGTTTGAGTCATCCAAAAAATACATGGATGAAACAAACCATCTTATTTTATCTTTTTTATTGATTATTTTTATATATGAAACTCAACACTGATTTATACTTATTGGGAATAAAATATGTCATAGTTTCATATGAATTTAATTAGATATAAATGGAATGGAATAAATGATAATGAAATATTTGAATTAATTTCTATGGTAATATACTTAGAACTATATCCCACTATAGAATAAAATAAACAAATTTACCTCTTAAATAACATATGTTATAAAATTATTCAAAATATGAATGTCTATAAATATTTGAATGTAATAAAATTAATTATGGTGTATTCATCAGATATATAAAATTTAGTGTCATTTAAGGATTTGAAGTTAATAGGAATTAACTGTTGTGACTTTAATATATTGATACATCAACAACTATTGGTTTCACAAAATGACATATTTTTTATTTCATTTTTAAAATATATTAGGAATTTGTGATATTTTTGAATTTCAAGATATACAATATTTCTAGATAAAAATTTGTTAAATTCATTATAGAATGGTTCAGTATCCATACTCTTTCAATAAGAGATGTATATTTCACCATAATGTTTTATATAATGGTATCTTGTTGATTCATTTATTGCAATATATAAGGTTATATGTGATTATATATTTATTTTAGATGTATCCATTTAAGAAATATATAAATATTATGAATATAAGTGATTAAAATAAACATCAAACTTAATAAAATATTATCCAAAAATATATATTACATGTGGTGGTTGACTTGTTTACAACCTACATATCTGAACATGTTTACATTGTCCACCCTATAAAATATCACATGGAAATCCATATTTATGGCAATGGTATCAATGTGATATAGGTAATGTTAATTTCACATGTGGTTATGATATCAACACATTACTAATTATTCAACCACATTGTCAAGGTTTATCCACATACATAATCATATATTTCATTATTGATGTTATGATAATAAAAAATAAATAAATAATGGTAGATGATATAGCATAAAAATAAACATTTTTATGGTATAAGGATAAATTAATTACTTATTAATAAATATAAAAAACATTAAGTGATTATTTGGTGGAATATGTGTTAGTGTGATCACATTATATATTTTTCAAATTAATGATTACTCAACATAAATAAAAATATATGAAAACGAGAGAATTATTCAAAAGAGTGGATTAATAGTTATCATAGAACTAGTCAACTTTTTATGTGTTATAGAAAAATACATATTTTTTAATCAATAAAATATTATATATTTGCTTAATATATAGAATAAAATTATTATAAAAAAAATTGAGCACCATTATTTATGTATATTTAGGTAGATAGTAATAATTGTGTGATACATGATGATTATATATTTACACATGTCTATTTGAAAATATTATGTTGAAAAGAGGAACCATTTATCATTGAGACATATTGAAATATGATATTTTATATTATTGGTTGTTTGAAGGAGGAAAATATGGTAGAGAGATGAGATACTATCTCTATATAAACCTACAAGGAAATTATAGTTCATTACTCTTATTCATCAATTTCTTTATCTCTTGAATGAATTTCTTACGCCTAGGAGATTCGACTCCCACCACTTTGAGAATCCTGAATATGGTGTATAAGGCATTGATTCTGAGAACAGAAAACGAAAAACACTCAACGGATCTCTCATGCCTTCGATTGAGGGTAGATCAAAGGGTGTCTCCTTTCTAGATGCGCTTAATGGTATAGATATAAGTCAATCTTATATGACAACTGTACCTCCTATTTTTAAGAAGCATGAAGATCATATATTCATGGTCGAAGCAGATCCTGATTTACTACAAAAAAGAACATTGTTATGAAAATTCTCTATCTTGGGATACATCTTCTACTTGAATGGTGACCCCCCTGGTCATTGATGGATTAAGATCATATAATTACACACTATTTGGGTATTTCGGAATGGAAAATGGTACCTATTGGTTGAGGTGACTCTCATATTCTATTTAATTCAGAAAATAATCTTAACTATATTTGAAAAATTAGTAACATCCAACTCAAACTAGGATTACAGAGGATCTCTAATTGGGATAATTCATTTAACCCCTACATACATAAGAAAACAATGGATGAAATACAAGTTCGATTTCATGGCCTTAATTGGTATTTTTGAAATCCTAAAATTTCATATGATATTGTCTCATGTATTGGATTACCTCGTAAAATTTACTAGATGACATAAATTGTAGAATTGGTTCTCTCTGCCAGATTTATGGTAGAATTCAACCATTCTTCCAAACATCCAAATACAATTACTTTCAATGTCAATGAGTATAAAACAAATATTATGATAGTTTCTGAATTAAAACCACCATTTTTTGAGATATTAAAAATATTGTCCATACCATAGAAAACTATCAGGTAATTAAGAAACTTTTCGTACAACCATTGGATAACGAATGGAAGGAAATGAAATATAAAAAAGGAAAAGGCTACGTTACCGATTCACTAGAAACTTCTATGTAAAATATTGATATATAGGTAAGGAAAAAAATCTAGGACATTAAAAAATATCTTGAATACATCCTAGGCTACTCTTGTAGAAGAAGAACTTGATCATCACCTTCTAGAGAGAACAAGAGACCCTTGTATTGGATACCATTAAAAATATGTATGAATATCACTATGGGGGGATTAAAACTATAATACCTTTACCCTATCCACATGTACTAAACTTTCTAACAATTTTGGATCAAGTATGGATGAATTAAATTCTATCATGGATATAATTAATATTTTCTATAAAAGTAGTTAATGTGTCAATGAAACTAGGCAACCTATTGTGGTCTCATCCAGTGAAAATACTTCTTCCCTACTAGATGGAAAACCTTTTAGTATCCTAGATCATTTACTTTTTTCTACTCAAAATACATGTAAAGATGATGACTCCAATAATAGAAACCATATGAGTCCCAATAAAACATATATAGGACACTTCAACAATGGTGTTGGATACAGTTCAGTTGTAGGAAAATCCAATTTGATGTCATTGATAAAACATGTATTAAGGAAATAGTTTGATCATCTAAACAGAGACTATGCCTTTCTATCAGCACATATAACATTCACAAGTCTGAAAACTCTATAATACATGATGACAAATCATTGGTTGATCAGACACCCTTGGTTTCTATTAACACCCAGACATAGAAGTAGGATTTTATGTCAATTAATTTGCTGCAAAGACAAGACATTCAAAAAAATTCCATGTACATCTGTCCTTATTTTTAATAAAAAGTCAATATACTCAAATAAAAATGAATTTTTTCCTGACCCTTCTAAGGATAATGCTAAGAATGGTGGGACTAATTTTTAAAAATAATTGTTAACACTCGTCTTCCCATGCTATTTTCTATCACTGAACCAATAATGAACTTTTATTTTAGGATCTCTCACATATGCCAAAATAGTCATTATTTTTTATGTCCAACAAAAAATACATCCAAGGTTGAATATATATGTGTTTTTTGCACATTTCTCTAGAGATTGATAACATTTTTAATATCTCTGACCCTGTCATTATTTGTGAATTTATTATTGATATCATGCATCTATTTTTTTCGTTTGTTTATGAAAAGGATAGATACCAAGAACGAAGGCATATTTGGAATGACCTTTCTTATCATGGTACTATCATTAACTCTCCCTAGATTATTATTGTGGACATTAATGACATTCTGAACACAAAAACAAAAATTAGTCCCCCGTTTTTACTATTTCAATGAGATAATTTAAAACCTCCCATTGAAGAAAACAATTTGGTTGGAATTAATCTCACTGGTGAAAAGTTGACTTTGTATAGAAGACATTCCAATAAGGTGGTTTCTTCCATGTTAGACATATCCTTCACAAATTTTCATGCCTTCGTCAAATGGGACATAGTCTCTTGAACAAATCTTGACAAGTTTAATTCTGATCATCTTCCCATTCTGGTCAATGTCTACATTAAGGACACAAAACTCTGATAACATTGAGATTTAATAATGTTTGTTTTTCTAATGTTGACTTCACTACAATCATAAAAAATGTGGGTCTAACATGCCTCCGAAAAATGATGCCTTTTCTTTTACTATCATAATAAAATACCTCTAACATGCTCTAAAAAGATGGTGCAACTCTAAAGAAAATGAAATTAATAATGAATTCCTTCTTATTGAAGAGTATATCAACAATCTTTAAAACAAAAACACTAGTCCAGACATCAACAATGACTCGACTTTAGAAATTGACCTTGTGGTTAAACATAACTATTTTACCACCTTTAAATAAACATGATGTAACATTGATTTAATGTTAATTGGAAATAAAATGGTGACCGAAATACATAAATTTTAAACTCTCTTTACGGAATAAGAAAAAATTATACACTCTTTAATATCTTAAATGATGGGGATAATATCTTAGATAATGAACATGACATTTTAAATCATATTGTTTAATATTTTGAATCCATCTTTAATGGTACTGATATCAGTATAATTCTCTTACCTGATGTCATTCTGATGGTATTCAATGATGTGTATCACACTTTTCTTCTGAACACCCTTCATGGTCATGAAATTAAACACATTGTCTTTAGTTTGAACCCTTATAGTACATCGTGTCTTGATGGTTTCAACAATAGTTTCTTTCCACCTTATTGTGATGTTATTTGTTTTAATGTTTGAAAGATTATCAAAACATTATTTTCCGAAGGGATCCTCCCATATTCTCTTAATACTCAATTTTATTACTTGATTCATAAAGTGGATAATGCTTATGAAATTTATTTATTTAGACCTATTTGTCACATGAATAGTCTCTATAAAATCATTACAAAAATAATTACTAATTGAGTTATAAGCATTATGGGAAAATCATCTCTTGTAACCAATTTGTTTTTACTAATGTTTGATCCATTCAATACATTTTTTTATTTCCTCTTAATGTGTCAATAACATAATCAAAACTAATAAAAGATGTGATATTTCTATAAAACCTGAAATTAAAAAAGGCTTTTGATACCATGGATTGGATCTTTATCTTCAAGTTTCTTCAATTTTTGGGATTTATTGATTCATTTATCACTATAATCATAACTTTTTTCTATTCGGTCCCTATTTCCATTTTGGTTAATTGTTATCCCAAGGGATAATTAAAATGAACCAAAGGAGTAACGTAAGGTGACCCCCTCACTTCTATTATTTCCTTGATTGTGGAAGACTATCTTAGTCAACTTCTCACCCATCTTGTCAATCAGTATAATCTCATGCCCATTCATTTCACTAGAAATGTTAATGATCCCACCCACCTGTTATATGCTAATATCATCATCAATTTCCTACAAGGTTTCAAAATAAAAATTTATAACCTCAAAAATCCTCTATATCTCCCTCTCACTATTAAAATGTCTCTGCTCACACAATTAGTTGGAACAAATCATGTATCATTTTTGGAAAGGTATTCTATTAAACAGGAAATGTGACATAATCAATGATTTCGGTATGAAAGAGTGTTCTCTAATTTTTAATTATATTTATGTTCCCATTTTTTGGGGGCAGACCCAGAGCGTACTAATTTTCTACCATAGTTGACCAAGTTCTCAACCAACACTCATAATGGAAACTAAAATCTCTCTCTATGGAAGGCATAATTTTCCTGGTAAAATATACTATTGTTTCTAAGATGTTTCAATAAAATATGATCTATAAATATCCTCTTAGACTTATAAAAATTTGAATATATTAATTAGAAAATTTATCTCGAATGGAAGCACTCTAAAAACAAAACTTGTCACTATCCCCGGGCTGACATGTTACAAGACTTAGAGAAACGTGGTATCAGCATTAAATAAAATATGAAGATTAACATGATACTATAATCCCATCTCACATGAATCCTTGTTTATAAAAATTATAATTGTAATTAATTTATCAAAATAAAATTTCATGACAAACATATGGATGGAAACTTGAATTTCTTCGACTCTTCTATCTGTCCTTCTATTAAAAAATATTTTTAAAATATTATGAATAATTATATATGGATGTTTCTAGGCACTCATCTAAGAATATATGGTTAGATAACATGAATGGAACGCCCAAATGTTTTTTAAATCCAACTGATCAAATTTTTAAAATACCAACTGCTCAATTAAAGTGATTCTAAACTCTCAACATGATCATATTCTGGAAGTCATTCTACGTACCATTGAAAACTATCCTTTCTCAATTACAAAAGATTTTTTAATTTGGGATCATGCCAAAAATAGTATGCTTAACAAAAATAGATACTATAATCACTGTTTTTGTAATTCTAATAATAATTTATCATGGATAAAACAGTTTCAAAACCCTAGATTTTTCCCTAAAGGTTGAATTTTATTTGGAGTCCTGCTCATAACAAAGTCCCACAGATAGTTTCCTTGAGTCATGAAAAATCTAAATCTGATATAAATTAAGATTCTGTAATCAACACAGAGAAGATGCTAACCATCCTTTTCATTCATTCTCTACTATTTCTTCTCTTTAGAACAATAAGTTTTGAAATATTTGATTCTAGATGGTTTATTCTTGACTCCGTCAAATCGCCACTAAAGAGATGCACATAAATTGAAAGTTCACAACAAATTTAAAAACATTTTTTTATTACTGTCCCTAGCTCTACCATGAGATCTGGTATGATAGAAATTCTTTTATTAATAACATTTACTCTTTTAATAAAAAATCTGGTCTGAAGCGGATCCTTATTTCCATATGTGAAGCTTCCACTATGAAAATGGGCCAATGTAACAACTCTGTTCATGAATTTGGAATCCTATGACATCTTTGAATATATGTAAATTTCTTCAAAACTCGTCTCACCTTAGAAGTGTTTTGGAGAGCTCCCTTTTCAGGATGCAATAAAATAAACGTGGATGTTGCCTCCAAAGGCTATCAAGGCCCTATGGGTTGTGTCACTATTTTTATGAATCACAATAGTCATATTCATGTATTCTTTATAGGTAGATAAAGTGTCACCTCCTATCTGAAGGATGAAATAATGAGTTTTATTCATGCCATTTCCTTTTCCATGATCTTTGGCTACAATAACCTTTGAATTGAATGTGACTCAACATGAATTCTCCATGTTATTTGGAAGGAAAAAACTCATCTTGTTTGGTTGATTACTAACCATTGGATGGATTTCACTGTTTCGATTCTTGACATCAATTACATCATCACACATTTATTTCGTAAAGTAAACATGGTTGTAAATAGTTTTTCCCATAATGGATTAGTTTAATACATTACATAGTTCAATGATCTCCCTGTTTACGTCTTTCTTTTATTATAATAAATATTTTAACATGGTTCTATCTTTTAGACTCTTATAACCTATTTCTTTAATAATTTTTGTTCTTTGGAATTTTTTTTTCAATGTACCATCTATAAAAAATGATATTTTATATTTTTAACCCATTTTATTAAATATTGTTTATCATTTTTCAATGGAAGAATGTTAATATGGGTGATGAGGATATATTTGATGTAGATTGAGGATAACGATAATTGTTTTGTAGAAGTGGTTCATTAAATGAAAAATGGTCACAAAATAGAAAAATGGTAGAAAACATTTTTACTATTATAATAATTTATGTAAATATCTATTTTTTATTATTTTTGGAAGAAACATATGTAAGAAAAACTTTTTAACATGGAAATTTAAATTCACAAATATTTATTATTCCTTAAAATTTTTTATTAATATTTATAATCATTTGTTTTGGTATCACATTTTTTATAAATCTTAACATTATAATTTTTTAATAACAAATTCTTTGTATTTATTATTTTCAATTATTTTATTTTCTTATCCAGTTTATTTAACAATATATGTATAATTTACATTCTATTATGAAATATCATTTTTTAAAATCAATCATTAGCATGTATAATATCATAAATGTATCATAAATGTAACTAAATGATTAAAATAGAGGAAAATTATCTTCTACCAAGATATTTTTATACATCTATATATAGAAATATGTTAAAAAAAAGTTTTTTGACATATGTTTTCTAAAATTATATCTAATATTATCGATGATCCTAATTTTGAAGAGTCCTTCACCATAAATTGTTAGACATGGGATTTCACATAATTTCACACACTCATGGTAATGAATCTAGTTTTCCAAATTCAAATCCATGAAAATAATAACATTATATTTCAAAATGTGAAGAATTGTAAGAGTATCAAGGCTTTGAACAACCTGGGTAAGATTAACATATTCTATCCTCATTGTAAGAGAATTCAATGAATGATGTTAGATTATTTGTTTGAGTGAATTATGGTAAAATGCCTCAATTAATATATTTTCATCTTCAATTGGTTTAAATATTATATATTTCATTTTACTAATAGTTTTTCAATTAATTTTTCGATGGTATTATACATTCCCTGTATGAATGTTTCTAAGAAAATGTGGATGTTTTTTATGAACAAATATATGAGTAAATTTTTAGTTAATGTTGAAAATAATTTATATTTTTCTGATAGAAATAGAATGAAAATATAAAAATCGTATATGTATTTTTATATGTAAGTGAAAAAATAATTTCATCACTACCCGGTAATGGGAATTATTTGGGTTTTGATAAATATTGTTTATAAAATCAATATCTAACATTATTTGTTAATTAATTGATCTCTTATTAATTTTATTTTATAATAACCATATAAGATATATCTCTAAGAGATCCAATCATATAGTGCATACACTCAAGTAGTCTCATGTTGAGGGTATCATTTAATAGAGTAAGAAATGATTGATGATATTCTTGATGAATTATAAGCTAACACTATTTGCAAATCTAGTGAGATTAATTCTATTCCTTGATATCCCCCATATACAATGAACTATGGAAACATTCGAGGATGAAATAAGGGTATGTTTCTTATTAATTCATTAAAATAAGTAGTTGATAAGATTAAAAATATACATTTATTATTTTTGATGAATTTAATTAAAATTAATGAATATTTAATTGTTTTAACAAATCATAAAAATTAAAAATTCACATATATAATTTCATTATTCCCAAACAAGATAATGTAATATGGGATAATTTAATCCATCGGTTGGGATGGAAAATCATATTATTTAAATTTTGATTGAAATAAAATGAGGCCATGTAAGGGGATAAGATATGGGTGTTTGTATCATAAATGTTTTTGGAAGTCCTTGTACAACATCAAGGGGGTATAATATAAGTAAACAATAGTAAACTTAAATACAGAGTTTCTATAGATGAATTATTCTAAATATGGGTGTTTCAAAATCCTATGTATAGACATTTCAAAATTGGGGTGGAGGCTGTATCTTACAAAAGATTTCTATCCAGATATTACACCTAATCTTTTATAAATTACTATAGTATATGAGTTTCCAATAATAGATCACCAACTATATATTATTTTGAAAATAATAATAAATATTCAGGAAAATTATGAAATTCATCATATTATGTTTTAAAATCAAGTAAGAGTGACAATAAAAGGAATTATATATCCAACTACCTCAGTTAAATATCTCCTTGAAGAGGTTCCCACGATTGGAAAAAGTATACATCATTTGTAACTTGTTCTAGAAAGATTTTTTTAAATTGATATATAATTTTTCATTTGTTTTTAAATTTTTTCATTTACTTATGATTTCAAATTAAATGATTTTTTAATAAATTTACCTTATATAGGTGTATCTAAAATATTATTAATAAATAAAAATGTAATGAATGTTTTGGGAACTAGAATCAGTAGATAAATCTATGGTTCATCAAGGGTTAATGAAATTATCTTTCAATTATGTTATAATGAAGAAATTTTATTAGATTTTAATGAGTACTGATACTTTTACAAGAGTATATGTTTATCATATTAAAAAACAAACTTAAATTTTTTTCTTGGTGTGGATATCTTAGTACAAATGATGTAATTTTTTTCAATTTAAATAAATTTCAATTTCATTTTTCATTTCATTTTTTTAATATAAGATCAGAAGAATTATTTGACATCTCTCATAAGGTATCTACACAATATATGCACAAAAATTGAGAGATCATATATTTATAGTTTTATGTATCTATAATACATATATTTATAAAACCTAAAAAATACATTAATAGTTTTGTATATTTCTAAAATATTGTAAAAAAAATTAAATATTGGTTTTTACAAATATTTGATTGGTACAAATACATATATAATTATGTAATACTTTAAATTATAATTTAGTTGATGTTAAATTTTTTATATTTATTGTAAACATTGGATATTATTTTATTCTTCTCAAATTTAATGAAAAATATATTGGATATTCACTTTATTGGGTGATGCTTTAGACATTTTTCATTATTTATTGAATATGAAAGTTATTCTCAATTATATATGTAATTTAATTTTAAATTATTCAAGTAATATATGCCTTTATAATTAGCATATGAAAATAAAATAGGGTATGCGTGTTTTTTAATAGTGTCCAATTATCAATATTGAAGATAGATGATATTAATTATATGCAATTTCAGGTATATGAATTTTATATTAGTTAATAAATTTTCATCTTATATATAAGAATTGTGTTTCTTATTTTCAAATGATTTTTTAATAAAAAAAGCTTCATCATTAAAGAATAAATTATTGATCAATTTATTATTTTTTATGTCCCATTTTTTATGTTGTCATGAACCAAATGACTATAGATTTTTAGAAGGTTAGATCCTTTACATCTTTAATATATATTTTTTAAAGTATGCTATATTTCCAATGATATAATTTTTTTTGTGATTTTATAAAATATTTCAATCAATTAAATATATTAATTAACACACGATCAAATAATATTTTCAAAAGAATATATGAATTATAAATTTATATATTTATATCTAAAATATTCATATATATATTATATTGGTTCACTATATTCCACTACAGTTTTCATTGAATTTTCATCTATTGTTTATTACTTACTATACTAATATATCTCTAGTAATATGGCATGATATTTTGTTATTGAATAGTTTTTTTAAAAAATATTTATCTTTGAACATAATTTATTAAAATAACTGATGTTGAAAGACATTCTTATGTCTCTTTGTAATAACCATCTTCACAATTAAACTTTTACTGTCATTTGTATTCATGTTTCTTTTAAGAATTGTTGAAAGTAAAAAATAATTGTTATTAAATGGGTTAATTTCTAGTAGTGGTAGTTATATTTAAGGACGTATAATATTACATTATAGGACTTATTTGGTTCATATTGACCTAGATAGGTGGTTTTTATACCTATGTTGAATTATGTCTTATTATTTAGTTGGAGATATTTTTATCCTTGATCATATCGTAGAATGTAATATTGATTTCACTATAAATATTTTTTTTCATATATACAATGAGATTAAAATTGAATATTACCTTATTACTTTCCCCATGTCAATAGGATGAGGATAGAGCTGATAGTATTCATGTTATTATATACCTGTGACATATGGATTTAATGGATTATAATAAAATTTTATTTATCATGGACGTAGCCTATTGATTTATTAGGGGGGATTAAAATATTAATTTTATGTTTTATTACATAAGTAATGACATATGACTATATTTATCTTCAAAACAACATCCCATGATTTGGGTATAGGTGAATCCTAATATCTGGGAAGTAGATGAGATATTGGATGACCCATTGAATATTTTATTAGCCTCCCTTAAACATAAAAAGTTTATAGTTATAATAAGAATATTTGATGTTGGGAATGAAAAAATTCTATCTAGTTAGAGTTTTTCTATAGGGGATTATTTGTTTTAATTATTGTATATTTTAAAAAATATTATGATTATATAACTAAACACAAACACATATGCATACACACACATATTATGATTATGTGAGTATACAAAAGGTGACATATTGGTAAATATTGGGACTTTGGATCAACATTTGAAAGTTTTTGGATCGTATTCATTGGATTATTTCACTACATATTGATGATTCTAGGAGAATGATTAAAGATTGATTATTAAGTGAATTGAAAATGTGAGTAATGAGAAGACTTATCTTGTTAGATGATCATTATATTATTATTTTTATATATTGATGGTTTTAGAACTCTCACAAACATTATTCTGTCCCATGTTTTTGTGTTTAGATAAATCTCACTTATTGAAAATACATTGTCTATTTTTTATTGCAATTATTAATAAATTTTTTAGTTTCTTTCAAATTTTACCTGTTACAACATTTTCTCCTTATTTAGACATATTGTAGACTACTTTATTTTTTTCCTCATTTGTTCCATCAAGTTTTATCAATTTGTTTGTGTCCATTATTTGGTATACTCACCCTACATCACTGCTTGTCGCTATTATTTTATAAATATCATGATATTACAATCATAAGTGCGCTGACCACTATATATTCCTTTTTAAAATGGGTTATATACTAAAATATATCATATGAAGAGTGTATAGGGGTACCTTTGATTCGACCATATGGTACATCTCCAAATTTATCTATGTATAGATTAAATAGTGATTACCATTATCTTTGTCTCATAATATATGGTTGTAATCAAACACCACTCACCCAATGAACAGTAGTTACCTAATAATATTTTTATATTTATGGAAGGTAAAAATTAAATTTCTTATATTAAATGACTATAAAACAGAAAATGGGAATGAATATAGAGTGAAAAAAAGCCCCACTTTTTTTCTCATCCCACAAATATGAACTTTAGAGTATATCTATAAACAGAAGTGATAATATAAATATTCCTAACTAGTAAGACAATAATTGTATTATATTTTTCCTTCAAACTAACCTTATTAAGTTTTACCATTATTGGATTGTAGTAAAAACATATTGAGAAGAATGGAGATTATATTATGAAAAATAAATATATAATAAATATTACTTAAATCTACAAATATAATCATTAGAGGGAAACTTTTTTCATGATATTTATTATTCCATTTATAGGGAATGAATTCCTTGTTCATTATTCTCTTTTACTTTTAGAATATGAAATGTCTTCTCAATAGTCTTAGGTGATCTATCCATGTTTAATGTGATGATTTTGGATCATAAAAAAAACTAAATCAACTCATATATTCTTATTCCTAAGAAACTATGGGAATCGTCACCCTTCCCCCATTCCATTTATCATTATTCTTATAGTATACTTAAGGGGACTTCCTTTAGCTGATTAAAATATTCTCTAATTGGTTATAATTTTTTATGTGTATTTACATTTCTTCCATCAATATTTTCAAGTTATCTACGTTGGATTTTGTATGCACTAATGGATAGTGTTCAATCATATAATGTGATTCCCAAATCTTATAGAATAAAAAAGATTATCTTTGATCGGATTCAATGGATATTATCTTGGCATTGGTTTGTGATGATTTTTTTGTTAGAATCTATAATTTTACTATATATTATTATCTTGGTGATGATATGATTAAGAAAAATTCATTTACCTTTACAAACGTAATTATATTTCAAAATCATATTCTATTATATAGCCTATCCTTATGTCAACTGTATCAATATTAACATTTCATACGCCCAAATTCTTCCCATTTTCTTTTGGCTACAGAGTTTAAAACTTCCTTCATATTACCAACATTTCATAAATGATTATAGAATTCAAAATCTACGTGTAATGAATGATAAGGATATATATTAATTAATTATCTATTGCGTGGGTACTCTTTCTCAACACCCTTAAAATATTTCCCAAATGATGGGTACCTATATTTCTGTAACGAAATGAGATACTCGATTATAGGATATGGAATACTGATGTTATATAAGTTGATATTTGGTTCTCCTTTTTTTATTTTCCAACATATATATATATATGTCTTAGTGGGTGATTCCCATTAGAACAGGCAGTCTCTTGATATCATACTCACAGATTGATGTCATGGGAAATGACATGGTTTTTTCACTACCTCAAACTCATTTCTATTTAGTTTTCATAATAACTCATTCTCATATGGTATTTTCACTAAATAGTTCATCCTATATGTACTTAAATAGAAAATTCCTCTTTATTAATGAGTGATATTATTATAATAAATTTCTTATCATATATATTTCATTGAAAACCTATAAAACATCCAATACTCGTAAGCATATATTATGATTACAATTTTTAATCCAAAGTATTTATTATATAGTGGGTCAGATTTCTTCAGTCCAATTACTTATCATTTTGATGTTTTGCAGTAGTTGGAAGTGATTTTGGATAACAATAGTTTAATAGAGGTTATGTTTAATCTTAAATTTTATTTGGAATGATAGTAAAACTATTACACTTGGAATTGAACGATGATTTGTCAATTTGTTGTTTAGAGATGTATGTTTCATCTCTAGATGTTGTTCCATACTATAAAATTATTATATAATAAATTATTCAATGATGAATTGTGTTTCACTGTAATACCATAAGGTTGAATGATTTAGTGTAGTGGGTGGGTGTTTACAATGAGATGTTGTATCGTGGTATTAGTCTAAAAATTTAAAAATATTACTAATTTTATTCATGATGATTTTGGGTGTATTTTGAGTTTAAATGGTATATAGGTTATGATATTGAAGGGTATGTGAGGATTAATTCATGATTTCTGGAGGTTCAACCATTCTGTTGTAATAAGTATCACTGCCTTATAATGTGTTTAATACCATCAAATTTTAATATTAATTGACGGTTTGATATGAGTGAGTGATAAGTAATGTTTAAAAATGATATTCAATGGGTTGATTACTGACCCATTGTGTGTACACACATTATTTTTTATAACATCATTTTTTAGAAATTATTTTTTTATTATAACTCTTAGTTGTTTCTAAAATTACATTTAGTTTCCCATTGTTCCTTTTAGAATTAGGAAAACCTAAAGATTTAATTGAAGAATTCAAATATTATTTACACTATATTTTATTTATCATCTCTTGAGGATATATATTCATTGATTTAGTATATTATTTATAAATTACTATGTTCTAATTAAACCTTTTTATACAGTTATAATTATTCGTTATATGACAGGGGAATTGAAGAGATGATTGATTTATTAGTTTGATCATTGGTAGAGAATAATTTTATTATATTTAATATTTGATTATGGTTTTCTTTCTTAATCGTGGTGTTATGTTGATTGGAATTCATTCAAGTTAATTATTTATATTCTCTCTTATTTATTACAAATGTTGATTTAGTTTATGAATTTCTTTCAACTGTTATGGAGATGGAATTGGGATAATGAGGAAAATAATTAAATTAATATTGATGAGAAAAGTGATTCAGACTTTCCTTACATGTTTTCCATTTATTATTATATATTCATGCTTCCTTGTTATTTGGATGAGAATACTACTATAATTTTAATATATTTTTAATGAAATTATATCACATTTGTTTAATTAGATGGATCACCAAAGATTATAATAATATGGATAAATTGAAATATGAAATTTTTATTTGTTTTCATATTATTGAGTATGAAAATGTAAAATAAATAAAGTTGAAGAAATTATTATTATTCATTTGTTTCCATTATTTCTAAAATATTTTTTATAGTGGAAGAGTCATTGTTTTAGTATAAATGTTTTATAAGGGGATGATGTGTTACTATAATTATTTATTGAGGCACCTTAATGGGGTTGACATAGATATCGTGTCTAGTTAGTGGTATTAGACCAATATATGGAATCGTACTAGAATAGATTAATGAATTCTGAAATATATAATTTTATTTGATTATATATGTGAAATTTTTTATTTATTACATGAATTGAATTGGGGAAATGATATAAGAAAATTATAATATAAATATTGGAAAAGTGTATATTGTTTATATGGCAAGGATGTTTCTGAAAATTAATGTGGTTAGTAAATTTTTAATGTGGAATCAATAATAGTATATGAAAAGGGAGTAGATTATTTGGATCTTGATTTAATATGGTGTTATATTAGTGTTGGATTGGTATGTGTATACAAGTGGAATTAGTTGATGGTGTGTGATAGTGATGTTGTGAAAATGGTTTTGGTAAAAAAATTGGATATGTTTTCCCTTCGTTATAAATTCCATACAACTCTATATATTCATATTATGTTTTTTTATTTCATAAAAATTTCCATATAGGGTTGGAAACCTTATCAATACCTATATGAGGTTTTGAGTTTTGGGAGTACCCCCAATATTAATGATGTGGTTGAAATGCATAGATGACTACCCCTCTCCCTCTATCTCTTATTTACATAATATGGTTATATTGTTATGTGGATGTGATGTATATATATGGTAGTGATGTAGTTATATGGTGGTGATATGGGAATACGGTAAATATTTCATATGGGGTTATGGTTCATAGATTCAGATATAGGTAGGGTATATGGATATGATATTTTGTTATGAAAGGAATGGGAGTTATAGGGAATTTTGTATTTAAATGTGATGGCAAATAGATGAGTATAAAAGTTAGTGTAAGAAAATTTATTAACCAATTTTTATGATATCAATATTATTAATATCATTTATACTTTTTGATAGATATTCGGTCATGTTGTGATGATAGTTGGCCTTAAATAGGTAGTGGATTTTTTTAATGGTTATTCATGGAGGATTTATAATGATTTATCAAATTTGGAATGAGATATTCTTGGGATGAACCTAATGAGTATACTTTATTCTCACATTTACTTCTATATAATATTTTTATGTATTTTGATGATGGATTTTGTGATTATATTTTCCATTAATATGTCATGGTTATGTGGTTTTCTAGAGTCAAAATTTCAAATATAGGATTTGTATCCATTTTATTATTTTTCTTATCAAACCTATTTTTTTTGACATTACATACATTATATTTGGATCCTTGGATGTTTTGTTTTATATATTTAGCATTTATTAAAATTTTATTTTTATTTTGTATAATCTATAGATGATATTTCTTCCCATATTATTAATGATATACCCTTTCCACTATTCTCAAACTCAGGGACTATTGGAGGTTGGAATCATGGGTAACACCAATTTTTCAAACCATTAAAGGAGGGGTTTTAGTATAGTTTAGTCATGATTGAGTGGTATTAGATCATTGGATGGGGGTTAGTATGTGTTTTGGATTTAGTAACTTTGGAAAATTTCATTTGATTGGATTAAAAATAATATTATTTAAGAATATCAGGTGATGTAGTAAAGGGACACCTACTAATACATAGATAACGAACATATGATTTGATGCAATGAATTTAAGTGAGTTGTACATATGCATGGGAGTTAAAACTGATTGTAGGGTTGATACCTATTTTTGGAACATATATAATAATTGTTTTCACATGTGATTTAAAGGGATATAATGTCTGAGAATATGAAAGATAATCAACTGAAAGAATTAAAATGAAATATCATGTACTATTCATAATATTTTTGTGTGTGTGTGTGTGTGTAGATTTGGTTGGTGGTTTAAGATTCCATGTTATATTAGGATATTTTGGAAGATCCTATGTGGGTTGATCATAAAGTTAATATTTCTTAGAGGAAGGAATTCTGACAGTTTAAATGTCAAATATTTTTATGTTATAAGCGGCCAATATCTAATTATGATATAAATAAGTAGTTAGTGGATATTGAGATTACATTTAAGATAATATAAGTGTTGTATGATAATTTTATTTCATTGATACTGATATCGTTATATGGTGAACCTAGGTAGTGGTTTACCCTCTATCATTGTGATTTGGAGTTTTCAAAGGGAACTCATGAGATATTCTCGATCCCATTTTGACCAGGTTTTTATGATCGATATTGAGGGAAATCTGATGGAATAAGTCACTCACACATTCATATTGGATCTTCAGTGTGGGGAGAGATTGCAGTGTGGTTCATAATCCTCATTCATTATTTAAAATTATATTCCCAACTAATAAATCATGCGTGTGAATCTTTAAGGAATCTTTAAATATTGTTATCATGTGTAAAACCCCATGAAATTTAAAAATAATATTTTTTTTGATTTCGTATCAACTAGAACCACAAAACATAAAAGAATAAAGAAATATTATTATTATTTAAATATGATAATTATAAATAGTCCTTTGAATTAGTAGGTATGAATATAATTAAATAATTTCATGAAATATACATTAATTTTTGACTCAATATAAATTCTTTGATTACTAATTAGTATATAATTCCTCTATTTTTACTAAAGTCATTTTATTCCAAGAAAATTATTTTATTCAAAATATGATTTAGTTATTATTATGAGATAATATTATAATTAAATTCCAAAATATTTATAAATTTTATTTTATAAAAAATTTATATTTTCCAAATCATCATAAAAAAATTAATTTATGGTGAAATTTTTTTATTTTTGTGTAATGTTTTATTTTTAAATGTATTGTGAGAAATAATGTTTTTTTACAAAGAAATTATTTTATTTTAAATTATTTAAAAATAAAAAGTATATTTTTTAATATTATTAACATTTAATTGTTTAGATATAATTAAATATAATCCAATCATATTATTTTGAATTAATTTTATACTTGAATTTCATATAAAAAAATATTTATACTTAAAGAGGCATTTTTCTGAAAAACTAACTTTCGTCATGTTTTGAAGGATTTATTTTAAAAAAAATTGAAACATATCTATTAAAATATTACTAGAAAACATATTTCACATTTTTAATCAAGTGTTTAAAATTTATTAAATCATCCCCTTTTGTTTTTGTTCATTATAAAATTTTACCGTAGTAAATATTTTTCACCGTGATAAATGTAAAGTGGGTAATTGAGTTTAAAAATAATATAACAAGGAAAAAAATACCATAAAACATTAATTAATTTCTTTGGATGAGTATATTTTATCTATAATGATACAATATTCCAAAATCAGGCACTTTACTTCTTCTTTAAATTTATTATAATATTTTTATTATTGTATTTAAATATAAATTCAAAGATGACACTATACTTCATTTAACGTCTATGAATTTTTCCTGATTGATATGAAAAAACATATGTTTAGTGATAAATATTTTAAATATAAATTATTTTTTGTCATGGTAATTTATTTTTAATTTTTAGTGTCGAAATAATTATTTTAAATGCTTATGAGACACTGCCAAAATATTTATTCAATTAAATGAAAAAATGTATTTATGATTTTAAAAATATTAAAACAAATATGAATTCATCGAATAAGTTTTTTTCTATGATATTTTAGACAAATATATAATAATGGGGTTTTTAAGGGAATATATTTTTACTTTAATTTTCTTCATGTTTCTTTCAATGTCATAATTAATGAATATTACCAAAACTGACATTAATGATATTTTATACAAACCATATTATATTAAAAGATTTCAAATTATCAAAAATGCTATTTTCTTCCAAGTGATTGGGATGTGGTTGAGAATATCACACATGGTGAATTAGTGGTATATTTTTTCATTTTTTGTAATTATATTGACCTCTAATGTGTAAAAACAAAATTGTCATGGTAATTATCAAAATCAGGTAACATATGTTAAAACAAAGTGATATAGATAAAATCCTAAGATAAACATTGTAAAAAAACTCTGAATGATATAATTTCTACCCATACTCATCCAATATTCTAATTTTATCATTTTGGATAAAACATACATGAAATTCAATTTATATTAATTTAATACTGTAATAAATTCAAAGAGTTCCCCTCTGCTCACTTATAAAATGAGGTTCCTTATTTATTTAATTAACACTTGAAAAGAGAATAATGGTTCATAATCCCTTAATAATTCATTTATAACATCCCTACCTATGATACAATGGTATTTTTTGTAAATAAAAAAATTCATTTAGGGTTTATGTTGTAATGCAATGGAAGTTGTCTAAAGAAGATATACAATCTATAACTAAATGATTTAGTTTTTTATATTTTACGTCTTTCAGATATTAAAAAAAATTATGACATAATATCACAATTATATTAGATATATTGATATTTTTATGTTTATTTCATAACATATATCTATTTCCTCGTTCATGAAATGTGTAGTGAATCTGTTGTTAATATGTATGGAAGACTACTACCTCATGAACCGAAGTAATTCATGTTTCATCACTAAGACTCACGACTGCTTATAATGATTGATTTCATGTTTAAATATGATATAAATTACATAATTCAAGTTATTAATTGTTAATATATAAATTTTTATTACCTTTCCATCCATCAAAAAATGATAACATCATTCATGTGTACATGTGAACTACCACCTCCATGAAGTGATATAATTTTTTTCATAAAAACAACACAATTATATTTTAAATAAGTGTTTTTAAATTTATAAAATCTTATTTTTGAAATAAATATTATTCTATAAATATGAAATAATAATTACCTTTTATCCATCATTATGACTACAAAAAATTGAATCATTACCCATGGCTATATACAACCTAACATCTGCATTATTTTTAAATTATTCATTATTCATAACAAGCATTCATGGATTATTTTTAAAATATAATTTACATGTAAAAATTATGATTATTTTTTGAATACTATTTTTGGGATTATGTAATAACTTTTACTTTGACCATATTCATCTTTTAAGAGTCATTTTTGACATAAAATCAAAATATTATCAAAATTTTCGACATGAACATAATTGATTACATAAGTAAATATAACATTGTGATAAGTTAAATAATATATATAATAAATATGAAAAAATTTATTATTATAGAAAATAATTAATTTACTTTTCTTATTATAGAAGATATAGAACACCCATAATGATTTGAACTTTTTTAAAGGGAAATTTGTTTTAAAAATATCATTTTAAATTTTCAAGTGTTTTTTTGAAATATTTTTCTTTTATGCCCATATTCTTGAATTAAATATTATGTAATTATTACTATTATTGGCTATTTTATAAAAAAAGTATGGGTGGGTCTCTTTTATCCCATAAAAGAATTTTTTAATGGTCAGGATTGAACCTAACCAAGTTTGTTATCATATTTGAATGATTGACAAGAAAATTATATTCAAAGTTAACTACATGATTTAATTTTAATTTATATTGGTTTTAAAGAAATAGTTTTACATAATATGGCCATGGAATGTTTTTATGGAGAAAAGAAATTATTTTCTTCTTCATAATGGTGAATTCAATAACTTTGTGAAAATGTTTTTATTATTTTTCAAGATTTCAAATAACCCTTGTGGGTTTAATTTATTATTAATAATTATTATGAACTTTATTATGAAAATAATTGGGTATAGAAGTATATTTATTGGAAAAAATGTTAATTTTGCGCCCAATGCTTACAATTTGGGGAAATAAATTCTTTTTAAGAGTATTACTAGAAAAAATTATCTTTTTTATCTCCCTTGTGGAGTTTTTTAGGCACATTCCATATTTAAAAATGTTATTAATAGTGTTTTAAGGATGAAGAGGGACAAATATATGCTGAATATGAATATTTTTATAGTGTTTCATTGAAAATAAATTTATAAATATTAAAAGTTTATTTTCGGGAAAATATCGATAATAAGTGAAACTATCGACAATGTGATGAAATATTTCATTATGTAGTAATGATTGATTAATTATATAAAACACTAAACCAAAAATATCATAAAATATAAGTGAATAAATTATTAAATAAAAACACATGAATATTTAATGTATTAAGGTCGGTCCCTTAAAATTAGGATTAAAGGAGATATTTATGTAAATTTAGATATTATGATGTATAAATGTGAGATTAAAATATGATTTATAGATACTATTATGTAGTTAAAATTATAAGGATTATCATATGTACAATGGAATAAAAATGATTTTAGTTTTTACATAATTGGGTTTGAAGGGGATTAATGATATTTTTGGATATTTTTTATTTGGTTGAGGTTTATGTAACCCTTAATTTTAACATGAAGGATTATTTTAGTCAAATTTTGTTTCATTTATTTTGGATTTAAGATGAAAAGTATGAGATAAAATTTAATTACCAAACGTTAATTAATGTTTAAATCATTAATGATAATGTTTAAGATGCTTATAATATTTTTGGATCATTATAATAATAATATTTCACTAGTAAAAGGACAACCTCTCGTGTTCAGAATGGATGTGGGGCTTGAACCCACAACTGAAGGGAGAGAAGGGATAAATACTTACAACTAGACTAGGTGAGGTCCACATTGGAATAAAATTGTTTTTAACTAAAAATATTTTATAGTTAATGATAAATTTTAATTTTGAAACACTTATTTTATAATATAAATAAATATGGCATTGAAAACTGATTATGTGATTAAGTGAATATTGATATTTTATTAGAAGTTCTCTATTTTTGGAAGTATATATGATTAAGGTAAGGGGAATTTTAGGGGATTTGATTTGAGGAATTGTGGTTGAATTTCCTTTTAGATTAATATATAATTTAATTATGAATTTATTGTTATTATAATGACCTAAAATTTTCATAAATAGATATTTCATATTTTTTGATTAATATCCATTAAATACCATTAAAATACAAGAATAAATAGTATAGGTCTAGTGTATTTGGAAATATGGAAATATAAACAAATTATTTATTAGTTTTTTCCATTATATTCTTCATGTTTTTCTCTTTCCTTAAACATATCATTCATAATACCATTCTATATATCCCAAGGAATGTGAACATAAGAAAGGGTGAGCTCATATGATTTGTAATTGTAAACCAAGGAGATATAAGTGATCACAGAAACATAACACTAGCATAACAATTAAGAACATTATATTAATATTTTGAATCCATACCCTGTATATCATATTTCATAATAATTAGTCATGACATAATGCATGGAAGGATATAATATATTAATCATAAAAGAACAAATGAACGCGATCCATGAGATCATAACATTGGAATAAGACATGGAATCATGAAATACACCTTATAATATAAAATAAATTTTATAGTAGTCAAGGATAGTTTCCAAGACTATCATATTAAAATGGGTTCGCTCCCCTAACCAACAATGTATTTAATGTTTTGTCCTGAGACTATCAGAGTGGATAGAGTCCCTTACTGAACTAGCATTACTCCCCATTCCTCCCCTTTTTATCTATATAGATATCTATCATTAACATATTTATTATAGGTACGTATAATTCTGGGGCTACCCATACATGGTTTTAACATAAACACTATATTTCGTTTATAACATAACCATTTTCCTTTTTAATAAAATAACCACCATATGTGGCTATAATGTAACCATCGTCCGTGGTTATAAAATAACCACATTAATTGGTTATAATGTAACTATAATAACATAGTGAAGCAATACATATTTGTGCCACAATATCTTACAAAACATCACATCACAATATCATAACTCGTTCCAAATCAATTGGATTCATAAATAATTCATCCATTCATGCCATATAAATTAAATAGGTTTCATAAACAACTCATTAATAGAAACATTACCCATTAATAGAATGAGTATGAATGGAATAAACTGATTATACACCATGAAAATCATAATTAACATAAAATCGTGTTATCATATATTAAAATCCATTTGAAATAATGTTGAAATATCTCATGTGAATAAAAATTATTTCCATTTTTAAAAAATTTATAATATATAAAAATTTACAAATCACTGTAGAAAAAAATTTAATTACAAAAAACCATAAAAAATTATAAGCCAATATTAAAAAAATTAATATTCCATGATGTAGATAAATTTCAATCATATTGTATAATTTAAAAGAAAATATTCCTTTCACACTTTGGATACAAAATCATGAACTTCCTAATTCAAAAAATGAGAAGATGATTAATTTAAAAACATTTTGTAAAATGTTAAACATGGGTGAATGTGTCATTATAATAGAATATTATAAACAATCATTAATTATTTTTGTTTTGAGATACTAAATATAAAAGAAATTTCATTTCTATAAAAGAGATAAGTAAATTAAATATTCCGTAATAATTTATTTTCATTTTATTGATTATTTATTTTAAGGAAAATGAAATGAAGACATAAATTATAAATAAGTAACCATAGGAGAAGAAAATTTAAATGGTTAAATCATATAAGGAAAATGAAATGAAGACATAAATTATAAATAAGTAACCATATTAGAAGAAAATTTAAATGGTTAAATCATATAATGATAATATAATATTTTATATATTGTAATTTCATCCATAAAAATCATAATTAAAATTGGATTCAAGCATAAATACATTACATCTTTTGGAAACATTTGAATCGTAATCCATATGAAATAAAGAATCTTTTATGAATATCTAACCCCATATAACATTCATAAGTTGAATAATAAAATCCATTCATGGGAATTATATACACCCCCAAAAATAAACATTTGGTGAATATAGAATGTGTCCCATGGAGGTAAAAATGAGGAAAAAGTACCTTACTTAGGACTGACATCATTCATACATGTTTGATCCTACTATTATTTGAAACTTATCATTTAGGTATCCTCTTAAGCTCCCAAGGGTTGGTGTAATGTTTATAAAATAATCTCTATAATTTGGATAGCTAATTTTCGAAGCAATTTTTTAGTTTTTGGTCAAGATATATGGGGAAAAGTGCTGTGAAGAAGATAATGGAGAGGTACCCTTTTATGATGTATGTGAGGGTCACTTTTTGAATAAGTTAAATGAATAAAATATTATAATGTCATTTTTTGGGCCAAAAAATTATAAATTCAATGTTATTATAATAAAATATTTTACAAGGATTCAATTCCATTAAGCAATAATACATGGATATGTTTAAGTGGGTTTCAAGACTTTATCTTTTGGTTTATCCCCTTAGTGAAAATATTTCAACAATAACTATGATAACATCTTTTTAACTCATAAATGTTTAAATTTTTTATATAATAAGAAAAATGGATAATAAAATTCCAAGATACATCATTATTGACCATATCTTATCTTCCTTTTCTTCTTTAAATATTTTTATGATTTTTAAATAATTTAATATAATATAATTTGGATTAAAATATTAATATAAATTTTGAATCAATTCATTTAATTTGACTAAAAGAACATAATGGAAAAATTATAATTATGTTATAATACTTGTGCACGTCACTATAATGTTTTATTTATCTACATATTTCTGATAATTTTGTAACACACAAATATTATATTAATTTAACATGTTTTAAAAGTGTTTATTTTATTTTTGTATTAGTTATATTAAAATTAAATCGACGTTGTATAAGAATTCAAGGAAGTTATAAAATTTCTAAGAAAATTATATTTGTTTATACCATGAAATTAATTTTATGAAGCTCAAAATTAAAGTTTGGATTCATTAATAACATTATTTTTTCCCTTAAATAAATATATAGTAGATTTTATAAACTAAGTGACTGATAATTTATATCATTTTCGATTAGAATCTTATAAAGGTCATTTTTAGGAAAATTGTCCTTAATAAATAAATTTCGAGAGTAAGGTGATAATGGTACAATGAAATTCTTCCAATAATATTTAGGAAGAAAAATTATGGCCTTATTACATTGTTTTTACCAAGATTAACACAATTACACTTCAATAATGTGATAAATTTTATCACGATTACTATTTATATTAACCAATAATAAAAGAATTTTTTTAAAAAAATTTGAACCTCCTAATTCCGAATATTTTATCAATTTTATCAATTTAAATACATATATGTTCTATAAATTAACTACAAAATAAGTGTGAAGACATGATGAAAAATGTTTTTCAGAAGAAAAAAATATTATATTTTTAATCATTAATGATTGTTCACTATTATCCCTTGCCTATTAAATTAGTATTAAAACTTTTGATTGAAAATATAATATATAAAATTAAATAAAATTAATAAAAATATCTGAATTTTTTTTATAACAATACATTATTTAAATAAATGTATATTTTTATTAAAATATCCCTTGTACTTTTATATGATTTTTATTTTTATTTCTAATTAATCGATACCCATAATATTTATTTATAAATATTTATACATACATTTATTTTATTATAATTAGCCATATTTATACCTGTCAATCCAATGGCTGGGTGATAAAATTAAATAATCATATATTGTTGTTCATTTGAACCTGGTGTTGTGTGTAACACATGTTATCAAAGAAATTAAATTTATTTGAAAGAAAAATATTTCATAAAGTCTCTGGGTATTACATTTTATCCCAATTAAGAGTAGTTTCACAATAAAAATTACACACTTGGATACAAGAAATTATGAGATATTTGTTTCATTACATCACCAATGTTCCCATGCAATTTCTTTTATTTTGTGATATCTCCAGAGAATATTCAGAAGTAATGTGGTCTTCTTCCGTAGTAATTTATCTCTAAAATACAGGATATATACAAATTTATATTTATAAAAAAGATAATTTTGTATTGGAATGACCTTTCTATTTAGTACCTATGATGGATCAGGTATATACCTATTCAAGGGAGATATGTGTAACACATCTGGATGTTGAGAGAGGTTTGGTGGACATACCATGCAGTAAGCTACTCTCTATAATCGATCAAGAATCATTAAAGGGAAAATATTACTTGGTATTAGATTTCCATTCATTATAAATCTCATAATATTCTTCCATATATAAATTTTTATTAAAACAATTTCACCAACGTCAAATTCATGGTCACACTGATTATTTTTTAAAAAAAGATGTCAACTCTAAGCTCCCTTGATGCACAGATTAAGAAATATGAATTTCTCTATTATTTTTTTAGATAACACATTTCCTAGGAGCTTTACATTTCAAATTGCATCCCATAATGATGTAATTCAATACTTATTTCCATATAAGGCATTTTAAGGATCCATCTAAATTCATGAGTGAAAGAAATTATTTCCATAAACTCAACAAACAAGTGGTGTTGTTCCCAACCACCTTTAAAATTCATAGAACAAGATCATATCATATCCTATAGAATGTTAATTTTTTCATTACACATTCCATTTATCTAAGTATCATAAGTAGTATTAAAAAAATGTTCAATGTAAAATCTAATTAATACATTGCTATAATTTTGAAGAAACCCTCAGATCTAGATCACATACAATAGAATGTGGTTCTCCAGATAAACTTATCACATCCTAAATATAAAATACCAAATTTGGATCCAGATAGAAATATTATCAAACGGAAATAATGTGTAACATATTTTTATTGTTTTTCCTGCACTGGTCTACCATCCTTTTTTATCATGATTTGTTGGCATTTTTCTTGGGTTGTTTATGGTCAGATGTTAATGTTTTTGGATGTTTCTAGGATGTGTATGATTTGTATATTTTTTTCTAAAACTAGACACCCAACAAGTTAAAATCGTGCATCCCTGGGTAGTGGTGGTCTACACAGTTGGAGCACAGTTTCAAATACCATGTACCCACCTAGTAGAATCTATGCACCCTAGTAGAGGGGTTCAATATTTTTGCTCCCAGTGTTTCAATGACTATGTCCCTTCCCAAATAATAGTGTGAAAAATGTTTTTATTATTCAGAATAAATCTTAAACATTTACCAAACCTTGTTTTGATCCCCCGCTCGACCCTAACTCAGATTATCAGGATATCCATGGTCTTCGGGCTCTTAAAACCCTTTTAGGGAACCTCTAAAAAATTTCTACTTAGATTGAAGCATGGATTATCTTGTTTGGTCCATCTCAAATATGTTATCCTCATCACATTATTTCCCTCCTTCTCTCTATTTTTTCCTCCATATGGTTGTTAAATCATTATGAATTCCATGAATATAAACTATATTTATTTTTATCTTGATTATATGGTTTTTTGAGATCTATGATTTCATAATTTATCATTTGAAAATCATGTTTCATGTACTGTGTTACGTGTTCTCCTTGATAAAAGTATGTGGTTTTATTTCATATTTCATTGATTTATTATAATATGATTTTTCTAATTTGATTTAAATTTATATATGTTGATTTATGAAAACCCAATTTCATGAACATGGGAATAAAAATTTATTTGACAAGGAATTTTAAAAAAAACACAAAATTCCAATGGAATTGTAATAATGTGTGTAATTTGAAATTTATGGAATTCATGAGTTAATTTGGAGAAAAATTGACTAAATTGATTTGATAAAATCCAATAATTTTATCTTATTTTTATTAGTAATGAATTGATGAAAAAAATTGTGTTATTGTTTTGAAAGTGAATTGGAATTTCGAAAAGGAGAAGTGGGATGTTGAACTATGAATAATGATTTATTTGAATTGAAATTATTTTACCTTTCTCAAATTATTTTCCACATGTTGTCCAGTGTATTAAGTGGGTTATTCGGGACATTTATGATGGGATTTTAATTCCCTATCAGTCGATTGATGTTAAAAACCCTATAGAAAATAATGTTCTGAAAATAATAATACTAATGGAATGTTTATGTCTTTTATTAGGCTTGATCCTAAGGTACATCTGTACGCATATTCCATGATGACTACTATGATAGTGTGAGGATCCTATAACTAGAAACTATCATACTATATAGAAGATTAAAATGGGTTTTATTGTTATTTTTAATTAAAAATTATATTGATTGTTTAATTATTATACTCATGACTAGATATTTAAATAAATATTTTATAAAAAAATTTAACTTAGTAAATTTGTTAATTTATTTCCAGCATTCTAAAACGAATAGAATTTTTTTATTTTGAAATATGAAATTTTAATGCTATGACGTGTTTTATTTAGAATTGATTGTTTGATTTGATATTTTACTATGTAATCTTATAATGGAATACTGGGTGAGACCCTAATGAGATTTTATCCCTCAACCTATCTTTTCCTATGGGCGTTTGTTGATTTTCATATGCCAGGTCTGAGTAAGGGAAAACACCTCTTGGAGTTGGTGGATGATTATGATCCCTTTTTGGGAGTATTGTGAATCTTGGAATGGTTTTCTTATAAAAATGTGAGTACATTGATGTTGTTATATTTTTTCTTATTCTTTACCAATTTTTTTAATTTACTATCAACTGTTGGATTTTTCGAGTTAAATGAAATGAATTTTTATGTTGGAATATTTTTTTGGAAATTTTTTTCCCTTTTTATTTTTTATGATTCCGGGTTTTTGTCACCAACACATGGGGATCATGAACACCCTTAAATCCATGTCAATATAAAACCGAGTATCAATTCACCTTGGATAATAATTTTGTTTGTGTACTAACATATCATAACTTTTTTAGTGGATCAAATACAATCAATATATAATTATTCAATTTACATTTTTTTCATTGTATGATGGAAAAATATGTTGTGGTGTTTTCCAAATTCCATTCTGTTATGGGTTAGGGTTATAAAATCCTCTTATACTTCCCCCACATAGAATTAAATTTCTGAAATAAAAAGCACAAAGTTATTTAATCAGTAATATTTCTCTTCATTATTTCTCATCATAAGTACTCTTATAAGTCTCTATACTTTCTTATTTATCTTGGATGAACAGATAATGTTAAATTCTGAGCCTCAGACAATAGATCCTTTTCCAAATATTGTATGAATCATACACATACATGGTTCATTATCCTTATCATTTTGTCATAATCAAGTTTAAAACCAATTATATTTCCCAAATTATTATATAGTTATATATATTCCTTCTGCCCCACATTAATATTTAAATATAAATATGGATGGAATCTATTTTTAGAACAATAATATTTATCCCCTTATATCATGATTTCAAAATACATCATTTGAAAATATATAATTAATGTATATTTTTGTACATGTCATATATAATCATTTATGTTAATTTCAAATTATAGCATATTCCTCCTTATTCACATTAATATGGCTGTAATATATTATCAATTCATAATATTTAATCATCTCCAACATTATTCTCTGAAGCTCATTTAAAACATTATTTGTTAAAATATTAATGAAATTTTTTATTTGAAAATATATACCACCATTATCTATAAATTTAATCCCTCTATATCATTAATGGAAAAATTTTAATGTATAACTCAAAATCATGAGTACGGTAATTTTTCTCATGAAAATTCAACTGGAATGGGGCATATTCTCTCAACATATAAATATATAAGTTAATACATAGTATCCCCTTATTTAATGCATCACTATTGACTACAATACCTCCTCCAATGTAGAGTAATATAATCACAGGTTCACACAATGACCTTCATTTTAGTTCCTTGATATTTTATTCACATTCATCTATCTAAAGTACCTTTCTCCTATTCATGTTACCTCGGTGAGTTGATTATATATTTGAGATAAAATATCCCTAATATGTATATAATATTAATCCAAACTAAGAAAACTATTAATTTTAGTTATGATGGTTGGTCGGGAATAACAATAACTAACTTATATCATTTAAGGATATACTAATATACTATCACATGAGATTATAAGACATATGAATGAAACTGTTCAAATAAAAAATTCACGCATGAAATTTGTTTCATAAATATTTTACTTCCTCATTATCTTGAAAACAATTCTAAAATGATTTTTATTATATTTCTCAATCATTGAATATATAAAAATATCATATATGAATAACACCACAATCTTATAATGATAATATCTAAAAAAGATATTCATTAAATCCATAAATATATAAGGGGAATTAGTAAACCCATATGGGATCATTATAAATTAACAGTGTTTATATGGTTTATGTAATTTTTTCTTGGGTTTAACCTCTTTTATAACCCTCTATTGATGATATCAAAAATAATTCTTAATTAGGGATATATATTAAACATAGTGTAGTTGATTAAAAAATTAGTCAATATGGTTTAGAGGATAGTTATTCTTGGTTTTAATCTTATAAAATTTTGAATAAACAATTAAAAGATTTAATGATCTATATATTTTCTAAAAAAAGAATGAGTGCACACCATAGTGATGAAATAGGTAAAATAATTCCATTGTCGATATTCTCTTGGAGGTTCTTATTTAGTTCTTATAACTCAATCAACTAAATTCTATAGAGTGATTGATATAGGATTACAACCAGGTATGATATCTATTAATAAATGAACATCCCAATTCATTGTACATATAGTAAATTATTCTAAAAAATAAATTAACAAACTCACATACAATAAGAAAATCAATTTTGTTGAGTTTATCCCCAACCATCTAAGATTAACCCCCACATTGAATAGGAATTAGGACCCATATAATGCTTGTAATTTCAATTGAATGTTCAAATTTGTCATCACACTAATAAAATATTATAGGTTGATTGAGAATACAAAACATGACATCCCATTCTATTTAATTGATGTCATATTTATTTAATGAAATCCATTTCATTTGTAAGATAACATCAAATTCGATATTAGTAAAATAAATTAGGAATAACATCCAAAAAAACTTCAACCAATGATGTATCAAAGTATCCAGATGTGATCGTTAAACCATTAATGGATTTACTAAAAATATAACATATAATATTTAAAATGGTACATAGCAGGCTGCAGTGGGAAGGGAGCGGGATGGGAATGGACTTGTTGGGACTGCGGTGGATGAAGCTGCTGGCAAGGAGGAGCTGTCGAGACCCAATGATTATGTGCAGGCAGAGGATGTTGTGAAAGTTGCAGATGTTTGGGTGGGGGCCTCTCCGGGGCGTACGTTCTCTAATGTTCAGCAAGTGGAGGGCATTGAGATGAGCAACAGTTTCTCTAGTCTGCTGTGTGCTGATATGGAGTTGGGTCAGGAGCAGTCTGAACCTGTTCTGAGATCCAGCAATATGGAAAATAGCATTGAGGAGATGGGTCAAAATGTGTGCAGTGTGCTTCTTGAAGGAAACAGGGGCATGTTGTAGGGGCAGGGAGATCCTGGATCTGTCATGAAGGTTCTCACAAGGGAGGAAGGTGGGTTTTTGAAGGACGGGAAGGTCACTCATCTTGGCATGTCCGGGGTGCTGGGAGCTAATGGGACTCCTGCTCAACCACAGTGCCTAGCAGTCATTGATCCGGTTAGTCAGGCGGTGCAGGAGCAAGGTCTAAGCAATGGACAGAAGTTGGTGTGTCTCACTGGGAACTGGGGGGATTTATCTGATAGTGAGAAGGAGAATTATGGCCGAGGTCGGGCCTCGTTCAGTGATGTTGTTCAATTTGGGAGGAGGACCATGGATGGGTGTGCGAGTAGTGTGACTGCCCCCCCAAAAAGAAGGCAGCGAAAAGACTATTCTAATATGCCAACGTCGTTACCTACAAGATCCTCTTCGGGAAAGGGTAAAGGGATGAATGCTTCGGATGAATTTCTGCAGTTGGAGAAGTTAAATCTCAGACGCAAGTATGTGAAGCTCTTGAATCAGTATGAAAGTTTGGAATGGGAGTCGGCAACTCCTGATGAGGCTCTTGGTTATGGAGCTGATGATGGGTACGGTTTTTAAACTTTTCTTATGCTCTTGATTTTTAATTTCTGCTTGCTGAACTTTTATTTTATTTTAATAAATGGTTAGAGACCTTTTCTCTGACTGAGCCTTTCTGTTATTCTAATATAAAAAAGTTGGTAGACCAAAAATCTAATAATATATTATTAGTTCTAGAGTAGATGATTAGTTTAACGTCGACTACATCATTCTCATAAACATCTTCATTAGTTTTAATCACATTATATTTCCTTTTTTAGTTTTATTTAGAATGTTTTTTATGTTGATCATAAAAAAAATTTATATTCATGAATCGGTAGAAGTAATTCACATACTACAAGAATTTTAATAATTAGAGTGTATGTGGTGAATAAATCACTCCCTTTTTTCTTGTATTGTATCAAGAGAAATATAAATTTCCTTTTGATATTTACTATCTCTATGACCAGAATTCCAACATTTAAAACACTTCATAATTCCACTAATAAATCCCATGATGTTTCTCCCATCATTTATTACATGTAATGTTCAAGAATTTTATTCAAACATGTGATTTATTCGTGATATCATTAGGCTTGATCTTACCTCTCTCATCAAAAACAGGGGAGTTTTGGGAATATAAAATTATCATTTCTACCTTGAGTGTACATCAAATTATTTTTTTATATCTATTATTATATCTTATATATAACTCCTTTTGAAGACATTATTTTAGGCCATAAGAGAACAAATAATTTTATTCAGTCTATTTATTAAACTAGAAGAATACATTGAAGGTATTTAAAAATTGGAATAATAGGTATGAAGAAATTAATCAACCTTCTAGTTGAGCTCAAAAAAATCCTTTTTCATCATAATACTAATAATATGAAAGTATTAATTAGTGAAAAATAATATCTAAAACTTATTAAACTATAGAGATTCAATTTATTCCTCTATATTCATATTCTTAAAAGGATTCCACTATTGATATGATTCACCTACCAAACTAAATCCAAAAGTATATTCTCATGATCTGAACATTGGAGTATAGAAAATATATTTTCAATCATGCTGAACCATCACTCAGTGACTAGTGGATCAGTAGACTAACTAAAATAAGGTGTATTATTACTTATAAAGGTCTGATTAAAAGTTTATTCTATCCTTTACTCCTTTTTAAGATCACTATGATTCATATATTAGGAATTTTGTGTGACAAAAAAATGATATTTTTCATTCTGTCTCCCATTAAATATGGTTTTTCCAGAGGATAGTCATTTCATTTTATGCCACATTCAACATTATCATTATTCATTCTGTTTACAACCACCAAGTAAACCAGACATACATAGTTTGGGTAATAATAATCATTATGGAAGAAAAAATAATCATGAAAAATTATTTATAGGATTCTAAAATTCGGAAACCTTGTTATAAGAATCCTTGGGTTTAACCTAAATCCTTCATGATTATTTTAATATTTGTAAGATGTTATCCAATAAGAATAATTTTCCTCAAGGTCTCACTAAATTTATCTCATCTTATTTTTCATGTATTACTAAACATTTATCTAATTCAAACTATAATATCCCATATGATTCAATATTATTTATTTAATCTTATTATATGAATATTCATTACATATCATACTAAAACATGAAATAATCGTAATGTTTTATCATCTTTGCAAAAATGTACACATTATCAACTAGTATAAAACTAGCTCATAAGAGTTTCCCAATATGTTTTTCTTATCTAAGACCCATCTTAAATATATCATTCCCAATAACATTCATTATATCATGGGGAAATGAAACATAAGAAATGGTGAGCTTTGAAACTATGTATGGTCATAAAAGGTATATTTCAATAGAAACAAAAGAAAAAAATTAGAATAATGGTTTGAGAACATGATCTTAACATTTGATATCCATACCTTGTATATTGTCTATCATAATCTGGATTCATGTAATAAATCATAGAAATTCATATGATATCAATCACAAAGAAATCAAATAACATGAACCATTGGTGAAGAAAATTGGAATTAGTTTTATGGGCACAGCCTTAAACATTACATAATCAGGGGTCAAGTCAAGAATTATACATTGAGGATCATTTCATGTTTAGTGTTCTAGATAATTAGGCCATAACTAATACATTACATCCCATGTGTTAAAATGTAGAAACATTCTACTCAAACCATTTTTTCACTAGAATAAAACACATTAAATAAAAGAATAATTATTTTCATGATATAAATATTCTATAATTCTTTCATTCACTTACTCTTCCTTATACCATATGAAAAACATTTCAAAAACAAGGTATTTCAAAAAAATCCCAGTAAACCTCATAAAATAATTAAAGAAAACATTATTACATAAATATATAAAATCAATGAAATCATAATTTTCACTCAGAAAACATATTCTCTTTAACATACCTCATGAAATAATATAGTTTATGAATAAAACATAGAAATCACAAATCCTAAAGCTATATTGTGGAATATATAACATACTTATATTGTAGAATTCACATCTATAAAGGGTGTTACATTTGAAATACCCATCACAGTATATTCCCTAAACACCTTAGGGGAAACATTATCATTTACCTCTATCACATTACCCAATGCATTGGACTACTATATTAGGCTCAACAGCCCTTGGTTTATCATGAGATCACCCTTATATGCATACAATGCCCATGAACCATAACATACTCATAACACAAAACACAAGATTTAAGGAAATATAACATTTCCAAACATCAATCAAAATATATAAATTCACAATATTAACATAATAAATGATTTATCATAAACACTTTCAATACCAAAATACAAAAAAAAGTATTTGGTTTTTATTTTCCTTTAAAAATATTACTACTTGTTAAGGAATTCAAATATCAAATGATGCTCATAGCGGAAGAAATTTTGTTTTCACCACGTATTTTAAAAAGAAACATTCTTTTTGTAATTTAGTAAGAAGATTTATATAAAACTATTCTTTTTGAAAACGATTTATGTAAATTAAAAGAAAATGGGTATAATTATACATTGTATTAAACAATTTCGTGTATAAACCAATATAAACCTCAATGAAAGGAGATCGAGATGAATTCCCTTACAAAGATCATATAAATGATGTAAGAAATTATTAATGGGGAGATTTTGTGAATAAGAAATATATCTATAAAAAGGGAAGTGGAAATTACAAAATAAATAAATAAACAGATATTCCACACATAATTATTACATAATATAATCAAAAAATTATGCGTAATAACCAATTAGTGGAAATTGAGTTTAGAAATTCCCTTATAAAAAACTGGCAGTATAACGACATCACATAAAAATTCAGAAAATGATTTGATGAGAGATAAAAGGTTCTATAATCACATGGACATAAAATGTAAAGTAATAATGATATATAATAACATATCCCAACATATGAAAATTTAAATTCAAAGAAACAACATAACAGATCTTTTGGAATAAAAGTTGAGGGTGAAAGGTTTCCTTACAAAGATCATTTTTTAAATAAAATAGATCAATTGTGTGAATTATCTATAAAAACACGTATATAAATTATAAATAAAAGATATTATAATGAATTCTATTTTTCACATAATTATTTAATGGAATAATCAAGAAGTATAATATTAACCTAATTAATGAAAATTGGGTTAAGAAGTTCTCTTACCATGAATCTAACTCAGCACGTATGTTCCTTATTCTTCCAAAATAATAAACATAAGTTAAATTCTACATTATTCTAAATAGTTTTCGTGTTTATTATTCATTTTATATCATTTTTTACCACAATATAAACAATATATAATTATATACATTAATATTTGTCATTTTCTCGATATTTGGTACACGAGTCAAAAAATGAACTTGTTATAATTAAAAATAATCCATGGGGTAAAAAGTACATTATCTCCAAAATTATATTCATTAATTAAATATCTTATAAATAAAGTATATATATTATTTTATAATTGTACATAATATTTTGATCTAAGAAATTCAATGCACCCTTCATGAAGATGGTAAGCCGTACATACGCATGAACAATACATTCATTTATTTTTCATATTTATAGGAATGACCACTAAATAAGACATTGTTATATTATAATTATATTATAATATAAAATTTTATATATGTTACAAATTTTCATTAACACCGTCATTTATATGTTTCATGTATGGAATGAACAAGTCATATCACTTTGAAGGGGCGATAGTCCACACTTCCGGAATTGAAATTATCTTATTTACACATTATAGAATGAATAACAGTATGATTTAAATTTAAAAAATAAGAAACATATTTGTAATATAAATATAATAAATATAATATATAAATATAGTTCCATAATAATGGCCACCATGATAGGTGTTAGGAGATAATTGATCAATCATCATTTCGTGAGGTAGTAGTTCGTCATACACAGAAACATTTTGTTCGTATCCATTATATGGAGGTGTGTGGAAGTGTAGATCAAATTATTCCCATTATAAAATCATAGTATATTGATCATAATAGAATTTTTATATAATAATTGATTAAAATTAGGAGTGGAGAAAGAAAAAAGTGAAAATAATTTGAGAGAAGACGTTACCACTAAATCGGGTAACTCGCTTTGATTTGAGCCAAAATGATTTATTGAATTTCTTTTTTTCCAAGGTGAGGATTCTAGGAGAAAGAGTGAGATATTGGATGATTAATTGGGTAGAGTTTGGATGAGAAAAGGTGCATGAGAGGAGTGAGTAAGGGTTAGAGTTCATTCCCTTTTATAGGAGGGATGAGTGGTACAATAGGAAACTTTGATTATATTATATTATTAAAAAATAATTTTCATTTTTTAATAATCCCAAATTCATTTATTTAAAATATAAGATGCTATTAGGATGATATCCTCTCATCCAATAGGTTTTAGACAAGAATAGGTAACAAATTTAACATTATATTTTATCATTAACCCTCAGTTAACTAATTTAACTCTTACCATGTCTTCTTGTATATTTATACTATATAGTTAATATATTAACTTTAATATGCCAATAGAACATAAAGTGGTTCCTTAATAACCGTTTCAACTGTATATAAGTCATTTGTCCAAATATTATACTGTTAGGAAAATTATTTCATTTAATCAAATAGTGTTTTAAAAAAACTCATTTAGGTCAATTTATATACTATTCATACCATGACTTTTAAAATTTTTATAACTACTTGATTATTTCAAAAAAACATCACTTATTCAAATATAACATGTCATAAATGTCCCTAAAATTCTTGGATGAAATAAAAAATTTCAAAATAAATTTATTTTAATTTTTATAATCTCATTTATTTAAAACATTCATTAATAAGGTAATCACTACTTCATCATTATGTCCTAAATAAATTTATTTATTTGATTTCTAAAAATTATAAATAAAATACCATGGTTTAGTAAATATATATATATATATATTGAATTAATATTTATAGTTTAATAGATCACTTATATAACCACATATAATTTTTTAGTAAAAGATATATGGTTAGGTTGTACTTTCTATAACTTTATATGAAAAGTAATTAAATGTAATTTTCACACAAAAGTGGCTCCATGTGGGTCATAAAATTGAACCAATGAAGCCCATGGTCAGGAATATCTTAACCAATAGGATTAGGACACATGTTATGGTAATTTAGTATTTTTATAATATTATTTTTAAACTTATTTATCATATTTACCCTTTAACCATGGTAAATAAAATATTTACTGAAGTTAGTATTAATAATGTATAAAAATAAAATATATCTATTTACACAATTTGGACCCTCTGAATAAAAATATGGAATCCATTTTTCTAAATTTTAAATTCATAATTTTTAGATATTAATTTAAAACTAATTCCCATTGGCACAAACAAAAAGTGTGTTTTGAAGAATTAAAAACTATAAAAAGAGTGACATGTGTTTAAATCCAATTTAAAAGTAAAATTACATCCAATTAACAAAATTGTAATAAATGGTAATAATATAATCCAATTAAAATATAAAACCAATTAAAAGTACAATAAAAATACGTTAATTAATTTTATGTAATGGAAGTATTGAATTAAAATTTAGTATTTTTCACCATTCATTAAAATTTGATATTTATCAGAAAATACAAAAAAAATACCCCATGTAAATTTTGATTTACTACCTCTAAATAAGATGTTTATTTTGTCAAATAGAACATATAATAGTGTAAAAAACTATATTTAAAAAGGGTTCTCTAACAGAAGGTGGAAATTTAGCCTTTTAATGAATATTAATGTATTTCATGCATAAAATCAGATTCATTCTTTTTTTAAGGCTCTAAAAATTATTGGATAAATGTAAAAACATTTAACAAACATGTGTAATCATAATTTATTTAGTTATGTTCATTCCATAAAATACAATGGTGATGCATTGACTACCATTTAAAATAATAATATTATATTTTTATTTTTTTAGTATGACTCAGCTTTGTGTGCAACTTTAGATTTCAAAGAAACCCATAGTTTTGTTTTAGGTATGCAATAGAACATATCATCCCCTTTAAAGTAAAATAAATATGTAATTCACAAATATTATTAAATATTAAAAAATTAAATTATTTATTTACATGGGATGTTACATACTTCCCCCTTTTGGAAATTACGTCCTAGCAATTTAATACAAAAATCAAATAATTCGGGGTATTTATCCGTTATAGAATTTTCAGATTCTGATTCTGCATTTTTAACCATATAGTTATTCCACAAAACAATTACCTAATGAATTACCTTATTACTCAACACATTCTTTCTTTAGTCAATAATTTGGACTGGTTGTTCTCCATTAGGAATATTCTCTTCCAATTGAACTACCTCTAGACTAAAAACATTAGATGGATCCAGAATATATGCTCTCAACATTGAAACAAGAAAAACACTGTGTACCTGTGATAAACATTGAGGTAAATCTACTATATAGGCAACTGATACAACTTTATATTGGATTCCACAGGGTCAAGTAAATTTTGGACTCATTTTCCCTTCATACCAAAAACCACATCACACTTTTCAACGAAGAAACTTTTAGAAAGACATGATTACCTACATAGAAATAAAGATCCTTCTCTGGCTCTCCACATAACTTTTCTGTATACTTTGAGTTGTTCTCTTGTTTATCTAAATCAAAATAACATTTTATTCTATCTCTTCTACCAATTTTGGTCCCATCAACTTCCTTTCATCTATTTTATCCAAAGTTCTAGATTTTTCCACTGATTTCAATATAATGGATCAATTGGTTCCATTTATATGCTAAAATGGAAATTGTTATTATATGAAAACTCATCCAAAGAATGATGTTGGTCACAATGTCCATGGTAATCTAGTGAACAATAATGTATCTAATCCTCCATGGTCTGGATTGATTGTTCTCACTGTCCATCTGATTGAGGATAAAAAGATCAAATAAAATTTAATTCAGTACCCAACGACTTCTAAAGGGCCTTCTAGAAGTTAGAAGTGATCCTAAGATCACAATCAGATACAATGGAGAGGGAACTCTGTGTAAACAATCTATCCCTTTAAGATATAATCAAGAATTTTGATCTATAGGCATGATATCTCAAATATTAAGAAAAGGAAAATATTTATTCAATCGATCAAAAATAACCTTGATTTCATTATTACCTTAATATGCCTTTGTTAATCCGAATACAAAATCAATGGAATATTTTTCTCATTTCCACTCTGGCACTGGCCATGGATGAAGCATTCCATTTGGTAACAACCATTTTACTTTAACATTTTGAAAAATTTAAGAAATCACAATAATGTCAGCTGTATTTATTTTCATTCCATCCCACAAATAATTCTCTTGATGATCTATGTATATCTTATTAATGACATGATGAACAAGAAATGGTGAACTATGAGCTTCACATAATAACTCTTTCTTCAACTAGGAATTACAAGGCATGCATAATCTCTTTCCAAACCTAAAAACAATTTTTTTAGCTATGTTAAATTCAGGTAACGTACCCTTATGAACCAATACTACCTTTTTCTACCACTCACTATCTTCTTTTTATGATTACTTTATTCTGTCTTAAAGAGACGATTTCACTACCACCTAAAACAAAAAAAAGGAATATCTTGCACCAACAAATTCCAATACAAAATACATAAAATCGAAATACAAATGATCTCATTCAAAGCGTTTCATTGTTAATGTAGTATTACTCTTTAGACTCAATTCTTAATACACTTTATTTTCCTTTCATAGATGGTAATGGATTGTGCAATCATAATCCTTTATTAATTATAGACATCTCATAAGTCTCATGTTTAATTTTTTGTGAGTGAATATAAACTTCTTACTTTCATAATCTGAATATATTTCACACTATCGTCCATAAAAATGATTCTTCAAAATTTTTAAATAAAAAACAATAGAAGTTATTTCCAAATCATGTGTAGGTTAATTTAACTAATGAGGTTTCTACTGAAGTGAAGCATAATAAATTACCTGATCATTCATTATTAGAAAAAAATCCATTTCAATGATGAATCACTACAGATAACAATCTCACCTTGTTTTTAAAACAGTTCGAAAATTGTAACATTCACTAATCTTCTTTTGAATTCTTGAAAACATTCATCACATTATTTTTTTCAATATAAATTTAAATCCTTTTCAGGTTATCATAGTAAGTGGGCTAGATAACCATGAAATCTTTTCAAAAAACCTCCAGTAATAACATTAAAAACCAAGAAAACTAAGAATCATGGATATATTTTTAAGTATTGGTCATTATTTAACAACTTTTGTTTTAACAAGATCAATATTTAAACCATCTTTAGAAACAATGTGACCAAGGAATAAAATTTATTGTAACAAAAACTCACATTTTCCAAATTTCCAATACAGTTTCTTTTATTTCAGGGATTAGAGGACAACATTTAATGACTTTCATGCCCCTCTTTACTTTTAGAAAATACCAAAATATCATTATAAACACATCCACTATTAATCACATGATTGAACGGGTCCATCACTTAATGAAATTGTTCAGTTCCGATTTTGACCATCTCGAGATGTTGTTTTGGATGATTATTTCCCTCTGTATGACTCCCCATCATAGCTCCCCTATTTCATCTACAAAAAAAATTCAAAACACCGATATATATTAGAAGAAGAAACAATGTAATATTCATATTCTATATCATTTTAGACTGAACATAAAAAAATAATTGAAATTAATTTAACAATATCCTAACTCTTAAAGTTGTCTAACCCAACATCTCATGCCAACTGTATGGCCCCATCCTTAAAAATTACATAATCTTGAGTTAATCAATATTTATACATTGAGGTTATTTTTAGGTTTATTTTTCTAGATAATTAGGCCATAAATATTAAATTACATCTCAAATATTACAAAGTATACATATTCTACTCTAAATTTTTTTTCACAACAATAAATCTCATTAAATAAAACTAGAGTTATCTTCTTGATATAAATATTCTTGAATTCTTCCATTATCTTACAATTCTCTATACCCTATGAAAAACATTCCAAATACATTGGATGAGCAATAAAAATCAGTAGGGTCATAAAATAATGATTGAAAACCTAGGTTTAGCAATACAGACAATCAATGAAATCATACTTTTCACTCAGAAAACATAATCTCTTTAACATATCTCATCAAATCAAAAGATTCATGATTAACATATAGAAATCATAAATCATAAATGTAACATGTGGCATCCATATCATACATACATTATATCATTCACATCTATATATGGAGTTACGTTTGGAATACCCATCATAGTATATTCCCTAATTTTATTAGGAGAAACATTATTTTTTACCTCTGTCACATTACCCAATGCATTGGAGAGAAATCCCGGGCTCACCCTACCATGTTTTATCATGGAACCTACTATATATGTCATTAATTCAAAAGAACCATAACATAATCATAACAGATAAAAAAATCATAAATTAAAGATAAAATTTCCACATTGCAATCACAATATTCCATTTCACAATATTGAAATAATCAATGATTTATCAAACCCATTTTCAATATAAAAATACATAAAAAATGTATATGGTATTTATTTTCCATTAAAACACTTTACAACTTGTTAGGGAATCCAAATATCAAATAATGATCATGGCAGCAGAAAGGTCATTGTCACCACATATATTAAAAAGAAACATTCATTTTGTTTTTTTAGTAAAATGATTCATAGAAAATGATTCCTTTTGAAAACCATTTAATTAAATTTTAAAAAATAACTTATAATTTTTAATGATATAGAACAAGTTCACGTATAAAACAAAATATGTCTCAATGAAAGGAGATTGAGGAAAATTCCGTTACAATGATCGTATAAATGACATAAAAATTTATTAATGAGGAGATAATGTGTATAAATAGTATATCTACATAAAGATAAGTAGAAATTTAAAAAAATAAATAGTTATTCCACACATAATATTAGCATAATATAATCAATTAAGTATGTGTAAAACCCATTGAGTGGAAATTTAGTATACAAATTCGCTTACAAAAATTCGTCAGACTAACGAAATCACTTAAAAATTCAAAAAATGACTTGAGGAGAGGGAAAAGGGAATCTAACTTCATAGACATAAAATGTATAGAATTAGGATATTGAATTACTTATCCCAACACATGAGAATCTAAATTCCAAGACATAACACAAAAGAATTCATTGACTAAATGAGGAGGGTGAGAGGTTCCCTTACGAAGATCATTTTTTAAATAAAATATATCGATTATGTGTATTCACTATATGTACACATATATAAATTATAAATACAGAATAATATAATGAAATTTATTTTTCACATAATAATATCATGGAATAATCAACAAGTAGAAGATTAATCCAATGAATGGAAATTGGGTTAAGATGTTCTCATACCATGAATCTGATTCATCATGTATGTTCCTCGTTCTTCTAGAATAATAAATATAAGATAATTTTTACTTGATTATAAACCTATTTATAGTTTATTATTCACTTTATATAACTTATTACCACGTTTTAAATATTACATAATAATTTTAGATAATATTGGCTGTTTTTTTCGATATTTGGTATTTGAGTAAAAAATGAACATTTTATAATTACAAATTGTCCATGTGGTAAAAAGTCCATTATCTCCATAATGATATTCATGATTTAAATATCATATAAATATATTATATATTTGTTTTAATAATATTACATAACATTTAGACATAATAAATCAAATGTACCATTAATTGAAATGGTAAGCTATACGCACAAATGAATGATACTTTCATTTTTTTCATATTTAATGAAATTAAAACTAAATGATACATAGGTATATTATAATACCAATATAATACCATATTATATATATGTTTCAGATGTTCATTAATTTCATCTTTTATACGTTACATGTATGGAATTAATGAGTCATGACACATAGAGGGCATGTAGTCCGCACTTTCTCAAATGAAAATATCGTATTTACACATTATGGAAAGACTAAAGGTAAGATTTAAATAAAAATAAAATAATAATAGAGATATTATAAATATAATATATATAATATTTAAATATAGTTCCATCAAAATGGCCCCCATGAGAGGCGGTAGAGAATAATTTAAAAATAATTGTTTTGTGAGGTATTAGTTTTTCGTACACAGAAACAGTATATTCGTATCCAATAGATGGTGTTGTGTGGAAGTTTAGTTTGAATCTTCCTCACAACTAAATAATAGTATATTGAATATAATGGTGTAGTTATAAAAGAATGTAATAGATATTGGAAGTTGAGAAGTAAAATAAAAAAATAACTTGAGAGAACGAGTTACCTCAAAATCTGGTAACTCATATTGATTTGGGCCAAATGTATTCATTGAATTGCCTTCTGCCCATAATGGGGATTATAAGAGGAAGATATGGATATTTGGAGCTTATTTGGAAATATTATGTATGATCTATAGGGATTGAGAGGACTAAGTAAGGGTCATAGGTGATTCCCATTTATACGAGGGGGCACTTTAGGAATGTTTAAAAGTTCCATTTTATTATAAAATTATCTTCGGTGTCAAATGGTCCCAAAATAATTTATTTAAAATGTAAGATGTTGGTAGAAAAAAACCACTCAACCAATATTTTTTAGGCATGTCTAGGACATAAATGTAACCTTATATTTTAGCCTTTATCATTAGTTAACTAATTTAACTTTTACCTTGTCTTCCTATATAGTCAAAAAATATGGTTAATATAGTTACTATAAAATACAAATCAAACCTCATATGATTCAATAATAAAGTTTTCAACATTATATAAGTAATTTGGCCAAATATTAGTTTTTTAGAACTGTTATATAATTTAATAAAAAAGTGTTTTTTTAATCCCATTTATGTAAATTTATATACAACTTTTATAAAATCCATAAAAACATGATTCTTTAGAGAAAAATTAATTAATTAAAATATAACAATCCATACACATCCCTAAATTTTTTTTATGACTTTAAAAGCTTCGAAATAAATTTATTTAATTTTTATAATATTATTTATTTAAATCATTTATTAATAAGTTAATCACTACATCGTCATTATGTCATAAATAAATTAAATTATATTATGTATAAAAATTATAAATAAAATTCCATGATGTATCAAATATTTCTATTTTTATAATAACTATTTTTAGTCTAAGTGGTCACTTTTATATACACATATTAATTTTTTTAGTAAAACATATATGTTTATGTTTTATTTTCCTTAACATTAAATTAAAAGCAATTAAATTCCATTTTCACACAAAATTGGCTCCATGGGGTCCAAAAACATACCAAAGGATTCCCAATGATGAAAATATAACATTCAATAGGATTTGAACACGTTTTAGGGCAATTTAATGTTATTATAATATTAGTTTTACCCTTATTTACTAGATTTGCCCTTTAACCATGATAAATAAAATATTTATTGAATTTATAATTCATAATATCTAAAAATAAAAGTTACCTTTTTACACAATTTTTACCACTAGATTCCAAGGTTTTAATCTATTTTTCCAAACAAAAAAAACAAAAAATTCAAAAATTAATTTAAAATTAAATCTCGTTGACAAAACCAAGAGGCATTTTTTAAAAATTATAAACTAAAAAATTATTAACATGTGTTTATGTTGAATTTAAAAGTGAAATTCCATCCAATGAGAAAAATTGGATTAAATTTTAAAAATATAATACAGTTACACATTAAAACCAATTTAAAGTAAAATATAATTATATTAAATACTTAGATGAGACGGTAGTTTTGAATTTAAATGCTATATTTGTCAATGTTCATTATAAAATGATGTTTTTAAAAAAAATTACAACAATTGATCCAAAGTAAATTTTGTTTTATATATTCTAAAATAGATGTTTTTTTTGTCAAATTGATGTTATAAAAGTGAAAAAAATATATTTAAAATCATTTTCCCCAGCAAATGACGGTAAATCAGCCTTTTAAATAATATTAAAGTATTTCATGCTTAAAATAAGATTCATTCTTATTTTAAGCCTCTAAAATATATTGGATAAATTTAAAAATATTTAAGAAACATGTGTAATAATAACATAGTTAGTTATGTTCAATCCAGAAAATACAATGACTATATGTTAATTAACATGTAAAATAATAATATTATATTATTATTTTTCCAGTGTTACTCATCATAGTGTGCAATATAAGATTTTGAAAAACCCATTGTTGTGTTCCATGTATGACATCGAAAATAGAATCCCCTTTAATGAAAAATCAATATTTTATTCAAAAATATTAATAAATATGAATATGTCATATTCATTATTTACCTGGTATTTTACATGATTTTTCCCTTTTGGAAATTATGTACTTGAAATTTTTTTCACTTCTCAAATAAGTGGGAATATTTATCCATCAATAAATTTTCATATTCCCATGTTACCTCTTCAACCATATGGTATTTTCACATAACCATTACCCAATTAATTAACTTATTCCAAAAAACGTTCTCTCTTCACTCAAGAATCTGGATGGGTTGTTTCACATAAAAAATATTCTATTCAAACTGAACTACCTCTGGACTCAAAACATGAGATAGATCTTGCATATAATTTCTCAACATTGAAACCCGAAAAACATTGTGTATGTGGGATAAACATAGAGGTAAATCTACTATATATGAAACTGATACAAAAGTATATAGGATTTCATAGGCTCTAATAAACTTTATACTCACTTGTCCATTTTTACCAAAATGCATCATAATTTTCAATGGAGAAACATTGACAATTAATTGATCACCTACCTCAAAAAAGATCCTTCCTCCGGTTATCTGTATCACTTTTATGGATACCCTAAGATGTTCTCATGTGCTTATAAATGAACTAAACTTTTTCTTCCATCTCTTCCACTAATTATTATCCCATCAACTTCCTTTCACCTACATCATACCAAAAAGATGGAGTTTGAAACTGGTTTCTATATAATGCTTCAAATGGTTCCATCTGTATGATGTAATGAAAACTATCATTATAATAACACTCATCCAATGAAATATGATGGTATAAACATCCTTCATAATCTAGTGAACAAGAATGTAGCATATCCTCCAACGTCCAAATTATTCATTCTGACTGTATATATGATTGAGGATGGAAACCTATACTAAAAGTTATCTCATTTTCCAATGACATCTGAAGGCCCTTCCAAAAGTTATTACTGAACATGTGCTCATGATCATATAAAATGGAGAGGTGAACTCTATGTTGGCTGAATATCTCATTCATATAAAATCAGGAATGTTGTCCAAGAGATAGAGTATCTTGAATAGGAAAAAAATGATCATATTTAGTCAATCGATAATTAATAACCCAAATCGCATTGTTACCTCGATATGTTTTTTGTAATACGACGAAAATAACCTTGGACACATTTTCACATTTCTACTCTGGTACTAGAATGTGTTGAATCATACATATTTGTAACTACCATTTTTTATTAACCTATTGAAAAATTAAACACTTCACGGTAAAGTCAATAATATCTCTTTTCATTCTATCCCACCATAAATGCTCATGAAAATCTCTTTACATCTTAGTACTGCTGAGATGAACTGAAAATGAAGAACTAAGAGCATCACATAATAACTTTTTCTTAAACTGGGAATCACAAGGCACACATAAACTCTTTCCAAACCTCAAATCAATGTTTTTATCAACATTAAATTAATGTCACTTTCCCATATGAACAAAATATACATTTTTCTGAAACTCACTATCTTCTTTCTGTATATTCTATATTTTGTCTACTAGAAACAATTTCACTGCCACCTGAAACAAGACAGAGGAATTCCTTACTCCATCAACATCCAATCCAAAATTAATCAAATAAAAACTAATGGATCTCATTCAATAAGTATCATGGTTAATTTAGCATTACACTTTCTACTCGAATCATCATCCATGTAATTATCATTCCCTAAATTGCAATGGATCGTGTAATCATAATCTTTCCTTAATAATATCCACCACCTCCGTATCATGTTTAATTATTTTTGATTAAATCTATTCTTCAAAATTTTGTGATCAGAATATATTTCACACTTTATTCCATATAAATTATGCCCCCTATTTTTTTGAGATAAAACAAAAGTAGCTAATTCCAAATCATTTGTAGTGTAATTTAACTCATGAGGTTTCAACTAGTGTGAATGATGGGAAATTAATAGATCATTCCTTATTATGACACAACCAAGTCCTCTCAATAAAGAATCACTATATGTAACAAAATCACCATTTCATGAATGAAGTTCTAAAACTGGAGCACTCACCAATCATTTTTTAAATTCCTAAAAACATTCATCAAATTATTTTGTCCAGATAAAATTAACACCTTTTCGAGTTAACATGGTCATGGGGATAGATAACCATACAAAATATTAAAAAAAACTCTGGTAATAACCTTCTAAACCATTAAAACTATGAATATCAGTTATTTTTCTTGATCTTGTTCATTCCTTGTCAACCTTTTTTAGCAGTATCAATAGTTATACCATCTTTAGAAATAGTGTGACCAAAGAATGAAATTTGTTGTAACAAAAAATCTCACTTGATTAATTTACCATAAAATTTAGTTTCATTTAAGGTTTGCAGGAAAAACCTTTAAAGACATTCATGTTCCTATTTAAATTTATTAAATACAAAAATATCATCAATAAAGAAAACCACTATGTATCAAAAGAGTCAACTGATCCATCACTGAAACAAACAGTTCGGTTCTGATTCTGACCATCTCTGGATACTGATTTGGAAGTTAATTTCCCTCTGTATGCCTTCCCTGCACAACAACCCTATTTCCCGAACAAAAAATCATTCTGAACAGAGACATATTTTAGACAAAGTAACATGGTAATCTTCAAATGCTATATCAATTCAATATTTTCATAAATTAAATATTATTTATGGATATTAACATTACAATATCCATACTCCAAATGTTTTCTGAACTGACCTATTATACCAAATCTAAGGCCCTATCCTTGAACATTACACAATCATGAGTTAGGTTATGTATTCATCATTTAAGAGCTTTTCCGGTTTAGTGTTTTAGTGAATTAGGCCATAACAAATACATTACATCTCAAATATTACAAAGTAAACACATTCTACTCTAACTAGTTTTCTTTACAAAAACAATACTCATTAAATAAAACACAAATTTCGACTAAATATAAATATTCTTGAGTTCTACCATTCTCATAATCTTACATATACCCTATGAAAAAAATTTCAAAAACATGAGATTAGTATAAAAATTTCTATAAGGGTCCTAAAATAATGAAATAAATCATTAGTCTACCAATACATACAATCAATAAAATCACAATTTTCACTAAAAATACATAAACTCATTAATATACCTCAATAAATCATAACATTTATGAATCCCACATAGAAATAATGAATCATAATGGTAACTTGTGGCATCCATAACATACTTATATTGTAGATTTCACAGCTATATAGGGAGTTACATTTAGAATACCCATCACAGTACATTACCTAAATCTCTAAGACGAAACATTTACATTTATGTCTCCAATGTTACCCATTTCATTGGAGAGATATATTGGGATAACCCACCCTTGGTTTACTTTTGGACCACGCATATACGTAAGATATTCCCAAGAACTATAACATGGTCATAACACATAAAACAAGTATTAATGACCGATAACTTTTCCATATTTCCATCACAATATATCATTTAATGATATTGACATAATCAATGCTTTATAAAAGCCATTTTAAATAACAAAATGTGTAAAATAGGTATATGGTATTTATTTTCCATTAAAATACATTATGGCTTGTTAAAGAAGGTAATATCAAATAATCCTCAGAGTGGAAAAAATTTCATAGTCACCTCGTTTGTTAAAAAACATTCCTTTTGAAATTTATTATAATTATTCTTAGAAAAAAATATCTTTTGAAAAGCATTGAATTAAATTAAAATAAAAAGGGTATAATTACATATCTTACAAAAAAATATCTTGTATGAAAAAAATATTACTCAATTAATGAATCTTCAGACGAATTCCCTTACAAAGATTGTATAAATGATGTTAGAATTTATTAATAGAATGATTATTTGTTTAAAGAGTATATCTCCACAAATGGAAGGGAAAATTAAAAAAAATAAATTAATAGTGATTCCATGAAAAGTCTTTTCATAATATAATCAAAGAAGTTTTCATCAAACCCAATCAGTGGAAATTGAGTTTAGAAATTCTCCTATGAATATTCGGCTGCCTAACGGCGTGACATAAAAATTCTAAAAACGAGCCAATGAGAGAGAAAACGGCCTCTCATAACATTTCAAAAGGACATAAAAAAGGATATCAAATAACATATCCCAAAATAAGAAAATTTAAATTCAAATACATAACATAAAATATGTCTTTGACTTAAATTCGAGGTTGAAATGTTCTCTTATAAGGATCATTTTGTAAATAAAATAGATCAATGTGGTATATTCACTATAAGTACACATATATCAAGTACAAATACAAGATCGAATAATGAATGTTATTCTTCACATAACCATATCATGAAACAATCAAGAATTACACGATTAACCCAATGAATGGAAATAAGGATTAGAAGTTCCATTATCTTCAATCTAACTCGTCACATATGTTCCTCGTTCTTCCTGAATAATAAAAATAAAGTCATACTTTTTTCAGAAGCTTTTCCATTTTTATTATTCCTTTTAAATAACTTATTACCATGTTATAATCATTACATAATTATTTTAGTTAATATAGGTCATTTTGTCGATATTAGGTACATGAGTCAAAAATAAACTTATTATTAATAATCATTGTCCATGTGGAACAAAGTATATTTTCTATAGAATGATATTCATGATTTAAATATTATATAAATCTAGTATATATATATATTTATAATAGTATATAATATTTATAGATAATGAATGAAATATACCGTTCATGGAGACGGTAAGCCATACGTACGCTAGAACGCTACATTCATTTTTTTCATATTTAAAGGAATGAAAAAAAATGATACATATTTATATTATAATTCATGTATAATATAATCTTTTATATAATTGAAATAATTTCATTAATTCCATCATTTTTACATTCTAGGTTTGGTATGAAAGAGACATATCACTTTGTGGGGGCGATAGTCTGCACTTCCCCAAATGACAATATAATATTTACACATTATGGAAAGGATAAAGGTATTATTAAAATAAAAATAACAGAAGCATATAGATAATATAAATATCATAAATATCATATGTAAATATTGTTCTATCATAATGGTCATTATCAGGGGCAGTATGAGTTAATTGAACAGTCATCATTTCGTGATGTCGTAGTTCATCACACACTGAAATAGTATGTTTGTATCCATTAGATAGAGCTGTGTGAGTGTTTAGTTCTAATAATTATCATAACAGAATCCTAGTATATTTAGTATAATGGTTATCTTATAAAATAATTTAATATAATATGGTAGTGAATAAGGAAAATAAATGAAATGAACCTGAGAGAAGACGTTACCTCTAAATCGGGTAACTCCTTTTGATTTGTGCCAATATGCTTTATTGAATTTCCTTATTCGTAAGGTGTGGATTCTAGAAGGAATATATGGATATTGGTAGATTATTTGGGTAGAGTTTGGACATGTAAAGGTGTCTAAGAACTCTGAGTAAGGGTTAGAGGTGATTCCCTTTTATATGGGGGATAAGGGGTACATTTGGAAATATTGAAATTGTTATTTTATTATAAAATTATTTTCTGTTTCAAATATTCCCAAAGTAATTTATTTCAAATAAAATATGTTTATGGGTCGAAAAACACTAATTAAATGGGTTTTAGACATGTCTAGTTCACAAATTTAATCTTTTCATTTAGCTTTGACCCTTAGTTAACTAAATCAACTCTTACCGTGTCTTCTAGTATATTCATAAATTATGGATAATATAGTAACTATAAAATTGTAAAAAAAAAACCTAATGTTGTATATTAATGACATTTTAAACCTTATCTATGTCATTTGGAAGATTTTTTAATTTTAATTACTATTATCTCATTTTATAAAATAGTATTGTTCTTAAAAACTCATTTATGAAAATTTATATACTAATCATATCCTAACTTTTCAAAAATCCATATCAAGATGATTTTTTCGAACAAACTTCATTAATTAAATGATAAAAAGTCTTAAGTATATGTAAAATTAGTATATGACATAAAATGATTCAATATAGATTTATTTCTATTTTAATAATCTCATTTATTTAAAACATTCATTAATAAGGTAATCACTAAATCATCATTGTGTTATAAATGAATTTATTTATTTAATGACATAAAATTATAAATAAAATACCATATTTTAGGAAATATTTCTATATTTATAATTAATATTTATAGTAAATGATATAACATATATAACTAATATAAAAATTTTATTAGAAAAAGATATATGTTTATTTTATACCTTCATTAACATTAAATTAAAAGTAATTAAATTTTATTTTCACATAAAAGAGGCCCCATGGGGTCCTAAAATCGACCCAATGATGCACATGGTCAGACATATCTCATCCAATAGTATTTAAAAATGTGTTAGGGCAATTTAATATTATTAAAATAATATTAATTAATCCTTATTTTCCAGATTTACTATTTTACAATGGAAAATAAATTTTCTTAGTAAAGTTACTATTCATAATCGCTAAAAATAAAAGATAACTATTTAAAAAATTTGGACCTACTGGTTCCAAATAAGGAATCCATTTTCTAAAAATCAAAATAATTAAATTTCAGAAATTAATTTATAATTTATTCCCATTTTCAAAACCAAAAAGAGTGTTTTTGTGAAGTAAAAACTACCAAATGATTGACATGTGTTTATGTGCAATTTAAAATTTAAATTACTTACAATGACCTACATTGGATTAAATGGGAAAAATATAATCTGATTACCCTACAAAACCAAATAACAGTACAATATATCTATATAAATCATTTATATGAAAAGGAATTTTTGAATTAAAATATAGTATTATTCACTATTCATTAAAAATGAATTTTATAAGAATAATACCAAAAATTTGCCTCATGTAAATTTTGATGTCTGTATTCTAAATAAGAAGTTTATTTTGACAAATGTAACATATAAAAGTGACCAAAAATTGATTTAAAAAGGGTTCAATATCAAATGGTTGTATGTTGACCTTTTAAAGAATATTAAAGTATTTAAAGCTTAAAATCAAATTCATTCTTATTTTATGCCTCCAAAATTAATTTGATAAATGTAAAAATATTTAAAAAACACATGTAATCATAAGGTAGTTAGTTATGTTCATTCCTAAAAATACAATGGCTCTATGTAAACTATAATTTAAAATAATAATATTATTTTATTATTTTTTCAGGATAACGCATCATTGTGTGCAACATAAGATTTTCGAGAAACTCATTGTCACGTGTCGGGTATGCCGTCAAACATAGTATCAACTTTAATGTTAAATTAATATTAATTAAAAAATATTAATAAATATGAAAATTTCATATTCTTTATTTACCTAGGATGTTACATAAGTTCTGTAATCAACAAAATACACTAAATAATTGAAAACAATATCTATAGTGTTCAATGATCATTTTCATGGCTTTCATAGTTGAATAAGTTCACTCCCCAAACTAATTTAGTGGTAAAGGTTCCCTCCAAAAACTATCATAGTGGATTGAGTCCCTAACATTAATAGATTTATTCCCCATTATAGCCCTATTTATCTGTTGAGATATCTGTAATTACCCAATTAATTAGAGGGATTTATATTTCTGAGATCACCCTTCCCTGGTTATAATGTATCAATCCACCTTGATTTATAACATAACAATTATTATTAATTATAAAGAAACCACTATACAAAATTATAACATAACCACCATCCTTGGATTTAACATAAACTCCTACCATTTTTATAACATGACCACCATCACATAATTAAAGGCATATGTATATATATGTTCTTGAAGATCATAAATTATTAATAATATCATAACATTACAACCCATTCCATGATAACGAGTTTATAAACAATTCATCCATTCATCCCGTGGAAAATATTGGTTTTTCTAAATATATCATCAATATAAACATAAAAAAATTAGAGAAATAATTATAATGGTATCAATGAATCAAATCCATAGTAAATCATAATTAATATCATAGGATGTGATCAGATATTTTAATTCCATTAAAATATCTATGATATTTTTCATGCGGAAAATACCTGGAAAAATTTTAAAATCAATTTTAGAATACAAAATTTTGAAAAATGTAATGAAAAAATTTTCATTTGAAAATAACCATGGATTCATGTAATGAAATCCTTAAAAATTTAGTTTTCATACTACTGTGAAGTATTGAGGATTCCTATAATATATTTTGAAAAAATACATAAAAAACCTCATTCATAAAATAGCAATAAAATTATTTTAAACCATTATACTATATGTAAAACATAGCTGTAATTTGTTTTAATAATTAGATGATATTATTAAAAATAGTATTTTTTTATAAAACATTGATATGGAAGAAATATATTTTTCCACCAAAGAGGGAAATTAAGTCATATTTCCTTTAAAATATATTTTCGGTATCATGAATACTTAAGGCGTGGAAAATGAAATAAAATATTTTATTCAAATGAAATTATTAAAGGATAATAAAAATGAAAGGTATTAATTAGATAATGATAGTACAATATTTATTCTAAAATAAATTCAACACTAAGTAATCTAATTAAAATATAATTGTAACATACAACCCTTACCCAATTTTAAACATTTTCATTATACTCCCCAAGAAATAAATATCTTTAAATGCATAATTAAATCCAATTAACATTAACTAGATGAACCAAAATATATATTAATTATAATTATATAGGCCAAAAATTAGAAACAAGTGGCGAATTTTGAATGTGTCCTGTGAAAATAAAAATCAGACAAAAATCTATTACCTCAAGTCTGACTACCTTAATATGTTTTTAATCCTAATATTATTTGAAAATATTAATTATTTATTTATTTAAGGACCATTGGATTTTTATTTTTTTATTTAAAAAACCCATATAATGTTTATAAGGAAGTTGATATTGTATTTGTATAGGTTTTGGTTGGGCGAGAAGTCTCAAAGTGGTGTGAAGAAGAGAAAAGAGTAGTTACAAATTATAATCGAGGAGAGAATCACATTTGAAATTTTGTAAATGATTAAATTATAAAAAGATAATTCTCTCTTAAAAATTATTACATATTGAAATTTATTTAATGATAAGGTCATATGGGGTTTTAATACGAACAAAAACTAAAATTTGTATTGTTTAATATTTTGTTTTAAAATATATCTAATAGTTTGAAAACTAACATAACCTATTTGACCATTAACTATGGTAACATCTATTTCCTATAAAAAGTTTTTAATTTTACTCAAATGGTTAAAAATTAATCATAAATTTATAATGTATGAATCATTAGAATATATATTACCCACCTTGTCCTATTTTAATATTTTTATTGTATTTAATTTACTTAATAAAATAATATTTTAGTAATAATCATTAATGTTTGTTTGAATATACTCATTTAATTTGATTTAAGGATATAAATAAAAAGTTTTAATGTGATTAAAATACTATTATTCATAACTAGAATGTTTTATTTATGTGAAAAAATCATTGATGAATATAACAAAGTCAAATTTTATTAGTTGTTTTTATTTTCATTATTATTTGTTTTCTATTTCTATTAATTAAATAAATAATTCATTGACATTTAAAAGGAAGTAAATGTAATTATAAAATGTATAATTATTGATAGAAATATATATCATGAAAATAATTTTAGTAAATTATGAATAAAAATATATATTCATTTATAACATTATTGTGTCCCTATATGGGACATACAATTGATTTATAAAATAAAGAGACTGTAATTTTTAATATTTCATTGATTTAAATATGATATATATAATTTCTATGTAAAATAATCATTTTAAACATAAATTTAGAGACTTTGGTGATATGGATCTAATTCCATTCGTCAAATAAGTATTTGGAAGAAATATTATGGTCTTATCACTTATTTTTAAAATATATTAACCTGATTTACCCTTTACCATAGTGATAAATTTTAATATATTTACTATTCATATTGACTAAAAATAAAATGGGACTATTTATTAAATTTTAACATCATATTTACAAATATTTAATTAATATTATAAAATTCAAGAAATTGATGTGGATGAAAGTAATTTTTAACAATGTGCTCAAAATGTGACGAACACATCTTTTTAGAAAATTTATTTTTTAAGCATAAAACTTGGCTTATTCATATCGAATTACCATAAAAACTTTTAATCAATGTTAAAAAATTTTAATAACTATATTATATATAAATTTTTTAAAAATTAATCACCAATATGATTAATATATTTTATTAAGCTAAAAATACATTATTCACCTGAAAAATATCTTTAGGAAAAATAAATATTTTACATTCAAAAAACGTTATATTTTTATTTATAATGTATAGATACCCAAATAATTTATTTTTACATATTTATCATTAAATATTTCATAATTTAGTTATTCCTATTAAATTATACAAATCTAATGGTCATGAGATAACATTAAAAAAATTTATATCACATTTCAGTTAAACTCAGTGTTTGGTGTAACACTATCTATCGAAGAAATTAAAATTATTTTAAAAACTAATATTTCATTACATTATATGTTGGTACAATGAAATAAGTTATTTATGGAAATTATTATCATATTTTTGATATTGCACAATTAAGTCATATGAAATTTTGGGGAAACTAATTTATGAGTGACTAATATTGATTGAATATAAATATAAAATAAATCTCAAACGAAGATGTGCTAAAAAATTAATTATTGGGGTTAAATCTTATTCAATAATATTTATCACAATTTTATGGTCAGTTATTTTTGAAATTATTTATATCGTACTTTTGGTTTTATTATTTAGGCTTTTTAGAATAATGTTATATTCCTTCATATGATAGTTTATTCATTTTAAGAATTATCTTTAATTAACCATTTTTATTTTGGTTATTTTATAAATACAATATGAATATATTATTATAAATATTGGATTATATGGTCCAATATAAAATAATTTTAGTGTTTTGGGAATTTTATTATTTTGGAAATTGATTAAAACATGGTATTTTACATATCATTTAATTATATTATTTATGTACATAATCTATATGGGAAACGAATTCCAAAAATCTAAAAAAAGTATCATTAAAAAATTTATCCCATTACCATAATTTATGATTAATTTATTGTCTTTTTCACACCCCAATGATTTATGGTGTTTAAGTTGTTAACATCCTCTTGATAATTCACATTCTTATTATAACATCCTGGTTATTTATAGAATAATAAATTTTCATATATATTACTATTTATGAATAAGAAATTAATATTACGTTTAATAAGACACTTTGTCTGATAGTGTACTCGACCTGCAACAACGGGTTTCTCCAAAATCATACGCTGCACATAATGTTGAGTTATACCAAAAAATAAATAGTTTATTAGAGAGAATAAAAATAAATAACTAAAAAATTATTAAACAAAATTTTTAAATGTTTTTACATTTTTTCATTAAATTTTAGAGGCTAATAATTTGAATTAATCCAATTTTATGCATAAAATACTCTAATGTTTTTAAAAGACAATTTTACCGCCTTTTGATGGATAACCCATTTTAAATATAATTTTTTTCCTATTTATATATTATATTTAAAAAAATTATATTATTATATATAATCGGGACATCAAATTTTAAATTGGATAATTGCTTATTATTTTTCTGATAAAGTTTATTTTTAATGAAGAGTGAAAATACCGCATTTTATGTCATAACTGCCTTTTCGTCAAACATATTTATATAGTTATATTATCTTATTTTTGTTTTCAAGTGTAATAGTATTATTTTTTTAATACTATATTTTTCATTAAATGTAATTTCAAATTTAAATTGGACCCAAACACATATCAATCTATTTATTGTTTTTATTTCTTAAAAACATGCATTCCTGTTTTGACAATGGGAATAAGCTTCAAATTAATTAATTCAACCTTTGTGTTTTGAATTTAAAAAAATTGATTCTATATTTTGAATCATATTCTCCAAATTATATAAAAAATGTAACTTTTATATTTAGATATAATAAATAGTATCTTCAGTAATTATTTTTTTTACCACAATTATAGGGTAAATTAGGAAAATAATGGAAATGATATTATAATAATAATATAAAACTCTCTAAAACATGTCATAGTATTATTTTATGATTATTGGGTTACCAGAAACATCCTTAGACCTATATTTTGACATTTGGGAGCCACATGGGTGTGAAAATGTCTTGCTATAATAATTAATTTAAAGTAAATGAATACAAAACATAAACATGTATCTTTTTACAGAAAACAATTTTAAGGTGGGGTTCAATAAGTAATATCATAAAAAAAATTGTATTACAAGGTTAAAAATATTTCCTACATCATGGTATCTAATTTATAAATTTATATATTAAATAAATAAATTTAATAATGACATAATGATGATGCAGTTATTTCATTGTTAATAATGTATACAAATAAATGATATTATAAATATTAAAATAAATTTAATTTTAACTCTTTTAATCCATCGATAAAATTTATGGATTATTATGTCATATTATATTATATTTAATGGTTTTTTTAATAATTCATGTTGTTATGACTTTCACAAAAAAACAAATTACTAAATAGTGTCGAAATTGACATAAATGAGTTTTTAAAACCAATTTTTTTTTAATTTTATAATAGTATTAAAAATATAATATTAATCCAAATGATTTTTATAATTATAAATATATAATTAATGATCCACTAAATTTTTTATTGTCATTTTATAGTAACTATAGTAGTCATATATTGTGAAAATTGAAGAGGACAATGTAAGAGTTTATGTATTTCACTAAGTATTAATGTTAAAAGATAAGGTTATTTTTGTGACCTAAATATTTATAAAACCTGTTGGTTGAGAGGATTTCAACCCATCCTCATATTATTCTTGAAATATATCATGTTTTAAGTTTTATAAATCTAAAATCAATTTATAATAAAATAATATTTCAAGACATTCCAAAAGTGCCTCTCCTCCCTCTTATAAAAGGCCATCACCTCTACCCACTTTATCAGACCTCTCAAGCCCCTTGGCACGTCCAATTTCTTCTTAAATAATCAAAAAACATCCCTACCTTTCAACTAGAGGCCACACATTGGTAAAAAATGCATCTCAATGAGACCTTTTGTGAAAATCTGAATAACATACTCGAAAAAAGTGGTGTTTGTTTTATCACCTCTTTCAAAATTATTTGCTTCTTCTAATTCCATTTATTATGTAATTTCCATACTAATGTAGTAAATATTGTATCTTATACTTCCATTTATTTTATTATTTTGGGATGATGTTATACGTCCTTTTATTCACCTGATGAATAACAATATCACCATGGGTTTGCACGTATGGCCAACCATCTCCATGTTGTGGTGTAATTTGTTATTAAACAAGACATAATTTGGATGGGTATAATGAATATTATAATGGATTTAAATAATTAATATAACATTATATTTATTGTTTGTAATTAATTTACAATCAAATTCTATACAATTTAACCATTAACTGAAGGATATCATCGCTCGTGCATATGTATGGCCCACCATCTCCATGATGTGATGCACATCATTCTACATGATCATTAATAAACCATGGTTATATAAATGAGTGTAATTATTTAATATGATATATATTATATTTTTATTAACTCTTTTTCTTATTTTATTTTTATTTATAACATACTTTAATTTTTTCAATGATGTATGAATAAGGTAAGTTCATTTGATGATGTGTGGATTACAACCCCCTTAAAGTGATATGAGTCATTCATCACATACATGGAATGTATAAAGGATATATTTAATGTACTTTTGTAACATATTATACATATATATTATTCAGTAATTATAATATACCTATGTATCATTTAGTTTTCATTCCATTAATATGACAAAAAATGAAAGTAACAAGCATGCGTACGTACGGCCTACCGTATCCATGAATGGTGCATTTCATTTATTATCTCCAAATGTTATATAAAACTCTAAATAAATATTTACCGGATATATATATATATGATATTTAAATCATTAAAACTAATCTATAGATGATTTACCTATTACCACATTGACGAGTGAGATCATACCGTATACATTTTCAACTGATGAACCGATTATCAACAAAACATCAGACATGAACACTAATAATTAACTAATTATTATAAAATGTTAATAAGTTATGTAATGGGGTTAATAAAAATGAAACATTTTATGAGGAATTTATAAATTAATAGAAGTATATTATTCATGAAGATAAATAACGAACAAGACAAGTTAGACTCAAGGTAAGGGAAATATTAACTCAATTTATTTTCATTTAGTTAATTGTCAATGTCATTGGGTTTGTTTTCTAAAAAATATGTTTGAATTACCTATTATTCTTCTGCACTAAATATATTATTATATTTGGGTTATTTATTATTTTGTCATTTATTAATCTTCAATCTAAGGATATGATAATTGTAATGGACTTCGTCTCAATGTCCTTTCATTAAGACATTTCTTGATGATATGTACATTTATTTCTTTATAAAGTGTATATAAAACACCTTTTACTTTACATAACCATAATATATATACATAAAAATTATTTTTAATGCATTGTAAAAATTTTTACTTTCATGTGGTGTATAATTTTAATGATCAATATTACAACGTACTCTATATCTAAAACATAATTTAAATGTTTTAAATATTTAATCTTCTAAATCATTATCTTTCTTGCCCATGTATTCAAGATTATTTTAAGGAATTATTTATTGTGAAATTTATGTTTTTATTTTTAAATTCCTTTCAATATTATAAATGTTCTATGGGATACTTTGATTAATGATTCTTATTTTTAAAATTTTTAATTGTGTTTTAAAAGGGGATTGATAATTTCAATAACGTTGAATGTTTAAATATATATATTCCATAAATAAAATTTTTCGATTTTATGTAGCTACTATGTGTTTATTTTTACAATAAAATTTTGTCATTTTATTTTAAAATAACTAGTTTTCATTTATGATTTCACGACATGAAAATAAGAAATGTGATTTCAAAGTGTAAATGTGATTATTTCCTTTATACTGGGTTTATGTGTAATGATTATGTTATGGTTCATGGGAATTTCTTATGTATACAGGGGATTCCATGATAAACCATGGGTGGGTGATCCCATGATATCTCTCCAATGAATTATTTAACGTCATGGAGGTAAACATTATGTTTTCTCCTAAGTGATTTGTGGAATATACAGTGTTGTGTATTCCAAATGTAAACATGAATGTTACTCCCTTTGTGGATATGAAATATACAATTTAAGTATTATATGGATGCCACAAGTTACCTTTAAGATTTATGGTTCCTATTCCTTTTCATAAATCTTATGTTTTCATGATTTATGTTAAAGATATTATGTTTTATAAGTGAAAAGTTTGATTTAATTTATTTGTATTTATTTATGGAATTATGTTTTCTTTTTTATTTTTAATACCTTACTGATATTTTTATGATCATCCCATTTCTTTGAAATGTTTTTCACATCTTTTATATAAGGGTAAGATAAATGAAGAATTCATGAATATTTTTATCAATTAAATAATTCATGTTCTATTTATGGAGTTTTGTTGGATAGAGTAGAAGTGTCAACTTTGTAATATTTGAGATGTAATTTAATTGTTATGGATGAATTCTCTAATGTTATAAACCTTAAAATATCATCAATGTAAAATAATGTAAATTTATAATCTATACCCAATAGTGTATAATGTTAAAGGTTTAGGCCCTACAATTGTAATCAGATGTCATTTTAGATAACTGTAGAGGTTTTGGTGTTATTTAAGAATAAGTGACTTGTTTTATATAACCAATATGGTTACTATATTAGAAAGAATCATAGTAATTTCTGATAAATATAATGAGTTTAAGATAACATAAATAAGTATATCATAGTGTTTACCCTCTTCATAAGATAGTATGTGATGAATTTATTGATATACACTCACTGAACTTTTTTGGTTTTAGTAAATGGATGGATTTAGATGGAACCAAAGAAACAATAAGTGTGAAGGAAATTGTGGTGGTCTTCAGAATAAAAAGCTAAATGAAATGGGAGATGTCATGAGAACTCTTTTGGTTTTTATAAAAAAAATATCTGGATTCATGGTTGACCACTCAAACCATGATGATTTTTATAATGCATCATATATGATAGAAATGAATCCATGTGGAAGTTCAGGTAATAATCATAATGGTAAGTATATTTAAAACTCTATTAGTTAAGGATATGGATTGAAGAACCTTGGAAAATGTTTAAAAGGTATGGGAAGAAATTATAGATGTGGTAATGAAAGTCATAAATCAGTAACCTTCCATAGAAAAAGGAAGCATTATGTTGATTCCATGAAAGGGAAATATATTCAGTAATGACCCGGAATTTCCATGTATTTTTTTTAATATATGGAAATTTTACGAGTCTGTGAAAATTGATGGCACATAATTCAGAGGCCCGGAGTTCCTGTAATGAATTTCAGAATATTTCTTCACGTACGTTCAGTAAACGTAATAGTGGGTTTTATAACATTGAACTGGTGCTCGGAATTGAAATCTAAGTGCAACGTCGAACTCTCAGTGACAGAATTTTCGTAGGAAGACATTCACCTTGACGATTGTTGCTCGAGGGTGAAACATAATTGTTGGGTTTTTGGTGGAAATAATAAAATAAAATAAATCACATATTTTATTTTATTTGTTATAATCACCCACTTCTATATATTGTGGTGGTGGGAACCACCTGATCCTAACCTCCCATGGGGATATTTTGATGGTGGGGACCAACTGAGGTATAAAACTCTTGAACTCCACTCATAATGAGGGAGAAACCTCCCAACTCCTTCTTTAATGTGGAGGATCCTCTTGAGCTTCCTCCACATTAATTGTTCCAACCCTCCATAATATATTATGCCACCCATCAATTAATTAATTAAACGAATTTTAAATTCTGCCAACTTAATCAATTATTTTGTCTAATCCTCATTTGGGTGGAATTGGTGTATACTATTGGCAAAAAGAGAGATTCTTGGAGAATTGAGAGAAAATCACTCCAACGAAGAATCCCAATGCATAACTTATTCTCCGAACAAAGAACGCCATCGAAGAAAGTTCTTCATAATCAAGGAATAGGATGACGCATGAACTGACAATCGAGGAAAATGTTGACGACACCGACATCTATCTTTTTCCAATGATTCACCTTCTTCCTCGTGACTCTGTCGACAAATCAAACGAGATAGGGGTTTATTTGTGCATGTGTAATTTTCCCATGTTATTCCCTTGAATTATTTTTCAGGAATGGGAATAAATCGTTGCGGGAGGTTGTAAAGCATGACGTTCTTCTTCATTTTCTTGTTGATCCATATTCTACCACACTAATATTGAGGGTACGGGCCAATCAAACGTGGCATTAACCCTCTGCAAATATTGGGATGATTTGTGGTGTTGAACGGGACGAAGGCGATGACGCAAAAACACCTCCAGGTGGCCACCTCTTCCTCATGACCTCCACGCCCTCGTTGAACCCCCGCATCTGACCCTCTCTGCCGCAACCACGGCCACCGCACCCCGCAACCTCGCCACGCCTCCCACGCCCGCCGCCGACAGAACCAAGCCGCGGTCTCCGCCGGACCGAGCCTCTACCACCGTCTACCGAGATGTCGCTGTAGGCAGCTGAGCCCCGCCACCATCTGCCGAGTAGCCTCCACGGTCCGCCGTCTGCTGAGCATCTGCCACCGTCCGCTGAGCAGTCGCCGCCATCCGCCGAGTCGCCGCTGTCTGCCGCACCACCATGGCCCTCAATGCCGCTTAGTGGCTGCCGGCGACCGAGCTTCTTCGGTCGTGCCACCTGCGGCTGAGCCGCTCTGGCAGAGCCACCCACGACCGTTTTTCTCTGGTCGAGCCACCCTGCAGATGCATAGCTCCAACAAAGACGCTCAAGAAGAGCCACCCCACGGCCTCGAGGCGCTCCCTCCGAGCCGCCCTACGGCCTCATGCCATCCGTAGTCGAACCCTTCTGTCCCCTCGCGGCCTGTCGGACCGCCCAGCAGGCCTAGCCGCCCAGTTGGGGCAAGGCGAGACCCAGTGAGCCTGGCCGAACCCAATGGGCTAGGCCGCAGGGCGGGCTAAGCCAGACCAATGCCCACTACGACCCATTTAATTAACTTGAGCCATAACTTTAGCACTAGATGTGTGTTTGATGAACCATAAGTGGCACTAGAAATCATGGTGAAAGAAGGTCCTTTTGTGTATAACCCACTGAAGTATTGAATTAAGATGGGGAACGATAAGGTTGGATCGAGCACGAATCCAACCGGGCCCTTAGGACTAAAAGGCTAATAAATCATATATTGGGCATTCGATTGAGGCGTCGTCTATTGAGTTGAGACCCCTATAACGTGGTAGATATATGATATGCTTCTTCGTGGGACTTTGTGGATGTTGGAGTATCAACTAGTAGCTCGTGGAGTGGATCCTCCCGGAGATGAGGGAGCATAGTGTGAGAACCCAGTAGCTGGTTGAGACTTGATGACTGTAGAACATTTAGACATGGAGTGACTTGATAGGACCAGTGGGGAGTGCCTCTGTATGACACGATAGAACCACGGTGCGGAGCACCTCTATGGGACATAGAATACCAATAGTACATGATAGGAGGAGTACCTCAGTAGGCCACGGTGGGGATCACCTCTGTGTGATGTCGCAGACCCATAGTACTCGACAGGAGGAGTACCTCAGCACGTCATGAGGGGTAGCACCCTTGTGTGATGTGGCAGACCCATGGCGGGGAGTGCCTCTGTGTGATGCAGCAGACCCATCATACTTGACAGGAGTAGTGTTCACGAGTCCAAAATTTGTGGAAATCACCTCTACGTGACGCGACATGCCCACATTACTCGATAAAGGAGGGGATCTCCAGCAACTGAGGAGTTCATCGATGTTATTGGAGATGTTACATGTTACTACCCCTAGAATAAATCATGTTGTGTGCTGATTTAGTATCTTTGTGTTTTCCTCATGATTGAGATGAATTACTTGATAACTTACATATATGTATGGGCATATACCGAAGATGGGTTATCTGTTGATTTTATACTTTGTGGTTAATCCTTGAGGGATTATCAGAGACCTTAAGGGTTTGGGGGTCCCTACTGTGTATCATTATACTCACCCCTACATGGGCTACACCCAGACTTCGTTATGTTTGGTGCATACGACGGACATCGCTGACTGAGGAAGAGTGTACCGGGACTGGACGGTACCCGGAGTTGGACCTTACTATGAGTCGGTACGTAGAGAAGATGGAAGGACGTGGAGTACTGTGGAAGAAATATGTATCTACCCTTCATGTAGGAACCTTAGAGGATGACTCAGCATCTCTTTTCCTTTTTCTTTAGTTGTTCTTGTACTTTCAGTTTCTCTACTTTACTATTGGGCATGTATTACAACCACTTTTAATTTCAATGCTCATTTGTTATACATTTTACATGGTGATTCATATCCAATTGTGTGCTCGGTGGTGTGTATTTACATGTTTTAAATGAAATGACTTCCCAGTTATAGGAAATTATGCTTCTGGTGCTAGTCACCTGCCCCTGTCATATAGAAGGCGTGCCAGGGTTAGTCACGGAACAGGCCCTGGGGGACGGGTCATGACATATTGTTATCAGATTAGTCGGTTCTACCATAGAACATAAGACTCTGATCATTCTCTTTAACAGCAATAGTTTTATTTGTTGTGAGTGTGGTTATCAATTTAGGGAATCCCGTGTTGGTGCGGCGACCGACGTATAAATACACCAGGACCATGACTTCTGATTTCCGACTCAGTGCTCGAAAAAACTGTTTGTGTGTGTGTTTTCAAGATTCTTCGTTGTGAACTCTTTGATTCATCTCACCAAGTATAAATTATTGATTGTGGAGCACCTGTTTACTTTCAGGATACCTCCAGCCAGACAACCTTATAGGGTTCTGAGAGTTGTACGCACTAATAGCCCATTGAGCGACGAGGCCTCGGTGTAGGGCCCTCTTCCAGTAGAGGCACCAGCGATACCAATGCCAGTTGGGCCATCAATGCCACCAGCCCCAGCAGCAAAGAGTGTATGCCGCTTGATAACCTAGCACGAGTTCCAGTGCCAGAGGCCACCTAGGTTCAGGGGAGAGACAGACCCACATGTGGTTATGTACTGGCTGGAGGTTGTGGTGAGAGTCCTCTGACTTGTAGGGACGCCAGCCGATCAAATAGTGATCCTTGATTCTAACCCTCTATAGGAAGCAATGGGTGGATGGTGGAGCTTGAAACTCCAGGTTCATGACGACGTGACGCTTATCTGGGTAGACATCAAGAGCCTATTTGAAGCAGAGTTTCTTCCAGGGACTCTTTTCACAGTACGCATACTGATGTTTCTTCATCTGTAGTAGGGAAACATGACTTTAGCTCTGTACTCAACGAGGTTCATGGACCTATCATGCCACTCCACCGATATGGTGTGGAACCCATTCTTTAGGGCCCAGACCTTTTATCAGGGACTCAGGTAGGATATCAGGGCGTTGATGATCTCATTCAACATCTCGACGTATGTGGGGGTGTAAAAGAGAGCTCTCATGGTGAAGAGTTTCCTTGCTAAGCAGTCACCAGCAGTGAGACCGACCACTGGTCATCACGTAGTGGAGTCTTCGACAGCTGTAAGTAGATAGACATCAAAGAGGTCTAAGAGGACTAGACCAATTAGTGGATGACTGCATGACTCATATTCAGTTGTACAGGGAACCCGAGACAGAACTAGTCAGGCAAGGATCACGCATTGTTACCCATGCGGTGGGCAGGGTCAAATGGATTGTGACTGTCCGACCCATCGTATGGATGATCAGTAGACGGTCGAAGGACCCTGCAGGCCGAGACATAATTTGGACCGAGGAGGTCTGCAGGGAGTAGGCGGAAATTCCAGAGGAGTTGGCCATGTAGATGGCGGTGGGTGAAAATTCTAGATGTTACCCCCACCACTAGAAGGACCACCCCAGCCAAAGGGAGCAGGTGGATAGGGGATAACTTAGCTCCAAGTAGATGGGGGCTACGATCACGGTGCTTCGGTGATGATATGAGGTATGATATATGTCTATTCCACTTTAGATACAGTACTTATATACACATGTGTCAATCATTCTTTTATTGCCACTACCCCCATTTGGAGCTCGGGGATTCCGATGGAGCCATTGGCTCGATCTTTATTTTTATAGGCTTCTCTGAGAGCTGATTAGATGATTACGCATTGGTGTCAGTAGTGTGAGATTACTCTAGGATGTGAGAGCTTTGGCTAGGATCTCATAGTAGTAGGGTCGAGGCCTTATGACATCATCTTGGGTATAATTTGGTTATCTACAGTCCATGATCAGATTGACTATATTATGCGCATTGTGTGGTGCGTCCGCATGGATTGGACTAGGATTACCTTTATCGGTGAGAAGGGAGCCTTTACAGCGTAGGATGGACTTACCTGGATGAGAGTGTAGTAGATCACTCATCAGTTGGCTAGCCTTACCCTCAGATCTGTTGATGTGGAGAGTCTGAGCTATCTAGTAGTGGTAGACTAGTATGCTGATGTTTTCCCTGATTATATTCCGGGTGTACCCCCTCACTAAGAGGTATTCACTTACATTGACTCGAACCCTGATAAAACACCGATATCCACACCAGCATATCAGATGGCTCCCGCAGAGCATCATGAGCTACGAGTATAGCTGGAGGACTTACATGGGAAGGGGTTCATCTGGCCTAGTGTTTCCCCTTAGGCAACCCGAATTTTGTTCGCCAAGAAGGCAGATGAGAGCTTGAGACTTTGTGTTGATTATCAGTGCCTGAACCAAGTGAACGTGAAGAATAAATACCCACTCTTGAATATTGACGACCTCTTTGATCACCTGAAGGTAGCACAGTGGTTCTTGAAGATAGATCTCAGATCAGGCTATCACCAGCTCAGAGTGCGAGATGAGGATGTGCATAAGATGGATTTCATATGTCGGTATGGCTATTATGAGTTTTTTGTTAGGCCTATCTGTGTGAACAATTCCCCAGCAGTTTTCATTGGACTCATGAATAGGATAATTCAGCCATACCATGATCGCATTGTAGAAGTATACTTCGATGACATTCTGGTCTACTCGTCTACTAGGGAGAAGCATGTCTATCATTTGCAGGTAATACCAGACACACTCTAAGATAACCAGCTTTATAGTAAGCTCTTGGAGTTGTATTTTTGGATCCGAAAGGTTCACTTTCAGGGAAAATACATCTTGGGTGCTGGAGTTGTAGTGGATCTAGTGAGGATTGACGCGGTACATTCTTGGGAGCCACCCAAGAGTGTGACCGGGGCATAATGTTTCCAGGGTTCAGATGGATACTACCAGTGATTTGTACCTGATTTCTCCAGAGTTTCAGCACCAATATCAGCCTTGATAAAGAAGGTGAAACCCTTTGTGTGGTCAGAGAGATGTCAGTAGTGTATTTAGATGTTGAGGCAGAGGCTGACTAGTGACCCCATCTTGAGGCTTCTAGAGGAGGGCGTAGGGTACGTAGTTTACTATGACACATCGAGGACCATATTCGGTTGTGTCATGATGAAGGAGTGATTAGTGATCACATATGTCTATCCATTGCTGAGATAGCATAAGTTGAACCATGCTACCCATGACTTAGAGTTAGCAGAAGTGGTCTTCACCTTGAAGATGTAGAAACGTGATCTGATGGGATAGCACTTTAAAGTGTACTCTGATCACAATAGTCTTAGGTATATCTTCTCCTAGAAGGACCTGAACCTGAGACAATGATGTATTCTTGAGTTCCACTTGGACTGTAACTTTGAGATAGTCTATACTCCTGGTATGGGTAACATTGTTGCAGATGTACTCAGAAGGAGATCTGTTATACAGATTCTAGGAGAGGTGATAGAGCAACTGGACTCTTTGCAGATAACCTTCATGGATAGAGATAGTGCATCTTTTCTTCAGTCCTTTACAGTCACTCCCTCACTTCTTTAGCGAGTCTGAGAGTAGTAGTGTGGTTATGTTGACTGCGAGACACGACGTGCTCAGATATCCACAAGACATGCACTAGATGGATTTTCTGAAGGTGGGGAGCACGTCATTCTCTTCATAGGACGTACCATGGTACAAATGTTACTTTAGGAGGAAGTGTTGATGGAGTTACACACATCCTCTCTAGTGGTAAATCGAGGAGTGTCGAAGATGTACCAGGACCTCTGATGATAGCACTAGTTGTCGGGAATGAAGAATTTAGTTGATGAGTTTGTTTTTCGGTGCCTCACTTGTCACAAAGTGAAGGCGGAGCATCAGGTACCAGAAGGCTTCGTTCAGCCTTTAGAGGTCCCATAGTGGAAGTGGGATGGGATATCCATAGACTTCGTGATGGGACTTCCATGTACATCCATGGGTCATGACATGATTTGGGTGATCGTTGACCAACTCACCAAGTCGGCCCACTTCATACCAATCAGAGAGCATGGTTCATTTGAGAGCTTGGCATGCCTCTATATGCAAGAGATTGTGCGGCTACATGGAGTACCTTCAGTGACTTTCTCTGATCATGATGCACATTTTACATCCCGGATATGGAAGGGATTATAGGAGGATTTTTGGATGTAGCTTCGTTTGAGAATTTCCCTCTATCGTCAAATGGACGCTCAAACTGAGTGGACCATTAAAACCCTCAAGGACATACTGCATGCTTGTGTCCTCGACTTCGGTCGCATCTGGGAGGATCACTTGAATTTGGTATAGTTTTCGTACAACAATAGCTATCACTCCACCATAGGGAAGGCACTTTTAGTGGCATTGTATGGGAAACCATGCAGATCAACTATGTGATGGAAAGACCCAAGGGAGTCAACACACATGGGACCAGAGATCGTACGGGCCACCACAGAGAAGATTCAGATCATCCTGGATCCGATGAATACTTCACAGTAGAGGTATATGCCATAATCCGATAAGAGACAAAGACCTCTAGAGTTTAAGGATGGCGACCAGGTTTTTATATAGGTCTCACCTCATCAAGGTTTATAGAGATTTGGCAGAGGTGGCAAGTTATCTCTGAGATTCATCAGAACTTTTCTGGTCCTGAACAGTGTTGTCGACGTGGCATACCGCTTGGCTCTTGCACCTCAGTTGCACTGGGTGTTTGACGTCTTCCACATATCCCAGCTTAGGAGATATGTGCAAGACCCTTCCCACATCATCGACATTGGAAAGGTGGACATTGACGATAGGGAGACTATTACGGAGGATTCAGAATAGATTGAGGATCGACAAGAGCGGTCCTTCATAGATGGTTGATACCTCTGGTGCGTGTTTGCTGGCAACACGAGATCCTCTAGAAGAGCACATGGGGGTGGGAGGCTCAGATTGATGATCAGTACCCACTTGTTCCCATAGTTAGAGTTGTGGCTTACATGGATGTAAAGCTCTCAGATGGAGAGAATGTAAAGACTCATAATTTCCATGTAATGTTTCTAAATATATGGGTAGTTTACGAATCTGTGATAATTGATGGCGCATAATTCCGAGGCCGTTAGTGTCTGAAAAGAATTTATGAACATTTATTCAGGTAGGTTCAGTAAAAATACGAGCGGGTTTTTATAACTTATTAACTGGTGCTCAGAATTGAAATCTAAGGGCACCATTGAAATCGCAGCGCCAGTATTCACTTATGAAGACTTTAACCTCGACGACAGTAGGTCAAGTGTGGAAGTTAATTTTTGTTTTTTTCATGGAAATAATAAAATAAAATAAATTGTACATATTATTTTATTTGTTGTAACCACCAACTTGTGGATTTTGTTGTGGTGAGGACCACTTATGTTTTATTCTACAAATTGAATGCTCGGTGGTGGGGACAACATGAGCCTAACCTCCCTTGATGATATTATGGTGGTGGAGACCACTTGTGGTATAAACCACTTAAACCCCCCCTCTTAATGAGGTAAAAACCTCCAACTCCCTCTTTAATTAGGTGGAGCCTCTTTTTCTTCCTCCGAATTAATTTTTCCAACCCTCCGTAATTTATTATTCCACCCATATATTAATTAATTTATCAAATTTAAAATTATGACAACTTAATATATTAAGTTGGACAGTCATCATTTGGGTGGAATTGGGTGAAACTCTTGTCCAAAAGGGAGAATCTTGGAGAATTGGGAGGAAATCTCTCCAATGAAGAACACAATAGAATAAAATTCTTCAGAATCAAAGAAGAGGACGACGCATGAACTGACAATTGAGGAAAATGCCGACGACATCGATATCTGTCTTTCTCCAATGATTCGCCATTTTCCTCACAACTCCATCGATGAATAAAATGTGGTAGGGGTTTATTTGTGTATAAATACTTTTCCCATGTTCTTCCCTTGAATTCTGTTTTAGGATTGGAAATAAATTTGTTGCACGAGTGTTTAATGTTTGGCGTTCTTTTTTATGTTTTTGTTGAGCCATATGCTACCACCCTAATGAGTAGAGGACGGGCTAAACAATCATGGCCCGACCCCTTCACAAATCGTGTAATGATTTGTGGTGTTTAATTCGATGAAGGTGATAGCGCATAGACACCACCCTGTGGCCACTGTGGCCTTGCGACCTCCGTGCCCTCGTGACGCCCCTGTGGCCAAGCCGCTCCGCGGCACCCCCGTCGACCATGCCCTGCGGCCCTGTCGTGCCGCCCACACATGCTACCGTCCAGGACGAGCTGCCCCCACTGACCGGGATGAGCTACCTCTATCGTCCGCTACTCCACCACCACCGTCCTCCGCGCCGCCGCCATTCTCTGTGTCGATGCACCCCTTCGTGCCGCCCAGTGACCACCTGTGGCCGAGCAGCTCCGACCGTGCCAACCACGGCCGAGCTGCTCCGGCCGAGCCACCCTCGGTCGAGCTGCTCTAGCCGAGCCACCCTGTGGTAGAGACACTTTGTCCAAGATACCCCATGGTAATTCCACTCTAGATGATCTACCTCGTGGCCCCAGACCGCTCCGGCCGAGCTGCTCCAGCCGAGCAGCCCCGGTCGAGTGGCCATGCGGCCTCACGCCATCTATGGCCGCATGCACGGGGCCCCTCGCGGCCTGCCAGACCACCTAACTAGCCTGGCTACAAATCAAGGGCTAGGCCGGACCCAGAGGGATGAGAAAACCCCAACAAGCCAAGCCGCAACGCGTGTCGGGTCGGTCCGACTGGGTCGGACCAAACCCGGGCCCCCTACGACCCTTTTGCATTACTTGGGCCATAACTATGGCACCGAACGTCCATTTGAAAAACCACCAATGGTGCTGTAAATCTGGGAGAGAAATTTCCCTTTGAATATACAGCACTGATGTTTTGGATTAAAATAGGGAATGGTCAGGTTGGATCGAGCCCGAATACAATCGGGCCCCCAGGACTAAAAAGCTAACAACTCACAGACCATGCATCTGATTGACGTGTCATCTATTGCGTTGAGACCCTTATGATGTGACAAGCCTTTGAGATTCTTCTTCATGAGAATTTTTGGAAATTGGATTATAAACTAGAGCTTGTGGAGTGGATCCTCCCGGAGATTATTGAGCATAGTGCGGGAACCTAGTAGTTGGATGAGACTTGACGACTACTGACTAATTCGACTTGGAGTGACTTGGTAGGACCAGTGGGGAGCGTCTCTGTGTGATGCGGCAGACCCACATTGGGGAGTTCCTCTGTGGGATGTGCCAGACCCACAATACATAATAGGTGGATATCCTCAGCATTCCATGGTTGGGAGCGCCTCTGTGTGACGTGACAGACCAATGGTTGGGAGAGCCTCTATGTGATGCAGAATACCCAAGGTACTCAATAGGAGGAGTACCTCTGCATTCCAAGGTTTGTGGGAAGCACCTCTATGTGATTTTGGAGGCCCACTATACTCGATAGAGGATGAAATATCTAGCATCCTAAGTGTTCATCGATGTTAATAGAGATATTACTTGTTACTAACACTAGAATAAATCTTATAGTGATCTGAGTATGTATCCTTGTGTTATCCACATGATTGAGATGCATTACTTGATAACATAGGTATATGTATAGTAAAATACCTAAGTAGGGTTATTTTTTTATTTCATACTTTTTTTTATCCATGATGGATTTTGAGAGACCTTGTGGGTCTCGGGGTCCCTACCGAGTATCATTATTCTCAACCATGCATGGGATACGCCCACACTTCATTGTGTTTGGTGCAGACGACGAACAACGCTAACTGAGTTTGAGAGTACCAGGACTGGATGGTACCAGGAGGTGGACCTTATGATGTGTTGGTCCATGGAGGATAAGGACAGACATGGATCAATAAGGATTCTATTTGTACATAACCTTCAGGTAGGAAATTCGGGGGATGACCCAGTAGCTTTTTTCCTTTTTCTTTAGTTGTTCTTGTACTTTCAGTTTCTTGTACTTTACTATTGGGCTTGTATTCCAACCCCTTTTTACTTTCATCAATCTTTTGTTATACAGTTTTACTTGGTGATTTGTATCTATCTGTGTGCTCGGTTGTGTGTGTTTATTGGTGATAAAGAAAATTTCATCCCAATTATAGGGAATTATGCCTTTGGTACTATTCTCTAGCCTCTGCCTTTAGAATACGGGCATGGGGTAGTCACGACATGGGCCCCGGGGGACGGGTGGTGACATATCCGTTCTTAAAGATCAATTATATGTTTTAAATGTGTTGTTAATTGTCATTAAAAAAATAGATGTCCAATGAAGAAGGTTTGGGAATGGGATCAGCAGGACTCAAAAAATATTTGTTTTGAAATAGCTAATATTATATTAATTGAATATGAGGAAACTAAAAATTACAAATGAAAGGTATTTGTTATTTCTTGTATCATGTTTTTAAATTTTGAGGCTTAGGACATGATTCATGTTTACTCTTTGTAAGAAATAATTATTGAGGAATAAGATGAAAAATCCGAGTTAGGGTATCAACAAGAACTCTGAATTATTAAGAAGTCTACTTATAAGCGATTCTAGAGTTATGGTAGAATTTTAGATGACAGAATATTTAAAAGTATTAATGTTATTTTGATGATGAGATTACATTTGAGTAATTTTTCTTATATGGGTAATCATTTAGTTTGTTATGTGAAAATGATATTTGAATAAGACCTTCCTTTTATTTTGAAGATACATTTATAATGTAATGGATAACCATTATATTTTGATATTGAGTTAATTATGATATATTACTTTTTTGGATGTAAAATTAAGAATATGAGATTAACATTGAGATTAAAATAGGTTATGTTAATTTTTGAATATGTTATATCCATTTGTGGAGTGATATATGAATTGTATATCTTTAGAAAACAAGACTACCTTCATGATGGGTGACAACCCATAACATCATGCAAGGCCACAGGAATTGAACCCAAAACCAAAGGGCGATGAGGTTTTATCGCCTACAACTGGTTTATGTAACGTAATTTGTTAGTATGCCTTATTCTTTTTAGTAAAATGATTTTATGGTTCAATAATAAGTATATTTTGGAACATATTTTTTTAAAATGGATATATATAGTATATGAAAATGATTTATTGATTATGTGATAAATGTTATTTTGGAAGACGTTCATTATTTTTAGACACCTATATGCCAAAAGAAAATAGAATACTATGAGATTTCATTTTATGAGCAAATGTTGGATTTTATTTTGGAAGAACATGTTATTAAGTTAATTATTTTTATGTATGAGACTTCAGTTATTTATGGAGATAGATAACCTATCATGGAGAACATGTTATTAGGTTAATTATTTTTAACTTTGAGACTTTAAGAGTAGTCGATGTTATTTGGAGAAAACTTTTAACATTTACCATGGGAGACTGTGTGATAAAATCCTTCAAAATTTTGGTTTTCAATAGTAGTTTGTATTATTTTGAATAATTTTAAGGATAATTGTTTATTGAATGGTCTTTGTATAACTATTGGTATTGTTTGCAAAAAAAAATTAGATTAATACAAGTATTTCTTTTTATAATGAATTATTCTTTTTGGGGATTATCTGATCTTGTACTAACCATTTTCGTTTTTGATAATGCCTAAAGATAAGGGAAATATATAGTTTACCTTATTTGGATTATGATACCTTCTATAAGTTGATTCTATCACTTTTGGTGTGACCTAGTCATCTTGAATAATCATTATTTGTGGAAAAAACGAGTTTGGGGTATGTATTTATTAAAGGTTGAAACACTTCGTGACAAGAAATTATGTTTCCATATGTTCTTAGTCAAGATCATTAATAAATTACTCAACATTATGAAAATTATATTTAAAAATTAATGTTTCCTTTTTAATTTTTGTTACTGGAAAATCAAAAAACATTTAACCGATAAAAATTTAATGGTTTTTTGGTTGTTTACTTTTTCCTGATCATGTTTTCTATCACTCTCTATTAGAACAAGATGGTTAGTTTCCCATCCATATCAATGCTTTCTTACTAGGAATCCAATTAGGTGTTCTCTTGGGTGACCTTTTAAATTTTATTTATTTCTTTTGATGTGATGGTTTTATTGACTCTTTTTCTGTTGTGGGATTTTCAATGATGTTTTCGAGCCTAGTTTTAAAATTAAGAGGACACAATTTCCAAAATATGGAACAATGAACATCCTGGGAATTTATAGAATAATAAATTTTTATATGTATTAATTTTTATGAATAAGATATTAATTCTACATTAAATGGTATGATTTTTCGGATAGCATACTTAACATACAATAACAAGTTTCTTTGAAATCTTACATTGCACAAAATGTTTAGTTATACCGAAAAATAATACAATAATACTTTTCTCATTTTCAATGCTAGTTAAAACATATAAATTATATTTGTGAGAATGAAAATTACTAACTAAAATATGATTACACATGTTTTTTAAATGTATTTACATTTATCCAACAAAATTTAGAGGCTTAAAATGAAAATGAATCCAATTTTAGGCATAAAATACTCTCATATTTTTTAAAATAGTTTTACAACCTTTTGATGGGGAATTTTTTTTAAATACAGTTATTGTGACTTTTATTTGATTTACTGAAAAAATAATCTTCTTCTATAGAAGTGGGACATCAAAATTTACTTTGGTTATATTTTTGGTTATTTTTCTATAATGATAATTTTTTTATGAATAGTGAAAAATACCTAATTTTAAGTCAACACTTTTTTTCATCTAATATATTAATATAGTTATATAATCATTCTTATTGGTTTTAAAGTGTAATTGTATTATTTTCATATTGTTTAATCCAATTTTGGTCATCTGATGTAATTTAACTTTTATGTTGGACATAAACACATGTCAATAATTTAATAGTTTTTATTTACACTACTAGAATGTGGGTTTTCTTCACAAATTCCATACAAACGGTTTCATAAAACAGTTGGTAAAGAATATTTTTTCCAATGGTTTCACAAAATAGTTTATAAATCAGGTCCTAAGAAACCTTTACCAATGGTTCTATTTAATTTTTTAGTAAAAGTATGGCTTAGGGGACCTTTTACCAAGGGTTCCTTTGAACCGTTGGTATAAGTGTGGCCTGAAAATGTTTTCCAACATTTTTTAAAAACCGTTGGTAAAAGTTTCCCACAAATTAACAGCAGCCCCTCCTAACCCCCATTCGCCATATAGAACCCCAAACCAAATCACTTTCCCCAAATTTCCCCTCTCTCTCGGCGATCTAGGAGCTCCTTCGGCCTCCTCTTCCTCCATTCCATCCAAGCTGCTGAATCTCCTGCTGAATGTCTATCTGACCCATCCTAAATTAGTTATTTTATTAACGGGTACATTATTTTTATTGAAATTTATCTAATATATTATTTATTTTTTTGGATGTTTATATGTTTTTGTTTTTATTTTGAATTAACGTATATGTGATGATGTGGTATCATCATTAAGATGTGCAATTATGTGGGTTAATTGGAGATGAGTGATGCTATATGAGATTTTATGGGTTATTGTGAGTAGTTTCATTCCTTTTAATTATTTTGTTCACAAAACATATGTTGGTGTGGAATATATTATGTAATTGGAATTGGTAAAGTAAAATGTTGGTCTCAGATTTCCGAGTTGGTTATTTAGATTGTATTATCTATCAAAAGTGGGTATATCTATATTTTTTATGGGTTTATTTCTTAATTGTCTAATGTATTTATTAAAACGACCATGTAATACACATTTCCCACAATACTAAAGCACCGAATAAATCATAGATAGACACTACACTCCATAAGATAACAACGAGAGACACCCCTTGACATATACAGATAGTTAAGGGGCCATTAACTTAGGAACTAAAGTCAATTAGAACTCAAGCCTTAATAAATTTCCATTTCTATTAGAAATGATACCAGAAGTTTTATTCTTAGTATATTATTATGAAATGGTTTACACCCTCATGACCAAGTAGACCATCTGGTTCATTGACTAGTGCCCAAAAAGCTTCAAGAGTAGGATCAACTATTAAACATTTATTGTGGTCCCTCTGAGGTTCTTTCCATAGTGAAGAGGTTTTTGTGCACAATATTCAACTCAACTAATGTAGCATAGGTTCATATTCAATGGATAAGTGTACAAGTATGGTTTTTACAACAACATTCTATATAAAGAACATAATAAAAAATGAAGATATTTTTAAATGGAATTGTTTCCCCCTTGCTTTTAGGAACATGATTTGACCCATGGGAAGTGTCGTTCTTATATATTGGGCGGAGACATGTATAATAACAAGATACAGGTATGTTTTTGTTTAGTTTTTATTTTATTTTCATTATCTCATTAGCCACTTAGGTGTTTTACTTCTTTCTATGGACGGAGGGTAGTGATGCTATCATGACTAGTTGACGTAGATCACTTGTATATAGTAATACCATGAGGTGTGAGTGTGAGAAAAAATTGGAAGATAGAGGATCCTTGGGGTCTTCCATGAGATGGAATTGTTTTTCAAAAACATTATGAGGGAACATTTCTAGAGTATGTTGGAGTCATGAATTTACCCCAAGTGTCTCCATGAGATAGCATAAATAACCCAATGTGTCTCCATACATCTTATCATCTTCGCATTGGTTGGACACTCACCCAATCCTATCAAAACTATCATATTCTATCCTCTCAGTAACATATTCAATACACATATCTCGAGGATTATCCCATGCCTCGACGCACATCCCATCATCCAACTAGACAAATAAGATTATTCACCTTATGACTGTTTTAGTCACAAAATCACACCATGTCGAACCCATATACACTATATTCTCAATAATCACATCAAGAACCTCATCAAAATCATGTGTTATAACCCAGACCCACTAACCAAGTTCCATCCAAAGCTAAATCACACCAAGACTCTAGGTATTATAATGGAAATATATCCAACAATACCCAATACCCACACTAGAATCTCATCCCTCATGTCTTTAGTTAAACTCTTGAATCAATAAATGGAGTAAAACCTTTCATAAAACATTTTATAAACTCAAAGGGACCATCCTACTCTAAGAACCTACCTAGATTCTAATCCACCCTCATAAGTATTTCCTCATCAAACGCTAGATGTACAATTGCCACACCTATCACTACAAGGCCCAGTCCACTTAGGAATATTTTTATTGATCTAAATCCTCATCATTAGTGACATTAATCACATTAATGCGCATAAAAGTTAACAGAACCCTACATTCCATGAATTTTTCATGTGGAAAGTCCCCATGGCAACAGGCTATGAACTAAAACCATAAATAATAAATCCAAATACATGCATCATTTTTAAATAAATATCTCAAGTGTAAACAAAAAAACCAAGAATAATAAGACCTTATCCCTTATATCGAACAAAACCAAACTAAGTTGAAACTCGAACCAAATAGATTATATACCATTAATAGTAAGAGAAATTGTTAATTAATAGGAATTCGCTATTTGATAGTATCATTTTGAAACATTGATCTGTTTCCCCTTTGCTTTCAGAACCATGATTTGTCCCATGGGGCGATGTGGTACTTATATGTTGGGCGGGGACAGGTATAGTCACAGAAGGTAGGTATGTGTTTTTTAGTTTTTTTATTATTTTCTTCATCACATTGGTCACTTAGATCTTTGACTACTTTCTATGGACAAAGGGTTGTTATATTCTGCGAAGAGTGCCAGAAAGGGTTCATATTGATTCAGTCCACCGGCTTTGAACCGAGGTAAGATTCTTTGATTACTACTTGTCTCCCACCTCATGTATTTTGGGATTTAGTGTTTTTACTCCATATTATGTTTTCCGTAGGGCGTTGGATCGTTTTGTGTTGGTTCGGGTGGATTTGGTTCTCTGCTGCTAATCTAGGCAAGGCTTTAATGTCGTTGGTTGGTTTCTCACTAGTTATGTAGCATCCTTTACGTGTTTTGAGGTTCTTAATATCCATTGTGTAGTGCATTGATCCCTACTCATTGGTTTTGAGTACCCAAGTCAAGGGAGACTCACTTGTGTGTGCATAGGTAAATAAGTATATGTATATGGGTTCCCCCATTACGTGTATAGTAACCCATGGTAGTGATTGTGAATTTATGGGGATAGGTGTGCACTTATATATATATATAAATGCATACAAAGGTGAGTGGAGACTGATATATGAATATACGAATATGTGTGAGGATCCCCTTGCACATGCTCTATGTAGGTGTGTTCATAGGGGCTCGGTTCCCTTGCATGTGTGTAAAGGTGTGTATACCTAATTGGGGAGTAGCAGATTTTAGTTAGAAAGCTCCAAGATCTGAAGTGGATGGCTTGGTTCCACCTTGAGGTAGATTCCCACTTCTAGACTCTTTAATTTTAGAATGCTCTATATTTATTTTATCTTCTTTCTTAATTTTACTTAATTATATTTAATTTCATATCTTGAATAAGTTTTCTTTAATATAATTTTTTAATTTGATAAATAAAGTCATGTTTTTATAATAAAACCCCTCCAAAGGAGGTGCGCTGTCTGCGAAAACTCACAGTGATAGTTTAGGGTGTAATAATTTGACTCTCGATCAGTAGTTTCTACTACCTAGTACCACTTTTAAAAACAAAGAATATAAAATATATATCTTTATCATACCAGTATCCCGAATCAAGAGTCTTTTTTTATAACATAAGATCAGTTTCAATAATGTGAAGGATAACTACATAGGATTTATTTGGAATCCTGTCTGGAAGATGCCGCCCCATGGATGTCGCTGGACTGGGCCAACATGCCATGGTCACCCCATGATCATGTTGTGGTCACGCTGTGGTCACTCCACAGTCTATCCGCGGTCACACCGCGGTCACGCTACGTTCACGCCGCGGTAATGCCGTGATTTGGCCCTGCTCTATGATGATACCCCGTGTCGGTTCATAGTCTTGTTGGGATTTTATGTATGATACCTAGATATAGTTTTAGATACATTACCCATCCATAGTTAATGGGGAGGGAGGCGACATCCGGAATGTTTCCCCACTTCCTCTTTCTCCCTTCGGTCTTGGTCGGAAGATGCTGCCTAACGGATGTCGCTGGACCAGGCCAACATTCCACGGTCACGAAGTGGTCACGCCATGGTCACACCTCGGTCACGTCGTGATCATGACACGATCATGCTGCGGTCACGCTGTGGTCATGTTGTGGTCACACCGCGGTCACGCCGCGGTAATGTCGTGATTTGGCCCTGCTCTAGGACGACCCCCTGTGGCGGTTCACAGTCTTGTCAGAATTTTATGTATGATACATAAATAGAGTTTTAGATACATTACCCACCCTCCTTCCAAAACCTCGGACGGCCCCCACCCTCCTCCCTAGACCCCGGACAGCCCAACAGAAACCCCCCCCCCCCCCCCCCGGACAGCCCCCACCATCTTCCCTAGACCCTGGACTGCCCCCTAAACATCCCCCCCAATCCTAATCCCTAGACCCTAGATCCCAATCTAATCACTCTTCAATATTCAGTGTAAATCCCAACAGAAATAGGGGTTTAGAGCTTTAGAAGAAGATGAGAGAAGAGTGAAAACCCTAATCAAAAATAGGATGTAAGGATAGGATTAGAATCACCCAGATCTTCAATCCAAACTTGAAAGCACTCAAAACTCCCATGTGATGTGTACATGTCAACCCCGCCTCAATCTGAGGCACGATGTGGCCGGTACCGCTCAACATGTCTTTCTTTTGTTTAAAATGGATACACTTTTATGTAAAAAAACTATGATACGGAAAACTAACCAAAAACATTCAGATTTAGTTGGTACTTTAGGAAAAGGATCCATGTGTCATTTGTGACGTGGAAAAGTCAACCCTGCCTAAATCCATGGAACGTTGTGGCCTGTACCACTCAAAGTGTCATTATTTTCTTTAAAATGGATTCTCTTTTATGTAAAAACAACTGGCATATAGAAAACCGACCAAACACATTCGGATTGTGTTGATACTTTAGGAAAATGATCCATGGGTCATTTGTGACATGTATGAGTAAACCTTTCTTCGATCCGAGGTGCGGTGTGGTCGGTACCACATAAAGTGTCTCTCTTTGTTTCGAAAGGACATCATTTTTAGTGAATACAACAACTGACATACAGAAAACTGACCAAAGGGATTAGGATTCTGTTGAAGCATTAGGACAACGATCCATGGGTCATATTTGATGGGTAAGAGTCAATATCGCCTCATTCCGAGGGCCGCTGTGGCCGAAACCACTCAAACTATATCACTTTTATTTGAAATGGGTATGCCTTTAAGTGAACACAACAACTGGAATACGGAAAAATGACAAAACACATTCGGATTGTGTTGATACTATAGTAAAATGATCCATGGATCATTTTTTGAGGTGTAAGAGTCAACCCTGCCTCAATATGAGGTGTGGTGTGGCTGTCACCACTCAAAATGTCTCTCTTTTGTTTAAAATGGACATCATTTTAAGTGAAAACAACAACTGACATACGAGAAACTGACCAAACGCATTCTTATTCTATTGAAACTTTAGGAAAACGATCCATGGAACATTTTTGACGTGTAAGAGTCAACCCCACTTTAATCTGAGGTGCGGTGTGCCAGACACCACTCAAAGTGTCTCACTTTTCTTTGAAATGGACAAAAATTTAAGTGAAAACAACAACTAACATATGGAAAACCTACCAAATGCATTCAGATTCTATTGATACATTAGTAAAAGGATCCATGGGTCATCTGTGATGTGTATGAGTCAACCCAGCCTCAAGATGAGGCACGGTGTGGCCGGTACCACTCAAAGTTTCATTCTTTTGTTTAAAATGGAGACACATTTAAGTAAAAATAACTCCCATACAAAAAACTAACAAAATGAATTTTTATTATGTTTATACTTTAGAAAAACAATCCATGGGTCGTTTTTTATTTGTATGAGTAAACCCTGCCTCAATCCAAGGTGCGGTGTTGCCGGCACCACTCAAAGTGTCTCTCTTCTCTTTCAAAAGGACACCATTTTAAGTGAATACAACCACTGGCATACGGAAAAATGACCAAAGGCTTTAGGATTATATTGGAACGTTAGGAAAATGATTGAAAAGTCATATGTGAGGTGTAAGAGGAAATCATTCCTCAATCCAAGGGCTAGTGTGGCCGGTACCACTCAAACTATCTCACTTTTATATGAAATTAACAATATTTTAAGTGAAAACAACAACTAGCATATGAAAAACAAAAAACAACGCATTAATATTGTATTGATACTTTAGGAAAACGTTCCATGGGTCCTTTTTAATGTGTACGAGTCAACCCCACCTCAATCCGAGGTGCGGTGTGGCTGACACCACTAAAAATGTCTCTCTTTTGTTTAAAATGGACATCATTATAAGTGAAAACAAAAACTGAAATACGGAAAACTAACCAAACACATTTGGATTCTGATGAAACTTTAGGAAAAAAATCCATGCGTCATTTTGGACATGTATGAGTCAACCCCCCCCCCCTCAATTTGAGGCGCGGTGTGGCCGACACCAATCAAAGTGTCTCACTTTTTTTTGAAATGGACAACATTTTAAGTGAAAACAACAAATGACATACAGAATAATGAACAAACACATTAGGATTCTTTTGATACATTATAAAAAAGAATCCATGCGTCATCTGGGATGTGTACGGGTCACCCCTGCCTCAATCTGAGGCATGGTGCTGCCGGTACCACTGAAAGTGTCTTTCTTTTGTGTAAAATGGATACACTTATAAGTAAAAATAATTGGCATACAGAAATCCAACAAAACGCATTTAGATTGTGTTAATACTTTAGTAAAAAGTACCATGGGTCGTTTTCGATGTGTATGAGTCAACCCCGCCTCAATACGAGGTGTGGTGTGGCCGAAACCACTCAATGTTTATCTCTTTTTTTTCGAAAGGATGTCATTTTAAGTGAATACAACAACTGACATACGGAAAACTGCCCAAAGGCATTCATATTTCTATTTAAACTTTATGAAAACGATCCATGTGTCATATGTGACATGTAGAAGTCATCTCTACCCCAATCTGATGGCCGGTGTGGATGACAGCACTCAAACTGTCTCACTTTTATTTGAAATGGATTGAATTTTAAGTGAAAACAACAACTGTCATACGGAAAACCGAAAAAACACATTCAGATTGTCTTGATACTTTATGAAAACGATCCATGGGTCATCTATGACGTGTATGAGTCATCCTCACCTTAATCCCATGAACGGTGTGGCCGACACCACTCAAAATGTCCCTCTTTTTTTAAATGGAAAACATTTTAATTGATAACAACAACTGACATATGGAAAATTGACAAAATGCATTAAGATTCTATTGAAACTTTAGGACAACAATTCGTGGGACATTTTTTACGTGGAAGAGTCAACCTAGCCTCAATCCGAGGTGCGGTGTGGCTGGTACCACTCAAAGTGTCTCACTTTTATTTGAAATGGACAACATTTTAAGTGAAAAGAAAAACAGACATACAGAAAACTGACCAAATGGATTATGATTGTATTGATACATTATTAAAAGGATCCATTGGTCATTTGTGATATGTACGAGTCAACCCGCCTCAAGATGAGGCACTGTTTTCCCGGTACCACTCAAAGTGTCATTATTTTGTTTAAAATAGATACTCTTTTAAGTAAATACAACTAGCATACAGAAAACCTACCAGATGCATTCGGATTGTGTTGATACATTAAGAAAACGATCCATGGGTAATTTGTGTTGTGTAAGAGTAAACCCCGTCCCAATCCATGGCACAGTGTGGCTGGAACCACTCAAATTGTCTCTTTTTTGTTTCAAAATGACATCATTTGAAATGAATACAACAACTGAAATTTACACTCATCAACGATAGTCGCAAACTCTTTTCCATGAGTTGGGAAGTTTCACTCATTGGGTCATAAGTTACCAGACTTATAAGGACATACTGTTTCACCATATATTATATAAAATACATGTTCAATGCATAATGCTTAAATTTTTTTACAAAACCAAATCTAGGATCAGAAAAAAAAGGTTGGATTTGATCTAATTTCAATCTCTTATTCAACTTTAATAATTGTTTCTCAGACTATTAGGCCTATTATAATTTGATGGGGAGGTGTGGGGACTGTACCAGTTGGGGGGGGGGGGGGGTTGTGCAGGGGTGAGGTGAATTACTATTTGATGTGTGGTTTTCGTATGAATATTTAAGTTGGTGTAAATAATGTTTGAGTTATTGAAACTATTATTCAACTCTACTGGACGATTGTTGTCATATGAAGATTGAAATAAATAATTGTATTACATGACATTTTTGTAAGAGTTAGATGGTATTATATGTTTTTTTGTGCTATTATAGGTGTTTTTATGCTCTTTTAAGTCTGTTTGTATGTGTTTTTTGGGCAATTTTTTATGAAGGTGTATACTAGAGGGGTTACTAGAGGTGCTACTGTGCAATAGTTCTATAAATACACAATACCAATGGTTTTAAACTATTGGTATACTTTGAGAGAAATTTAAAAACATTCCCAATGGTTTTAGAACCGTTGGTATAGTGTTTAGTCTTAAATATTTACCAATGGTTTCAACGAAACCATTGGTAAAAATGTTATACAAAAATATACCAATGGTTAGCCTAAAACTATTGGTAAATTAATACATCCAGTTTCCTATAACAACGGTTAAGATCAAATGGTTGGTATAGGGATTTCCTCATGGATTACTGCCCTAGGGTTTGGAAAACCGTTGGTATAAGATATACCAATGGTTTTTCAACATATACCAATGGTTTAAAATCATTGGTATATCCTTCATTTCCAGTAGTGTTATTAAAAACCAATTTTATGGTTTTGAAAATATTAATTAATATTAAATTAATTAATGAAAATTATGAGTGATTAATTTGAAAAAATGGATTCAAAATTTGTAATCAGAAAGTCTAAATTATGAAAATTTGTAACTTTTAATTTTTGGATATTATGAATAATAATTTTCGTAATTATTTTTAGTTACCATGGTTAAAGGGTAAATTAGGTAAATAAGGGTATAAATAATAATAGAATATTATAAGACCACCCTAACACATTTTCTAATATTGTTGGATGAGTTTTGGGAGACGAAAAAAATCCTTAGGCCAAAATTTCGGCATTTGGGAGCAACTTTGGTGTGGAAGTTTCATGTTATTAAAATTAATTTACTGTTAATAGAAATATAACATGGACTTGTATTTTTTTACTAAATAAATTTTAATGTGGGGTTATATAAGTAATATATTAGACTATAAATATTAATAATAAATCTAATAATATCTCATACATCATGGTATATTATTTATAATTTTTAGATATTAAATAAATAAATTTAATAACGACACAATGATGATGTGGTGATTTCTTCATTAATAAAGGATTCAAATAAATGATGTCATAAATATAAAAAAAATTAAATTTGAACAATTTTATGGAATCTAAGAATTATGTTGTTGATAATGACTTATTATGTTATATTTAATGCTTTTCGTTCAAAGGAATCATGTTGTTATGTCTTTCCCAAAAAATAATTACTAAATACTGTTAAAATTTACATAATTGTGTTTTTTAAAATAAATATAATTTTATTAAATGATATAACAGTAATATAAATCTATAATACAGGAAAATTAGTTATATAATGTTAAAAATTTATTTATGGATCCACTTGTGGTTCGAATGGAATTTTACAGTAACTATAGTAACCATATATTGTGAAAATACAAGAAGACATGGTAAGGGTTAATGTTTCTAACTAAGGGCTAAAGCTAAATGATTTGGTTCATTAAGTGACCTAAACTTGTCTAAAACCTATTGGATGAGAATATTTTTAACCATAATCTATTTATAATTGAAATTTATTACATTTTATCAATTATAATTTGAAAATAAATTTATAATAAAATAATATTTCAAGACATTCCTAATGTTCCCATCCTCCCTCTTATAAAAGGCCAGCAGCTCTACCCACATACTCACACCTCTCAAAACCTTGTATAACCCAAATTAGGATAAAATAATCTCAAAAATTCAATCACTTTATTTTAGGGGCAATACTTTGGGTATAAATTCATCTTAAGAATAACTTTTGTGAAAATCAAAAGGAGATACTAAAAAATGAGGTATTAGTTTTATCACATCTTTCAAAATTATTTTCATCTTCTAAATCCTATTGTTATGTAGTTTTATTAGGAAAGTAAAAAATACATTATCTTTTAAATGATGAGATATTATTATTATGGGATAACCTTACACCTAATTTAATCCATCCTATGAATAATAATATCATCATGCGTATGTACGTGCAACATACTGTCTCCATGATGTGGTGTAATTTTTTATTCAACAAGACTCAAATTGGATCGGTACAATGATGATTATAATGGATGTAAACAATAAATATACAATGATAACTATTTTTTACAGTTAATATATCCTCCAGTTCTATATCGTTTATCTTATAAGTGAATGATGTCATTGTTTGTGTACACATTCAGCCTACCTTCTCCACGATGTGGTGCGATTCATTCTACGTGATCTTCATTAAAACATGATTATATACATTAATGGAATGAATAAATATGATATATATAATATTTATATTGACTCTGTTTCTTCTATATTTTTTATTTTACAATATACCTTTATGCTTTCAATAATGTGTAAATATGATAATATCATTTGAGAAAGTGTCGACTACAGCACACTCTAAGTGATGTGGCTCATTAAGGACACACATAGAACGTATAATGGATAGATTTAATTAACGTATGTATCATATATAACATAGATATAATAATATAATTATAATATAACAATGTATCATTTTTTTTCATTCGTATAATATGACTAGGGAATGAAGGTAGTGTTAAAGCATACGTACAACCGACTGTCTCCATGAACGATGCTTTAATTTCTTATCTCAAAATTTTATAGAATATTCTTAATAAATATATACCGAATATATATGATATTCAAGTCATGAATAGTATTCTTGAGAAGATGGACTTATTACCATAAGAACTAGTGACATCATACCATGTTCATTTTCGACTCAAGCACCAATTATCGACAAAATATATGACATTAACTCAAGAAATTATCTAATATTTATAACATAATCATAAGTGATTTAATGTGAACAATAAACCTGAAAATTTTTATTTATCTAGTATAAATTAACATAAGTTTATTCTTTGGGATGATAAAGGTGGAAGAACTGAAGTCGAACTCAAGGTACAATTAATCTTAACTCAATCATTTTTCAATGAGTTATATACCCATTTCATTGGATTGGTTTTTCCCAGAATATGTCTGAATGACCATTGATTATTTTAAACTGAATATCCACTTATATTGGGTGTATTTATAATTATTTCATTGTTTTATCTTCAATCTAAGTATACAATCATTATAAGGTACATCGTCTCAATAACATTTCATTGAGACATTTCCTAATGATATACACCTTTATTTATTTATCAAGTGAATATAAAACACATTTTAAATTACTAATATACATTATATCTAGACTCATGTTATTTATGTATGGTAAAATGGTTTACTTTCTTGTGGTGTATAATTTAATTGTACAAAATTGTAATGTAATTTTTATCTAAAACATTGTTCTAAATGTTTTAAATATTTAATCTTATAAATTTTTCTCTTTCATGTCCATGTTATCAAAATTATTTTAAGGACTTATTTATATAGAAATTAATGTTTTTAACTATAAATTCTTTTATAAATTATCAATTTTGTATCCAAAACATTGATTAAAAAAACTCTTTTAAAATATTTTAATTGTATTTTAAAAGGGGATTGATTATTTCAATAACATTGAATGTTTTGTTATATTCACATAATGAATAGAATATATTGATTTTATGCCACTATTATGTATTGATGTTAACATTAATTTTTTACTATTTTATTTTAAAATAAATTGTTTTTATTTATGAGTGTGTGACTTGTAAAAATGAAATGTGATTTCAAAGTGGAAATGTCATTTTTTCCTTTATGCTTTATTTATGTTTTATGATTATTTTATTGTTCTAGATAATTACTTATGTATATGGGTGGTTCCGTGATAAACCTATGGTTGTTGAGCTCTTGATAGCTCTCCAATGCATTCCGTAATGTGATAGTGGATAATGTTAATTATTCCCCTAAGATATATAGGGAATATACTATAAAGGGTATTCCATATGTAACCATAAAACCCTATGTGGATGTGAAAGCTACAATGTATGTATGTTATGGATGCCACATGTTACCTTTATGATTTTTTAATTCCAGGAGTTATTCATAAATATTATGATTTAATGATGTATTTTAAAGAGGTTATGTTTTATGAGTAAAAAATATGATTTCATTGATTTGTATGTATTCATGGACTAGTTTTTTCATTCATTATTTTATGTCTCTTAAATAGAATTTTATTCTAATCACATGTTTCTAAAATGTTTTTTCACAGTTTATAAGGAAGGTTATGAGAAAGGAAGAATACCAGAATATTTTTATGTATAATATAATTCTTGTTTTTTATGAAGTTTTATTGGATAGAGTAAAAGTATCTACTTTGTAATAATTGAAATGTAATGTAATAATAATCGCCTAATTATCTAAATCATTATACCTGAAATGATGCTTTATGTAAAATAATGTAAATTAATGATCTAAATTTATGATTTGGTAATGTATATGGTTGAGGCCTTACCATTATGATCAATTATGTTAATCAATCCCTATTATTATTTGGACATTATGATTCTCATACATGTCCATATTTTATCATCCTACTATTATTATCCTATTTTGAAACCAAGTTATGATTTTTTATAGATTATAATAGTATTTCATATTCCTTCTCTTCAAGATAATTTTTTATTAACCCTATTTATGATGTTTTATTTCAACAAATGTGTTTGAAATTTTCAAACAATTGATTACTATGATAATTTTAAAATTAATTTGATTAAATTAACAAAATGGGAGGGTGAATGTAAATAAATGAGAGTTTAAAAAATAAAAATAATTTTGATAGCATATATGACACACAACACTGACCCTAAATGAACCCTGAAATAATAATATTTAAATATAAATGTTGTAAACTAGATATTAAATTAAAGGGTATGAATAGTATACTCATTTTAATGATATATATAAATAAATCCCACTCAATTTAAATTTATTTATATATTCTTAGTAAATAATCACTCATATTTTAGTAATGTTATTTTAATATTCAAATATAGGTTTTCTTCAAAAATTGATTTTATTACTTTTTTTTAAATGATATAAATAATTTCAAGAAATTTTAGAATTTTATTTTATAAAAAAGATATAATTTTTTAATTCATCATATTAATATTATTATATATAATATTTTTTTGATTTTCATAAATGAGTTACTTTTAATTGAGTAGTAAAAAATACTTATTTTTTAAAAAATACTTTATTTTAAATTATATAAAAGGTTTTATTATACTTCATATTAGTTTAAAATTTTCATGTATTATTTCAAAATTAAAATAATCCAATTATATTAGTTTTTTGAATTTTAAACTTAATTTTTTTATAATAAAAAATTTTGTACTTAAGAAGACATTTTTTCTGAAAAAATACATTTCATCCCATTATGCTTGTTCATTTTCAAATAAGATTATAAAAAGTCTATAAATTGAATATTGAAAAATTTATTTCTTATTTGGAATCAAGACGTATAAATTTATTATGTATTAGCATTTTAGTTTTTGTCATTATGAATAGTAAATGTACTAATTATTTATCACCTTAGCAAGGGTAAATCCTGTTATTAAGGTTAACATTTATAAGATATAGTATAAAAATGGCCCCAATAAAATTATTGTATTTCAATTTATTAGTCTATTGAGTCATTAATCACCCAATCATAAAAAATAAGAAATCAATTTACCACTTTCCTTTGATTATAACATTTTTCTTATTTTATTTAAATATAAAATCAGATTTTTCACTGTCTTTCTTTTAATATTAATTGAATTTTGTGACATGGATTAAAACATATTATTTTACATTATAAATTTTAATTAAAAATATAGATGAATTTTTTATAATTCTAATATATTTTCTATTTTGAGTTATGATATATTAACATTAAATTCCAACAGTACAATAACACGATATTTCTTCAATTATTAGAGAAATAATATAAATGATTATAAAAACATCAAATGTAATGTAATTTAAATATAAAATTGTGTGAAAGTAAATTTTATGAAAATATTATATTCTAAGAAATTTTTATGGAAATGTTTTTTAATTCCTTTGAATAGTATTCTTTTCAATGTAAAATTAAATGTATAGTTCTAAAAATGACATAAATGATATTTTATAATAAATAAAATTTTATAGAATTATTTAAATATCCTGAAAATAATTTCTTTTTATAAGTGTTTTGGTATATGTTTTAGAGAAATTATTTTTTTTAGTATTCAATTGGCCTGTAATAGTAAATATATTGATCACTAAATAGTTAAAAATTTATTATCACAGTAATTGTCAAAAAGGGTTCGCACGAGCTAAAAAAAGGTAAAAGGGAAAAAACCAAAACTATTACAATTTTAATGGATAATGTTATATATGATCATAATCATCTTATATTTTAATTACATCTTTTTTGGAGCCTTAATTCCATGAAAAATAATTTGTATCAATTTAAAATTTTATGTAATTCCTATTATGCCACACCCCTCTCTTATAGAAGGGATCCTCCTATCTATTTTCCCTCATACTAAAAATTAATTTAATTTCATCCATTACCTACTGAAATACCAACCTTACATTAAAATCCTAGTTATAGAGGTATTTATTTGTGTATAATACCAACCATAGAAGGATTAAGGTGACAAGGAAAAGAAGGTGTCTGAAGAAGTGGTATGGTCTTTAACTAAATGTTTTGTTTTATTTCAGCATAAAACTCTATAAAACATTATTAAAACAATATGATATTATAAGAAAATTATCCTTAATATAATTAAAAAGTTTATTTTAATGTGATACCATATACCTATTTCAACATCCATAAAATGGGAAAATAAATTGTCATTCATGTGTATGGTGGGTTACCGCCTAAAAAACTATGTAATTAATTTCCCATCATTTCCCCACACTTGTAGTTATAAATTTGTATTTTATGTGTATATATAAGATTAATTAAAAAATTATCATTCTTAAATTATAACAAAACGCAATCTTTCTTAGATTTTTATCCATTTAAAAATGACAACGTCGTTCAAGCATACTTATAGACTAACACCTCCACAAGGTTATGTGATTTGTTTTTAATCACCACATAAAATGGATGGTATTTATATGAATTCTAAAATAAATAATATGGTATTTATAAAAAAAATTGCATTCCTGATAAATAAAATAATTATGTCCATATTTCAATCATGATCATTTAAAAAATGGGAACATTTCTCATGCATACTCAGGACCCATTGTGTCTATGATAGTAACATTGTTCATTTTTCATAACCAGAGTTCATTTTTGGTTTCGAAAGTAAAATTGATGTATAAAAATTATAATAATGAAATTATTTTTATTCTATATACTATATAATAAATACCTATTTGACCATAATAAACCTACTGAAGTCATTTTTGACATAAAATCCAAATATTGTCAAAATGTCTGCCTGGAACTTAATTGATTAAGTAATTAAATATATCTCAGTAATAAATCAAAATAAATGAATAATAAGCATGTAAAAATTTATTTAATATTGTAAATAATTAATATCATTTTATTATTCATTAGGATAAAGGATTTACATGGTTAGTTGAAATCATGGTAAGGGAGACATTACTTTTAAAACCTCATTTTAAATGTTTTTATGATTTATTTTTTGAGTATTTTCATCCAAGGAAAATGTTATTAAAATATATATGTTAGATGTAATTATATTTACAAAGAGTATTTATAAATAATTGTTTTTCTCTTTTCATATTTTATCGATTGTTTTTATAGTTTAATTTTTTTAATGAACAATTTTTACTTTATTTAAAAATTGAAAGGGTTATTCTATATTAGTATATAGGTATTAATGGTTATTCCCTCTATTGAAAAAATTGTTTCATATTTTTATTCCATTAGAATATTTAATTTTTCATATAATTAAAAACTCTCTTTCAAAATGTTCTGGTAATTTTCAAAATCTTTTTAAATGGATTGGGTTTTTTATGTAACTAGATATGTGATGCCTATGGGTTCTTGGAATATTTTTATTATTATGATTCATTTCATGTGTTATGATAATGTTATGGTTTGTGGGATCTTTTTCTGATGACTAGTGATCAACTTTTAATGTAAGTATTAATGGTTCCATTATAAACAATGAATGGGTGGTTATTTTGTAAACCAAGGATCTATGGTTCTATTATAAACCAATTATGAGTTACATTATAGACCATGGATATGTTATAATGTAATAATAAATGAAATGGTGGGTCTATTATGTACCTCAAATTAATTAGGTAATGACTAGTATTGAAGTTGGATGTTTTAGATTTTCCATTTTTAAGAGTAATATGAATACATTTTATCATGATACCTACAAAATTTAATTATTAATATTATAGTTTTTATTTAAGTATTATAACTTAATAAGGTAAGCTAACGAGATTATGTGTCAAGGATATTATTTTCAGCTTCTAAAGGTTAAAATTGATAAATTATTGGAAAAATAAGAGTTCATATGATTAAAAAGAATCCATTATGAGTATTGTTATCTATTAAGGCTTATTATGAAATATTTTAGGAAATTATTTGTGTAGAGAATTCTATTTCTTTGGTTAGAAATTTTTTATTATGATAACAGTGTTTATTTTTTTGGAAATGAAAATTTTTTATCAGTATTCCTACACTAATGGGGTTTTTATTTCTTATAATATTACTTAATAAGATTTTTTTTCTCATGATATATTTAATAATTTTTTTATATGATTTTATAGATTAGTACAGATAATGATTAGGTCAATAAATTTTTTTTGAAGAAGTTCTTTGAAAATAATTTTTTTATATCATGCAAGTTATATTTTCGAAGAAAACCAACACAACTTTGATGGTTCCTATTTATTATTTAATATTTATTTAGGTATGAATTTTGTACAAATTTACTAGAAATATAAACAGTAAATATCCTAACATATAAGAGAATAAATTCGTGACTTAAAACTCATGATTATGTAATGTACAAGGTTGGGTGATTTTTTCTTGTGTTTGTTCACCCAATTTATAATTTTGATAAGTATAAATTTTATAAAAATGGTTTATTTGATTGAGAATGTTTTAAAATATAAATATTTTACTCTATAGATAATTAATTATAAATTCTTAGTTGGTGGAGTTATGAATATATTTTCTCACTTATTTCGATAGATGAGGTTTTATCCGGTGAGAATTCGATCTTATTAATTACTCATCAATATTTATAGTGTAGGTTAGTATCATTCATTTGTTGAGAGGGAAATCATTAATTTATATTTATATGGTATAGAAAAAATAAAAAATTTGGATGTGCAATGTTTCATAGTGGATTTGAAGAAGCTATAAATCATCTCCATATATAGGATGAGTCATAGTTTCCTCCCATTACATATCAAAAACATTTAGGTACACATGATTTTAGACTACAATATTGTAATGCAGTAAGTATATGATTGTTTTGTTATATTCCCCAAAATAAAAAACCTATGTATTAGCATATATGTGTTTTTGGATGACGTAAACGATGTCATGGAGGAAGTGAAGCACATAGAATGATTTTTAAAATTTTATTTCATATTCCTTGAAAACATGATATTATTCGAGGAACCATTTAACATATTCCACCTTGGTATATAATTTTATATAATCGAAATATTCTCATTCTGTTATTACAAAAATTGTAGTAAGATCATTGATACATTAGGTGGATTTAATTATAGTGCCTCGGTTTCAATAAAACCTGTTGGAGAATGTTAGGTTTGGTAGTGTTTTTTTCAGGGGTGTCAGCTCAAGATGGGTTATCACAAATTGTTCAAAGATATTTTCTTATAATGGATAAAACCATAAAATTTCATCCTTGAAATATACTAGTTGAGTTTGGGGTAGGATATTATTGGTTTTTATCATTAGTGATGAAATTTTCTAACTTGTATGGAGTGTGTGTGATTTTTTTTGCAAACTAGATTACTAGATGGGTTGTAGGTGTGTCAATTTTTAATTATCTCACATTGAAAGATTTGATGTTAGGGTTACCTGAATCATATATAGAAGGGTTTATAACAACTATCTGGAATATTCATAACTTTTTTATAAAATATTTTGATACAAACCCCTTCATAAAAAAATATTTTAGCATAGAATTAAAACATGATGTCTCTAAAAATTCATTAAATCCTTATAGGAAAAATAATTTAGTGTTCTGAGAGTTGTGGATTTAGAAAAATGATCTGTTGAAAATGGATTTAATTTTCCTCAATTTATCTCTCTGATGAGAATATGAGTTATTTAATAATGAATAATATTTTAGTATATAACTCTATATTGATTATTAATGGTTTAATTAGGTGATGGTGAATAAAAATCTTCACCTTTTGAGGATTACCAATTTTTTCATTCGGTTAAGGGGATCTAATAGGTTTTTAAAGATATATTTTATATTTATAGGCCATTAAATGGGGAAAAATAGGGATAATGTTCTGAATACTAAATTTAGGTGTTGTTATAGACACTTGGAGTTCAGGGTGATGCCTTTTGGAGTCAATAATGACCCATATTATTTCGTTGTATTAACAAACTCAATGTTTATTTAATTTCTTGATTAATTTTTCCTCATGATCATTGATTATATACTTATTTAATATCTATCTTCAGTTGTTTATACAAAAAATTCTATAATTATCATATATCTCATTTGAGGACATCAACTCTATGGAAAGATATCCAAGTATATTTTTTCATATATAAGGTTCTTTATATTCGTAATTTTTTATCTCAACAAGTTTTAACTATTGACCCTAACAATATTGATTATTGGGGTTCTAATAATAATTTTGTTGAGGTGTGTAATTTAATTAGTCGTACTTTCCATTATAAGGGGGTTAATATATGATTTTTCTCATATTAAAGCACCATTAATACGTTTTGATAATAATAACCAAGCCTTTATACTAAGATAAGTACAAGGAAATATCTAAATACTTTTCATAAAATGTGATCAATATTATATCCTTAACTTATTGGTGGAAGGAGTTATATTAATGGACTTTTGTAAATCTTAACATCTTGGACATTGTTGAGATTTAGTACATGATTGGGTGCTGAAAAATTATAAGTATCATAAGTTAAATATGAAAAAATATATTTATGACACTCATGATGTCAATTTAAGGACTTTCATGTTTTCACAGAATCTATAGTGAAATTATACTTTTTAGGATCACCTTGAATTATTCACTGATCAAAATATCCTATTATATATCTCCACTCATTATGATTTAATTTTTATTAGTGTAGTGAGTTATTGTTCCCTTTGGAGTATAAATTTTAGATCTATTACCCTCAATGGAATGGAAATGTAGTGATCAATGGGCAAGGTATGAAGCCACCTCCACATATTCATTGAGATGATAGAGAATAGTAGATTTTAATAGATGATGTTGAATATTTTCATTTTTCTATGGAATATGTCAATAGTAGTGTTTTCAAATATAAAATTACTATGAATTACTCTTTGTTTTAGAATGTGGAGGAGTCTCATCTAGGAGACCCCAAAGTGGAGGTGTAGAGAGATCACATAAATCATAATGATACACTTGATTGTTGGTTGTAGGATGATTACCGTTAAATATTTTTATCATATCTTCTTTGTTCAATTGAAAATTTGAGAGAAAATTATGCATGAGTTTTAAAATCCCCATCTGCTAGGGAATATTCATGTTTATAATATGAATAATGTGTTATGAAAATAGGTTTGGTATCTTAGTATAGGGAGGTCAGTGGTGGAGTTTGTGTCAGAATGTTTTTTCAGTTATCGGATTAATGCGAAGCATTGAGATCTACCTATACTATTACACACATTGGATATTACATAGTGGAAATGTTAACATATTTTATTGGAATTTGTTATTATATTAGATCTTTTGGGATATTATTTCATTAGATATATTATGTAATTGTTAAAAAATCTAAATTATTTTATGGATAATAGGGACTCATGTATGGAAGTTGCCTTGACAAGGATCTGTGTGGATGAAGTGGATAGACTCCATGGAGTCTCAAGGATGATCAGCAATGATAATGATTATTAATTTTTCCACATGAATATAGAATATTCTACATAATTATATTTTTTTCTTATTAGTTCTTTATCATAATATTTCATCCATAAAAGGATATTCAGATAGATTCGATAATCTAGATTCTAGAGGTTATGTTGTAGGTAGATCTTTGTTTGAGGGATTTTATGAGTAACTTTGACTATATTATTTATGTGGATAAATGGTTGGTGAGTTATCAATACTTCAAAATATTTAGTGTATATAATGATATAGAATGTGTTAGTGACACATTTAATTATTCATCTCAGATAACCGCAACTAATCTAGAATTTCCCAGAGTAACATTCTTGCCTCCCATATCAAATAGTTTACCAACTAGTAGTAAGGTAAAATGTCATAAATTGGAGGAATATGATATTTAAATCATGTAATAAAATCAAAAATAAATTTTTAATAATAATATCAAATATAGAAACATTATGGCTTCATTGTTTTTTTTCCAACAATATAAAATATATCATAAGTAATAAAAAATTATCCAATATATGCCCTTCATCATTAGTTAGAATAACTATCACAATAATTAGTAGATAAATACATATTATAGAAAAAAAACCAAACACAAAGGACATTCAATAAAAATATCATAATATATTTACTGGAATTATCTCTATTATTATCCAACCCCACTTATTGAATTGCCTCATATTGGGACGTTCACTAAACTGAAATCTATTATAAAAATATTTCATATATATATGGTTTTCTGTGTAATGTGGGATTATAAAAAAGCTAGAAAGGCGAAAATATGTAATTATTTTTTTAAAAAAATTACGTGATTCCTTGAACTGATGCTAAATAAATAAAATATCATTCACGCACCTATGTCAGGTCACAATGCAATAACAATATATCCATATTTCTTGGCAAATATTGATGTTTTCAACATCAAAACTAGATAGTGTTCCCTCATAAAAACACATCATACTCATTATTGGAAGTAGTTAGAGTATGTTTGAATATTTCACACCTCTCACATGATCCCAACCGTCTTGTAATGTAGATTAAGGTCCCATGAATATTTTTCATATACACTAGTAAATAATGGAAGTTGTTTAAAGAGTGAATAAAATAGAAAACCACCAAGAAAATCCAAACCAACACCCTCATCAAGGTAGGTTACCAATGATAAATATTATATTACTAATAGAAAAGTTAAAATTATGGAGGGACAAATAGAACTAACCTCCCACATGAGATATAGTAGCGCACTCCCCTAATGTAATGTCTTCTTACCTTAAGCTCCAGATAGAAAATTCATCAAGAGATAATGCCTAAGGACAAAAATATCAAATAAAAATACATAAAGTAAAAAAATATTGATATTATGGATTTAAAAAAAATAATTAAATAAAAAACACTATCCACAACGAATACATTGAAAGGGTTAAAATTATTTGAAGTGATCCAATGATACTAAGGATAGATCAAATAGAGAATGATCCCTGAAAAGATTGATGTAGCATGAGGGAACCTATAAAAGTAACATCTGATATCATTGTGGCTGCGGAAGGATGAAAATGGGTATTAATAGGGGTTTAGTGTAAAGTTACCAGAAATTACATAAAACACCCATGTGGAACATCTGAAACATAATAGTTATATAGAAGTTACCCAATTATATAATAGTCATAGAAGACATTCCTAGTAGATATCCATTGGGAATCTATAGGCTATAAGGCCCCTATTCTAGTCACTAATACATAATATATCCTTCAACATTAAACCAACCACAAGGCCCTAGTTACCCATCTCTAAAGATATATTTTACACCAAACCGCTCTAACAATATCATCTAATATCAATTATAGAATAATAAAAATATTTAAATGAGCTCTAAATTATACCTCAAATGTTGTCTATCATGATAAACTCCCCCACCCACTCAAAGGGATTATGTTCATTGAAATGAATCTCTAATGTTCATCTCTAAAAAACTCTGTCCATTATAATCATCTATATAACTAATACTCTATGATAAACTCATGGATATTATCATATTATTAAAAAACATTCATGATATATATTTTATTTTCTCATAGTACCTTATCACATTGATCCATGATACAAAATGGAAATTCCAAAAAGTTTCATCAACCTCAGATTTAAAATCGTCTATGTCAATCATGTGATTACTTTTTTGGATGGTAATTAAAGAGTAGTGAAATGTGAAATATTTTATGAATACTCTTATTTATTTTAGGAATATCGAAATTGTAATCCACAGTATCAATATACTCCATAACCTCTAACTTATTAAAAGACTACAACACAAGATTTCCATAAATCCTCATTTAATGATTTCTTAAACATGGATATACCCATAAGAGTAAATGATCTACCATGTTAAACTGAATGGGTCAACGCCTTAAGTAAATATGTGATTATTGATCGTTATTAGGAGTGTCCAAATGTTTTCTAATTAAATTCACCCACTCAATGGTCTCTTACTCAATGTTCAACATGAAAATAATTTAATCAATATTATCTATCCTTAAGAGTTATGAATGGCATGAAGTTTTATATAAGGGACCATGGGTATCCATTTTTATCAAACCCTGAATGATTTTATTTTATGAAGAAACATAAAAATTGAGATGATTATCCCATTATCTATCATATTATAGCTCATATTACCTAAGCACATCCTTCAATAAATGAATCATCCTCAACGATTTTTCATCTGTCTTTGCGTGATACAAGGTAATTTACTTTAACTGATTTTCCATTACATTATATAAATTCGGAAATAATATAGTATTAGAAGAGGAATATTTATTTTATTTGATACTCATATATAAATATTTTGAGGAAAAAATATCTGTTATAAATATATCTTCCATAACCCAACCATCAATTCGGTCACATGAATAATCAAAATGTGCATTACCATCAGTAATTAGTCTACAAAAACCCAAAACACATATCTACCAGTAGGAGTCCTCAAAATACATTTCAAAAATCCTTTGGTCACCTTATCCCAAGTTCATGTAGACATACCTCTAGTTATTAGTTCTATTATTTCACATAATAGCATGAGAAACAAAGAGGCCCATATTCTGTGATTTCACTCATTCATTCCTGTTACAACCTGGGAAACCCTAATTGTATGAAAAATAACAATGTATGGGTGTAATAAATAAAATAATATCTAATATAACTGTAAAACACCTCCAAAAAAGTTATATAAAGAAAAAAATTATCATTCAAGGTTGATATTAGAATATTTTCAACATTTATATGGAAATACATCCTCACAAATCAACTAGAATAAAACTCTTGAAAATATTTTACATAATAGACTTTAGAAGAGGTAATGATTATATGAGTAATGGCCTTGGAATCCCAACATTATAACCCATCAAATGATAAATTCCAAAAAAATGACCTTTACTTCGACTCCTCACTAGATTCTGTGACAAATTCCTCTAAAGTTTTCTTATTAAAAGTATTTGCTACAATGTCCCTCTTTTCATATATAATAAATTATATTAAATGGGAATGTGGATAGTTAGTCCACCGAAATATAGTATTTTTAGTTTAATTAGCATTGGTATATTATGTATTGGATGATATTGTGTTCTGTGTAGATGAAACACTTATCACTAATGTGATAGTGATGCCAATAATTTAAGGAATAAACCTTTATGTGAAACTCTGTATCTGCAGCAATGTATTTCTTCTTATAGAATTTTAGATACTGCAACTTGTAATTGATATAATTTTCCTTATATATTATGATATCACTAAGTAAAAACCTGGATTCATCACAATACATGGAATATCATTGTATTGGTTATAATATAGAAAAAAAGAATATTTAAGCTACATGTTAAACTCTTGAAATTTTGCTTCATGCTGACTAGTCTATTTAAATTTCAAACTCATTTTATTCTAGTATATCATATAGAACGAAAAACTTATATTAACCTCCAATGAAACATTTATAACACATATACAAGCAAAGGAAACCCTTGATCATGAACATATTCTTGAGCCAAGAATTAGTGTTCATATCCTCGACTATCTCTACGTCAATGGAAATTCCCAACTATGATATAACATACTCATGATGGAACACATCCTACATTTATATGTGTTACATTAATAGATTGGAATAGAATAATATTCTATAATATTTCCCAAAATATTTTTATTCTCTTCTACATATATCTCATGAGTTCAAGAATATAGAAAAAATATCATCAATGAATAGTAAAAATAGGATTCTAGGTAGGGGTGGAAATTTTAGTTCTTAAGTTCCCAAAACACCATCAATAAATTTTTTAATCTACATTTAATCACCAAAAATATATATATATTGTACCTAATTTTAAATATAATATCTAGTATATTACCAATTTTTAAATACAACTAGGTTTTCACTGACCGTATATCATTGACGGAGAACCATCAAACTCCAATCAACAAGTCAAATATTTCATCAATTAGTGATAGTGGATGAATTTAATTGACCATAATAAATTTTAGATTTTAGTAACTAATGTACAATTTTAGGTTTCTTTCCTCCCATCATAGTATAAGTAAATGGGAGCATCCTTAGAGGTGGCACTCTGATGGATAAAACCCCTTAGCATAAGATTTTTTTTGTTGAAACTTCAACTCTATCAACCTAGTTTATTATATAAAAGAAGATGGTATCAAAATGATATCAACACCTAGTCATATGTTTATCATAATCCCCATCAACCTCTTCTGATGAAAAGGTGAAAAAATAATATAGGAATAAATTTTTGAAATATTCCACTATTAGAGGATTAATAGTAATAAAATTTTAATGGTAAACTAGAAACACTATCCCAACCATCTTTAATGTATGGGTTATGAACTATCTAATTTATGTTCCATCCCTTCTTGAATAAAAATTCCATTTAACAAATAAGATAGAATCCCCAATAAAAAGTTATGTGATAGAATCAATCTATCGATAGTAATCTATCCAATCCTAAAATTTACCACCCAATATCAATCCAACACATGACGCATTTTGTCATATTAGGGACATAGAAGTCCCACAAGTGACATGTAGCTTTCTTGATGTCATACCACCAAATAGACCATAATTTGACCAATTTATAACATTAAGTCATTATATAAAAATAAAACTTATTCCAAAAATATATGGTTATGCCCTCAATATATTATCCCATTCAATGTTTCAATCCAAGTCAAGTACACCTCTAACCCATAAAATTTTAAATTTAATCCTAAATAAGAAATTTTATTGGATGCCATGCTAGCCCAATAAATTATGTCCCATGAATAATCACAAATTATGGTTTTAATGGAATGAAATAAAATTCTAGAATTCTAATAGTCAATGGTTATCATGGTATCAATACCAATCACTCAAGGGATCACTCATCGGTCCAGTTGAATCAATGTTTGTAATAAAATATGGCACATTCAGTAAATTTAATTCATAGGGTATGTACACAATGTGTAATTTCACATATTTTATAAAACACATAATAAATTATTGATTATCTAAAATAATTTATGATATCAGATGCATTGTTCTAGAAAGGTCATTCCTATTAAATAAAACTGGCTGATTCTCCATTAGTTAGAATAAATCACAAAGCTGATAAACATAAAATTAGGAAATAATTGATGAAAATGTAAATAAAACAATAAAAATAAGTAATGTATATAAGTATATAATTATCCTTACCCAGTGAGATCACCTATAAAAAAATTATAGTGGAACCCATCTACAACAAAAAATATTCATCAGAAGGAAGAAAAGAATCGCAAGGATATGAAGATATAGGTGGCTATTATTAAAATCACAGATTCATAATTTACATTAACTATTAATTTTTTAAATAATGTAAATTAAAAAAAATCACATCATAATGTATGTATTAATGTGTGACCATAAATGACATGACATAATTCCCCTACTATGGTCACTCCTGTGAAGTGATCATTTTTGACATATTTTAAAAACTAGCTTCAATGAAAAATCATGAAACGTGACTCCCAAATATATATGTCATATAATTGATTCAATATTATCATGTATTGAAGAAAAATAACCTTTAAAATCCATATCTACCTTATAATTCTGTATTTTATTATGTAACCTTCAATCCGCTAAAAAATTTTAATTTCACATGATCCCTTATCACAACACAACCCCATTGTTTTATGATGTGATGACACAATTCCAGGAATATTGCATCCAAAAACTTGCATCAACAGCCTATCAATACTATTGGGCCCTATCCAAAACCTCAAACAACCTAAATACCTTGAAATATATAATTTTGGGTGAAAATTAAATAAAATTCAAGACACCAAAATAAATATGTTTTTTACCTCCCTATCCTATAGAAACGCATCCTCAAATATCATCATTGAGAATTACCATGCCTCATAATAACAAATATCTAACCACTGTAATGGCATATTATACTCCCACTTCCATTTGACTAATTGATATAATAATGCTACAACTACACTTCTACCATACAGACCGTATTTATGTATAATTCCTTCTCATCCTGATCCAATATATGAATAAATAATTCCATGAATGATGAATAAATATCTATCTTGATATCTATGGGATTGATGACCAGAGAAAGGTCTAGATGTTATCTACAAATCTATGATACTTGGAATACATCATGTGTAGAAAAATATCAAAGAAAAAGTGTTAAAGGTTAAACTGTTGTATTGATCCTATCAATATCCTAGAATTACTAATAAACCTTGATCTCAACATCCCATAACTCTATATACATCGGTTCCCCCCATAAGAATATGTAGTCTCCCACCTCAAACATTAGAGGAAACTATATCTTGTTGACAAAAAATATGATCCAACCCTTTAATGTCACCTAATGCTTCATGATCAAATAGATATTCTATGAATTGTTCTATCATAGACATAGACCAATACACATTGACTCCCCTACCTATAACAAGTATAAAGTTAAGCCCAACATCCAACCATACAATACATTGAATTACACCATTAAAATTGATGTTTCATAGATGATTCTATAAATGAAATTCATAAGTTCTAGATATTTCTCCCATGAACCACCAGAACCTAGAACCCCTTCGTAGAACATGCCCACAAACACCTCTATGGTAAAATCGTATTAGTTAAAAGTCTAAATAGGGTAGAAAGTAATAAATTAACCATCATATAATTAACCATATGTTACTATCTTTATAATAATGATAAAAAAATAGGCATCTCAGTTATAAATAATTTTTTATTAACCATATAGAGACACACAATCACCAGGGCATACATCCTCCCCAACTCATTAAGGTAATAGGTCAGCGAGATTGGCAGTAGATATTATAACTTCACCAAATTTTCCACATTAACCCATAACACATAACATCCATGATACAATATCAAAAATCCCATCATGAATTCTGTTGTTACAACATCTCATTTTCATGGGGAAAGGGAAATAATTGATGAAAATTTGTGGGTCATTGTTCGATGACCTTCACTTTCTAATCAATGAATAATCAATAGATGAACAATGTTTTTTTACTTATTCATATTATGATACCAATATTAAAAATGGTTTTCATGAGAAATCATGGTAATCCATGCTTAAATACCCCAACATGAGGTGTGTGAAATGATCCTCATCTCTTTTCACGTGCCCTTAGGGATTACCACACGACTTCACACATAGAGGACCTCCTTGTTATCTAGTGACCAATTATATGTCCTTTCTACCACCAAATATATTTTACAACTTCACCAGGTAACTTGAATTTGAAAAATAACTCTATTTCACTTTCCAAAAGAGGGTAGATGAAAATGTCAATGGTTTAGTGGCCAATTTTACCCAAATTTCCTTGGACATCAAATGGAATCCCAATAAATCATACCATTATCTTCAACTAAATACTAACCACTAATACCACCTACACCTGAGTCTTCTTCCAAATATTATAATCTATATCAATATATATATATATATATAATACAAGATAATCTCCCCATATTCCCTCCCTATGTTTTGGGTCACACTAATAAAATATGTACCTGTTGTTCGTCTCATTGTTACACACTACAAAAATCTCATACATAAGTTGGTGATGCAAACATCTAGGATCCGAAATCACTATATTCATCTCTTGATCATTAATATAGTAGTTTTAGGTGAACTAACGTATATTTTTATACACCAAAGAGTCTACTCACCCCCTTTGTTTGAACTACTTCTAGATGGAATCCAAATGAATCACATTACATTGTAAACAAATTAACTAACTCATTTTAGGTTAGGATTAGTTTGTACATTATCCTCCCTTTTACCAACTAAAATACAAATATCAAGAGAGTTTGGCCACATGTTACTTATCCCTTTCATGGCCAAATCAATAATCAATACTATCAAAAAAATTAAGGCAATGTATAAACACATTTTAGTGACCTTTCAAAACATGGAGACAAAAAAATTGAAAATATTTTTAGGTCTCTCCAAACAAACATTAACTTGAAATTATGATGGTCTACTAACATGGATTCCTCACATATAATTTTATCTATGAAATTTACTTGATAATATAAACATAACAATTTTAGATATTGGAATACATTATATTCTCTCTGAGTTTACTCTGAATGATCATCAGATGGTTAACATGATCCTCTCTCAATTGAGAGTATAAAAAAATATCTTCAAGAAAGATATCCATTAATAAATAAAAATGTTTATGGAAAACTATATTCATCAGGGCAATTAAAAATAATTGAAATTATTTCAACATGAAAAACATCATAAGGTAGTCATAAAAGTCATACATGATATAGAATGTTAAATAAGTAATATTAGAAGGCCTGACTCCGAATTGTTGATATCATACCTATATATCGATCTTAAAGAACCACCTGGATCCTCTAAACTGATAAAATATTTTATCAATATGAGGAAGAGGATATTAGTTCATGACTAAAACTAGGTTCCGCCTCTGATAATCCACACAATGTTATTACTGTCTATCCACCTTATTGGGGAACAACACTAGAGAAACCTAAGTTGATATGCTCAAATTAAAAAAACTATTAAAATAAATTAAAAGTAGTTTATTCTTCATCTCTCCTAGATATATAATATTCATCTTATAAAGTGGAATATCTATGTGTTTAATACCTTATATAAGTTCAATAAAAAATGTTATATCTCTCTAGGATGAAAGCCACATGAAATATTTGGAAACTGTATCTTCAAATTGATCAATAATTTGATGAATGATTTATTGATGTGTCACCACCTCTCCCAAAATTATATATTCCATCTCAAGAGAGATCATCCTTAACTATTGATTGTAAGTTCCATAATGGCCTTCTAGGTAATCGTAGTCACTAACATAGGTATAACGGTAATCATATTTAGAAACCAAACACACCTTTCTGAAATTGTAGTTGTTGTCCACTCATAATTGAGTCTATTAATTTATCATAAGGAACACATTAAAACATAACATCATAAACATAATGAAAAAAATAATGATATACCCACTAAAAACAATAGTTCACAAATTGAATCTCCAAAAACACTTTTATTCCACCACATATGTGGTGATATTATACATGATTCCATATAAGTGCTAAAACATTAACCCCAAATCACCAATTAACTTCCCATATATATGTGGATGTTGAACCCTTTTGTTGAATAATATAAAATCTAGGTAACATTACATAAGAATAATATCTGAAATTGCTAATGGATCTTTTCCCTATATGGATGGAGTCTACTCAATGGAACGAAGATTGTATAAACCCTAACCCTGAGCTCTTATTGTATATGTCACGTAAATTTCATTTCCCTTCACGCACTGATTCCCCTAACCTTTGGAACCATTAGCTCCTACAAAACCGAAATTGACAGAGGATCAACATCTTCCTAAATATTTTTATTCTCTTAGACATTGTCCAAACCAATAGGTCTATAAATATCCACACCCACAAGAAAAAACATTGATCAATTTCAAAAAACCATGGTAGGTGATCTATATCCTATTAGGATGTAAAATCCTTCAGTAGTCTATAACAATCTGGATGGATATTCCTCTACTTTTTTCACTAATAACACTCAACTAGGGATATACCTCTCAATGGAAGTGGAAAACCACATCTCAGTAGATCATTCTTATATCCAACCTAGAGATATTTCTAAACTCTCATCAACATACTACTTGAAGACCCACTCTGGATCCCAAAAGAAGAAGCATGATAACCCTAAGATATAAAATAAGTAAAATTTTTTATTATAAGAAGAGTATAATTTATTACTACAATAATGTATGTCATCCATAATATATTAACCTAAAACTAAATAGAATGTTGTAGGTAATCCTCAATTTTCCCTAACATTATAGTATCATCACCCACTAGTGAATGATAAAATCATAATAGGCCAGTAAATAAGTTGGAAAAATATGTCATTTATATGCTCAATATAATAGAGGCATAAACCCCATAGATCAAAAAACCATTGTAGTATTTAGAAGTCATATATCAAAAAAGAGAGGTAATAAATACTTCATATTTATCCCCACATGTTGTACTCCCTGGACTAAAACATTCACCCATCACTTTATTTTTCCACTAAGAAAGTAAGCAGAAGGATTCACCGGTCTCTTAGTGGTTTCCATAAGATGATAAATGATGGCCTTCATTTACTATTTCATAAACTTATTATCCTTGGTCCTCCCTCACATTGAATGATAAGTATATATTTTTGATAGAACTCATGATTCAAATATTACATGATCATTTAAAAAATTGAAGATCCATACCCATAAAAAGAATAATCTCTCAACGTTACTAATCTATAAGAGGAACATGCACAACAGGTGTCTTTAACACCACTATCGGTGCAGAATTCATGTCCCTACACTCCCAATGCACAAAAAAGTGGTATTTGGGGTGACATGCCACTATAACTCTAATCGCATGACAAACATCAAAATTTTATCCTAGGTTTCAATTTACATATTATGATAAGAAATAATTGTCACACACCAAACATCCATAAATGTACACCATATGATACATGGGGCTCAGTAATCTAGGATCGAGACCAATCCAACTTATTCACCATTATGTCTGGTATAATTTCTAAATGATTAAATAATAATAAAATCATGTTAAAAGTAATATTAAATTATCAAGGGTTAGGAATTTAGAGTGTCATTAAGATGTTATATAGGAAACACTGTATATTTTTATACATTAAATGTCTGATCCTGATATCAATACCATAATATAAATTAAAATCATGAAGAAGGATGTAATATTAAAACTGTATCAAAGACTATTTTCATAATGGTATGACCTATTTCCTCCCCATGCCAGGAGTAAAGTTACATATATCATAATACGATATCATATTATAAAAAATCTAGAATACTCAAAAATAATTAAAATAATCTCATCCCTGGTGATTAATACCACCCTCACCTATGGGATAACTACTAGAGGGAAGAAGATTCATTCCATGACCTGGTAGAATCCTATATCCTCTACATAATATACTCAATTTTATTATTAAACACAATCAAGGATCTAATTCAACATTATTGTATTCTTAATATGATTCACCACTACTATGTTTAAACAGGGTTTCATTCACCTTAATTATTCCTGCACAAACAATAGAGGTTTTAATTGGTGGGGAGGGTTTACATGCATAGGAGGGGAAATTATAAATTCTGGTGAATAAAACTATAAAGTATACTAGATGGGAAAACAAGAAATAGTCATCATAATAATAAATGTTAAAATTATTGAAATTGTAGATAAATCCCAAAAAATAAACAATAACCACAATATTGTAATAAAAATATTCTACTTTAGAAGTCATATGAGTCATTAAAGTCATACTATGATCCCAATGTTGTAATTTCATGTATAGAATACCAAAAAAGATAAAAAAGGAAAAGAAATATGCAATACTGATTCTATGTTCTAGGTTGTCCAAATATCTTAAGATCAAAAAATCCCTATCAGTTTAACCATCCATAGCCATAGGGCCATTTCCCATACCCGGGTCATGAAACATAATGTCTAATTGAGTAAAAAGGCACTAATGAAGGGTCTGATTAAAACCAAGTCGGCACCACAAATTGTGTCAAAAAAATACAAGTAAATTTAACATAATGATTATAAAATACTATAAATAAAGTTATCAGTAATATATAACTTGTTTCATTATAGAATACTCAAGAATCTATTCCCATGCACCCATACCAACTTGATCGAGTATATAAATTATATGACACACTCATAGTCTAAACACACCCCAAGTATGAGTGATATATCACTAATCATATCATAAACATGGTTAATAAATTATCCCCATCATGTGTACTATTTTAGGCATGCATCACCATCACTATTCAATCATGTGAAGGATTAATTGCTTCTATAATGTGAAGGGTTAATGAGGGAACACCTAGTGACTGAGGTATCACTAGCTCTAGGTTGATGATATACAATCAAAATATGCCTCTAAGAGGATGATGCACCATTAATACATCTCAACTAGGTGGATAATGTACCACCATGTCCACTATTGAGGTTGTTTATATACCCCTTATGTAAGTATCTATATGTAGGACACAAAATTGAAATAACTTATATAGGTGGACAATGCACCTTTGATATCATTTTATAGGTTTACATTGTACGACCTATATCACTTCTTATGTGGTAAATTTTCCACTAACATCAATTTATAGGTTGATTATATACAAGGAAAATAAGTCTATAAATGGATGATGTACATCCCTGATCACTCTCACAAGTGAAAAAATCATCACCAATAGGAATCCTCGGGGTTTTAAAACACTAATAACAAAACATCCCATACTGGATAACATTCTACCATATCATTGGGTTCATGGTAAATATTGGATCATCAAACCAACATGGGTAACTAATATCCCACAAACCTAGGAAGGGAGGATTATTAACTATTATCAAATCACTCTAGGTGGATGTTGTACAACCAAAAAATCCTTAAAGCATCAAAATTAACATACTCAGTCAAGAGAGATCATTAAAACTTATTTACCAAATAGTGGGTTATATAATGAATCCACTAATATATTTTATGTTATAATCATAGGATATACCATCCCCATACTATCACATTCCTATGATATTCCTCACCATGAAAATGTCTAGGATATCATGATGGGTTTTTAAGATTAAATATCAATTATTAGAACCTAATTTTGATTTATAGTCACATCTTCACTAGAGTGACATGAAAAATTCATACAATTATTTTACATATTTGTAGATGAATATTCCATTAATAACACAATGATACATTCCACAATCATATAGTTCTAGTATAATTTTAAGCATAGAAACATTAACAAATCTTTCATAACAGTTCTACATTATCTCCCAACTAGATCATTAAAAATGTTACCCATATTATAAAAGTCATATATAAAATCATTCTTAATAAACATGAAAGGTAAACAAAAAAATAGTGAGATATGATGCTCAATAAGAATAAAAAGGGATATATCAATGATGATATGATAATAACATGAACTTAGACATATAATTCATATCAACGATCATAATCTTTAGTCATTAAATAAGTATTTAAATTTTATAAGACATAAATCATAATGAAATAAAATAGCACAAGTCATGAGATCATAATATGTGCACAAGACATGGAAATCATTAATAAATATAATAATTGAAAATCCCTTCATTAGTAGCAAGATATTATTTAGAAGACGATCATAGTTGAATGAGTTCACTCCCCAAATCAATGTAGTAGTCATGGTTTATGCAGAACACTATCATTGTGGACGAAGCTCCTTACTAAACTAGTTTCAATCACCATTTTAGTCATTTTTATCTCATGAGATATCAATATTTAATTAATTATTTTGTTAGAGACATAGGTCACACTCATCACATAATTAAAATTATACATAGGTGTACCTAGAGATCATAATCCATTTAATATATCAGAACCTCTGAAAATATATCTGTTTTATAAATATTTCATCATAGAATTACCTGTGGAAAATGAATGATATACATAAAGATAATTCTATCCTAACCATAAACCATCATGATGAAGAATAAGGAGACCTTCCTTGGATCATATTCGATGTAACTTATAAGAAGCATTGGATTCGTATGTCTTTGATAAATTGAAAAATAATTACAAAATTATTGTGAAAAATAACATTTTCATTTAAAAATAAGTTCATAAAAATCAAGAAATATCACAAGAAATTATAGAAATCATTTTATTTTAAGATAATAAAGGGAAAATGTTATAAAAGATAGAAAATACTATTGTTACATGATAATGATAAATTATATTAATCCCATATTAGTAAAAAATTCATTAATAAAATATATTTTTCAAAAATTACTCAACTTTCCATGTATGGAAAAATAATAGAAGATTACTTTCAATACATTCAAAAAAATTCAAACAATTATATAAATAAAATTAAAAATTCATATTAGAATAGTGAAAATACTTCATTAAACGTAAGTAAAAATGAATTTAAACCATCATATTAGAGTAGTAAATTTCATCCTTTAATAAATTTTTAGAAAAAATGGATACTGACAAAAAGAGATTTTCATCTGAAGAGAGAAATAAATAATATTTTCTTTGAAAGAAATCTATATCATGATTACAGAAGTTGACCAGAATGAAAGGAAATGTTTATTTTCAAGAAATAATCATTTTAGAATAAAATTCATAATAATATTGAAAGGATTTTCAAAATATTTCATCATTAGAAATAAACCATAAATAATCCTAATAAAAAATAAAAATTAATATAAAACCCCTTATCGTACATCTAGTTTCCTTCATACATTTTCAAATTTCATATGTACTAAGTAAAGAATTATTATATATATTATTAATGTAACATTATCATGTATAGAATCCCATATATTGTATAAATTTAATATTTTCTCTCATATTTATTAATATTTCCACATTGAAATCACTATTCCTAGTGATAATTGCTTGGTTTATCACCTATGTTTTGGTTTGGTAGTTTCGGTCCTCTTAAAATGATCACTGTTCCATCATCTATAAAATAATCATAATGGTAAAAATATCATTTATATTAATTATATATATATATATATATTAATCCATTAATTTTACTGATATAAAATTAGTTACATCATTAATGGAGACAGTACGTTGTACGTATGAATGATCTTTGTTTTCAATTTTCAATAGACGGAAAAACTGGTAAATATTAATTCCCAATTTAAAAATAATTTTTTATAAAATATATATCATATATTTTAATCAAATTGATACACATTACAATCATGTAAAATATATATGAAAAATTAATCAGTTCTATTCATGTAGGTGATTGTCCACATGTTCAAATGTGTGACATTATCATTTTCCAATGGATTGGAAGGTATAAAGGTAGGCATGATATTTTCATTATTGAAGTATAATTGTATCACAAATATCATAAATAAATATGAAACTGATCATAATATGCATTCACAAAATATTGTTATGAAAAATAAATTGTATCACTACTCATAGACTATAAGTTATACGTACGCATGAGCAATACTTCTAGTTCCCATTTCACATGAATGGGGGTATATGATAGGTTTTTCATAAAAATAATAAAATGTTATAATATTTACGATTCAAAATTTACTATTTTATTTATAATTTAACATATGTAATGGAGTTATAAGAAAATTTTAAATAATGTGATTAGTTAAGAAGATTTCTTCTTCTTTCAAGTGACATCTTTTGCTCTCATATAAAGGGATCTAGGGATTTTATATTGGGAAGAAAAAAAATCTAGGTTGTGTTTGGGGAAGTTAAAAGGAGACATAATTAGTGAATTTTTATGCTAGAAGGATCAATGTTGTGGGAATAAGAGAAATTATGGTGCCCTTTTATAACTAAGGGAAGTACCACACTTTGAATTTTTTAAAATATATAATTAATATAAATTAATATTGATGCTCAAATTGATCTAAATTTACAATATTCTAATATAAGAGGATTATTAGTGTAAATCCTCTATATAATGAAATTTTTCCAATTTTTTATCAAATGTTTACACGTATGTTTTTGTATTATCACCCTTTGACCAGATTAAGAATTACCTTAATATTGAAGTCTTCTACACATTTAGGGTTAAAATTTTACTATAAAATGAAAAAACCCAAAAATAGACTATATTTTATGGATTCAACTATATCCCTTTTTGTTGGATAAGTCAAATATTCTTATGATTTGAATATAATTTAAAAAAATATTATTTATTATTAAATATCACTAGTGTTATTTTTAATATGATTAATTTAATTAAACATTACATACCTCAATAAAAAATATGAATTTCAGTATGATACTTTCACACAAAATTAATATATCATATAGATCTATAGAACACTATTGAAACCTTAAATCATTCAAATTATTTCACTTCTGATATATTTAATTTATTTTAATATATTTTTTATTAAATAGTGAAATAACGCATCCTTGTTCCCTAAGATATTAAGGCCATTCTATTTAAAAAAAATAAAATAAAATATATATTAAAAAATTAATTTCATGAAAATCAATATATACACTTATATTAATTAAAAACAATTATTTATTCCCAATGTGGACACATTATATATATTAAAAAAAGAGCGCCATTTTGTAACATTATTTGATTCAAATATTATATAGGTAGTTTTCATGGGAATGTTTCCTTGAGGTAATTAAATTTTAAGATTACAATTCCAAAGGTTAAATTATCTTCATAATAAAATATATATAATCAAAAAATTAAATTTATAGAAAATATTTTAATCCAAAATTACCTTGATTTACATATTATTGAGTTGATAAAATTTACATTGACTACTATTCACATGGAAGAAAAATAAAAGAGGCCTATTTACCTAATTATAACCACCCGATTCTAAATATTTAAATAATTTTAGAAAATTAAATACTTATAAGTGGAATAAATTAATTTTATTTGATGTTCAAAAAATGATATGAATACCACTTTTTAGAAAAATTCATTTTTACCAATAAAACTGGATTTATTGTTATCCTATTCATAATAAAAAATATTATATGAACGGTAAAAAATTCGAATATAAAATATATAAATGTAATAAAAATACTTCACAATTAGTGATAAATATAATTTATTAGGATAAAAATTCATCACACACATAAGAATATTTTTTCAGAAACATTACCCCTTTATTTTTTAATGATTTTTATTTTCCTTTATAATCAATTAGTAACTACTGAATTCAATTATTACAAGTATAAAACAAACATTTTAATAATATAGTTTTTCCTATTAATACCCACCAATCTAATATCTAATTGATAATAATATTTTAATATTATATTTTGGATTTTCTAAACATGATGTATCATGTAATGCAAGCTATCGAAGTAATTAAATTTAGTTGAAAAAACTATTTATTAGAATATCAGGGTGTTATATTCAAATTTAACCATGGTAATGGTAAAAAGTAAAAATAGTATTAAAACCCATATAATATAGGATCTCTAATCAATATAATTTATAAAATTCATGTTTGGGATAATTATTAAATTATTTAAATTTAATCCCCATGGGATACATATAATGTGGTCTTTCTCATATAACATATGAAACTTGTTGGATAAATGATATAGAAAAATACCACATAACTAGGTCTAGTAGGTTCCTTTTAATTTTATAAATTTTATATTTATTGTTAATAGATATAAATTGAGAAATCTATTAAACCCCGTAAATAATATAAAAATCAATGAAACCTTGAAATATAATTAGAGAAATAAAGAGATTATTACAGAGGACTATTAGCCCATCCTGGGATAACTTAAGTTGATGAATGACACTTGACTATGGTTAAAAATTAAAAATATCCCATGTTAAAAAACTGAGGCCCTATGGATAAGGAGGGATATGGGTGAATGCTAAAAAAACTATATACGAGTCATTTATATTTACCTCTGAACAATGATAATTAAATTTAATTAATATATAAAAACCTTAAACATGATGTGTGGGCCTCGCTGGAGATGTGTGGAGTGTCGGTGGTGTAAGTCTATAAATATACTTGAATTAATAGTTAACATGTTTTTCTTGAAGGGGAAAATGTGAGTTTGTTAAAGGGGGTGGCATCTAGACCTCAAGGATCTAGGTTCGAGTCCTCGCAAGGCAACAAGCACTATATTCTATCTAAGCTATTGTGGGCCTTTTTAAACCGATTGGAACTGGCCCAAGCCCATGGTTGGCCATCATGGGCCTCACTGGGGACGTGTGGCACATGTGTCATTTAAGGATGCACCTATACACCTGTTAACCATTAACATGTTTTCCCATGGTGCACGAGTGAGATGGTTAAAGGTGGTGGTATCCTAGCCCTAAGGTTCCATGTTTGGGTCCTTGGAAGGTAGCACACACTATATGCTAATAAACATCTCATGGGCCCTCTACCCTGATGTGAACTGGCCTGATCCCAAGGTTGGCCTCCTTGGGCCTCATCATGGATGTGTAGTGCATGGGTGGTGTAATGCCACACATATACGCGTGTTAACTGTTAACAACTTTTTCACATGATCCTCAACACAATTGGTGAGGTCTCTCTATGTGCATCCAGAAGACCTAGTTTCAAAACATGGGGGAGGCATAATTCCAAGTACTATATAAGTACTATATCAATTCATTACTTGTACTATAGTAGGTACCATAACAGTTACTATTGTAGGTATTGATCGGAATTGTAGCAGCCGAAACTATACACCTTGGTCCATCGGTTTGTGTTTGGAGTCCTTACGGCCTTTGGGCCACCCAGGTCGTCAGGTCAGTAAGGCTCCTGGGACACATTTAAGGCCTTCCGACCACCTCATGGCCTTCCAACCACCTCAAGGCCCTTGGGCCACCTTAAGGCCCTTGGTCCACCTCAAGTTCATCGGGCCTCCTGATATGAAGATTCCCAGACATATTCTAAAAGGAACCAGCTCCAAAAGAGGATTCTAGAGTAGGTTTCATCCACCATAGTAGTGGTAAATGGATTTGGATGAATGAGAGGGTATGTAATTACCATCAGTATAACACATGTACATATATTCATAAGACATCTTGCTAAACAACCATGAAAAGTTTGATATCTGATCATATTACAATTGCTGGGGAGGGGCAGTTCCATGTTTACATAGTCTGTATGATTTCGTAAAACCTATGGGTCCTGTAATGTCTTCAAGCATATGGGAAATGTAATTTTAGGGTTCCCCTTCAACACATAATAGGGTTATTATCAAAATTTTATAAAAAATAATTCATTTGGCCCATTCAAGCATTAAACATGATGTATTGTGACATGAGCATAAGGTTATCGTCACAATACCCCTTCTCGGTTCACTATTAATGGATGACCCTTCCTATCATGATATAACAACATTAATGTAGTCAAAATTTAGAGACATGTGGCTCAAGTATTCAAAGTTTATCCCAAATTAATTATTATTTTATTATCCATATCAAGAAAATGATTAACATTTCATTACCCTTCCATACCATAATTACTTATGTGGAAGTATGACTCAAACTCTATATTAAAATTTTAAACTTACATAACATCTCTTCAGAGTAAAATACACATGTATTTTTGTGTGGCAGGTAACCTAAAATACAATTTCATCCTAAGAACATAGTTAACTCTTAAAAGGGAACACTCAGCCATCTACAATCATTTCTGTCGTCCAAAAAACATCAAAATATATTTGGTGAGGTGAAAAATTGTATTTAATTTATACACTAATAATTTTTTAGGTTTTAACAGACCCTATACCCCAATAACTATAGAACATATAATAAATATTATCACTTATTCAAACCACTTCATAAGAGTAATATACAAATATATAACTATAAAATAAAACTATATAGTAAGACCTGATCATGATATGCATGAAAAAATGAATGTGAATATACTATTTCAAATAGAGAAAAAATTTTGTAACAATTTGTTTAGGTCCAAACATTTAGAAAATTTTGAAGAATATTTTATTATTTGAATGTCGATCCATTTATATCAAATTATCATTAGGAATTAAAAAATATAATATATTAAATATAACATATTATTTTTATTTCATACACACATGATCATTGGAAAATTCATTTTCACCATAAATGGATCCTTCCATAGTAAACTAATGTAATTATTGTGTTTGTAATACAGGTTTTACCCTTGACGTTTTATAAATTTTCATCTCAACATGATCCTGGGGTATAGGTCATTCCATGTATATTATTAAATAAAAGAATTAATTTATATATTTATATTAACTAAATCCACTAAGGTAAGTTTATTTTACCACTCATATTAGGTTTAACCACAATAAACAATTATTAAAATGATAGATTTATAAGAACCTTACTGTGAGAATTGAGATTTGAAGAACATAATAATGTTATTCAAAAAATTATCAATGGACCCTGAATTAAATAATCCTAAAATGTGGTACATATATTTTTCATTGGATTTAATGTCATGTTTATTTGATTCATATGTAATGTTCATGTTTTAATTTAATCATATTGAGTATTAACATTGTATAAAATGATAAATTAATATTTTTTCATTATTTTCCTAAATTTTGGGTACTTTACCAAGATCATTTTAATTAGAAAATATGTATTTGATGAACTGTGGCTAGGACATTTCATTAACAACCAAAAAAATATGTTATAAAAAATTTCATTCATTGTTATTCCCCTCTATTAGTTATTAATTTTCCACAATATTTTTTCATGGAAAATTATTTCAAATGATTGGTTAGTGATGATGAATGATTAGAATTAGTTCATCTCAAGGGTGTATTTTTGTTTTTTAATCAAGGAAAATATATTACTAGGTGATAAATGATATTTTGGTGGTCTTGAAATATTTCACAATTGATATATTCAATGGATGAAATTTTAGGTAATAGTGTTGTTGGGTAAACCATTTTTCAAGATTTTCTAAAAAAACAATACCACCCAAAGGGGGGTCTTAGGGGAGGAATGATGGTGTAGTAGGTTTGAGACAACAATTTATGTGATATTAGAGGATAAATAAATGGATAGAGGTGGTTTTTTAAGCTGTAGATCTATATATCAAATACATGACACCATTTTGTGTGACAATGATCTATATATTAAGTATATTACTACCAGTGTGTTTTAGTGTTACATTATATGTTAAATACTAAACGAGGTATAATTTAGCTATTCGTGACTCTCTAGGTAGTTCCACATCACATGAAAAAACATGGAAAAATATTTCATGCCCAACTGGACATATGGACATACATTACATGTGGTCATATGCTACATGAAATATACCATGTGCTTTACATGGATCTACCTATCAATAGAACATGGAATGTGAGTTGGATTACATACTTGACTTATATACTTAAAGGGGTACATTGTGTATTTATGAAAATTTATTACTCTAGGTTTTTAGGTACACTTCTAGAATCTATATGGTTCCTACACACTATTTACATTATCATACACATCATTTTGGTTGAATCCTACATAAGATGTGGATTAACTGACACAACTATACTTATCTTAAGGGTCTATATATCATGTACCCCCAAAGTACATGTTGTGTAATTTTTTGAGACATGTATAATTTCGTATCAGCACTGCCGAGAAATGTATTTTGGTACGTAAGTACTATATATTGATCAATTTTCTACATATAATGCATTAGTACATGCCTTTTAATAATTATAGGTGATACAAAATAAGTTTGGGGTTATTTAAATGAATTTGTTTTATAGGATCAATGAATAGGAGTTGGTATGATGATCAAAAAAGTGATGGGGTTATGAACACTCTTGATGATGAGATGATGATAAGGCATGGGTACCATACATGAAATATTGATTTAAGAACTATCCCACTCATGTGGTATTTGATTTGTATCCATGTAGTAATGTACTATCACGAACCAACCCTGGTTGATCAAGACAAAGTAACATAATAGCATTGTGACATGGTCCTATAAGTATTCCAGACCCCCGTGAGAATGATAATGTTCCTTGGAAAAAAGGAAAAATAACTGGGGATCAGTTTCCTAAAGGATGAATCAAATGATGTGTTTAGAATAAGAAAACCAAATTACCATGATATATTTTTTCTAGTCATTCCCTCTATAATTTATGAGAAACATCATCAGATAACATAAAAATTGAAAAATATTAAACATACATAACATCATATACTAAAAAAATTAGTATGATGAAAGCATGACCGTCACCAATAACCCAATAATAATGTGATGGGAATCTAATATGTAAATAAAAGATATAATTAAATAACTTATAATATATATTAAAACTAAAATAGAACCCATGACACATATCTATGTGACGTGAGGCATATTCCCACTACAATTTCACTACCATATACTTGAATGAGTTTAGAATGAGTATCCACATGGTCTAATCAGTGCCTTTCCATTTCTTAAACTGGAAAAAATATGTTATTTATACACCTGATGATTTATCTAGGGTGTATTCAAAAATTTAAATAGGAACCCACCTAGTGTTCCATTCCAAAATTATGTTATAAAGACTAAACATTCATGTTTGAACGTAACAAATGAATGTTTCAATAATCCATTTAATTTACAAATTTGGACATTATAGATGCTATAAATGATTTAGATAACGTAGGAAAAGAATTAAAATATAATTTTCTAGAAAATCTCATTTGAGGACACCCTATGGTTACCAAGGTAGGGAACCTAAATAAATTGCATCACTTACTAGGGTAATTTCCTGAGTTAGTGGAATATATCTATTATTAAATCACAAGAATGTATAGGTATCTTTTTTATATAACTTATATAACTTGTGGTGGGGGAACCCATCCAATCTATGTTCACCAAAATGTGTTATTGGGGTTCCCATGATTTTTTTTTCAATTTTTAAATTATTTATCAAAAAAACATATTTATAAACACTTTCATAAGAAATCCCAAATTTTATCTAGAAAACCATTTGTTAGTTAAAAGTATAAATAGGTAATTTTATCATAAAGGGTTTGTAAATTAACATATAAAAAAGTATATAACATCTTTATAGGTTTTTAAAAACCAATTTTAATGAGGAAATAATATATAGTTATTCTATAAAAGGAAAACATATAGAACCACCTACCTTTGACCAAGGAAAACCATATTCCTATGATGGAAACATTCATAAAATCCCAAGATATGTCCAAATAATGATATAGAAACTCATAAATAACAAAAAAAACATAACTTTATAAATGATATATAAGATCCATATGACACTATAGATTTTTGGAGAATTAATAAATGACAAATAAGGATGAATAGGCTTGAAGGGGATGAGAGAAGGAGTTTTTTGGTGATTACCTTGGATAATCATGAGTAAAATAACTTAAATACATAGTTTAAGGAGGTGGATGTGTGGATTGGACTTGATAGGGGTTGGAGTTAATGTTGAGTGTGAATAATATAGTTAGGGGCAACATTTCAATAAGAGGGAAACATTTATTTAAATGTTTTCTTCTTTAGTATTTTGCTGCATGGTTTGGACACACGATTTTGAAAACAATGATCCAACAATGTAAACAAAAATATGATATCACGGGATCCTATGTGGTTAGCCTGGATAGTTTTTTAAATCATATTATAACTATGATAATTAAATTTTAAAAATATATATACTGATGTTGTATGGTATGTACATGGTTTCCACTGACAATGAAGTAACTCTATTCCAACTCATGATTTATTAAAATTTAATACTTTCAAATAAAAATATCATAATTAATGGATAATGTCCAAAGAAATAATTAAATGCATAAAAAACCTAAACATGTGGTCAAGTTTGTGAAAAATATCCCCACTATCTCACCTTCTGTACCCATAATGTCAACCTAACACTTTCTCCAAGAACAAAAGAGGTGATTACTCACTCATGTGAGCTTCCTACTCCCATGATTTATGTGAATTGATTCTCTAATTTCCTAAAACAGGAACAATTATGATATATTTTTAATGTAACACCTTATCATGTGATTCATTGATCTGAATTAGTTTCGTAGTAATTGATACATCCCGTTAAAATTTGATATCTTCCTAATTAATCGCACATTATAGGTGACGTCATTACTTCTACAATTTAGAATCATGTATCACACTATATATTTACCTCAACATGGGGGAAAATATGGTATATGTGAAACCTCACCAATAATTTTTATGAAAATGAATAGACTAATGTACGTCATGGAAATCCTTCACTACATCTATAATCTCTACTCGCACAAATGGGGGTATATGCTAAAAAAACACTGTCACATACCTCAAATTATAAAGTATGATGACATGGGTTAGAATATAATTTGGTAAGTTTTCTCTATTTATTAAATCAATATAGGGGTACTAATCATTACATAGCTTTACCTAGTTTCCCACAACCTATTGTACTTCCATCCACATACTAGTTTTAAAATGACGTTTATAGTTAGATATGATGGAAAATGGAATAATCTAGAGTCTTAAATCACTATATATATATATATATATATCATTCCAAAGTCTTATTCCTTTATCATTTACTCAATCAGTGCGATGTGAGAGGATTTTATTAATTAGTTGATCATGTACCAGATAAAATTTTATCCCTGAGTGGCATGAGGTGGTCTTGTAATGATCTCCATGGAAGAAACACCCCACTTCTAGGTAGGAATGGTAATATGGAGGAGAAATATATAAGGGGGTTTGTACAAAATTTACCTTTTGATATGTGTAGCACCATGAAATCAAGTCATATATATCTCTCTACATGGATTCCCACCAAAATTGATGCGTCATATAGTAGTGCATCTTGTTTTCACTAGGCTGGATATCCCACTAGGCCTAATGATAATCCTATATAACAACATTTTTTTTAAATAAGTGACCATAGGAATACCTATGAATTAGAGAGATCCCATTGATTTTATAAACCACTCCCTGGTGTTCACCCCACAAACAACGCTCTTTTATATCACGAGATTGCATTATCATATTCCTTATATTAGGAAACAAGCTCATGAAGGAATAAAGTCAATGATATATTAATAAGATACAACACAACCCCCTCCTCTCTCACCTCCCAATGTAGCTCGTCCATATAAATCACGAAATTCATTTCGTTGTTGGATTCCCTGATAGTATGAGATATTTTTTTACTCCCTAAAAAATTTACAACTATATTTATTTTAACTGAAAAATAACAATGATCAATTTCAAAATTCATAATTTATTTTTTCTGATGAAATAATTAAGTGGTTAATCTCCCTCATATTGAAATTGTATGTCAGAAATTTTTGAAAGTAATCGAATTTTAATTTCTATAAAATTGAAAATTACTCCAGTTATTAAGTTTTAACATAAACATAAGGAATTATATATCATTATTTGGGTAGTTCCTTTCAAGAGGATAATGATAAAGAGAGCAATAATTCACCACATAGTTTCCCTGTATTATGATATATCCTAAAACCACACCAAATTAATTATAAATAAATAAATATCTCTTATTTTCTTAAAGAAGTGTCAAGATAGGTATCAATTATATACACTATATTAGCCAATCAGAGAATGTATGAGGGTACATAAATTTATATCCCTTTTTGGTGAGTTCTATCAAATTGGAAACCACCATGGATAAATTATTTGTAATCCACCAATAGTTACATTCTAATATTTAAGATCTCTAGATTAAAAATAACTTCCTTAGCTCCTCCTTAGACATAATGGGTTTAAAATTATTAGTATTGTCAAAAATTTATTAATTAGATACCATATTACCTACGAATTTCATATCCTGTTTTTGAAAACTAAATTTATATATGTTTTTATAGAGTTATATTCCGTGAAGAATCCCCAAGTTAATCATAAAGTTCTTCCCATACTCAACTTTAGTCTTCAAAAAAACATAGATATTGTCTTTGATTAGTGCTATAAATAGATTTAGATAATAATGGATTTTTAGTATCATTATATCCAAGAAGTCTACTAGAGTGTTAGTGACTGAAAAATTCATTACAAAGTACTCAGAGTTGTCATACATACATAAAACATATGTCTTATGAACATTATCTCATCTTACAATGAGCTAATGGGAACCAAACTAGAAGTATGTCCTACATTACTGGTGTGACACTTTTAGATGATCCAAATTCATCAATAAGGGGAATTAAATATTTATTTTTCCTCGTTACATGATTTCTATTTATGTAGTTGACACATAAATTGACAGAACATTTAGCCTTTTAGAAAGAAAAAAATACATATGGGAAAACTAAAGGGGAATGTTCAGCTGAATAATCACCTAAAACTCCAAATAATCTTACTAGAATTACATATCTCTAAATTAAGATAGAGTGATATAGTAAGATAGTAGATACAGTTATTGTGTTCCAAAGTCCATGTCGATAGTGAAATTAACCAATTTATCAAGTGGTACCCCAAGAAATCACTTAGGCATACATTATGGAATTCTAGAATAACAAGAGGTGGTACACTCCCATGATTCCCCTCACTAGAATCCTATAGAAAATAAGAGATATAGAATATGATCCTACCCACATTATGAGGCATAGATGAAACTATATTGTATCATGGATCTCATTCTCCTTGGGATATGAACACATTCCTATCATGGGTCCGGAAGAACTCCAACAAATGATAGCAATCAATGTGAGCTATAATGGTTTTCAGTTAGTCCATTACAATGATAATGTCCAGGATATTCATTTCCCAAACAAGAAAATGTATGGATAATAAGATGTATGATATATATATTAGACAGGAGGGACACTGAAGGCCACAATAATTATTTCATATTAGATAAGATATTTTAATGGGTATGACATAGGCTCTAATAAAAGTTTTAGAAAAATATTAATATGATAAAAAATGAGTGAAATTCATTATGATTGAACAAATAAATTACAATAGATGATTCTATAAGAATATTGTCTCTCACTATAGTTGGTTCTAACAATTTCTCAATGAATTCTTGGTATACTACATTAATTCTTATTCTCTCAATGAATGTATCGGTCCAGATATGATCCTAAGGATAAACTCTCAAATTTATCCACCATTGATACAAAAAGCTTCTAAAAATATGAAATTGAGAGTGATTACCCACATCCCCTTAGTTTCAAGCTGCTTCTAGGATCCTTTAAGAGTCAAGGTCACATCCTTACTCCTTCTCTAAAGAATTATTCTACAAAAAACATTGAGACGCCCCATTTTCACTCATCGAAGGAAAACATTGATTTAACTAACCATGTTGAAAAAATATGGAATAAAATTACACTATGATTTTATATTGGGGGGTTCTGATCTAGGTGGAAATATAAATTTCTACCTTAGATGGATACAAAACATGTTTTCTACTACCACTGAATGGATCATCCAACTTCCTATTATATTTCGAAAATCCATCTTCTCTAAAAATTATAATTGAAGAATCTCAAACCTATTATGGAATATCGTCTTCCAAAATTTAAACCTAGAGGGATCAAGACACCAATTCATAATAAGTTAGTTTATTGAGAAGCAATAAATATCACCAGATATTATTCTATAAGGCAATTTTGAGTGTTTGAGGTTTCATCTTATCATTTGAGAATATATACAGAGAAATGTAGAAAATACCATCCACATATTTTACATACTCCATGATAGTACATTCACCATGGCGAAGACATGAAAATTATCTAAATTTTTTCTCAGCCATCATTTTTGGATATTACTATAGGGAACATAGATCTTTGAAATATTTTCATTATTGAATATCATGATTGTTATATTGAACAAATGAATCCTTATATGGTCTATTAGATCTCTCATACATAAACGAATGAAATTTTACCTCCAAATTATAAAGATTAAACATGAATTAAATGATTCTATAAGTCTTCTCCAACTACTCATTGGTTTCATGAGGATCATTACCTCATCAGGATTATAGATTCCTACACCACAGGAACTCCCAATTCTTGTCCCAATTTGATTTCATGATTTATTTTCTTTAATGAGTGGGACCTGGTATAGTTCTATTGTCTATGACCCAAAGAATTCTCAAAATTCCCTCTATCATGTTCTAATTAACATGAATGTTTTATTATATTATGTTATCTATTTTTACAACACAAGGATGATATATAGGTATTAATTAAGGCATCACACTATTTGAAAAAAAACTATCAAAAAAGTTATATGAACAAATAAAAAAATATTAAATCAAATTCACAAAAATTATATATAAATAATAAAGTAAAAATGTACAAGGAGACAAAAAATTCCTAATCATTCAATGGACATGGCCCATGTTCATAGTCTATATCCCATGAATTGAGGCAGTAATGACTGGTAAATTAGACATGAAATTAGAATCTAATCCCTAACATACCATCAGAATAAAACGTGACATAAACCCAACTAAAAGACAAAAAAAATAAGAGTAAGTATGAGTTTGATGGAAAGACATATGCAGAAAACCCCCTGATGGGTAAGTATTGACTAGCTGCTGGAAGCCGTAGAAGCATGTCCAGCCTGAAAAATCCCACACGGTACCACCGGGTCTGGGGGCACCAAGTCCTCTCCAAAGTCATCAGTCATATGCCCCAGACACTACATATTTGAGCAAAGCTCGTGCAGGGGTGAGTATCATAATACTTATTAGGTAACCCAAACCAACAAGGAAATAACAAAAATCAATCTAAAAGAAAACCATGAAGCATCATCACGAAGAAACAAATCTTACACCAAGTATAATCTATAGTAGGAAAGTAATACCATAGGTCGTATCACTAAACACATTGGTCTACTGGGGTACTCCTCCTGGATAAATATCGTGGGTATGGGGGGTGAAACAGAGTCTTTCCCCACTATGGGTTAGATGAGACACATAGAGGTGTTTCCCACTAGCCTTGGATTGTTGTGGTACTCATCCCTGATGAGTATATTGGGTATGCTGGGTCCTATAGAGTCGCTCCCCACTTTTTCCCTGCCGGGTCACACATAGCCGCTTCTAACATTGGCTATCGTATTGAGGTACTCCTTCCTAATAAGTACCATGGGTATTCCAGGTCATATAGATCTGCTCCCCATCGTGGGCCTACATAGTCACATAGAGTTGTTTCCCACTGTAACATCATAGCTAATTCACACTGGGTCACTTGTTAGTTGTCTTCAGGTCTCAGTTAGTCGTATGTTCTCTGCATATAGTTTTCTTAAATTTGGGATAAATCGTTCCCCAAGACATTATTCTTATTACAACATATATTAAATTCTCCTTAGATTATTTCAAAATAGCTACCCCACCACAAGGGTTACAACACCAGAAACAGATCAATAAATTTGACGCACGGATTAAGAGATATGAGCATTTCAGTAAATAGGGGTCGGTTGCATTCGGGCCTGGTTTGACCGGGTCCGACCGACCCAACAAATCTGGCCAGTGGGACCCGTATGACCCGTTCTAGTTAGACTGACCCAACCTAACCCGGATCTGGTGTGGGACAGACCAGTCCGACCTGGTAACTAGGCCCGGAATATTGGGCATTGCTGGACCCGGCCCGGTTCGATAAGGGGTCGAGCCCACCAGGTTGCCCAAGAACCCAGGGTCAGCTCACCTAGGACACAATAGGTAGGCTAGTTTTTTCCCAGCATGGGCCACTTGGTGGCCCAATTCTATTTCATGGTCACGCCTGTAGAATCTGCCTGACTTTGATTCTGGCTTGGGCTGCATAGCGGCCCATCATGCATGCCCCGGTCAAGCCTTCATCTGGTGTAACATCCAAGCTAAATAAAGAATATAACATTTTCATATTTATTAATGTTTTTGAATATAATATTTATTTAACATTAAAGGGGATTTTATGATCGATGAAATACTAGATTCATAACAATGGGTTTCTTTAAAAACATATGTTGCACCCAACGTTGAGTTGTACCGAAAAATAATATAAAAATATTATTAATTTAAATGGATGTTAACACCTAGAAGTTTTAGTGGTGGGAATAGATAGAACTAAATACAATAAGAATATAAAGGTTTGTTAAATGGTTTTACATTTACCCAATAAATTTTTGAGGCCAAAAATAAGAAAAAAATCAATTTTAAGAAAAAATACTCTAATATACATTAAATGGTCAATTTGCCACCTTTTGATGAAAACCCCTCATTAAATCTAGTTTTGGCCAATTTTAGATGTTATATATGACAAAATAAAATTCTTATTTATAATAAAGACATAAAAATTTACTTTGGGTAAATTTTTGGTATTTTTCTGATAAAATTCATTTTTAATGAATAGTGAAAATACTGTATTTTAATTCAAAACTGCCAATTAATTTTATGTATTTATAATACTATATTATATTATTAATTTTTTTCAAAGTGTAACTATATTAATTTTTTACCATTTAATCCAATTTTTGGCATTGGAAGTAAATTCACTTTGAAATTGGACATAAACAAGTGTCAATCTTTTGATAGTTATTATTTTTTTAAAAACGCTTTTTGTTTTGAAATCGGGATTTAATTTAAATTAATTTCTATCACTTCTGTGTATTGAATTTGAAAAAATGGATTTCATATTTGTAATGATGAGGTACAAATTGTTTATGTAGAGAAATTTTATTTATATACATTATTACTATTTAATTCTGTAAATATTTTATTTACCATAGTTAAAGGGTAAATTTGGTAAATAAAGGTAACAAAATATTATTATAATAATATTAAATCACCCTAAAATGCATCCTAATACTATTTTTTTATACATTTCCTTCCATGGGAATCCTTGGGTCAATTTTGGGACCCCATGGGGCCACTTGGTATTGATAATGACACTTTATATTAATTAATTTTATGTCAAGATAAAAATGACACAAACATATTTCTTTTAGTAAATCAATTATTACATGGGGTTATATATGTTATCATTTCGTTTGTAAAAATTCATTTTAAATATAAAAATATTTCCTTTATTATGATATTTTTCTTATAATTTTTAGACATCAAATAAATTAAAATACTTATAACACAATAATGATGGAGTGTCTACCACATTATTGAACGATTTAAATAAATAAGATTATAAAGACTAAAAAAATATCTGAAAACTTTCCAATTATTATTGGATGATTTTATTTCTACCATGATTCATCTTATATTTTACTTTAATAATTTTTGGACCTTTAGAAATTGAAAATCATTACATAATAAAATCATATTTTTAAACATTCTTAAAGAGCCCCTCCCCCTTATAAAAAGCCCTCACTTCTATCCCATTACTCACAATTCTAAAGCCCCTTGGATCAAGTAAACTATTCCCAATTAGGCTCTTTACATTCCTATCCTCCTCCTATAATCCATACCACAGATAGAAGAAAATTCAATTAAACCGTTTGGTTCAATCCAATGGGATACACACGATCTAAATGTAACATCTTCCCTTAAGTTATTATGTATTATTTTACTTCTCCGACCCCCTGAAATCTTTTTATTAATTTATTTTGTAACCACAATAGCATACTCAATATTTTAGGTTGTTTTTATGATAATTATTTGAACTAAACATACACACACCTCTATCTAATTGGTAAATAACATACTGTTTCTGTGGATAGAAAACTACTACCTCACGAAATGATGATTTTTCAATATTATCCTACCGCATCTAATTTTGGAAATTAAGATAAAACTATATTTAAATGTGATATAAATTATAAATATATTGTTTCTATGATTCTGTATTTATCATTTAAATAATACTTATATGCATTCTATAGTGGTTGAATACGATAATTCCATTTGATGAAACGCAGACTTCCACCCCCTCAAAGTGATATAACTCATTCATGCCATACGTGGAACATATAAAGGATAGAGATAATTAAATTATATATGATATTAAAATGGAATTATAATATACCTATTTACCATTTAATTTTCATTCCATTAAATATGAAATAGAAATGAATGTAGCATTCATGCATTCGTATGACTTACCATCACCATGAACGATGCATTTCATATCATATCTACAAATATAATATATTTTTATAAATACATATATATATACTAGATATATTTTATATATATTATTTCTAAATCTTTAATACCATTATGGGGATAATTAAATTTCGACCAAATGGACAATTTATAATTATAACAAGTTTATTTTTAACACAAGTTCCGGACATCGACATAATGTACGATATGATCTCAAATAATTAAATAATTTTAATAGAAAAGTAATAATTGATATAAAAGGAATAATAAACTTGAAAAATGTTATTAGTAAAGAAGAAATTAGATTTATTTTTTAATTCATTAGATTATTGAATGATTGAGTCAAGTCGGGCACGAGGTATGTGGTTTCTTATCACACTCATAATTCCGTGAGATTTCTATTGTTCCCAACTTATTTATTGAATGTAGTTTATTGTGTACTGAAATTTGATATATATTATCATGATTATATTTATATTCATGGAATTCTATGATACATATGGGGTTTATTAACTTTTGGTCTTATGACTCGATTGATTTCGACATGGTAAGGTGTTTTAATCTCATTTTTTATTCCTATGAGATTCATGCTATATTTTCCACAATTATCTTTTGTGTGGTGTATGTACTGCACATTATTGTATTCATTGTGTAATATAATTAAATTTATGGGTATTTACATCTTCATTGTATTATCCTTCTTTCATAGGGTGTATTTTTCGTATGATACCAAATCGATAAGGGAACCTTTCACCATCCTCTTTTTAAAAGACTTATTTTAATTATATCTTATAATTTACAACTTCTTAGGTTGGGATATATTCTTAAATATCTTTATTGCGGTAAATTTTATGTCTATGTGATGATATAACCATTATTTCTATCCTCATATCATTTTATGAATTTTAAAGTGATATCGTTAGGCTGTCGAATTTCTGTAAGCAAACTTCTTTACCCATTTTCAATTATTTTGGTTTATATTCTAATTATAGATTATGTAATTTTATGAATATGTGTGAATGAAATCTTATTTGTTTTATAGTTAATATCCACCTATATTGGGTTTATTATCATTTATCACACATAATTATGTCATTGATTGTTCCTTAATCTAAGGATATTATCTTTGTAGGGGACTTTATCTCAATTGGATTTCCATTAAAACTTATTTATTTTTATACACCAAATCAATTTTATATGGTGTATATACAGCCCTTTGACATATTATATCATGAATCTCATTATTATCATGATATTATTAGATTTTATTAATGTTATTCCTTAAATATTTGAACTCGAACGTCTCTAATTTGGTTATGAACTCTTTAGCTAAAATATTGTTTTAAATGTTTTAAAGATTTATTCTTTTAAATCATTCACATTAATATCCATGTTTTAAAAAACATTTAAGGATTTATTTATATGTACATTATTTTTTTAAAATTTCAATTCCTTTAAAATATTCAAAGTTGTATGGGAAATATTGATTCAAATATCACTTTATTAAATGTTTTAAATAGTTTTGGCAATGGTTTGATAAAGAATTGATTATGTCAATATCAAGAAATAATATTTTGTGAGAGAAATGTGGAAATGTTATATTTCCATTATGATTGTTTAATGTGTTATGACTACGTTATGGTTCATCTACATTTTTTAAGAATATAGGTGGTTCCATTATAAACCTAGGACGTGTGAGCCCGAGACAAACCTCAAGTGTATTGGGTAACCTGACATAGGTAAACATTAATGTTTCTCCTAATATATTTATGTAATATACTATGATGGGCATTCTAATGTAACTCCCTATATATCCATGATAGCTATAATATAATTATGTTATGTTTTCCACAAGTAACATTTATGATTTATGAATTATGTGTGTTATTCATAAATCTTATGATTTCATGAGGTATGTTATGATTGAAAAGTATGGTTTCATTGATTTGTATTTATCGATTGTATAATGTTTTCTTTCCTTATTTTATAACCCTTGCTGAGATTTTTATGCTCATCCCATGATTTTGAATGGTTTTCCTGCAGACATAAATATAAATAGGGTCAAGGATGGGATCAAGGAAAAGACATGTATTCTAAAACATGTATGTAGAAATGTTAATTTTTATGTGTTTACATTTTATGAAAAAAAAATTGATACTGAGTAGTAGTGTCTAAATGTAATTTTCACATTGATATGTAATATTTATGTCCAAATTCTCTAAAATGATAAACATGAAAACATCCACAATGTGAATTATTCATTTAATTCATGATTACATAATTATTTATGGATGGCACTACTAAAAATAGGGATTTTATCGGGGAAAAAAACGGCCATTAACAGTGCTAGAAAAATCACTATTAATGCTGGAGAAGATAAAGGGGGTGGGGGTCCCCTTTATGAGCGCTCCAACAAGCGATGATAATGACCCCTTTTATCAGGGCTAAAAAAACCGCTGATAAAAAGGGTCTTTTAGCAGGGCTAAAAGGAAGCGCTGATAAAAGGGTCTTTTATCAGCACTTTATTTTAGCGCTGGTTAAAATAAAAAATAATTAAGGAAAATTAAGAAAAATACAGCAAATCCGGGGGGCATTTTACAGCACTTCAGCCCCCATTTATCAGCGCTTTCCCTGCACCGCCTACACCCTTTATCAGCGCTAGCCTCTCTAAATTAGCCTTGCGCGTACGCCCCTGCCTCTACCCGGATTTGATCTCAAGACCTCCCCCCTGCACACCTAAAGACTTTGCCACTCCCCTATATTGATTTGTTCTCTTATTTATGATATATTTATTTATTTATATATATATTTAGTTATATTTATTCGTATAGTAATATATATTTATATTAATATATATAGTTATATTAATATATATATAGTTATATTAATATATATTTTTATAGTGATATTAATATATATATATAGTTATATTAATATATATATATATATAATTATATTAATATATTGTTATATAAATATTCATATATTGGTATTTTAAATAAAATGGATATTATTTATTATTTAGATAAATATAATATATTTTATATGTAAATATGTTTAATTATTTATTTAAAAAAAATTAATTTTTAGGCGTGAATATATAAAAAATATGTACATATGGTTATATATTTGATAATAAATAGAAGTGCATTATAAAAAATGATAAAATTTTAAAGACATAATATCAATATGAATGTAACTCCTTGTAATAAATTCAGTCCCTACCGAAAAAAGCCAATAATACCCCCTTAATGGAGGCTGAAAATCCAAAAAATGTTAAAAATATGTGGTACCCCGACTAAAAATTTACTTTCGAAGGCCTTATGGGCCTCGTTTGGCCTCGAAAAACTTTTGACTGGGGTTTCTCAAATTAAAAGACGTAGTGCTCATCGCAGGATTCGATTTGATATGTGGTAAAGCTCAAACGGACACCCGGATCAAAAGTTAAGGCTGTTTGAAGTTTGAGTTGCGTTTTCAACATATTTTGGATCTTTTTTTAATTTTTTTAATTTTTTTACTCTTCAAATTGTTATTAAATGACTATTACTCCATAATAATTAGCAAATTATTAATGAAAATGATTTTCTTAATTTTTTTATATGACATTTTCACTAAATATCTTTTATGGTAAGTATAATAAGTGTAAATGTATATTTATACTTTTCTAAAATATATTTAAAAATTATATATTATATTTACATCAATATAACAATATTTATATAATTATATATTAATATATTATTTTCAATTAATTTTTTTTAAGTCGAAAACATTATCACCGCTTTTAAAAAAAGTGCCGATAAAGGCCCCCACTTTATCAGTGCTACTCTAAAAAGTGATGATAAAGGGGGCTCCTTTATCAGTGATACAAAAGTGCTGATAAAGGTTGGGCCTTTATCAGTAATAAAAAAAGCACTGAAAAAGGGGTACTTTTATCAGCGCTTTTTCGTTAGCACTGATAAAGGGGTGGCGATGGCCTTGACCAGTTTTGTGGTAGTGTGGATCCTTATAGTTGGTATCAGAGGTCAGTTTAGATAACTTTAGGTATTTGGAGATTTATTTAAACACATGGGTAGTCCCTATGTCTATTAGATCAGTTAAATCCTTATTTTTTAAATTTTTCAGATCAAGTAAATTCAGTTACAAATGGATTGAGGAGGATATCAAACATCATTCCTATCTCTTCTAGATGATACTTGCAATAATTATTGCAATGTCATGTTCAGATGATGCAGAAACATTTTATATCATACAACTCACTAGAAAGTAGTTATTTGAGATATCAAACACCTCCACTATACCATGATATCATCTTGGATCATGTATTGTATTTAATCAAATCCAATTTTCACAATAATATAATATTTTCAAAAAGTTAAATATTATCAAGGAATTTTCAAATATTTTACCTTATCACAAGATTTGGAAGCATATTATGACTTTGAAGATGGTGCTGAATAAGGAGACCCTTTCACAACCAATTTATATATTATTTTACAATATAGTCTCTCAGCACATTCTTGTGGTATTTTAAATAGACCACTAATTGAATGTTTCAACTCAAAGTCAGCCTGATTGTTTTATAAAAATCATTTTTTATCAGATGTTTTGAAATTATATGCCATACATGATTATTTTCTGAAACTGTTTTTCTACAAACACCCATATGACCCATGTTATACAAGGTGTATTTGGATGATGGAAGAAAATTCTAATGAAGGATATCTAAATCATTGTTGTAATTCATGTACCTTCTACCTATGTGAACAAGTTGATGATGAAACTATAGAGACACCATGATCTAAGTATGATGTTCTTTCTATTGGGAATGTTTTTATATTATCATATGGATGTGAAAGAAATTACAATATATTATATGTAACGACTTAATGTATTGAGATGAAAATGAAAGGAATAAGAAAACATTTGAGGTTAAAAAATTTTAGGGTTATTTTTGAGTTATATAAAAAGAAAAACCTACAATATTGGTGACAACCCATCACATATGGAAGGGCTGCAGGAATCAATCACATAACCGAAGGATGACAAGGGCGCATCACCTACCACTGTCCTATGTGAAGTCTCTGGTTAGTATGACATATAATTTTAAGTTAAGTGATTTTATGGATCTATAATAAGTTTATTTTTGGAACTTTTGTTTTATCAAATGGATATTCATAGTATAGGAAAATGATATGGTGATTAAGTGATAATGTTTATTTTGGAAGATGTTCTCTATTTTGGGGAAACACTATTTTCTTACAAAAAATATGATACTTTGGGATTTAAATTGAGGATTAATGGTAGAATTTTATTTGTGAAAGAATCTATGTTTTTGGATATTTAAAGAAATTAATAACCTATCATTGATAATAAGTGATTAGGTTAATTACATTTTAGTATGAGACATTAAGAGTAACTGATGTTATTTGGAGATAAATGTTAAGATGTATCTTGAAATACTATGTGATTAAATCCTTATGAGATTTGGGTTTCAATCATAACTTGGATTACTTTGAATAAATTTATGGACAGTTGTTTATTGAATGGTCTTTGTTTAACGTTGTGTATTTTTTGACAATTTTTGAAGATTATGAGTAGTTTTTTTGTAAATGATTATCCTTTTTGGGGATTATCTGATATTTTACTAACCATTTTGGTTTGGGTTAATGTCTAATGAATTTGGAAAAATATAGTTCTTCTTTTGGGATTATGTGATTCTCTATAAACTGATTATTGCGCATTCAATGTGAACAATTCATGTTGAATACTCATCCTTTGGAGAAAAGATGAGTCTGTTTTAGAAATTAAGTAATGGATTAATATTTACATGAATAGTAAGTATGTTTCCTTATGTTATTAATCAACTTCTTAATTAAATTCTTCAACGTTATGAAAAGAATCATAAAACAAAAAATTTGTACTTTAATTTTTACAATTGGGGAATCAAAGACTGTTTAACCCATCACAAGTTTGTGATTTTTTATTGGTTAACTTTCTCCTAATCAAGTTTTCTACCACTCTCCATCAAACCATGATGGTTTGTTCTTCTACCATATTCATATTTTCCTACATGGAATCATATTATAGGCTATCTCAGGTGACCTCAGTATTTCTCTTTCTTTATTTTAATGTGATATTTTTATTGACTCTTTTTCAAATTTGAGACTTTCAATGTAGTTTAAATTCCCAATTTAAAAATTGTGAGACACAATTCCCAAATGGGGGGAGGGATGTAACATCCCTGGTAAATAATAAATATAAAATTTTCATATTTATTAAAATTTTTGCATTAAATAATAATTTTACTTTAATTGGGATTCTATTAATGATGAAATACTTGATACACAATAATGGATTTCTTTGAAAACATATGTTTCATGCAACTTTGAGTTATACCAAAAAATAATATAATAATATTATTAATTTAAATGTTAGTTAACACCTAGACGTTGAATTGGGGGGAATTGATAGAACAAACTAAAATATAAATATACATGTTTTTGAAATGTTTTTACATTTACCAAAACAAATGTAGAGGCTTAAAGTAAGAAAGAATCTGATTTTTAATATAAATACTCTAATATTCTTTAAAAGGTCGAATTACCACCTTTTGATGGTGAACCCTCTTAAAATATAGTATTGGTCAATTTTATAAGTTCTATTTTACAAAATAAAGTTATTTATTAGAATTGGGAAATCAAAATTTACTTTGGGGAAATTTTTTGTATTTTTCGGATAAAATTCTTTTTTTAATGAATAGTGAAAAATAAGTATTTTAATTCAAAAAAACGTTTTAATATAGTTTATTTATTAGTATAGATTATCTTTTTAGTTGGATTTAATGATTAATTATATTATTTTTTAGTCATTTAATCCAATTTTGGTCATTTAATGTAATTTAACCTTAAAAATGCAGATAAACAAGTGTCAATATTTTGATAGTTATTATTTCTTAAAATACACTTTTTTTAGTTATACAGTGGGAATTAATTATAAATTAACTTCTGCCACATCTGTGTTGTGAATTTGGAAAAATTGTTTCTATATTTTGAATCAGTAGTTCATAAATTTGTAAATAGGTAACTTTTATTTTTAGACATTATGAATATTTAGTTCAGTAAATATTTTATTTACCATGATTAAAGGGTAAATATATTAGATAAGGGTAAAAAAATATTGATATAATAATATTATATTACCCTAACATGTGTCTTAATCTAATATTTTGATACATTTTCTACCATGGGCATACATTGGTTGATTTTGGGACACCAAGGAGCCACATTGGATTGAAAAAGACATTTTATATTAATTAATATAAAGTAGAGAAAAAAAGGACACAAACATATATCTTTTTATAAATCAATTATTACCTAGGGTTATATATGTTATCTCTTAGACTATTAATAATAATTTTAAAGCTGAAGATATTTTCTACAACATTATGTTTTTTATAATTTTCAGACATAAAATAAATAAAAATATTTATAACACAATAATGATGCAGTGTTTACCTCATTAATGAATGATTTAAATAAATAAGATTATAAAGATTAAAAAAATATCCAAAACCTATACAATTCCTATTAGATGATATTATTTCAAACATGAGTAATCTTATCTTAGACATTAATAATTTTTGGACCTTTATAAACAGAAAATTATTCTATAATAAAATAATATTTTAAAAAATTCCTAAAAGTTACTCCTCCCCTAATAAAAGTCCTCATTTATAACCCATTCCTCACACTTATCAATCCACTTGGCCAGTACAAACACTGCCTAATTAATATTCCTACATCCTTATCCTACTCCTAGAAGCCTTCCCCTCGGTAGAATGCAATTCAATTAATCATTTTTGTTTAAACAAGAGAGAGATACCTGATTTAATGGTAACATCTTCTCTTAAGTAATTTTGTATTATTTTATTTATCTAACCCCATAAACTCTTTTTATTACTTTATTTAATAACAATTTAATTGTCCTCAATATACTAGGTTGTTGTTATGATATGTATTAGAACTACACAAAGACACACCTTCATCATATGGGTAATGAACATATTGTTTTTGTGGATGGCGAACTACTGCCTCACGAAACGATGATTGTTAAATCTTCTCCTACAACCTCTTATGGTGGCCATTAATATGAAACTATATTTATATGTGATATATATTATATTAATATTGTTTTTATGCTTTTTTATTTATCATTTATAGAATACCATTATGGTTTCCATAGTGGGTAAATATGATAATTTCATTTGAGGAAGAGCAGACTACCACCCCCTCAAAGTGATATGACTCATTCATTCAATATGTGGAATATATAAAAGATTTAGATAATAAAAGGATAAATTATATTATACTATAATTATAATATACCTATTTATCATTACGTTCTAATTCCATTAAATACGAAATAAAATTGAAATCAACGTTTTTGCGTACGTATGGCTTACAGTCTCCATTAACGGTGCATTTCATATCTTATCTTCAAATGATATATACTATTATATATATATATATGGGATATATATGGTATATATGATATCTAAATCATGATTATGGTTCTAGTGATAATTAAATTTCAACCACACTGACAATTTATAATTATAACAAGTACATTTTTAACTCATGTTCTGAACATCGACCAAATGTCAAATATGAACTCAATTAAATAACTAATTGTTATATCAAGGTAAAAATTGATATCAAAAAAATAATAAACTTTAAAAATGTTCTTATGAAAGTAGAAATTCACATTAGTTTATTATTTAGGATATTAAAGATTGATCGAGTCAAGTCGGACATGAGGTTAGGGGTTTCTTATCTCATTTTTAATTAAATGAGATTTCCATTGTTCACAACTTATTTCTTTCATGTGGTGTATTGTGAACTAACATTTGATATATATTATCATGATTCTATTTATATTCATGGTATTATATGATTCATTTTTTGGATATTAACTTTTGGTCTTACAACTCGATTGATTATAATGTGGTAAGGGGTTTTCATATCACTTTTTATTTCTGTGAGATTCATGTAATATTTTCCATTATTTAATTTTGTGTAGTGTATGTACAAAACATAATTTTATTAATTGTGTAATATATTTCAATTTATATGTATTTTTATCTTCATTTTAGGATCCTTCATTCAAGAGGTGTATGTTTCGTAAATTACCAAATTGATTAGGGAACCTTTCACCCTCCTTCGTTTAAAAGACTTATTTTTGTTATAACATTTAATTTAAATCCTTTTATATGGTTATACGTTCTTCAATTTCCTTGTTGATGTAAAATTTATGTAAAAGTGATCACATACCCATTTTTTTCTCTCAACAACACATTTCTTAAAATTTAATGTGACGTTGTTAGGCTGTCGATCTTTTCTAAGGGAACTTATTTACCCAATTTCAATTCATTGGGTTAAACTTATACTTCTTGATCATTCCATGCTATGAATATGTGTGCATAAAATATGACTATTTTATACATAATATCCACATATATTTGGTGTTATATTATTTTTCACACATAATTACATCATTGATTTGTTTCAAATCAATGGATATGATCTATGAATGGGAAATTGTCTCAATTTACATTCCATTGAAACTTATTTATTGTTATAAACCTATTCTATTTTATATGGATTATATAATTATATTAGAAATATTATATAATGAATCTCCATATTCTCATGATATTATAAGATTTAATTAAGGTTATTCCTTAAATATTTGTATTCAAGCGTCTCTCATTTGGTTAGGAACTCTTTAACTAAATAATCATTTTAAATATTTGAAATATTTATTATTATAAATCTTTCTCATTAATGTCCATTTTTATAAAATGGTTTTATGGATTTATTTATATGAACATTAATGTTTTAAAATGTTAATTCCTTTAAAATATTCAAATTGGTTTGGGACACTTTGATTCAAAAATCTCATTATTAAATGTTTTAAATGGACATGAAAGTGGTTTGATAAAGCATTGATTATGTCAATATCTTGAAATAATATATTGTGAAATAAATGTGAAAATGTAATCATTCCTTTATGATCGTTTAATGTGTTATGACTACATTATGGTTCTTTGTAATTTTTATGAATATGTGTGGTTCCATGATAAACCTAGGGAAGTTGAGCCCAAGATAGCTCTCCAATTCATTGGGTAACGTGACAGAGGTTGACATTACTATTTCTCCAAAGAGATTTAGGGAATATAATTTGATGGGTATTCCAACATAACTCCATATGTAGCTATGATATCTATAATGTAAGTATGTTATGTAGGACACATGTTAACTTTATGATTTATTAATTCTTTGTGTTATTCATAAATATTATAATTTCATGAGGTATGTTATGATTGAAATGTATGGTTTCATTGACTTGAATTTATTAATGGGAAGATTGTTCCATATTTATTCTATAACCCTTACTGAGATTTTAATTCTCATCCCATGTTTTGGAAATTTTTTCCACAAGAATTAAATATGAATAGGGTCAGGGATGGGATCAAGGAAAAGTTATGTTGTCTAAAACATGGAGGTAGACCTATTTCATTTTAAGAGTTTTAATTTTATAAAAAAATTGATTCTTAATATTAGTGACTACATGTAATTTTCAAGTTGATATGTAATAGTTATTGCCTAATTTTGTGAAATTATAAACCTAAAAAAGATCCTCAATGTGAATTATTCATTAAATTCATGATTATGTAATGTTTTAAGGTCGGGTCCTTAAAGCTGGTGGGCAGGCCTCACTCAACCGAGATGCATAATGGCATCGAGTTCAGCATTACATGGCTGGAAGAAGCCAACAACCCCTATTGATCCTACAGGAGGACACTCGACTGCATTCCAGTGAGGGAATGTGGGCCACGAAGTGTGGTTTACATCTTGTTCTCCATCTACGAGCCACAGAGTCTCCCCTAGCGATCCATCTTGGTGCACTGCCTCCCGCTCTTGGCAGGCACTACGGGCCGCCACAGCAGGGTGCCCCCGAGAGAGCCTTCTGCGGGCCACCAGGTCCACTCCTGTGGTCTGTTCATCATGTCATCTATGCCTTCGGCATCCTTGGGGTTCCACCTACCCTTATAAGGCCTCAAAAACACCTTTCCATCAATATGGAGGTTTGTCCATGAAAAATGAAAAAGAACGCATGAGGAAGAGGGGATTGGGCCGTGTTCATGTCAGCACGTACCCACCGCATTTGAGGTTTTAAAACATGGGAAAGGATATTTATGTTTTAATGAAATTAATTATAATTAAAATCCCCAAGAAAAGAAACCTCCTGTAAAAATAATGAATCTGTGTATCAACTTGTTCGTGGGTCGATCAACAATCATTGTTTTAGAAATAATAATGGAAAAACTCAAATTACACAAGGTAAACCACTACTGGTGATCGAGTTCATCTATGGGGTGATTCTTCAATAGGATTCCATGATCTGTTATTCGAATATTTTTGTGTTCATTGTCAACTAGTTCCATTCTTCACAGGGTACTAATGTTGTTAGTGACTCACCGGTGTTATTTGTTAGAGAGAAAAACCAACAATGTTCGTAAGAGGAATCCCAAATTTTGATTCTCTAATCTACTATCTCATTAAAATAGAAACATGTTGTATCATTTTTGTTATCCTACTTCCCTGTATCTTTACACTGTTTCATTAATGAAACATTTTATATGTTTCTATTTAGTTAAATAGTCTCATTAAAGGGGTTTTTCGCTACCTCGTCGCCGCAAAATAGTGTTGGTGTTCCAACACTCAATAGTTAGGAAAATTAAATAAAATAACTTTTTAGAAATTTTATTACACTTCTGAAAAGTCTTCAAATTAACATTTCTGGTTGAACGTCATCGGTCGATGTTAGGTCCATTAAAATAGAATCCATACATTGTTATTTCAATGGTTCTATTGTATTATCTTCTATGACCACTCATTTAAATGTAAGAAAAACTTGATCATGAGTTTATTTAAATTAACTAAATAAGTTTATAATTATATTTTGGGCTCCCCGGGCCTCAGAATAAGGACTTGTCAAAGAATCTGGTATCAAAATAGTCACATATATGTTTTTTAAATAATTGAAATGGATATTATAGGACATTACAGTGCCCCAACCATTATGGATTCACATATCCATATTAAAAAACATATCTAAATTTAAAAATGGTGGTACTGAGCATTAATATGTGCCTCCCGCTCCCATGTGCTATCATGGAGATTCTCGTGCTACCACTGAACATTCAACAGAGTAACCTACCATCCATAATGGACCTGATTTTTTCTATCCTCTACCACTATATAGAACTCCCCAAATGTTGCTTCATTTTCAATGTCCACCTTTCCCCAGTCAACGATGTGCGATGGATCATGCACGTACCCCCTCAGCTACGCCATGTGGAAAACATTGTGCATTTGGTTCATCTATGGGGGGAGAGCTATGTAGTATACCACATCACCAACTCTACTCTGAATCTAGAATGGTATGAAGATCCCCATAGACAACTTGCCACCCCATCCAAATATCAATAATCCCCATCAGGGTGAGACTCGATGAAACACAAGGTCTCCTTCCTAGAACATCAATGGCCACCCTCTCCGGTCATCATAATATTTATTCATACTATGTGAAGTCCTAATTAGATGCTATATGAGATGCACCTTCTCAATGGTATCCCATACCAACTGTAGACCCATGAGTGCTAACTCCCCTGGATCTGTTCAACATTGAGGTGATTTTCAAGGTTGCCAATACAAAGCCTTTCACTGTGTCATTCTAATGGCGGAGTGATAATTTTTGTTGTATTAAACTACACAAGTGGCATGTTTCCACACAACAACAACTAAAATCAAGGTTAAAATCATGAATCATGTTTTTCATGGTCTATATGGTCTGCTTCCTCTGACCATCATTTTGCAGGTGAAAAGCTGTTCTCAAATCCAACTTAGTCCCAAATGCCTCTCGTAATCCCAACCATACCCAGGATGTTAAGTGAGCATCACGGTTTGAGATGACCGTCAAGGGAACCCCCTGAAGCCAAAGTATTTCATGGACAAGAGGAGTCTCAATCCCTCTATCAATCAATTCTCCTGAATGGGTTTGAAGCAATCCAACATGGTGAGTAGGTAAATGATCATCCAGATTGAATCGTGGACCATGTACGTGGATGGTAATGTTATCACAAAATTCATCGAGAGACCATCCCATTTGCATTATGGTACCTCAAGTGGGTGGGCCAAGCCTACATGAACCTACTGCTCATCCCTCAGTTGATGACAACTGAGTCACTGTGAAACGAACCTGGCCACCACTTTCTTCATCCCAAGACACCAATTCTGACTACAGAGATCCTATTACATCTTCACAACACCAGGATGTACCACCATGGGGGTGGTATGGAAGTACCTCAATATCAATTATCACAATTCCACCGGTACTTTGTGGAATTCTCCAAAAAGGATAACATCCTCACCAACTATCCAAAATCTATCAAGAGCTTATCTCAAGGATAACTAAGGATATTGGACCTCAAAGTCATCATCCACAAGCTGTGACTCCCTAAATCACTATAAGTGTGGGGGAGAGACATTCATCGACTAGAGGTATTCTACTCCATCATCATCTACTATGGATATTCACATCGCATCTAGCTTCTATATCGCCTTGCTCAGTAGCTGCAAACTGGATCTCTTACTAAGCACTTCTGCCACTAAATTACCCTTCCCATGAGTATAGACAATCACTACGTCATATTACATGTGTAAATCTAGCCATCACAACTACTTGAGCTTATGGTTCATCTAGGAGATGATATACCAAAGACTCTTGACTTAGAAGTAGATGGTAAACCATTAAACATTCAAGTAGTGTCGCCACATCTTTAGTGAAAGGACCACGACTGCTAACACCCGGTCAAGGGACACATAATTCTTTTCATGCAACATCAACATCCATGAACCATAGGCATCACTTCTCATTCATATATTATGAAAAAACCTAGTTCGTTCCCTGATGTGTAATAGAAAAATACATACTCAAATCCCTACTCCAGTAGTCTCAAGATCAGGTCACTCGTTAGTCTCCACCTCTTCTCCAGGAAATATTGATGTCACATTTCGCTCCACGCGAAGGGTTGTACCTTCCATGTAAAAGCTGATTAGGGTGATTCTACTCAAGAAAAGTTTAGTTTGAACCTCAGGTAGTATCCCTCCAACCCCAAGATACCCTGCAACACATTGATGCTCCTAGGTGGCTCCAAATAAAGTATTGCCTCTATCATTGCCAGATCCACAACAACTCTATCCTATGAGATGAAATGTCCAATAAGGTGGACCTCCCAAATCCAGAACTAGAACATAAATATATTCCCATAATGCTTATGCTTTTGGAGTGTATCTAGTAATATCATTAGGTGTGTAGCATGCTCCTCCTCTAACATCGAGTACACCAAGATTTCATCAATGAAGACCAACAAAAAACGATCTTGGTAATACTGGGAGAGCCAGTTCATGAGTCGAATAAACACTAATGGGGATTGGTCACACCAAAGGGAATCAAAATGAACTCATTGTATCCATACAAGCATATGGACGTTGTCTTTGGTACATCCTCACCCCATACTCAAATGTGGGGATAACCTGATCTATGGTCTATCTTTGAGAACCACTTTAATCCCTTTAGTTGATCAAATAGGTCATCAATTATAGGTAGTGGATATTTTTTCATCACATCCACCAGGTTCTGGCACTATTACTCCATGAATAGCCTCAAGATTCTATCTTCCTTCTTGAAAAACAACACTAGGGGCTGCCCATGGTGAAATGTTGGTCCTCACGAAGCCCTTCTCCTGTAAGTCCTCTAGGTTAAAAATCACCTCACAAAGATTTGTGGGAGAAATCCAATATGCTGGTGCAGATATCAGTGTCGTAATGGGGTAAATATTGATGCATAAATCATCCTCTCTATGAGAATGTAGTCCTGAAACATTCCCATGAAATACGTATTCATACTCGTCCAACATAATAGGAAATCTTGGACACCTCTCATCCACTGCACCAAGGGTGAGGCTAGACAATTGGTGATTTATTTGTTGTTCCCTCCTCAAAGAAAGTGCATGATGTACTAAATGAGTTCTGTTCATGCCAATGAAGGTAAATCCAGTCCCATATTCACAAACACATCACACTCTATGCTTAATACAGTTGATCTGAGCATTAACAAAGGACAACCATTTCAAACCCAATATTTCATCGTAAGGACTTGACGCCACTACTAGGAGATCGCACCTAAATCTCTCACCCCCAAGAGTATGGTCAATCTATCGGCACCAGGGTTTAATCATAAAATCTCCTCCTGTTGGTGTCTCTAATCATATGCATAAAGCCAACGGCTCCACCAGAATCTGTAGGCGCAAAATATGTTTCATGGAAAGGGAAGATTAATTAGAACCTGTGTCTACAAAAAATGCATCTAAGGTAGAGAAGACCAATATTGTACCTATAATATTCTTCAGACCACCTTGGTCATAGGCCTCCACTTCTTGAAGCTGATCCCACCCCTATCCACATACTACCTATGGTCGTGGTGGACCCATGGGGGTTGTCCTAGTAGTTAATAGAATTGTCATGAACCGACTGCTACTCTCTCTGCTCCCATACCATGTTTCACCCTTGAAGACCTCCTCCCTCAAACCTTTTTCTTTGATTTAGCGATCCCTTGACCTTCTATTGATCATCTGGGTGGCGAGCCAGTCAGGCAGGAGCCATGTGTCCCTGTCTACTGCACATGAAGAAAAAACTATCTCCCTACTGAATCCATCTCATTTGGGATACCCAATGTTCTAAACATAAGTCCAATTGTCATCCCTTTAAATATCAATCCTGCTTGGGTCCCCACATCTACTAACTGATGCTCACTAATGAAGACATTTTTTCTTATAACCTGATGATATCTCCCACCTTCAGTGCCTACTCTGCGAGGAATTTCCCCACCAGTAGATCTCTCTCTAGCTCTCCATTCTGATTAGGGATACAGTGATACACCATGAATGCTCTGATATGCCATCGGATTCCCTTCTCAATGGTCCGAACCCTAATGAAAGGTTCCCCGTACATTATTTTTAGAGTAGTTAGAGGGGTCAGTAAACCTCACAGAGTACTCATCCACTAAAATATAGCCCTGCTGTAGATGAATTATCTTCTATATGCACACCAAGCCCAAGGGAACATGGACGAAATACTCCAGAAAAAGATTCTTGAATTCATCCTAGGACAGGGGTTTCCTGATCATGATTATGAATGTTCAAACTCTTCCATCTCCCTATTAAGACCTAGTGAAGTCTTACAACTACGATAACCATCTTTTCAAGTGGTATCCTTACTATGAAGAAGAACAACATCACTTCCTTTAGCCAGTCCTCAAAGGCCTGAGGATCTGTCTCTCCCATGAAGCTGGGTGGTCTTTGTCTCTGTAACTCGTGCAATGTGTTGATACTACATGTTTCCTCTACCAGTAATCCTAATAGTAACTTCTTATCAATGGGTGGTGGTATCATGGGTGCACCACCTGGAATGGCCATCTCTAATATGGGTCCCTGAACTAATACCTCATATCTATGTTGTTTGTCCTCATAGTCACGCATCAGAATCCTAGTTGGCTGTCTACATGGAGGCATCCTGAAACAGAGAATGATATTCCACGGTAAGTAGATTATACTTGGTTATATGACTATGATTCAAGAATAATTTGAGGAAACACTCAATTCATATTTTATGCATGTATCCAATTTTTTTTATGTATAGAGTCAAAAAGTAGAATCCATTGTACTGGTGTATAGATTCGATGGTCACCACACAAACACTAGACTCACCAAATCTGAATTTTGATCTAAAAACTTTTAACATTGTTTCCCAAAAACAAGTCAACATACTCTCTCTGTTTTGGGTAGAAATGACCACCTTTGATACCACTTTTTCATGACCCGTACCCGGGGTGGCCCTATCATGTCTCCCCTAAGCCCACCTCCTAATAAAAATGGGAAGGTGACTAGCCCCAAAGATATAAACCAACAAGTGGGTGGAATTTTCTTAATTACTTGTACATACACACACAACCATGACTGAAGAAAACTAGAAAAAGATAATGTGCATGATACTAAAATATCATGTGGAGTAAAAATACAACCAAAACTAAATAGGCTAGAATAAAAAGCCAAAAAAGTAAGTCTGTAATATGAATAAATACAAGATTGTTGGAAAGATTTCTGCTAAGAACCCCAACTGATGGGTATGCATAGAGAAGTTGGAAGGAGCCATAGAATCATGTCATGCATACTTGATCTCAATGGGCACCACTTGGTCTTGGGCCACAAAGTCCTCCACCAAGTTGTCAGTCATCTGCACCAGACACAACACGTTCAGGCGAAACTTGTTCAAGGGCGAGTAACAAAATAATCCGTAGGGACTCCAAACCCACTAGGAAAGAACACCAGGAAATCCAGAAGAAAACCATGAATCATGATAATGAATCATGATAGATCACACCAGGTATAATCTATAGTAGTAATGTAATATCATCTGTCTAATCACAAAACTCCTTGGGATCTTGGGTACTCCTCCTTGATGAGTATCATGGGTATTCATTGTAACAAAGAGCCACTCCACACTATAGGAAATCCAGGTCACACAGATCCAGTTACCACTATCCTTGGATTGTTGTGGTAGTAATACCTGAAGAGTATCATGGGCATGATAGGTCCTACAAAGTTATTCTCCATTGTGGGCCTGTTGGGTCACACAAAGTAAATTTATAAATTGGCCATTGTACTGAGGTAATCATTCCAAATTAGTACCTTGGGTCTACCAGGTTAGATAGAGCCGCTACCCACCATGGTTCTTCTAGGTCACACATATCCACTTCTGACTGGGCAATCGTAGATGATCCACAAAGGGTCTCTTTTCATTATTCATAAGGTCTCAATCAATCGTAGTATATCTTCACTTAGTGCTCGTGATTCTGAGGGAAACCGCTCCTCAATCCATTCTTCATATTACAACATGCCTGATATCCTCGTAAATGTATTCTAGATGATATTCCACTCATTGAGAGTTCCAACTCCCTAAATGGATTTTTAATCGGATTCCCAATTTGAGATATATTTGTGTTTTGGTAAACAGGGTTCAGTTGCGTCTGAGCTCAGTCTGACCCGGTCAGACCAACCTAACCTAACCGGTCTATGGGTCGCACATGACCCATCCCAGTTTGATAGATCTAGCCTAACTCAGTTTGGGTTTGGGCTATCATAGTCTAGCCTATTTAGTGGGTTAGCCCCTTTAGGCATTACTAGACCAGGTGTGGTTATGTGGGTGGTCTACCCCACCGGGTATCTTGGCGACGCTTTCTTATCTAGAAAAGTCTACAACCAGTGGTCCAGGTTGTTTCCTTCCATGGTTTCTCTGCGGTCTAGTGTTGTTTCCTTGACCCAGCCCATAGATGCGGTCCAGCTTGCACACCATAGTCTGGCCTGATGTCGGCGGGCCAAACACCCTCGACCTGAAGGCCTAATGATGTCAAGTTTGGCCTACTGTGGGCATCCGAACTGGGCTTCCCCTATTGGTCCCGCACATGGTCACATGACCGCATCATTCTGAGGGACAATGACCTGAATGGGTCATGCCGCTCTTCTTAACATAGCCGATTAGCCGCGACATCGCCCTTGGAAATCCGTCGTGGTGTGCCGCCACCTGAACACGGTTGTCCGCACGCCGACAGAGCTCTCCACGAACCACCAGGTCCACTCTGGTGGTCCATTTTTCGCATCGTCAGCGCCTCCAACCTCCCTAGGTGCCTCTTTCCCTACTAAGGCATAAAAAATCCTTGAAATCATCATGGAAGTTTTTACACGAAGAACACACTAGAAAAAAGGGGGCAGAGAGGCACGAGGCTTGATTGTGTTGGCTCGCACCCTCCACGTTATAGGTTTTAGTACATAGGGAAAAATTAAAGTTCTTAAAAAATTAGACCCATTGAAAGTCCCCATGAAATACACCCTCATGAAAGAACAAGAAATTCGTGGATAAATATATTTGTGGGTTGATCTGTGTTCATTATTTTAGAAAGAGGAACATAAAAACTCTCATTACACATGGAAAATCTTTACCTATGATCGTGTATGTCGTTGAGGTGATCTGTCCACATGAACACACATTCCATTCTTCGATGCAGTTGGAATTCATCACACACCAGTCTTGTTCTTTGTGGATTGCCGATGTCTCTAGTGATTCCTTGTCATTATTCATTGGTGAGAAAAACCCTTTCCATCCATCAGGGGAATTCCATGTTCTGATTCTCCAACCAGTTATGTCATTAAATGAGAAATCTGTTGCAGGATTTCTATTACGACGCATCTCCACGTCATTATGTTGATCAATTAAAGAAAAAAATATATTTATCTTTATATAAAGAGTCTCATAAAATGGATATGTCCCTACGTCATCACTGCACCACAGTGCTGGTTTGCCAACACTCAATAGTGTGGAAAAGAAAATAAAATAACATTTTGTTTATTTTATTTCTCTTCCAAAAAGTCCTAAGATTAAATTTTTTAGTAGACCCACAATAATAAATGCCAGGTCCTTTCTAGGTTAATCCCAATGTTATGAGTTCAATGGTGCCCCCAAAAATTTTATCAGAGCACCAGTTTAAAAGGTATAAAAATCTGCTCACATGTTTATTTAAATCGACTAAAAAAGATCAAAATTCTAATCCGTTCTCACTAGGCCATAGAATCATGTGTCGTCAAAGCGTATGGTCTCAAAATAATCCCATATAATTTAAAAAAATGAACATGGAGTTCTCAAATACATTAAATATGTTTATCATTAATGAATATAAATACGCACGTGACAATTTGGGCAAACAGTAAGGGACAAGGTCACAATTTATTTTTATTGAGGCATATCTTGATGTTATGAAAATTTATTCTTTTATAAGGATTATATATAGAAACATGAACATTTTATGTCATGAATATTTCAATTATAATGTTATTTTTTTGTTTTTTGTTCATTCATGGGTCGTAAGATTTAATAATTTCTAATGTCATAAGGGACATTTCTTCTAAATAAATCCTCATTTAATGTTATTCTTCAAATTCTAATTAACATCCATTCTCATGTTATAGAATTATTTTTGTAATATTTTATATGGACATAAAAGTTATATAAATTACATTGCTAAAAAATTTTACTTTACTTAAATGGTTATAAAATAGAATCTTTTTACCAGTTTTAAATAGAATAGTGACAATGACTTTTCAAGCCACCATGACTGCTATTTCATTTCTTCCTTCTATTGAAAGATTAATAATTTTATAAAATGAAAAAAAGAATCATTTTTGGTATTTTTAAATTAAAAAAGGGTTTTTAAATTTAAATGGTATTTTTATATCTTAATGTGATTTTTATATTATTTGAAATGATTTTTTTCAAATTATGAAATGTTATATTTATTTTGTGGTTCTTGGACATTATATACAGTAGGTGTGTATTAGTATCATTTAGTGATCTTGTTATAGATTAGATTATTTTTCTCCAAGATAGATTTCCAATTAATTGGGAAATGAATATAATCATTGTATAATTATATTTTAAATTGTTCATATTTTTCTTCTAATTTTAAGTATTTTATAAGGGTTTTGTAGGGGTTCTGTGAGATGATTTTCTAAGGTACCTTTATGAATTTTATATTCTCTCTAAATTGTTTCCATTAAAATACATTATCATAATAAAGTAAAATATACGGTTTTTATGGGATTATATTTCCCATTATGTATAAAATTTTATGTTTTATGGAAATTGTTTTTCATGTGTTTTCTTGTTTTTCACTGGACTAAGGATATTATTCATTTGTATGTCCCTTACAAAGATATTTGTGATAAACACACAATTTTTTTTGAAAATAACTAAATTTAAGGATGGTTAAGGGATTTGAAGCAGTGAACTTGAAATTATTGAATATATTTCATGAAATTAAATCTTATTTAGTTTTAAATACATTATATTCCTAAAAAATTCTATACTAACAAGAAGTTTCCACTTTTTATTATATGATTATTTATGTATGATATATGAACTAATTCTTAAAAACTATAAACCGAAAAAGATCATCAAAATGAATGAAAATAAAATTCTTGACAAAAACATCCAATAATTTATTATTTAATTTTGGGTACTTTTATTTGGTATCAATGGTTAGTTTTGATGTCTTTTGAGGTAAGGAAATTGATAATGGAATGACCATGAAATATTTTACCTTACGGTGAAACTAAAATTATATAGAATTAAGTTTTAGTGGGAAGGAACTATGATGAAAATCTCATTCCAAATTAATATTTAGAAATGGTTGGAGTCGGAACAAATAATTTGGTCATAGTGATGGATCAATTGACACATGAAAGAAACTCTAGTAGTATCCATGATTGAAAATAAATCGATATACCAAAAAATAACATTTCTATATTGGAAAATTTCCTGATGAAATATCCCCAATATTTAAAGGGATAATCTGACCCAATGGTAGCTGAAGAATGGATCAGTGATCTGCAGAACATATTTGATTTCATGTGATTTTATAATCATTAAAATGTAAATATTATAATTTATCATTTTGAAGGTGATGTTGATCGATGGTGGAATTTGGTTATGAATACCAATGAAAAATATGATCTTTATGGAATTGAATCAAAAATATTTAAGCAGATGATTAGAGAGATTTATTTTCTATATTTTTTTTACTCCAATTAGAGACAAACTTCCTAGAATTGATAGAAAAATATGAAGAAATTGTAGCTATATATGATAAAAACATCACAATATTAAATAGATATGTGTCGGATGCTTATAAACACACATATAAAAAAAATATAGTTTTACCTAGTATTGAAATTAGTTATATAAAGAGAATGGGGAACACTAGAAATGAAAATATACGAGAAATTTTTTCATTATGATGAAAAGGTTGATATGTTGTTTTATGAAACATATGTGTTTCATGTTGGTGAATGTAAGATGTTTTCTGGATAGAAATTGATGGGGAAATATAAAAAAACAAAATCCGGATATAGGAAAATTATGTCCCCATCTTATGGTTTGTGAGGTAAAAAGAACATTCTATGATGTCTTATGATATCAGGAAAGTGTTACTGATATGGAAATTTGGGCCAAATGGCACACTAATGTAACAAAAATAATCTTGAGGAATTAAATAATGGAGTAATTGATATATATAAAATATTACGATGGTTTAGTTGCAATGAGATGGGATGTTATGATATTTCATGTGTGAGGTATGTTTCACAGGACAAAAACCTTTATCACCGGAAACAGAAAAAAGTAAATAGGTCATTTTCTACTACTACAGTTTATGTTTGGCCCTCAAATGAAGTGGTGATAGAAATTTTACTTCTGTATTTGAATTATTCAAACATTCTATTTGAATCAAAATCATTTATTTCATTCATTTTTTAGAAATGTTCAACTAAAGTTGGAATATCAAAAAATTAATGTAATATAGAACTTTTGGAGAAAAATATTGTGTAAGTATTGAAATAACCAATATATATAGGAATATTTATATTTATATTAGTGGGACGTTATTTCATGAATAGATTATTGAAATTTCAATAATAATGTTTGATTTCACTTTTTGAATTGATTGGATTTTAGTTAATCATGATAAGATACACTTCTATGCTAATATTATTTTTTTCAATGATTTCATGACTTTGATAACATGCCATGAAGCTGAGAAATTGATTAGAGATGTGAGTGAATGTTACCATTCTCATATTGTTGACAATAAAGAAACTATTCAAATTAGTGATTTTCTAGTAGTAAATGAATACGTAGAGGGTTTTCTATATTATTTTCATGATGTTATTCCAAATTTAATGGTTGATTATATTATTGACCTTATACATTTTGTTAAGAATATATTTAAACACCCTTATCAAATAGATCATGTTTAGCTTTTATAATTGAAAATCAAATTATATATGTTATTATATAATGGTTTCATTTGATCTAGTACATCAACATGTGAGGCTTTTATATTTTTATTATAAATAAGAATGGCTCAAGGATCATTGGTATTGTTTATAGAGACTTAAATAACATAACTATTATAATCTAGTGTCACATGACACGTATAGATGATTTGTTTGATCAGTTCCAAGGAGAATAACTTTTTCAATGGTTTTCCTATAATTGGGGTACAATCTATTCAACATTAATGACAAATAAATTCCATGACATACATTTCGTAATAGATATAGGCACTATGAGTTGGTAGTTATGCCTTTTGGGTTATTTAATTAACTTTCTATAATTATGAGCCTTAGGAAACAATTTTTTTTGGGTTATTTTATGAGTTTTTGGTTGTTTCTATTGATGGAAGTTTGGTACATTCAAAAAGTTAATGTGAACATGAATGAAATCGAAGTTTTTTTTTTGAAAACCATATTTGGAAATAAACAATATGGAAAATTAAAAAGTGTGCATTTTTTATGAAAAAAAATTCATTCCATGTTTATATTATTAGTAATAAATAGTATCTATTGGCCCTATTATATAAAAAATTGTGGGAGAATGAAAATACCGAAAAATATATCATTGATTTGTTGTTTTATTGGATTAGTGGGTTATTAATAGAGGTTTTTTGAGAACATTTATATATTGTATAGATAAATGACTAATTTAACTCAAAAATCATTTAACTTAGTCTAGATAAAAGAATTTGATGATTATTTTTAAGAACTAAAAGGAATATTGGTGAGTTTTCTAATTTTGGTTCTGCAATCCAGAAATAGAGATTTCTTCATCTACAATAATGCCCCATTCAAATGATAAACTAATCAAAAAATTGTGTAGTATATACTCACTAATAAATGATTAAAAATGATATGAATAATGTGACTAAGACTAATTTAGTTATATGGTTTCATTATTCATTACTATCAAGAACAAATAATATTTCCAATTTTTTGAATAAAAAAAGTAATTTGGCATTAATTGTGTTATGTTTACAATGTGACCCTTTGGTTAATGATTTGATTAATTTTTTCATATATGTTGCGGATGTAGGTAAATCCAATTTTTTCTAGATTTAGAATAGTGGACCATTTCAAAATGAATGAATAGTGCTCATAAGGAGGATCAATCATTGTAGTGAATAGTAGAATCTATTAAGAAGGGTGTGTTAACTAATTATAATGTTGATGAATAAGGTGTTATACAATATTGATAAATATTATGTGTGACTTGTAATTCCTATTTGGTGAAAGAGATTTTGACATAACCTTATATTTCCCCATTTTCAATACAACCATGATGCACTACGATGTATACATACCTACATAAGTTTTATAGATGGGATGCAGTCAACAAGATATATTTTTAAATTTTCCATGAATTGTATAACTTATAAGTATGTTAAATCTAAATGAAATTTTATGAAGGGGATGATTTAACCTTTTTCCATTTCTATAGTTAAAATAAAAGATAATATCCATGGACTTCATACATTTATTCCCAAAGAGATCTCAATGTAGTAATGGGATTTAGGTTATTGTTGATCATTTAACTAAATCTACACATCCAATTTCCATTGGAGATATAATGTCTTTAAATTATATTTCAATAATGTATCAAGATGATATAGTAAGGTTATATGGAGTAAATCAATCAAATATATTAGACTGTTATTCTATGTTCAATTTAATTTTTTGGGAAAGACATTAGAAGTTGTTGGGTACTAAATTAAATAAAGGTTCAAATTTATATCCTCAATCAGATGGACTATCCAAGAAAACAATTCACACAACGGAAGATATGGTCTTTTATTTCTCAATGTACTACAAGGGAATTTGGGATCAAATTCATTATTTGGTCGAGTTTTCATATAATATTAGTTTTTATTCTTCTAAAATGATCAAACCATTGGATGAATTATGTGGAACATTGTTCCAGGAACCATAATTTTGAGATGATTTAAGATAAAATATGTATATTTTATGATTATTGATAGAGTATATGACATAAAAAAATATTATCCCTCAACACATGAGGATATCTTAGAGATGGAAGAAAATTTATGCAGATAACCGAGGAAATAAATCTTTTTCAAGGTAGGTGATCATTTATTTGCCAATGTTTTTCCATAGAGAAAATTCAATAAATATGGTATGAATGGAATATCAAATCAATGTTTAATTAGACAACATGAAATCCTATAAAATATTATATCATCTTCCAACTTGGTGGCCTTGCCATTTAGTTTATCTTAGGAATACAATGTATTTAATGTTTTAATGTTAAGAAAACAAGTGATGGATTCATCTCATGTTTTGATCCCTAAAGTAGTTTAGCTTAAAGAAAATATTTCTTATATGGATCCTCAAGGATATGATATTTATTGAAGATAGAAAGTTTTTTGGAATAAGGCAATTTTTCAGGTTACGATGTTATTGAAAACCCATATGGTTAAAGGTATAACATAGGAATTTGAAAATTCTATGAGGAAATGATATCCCCATATGTTTAATAAGTGAATAAAATTATAAGGGACAAATTTATAAAAGGGGTAAGGATATTAATTCACAAATAATGATAGAGTACATAATTTTACAAATTTCTTCATATGAATTAGATAGTTATATTAGTTATAAAAGTAATAAATAATTTTGAATCATAAAGTAAATTTTTTTAATTAAACACATTTCTTGTAAGGATTTATTTAAAAGATTAATTTTTAAAAATTATATTTATAAATATAAAACTGAATATCATTTTACAAATAATCATATTAAAATTTAATTTGGGTAAAATATTTATATTTCATTTTGAAAATGACGATTTTCTAGTGAATAGTATAAATAACGATTTTCATAAAAATGATATAATTTTTAATAAATTATATTATTAACTGTACCAATATAGTAATAATATTATTTAAAGTAACTGAAGTATTTTTTTTTCTATTCAATCAACATAATTAATTTTTAATCAACATTATAATTGTTTTTTATTTAAGTATTATTTTGGTAAAAAAATAGGGTTTCCATAAAACTATTTTAAAATTTCATATGATTATCCTTTTTAATTAATTAAAATATTCCATATTTTGGAATGTTTTAAATTAAATTTATGGAATAAATATAATTAAAAAATAATTTATTTTTTTAAATGATAATTATCACTCAGAGGGGAAATGTGGACTCAACTTTTCCTTGAAAACACTCTTATTAAGACCTTATTGTCTCGCCACATCTGTGAGTTTAATATTAAATTAAAATTTTACACTTATATTAATTGATTTTGGAAAAATGATTTATTTGTTTTCAATAATTGTAATTTATAAATTTTAATAATATTAACATAATTTTTAACCAATTTTATTAGTGAAAAGAATTAAAATTACATACATTGACTAAGGTAAAGACACGTTTACCAAGTGGTTAAACATAGAATATAACATGTTAAAATGATAAAAAAACATATTTAAACCCCATGTGTGTGTATATTTATACATTATCACTTCTAGGATTGATAAACTAAAATTATGTTTTACTTTTTTAATGAATCAAATCATGATGGAATTCACTTTTTCAAAAAATTATAGGTGTGTCACTCACCTAACTTATAAAAGGCCTCCACCTCTTTTTCTTTCATTATACCCTAACAAAAAAAATTTAATCCAATACAATTCAAAAAAAATTACACAATTACCCCATCTAATCATATAAGACATAAATTGGGAAAAATTTAAACCAAGGATGGTATTTGGTGTAAAATAAAGGGATATACACAAAAAAGAGGTATCATTTATCAATGAGAGTTTAATTTTATTACTTCACCTCACCCTTAAATTCAACCTATACTAAACCGATATAAAAAATTCATTACATTAAAAATACTTCCATATTTTTATGTTGGGTCTTAGACCTAAAACCACACAATCATCTATAAATTGGTTTACAAAATCAGCATTTGTTTGTATGGAAGACTACCACCTCGCAAAAGGATGTTGTCCATTTTTCCATTACCACCTATCACATTTGTGAATGTTAATGGATATAATTTTTATATATTATATTTAGAAAATTACTACACCTTTAGATTAATTATATCATATATATCCTTTATTTATTCTATTATGAATGGGATATGTTAATGCCACTCATGTCTATTGTGAACTACCGGCTCGTGAAGTGATGTGATTTATTTTCAATAACACTTTATGTGGATGATAAAAAATGTAAATATAATAAATATGTGTAATATAAATTAAATATTTATGAGATTGATGAAATATTTAACATTCTGTTAATAAAATATACCATTTTATTTTAACCTTTTCATACATTAAAAATATAATAATGTCATTTTAGGATGGGTGGACTACCGCATCCTCTAAGAGATGTGATTACATTTATCATCACCATATCACAAGAGTGATATATATAGGTATTTATAATTAAGTAATATGTTATTTATGGTATAATGATCAATCTGGGAAGATATAATATTACTTAACTTCTATCCATAATGATCCTTGAAAACATGAAGTCTTACTCATCCATAAAAATGACCTACCATATCCATGATCAAAAAGTTATATGAGTTTTTAACCATATTATAGGATTGGTTTTAAAAGTATAATTTATTTAATAATATGATAATTATTTAATAATTATTGTTTAATATATGTATAAATAATAACCACTTTGACCATAGTTGACCTACCAACGCCATTTACGACAAATAAGCAGAATATGGATGTAACATCCGACTAAAATTAATTATTTAAGTAATTAGAAATAACTTATTAATAAGTGGAATAAATGTAATAATAAAAAAGAAAAATATCTTCATGAATGTAAAAAAATTTACTTAATTTTATTATTCAGGATGATAAAGGAAGACATGACATGTCAAACTCAAGGTATGGGAGTTCATCTCAATTTTATTTCATTGAGGCATATATTAATATTATTCACCTTTATTAATTTATATGGGGCATATACAAGCTATTTTATAACATATATCTTGAATTTTTATATTATGAGGAAATTTTATATGTTTTTAATGTTTTTCTTTCATGGGGATTATTATTTAAATATTTCCAATGTGATAATTGGATTTTCTTCTAAATTAATATACTTATAAAGTATTTATTAAACATATATTTTTCATCCATGACAACATTTTAAAAAAAATCAAATATTTTATATGGATGCAAAGTTTTTTTAAAATATAAATTTCTACCTCTTTTACATTATTCTAATATTTTCAAAAGGAATATTTTTACATCTTTTAAACCAAACTATGAAAACTAATTTTCCTACTAGCATGACAAAAATTTCATTTCTATCTTCCTTTTCAAGATTATATGTTTTCTTAAATAAAATCCATCTTTTCCATTTTTTGGTATATTTTTATTTAAGATTTTTTCTACAAGAAAATTATATACTGATATCCAAATGTTATTTCATTCATGTGTGTAAGGGTTTTTCAAATAATGAAACTTTTTATTCATATTTTGTTTCATTAACATTATATAAAATCAGTGCACCCATATTATATCTTGTGAGCCTGTTATATCTTAAACGATGGTTTTACTGATATAAAGCAGTAATGAATTGGGTAATGAATATTTTCCTCGTATAATTATGTTGGAAATAAGGTGTAATGTTACTCTAATTTGTAGGGATACTTTTAGGGTTTTGTAAGGGTTCTATGGGATGATATCCCAATGTAGTTGCATGAAATTTCTATGGTTGTTAATGAATTTTAATGGGAATAATTTATTTTAAAATAGTAAAACAATTTATATTTTTAATGTAATGATATTTACCATTATTAGTAAAATGTTATGTTTCAATAAAGAGATATTCATTGGTTTTCATGTTTTTTATTGGACTGGTTAGTTAATTCACTTAATGTCACATACTTGGAACTTTCTACTCATATCACATTTTTAAAATGTTTTTCAACTGATTAAACGAAGGGTTAGGAATTGGGAAAGGTGAAGTTGAATATTTTGAAGATATTTTCATGAAATTAAATCATGTTTCATATAAAATGTTTTATATGATGGGAAAATGGATACTGACTAGACTTTCCCACTTTGTGATATATTGTTTTTTCATGTATGTGTTATGACCTGATTATCTGTAGCTATATATATTAAACAATCATATATGTCAAATAATGTATAATTCAGGACATATAATCAATATTACGTAATTTCTAAGGTTAGTTCCATATAATACTACTAACCAAGAAAATTGATTACTGTTAAGGTAAAGGGATAGGTAAAACATATTGTGTTCCCAATGTTGAGTTAATAATCTTTAGTTGGGATAAATAATTGATTTATGTTAACGAAGTAAATGAGATAGTAATGATGACCATGTAATGAATATATTATTTTAAGAAATGGTAGATTATGATGACTTTTATTAAAAATTTTGATATTGTGAATATATTCAATTATATGAGATTTTATTTTAGGAGGGTTTTAATTTTTGGAATAATTCTTGTTTGCACAATATATTTATGGAGATTCAATTTATTCCCATATTTTTGGAAAATATGCCTTCAATGTATTTTCCTATTACATTATTAGTGAATATATAGGAGATTAATTATAATTTATTATTGGAAATTTGGTGAACATATTCAATTTTTTGGGATTTTTTTGGAAAAACATTAAGATTGATTACATATCAAATGAAAAAATTGATCTTTGGATATTATTTTTTATATTGAAGTACAATTTATCATTTTTAATAACATGTCTTATCCATTTTGGTTTTGTTAAATATTTAATGGTTGAATGAATTATTTATAAAGCATTTAATTCAAAAAAAGTGATTTTGTTTTGAAAAATTCATCTCGAATATTCATTTCCCAATGTAAGAGATAAATATGAAACTAAATGAAGCAAAAAAATGATGATATTATGATCATGAAATTGGTTGGATAATGTAATTTTTATTTCATTAGACATTTATTTAGATAGTAAAATAGTCTACTCACATTTTTAGAAATATCATGAAATAAAAACGAATTATTTTTTACTCTTCTTTCCAATATATCAATGACCTTTTAACACATCACATATTAATAGTTTTATGATGGTTACCATTCAAATGAAAATATTCTATATCATTCTCTACTAATCTGTGGACGGTATTATTATCTTCTATGTTCTAACATTCACTTCTAACCATTGTTCTCTTATATAGAACCCATGTTATGTTTTGACATATGAATATCATTTTTCATTATTCTAAGAGGAGGTTTTAATAACCTTTTTCATGTGGATTTTAAAAAAATATATTTTAAAATTAAAAACCCTTTATTACTAATCAGACATTTTTATTTTTTTGGATGGAATTTATTATAAGGTGGAGAATGTAACACACAAAGGATTAAAAAGAACAATATTATTGGTAGCATATATAACACACAACACCAGGCTTAAAGGAATGTTGATAAACTATTAATATATTATTATCTAAACATAACCATTATAAACTATGTGTTAAATTTTTCATGATGTAATGTGAAATATATAAAAACGTATTCCTTAATAAAAATTTTTGCCTAATTATTTTGAAATAGATAGACAAATCATTGTAATGTCATTTTATTTGTTTTCTTAAAAAAGTAGTTATATTTTTTTTATTAGAAAATATTTTAATTATTTTTACCCAATTTACTAAAATGTATTTTATAAAACCTACTCCATTTTTATATAATCATATGAAAACATTTTATTTTTAAATTCTGGAATTTTTTGTAAAAAATTGATTTTCTAATGAAAATTGAAAAATATTATTTTTAAGGAAAAATGTTTTTTACTAATTCATTTTAAAGGTACCACTTTTTTATAAATTATTTTTAAAAGAAACATATTTTATTTATTTATTAATCATTCAATTATTTTCATTTGAATAATTTATATGGTTAAATTTGGTATAAAAAAATATTTATACATAAAATGATTTATTAAAAAAACTATTTTTACTAGGTTTTTATGGTTGAATTTTAAAGAATATTATTCACCTTATATCTGTTAATTTTTTAAAAATGGATTCCATATTTCAATTGCGGATGTTCAAATACAGTAACTACCTCTCCCTTTTGACACAAATGAATAGTAATTGTTGTACAATTTATCACCTCGGTAAAGGGTAAATTGGGATAATTTAGGATAAAACTATGTGATAATTCCACATTAATTAATAAAAATTATTATTGGAAGAGTTATATTAGACAATTATCCCTTTTAGATTTAATTGGAGTTGTTTAATAGATTAATTTCATAAAAATGAATTATAAATTATTTTAATAAATGGTAGCTACAAAATGTCATTCTCTTTATTTTTAAATTATTTTATTTTCTTGTATAGGGAAACAATCAAGATATGAATGATCATAAATTTTTTTTTTATATTAATGAAATTATTTTCTACAAATATTTTTTTTTAAATTTGAATAAAATATATAATTAAATGAAATTATTTCTAAATGATAATACGTTGATTATTTAATTAACATAAAAATAAAGTAAATGATCTAATAAATATAAAATTTGAAAAAATTAGAATTTTTTAATTTTAAAAATGAATATTCTAGATATATATAACATATTATATATTCTTAAATCATTATATTATAATTCCCACTTTTTATTAATGTGTTAGATGTTAAATTAAACGAATAGTGTCAAAATATACAACATTGAAATTTGTCAAAATAATATTTCATAAAATTATTTTATAATAATAAAATACGTAAATTAAAGAAGGAAGACATGATATGGTGTAGAATTTAATAACTTTTCCATTTATGGACTAATTTTACCTTTATAAGTAAAATCTAAAACACTTCTGTTTGAAAAAACTTGTTCCCATAATTAGAATTAAAATTAATTAATTAAAGGGTTAATCAAAATGATTAGGTTTAAAAAGAAATCATCACTTGTATAGAATTTATTTTTTATGGTATTATAAACATGTCAAACAATAGATTATAATTAACTTTACATTGGAGGTTTTTTTAGAAGTGAATTTATTATAATTTCACCTTTTGAGAAAGTAAAAAAGTATCCGTCACCTGAATTATAAAGGGGAACCTCCTCCATGATATGTTCCCAAAACATTAAGACATTATCTAGACCAATACTTATACTTTAACATTTAAAACATACATTCAATGTATATGAGGTTCTATTCTCAATAAAATACTTACTTTAAGTCCCATAACAAATGATCTAATGAAGGTCTTCTGAGGATGAGATAAATTAATTAATCAATCTCTTTCCATTTATTCATCTTCCACGTGGTATAGATTCATATATGTTGTGATAAATTATTATTTATGTTTCTTCAATAAATTAAAATTTAATTATGATTATGAAACCAATATTACCCACTATATTTCCCAACAAATGTTATGTAATTGTATCACTCATGTGTATGTATGGTTTACCGTCTCCATGTGGTGATAAAATTCATTTTTTAATACCATATCTAATGGATGGTAATTCTTATGGTTTAAATTTTATATATGATATTAATAACATTATAAAAATTATATAAATTATTTGTACTTGGTTAAATTTTAAATACTAAAACTACCTTACTATAATATACATAAAAAATAAAGCAATTATTAATCCAGATTGTGAATTTTAATAAATAATTCTTGATAAATTAATGAGAGAAGATTATAATTTTGTAATAAATGGTATGAAAAATATAATTATTGTTATATAATAGATTTATAATAAATAAATGTTTACTGAAAATGAGGTTTTAACACATACAAAAGAATTCAAACCTGATGTAAGTGTTTATCTCACAATCTCATCTTTATTCGAGATTGTTAATATTTATGTATCTCATAAAGAATATATCTATTCAATATAAATGTTTTCAAAAAATATTTTAAAATATAATTTTACTATTATCTTATGAATTTTAAAATTCATTTTCACCCATGTTTTACTTTTTAGAAAATTTCATTAAAGGAATATTCTAGTTGTTTTCCCAATGAGGTACTTTTAAGCCCTCCAAGAAATAAAAAAAGGATTATTTTTTTAGACATATACGACTTGTTAATAATTTAAAACTATAAAAAATAATATGTTTTTCTAGTATTATTTTATTGGTTTATGAGTTTCTTTTAAAATAAAATATTTTATTTTTTAGGTGATTTGATTTAAAAAGTCATTTCAAAGAGAAAAAGGTATTTTTATAAATAAATTACCAATATTTTTTTAAATTATTTTCATATATGTCATCATTCATTGTTAAATGTTATGATTTATTTATGTTATTCTATTTTGGTACCATATACCATTTTTTATTGTATGATTTAGGATTTGTTTGATTGGATATAAACTATTTTAATAACAATATCCATAGTACATGGATGGGTTATGATAATGTTTATAGATTTGGAAAATTATTGAAAAACTGGATCAATTTAAATATGAATTTTTATATTGATTATGTTACATCCCATTCATTTAAAAATTTGTTGGACTTAGTATGTGATGGGAGGGAACATTATTACCACTCGATGCATTAGTAGGTCTCATGAGACAAAATAGATTTAGTTCTGGATGAGGCCATTAAAATTTATGTAATATGTATTAGAATGAGGTATAGATTGTATTCTTACGATGTCTATAGTTATCTATTACATCATCATGAAATTAGTTACTTATTTCCATTCGATTAGTTGTAATATCCGTGGAAATATTTTAATCTCATGTTATTATTTATATGTAATTTATTTATATTCATTTATTCTTTCCAAATTAATATTCATGTTTATGATATTGATTGAATTTCATATGTTATAAGTCATATATATATTTCTATATTTATTATTCATTATTAATTTACAGTAGATTCTATTTTATGCATAAAAATACTATATGTTATATATAACCCTTTAGAATATTATTATTTCCTTGGATTGCATAATGAATATATTTATTGATATGAAGGGATATGATAAATGGAATATTTATTTACCAAAAATACTATGTTATGTTTTATGTTTTCATTTTTCATGTAATATTCAATTTTGTTTTTTGTTTACCAAGAATATTATACTATTATTTCCTTCGGACTCTAATTCAATATATGTTGTTATAATATAATAACGTAACCACAGACTTTGGGATATTGGGATAGTCATCATTAAAAAATGATTTATCAATATTTTTTGAAAGTAATGTATATTAATTTTATGTCTCTTTAAGATAATGTTTTTAATTTTAAATAATCACAATATAAGCTAACTAAGGTATGAATATAAAAACAACAACCATCAACAAAGATTATCCTTTATATTATGATATAAATATACATAAATTACCAAAATAGATCATGGTTAGGATAAGGAATATCAAGAATACCAAAACACATACCTATATAAATTTTAGAGAATAACAATATTCCACTATGGATTTAGGAATAAGTGAAAAATGGTAAAAAAGAAGGATGAATATTAAATTTGAGGATATAATGATTTAATTTTGTGTTTACAAAAATGAATCTAGAAAAAAATAACTTAAATTCGATGCTAGTAGCGAGGGTATGAAGGTATAATGCTTGAGAAGGGATATAAGTGGATTGGTGTGAGAATTTGAATGGTGTGGATTAAATTTAACTGAGGGGAAAAATTATATCATAATTTTTAATTTCCATGATATCATTTTTGGTTAGGGTAAATTATTTTTCCTAATGTTTCACCAACTGTACAAACCAAAAAATCATCTCCTAGTGACTAACATGAGGGGCCCCCATGGTTTGTTAACACTTATGCTGACCCTGTGAATTTATCTATTATAAACTACATCAGTGTTTCAAAGGTGAAAACGGGTTTCCTTAATATTCTTCCAATTGTATGCCCCCTATTATTTTCCCAAATTTATACCATTTAATAAAAATGGACATCAATGAATAGATAATATAAAAGTTAATAGAAATACTGATATATTAACAAAAAATGTGGTTGTGGGAGTGATATGTAGCCCCTCTCCTAAAAGGATATATTGGATGAGGTACAAGTTATCTGTCGCAGTTAGTTACTCCCCCAACAAACGCATCCCTCTTAGTAAGGAATGTGTTCCTCCCTAAAGCTTCATAGATGCGACATGGGTTAGCAATTATAGTATTTCATAAAATTGGGTTGATTTCATATGTATTTTATACTATAGTTTGGTTCTACATAGACAATTGTTTCTTTTATGTATTGGGTTATGTACATCAGAATCCTATTTTTTTTTATTCTTACCATTTGGGTTTCGATATATTGGTATTTATATTTATACATAAGGTTTTTAGGGCTTCAAACATGGAATATATATACTCACCCCTACATGGTTATTTCATTGACTCATGTTATGTCTTATATAGATAACTAACAGTTTGGAAGTGTTTTAGGAGGAAATTCTATGATTTTAGTGGAATCTTAGTTGTACACATGGGGGACAAAAAAGAAAAGTTAATGACATGATTATTTTGATAGGAATTCATCTTCAACTTCAAGTTTTGTTAGTTTTTTTCCCTTTAAGATATTTGGCCTTTATTTCACCAAATTTCATTATTTTGTTACGCTTTTCATTATCTCTGGATGGTTATTTTATGAATCATTATATCATATATTATATTTAGTATTAATATATAGACCATATTTTTAGATCCCTTGTTTATATTGTTGGTTGGGTATAGTTCAAATAGGATAATTCCCCCATTATGTTTCAAATTCCAACTTCGTGCTAGTCATCATCCCTAAGAATATCACAGGTGGGAATAGGGTGGCACACTCGGTTACTCTCAATCTAGGCAGGGTCTTATTGGTTTGTGTAATGTAATAATGTTAACTGAGAGGGTCTATCTTAGAGATAGAGTTTAAATTTGGTCGTTATAAAAGGATTGGTTTAGAGAAAATGAGCAATAGTTTCAAGTAGTTGTAAGTTCAGCCTTTTGGCTTGATAACCTCGTTTTGGGTGGAAATCTATGTATCCATTCAGATAGACCCTAATAATCTTCTAATTAATATGGATCTATAAGGTTTTGACAACCTGTAAATTTAATCTCATTATTTTTTAGTATATTGTTTTTACTGTTGTAATTTCGGTGTATCACGGTTGAAATTTTGAGCTTTCCAAACTATTATAATGATTTATGGTTTGGAACATAGTTTTTGGAAGTGTGTAGTAGAAATTATGAAACATATGTTATTTTAGTAATTCGATATCATGATTTTTTGAGAAGTATTAGTAAAAATTATGAGACAACCATGAAACCTCTAATACATGGGTATGTGGATATTGCATTTCTTGTACATGGTTTGTTATACTATACAAACCACTCATATGACCATGTCATGTTGGGATATATTTTTAATTTTATGTAATATTTATTTTGGTCTCTTTCAAACTCTCACCTCATTGAATCCCCTTATATTTGGTTCCTATTACAACCCTACATTACACCTCCAAACGCCACTGAGGTTGTATTAGAGTCGTTTCTTTGGGAATATTTATTTGGATCAAGAGGTTAGGATACCTCATTCTTTCATCTATAAGTTTCATCTATTTCACAATATTTTTATATAGATGTAATGGTCCTGTGGGATTAATTTGGTGGTTAGTTTTGTTTTAAAATTATGAATTTTCTTTTAAAATGTTGTGATCCATCTATTAAGGCATATTTGGGTTGGTTTTATAACAAGAGACATATTCAAACAGCATGAGGTGTATGTTTCCATTACGATTCCTTTTATTAAATAGTATCTTGATTCCCTAATTTTTAAAAAGTGTTCTTGAACTAAATTAGTGATTTATATGATAAATTGTATTTTATTATCAATGTTTATCAATGATTTGATTGTTTTCACTTTATCCAAAATGGGTTAAATTATTTCATTAAAGGAAGTTTCTCTTTAAATGTTTTTATACATTATATGCATCTGGTAAAATTATATTGGTGATTTTCCATGAGAAAATAGAATTTTTTATATTTTTTTAAACAACATGAATTTATAAAGTTATGTGTTATTTGTTTTAAAATGGTGTTTCCTTATTTTAAGGGGGCCAATATTTAAAAGTATGAATTTTTATTTGTAAATAGTCTTTACTTTTTTATCAAAATTATTCATTTTTTTAAAGATATAATCTTATTTTTAGAAATGGGGAGATCATTTTAAATGCTTCCAATATTTTGATAAGATGATAATGTTTCATATTATGTTGTGAATTTTGTGGTGAAAAATTTATTTTATAGAGGATGTTGTTTTATTTATGTTTGTTGCCTTATTTACGATTTAATTTTATTGGCTTAAAGCGGTCTTAATAAAGTATATACAAAGCATAGGGACAATATGTATATAGAGAAGTCCTAGTTTCCAGCATGTGTTATTCCCTTTGTATGGATATAGATTATAACCAGGTTGAACTCTTTACCACCAATTTATTATAGTTGAGAGAATGTACTAATGCTTATATAAATTTTGAGTGTTGTTTTATTGGCTGTGTTAGGGATCATTATTAAAGTGGGTGTGTGATAGAGGTGGAATACTCTTTCAATTACTTTGTTATCTTGCATTATGGAGGATTTATTGTCTCATGATGCAATTTTCATGACAATAAACACTTCCATTAGTCATGACATGTGGAACATAGGATATTAGGTAGGATGTTTATGAACCGTTCCATACTAGTTGAGTGTGATACCCTAGATAGTAACCCCTTGTTTAATGTAACACCTAGGTATGGGGTGCGACAACATTGAGGCTAGTAAAAGAGTAATTATGGTGATGGACAGGATGACCATTAACCTAATAATTGTTTTTATACATTTTTAGGTATAGAAACAAGTACCATTAGTTTATAGGGAGTTTCTTCCAGATATGTAATTTATTTTATTATAATTTGTGGTTGTTGCATATGATTTTCTTATTTTATGATAGGTTCTAACATTTATTCTATGACTATTTATGGTTTTTAATCATAGAATTCGCAACTAAAAAATAGTCTGTGAATAGTGGATGAAATTCCATCTATCAGCTCTTGAAAAGCTTTTACGATGTGAGCGATGTTAAAAACCCAAGACATTTATGAGTGCTTTAGAATGCACTAATAAAAAATTAGAAGTTCTTCATAAAGATCCAATAAAATATTTTTTTATCAGTACTGTAGAAGCGATGATAAATGATTTCATTATCAATGCTTTCAAAAGCACTAATAAAACTATGTACTATATAATGTTGTATCAGCATGCTACAACAACACTATAATGTAATATTAGACCACAAACGAGCACCAGAAGCACCAAAAACACACCAGATATGTCAATAAAAACTATTCCCAATACAAAATTTAAATGAAATAGAATTTTCAAAAAAAATACATGAAAAAATATTATATTATAGAAATTTGAAACATTATTTTATACAGTTACATAAATAAAAATAATTACCTACAAACAAGAAAATCACAACTATCAATGTTACCCTAATTTACATTGCATTTATTTGTTGAACTGCCAACACTTTATGAGTAGCCTCAATCAAACCAAATCAACTCTAACTAATGAATCCACCTATATAAGAAAACAAATATTACGTGAGTAATGATATAATGAAATAATTTGAACAAAAATATGATATAATAAATTAATTATATAAATAATAATTTTACTTTTCAATCATTAATATTAGCTATGTGATTGAGTAGAGATGACGTCACTACTCATCCTGCAAATGAAGTGGAGGTAACCTTAAATAAATATATAAATGTACCACTGCATGTGTGACAATATTTTAAGAGAAAAGAATCATGAAAGTTGGATAGATCACACCCAACTCAAAAAAGTATCCTGCTATATAATAAAACAATTATTTTTTGAGTAAAACTTAAATGAAATGAATTAAACATAAATATGATACAATACACAAATTCTATGTAAAATTATTTTTCTGTGTAAAGATATAGATTACCTCTGTGATTGAATAGAGTTAGTTTCACTTATCTTCTTGAAAAGGAAATGGTTGAAACAAGAAAGAATGTGGTAAATGAACCACTACATGGGTGAAAAGATTTCATAGGAGAAGGATCATGAATGCTCGGCAGAGCATCGCAACTCAAACAAAAGAATCCACTGGTATAATAAAACAGTTATTATGTGAGTATTACTAAATGGAAATGAAGTAAAAAAAATTAAATAATGCGTTAATTCTATGGACTAAGTGTTTACTGGGAAAACCTCAGAATTACCTCTATGATTGAGCAGATCCAGCATCATTGCTCTTCCTACAATAGAAGTGGTGGTAACTTGAAAAAAAGTGATAAATGGACCACTGCATGGGTGAAAATATTTTAAGGGAGAAGAAGCCTAAATGTTGGATAGAGGCCTTTAACTCAAACAAAATAATCCTCCTATATATGAAATCAATTAAAATGTGAGTAATATAAAAAAATGAATTAAATGTAAGATAAATTAATATATTAATTATATAGAAAATTAATTTAGTGTGAAAATTTCAAGATTTCCTATCCCGGAACAATCTAGTTACCCAGTTACCCAAGATTTCCTTTTATTCATGCTTAATCAAGTTTTATATTCTCATGTAACTACCAAAACACATTTAAAAACACATTTCATGCTAAAAAAGTACACATATTGTGCCACTTAATTCACTCCCAAACAACATTTGAAATCATATTTACACCAAACCATTTCAAAAACATGCCTCATACCTATTATTTATGTTAATAATTCATTTAAAAAGTGTTCTGAAATAATTATCGGAGGAACTACAAGGATTTGAATGAAAAACAAACCCATGATCACATGAAATTTATACATCAAAAAATGAAGCAACACATAACAACATTGAACATAATTTTAAATACATATATAATTTAATTAATCGATTAACATATTTATAGAAGACTTCCAATTAACAAAAATGGAGTATACACTAATTCGAAAGCTATTACATAGCAAGTCTGTTTTTCAAAAAAATTTACACAACCCGAAATCATTTTCCAAACATGTCTTCCATCCTTTAAAACAATTTATAATTCACTTTATAAAAATTTGCACAACATGTTATACCTGTCAAAGTAAGGAAAATTATTTTCATAACATAATTCCAAACCTATCAACATTTATGCACCTTTAAAAAAATATTTACAACTTTCAAAATACCCTATAATACCATTCCATGGAACACCAGAGTTAAACACACACACAACATTGCAATTTATTATTACAAAACTCAAACCCAACACAAAGCACACTTAACCCAATGAAAACCCATTTCATATCACTCACACCATTTAATAATCTGTTTCCACATCTCAAAATTCATTTCCAAAACAAATTATTCATTATTTGAACACTTCATAAATCCTGCTCAAAAGTGCACAACAAGACTAACATGCCCAAACTGATATGTTACCCATCAAAAATCACTTTTCAACACACGCACACCTTAAGAACCCAAATATATACATTTTTCTCTACTTAATCAATTAATTGATCATTTCATCCGATTTTTCACAACATGGTCTATATTGAAACATAGAAATTCCCTTCAGAAAATTTATTTTCAATACAAATGAATGTCAAATCAGTTTTAAAACATATTCACACCACCAAAATAAACCTTAGAAAATGTGAAAATTTACCATGAGATCAAATTAAATTATCCAAAATTGGTAGGGCGTAGAACCACCTACCTAAGGAGGAGAAATTGACAGAAAGTGATGTGAAACCCCACTTGCATCGCAACTATTATTGAAAATAGGATGTTGGATGAGATGATTGTGCAACTATAGTGTTAGAAACAGTCGAGTGGTGTGATTCAAGCATTGATTCACTGAGGAGGAGTGAAAGAAGTATGTGGATTTCATAGAAATCTTCTAATATCTCAACAAGTTCGCAAATTGTTATGGTTTTTTAAATTGATCGGGACACTTTTATCAGCGTATATAACATAAGTGCTGATAAAATGACTATTTATCAATGCAAAAAAAATCATTGATAAAACCAATCTTTATCAGCACTAAAATTAGAGTGATGATAAATCATCATTTTATCAACACATTATTTAACACTGATAAATCCACATCTTAATCAACTCTTTTTCTACACTAATAAATATTATCTTTTCAATGCTTATTAATGAAGTCATGATAATGGATTTATAATAATAAATTTAAATAAATTAATAAAAAAATAATAATTAATAAATATTGTAAATATATTATAGATTAAATATATTTATTATAATTTTATAACTATTTATATCTAATTATAGAAATATTTTTAAAAAATATTATTTATATTATTATATATATTTATATAATTACAAATATATTTAATAAATATATATAAATATAAATATAGTAAATATATTAATTATTTATGAAAATATATATAAATATAATAATTGTTTATAAATATACATATATAATTTCATAAATATAATGACTGCATATTTATAAATATATTTATTTATAAATATATTTTTACCAATATATTTTTATCATTATTAATGAATTTCAACATTTATGTTTATGCATCTAAAATAAAATTGAGTGAAATTAAATAAATTAAAAATAATTACATTTTAACAATATTGAAAAAATGGATAAATATGGTGTTTGTGCTTTGTATATAAAAATGATGTAATTATATAAATGTAAAATAAATATAATTTTTTTTTTGATATATTCGTAATTAAAAACTAAAACGACATTCAATTAAATATCAAGTACTATGCAATTATAGTAAATATTTTTAATTTATACAAATTATTTATTATAAACCATTATTCAATAAACATATGACCATTTAATGTAAATAAAATAAATATTTTTTTATATATAAATCATATTTATGTATATTAATATATATCTATAAATTTAATATATACAATTTAATAGAATTAATTATAAAAAATAATCCATTTAATAAGATGTTTAATAATTAATAATGTATAACCCATCTATTAATTTTTTATCAATAATTATTTAGTTAAAAAAAGAAGTAATATTTTTTTAATAATTTTTTTTTAATTTTTATTTTATATATTTATTTCATTTTATTTATATAAATATTAATCAGCAAAAAAGTGTTGACAAAGGATAACGTGTATCAGTGATCAAAATGATGGTATAATAAAAGATGTCATTTATCATCGCTAAATATAATGATTTGATATAGAAAACCATTATCAACGCTAACAATAAAGTGCTGATAAAGGTTTACATTATTAGTGCTAAAAAGACATGTTGATAAAATGTCACATTTATCATACCATTATTTAGCGCTAATAAATATGCCATTTATCATAGTTTTATTACAGCGCTAATAATTACCAGCACTATAAACAAAGTGTTTTGTAGTAGTTAGTGAGGAAATAATTTTATGGTTATTTTCATCTATTTTTGAATTTTATGGAATTAAATTTTAATGTGTTTTTTCATGCTTATTTATAATTATTTTGATATGTGCGTGTATATTATCTTTTTTTAAAACGGATTGATGATGAGGTTTATAATGAAAATTTTTCTCAAAAATATCTTTGAATAATGTTTAAACCATGTGATGGTTTGACTTAACAAGTGATTTATTGATAGAAAATTAATGGTATAACAAAATTCATTAAAATTAAGATGTTTTAATGATAAATGTTAGAAATTTTCTAATGTATTATTCTATCAATAAAACTTTTTTGTGATTTAAAAAAGGTGTTCTCTACAAATGAATATGTTGTATACTTTTTTTATTTCTATATTTCTTAAGGAAATATAATGTTATTTTCCCATCAAAATCTCTCAAACTGTTGTAGGTTTTTTTTATAAATGGGATTTAATAGAATCTTGATGGTATCCTAATGTCATAAAACCCTTTTCTTTTACACACACATTATTGAGTTTTCTATCTTCATATTTTTTAGGACACCATTTTGTAGAATGTTGGTATGTTTTCTACAACACTACATATAAAACTGTGTTATGTTTGGGTTATGGTGGTGACATGAGATTCACATGGAGATGTTAAGTTTTTTTTTCTTATTTGGTTCCTTTAATTTTTTGGTTCAAGTGGTGTATTACAATTTTAGGTCACTTCATTTTATTACTGTTTATTTTTTACCTTCATATAAAATATGAATTATTTTAATAAAAATTGAATGGGTTGTTTTTTTAAATTTTTATTTCAAAAGTATTTATTTATTTTTACAATTTTAAATTATTTATTTTGTGTTTACATTTTGTTTCCACTTATTTTCTTGGGCATGGTTGTCCAATGTGTGGATACCTCATAAAAATATATAGGTTAAAACTATTTTGACCCTAGTTTCATTAATGGTGAAATTATTCCCAATATATTACCTTTGTATGCCCCCATTATTATCTCTAGTGTGAGATGATGAAGAATGCACCTCGATCTTGGTGATAATTCAACCCATGCAATGTATTAGGTCATCTCAATTCATTATTCTATAGATGGGTTTCAAAGTCCATTTTTATTTAAGGGAAAAGAATTAATAGGGAAAGTAACATCAAAACTAATGTAGTAGGTAGGGTATGTACATTGATATATCTTCCTTTTATCGTATCTTGAGTTCCATGGGAGATCAATAGTTTTCATTTATTTATACATTTTGGAGTTTTTTCAAGAGATATTTTTAGGTTTTGTGTATCAACATGAATTTTTGGAAATACCCCAATACATCAATCAAGAAATAATTATTTTCTTAGTGAAACTGGATGTAATATATGGACATCTGGGTCATGGAACACAATCTATCAAACCATACATAACCCATGAAAACCATTTTTAAAAAATCAATTTTCACTTACAAGGTTTATGTATTTTATAATAAAAAATATGGAAAATGCATATATTGTGTAAAAAGTTGAGAATTTGGATTATTTTTAATCTATTGATGATTTTATCATCTTTGGTATTTTGGGGGATTTTTTTGAGTTTTTATTGTTATCTTTTTTTATTTGAAGGTTTCTTTCTTATGTTTTAAAGTAATTTATTATTACTTTTTATTTATGTTAATTTTGAAAAAACTATTTCAAATGATCAAAATTTACAATATGGGAAATTTATGAATTCCTTTGGAAATTTGTTTAGTGATGGAAATAAATCATTAGGTTGTGATGGGGGTCTAAGTAAGGAATTTTATTGGTTTTTAGTGATCAAATTTTTGATGTGATTTCAGAATATGTAGTTTGATGGTAAATTAGTTTATAAGAAGCATGTTCTTTTATTATTTGGTTTGAGCCATTTTAATATGTGTAACCCATTTAGTGCTTTAAATTGAAATGATACCCATTATATGTGTCTTCTAAATGATGTTTCATATATTTTTTTAAACATGTTTTGTTTTATTTTTTCTTATGTTCATTTTGTTGGGATTTTTCTATGATTGTATTTATAGTTTTTTCTAGAATGTGGACCTTGTAAATGAGTTAAATATTTAAGGGAAAATCCCTTGGATGGTTGTAATAGTGATCCAAAACCATTTTTCCTAATCTGATCCCCTTTCCAGACTAATAATGGAGTACAATTACCTTGTTATTCATTTCATGTAGACCATATGTGACTATTTTTTAATCACCATCATTCATTTGTAGAAGTGATCTATTGTGTAATGAGGTGATAAAGTGGATGTCCATGATTGATTTGATCATGAAGTAATTATAATCTCTATAATCATATAGGTTGACATTCACCACTCTATTTTTTGATGGGTCGGGATTATATTGTTGTAAATGCATTGTCAATGATCACCTGTCCATAGCTTTGTTTTAGGAATGGTTTATGGTCACCTTTTCTCTGTGGTTTTATCTCTAGTAAGTGTGAGTTGATGAGGATATTTATTTATTTATAATTCATCAATGTGATTATTCAGTGAATGAATTTATCAAACATTCCACTATATTTCTATATCTCTATAACGAGATTGCATTTTAGGATTCAAAGAATACTTTGTTGTTTTCTAGAGGCTCTCATGTGGATCTCAGTTTAGTGGGTTATTAGTATGTCTAGACTAAATTCATGTATGTCGTGTACGAATCCATATTTTTAGAGTATATATCAGTAGAGAAACCTATAACATGTGTTATTGTTATATCGTTTTGTGTTGAAAAGTGTACCCTTGTCAGCGATAAGAGGATGCTAGTTGTGCACTATTTGTGTAGTATGTTCATTCATGTTTAGCCTTCCTATAAGATAGCTCCATGGAAATATCAATATTTTTTCCATCTTGGAAACCTCCAATGATTTTTTTATGTAAACTGGATAAGCATATAATAATTCTAGGACCCTACATGGATTTGAATAATGACATTTTATGTTTATTCTTATTAGATATTTGGGAGTTTTTTTATAGTTTTTGGAGTGTTATCTCTTGAAATTATTGTTTTTAGACCTTTAAAAAAATTTATACCCAAAGTATACTTTTTTTAAAGATAATGATTAATATTTTATCTCATTTAATTATAATTTCTAATGTTCATTACCTAATTCTTGTATTCGTATTATATTTATTCATGGTGTCAAACCTGATTTGAGGGTTTTTTGGTGAATGATATTGGAATTATTTGGATATATGATGAGTAGTTTTGGATAATAATTGGTTTACCAAGTATATCATGAGTGCTATAGAGATAACATTCTCTTTCAGAATCATTGAGGGTATATATTAAACATGTTAGGCCATGATTTATACATTATGCAGTCTTGTGACCCAATGTTAGAACTATTCAATTAATTATTATGGCATGTTCATGTTCAAGGTGTCTCTACTAGTTTAGTGGAGTACATTGTTTAAGAGATGAGGTTTATTTACATTCATATATATCTTGATGAAGTGATATTTTGTTGGGTTTTGAGCTAGTTACTTTGGGTTAGTGTCTTTATGGTTTTGGGGAGATGTTCATTATCTTCGATGATTTTAATGGGCAATTCACTTTTTAGATTAATTCTAAATGAATGGGAGAACACCAATCAATCTCCATGTGTTATCCCCATTCTATTGGAGTTTACATTAATGTTTATCTATATGTGGCTTTTCCTTTATTCAAAATAATTTGGTGTAGGTTATTTTAGTGTGTTATCTTTTCTTTAATAATTTGGCTGGTGTGGGACTCGAAAATAATTTTCTATTTTCATTTTCTGTAGATACTCAATTTAAAGAAGAAAATGGGAGTGGACGAACCCATATTTCATTATGTGAAGAATATGTTCTTTGGATCCATAGATCTTAGGTGGTTGTTTCGATCTTGTATTTCCTAAGGATGGGGTGTTTTAGGTTCAATGATTTTGTTTCCATGTTCCAGAGTATACCTTTTGGCTAAATCCATCTTTTCTATTTTATCGTGTTGACTTTTTCCATTGAGATAACTTATCAAAAACTTTCAAGGAGACGAATTTATGCATTAAAATGTGGAATGGTAATTTGGACCCTAACACCCAAAATATTCACTTTAATTCTTTTTAAGTTGATGTTTTATCCCTTGTGATTAGGTTGTCTAGAGGATGAAATTTTGAGTTTATGTGGGGTTTCTAAGGTATCATGGTTAATAAAATGGATTAAGATATTGTGCAATAGAAGCTATGTACAACATGTATCTATGAAGATAGGCGGTCACATAGTCAATACACTATTCGGTAAATCATAAAAGATAACCTCACATACTCAGGGGCTTCGGGTAGTGGATGTTATGTGACTTATTCATTGGTTTAGTTAACCATGTTATATAATTTTGTTAACTACTCATGTTGGGTAATTCTTCTATTTTAGGTTCTCTTTTTTAGGTTTCACCGTCAAACTCTCCCACCACATGAATCACTCTTTTGAGGAACAACTCTAAGCCCTCATTTTTCATTACCAAAAATCATCAAGGTGGTATTTGAGTGGTTTCTTACAAATCCATCATCCTTATCCAATGGTAATGAATTCACCTTACTTATACTTTTATTTTCACCTTTTTCCCTACATTTCTCTTTTTTTAACAGAGGGGATAATTTTGTGGGTATGGTGGTTAAAAACAATGGGTTTTTTTAAATGTTATGAACCTCATTTTAAAGAATATTTTGGTGGTTTTAATTAAAAGAAACATGTTTTCGCTACATTAAGGAGGAGTTTCCATTAATATTACTTTTATTAAATAATTATTAGTTTTTCTGAGGTTTTAAAAGTATCCTTAAACTAAATTAGTGATGTATATTAAAACAATTTTTGTGTGATAAATGTTTCTCAATGTTTTGTGGGTTTCTTTAATTAGAAAAAATGGTATAAATACTTGTCTTAATATAAAATTAATTTTAAATGCGTTTTTATGAATTAATGGTGTTTGATAAAATGATATTGGTTTGCTTCCATGAGAAAAATGATAATTTCATGGTGTAAGAACAAATTTGGTTTTATGGAGTGATGTGTTATCTATTTAAAAATGTTGTTTATTTATTTTAAAAGTATCATATGTTTAAAAAATATTATTCAATATTTTTAAGGGATTCCCCTAATTTTATGGAAGGACTACCTTGTTTTAATGAAACCATATAATTTTATAAATGGGAAATTTTTCATTTAAAGGATTTCTATATTGTGTAAAGTAGTGTGTGTGTCCCCTTGTGTAGTTTATATTTTATGTAATCCTTAATTGGAATGATAATTTTATTTGTTTTCAAATTAATGTGGGATTTACATTTAAAATGACTTGTGTTTTAAAAAAATAATTAGATTTGAAAATCATATAGTCATTATCTCTAATGAAAGTTTGGAATTGTCACCTTGTGTGATTACCATAGTTTGGATATTTTTTATACTCTAGTTCATCTCAATTCCACCCACTGTTAATTCTTGAGATCATATATTGATGATTATATGAAATGAATTTCATCTTTCAATATTTTGAATGATTTTAATTATGAAAGGGGTGTGTTATGGTGGTGTAATACTCATTTAATATTAATGTAATTTTATGTAGGACAATTTTCCTATCAAATGATTATGTTAGTTGTATAATAACCACCTAACTTCTCCATAAAATGAGTAACCTAGGTTAATATTTGCAATATTTAGGTATGATTCATCACTAATTGATGGTGATACCCTGTATATTAACCCATAGTTGAATGTAACACATGTATTGGGGTGTGTTGACAATGTGGATTATTCAAGGGATATTTGGTTGATGAGTTATGTGACAATTATCCGTTGAATAATTTTTTCTCCTTTCTATATTTATAATTTGACTCCATTAGTTCCCAATGTGTTTCCTCAATGTACATAAATTGTGTTATTATTATTTACAGTTGTTATAATTTTAGTTTCCCATTTATTAATATGTTCATGGATTGATACATTGAATAATTATTATTGTGTACCAGTGGGTGTTGAAATATTTTTATTGTGTTGTTATTTATTTATAAATTTTAGGAACATTGATTTTTTTATTCTTTACTTCATTTTTTTTCAAATATGCTGAGAAATACATGTGATTTAGTGTTTTGAAAAGCTAATGAGTTAGTTTTTTCAAATGATAGTCATTCAAACTTTTTCTATAATTTTTTTATAACATATGATGGTTTGAATTTTGTAGAGATTATGTTAAATCATTTTAATTATTTAACATAATTCATCAATAGTGAGAGGATTCAAATATAAATTTTTAGTTTATTAAAAAACCTTTTTCCAATAAACCATCCTTATTTCATGATTTAGAAATGGATTTCTTTGATACAGTATATATACTCTACATTGTTTTATTTTCATATTGTATAAATGAAATTGAGACCTATTTGTCTATACCTTTCTTTTGTATGATTGTAATTGGTTTTTTAAATAGAATTTAATTCACATATCATGGTATCATATGAGACTTTATTTCACACTGGGCATACTCATGTAAGTGGGTATGAAGACTTTATTATTATTTAGTCTTCCATATTGTGGCCTAAAGGTTGGTTTTCTACATAACACCATTAGGATGTGGGTTATATTCATGTTATGGTGTTGTATTGAGATTCATATGTACATGTTGTGGTTTTCATCCTCTTTGGTTCTTATAACATTTTGAGTAATATAGTGGTTCATTCATTTAGGTGATCTTTATTTATTTCACCTTAGTTTATGTGTTATTATTTTTGAAATGTAAAAGCAATGTATAAAAAATAAAATGGTTTCTTCTGAGAAAAATGATTTTTAAAATCAAACATTTAATTAGAACAATATTTATTTGGTTTGTGTATATTTTTTGTTTCTTACTATTTAATTTATCATGGTCTCCCAATGTGTGGATACATTAAGTTAGGTTCCCAATTGTAACTATTATTGATCTTATTTTCATTGAGTGTGAAATCATTCCCACCATGATGTCTTATGATTCTAAATTTATTTTCACCACACTGGGTTGATTGGTAATGCACCTTGGGTTATGTGGTGGATTTACCTTGGTGGCAGGTCAGGCCAGTATGATCAATTTCACTTAATGTTACTTGTTATAGGGAATAAATAATAAGATGCATGAAATGTATAATAGTTAGTAATTTATTTGTATTAAATTCATGAGTTAATTACATGGAAAATATTTCATTAGTATGGTTTATATTTTTGATGGAATGATTCTACTACACAGATTTCTAGGTAGGATCCTGATGAAATACCATGACATTATTAGCCTAATGATTTCACATTATATCATTGAACAACTATGAAACACGGATCTCATCCATGGATACGATCATGTTATTCCCATATAAAGTGAGTAGAGAGAAACTAATCTACTCATAGTGCAGTGATCGAGACCACCACATGTGAATTAGAGATATGTTTCCCCACTTATTGAGAAATAAATTATTACAAATGGATATGACAATGATTCACATAGTCTGATTGAAATTCATGTGTTTTATGAATTGTTAACAATGAGGTTTATAGGTGAGATATATCCGTAGGTAGTTTTAAACTAGTTTGAGGTAGGTAATAGGGTTTTCTTCACATTTTGGAAACATATTGAACATATGTATGTGATATGATCTAGATTTTTCCATGAAACATTATGTCACTTGTGGACTATAGTAATATAGAACCATGATACTAAAAACATTACATTGATAGAGTTTCAGTACATATTTTTTAATGAGTATTTCATATCAATATTGAGAGTTGTATGAATTTAGAAGATTTTATATCTATTTTAGGGTAGTATCTATATTATTTTAAAGATCATGATTCAAAAAACTCATGAGCTTATTCATGGATATGATTCATGATGAATTCCTTAATGCATGAATGTTTTAGTGTAGACTCTATATAGATATATAATCTATGATTGAACCTCTATATATCCATATGTGTTATTGAGTCATTAAAAGGAATATAGTGTTCAAGTTATTATTTGTAGATGGAAATATATAAGAGGAGTTAGTGTAAGTCTTCAAGGAGTGGATTTAAAATTTAAGAACACTTGATGATAGTTTTTGGGGTCATAATGCCAAATAAATACACATGTGTGGTCCTAGTCTCATGGATAAATTGTATATGGGTCACAAAAACAATATAGTCTACTATGAGATATAACATTATATGTCTATAGAAAATGATGATATATAACAAATGACAGCCTGAACTAACATGCATTAGAGGGTAGTCAGGGTAGTGGAGTTGATAAACATACATTCTATAGAAAATGATTCATATTAGGACCTCCCCATCATGGAATAATTGGACCATAGTGGGAAACATCATTAATGTAGTTGGAACTAATTGGATAGGATTATTTAGAATGGGAATTAGTATGATCCTCTTTGACCACCAACACCCACAAGTTGTTTATGCCATGATCGGGGAGAGAGTAGATTAGAATACTGTCAGATATATGAAATTTAGGGTTATGGAAACGCTATTCCAAATATGGTTCAATGTATCATCTATATTATATACACCATATCCTAAACTGTAATATATAAGAATCTTCTACAAGAGGAAAAATAAAATTATATCTAAAACATTCTATTATTTAAAAGGAATTATATTTTATTTTAATTTTTATTAAAAAGTATAATTTCATGATATTTTATTTTTAATTTTAAAATTGAGAATACTTTTTATAATTTTTATATAATGATTTAGATTGGAATTTTTATGATTTTTCAGAAATGGTTGATTTTTTATGAATGTGGAAAAATAATGATTTTTCATATAGAGTCATGTTTCTAGTATCAATGTGAATTAGATCAACTTAAAAGATTGTGAAGCCGCTATTAAATACCAAAGGAATATATAATATATAATATAATTTATTCAGAAATATTATATTGTACATATAAATCAATTATTGACTTATAGAAATCAATGTAATCTATTTAGTCAATAAAAAACAGTTTCCGTACTTTTATTCTAATCATGTATTTTCATGATTGATTTTTATCTTAGGTAAATTTGAAATTAAAATTATTCTTCTTTTATTGGACATAATTTAATTAATTCCATGGAAACAATATTCTTCATGATTTTTTCACAAAATCACTTTTATGCGAAATTTTTTTCATAAAAAGGATTTTTCATCGTGATACATATATTTGTTTTAAGGATAACTTTTAGAAGTCCTATAAATTTTCTCATAGAAAATTTATTTATTTTTTAATTAGGAGGTTAAAATTTGTCAATGAGTTTATGTTCACTTTTGGTGAAAATTAATTACAACCATGGTAAAAATTAGTCACCATGGTAATGGTTATAAGTTAATGAGCGGGTGGAAACTATGTAATAAGGTTTAAATTGTCATAAAAATAAGTTTACTTTTTATTGAATGAGTGTAATTTTACTCATCCCCATCCTATATTATGAAAATATCTATTTGGTTACACTTTAATGTGATCTAGAAAATAATATTAATTTAATGTCAATTATATTTAAAAGGTGAAACACCCCTCACTTATAAAAGGAGACCTCCACTTATCACATTCCCACACATTTTGAGCAACCTAGATCATCCAATACTAGATAAAATAAATCCCCAAATATCATCTTAACTTCTTACAGGTTATTATCTCACCAAAATACTAACATATGAAGTCTTAATTTTTTTATATGGAGATTTTCCAATGAATATTTAAAACTCTTAACCGAGTACGTTCAGGTTTATTTGTTCTCATAAAACATTACTTCTTATTTATTACCACCTCTATGAGATGTTGTAATTCATTTCTTATTTCTTCTTTACATGGACGGTAAAAAGGATAGACTTAATGGGTAAACCTGTTCTTTATAAAATTATTATGACTCACTAAGAGTAAAATTATATATATTCAATTTAATTTTAACCTATAAGAAGAATGAAAACAACATTATTATGTACATACGAACTACCATGTCCATTAAATATTGTGATTATTTTTTTCAGATCGTATAACATGGTTAGTTATACAATTATATTTAATTTATAAACATGTAAATAATTTCGTGATTACTATTATGTTGATAATTTGAAAATTTATTTTTTGACTATGATCAACCTATAGACATTCTTCTATGATTATGAAACAAACTGTGTTAAATAATCTAACATGAACATGACTGATTCGGAAACAATATAAGACATGGTAATAAATGAAATAAATGGGATTATGATAGTGGAATGAATCATAAAAAGGTGATGACTCAGGATTTCATAATATATTATCCTAAATTAAATAATATATTAAATAAAATGTTTCAAAAACAATGCCATATTAAAATTTAAAACCATAATATATTGGAAAATATAAATAATATCAGTAAAACATAGCTACAAAATATTCTAGTCTAAATTTGATTAATCGTATAGTATAATTAATAAACTAAGAAAAAATTTCATTTAGAATTGGAAATTTTCCACATGAATCTCACTTTTCTATCTATAGAAGGGAGTCATCTTTGCCAGTCCTTCCCTGGGACTAAGCCTAAGCTAAACTCGAGCAACTAAAATTGGAGGAAACAAGATATGATATCAGTTCAAGATATAAAATACAATCAAAATATCTATGATTTATAAACCAAAACATGAAAGTGAAACCATAGATAATTTCATACCTAATTCTTACACGGAGGTCATAAAGGTTTATTTAAGTATAAATTATGTTTATATCATGATATAAAAACATATTTATATATGGAGATATATCATGAACATTTTTAATTTTAAAAATAAATTTTCTTTTCAATTAACAGTATACGTAATTATTTTCTGAAAATTTAAATTTCATTTCATGGAAATAATTTTAATTTTATTGAATAATAATAGTATATATTTATACTAGATTTTATAGTACATTATAATATAAAAATAGTCAATATATCATAAATTTTTCCTATAACAAAATATTTCGATATATTTTATGCTTTTAATAAAAAATAAAATTCTAAATATAAAGTTGAAAATTTAAAAAATAATGATTATTTGAAGTATCATCTAAATATTATCATATGATTAATTTTTGGTAATTTTCTAAAAATATTTCATTTTATGTGAATTATGAAAAGTACCATTTTTCAAATTAGATTTTTTTATTACGTTAAAATTTTGTAAGTAAGAATTGTAAATTCATTTATAATTTATTTTAGAATAAATATTTATATTATAAGTTATATTATAATTTCAAAATGTCTTTGTTTTAATTTATAAACCAATTTTAAAATTTTAGAACATAAGTTATATAGTTTAAAAAAAATAATATATTAAAGTTTTTATATTTTAAAATTAATTTTATCACTTTTAAAAATATAATAAAAAAATATTTCATATTAGGAATAATATTTTATAAATTATATAATATTTACAAATTTTTAGGCATAATGGACAATTTACCTAGGTAAAAACTAAATACATTCATGAAAAATGATAAAAAATGTTTATCATAAAATGTAAAAGACCGGAAATGTTAAATGTTTTAATTTATTATTTGAGGTGTTTAGAGACCTTATATATTCTCCACTATATTTATTCTCATTTGTGGATCCACTTTACTTGAGAGTAACTTCCAATTATTAATTTTTTAGATATATACAAAATATCTATTCGTTTTCACTTATAAAAGAGGATCTCTTATCCCCACATAGTCTCACACCAAATCACACTTATTTATACCATAAATCGTACCAAAACTATCTTAAATATACATATAATCATTAATGATGTTCTTCTGTTATCAAAATAGTATCACTCCATTGTTCAATCCCCTTGGAAAAAGAGATAATACATGAATAGAGGAATAAATTCTTAATTGGCCTTCCCCTTAATTTATTTATGTGTTTTTTTCATCCCCAAAATTTTTTTAAAATAAAAAATTTGTAAAATAAGTATTAATATTATACTTTTACAGAATTACCATTATTTTTAAATCATTAACCAAGCTTCATTTTTCCATTAGCAAAAATGATCATGAAAATCATGCATTGTGCAGACAACCCCCTCCTAGATGAAATGTGTTTCCTTTTTCTTCACTTATGTACCAGGATAGTTCTAATGTGGAATTTAATGCATAATTATGATACTAATTAAATATTGTAGATACTTAAATGATAACCCATGTCACTACTTCTTCGCATTATACGTAAAATGAAATCATTATCCACATGTGGAGAAGCGCCTCAATGAAATGATCAATTATTTTATTTCATCACCACTATACATATATAGTAACAAGAGTGGGTTTAAAAAATATATATGATTTTTATTAAAATAATTATTTTCTTATAATAATTTTTTGATAACATTTTATTGATATGAATGATAACGAATTTCTATAAAATTTATCATGTTAAATAAGAAATCTTAGAAGAAAAAATAATTTATTCATATTTTTGTAAAATTTTCTTATCTATTATTTATTATTATAATTCTCGTTAATTATAATATATCAAAATAATAATCATTAAACTTGATATTTATTATTTATGTATTTTTATATTACAACTAAACACCACATAATCATCCATCAATCAAATCATATTCGTGTTTCAATCGGTCTAACAACAAACTTAATCAATTAAATATATTTATATCATTGATGACTATATGAATTTGATTTCAAGTAATATATGATATAAATTGGTACATAATTAGTTTGTTATATTTTTTGAGTAATATTATTAATAAACTCTTTATTTAATAAACCACCCACTATTCATCAAGAATCATAAAAAGATTTTTATTATCCTTGTCATCTTCAAGGATAATGAATTAAACACTCATCAAATTAAATTAAAATTTAATAAATAATAATAAGTAATTATTAATATAATCCTTAATGATATTCTAATGATATACTTCTGATGAAGAAACAATAACAACAACACTCCTATAATAAAAATATAAGTGGTCAAAACTCGGAACTGTGGATGTGGGATAATAGGTATAAAATAACTGATATACATGTAGATGATGATAATAAATTAATATTATAAATATTTTAATGTATTAATATTGTTCTAAAATATTTTATAAATATTCTTATGTATGTTATAAATTATTATAAATAACATTATGTTAAATAAATAGTAATTGTAAGGGTATCATTGTCACAGTTTTGACTCCATGGTAGATTGATGATATTGTGAACCTTAACTTCTTTTATATGATGTATTCACTACCCAATTTATTTCAAATAATAAAATATCTTATATTAAAGGATATTTTAATGTCAATTTCATGATCGTTCTATTAAGATACATTTTTTCATTCACTACTATTTCTCAAGAGGTTTTATCAACTCAATTTTGAATTCATTTGGTCATATTATTTTTAAAATGATTATACCATTTGAGTTTAATTTTTTTTCTACCCTTCCCAATTTTTATTGGTATTTTATTTTCTTTGGTGAAATTACTTATTATTATAAATAAATAATTATTTTAATAAAATTTCTATAATAAAAGTTTACTATTGGTATGAATAATCATCATTCCTACTAGTGAATCATTTCTTCCTTGTCAATATTATCCTTCCTATCAGTATTCTCTCATATTTTCAAGAAATATAATATTTATTATTATAAATATTTTTCATAATTATCATTACACCATTTCAAAATTAATGATTAATACTCTTTTTTAGGATTTAGTTTTTCGAACAAAATACGTCAAAATAATAATTAAAATTTTTATCTTATCAAAATCAAATGTTTTATCATTCACTAATTTATTTATATCCTTTTTTTCATTTAAAAATATAATATTTTTAACTATTTATAATATGGTTTTTAAATTTCTAATCACTCCCCCCTTAAAAGTATTTTTTTAATATAATTTTAAAATAAAATTTTTATAATAGTGGTTAATATATTTTGTAAAAACTATTTTATTTTCACTATTATTTTTGACAAATGTTTATCACTTATGATGGTATGTATGCATCATCCATTATATTTTATTTTTTTATGATTACTTATGTGAAATTATATTTTTTTATATAATATTTTCAATTAAGTTTATGGTATTTGTTATTTTTGTAATGTTTAAGAAACCAATTATTTTTTAATGAGTTAGTTGCGATATATTTATGATTGATTTAGTATAGAACACATATGTATAGTTGATGTAGGGTGCGGTATTATTCTCCCTCCAATTAATTGAATTTTTTTAATCTCTAATGACATAGTGAGATAAGGGAATAATCAGTTTGTTCAAAAAGGCACTAGGATTATGGGTTTGATTACTTTTTTAGGTGTTGGCATAATGAGTTTGTTCACATAATAATGGGACTAATAGTATTAATAATAAAGGTTTTTAAATAAATATTTTTGGTCCACATTTTTAATTTTTTTAGTATTTTATGATTTATTTTCATGATTTATTTCATTTTCATGATATTCCATGTTTACATGATTACAAATTATTTTCAATGAATTTTAAAACATTATATTATGCTTAAATGTTTTATGATTATTGATATTTATTCTGAGTCTTGAAATAACTTTTATTAATCCTTAACTATCTTGTTATTATCATATGTTTGTATTTAATTTATTATGATTATCATCAACATTCTTATGATCTTTTATTGAGATATTTATTTTTTCTTAATAATTTCATTCGTTTTTTATGATTTGAAACATAATGATATATTTTTATCTTATTAATAATTTGAGGTAACCTATTTCATATTCCATTATTCCTCAGGAAGAAATAATTATTTTATTTTGTCAGATGTCTAGAATGTTAATAGCAGGTTATGATTTAGGAGAATTGTTTATAGGTGATGGAAAATAAATTGATTATTTAGTTAATCTCTAATAAATGAAACATTTCAATTTATTAGTTGTGTGACTCATTATGAGATTTATTATTTAAACCATTATATTAATTTATTATTTATTCATTGTATATCTTGGGATTCATTAGGTTTTATTAGAGTAGGGTTTTGTATTTTTTTATTAGTTTAATTACCTTGATAGTAGAGTTAGATAACATTAGTGATGTCACAAGAGATGAGTGTATGTGTTTGATGATATCATGAAATGTTGATAATTTTTTCATCAGATTACTTTTCCTAGTTATTTGCCGATTTTTAGATACTAAAATTGGATGAGGGCTATATAAAATATGTACCTAAGGGTAAAAACCCTGAAAATTTGATTTTGGTATTAACTTAATCCCAACCTAGTGCATTAAAAACATTCCAAATTGCACACATGGTTTTACCCTCACAGGGTTTATGATTTGGTAGATTATATGAAAATTATAACCTACTTTGAAGGATTCATTTCTTACTTAATTGAATGGATTATTTTGAGTAATGCAAGATAACCCAACGTAAAGTAACCTCTATAAAACATAGATTGATATAGGTTTAACTAAATGAAGTATGATAAAAAATGAAAACGTAAACGAACAAGAAATTTAATGGATGAATTCCTTTTATTATATTGATAATTACCTTATATTGTTAATGCTTCATCACTCATGGTAACCCTTTTTGTTTTAGTAATATATGAACTCTAAGGAACCCTGGGGGAAAGGGAAGACACAAAGATTACCTTAAAATGGAATCCATCTGAAGTGAAGGTTGTATGAGAAACCTCTTGATTAAACCGAACCATTTATCATGATATGTGGATAAAAATGTTAACATATTTGAGGTACGATACACAACAAATATGAAAATAATAGAATCATAGGAATGATCATGTGACAAATATTTTGAATTAATAAATGTTCAATTTTCTATATATATAAAATGTTGGAAGAAGCCCCGTGGTAATTACCCCAAGGGGGCTATAAGAATCATTACTTATGGAAGAGAGGGTCAATGCACCTTAAATTTCCATAGGTAAAGTATGATTATAGTTATAATGATTGGAGTGAAAGACATGTGTCTAAAATAACCAACAATGGTCAAATTACTCATGTATGGAAAACATGGACATTATCATAGATCTTGATATAAATATAAGGATGATAAAAATTATATGAATTAATAACCATCATAACCAACTGAATAATTAGGAGATTATACATTGACTATTGATGAAGTGGGTTGTGATAAATAAATCCTTTATAATATAATTGTGTATACAAGATCCTTATTCTTACCACTATAAGTATTCTATATTGTTTTCTATGTATACCACCCTGATTTTTTTAGTAAATGAACTATCTTGTGATATGATTGTTTCACTTCAAAATTTAATTTTATTTGTATATAAATCATATTTTAGGTTCTTTATCTAGATTTTATGCAATGGATTAACACTTTCAAAAGAGGCACTATATGCACTGATCATGGTATGATTACCCACAACATCCTCACTATAAAAAATTGAATGGTTGTTGGAAAAACATCTGATAACCATAAAAAAGATAACTTAGTGTCACTATAAAAACAAAAAAAATCAAAGAATCATATAATTAATCATCCATACACATAATACAACCATGAATAGGTGATTAAGTTTCTATAGAAGTTGAAATAAACATGAAAAATGCGGATATATAATGAAACCATGTGCAGTTATTACAACAAGGAATAATGATTAGTTGAAAAATGATGCCACCTAGTGACCTTTGGGATTTGATCAATTCGATAATCAGGTTTAATTACTGAGAGAATATGAGAATATAAAACATGATTGAGAAATAGTTTTGGTATTAGGTGGCCTAATTTAGACACATAAAGGGACACTTAGGGTGTATATGTTGTGGAATCTATCCCCTATAAAGCTTTTTCCTGGAGGGTTTTATTGAGGTAACAATGCATAGATTCGTACCAAAATAGGGTGAGGATATTGTTGATTATCTATTGAATTTAGAGACATAGTTGAGAAATAATATAGAGAGGGTGATAGACAATTAAATGGAGGTAGCTACATTCGAAAGGGTCTGGAAGAGTCTGGATGGTGATCTAAATGGGCCTTATAAGGAGGAGGTTAATTTTTAAAGACTTCATCATTTGACGTCAATTTTTTTCCAACCTCACTATGTTGAATAACAAAAAGGTATTAGTTATAGATGTTTATGGTGTATCTATTATAAAAATAAATAATCACATTTTATACCTTAATGAAATTTATGATAATCGGTCACTACATGTCAAAATTGTGAACTCAAAAAATAGTAAAATATTTTATAACACTACACCAAGATAGGTATTAAAATCAAATGGTTAATAAGTAAAATAATATATTGATTATTCATAATAAACATTATTCTATGTGCTTCACACCTCATTATAAAATTAAATCTCAATTAATTTTATAGATACCCCTAAAAATCTTTTGTTGTGTAAATTAATTACAACGAAGTGGGAATAAATTATATAACATGGGACAATGTACCGACCTAATATTTCACTATATATTCTTCATATGTAAATAATATATTAAATAGATTTTTTATACATAAATTATAATTAACAAAAACCATATTTTTTTAATATAATGTATAATGATTATAATTTAGATATTAAATTACTAGTATAAATTGAATCAACCCTATTGAAAAATCCATAATGTATGTTGGATGAAATGGAATCTATAATAAGAAATATTCCTTACAAATACAACTTGTATAATCTTAGAGGTGTGGTATCATGGAAATGTGGTTCCATTGAACAAGCCCATGATGAATTTGAGGAACTACAATATCAAAACTACTATAAAATGGAGATGTTCAAGATCATAGTGACTTCCATAAAATCCATGCTAACAGTACCTCTAGCCAAAACTACAAAATTATATTATCTACTTATTTTTTATTACACAATGATTATAATGTCTTATTAAAGTATAAATTATGATTAATTCAAACTGTATAAAATATTTATATTTCAGGACATATCATTAATCCTTATACTTTATGAGGACAATTTTATTTTCAACTAACATTTTCATCATAAAATTTATTTTCCAAAAATGCACATTTTATTTAAAGAAAATAAGTTAATTTTTTATTGAATGGTTACATGATATATTAAAAATAGCCTAATCTATAATTTAATGGATAAATAATATTTAACTTATCAAATAGTTTTTTTAAAAAAAAAATTTGGTATATTTTATTTTTTTAATTAAATATAAGAATTTTAAATTTATAGAAGTTAATGTAAAATAAATAAATTAATTTTTTTAATTAATATTTATATATTAGACTAAGAGTATTTTTTATGTATTTTTTTAAATATATTTATTTTCAAGAGAATAGTGAAAATTTTAAATTTTAAAAATAACATGACCTTTATGAAATTTTTATTATATAAGTATGAAATATAAATTCATGAGGCCATTTTTTAATACTAAATAATAATTTTATAAGTGAAATTATAATTTTTCATTTTTTTCTAATTTTATAAACCCATATTTATTATTTTATAACTCAAGTTTTATTTTTCAAAAAACAATGTTTGTAATAAATTATACATTTAGTATTTAAAAATATTTTATCAATTTTAAAAACTGAATAAATGTGGGTTTTAAATTTATAATCATAATAACATTACTATATAATAAATATTTTTCTATACTTGTTTAAAAAAAATAAATTACCTTTGTATAAACTAGATACCATAGTTAAAACTAAAGTGGTCAAAATTATGTATGGTAAAGGTAGAAACATGTTAAAAATGTTTTAATTGAGTGATTGAGGTGAATATAGTTCTCATCTATTAAACTATTTGTTATTTTTTAATTTTTTGAAGTCACTTTCCATGAGATTGATTTCCCATTATTTAAGAGTTTTGGTTATTAATAAAATTCCTTTCCTTTTCGCTTGAAAGTGGGATCGCCTCTTCCCAATTACCTCACAAAAAAACCATTATTTCTATTCATAATCTACCCAAACCACGTATGGACAACTTTAAATAACTTAAATTGGTTTGGGTCTACTCAAAATTCCAAACATTAAAGGGATAATCCCAATTAAAAGGATATAATATAAGAAGTGATGTATAGGATCTTAATTTCTCTTCCACTTTACAATTTTTATGATATTTTATTATCCTAAATTTATATTTCACTATTTTATAATTAAATAAATTTCATTATTATACTATTATTTCATTAAAATATTATACAATCATTATCCACTCTCCCCCTTTACATTACAAAAAATGAAAATGTGAAACATCTGTTGTTTGTACTACCGCCTCTTTGATGGAACATGATTTTTTCCATCACCACCATATAGGGATGGTCCTAAATGTGATTTTAATATAAAATTATAATTTATATGAATGATTTTATATTCAATAATGAAAAACCCTATTACTAAAATTTCCCATTATATATAAAATTAAACAATCAAATGTATGTACTTGCGGAATTTCTCCTCTATGAAACAATAGATTTCCATTTTTCATTTCATCCACGCTTAACATGAATATCCATTAGAAGGATTATAGAGGATAAATATACTATTTACTAAATTAATGATATTTTAGAAAAAATGAATAACCATGTAATGATGTGAATGATAAACAATTATTAATAAATTAATGTTCTTAAACAACTGAACTTAGAGGAAAAAAATTAATACATTCAATGAAATATTTTGAAATCCATACTGCTTATTATAAAATCATAAAATTATATATATCACTCTAAAAGGGAATAAATAAAATCATTATGGGTTTGGAATGATGATATCTCAACTGAACAACAAACATAATCATATAATAATAATGGAATGTCTATGTTACGGTTGATTTAGCTGCCCACCTGAATAATGATATAAATTTATATCATGGATTTCTAAGTGATTTTATTTACATGTTATACAAAATTTAAATAATTAAATAATGACATTCTAATTTAATAGTGAGTTTATTTTTAAGATAAATAGTTAATAAGACAGATTTTCATCATCAAGAATCACCATAATATTATTATTACTGATTTTATATTTAATGACATAGAATTAAACACTCATTAAAGGAAATAAAAAATTAAAAAACCAATATAAGTAAAAATTTAGTTTAAATTTATTAAACTTTTAATGATGAAAATTTTATAATGAATGGATACTGAAACTAATCATATGAAACATGTATAAATTTTCAAAAATATACACACTCAATGTTTGAAAATATTAAAAACTGTCTGATAAACATATAGATAATGATTATAAATGAAAATTATAATTTTTTAGGTATGAACATGGTAGTGAAATAATTTTTTAGGATATATATTATTATATAGGATGGTAAATATAATTTATTTAAATTAATAGTAATGGTAAATGGTTTTGAGTATCATTTTCAACTCCATATGACAAGATTGATATGGTACATCATAGCTTATTTTACATAGATTATTCCCTACACAATTGATTTCAAATATGAATATATCATAAATTTTATGATATTTTAATTCCCATTTCATTATAATTATCTCAATATCTATTGATTCTTTCATCTCTAATTCTATTCAAGTATCATCGATTCTATCTCTAAATCATTAGGTCATAGTCATTCTTATGTGAATTTAATTTTCAGGATTTATTTGATCTAACCCATGCCATATTTTTTTATTTAATATTTTATATGGGTAAATAATTGATCATCATCAATAACAATTTCATTGATATATTTTTTTCCAAAATAATATTTTTTCATTGGGAAGAAGAACTCACATCATTACCAATGAATCTTTTCTTCTGTATCACTATTTTACCTTCCTCTAATAGTATCATCATTTTTTAATTATAATATAAATTATTTTATATTACTAAAATATATTTATTTACCAATTTTCATAAGTATTTTTTTTTAATATTTTTACACAATGGTACATTAAACAAGGGTATTTTATAATAATAATGAAAAGTGGTTTTAGTCCATTCAAAATAAAATATATTATCTTCCATAATATATTTTCTGATAACCTTTATTTATATTCATAAATATTATATTTATAAATCCATATAATAATGATTTAAATATTATTTTCGTTCCCTCCTTGATATATTTATAGAATGTGATTTTAAATTCATCTTTTAGAATAATGTTTAAAAGGATCTTCGAAAACTATTTTAATTTCACTACTAATTTTCTACCATGGTTTATCTCTAATTACATGATTTTTTGATCATCCACTATGTTCTTATGATATTATTCCTTTTGGACAATAATATTTTTTTAAACTATGTAATTTTATTTTAATGATATGTTATATTATTCGAATCGTTATGAAACTAATTCTATTCACCATAGTTCATTTGGATGTATTTTTTCATTATTTATGGAACACATATGCATAGATACTAATTCTTGTATTCTTATATAATCATAAACAACACTAGATTTTGTTTATATCTCATTATATTTTCATGCATGAATGTAATTAATTTATTCCTATATGGGTGGTCATGATGGGTTTGCTCAGAAATTTTGGTATAGACATAGTTAGTTTTTTCACACATACATAGAAGTAATGGGTTTTTTCATAATATTTTGCCATGAATATTGTTATGACACATTTCCATGGTATTTATCAAGTTATTTTAATTTTAAAGGTTACATTAAATTTTCAGGATATTCTACTTATCCATGATTAAGCATTATTTTTAATGTATGCTATATTATAATACCATTCTCACATGTTATATGATTATTAATATATATTTACTTCCATGATATACCATTTACAATTCCATACTAATATTTATATTCCATTATGTTTATATTTCATGTTATAGGGTAAGAATCTATGGACTTATTCTCTTTTTATAATATACTTATTTCATCCTCATGTTCTTCTTTATGTATATGTCCAGATAATGTATGGTATGTTTTTCAAATTCTTTGCATCTGAGGTTTACCCTTCCTTATGTTTCTATCACATTGGTTAAGAAGAAACTTATATTATGTGTTATTTCTGGAAATTCTATATAGGATCACCATTATGGAGGAATTATTTTTATTTTTGAAAAATAAATTTTTTATATAGCTAATATCCACGACATGAAACATTTATTTCATTAACTTGTAAAACTGTTAGTGAGATATATTATATAAATCATGAGATTTGTGTATTATTTATAATTTTTTTATATTGGGTATCTTTAAAAGCAGTTTTTAAAAAATATTATAATTATTATAATTTTATTATATTGGATGTTGTAATGTGTCCGACATAAAAAATCATATGAATCAGATTATTCAATGATCTTATTTTTATTTGACTTTGCCTATGTTTAAATATTAGTTGGGGTAATATATGTAACTAATATTCTAAATCGAATTTATTTCATTATAATATATTTATTTTAAAGGTTTTCTCTATTTTTCATCGAAATTTTATTATCTTTGGGACTTCAAACTATTTATACATTGTTTTTAATTAAATATGAGCTTATTTCCTCAATGGTTCGTGAAAATATTTTTCCATGTACATATTCATTAAAATGATTTCATGAATGTTATTTATATGAACAATTTTTTTTTGAATTTATTTTATATAATATATTTACTTTTTATATGAAGATTAAAATGGAATGAAGTTCAATGTTTCTTGGAATAGGTTATTGTTAGATTTTTGTCAAACAAGTGAAATGAATCATCTTTTTAATGTTTAGCACTTGAATAAATTTTCCTGCAATTATAAAAAAAATTAAACTAAATATTCCATTATCTTTTTTTGTTGTTTTTTAATGGGAATTATTTTCTTAATAATCTATATATTTTTTTAAAAATTATCAAAATAAAATTTTGTTTTTATAATGTTTTGTTAAAAAATTGTTTCAATGTTCTTTTAAATGTAATTTTTTTATGTTAACATCCTTTAAGGATTTTTCATCATCAATAAGGATAGATATTAATTTATTCAACCAAAATATTTCTCTTTATTGATTATGATTGTGTTCGTTAATTTTTTTAATTAGGAAAACATTGATGTTTTTAGTCTTATTTTTTTATAAAAATGCTTATGTTAATTACATAACATTATTTCCTTGATTTAATTTTTATAAGGAAATAAGTAGACTTATTAATTGATTATTTGTTCAATATATAGCCCATATATGGATAAATAAGTTTTATTAAACAAACTAGATTGGGTGTTTGGTGTATGTATTAACTATTTACGTTTTCTGTCTTACTGTATGACATTACTGGATAGAATATGAGGTCCAAAACTAAACATTTTTTTATTGTGAAACTCAATATTGTTATCCATGTTACTATTTATGCTTCTATGTAATCCATTTATATATTACAATTACATGATATTATATATATTGAATATTGGATTATTGTTTATCTATGTCCAACTAATCATGTTTTATTTATTCTATGATAGCTTCCAATGTGAACATTCCCTTATTGGGCATCTATGGTCCTCCTATATTTTTTTTCTTTCCACAGGGTGCCTAAAATTGAATATTGAATGATGGTACGAATATACCCGATGAAATTATAATGTTTTCACTAGAAATTTATTTTATAAATAATGTTTTTTCACTGTGAGAATCATGTATATTCCTAGTCTCTCAAGGCTACTAATCTATTTGATCTCACTGAAACAAATATCATCAATTGTGTTCTTATTTAGTAAAGTAAATGTTGGATTTGGGTTATTGGAGTAGAGGTTTTAATAGTTTCTATTACAGCATGTTTTCTAGGAACCATTGGAACTATATCTATAATAACATAGTGTAGAAAAATGAAAATATTTTGATAATACATTATGATATTCAACAAAATATTCAAGATTATTTATTTACATATGAATCATATTTTTTAATTCATTATTCCTAATGTTATGATCTAGTATAATATATTAAATTGTTTAGAAATGGATCCCAGTGGAATAGTATAAACTATATCAACACCTATATTCTGATAGGTATTTATTTTATGTTCAATTCTTTAATGTAAATGATTTTTTTACTTTATATGTGTATTTCATAACTATATTGTGTTAGTTGTTTCAGTTATTAACTAACAATATTTCATGTATATAGTGACCAAATGATCCCCAACCTTGCACAAAAATGTTTCACCACTTCCTTTGAAGAAAACTAATGACATTCAATGGGTATACTATTTGATTAGTAGTTGATAAATGGATCATTTCCCTAGAGAATATATTTATTACATTGTAATTATTAAAATAGTGAAATTTATCATTTTAGTTTGTCACCTAAAGGGAGATACTGGTCATTAGAGGTCATTGATAAAGAATTATATAAATGTAGAGGATATAAAGAGTATATAATGGAAAACATTTGAGGATATATTCACAAAAAAATTATTTCTTCATGTAATACAAGATAATATATAAAATAAAATAGTCAATATAATGAAAAATTATGAGGAAATTGTTTTGGAACGTTAAATAAACATTACAGGGTTGTAAAACTGGGCTATAGATTTTTTATATAATCTAAGGTGTATAATTGATCTATTATTTAAACGGATAAAACATATACCTGGAATTTAATTGGTCCATATAAATTTTTTATCATCTGAAGATATTTTATAATGTTTCATCAAGATATATAAATTACACTCCATGTATTAGTCTTTCAATAGATATCAATAAATGATGTTGGTGGGTGAGTACTCTATGAGAAGAAATACAAAAAAGTGATTAAGGGGACTGTGAAATTTCAAGCATATAATAATATTTGGTAGAAAAATTGAGTAACATACCTGAATGGGGTGATAGTTTTATACATGTGTGAAGATAATGGCCATTAGGATCATGATTGGATGGGTACACAAGAAGATGAAAATGTCAAATTAACATCTATAAGGATACGGGGAACTATTTGAATTAATTACCCAAACATCAAGGAAATTTACCTGCAAAAAGGCCTTAATATTGAAGCAATCATTTTGAAACCATTGTCACTGAGTTTGAAGTTAAAAATGATTTTTAAATTATAACATTAATTACAAAATAAATTTTATCAAATGCTTTATTTTATTCCATAACTATAAACTCTTTTATATCTTACATATTTTTTGAGAGTGTTAAATCATCCCCTAACATTCTATGTAAACTATATTCAATCAATAAATGTGATGTGAATAATATTGAAAGAAGGATATATCAAGAAGACTATATTCAAATGCATAGATATTCCAAATTTAAATACTTGCATATTTTTTATGATTAAATTTTACATAATTCTTGGAATAGATTTAATTTCAATTTCCAAGGCATTAATTTAGTAATTTAGATAAATAGATTACTATTTTTGTAGGGGTATAGAATCCATTATTTTTCAGTGTAAAATTTTAATACTTGAATAACATAAGTATCCACTCCTAATATCCCTCATTAATGAAATTTGGGGACCATAGGAGGAAATCACTATTTTTGAATGGGAATTACATGAGTAGAAAATATGATATAGATTTTTTAAATGAATTTATTGATGTATTTACTAAATACATACCACAAAATAAACCAGAGTATAAAGTATAATTTTCTATTGATCTCATCCCTAATGATAAATATATATCCAAGACAACCTATAAAATGGAATAGGGTTATTTGAATATTTTGAGGAAATAATTGAAGGAGTTGTGAGATAAGGGATTTATATTCCCAAGTGTTTCACCTTGAGGTTCCCATGTACTAGAAATGAAAAAGAAACATGATTCTATGTAGTTTCACTATTCTTATAGGGATATAAGATCTATTAATATAATGAATTTGTATCATTTTATGCATAGTAATGACTTATTTCTTATAAGGTATATACATTATGAGTTTACATTAATTTCATTATTATTGAATAATAGACCTTATATTTTTACGAAATTGAGGAATTTATAATTCAATAGTTTTCCAAATAACTTCAGGGTGGTTGTAAGGTCCTTATTTTTTTAAATAAAATGAAATATTATGTCAGATTGAAAAACAAAATATGCCACCTCATGCCTAAATGAACAATAAAATATTATTATTGAAGTGCTACCATTAAAACATATGCATTAGAATAGATGGTATTAATAGTAATAACTATATTATAAAATATTTTTTAAAAATACATAAATAATTATTACATTTGTTAACAAATAATTTTAACTGAAAATAAAGTACTTTTTAAAATGAAACAGAATGTATTTATGGATAACTATTTAAACTAAACAAGTTGTATTTATAATAAATAAATAAATATCTCTTTTAGGACTATATTAAATCAAATTATATATAATATATTAAATATATTGGTTAAAATTTATCCTATGAGTTTTCTAGACATTATATAAGAGAAAACCTAAGTTTACTCATAAAATATTTATTTTTCTAAAAAGGTAGTTTTTAATCCTTTTAATAGAAGACTTTTTAAAAACTAAAATTTGAATATTTTAGTGATTCTATTTGAGAAATGAAAATTATTTCTTGAATTATTAATATACAAATTTACTTTGGATTGTTTTTTTATATGTTTCCTGCTTTAATGAATATTGAAATATACTAGATTTTGATGGAAACCTTATTTATCCTATAAATAATTTATATTGATAAAATATATATTTCATTTTAGTAATTATAATTAAGTAAATATTATACCATTTAATCAAATTTAGTCCATTAGAATCATTTTCACATTGAATTTGGATATAAATACCTTTCAATCTTCTCAAAGTTTTCCCTTTAATAACATGTTTTTCACCCTGTAAACAGTATTAATTTAAAATTAATTATAAACAGTTATATGTTGTTATTATTTTTAAATAGATTCTATAATTTTAAATAATAATTTAAAAATTTAGTAAATAAGTCCTTTTTATTTTTTGGGCAATATAAATTTTAAACATATTCATTTTTATAAGCACAATTATTGGTAAATTGTGTAATTAAGGTTAAAAATTATTAAAAATATTAAAAAATAAACCACAAACCTGAATCAATTTTGTTGGATTATTATTTTTAATCAAGAAGCACTAATGAATTGTTTATGTTACAACTTATTCTATTTTTTAATATATTATATTCTTTATATTATTTCACCCAATAAAAAGTAAAACTTGGCAAACACAAGTTTTCACAAGTGAATTACTTTTAATATGAGATTATATAGGGAATATATTTGACTATAAATATCCATTAGAAATAGAAAATATTAATCTTCACCATTTAAATTAATTTTTTATATTTAGTGAAGAATGAATGGCCTTAAATAATTATATAAAAATGATGAAATATTTATTTATTTAATGGAAATTTTAATCAAATGTTATAAAATATAATAAAATAAATATATTTCATGAAAATTAATGTCATACATGAGTTTTATTGATTGATTTTCTATTTTTGGGATGTATTAAAATATCTCTTTTGAATATATGATGTTTTCATTATATTTTAATAAGGTCAAGTGTAGAATAGTTTCAAAACTGACATGAATGATGTTTAAAATAAATAATATTTTATTAAATAATATAAAATTCATAAAAATATAAAATATATCCCTAATAGTTTGATAAGGTTGAAAATTTAATACTATATTCAGTTATCATAATTATGGAATTTTATAGTTACTATATTAACCCATAAAGAGTAAAACTAAAGGGTTTCATCGTAAGAATAAAAGCGATTAAATAAGGGTTAAATCTTAATGATATCGATTAAAAATTAGTAAAAACATGTATAATTTTTATAGGATGAATATATTTAGACCCATCATCATCTTATAATAAAAAAATTATTTTTTATTCATTTTTAATAGAAACGTTATTTATTTTAATTTTACACTGTGATAAATTATAAGAGTGACCCTCCCCTCTCTTTTAAAAGGTTACTTCATCTACTCATTTATTCTCACTTGAAACTTATATGGTTATTCTAATTTATTACCAAATCCATTCATAGATTCCCCCCCCCCCCCATAAACATTATAAATCTCTTAGTTTAGGTATAAACCCTCCACTATTAGTCTTAATCTGTTATGAAATGAATAATTTTTTGATGAAAAAGAAGATAATGATTGTATGTGGTGAGTCAAACTCAAGGTAAGGGACCTCATATAAATATCCTTTAATCAAGGAATATTTTCATGGTATATACCCACCTTTTTTATGAGATTTTATTACAACCCATATTACACATCGTATCATGAATTTATTTATTCTCATGTTATTAAATGTTTTGTTAGATGTTATTTTTTCATGGGGATTATGATTTGAACCCTTTAATGTATTACATGACACTTTCATTTGAACATATCATCTAAAATTCTTTATAATTGAATTTAAAAAACATATACTCCCGGTAGATATTGTTAATTTATTTTAAATGTTAATTAATATGAATATAAAAGTATTATAATTTCTATTTTATGTCTATTTTGAATTTCATGAAAATTATTTCAAAAAAAAATTATTTTACATGTTTTATATGGAATGTTTTAACAAATTAAAAAAATTATAATTATTAAAGTAAAATACAAAAAATAATTTTCCACATATATGATAGTTATTTAATTTCTATTATCCTTTGAAATATTTCATGTTATATTTAATGAAAATCCTCATTTTCCTTTTTGGGTATTTTAGAATTGAAAATGGGGTTTTAATTGAAAATGGTTTTTTTAAACGAAAATGTTTTTCACAAGGGATTAAACTAGTTTTGAAGAGGGTTTTATAATGAATGTGTTTTATTCATGAAATGTTAATTAAGGATTATATAAAATTGGTTACCTCGATACAACTTATTAAAAGGTTTTATCCTCATTATATCTTTTGAGAAACATGTGATCCCGATATAACTATTATAAAGGTAGGAATGTCGTTATAGATCATGAGAAACTTTTGATCTCTATATAACTTAAATAAAGGATTCATCTTCATTATAGATCATGGTTGAGTATGCTATAGCTTATATATAGGGTTGGGAGCCACTATATCTCATTGGTTAGATTAATATTTTATATATGATGGGTGATCCCCATTATAGATCTCTAACGCATTAAATAATAATAATATTACAAGTCATTCATATTTTTATTCCAATTGAATTTATCTTTAAAGTGTTTTATGTATATGAAGATCTAAATCACTTAATGTAATTTTAATTTATTTCTATAGGTTCTCATGATTTTCATTGATAAAAAGTGTATTATTTTTTCATGTGGAAATGTTTTGTTTAATTCTCGCAATGAAAATAAAATGGGTTTTAGGGATTTTCACTAGAATAATGGTTTTTATTAATTTATTGTCCCTTACAAGGATTTTGGTGCTTGTCCAATGTTTTAAAATTTATTTAATTTGCTTAATGTATGAGTAGGGATAAGGATGAGGATAAGATGAAACATGTGATGTTATATCATGTAAAGAAACCATGTTTTATTTTACAATGTTTTGTTCTGATTGAAAATATATTTTGTGTAAATGTTCCCACTTCTAATGTATGTGTTGAAATTATAGGCTTTAAAACTAAAAAAAGAATAGATCACCAAAAGTGAATTCCATTTTAAAAATAGTAGAATTTTTAATGTTAATGTCCGTGATCTTATAGTGGTATTAATTGATGTTATATTACTATAATCTTGATTATTTTAATATAATGAGAATAATTTTCTAATAATTCTTAAGACACTCAAATAAAATTAATTATTTTAAAATTTTAGTAAATGTAAATATTTGTTCTAGGATTTTTCTTTTATTCCATATATTTTCATCAAATTATAAAGTATGAGATGAACCTTAAAGATAAAATAAAGGTACTGAATGTCCAATACTGATGAATATAACTGCAAAAAGTTGTTTCTTCCGTGTAGTAGGTTAACATTGGTGATATATTCATTATTTTATCAAATTAAACAACCCATTAACCATTTTTACATATAAGGGGGTTACATTTTTATGGTTAATGGAATGTAAAGAATATTTTGGATATATAAAAATGAGATTGGTTCATACACCTATATATACATTATAGTTAGGGATGGAGTGGTATGTGTTATATAGTAACTCATTAAAAAGGGACTCAGTTTTTCCTTATGAATATTGATTGATTGGTTGCTTATGAGTCAAAGAAATTGAAGATACACAAATATAAGAATCCAAATATGATCTTGATTCTTCAGTTTCAGTATTTACCATGATGATATGGAAGCATTCTCTTTAAAGAGATATATGTATCATATAAACAAACCACAACAATTGATGAATATATTCCCTAAAAATGATCACATCATAAATCAAAGATGATAATTAGAACTAATCATAGACAATGCTTCCTGGATACAATACCACCCTAGGATGGAAGTAATGTGGCTAGTACATTTTGTTGGATTAAATAGGGAGTTTTATCTATGTGGATAATTTACAACGATCATATATTCAAGGATTTAGTCAAGCATGATATGGTAATATTTAGTTATACGAAAAATCATTCCTTTTCTACGAAAATGATTAACCATATTTACTATAAATGATAAAGAGGCCCCATCATGATTTTACTTAATTACAATTGATTATTAATGTCGTAAATGAAGTGAAATTTCGAGACAACATCTATAAATCTAGAGGGTTGATGTTTGGAATGATTGTATACGTTCATCAATAATGAAGCTCAAATCAGACATACTAGTGGAAGCACATCACTCAAATTTTTATATACACCCTCATAGCACAAGTTTTTATTGGGATTAGGAGAGAAGTTATAGTGGGATTGTAGGAAGAAAAATATTGATGACTATGGGTCCATATACATTGTCATCCAGTAAGTAAATGATCAAAGAAGACATCATATGGAAGTCCAGAAACCACTTCATGTACCTATATGGAAGTGAGAAAATGTTAAAATGCACTTTATATTAAGACATATGAACTCATACATATTATTATGCAATATTGGTTATTTTTTTCCACCTTACCATGTATTCAAATTTCCATAAAAAATGTTTAATATACCTATTTTTAACATTTCTTTACTCTATATTAATAAATTTAAGAGACTTTAATACTCACCTCAATATTTTATTATCATTTCGTGATCCTAAGTTCAAATAAAATCTTTAGAAGAGTCTTAAAAAGTATTAATGCATATATACATGTTAGCACTGACTGTCTTCCTCAAATAATTGGGTAGTGAGAGTGTAAAATTCAGACCCTAAAAGACATGTTACTATCTTTAACAAAGGACATTCAATATAAATGTGATCTGTCTATACCCCAAGTATAGTTTTTATAAAATAATATCTTTATTCTTGTATATATATATTATTTTTTGATGAATTATACAAGAAGATATGTTATACTCCATCTAGTAAAGAATAATTTGGAGGATTTAAAATATATTTTTCGAAACTTGTCAACAATGACTTTGAAATTGTGGGCTATAACAACCCGAACTCCAATTACCGAGAGTAGGTGTCTAATTTGATACATTTTTAAAAGACTAAAGGGATCTAAACATGAGGTATTGGAAAGTTTATTAGTTTTTAACAACAAGATACATATATGCTTCATATAATATATTTGGAATAAAATATATATAACATAATATAAACTAATATATCCATGATATCAGTCATAAGGTCAATATTCATATCTCAGATAATGGAAAACTAATAATGGGTGATCAATGATTGTCAATAATTTTGTAAATTCAAAAATATATATCATGAGTAAATAATGTATAATCAATATCTCAAAGTAAATAAATAAAAGCATTTATCACTTAATCAATAACATATGCATGGAATAAAAGAATGTATAATATACATATTTTAATCTCATGGTAAATAATAACTAAATTCATAATGAAGTAAATTTATAATATTTTATTTCAAGATCTCATATACTATCATATCCTTAAAATTGTGTCCTTTCTCCATGATATTCTCATCAATGGATTTGTATACACCAAAAACACATTTATTTTAGGCAACTAATTTGTATTGTGAGAGTTATTGATATATATAAGATATGTCTTTAACTATGCCTGACCCACCACTGTGTTTCCAATGCATTTTTCATATAATTATTGATCAATTTGATTCATAAAAAAATATTCATTACAAATAATCATATATATTAATTAAAGAATACACAATATCAATATTTCCACATTAAATTACATAATATCCAATGTAAAATACCATATAAAGGAATGCAGTATGGTATCTGAAACTATAATAAATATCATAAAAAGAATATGGATATTTATAAAAATTAAAATTCTAACAATCGCTAAAAAGTGAATATTTTTAGAGAATGTTAGCAACCACAAATTTAATGAGAGATAATATTTATTTTGAGATAATTTAATCCATTATAGTTAAATCAAGAAAAAATTTAATATAAGAATTCGAAAAATAATTTTCCTTAAAAAATAATTGAGGACATAGTGAATATGATAAAAGAGAGTAAAATGGTTATGGAAGTGGGAAAATACATTATATCCACACATGTTAAAAGAAATATTCCTTCTTTACTTTTATAGAGATATTTTAAATTGATCATTTTCGAAAACAATTATAGTGTTCCATGGGAAAATGTAAAAATAGAAGGATAGCATAAATTTTAATTAATAAATCATTCGGGTTAATAAAATAATTTTTTTTAAAAATTATTGAAAAATATGTACACGGAAGAAAATATTCCAGATCTAAAAATTGAGATTATCGTATAATTAAAATGATTCATTTCATTATTCATGTTCCAAATAGAATAAATGTTAGAAGAAAATATGGAAACTCTTTAAATAATAATATAAAATTAAAATTTATTGATTTTATGATGGATAGATTTAAAATATTCCTTAAATGAAAACAATTACAATCCGAAAAAATGATATTGTTAAAATATAATCATTAAGTATATAGAAATATAAAATTTGAAACCCCATGAAAGTGTACAATAGAATTAAAACATTATTTATCATGAATAATTATATACTCTTGTTAAATATATAAAATGGGAATTATATATACCACCAAAAATTAAATAGTAGAAAAATACCATATATGTCTCAATAGAGTGGAAATTGTTGTGAAATCCTATACAAATGTAGTGTTAATGATGTCAGAATTAATCAACTGAGAAATTATTTGTAAAAACTGTAAATCCATATAAACAAATTTTAATTACATAATAATAAAATTATATTTAATTCCAAAAATAATCATGTTATACATTGTCAATGATGTATAAGTATAACCCAATGAATAGAAACTGAGTTAAGAATACCCTTACCCCACACTTCCCCTTAGTTGAATGTGAATTAATGTCATGCCTGATAGTTTTAAATATGTTATAAATTTATATCAAACAATTATACATATCTACATTTTCATATATTATACATTTATAACATTTTACCACCCATTCATTAAAGATATTTATTTATTACCCGTGTTTCATGTGTTAATGACTTTGTTTTAACAAGCATGTTTTGACAACTATGTTCATATTGTATGATATGTTTTCATCATCTTAAAAATTGTATTAATTTTACAAATAAATTAGTTTTTCATTAGATACATTTTTATAGTCATTCATTTAATTATGACATGTAAAATGAATCGCATCGCTTTATACAGGCGATATTCTGTATGTATGCACAAGAGATAATATCATTTCTCTAGTGGGTGAATTGAAAAGGAGGTAAATGATAAACTTATTTTAATTAATCATTATTTTGAAATTATAATCATATATATTCATTAGTTTCATCATTATAATTATCAATTTTATTCAATGATTGAAAAAAAATTACCTCAATTTTTTAGGCGGTATTCTTTTATACACACGATCAATGGTTTTATTTCCCACTTGATAGAGAAGTTGACGGATAAATGTTTTTCAATTGAAATAATATCATATTAGTATATGATTTATTATTTGTTATTATATTGGAATTTTTATGACATAATTAAAAGGATGTAAATGAATAAGTAAAAAACAATGATCTTGGGGAAGACAATTACTTTCACATACAAAACATTCCATTGGATCTCTTGTTAATCAAATATGTGGTGGTATTTGGGAATACCAATACCCTTATTAATTGGATAATATTTTTGGATATACACTTTTAAGGTTGTTTTTTGGGTATTTGGATCAATATATGTGAGGAACTGAGGGTGGGGGTTTCTTTTAAAATTGATGTGAGTGGAACACATGTAAATTTTCAACTATATAAAGTATTTTTAAGTAAATTTCATGGAATAATGACCCAAAAATGACCCAAATTAATATTTTATATGTGTATGGTTGAAGTAAAATCATCAATGGGGTTTTATTAAATTTTAATGTCATTTTAATCTTTATCCTTTTCGGTTTACCCATGATAAACACATTTTAACATTAACCATGGTGAAATTTTATACTATTCATTATGATCTAAAATTAATGTGGCATCATTACCAAATGTGGATATTCTATTTCGTAAAAGGAAATCAATTTTTCAAGATTTAATTCAAAAAAGTGAAATAATTTATTTAAATTTAAAAAAATTATTCAATAAAAAAACATTTATTTAAGAAATTCATTTTTCATGAATAATACGATATAATATTAACTAGATGGATAATAACCATCATCATAGGGATTCAATGTCAAATAGATATATATAATATATAAATTAAATTTTAGTCATTCATTATTAAATATTGTTTTAATTAATTAAAAAGAACATACATTAAACATTTGTAATTAGTTTTCTATAGAATATTTTTCCCTCAAGATGATATTATAATTATTTCTATAAAAGTTATATTAAATTGCCAGTTACATATAAATTTTATTTTATATAATTATAAATAAAATTAAGAAATCGTTAAATAAAACTTATTCAACATTTCTTAAATCCTTACTTTTAAGGGAAGTATTATAAAATATTCAATTTAGGATTATTGTGACCTTTTAAATTAAACATTAATATTCATCTTTTAAAATTAGAATTTATTTCCATGAAACATAATTTTTTTGATTTTTTTAGAGTTTTATAAAAATAAAATTTTATCTTAATATAATCTATGGTAATATTATACATTCTTCCCTCCATTAAAATTTTCATCCATTAAATATTAAAGAATATTACATTCTAAACAAATATGGGTGGATCTTCTTCATAATATCCTTTGGTTCCAACATAACTTTCTCTATTTAATGATTTTTTCACAACACCTTTACCAGTTGAGTTATTTTATTCCTCAATAGTTTCCCTCAAGAATATGGATAGGCTCTTTGGTGTATGATATATCTAGTGCTAATTATATTAATTTATAGGTGAGAACAATTTTTATGTCTTGTATATACTTCCTTAAAAATGATTTATGGAAAACATAATGTAATTCAGATTGACACGGTTGAATTTAAAAAGATAAATCCATAGCACCAATTCATTCTAAAATTTCAAAATCTCTGATATACATGGGGCTTAGATTCACTTTCCTACCAAAAAATATAACATATATTGATAAACATTAAAGAAAACAAGATCTCCCACTTATAATTCTATATCGTTACATTTTTTATTGAAACAACTCTTTTCATTATTTTTCACTTCACTAATATGTGTATGAATAGTCTGTAACATTTTCATTTTCTCCTCAACATTTTATAGTCCTATATATAACCATTCAGAAACTCAATCCCATCTCGTTTGAGTAAAAAATAAATTTCCATATAATGCTTCACTCGAAACCATTTGAAAACATGAATGAAATTCATTGTAAATAGAAAATATACCAAATATATACACTTACCTCACATGGCATGATATATAAGTTATCAATATGTCAACATATATAAAAATGTTTAAATATTCCTTATAGAAAATTCATCGATTTGAAGATGATAATTGGGGCTCAAATATAGCCCTTTGTCAAGTTCATTATCATTACATTTCTAAAATAATTATGTTAATATTGGATCATGATCAGACACAATTTAAAGTGGTGTTTCATGGTGTTGGAAAACATCATTAATATAGTTCTCTGCATAGAGTTTAAGATGGTAAATATTCTTTTGTAGAAAATAAATCTAAATATATTTCTAGGACATAAGAAATAACCCATATTTCATCATTTATTACAATATTCATTGGAAATCTAGTTAAAAATTATATAGTAATGTCATCCTATTTCAACATAGAAATAGATAGATGTTGTATGAATCCAATAGGATATTTTCTATCACCATCCATCATTTGAAAACCCAAACACAATCATATATAATCAGTAACTTCAAATTTCATATTATGCCGTAAAAAATCCCTTTAATAGATAAATATATTTGTATTACCAGGGTTTATAGTGAAATTCATGCTATTAGAATCATTTAATAATACAATTTTCATATTAGATGTAGCTGGAATAAGTGTCATATTTGAAAATTTGTAAATTATAACTTCATATAAAAATTCATCCAACTTCCCAAAATTTACGAATTTACCTTTCTTTTGAATATTTTCAACCTTAGGCTAAGAAGTATTTTTCATTTCCAAAAAATACAGTTTTTTGGTAAATTAAAATAGGAGTGATGTTTACCTTTCCTTACTAATACCTATATCTATCTTCACTATATCTTTAATAATAATATCCTAATCAATCTTCATTTTGGTCTGGACTCCATGATCATTCCTAATCATGGAATATTCTTCCATATGTGTCTTCTATGGGAGGTTTTTTATTCAGAAATCATCATCTAAGAGAAGTTTGAGTTATCAAAATTTTCTCATTAATAACAATTATATGAATATATATATTTCATTCTCTAAGGATATATTTATATCTGACATATTACACCATAGAGGTTATGTATCCATATATTCAATGAAATGATTATTGTATCCAACTCCATATCATAGGTTGGATAGTTATGTTTATGAGTCTTTAACTGCCTTGGTGCATATGAAATAACATTTTCATTATAAGGACACAACCATGTCCCTTCATTGATGAATCACTGTATATCACAAAAACCAAATTTTCATCTGGCGTAGTCAAAATTTGAGCATTGAGAGGTCTCTTCTTCAATTATTCCATCTAGAATATTTTTCTTCATTTGATTAACTATTATTTCATCCAGGTAGAAAAAAATAAACTTTTTAAATAAAGAATTCATACATGATAAATTTATCATATAACCGACTTCCACTAAGATTCGCGATAATGATCATAAGCGATTATCATGTATTTAGAGTACCCCAAGAAATCATTAACAAATACTAAAAAATATTCTTATATTTCTAGATTGTTTTTAGTAGATCTATAAATGTTGAGGGATCATTAGAAAATACAAAAGGCATTACAATAATGTAAAAATATCTACACATCATCTGAAATGATGCCATTGAAATATATTCCTTATTCACTCACAATTGATGATACCCATAATAAAATAAAATCTTTTAAAAATAACAGACTCTATGAATTTGGTCAAATTGATCATCAATGCGAGGTAGATGATAATTATTCATCATTGTAATTTTATATATTTCCATATAATAAAGCCACAACCTCATATATCTATCATTATTAATCATGAAAAGAACATGGGAAAATCAAGGAGAAACACTAGGTAAAAATATTACCTTACCACAAAACTCATCTATTTTTATCATTTACTTCAGTAATTCCATAATGGCCATTCTATTTAGATTCATTGAAATATATCTTATATATAAGACTAAATCATTAAAAAGTTCATATTTACATTCTCAGAGATATCCTTGTAGTTCCTCAGGGAATACATTAATTTATTCTAGTACAATAGTTATATCTTAAATTTTATGATTAATGTTTCCATCAATTGATTTTGACTAGTATTATTCCCCCAAAATCACTTTCAAAATAACTACTCTAAGTTGGTATACTCATTAACTATATGTCAAAGTATCCCCTCAAAAGATAAATAATTTTATATCTTCATTGAAAATCAAAATTTCTTTCTCTGTGTGATAATTATTTTTCATTATATTTTGAAATCCATTCAATTAAATACAAAAATATGTGTAATAATAAATTTTAAATTTTCATATGTTATAATGGGAACAATATGACACACTCTTATTTTAGTTATATTTCATCAACGTGTCTTGAGTGAAAATTCCCTTCATAAGATACTACTTAATTTTTTAATTTTCCTTTCGAACAAAAATTTATGAATGTATGAAAGGTTATTGAATCAAATAAATCATTATATAAATTGAAGTATACTAATAATTTACCTACCACCCCATATTTATGAACATAAACCTTAACTATAGTGACGTAATAGTCTTGGAATTCTCCCATCATACATTTTTCTGTTAGATTCCATTGATGATTGGTGTATTCAATTCAATAATACCCATTTCATTGTAATTGAATCACCAGATAGTCATGTTCTCTTTTATTCCCTTACAAGTATTATCAAAATCACCCTTATCTGCAAAAATATAATATACTCTTTTAACATTCAATAATTTTATGGGATATTTCCTTAAATATTTCTCACACGAGGGAAATTGATTCTTTTCCATCGTATTAATTAATAAATTCCTTTTTAATGGTGTTAGTCCAATAAATTATTACCTTTATTTCCATTAAATATATAGTACATATAAAATTATTTTTTTATTTTAATGGAAAATAAATTAATTACATCATATGATGATTTTTTTTGAAAAATCAGATCCCTTCAAATTCAAATCATTATCCATTCAATGAAATGGTAAATCGTCATTTTGGAATTATGTATAGAATCCATATCATATATGGAACTTATTAAAATTTTATCCTCGTATTTTTCACCATACTCTCTGTTTTTTATTAATCAGTGTATGTTTCTTCACATTTTAGTTTATTTAACTTGAGGTAAATATTTGTGGAATAATGTTACAGTAAAATTTCTCTATTACATAAATTTTATTTACTCACCCTCCATGGAATTATTTATCAAAATAAACCATAATTAAATATCTCATTTGAGTCAATACACTACCAATACAGTCATCTCACATTCATCCTATCCAAAAGAAAAAAAATTATTTCAAGAGACATAATCTATTTTTCAAATACCACTAGATTAGTAATTTCACTAAAATACAATTGATTATTATAAATAAAAAGATCCATTATTTTTTTATCATGTTATGTAACTTAATTAGGATATATATGTTCAAGTTTATTAGTCAAAACATAGGACATCAACACTAATATGTCTATAATATTCTATGTTCCAACACTTGTTGAATTATCCTTCTTAGATCATATTTTTCTACATCATCCACAATTGTTAATACCATTCTTTCTAAAATGTTTCAATTATAATGAATTGAATGTACTGGATTACCTAAAAAACTGTGAATTACAAATCATAGTATATAATTATAAATCCAGTGTAACACTTTACAAAAATAGAATATTTAGTGATCTTAAATATTAGAATTATATACATGGTTTCTTTGGAAATATATTCAAATAAAAAAATCATAGTGCTTTGTTAATAAAATATGAATTAAACCATTAAAATCAATCTAATGTGTCAAATGAGTTCAATGGTAATGTCCCACAAACCATGTATTAGGACGATGGATGTGATATGCTCAACCAACATCATCGGTGTTATTACCCCTAAATGAATCTATCCCAAAACCATATCAACTTGTAGTATCACGATAGATATGTATTTAATTGAAATACACATAATATCAACAATACGAATAATTTTATAATATTTTACTTTAATTTTACATATAATTAAATTATTTCATTGGGTTACTTTTCCAAATACATGTTTTCCAAAATCTAGTTCTCAAGGTTTCGTCCATACTTACTCGGATACCAACTACAACAACCTTAACTCCATTAACTCAGAACCAGTGTCTACGTCATTACATTTTTATAAGATATAAGGTATCTCATCCAAAAGGAACCACCAATTTAGTAGTTTTAGAGAACTATATAAATACATGATTCATATATTATATTGGTAATATAATATACATAGAATAATAGACACTCTTACATTCATGATATTATTCCTTACACCATTATTACTTTTCTCAGGAAAAGACAAATATAAAATATGAGCTCAGATCATAAAATAATATTTACATATAATATAATCTATCATGTCTAAATAAGTAATATTCAATATGAAAAGGGATGTAACTACAAACACAATCGATTTAATCAATAGCACGATCAAAAAATGCATTCATGCATTATATAAATGTATTAATCTTAGGGATAATAATAACTAACTTTTCGATGAATTAAATGATTAATGTTGGTTATCATGATGTCATATTTGATGATATATTTATCATGAAGGCCCTTTGTTAATGTGTTCAATTTATTGGTAAGTATAATCCTAAAAAACATTTAATCTAGCTAACTAAATGATCTACCCAATGATAACTTTTGATGCATCAAGGGGCTATCACTAACTAGGCCCCTCCTATCACTATATTTCGAATAAATTCTTCATAAATTGAATGATCAATTTAAAATAAGAAATTATATTTATTATCAATAAATTTTCATATTGAGTAAAAAATATACATTATTAATGTTTCCCTGGACAATAAAAAAACATTCAAATTTAAATGAAATAAAAAGGAATGGAATAATTTTTTTAAAATAATTATTTTAATGATATAAATATATATAGATATTTAATATAAATTTAATTTCAATTGATCATAATAGTTTTATTGATTGAAGATAAATTAAATGAGAACTAAATTAATTAGAGGTAATATTTTTTTTTATAATTTCATATATTTTAGAGAATATTATTAAAAACATAAAACAACTGTACATAAAAGATATTTCAATATGAACACCTTAATCTATTTTGGAAGAATCTAAAAAATAATAAATTGGTTATAGAGTTGGAAAGGTATTTCAAATTCAAATTCATTAAAAGAATACATTATTTTAACTTTTATTGAGAATGTAAAAAATGAACATTCTATAATATAACTGAAGTTTTAATTTTAAACTGTCTAAAAATTCATGGATTTAATAAATTTTCTTAATAAATCATTTGATTTAATAAAACTATAATTTTTTAAAAAAATTGAAAAATTTGTACAATGATTAAAATTCCCCCAATGGAAAATAAAAATATGATCAAATTTTATTTTAAACAGTTAATTGATTGATTCCTGTTGAAATGTGATTGAAATTTGGAATATAATATTTAAACCCCTTAAATATTTATAGAATATTTTTTTTTTGATTTTATAGTGTATGAATTTTTATTAGTTCTTAAATAAAAATAAATTCATTCCCAAAATGGAGATTGTTAAAATTATATATTTTCTTCTTTGGAAACGTTATATATAATACCACTTTATGGTGTAATGTATAATTTAAATATTAATAATAATTAATAAATAAATTTTCCGGTTAAATAAATCAAATAGGTATTATATAACCCATATACTAATAAATAGGTCTATAATAACAAATATGTTTCAATCGAGTGAAAAATTAGATGAAATTAAATAGAAATACTGTATCGATGAATTGATTATGTGTGATAGTTTTAAATCCAAAAAAATAGTTATAATGAAAAAATATTACAACTAGAGTTCATTTTTCATTAATCATGAAGTGCCATAGTCAATGAAGTCGGCATATATCCCAATGAATTGAAATTGAGTTTAAAACCCCCTTACATCTCAGTTCCCTTTAGTTGAACAGGAATTAACAACCTCTATACTGGTTTGAAACATGTTTTTAAATTATATCATAAGCATACTAATATTTATGATATCACATATGATCCTCTTATAATATCTTATCATCAGTTCATTAATATTATTTCATTATTAAAATTATTTTGAGTGTTGACTACTTTGTTTTCTCATGCATGTTTTTTCGCAGAATATATAGTTCAAAAGTGTATGATATATTTTGATCATATTCAGACTTATATTAGTGTTAAGATTATAATATTTATTCATTACATAAAATTTTTTAATCATTTTTAATATTTTAACATTCAATATGAATCACATCACTTCATGGAGACGGTAGGTCATACTACCGCACGAGCAATGTTATCATTTCCTTAATGGTTGAAACCCTAAGGTATTAGATGATTAATTAACATTATATAATAAATTTCATTTCATAATAATTATATATATTAATTTGTTCTTCCATTACTAATATCCATGTGTTTTGGTAATGAAATATAAGTTAAATCAGTTCACGAGGTGGTAGTCTTCCATATACACATGTGATGCTTTCATATCCCTTTTGATAGATAAGGATATTGATAATAATAATTACAAAAAAAAACGAAAATTAAATTATAAGGGATATACTAGATTTATAATATCTCAATTTTGATGAAAAAATAGAATTATGCAAACGAATAACTAAAAAATGAAAGAGCATGGTCAAGACGGTTTTCTTTACATAGAAAAATCTACATTGGATCACTTATTGAAGACCCTAGAGTTGGTATTTTGAGAATTAATGAACCTATAAAACATGTATAAGAAATTTGGGTAGATATTTTTTCATATTTTTTTCAAGAATAATGTCTCAACAGATATTAGTAAGTGAAGTAAATATATGACCTTTTATAATTGAGTTGAGTCATACACTTGTATTTTTTAATTTTTTTAAAATAATACTAAGAAAAACTCTTGAAAAAATGGATTCAAAAAAACTCATATTATATTTTTACGAGTTTATGGTTGATATAAAATAAAAAAATGGGATTTTATAATGTTTTTTGTTATTTTAACCTTTATATTTTTAGCTTACCCCCAAAAAACTTGTTTAGTCCTTACTATATTGAGACTTTTTTAGTTATTTTACAATTAATTTTTAACTAAAATTAATGTGAAAAAATTAAAAAATTAAAAAATTATAATTCAATATATTGAATTTATTTTATAAAATATAATTCACATAAATGGTCGAATTTAATTTGAAAATAATCACAAAACAGATGACAAAAATGGGTTTTCCTGAAATACATGTTCAAACTCAATATGGGCTTACATTAACAATGAGGTTAGTAATCTTTATAATGTGCATTTAAATATGTATATATATATATACAATTTTATCTAATATATAAATTTTATTTAAATAGTTAATTATTAATGGTATTTTTAATTAACTGGAATGAATATATATTAGTCTTTTGAAACTAATTTTATGAAATGTATCCATTTTAACTGTACTATTATAATTTTTATTTATATAAAATTGATACAAAATGGTTAATTACTAATATTATAAAATAAAATTTCATATTAAATGATTATTATTTAAATACAATTGTTTGAACAACTTATAAGAGCATTCTTCAAAGTGAAACATCTAAAATACTCATTCTATGATTATTTTGATGATGTACAAAATCAATATTCATCTAAACAAATTAGAATTTATGTTCAATGAAGTATAAAAATTTGAATTTATTAATATATTAATTAAAAAAATGCACACATGCTATAATTTATTATTAGGTGTACAATGGGATATTCAAATCATGTCATGGTGGCTCAAAGATGGTCAAAGATCAATTCCCTTAACTGAAGGAAGGATCTAAAATTGAATGTTGGGGATCATGTTTTTATAATGGTGTATTCATGGAAAAGTTTTATAATAATTAATAAAAAGGTGATGTTGATTCCTATTAATATTTTACCTTTTAATATTTTAGATTTAATATATGTTTTGGAATACCGATTGTCTATTCTACCCAACCCCTCTAAGGTACACGATGACTTCCATGTTTATTTATTGAAGAAATATATATCAGATCCAACACATGCACTCACATCTGTGAATATATTTTTAACCTGAATTATCATATAACTAATATTCTATCCAATTTCATTATACTAGATAGTAATTTTTTTGGAATTATAAAACTCTAACATTAATTTTTTTGGAAATACCACAAATTAAGAGGGATATTTTGCGATCCAAAAGAATCTACCAAGACGGATTGCCCATGTTGTTAGAACATAAATTTATTATAATTTATAACATAAAATTATATAATATTGGATTTTTAACTTTCATATAATATTCCTCAATAGGTAAATTGAATTTATTTATTCGTGATATCTATTTTTTCAGAAACATTTTTATTTATTATTTTATTTAAAATTTTAGTTCCAAGGGTTCTTAATTTTAATTTGATAAGTTGATTATTCTTTATAAAAAACAATGAGATTACATAATAATATTTTTATTCTATTTATTAGGAAAAGATGATTTTTTTAGTAGTGAAAGAATATGATTTATCTAATACATCCACTTTTATGACATTGTCATCAAATAAGATTAAAAATTTATTTCCTATTAAAATTTAATATTCCCATATTTATTAATTCTATAAATTTCATTTTTTCCATAAAGAATATTTACTATGTTAAAAATGTATCAATGTTGAAGTAGTTAAAAGAGATAATGGGGGTAAAAAAACTAAGATATAGGTTATCAAATATCATAAAATATTTTCAAAATTTGATCTGATGGGTTTATTTCATCTAATACTAATCTCATATTAAAAATATATAAAAAAATTGTATTATTCATAAGACTATGAAATTTATTTTAATTTAGTGTTATGTTTTTTTAAAATTTTGAAAATTTCCTCAGTTATAAAAGGGAACCATCTTTCCTGAACCAACCCGAGTCGACACAAAACCATTATCCCATTACGAACAATGGTAGGGAATGAGTGGTGTTCCTAATTATCTTGGTATGGAAACATGTGATTGGATTTAAATATAATAATATTTGGAATTATTTAACACATATTAAATGGTCCTAACGGAAGAAACATATAATTCAATGAATAAAACGAAAAACCCATTATCATAGAAAAAAATTCATAACCATATAAATAATCAGCTATAAAAATATAGAAAAATGAAAAAAAGGAAAAAATTGAAACCAACCCAGAACTAACTTGATCTCCATGTGAAATCTTGGTCACCACAATCCATAAGACTATCCTGCTCTATAAGAAAACCTAAACAAAACTGAACCTAATAATATCAAAATATTACCGACACCAAGTGGAACATGTATGGTATGAGAATAAACCTGATTAGTAAAAAATCACCATATAATCCATACGGGTCCTATTCTAAAATATTTCATAAAGGATAATTTTAACATATTTAGGGGTAATATGTTTTTTATCTTTAAAAACAATCAACATCGCTTGGTATAAATCCCACATTGAAAACAAAACATTAATTTCCATCATAAAATAAATTCTCATTTTAAAACACAGTTTGAATTTCCAATTATAAGTAGAAAAAAAAACCTAGGAGAAAATGTATAAGATTGGAGAAAAAAACTAACATCATGTAGATTAGTGTATTAAACAGAACTCAAAATAATGGAAATAGTAGAGTTAAATTTTTTTAAATATAAACAAAAAATGTAACCAAACTTCTATAATATAAATCTGGATCATATGTATATGTAATCATTGAAATTACCAAAAAATAGAAGGGATTAATCCCCAGACCCACTTAGTTTGGATCTTCTTGCTAATATATGGTGCACATCCATTTTCAATAAACAAACTAGTATCTTTAAACTTGACTATCTTGTGAAAAATCAAACCTTGTTAATACTCTTTATGGGGTTTTAAAAACATATAAGGTAGGATAGAAATAAATATTCACTCAACCCTCTTTATAATGTCCCAAAATCCCATGATAATATAATCAATTAGATTTAGGTGGTCATCACATGTTGGAAATTAAACATAACTCATAGATTTTACCATCCATTACTTTTCAAATCCCCAACATCAACTATGTAAATTCCCACTCATTATAAGGATGACCATGGGGGTACCTATAATAATTATAACCATTCATAAATCCCACAATGGCTTACATGTCATATGAAACTAAAAAATATTTTTAAAAAATTACAGTGTACTAATTTGTTATTTATATTTACCATTATAAATACTTTACTAATAAGAACATTAGTCTTCTCAAAAATAATGTGAAAACATAGATCATGATTGGAATGTTCCATATTCTAATTTAATGATATTGTGTAACCAATTGTGTTTCTTATTAACAAACATGCCATGTTTTTGAAAAGAGAATTAAAAACCACAGTTAATTTCTTTTGGAATATATGTCTCCATTTAGAAAGAATTTTTGATTTTATAAAATTACCTTCACAATGGAGGGGAGTGCATAAAGAAAAATATAATACGAGTGTTTTAAAAACCAAGGGTTTAATATTGTCATTTTTTAGGAATTTGAGTTGTGTGAGTGTGTGTGTGTGTCTATTCATATGTGCACCCTGTACACATATGGATAAGCTCCAATCCAACAGCATGTGTATCGAAAACCATAATGATATCCAAGTTTCAAATTGCAGAATCATAATGAGCGTTAAAAAAATACAATAATACAAACATAAGCACTAAATAATAAAATGGCACAATAACCCACTCAGAATTCTCAATTCCAAATGTCCCCTCACTAACAAAACTCAAGCACGGATAACCACAATTTCAGTGGTCTCAAAATAAATATAAAATTATACATGTCTATTCATCAAATTCCAATTGTGCATATCCATATTAATATAACATTGAAATTTCCATTAAATCCCATGTTCATTGAATTTCCACCACACAAATGTTATAAAAAAGCATAAAAGTAGACCATAATCATGGAAAGAAATTTAAAACAAATTAAGAAATCTCAAGCATCTATTAAAATTTTTCATAATGGAAATAGATGGAAACACCTACCTCAATAGTCTGTGAATGAAATGAAACTCTATCTAGAGGATTATCTAAGCCCAAGAGACCAACAACATAGCCTAACATTGTAGGAAAAAACAATTAAACATCATCTTATTATTCCTAGGTTTCATCACATAGGTATCCAAATAAATAGGATTAAAGAAACCAATATGCAGAGAGAATAAGATGATTAAATTAACAAAAAACCAAGAGAAACATGCATAGGAACCTTGAATGAGCTTCAATTGTTTATGGGGATCCAATAGAGGGGAGCTTTAGGAGCCCCATAGTGATCCTAGGTTGTTTGGAGGATGGTAAACCCGAAATTGGATTTACAATATCAAGGATAAAATAATAATTTCATGTTTTAAACAATCTAGGTATATCGTATGGTTTTTCCACAAGGATTTCCAAAATGTGAGAAAATAGTGTGCACCACACTATAATGAATGGAAACCCACATGGGTTTACTAAATAGTATTATAATCCATTCTCCAACTGTAATATTTATATCTATAAAATTGATATATCCTATCATGCACCATATATAGGGTTTCTATTGTTCGAACCAAGATAATGATTAAGGTGATGAAGGCTTCAAGAGTTGTCTTTTGTTATCAAGGTTCATTTTGAAGAAAAAAAATCACATCACTTTGTTTTGGCAACAATTGTTTTGGGTTTTTGTTTTGAAAAGAGTCAAACTATTGTTCTGAGAAATTTTTTCCTCGGGATGAGAAGGAACGAAAGAAACTAAAATTAATGGAATGTTATGATACATTACAATGTCAAATGTTATGATGCTTTACTATTTTGGAAATATCATAAATCATAAGTAATGTGGTAGAACATAAAATGAATGCTTGATGAAATAATGGATTATGTAAAAGCAATGAGTCTTGGTGACTATTGAATTGATGTGAATGGTGGTGACTAATCCAAATCCGTGAATGGTGGTGAATATTGAAATTTTTTGCATAGTGGTGATTATTTAAAATCTAAGAATGGTGGTGAATATTGTAAAGCTATGAATAGTGGGGACTATTCCAAATATGGGAATGGTGGTGACTGTTGAAAAACTGTTAATGGTGGTGACTATAGAAAATTTAGGAATGGTGATGACTATTGAAAATCTATGAATCGTGGGGACTATTGAAAAGCTATAAAAGGTTATGACTATTGGAAATCTGTGAATGGTGGTGACTATTGAAAATATGGGAATGGTGGTGACTATTGAAAATATATGAATGGCGGTGACTATTAAAAAATTGTGAATGGTGATGACGATGTAATATTTGTTGTGGTGGAATAGTCGTGCGGGTTGAATTGTCATACCGAAGAAAGAAGAGATGATTCATGTCATTCCAAAATGGTAATGAGATTGTTTTTCATCTGACTCAGAGTCGTGAAGATGAACTAGTTGTGCCGATGGAATATTTGTGCCTATTGAATATTCATGCTGATGAAAAAAGATTTGATGCATGTCATTCTAACATGGTAATGAGTTTTTTTGCATTAGACTATGATTCGCGGGCATGGAATAGTCGTGTTAATGGAATAGTTGTGCCAAATAAATAGTCATGCTAATGAATGAAGAGATTATACATGTCATTAAGACATGTTAATGACATTATTTTGCATCAAACGCCGAGACATGCTGATGGAATAGTCATTCCGATGGAATAGTCGTTCAGATGGAATAGTCATGGTGATTGAATAGTCATACTGATGAAAGAATATATTATGGATGAAATCCGACATGGTAATTACTTTGTTTTGCATTGGACTCAGACTCGTGCTGATGGAATAGTTGTGCCGATGATATAGGCATGCAGATGGGAATAGTCATGTAAAAGGGAGTAGTTGTGCAGATGGGAATAGTCATACCGATGGGTATAGTCCTGATGACAGAAATAGTCATGGAGATAGGAGTAGTCGGCCTATTTGGAAAATTTGTGCAGATAAAAATAGTCTTGCCCAAGGGAATAGTGATACCGATGAAAATTTTCATGCCGATGAAAATAGTTGTACCGATGGAAAAGAGGAAAGTGTCTTACCGATGGAAAGAGAAAGTGAAGAGACGACTCCTATCATTCTGACAAGATAAGGACTGTATTTTACATCGGACTCATAAGTAAAAATGAAAGAACAGAGATGGTACTAATTAAATACCACCGTACCTAAAAAAATCATTCTCAACAATTATACACACATTTATGTTTTTGTAAAATAATTTTTTTGGTTAATCTAGATTAAGAAATGGGTATGGAGATACAATTGAAATATATGAATATTGAGATGATGGTTCGAGAAGATTTTATAAGCTTTAGTAAACTATGAGGAATTAAAAATGTATCCCATAATTTTAGGGGGAAATTCAAATTTGGGAAAATTGAAGTGAGCGTGAAAAACTTTTGGCTTCCCGCCAATTTTCTCCTATAAAAGGAAATGGTAATTCATACTTTCTGACAAATTGTATTGTTTATAGTATAGGAGAGTGAATCTCCAAGTTTTATTGAGAGAATAAGAGGTTTTAATCTTGTTCTGGTTCTATTTTTCATGACTATTGAATATATGTTTTTCAATGTTGCTGATTTTATTCTATTGTATTCAATTGAATGATCGGACTGAGAAGAATAAAATTGGGAGCATCATACTCAAGGTAATGAGAGTTATTTTTTTACATAGTCCAAGACTATCTTACCTATATTCTGGGTAAGTAAAATAAAAAATGTTTTAAAATTGAACACATTTGGTGAATTGAAATGAATCAATGGTAACATCAGATGTTACAAAAAAATATATTACAATGTTTTACTAAGAGGGTTCACATACACTAGTTGAATTATATCATAGTGATACCAAAGTTTATGGATACATCTAAGTCATTGTAACCAATGGATTTTTTAGTGGATTATATTGTACTAGATCATTTCCAAACCATACCGAGGACATATATATTGTTATTTAATAGTGAACCCTATAAATCATTTTTTACTTTTGATGTCGGTGATTTGTTTCTTAATAGATAATTAAAATCTTTAACATGAGTGGAAGTTTGTTTTAATTATAAAGAAATATAAAATGAAAATAGTATCACTGATTCACCCATCCCCTCTCAGTGATACAATACTCTAATTGGGAACTTTCAATTAGTATCTATGGCAGATTCCCTTCGTTATTAATTGATTATGAAGAACGTGAATTGTGGGAACAGTAATGGTATTCGGGTCGTTGATGGAAATAAATTCATTTCTATAATGATAGAATGTTTCCATATCTCATGTCTATCAGTTATGAGGTTCTTGAAGCTAAAACAATTGGTTTTCCTCCCATTGATTATAGTGCTCCACTTACACCTATTGTCCAGATGTTTCATGAGATTGATTTAATGGCCAAGAATTCTATATTATCATCACATTATGATAGTGAATTCATGAGAGTGAAAGGTTTTGACCTAACTAATTGTATATCAGATAAATTTAAAAACATATTTGAAGGCAATAATTGTTGAGGAATGGAAGGTTACAAATATGGAGATTGAAGTACGAATATTTGAATATGGGTGAGCATAAAACTTTCAGGGAATCCTTTACTAGGGTGAATTAATTTTTTAGTACAATTAGTTGTGTTGGAGAAAAGTTGAATGAATCTAGAGTTGTTGAAAATTTCTTGGGAATCCAACTTGAAAAATTTGATGCAAATGTTTCTTCATTGGAAGAAAGATATTATGAAACATTATCTCTTGAGGATTTTCAAAGCACTCTTATCAAATATGAAATGATAATATAGACTACTATGAAGTGAAAAACAATGGAGGAAAGAGATATTTCCTTCAAGGCTATAAAAAAGAAAATTCAAATAGACTGTTACTGAAGGTGAATCTGTTGAATTTGACTCTGAAAATGAGGTATGTAAAAATCTCAAAGAAATTTTATCCTTGTTTTCTAACAGTGTGAAAATAGGTACAATGAAATACAAAAGGAATCTTCCCTTTAGTTGTTTTGAATGTGAGAATATTGGATAATTTTTGGGTAATAGGATAGTGATATTGAATAAATAAAGACAAGAAGATCATGGAAGAAAAAGAGAGGCAAATGAAGAGAAAAACAATTCTTCAAATCAAATAGAAGATGTTTCTATCCAAATATGAAGAAGAAGAAAAGAGTGGTGCTCAATCCAAAAACTCCATTGAGTATGGTAGTGTAAATACATTCAATTAAATAGGGAATGATCATGAATTCAGAATTAGTAGTTCTAATGAAGAAGAAACTCATCATGAAATGCATTTTAAAGATGAGTTAAAAGAATGTCTAAGAAAGATCAAAAGGCTTGAAAATAAAAAAATGGAAGATAAATGATCAAGAAATGAGGAATGTTTTTCTAGTGAGAACGAAAAGGTGTTTAAAGATATTGATGATTTAAATGTGTCTTTTGAGGATGAAACTAATCTTCATCTGCATTTGAAAATGGAGCTAAAGGAAACAAAAGAAGAGTTTGAACGGGTCCATGAAAAACTCTTTGAAGTTAACAATAAAAGTCATTGTTTCCAAAACTCTATAACTGATGTTGGTGAATTTTCTCATATTGAGAAACAAGATATGGTTTAATAAAAAATACCTTCAAAAAGTGAGAAGACGAATGGAATTGTGTCTAAATATAATATTGATGTGAATGTTATGAATGTGAGTATTATATGAAGAAGTTGAGAACTGATAATGGTGGTGAATACCGTTGTGAAGAGTTTAAATACAATCTTGAGAAGCATGGTATTAATCATGAGTATAGCTCTCCATACACTCCAAAAAAATGGGTTACTTAAAGAAAGAATAGATACCATGTGGAAATGGGAAAACCCATTTTAATTGAGCATGGCCTTTGTCATTACTTTTGGAGAAAATCCATGAGTACTCTTTTTTATATTCAGAAACATTTTTTATATAGGCCTCAATGAGGTATGACACCCTATGAATTGTTTTATTAAAAAACTCTAAGTTTGAAGCACTTTATAGTTTTTGGTAGTCCTTTTATTATAATGAATAATGGTGGAAACTATGGTATGTTTAAGGAAAATGGTGTGGATGGAATATTTCGTGTCTATTCTCTGGACGGAAGAGGGTAAAGATGCTTCCAAAAAGAAAAAAAAGAATTTTTGATTCAGTTTACGTAAAAGTAATTGATATATATGAGAAAGGGAAACATTTTCATGATGTAAATTATGTTATGAAAGATGAAGAATATAATACTGATTAGGATACAAACAACCATAATCCTAATAAAGGTGAAGAATCAGACATATCTTTTTCTATTGATGAGGAAGACAATTAAAAATCTTATTTAAGGATGAGGAAACTCGTATAAGCACAAAATATAATTGGTGATAAACATGAGAAGGTTCAAAAAGAAGAACAACTATTCCAATTACACATACATATTTTTATTCAAAAGTGGAACCTAATGATGTGAAGAAGACTTTTTGCATCTATAATGGGTTCAATCCATGAATGATGAATTTGATAAAATTGAATAGAATATTACTTGGGAACTCATACCCTATCCTGAAAACAAAAACATCTTTTCCACAAAATGGGTTTTCCGAAACAAGAAGTATCAAAAAGGTGAGGTTATAAGAAACAAACAAAGTTTTATTTTTTAATGATATTTACAGATGGAGGCTATTTCTTTTGATGAAACCATTGCTCCAGTGGAAAGACTCGAAAAAATAAGAATATTTCTTACTATTTATGAACAACGAAGATGTAAGATATATTTAGTGGATTGTTAAATCTGCATTCCTAAATAGTTTTTTTAATGAGAGATTTATATTGAACAACCTTGTTGGTTTTTTATCGTAAAAGATGATGGTTATGTTTGGTGATTGAAAATGGAATTATATGGCATAAAACAATCTCTTTGGGAATGGTATTCCAAATTGGATTTGTCCTTAAGAAAGATAAATTTTAATAAAGGGATATTGGATAACAATATTTACATCAGAAAAATTCAAGAGTATTACTTCATTAGAATTTTTTAGGTTGATAACATTATCTTTCCAAGGAATGATGAAGGAAGATGTGAATGATTTTCCGAATAAATGATTTTTTTTTTTAAATTTCAATGCTATGAAAAATGAAATATTTTCTTTGGTTTCAAATCCAACAAGAGAAAGAAAAAAAATTTATCTCCCAAGAAACGTATAAAAAAGAACATCTCAAAAGGTTTGGAATGGAAAACTAAAAATAAGTTTCTACACCTATTTTAGTGGGAACACATTTAAGAAGATATGGTGAAGGAAAATAAGTTGATCAAAAATAGTATCGGAAGATGATTAGATGCCTCTTTTATTTGACTGCCTCAAGATATGACATTGTTTATATTGTTACCCTATGTGAATGATTTCAAATTGAACCAAATGAGTTAGATTTAGTTGATGTAAAAAAGAATTCTCAGATACATCAAAGGCAAAACACATTTTGGAATCTTATATGATAGCTCAAATTTTATTGAATTGTTTCAGTATTCAAATGCAGATTGGGTAGGAAATGTTGATGATTGAAGATCCACATTTGGTGTATTCATTCTGGGAAAGAATTATGTTTGTTGGAATTCAACTAAATAAAACTCAGTAACAATTAGTATAGATGAAGTAGAGTATTTTTATTCAACTAAATCCGTTACTCAATATAAAACCCAACTTTTATTACAAACTTAAACATGATTTATTACATAATACTTCACTAGATACAACAAATAATATCAAGAGGTTTAGTGTGTTTGGGGCTTAGGATCATTACATAAAAACATAAAACAAGAAATACAACATCTTTATTCAAAACATCCTTTATATGACCACTACATTCCCTCGTGCTTAGCATTTCATGGGATAACCTGAGGAAATGCGTAAGTAAAGGGTGAGCTATAATGCCCAGTAAGGGAGTACACATGGAATAACATGAAGAGTACAATACATGTTAGGAAATAGGCATATCAATAGAGAAAAAGATAAACATGAACATAAAGGCATGATAAAGCATGATAATCATAACATGGAAATGTGGCAACAACACTTAACATGGAATTAGCATGAGCCAAGGCTCATTGCACATAAAGAATGAGTAAACCCTCATTGCTCATGAAGCACGAGTAAACTCTCATTGCACTTGAATTAGCATGAGTCAACACTCATTGCACATGACGTATCATGATACTATACTTTACCCAATGCATTGGATCTCTATAAGGGCGCACCCTTCTTAAACATTTCATTTCATGCATAAGTGTGCCACAAGGATCATAAAACATGGATTCATAAAACATAATCATTTATTACACAATAATGATATGTGGAATTCATAAATTAAACTTTACAATCAATATGAAAATTTTCATAATGTTGAATACCCTTGATGGATAAATGGGCATTGTATTTACAATGACATTGGCTTTAGAAAATCGGTGCGATTTCGGCAGTGTAACGGCGTGACATAAGAATTCATAAAAATGGTTGATGAGAGAGAAATGGGTTCCTCATAATATTTACATGTAATGGACAGTAATTAGTTCATATAGATACATGTCCCAACAATTGAAATGGAATATATATTCATGATACAAAAGTATTGCTTGAATGTAAAAGAAGAGAGAGAAGTTCTTTTCGGAATTTCGGCATAGTAACGGGTGTACATGGGAGGAATTTAATTAGATAGAAAGGGGTCTCCCATAATTAATAAAATAAGAGGGAAGTATGGCGGAGGTGTGAAAACATACCCCAACAATCATAATTGAAATTAAAAGGGCAATACAACTTAAAGAAAATTGACAAAATGAGAAAGGAATAAAAAACCCTTACTTGGAAGTGTGCTTCCAAAGGCTAGATAGAGGCTTGTGAGAGGCTTCTTGGGAACTTGGGGAACCTTGGGAGGATTATAGAGAGAGTAGGGTAGAGTTTGGAACAACTCCAAGGAATTTTAGTGAAGAGGAAGTGGGAGCTTGGGTGGGTTTATATAGGAAAGGTGAGAGAATTCTTTATTATTTAGGTTTGGGACCCCTTATATTAAACTATTCCAAACCAAAAACCATCCCATGGTTTTTGCCCATGGTTTCTGGAAAAGGAAAGAGGAAAAAAATATTTTACAAGTCCAAGGTCCGAACTTATTAAAATATTAGGGTTGCTTATGTGGAGGTGAGTCACACTCCCATGGAAAATTAATTTAAAAAGGCAAAGTGTTGAATAAGTCTTGAGGGGTTCATTAATGCTTTGAAAAGTAAGTAAAACAAACCCAAAATCACATTATTTTAATGATAAATTATATATTGTCCGAACATAAGGATTATGATATTTTATTACATTACCATTGGGTCATTATGATGTCATAAAACACATTATATATTTAAACGGTATTTAATTTTTACCCAAATATTTGACTGTCTCAGAAAATTATGAAAAATTCACCGTTGGATAATTTCGACGTCCTGATTCTATAAATGACATTTATTTTATATAAAAAAATTTCTAAATATGTTAATTTTCACTTTTAATATAAAAACTAACATTTATCGAAAATTCACGGGTTTTGACAGAAATAGATTTCAAACCTTAATATAAAATTGTAATTTCATTTATAAAATTATAATATCATTTATTTAATAAAAATTAATTTAATAATATTATTATTATTTTATTAAAATATTATTTAATTCAAAAATACCTTAATTTAATAAAATAGATTTCTTAATTAAATAATAACTAAAATCACTATTTGTACTTTAAAAACTATTTACAACGTATCAAAAATGATTATAAATTATATTCATTATTATATACAAAAAAATAATGTACATTAACATAGTACTACTTATTTGATACATAACCCCTTAAAACAGTCGCATAATACCTGAGGGTAAGGTGTGCGATGGTGACAGACTCTTGGGGTGGCTCGGATAACGTCGCTCGATTGGTAATCTCTATCAACTTCCACTTTTCCCGTAGACGGTCCTGTTCGAGCTTGACATGTTGAAGATCAGCTTGGGATTTGTCTAGGGAGAATCCCAAGGATGCCACCTCTTTTTCGAGCTCTGAAAAATGGGCTTCGTATGGGGCGATTCTACTGGATGAGGCCATCGCTTCTTTTTTTCTGAGTAAATTGGATTTGATAAGGTCCTATATTTATACTAATAATGTGATCGCTGTCCAACGACTATAAAAGTAATGGTCGCAACTCTTATCATAAGACCAAAGAATTTGACATCTTATAAAAACATTTTTTATAAAGATACATTTAATTGGATCAAGAGGGATTTTCCATTAATGAAACTTTGGGTCATTACAATATTCCCCCCTTAAGAAATTTCGCCCTCGAAATATTCCATTTCCCACACTAAAACATATGTGGGTAACTCAGCTTCATCTTTTCCTCTGATTCCCAAGTTGTTTCTTCAAACTTGTGGTTTCTCCACAAAACCTTGACGAGGAGAATTGACTTATTTTGTAGAACGTTTTCTCTACGATCTAATATCTTTACTGGTTTATCCTTATAAGAAAAATCATCTTCCAATTGTACCACCTCGGAAGAGAGTACATGTGAAGGGTCTGGTATATACTTCCTTAAGAGGGATACATGAAAGACATCATGCACCTTGGCCATAGTAGGTGGAAGTGCTAGTCGATAGGTCATAGCCCTAACACGATCAAGAATCTCGAAGGTGCCGATGTACCTTGGACTTAACTTCCCTTTCTTTCCAAACCTCATGATCTTCTTCCATGGAAATATGCGTAAAAACACCATGTCTCCAACTTTAATCTTAAGGTCTCATCGACGATTATCAGTATAACTCTTCTGTCGACTCTGGGATGCCTTGATATGCTGCTGAATGGTTTTCACCTTCTCTACCATTTTTCTCGACCATTACTGGTCCAAGAAGCTTGCGTTCACCGACCTCATCCCAACATGCTGGTGTTCGGCACCTTTTACCATACAGGGCTTCATATGTTGCCATTTGGATTCTCGATTGGAAACTATTGTTATAAGAGAACTCAACCAGAGGATGATGTTGATCCCATCCCCTTTTAAAGTCCATTGAAAATGCTCTTAACATATCCTCAAGTGTTTGGATAGTCCACTCAGATTGGCCATCAGTTTGAGGATGATAGGCCGTACTGAAGTTCAGTTCAGTATTCAGAGCATGTTGAAGACTCTTCCAAAACATAGAGGTGAATATTGGATCTCGGTCAGACACAATAGATAGTGGTACTCCATGCAACCTTAAAACATCCCTGATATATATCTATGCCAGCTGATCCAATGAGAAATCCTTTCGAATAACAATGAAGTGTGAAGACTTTGTAAGACGATCCATAACAACCCAGATTGCATTGTTTCCTTTGGATGTCTTTGGAAGTCCGGTGACAAAGTCCATGGTGATCTTCTCCCATTTCCATTCTGGTATGGGAAATGGTTGCATCATCCCCTTAGACTTCTGCCTCTCTGCCTACACTTGCTGACACACCAGGCACATTGATGTATATTCGGCGATCTCCTTCTTCATATTATCCCACCAAAAGTTTTCTTGTAGATCTCGATACATCTTTGTGTTCACTGGGTGAATAGAGAAATTTGAACTATGTGCATCATCCAAAAGTTCCTTCTTCAGCTCCGGACTTTATGGAAGACATAGTCTTTTCCCAAACCGCACAATTCATTCTTCATTAACATTAAACTCCGAGGATTTCCCCTTTTTGATAGCTTCCACATTTTCCTTAATTCCCACATCATCCGTTTGAGCATCCTTTATCCTTTCCAAAATAGATGGTTGAGAAATCATTTGTAAAAGGATTGATGATTTTCCCTTCTTTATGATTCCCATGTCCATCTTCATCAAGTCTAAGAATATTGGATCCTTCTCAATTCTCATCATTGATAGAATCGCTGGAACCTTTCTACTTAGAGAATTTTCCCCCTTGTTCTCTTTCCTAGGGTGGTAATGTATAGAATAGTAATAATCCTTGATGAGCTCTACCCATCTTCTCTGGCGCATATTACGCTCTTTCTGTGTGAATATATATTTAAGTCTCATGTGGTTAGTATATATCTCACATTTCTCTCCATAGAGATAATACCGCCAGATTTTCAAAGCAAAGATCGCCGCCGCCAACTCCAGATCATGCATTGGATAGTTTCGCTCATTGATTTTCAACTTCCTTGAGGCATAGGATATCACTTTATCATTCTGCATCAGCACACATCCTAAGCCCTTCTTCGAAGCATCACTGAATTCCACAAAAATCTCCACCCTTGTGGGTAAAGTGAGCACGAGTGCAGTGATAAGCATCCTTTTCAACTCCTTGAAGCTTTCTTCGCATTCATCACTTCAAGAAAACATTAATCCCTTTGAAGTTAGCTTGATAATAGGGTTGGACAATCGTGATAAATTTCTCACAAATCGTCGATAAAATCCAGTTAACCCCAAGAAGATATGGATATCCGTTACCAATATTGGCCTCAGCCATCCCTCAATTGCATCTGTTTTGGAGGGATCCACAGATATACCATTTCTTGTGATGATATGGCCCAAGAATGAGACCTCCTTCAACCAGAACTCTCACTTGTTGTACATTGCTAGAGCTTTTCCTTGAGCAAAGTCTCTAGTACAGTTCTTAAATGCTCCTCATAGTCCTCATTGGTTTTGGAGTATATTAAAATATCATCTATAATGACTACCACAAATTTGTCAAGGTAATATCTAAAGACTCTATTCATCAAGTCTATGAATATTTCTGGAGCATTGGTGAGTCCAAAAGGCATTACTATGAATTAATTTTGCCCGTATCTTGTACGAAAAGCAGTCTTGGGGATATCTTCATTCTTCACCCTTACTTGATAATATCATGACCGCAAGTCCACCTTGGAGAAGTACTGTGCTCCACTCATGTAGAGACCCGAAGCTTGACGTACATTGACATTACATTACATTTGTGGAATACTTAGTACATAACAAAAACACACACACAAGGATCGTAATAGTTTAGTGTCTTTGGAAACTCGGAATATAATCTTCTAGTCGTGGTGAAAGATCTTCAACATCTCCCATAATGATCTTCTTTTTTTTTACATAAAACCTTTATTTATATCCTGGGGAAAAGAAAACATAAAAGGGTGAGCTCAAATGCTCAGTAAGGGTAAACAAAATAAATATCAATCACATCATATTCATAATAACATAACATTTTGGAAATCTTAACCTGCAAAAGAGATCATAATTTCATAACATGGGATAAATCATAGTAGTGAAATGAAATCCCAATAATAATAACTTAAAACATGAAACTTTGTGGCATACACACATAATCATAGAGAATCATTTCTTATTAGTCAAGACTAATTTCCAAGACTATCTTAGTGGAGAAAGTCCCTTTCTGAACCGAGTCACCCACGTTTTTGTCCTGTTTCACTGAACCGGTATAACCTACCATTCCAGCCATGTCTATCTCATGAGATATAAAATCTTTACCCAATGCATTGGAGGGAGATATAGGTCCCACCCATCTCTTAATGATACCATTCTTATGTGTGCCACAAAATCATAAACCATACATCATAGCATAACCCATGTAATAAAAAATGGGATTCTTAAACATTGTGACATCATAAAACAATTCATATAAGATAAAGGAATATATAAAAATAATTCCATCACAACACAATCAAATCAATGTAATAATAGGTATAAAAACAGAACCCTTTATTATCTTAGATGGAAAATAATTTTGATAAAACACTTGAACTCCATTCTTGAGGAAAATATCCTTTCTTCTTCAGAAACACTTTTCCTTTCTTAATATGTCGTACAATTATAAACTAAAAGAAGTTGATTAATAATAAACGTGAAAACTTTTAAAGGATGCTTCTTTGAAATAATGTTTTAAAAATCCATTTATGCCGTATAAGTTTGAAAAAACATTCTTCTCGTACTTTTGTCAGAAAAGTCAAAAAGTACCTCGTATGAAAAACGATAAAAGATTCCTTTCATATCATTTACTAAAAACTCACCGAAGGGTAAAATTGGATATAAACTATTTTATAAGGATATAAATATTACATTTTGAGGAAACATGGATGTGGATGATAAAATACACCCCAGTAAATAACAAAGTATAAACAATCTCGGATAAAAATGAGATTGTGATATTTCCCTTACCTTATGTCCGATATGCTTTGTACGTATCCGAACCTCCTGTATAATGATTTAAATAATGTCATTAACTTATTACAGATTCATATTCATTGTTATGATATCATATATGGTTCACTTATGATTTATATTACCCGTTCTTTTCTAAATTCCATGTTAAAGAAGCGTTTTGGGTAAAATCGTTTCATTTATCGTAGGTGTTTGGACTTGTTGTTCTTGACATTATTATTACTTATATCATGATTTACTTACTTCCAGAATATAAAACATGATTTATATATCATATATATTCAGTATATATATATATATATATATAATAGATAGATAAATGAAATGAAACACACTGTTCATGGAGACGGTAGTCCGTACGTACGCATGAACGCTGCTTTCCTTTCCTTATTTTCTTGAATGGAAGTAAGTAGATGACATACATATATACATAAATCCAGTAGCTTTATAATGTCATATATTTAATTATTATTTCTTATATATATTTTATAATCATTCTTAAATGGTTAACATGGAGAATAATCTCATCGCGTCGTGGAGACGGTAGTCCGTACGTACACACGAGCGATGATATCATTCTCATGTTCGTGAACTTGTGTTGAAGTGTATGTATACTATTTCTGTATCAATATCACTTTATAATAATCATATATAGTTATTATTTACACCATTGTACCCTTCCAACTAAGGTGGTGGTGGAAAATAGATTTCCCCACGGCGTGGAGACGGTATTCCGTACGTACGCACGCGCGGTGATTTCGTTTTCCGTAGGATGGATAGATGGTGAAATAGAATTGTTTCATACATATAATAACATATCCGTATATTATTGATACTGATGTAATTACTTTATAATGAAACAACCTAAGAAGAAGAAGTGGAAGAAGAAATAAAGGTGAAATGATCGGTAACGGAAATTACCTCTTCTTTCAAGCGCCTCTTTGAGACCACCTCTTAGGGCACTAAAATTGGTCTTTGAGGAAGACAAAAACCTCTAGGATGTTTCTATGGAAGTGGAGAAGAGAATTTGGCAGGGTTTGGCCGATCATGAAGGCTCAACGTTGTGTGAGGAAGAGAGGGGGGAGGTGCCCTTTTATAAGGGAGGAGAGGGGCACCTTTGGAATAACTAAAACTATTATTTTATTATAAAGTCAAGTTCGGTTTTAAATAGATCCAAATTGATTTATTTCGAGGCTAAAGTGGGGATGGGTCGAAATCCTATCATCCAATAGGATTTAGACAAGTTTAGGCTATTATTTTAACCTTATTAATTAGATTTAACTCTAAGTTAAATAATGTAACTTTTACCGTGTCTTTTTGTTTTCTTACACTATATGGTAAATAAACATACTATATCAAGACAAAAGAACCCCAAGTTGTTTATTATTAATATATATAATCTTATCTAAGTAATTTGGCCGAACCGTAGATTTTTAGGAATAAAATAACAATTAATAATATAATATTTGTTTTAAAAACTATTTTATGTCAATTTTGACACTATTTGGTACATGATTTTTATGAAATTCATAACAGAATGATAAGTTCGAACCAAGTTACTTAAATCAACAATAACATATCATATTAACCTAGAAAATTAGTGTAAGTCATAAAAAGTCTCAAATTACATTTATTTGGGCATTTATGTCAATATTTCATTAATAAGACAATTACTGCGTCATCTTTGTGTCATAATAAATGATAATTATTTAATCCCTAAAAATTCTAAATAAATTCCTATGATGTAGATAATTGTATTATCGTTCTGGAGACTATTCATGTTTGAAGTTTCATGAAGTTTATCACTAGATTAAAATTATTATACTTATAAGATTTAAGAAAGTGACATGTTGTCACATTCTTTGGTTTTAATAATAATTAAATTATTTTCATTGAAAAAATTTAATTAAATGAATCTAATCCGACCCTTAGGTGATATGGGTCGATTTTTAGTCATCCAATAGTATTTTGACATTTTTAGGGTAATTTTGAAATATTATATTTACCCTTAATTACCCGATTTACCTTTAACTATGGTAAATAAAATTTACCGTAGTTACTATTCATAATTCCCAAAAATAAAAAGTACTCTATTAACATAATTTGGACCCACTTATTCCAAATATGGAATCCATTTTTTAAAATTAAATACACAGAAGTTGATGAAATTAAATTAAAATTAATCCCATTTTAGAATAAAAACGGGTACTTGTTTAAAACATTGCAAAAGATTGAATTGATTTAACCTAAGAATTCAAGGTAAAATCAATGCTAATGACATACATTATATTAAATGGTAAAAATATATTCTATTTATACCTTAAAACCATTCAATATTATAATTTAACCACATAAGATATTACGATGAAAAAAGTTGTTTTTAATTAAAATATAGCGTGTTTTTACTATTCATTAAAATATGAAAGTTATCAGAAAAATATCCAAACATTATATAATGTAAATTTTTATATCCTGATTCAAAAGAAGAATTTTATTTTGTCAAATTGAAAATATAAAAATGTCAAAAACTAGATTTAAAGTCGGTGCGCCATCAAAAGGCGACAAACCGGCATTTTTTTAAAAATACTTATTTTACCCGAAAATTTTATTTTGTTCTTATACCATGTTCTAGAAATGTGTAAGATGAATAATAATGTTATAAAATTCAAAATTTAGTTAACACTATTCATAACGGCTAGTTCATGACAATATTATAATAATATATCGTTGTTTATTAAAACCCAGTATTGCGTACAACACACGCTATCGAGGAAGGTCGCGATTGTGTGTAATGCAAGTCAAGTTAGGGTTGCGTGTTGTGAAAGAATCCTTTGTTGTTTCGTATAACATAATCCAACCATATTTCATTTATACATTGAATATATATATATATACTCAATGTTGCGCAGAATAACTATTATCAAAATTGTGTGTAACACGATCCAAGAATAGTGTTGCGTATACTGCAAGCTAATATGGTGTTGCGTATAGCGAAAGGTAATATTGGTGTAGAATACAACACAAGACATTAATGAAATTAAAAGAATATTTTTCATAAAATCTCGGGGTGTTACATTCTACCCCCCTTAAAATGAATTTCGCCCTCGAAATTCGTTGGGGTTATAAATGGTTTACTATTCGAAAGTTTCTTTAATAGAAACCCACATCGTAAAAAGGAATACCAAAACCAATCTTTAAAAACAAAAGTATGAAACGTAACGGTTACCCAAATAAACTAATCACTGGGTTTCCACATAGGTGAAAATATGGATATGGAAGAAAAATCTAACCATCATGTTCTAATGGAGAGTGGTAGAGAACATGGCTATTGAAAAGCCAGCAATCACAAAGCCATAAATTTGTGATGATCTAAGGTACCATCTGATTCATCAGATATAAGAGCACTACAACAAAATTTTTGGTTTTCAACATCATTTCCCTAATGTTGATGAAATTGGAATTAGAAGAAATACTTTCGTGATTTTGGTATAGTCTCACCGTTTGTCGTTCTTTGGACAATTTCCACTTCATCTCTTAAAGAAATGAAGTTGAATTTGTCATTCGTGATGTGTTAGCAGATCATGTGATAGAATGATGGGTCATTCCATCTCTTTCAAACAAAAGGTTAACAAAAGTTATAAGTCCATCTTATGGTTAATCGTATATGGTTCCAAAAATGAACTTATACTTCATATATCATACCGCTTAATAAAATAAAACTAGTTTCTACTAAACAGGGACTTCCTGTAGGCCAGTGGTAGGTTATAAAGGCCAGTCGCACTTCGATTGTGGGTTTGATTCCCATAGCCTTGTCTGATTCGATGGGATGTCTCCCGTCCTGCAGGTTGTCCTTTTTCAAAAGCTATATTACTATAACATCCCATCGATAATATCGAGAAAAAAAACATTTTATCCGAACTTATGTCCAACAGAATCCATTCTAATCTTTAGGCTTATCTAAAATACTTCGGTCCAAGCTCATAGTATAAAGAAAATTATTACTTGAAATGTCGTCAACCAAGCATGTGAATACCATCATTTATCCCCCATATATCTTGTTGGTCACATTCCAATCATGTGAATATCTTAATGATGTATTCTCTTGAAAAATGAATACCCATTAAGCCTTAGTGAAAACATGAATGTTGTCAAAAGTTAACTCTTTCCACATACCAAAATCCAAAAATTCTATATACTCAAACCATGATATAACCTTATCCTTATATCAGTCATGATCTCATGAATACTATCAAACATTTAATTTTCTCCTTATCCCTTCATTATGCGCATATCATCTACATTCCAAAAATATCTGAATAACCTTTCATGGATACTGGTAACATTTATCATACACTTTCAAAACTCAAGGAAAGACAACAGTGTAACAATCCATAGATGTCTCTTTATTCCATAGTAGCATGAGATTACTTATACAACATTACACATGATAAACATGTAATCATTCCACTACATTCTTAAACCATTGACCGAGCTTCAACAATTATTTCATCTCAAATATCATTTGTAGTCTCTTCATCATCATCCACATAAATAATACCCAAACGACCATACTGATTCTCTTCATGAGACTTTCCCTTAGGGAATTGGTTTGAATAATGCCCGTACATTCCACATTTAAAACATTTAACCATTGCTGATGTCGTACCAATACCATTATCCTCATCCCTGGTGTTAACTGAACCTTTTCCTTTTCACTTAATGGCTTTGTGTCCTTCTTTTCCACACCCAAAGAATCTTCCAGTTCCTTTGAAACATTCTCCTTGATGCATCTTCCCACATGATTTAGATAGGAGAAATTGAACTTTCTTTCCTCTATGATCATCATGAAACTCCATCTTTCTCTTATTAGCCGAGTCAGGAATCTTACCAAATTTTACTTTATTGATCATATTATGAGATTGATGATTCGGCATAATTATTATGTTTGGACTTCCAAATCCCATTTCATTTTATTTCTCATGAAGAATATCATTCCATTGTCCATCATATCCTCCATTATCGTGAATCATCTTGTTTCCAGCCATTTTCTAAAACCCAAAAAGAATAGTGTGAGAGGTAAAAAGCATAATAATGGGGGAGTAACTTCAATATCTAACATCTTTGGTTTAATCTAATATTGTTACCATAGTTCTAGGACTATATCCTATACGTATACTTATCCTTAGGGGAATCCCTAGACATACCTTAGAAATATCTCTAGGGATCTCACTAACGTTTTCGCATCCTAGTTTCCAAAGGTTGACTAAACCTTTCCTCTGATACCAACTATAGAGACCTGAAGCTTGACGTACATTGACATTACATTACATTTGCGGAATACGTAGTACATAAAAAAAACACACACACAAGGATCGTAATAGTTTATTGTCTTTGGAAACTCGGAATATAATCTTCTAGTCGTGGTGAAAGATCTTCAACATCTCCCACAAAGATCTTCTTTTTTTTACCTAAAACCTTTATTTATATCCTAGGGAAAAGAAAACATAAAAGGGTGAGCTCAAATGCTCAGTAATGGTAAACAAAATAAATATCAATCACATCATATTCATAAGAACATAACATTTTGGAAATCTTAACCTAAAAAAGAGTGCATAATTTCATAACATGGGATAAATCATAGTAGTGAAATGAAATCCCAATAATCATAACATAAAACCTGAAACTTTGTGGAATACAGACATAATCATAGAGAATCATTTCTTATTAGTCAAGACTCATTGCCAAGACTATCTTAGTGGACAATGTCCCTTTCTGAACTGAGTCACCCCCGTTTCAGTCATGTTTCACTGAACCGGTATAACCTACCATTCCAGCCATGTCTATCTCATGAGATATAAAATCTTTACCCAATGCATTGGAGGGAGATATAGGTCCCACCCATCTCTTAATGATACCATTCTTATGTGTGCCACAAAATCATAAATCATACATCATAGCATAACCCATGTAATAAAAAATTGGGATTCTTAAACATTGTGACATCATAAAACAATTCATATAAGATAAAGGAATTCATAAAAATAATTCCATCACAATATAATCAAATCAATGTAATAATAGGTATAAAAACAGAACCCTTTATTATCTTAGATGGAAAATAATTTTGATAAAACACTTGAACTCCATTCTTGAGGAAAATATCCTTTCTTTTTCAAAAACACTTTTCCTTTCTTAACATGTATTAAAATTATAAACTAAAAAAAGTTGATTAAAAATAAACTTGAAAACTTGTAAAGGAAGCTTCTTGGAAATAATTTTTTAAAAATCCATTTATGCCATATAAGTTTAAAAAAACATTCTTCTCGTACTTTTGTGGGAAAAGTCAAAAAGTACCTCGTATGAAAAACGACACAAGATTCCTTTCATATCATTTACTAAAAACTCACTGAAGGGTAAAATTGGATATAAACTGTTGTATAAGGATATAAATATTACATTTTGAGGAAACATGGATGTGGATGATAAAATACACCCCAGTAAATAACAAAGTATAAACAATATCAGATAAAAATGAGATAGTGATATTTCCCTTACCTTATGTCCGATATGCTTTATACATATCCGAACCTATTTTATAATGATTTAAATAATGTCATTAACATTTTAATAAATCATATTCATTGTTATGATATCATATATGGTTCACTTATGACTTTATATTACCCGTTCTTTTGTAAATTTCATGTTAAAAAAGCGTTTTGGGTAAAATCGTTTCATTTATCGTAGGTGTTTAGACTTGTTGTTCTTGACATTATTATTACTTATATCAGGATTTACTTACTTCCAGAATATAAAACATGATTTATAAATCATATATATTCAGTATATATATATAATAGACAGATAAATGAAATGAAACACACCGTTCATGGAGACGGTAGTCTGTACGTACGCATGAACGCTGCTTTCCTTTCCTTATTTTCTTGAATGGAAGTAAGTAGATGACATTCATATATACATAAATCCAGTAGCTTTATAATTTCATATATTTCATTATTATTTCTTATATATAATTTATAATCATTCTTAAATGGTTAACATGGAGAATGAATCTCATCGCGTCGTGGAGACGGTAGTCCGTACGTACGCACGAGCGATGATATCGTTCTCATGTTCGTGAAAATGTGTTGAAGTGTATGTATACAATTTCAGTATCAATATCACTTTATAATAATCATATATAGTTATTATTTACACCATTGTACCCATCCAAGTTAGGTGGTGGTGGAAAATAGATTTCACCACGGCGTGGATACGGTATTCCGTACGTAGGCACGCGCGGTGATTTCGTTTTCCGTAGGATGGATAGATGGTGAAATAGAATTGTTTCATACTTATAATAAAATATCAGTATATGAGTGATACTGATGTTATATCTTCATAATGAAACAACCTAAGAAGAAGAAGTGGAAGAAGAAATAAAGGTGAAAGAATTGGTAACAGAAATTACCTCTTCTTTGAAGCGCCTCTTTGAGACCTCCACTTAGGGCACTAAAATTGGTCTTTGAGGAAGAACAGAACCTCTAGGATGTTTCTAGGGAAGTGGAGAAGAGAATTTGGCAGGGTTTGGCCGAGCGTGAAGGCTCAACGTTGTGTGAGGAAGAGAGGGAGGAGGTGCCCTTTTATAAGGGAGGAGAGGGGCACCTTTGGAATAACTAAACTATTATTTGATTATAAAGTCATGTTCGGTTTTAAATAGATCCAAATTGATTTATTTAGAGGCTAAGGTGGGGATGGGTCGAAATCCTCTCATAAAATAGGATTTAGAAAAGTTTAGGTTATTATTTTAACCTTATCAATTAGATTTAAGTGTAAGTTAAATAATTTAACTTTTACCGTGTCTTTTTGTTTTCTTACACTATATGGTGAATAAACTTACTATATCAAACCAAAAGAACCCCAAGTTGTTTATTATTAATATATATAATCTTATCTAAGTCATTTGGCCGAACCATAGATTTTTAGGAATAAAATAACAATTAATAATATAATATTTGTTTTAAAAACTATTTTATGTCAATTTTGACACTATTTGGTACATGATTTTTTTGAAATTCATAACAGAATGGTAAGTTCGAACCAAGTTACTTAAATCAACAATAACATATCATATTAACCTATAAAATTAGTGTAAGTCATAAAAAGTCTCAAATTACATTTATTTGGGCATTTATGTCAATATTTCATTAATAAGACAATTACTGCATCATCGTTGTGTCATAATAAATGAAAATTATTTAATCTCTAAAAATTCTAAATAAATTCCTATGATGTAGATAATTGTATTAGCTTTCTGGAGAATATTCAGGTTTGATGTTTCATGAAGTTTATCAGTAAATTAAAATTATTATACTTATAAGATTTAAGAAAGTGACATGTTGTCACATTCTTTGGTTTTAATAATAATTAAATTATTTTCATTGACAAAATTTAATTAAATGAATCTAATCCGACCCTTAGGTGATATGGGTCGATTTTTAGTAATCCAATAGGATTTTTACATTTGTTAGGGTAATTTTGAAATATTATATTTACCCTTAATTACCCGATTTACCTTTAACTATGGTAAACTAAATTTACCGTAGTTACTATTCATAATTCCCAAAAAAAAAAGTAGCCTATTAACATAATTTGGACCCACTAACTCCAAATATGGAATCCATTTTTTAAAATTCAATACACAGAGGTTGCAGAAATTAAATTAAAATTAATCCCATTGTCGAATAAAAATGGGTTTTTGTTTAAAACATTGCAAAAGATTGAATTGATTTAACCTACGAATTCAAGGTAAAATCAATGCTAATGACATACATTATATTAAATGGTAAAACTATATTCTATTAATACTTTAAAACCATTCAATATTATAATTTAACCACATAATATATTATGATGAAAAAAGTTGTTTTTAATTAAAATATAGCGTGTTTTTACTATTCATTGAAATATGAAAGTTATCGGAAAAATATCAAAACTTGATCTAATGTAAATTTTTATATCCTGATTCAAAAGAAGAATTTTATTTTGTCAAATTTAACTTATAAAAATGTCAAAAACTAGATTTAAAGTCGGTGCTCCATCAAAACGCGACAAACCGGCATTTTTTGAAAAATACTTATTTTACCCGAAAAATTTATTTTGTTCTTATACCATGTTCTAGAAATGTGTAAGATGAATAATAATGTTATAAAATTCAAAATTTAGTTAACACTATTTATAATGGCTAGTTCATGACAATATTATAATAATATATCGTTGTTTATTAAACCCCAGTATTGCGTACAACACACGCTATCGAGGAAGGTCGCGATTGTGTGTATTGCAAGCCAAGTCAGGGTTGCGTGTTGTGAAAGAATCCTTTGTTGTTTCGTATAACAGAATCCAACCATATTTCATTTATACATTGAATATATATATATATGCTCAATGTTGCGTAGAATAACTATTATCAAAATTGTGTGTAACACGATCCAAGAATAGTGTTGTGTATACTGCAAGCTAATACTGTGTTGCGTATAGCGCAAGGTAATCTTGGTGTAGAATACAACACAAGACATTAATGAAATTAAAAGAATATTTTTCATAAAATCTCGTGGTGCTACAACTCAGCTGATCAAACAAGTAATCGATTATTGGGAGAGGATACTTGTTCTTTATCGTGATTTTGTTATGTTCACGATAATCGATGCAGAGCCGCATTGACCCATACTTCTTCTTGACGAAGAGGACTGGTGCACCCCATGGTGAAGCACTTGGGCGTATAAACCCTTTATCCAGATTCTCCTGTAGTTGTTTCTTCAGCTCTTCAATCTCAACAACAACCATTCTATATGCAGTCTTGGATATTGTTAATGCCCCAGGTATAAGTTCAATTGAGAACTCAACATCTCTTCAAGGAGGAAGACCAGGCAGTTCCTCGGGAAACACTTCCATGAATTCCCTCACAATAGGAATTTCTTCATGGATGGTTTCTTCTTTGGACTCAATCATCTGAGCCAGATACGCGTGCTCATAGGGCAGTAATATCTATGCTTGAGATGGTGGAGCTAAAGGAGATTCATCTTCCTCCTGACTCTTATAAAGAATCGGGGGGGGGGGGTCGATTCTCCATATGGAGTATGATTTCCCTCTCCCGAAAATTTATGTTGTCTCTATATAAGGAAAACCAATCCATGCCAAGAATTTCATCAAATTCCACCAAAGGGAGTATGACGAGGTTCGCCGGGAAATTCAATCCACATATTATAACAGGGGAGGACTTATATTCATGGAATTCAATGATTTCCCCATTTACCGTACTCACCGACATCATTACTTCCATGATTTGTGGTGGTGCTAGGATTGTTCTACTAAACTTTCGAGATATAAAAGAATCCGTAAAACCTGAATCAAAAAGTACGTTCGCTATTCTTGAATGAATAACTTGTGTTCCTGTCACCACTTCGTTTTCGGGGTTCACTTCGGCAGAAGTGATGGAAAAAGCTCTTCCTTGCTGTCTTGGAGGTTGTTGGTTACCTCCGATAACCCTTGGATGAGGGCACTAATTTGAAAAATGACCCAGTTCTTTGCATTTATAGAATTGAACAACGCGTTGAGGTTCGAATGGAGCATTCCTCTCCTCTGTCATAGCCGCGGGTCCTTCTTGCCGACAGTTAATAGCTAGGTGCCCTTCTCTTCCACAACTGAAACATTTTCTCATCCCCTTAAGGAAATTTCCAGGGTGCTTCTTTCTACACTTTTGGCAAGTGGGGTGCTGTAACTTCTTAGCGCCGTTGGATTTATCCATCGGACCACCAGAATTGAAGTCTACCTTACGCTTCTTGTCCCCATGATACCCCAGGGATTCTTCGATCTCCATTTCTTCCTTGAGGGCACATCGGACAATTTCCTCATAGCTGTCGAAGTCACGGATCGCTAATGCTTTCCGCAATCTAGGCTTCATCCCCTCAAAGAAGCGGTCAACCTTGCATTCGGGGGTAACGAAAAATCCAGAAGCGTGTCGTGCAAGCCTTGTGATGTTTTCCTTGTATGCTCCAACAGATTATTCATCTTTTTGTTTGAGGGAAAGGAAGTCCCATTCCATCTTAAGCCGGAGGGTTCACAAAAAATATTTATCGAAAAAAACCTTCCGGAATTCCTTCCATTCCAAAGTCTTGATCTCCTCCTCAGGCTTCGTATTTTTTATCAACGTCCACCATTGATCAGCTTCACCCTCAATACGATAATCATCCAGAAGAACCTTCTCTTGTTCAGAACATTAGAGGATGGAGAATATCTTTTCAATGTAGTTGATCCATTGTTCAGCGATCGTGGGATCGGATGATCCACTAAAAGTAGGATGCCTTTGTCTCATGAAGCTCTCAATAGAGACTTTTTCTTCCTTAGGGGGGGTTTAACATTCCTCTTGACCCGTGTTTATATTCAAAACATGAGTTATCTGAGAGAGAAGTGTGAAAAAGTTCGTGATTCCTGCTCCCATTGGATTGGGCATCTCATTAGTACAGTCATCACACTGATCTTCACAAAGGTTGTTAGCCCGAGTCCTCCTATTACCGGCCATTGGCTGGAATAAAAGGAATGTTAGGGGTAACACATAAAGGGTAATCCAAAGACAAAAGTTGATGACTCAAAAATAAACTTTTATTTCCTTAACTTATGAGTCTATAGGCTTCAATCTAAGCTTTTCATGATCTACTTTCTAACATATATTCTTAGGGGAATTTTTCCCTTAATAAGGGTTCATACTAAGATTGTGAATTTATCAAAACATTTCCCTTGGGAGTGTCGTAACCAAGAGTGCAGCAAGGCCTGTTGTCGTGTACCAGTTCCCATTCGAGTCTAGCTCAAAGCGGTGTTTTCAGGTTTTACCCCTAGGATACATCTGTGCTAGAGTAACCTCTACCTGCTCATATCCAGAAAGGGATGTATTTGTTTGATAAACCACTTACTTAGTATTTACCAAAACATAGGGATGTTTTTATTATACTTAGTCTTGTATCTAAGGCTTTACTAGGGTTTTCCGAATCCCAAAAATAACTAAACCTATCCTCTGATACCAACTATGACAACCCTGCTTTTATTACAAACTTAAACATGCTTTATTACATATAACTTCACTAGATACAACAAAGAAGATTGAGAGGTTTACTGTCTTTGGAGCTTAGGATCATTACATAAAAACATAAAACATGAAATACAACATCTTTATTCAAAACTTCTTTTACATGAACACTACATTCCCCCGTACTTAGCATCGCATGGGATAACCTGATGACATGCATAAGAAAAGGGTGAGCTATAAAGCCTAGTAAGGGAGTACACATGGAATAACATGAGGAGTACAATACATGTTAGGAAATAGGTATATCAATAGATCATAATATAAACATGAACATAAAGGCATGATAAATCATGATAATCATAACATGGAAATGTGGAAATAGCACTTAACATAGAATTATCATGAGGCAATGCTCATTGCACATAAAGCATGAGTAAACCCTCATTGTATATGAAGCATGAGTAAACCCTCGTTGCACATGAATTAGCATGAGTCAACAATCATTGCACATGACATATCATTATACTATACTTTACCCAATGCATTGGAGCGCTATAAGGGCACACCCTTCTTAAACATTTCATTTCATGCATAAGTGTGCCACATGGATCATAAAACATGGATTCATAAAACATAATCATTTATTACATGATAAAGGAATGTGGAATTAATACATGAAACTTTACAATCAATATGTAAATGTGCATGATGGTGAATACCCTTTATGGAGAAATGGGCATGGTATTCACTACACAATGACATTGGCTTTAAAAAATCAATGCGATTTCGGCAGCGTAATGGCGTGACATAAGAATTCATAAAAATGGTTTATGAGAGAGAAAATGGTTCCTCATCATATTTATATGTAATGGAAAGTAAGGAGGTCATATAGATACATGTTCCAAAAATTGAAATTGAATTTAGATTCATGATACAAAATTATTGCTTGAATGTAAAATAAGAGAGAGAAGTTCCTTTCGGAATTTCGGCATAGTAACAGGTGTACATGGGAGGCATTTAATGAGAGAGAAAGGGGTCTCCAATCATTCAAAAAATAAGAGGGAAGTATGGGGGAGGTTTGAAAACATACCCCAACATTCATAATTGATATTAAAAGGGCAATACAACTTAAAGAAAATTGACAAAATGAGAAAGGAAGAAAAAACCTTTACTTTGAAGTGTGCTTCCAATGGCTAGAGAGAGTTTTGTGAGAGGCTTAATGGGAGCTTGAGGAACCTTTGGAGGATTATAGAAAGATTAGGGCAGAGGTCGGATGACCTCCAAGGGATTTTAGTGAAGAGTAAGTGGGATCTTGGGTGGGTTTATATAGGAAAAGTGAGAGAATTCTTTATTATTTAGGTTTGGGTCCCCTTATATTAAACTAATCCATACCACAAACCATCCAATGGTTTTTTCCCATGGTTTCTGGAAAACGAAATAGGAAAAAAATATTTTACAAGGCCAAGGTCCTAACATATTAAAATATTAGGGTTTCTTATGTGGAGGTGAGTCACACTCCCCTGGAAATTAATTTAAAAAGGAAAAGTGTTGAATATGCCTTGAGGGGTTCATTAATGCTTTGAAAAGTAAGTCAAACAAACCCAAAATCACATTATTTTAATGGTAAATCATATATTGTCCGAACATAAGATTTATGGTATTTTATTACATCACCATTGGGTCATTGTGATGTCATAAAGCACATTATATATTTAAACGGTATTTAATTTTTACCCAAAAATTTGACGGTCTCAGAAAATTATGAAAACTTCACCATTGGATAATTTCGACGTCCTGATTCCATAAATGAAATTTATTTTATCTAAAAAAATTTCTAAATATGTTATTTTCCACTTTTAAAATAAAAACCTATATTTATCGAAAATTCACGGGTTTTGACAGAAATAGCTTTCAAACCTCTATATAAAATTTTAATTGCATTCATAAAATTATAAGATCATTTATTTAATAAAAATTAATTTAATAATATTATTATTATTTTATTAAAATATTATTTAATTCAAAAATACCTTAATTTAATAAAATAGATTTATTAATTAAATAATAACTAAAAACACCATTTGTACTTTAAAAACAATTTACAATGTATCAAAAATGACTAGAAATTATATTCATTATTATATACAAAAAAATAATGTACATGAACATAATACTACTTATTTGTAACATAACCCCTTAAAACAGCCGCATAAGACCTAAGGGTAAGGTGTGCGACGGTGACAGACTCTTGGGGCGGCTCGGATAACATCGCTCGAGTGGTAATCTCTACCAACTTCCAATTTTCCCGTAGACGGTCTCGTTCGAGTTTGACACGGTGAAGCTCAGCTTGGGCTTGGTCAAGGGCGAAGCCCAAGGATGCCACCTCTTTTCCGAGCTCCGACAAATGGGCTTCGTATGTGGCAATTCTACTGGATGAGGCCATCGCTTCTTTTGTCTGAGTAAATTGGATTTGTTATGGTCCTACATTTATACTAATCATGTGATCACTGTTCAACGGCTATAAAATTAACGGTCACAACTCTTATCATAAAACCACAGAAGTTGACATCTTATAAAAACATTTTTTATAAAGAGACATTTAACTGGATCATGAGGGATTTCCCATTAATGATACTTTGGGTCGTTACACTCAACTTATTTGCATGAAAACAAAATTGGAAGATTTACATGTTCATGGGGAGTTACCCTTTCTACTGGGTTGTGAAAATCAATGTACAATCAATATCACTAAGAATTCTATGAAACATTCTCATTCAATACATATTGATAATAAATATAATATTATCAAAGAACATGTGTACAAGAATGAATTGATGTTAGATTTTGTTCCAGCACCAGAACAAGTTGATAATATTTCCACAAAACCATTATCGAAGGAATCATTTTAAGAAATGAGGTTGAACATGGGTGTCCAACCTCTTTCTCATCAAATTTGAGGTATGTGTTCTTTTCCCCTCTCTTATCTTAACATTGGATTGTTTTTACAAGTGGAATAATTGTTTTGTTTCATAAATATATTGCATAATAGAGAGAGTTGTGGGTAAGATGTGAATTTAGAATTATTTTGTGACTAAACTATTAGTTAAGTGGTTGAACTAATGATGAAATCTTGATAGAAAAATGGAGTATGTAAAAGATGTGAATGGTGGTGTCTAATGAAAAGATGTGAATGGTGGTGATTATTGAAAATCTGTGAATGGTGGTGACAACTGAAAATCTATGAATGGTGGTGACTATTGAAAATTCTTGAATGGCGGTGACTATTTCAATACTACGAATAGTGGTGACTATTGAAAATCTGGGAATGGTGGTGACTATTGGAAAACTGTGAATGGTGGTGACTATTGAAAAGTTGTGATAGGTAGTGACTATTTCAATATTGTTAATGGTGGGAAATATTTCAAATATAGGAATGGTTGTAACTACTAAAAATATGTGAGTGGTGGTGACTGTTTAAAAATTGAGAATGGTGATGATGATGGAATAGTTGTGCCAATGGAATAGTTGTGCTAATTGAATTGTCATACCAATGAAATAAGAGATTATGGATTTCATGCTGACAAGGTAATGACTTTGTTTTTCATCGGACTGAGAGTCCTTCTGATGGAATAGTCATGCTAAAGGAATATTCATGTCGATTGAATAGTCATCCTGATTAAAGAAGAGATGATACATGTAATTCTAACATGGTAATGACTTTTTTCATCAAACATAGAGTCATGCCTATGGAATAGTCATTCCGAAGGAATAGTCATGCATATTGAATAGTAATTATGAAGAATGAATCGATGATTCATGTCATTCCAACATGGTACTGAAATTTTTTTCCTTAGATTCAGAGTCGTGCCAATAGAATAGTCATGCTGATGGAAGAGTTGTGATGATTAAATAGTAATGTTGATGAAATAAGAGATGATTAATGTCATGCCGACATGGTAATAACATTATTTTGCATCAGAATGAGAGTTGTGCCAATGAAATAGTCGTGCTGATGGAATAGTCGCGTTGTTTGGAATAGTCATGTTGATTAGAATATTCGTGTTGATGGGAATATTCATGCTGATGGGAATAGCCGTGCACTAGGGAATATTCATGCCGATGGAAATAGTCAGTCCCATGGGAATAGTCATGCCGATGGAAAGAGAATGTAAAGTGATGATGCATATGTTGCTGATAGGGTAATTAATTTTTTTTACATCGGACTCACAGGTGAATGTGAAAGAAAAAAGATAGTTCTAATTAAAGATCATCGTACCCATAAACAATCTTTCTCAAAAATTGTAACAACATTTATTATATATTAAAAGAAAAATTTCCTTGGTTTTCATGAAGAAGATATGTGTATGGTGATATAAATAAAAGATCTGAATATTGATATGAGTTTTTTAGTATATTCGAGATGCTTCGAGAAACTACGACGAAGTCAAAATGTATCATATAATTTCATAGGGAAATTGAAACTTGGGAAAATTTGAGTGAGTAGAAAAAACATTTGGATTCCAACCAATTATCACCTATAAAAGGGGGAGGTAGTTTGTACTTTCTATCAATGCGTATTTTTCACAATAAAGGAAAGAAAAGAAATTGGTTTTAGAGAGAGAAGAAGAGGTTTTGATGTGGTGTCGATTCTATTGTTCTTCACTATTGCATACATGTTTTCATGTGGTTAATATTCTATTCTATTGTATTCAATTGAACGATCGAACTGAGAAGAATTGGACATGGAGCATCATACTTAGGGTAATCAGAATAATTGTTTTATATAGTCCAAGAGGTTCTTACCTTTCATTCGGGTGAAGAATAAAATAATTTTTTTACAATTGAATACATTTGGAGAGGTGAAAATAAGAATAGGTAACATGAGATTTTAAAAAACAAATGTATTATCCTATTGTGCTAAGAGGGTTCACATGTGTTTGTTTTATTGTTTTATAGTGATACACTAGTGTAGGGGCACATCGTACTCGTTGTAATTCAAGGATTTTCTGTCATGGATTTTATGGTATTAGATCATTTCCAAACCCTACCATGTAAGTAGCTATTAATATTGAATAGTGAACATTATAACTCATTGTGTTCTTCTGGATGTGTGTTGATTTGATTCTCAGCATGGAATTAAAATATTTAACAGGTGGAGAAGGATGTTTCAGTTGAATAGAAATATAAAAGAGAAAGAGTATCACCGATTCACCCCTCCCACTCTCAGTGAAGCAATACTCCGATTGGGAACTTTCATCTACAAACAATGTGATAGTTTTGTACCTTATCCCATACATCAACCAAATTACACACATTTACTCCCTCTCCTCACATGATTTAGTTCAAGCAGGGTGATGGTCATGTAATTAAAAACATTTAAGAATAAAATAAATTGAAACCACCATCTCATTTACTAGCCACATGGTTTCTCTGCAAACCATGTACACTAACCAGGGTTAGGTCTAAAAACAAATTTATCCCTCCAAAAGTAAAAATATCTCATCAAGAAATCACCGTGAACCTTAAAAAATTTCAAACACAAACAAATAAATATTAAAATAAAATAAAATAAAACATGGGTTGGGGTGTAATATTTATCCCTACCAAAAAAAATTCATTCCACTGAAATCGACCTAACCAAATCTTGTAGAATCATATGTCCTAAATCTAAATAAGACTTAACAAATTCACAATCGTTATTGTGTCCATTAAAAACCACAAATCACACCCAAAAAACTCTATAGAAAATCATATATGATTTATTGTGTGTTTACTAACCATTATAAACCAACCACATCAGTCATCCTTGGAATAATAACAAATGAGAGAAACATTAACCAAAACAGAAACAAACTACGATTCATTATTTTAAAATCGCACAATCATCTACAAAATTGATAAGAACCCAAAAAGAAGAGTGATCCACAAACAAATAACCAAAAAATATTCACCTTTATAAGGAATCAAAATAACTACGTAGGTTCAAGAAAAGAGTTTTTTTAGATTCATATAAACAAGATGTATTTTCCAAATAAAAGATATCTACCACAAAGGAAAACACAAACCCTTACAGATCTGACATTACAGTATAAATCTATGCTAGAAACCTCCACCATAACAATAAATACTACACTCTATGAAGAACATCACTATAGGTTGTAGCACTCTAAGATTTTATAAGACACATTCTTTTTATGTTATTTCATATCTTCTGTTGTGTGCTACACTAAGATAATCTTGCACTATACGCAACACCGTACTACCTTGCAGTATACGCAACATTATTCTTGGATTTTGTTACGCACAATTTCAAGTTTATTTGGAACATTGAGTGTATATATATAAACATATTCAATATATAAATGAAATTTGGTTGGATTCTATTATACACAACAATAAAGTAATATTCCACTACACGCAACCCAGACTTGCCCTACATTAAACGCAATCGCGACCTTCCTCGGTAGCGTGTGTTGTACGCAATACCAGGTTTCACTAAACAGTGATATATTTTTATAATATTATTATGGAATAGCCGTTATGAATATTATTAAATACATTTTTAGTTTTATTAAATTATTATTCAACTTATAGATTTTCTAGAACATGGTATGTGAACAAAATGATTTTTTCATGTAAAATAATTATTTTTAAAAAAATGCAGTTTTGCCGCCTTTTGATAGAACACCCACTGTAAATCTAGTTTTCTACATGTTTATAAGTTCAATTTGAAAAAATAAATTTTTTCTTTAGAATAAGGTTATAAAAATTTACTTTGGATAAAATTTTATTTTATTCTGATAACTTTCATATTTTAATGAATAGTAAAAGCACGATATATTTTATTTAAAACCAACTTTTTCATCGTAATAATTTATATGGATAAATTATAATATTTAATGGTTTTAAATTATATATAGAATATATTTTTACCATTTAATATAACTTATTTCATTAGCATTTATTTTACATTGAATTCATAGGTAAAATCGTTTCAATCTTTTCCAATGTTTTAACTTTTAAAACTCATTTTCTTAACAATAGGATTATTTTTAAATAAATTTCTGAAACTTATATGATTTAAATTAGAAAAAATGGATTCCATATTTAGAATCTATAGGTCCAATTTATGTTAATAGGCTACTTTTTTATTTTTTTGCACTATGAATAGTAACTACGGTAAATTTTATTTACCATAGTTAAAGGTAAATCGGGTAATTGAGGGTAAATATAATATTATAGAATTACTCTAACACATTTCATAACATAATTGGATGATTAAATTTCGTCCTATAGAATATTCTGGTCGAAATGGAATCCATTGGAACCCACATTGATGTGATTAAGACCTTTAATTTATTTTATTTAAAAGAATGTGAAATATGTCTCACTCAAACTTTAATAATTAAACTATTTTAATATAAGGTATTACAGAATATAAATTTGGTTATAAATACTCATTTGAAAGATAAAATGTTTTTATTTATAATGATAAATTATTTGAAATTTTTAAGAATTATTTATATACCTTATTATCTAATACATTGGTGATGCATAAATTATTTATTTAGTAAAAAAATCAATAATATAGTTTTTATTGAAATAGTAATACATATCAAAAGGCCCAAAATCTGAAAAAAAACTTATTGGTAGTGTATATATAAACCCTAATCATCCGCTGGCCAAATTTTTGACCATTTGGATCCTTATAAAGGCGATTATGACACTTATCTTATTTTATTTTAAATGATTCTAAAGTTGACACCTTCATAATTTAATTAATATAAAAATTTACATATTGTGATTTTAAGATGATAAATTTGAGTAAAAGTATTATTATTAAATCTATGAGATTTATATTCATCATAGAATTTTTTTTAAATTTTTATGCAACATATAAGTATATTAAATAATTATACAAAAACGATGTAGTAATTATTTTATTAAGAGAAATATCAATCAAATGGTTTTAAAAATATTAAAATAAATATTATATGAACTATTTAATGTTATCCATGAATTTTAGTGGGAAATATAACATGTTATGAATCTATTAAATATTTTATTTCTAACATATATCATGTGTGGATTTTATTTAAATTCAAATAAATGAATAGTGTCAAAATTGACAATATCGTTATTTTATAAAAATAACATAATATAAAATTGTTTAAAAATCAAAACAATATTTAAAATTTATTATTTAAAATTTTTAGGGTAGAATATGTTATAAATTATACAATTTTGGACAATTCACAACACATAATTATTTATTTATAAACATTTAAAAATTAGAATCGTATTACCACAAATAAAATAAAATAGATTAAATAAGGATAAATCAAGTTGATAATGTTTAAAATAAATTCTTACCATGTCTAAATTTTATTTTTTGATGCGAATATAACCCTATATCATCTAATATTCGTATTTGAGTCATTTTAAGAGGTTTTTAAGTGGGATTGAATTTATTATAAATTAATATTTCTTATGTTTCCAAAGGAGCCCCTCTCCTCCCTTATAAAAAGGGCACCCATTCCTACTTCTCTTCACACCCTTTTGAGCCTTGAAGCTCGTCCAACCTCTGAAAATTCCTCTTATCAACCTATCTAGTTATATCATAGTGGTTCTGGTATTCTCAAAATACCAACTCTAGTTCCCTAAGAAGAAGTTTAAAGGAGGTGTGTTGAGGAAGAGGTAATCTCTTCTACCAACTCTTTCAAGTTTCTTTCTTCTTCTACTTCCTATTCTTTAGTTGTTTCATTATAAATTAATAAAATAATTATTAAATATATACTGATATGTTATTATAAATATGAAACTACCCTATTTCACCTTCTACCCATCCTATGGAAAACGAAATCACCACGAGTGCGTACGTATGGAATACCGTCTTCACACTGTGGTGTAATCTGTTTTCCACCACCACCTTACTTGGATAGATATAATGGTGCAAAGAATAACTATATATGATTATTATAACATCATACTGATTCTAAGATATTATACCATCCACTCCAATTCCATTCAACAAATATGGGAACGATATCATCGCTTGTGCGTACGTACGGATTACCGTCTCCACGAAGCGATGAGATTCATTTTCCATGTTAACAATACAAAAATGAATATAAAGTATATATAATAATTAATAATGAAACATATGACATAATAATGATACTGTATTTATGTATATGTTATTTACTTTAAACTATTAAATTTAATAATGAAACGAAAACATCGTTCATGCGTACGTATGGCCTACCATATCCATGAATGGTGTATTTCTTTCCATTTATCAATCTATTATATGTATGTATATTATGAATATATATTATATATAAATCATTATTTATATTATGGAATTAATTAATCATGATCTATGTAATCATATGAATAATTATAAGTCAAAACATAGACGATAAATGAAATGATTTTACCCAAAACGCTGCTTTAACAAGGAATTTACAAAAGGGCGTGTAATATAAAGTCCTTAGTGAACCATATATGATAGCATAAAAATGAATATGAATCTTCAATAATTCAATGTCATTATTTAAATCATTATACAGGTGTTTAGGATATGTATGAAGCATATCGAACCTAAGGTAAGGGATAACTATTCCAATCTCGTTCTTATATGATATTGTTATTCATAAGTGTTTATAGGGGTTATTGTTATCATCAATGCCGATGTTTTCTAAAAATGTTTTCATGTATTTTTAAAGTCCTTTTTACCCATTATTCAAATTTAACACATTTTATAAATGGAATCTGACTTTGGTTTACCACACGAGGAACTTTTTGACTTTTCCAACAAAAGTACTAGAAAAATGTTATTTTTTAGCTTATACGGCATGAATGGATTTTTACGGTTTCATAACGACACATTTTTATGATGCTTACTCTACAATATTTTATGACTATTTTCAACAAAATACTTTTCTTTTAAAATTGAATGGAATTTTGTGAAAATAAATTGATTTTGAAGAATAAAGGATATTTTCCTTAAGAATTCATTTCAAGTGTTTTATCAAAACCATTTTCCATCTAAGATGACATTATTTCATATGTGTATGTTTCAAGTATAATGTCTCTATGATTTACTTGGTTTCACTTCTATTATGATGAAATGATATCCATTTTTATATGGATTATTTTATGATTGGATGATGTTTATGAAACCCATTTTATTCTTCAGGTTATGATGAATGATTTATGTTTATGTTGTGGCACACTTATGAATGATTTCATTATGAGATGGTTGGGACCTATATCTCTCTCCAATGCATTGGGTAAAGATTTATATCTCATGAGATATACATGGATGGAATGCTAAGTAAAACTGGTTCAGTAATACAGGGCTGGAACGACTAGTAAAATCGGTTCAGTAAGGGACTTTGTCTACTAAGATGGTCTTGGTAGCAATGCCTTGGTTACTATGGAAATCATATCATGTGCTTAATGTTTTACCACAATTACAAGTTTTATTCCCATGTTATTCTATCATGATTGATGTTCCATTATGATCTATTCCTTGCATAATGCCATGTTTTATGTCATTTCTCAAGATCTTGATGTTTAAAAATTATGTTCATGTTTTTAAGTTCATATGTATATGGTTTGTTTTATTTTATCTATGACTACCCTTACTGATAATTTGAGCTCACGCTTTATATGTTTTCTTTTCCCAAAGATATAAAGAAAGGTTTCGGTAAGAAAACAAAGTATGAAGATCTTTATGAGAGATGTTGAGGATCTTTCACCATGATTATAAGATTGTGTTTCGAGTTTCCAACGGCACTAACCTATTACGGTCCTTGTGTGTTAGTTTTTGTTATGTATTATGTATTCTGCAAAAGTAATTCAATTTCCATGTACGTCATTCTTTGGACCTCTACAGTTGGCATCAGAGGAAAGGTTCAGTTAAGCTTTGGAATCTAGGATGCGAAAACTTTAGTGAGATCCCTAGAGATATTTCTAAGGTATGTATAGGGATGTCCCTAAGGATAAGTATAAGTATTGGTTATAGCCCTAGAATTATGGTAACAATATTAGAATTAAACATAGATGTTAGATATTGAAGTTAATCCCCCTTGATTAGGATTTTTTCCTCTCACACTATTCTTTTTGGGTTTTAGAAAATGGCTGGAAACAGGAAGATTCATGATAATTGACGATATAATGGACAATGGAATGATATTCTTCATGAGAAACCAAATGAAATTGGATCTGGAAGTCCACATATCATTATTATTTCTAATCATAAATCTCATTATATGATAAATAATCTCTACTTTGTTATGTTTTCTGACTCAACTAATAAGAGAAATATGGAGTTTCATGATGACCATATAGGAAAGAAAGTTCAATTTCCCTCATGTAAATCATGTGGGAAGAGGCATCAGGGAGAATTTTTCAAAGGAACTAGAAGATACTTTGGGTGTGGAAAAGAAGGACACAAAGCTAGTAATTGTAAAAGAAAAGGTTCAGTTAACACCATGGACAAGGATAATGGTTTTGCTAATACATCAAAAATAGTTAAGTGTTTTAAATGTGGAATGTACGAGAATTATGCAAACCAATTCCCTAAGGGAAAATCTCATAATGAGAATGAGCATGGTTATATGGGTAGTAATTATGTGGATGATGATGGAGATACTACAAATGATATATGAGATGAAATAAATGATGAAGCTCAGTCAGTTGTTTAAGAAGGTAGTGCAATGATTGTATGTTTATCAAGAATAATGTATAGTACTATGGAATAAAGAAAAATCTAATGATTGTTACACTGTTTCCTTTTCTTGAGTTTTGAAAGTATATGATGAATGATACCGGTAACTGTGAAATGTTATTCAAATAATTTTGGAAGGTATATGATATGTGCATAATGAAAGGATAAGAAGATAAAGAGATGTTTTATAGTATTAATGAGGTCATGACTTGTATAAGGACAAAGTGATATCATGGTTTGAATATACAGAATTTTGGGATATTGGTATGTTGAAAGATTTAACTTTTGAAAACATTCATGTTTTCACTAAGGTTCAATGGGTACTCATGTTTTAAGAGAATGCATGTTTAAGGATTTAATATGTTTGGAATACGACCAACAAGATATATATATATATATCTTATGATATACAGGTGATAAATGATTGTATTCAATTCTTGGTAGATGAAATTTCTAGTAATCGATTTATTTATACAATGAGATTGGACTGTAGTACTTTGGATAAACCTAAAGATTGGAATCAATTAATTTAGACAATGGATAGTATTGTTTAAGGCTAGAACTTTTTATTGTGTTATAATAGTATAGTTTTAGAAAAGTGACAACTCGTAGGACGGGTGACAACCCGTCGCGTCGGAAAAGGTTGTGGGAGTCGAACCAACAACCGAAGTATGACATGCCTTTATCGCCTACCACTAGCCTACAAGAAGTCTCTTGTTAGTAGAAACTAGTTTTATATAATTAAGAAGTATGATAGATGAAGAATAAGTTCATTTTTTGGAATCATATACGATTAACCTCACCATAGATGGACTTTTTATTATTTGATAACTTTTTCTATCCTTTTTTTTCAAATAGATGAAATGACCCATAATTCTATCACATGATCTCCTACCACTTCATGAATAACAAATTCAACTTAATTTCATTAAGAGTTGAAGTAGAAATTGTTCCAGACAGAAAAAACAGTGAGATTGTACAAAAATAATGTAATTATTTCTTTTAATTCATCAACTTTAGGGAAATGATCTTAAAAACCAAAAATTTTGTTCTGGTGCCCTCATATCCGATGAATCAGATGGTACCTTAGATCATCACAAATTTATGGCTTTTTGATTGTTGTATTTTTCATAGCCATGTCCTCTACCACTCTTCATCAGAACATAATGGTTAAATTTTTTTTCCATATCCATATTTTCACCTATGATCTCTTATGTGGAAACCCAGTGATGAGTTAATTAGGGAAATCATCATGTTTCTTTTTAAAATTATGTTTTAGTATTCCTTTTTACGATGTGGGTTTCTATGGAAGAAACATTCAATTAGTAAACAATTTATAAACCCGACGAATTTCGAGGGAAAAATTCATATTAAGTGGGACATAATGTTACACCATGAGATTTTATAAGACACATTCTTTTTAATTTATTTCATATCTTCTGTTGTACGCTACACCAGGATTATCTTGCACTCTACGCAACACCGTATTAGCATGCAGTATACACAACACTATTCTTGGATCGTGTTACACACAATTTCAAGTTCGTTTGAAACATTGAGTGTATATATATATATATATTCAATGTAAAAATTAAATATGGTTGGATTCTGTTATACGCAACAACAAAGGAATCTTTCACTACACGCAACCCTGACTTGCCTTGCATTACACGCAATCGTGACCTTCCTCGATAGCGTGTGTTGTACGCAATACCAGGGTTCACTAAACAATGATATATTGTTATAATATTATTATAGACTCGCGGTTATGAATATTATTAACTAAATTTTGAATTTTGTAACATTATTATTCATCTTAAAGATTTTCTAGAACATGGTATGTAAACAAAATAAATTTTTCGGGTAAAATAAGTATTTTTCAAAAAATGTAGTTTTTTCGCCTTTTGATGGCATGCCCACTTTAAATCTAGTTTTTTACATGTTTATAAGTTGAATGTGAGAAAATAAAATTATTCTTTTGGAATTATGATATAAAAATTTACTTTGGTTAAATTTTTCATATTATTCTGATTACTTTCATATTTTAATGTATAGTAAAAACATGCTATATTTTAATTAAAAACAACTTTTTTCACTATAATAATTTATATTGTTAAATTATAATATTGAATGGTTTTAAAGTATAAATAGAATTTATTTTTACCATTTAATATAACATTGGTCATTACCATTGATTTTACATTGAATTCATAGGTAAAATCATTTCAATCTTTTGCAATGTTTTAACTTTTAAAACTCGTTTTCTTAAAAACCGGATTAATTTTAAATTAATTTATGCACATTTGGTGATTTGAATTAGGAAAAATGTATTCCATATATAGAATCAGTAGGTAAATTTTTTTTTAATAGGCTACTTTTTATTTTTTGGGCACTATGAATAGTAACTACGGTAAATTTTATTTACCATAGTTAAAGTTAAATCGGGTAATTGAGGGTAAATATAGTATTATATAATTATCCTAACACTTGTATTAACATAATTGGATGATTATATTTCGTCCTATATCATATATTGGTAGAAATGGAATCCATTGGAACCCACTTGGATGTGATTAAGACCTTTAATTTATTTTATTTAAAAGAAAGTGAAATATGTCTCACTCAAAATTTAATAATTAAACTATTTTTAATATAAGGTTATACAGAATATAAATAAGTTTATAAATACTCATTTGAAATCTAAAATGTGTTTATTTATAATGATAATTTATTTTTAATTTTTAATAATTAGTTATTTACCTTATTATTTTATAAATTAATGATGCAGAAACTATTTATTTATTTAAAAAATCAATAATATAGTTTTTTATTGAAATAGTAATACATAACAAAAAGAACATAAATCTAAAAAAAACTTATTGGTAGTGTATATATAAACCCTAATCATCCACTGGCAGAATTGTTGACTATTTGGATCCTTATAAAGGCGATTATGACAGTTATATTATTTTATTTTAAATGATTCCCAAGTTTTCATTTTCATAATTTACATAATATAACAATTTACATGTTGTGATTTTAAGATGATAAATTAGAGTAAAAATATTATTATAAAATCAAAGAGATGTATCTTCATCATAGTATTTTATTTTTAATTTTTATGCAACAAATAATTATATTAAATATTTATACAAAAACGATGTTGTAATTATTTTATTAACAGAAATATCAAATAAATTGTTTTAAAAATATTAAAATTAATATTATATGGACTATTTAATGTGATCCACGAATTTTCTAGATAAACATGACATCTTATGAATATATTAAATATTTTATTTATAACATATCTTTTGTGTGGATTTTATTTAAATTCAAATAAACGAATAGTGTCAAAATTGACACTATTGTTATTTTATAAAAATAACATAATATAAAATTTTCTACAAATAACAAAAAAAATTGAAAAATAATAAATTAAAATTTATATGGTCTTAAATGTATTAGATTATCCAATTTTTGACAATTAAAAACCCATAAGTAATTATTTATAACAATTTAAAAATTCAAATCTTATTACAACAAATAAAATAAAATAGATTAAATAAAGAAAAATCAAGTTGGTAATGTTTAAAATAAATTTTCAACACGTATAAAATTTATTTTTCGATGATATTACAAACCTATATCATCTAATATTCGTATTTGAGTCATTTTAGAGGTTTTTAAGTGGGGTTGAATTTATTATAAATTAATATTCATTATGTTCCCAAAGGTGCCTCTCTCCTCCCTTAAAAAAGGGAACCCCTTCCCTCTTCTCTTCACATAATTTTGAGCCTTGAAGATTGGAAAACCCATTCCAATTACTCTTCTAAACCTCTATAGTTATATCATAGAGGTTATTGTCATCTCAAAATACCAACTCTAGTGCCCTAAGAAGATGTTTAAAGGAGGTGAGTCGAGGAAGAGGTAATCTCTTCTACTGACTCTTTCATGTTTTTTTTCTTCTACTTCCTCTAATTTAGTTGCTTAAATATAAAGTAATAACATCAGTATTAATTATATACTGATATGTTATTATAAATATGAAACTACCATATTTCACCTTCTACCCGTCCTATGGAAAACGAAATCACCACACATGTGTACGTATAGAATACCGTCTCCACGCTGTGGTGTAATCTGTTTTCCACCACCACCATACTTGGATGGATATAATGGTTTAAATAATAACTATATATGGTTATTATAAAATAATACTGATTCTAATATATTATATCATCCACTCCAATTTTATTCAACAAATATGGGAATGATGTCATCGCTCGTGCGTACGTACGGATTACCGTCAGCACGACGCAATGAGATTCATTTTCCATGTTAACAATTAAAGAATGACTATAAAGTATATTTAATAAGTAATCATGAAACATATGACATATTAATGATACTGGACTTATGTATACGTTATTTACTTACATCTATTAAATTTAAGAAGGAAACAAAAACAGCGGTCATGCGTACGTACGGCCTACTGTCTCCATGAACGGTGTATTTCGTTTCATTTATAGATCTTTTATATGTATGTATATTCAAAATTTATATTATATATAAATAATGTATTATATTATGTAATTAAGTAATCATATGAATAATTAAAAGTCAAAACACGGACGATAAATGAAATGATTTTACCCAAAATGCTGCTTTAACATGGAATTTACAAATGAACGGGTAATATAAAGTCATAAGTAAACCATATATGATATCATAACAATGAATATTATTCTGTAATAATTCAACCAGATTAGTTAAATCATTATACATGAGGTTCAAATACGTATGAATCTTATCGGTCCTAAGGTAAAGGATAACTATTCCAATCTCGTTCTTATCCGAGATTGTTATGAAAATGTATTTACTGGGGTTATTGTTGTCATCCATGCCCATGTTTTCTAAAAATGTTTTCATGTATTTTTAAATTCATTTTTACCCATTTTTGAAATTTTCCACATGTTATGAATGGAATCTTACTTTTTTTACCACATGAAGAACTTTTTGACTTTTCTAACAAAAGTACGAGAAAAATGTTATTTTTAACTTATACGGCGTGAACGGATTTTTACATTTTCATAACGCCTCATTTTCATGAATCTTACTCTACAAGATTTTATGAATACTTTCAACAAGATACTTTTCTTTTAAAATTTCATGGGATTTTGTGAAAAGAAAATTATTTTGAAGAGGAAAGGATATTTTCTTCAAGAATGTATTTCAATTGTTTTATCAAAACCATTTTCCATATAAGATGACATTATTTCATATGTATATGTTTCAAGTATAATTTCTCTATGATTTACATGTTTTCACCTCTCTTATGATGAAACGATATCAATTTGTTTTATATGGATTATGTTATGGTGGGATTATGTTTATTAAACCCATTTTATTCTTTGGGTTATGATGATTGATTTATGTTTATGTTGGGGAACACGTAAGAATGATTTAATTATGATATGGGTGGGACCTATATCTCCCTCCAATGCATTGGGAAAGGAATTATATCTCATGAGATATACATGGATAGAACGAAAAGTAAATCCAGTTCAGTAATACAGGGCTGGAATGGCTAGTAAACCTGGTTCAGTAAGGGACATTGTCCACTAAGATGGTCTTGGCAGCAATTCCTTGGCCACTATATAAATAATATCATATGCTTAATTTTTTTCCACATTTATATGATTTATTACCATTCTATTTTATCATGGTTGATGTTCCATTATAATCTATGTGTGACGTACTACCATGTTTTATGTCATTGCTCATGATCTTGATGTTTGAACATTATGTTCATGTTTTTAAGTTCAAATGTATATGGTTTGTTTTATTTTCTCTATGCTTACCCTTATTGAGAATTTGAGCTCACCCTTTATATGTTTTCTTTTCCCCAGGATATAAAGAAAGGTTTTAGGTAAAAAAACAAAAGGGGAAGATCTTTATGGGAGATGTTGAAGATCTTTGACCCTGATTAGAAGATTATGTTCCCAGTTTCCAAAGACACTAAACTATTATGGTTCTTATGTGTTGGTTTTTGTTATGTCTTAAGTATTATGCAAAAGTAATGTAATATCTATGTACGTCAAGCTTTGGACCTCTACATGGGGACTAGGGTTACATCAATGGTTCCTTAAAGAGTTATCTAAAATGCTGTCAAGAGCTTCTATCCTCTAATCTAGACTAAATATTATGTAAATTATACTTTGATAGTTTCTCTAAATGACCCAAATGGAATGATAACCTATAAAAATATAGAGGATGATAGAAATATGGATTTTAATGCCAAAAATATCCACACTAGTATTACACAAGTGAACGACCTGATGAATGAGGAGTAGGACTTGAGAAAAAGTGACTTCCTAGGAATGAGATCATGTATTAAAAACTTCTAACATGATGAGTAACATTCATGAGCACCATGAGAATATGGATTAATAACAACTATAGACTACATTACAAGAACCAACTCGACCAAAAATGTCTCATCCACAAGCATATCGAACATGACATACTAAAATGAAAGAACATGATCTTTAAAATTTGAATGCAGTTATCACACTAATAGAGGATCTTTAATATTGTCCCTTTATGATATCTCAACAATGAAATTATCAAAGATTTATAATGGTCACCATAGTCCTTCTCCGTCTGATGACCATGCTAAACATCCCAGAGCTCTACTTCTATCTTAACCTTCACCACATCAGGTATAAACCATTGGATAAAATAGGTCTTAAACACTTTCAAGTATATCCTATAACTTAAAGATGGTGGATGATCATATTCAACTTATCTAAACCTATAACCTAAAAAAACCCAAAAAACTAACATCCTCCTAGCTTTGAGAGATCCCAAAGACCATAAAACACATTAGATATCCTCAATCAATTCTGAAGTAGCTAGTGTACCACTATTTCCACAGAAATCATCGAACATAAAAATGAAGTTGACTCTTCAACACTTTTGTAATCTAGGTAGTGCTAGAAAATAGAAGAGACTGACTCGAAACCATTTGTAATTTTATGTGAAGCATACTCTATATACCAGAAAGACAAAAAAACTAAATCAACATTATCCCAAAATTCTACCAAAACAGACATTCCCAAAAGGAACATATTGAACCTAAATTAAAAAATGATAAAAACAAAAAACCCTCTATAAAAATAACTATTTCCAGTCTAAAATTCAAAATCACATTATCCTGAGTGAAATTTTCAAATACTATAACCCACTTCAAAATCCAATTAAATCAACCAATCAAACTTATACAATAAAACAATGCCCAAAAACCATCTTACTTGTTTGAAAATTATTTTTCTAAACCCATTTCTCTATTCAAATTCAACTCATACTAACCAAAATTTATCCAAAACATAAATTATACCAAGATTGCTATAATAGGGAACTAGTGGACATGAATAAGCTGGAAATATTTTTTTTCCAAACCATGCCCTGAGTAAACTCCAACAAATTGATGTTTCATGATCAATTTGATTCAAAAGAAATTTATATCTACTCCATGAACACTATCAATGTTAAACTGGTTCACATCCATTATCATTCTCCCAATCACATAATAATCACTCACAATGAATATAAACCGATAATTCAAAAAATAAAATTCTTACCTTCCAGAATACCACTAGTAACATTAGTTTTAGAATGAGTAAGATTTCATGACACACTCCATGTACCAAACTCTTATGTCTTGACATTCATATCTCCAAACTACTGGAAACAACAAATAATAATTGGATCCTCTGATACCATTCATTCATGAACCAACTAGGGTCATCTCAAAATATATTTCATGACTAATCTTGCAACAAGGACCAATAAATGCTCTTGATCCTCCAGAATTAGAAACTATTGTCAAAAATCAATGATCATACACATTAGAATGACTTATCACATTAGAAATAGTTATCAATGACAAAATATATGTTATCAAACCTAAAAAACCAAAATATAGTCACAAGGAACAAATATATACAAAACTAGATAAGGTTAAAAATATTTTGGAAAAAAACTGAAATATGAAAAAACTAAAACAAAACATGAACTGACATGATCTCCATATGGATTGTCGGTCCACCCCATCCACAAAACCAACTTTTCCAATAGGAAATCCTAGAATAAACTGATCTTGAAAAATTTTATTGAGTTTACCAATGTTGAATGAATCTTGTAGGTTGTGGGCAAAAAACAAATCAGTATGAAATCCCCATAAACTCAATTAATTTATTTTTCAAAAATATTATTATATTCTAGTTTGAAATACATTTAGGTTTATTATGATTTTTATATTTAAAAACAATCAACACAACTTTCTAGAAATTCCACATTAAAACAAAACATGACATTACATCTTAAAACAATCTCATTTCAAAACCCATTTTGAAACACCAATTCCATGTTGAAATCATCACATAATGGAATATAAAAATAATGGAGAAACAATAGTAATATGATGTATCAATGTTTATCGAGCACAACTATAAATAATATAATTTATTTACAAATAATAAAATACTAACTAAGAATGTAACCAAAGTGTTGTAAAATAAAGTAGGATCATAAAGATATTAAATCATGTTATTTTCCTACACATACCTAGAAGAAATAAATAGACACATTTAGATTGAACCAACTTATCAACATGTAGTGTACCTACAAAGTCAATGACCATCATGGATACTCTAATCTAGCATCAATAGTGGAAACTCCCAAATGACATATCCTCTATCCAGGGGGTTTAAAACCTTCTATTCTAGATTAGAAATAAATCATCACTTGACCCTCTCGATTTTGTATAAGAATCCTATTATAATATTATAAATGGAAAGAGGAGATCATCACACACATAAAATTAATCATCACTCACAGATTTCACATTCCATGACCTGATGAATCCCTAACACTAACTATACAAATTCCCTATCATCATAAGGATGACCATATGTGTTCCCTTCAAACATAGAACCATTAAAAACTTCAAACTGGGCCTACACATCAATAAAATTAAAAAATATTAAAAAATATTAAATTAATAACTAGGACATTAAATTTACCCCTATAATACCATTAAAATGAGAATATATATCATTCTGAAACAAATGCTGAAACATAGTTCCCATTTGGAAGGTTCCAAATGGTCTTTTAATGTCATAGGGTTACCAATCTTGTATCAAGGTACCAAATGGACCTAGTATTTGAAGGAACTTTTAAAAACTATATTTGATGTTATTTGGAAACTATGTAGACTTTTATGTAACATTGGGTGTTTTATAAAACCACATTAGAAATAGTGGTGTGAGGAGAAGTAAAAATGGAAAAGGATTTTTTTTTGCAAACTGAGAGTTCAAGATGAACCTTTTTTTGAATTCCAAAAATGTCTATGTGTGGGTGTGCATATCCATATATTAAACACAATAATATATGTATATTATAAATTCCAATTAAATTTATATATAACCCCATAAATTATCCCATGGTTGAAATTAAATAACCATAAAAAGGATTACAACCAATTTCACAAATACTGAAAAAAAATTAAACCATTAAAATGCACCAAAACCAACATAAATGGTTCAATTATACATTTTCCAACACAACCAATACTCAATCATGGGATAAAAAAATTTGAATATTCACAAATTCATTTTATAATAATACTTGTCATTTAATCAAAAAACTATTGTTCATATACAGATAGGTATAAATAATAAATTCCCTTTAAATCCCATTTTCATCGAATATCAAACATAGTAATGATATAAAAATCACTAAAATAGATGGGAAGAATGAAAAAATAAATTAATAATCTTTCAAGAAGTCTAATTCATATATCTATATGATATGGATTGGAAACAGATAGAAACACAAACCTCAATGGAGTTTGAATGGAACATAACTATAAGAGAAAGAATTAATAATCCACGTAGACCAACCATACACCATAACATCCAAGTGAACACAAAATTACATCATACATATCTCTCAAGGGTTCATCTAAGAGGGATACGGGCCAAGAAGATCCTTGAAACCAAAAGATGGAGAGAATAAAATGTGAAAAATGAACACAAACCAATAGAAACGTACCTATGAACTCTGAAGGAGTTCCAAATGTGGAAGTAGTTAAAATGGATTGTGATTTTTAAGACCCATGGTGCACCTAGGTCCAGTGGGGGAGTATAAACCTCAAAAGGGGTGAAAAGATAGGAGGGGAAAAGAAGATTTTCATGCATTTACAATACTGGGTATATCATAGTGTTTTTATATATGGTCTTCCTAACCGTATGCCAACTATGCACACACTACTAGATATAAGGGACACTGGAATGGGATAGCCAGACATTTTGGGAAACCTCGGTCCAACCATGCAATTTTTCCATATCATAATTGAAGAGCTGCATGCATTATTTATGCACGAGTTCTAGTAATCTTATACATGTAGTGTGCCTTTTCCTATACATCAACCAAAATTCACATGGTAACAATATTTCCTCACACGGATTAGGCCAAACCATACATAGGTCATGCAAGTAAACCTATAAAAGAATAAAATAAATTGAAAACACACTCTTCCTTCACCAGCTCCATGTTTTCTACCAAACTATGTACAGTAACCCTGAACATGGTCAAAACCCACTCGAAATATATAAAACTAAATGATGATCACCAAGATCTCAACTGGAACCTCAAAAAAAATATTAAACACCATGAAATAAGTAAAAAAATAATTAAATGAAAATTGATTTCATGGAGTACCACCAACACTTCTCACAAATGTACACCATTTAAGAAACTTATATTGACCAATCCCTAACAAAATAACTTCCTAATTATCCAAAACTGGTTCTAAAGGTCCTACTATTACCAAAATACCAACTTAAGAAGGATAAAATAAAAAACCAAGTTGATTCAGGTTCATTTATTATTATTCTACCATCTATCCTATCTTATAACTATTGATATAAAAAAAATTAAAATGAAATTATATGATATTATGTTTATGGTAAAACACTTTTTAATCTCAATTTTCATCCCTTGGAAAATTATATCATCGCTTGGGTGTATATGAGGACTAATACCTCCACGAATCAATGTTATTAATGTTTTATTTCTAATTTACATAGTTGATAATAGAGATAAATTTGGTAAGTAATTATGATATTTATATTATTATAATTATTTTATAAAATTAGTAATTTATCTATTTTATTTCATTTTAATCCATTCAAAAAAAGAAAACATTTTTCATGATCACATATAGTCTAACATCTCCATGAAATGATATTCTTTATTTTTTAAGATTAAAATTCATCATTGGTTCTAAAATTGTATTTAAGATATAAAATATTTAATTATTTCATTATTAATATACTTTATATGACTATGCAATGACCCTTTTACCATAGTCAACCTACTATTTTTCTTTCATGTTAATTTGAATATGCTCAAAACCAGGGACATGAAAAAAACTGATGTAGTTATAACATAAGACATGGTAATCAATGAAATAATGGGGATTATAGTAAGGAAATAAACCTAAAACGTCTATTTATTATGTAAATAATTAATATATGTTTATCATACATTATTATGTAATGATTCTAACATAGAAGAAATATATTATTATGATTTATTCTGCTATCATATTATTATTTATGATTTTTTATGTTTAATTTTTCATTGTGGGAATTATATTATATATCTATCCTACACCCCATATAATTTCTTATCCTATGTTTTTTTAGCATCCATTTTTTCTTCAAATTTTTCCTCTCTTTGATACTTAAAAGGAGTGATAATTTGTTTGATAAAAATGTGAATTTTTTTCAATTGTATTATGTAAATTTTTTCTTCCATTTAAATGTTCTTTTAAAAAATCATGAATATTCCATTATATGAGACAATTATTATTTAATTTAATTTTAAGACATATATATCTTTCATTTTAAAATTTAAAAAATTATTTATTACAACTTTTTCCAAAAAATTAATTTAATAATTTTTCAAAAAAAATAATGGAATCTTAATTTTAATGTTTAGCACACAAATAGATTTTCCCCTACCAAGACTATTCTTTTATTTGATGATTACATTAATATTTCCTGTGTTTTTTTAAAAAAATTATTTTTTGTATTCTAGGAATTATAATTTAATATATTAAAAATCGAAGAAGATATTTTTCTCATGTTTTAAAATAAAGTATTAAATGTTATTTTAATTGTATTATTATCTATTATACCATCTTTCATGTATTATTATACTTTACTATGGATATAATTCAATGATTAAATCCATTTTATTTCTTTACATATCTTATAAAAATAATTAACTATTAATTTATTGGGAAAAATATAGACCTTTCATATTCTATTTATTCAATATGAATGATTATATTTATTATATATTGTATAGTTATTTAATTGATTATACAATATATCAATTGAACATTATCAGTGACTATACAAGCTTTATATATCCTCTTAATTTATTTGGTTTGTCTAAATATAAAAAATATTCTTTTCTGTTTGGTGTATTCCATGCCTATTTGTGAATTATATTATGAAATATGGGCTTGATGGAAAGATTATGATGTTTGAAATTATAAATTATATCATTATGAAACTAGTTATAATATATATGAGATTATTTGCATTTATATGTCAATCATGGACATATTCCTCTTTGAAGATATTATTAGTACATAATATTGGATTATTGTTAATATATTTTATATTTTATATTATTTATTTATTTTATGATAGCATCCACTGTATGATTTCTGGTTTTATGCATCTAAGAACATCATTTTTTTCTCTATCCAATGGTAGAAATAACTTAACTTTGAATGATTTAGGGGATATAATATAATAATGAATAAATTTCCCACTATAACATAATGCATTGTTTCATGATTTTTATTGTAATATGAAAAACATTCAAATAACTATTTTCTTGATAATACTAATCTATTTTGTCTGACGGGATGCAACCTCATGTATTCGTGCCAATATAATATTGTAACCACTAGTTTGGTTTTACAAGTGTCATGGTTGTCACGTGAAATCATAAATACCAATGTGATCCATTCATCTATTTATTTATTCCTAGTTTAAGAGAATGACAAACTAGTGAAGCTCATGTACCTATATATTTGGGTAGAAACTCCAAAAACTAATGATCATATACTCATAAAGATTTAATTATGAATATATATTATTATTATTGAAGGTAGGATTTCATGGGACATCATATAGTCTATGATAAAACTATATGATTTCTTCATTGGAAAGGACGGTCTCTTCTATATATATTCCCCGAGAAACCACTAATTTTAGAGAGTGGTGTGTTATTAGGTGGATAGAACATGGTTGTAGATCATGGGAATGTGACAACATTAAAAATGACAGTTGTTGAAGATATTTGAAATGTTTTACCAAACCACTCCGTAATTGGTGAGAATAGATGTGAGTGTATTGAAATATTTACATAATTATAATCATGTAGATATAGAGTTGTATATGGAATTTTTTCTTGATGATGTGCCTAGACATCCCTCTCATCTAGGTATTTACTTCTATGTTGTTATGAACATTGGGACAACTAAAATATATTTTCATGAATAGTAAATTGCCTCAAACAAGCATATGTAGTAAAAGGTGAAATTGAATACCTTAAAGGTAATGTTTTCATTAGACACAATGTATCCCCCATGGGAGTTCTTATGCCATTCACCAATAAGGTGGATGGAACAATAATGGTTTACATTGACTATCTCCTCCAAAATCATGTGATAGTTAAGAAAAATTGATATATGTTTTGAATATATTACCTCTTATACCATAAAAACTGATCAACATGGTTCTCATAGATTAATATTATGTATGGATATCACTAGCTATAGTGTCATGAGAAGGATATTTGGGAATAGAATTCAGATTCTAATATAAATAATATGGATTTATATTTATGAATCTCACCTTTTCATATTGAAACTCATAAATAATATACATAAATATTGAACCATTATAAATGATTATTCAATACAGCTCATGATAAAACACAACCATGAACCATAAATTTTTAGTGTATCTGAGACTAGAAAAAAAATAACTTATTTTTTTATCAATTTTCAATATTTCCCAGAATCATTCTTCTCACATGGTACACTTCAATAATTATCATATTTATTACCATTATCCATAACCTAGGGAATAGAAACATAAGAAATGGGTTATCTCAGATGCACTATAAGGAGAAAATAAGATATAATAGTTGATGATTATAACTAATAATAAGATCAGAATGTTTGTATGGGTGTATAATAAAGACCCATTAACATGCCATGAAAAAAAAACAACACAAATAAACAAGGATCGTCAAAAATAAATCAATTTATAAATATCATAGAATTATATAGAACATGGTTCATTATAACATGTGACCATTGAAATATATACGATTATGGAATAAACATAATAATCAAAAATAATTTCTCTTATCAAGTATCACTTACAGGTCTATCATTATATAGTGAACATGCTCACATAGTAGATTGGGTTCATTACACAATCCCTACAATTCCAACTCATCACATAAATTGTTTTACCCATTTTAATAATGGGATGTGTAATTATAAACCCACCCATCACTTAATGGGCATTGTCCCCTAGGTATTTTGGTTCACTCCACATTACCATTTATCCCATGAGATATAACGGTACCAAATGAATTTGAGGGATATATAATTATTGGTCCACCTATTAAATAATGAAAACAATAGATATATTTTTCACAGGAATATTAACAAATTAATATCTCTAAATTATATAATAAATATATATTAATGATATAGATTTAATGAAAACATTTAATGAATATTTTATAAGAATTCATAAATAGAATTTGGATGGTAGCATAAGAACATATCCTAATTTTAACATAAGAAATGTCCAAGGATATTGACATAGATATAAAATACCATTTTATGATATAAAAAAGAACTTTTTAGAAAAACAAGTAATTCACATTTTATTTTCAAAACATTTAATAATCAAGATTATTTTTATAAGGCCCCAACATTAAACATTACATAATCATTAGTTATGTTAATAAATTGACCTTAATTACCATCAAGGATATTTTTAGGTTTATATTTTTATATAATTAGGTCATAACTCATACATAACAACTCAAATACTAAAATATATAAACATCAACTCACTATCAATTTTTTTTGTAAAATAAAAAATGTTTAATAAGAAACATTGTTTGGTTTCATGATTATACTTCGTAACTTTTCATTGATCCCATCCTTTACCCTATTCTTCCTTAAATCATATTATTATTTTTCAAAATATGGGATGAGAATAAAATTTTCAATAATGGATACACACAGAAGGAAAACTTTCATTATTTCAAAAACATGTAAACCAAGAATACATTATCATAAAGTAATAATTTTCACCTTTAATATGAACTAAATAAACATCACTAAATATAAGATCACTAATTATCATTTTTATAATAACAATATTACAATAAATTTTTTATAAATAAATATATAATATTTATAATAATATTTGTAAATAATCGTACATAAATAGAATAACCTTGTTGTCTACTTCCACACATATCACTTTAACCAATGGAATATCGATATGGCCGACTTCCATACCCAATGAATTAGAGGTTATAATATAACCACCCATCCCTGGTTTGTCATGGAACAACATGTATTTATATTATCATATAATCACACATATTTTTTATCACATAATGACCCATCAAATATCCAAGTACTAGTTTATCGTCATAACAAATAATATATTGAAATTATCAAAATTTCGCTCCTAAAATTTCATTTTCAACCACAAGAAATCATGTCTAGACATCGAAACAGTCCATCTATTTTCAAAACCATTTTCAATACCAAAACAACCAAAAATTGAATACGATATTTCTTTTCCTTTTAAAAACATTATGCCTTATAGAGTAATACATATATAAAATAATGGTTATGGTGGTGGAGAAGTTGTTGTCTCCGCATACATTAAAATCATTCATTTTGAAATTATATAAATTAATTAAAATAATTTATATAAAAAGATTCATTCTAAAAACATTTTAATGAAATAAATTTCTATTGTTTTGATTATAAATCTTATTAAATAAGGACGTGTATAACCTCAAAATATTCCTCAATGAAAGGTGATTGAGACAAAGTCCCTCACCTTGAGTTCGATTTAGCACATATGTTCATTGTTATTCCAGAATAATAAACTTAGGATAATTTATTCTTGATTTGGAACATTTTATTGTTTATCATACCTTTTTATATCATGAGTTACTATGTTATAATTGTTATTTAATTATTTGAGTTCATGTATAACCTTTTATTATATTCGGTACTTGAGTCGAAAATGAACATCGTTTGATGTCACCTATCTATGAATCCATAACTCCATCCTCTACCAAATAATATAGAATAAATTTATATCATTATTCTATATAAATTATACTATTAAATCAATCCATGTATATTTGTTATGAAAAATTAACAACATTGTAATTAGGGAGATGATAAGTTGTATGTATTCATGAGTAACGGTTTCTATTTTCCATTGAGATTTATGGAAAGGAATTAAGTATTATTTTATTTTTAAATAATTATATTAACATAATTAATATCATATTAATAATTTAAATTCATATATATATATATATATATATCATACATGTGATATAATGAATAAAAACAAGTCGCATTGCTTTGTTGTGGTGATGGTTCACACGTAAGCACGAATGATGTTATCATTTTTATGTTCATGGAAAGTAATAAAGTAACTGATATATTATTTTATGATAATGATTAATATGTCACGAATAACACATATTTATATTAATTATTTCATTATAACTAGTTATGAAAAAATGAATTAGGTTGGTTTTTGGAGGTGACATTTCACACTTATGCAGAAACGATTAATTCCATTCCCATTTAATAGAAGTGGTAATGGATTTAGGTGATGATATTATAATAATAAAATCACAGTATATTGAGGATTTTGGAGTTTAAATTTTATATTGGAATAATAAGATTTGATGAAAGTGGAAGAAGAAAAATATAAATACTTAATTAAAAGCATTACCTTACCTTGGGATGAGCACCTTTCTTTACACCATGGCACCTATAAGGAAGGTATTATACCTAAAATAAGGCTTAAATAATTGGGGGATGGAATATATTGAATGTTTTTGGTAGAGTATGGATGAACAAAAATATTTTGGAAGTGTGAGTAATAGAGATGCATGGGAGCCTTTTTATAAGATATGGGAGGGGTACCCTGGGAATTATCAAAAGCATTAACTTAATATAAACTCAATTTTGAATCCTAATTGACCCAAAATCGTTTATATAGAATATAGAATAATTATGTGATGAAATATATTAATCAAATTATAATTATATAAGTTATGTATAATTTTTAATCCTTTTCGTTTTATCCTTTTTAACTCTTACTGTTTTATCATGTAATTTACACTTTAGAGTTAAAATAAATACCAAATCATGCCGAACAACAAATTAATGAGTCATTAATTAAATTTTTATAGTTATCACAAATTTGTAACTAAATATTATATTTTTATATATTTTATATCATTTAATTAAATATTTCATATTTTAAACATAGGAATTATGTCAGTTCTGATACTATTCATTTCAAGACATTTTTTTAAAATATTGAAATGAATTTATTACATAAAAAACTATATTAAATAAATCATACCATGTCATGGTAGTCCATAAAATCTTTTTACGGTATAAAATAAATAAATTATATTATTAAAATGTTATTAATAACATTTAATTGATTTATTATTTAGTAAATCTATTACTGCATCATCTCGATGTCATAAGTTAATTTAATAATTTAATTCCTCAAAATTTTAAATAAATTACCACGATGTAGGTATTCTTTTTATATTCCTAATGACATTTCATATTTGAATATATCACTTACATATCTCCATATTATCAATTTTTCCATAAGAAGATATATATTTATTACATATTTTCCATTACATTAAATTAAATGTTACAAATGTCGTAATAACACCCATGTGGATTCCAAAGGACGCCATTTCAGCCCATTTCCACTCATGGTCAATATTAAAACATAAAATAAGATTTTAAAAAGTTTTAGGGTAATTTTATAACATTATAATAATAATTTTACCTTCAATTATCGTATTTACCTATAATCGTGGTAAATAAAATTCTAAAGTAACTATTTACTGAAAATTATTTTATCCTATTGGACCAAATTTTGCATACATATTAAAACCATGTATTTCCTTTTTTTAAATATTATATTCACAGAAATGTTAAAATTAATTTAAATTTAATCTCATTGATGTTTAGAGAAAATGGGTTCCTTAAGTAAAACCGTCAAAAGATCACATAGTTTTCCTATTTAATTTTTTTTTGAAAATGCATCCAATAAACTACATTGGATTAAATAATAAAAAAGTAAAATAATTATATCATTAAACTATATTAGAGGATAATATATCAACCTATAAAAATTACATTAAATGGTAGTTTTGAATTAAAATTTAATATTCTTCACTATTTAATAAAATATGAATTTAATCCAAAAAAATACCCAAAATTTAACCCAAGTAATTTTTGAAGTCCTTCTTCAAAATAAGAATTTTTTTTAAATATATATCATTTAAAAGTGAAAAATTAGATTTAAAAGTTGTTCTCTATCAAAAAGTAGTAAAAATTCATTTTAAAAATATTTGAGTATTTGATGCTTAAAATTTTATTTATTCTCATTTTAACCCTATAAAATTTATTAGAAGAAAGTAAAAACATTGAATAAAAATTTGTAAACATAATATAGTTATTTATGTTAATCCCCACCAATACAATGGCTAGGTAGTAACATCCATTTATGATATAAATATTAATAATATATTTTTTTCAATATAACTCAGTATTGGGTGCAACATAGGATTTCAAAGAAACCCATGATTGTATGTTGGGAACTCTATTAGACCTAGCATCCCATTTAAAGTAAAATTAATATCTAATTCATAAATATTAATAGATATGTAAATTTATTATTTTATAATTTCATAGGTTGTTACGTCCTTCCCCCCTTTTGGAAATTTCATCCTCGCAATTTTAATAACTTATGAAATATGTTTGGGTGTTTCTCAGTATAATTCCAATGTTTCCTAATCAACCATATTGGTTTTTAACAAAACAATAACCTAATGAATTACCTTATTCCACAACACTTTCTCTTTGTGTTCATGAATCTGGACTGGCTATTCCTCATATGAAGGATTATCTTCCAGCTGAACTACTTCTGACAAAATACATGAGATGGATCTGGATTATAAATTCTTTACATTGAAACATGAAAAAATTGTGTACATGATATACAGTTTGAGGTAGTTCCACTTAGTAGGAAATTGATCCAACATTTTCTAGGATTTCATAGGGTCCAGTGAAATGTGGACTCACCTTCCCCTTATTACCAAAATCCTTTACACTTTTACAAGGTGAATCTTTGGGAAAGACATGATCACCCACCTCAAACTAAAGCTGTTTCCTATGGTTGTACATGTAACATTTATTTCTTTTTTGTGTTATCCTCACTTCTCTCTGAATCATGTCAACTTTTTATGCCATTTCCTCAACCAATTGTGGACTCATCAACTTCCTTTCTCCCAATCACCCAAAATAAAGAAGTTCCACACCAATTTCCATATAATTCCTTAAATGGATCCATCAATATATAGGAATGAGAATGGTTATTATACGAAAATTAATCCAAAGAGAAATTCTGACCCCAACTTCCCTAATAATACAATGAACATGAACATAAAATATCCCCCAAATTCTGAACTATTCATTCTGTCTACCCATCTGATTGAGGATGAAATGCTTTACTGAAATTTAATTCAGTACCCAACAAATTCTGAAGGCCTTTCCAATATTTATAAGTGATCCTGGAATAATGATAAGATACAATAGAGAGGTGGACTCCATGAAACATTTCTATGTCTTTGATATAATTTAGAGAATGTTGATCTTGAGACAAACTATCTGGAATGGGATAGAAATGAGTATATTTGGTCAATCAATCATCTATAAGACAGATTGAATTTTTACATCGAGATGTGTGTGGCAGTCTTGTTGTGAAATTGATGGTTATATTTTTTTTACAATTTCAACTCTAGAATTGGAAACTTATAATGCATCGATTTCAGTTACTAATAATTTTATTTAACCAATTTAAATATCCATCATACTAGGGTAAAGTCAACAATATTTGTTTTCATTCCATCCCCCCATTAATAATCTCAATGATCTCAATACATCTTAGTGCTTCTCAAATGAACTGAAAATACTGAACTATGGTCTTCACATAAAAAATATTTATACTAATATGAATCACAAGGAAACCATAATATCATTCCAAACCCCTAAACACCATAATTATCGATGAAAGATTCAAGTAATTTACCGCTATAAACCAATCCTACTTTTTTCAAGTAACTGTCCTCTTTCTGTGCTTGCTTAATTCTATCTAATATAGATTATTTCACTAACACTAAAAAAATAATAGAATTCCCAAAACCTACAACTTCCAATACAAAATTCATCAAATTATTAACAAAATTATTTCATTCAAAATGTTTCATTGATAATGTATCATTATTTTTTCACTAAATTCAATGACCACTTTGTTTTATTTCTAGATGGTAAAAATCATTCAATCAAAAAACAAGATTAATTACATCCATCTAATCTATCTTCCGTTCAATTTTTTTTGATAGAATATATAAATCAAACATTTTTGATTAGTTTATATTTCACAATTTGTGCCATACAAATGATAAATCGAAATTTTTCATTCAAAGACAAAAGAAGCTAATTCAAAATCATGTATAGGGTAATTTAACTCATGAGGGTTCAACTAATGTAAATCATAATCAATTAACTAATAATTATTGATTAGTAAACTTATATTTCATTTAAATTAAGGGTCACTATTGATAAAAGATTCACCATTAAAGGAAGCAACGTCAAAAACTGAAGCATTTACAAATATTATTTTTAGTTCCAAAAAACATTTATCATATTCTTTTTTATAGATGAAAATAACTCCCTTACCAGTTAACATATTTATTTTTTTATAAATAAGAATATATTTCAACACAATTTTAGTAGTAACCTAAAAATACAATAAAACAATGATTCTTTATGATACTAGTATGTCTTGGCCACTCATCAACATATTTTTTCAAAGGTTCAATATTTATACCATCTTCAGAAAAAATATGACAAAGTAATGATATTTTTTTCAACAAAAATTCTCTCTTACTAAAACATCGATATAGATTATTTTTTATTTAGGTTTACAAAACAATCCATATTTGACATTTATGTTCCTCCATGAATTTATAATATTCCAAAATATCATCTATATATACAACCACAAACTATTCCAAAAATTGATGAAACACTCCATTCATGATATTCATAATGTCAAATAGGGAATTACATAACCCAAAGGGCATAATTAAAAACTCTTAATCCCATATCTTGTTTGGAATTCATTCTCTAGAATGTGATCCTCCTTATCCTTCAGCTAATGGTACCCAAACCTCAAATCATTGTTCAAAAAAAACTAATCTCCCTACATCTGATCAAACAAATCATCAATATCGGGAAACTGATAGTTGTTCATAATAGTGATGTTATTCAAGGCTCTATAATGAATACAAAGTCTTATATAATCATATTTATTTTTTTACAAATAATATAAGGGCACCTATGGTAATGTTTTAGGTAAAATGAAACCTTTATCAAGATATTATTGCAACAATTTTTTAAAATCCACCAATTCTACATGATCCATTAGATAAGGGGGTGTAGAAATAGGTTTAGCATCATAGACTAAATCAACAATTAATTCCACATCCTGGTTAGGAACAATACCATGTAATTCATCAACAAAAACATTTTTAAATTCATTAACTAATCAAATGTCACTAATGAAAACTTTTTCTTTATTTTCAACAACATTAGCTAGATAACGTTCACTGCATTCATTAATCAATCTCTTAGATTATTGGAATGTTATCTATAGAGATCCTTCTTCTCATAAAATAATTTTGTATCATTTTAATGAAAATAAACATAAAAAAATTACACCATGAGGATCCAAAAGGATTATTTTCTTAGGAGCACTAGGACCATATATAAATTTACAACATTAAACATGCATATTCATTTAATTCTTTCTTATCTTTCTTCTTATTGGATCTTGAATTCTCCTTAGTACATGTGGTCACGTAAGGATATACATCAATAATGGGTTAGATAAAATCCCAGATATAATATAGATAAGAATATTAAACAATGTAACATGGGGTGACCATAACATCATCCTCATAATCATGATAAGAAGCATTATTTAATAGCATGAAATGTTGCAATGCATTAAAATGAATCACCATGTCTTAGTGGTCAACTACTACACATAGTTGTGAACAAATATATAATAAAGTTCACCCATAATTCACATTACTCATGTGTTTATTCACATTACCCAATGCATTGGATTTATATATAATTCCAATCGCACCCATCATACAATAAAATTTTCATTGCACTATATAATTAAGGGTGAACCCATCAAATCACAACATTTACATTATCATCCATTCCACATAAAAAATATATCAATATTGAACATAAAAAAACCCATGTAAAGAAATGGGTATCACTTCATAAATAATAAATCCAGAAACATTAGGTTCCCAAATTAATGAGGGTATAGCATATGTGATAAAAGGACCATCAACCATGAATGATAATTAAAAAAAGTGAGTTTTTTAAAGTATAGTTATTTTAGAAAAAATTATGTTAGACATAAACTCTAGTGGAAAACATGTACATCCCAAAAACATTAATAAAATGATGAAGAAATTATTTATAAGAAATAACCATACTACAAATGGGGTGAAATATGGAAAACCTGATGAAAAATAGTTGGGTTAGTGTATTCAAATTATTATGTATCTGAACGCTTTATTAAGTTTAATGTCATGTATGATCACATTTGATTAATTAATTAACACGTATATAAAATTTTAAAATTTTAATTGAATCACAATGGTATTATTATGTTCTTTTATGGGCCTTGGGATGAGTTATAGAGTTTAAATTCATTGTTAGATAGTGTTCTTTTTCATGGTTCTCATGAACGGTTCACATGTACACAAGAATGAAAGTTAGATTCCTTCATGGATTAAAAAAAATTATATTACATGATATTAATTATCTTCAAAAAATTTAATATATCATATATTGAACGTGGTTCTATACTGTGAGGATGAATCATTAGTTAAAATTTAATGATGATCGTTTTAGGTTAATTTGGGTTGATTTTGGATCATAATGAACATGTTTTGTTTTATCATTTAGTTTTCTGTATAATTTTTTTAAATGAATAAAAGGGGTTAAAACATACCTATTTATTTTTTTCAAGAATTTAATGGTTTTATTGACTACAATTATGTCATTGAAGGAATATAGAGGTTCACCACCCACGATGTAGGAAAATTAATGCATTAGATGTGACGATTTCAAAGAGACATAGGGGGGATATAATGCATAATCATCCATCAACATGATATAATACCAGTGTATCAATCATACTCGAGTTATAATGTCATTTGGATAATATATGCTAAGGATAATAGAAGCACCAAAATGAAATTTGAAAGGAACATGAGAGAAAAGACAAAGAGAAATTTCCTCTTGAATTCTCATCTTGAGATACTCCTCAAGGAACCTAGTATTGGGCTTTAAATAAAATCAAGAGATCCTAGACATGGGGGAGGGGCTAAGTAAGAGTTTTGGTAGAAACATGGACAAGGATTGAATCTTGATAGTTTTGAGGAAATGATTTTGTGAGGGGATATATTTATAGTGGTGGGGAGGGTGTTTTCAATATATTTAATTCATTAGTTTATTAATTATAATTGAAAAAAGAAATAGGGATGACTCAATTACTAAATACAGTAAAGGTTACATGTGGGTTTGATCCAATATGCATTTACATCTTCCATGACTCATTTATGATGCGAAAATTAATTTATTTAGCATATTGGGTAAATTATTTAACTTCATTATTCACCAAAAAGTAATTTATTATAGAAAAAAAGAAATATTCACCCTAACAATTTTTTCATGTATAGAATTAAAAATTGAAAACGATTTTATGAAAATATTTTTATAAAATTAATTAATTTAATATTTAATTATGAAAATAATTTACCTGAAAAATAAACATTTTAAAATTGAAACTGCCTTTTTAACAATATGAAAAATTAATTGAGGTCTTATAAAATTATCATATATTTATAAGTCGTCAAAATTCTTGTTTATGAAAATATTTTATGAAAATAAATTTTCTTTTAAATTAATAAAAAAATTATTAACTATTTATGATTTTTAAAATACTAACACTATAATTTAATTATATTATATTGTCACTTATAGGAGGGATGAATTGTATTTATACTGTCATTGGTAATGTTACTATTTACATGGAAAATTTATTATTCATAAAGGAAATATTAAAATTCATAAATAAAAAACTATTATTTATATGGTTATGTTACTAGTCACCAAAAATTACATTTTCCAATCAGACTCCAAACATCTTACTTATCGCAATTGGGTAAGTCATATTATCGAAATTTAAATCACAGATGTGGAAAAATTATGATTAAAGGTCACATTGAATTTAGTAATTCAATTATTCATGATGTTTTATTATATTTCCTAATGTGGTTTTATGTGATTATACTATATGATATATTTATTCGGTTGGATAAATTGCATTGATAAATGTTTGGGTCACAACATTCTTCCCCCCTTTTGAAATTTCACCCATGAAATTTCGTTTTACGTAACTAGGTGAGGGTGCTTCTCCATCAACAGATCCTATGGATCCCATGTTTCTTCTTCATACATATGTTTCAGCCAAAATACTTTGACAGGGTGTGTTTTCTTGTGGCATTGAACATTATATCTATATTCTAAATTATTTATTGGCTGCTCTTCATAAGATATACCATCTTCCAGCTATACCACCTCAGAGTTTAATACATGTGTGGGATCTGGTATGTACTTTTCAAGAATGATACATTAAACACATCATGAACATTAGGCATATTTGATTGATGTGAAACCCAATAATCTAAGGTTCATATTAGTTCATCAATCTGAAAGGGGCCAATGTACCTTGGGCTTAGCTTCCCATTATTTCCAAACCACATGACTCTATTCAATGGTGATATTCGAAGGATGTATTTATATCCAACATCAAACTCCATGTTCCTGAGATGGTTTTTAACATATCTCTTTTACCTAATATGATCTTATTAGATATGTTGATGGATATCTTGAACCTTTTATTTCACCTCTTGCAGAAGATCAGGTCCATGTATCATTATTTTTCTAACTCAATCCCAATAGGATGGAGTTTTACATCACTTTACATATAGAGATTCATATGGAGAGATCTGAATATTCGAGTGGAATCTATTTTTATATGAGAACTCGACCAATGGGAGATATTGATCCCATCCACCATTAAATTCTAATGAGAAATATCTTTACATATACTTGAGCGTCTGAATAGTCCTTTCAGTTTGGCCCTCAGTTTGGGGGTAACAGTCCAGTTTAAAATTCAATTCATAACTCAAGGAATGTTGAGGGCTCCTCCAAAATCTAGATGCGATCCTTAGATCATGATTAGAGATAATCGAGAGTGTAACCCCATGCAGTGTCACCACTTCATTCCCATATATCATTAAATGTTTCTCAAGCGATAGATCATCCCAAATAGCTTTAAAATGGGATGTCATTGTGAGTCAGTCCACCACCACCCATATTGAATTATTTCCTTTGGATGCCTTCGAGAAACCCATGACAATGTTCACAGTGACAGTCTCTAATTTCCACATGTATATAGGTAATTGTTGCATCATCCCTTTGATGTTATATCTCTTGGATTTACCTTGTTGATGTATCAAAATACTTTAGATATATTAATCATTCTCTTTCTTCATGTCATCCTACCAGAAGTGTTATTGGAGATCATGGCACATCATGTTATTAATATTAATGATATATAATGATGAGTTATGTGCATTATCAAATAGATCCTTCATAATCCAAGGTTATAGAGTAACATAGAAATGTGTTCCAAAGGAAATCAAACCATCATCATTAATATGGAACCCTTTCAGCTTCCCTTCTATTACTACATTCACCTTCTTTTGTAACTCTAGATCATCCCACTATGCCTCCATAATAATAACATGGATAGATGGTTGGGGAATCATTTTGGAATGGGATGATTTATTTCCTACCATTATGATTTCCAAATCCATCCTTTGTATATCCATCATGACAAGGTCTTTCTCAATTCGTAATATAGATAGAGTAGTAGATTCATTCTTGCTAATAGTATCAGCTAACTTATTCTCGATGTCTAGATGTTAGTTAATAGGGAAATTTTATTCTCTGATTGTCTCTAACCACCTCCTTTGATGCATGTTGAGGTTCTTTAGTGTGAAAATATACTTTAGGATCTTCTTATTGGTATATATGTCACACGTATCACCATAGAGGTAGTGCCACCATATTTTAAAGGAATAAATCATAGCTTCTAGCTCCAGATCATGCATCCAGGAGTTCTTCTCATGGATCTTCAAATTTAATGAGGCATAAGATATCACATTATCATTGTTGATGAGTAAAAAATCCAAGACATTCATTAAAGCATCACTGTATATCACAAAACATTATCCACTTTTCAATAATGTTAGTATATTTTCATTGATCAACCTTTTCTTTATCTCATAATTCTTTACTCCTATTCTTCCATCCATGCATACTTTAACCCTTTTCTTGTTAACATATTTAGAGGTATTTACAACTGTGATAATGGTATCACAAGAATTTTGTAGTACCTAGATAATCTAGTAAAATTTTAGATTTCTATGAAACTAGATCCTCTATGCCATTCCCCAATAATTGTTGTTTTTAAAGGGTCCACATAAATTCCCTCACCTGTGATCACATGTACACAGAATGTGTCTTACTTCATCCAAAAGTCACACTTTCTAAACTTGGCGTACATCTTCTCATTTCTCAATGTCCCCAACACAAGTCTTATATGTTCTTCATATTCCTCATTGCTCTTGGAGTAGATGAATATATCATCTATAAAAAGTACTGCAAATTTTTCTATGTATTGTCTAAAACCCCTATTCATAAAATCCATAAATATTATAGGGGAATTAGTATGTCTGAAGGAAATCATAAAAAACTCATCGTGCCTATTCCATGTATGGTAGGCTATCTTCTGAATATCATCCCTTTTCACCATTAGCAAATGATATCCAGAATGAAGATCCACTTTGGAAAAGTATTGTGCCCCTCTCAATATATCAAACAAGTCATTAATCCTTGTTAAAGCATACTTTTTTCTTTATAGTGATCTTTTTACGTTCCCAATAATCAATAGACGCCTTCATTGTTCCATCCTTCTTCTCGACTAAGAGCACCGGTGCACCCCATGGTGAAGCACAATGGAATATGCACCCTTTTATCCAAATTTCCATGAATCAGTTTCTTTAACTCCTTTAGTTAAATAAAATCCATCTTATAGGGACACATTGAAATAGGAATATCTCCTGTGTGAGTTTTATTGACAGCTCAATCTACCGATCTGAGGGTAGTTCAGGTAACTCTTTTGGAATCACATCACTTTATTCAATCATGATGGGTATTTTTTCTAGGATGAATCTTTCCTGTTACATAACCATTTGAAAAAGGTGTGATTCTTCACAGGGAAAGAAATCCCACATCGTTGAAGGATTTTTAAAAGCATATTAATATTCTTCCTTGAATTTTTAAAGAATCTGTGATGGTTCAGAATATGAAAAGATATTTCCTTTTACTAAGAGTTGGTATGTGCTCTATATAATGAGATAAAATCCATTGCCACTATAGAATCGAATTCAACCAAGGTAAATATTATAAGATATTCTTGATGAATTTTCCCACATAAATCAAAAGAAGAGGAGTCCAACACATGGGTTGCAATGATTTCACCACTTAGTGTTTTTAAAGATATATCAACCTCAAGGTTTTGAGGCTTTCATTCAATATTACTAGAAAAAATGTGATATATGGGGTTTGGCTTAATGGTAACCACCCTTTAATAATCCATGAAAAATGGGGGTTCAAAACCCATTGGTTGCAGGACATTATGAGTAATATAGCGTATTGTAGTAGTGGTGGAACTGTAGCAACAACGAGCAATATAGTGGCGACAGATCAATATAGTAGAGGCGGGTACTTGGTCGTACTGTAGCAGGTGGGTACAAAAATAGTAATATTCATAGAACAGGCCTTTGGACAAAACAATTGGGTTTACATGCCATGTAATGGGATAAATTCCCACTCATCCTTCGGGCTGGGTAAAGGGTCTCCCTCTACCTAGTTAAAGTGGTAATTGTTTTGGATTAATAATAAATGAGTCTTTGGCCCCAACCTTTAAAATATGTGATATATAAAGGAATTCAAAGAACTATAACCAAATGATACTTTAATAATTCTTGAGTGCATAGTAAGTTTACCATGTACGACTTCATTTTATTACTCGAATTCTGTATAAGTGATATCATAAGCCTTCCCATGAACCTTTGGTTTTGGTGGTTGCTAATGCTGATTACCTACGATGGATAAAGGTTCAGTGCACTATCTTTAATAGTTTCATTACTCCCTACATTTTTAGCATTGGACCATGGGTTGTTCTCTCTATTACTCCACCACATTCTATAACCTTCTCATGTATTTTAAACACTCTTGAAAATAGTGGTCTTCTCTACTACTCCTAAAGCATTTCTTTTTCCCCGTAAGGTAGTTCCCATGATGATTCTTTCCACATTTTTAAAAAGTTGGTGGTTGAGTTTTCCTTCCATCGTTCCCATTATATTCTCTTGCATGAAGCTCTAAATTTTGTTTCTTATCACCATATCCATGGGCCAATTCTCAAAACTCCATATGCTCTTTGATAGAACATTGAAAAACTTCTTCATAACTCTTAAATTCTAGAATTGTAATAGCATTTCGATGGAGTTGTTTTTAGCCACAAAAGAATATATCAATTTTTCTATGATTATTGATAAAAAACCAAAAGCATACCCTGAAAGACATGTGAAATTCTCAATGCAGGCTTTGAGAGATTCCCCATCCTTTTTATTTATCTCTATGAATTCCATCGCCATCTTCCTGTGAAAATTTTCTGGGAAATACTATTTAAGAAACACCATCTTATTGTCTTCCCACTCCATCAACTCAATTTTATCCCTCGGCTTTCTATTCTTAATCAAATCCCACCATTGGTCGACCTCTCTATCAGAAAAATAAATAACCAAAGTCACATTCTCTATCATAGAACAGAGATGCACATAAAATAACTTCTTCATTGAGTTTACCTTTTGTTCCACAACAAGTGGAATAGATGATCCACTAAACATTTGAGAATTTTTCCACATGAAACACTTGGCATCCAGTTTCTCCGACATTGGTGGAGAAAATTCCACGTTATTCATGTTACTATTCAAAACCTAAGGCAACTCGTTAAGAATCTCCATGAATTTTTGAACCCCACCTCCCAAATAATTGGGGATGTCAGCCGAGATATATTTTCACTATCCCTCACGTGGGTTAATTTCCTAGATTCTCTTTCTTCCCATCATTTTCTAAAATAGAAAATGTTAGAAAAAAATATAATTCAAGAAGTCATGAATAAATAATATTTTCCTTTATAAAACTAAAATAAAGAGAATTTATTATTGGATCCATTTTTTAGAAAATTTTCTTCTGGGATTACATATACATAGTCTCGTAATAAGGTTTTCATTATGGTTCTCTAATCCTAATTCCGAAATTAACTAAACTGTTCCTCTGATACCAACTATAGAAACCCAAGTTTTAATACATAATTTTTACTAAATTTTAATGATAAAGCACATTAAAAAATTACTGTAAATGGATTCAAAATGTTTAGTGTCTTGGGAAAAATATGACCATCTATAACTTTTACAACATAAAACATAAACATTTATATAATTTCTTCTTTTTTAGCTTCTTATTGCATCATGGATTTTTGTTAATAAAAGTAGTCACCTAATGATGTAAATCAATAATGGGTGATCTGGAATCCTATTAAGAGGCTAGATAAGAACATTAAATAATGTAACATGGGTGGAGAATAACAACATCATCATAATCATGAAAATAAGTATCAGATAATAAAAACGAAGCCTCTGAGCGGCAGTCCTCTCCGCGTCTCGCAAACTAGGGTTTCCCCTCGGCGTCATTCCGGAGGGGGGAGGCTCGAATCTTCAGCGCAGTGATGGTAGCTCCAGTGATGCCTCCCCCTTCCTTCTGCTTTTTTTTTCTTTTTCTCTCACAGGTTTGGAGTTCGGCGGCCTTCGCGACACAGATCAACCATTTTGTTCTTCGTTGTGGGATGATTGGTTGATGATTTTGCAGTTTCTCCTCCACATATTTTCCCCTAACCCCCTCGACGGTTTCTCTCGCTCCCCGTGGCTGGCGCGTTTAGAGATCCAGCGATGGTCGCTCCGTGGTTCTGATTTGTCCAGAACCAATCCCAGAGCAGCGTTTCTTGGGCAGATTGGATCAGATCTCCTCGTCGGCGACGCTATCTCGGTGCGGTGTTGGATCTCCCAGTCCTGGGTGACGGTGGTCTGGCCTCACAATCCTTGGTACGATTTCCTCTTCAGGGCTTCCACAGATGGGTTGTTAGAGAAGGTCTCGTGGACGATGGCAGGGATCTTCCAACTTTGGCTGGATTTCGGGTTGCTGTCTCGACGGAGGAGAATTCGTGTGGGAAGTGATGTTGTGCCGATCACTGTTTTTTGGTTAATGAGATGAATCTGTTTTCTGATGTTTTATGTTGAGTGAGGGAGCTGAAGGAGAAGGGCTTTCGGTTTGTGGCTGATCGCTCCTTTAGTGATGCTGCTAGCCAGATTTCCATGGAGGATTGGCGATGCTGATAGCCATATTGCCATGGAGGATTGGCGTTCGAGGATGATGGTTCAAGCTAGGCAGTAGGGGTTTAATCGGTTTGGAATCTTCTTCAATTGGATGATTTTGATGAGTGAGGGATCCTGTGCGAGAATTGAATCTGGTGATATGCAGTAGTTTCACTGCTAATTTTTCGATCTCGTGGATGGGGTTTTGTTTTGGTTAAATGTGTGAATTGGTGGTATGGTTGTTGTTGAATTGTGACACTACAGTTGCGGGACGTTTTCAGAAGAGGTTCAGAGCAGAGATCTTTTGCAAATCATGGCTATCCGGATTTGGAAGTTTGAGAGGGTATGGTGTTTTTCATCGGTATCATGCTCATGAATCCTTGCACGGGACAACTAGCTGAGCAGCTACAAGAAGGTGGAAGCTCGTTTTAATGATTTTAATGCTAGGGAGGGGACCTTCTTTGCAAATTTTAATTGGATTGTTTTTGGACATTGGGGCTTGATTGTTTTTTATGTCTTTGAAGTCTTGGGTTCTACCTTACCTATTAAAAAGGTGCCTATCTTAATAAGTATCAGATAATAGCATAGAATGTGCCAATGCATAAAAATGAAACATCATGTCTTAGTGGTTAACTACCAAACGTAGTTGTGAAAAAATATAGAATAATTTTCATCCATAATTAAAGTTAATAGTTAGGTTATTTACATTACACAGTGCATTTTAGGACTATATAATTCGGGGAGCACCTGTCACATCATAACATTTTCAATGCGCTATAAAATTCTGGGTGCACCCGTCACATCATAACATTTACATTATCATGCATGCAATATAGAATATATATAAATATTGAACATAAATATCCCATGAAATGTAATGGGTTTCAATTCATAAATCATACATATTTAATCCTCATGTTCCTCAATGAATGAGGGAATAACATACTTGAAAGAATGACCATTAAACTTTAAGTGAAAAGTAAAATATTTATTTTCAAAAGAAGTGTTCTTTTTGAAAACATATGTTTTACATAAAATCCATTGGAAAACATTTATATCCATAAAAAGATAATATTATAATGATGAAATAATTTTTAAGGAATAAAAATACTGAATATGGAGTGATAGAGGGAAAACCAAATGAAAAAAAGTTGGGTTCGAGTATTCTCCAAACCTTTTATCCGAACACTTTCTTCACTTTAATTACCTATATAATAGAATTGGATTTAATAATTAAAACTCATATAATATTTTCAAATAAATTTTATTAATTATGGATTCATTATGTTCTTTTATGGTCCTTTGGATTACTTATAGAGCTTAAAATTATTGTTTGGGAGTGATATTTTTCTTAGTTTTCATGGACGGTTAACATGTACACATGAATTGAAGTTCATGTAGAACATAGATAAACTTATAGAATTGATATTACATGATATTAATTATTTTTTATTGGATTAAATGATCTTATAATGAATATGGTTTTATATCATGAGGATGAATTATTAGGAAAAATTTAATGATGATCATTTTAGGATAATTTGTCCAGTTTTTGGATGACAACGAACATGTTTTGAGTTATCATTTAGTATTATGTATAAACGTTTCCACAAAAAATAAAAGGGGATAAAAAATACATATTATTATCTGTTTTAGACATTAATATTTTTTATTTACACCCCTTAAAGAATTGATGTAAAATGGATGTGCATCACCCAAGATTTCGGAACATTAACACGTCACAGGCGATAATTTCAAAGAGAGAGAGGGGGGAGTATAATTAATAATATTTCATTAACAATATATAAAAAAATTATATCAATCATAATAGATTTATAAATTCAATTTTATAAGACATGTTGAAGATAAGTGAATATAATAAATAAAAATTTAATGGATTTTGAAAGAAAAAGAGAGAGATAAATTAACTCTTGAATTCTCTACTTGAGATCCTCCACAAGGAACCTAGGATTGGTATTTAGATAAAAAAAGAGTTCATGGATATTTGGTATGGGAAATGAAGTTTATTGTGAAATATTTTGGCCAAGCATGAATCTTGCTAGGTTTGAGGAAACAAGGTTGTGAGGGGTGGTATTTATAGATGTGGGGGGGGGGGTGTGTTTTCTCAAAATTTAATTAATTAGATTATTAATTTTCCTCGAGAGAAGAAATATTGATGATTACATGACTAAATACTGAAAAAGGGATTGCGAGTTCGAACTAATGGAAATGTACATCATCCATGACTGAAGAATTATGCAGAAATTCACTTATCTGGCATATTTTGTAATTTATCAAATTTCACTATCCATTAAAAAATTATTGAATTTCAAAAAAATATAAAAAATTAAACCTAACCATTTTTTTAAATGTAGAATTAAAAAATGAAATACATTTTTTGAAACTAATTTTATAAATGTGATTAATTTTATTTCTTATTAAAATCATTATTTAAATAAAAATACAAATTTATAAATAAAAACTCCTTTTCCAACAATGTGAAAACATAATTATAGTTTCATAAAATTATCTTATTTCTAATAAGACATGAAAATCCTTGTTTTTGAAAACATTTTTTGATAATAAATTACATTTAAATTATTAAATTAAATATTAAATATTAATGATATAACAAATTACAAACACTATAATATAATTATATCATATTGTCACTTATAGGATGGATATGGTTTATTAGTACTATCATTGGAAAGGTTCTTATTAACTTGGATGACTTACTATTCATAAGGGTCATATTACTATTCATAGGGGTATTTTACTATTCATAACTGAAAGTTTCTATTCACCGAAAATTATGTTTTCCTTATTAGACTCCAAAAATCTTACATATCATAATAGTGTATGTGTTATTATCTTAATTCAAATAATATAAGTGGAAACATTATGTTTAATGGTCACATAAACTTTTGTAATTCATTTAACCATGATGTGTCATTTTGTTTCCTAATGTTATTTTATGTGATTATTCATATATGATATTATTATAAGAAGGGATAATTTCATTGATAAAATTTCGGGTCATTACATTATCAGATGTATGAAATCATTAAATAAAACATTTTGGGATTTAAAATCTAATCTAGTGTGATGAACTGAATTCTAATCCATACCCAAAAATAATATTAAATTCTAAATTGGGATGTTCAATCGAATTTGAAGGTTAATTCATCCCACTAATGATAATAGAATTATTTCCATAGATGATCGTTGCTTCAATACTTCCACTCAGAATTTTTACAAATAGTTTGATATCACAATCATCAAAGGATATTTCCAATTTACATGAAAATCTCTAAAAATGAATGAATGTTAAGTTACAGAGTCAAATAGTGTATTGGAATATTTTTAAAAACTAGAAACATACCTATCACCAAATTATTTAATGGTCCCACATCAATCATTGTATTAGAAAATTATTTTTCTATGCCCTTCTTCTTTCAATATGACTAGTTTCCACTCTGGGTAATCATCTTTGGACACACGTTGGCATAATTCCAAAACACATTGCAACTAAAACATCTTACAACCAAGTTTTCATCTATTTTATGATCATATCCTTGGTATTCAAGAGTAATATTAACAATCTTAACACATCATAAGCACTTCACATATTTTGAGACACAATATCACAGATTCTTTTTACCACACTTCTCAAGAAGATGGAAATTTAGTTTTCTTACCTCCAAAAATAATTAATGAATTCTATCCCATTTACCGAAAATCAGATTGATTCTTTTTCGTTATATTTTGAAATAAATAATCACCAAAAAACTCCACTTATACCTTCTTAGCACATCATATAGGTTTCTCATATCTTTCGAACATATAAAAAGATAATGCCTTTCGATATTTGGGTATCAATCTTGAGTGAAACCTATTTATCTTACTATCAATATGTCTGATAAAATTTCGGTTGCTCCTTGAAAAATTGGTCAAATATTGCTGAAATTAATCCCCAAAATCTTCATCCTTTGGTGTAAATATCAATAATTTATTTTTCAACCTAAGTCGAATAGCCTTGGGAAAATATTTTTCAAGGATTATATTCTTAAATTCGTACCATTCCCTGGCATTAATATCTTCACTTCCTCTGATATTTTTAATCATTGACCACTGCTGATCGACTTATCCATCAAAATAATAAATATAAATAGTGACCTTCTTATTGTCTAAACAAACCATTACATCAAAAATATTTTCTATTGCATTAATCAAACCTTCAATATGCATAGAGTCATATGATTTTGTGAATGGTGGGGGACATTGCCTCAGGAAATTCTCCCATGCTAACATATTCCTCTATAGTTGATCCGGTTAATCTCAATCATAGAAATCACCGCTATTTATTGAATGAGTAAATTGTGCCATCAATGTGACAAACTCTTTGTATATTATTCCATCCATCTCAATAGGTTGATTTGGAATGTTGTTTTCATTTGTATGCTTTTGTAGCAGAACTACACTATTTTCTCTGTGGAAAAACATTCTGAAAAGACACATCTTAATTGAAAAAACATGGTAATCTTCTAATTCTATATCACATAAATTTTAACATAAAGTAAAAAATCATTTATGGATATTATACTAATAATTTTATAACTCTAAATGTTATTTAAAAAAAATTAATACCATCTATAATCATGAACAACCTTCTTCAAGATGAGAAAATGAATAGAAATATGGAAAGACCATATTTCCTCAATATGAAGTAGATGTAATGACCCCTAAGTCCCACCTCAAATAGGCCCTCGGGTGGAGACCGAAAACAAGGGTATAAAAATATCACAAAAGTGGGAGGAATTATTCTTTTTCTAGTAACCAAGATCGAGAGATAAGATGTATCAAACTCAAAAAACTCCAATACACACACACACACACACACACACACACATATATATATATATATAAGAACCAAAATCCATGCCACATGCATGGATAAGTCAAACTTCTATAAATTCAACGAAAACTCCAAGGTTAGTTACAAAATAAAAATAGGCAATGATGGCACAAACGTCCCCAATACCCAATCTAGTAATCTTTAGAACAGTCTATGTAGTCTCCCTTAAAACCTATAAAATAATTATATATATATATATATAGGTTTTTTATACAAGTATACTTAGAAGTGAAAACCAAATTCACCCAAGAAAAACTGGGAGAAGCATATTATGCCCCTCTAAGAAAACAACAGAATCTCAAAAGCACCTAAGAAGGTTTACTATCCATCCCAACCTCACCAAGGAACATTCAAAAAATAATGCAAATCGAGTAATGTAATATAATAATAATATCATTATTTTGGTACCCCTCACCACTTCCCACTAGTTAACTGCTCATCAAAAATAGTGAGCATCTTGACACTACCACTCTTTTCCACAAGCCCCATTGTCACAAGTCTACCACACACTCTTGGGCCACAAACCACACATATCCCACCCATATACACAAAGTAGACAACCACCACATATCTCACCGGAAAACACATGGGCCTCATCTTGAAGAAACCTGTGAAACAAACCATCTATCACACATCCTATACCATAAAATTAGGCAAAAAAACCTCAATCCATTATAGCAAGATCCAATATTCTTAGGGGATAAATGCCAAGAAGAGGGATAAGGGTAAATTAATTAACCAACCATCCATCCTCCCATTGGGATGTTGGGGAAGACACCCCACCCCATAAAAATTGGAGTGTTCTACACATATAGCTCAACATAGGTGGGGTGCATATAAATAAAATATAGAACTACAAGTTTATACATATTTGTAATAAAAAACCATCCAATCCTATGGGATTACAAATATAAAACCATCCCACCCCAAATATCATTTGGTGTTACCCCTATGTGCACATACTGCAATGAACGATGGTTACATGAACACTGCTTTACTAAAACCCCAAATTAAAAGCATATCCCCAACCAATTCAATTAACCAATTACTATTTTTCATTATTAAATCATTTATTTATTTATTTCAATCCCTTCACGGGAAACTACAAAACACTTTGAACATTATAAGGTGAAGTAACCATACCAACCGATACCCAATACATAGAAGGAATGAATGGAAAACATTAATGGAACACAATGTGACACTCACAACATGAAATAAGGACACAAACATCTGACAACCCCACTTCCCAAAATCTACTAAGATGTAGTCCCACTACATATAATGTTTATTCATTCCACAATGAATCAATATTTCAACCTAATATTCCATCACACCTCCTGTACCACCTCAAAACCCCCCCCCCCCCAAAAAAACACAACAAAATCATAGCCCCACTGCTCACACATACCACACTTCTATCATATAACCAACTCCTCTACCCACCCTTATTCCCAAAACAATGCTACCAACTATTCCACCATATAACCCAAATAAAGTAGAAACCCCAAAGAGACCCACACACCACAAAGCCACACCAAAACAAGGTGAGTGTAATTGGATTTATCCAAAAAAAAGTTATTTAAGTCCATATTGATAAATAGGGGTGATCACAAATCATGTTTGATCATGGAGAATCCTTTTTTTTAACCGAGTACAAATGATTAATTATAATTCATTATTAGAGTCATTTCAAGAGAGAATCAATGATAATCATGAAGCATCACAAGGGCACACACAAATACCACCAATAACCATGATTTTAAAGGGATACAACCCATACAATTCACATTACAAATGATAGATAATAGATAAAAACAAGTGATCATAATAATATTCCATGTTCCCATTTATTTATTCTTATCATATTCATTACAGTTTTATTCATCTGTTCACATAAGGAGGCATCATTCTAGTCACCCTGCATCACCCATATGCATTTCATCACGTCTGCATTAATGAATTTTAATCATGGATCAATTCTTCTCCTCCTCATACATCGGGACATTATCGTATGCCACATAACAAGTAAACAACTCATATCATAAAAAAGAAGGTTCAAGAATTACATCACAAAGAAAAATACATGATTAAAACTCAATAAAAACCCATCGGTACTGGACACGATTATATATCTCTCACTCCCAACTACTCTCCTCGAGGATACCATGCATCCACAACACGAAAACCAAAGGAATGGTCCTTATATGTAGCACCTTCAACCGATGATCTTGGATATCTACTGGTCGCTCCACAAATATTGTGACATCCTTGATATCTAACTCTCCCCAATCAGTGACATGGGTGTCATCATGAAGATAAAGAAAAAGCTGAGAGACATGAAAAATGTTGTGTCCCCTCCACACCAATGGTGGAAATGTCAACTGATATGTCAGCATGCTAACTCATATCAACCCCTAGAAAGTTCTGACGAACCTAGGAGAAATCTTACACCCACAACCGAACATTTATATCCAAAATTGTGGAGAAACCATCAAGAATAGGTTCCCCCCAATCATGAACTCCAAATAAATTCTCCTTTCATCCTCTCATAGACAAACTACACCATCTATGTCATACACTGTAACATGTATAGACCAAGAAAAGTTGCCTCCCCAGTTATCATTCAGTACAAGGGTGAACGATATGGCCTCCCATAAAAGGCCTTGAATGGAGCCATGCAAATATTATAGTGATAGGAATTAATGTAATAAAACTCATCCCAAGTCATGTTTCATTCCCAGGACCCACCAGAATCCAACACGAAAGCTTGCAGCATGTCCTCCAATGTGTAGATGGTCCTCTCAAATTTTCCATCAGTTTAAGGATGTAAAGTAGTGTTGTGGTGTAACGTGGTTCCGAAGAAAATCTGTAATCCCCTCCAATATCATGATAGAAAAAGTTTATCTGGATCTATGATGATGGATCAAGGAACAACATTTATAAGAACTACTTCATCAACATACCTTATTGCAAAGGAAACCACTACGCTCGACTCCATGATCAAAAATAAGTGATCCAATTTCATCAAATTATCCACTATGACTCAAATAGAATCACATCCTCCTTAATACCTTTGTAATCCTGTGAAGAAATACATCATGATTTCATCCGACTTTCACTAGAGGACATCTAGGGGTTGTAACAACCCATATGGAACACAGTGCTTTTCCTTAACTTACATGACCAAAAATAACATTTCCGCAAACTCTACCACTTCCCGCATCATCTCGATACACCAGAACTATTTCCTAAATCCGCATTACTTTTTGGAAACACTTGGATGTACTTATAGAGGTTATATATGGAACCTGCAATGAAATTCTTCATGCATATCCACTAGAACAAACATATTTTCATAGAACATAATCTGATTCTGACCATCCTTTGACCTTCCCTGTAGAGCATCACCATGGTCAATGCAATTTTGCATCATCATTTCCTCTGAGTCTCCCCATTGAGAATACTCTACTTATCTCATTATAGAAGACAACATGATCATTTGAAATAAAAGACCTCTGCCGCCATCCATTCCCACATCAATGTTCAAGGTAGACAACTCATCTATCACCTTCCAAGAGTTAGCATATTCCCAGACCCCTTCGTTATGTGACTTACAACTCAAAGAATCAACCATAATATTATCCATTCGTAATTCATAGGATATATCAAAATCATAATCCTAAATAATGCCAATCGACCTTCACTGCCGCATGTTCGAGTCTCCCTAGGAGACGATTTACATCAAGATCTTGTTATCCTGGAAGACCACAAAGCACTCCCCAAAGAGGTAATTTCACCACATCATTAGTAAGAACATAACCATTGCTTTTTTCCAATTCATTAGTGGAATATTTTCATTCATGGGGACATAACTTCCTAGACCCATAAGAGATCACTCTCTATTGCTTCATTAGTACACACCCCAATCCTAGACGGGAAACATCACAAAACACCTCAAACATCACCCCTTATTCTAGTTGGTTGATAATTGGAGAACTAACCAACTTCCCCTTTACATAGCCAAATGATACATGGAACTACTCACTCCGTAAAAAATATTGCCCTTTTCTGGTCAGACTCGTCAATGGAGATGTCACCCATGAGAAATCTGGTACGAATCTCTAGTAGTAGCCCTATAGACCGAGAAAAATGTTAATCTCTACCACATTCATGGGTTCTTCCCATGAAACAAATACCTCAACCTTCAATGAGTCCACTTTTAAACCTAAATGAGACACCTAATTTCCAATGAAGTGGATCTCTCATGTCTAAAACATGCACTTGTACTATTTTCCCTATATTTGGTGGTGCCAAAGGACCTCTAAGACTATTATGAGATGCTCAGTATTCTACTCCTCTAACATCCAATGGATCATGATGTCTTCGATGAATATAATGAAAAACCAGTCTAGGAACTCATGAATGATAGATTTTGTGATTCTAATGAACATGGTTGATGAATTTGTAATACCGAACGACATAACTATGAAGTCGAACTGCCTATACTTGCACCTGAAAGCAATTTTCGGGATGTCAAAATCCTTCACCCTCAATTGGTCATATCCAGAACATAGATTGATCTTGTAAAACCAACTCTCACTCCTCATCTATTTGAAAAGATCATCTATACTCATGAGAGTTTAATGGTTCTTGACTGTTACCTAATTCACTCTCTAATAGTCTATATAAAGCCCCATAATATAATCTAACTTCTTCGAAAAAAGACCAAATCACCCCATGGTGATGAACTAGGTGGTATGAAAGCCTTCATCATCTGGTATTCAATTTGGATCGGTAACTCCCACAACATAGAAGGATTTATCAGATAAGGATCCATTGAAATTGGACTAGCAGTGGGTTATGAGTCTATCCCAAACTCAAAGTGGTGTCAAGGGGGTATAGTCATAACCACTTAAAAAAATTCAGAATATATTCTAAAACTTGTAGAACCTCCACCATCACAACATCCATCAATCCCACTAACATCTCAGAAAACATAAAATGAAGTTGATCCATGCATGGGATTCCCATCTAATAGCTCTGATCACCAAATAAAGCTACATGTTGACCTTTTGCATCTGGAAACACGATGCTTCACCAGAAGTAGTTGATGATAGAATTCACTAAAAACAACTACTTGATTCCAAGGATGACATATTATAGCTGCATCTGTCGATGATAAATATACCAATTGGACTGATGCGGCCCTACAATCATTCTAAATCCCTGAAAAACATCAAACAAGCTGGTCTGACCTCTAAATGGCTTACTCAACACCTTGGAAATAAAAATTATCACTATGTCCAACCCCAAGGAATGGGCTAGACTAGGTACAATAAATGATTGTCAATCACATAAATCAACCAATTCACAAGAAAGCATACTAAAGAAACTGATTGTATCTCAAATGATCTCCGGCCCTTCAAGATATACTCCCTCTATGGAGTAAATCATCCCACACCCATATCCTCTTCCAATGAACATTTATCCCCCTCTATGTCCACACCCTAGTCGAGATCCCTAATGAGAACCCTATGGCCAGTGACCTCTTGTACCTTCCACCCTAGGTGAAGTTGTGGCCTGATATCCCTACTCCTTGAATGGTCTGGATGGAAACTACTACTGAGGTAGTTGCAGAACCTTCCCACCTCATCTATACTAAGCTTGAGTCGAGCACTGTCCCTAGAGGTGCTCGTGGACTCCACAAGAAAATAGCTCTGACCCCAACCTGCCGGAAAAGGTCTATGACTAGAGGGTCAGAACTGAAACTGCTAGGGTTGACTCCCTACTGGTCAAACCCTAGATTCCCTGACACTGGAGACTTTTTTCTAACATCCTTACACTTTGAAGAGCTCAGGTGACATCCCTATCATGGAAAATCTCCTCATGAGTGACTTCTTTCAACTACCCCATCCTTCTTCTCAAACATTACGTATGTTGGTATGGTTAAGTGAGTAACCATTTACTGATGAGAAGGACATAATGACTCTTGTAAGAACCTCAACCGATACTCTTAATCCAGAATAATATACAGAGAAAAATGTGAGAGATCCTTGAACTTGATTCCCAATTATATCATCGACATACTCCCATACTAGAGGAAGAGTACCTTTTGCCTCTTCTCAGCATTCATTGTGGTATAATGAAATTTAGCTCGGAACTCATTCTCAAAGTCATATCATGGAACATCAGTCTCCTTCCTCTTCCTCAGGTAATGTTTCCACCACTAACGTGGTGATCCCTTCATTTGGATCAATGTTTGAGGAACCCAATACTTTATCATAGTCTAGATCAAGCTGAATGTGATCACTAACTCCTCAAGATAACTATATGTCACTATGTATGTGACACTTCCATCGTACATTCCCAATTTATACTGAAGGAAGTCAGGAAGAATATTTTCTCACTGATCATCCTCCTCCACTAGATTGTCCCTCTGTCGGTCAACAAGGTCATCCTTCAGAACCTCCATTGCTCGTACTACACGCGGGCGATGTCCAGGAGCCATATTTGGAAAACATGGAACTCTTAATCCCATGTAGTATGACATTTGTTTAGGATTAATTTTAACACATTGTTTATTCAAATTTCCCAAAAATTCACAAAAAAAAACAAGAACACAGGTCATCATAATGAATGTACCATTCTAAATGTCTCTACCATGTAATCATTGTATCCTCAGTTGGTCATTCAGTAAGCGAAAAGACCTTGCATTGGGTCATAGTGGGCCCTAAAATCCCATGTCCTATCTGGTCTTCCTTGGCATATGTCCTGCACTATGATCACCTAACATTGTTTCCCTACCAACACATGAAATCCTCATTGTGCCTAACTCAAAAAATAAGCACATCAATGAACCCTCTTCTTATGATACCATTCTGTCACAACTCGCCTTATTCAAGATAAGGGATGGGATAAAAACATGTCGAGACATTCCTTCCTCAAGATCAAAAAAATTTAATGAACCTTGTGTCCCACAACCAATAGACCCTAGTGTGGTGACTAACAATATGGGTATAAGAATATCACATAGTGGGTGTCATTAACCAATTTATAGTATTCATGATTAGGAGATAAGATGTATCAACATCAAAAAAATATATGATATTTATATAAAAAGGAACAAAAATCTATCCCACATGAAAGTTTATGTAATACTAGTATAAATAAAAAAGAAAAGTCCAAGGTTAATACAAAAATAAGACCATGTCATCATGCTTCATCCATCCCCAACACTCGAGCTAGTAAGGTCTAGAACGGTCCACATAATCTCCATTGAATCCTAAAAATTGATTTATATACGTATGGTGGTAATAAATGTATTCTCAATAGGGAAAACCATAGTCACACATGCACAAGTGGGAGATGCATACTAATTCCCCTATGAGAAAACATCAAAAACTAAAAATCACCTAACAAGGTACACTATCCATCATATCCTCACTATAGAAAGCTCACCAAATAATGAAAATCAAGTAATGTAATATAATAAGAACATCGATATTTGGGTACCACACACCACTTCTCACGGGTTAACTGGTCATCCCTAATAGAGAACATCCTGACACTACCACTATCATCCACAAGATCCAATGCCACACCCTACCCGAACACACATATCCCACAAACAACACAAGTCTCATCAGTAGAAACCTATGATTCAACCACCACACATCTTTCACGAAAACACATTGTCCTCATCCCAATGACACCTAGGTAACAAACACCTATCATAAATCCAATACCATAAATATTTTAACAAAACTCAATCCATTATATCATACCTAAAGATTCATGGTCAATAAATGCCTAGAAGATGGAGCATGGTAATGTTCATAACCAACCATCCATCTTACCACCATGATGATGGGAGGACACCCTCCCCCATAGAGAAGGAGTTGTTCGACACATAGTGCTCCACATGGGTGGTGTGGGTATAGAAAACATAAAGAACTACATGTTTATAGATATAGGTAACAAACACTATCCCATTCTATAGGATTCCAAATTGACAATTAGTCCACTCAAAACAATCTTTTCTACTACCCCTACATCCATGTACCTTTGTGAACAATGGTAACTTGAACACCACTTCACTACAATCCCCAATTCGAAACATACCCCTAGCCAATTCATTAAACCAATTATCATTATGAATTATAAAATAATTCATTTATTTATTTTCATACCTTCCTGGGAAACTATTAAACACTACCAACCTTATAAGGTGATGCAACCGTAATAACCACTACACAATCCAAACAAGGAAATAATGGAAAAAAAGGAAAGGGAACACATTCTAACTCTTACATCATAAAATAACGACACAACCATCCAGTAACCCAGCTGACCAAAAACTACCTAGATGCAGTCCCACTGCATAACAAGTCCATCCATTCTCTTATAAATCAATATATCAACCTGATATTGTAGAGACCCGAAACTATACATACATGGACATTACATTACTTTTTGCAGAATACTTAGTACATAACAAAAACACACACACAAGGATCGTAATAGTTTAGTGTCTTTGAAAACTCGGAATATAATCTTCTAATCGTGGTGAAAGATCTTCAACATCTCCCATAAAGATCTTCCTTTTTTTACCTAAAACCTTTCTTTATATCCTGGGGAAAAGAAAACATAAAAGGGTGAGCTCAAATGCTCAGTAATGGTAAACCAAAGAAATATCAATCACATCATATTCATAAGAACATAACATTTTGGAAATCTTAACCTGCAAAAGAGAGAATAATTTCATAACATGGGATAAATCCTGGCAGTGAAATGTAATCACAATAATCATAACTTAAAACATGAAACTTTGTGGAATACACACATAATCATAGAGAATCATTTCTTGTTAGTCAAGACTCATTTCCAAGACTATCTTAGTGGACAAAGTCCATTTTTGAACCGAGTCACCCTCGTTTCAGTCATGTTTCACTGAACCAGTATAACCTACCATTCCAGCCATGTCTATCTCATGAGATATAAAATCTTTACCCAATGCATTGGAGGGAGATATAGGTCCCACCCATCTCGTAATGATACCATTCTTATGTGTGCCACAAAATTATAAATCATACATCATTACATAACCCATGTAATAAAAATGGGATTCTTAAACAACATGACATCATAAAACAATTCATATAAGATAAAGGAATTCATAAAAATAATTCCATCACAACATAATCAAATCAATGTAATAATAGGGATAGAAACAGAACCATATATTATCTTAGATGGAAAATAATTTTGATAAAACACATGAACTCCATTCTTGAGGAAAATATCCTTTTTACTTTAAAACCATTTTTCCTTTCTTAACATGTCATACAATTTTAAACTAAAAAAAGTTGATTAAAAATATACTTGAAAACTTGTAAAGGAAGTTTCTTGGAAATAATGTTTTAAAAATCCATTCATGCCGTATAAGTTAAAAAAACATTCTTCTCGTATTTTTGTCAGAAAAGTTAAAAACTACCTCGTACGAAGAACGACAAAAGATTCCTTTCATATCTTTTACTAAAAACTCATCGAAGGGTAAAATTGGATTTAAACAATAGTAGATGGATGGAAATAACATTACATATTGAGGAAACATGGATGTGAATGATAAAATACACCCTAGTAAATACTAAAGTATATACAATCTCGTATAAAAATGAGATTGTGATATTTCCCTTACCTTAGGTCCGATTTGCTTCGTAAGTGTCCGAACCTCCTCTTTTTGACGCGCCTTCACTTACCCTCCACTTAAAGAACTAAGGATGGACTTTGAAGAAGACCAGGACCTCTAGGATGATACTAGGGAATTGGAGAAGAGTTTTTGGCAGGGGTTGGCCGAGCTTGAATTCTCAAATTGGTGTGAGGAGGAGAGGGAGGAGGTGCCCTTTTATAAGGGAGGATAGGGGCACCTTTGGAAAAACTAAAAATATTATTTTTTATAAAGTCAAGTTCGGTTTTAAATACCTCAAAATTGATTTATTTCTAGGCTAAGGTGGGGATGGGTCTAAATCCTATCATCCAATAGAATTTAGACAAGTTTAGGCTCCTATTTTAACCTTATCATTTAGATTTAATATTAAGTTAAATAATTTTACTTTTACCGTTTCTTCTTGTTTTCTTAGACTTTATGGTTAATAAACTTACTATATCGAGCCAAACGAACCCTAAATTGTTTATCATCAATATATACAACCTTATCTGAGTCATTTGGATGAACCTTAGATTTTTAGGAATAAAATAACAATTAATAATATAATATTTGTTTTAAAAACTATTTTATGTCAATTTTGACACTATTTAGTAATTGATTTTTGTGAAAATCATAACAAAATGATAAGTTCAAAAAAAGTTACATAAATCAATAATAACATGTCATATTAACCTAGAAAATTATTGGAATTCATAAAAAGTCTAAAATTATATTTATTTGGGTATTTATAACATCAATTATGTCAATATTTCATTAATAAGATAATTACTGCATCATCGTTGTGTCATAAATAAATTAAATTATTTAATGTATAAAAATTACAAATAAAATAAAATTATGTAGGAAATATTTTTATATTTCTAATGAATATTTATAGTCGAATTTATCTTATGTATAACTCCATATTAAAAATGTTTTAGTAAATAAACATTGATTTTAACTCTTTTAACCCTTCTTTAAATAAATTAATAATAAATGTCCTAATCTAATCCAAGTGGGCCTAAATGGTCATATTTTATTCCTAAGGTTGTTTTCGGTCGAATTACACTTGTCCAATAGAATTAGGTCATGTGTTAGGGTAATAATAATATCATTTTTAGCCTTAATTACCCTATTTACTTTTAACCGTGGTAAAAAAAAGTAAAAATTTACTATTCACCAAAAATTATTTTCATCTCATTGAACCACATTTTATTCCTTGATATTAACCGTGTCTCTAGGATTTTTTAAATTCCACTCACATAAGCGGTAAAATTATGTTTTATGAAAAATTCAGTTTTTTTAACTACCACTTAGTGGTTTCACTATTCATCAAAAAATGAAAGTTTCCAGAAAAATACCAAAAATTAGGCCTAAGATATATTTGATATTAAGAATTCAAAAATTATTTCTATTTTACCAAATTCATAACATATCAGTTGCATTAATTAATTTAAAAATTAGTTCCCGTTGTCAAAATAAATAGCGTGTTTTTAAGAGATAATAACTATCAAAAGATTGACACTTGTTTATAACTGGTTTAAATGTGAAATTACATCCAATGACCAAAATTGTATTAAATTGTAAAAATATATTCTAAATATACTTTAAAACCACTCAAATTAATAATTTATCACTATTAATTATTTCTATTAAAAAAGTTCTTTTTTATTAAAATTTAGTAATTTTCACTATTCATCAAAATATGAAAGTTATCCGAAAAGTACCAAAATTTCACCCTAAGCTAATTTCGATATTACGAATCCAAAAATGAAGTCCATTTTGAAAACTAAAATTTACAAAATTTCAAAAATTGGTTAATACTATTCATAACGGCTAGTTTTAATAATATTTTAATAGCATATCGTTGTTTAGTGAAACTCGGTATTGCGTACGACGCAAGCTATTGAGCAAGGTCGCAATTATGTGTAATGCAACGCAAGTCAAGGATGTGTGTTGTGAATGATCCTTTTGGTGTAACGTAGAACACAAGACATTAATGAAAAGAATATTTTTCATAAAGTCTCGGGGTGTTACATTCTACCCCCCTTAAAATGAATTTCGCCCTCGAAATTCGTCGGGGTTATAAATGGGTTACTATTTGAAAGTTTCTTTAATAGAAACCCACATCGTAAAAAGGAATACCAAAACCAATATTTAAAAACAAAAGTATGAAACGCAATGGTTACCCAAATAAACTAATCACTGGGTTTCCACATAGGTGAAAATATGGATATGGAAGAAAAATATAACCATCATGTTCTGATGAAGAGTGGTAGAGAACATGGCTATGGAAAAGCCAACAATCACAAATCCATAAATTTGTGACGATCTAAGGTACCATCTGATTAATCAGATATAAGAGCACTAGGACAACATTTTTGGTTTTCAAGGTCATTTCCCTAAAGTTGAAGAATTTGAATTAGAATAAATACTTACTTTATTTGGGTACAATCTCACTGGTGTTCGTGCCTTGAACAGTTTCCACTTCATCTCTTAAATAAATGAAGTTGAATTTGTTATTTGTGAAGTTTTAACAGATCATGTGATAGAATGACGGGTCATTCCATCTGTCTCAAACAAATGGTTAGCAAAAGTTATTAAATATAAATAAGTCATTCTATAGTGAGATTAATCATATATGGTTCCTAAAATGGACTTATACTTCATATATCATACTGCTTAATATAATAAAACTAGTTTCTACTAAACAGGGACTTCATGTAGGCCAGTGGTAGGCGATAAAGGCTAGTCGCACTTCGGTTGTGGGTTCGATTCCCACAGCCTTGTCTGACGCGATGGGCTGTCACCCGTCCTGCAGGTTGTCCTTTTTCTAAAGCTATATTACTATAACATCCCATCAATAATACTAACTTATGTCGAACATAATCCATTCCAATATTTAGGCTTCTCCATAATACTTCCATCCACTCTCAAAGATTTAATACCATCATTGATCCCCATATATCATAAGATATATCTTGTTGGTCACATTCCAAACATTCAAAGGCCTTAATCTTGTACTCTCTTGAATTCCCATTGAACCATAGTGAAAACTTGAATGCAGGTAAAAGTTAACACTTTTCACATACCAAAATCCTCAAAATTCTATATACTCAAACCATGATATCACTTAGTCGTTATATCAATCATGAGCTTATGAATACTGTTAAACATTTCTTTTTCTCGTTTTCCCTTCATTATGCGCATATCATCATATTTCCAAAAATATCTCAATCACTTTGAATTCCACATTAGACCAACACATAAATATTCCAATACTTTATGATACAACATTATTTTGGAATCCCATTACATAAACACTTAATCATTCTACCACATCGTTTTCATATTCAACATCACCAATAGTGATCGCATGTGACTTCCCTTTTTACTTTTCCTTAAGTGGTTGCTCATGTCGATCATCACTAACCCTTGGATTAGGGCATTTATTAGCATAATGCCCCATTTCCTTGCACTTGAAGCATTGAAGTGTTGGTGTTGCGTTCTCTGTAGTGTTTTCTTTATTCACATCATTAGAAACCTTTTTTCCATTACTTCGACACTCAGATGCTTGATGACCTTCTTTTCCACACTTAAAACATTTTCTAGTCCCTTTAAGACAATCTCCACCATGCTTCTTTCCACACTTTGTGCATAAGGAAAAATTAATCTTCTTTTCACCATTATTTTGAGATTTCTCCTTGAAATCCATCTATCGTTTCTTGTCAAAACCATGAGATGGATATGTAACACCAACTTCCATTTCTACCTTGATAGCACAACGCACAATTTATTCATAGCTACTGAAGTCTCTTATAGCTAATGCCCTTAGAAGACTTGGTTTTAAGCCACTGAAAAATCGATCAACATTACTTTCAGGTTGGATGATAATGCCAGATGCATACCTTGCAAGTCTTGTAAAATTCGCTTCGTATATACCAACAGATTCATCATCCTTCTGCTTCAGCTCAAGAAACTCCTTTTCCATCTTTGTTCGAATAATACGAGGGATGTACTTACTGAAAAACAAGTTCTTGAACTCGTCCCATTCCATGTAATCAATTTCATCTCTTGGCCTCGTATTCTTGATAGGATTCCACCATTGATCAGCTTCACCTTCCAAACGATATACTGCTAAGATGACTTTATCATGTTCAGAACATTGAAGAACTGAAAATATTTTTTCAGTGGTACTGATCCATTGTTCAGCAACAAGTGGATCATAAGTCCCACTGAAATAAGGTGGACGTTTCCTCATGAAGGACTCAATAGAATATAGTTCCCTTCTCTGCCCATTTGGAAGTCCAGAATGATTCATATCTTGTGTAAGTATAGCAATAAGATATTTCACTCCATCTCCCATAACATTTGTTTGTTCAGAAGGACAATCATTGCATTGTCCAATTCATTGATCAAAACGATTCCTTCGGGTTCCAGCCATTATCTAAAACCCAAAAAGAATAGTGTGAGAGGAAAAAATCATTCTAGGGAAAACAACATTATAAAGGGGGAGTATCCTCAATATCTAACTTCTTAAGTTAAATCCTATGATCGTTACCGTATTTCTAGGACTTTATCTTATACGTATACTTATCCTTAGGGACATCCCTATACATACCTTAGAAATAACTCTAGGGATCTCACTAACATTCTCACATCCTAGTTTCCAAAGGTTGACTAAACCTTTCCTCTGATACCAACTGTAGAGACCCGAAACTAGACGTACATGTACATTACATTGCTTTTTGTGGAATACATAGTACATAACAAAAACACACACACAAGGATCGTAATAGTTTAATGTCTTTGGAAACTCAGAATATAATCTTCTAATCGTGGGGAAAGATCTTCAACATCTCCCATAAAGATCTTCCTTTTTTTTACATAAAACCATTCTTTATATCCTGGTGAAAAGAAAAAATAAAAGGGTGAGCTCAAATGCTCAGTAATGGTAAACAAAAGAAATATCAATCACATCATATTCATAAGAACATAACATTTTGGAAATCTTAACCTGCAAAAGAGAGCATAATTTCATAACATGGGATAAATCATGTCAGTGAAATGTAATCACAATAATCATAACTTAAAACATGAAACTTTGTGGCATACACACATAATCATAGAGAATCATTTCTTGTTAGTCAAGACTCATTTCCAAGACTATCTTAGTGGACAATGTCCATTTCTGAACTGAGTCACCCTTGTTTCAGTCCTGTTTCACTGAACCGGTATAAACTACCATTCCAGCCATGTCTATCTCATGAGATATAAAATCTTTACACAATGCATTGGAGGGAGATATAGGTCCCACCCATCCCATAATGTTACCATTTTTATGTGTGCCACAAAATCATAAATCATACATCATTACATAACCCATGTAATAAAAATGGGATTCTTAAACAACATGACATCATAAAACAATTCATATAAGATAAAAAAATTCATAAAAATAATTCCATCACAACATAATCAAATCAATGTAATAATAGGGATTGAAATAGAACCTTATATTATCTTAGATGGAAAATAATTTTGGTAAAACACTTGAACTCCATTCTTGAGGAAAATATCCTTTCTACTTTAAAATCATTTTTCCTTTCTTAACATGTTATACAATTTTAAACTAAAAGAAGATGATTAAAAATATACTTGAAAACTTGTAAAGGAAGCTTCTTGGAAATAATTGTTTAAAAATCCATTCATGCCGTATAAGTTAAAAAAACATTCTTCTCATATTTTTGTTGGAAAAGTCAAAAACTACCTCGTACGAAGAACGAAAAAAGATTCCTTTCATATCATTTACTAAAAACTCACCGAAGGGTAAAATTGGATTTAAACAATAGTAGGTGGATGGAAATAACATTACATATTGAGGAAACATGGATGTGGATGATAAAATACACCCCAGTAAATACTAAAGTATAAACAATCTCGGATAAAAGTGAGATTGTGATATGTCCCTTACCTTAGGTCCGATTTGCTTCGTAAGTGTCCGAACCTCCTCTTTTTGACGCGCCTTCACTTAACCTCCACTAAAAGAACTAAGGATGGTCTTTGAAGGAGACCAGGACCTCTAGGATAATACTAGGGAAGTGGAGAAGAGATTTTGGCAGGGGTTGGCCGAGCTTGAATTCTCAAATTGGTGTGAGGAGGAGAGGGAGGAGGTAACATTTTATAAGGGAGGAGAGGGGCACCTTAGGAAAAACAAAAAATATTATTTTATTATAAAGTCATGTTCGGTTTTAAATAGCTCCAAATTGATTTATTTCGAGGCTAAGGTGGGGATGGGTCGAAATACTCTCAACCAATAAAATTTAGATATGTTTAGGTTCCCATTTTATCCTTATCATTTAGATTTAACATTATGTTAAATAATTTTACTTTTACTGTGTCTTCTTGTTTTCTTACACTATATGGTTAATAAACTTATTATATCGAGCCAAACGAACCTCAAATTGTTTATTATTAATATATATAACCTTATCTAAGTCATTTGGACGAAACTTTTATTTTTAGGAATAAAATAACAATTAATAATATAATATTTGTTTTAAAAACTCTTTTTTGTCAATTTTGACACTATTTAGTAATTGATTTTTGTGAAAATCACAATAGAATGATAAGTTCTAAAAACGTTAATTAAATCAATAATAACATGTCATATTAACCTAGAAAAGTATTGGAATTCATAAAAAGTCTCATATTATATTTATTTGGGTATTTATAACATCAATTATGTCAATATTTCATTAATAAGATAATTACTGCATCATCGTTGTGTCATAAATAAATTAAATTATTTAATGTCTAAAAATTACAAATAAAATAAAATTATGTTGGAAATATTTTTATCTTTCTAATAAATATTTATAGTCGAATTTATCTTATGTATAACCCCATAGTAAAAATGTTTTAGTAAATAAACATTGATTTTAACTCTTTTAACCCTTCTTTATATAAATTAATAATAAATGTCCTAATCTAATCCAACTGGGCCTAAATGGTCATATTTTCTTCCTAAGGTTGAACTTGTCCAATAGAATTAGGACATGTGTTAGGGTAATAATAATATCATTTTTACCCTTAATTACCCTATTTACTTTTAACCGTGGTAAAAAAAAGTAAAAAATTACTATTCACCAGAAATTATTTTCATCTCATTGAACCACATTTTAGTCCTTGATATTAAACGTGTCTCTAGGATTTTCGAAATTCTACTCACAGAAGCGGTAAAATTATGTTTTATGAAAAATTCATTTTTTTAACTACCACTTAGTGGTTTCACTATTCATCAAAAAATGAAAGTTTCCAGAAAAATACCAAAAATTAGGCCTAAGCTATATTTGATATTAAGAATTCAAAAATGATGTCTATTTTAAAAAATTCATAACATATCATTTGCATTAATTAAATTAAAAATTAGTTCCCGTTGTCAAAAGAAGTAGCGTGTTTTTAAGAGATAATAACTATCAAAAGATTGACACTTGTTTATAAATGGTTTAAATGTGAAATTACATCCAATGACCAACATTGTATTAAATTGTAAAAATATATTATAAATATACTCTAAAACCACTCAAATTAATAATTTATCACTACTAATTATTTCTATTAAAAAAGTTCTTTTTAATTAAAATTTAGTAATTTTCACTATTCATCAAAATATGAAAGTTATCCGAAAAGTACCAAAATTTCACCCTAAGCTAATTTCGATATTACGAATCCAAAAATGAATTCCATTTTGAAAACTAAAATTTACAAAATTTCAAAAAGTGGTTATTACTATTCATAACGGCTAGTTTTAATAATATTTTAATAGCATATCGTTGTTTAGTGAAACTCGGTATTGCGTACGATGCAAGCTATCGAGAAAGGTCGTGATTGCGTGTAATGCAAGGCAAGTCAAGGATGCGTGTTGTGAAAGCTCCTTTTGGTGTAACATACAACACAAGAAATTAATGAAAAGAATATTTTTCATAAAGTCTCGGGGTGTTACAGATATTCCCACACACCTCCTACACAACGTCACACACAAAACCCACAGTAACCACCACTAATTCACAGCCCCACTGTACACACATACCACGCCCTTCACATAGAACAAACTCCTTTTCCCACCCCTATGGCCATAACCATGCTACCTAATACACCACTATATAACCCTCATAATGAAAAACCACAAAAATACCCACACATCATACAACCACACAAAAACAAGCTGATTGTATTTGGATTTATCCAAAAAAGCTTCTTTAAGCCCTCTATGATAAACAACAGAGATAAAAAACCTATTTTATCATGGGGAATCCTTTTCATTTAATCAAGTATATGTGATTAATTAGATTAAATTTTAATATTAATTTAAAGTGAAAATCAATGATAATCATGAAGCATAATATGTGTGCAAGAAAAATCACAAACAATGATGATTTTCCACATGATACAACCCATACAATTCACATTATAGTTCAAAGATAACAGTTAAAAGTATGATATCATCACCATCTTCCCCATATAAATTTATTTATTATTCTCATCTTAATTAAATTTTTATTTAGCCATTCTTTTAACAAGGCATCATTATACCCACCCTGTGTGATATACAATTCAAAGATAGATGATTGAAATCCCAAATTGTAATAAAAGTGGACCAAAACACCTCCTTACGCCAAATCAGAGGGGTTGCACAAGAAAGAGATTCTAATGAAAACTGGAGGGGGGATATAGAATAGGCACATGATTCTTCTGGGGGAAAAATTTATCTACACACAAAGAGAAAATGGAATAGATAACATCATCTTTATAAAATTCAGATTGAATATCAATGGAAGTAAACAATTCAAAGGCCGTTAAATTTATATTGTGGACAAGATAATTTGGTTTGTCTATATCAATCTCCCCCAAGAATTAAGATATTAAAGATATAATTAATATCCTTTTAAACACCTTTGGAAACTCCCAAACACGGCTTTAGAGTTGGTTTACATAAAATAAAACATAAGAGGGGTGACACAGGAACCACTGTGAAGAAAATTAAATGAATCACCAACAGCAAGCGACCGAAATAGAGCCAACAACGTCAATTCAACGATGTTGAGCTACTAATGCTAAGATATTGATACTGAGACACTAATGGGACATACCGACGCCTAACTCACCTATTTCTTAAAGCACTGATCCCTCGACCTATTGATTCCTTGACCTACCAATGCCCTCAACATACTAATAAAAAAACTAGAAATTTTTAAAACTCTTGAAATGATCTACCATTGACTCCAATAACACCCAAAATAGTGTATTTATCCAAATTAAGTGACCATGATGGTACTTCCCAATACAATTATAAGGCCCCAATATTAAACATTACATAATCATGAGTTAAGTTAGTAATTTGAATTTCATTCCCATTATGGATCTTTTCAAGTTTATATATTAATAGAAGCAATCCATAAATCATAAATATCAACTCAAATATTGCAATGTAGGCCCTTATACTCACTATCAATTTTTTCATAAATCCAAAAAATGTTTAAAAGAAACATGGTTTTATTTCATTTTTAAACTTGATAATTTTTCCATAATCTTAGCCTTGATTATATTATTCTTTAAATACATTGTAAAACTTTTCAGAATATAGGATGAGATTAAAACCACATCAAGGAATGAAAAAAAGAAGGAAAACGGTTAGTCTTTAGAAAACATGTAATGCATTAATACATCATCAGAAAATTGTACTTTTAACCTTTAAAAAGTAGTAAATACACATAAATGAATATATGCTCATTGCTTATAATTTTATTAATTAAATAATTAACTTTAAAACCATATAAAGAATCACAAAAAATATAATGGTAACATCGGACCTAATCATACTTAAATGAAATAATCATATGGTCGACTTCCACACATATCACTCATCAAATGGAATATCCATAGAGCCGACATCCACATCCAATGAATTTGAGGATATAACATTAACACCAATCCTTGGTTTATCATGGTACCTTCCATATTTGGTTTATCAAATAACCACCCATCTTTTTTTAATCACATAACAACTTATTAAATGATCAATTACCATTATATAATCATAACGCATAAAACATGACAATTATCTACATTTTACTCATAAAAATTCATTTACAATTATAATAAATAATTTAAATATTTTAAAATTATCAATTCTCTTGGGAACCCACTTTCAATAAAAAAACATCAAAAAGAGTAATAATGAATTAATTTCCCTTTTAAAAACATTATGGCTTATAGAGGAAGAAAAATATCAAATAACAGCAATAGTGGCGAAGAAGTTATTGTTGCCGTATATATTAACAAAATTCCTTTTGACATTTTGTAAGGAAAGTAAAATTTATCATATAATAAAATTCCTTTAGAAAATCTTGGATTGAATTAATAGTAAATGATATTGATTATACATATTATAAAAGGAGGTTCTGTATAACATCAAAATATGCCTCAATGAATGTAGATTGAGAAAAAGTACCTTACTTTGAATTCGATTCATCTTGTATGTTCCCTGTTCTTAAAGAATCATAAACATCAGATAATTTTTACTTTCATAAAGAATATTTATTATTTATTATTCCATTTATATAATTAATTACCATGTTATAACAATCAGTTATATATTTGAGTTTAGGTTAGATGTATTTCTTGTAGTCGGTACTTGTGTCGAAAATAAACATGGTTTGATGTCACTGGTATATGTTGTCATAAGTATTTAATCACTAGAACTATATTCTAAAAATTGTTATCATGTTTAAAAATAAATTATACATTAAATAAAATCATGAAATATGGTTTTGAGAAATTAACAACGTTATATTCATGGAGGAGGTAAGTCGTACATATGCATCAGTAAAATTTTCAATTTTTTCATAGATTTTTATGGAAAGAAGTTAACTATTATTTTCTCTTTATAGAATGATCATAAAATCATTAATATAATATTAATAATTTAAATATAAAAGTATATTTAGTACATGTGATATAATTAATAAAAATTACTCACATCACTTCGTGGAGGTGATAGTTCACATCTACACACAAACGGTGTAATTATTTTTATGTGCATGCATATAAAGAATGTAATTGATATATTGTTATATAATAATTATTAATATGTCATGAAAATAAAATATGAACATTAATTACATTGTTATAACCATTTATGTGAGATGATTATGAACCAGGAATTAGATCGGTTCGTAGAGGTGATAATTCACAAATACGCACGAACGATTAATTCCTTTACCATGAAATATAAGTGGAGATGTATTTAAGAGATGGTATTGTCATAATAATGTCTTAGTATATTTATGATAATGGATTTATTATTTCAACTAGAGTGAATAATATTTTATGGTTGTAGAAGACGAAAAATAGAAATACCTACGTAAATACATTACTATTCCTTCAGATGAGCACCCTTATTTACAATATAACACCTCTAAAGATGGTGTAATGCCTAAAATAATGCTTCCAGAGTATGGTAACTTATTCTAGGATATGGTTTGGTATTATATTGACTGAACAAATAGGTTTTTTAATTGTGAGTAATAGAGATACATGAGTTCATTTTTATAGGAGAGTGGAGGGGCACCCTTAGAAATATAAAAAGTGTTAAATAAATATGAATACAATTTCGATTCCAAATAGGTAAAAACTCAATTTTTAGGATATTGGATGATTATGGTCCGAAATAAAATCATAAAATGGGAATTATATGAGTTTTTAATGATGATTAATTATTATCATTTTGTTTTAACCTTTTTAACTCGTACCGTTTTTAAGTAAATAACATTTTGAGAGTTAAAATAATTTTCCAAATTTGTCAAATGACCAAATAATGAGTCATTAATGACATTTTTAGAGTTATATAAACTTTTTGGTAGAATTTAATATTTTAAGAAATTTTATATCATTTAATTAAATATTTTATATTTTTAAAATAGGATTTATATCAATTTTGACACTATTCATTACTTGATTTTTTTTAAATCATAAGAACCTGATTATTTATAGAAATTAAGTTAACTCAATACTAAAATGTCATAGTCATATATAAAATTTATTTATTGAATAAAATATTTCATATTATATTTGTTTTAATTTTATTAATATCAATTTTTTTGATTCATTCAATAATAAATCTATTTCTTCATAATCTTGGTGTCGTAATTAAATTTTACTATTTAATTCTTAAAAATTAAAAATAAATTATCTTGATGTTGGAAATTATTTTACCTTTATAATTACAATTTATATATTAATATATCACTTAGATAAATCCATATTAAATTTTTTTAACACAAAGAGACATATTTATGGAATATTATCCATTACCTTAAATTAAATGTTATAAATATCTTAATAAAATACATGTGGATTCCAAAGGCCACAATATAGACCTATGTATGTTCATGGCCGATAATAACTCTTAGAATATTATTTGAACATGTGTTAGGATAGTTTTAAAATATTATAATATTAATTTTTCCTATAATTATCCAATTTAAATTTAACTATAGTAAATAAAATACTAAAGTTACTATTCATCAAAAACTATTTTAGTCATATTTGACTACATTATTCATAATTATTACAACCAAGAATGTATATATTTAAATATTCAATTCACATAATTAGTAAAATTAATATATTGTTAATTCTTTTGACAGATCAAGAAAATCAGTTTTTAAGTAAGTCGTTTAAAATATCACATATATTTTCAATTTAATTTTAATTTGGAAATGTATCCAATGACCTAAATTAGATAAGCTGATTAAAAAACTCATTTAATTATAACTTAAAACTATATCAAAGGATAATCTAACAATAGAAATAAATTAGATGAAAAGGTAATTCTGATTTAAAATATAGTATTTTTCACTATTCATAAAAATATGATTTATTTAGAAAAATACCAAAAACTCAGCCAAAGTAAATTTTGACGATCTACTTCGAAGGAAAAATATCGTTTTTTCAAATATAACATATAATAGTGACAAAATATATATTTAAAATGGGTTACCATCAAAATGTAGTAAAACTAACTTTCAAAAATATTATAGTATTTTCTTCTTAAAATTTGATATATTCTAATTTTATGACTCTAAAATTTATTGGAAGAAATTAAAATTTTTGATTAAACGAATTTAAGCATAATATAGTTATATCTTCTCAATCCCTCTAACACAACAACTATGGGATAAATACCAATTAAAGTAATAATATTAAAAATATCTTATATTTTGGTATAACAATGTCTTGTGTTCAAAAAAAGATATCGGAGAAACCCATTGTTTTGTTTTGGGTATGCTATTGGACCTAAAATACCCTTTAAAGTAAAATTAATATCAAATTCATAAATATTAGTAGATATGATAAGACTTATTTTTATAATTTCTTGGGATGTTACGATTTTAGAAAACCATTTTAAAACAAGAATAAATAATCATTGTAATGATGAATTGTCACGAAATAGAGATAACGTGTATGTATAGAAAATGTTAAAAACTGATTCTTTTAAAAAAACTCGAGTAAAAAGAGATTAAAAAGTATGTTCAATTTTGTTAAAATAAATTAAATATGAAATAAAATTTCATAAAACAATTAATGAATAATGGATAATGAAATACATAAAATGAATTTGGACCTAGAAGAGGATGATTCCTTACTCAAAATAAAATTTTGGGTCAATTTCACATACAAGCATCACATAAATAATTAATTTATCATGTCAAAAAAATTTATAGAAGAAATGTAAAAAAATTAACTATAAGGGAAGAAAAATGTTAGTGTATTATACATTTATATCACATATTTTTTCACTAAATGGAAATGCATGACAATGTCAATTAGAAATTGGTATTGGAATGAAACCATTACATTATTCTCATGGATTTCGTGAAAGTTGTCTAGCCTCCTATATAATAAAAATTAAAATTTTAATAACTTATTTCATAATCATATTCATATATATTAGCAGTTAAATTATTCAATATTAACCATTCACTTTACTTGTATTAGTTATTTAGTGTTTGTTTTCATCATTGGATATTAGTAATTTAAATTGTTTTACATAAGTTTTGTAATAGAGACATAAAAACGAATTATATGGTACAAAGTTAATATTTTATATACTATGGTATATATATATATCGTTGAATTATTCATCTCAATTTTTACCAGATGAAAACTATATGCATGGTTCATGATAATGAGATTCATGATGAACTTGTTTCGGGTAATTTACCAATATTAACAGACTACTTAATAATGTCATTAATTTTATATGTCATAATTTAAGAAATATAACAATAAAATATATTCCTCCTTAGAATATTATATATCCAATTAATATATTTTATAAATTTCCATGTAATTCGGTGGTGAAATTGAAACAGGTTTCTTTATAGATGCGATAGTCTATATGTACAATCATATTAGATTTTAATTTTTCTCAGAATGGTTGGTATGTAAAAAATTATTTAAATATTAATCAAATTATGAATTATATAAAAATAAAATTTAGTCATTAAATAAATCATTTTATCTAGCTATGTATTGTGTTTCTGTAAAGGAAATACATCTCTTCATATAAGGGATTTTCCACTTGTACGCACAAACAACATCCTTGTATTTTTGAGGAATTGGAAGAGTAAATAATAAATAAAAACCAATATAAAAATAGTTTAGTATACTAATAAATTATCTATTATTATTTTATGATTTAGTAATATAATTTTATATTGAATAAGAAGGCTAAATGAAATATATATAACAAATTAGTGATTTGGGATTTTTTTACCTTACTCAATGGTATGAATCATTTTCAAATTGGATTAAGCCTTTGAGGGTGGTATTTTATGAAGAACTAAACTCTAAATAATCTATATCAGTAATGGGGATTTATTTTATAATATTTTCGTTAAATTTTCTTCTTTTTTTGTTAAAGGTATTGGGGTGGTGAATGGACCCTTTCATAGGTGAAAGGAGTGAATTTTTTTGAAGTAAAAAGAGCATTATTCAATAAAAATGCCTAGAAAAGTATAAAAAAGAATAGGTGATCTTGTTTTTTTAGAAATACCTCAAATACAAATTTTTAGGCGTTTTTATTTCATTGATTAAGTCGTTACTTATTTTAAACCTTTTGCCTTAGTTTACATTTCCCAAGGCCGCTCATTTTTTAACCATAGTAACTTATTTCTATGAATAAATATAATGTTAACATTATTATAAAATTTAGGTATTATAATTCAAAATATGAAACCATATCATAATATTAAGATACTAAAATTATTAAAAATTCATTTTAATGTAAAATATGTATAATGCTTCAAAAAATTATTTTATTAACACATAACATTGGTTATAGAATTTCAATTATATCTTTATAAATTTAATGTAATATTTATAATGTTATAATTTTATGTATTAATTAAATATTTTATTATAATTTTATTATTAATTTTTGAGTTCTGGTTATATCCAAGTGATGTAAAAAACCTGGTATTCGTAAAGACAATATCATTAACTATTCCACAATAAATCAATATTTTCTAAAAATTTACAAAAGATCATTATAATGAAATATTATTATTATGAATAAATAAATATGTTCTTTTTCAAAATGAAATTATAAAATTTGGGATTATAAATTTTAAATATAAACAATATATATAGAAAATTATATTTTTGTATGAAAATGACTTTTTGGAAATATTAATTTTTTTATTATTTACCGTCAATTCTAATTTAAGTAGTGTTAATATATTAATCATATAAATAATATAAATTATCATAATGTATCCATAATATTTTTTTTCTTAAAGTAAAAATATATATTCCATAAAAAAGATAATTTTTTAAAATAATTTATTTGGGTAATTGATGTCATTTTTTTATTAGTTCTTGTTATTGAGTTTTATGAAGACATTGTTATTAAAAATAAAAATTCTTTAAATATATAAATATATTTCATAATGAGGATACCTTTATTTATAACAACCAACTGATCAGCTACATTATAACATTTATACACATAACTTATATTTGTATCATAAAAAAGTCAATCATAGATTGTTTTTTATAATGTTGTGTGTAAAATAATTTATAGAACACAACAAATATATTTAATATAAATATATTATATAATATGATGGTGTTAAATTTCACCCCATTATAGGAATGGTACCTTTAAAATTATTTTATTATTATCGAAATATATGGGGATTGTTATTCACCATTACATCCTTGGGTTTAAACAAAGTTTCCTCAAATTTATTGTTTCACATAAAAACATTGACCGAGTGAGTGGTCATTTTTCATAAAACATTATTTCATTGATAAAAAATCGCCGCTTATTTTCCCCATAAAAAAAGAACATTCTCCACCTATATGCTATATATGTTCAGCATATGTGATGGATCGTGTATGCCCATCCCCAAAATTGATAATGGAATAAATCATGCACTTGAGAATGGTTTAGTGGAAGCACAAAATAATAAAATATTACACTAATATGATCAATAATCTCAAGGCAACAAATATATATAAGGATTGGATTCTCCATCATTCTAAATCTCATTAATTTTTCTAGGTTTAGATTTATAGATTACATTCTCAACGACCACAAACCGTAGATCATGTAAAATACTGTTATTGTAACACTTATATCAGCTCTAAGACACACTGATGTGTTACTAAATGGCCCTAATTTTCACATATATTTCCACTACTTTCTTAGGTCCCAATATCATACATACTATGGATTTATCCTAACATATTGGATTTATGAACTTATCTATATAGAGGTATTCATAAAAATCATCATTAATGATCAAGTGAAATCTATTGGTGTAATATAATTTGATAATTGGATAGTTTTTATCCCAAAAAACCTTTAAATCTATAAAGAAATATCTCATCATATCATCTATGTTTTGAATGGTCCTCTCCGATTGACCATCTGTTTATAGATATTATGCAGTGCGAATGTTTTACTCTATATTCAATGCTTATTGAATAATTCTCCTTAACATTGATGTAAAACATTAATCATGATTCCATATACTTTTGAGTAGTACTCCATCCAACCTCGGCACATCTTTAATGTATATCCTATCATGTGGGTGAAGAGATATATCTTGTCTGATAGAAAAAAATGTTATTTCATGATAACAAGGTTGATTATAACCCCAATGGCATTATAAAATTTAGATTTATTAGGGATTCCTATGATAAAATCATTGATAACTTTTTATTATTTCAATATAGATATATATAATGGTTTCATCATCCACATAAAAAATGATGTTCCGCCTTAATTTGTGGACATATTAACCATCGGGATATGTACTCCATTATATCGCCCATTTTTTTGTCCCACTAAAAATTCACTTCAAGTTCTTCATTCATAATTTTAGTTGTATAATGGATAGAAAATGAAAAGATTTGTGATTTATCCCACATCTATTTATTCAATTCTATTATATCATGGATGCATATCTGGTTATTATTTATTATCATTCCACGATGGTTATGTATATAATACTTAATTACATTTAACTTATTTTGTAGTTCCAAGTCTTACTATGTCTCTTTGATATTCACATTCATGTATAGATGAACAGTCATTTGGGAAATGTATAATTTCATACCAACCCATATAATTTTAGGTTTCATACTATAAAAATCCATAAGTATTATGTTACTTTCAATCTGTATCATATACAATCTATCATGGTCCAATTATCTAAGAACATCAACCAACTTTCTTGACTTCTGATTTTTGTAATATATCAATAATTTATAATATTTAATCACAACTCCAACAACCTCATTTGGTGAATATAAAATTTTTTCAATATGAATATATACTTCAATATATATTAATATCCATATATATATATCAAACATACCCATAAAAATAATGTCTTCATATTTGCATTGACTAATATCACCACAAAAATATATAAATCATTAATTGTGTTATTTTTCACACAGACATTCAATTAGTAGTTGAATTCCAAAGGAACATGTATTTTGGGTAAAAGAAACATCTCATTACTTTCATTAAAGCATCGTTGTTTATAATAAATCCTTCTCCCCTATATTTACTATGACGATTAGGATAGTGAACAAAAATGCCTTCTGTTACATAAACGTATATTTAAATTCATTAATATAATGAAATTATTTTCCTTTCTATCCAAATTGTATTGGGGATTTGGTAACCATGAGACATTTATATCATTAAACTATTAGTATCTATCAACATTAATAAAATTTAATATATTGGTTACTATGGTTAGTATGTGAAATTGTTTGATAACCATTTTCTTATAAAAAACAAGAGATACAACCTCATCGGTGATTACATGACTCAAGAATTATACATTATATTAAAAATTAAAATTGTCAAAAATTTGAACTTGGATTCTCCTTCCTCAAGGTAATTAGTGCAATTAAAAAATATTTTGTAATATTTGAGAATGTCATCTTTAAAGAATACCAAAACAGATCAATGTAATCTATAAACAATTAATTCATCAATTCTATAAGGATTGTCATCTCATGGGTTAGTACAAATGGAACCATTATAAATATATATGGTAAATACATCCTATTAATGGTTTTTGTTTTTATATCCTCAATTTTGACGCTAGGATGATGATATCTAAATCAAAGGTAAATCCGTAGAATGAATTATTCAATACATAATCAATTAAATAAATCATTAATATAGAGTGTAAGATAATTTTTATTGACCTTAACCTCTTTGTATTCTTTATAATCAAATCTGGTGATTCTTTAACCCATATTTATTCTTAAAAAAATTTTAGGTGCAACCCATAGTGATTCACTATGGTTTATGAATCCCTTTTTTAGATTCTTCTATAGTTTCTTCTTAAATTATTGAAACTCAATTCGGTTATTTCTATAGGGATTATTTGAATCAATAACAACACCATATATGAAATCTATTTAATACCTAAAATAATTATTCAGGTGAATACTATGTTACTTTTTATCAAATACATTAGTATATTCACCAACAATAGGCTTAAAAAAATTGAGTTTCTCTCTATCAATTTTTTCTAGATACCCATACTGAGTAGTTAGTAAGACCCACATAGTTGGTGCAATTTATATTAGAAGATCATATTCATACTCACATTGATGGATGATCTTCACTATATTATGGATATAATATTTGAATTCCCTTCAATGGAAATAGATTTTGGATAAATATAAATAGATCCAATCTATACCAAAAATCACATTAAATTCATCTATAGAGAGAATGGTAAAATTTTTAGAAAGCACATTCTTTCAAAATCATATCTCAAAGTGGTTATATACTTAAAATTTTATTATCATAAAATTAAAATTATTCATTTATTTTTTAATATATATTCATTATGGCCATGATTTTTTCCTACTAGAATATTATGTAAATATAAAATACTAGGAAGAACCATAATCTAACAAGTCATTTTTAGTTATACAGTGGATAATAAGTGTACCTTTTACTGCTAGTTTTTTTGACATACTTCATCAGTTTTGATTATATAGGCCTTCCTCTTTTCATTTGGATAAGGATATTACAAATTCCAATTTTTTTCATTAAACCTTATATTTTTTAATTGATTTTCATAATTTTCATAGTCCTTGAAATTGTACAATTAGTGTGTGGGTGGGTTATTTGGTTGATATCTCTTATAATCACTTATTTCCTTAACCATGTATATCAAACATTCATTTTCTAGATGGATATTTTTTCACCCTAAAATATTTTACATGTTCCCTTTTGTAAATTTACCCCTTTATTACTTCCAAATTTACATTATGAAGGGATATAAAAAAAATTCATTAGGGGTTTTATTTAATGAATTTCCCAGAAATACAATTTCCTATTCTTATCCCAAAAATCATGGTAATAATTAGGGTATCCACTATTCAATCATTCCATTAGATGACATTGAATATTTTCAACATATTTTTCAAAGTATATTATATAATATTCCTTTTAGAGACGTGGTCTTAACCCACTAAATAATCGATCAATTTTTCTTCCCTAGTGGATGATAAATACATAAGTGTTCCATGACATATTTGTGAAGTATTACGTATACATTCTAATGGATTGATCATCATTTTATCTAAATTACATAAATATTATACTAATTTTAGTTTGGATAGTTTTATGAAAACACTTATTTAAAAATACCGCCTTTATCCCATCCCAATTAATTGTATCTATTTCTTCTTATTGCCTCATATTTTATATAGGAGACCCATAAAAATTAGAATCACCTTAAAAAGGATATAGATCCAAATTAATATTATCATAGAGTAAGAATTATAGGATAGAAAATATGTTTTCATAGAATTTACCCACTACGAAACAATATGTATATCAGAAGGCCCAATAAACGAAGAGGGAATTATCACCTATAGGACTCTATATAATGTTTCTACTTCGTCAATTTTTTATGTCAACAATACTAACATTATAATTTATAGATAGATAATGTTATGTGAGAATCTTCATTAGGCCATTCACCCAGACTATCTTCCCATTTTATTTCTAATTAATAAAATTAAGGATTATTTGTCACATTGATTTCTAAATTAGTTCATCCTCTTCCTACTCAGTGTAAAAAACTAAAATGATTAGCGTGACTATAAGGAATCAATAATTAGAGTGAGAAAAATAGTATAAGAAAAATAATCCCCCACATATATAAAATTTTAACACCTTATTATCAAACTATCACATTTTATGATTAACTATATAATAAATTAAAATCTCTTAAAACAGTTCATAAATATAATGTGAATTTTCAAAATCATTTCTATTAGGAGTGTCAAACCATTTTTAATGATAGAATATTTTTTAATGGTGTCGAAGTATATTGAATTAATACAAATTTATCATTTTTTTGGACATTACCACTTGGTATATCTATTCTAGAGCCTTCTTCCATTTTTTATGTGGAATTGCATATGATTCCAATGAAACCAGACATTATATGTATTACTAAAATTTAGGATAATTCCTGTACTTTGACATATCCCTATGGTAATCACTAATGGTTTTTAATACCATTACCATGAAATAACTAAACCGTTATTTGATAATAATCAAGGTATTCAAAATATTTTTTCATTTTAGATGAACAATCATTAAATATCTCCAAAATACACGCCTACAAAAAATAATGGTTTATTTTCTTTAGAGACTAAATATATAATCAAATTATTTATGAACAAATATTAAATATTTTCCCAACACATTCTTCACACATATTACCCTTATATAATTTTGATGCATAATACCATTATTCATAACCAAGGGAATGTAAACATAACAAAAGAGTTACCTACGATTCCAAACAAGGGTAAATAAAATAGATTAAAATTTATGATCATAAATGAACATAAGTTAATCATATTAGTTTTAGATAACAGTCAATTCCCATGAATTTAAAATTAGAAAATTATACCAAGATAAATATGGATCATCAGTCATAAATAAAGGTACAAGTATCTGTGCATAATATAAGAAAAGGGTGAATATAAAATGATAATGTTTCAAAACATTCTATTATGGTACAAAAATAAGAATAAAAAATTATTTCATTTATGATGGATCACTACCAATATCATTATAATTTGTGGAATGAGTCCTATAATGGTTCGTATTTTCTCCCATATGATAGACATGTTATCTTGTGAGATATTATTCATTAACAAATTCCCTAAAGAGATATATAATTATGGGCCCACCCTTCACTTAATGGACATAATCCATTAGGGGTTTGGGTTTACTCTATATGGATATTTATCTCACGATATAAAACAATACCCAATACATTTTAGGGATTTATAAATCCATTCCAAAATGGCACATAATTAAATCAATTGATATGTGTTCCATGAGAAAAATAAAAAAAATTACATTTCAACATTACATGATTTATTGAAGGAATCAAGTTGTGTTTCATAGAAAAATAATTGAACAAAGAATGATTTTGGATCATAGACTAACAAAAGTTCCCTAGTGTAACATAATAATAATCAATGGATATTAATATAATTGAAAAATATGTGATATAATAAAATAAATTTATAGAATGAGAACAAATATTAATTTTTCAAAACTTTTATGATTTACAACAATTTTGGAAACATGTTTTAAAACATAATAAAATATAATATTTATAAGTGATAATTCTCATAACTGTGAATGAATTTGTTCACACAAAAACATTAAAAAGTGATACTTTAGTTAAAATGACATGAGTGTAAAACATTAAAAAATCATTTCCTAATTTTTTAAATAAATTAAATATATTTTAAAATTACATTTAAAATTTATTAAATTTTGAATATGTATATCCATAAAATGAATATATATATAGAACACAAATATTTTTCACTAAAAAGAATTGGTGGGTTCGGATTCACATACAATCATCAAATTGGGTAAATAATTTCCCAAGGGATACTAAATTGAGTGTGTGAAATTAAAAAATAACTAGAGGAGAAGAAAATGGTTGGAGTTTTAGAGTTAAATTTCACAAAAAGTTTCCCCATATAGGGAAATATAACAATACCAATTTAAAAATGTTAGTATAAAAAGAATCATACCCGTCTCACTTAAAATTAATGATAGATATTTAACCTCCTAAGTAATAAAAATAACCATTATAATCCCTTATTTATTAACAATTTTAATATATATTTTCGTTTTATTTGTTTACTTATAATAATTCACTTCACATGAATTATTAGTTAATGTTTTTTCATCATCATATGTTTGAAATTTCTATTTTCCCACACCTGTTTTATAATAGAGATGTTATACCCAAACATTTTGTATAAAAGATCATATTTTTTGGATTATAAAATCTATTAAAAATAATTATTTCCAATGATTAATTCATTACCGTGTTCACATAATTAAATATATAGGTATGGATTTTGAGAAAGATATAATTGATAAACTTATTTTTGGAAATTTTACGATATCATCATACTACTTTATAATGATTTTTAATTTCTTAGGTACTCATTTTGGAAACATATTATTTAAATATAAAACTACCTAATATATGGATATATATTTTTTAAATTTAATTTAAAACCATCTAAGTAATGTGGTGATGAAAAATATAACACATCACTCCAAGGAAGAGGTAGTCCCCATGTACACACAAACAATGCTTCCATTTCCAATAGAATGAAAAGTGGGTATAAATTGATTTATATTTTTAGAATATTAATAACGATATTAATATAATAGTTATTCACTAAATACCACAGTCGAACTAACCATTTATGTTGGTTATAAAATTAAATACATTTCATTGTGGAGGTGGTATTCTGTACATACTCATGAACGATATTATAATTTTTATAGTGATGTAAGATGGATAAATAATGATTGATCCTATAATGGGACTCACCATAAGACCAATTATTTTGTGGGAATTTTTATGGTAGGGGATTCTTAGAGATCCCAATGATTCTGGAGGTGTCTAAGTTGAGGTGTGGGTTTTAGTGACTATTTTGGAAGGGCTACAACATTGATCCTATAGGCAATACCATAATGGGGAGGCTATGATGTAAGGTGGAAGCATAAAACCCTGTCACTCTAGAGGATCTTGTATAATAATACATTCAATTTTTAGGTATCTATGACATGGATTAAAATATATGTAATAAACACACATATCAGGTGGATATTGTGTAATGGAGATCTCAGTTGTTACATAGTGTCATAAAGATACTTTTTTAGAGGTTAGAATTATTTTGGAACCACTTCACCATAGAGTATGGTATACATCTTATCCCATTCTGGTTGTGGGTTTTCATCAAAGACCCATTAGTAATTTTTTGTCATCCTATATATTTTATGAGATCTAAATTGAATTGGTATCCATTTTTCATATAGGATCCGTTAACCATCTAGGTAGTTATTTAGTGGGAGTAATGTGACGTGGTTCTCCTCATTTTCAGTAAGGATGAGATGTGGTGTTGTAGGATGTAGCTTGGTACTCTATTTTTCAGACTCGTTAGATGTTCATAAAGACCCTAAGACCTAACAACTTTTACAACTATATTTTCATTTCATTGGTGACCCAAGTGAATCCTAAAATGATCTTTAATCCCCCTTATAGTGGGTTTCAAAACCCGAATCTTAGAGATTGATCTGTAGTAGTTTTTATGATTTTATCCCTCCCTTTTTCTAGATTATATTTCCATTTTTTCCTAGATAATATAGATTTTTTAGATAAAAATTGTTCTGTTAATGTTTAGGTTAAATGTTGATATTGTTTTTATATTCTATGCTAGTAAGGGTGATATTCTTAGTTGCTGTGTTTGATGGCATCTTTCCTCTTTTTTCAACATTGCAATATGAATCAAAAAACAATTTTTGAGGTAGCGTTTCATTTTTAATCACTTAATGTAGCATGAAATATGTGATATGATGTTTTTTAAATTTATAAATATATTTTCCATCCATATTAATTATGATAATTAACTTGTTCATCTAAATTTATGGTTAAGGGAATGATTCATGTGTTTTTACAACTTTTTTATATTCTGATATTTTGGTTATCAATTATTTTTGTAGTACTAAAACTCAACTGTATTTGGAAGAATTATATTTTATGAATTGATATGTGTTTTAAATACCATTATGTGTGATATTTTAAATACCACCTTAAATAAATGGTAAACCATTTTTACTCGTATAATTAATTGGCTTCACATAGATATAATTTTTTTTGTGAGAATACCTTTAAAATAATGATTATGATGTAACGAAAAACCCCTTGATAATTCAGGAAGATGTTATTTGTTGATTTTAGAAGTGTTTTTTGTATGTGAATATTGTTATGTGTATTTGTATCTGGTGGTATGATCTGTTGTTTCTGTGTTCTTTTTGTTTGATGGTACTATGCTTTTTTGGCGTGGGTTAAATTTTGTTGGAATGTGATGAGAAGTGGATGTTTCATATGGAGAAGAGTTGTGATACGAAAAGTGGTTTCAGGTATGAAATGGGTGTGATGTAAGGTATTGTGTTCAATAGAAGTGGGTTTTTTATTTGTGTGGTCTTTTTTTCTGATAGTTGACGGGGTAGTATTGTAATTAAATGATAATGTTAAAATTTTAATGGAATGATCAACTTTGGTTAATGGAATGGAATTTGGATAATGAAAAAAATAAAGGAGTGTTAATTGTTTAAATGGGTAATTTGTAATGTATTGTGATGGGATTATTTAATAAAATGGGATATAAAAAAGGAATGATATAGATATTCTAAAGATAATTGGTTTTAAACTTGACCTTTTTTAATTTGTTAAAATAAATATATAAGTTGAAAAGTGGATTTGGGCTTGTGATCTATTGTGTGTTATATTTCATTATGTGGTGGTAACAAAAGCTCCTGTGTGGAGAGGATTAGATATAATGATGTGGGTTGGTTACTTATTTATTATGAATGCCTATGTTGTGCTGGTGTGCTATGATGTTAAATAAATAGAATATTCTTATGTTTTTTTCTATGTAACCACTGATGTAGAGAACCTTGTATTGGCGAAAAAAAATTGGGTGTGCTTTTTACAACATCCTGGTGGTGAGGATGGATGATTGGTCATATGCTCATCCTCACCCCCTCTTTCATGAAACAGTAGAATGCATGGTCTGTGAAGGCCAAAACATAAAAACTGCACTATCTTGATGAGATTATATGTGATGTAGTGTGATGTTCCATGTTTCAATAGATGAGATGTGTTGATATGAGTTTTGATGATGTGTCTTCTGGTAAAGGTTTTTTGTGGTAGGATGAGGGTACAAGGTTGATATCCATCATGTTCAAGAAACCCAACTACCTTTGTTATGATATGTCATGTGACATGATGATATGACTTGTGTATCTTCAATTAGGATGTGATGTGATTTCACAACAAAAGTGTTTGGGGGAAATATATTATGTGATATTATGTGATTTTATATGAAAGAGATTGATGCAAAACAATATATGAAGATGGGTATGATAGTGAAACATCGATGGGAAATCTATCCATGTTAACATTCATCAATATGATTCTTATTTGGTTATAATACATGGTGGTGTTATATAGTGAGTGATCCCTAGCAATGAAGGTTCGGTTATTTGACCTCTTTAGGTTTTGTTGTTACTGATACTTTATCAATTGTTTATTAATATTCCTTATTAGCATCTTTATGACATACATTGTATTATCTAGTATGAATAATTATATTCTCACCATATCTAAATTTAAAAAGTTATTATTTTTTCAGGAGGACTACATGGAACATGCTAGAAATTACTTCCTTGGTAGTTTGGGCTATTATTATCTCACAACCTTATATTTTCTTTTGGTATTTTCATTAGATACTTATACCAATATCTGCTTTCTTATATATACCTTATAGGTTGTGTTTACCGTATTATATTACTTCATGGAGTTTACGGATCACTGATATACTCTCTTATAATATTATATATATTATATAGGATAATTCCTCCCATATTAAAATATTTACACCCTTGGTGATAGTATCCAAAATTGGGCCAACTAGAGGAAGGGCTTAGGGAATAATATCATTCACCCTTTATTATTATCCCTTGAGGGTTACCTTTGTAGGGAGTGGTCATGTACGGGTGATATCTGTCACGACCCATCCCTCGGGGCCAGTGTCGTGACTCCCCCTAGCCCACCTTATACAGGCCCAAGGATGGTGACTAGCATCAAAAAGGAATATCCCTAAATAGGAAGGCATTTCCTTTAAATATGTATAGACACACATTCCATGAACACATCAAGACGAAACCACGAAGTAAAACCACAATAGTAAAGATGTGTACTGAAAGTAAACGGGCCAAGAATACAATCCCAACATAAAGGTAATACTACAAATGAAAAACAGAAAAAAGCTACAGCAATCGCCCACTGAGGATCCTACCAGAACGGTTGGTACATATCGTCTCCACTTCTCTCCACGTCTACCAATATCCTCCATGTACTTCCTGGTCATGGTTCCCTCAAGTCTTATCCAAGATGCACATCATCTTCAATAGACACAACAAGGTTACGGAAAAGATCATGCATGGGTGAGTATAAAAATACCAATCAGGGACCCCGAGACCCCTGACGGTCTCAAAAAATTACACAAAGAAAAACCACAAGGCATGATCTCAATAACAAAGCACAAAGAAAAATACGCATCTCAAACCAGTTATAAGTAAATAAAATAAGTACATATGATTAGTCGACAAGCTAGATCATATTATTCTATTGAGAGGCACTGTTGCAGACTATACAGAGTATAACACACATAGGATCAATAGGTACTAACCCCCACTAACACACACAGGTTTCGACCCACCTGGAGTCGTTAGGTACAAACCCCCACAAGACCCCTAAAAGATCTGACCCATATAGGATTGGTATGCACTGACCCACATAGGGTCATTGAGCGCTGGACCGCATAGGATCTGAGCCCCATAAGATCTGATCCACACTGGATCAGTATGTCACTGATCTACGATGGGCCATGATAATTGATATTCCTCTTTGGGTCATATACTACCGATCATCGTAGGATCGCTAGATGCTGATCCACACAGGATCTGTCAATGCTAACCCACACTTGATCGCTCGGTACTTACCTCCGTATGATCTGTCTCCAACCTCTGCCTAACTACCTGCCACTAGATTCCCACTCATAGTACACTTTATTTTGGGAGAACTTATTCTCAACCCATCTGTTGTATTTCAACAAGAACTAAGTATCATGAAAAAGTAACCTGATGTTTATCCATGTCATTAGGGTCCCAATGCAACAGACGACGCATCAACTGGACGCCCAGTCTGTATATTATTGGAATTCTAGTGTCAAGGGTCCGGTTGGATTCAGAGTCAATCCAACCCATCCGTACACAAACATTATCCAAAACAATCATGGATTATCTCAAAAGGAAACTTTCTCTCCATGGATCATAGTGCCGTAGATGGTTCATCAAACTGATGATTGGTTCGCAATTTAACATATTTTAAGTTTTTTTGGCCCCAAGAGGGTTCTGGGTCTGGTCAGACCTGGCCTGACCTGACTCTCCTAGGCTAAGGTCGACCCAAACCAGCCCGAATCGGCCTGGGCCGACCTGGTTGGGTTGGGCCGTGGTGGGCTGGACCCACTAGGTCAAGGACCATCCCATCCCGCTGGCTGGCGCGACCCATGTAGGGGTCGTGCAGTCTGCACCCGATTGGATAAAAGAGACATTCACTTTAATTAAAGTTTGTTCAAGGTGGCACTGCCTTGTCACCCGCGGGACCCACATAGGGCGGGTCCCTTTGCAGCTTGTTGTGGCTACCTTCAGCGTAGAACATGATGGTGTGACATATCCACCTCTGTAGCCGGTTGATGTCGGCCACCCATTCAACACCCTGTAGGGTCGAGCGGCACCGCTTATCTACCGCGTCCGACAGTTTCCAGTCTCCACTCTCGTCCACCAGCTCCAATCCCTAGTGTCGTGCCAACGCTTCTCCATGTGGATCCATCAATTCTATGGACCTATGTTTTCACTTCTTATTGTGTCTACGGGATCCAAGGGATGACTTCGTCGCTGTGAGGCACCTAGATTCCATTTTCTGAAGATTTGAAGAATTTCCCCCCAAAGAACGCAACATGAACGAAGTAGTAGAGGGTTCTGGGCTTGTTCGTTTATCTCGTGCCCTCTGTGTTATCATTATAACATGCTAGAGATTATTCAATTAATATTTAATAAATAAAACAGATTCAAATACCCTGAATAGACCACATGTAAATTCAAGAACAAGGAGAAGAAACATGGAAATTTCTTGAATTAAATGACAACCCCCACCTCATGAACCTTCACAGGTATTGTTGTCGATGGCGGAAGGCGTTTCCCCATCATTGTGAGTTCATCGACATTCATCGATCTCAGATCATCACCGCCAATGCATCCATCCTCCACTAGTGGAATGTGTCACATCACGTCGCTAGTGGTTCCTTTCTTGTTGATGTCGTGTCAAATCTTTACACCGCGCCTCACTTTAATAGAGGGGGGAAAAGGTGAGTAACACACTGAGGAATTTATGAGCTTCATTTAAGGAATGATTTTCTTAATTTTCCAATGGCATTGTTTCAAATAAAGGAGATTCAAGACATTAATTGGACTGAAAAGTCACTGGTCCCCACCATCGCCGCTCATCCTCTGGAGAAAAAGAAATAAAATAAAAGGTTATGTTATTTTGTTATTTTTTTGTAAAGTCCAAAATTTAACTTTTCATCCCGACGTAGAAGTGAAGCTTTCCTTAAAATAATCCTGGAACTATGGATTCAACGGTACCCTCAGATTTTTAATCCGAGCACAAGTTCAAAAGATAGAAAATGTTGCTTGTGCATTTAATTAATTCTCCTTAAAAAAGGTTCATAAATTTATTCCAGGCACATTGGGTCTCTGAATCACGTGTCATCAATTTTCACAGACTCGTAATAATCTCAAATAATTTAAAAAAATAAATGGAATTTTTTGGTCTTTACAATATCCCTTCCTTATATATTTTTGTCCCTGAATGATACAATAGAACAATGGGAACAAATGGGGGTATTGGGCATGCATATGAGCCTCCTTCTACCATGTTCTCTCATAGAGATTCTTGTGATGTAAATGAACTCTCACCAGAGGAATTGACCTCCCATGAAGGACCCACTCCTATCGATCATCTCTCTCCACCGGGAACTCCGAAAATATCTCCCCATCATCGATTCCCACTCACCTTAGTCGATAATTTGTGATGGATCACGCATGTATCTCTTCAACTATAATATGTGGACTACATTATTCACCTGTTGCATCTATGGGGGATGAGCTAGATGGTAAGCCACCTCGCCTACTCTGAATAAGATATAGAAAGGTCCAATGAAACCCAGATATAACATTTCTCCTAGAAAAACCCTCTATAATATTCGTTGTGGTGAGACCTATTGGAAGAAATTCTCTCCATCCTCAAACTCCAAGGGTATCTATATTTTATCGGCATAGGACTTATTCTTTCTCTGTGTAGTCTTCATCTTCTCCCAGATTACCTGAACCTTCTCTACGGTAGCATGTACCAACCCTGGTCCCATAAGTTCTTACTCTCATGGGTTTGTCCAGAAAAGAGGTTTTCTACATGGTAAACTATAAAAGGCCTCAAATGGTTCCATGTTGATGGTGTAGTGATAAATGATGTTGTGTAAAAACTCCACCAGCGGTAGGTGGTCCTACAAACTGCAGCCAAACTTTTGGACACAAGCACGAATCATGTCATCGAGTGTCTGCACGGTCTGATTCATCTTACCATCTGTTTGACGGTGAAAGGCGATGCTTAGGATTAGCTGCGTTCCGAAAACCTCCTACAATCCCTTCCACTGTCAGGATGTAAAACATGTGCCATTATCTGAGTCAATCATCAACGGAACTCCATGAAGTCATATTATCTCCTACACGTAGAGGCATCCCAAGACCTCTACTGATCCCTGCTCTTAGATGGGTAAGAAGTGTGCCGACTAGGTGAGTCAGTCAACGATCACCCAGATGGAATCTTGGCCCCTAGACATATCTGGTAGCCCTGTCATGAATTCCATGTACATAACATCCCACTTCAAATCTGGTACCCTTGGTGGCTATTCTATTCCCTCTCGTACCTAATACATGTCCTCCACTTACTTAAAAGTGTGGAATCGGGATACAAACTCTACATCTATTTTCTTCATCCTAGCCACCAGTACTGATGCTGGAGGTCATGGTACATATTTACTACTTCTGGTTGTATTGAAAATGGAAATATGTGGAAATCTGTCAACACCTCCACTCTAAGATTCATTGGTACCATAGTGTGACCTCTGTAGAGGATGACATGCCCCCCACCATTAGAAAATACATCAGGAGGCTATCTTGATGATATATTAGCTTTTTAGCACTTACAGTCTATGTCCCAAAGTTGTGCCACCAGAGATCTCTGAATAAGTGGGGGAGTAACAGTCAAATACTGGAGGTAAGCTGGTCTATCTCTATCCATAAAGGATATCTGCAATGTGGCTAGTTGCTTTTTGCCTCACTCAGCAAATATAGTCCAGACCTCCTACTGAGTACATCTGATACTACATTCCCCTTACTATGAGTATAGACTATCTCAATGTCATAGTCATGGAGAAACAATAGCCATTGTCATTGTCTCAGGTTCAGGTCCTTTTGTGAGAATATATACCTGAGACTCTTATGATCAGAATAAATAGTAAATCTTCCTCCCATCAAGTAGTGTCGCCACATATTTAGTGAAAAGACCACTACTTCTAACTCCAGGTCATGGGTAGTGTAGTTCTACTCATGTTGTCTCAATTGTCATGAGTCGTAGGCGATCACCACTCGCTCCTGTATCAGGACACAACCTGGTCTCGTTCGTGATGCATTGCAGTAAAGTACAAACCAAACACCCTCTTCTAGTATCCTTAAGATGGGAGCACTTTTCATTCTATGCATCAGCTCCTAGATACAATTCTAGAACTTCCATGTCCCAAAGAAAGTATTCCCCTTCTTCGTCAAGACTAACAAGGGTGACACTACCCTAAATAATTAAGGTACAAATCCTCGGTAGTACCCATCCAATACCTAGAAACTCCACACCTCAGTCACACTCATGGGTGGTTCCCAAGCAATCAATGCCTCTATCGTTGCGAAATCCACTGTAACACCATCCACCGAGACAACATTTCCCCAGAAGTGGACTTCCCATATCCCAAACTAGCACATTGAGAGATTTCAATAATGTTGGTTCTCTTAGAGTATATCCAGAACTATCTATAGGTGTGTGGAATGATCCTCCTCTGACACCGAGTATACCAAGAAGTCATTGATGAAGACCACCACAAAGCGATTGAGGTATGGCTAAAATATCATGTTCAAGATCCCCATGAACACTGTCGAAACGTTGGTCAAGCCGAAAGGCATCACCAAGAACTCATACTGGACATAAAGACATCTAAAGTTTGTCTTCAATACATCATCTTCCCATACCCTGAGCTGGTGATATTGTAAACTGAGGTCTATCTTAGAAAACCGATGAGCTTCCTTCTGTTGGTTGAACAGATCATCGATACTCATGAGTTGAAACTTGTTCTTCACAGTCACTTAGTTTAGGTGTCGATATTCCACAAAAAGCCTCAAGCTACCATATTTCTTCTTAGTGAATAAGATAGGAGATTCCCATGGAGACACACTGGGCCTTATAAACCTCATTCTCTAAATATCCTCCAGTTGTACACGCAACTCTCAAAGATCCATATGAGTAGTCTGATATGCTGGAGTATATATAGGTGCAGTCCTGGGGTACATGTTGATGTAAAATTCTACCTCTCTATGTGGAGGTAGTCCTAAAACATCATCAGAAGAGACATCAGCATAATAGTCCACGACAACAGGATAACTTGGCCTCCTCACATCAACTGCTCTAAGGGTGAGGCTATCCAATTGATGAGTAATCGGATACACCCTATACTGATATAGTCCATCCTTTTCTAAAAATGATTTCTTCTCACGGGTGAAGGCAGACCTGATCCCATCCTCGTGGACATGCCTCACATTGTGCCTAAAACAGTCAATCTGAGCATAGACCGTGGATGGCCAGTCCATACCCAAGATGATGTCGTAAGGCCTCGACGCTGCTACGTAGAGATCCCAGCCAAAGATCTTACCTCATAGAGTGATCTCACACTGCCTTAACCAATGTCTAATCATTCTATCATCGACTGTAGGAGTCCCTAATCATTAGGATCAAGCCAACGGCTCCATTAGAATCTTCGAGCATAGCACGAGTGCCATGGAGATGAAAGAGTGACTTTAAACTATGTTTATAAGTACTAATGCTAGGGTGTAACAGATATAGATCGAAACTATAATTATATCTAGAGCACTATGGTCATAGGAATATACTACATTTAGTTGTTCTCACCCATTTCCACCTGCTCCATGTGGTCGCGGTGGATCTCTTGGTGGTGGTGGTGGTAGAACCTCAAATTGTCGCCCATCACCTGCTGCACATCCTGCCACTCAACCTCGTTCGCCGCCCTGCAAACCACTTTCCTCGAATATCTGCCTCTGCCTCAGTGGTCCCTCAACCATCGGATGATCTTCATTATGGCGGTTCGGGCAGTCGCAAGCCATATGGTCGTTCCTGCCGCACATGAAGCATAGTATGCCTCCTAGGTGACCTTCTCTGCCTCAAGAGCTTCGAACCTCTGACCCTTCATCTCGGGGTCATCCACTAGTGGGTATGGTCCATTTGGACTTTTTTTTCATCTATCTACTGCCTCCTCTAGAGGAATCAACTACCTATTGTCCAGTGGTGTCTCTTTCCATCGGTGTCTTCTCAGCTATGAAGCACTCCCCCAACAATGCTCACTCAAGAACCCCAGCCTGCATAAGGATATTTAGAGATATAATCGATGATTTGATCTCCATCCAGAGACCTTTCTCAAAGGTCCTGGACTAAAGATTGGGTTTTATACCATGACAGTGGAGTAGCATGAGAGGTCAGTGAATCTCATCGAGTACTGGGCTAATGTCGAGCTTCCCTGCTATAAGTGCAGCTGCACCGGGATACAAAAATAGCATAGTGTTACTGGAATGAACTCTGTCGTAATGAAGCACTCAAAGTCTATCTTGGTGAGGGTCACCTCGTCATGTTTCTAGAGAATTAGGCTCCACGATCTCCCTGTTTTTCCCAGGAAAAGGCTAACATCTAGGAAATCCATATTCTCTACTGATGTCTCAACCAAGGGAAATACTCTAGCCATAGCCTCCAGGAAGTTCTCAGTTGCTTGTGGATCTGTCTTTGCTTGAAATCATGGAAGCATCGATCTATGGGATTCGTGAAATGCACTCAGTCAGCATACACGGTCCACTAGTGGAGCTGGTGGCATCTGCTGCCCAATGGGTGGTGGTGCTACTAGTGAACCACCCTAAGGTGCTACCAATGTAATAGGCCCCTGCACCGAAGCCATGTCGCTCAGTGGGCGTGATCATGAACTCTCTTAGGAATCCTTGATGGCTATCAAAATGAAAGCATCCGGAAAAGAAATAGGTGCACCACAGACAATAAGTTTCAACTTGTGAGTAGACTCAAAAGAAATCAATGTACAAAACATATTTAAAATAGAGGTAATCATTGTTTTCATGCATCGAGTCAAAAATCAGAATTCCGGGCCCTGGTGTATGGATACATCAGCCACCAAACCAACACTGGACTTCTTGAACTAAAAACCATTCTCAAAAGACATAACAATATTGCTCCATTAAAAATATCAGAGTCCTAGTTATTCGATAGAACCGACTCCTCTGATATCACTGGGTCTGGACCGGTCCCCTATGGCCCATTTGATGACTACCCCAGGCCTGCCTTCCATAGGCCAGGGGTTGGCGACTAGCACCGAAATGGAATATCCCTAAAACGGGAAGGAATTTACTTTAATCCTTCATAAAAACTCAATCCAAGAACATAATAAGATTCAACCACAAAGTAAAACTGCAGTAGTAATGGTGTGTAATGAATGTGAAAGGGGACGTAATACAAGACCAACTGAAAGGTACAACTACAACTGAAAAACAAAAAATAACTCTTGGTATCATCCACCGAGGATCATACCTGAAGGGTAGGTAAAACTCATCTTCACTGCTCTCCACATCTGCCAATCTCTTACGTATACTTCCTGGTCCAAGATTCCTTATGTCTCAGCAAAGTTGCTCGTCATCTGCACAAGGCACAACAAGTTGTAGGCACAGCCCATGCATGGGTGAGTATAACAATACCGAATAGGGAACCCAAGACCCCTGATGGTCTCACATAATTACACAAAGAAATACCACAAGCCCTGATATCAATAACAAAGAATAAAGAAATAGACATATCTCAAAACAAGAATAATTAGATCACATAGGTACAGATTATTGTTTGAGAAGCTGGACCATCTTATTCTATTGAGAGGAATTGCTACTGACCATACATAGTCTGACCCACACATGATTGATAGGTACTAAACCCCGCTTCCCCCACACAGGATACGAACCACCTGGAATCGATAGGTACTAATCCCTGAAAGACCCACACAGGATCTGACCCACACAGGCCTCCTATCCTTTGTCCAACACAAGATAATTGAGTGATAACCTACAAAATATCAGACCCACACAGGATTGGTATGTCAATGATCCATGAAGGGGCACTCAAATGTTGGTCCTCATTAGGTCACATACTACTGATCCATTGATGATTTCTAGGTGTTTATCCACATAGGATCACTCGGTGCTGACACACATAGAATCGCCCAGTCCAAACCACCGTATGATCTATCTCCAAACTCTCCCTCACTAATAGCCATAAGATTCCTTCTCATAGTAAGCATGTTTATGGGGGAACCACTATTTAATATATCATTAATATTCCAACCATTATGAAGTTTCACTACGAAGTAACCCAATGATATTTCACATCATAAGGTTCCCAATGCAATAGATGACGTGTCAACTGGACACACAGTTTGTATGTTATTGGAATTTCAGTGTCAAAGGCCCGGTTGGATTATGAGTCAATCCAACCTAGTCGTACACCAAATCTCCCCAAATCTCTTGTGGAGTATATCAAAAGGACTGTCTCACTCCATGGATCCCATGTCCATAGACAATTCATCAAACAGACGGTTGGTTCGCAAGTTACGGTGTTGTAGGCATTTCTGGGCCTGAGAGGGTTCTGGGTCTGGTCCGACTTGATCAGGCCGACCGGTCCTGTCCTGAACCGACACAGCTTGGGTTAACCTAACCCGACCTGAAATGGCCTACGCTAGCCCCATTGGGCTAGGATATGGCGGGCTAGGACCAATAGCACGTAGACCGGCCCGACCGACCATCATAGCATAGCCCGCCGGGCGATCTATCCCACTGGCTGGCGCTACCTATGTAGGGGTCATGCGGTCTGACTCTTGGATGGATCAGAGAGCCATTTAGTTTAATTATGGGCACCACTAAGTGGATCCACCTTGTCACCTATGGGTCCCACAAGATGAGGGACCCTTTCCAGCTCGTAGCGGCTTCCTTCAACGCGGCGCGTGATGGTGCACTACCTCCACCTCCGTGGCAGGAAACTATCGACCACCCATCCATGAACATCAGAACCACACTTCCACAGTGGCTGGTGGTTATCAGTTTCTACTCCCATCTAATGCCACCATTTTTCGGTGCCGCCACACTGGTGTCACATTGGCACTTTGTCCACATGGCTCCAGTGATGCTCTGGATCTCTGTTATTACATCCACTCACGTCTATGTGCTCCTTAGGATGACGTCCTCTCTTCGAGGCTCTCAGATTCTAGATTCGAACGAGTTAAAGAATTGTCCCCTGTGGAACAAAACAAGAAAAAAGTTTCAGAGGGTTCGGGCCTTGTTCATTTGTACACACCCTCCATGTTAGCATTATAACAAGCAAGATATTGTTCAATTCATCTTTAATAAATAATACCCATTCAAATTCCCTGCATCGATCACCCGAAAATTCAAGAACAAGGAGAAAAAATGGGAATTCCTAGAATTAAATGAGAACCCCTAACTCATCAACCATCATAGTAATCACGGTCTTTGGCAGAAGGAGAATCCTCATTGGAGTGAGTTCATTGGTGTTCGTTGATCCCATATCATTGCCACCCCTGTTTCAATCCTCCATCAATGTAAGAAATCATGTTACACTGCCAGAGGTTCCTTGCTCAGTGAATCAGTGTCAAATATTATCCTCATGCCTCGCATTAATTGGAGGAAAAAATGTGATTAATGCACAAAGTAATTAATGAGATTTATTTAATGAATGAACCTCATAATTCCCCAATAGTGTGGTTACAAATAAAGGAGAGTCTATCCATTGATTGGATTGACAATTCACTGGTCCCCACCACCAACACTCATCTTCTGGAGAAAAAAAATAACTTGTTATCTAATTTTATTATTTTTCTATAATGTCCAAAATTTAAATTTTCCACCCAACCTACTACGGTTGATGTGAATCTTCCATTAAAAGAACCTAGCACAATAGATTCAACAGTGACCTCAGATTTTTAATCTAAGCACTGATTCAAAAGATATAAATCAACACCATGCATTTAATGAATTTACATTAAAAAGATCATAAATTCATTCCAGGCACACTAGGCCACATATTCATGTGCCGTCAATTTTTAGAGACTAGTAATAATTTCGAATAATTTAAAAAAACTACATTAATGTTTAGAGTCTTTATAGTATCAAATTTTACGGTTGAGTTATCTGATAGAGTTTAGAGTTAGGAACAATACATATTGAATTGGTTGGTATCAATGTGGTGTTATTTGATCTTGGTTCATGACATATGACAAATAATTTTAACAATGAAACATGATTATAGGGGCCACCAGGATTCAATGAAATGAATATGAGCCTACAAAAAGAACACATGTCATGGTTTAATTTATATGATAGATTCCTAGGAAAGTTAAATGTACCACTATTTACCTATTTTATTGACTGAATTGTGAGGTTTTAGTTTTGGTAACATAAAATGAATTTAGTGAATCATAAAAAAAATTCATGTTATCAGTCATAGTAAATCATTTTACCATTATTTATGGATCTTAGTCTTTATTTGTGTTTGTATTAGATGTGTAGTCTTAGTAGGCTGATTTGGATAATCATTGGAGAGTTAATATGGTTGGGGTGGATGATCAATGGTAAGAAACATTACTGGATTTTCAACGATAGGATTTGGGGTAGTACAAGGGAATTATTTCTAATCTAGAGACAGAGAGATGGTCAGAAAATGTTGATATAACTTTCAGTTTGATCCAAAAACTAGTGGAATATTGTGTAACACTAGTAGTAATCTATATTTCAGGAGCTACATGTCAATGCTGGACACATTGACAAATTATGTGGAAGCATATGGATGTCTAATTGAAAGACATTATGAAATGGTTCTTTGAAGAGTACCTTTAATGAACAATTATGCTACTTAAGATACATAAGATACACTCTCTTCTATGAGGGATTATGTTTGATTGGTAGATGGAGATCAAGGTTGAAGGCCTTTAGTTTTTTTCATGAAATATTTTTTTGAAGATGAGTCCCAAGAGATACATCATAAAGATGAACATCATCCTTTAATATAGTATATGATTACTATTTTTTAGTTTTCCAATGTATTTGGATTTTTATATTAAGATAGAAGTGATCAAGAGGATACAACCATGTGGGGGATTACTATAAGAGGGGAACCAATAGGTTTTCCCTACGAGTAGATTTATTAGTAGTAGTTTTTAGGAGATGGGTCCTACGAGGTTTTAACTAGTAGAGAGATGAATTCATCATAATACGATACATAATTTTAGTGTTTGGGGTTGAAATACTATTTATAATGGTTTTTTCACAGTTTTTTTTCATCAGATTCCATGGACATTATCCGAATCAATTCCCAATGGTCCTCTGGACTCATTTTGGTAAAGGGAGTTAGGTTCCTTATCAGACAGAGTAGTAACATACAATGAGGGTGTTTTAACAGTAGGTGCATGAGGATTTTGATATTCTAGAGGGGATTGAGTATGAATGAGTTTACAATATGATTTCGCTCATGTTCAGGGAACTAAGAATGAGCATGGTAAGGGGTATGGACATCAATAGAGAGCTATATGATCTAGGCTTGGTCAAATGAAAGTACTGGAGGTTGAAGCACCATAGGATCCACATATCATTGAATACACACTTAGAATATCATTAATACATTTTTCATCATTTATTCTAGAATATTAAAACTCATTTATAGTACCCTCTCAATTCTAGTGTCTTGCAGAAGATGTAGGCATGATTATTCTTCCTCAGTGTTGACTATTCTATTCAATTGTCACAAGGATTTGTTTAATGTGTTCTAGGGGTGAATAATGATAATGGGGCTATTTTAGTATCCTTAAGAAATATTTATAATAATTATACATCTTTATGTTATTATTCTCACCTTTGACTAGTTTTATTCCAAGTGTGATGATATCGACTACTTTCGATGGAGATTCTTGTTTTCATATTTGGATGGCTAGTGAAAATATTTTATAAGTGAGTGGAGTTTTATGTTTTTTAATAGATGTGTGTATAACCTTATTTCATTTTGACAATTTTTTTAATGAAATCAATGGATTCTTGTGTAAATTATGTTTCTAGTTTTTTTGAAGATTTTATGTTTTTTAGGAGGTTGTGATGTTATGGACTCTATGTGATGTAGAGATTGAGATATACATGTAGCATAGTGTTTCTATAATTTTGATGGCTACTTATTTGATTAAAACATATATTTGTTATGATATAAAGATTTACATGGATAATCTAATGTAATATAGTTTCATCTGGCCTAGTGTTTCACCATCGGGTCCCCCTTGTTATTCTCTAAGAAGGGTTATTGTTGTCTAAGGTTATATGTAGTCTACCAGAGATTGGATGAGGTTTCCATATAGAATCATTACCCTATTTTGAAGATAGATTATCTTTTTACGTATTTTATGGGATATATTTGGTTTTATATGGTCGTTATGTGGTCAGGATATCACTAGTTGAGGGTTAAGGAGAACGATATATAGAAGACTGCCTTTAGATGAAGTTATGAGAACATTGGGTTCCTGTTATTTTCATTTTTCTTTCATGAATGCACTGGTGGTGTTCATAGACCTCATGAATATCATCTTCCATGAGTACTGAGACCATTTTTTAAATGTGTTCAATGAATAAATATTGATATACCTAAAGTCATCATAGGATCTTGTCAATCATCTAAGAGTTGTCTCGCATGTTAACTAACACCAACATCTATAGGGAATGTTGTACACGTGTATATTATTTAAATGGGAGGTCCAATTAAATGGGATTTTGGTATCTTAAAAATGTGTTATAGGGGAAACATATAAGCATTATGAAGTATTGTTAAGGTAATCATAGAAGAATGTGGTGGAGGATTATAGCATTATGGGTCTCACCGGCTCCAATTAGAGTTTGTTCAATTTCTCTAAACATTTGGCTCCATTAATATGATTGACTATAATATACTAGTATTCTTCTATATTGATCATTTTTAGGAATTCTTTCACATCATGAAAAAAATTTGGACAGTGATATAGTTCTATGATTTCTAGAGGAAGGGGTGATGTTTGAGGTGTTTGTGACACTTCACATCTCATATTGGTATGTGTCTTGATGAATCAGAAAGTGGTGATCTATTGTATGTTTAATATATTTTATACCAATGATCATAAATATTCATTATGTGATCTAGTGTTAGATACGATTTTGCTTCATATAAATATGTGGTGATATTACCTCATTGGGGATATCTTTTTGGTGTTCACCTATCAGAAGATCATGAGGTATAGTTTTTATCACCACAATTTAATTCATTAGAAATGGTGGTGGATGAAGTTTATCCACAATTACGAATTTTATATCACCATAACCATAGGGAAGAGTAATATCATGGGCAATACCATTGGTATTAATTCATAGATAGATGTGGTTTAGTAGTTTATAGATGCGAACTGATGGATAAAGGAGTTGGAGTCCCTACATATAAATCCAATAGTAGTTGATAGTGAACATTAATTATTTTAGATAAAGGTGTATTATAATCTAGTGTTGGAGGTGTAGGAGTCTATGTTGTTAGACTCAGAGGTAGTGGTTATGTGTGGTCATGTTTTCCATGGTGATTCTCCTAGGGGATGGTTGTAATATGGTAAATAAAATATGTGGTTTCTAAAGAGTTTATTTGTTCTGATAGTAATGCTTGTGGGAGTCCCTAGTGAGATTCATAGCCCATATTTAGTGGCACTCCTAGATGTATGTAAGATGTACCATTTCATGAGTATGTAGTTTTGTGGGCCTATTATTAAAAGAGTGGGGTAGTTTTTTTATCTATTATGGATTTACTAGAAGTAAATGACTTGAGACCCTATTCAATGATGTTTGTTATTGGTTTTTTATTTCTTTTAGTAAATGTGAGAAGAAATATCGATGGGAATATTCACTATAATACATTTATCTTTGGATGGTTGTGATATTATATAGATAATTATGGAAAATACTATGAAATATTTCAACACCCTAATGATCATGGAGTCATAAAAATGGATATTTTGGTGAGGAGTTATATGGATGAGGTTGTTCAGTTTCATGGTGTTCCATGTTCCATTTCCTCCAAATAGGATGGATGATATACTTCAAAATAATATATTTTATTGAAAAATTATTTTGGAACTCATTTATTCATCGACACTTCTTTCATACCATAAATGAGTGAATAGAGGGAGCACACTATCTAGACATTGTAGGATATGGTGGAGATGAAAATATTTGACTTTTGTCGATGTTGTAAAAATAAATTTACATTCTTTCAGTTTTATTATTATAAAATACATCACTCATTCATTTTGATGGAACTGTATGTGGATTTTATAGGGCATATTTGTCATTATATATTACACTGGTTTTAGCTTAGTAATTTTTTAGTCGTAATGTGATGTGGAGAATGCCAGAGAGGGTTGGTCTTATTCATGATAGAATAAATGAAGAATTAGAATTAAAAAAGTATTATTTTTTATCATAGGAGAATGAACAGGGATTTTGAGGCTTGAGACCATGTGTTCTTGAAGTTATCCCCTTAATATATGAATTGGTGGTTTGGAAAGAGGTTTAATCACACACCATAATGTTATGGGCCATTTTAGGTGTTAGTAAATGTTGGAGAAGCGTCTTCTTGGTTTGAACATCTTCCATAGTTGGATTAGATCCATGAAATATAAAACATCTCTCATATCATTTGGTATATTCTGTATGGTTCTCATGTCACTAACTAGGACGATTTAGATTTCTCAGACGAAGTAATGCTACCAGAGCAGCCAATAGAGATTCAGGATCACTGAGAAAATATGGATTAACTAAGGACCATTACTTTAGTTTTTTAATGAGGAATGGTGTCCTAGAGAAGATTATGTGGGATCATAATACACAGATCCATTCTCAGTACTCAAATTATTATTGATATATAATTTATTTTCCGTGTTCTCTTGTTCAATGGGATGTGATGTTTGGATCCTGATGTCTAATGGGATGTTCTTCCCCTTATCAGTGATATACATGTTAAGTGTTATAGCACTTGAGTATGGAACAAATTGATTCCTAGAAAGGGATGTATTGTATATTGACTAAATTAAAACAATGTGGTTGAGTAAATGGCTTCCTAATAGGATTATATATTGACATGGAAGATGGAATTCCTTTAATTTTAATTAAATGTTTATTTTGTAATGGTTTTAGTGGTTTTTTTCTTAGGCTATTTCAAGGTTAATAATTGTGTGCATGGATATTTTTTTAGAGGTAGTTTGTTCTTGGTGTGATAGATGGTAAAGTAATGTGATGTACTGTTTGTTTGGGAGTTCTAGGGGTAATTTTCCTTTGGATTGTTGTGTGGTTCTGTTAGGGTCATAGTTAGATCCTTAAGAGGTATCTCAGGGGTTACTGTTTTGTACAAATTGCACAATTTTTTTATGGATGTATTAAATTAATTATGGAGAGAAAATTTTGAGTGGAAATTGATGTAATAGATCAGACCTTTGGGCCTGTTACATTGTTGGAATTCTGTTTTTGGAGGAGTCTGGGGACTTCTGGATATGTTTGGAGGTGTTGAATAGGGGATGTGGTTTCCATTAATTTTTTTTTGTAGGGCTACATTGTGGAGCCTAGTGGCTACACCATAATGTGGTGGATGTGGTGTAAGGTCTAATTTTGTGGCATGGTTTTCTCATGGATCTTTTTTATTGGTTCTATCAGTTTGGGGAAACTATTCCGTGGATTCATGCTTATTGAATAACACTCTCAAAATGTAGATATTTTTAGAGAAACAACATATGGAATGGAATCATGATGAATAGTTTTTAATGATAATTCATGTTTGATAACATTGTTCTATAAAGTTGGGGTTATATCACAACCCTTTCAGGTTGTTGGGGGTTTCAGGCATAGATTATTTTATTACATTTCTAACTTGCTCCCATTTTTATAGGATATATGGCACATATATTTACATTTTCCATGAATGGGCCTTTGAACAACATTATTTTATGGTATTGGGTTGGGTTGTTCCATAGTCCTCTTCATTTTTATTCATTCTAAGATGTGGTTTTAGAGGAAGAAATATTTTCCCATATTTTTCAAACTGGGTATAAATTATTAAAGACCCTCCAAAACTATCACTTTTCAAACTATTCTCTCATTTATTGGAAGAATATATTACATCCAATGAAGAAATTTCATCAACCATTTAGTGGATTTAAACCCCTATCCATGGATATTGATCTTTTGTGGTTTAGGTGGGTTCCTCTATTCTTTTCTCTAGTTTTTCTTCCCATTTCTTGTCTAGATAACAATTTCTTTCGGTGAATGGAATTTTTTGTATCATTCCAAAAATATATTTACACTGTCCTTGTTATCTTAGATGGTTAGTGTGATCTTATTTTTTTTTGTTTTTTGATGGAGGAAATTATCTTGTTTCAATATTAAATATTGAATCACAAACAATCATTTTTGGTAGGAGATCCTTGTTTTCTCTTATATTGTATCATTACGTGAGGATTATTCTCTTATTTACAATTGGTATGGAGGGGTTCATATAGGTTAATGAATATTACAAAATATTTTATTGAATTTGATGGTTATGTGAATTAATAACTTGTTTTTATAGCTTTTTTATATTGTGATATCAAGATTATCCATTCTTATTATACCACAAAAATAGGGTTATTAGAGCCTTTGTTTGTACTATATTGATTTTTGTAGTGAATCCCATGATGTTTGATTTTTTTGAAACAACATCGATCAAATTTTAAATAAATTATACATGGTTAATTAATTGGTTGCATCTAAATATATGGATTGTGTTGGAATTCCACAAAAATAAATAATTAGATGTAATGAACGACCATTGATAAATGTGGGGAATTTTATGTGATGATGTGAAATTTTTTGTGCCATGTGAATTATTTTTATATGTGTTTGTTTCAGGGGTTATGTTTTGTGGTGTATTCATCTTGTGGTGTGGTAGTGTGTAGTTGTGGAGTGTTTAGTTGCGATATTAATTTGATGATATGCGGATGTGGTATGTGGTGAACATTTTTGATATGGAAAGTTATTGTTGATGTAAAATAGTGGTAATGTGTTGTTTTGTTTCAGTGGGAAGTTGTCTTGTTTTTTTGTAATGTTTTGTTTTGGTATATTACCTGGTCTTATTTTAATTTAATGATAAATTTTAAATGGAAATGGAATATTGTGGTTTGGTTAATGGAATGGAATTTGGATAATCAGTTAATTAAAGAGGGATGTGTAGTTTAAATGGATAATGTTCTATGTGAAGTGATATGTTCATTTAACAAAATTACATAGAACTAAAATAAGAACATGGTTATAATAATTATAATTGGTTATTAATGTGAAATAGGTAAATTTTATGAAATTGGTAAAGAATATGAATAGTATATTTTATCATATGATTTGTTGTGTGGTGTTGTGCATTTAGTGGTTGTAAAAAACGAAGTAGTGTCGTGAGGATTAATAGTAATGATGGGGTTGGTTATTTCCTATTTTGGAACCCATTTTCTAGGAATGTGTTCTATGATATGTAATTTATTTTGGATACTTATGATTTCATATTTTCACCGCATCCATTTTGAGCACCATGTTCCAGAAATAAAATATTATGACGATGTTTTTTCTATCATCCTGGTGGTGATGATAGATAGATGGCATCCCACACTTCCCATCTCCCTCTACCATGTGATGTTGAAAAACACAAGTTATGATATCTTGAAGTCAAAATATCATTATCAAAATTTTATGTGATTTGGTTTGATGGAACATCTGTCTATGGGTGATATTTGTTTAGATGATATGTGATGAGATGGGTTAGGGAGGGGGTCGTGCATCGTATGAGGAAGGAATGATGTTGTTGTACTTCATATTAAAAATACCTTTATACCCTGGTTATGATATGATATATGATGTGATGTGATGGATCAAGTGTACTTGAGGGTATATTATGTGATTTCATGGTTCATGTGTCTTCAATTGGGATGTGATGTGTTGTGATGCTATATGGAAGAGGTGGGTGTTCAAGGACATACAATGTCGGTGTGTGAGAGTGGAAAACTAGTTGGAATGAAGTGAGGTATAACCTTCTTATATTTGATTCATACAATTTTATTTTACATGGATCTGTTATTTGGTCCCCATGGCATGGTGAGGATGGGAAGGTTCTTTGACCTGTATAGGTGTTGTTGGTTATTCAATTTTCTCAATAGTTCATTAGTATGATTCTTTCACATGAGCATGAGAGGCTTTGGGTTTTCTACTGAGTATACATTTATGCTCACCATATGTATATAAAATCTATTTTATGGTTTATTGGAGGACTATGAAAACGATACTCAAAATTACTAGCTTAGACCATTGGGATATTGTTTTATTTTTTCCTTCTCTTTTCTTATAGTATATCTTTTGGGGACTTTTAACTGTTTCGATTTTCATGTACATTAATTATGGGATGGTTTTGGGTTCCTTTTTATTTTATCTAATAGATTATATGGATCATTTATATCCTATATCCAAACCCTACATATATTATAAAGGGTAAGACATCACATATTGAGATTTTTTTACCCTCATTGCTAGTTACCATCCGAGGGCCTACAAGAGGTGGAACTCGACAATCATTGTCCTTATTCATTCATTGTCATCCAAAGAGGGGAAACATTATAAGAAGGGTTTCATTAATGTTCCATCAATAAAATAACTACTTATTATACAAATTAAACCAATTTTATTAGTTTAGGTTGGTATAATAAACTCTGATGTTTAATAAGAATAGTTAAAGAAATATAAATGAGAATGAGTGATTTGAGAAATTTCACCTTACACCATAGAATTACTCATTCAAATTTTTTATTACGCCTTTAACATGCGATTTTTTAGGACACAATAACATCTAATAAATTTCTATTAGTTTATTCAATGGAATTAGTTAGATTTTGGTCAAAATAAATGTCTTTTTCCGTGAGGATAGGGGGGGTGAAGAGCCCCATTAAAAGTCAGGGGAGTTGATTTTTTGTAATCAAAGGTGCACTATTCATAGCAATTTGCCCAAAAAGTGTTCAATAATGGAGTGGGGTTGAGTGTGGGTAAATAAATCCCTAAAAAACTCATTTTTTCATATTTTCTTACCATTATTTAGGACTTATATCATTTGGTTTAACATATCACCATGTTTTAATTTTACCATGGAAAGTCCTTTTCTAACCTCTCTAGCTTAGTTTAATGGGAAAAAAATTAAAATTATCATTTTTATATAATTTTTATATACTTATTAAAATTATGTAAACAATTTAATAATATTACATTAATTAAATTTATAAAAATTAATAATATAAAAATAAATATAAAATAATGAAAAATACTATTTGGGAAAAAAATATAACATGGGTTCTAAAATATAAAATATTTGATTTTTATATTGACAATACTATTTTTATGTGTATAATTATAATAATTAAAATAATATTTGATTATGTAAATGGTTTCATAAATTTTGAATTCATTGTTATATCTAATTTATGTCATCAAAGGGACTTTATTTGTAATAATATCATTTCTAATTATCCAACCAATATTAAATCATTTTATAAAATGTCATGAAGATATAATTTTTTTATTCTAAATCTAGAAATTATAGTCATTATTGAAATTAAAATTATAAAATTCGGTTATGTAACTTTTAAACACTAACTTGAAATATAATAATTTTTTTATTGGAGAAATACTTTTTTAAACAATTTTACTATACTATTTTTTATTTCTTATTAATTTATAATTAAATTAGATTTTATAAATTATCCATATCCAAAATAAAATTTATCATCATTTAACCAAAATATATTACTTTTCTTAATATTATAATACATAGTGCATGAAAGGAATTTTTAATGTAAAATACATTTGTAATCACAACATGATCTCATTAATTATTTGTATATACTAATTGATTTTAATCAATGAGTTAGTTTTAAAAAAATAACCTTTATTATTATTTTTACATATTTTTAATAATGATTTCATGGCTATTTATAATATTAATCTTAATAGCTACATTATAATAGTTATATATTCCACTTAAAATATTTTCTTAATAAAATTTACCACGTTTTTTCAGTCCAGTGGTGTGTCTGAAGAAAGATATTGAATAAATAAAATTTAAATAACGCAATAATATTATAAAATATGTAGGTTTTATAGGAAAAACACATTACTTTTCTCATGGGTCTCAAAACAAGATTTTCAATCATTCTTAGATAGGTTTTCATTGGTTTACATCAATGAAATAAAAGATCTCTTCAATGACATATGACGAGCACATTAATCATATAAGGATTTTTGTGAAATTTTATAATTCCCTAATATATGATAATATATAAATTTTTCATTTTTGTCTATGGGAATTCTACTTATTGAGTCATGTCTCCTTATACAGTTGACTACATATGGAACGAGTTATGACCATGGTAGTACTTTCTTTGGAGTATCCCAAGCGTGTGTTTGATGTGTGATGATTCCTTAGGTTGGTGGGATACTATCAAATATTCTTGGTCGTATTCTCTATTATTTCATCCCTCATAACACCCCATAATGACTTGAATGAATACACTATATTTTTTAGCTCCATATCATGGTTCCAATAGTAATACCCACGAGGTATCAAAATTAACGACCTATAAAAAATTACAACATTACCTACCTCTCTATAAAAACATTTCTATTTGTAGATAGGTTTTATAGATGTATAAATAAAAACATTTGTTAGGGAAACAAATTTTTTTTTGTCTTGCTATATTATGAGGTTTTTGGGGGAGTTCTACACTTCCCCATTAGTGGAACATCAATGTGTGTTAAATGTTTACCAAGACCTAAGGTATTATTTTTTGAAGTTAGGTTTGAAACAGTGCCTTATTGATATTATTTTAGTGTTTCACACATATTAACAAGTTATAATTGATAATAAATCCATAGAATGTTTTTCCCAACACATTGTTTTTCTGGTATAGAATTTGGATGGAATAATAATTTTTTTATTGAAGGAAATTTCATGTTTATAAAGATTCAACATTTCAATTTGGGATTTCATCCACATATTTACCAAGTCATCCCACTTCCATCATAATATAGAGTAGGGTTTATAAGATTATATTTTCTAATTTCATGTTCTTCCTTCAATGAAATTTTCTTATTGAAAAACCTATTTCATATCCCAGCTACAGTGGATGTTTTTGTAGGAATTAATTAATCATTAATGATTGATAATGGAATTACATCCCCCAATTTATGATCAGTATGAGGGAACCACTCATGTTAATATAGATATATTGTCGATGTTATTCTAGATTTCAGTTGATGTTGGGAGGATCTATTACCATTAACAGAGTTGTTGTAAAACAGTAATTAATACTCCAATGTTATCATGGTACTATTCAATTATATATGTTGGAGAGACTAAACATCACCCTTGTGTTCAAAGGAGGTTAGAGAGATGGATTTGATGGGGTTAAATATCGTTCATTTTATTATTGATAAGGTGTAGGTGTAGGTGGTCTATTAGTGGTTGAGGAAAGCTCAATTTAAATAAAATAATTATGTGGATGGATGATCAAGGCCTTTATAGTTCAAGGAGTGAGATCGTCTATTCCAAAAGTTCATTTCATGATCTAGATTGGGAGATTTTTTGATGGATTAGGTTTTCATTGTAGATCATTAGTCTATTTTAGATATTATATATGGTTGGTAAGGTTACAAACCACCTAGTGTTTCTCTCCACAATTAGATCAGGTGTATAATGTATTTTATATTTCACAGCTAATGTGATTCATGATTTCCTAGTCACCCATCACTAAATAAGGTGATTAGAACGTATAGGTTGATGTCACATTGTCAATTTACCATCTATTAATTGAGGATCGGTATGAGAGGATCCATAAAGGTTTGGTTACACTTATATTGTTTTTCTTTTGGAGATATGGGTTTTGGGATTGGAAGTAGTTTAATAAATGTTGTTAGATACAATTGATTAAATAAATTAATCACAAAACCAATATCACAATTCATATAAAATAAATCCTAAGAAAATGGAAATTATAAAATAAAGAACTAGTCTATGCACCTTACACCAGTGACATCACATGATACTGTTGTTTCTTTCTTTATGCATTCTTGAATAATATCACTAAATGTAAATCAACATACTCTTATCTACCTAAAATATCAATGTTTTATGACTATATACCTTAATTATCTAGTGAAATTCTCTACCCCCATGGTGTATTAGCACATTTTACTAGAAAATAGGTAAAAGATGATGTTATTTTTCACAAGGAAGTTTCAACCAATCATTATTCTTATACACAAAAATATTGATTGATAGGTAACTTCCTTTCTATATATATCCATGGGGATACTCCTCATGTTATGTTTCATTTAGTCCAATATATTAAAATATTTTTAAACGCTGTATAATTATTCATGAAACACTTTCTTGAATTTGATTCCTATATATTATCTCTAATACAAAATATCATAGATGATAGATTACATGAGAAGACCACAAGAATATTAACCCATTACATTGGTAATTTCATATGATTGAAGATGTTATAATGGAATCACATGCCTTGATTTACATAACAAAAAATTATATAATATAGTTTTCATGTAAGGGTGAATATAATATAATTCAATTGTATCTTATGATTGAATCGGGAAGTATGATGAAATATTATTTCATGATTTACAAAGACTCCTTAATAATAGAATATGATACAATCAATTTCATAATATGAAATTAATTTTAGATATATAATTTACTTCAATCTATTACATTCACACAATACCAACTCTTTAGTTAAATTTCACCTTATTTTATATCATATAAAATAACTAATGAAACCATATAATAAACACTTTTTGTTAATATTAAAATAACTTTTTTAAATATATAAATAACTTTCAGATACATCACATCATATAAAATAACATGTTCATACTGATCCAAAACACTTTTTGATTAATTATAGAAAACATATATTGTAGATCTAAGAGTCAAAATAATTCTTCAATTAGTCAACCACAAACTCTGACTCCATGATACATTACATTGTTAATAATAAATATTAATGTCTATATCAATAAATGTAAATATATATTAGCATCAAGTAAATAATTAACCCAACACAAGTTAATAATAGATATGGCATTGTCTTCTTCAAACATATGCATCCTTATATCTTTTTCCACTTTTTACATCGTATAATAGTGTTCATTCCCATATGTTTCATTTTTATAATACATTGATAGACCATGGGACATGAATTATTGCATTCTCGTATTTACAAAATATGATATCTCAATTAATTAAAAATATACTAGCTTGATCGATGAATAAATACAATGTAATTCATTATTTTGGGTGAGTATGTCACATGTGAATCAACCGAATAGATAAGAACATCATGTGTATTAACATTTTGTGACAATAAACTCTCATGTCTACCTTAATTTAAACCTAGATGACATATTCCTTATACTAAAGGAAAAATAAAATCTTTTTTGAACTCTTACTGACAGAATGTTCAATAACTAATTCGACAAATCAAACTTATTTAAACATTAAAACATCTATAAGATGGGTATTAGTGTATGAAGGTTCTCATTAAAGTTATACCATAAAATGGTAAAATGGATTTAAAATATTTTCCATGAACTCCAAGTATACCAAATACATAGTGTATTTCATTCTATGTGGTTTATGTAGTGGTTTATCCTCCAAACAATGAAACATTTCTTCCCCATAAACATATCATGTATCTCATAATAAATTATAATTCCACTAACTTTTAAATTTATTCTAAAAATATATCACTCTATAGAAAAAATATATTACAAATAACTCAAAGATGTACTTTAGAATGTCAATTTTAAATACTTTTCAGGAATTGTATACCTACATATACATATATAAAATCTACATGAATGAATAATAAAGGGGAGATAGAATTTTATATTATAGATTTTTTACCTATAAATAACTTTTAAGAATACTTAACTAAAATATAGATAAGAACCTATCTATCATATCTTATAAGATAGAATGTTATATGAGCCGTATATTTTTTAACATAATTAAATTTTACAAAATCATTAAATATATATATATATTACTACTACAATATATATGGGTCAAAACAAGATAAAACTCTCTATCTAAACTAATTATTATTTAAAATATTTTTTTGATAATAAATTATAATAAATATCAAATTTAATAATCATACTCATAATGTTAAAAAATTTAAGCATAATTGTACTTCTTAACACAACAACAACAAATGTTATGATGTTATATTATGTAGTCTACATTGGAATGTATATTTATTATCATCATCATTGAACATTGTTTAATCAAATGTTTTACATTTATATTGTATGTTAGTTAATTTAAATATTTACATTATCAATTCCCAACACTTCATAAACACCTTTTGTATAATGTTATATTCATATTGTTATTGTAACTAAATGTAGATATTTAAATTTCTCTTCACCACCATACCCTAAATCTCTCTATGTAAATTATGTTAAATTCATATTGAAATGTGATTGGAATAAAACATTAGAATGTTGAGATATTCATTTTTTATTGTAACAAAATTTAAAATATACACATTTTTTCTATCATAGATCATAAACTCTATAAGATAGTAAGAGAAAATTACTTTATATGTATATTTGAAAGTAATTTCATTTATTAAAATTTCATTTCCTAAAATAAAACATACACTCACTACCATATTGATCATTATATTATCATTATAATATCATTAAAATAAATAGTAACTCTTTTTGCTTTAAAAATTTACTCTTATTTTCTATCAATTAAAATATATTATAAATAATATATTATTTCCATATCATATATGGTGTTTAATGTATTTCTAATTTTTTTTAAAATGAATACGCTTTATCAAAATATTCTACAAATTGGTGGTGTGGAAATATTCTATTATATTTTAATAAACATCATGATTTACAATTTAACATGATTGATGGATTTATAACTGTGTCTACATTTATAAACATGTTATATAATCAGATAAAACACAAACCATATTTACACAATTAAACATATCGCTTTTCAGAAGAATTTTTTTAGAATGAAAAACATACCTTATCATATAAGGAAAATATGGTGATGATATGAATCCTTTTGTGAGATCCATATAATTATAGAAATTTCTATTAATTTCATGTCATTGATTTTGAAAATCATTTTTTCATCACTTGAATTAAAAATATAATCATTGTCTACTATTCCTTTCATTGTGAACTCATGTAAATTTAAATCGATTTTATTGTTCTAGTTTTATCACATACCTTCAGAAACCATATAATATATATCTATAACCCTTATACATTATATAGAAAATATATGTGTTTTATAACCCCATTCAGGTGTCATAGATATTTCAATTCTATGGAATCATTACTCCACTATCCTTATAAAAATGTTAGGTTTCAATGACCATGTTTGGATACTCGAAGATATTATTTTTTTAATTTATATGATACTTTTCTTATACTTGTTTGACTTATTTCCAACTAGAAATGTCTAAATTGATCTAGAATCTAAACGTCATGTTTCCACTATATCAATTCCCAACAATTGATAATATCATTTAAAATTTTCTTTAATACTTTAATCTTATAAAAACATATCCATAAATGAAAATATCATGGATTTATCAACCATAAAAAGATTAATAATAAATCCTAAGTCTCACTATTTCATTATAATTCTCAATAATATAGAGTTCCACAAATATACCCAATCATTATGAGTACATATGAATAAATTTTCTCATGCCATTTTACATCTAATTCAGTTGAAACCATTAAAAAAATATTTCAATGCTTCTTAAAACTATCCATATTCTCTTATTGAACAACTTTAACACTTGTGTATTTAGTATTTTTTTCACTAATAGATATATAATTTCCTCACATAAGATTATTGTTTATATTTTCTATTGTAGAAGATTCTTATATTAATTTTCTCCATTATCAAGAATTTTTCATCGGGTTATGTTTGACGATAATTATGTAATTATCTATAATAGATTCATTTGTTAAATAATTATCACGTATTATTAACTTTTAATAATGAACATTATTAAATATAATCCAATTTAAATGAGGATAAGTTTAAAATCATCATATAAACTAGTGGTCCAACATCCATAATTAACTATGTAATGATTCTATTATAGATATTCTATCACTATGTAGTTATGTATTTATATATTCATCATAATCATATCATATATTTATCTTTGAAAGATCAATGGATAATAATTTTTCAAATACATAGAGTGGATAATCCCAACTCCATTCCTCTGCTAACCGAATCCCATTAGGGTTTCCTTGAAAGGTTTTATATAATGAATACCCAGTGAATGTGCACCATGCTGCAGAATGACCAAACCAAAACCTGATTTCATAACACAACATAATCATGTGGAACCCAAATATTGAATAACATAATCAGTTTTATGATCGAGGTCTTAAATCATTCTTGTTTGGAAGGAACCTAAAACTTTTTATTTTTAAAGGGCTTTAATTTCACAAAATTATATCTTAAAAGATACTTTATTTATTCATGGTTCTAATGATTTAGTTTTTATAATCCAATTACATCCACTAAATTTATATTTTCAAACAGTTTTAATGTGTATCTTATTAAAAAACCCAGAGTTTGTGATACATATTAGAGAAGGTGCCCTAGTGCCAACTTTAATTTTACTTTTTGATAACTTATATCAATAGTTTTTAATATTATTATATTACTTATCACATCGTGAATTTTTATCTGCATAACATTGTATGTGATAATGTCCTTAGAGTTACTATCACACTAAAATGTAATAGAGGATCACTTCTATGTTGATAACCCATAAGTTTTATGACCCTATTCTTGAATATTTCTTCTATTGTTGGATTATATCATTTTAAATACACAAATAATATAGGCTATCATGGGTGGAGACTTGTTGGACGTTGATGCACCTACTCATAGTGTATTACCATGGAGATATCCAGTAAATTAGAATGAGAATGATACCCAACAGTAAGAAATTTACATTTATCAATGTCATTGGATTTTATAATCTATATATGTGTGTATTGGTCCTTAGACATTAAGAGTACTATTAATGTATTTTATGAATCAAGCACTTATATGTATGGACAAAAACCCAAATAAAAAGATATTCCCTGTGAGGAAGGATATGTTGGGTGCACCATGAGTAATATTTAATTAATGAATAATGTGAGAAATGATTTGTCCCTTCTGTTCATTAATGGATGATAATATCTCTTAATCATTGATGGAAATGTTATTGACTAAATAAATCCATGACCATGTTGTTCAATAAGAATGTTCAATTTTTGGAAATTCAATGAAATAGACATTAAGCATATAGGTTGATGGCACCAGCATGGAACCTACTCAATTAGAGATATTGTGATAATGGTATTATATTACATGGTAATCCTTCATATTAGGTTTATGTGTTGTTGAGACATTAACTTCTTTTTCAATGGTTTCCTTTGTGTCTTTCTAGATGATAACCTTGGACTTTTGGTAAGTTCGAGTAATGACACTAAGAAAGTGGCCTAGAGGGATACACACTAAGTATATCCAGTAACATAGCTACATAATTTATTATTTGACCAGTAGAATAAATATTGTTCCAGGTCATTTCTTAATAATTATTTTTGTATTCCTTATCACATTCATTGCATCACTAGTTATTCGAGAGAATATATTGTGGGTGGGATAATTAATAACTATTAAGGAGGATTGGTGGACCATGTTTAATAAACTATTGATAAATAATAATATTTAATATTATTATATTAAATAATATTTAATTATAACTCCCACTTTATGTGCATTCCAGGAAATAATAATGTTATTTTTATTATTAGACATTGGGATTTCAATAGGATTAATAAAATTATTAAGGCACCTATTCAAATTATCTATTATTACCCTTGTAAATTAAATACCTTGATATATTATTCTCTTATTAGCTTTCTTCAATCCAATTGATGCCTATGGTTTTGTTCATAATGAATTGGATAAAATATCCCAAGCCTATAGAGTTCATCCTTCTCTAAGGATGCTCTCAAGAATGAGAGAGATCCCCATCCACCTGATCAAGGGGAATGCATTAGAAGAGGTTCTCAAGGCATTCAAATGCATACATCGTAAGGACAAAGATATTCTATGCAAGAACACATAGATTCCATCGAAACATTTTTTGATATATGGAACATGAATCGATCACTACTAAAGGAGTTATACACATGATATCTATAGCACAATGACATTTTACTTGAAAATCTATTGCCGAACACATCAAATACTAAAGAATCACTATGGATGTAATTACTATTTAATTAAATAAATTAAAAAAAGAATAATTAGATCATATCTCATTGTTCCAGATTACTATTCATTATTCATATTTGTCCAATTACATTATGTGGAACATAGAATTTATCATCTCATAGATCTCATATTATTAATTGAATATGGAAAAAATCAATGATGGGCACCATCCCTTTCGTGCTTCAACAGAACCTGGAACCTAAATTATTTATCGAAGGGGGAATATTTTTAATTATAATTATTAAATAATCATTAGTGATTTTAACATTTATAATTTAATTTTCTAATTGATGTTTAATCGTTACTTTTAATCTAAATGATGGGATCTGTTTCTTTCTTTTACATTACTCTCAAATCTAACATAAATGATAAATTTTATTATTAATATTATATGATGATCTCATCTGTTGGTACCAAGGATTCTGTCTAGGTAACATAGTAGTACATTCCATGTTCTCAAAATTACACTCTGTGTAGTTGTGTTTAATGTATTGGGAGTAGTTTGAAAATTACTCAACCTATGTGCATTAATGACACACTGCATTATTAATTCTTACACCACATGATAACTAGGACAAAATGGAGAAGAGTTAGCTAGACTATACACATTGTGGCCCACTAGACATATCATGTAGTCCATTTAGGGTTAGGGCAGACCATGAATTCTATACATGACAGACCTGATTAGAGGCCATATAACATGGAGTAAAGATGACATGTGGCCCACTGGACATGACATGTTGTAATGAACTCGGTAGGCCAAAATACCATTCAAACGTGGCCACGCTTGAGCTCAGCCCTCTGGCTGATAGCAAACCACCGCCCCATGAGAAAATAACAGGTCCCCACCTCAGACCATCACAGATAACACATGGCAGTAACTTTTCCCTTCCTGACCGGAATTTTAATTCGCCTCCCTCAAAACATGAACCAGTGACCACAGGATTAACAACCAACCAAGTGTGTTAATGAGTACCACTTGGTAGGGAATAGTTCCAGCCACATGTTATCTGGGTCGGTCTAAGGTGGGTTCCTGTTATCTGCCTGTGGGGTGGGGGTCTGCTATCTGCCAAAGGTTTGGGCTCAGGTAAGGCATAGTTTGGTTGGGCTTTAGGCCTACCGGGTTAGTTACATGTATACTCCATGATTTCCAAAGTACACCTAATAGGCTGAGTCCCTAGGTGTGTACTTTAGAGACATGGTGAATAATGTACACGTTGTGTGGATCAGTTCTATAGGCTGTGTAATTTTACCGGTTATGTGTATTTAAAAACTTATTGTATTATGTAACCCTTGAGACATTTACTTGCTTATGGGCATAAAACTGGGAAACACCATGTGGCAAGATTTATTATATATATATATATATGATTTATTAACATATATGTAATATTCATGATGTATATATCATGTTTTAGTTTTATTAAGATTATAATTTTATTTTCCTGCTATATGTCACAAAAAATAATGTGTATACATGTATAATACATATTGGGTTGTTTGGGATTTGTATTCACTGAGTTACCTCCATGGAAAAAGTTATGTACACAATTAATTTAAATCAGATTTATTAATTTGTATTAAATTATATGATAATAATTTCAAGAAAATTTAGAGAAGGTTAAAATAATATGACTGATTACTTAAATATAATAATTAATATATTCGAGCATGATTTATCTTAAATAATAATGATTAAATAATTGAATGATTGTTTTATTAAATTCATAATTCATTGCATGGATGTGGATGATCATGAGCTAGACCAGAATGTTGTATGTGATTGGTTTCCTTTTAATTTATTATTAAATTAAATTTTTGGTATGCATTCCATCTCTCCATGAAACTGGATATTCCAAATCCAATGGTGACACTTATTGGTTTTCGTAAAAATAGTGGGAGAATAATAAATATAATGTTTATTAGTTTTAATAAATTAATAAAATATATTAATAAATCCATTAATATATTATTTTTAGAAACAACATTAAAAATTACATCAAAATTATTTCTATGATCCATATTTAAGAAGATAAAATGGCGCATCGGCATGAATTACCAGGAGTGGAAATGGTTTCTACATGTCATCCTTGTCAATGAATGGAAACTCTATCTGAGGGAATAACAATTATGTGTTGTTCTTATAAATGAGGATATTGGTCATCAAAAATCTATATATGAGATTCATCTAAATAATTCTACAAATTTTAATTGATCATGTTATCATACGTGTCCAATGATCCCTTGAAGCAACATGTTAAAATTGATTCATATAGCATGATGTCTCAGCATCATGATTTGTATCAAGAGAAGGTGAGATAAGAGATGTATTAAATCTCCAATTATTTGTTTACAACTAATCTTGGAGAGTTTGGTCCAATTGGGCTTCATTTAGTCAAGTTTATAGGTAACATTGTGGGTCTATACATCTTAGGGATAAAATTCTCAAGAGAGTTGCCACAGATCTCAAAAATTCATCACTTCCCAATACTTTTTTAGTTTTATTGTGAACTGTTATATGAGAAATAATTATAAGAGTCTATCAAAACATATTACCTTGATTATCTATGTGGATAATGAAATGGGGCATAAAAAACCTACAGTCCTTATATTGAATAAGATTATGAAGGACAAGGAAAAGAAGCCTAAGACTTAGAAACTATCTAATGTCCTCGAGCATCATCTGGCCAAGATGAAAAATATCCAAAGGTAGGGAAATGAAAAAATAGGTAGTATGTTTTTCATGTGAAAATCCATGCCACTGGAAGAGGAACTACAACTTGAGGTATAGAGAATCCAAATAAACGTTCATTATTGAGAGAAATATTTCCTTTTTACACAATGGGTTTTAGATATATCTTCTTTGGGATCACGTCTATATTCAAATGTCATATCCAAATAGATTTTACAAAATTTTCAAAAGGCAGGTGGATTTTTGAGATACTAATGGTGGGAGGCTGGATGCTCTAGCCATTTTTGACTACCTCCTTTTGTTGGTGATTGATATGATTCAGGTATTATGTGGCTGTTATTATGAACCAACTATTTTGATGAACATAATTTCTATATAATTATTAGATGAATAGGTGTTTTTTCATATTTGAAAATAAAATTCATTTCTTTTTCAAGGATAACATATTTTATGCTATGGATCATTTAAACAATCTTCTATATGTATTAAATTTTTAAAATCGTATGTTGGAAATTGATAATGAATCAGGATCACATGAGTCATATAACACCATATTGGGGAATCCATATCTTGGTCATGTAATTAAGATGCACCTACAAAAGATTTGTTGGAATGGTTATTTAGACTCTTCTGATCTAAAATCGCATGATATATGTCACACTATTTTACATTAGAAGTTTACCAAACCACTATTTTTTGGATGGGGTGAAAGGGCCACAAATAATCTAGGATTGTTAAAAATTGAAGTGTGTGGACCATTTACAGTAGAGGCTATAGGTGGATATTCATACTTCATAATTTTTTATGATGACATGTATATATTTACATGATAAGTTATAAGTCAGATTCCTTTAATAAATTAAAGGAATTCAAGAATTATGTTAGGAATAATCTTGTTAATAGGATAAAGAATCTTTAATTACATCAAGGTGGAGAATATCTTATCCAAGAGTTCATGGAAGTTTAATGGAGTTTGGGATTATATCTCAACCCAATCCACCTTATACACCATAGTGGAATTGTGTTATTTAAAATAAGAGGTTTACCTTTTTGGAAATGGTAAGGTTGATTATTATTCTCGTAGATCTTTGGTTATTCTTTTGGGGATATGAATTAAAAACTTTGGAATACACATTAAAAAGAGTACCGTCTAATAAATAAAATGGAATTCCCTTCGAGATATTGAATGTAAGGAAACCCATTTTATCGCATACACGTATAGGGGGATGCAACTCATTGTTTATGTATATTTTAAGAAAAAAACATGAACCACATGGCATGATGTGTATCTTTATAGGGTATCTAAAGGGAATAAAAGGATACTAAATATAAAACCCCCTCATACAAGAATGTGACTATCACTAAACAATCCATTTTTCCTTAGAAGGAGTCCATCCTCAAAAAGGATAATTGGAGCAAGACTGAATTTGATGATGTTGATGCTCAAGATACAAAGGAGTTGGTATAGGATCAAGTTCCACTGGTCCCTGTTGAATAAGTTGTTCCAAAAACACAAGTACTTCGTAAGAGTTTAAGAGTGATAAGGGAACCATAGAGTTAGTGTTTTATTATCACAGAGGATGGTAACTCATTATTATTGGAAAATGATGAACCTATATTTAAGAAATAGGCTGTAGAGAGCCCAAAATAAGAAAGATGGCTAGAAGCTATATTTCCTAAGATGGATTATATTTAGCAGACCTATGTTTGGGATCTGGATGATGTTCTATTTGATGTAAATATGATTGTTTTTAAATGGGTATTTTAGAGGCAACCAGACATAGAAGGTAAGGTAAGTACCTATAAATCAAGGCTGGTAGCTAATGGGTCTAAACAACATATAGTAACTGACTACGATGATTCCTTTTCTCTAGTTTCCATGTTTAAATCCTTCAGAATAATATTTTATATTACATCATACTATGTCTATATGATTTAGATGATGGATTTAAAATCTTTATTCTATAATGATAACCTTAATGAAGAATTATATATGACACAACTTGAAGGGTTTGGGACAAAAGTTGATGCCAGAACGATTTGAATGTTTCAAAGCTCAACTTTTGGTTTGAATCAAGCATCTTTGTCATAGAACGTTAGATTTTATGAATCCAAAAAAGAATATAGTTTCATTTAAAATGAATCTGACTTGTGTGTTTAAAAACGTTTTAGTAGAAATGCGGTCATTATCCTGGTGGTATATGTTGAGGAAATGTTAATTTTTGGAAACAACATACCAGTCTTACAATTATTTAAGGACTGGTTGCACAAGTCCTTCTTCAAGAAATAATTCGGCAAAAAACCTATATTCAATGGATCAATATAATTCATTAAAGATCCATGTGGGGTATTAGACAAATAAACAGTACATATATAAAAAAGATACTAAATATATATTTTATGTATAAATTCAATAGGGGGTTGGTTCCAATGTCGCATGGTTTACATCATTATTTGAAAATGTGTCCCTAGACACAAAAGGAGATTGATAGATTTAGTAAGATCCTACATGATTTGAAAATGTGAGAACAATGTATGCCATGTTATATACTAGAATCGATGTTTCCTATGTAATGAGCATGGTAGGAACATATCAAGATGATCCAAGAGAACAACATTTGACTATTGTTAAAACCATACTGAAATATATGAGAAGAATGAAGGATATGTTACATCAGTATGGATGAGTCAGAAATATTATCATCAGAGCGTACATTGATTTTGGTTTTTAGATAGATTAGAACGATCAGATGTCACAAATAGGATATGTTTTATTTCTCAATAGAGGAGTTGTGAGCATGAAGAGTTCAAATTATCTAGTTGTAGGTGACTCTACATATGACTATAAATACATAGTAGTTTCTGATGACACCAAAGATGCCACCTGGATTCATAACATTTCCTAGAATATTGATGTGGTACATAGAAATAAAGCCACTACCACATTGTATTGTGATAATACTAGAGTGGCGGCTCTTCAAAAAGATCTATGGTCACATTAAAATATAAAGAACATACTCAGTAGGTATTCCCTATTGATTTATTTTTATCAAATGGGTAATGTTACAATGAGCATAGTATTAGTAGAAGATAACAGGGGGGATCCCTTGACTAAAGGCATATCACTCTATAAGAATGAGTATCATGTGAGAGAAAGCATAATGAAGGTCGATTGCAGTTGGCTCTAGTGAAAGTGGGTGTTTGTTGGACTTGGTGCCCTAGAACCAACTTATTTTGTACTTTATGATAACATTTATTCAGATTTTTTTACTAGTAATAAATTCTTTATCACATCAGTATTGTTATTTTCTGTAACATTGTATTTGATAATGTCCTTATATTATTTGGTGCAATAAAAGGTCATAGTAGATCCATGCTATCATGAGAACCCATAAGTGATATGAAACTTTTCTTGATTATGTGTTATATATTTAGATGATATCATTGGGGGGATAAAAATAATACATGATATTAGGGGTGTAGACTCATAGGACTTTGATGGAAATTCTCATGGTGTACACCAATGGATATATCATGTATAATTTTTTTAGAATGAGATCCAAAAGTATGAAATCCAAATTTGTATGTTTCATTGGAATTTATTATCTACATATGTGTGTATTGTTCCATAGACATTATGTATATTATTGACGGATTTTTATACTCACACACTTATATGTATTTACTAAAACCATAATTACCTAAGTTCGTAGGGAGGTAGGATATTTTGGGTGCATCAAAAGTAATATTGCATTAATGAATAATGTGAGGAATGATTTTTTCTATTCTATTATTTATCAAAAGAAAATATCATAGGATTTTTGATGGAAATTATATATACTAAATAAATCCATGTCCTTAGTGTTCTACAAGAATGTTATTTTTCTATAACATCAAATAAAGAGATATCGAGCATGAGGGACGACGACACTGGCATGCAACCAGCTCAATTAGAGATATTGTGATAAAAGGATTATATTACATGGTAAGTGTTCATATGGCCTGACATTTCATTAAAACATTAACTTCTTTCTATATGTATTCTAGGGAAAGTTTCTAGAAGCTATCCTTGTACATTAGGATGGTTTGCCTAATGCCACTGAGAAAGAGGCTTAGAGGGTCACACACTAATTGTATCCAGTAACTCTGTTAAATAATTTTTTATTTAACAAATTAACTAAATATTATTCCTGATTGTGCTTTAAAAATTATTCTTGTATTCATTTTAATATTTATTATGTCACTAGTTATTTGATAGAATATATTTTGAGTGAAAAAATTAATAAATACTGAGGTGTATTGGCGGACCGAGATTAATTGTCCATTGAGAAATAATAATAATAATTATTATCTGATTTAATAATATAATGTTATAACTTGAATATTAAGAACATGTTAGGAAATAATAATGATATTTTTATTATTTGGAAGAGAGGATTCTCTTAGATTACTAAAATAATTAATGAACCTGTGAAAATTATTTATTATCACCCAAGTAAATTTAATGCCAAATTATATTATTCTCTTATTCTCAAAGCACTGGCCAAGGGACAAATATTTTTTTTTTGCAAAATAAATTCATGAAAATATATCAAGACTAGAGAGTTCCCCCCTTTATAAAAATTCTCTCAAGATCAAGAGGGATCCTCCTCCACTAGATCAAGGAGAATGATTTGGAGGAGATTCTCAAGGAGATTGAAGGAAGACATCAAAGGTGCAAGGATCTTCCATGATATCACCCAGAGACTCTTTTGGTGACGTCTCGAGATACGTGGAACACATGTGGATCACCACTATAGAAGATATATCCTTTATCTATACAACATAGTGATAGAGAACATGGATATCTTTTGAAAAATTCATCTATGACGAAAGAATAACATTGGTGATAATTCTTATTTAACTAATTAACTTATAAAAAAATATGTTGAACCTCTCTCTTGGTTTTGGGTCTCCAATCCTTTGACTTATTTTTTTGATTTTTTCCTATGGATCATGAAATTCATAGTCTCCTAGATCGGATATTGTGTATTAAATATGGAAAAAATCAATCTTCGGAACCATCCCTTCTGAGCTTCTGCTACGCCTACAACCTACAATACTCATCCAAAACAATATGCCAAAATATTTACACATATACAAATTGATTTTATATATAAGTTACATGAACTATTTATATATATGTTTAAAAATATATGTGATTGAAAATCTATGCATGAGTAATAATAAACAAAAAAATAACATGCCCCCGAATTTCTAAATCAAGGCATAAGCCTCTAGAAATATAGGATGGTTGATTTAAAATCCTTCAACGTAAGGATAAATTACTTAAGAGAAAATATAATTCCTCATATCTCTAAAATATAATATATATATATATATAATCTATATTAAACAACAATGTTTATGCTAAAAAAGTAATCATAATCTGAGGTCATGGTGGATGAAAAGTAAATATCATGTAATTAAACATAGCATGGAATACATGTATTTCCATTTTCTATTAATTAATCAGAACATTTTAAAAAATGAATACATATATTAAAAATATAACAACAATATATATTTATGAGTTAAAAAAAGTGGAATAACATGTATTCAGATGAAGACATCATATGTTTAGACATGAAATAAACATTTATGAATGATTCATAAAAATAAAATCTAATTATAAATACATTATAATTTAATCATACAAATTATTGACATCTCACAATCTATAATTAAAAATTTTAGAATAAAATCATAATATGATATTTTCATATTATTTGACATACAAAATGTAACATTAAATTTATAATATTTTATAGATTAAAATAATTTTGTAATATAATCTATTTTCTATAAACTAATTACATAATATAAATATTAAATAGTTATCATTATTTAAACCTTCATAAAAACAATCAAAAAAACATTTTGGTAAACTTTAAATAATTTCCCAAAACAAATATATGATTTATTTTAATAATTAAAATAAATGAAATATACATATTTAACAATTTATGTTGTGACTTATTTAGTAATTTTTCAACAATATATAAATTTTCCTTTTTAATTTATAAATAAATTTTTTATTTTATAATGAAATATATGCCATATAATTTTGTATAATATATTTTTTAGTATTAAATCATTATATTAACGAATATGTAAGAATATATGTTTCAAAAAAATTAATAACTAATTATAAACTATTTATGAATTATTAATTGAAAAAAATATAAATTAATAAATATTCAATGAATTGTAACACCCCAAACTTCAACTGTACTTTCCCTTTGAATATTGCAATATCTTGCATTGTACGCAACTTCGAGACTGTAACATATCGCGACCAATCAAACTAGCTGTTATGAATAGTAATACCCACTTTCAAAAAATTTATAAATTTATTTTTCAAAATAGACTTCATTTTTAGATTTGGAATATCTAAATTAGCTTCAGGTGAATTTATTGTATTTTTCTGAAAACATTCAATTTTTTATGAATAGTGAAAAACATGGTGTTATTGGTTCATACAGACTTTTTGATTAAATTTTTTTATCTTATATAAATTTTTCTTTAGGTCTAAATAGATACATAATACCTATATATGTTCATTATAATTCATTGGAGTCAATTTATAATAAGTTTAGATATATAAAATTTTTATCGAACATTTTACCATCTTTTACCCAACTCCTAGGAGCATTTGCAAATTTGCATAAAACATAATTTAACCACTTCTGTGAGTTGAATTTCAAAAATATGAACGACACAGTTAATATTAGTAAGTAAAATATGATTCAATAAGATGACAATAATTTTTGGTGAATAGTAACTTTTGACTTTTATTTACCATGGTTAAAAGTAAATAAGGTAATTAACGGTAAAAATGATATCTGAATAACCGAAAACATGTCCTAATTCTATTGGATATGTATAATTAGACCAAAAAAACCTTAATAATAAAATATGATCATCTTTGCTCCACTTGAATTAGATTTGGACATTTATTATTATTTTATTTAAAGTAGAGTTAAAAGAGTTAAATTCAATGTTTAAAAACTAAACCATTTTTAATATAGGGTTACACATAAGATAAATTCTACTATAAATAGTAATTAGAAAGATAAAATTATTTCCTACATAATGGTATTTTATTTATAATTTTTAGACAATAAATAATTTATCTTATTTATGACACAATGACGATGCAGTAATTACCTTATTAATGAATGGTTAAAGTAATTGATATTAAAAATATCCAAATAAATTTAATTTGATACTTTTGATAAATTACACTAATTTTATAGTCTAATATTATATGTTAGGGTTGATTATATAATTTTCTTTCTAAGTATTCATGTTGTTATGAATTTCATAAAAACCAAATACTAAAGAGTGTCAAAATTGACATAATTGAGTTTTTAAAACAAATACTATATTATTAATTGATATAATATTTATAATAAAGTAAGGTTAAGAAAAAAAATACTTAGATAAAGTTATATATATTTATAATTAACCACTATGGATTCTATTGTCATTTTATAGTAAGTTTATTAACAATATAATATAAAAATACAAAGAGACCTGGTAAATGTCAAACTATTTAACTAAGATTTAAATCTAAATGATAATGTCAATATGGTGACCACAACCTGTCTAAAACCTATTGGTTGAGAGGTTTTCAACCCATACCAACCTTATCCTCAAAATAAATCATTTTGGATCCATTAGAAACCTAAAAGTAATTTATTATAAATTAATATTTCATACATTTCCTAAAGTGACACTCACCTCTCATATAAAAGGGCACTTCCCCTTCTCTCAATATCACCCCTCCAAATCCATTTGGCTCTACCAACGTCAGCCCAAATATCCTCCCAAGTTCCATAAATTCATCTTAGAGGCCTTCCTTTGGTCCTAAATCCTACTTTTGGAGCCCTTTTGATCAAATCAAAAAGAACAACCAGAAGAAGAGGTAAATATTTAATCACCACTTTCATGTTATTTTCTTCTTCCACTTCCTCCTTTTGTGTGGTTTCCATTATAAAATAATAACTCTACTATATTATATATATGGTGATGTTATTATAAAAATCATATAACCATATTCATTATTCTATCCTTCGTATGAATGACAAAGTCACCATACATTCGTATGCATGGCTTACTGTCTCCACGTCGTGGTGTAGTTTGTTATTCAAACACTTCATTATTTGGATGGGTATAATAATTAGTATAAATTATGTAAATAATAAATATAAAACATTAATTATTCTCTATATATAATATAGAATCCAATTGAAAATTATTTCACCATCAATATAACGATATTGTCGCTCGTGCGTACGTATGGATTATCGTCTCCACGAACAAGATGAGATTAATTCCCCATCATAATAATTCAAGAATAATTTTTATTTTATGATTAAAAATAATGTTTATGAACATAATATCATTATGTATACGAATCAAATACATCCTATCCATAACAAACATGGCTTACATAACCAAGTATTTAAAAGAAAATGAATCAGTTAACACCCGAAACAATGATACTACTGAAACATTATTAACAAAGAAATATTACAGGATCATATAGGATATAATATATATGTATATAGTTATTTTATAATTTAATAACAATTTTTTAACTATTATACAGGAGGTTATCACACCATCGACTCAGGAAATGTACAATGTAAGTGTTAATTTCACAATCTCTTTATTATCCGAGGTTGTTATTACGTAAGTATCTACTTGGTCCTCTTTACCATCAACATCCATGTTTTCTAAAAATGTTTTTAAAAAAATTTAATATTTACTAGACTATGGTTTAAAGATATTTATACCCTTATTTGACCTTATATTTTTTGAATGGAATCTTTCCGTCATTTTCCAAACAAAGTAATTTATGACTTTTTCGACAAAATAAACGTAAAATGTTTTTTAACTTATACGGTTGGTGCAATTATTTTCCGCCAGTATAACATCATCAAAGATTGCATTACAATCTTATAATAATATTTTGAAAATAAATTTTTTATTTTAAAATTATGTGACACTTAAATGGTTTCGAAATAGAAATATGTATTTCTTTCAAATAATTTTCATTTCATATTTTTCATCATTCTTGATTGAATTTAAACTTGTTTGAAGTTTATTTATTATGATAAAAATATTCCATATTGTATTGAAGGTTTTGTGATATGTTTGATCATGGATGTGTTATTTTTATACGATCCATGGTTTATGGTAAAATTATTGACATTTAATATGCTATTTTTAATACGAATGTTTATGTTATGTTTCAACCTTTTCATGTGATGAATGTATTAGACTTATTATGTGATGGGTGGAGCCTAATGAGACTCCATTGGGCATCGGTAGGTCTCATCAGACAATTATATGTGGAATTGGACAAGGCCTTTATCAATTTGATATATGGTTTTGGCCGATGACTTAATCATATTTAGACGTCTTGGCTTAGGTCTTGAAAAAATGTTTCAGAATGTCTGACATTATACATTACCTAATTATGAAAATAATAATGATGATTCATGTGGTTGTTCAACTAGTAGAATACCCGTGAATATGTTTTATTATGGAATTATTTACTCAACTCATATTCCTACCATAAAGAGTTCATGTTTAATATTTGTAAAGGCATGTGTTTTGAATTATTCGTCATGTCTAATTTTTATGTTATCTTCCGCTGTATTGGATACCCTTACTGAGCGTTTGTGCTCACCCCTTTGTTTTGCTTTATTTTCCCAATATATGAAGAAGTTAGCTATGAGTGACTTTCTGGAATAATCTACGATGCGTGGATAATTCAAATGAAATAAATTAGTGTTTTATTTATTTTCAATTTGAAATGTTGAACGTATATATGTATCATGTTTACAATAATACTAAACTGATCGGTCTTTCAGGACATGATTCCTTGTATAATGTCAATGTTATGTAATAATGCACCGACTCGGGGTAACTAGGTTTGGGGCATTGTAGTTGGTATCACAAAAAGTTTAGTACAAAACATGGAAACTAGAGGTAGAAAAACCTTGATTATAGAACATTACCCTAAGATCGACTTGGAGGATTAATATAGAAGAACATTCTATAATTTCGATACTTTAGATATTTTGTGAGTTTTCTAAGCAATACATACCTCTCTGGATACAAGTAGGAAGAGGTGACATTGGCACAAATTTTCCTAGGTGTAAAACATGGAAACACCAATTTGAGCTAGACTCGAACGGGAGTTGGTGCACTACAACATGCCTTATTGGACTCTTGGTTTTGACACTCCTGGGGGATATGCATAGGATAATTCTCATTTTCCTTACAAACCATTGTACATGATTTATGAGTATATACCTCCTCAAATATTTTTTTTAGGAAAATGGATTATATCCATAAACTGTTCAATTTCTGTTAAGTGTTTTACAAGTTTATAATTATGTATTTTGGTGATAAACTAATCTATTGTATGCCATTTTTAGAAATGACGCCTAGTTGAAGGAATGGAAACTGTATCAACACATGTAATGCAAGTTGTAATTTCCCACCCACTCAAGATAATTATAGTCATGCTGGTGGTGCAACTGGTGCTGATCAGCTTATCACCATATTGGGACAACTCACTCAGGTTATGAATAATAACCTTACTTGTATAGATCACCCTAATCCACAACTCGGAGGATCAAAGTTATATTTCTTCATGAGGAAACAACCACCAACATTCAAATGTGTCTATAAATCCATTTGTATATGAAAAATGTATAATTTACTTATAGAAAATTTTTAATTCATTGGGGAGTAGCAAAATGGAAAAACTTGTCATTACAGTTTATCGCCTCAATGGAGATGCAGATCAATGGTGGTCATTAATTAAAAACACAAAGGAGAATGAAGAAGTATCAAGTATGGAATAGAGGGAGTTTAAACTTATTTTCTTCGAAAAATACTTTCCTTGTGACCATCGACCGGATATGAAAATGAAATTTCTGAGTGTGAGATAGAAGGAGGACTAGAATGTCGCAAAGAATGAATCTAACATTACATGGTTCGCAAGGAATACTGTAGATTATATACATAACCCCAGATGTAATATTGATCGTTTCTTTGATAGGATAAAACCATTTCTCCAATGATAATTAGTCTCATAATCCTTCTCATCGTATGAAGATATTGTCTCATGTGCTATCAAGACAGAAAAAGAATTCTCTAGTCCTACAAATTTAATGCAAAGCAAGAGAATAATAGATCTGCTAAACACTATGGGAAAAGAAATAAGGAATCCTGGAAGAAGGGAAGAGTTGAATTTCCACCCCATGATAATTGTGGATGGAAACACCCTGGTGCCTATATAAATGTAAAAGGAGTATGGTACAAATTTAGACAGAAAAGAAATCTTGCTACTGTTTTTAGGGGAAGAAAAAATCTTCTAATGTTTAATGAAATAATTATTCGTAGATGGGACATTATGAAAATTAATTTTTTAAACATCAGGGAAACTTACCTTAGAAAAGGAAAAGGGATCTAGGACAAGCTTATGCTATCACTAGTGTTGAGGTTCAATCTCCGAAAGATTTGGTGGCAGGTAATTTAAAGGTTCCCTCCAGATTAGCCAATGATTTATTTGATTCTTGATCATCACATTGTTTCATATCATCCCAGTTTTCTAAGAAAATTAGATATTTCAAATTTTATTTAACAACGGAGTTGTCAGTTAAAACTCCTAAGAGAAATATCATGGAAACAACGTTTTGTGAATCAGTCCCCATTAATGAATATACAGAATATTTATCTAATGATCCAATAATCATACCCAAGATATAATTTGATATAATCCTCGATATAGATTGGCATTTGGACCATGATCGAAAATTAATTTTATGAAAAAGGAGGTTAAAATTATCAATGATGATAAGGAAGTACCATATCTTTAAAGAAGAAACATCACCATCTGATTATAATCTAGTTCCACCCATAGTAGCTCTACTACATTCAATAATTGGGGAGAAATAGAATGAAATAATTATGGGTGAGGAAAAGAATGTTCTAATAGAGGATGTATCTATTGTGCACGATTATGTTTTTGTGTTTCAAGAGGATTTACCAGGATATCCTATAGAATGAGAAATTGAGTTTTCCATTGATTTAATTCCTGGTTCAAGGCCCAAATCTAAGACTCCTTATAGAATGACGATTTTGGAATTAGTGGAATTAAAGAAACAAGGAGAGGAATTGAGTAATAAGGTATTTATTCGCCCTAGCGTTTCTCCATGGGGATCCCTAGTCTTTATTTTTAAGAAAAACTACGGATCTATGAGGTTGTGCATTGACTACATGGAGATCAATGTAATAACAATAATGAACAACTATCCCCTACCTCGAATTGATGATTTATTCGACCAAGTACATAGAGCTCAATATTTTTTCAAAGATTGACCTTCAATTTTGATATCATAAGTTATGTGTGAAGAAGGAGGACATTCCGAAAACAGCATTTAAAACCAGGTATGAGCATTACCAGTTTACAGTAATGCCTTCTAGATTGAATAATGCTCCATCTATCATCATGGATTTAATGAATAGAGTTTTGAAGGAAATTCTTGATGAATTTGTAGTGGTATTTATTGATTATATCTTGTTTTAATAAAAATGCTACAAAGATCATGATAATCACTTGCGCACTATTCTGAAAACCCTCAGATGAAATGAATTATATGGGATGTTTAGCAAGTGTGAATTATCGACTCTGGAGATTTATTTTCTTGGCCATGTTGTCTCCAAAGAGAGAATCCATGTTGATCATTCAAAGACCAAGGCAAACCAAAAAAGGCCAGCACCAATGAGTTTAACTGAGGTACACATTTTTATTGGTTTATAAGGTTATTATCAACGTTTCACCCATAAGTTTTCCCTGTTGGTGAACCCATTAACCAAGCTCACATGTAAATGGGTAAAATTTGATCCGAAAAAAGTGTGTGAATAATGTTTTGTTGAACTGAAGAGAATATTATTCAACACTCCTATCTTGACACTGCCATTAGGGAATGATGGGTTTGTTATTTATAGTGATTCTTCAAATAAAATACTTGGTTTTATCATTAAAAAAATTATAGAGTTATTTAAAAGTCATAACAACAACTAAAAATTCATTAGAAAAACTATCCCACTCATGATCTTGAGTTAGCAACTGTAATATTCCCTATGATGATATGGAGACATTATCTCTATGGTGAAAAATGTGATATTTATTCTGATCAAATGAGTTTGAAGTATATTTTATCATAGAAAGAACTAAACATGAGGCAATGGAAATAGAATGAAATACTCAAGGATTATGATTTCAAAATACGCTACCACCTGAGGAAGGAAAATAAGTTGGTAGATCCTTTGATTTGAATGGATCGTGGCCTTTTGAACAAGATGAGAGTTGAAAAGGATCCTATATACAAGGATCTACTAAAGATGGATATTGGAATAACAATGGAAGATGATGAATCAATACTTTTTCAAATGGTTCCCAATCCTTCTTTACTAGAAAGGATAAAAAATTCTCAGACTGATGATGAGGAGTTTCAAAATAAGATTAATGCTATAAATGATGGGAGATTGAGTGACTTAGTATATAAAGATGGAATTTTGAAATTTGTAAAGAGACATTATGTTCCCGATATACCTGGTCTAAAAAGGGAGTTGTTGGATGATTCTCATGGATCCAATTTTTCTATACACCATAAGAGCACCAAGATGTATAGAGATTTGAAGGAATATTTTTGGTGGGACCACATGAGAAGGGAAATTTCTGATTTTGTGTCAAGATGTATGGTTTCCTAACAAGTGAAACCTGTAAGACAACATCCTAGTGGTGTCATGCAACCTATTCACATACCTAAGTTGAAATGGGATGATATTACGATGGAATTTATCAGGGGACTACCAAAGAATCTTAGAAGTAATGATGCAATATGGTTCATTGTTGATCGTCATACTAAGTCAGCACTTTTTCTTGCTATAAGAGAAGATTTTCCACTTGAATGTTTAGTCAGACTATATATTAATGATGTTTTAAGATTTCATAGAGTACCCCTATCGATTGTTTCTGATCGTGATCCTCATTTTATATCAAAATTCTAGAAAAGTCTTCAGAAATCCCTTGATAATAATATTTGTTTGAGCACTACCTACCACCCTCAAACTAATGGAAAATCAAAATACACTATTCAAACCATAATAGACATGTTGAGATCTGTCTCACATGACTTTCAAGGTATGTTGGATCAATATTTACCTCTTGTAGAATTTTCCTATAACAATGGATTCCATTCATGATTTCAGATGCCACCATATGAACCGTTATATGGAAAGATATGTCACGCACCAACTTGTTGGGATGATGTTGTTGAAAGAAAACTCGTATGCCTAGAACATGTTGAGGAAATGATGGAAAAGGTAACGGTTATCCAAACCCACACACACGTAGCCCAAAATAGGCAAAAGAGCTATGAGGATAACTGATGGAAGGATTTGGAATTTCATGTAGGAGATCATGTTTTCATGAAGGAATATCAATGGAAGGGGTTGTAAGATTCATTATGAAGGGTTAATTAAGTCCCAGGTACTTCAGACCTTTCAAAATTCTAGAACGAATTGTGGATGTAGCTTATCATTTAGAAATTCCACCAAGTCTCTTCAAAGTTCACGATGTGTTCCACATATCACTGTTGAGAAAATACATGCCTAGCCCAACACATGTACTCACCTATGAAGAAATTGAACAAGAACCTGATTTGACTTATTTTGAAGATCCTATAAAAATTAATGATATTAGGAAACAAGTATTGAGAAACTGGATGACTCATCTGGTAAAAGTTCTATGGAGAAACCATAAGATTGAATAGACAACGTGGGAACTAAAAGAACTTATCATGAAGAACCACAAAAATATTTTTATTTTGTAGTATTCTAAAAATTTTGAGGACAAACTTATTTTAAATAGGGAATAATTTAACAACCCAAGCTACCATAGTATTTTTTTCCTTTGAATAATGCAATAGCCTGTGTTGTATGCAACTTCGAGACTCCAACACACTGCGACCAATCAAACTAGCCGTTATGAATAGTAATACCCACATTTTGAAATTTTATAAATTTAATTTTTCAAAATGTACTTCATTTTTAAATTTGTAATATCTAAATTAGCTTGGGGTGAATTTTTGTTATTTTTCTAAAAACACTCAATTTTTGATGAATAGTGAAAACAATGTATTATTGGTTAAAACTTGCATTTTATTTAAATAATTAATTATTTTATTTAAATTTAATTTAGGTACAAATATATACATAATACCTATATAATTTCAATGTAATTCATTGGAGTCATTTTATAATATGTTTAAATATATAATGATTTTATTGACATTTTTACCGTCTTTTACCTACCCTCCTAGGAGCATTTGAAAATTTGCATAAAACTTAATTTTACCACTTCTGTGAGTTGAATTCCAAAAACTCAAGAGACACAATTAATATCAGTATGTAAAATGTAGTTCAATAAGGTGAAAATAATTTTTGGTGAATAGTAACTTTTGATTTTGATATACAACGGTTAAAAGTAAACAAGGTAATTAAGGGTAAAAATGATATCATAATTACCCTAACACATGTCCTAATTATTTTGTATAAGTATAATTCTACCAAAAACAACCTTAGTAATAATATATGATCATCTTTGGTCCACTTGGAATAAATTAGGACATTTATTATTATTTTATTTAAAGAAGAGTTAAAATAGATATATTCGAAGTTTAATAACTAAAACCTTTTTAATATACGGTTAAAAATAAGATAAATTTGACTATAAATATTATTTATAAGTATAAATATATTTTATAAATAATGGTATTTTATTTATAAATTTTACACATTAAATATTCTTATTTATTTACGTCACAATTATGATGCAGTAATTACCTCATTAATGAATGATTTAAATAATTGATATTAAAAATATCCAAATAAAAGTAATTTGAGACTTCTGATGAATTCCACTAATTGTATATGTTAATATGACTTTCAATTGTTTATTATATAATATTTTTTCTATGTCATCATGCTGTTATGAGTTTCCCAAAAACCAAATACTAGATAATGTGAAAATTGACGTAATTGAATTTTTAAAACAAATGCTATATAATTAATTGATATAATATTAATATAAATCTATGGATCCGCCAAAATACTTATATAAGGTTATATATATCGATAATTAACCACTTGGGGTTCAATTCATAGTTTATATTATGGTTTGTAACCATATAATATAAAAATACAAAGAGACATGGTAAATGTCAAACTATTTTACTAAGATTTAAATCTAAAAGATAATGTTAATATGGTGACATAAACATATCTAAATCCAGTTGGTTGAGAGTTTTTCGACCCATCCCCACCTTATATTTAAAATAAATTATTATTTTTTCATTATAAACCAAAAATTAATTTATTATAAATTAATATTTCAAGCTTTCCCTAAAGTGACCATCACCTCTCTTATAAAAGTGAACTTCCCCTTCTCTCAAAATCACACCTCCAAAGACATTTTTCTAGGCCAAAATCGACCCAATTATCCTCTAAATTTTCATAACTTCATCCTTGAGGCCTTCATTTGGTCAGAAATCCAACATATGGAGCCCTTTGAAACAAATCAAAAGGAAGAACCCCAAGAAGAGATAAATATTTCATCACCTCTTTCAAGTTGTTTTCTTCTTCCAATTCCTCTTTATTTGGGGTTTCTATTCTAAAATAACAACTCTAGTATATTCTACATATTATGATATTATTATATAAATTTTACAACCATGTTCACTATTCTATCCATCATATGAATGACTAAGTCACGGTACGTGCGTACGTACGGCTTACCGTATCCAAGTCGTGGTGTAGTTTGTTATTCAAACACTTAATTATCTAGATGGTAATAATAATTAGTTTAACTGATGTAAAAAATAAATATAACATGTTAATTATTATGTATATATGATATACCATCCAATTAAATACAACTTAACCATCAATATAATGATATTTTCGGTCGTGCGTACGTACAGATTTCGGTCTCCGAGAATGTAATAAGATTCATTCCCCATCATAATCATTCAAGAATAATTTTTATTTTATGATTAAAAATAAGTTTTATATACATAATATCATTATTTATATTAATAAAATAAATTATATCCATAAAAAACATGGCTTACGTATCCAAGCATATAAAGGAAAATGAATCAGTTAACCCCTGAAATGATGATATCGCTGAAATATTATGAACAAAGAAATAATGGAGGATCGTATATGATATCATATTTATGTATATTGTTATTGAATAATTTAATAACAATGTTTCAACTTTTATAAAGGATTTTAACATACAATTGACTCAGGAAAAGTACAAGGTAAGGTTTAATTTCACAATCATTTTATTATCCGATGTTGTTTTTATGTAAGTATCTACTAAGACCTCTTTATCATCCACATTCATGTTTTTTTAAATGTATTTAATTTTTTTACTATTTACTAGACTATGGATTAAAGTCATTTATACCATTATTTGACCTTATATGTTTTGAAAGGAATCTATCCTTCATTTTCCAAACAAGGTATTTTATGACCTTTTCGACAAAATTAAGGTAAGAATATTTTTTTAAATTATACTGCGGGTGCAGATATTTTCCACCTTAATAACATCATAGAAGCATTCTTTAAAACATTATAAAAATATTTTCAAAATACATGTTTTCTTTTATAATTATGTGACTCTTAACTGGTTTCAAAATAGAAGTAGGTATTTTTTTCAAATATTTTTCATTTCCTCTATGTCAACATGCTTTGATAGATTTTAAACTTTATTGAAGTTGATTTATTATGATACAAATCTTTAATATTATATTGATGGTTTTGTGATATGTTTGACTGTGGAAGTTTTATTTTTATACCATTCATGGTTTATTGTTAATGTATTGAAATTTCATATGCTATTATTAATACAAATGTTTTTGTTATGGTTCAACATTTTCATATGAGAAATGTATTGGACTTAGTATGTGGTGGGTGGAGCCTGATATAGGTCCTCAGTGCATCGGTAGGTCTCATGTGAAAATTAGATGTGGAATTGGCCAAGGCCTTTACCAATTTGATATATGGTTTTGGGTGAGGCATTAATCAATTTTAAACGTTTTGGTTGAGGCCTTGAAAAAAAGTTTTAGAATGTCTGTCATTATACATTCCCCCATTATGAAAATAATAATGATGGTTAATGTGGTTATTCTCCTAGTAAAATACCCATGACTATGTTTTATTATGTCATTATTTATTCAACTCATATTCCGGCCATAATGTTTTCATGTTTATTATTTGTAAAGGCATGTGTTTTTAATTATTCATCGTGCCAAATGTTTATGTTATCTACTGCGGTATTTCTTACACTTACTGAGAATTTGAGATCCCCCATGTCTTATGTTTCATTTTTCCAGGATATGAAGAGGTAAGTTATGAGTGACTTGCAGGCGTAATATAGGAGAATTGAATGTTTCTATTGGAATAAATTAGTTTTGTATTTATTTTCATGTTCTAATGCTGAATTGAAGTATGTATATTGTTTCATATAATATTAAACAGATCGGTATGTTTGTACATGATTCCTTTTATCATGCCAATTTTATGTAATAATGCCCCAACTCTTGGTAACTAGGGTAGGGGAATTACAGTTTCTATCAGAGAAAGTTTAGTAAAAACCTCAGATACTAGATTTAGAAAAACTCTGATTAGAGCACATTACCCTAAGAGAGACTTTGAGGATTAGTATAGAATGACATCGTAGAATTTTGGTAATGTAGAGATTTTGTGAATTTTCCAAAAAATAAATCCCTGTCTTGATAAGATCATGAAGACGCGCCTCTGGCAGTAATGTACCAAGGGGTAAAACTTGAAGAGACCGCATTGAGCTATACTTGAATGTGAAATGGTGTACGACAACGGGCTTTACTTCACTCTTGGTTACGACACCCCCAGAGGTTATGATTAGGATAATTCTCATTTTAATTACAAACCAATATAAAGGATTTATGACAATATACCTCATCATATAAAACATTTTTATGATTATGGATTATATCCATAAATTGGTCAATTTATGTTAAGTGTTTTACAAGTTCAGAACTATGTATTGTGGTTCATAAACTAATCTATGCTATTCCATTGTTTAGAAATGGAGATTTTTAGATGGAATGTGAACTATATCAACGAACATTATCCATGTAGGTATTGCCCTCCTGCTCAAGATAATTATATCGGAGCGGGTGATGAAACCGGTGTTGATTAGCTTATCACTATACTAGGATAACTCATTCAGGTTATGAATAATAACCATACCCATATGGAACAACCAGATCCACAATATGGAGGATAAATGTTAGATCGCATCGTGAGGAAAACCCCACCAACATTAAATGGGTCTATAAATCCAATATTATCTGAACTATGTAAAAGCTCCATAGAGAAAATATTTCTTGATTTGGGGAGTAACGAAAGGGAAAAAGTTGTCATAGTAGTTTATCACCTCATTGGAGATGAAGATCAATGATGGTCATTAATTCAAAACAAAAAGGAGGATGAGGAAGTATCATGTATAGAATGGAGGGAGTTTTAAGATCTTTTCCTAGAAAAATACTTTCCTCATGACCATCGACCAGATATGGAAAGGCAGTTTCTGAGTCTGCGACAAAAGGAGGATGATAATGTCACAAAGTATGAAGCTAATTTTACAATGTTATCAAGGCATGCTGCAGATTATATACATCACCCATGAAGAAATAATGATTGTTTATTTTATGGGTTAAAACCATTTCTCCATTGAGAATTATTCTAGAAATCCTTCTCATCATATGAAGATATTTTCTCATGTGTTATCAAGAAATTAAAAGAATTCTCTATGTCTTAGGACTTTAAAGAAAAGAAAGAGAAGAAGAGATCTACTGAAAACTTTGGGAAAAGAAATAAGGAGACAAGGAAGAAGGGAAGAGTTGAATTTCTTCCATCTGATATTTATGGAAGGAAACACCCTGGTGCCTATCGAAAAGGAAATTGAGTATGCTAAAAATGTGGATAAAAAGGACATATTTCTAGTGATTATAAGGGGAGGAAAGAAGATAAAAATTTTCAATGCTACAATTGTAGTGATCTGGGATGTTATGAAAACTAATATCCTAAGCGTCAGGGAAACTTAACTCATAAAAGGAAATGGGATCAATGACAAGCTTATGTGATCACTAGTGATGAGGTTGAACCTCTGAATGATGTGGAGGTATGTAATTTAATGGTTTCTTCACGTTTAGCCAAAGCTTTATTTGATTCTGGATCATCGCATTGTTTCACATATTCCCAGTTTTCATAGAAAATTGGATATTTTCAATTTGATTTAACAAGGGAGTTGTCAGTCAAAACTAATAAGGAAAGTTCCATTGCAACAATGTTTTTTGAATCAGTCCCCATTAAATAATATAAACGATATTTATCTACTTATCTAATCGTAAAACCCATGATTTAATTAGATATAATCCTCGGTATAGATTGCATTTCAGACCATGATGCCAAGAAATTTTGTAAGAAGAAAGATGTTACAATTCTCAATGATGATAAGGAGTACCTTATCTTTATATCAGTAACATCACCATATGATTATTATCTAGATCGACCACCAGTATCTCTAATAAATTCAATCACTGGGGAGGATGATAATGAAATAATCATGGGTGAGGAGAAGAATATTTGAATAGAGGATGTACCCATTGTGCAAGAATATGTTGACGAGTTTCCAGAGGATTTACCTGGACATCCTCCAGAATGAGAAATTGAGTTTTACATTCATTTAATTCTTAGTTCAAGGCCAATATCTACGACTCCTTATAGAATGGCCATTACGGAATTAGTGGAACAGAAGAAACATCTGGAGGAATTGAGTAATAATGGATTTATTCTCCCTAGTGTTTCTCCATAGAGAGCCCCTGTCCTTTTTTTTAAGAATAATGATGGATTTATGAGGTTATGCATTGACTACAGGGAGATCAATGTTATACAAATAAAGAACAGTTACCCGAAATTAACATTGATGATTTATTTGTCAAAATACATGGAGCTCAATATTTTTCAAAGATTGACCTTCGATCTGGATATCATCATTTGTGTGAGAAAAAGGAAGACATTCTGAAAACAACATTTCGAACCAGGCATGGGCCTTACGAGTTTACAGTAATGCCTTTTTGGATTTACTAATGCACCCTCTATCTTCATTTATTTAAGGAATAGAGTTTTCAAGGAAATATCTTGATTAATTATTAGTGGTATTTATTGATGATATCTTGGTATAATTAAAAAGATACAAAGATAATGAAAATCACTTGTGCACTATTCAAAAAACCCTCAAAATAAATGAATTATATGGGAAGTTAATCAAGTATGAAATATGGATTCAAGAGATTTTTTTCATGGCTATATTGTCACTAAATATGGAATCTATGTTGATACTTCAAAGACCAAGTCAATCTAGGAATGTCCAGCACCGACGAGTATAACTGGGGTATGCAGTTTTATTGGTTTAGTTGTTTATTATCGAAGTTTCATCCATAATTTTTCCCGGTTGGCTAACCCATTAACCATGCTCACACATAAAGGGGATAATTTTTTTGGAAAAAATATTTTGAATAATGTTATGATGAACTGAAGATAATATTATTAAACACTCTTATCTTGACTATACAATTAGGAAACGATGGGATAGTTATTTATCATGATGCTTCAAAGAATGGACTTGGTTGTGTCCTTATGAAAAATTATAGAGTTATTACCTATGCATCACGACAGCTACAAATTCATGATCAAAGCTATCCCACTCATGATCTTGAGTTAGTAGCTATAACATTCACTCTGAAGATTTGGAGACACTATCTCTATGGTCTAAAATATGAGATTTATACAGATCACAAGAGTTTGAAGAATATTTGCTCACAAAAATAACTAAACATAAGGCAAATGAGGTGGCTTGAACTACTCAAGTATTATGATTTCACAATACAATACCACCTAGGAAGGAAATTATGGTGTAAACTGTATTTAGTAGAAATTATCATGGAGTTTTGAACAAGATGAGAGTTGAAAAGGATCTTATAAACATGGATCTCGTAATGATGGATATGGGAATAACCATGGATGATGAAGCATCAATACTTTTTCAAATGGTTTCAAAAACAATTTTACTAGAAATGATAAAAAAATTCAGACTAATGATGAGGAGTTTCAAAAGAATATTAAAGGTATAAATTATGGGAGGTTGAGTGACTTTGTATATGAAGATTGAATTTTGAAATTTGGGAAGAGTCTTTGTGTTTCCAATATACCTAATCTATGAATGGAATTTTTAGACAATTCACATAGCTCCAAATTCTATATACACCCTAGGAGAACCTAAAAGTATAAGTATTTGAAGATTTTTTTTTGTGGGACAACATAAAAAGAGAATTTTCAGATTTTGTGTCATGATGTATGGTTTTTTAACGAGTGAAAGCTGGTAGAAAATATCTTAGAGGAGTCATGAAACCTCTTCCCATACCTGAGTGGAAATGTGAGGATATTATAATGGAATTTTTCAAGGGACGACCAAAGACTCTTAGATGGAATGATGTTATATGGGTCATTGTTGATCTTCTTTCAAAGTCATCACATTTCCTTGCTACAAGAGATGATTTACCACTTGAATGTTTAGCAAGACTGTATATTATTGAAGTTATAAAAAATCATGGAGTACCCCTATCGATTGTTTTTTATCATGATTCTCATTTTACATCAATATTCTAGAAAAATCTTCTGAAATCCCTAGATACTGAACTTCGATTGACCACTGCCTACCACCGTCAAACCGATGGTCAATCAGAAGGGACTATTCAAACTATAGAACACATGTTGAGATCTTGGTCACTTGACTTTCAGGGTATGTGGGATCAATATTTACCTATGGTATAATTTCACTATAAAAATATCTTCCATTGAAGTATTCAGATAGAACCATATAGAGCGTTATATGGTAAGCGATGTCGCACACCAACTTGTTGTGATGATGTTGGTGAAAGAAATGTTTTAGGCCCATAACTTTTTGAGGAAATGATGGAAAAAGTGAAGGTTATCCAAACCCACATCAAAGTAGCCCAAAGTAGGTAGACGCGTTATGCCGATAACCAAAAGAAGGATTTATAATTTTAGGTAGGAGATCATGTTTTCATGAAGGTATCTACATTTAAGGGTCTTATATGATTCAGTAAGAATGTTAAATTTAGTCCTAGGAACATCGGGCCTTTCGAAATTCTAGAACGAATTAGCGTTGTAGCTTACCGTTTGGAAATGCCACCAAGTCTCTCCAATGATCCCAATGTGTTCCACGTATCACTGTTGAGAAAATATATACCTGACCCAATTCATGTACTCACCTATGAGGAAACTAAATTGAAACCTGATTTTTCTCATTGTGAACAGCCTATCAAAATTCTTGATACTAGGGAACATGTTCTGTGAAACCAGACGACTCATAAGGTAAAAGTTCTATGGAGAAACCATAAGATGGAAGAGGAAACATGGGATCCAGAGAAACGTATGATGAAGAACCACCCAAATATTTTTGGGTAGTAGTATTATATACAATTCATGGATGAAATTATTTAAAGGAGGTAGGAATGTAACACCCCAAGCTTCTATGGTACGTTTTATTTTGAATAATGTAGTAGCTTGCACACTACACAACTTCGAGTCTATAACACACAGTGACCAATCAACTAGCTGTTATGAATAATAATACCCACTTTTTGAAATTTTATAAGTCTTATTTTTAAAAATGGACTTCATTTTTGAATTTGGAATATCCAAATTAGCTTAGGGATATTTTTTGGTAATATTCTGATAATTTCCAATTTTTGATAAATAGTGAAAAACACAATGTTATTGGTTAAAACAGACTTATTCTTTAAAAAATTATTTATTTTATTTAAATTTATTTTATTTAAAAATAGATAAATAATACCTATATATGTTTAATTTAATTAATTGGAGTCATTTTATAATAAGTTTAGATATATAAAAAGTTTATTGAACGTTTTACCGTCTTTTACGCACCTCCTAGAAGCATTTGCAAATTTGCATAAAGCATAATTTTACCACTTCACTGAGTTGAATTTCAAAAATCTGAGAGACATGGTTAATATCATTAATTAAAATCTTATTTATTAAGATGAAAATAGGTTGTTGGGAATAGTATCTTTTGACTTTTGTTTACCACAGTTACATATAAATTGAGTAATTTAGGGTAAAAATGACATAATAATTACCCTAAAAATTTTCTATTTCTATTGTATAAGTATAATTCGACCAAAAAAATATTAGGAATAAAATATGTTCCTCTTTGTCCACTTTAATTAGATTAGGAAATTTATTATTTTTTTATTTGAAGAACAATTAAAAGAGCTAAATTCAAATTTTAATAACTAAAACATTTTTAATATAGGGATACAATAAGATAAATTCGACTATAAATATTAATTATAAAGAAAAAAATGTTTACTACAGAATGTTAGCTTATTTATATTTTTTAAAATTATATAATTTGATTTAGTTATGACTCAATGATGATGCAATAATTACCTTATTAATAAATGATTAAAATAATTAATATTATAAATATACAAATAAATGTAATTTGAGACTTTGGAAAAATTCCTATAATTTTATAGTTTAATAGGACATGTTAGTTTGGATTATATAATTTTTTTTGATGTAATCATGTTTTTATGATTTTCACAAAAACCAAATACTAAATAGTGTAAAAATTGAGATAATTGAGTTTTTAAAACCAATACTATATTAGTAATTGATATAATTTTTATAAAAAGCTATGGTTCGGAATAAAGATTCAGATAAGGATATATATATTGATAATAAACCATTGGTTGTTCTCTTGGAAGTTTATAGTATGTTTATTAACCATATAATATAAAAATACAAAGAGACATGGTAAATGTCAAACTATTAAACTAAGAGTTAAATCTAAAATATAATGTTAATATGGTGACCTAAACATGTATAAAACCTATTGGTTGAATGGTTTTCAACTCATCCACCCATTATACTCTAAATAAATCATTTTTAATCCATTAGAATCCGAAAAATATTTTTTTTATAAATTAATATGTCAATGTTTTCCTAAAGTGACACTCACCTCTCTTATAAAAGAAAACTTACACATCTCTCAAAATCACACTGCCATAGCCATTTGGGTCGGCCAAATGCTGCCAAAATATCCTCCCAACTTTAATCCCTTAATCCTAGAGGCTGTATTTTGGTCATAAATCCAACCTAAACTGCCCTTTTGATCAATTTAAAAGGATGAACCCATAGAAGAGATAAATATTTCATCACCTCTTTTAAGTACTTTTATTCTTCCACTTCCACTTTCTTTGTGGTTTCCATTGAAAAATAAAAACTCCAGTATCTTATATATACTCTTTTGTTATTATAAAATTTTTAAAACCATATTCATTATTCTATCCATCATATGAATTAGAAAGTCACCATACATGCGTACATACGGCTTACCGTCTCCACGTCATGGTGTTGTTTGTTATTCAAACAATTATTTATTTGGATGGGTATAATAATGTGTATGACTTATGTTAATAATAAATATAGCATGTTAATTATTTGGTATATATGATTTACCATCTTATTACAAATTATTTCACAGTCAATATAATGATATTTTCGCTCGTGCGTATGTACGGATTACTGTCTCCACAAATGCATTGAGATTCATTCCCCATCGTAATCATTCAATAATAATTTTCATTTTATAATTAAAAATAATGTTTCTTAACATAATAGTATTCTGTATTGGAATCAAATAAATAATATACATAACAAATATGACTGACATAACAAATCTTATAAAGGAAAATGAACCAGCTAACACCTGAAATGATGATACTACTGAAATATTATTAACAAAGCAATCTTAGAGTATCAAATATGATATCATATTTATGTATATATTTCTTGTATAATTTAATAACAATTTTTTAAATATTATACAGAAGGTTAAAATTCCATCGACTATTGAATAGTACAATGTAAGGGTTAATTTCACAATCTCTTTATTATCCAAGGTTTGTTTTTGAGTACATATATACATGGACCTCTTTATCATCAACAACCGTGGTTTCTTAAAAAAAACTTAAAAACATTTTTTATATTTACGAAACTATGGGTTAAAGTTATTTATACCCTTATTTGAACTTTTAAGTTTTGAAAGGAATCATTCCGTCGTTTTCCATATAAGGAACTTTATAACCTTTTCGACAAAATTAAGTTAAGAATTTTTTTTAACTTATACAGTAGGTGCAGATATATTCCGCATTTATAACATCATCAAAGCTTCTCTTACATGTTTATAAATATATTCTAAAAATAAATGTTTTCTTTTATAATTATGTGACTTTAAAATTGTTTCAAAATAGAAGTAGGTATTTCTTTCAAATAGTTTTCATTTCATCTATGTCAATATCCTTTGAGGGATTTTAAACTTGTTTGAAGTTGATTTATAATGATACAAATATTCCATATTATATTTATGATTTTTTGATATGTTTGACTATGGACGTGTTATTTTTATACCAATCATGGTTTATGGTTCAAGAATTGACATATTGTAAGCTATTTTTAATATAAATGTTTATGTTATGTTTCATCCTTTTAATATGAGGAATGTATTGGACTTAGTATGTGATGGGTGGAGCCTGCTATAACTCCTCAGTGAATCGGTAGGTCGCATGATACTATTATACATGGAATTGGATGAGGCCTTTCCCAATTTGATATACGGTTTTTGCCAAATCCTTAATCATTTTTAGACGTCATGTTCGAGGCCTTGAAAAAAGGTTTCATAATGTCCGACATTATACATTCCCTCATTATAAAAATAATAATTATAGTTCATGTGGTTATTCGACTAGTAGAATACCCATGACTATGTTTTATTATGGAATTATTTACTCATCACATATTCCTACCATAAAGGGTTCATTTTTATTATTTGTAAAGGCATGTATTTTGAATTATTCATCATGCCTAAAGTTTAGGTTATCTTCCGCTGTATTTCAAAAACTTACTATGCATTAGATATCACCCCTTTATTATGTTTCATTTTCCCAGGATATGAAGAGGTTAGTTATGAGTGACATGCATGTATAATCTAGGTGGCTTCGTAGTATCTAATGGAATAAATTTGTGTTGTATTTCTTTTCATGTTGTAATGTTGAACTTATGTATGTAACTTTTTTCCAATAATACTAAACTGATCGGTCATTCAGTACATGATTCCTTGTATCAAGCCATTGTTATGTAATAATGCACCGAATCTAGGAAACAGGGGCTGGGGTGTTACATGAATACCTATTTTAAATTATTTATAAATAATTTATAAACAAAAAATACAATTCATAATAAAATAGTAAGGAAAAATATTTATCACGTATAATATTTATGAATTAGGGGGATTTTTAGGATATTACTTATAATGATAGACTTTATAAACAATGAGACATAATTTATGAATAATATTGTAATCATTAAAATATATATACAAAAAATGTTCAATGCATCACATAATTTAATTTAAATTATCATAATTAACCACGATATCACATATCTCTTTTAAAAATACATACAGATATCATATTTATGATATGATACTCTATTTTTATAAAACGGGCATTGGAAATTGTATTTCGATACATAATGATTTCACACACTATGGATAGTTAATATCAATGAATTTAAATAGTGTTCTGGCATAGGATATCATATTTCATATGTTGTGATACCAAAAATGTAGAATAAATATCTTTAAATTATTTTTATATTTGAATGTGATATGAAATAAGTAACGAATAATCAACATTTTACATATAATTTTATGAATGTAAATGAGTATGATTATCTGATTCCACTATTGGGATTCAAAGGGGTTTAATAACTCTTATTTTATGAAACAAAAGAAATAAAGGAATCCCAAACCAATGATTTTTATTCTTAGAAAAAACGTCAAAAACCAAAAATTAAGATACAATTAACCAGTGTGTATACCATACATTAATTCTATTTCATGTGATTTCTATTTCCATATTTATCCATGATTGATGAATATCCACAAAGGGTAGTTAATACATGACCCCTACATGATTTATCTATTTTTTCCCCTATGTAACTCAATATCCATGTGAGATATTTTACCCTACATAATGATCTAGTACCAGAGGGAATAAAGGGTTTTGGAGATCCATAACTTCTAGATGTGGGAGTTTTATTCATGAATGATGACCAAAGACACACACACAATTTAAATATGAATTAATTACTCATATATTCTTCGAGGAAAACTATAATGTGTTGAATCATTTACTCATAACATATAAATCTAGTGTAAATGCCACAACATTATTAATCAAATTCATTCACAAATATTATTTCCCTGCATTACATCTTAAAAGACATATCTTAGATAATGGAATATAGGAGAAGATATATTTAGAATTAACCCATAATTTTTTGAAATCCATTGATCAATGGATGTAGCGTGGAATTGAATTTCAAGATGTATGATAGAAAAAATCTTAGAATAGAGTTTTCTTAGGAAGGATTATAAAATATTTTTCAATTGAAGATTTTGATTGAATGTGGAAGTATCATATAATATTTTTTGATTCTTTAAAATAACCCTTCTATAATAGAACATGATATAGTAAATTTCATTATATTCAAAGGATTTAGGGAATATTATATAAATCAAAAGAAAAATTTTGGAATGCTCTTGGGTGTTTGAGAGTCAAATGTAGTCTCAATACCATTTTATATACTAGAGTGTTTTTTGGATTAAAAATCTTTAAGGTGGGGAGGATCTAGTGATATAGCTTTTCAAAATTTTTTTTTTGTACATTAAATAATATTTCATTAATGGGTAGCTCTTCCATTTTCAATGAATTAGTCTCACTGATTCCTATATTGAAAATATTAAATTTATTATATAATATTTATTTTTTATATTTGATAACTGTGAAAGTATATTTTCTTTATAGAAAAGTATTTTTTTTTGTAAAATATTTCAATTTTTCTTGAATAGCGGTCTTACCCTTTTCAACCAAGACTTAGGGGATGACCTACCGTACCTGTGTTATGAAATAAATAAATAAATAAATAAATAAATTATTTATTTATTTATTTATCCAATGACCACAAATACCCATATATGATCATTATTTACATTTTTAGAATGATTTAGCTACAATAGACCTTATTTATTGGGGGTTGAGTGGATTCAATTAGGTTAATCAAGAACATAATCCAATAATTATATTATTTGATGAATTGTTAGTGAAACTGAGAGTAAAAGAAATTGATGGCAAAGAATGATCCTAATTTTAGGTGGAGATATAATTTTTTGTATTCACTGCAATTTTAATGATTAATATATCACGTATATATTTTTATTTAATAATATTTTATTATTTACATGGTATAAAACCCTAATCTATTATACAATAATTATTTTCTAGAAAAACTATTTTTACTATGGGAAGTTTTACATGTACCCACGGTTTGTAGCCGTTGGAATATCCTCGAAAAATTCTGGTATCGGCTATAACCACGTTTTTTGGGAACCCTGGGTTCTTGAGGTGTCTGGATAGCCCTAGATCTATACCCACGGTTTATAAAACCTTGGTTATAGTTCCATTCCATCATGTGAGTCACAATGAACTATGTCATTCACCTATACCCATTGTTTTAAAATTGTGGGTATAACATTGATAAATAAAAGTGACTGTGGGATTGGATCCCTGGACAACTCTTTTATTCTTCCAGTGCCTAACCAATATCCTATATGTATTATTGGTATATTAATATATATTTAGTTATATATATAAACATATAAATCATGGCTGTAGGTAGAAAGATTTGGGAATAGGTGTTGCTGTGAAAATGTTTTTTTGAGCCCCACGAAAAACAAATTTCCACCATAAGGTAAGAAATCTATAACCAAAGTTTAAAAAAACGCTGGTATACCTCTTCAAAATTCAAACATATACCCATTTTTTTCTATTAAACTATGGGTATAGGTCTCTAAAAACAACCCTATACACACGGGTTTACCAAAACCATGGGAAAAGGGGAGTATTTAACCATGGTTTTTGAAAACCATGGGTATAGGTTTCCATAGATTACCTATACACATGATTTTCCAAAAACCATTGGGTATAGGGTCCCCTGTGCAAAAATATTAGGTAAAATTGTGGTTATAGGTTCCCATATAATACATATACCCATGGTTTTGTGTGAACTGTGGGTTTAGGGGTGCCTATACCAATAGTTTTGCAAAAAACTGTGGGTATATCTCTATTTCCCAATACTGTTTCCTCGTGACTATCATATTTTGTGAATTTTCATATTATGATTAGTGGTAGGGAATTCACATAGAATACGAAGAAACATTTTTCAATGAAATTTTCATCCATATTTTTCCCATTTCATCTTCATGCATTTTTTATCGTCCATCTCTATACTTGAAAATTCATCTAACATCCCATTCGACACAAAAGTCTAGAATTTGGTTTTTCAAATGAACTATTTTAGAATAAATAAGAAGAAAAGTATTTTCGGATGATAATTTGTAACTATTGAGTTAAAATATGTGTATAAAAGTGTATGATTAAATGGAATAAAAGTGAAGGTTCTCTAGGAATTCTTCCAATCCATTTCAAGGCATTTTTCCGATCAAGGGATAATATAAAGGACCATCAAAGGAGTGACGTCGGTCCTTTAGTATCTAGATCATGTTTATGGAGATATTACCAGAAAAAGGTATAATGGTATAGTTTTTTATATGACTTGAATATTTTTAGGTTGCAAGTGAAACCAAAAGGATTGTACTTCTAATTTACACATCATATTTCTCAAGACTATTGGTGACTAGGATTTTGATTCATGTTAAATACAACATGAGGTGTAATTTAGCTACATTTCTATATATTTACTGATCAAATGTATTAGTGTGTATAATAGTTCATTCTCAAGAGGGTTCCCTAACCCACACTATGTGTGTTCTAGGGGTATATTTTATATATGTTGTCTTAAACATGAGTTGAACCATGACTAGTACATCTCATGTGAGTTATCAAGCATACACTCTATGTAACCTCACAAGGCTATAATATGAATTCTATTCGATCAATGATTTTTTGTGTGGTAGTACACACTGAGTACATTTTGTGCCCCAAAAACCATTAATACAATTATAGAAATTGTAATCTTCATTCCATATATGGTATGTGGATTCAAGTATATGAATTGATTTATCATATTGGGATATACACCATTCACCCATAATATACATGCCATGAAATTATAATAAGTTTTTATAATTTCTTATATATTTTCATAAGACTAAATTTTTTATGAATAGTCCACATTATTCATCTTTCCACTTAGAATGTTTTGGAATACCATAATTCGACATCAGTGGTTTGAATTGGTGAAATTTATGTAGTTTAGTTTCCATAGATTTCTTGGGATGATGATGGGAATTCAGAATGATAATAAAAATTGACATATGGTTAGGAAATCACATAGTGATGTGATAATGATAGGTTTATGTTACCTTGAATTACTTATAGGGTAATAAACTCCACTATTCTTGGGATACATATCCTCTATCAATGGATTTAAGAACACCCTTACTTGGTGTGACATAATCTATGTGGGGTATGTCCACCACCATAGTTGGTAACCCCCATGATCTATAATTAGAACATTGAGATGAACAATTTTCCTACACCATTTTTTATGTGGTGATGTGGTTCTGAAATATTTGTAGTTCAGATTTTTTTTATTCAAATAATTTCTCATGTCATTGGGTAGTGTAGAGTAAAGATCATGATTATATCTTTGGATATCTACATAAAAATTTTATCTTGGTTTTCATTATTTCCTATGATATTTTTAATTGAATTCTCTTTCAGAGTAGCATTTTTTGGTTTTTGAGATAGCCTAATAGGTATGTATATACTCACCCCTACATGGGTGTTTCTCAGATACATTTAATGTATTATATAGAATATGTATTTTTTTGAAATAATTTTTATGTACATGGTATTAGTGGATTGGGATGTCATTGGTACATAGATTTGATAGTCATAGGTGGTGTTTATGATAAAATTTTTCCATCTAGGAGTCATCTTCAACTTCTTGTTGTTCCAGGTTAGTTTACCCTTTTAGATATTTTTTCTTTATTTAACACCCTTTTTCATTATTCATTTCACATTTTAATACTCTAGTGATGATTAGTTTAGTATTAATTACATATTTATATTAATGATAGTTTTATTATGTATACATTATTTTGATCTCCTTTGTGGATATTTTTGGTTGGGAATTATATTATTAGGATACAGCCTTCTATCATGTGTGATATGACTACGTTGGGCTAGTCACCATCTATTATCCAATTGGGGGTGGGATTAGAAGGGAGACTCTATTTTCTTATAGACATGGAAGGATCCTATTAGGTTGGTTCATGTCATTAAAGGGTAAAATAATGTAAATATATACTAATCCTGGTGGTAGGATACCCTTCCTTTCCATCTAGTACCGGATCCAATATAATAAAAAATGCTCAAATCCATATCTTTTACCTTAGGTTCCCTGACTATCTTGAGGGGTTACCTCATGGGAATCTATAATTGCTACCCATAATACCCTTGAACTGGTCCCAAGTTTAAAATACCAAATTAATCATTATAATCTCTATAATGGGGTCCCTAAAACATGAAAAGAATTTGTTTACCTTGAGCCTTATCCTAAATAATATTAGTGGATCCCAACATAGTACTATTATATTTCCATATCCTACCATAATCAGGGAAATCACTGAGTGGGTCTGTAAAATAACTTTAAATATTACTAGACAAAAGCACAGTTTCTAACTCATGTTGAGTCCATCTCCCATAATCTATGATGCCCATATGTAGTCTCTAGAACTGAAGCCTCTAAAAAAAGTTAAACACCATGGAACAGCTCAATAGGTCTAAGATAGAGTTTGAAATAGAGTCATACATGCCTCCTTCAATATAAGAGGATATCGACAAGAAGTGTGGTAAATTTGAATACATTAGTGATACTATTCCCCTAGTATAGGGAAATTAAATTATAAATAAAATTGGGAGAATTTATCAATAATAATGGGAAAATATTAAATGGTTGATTTATTATGTCGATATAATTCATTTGACATGTAATAACTTAAAAAACCCATGTCACTCATATATCATTAATTATGTTCTCATAGGTGGTAGATCACTTCATTTGATATTAAAGAAAATAAAGGAAATATGAGGTTATACTACAAAGGACCCTACAATATTACATGTTATCACGTCTAGCAATAGACAATTCCAACTACTCATGGAGTGATATATCTCATACACCTTAGAAAGATCCATTAAAAAATAAATTTTACGAGTATCACTGTTCTTATGAATGTTTTGATCTAAATACACATAAGACCCCACCAAAGTATCAATAGAATAAATTATGCAATACATATGTGAGTGAGTAAACATAAGGTAAATAAATAAAAAATTAATCATGGATCCATGTGATATCGTAATTGGATTAAAAAATTTCAAAAATAGTTATCACACATGATCAGAACAACATTGGATGAAGTGTTTCCTCAAACAATAAGAACCTATCATTTACATCATAGGAGGTGATATTTATTGGTCATAATATACATTACATATTGAAAAAATTATTGATCTTTTGGAAAGGGTAAAATTACCATAGATATTTCTCATACACACTGGTCAACATATGAAGAATATTGAAGAGTTAAAAACATAGAAAAACTTGTGAAAAAGAAAAATTATTACTCTCATCACGGTTTGGTACCCTGGTTAAATCATATACTATGCATATATGTAGTAGATCTAATGAGGTAATAATATATCCATCCACCCTCATAATTCAAACCAATATAGTCTTTAGAGGTTAGGACATACTATATAAATCCAAAAATATCTAACACACCAAGAGAGGCCATTCAATAAAATTCATGACTACAATAACTCAGTAATGATAACAAAATCATTGATTTTATTGACTATAAACCTAGAATGAATAAATAATAGATACTTCCTATAAAGATAACATACATGGATATAGACCTACATAAATATTAACAAAAAATAAACAACAATTCAAATTGAAAATTATCTAACATTGGAGGGCTTTAAGGATCAAGTGGTAACTCAAAAGGAAAACTCTCTCATTACATCATGATATATTTTTATTTAATAATTTTAATTCAAATCTATACCTAGAATTTAATTTCAATATTTAGTGGTTGACAAAATTATTGATAAGATGATGGTCGGAAATAACTGTTTGGAGTCTTACATGAATTTGGGGAGTAGACCTTTGTAGAATTAGGTTGGTGTTCATGTGTTTTTATAGGTTTAACCTCATAATTGGATATAGAGTTTTTATGAAGAAAACAAATATTTATCCTACTTTTTTCAAACCATCAGAGGTTTAAGTGTGACCTAGAGAGGTGGTTTATATATTTTTTCTTCCTCCTTAAGAGGGTCAAATTCATGAAATTTCCATGTGGCTCACCATTAATTTTATCTTTATAAAGTCTCCCATTTTATTAATTGGGGTGAGTTATATATTTTTTAGGATTCTATATTCATGTTATTTATTATTGATATTTAAGACCATTAGAAGAAGTTTCTCTGTGGATGCATCATTCTTTTATTTTTTGTTTTATATAGGTAAAATGGTTGGAAGAATATTTTTGGAGAAATAATTTATATATGAAGGATGGTCTTGTGAATGTTTTGGTTATTTGACTATTTTATTGATATTGAGATATGGTTTTATGATTTTTTTTAATGTTGTTTTCCCATTTTTGTTGTGTTTAATCTTTTGTGATAGTAAGATTTCAATTTGACAAGAATCACTGGGGAGTTTTGTTTTTGAGAAGTTATAATGTTTTTTTCAGGATTGTTGTGGACTTTAGTTGGAGAGAATCATTTTAGAGGTATCAGATTCAGTGGCCTAGTTTTTTCCTATTACATTACTTGGTGATTTTGATGTGATGGTGGAGTTATCAGGTATCACCAAAATTACATACGTTAAACATTAATTTTGGGTCACATAATCCTATAATGGTTAATCATGAAAGACTTAATACAATGGAAGGTCAATGATGGAAAATTATAATTGGGAAACCCCTAGGAAAATGTGACTTGGGTTTTGATCATTCTCCCAAAAGAATAAGAAGAATTGACATGTCCCTGTCTGTGATCCAAAAAAATTTAATTACTAGATAATCCATAAGATCATAAATCTTGTGTATTCCACCGTCAAGTATTGAGCGATTAAAATAATCACTACCCCCACATCCTTCGATGTCCTGATTGTACCACATAATAAATTCTGAATTCCCATGATCTAATGAAATTGAAATAGATGAGACCACGACAAAGGTTTCCCTAAATATTTTAAAACTTTTCAAACCTCATTCAGAATTCAGACCCCCATAATTAGAAGAAATGGAACCATTCCAAAAAATTATACCAAGAGAATCATCCCACAAAAAAGATACACATTGCATTAGTGGAATTAATGGTCACCATACCAAAAACATTTACCAGGAGAACCATTACATCAAATAATACCGCATGTATCATATAACTAAAAAATGTAATTCCTATTCCACCAAATGATACCCTAGGAACTATCTAGGTAAATGATACCATATAAATCATCCGATAAAATTAGAGCATGGGTACCATCTAACAAAATGATACCAGATGAATTTCCCATAAAAATTATGGGAACCATCCAATTAAATGAGATATGTTTGGCATCATCCCACAAGAAAAATACCATTGACATTATCCTACTAAACTATACCATAGATTCCAACCAACAAAATAATGTTTTATTCTAATAAGGGCCACTAGTTTAAATCTAAATTTTATATTATTTATTGAAACTATCACTGGTTAGGAAGAGTTTCATGAAGTTTGACAATAATTATTCATCATAATTATATCATTGAGGTTGGTTCTCAGAGATGCATCACCTACAATTTAAAATGTTTTTTTACTCCCTTTACGATTCTCTAAAATGTGATGTTAACAATAAATTTCTGATTTAGGAGACATAAAAGTAAAAAAGTAACACATATTGTAGTATGTGCAGAAAGATAATGTTCTTATTTTTAAAGAGAGATCAAATTGTTAGAGACCCAACCTAGACATCTATCATCATCCACATTCCATTCCATTTAGAATTTAATGGGTGTTGTGATTTATTTTTTTATATCATCTCCATAAAAATTTCAAGCCCATATATTATGAATAATATATCTCTCATTTATAGATATAAAACAAATATTTCTTCCAAATAATTTTAGTGTTACTCTAGGAAAGAATTATGATTTAATTTTTTTTATAAAAATCACCATATTAACTTTATAAACCAATAGAACGTTAGAGCCTCCCATAGAGAACCCTCTTGATGGATCACCATGAATATGTATCCCATAGTGAAATTTCAAAATCCTACAACAATGGTTATCCTTATAAAAAATTACCCAAACCCATACGGTTGGGGAATTTTCCCAATTTTTACAAAACATAATGGTTTCAATTTTTGAAAACATTTCACTTTAGTGAACACCATGTAGTTTCCAAGATGGATGGAGTTCTGTAGTATAGGGGTGGGACCATTTGTGTACAAATAATTAATATCTTTAATATATTCCAATGAATGATCAATATTAATGCATCTTCATCTATATCTCAAATTAAATTTTGAGTTCTTTCTGATTAAGTAAAATGATCCATGCATGGGAAACAATGTTTTTATACATGAAGTGGTAGATTAAACAAGTAATATTCCTTCCAACTAAAGCTTGATTTTTGATATTTCACCTTTTCCATGGAGAATAACTGGATTTATTTCACAACGGATAAGAAACAAAAGGATATATATTTAGGATACCATAAAAATTAATTCTGTATAATCTATTATTTGGAAATAAAATTTAGAGGGGTTCATCTATAAGGTCTGGATTCAAAATTATATAGATGTGAGGATAATAGAGACAATGAAATCTTAATCTGCTCTTAATCTATGTAGGAATCCCGATGAGAATACATAATTGTTATGAAATAATTATTTAAATATATTTCTCAATGAAATATGAAATAAGGAATAATCTTTCTGTTATTATAATGTGGATATACACATTATTTTTTTGGAGAATATTTTTCTTAAGATATCTTGAAACAAGATCCCAACAAATAGTTATGAATGATCACACTAATTATTCCTTATTTTAAATTTTGTTAATACATATTACCAAATGAATATTTTTCTTTAATTAAGGAATTTAAATTCTAATATACTAATATATTATTGAGTTAAATAATACTTAAGGGCCTGAAAAATTCATGCAAGTTATTCTCACACCAAAATAAAAGAATCACCTAAGAAAATACAGTCCCAAAAAAAGTCCTTATTTTGTGACTCTAAATTTCACAAAACCATTTCCTTGTCATAAGACAATAAACTTCATGACATAATGTCCTTTTCAAAATAACATTAATAGTATGACATAAGGACCAAGTCATAGTACATTAAATAATATAAAACATGGTTCTTACTGCATAATATAAAAAAGTGATGCACCTGTCCCTTCTAAAATAACCATAATCTATTTTGAGTGGTGAGACACAAATGGTCTTCAACTATGTTATTCATTTTGGTAAGTGATATTTTTTCATTTTCCTATACTATTATCATTAGGGCAGTTTAAATCCATGTTGAAACCAAGAAAATATCACATAAATGATTGGGTTTACATGAAAAGGACTGATATAATCAATTACATCTTGATACATCATTATATTTCTTGAATGGTTTTATTTAAATACATATCGAATCTATATTTCATCCTTTTGAATTTATATCCTTCTGAACACAAGATGGTGTAATTTCAATTTATTTCCATCTCTTTTAGAAATATCCTCATTCACCCAACCAAATCATATATTTTTGTCTCAATCATTATAAACCAAAAAATCATCATGTCCTGAGTCTTCACTTGGTGATGTAAAAAACCTTGATTCATGATTATTTTCTTAGAAACCCACATAAATGAGACTTGATTCACCAATTGAAATCCTAAAAACATTGAATCTATCATATTGGTTAACCCTTATATATAAATTTGTAATTGATTCATTGAAATCATTAAATGGACTATACAAGAAATAAATTGTGAAATGAATAGTTACATTTTAAAATATAAGAAACCCATGTGGAATGTTCTCATCCCTAAATTAGATTTATCCATAATCCATGAATTATTTTATTGGGTTTTTTGGTGTATTATCTAGTAGTAATAGTCAAAATATTCCCATAGGTCAAAATTTCATTAATTCTAATTTATAAATTTCTTTATATGATACATTTCATTAATATCACATATTTTCAAATGAATTGGAAAAATATCTATATATTATTCCATTATGGATTAAATGCACTATTGAGGATGCTTCAAGTCACTTGATCTAAAATGACACATGAAATTGTACAAATTGTAATGAATTTAAATTAAAAGTATCATTATTCCAAACCTTGTGAATTAATATTACATTGAATGGTCTACTATATATGACATAAAATTATAAAATTCCACCATACATAAGATATTTATCTTAATGAAAGTTCACCTTCTTTGGATATTTAATATGTGTGGCTATATATGTCATTAAAAATGTCATTTTCTCACTAAACTATGTCAAAAATTACCCTTTATCATAAATATGTGTTTTCTGATTATTAATATAATTAGATAAGTTGTGATTCATATATATAATACCCAAACCCAATACATTGTTTCTATTTCCATGGTTGATTATTATTAAATGATGAGACTTGTACAATTAATTTCATCCTTCATTTGTTCTTTTATCACCAGAGCATCCATTCATTGTAACGCCCCAACCCTAGTTACCTAGAGTCGGTGCATTATTAGATAACATTGGCATGATCACAAAAGATCAATTCTTGAACGACTGGTTAGTTTAGTAGCCTTGGAAACACTAGATATATTTATAAGTATTACATTACATCATAATGTGAAAAAAAACTACAACAACATCTTTTCGTCATATCCACTTGTACTATCCCTACAGGTCATTCATAAAATACTTCTTCACATCCTAGAAAAAATACATCATTGAAAGGGGTGACCTATGATGTTCTGTAAGGATAACAATATAGAGAAAACATTCATAAATAAACATAAACATTTAAGGAAATGTATAACTAAAACAAAATCCTTTTAAACAAGAACTTTAGCATAATATGGCAAAGATAAAATGAAATAATTTTATTTACTTATTCACATGGATATTATACTAGTAAAATATCACATGCAATATCAATAACCACTTTCATAATAATGGAATGCATAATGCCAGACTGTCATAACCACATAGTCAAGGCCTTGTGCCGAGACTAAAAATATGTTTTTGTTAAGGCCTAGTTCCAAGAAACTAGTTTGTCTCATGAGACCTACCGATGCATCGAGGAGATATAGTAGGCTCCACCCATCACTTACTTAGTCCAATGAATTTTTCATATGAAAAAGTTTAAACATAACATAAACATTTGTATTGAAATTAGCATACTAAATGTCAAAAATTTATCCATAAACCATGACTTGTATAACAATAACACATCCAAAATCAAACACAGCACAAAAACTTCAATAAAATATGGATGTTTTGTATCATAATAAATCAACTTCAAATAAATTTAAAATCGATCAAAGGATGTTGACATAGATGAAATCAAAAATATTTAAGAGAAATATCTCTGTTTTTGAAATCATTTAAAAGTCACATAATTATAAAAGGAAATATTTACATTGAAAATATTCTTATAAACATGAATGGGAAGATTCAACGATTTTATAATGGCATAAAATAGTCTCACCAACAATATAAATTAAAAAATATATTCTTACCTTAATCATGTCGAAAAGGTTAAAAGGACCTTGTTTGGAAAACGACGGAAAGATTCCTTAATAAATATCTTATAAAAGTCAAAAAATGGTATAAATTTCTATAACCCATAGTCTATAAAATAGTAAGAATGTTTTGTAATACATTTTTAAGAATCCTGGATGTGGATGATAAAGGGGTCCTAGTAGATAATTACATATAAACAACCTAGAATATGTAGAGATTGTGAAATAAACCCTTACCAATTTGGTAACATACGAAACATACACCTCATGAAAGAAGTATCATAAAATGAATATTTAAATACAAATAAATTAAAGGGTATTACACAAATAATAAAATTATGGGCAGTACATACCTCACACAAAAGGTAATAGTGGCAATATGGCATGACTCTCATGGGAATAAGGAGTGAGATGAAAACCCCTTACCTTATACTTTTCCTTGGTAAATGGTAGGTTAACATCACGTATAATAGTTAAATTACTGTTATTAAATTATACATGAATCATATACATAATCATGATATCATCTTTAATCTTCTAATATTGCTTTGTTAATAATAATTTAGTATTATCGTCGTTTCAGGTGTTCACTTACGCGTTTTCTTTTATATTTTTTGTTACATAAGATGTGTTTTTTATCCATAGGTTGTATCTTATTCATATCCAGAATGGAATCAAGTCCTTAAACATTAATTTTAATCATCAAATAAAAATTAGTATTGAATGGATACAATGTGGAATGAATCTCATCCCGTTCATGGAGACGGTAATCCGTACGTACAGATGAGCAACAATATCATTATTTTGATATTAAAATAATAATTAATTCGATGGTATATCATATACATAGAATCAATATCATGTTATATTTATTATTTACATGAATTACACATCATTATCATAACCATAAAAATAATAATGTTTTGAATAACAATTACACCATGACGTGGACACGGTAAGCCATACATACGCACCTATGGTGACATGACATTCAAAGGATGGATAGAATACTGAATATGGTTATACCATATTTATAATAACCTCCTAGTATATAGAATATACTAGAGCTATTATTTTATAATTTAAATAACAATGAATGGAGAATTGGAAGAAGAAGGGATCTTTTAAGAGGATGGTGAAAACATTACCTCTTCTTCAGGTTCTACATTTTGATTTAATAAAAAGGGATCCTTTGGGTGGATTTCTGATCAAACTAAGGCCCTTGGGATGAAGTGAGAGAATATGAGAGAATATTCGGGTAGAGTTTGGCCAATCCAAAAGGCTTCTATGGTTTGAATTAGAGAGAATGGTATGTGCTCTTTTATAAGAGGGGTGAGGGGCACCTTAGGAAAAGCTAGAAATATTATTTTATAATAAATTCTTATTCGGTATATAGTCTCTCTAAAGTGTATTATCTAATTTTTATGGTGGGTATAGGTCAAAAAATGCTCAACCAATAGGGTTTAGATAGGTTTGGGACTCTATATTAAATATATCTTTCTGATTTTACTCTTAGTTAAATAGTTTGACATTTACCATGTGTCTTTGTATTTTTATATTATATAGTTAATAAATTTACTATATAATTCCAAGAGATCCCCAAGTGGTTCATTAATTATACGCCTATCATTATATAAGTATTTTGGCTGAACCATAGATTTTTAGGAATTGAATATCAATTAATAATATAATATTTGTTTTAAAAACTCTTTTATGTCAATTTTGACACTATTTGGTATCTACTTTAGAAAAATTAATAACAACATTATTAAATCGAAAATAATTCATTTAATAACCCCTAACATGTCATATTAACATATAAAATTCATTTAATTCATTAAAGGTCTCAAATTATATTTATTTGGGTATTTATAATATCAATTATTTTAATATTTCAATAATAATATAGTTACTGCCTCATCATTGTGCCATAAATAAATTAAATTATTTAATTTCTAAAAATTATAAATAAAATAGTATTATGTAGGAAATATTTTTATCTTCTTATTGAATATTTATAATCGAATTTATCTTATGTATAACCCTATATTAAAAATGTTTTAGTTATTAAACTTTGATTTTAACTCTTTTAACCCTTCTTTGAATGAAATAATAATAAATTTCATACTCTAATCCATGTGGACCAAAAAGATTAATATTTTATTCCTGAGGTTTTTTTTTGTCTAATTATACTAATCCAATATAATTAGGACAAATGTTAGCGTAATAATAATATCATTTCTACCCTTAATTACCCTATTTACATTTAACCGTGGTAAATAAAAGTAAAAGGATATTATTCACCAAAAATTATATTTATCTATTTGAACCCAATTTTACTCCTTGATATTAACCGTGTCTCTCATATATTTGAAATTCCACTCAAAAAAGCTGTAAAATTAAGTTTTTTGTGAATTTTCAAATTCTCCAAGGAGATAGGTAAAAGACGGTGATAAGTTCAATAAAATATTTATATATCTAAAATTATTATAAACTGACTCCAATGAATTACATTTAACTTATATAGGTATTATGTATCTATTTTGACAGAAAATAAATTTAAATAAAATAAATAATTATTTAAATAATAATTAGGTTTTAAACTATGACTTAATGTTTTTCACTATTCATCAAAAATTGAATGTTTTCAGAAAAAGGCCAAAAACTCACCCTACGATAATTTCAATATTTCAAATCCAAAAATGATGTCTATTTTACAAAATTAAAAACATAAAAGTTGATTTTATTAATTTAAAATTAATTCTCGTTGTCAAAACAAAAAACGTGTTTTTAAGAAATAATAACTATCAAAAGATTGACACTTGCTTATGTCCAGTTTAAATGTGAAATTATGTCCAATAACTAGCATTATATTATATGTTAAAATTATAATCTATTTATAGTTTAAAATCACTCAAATGAATAATTTATTACCATTAATTATTTTTATTAAAAATGATTTATATAATTAAAATTTAGTAATTTTCACTATTCACCTAAATGTGAAAGTTATTAGAAAAACCCCAAAAATTTATTGAAACTAAATTTTAATGTCTCGATTCTAAAGAAGAAGTTTATTTTTTCAAATTGAATATTTAAAAGTATCAAATTTTGGATTTAAAAAGGGTTCATCATTAAAAGTTGGTAAAAGTGCATTTTCTGAAAAATACTTCTTTTATCTTAAAAAATTATTTTGTTCTTACATTATGTCTATGAAACTCATAATATGGATTCTAAAATTATAAGGATTATATAAAGTTCAAAATTAAGTTAATACTATTCATAAACACTTTTGAACGGCTAGTTTGGTAAGTCGTGGTGCGCTTGATCTCGGTGTTGCGTGTAGTGAAAGTTATTGAATTACTTTGAAGAAATAACGCACTATGAATTCTTGGGGTGTTACATTATTCCCTCCTTAAATAAATTTCATCCTCATAATTTGAAATTGTTCTTTAAAAATAAAATTTTGAAAATAGAAAATATCTTTGTGGGAAAACCCACATCGGAAATTCGCTTAATAAAATTTAGTCTTAGTAAATGGAAAAGATAAATTAAAGGGTCACCACAAAATTATGATCCTGATAAGGAGAAAATTGGTGGCAATTAGAGACACATAATTAGAATAAAAACATAAGTATTTATAGGGAGTGATTAAGGTCATCAGACACAAACAATTATAGAATTGAGGGCCTCAAAGCCAACAATCTATGATGATTTAAAATATCATCGGTTCAACAAAACATATCGTACTAGGATAACACATTTTTATTTTTAGGATTCCTTACCTAATAGTTAAGAACTAATTTCATCATAGAATAAGATAATATAAATAGATATATATATATATATATATATACGTGACAAGTATAGTTCCATCCTTTCACTAATTTCTACCACAAACTCATTTTTCACTGTAAAAGATAATATAACTTAAAAATATATTCTATTTATCCTATTCATATAGGGTTCCAAAATATTAATTTATAATTAATTTACCAGTAATTTTAAAAACTACATTATACAATCCAGGACATCACGTCAGCCAGTGGTATGTGATACACCCTTGTCGCCCTTCAGTTCCAGGTTCAAGTCTCGTGGCCTTGCCGGACGCGACGGGTTGCTGCCTGACCTCTGGGTTGTCATTTTATGGAAATCAAAAAATAATCTTAAACTAGAATTATCCAAAATACTTCTTTCCAAACCCACAGTCCATAATTTATAAGGAAGGTAAACTCAATGAATATCCTTTTTGCTGCCTAAAAACATGTGAACAACTTCATCATGTATTTGTTTAAAACACTACAACATCATGTATCAACATAAAACCTCTTTGATTACATTCATGCTCCCTTATTACTTATAGAATACTGGATATGCCTCTTCTACCCAAAAATGTTGTAAACTCCAACAGTTATGGAATATACAAATCATTAATCAGTTTCAAGGGAGTCAATAATATCCAATAAAATTTATCCAAATCGGTCATATATTATTACCAAATCACTACCTCGGTATCAGAACCATATTATGGTTTATCTTTCTCTCAACCATATATTTTCTAAAAAATTAACCTGCAATTGAGTCACTTTTCTTGGTTCTACACAATCTCAAGTCATTAATGAAATAGTACTGTAGTACAATCCTTCTTTTATTATAACCAGTACATTGTTGATACAAAACTAAAATGACATAATTCCTTAATAACAACATAAAAACTCTAATCATTCCTCCTCATCTATGGTAGTATCATAACTTGATTATTATTCAATATCATCATTTGGGGTATACTTCGATGATTTGGACATTGGTTTTCGTAGTGTCCCAACTCCTTACAGATGAAGCATTGTACAATTGAAACCTTTTTCTTACCCTTGCAGTCACGTACTTGGTGTCCTTTTTCTCCACACATATAAAAAACTTCAATTCCCTTCAGGAAAGTTTCAGGGTGTTTCTTCCCATAGTTTTCACCTATGGAAAAATTGTTATTTTTCATATTCCCTTTATCCATCTTTCTCTCTTCCATCATTTTCTTCTCTCGATTCCATTCAAAGCTATAGGACTCAGAGAATTTTTTACTTATGTTATTAACACATGATACTATTTCATCAAATTTTTAGAATACATTGGCGAATATTTCCCTTATAAATGTGAACTTAATACCGTGAAAGATATGATCTTTCTTTCTCTTTGGATCATACATATTTCTGGAGTTCACATTCCTTCTATTGGGCACCATTTCTATACAATGGCATAAACTAGGTCAGTTTATGAGTTGTAATGAATAATTCCAAACTTGTAAAATACCTAACGTAAATTGAACAGTGTATGGATATAATCCATAATCATGAAGATGTTTTCATTATGGAAATATATACTCATAAACCCTTCATAATGGTTTGTAATGAAAATGATAATTATCCTAATCATATCCCCCTGGAGTGTCATAACCAAGTGTGCCTCAAGGCATGTTGTCGTGCACCAGTTCCCGTTCGAGTCTAGCTCAAAGCGGTATTTTCTGGTTTTACCCATAGGTATATCTGCTCCAGAGACGCCTCTACCTGCTCATATCAAGATTGGGATGTATTTCTCGGAAAAATCACAAAATCTATACAATACCAAAATTCTAGGAAGTTCTTTTAAAATAATCCTAAAAGTCTATCTTAAGGCTATGTGCTCTAATCAGAGTTTATCTAAATCTAGATTCTATGTTTTGTACTAAACTTCCTCTGATAACAAATGTAATGCCCTGACTCCAGTTACCTATAGTCGGTTCATTATTACATAACATTGGTATGATCACAAAAGATCAAGTCTCGAAAGACTGATTATTTTAGTAGCCGTGGAAACCCTAGATATATTCATAAGTCTTACATTACATCATAAAATGAAAAAATACTACAACAACATCTTGTCTTCATATCCCCTCATACTATCCCTATAGGTCATTCATTAAATACTTCTTCATATCTTGGGAAAATAAAAAATTTAAAGGGGTGAGCTTAGATGCTCATTAAGGATAACAATATAGCGGAAACATTCATAAATAAACACAAACATTTAAGGCATCATATAACTAAAACAAAAGCCTTTTAAACTTGAAGATCAGCATAATACGAATAAGATAAAATGAAATAATTCCATTTACTTATTCACATGGATATTCTACTAGTCTAATAATCACATGTAATATGAATAACCACTTTCATAATAATGGAATGCATAATCCCAGACTATCATAACCACATAGTTAAGGCCTTGTGCCAAGACTACAAATAAGTTTTTGTCAGGGCCTTGTTCCAAGACACTATTTTGTCTCATTAGACCTACCGAAGCATAGAGGAGCTATAGCATGCTCCACCCATCACTTACTAAGTACGACGCATTCTGCATTTGAAAAGGTTTAATCATAACATATACATTCATATTGAAACTTGCATATAAAATGTCAACAATTTATCCATAAATCATGAATGGTATAAAAATAAAACATCCACAGTCAAAAATATCACAAAACCTTCAATACAATATGGAAATTTTGTGTCATAATAAATTAACTTCAAATAAACTTACAATCCATCAAAGGATGTTGAGATAGATGAAATCCGAACTATTTGAGAGAAATAACTCTTTTTTTGAAATCATTTAAAAGTCACATAATTATAAAAGGAAACATTTACTTTTAAAATATTATAATAATATTGTGAGGGAATCTTTGAAGATTTTATAACGGCGTAAAATAGCTGCACCTGCCGTATATGTTAAAAAAGTCATTCTTACCTTAATTCTGTCAAAAAGGTTAAAAGGAACCTATTTGAAAAAAGACGGAATGGTTCCTTTATAAATATATTATAAAAGTCAAAAAAGTTTACAAATTGATTTAACCCATAGTATATAATATAGTAAGAATGTTTTGAAATACATTTTTAAGAAACATGGATGTGGATGATAAAGGGTTCCCAGTAGATAATTATATATAAACAACCTCGGATAATGTAGATATTGTGAAATAAACCCTTATGAATTTGGTAACATAAGAAACATACACCACATGAATGATGTATCATACAATGAAAATGTAAACACACATAAATTAAATTGTATTACACAAATAATATAATTATGGGTAGTACATACACCACACAAAAGGTAATAGTGGCAATATGGCATGAATATCACGGGAATACAGAGTGAGATGAAAACCCCTTACCTTGTAATATTCCTTGGTCGAGGGTAGGTTACCTTCCTGTATAATAGTTAAATAATTGTTATAAAATTATACAAGAATCATATACATAAATATGATATCATAAATAATTTTTTAATATTTCTTTGTGGATAATATTTTAATATTATCGTCATTTCAGGTGTTCACTTACTCATTTTATTTTATATGTTTTGTTACATAAGCCATGTTTGTTATCCATCGGTTGTATATTATTCATATTAAAAATGATATAAAGTATTTAAACATTACTTTTAATCATCAAATGAAAATTAGTCTTTAATGGATACGATGAGGAATGAATCTCACCGCGTTCGTGGAGACGGTAATCCGTACGTACGCACGAGGGACAATATCATAATTTTGATATTAAAACCCTATATAATTGGATAGTATATCATATAAACAGAATAATTATCATGTTATATTTATTATTCACATGAATTACACATCAGTATCATACCCTTACAAATAACAATGTTTTGAATAACAATTACACCACGACGTGGAGACGGTAAGTCGTACGTACGCACGTATGGTGACAAGTCATTCAAAGGATGGATGTAATACTGAATATGGTTGTAAAATATTTATAATAACATCATAGTATATATAAGATACTAGAGTTATTATTTTATAATTGAAATAACAAATAAAGAAGAAGTGGAAGAAGAAGGGAACTTGAAAGAGGTTGTGAAAACATTACCTCTTCTTCGTGATCTTCCTTTTGATTTGATCAAAAGAGCTCATTAAATTATATTTATGATCCAAATAAGGCCTTTAGGATGATTTTATAAAATTTTAGAGAATATTTTGTCAGGGTATTTCTGAGCCAAAAGGATTTTAACATTTGAATTAGAGAGAAGGGGGAGTTCCCATTTATAAGAGTGTTGAGGGGCACCTTAGGAAAAGCTAGAAATATTATTTTATAATAAATTCATATTCGGTTTATAATGGCTCCAAAGAGGATTATTTATAGTTTAAGGTTGGGATAGGTCCAAAACCACTCAACTAATAGGTTTTAGTTAGGTTTGGGTCACTATATTAACTTTATCATTCTGATTTAACTCTTAGTTAAATAGTTTCACATTTACCATGTCTCTTTGTATTTTTATATTATATAGTTAATAAATTTACCATATACTTACAATAGAACCCCAATTGGTTCATTAATTATACACCAATCATTATATATGTCTTTTTTCCGAACCATAGATTTATAGGAATTGAATATCAATTAATAATATAATATTTGTTTTAAAAACTCTTTTATGTCAATTTTGACACTATTTGGTATTTTGTTATTGCTAAATTCATAAAAGAATTATTACTTCGATACTAAATCATTTAATCAACCCTAACATTTCATATTAACCTATAAAATTCTTTCAATTCATTGAAAGTATCAAATTATTTTTATTTGGGTATTTATAATATCAATTATTTTAATATTTCACTAATAAGGTAATTACTGCATCATCATTTTGTCCTAAATAAATTAAATAATTCAATGTCTAAAATTTATAAATAAAATACCATAATTTATTAAATCCTCTAATATTTCTAATTAATATTTTTAATCTAATTTATCTTTTGTATAACCCTATAGTTAATTTCTTTTGTAATTAAACTCGGATTTTAACTCTTTTAACCATTCTTTGAATTAAATAATAATAATTGTCCTAATCTAATCCAAGTGGACCAAAGAGGTTCATATTTTATTCCTACAGTTTTTTTGGACGATTTATACTTAACCAATAGAATTATGACATGGATTAGTGTAATAATAATATCATTTTTACCCTTAATTACCCTATTTACATTTAACCGTGGTAAATAATAGTAAAAAGTTACTATTCACCAAGAATTATTTTTATCAAATTGAACCAAATTTTACTCCATTATATTAACCATATCTACCAAATTTTCAAAATTCTACTCACAAAAGCGGTAAAATTATGTTTTATGTGAATTTGCAAATTCTCCTAGGAGATAGGTAAAAGACGGTGATAAGTTCAATAAAATTTTTATATATCTAAAAATTTTATAAACCAACTATAATGAATTACATTGAACCTATATAGGTATTATGTATCTATTTTAACATAAATTAAATTTAAATAACATAAATAATTATTCAATAAAAAATTCAGTTTTAAATTATAACTCAGTGTTTTTGACTATTCATCAAAAAATGAACATTTTCAGAAAAATACCAAAAATTTACCCCAGGATAATTTTAATATTTTTAATACAAAAATGATTTCTATTTTACCAATATCAAAACATCGAAGTTTCATTTATTAATTTAAAATTAATTCCCGTTGACAAAACAGAAAGTGTGTTTTTAAGAAATAATAACTTTCAAAATATTTACATTTGCATATGTCTAGTTTAAATGTGAAATTATGTCCAATTAACAGCATTGGATTAAATGGTAAAAATATAATCTAATTTTACTTTAAAATCAATTAAATTCATAATTTATTACTATTAATTATTTTGATTAAAAAATTTGTTTTTAATTAAAATTTTGTGATTTTCTCTATTCACCTAAATATAAAAGTTATCAGAAAAACACCAAAAATTTATTGAAAATAAATTCTTATGGCACGATTCTAAAGATGAAGTTTATTTTTTCAAATTGTATATATAAAAACATCAAATATAGTATTTAAAAAGGGTTCACCATTAAAAGTCGGTAAAAGTGCAATTTTTGAAAAATACTTCTTTTATCTGAAGAAATTAATTTGTTCTTACATTATGTCTAAGAAACTCATAATATGGATGATAAAATTATAAGGATTATACAAAGTGAAAAATTCAATTAATACTATTCATAACCGCTTTTGAACGGCAAGTTTGGTAAGTCGTGGTGCGCTTAAACTCGGTGTTGCATGTAGTGCATGTTATTGAATTAATTTGAAGAAATAATGCACTATGAAATCTTGGGGTGTTACATTCTTCCATCCTTTAATAAATTGGGTCCTCTCAATTTGAAATTGTTCTTCGAAAATAAAATGCTGAAAATAGTAAATATCTATGTGGGAAAACCCACATCGAAAATTGGGTTAATAAAATTTTGTATTAATAAAAGTAAAAGAGAAATGAAAGGGTCACCACCAAATTATAATCTCGATTAGGAGAACATTGGTGGAAATTAGAGAAATATATTTGGAGGGAAAAAGTAAATATTTATAGGGAGTGATTGAGTTAATCAGTCACAAACAATTGTAGAATTGAGGGCCTCAAATCCATCAATCTATGATGATTTAAAATATCATATGTTCAACCAAACATAATTTATTATGATAACACATTCTTTGTTTTAAGATCCCTTAACTAATGTTTTTGAATTAAATTCTTCATATAATAAGAGAAGAAAAAATATATATATATATACTTGACAAGTATACTTCCATCGTTTCAATAATTTCTACCACAAACTCTTCTTTCACAATAAAAGATAATAGAACTATTTTTTATCCTATTCGTATAGGGTACCAAAAAAAGAAAATTATAATTCATCTTCCAGACCTATAAAAAAACTACATTATTCAATACAGGACAACACGTGGGCAGTGTTAGGTGATACACCCTTGTCTCCCTTCGGTTGCAGGTTCAAGTATCGTGGATTTTCCGGATGTGACGAGTTGCCGCCCGACCTCCGGGTTGTCCTTTTATGAAAATCCAAAAATAATATCAAACTAGAATTATCCAAAATATGAATTTCCATACTCACAATCCAAAATTTATAAGGAAGGTAAACACAATAAAGATCCTTTTTTCTGTGTAATAACATGTAAACAAATTCATCTTGTTTTCTTTTAAAACACTAGAACATCTTGTATTACCATAAAACCTTATTGATTACATTCATTCTTCCTTATTTTTTATTGAATACTGAATATACTCTTTCTATCCAAAAAATGTTGTAAACTCCAACAATGATGGAATATATAAATCATTATTCAGTTTCAAGGGATCAAGAATATCTAATATAATTTATCCAAATCAGTCATGTATTATTCCCAAATCACTACCTCGATATCAGAACCATATTATGGTTTATCTCTCTATCAACCATATATTTCCCAAAACATTTAACCTGCTATTGAGTCACTTTTCTTGGTTCCACACAATCTAATGTCTTTAATGAAATATTACTACAGAAAAATCCTTATATTATTATAACCAGTACATCGTTGATACAACACTCAAATGACATAATTCTTTACTAACAACATAAGATCTCTAATAATTCCTCCTCATATGCGGTAGTACGATAACTTGATTATTATCCAATAGCATCATTTGGGGCATACTCTGTTGTTTTGGACATTAGTTTTCATATTGTCCCAACTCCTTGTAGATGAAGCATTGCACATTTGAAACATTTTTCTTACCTTTCCAGTCACGTACTTGGTTTCCTTTTTCTCCACACTTATAACAATCTCCCATTCCATTCAGGCTTGTTCCAGGTTGTTTCTTCCTAAAGTTATCACATATGGGAAAATTATTCTTTTCCCTCTTCCCTTTATCAATCTTTCTCTCTTCCATCCATTTCATCTCTTTCGTCTCTTCAAAGCCATAGTACATCGAGAATTCTTTACATATTTTATTAACACATGATACTATTTGTTTATATGTTGAGAATAAATGGGAGACTATTTCCCTTATAAATGTTGGCTTAATACCATGAAAGATATGATCCTTCTTACTCTTTGGATCGTATGTATTGCTGGAGTTCGCATTCCTTCTACTAGGCACCATTTCTATACAATGGCATCAACTAGGTCAGTTTATGAATTGAAATGAAAAATTACAAACTTATAAAATACCTAACATAAATTGAATGGTTTATGGATATAATCCATAATCATAGAAATGTTTTCTTCGAGGAAGTAGATACTCATAAACCCTTCATAATAGTTTGTAAAGAAAATGACAATTATCCAAAGCATATCTCCTAGGAGTGTCATATCCAAGAGTGCAGCAAGGCCCGTTGTCATGAACCAGTTCTCATTTGAGTGTAGCTCAAAGCTGTGTTTTCATGTTTTACCCCTAGGTACATATATTCCAGAGCCGCCTCTACCTTCTTATCCAGACATGGATGCATTTTTTGGAAAACTCAGAAAATATCTACAATACCAAAATTTATAGAAAGTTCTTCTATAATAATCCTCAAAGTCTATCTTAGGTCTATGTGCTCTAATCAGAGTTTATCTAAATATAGCTTACAAGGTTTGTACTAATCTTTCTCTGATACAAACTGTAATTCCCTGACCCCTGTTACGTAGAGTCGGTGCATTGTTACATAACATCGGCAAGATCACCAAAGATCAAGTCTGGAATGTCCGATTAGTTTAGTAGGCTTGGAAACACATGATATATTCATATGTTTTACATTACATCATAAAGTAAAAAAAACTACAACAACATCTTGTATTCATATCACCTCATACTATCATTGCAGGTCATTCCTAAAATACTTCTTCCCATCATGGAAAAAATAAAATATTGAATGCGGTGAGCTTAGATGCTCAATAAGGATAACAATATATCAGAAACTTTCATAAATAAACATAAACATTTAAGGAAATGTATAACTAAAACAAAAACCTTTTAAATTTAAACTTCGTCATAACATGGAAAAGATAAAATGAAATAATTCCATTTACTTTTTCACAAGGATATTCTACTAGACGAATAACCACATGCTATATCAATAACCACTTTCATAATAATGGAATGCATAATGTCAGACTATCATAACCACATAGTCAAGGCCTTGTGCCAAGACTACAAATATGTTTTTTAGTGCCTTGTGAAAAAACACTAGTTTTTCCCATGAGACCTACCGATTCATTGAGGAGCTATAGTGGGCTACACCCGTCACTTACTAAGTCCAATGTGTTCCTCATATGAAAAGGTTTAAACATAACATAAACATTCTTATTGAAACTAGTATACAAACTGTCAAAAATTTGTCCATAAACCTTGAATGGTATAAAAATAACACATCCACAGTCAAACATATCGCAAAACCTTCAATACAATATGTAGGTTTTTTATCATAATAAATCAACTTCAAATAAACATAAAATCCATCAAAGGATGTTGACATTTACGAAATAAAAACAATTTGAGAGAAATATATCTTTTTTTGAAATCATTTAAATGTCACATAATTGTAAAAGGAAACATTTAATTTGAATATATTCTTATAAGTGTGTAAGGGATGCTTCGACAATTTTGTAATGGCGTAAAATAGCGACACCCACCGTATAAGTTAAAAAAGACAAGCATACCTTAATTCTTTCGAAAAGGTTAAAATGACCTTGTTTGGAAAATGACAAAAAGATTACTTTATAAATATCTTATAAAATTAAAACAAGGGTATATAAAACTTTACCCCACAGTCTATAAAATAGAAAGAATTTTTTTAAATACATTTTTAAGAAACATGGACGTGGATGATAAAAAGATCCCAGTAGATAATTACATATAAACAACCACGGATAATCTAGAGATTTTGAAATAAACCCCTACCAATTTTGTAACTTACAAAAAAAACAACCCATAAAAGAAGTATCATACAATGAATATGTAAATACACATAAATGAATGTTTATTACACAAATATTACAATTATGGGCAGTACATACACCACACAAAAGGTAATAGTGGCAATATGGCGTGAATCTCACGGGAATAAGGAGTGAGATGAAAACCCCTTACCTTGAACTTTTCCTTGGTCAAGGAAAGGTTAACCTCCTATATAATAGTTAAATAATTGTTATTAAATTATACAAGAATCATATACATAAATATAATATCATATATAACTATTTAATATTTCTTTGTTAATAATATTTTTGTATTATCGTCATTTCGGGAGTTCACTTACACATTTTCTTTTATATGTTTTGTTAGATAAGTTGTTTTCGATATCCATAGGATGTATCTTATTCATATCTAGAATTATGTCAAGTACTTAAAAATTATTTTTAATCATCAAATGAAAATTAGTCTTGAATAGATACGATGGGGACTGAATCTCGTCGTCTTCATGGAGACGGTAATCTGTACCTACGCACGAGCGACAATATCATTATTTTGATATTAAAATAATACATTACTGGATGGTATATAATATACATAGAATCATTGTCATGTTATATTTATTATTTACATGAATTACACATCATTGTCATACCCATACAAATAATAATTTTTTTAATAACAATTACACCACGACGTGGAGACGGTAAGCCGTACGTACGCACGTATAGTGACATGTCAATCAAAGGATGGATAGAATACAGAATATGGTTTTACCATATTTATAAAAACATTATCATATATAGAAGATACTAGAGTTATTATTTTACAATGTAAATAACAATGAAATATTAATTGGAAGAAGAAGGGAACTTGAAAGAGGGTGGTGAAAACATTGCCTCTTCTTCGGGTTTTTATTTTTGATTTGATCAAAAGGGCTCCATAGGTTGGCTTTATGATAAAACTGAGGCCTCGAGGTTGAAGTGATGAATGTTGGGAGAATATTTGGGTAGGTTTTGGATGAACCAAATGTTGTTGAAGGTGTGGATTAGAGTGAAGGGGGAGTGCCCTTTTATAAGAGGGGTGAGGGGCACCTTAGGAAAAGTTAGAAATATTATTTTATAAAAAAATCATATTCAGTTTATAATGGCCTAAAAGTGGATTATATAAAGGTTAAGGTGGGGATAGGTTGAAAACCACTCAACCAGTAGGTTTTAGACTGGGTTGGGTCACTCTATTAACTTTATCTTTCTGATTTAACTCTTAGTTAAATAGTTTGACATTTACCATGCCCTTTTGTATTTTTATATTGTATTGTTAGTATACCTACTATATACTTCCATGAGAACCTCAAGTGGTTTATTATTGATACACCTATCATTATATAAGTCTCTTGGACAAACTGTAGATTTTTATGAATTTAATATCAATTAATAATATATTATTTCTTTAAAAAACTCTTTTATGTAAATTTTTACACTATTTGGTATTTTTTTTTCTAAATTTATAACAGCATTATTACCTAAAAAATTCATTTTATCAACCCTAAAATGTAATATTGACCAAGAATATTAATTTAATTCATTAAAAGTCTCAAATTATATTTATTTGTGTATTTATAATAACAATTATTTTAATATTTCACTAATAAGGTAATTTGTAAAGACCCGTAAAATTCAAGGGAAATTTTTTCTTAATTTTCTTTGGAATTTTACAAGAGCGCGGTTTCAGACGGCACCTGATTCCGAGGACCGGAGTGCCCGGAATCAATTTCCGATGTTTGGCTCGGGTACGTTCAGTGAACGAACGAGCGGGAATTTCTAACTTTTGATCCGGTGCTCGGAATTGAAATCTGAGGGCACCGATGAACTCGCAGCGCCGATATTCGCTTAAAGAGACCTTTTCGGGAGTTGCGTTTGTTTCGGGTTGAGAGTTAGTTTTTGGGAGATTAGAATAAGTTAAATAAAAATATGTAAACACAATTTTTATTTAAACTTAATAGTTAACTTCTCTCAAAGGAAGTTAGGTGTCGGACCCACACCCACTTAACCTCCCTTGAGAGGATTAAGTGTGGTGGGGCCCACACGAAACCTAACTTTACATCTTCCCTCAAACTCCCTTAACCCCTCTTTAATTAACATGACAATTTGTTAATTAATGTGGAGTTATCTCTTCTTTGAATTTCAATCTTTTGAAATTCTAGTGTGTTGTTGTGTTAATAAAATAAGATAGAGTCTTATTTTATTTTGGGTTTAGTTTTGTCTCCTTGAGAGAGTTGGGAAGGTTCTTCTTGTTTCTTCATCTTCTTCAACCTTGACGAAGAACACGAAGAACGCCGTTCTTCAACGAAGAACTTCTTCGCCGAAGAACACGGTTTTTCCGCGACGCCATATCCGCGACGTGACGTTCTTCTTCCACATCATCTCTTCCGCGACGGTTTTCCGCGAAGAACGCCATCGACAACGACTCTTCCTCCGACGTCAAAGGAATCGACACCGATATTCCACGACTACGTCAACGTGCGACTATCGAGGTAGGGGTTCTTGAGTTCGTTGTTTTCTTTTTATTTGACTTTCCTCAAGACATGACGAAGAACGCTCAAGTTCCGACGAAGAACGCCGCTCTGCTCTTCTTCGTCTTCCGTGTCAACGAGAGAGAACACTGCTTCTTCCTCGTACAACCTTCATCGGCGTACAAGGTTTCGCCAACGACGTGCCTCTTCGGACGCACCTCTTCGTCATCGAATTTGACGAACGACGACCGCGATGCCCGACCTCCGCGACGTAGTCTTCCGCGGAACGTAGACAAATCTTCGAACCTTATACCAAGGTAGGGGTTGTTGATTATTGTTAATTTATTTTATTCTTGATCGTGGATCTAGCATGTCTAACGTGAGGCAATTGAATATTTTAAGGTTGTGTTATTATTTAACGTGAGGGGGCCGGACCGCATGAACACGGCCGAACCCCCTCCATCGTTCTTGTTGAATTGCTTTGTGGATGAATCAAGGTGGCGTGGTGCCGTCGCACCACGCGGTTAATCGCCCAATCAAGAACGCAACGCCGTCGCGCGCACACCATGGAAGAAACATCTAGAACGCGACGCCGTCGCACCGCGTTGAAAGAAATTAAAGTGCGGCGGAGGGGCGCGGTTCCGTCGCACCGCGCCGGATGACGAACACCGCGGCCGGTTCCGGGCCGCAGCGGGATGAGAAGACCGGCGGCCGGGCCGCCGGCGTCGGAAGCCGAAGAGGGGACCGGATTCTTCCGGTCCCGTTGGAGAAAACCGGCCGGCCAGCTGGCCGGCCGGATGGTAATTAACCGGGGGAAATTAATCCCCCGGCCAGCACACAAAAACCCCCCTCATTATGAGGGGGGCGGTTTCCATGAAGGGGGGGGGGGGGGGGGGCAGCAGCCCCCCGGTTTTTCTCCAAGCCGGCCCCCACGTGGGGGCCGTTTTTTCTGCAAAGGGCGTGGCAATTAGCCGCGCCGCCGCCTCCAAGAAAGCGGGGCTTTGCCCCCCTCATGCCGTCTCCGTGCGCGCCGCCAGGCCGCCGCGCCACCGCCGGGCCGCCAGCCGGTCGGGCCGGGTCGACCCGGACCCGGACCCCCCGTTTCGAATCAGTTTCGGTCTTTTGGCCATAACATGAGCCTCGGACCTCCGATTGACGAACCGTCTGCGGCAACGCGATCCTTGGATTGAGACGGTCGTTTCGGTATATTGCACTCAAGGTTTCGGATTACTTTGAGTTCGGCCGGGTCGGTTCGTTCACGAAACCAACCGGGCCTTCGGAGCAGAAACGCTCATATCTTGAGCTACGGACGTCCGATTGACGTGCCGTCAACTTTGTTGTGTTCCTCTTAGTGAGACGGATCTTTTGGCATACTCCGCCCAAGGTTTGGACGCAGGTGGAGTACGGTCGGGTTGGTTTTGCCTTAAAAACCAACCGGGCCTCGGGGACGAAAATGCCAATAACTCTCAGACCTGGCGTCCGATCGACGCGCCGTCTGTTGCGTTGAGTTCCTGTTGACGATACGGAACTTTTGGATACATCAACTCTGGACTTTGTGACAGTTGATGTATCAGCCTCTCGGCTCGTGGAGCGGATCCTCCGAACGAGCTTGCTGTGTGCGGGAACCCTAGTGCTGGTTGCGACTGTTACTGTGACTACTACTGCTACTACTGCTACTGTAACTGCGACGACGACAGTACAGAGATCCTGTGTGGATTCGACGACGATGACTTCAGCACTCAGCGATCCAACGTGGATCAGTGCTACAGGTCCTGTGTGGGCCCGATCCTGTGTGGGTCCGATCCTGTGTGGGTCCGCGCTCAGCGGTTCTGTGTGAGCCAGCGCCTACAGGTCCTGTGTGGGCCCGATCCTGTGTGGGTCTTTGCGGGGGTTAGTTACCTATTGATCTTTCGTGGGTCCGACGACTTAGATGGATCAGAGATCATCTTTATCGTCCTTGAAGAAGTATACCTGTGTGAGCTGAATCTGTTGATTTCCTGTGTGGATTGTGTTTTGAAATCCTGTGTGGATTACGTTTTGCTTTCCTGTGTGGAATACGTTTACTTTCCTGTGTGGACTGAGTTGTACTTGGGCTCGGAGGTTGGAGCGTATTTGAATTTGATGACTTTGGTATATGTATGGGCATATATCTAAGCAGAGTCGGTTGTTACGTCGTGATTGTACCTTTCTTCGTGGTTTATCCTTTGTGGATTTGAGAGACCTTCAGGGGTCTCGGGGTCCCTACTGAGTAGTTTATACTCACCCCTGCACGGGCTTTGCCCGCACTACGTTGTGTTGGATGCAGACGACGGACAGCGTTGACCTTAGCTGAGGCTTGCAGAGCGGGACGGTACCCGGAGGTGGACCACTGGGCGGGACGTGCACGGAGCGGACGGCGGGACCCGTGGAGCAGAGGAGCTATCTGTACCCACCCTTCAGGTGGGATTTCCAGTGGACAGCTCGGAGTAGCGGCTTTTACTTTTCAGTTGTTGTTATCCCTTTCGAGTTGTACTTTACTTTCAGTTTGAGTTTGTATTCTGGCCCATTTACTTTTCCGCACTTTCAGTTGTACTCTTCTTTTGTTTATTGTTTACTTTCCGCTTGCTTACTCTGTGGTGTTTGTTTACTTTACAAAGGAAATGCCTTCCCTTTTTACCGGGATTTACGCCTTGGTGCTAGTCGCCAGCCCCTGGCCTATGGAAGGCGGGCTTTGGGTAGTCACGGCACGGACCCCGAGGGCGGGTCGTGACAAATTGGTATCAAAGGAGTTCGGTTCTACTGCGAACTCTGATCTTTTCTATGTGAAGCAATAATGTTTAGCGTATTGAGTGTGGTTATCAGTCCAGGGAGTCCAGTGTTGGTGCGGCGGCCGACGTATCCGTACACCAGGACCCTGACTTCTGATTTCCGACTTAAGGCACGAAAACATTGATTGTGTGTGTGTTTCAAAGTTTTCATTGTGATTTCTTTGTGTCAGCTCACCAGGTATACTGTTTGACCGTGGCGCACCTGTTTCCTATTCAGGATGGCCCCACGACGGCAGCCATCTAGGGTTCCGAGAGTTGAGCGTTATGACAGCCCACCGAGCGACGAGGCCTCGGTGCAGGGCCCTTTGTCAGCAGTGTCATCGGCGGTAGCACTACCCGCCGAGCCCCCGATACTTCCAGCACCAGCCGCTGACGATGCACGTCGCCTCAGCGCACTGCATGAGTTTCAGCGCCAGCGACCGCCCATGTTTCGTGGGGAGACGGATCCCCAGGCAGCAGAGGACTGGCTGGAGGCAGTGGTACGAGTGTTTAGGCTAGTGAGGACACCAGCAGACCTCATGGTGATCCTCGCTGCAAGCCTACTACACGCAGCAACAGGACGATGGTGGAGCTTGATGCTCCAGGTGCACGATGAGGCATCTCTTCTTTGGACGGACTTTGAGAGCCTCTTCCGCTCGGAGTTCGTCCCAGCCACCCTTCGTGCGGTGCGTATCCAGGAGCATCTACAGCTGCGGCAGGGTAGCATGACGGTCGCTTAGTACTCGGCGAGATTTACCGATCTCTCGCGCTACTCGACCGACATGGTATGGGACCCATTCTTCCGGGCCCGGACCTTCGAGCAGGGTTTGAGACACGAGATCAGGGCATCGCTGATCTCCCTCAGTATACCGACTCAGACAGGAGTACTGGAGCGGGACCTTCTGATCGAGAGCTTCCTTGCTAAGTCTACACCAGCACAGAGACCCACCGCAGGGCGGCACGTAGCGGAGTCTTCGGTAGCAGGTAGCCGACAGATGACTGAGGGGTCCAGATAGACCAGACCTTCAGGCAGATGACCTCAGGGCACTGGCTCAGCAGTGCAGGGCACACAGCGCGGAGCCAGTCTTTTGAGTGGAAGACAGTGCTTTGCATGCGGCGGGCAAGACCACATGGCTCGTGACTTCCCGACCTGCCATGCGGAGGAGCAGCAGACGGTTGAGGAACCACCTAGGCAGAGGCAGAGGTTCGACCGTGGCGGTCTGCAGGGAGGAGGCAGACGAGGCAGAGGAGCTGGCCGAGCAGCAGGTGGTGGAAGACGCTTTGAGGCTCTACCACCACCACCACCAGGAGGTCCACCCCGACCGCAGGGGAGAGCTCAGCTTCAGGCAGCCGAGGCCTTCGATCATGGAGCTCTGGGAGCCGATGGACAGGATCAGAACTAGTGGATACATACTTTGTACTTCTGGTTCCTTGTTGCTTTTGTGTAGCATCTTGTATTATGAGCTTCAATAATAAAAGACACATACCTTTGTGATATTTTCGTTCCTGTCCTCTTTCGTGATGTTACTAGGAGGTTCCAGTTTTGGCTGTTGACTTGACCCTCACTTGTGAGACATCTACTAGAGGAGACCCAGTTACCACACACTGATGCCGGCAGTGTGACTCAACCCTTGGAGGCGAGAGTAACGGTTGAATCTCTTAGTAGTAGCGTCGAGGCCTTACGATGTCATCCTTGGTATGGATTAGTATCATCCATGTTAGGATTGACTGTTTTAGGCAAAGAATGTGGTTCATCTAGGGGATGAGACCAGATTTATCTTTTCGGCAAAGAAGAAATCTTACAGCTCTTGTGGGACCTGTGATGGTCCAGGCCACGACAAAGAAGGTCCAGGTCATCCAGGAGCGGATGAGTACAGCTCAGAGCCGGCAGAAGTCATATGCTGACAGGAGGCAGAGGCCACTAGAGTTCGAGGATGGCGACCACGTCTTCTTGCGGGTCTCATCTCGACGTGGTATTCGGAGTTTTGGCCGAGATGGCAAATTATCTCCGCGCTTCATCGGACCCTTCCAGGTCCTCAGCAGGGTTGGTGAGGTGGCTTATCGCCTGGCTCTACCACCTCAGTTGCACCGGGTGCACGACGTCTTCCACGTGTCTCAGCTGAGGAGATACGTGCACGACCCGATGCACATCATTGACCATGGGGAGCATGACTTTGACGATGGGGCGACTTTTACGGAGGTTCCGGTGGAGATAGAGGATCGTCAGGAGCGGGTCCTGCGTGGGCGATCGATTCCTCTTGTGCGCATCAGATGGCAGCACGTGAATCTCCATGAGAGAACATGGGAGTGGGAGGCTCAGATGCGTTCTCAGTACCCTCATTTGTTTCCCTAGTTTTGAAGTATCTTTACGGGGACGTAAAGCCCTGAGGTGGGAGTAATGTAAAGACCCGTAAAATTCAAGGGAAATTTTTTCTTAATTTTCTTTAGAATTTTACAAGAGCGCGGTTTCAGACGACACCTGATTCCGAGGCCCGGAGTGCCCGAAATCAATTTCCGAAGATTGGCTCGGGTACGTTCAGTGAACGAACGAGCGGGAATTTCTAACTTTTGATCCGGTGCTCGGAATTGAAATCTGAGGGCACCGATAATCTCGCAGCGCCGATATTCGCTTAAAGAGACCTTTTCGGGAGTTGCGTTTGTTTCAGGTTGAGAGTTAGTTTTTGGGAGATTAGAATAAGTTAAATAAAAATATGTAAACACAATTTTTATTTAAACTTAATAGTTAACTTCTCTCAAAGGATGTTAGGTGTGGGACCCACACCCATTTAACCTCCCTTGAGAGGATTAGGTGTGGTGGGGCCCACACGAAACCTAACTTTACATCTTCCCTCAAACTCTCTTAACCCCTTTTTAATTAACATGACAATTTGTTAATTAATGTGGAGTTATCTCTTCTTTGAATTTCAAACTTTTGAAATTCTAGTGTGTTGTTGTGTTAATAAAATAAGATAGAGTCTTATTTTATTTTGGGTTTAGTTTTGTCTCCTTGAGAGAGTTGGGAAGGTTCTTCTGGTTTCTTCATCTTCTTCAACCTCGACGAAGAACATGAAGAACGCCGTTCTTCAACGAAGAACTTCTTCACCGAAGAACACGGTTTTTCCGCGACGCCATATCCGCGACGTGACGTTCTTCTTCCGCATCATCTCTTCCGCGACGGTTTTCCACGACGAACGCCATCGACAACGACTCTTCCTCCGACGTCAATGGAATCGACACCGATATTCCACGACTACGTCAACGTGCGACTATCGAGGTAGGGGTTCTTGAGTTCGTTGTTTTCTTTTTATTTGACTTTCCTCCAGACTTGACGAAGAACGCTCAAGTTCCGAAGAAGAACGTCGCTCCGCTCTTCTTCATCTTCCGTGCCAACGAGAGAGAACAACGCTTCTTCCTCGGACAACCTTCTTCGGCGTACAAGGTTTCGCCAACGACGTGCCTCTTCGGACGCACCTCTTCGTCATCGAATTTGACGAACGACGACCGCGACGCCCGACCTCCGCGACGTCGTCTTCCGCGGAACGTAGACAAATCTTCGAACCTTATACCAAGGTAGGGGTTGTTGATTATTGTTAATTTATTTTATTCTTGATCGTGGATCTAGCATGTCTAACGTGAGGCAATTGAATATTTTAAAGTTGTGTTAATATTTAACGTGAGGGGGCCGGACCGCATTAACACGGCCAAACCCCCTCCATCGTTCTTGTTTGAATTGCTTTGTGGGTGAATCATGGTGGCGTGGTGCCGTCGCACCACGCGGTTAATCGCCCAATCAAGAACGCAACGCCGTCGCGCGCACACCATGGAAGAAACATCTAGAACGCGACGCCGTCGCGCCGCGTTGAAAGAAATTAAAGTGTGGTGGAGGGGCGCGGTGCCGTCGCACCGCGCCGGACGACGAACACCGCGGCCGGTTCCGGGCCGCGGCGGGATGAGAAGACCGGCGGCCGGGCCGCCGCTGTCAGAAGCCGAAGAGGGGACCGGATTCTTCCGGTCCCGTTGGAGAAAACCGGCCGGCCAGCTGGCCGGCCGGATGGTAATTAACCGGGGGAAATTAATCCCCCGGCAAGCACCCAAAACCCCCCTCATTATAAGGGGGGCGGTTTCCATGAAGGGGGGGGGGGGGGGGGCAGCAGCCCCCCGGTTTTTCTCCAAGCCGGCCCCCACGTGGGGGCCGTTTTTTCTGCAAAGGGCGCGACAATTAGCCGCACCGCCGCCTCCAAGAAAGCGGGGGATTTTCCCCCCTCATGCCACCTCCGTGCGCGCCGTCAGGCCGCCGCGCCACCGCCGGGCCGCCGCGCCACCACCGGGCCGCCGCGCCGCCAGCCGGTCGGGCGGGGTCGAACCCGGGTCGGGTCGACCCGGACCCGGACCCCCCGTTTCGAATCAGTTTCGGTCTTTTGGCCATAAGTTGAGCCTCAGACCTCCGATTGACGAACCGTCTGCGTCAACGGGATCCTTGGATCGAGACGGTCGTTTCGGTATATTGCACTCAAGGTTTCGGATTACTTTGAGTTCGGCCGGGTCGGTTCGTTCACGAAACCAACCGGGCCTTCGGAGCGGAAACGCTCATATCTTGAGCTACGGACGTCCGATTGACGTGCCGTCAGCTTTGTTGTGTTCCTCTTAGTGAGACAGATATTTTGGCATACTCCGCCCGAGGTTTGGACGCAGGTGGAGTACGGTCGGGTTGGTTTTGCCTTAAAAACCAACAGGGCCCCGGGGACGAAAATGCCAATAACTCTCAGACCGGGCGTCGGATCGACGCGCCGTCTGTTGCGTTGAGTTCCTGTTGACAATACGGAACTTTTGGATACATCAACTCTGGACATTGGGACAGTTGATGTATCAGCCTCTCGGCTCGTGGAGCGGATCCTCCGAACGAGCTTGCTGTGTGCGGGAACCCTAGTGCTGGTTGCGACTGTTACTGTGACTACTACTGCTACTACTGCTACTGTGACTGCGACGACGACAGTACAGAGATCCTGTGTGGATTCGACGACGACGACTTCAGCACTCAGCGATCCTACGTGGATCAGTGCTACATGTCCTGTGTGGGCCCGATCCTGTGTGGGTCCTATCCTGTGTGGGTCCGCGCTCAGCGGTTCTGTGTGAGCCAGCACCTACAGGTCCTGTGTGGGCCCGATCCTGTGTGGGTCTTTGCGGGGGTTAGTTACCTATCGATCCTTCGTGGGTCCGACGACTTAGATGGATCAGACATAATCTTTATCGTCTTTTGGTTAGTTACCTATCGATCCTTCGTGGGTCCAACGACTTAGATGGATCAGAGATCATCTTTATCGTCCTTGAAGAAGTATACCTGTGTGAGCTGAATCTGTTGCTTTCCTGTGTGGATTGTGTTGTGCAATCCTGTGTGGATTACGTTTTGCTTTCTTGTGTGTAATACGTTTACTTTCCTTTATGGACTGAGTTGTACTTGGGCTCGGAGGTTGGAGCGTATTTGAATTTGATGACTTAGGTATATGTATGGGCATATATCTAAGCAGAGTCGGTTGTTACTTCGTGATTGTACCTTTCTTCATGGTTTATCCTTTGTGGATTTGAGAGACCTTCAGGGGTCTCGGGGTCCCTACTAAGTAGTTTATACTCACCCCTGCACGGGCTTTTCCCGCACTACGTTGTGTTGGATGCAGACGACGGACAGCGTTGACCTTAGCTGAGGCTTGCAGAGCGGGACGGTACCCGGAGGTGGACCACTGGGCGGGACGTGCACGGAGCGGACGGCGGGACCCGTGGATCAGAGGAGCTATCTGTACCCACCCTTCAGCTGGGATTTCCAGTGGACAGCTCGGAGTAGCGGCTTTTACTTTTCAGTTGCTGTTTTCCCTTTCGAGTTGTACTTTACTTTCAGTTTGAGTTTGTATTCTGGCCCATTTACTTTTCCGCACTTTCAGTTGTACTCTGCTTTTGTTTAGTGTTTACTTTCCACTTGCTTACTCTGTGGTGTTTGTTTACTTTACAAAGGCAATGCCTTCCCTTTTTAACGGGATTTACGCCTTGGTGCTAGTCGCCAGCCCCTGGCCTATGGAAGGCGGGCTTGGGGTAGTCACGACACAGACCCCGAGGGCGGGTCGTGACAAATTGGTATCAAAGGAGTTTGGTTCTACCGCGAACTCTGATCTTTTCTATGTGAAGCAATAATGTTTAGCGTATTGAGTGTGGTTATCAGTCCAGGGAGTCCAGTGTTGGTGCGGCGGCCGACGTATCTGTAAACCATGACCCTGACTTCTGATTTCCGACTTAATGCACGAAAACATTGATTGCGTGTGTGTTTCAAAGTTTTCTTTGTGATTTATTTGTGTCAGCTCACCAGGTATACTGTTTGACCGTGGCGCACCTGTTTCCTATTCAGGATGGCCCCACGACGGCAGCCAGCTAGGGTTCCGATAGTTTAGCGTGACGACAGCCCACCGAGCGACGAGGCCTCGGTGCAGGGCCCTTTGTCAGCAGTGGCATCGGCGGTAGCACTACCCGCCGAGCCCCCGATACTTCCAGCACCAGCCGCTGATGATGCACGTCGCCTCAGCGCACTGCATGAGTTTCAGCGCCAGCGACCGCCCAGGTTTCGCGGGGAGACGGATCCCCAGGCATCAGAGGACTGGCTGGAGGCAGTGGTACGAGTGTTTAGGCTAGTGAGGACACCAGCAGACCTCATGGTGATCCTCGCTGCGAGCCTACTTCACGCAGCAACAGGACGATGGTGGAGCTTGATGCTCCAGGTGCACGATGAGGCATCTCTTCTTTGGACGGACTTTGAGAGCCTCTTCCGCTCGGAGTTCGTCCCAGCCACCCTTCGTGCGGTGCGTATCCAGGAGCTTCTACAGCTGCGGCAGGGCAGCATGACGGTCGCTCAGTACTCGGCGAGATTTACCGATCTCTCGTGCTACTCGACCGACATGGTACGGGACCCATTCTTCCGGGCCCGGACCTTCGAGCAGGGTTTGAGACACGAGATCAGGGCATCGCTGATCTCCCTCAGCATACCGACTCAGACAGGAGTACTGGAGCGGGCCCTTCTGATCGAGAGCTTCTTTGCTGAGTCTACACCAGCACAGAGACCCACCGCAGGGCGACACGTAGCGGAGTCTTCGGTAGCAGGTAGCCGACAGATGACTCAGGGGTCCAGACAGACCAGACCATCAGGCAGACGACCTCAGGGCACTGGCTCAGCAGTGCAGGGCACACAGCGCGGAGCCAGTCTTTTGAGTGGAAGACAGTGCTTTGCATGCGGCGGGCAAGGCCACATGGCTCGTGACTGCCCGACCCGCCATGCGGAGGAGCAGCAGACGGTTGAGGAACCACCTAGGCAGAGGTAGAGGTTTGACCGTGGCGGTCTACAGGGAGGAGGCGGACGAGGCAGAGGAGCTGGCCGAGCAACAGGTGGTGGACGACGCTTTGAGGCTCTACCACCACCACCACCAGGAGGTCCACCCCGACCGCAGGGGAGAGTTCAGCTTCAGGCAGCCGAGGCCTTTCATCATGGAGCTCTGGGAGCCGATGGAGAGGAGAAGAACTAGTGGATACATCCTTTGTACTTCTGGTTCATTTTTTCTTTTGTGTAGCGTCTTGTATTATGAGCTTCAATAATAAAAGACGCATACCTTTGTGATATTTTCGTTCCTGTCCTCTTTCGTGATGTTACTAGGAGGTTCCAGTTTTGGCTGTTGACTTGACCCTCACTTGTGAGACATCTACTGGAGGAGACCCAGTTACCACACACTAATGCCGACAGTGTGACTCAACCCTTGGAGGCGAGAGTAACGGTTGAATCTCTTAGTAGTAGTGTCGAGGCCTTACGACGTCATCCTTGGTATGGATTAGTATCATCCATGTTAGGATTGACTGTTTTAGGCAAAGAATGTGGTTCATCCAGGGGATGAGACCAGATTTCTCTTTTCGGAAAAGAAGAAATCTTGTAGCTCTTGTGGGACCTGTGATGGTCCAGGCCACGACAAAGAAGGTCCAGGTCATCCAGGAGCGGATGAGTACAGATCAGAGCCAGCAGAAGTCATATGCTGACAGGAGGCGGAGGCCACTAGAGTTCGAGGATGGCGACCACGTCTTCTTGCGGGTCTCACCTCGACGTGGTATTCGGAGTTTTGGCCGAGGCGGAAAGTTATCTCCGCGCTTCATCGGACCCTTCCAGGTCCTCAGCAGGGTTGGTGAGGTGGCTTATCGCCTGGCTCTACCACCTCAGTTGCACCGGGTGCACGATGTCTTCCACGTGTCTCAGTTGAGGAGATACGTGCACGACCCGACGCACATCATTGACCATGGGGAGCTTGACGTTGACGATGGGACGACTTTTACGGAGGTTCCGGTGGAGATAGAGGATCGTCAAGAGCGGGTCCTGCGTGGGCGATCGATTCCTCTTGTGCGCATCAGATGGCAGCACGGGAATCTCCAGGAGAGCACAAGGGAGCGGGAGGCTCAGATGCGTGCTCAATACCCTCATTTATTTCCCTTGTTTTGATGTATCTTTACGGGGACGCAAAGCCCTGAGGTGGGAGTAATGTAAAGACCCGTAAAATTCAATGGAAATTTTTTCTTAATTTTCTTTGGAATTTTACAAGAGCGCGGTTTCAGACGGCACCTGATTCCGAGGCCCGGAGTGCCCGGAATCAATTTCCGAAGTTTGGCTCGGGTACGTTCAGTGAACGAACGAGCGGGAATTTCTATCTTTTGATCCGGTGCTCGGAATTGAAATTCGAGGGCACCGATGAACTCGCAGCGCCGATATTCACTTAAAGAGACCTTTTCGGGAGTTGCGTTTGTTTCGGGTTGAGAGTTAGTTTTTGGGAGATTAGAATAAGTTAAATAAAAATATATAAACACAATTTTTATTTAAACTTAATAGTTAACTTCTCTCAAAGGAAGTTAGGTGTGGGACCCACACCCACTTAACCTCCCTTGAGAGGATTATGTGTGGTGGGGCCCACATGAAAACTAACTTTACAACTTCCCTCAAACTCCCTTAACCCCTCTTTAATTAACATGACAATTTGTTAATTAATGTGGAGTTATCTCTTCTTTGAATTTCAAACTTTTGAAATTCTAGTGTGTTGTTTTGTTAATAAAATAAGATAGAGTCTTATTTTATTTTGGGTTTAGTTTTGTCTCCTTGAGAGAGTTGGGAAGGTTCTTCTTGTTTCTTCATCTTCTTCAACCTCGACGAAGAACACGAAGAACGTCGTTCTTCAACGAAGAACTTCTTCGCCGAAGAACACGGTTTTTCCACGACGCCATATCCGCGACGTGACGTTCTTCTTCCGCATCATCTCTTCCGCGACGGTTTTCAGCGACGAATTCCATCGACAACGACTCTTCCACCGACTTCAAAGGAATCGACACCGATATTCCACGACTACGTCAACGTGCGACTATCAAGGTAGGGGTTCTTGAGTTCGTTGTTTTCTTTTTATTTGACTTTCCTCAAGACTTGACGAAGAATGCTCAAGTTCCGACGAAGAACGCCGCTCCGCTCTTCTTCGTCTTCCGTGTCAACGAGAGAGAACACCGCTTCTTCCTCGGACAACCTTCGTCGGCGTACAAGGTTTCGCCAACGACGTGCCTCTTCGGACGCACCTCTTCGTCATCGAATTTGACGAACAACGACCGCGACGCCCGACCTCCGCGACGTCGTCTTCCGCGGAACGTAGACAAATATTCGAACCTTATACCAAGGTAGGGGTTGTTGATTATTGTTAATTTATTTTATTCTTGATCGTGGATCTAGCATGTCTAACGTGAGCCAATTGAATATTTTAAAGTTGTGTTATTATTTAACGTGAGGGGGCCGGACCGCATGAACACGGCCGAACCCCCTCCATCGTTCTTGTTGAATTGCTTTGTGGATGAATCAAGGTGGCGTGGTGCCGTCGCACCACGCAGTTAATCGCCCAATCAAGAACGCAACGCCGTTGCGCGCACACCATGGAAGAAACATCTAGAACGTGACGCCGTCGCGCCGCGTTGAAAGAAATTAAAGTGCGGCGGAGGGGCGCGGTGCCGTCGCACCGCGCCGGATGACGAACACCGCGGCCGGTTCCGGGCCGCGGCGGGATGAGAAGACCGGCGGCCGGGCCGCCGCCGTCGGAAGCCGAAGAGGGGACCGGATTCTTCCGGTCCCGTTGGAGAAAACCGGCCGGCCAGCTGGCCGGCCGGATGGTAATTAACCGGGGGAAATTAATCCCCCGGCCAGCACACCAAACCCCCCCTCATTATGAGGGGGGCTCTTTCCATGAAGGGGGGGGGGGGGGGGAAGCAGCCCCCCGGTTTTTCTCCAAGCCGGCCCCCACGTGGGGGCCGTTTTTTCTGCAAAGGGCGCGGCAATTAGCCGCGCCGCCACCTCCAAGATAGCGGGGGCTTTGCCACCCGCATGCCGCCTCCGTGCCCGCCGCCAGGCCGCCGCGCCACCGCCGGGCCGCCGCGCCACCGCCGGGCCGCCGCGCCGCCAGCCGGTCGGGCCGGGTTGAACCCGGGTCGGGTCGACCCGGTTTGGGTCATCCCAGTTCGGGCCGACCCAGGGGGGGTCGGGCCGGGTCGACCCGGACCCGGACCCCCCGTTTCGAATCAGTTTCGGTCTTTTGGTCATAACTTGAGCCTCGGACCTCCGATTGACGAACCGTCTGCGGCAACGCGATCCTTGGATAGAGGCGGTCGTTTTGGTATATCGCACTCAAGGTTTCGGATTACTTTGAGTTCAACCGGGTCGGTTCGTTCACGAAACCAACCGGGCCTTCGGAGCGGAAACGCTCATATCTTGAGCTACGGACATCCGATTGACGTGCCGTCAGCTTTGTTGTGTTCCTCTTAGTGAGACGGATCTTTTGGCATACTCCGCATGAGGTTTGGACGCAGGTGGAGTACGGTCGGGTTGGTTTTGCCTTAAAAACCAACCGGGCCCCGGGGACGAAAATGCCAATAACTCTCAGACCGGGCGTCCGATCGACGCGCCGTCTATTGCGTTGAGTTCCTGTTGACGATACAGAACTTTTAGATACATCAACTCTGGACTTTGTGACAGTTGATGTATCAGCCTCTCGGCTCGTGGAGCGGATCCTCCGAATGAGCTTGCTGTGTGCGGGAACCCTAGTGCTGGTTGCGACTGTTACTGTGACTACTACTGCTACTACTGCTACTGTGACTGCGACGACGACAGTACAGAGATCCTGTGTGGATTCGACGACGACGACTTCAGCACTCAGCGATCCTACGTGGATCAGTGCTACAGGTCCTGTGTGGGCCCGATCCCCTGTGGGTCCTATCCTGTGTGGGTCCGCGCTCAGCGGTTCTGTGTGAGCCAGCGCCTACAGGTCCTGTGTGGGCCCGATCCTGTGTGGGTCTTTGCGGGGGTTAGTTACCTATCGATCCTTCGTGGGTCCGACGACTTAGATGGATCAGAGATCATCTTTATCGTCCTTTGGTTAGTTACCTATCGATCCTTCGTGGGTCCGACGACTTAGATGGATCAGAGATCATCTTTATCGTCCTTGAAGAAGTATACCTGTGTGAGCTGAATCTGTTGCTTTCCTGTGTGGATTGTGTTGTGCAATCCTGTGTGGATTACGTTTTGCTTTCTTGTGTGGAATACGTTTACTTTCCTGTGTGGACTGAGTTGTACTTGGTCTCGGAGGTTGGAGCGTATTTGAATTTGATGACTTAGGTATATGTATGGGCATATATCTAAGCAGAGTCGGTTGTTACTTCGTGATTGTACCTTTCTTCGTGGTTTATCCTTTGTGGATTTGAGAGACCTTCATGGGTCTCGGGGTCCCTACTGAGTAGTTTATACTCACCCCTGCACGGGCTTTGCCCGCACTACGTTGTGTTGGATGCAGACGACGGACAGCGTTGACCTTAGCTGAGGCTTGCAGAGCGGGACGGTACCCGGAGGTGGACTACTGGGCGGGACGTGCACGGAGCGGACGGCGGGACCCATGGAGCAGAGGAGCTATCTGTACCCACCCTTCAGGTGGGATTTCCAGTGGACAGCTCGGAGTAGCGGCTTTTACTTTTCAGTTGCTGTTTTCCCTTTCGAGTTGTACTTTACTTTCAGTTTGAGTTTGTATTCTGGCCCATTTACTTTTCCACACTTTCAGTTGTACTCTGCTTTTGTTTAGTGTTTACTTTCCGCTTGCTTACTCTATGGTGTTTGTTTACTTTACAAAGGCAATGCCTTCCCTTTTTACCGGGATTTACGCCTTGGTGCTAGTCACCAGCCCCTGGCCTATGGAAGGCGGGCTTGGGGTAGTCACGGCACGGACCCCGAGGGCGGGTCGTGACATAATTACTGCATCATCATTGTGTCATAAATATACTAACATATTTAATGTCTAAAAATTATAAATAAAATACCATTATATATGAAATAATTTTATATTTCTAATGAATATATATAATGTAATTTATCTTATTTATAACCCTATATTAAAAATGTTTTAGTAATTATACTTTGATTATATCTACTTTAAACCTTTTTGAATTAAATACTAATAAATGTCCTAATATAATCCAAGTGGACCAAAAAGGATCATATTTTATTCATAATTTTGTTTTTGGTTGAATTATACTTATCTAATAGAATTAAGACATGTATTAGGGTAATAATAATATCATTTTTTCCCTTAATTATCATATTTACATTTAACCGTGGTAAATAAAAGTAAAAATTTACTATTCACCCAATAATATTTTTACCTTTGTGAACCAAATTTTACTCCTTGATATTAACCGTGTCTCTCAGATTTATGAAATTATACTCACAGAAGTGATAAAATTATGTTTTATGTGAATTTGCAAATTCTCATCGCAGATAGGTAAAAGACTGTGAAAAGTTCAATAAAATTATTATATATCTAAAATTATTTTAAAATGACTAATTAATTAAATTGAAATTATATAGGTATAATGTATCTATTTTGACCTAAAATAAATTTAAATAAAATAAATAATTATTTAAATAAAAATTCGGTTTTAAACTATAACTCAGTGTTTTCACTATTCATCAAAAATTAAACGTTTTCAGAAAAATACCAAAACTTCAACCTAGGATAATTTCGATATTCCGAATCCAAAAATGATTTCTATTTTTCCAAATTCAAAACATTGAAGTTTCATTTATTAATTTAAAATTAATTTTTGTTGTCAATACAAAAAGCGTGTTTTTCAGAAATAATAACTATCAAAATATTGACACTATCTTTTTTCCAGTTTAAATGTGAAAATTATGTCCATTGACCAGAATTGGATTAAATGGTAAAAAGATAATATTATTATACTTTAAAATCACTCAAATTAATATTTTATTACTATTAAATACTTCTATTAAAAAAGTAGTTTTTAATTAAAATTTTTTAATTTTCACAATTCACCAAAATATGAAGGTTATCAGAAAAACAGAAAAAATTTATTAAAACATAATTATTATGTCCCGATTCTAAATAAGAATTTTATTTAGTCAAAATTAATATATAAAAGTATCATATATTTGATTTAAAAAGGGTTCACCATTAAAATTCTATGAAAGTGCATTTTTGGAAAAATACATCTTTTATCTGAAAAAATTAATTTGTTCTTAAATTATGTCTATGAAACTCATAATATGGATTATAAAATTTTAAGGATTTTATAAAGTTTAAAATTATGTTAATAATATTCATAACCTCTTTTGAACGACTAGTTTTGTATGTCGTGGTGCGCTTGAACTCAGTGTTGCGTGTAGTGCATGTTATTGAATTATTTTGAAGAAATAATGAACTATAAAATCTGGGGGTGCTACATTCATTTCTACCCATATCTCCAATACATGTGATAGATATGTTGAGATTTATCCTTCATATAAATACATTTGACGTAAATCTTTTTATTATAAGATAGATTGTGACCCCTAGATCTATTATCTTGGTAATAACTAGAAAATCTCATTCCCATATAATCCACCAATATAACATGCTATATGGGTTTTATATTTCAAGTATGGATTCCTATAAAATCCCTAGACTATGATAAAACCATACTATTTAAATATATATATTTATTAAATTTAATTACTATAAGATATGTACTGACCCTTGGATTTTCCATTAGGTTCATAGTCATAAATTTGATCACTAGTAAAATCCCACCAATCATATGGTATCCTCATTCACATTATGAATTTTAATATTAGATTCCATGATGGGGTGATATAGTTTCTTCTTGAACTATGTGTGCATTTATGCTTGTTATCACATGATTTATAGTGATACTCATATCGCATATCCTAGTCCCAAAAACAAACATCCATTCCATTCATTCAATATATATAATATGGGGATTAAATATTAATGATTCCTACTAGATGCATCCTCTTATCCCTTTCAAGGTTTCCACCCTCAGTCTGTATAGTTTTCTCTTATGTATGGGAAAAATATTTATATAGGTCCATAAAAACCGAAATTGGTTTGATTTCTTTATCCTTATATAATTAATAACATTTTTCTCTAAATAGAATATCCTTAGACCACATTAACCATTATTTACCAAATTGTTCCTATAATTTCGATGTAATATTCCTTCACACCAGGTAAAATTTTCCCTTAACACCATATGTAAAACATCAATATTAATTGAAGATAAAAATCCTTAAAAAAAGTTTCACAATTAGTCATTGAAACATGACTATAAAATGTTTAAAAGTTTCATCCCATTTTAAGATACAAATATTTGTTTGGGGTATATTTTTTCATTAGGTTATATCTTTCCCTTTTGCAAGGATTCGTTTCTAGTGATGGGTTCATTATTCTAGTAAGGTGAATTTTTCTCCTGTAACTAGAATTTAATATTCAAATTTGGTAAAATATACATATCATTAAGCACAATACACATTTTCATGAAGTTATGTGAACTTAAAAACTTTACACTTTTGGTCAAATTATTATGGGATTTAATATAATAATCATTTGTACAAAATTTAATAACATTAAAAATATTCTATATTTGGGAAAATATTTATGAACATAAAAATAAGACTCATGATTATAGTTTAAATTATATGACCTTAAATAAAAAATTAAAAATAAATAAATGATTTGAAGGCCAAAATCCAAAAATGGGGGCATGAGAAAAAGTCATTTCACATCTCACTTACCCTTTGCTTTTCATGGATTAAGAAATAGTCAGAGCATAAATAAATAAAATTATATATAAATACATATCAGGATAAAAAACTATAAGGGGTGATTGGGTAATTACACATATATCCACTCATTAATAAATTCCCTTCCCTTTCATGGCATAAAAGAATACAGAGTTTATAAAATGATTAAACGAGACCTAATGGTTTGTGTGGTTAGAAACCCATAAAGAGATGCCTATAAAAATGTTAAATATAAACATTATATGAATATCAATTTTATGGAATAGGGAAAGGATATAGAAAAAATAATATAATTTTTCAAATATTTTATGAGTCAACAATTAGAACTAGAATAAGTCATGATATTCTTGCAGGACCCAATACTATAGGAAAATCGTAATCCAAACCCTCAAGACTCTATGCATGCAATTTCCAACTATGTAAAGATTATATAATCATTCACAACAAGATAAATTATTTACTTGAAACTCGTCCTCCATTTAAATTTATTATATACTCAATAAATTTTCTTTCATATCCCATCATCATCATAATAATTTTAATATCGGATGGTGTGACTTATTTGTGCTAAATTGCATCTTATAAATTCTATTACCTATGAATCCACTTAATATATTTGATTTATGAGCCATCCCTAACAAAAATAAGATTACCCATTATTATTATCTTAGAGATATTAAAATTATTCTGTCACGATTCCCATATATAATTCCATAACAATAAGTTTTTATTCTCCAATAGGAATCCAAAAAACATTCAACATATTCTAATAGCTTCCCCATTCATTATAATTGGAAATAGTGTGAATAAACTATCTGAAAAAAAACCCCTATGAGTTGTGAGTGGTAGAATTTCTTTTGTGTTGTTATGTAACCCATTGTGTGCCATTTTTTATTCATAGTGTAAAGGTCCACCTTCACCCCATGACATATTTCAACATGGTGTGACGGTGATCCTACCACTACAAATGGTTAGCCTATTATCACTTCCCATTATCTTTAATTGACTCCAAATTTATTATGTTATGATTGATACTTTATTTATCAATTTCTTTTATATAAACTACAATACCCTTGATGTAACACATTTATGAATCAAGTAAATTATCAATAAAATATTATTATTCCCCATCTTTTAACACTTTCATATATTGATATAAAATTTTTATGGAGAAAAACAAAACATGAAATGAAAAAACCCTCTTATAAACCGAAATCATTGAGTCATGAAATTCCTCTTGATGTCCCAAGTTCCACAAGTTTTTATACTTCTGTTAGAATACCCAAATAGATGAGATCATATTTTTCACATGGAAAATTTCAATAGGGAACATGATTCTTATTTACTAATCCAAGAATGCATGATAGGATATTCTATCCACAAATACTACAAACTACCTAGAGTGGTCTATTCTATATGATTAAATTCTCTAACATTATGTCGAATGCACTGAAATGTTTACTTGTTAAATGTTTTAGGATTCCACATTGGGTCTTTGAAAACAATACTCCACTTGGAAATAACTATTTTATTTTATTCTATGCATGATCAAGATCAGTGAAAAGTCCCCTTACAAAAACAAAACGTTTCATAGTTTTTGTTCTCATTAGAAATATAGTTATTTATAGATCACTTATCAAAAAACCATCCAATAAATCATTATTTTAAATGAACTATTGTATTATAGGATCTAAATTTACTTCATGAAATCTACATCATCTATATATTAGGACAATATATAAAAAAAACATGTATCTCTTATAAAGTTATAATCTATATGGGCCTCTTCTATATATTATCCTATAATATAATAAAATTATTTTATTGATCACTATGTGCGGATTAATTCATATTTTCATAGGGAATGTATCAAAATTCCAATGGTTTATCTTGTATCTAGAAACAAATTCCACTTTCATTAAATTCCCTTGACCATTATATAATTTTATCTCTCTAATTCATATGATACTTCCCTAAAATAACCCTATGATAAGACATAAAAATTTTTATTTCCATTATTACTCATGTTTTAACCATATGCCTTGATTTGAACTTTCTTCTTGGAATCCACAAAATCATGTAGTCAATTCTTCCTAGTTATCAGTAAAAAATAATTTTTTATTACTCATAGAGATATCAAAATCATTGAGGAGATTATTTCTCTTGGAACATCAAATGAATTAAGTCTATTATTCGATTTAGTGTATTCAAAACCTCATGTCGACTAAAGATATCAAATTACCCAATTTTATTATTCCTTATTGAAAATTAATATAATTGATTCAAATATCCCACTTTTTATTGTAAAATTTCATGAGTTGATTATTCCTCACAGTAACATAAAAATCCTCGATTCCAATAAGAATCCTGGAAATTCAAATTCTTTAATATGACGTTATATTATTATTGATAATTATCTTGATGTTTCATCCATGAGAAGATAACTGATTTTCAAAAAATGAGACAATGTGATTTATCATAGCTCAATATAAAATTATAATAATTTTAAATGAATCAGATTCTAGTGATATTCATTTTTAGTACAATAAAGTGGAATACACTTAATCATGTTGACCATAATATGAACCCAACATGGATAACATGCTCCGAGTTGAATATGAAGTGGTGTAACACTTGATGAAGAATACTCCAATGAATTATCCATGTGTCATATAAATAATTACACATCGGGTAGTGGGTGCCCTTAAATAAATTATTTAATCTAGTTTTGTGGTTGTGAGAGACACTCACAAAGATTAGGTCAGTTATTTAATCCATTATTGGAGAAAATATTGATTTAGTCATTAAATATAATTATGTAACCACTTCGGGAGTCCATCATCCATAGATAACACATTATAATAGTTAATACGATAGCTAACATTGATGTTAATTTATGAATCACTGACTTGAAAATTCTGGAGAAAAAAAGTAATTATGAATACGAGGTTGTGGTCATTTTATGATTGAATTTTACATTGGATTTTTTTTCAAATTAAAATATCTTACCAATATAGATATCAGATATATGACTTGATTTGTGTGTGTGTGAACCCTACCTTATCTTCGAAGTTTGGCACCAACCAAATAAATTGATCATTTATATTGATTAATTATTGTTCAATTTTATAACAAAATACCTCACATGACCAACATTTTGACCAGGTAGCTCATGCCTAGTTTCATTTCTAAATATTGACACAAAAATGTTGTGGTTTCCTATACCCTTGGTCTTGGATATGGTTCCATCAACACATACAATACATACTTGCTTCGATAACAACTTTATATTACCAGATGTAGCTATCCCATAATTACATGTCATAAAAAATATCTCATTAAATACATTTCAAAGACCACAAAGGATTAAAGATTTACTAAAATAGGATAAAAATTCATCTAAATTATCCTATGTCGTTCTAAATTATATTAATTTGTTCACTATATTTAAAAATACTTGGTTAAAAATACTTCATCACCGTCTCCCATAAATTACGTCCCCATGCTATCCTTTTATGAGTATCATGTGTAAAAGTTATTTATATAAACTAGGGAAAGGAAACACATGAAAGTGGTGATATGAAATGATTAAAAAACTAATCATACAAATGAAGCTATTAGAAAATAATCATGTTATACATTTATGGCCTAAATAAATAAATCGCATGAATAGATAATCAACTAAAACTGAGAGAATTCCATATACATGAATAAATTGATAAGGTAGATATTATTAATAATGATCTCATACTAATGTAATACATAATTCATGATATCAATAACATTATTTCAAGGACCTATAACAAGAAAATGTACTTATATGGGTATTGTATACACCATATCCCATGTTTTTTGTCTCACAAGACTGGTTGATACAAAAATGGGTTTTATAATTATGATCCACTCGCATCTCTTGTTTATGAATAAAGTATTCAAAATATTATTCAATAAGACATTTCATGAAAATATCTAAGGAACCTCTAGAGAGTGAAAACATAGTGATTTATGTGTTAAAAAATACAGAATAACAGTATATAATCAACCTAGTTTATCAGTAAATAATATTCATGAATTACAATACATTTCCCAATATCAATAAAAGGGATAACACGATCATAACCCATATAGAGAAAGAATGCTTATGTTAAATTTACCTATACTAAACATTTTAATAATAATTTTAATTAGATATCAATATAAGGTATTCTTGTATGTTTCCCAATGTTAGTAGAGTAACATTATATATAGGTGAAAATCATGAAATCTAAATTATATAGAATTTTCTGTTCACACCATATGGATCAATGAGTAGATGGTTAATTCACTACTGAAAACATGGTCATAAAAGAACCAATTAAATTAGGTGTATTGATTCAAAAGAATATTTTCACAGTGTAACAAATGATATATAAGTGGATGTTGAAATATATGAAGACCTTATTTTAAATGAATTGTTGAACAGTACCACCCAATAAGAAACCATGAAAGGATTACATGGTACCATGAGTTAATTATATTAATATAAGAATATACATTAGATTATAAAATATGTTACACAAACCCTGATAGGATAAAATTTTTTTAAAAAAAATTATTGATAAGTTGAAATGAAAATATAAAAGAGATTTTAGAAATCATTTTAAACATTGACATAGAAGACAATTTAATTGGTCACATTTGAAGATATTTTATTCAATAGTTGAAGTGAAAAATAATTTTAAACTGTTATATTTTAAAAATAATATCCAATAATTTGGCTGAAAATACACAATATTAATCAAGGGAAAATTAGGAGAAAAATATAGAACATATGAATGTGAATACAAAAAATATTTTAATATCATGAAAAAGACCCTTCTTCAAAATTCATATTTTATATATATTAATATAAATTATTTGGTACAAAAAAATATCTTCCCCATATAGGTAGATAAATTATCATAAAATCCAAAATTATGGTTGGATAACTCATGAATAGAATAAATAATTTCATGAAGAAATATTACAACTCAATTAAAGGATTGATTAGTTAACAATATACGTTGTATCAAAAACAATCCTTGAAATATAAAATAATAAAAAAATTGGTTTATGTGGTACAAATATAAATAAATAAATTACAACAAAATATAACCAATAGATAGAATTTACACAACTTATATGAAATAATTAGAAGATAAATAATCATATCCCAATTAAGGAAATTTGACATACCAAATTTCCTCACAAATGGGGTAACAACTAAGTCAAAATCAATTTTATGAATATGAAAATTTTAGGATTAATATTTATCATGATTAAAAAATATATTTGACTAATATACATCAATTTTAATTGATTATATCATTCAATTAAATGCATGGTTCATTAGATTGATTTGTCTCATGGAATTAATGATCGATAGAAAGAACCCATACGACGTGAATAAAATTTTAAAATAATCCCCTGAAGTAAGGGTCTTATAATAGAACATAAAATTGAAATATTAGAAGCAAATTTATGATATTTTATACAAAATAGTTAATATATAAACCACAAAAAATAAAATTACGTTCATAATTCAAAACACGTCTCAAAGAAAGGAATTTGTTTCCAAAACCCTTATCTCAATCTAGATTAATTATGCACCTCTACAAGAAAATACAAAACAGTTAAAATAAAATAAAATAATATATAAAAAATATCTTTTTAACAACTATAACCCTATATTACCCTCATTAACAATCAATATATAAATATAAATAATATTTAGTTGTTTCATATTTTGATTAAAAAGTGTAAGTAATATTTATCGCTATAAACTAATTTCATAAAAATAGTGTTAATATCTATTGTTTATTAAAATTAAATCACCATTATAACATCTATGTTTCTATAATTTAAGTTCCAATATTATTTATAAAGATAAAATTTCATTCTATTGTTTTTAATCTATACAAACCATGATGATGAAATCAATGATCATCATGTTTTGGTGATTCTTAACAAACTGGATGTGTTTTTTTAATTAATGTGTTAATGTTGATATAAAACTACTAGAACCAAAAAAATATTATATACATAATTATATAACACTAAATAAGTAAATAAGTTTTGATATTCTCTCATTACATAAATTAATAGTATTTCTCAAGTGCGTGGTTAAACCAACCAAAACATGAATCTATCACGATTGGTGGACGATTGTAAAGTGGTTTAGTGGTAATATTATTATACCATAAGTATAAGAGTATAAATTAGTGTTTATAAGTGTGATATATTAAAATTTTATATGACTATACACACAATATAATTTATATTATGTAATTACAAATAATTAAGAGATAGTTTTCTTCTTAGTTCTCCCATTTTCAACCATTGAATTAACAATAACCATTTGTTAATCATATAATTTTATATGTTCTTCAATTTGTCCCACTAGAAAATTAATTATATATTATAAAAAATATTTATTATTTAATTCCATCCACATGGCCATCTAAATAATAAATTTATGAAAGAAATGTAAATCAATAATTCCATGGAGGTTGTAGTCCACACATTAACATAGTGGACTATTTAACGTTCCAAATAATGTGATAAAGGATAAATATGGATTACTATTTTGTAATCATAAAATTAAAGAATATCTAAATTATTTACAAAATTTACCTTTAATTGCATAATTATATGGTTCTAAAGGAACAAAAAACATTTTCGTGTCGCGGAGGGGTAGTGTACACGAAACACAAATTATAGATCTATTTTTCATAAAAAGAAAGAGAAATTTGATTAATGATTAACACCATAATATAATAATATTCATTTTATAAAAAATACGTATATCAATAATAGGAATTTAAAAATTATTTTAGGAAATTAAAAATATTAAATAATGTAGTGATGTAAAAATGATTACTCAAGCTGAGCTATTTGAGTTTTCTGTGGAGTATCACACGGAAATGGGTATAATAAGATAATTTATTGTGAATATAACATGAATTGAGTAAAAAAGTATTATAGGGGAAAAATATTGTATGGTTTTCTTAATGAAAGTTATTTTTTTGGTGTTCCATTAGGGGTGGTGGGAGGCCCCTTTTATAATTGGTGAGAATGGATGTTTTGTAAATATTACAACTCATTATAAAGGGATCAAATGTTAATAAAGTAAATTGGATAAAAAATTATGAAATAATAGAGTGGAAAAGATATAAGCTATATAAAAACAAAATAAATCAATTTAAATAATTTATTAACATGTTGGACTTTTTTCCTCTAACGTTACTTAATTTTACTATTTTTTATCCTGATAAATAGTTTTTTAATAGTTAATTTATGCATTTTACCCAAAATAAAATGATAAATGTTATAAAATTTGGAACTATTACTTCCAAATTTTAAATAAATATCATTTTATTAGATTTTTTAAAATTTTAAAAAATAAATTTTTACATAATAAAAGATAATTTATTTAAAAAAATTTACATATTACTTTTGTTTCTAAAATATCAAATATTATTTTATAAATTAACAACAAATTTTTAAAATTCTAAATTCACATATAAAGTACAAATTTGTTCTTAGAAAAATAATTCATGAATTTCATTTCAAACTTATATAAAAATAATTTCATAAAAGTCTTGTTATTTTTATAAATGATTTTTACATCTAAAATTATTTTTTTTGAAAAATCACAAATATTCACATTAATAAAAAATTATTATTATTAACCAAATAAAATAGTTCATTTAGTCAAATATATTTTCTAAATTTTATAAATTTCAATTTTAGATAAAATGGAGAGATTTAATGAAATACTATTTTTACATGAAAATAGCTTTTTATGAATATTAACAAATCTCATTCATATTTCCTATAATTTACTAATTTATTATTTATTAAAAATTATAAATACCAACTATATTTGATTATACTTATTCGCATGCTTATTAAAATATAATTGCATATAACATAAAAGTGTAATATTTGGAATAAGGGAATTTTAGGTATAAAATGAAAATTTTCATCATATTTGCTATACCAATTGATTTTTATTCTTATTAAAATTAGCCTTTATTTTATTTATTTAAATATTTTATTATGAGATAATTTAAATTAATTCTCTCTAAGAAGGCATCATGGTTTTTACAATCATACATAATATTTATATTTTTCACTAAATACATCACGGTATTGTTCTAGTTAAGCGTTTTGTGTAGATCAAGTTATATAAAACATTTGAATATTTTAAAGGAAGTAAAATATTAAATTCTTGGGGTGTTATATAGGTTACTAAATGATGTTTTTTCTCATTGAAGAAGTTTTGTATTCATTCCTATAAGAAATGCTTGGTCACCCTGAGTTATTACGAGTGGTTACAACCCATTGATGGGAACCTATTACTTGTATTATCAATATAAGGACTATTATAATTGTTATTTCAACAAAAATGTATAAATTAAAGAATTATTCCCAAGTAAACCTAGGAAATAGAGAACCTGAGTACATAGTACCACAATTCAGGTTATTTTAAAATAAAAACCTATGGATCTATAATAGAAAAGTCAATTCATATGCAGTCTAAATTGGAGTAGAATCGGATTAAAAATAAAACATATCCACCACCCCATATTGTAACATAATCACCTAGACACTAGACCATAAAGGAGATGAATCACTTGGGTGACCAACCACCTGGGCATTAAAGAAACTATAACCCTCATATCTTGGTAACTAATTAAATATATTAGAAATCCATTCAACTTGTAACCTCATTTGGAGTCACAACTATACCTAAATGGTATTACTGGTAACCCATTCACCCAAGTTACCAACTTGGTCACCCATTAGTCCGCACCATGAGATTTTCACGCATACACACTCTGTTGGTGTTAGTGAAAAGTTGTGGTTTTTGGTTATAAACTAGACCCCTCTATTTCTTTCACTACCCCCCATGAAAAATATAGTTTTTCACCATAACCATTTTACACATGTTTAAATGGGATTTGAGTTTTCATTATTTTAATCTATAACTTTATCATGATAATATTTTGAAGGACGATATACCAATCCGTTTTTCAAAATCAATTAGTTGATATCCTCCAATTGGTTTACATTATATTTCATGTGTCAAGATCCTCCAATTGGTTTCATAAAACATTAAGGAGTCAACATTCCACTATTTCCATATGGAGGTCAAATGAATCAATATATTCCTCTTATTTTTTTCAAAAACCATGATTCATGATTGTCCATTATCTCCATGAGATCCATGAGACATGATTATCCTCTTGGTTCCCTCAAAATACCTTCATTTGAGATCCTCCAATTAGATACCTAGAATTCAATGATTTTATATTCCCATCAATGTTTCATAATGTGGCTTGAGTAAAGAAGTTTTTTATAATGACATCAATATATCCAACCTAATTCAAATTTCTGATTAAACTAGAAATTCTATTTAATGTGTATGTCCAACACCAACCCATTCCTATGTAACTATAACTACGTTTTAAACTACACATGAATATAATGTACCAATACATGATCATATATTCTTTAACTTAAAAGGAACCACTATATTCCATGTCATATAAACTTAATATGAATGGAAATTATAATTAGGTGGCTCCAAAAAATATGTGTTATAATTCCCTTCATTAGGATACAACAAAATTCCCTTTCATATCCCTGATACTAACTGCAAAACACCTAATCTCTCCTTTATATATAACCCAACTCCTCCATAGATATAAATAAACACCATTATACCTAACTATTCTTCCCAATTCTATATATTAAAAGGACAATTTAAAAATGATAGAAAATATAATTCCAATAGGAACATTCATGTTAAATGTATGTTTCCAATTTATAAAGTTCACAAAAGGGTAACCAGTATTATCAATAAGAAGGATTTCGGAAAAAATTATTTAATATATAACAAAGAGTCAAACTAGACATAAAAACACTTTATGGTATCAGACAAAATCACATCTTATATCATAAAAAAGGTGATACCTTCACCCCCTTAGTGATTAAGTTGTCTCCTTACATCAGAAAAAGGGAGTGTTTCCTGAAACATTAATTATAAAAATGGGCTCATAATAAATGAAAATATTAAAAAATATCTATATAAGTATTGTATATAGTTATGTACAATTTATTCTGGTATTAAGGGAACTTTATAGGTGTAAAAATGGGTTTATGTATGAAATATTTATAACCCTGTTTTCGTAATATTTTACAAATTGTAGGAATCAATAAAAGCCCTTGGGTGATCTACCAGGATGAATAACTTACATTTTTCATGAATAATGTTCTATATATATTTTCATTGTAAAAATTTGGAAGTAACTCAATTGAATGACCATTTTTAAATTATCTAAATATAGAAGATTCTACAAATTGACTATGGGACATATTCAAAACAATTAAATAAATAAAAAATTAATAATTGGGGGAAATGATGTGAATCGAAGGAATCTATAAATGGGAGACCATGTTATATAATAATAGGAGTTTTATAAATAAACATTACTCTTGAAGGGTATAAAAAAAATAAAATCAAGATTCTGTTGTAATATTTTTATAAAGACCTTCAATATAAGAGTTTTGAGTACCTAGAGAGATATAAGTGATGAGATATAGAGATAGAATGAAGACTATTGAATATTATGTTAATAATTATTTATTTTTCTGTGGAATTAGTGAATTTTCAATATAGTGTGGATAAAGGTGACGAAATGTATTTCTCAACGTACTATATTTGACCCTAGATTAATGTTATTTAATCAATTGTTCTTTATAATTTATATATTGATCAATAATTATATGACCACACGTAAAATGTGATATAGGGAAATGGGAATCCAAACATAATGAATAGACCCATGAAAATTATATTAAATCCAATGGGACTTCTAAGGTTCTTAGTGAAAACCTAATTACAGATATTGGTTTGTCACACTACTCTTAAGAGATGATAGAAACCTCATAATGACTATTATTCCTTAGAGTAAGACCTTTTGTGACTCTAAGAGGAGAATCATTTTAATTGGTGATGTTTCAAACACTATTATATCATAAATTATCATCCTACCATCATTATCAAATTGAAATTGACGATCTCTCAAATTTTCACTTAATCATGTAGAAATGTTTGGATTTTTAACTGGTATTTGTGTTACAATGTCTATGTTTCATGGAATGGGAGTTTGTGTAACATTCACTACACTAAAAATGGAAGTACTACATTGTTGATATATATTATGGATTGCAATATTAAATTATCATAAAAAAATTTATGATATCCATAGTGATTTTCTGATTATAGTAAAATTGTTATTAGTATAATGTATGTTCTGATGTTTATTCATATATGATTTAGTGTGAATCTACCACTACAAAAAAATTAATTTCTAGGGAGGAATAAAATGATTATATTACAACCAATGTAATGATAGATTATATATTTTTCATATTAATTAATATTTATGAATTAGATAGTAATTTTAAATTAAAATATATGTTATTTCAAACCGCATCCAAAAGATGCTACAATAATTTTCTTCAAAATCTAGTGTTGCACGAAAAACTGAGTAACACTAAAAATTTTATTCTATTAATATTATTATTTTAAATTAATTTGACCTCCTACTCATTATATTTTATTTTTTGAATAGGATTAACTATATTATGTTTCCAAAATTTTATGAATAGTTTTTTTGTTCATGAAATATTTTTCAAATGCATTATATGAGAATAAATATGATTTAATTTTTAAAAGCCTTATTTTTTAATGATAAATTATATTGTATTTTTCGGAAACATAAACATTAAAACTGAATTTTGATACTTTTATAAATAATATTTTAAAAAATAAATTAATTTTTTGATATTTTTTATCAAAATTTATTATTGGATCATTTTTTGTATTTTTCTAAAATGTTTCATTTTTGGTAAATATTAAATAATAATAAAATTTAATTTAAATGTGAATTTTCATCTAATTTATTTATATAGTAAAACTATGTATTAAATTTTTTTATTTTATAATTAGTAAAATTTTACATATATGAATCCAAAATTTCACATTGGGTCAATTTTTATGTTATATATTGATATGAACACTTTGAAACATTTTAAACATATTAACATTAAAAAAATGCTTGGTCGTCCTGACTACATGATTAATTCTAAGTTAATTTTTTCCACATCAGTGAATATAATTTGAAAAAAATTATAATGTTTTTCGAATCAACATAATTTATTATATATAATAATTTCAACATTTCTTTTGAAAAAAATATTACTTAAATGATTCAAAATTAATTACAGTGATTAAGTGAAAACTTGTTTACTTAGTTGTTAAACATTATTGTCAACTAAAAAAATTGATGAGAAACATGTAAAAAACCCTTTTGGATAGTAATTATTTGATTATCCTAATTTTATAAATTATTTATTATTATTGGTGGAAGCTGATTTGAGGGAGAACTCCCAATAGTGTTTACCTTTTTATATTTATAATAATGTCACTATCTTCTATAGAATTTCACACACCTTACTCACATCTTTACACCTATCATGACTTTTTATCTGCCAAAACCATCCCAAATAAACCCCAAAAATACCTCATATCATCATTGAAGCCTCATTTTTGGGGGAAAATAAACCAAGAAATTCTTTTGGTTCAAACTAAAAGTTTTACCTGAAGGTGAGACAACATTCTTCAACACGATATTTTCTTTTCTATCATTCTCCACCCAATAAATTATTCTTATTAAATTTTTATATAAGAAAATAAGTATCCTAAATATACTTATATTTTTTAATGTTATGGTTAAAACATAAATGTACACAACATTTCATTAAATTTGTTACTAAATCACCATTCATGTGTACGACGGACGACCACCTTGTGAAATGATGTTTTTTCATTTTTATTTTACCACCTATAATTCATGGGAAATAGGATTTAAATTCTATATTTATATGATATTTATTATATGAAATATTTATTAATACTTATATAATTATTTTATAATCCATACATTAATGATTTTCATTTTGAGGGGATATGATGACATCGTTTACGGACGTGTGGACTACTACTTCTCCAGAGTGATGTGATACAACAACACATTACGTAGAATGTATCCAGTATGAGTTTAATAAAAATATTTTATATAAATAAAATATATATGATATTCATTAAATATTAACTCTTTAAAAATATAATATATAATTTTCAATTAACAACTTTTCACGCACACAAAATGTGATTATGTCGTTCATGGACATGTGAACTACCACCTCCTCAAAGCGATGAGATTCCTTTCACATCATAATAATTATATATATAAGTATATATGGTTAAAAATATTTTATTTATTTTATAACTATCATTATGTAAAGATTAATTTTACTTACATTCCTTTTATAATTATCATTGAAAAAAGGGAAAATTACTCATGCGTACGTACAAGTTATCGTCTCTATCATTATAACGTAGGTTCATTGTTCATAACCATAATTCAGGTTTTTTTTAACTATAATTTATATATAAATATTATAATTATTTCATGAATATTATTTTGTAGATGTTTCAATAATGACCTCTTTGACATTTCTTGACCTACCAAAGTTGTTTTTGACATATAAACCTAACGGTGTCATAATACCCAATGTAAAATTAATTATTTAAGTATTTGGATACAATATTTTAATAAGTGAAATAAAAAAATGAATAAAACATAAAATTCTGGTAAATAATGTAAATAATTAACAAAGTTTTATCATTCTCGAAGATAAAGGCACATGTTGCATGTTGGACTCAAGGTAAGGTACATCGTATGTTTTTCATTCATTGAAGAAATTATTGATGATATACGCCTTTATTATTTTATAAGGTGTATATACATACCCATTGACATATCTTATCTTGCATTTATTTATTATCATGTTATTTAATGTTTTTTTAAATGGTATTATTTCTTTCTCTTTTGGATTTAAAAATTTCAATGTGGTATGGGACACTTTTATTTTAATTTTTTTTTAATTTTTAAAGATTTAATATCGAAATAATTTTCACCCTGTAAATATTGTTGATATTATTTTATATATTTATTTATAAGGATATAAATGTAATATAAAGGACATTTTATGTATATTTGGTTATTCGTATTCCTCTACTAAATTTCATATTTTTAAAATAAAATTAATCCCTTCTATTCCTTTTTGGGTATTTTGTTATTGAATATGGTTTTTTAAACAAATTGATTATTTAAATAACATAAAATTTTTTGTTGTGATTGAAAATGAAATGTTATGAGTGACATGTTAAAATTAAAATTATTTTATTTTTTATGATAATATAATTGTACTTGGACATTGGACTGGTGGTTACATGATAAACCAATGATGTGTGGTTCTATGAAAAACCAATGATGGGTGGTTCCAGGATAAACCAATAACCTTTTCTACCACTCTAATTATTTTTATATGAATTTTGAATGTATGGTTATTTCATTTGTAAGAGTTACATGTTTGGAAGATGACCACGTGGTTATTCCATTTTTGAAAAGTATAATGAAGTCCTAAAATACAATTGTTTTATTTTTTATATGTTTTTATGGTAATCTGTGATTAAAAAAAGTTTAATAAATGAAATTTTTTTAAAATTTATTTATTTACTACTTCATAAGGGAGATAATTATTACATTATGATAAATTTTTCTTGGTTTTGTTTTGTTTCCACATGTTTAACATTTATCATTCCATTTGTATCCCTTGCTGAGATTTATGTTCTCAACACACATTTTCAAATATTTATTCATTGGATTTAAGGATGGGTAAAGTAATCAAAGGGTTCATGTTTGAAAATACAGACATGTTTTCATAAAATAGAATATGATTTTTTTTAATATATTATATAAATAGAAATTATTGATACTGATCTAGAATGTCCACAATGTACTTCATGTTTTTTTAATGTATGAGTTTTGGTCGAATTCTATAAATGTATAATCCTAAAAGGAACCACAATGTGAAATGAATTAATATATACACTAAAACTCAACATTGTGTAAATTTTAATCTCAAGGCCTTATATTTGGAATTATAAAAAATATTTAGGTAACTTTGGAGGATAAGACAATGTTAATAGAATTCCTTAATATGATATTACTTTATAGTTACGTTAGAATGATATATTATTTAAATATTAAAATTTTTCATTATCTAATGTTTTTTTGTTGAGAATGGTCTTCCATATAAATAATAATAATTTTGTAAATGGGAGTCCTCGTGATGTAAATGTCCTTCCATATTAGTATCCTGGGATGGTTATGATTTTAATAGAATAATTTATTTACTGATGGTTCAATTGACATAAGATCTAAATAGTAGTGGTATCCATTCAAGAGTGTATCCAGATCTACTATAGGGTAACATGATGTTAGTGAATCATTATATTAGAAAACATCCCTAATTATTCAATAGATTATTTGACCATGTTCTACCTTAAGAATGATAAAATATCTAGAACATTTATTTTAAGTCTTGGGTTGTTCGGATCACCAAAAGGTAACTAGTATATTACTTCATTGTTAGGTTATGATAACTATTGGTGTTCAATGGTAAGTATTATTGGTGAATTTAAAAATATTGATGGCTTCTATTAGGATTAATTTATTAATATTTTTACTAAGAATATATTTTCTAAGTTTGTTCGACATATAATATAAAAACCAATCTTTGATATGTTTTTGGTTTTGTTTATAAATGAAATTTTGGTATATTATATAATTCCATATAAGTATTAAATAAATCTAAGGGGTTTTTTATAACAATATAAGAAATTAAAATTTATGGATAATTTTGATATTTTAATGTATGGCTGAATACTAGTTCATTCCTTGGACATGTTGTTCTAGATATGGAATAATCATTGACCCTTCTAAAATTATTGATGATAAAGAATATAGAAGTCCCAAAAATATCACCATGATTAATAGCTTTCATATATTATCAGCATATTAATGATTATTTTTTGAAACCCATTATTGGTTATCTAGTCCACTAACCATGTTAAAATTAATGGGAGTTAAGATCATCTGGATAGAATAATGTGATGTTTATTTTCATGAAATTAAATGAAGATTGGTTAATCCAATATTTTTAATCATACCTTCCAGAAATTGTGTATTTATCATATATAGTGATTCTTTGATCAGAGGACATGGTTTTTTTACTAATGAATTATTCTTAGGTAATTTATTCAGCTTCACATTAGTTGAAACCTCATGAGTTATATTAAATGACATATGATTTGGAATTAGGTATTATTTTATCAATTATAAAATTTAGAGGCTCATTTATATGGATTAAAATGTGAAAAATATATTGATTACAAATGTTTCAAACAAATATTCACTAAATATTAAATGATCATGAGACATATAATATGGATGAAACTAATCAATGATTATGATTGTATGATTCATTATGATCCTGGAAACGAACAGAGGTGGATGATGCTTTGAGTCAAAAAGATAATTCTATATTAACCATGTTTTTTTGGAATGTTCATATATGGTTAATGATTTGATTGATTTCTTCCAAGAAGTTGGGGATGCATGGAAATCCTCTACTTTGTTTCAAAATTCGATGCATCAGAAATTTAGAGAAAAAAATATGAGGGATCATAAGGTGTATTCATCTCTGAATGAAAATGTAGAAACTATTAAGAAGTGTAATTTTACTGATTTTAATATTGACGAAGAATGTGTTTTATGATTTTAAAAAAGATATGTGTGCCTTGTGAATCACAATAATGGAATGATTTATTGACTAAAGCTAAAAGTTATCCATTTTTTGTTCATCAAGGAAGAACTAAGATGAACAATGAACTATGGGATTATTACATATGGGATGGAAGGAAAAAAGATATTATAGAATTTATCTTAAAGTGTCTTAATTTTCTGAAGAATAATATATAATGATAGTCACCAAAAGGGATGATTCAACCTTTTCCAATGCTAGAGTGGAAATAGAATAATACAACAATGGATTTCATGGTGGTATTTCCAAGGAAATCAAGATGCAGTAATGAAATTTGAGTAATAATTGATTGATTAACTAAATCTGTACATTTCATTTCCATTTTATAAACAATATCTTAATATCATATTTCATGAAATTTTCTAAAGGATACTATCAGGTTATAAGGAGTACCCCTATCCATTATATCAGATTGTGATACTATGTTCACATATAAATTTTGGAATGGAATTCATAAGTCATTTGGTACTGAATTAAATATTAGTACAAACTTTTCATCCATAATGTGATACACTCAGAGGATGAAATTAAATCCTTGGAATATATTATTAATTCATTCTTATTGTATTTTATGGATATCGGTATTGACATATATCTTCATATGAGTTTGAAAATAGAAATATTTTTCATTCCAAAAGACAGAAGTCACCAATTGTTTCATTATGTGGAAAGAGGTTTCAAACAATAGATTTTTGGGATGATGTAGGTGAAAGGAATTTGATGTTACTATATTTTGGTAGAGGAAATAGTATTTAATTTTAATTTTATTCATTGAAACATAAATATAACATAGAGTGTGAATAAAATTTATATAGATAACTAAAGTAATGGGTTTTCTATCAAAATAGGTGATCACGTCTTCCTAAAATTTACTCTATCAAAAATTGTGATGTGTTTTGGTATGAAGTGGTAGATGATTAATTTATTCATGGGACCATATGAAATCAAATAGAAAAAAGGATTTGTTTCTTACCATGTGTAATTTCCTTCAAGTTTATCCTAAGTACACAATGTATTTCATGTTTCAATGTTAGGAATATATGTACCAGATTCATCTCATGTTATGAGTCCTAAAATATTTTAGGTGTAAGAGAATATTTCTTATGAGGAACAAAAAAATAGGTTCTTAACCATGTTGAGAAAGTGTTGGGTAATAAAAAATTCGCCAAGTTAATGTTTTATAGAAAACCCATATGGTTGAACAGATGAAAATGGAATATGAAAATTCTATGAGGGAAAATTATCCCCACTTATTTAATAAGTGAATGAAATTGCAAAGATGAAATTTCTAGAAGGTGGAAGGATGTAACGACCTCGAAAATGATAGAATATGTATTTTTAATATTTACTAATATTTTTGAATTAGATATTAGTTTAAAATAAATAGGTAATATATGTTCAATAGTGTTCATGGCATAAACAAATATTTTTCTTTGAAATATTTTGTTTCATGCAAAAATAAGTTATACCTAACAATAATATATGGTTGCTTTAATTATTTTAAATGGAATTTATCTCCTATATATTATATTTGAATGTGTGACTATGAATTACTAAACTATGTTTAAAATATTTTATGAAAAAATGAAAGTCACCCAATATAATTTATTTTCCTAATCCATTAATAAATTTGGTTTTATGCTAAAAACAATATTTTTCAAAAAATTACCTTCACCACCTTTTATGGTGAACATTCTTTAAAAATTAATGATTAAAATAACAAATTATATTTTTAAAAATAAATTTCATTTCTCAAATCATGATATCATAATATACTTTGGATGAAGTTATGATATTTTTCTAAGAAGTTTCACTTTGGGTGGTTAATACGTAATATTGAATTTTAATTGCAAACATCATTTTATCTAATTTATTTACATAGTAAAATTATATTTTTAATAGTTCTTAATGTTTAATTTGTTCAATTTTACATATATTAATCCAATATATTTCATTTTGGTCATTTTTCAATTTAATTAATATATAAAACCATCGCCGACTTTTGGACATATTCCCTTGAAGAACATGCTTTCTAGTCCCTTCAGCAGGATTAATATAAAACTAATTTATTCCCATTATGTGATTGTAATTATGAAAAATGGAATCCATATTTTGATTAATTTTAATTTCTGATTTCTAATATGTTAAAAAAAACATTTTGAAAAATATTAGTGAAATCAGTTAAACTTAATTATATTTATTAAGGTAAAAATGTGTTTACATAGTAGTTAAAATTTAATCATAAGTGGAAAATTAACCAGGAATCATAAAAAAACCCCATTGTTTGGAAATTATGTGACCATATCCCGTATTATTTCTAATATTTATCATTATTTGTGGTACATGATTTTAGAAATATATCCCATTTGTGTTTACATTTTTTATATTTACAATAATTTTACTCATCCTCCTCATTAAAAAGAAACCCATCGTTCCCACTTATTCACACATCTCAAGCCTTTTCTCATCAAAGTAAAAAAAAAATCTCATGAAATATCGGTTATAATACTATATTCCACAATTTTATATGAGGAAAAACCATGGATTCACTTTTGTGCAAACCAAAATGAGTTACTCAAAGAAGAGGTAACATTATTCAATAAAAAATTTTGTTTTATTTATTTCAACATGAATCAAAATATTTTATTCCATAATTATTTAATATATTTACTATCCAAAATATACTATTATTTTTTATATTAAGTTTTTGACCTACATGTAATGTCCCAGAAATTCAATATCATTTTTAATTATATACAATTATTATGAGACAGCGAAATCTGACAGCACGTGATTCTGAGGCCTGGAGTGCCCGGATTGATCCGTCGAAGTTTTTTTATGCTCAAATTGACGTGCGTAAGTAGTTTTCCTGAAAAAGTGGAATAACTATTAAATGGTTGCCTAGATTAGAAATCTAAGTGCATCTTTGCATTCAGAATGACGGGTTTACCCTAGGTGCGAATTGAGTTTGGTCGGCGCATGCCTCCTATGAGAAAACCCAAAAATTTCATAATCGTAAATAAAATAAATAAATAAATTATTTTATTTTTAAAATTATTACAACTCACAAATGGTAACTCAGATTGAAAATCTGATACAACCGCCAAACTCATGAGGGTATGCATTAGTTAGGTAGATATTAACTTTGGCCAGTGGGGGACACCAGTAAAAGATAGTTTTTGGCCGTAAATAAAATAATCAAGTAATAATTATTTTGTTTTAAAATAAGTAATTATTAAATGGTAACTTGGATTTGAAATATTATCGTAACTTTGGGTTCCTTGGGTCGTTTTTTCCTAGGAAGAGCTTAACCTCAACCGGCGAGTTTCAAGGGTGAATGAAAAAAATTAGAAACTTTTTTTAGGTACGATCAGTAAACGTGTGAGCGGTGTTTTCTAAATTTCAAACTGGAGCCCTAATTACAAATCCAAAGAAAATGTTGAACTTGTAGTGTCAGGATTTGCTTAAAAGAGGTTTAACCATGAGAGAAGTGGGTTGAGAGAAGATGTTGGTTTTGTAATTTTTTGTGGAGGATTAAATAAAAAAATATATTTTATTTTAAATATCTTCCCACCTCTTCTTTTAATTCTTGGTGGTGGGGATCACCCGAACTCACCATTAATGTGACGAAACCCATTGAATTCTCCCAAGTTAATGATTCAAAAATTAATTAATATACTAATTAATTAAGTGGATCCTCACCTCTTAGTTAGGGGGATCATTGAAAAAGGTGAGCTTTCTGGGAGAGCCTTTGGGAGAGATTTTGGGAGCTTTTGGTTGGTTGAAGAACATCCACCAACGAAGAACATCATTCGGGTCAAGAATAAGGACGATGCACGATCTCAGATCAGTAGCGTGGTGTGGGAGCAATGAACGTCGATGTCTTCATCTCTTTCCCCATGACTTCTCCAATGAATATCAAGGTAGGGGGTTTATTTTGAAGTATGAAAAATATATATTTTTTGGTTCCCCATAATATTGATTCTCAGTGATGATGGCCAAAAAAGCATGACCATCGATCCACACATATACCATGATCTTTTTATTTCTTTCTTCATGTGTTCTTCGTGCGTTCTTCAACACCTAATATTTATTGGAACTGGAAACATGGAGTTTTTCTCAGCGCCATATATGTATGTGAAGCCCTCGATGAAAGGATATCAAATATGTGATTGTTTAATTTTTCGGGCTTGGAACGAAGCCGTAAAGGCTCACAGAATGAGGCGGCCAAATATTTATTGGCGTTGGAAACACAATATTAAATTGAGTGCGACATATGGACGTGGAGCCATCAACCCATGGATCAATAATATGCAATCATTTTATTTTTATATTTTAGAATGAAGATGTTATGGGTCGTGGATGGGGCAACGTGACTGCGCGATTCTGGAGAGTCTTTAGGGTGTCGCTCCGGGTGAGGTAGATGGTTCAACATGCTGCAGCGGTCGACCGGATGCAGCGAAGCCAAAGGGTTCAACTGGTGAAAGTTAGGTGAGGTGGATGGTGGCTGAATCGGTGACCGGTGTGGTGGTTCATGGTTCTAGAGAGCGAGTCTAGAGGAGAAGGATCTAGTGGATGCTGATCTTGGTTTTGGTGGTAAAATAGGCATGAATTTTAGGAGCAGAAAAAAATGTGGAGTAAGATTGGAGAGAGATAGAGTTGAAATGAAATGAAATTAAATTAAAAGAAAAATAAATAAAGGAGTGGTGAATTGAGGGTTTTATGGTGTTCATGAGGTATTTTTTAGATTGAATGTGGGTTTTGGGATTGAAGAAAAAAATGGATAAATAAAAATAAAATTAATATAATAATGTTAGTATTATTTTTGTTGGAAAAATAGTGTTTCGAATGTAAATTATATGTACGACTACATTTTCATGAACTACCAGCGGCAGTGTGACCCTGACTTCGAGACAGAAATTATTAGTCCAATATTGGATTCCTTTTTCTAGTTTTTGGATCGGGTACCCAAAACACTCAAATAATAATAATATATTATTAATATTATATCATTGACCCTCTATAACTCTTACGTGTGACATCCGATTGACTTACCGTTATCGGTGATGTGACCCTGTCATTAAGATAGTGGATTTATGTTTAATGTTGAATATAAATTTCAATTTTGTGGTTTGGGTCCACGAAACACCCAAAAATATTATTAATATTAATATTGTGGGATCCAATATTGGACATATCTCCCTCATACGATGTCGAAATGACAAACTGTCTGCGGCACCAAAAACATTGGATCGAGATGGTTCTTTTGGTATATCCCAGTTAAGTATTATATAATGTTGGGGTATGGAAATAATGGATTGAACATGAATCCAACCGGGCCCTCTGGTCTAAAAGGCCAATAACTTATAGACCAGACGTCTGATTGACGCATTGTCTTCCACGTTGAGACCCCTTTTACGTGGTAGTCCTTTGAAATAGTTCTTCATGAGAATTCTTGGGAGTCAGAGTATTTGATATGTGGCATGAAGAGAGGATCCTTTAGGAATCATGTATGTATAGTGAGGGAACATTTTAGCTAGCTGCAACATCATAAAGGGATCCTTTGTGGGTCTATTCTTGGGATCCTTTCTGGGTATGTGTTCAAAAGTATCACTTGGATCTGCTCAAGGAATCCACGTGGGACTACTCTAGGACTCTACGTGGGTCTGTTGTACTGGGATCCTATGTGGATCTAATGGTGTACCAGGATCCTGTGTGGGTTTGTTGTACTAGGATCATGTGTGGGTCTGATGATGTACTAGGATCCTTTGTGGGTCTGGTGTACTATGTTCATGTGTGGGAATGATGATGTACTAGGATCCTATGTGGGTCTGTTGTACTAGGATCCTATGCATGGTATATTCCTTCGAGGTGATACCTTGGTGGTATTCTTTTGTGAGTCATACATGTGTGGTACTTACCTTCGTAGGGATAACTTTGTGGTATTCTTCTGTGTGGAATACCTATGTGGTACTTTCCTTCATGGTGAAACCTTTGTGGTATTCTTCTGTGTGGTGTTACCTTTATTGTACATACCATTTTGGTGTTACCTTCGTGGTATTCTTTCATTTGTGGAACAGTTGAGCCTTGGGCTATGGATTTGACCTTGTGTTTCCTCAAGAATGAGATGGGTATACTTTATGACATATGTATATATATGAAAATATACCTAAGTAGGGATGATAGTTGTTTTCATTCTTTATTTTTTATCATTTGTCGATTTTGAGAGACCCTTGGGGGGTCTCGAGATCCCTAATGACTATCGTTATACTCACCCCTAAATGGGCTACGTCTGCACCTTGTTGTGTTTGGTGAAAATGACATACAATGCTCACTAAGGACAAGGCTTCTAGGACTAAAGGTAGCTCGGAGGTGGACCATTGAAAAGGTGTACCATAGTGATGACCGTTCGAGATCTGTACCCACCCTTCAGGTCGGATCCTTGGAGGGAGTTCACAGGAGCTATTCATTTTACATGTTCATTCCAGTTTTCTTGTACTTTCCAGTTGGGCTTGTATTCTGACCCCTTTTACTTGTTGTAAATACTCTTTTTTACTATTCAGTTTACTCGTATTTGTACCGTGTTGTGTGCATGGTTGTGTGAGTTACAGGTTATAAAGGAAATGCCTTCCTAGTTTTAAGTAATATGCCTTCGGTGCCAGTCGCCAGCCCCTGGCCTAAGGAAGGCAGGCTTTGGGTAGTCACGGCACGGGCCCCTGGGTATGAGTCTTGACACTACATGTACACACATTCCCATTAAATAGGTAATGAAATCATCAATCATGTGTATGGAAGACTACTACCACGCAAAACGACATTGTTAGTTTTTCATTTACCACCTCTCATAGTAGGAAATTATGAAAGAAATAATATTTTAAATGATATTTATTATATTTATTATTTCATAAAACATATTTAATTATTATATAATTAATAATTTCATTATTTCAATTTTTTGGAATATGATAACATTGTTTTTTGGCGTGTGGACAACCACCTCCGCAAAGATATGTGATACATTCACTCTATACATGGAATGTATTAACGGTGGGTTTAATAAAAATATGTAATATAAATGAAATATATATATATATATATGTTATATTAATTAAATAATTTACATTCTATAAATATAATATATCATTTTCTTGATTACCTTTCCACGGATGGAAAATGTGACAAGGTAGTTCTTAGAAATGTGGACTACCTCCTACTCGAAGCGATGTGATTCATTTTACGTCACATTAATTAAATATTTAAGTATATATTTATAAATAATATATTAATTAGGATATAATTATCTTTATATAATGATAAATGTTACATACCATCTTTCTATTTTGGTCATTTAAAAATGGGAACGTTACTCAAGCGTAGGTACGACCTACAATCTCAATCATTGTAATGTTGGTTTATTTTTCATAACAATATTTCATGATTTGTTTTAAATGTATAATTTTTTGTATAAATATGATAAATATGTAATGATTATTATTCTTTATATGTTTTAATAATGAACACATTGACCTTAATTGACATACCAAATTAATTTTTACACATAAACTGAATATGGTACAAACACCCAATATAAAAATAATTGTTTAAGTAGTGTTATTAAAAATTGTAATAAGATAAATAAAATTAATTATAATCATGAAAAAGGTATTTAATAAAGTGAATAAATAAATAGGTTTATTATTCTAGAAGATAATGTGTCAGATGAGTTGTCAGACTCAAGGTTAGGGACTTTATCTCAGTTTATTTTCATCGAGAAAATTCTTGATGTTTTTCACCTTTATTGTTTTATGAGGTGTATATAAATCCCATATAACATATATTATCATGATTTTATTTATAACCATGTTATTTAATGTTTTTAAAATTTTATCCCTTTAGGGAGAATTTGATGTTATCATGTCAATGTGTTATGGGTCAATTTCATTTAAACATATTATTTAAAAATGTTGGTAGAATTAATTTAAAAATATTTTCCTTCATTTCACTATTTTTATAGTATTTTACATATTTATTTAAATTGATAAAAAATTATTACAATTGGAATGTTATTTCTATTTTTATTTTTATATTCTTCTACAAGCCTTAATATTTTGAAAATAAAAAAAAACCCCTCTATTCCTTTTTTAGTATTTTTCTATTGAAAATGGGTTTTTAAAATTGATTGATTATTTAAATAAAATGAAAATTTTTCTTAACATTGAAAATGAAATATTATGGGTGAAATGTAGAAAACATAATTCCTTAATATATTGTGATTATATAATTGAATTCATTCATTTGATGGGTGGTTATGTGATAAATAAATGACACACGGTTCTGTGATAAACCTGTTATAGGTTATTTTGTGATAAAACACTGATTGATGGGTCCGTTATAGCCCTCCAATGAATTGGGCTTGAAATAATATTTTATTGTTACTTCATTTTTAATAGTTAAATATATGGAATTACACTACATTGTTATTACATTTTTGTAAAGTATAATAATTTCCCAATATACCATTATGTGTTATTTATACTTTCTATAGGTTTTATTATAATTACGTTATTAAAAAAGGGTAAAATTGAAATTATTTTTAAAGAGATGTATTTACTACTTTTTAATGTTCAAAATTATTACTTTATAATAAAATTTTCAAGTGTTTTTATGTTTTATTATTACTAATGGTTCTTCGTCATTTTGTAACCCTTACTGAGAATTATGTTCCCATCCAACATTTTTAATTTTCATTCAAGTAATTTATTGATATTTGGGAAAATTAAATGATTCAATATAATAGTCATGATGATTTTTCATAAAATATATCATGATTTATCTTTAAAGATATATATAATAGGAAAAAATGATACGAATTGAAAGTGTCCACTATGTATATTACACTTTTGTTATGTATAAGTTATGAACTAATTATCTCAAACTAAAAACATGAAATGATTGTCAATTTGAATGAAAATAATTTTTTGATTAAAACAAAATCTTCTGTAAATTTTATGGATGAATACTTATAGATTATAATTATATTATCTCCCTAAATTATATATATATTTTTTGAATGATTATGATACTATACCAATTATCTTTCTGTTAGATTATGTATCATTGGGTTGTAACCTTATAATGTTGGAGTTTCTACCTTTGGTATTATTTAGTTATTGTTTTTTTCTATGGATTTTTTTTCTATATGTCATTTCAAATATTATTTATGAATCATGGTTTTATTTATCATATTGAGTTAGAATTGAATAGTGGATTATTTTTTCATTTCGAGGATTCATATAGGGGAATTCCGCCCATATATTTAGTGATATACCCTCGATACTAATTCAAAACTAAATAGATATTAAATTTAGGCTATATGGGGTCATTTATATCTTTAATAATGGCCCATGGTATGTTCAAGTAGAAGCCTGCCACTAAAATTTAATCCATTAAAATAATATTTCATTTCATTTTATTATTATTTTGAAAAAAAATTAATTTAAATGAAAATGTAATATTTTCTCTTATATATAGAAATAATGGTATTATATATAATTATTTATATGGTGATTTTTTTTAATATTTGGGTTTCATTAAATATGTTTATTATTTTATGAATACTGTTTCATCTCATGTTATAAAATTCAATTCTAAATTTTTTTTTCTCAAGTCTGATTATTTTCATAAATTGAGATAAGGTTAATTAAATATATTGATGGTTTGTTAGTATTATATTGGAAATATTACATAAGAATTTGGGTATATTAATTAAATATTTTCCCCCCAAAATTCACTTTTTTATCATGATGAATCAATTAGTAAGAACATTCAAAACTCTCATAATATCTTATTTTTATTAAAAGTAAATTAAGAACACAACTCACAAAAAAATGACATGATTCACCTATATTATGGAGGATAAAATAATGAGTAATATATCTCTCAACATACATAAAAATTGTATATATTTATTACCAATGAAAAATATTAGGTGTTTACATCATATCCTTTTGGATTTTCAAACACCCTTTTATATTCATGTAATAAATTTACCTTTGGGAGGAATCACCAAAAAATAGCCTATAATCATTTTTGTGAACATTGTATCCTATTTAGTGTTGTCATGTGGTCTATATCTCTGTTCTTATTTATACAATCAATTGTAATATTAATATAAATATCATAATCTCTATGTTAATATCGTTGTCAAAAAATGCATTTGTTTTCATATCTACATTCAAAATTAATATATATTCAAATATATTTTAATTTATTATTTAAAAAGAGATGATATATCCAACTGTATTTGTAAAATTATATATCAAAATGATATTACAAATCCAAAAATTAATGGTTAGGGAAAACCATGTTGTGGATTTATTCACCATTTCTATTTTTATATAGTAAGAGACCTCATTCGATAGAAAATAACAAAAGTTATGACTGACATAAAATCAATTTTTTATTAAGATAAGATAACCCCATTTTAAGAGGAAAGGGGGAAACAACTATAACATCCAAGACATAACCAAGCCAAAAAGGTCCCATATGTCCAAAAGTCCAAAACCAAAAAACTGACACTACATGATAGAAGCCCCTCCCAATATCAAAAACCATGAAATCCAGCTTCCACCATCCATCGCTGATCGACTAGTTGTCCAATGAAAAACAGGGGCATGGTACCAATGGCCATTTCCATACCCTCTAAAACATCCTATTCCGAAAAGAAAAGATACATTGGAAAATTCGTGATCTAAACATCATCTGAATATGTCTCATGCAGATGATCGGATTTTAGAATCCTTTGAACCATAGACCACCAAGGAAGAAAAAAAACCAATTGTATAATACAAACCACCAATTTGCAACATCAAACTATCAATACCTATATAACCATCGAAGACATTCAAAATAAAAATAAAAAAATGACATAAACAACTACGAGCATAAAATCAACCATAGATCCAGATCCAAAAAACAAAGAACACCCAATGAAAAATAATGAACAGTATCACGTAGACAAAAAACAAAATCACAACTCGCAATTCCAACACACGAACAATAGAACATCAAAATCCAAAATTGATGGTAAAACTGTGAATCAAGAAACCATCACCAATTGATTAAATGAATTTATTTCATCTTGTCCACACTACAGCCTCAACGATGATTATTACACTAAAAAAACACACGGAAGTATAATAGTCTGAATATAACTCCGAATCATGAATAAGATATCATCTAAAACCAAAAATGAAATCAAGAGAGGAAAACCAAAATCACCAACACACTGGAAGAAATCACAATGTAAAGTAGATCATGTCACCTCCATCCTAGAAACACATAGAGACCATGACTAACCACCCAACACACACAACCAAATATGATGTGGAAACCCTCAGACCACAAAAGTGGAACTTGTCCGTTGGACTATCACCGCACTGCCATGGAAATAACTCTCTAGCTAAGGTGGAATCGGGTGAAAACCCGGCTAGCAGCAATGCACACAGAGACATCTGTGTCCAAAAATCCATGATGCTATCAGGATAAAGAGGTCACCACCATGAGCTCGATGAGAATGAGTAAGGAAGTCGAGCTAACCCGGTCTGAAGGGGTTGCAACGATGACCAGGGGAAACCCAAAATCCTAGCGCCCCTTATGGTCTCATCAATGTGTTTTTATGACATTATAGATTTCTTACAATTTCATTCATTTTAAATAAAACTATATATATTCAACATGGTTATTTCATTGATACAATCACATGGTCTTATTAGTTAATTATAATGATTATCAAACAATAATTTCATTCTTTATCATCGTCTGTTTCATATAGAAGAAAAAAAGTAATCTTCTTCGCTAATTCAAAACTATGATTTGGTTTTTTCCATCAAATCATGACTTATATATTATTTTTAAATTTATTTTATAAATTTATTTTATCCATGAAATTATTTATCCTTCCAATTAATGATATATAAAATGGGTTAAAATTTGTTAATGAGAAATTACCTCTAAAACATGGAAAAAACATATTATGAACATTTTTCGTGAACCATTACATTAAACTATAATCCATAACATGATTTTTATATATTTTACTATATTACATCTAGAAACATCTTAATTCAATCATGTTTTCCCAAAATATCTTTAATCTTATATTGAGTTATTTTTTTACCATTATCTCTAAATCACAAAACTCAAAGTCCAACTGTTATTTTTGTCATAATATTATGTTCATGATTACTTTTGATAATAATCTGGAATGGAATGAAGTTTAAGAAAAGAATTAATCTCCGAAATTAAGTAATGAATTATGTATGGATTGTGTAATGTGTTGACAAAATGTCTTCCACAAAAATTGATTTCCATAAAATAAATAATAATAATTTAGTAAAAATAATGAAAAATAATCAAATATTTATTTTTTATAACTAATGTTTATGATTTATCCCCTAAAGTTGAGTGTTATGAAATAAATTGTATAATTTTACCGAACATACCACATTATGTTCCTACTCAATGTAGTTACATGAGATAATTTTGAATAATCTACATAAAAATATATTTTTTGATATAATTAATCAACAAATAGTGTGTTAATATTCTATCATTTATATTTTTATTTAATGTATAAGTGAATTATACTCAACAAAAAATTATATGTTGAATAATGTATATTGACTATTGGTTTTTGTATTGAATAATTTAAATATTTCTATTGAAAATTATATTAATGATTGAATTCAATATCTTTAAATTACGAAAATATGTTTGGGTAATTTAGTCCAATATATCAAAAATAATTCATGGATTTTGATCTTTTTTCAATAATATGATCATATTTTCTTATTGGATTTATGATGTATATGAATATACATTTCAATTTTTGAAGTGGTTGGTTTTGATAAATTATTACCAAGTCATGTTTAGAAACTCTAATGGAGATATAGAGAGATATAAGAATTTATTAGGATATAATAAGTATTATTATTTCATTTATAAATATTATTTCATCTTTTGAAGCATTTTGTAAATCTATGTTTTATTAAATTAATATATTTGTTTAAATAAGTTTTAGTTTTTTCTAGATTTTGTTGCTACGGAATAATTCAATTTTATCATTATGATAAGATGCTTTTTGGAACTATTTAATTTTCATCAGGTCATGAATGAGTTGATGCAAAATTATTTTTATGAAATTTGAAATGTGTTGCAAAAAAATTCAGAATGAACTTTTCCATGAAGACTTTGATATGATCTTCAAAGGAATTTTTGGAACCTGAAGGATTCCCTCACACCATGAAGAAGAAGTAAATAGATAATCTACGTATCTTGTATCTACTCTCTCAAAAAATATAAATATCATTCAAAAATACTACGTAATGTAATGATGTAATGATGAAAACCACTTATCTAGAGTAAGATATAAATTCCTGAAATTGTGGAAGGAAAATTGTCTATAATACACATATTAATCTTTTACATATTTGGGATATATTTTGTTCATGAAAAACATAGACTATATGTGAAACTACTATACCAGAGGAAAATAATTTTTTTGATTTTATATGAAAATGATATAACAAAAATATACCCTTAGATTATATTTTATGGTCATTTGACATTGAAAAAAAAAATAAAGTAAATGATGGTGCAAATAAAAATCAAAACTGTTCTAAAATTAAAATGAATTTGTTTCAACAGATTTGGTCATCTATGAACATTTGATAACATGAATGGTTTCTAGTAATAAATATTTTAATGAGTGTATGAAATTTTAATAACACACAGGTCACCTAAAAAATATCATTAACCACCACGAATCTCAATGTGTATAATTCCACACACTCCTAAATGTTTAGTACCATGATATTCTGTAATTGTGTTCACTAAAAATTACTCATATTGCTCCATATACTTCCATGTGTGATTAACATATTTTTTCATTATTTTTTTTATAATTTTATGTTTATTTCTATGAGTTTTTATGTGTCATTATATAATTATAATAATAGATATATTTTTTGAGTAAAAGGGATTTTAATGATTTCATACAATAGTTATGTCAGTTTCAACCATGTAGTGAGAGTTTTCTAGGGATCATTTTGATCATTCTTTAATGAAGGATACCGATATTTACTCTATAATTTGATGAATATATTTAATATGGAGTTTGTTCGTAGAGAATAAAATTAAACATCAATTTCATATTATTGAAGGATTTTTATTTTTAGGGTAAATAATATGATGTTGGGAGAAGTGTGGAATCCAAATGTGGATTGTTTATTACTTGTAGGGATAAAGTTTAAAAAATTATTATTTTTATCTTTCTAATAACTAACTATTATAGAATAGTATATGGTTAGTTTAATATCAAACACAAATAGACTAGGATCGCTAAAATCAAAACCCAAATTTAAATGTTAAGACTAATGAATTTAAATAATTAAAAATCATATATAAACAGAATGAGAAAACAATTGATGTTGATTGTACCATGTTTTAATAAAATTTGGTTTCATGAAATATTTGGAATTCAAAATTTTTAAGATAGTGATTATTTCAATGTCATAATTTGATATAAGAAAATGCATAGTCTTGGTATTTTCTGAATATTTTCCAAAATACCCTTTAATTATGATTAATAGCTTTAACCCATTCATTAATAGGTGATCCAAAATGATATTTAATCATTTCACTTAAACACATTCCATTTTTAAGAAATAATCATATAACTAGAAATGCATTGAAAATATATTTTTCAATCCATAAAATAATGATCATTATTAAAGAGGGATTGAAAATATGAAGGAATAATTGAATGAAATAACTAATGATATTCACTATTAAAAATAAGAGAAAAACTATTAAATTACTCATATTTATAAAAATAGTATTACCTTATTTACTATCTCAATATTTAATAGGAATAAAGGTTTTAATATTTAATAAATATGTGAGTACTGCATAAAATCAAAAATTAACTACATCATATAGAAAATAAAATCAGGGTATGATAATTCCTTTATTAAAATTAGGAATCATTAAAATAATTCCAAATCCACATATTTATAAACAATTACCACCCTTTAATATTTGTTTATCTCTATTTATATTTACTTTAATTTAGTAAACGGATCCATATAAAATTATTCTTTAATACCTAATGGGGAATTCAATGTTTATACATTAAATATATATTCATGTTTCAAAAGGGTAGAGATATGAAACTTCATGAATTTTGCAAAAAACTAAATTTTTTACTTAGTAAGGGTGTGTATCAAATCATATCTCTAATATCTCCCAAAAATCATTGTGTAGCACAAAATAGATTGACCATGAATCATAAATATTTTATTTGTTTCCAAAAATTATAATTATATTATGTGTTTCAAATTATTGTGCAATAATTTTATGGTACTTTTTTCCATTCATTCTATTTGAATCATAATGTAATTTGACTGGTCACCCCGTGAATATTTAGATTATGATGACATAAGACTCCCCATGAAAAATTATGTATCATCTATTTTTTATCTTCAATTTGGAATGTTGTAACATATGTATCCAAGGTATAACAGGTTTGTTCTCTATAATATACATTATTTCATCTATATATAACTCCACAAATAGTTTTTTGGATGAAAAGAGAGTGCCCAATGACTTGGATCCCGAAGTTTAGTATTTTGTGTTGTTACTCATTAAGGTGATTACTCCCTTGCGTCACCCTCTTTATAGCCTATTTAAGAAGTTAATCTTTTCCAAAAAACTATCTTTTAACTATACTTGATCGGTTGGATCTGGTGACAAATAAAACTAAGTGATTCATCCATATAGTTACACATTTTAGAATAAATTTTATTATCATTATTACATATGTTATATTATAATATTGTTAATAAATATGTTTCAGTTCTAGAGGATAATGAACGAGATTAAAAGAAAATGAGACTATAATATTATTTATAATGATTATATTTTTTTCATTTTAATTTTTATGGAAAAAGTGTTTAAATATTATTGTTTTCTTATTAGTGGAGTTAATATTATAAATTATATAGTCCATGAATACTATAAATTACTAATTTATTCATGTAAAGTACAATAATTTTATTTTTATTTATATATGTAATAATATTTATATTCTTATAACTGGTACATAAGAGTAAAATAGGATTCATTAATTGTATTAAAAAGTAACAATATTATATGTAAATTATATTTGATTAACTTTCGTAAGTATGATCCTACCTTATTCAACAGTATATGTCACATCTAGTGACATAGTGATACAATACATAATACTAACATTTGTGGACACACACTTTTTTTTTTCTTATAATTGGAGGAGTCCTCCATTTATGAATGAAAAACTAGTCATGACTATGATGAATCATAATAATAACATGACACCCTATTTTTCAGCTGAGAAATAGTTTCCCTGAATGTCATCTTATTATAGGATATGGGAATTTTGTATTTGGTGAATGTGTGTTGGGGATTGAGATTCCCTATCGATGATTTGAAACAAATTATATGATCTAGATAAATAAGGTGAAAAGCCTATTGATTGTACTAATATTCCACCTCGATGAATTCTGTTCACTCATATATGAGATTATAAACTACTTTTGATCCTAATCATTAAAAAAGAATGATCGATCAATAGAAGGTGTTTATATAATAAAAATGGTAATGTATATTATAAAAAATAAATAAATTAATTTAATTTTATATGCCAATATTAATTTATAAATACATGTAATATAATGGTTTGGGATTACCACAACATAACGAATAAACATTAATAAAAATCATGAGACTTATTTTAACAACTGATTCTATCTTTAATTCACATGGACTCCATACAGGATGAATGGGAAAAGAAAATATTCAATGTATATGATATCCATCCATTTCAATAAATATTTTACTAAGAAGATCAACATGTTAGACAAGAAAGGATTTGGTATAAAAGGGATCATGTGGTGTTATTTAAGGAGTGGAAATTTAAGGTAAATTATGTGATTGAACCTTCTATAAAATAGAATTCAATTAATGTGGGTTGATCTTATTATCTACTAAAATATGGAACCATCAAAAATATAATCTAAAATCTACTAAATAGATTATAATTGTCATTAAATTATGGGTGAACTCATTGTTCAAGAGGTTAAACCCAAACAATTAGGATGGTTCATTATAATTTTATATTTCAACCAATAGTGTTATGGGTGGTTTTTGTGTAATATCATAAGAAATGACAAAAAAATCTTCAATCCATGGTATAATGAGCCACTTTTTTATTTAAATGTTATATTTTATCTTTTTTATTATTTTATTATTATTATTTTGAGTTGTGGTGGGTTATTGGGATAAGTGATATGGTCTTCCAAAAAATATCTCTAACATACCATGATGCTAATAGTATGCATGAAGTGGATGTTTTTGTTACGCTGTATTTATTTTACCCATCTATTAGATGTATTTAACAGTTTAAATAACTAGTCACCCCTTGTTGAGAATACCCTCCCTATGGTGGAGTGAGGTGTGTAAAATGAGAGCCTAGTAAGGGATATAGAAACAAGTAGTTTTATGAGTGTATGTTAGTATGCATGGTGGTTTATATGATATGAATCCATTTCTTTTATAAGGGAATGTTTGACAGAGGAATGGTATATAATTTTTATGTTGAGTAAGTTCAATTGAGAAATTATTTCATGTATAAGACGAGTGAGTGAATTTGTAGACACTAGGGACTAACAACCTTTCTACCAATGGTTTTTATTTTCTATTTCATTGTTTCATTTTTATTTTTGATAAATAATTCTGAATTCCAGTTAAAAATTTCTTATAAATGTTTCAAAAAATAATAATACATGATAGTGGGTAAAGGAAATATAGGAGTATGCCTTCTTTTGATAGAAACTGATTTTATATAGTGAACTTACATACTATCAAATTTTTAAATTAAAAATTGAGTTCATGTAATTGATATTTTAATCATTAAGTGATGTTTTTTTAGAAGGCCAAATCCCATTTGACATATTATTCTTCATCCTTTATAATGACTATTATTCATAAAAAATCTAAAAAAATATGACATAATGGAAATGGAGAGTATGTTTTTTAATCTATGAAATAATTTGCAGGATCTTAGAAGATTTATTTCCAAATTAACAAACACATATTATAACCAAAATAGAATCTGGTAATTTTATGATGAAAATATTGGAGAACACTAAATAGTGGAGTTGAAGGCCCACGTTGAGAAAATTACGTACATACTTCAGAAAATTATGATAGAATAATTGGAAAAAATATAGTTCGAATAACAATTTGATGTTGAGCCTACTATCTAATCAATGGTATTGGAAGAGTATGAGATGAAACAATATAAACCATAATCAATATTATACCTTTATAATTTATTCAACTAGGAATAAGATATACAATTTGAGACCACTTAGGGGTATAAAAAACATTCCATTCCATTGTGTCTATATTTTCTCAAATTCAACTGAAATATTATCCATGCTTTTATTGTTTAAATAATAAACCATGTATGTTTAACTTGGATGAGAATGAGGGACCTACAAGTGATTTGGAATGTTTGGAATAAAAATCGAGTGAACAATTATAATAAGAACATTTGGATTCCCATGGGATTTATATGATGAAAATGAGCCATAAGATAAAAAAATTAGTGGTATAAAATTTCCTTGAATAATTTTAATTTTAGTCATTTTGAATATCAACTCTCTAAAAAAAATTCACATTATTTTAATTGAATATTAACGATAATTGTTCCAATAAATGGGAAAAACTGATGTTTCTTTCATGTATGGTGTGTAAAGATTTAATTATTTAGTCATGTAACTTACATCAACCAATTAAATTAATGATAATCTTGTGATATATAAGGTCATGAAAGAACAACATACTAATAATGATAAACCAAACGAAAATATACTTCTTGAGATAACCAAAAAATGTTTTAGTGGTTTTCATAACTCCTCAATATATAAAGTATTAAACCCATATTTAATTCTTCCACCAATAAATTGAAATATGTATTTCACTAGTCAATAGATAATTATATAGTAAAAAACATATTAGTACCTCAATAAGTAGTGCATGAGAAATCAAAATGGTACATAAATGTTGTAGTGATTCGAATCAAAGAAACCTCATCCACCTTCATATTGGGGTTGACTATATAACTATTTACTTATAGGTAATGAAAAATAAATCACACAGCGTGGGGGATTTACCCACGACACATATCTCAAAATTTACCATTTTATTTAACATAGAATATAAATTTCCTAGGTTCCCTTTTTTATATTTGTAGGTTTTAAAGAATCATTTGGTGATAAAATTAGTCATTTTTGTAGAAAAAAAATAACATTATTGTATCTCAATACCCAACTGGTTTAAATTTTCCTATATTTGGAGTTCTTTCTTTACCGAGGTAGTGTCATTTATGTGTCTTGCATTTTTAACACATATCCCTTTTGAGTGAGTTTTCTTATATTTCTTATGTTAATTAAATAAAATGTATTGTGGTAATTTATATAACATGAATACATCACATGCTTGAATAATATTTGATATATGACTCATTTTGAACTCATGGACTCCCTATTTGGAAATTCTGTAATTAATTTTAATTAAAATAGATTTATGTGTTTTATTATTTAATATCTATACACATGATCCATGAACATGATTTTGCCTAGACCACATTATAAACAATAGTATAACATAAAAAATTTAATAATGAACAAAAATTTAAAAAATTAATTTGAATTGGATTATTTTGAACATTTTTTATACAAATAAAAGTCTGTAAAAACATCTAAGTGAACATTGTGTGTCAATTTTGTTAATAATAGTTATTTAAACCTGGGAGATAATTTTCCAAAATCCATTTTCATGCATTGGTTATAAAAAATAACCTTATCACATGTCTATTATTTTGAACTATTTATATCAAAATTTTACCTATTTACTAATAGCAGTTATACAAATAAAATAATTAAATTAAATTTTTGTTTATAAGTTATTGGTTATTGGGAGTTATATAAGGGAAGGTAAATACTGACCTTGAACAAATAAGAGGAAAATGAATTATCTAATAAATTCTATAGTGATGAATCAATGTTTGATAAATTTATAAGTGAGGCATAAAACGTGAATAATAGGGAAGTGATACTGTAATTGGATATTAAAATTTATATTTAATAAAATATTGGGCAATAAACTATTCATTAATCAATTATTTAACCTGTTGTAAATTAAAATCTTGTGAATCTATGTATTCATAGATATCACTCAAGGATAAAAACTAATTCAACTATGGGTGAGTTATTCATCCCCATATTTACATATTTTTAGTATAAATTTTAAATTGATAATAAATATATTATATTAATATATTAAAAACAATATATCTTACTTTCATAGGGTAAATAATAATATTAATATGAAACCTATCTAAATTTTTTCATTGATTTTATTGTATTTATTCATTTAAATATACTGAATTAGTGTTTTGAATTTTTTTTCTTATTTTAGTAGATGGATCTAATCATATTCATGATAGTGGCATTGAATACTATGAATTAATTATTTATTCTTTTAATTTCATGTTGCATGTATTTTTTGTTCTATTCATTAGGGTAATCCCATCTTATAGCTAGTATTCTAGACTAAACTTCTTTGTTTGGGTTCTACAAAGATGTAACATTATGTGAGAGCGTAATTGTTTTAGTGAATTTCATGAGGATGAACATTGAAATAGTCAGTTATATATGTTGTATCCAACAACAATTCAATACACTATATAAGAGTAGAGTATTTGGTGAGACTCTGGTTTTGTTTTATGATAAGAGGACATCACTATTTCTAAAAGAATCACTTTTTAGGACTATAATATTATCCATTGTATCAAGTACTAGGGAAAACCCCATCAGATGAATTTTTTCATATAATATGGTAATTTGGTGTTTTTAAAGGCATCTCTTACATTACAATTCATCATTTTAAATAAACAATTACATACATGGTTCCATAACACATGGACAATGGCCTATAACAAATATAAAAAATAAATATTAAAGACCAAAATTCAGTCTACTAGATGATCAAATCTTATGACTGATACCAATCACTAAAAATGATTGTATGGATCATCTGATGTTATTGAAATCAATAAAATGATAAAATATAATATAAAATATAAAAAATTAATTTAAAATTTTGTCCATTTCTAATTTCTACAAACATATTTGATGAATATTTGGGGGTACTTTATTATATCTCTAAAGAACGATGAAGGATCGATATAATCATTTATATCTTCGAAACCCATCTCAAATACATGTTTAATTTATTGAGGACATTATGTTGAAAATAAATAATCAATGTATTAGTTGGTTAAATATTTTAGGAAATCAATTAATAATTTGATCCATGTGTCATTTATGCATGATTTTGGAATTTGATGGATCATAGGGTACTTTTGGAGGAGTTGATGTAGAATATACCATGCTATCATGGATCCTCTAGGAAAAAAATATTCTAACTGACATGGAGGGATCAAGGTAGTTATGAATATGTGGAAACATCTAGAATTTCATATCAATGTACTAAACGATTAGTCATTTTCTTTCAATTGTGTTCGAATATATTATTTAAGGGATTTTTCATGGATGATTATAATAGATTATTATTTTGTTTCCTTTCAGAACCAAGAATGGTGGGGAGAGGTTTATGTATAATTTCCTAAGATATTAATAGATAATTTGGATGGTTTGAGATGATATGATTCTTATTTATTCAATAGTTACCTTTTCTATTATGTTTTTATTTTCATATTTTATGTTCAGGTGGTGGAAATTTGTGGAGACAAGTGACTAGGTTTTCTACTCAATCTTCATAACAGACACTTAAAGTGATAGTGGGAATGAAGAGAAGGAAGATCATTCTCTATATCCACATTACTCAACTCTTGATTTTTTATCTCATATTAAACTACTACTCACCATTTTTGATCATACATCATATATACTGGATTGAGGTATGTGAAATGGGAGTATAGTGTGAGGTGTTGTCATAGGAGGTAAAATGATTTCATGTTGGGGTTAACGGTAGTGTTTTCCATATTCATCAATTTCTTTGAGAATACACTGATTGTAGAAGGGATTGTACTGAATATATAGTATTAATATATTAATGTCATAAATCCATCTTGTTTATGATTATTGAATGAACTTGTATACTTTTATAATTCACTACCATAAAACAATTTTTTTGATATTTCCATTTTTCTATTTCCAGTAAATTTTCAAAAAATGAATGAATTAATTATTTGAATAATCATATTAAAATTTAAAAAATAACAAAAATTTAGTGTGGGGAATTTAAATGTATTATTTATCCTCCTTGATACCTAACCTGACTAAATTTTATGGACATTATATTATCTTTTTATACAAATATTAATTTTATCATCATGAAATAGAATACATCACCATGAAGTTTTTGGTTTTTCCTTGATTTATTTTTCCTCTTTATGTGTATCACTTTTAAATGCCATAAGATTTGGTGTAACACATAATTTATTCATAAAATGTTAATATTAAACAGAAATTCATGATATAATATTTACCTTTTTATAATATAGTTTAATCAATCTCTTTATGGTTTTGATTCAAAAAAATCCCACCATGCCTTAATTAAAATCTTCACCATTCAACATATTTCAAAGTCTGTCGATATCTTGTTAAATCCCAATACTAATATAAATCCTAAAAAATTAGGAATGAATACCATGTCATCTAATGAAATCATCCAAGGAAATTGGTTTGTATTTTTAGACTGTAAAATGCCCCCAAAATTAAATATTTTTTACTCTAAAGCTTATATATTTAATTCAGTACAAGGGAAATCAATCACATTTAATATATCGATAACATAGTCAATATGATAAATCAATTATTAATAAGGAAGATATATTCAAACATATAATAATAATATCTTTTAAATCCCTCACATTAAAAATATGATCCACAATATATTTTAATTTATTTTTTATATTTACGATTCTTTCCTTCCATTTTATTCAAATATTTCAAATTATTGTTAATATCCATATATCTTTATGGTCACCCTTACCAGAATTTTTTTCCTTGTCACTCAATATATCATAATTATAGTAATTCTCAATATCAATTATATGAATGTTATCCATATGTTATAAGATATTTTAATATCCCCTTAAAAATAAAACCACAATAATTAACGAGAAATCATTACATTTTTAACGTATCTGAGGTAGATGATTGGTAAGTAATTTATGTCAGAATTCAATATTAATTCTGAAAAGGGATGTTTACATATTATCTAATGTGAATGAGAAAATATTATTCTAAATGAAAAATATTAATCCTTCAATAAATTATTACTCCCATAAACTCTTTTGTTTAACTCATAATTCTCAAAAATAAAGGAATTAATTAGAATAAATTATTTACTAAATATTAGATATATTTTCTTCCTATTTTTAGAGGATATATATTTATGTTAAATGAATCATAGTTTACTAATCTTTCCCCAAGAAGATTTTAAAACCTCACAATTCCCCATCAAACCCATAAAACCGCACTTCGATCAAACTTATTTCATTAATAATTGAAAAAAAGTCTAGGAGTGGGGTTAATGGAAAAATTAGATTGTAATGATGCTTCATATCAAGGAAAAACATGGTTTTATGGGTTTCAGAATTCTCAAATGTAAGGATTTTCCAAAAGGTATAAAGTACTCAAAAGTAACAATAAATGGATTATGTAGTCATATTTCTATTTCAAAACCATCTTGTTTTTAAAAATTTAAAAATTTATGTTCTAGTATTCAGGCATGTCCAATAAATTTCGAAAGAACAAGGGTAACAAAAAGAATATTAAAAACTTGTTTTGAATACATATCGGTAATTATAATTTCAAAATTAGATATTAACTCATGTAATGAATAATAATATTATGTCAATTTACATAAACACTAAAATATCAAAGAATAAAAAAGTATGACAAGTTTCATTTACACAAATCTACCAATATTCCCAAATCATAAATCATCAAATCATTATTTTCCTTATTATCATATGTCATCCACTCATCATTATTAGAATTCAGGTTTATCAAAAATATCATGTAAATAATTTTATGTTGTTATTATGAAGAATTTTTTTTTCATAGATAAAAAGAATGACATGAAATCTATGTTTGGAATAAAATTTTTCACTCAAAAAAAAGAAAATTAAAAATGTGGCAAGAGTAAAAGATAAAAATAATTTTTTTTAAAAAACTCTCTTATATATTGAAGTTGTTTATTTTTCAATTATCAGTGTTTAAATATTATTTATTCAGCTATCAAAAATGACCTATAAAATTAAAAAACACCACTGAACATATACAAAATAATCTATTAATGATCAAAATATAAGGGTGTATGAAATATAAATGCTAATAAAATAAAATAAATAAACAAATTTCTAATATAAAAAAATTCTTATGAAGGAGTTGAAAAAATTATTTTTCACCAATATGATATTTGGTTACTAACTTTTATCTAGATACGTACTCACAATTTCATATAAAATGTGATTTGAACAAAGTTTCACAATCATGATCATGGAATTATCTATATTTAGTCTCATCCACATAAATGGTTCTTCACTATTTTTAGTATGTTAGTTTAATATTCTATATGAATGAATATTTTACCCTTCCATAAGTAAAATCCACAAATATTTATTCAATCTTGAAAACTAATAGTTTAATTCATTAACTAATAAATATTATTGACCCACATTAGACTCCCTTATCACAATATCATCTCAACCCACTTATATTATCTAATGAATATTTATTTCCAATTATTTGTATTAATTTATCCCACTTAATTATTACTTTAATGAGAACATTATTTCTAATTACCAATGAAATAACAATCCATAAATTAATTCTAATTTTAAGAACTCAAGTCTATATCTTAAGTATAAAATATTCTAAATTACCTGTTTAATATTGACATTCACTTACTCACCACAACTTATAAAATAGAAAAAATTACTTTAAATATCATTTTTTTATTGCTACTATTACACATTGAATCCCATGTGTGGATGTTTTTTCATTCACCAATCCCTAGCTCAAGAAAATCCTCTGGGAAGTTAAATTTGTCCACATTAAGGAAATCATAAAAAATTATACCTCATGGAAATATCATCATTTTACCCCAAAATTAAATTCTTAATTTTATGGGATTCAAATTTCTAAATTCCAATAACAAGAATGATTAATATAACATGATGTTCTATAAAAAACTATATTGGTCTAAATTTCCACAGATCCGAAGTTAGCTCACCACAGGGCCCAAAATCTCAATATTAATCACCTTGAGATAGATAAAAGAACAAGGGGTTCCAATATATAAAAATTTGGAATGACATTAAACTATAGGAAAAATATAATTTATAAATGGACTCAATAATGTTATCAAGAATGATCCACCCATAAATTGGAATATCATACAGAATGAATATGTGGTTTACATGGTTAATTCTGAACTAAATATGTTATATAATGAATGAATTAAATAAATATAAATAAATGATTCTATAATCATTAGAAATAGATATATATGAGTTTTAAAAGGTATAGGTGACCCATAATGAGGGTAGTGTGATGTGGTCAATGTAAGAGCATCCCAAAACCATCTAGATATTCCTAAAGCACTGACCGGGCTATTTTTATCTGACTCAATAACACCACCATATAACAACATCTACAAATAAATATGATAATGATATAATTGTCTATATATTTAATACATGAAATTAATGTATTCATAAATACATTATGACTATATACACACCAATGTGTGTGTGTGTGTGTGTGTTGGGTGTGAGATAATTCCCAATAGTATTACACCATGAATCCATACTATTCCCTTTACAGAGAAACCAAAAATGATAGTATGAACATTAATATGTTTTGTTTATTTACATGTTAAGAAAACAAATAATTCCTCCAATTACATAATTTATTTTAAAATCACTATTATTCTAGCAAATGGTATGATTTAATTTTGAAAATTTTTTGAAGTAAATTTTTTAGTCAACATCCGTTTTAGGAAACAAGGGATGCATTTTAGAGTATTTATAAGATCATAATATTTAATTTGAAAAAATAGAATTTTTGAATGACATACCATGATATTATATAACTTTATGAAACACTACCCATTTTTATAAATGAAACAATAATTTTCATATTCTAAATTACATAATAATATAAATTTATAATAAATAATAATCGATTAAATGTTTATATGTATTACACTTCATAATTCATAACATCAAATAAAAACTCTTAATATAATGAAAAAAATAATTATTTGTACATAAATGAAAATGTATCCAATACATAAAATTCATCATAATATAAATAAGTCCATATAATGAGAATCATGGGAAACACCTTAAATACTAATGGGATAATTCTATTAGGGCATGGGCGGAACCATTTATTAACTTTCATTATGTTCTTATGAAAACAACCCCCGATATATAATCACTATGTTTGGAGGTTGAAACTCCATAATGTGGAACCATTTTATCACTCTTTTAAAATTATATATTAATTAATTACATGATTTCTTAATTGTTAATTGATCTTAGAATTAGGAATTTTTTAATATGTTACAAATATGTTGGAAGTTTTAATTCATTGAATTCTATAACTAAATTGTATGTTTTTATGCTAAAATAATTCCAATTAAAACATTTTAAACTTATCCATGTATATTGTGTAATTCAATTTCGTTTTTTTGGGGAAAATTTATATTATATAGGAATTTATGTGCATGAAGTACAAAGAATAGAGAAACAAATACATCCATGTGTCTAGATCTATCTTCTATATCACCCACATGATGAATTTTTTCCAACAATATCATGAAGCCATGCTCACAAGAGTCGATCCTGTAGCTAAAGAATTTCATCACTACCAGTCCATATCTATCTCGACATATACATGAATTTTTGGCTGGTTATGAAAAGACTGATGTTGTTGATGAGGGTGAATCCATTGTGGCCACAATTAACTCAAATGTTCACATTTGAAATATGTTTAAAACCATGAACTACCATGGTCAATGCTCAAATTCTATGCAATGTGATTTGATCCACTGATGATCCCATATCTCATATTTCTAGTTGACATTGATCCTCTAATGTTAAATGGCCACCATTTTTTTAAATAAGTAACTTGTTTTTTAAATGGATTCCCATGGAGTGAGTGTATATCAAGATTGAAAAAAATATATATACCTAAGAAGTCATCTTGGAGGGACTATGGTGGCTCGAGACTCTAACACATCCAATTATGTGGTAGTAAAAAACCTTTTTCTTTATGAACTAATGAATACTAAAATGGAAATGTAATCACAATCAGCTACATTGAGATTCAGATACATCAGCATGGTTGGCTACATAGGTAGATCTCTTACCCAAGAAAATAAAAAATAAGGGTCCAAATGGCCATGTTAGAAATATGATATATGGTCCCAATTGACTATATTAAGGGAGTAGCCTATGTGAAAATCTCTTACTTCAAGAAATGAATATGTCAACCAAAATGAATAAATGGTAATCAGCTTAGTGGTAAGTTGTGTACATCAATAAAAATGGACACATAGGGAAAATAACTTATGTTGATCAATTTGTTGTGTGGAAGAAAATATCTTACCAATTTCATGTATAAGAAGATCTTTTATGTTGTTTAGTTAGAACTCCCACCATTCAAACATGCATGAGGTGGAAAGCATCAATTTCAATGAGGTATATAAGAGTTTTTGAACTATTTTAGGATGTTCTTTCTATTAACAAGCAATAAGTGGGCATGAAAATACATATATAAGGGGAGAGGAAAAAATTAAAAAGGTTTCTTCGAGGCGAGCCAAAATTATGATCAGTACTGGGGGAAGTAATACACCATGGGGAAGACATGAGTAAACCAGGGAGGGAGTTGCAATATTTTATTATTTTTTTTGAAACCCTTTATGGTGGAATTCATTTTTTTGTCTCAGTTAGACACTCTATTTCTAAATCACTATTCAAATATATTGAATATATCTGTTATAGTTGTTGATTAAATTCAACGTGGGGAATATGGTTGATCTGGTAGGCATTTTTACCTCATTTTGGTGTTGAGAATTTATGGATTCCACACTTTTCTCATTGGTTCAGTAATTTATAACCTTCAACTATGTGAACTATGTGATAGTTTTTTTGATATTTATATCTTTAATATATATCATATTGATTTCCATGTGAGAATAGGAAAGGCCACACATGTGTTGGTCACTAGGATTCATTAAATACGAGGTAAAGTGGTATATAGTTGGGATTTTGAAGGATCCTTCCACCTTCATACTACCAACTCCAGATAATTGGAGATCCATTTTTCTAGGTTCTACAATTATTGTATTTTAGGGAGAGAAAATAAAATAAATAGAAACTATAATCTAAATCTTCTATACAGCCAACTAAATTCCCATACTTTATACCTTAATGGTCCCTAATTCCTTATTTCTATTTATTTTCCTTCGGTTCTTGACCGTTATGGTTGTCTCCTAAAATTATCCTTAATCCCATTCACTTATTCACTAAATTTCCACCAACCTTTTCACCCTTCATTGATTTTTTATTTGTTTTTTATTTTTATTTTACATGGACACACTCAACACACCTTCAATATAATTCCTTCCCTATGGTTGAAGCCTACTCATCACTACACTAATATGAATTATTGTTCATAAATAATTAATTTTTCATGGTCCTAATGATGACCAAGGCACCATGGCCAACGTTTTGAGTGGTTTTCAGGGGGACGAGTTCAAACAAAGAGAAAATGAAAAAATGAAATATTTTATATATCTTTTCAAATGGAGTGAATAAAAAATCATTCATCCCCATAATACTTATAGTAATTCGTCCCTAACTTTATAAAACATACAAGTGATTTGAAAATCATAAATAAATCAGTATATAATACCCATAGGAAATCATGATCAAAAAATAAAATCAAAATCCATGTTAGGATAAAAATACCACCCATCCACCAATTGGTAATGAAGTAATTAATAGAGTGAGTCTTAGGGATTTTAAGGGTTCAATAATGTCATATATCAAATATTTTATTTATATGATGATGAGATATAGGAACTATGAGGTTAAAAAATTCCACATATCTATGATACCATCCTATCATGGATAACCCAATGATGATTCACTAGTATTACTAGGGATTTCTTTGGAACTCTATAGAAGTTTCTAATTAGAACATTAATTGTGGTGGAATTAAAGTTAATAGTTTTTTCAATTGTCCAAAATAAAAATTAAATGGTATGGTTCCTAAAATTGTATAATGATATACTTGATACAAGAGATAAACTATGTAATTCCATTTTCACTAAGTTCAACTTAATAATTACTATTTAAAAAATTGGGAATAAAATTATTGATTTTTCACAAGAAGAAAGTGATTTGTTCAATGATGCTTGGGATCAGTTTAATGTTGTACTTATAATGTGTCCCAACCATCATTATACACCCCAATTTTTCATGAATTCCTTACACAGTAGTATTATAATATATCTTAAAATCATAGATGAGATGTTCGTTAGAGGATATTTATCTGAAAAATAGATAAGGAGGTCAAACCAATTTTCAATATATTTTCACAGAATTACTGAAAGAAATTTTCTAGAAGGAGAACCATTGTTTGGAAGGAAACCACACTCAATAATCAAGAAGAAGCCCAATAAATTATGTTATAAATAAAATTTTATGCATACAATCAGGGAGTAATGTATTTAATGTTTGATGATTATCCATTCAATGTCCATCTGCCAAAGCATTGATGTTTCAACCCAAAGCCCCCAAATTGCTATCTTTGAGAGGTATTCCCTATAATGTAGCCAAAATACTATGATTTCTCAGATATCTACATCCAAGGCTACTAAATTCAACCGAACCTATATTGGATAGATAAATGTGTGTTGAGGACTATTATTCCCACTATATTTCAATAGAATAGACTATAGTTAAAAACATAACAATGAGACAAGCCTCCAAGTTCACAGTTGGAATTCAAAGGTATGGTCCAATAACATGTGGGTTTGTTTGATGAGAACACATAGATGAGTGGATTTGATAAGTCATATGAATAATATTGGATTAATAAACTAGGGTTATATATTAGATAGTTAGTCAAATAAATTAGTGTTTATTATAAAGGAATGAATCATGTGACAACTATTTCAAACATGAAAGAGAATACCATCATATTCTCCAATAAGTGGGGATTATAACTCATTATAATGTTAATAAAGATCCAAATCTGACCCCAATAAGAATAATATTGAACCACATAAACACACTTTAGAATCCAACCAGTCCTGAAATTTGGATATCTCTACCAAAAGATTGTCACTACCCCATTTGCCTATTAAAAAATCACCAGAGGAAGACTTGAAATATAAGGAAACTAAACGAATGAAAATTTACAGAGAGGAAACTGAAAGGTTCTTTATAGGGGTGATAAATTATTCTACAATCATTTATTTCTTTGAAATATCAAGTAGGAATATCACGATTCTAAATTGTTCAAATTATTGAAGGATTCGAAGACACTAATTATAGATATCCATATTTATTAATATCTCATTCAAATCCCTTATTGTTTTAAATAAATAAAGAAAATTAGTTCCAACAAGAAAAACATGGATGAGATTTCTATCTATAACCTTATTGAGGAATGTATTGTAGCCCTGCCGAATAGATACCGTCCAAACGACAAGATCCAGTATGTTTTTTTATTTCATTCACCTTTGGTGATATATTTTCCCATGTTAACATATTGTTTCATATTTGTTCGTGTATTAATTTTATTTATATACAATTATTCCATAAGATGATAGTAGGAGTTACAAAACCTATAACAATTGTTTTTCATCTCAAGGATCGATTTGTTAACAACCCTGTTTGTGGGCTGGATAACTTACTTGTTGAAGTGGGTATGCTCTTTTTTCCTACAAAGTTTCTCCTTTTAGAAATTTATTGTGACCCAAACGCCCTGATTATTCCTGGAAGTACTTTTCATTATATTAAGGTTTTTAATTGACAATTGAAAAGGAAATATTATCTTAAAATTCACTGAACATAGGGTAGTATTTAGTTTCTTCAAAAAGACTAATGATCCACCTCAATACCATATCATGAAAAGAGATGAGATTATACATGCTAATGAATGTCTATATGTGGAGGAAGATTAGTTTTTAAATATTAATTAATAAATAAATGATACTCATGAGTAACCTGTAGAACCATGAAGGTGAGTTAGTTTGAACAAGGTTGAGGATCTCGTAGATATATATGAGGGAAATTATAGGTTTATTTATATGAATTTATTATTGATCATATAATGACTTCATGTGATGAAACTCCAATTGAAGAATTATTATAAGACACTAAAAGTGACGAAAAAAATTTCATCTTTATTTTTTAGGATAAAACATGAGGATCTTAGACCCCTCAAACCTATGTGTATATTTTCAACCCAAATCCCTCCCATGGTAGAGCTAAATCCGATGTCATTTCATGTGAAGTTTCACTTTTTCGTGGAATAATACACTTTAGTTGTAATAATTTCTTATAAACTATAGATTTTCATGAGGATAAATTACTTTATATTCATATAAACTTTAAATCTATTATTGGTTGATCTATTGTTTATATCAAGGTTTGTAGTTTATCTTTTCATTGTAAAAAATACCTTGGAATAGGTTGTATGCCCAAGGGTAGAATCGTATCAAAGACTCAACCCAAACATGAATGTTTTAGTTTAAGATTAAATTATTCAACTAAATTATTCTAGAATAATATTTCCTATTTCACATATCCCTTTTGTAAGACCTTTTTTAGGTATTCCCTTACAATAATTGATTCATTGTGAAAAAAATGAGATGAATGAAAAGCGTTAAATTCAAATGGTGAAAAAATTGAAAATCCACATAGAGTGAATGTAATTTAACTACACTACCCAAAAAGATAACTTCCCATTGTCATTTTTATATAAAGTGTTGGATCGGCAGGATTGGAATAACTCATTATTCTTTTCAGATGGTTTTTGTGGGTACAATAAGATTCTAGTTTCCCCTGACGAACATAATAAATCAAATTCCACTTTTACATTTACGACATTTACATATAAAATGATTCCTTTATTTTTTGTTTTGTTATGACTAATTTTTAATGGTTCATGATAGAATTGTTTTATGACATGATTGTGTGATCTTTCACTGTTTTTATGGACAACATCTCTTTTGTGGGATCTTACTTTGACATCATTTTGAAACAAATTGAATCTACATTGTAATGATATGAAGAGAAAAACCTTGTATTGAATTAGTAAAAATACTAGTTCATGGTAACTAAAGGAATTTTCATATCACACAATGTTTCAAAGAATGTTTTAGATGTTGAGAATACTAAAATTGTTATCATTCAAAAAATGGAACCAAATGTGAATGTAAATATTATCATATGTTTTTTAGGATATGATGGCTTTTATCAAAGATTTATCAAAAGTCTTATATTGTAATGCTAAACAACATTAATCCTTGATTTTTAGGAACACTGTATTCTAATTTGATGAGAAGTGTTTGGCCTCTTTTAACTCTATTTATGAAAGTATAACATCTTCACCCATTATAATTTACCAAGACCAGGGTTGTCATTTTGAAAACATGTTTTCATTTATGGAAATTATCGTTAGATCTATTTTAGTCTAGTGAAAAAAATGAAGTTATATATTGTATACAATTATAGATGATTACATGATGAGACTCAAAAATATTACACCCCAAAGGAAAAAAAATTATCTATAGGGTTTTCCTTGAAAAATTTTAGGATATATCTCATTGGATCCAAATTCATTGTGTTAATAGATCATTCATTCATTATCATTGATGTCAATGATAAACAAGGATCTAAAATGATGTGTTTATAATTTTTCTAATATTCCCAGTACAGTATGTAAAACCCCAAGGGAGATAAACTCTTCTTTCCAAAAGGAAATGTCTTCCAAAATTCCACAAAAGAGTTCCCAGTGGTTTTCTATCTTTGATAACATTATAACTGGTGGGATTATAACCATATATTTTTTTTTCATAACTAGATGAATCATATTATCTGGGATCTTAAATTCTTTTTCTAGGATGTCACTCTCTTTTTTAAAAGGTCTTATGATGGAATATTGTGAAAGTGTGTTCTTAATGACGAAATGCTACCAATTCTAGAGAGATTTCATTCTTATTAAGGCGGAGGACCTTATAGTAGTGATGGAACATCTAAAAAGGTTATATAATTTATTTTATACTTTATTTCACTATTTAAATATTATTGAAGATTAGTTTTATGATGTAATAAATTCCAATGACTATGTAACATGGTCTGGATGTAAGAGATACCATATAAGGGAATTTTGGAAGTTAAAATATTTGATGGTTGGGGAAGAGTTTTAATTTGACCATTTCTTCCACAGTATATAAATGAATGAATTTTGGTTTTAGTTTATTATGTTTCAAAGTGGGTTGTGGATACATCAATTCCCAAAAACCAAGCTAGTAGTGTGGTCATTTTTTCAAAACGATGATTTCCACCCGGCTTAGTGTGCTGAAGGATTTCAAAAATGATAACATTACTAACATTAAGAACTACATGTTCAAAGGTTTTATGAAAATTCATGTTTGTGAAAATAATATTGTTACTCCCTATCATCAAAAATAAGATATCAAATATTAATTATCTAAGAGATAGTTGAAATAAATTTTATAGAAGAATATTAATAGATCAAGGAAGGATCGATCCTTAATGTCCGATAAAGCAATATTGGATTATCAATCTACTTTTAGAACACAGAGAGGGTTGTATTCAAATCAAATTATCATCATAAAGGCTTGTTATATACTTATTAATAAAAAATATAAATCCTTTGGGAAGTTAATGTTTTAAATTTTGATTCCAAATCTAATTGGGAAATATTACCGCTTGAATTATTTGATTTGGATCAAATTCAGAGAGAATCTTATGATGATTAAAGGATATATAAATAATTTTTTTTCATTATTAACTAATCAAAAATAGGCACTCTCAAATGGGGGAGATAATATTTAACTAAAATTATATGTTCAAATTATTCATTAGTATGATCTCATCCTAGTGGTCTGGTCCATTCATGATTTTGTGAATATTGTAAAATTGGGTGGTGTAATTTGTTATACATTATAACTAGAAGGTTTGGTCATTGTTAAAAGTGTAAATCATTATTTTCATGGAATGAAATTAGGCGTGGAATCCATTTATTATCAATAAGATTTATTTAATTTTTATAGGTAACTAAAGACTCTAAAATTAGTGTTTTATGGGGGTAAACCCATGGTCCATGTTTTTTTTTTCAATTTCATTTATTTTTATTATTTTCTGGTCATTTTTACTATATAATTATGCTAAATTACTTCTCATATTTTTGTGAAAGTAGTCATTTTATCTAGAGGAATATCTATATTTATGGTATTGGAAATATTATTTGGCTATCCTCTAAGAATAATGTCTCATTTTTGGTTAGCGATAGATCTAATTCTAACTATCTTCTTCTTGTTTTTGTTGGAAACTTTGTGTGGGGGTATCCCACAAATTTTATAAAAAATTCTTCAAATTTATTATTTATCATTCTCATTTTTGAATGAAATGATTAATTTTTTATTCAAATTACAACAATTAAATCCTAAATATTAAATATAATTTTTTTGATATGAATTATAATTGTGTGATTGGTGCGGTTTTTTGATCTCTTAGGCAATCCAATATTAATTCATTTTACAGTTGAACTATTATATCACATTTTTTATATAATAATTCACACTATAAGATTCAACCTTAGTGAAATAATTCAGTTTTATGTGTGAGGGAGAAGGAAATTAGTCACTTATTTTAGTTGCGATTCAGTTATGACATTTTAAAACACATCATTTATTTCAAAAAGTCTAATTTTTGGGAAATTGAGTAATTTTTTATTCTATTTTTAAATTATTTTTTTGTATACCTTGGTTCAAAAAATAAAAATATCAGTGTCTATAGACTAGGGTATATGTCACTTAATAATTTATGGATTTCAATGAGTCTAAAGTTATAATGATTGAGTAGTTTTTGACTGGTGATTTCCTCTGTATTTATGGAAATAAATCTTGAAAACTACGTAAATGGTGATTGATAGGTAAGTAATTTGTGTAGTTGAAACTATATCTTGAGGAATATTTAACATTGAATTGATTTTAGATACTTAGCCTAGGAAACACAGAAAACCTTATGGATCCAACACAATTTATAAGTATTATAAAACACTTGAATCTAGAGTAATATGGTAAATTTGTATCTCACATTGAATGTATGTTATAATGGTACATAGTATGTTCTGGTAATAAAACGAAATAAACAAGTGATCTATAGAGTGATTTTTGCAAATTCATGGATGGGAAAATTAAAATAAACTGTTTTTGTAATAATTCATTTCATTATAGAAATATAAATATTTAACCCAATTTCAAATGTGAATAATTGTTTTATAAGAAATTGTTTTCTGTTATATCAATAAAGTGTGATGTGATGACTTAGTTAGAGTTACCCAGGGGAGAATGAATACTTTGTTCCTTTTGTTATAGATATGATTCCACCATGGTATTTATAGTAATTTCTTTCATAAATAGGCTTTGATCATGTATTAAAGTTGGTCAGTGTGAGGAAATCACATTTGAGGCATGAAAATATCTTGAAATGGATCATTTGGTGTTGTCTTGGAAAGGCTGAAATTCATTAACCCTAAACCCTTTGTTAAAACCCATTTAAATTACACAATTCTCAAGAGTACAATGTTTTATGCATGGGGGAGTTTTATTTTTAACCATTTTATCTCATTTTTCTTTGTCTATTATGATTAATTATCAGAGTTACGACATGTCAATTGAGTTTATAATGAACAATTTTATAATTTGGAACAAATCTATTGGAATTTTTAATTTATTGAATTTTATAATGAGAATGTGTTTTTTAATATAAATTGTTCCCATTAACTATAGTTAAAATTTATCAATGGATATTTTCTAAACACTTTTATTTATTTTGTGAAGAAATGTACAGCTAATGGAAATGTTTGTACAAAAATTACACGGAAAAATAGAACTAATAAATTCATATGTCATGATCTATCATCTAGATCATCAAAAAAATTATTTTTACTAAGAATTACTAGAATTTTAGTTCCAAAGAGATTATATTGATGTTGATAGACATCATCACTAACACTAACTTAAATTCTTGAATTATAGATGCTTGTTGTAATGGATGATTGTAATGGGCCTACAGATGCAGATGAAAGTGAATCCTTAACCACCTTTTCGATTTGGGGGGACTCTATTTGAAGTAATCTTCTAACCAATCACTCCCAAGTTCTATGCTCAGAGGTGCTAAAATGTGAACTGAGGCACTAAATATCCCACATATCATATAGGTGGTATCTTTTACTCCAAAAATGCTCTATATATTCTTTTTTTAAGGATGGGTATTTCCCTATAAATGGATGATCATGTATGGTGTTAAATTTATGATTGTGAAAAGAAAATATGCCTAATAGGACCATCTACTCAGAGAGAAATTGATCTGGATTCCGCCACTTTGAGTTTAGTAATTGGACTAAACTAGGTTCAATCTGAGGTGATAATGACCTAATGGTATATTTCATCACAATCATCTATATTGGGTTTTAGATACATCAGTTTGATTAGATATGTTAGAAGATCTCTTAGGCATGAAAATTGGCTATGTGGGAGATAAAAAAATATGTTGAAATTATGATTCATGGGAAATATTATCTATCTGAATGGAGTTGGCTAGATTGGAATTGCATACATTGGTAAAAACAATTCTTCCCGAATAGATACATTGGAATCGACTACAAATGAAATCACATGGGTACAAATAGCTGCATCGACCAAATCTTTGGTTTCAATCAATTTGATGCATAAAACCAAATATTTTACATATTTCATATAATTAAGATTCATGTAGGTTATCCATCTAGAACTCCTTATATTAAATATTGTATGAGGCCACATGCCGCATGTATGGTGAGGCAGGTGAGAGTTGGTGTAAAACTTTCAAGAAATATTTGTTAGTAGGAAGAAAAAAGTGGGAATAAAAAAATATATGAGAGCGGAGGGAAAAAATAAGAAAATCAATCAAATAGGAACTAAGAACATAATTGGTATTGTGTGGAATAATCAAACTAAAGGGACCACACCAAGAAACTAAGATGGGGATTGTATAAATTTTTTATTGTTTTCAATTCCCTTATAGGGGAATTCATTATTATTTTTGTTTCTTATTGACATTTTATTTAGAAAATGAATCCCTTATTGGGGATCTCTTAATTTTTATTATTTCATATTGAAACGCTGCTAAAAAAACACTATTAGAATATATTTAATATTTCATTTATAATGGTTGAATAAATTATATGTGTGGGAGTAGGATGAGTTGATATAATTTTTTACCTCACTTATGAATTAGGAATTGCATCAGTCTTCCATTTTTCACTGGTTGAAAAATATATTACATTCAACCTTCAAAACTCCCTGAGAGATATTTTTATCAATTATTTCATTTAAAACTTTTCATTAAGATGTCCATCTGAGAATTGGTCATGCCACACAAGATTTCTTCATCAGTATACCTTAACAAGTGCGTAAAGGGGACATTAGATTAGAATTTAAAGTATCTTTCCACCTACAAAATGGGAACTTGAATTATTTAGTAGGAAATTTTTCTAGCTCCTAGAGAGACTAAACTAGAGTGATAGAAAATAAAATAAAAAGTGACACATATAAATATATACTATCTAACCAAGAAAATTCCCCAATTATGTCCCTTTATGTACTCTGTTATCCTACTATCCTCTTTCTGCCTTTAGTGCATGACTATTTTGGCTCTCTTCTAACCTCAACCTCATTCCCAAAGACTTCTTCACCACCTTTCAACCCACCACTACACCCATTTTTTATTTTTTATTCTTTATTTGGGTTTTTTTAATATTCTTTCACTCAAATGTCCTTGTACAAATGTATTCCCCCAGTGATCTACCCATACTCACCACTTCAATAGTGTTAAGTATGGTTTATATGAATTTAATTTTTTTGTTCCTAATAAAGACCTAGGATCTGCGGACAGCCCTCATACCTAGTGAGACATCCAAACTAAGGGATATTTTCTAGTACATAATACCAATTAATATAAAATCAATATAATTATTTCCCACTTATCTACACAATGTTTCCCCGGACATGTATTAAGGGAGGTGTTGTAATAATTGGATATCACATTATTAAAAACATAAATGAACAAGATACTCACATAACACATATGATCAACCTTCAAATACTTTTACCTTTTCCAATAGTACTGTCCAGTAACAATAAATTCACATAATAAGGGTTCCATAATTATGTAATTTATAATTAATGGGGAAACTATTTTAATAGTGTTAAATATATAATAGAATCACTGGTTGATTTTTACAAAACATGAATTTATTTTAAATAAATAAATTAAAACTATAAAAACACTTTGATTAGTAATTAATATAATGAAATTGAACAATAATCATTTTACTTGATTCAATATAAGAATTATTATATAACTCAAATAACATTACTTTGATAAAAGAGTAATGAAAATCAATAAAGACACTTTGGAAACCAATAATTCTGTTAATAATAGGATCCAAATCCAAAATCAAATAGCATAAAACAATAAAAACCAAAGTTGAAGTAAAAAATCATCAAGATGTAATTATTTTTATATTAATCCCTTATTTATATTTTTTCAAATCTTAGGTGCGCATATAAATATATTTTAATTTAAAACTCACATGAACTATTTAATTCTCCTTTTGTGTAACTTTATGAAGAAAAAAAAATGTAATATCATTGAAAAATTATAATGGGCATTATAGAGATTATATATTTAGGTTATAAAGTAGATTTAGATCACTAATCTCGTGAGTAATTTCTAAATAAATGAATTCTAGGTAACCATCTACCTTAACCACATGAAAATTACCTGAAGTCTTCAAATAAGGGACGCAGGGGAGGTGAAAATGATTTAACACTACCAAAAAATTAATTATTTTAGAGAAAACGAAATCATGGGATTGAGCGTCATTCCCAATTTGGGAAAAATATATATGAATATGAAATGTGAGGATGATAATATGAGGAATGAAAAATAGATATGGTAATATACATTAAAAACACTATATTATATAGATATGGACCAAATAATCTTGGAGAGGTGGAGGGAATTATATTGATGGGATTTAGATAGTTTGGAAAAGTGGGAAAGATCAAAAGGTTTAAAAAAGGGTAAATAAAAAATTAGAAAAAAAAATTAGTTTCTGCATTGGTCTCATGGTTTTTCAGTATATTCTAGGAAATGAATCACTAATAAAGTGATACATTTTGGAGTTTTTCAGGTAGTCAACATGATTTGGTAACTATTTAGTGAATCTTTCACCAATAGTGATAATGTTTATAAAGTGAAACCTACCCTATGAATGGTTGGGATGCAAGATTAAAACTAACTATGAACCAAATGGTTTTCATGTATTGTCCTTCTATTTTAATGTTTTTTTAATTATATCTGTGAAATCATCAATAAATAAATAAATAAAAGAAATTTAAATATAAAAAAGACCATGGAGAGTCATATTTTTATACTCACATCTCAATCATACAACACTTTTACAAACTCATATAGTCCAATATTATGTAGAATGAAAAAACTAACCAAATCTTGTTACTTTTTAGGTAAACTCCTATATACTATATATGAAATTTCTTCTAAAAATAGATATTTTAAACCTTTACTTATTATATAATGCATTTAAAACCAACTCCTTATAGATATCTACTATCTATACTAAAATAGGCTTTCTCCTGCTTATGTATCACCACAAGAGGAATCCACATCACCTAAAAAAAATCCTCCCTCCAAAATCACGTGTCCCCCATCCGCGTACCCTTTTGCCCCAGGATTCCTCGACCAAAACTACCCTCCGCTTGATTAGGTTTCAGACCATATTTACACCACCTCTGCCTACTCATCCACACTCGCCTACCACCTCTACCGATGGTTCTTCCTTTGCCTACGCATGTTCATCTAACGGTTTCATCTGAAACCCCCTTTTGCTACCTCCCTCCAGAAACAGGTTCCCATAGCGAGGTAAGTTCTTCTCCTCGCGTTACCGATTTTCCACAGTTCTGATTAGGGTTCCCGAATATCCTCGTCTTCCTCTCTGGCTTGCCACTCCAACCACGCCCATGTTGGGGCGTAGGGAGAAGGGAAGGAGTGGGTCGTGTTTCGACTGTGCTAGGTGGTGTTGAAGGATGGAGATCGGTGGTGCTAGGTATACCAGGAAACAGCCATGGTGATGTTGTAGGCAGCAGAGGCGAGGTGCGGTGGAGGGATGAAAAGCAGGAAAGGTGTGGCAAGGTGGTTGGGGAGGATTATGGTCAGATTGCAAGGGCGGATAGCTCGGGGGTTGGACCAGTTGGAACAAGGTGAGCGGGTCTTCTTCAGAATCAATCCATAGGCAGCCGGCGAGCTCGAGCCCGGGCAGTGAGGCAGGAGCGTGGATCTGATTCCCTAACAGTGAGGTTCAAATATAGTTGTGGATGCTTGATTTAAACTGATTTTCATCTTCAATTTGCATGTTATTCAGATCTGGATGTGTCTCTAAATTATTTCTTCTTTTTTTTTAAGTGAGTGTCGCTAGTTCTTCATTTTAGGTATGGTATTTTATGATGTTGGGTTTCATAGTGTTCTTAAATCTGTAGAATTTAGGGATTTTGATTTTCTCAACTGGAGTTGAATTTATTTTACAAAAAAACCACGCCCATGCCTCCACCTTAACCTCTTGTACTTCCTACACCTTGATTTCCCTCCTCCTCCCTAACTCCATCCATCCTCGACCCCCCCTCTCGGAACTGATGCCCTCCTCAACCCCTCTCGACACTGCCTCACTCCCTGCCCCCTTCCCTAGCCCCCTCTCCTTTTGTGTTTCACTTTACGGAGACCCTTTCTGGATCGAAAGCATATGACTCCACATCTCTGCAACAGGTATCTTATCCTAATGTCATATAAATTGTCAAAATTCTATACATATTGATTTATTTGTAGTAAAACATTATTTACTAATAGATTCATAATATAAATCTCTTATTCGGATGCTCCAACTACTCCTACCATATGTCATCTCGACCATTGTTTATTCAACAATATTTCTTATGATTATACTATGGTTAGTTTTAGGTCTGTGAGTATATCTTCTCAGCTTTCTTCTTACATCTCCTATTCCCTCTCGCAACATCTTCACACTTCAGGTATGATATTAATTATGTTTCTAATTGTTTCCTGGTATTATGTGTAAATACATACTGGATTTTTTGAATCATTTGTTATCTGATGTCAACATAATGGAATTTTTTACTTTGTATGATTTTTGTTTTGTAGATATTGATTTTAGGAGATGAGATCGAATTGAAAAACAACTTTTTTCATGAGAAAGTGTAGGTTCTGATGAAGTTAGTGACATATTGTGCTTTGAATGTCACTACATTTTTCTATTTATTCTTACTTTTATGTGTGAATTAATACTATATTATTTGATTCATTTACCCTATCATGTCAACCTCTATAGATGCAATTATTTTCTGGTCACAATGAATATTGTTCAAGTTAGGGGTCCAAGTATCTGGGAAATTTTGATTCTTTTATGTTTCTTCTTCCTTTTTAATTAGCTGTACTGTTTCGTTTTTTGTATGATCACATTCATACCTAGAAATACTTTTTATGAATGCACATATCTATTATATGCATCGGTTTGATTGAAATGCATTCTGAAAAAAATCATGTCCACTGAGCAATTGACGGATTTTGTAAAGCCTAGAAATAAAAATTTCATGTTACAGAGGTATGAACATCCTTGAAACAACTGCTATTGATTTCTGTTTTCTCGTCACAATGCATACTATTCAAGTTAGGGGTCCAAGTATCTTTGAAATCTTGATTCGTTTATGTTTCTTGTTCCTTTTTAATTAGTTGTATAGTTTCTTTTTAGGGATATTCTTTAAGATTCTACTAGATTTAAAAATTATTATTTTTTAATATGCCCTTAATATCATGTATTTATATTTATAGTAATTTTGTTTAATTATTTTTCAATGTAGGCGTAGGCTACATCGATGATTAAAGGACATTTAATTCGGTGTGTATCATTTTACTAATGTTGGAGAGAATCAACACATCAGCATGTTGTTTACTATATGAACTTGAACTCATCTTCTGTGATGTGATTCTGAATGCTTCTCTCAAAAAAATAGCTACAAAGTAATTTTCATCAACAACAATGAAAACTACATCAGCAGATTTACTGAACGGTTTCAAGGCATTTGGGTAAGAATGTATAAAATTTTATATTTATATTAGAAAAAAATACACAAAATACTAAATTTTTCCTTATTATTGAACAGGGAGATCAAATTAATGCATCTTCATAAGTATGTGGTGGCATCAAATATGTCCAGGTAAAAAAATTTTGGTCTTTAATTTTCTTTATTAACAATTGAAATTATTATTACTGTTATGTTAATTTTGAAAATTCATGACTGGAGCATCAAAATACTAGGTCTTCTCTAGGGACTTCAAGCATTGGCACACGATTTGATACAAGAACCTTGAATATGTCCACTGCTCAGGTATTCAACAGTTATATTTAATGTGTACTAATTTAATTTCATTAACATAAACACATGTGTATTAATTCAATATATAAAGTGTATTCTAGGTATTTCAAACAAAATGTTCTTTCCATCTCGTAATTGTCTACAGTTACAGGAGTCTGTACATTTACATATTAGCATTGTCATAAATATTTTAATTTTTTCCATATTTTTTATCATTAAAATCAACCACAGAGATGGAACTAACACCATCTATGGTAACCATTGTTGAAAACCCTCTTTATCATGTAATATGTACATTTTTAGTATTTTTTCTATCTGCTTAAGAACCTATAGTACTTAAATTTGATGTCAAACAAGTTTTTCATGTAATCTTCTGATTAGTGTGATTTCTGGTATCTGTATTATAAACATTTTTTGACAGATATGTTTAACATTACTATCATATAAAAATGGTTAACATTTCTATTTATTACTGTGTTTTTTGACATACATGTTTATCATTCTCGAGTATGTATGTAATTTTTACAGATTATGTAACACCTGAGACTTTTATGTGAAATATTTTGTTTTTATGCTATATAAATCATCAAAGGAATCTTTCACTAACACTGGCTTGGCTTGCATTACACGCAATCACGGCCTTCCTCGATAGCTTGCGTCGTACACAATAACGAGTTTCACTAAACAATGATATGCTATTAAAATATTATTAAAACTAGCCATTATGAATAGTAATAACCACTTTTTTAAATTTTATAAATTTTATTTTTCAAAATGGACTTCATTTTTGGATTCGGAATATCAAAATTATCCTAGGATGAAATTTTGGTATTTTTCTGAAAACTTTCAATTTTTGGTGAATAGTGAAACCACTAAGTGGTAGTCAAAAAAACTGAATTTTTCATAAAACATAATTTTACCGTTTTTATGAGTGGAATTTCGAAAATCTGAGAGGCATGGTTGATTTCAGTAAGTAAAATGTGGTTGAATGAGATGAAAATAATTTTTTTGTGAATAGTAACTTTTTACTTTTTTTACCACGGTTAAAATTAAATAGGGTAATTAAGGGTAAAAATGATACTATTATTACCCTGACACATGTAATAATTCTATTGGACAAGTGTAATTCGACCAAAAACAACCTTAGGAATAAAATATGACCATTTAGGCCCACTTGGATTAGATTAGGACATTTATTATTAATTTATTTAAAGAAGGGTTAAAATAGTTAAAATCAATGTTTAATAAGTAAAGCATTTCTAATATGGGGTTATAAATAAGATAAATTCAACTATAAATATTCTTTATAAAGATAAAAATGTTTCCTAAATAATGGTATTTTATTTGTAATTTGTAGACATTAAATAATTTAATTTATATATGACACTATGATGATGCAGTAATTATCTTATTAATGAAATATTGACATAATTGATGTTATAAATACCCAAATAAATGTAATTTGAGACTTTTTATGAATTAAAATAATTTTCTAGGTAACTATGACAGGTTATTATTGATTTAAGTTACTTGTATTGAACTAATCATTCTATTATGATTTTTACAAAAATCAATTACTAAATAGTGTCAAAATTGACATATAATAGTTTTTAAAACAAATATTATATTATTAATTGTTATTTTATTTCTAAAAATCTAAGGATCGGCCAAATTACTTAGATATGGTTATATATATTAATAATAATCAACTTGGGGTTCGTTCGTCTTGATATAGTATGTTTATTAACCTTATAGTGTAAGAAAACAAGAACACACGGTAAAAGTTAAATTATCTAACTTAAAGTTAAATCTAAATGATAAGGTTAAAATTGATACATAAACATTTCTAAATTATATTGGATGAGATTATTTCGACCCCTACCCACCTTAGCTTCGAAATATATCAATGTGGAGCTATTAAAAACCGAATTTGACTTTATAATAAAATAATATTTTTAGTTATTCCAAAAGTGCCCCTCTCCTCCCTTAAAAAAGGGCACCTCCTCCCCCTCTTCCTCACACCACATTGAGCCTTAATGCTCGGACAACCCCTGCCAATTTCTCCTCTCTACTTCCCTAGAAACATCCTAGAGGTTCTGGTCTTCTTCAAAGACCTATTTTAGTGCCCTAAAAGGAGGTCTCAAAGAAGCACTTCAAAAAAGAGGTAATGTCCGGTACCGATTCTTTCATCTTTATTTCTTCTTCCACTTCTTCTTCTTTAGTTTTTTCATTATGAAGTAATACCATCAGTATCACTAATATACTGATATGTTTTTATAAGTATGAAACAACCCTATTTCACCATCTATCCATCCTACGGAAAAAGAAATCACCGTGTGTGCGTACATACGGAATACCGTCTCCACGCCGTGGTGTAATCTATTTTCCGCCACCACCTTACTTGGATGGGTATAATGGTGTAAATAATGACTATATATTAATATTATAAAGTGATATTGATTCTGAAATAGTATAAATACACTCCAATACAATTCCATGATCATAGGAACTATATCATCACTCGTGCGTACGTAAGGAATACCGTCTCCACGATGTGATGCGACTCGTTCTACATGATATTCATTTCATAATGATTTTATAAATGAATTGAATGAATGAATATGATATATATTACACTAATACCATTCTGGAAATGAGGTATCTATAACCTAAAGAGAATAATAAGTATTTATTTGACAAAACACACATAAGAACAAAAAGTAATAAACACCCGAATAACAAGTATTAATGAAATATTACTAATAAGAAGATATGAATATGACCATATATGATATCATAAAAATAATTATGTTTCTAGAATAAGTCAATAACATTATTTAAATCATTATACAGGAGGTTCAGACACTTACAAAGAAAAATGGACCTAAGGTAAGGGAAATATCACAATCTCATTTTTATCCGAGATTGTTTATATTTTGGAATTTACTGGGGTTCATTTTATCATCCACATCCAGCTTTCCTCAATATGTAATATTTACATCATTTTACAATAGTTTATATCCAATTTTACCCTTCTGTGAGTTTTTAGTAAAGGATATGAAAGGAATCTTTTGTCGTTTTTCGTATGAGGTACTTTTTGACTTTTCTGACAAAAGTACGAGAAGAATGATTTTTTAACTTAAACGGCATGAATCGATTTTTAAAACATTATTTCCAAGAAACTTCCTTTAAAAGTTTTAATGTTTATTTTTAATCAACTTATTTTATTTTAAAATTGTATTACATGTTGAGAAAGGAAAATGTTTTTCAAGTATAAATGATATTTTCCTCAAGAATGGAGTTCAAGTGTTTTATCAAAATTATATTCCATCTATGATAATAAAGGGTTATGTTTCTATCCCTATTATTACATTGATTTGATTATGTTGTGATGGAATTATTTTTATGAATTCCTTTATCTTATATGAGTTGTTTTATGATGTCACGATGTTTAAGATTCCGATTTTTATTACATGGGTTATGCAATGATGTATGATTTATGATTTTGTGTCACACATAAGAATGGTATCATTATGAGATGGGTGGGACCTATATCTCCCTCCAATGCATTGGGTAAAGATTTTATATCTCATGAGATAGACATGGCTGGAATGGTAGGTTATACCGGTTTTGTGGAACAGGACTGAAACAAGGAGTGAACTCGGTTAAGAAATGGACGTTGTCCACTAAGATAGTCTTGGAAATTAGTCTTGACTAATAAGAAATGATTCTATATGATTATTAGTGTATGCCAAAAAGTTTCATGTTTTATGTTATGATTATTGGGATTCAATTTCACTACTATGATTTGTCCCATGTTATGAAATTATGCTCTCTTTTGCAGGTTAAGATTTCCAAAAGTTATGTTCTTATGAATATGATGTGATTGATATTTCTTTTGTTTACCCTTACTGAGCATTTGAGCTCACCCTTTTTTATGTTTTCTTTCCCCAGGTTAGGAAGAAGGTTATTATGTAAGATATGCGAAAAGGGACTATAGATATGATGAAATAAATAGGAGACAATGTAAACGCTTTATGAACCAGTTGTTTATGTTTCCCAGTTTCTAAAGACACTATACCTATACGGTCCTTTCGTGGTTTTGTTATATGTTTTGATAAGTATGATTCAATTTTGAAGTATTAATAATGTTTGTAAATTATGGGTCGTTATAATTGGTATCAGAGGAATGGTATTGTCAACCTTTAGAAACTAGGATGTGAAAGCCTTAGTAAGAACCCTAAGGATAAGTCTAAGCATAGAACAAAATCATAGTGTTTTAGAAATGGCCATGAATAACCTAGGATAAGACCTTAAGTGTAAAATTTTATTGATGATTGTGTGGTTTTCCTATTATAATCAGTGTTGCTCACACTATTATTCTTGGTTTTAGTTAATGGCTGGAACCCGAAGGAACCGTGTTAATGCGGAATGCGACGGGAAATGAAATGATTGTCCCCCTGAGAAACCAAACGTTATGGGAGCTGGAATGCAAAATCTTGTAGCCATGGTCACACAACTTTCTCAAGCTATGAATCATGCAGGACTTCCAAACGAGCAATGGAAGGAGCAACATTCTGTTGAATCCTTCATGAGATAGCTTCCACCTTCTTTCAGCGGGTCTACTGATCCGTTAGTTGCTAAAAAATGGATTAGTACTACTGAAAAGATATTTTCAAATCTTCAATGTTCTGAGCATGATAAAGACATCTTAGTAGTGTATCGTTTGGAAGGTGATGCTGATTAATGGTGGAATCTTATTAAGAATACGAGGCAAAGGGATGAAATTGAGTCCATGGAATGGGAAGAGTTCAAGAACTTATTTTTCAATAAGTACTTCCCTCGTATTCTCTGAACAAAGATGGAGAAAGAGTTTCTTGAACTGAAGCAAAAGGATGATGAATCTGTTAGTACCTATAAAGAAAATTTTACAAGACATGCAAGGTACACTTTTAGTATTATTATCCAACCTGAGAGTAAGATTTATCGATTCTTTAGTGGCTTAAAACCAAGTCTTCGAAGGGCCTTAGCCATGAAGGACTTCAATAGCTACGAGGAAATCGTTCGATGTGCTCTCAAAGTTGAGATGGAGATTAGAGTAACCCGTTAGTCATATGGTTTTGATAATAAGGGGAAAATGGAATTCAAAGGAAAATCTAAAGAGCACACTGAAAAGAATATGAGCTTTCCCTTATGCTCAAAGTGTGTAAAGAAACAAGGAAGGAGTTGTCTTAAAGGGACAAGTAAATGTTTCAAATGTGGAAAGGAATGTCATCAGGCATTTGAATGTCGTGATGATGGGAAGAAGATGTATAATGATGCAAACAAAGGAATGGATACACAGAATGAACCTACTACACTTCAATGTTTCAAGTGAAAGGAGATGGGACATTATGCCAATAAATGCTCTAATCCAAGGGTTGATGATGACGGTCGACGTCAACAAACTCTTAAGGCTAAATACAAAGGAAAGTCACATGCAATTTCTATCAGCGATGTGGAGTACAATAACGATGTGGTGAAAGGTACACTTACCATCCACTCTAAAGTAGCAAATGTATTATTTGATTATGGATCAACCCACTCTTTTATTTCTGAAGAATGTTCTAAGGGTATCACCGTATTACCTCAACAATTAGATATTGAGTTATCTGTGACAACACCTAATGGCACAACAGTGGCATCAAAAGTTTATAATTATTCTCCGATCGAAGTTTGTGGGAAAGTGCTTCCTGCAAATCTTGTGATCCTTCCTATAGTGGAATTTGATGTGACTCTTGGCATGGATTGGCTTTCCTTATAAGGATCTCATATCAGTTGCCAAAGAAGGGAAGTCACATTTCATATTCCAGATCAATATATGATCATCTATCAATGCAAGGATGAACATAACCTTCCAGTGGAAATTCCTTCCATGTTATGGGTCTTGATTCCACTAAATGAAGGTTATTTATCTCAAATGGTTGGTGAGAAACTCACGATTAAGAATATGCCCATTGTACGGGAGTTTGATGATGTCTTTCCAGAGGAATTACTGGGTCTTCCACCAAGTCGTGAAGATGAGTTTTCAATAGAACTCATACCGTGTGCTTTGCCTATTTCAAAGACACCTTATAGAATGGCCCTAATTGAGTTGCAGGAATTGAAGAAGCAACTCCAAGAGAATCTTGATAAGGGATTCATACGCCCTAGTGCATCACCTTGGGGAGCACCTGTTCTATTTGTTATGAAGAAAGATGGATCAATGAGACTCTGCATTGATTATCGAGAACATAACAAGATCACTATCAAGAACAAATATCATCTCCCACGCATTGATGACTTATTTGACCAACTACACAGAGCTCAATAATTTTCCAAGATTGATCTTCGTTCAGGGTATCGTCAATTAAGTGTCAAAAGGGAGGATATACCAAAGACGACTTTCCGTACAAGGTATGGACACTATGAATTTATAGTGATGCCATTCGGTCTTACTAATGCCCCTGCTATCTTCATGGATCTGACGAATAGAGTCTTTAGATACTATCTCGATCAATTTTTGGTAGTCTTTATAGACGATATTCTTGACTATTCAAAGAGCAAGTAAGAACATGAAGATCACTTGAGAATTATATTGAAGACCCTGAGAAAGGAGAAGCTTTATGCCAAATTTACCAATTGTGAATTTGGGATTCAAAAAGTTTCATTTTTGGGTCACATAATCTCAAAAGAGGGGATATCTGTGGATCCAGCAAAAATAGAGGTTATCGAAAGACGGTCGAGACCAACAACAGTAACTGAGATCCGATGTTTTATTGGTTTGGCTGGATATTATCAACATTTTGTGAAAGATTTTTCACAATTATCTAATCCACTCACTAAGTTGACTCGGAAGGGAGTTAAGTTTGTTTGGATGGAAGAATGTGAAGAGAATTTCAAGGAGTTGAAAAGAAGGTTATCCAGTGCACCTGTGCTCACACTGCCTTGTAGTAGAGAAAGGTTTGTGATCTATAGTGATGCATCCAAGAAGGGATTGGGGTGTGTTCTTATGCATAATGATATGGTGATAGCTTATGCCTCACGACAGTTGAAAATCCATGAGCAAAATTACCCAGCTCATGATTTGGAGTTAGTTGCGGTAATCTTTGCATTAAAGACTTGGAGGCATTATCTTTATAGAGAAAGGTGTGACATTTATACTGATAATAAAAGTTTGAAGTATATTTTCACACAAAAGGAGTTGAATATGCGTCAAAGAAGATGGTTGGAGATGATTAAGGATTATGACTTCTCAATCCATTACCACCCTGGGAAAGCAAACATGTGGAAGATGCATTAAGTCGACAAGACCATGAGAGTTTATCCATGATGAGGATCACAAAAGATCCAATATTTATGGATTTACAAAGGATGGATCTTGGAATTATAATTTAAGGGGAAAAATCTTATCTTTATCAAATTAATGTTCAACCATCTATACATGTGAAGATTAAAGAAGCACAAAAAGAATATGTCGAGTTACAAAAGAAGGTTAGAAATGTTCCTGAATTCAACCTTGATTGTGATGGGATAATAAAGTTCAAGATTCGGGTTTCTGTTCCTCCCATCCCGGAATTAAAGAAGGAGCTGCTGGATGAGGCTCATAGTTCATCATTATCTATTCATCCTGGAAGTGCGATAATGTATAGGGACATGAAAGAGTACTTCTGGAGGGATGGAATGAAAAGAGATGTTGCTGAATATGTCTCTCGATGCTTGGTTTGTCAGCAAGTTAAAGCTGAGAGACAGAAGTCTATGGGGATGTTACCAACATTACCCATACTCGAATGGAAATGGGTAAACATCACTATGGACTTTGTCATATGACTTCATAAAACAACCAAAGGCAATAATGCTATCTGGGTCATAGTTGATCGTCTTACCAAGTCTGCACACTTCATTGCTATTAGAGAGGATCTCTCTCTGGATCAGTTTGCCGGGATATATGTAAAGGAAGTGGTAAGATTGCATGGAGTACCACTTTCTATTATATCTGATCGGGATCCGAGATTTACCTTGAAGTTTTGGCGAAGTCTTCAGCATACTCTGGATACAGAGTTGAGTTTCAGCACTGCTTATCATCCTCAGACAGACGGTCAGTCTGAGAGAACAATTCAAACTCTAGAAGATATGTTGAGATCTTTCTCTATGGATTTCAAAGGTGGTTGGGATCAACACCTACCTTTGGTGGAATTTTCTTATAATAATATCTTTCACTCCAGTATTCAGGTGGCTCCTTATGAAGCTCTCTATGGAAAGAAATGCAGGACTCCAACTTGCTGGGATGAAGTTGGGGAAAGAAAGCTATTAGGACCTGATCTCGTTGATGAAATGGCAGAAAAGGTCAGATCTATTCAACAAAACATAAGAGCAGCTAGAGTCAATAGAAGAGTTATGCCGACAACCGAAGAAAAGACCTAGAGTTTGAAGTGGGTGATAAAGTGTTCTTATGAATATCTCCCTGGAAGAGGGTCATGAGATTTGGAATGAAGGGGAAGTTGAGCCCTTGATATATCGGTCCTTTCGAAATACTGGATCGTGTTGGGAAGGTAGCTTATCGATTGGCGCTTCCACCGAATCTCTCTCAAGTTCACGATGTGTTCCATGTATCTCTCCTGAGAAAGTACATACATGATCCGTCACATGTACTTAGCTCAGAAGTTGTACCGCTGAAGCAAGATCTTTCTTATGAAGAACAGCCGATAGAGATTCTGGATCGTAGCGAAAAAGTCATACGAAGCAAGACCACTCGATTGGTGAATGTTTTATGGAGGAACCACCAATTAGAATAAGCTACATGGGAGCTTGAGGATATGATGAGGGAGAGGTATCCTCATCTTTTTGTTACAAAGGGATGAATTTCGAGGGCAAAATTCATTTTAAGTGGGGAAGAATGTAACACCCGAGACTTTTATGTGAAATATTTTGTTTTTATGTTATATAAATCATCAAAGGAATATTTCACTAACACTGGCTTGGCTTGCTTTACATGCAACTATGACTTTCCTCGATAGCTTGCATCGTACGCAATACCGAGTTTCACTAAACAATGATATGCTATTAAAATATTATTAAAACTAGTCGTTATGAATAGTAATAACCACTTTTTCAAATTTTATAAATTTTATTTTTCAAAATGGACTTCATTTTTTGATTTAGAATATTGAAATTAGCCTAGGGTGAAATTTTGGTATTTGTCTGAAAACATTCAATCTTTGATGAATAGTGAAACCACAAAGTCGTAGTTAAAAAAACTGAATATTTCCTAAAACTTAATTTTACCACTTCTGTGAGTGGAATTTTGAAAATCTGAGAGACACAATTGATGTCATTAAGTAAAATGTGGTTCAATGAGATGAAAATAATTTTTTGGTGAAGAGTAACTTTTTACTTTTTTTAACCACGGTTAAAAGTAAATAGGGCAATTAAGGTTAAAAATAATATTATTATTACCCTAACACATGTCCTAATTCTATTGGACAAGTTTAATTCGACCAAAAACAACCTTAGGAATAAAATATGACCATTTAGGCCCACTTGGATTAGATTAGGACATTTATTATTAATTAATTCAAAGAACGGTTAAAATAGTTAAAATCAATATTTAGTAAGTAAATCATTTTTAATTTGGGGTTATAAATAAGATAAATTCAACTATAAATATTCATTAGAAATCTAAAAAGATTTCCTACATAATGGTTTTTTATTTGTAATTTTTAGACCTTAAATAATTTAATTTATTTATGACACAATGATGATGTAATAATTATCTTATTAATGAAATATTGACATAATTGATGTTATAAATACCCAAATAAATGTAATTTGAGACTTTTTTTGAATTAAACTAATTTTCTAGGTTAATATGACATGTTATTATTGATTTACGTAACTTGGTTCGAAATAATCATTCTGTTATGATTTTCACAAAAATCAATTACTAAATAGTATCAAAATTGACATAAAATAGTTTATAAAACAAATATTATATTATTAATTGTTATTTTATTCCTAAAAATCTAAGGTTCGGCCAAATGTCTTAGATAAGGGTACATATATTAATAATAAACAAATTGGGGTTCGTTTGGCTTGATATAGTATGTTTATTACCCATATAGTGTAAGAAGACAAGAAGACACGGTAAAAGTTAAATTATCTAACTTAAAGTTAAATCTAAATGATAAGGTTAAAATTGATACCTAAACTTGTATAAATTCTATTCGATGAGAGGTTTTCTACCCCTACCCATCTTATCTTCTAAATATATCAATTTGGAGCTATTAAAAACTGAGTTTGATTTTATAATAAAATAATATTTATTGTTATTCCAAAGGTGCCCCTCTCCTCGCTTATAAAAGGGAACCTCCTCCCCCTCTTCCTCACACCAAATTGAGCCTTAAAGATCTGCCAACCCCTAACAATTTCTCCTCTCCACTTCCCTAGAAACATCCTAGAGGTTCTTGTCTTCTTCAAAGACCTATTTTAGTGCCCTAAAACAAGGTCTCAAAGAAGCACTTCAAAAAAGAGATAATGTCTGTTACCGATTCTTTCATCTTTATTTCTTCTTCCACTTATTCTTATTTAGTTGTTTCATTATGAAGTAATACCATCAGTATCACTCATATACTGATATGTTATTATAAGTATGAAACAACCCTATTTCACCATCTATCCATCCTACGGAAAAAGAAATCATCGCGCGTGCGTACGCATGGAATACCGTCTCCACGCCCTGGTGTAATCTATTTTCCACCACCACCTTACTTGGATGGGTATAATGGTGTAAATAATGACTATATATGACTATTATAAAGTGATATTGATTGTGAAATAGTATAGATACACTCCAATACAATTCCACGATCATAGGAATGATATCATCACTCGTGCGTACGTACGGAATACCGTCTCCACGATGTGATGCGACTCGTTCTACATGATCTTAATTTCATAATGATTATATAAATGAATTTAATGAATGAATATGATATATATTACACTAATACCACTCTGGAAATTAGGTATCTATAACCTAATGAGAAGAATAAGAATTTATTCAACAAAACACGCATAAGAACAAAAAGTAATAAACACCCGAATAACAAGTAGTAATGAAATATTACTAATAAGAAGCTAAACATATTACCATATATGATATCATAACAATAAGTATGATTCTGGAATAAGTCAATAACATTATTTAAATAATTATACAAGAGGTTCGGACACTTACAAAGAAAAACGTACCTAAGGTAAGGGAAGTATCACAATCTCATTTTTATCAGAGATTGTTTATATTTTGGAATTTACTGGGGTGCATTTTATCATCCACATCCATGTTTCCTCAATATGTAATATTTACATCATTATAAAATAGTTTATATAAAATTTTACCCTTCGGTTAGTTTTTAGTAAAAGATATGAAAGGAATTTTTTGTCGTTTTTCGTATGAGATGCTTTTTGACTTTTCCGACAAAAGTACGAGAAGAATGATTTTTTTAACTTATACGGCATGAATGGATTTTTAAAACATTATTTCCAAGAAGAATCCTTTACAAGTTTTCAAGTTTATTTTTAATCAAATTCTTTTATTTTAAAATTTTATGACATGTTAAGAAAGGAAAATGTTTTTGAAGTAGAAAAGATATTTTCCTCAAGAATGGAGTTCAAGTGTTTTATCAAAAAAAATCCATCTAAGATAATAAATGGTTTTTTTCTATCCCTATTATTACATTGATTTGATTATGTTGTGATGGAATTATTTTGATGAATTCCTTTATCTTATATGAGTTGTTTTATGATGTCACGATGTTTATGATTCCCATTTTTATTACATGGGTTATGCAATGATGTATGCTTTATGATTTTGTGGCACACATAAGAATGCTTTCATTGTGAGATGGGTGTGACCAATATCTCCCTCCAATTTATTGGGTAATGATTTTATATCTCATGAGATAGACAAGGCTGGAACGGTATGTTATACCGGTTCAGTGAAACAGGACTGAAACGAGGAGTGAACTCGGTTCAGAAATGGACTTTGTCCACTAAGATAGTCATGTCAATGAGTCTTGAATAATAAGAAATGATTCTCTATGATTATGTGTGTATGCCAAAAAGTTTCATGTTTTATGTTATGATTATTGGGATTCCATTTCACTACTATGATTTATCCCATGTTATGAAGTTATGCTCTCTTTTTCAAGTTAAGATTTCTGAAAGTTATGTTCTTATGAATATGATGTGATTGATATTTCTTTTGTTTACCCTTACTAAGCATTTGAGCTCACCCTTTTGTATGTTTTCTTTCTCCAGGTCAGGAAGAAGGTTATTAAGTAAGATATGCCAAAAGTGACTATAGATATGATGAAATAAATGGGAGACAGTGTAGACGCTTTATGAAGCAGTTGTTTATGTTTCCCAGTTTCTAAAGACACTATACCTATAAGGTCCTTTCATGGTTTTGTTATATGTTGTAATAAGTATGCTTAAATTTTGAAGTATTAATAATGTATGTAAAGTATGGGTCGTTATAGATTACAAATCAATGACCCATGGCGTTCTTCTATATGAAATCAATACATTTTATTGACAAACACGTTTAAGATTTTTTTCATCTATAAGCTGCACATTCTTAACATTTTTATCATTTTCTGAGAATTTTTTTGAACATTTTCTCACAAAATATGTAATTTGTTTTCAAACATGTTTAACATGTCTATCATGAAATCTGCCGATTATTATAATTTTTGACAATCACGTGTATCATGTAATCTATATATTTTTTGAACCAGTTTTAGTTTATTGAAGACTAAAGTTCATAGAAATCAATATAAAGTTTAAATTAGTATTTAATAGTTGGATGATCTTATATTTTCAATACTTTAAAGAAACAAATTATGACATAAATCTTTAACTATTTATGTTTGGTTGTAGGGTACTCTATAGCCTCATGGAATCGATTATGGTTGAACCTTTTGTGGGGGTCCTGTTTCATGACCTTTTATTTTTCAAGCGTCAAGACCAAACATGTAAATTGACTATGTGTTTTGAAACTCTATGCAGATTTATCTCAGGAACAGTCCTTTAGGTAAGTTTTATTTTACTATTTTGATATACTATTCACTTTATTTTAATTCTATTTTGTTAACTGCATACAGTCCATTATTATTATAAAAAACTAAATTTATGCATACTCCATTAACATGTTTCTAATTAATATTAATTCTTTACCTTTAATAATATGAACACCTTTGAGATTATTTCTACAGAATGTCATTGTTTTTATATTAGAACTACTGTCTAACTGTTTATGAAATTAGTTTCATCTTCTTTTATTACGTATCAATTGTCAATTTATGTGTTTTAATGCTGGTGGTGGAAGGGTCTAGGCATGGGGGAGGGGGCTGGTGGGGGATGGGGCTGGGCAGGGGGGTCGAGGAGGTGGGAGGGGGGTGCTGGGAAGGGGTGGGAGGAGAAGCAGGGGAGGGGACAAGCTAGGCATGGGGGGAGAGGGGGAGGTGCTGGGAAATGGTGGGTGATTATTCTGGTTAGGGGAGAGGGGAGGGGCTGGGAAGGGGGTGTAAATGGGAGGGGAGCAACTAGGCATGTGGAGGGGAGGGGCATGGGAGAGTGTAGGGCCTGCGGAGAAGTGGGGAAGGACTGGTGGGGATGTCGATGGGAAGGGGAGAGGTTCTTAGTGGGGATGTGGCTGGGAAGGGGAGAGGTTCATGGTGGGGATGTGGATGGTAAGAGGAGGGGGTCCTGGTGGCGAATGGTGCTAGGCAGGGGGGTGTAAAGGGGAAGGGAGTGGCTAGGCATAGGGGAGGGGAGGTGGAGAGGGTAGGGCCTGCAGAGACGTGGGGAGAGGGCTGGTGGGGATGTGGTGGGGTAGTGGAGAGGGTCCTGGTGGGGGATGGTGCTAGGCTTGGGGGAGGGGTGGGGGAGGGGCTGGTGTGTTTGGTTAGTTTAGTTTTTTCCCACACCAATATTGTGGGCATTGAGACGTTCATCCATCTTCAATTCAGCCCAAAGAGGAATTTTTTTAAAATAGAATGTGGTTATAATTATTACTAGAATGTTATTATGTTCACATTACGATTTCGATATGTGTAATGTTTTTTAATCAACTTTTTGGTTATTATGTTGGTGACTGAAATATAAGAATGATCAACCTGCATATGCATGAGGTGGTGGTTATATACAGGTTTTTCTTATCATTTTTAGTGAAAGTTAATCACTTAACCATTAATTTTATGATTCCCTAATTTTAACTTCTTTGTACAGGTTCAATATCAACCTGGGGTGGGATCTATTGCAAGAAACTCCATACAGATATTCAAAGTATGTTCTTATTTAATGTTATTCATTACATTTTTATTGACTCATTGGATGGTTTATTTGAATGACATTACACAACACATGAAGATTGGTTATCTTATACTTATGATTTTATGACTAAAAAAAATCATGTGAGGTTATTGGTGATATTCTCTAATTTATATTTGATAATTTAAAGAATTCATTGCAGTTTGTTATTGTTATTAAAAGGTAACAAGTTATAAACTGTTCATTAGTTTTTGTAGGAGTCCACTAGATTGAAACTTAAGAGATTTAATGGATTGATGGGTACTTTTGGTTAAGCTAGTTTTTCTTTGCCTTTATTTTTACTCATTGCTAGAGTTGTGTATTACGTCTTTTTCTTGGTGTTTTTGTGATTTTAAAATTACAACTACTTTAGTTAGCTTTTATATTTTTCAGGTTATGTTCAAAATGAGGCTAATTGAAATTATGGTGAGATTCAAATGGCAGAATGGTTTGGTTTGTTTAATTTTCAGGATCATTTTCCCTATCTCTGTTTGCATGGTCGTGTGATTTTTCAAGCACTGTAGGGGCAGAAAGTGGTGTTATTGTGTATGTATGATATCAAAAAATGTTTTCCACATTTTTAACCTGTTTCTAGAAACATGTGCAGGTACCGGATTACTACCAACCAGTAACCGCCAATACTTGTCTATAGCAGCGCCACATGAACCCAATTTTGGAAGGTTTTTACTACCACAATTTGTTTAATTTAGTTTCATTACAAACGGGACACCATATACTATTACACTATTCTGTTACTTTAATATTTTTCACCCAACTCTTTGCTAAATAAAAAATGTGTCCAAACAATCCATTTTTGTTTCCATGTGTTCCATTTAAAATCAACTCTGAAACAATTGTTGTTTCAGTGTGAATGTTTCACTGTTTATATTACTTCTTCATAATTGATATAAACTATTATGTTTTCTAAATAGTAGTCTGTAATAAATAATAAGAATTATTTTATAGTGTTGTGCATCGTATTGGCGGAGTACTAGTTTCATATATGGTAATGTTTATTAAATATTATTTTATGTGAATTTTAATATTATGTTTCCAAAAAAATCAGAAAATATACCACATTGAAAATAATTTTCCCCTTCATTCAAAATTTATATGTATACAAATTTGAGGCTTATAAGTTGTTGGACTCTAATCTATAATTATTGATTATATATTATTTCCTTTTCCTTCATCTTTACCATATTAAAATTTAGTTCCATTGATCTTCAAATCCATGTTAAAAGAATTTATGAAAGCATTACGGTTGTCAAAAATGTCAAAAAAATACTCTAGTGAATGAGTTTTGATTTGGAGTGATGGGCCATTGTTTTTTATGGGAACCAAAATACTCTTTATTATAATTCTTAATTTTATAATGTCTTATATCCAAAAAAATTATTTAAAATCTTATAATTTTTGTAAATAACATCAATGAAATACATAAATTGTCTCTAGTGTATGAATAAAAAATAGTAATAATGATTGTGTAGATATCATTACTTCATATATTTTTCTTCACCATATTGATTCTTATGGTTATCAATTTTTCTTTAACTATACATTGAAAACTATTGGTATACATGTTTCCCAAAAGGTTAAAGCATCCTTGTTGAAAATTATTCCACAGTTATCATCGGGTGGAATCTTCTACGTTCAACCTATCACATTGAGGTAGACCATTACAAAACTTTTTCATTATTTGTGTTATCACTTAAAACTAATGAGGATACATTATTTAAAAAACTATATATATATCCTATGTGTTTTAAATTAACTATGATTTTTTTACATTTATAATTCATAATAGGAAATTCATTATTTGGTATGGGGGGAATGATTTTCACTAAGAAGTGTATTGTGAACTCATCCCCTATATTGATGAATAATGTTTCCATGGCTTGAATAATTTTATAAAAATTTATATCAGTTGAAACATGATAAACCCTAGACTCAGTGTATCATTAGAAACAACATAAAATCAGTAATTATCTCAATGATTAAAGAAACTTCAAATGTTTTCATTTATGTATTTATATGGTAGACTACCTAATTTTGGTTACTTTTACATAAATTAACTAATCCCTATATTTATCCTTGAGTAGTCCTTAATAAATAATGGTACTGAGAGACTTTTTTATATCCCAACATATGAATGTAAAGAAATACTCTTATAAAGTTATTATCATCGAATCACATACATTATCTCTTTGATCAATCCCTCTCTCATGGTCTGCTCTAGAAAGGTTCTCTTCTATATTATGTATCCTTATGTTCCTCTTTAAATCTATAACACAATCAAATTGTTCTTTTATTTTCCATGATTTTATTACTGATGAATCAAATATTAAAAATAAAATTATATCATGAGAACAGTAATATATACAAAAAGAATAAAATAAAAAAGGTGTAAGATAATAAATTTATATTAATCTGTTAAACATTGTCCTCTACATAGTGCCCACTACCCTGAAACATTTGTAAACACATTGAAACCATTTTCATTATCTATCATGTCTAATAAGGATAATGTTTATAAATTAATTTCTTTCTCAACATAAATACTAACTACTGTGTTTCATTATCTGGAGAGTCATTGATCAATACCACAAAGAAAATGATGTCTATCATGAAAATCCATGTTCAAATGTTTCGAATAAATAATATAAATTATTAAAAATTATATCTAAACAAAATGAGAAAACTATAAATGATGAGACTAAGTTTTTGTAAATCATTATTCTTGAATTATCTAAAATTCAAAATCCATTATGTAGTGATAATTTCTTAATTGAATTTAGATATTGGAATACCCATTGTCTTAACATTTTCCGTAAAATATTTAAATTCTACATTTCATATGAAATTTTATTATAGATCAATCAATAATTTGGTGATTAAAATCTGTATTTGAAAATTAAACTCCAACGAGTTCAACTATTTTGAATGAATTTTTAGTTCAAGTGATGGATTAATAATAAATTCATGAATCCACAAAAATGGTAATTATAAAATAATGATGAAATTATATGACATAAAATGTAAATCTATACCCCAAAAAGAGTCACTATTAATTCCAATAGAAAAAAATTATATAATCATGCATTGTTTCAAGACATAACACAATATGTTAACCCCTCCACCCATTAATTCACCATAATTTGCGTTCTTATCTTTGCAAGGAATTATTAGAATTCCCTGAAATATAAACAAACATATATCACTAGAAAATCACTCCATATAGTGATCCTCCTTATATATAATTTAAGATTATATACCACAATATCTAAGTAATTTTATATAAAATTTACTTCCTTGAATATCAATGTATCTCTATATCTATTTCCCTTAATTTGATAACATAATCTATTATAAATTAGTCATTATGAACTAAATCGGATGTGTCTTGTATCCCCCCAAAACATGTATACATGTTTCAAAAAATTTATAGATATTAAACATTATAAAATTATAGAAATCTCCATCCCCACATTGCGAGGGTGTGACTCATGTTGCAACTTCTACATTCCTTCTAGATCATGAAGTAACAATGAATGTTTTCTCCATGAATATCTAATTTTATATGTATTTCCCAAAATAATCACATTGTGAACAATGTATCATTATATTTCAGATATATTATTAGACTTATTTTTCTTTTATTCTATCAAAATTTAGGTATAATATAACTAGTAATGCCAAAAATCTCAAACAAAAGGAAAAAATATTATTTTTCATGAATCTTTGTATCTCTTATTTTTATTTTCATCAACTAGACTTGTGATAACATGTGAGTCTATGAAAAAACATATATTATCTATATAATCCACATTCAATATACCACATCACACTATCACATATTCTTATACATTATTGAAACGATTAGACACATGCACATAGATTATAAAGTGTAATGTCATGTGTGTTTACACATTATGATTCAACATCCAATGTGTTTATCTTTCCATATCCTACTAATAAAATTACTCTTATAATTGTTTTTTGTTTGTACACTTTATTCTCCATCTTCTCTAAAAATCTCTACAATTGAGCATTGATTTTATTTATCCATAATTTTCATTTACTCTTAAATAATTTCACTAAACAAAATAATTGGATTTAGTGCAGCATATCATCTTTTCTTTTAATTTTAATATTACATAGCTTTTAAAAATATAATTTTCAATATTTTTTCTCTTTAATTCATTCAATCAGTTTATGGTTATAGACCATTAAGATATAGTAATAACATATTATCAGCAATCATCCGTTAAAATCATCTAATGAACATCAATATCCTCAAGAACATTAATATAAAACACCAATAATTAAGATAGAATATCACATCTACTAATGAAATAATAAAAGGAAAATAATGCATGTTTTATTAAAAAAAGTTTTCTAAAATACCTTTTTATTTTCTATAATGAATGAAGAAGTAATAAAAAAAATTGGGGGTTATTGATACATGTTCTCAAAATCCTTATAAAAAATAATCATTAGGACTTTCTTCTTGGTGGTGGTAGTTCTATGGACAAGAATTGTTTTTACACAGTGTTATTACTAACTGTTTTGATTCTATTGAAATAAGTTTTGAGTTACCATACATTTCGATGAATTAAATGACAAGGTTTATAACACATGGTCTCTAATTGAAATATTGGAATCATTCCATAAATCCAAAAACAAATCAATTAATGTAGAAATAATTTTATGTGTTGTGATTATAAGATTTATAAAATACCATCATGTTTATTATATAGGGTTTTATATGTTTTGAGATGATATTTGGTGTTATGGGTGTAAATTTTTCATGTGATAGTTGGGAATAAAAAAGACACATTACTTTTGTTATTTGATATGTTTTTATATAAATAAAATTACAAACCATGATGAATTGAATAATAAAATTTTGTAATGGTATATTGTATCCTATCATATATTGTCTTCAAAAAATTAAAAACCATTTATAAGAATATATATTTATTTCTGTGTGATATATGGAAACCACAACATTTATATGAATCCATAGTGGAGACCATGTATATCTTAGTGGACGAATGAAACCCCAAAATTATGAATGAAACATTTCTTTTCCTCTAATTGTTTAATATTACTTGGTTGATAAAGGAGTCATACACTTTTCATTTTGTTTTAAAAAACTTCATAAAATATAATTGATTATTTGGATAAACATATATCTTCTTCATTATATAATATTAAATTCAATAATTACCTTTATATCGTATAATAATTCTCAAAATCTAAGACACATTATTCATGTTAATCAATTAATCAAAATCTAATAAGGATACTTTTTTAACACTAATATACCAGGGGGTTAAAAGTTTATTTTCATTAGAAAAAATGTGATATATCACATATGTATATTATAAAATAACAGGATATATGCATGAAATATAAAATGAGATAGATTATATAGTAAAGGGATGCATGACACCCTTATGGCTAAAAGATTCTTGAAAAATGTATAATGTCCACTTTAATGGGTATAATCATGTTGAACAATATCTATCGATAAATTTAAAATTACATGTGAAAAAAATGAAAATATAGAGCATTTTCTAAAAAAATTATTTATTTTCCGTATTTTCTATAATTGTTTTTAGGTATACACATAAGTTTATTTTGATGATATAACGAAATAAAATGAGTAGTATGACTTCTTTTTGTTCCAACTAAATTATTTTAAAGTATATAATATGATGTAATTGAGTAATATTAAACATGTGTAATGTGTATGTAAATATGATAAATAGTAAAATAGATATGTTTTTATCTTTTAAAAGGAATATAAGTACATATATAATTTACACAGGAGATAATGTACATTGATAAAATTAGTTCATTGCATCCCCCCAATACTATTTGATTCCTTATTCAACTCATTAATTTCCTTCACAATAAATTCATTTAATATTAATACATATTTTGGGGGGATCATATGTCTATAAGAAAATAATATGTCTTTCTAGATTAGATATAATAATTATTTACTCTATATTTTAAAATTATTTTATATTATTAGTAGGATTGACTAGACATGTTGTGGGTGATGATGAAAATGTATTTACTATTATGATTCATTATTAATTGAATCCAAGATATTTTTTATTTTGGCTCTTATTATGAAGTATATAACTATTTAAACCGTCATTTATGTTTATTAGGGAGTTTTTGAAAGAGTTATAGAGAAATATTTAATTATGAAATAGATTTATAAACATTTTCTTATAAGGAACTAAATTTTAATGAATGTGGTAGAACTATATTCATAGAATATATAATGCATCACATATCTTATGGGACCATCATAACCATACAGGGACTCAAAGAATTATAAGACATTGGATATCTAAATAGAGAAATTTGAGGAATAAGGGATGATTCTATTTACACTTATGTTATCAATTAATCATATATTCAACATAAGGATGTGTATTACATTTTTTAATCCAATTAATCTCCTATATTTCCAAAACACCACGATTTTATACTCCTAATTCTAGCTCTATTACACTATTACATAGATAATAAATAATAATAAAATTGTATTCATGTCGTGATATAGATAATATACACATTAAATTATATTTTCATTCAATATACATAAGTAATTTAGTATAACTATGAATATAACATCTCTAAATATATGATCTAGTTCATAACAATTGTTACAAAAAAAATCATGTAGAATTTTAGTGGTTGAGTATTTTATTCTATACAAATATGTCAAGAAATAGACATGTGACTATTTTATATAAATATGCCAAAAAAAATATACATTTATGTTATCAAAAATTGAGATGATACAAAATTATTTGAGTAATAAAAACACTCCATTACAATGTAAGGATTTCCATGAAGGGGATTATTTGTAAGGAATTTCATGCTTGCAATTCTATTCATATAATTTTGGTGAACAATGTATATTGAATCAAAAAGTCAAAATAAATCTTCCACAGTTGTATAACTATTCTAAAAACAAAAAACTCCGATAAAAATTCCTTTTTTAAGGATAATAATAGTGTAATTATACTCAATATACACTGACTAAATATTTAAATTTATTACATGGTAATGGGGAACCCAAGGATTTAAGCATCAAGGGACTTATACTCCCTATATACTCTCATAATTTCCCAAAAAAGGTAACATCTGACTATAATATTATACATAAAATTTCCATATCCTACGAATTGAGGAAAACCCTAAAATAAATATAAAATGTATGTGATACAAAATGAGTATGTGAAAAAATGTGAAATATACTTTCATTCACATAGGTAAGTCCTAACCATTATGCAATAGACTGAAATTTTTTATTATTCAAAAATTTTACCATAGTGAAGGGTTTTTAACCCTAATTGGGTCTCTACTACCCTAATCTATCACCTATATACTGAGGGAAATTCTTTTATTCCATTATTTTGGTCACCTAACACTCCCAAGTCCATTTTTAAGCTCCAAAATCCATGGTGTGTTCTACATAATTCCCCTTCATAGTATGAGTATCTATTTATTCCTCCCATATACATGGAAATCCCAAAAAATACATGAACTCCATTAAAATGTTTTCTACATGGTGAATGATAATATTTGCTTCCACTTGGTCCAACTTTTTTCGATTCAATCCTCAATCATTCCATTTATCTTTCCATGGATGATTGGTGAATACAAATGAGATACTATTCAAGTGAAATACCCACACCTTCAACAATTATATCTATTTACATATGTCTCATGGGCCTATAACATGGTATAAAACCCAACATATTTATTAGACTCAATTATTGGTATTATCCATGAATGGATACTCAATAGTATATCCTCCAAAAAAACATTTATAAGAGCCTTTAATCTAGTTGATGTTGTTTTATAACTATAAACTACATGACATAATGTTCTTGGTTACATGAATATAAAAGGTATAACATTGGTCTTGAATGTATGATAAAAAAAGCCACTTATCAAATTCACATCACTTGACTTTAAAAGGTAATACACTTCTACACTTAATGATTATAAATATAATGTAAAATTAAATCTGATTTTATTCCCCTCATAATGACACATTGGAGTCCCCTTTCTTGGGAGCAATCTCTAATCCATGGATACTTCCACCCTATTTTAAATCAATATAAATGCATTAATGGATTATAAGTTTGGCATTACCATTCAATCCTACCAAGAGACATTAAACACTATAACAAACTAATTCACTTTATTTAAAAACATATATCTCTATGGTCATCCTTTAGTCCTCATAGGGGACCTTAAACTCCAATATAATCTGTATTTTCTTCCATGATGTCATAAAACTCTTCCATATGCTTCTAATAATCCTAGAGGAACATATGAATAACATATAACCCTTTGATCATCTAGTAAGACATTAAACACTGATATAAAATATAATTCCATATAATCTAGTTTTAACGTATTGTGTATTCACTTCCATTCCTTCCTGATGTAATCAAAATATAGGGCACATTACTAGATGTTGTTAAACCAAAGAGTGTCATACAAAAACACATCCTCAGGAAGTAAATATGAGATGTGTTTTTTATTGATCAATAGTTGACATAAATTCAATGTCATTTCCATTAAAATGGATTAGAGTTAGTTAATACCTTTAATCAGTGTTTTTTAACCCAATAAGATGAAAACTGATGTATAAAAAAAATTCATGTTTTTTGAAGGATTCCATGAAAAAATCATTATTAAATAAAATGGATTAGAATAGACAATAATATCCTCATTTCTAGGAATCTTCCCCATGTCCTCAAAATATTGGATTGTATACCACAACGTAGTAAATATTTTTATTCTTTCTCCATTAGGAAAATGGAATCTAAAGTAAGAAGTGTGAGGAAACATCAAAAACATTGAGGTTCAAAATCTATTCAGGGTTATGCCAAGACAAAAACACCATAGTTATTAGAAAAAAATTTCTTTTATTAATAGCCAAAGAAATTATCATCTATTTTTTTAAAATATGAGTTATACAGATCACTATTTTTGTAAAAATTAATATCATCAATGGGGAATATCATTGTTCAGAGTTATTTGTCATGGTTGATGAATACAATATTTAGGGATCAAAGTGGAAAATGAAATGGTAATGTTTAATCTTGCTGGAAAATAGGGATTCGACATGGATTTATTCTAAGGATAGGAAAATGGGGAAGTCCCCTTTTCATGGTCTTTGTATAGATGTCACACCCAAATTTTTATATCTAGGTTGTTTACTTTGTATAATAATAATTTCACAATATCATTATTTTATATAAAAAAATAAATAAAATTAGATGTACAATCTATGTACATTTGGTTAAATTTTGATATTCATGTTTATAATGTTATATGCCTTGATATAGTGGGTGTTCTATAGTTGGCGCATGGTTTGGTAACAATGTAGGAAAACTATTCATCGTTAATGGTTAACCCTAAGAAAATATTCATGTCCCAACATTTATAAACATATTTAATTCATTAAAATATTATTGTAGTGATATTATTGACCAATCATTGTTTCAATGTGTGAAATGTGTTTCATTATATGTTAGCTTATGTTTAATAAAATATATATGTATAATTGAAATTTAATTTTTACATTGTAATATAATATAATAATTATTATTATTATAGTATGATTTTTCTCAATTCATTTCCATATAATTTAATTATTATTTTCTTTGTATTATTCATTAATTGTTGGATTATGTTTTTGTTATTAGTAATGGAATAAATAAAAAACTTAAGTAATTCACCATCATTATTTTTTGTATAATAATATTATTCTTATTATCCAAGGGGTTTTCTTTCTGAAACGGTGATTTCCTCCACCCAATTTCAATTGTAGTGTATGGGAAAGATATGAGGGAAAGGTTCTCATATAATCCTTGTCTTTATTTAAATTCATGGATATATCTTAATAATGAGGTAAATATTCCCAATATTATTTTATCCTCCTTCCTCATCCTCTATTTTACATATTCTTCTCCACTTTTACCATAACCTATGACTATATGTGAGGTGTTTTTAAATGAAAAGGATAAAACCCAATTAAAAATGGGTATTTTGATATAGTATGTAAGAGATACCCTCCATGAAAAATCAATCCCTAATTATAGGTTGTTTGACCTATATGTTTTCATTTGGTTAGAACTTTAGATAATAATAAATTGTATTATTATCTACATATTCTGTTATTATAATCATAAGGTAACATTGAAGGATAATTAATACTAACAGGGTTATATTTTGTTATATTACATGGTAAAATTTCTTAATGTATACCAACAGGTAAGGTCAATATAATTATGTCCATTTATTTATAGAACCAAAGGGGTTTGAGGTTTTTGAATATTATATTCCAAATAAATTAATAAATATTCCAATAATGGATTCATTGAATTATAATCATTCTATTTACTTTCAAAAATTCATTGAAAATCATGTTCCCTATAATGAGTAAAAACAAATTTTATTGAATGAGATGATGATATGGAGTTTTATTAACTGATAATGATGTGTAAATTATAATTAACTAAAACAGTTCCCATGATAAATATATTATTATTTAACTTTATTTTATTGCATGGTTTTATGAAATATTTCACGAAAATTGGTTTTAAGCATATGTAAATTTATTTTATTAAAAATATTATTTTAGGATTAGTTTTCCTACATGGTTTAAGGTTGTAATGTTAAACTTTATTTTCATAGAAATTTTAATTCTATGATAATGAATGGAATTCATGATTCATGTGTGGGCCACAAAAACCATTGATAATTTTTAAGAATCATGGGATCTTTGGGAACTTATGTGGTATACTCTGAAAATCCCAATTATATTTATTTAGGTCATTGTAACTAATTCAATATAGTTGATATCAATAGTGTAAGATTCCAATTTGGCACCTGATTATTATTAATATTACTGTACAATTTTTTCTAGATAGTGGATTGCACATTGTTAGATATTGTTTATGAAACTTCCAACACAAATATATTTTTTTGTATGAGGATCCCAGATCTACTTGTCCATAACCCAATAGATTTATTCCTATGATTCATGTATCTGAATGATGAAACTATTTTGTTTAAAATGTTGACTGGTATTATTTTACCTAACCATGTACTTCTTACATGCCGTTAACAAATATTTTTAAATTTCAATTTGTGTTAGTTTTTTTATTTAAATAATACAGACTTTCAATATAATAGTTATAATTATTAAGAATTGGTTTATTTTATAAGGGGTTTACCGATATTATTAGTTGAAAACCTAATGGTATCATTAGATCACACCATATATAATCCCTTTAGGTGTTTATTGATCATGTATGTCTTCTTTGGTTCTATTTTATATGTTTAAAAAATATCATCCTTGTTTTTTGGGATCAAACAATTTCTAAATTTAAACAGTAATTAAGTTAGTGTAAATCGTTGTTCTTATGTGTCATGAGATGTTTGTTGGGTTTTTATTTTATTGTTTCTAATATTTTTCACATCTATTATAGCTATTTTGAAACCAATTTTCATGTACTTTTGGAAATTTATTTACTACTTTATATGTTTGGGAATGAAGTGTTTATGGTTATTCATTATTTGGGTCCGATTTATATGTTTTTGTTTTTATGGTTATATTATTACCAATATATAGAGTCTATGCCTAGACACTTATTGTCTACCTACAGTGGTCAAGAACACATGTTGTGTCTTATGATGAATCAACACGATATCCGGATTAGCTTTCTAATCTTGGTATGTTATAAAATGTTATGGATTGATAGTAGAGTTCAAAATTGTGTGAACCACAATATGTTGACTTTCAATGTGTATGGGAATATTGAAAAAGGGATTATAAGAAACCAATGTTTTTCATTGATTTCCAAGGAATTAAAAATGCAAAGGGAAGTTCAAAGTTGTTGAATCAAAAAAAAATCATGTATAATCGTTCCTTATTATTGATTGTATAAAAATTATAATTTAATAATTTTATTATAATGTTACAATTTTTGGTACCCATTATCCCTTCAATATCAACCCCTAAGGTCCCTTTAACATTTAAAAGGTGATTTCATTGTCGTGTTTAATTTGAATGATGATAATTGAGAAAAATAATATGTAATTTAAGATGGGTGTGGGATTTTTTAACAAAAATTTGAATATAAAAATAAATAGAATAGTTATGTAAGAGTTTGAGATTTAACATTAATGGAAAAGAGTCGATAATGAGAAAATTTCATTAAATGAGTGAGAATTTAGTTGGAGTATCTTAAAATATTTAATACATAATTTATATTTTTTGAATTAGATATAAATGATCAATTTTGAATAGATTTTGATTATTATGTTAAATAAATTTTTTATATAGGATGCCATTTATATTTTCAGAAAATAATTCATTATTTTTCATTTTTATATCTATAGATATGAGATATGAAGATTTTGGGATGTCATGGAGATGGTTTTCTCAATAATCATTTTAAATTTGTGTATGAAGAAGGGAAGATATTTTGTACTAATTTATTCAAAATTTAACATTCTCCTTTATGTTTTGTGATTCTAATTATTTTAATTTTTTAAGATACTATGTTTTTTTTTTGATGGGATCAACTTTGACCTTTTAAAAAACATTTGACCAGAAAAAAAAATCAAAGAGAAATATTTTTTATTATTTCCGTATTGATAATTCTAGTTTATCATGTGATCGAAGGTTTTTTAGATCATTCCAAAGATACATGACTTCAAGTTTAATAGTGAACCTTATAAATCATTATTTTCATTGTTATTTCATGACATGATCATTAAATGTGAAAGATTTTATTGATAAAACTTTTAAATATTGAATATGGAATTAGTAATAATATAAAGAAAAAGGTGTTCATTTATCATTGAATGTGATGAGGGTTTTTAGAGATAAATTATAAAATAATAATTTAATTTTTAAAACCCATCTTAAATAATTCTTAAATATCATTATACAAATATTCATTTATATATCTACAATTGTTATCTTTGTAGTCTTTAGAAATTACATTGAAGACATAGAATCTATTGTTTTATTATTAATGTTTAATTAAAATATTAATTTCTATATTTGCAATAGATCATATTAATTCAATGAATAGAAAGGGTATTCAAAAATTTGGTGTAATATAAAATAACATATTTTAATATAGGATGTTTTCATTAAAATTATCAATTATCTTCAATGTATTTATTGTTAACAATAATTTGCATGTTCTTTATAAATAAGGTGTAAATATGGATATTGTTGACAAGAATAATCTATAAAATAATGTTCATATTAGTAATATTACATATTTATTTCATTTGGAGATAAAATATATTATAGTATAGTAGATTAAGACTAAGAAAAAATTGTAGATATGTTGGAATATATATATAAAGTTAGTGTAATAGTTAAAGAAGATAATTTAAATATTGGTAATGAATGTTTTAAATAAATAACTATTATTAATGATGAATCACTTGGTTGTTTAACTAAAAGGATCAGTGAGTTGGTGGGTTCCATCAAATGATTTGAATAGGTTCTTGAAGATTTTATCTTGTTTGTGTAGTTACCTTATAACATTCTTAATAGATTGTTTTGTAAATTTATTACAACAATTTTACAATAATATTATCATCATCACTTTGGGTGACATGTAATGAATTTTAATTACTCATAAAATAATGAAGGGTAGAACAATTATTTGGAAGCGTAACTCTAAAAAACTCAATTTATTCTAAATTTTAAAGGATTGTAAAATTTCCATAAAATACGTGATATAAGATTTAAATTCATAACATAATGATGATATTTAGATGAAATTTTACAAGTCAATGTCCTTTATCTCAATGAAAGAGAAGAAAGAAAAAAAGGAAAGTATTTATATATATTTGTATTAATGTACTCTGATTTTTGATTTATTAAACATTTAACTAATAATGATCTAATATGAAAGAAGAAGTGGGTGATTAAAGTAATGGACATTAAATATAATTTTTATTGAAATTGAAGGTGGTTTAAGACTCCATAAATATTTTGTATGGTTTAATTTTAAAAAATATTATATGAGGTCAATGCAGGTAGAGTTTGATCATGTTTAAATGGATGTATGGGATGTTTGATGGGAGGAAGTTCAATAGAAAATACCTTTTTAATATCATGGGTTTTGGGGGAGGAAAATGTTTATGATAGTGGTTTCTGAAATACATAAACTACCACGTTTAATTCAAATAGTAACATGATTGAGGTCTAGGGATGGAATTTCATTGGATGGGTAACTATGTGGTTAGTGAATTCTGTTTTCTACCTAATAGATCCACCAGGTACTTAGTGGGTGTAGATCAGGTAACTGATTTCGAAATTCTATATATTATTAGTTTTATTAGATGAGTAGTTTGATTTTTGGTACCTATTCTATTTTATATGGTGAGATACTCAATTAAAGCCATATTGGGAAGTATATTCCTCAATTTTTCCCAGATTGGATCATGTGGGATAGTAGTGATTCAAGAGTAAATTATGTCATAAATCATTATTGGGATCCTACTAATTTCATTATATCATATTTTACATGATTTCTTCTAATTTTGACTATACGTTTAGGGGTATTAATATCAATTAAACTAATTCATAGTTTAGTTACTTAAATGTTTATGGAAATTTCATTTTCATTTCATAAGGAAGGCCTAGGAAGCTTGGTATCTTATTATCTCTCACAATATAGACTCATAAATTTTTCTCCATGAATTATGTGTGGATTTTTTTTATATTCAATAAAATTAGTCATCAATTTAGGTTTTAATGATTAGGGTATTCCATGAATAAGGATCTAGGGAATGTTGAGAGTAGACCATAACCCAATTCTTATTATTTTAATGTCACTACAACACCCAAGGAGTTTGGGATTGATTATATCAAATCTTAATAAATATTTAGGAGTTTTATTTATTAATTCGGTGGTTTTTATTGATGATATAGATTATTATAGACTCAATTTATGTCAATATGAGACTGGATGGTGATGACATATCATCACTCAAGGCTGGTGGCCTTAACATTACTAATTTTATTAATTTTTTATATTATTTTATGGATTAGGTGATATCACTATGGATATTGTATCATTTCTACATAACCATGTGTTATATTAATCATAATTATAGAAAATACCTAAATGGATAAATAGTTAAATAGGACTATATAGTTTTCGAACCAACTTTTTAGTGGAAACATGGTAAAATGAGGGTCATTTAACCATTTTATGGTTGTTTAGTTGTTTGTGTTGAATTTAAAAAGAAAAAATGTTTTTTATTTTTTAATTATACTTAAAAAGGGTTTTATAATGTGAAATGTCATGGGGATAATGGTTACTTAAAGGAATGGATTGAAGTAGTATTTTAAAATAATTGATGGGATATAAAGACTGTTTCATTTGGGGGGGGGGGGTTTCTAGAAACTATGGTCTAATAAGTCATACATGAGTTTCCATTATTAAATGTAATTTTGGATGTGATTTATGTTGGGTTTTAAAAGGTTTCTTAAAAGAATATATATTAAATTAAAAATAGTTATTTAATTAATTTTTTTGGAAGTTATCATATAGGTGAATAACTATTTTGAAAATCTTGTCATATTTTGTATGTGGCTATTTTTTTAGTTTCCCAGATTGTTTTTTTAGTTTTAGGATGATGCATCATAGATTTATACCTTGTGAGAGACCTTCCTTGGGTGATTGATAGGTTATTCTTACTAGAGATTATTTTTATCTTTCGTTTTAGTATAGTCCAAGAGGAAACTTATAGAAACACTTTGGATGGTTGTGGAATACTAGGATTTACAATGTTATTAGTAGAGTGTTCATTATTATAGTTTGGTATTTAGGTAGTGGTCCTATTGGGTTATATAAAAACCTTTGATACTTAGAGTATAGCCTCATGTTTTGTATTAGCGGTTTAGGAAAGAGTTTTTCTTTGTGTTGTTTATTGAAGGGTTATGTTAAGAGTGTGAGATTTGACTATAGTGGAATGGAGATCCTTTCTATTTTCTATATATGGGTTAATATATAAGTGATGCCTCATTAATTTAATTTATGAGAGGATAGTTAGTTTACATCCTCATTTATGTGGTTTAATTATTTTATGAGATAGTGTGATTGGGAACATTTATATAGAGGTATAATATTTTATGCAACTAATGCCATAGTGAAGAATAGATACCAATGGGAGTGGGTGACATCTCCGATGAACCTTTACATATTTTTTTCTTAAGGGTCTAGTTTTATTTTATTGTTAGGTCACATACATTTTTGATTTCCCAGTGAGGGTAAATATCACACTATATGTTTCCCTTTCATGTCATTATTTTGAAATGTAATGATTACATAAGTGACTCCTGGTAAAAAAAAATTCTACATCTTGAGAGGATATGGAATACATCATTAAATTGATTCAATGGGGATATTTATATGGATACACCTAAGGTCAATCCTTACCCATAACATTGCCCTATTTTTTTCATTGATGACAGTTTTGATGTATGATCTAAGTGACCTAGGTAAATCATAGGAGTCATGTCATTGTGTATTAGGATCCATCTCCTATGATATCCAATAATATATGTGATTAATCCAAATATGCTCAATAGCTAGTCTGGAAGATTGCTCTTCTAAAGACTAGGGGTGATATAAGACTGGTCACTAGAAATGGAATTTATATTTCTTGTGGTTAGACCCCATTATTTGTATTCCTATTTTTTTACAATTAGATTGTTATTCAGATCTACATTGATGATTTTTACTTCACTCACTGACCATTTTGGATTTCATTTCTATTCGATTTTATTGTTGATGCTTATGCCTTTTTTGATTTCCCAATTTTATAATTCTTAATCCTTTTTTACATTCCATGATATTTTTGGGAAATTTATTTGATGGGTAATGAGGTGACTAATTTTTCAAGTGTGACACTAATGAGTGAGTTTTATTTATTATGTAATATTCAATAGTGGAAACCTCTAATAATGTTATTGAAGTGTGGTATACCATTATGGATCACTTTGGTATGCATTTTATCAATTAAAAGTGTTCTCATTCATGATATTATGTAGTTCTGTGTGAGTTATCTTCGTTTTTGGGCATTCTATCCACAAAATAAAATGTTTGTTTTTTATGTGAATTTCTGTTATTTTTACGAGTTAATGAGTTACATTAAGAACTAATTTTAACTCTCTCCTTATATATAAATGAATCTAAATATGGTAACAGTATAAATCAATGAGTCAGAGAACGAATATAAATCTTATAATGATATTAGACTCTCCCTCTACTGGTGTAAGTGACATGGGTTTTACGTACATGGGTTGACCATAATGTCTTCCAATGAGAATATGTACTACTTAATAATTGAAACATGTTTAAGTTCTATTAGGTTAGATAGGTTTAATATATTTCACAAATGATCATGTGAGTTTGGTTTTAATGATTTTTTTCCTTCTCGGTCATTATAAAACTCTTATTTCAACTATTGTTCTGTTATATTTCATTTTTAGGCATTGATAGTTGTTATGTATATTCTACTGATATTTATCAATTATTAACGTTGAATAATATAGGATGTTTACTAGTAATGGAATATGGACTATGAGGTCCCCCTTGGATAATTCTTCATGTCTATAGTTTTTTATTTTTTCAACGACATGGATGGGCCATGCAAAATTTTTTGCAGAGTTGAGTAAGATCCATGTACTTCTATTTATAGAGAGTAGTCTCCCCATGGATATTTCATTACCTACCCGCTAATGAATAGACTCTAGTTTATAAGGAATAATTACTCAATTATTATATAAACTCCTTCATCAGTTTCAATTGAATGGTCCATACTAGATAATTTCCACACGAAGATGAGTCATCAATAGGTTTCATAAAATAGAATTACATTAATTACATAAAATGATGTTTTTTAATTTTTAAAAATAAATATATCATAAAAATATAAAACAATAATTTTTTTATCTAAATTAGATGATTTCTAAGTAGCTAGGATGTGACAAAATTTGAAACATAAATTTAAATGGAGGAAAATTTGTTTATTTCTAAATTCAATGATGATTAATTCTCTAGGGGTAAACGTTTAGGTGATAGAAAATGATGAATTATTTTTATTAAGTTATTGTTGATGGAGTTTCTTCATATATCACAATGTTAGTGAAAGAGTTTAATAATTTTATGAACGATAAATAAAATCTGTTAAAATAAATTATATCCATGTCGAAAAGAAATATAAATTTATAAAATGGATTTTATGATTTGAGGTTTCTACATGAAAAGGAAAATTGGTTGAGGAATGAAATAAATGATAATTTAAAATATAAGTAAAATGAAAATGAAAATAATAACTATTTTCTTTGATGAATAAAATTGTAAGAAAAATATCATGTTAAACATTAAAAATTATTTTCAATATATAAGATTAAGACACAAATGAAATGATAAGATTATTCAAGATTCCTATAATATTAATGAATCATTAAATAAAAATATATATCATTTAATGGGTTTATAAGGACATTTATTTTCAAAACTAAAGGGTGAAAAGAAGGAAAAAATAAATTAATTGAAGGTTATCACATTATAAATATAAATATAGAAATAATAAAATCAAATAATTGTATGTTTATATGTAAAATATTATTCAAATTATAATTTTAAAAATTATGTCAAACTATATAATGTGGAGAAAATCTGGATTAAATATTCAAATTATTTTTTTCAAAAATTTAGAAAAAATGTGGTAAACGTTTTTGTATAAAAAGTGTTAATTTATATATAACATATTATTAATGTGAGAAAATAAATTTTTTATGATTATTATTTATTTTTTAGTGAATTTAGACATTTGGAAAAATATTTTTGTTGAAAAAATGTTATTTGGATTATTCTTGATGATTTTGAATGTATGAATTCATAGTGAGAAAATCCTATCAATGAAGATAAATAATTAAAAATATTTTAATTTTATATGATAAAATAAATAATGGATTTGTTATTGAAATAGCATTATTGTGTTACCATACAATTTATAGTGTGAGATTTTTAATACCATCTCATTACCTCAGTTGAAGATTAATTATAATACTGAATGTTTTAATGAAATTGATAAGGGAATTGTAGTGGAAGTTATGTTTATATCTTTTAATTGTTGGAATATATTTATTATGTACAAAATATATTCATATCATGTTACATAAGATATTAAAATTCCCAAATATTTTTAAAAATTTAATCATGTATTTGTTATATTAGTGGATTATTGATCAGTAAAAATCACAAGAGTTACTTCAATACCAATCGAAGAGAAGAAGATCAAAACAAATAATACAATCTATTTTATGAGTCAAACCACAAGATATATTTTGGTTCATAACTTTTATATCAATGGGAATAAAAAGAAAATAATTATAATGGATGAGGGGCTAAGTATTCCCATTGATTATTTGAGGCTTATTAGGTATATAACTTTATTCAAAATAATCATAGTACTCAATATACCCTAGGGAAAAATGGATTCATTGAGTAAAAAATGTAATTTTTGGGGTAGATATATTGAATGGTTTTGGTGGACCATGGAAATTTACATATCTTTTAGAGATTAGATATTGGAAAATTGGTTCATATTAAAAATAATTTTTTTATTCTAAAAATTTAGATATGACTCCATATAAGATATATTAAAAGTATAATTAATTTTTAAAGAAAATGTGGGTTTATGATAGCTTGTACATCATCAATGTGAAAGGTGTACACATAAGAAAGATTGGTAAAAGAGTATTATATTAAAAGATGTTTAAATTAACAAAATAGAAGAGATGTAGTAGACTAAACTTTTTTCAATGGAATTTATCTATTATTATTGTAATTTTATATCGTATAAATCACATAAAATAAAATTTAGACCATAATAAAAGCATTATAAATAAACACTTAATGAAATAATACATTTATTTAAAAGTAATGGAACCAATACTGATGGAATAGTAACATGACCTTAGGAATAGTAATATGAACCTTATGAATAGAAAAATAACCAAATAAGTAGTAGCCTCACCCATGAAAATATAAATAAAATTTAGACATCTTATAAACTAATTAATTACATTGTTATATCATAGTCTAAGAAAAGAAATGTTTTATAAATTATTATGTGTTGGGATTTTTGTAAGTCATAAATATTTAATAAAAATTTTATAATTAACATAAAAATAAATAAATAAAATTAATTTTCATTAAATATATTCATAATTAATATTTTTTACGGTTTATTAGTTGAATATAATTTTATGAGACTTTAAGTAATTTTTCAATGTGATATAAAATCAGTTATAATTTTAAAATTTGTATTTTCCATGTAAATGATTTTTTAATTGAAAATTATATCACTCATATTAAAAAAATTAATTTTATAAAATTGTGTTCATATATAAATTACACACATAAAGAAAATGGGTAGGGATTGTTTTTTTATTTTTTTGAAATACATGAAATTTTTAGGAATAGTAAAATCTGTTAATTTACTGTATATATACATTATAATTTTCAAACACTATTCTTTGAGTCATCGATGACGTTGGAACCACAATCTTGAACATACCTTCATTATTTAAATAAATATGGTGATAATTGTTAACATATTCATTGTCTTGGGAAAAAATATTTAACTAATGAATAAAATAATGAGAAAACACTCTTCTCCTCCACTATATATACCACCCCTCACAACCTCTTTTCATCAAACACCTAATGCAATGACCGTTGAAAAAATACTGACCAATAATCTTACCAAGACACTTCACAAAGTCTAGGACTTCTTGTACTCATCAAAATAAAAAAACCAATTCCCTAAGGAGGATCTCAAGGAGGATAAATCCAATTGGTAAAATCCTCTTCCATTTTTGTTTAGTTTCTTTTCATTTTCATTTCTTTTGTTCTCTTATCCAAAGAATATTTTATCCAAATGGAATGATGACTCCTTTATGTTTGATATACTAGTATTATATCATGTTAATGTAATATCTATCCTCAAACCCCTCTCCTTCTCTCTTTTATTCTAAAATGAAATTGTTTCCCGTGATGTGTCAATTTACTAACATCGTTGGCGATGCACTTTCATTCCCATTTAATGGTTTCAATTATGTTAATAAAATCAATATATATATTTAAAAATGTTTTAAAATGTATTTTATTAACCTTATTATGTTATATGACTAATATATATACTGAATATTAAATGATAAACCGAAATGAGTTCATTCTGATCGACAAACCACTAAAATTATCCTAAAATGATCATCATTAACTTTGTCCTAATGATTCATCCTCATAACATATAGATAAATTATATATAATATCATTTAATATTATCAATGATAAATAATAAACTATAGTATATTTTTTGGATATATTTCCACGTATTACCTGAACTTCCAGTCATGTATACAGGTGAATCGATCAGGTAAACTATGAAACCAAATACTCTCGAACGATGAATGTAAACTCTATAACTCAAAGACGATCCCATAATTAAAATAAATAAAACCAAAATTAATAAAATTCTTGTATATAATTCCATTTATTTGTTTATTATTGAAACTAATGTGATTATATATGATATTAATGTGATGGAACCTTTCAGACACAAGGTAAGGGGAATTCTCGAACCCAACACTCATTATTTGGGTTTCTCCTATTTCACCCCATTTTTTCGGTTTGGATATCCCATAAGTATAATTTATTCATAATTTTATTACCTTTTCTGGGATATAAATTTTTTCTACTTGAGTTAACGAAATACACAATTTTTTCCAAAACAACTCTTCTTTAAAAAAACACACCTTTTACTTCTCAAGAATGATTCATCTTCCCTCAAGGTTGAGGATTCTTATTCAAAAGTTATTACCCACTATTTCATTTCAGTACCTAATTTTTATGAATTTATGATTTATGATATCCAAATGATTTCTTTCTATTGGTTATGTCTATGGTTGATATACGTTCTATGTGGCATGCATGATCATGTAAATGTTATGATATAATGGGAATGACCTGAATTATAAAGTGATCCAATTCATTCTGTAATGTGATGCATATCATGAAATGTGTGAAATATGAATGAAAATGAATCCATATTTTTCCATTATTATGTTTGGAAATTCACCACTAAGACATGATGTTTCATTTTTTTGCATTGCAACTTTACATGTAACAGTCCAATGCTTCATATCATGATGATGAATACGATGTTATGAATATGATCACCGCGTGTTATATTGTTTCATGTTATTATATATCCTATTACTATGAATTTATCATTCCTTATTCATTTATGAATATGCTTTGGTGATTACATTTACTAAAGACAACACGAGGGGAAATAATAATCAAGAGAAGAAGTATTTAAATTAATGATTATGTTTTACTTTATAAATGTTATGTATGGTACAAATTATCTAAAAACAATTAACCATAATATTTTTAATGTAATTATTTTATGTTTTCTATATTTAAATTATTTAATAATTGTCACGACCCGCCCTCGGGGCCCGTGCCGTGACTACCCCAAGCCTGCCTTCCATAGGCCAGGGGCTGGCGACTAGCACCAAGGCGTAAAATCCCAGTAAAAAAGGGAAGGCATTGCCTTAATAAAGTAAACAAGCACCTCAGAGTAACAAGCGGAAGTAAAGAAGTACACAAAACAAGAACAACTGTGCCGAAGTAAAGGGGCCGGAAATACAAGCCCAACTGTAAAGTAAAGTAAAACTCGAAAGGGAAAACAGCAACTGAAAGTACAAGCGGCTCCTGGGACGTCCTCCTCGATTCCTACCTGAAGGGTAGGTACAGATGGCTCAGCTCCTGGATCGCCCACCACGGATCCTACCTTAAGGGTAGGTACAGATAGCTCCACAACTCCTCGGGTCCAACTGTCCGCTCCGAGCACGTCCCGCTCAGTGGTCCTCCTCCGGGTACCGACCTACTCCGTAAGCCTCAACCGCTGTCAGCACTGTCCGTCGTCTACAACCAACACAACGAAGTGCGGGCATAGCCCGTGCAGGGGTGAGTATAAGATACTCAGTAGGGACCCCGAGACCCCCCCGAAGGTCTCCTGAAATCCACAAAGGATAAACCACATGAAGGATACAATCACGAAGTAACATCCAGTATTGATTAGGTATATGCCCATACATATACCTATGTCACCAATTTCCGTTCGGCTCCAACACCGAGCCCAAGAACAACCCAATCCACAAAGAAGAGTAAACAGTAAATCCACACAGGATGACAGTACAAGTCCACACAATTTATAACAAGTTTATGAAATCAACGGATAACCATTACCCAGGTATATGCCCATACAGATACCTAAGTTATCAAGCGACCCATCTCAATCATGAGGAAACACAAAGATCATTGACTCAGCTCAAACCAGGATTTTTATTATCGAAACCGTAACTACTGAAGAGCTCCGTCTCTAGAGTGTACAGTGGTCCTGTCACGACTCTGAGGTACTACTCACTAACCTAAGACTGCTGAGGTACTCCTCCTGTCGAGTATTGTGGGTTTGCGGCCAACTACCGGGCGCTCCGTCCGCTGAGGGTCTGTCGCCAAATACCGGGTGCTCACCCAAATAGCTTACTGAGGTACTCCTCCTGTCGAGTACCGCGGGTTTGCTGCCAACTACCAGGCGCTCCGTCCGCCGTGGGTCTGCTGCCAACTACTGGGCGCTCCGTCCACTGGGCTAGTCGACTCACTCCAAGTCGAGTCGGTCAAGCAGTCGTCAGGTCTTAGTCAGCTACACGGTCTCCGAACCCCGCACGCACGTCTCCACCGTCGCGGGTCTGTCGCTATAACCAAGCACACACACTCCGTAGAGTATCGCGGGTCCGCCGCTACAACCAAGCGCTCCACCGCCAAGGGTCTACTGCTGCATCCAAGCGCACCACCACTGTCAAGTACCACGGGTCCGCCGCTACACCCAAGCGCTCCCCCGCCCGCTCGTCTCCGGGAGGGTCCACTGCATGAGCTACTGGTCGATACTCCAAGTATCTCAAAGTCCAACGAATAAGTTCCACATACGTCCGCTTCGTCAAAGGAGTCTCAACGCAACAGATGGCGCGTCAATCGGACGCCCGGTCTGTGAGTTATTAGCCTTTTCATCCCGAGGGCCCGGTTGGTTTCGTGAGCGAACCAAACCCGGCCATATTTCAACTGTATCGAAAACTCGGGCGGAGTATGTCAAAAGTTCCGTCCCACTTAGAGGATTCCATCAAAGTCGACGGCACATCAATCGGACGTTCGGAACTCAAGATATGAGTGTTTCCGCTCCGAGGGCCCAGTTGGTTTCGTGAACGAACCAACCCGGCCGTACTCCACTTGCGTCCTAACCTCGGGCGGAGTATACCAAAAGATCCGTCTCAGTAAGAGGAACTTATCAGAATTGACGGCATGCCGTTCGGACGTCCGTAGCTCAAGATATGGGCGTTTCCGCTCCGAAGGCCCGGTTGGTTTCGTGAACGAACCAACCCGGCCGAACTCAAAGTGAATCGAAACATAGAGTGCGATATACCGAAACGACCGTCTCGATCCAAGGATCGCGTTGCCGCAGACGGTTCGTCATTCGGAGGTCCGAGCCTCGAGTTATGGCCCAAAAACCGATTCTGGTTCGAGAAGGAAGGGTCCGGGCCGACCCGGCCCGAACCGGCCCGGCCGGTTCGGCTGGCGGTGCGCGGGGCGCGCGGCGGCGCGTGGCGGCGCGCGGAGGCGGCGCGGCGGCGCGCGGCGGTGCGCCGAGGTAGCGCGGCGGCGCGCGGAGGCGGCGCGGCGGCGCGCGGCGGTGCGCCGGGGCGGCGCGGCGGCGCGCTGGGGCGGCGCGGCGGCGCGCGGGTGAGACCCCCGCCCTCCCTTGTTTTCCCCTGGCGGCGCGGCACGTGCCGCGCCGGTTTTAAAACAAAACCGCCCCCTCACATGAGGGGGCCTGCTGGACGACATGGGGGGCTTTGCCCCCCACAAGGAAACCGCCCCCTCATTAAGAGGGGGGGGGGGTTTGATGAACCGGCCGGGGGATTTATTCCCCCGGTTTTCTGCCATCCGGCCGGCCAGCTGGCCGGCCGGTTTTCACCAACGGGACCGGAAATTCCGGTCCCGCCTTCGGCTTCCGACGCCGGCGGCCCGGCCGCCGGTCTTCATATCCCGCCGCGGCCCGGAACCGGCCGCAGTCTCCTCGTCCTGCCGCGGCCCGGAACCAGCCGCGGTGTTCGTCGTCCGACGCGGTGCGACGGCACCGCGCCCCTTCGCCGCGCATTTGATTCCCTTCGACACGGCGCGACGGCGTCGCGTTCTTTATGATTCTTCCATGGCGCGGCGCGACGGCGTTGCGCAAAAAGGATTGGCGAATATCCGCGTGGTGCGACGGCACCACGCCACCATGATTCATCCACCCGCAAGCTATTCAACAAGGACGATGGAGGGGGTTCGGCCATGTTCGTGCGGTCCGGCCCCCTCACGTTAAAATAATATAACTTATATATTCAATCCTCACGTTAGTCATGGGAACCACGAGCAAGAATAAAATAAGTTAACAATAAACAACAACCCCTACCTTGGTATAAGGTTCGAAGATTGTCAACGTTCCGCGGAAGACGACGTCGCGGAGGTCGGGCGTCGCGGTAGCCGTTCGTCAAATCCGATGACGAAGGAATGCATCCGAAGAGACACGTCATTGGCGAAACCTCGTACGCCGACGAAGGTTGTCCGAGGAAGAAGCGGTGTTCTCTCTCGTTGACACAGAAGACGAAGAAGAGCGGAGCGTCATTCTTCGTCGGAACTTGAGCGTTCTTCGTCAAGTCTTGAGGAAAGTCAAATAAAAAGAAAACAACGAACTCAAGAACCCCTACCTCGATAGTCGCACGTTGACGTAGTCGCAGAATATCGGCGTCGATTCCTTTGACGTCGGAGGAAGAGTCGTTGTCGATGGCGTTCGTCGCGGAAAACCGTCGCGGAAGAGATGACGCAGAAGAAGTACGTCGCGTCGCGGATACGGCGTCGCGGATGGACCGTGTTCTTCGGCGGAGAAGTTCTTCGTTGAAGAACGGCGTTCTTTGCGTTCTTCGTTGAGTTTGAAGAAGATGAAGAAGACTTCCCTACTCTCTCAAGGAGATAAAATTCTAACAAAATAAAATAAGACTCTTTCTTATTTTATTCACACAACCCAACCTCTTTGAATTTCAAAGGTTTGAAATTCAATAACCACACACAACTCACCACATTAACTCATTACATTAATTAATTCTAGAGTTGTCAAAAATTAAAAGAAGAGATAAGTTGGCAAGAATTAAAGTAGGGGAGAGTCACATAATTAAGAGGGGGTTTAGAGGGGTTAGGGAATTTGAAAAGGTGGGGGCTCGTGTGGGCCCCACCTCCCTCATAACCACACATGGGAAGTTGGGTGGTTGTGGGCCCCACCAACAACTTCCCATGAGAGAGTCTAACTACCATGAATAAAATAAAATTCACACACAAAATTTTATTTTACTTATCTTTTAATCCCCAAAACTAACTTTCAACCCGCAACAAACGCAACTCCCGAAAAGGTCTCTTTAAGCGAATATCGGCGCTGCGAGTTCAACGGTGCCCTCAGATTTCAATTCCAAGCACCGGATCAAATGTTAGGAAAACCCGCTCGTTCGTTCACTGAACGTACCCAAGCCAAACTTCGGAAAATGATTCCGGGCACTCCGGGCCTCGGAATTAGGTGCCGTCTGAAACCGCGCTCTTGTAAAATTCTAAAGAAAATTAAGAAAAAATTTCCCTTGAATTTTACGGGTCTTTACATTACTCCCACCTCAGGGCTTTACGTCCCCGTAAAGCTTCAACTCACACTTAAGGGAAACAAGGTAGTACTGAGCACGCAACTGAGCTTTACGCTCCCATATGCTCACATGAAGATCTCGTGCTACCCGAGAAGCACCCCAGAGGAAGAAACCGTTCACGTAGAACCTGCTCCTGTCGATCCTCGATCTCTACTAGAACCTCTGTGCTTGTCGCCCTGTCATCGACGTCCAACTCCCCGGGGTCGATGACGTGTGAAGAAACATACACGTATCTCCACAGCTGAGACACGTGGTGGACATTATGCACCCGGTGCGACTGAGGTGGTAGGGTCAAGCGGTAAACCTCCTCGACTACCCTGCTGAAGATCAAAAGGGTCCATCGAACTTCGGAGATAACATGCCACCTCGGCCACATCTCCGAAACCTCATCGGGTTGAGACCGTATAAGAACGTGTTCGTCACCCTCGAACTCAAGAGGTTTCCCTTTTTAGGTTAGAACTGAAACTAAAAACTCATGCTGCCACAAGGGTAGGGTTGACCAACTCAAGAGTGATCGGTCACACCCTCTTATGCCTGAGTTTAACATGTGCTACCCAGGGTTTCCTTTTCGCCGACCAAGGAAAACCCATTCCGACGTTTGCCTAAAACAGTCAACCGGGGTATGATTTGTGAATCCAAACCATACCCAGATCAACGTCGTAAGGCCTCTACGCTGCCACCCAGAGATTCCAACCGAAACTCTCGCCTCGAGGTTAAATCACACCGTCGGCGTAAGCGTGATTATCGAGTCTCCTCCCAAAGGTATCTCCAGACGTGAGGGTCAAGTCTACGGCTTACCCGGAACCTCTAGGTCTGGGACATGATTCGTGGAAGGGTAGAATGATTGGTTCCTATGTCTATAGATATGGCAGCTCGTAGTAGACATAATTCGTACCCCGAATCATTCTTAGAGCTCCTGGGTCACACTCCTTGACCGCAATGCAGCTATTCTCCTCCCCAGCCCTCCTTCTCCCTGAGCCTGACGGGGACTACTAAGTCGGGTGGTCGTAACATGTCGAAATGTACACCACCACATGCTGCTCTCCAAGCTCCACTTCCACGTCTGCTACCCTGCAAATTCATCTGTCCTTAGCACTTCCTCCTCCTGAAACATTTTACACGCCCGAGTCTCTGATACTGGCGCTAGTTTCCTGCCTTTCACTGCTAACGTTCACAACCACAAAGGTTCTCTCTAGCATCCTAACATAGGTAGGAATGCATAGAGGAAAAGAAATGGTTCGGATGTCCTTTAGACACACTTCGCTCAGAAGTTCGAGTCTAAAGAACTTATCACAACGTAACCAACGAGTACCAAGATTGATTGGTAAGCCACGTTGAGTGCTCTGCTTCCGACATGTCGAAGCTGTATTAGCTCCAAAAAACTCAGAACCACCTCCTCAAGCCAGTCCTCAGCCGCCTACGAGTCAGGCTCACCTCGAAACTTGAGGGATATCTGATGCTAAAACATATGTAAGGCACTAAGCCTGTGAGTCTCTGCTACCGGTACCGCCGGTAGTGTCTGCTGACCAACAGGTAGTGACATAGCTGGCGCTCTACCTGTAGGTACTATCCCAGGTATCGGTTCGCGTACCGAAGCCTCATTACTATAAGGACCAACCTCATGGTCACTCACTGGAAACACCAGGAGCTAAGATCATCATCCACTCTACTAGTATCAAAGCTAGGCGTAGAACTCTAGAAATCGCCTCCATCCAGTCCACTGCTGCCTGGGAAAACTGTCTCGCCTCGTATCCTCAGAGGCCTCTACTGCTGGAACTCGTGCATCGCGCTCTGCTAGCGTGCACCGTCAGCTAGTGGCATCTGCTGCCTAACGGGTGGTGGTGCTGCTGGTACACCACCCGAAGGTGCCAACACTGAAAAAGGGCCCTGCACTGGAGTCTCGCTGCTCGGTGGGCCATCATCGAGAACTCTCTCGGAACTCCAGCTAACTATCTGCATGGTGACATCCTGAACAGTTGTGTCATGGTCAACGATTTATACTTGGTGAGCTGACCTGGTTTGAGCTGACTTTAAACCTTTTGGGAAACACACACGCAATCAGTGTTTTCATGCATTAAGTCGGAAATCAGAAGTCAGGGTCTTGGTGTACGGATACGTCGGCCGCCGAACCAACACTGGACTCCCCGGACTGATAACCACACTCAATACACTAAACACTATTGCTTCACATAGAAAAAAGATCAGAGTCTGCGGTAGAACCGACCCCTCTGATACCAATTTGTCACGACCCGCCCTCGGGGCCCGTGCCGTGACTACCCCAAGCCCGCCTTCCATAGGCCAGGGGCTGGCGACTAGCACCAAGGCGTAAAATCCCAGTAAAAAAGGGAATGCATTGCCTTAATAAAGTAAAAAAGAACCTCAGAGTAACAAGCGGAAGTAAAGCAGTACACAAAACTAGAACAACTGTGCCGAAGTAAAGGGGCCGGAAATACAAGCCCAACTATAAAGTAATGTAAAACTCGAAAGAGAAAACAGCAACTGAAAGTACAAGCGGCTCCTGGGACGTCCTCCTCGATTCCTACCTGAAGGGTAGGTACAGATGGCTCAGCTCCTGGATCGCCCACCACGGATCCTACCTGAAGGGTAGGTACAGATAGCTCCACAACTCCTCGGGTCCAACTGTCCGCTCCGAGCACGTCCCGCTCAGTGGTCCTCCTCCGGGTACCGACCTACTCCGTAAGCCTCAACCGCTGTCAGCGCTGTCCGTCGTCTACAACCAACACAACGAAGTGCGGGCATAGCCCGTGTAGGGGTGAGTATAAGATACTCAGTAGGGACCCCGAGACCCCCCGAAGGTCTCCTGAAATCCACAAAGGATAAACCACATGAAGGATACAATCACGAAGTAACATCCAGTATTGATTAGGTATATGCCCATACATATACCTATGTCACCAATTTCCGTTCGGCTCCAACACCGAGCCCAAGAACAACCCAATCCACAAAGAAGAGTAAACAGTAAATCCACACAGGATAACAGTACAAGTCCACACAGTTTATAACAAGTTTATGAAATCAACGGATAACCATTACCCAGGTATATGACCATACATATACCTAAGTTATCAAGCGACCCATCTCAATCAGGAGGAAACACAAAGATCATTGACTCAGCTCAAACCAGGATTTTTATTATCGAAACCGTAACTACTGAAGAGCTCCGTCTCTAGAGTGTACAGTGGTCCTGTCATGACTCCGAGGTACTGCTCACTAACCTAAGACTGCTGAGGTACTCCTCCTGTCGAGTACTGCGGGTTTGCGGCCAACTACCGGGCACTCCGTCCGCTGAGGGTCTGTCGCCAAATACCAGGCGCTCACCCAAATAGCCTACTCAGGTACTCCTCCTGTCGAGTACCGCGGGTTTGCTGCCAACTACCAGGAGCTCCGTCCACCGTGGGTCTGCTGCCAACTACTGGGTGCTCCGTCCACTGGGCTAGTCGACTCACTCCAAGTCGAGTCGGTCAAGCAGTCGTCAGGTCTCAGTCGGCTACACGGTCTCCGAACCCCGCACGCACGTCTCCACCGTCGCGGGTCTGTCGCTATAACCAAGCACACACACTCCGTAGAGTATCGCGGGTCCGCCGCTACAACCAAGCGCTCCACCGCCAAGGGTCTTCTGCTGCATCCAAGCGCACCACCACTGTCAAGTACCACGGGTCCGCCGCTACACCCAAGAGCTCCCCCGCCCGCTCGTCTCCGGGAGGGTCCACTCCAGGAGCTACTGGTCGATACTCCAAGTATCTCAAAGTCCAACGAAGAAGTTCCACATACGTCCGCTTCGTCAAAGGAGTCTCAACGCAACAGACGGCGCGTCAATCGGACGCCCGGTCTGTGAGTTATTAGCCTTTTCGTCCTGAGGGCCCGGTTGGTTTCGTGAGCGATCCAAACCCGGCCATATTTCAACTGTATCCAAAACTCGGGCGGAGTATGTCAAAAGTTCCATCCCACTTAGAGGATTCCATCAAAGTCGACGGCACGTCAATCGGACGTCCGGAACTCAAGATATGAGCGTTTCCGCTCCGAGGGCCCGGTTGGTTTCGTGAACGAACCAACCCGGCCGTACTCCACTTGCGTCCTAACCTCGGTCGGAGTATACCAAAAGATCTGTCTCACTAAGAGGAACTTATCAGAATTGACGGCACGCCGTTCGGACGTCCGTAGCTCAAGATATGGGCGTTTCCGCTCCGAAGGCCCGGTTGGTTTCGTGAACGAACCAACCCGGCCGAACTCAAAGTGAATCGAAACCTTGAGTGCGATATACCGAAACGACCGTCTCGATCCAAGGATCGCGTTTCCACAGACGGTTTGTCATTCGGAGGTCCGAGTCTCAAGTTATGGCCCAAAAACCGATTCTGGTTCGAGAAGGAAGGGTCCGGGCCGACCCGGCCCGAACCGGCCCGGCCGGTTTGACCGGCGGTGCGCGGGGCACGCGGCGGCGCGCGGAGGCGGCGCGGCGGCGCGCTGAGGTGGCGCGGTGGCGCGCAGAGGTGGCGCGGCGGCGCGCGGCGGTGCGCTGAGGCGGCGCGGCGGCGCGCTGGGCGCGCAGGCGGCGCGGCACGTGCCGCGCCGGTTTTAAAACAAAACTGCCCCCTCACATGAGGGGGCCTGCTGGACGACACGGGGGGCTTTGCCCCCCACAAGGAAACCGCACCCTCATTAAGAGGGGGGGGGGGTTTGATGAACCGACCGGTGTATTTATTCCCCCGGTTTTCTGCCATCCGGCCGGCCAGCTGGCCGGCCGGTTTTCACCAACGGGACCGGAAATTCCGGTCCCGCCTTCGGCTTCCGACGCCGGCGGCCCGGCCGCCGGTCTTCATATCCCGCCGCGGCCCGGAACCGGCCGCGGTGTTCGTCGTCCGGCGCGGTGCGACGGCACCGTGCCCCTTCGCCGCGCATTTGATTCCCTTCGACGCGGCACGACGGCATCGCGTTCTTTATGATTCTTCCATGGCGCGGCGCGAAGGCGTTGCGCAAAAAGGATTGGCGAATATCCGCGTGGTGCGACGGCACCACGCCAACTTGATTCATCCACCCACAAGCTATTCAACAAGGACGATGGAGGGGGTTCGGCCGTGTTCGTGCGGTCCGTCCCCCTCACGTTAAAAAAATATCACTTATATATTCAATCCTCACGTTAGTCATGCGAACCACGAGCAAGAATAAAATAAGTTAATAATAAACAACAACCCCTACCTTGGTATAAGGTTCGAAGATTGTCAACGTTCCGCAGAAGACGACGTCGCGGAGGTCGGGCGTCGCGGTAGCCGTTCGTCAAATCCGATGACGAAGGAATGCGTCCGAAGAGACACGTCGTTGGCGAAACCTCGTACGCCGATGAAGGTTGTCCGAGGAAGAAGCGGTGTTCTCTCTCGTTGACACGGAAGACGAAGAAGAGCGGAGCGGCGTTCTTCGTCGGAACTTGAGCGTTCTTCGTCAAGTCTTGAGGAAAGTCAAATTAAAAAGAAAACAACGAACTCAAGAACCCCTACCTCGATAGTCGCACGTTGACGTAGTCGCGGAATATCGGTGTCGATTCCTTTGACGTCGGAGGAAGATTCGTTGTCGATGGCGTTCGTCGCGGAAAACCGTCGCGGAAGAGATGACGCAGAAGAAGTACGTCGCGTCGTGGATACGGCGTCGCGGATGGACCGTGTTCTTCGGCGGAGAAGTTCTTCGTTGAAGAACGGCGTTCTTTGCGTTCTTCGTTGAGTTTGAAGAAGATGAAGAAGACTTCCCTACTCTCTCAAGGAGATAAAATTCTAACAAAATAAAATAAGACTCTTTCTTATTTTATTCACACAACCCAACCTCTTTGAATTTCAAAGGTTTGAAATTCAATAACCACACACAACTCACCTCATTAACTCATTACATTAATTAATTCTAGAGTTGTCAAAAATTAAAAGAAGAGATAAGTTGGCAAGAATTAAAGTAGGGGAGAGTCACATAATTAAGAGGGGGTTTAGAGGGGTTAGGGAATTTGAAAATGTGGGGGCTCGTGTGGGCCCCACCTCCCTCATAACCACACATGGGAAGTTGGGTGGTTGTGGGCCCCACCAACAACTTCCCATGAGAGAGTCTAACTACCATGAATAAAATAAAATTCACACACAAAATTTTATTTTACTTATCTTTTAATCCCCAAAACTAACTTTCAACCCGCAACAAACGCAACTCCCAAAAAGGTCTCTTTAAGCGAATATCGGCGCTGCGAGTTCAACGGTGCCCTCAGATTTCAATTCCGAGCACCGGATCAAAAGTTTGGAAAACCCGCTCGTTCGTTCACTGAACGTACCCGAGCCAAACTTCGGAAAATGATTCCGGGCACTCCGGGCCTCGGAATCAGGTGCCGTCTGAAACCGCGCTCTTGTAAAATTCTAAAGAAAATTAAGAAAAAATTTCCCTTGAATTTTACGGGTCCTTACAATAATCTTGTGAAAAATTATGATCCCTATAGTTGGTATGAAAGCATAGTTTAGTTAATTGTTAAAATGGGATTAGAGAACCATTGTGAAAACCCATAGTATGATACTATGTATATATAAGAACCAAAGAATATTTCATAAACATAGGGACCCCTAATATATGCCTTTAGATATACTTTCAAAAAGGAATAAATTATTGATGACATGTTGACCTAGGATATTTTCAAACCATTTCTTTTTTACAAAATTCTGGGTACTAGGAGAAACCATGCCAACAACCCATGGGAGGGAAAATGTTGTGATTCCCCAAAGGACATACAAAATGATTTGGGAGGTGGAGTTCAAGATTTCCAGGTGATTCTTACCCAGCTATCTTAGGTTATGAAAAATAAACTAAATAATATGGAACACATGCCTTCACCTAAGAGGGAGAAACTGGGTATCATGTGTTTTATGTGGAAATAACCAATGACGTTTAGTAGATCTTCTGATCCATTAGTCATAGAATAGTGAGTAAAATCCAAGGATAATATATTTTATGTGATTCTCTATTCTGATATAGATAGGGTGACTTTGGTTGTTTACCATTTAGATGGAGAGGCTGATCAATGGTGGGATTTGATTAAGAACACGAAGACGAAGGATCAAATTGAAGAGATGGAGTTGGAAGATAATAAGATAATGTTTCATAACAATTTTTTACAACTAACTATTCATATAATTATTGAAATATAATTATAAGATCCTAATCATCATGAAGCAGAATCTATCATGGCCTATGAAGAAAATTACACAAGGATTTAATGATACACTTTCGGTTTTGTTATCAATGATGGTGGAAAAATTGGTAGATTCATTAGTGATTTGAAACCACACATTCAAAAGGATATAGAAATTCAAGACATTGACGGTTATGAAGAATTTTTTCTATGTGATATCAAATTGGAAATATATTTTATAGAAAGGTCCCATGGATATGATGATAAGAAATTAAAGATGATGTTTCAAGTCGGTGGATCTAATGATAATGGTGGAAGAAAAACTCAACCACCCACTTGTCAAAAATGTGGTAAGAATAATTATGGGAACTATATCAAAGGGATGGGGAAATGTTTCAAGTGTAGAAGATAAGGCCACAAATCTCATGAATTTCAAAATGACATGAGTAAGTATGACAATGTATTAAAGGAAATGATAGCACCATCCATAGTCCAATGCTAAAACTGTTGGGAGAAAGGGCACTATGAAAGCTAGCACATGAAACATTGAGTCCTCTCGTGTAATCGGTGTTAGTATCAAACAATGAAAATGAGTAAGGAAATAATTATTCCATAATTATTGTAGAAGTGAGGCAAGAAAACATAGTCTTACAAGGTAAACAACCAATACAATCTCCAATGAAAAAACTGTTATTTGATTCCGGTTTTACGCATTCCATTATATCTTGTATGTTTTCTAGAACAATGAAATCAAAGACACAATACCTTGAACAATAGATATCCATAAAAACACCTAGGGATGAAATTATTTCAAACCAAGTGTTGTAATCTTATCTTATTAAAATTTGAGGGAAAATTATTCAATTTAATCATATGATACATCCAATAGTAGAATTAGATTCTATAATAGTAATATATAGGCTCCTGTTGTAGATAGAACACATAAAATGATTAGAATAGAAATGTATTTTCATATTCCAAACCATCCCATGCTCATATACATATCGATGGAAGAAAAAGACTACCCTTTGGAAAATTATTCAATGGTTTCAGTGTTGATACCCTATGAATAATCATACCTCACTCAAATGGTTATGTCAAAGGAAGGTATCAAACTTGGGTAATTTCACATTGTGATGGAATATATATATTTATTTCTAGAAGACTTACCCAGACTCTCCCTTAGATTATGATTTAGAATTACCAATATAACTCATACTAGGTTCTAATATTATCTCCAAGTGTCCCTGTATGATTCCTCCTATCGAACTAGATTAGTTAAAGAATAAGTTGAAAGAGAATTTGGACAAAGGTTTCATGAGCCCTAGTGAATCACCTTGGGGTGTGCTAATTGTCTTTGTTTAGCAGAAGGATGGATCAATGAAGCTATGTATTGATTATCAAGAACCCAACAAGATCACCATAATGAACAAGTATCCTCTTCTAAGGATTTATGACTTTTTCAAATTAGTTTTTAGGAGCTCAATACTTCTCAAATTTGGATCTTTGTTCTAGATATCATTAACTAATGGTGAAAAAGGAAGATATTCAAAATATTGTATTATATATATTGTATTGGAACTAAATGCTTCTAATGAATCCCTTTAGACATAAAAATTCCCTAGAAATATTCATGGATTTATGGAATAGTTTCTTTATACATTACCTCATAAAATTTTTGGTAGTGTTTTTCAAAGATATTCTCATCTACTCCAAGATAAAGTAGTAACATGAAGAACATATAAGGCTTTTTTTTGTGTCATTACAGAATGATAAGTTGTAAGAAATGTTCATAAAGTTTGAGTTTTTTATTCGGAAAGCCACATTCTTTGGTCAATGATCGGAAGTGAGGTAATATCTAGGCACCCTTGAAAAACAAAAGAAATTTAGGAATGGACCAGACCCTATAGTGTTATATAAATTTGCAGTTTTGATGGATTGGATGGGTACTAACAATGTTATGTGAGACATTTCTTGTGATTGTAAATCCTAATAAACATGTTAATAAGGAATGGGTTAAAGTATATCTGGATGGAAGAATATTATGAATGCTTCAAGGAGCTAAATAAGTGGCTTATCATTACACCTATACTCACATTATGAAAAAGTGGAGAATGTTTTTTGATATATGGTAATTATTTCATGAATTTCATGGGATGTGTTCTCATGAAAAATTATAAAATGATATCCTAAGCCTCACAACAGTTTATGATCTATGAGAATAACTACTTGATGCATGATCAGAAGCTATAATTTATGATTTTTTTTCTGGAAAATCTAGGGGTACTACATCTATGGTGATACGTGTGATATATATATATATATATATATCACAAGAGTCTAATGTATATATTCACACAAAAAGATATTAACATGAATCAAATGAGATTGTTAGAGCTAATCAAAGGAAACATTTTCTCTATTATCTATCATCCTGGAAATGAGAAAAAGGTAGATGATTCTTTAAGTAGAAAATAACCTACTACTATATATATCTTTCTGATTGAGATTGTTATTATCTTCAAGGATATAGAAATAATGGATTTGGAAATCACAATACAAGGGAATAAATCACTACATTACAGAATGATTTCCCAACCATATATTCAATTGAAGATTAAGGAGGAACAAAGGTGTCAACTAGAATTACAAAATAATGTTAATGCAGCAATGGAAATGAAGCTGGAAGAGTTTCAGATTGATGATGATGGATTTATTTGGTTTGGAATGAGGATATTTGTTGCTTCTTCACCTAGGATAAAGAATGATCTATTTGGAAATGAACATAACTTAACATTCCTTATCCATCCTAGGAGTACCAAAATAAAATGTGATATCTAAGAACACTTCTAGTGAGATAGCCTAAAGAATGATTTTTCTGAGTATATCTCACGATGCGTGATGTATTAGCAAGGTAAATATGAGTGAAAAATTTCCAAAGAGACGATGAAAACACTATCAATACCAATGCAGAAATGAGAGACTATCATTATGGACTTTGTCACGGGTCCCCAGAATACATCCACAGGAAATAATATTATATGTGTTGTGGTGGATAGACTCACCAAGATTTCCCACATTAGCATTATTTGGGAAAATCTGTCACATGAACAACTTTCATAGATATATGTGAATAAAGTGGTGAGAGAACATGTATTTCCACTTTTAATTACCTCTAATCATGATCACAGGTTCACATCTATATTTTGGAGGATTCTTCAACATGACTTGAGGCCTTAATTAGATTTCAACATGGATTATCCCCACTAAACTATGGTCCAATTTAAAAGGACTATTTAGACACTCAAATACATAATAATATACATCTCAATAGAATTAAAAGGTGGATGAGATCAATATCTCCCACGGGTTTAGTTTTCATATAATAATATCTTCCACTAAAGTATTTAGATCACTACATATGAATCATTATTTGGAAGGAGATGTAGAACACCAACATGTTAGGTGGGAGTTGCTGAAAGAAAGATACATAGACCTGATATTATACTAGAGATGATAGAAAAATTTCAATCCATCCAAAAAAACCTTCACAACAATGCCACCTTTGAGAAGAACCATTCACCATTCCTAAAAACCATTATGATGAAAAATTCACCATCATCAGCCAAAAAAATAAGAAAATACGACATTAAAACAAAATGGTGAAAAAATAACCAAAAAATTGAACACCAAGAAAGAGGGGAAATAACCCATGATAAAAAATGTATTGTACGTGTAGGGGAAGAAACCTAGAAAAGATAATGTTCAAAAAAAAATATCCACCTTCACTATCATAAGCCCCCGTCAGAACAATCTAACTAGACCAAGATGTGGTTAATCATGATGGGGAAGGAAAAAAGGGATGAAGAGGGGGAATTCTGAAACATAGAATGTATAACTCTAGGTAATGAACTAACATACCAAGAAAACCCATGAGATGGGATTATGAACATATAACCAAGAACCTGGGAGATTTGAAAATGAGAAAAAAGCACATCAGAATGAGGTTTCAAAGATATCCCTAACAGTCACCAAGAGAGAGAAGTGAGAATTCACCCAAGTGAGTGAGGGGTAATAATTGAGGTTTTTTAGGAGAGTTTTCATCACAATATTACGTCACTAAATAGATATATCACCTTCCACTAACTAGTACTACGGTGAATATAATACCCTTCCATAAAATCACTCAAAATAATCTATTTGAATCAATACCAATATATTTCTATCACAAGAAACATTTATGAGTTCTGGATGTTTCTCCCAAGAACCACTGAAATCTAAGACACAAAATCACAACATATCCCTTATAATTTTATTCTTTCATTTATATTATTAGTTAGTGATAGAATAATATTCCATATTATGAAGAACCTGGGATCCTAAATCCTTATTAATTACCTTATAGAATTATGATATGAAAAAGGTATTTGAACTAAAATTATACTCCACAGAATATTGTGAAAAATAAATATCTTAAATATATATAACCCACCCATATCACTGAGGTTGTGGGTCTCCCTAGTAGTATTTTTTTGGATAACTTCATTATTTGATCCATGATCACCCAAACTGCACCATTTTTTGAGGTTTCTTGGGCAATCCTGTTATGAAGTCTATGGTCAAAACTCAAAACGTCTATTCTAGGATGAGTAAATAATGTAGAAACCCAATACACCTCCAATGCTCAACCATCACCTTTTTACAGGTAAAACATCTCAACATAAATCCTGGTACCTCCAAATTCATTCATGGACTCCGATACTGAAAATGGAGATTATAAGACATCAATTATAACAAGTGTTTCAAAACATTTAAAGGCATTATACTCTCTAATCAACTCCTTACACAAGCCTTGAAAACCCCTTACATAGATGTGGACAGTAAAATCATCGCGACTGTATTGATACCATATTGATGGTGGCTACCCACTATATAACCTATCCCTTAGAGTTAATCCCTCTATATCAAATAACTATTATAAATTTATCATATCTAGGAGTAGAAGAATAATACATGTTGAAGTCAGAGATGATCATCTCTATGACCCATGTACATATAGATGCTTCTCTAAAAAGAGCATCATTAGACGTCACTGATCACAAGACTACTACAATAACCCTTCCTGATTCTTCTACCTCAAGTATTTGATGAAATTGTTTCCATTTGATTGATTATAGTTCACATAAAATTAAATTGACTAAGAATACTTGACCCTCCTCCAATGTAGATGGTTTAGGTCCCACATTAAAATTATGTACATGCAGATCATATGATCCATGAATACTAAAAACATCTCACCAAGAAGATAAGGACTCGTGGATCTCATGGAATGTACTAGCATGCCCAACTCGAGATCATGATTATAATAATTCCTCTCATGCATTCTCGACATCCTTAAGTGATAAAAAACCACTCAATCCTCTTTCATTGCAATTTATTTGATTCTAACTCCTGAAGTGTCATAGTAAATGGTATATTCATTATCTATATTATGTAAGGTGATGATAGGTGTTGTGATTAACCTACTATTCAACTTCTAGAATTCTCTCTCACAAGCATCAGACGAAGAAAACTTTACATAATTCATGCTCATCCCAAGAATCAATGCTTCAAGATGTCATAAATCCAAAATTGAATTCTATTAATATTCTTTGAGACCCATATATCTATGAATACCAAATAATTTATTGGGAAACTACTAAAATACCTTGACTATAACATTTTTTGGGTGCACTGACACTCCAACCTCAGAAATAATGTGGCCCAATAAGTGTTCATTATCAATCTAAAAACTATATTTTGACAGCATGGTGTAAATTTGATACTCTCTCAGTGTTCCTGGGATGATTTAAAGATATTAGAAATGATAATATATTTTCTGGGAGTACACTAAATTTAATAAACACAAATCACCACAAATTGATCTTGGAATAGATGGTATATCCATTTCATCAAGTCCATAAGCATCACCTGTGTGTTTTTCGGTCCAAATGGAACCACCATGAACTCCTATAGTCCATATGAGCACATAAATTCTATATGAAGTATGTATAATGATATCATTATCAATTGATAGTACTCAGAAATCAATTCTATCATGAAGAGAATATATGAACCTCTCTACCAATCGAAGGGATCTGTGATGAATTTGAGGGGATACATGTTCTTGAACATCGTGAAGCTTAATATCTAATAATACATACATAATTGAAATTTCCCATCATCCTTATTAGTGAAGATAATGAGAGAAACCCTTTGTCAAGTATTATGTCATATGAAACCCTTATATTCCAAATCATCCCACTATACATACAACACTATAATCTCCACTAGTTCCAACCTATATGGGGAAATAGAAACTAGGTCGACTCCAACATCAACTCAATAGTATACTAATTATACTTATTTGGTTGTAAGACAAATAATTCTTCAAGAAATATTTCTTGAAATGGTCCACTACATGACAAAAACAACCCTACTAGAGCCCGCCATCATCAATAATATTTTTTCTATCTGTGTCATGAGAGAATCCAATACTCACTGACTTGGTCCTATATGGCTAGCCAAAATATATCATTCTCCTTAATAGATAGAGTTTCTTTCCATTGAAGTTAGAACGGTAACTCTATATCAATAACAGTTAATAAAATACAAATATAGAAAATAATAATTTCTGCTTAGAATAAAACAAAATCCCACCACATCATGCATGAAAATATGTCAAAAGAAATAGAAGCCACTAATTTTAAGAGAACACCACTTGGAGCATCTGGAACCCTCTGAATGCACAACTAGTAGTGGGTGGATGGTCATAACACCATCCAAGATCTCCATAGACTTACCCAAACAATTATCAATTTGAATAAGTAAAAATTAAATTGATTTACTCTATAAAAAAATGTTGGAAAGGGTAGATGATAATAGAATCATAACTCTAATAGTGGAAAATCCATAATCCAGGTTAGACATAGTATGTTGTGAAACAGAAATATTACGATCCCCACTATTATATTAAATAGTCAAACATTCATATGATGATCCTTCGAGCTTCTACTATAGCTCCTTTGTCGTGGTGCTCATCTGATACATTGTCTTCAACATCTGATGGAACTATTTCTACCAGTCTATTGGGGCATAGCTTAGTCCTTCACAGTCTTTGGTGCCTATTCTAGTCTTATTCAACCACTTCACTACTAAGGGGTGATAAAGAACCTATAAATGTACTATACCCTACCACATGTGTGAAACTATAATATATTGTAAACTATAGAGACCCATAGCTTTGCATACATTTACCTTACATTAAATTTGGGGAATACATAATACATAACAAAAATAGACACCAAAGGTCCGTAATAGTTTAGTGTTTTTGGAATCATGGAACATAATCTTCTAATCTTGGTTAACGATCTTCAACATCTACCATAAAGATCTTCACTTTTTTTTTACCGAAAACCTTTCTTCACATCCTGGGAAAAAGAAAACACATAAAGGGTGAGCTCAAATGCTCCGTAAGGGTAATCATTGCGAAAATAAAATGAACCATATACATTTGAACGTAAAAAATTGAACATAATGTTTAATCATCAAAATCTTGAGCAATGAAATAAAACATGGCAGTACATAAGGCATAGATCATAATGGAACATCAATCATGATAAAATAGCATGGGATTAAAACATGTAATTGTGGAAAACCATTAATCACTTGATATGATTTCCATTGTATCCATGGCATTTCTTCCAAGACCATCATAGTGTACAAAGCCCCTTACTGAATCGAGTTCACCTCTCATTTCAGTCCTGTATCACTAAACCGGATCAACTTGTCGTTCCAGCCATGTCTATCTCATTAGATATAAATCTTTACCCATTACATTGGAGGATGATATAGGTCCCAACCATCTCACAATGAAATCATTCTTACGTGTGCCAAAACATAAACCTAAATCATTCATCATAACCCAAATAATAAAATGGATTTCATAAACATCATCTCATCACAACATAATCCATATAAAACAAATGGATATCATTTCATCATAAGAAAAGTGAAAACCATAAATCATAGAGACATTATACTTGAAAAATACACATGTGAAATAATATCATCTTAGATGGAAAATGTTTTTGATAAAATACTTTAAATGAATTCATTATGAAACCGTAAAAATCAGTAAAAATCCGTTCATGCTGTATAAGTTAAAAAAACATTCTTCGCATACTTTTGCCGGAAAAGTCACAAATGTACATCACAACGTAAACAAAAGAAAGATTCCATACATACAATGTAGTAAAAGACAAAAATGGGTAAAAATTACTTTAAACATACATGAAAACATTTTTAGAAAACAGGGACTTTGATGATAAATATAACACCAGTAAATACTTACGAATAATCAATCTCGGATAAAAACGAAATTGGAAAATTTATCCCTTAACTTAGGTCTGATATGCTTCATACATATATGAACCTCCTATATAATGATTTAAATAATTTCATTTACTTATTAAAAAATCATATTCATTGTTATGATATCATATATCATTCCCTTATGACTTTATATTACCCGTTCTTTTGTAAATTCAATGTTAAAGCAGCGTTTTCAGTAAAATCGTTTTATTTATCGTACGTGTTTGGTCTTGTTGTTCATGATATTATTATTTCATATATCATGATTTACTTACTTAAATAATTTAAACCATGATTTTTATATCATATATATTCAGTATATATATATAATAGATAAATAATTTAAATTAAATACACCGTTAATAGAGACAGTAAGCCGTATGTACGCGTGAACATTGTTTCTTTTCCTTATTGACTTGAATGAAAGTAGTTAGATGACATATATATATATACATAAATACAGTTTCTTAATTATGTCATATAATTCATTATTATTCATTATATATAGTTTATAATCATTCTTTAATGGTTAACATAGATAATGAATATCGTTGCGTCGTGGAGACGGTAATCCGTACGTATACACAAGCGATGATATCATTCCCATAATTATTGAATGGAATTTAAGTGGATGATATAATATCTCAAAATCAGTATGATTTCATAATAACCATATATAGTTATTCTTTACACTATTATACCCATACAAGTAAGGTGGTGGTGGAAAACAGATTACACCACGGCGTGGAGACGTTATTCCGTACTTACACACGCGCGGTGATTTCGTTTTCTGTAGGATGGATAGAAGGTTAAATGGTTTTGTCTCACATTTATAATAACATATCAGTATATTAGTGATACTGATGTTATTACTTTATAATGAAACAACTCATGAAGAATAAGTTGAAGAAGAAAGAAACTTGATAGAATCGGTAGAAGAGATTACCTCTTATTCGACGCACCTCTTTTAAGCTTCCTCTTAAGGCACTAGAGTTGATCTTTTGAGGAGACCATAACCTATATAATGTTTCTAGGGAAGTTTATAAGTGAAAATTTCAGGGGTTTTCTGAGCTTGAAATTTCAAAATTATGTAAAGAAAAGAGGGGGCGGTTCCCTTTTCTAAGGGAGGAGAGGGGCACTTTATGAAAAAAAACACAAAATATTATTTTATAATAAGGCCATATTCGCTTTATAATAGCTAAAAATTGATTTATTCCAAATATAAAGTAGGTATGGGTATAAATACTCTCAACAAATAGATTTTATACAATTTTAGGTCACTATTTTAACATTATCATTTATATTTAACACTAAGTTAAATAATTTAACTTTTACTGTGTCTTCTTGTTTTCTTACACGATATGGTTAATAAACATACTATAACAAGCCAAAATAACCCCAAGTGGTTCATTATTAATTTATATAACCTTATATAAGTCATTTGGCCGAACCATGGATTTTAGGAATTGAATAACAATTAATAATATAATATTTAAAAAAAACTATTTTATGTCAATTTTGACACAATTTGGTAGTTTATTTTTGTGAAAATCATAACAGCATGATTAGTTCTAAAAAGTTAATTAAATCAATACCAAAATGTCATATTAACCTATAAAATTAGTTTAATTCATAAAAAGTCTAAAATTACATTTATTTGGTTATTTATAATATCAATTATGTTAATATTTAATTAATAAGGTAATTACCACATCATCAATGTGTCATAAATAAATAAAATTATTTAAGGTTTAAAAATTATAAATAAAATACCATTATGTATTAAATCGTTTTAGATTTCTAATGAATATTTATAGTGGAATTTATCTTATTTATAATCGTATATGAAAAATGTTTTAGTTATTAAACTTTGATTTTAACTCTTTTAACTCTTCTTTAAATAAAATAATAATAAATGTCCTAATCTAATACAAGTGAACCTAAATGGTCATATTTTATTTATAAGATTGTTTTTGGACGATTTAAACTTATACAATAGAATTAGTACATGTGTTAGGATGATAATAATATCATTTTTACCCTTAATTACACTATTTACTTTTAATCGAGGTAAATAGAAGTAAAAACATACTAATCACCAAAAATTATTTTTATCTTATTGAATGAAATTTTACACCTTCATATTAACCACGTCTCTCAGATTTTTGAAATTAAACTCATAGAAGCTGTAAAATTATGTTTTAGGTATAATTGCAAATGCTCCTAGGAGGTGGGTAAAAGACGGTAAAAAGTTCAATAAAATTTTATATCTCTAAAATTATTATAAACTTACTCCAATGAATTACCTTGAACTTATATATATATTATGTAACTATATTGTTTTAAAATATATTTAAATAAAATAAATAATTATTTAAATAAAAAGTCAGATTTTAAATAGTAACCCAGTGTTTTCACTATTCATCAAAAATTGAATGTTTTCAAAAAAATACCAAAAATTCACGCTGGGATAATTTCTATTTTATGAATCAAAAAATGAATTCCATTTTGAATGATAAAATTTAAAAAAATTCAAAAAGTGGGTATTACTATTCATAACGTCTAGTTTATATAATATTTTTTTAACATATTGTTTTTTAGTGAAGCTCGGTATTGCATACAACACATGCTATCGAGGAAGGTCATGATTGCGTGTAATTCAAGCCAGGTCAGGGATTCATATAGGAAAATATTCCTTTAGTGTTTCGTATAAAATACTCAAACTATAGTTCAGTTATACATTGACCAAGATCTATACATGGTGTTGTGTAAAATTAATTTTATTCAAAATAACTTGAAATTGTGTACATCACAAACCAAGAATAGTGTTGTGTATACTATAAGATAATATGGATTTGTGTGTAGTGCAATCTAATCTTGGTGTATCATAAAATAGAAGACAACAAATAAATTAAAAAAATATCTCATAAAATCTCAGGGTGATACATTCTACCCCCCTTAAAATGAATTTCACCATCAAAATTTGTCAGTGTTATAAATCGTTTACTACTTGAATGTCTCATTCATAGAAACCCACATTGTAAAAATGAATACTAAAACTTAATTTTAAAAATTCATGGATGAAACATAACGGTTACCCAAATTAACTCATCACTGGGTTTACACATAGAAGAACATAGGTGAAATATAGATACAGAAGTGAAATATAACCATTATGTTTGGATGAAGAGTGGTAGAGAACATGGATAAGAAAAATCCAACAATCACATATCCATAAATTTGTGATAATCTAACGTACCATTAGATCCATCAGATATGAGGGCACTATGACAACATTTTTGTTTTCAAGATCATTTCCCTAATGTTGAATATTTTTTTGAATTAAAAGGAATACCTACATGATTTTGGTACAATCTCACTATTGTTTGTGTTTTGAACAATTTCCACTTCATCTCTTAAATAATTAAGCTGAATTTGCCTTACGTGATGTGTTAGCAGATCATGCGATAGAATGATAGGTCATTCCATCTGTCTCAAACTTAAGGTTAGCAAAATTGATATACATAAGTCCATCTATAGTGAGATTAATCGTATATGGTTTCTAAAATGGACTTATAATTCATCTATCATACCTCTTAATAAAGTAAAATTAGTTTCTACTAACCAAGGACTTCCTGTAGGCTAGTGGTATGAGATAAAGGCATGTCGCACTTCGGTTGTGGGTTCGTTTCCCGAATCCTTGTCTGACGCGATGGGTTGTCGCTTGTCCAATGTGTTGTCCTTTTTCTGAAACTATTCTATTATAAAATTCACAAAATAATATCAAAAAGTTCTAGCCTTAAAAAATACTATCTGATGTCTAACTTAATCTATTCCAATCTTTAGGCTTACCCAAACTCACAGTATAAGGAAAAATATTGATAGAGAGGTCATTTACCAAGCATGTAAATACTGTCATTTATCCCCATATATCATAAGATATGTCTTTTTGGTCAAATTCCAAACATTAAAATGCCTTAAACATGTATTCTCTTGAAAAATTAATACCCCTTGAACCTTAGGGAAAACATGAATGCAGTTAAAAGTTAACTCTTTCCAGATACCAAAATTCCGAAAATTCTATATACTCAACCATTATATCACTTAGTCCTTATATCAATCATGAGATCATGAATACTATCAAACATATTATTTTCTCCTTATTCATTCATTATGTGCATAACATATACTTTCCAAAAATATTTCAATCACAATTCATGGTTTATGGTACCATATAATTCTTGAAAACCATAATAAACCAATATATAGATATTCCAATATTCCATAATATTATAAATGTGATTATAATCATTCCACTTCATCATTGTCATACTCAACATCACAAATAGTGATCACATGTGACTTCCCTTTTAACTTTATCTTATGAGTATGTTGATGTCGATCATCATTAACCCTTGGATTAGGGCATTGTATAGTATAATTCCCCATTTCCTTGCAATTGTAGCATTGAAGTGTTGGTGGAGCGTTCTCTGTAATATTTTCTCTATTAAAATCATTAGCTACCTTTTTCCCATTACATCGACACTCAACTGCACAATGACCTTCTTTTCCACACTTAAAACATTTTCTAGTACCTTTTATACAATCTCCACCAGGCTTCTTTCCACACTTTGAGCATAAAGAATCATTCTTCTTCTTTTCACCACTATTCTGAGATTTCTTCTTGAACTCCATCTCTTTTTTCTTGTCAAACCCATGAGATAGATATGTACCAAAAACTTCTAGTTCTACCTTGATAGCACAAATCACAATTTATTCATAGCTACTGAAGTATCTTAACGAAAATTTCCTTTGAAGACTTAGTTTTATGACACTGAAGAATCGATCAGCTTTACCTTCAGGTTGGATGATAAATCCTGATGCATACCTTTCAAGCCTTGTAAAATTCGCTTCGTACATACCAACAGATTTATCATCCTTTTGCTTCAGCTCAAGGAACTCTTTTCCATCTTCTTTTGAAGAAAACGAGTAAAGTACTTATTGAAAAACCATTTCTTGAATTCATCCCATTCCATGGATGCGATTTCATATTGGGGCCTTGTATTATTAATTAGAGTACACCACTGTTATACTTCACCTTCTAAATGGTAAACAGCCAGAATGACTTTTCCATGTCCCGAGTAGCAATGTATGGAAAATATCTTTTCAATGGTATTGATCCATTGTTCAGAAAAAAAGTGGATCAGAAGACCCGTTGAAATATGTGGATGTTTCCTCATGAAGGACTCGATAGAATATGGTTCCCTTCTCTGCTCATTTGGAAGTCCGTAATAATTTATAGTTTGTGTAAGTATAGAAATAAAATTTTGCACTCCATCTCCTAAAACATTGGTTTTTTCAGGAGGAAAATCATTGAATCATCCATTACATTAATCAACATGGTTCCTTTGGGTTCCAGCCATCGTCTAACACCGAGAAAGAATAGTTCGAGAGGCAAAAATCATGCTAGGGAAAACAACATAATAAAGTGGGATTACCTTCAATACCTAACATCTTATGTTTAATTCTAATATCATAACCATAATTCTAGAACTATAACCTATACTTATACTTAACTTTAGGGACATCCCTAGACATACCTAAGAAATATCACTAGGGATCTCACTAAAGTTTTCATATCCTAGTTTCCAAAGGTTAACTAAACCTTCCCTCTAATACCAAATGTGAATACCCATAGCTTGACGTACATAGACATTACATTAATTTTTCAGAATACTTATTACTTAAAAAAAACAAACACCAAAGGACCGTAATAGTTTAGTGTCTTTTGAAACATGGAACATAATATTCTAATCTTGGTGAACGATCTTCAACATCTCCCATAAAGATCTTCCCTTTTTTTACCTAAAACCTTTATTTATATCCTGTGGAAAAGAAAACATATAAATGGTGAGCTCAAATTCTCAGTAAGGGTATGAATGGATAAAATAAAACAAACCATATACATTTGAATGTAAAAACATGAACATAATGTTTAAACAACAAAATCTCGAGCAATGAAATAAAACATTGCAGTACGTGAGGAATAGATCATATGGAACATCAATCATGATAAAATAACATGGTAATAAAACATCTAATTGTGACAAACCATTAATCACTTGGTATGATTTCCATAGTATCCAAGGCATTGCTTCCAAGACCATATTAGTGAACAAAGTCCCTTACTGAATCGAGTTCACTCCTCGTTCCAATACTATATCAATAAACCGGATCAACTTGTCATTACAGTCATGTCAATATAATGAGATATAAATCTTTACCCAATGCATTTGAGAGAGATATAGGTACCACCCATCTCATAATGAAATCAATCATACGTGTTCCACAACATAAACATTAATCATTCAACATAACCCAAAGAATAAAATGGGTTTTATAAACATCATCCCATAATACCATAATCCATATAAAACAAATGGATACCATTTCATCTTATGAAAAGTGAAAACCATAAATCATAGATACATTATACTTTAAACATAAACATATGACATAATTTCATCTTAGATGGAAAATGGTTTTGATAAAATACTTGAAATGAATTCTTGAGGAAAATATCCTTTATTCTTCAAAATTATTTTATTTTCACAAAATGCCATGAAATCTTAAAAGAATAGGTTCTTTTTAAAATAGTAATTAAATATTGTAGAGTAATCTTCATGAAAATAAGCCATTATGAAACCATAAAAATCCGTTCATGTCATATAAGTTAAAAAAACATTTTTCTCATACTTTTGTTGGAAAAGTCAAAAAAAGTACTTCATAAAGTAAACAAATGAAAGATTCATTACATACAATGTAGAAAAAGTAAAGCATGGGAAAAAAGGACATTAAAAAAACATGAAACCATTTTTATAAAATAGGTAAATAGATTATAAATATTACCCTAGTAGATACTTACGAATCAACAATCTCAGATAAAAACGGGATTGGAAAAGTTATCCCTTACCTTAGGTCTGATATGATTCGTACGTATCTGAAACTCCTGTAAAATGACTTAAATAATGTCTTTTAATTGTTACAGAATCATATTCATTTTTATGATAACATATATGGTTAACTTATGACTTTATATTACCAGTTTTTTATAAACTCCATGTTAAAGCAGCATTTTGGGTAAAATCATTTTATTTATCGTATGTGTTTGGACTTGTTGTTCTTGATATTATTATTACTTATATAATGATTTAATTACTTCAATACTGTAAATAATGATTTATATAAAATATATATTCAGTATATATATATATATTAGATTGATAAATGAAATGAAATACATCGTTCATGGAGACGGTAGGGCGTACGTACGCATGAATGTTGTTTTCCTTTCCTAATTGACATGAATGAAATTAGGTAGATTAAATATATATATATATATATATATATATATATATACATATATCCAGTAGTTAATTATGTCATATATTTTGATATTATTAAATATATATACTTTATAATCATTCTTGAATGGTTAACATGGAGAATGAATCTCAACGCGTCGTGGAGACGGTAATCCGTACATACGCACGAGCGATGATATCGATACCATAATTATTGAATGGAATAGTATTGGATGATATAATATCTCATAACCAGTATGATGTTATATTAACCATATATAGTTAATCTTTACACTATTATACCCATCCGAGTAAGGTGGTGGTGGAAAAGCAGGTTATATCATGGCGTGGAGACGGTATTTCGTATGTACGCACAGGGGAGGATTTCGATTTTTGTATGATGGATAGAAGGTGAAATGGGGTTTTTTAATATTTATAATAAAATATTAGTATATTATTGGTAATTATTTTATTGCATTATAATTAAACAACTAAAGAAGAATAATTTTAAGAAGAATGAAACTTGAAAGAATCTGTAGAAGAGATTACCTCTTCTTCGAAGCACCTCTTTTAAGCTTTCTATTATGACACTAGAGTTGGTCTTTTGAGGAGACCGAAACCTCTATAATGTTTCTATAGAAGTTGAGAAGGGAAATTTTCAGGGGTTTTCCGAGATTTAAAGCTCTAAATTGTGTAAAGAGAAGAGGGGGGAGGTGCCATTTTATAAGGGAAAAGAGGGGCACTTAAGGAAAAAACTTAAAATATTATTTTATAATATAGTCATATTCGATATATAATAGCTCCAAATTGATTTATATAGTAGCTAAACTGTGGATGGGTCGAAATAATCTCAAACAATAGGTTTTAGACAAGTTTAGGTTACTATTTTTTCCTTATCATTTAGATTTAACTCTATGTTAAATAATTTAACTTTTACTGTGTCTTCTAGTTTTCTTACACTATATGGTTCATAAACACACTATAACAAGACAAACGAACCCCAAGTGGTTCATTATTAATATATATAACCTTATCTAATTCATTTTTCCAAACCTTAGATTTTTAGTAATAAAATAACAATTAATAATATAATATTTTTTTAAAAAAACTATTTTATGTCAATTTAGACACTATTTGGTAATTTATTTTTGTGAAAATTATAACAGAATGATTAGTTAAAACAAAGTTAAGTAAATCAATATTAACATGTCATATTAACCTATAAAATTAGTTTAATTCATAGAAAGTCCCAAATTATAATTATTTGGTTATTTTTAATATCAATTATGTTAATATTTCATTAATAAGGTAATTACTGCATCATCAATGTGTCAAAAATAAGTTAAATTATTCAATGTCTAAAAATTATATATAAAATACCATTATGTTTAAAATAATTTAATATTTCTAATGAATATTTATAGTTGAATTTATCTTATGTATAACCGTATATTAAAGCAAATTTAATTATTAAATGTTGATTTTAACTCTTTTAACTCTTATTTAAATAAAATAATAATAATTGTCCTAATCTAATCCAAGTGGACCTAAATGGTCATATTTTTTTCCTAAGGTTGTTTTTTGTCAGATAACACTTATCCAATAGAATTATAACATGTGTTAGGGTGATAGTAATATCATTTTTACCCTTAAATACCCTATTTACTTTTAACCGTGGTAAATAAAAGTAAAAATTAACTATTCACCAAAAAATTATTTTTACCTTATTGAACCAAATTTTTCTCCTTGATATTAATTGTGTCTCTTGGATTTTTGAAATTAAACTAATAGAAGCGATAAAATTAAGTAATATGTACAATTACAAATGCTCCTAGGAGGTGGGTAAAAGACGGTAAAAAGATCAATAAAATTTTTATATCTCTAAACTTATTATAAACTGACTCCAATGAATTACACTGAACTTATATATATATTATGTATCTATTTTTTCCTAAAATAAATTTAAATAAAATATATAATTATTTAAATAAAAAATCGGTTTCTAAAAAGTAAGCCAGTGTTTTCACTATACATCAAAAATTGAATGTTTTCCGAAAAATAGAAAAAATTCACCCTAGGCTAATTTCAATATTCTCAATCCAAAAATGAAGTCCATTTTGAAAGATTAAATTTACAAAATTTCAAAAAGTGGGTATTAATATTCATAACAGCTAGTTTATATAATTTTTTAATAACATATAATTTTTTAGTGAAACTCAGTATTGTGTACAAAACACGCTATTGAGAAAAGTCGTGATTGCGTGTAATACTAGACAAGTCAGGGTTGTGTGTAAGGAAAGATTCCTTTGGTGTTGCGTATAACATACTCAAAATATAGTTCAGTTATACATTGATCAAAATTTATACATGGTGTTGTGTAAAATTAATTTTATTCGAAAGAACCTGAAATTGTTTGCATCACAAGCCAAGAATAGTGTTGTTTATACTACAAGCTAATATAGTGTTGTGTATAGTGCAAAGTAATCTTGGTGTAGCGTAAAATAGAAGACATAAAATAAATTAAAAAGAATATATCCCATAACATCTTAGGGTGTTACAAAAAGACATTAACGTTTAATGCATCCATACCAACCACACTGATAATGCTAAAACTGTTCGTGTTCTAGAGAGATATTCCCACTCCCTTGGATGTTATTTCTGGCACTTACCTTGTAGTACATTTCAAAGTGTTGATTCATTCGTCCTGAAGAATAACCCCTCGATCACCATATAGATACTTAATGGAAGCCTCTTAGGGAATTTTTTAGGGTCCCTTCTATGATGGGAGTCTCATTAATCGCATCTATGACGTTTATTCGGTGAAAAACATTCACCCTTGAATTTCTCAAATAATGAGCCCCATTCGTGAAATGCTTTTCCCTGGTGGGCTATTTAGCTTCTAAGGACAATGTAAAATATTTCTATTTAGGGAAGTGTCTAGTATAGTATCACTTAAATTATCCACCATGTTAGGAGTATTAACTATTGATCCCTCTAATTCCTATGTGTATCAGGATATAAGTGGACTAGAATATTTTCCTCGAAGTTATTCATGTATTGGTCGTATTACTTCCCATATTTCTCTAGAATGTCCCGATAATTCTTATATAGAATTTATACCATATAATCAAGAAGTATCACTCTCCAATATACAACTGTGTCGATGTTATTAAAGTTCATATGGACCAACTCGATCCTTAACTCAACTACCAAGGGTCCTCCCTTCCATGGGAACATAATTGGGTGATATAAATGAAACTATATTGGCATATCAAACATAAAAGGAATATTTTATGTAGTACCTCTCTCAATGAATCATATAACCGACTAAAAACTATCCTTAAGAAGATCAAATATCCAGATCCCAAAATATATAGGATTTTCCGAGATAACTATGTTAGGAGTGTGTTTATTTACACTTTCTTGACGCTCAACATAAAGATGACATGGAGGTATTTTTTCTACAACGGTAAACACACACTTTAGAAAATACGATACATAAAAAATAAAACTAAAAGATGAAAATAGATACATAGAACCACTAGACCATAGTTACATTGTATTTGGATTAACACATAAATTATCATATCATAATAGTACCATTTAATCATTTCTAATAAATAAAACAAGATATCACATTTCATAAATCAGTTAGGAATTTATAGAAGACATAATAAATATATCCCTATCATAAATTATACATGGAAAAAAATATCCCTACATGCTTAACATGAAGAATTCATAGTCCTTATCATGTCATACTGACCCATTAGTAAAATATTATAAAATAGTAACATCATTAATTAATGGAATCACCCATGGAGAAATAATATCAAACATTAAACAAGATAATAATAGGAAAATAAATCTATCCCTGGGAACTCATGGTTTTCAATACACAAGGTTTAGTTACTCTTTTGAATAAGATCACTACAAAGCCCCGAAATATCCTTTTATTATTTCCTTCCATTACCAAATAATAAAGAAACTAAATATATATTATTTTCTAATAACACTATGTAACATTCCCTTCCTGGTATACACACTTTTGACCAAGATCGTTCACTACTTGACATTAGGCTCTCCTTCCCATATACAAGAGGCTACCAACTAACAATGTGGGTGTAATGAATATAGTGTGGAGACCATACCTTCTAGAACATAGTTTCAATATGAATGAAAATAAGATAATAAAATAATATAATTAATAAAATAGACATCCAGAGACAACCAAATAGAATAAGACATCATCAAATAACGGATGATTCAAATAATAATGATAAATCTACTCATTCCATAATATATATCAAAATATATGTCAAGGTTAAATTCACACAAGTAAAGCTAAAATAGACTCTAATGTCGACTCCATACACCCATACTCTAATCCAATGTATGATTCTGTATTCATGCTTCTATCAGATAAAATTAACACACAATCATTAATTGGTCTCCTTTCAATTGTTCATTCCTTCATCCATGAAGTCTACACTACTGCGATGTCGAGGACAAACATGGTGTGACTACAACTCAATAGGTCGATACAACATGTTGAATGTGTCCTGTGTGAATATATAGTTTATGTAAATTTACGATATACTATGTAATTATTTCATAAATTAATATAAGACATCAAATAAATTTTCCATCCCTTGATCACCATGTAAAGACATGGGGTCATCAAAACCCTCATCAACATGTTATTTGATGTCTATGCCCTTGTTACATTGTGAAATAACTAAAAATAACAACATTTTAAACTCATAATATCATCTTGGAATGTGATTCATGTAGAACACATAATTCAATCAAGAAAGGATGGCAATTTCAACAACACCAAGATATTTTTTGATATATGTATCATTACATAAGTTTAATTTATTTTTTATATTTGTGTGCAAACAACACTATATTTAAATGAATCAGAACATGCTGTTGAATATTATTATTTTATAGTTATCTCTGAGTGATTAGAATGGTGGGTATGATTTAAATAACCCAATTATGAATATTATAAATAATTTTTTTTAAATATAGAGGAAATAAGTTCTAAATTTCGAGAAAAAGTATCTAAGGTTTCAATATTATGTTCTATTTTAAAAAATGTTTTTCATTACCATTTTTAAGTAAATATGAAAATAAATTTCTTCTGAATTAAAAAATAAAAATTAATAAATTATATTTTATTTGAAATACATAACTTAATCCTAGCTTACACTAAATATTTTGGATTTTTTTGAAATGATTAATTTTCCAATGAATAGTCAAAATAATGATTTTTCACATACAATAATTTCATTTCATTTAATAATGTATTTTAAAAGTTTAATTGTATTTTTGTTTTTACATTTAAGTGAATTATTCTTAAAATAAAATATAATAATCTAATTAATTAAATTTTTTATCATAATTATTGATGATTTTGATAGAAGTTAATTTTTATGGTTCAAATGTGTTTTTAAACTAATTTTCACCACATTTTATGCATTTATATTAGAATTTATTATTTCAAACTTTAGGAAATGAACAAATAAAAGTATATTATTTATTTAGAAATAATATTTCAAATTTTTTTAAAAAGAATAATTTTATTTTATTTCATCCTTAATAGTAACTGCAATAAATATTTATTACTTTCGTTAGGGTAAATGTGGAAATTATATGTAAAATATATTGTGATAAGGCTTAAAATTCATTCAAACACATATATTAGTTTCATTTTTTATCCTATTTAATACATAATAATTTTAACTTTGGAAATATGAATTTTTTTTGTGTTTAGCATTATTTTTTAGGATTATAATATTAATTTAAATGATACAGTCAAATATTCTACTATTTTTCTCTTAAAATAAAATATATTTCCTTAAAGGGGAAAAAATATTTTTTATTTCAATTTTTTATTTAAAATATACATATTTTATCATGTAAATATATTTCTAATTTTTTTGAATTGCTTTATTAAATTATATCATAATGTTGAACCCGTATTTATTAAATTAAGAGAAAACAATAAATTATCTTTCAAATACTTAAGGTAATAAAATTTTAATGAGTTATTTTGAGGGATTGATTATATAGATAAATATAACATAATATTTATGTTTTTAATGTTCATATTTTAATTCCATCATGGTATTAATTTAATTAAATTCAGTCATAATGAATATTGAAAAAATGAGAAAAATGGTATTTATGGAAATAATATTTTACTAATTTATTTAAAATTAATAAATCTCTTATCTTAGTTAACATTGTTGTTATATGGTTTAAAATATTATCCATGTTCCATTTATCGGTCACCTATCCATTTATGGTAATATTTAACACCCTTAGTGATTAAAAAACATTGATGTTGTGGTAATTGTGAAAAGGGTTTACATTGGTTAAATTAATGAGATAACGGTGAAAAGATAAAAAAATGTATCAATTTATTTTTATGATAAATTTTTTAATTATAGTACTAATATAATCATGTTATATCAATTTTATCCACGATAACAATAATATTTATTAATATTAACATAACACTTTAACTAATACTAAGGGTTCTCCTCCCCTCACTTATAAAAGGAAACCACTTATTTCATTTAATTACACCACTTTGTTCTATATATCTTCATCCACACCTACACAATTATCTTAAATCCATCCCACTAAAAGTATTATTTTTTATTTTTTTAAATACCATTCCATGGGTCCTTAAGATGGTATCTAAAGTAAGTCTATTGAAGTAGAGGTAATCTTTCTATATACCTATGTCATTTTTTTATACTTCAATATCTTTGGTATTCATCATGATATAACAAATTCAGTATCATAAATATATGTAAATGTTATTATGATTATTAAATCACCTTTTAACCTTATTTTACTTCAAATGGGACATAAATATATCACTCATGTGTACATGTGGACTACCATCTCCACACAGTGACACAATTCATTTTCCATCAATAAATTTTATGTATTTGTATTATTATGGGATTAATGTTTATATATTTTTTTTGATATATTAATTAATTTTTAGTTATAGTATCATATATACCTTCTTAACTTCCCATCCATTGGAAAATGATTACACTGCTCGTGTGTATGTGTGGACTACTACCATCACCAGGCGATGTGAAGTTTTTATCATTTAAGAATTACATTAATTTAAATAATGATATATTTAAGAATATATATGACATATATGTTATAATAATTATTCTCAAAATTTTAATTGTTACAATTATATTTTATTTCATATGTTGAAAAGTTAAAATTGTGTTCATGTGTATATACGTCCTACTGTCTCCAAGAATGGTGTTATTCATTTCTATATATCTATGGATGAATATATATATGTATAATGAATATATATTATATTTAATTATTGATTAATAACTTTTATATTATAAAATCATGATAAATTTATAGGTACTAGAACTACTAATCTAAAGTTCACAAGAAAACCGAATTAGTTAATACCCAAAAATGATGATTTTAACAATAAGTTATAAATAAATGGTAAACTAAAATGTTATTAGTGTATTTTATATGATATTATTATTAAATATATTAATATGTTATGTAATTATTATAAATATAAATTTATTATAATTCTTTTAACAAATTTTATGTTGTAAGTTGAATTTGATGTAAAGGATTTATCTTCCAAAATCATTTTATTTCCGGATTTTTTATGTGTAAATGTCAATTGAGGGACATTATATGATAATTATTTGAAATTAAGATTAAAATCTATTATCCTATGTTTATTCATGAATTTTTCATTCAACATTACCAAATTAATCACTTAGGTACTTAAAAATATCGAGAAAATGGTTTCTGAAGAAACATGCATTATTTCTTCTTAGTCGATAATATTTTCCGTCCATTTACTTGATTTATAAAAATATTTCATATATTTTCTTAAATATTAACCTATTTTTTATTAATTTTATATTAACTTCTGAATTAAATTTTTTTGAGAAAATATATTTGTAATATTTTTTTCATTTTCTGAATGAGGTGATTCAGACATTTTACATAAAATATAGAAAGCGTTTTTTTAATAAACATGACATGAATACAATTTACCACTATCCTGAATATTGAATGCCTTAAATCACCCAATACAAGTTCGTACTGTATATTTGAAAGAATATTTATTTTTCAATATTTGATAAATTTTTTATATTATAAAAAATTATTTAAAAGTGGAATGGGTATTTTTCTAAATAAATTTACCATGGATCCTTTAGAATTATTTATAAATATAAAGACACCTAGTAATATTTAGAGAAATATGACAGAATTATAAAATTATTATTCATTATATAGATAGTTTATAATGATGTTATATTGATGTTCCATATTTTTTCTTCAATACAAAAAATGGTTGGCTTATAATTCGGTTTGAGATTGAATTTTTTTAATTATCCAAAATATAATAAATTCATTGAATGTTAATGTTATTTCTGTGTCCCAATAATAGATAATCCCTTGATTCATCAAAAATTATAATTAGAAAAACTAATTATAATTCAATATTATATGCGTATTTGGTTTACACATACACATTTAATAAGAATGAGGTCATGATTGAGCATCCATGATGGTAAGATTCATGATATCTTGGTTTTGAGGCCTCAATTACGAATGTCCAAAAATATTCATATCATTAATTAAAATTTTAGTTTCTCTTATCCATGTTTTTTATATAATGTTATGATACACAGATACCCATTTATCCTATGTGTTTATTCAATGAAATATGTTTTGATTATCTAATCTATCGTATTGATTATTATTTATTTAGTCATGATCTCTTTTGTTTTAAGTAGCTATTACTGAGAATATGTGATCACACTTTTTTTCCATTCCCATAGATTTATATATGGTTATTTTTAATGATATTAGTGATAAAATAAAATTTCCAATGCAATTTTTATTGTATTCTTAATGAATTTTGGGACCTATGTATGTATCTAGTTTTCTATGCTTGTGAATGTGATAATTATTATGCATTGAGATTTCTTATATCTATTAATAACTTAATAATTTAAACACCATGTCTGGGTTACTAGAGAAGGGGATTAACTATTTGGTATTATATAAAATTTAGTAAAAACTTTTGGAAATAGATTTTAAATTAATATATATAAACTGAGAATTATGATAATCCCTTATAGTGATTGAAAAATTTATCCATTATAAGGATTTTTATTTTATGAAGCAATATTCATGATAGTTATGAGATAATCTAGTGTGTGAAATTATTTACTTATAGAGCCTACTATAATAATGGAAATCAAAACCATAATGTATGGTAAGTGTTGTCCTACTAAGAAAGTCAAAACAATAGGTTATGGAACATAGCAGATAATTTCCACATTCCTTTAGCTCACTCGGGTTATATTGAATAACCATGCCCATATAGAGTAACCTATTCATCCACATCCCAATTAACATTTTTTCAATATTTTTGGGGCTGAAACCTCAATTTATTATTAAATAAAACACCTATTTAGACTAGGTAGAGGGAGACCCATTACATAGGCTGAAGGACCAAGGCCATGTGGCCTGAATACAAGGATTGAAACCCCATTATTTGGCCCAAAGACCCCTCGGTGAACAGTACTTCTACAATACTCACGTTTCTACAGTGAATGCTATAGTATCGTCCCCGCTATAGTACTCACTACATTCCCTCCATTGCTATAGTGTTTCTGCTGCTACGGTTCCACTACTACTATAGTACTACTATAGTACCCAAAAATTCACCCCTGCCCAGATTTGATCCTGCGTCTTTTGGATGCCATGCAAGAGCCTGTACCACTAGGGTATAGGCTCTTTGGCATCCCAGTTCACCTTTAATAGCTATCTTTTGATGAAAAAAACCTCAATCAAAAAATTGAACTACAGATCCAATAAAATATGAATAATTGATTAGGTCTCATTAAAATATAATCTCGTATTTGGGATGCAACAAATTGAAAATGTAATTACGGTAGTATGATGTTTGAAAGGGGTTTTCAATAAATGAGGGTAATTTACCCAGAATGCTAAATAATTTAATGAAATAGAGACAATTGATTGGAGAAATTTTAATTTGATATTTATTTAGAAAATATTCCCTCAACAACAGTGACCTCAAAATGTATAGGAAGTTCTTCACATTAAAACTGAAGGAAGAAGTTGGTGTGGAAGATTATGAGGCTAAATTTATAAGAATATACGAGCATGTTTTAGACTATATAAGGAATCCAAATATCAAGGTTGACCATCTATTTTATAGGTTAAACAATTTCATTTGAAAGTAATAAGTTTCTAATTTTTTTTAATAATATGATGATATAGTTTAATGATCCATCAAGATAGAGAAAATATTTTCTAGGTAATATATCTTCAAGGGAGTTTAAGAACAAATAGATTTATTGAGCACCATGGAATAAATAATGGGTCAAAGAATATGAATGGTATAGTGGGATTTCAAACATTTTATATGTATAGATAGAAACACCCAGGTAGTTTTTAAATGAAAACATGAATTTGTTATATATATAGAGAAAGTGATCATATGTTTCTTCATAGCATTCTAATGAAAATGATACTAGTATCCAATAATTCAACTGTAATGATATGGGAAATTACTCTATAAAATTATCTATGAATCAATAGAACATTGTACAGAAGATACTAAGAGGAGATGATTAATATTATACCATTACAACAGCTGAAATTTTAGTTCCTAATGCTATGTTAAAAGGTATACTAATTATCCACTCCAAATTATGAATGTTTAATTTGATTTAGGTTCTTCAATATTTTTTATATATGAATAATATTTATGGGTATCACATCACCACCTCAATGATTATATGATGAGTTGATAGTTAAATCTAATAATGTTATTATGGTCACATTTCCATTCTCTAACTCTTCTTCATTGTATACTTGTGGGAATGTACTTCATTCAAATAATTTTATTCTTCCTCTAGAATAATTGTATGTAATTTTGGGCATGGATTGGCTCTATTAGTATAGTATCCATATCAATAGTAATGGAAATAAAGTTTAATTATATATTCCAAATCATCCTAAAATCATCTTTCATTGTGTGGATGAACCTGAAAAGTTTTTGGACATTACATCCATCATATGGATTTTACTACCTATCCTTGTGAGACATTTATCTCAGATGGATAAGGAGATACTCAACATTGAAGATATTCCTTGTAACATCCTAGGTAAATAATGAATATTACTTTTTCATATTTATTAATTTTTGAATTAAATATTAATTTTACTTTAAAAGGGTTTCTATGATCGATTGCATACCCAATACGCAACAACGAGTTTCTTTGAAATCTTACGTTGCACACTAATAATATATTATTATTTTAAACGGTAAAAAACTCTTAATTGTTGTATTGGAGGGAATGAACAAAACTAACTAGAATATTATTTTACATGTTTGTTAAATGTATTTGAATTTATCCAATAAAAGTTAGAGGCTTAGAATGTGAATGAAGCTAATTTTAAGCATAATTCACATTAAAATGCCGATTTATGACCTTTTAATGGAGAACCATTTTAAAATCTATTTTTGGACACTTTAATACATTCTATATGACCAAATAAAATCCTTATTTAGAATGGGGACATAAAAATTTACTTTGGGTAAATTTTTGGAATTTTTTCAACAAAGTTCATTTTTTATGAATAGTGAAAAATATTGTATTTTAATTCAAAAGTGCATTTTAATCTAATTTATTTATATGGTTAGATTATATTTTTAATTGGTTTCAAAGTAAAATTAAAATATTTTTTTACCATTTTATCCAATATTGGTCATTGGAATTAATTTCACTTTAAAATTGGACATAAACAAGTATCATTCTTTTGATAGTTATTGTTTCTTAAAAACACGTTATTTTTTTTGATAACGGAATTTAATATTAAAATTAATTTATTCCACTTCTATTTTTTGAATTTGTATGAATAGAAATAATTTTATAATTTGGAATATCAAATATATCTTAGGCTGAATGTTTGATATTTTTCTGAAAAGCTTCAATTTTTTATGAATAGTGAAACCACTTAGTGGTAGTTAAAAAACTATCTATTTCATTTAAATGAAATTCTACAACTTCTGTGAATTGAATTTCAAAAATCTGACATGAATGATTGTTATTAATATGTAAAATTTGGTTCATTAAGATTAAAATAATTTTTGGTGAATAGTAACTTTTGACTTCTATTTACCGCGGCTAAAGGTAAATAGGGTAAATCAAGGTTAAAATAATATTATAATAATTCAAAATTACTTTAAAACATGTCAAAAGATTATTGGTTGAGTCATTAACGACCATGTCCATCTTTGGGTCGATTTTGGGACCCCATTGAGCCACTTGGATGTGATAATGACAATTTATATTAATTAATATAATGTAAAGACAATATTGACATTAACAAATATCTTTTAGTAATTAAGTTTTATATGGTGTATTATAAGTCATATAATCGACTATATGTATTAATTGGAAATATAAAAATATTTCCTACATCATGTTATTTTTTTATATAATTTTTAGATCAAATAAATTAAATTATTTATGACACAATAATGATGTAGTATTTACCTCATTAATAAATGATTTCAATAAATAAAATTATATGGATTAAAATATTATCGAAAACATGTCCAATTATGATTGGATGATTTTATTTCGATCATTAGTAATCTTATATTTATCTTTAATTATTTTTGGACCTTTTTAAACAGAATATCATTATATAATAAAATAATATTTTCACATTTTCCTAAAGAGCCCCTCCTCTCCCTTATAAATGGATACCATTTCTATCCAATTACTCACACCTATAAATACATTTGGGTCGTCCAAAATCTACCCAATTAAGCTCCCTCCATCCCTCTACTCCCTTTAGAATCCTTACCTTAGGCAGAAGTCACTTCAAGAAGTCCTTTGGTTCAAACCAAAGGGAGTTACCCAAATTAAAGGTAATGGTTTCTCTTAAATTGTTTTCTTGTATTTTACTTCTCCAACACCTAAACTCTTTTTATTCATTTATTTTGTAACAACACCAATATCCTCAATATACTATGATGTTGTTATGATAATTATTCGAACTACACTTACACACACCTCCATCTAATGGATTAATAACATAATGTTTCTGTGGATGGAAAACTAACGCCTCATGAAATGATGATAGTTTAAATATCTCCAACCTCCTCTCATGGTGGCCATTATGATGGAACTTTATTTATATATGATATATATTATGTTTTTGTTTTCTTTATGATTCTGTATTTTACTTTTATAGCACACCTTTATGGTCTCCATATTTGGTAAATACGATAATCTCATTTGAGGAAGCGCGGACTACCGCCCCCTCAAAGTGATGTGACTCTTTAATGCCTTATGTGGGATGTATAAAGGATATATATAATGATATTATATATGATATTATACTGTAATTATAATATAATTATGTATAATTATTTTTTAATTCAATTAAAATGAGAAATTGAAATGGAAGTAGCGTTCATTCGTACGTACGGCTTACCGTCTCCATGAACGGTGCATTTCATTTCTTACCTCTAAATGTTATGTACTGTTATAAAATACATGTATATATTAGATATATATGATATATATGATATATATGATATCTAAATCAGGAATTGCATTCTGGATATAATGAACCTTTGACCACATGAACAATATGAAATTATAAGAAGTCCATTTTTGACTCAAGTACCAAATATCGACAAAACGAACATTATTAACTTAAATAATTAAATAATGTTTATAACATGGTAATAATAGATATTAAAAGGAATAATAAACTTGGAAAATGTTCTTAAGAAATTAGAAATTAACTTTAGTTTATTATTCATGAGAATAAAGAACGATCGAGTCAAGTCTGACATGAGGTAAGGGATCTGACCTATCTCTTTCTTTTCAAGTACTCTCTTTTATGTCATTTATTTTATGCTCCATGTTCTTATGTTGGAGGATGTTCTTTTATATTCAAAATACTATAATTTTTATTTTCATATGATGAGAGACCCCCTCTTACTCTCATCAATTCATTTTAATAATTTTTAAGTGATGTTGTTAGGCTGCCGAATTTTTGTAAGGGATTTTCTTATCTCACTTTCAATTCTGTCAGATTATCATTGTTCGACACTAATTAATTCAATGTGGTGTATTTAGTACTGCCATTTTATATATATTATCATTATTATATTTATATTAATGTTATTCTATGAATCATTTGGTGGTTAGTAACTTTTTTTCATATGACTCAGTAGATTACAACGTGGTAAAGGGTTTCATCTCACTTTTTTCCCATGAGATTCATGATATATTTTCCACTATTTACTTGTGTTTGGTGTATGTATGACCCCTTATTGTACACTTTATGTAATATAATTTCATTTATGAGTATTTAAATATTCATTTTATGATCCTTCTTTCATGTGGCGTATGTTTTGTAAATTTTCAAATCGGTAAGGGAACCATTCACCCTCCTCTATTTAAAAGACTTATTTTTGTCATGTCTTTTAATTTACATATTATTATGTTGGGATATGTTCTTATATATCCTTATTGATGTAAAATATATATCCAAGTGATGATATTACCTTTTCTATCTCATCAACTCATTTTCTGATTTTTAATGTGACGTCGTTAGGCTGTTGAATTTTTACAAGGGAACCTCTTAACCCAATTTCAATTCTTCGGGTTCAACTTGTAGTTATTGAATATGTCATCCAATGAATATGTGTGAATGAAATATAATTGTTTTACACTTATTATCCACTTATATTTGGTGTATATATATTTTTCAAACATAATTATGTTATTGATTTATCCTTAATTTAAGGATACCATCTGTATAAGGGATTTCATCTCAATTTACATTTCCATTGAGACATCATCATTGTTATGCACCAATTCACTATTATATGGTGTATATACTTCAATTTTATATATTATATCATGAATCCCATTATTCTCATGATATTATAAAGTTCAGATTAAATGTTATTATTCAATTATTTTTATTCAAGTGTCTCTCTTTTTGTTAAATAAACTCTTTAACTAAAATATAGTTTTAAATGTTTTAAAGATTTATTATTCTAAATGTTTCCCATTAATTTCCTTGTTTTAAAAATGCGTTTTAGGATTTATTTTTATGGAAATTAATGTTTTCAAATGATTATTCATTTAAAAGCTTCAATGTGGTATGGGACACTATGATTCAAAAATCTATTTTTAAATGGTTTTGAAAATTATTTGATAAAATATTGTTTATTTCAGTATCTTGATTTTATATATTGGAATGTGGAAATGTTATCATTCCTTTATACATGTGTTATATGTTATGACTATGTATGGTTGTTGGTCATTATTTACGTATACGGGTGGATTCGTGATAAACCTAGGGCGGGTGAGCCCGAGATAGATCTCAAATGCATTGGTTACGTGACGGAGGTAAACTTGATGTTTCTCCTAAGAGATTTAGGGAATATACCCTGATGGGTATTCCAAGTGTAACTCCCTTTGTAGCTATGATAACTTCAATTTATGTTTGATATGTATTCTATATGTAACCTTTATGATATATGATTTTTGCGTGTTATTCATAAATATCATGATTTCATAAGGTATGTTATGATTGAAAAGTATGTTTTCATTGATATGTATTTATTGATGAGATAATGTTTTCCTTCCTTACTTTATAACCCTTACTGAGATTTTTATGCTCATCCCATATTTTTGAAATGTTTTCCACGGGACTTAAAGATTAATGGGGTCAAGGATGGGATTAAGGAAAAGTCATGCTATCTAAAACATGGAACTAGACATGTTTCTTTTTAAGAGTTTTTATTTTATGAAAAAAATTGATACTGAGTAGTAGTGTCTAATTGTAATATTCAAGTAGCAGTGTAATAGTTAGGTCCTAATTCTCTAAAACTCTAAACCTAAAAAGATCCTCAATGTGAATTATTCATTTAAATCAATATTATTTGATGTTTAAGTCCGGGACCTTATAGTTGGTATCAAAGGTCGGTTTAGATAACTTTAGAGGTTAGGTAATTCATTAAGCATAAGTGACATTACCATAATGGTTAAGATTTCAGAAGGAGTCATAGTTTTTTTAGATAATGTGAATGAGTTTATGATAACATGAATATGTATATCTTATTGTTTACCCTCCTCATAATATATTATGTGATAATTTTACTGATATACTCACATGGACATTCTTGGTTTTAGTAAATGGTTGGATCTAATAGGAACCAAACTAACAATGCATGTGATGAAAACTATGAAGGTTTTTTGAACGAGCAGCTGAATGATATGGGAGCTGCAATGAGAACTCCTATGGTTATTCTCAACCAACTATCTAGAGTCGTGATTGACCACTTGAACCTTAGTGATTTTTATAAGACATCATATAAGAAAAAAACAAATCCCTACAGATGTCATGTAATTATCATAAAGGTAAGTATGTTCAAAAACCTATGTGTCAATGTTGTGAAAAGAAACACTTATGAAATTTTTTTAAAGGGACAGAAAGATGTAATAGATGTGGAAATGAAGGTCATAAAGCAAGAAACTACCATGGAAAAAGGAAGCATCTAGTTGACTCTAGGAAAGGGAAATAATTCCTTTCTAAGGGATCAATTGAATGTTTTAAATGTGGTGTGAATGGTCATTATAAAAACACATGTCCTACGAAGAAGTTTTGGGAATGGGATCACTTGGATCAAACAAATATATGTTTACCAACACCTAATTTCATTCCGATTGAGGATGAAGAAATTGACAATGACCAATAAAATGTATGGATTATTTCATAACATATGTTTTCCTATTATTGAAATCTTAGGATATGGTTCATGATTTTGTTTTTAGGAAATATGTATTTCAGAATAAGTTGGAATGGAATGGTTAATGGATCATGAAGAATGTTGAATGAGTAAGAAGTCAACATATAATTGATTCATGAGTTATGGTAGAATTTAGGATGGTGAAATGCTTAAAAGTATTAAGGCTCTTCTAATGATGGGATTACATTAGAATACTTTTTATAGTATGTGTAACCCTGATGTTTGATATATGAAAATTTTATTAAAGGAATATTTATCTTCTCTTTTGTGGATATAGTTATAAAGAACCATTTGGGTTTATATGATTCTTGAATTTGAGTCAATTACCGGTTAATACATTTTGGGATGAAAAACAAAAGTTATTAGATAACCTTTCTGGTTAAAATATTTTGTGGTTATTTTTCATGAATTTATCTCCTTTTGGGAATGTTACAAAATTATGTAGTTTTTGAAATGGGACAACACACAAACCGTTTGACAACCTGTTGCATCAGACGTAGATGTGGGAATCGAACCCCCTACCAAAGTGCGATTGGTATTTAACGCCTACCACTGGACTACATGAAGTCCATGGTTAGTATGACTAATTATTTTTAGTTAGATGAACTTATGAATCAGGAATAAGTTTATTTTGGGTTATCTATGGAAATGATTAACCTATCATGGATGATATGTGATTAGGTTAATTTCTTTTCAGTATAAGACTTTAAAAGTAACTGATGTTATTTGGTGATAAATTATAAGATTTACCTTAGAATACTATGTGATTAAATCCATCAAAGATTTGGGTTTCAATCTTAGATCGGATTACATGGATGAATTTTAAGGATAACTATTTATTTAATGGTATTTCTTGAACCATGGGTTCTTTTTGATGAATTTTAGAGATTAAGAGTAGTATTTATTTTTACAAAGGATTATGCTTTTGGTTATTATCTGATCTTATACTAAACATTTTGGTTTTAGTAAATATCTAAAGAGATGGAAAATATATAGTTCATCTTTTGTGGATTATTTGATTCTCTCTATGTTGATTATAGCGCAGTTAATGTGAAAAAAAATCATCCTGAATTTTCATCGTTTGGAGAAAATATGAGTTTGTGTTTTTTTTAAAAGGTTTAGGTGCTATGACCTCTTTATTCAAACCAAAAAACATACAGTGAAAGGTAAAAAACATAACCAAGTGGTACAACGGAAAGGCAGAACAATAAAGGTTACCTTATTCTAGAGAGGGTGCTCATGCAATGGTAAGGAAGGCTCTCACCATTGCCACAAGGGTGTCGACCCCTTCTTCCAGACGCACCACCTTCATCAACTGTAGGTTCTTTCGCATCGATGGGAGTCATGATAGATGCAGAAGGATCATCGTTTGATCTAATTTATTTATTATTGTCAGTGAGGATATCAAATTGTTTTGAAATGCTAACATTAGAGTGTACCTTCTCAAGAGGAGATGGGAAGTTTTTCATAAGAATCAGTCCTTCCTTTGGTGGGGAGGCTTCAAGCTTGTCCAAAATCTTCTGCTCCTCCTCTTTTATCAAACTGCATTCATCATTTAATCTCATAGGGGTACAAGACAACAGAGATTCAACCTGCATTGAGGGGGGGGGGGCTTTCCCAAGCTCAAGATTAGCATTGCAACATGTATCCTTAGTAACAACAAAGACCTTAGAAGAAGTTGATTCATGTGCATTGGAATGGAAGTAATCTTGGAACATAACCTTCTATAAGTTCACAGCATCAAGAACTATCTTCCCCTTTCTCCATATTAGAGAAAGAATCTCCTGCCAAACTCTATCATCGGCCACTGCTTGCGCTGAGAGCTCCCTCTCCATTTGGCTATCCTCCGAGCCTAATTCTATTCCATCAGATTCTATGCCCTGGACTAGAGCATCTTTGAATGAGTTTGTGTTAGAAATCTACTAAAAGATAAATGTCTACATGACAAGTATGTATATTTCCTTATGTTTTTGGTTAAGCTCATAAATAAATTCCTCAACAAAAAGTAACTTTAAACAAAAAAACTTGACTGTTAACTTTTTCTACTGGGGAATCAAAGACTGTTTAACCCATCACAAGTTTGTGATTTTATGGTGGTTAAATTTCTCCTAAACATGTTTCCAATCACATTCCATCTAAACTTGAACCTTTTTTCTCTTCCATATCTTTTTTTTCATGGAATATTAGTATGGTTTAACTCGGGTGACCATTGTACTTCTCTTTCTTTCTTTTAAAGTGATAGTTTTACTGACTCTTTTTTCTAATATGGGACTTTCAATAAAGTTTCCGAGCCCAAATTTTAAAATTGAGAGGGTGAAATTCCCAAAAGGGGGGATGGATGTAACATCCCATGTAAATAAATAATATGACCTTTTCATATTTATTAATTTTTGAATTAAATATTAATTTTACTTTAAAAGGGTTGCTATGATCGATAGCATACCCAATACGCAACAACAGGTTTTTTTGAAATCTTACGTTGCACACTAATAATATATTATAATTGTAAACGATAGTTAACTCCTAGCCATTGTATTGGACGTAATGAACCAAACTATCTACAATATTATTGTACATGTTTGTTAAATTTATTTGAATTTATCTAATAAAATTTAGAGGCTTAAAATGTGAATGAATCTAATTTTAAGCATAATTTACATTAAAAGGCTGATTTATCAACTTTTACTAGGTGAACTCTTTTTAAATATATTTTTGGTCACTTTAATACATTATATACGACCAAATAAAATCCTTCTTTATAATTGGAACATCAAAATTTACTTTGTGTAAATTTTTGGAATTTTACAATTAATGTTCATTTTTTTGAATAGTGAAAAATATTGTATTTTAATTCAAAAGTGCATTTTAATCTAATTTCGTTATATAGTTAGATTATATTTTAAATTGGTTTCAAAGTAAAAGTAAAATATATTTTTACCATTTAATCCAATGTTGGTCATTGGAATTAATTTCACTTTAAAATTGAACATAAACATGTATCAATCTTTTAATAGTTATTATTTCTTAAAAAACACTCTATTTGTTTTGATAACGGTAATTAATTTTAAGATTATTTAATTCCACATCGATGTTTTGTATTTGGAAAAATAGAAATAATTTTTTAATTCGGAATATCAAATGTAGCTTAGGCTGATTTTTTGGTATTTTTCTGAAAAACTTCAATTTTTGATGAATAGTGAGACCACATAGTGGTAGTTAAAAAAAGTCACTTTTTCATTTAAATGAAATTTTATCACTTCTGTGAATTGAATTTCAAAAATATGATATACATGGTTGTTATTAAGAAGTAAAATGTGGTTCATTAAGATGAAAATAATTTTTGGTGAATAGTAACTTTGGACTTTTATTTACCGCGGTTAAATATAAATAGGGTAATTCAAGGTTAAAAGAATATTATAATAATTTTAAATTACTTTGAAACATGTACAAACCATATTGGATGAGTCATTAACGACCCTTGGCATCTTTGGGTCTATTTTGGGACCCCATTGAGCCACATGGGAGTGATAATGACAATTTAGATTAATTAATATAATGTAAAGACAAAATTGACATTAACAAATATTGTTTAGTAATTAATTTTTATATGTTGTTATATATGACATATTTTCGACTATAAATATTCATTGGAAATATAAACCTATTTTCTACATCATAGTATTTGTTTTATAATTTTTAGAAATCAAATAAATTATATTATATATGACATAATAATGATTAAGTATTTACCTCATTAATAAATGATTTAAATAAATAAACTTATAATGAATAAAATTGTAACACCCCGAGCTTCCACGATACGCTTCTCATTCAATAATGCAATAGCTTGCATTGAACGCAACTTCGAGTTCTAAAACACCGCGACTAATCAAAATAGCCGATTATGAATAGTAATAACCACCTTTTAAATTTATAGAAATTTTATATTTCAAAATAGACTTCATTTTTGTATTCCTAATATTGAAATTAGCCTATGTTGAATTTTTTGTAATTTTCCGAGAACTTCCAAATTTTTATGAATAGTGAAAAATACTTAAAACAACTTTTTTAATCAAAATAATTCATAGTGATAAATTATACTATTGAGTGGTTTTAGAGTATAATTATAATATATTTTTACCATTTTATCCAATGGTGGTCATTAGAATTAATTTAACATTGAAATTGGACATAAACAATTGCAAATCTTTTGATATAAATTGTTTCTTAAAAACACGCTATTTGTTGTAACAGCGGGAATTAATTATAAAATTAATTAATGCAACTTATATGTTTGGAATTTTGTAAAATAGACATCATTTTTGAATTCGGAATATCAATTATAGCTTAGGGTGAAATTTTGGCCTTATTCTGAAAAACTTCAATTTTTGATGAATAGTGAAACCACTAAGTGGTAGTTAAATAACTGATTTTTCGTTTAAATGAAATATTAACACTTCTGTGTTTTGATTTTCAAAAATCCGACATACATGGTTGTCATTAAGAAGTAAAATGTGGTTCAATGAGATTATAATAATTTTTTGGTGAATAGTAACTTATTAAGTTCTTAATCGCGATTAGTGGTAATTAGGGTAGTTTAAGGTATAAATAATACTTTAATAATATGAAATGACCTAGACACATGTCCCAACCTCATTGGTTGTGTCAAGGCCGACCAAGACAAGCCATGGCCTAACTTGGGGACCCCATGGATCCACTTTTGTTGGGAAATGACATAAATTAGTTTTTATTTAATGTTAAAGTGAAAATGACACTAACATAAATTGTTTTACTAAAACAATTTTTAAGTAGGGTTACACAAGTCCAAATTTTGACTATAAATATTAATTAGAAAGCTAAGAAGATTTCCTACATCATAGTATTTGTTTTATAATTTTTAGACATTAAATAAATTAAATTATTTATGACATCATTATGATGTAGTGATGACCTCATTATTTAACGATTTAAATAAAATGGGAAGATAATGCAAAATACAAGGCATACACTTGTCCAAAGCCTATTGGATGAAGATATTTCGAAACCTTATCACCTTAGGCTCGAATTACATAAGTGTGGGACCTTTAGAATCCGAAAATCATTGTGAAATAATGTAACATTTCAATCTTTCCAAAAGTGCCCCTCCTCTCCACTTATAAAAGGCCCCCACCTCTCCCACCTTATTCACACATTCAAGCTATTTGGCTCGGCCAACCTCTGTCCAAATACTCTCCCAACATACCTCCCTTACTCCTAGAAGCCTCACTTTGGGCAGAACTCTTCCCAAGGAAGCCTTTAGCTCAAATCAAAAAGAGTTACCCGATTTTGAGGAGGTTAAAGAACGGTTGAGTCAAGTCAGACACGAGGTAAGGGAACTTCTTAACCCAATTTCCATTCTTTGGGTTAATCTCCTACTTTCAAATTATGTCATGATGTTATTATGTCCTATTTTGTATTTTTACTTTCTTTATGTGTACCTATATTGAATACACATAATATATCTACTCTATTTTAAAAATGATCTTTTTAAGGACTTCGTCTCAATCTCCTTTCATTGAGGCATATTTTGTTTTATACACAAATTTCTTTTATACGGTGTATAAAGCCCTTTGACTTTTACGTTTATTCAAAAGGAATCTTTTTATACGAAGCATTTTGCTAAACGACAAAAGGGAATGTTTTTCTTTCCGTACTTATGCGGAGACAATGACTTCTCCGCCGCCGTGACCATTATTTGAGTTTCGGCTTCCTCTACAAGCCATCATTTTTTTTAATGAAAAATAAATACAAAGTTTTAACTTTCTTTTATTTTGGTATTGAAAATGGTTTTGAAAGCGTTTTTATCATATCAAAGTGTTGTATTGATATCTTGTGATTGAAATGTGGAAATGTTATGTTTCCTTTATGCATGTTTTATGCGATACGATTATGTTATGGTTTATGATATGTTTAAACCTATTCATATGAGGAATGCATTGGACTTAATAAGTGACGGGTGGAGCCCGCTATAGCTCCTCGATGCATCGGTAGGTCTCATGAGACAACTAGACGTGGAATTGGCCGAGGCCCTTTCCCAATTTGATTTATGGTTTTGGCCGAGGCCTTAATCATTTTAGATGTCTTGGCCGAGGCCTTGACAAAATGTTTCAGAATGTCCGGCATTATGCATTCCATCATTATGAAAGTGGTTATTGATATTGCATGTGATTATTCGACCAGTAGAATATCCATGTGAAGAAGTAAATGGCATTATCTCATTTTACTTTTGCCATATTATGTTGATGTTCAAGTTTATAAGGCTTTTGTTTTAGTTATACATTGCCTTAAATGTTTATGTTTATTTATGAAAGCTTCCGCAATATTGTTATCCTTACTGAGCATCTGAGCTCACCCCTTTCAATGTTTTAATATTTTCCAGGATGTGAAGAAGTATTTTATGAATGACCTGCAGGGATAGTCAGAAGAGGATATGAGTGTGGACTATGGAGACTTTGTTATTGTAGTTTTTCACTTTATGATGTAATGTAACGTTTATGAATGTATCTAGTGTTTCCAAGGCTACTAAACTAATCGGTCTTTCGAGACTTGATCTTTTGTGATCATGCCAATGTTACGAAGTAATGCACCGACTCTGGGTAGCTGGGGTCGGGGCGTTACAGTTGGTATCAGAGGCAGTTTAGTACTAACCTTGGAAACTAGATTTAGATAAACTCTGATTAGAGCACATAGCCCGAAGATAGACTTTGAGGATTAGTATAGAAGAACTTCCTAGAATTTTGGTATTATAGAGATGTTATGAGTTTTCCGAGCAATACATCCCTGTCTGGATACGAGCAGGTAGAGGCGGCTCTGGAACAGATGTACCTAGGGGTAAAACCCGAAAACACCGCTTTGAGCTAGACTCGAACGGGAACTGGTGCACGACAACGGGCCTTGCTGCACTCTTGGTTACGACACTCCCGGGGGATATGCTTAGGATAATTCTCATTTTACTTACAAACCACTATGAAGGGTTATGAGTACATACTTCCTCAAAGAAAACATTTCTTTTTATGATTATGGATTATATCCATAAATAGTTCAATTTATGTAAAGTGTTTTACAAGTATGGAATTATGTATTTTGATTCATAAACTAACCTAGTTTATGCCGTTGTATAGAAATGGCGCCCAGTAGAAGGAATGTGAACTCCAGCAGTACGTATGATCCAAAGAGTAAGAAGGATAGTATCTTTCACGGTATTAAGCCAACATTTCGAAGGGAAATAGTCTCCCATGTGTTCTCAACATATGAAGAAATAGTATCATGTGTTAATAGGATAAGTAAAGAATTCTCTGAGTCCTATGGCTTTGAAGCGAAGCAAGAGACGAAAGGGATGAGGGGAAAGAAGAATTTTCCAATATGTGGTAATTGTGGGAAGAAACATCATGGAACTTGCCTAAAGGGAATGAGAGTTTGTTATAAGTGTAGAGAAAAAGGACACAAAGTGCGTGACTGCAAGGGTAAGAAAATGGTTTCAAATGTACAATGCTTCTTCTGCAAGGATTGGGGACACTACGCAAACCAATGTCCAAATCATCAGAGCATGCCCCAAATGATGTTATTGGATAATAATCAAGTTATGATACTACCACAGATGAGGAGTAATGATTAGAGTTCTTATGTTGTTATTAAAGATTTTTTGTAATTTGAGTGTTGTATTAATGATGTACTGGTTATAATAATTATGGAGTATATAAGGATTGTACTGCAGTACTATTTCATCAAGGACTTGAGATTGTGTGGAACCAAGAAAAGTGACTCCACAGTAGGTTAAATTTTTGGAAAATATATGGTTGAGAGAAAGATAAACCATAATATGGTTTTGATACTGAGATTGTGATTTTGTAATAAGACGTGATTGATTTGGATAAATTATATTGGATATACTTAACTTCCTTGAAACTGATTGATGTTTTGTATACATTTTTGGATAGAAGGAGTATATCTAGTATTCTATAAGGAATAAGGGATCATGGTAATTCAGTATGTTTAAAAAGAATACATGATAAAGGTGTTCACATGTTGTTACGTGGGATAAAGGATCTTCATTATGTTTACCTTCCTTATAAAATTTGGACTGTGAGTTGGACAGAAGTATTTTGGATAACTATTAAGGTTGGAATGGATTAAGTTGAACCATGGATAGTATTGTTTAAGGTTAAAAAATTTATGAAGATTATTTTTGGAATATTATGATACTATAGTTTTAGGAAAAGGACAACCTGCAGGGTGGGGCATAACCCGTCGCGTCGGACAAAGCTGCAGGAATCGAACCCACAATCATAGTGCGACATGCCTTTATTTCCTACCACTAGCCTACAGGAAGTCCCCGGTTATTACAAAATAATTTTACTAATCTAAATGGTATGTGTTAACATTTGGAACCTTATACAATTAGGATAAGTATAATATTTTTGAGTTCTATTATCTTTTGAGTGAAAGATGAGTTGAAGGTTGAAACTCTAATTGTCAAACAGAAATATATATATACCTATCTCTTATTCAATGAATAAATTAATTCTTAAACTTTAGTAAAGGGATATTAAAATAAAAAAATGTGCTATCCTAAAACCTTATGTCTTGTTGAACTGATGATATTTTAAATCAACATAGATTGAAGGCTTTGAGGCCCTCAATTTGACAGTTGATTGTGATTGATGACCTCAATCACTCCCTACAAATATTTGCGTTTTCCTCCAATTATATGTCTTTAATTGCCACCAATGTTCTCCTAATCGAGATCATAATTGGGTGGTGACTTTTTCATTTCCCTTTCCCTCTTATTAAGACTAAATTCTATTAACCTTATTTCCGATGTGGGTTTTCCACAAAGGTATTTTCTATTTTCAACCTTTTATTTTCCAAGAAAAATTTCAAATTGCGAGGACGCAATTTATTGAAGGAGGGGAGAATGTAACACCCCGAGCTTCCACGATACGCTTCTCATTCAATAATGCAATAGCTTGCATTGAACGCAACTTCGAGTTCTAAAACACCGCGACTAATCAAAATAGCCGATTATGAATAGTAATAACCACCTTTTAAATTTATAGAAATTTTATATTTCAAAATAGACTTCATTTTTGTATTCCTAATATTGAAATTAGCCTATGTTGAATTTTTTGTAATTTTCCGAGAACTTCCAAATTTTTATGAATAGTGAAAAATACTTAAAACAACTTTTTTAATCAAAATAATTCATAGTGATAAATTATACTATTGAGTGGTTTTAGAGTATAATTATAATATATTTTTACCATTTTATCCAATGGTGGTCATTAGAATTAATTTAACATTGAAATTGGACATAAACAATTGCAAATCTTTTGATATAAATTGTTTCTTAAAAACACGCTATTTGTTGTAACAGCGGGAATTAATTATAAAATTAATTAATGCAACTTATATGTTTGGAATTTTGTAAAATAGACATCATTTTTGAATTCGGAATATCAATTATAGCTTAGGGTGAAATTTTGGCCTTATTCTGAAAAACTTCAATTTTTGATGAATAGTGAAACCACTAAGTGGTAGTTAAATAACTGATTTTTCGTATAAATGAAATATTAACACTTCTGTGTTTTGATTTTCAAAAATCCGACATACATGGTTGTCATTAAGAAGTAAAATGTGGTTCAATGAGATTATAATAATTTTTTGGTGAATAGTAACTTATTAAGTTCTTAATCGCGATTAGTGGTAATTAGGGTAGTTTAAGGTATAAATAATACTTTAATAATATGAAATGACCTAGACACATGTCCCAACCTCATTGGTTGTGTCAAGGCCGACCAAGACAAGCCATGGCCTAACTTGGGGACCCCATGGATCCACTTTTGTTGGGAAATGACATAAATTAGTTTTTATTTAATGTTAAAGTGAAAATGACACTAACATAAATTGTTTTACTAAAACAATTTTTAAGTAGGGTTACACAAGTCCAAATTTTGACTATAAATATTAATTAGAAAGCTAAAAAGATTTCCTACATCATAGTATTTGTTTTATAATTTTTAGACATTAAATAAATTAAATTATTTATGACATCATTATGATGTAGTGATGACCTCATTATTTAACGATTTAAATAAAATGGGAAGATAATGCAAAATCCAAGGCATACACTTGTCCAAAGCCTATTGGATGAAGATATTTCGAAACCTTATCACCTTAGGCTCGAATTACATAAGTGTGGGACCTTTAGAATCCGAAAATCATTGTGAAATAATGTAACATTTCAATCTTTCCAAAAGTGCCCCTCCTCTCCACTTATAAAAGGCCCCCACCTCTCCCACCTTATTCACACATTCAAGCCATTTGGCTCGGCCAACCTCTGTCCAAATACTCTCCCAACATACCTCCCTTACTCCTAGAAGCCTCACTTTGGGCAGAACTCTTCCCAAGGAAGCCTTTAGCTCAAATCAAAAAGAGTTACCCGATTTTGAGGAGGTTAAAGAACGGTTGAGTCAAGTCAGACACGAGGTAAGGGAACTTCTTAACCCAATTTCCATTCTTTGGGTTAATCTCCTACTTTCAAATTATGTCATGATGTTATTATGTCCTATTTTGTATTTTTACTTTCTTTATGTGTACCTATATTTAATACACATAATATATCTACTCTATTTTAAAAATGATCTTTTTAAGGACTTCGTCTCAATCTCCTTTCATTGAGGCATATTTTGTTTTATACACAAATTTCTTTTATACGGTGTATAAACCCCTTTGACTTTTACGTTTATTCAAAAGGAATCTTTTTATACGAAGCATTTTGCTAAACGACAAAAGGGAATGTTTTTCTTTCCGTACTTATGCGGAGACAATGACTTCTCCGCCGCCGTGACCATTATTTGAGTTTCGGCTTCCTCTACAAGCCATCATTTTTTTAATGAAAAATAAATACAAAGTTTTAACTTTCTTTTATTTTGGTATTGAAAATGGTTTTGAAAGCGTTTTTATCATATCAAAGTGTTGTATTGATATCTTGTGATTGAAATGTGGAAATGTTATGTTTCCTTTATGCATGTTTTATGCGATACGATTATGTTATGGTTTATGATATGTTTAAACCTATTCATATGAGGAATGCATTGGACTTAATAAGTGACGGGTGGAGCCCGCTATAGCTCCTCGATGCATCGGTAGGTCTCATGAGACAACTAGACGTGGAATTGGCCGAGGCCCTTTCCCAATTTGATTTATGGTTTTGGCCGAGGCCTTAATCATTTTAGATGTCTTGGCCGAGGCCTTGACAAAATGTTTCAGAATGTCCGGCATTATGCATTCCATCATTATGAAAGTGGTTATTGATATTGCATGTGATTATTCGACCAGTAGAATATCCATGTGAAGAAGTAAATGGCATTATCTCATTTTACTTTTGCCATATTATGTTGATGTTCAAGTTTATAAGGCTTTTGTTTTAGTTATACATTGCCTTAAATGTTTATGTTTATTTATGAAAGCTTCCGCAATATTGTTATCCTTACTGAGCATCTGAGCTCACCCCTTTCAATGTTTTAATATTTTCCAGGATGTGAAGAAGTATTTTATGAATGACCTGCAGGGATAGTCAGAAGAGGATATGAGTGTGGACTATGGAGACTTTGTTATTGTAGTTTTTCACTTTATGATGTAATGTAACGTTTATGAATGTATCTAGTGTTTCCAAGGCTACTAAACTAATCGGTCTTTCGAGACTTGATCTTTTGTGATCATGCCAATGTTACGAAGTAATGCACCGACTCTGGGTAGCTGGGGTCGGGGCGTTACAAAAATATTATCCAAAACATGTCCAATTCTGAATGGATGATTATATTTCTATCTTTAGTCATCATATCTTCGTCAATAATTATTTTTGGACCTTTTGAAGCCGAATAATATTATATAATAAAATAATATTTTCACACTTTCCTAAAGAGCCCCTCCTCTCCCTTATAAAAGGGGACCATTTCTATCCAATTCATCACACCTCTCAAGACATTTGGATCGTCCAAACTATACCCAATTAATCTCCCTACATCCATATCCTCCCTTTATAAGTCTTACCCTAGGAATAAGGCACTTCAAGAAGTCCTTTGATTCAAACCAAAGGGAGCTACCCAAATTAAAGGTAACGATTTCTCTTAAATTGTTTCCATTTATTTTACTTTTCCAACCCCTAAACACTTTTTATAACATTATATTGTAACCACACCAGTATCCTCAATATACTAGGATGTTTTTATGAGAATTATTGGAACTAAACGTACTCACATCACCATCTAATGGATTAAGAACATAATGTTTCTGTGGATGGAAAACTAACGCCTCATGAAACGATGATTGTTCAAATATCTCCAACCGCCTCTCATGGTGGCCATTATTATGGAAATATATTTATATATGATATATATTATGTTTATTATTTCTTTATTCTTTTGTATTTTTCTTTTATATCACACCTTTATGGTTTCCATAGTGGGTAAATACGATAATCTCATTTGAGGAAGCGCGGACTACCGCCCCCTCAAAGTGATGTGACTCGTTAATGCCTTATGTGGGATGTATAAAGGATAGTGATAATTATATTATATATGGTATTATACTGGAATTATAATATAACTATTTATCATTATGTTTTAATTCAATTAAAATAAGAAATGGAAATGAAAGTAGCATTCATGCGCACATACATCTTACCATCTCCACGAACGGTGCATTTCATTTCTTACATCTAAATGTTATCTACTATTATAAAATACATGTATATACTGGATATTTATGATATATATTATATATAAATCATGAATCTCATTCTGGATATAATAAACCTTTGACCACATGAACAACATGTAATTATAAGAAGTCCATTTTTGACTCAAGTACCAAATATCGACAAAATGAACATTATTAACTTAAATGATTACATAATGTTTATAAGATGGTAATAAGTGATATAAAAAGGAATAATAAACCTTAAAATGGTTCTCAAGAATGTATAAATTAACTTTATTTTATTATTTATGAGATTAATGAACGATCGAGTCAAGTCTGACATGAGGTAAGGGATCCGACCTCTCTCTTTCGTTTCAAGTACTCTCTTTTATGTCATTTATTCTGTGCTCCATGTTCTTATGTTGTAGGATGTTATTTTATATTTACAATAATTTAATTTTTATTTTCATATGATTTGAGACCCCCTCTTACTAACATCAATTCCTTTTATGAATTTTTAAGTGGCATCGTTAGGCTGCCGAATTTTTGTAAGGGATTTTCTTATCTCACTTTCAATTTCATGAGATTTCCATTGTTTGACACTAATTTAATTAATTTGGTGTATTGTATACTGTCATTTGATATATATTATCATGATTATATTTATATTCATGTTATATGTCAATAATTTTGTGGTGATTAACTTTTGGTCATACGAATCAGTTGATTACGATGTGGTAAAGGGTTTCATCTCACTTTTTATTCCCGTGAGATTCATGCTATATTTTCCACTATTTCATTTTGTGTGGTGTATGTACGGCCCATGATATTACTATTTATGTAATATACTTCCATTTGTGAGTATTTTCATCTTTATTTTATGATACTTCTTTCAGGTGGCGTATGTTTTGTAAATTACCAAATCGGAAAGGGAACCATTCACCCTCCTCTTTTTAAAAGACTTGTTTTTTATATATCTTTTAATTTACCTCTTATTATGTTGGGATATTTTGTTCTATATCCTTGTTGATGTAAACTTTATATAGACGATATGAGATTAAATTATTTTTCTAATCAACTCATTTTATGAATTTTAAAGTGACGTTGTTAGGCTGTCGAATTTTTACAAGGGACCCTCTTAACCCAATTTCAATTCTTCGGGTTCAACTTGTACTTCTGGAATATGTCATCCAATGAATATGTGTGAATGACCTCTAACTATTTTACATTTAATATCCACTTATATTGGGTGTATTTATATTTTTCACACATAACTATGTGATTGATTTATCCTTAATTTAAGGATATCATCTTTATAAGGGATTTTATCTCAATTTACATTTCCATTGAGACTTCATTATTGTTATTCACCAATTCACTCTTATATGGTGTATATATTGTACTTTGACATATTATTTCATGAATTCCATTATTATTATGATATTATAAAGTTCTGATTAAATTTTATTCCTCAATTATTTGTATTATAGTTTCTTTCTTTTTGGAAGAAAACTCTTTAACTAAAATACTGTTTTAAATGTTTTAAAGATTTATTCTTCTAAATGTTTCTCATTAATCTACATGTTTTAAAAATGGGGTTTATGATTTATTTATATGGACATTAATGTTTTCAAATGATATTTCATTTAAAATATTTAAAGTGGTATGGGACACTTTGATTCAAAAATCTCTTTTTAAATGGTTTTGAAAATGATTTGATAAAACATTGTTTATTTCAATATCTTGATTTGATATATCGGAATGTGGAAATGTTATATTTCCTTTATAAATATGTTATATGTTATGATTATTTATGGTTATTGGGCATTTTTTACAGATACGGTTGGTTCCGTGATTAGGGTGGGTGATCCCGAGATAGCTCTCCAATGCATTGGGTAACATGACAGAGGTAAACATGAAGTTTCTCCTAAGAGATTTAGGGAATATATCATTATGGGTATTCCAAGTGTAACTCCCTATGTAGCTGTGATAGCTATAATGTATGTTTGATATGGATTCCATAATTAGCCTTTATGATTTATGATTTTTGTGTGTTATTCATAAATCTTATGATTTCATAAGGTATGTTATGATTGAAAAGTATGTTTTCATTTATTTGTATTTATTGATGGGCTAATGTTTTCCTTCCTTATTTTATAACCCTTACTGAGCTTTTTATGCTCATCCAAAGTTTTTTAAATGTTATCCACAGAACTTAAAGTTGAATAGGGTCAAGGATGGGGTCAAGGAAAAGTCATGCTATCTAAAACATGGAACTATACATGTTTCTTTTTAAGAGTTTTTATTTTATGAAAAAATTGATTCTGAGTAGTAGTGTCTACTTGTGATATTCAAATTGTAATGTAATAGTTATGGTCTAATTCACTAAAACTCTAAACCTGAAAGGATCTTCAATGTGAATTATTCATTTAATTCAATATTATGTAATGTTTAAGTCTGGGTCCTTATATTCATATTCTATATGTGTTTTAAATATCTTTCACGAATATTTTCCTCATCTTCCCATGAATCACGTGGTTGAGTTTTCTATATTACTCATACCTAATGCTATACATATTTCAAAAACACTAAATATATTAGACTCCATTGAGTTGAATGAATAAAATAACTCTTGTAGAATCTAGAAAAGGTCTTAATTTAGCCTAATTCTTCACTATGGGAAGCACCTATTCTCATTTCTAAATAGAGAGATGGTTCAATGAATTTTCATTCAATATTTGAAACATAATAATATGGCTATTAAGACCATGTATGCTCTACCCAATATCGAGGATCTATTAGATCAATTAATAGGATTTAAATATTTTTACTAGATTGATTATTTGACTACATATCATGAACTAATTCTTAAGAAGAAGGATACATCAACTACAACATTCTTTATGTGATATAGTCATTATTAATTTATAGTAATTCTCTATGGATTAAAAATTCTACTTGTATGTTAATATATTTAAAGAATACAATCATTAGATATTACCATGATCATATTTTTGTAGTCCCTATAAATGATATTCTTTTATATTTCAATATTACAGATGATAATGATAAATATTTGGTAATTGTTATAAGGAACTTTTGGAAGGATATGATATATAAAAAATATACCGATTGTGTGTTTTTCAAAAAAAAAAGAGTCATTCTAGGTTCATATGATGTAAATTTATAGTATATAGGTGGATCCTTCAAAGATGTAAATTATTTAGAAAATGCCTTGACCAACCATTGTGACATAGATATGTAGTTCTCCCAGTTGGATAGATACTAAAAATTCATTCTAAATGATTTCTTAGGACTATAAAATACACTCACAATGTGGAATTGAAATTGGATTAAGTTCTTGTGGATAGATGAATATGAGAAGAATTTCAATGAACTAAATAAAAGGTCAGTCAGTGCACCTATTAATAAATTACCATATAGTAGGGAAGGTTTTGTGATATATAGTGATTCATTAAATAAGGGAATAATATTACTCCACTTACAGAATTATATGTTGTAATATTATACATATTTGTTATATAAAAACGATGAAAAACATTACCCAACACATGAAATAGAGATTAAAATTGTTATTTTTTCGTTAATATTTTAGATAAATTTTCTATATGGTGAAAGGTGTGATATATATAATGATCATATAATGGATATGTATATATATAAATAGGAATGGATGAATATGAACCGGGTTAGATGGTTGGATTTGATCAATGATTATGAATGCTCAGTACATTACCAACAAAGGAAGGCAAACAAAGTGGGTGATTCTAGGATTTAGAAAGACCATTATAGTTTATTCATGATGAATATTTAAATATATCAAATATATATAGGATTACAAAATATATATCTTGAAATCATGATGAAATGGGATATATCTTATCTCTCTCTGATGAATGGTCAACCATCTATCCATGATAAGACTAAGAAGGCATAGAATGTATATTTGGAATTATGGAAGAAGGTGACGAATGTTCATGAGTACAAGAATGATCATATTGAAATGATATTTTTTTAAAAATGGATATATGTTCTTGTTAATACCAGACTAAATGAATGAGCTATTGGATGAAACTCATAGTTCATAATTCTCTATTCATCTAGGATGTGTGGATATGTATAAAGAATAGAAATTATATTTTTGGTGGGATAATATGAAAATGGATATTATAAGGTATTTATCCTGATTCCAATTCTGTTAAAAAGTTAATTATATGAGACATAGGAATAATGGGATTTTATAACCAATACATATACAAAAATGGAAATAAGAATTCATTTCAATGGATTTCCTCATCGAACCCCCCAAAACATTTAATGTCAATAATTCTATTTAGGTTGCGGATGATCAGCTAATAAATTTGTTCATTTTATTACTATTATTGAATGTTTTTCTCTTGATCAGTGTACTTGTCTATTTATATATTATGTTAAGAGATTTCATAGATTACCACTCTCAATGTGATAGTATTTTGATTATAGATTATTCTTGTTTTTCTGGAGATTTCATCAGTAGGATCTGGATACAAAGTTGAGTTTCAGTATTTTGTATCATCCGTAGAGAGAGATATTATCTAATATGACTATTTATATTATATAAATCATTTTGAGATGTTATACTATGTATTAAAAACGTGGTTTGAGTCAACACATTCCTTTAGTGGAATTTTTTTTCAATAATACATTTCACTAATGAATTTAGATAAACCATTATGTATTAGTCTATAGTAAGAGGTACATAAATCCAATATGATCATATGAAGTTAGATAAAGGAAACTATTGATACCTAAATTAGTTAAGAAAATTTAGGATAAGGTTATATCTGTTAAACAACATGTAAGGGCTACTTAGAGTAGATATTTTTTCATCATTTAATCATCTATGAAGTCTATATTTTGATGTCGGTGGAAATGAATTATTATGAATATCGCATGGGAAGATTATTTTTAAAAGAAATTAATTTTTTCTCAAGATATATTGGTCACATACAGATTATTTATTTTTTTAGGATTTTAACTTATCACTTGGTGCATCTACCAAATCTCTCTCATGTTCACTATGTATTCCATGTATCAATTTTGAGGAAGCACATACCCGGTCCATCACTTTTATTGAACAAAGAGATAATACCATTAGAGAAATATATATATTTGGAAGAAAAAATGATGGAGACAATTTATTTTATAGAGAATGTTCTATTAAATAAGACCACTCCTCTTGTTAATGATTTGTGGAAAAATAATAAAATCATGGAAGCTACATGGGAACTTGAGGATATGATGAGGAAAAAGTATAATCAGTTGTCTGAATCAGAGTGTTGGAATTTAGAGGGTAAAATTATTATAAGGTGGTTTAATATAACACCATGATATTTTATTATATGTTTCTCTTTAAATAATTAAATTTTATTGATATATTTCATTATACACAACAATTAGTTTAAATAAACTATAACATACTTTTGAATTATTATTATCTGACAGATATAGTATTGATTTTATATTGGAATGAAAATGATCAACCATATCATGAATAATAGGTTTAAATATTTTATTTAATACACTTTTATTTAATAATTATTAGGAAATTAGTACTCAATTTCTCGAAAATATATTTAATGCTTCAATAATATGTTTTGTTTAGAAAAATGTGTTTTATTACATTTTGGCATTGATATTTTAAATAATTTCATTAAATTATTTTGAAATGAAATTTTATAAAAATGATATAATTTTTCAAATAAAAAATAATAATTTTATCTTAGCATGATTTTTTTTGAATTTTTTGAAATGATTGATTTTCAAGTGAATATTTAAAAATAACGATTTTTTAAATAATTCTATTTCATTTTATAATATAGAGTAATTTAAAAGTAAAGTTATATTTTGAATTATGATAAATTAGAAAAATGATTTATTTTATTTATGTTAATTTAATTAAATCTGTTTTGAATTATCAGTATTGATTATTTTGATATTAGTTAATTTTATATATTAAAACACATTTTCTTTAGAAACATGACTTTTATTTCTTTAGGAATTTTATTTAAAAGTTATTTATTATAATTACATGAATCAAATTTTGAAAAAAGGATTTTATATTAATAATTTTTTTAAAGGTCCATTTTATTTAAGATCATTAAAATAGTAACTGTTGTATATATATAAAACCTCTATAATGGTAAATCAGATAATTTAAATTAGAAACTAATGTGATATGGCCAAAAATTATTTCGAACACCTTATATTATTTCAATTTATAATTCTATTTTATCCACAATCATTTGTACTTTTTAAATATTAACTTTTACCAATTTATCTTTGATTTTGACCTTTATTACATTTAGGTAAATTATAAAGTCAAAAATATCACTATCATACTATTAATAAATATAATTCGTTATGACAGAAATAAAAATATATTAATTTAGGTAAAAATTTATTATTAATTTTTTTTATTTTTTTAGTTTCTTTTCAATTTCTACAAATTCAATAACAATATTTAATGCTTATGTATCAATGAAAAAATATTTATTTAAATAAAAATAAAAATTAAATAAATGTTTTTAAAAATACTAAGAGTTAAAAATTATGGGTTATTTTTTATGTTATAAAAAACATTTATATAAATATAAAACAGTAGTATTTTTTTAAAAAATTTATATTCAATTTCCAAATTTATCTACATTTTTTTGATGTCAAATTAAATGATAATTTTAAAAATTGACAATAATGATATTTTATGAAATATGATATTTCATTAAATTATTTTAAATTAATAAAAAACACCCCATATATTTCCATGATAATGGGATAATCTTAGATATATCAACCATGATCAATTTATGGGAAATTTTTTCCTTTTATAGTAACATTCATGAACATTAATGAATAAAAAACATTGATGTTGTGGTAATTGTCAAAAGGGTTCACAAGGGGATAAAACAAATAGAAAAAGGAAAAAATAATTGAAACATTACCATATTTTATTTTACTGGAGGATTTAGAATTATACACATAAAATTATTTAAATATGTCAATTTGGAGCCACTTAAACATGAAAATTAATTTATATTAATTCAATAATTTATGTAATTCCGAGGGTACCCACCCCTCACATATAAGAGGACACACCATATCTATTTTTTTAAAAAAAAAAGACAAATCCATCTAGATTGAAACATTCTACCATGTTCTCTTATAAACATCATTAATAAAAAATTATTAGTTTCATTATTATGATAAGAACATATAAATGGTCTATAAGAAAGGATCTAAAGGTGGTCTACCGAAAAAGATGTAATCATTATACTAACCTTTTTCAATTTATTTATTCTTCCACATACTCTAAATATGATATTGAATTATAAAATAAAAACATAAATATCAAATATATATATATATTATTATGTTTACGAACCCATTATTATTCACCATAATATTTATTAAATTGGAAGTGAAAGTATCACTTGTCCATACATGTGGACGACTGCCTCAACATAGTGCTATAATTAATTTTACATCAACGTATTTCATGGATGGTTATTATTATGGTTTTAATATTTATATATGATATTTATGACATAATAATCCTTTTTAAATTATAATATTATATCTAACATCTTACCTTATCATCCAATAGAAAGTGATAACATGACCATTTGTAGAAGTGGACTACAACCTCAATAAAGCTATGTGATTCATTTTTCTTTTATTATTTAAATGGATGAATGTAAGGATATATTTAATGAATATATATGATATATATGATATAATAGTGAATCTGGAATGGTTCATTTTTAATTACCTTTCATTTGTTCCATCCTTCAAAGACTGAAAAAACATTTAGGCAAACAAATTCACTACCATCTATCTTAATGCAGTAAATCATTTTTATATCTCTAAATTCTGTTGTTTAGTATATTTATATATATAATTAATATATATTATAATTATATTATGTTAAAAATTATTTACATGACAAGAAAATGATCAATTTATATGGATTGGAACTACCGATCCGAAGTTCTTATGAAAAATGAAACAGTTAATACCCGGAAACAATGATTTTAATAAGAAAGTATTATTTATTGTGTAATTCAAAATTTATATGTATAAAATAAATGATTTTATAATTACGTAAATTATTTTAATATATAACTTTAAAAATTATTAATTTATTAAATTATAAATCTAAATAACTTATAGGGAAACTCAAACCTGAAGTAAGGTTCTTCTTTTACAATGTAATTTTATACTAGGATTCTTTATGTTTGAATGTAAATTATAGGAAACTATAGGATAATTACCAGATAAAACACTTTTTAATTATAATCAATATAGATTATTCATGGAATTTTCATGTAATATATATGTTTCCCTCTCCTGGGTACCAAAAAAAATTGACAAATTCATTTAAGAAAAACAAACTATATTTCTTCCTTAGTATGGAATATTATTCATCCATATCCATGTTTTATAAAAATATTTTTATGAAAATTAATCTCTATTACAATATTTTTATTTAAATTTATTTTTAACCTATATTTACTTTAAAAAAAATTTATTAATGGGAATGATCTTTATAATTTCTAAACATGTTAATTTTGACTTTTTTCAAAAACATTAGAAGAAAACATTGTTTTAACACGCACAAAAAGAACCTAATGGCTTACCATTATGACATCTTATTTTTTTTATTTTTCATTTATAATTTTCTAATGTTAATTTCTATGAAAAAAATTTATTTAATATTTTGGACATTATCAAATGTTAATAAATAACATAAAATTAAAAAGGGTATTATCCACATAAAATTTACTTGTGATCTTTTAGTGGTATGTTCAACTTTGACAACACTCGGTGATATTACTATGGATTTGATCGAATGAATCCACGAAAACACTTTCTGTATATGAATAATAAAAATAAATATTGATGTTCCTTATTCTTTATTAAATATTTAGAATTTTTTAATTTTAATTAATTTTAATATGGAATTATATTTATCATTCAAAATATATGGAATGATAGGATGTGAATGTGATGATTGGACCATAGTTATAGATAATCCCTTGATGAATCCATAGTTCTCATGAACTAAAATTGTTTGAATTCCATATTACATGGGTATTTGGTTTAAAATTAACCATTTATTAAGAATAATGTCTTGGTTGAGTGCCCATAACGTTATGATTCATGGTATCTTGGTTGAGAGGCCCAAATCAAGAATGTCTTGAATTATACATTTATATTATTAATAATTTAGTATTAATTATTCATGTTTTTTCTATATTGATATTATTCATGGATAATCAGTGAAGTAAATTGTTTAATGATTTAAATGTGTTTTTATTGTCCTCTCCTCCATGTGTCATATTCCTTATTTAATCATGATAAATTCTATTGTTTGTGACCCTATTGTGTGTCTGAGATCACCAATTATTAGTTTTTCATTTCACACTGATTTGAAGAAATAATTTATAAGTAATATTAGGGTTGAAATAATTTTTTATATGATATTATTTTTTTTAAATTTCGACTCTATCATGAGAACAATATATTCATCTTGTTTTCCTATATTTCTACAATAATAAATCCTTAATGTGGATATTCCTCATATCTAAAACCAATTTTATAATGTAATATTTGACTCCATGTTACCAAGGTTTGGGTTTTCTAAATTTCCATTAAATAATTTCATCTCGTAAAGAACACCATGTTCATCCTATATTCTCATCTAGGAAGTAATTCCATGTTCAAAAAATAATCTCTTCTCAGAAGGAACACTTTTTCCAACTGAAGATCTCATCCAAAAACATTAAGTAACCTGAGAGTTATAAAAAGGAAAAAAATCCAAGAATTTCATTTATAACTCCAAAACACTGACATGCCTCAAATGTTCTTCTAATCAATGTTTTTCAATTTACTAATTATATGAATATCATACCATTTACTACATTTACCAAATTTATGCCAACAACCACTAATATAGAATTTATAATTTAAATGAAATTTTTTATTACAAAATTAATTTTGACTATTTACATTTCACTTGTCATTTGATCATAATTACCATATCACATGTCATCAGATCCCTATTTTATCATTCCATTATGTTGATACCAAATATATTCCTAATTTCCACTTTTAATCAAGTTGAATTATTCTATAACCAATTATCGTGATTTCCATGTTAAGACATTTTAATATCGTCAAAATGTCTCAATTATATTTCAAAACTAATTCTCATTTTTAATCCAAAATATAACCAACTTATAATTATCCAGGGGTATCTACGTTAAATTTGTTTAATTTTCATCCTAGAGAAATGGGGTCATACACACGTTAGGTGGTTTTATATAATAGTTTGGGCCTTCCAACCCATTAACTTGTAGTAATTCATGTGGTGGAGATATTTGAATGATGTAATGAGGTTTTTGGAGGATGGAAGAAGGTTATGACTTTAAAATATAGTGAATTTGGATTTTTTGATATTGATCAAGTATTTAGAATGTAATGAAGTCCTCTAGGGTGTGGAAAGGCCGGTTGTGGAAAAGAGGGGTTATAAGGTGGATTTTGGTTGATTTTCCATTTTGTGGGGTGGCCATTCCATTGAACATGGAAATGGGATTACCTCCTAGTCAATTTTTAGGGATATAGTGTCGAGATCCCAACTACAGTGTGGAGCCTTAGTAGTCAGTTGTCATCGGTTCTTCCAAAATTAGCATAATTATGCCATTCAGTTGACTCTATAGAGTACCCTTCTTCTAGGAAGATTGTTTCTTTATCATAGACATTATTAGTTTATCATGAACACTTATATACATTAATGGATCCATTTCATGGACATAGTTGATGATCTTAGAGTAACCTTGACAAGCACCACTCTATTCTAGGGGATTAGGTTGCGTTGTGAACTTAGGTTTTTTAGATAGGGTATAAAAACTCAAAGCCCCTTAGACCCTATCTTATCTATTTTATGTTATCTCATTTATTAAGAAACCCAATTTCATCCTAAAGAGGTATTTCTTTACCCTTTTATATTATTTTTACTCCATCCTTCCGTGATTGGTCCTTCGAGGTTTTAGATATGTCCCCTCCTTCCCATTCCTTGTTTTCCTTCTATTTCATTATCTTAGGAGTGGCTATTGTCACAAAAATCAATGGTTTTGTTTTTTATTATGTGGAAAATTATGTTCAAATTATGTTATTTTTTGGTAGAGTTATTCATATTTATTTTAGTTATCATTAGAGTCCAATATCTTTCTTTAATGAGATTTTGTTTATTTGGAAGCATTTTCTGAGTTAGGGGGTTCTTTCTTTCTCACCGAGTCATATCATGTGGGTGATTCATTCTCAGGTTTGGGAATATATCTTTCACTAACAATATAAATATAATAACTTTTTATTGAAATTTAATTTTATGATGAATGAAATCAAATTTTTGTTTTTTTAATATTATTTATATTTTCATTGAATGGGATTGATGCCTTATTGAAGAGCGTGTTCATTATGGGATTTTTTTTCCATAATTTTTTTTTATGTAGAAATTTGTTATGCGCTTTTTTTTGTTATCACCATAAATGGTAATTTCATATCCAATTATATTTTATTAATAAAATGGTATCACTGAGAGTTTCATAGATTGTGTGGGTATTCTGTTGATTAATGATATGGACTATGATTAAATTACCTTGTTAAATCTGAAAATGGTTTGTGAATAAATGCTATGTGAATGTAATAATGGTTTTGTGATGTTTGTTCATCATATGTGGGTGGATGTGATGGGATGTGGTTAAATTTTGTTGCTATGATGTGTACAGATGATGTTTAGTTCTTATCTATGGTTATGATGTGTGGAGATGATGTCTGGTTTTGATGTGTGGTTGTGATGTGTGGTGATGATGTGTAGTTGGGATGTGTGGTTATATTATGTGGTTGTGATTTTTGATATATAGATGTCGATATTTAGAAGGATCTGAGGTAGTCGTGATGAGGAGGTGTCTTTGTTTGTCAAATGGTGGCTGTGTGTGGTAGTTTGTAATAATAAGAATGATTGTGGTGGTGTAATGTGTCATGATATTTTATAGGGTAGTAATGGTACTAAATGTAAAAGATTATTTTAAATTGGATGGGCTGGAATGGTTAATGAATGTTAAATTAAAATGGGATGTGTGTCTTATACGGTTGTTCAAAAATGTATACTAAACAAGACATAATAATAAAAAATGAATGGACTATAAAATGAATGGGATTAAGGACTTTAGTTGTTGGTAAATGAAAATCATGAAATTGGATTTATTTGTAATGAAATTTGGAATTGGGCCTGTGGATTTCCTATTTTATGTACTGTATTTATAATAGGGAGTGAAAGTGTCGGATATTCTGAGGTTGGGTGGTGATGTAGGGAGTTGGAATACTGCTTTATTGGGAACCGATATGTTTGTATTGTGTGATTCATTAAATTTTAAAACTATTTATTTTCGATTTGATTTTAATATTCACCCCACCCTTATATATAAATTCATTTTGATAACCAACTATTTTTTTTCCAAAACATCTAGATGGAAAGGATAGATTTATAAGTACCCACTCTTACCCTTTCTTTCTTTGAGGCCATGTTTACAGTAATAAGATATGATGACCATAAGTAAATATTGAATTGTGTTAGTGTTTGATGAGATTTTGAAATGGATTGGGGTGGGGTTGGTCATGGTTGGTTGAGGGAATAAGGTTTATGTCCTTTATGTTCAGGATACCATACTACTCTTACTATGTGGTTGTGGATGTGTATTTTATAGATGAGGTGTATTTAGGAGAAATATGATTTAATTTAATGTAAGAAGTGTCTTTGTGTGAGATTATATGTGATGTGATGGCCCATTTATCTATAGGGAAATATATGATGTGATGTTATATGAAAGAGATGGGAGATACATGACGTATGAATTTGGTTGTGAGAGTGAAAAATCAATACGAAAGTAGTGGGATGTTCCCCTTTATCTATAAGGTTTTATTAAGTCATTATAATTAGGTGTGTTATTTTTTATGGTGTCATAATGATGATAATATTGATCAGTTGACCATTTTCGGTTCTGTTAGTTCTTCTATTTTGTCACTGGTGAATTATTATGCTTCACTCACTTGTAAACTAGAGACATAGGGTATGATCCCACTATGTATACTTGTATACTCACACAACATATGTGAAAAATATTTTCATGTTTCTACTAGATCAATGAGGACTATGCTGAACATAGTCAGCTCATAACTTGGGATTTTTTGTTGAGTCCCTACTGTAGTAATTTTTTAAGGTATTTATATGGAGCCTCTTGTATCTGTTGATTTATACATTCATTGTAGAATGAATTTTTTTAATTTAAATTATTTCACAGATTTTATTATTTTTTGATATCCTATCTCCTGATCCTATATTATTATAAGGGGTAATGCCTCTCAAATGTGATATTTTTATTCCCTTGGTTATAGTTTCTATCATGGGGAATGTAGGAGGTGGGACTCAATGTTCATTATCTCTATTATGCAATTTTCATCCAAAAAGGGGTGCCTTTGGATAGAGGGGTTTTGGGCACTACACACCCTAATTCAAACAAAAATATACCCAATGGGGTCTAAGGGATATCTATAAAAATGGTTTAATCAAAATTCTGTGTTACCAATTGACCTAGGTAATTAACATGCCATACTGATGCAATCAAAAATTTTTATACGGTATATAAATAATAAAATATACCTTTGTTAGATTTTCTATACCACCAACCTCAGTAGTAGTGAAGAAAAACAAATTCTTCAATGAGCAAGGTAAAAATGTGTTCCTCCTTCAATCCCTTCAAAAAAGATAATGAAAATATGTCATCACAGGGAATTAATCATAGTTATAGGATTCTTAGTCTCCAACTATCGTTTTCTAAAAGGGAAACTAAAGAAAAAATAATGATAATAAGAGATAATAGGATTTAAATAAATCTCTTGGTTTGTAACACCAAGATCCATTGGAATTTTCCTTTAGACCACTGAAAACTCACAAAATTTTCGAATATAGGGATACATTTATAAAGAATGTAGAATAATTATTAGGAGAAATAAAGGGAAAATATTTAATAAAACTATAGGAAAAAACTCATTCATGACATGAAGTTAGGTTTCACACCATGAATTTTTTTCATATATATAATATCCTAGAACCCACACTGCTGGACCCTGTGATAAAATCTATGACATTACATTTTTGGATCTGATACCAATAATTGTGACAAAACATTTTCCATTCAAACCCTAGAACATAAAAAAGAAAATATAAATTTCTCACATTATGGAGTACCTTTAAGTATTATTGTTTTAGATTATTAGTAAAAGCTCTTATATAAACAATTCACGTCATCTTGGATTCAAAAACAACTTGTTGATAAAGATGAAAATTATCTACCATTTAACCCAACGTTTCATATATCAGAAATTCAAACACATAAACCTTGTGATATCCATTATATATGTGAATCGTTCAACATAATTCTTTGAAACATAGGTGAAATGAAACATATGAAGATTGATATCGTGTACATTTTATGGATAAACATAAGCATTAACAATTAAATGACATAAATGAGAATAAGAGTCCATAAGTGTATGGGGAAATAAAAAAATTGAATGAGAAAATAAAAAAAGTACTCATTCCCATTAATACTTGTAAAATAAATTATGAAATAATGGAAAAATAATGAATCATCAAAATCGATAAGCATAATCCTTGTGATATCAATTGTGATCATTAGAAACATCATACACCCATAACATGAATATAAAATACATATTGGTATCTTGGAACTTCATTTTTTTGAACCCTTGAATAACCCTTAAGAATGTAATAACCAATATGGATGACTTCCATCTCTAGAGTACCCAATTCATCGCAATGCTATTTATTTGATCCCACCGTATAATCTATATCATACTCACCTAGTTCTATCTCGGCCCCCCATCATTTATAATGTCTATGAATATTATACAAAGGTAATTTATCAAAACACAATGAAACATGCATTATTATTTTTAGAATATAATTAACCCATTGAAATTAAATGGGTTCCACAATAATCTCTTTGAATCATGGTTAACCCATGGAAATGAACCGGGTTCTGTAATAATCACATTGAAACATTATTATCCCAAGGAGAAGAAATAGGTTCAATAAAAATATCTTTGAATCATGTTTAACCCATGGAAAAAAATAGGTTCCATGAAATTCACCATGAAACATGAATACCCCATGGAAAATAAATGGTATTTAAGAGAATCACATTTAAAAATGATTAACCCATTAAAATGAATGGTTTCAAGGATAATCTCTTTGAAGCATGATTTACCCATGTATAAAATGTGTTCAATAATAGTCTATTTAAAAAACTATTAACCAGGGGTAAAGGAATGGGTTCTAAAAATCAATTTAGAACACAATAAAAAAATAAAAGAGTGATAATTTTATTAAAAAATATCACTAGGAAATTATCAAACAGTGGAAAATAATAAACTTTTACAACAATCTCTTTAGGATATAATATACCCATTGAAATGAATCATGTTTGAAAAAAAATTGATACAAAAATAATCCATTCAAATAATTAATTAGGATGTTATAAATAAAAAATATCCCTAATTAAGGATAGTTTCCAACAAGGGTTTTTGAATTTGATGAATATATATGACCATAAAAGTTCATTAAAATATTTTTGAGGAAAATAAACCTTAAACCTTGCAAAGTGTCTCACACCAATTTGAAACATTTGAATAATTAACCCCTGAAGGTAATCACATTAAATTAAAATTTAAAAATCTTGAGAAAAAGTATATTTATGATATAACATGTCAATTAGTAAGTTTATACACCTTGTAAAATAAGGTATTTGTATTGATTAACAAACATTCCAAAGAAAGAAAATTGTGGGAAAACCCCATTATTACATTTGAAACATTGAAAATATAATCCCTATGAAATAATAATAATTAAATTAAAAATATAAATACAATAAAGATAAATTAATTCATTATATAATAATTAAAAATTGTTATTATATATTCTAGACACAAAAAATAAGTGTTGGTTATGATGGGTACCTCGAAAAAGGAAAAAAGTGAAAATAATCCCCTACCTATAGTATGATTTTCAATGATTTTACAATATTTTCAAATATAATAAACATATGATTATTATATAATTTAATCATATAATTTTAAAATTTTATTATTAATTTTATTTCACTTATATAAATGTTATATAAAATTACATAATCAATAATGTTTGTGTCGGTTGTTTTAACTGTATTCAGTTTGTGTGTCAAAAACAACATTGGTATATGAAAAATGGTAAAAATGGGAATTATTAATACATTTTAAAAGAAATAATCATTAAATGATAAACAAATTTATAAATAAATTGCTCTTTTAAAACCAAACATGAATTATGGTTATGAAAAATGAATGAATTTTACCCGCATGGAGACAGTAGGACGTAAGTATGCATGAGTAATGTTATAATTATTAAATAATACTTCTGGAAAGAATGTAAGTAAAATTTATCATTTAATAATGATAATAATTTCATATATACTATAATATTTAGTCATATATAATTATGTATATAATTATTGTGATTAAAAAGGAATAATATCATATTAAGGAGGCAGTAGTCTACATATCCACGAACGACATCCTCACGTTTTTAGTGTGTGAAGGGGTTATAAAGAAAATGATATATTATATTTAAAGAAGCTAATTATTCTATCAATATCAAATATATGTAATTTATTTAAAATATTCCTAAATAAAAACATCCTTAGTATGTTCTATGTAATGTGTGAATGGATCATATCGCTTTGAGGACGTCGTTGACCACATGTCCACAAACGATGTTATCGTATTTTCACAAATAGAAATCCTTAATATATGTGTCATACAAATATTAATTAAGTAAAAATACAACTTGAATATAATATATTTCATCAAAAAACATTGTTTTCATCATAATTATCAAGCCTTATATGTGGTAAAGTAAAAAATGAACTACATCATTTTGCGAGGAAGAAGTTCATCATACACCAACGTTATATTGTTACCCATTTGATGGATGTGTGAGTAGGTTTATGAGAAAACCAAAACATAAAAAAGTATTAGTATATTTATGATACTATAGTATGTGTATAGGCATGTAATAATAATTATTTAATTGTTGGGGAAGGAAAGTAAACATAATTACACATTGATGAATGTTAAGTCTTTTTTAGGTAACTCCTATTAATTTATACCAAAGGGATTCCATGGTGTTATTTAATAAAAAATTGATTATTATAGTTATGGGGGTAATTTAGTGCTTATTGGGTCAGATTTTGGATGAGACATAATTTCATGAGAAGATTGAGGATGGTGAAGAGTGAATTATTTTTTATAGTGGAGTAGTGACATTCTTATAAATACTAAAAGGTAAAAACCATTGAGAAGTCTCAATTACCTCATGTTATTAAATAATGTAAAATAATAGATTAAATTTGATATATGGTCTAAAAAACTCACATCATAAGTAAATAAATTGATTTTTTTCATTTTTTCCATAATTTTTTATGTTTCTTTGTTTATATCATTTTAGAATTTATTAAAGTGACTAGATTTCAATCCTATGTAATATAACCATTAAGAATAAATTAATTTCAAATTTATTTCAAATTATAGACTCGATTAATTCTGAATATTATATATAATTTACAAAAAAAGAAACCCCATATGTGTTTTAAATTAATTGTAAACCAACTAGATGTAATACACAAAAACACTACTTTAACTCGAACCATACTAATAATGTTTTTACTATCTATAGGTCAGTAAGATAATTATAAAAGATAAATTGTTCCAATAATTTTCCTTATTTTATATTATTTAACACAAAAAAATTAAATTTATGGAATATGGATTGTTTATTTATTTAAAAACATTTAACAAAATATCATTTATTGTAAAATAACATTATCTTAATATTGAAATTATTTAATTAAAATTAAAAAATATCCAATCATTATTATAATTTGAATATATTAAGTTAATATATCCATTAGATGATATATTAATGTTATGAAAATACAGTAATGTAATAATTCCTTTAGTTTTCATTTCATTTAATGTTTTTATCAGCATTTATGTTATGTGATATTTAAATAATTAATCGATCTGTTAGAGATTGTTAATAATGTAATGTAATTATATCATCTATAAAAAGTAAAAAAATTACCATAATTAAAAAACTCATTTAACTTTTGAATAATATTATAACATAAACTATGTATATTTTTTCATACTTTAAAGCATTATAAATGTCAAATTTATGGATGGATCATTTTTGTCATTTTCATTGCAAAAAATATTATATTGGTCAGTTTCATAAACATGGGTACCACAAACACATATTATTACAACCAATATTGGATATATTCTACCTATTTTTATCTAATGGATTTTTTACAATTTTATCAGTCATTTGGGACCTTAATTTTAAGGATTAGTCCCTTTTTATGCTTAATTTTACCTTAATTGTTGTAATTAAATTTAATTACCTTCACTGATAATTTTTTTCAAGAAAAAATATTCTCATATTAGACTATAAATATTATACTGATTACAACTTTTTATTTTTATTTTTTCAATTTAATTTCCCAAAAGTGGAGCAATTATATTTAAAGTTAATCCTACAAATGTGGCGAGAAATAGGGTTTTTAATGTGTAAATGTTCAATGGTTCATTAATTTTTTTTTAATTCAGTATTAAAATTAATAAAATGACTTAAATTGTATTAATATATATATAATGGATCTATTATGACTTTAAAGCAATTTTAAAATATAATTTAAGATTAATGATTATTTAATCTAATAAACAATTTCGAACTAAAATGAAATATTTTTCACTTTAATCAAAAAATAAAACATCTCAGAAAAATTACCAAAAATTACCCCTAATATAATTATGATTTCAAATTTCAAAAATGGTGTTAATTTTGATATATAAAAATTTAAAAAAATGTTATAAATTTTATGTAAAATAGGTAGGCAATAAAATGGAAGTAAACCTTCTATATTAAAAAGTATTATTAATAGTGTTTTATTGTTCTGTATAACTCAATATTTCCTAAAAATCTAGATAAATGTGATATTTTTTTCTATTAAAGATAAACCATTTATATAATTTAGCATAATATTATAAATAATTTAAATTATTATGAATGAATATAATTCATAAAATCTCGGTATTTTACATCCTACACCTCTTAAAATGAATTTGTCTGTTGAAACTTATCTATGTTATCAACGAAATAACATTTTTATTATTCCATTATTCAATCCCACATAGTAATAATGGTAAATAAAAAATCATCTTGAAAAGGGATTGTGGTAAACCTGAAGGTCATCTGAATTAATGGATAACTAATATTCAAAATTGGAGGAACATATGTTGGAAATTAGAATATTGTTTTGGAAGGAAAAAAACTATTATATATTGACTAATATAGAGTGATAGAAATTTTTTAAAAGAGTGGGTCTATGAAAATAAAATCACAATTCAAATATTTTTCGATAAGTTCATTCTTTTCATCATAAAATATTGTAATAGGGTAGCATTTTATTTCAAGATCATTTTCCAATTATTAATGAGTTATCTTACTATTTAGAAAAAAAGAAAAAAATACTTACATGATGATTTAAATCTCATCCTTTCTTAAATTTCCTCCAAAATCTAATATTGTTCTTCCAATGATGATTATTAAAGATTAATTCTTAACTACTGATTCACTAAAAAAACTTCTACATATCACATAACCATAAAAGTGGTAGTCAATTTATTCCCCCTATCATTATACATTAACCAAAACAAAAAGGTTATCACATGATAAGATAATTTCCAAAATGAGTAAACCATCAAATTATATATTAATAATAAAACTTCAAGAGTAATATTCAAAGTTCCAACTAAATTATTCCATATATAACTATCCTTAAATAATCATTAATCATTTCATGAATATGTTTGGAAACTATATATTAGAAGGATTCTATAATATATTATTCCCAAATAAATCAAAAAATATTCCACATATAAAATCCCATATGTTTCCAAAATATACATAATATTAACCCCAAATAAATTTTATACTAACTAGGACATCATTTAGGTGAGTGGTAGGTGTTATACCATTTTCTCCCATTGGTTGTGGCTTCAATCCCCACCACCATGCCAGATGTGATGGGTTATCACCGATCATACATGTTGTCCCTTTCTTCCATAAATATGAAAACTAATTTCTCCGTAAAACACTAAATTTTGATCCTATGTGTCAATAATACCTCATAACCAAAACAATAATCTAGATTTAATCACATGACTAACTTCTAATCTACATATTTCTCTAAACCAACCTTTGATTTCTATTATAATAGCTAATAACGAATAATCCCTAATAATGTGCATAAATCCATGACTCTACATTTACATCTCTGATTACAATAATTGTGAACCAAAAATTTTCATCAAACTATTTTAACATAAAAAAGGAAAAATATGGATCAATGACATTCTGGAGGACATGTTAGGTTTATAGTTTTTTAGAATAAAAAAAACACTTATATAAACAATTCACATCAACTTGGACTCATGAAAAACTAGATCATACAGCTTGACATCATCACCAATTTAACCAATATTTTTTTATTTCATTATGTCATAAACAACACCCTAGTTATATCCTTTTTAGAATTTTTTTTCTAATATCATTATTTAAAACCTAGGTAGAAGGAAACATAATAATGTTTTGATCAGATGCTCAATAAGGGTAAACGTAACTATTAAAAATTAAATGTCATTAATTAGAGTAAGAGTTCATTAGAGTATAATGACATAAATATAATGAGAAAATACTAAAAAACACATTCCCCTAAATTCGTAGACCATCAAATATGAAATATAGAAAATTAAAGAGTCATAAATAAATTAATCATGATCCAGGTGATATCAATATCAATCATTATAAACATTATTAACCCATAGAATGAATATATAAAACAAGTTGGTATCATAGAACATCATCTCATTGAACACATACAGAACCCTTATACAACCTTTTCTGATGGAAAAACCATTATGATCGAATTCCATCACAGAATACTCAATGTATCAAAGCACTATATGAATGAATCCATAATTTATAATTTCAATTAACCGAATACTTACAGAATTCTTCAAAACTCATTGAAACAACATTTATTCTTTTCATATTATGATTTACCCATGGAAAGGAAATGGGATCAAAAAAAATTTATTTAAAATATTTTTAAACCATGTAAATGAAGCAGTATCGATAAAAACTCCATTGAAACGTGGTTAACCAATGGAGAAAAAATTGTTTCAGTAACAATATCATTGAAAAATGAATAAAATATGAAAAAAAAATGGATTCCAAAAAAATAATTGAAACATGATTCGCCCATGGAAAATATATTGGTCCAAAAATAATCTATTTGAAACATGATTAACCCACGGAAAAGAAATGGGTTCAATTACAATATCTTTCAAACATGATTAACCCATGGAAAATAAATTGTTTCAATGACAATTTCTTTGAAACATGATAAACCCAAAGAAAGTAAATGGGAATCAAAACAATATCTTTAGAACATAATAAATAAATATATGATAATAGGTTTTCACAATTGTGCACTTAGGAAACAATCAACATATGGAAATGTTAGGGGTTTCATAACAATATGTTTAGTATATAATAAACCCATGTAAAAGAAATAAATTTACAAAAAATGTATTTGAAAAAACTATCTATAACAATAGTGAATGATGATGGAATCAATAAAAAATATCCCCAATATTGGATTAGTAACACCATGGGTTTTTGAAGTTGATGAATCGAAATGACCATAACTTATCATTAAAACATTCTTGAGGAAAATAATCATTAATCATTCCAATGTGTCAAATACCACTTAAAAACATTTTAATCATTTACCCCATAAAAATAATAACTTTAAATGAAACATATAATATCATGAGAATAAAAAGATTCATGATATAACATGTTAGTGGGAAAATATATACACCTTATAATGGAAGATAGTTGTACAACATAACATATGTCGGAAAGAATGAAAATTGTTACAACAATTTATTATTTTTTAGAAAACATTGAAACCATAAACACCATGAGATGATAATCATTAGATGAAAAATTTAAATACCATGAATATAAAATAAATCATGATAAAATTAATAAAAAGGGTTATTATATATTCCACACAAAACAAATAAGTGGTGATTTTTATGTTTTCCTCCTGAAAGTAAAAGTGACAAGGATCCTTTACACAGATCCGAATTTGTCATTATTGTCCTTTATATTTTGAATAATAAACTTATGATAATTTTATACTTGATTCATAAAATTTTCCAAGATTATTATTAGTATTATTCCACTTATAAAGAATTTATATAAAATTACTTAATCAATAATGATTAATTCATATGTTTTGACCATATTTGGTTTATGTGTCACAAATGACTTTGGTAGGTTAACTATGGTCAAAATGGATCATTATTAAAACATATACTGGATAATATTCATGAATTAATAATAATATTTATACATAATGTATAATTTTAAAACTAATCCATACTGATGGTTTTGAAAAATGAATCAATGTTACAATCATAGAAATGGTAGGCCATATGTATGCATGAGTAACATTCTAATTTCTTAATGGTCCGTATGGATAGAAGGTAATTAAAATTTATCATTGAAGAATGATCATTATATCATATACACTACCTTATTTTATAATGTCAAGAATATAATATATATGTTTTTTATGAAACATATTTTTAATTATAGACATATTTAATACTATCCACATAATGTGTGAACGTATCACATCACATGGAAGAGGCGGTAGTCCAGACATCCATAAATGATGTTATCGTATTTGAAAAAAATATAAATCATAAATTCATGGGATATATAAAAATTTTACACATATTAGGAAAACATAAATATGATATATTTTATATAAAACGTGTTTTTACATCATAATTATCAACCATTAGAGGTGGAAACGGGAAACAATGATCGGCATAACTTCTCGAGGTGATAGTTTTCCATAAACTAATGGTAATTTCATTACCCATATGATGGATGTGTGTCTAAGTGTAGGTTGTATAACAAACCATCATATTATTACACACATAGACATGATTTATTACATAGAAAAATTCAATTTATACATCATAGAAGATCAAGAGGTCTAGTGTCTTTGGGGATAAGGAATATTACATAACAACAGAAAACATAGGACACAACATCATATTGAAAACATCCTTTACATGACCACTACATTTCCTTGTACTTAGCATTGCATGGGATAACCTGGGTACATTTATAAGAAATGGGTGATCTATAAGGCAGAGTAAGGGATTTAACTAGGCATAACATGAAATATGAAATACATGTTAAGAAACATGTATATCAATGGACCATAAGATAAACATGACGATAAAGGAATGATATAACATGATTAACAAAACATGGAAATGTTGCAACAACATTTAACATGATTTTTGGATAATCCAAGGCTAATTGCACATGGAACATGACTAAATACTCATTCCATTATAATTATCCTGAGTAAACCCTCATTACACTTGACGTATCATGATACTAATATTTACCCAATGCATTGGAGTGATATCAGGGCACACCCTTCTTAATCATTTCATTTCACGCATCAGTGTGCCACATGGATAATATAACATGGAATCAACCAATATCATAAGTTATTCCATGATAATGTAATGTGGAATAAATAAATGAAATTTCCATTCAATATGAATATTTTCATAAATGTGAATATAGTTGATAGATACATGGGTATGTTATTCAATGAATAATGATCTTGGCTTGGAAAAATGTGTTTCCATTTCGACAGCATAACGGCGTGACATAAGGATTCGTGATGATGGCTGATGAAATAGAAATGGATGTCTCATCATATGTACATTAAATGGAATGTAATGGGGAATATAGAAACATGTCCCAACAAACTTAATGGAATTTAGATTTATAATAAAAAATAATTACTTGGATGTAAAAGAGGATAGAGAAATCCCTCACGAAATATCAGTATTGTAACATGTGTACATAGGAGGAATTAATGAGAGAGAAAGGGGTCTCCCATCTTCCAAACATAAATAAGAAAGCATGGGGTACGTGAGAAATCACACCCGTACATTTGAAATTGAAAAAAAGGCCTAACAAAATAAAGAAAATTAGAAAAAAATGAGAAACGAAGAAATCCCTGACATGGAAGTGTGATCCCAATGGCTTGAGAGAGGCTTGATAGAGGCTTATTGGGAGCTTGAGGAACCTTGGGAGGATTCTATGGAGAGGATTTCAGTGTTTGGAAAAACTCCAGAGGCTTTGAGTAAAGAGGTAGTGGGGGATTGGGTGGGTTTATATAAGAAAGAAGGGGGAATTCTTTATTAATTAGGTTTGGGTCACCATAGATTAAACTAATCAATACCACAAACCAACTAATGGATTTTTCCATGGTTTTTCCCATTGCGGAGTGGAAAACAATATTTTCAAATTCAAATGGACGAACGTCTTAAAATAACATTTTGTTTATGTGGAGGTGAGTAACACTCTCAAGGAAATTCATTTAAAAAGTGAAAATGTTTTCTAACTTTTGGAGGGTCCACTAAAGTTCTTAAAAATAAATAAAATAAACAAAAAATAACATTCTTTTAACGTTAAAACATATATTGGCCAAACATATCATTTATAGTATTTTATTACATCACTATGGGGTCATTATGTTTTCATAAAACACATTATATATTTAAACGGTATTTATTTTTTTATCCAAAAATTCGACTGTCTCAGAACATTATGAAAAATTCACTATTGGATAATTTTGACATCAAGATTCCAAAAATAATATTCATTTTTTATAAATATTTGAATTTTTACTTTTAAAATAAAAATCGAAATTTATTGAAAATTCATGGGTTTTGACAAAAACGGCTTTCAAACCTTAATAAAATTTAAAATGGTTTTCATAAAATTATACAATTATTTATATTTAATATAAATAAATTAAATATTAATAATATTTTATTAAAATATTATTTAATTCCAAAATCCATTAATTCATCAAAATATATTTCATAGTTGAATATTAACTAAAAATACTATTTGCACTTCAAAAACTATATACAAAGTAACAATAATAGAATAAATGTATATTCATTATTATATACAAAACAATTTCCAAAATAATAGTGCTATGGTCATGTTATATAACCCATTATAACACCCACATATGACTGAATGGTAAGGTGTGCAATGGTGACAAACTCTTTTGGTGGCACAGATAGCATTTCTCTGGTGGTACTCTCTAACAACTTCCAAATCTCTCATAGGTGGTTACGTTAGAGATTAACAAATTGATGATAGGATGGATTTGGTCAAGAGAGAAGACCAATGATGCCACCTCATTTCCAAGATCTGACAAATGGGCTTCATATGAGGCAAGTCAATAGGATGATTCCATCACTACTTTTGTCTGAGTAAATTGGATTTTTAAGCCCTATATTTATAATAATCATGTGATCAATGTTCAAAAATATATTAGAAATGGTCACAATTCTCAATGGTATTTTGTAATCTAGAAGCACAAAACAAAATAAGTGCATATGTTATACAACCATTTTAAATAATAAGACATTTAATTAGATCAAGATGAATTTTCATTAATTAATTTTTGGGTTTTTACAATCTTCCCCACATAAGAAATTCTACCCTAAAAATTTCCTTTTCCCATACTAGAAAAGATTAGGGTAACTCTGCTTCATCACTTCCTCTGATTACCATGTCGCTTCTTCAAACATGTGGTTTTCCCCCAAAACCATCACAAGGGGTATTGTCTTATTTCGTAGGACTTTTTCCCTATGACCTAATATATTCACTGGTTTCTCCTCGTAAGAAAGATCATCCTCTAGATGTACTACCTATGAAGAGAGTACATATGAAGTGTCTGGTATATACATCCTTAAGAGGGATATATGAAAGACATCATGTACTTTAGCCATGGTATGTGGGAGTGCAAGTCAATAGGCCACAACCCTGACATGATCAAGAATCTTGAAAGGGATGATGTACCTAGGACTTAACTTCCCATTATTTCTAAACCTCATAACCTTATTCCATGGAGATATTCATAGGAATACCATGTCTCCAAATTTAAAATCAAAGTCTCATCAAAGAATATCAGAATAACTCTTCTGCTATCTCTTGGCTTCCTTGATATGCTGCTGAATGGTTTTCACATTCTCCACCATTTCTTCGACAATTTCTGGTCCTAGTAGCTTATGCTCAATATCTTCATCCCAACATGACAGTGTTCCGCACCTCATCTATAACACCCTGAGATTTTATGAAAAATATTCTTTTTAATTTCATTAATGTCTTTTGTTGTACGCTAAACCAAAAGGTTCTTTCACAACATGCATCCTTGTCTTGCCTTACATTTCACGCAATCGCGACCTTCCTCGATAGCGTGTGTAATACGCAATACCGAGTTTCACTAAACAACGATATGCTATTAAAATATTATTAAAACTAGCTGTTATGAATAGTAATAACCACCTTTTAAAATTTTAGAAATTTTATCTCTCAAAATGGACTTCATTTTCGGATTCGGAGTATCGAATTTATCCTAAGGTTAAATTTTGGTACTTTTCGAATAACATTCATATTTTGATTAATAGTGAAAATTACTAAATTTTAATTAAAAACAACTTTTTTAATCAAAATAATTAATACTGATAAATTATTAATTTCAGTGGTTTTAAAGTATATTTAGAATATATTTTTACAATTTAATACAATGTTGGTCATTGGATGTAATTTCACATTTAAACCAGTTATAAACATGTGTCAATCTTTTGGTAGTTATTATCTCTTAAAAACATGCTATTTGTTTTGACGACGGGAATTAATTTTTAAATTAGTTAATGTAACTTATATGTGTTGAATTTGGTAAAATAGACATCATTTTTGAGCTCATAATATCAAATATATCTTAGGCCTAATTTTTGGTATTTTTCTGGAAACATTCATTTTTTGATGAATAGTGAAACCACTAAGTGGTAGTTAAAAAATGAATTTTTCATAAAACATAATTTTTCCACTTCTGTGAGTGGAATTTCAAAAATCCAAGAGACACGGTTGATGTTAGTAAGTTAAATGTGGTTCAATGAGATGAAAATAATTTTTGGTCAATAGTAACTTTTTACTTTTTTTTACCACGGTTAAAAGTAAATAGGGTAATTAAGGGTAAAAATGTTATTATTATTACCCTAACACATGTCTTAATTATATTGGATAAGTTTAATTCGACCAAAAACAACCTTAGGAATAAAATATGATAATTTAGGACCACTTGGATTAGATTAGGACATTTATTATTAATTTATTTAAAGAAGGGTTAAAATAGTTAAAATCAAAGTTTAATAAGTAAATCATTTTTAATATAAGGTTATACATAAGATAAATTCTACTATAAATACTAATTAGAAATCTAAAAAGATTTACTACATAATGGTATTTTATTTGTAATTTTTAGACATTAAATAATTTAATTCATTTATGACACAAATATGATGTAGTAATTATTGACATAATTGATGTTATAAATACCCAAATAAATGTTATTTGAGACTTTTTATGAATTCCACTAATTTTCTAGGTTAATATGACATGTTAGTATTTATTTAATTAACTTTTTTCTAAATAATAATTTTGTTATGATTTTTTACAAAAATCAATTACTAAATAGTGTCAAAATTGACATAAAATAGTTTTTAAAACAAATATTATATTATTAATTGTTATTTGATTCCTAAAAATCTAAGGTTCGAAAAAATGACTTATATAAGGTTATAAATATTAATAATAAACAACTTGGGGTTCTTTTGGCTTGATATAGAAAGTTTATTAACCTTATAGTGTAAGAAAACAAGAAGACACGGTAAAAGTAAAATGATCTAACTTAAAGTTAAATATAAATGATAAGGTTAAAATAGAAACCTAAACTTGTCTAAATTCTATTGCGTGAGAGGATTTAGACCCATAAACACCTTAGCTTCGAAATAAATCAATTTGGATCTATTTAAAACCGAATTTGGCTTTATAATAAAATAATATTTTTAGTTATTTCAAATATGCCCCTCTCATCCCTTATAAAAGGGAACCCCCTCCCTCTCTTCCTCACACCACTTTGAGCCTTTCTGCTCGGCCAACCCCTGAAAAATTCTCTTCTCCACTTCCCTAGAAACATCCTAGATGTTCTGGTCTTCCTCAAAGACCAATTTTAGTGCCCTAAAAGGAGATCTCAAAGAGGCGCTTCAAAGAAGAGGTAATGTCTGTTACCGATTCTTTCAACATTATTTCTTCTTCCACTTCTTTTTCTTAGGTTGTTTCATTATGAAGTAATAAAATCCTTATCACTCATATACTGATATGTTATTATAATTATGAAACAAACCTATTTGACCATCTATCCATCCTACGGAAAACGAAATCACCGCGCGTGCGTACGTATGGAATACCGTCTCCACGCCATGGTGAAATATATTTTCCACCAACACCTTACTTGGATGGGTATAATGGTGTAAATAATAACTATATATGATTAATTTAAAGTGATATTGATTCTGAAATAGTATACATACTCTCCAATACATTCATACGAGCATGAGAACGATATCATCGCTCGTGCGTACGTACGGACTACCGTCTCCACAACGCGATGAGATTCATTCTCCACTTTAACCATTCATGAATGATTATAAAGTATATATAATAAGTAATCATGAAATATATGACATAATAATGATACTGTATTTATTTTTATATATATTTATGTCATCTACTTAATTCCATTCAACTCAATAAGGAAACGAAAACAGCGTTCATGCGTACGTACGACCTACCATCTCCATGAACGGTGTATTTCTTTCCATTTACTGATTTATTATATATATGTATATTCTGAATATATATTATATATAAAACATGTTTTATAATCTGGAATTAAGTAATCATGATCTATGTAATCATATAAATAATTACAAGTTAAAACACGGACGACAAATGAAACAATTTTACCCAAAATGCACTTTAACATGGAATTTACAAAAGAACGGGTAATATAAAGTCATAAGTGAACCATATATGATATAATAACAATGAGTATGATTCTGGAATAATTCAATGAAATTATTTAAATCATTATACAGGAGGTTCGAACACTTACGAAGCAAATTGGACCTAAGGTAAGGGAAAATATCACAATCTCATTTTTATCCGAGATTGTTTATACTTTGGTATTTACAGGGGTGTATTTTATCATCCACATCCATTTTTCCTCAATATGTAATATTATTTCCATCCACATACAATTTTTTAAATCCAATTTTACCCTTCGGTGTGTTTTTAGTAAAAGATATGAAAGCAATCTTTTGTCGTTTTTCGTACAAGGTACTTTTTGACTTTTTTGACAAAAGTATGGAATGAATGTTTTTTTAACTTATACGGCATGAATGTATTTTTAACACATTATTTCTAAGAAGATTCCTTTACAAGTTTTAAAGTTTATTTTTAATCAACTTCTTTTATTTTAAAATTGTATGACATGTTAAGAAAGGAAAATGTTTTTGAAGTAGAAAGGATATTTTCCTCAAGAATGGAGTTCAAGTGTTTTATCAAAATTATTTTCCATCTATGATAATAAAGGGTTCTGTTTCTATCCCTATTATTACATTGATTTGATTATGTTGTGATGGAATTATTTTTATAAATTCCTTTATCTTATATGAATTGTTTTATGATGTCACAATGTTTAAGATTCCCATTTTTATTGCATGGGTTATGCTATGATGTAAGGTTTATGATTTTGTGGAACACATAAGAATGGTATCATTATGAGATGGGTGGGACCTATATCTACCTCCAATTCATTGGGTAAAGACTTTAGATATCATGAGATAGACATGGCTGGAACGGTAGGTTAAATCGGTTCAGTAAAACAGGACTGAAACGAGGAGTGAACTCGGTTCAGAAATGGACTTTGTCCACTAAGATAGTCTTGGAAATGAGTCTTGACAAATAAGAAATGAATCTCTATGATTAAGTGTGTATGACAAAAATTTTCATGTTTTATGTTATGATTATTGGGATTACATTTCACTACTATGATTTATCCCATGTTATGATATTATGATCTCTTTTGCAGGTTAAGATTTCCAAAATGTTATGTTCTTATGAATATGATGTGATTGATTTTTCTTTTGTTTACCCTTACTGAGCATTTGATCTCACCCTTTTATGTTTTATTTTCCTCAGGATATAAAGAAAAGTTTTAGGTAAGAAAAAAAGGGAAGATCTTTATGGGAGATGTTGAAAATCTCTCACCATGATTAGAAGAATACGTTCTGAGTTTCCAAAGACACTAAACAATTATGGTCCTTGTGTGTGTGTTTTTGTTATGTAATAAGTATTCCGCAAAAGTAATGTAATGTCCACGTACGTCAGGCTTAGGGTCTCTACAGTTGGTATCAGAGTGAGGTTTAGTCAACATTTGGAAACTAGGATGGAAAAACGTTAGTGAGATCCCTAGTGATATTTCTAAGGTATGTCTAGGGATGTCCCTAAGGATAAGTATACGTATAGGATACAGTCCTAGAACTACGGTAACGATTATAGAATTTAACCTACGATGTTAGATATTGAGGATACTCCCCTGTTACTATGTTGTTTTCCCTAGCATGTTTTTTGCCTCTCACACTATTCTTATTGGGTTTCAGAAAATGGCTGGAAACAGGAAGATTCACGATAATGGAGGATATGATAGACAATGAAATGCTTTTCTTCATGAGAAACCAAATGAAACGTGATCTGGAAGTCTAAACATCGTTATTATGCCTAATCAGCAATCTCATAATATGATGAATAATCTCAACTTTTGTAAGTTTCCTGAATCAGATAATAAGAGAAAGATGGTGTTTCATGATGATCATAGAGGAAAGAAAGTTCAATTTCCCTCATGTAAATCACGTGGGAAGAGGCATCAGGGAGATTGTTTCAATGGAACTAGAAGATTCTTTGGGTGTGGAAAAGAAGGACACAAAGCCATCAAGTGCAAAGGAAAAGGATCAGTTAACACCATGGACAAGGATAATGGTATTGTTATGACATCAACAATGATTAGATGTTTTAAATGTAGAATGTACGGGCATTATGCAAACCAATTCCCTAACGTAAAATCTCATGAAGAGAATCAACATGGTCATATGGGTAGTATTTATGTGGATGATGATGAGGAGACTACAAATGATATATGAGATGAAAGAAGTGTTGAAGCTTAGACAGTTGTTTTAGAAGGTAGTAGAATGATTGTATGTTTATCGAGATTTATGTTGTATAGTTAATGGTACTATGGAATAAAGAATCATCTAAGTATTGTTACACTATTGTTTTTCCTAAAAGTATTTGAATGTATATGTTGAATGGTACCAATAACCATGGAAGGTTATTCAGATATTTTTGATGATATGCGCATAATGAAGTAATAAGAAGATAATGAGATGTTTGATTGTATTAATGAGCTCATGATTGATATAAAGACTAAGTGATATCATGGTTTGAGTATATAGAATTTTGAGGATTTTGGTATGTGGAAAGTGTTAACTTTTAACTGCATTCATGTTTTCACTAAGGCTCAATGGGTATTAATTTTTCAAGAGAATACATGATTAAGGCCTTTGAATGTTTGGAATGTGACCAACAAGGCATATCTTATGATATATGGGGATCAACGATGGTATTAAATCTCTGGTAATCGTTTTCACTATATTATGACAGTAGACTGCAGTATTATGGACAAGCATAAAGATTGGAATGGATTATGTTGGATATAAGTTAGGATAGAACTTTTATCGATATTATTGATGGGATGTTATAGTAATATAGTTTTAGAAAAAGGACAACCTTCAGGACGGGCGACAGCCCATCGCGTTGGACAAGGCTGTGGGAATCGAACCCACAACCGAAGTGCGACTGGCCTTTATCGCCTACCACTAGCCTACAGGAAGTCCATTTTTAATACAAACTAGTTTTATTACATTAAGCGGCATGATATATGAATTATAAGTCCATTTTTGGAACCATATATGATTAATCTCACTATAGATGGACTTATGTATTTTTTGATAACATTTCTAACCTTAATCATATATGGTTCCAAAAAATGGCCCATCATTCTATCACATGATCTGATAACACATCACGAATGACATATTAAACTTCATTACTTTATGAGATGATGTGGAAATTGTCCAAATAACGACCAACGGTGAGACTATACCAAAATCACGAAAGTATTTCTTCTAATTCCAATTTCATCAACTTTAGAGAAATGATCTTGAAAACCGAAAATGTTGTCCTAGTGCTCTTATATCTGATGAATCTTATAGTACCTTAGATCGTCACAAATTTATGGCTTTGTTATTGCTGGCTTTTCTATATCCATGTTCTCTACCACTCTCCATCAGAACATGATGGTTAGATTTCTCTTCCATAACCATATTTTCACCTATGTGGAAACCCAGTGATTAGTTTAATTGGGTAACCATTATGTTTCATACATTTGTTTTTAAATATTGGTTTTGGTATTCCTTTTTACGATGTGGGTTTCTATTAAAGAAACTCTCGAATAGTAAACCATTTATAAACCCGACGAATTTCGAGGGCGAAATTCATTTTAAGGGGGGTAGAATGTAACACCCCGAGATTTTATGAAAAATATTCTTTTTATTTTCATTAATGTCTTGTATTGTACGCTACACCAAAAGGAGCTTTCACAAAATGCATCCTTGACTAGCCTTACATTTCAAGCAATCGCGACCTTCCTCAATAGCGTGTGTAGTACGCAATACCGAGTTTCACTAAACAACGATATGCTATTAAAATATTATTAAAACTAGCCGTTATGAATAGTGATAACCACCTTTTAAAATTTTATAAATTTTATCTCTCAAAATGGACTTCATTTTCAGATTCGGAGTATCGAAATTAGCCTAAGGTGAAATTTTTGTACTTTTTGGATAACTTTCATATTCTGATGAACAGTGAAAATTACTAAATTTTAATTAAAAACAAATTTTTAAATCAAAATAATTAATAGTGATAAATTATTAATTTGAGTGGTTTTAAAGTATATTTAGAATATATTTTTACAATTTAATACAATGTTGGTCATTGGATGTAATTTCACATTTAAACCAGTTATAAACAAGTGTCAATCTTTTGATAGTTGTTATCTCTTAAAAACACACTATTTGTTTTGACGACTGGAATTAATTTTTAAATTAGTTAATGTAACTGATATGTTTTGAATTTGGTAAAATAGACATCATTTTTGAGCTCATAATATAAAATATAGCTTAGGCCTAATTTTTGGTATTTTTCTGGAAACTTTCATTTTTTGATGAATAGTGAAACCACTAAGTGGTAGTTAAAAAGAATGAATTTTTCATAAAACTTAATTTTACCGCTTCTGTGAGTGGAATTTCGAAAATCCGAGAGACACAGTTGAAGTCAGTAAGTAAAATGTGGTTCAATGAGATGAAAATAATTTTTGGTGAATAATAACTTTTTACTTTTTTTTACCATAGTTAAAAGTAAATAGGGTAATTAAGGGTAAAAATGTTATTATTATTACCCTAAAACATGTTCTAATTCTATTGGATAAGTGTAATTCGGCCAAAAACAACCTTAGGAATAACATATGATCATTTAGGCCCACTTGGATTAGATTAGGACATTTATTATTAATTTATTTAAAGAAGGGTTAAAATAGTTAAAATCAAAGTTTAATAAGTAAATCATTTTTAATATAGGGTTATACATAAGATAAATTCGACTATAAATACTAATTATAAAGCTAAAAGGATTTCCTACATAATTTTATTTTATTTGTAATTTTTAGACATTAAATAATTTAATTTAGTTATGACACAATGATGAAGCAGTAATTATCTTATTAATGAAATATTGACATAATTGATGTTATAAATACCCAAATAAATGTAATATTAGACTTTTTATGAATTCCACTAATTTTCTAGGTTAATATGACATGTTAGTATTTATTTAATTAACTTTTTTCGGACTAATAATTCTGTTATGATTTTCACAAAAATCAATTACTAAATAGTGTCAAAATTGACATAAAATAGTTTTTAAAACAAATATTATATTATTAATTGTTATTTTATTCTTAAAAATCTAAGGTTTAGAAAATGACATAGATAGGTTTATATATATTAATAATAAACAACTTGGGGTTCTTTTGGCTTGATATAGTAAGTTTATTAACCTTATAATGTAAGAAAACAAGAAGACACGATAAAAGTAAAATGATCTAACTTAAAGTTAAATATAAATGATAAGTTTAAAATAGGAACTTAAACTTGTCTAAATTCTATTTGATGAGAGGATTTAGACCCATCCCCGCCTTAGCTTCGAAATAAATCAATTTGGATCTATTTAAAACCGAATGTGTCTTTATAATAAAATAATATTTTTAGTTATTCCAAACGTGCCCCTCTCATCCATTATAAAAGGGAACCCCCTCCCTCTCTTCCTCACACCACTTTGAGCCTTCATGCTCGGAAAAACCCTACCAAATTCTCTTCTACACTTCCCTAGAAACATCCTAGAGGTTCTGGTCTTCCTCAAAGACCAATTTTAGTGCCCTAAAAGAAGATCTCAAAGAGGCGCTTCAAAGAAGAGGTAATGTCCGTTACCAATTCTTTCAACTTTATTTCTTCATCAACTTCTTCTTATTAGGTTGTTTCATTATGAAGTAATAACATAATTATCACTCATATACTGATATGTTATTATATGTATGAAACAACCCTATTTCACCATCTATCCATCCTACGGAAAATGAAATCACCGCGCGTGCGTACGTATGGAATACCGTCTCCACGCCGTGGTGAAATCAACTTTCCACCACCACCATACTTGGATGGGTATAATGTTGTAAATAATAACTATATATGATTAATTTAAATTGATATTGATTTTGAAATAGTATACATACACTCCAATACAGTCCCACAATCATGAGAACGATATTATCGCTCGTGCGTACGTACGGACTACCGTCTCCACGACGCGATGAGATTCATTCTCCACTTTAACCATTCATGAATGATTATAAAGTATATATAATAAGTAATCATGAAATATATGACATTATAATGATACTGGATTTATGTGTATATATATGTATGTCATCTAATTAATTCCATTCAACTTAATAAGGAAACGAAAACAACGTTCATGCGTACGTACGGCCTACCGTCTCCATGAACGGTGTATTTCTTTTCATTTACTGATTTATTATATATATGTATATTCTGAATATATATTATATATAAATCATGTTTTATATTCTGGAATTATGTAATCATGATCTATGTAATCATATGAATAATTACAAGTTAAAACACGGACGACAAATGAAACAATTTTACCAAAAACGCTCTTTAACATGGAATTTACAAAAGAACGGGTAATATAAAGTCATAAGTGAACCATATATGATATCATAACAATAAGTATGATTCTTGAATTAGTCAATGACATTATTTAAATCATTATACAGGAGGTTCGGACACTTACGAAGCAAATCAGACCTAAGGTAAGGGAAAATATCACAATCTAATTTTTATCCGAGATTGTTTATACTTTGGTATTTACTAGGGTGTATTTTATCATCCACATCCATGTTTCCTAAATATGTAATATCATTTCCATCCAAATACAATTTTTTAAATCCAATTTTACCCTTCGGTGAGTTTTTAGTAAAAGATGTCAAAGGAATCTTTTGTCGTTTTTCATACGAGGTACTTTTTGAATTTTCTGACAAAAGTACGGAAAGAATGTTTTTTTTAACTTATACGGCATGAATGGATTTTTAAAACATTATTTCCAAGAAGCATCCTTTACAAGTTTTCAGGTTTATTTTTAATAAAATTCTTTTATTTTAAAATTGTATGACATGTTAAGAAAGGAAAATGTTTTTGAAGCAGAAAGGATATTTTCCTCATGAATGGAGTTCAAGTGTTTTATCAAAATTATTTTCCGTCTAAGAAAATACAGGGTTCTGTTTCTATCCCTATTATTACATTGATTTGATTATGTTGTGATGGAATTATTTTTATGAATTCCTTTATCTTATATGAATTGTTTTATGATGTCACGATGTTTAAGATTCCAATTTTTATTACATGGGTTATGCTATGATGTATGGTTTATGATTTTGTGGCACACATAAGAATTGTTTCATTATGAAATGGGTGGGACCTATATCTCCCTCCAATGCATTGGGTAAAGATTTTAGATCTCATGATATAGACATGGCTGGAACGGCAGGTTAAACTGGTTCTGTAAAACAGGACTGAAACGAGGAGTGAACTCGGTTCAGAAATGGACTTTGTCCACTAATATAGTCTTGGCAATGAGTCCTGACTAATAAGAAATGATTCTCTATGATTAGGTGTGTATTCCACAATGTTTCATGTTTTATGTTTTGATTATTGGGATTACATTTCACTGCTATGATTTATCCCATGTTATGATATTATGATCTCTTTTGCAGATTAAGATTTCCAAAATGTTATGTTCTTATGAATATGATGTGATTGATTTTTCTTTTGTTTACCCTTACTGAGCATTCGAGCTCACTATTTTATGTTTTATTTTCCCCAGTATATAAAGAATGTTTTTAGGTAAGAAAAAAAGGGAAGATCTTTGTGGGAGATGTTGAAGATCTTTCACCATGATTAGAAGATTGCGTTCCGAGTTTCCAAAGACACTAAACTATTACGGTCCTTGTGTGTGTGTTTTTTTTATGTAATAAGTATTCCGAAAAAGTAATGTAATTTCCATGTACGTCAGGCTTAGGGTCCCTACATCATCCCATACAGGTCTTCATAAGGTGCCATTTGGATGATCGAGTAGAAACTATTATTATTGGATAATTCAACGAGAGGAAGATGTAGATTCCATCCTGCTTTAAAGTCCATTGAACATGATCTTAAAATATCTTCTAGTGTCTAAATAGTTTTCTAATATTGGGAATCAGTTTGAGGATGATAGGCCATACTGATGTTTAGTTCAGTATTAATATCACGTTGAATATTCTTCCAAAACATTATGGTGAATCTTGGATCTTGATCTGATACAATAGATAGTGGTACTCCATACAGACTTACCACTTCACTGATATATATATGTTCCAGTTTATCCAATGAGAAATCCTATTGAATTTAAATGAAGTGTGTAGACTATGTAAGACAATACAAAATAACCCATATTGCATTGTTTTCTTTAGATGTCTTCGGAAATCTGGTGACAAATTCTGTGGTGATGATATCCCATATCCATGCTGGCATGGGCAATGGATGCATCATCCTCTTAGACCTCTACCTATCATCCTTCACTACTAAGCAATTTGATATATAATTAGAGATCTCCTTCTTTATAATATCGTACCAATAATTCTCTTGGAGATCTCTATACATCTTTGTGTTTCTTGGATGAATAGAAAAATTTAAACTATGTTCCTAATCCAAAAGTTCCTTCTTCAGCTCCGGACATGATGGAAAACATAGTTTTTTCCCAAATTATACAATTTCTTATTCATTAACATTGAACTACAAGGATTTCACTTTTCTAATAGCTTCCACATTCATCTAAATTCCCACATCATCCTTTTGAGAATCCTTTAACAGTTCTTAAAGAGACAGTTGAGCAACCATTTGTGAAAGGATCGATGATGTTGCCTTATTTATTATTACCAAGTTCAACTTCATAAAATCTAAAAAGATTGGATCCCTCTCAATTCTTATCAATGATTGAATCACTGGGTCCTTTCTACTTAGAGCATCTGCCACCTTGTTCACTTTCCCAAGGTGGTAATGGATTGAGCAGTCATAGTAATTGATCAGCTCTAACCACTTGCATTGGCTCATGATCAACTCTTTCTATTTGAATATATAATTTAGGCTTTTGTGGTCTGTTATATTTCACACTTCTCCCGAAAGAGACAAAGCCGCCAAAATTTTAAAAGGAAGATTACAAAACTTAACTCCAGATCATGTGATGGATAATTTTGTTCATGAAAATTCAATTTCCTTGAAGCATAGGCAATGAAATTTTCATTTTTCACCAATACATAGCCCAACCCCTTCTGCAAAGCACCACTAAATACCACAACATGTTCTCCACTTGTGGGTAAAGTGAGAACGGACGTAGTGATAAACCTAATTTTCAACTCATTTAATCTCTATTTGAATTATTCACTCCTTTCAAACAATACACCTTCTGAGTTATCTTTGTTAGAGGTTAGGACAATCGTGAGAAATTTTTCACATATCGTTGATAATATCTTGCTAACCCCAAGATTCCATGGATATATGTTACCAATATTGGTCTCGTCCATCCCTCAATTGCAGTTGTCTTGGAGGGATCCATAGATATCCCACTTCTTGTGATGATATGGCCCAAGAATGGGACCTCCTTCATCCATAACTCATACTTGTGGTACTTTGCATGGAGATTCTCCTTCCGCAAGGTCTCTAGTATAGTTCTTAGTTGCACTTCGTGATCCTACTTGATTTTGGATTATATTATAATATCATCAATAAATACTACCACGAATTTGTCAGGGTAATCTATAAGGACTCTATTCCTCATGTCCATGAAGGTTTCTAGAGCATTACTGAGTCTGAAAGGCATTACTATGAATTCATAGTACCTGTATCTTATACGAAAACCAGTCTTGAGGATATCATCCTTCTTCACCCTTACGTGATAATATCCCAACCAAAAATCCACCTTGGAGAAGTATTGTGCCCCACATAGCAGATCGAAAATTTCATAAATTAGTGTCAGAGGATAATTATTCTTTATCGTTATTTTGTTAAGCTCACAATAATCGATGCAAAGGCCTATTGACCCATCCTTCTTCTTGACGAAGATGACTGGTACACCCTATAGTGAAGCACATGGGTGTATAAAACCTTTACCCAGATTTTCTAGTAATTGTTTCTTCAGATACTCAATCTCCACAATATCCATTCAATATAGAGACTTGGATATTGGCAACTCCCTAGGTATAAGGTCAATTGAGAATTCAAAATCTATTCTAGGATGAAGACTAGGAAATTCCTCAAGAAATATTTTATTGAATTCCCTCACAATGGGAATGTCTTCATGGAAGTTTGTTTCCTTGGAATCAATTATCTGAGCTATATACACATGCTCATAGGGTAGTAATAGTCATTCTTGAGATGATGGAGCTAAAAAAGATTCATCTTCAACATTTCACTTGTATAGAATTGTTGGTCGATTATTCTTACAGAGAGTGATTTCCGTCTCATGAAAAATTATGATGGATCTAAACTAGGTAACAGAATTCATGCTAAGTATTTCATCAAATTCAACTAGAGCGAGTATGATGAGGTTTTCTGAGAATTTCACTCCACCAACTATGATAGGGGAGAAGTTATATTCATGGTATGTAAGGATTTCCACATTTTTCGTACTCACCAACATCTTTACTTCCATGATTTGGGGTGGTGTTGGTATTGTTCTTCTAAACTTTTGGGATATAAAAAGAATGCTTTGATCTAGAATCAAAATATATGTTCTCTATTATTGAATGAATAACTAGCATACCAATCACCACATTGTTTTCGGGGTTCACATTGGTGGTAGTGATGGAAAAAAGATCACACTTTCTGCCTTGGAGGTTGTTGGTTGCCTCCGAAAACCCTTGGCTTATGGCACTAGTTTTCAAAGTGCCCTTGTTCTTTGCAGTTTAAGCAATGAACAACGCGTTTAGGTTAAAGCAGAACATTCATCTCTTCTATCGCAGTCGCAGTTTTTTCATCCCGATAGTTAATAGCTAGGTTCACTTATCTTCCACACCTAAAGAATTTCCTCATACCCTTAGGAAATTTACGGTGTGCTTCTATCCACGCTATTAGAAAGTGGGCACTGGATTTTCATAGCACCGTTGGATTTTTCCATAGGGCCGCTAGAATTGGATTCCACCTTAGGCTTTTTCCCCCATGATACCACTGAGATAATATGATCTCCATTTCAACCATGAGGGAAAACTAGACAATTTATTCATATTTGTCGCAGTCATAGATCACCAGCACTTTCTGTAGGTTAGGATTCCGCCCACCAAAGAATTTGTCAACCAAGAATTCGGGGGTAACAACAAAGCTGGAAGCATATCTGTTTCCGATGCTTTCACCGGGGTGCATGCGTCCGTCTGCTTGGGTGTGACAGGCGCATCTTTTGTTACCCTGCATTCCCACTTTCCAAAGCTATGCGGCATTTGCTACATATTCAAGAACGTCTTCTCCATGATTGAAACTGGGATGATGGGATGTCGGTTCTTCCTTCCGTGGAATCCTCCTCGTAACCCATCACCTAGTCTGGGTCTCCCTTATAGAATTAATATGTTGTTAATGAAACTCTTCCCAGTTCCATGACTCCATGGATGCTGGTTAATAGCACTACTTCTGTCAGGACATTCCATGGGTTCTGGTCAAGGCATCAACCTTCAGTTGGGGGAGTAGTGACGTCGAGGAATCACTAATGTGTTTGAACACTGGGGAATTGGTGTGTCAGTTCTTTGTACCTTATTATAGGGCTTCTCGAGGGCACATAAGCCCGATTCATACCACATATAGGTTATGTGAATCATATTCCATAGGCATGTATCTGAGGTTTTCCTCAGCTTCCTGTGCTTGACATGGGGTATCCTGTGAGTTTAACGCCCAGTGGGGAGAGATCAGGCTGATCAGAACACTAACTGGAGTGGGTCAAATTGAGGAACCCTCTTGAGGGAACACCGAAATTGGAGCCATCCCATTGGAAGATTCCCGAATGCTATGGAGGGGAATGGGGTGACATGATCTAACCGGGATGTGGCGGCCCGGGTAAGAATCTCTATGAGTGATGGAAGTTACACGAAGTGGAGGGGGAATGAAATGGGACCGTCTTGGAGATAACGGTAGTGTTGGGCTTGAGTCTCGAATAGACTTCCTACGTATCCCCATGGCAGGGAATCAAAGTCCACATAGTTCTCTTGCTGAGAACTGACGTGAAGGGGGGTCGGAGTGACCAATGGGTGCTGGGATTAAACCTCAAGGAGTCTTCCTACGTACCATTCCTTGACCTGGATCAAATTCCACATAGTTCAGAAAGGGGCGCCAGTGAACTGACGTGAAGAAGGACCATGGTCCAGTGGGTGTTGGGCTTGAACCTTGTGAGGTTTCATACATACCATTTCATGACATGGATCAAAGTCCTCGTAGTTCAAGTTGAAAAGGGGTTGTTGAACTGACATTAAGGGATGTCAGAACAACTGGATGGCGGTGTCACAATGGCTTACCGCTGGATTGGGATGCAGTTTAACGTCATGCGTGACGATAGCGTGTCAGAGAACTGACGTAAATACGGACCTTGGTCTATGTGGATGGTGGGCTTAAACCTCAGGGAGACATCCTATGTACCATGCCTTAGTATGGATCAAGGACCCCGTAGTTCAGAAAGGATGCTGGTGAACCGACATGAAGGGGGACCTTGGTCCATTGGGTGTTGGGCATGAACCTCATGGAGGCTTCCTACGTAACATGCCTTTAAATTGATGAAAGTCTATATAGTTCAGAAAAGATGTGGGTGTCGGCGAACCGATGTGAAGAAGGACCTTGGTCTGATGGGTGACAGGCTTAAACCTCTTGGAGGATTCCTACGTACCATGCATTGACATGGATCAAAGTACTCGTAGTTCGGGTAGGGTTTTGTTAGCGAACCGTGTGATGGGAAACCCGGGGGTCCACTGGTGCTGGGCTTGAACCTCGTGGAGGCTTCTTACATACCATGCCTTGACATGGATCAAAGTCCTCGTAGTTCAGGTGTGCAGTTTAATGCCGTGCGAAATGGGGTGTTTTGGGGCATACACTCTGAGGTGGCCCATGGGTGTGTCATTGTCGATGCTCACTCTAATCTCATGGGAGTCATGCTCAGTGTGAGAAACAAGAGGCTGAAGGGACCTGAAAATCACATCATGAAGGGTGCGTCCGTGGGATGTGAAGAGGGGCTTATGCGTTAGGCGGCCCATGGTGCTGGGACTTACTCCATGATGGAGGCCCAAGTGTGACAAAGCGCAGTGGGAGAGGTATTTGGGAACAATCAAAGGAGGTGTATTGTTCCCTATCATGCCCTCCGCTAGCCCTGGCGATGGGGAAGTACAGAGGTGTATGGGTGCTACCTTTTGTAAGAAGGACTATGGGCTTACACCAAGATAGCCTCCCTTTCCCCCACTGACAAACGCCACTCCCAGAAGGAGTATATCATCCCCTGTGGTCCATAAAGAGGATATCTTCACCTGTGGAGGCTAGGGGGCGTGGAGAATGTCCAAGGTGGGGGGACCCCGCATGAGAGGCACATGACGATGTCATAGTTTAACATCCTGTGTTGAGGAGGAGGGTGCTTTGAAGTTTATCATCATGCCGCTCGGACGATATGGGTTTACTCTATACCCCTAGGACATACATGACCGGTACCCTCTGCTCCTTGTGGGAGGGAAGGTACCAGCAATATCGTGTAAAAGGGGGTCGCCGAGCGAACCATCGAGGGGTCCATGTTAGTGTGGCTATGCGAAGAAGCAATAGTCATTAGTGTGCCTATGTGAATATGCATTAGGCAAAGTGGCACTATGGAAAGTATCATCTAGGGGACTTTGATGTCACATCATGCAAATCTATAGGGTCGTACGAGGAAAGAAATTTCCATGAAAAGGGGTCCATAGGCAGAGGCCTTATGGAGCGTGGTGGCTCTGCGTGGTGAAAGTCACTTGCGAAGTGGTGTGCTTCGCAAAGTGGGGTGAATTTTCCTTAGCATTGGGTGGAGATGCAAGTGGGAGGTGCTTCACGAAGTGGAAGGGTTCTCACAATTCCCTTCCTCTCGGAGCATAGGTGCCTCGCGAAGCAAAGTGTCGCGAAGCAGTGTGCTTCACGAAACACAGTGACCTGCCTTGGCATGTGGATCACGGGAACAAGAGGGGTGTTTCACGAAGTATAAATGCTCCGAGACAACCCGGGTCCCCTTGTGGATCCCCTTCCATCGTGAAATCCATTCAGATTCGCAAAAGGCATCCCTCTCGGAATAGGGGATCAAAACGAGACAATGCGGAGGCTCATCACGAAAAAAATACCTTGCGTAGCTTATGATTTGCATAGAAAACGGTGCTTCATGATTCGGGAGATGAGAAGCCAAAAGGTTAGATTGTACATATGGGGGGATTAGGGGGAGCTCGGTATTTATAGGCAATAGGCATCACATAGCAGAGCTTATGCTGCGTGAAGAGGGATTTGGTTTCGTCTCGGTGGTTTTCGAACTTTAATCGGGTTTGCAGAGGCGTATCCCCTCCTTTGCTTCACGGTGGGCTCGCGAACGTCAGAGGAATTCATAGAGCATCATGGCTCTGTTTCTTCGCGGCATCCTCATGAACATTAGGGAATTTCACGAGGTGTACTGCCTCTCTTGCTTCGCGGCGGCCGCGTTACTTGGGGCGGCTCCACGTTGTGGCTTTGCGAGGCAGGTCGCAGGGCCAAACTTTTCTTCTTTATTTTCATCAAATATTTTGGCACCAAAAAATTCCCCCCTTCATACTTGGAGCCGTGGAGTTATCAAGGGTCGATGTTTGAGGGAAATATCCAAATTTATCGGCCGTTTGCGGTGCTGCCTTGCGAAGAGGGCGCGCAAGGCGGACAAGGGCCGCACAGTCCGGATGCGCCGCGAAGCTCCGCACGGGTTGGACGCACCGCGAAACTCTGAGTGTCACCACCAATAAATAGGGGAGTCTTACCTCTCTTTTTTCCTTTCCCTTCTCTGATACTTTGTCATTTTTATCTCTCGATTTGTGATGCTCCGCGTACTCCGCAACTGCTCACCGCGAATCGAGCATCACGGTGAACCGTGAGTATATGACTCCACGACAGCGATAAGTGAACATGGGCCTACAGGCAGGGGCCAGGCTCCACGTCTTGGATTTGCGAACGAGATCTAGGAACGAGATCTGAAAAAGAGCACCATGACCTGACCTGAAATTTTTCCATGTTCTGGAATCCAATGGCCCATCAAGAAGCTGTGCTGGGGGTGCTTGCAGACGCCGCCCAGAGGGATGACATGGCCAACTTTCTAGGCCTGGGGGAGCTAGTCTGATGCCACTCAGACAATAATTCTTTGACGGAACTATTATTATAGAGCCAAAAGAACTATCAGTTATGCAAGAGGTTTCCTTTGTATGGCTTCAGGCTGAGGGATGATGTCTTCATTCTTGAGACGAGTAGGGATGAACCAACTTATTGGTTAAGGAGCATGTCGTGCCAACGCCAATGGTTTAGGGCTGCTGATGGTCATGCGTGGGAGGACTTCACACTTTTCACTGCCGACTGCCTGTACAATCATCTGAAAAATATTGATGGGAAGCCATTAAAACAAGAGACATCCCCTCCCATGTACAACACCATACTAAAGGTAGCATTGAGGGATTCACAGAAGGGGTGGTCCGATGATTGGGACCCGCACCAGGGTGGCAACTTTACTAATGATTGGTCATGGGCCTACTGGGTAGGCGCCTCATGCGAGGAGTTTGGAGCCGAGCAGAGGAGAGAGGGCTTGTATGAGGCGTCCTGGGCCTCCCAATTCCATATTTATCAAACGAAATAGCTAATTCTGGAGATATAGAGCAGATGGTTGTGTAGGACCAACAATTTTCACCTGCACAATGTGGAGGTTGGCATCAGTCTATGAGAGTTTTGAATAGAATCCAACACTCTTGAAAGGGGATGACGGTCTGAATAAGGGGGGACACAAAGCGTGGAATGTGGAGTGAGAGTATCGAACAGAATCCAACACTCTTGAAATTACGCCACCGTGGCGGGAACCCACAGGATGGATGCATCAGTATGATCATGGATCGTTTCTTCTTTCAGACAGAGCCTCTCTGGTGATGGATTCATCGCTTCCCAATCTCATCTTGGGGTATCATGAACTTGTTCAGGGTAGAGTTATAGTTGTATGGTTCCCTACGAGGGTTCCGACAAGGGTGCCAGAAAGGGGGGAAGCACAAGATTTATGACTCCTGGGGGCTGGCCCTAGGAAAAATACCAGGGTATCCCTACGTATCCCATGAGGTTGGGAATCAAGCCACACGAAGTTCTGTAACCACAGTTTAACATCATGTATGACGATATGAAGCATGGTTTCCCCGGTACACATACTAAAAAACTACTAAGCCCATGTGAGTCATACTTGGTGTGGGAAACAAGATATAATTGTGGGACTTTCTTGACATAGGAAGTGGCAAGGTAGGATGAAGGTGCACTCGGTGAATACCAACCCAATGATGCTAACTTTTCCATGAGGCGCACTTGGACGCATGAAGAGACAAAGCCGAGTATGTTGGAATTCCACTTGAACATGAGGAGGTTGATATGTGTGAATCATGACACTCGAAATATGGATCACAATGATGGAAGCATGACGATGGTGGATAACTATTGACCATAGTGGAAATGCAGCATCAATATCACATTAGTCGGGAATGGGGACAGACTAATGATGGTCGATCGTTGACCATGTTCGAAACACGGGACCATGTCGCAAATGTTGTCAAAGATCCGTATATACGTTGGCCTTAAATGATTGGAGATCCCTTAGGCCTAGAATCCATGGATATACCTTAATCCTAGAATCCATGTCATCTGAGGGTTATTTTGGATGTGGAAGAAGATGAGGATCCAATTAGTGAGCTCCCAAATCCTCGACATGGAATGAGAGGAATGTCTCCATGAAGATTCCACACTTAGGGCTCCTTGTCAAAACGTATTAGAATACGACAAAGAGAGGTACTAGATAGAGGGAGTCAAGTCCCTTCCCATAGGGAGAACTTAGTTTAGGGTTGTAGAATTCGGACCATGGATGAGATAAAACACAGGAAGCACGTGGTGGGGTAAATCAAATATCCGACGTGAATGGGAATAGTGGGTTCTGTCCACCAAGTGTTCCGGGGGGATGTTTTAGGTCTAGGGACCAAAAACGAGAGTTGAGCTGGGCCTAAATCAAAACGCAGAGGCATTCCTACATACCCCATGGAGATGGGGATCAAGCTACACATAGTTCTCGTAAGGGTCTAAGTTTAAGGTCATATAATTCGGACATTGAATGGGTAAGGAGAGTAGGAAACACATGGTGAGGTGGATTCAAGACCCAGCATGAATGAGGACACAATCCCTACTTACCATGTGTTTTCTAGGGAAGTGCTCGAGTTAAGGGACCGAACATGAATGTTGGGCTTGGCCCGCAGGGGAGTTCTCAGGTGCTTCTACATATCTCATGAGGATGAGAATCAAGCCATACATAGTTCTAGAAGATGAAAGGGGTGCGCGGGTCTAGCCCTCACACCAAGAGGAGCGGTATTTGATAAATATTGTTTATTCTTTAAGGTGAGTAGTTTTTTTGTGAAGCGACAGTCCTAGGGTCATGTGATAGAACCAAGAATGCATTTCAACATCATGTAGTGTAGACGTAGAGGAGATGGTGCTAGGCGGGGAATGTGTACGGTTCCATGAAACATAACTGATATGAATGGGGACATGATCCCACATCATACTGTATGCAATTCCGAGATCGGAACCTCGGTCCAAGGGGCCCAAATATGGGTAAGAAGGAAAGGGGAAAGAGGAACTGGCACCAAGTTGAGATGGACTCGGAAACAAGACATCTGAGTGACCCAGCGAATCCCATGGGGATGAGGATTGAGTTGCACATATCCCTTAATTATGATCTTAGTTTAAGGTCTTAGAGATCGGACAATGGGAGCCCCGAAAGATGTCGTATTGCAGCTTTTTCCCCCTGACATGCAAAGGTGCATTGAGGGATAGTGCCAAGAGTGTCGAGACTCCACCTGGACATGATGGGGTGGAACATAATTTGAATCATGAAACCAACATTAAAATCCTAAAGGGGCTAGTGTGACGACAGAAGATTAATTCTTACCATGTTCGCAACACATCATCCTATCATGTTAGCCTGAAATGGGGACAAACAAATGAGCATCGACCGCTGACCATGTTTGCAACACGGGATTTGTATCAATTTGATGACCAAAACCCTTGGGGGTGTTGGCCTGTAATGTTAGGAGAGCCCTTAGCCATGGTATCTAGGCCTTTCTTGGGGGTCCCTTTGTGTATAAAAGATGATGGAAGCCCGAATTAAGGGGAACACAAAGCATGAGAAGTGGAAGGAACATGACCAAGTTGAATCTAACACTCTTGGTCCTAGACCAGCGTACTCTTAACACATGGTCGAACCACTACAATGGATCGAGGGACTCAACCTGTGGGCGGTCAAGAGATGGTGGATTCCCTAAAGAAGGGGGTCATGGTTCTAATAACCATGTACCACACCCTTATATCCCCCTCTTGGAGAGGTACAGGCAAAGGGGCCTAGGTGACCGGGATATCGATAGATCTCTAAGAGGTGGGGCTGGACCCAAAATCTAGACATCTGTGTGGTCCTATGTATCCCATGAGGATGGGAATCAAGGCACACATAGTTCTGGAGTGTTTCCTATTAATGTCATGCGGGATAAGAAATAGGAGGGCTAATTTTTAAAATGGGGTGAGCATGGTGTGACTATCGAAAATCCAACATAAATGGGGACATAATCTCGTACCATACCACACGGTCCCGTAATCAAAGCCCTGCAGGCGGGACCGAGAATAAAAATTAGGAAAACTCAAGATGGACCCATATACAGAAGGTCTGGGCATTCCAACGTATCCCATGAGGTTGGGAATCGAGCTGAATGTAGTTCTGAGATGATCTTAGTTTAGGGTCATAGAGCTCGGACCATGAATGAATGGTAGATTTTCGAGTAAGCACAGACCTCGACCTGATCCCTAAGCCCACGTGAGTCAAACTCGGTCTGGGAAACAAGGGAGGAAGATCCTTATTGCAATACCTGGAACCCATGCCAAAGGGGAAATCTAGGCAGAGCCCCAAATGATGCCCTTATCGCGGTTTTGTTCCCCTAACGCACGGAAGCGCACTGAGAAATATTACCAACAGTTTCGAAGTTTTACTTTGACATGATGAGGTGGAGAAGGATGTGAATCGTGTAACCAACATTTTTGGATTAATGGGTTTGGTGTGGTGATGGAGGATAATGGATAACCGTGGAAAAAAAATAGTCTCCATATCACGTTAGCCTGAAGTGGGAACAACAAATGAGCATCAACCACTGACCATATTCGCAACTCGGTATTTGTATCAATTTTTTGTCTAAAAACTCAGGGGCATTGGCATGTAATGGTAGGAGAGAGATTAGGCGTGGTATCCATGTCGTTTTTGGGGGTCCCTCTGGGTGTGAAAGGTGATGAAAGCCCTGATGAAGGGGAACACAAATCCTGAAAAGCGGGTGAGAACATGTCCGAACAGAGTCCGACATTCTAGGTAAAAAAACCAGAGTACCCTTATGCACAATGGTGAACCGCCGAAAAGGGGTCGATGAAGTGGCTCGGAAGGGAGTGGTACTTGGCGTGGTCATTACCATCCCGACCTGAATGAGTACATAATCCCATACAATTCCATATATTCTCCTCTCTAGGGAAGGGTAGGCCAAGGGTCCATGGTTGTAACAGCCCAAGATTTTATAAAAAAATATATTCTTTTTAATTTTATTAATGTCTTGTGTTGTACGCTACACCAAAAAGAGCTTGCACAACACACATCCTTGACTTGCCTTGCATTACACGAAATCGCGACCTTCCTCGATAACGTGTGTAATACGCAATACGGAGTTTCATTAAACAACGATATGCTATTAAAATATTATTAAAACTAGCCATTATGAATAGTAATAACCACTTTTTAAAATTCTATAAATCTTATTTTTCAAAATGAGGTTCATTTTTGGATTCGGAATATCGAAATTAGCTTAGGTTGAAATTTTGGTGATTTTCGGATAACTTTCATATTTTGATGAATAGTGAAAATTAATAAATTATAATTAAAAACAACTTTTTTAATCGAAATAATTAATAGTGATAAATCATTAATTTGAGTGGTTTAAAGTATATTTAGAATATATTTTTACAATTTAATACAATGTTGGTCATTGGATGTAATTTCACATTTAAACTAGACATAAACAAGTGTCAATCTTTTGATAGATATTGTTTCTTAAAAACACGCTATTTGTTTTAACAGCGGGATTTAATTATAAAATTAATTAATGCAACTTTTATGTTATGAATTTGGTAAAATAGACTTCATTTTTGAATTCGGAATATGAAATATAGCTTGGGATGAAATTTTGGCATTGTTCTGAAAAACATCAAATTTTGATGAATAGTGAAACTACTAAGTGGTAGGTTAAAAACTGAATTTTGCATAAAACTTAATTTTACCGCTTCTGTGAATGGAATTTCGAAAATCCGAGAGACACGGTTAATATCAAGGACTAAAATGTGGTTCAATGAAATGAAAATAATTTTTTGGTGAATAGTAACTTTTTACTTTTTTTTTCCGCGGTTAATAGTAAATAGGGTAACTAAGGGTAAATATGATATTCATATTACCATAAAACATGTCCTAATTCTATTGGACAAGTGTAATTCGACCAAAAACAAACTTAGGAATAAAATATGACCATTTAGGCCCACTTGGATTAGATTAGGACATTTATTATTAATTTATTTAAAGAAGGGTTAAAATAGTTAAAATCAAATTTTAATAAGTAAATCATTTATAATATAAGGTTATACATAAGCTAAATTCGATTGTAAATATTCATTAGAAAGCTAAAAAGATTTCCTACATGATGGTATTTTATTTGTAATTTTTATACATCAAATAATTTAATTTATTTATGACACAAAGATGATGCAGTAATTATCTTATTAATGAAATATTGACATAATTGATAATATAAATACCAAAATAAATGTAATTTAAGACTTTTTATGAATTACACTAATTTTCTAGGTTACTATGATATATTAATGTTGATTTAATCAACTTGGTTCGAACATATAATTCTGTTATGACTTTCACAAAAATCATATATCAAATAGTGTCAAAATTGACACAAAATAGTTTTTAAATCAAATATTATATTATTAATTGTTATTTTATTCCTAAAAATCTAAGGTTCGGCCAAATGACTTAGATAAGGATATATATATTAATACTAAACAATTTGGGGTTCGTTTGGCATGTTATAGTAAGTTTATTAACCATATAGTGAAAGAAAACAAAAAGACATGGTAAAAGTTAAATTATTTAACTTACAGTTAAATCTAATTGATAAGGTTAAAATAATACCCTAAACGTGTATAAATCTTATTGGTTGATAGGATTTCGACCCATCCCCACCTTATCTTAGAAATAAGACCCTTTGTAGCCATTATAAACCGATTTTGACTTTAATATAAAATAATATTTTGAGATATTCCTAAGGTGCCCCTCTCCTCCCTTATAAAAGGGCACCTCCTCCCCCTCCTCCTCACACCAAATTGAGCACTCAAGCTCGGCCAACCCCTGCCATTTTCTCCTCTACACTTACCTAGAATAATCCTAGAGGTCCTGGTCTTCTTCAAAGACCAATCTTAGTTCCCTAAGTGGAGGATTCAAAGAGGCGTTCCAAAGAAGAGGTAATATCCATTACCGATCTTTTCAATTTCTTTCTTCTTCAACTTCTTCTTCTTTAGTTGTTTCATGATAAAGTAATAACATCAGTATTAATTACATACTGATATGTTATTATAAATATGAAACAACCCTAATTCACCTTCTATCCATCCTACGGAAAAATGAAATCACCGCGTGTGCGTACGTACGGAATACCGTCTCCACGCCGTGGTGTAATCTATTTTCCACCATCACCTTACAAGGATGGGTATAATGGTGTAATGAGTAACTATATATGATTATTATGAAGTAATATTGATACTGAAATAATATATATATACTCCAATACAATTCCACGATCATAGGAACGATATCATCACTCGTGCGTACGTACGGAATACCGTCTCCACGCCGTGGTGTAATCTATTTTCCACCACCACCTTACATGGATGGGTATAATGGTGTAAAGAATAACTATACATAGTTATTAAAACATCATATTGATTCTGATATATTGTATAATAAACTCCAATTCAATTCAATATTTATAGAAATGATATCATCGCTCGTGCGTACGTACGGAATACCGTCTCCACGACGCGATGAGATTCATTCTCCATGTTAACCATTTAAGAATGATTATAATGTATATATAAGAAATAATAATGAAATATATGACATTATAAAGCTACTGGATTTATGTATATATATACATATGTATGTCATCTACTTACTTCCATTTCAAGACAATAAGGAAAGGAAAACAGCGTTCATGCGTACGTACGGACTACCGTCTCCATGAACGGTGTTTTTCATTTTATTTATCTACCTATTATATATATATATATATACTGAATATATATGATATATAAATCATATTTTATATTCTGGAAGTAAGTAAATCATGATATAAGTAATAATGATGTCAAGAACAACAAGTCAAAACACCTACGATAAATGAAACGATTTTACCCAAAACGCTTCTTTAACATGGAATTTACAAAAGAACGGGTAATATAATTTCATAAGTGAACCATATATGATATCATAACAATGAATATGATTCTGTAATAAGTCATTAACATGATTTAATTCATTATACAGGAGGTTTGGACACTTACAAAGCAAGTCGGACCTAAGGTACGGGAAATATCACAATCTCATTTTTATCCGAGATTGTTTATTCGTAAGTATTTACTGGGGTGTATTTTATCATCCACATCCAAGTTTACTCAATATGTAATATTATTTCCATCCACCTAAAATTTTTTAAATCCATTTTTACCCTTCGGTGAGTTTTTAGTAATACGTATGAAAGGAATCTTTTGTCGTTTTTCGTACGAGGTACTTTTTGACTTTTCCGACAAAAGTATGAAGAATGTTTTATTTTTTTTAACTTATACGGCACGAACGGATTTCTACTGTTTTATAAAGCCTTATTTTCGTGAAGCTTCCTCTAAAAGATTTCATGACTATTTTCAATAAAATCTCTTTCTTTTAAAATTGCATGATGTTTTGTGAAAAGAAATTGATTTTGAAGAAGAAAGGATATTTTCCTCAAGAATTCAATTCAAGTGTTTTATCAAAATTATTTTTCATATAAGATAATAAAGGGTTCTGTTTCTATCCATATTTTTTACATTGATTTGACTATGTTGTTATGGAATTATGTTTATGAATACCTTTATCTTATATGAATGGTTTTATGATGTCATGTTGTTTATGAATCCAATTTTTATTACATGGGTTATGCAATGATGTATGATTTATGATTTTGTGGCACACATAAGAAAGGATTCATTAAGAGATGGGTGGGACCTATATCTCCCTCCAATGCATTGGGTAAAGATTTTATATCTCATGAGATAGACATGGCTGGAATGGTAGGTTATACCGGTTCAGTGAATCAGGACTAAAACGAGGATTACTCGATTCAGAAAGGGACTTTGTCCACTAAGATAGTCTTGGCAATGAGTCTTGACTAACAAGAAATGATTCTCTATGATTATGTGTGTATGCCACAATGAGTAATGTTTTAAGTTATGATTTCATTTCACTACTATGATTTATCCCATGTTATGAAATTATGCTCTCTTTTGCAGGTTAAGATTTACAAAAATGTTATGTTCTTATGAAAATTATGTGATTGATATTTCTTTTGTTTACCCTTACTGAGCATTTGAGCTCACCCTTTTATGTTTTATTTTCCCCAGGACATAAAGAAAGGTTTTAGGTAAAAAAAAGGAAGATCTTTATGGGAGATGTTGAAGATCTTTCCCCACGATTAGAAGATTTTATTCCGAGTTTCCAAAGACACTAAACTATTACGGTCCTTGTGTGTGTGTTTTTGTTATGTACTAAGTATTCCGCAAATGTAATGTAATGTCCATGTACGTCAGGCTACGGGTCTCTACAGTTGGTATCAGAGGAAAGGTTTAGTCAACCTTTGGAAACTAGGATGCGAAAACGTTAGTGAGATCCCTAGAGATATTTCTAAGGTATGTATAGGGATGCCCCTAAGGATAAGTATACGTATAGGATATAGTTCTAGAACTATGGTAACGATATAAGATTAAACCAAAGATGATAGATATTTAAGTTACTCCCCCTTTATTACGATTTTTGCATCTAACACTATTCTGTTTGGGTTTTAGAAAATGGCTGGAAACAAGATGATTCACAATAATGGAGGATATGATGGACAATGGAGTGATATTCATCATGAGAAACCAAATGAAATGGGATTTGGATGTCCAAACATCATTATTATGCCGAATCAGCAATCTCACAACATGATCAATAAAGTAAAATTTGGTAAGTTTCCTGACTCGACTAATAAGAGAAAGATGGAGTTCCATGATGATCATAGAGGAAAGAAAGTTCAATTTCCCCTATGTAAATAATGTGGGAAGAGGCATCAAGGAGAATGTTTCAAGGGAACTGGAAGATGCTTTGGGTGTGGAATAGAAGGACACAAAGCAAGTAAGTGCAAAGGAAAAGGGTCGGTTAACACCTTGGATGAGGATAATGGAATTGCTACGACATCAAAAATGGTTAAGTGTTTTAAATGTGGAATGTATGGGCATTATGAAAAAAAATTCCCTAAGGGAAAGACTCATGAAGAGAATCAGTATGGTCATATGGGTAGTATTTATGTGGATGATGATGAAGAGACTACAAATGATATGTGAGATGAAAGAATTTTTGATGCTCGGTCAATGGTTTGAGAATGTAGTGGAATGATTACATGTTTATCATGTGTAATTTTGGAATAAAGAGAAATCTATGGATTGTTACACTGTTGTCTTTCCTTTTGTTTTGAAAGTGTATGATTAATGTTACCAGTATCCATGAAAGGTTATTCAGATATTTTTGGAATGTAGATGATATGCGCATAATGAAGGGATAAGGAGAAAATTAAATGTTTGATAGTATTCATGAGCTCATGATTTATATAAGGACTAAGTGATATCATGGTTTGAGTATATAGAATTTTGAGGATTTTGGTATGTGGAAAGTGTTAACTTTTAACTACACTCATGTTTTCACTAAGGTATTCAAGAGAATACACGATTAAGGACTTTGAATGTTTGGAATGTGACCAACAAGACATATCTTGTGATATGAGGGGATCAACGACAGTATTAAATCTCTGGTAATCGTTGTTACTATATTATGAGAGTGGACTGCAGTATTATGTATAAGCCTAAAGATTAGACTGGATTATGTTGGGAATAAGTTAGTATTGTTTAAGGATAGAAGATTTTCGATATTATTGATGGGATGTTATAGTAACGTAGTTTTAGAAAAAGGACAACCTGCAGGACGGGCGACAGCCCATCACTTCGGACAAGGCTGTAGGAATCGAACCCACAACCAAAGTGCGACTGGCCTTTATCGCCTACCACTGGCCTACATGAAGTCCCTGTTTAGTAGAAACTAGTTTTATTATATTAAGCAGTATGATATATGAAGTATAAGTCCATTTTAGGAACCATATGTGATTAATCTCACTATAGATCGACTTATGTATATAATTTTTGCTAACCTTTTGTTTGAGACAGATGGAATGACCCGTCATTCTATCACATGATCTGCTAACACTTCACGAATAACAAATTCAACTTCATTTATTTAAGAGATGAAGTGGAAATTGTTAAAGGCACGAACAACAGCGAGATTGTACCAAAATAAAGTAAGTATTTATTCTAATTCAAATTCTTTAACTTTAGGGAAATGATCTTGAAAACCAAAAATGTTGTCCTAGTTCTCTTATACCTGATGAATCAGATGGTACCTTAGATCGTCACAAATTTATGGATTTGTGATTACTGGCTTTTCCATAGCCATGTTCTCTACCACTCTCCATCAGAACATGATGGTTAGATTTCTCTTCCATATCCATATTTTCACCTATGTGGAAACCCAGTGATTAGTTTATTTGGGTAATCGTTACATTTCATACTTTAGTTTTTAAAGCCAAGTTTTGGTATTCCCTTTTACGATGTGGGTTTCTATTAAAGAAACTTTCAAAGAGTAAACCATTTATAACCCCGACGAATTTCGAGGGCGAAATTCATTTTAAGGGGGGTAGAATGTAACAGCCCAAGATTTTATAAAAAAATATATTCTTTTTAATTTTATTAATGTCTTGTGTTGTACGCTACACCAAAAGGAGCTTGCAAAACACACATCATTGACTTTCCTTGCATTACACGCAATCGCGACCTTCCTCGATAGCGTGTGTAATACGCAATACTGAGTTTCATTAAACAACGATATGCTATTAAAATATTATTAAAACTAGCCGTTATGAATAGTAATAACCACTTTTTAAAATTCTATAAATCTTATTTTTCAAAATGAACTTCATTTTTGGATTCGGAATATCGAAATTAGCTTAGGTTGAAATTTTGGTGATTTTCGGATAACTTTCATATTTTGATGAATAGTGAAAATTACTAAATTATAATTAAAAACAACTTTTTAATCGAAATAATTAATAGTGATAAATCATTAATTTGAGAGGTTTTAAAGTATATTTAGAATATATTTTTAAAATTTAATACAATGTTGGTCATTGGATGTAATTTCACATTTAAACTAGACATAAACAAGTGTCAATCTTTTGATAGATATTGTTTCTTAAAAACACGCTATTTGTTTTAACCGCGGGATTTAATTATAAAATTAATTAATGCAACTTTTATGTTATGAATTTGGTAAAATAGACTTCATTTTTGAATTCGGAATATGAAATATAGCTTGGGATGAAATTTTGGCATCGTTCTGAAAAACATCAAATTTTGATGAATAGTGAAACTACTAAGTGGTAGGTTAAAAACTGAATTTTGCATAAAACTTAATTTTACCGCTTCTGTGAATGGAATTTCGAAAATCCGAGAGACACGGTTAATATCAAGGACTAAAATGTGGTTCAATGAAATGAAAATAATTTTTTGGTGAATAGTAACTTTTTACTTTTTTTTCCCGCGGTTAATAGTAAATAGGGTAACTAAGGGTAAATATGATATTAATATTACCCTAACACATGTCCTAATTCTATTGGACAAGTGTAATTCGACCAAAAACAAACTTAGGAATAAAATATGACCATTTAGGCCCACTTGGATTAGATTAGGACATTTATTATTAATTTATTTAAAGAAGGGTTAAATTAGTTAAAATCAAAGTTTAATAAGTAAATCATTTATAATATGGGGTTATACATAAGATAAATTCGATTGTAAATATTAATTAGAAAGCTAAAAAGATTTCCTACATGATGGTATTTTATTTGTAATTTTTAGACATCAAATAATTTAATTTATTTATGACACAAAGATGATGCAGTAATTATCTTATTAATGAAATATTGACATAATTGATAATATAAATACCAAAATAAATGTAATGTAAGACTTTTTATGAATTACACTAATTTTATAGGTTACTATAATATATTAATGTTTATTTAATCAACTTGGTTCGAACATATAATTCTTTTATGACTTTCACAAAAATCATATATCAAATAGTGTCAAAATTGACACAAAATAGTTTTTAAATCAAATATTATATTATTAATTGTTATTTTATTCCTAAAAATCTAAGGTTCGGACAAATGACTTAGATAAGGATATATATATTAATAATAAACAATTTGGGGTTCGTTTGGCATGTTATAGTAAGTTTATTAACCATATAGTGAAAGAAAACAAAAAGACATGGTAAAAGTTAAATTATTTAACTTAGAGTTAAATCTAATTGATAAGGTTAAAATAATACCCTAAACTTGTATAAATCTTATTGGTTGATAGGATTTCGACCCATCCCCACCTTATCTTAGAAATAAGACCCTTTGGAGCCATTATAAACCGATTTTGACTTTAATATAAAATAATATTTTGAGATATTCCTAAGGTGCCCCTCTCCTCCCTTATAAAAGGGCACCTCCTCCCCCTCCTCCTCACACCAAATTGAGCACTCAAGCTCGGCCAACCCCTGCCATTTTCTCCTCTCCACTTCCCTATAATAATCCTAGAGGTCCTGGTCTTCTTCAAAGACCAATCTTAGTTCCCTAAGTGGAGGATTCAAAGAGGCGTTCCAAAGAAGAGGTAATATCCATTACCGATCTTTTCAATTTCTTTCTTCTTCAACTTCTTCTTCTTTAGTTGTTTCATGATAAAGTAATAACATCAGTATTACTTACATACTGATATGTTATTATAAATATGAAACAACCCTAATTCACCTTCTATCCATCCTATGGAAAAATGAAATCACCGCGCGTGCGTACGTACGGAATACCGTCTCCACGCCGTGGTGTAATCTATTTTCCACCATCACCTTACAAGGATGGGTATAATGGTGTAATGAGTAACTATATATGATTATTATGAAGTAATATTGATACTTAAATAATATATATATACTCCAATACAATTCCACGATCATAGGAACGATATCATCACTCGTGCGTACGTACGGAATACCGTCTCCACGCTGTGGTGTAATCTATTTTCCACCACCCCCTTACATGGATGGGTATAGTGGTGTAAAGAATAACTATACATAGTTATTACAACATCATATTGATTCTGATATATTGTATAATACACTCCAATTCAATTCAATATTTATAGAAATGATATCATCGCTCGTGCGTATGTACGGAATACCGTCTCCACGACACGATGAGATTCATTCTCCATGTTAACCATTTAAGAATGATTATAATGTATATATAAGAAATAATAATGAAATATATGACATTATAAAGCTACTGGATTTATGTTTATATATACATATGTATGTCATCTACTTACTTCCATTTCAAGACAATAAGGAAAGGAAAACAGCGTTCATGCGTACGTACGAACTACTGTCTCCATGAATGGTGTTTTTCATTTTATTTATCTACCTATTATATATATATATATACTGAATATATATGATATATAAATCATATTTTATATTCTGGAAGTAAGTAAATCATGATATAAGTAATAATGATGTCAAGAACAACAAGTCAAAACACCTACGATAAATGAAACGATTTTACCCAAAACGCTTCTTTAACATGGAATTTACAAAAGAACGGGTAATATAATGTCATAAGTGAACCATATATGATATCATAACAATTAATATGATTCTGTAATAAGTCAATAACATGATTTAAATCATTATACAGGAGGTTCGGACACTTACAAAGCAAGTCGGACCTAAGGTAAGGGAAATATCACAATCTCATTTTTATCCGAGATTGTTTATTCGTAAGTATTTACTGGGGTGTATTTTATCATCCACATCCATGTTTACTCAATATGTAATATTATTTCCATCCACCTAAAATAGTTTAAATCCATTTTTACCCTTCGGTGAGTTTTTAGTAATACGTATGAAAGGAATCTTTTGTCGTTTTTCGTACGAGGTACTTTTTGACTTTTCCGACAAAAGTACGAAGAATGTTTTTTTTAACTTATACGGCACGAACGGATTTCTACTGTTTTATAAAGCCTTATTTTCATGAAGCTTCCTCTAAAAGATTTCATGACTATTTTCAATAAAATCTCTTTCTTTTAAAATTGCATGATGTTTTGTGAAAAGAAATTGATTTTGAAGAAGAAAGGATATTTTCCTCAAGAATTCAATTCAAGTGTTTTATCAAAATTATTTTCCATATAAGATAATAAAGGGTTCTGTTTCTATCCATATTTTTTACATTGATTTGACTATGTTGTGATGGAATTATGTTTATGAATACCTTTATCTTATATGAATGGTTTTATGATGTCATGTTGTTTAAGAATCCCATTTTTATTACATGGGTTATGCAATGATGTATGATTTATGATTTTGTGGCACACATAAGAAAGGATTCATTAAGAGATGGGTGGGACCTATATCCCCCTCCAATGCATTGGGTAAAGATTTTATATCTCATGAGATTGACATGGCTGGAATGGTAGGTTATACCGGTTCAGTGAAACAGGACTGAAACGAGGATTACTCGATTCAGAAAGGGACTTTGTCCACTAAGATAGTCTTGGCAATGAGTCTTGACTAACAAGAAATGATTCTCTATGATTATGTGTGTATGCCACAATGAGTAATGTTTTAAGTTATGATTTCATTTCACTACTATGATTTATCCCATGTTATGAAATTATGCTCTCTTTTGCAGGTTAAGATTTCCAAAAATGTTATGTTCTTATGAAAATTATGTGATTGATATTTATTTTGTTTACCCTTACTGAGCATTTGAGCTCACCCTTTTATGTTTTATTTTCCCCAGGACATAAAGAAAGGTTTTAGGTAAAAAAAAGGAAGATCTTTATGGGAGATGTTGAAGATCTTTCCCCACGATTAGACGATTTTATTCCGAGTTTCCAAAGACACTAAACTATTACGGTCCTTGTGTGTGTGTTTTTGTTATGTACTAAGTATTCCGCAAATGTAATGTAATGTCCATGTACGTCAGGCTACGGGTCTCTACAATGGTGGAATGGAGATTTCCAGGAGATGGGGCTGGACCCGAAGCCTAGAAATTCGGGTGGTCCTACATATCCCATAAGGATGGGAATCATGCCACATGTAGTTCTCAAGATGTAGTTTAATGCCATGCAGGATGAAGAGGGGAGTAGGATACCTCTACACAAAGGAGGTGTATGGTATGGAGAATAAACTGAAGTGAATGAGGACATAATCAACAGCGAACATGAATGCACTTAGCCACTTGCTGTTATTTGTGCACCCAGTCTGAAGAAACAATTCAACACCTTTTCTTTGCCTAAATTTTCTCTTGTAGATTGTGGGATCATTTTCAAGATTTAATTGGGACTCCGTTATCATTGAAAAGTCTTGATGATTTCATGAACTCGGTCACTATATCTGGTCAAAGTGAGCAGGTTTTTTCACTTCTTCTCACTGCTATTGCAGAAGCTTTTTCTCAGATTTGGAGGTCGCGAAATCAGGTCATTTTTGAAAACTGCAGGCCTTCTTTAAAGGCTGGTCTGACTGTTGTTTACAGGGATGTGCATGATTATTATAAGATACAAACAGGTACAAAGAATAATAATATTTCTGATCTCATAATGCTGAAAACGCTTGGGGTGTCTGGTAGGTTCAAGAATCTATTGATTTTGAAATTGATTAGATGGATTCCTCCCATTTCATCATGGTTGAAAGTGAATGTTGATGGTGAGGAATCTGGTACACCAGGATCTTCTAGGTGTGGTGGGGTGTTCTGTAACCATCAGGGTTTCGTTAAGGGCTGCTTCTACCATTATATCGGAATTGGCTCTGCGCTTGAAGTTGAATTATGGGACATGATTAAAGTTGTCAACTATGTTGTCCGCCATGATTGGAGGCACCTATGCGTAGAATCTGACTCAAGTACAGCGGTGCACATTCTGCGGGAAAGGTCCAGCGATGTTCCTTGGAGGATTCTACCATCATGGATTGCATGCATGTGTCTCCTTGATGGTCTTCAACTGGATGTCAACCATGTTTATAGAGAAGCAAACCAAGTTGCTGATGCTCTATCCATGAGGGCGGGCATGGAGGACTCCTCATGATGGTCCTTTGTCATCCTGGAATTTTTCTCACATATTATTGATTTGGACGTGCATCGTATGCTCTATTCTTGCCTTTGTAAACCCCCTTACGCTACCACTTTTTCAGTTTTTAAATTTTTTTTAAGGGGTTGGCTTTGTCCAGATCCTGGACCTGCTTTTAGATAGTGTGTTTTAGTGGTGTGTCACAAACTATATTTTCGTATCCTTATCCACGTTTTATGTCGCCCTTCTATTAAGAGTATTAGAATATTCTTGGAACCCATCTAATTATGAGAAAAACTTTTCACCCACAGACATACGGTAAATCGAAACATATTATCCAGGTGCTAGAGGACATGTGGAGGGAAGGTGTCCTATAATTTGTTGGATTTTTGGAGAAACACATATATCACATTGTGTTACCCTATAATAATAGTAATCATTTGACAATTTATATATAACCATATGTGTCACTCTAAGTTATTCCAGGTAGATACCCATTATTTTGGATAGAGTAAAGAGAATTAGAGTTTTTAAGCCTGAGTCTAATGCAGGAGATATCATAGTTGTTTTAGATGATTCAGAAATGTATGTCCATATCTTATATTTGGATAAAGTTTTCTTTTGATCAAATTTGTCGACCTGATGACTTTAAAAAGGGTGATCATGTTTTCCTTCAGGTCTCCCCATGGTTGGGTTACCATTGGATTAAAAAACTGGTTATGTTTGTTCCTAGATACAAGGTAATTTTAGTTGTTATGGATATGATCATATAGGTGGTGTACCGATTGGATCTACCATTGTTGTATATTGTCATGAACAATGTTTTTCACGTGTCTCCGCATTGATAGTATCACCCCCTCCCATATCATGTGATCAATTTTGATGATGTCCATATTGTGTTTGATTCATCTTTTGGGGAGCATCTGGTTCATATTGAGGATCATAGTGGGAAGGTATTTTGAGGTAACACCGTATTTTTTATTCGAGTGTTCTAGAGGTATTGAAGAATTATGGATTAAGCTTGAGATGGGGAGGTAGATATATTGGCCTAGTGTCTCATACATTTTAACGAATAGTATTAGTGATGCTTCATAGTGAAACTTGAGGATGAGGTGTCATAAGGTGGGGAGGTTTTAAGATCACAATCCTTCAAGACATTATGTCTTTATTTAAATTATGGATTAGTTCCTTTATTTTTGTGAATAAAATTATTTTCGATAATACGCGGAGTTTGGGGCGATTTGGGGATTCTGGATGTCACTGAGGGGGAAGAGAGGCCATCTATTGAACAATGTGTGGTTGGCATATGGTTTGATATAACCATTCATTGTATCCCTTGAGAACATGAATCGAGGCCCATTAGACGTAGGAAGGTTCTTGGTTACGACACAATTTTCCAAACTGTGCAAGTGTCACATCCTAACCATGCAGCCAGATCTTCCACTAGAATAGAGGTAGTTTTATGACCTCCACATGGTCTGTAAAAGCATTTGGGTTGACCTTATAGACTATGTGGATTTTCCCCCAATTGGATGGATGGAGAGACATGGTTGGATCATGATTTTTTAGACCATGTCGTGAAACCATTGTCCCTTTAAAAATGAGTGAAATTATCATTTTCTGCCTCGATCCTTAATTTTTATTACCAAATATTCAGCATAACTTCACCCTATAATATTTAGATGAATAAATTCTTCTGATCAAGATTCCCAAGGGTCTTTCTCCCTCAATTCTTGGCATTCAGAGTGAGGATTGGTGCAAATTGAAGATCTTTATGAGTCTAAAACTCCTCTTTCATATATGATATAGAATCGGTCATGTATAATTAGTCGAAGTATTTTAATGTCTCTAAAACCCCATTTTTAAATTATATTCTATGTTGGGTATCTGAAATATGATTGTGTTTTAATCAAGGGATAAGGATGAGTGACCATTAACCTATAATCTTCAAGGTGGTGGTCTAAAATTTTTAACCCAATGTCTTGAAGTTTTTCATGTGTGTGTGGTTGTGTTGTTGTACTGTTTTTCTTTCTATTTGGTATCCATAGTGGGAAATGATAATTAGATTAAATTAATGATGAACTAAACCCCTTCTGAACCATATGGGTATGTTTAGGTTCATTAAACTGGGCTAATGTTCACCCATGGGGTGTTCCACTCCCTTGAACATGAAATTGTATTGTAAAATAAGATGTTGAAGGGTTTATGAGATATAAAATATTATAATTATTCCAAACATGTTAACCTGGGTTTACGAAATGAAGCAAATGATGATTGTGTTTATCTTGTTAACATAGAATATGGAGTATTTATCCTATCATTGATGTATTAAATGTGTTATGGCACATTAATGGTAAATGTGTTAAATGGTTTAACAATAATGATCTTGTGAATAACTAGTATTAGTGGGGTATTAAACTTAGTATCTAAACCCATGGTCTAGGATACACTAAGGATCTAGTCCCCACCCTAGTATTAAATGGTTTAGGATATTATGTTGAGGCACTATACTCCTAATGAATTCATATGATATGATTACCTGGAATGAGGCTCCTAGGTAAGTTGAAATGTATTATTTTGTGAAATGAACATACCATTGATGTAGGAAACATGATTCATGTTCTATGTTTGTTTAGTTGAATATAATAGACTGAATAATCATTACATAATACGGGTAACACATGTAATTATTGATGGTGGTGTCCAATTTCAATCCTGTTAATTAATGGAACCTAGATTTTCTTTTTTCACATTTTTATTCATAATAGTTATTCCTACACTATTAAGAATGGATATTATTTAGATATTATTTTTTGGAAGTCTAAGTAGTTTTATTCACACCCTTATCAGGTCATTTTTGGGTAACTGAGAAAATTTCATGGTTTGATGTTAGGAAAAGGGTAATGACCCAATGCATGATGGTTGATTTGGGACTCATGTATGTGCATGGATGAGGGAACTAGACATAGTTTGAGGACCTATTTTCTTTATTAATCATCATTTTTTTATTTTTGGTTTTCCTATACATTGTCATTTTAAGACATGAAATTTCATATTTACTATTTTGTTTTGGCCATGTACCCTGTTTTGGGAAATTAATTTTTTATGCATGTTTATTTTTTGTAATGATTTAATTATTTTTCATTTCATATATTGTAGATTACATGAAAAATAGGGTATAGTCTCCCCACATGTATCATTATACCATAACTACTTTTCAATATAATCTAGAATACAAGGATTTATTCCTGATGTTATGTGGCACACCATCTCAGGGGACTAGTTAAGTGGCATACGGTCAAGGATTTCACAATCTATCAATGTAAACAGTAATGAGAAACAAATATAAGATATAGAACTAAAATAAGGAGGTCATAACTGCTTCTGATATTAACCTTGATTGTGATATAATGATATCTTTTTTGAAACCTATATTTATTCTATATATACAAAATTTGAAGAAGGATTTATTTGATGATGATCATAGTTCATCATTCACTATTCATCTATGAATTATGAAGATGTATAGTTATCCAAAATATTATTTATGTTGGTAAACACTTAAGATAGGTATTTTAGAGTATGTATCATGGTCCTTGGTATATTATAAATTTAAGGATTAGAGACAACATTTAAATTGGATACTGCAACCATTACATATAAAGCAATGTAAATATGAAAAATATTTCCATGGATTTTCCAATCAAACTCCCCATTAAATCTTAATCAAAAATATTATTTCTTTTTTTTGATCTCCTTACAAATACAGTACACATAATTTCAATCCGAAAAAATTTCTCTGTTAATTATATTTCCTTATTATATATTATGTAAATGGTAAGGATTCATGGAGTATACCATTTTTTTGTATTCATAGGGAACTGAGGATTAAATTGATGTTTTGGGGATGTCTACAGAAATCTCCAGATTTAAAGATGGGTTTTAGTAGTAATTATCATCCCTAGATAGATGGATAGTCTAAAAAAATTATTCAAACCATAGGGGATAAATATATTGTCATTTTATCTCTACGATTAAACGGAAAAAAATCTGAGATCTTTTTAGTAGCACATCAAAATACCCTAGATTCAAAAAGAAATTTATTCCTACAGTCGTCATGAAATTATGGAATTTCAAGTTTATAAGAAAGAATTCTATTGAATTTATAAATGAAAAAAGATATTGAAATCTAGAATGAAAGGAAATATTATCCCTATGTATATTTTTCTCTTATATATTATTGATCATATTAGTAACATAGTACACCTTTTGGGACTTCTACTAAACCTCACCCAAATTTACAACATGTTCTATGAATCTCTCAAGAGGAAGTATATACCAGATACATCATAGATACTTAAACCATTGTCTATACCATTGGAGAATGATATTTCATAGGAATAAAAACAAGTATTAATTAATGATATTAGAGATACAGTGCTATAGAATCTGACTACTCATATGGTAAAAGTTCCCTCTTGGAATCTGAATTTTGAAGACGAAACTTTGAAATATGAGTATTTGATGAGGTCGGATTATTCATAGTTGTTTGGATTGCAATGGTCAAATTTAAAGGGATAAATTATCTTAATGGTGTTATAATTAAACACTGTAATATTTTATAATATATAACTCTTTAAATAAATTTAATTTATTCGATAGCATGTGAAACACACAAACCTGAGTATAAATGAATTGTATCCTAGTACCCCATTATAACATAACCATTAAATTGGATGACAGAATACAAATAACTATATTTTAAAAACTATGTATAACAATATTAAATAAAAATATATATTGATTAATAAATATTCAATTTTTTTGAAATGGTTTTTATATGCTTTAGAAATACATTTTTTAAAATGTTTTCTATTTATTGTTTCAAAAACTAATATAATTAAACTGTGCCACCTACATAAAAAATTATTTTAAAAAATTATTTTTTCAATTATATTGTAAAAATTAAAATAAAATTATTTTTTGTGAATTTAAAAAATAATAATTTTCTGATGATTAGTGAATAGTGATTTTTAAAGAAAACTATCTTTTCATTTCAATAATGTACACAGTTCCATTATATTTTAATTTTCATAAATGTAACATTAGTTTATTTATATTACTATTAATCTATTTATGTTAATTTTAATTAAATTTATGCTTTATTATGGAAAAAAAACATTTGATACTATAGAAAAAAAATTGTAAAACACATTTTCATCATGTTTTGAGGGATAATTTTAAATTTAATTTTTTCCCTTATATAAATTGAATCAATAAAAATGGATTCAATATTCAAAATCATGTGATCCAAATTTGGTAAATAGGTCCAATTTTTATCGATATGTATAGTTACCATAGTAAATTTTTGTCACCATCATAAAAGTGTAGTGGGATAATTAAAGTTAAAACTAATCAGGTAAGGATAAAAATTCATTAAAACACATTCCTATATTTTATTAGATGAGTGTATTACCTCTATAAACATCGAAAATTACAAATATAAACTTTTTTTCATTTAAAATTGATGTTGGCATCAATAATATTTAACAAAAAGATAATGTAAAAAATGAAACATTATTGATTTTAATATTTATAATATTTTGGGATAGGTATAAAATGTCATATGTCTAAATGGTTTTTTCAAATATGAGTTAATATATTTTTTTTTTGTTAATTTATTTTAAATTTATATTGATAAAATCATCATCTTAAATTTTTACTCAACATTGATATATTCCCTATGAAATATGTATAAAAGGTTATGTAAATTATTAGAAAAAAATACTAAATTAATATTTTTTATGTGATTTATAGTTTTCCAATATTTTTATAGATAAATATAACTTTTTATAATTATGTGAAAGGTTTAAATTATAATCCCATATCGTTCATGATTATTTCATAGTAAATTGTTGTGAATAATGTCAACACTGAAATTAATAACTTTTTTAATTAGATAATATAATATTAAATGATTTAAAATGCATAAAATTCCTACATTTGATCAACTGAATGTGATACAATTGAAAATACGAACCATGGTCCATATTTTATATCTGTGTCCTAAATCCAATTCCATTATGGAATTTCATTACCATTTTATGTATACAGTTAGATATATAAATTTGTTTATTCTTAACACAATAGTATTGATACTACTTGATACAATATTTACATTTTAATTTTATATGATTACTATCATAGTATCTCAACTTTATCATTATAGATTTTATATACTATAACCATTAATATGACATGTAATCTAAGGAAATTACAATTTAATCAATGGATTCATGAGTATGGAAATAATTATGGGATGAATAAATATATGTATTTATTATATGATATACATGTATTGGTAATTAAGGTAAATAAAGGAGTTGGGTCTAGGGAACCCACTCACAAGAATCCCGATTTCAATACAGGAAATTTCTAATAAGTCTCTTCCCTCTTTCTCTCATATATGTATAATACTTCTTCTAAGATATGGATTTTAGCAATGAATCAACAGAATTATCATTTATGGATTCTTTTTTAGTCATGAATTCACCTCTTTAATTGAAATCCCTTAAGATATAAATCTTCAAAAGTATTTTCTTTGTCCTCTTTTTTGACCTGGCCTCCTTGGAAGGAACTAATATTGTAGTATTATCATAGTATACAAAAAAGAGTATATATTGTGTGGTATAAAACCAAGCATAGAAACAAATAAAAATATCCAAACTACTTCATTATCTCCAACAAATCCCACTATATACATGGATTAATATAAAATTGGTGACCATTGACTAATTCGATCTTTTCCTACTCTTAGCACCGCCATTCAAGAAAAACACATATCCTGATTATGATTTTATGTCATCGTGATATTTTTGGAAGCAAGCCTCTATTTGTCCCCTAATGACCAGATCCTCATCTAGTTCATACAAATGGAATATCACCTATATACGCCTAATGTACTTTTGCATAGTTGTTTCAAATTCTCAATACAACTCTCATATATTTTGTTGATATCTTATCACAATGCTTAATGGTAAGGAAAAATAATACCAATTTCATTTCATGGAATACAAGATAGATCCCACTACAAAATTATAAGGGATTATAACTGTTTTTTAATCTCCTCATATGTTTTTGGATGCATTTCTTAGAGGGATCAATTCCATGTGATGTGGGAAACAATACTCTCTTGGATTGTTGCATATTGTATATTTTCAATACCTTCTCAATATTTTTACATTGAATTAGCCCATAAATACTATAATATATGTCTCTAAACATATTGATCCCAATAATATAGGCTACTTTACCTAATTATTTCATGGATAAGCATTCATCTAACAAAGACTACATATAATGTATGACTTTCACTTCATTTCCACTGAAAAATATGTCATTGAAATATTATACCTAAAAAATGAAACCCCCTCTAACATTATTGTAGAAGCATGGATTGCTTTCATTATTAATTAAACCAAATTCTCATATATCATTATCAAAATGATCATTACAGGGTTTTGATTCCTATTTTAATCCATAAACGGATCGATATAGCCTCCATACCTTATTTCCACTATTTGATGGTATAAAACATTTTAGATGTGTTATATTTATTAATTCAACAAACATACCATTTATATAAAGCATATTTGATATTTATTTACTAAATATCCTAATTATGGTACGGTATTACTTCATGTAATATCATATGGATTTCATTATTTTTATTAGAGATAAGGATTCATCATTTTCGATACCATGACATTTCATAAAACCCATCACTACTAGTTAAGCCTTATATGTACTCAATTGACTATATATGTCCATATCATTCATAAATACCCATTTACACCCAATAGGTTTTATATTATCTAGTGGTTTTACCAAAATCCAAACACGAATTTTGTATATATACTCCATTTAAAAAAAATATTCTCTTCATTTATTAGTATCATTTTCATATACATATTTTTTATAGTTTAGAAGTTTATCATTCTCTAGTAGAAATAATTTACCTAAATCAGGGACAAGAAAAACATATCTCCTTGGTTCTCTAACCTCTCTAGAATGACTTTGAAATAATTTTGTCTTGGGAAATTCTTCCAATCACACATTCCATGTGGAGATTATTTCTTTACCAACACTTATGAATATGGAACATAATCTGTATAAAATTTTTTATTTATACCTCTATTTACATTGAAAATTTGTTACATTTCTATAATGTTTTCATTCCTTGACACAACAACATTTTTATCTAAAGGGGTATATAGGTAATATCCATAATTATTATTATGATTAACTTTAAATATGAACTTCATGATTGGATATTCTAATTTCTTAATAGGTATAGTCATCAAAAAATACTCTCATCCCCATACACATATATGTGAATGACAAGGCTCGCCTATGCACCTCAACTGATAGATAATCCCATATCCTCCTTTAGTTAGTTCACATTTTAGTGTAAATGCCATAGTCTTCAATTCATATCCCTTAATGAAAAATTTTAGAGTTCCATGACCCATCATAAATATGATTATGCTAAGAATTATATGTTTCCTCCATTAAATAACATCATTACAATTATGTGTATAAGGATTGAGTTGGAAAACTATCCCACTCTCCATTAGATGATCGATGAAACCTTGTATAATACATTCTCCACCACTTTCTGAGCCATATTTCATAATATTCTTACCACGTTACATTTTATACTTCTTTCAGATATTCCTTCTTCCTTCAAATGAAATATATCAGATATCTCATTAAGTAGATATATCCATATCTTCTACAGTTAGTAGTAAAAGTAATTAATTATGAAAAAACCATCTATTTCCTTGACAATAAATAGACCACATACATTAGTATGAACCAATTCAAATGGTTCATTGGTTCTTTATCCCATCCTATTGAAATTTTCATTGTTTAATTGAACTTCTTAATAAGTGTTACATATATCAGGGGTTTATCTCAATATAGTATAAATAAAATTGTTTATGTTTTGTACTTCAATAACTATCAAATACATGACCTAACTTAATGTTCCCCAAGTGGGTAAGATGTGATTCATTATCACAAGATTTTTAATTGATATCCAAAACAATGTTTTCTATGTCATTTATATACAATACATTTTTAATAAGTTCCATACCATAACTAATGTTGTCATTATACATAATAAATCATGCATTTAGAATCATTAATCAAAATACCAAAGTGTATATACTCAAAACTATGATTATATTTCTAGTAATATATGATACATAATAATAAATATTTATTACAAGAACCATTCCACTAGGAAAATTAAATTTATAATCTCCCACAGCCAATTGTTATACTCTTGAACCATTTTTATCTCAAAGTTCCACCTCATATTTTTTGACCTTATTGAATCTACCTAGTTCCTATATTTTTATTAAAATATTTTAACTATATTTTGTATCAAATATCCAACTTATATATAAAGAGAAATTAAATTTAATTAAAAACATACCTATAGTGGAATCATCTCCTTGCTTCCCCTTCAAAATTGTTCAATTCATCTTCTAGTGGGCATTATTTCTACAATAAAAGTAGAGTTCCTCCTTTTATTTTCTCTGTAATTTTATTTTAGGATTCTTTTAAGGGAAGTGCATTAGTTTATTTTACATAGACTTATCCCTTGAAACCTTATAATTTTATTTCATCATCTTTTTCATCACAAGAAATTAAGAATTATAATTATTTATATCCTTATCATAATGGAGAACAAAATCCAATCACAATGGAGTAACTTATTCTTCTTTTATATAATATAATTTACAAAATTAAGTTATGGTGTGAAGATGGAATAATGATGTATGTTTCTTGTTCTTGGTTCAGTTTGATCCCAAGGGACTCATTTCTCTCAATGTATTTGATAATCATGAGTATATAAGACCCTTCTTAATTCCTTTCTTCTATACAACTTCTATAAAATTAACTAGATATCTCATATCACCCTTTTTTGATATCTCATGTGGTATAACTCTTAGTGATATGATATTATTTGAAAAGAATATTTGTCTTCATGCATTTTATCAGCTCAATGGACATAGATGAAAACATGAAGCACTAAACATCTAGCGCATCATCCATATGCTCATTGTATTTATCTTTATCTTCATTTCATTCTCCCTAATGAGTATTAATTATAATTAATGAATCCAAAACATAAATATTCTTCTCTTTTCACAGTACTATGCACATGCGCATATACCCCTCCAAACAGTTATGGATAGTTATGATATTATTTTTATTCAATATTGATCATAATTAAATTGAATTGTTTGATTTTTAAAATTTATTTATAAAAAATAAATAGAAAATATTATTAAATTATCTATATTACCATGATAAATTTTCTAATTATTAATTTAAAATGTTTTCAACTATTCTGTCAAATCCTAGAAGACCTCAGCAACTAGATTTCAGAAAACATAGTCTCTTATGTATTAAAGTGTTAATGATCCTTAAAATTTTATTTATTTCCCATGCTATAGAATTTAAACTAATTTGATAGTCTTACGTAGGCTATTTAATAGAAAATCATTTTAACTCACATGTATTGTATATGTTGAGTGGCATATAACCTCATTTAATAGATTACCTTATAATTCTCAACACATAACCTATAAAGTTTTGATAAGCTAGGTATTGATACACATTTCATTCCAACAATAGTTAAGTCACCCCACCACACTCATAAGAACTCCTTGGTATTATGATACACCCTCAAATATATCTTAAAATAACTATTAATAGTTTGTTGTGTCCAAATTGAAGTGATGGAATTCATTTATTCACTTAGTTTTTTCTTTTACAGATTTATTAATTTAATATCAAAAAATGAAATCCATTAAAATTTAATATTATTGTTCTATGTGATATCACTCACAACAAAACCATTAATATTATGTACAAATTTACCCCAAAAATGTTCATTTTGATCTATAAATATTTTTCAATGAATATAATCTTAAATATATGTCATATGGTTTAGATACATTACACTAATGGGACACATATAATGTTTTAATATCATGTGTTGGCATCTTATAATCATTTAGGCATCTTATCATGAAGTTATCACTTGGTGATATGGATTATATAAGATTGTTAGGACTTAATAAAAAATAGTAATAACACATTTTTGAGGTGTAACTGGTTGTTTTCATCAACAAGAATGTGAATCAGTCACTTGAATTGAAATAATTATTAATTTTTATCATTTTATAATGATTATTGAAGTAATAAAAAATATTGACATTGGATTTATTGTGATTATCATGTGTTGGGTGAATTGTTGGTGGTATGGTTATGGTTGAATTATCAAGAGAGAATTTTTCACTCTTGAGTTAAGGAAGAGATATCTCATGGGCCTAGTTTGACAAATATGTTAATACCTTAATTAAATAAGTTTTCATAGCACAAAAATGTAATTATACACACTAATGTAATTAATTATATAAAGCACTAAAACTGTGATGATAGAACTATTCATCTATATTTTTGACATATATAAAGTCAAAGAGATTATATTATAGATAGTGTATTCATATGAGATAATTGATGATGTGAAGTTCCTTAACTCTTTATGGTCAAAATGGGTTTCTAGTCACAACTATTTTCCTATAATTTAGTCTCATTTCAATAGGTATAAAAACTGATAGGATAAAACACTAAGTGTGTCTAAATGGTCTACCTATCTAGATGAATATGATTTTAGGCTTAGTGGGACCCACATGCGGGGGGGGGGGGGGGGTATGACAGTGAGTGATTGCAAGTAAAATATTCAATTTTGACATTAATTTTTAGAATAACGATGATTTAATTTATTTATCAAATTATTTATAGTTTTTTATCATATAATTGAATATGAAAAAAATATAGTTCTTCCAACAAACCTGAAATGTTCCTGGTTTGTAAATTTTTTTTGATATATTCTGATCATATTTAATGGTTAGTATTTTATTATGTAGCATGTTTTAGTTTTAAAGTCATGTGATAATTCTTTTTCACATGTATGAAAAGTTTAATTAATTAATTAGTTTTTACAAGTGTCTAAAATAAATTTTATTACTTTATATGGACCAATGTTAAATTTTAGAAATATAACCACGGTTTGAAAGATAATTGTAGCCTATTGAAATGATTAATCATCCATTTGAATGAATTATTTATATGTACAATACTCTCTCTCATGTTTATAGTGATAAGCCAATTGAAGGACATAGCTGGATTGGTCACACCTTCTCAATCGAGTCTATGTTCTTAACAAGATCAAAGGGACATTGTAAAGTTCTTCAATTTTCCACACTAGATCCTAAGAATAATTGATTCATGTTTCAAGAGTTGTGGTTCACAAGGGGAAGATATTTAGAATTTATATCTTTTCACATTTGATCTATTACATTCCAATGGTGTGTGAATCAAATGAATGATTACAAATAGAAAAGGTCCCATTTGCAGCTTCATTTGATTTTTTGAAATCCCTTATCTTTATTACACATTAATTTATGATTTATTACATAGTAATAAACATAATACAACAGAATATATCATCAATTTTATTATTTGTAAATTATAAACAAAGAATGACATTATGAACATGTGATACAACAACATTGTTAAAAACGTCATTAACATTCTTCTAATTTTATACCATTCTTACAACAAGATGTTATAACATGGGTACATGCATAAGAAAGGGGTGGAATATAAAACCCAAAAAGGGAATAATAAATAATAACATGAAGAGAGTATTAGATGTTATAAAATAGGGCATTCAATGGGATATAAAATGGGTGAGGATCATAAATATGAACAATGGGGAAATATATAGTAGGATAATTTAAAGGAAACATAGAAATGTTGAAATAACATTAAATATAACATCATATTAATAATTAATGGTTAACCACCATGATCTCTTAAAAAATTTTATGTGGAAAATATCTCATTCATGAAAAATAGAATTTCATAACACTAAAACATTAAAAAATTCATTAGAGTGCTATCAAAGTACACCTATAATGATCATATCATATACACGGATAATTGTGGCACATTGATCATATAACATAAGAACATATCACACTACATTTAATCCCATGATCAAGGAGTGGGAAATAAATACATGGAATTCCCCAATAAAATTGTATATGTATGTCTATGTGAATATAGTTGATAGGTAATAGTGAGGGTATTCCCAACACAAGTGTTTGGAATGGAAAATTGCAATAACCTTTTTGTATCATAACAATAGTGAATAAAGGTTCAAAAATGGGTCAACAGTAGATAAAGGGGTATCAAATCATTCTAGAATAATATGGAAAGTATGAGTGATATGAAAATATATATCCCTGCACTATTATTTGGATACTAAATGCATTTAATGGAGATTATTATTGAGTATTGTAGAGATGGTGAAGATCCATTACAAAATTTCAGTATTGTAACAAAATTGATAAATGAAATAATGAGAGGGAATAAATGATCTATCTTTTTTTTGGAAATCTATTGGATAGTATACAGACCTTTATAAATCCATTAAAACATAACCAATTGATATTCAAAATGATAAATTAAAATAAGGAAATTGAATTGAAGAAAAGGGAGAGGGGACCCTTATCATGAGAGGGTGATTCAAAAAAAATTGGGAGGAGCCTCTTGAATGATTCAGGTCACCTTGGGTAGATTATATAGTGGGTAGGGTAGAGTAAGGATGTAATGACCTCTCATTTTTAAAAAGTATTACTAGTTTTCTTTTTCAATATGAATAATTTTTTTCTCTTTGTAGATACCCACTATGGCCTAAGGAAGGACCAAGGATAGTTTGAGGCTTGTTTGGGGCCCAGTTTCCTAGAAAATGAGGAAACATTATAGGATACCCAGTTACTGAATGGATAGTACTAACTGTGTAGGGTAACCCTATGGGGAACCTTTTTATTAGAAGTGGGTTCCATGGTTTTCCTGTAACTATGAATCCTAAGGTATACACCCACGAAAAAAATGTAGACATCTTGGTAGTGGTTTTTTCATGGTTTTTACACGGTTATGGAAATTGTATTCCATAACTATGTGGGTTCCCTCCTTATATTATTAAGGGATCATGGTCTACACATGGTTTGACCAAACCCTATAGAAAAACTGTGCCCCTAGTATTCCGAGTAAATTTACCAAAATATCCTTAATGAAATTATAAAATAAATCCTCTTTTATCCCTTTAGTTTCATCCATCATTTAGGAGGTTCTCCTACTCTATGGGTTCATCAACCTCTCAATATTGTCTTGGATTACGTTTCTCATAAATATTCTAAATCCTAATCCATTTTATATATTAGATAGCTTGAGGTATAATCTTGAATCCTATTGTTTTCTGTTTTAGTTTCTCTACTTATCAATTATGATGTTTAGGTGCAATCTCATTTTCCATTTTTTTAGGGTGTTCGCCCATTTTTCATTTTTCTGCACAAACAATAAAATATGAAGCTGATAACACATTAGGATTATTCTAAATCCATAAATTAGGTGGTATATATTTTATTCCTCCAATCTATGATGTTTTCATAATCTTTCCATTATTCTCTACGCTGACCATTTGCATGTATTTCCATAAAATGAGTTCATTGATTCTAAATAATTGTGGTATGTTATTACACTTCCATTGAGCCTTATTAGGTTATTATAGAATGTAAAACTTATCTATATCTACATGTTTGGTGTTCCAACATGGAAATGACCTTTATATTTAATTTAGTAAATGGACTGAACACCTCTTAAGTGTTTATCTTGGGTTTTAAATTGAATTTCCATTTATATTTAAAGATTAATGAACCATGGAACATCTAAAGAGTGTTTCTAAAATAATAAATGCGATTTATATTTGATTATATTTTATAAAAGGACCAACCACCTTTTAAGAGGTTTGGAATGCCGTGATTATAATTAAAAATTCCCACAACCTATTAAATATCTTGTTAAAGTGGAATAGAATTTGGTGTAAAAACCATGCCTCGTCTTTTTCAATAATGAACATGAATAAATGAATTATGACTCCCCTTATTTATATTAAAATTGATGATTACGATAATAAATAGGTGACCCCTCAGTTTAATATATTATTATTACTACTCCATTTCTATTGGCATTGGAATGTATGTTAAGATACATGTTGAGCATGACGATTAACTATACCTTACATCAGGTGTTGAGCTTGAAGTCTCTCACTATTATAATATTATCTAGGATATGGGTATTATGTTCCACATTACTATGTTTGTGAGTTATTAATGATGTATCACCCCACTTATCTAGAGTGTTGAGTATAATGAATCACATTCATTATAAGATTCAAGGCATGTACCCTCTATTGGATCATAAAGCTCATTAGATTGGCATAGGTGTCTGAGTTACTCCATGGTCTAGCTAGCCCCTAGTATCATAGTATATTAATATTTTGATACATTTGTACTTTTTACATATAGGTAGATATATTACACAACTATTCTATATATATATTTATACTATATATATGTATGGTTGCAGATCAGACTCATTAAGACCTATGTCAATGTAGGTGAAGTTACCATGTGTCTTGTAGGAACCTAATATAGCTATTATTTACTTATTTATAACATTTATTATTATAAAATTATACCAACAAACTACTTACCTACGTACACTACCTGGATAACTTCTATACACCATTAGTGGTGGCCTATTGGGATTTTATCTCCCACCCTACTCAAGACACCTTTTGTACCGAAGTATATTACATGTTTGCCAGTATATATTTAGTTAGGTACTATACAATAGATTCTTCATAGTATTTATTTATAGTTGGAGAATGGTAATAGATGAATGATATTATTATTGTGATGCTAGAGGATCAGTATTTTGTCCTTTTTTATTTTTGTATAGTATACTATTTATTTATTTATTTTTTGATCCCCTTTTTATATAATCATTCAATGACATAATGTTGTATCTAACTTATCCTTTTTATTTTGATGTTATTATTTATTTTCATATTTATTTATAATTTTGTGGTTATTTATTATATCTGTTTTATTCTCATTTCCTCTACTATGGTTTATTGGTCTTGTTGTCATATTTTCTTCTATATATGATTTTTATGTTGAATATTATATATTTTATTAACTATTCTACTGTGATATGAGGATATAGTCTCCCTACTATACCACATTTACACCATAATTAATATTTGGCAACATCTAGCATATAAGGATGCATGTATGAGGCCATGTGATCCCCTAGCTCAGGCACGAATTAAATGGAATCTGGGTTGGGACATTACAAACTTGTACCATAGGGTTTTTTTTAAATTTTTTCTTTAATTTTTCATATGAGATAGGAGACTAGAAGATCAATGAATTTTGTAATAAGCCTATGTCTGGGCATTGCTAACCCACATATATGGAAAACACAAAATACCTAGGATGGGTTAATCCTATTGTTGATTGTGTTTGTTGAACTTCATATGAATTCACCATTTGGTTACACATATAACATATGATATTATTATTATTCGTAATATTGAAATTTTATTTCATTTATCTTAGCCAAATGAAATGATTTCATTCATTACATGCATCATTTTTTTCCACAATAGGACTTATATTCCTTGCATTTTTCCATGTCATAATTACATTAAACATGCACTAGCCTATTGCATATAGTTGGATCATGATTGTTATATGTTTAAATGTGTTTGTATTTCTCGTATGACAAGAAAAACATAATTGACATTTAAATTTTTTTCCTTAACCAAAAAATGTTTTCTTATATAGTTTAAAGAAGAAACCGTGAGTAGTCAGTTATGGAACATTGAACCATAAAATATTTCTCTCAGAGACCGTAATGTGATATGGTTAGGATTAATTAGACTCCATATTTCAATTTATATTCAGTATGTGGCCCCTATATATTGGAAATTTTGGTCCATATAATTCAACCAAATAATGATATTTAAGTATATAGTTATCACAGTTTTAAAAGGAATATAAATTTTAAAAAAAAATAGAAATGTTCATTTTATATGTAAGATACAAGACATAAACCCTGAAACAAAATTATTTTTGGATAGATGGGTTGTCTCTTATGTTCTTATGACCAGATGTGGTCTTTTATGATCCACCTAGATAAGGATTTTTTATAAATAAGTGTGGTTAGATCTATTCATCCGATGTCTATATACCTGATTTAGATATTTATCCATGATCGATAGCCTATAATTTTTTTTCTTAGGCATGTGTTTGACATTGTATTATCATGTTGTCATGGCGGTCAAGAGTCATTTTTCCTGAAGGCAGTAATGAACATGAACCAGAGGTGGTGGTCCCTAGTATACCAATGATTACCCACGTAGTTCCAACAACATATCCTTTTACTATTATTAATATCATAACCAATGACCTATTTCAACAGGGTTTCATCCGTACGATGAAAAACATTCAATGCCTAACTCAACTTACCCAGACTTAGGATGTGTTCACTCGGGAGTTTTAGTAGTATCATCTTCCTACCTTTTTAAAGGATGGAATTCCACATGCTTCCATGTCATGGTTCGAGTCTATGATTTCTATATTTGACCATCTGAAGAAGCCTCTAGATAGGAGGGTAAAAATCACATCTTATATGCTACGTGATTCTACCAACCGATGGTGGGATGCTATTACCTAGGTAGATCAACATCAACATATTGTCTATAAAAACTACTATAAGATCTCTTATTATTAATTCATTACAAAAACATAATTGGATGAATGGGATAGATATTTTATGAACCTATAACTGGGACTAATGTTTGTCATATATTATTTTTCATGCATTACTATTCAATAACATTTTTTACTGACACTATCAGTTGATGATCTTATGACCACTAAGTGATTCATGGATGGAATGGTATACATTATCCAATTGTGGGTTAATGATGTCAGGCTCACAATTTTTCTAAAGTAGCAGAGTATCCTATTATTACAGAGAAAGATATATGGTATGCTAATAGTGGGGACTTGGGAAATTTATCACATAGATCTATATGTGGATCATCAATAGGATTAATGAATCACTATGAGGTTTCTCATGGAGGTAATATCTATCAGGAATCTTGGACTGGAATATTTCTTATCTATCACTTATGTGAGAATCTAGGATAGGAAAAACCCTAGTGCTTATGAGTTCTAGTGTAATTACCTATTTATGTGGTAGGATGGGGAATATCTAGTGATTCTATATGACCATTCTGTTAGTTCCTAGCTAATGAGGATCTACACATACCACACATTCCTGAGAGGATCACATAGCATATTGCCATGAAGAAAGATGGAATTCTACTGGCCGCTCAAGCCAATGTGGTAGTTGAGGAAGAGGTGATAAGACTAAGGATTCTCAGTGCTAGCCTAACGAGATTGTTTAGGGTAGTCAATTCTGGACTCATGGATGCAGTATTTTCAAGATACATAGATTTCATTGTTTTATGGAGGAAAATATTTCCGGATCTTCTACTATAAAAGTGATTATTATGGTATCCTCTACATTAGTGTATAATTTATTTGACATAGTTTTTTCGCATTAAATTATGTGTAATATGATTATGAAGATTATTTTACTTTATATAAATCACTTTCATGACTTGGTGACACTCGATACCCAACTGGGTTTATGATCATAGTATTTACTCTATTGTAAGGATTGTACCCTTGATATAGGTGAATATCTCTTTGGGTGGAATCTATTCATCCTCGATAAGATGTTTTTCGATATAATCATCATGATGGAATTTTTAGTTCCCTATCAAGATCGTATTGATAGTTATCCACAGAGGCAGGCGTTTACAACACCAGATGTCCATAGGTATATATATGTGGGAGAATGGGATGTTATGTATACTTGAAAATGATCCGAGAAGAATAGTCTAAGTAGCGTTATAGATCATATTTCCATTATTTTCTTGGCTTATTAGGGGTTATAACCTAATGTTTTCCCTTCAATAGTATATCTTTGTTTGTATGTCTTCCCTAAATACATTCCAGGGATACCTCAAGTATGATAGGTTGAATTCACTATTAATACAGTTTTAGGAGTAGCACCAATGACCATTCTTCCTTACAGTATGAAACCTAATGAGATTGTGTAGCTTTGAAAATAGTTGGAGGATCTGGATGAAAAAGGGTTTCTAAGCCTTAAACTGTAAAGACATGACTCCAGTTTCCCAGAGTTAGTTCCTTATTACTTTATATTGTCATGTTTACGGGAAAGATTAATTCTATATGAAATAATAGTTTAGTATATTTTTATATCCATATACATACACAAGTTCAACATTACAACTTGAAAATAAAAACCACATAAATGTTCAACTATGGACATCCACCACTCTAATGTAATCCCTGAAATTCCATCATAATATACATCTTCATGTCCTGGGAAAAATGAAACATATAAAAAGGATGAGCACAAAATCACATTAACAGTAAAAAATAAAGAAGATGTTAAAATAAACATAATAATTAGGCATGGGGAATAATAGAAAACCCAAGCCTTTAAAAATTATATACTTGAACAAATTATGGAAGGAATATGAGTTGAGTAAAAATTATCACAATAAAACATAATCATGGGTATTATACTTGTCAAAAAACTACATGAACATTGAATTTCAAAATTCATAATGAGGGAAGTGAATGTTCTTGACATTCTAAAACACACTGCCTAGGCCTCAGCCAATGCATCCAAAAATTATTATGGCCTAGTCCCAAACCATATCTAAAAACTAGAAAGGCCTTATCCAATTCCATATCAATTTGTCTCATGAGACCTACTGATGGATCGAGGGCCTATAGAGGTCCCTATATGTCACATAATAAGTCTAATTCATTCCTCAGATAAATATGCATAAACAAAAACAAAAAATATATTCATATTCAAACTAATAAAAATCCCCTAACATTAAACATAAACACTATCAATTCAGAGTAAATTGGTGAATGGTTTTAAGATAGAACATCCATATTCAGAATAATATTAAAGAATTAAATAAAATATGGTATATGATTTCATAAAATATTAACCCCAATAATACATAATAATCAATATGATTGTTGAAACTGATAAATATACTCTTATAAAATCATCGAGTAATTCTTGAAATAATTACACATTACTTTGAACAGAATTGTTCTTTTGGAAACGTCTATGCATTAAAAAATAAGTGAATTAAGGTATTATTTTCATAAAAAATGAGTTTTTTTAGAAATATAATGGTTTCTAAAAAGATATTATATAGTTCCCTTGAAAATAGGTTAGAGATTTGAAACATCCCTTCAATCGAGCTTGTATTACGGGAAAAATTATTGAAAGATCTTTTTAAAAACATATAAATCCCCATAAGTGAAAGTAGGATTCTAGTTTTACATATATATTGAAAATTATCACATAATATATGATGATTAAATATTAATAAATGATAATTTCATTGATGTAAGTAGACAAAAAGAGTAACTGAATAAAAATGGAGGTTTGGGTAGAAAACCCTCACCTTATGTATGAATGTTCCGCTCTCAAACGTATGGTTCTAAAATACTCATTAATAAAATAATTCAGAACTATTAGACTTTTATTTTGTTTATAATAATTATTTAGTTCATTTATTCCCTTATTGATAAGTTATAATATTGAATTCTGTTATTCTATAGTGTTCGATTTCTTGATTTTTATAACCGCATCACTTGTTTTATGCAATGGAGTTCAGGTGAAATGGTTATAAATATCTAGAAATGAATTTACATATTATTAATGATAATATATAGTGGTTAATGGTTATTTATATCATTTGGTTACACGTAATGAGGTTGAATCATTAGATGAAATATTAATGATGATCACAAAGAATATTTTAGCCGTATTTTGATTATTAGGAACTAGTTTTGCCATATGATTAAATATCATGTACATATAATGGTTATTGAATATTAAATAACTTATAATAAAAATATTAGAGCATATTTCAATCATAAAAATGGTTTTATGACTTGTATTAAAGGGGATGTTTAAGAACAAAACATTGTCTTCCACGAAGGTTTTAAACATGCACCTCCCAGACGATGATTTCATTTATAAAAAAAATAGTAAAAATATTGATGATATCTCATCCGTTAACATGATATAATTCCAATATATTTATGATATGTGAGTTATCATGGTCATTTATATATTGGAGGTTGGTAGAGGATAACAATATAAAGTAACTTGAAACGGAATTGAAAGAAATCGAAGGTGAATTTACCACTTGAATCCACCTCATTGAGAGTCTCTTTAAAGGAAGGGGTTTTGGTCTCTTGGAAATACCAAGAGGTCCTAGACGTGGGTAGTGACTAGGTAATGGTATTTTAGGAGAACATCTATGGGATTGAAGTATTATATGAGTGAAGAGAAGAGTGAGGGGGGTTATAATGGAGGAAAAGAGGGTTTTCCCATTATTTTACTCATTATTTTATTATTTATATCAAGACAACTAATTGTGTTTATTCGTGTTACCCATAATAGTAATAAGTTCATGTGAGTTCAGACCTAGTGGGAATACATCAACCTTACATCACTTATGACCCAATAAATCATGTATTTAGAATTTATCGTATATTATCGTAATTTATTATTCACTCAAATTTATGTATTTTATAACAAACCTAAAACATTACCCCAAACATTTTATGATGTATACAATTCAAAAATTAAATCAAATTACTAAACAAATTTATATATTTTCTTAATTTAATTTTTAAATAAAATCATAATTTATTCCAAAAAAACTACTTTATAACTATAAATCATTTTATAACACCTTGAGAAATTATTCAAGGTCCCATTAAATTATATTATAACCATAAGAAATTTAAGTAACAATTTATGATTACATTTTATGAAAATAAATTTTTATCTTAAATTATTATATTAATCAAAAAAAGTTGATTAAAATATTTATAACATTAGAAAATACCGATTGTTATACTGTGATCATTTTTTTCATTTATAAGATGTCAAAATTATATTTATACACTCATGGGGGAAGTTTCTATTGTTTTGGATAATTTTCTATTCATTACTATTCATAAAAGTAACATTAGTATTCATAAGGTTATGAGACTATTCTTATGGGTATGTTACAATTCATCAAAAAATATGTTTGTCATATCATACTCTAAATATCATATTGAACACCACCGTGTATATAATATTTTCAAATTTCAAATCAAAGAGTTGAACAATTATGTTTACTGGATATGTTATAACAATGTGGTTTTTGGTAGAGACTCATTGTTTCATGCATTCAATATTAAATTTATTTTCAAAATCTTGGGTTTATACATTATCCACTCCTTACAAAAAAAGTTTCCTCAAAATTACATGAATGTTATCTCACAAAATTATTTGCATAGTTTTTCCCCCATAATATCTTCAGGATCACATGTTGATTCATCAGTTTTATGATTTCTCCAATTTATCTTTACCTATCCAGACGTCTAATTCCTTAGCACTTATTTTTTAGTGTCTAGAATCTGGATAGTCTCTTCACAATAAGATAGGTTAGGTTCCAATTCTATACCTTCAAAAGTGAGGATATGCATTGGTTTTGGCATGTACTTTCTCAGCAATGAGACATGGAATGCATTTTTTACTTCAGACATGCTTGGTGGCATAGCCAAAAAATATGAAATAGCTCCAATTCTTTATATAATTTCAAAAGGGCCTATATTCTTGGGGCTCAATTTCCCAATCATCCCAGGTCTTATAACACCCTTATGTTGAGATACTTTTATGAAAAAGTGATCTCCCACTTGAAACTCCAAATCCTTCCTTCGATTATCAACATTTTTTTTGGTTTGAGCATTTTGATGTGACCTTGAATAGTCTTTACATTACACATTGTTTCCTCCACAAGCACTGGGTCCACTAGCTTCCTTTCACAAACATCATACCAACATGTTGGTGTATGAAATCTCTTTCCATACAATTCCTCATATGGTTCCATTTTAATACTGGAATGGAAACTATTATGGTTGGAAAACATCACCAAGGGTAAATACATATCCCACATACATTTAAAGTCTAGAAAGAATTATCTCAACATTTCTTCTATAGTATGGATCATCATTTATGATTTCGCATTAGTTTTAGAATGATCAGTTGTACGCAAACAAAGCTCAGTATCAAAATCATTTTAAATAAATTTCTAAAATTTTGATGTAAATCGAGGATCGCTAGAAGACACTATTGAAAGAGGTGCTCCATGGAGTCATAAAAATTCATTTATATAGAGTCGTGTAAGACATTCCAATGGAAAATCCTCCCTTATATCGAGGAAATGTGGAGATTTTGTATTGCGAAAAAAAAGTACCAATATTTCATCATTATTTCTTGGTGTTTTGGACAACATCCTTGGTGATGTCATCCCATTTCCATTTAGGAATATGTCGAGGTTTTTTTACTCCTCTAGGATTTTATAGTTCGCCCATAACTTGTTGACAGACTAAACATCTTGATACATAATCAGAAATTTACCAATTCATGTTGTCCCACTAGAAATGTTCTTTCAAATCTCTATACAATTTAGAGTTACCATGGTTTATAGAGAAATTCAACTTTTTGGAGTCATCAAATAACTCCTTTTTTTAGTTAATGTATATAGGGAACACATAGCCTCTTCCAAAATTTCTTAATTCCATCTTCACATATGAAGTAATCCATCTTCCCCTCTTTCACAAAATTAATTTTCTTTTAATGTTATCATCATCAGGTTGGGAGATTTTAATCCATTATAATAAAGCTTTTTTGGAAACCAATTGAAAACGAAATGATGTATCACCTACTTTGATAATTCACATATCCATCCTCACTAGATCAAAAAACAGTAGATCCTTGTTAAATTTCATTTTTTTGAGAAATCCTTGATCCTTCCTTGTTAATGCATAAACTACCTTATTTGACTTTCTTGGGTGGTAGTGTATGGTATAATAATAATATTTGAGTAGTTCGAGTCATCCCCTTTTCCGCATATTGAGTACCTTCTATGAGAAGATGTACTTCAGTCTCCTGTGATCCATATATATCCCACATCATTCACCATATAGATAGTGTCTTCATATTTTTAGATCAAATATCACAACACCTATCATAACATCATTTGTAGGATTTTTTTTAATTAACTTTAAACTTGGTTTATGCATAGAAATAACTCTATCAATTTACATAAGGACACAACCAAGTCCTTTCTTTGATGCATTACTATAGATCACAAAAACATCATTTCCCGATGGTAGAGTTAATATTAGATAATTCACTAATCTCCTATTTAATTATTCTATATAGTCCTTAGAATTATTTTCATGAAAACGTAACGACATTACATATATGATTTTTTTGGATTGGAAAAACGTGAAAAGTTCTAAATGAAACACTGATAATAACCTTCTAAATCAACAAAACTATGTACCTATTTTATGTTCGTTGGAGTTGGAAATTAATGAAACACCTTTGTATTCACATGATCAATAGATATTCCATACTTAGAGATAATGTTTCCAAGAAAGGAAACTAATTGAACTCAAATTTCACACTTTCTAAAATACCAATATAATTTATCTCTTCTAAGGTCCTTTAGAATAGTGCAAAAGTGATTTTCAGGATTTTTATAGATTTTGGAGTATATTAAGATATCATTAATAAATGAAAACACAAAGTCATGAAGATATTCCCTGAAAAATATATTCATTAAGTCCATGAAAACGGAGTTTACATTAGTCATTCCAAAAGGTATTATTGTAAACTCTTAATTCTCATACCTAGTTCGAAATTCTTTTATTATAATGCATTCCTTCCTTACAAGAAAATGATGTTATCTAGGTCGAAGCTCAATCTTTTAAAAATATTGTGCATTAGGAAGTTGATCCAATAAATAAACATTATAGGGAAGGAGATAATTTTTCTTTATCTTTATAGTATTGATCTCCCATTATTCAATAAACAATCTCATCGATCCATATTTCTTCTTAACGAAAAGAACATGGTCTCCCCATACAGAAATACTTGGGTGAATAAATCTTCTATCTCTCAATTCCTATAGTTGTTCTTGAGTTCCATTAATTCTATAGTTTACATTCTATAAGAGAATTTTATATGGTCCTTGAATGAGGAATTAGGTCAACCGAGAACTCAATTTCCCACTCTGGAGGATGTCTAGGTAAATCCTCTGGATGCACATCAATATATTGTTCCACAATAGTTACATCCACTATTTGAAAATTCCTTACCTCACCCATACATATTTCACTACATTTCACCAAATTAATATAATTCAATAGAGCTATTGGGGGTGAATCTAGATGGGAAACGTATGGTGACATCTCTTCTCTAGAGATAAGGGACTCCACATCATCTTAAAAAATTGAATCCTCTTTCTTCATGAAATAAATTTTGACATCATGGTTTTAAAGCCAATCTATAGCATGGATTATATCAAATCCAATCATGGGTATGATAATAAAATGATTATATAATGAATGATTATGTTACATAAAGGGAACTACCTGACACAACATTATGGAAATGATACTTCCCTTAGGATATTTAATTGACAACCCCCTCACAAAATCAAATTAGAAATATCTAATTTCATGGAAAACTAGAAAGATATAAAAGAATGAGATGTCCTAGAATAAAATAAAGCATTGGTTAAGTTTGAGGATATGATTAAAGTACATACCCACACATCATTAGGAACTTCAATATAAGCTGTTTTGATCACATATGCTTGTCCCAGATCCCTTGGACTTCTTTTTGGTGTGTTTCTTTAACGCTTCAGATATTCATTATCATAGTGTTCTATAAAGACCCATAAATTTCAAGGAAATTTTTTCCCTTAAATTCATAAGAGTTTTACGAGTACACAGTTTCTAACGGCACCTGATTCTGAGGCCTGGTGTGCCAGGAATAATTTTCTTAAGTTTTGTTAAGCTTAAATTAACACGTGTAAGCAGTTTTCCTGAAAAAGTGTAATAACTATTAAACGGTTACTCGGATCAGAAATCCAAGGAAACCGTTGTGCTCAGGATGGCGGGTTTACCCTAGGTGTGACTTAAGTATAGTCGGCGCATGCCTCCTGTGGGAAAACCCAAAAATGGCATAAACGTAAATAAAATAATTAAATAAAGTTATTTTATTTTTCAAATGCTTATAACTCACAAACGGTAACTCAGATTAGAAATCTGAGACCACTAATGAACTCATGAGGGTATGATTCCTATAATAATATACTAACTTTGGCCGGTGCGAGCCACCTGATAAAGTTAGTTTTTGGCCATAAATAAAATAATTAAGTTACAATTATTTTATTGTAAAATTCATAACTTCTAAATGGTAATTCTAATTGAGAATCTGAGATTACCGTTGAGTTTGTTGGGGAATATTTCTTCTAGTTAGAGCCTAACCTTGACCACAATGAGTCGAGGGAGACTGATAATAAATTTCTGAACTTTTTTTCGTGTACATTCAGTAAACGTACGAGCGGCATTTTATAACATTTGAACCAGTGCTCAGAATCAAATTGTGAGGGCACTGTTGAACTCATAGTGCTGATATTATCTTATGAAGACTTTCACCTCAACGACGGATGATCGGGTATGAAAGTTAGTTTTTGGGGTTTTACGTGGGTTAAAAAAATAAAATAAGTGAATAATTTATTTTATTTTGATAAAAACATGCAGTGCAGATAAAGTGGTTAGAAGATCCACTTGGGAGTTGGTGGTGGAACCGCCATACCCTAACCTCCGTTTTAATGGGGAGGGAAATGAAACCACTCAAACCCCCCATCAATTAATTTTATATGTTGACGTAAAATTAATTAAACTCAATTAATTTTATGGGTCGATGTAAAATTAATTGTTTTCAGTTAATTGTATGTTTTGACATAAAATTAATTGATCTCAATTAATTTTATAAGTTGACGTAAAATTATTTTTTGTCAGTAAATTTTATTGGTCGACGTAAAAATTAATTGTTGTGATTTAATTTTATGTGTCGACGTGAAATTAATTGATGTCAATTAATTTGATGTGTCAACATAAAATTGATTTGTGTCATATGTTTTGACACAGGCTATGTGGGGGAAACTTCTTGGCATCCCCGACTCTTAAGTAGTGTTAATGCACCTCTTAAATTGCGCCAACACAATTTAATTCTCCCAACCCCATTTTTAAATTATGTAACTACATCGTTGAAATTTAGGAAGGTTACAAATAAATGAACCAACATAAATTCCACGATGTTTACATACCACTCCCCCTCTCATATATATAGGGATCTTGGGAGAAGGTTTTGGGATGGCTTCACCAAGCGACGAAGCGCTGGTCAAGTATTGCAACTCCCAACACTTGGGAAAATCATATCCTCTCCAACGAAGAACACGAAGAACGCCGACGCCACCTTCGGCTTCATCCTTCCCGACGTTGAAGGAACGATTTCATCTACCGCGACGCCATCTACCACGACAGCGATGAATGCCTTCTTCGAGGAAGGGGATTGATTTTATGTTCGTGAATATTTGGGCGTTCATCGTTAATCTTTTAGCCGATTGCTATCGATTAACGGGAGGGGGCCAGACCGCACAAACACGGCTGACCCTCCTCCCTTTTTTACTGTCGTCCTTCATTATGGATTGGAACGGAGAAGGCGCGGTGCCGTCGCACCGCGCAGAAATGAGGGAACCTCGAGGAAGGAGCAAGGTGCCATCGCGCCGTGCCATTAAGGCCGAAAGAGTCCCCATCCATAGAAGGGGTCATGGCGGAGGGGTGGGGTGCCGCCACGCCGCGTCGGACCATCTTGAAGGTTCGCGGCCGGGGAAAGCCGCGGTGGTCACCGACAGGAGGCAGCCAGACTCCCCAACAGTCAGAGCATCAAGAGCCGCAGCCCTTTGGCCGCGGCGGAAGACCTGGAGGTGGCCGGATAAAACGGCCGCCGGCGCTTGGAGGGCGGGACCGTGGGGTCCTGCGACGGCGGCACTGGCCGGCCAACCCGGCCGGCCGTTCAGAATTCCGGGGGTCGTAACCCCCGATGGTGGACAGGCAGTCCCCCCACGTGGGGACGCCATTACAAGGTGAGGGGCAGTGCCCCCCCTTCATGACGCTCGTTCATAGACCGAGTGCCCATCCAAGCTCGGCCGCTTGCACTAGGCAAGGCCGCCCAGCCGTTGGGCCAGGCCGCCCGTTGGGCCGGGCCGCGCCGTTTGGTTGGGCCGCCCACTAGGTCAGGTCGAGCTGCTGGGATGGGCTGCCCCCAAGTGGGCCGGACCCGGACCCGGGTTAGGTCGCCCGGTTCGGGCCGACCCATGGGGTCTTGGGCTGGGTCGGTCCGGGCCCACACCCCCCTAAAAGCAGGCAGATTCATTCAAATGCCTATAACATGAGCTCCGGATATCCGATTGATGTGCCGTCGACTTTGTTGGATTCCTCATAGTGAGACAGATCTTTTGGCTTACTCTGCTCTAGGTTTGGACGCAGTTGGAGTATGGCCGGGTTGGATTGTACCCGAAATCCAACCGGGCCCCTAGAACGGAAAAGCCGATAACTTTCAGACCGAACATCTGTTTGACAAACCGTCAGCGGCGTTAGTGATCACGTTGAGAAATGTTCCCTATGAGTATACCATATGTGTGTTCGGCGTACAGTTGAGATATGTTCAGGTTGGTTCGTACACGAAACCAACTAGGCCCCTGAGACAAAAAGGCTAATAACTCACAGACCGGGCGTCTGATTGACGCGCCGTCTGTTGCGTTGAGACCCCTATGAAGAGGTTGTCATTTGAGATACTTATTCATGGGACTTTCTGATACTTGGATTATTGAAAGTTAGCTCATGGAGCGGACCCTCCTAGAGACGAGCGTACAGAGTACGGAGACCGTGTAGCTGGCTGAGACCTGATGACAGCTTGTATGATTTAATTCGGAGTGACTTGCATAGCCTAGTGGGGAGCACTACTTTGTGAGGTGGAAGAACCATGGAGGAGGAGCACTACTGTGTGACGTGGCAGACCTGTGGTACTCGATAGTAGGAGTACCTCTGTAGGCTATGAGGGGGATCAATATTGTGTGAGGTAGCAGACCGATGGTGGAGGAGCACTACTTTGTGAGGTGGCTGACCCGCAGTACTCGACACGAGGAGTAACTCAGCAGTCTTAGGTTAGTGAGAAGTACCTCAGAGTCATGACAGGATCAACATACTCGTCAGAGACAGATCTCTTCAGCAGTTATGGTTTCGATAATGAAAATCCTGGTTTGAGCTGAGTCATTGACCTTTGTGTTTTTCTCATGATTGAGATGGGTTACTAGATTACTTACGTATATGTATGGGCATATACCTAAGTGGTGGTTATCTGTCTACTTCATATCTGTGTGATACCTCGTGGCTGAGATGGGTTACATGGTAACTTAGGTATAATTATGGGATTATACCTAAGTAAGGGTTATCTGTTGAGATCTTTCTTTGTGATTATAAATGTTGGATATAGTGAGACCTTAAGGGTCTCGGGGTCCCTACGGACTATCATATACTCATCCCTGCACGGGATTTTCCCGAACCTCATTGTGTTGGTTGCAGACGATGGACATCACTGATCATGGTTGAGGCTTGTAGAGTTGGACGGTACCCAGAGGTGGATCTCACGACGAGTCGGTACCCGGAGGTGGATCTCACGACGAGTCGGTACCTGGAGGTGGATCTCACGATGATTCGGTACCCGGAGGAGACTGATAGACGTGGAGGGATGTGGAGGAAATCTATACCTACCCTTCAGGTAGGAACCTAGAGGATGATCCTAGAGCTGCTTGTCACCTTTCAGCTGTTGTCCTCTGAGTTTTACTTTACTATTAGTTTTAGCTGTATCTTTCTTTTGGGATTGTATTTCTAGCCCCTCATACTTTCAGCACGTTTGTTATACTGCTTTACATAGTGTAGCTTCTGCTTGTACTCTGTTTGAGTGTGCTTTCATTTCGTAAAGGCAATGCCTTCCCTTTTCTTGGGATTTACGCCTTTGGTGCTAGTCTCCAGCCCTTGGCCTATGGAAGGCGGGCTTGGGGTAGTCACAGCACAGGCCCCGAGGACGGGTCATGACAATTGGTATCATAGGAGTCAGTTCTACCATAGAACATATAACTATGATATTTATTTTCTATGAAGGAACAGTTTTAAGAGTACCGAGTGTGGTTTTCAGTTCAGGGAGTCTAGTGATGGTGCGGGCGGCCGACGTATCCATACACCAGAACCCCGACCTCTAATTTCCGACTCAGTGCACGAAAACACTAATTGCGTGTGTATCTTCAAATGTTTTTCCCCTTAAATCAGCTCAAACCAGGTCAGCTCACAATGTATAATCATTTCACAGTGTCACATATGTTTCTTTCAGGATGTATTTACATGGACGACCAGGTAGAGCCCAGATAGATGTACGTACTGACAGCCTGCCAAGCAACGAGGCCTCGGTACATGGCCCTCTTACAGTTGAGGCACCAGCAGAGGAACCAGTGATACTACCATATGTTGGGCCACTAATGCCACCAGCCCCAGCAGCAGGCGATGCACGCCACTTGAGCGCGTTGCACAAGTTCCAGCACAAGAGGCCACCTAGGTTTCAGGGAGAGACAGACCCACAGGTGGATGAGGATTGGCTGGAGGCTGTGGTGAGAGTTTTCAGGATAGTGGGTACACCATCGGACTTCATGGTGATATTTGTTGCCAGCCTCCTCCAGGAAGCAGCATGCATATGGTGGAGTCGGATGCTCCAGTTTTGTGATGAGATGACCTTCACATGGGGAGACTTCAAGATCTTCTTTAGGGTGGAGTTCATACTAGTGACTCTACACTCCGAGCATGATCAGGAGCTGCTGCCTTTGTCGCAAGATTTTCCATCAGTAGCCGAGTCATCTGTAGGCAGTAGATAGATGATGTAGGAGTCCAAGAGGACCAGACCAGCAGGTGGGCGACCTAGGGATATAGGTTTGGTTGTGCGATGCACATGAAACAGAACCAGCCATACGAGGAGAAGGAAGTGTTATGAATACGGCAGGAAGGGTCACCTTGCACGTGACTGTCTGACCCCCCCCCCCCCCCGCACAGTTGATCCGCAGGCATTGGAGGAGCCACCAAGACAGAAGCAGCGGCAGGTGCTTGAGCAATAGCCTAGCAGTGGACAAGGCAGTAGAGCTCCGGAAGTAGGTGGATAGGAGCAGAACTAGTGGATTATTTTTGTCCCTTGTTCTTCTAGTTCCATGTTGTTGTATTTTTGTCTTTTTACTTCGAGCTTCAGTAATAAAAGACACTTATCTTTGTGTTGTTTTCTTTCCTTTCCATCTGTTTGGTTGACACTGAGAGGTCCCGGTTAAAAAATGTTGGATTGACCCTCACTTTTGAGATACCTACTAGAGAGGACCCTATGACCACACACTGATTCTGACAGTGTGAATCAACCCTTGGAGGCGAGAGTAACAGGTGGATCTCTTGGAAGTAGAATTGAGGCCTTACGACGTCATCCTTGGTATGGATTAGCAACATCCATGTCGAGATTGACTGTATTAGGCAATGAATGTGGTTCATCCAGGGGATGAGACCAGATTTCTCTTATCAGCAAAGAAGATATCTTAGCAGCTCTTGTAGGACCAGAGAAGGTTCAAGAAATCCAGGAGGCAGAGACCACTAGAGTTCGAGGATGGCGACCACGTTTTCTTAAGGGTCGCACCTCGACGTGGATTATGGAGGTTTTGCTAGGGTGGTAAGTTATCTTTGCGCTTCATAGGACCCTTCTAGGTCCTCAACAGGGTAGGTGAGGTGGTTTACCACTTGACCCATCCACCTCAGTTGCACCAGGTACATGAGGTTTTTTCCACATATCTCAGCTAAGAAGATACGTGCATGACCCGACGCATATCATCGACCATAGGGAGCTGAACATCGATGACGGGGTGACTTTTGCGGAGGTCCCAGTGGTGATCGAGGATCTATAGGATCGATTCTTGCGTGGATGGTCGATTCCTCTAGAGCGCATCAGATGGCAGCACGAGAACCTCCAAGAGAGCACATTGGAGTGGGAGGCTCAGATGCGTGCACATTACCACCTTTTGTTTCCCTATTTTTTTATGTAGCTTTACCGGGACGTAAATCCCTGAGGTTGGAGTAATGTAAAGACCATAAATTTCAAGTAAATTTTTTTTCTTAAATTTTTTGAAATTTTACGAGTATGCAGTTTTTAACGGTACTTGATTTTGTGGCCTGGTGTGCCCGGAATTTTTTTTGATGTTTTGTTAAGCTTAAATCAACGCGCGTAAGCGTTTTTCTGAAAATGTGGAATAACTCTTAAACGGTTACTCAAATCAGAAATCGGAGGCCACCGTTGTGCTCAGGATGGCGGGTTTACCCTAGGCGTGACTTAATTTTAGTCTGTGCAGGCTTCCTGTGAGAAAAACCGAAAATGGCATAACCGAAAATAAAATAATAAAATAAGGTTATTTTATTTTTCAAATGCTTATAACTCACAAACGTTAACTCGGATTAGAAATTTGAGACCACCGCTGAACTCGTGATAGTATGCTTCCTTTAAGAAGATACTAACATTGGCCGGCACGAGCCACCTAATAAAGTTAGTTTTTGGCCATAAATAAAATAATTAAGTGACAATTATTTTATTTAAAAATTCATAACTTCTAAACGGTAACTCGAATTGAAAATAAGATAGTACCATTGAGTTCTTTGTGGAATATTTCTCATAGGCAGATCCTAACTTTGACCGTTGTGGGTCGAGGATGATTGATAATAATTTTCTGAACTTTTTTTTGGGTACGTTCAGTAAACGTACGAGCGGCGTTTTATTACTTTTGAACCGGTGCTCGGAATCGAATTCTGAGGGCAACGTTGAAATCGCAGTGCCGATATTCGCTTAAGAAAACTTTCACCTCAACGGTGGATGATCGGGTATGAAAGTTAGTTTTTGGGGTTTTACGTGGGTTAATAACATAAAATAAGTGAATAATTTATTTTATTTTGTTAAACACATGCAGTGTGGATAAAGTGGTTAGAAGCTCCACTTGGGAGTTGGTGGTGGAACTGCCACACCCTAACCTCCCTTTTAATGGAGAGGGAGAGGAAACCTCTCAAACCTCCCCATCAATTAATTTTATATGTCGACGTAAAATTAATTGCACTCAATTAATTTTATGGGTCGACGTAAAATTAATTGTTGTCAGTTAATTTTATGAGTCGATGTAAAATTAATTTCTCTCACTTAATTTTATGAGTTGACAAAAAATTAATTTTTTTCAGTTAATTTTATGGTTCGACTTAAAAATTAATTGATTTGATTTAATTTTATGTGTTGACGTGAAATTAATTTCTGTCAATTAATTTTATCTGTCAACCTAAAATTGATTCGTGTAATATGTTTTTATGCAAGCTATGTGGGGGATACTTCTTGGAATCCTCCACTCTTATAAAGTGTCAACGCACCTCTTAAATTGCGCCAACGCAATTTAATTTGCCCGACCCCCTTTTTAAATTAAGTAACCACATCGTTGGAATTTATAAAGGTTCCAAATAAATGAACTATCATAAATTCCATGATGGTTACATACCTCTCCCCCTCTCTTATATAAAGGGAGTTTGGGAGAAGGTTTTGGGATGGCTTCACCAAGCGACGAAGCGTTGTAAATGTATTGTGATGCCCAACACTTGGGGAAATCATATCCTCTCCAATGAAGAACACAAACAACACCGACGCCACCCTCAGCTTCATCCTTCCCGACATTGACGGAACGACGCAGTCTACCACGACGCCGTGTACCACGGGACTGATGAATGCATTCACCAAGGTATGGGTTTGATTTTATGTTCATGAATATTTGGGCGTTCATCGTTAATATTTTAGCTGCTTGCAATCGATTAACAGGAGGGGGCCTGATCGCACGAACACGGCCGAGCCTCCACCCTTTTTACTATTGTCCTTCGTTGTGGATTTGAACGGAGATGGAGAGGTGCCGTCGCACCACACAGAAACGAGCGAACCACGGCGAAGGAGCGCGGCGTCGTCGCGCTGCGCCATTAAGTCCGAAAGAGGTCGCGGCTGGAGTAGGAGCCACGATGGAGGGGAGCGGTGCCGGCATGCCGTGCAGGAGCATCTTGAAGGACCGCGATCGGGGCGGGCCGTGACCCCGATGCTCCGCGCCGTTCGAAGAAGGGTCGTGGCCTAAGGTCGCGGCGGTCACTGACAGGGGGCAGCCGGACTCCCCGGCCACCGGAGCATCAAGAGCTGTGGACCTTTGGCCGCAGCGGAAGACCTGGAGGCGGCCAGATAAACCGGTCGCCGACACTTCGAGGGCAGGACCGTGGGGTCCCGTGGCGGTGGCACTGGCCGGCCAACTGGGCCGACCGTTCAGAATTCCGATGGTCATAACCCCTGGCGGTGGACAGGCGGTCACCCCACGTGGGGCCGCCGTTAAAAGGCGAGGGGGCAGCACACCCCCGCCCCCTTCACGCCGCTCGGTCACAGATCGAGCGCCCAACCGATCTGGGCCGCTCGCGCTGGGCAAGGGTGCCCGGCCGCTGGGCCGGGCCGCCTGGTGGGTCGCACCGCGCCGCTAGGCCTGGTCACCCGCTAGGCCCGGTCGCGCCCAAGTGGCCCAGACCCGGACCCGGGTTGGGTCGACCCTGTTCGGGCCGACCCAGGGGGTCTTGGGCCGGGTCGGTCTGGGCCCAAAACCCCTAAAAGCGAGAAGATTCATTCAAAAGCCTATAAAGTGAGATCCGGACGTCCGATTGACGTGCCGTCAACTTTTTTGGATTCCTATTAGTGAGACGGACCTTTTGATTACTCAACTCGAGTGTTGGATGCATTTGGTGTATGGCCTGGTTGGATTGTACCCGAAATCCAACTGGGCCCCTAGAACAGAAAAGCTGATAATTTTCTGATCGGATGTTCGTTTGACGAACCATCAACGACGTTGGTGATAATGTTGACAAACGGTCCCTATGAGTATAGCCTATATGAGTTCAGGGTACAGTTTTGATATGGTCTGGTTGGTTCGTACACGAAACCAACCGGGCCCCTAGGAGAAAAGGCTAATAACTCACAGATCGGGCTTCCGATTGACGCACCGTCTGTTGCGTTGAGACCCCTATGATGAGGCGGTCCTTTGATATACTTCTTCGGGGGAATCTGTGATACTTGGAGTATCGAACTATAGCTCTTGGAGAGGACCCTCCCGGAGACGAGCATATGGATTACGGAGACCGTGTAGCTGGCTGAGACCTGATAAGTGCTTCTCCGATTTAATTCGGAGTGACTTGCATAGCCCAGTGGGGAGCACTATAATGTGAGGTGGAAGACCCATAGCGGAGGAGAACTACTTTGTGAGGTGGCAGACCTGCGGTAATCGACAGGAGGAGTACCAATGTAGGCTATGAGGGGGAGCTCTACTGTGTGAGGTGGCAGACCCATGGAGGAGTAGCACTAATTTGTGAGGTGGCTGACCTACGGTACTCGACAGGAGGAGTACCTCAGCAGTCTTAGGTTAGTGAGAAGTATCTCGGAGTCCTGACAGGATAACTGTACCCGTCAGAGACAGATCTCTTCAGCAGTTACGGTTTCGATAATGAAAATCTTGGTTTGGGCTGAGTCATTGAACTTTGTATTTTCCTCATGATTGAGATGGGTTACTAGATAACTTACGTATATGTATGGGAATATACCTAAGTAGTGGTTATCCATCGATTTCATATCTATGTAATACGTCTTCACTGAGATGGGTTACTTGGTAACTTAGGCATAAGTATGGGCTTATACCTATGTAAGGGTTATATGTTGAGAAATTTCTTTGTGATTATCTTTGTTGGATTTAGTGAGACCGTGAGGGTCCTGGGGTCCCTACTTAGTATCATATACTCACCCCGACACTATCTTTTCCCGCACCTCAATGTGTTGTTTGTAGACGACGGACATTACTGATCGTGGTTGAGTCTTGTAGAGCTGGACGGTACCCGAAGGTGGATCTCACGACGAGTCGGTACCCATAGGTGGATCTCACGATGAGTCGGTACCCGGAGGAGACAGACATATGGGGAGTGATGAGGAGGACATCTATACCTACCCTTCAGGTAGGCACCCAGAGGATGATATAGGATCTTCTTTTCACCTTTCAGCTATTGTTCTCTGAGTTGTACTTTACTTTCAGTGGTAGTTGTATCTTTATTTTGGGCTTGTATATCCGGCCCCTCGTACTTTCAGCACATTTGTTATACTTCTTTACATAGTGTAGCATCTTCTTGTACTCAATTTGTGTGTGCATTCGTTTCATAAAGGTAATGCCTTCCATTTTTTTGGGATTTATGCCTTTTGTGCTAGTCGTTAGCCCCTAGACAATGGAAGGAGGGCTAGGGGTAGTCACAACACGGTCCCCGAGGATGGGTTGTGACATGTCCCATCTCCCTATAATTATAGAATTGAATAGTAATAGCCTCTTTTTCCCTTGTAATCACCACCAATATGGTATTTCTATCCATATATGTAGCACTCCCTTATACCTTTAAATCAAACACTAGGGTGATTCCTTCCACAATTATCACAGGGTGGAAAGTCAACGTTTCCATTCATTCACATTACTTTAATTATTTTTCCAGAGTTTAATGCATCCATCTTATTCAAATTCATTATTTTAATGTTATAAGACATGGAAAATCCCATCTCTATCAATATATCACTTGAGACAATATCTTCATATGATGTGAAATCATATGAGACTATATCCCTTTGTAGGAATGGATTTAAACCATCAAATAATCTGTCAATCTCACTCCTTGGATTACGTATGTAGTCTGAAACCTGATTTTCCATTCATGTAATGTATCCATCATACATGGAATCATTTTAATCCTCATTATGCCTCAAATTAAAAGATTGTATTTCTATAGCCACTCATTTTTCGTGGGGAAAATATTTTCCTATGAATATTTCCTTAAAATCCCTCCATTACATGTCTTCTATTTTCCCCTCCTTTGTTATTTGGATTAATGACCAAAACTGATCCACATCACCCAATAGATGGTAAACTACCATGGAGACCTTCTGTCTTTCATTACCTCTCAAATCGAGAAATATATTCTCAAGGGAACTTATCCACCACTCATATACAAATGGGTTTGTTTTCTGATTGAATGATAGAGGTTGTTGTCACATAAATTGAAACAACATAGCTCCTCCACATTGTGGATCAGGATTCTATATATGGGTAAGTTTATTGTTTAAAACCTGATTCATTTTTCCCCGCATAGTTATAAGTTGCTCAGTACTTTTGGTAGCTTCAAATCCAACATCATTATCTTACATTGGAGGGTAATCCCTACATGGGATACACGTGTTCAAGTACTTTCCATTCCCCCCACTATGTGTTATTTCTAAATAATGACATACCCTAGATTAGGATATGAACCATAATTTATAATCTCAATCTAAAAAAAACACATAACATAAATTAAAATTCTTCACATATCTAATTTTATAATCCTAAAAACGGTTTCATTGAGGAAAAATTTACATTTAAATCCTTCATAATTTCTTGTAATGAAAAATTGAATTTTCCTAAGAATATCCCATGGAAGTGTCAAACCAGGTGCCCAATAAGGCCTGTTTTCATCTAGAAGGATACACCGAGTCAAGACCAAAATTCCTTATTAGTGTTTTCACTCCTATGTTCATCTTTGTCAGAACCATGTCCACTTGTAGTATTCAGAAAGGGATTTATTTTTCGAAAGATCCCCATAATTTATTCCTTAAAAAAATAACATGATTTTATTGTATATTTATCCCCAAATACTATCTTATGTATTTTTTACCTAATCTAAAATTTTTGAATATAGTATTCACGTTTTCTACTAAAATTCCTTTGATACCAACTCTAAAGACCCGACCCCAATTTCCCAGAGTTAGAGCCTTATTACATTACATTGGCATTTTGACATGAAATTTGTATCCTAAAGGAATGAATAGATTAGTATATTTGGAAATATAATTATATAAAGAAGTTTGACAAGACAAAATGAAAAAAAAACATAACAGTTCCACTGGGAACATCCAAAATTGTATGTGTATCCCTACAGGTCAATCATAATATACCACTTCATGTCATGGAAAAAATGAGTCATAAGAAAGGGGTGAGCTCAAATGCTCTATAAGTGTATGAAACACAATATAAGTAGACATAAAAATAAACATTAGGCATTAAGAATAATTGAGAACAAATACATTTCAATATAATAAACATGAGCACCTTATGGAAGTAATATGAGATGAGTAAATATTTCCATAATAAAAAATAATCGTGTGTGTTCTACTAGTCGAATGACCACATGAACTATGAATTTCAACATTCATAATGAAGAATGCATATACTGTACATTTTGAAACATAGCATCTTGGCCTCAGAAATACATACAAAGATGATTAAGGCCTTGAAAAAAACCATATCTAAAAATGGGCAAGGCATCAGCCAAGTCCATATCTATTTGTATCATGAGATGAACCAATGAAACGATGGACTATTGCGAGCCCCACCTGTCACATATATGTCTAATTCATTTTTCATGTGAATGGGGATAAACACAAACCACATAAACATTAATATTCAAACTAATATCTTTTCTCGATCATTAAGCATAAATACAAACCATTCATAGTAAATTGGTGAATGGTTTTAAGATAGCACATAAAAATTCAATCTAATGATAGAAAATTAAATAAAATATTGTATATGACATCATAAAATATTAATCCATATGATAGATAATAATCAAAAAGAGTGTTGAAATAGGTGAAGATACTCATATAAAATCATCGAGTAATTCTTCAAATAATTACTGTTTTACTTTGAAACGAAGTGTTCTTTTGGAAATGTAATTTCATAAAACTAGAAGTGAAGTAATGTAGTATTTTAATAATAAATATTTTTTTATAAAGATAATGGTTGAAAAATACTGATTGTAGATATCCATTGTTATTTAGTAAGAGTTTTATATGTTCCCTTGATTTGGGATTGTATTATAAGTAGATTTTTTGAAAGATCCTTTTGAAACCATATAAATCCCCGCAATTGAAAGTATGATTATTGATGTTACATGTATATTGATAATTATCATGGAATACATGAGGATTAAATAAGAATAAATAATAATTTTATTGATTTATGTAGACAATAATATTACCCCAAATGAAAATCTAGGTTTGGGTAGAAAACCCTTACTTTAAGTCTGAATGTTCTGCTCCTGACCATATGGTCCTTTAATAAGAAATTAGACTCATTAATAACATAATTAAGAACCTATTTGGATTTTTTTAGTTCTTCATATTTTTTAAATTTAATTTATTTCTTTATTGATATGTTATAATACTGAATTTTGTTTCATTCCAGAGTGTTTGTTTTCTTAATTGTCATAATCATTTCATTTGTTTTTAAGTAATGGAGTTTCTGTGGAATGGATGTAAATCTCCAAAATTTAATTTAAATATTATTTATGAAAATAATTAGGTTTTTATGGTCATTAATATCAAATCTATACAAGTAAAAAGGATGAATCATTAGATTAAATATTAATTACAATCAATTATATTATTTCAGTGATATTTTGATTACTAGGAAATTGTTTGGCCATATGATTTAAAATTGAGTACATATACTGGTTCGTGAAATTTAAATAAGTTAAAATAAATATATTGTTTCTTTGATAAATCATAATAATGTTTTATTGACCAATATTGAAGATGAAATTGAAGAACGAAACATTGTCATCCACGAATGTTGTAAATTGGCACCTTACATACTATGATTTCGTTTATAAAATAAAAGAGGGAGTAAGAATATTGATGGTGGTTCATAAATTCACATGATATAATTCTAGTGTATAGATGATAATGGAGTTATAATAGTAATTTTGATATAGGATTTGACTTGAGGATAACAATATAAGGGAACTTGAAATGAAAATAAATAGAATGTGAATTTACCTCTTGAATCCACATCCTTGAGAATCTCTTCATGGGAAAGGGTTTTTTCTTTTTTGAAGGACCAAGATCTCCTAGAAGAGGGGAGTTTCTAGGGAAGGGTATTTGGGAAGATCTTTTTGGTGCTTCAAGGCATAGAGGAATGAATATAAGAGGGATTGAGGGGGTTTTATAGTGGATGAGAGGAGGGTTTTCCCATTATTTTACTCATTATTTAATTATTTCGTTCAAGATAGCCAATAGTGTTGATTAATGTGACCCATAATAGTAATAAGTGCATGTGAGTTCAATAATAGTGTGCTTAAATCATACTAACATCAATTATGACCCAATAAATCATGTATTAACATTTATTGTAAATTATCTTATCTTACTATTCACCAAAAAATCAAGTATTTTAAAGAAGTCAAAAAAATACCCCAATGATTTTTTAAAGTATAGAACTCAAAAATGAAATCCTTTTTTTGAAAATAAATTTCAAAATAAATTTAATTTAATTTTTATTTAAAATAATAATTTCTTCCAAAAAACAACTTCAACACTACAGCACATTTTATAACTCCTTGAGAAATTATTCATGTTCCAATAAAACAATTATATAAACTTAAGAAAATAATGTAACAATATATGAATTAATTTTATGGATATCAATTTTTATTTTAAATTATTAAATTAACAATTAAATTGCAGTAAAAATATTTGTAGAAAATAATAATACCAATACATATACTATGATCGTTTTTTCACATATAAGATTCCTAAATTGTATTTATAAACTCATGGGTGAAGTTACATTTTTTGGCAGATTTATGATTCATTACTATTCATAAGAGTAACATTACTATTCAAAAGGGTATGTTACTATTCATAAGGGTATGTTAATATTCATTAAAATTCATATTTTCTTATCAGACTCTAGAAATATTACTATACACAACTATGTTTGTTAGTTTTTTGAAATTCAAATCAAAGAGGGGGAAAAATTATGTTTGTCGGCTAGGTAATAGCATGTGGTTTTTGTAGAGACTCATGGTTTCTTGCATTTTAATTTATATATATTTTCAAAATCATTGGGTGTTATATAGACATTCATCTTGGGGTTCACCAATCCTTTTATCCATGAAGGAGGATCGTAAACTGAGGCTTTGTCAGGGGTAAAAGTCGACTGAATTGGCAAATATTGAAGAATTAGTATCCACTACCATGAATAGATGAACTATTTGATCTGATCTGAAGATTGATAGTTTTTTCAATGGTTTATTTGTGGTTGGGATATCACCAGGTGTGTGTTAGGTCATCAGACATGCCTCGCAATGATTTTAGGATAAGGTATAGACTATATGAGTATAGATTCATAGTGTTCGCTATCACCAATGCACCTTCTATGTTCACAGATATAACGAATTGGGTCTTCCACCCATTTCTAGATTCATTTGGGTGGTATTATGGAAACAATATTAGTATATTAACATTCCTAAAATGACCATTCCAACCATAATGATATTTTGATTAATACAATGAGAGAGTATAATCATTATGCCAAGCTCAGTAAATTCTACTTATGAATCTATAAGTCTACTTCATAGTTAATATAATCACATTGTAGAGAGTATGAGTAGACATAAAGATATTGAGAGATGTAGTTTCCTTGGAAAATCCAAAGAATTTCCTTGACATATGTGGGTTCTTGATGCTAGATGGATATTATATATGCTTCATATAGGATTTAATAGTCCGTGTGGTGCCACTTAATACTATGAAAAATATTGTTGTCAAATTTGTATGGGCAGATGATTTTGATATAGCCTTTCAGGAGTTAAATTAAAGATTATATTCAGCACTGATATTGATTCTTTTGGATCTTAGAAATAGATATCCTATCTATATTAACAGATCTTGTATCAGGTTTGGTGTTGTTCTGATATAGGATGAGTGAGTCATCAAGTATGGGTCCCGTCAATTGAGGCCACTCAAGTAGAATAATCTGACACATGACATAGACATAGTTGTAGTAGCTCATGATTTATCTTATTAAAGACAATATTTACTTGGAAAACATTTTTTTGGTATTCAATGATCACAAAAGAATCAATTACATGTTTATACAACTTGATCTGAATCTTCAGAAGTGAGGATGGATTGAGTATAAATGGCCCTTGGATTTTGAGCTTGCCATCACACATAGAAATGGAAACATTGTAGTCAATTATGTAAGCTATAAAACTAAAAAATACATAGTTCAGGTTGAAATATTGGAATTTAAACTCTTGTATTTGTTTACATATTTGCATATTTAGGTTTAAGAGGATCATGGGAAAAATATCCTCTTGGACATAACATTGAAATATACCCATATACAGGGCATGAGAATGAGGAATCTTAAGATCCTGAGGGGCTAGTCCTAAGGGAAAGCATCTGAGATGTTGATTTATCTTTTCTTTGTACGATGGATGTGGATGAAAATATATGCTTTCATGGGTGAGTTTGGGTTCCACTTGATATTAGAGAGGATATGATTTGGGAATTTCATTCCTCGGTATATGAAGTATATCCAAGTGACACTAAGTGGTAATGAGACATACACAACTAGTATTGGTAGTCGTTAATGAAATGAAATATTGTCATTCTTATCCCTCAATGTTACACCTTCCATCATGTTATGTTGGAACAACAGTAAAAAATATGAATTTTGATTCCATTTTCCATTCCTAAGTGGAAATAAGATGATGTTTCTATGCATTTCATGATAGTTTTTCCTTATAACCTCATGAAAATGATACAATTTATGTTTTTCTTGATCATTTGACAACCCTCACAATTTTTATACCTATAAATGAGACATTTTATTAGACTATATTAGGAAGAGATGCATTAGGTAGGTCATATGTCTTCATGACGATCTATTATCTATCATATCTGATAGGGAAACTCTATTAAGATCACGATTCTAGTGGCTATTTTTGAAGGCCTCGGGTACACAAGTGCTTCCGGGAATGGACTATCACCCTCAAACCAGTGAAAATATAAAGCGTATTATTTAGTTGTTATAGGAAACGCTCCGTGCATGTGGCCTTGACTTTGGTGGTTCTTCGAATAAATCAAACACTCTATTGATTTGACTTATAGTAACATATTTTGGGATACCATTCATAATAAACTTTATAAGACCTTATAAGGAAGAACTTTCTTTTCACCTCTGTGTATTATATAGGCCAGGGAGTAAGATTTACTTGGACCTCATCTTATTAAAGATACATTCGAGTAGGTATAGTAGATTAAAAAGAATATGTTGATAGCTCAACCCAGATAGAATTTGGCTTCCAATTGAAATTGATAAGGTAAGAGATTGTGTTTTTTTATGAGTCTCACCCAGGGTGGGACATTGATGTATTTGGAGATAGGGAATGCATTATTCATGATTCTTTAGGCCCTTTTAGGTTCTTAAATAAATCAGACCAGTGGATTACTAGATAACACTTCTTCAGAGATATGAGCCTATTCATGATTTCATTCACATATCTAAACATCAGTGGTATTATCTATTATCATTTAATGTATTCTAACCTGATGAGGTTGAGTTAGATATGGATGCCTCCTTTGATGAGTATCCAGTCTGTATTATAGATCAGAGCATCAATACACTTTGTGGTATATTATTTCCATCTATACGGATGTCATGGAAGTATATATGAGTACTGGATGAGACCTGGGAGGGGGAAGATGATATATTAGTTTTGTGGTAATAAGTCTTTTCAGTTTATATATCGTTACCCTTAGAAGGATTTCTCATGGATGGGTTGCTTTATGGAGGGGTATTTGTAATGACTTGTCTATTCTCAAAGGTTCTGCTCATTTTGTTTCTATTAAAAATACTTTTATTTATCATGTAAGGCATGAATTACATCCAATGTATGGTCCCTAGAGAATTTGGTTCTTATTTAGAGCCCATAGTTCCAAAAAAAGGGAAAATAGGGTATGCCACACAGTTACCATATATTTATTACTAACCATGCGTGGTATCCATGTGGGAACCATTTAAGTAGTATGGGGCCACACAATTTGTTGGTAACCATTTCATCTGATGCATACACCCCTGAAAAACTACATACATCATGCATGTGGATGATCGCATGGTCTTCGCATGGTTAGGAAAACATTGTGACTAAACCATGAGGGTTCCCTCCTTAGACAGTGAAGGGAGAATGATTTACACATGGTTTATCCAAACCGTGAATCCAAAACATGTTCCCCTAGTTTTGATTGTAAATTTACTAAAATACACTAAATGGAATTAAAATCCTTAACCTACCTTTCTACATTTCTTTTTTCTAGTGTGCATGAGATACTTCTCTTACGTGGGTTCATATACTACCCGATCAATTCTTTGTTGTTTCTTTCTCATCCAAACTCCAAGTAAATATCAATCAGAAGAAATGGATATATAGTGTAATTCTCTCAAATAATCATGCTCCCTATTTTAGTTGATATTGTTATATCATGGGATACTTATGTGCATGCTCATTTTCCCCATTTTTAAAGACTTGGTCTATTCTTCTGTAACACCCTGAGATTTTATAAAAAATATTCTTTTTTATTTCATTAATGTCTTGTGTTTTATGCTACACCAAAAGGAGCTTTCATAACACACATCCTTGACATGCCTTGCATTACACGCAATCACGACCTTCCTCCATAGCGTGTGTAGTACTCAATACTGAGTTTCACTAAACAACGATATGCTATTAAAATATTATTAAAACTAGCCATTATGAATAGTAATAACCACCTTTTAAAATATTAGAAATTTTATCTCTCAAAATTAACTTCATTTTTGGATTAGGAGTATCGAATTTAGCCTAAGGAGAAATTTTGGAACTTTTCGGATAACTTTCATTTTCTGATGAATAGTGAAAATTAGTAAATTTTAATTAAAAACAACCTTTTTAATTGAAATAATTAATAGTGATAAATTATTAATTTGAGTGGTTTTAATGTATATTTAGAATATATTTTTACAATTTAATACAATTTTGTTCATTGGATGTAATTTCACATTTAAACCAGACATAAACAAGTGTCAATATTTTGATAGTTATTATCTCTTAAGAACACGCTATTTGTTTTGACGACGGAAATTAATTTTTAAATTAATTAATGAAACTAATATGTTTTTAATTTGGTAAAATAGACATCATTTTTATGTTCATAATATCAAATATTTCTTAGGCCTAATTTTTGGTATTTTTTTGGAAACTTTCATTTTTTGATGAATAGTGAAACCACTAAGTGGTAGTAAAAAAAATGAATTTTTCATAAAATTTAATTTTACCGCTTCTATGAGTGGAATTTCAAAAATCTGAGAGACACCGCTGATGTCAGTAAGTAAAATGTGGTTCAATGAGATGAAAATAATTTTTGGTGAATAGTAACTTTTTACTTTTTTTTACCACGGTTAAAAGTAAATAGGGTAATTAAGGGTAAAATTGATATTACTATTACCCTAACACATGTCCTAATTCTATTGGATAAGTTTAATTTGACCAAAAATAACCATAGGAATAAAATATGACCATTTAGGCCCACTTGGATTAGATTAGGACATTTACTATTATTTAAATCAAAGAAGAGTTAAAAGAGTTAAAATCAATGTTTATTTACTAAAACATTTTTAATATTGGGTTATACATAAGATAAATTAGATTTTAAATATTCATTAGAAAGCTAATAATATTTCCTACATAATGGTGTTTTATTTATAATTTTTAAACATTTAATAATTTAATTTATTTATGACACAACGATGATGCAGTAATTATATTATTAATAAAATATTGACATAATTGATGTTATAAATACCCAAATAAATGTAATTTTAGACTTTTTATGAATTCCACTAATTTTATAGGTTAATATGACATGTTAGTATTTATTTAATTAACTATTTTCGAACTAATCATTCTGTTATGAGTTTCCCAAAAATCAATTACTAAATAGTGTCCAAATTGACATAAAATAGTTTTTAAAACAAATATTATATTATTAATTGTTATTTTATTCCTAAAAATCTATGGTTCGGTCAAATGACATAGCTAAGTTTATATATATTAACTATAAACAACCTGGTGTTATTTTGGCTTGTTATAGTAAGTTTATTAACCATATAGTGTAAGAACACAAGAAGACACGGTAAAAGTAAAATTATTTAACTTAATGTTAAATCTAAATGATAAGGTTAAAATAAGAACCTAAACTTGTCTAAATTCTATTGTATGAGAGGATTTAGATCCATCCCCACATTAGCTTCTAAATAAATCAATTTAGAGATATTTAAAACCGAATATGAGTTTATAATAAAATAATATTTTTAGTTTTCCAAAGGAGCCCCTCTCCTCCCTTATAAAAGGGCACCTCCTCACTCTCTTCCTCACACCACTTTGAGCTTTCAAGCTCGGACAACCCCTCCAAAATTCTCTTCTCCAGTTCATTATAAGCATCCTAGAGGTTCTGGTCTTCTTCAAAGACCAATTTTAGTGTCCTAAAAGGAGATCTCAAAGAGGCGCCTCAAAGAAGAGGTAATGTCCATTACCGATTCTTTCAACTTTATTTCTTCTTCCACTTCTTCTTCATAGGTTGTTTCATTATGAACTAATAACATCAGTATCACTCATATACTGATATGTTATTATAAGTATGAAACAACCCTATTTCACCATCTATCCATCCTACGGAAAACGAAATCACTGCGCGTGCGTACGTACGGAATACCGTCTCCACGCCGTGGTGAAATCTATTTTCCACCACAACCTTACTTGGATGGGTATAATGGTGTAAATAATAACTATATATGATTATTGTAAAGTGATATTAATTCTGAAATAGTATACATACACTCCAATACCATTCCACGATCATGAGAACGATATCATCGCTCGTGCGTACGTACGGACTACCGTCTCTACGACGCGATGAGATTCATTCTCCACGTTAACCATTCATGAAGGATTATAAAGTATATATAATAAGTAATCATGAAATATATGAAATAATAATGATACTAGATTTATGTGTATATATATATATGTCATCTACTTAATTACATTCAACTCAATAAGGAAACGAAAACAGCGTTCATGCGTACGTACGGCCTACCGTCTCCATGAACGGTGTATTTCTTTCCATTTTCTGATCTATTATATATATGTATATTCTGAATATATATATATATCATGTTTTATATACTGTAATTAAGTAATCATGATCTACGTAATCATATGAATAATTACAAGTCAAAACACGGACGACAAATGAAACGATTTTACCCAAAACGCTCTTTAACATGGCATTTACAAAAGAACGGGTAATATAAAGTTATATGTGAACCATATATAATATCATAACAATGAGTATGATTCATGAATAAGTTAATGACATTATTTAAATCAATATACAGGAGGTTCTGACACTTACGAAGCAAATCAGACCTAAGGTAAGGGAAAATATCACAATCTCATTTTTATCCGAGATTGATTATACTTTGGTATTTACTGGGGTGTATTTTATCATCCACATCCATGTATGCTCAATATGTAATATTGTTTCCATCCAAATAAAATTGTTTAAATCCAATTTTACCCTTTGGTGAGTTTTTAGTAAAAGATATGAAAGGAATCTTTTGTCATTTTTCGTACGAGGTACTTTTTTACTTTTTCGAAAAAAGTATGAGAAGAATGTTTTTTTAACCTATATGGAATGAATGGATTTTTAAAACATTATTTCCAAGAAGCTTACTTTAAAATGTTTCATGTTTATTTTTAATCTACTTCTTTTATAATTGTATGACATGTTGAGAAAGGAAAAGTGTTTTTGAAGTTGAAAGGATATTTTCCTCAAGAATGGAGTTCAAGTGTTTTATCAAAATAATTTTCCATCTCAGATAATATATGGTTCTATTTCTATCCCTATTATTACATTGATTTGATTATGTTGTGATGGAATTATTTTTATGAATCTCTTTGTCTTATATGAATTGTTTTATGATGTCATTTTGTTTAAGTATCCCATTATTATTACATGGGTTATGCAATGATGTATGATTTATGATTTTGTGGCACACAAAATAATGGTATCATTATGAGATGGGTGGGACCTATATCTCCCTCCAATGCATTGGGTAAAGATTTATATCTCATGAGATAGACATGGCTAGAATGGCAGGTTATACCGGTTCAGTAAAACAGGACTGAAATGAGGAGTGAACTCGGTTCAGAAATGGACTTTGTCCAATAAGATAGTCTGGGCAATGAGTCTTGACTAATAAGGAATGATTCTCTATGATTATGTGTGTATTCCACAAAGTTTCATGTTATAAGTTATGATTATTGGGATTTCATTTCACTACTATGATTTATCCCATGTTATGAAATTATGCACTCTTTTGCAGGTTAAGATTTCCAAAATGTTATGTTCTTATGAATATGATGTGATTGATATTTCTTTCTTTACCCTTAATTAGCATTTGAGCTGACCCTTTTGTGTTTTCTTTTCCCCATGATACAAATAAAGGTTTTAGGTAAGAATGAAAAAGGTAAGATCTTTATGGGAGATGTTGAAGATCTTTCACCACAATTAGAAGATTATATTCCGAGTTTCCAAAGACCCTAAACTATCACGGTCCTTGTGTGTGTGTTTTTGTAATGTACTATGTATCCCTCCTAAGTAATGTAATGACCATGTACGTCAAGCTTATGGTCTCTATAGTTGGTATCAGAGGAAAGGTTTAGTCAACCTTTAGAAACTAGGATGTGAGAACTTTAGTGATACCCCTAGAGATATTTCTAAGGTGTGTCTAGGGATGTCCCTAAGGTTAAGTATAAGTATAGGTTATAGTCCTATAATAACGGTAACGATCTTAAAATTAAACCTAAGATGTTAGATATTGATGGTACTCCCCCTTTATTATGTTGCTTTTCCCTAGCATGATTTTTGCCTCTCACACTATTCTTTTTGGGTTTTAGACAATGGATGGAACCCGAAGGAACCGTGTTGACCAATACAATAGAAAATGCAATGATTTTCCTCCTGAACAAACAAATGTTATGGGAGATGGAGTTAAAAATCTTATTGCTATACTTACACAAGCTGTGAATCATTCTGGACTTCCAAATGAGGAAAGAAAGGAACAATATTCTATTGAGTCCTTTATGAGGCAACGTCCACCTTCTTTCAGTGGGTCTTCTGATCCACTTGTTGTTGAACAATGGATCAGTACCACTGAAAATATATTTTCAGTTCTTCAATGTTCTGAACATGATAAAGTCATCTTAGCAGTATATCGTTTGGAAGGTGAAGCTAATCAATGGTGGAATATTATCAAGAATACGAGGCAAAGAGACGAAATTGAGTCCCTGGAATGGGACGAGTTCAAGAACTTATTTTTCAATATATACTTCCCTCGTATTCTTCGAACAAAGATGGAGAAGGAGTTTCTTGAACTAAAGCAAATGGATTAGGAATCTGTTGGTATATACGAAGCGAATCATACAAGGATTCCAAGGTATGCATCTGGATTTATCATCCAACCTGAAAGTAAAGATGATCAATTCTTCAGTGGCTTAAAACCAAATCTTCGAAGGGCATTAGCTATAAGAGACTTCAGTAGCTATGAAAAAAATTGTGCGTTGTGATATCAAGGTAGAAATGGATGTTGGTGTTACTTATCCATCTCATAGTTTTGACAAGAAACAAAAGATGGAGTTCAAGGAGAAATCTTAGAATAATGGTGAAAAGAAGATGAATGTTTCCTTATGCTCAAAGTGTGGAAATGAGCATGGTGGAGATTGTCTTAAAGGGACAAGTAAATGTTTCAAATGTGGAAAGGATGGTCATCGGGCGTTTGAATGCCATAATGATGGGAAGAAGATGTCTAAGGATGCAAACAAAGGAAGGGATACACAGAATGAACCTACTTCACTTCAATGCTTCAACTGCAAGGAAATGGGGCATTATGCTAATAAATGACCTAATCCAAGGGTTATTGACGATCGACATGAACAACCACTTAAGGCAAAGGACAAAGGGAAGTCACATGCGATCACCATTGGCAATGTTGAATATGACAACAATGTGGTGGAATGATTAAGTGTTTTTGTAATGGGATTCCAAAATAATGTTTTGGAATATTGGAATATTTATGTATTGGTCTATTGTGGTTTTCAATAATTTTATGGTACCGGTAACCATGGAATTTGATTGAGATATTTTTGGAAAAAAATATGATATGCGCATAATGAAGGGAAAACGAGAAAATGAAATATTTGACAGTATTCTTGAGCTCATGATTGATATAAGGACTATGTGATATCATGGTTTGAGTATATAGAATTTTGAGGATTTTGGTATGTGGAAAGTGTTAACTTTTAACTGCATTCATTTTTTCACTAAGGTTCAATGGGTATTCAAGAAAATACCAGATTATGGCCTTTTAATGTTAGGAATGTGACCAACAAGATATATCTTATGATATATGGGGATCAACGATGGTATTAAATCTCTGGTAATCGTTTTCACTATATTATGAGAGTCGACTGCAGTATTATGGATAAGCCCAAAGATTGGAATGGAATATGTTGGACATAAGTTAGTATTGTTTAAGGATAGATGTTTTTTCGATATTATTGATGAGATGTTATAGTAATATAGTTTTAGAAAAAGGACAACCTGCAGGATGGGCGACAACCCATCGCGTCGGACAAGGCTGTGGGAATCGAAACCACAACCGAAGTACGACTGGCATTTATCACATACCACTAGCCTACAAGAATTCCATGTTTAGTAGAAACTAGTTTTATTATATTAAGCAGTATTATATATGAAGTATAAGTCCATTTTAGGAACCATATATGATTAATCTCACTATAGATAGACTTATGTATTTTTTGATAACATTAATAACCTTTTGTTTGAGACAGATTAATGACCCATCATTCTATCACATGATCTGCTAACAAATCACGAATGAAAAATACAACTTCATTTCTTTAGGAGATGTAGTGGAAATTGTCCAAAGAACGACCAATGGTGAGACTATACCGAAATAAAGAAAGTATTTCTTTTAATTCCAATTTCATCAACTTTAGGGAAACGATCTTGAAAACCAAAAATGTTGTCCTAGTGCTCTTATATCTGATGAATCAGATGGTAACTTAGATAGTCACAAATTTATGGCTTTGTGATTTCTGGCTTTTACATAGCCATGTTCTCTACCACTCTCCATCAGAACATGATGGTTAGATTTCTCTTCCATATCCATATTTTTACCAATGTGGAAACCCAGTGATTAGTTTATTTGGGTAACCGTTACGTTTCATACATTAGTTTTTAAAGACATGTTTTTGTATTCCTTTTTATGATGTGGGTTTCTATTAAAGAAACTTTCGAGTAGTAATCCATTTATAACCCCGACGAATTTCAAGGGCGAAATTAATTTTAAGGGGGGTAGAATGTAACACGCCGAGATTTTATGAAAAATATTCTTTTTTATTTCATTAATGTCTTGTGTTGTACGCTACACCAAAAGGAGCTTGCACAACATGCATCCTTGACATGACTTGCATTACACACAATCGCGACCTTCCTCGATAGCGTGTGTAGTACGCAATACCGAGTTTCACTAAACAATGATATGCTATTAAAATATTATTAAAACTAGCCGTTATGAATAGTAATAACAACCTTCTAAAATTATAAAAATTTTATCTCTCAAAATGGACTTCATTTTTGGATTTGGAGTATCGAATTTAGCCTAAGGTGAAATTTTGGTACTTTTCAGATAACTTTCATATTCGGATGAATAGTGAAAATTACTAAATTTTAATTAAAAACAACCTTTTTAATCGAAATAATTAATAGTCATAAATTATTAATTTGAGTGGTTTTAAATTATATTTAGAATATATTTTTAAAATTTAATACAATGTTGTTCATTGGATGTAATTTCACATTTAAACCAGACATAAACAAGTGTCAATATTTTGATAGTTATTATCTCTTAAGAACACGCTATTTGTTTTGACAACGGGAATTAATTTTTAAATTAATTAATGAAACTAATATGTTTTGAATTTGGTAAAATAGACATCATTTTTAAGTTCATAATATCAAATATAGCTTAGGCCTAATTTTTGGTATTTTTCTGGAAACTTTCATTTTTTGATGAATAGTGAAACCACTAAGTGGTAGTAAAAAAATTGAATTTTTCATAAAACATAATTTTACCGCTTATGTGAGTGGAATTTCAAAAATCCGAGAGACACAGTTGATTTCAGTAAGTAAATGTGGTTCAATGAGATTATATAATTTTTGGTGAATAGTAACTTTTTACTATTTTTACCACGGTTAAAAGTAAATAGGGTAATTAAGGGTAACAATGATATTATTATTACCCTAAAACATGTCCTAATTCTATTGGATATGTGTATTTCGTCCAAAAACAACCTTAGGAATAAAATATGACCATTTAGGCCCCCTTGGATTAGATTAGGACATTTATTATTATTTTATTCAAAGAAGAGTTAAAAGAGTTAAAATCAATGTTTATTTACTAAAACATTTTTAATATAGGGTTATACATAAGATAAATTCGAATGTAAATATTTAATAGAAAGATAATAATATTTCCTATATAATGGTATTTTATTTATAATTTTGAGACATTAAATAATTTAATTTATTTATGACACAACGATGATGGAGTAATTATCTTATTAATGAAATATTGACATAATTGATGTTATAAATACCCATATAAATGTAATTTGAGACTTTTTATGAATTACACTAATTTTCTATGTTAATATGACATGTTATTATTGATTTAATTAACGTTTTTCGAACTAATCATTCTGTTATGAGTTTCACAAAAATCAATTACTAAATAGTGTCAAAATTGACATAAAATAGTTTTTAAAGAAAATATTATATTATTAATTGTTATTTTATTCCTAAAAATATAAGGATCTGCCAAATGACGTAGATAAGGTTTTATATATTAATAATAAACAACTTGGGGTTCTTTTGGCTTGTTATATTAAGTTTATTAACCTTATTGTGTAAGAACACAAGAAGACACAGTAAAAGTAAAATTATTTTACTTAATGTTAAATCTAAATGATAAGGTTAAAATAGGAACCTAAACTTGTCTAAATTCTATTTAATGAGAGGATTTCGATCCATCCCCACATTAGATTCGAAATAAATCAATTTGGAGCTATTTAAAACCAAATATGACTTTATAATAAAATAATATGTTTAGTTTTCCAAAGGAGCCCCTCTCCTCCCTTATAAAAGGGCACCTCCTCCCTCTCTTCCTCCAACCACTTTGAGCCTTCATGCTCTGCCAAACCCTGCCAAATTATCTTCTCCACTTCCTTAGAAACATCTTAGAGGTTCTAGTCTCCTTCAAAGACCAATTTTTTTGTCCTAAAAGGAGATCTCAAAGAGGCGCTTCAAAGAAGAGGTAATGTCCGTTACCGATTCTTTCAACTTAATTTATTCTTCCACTTATTCTCATTAGGTTGTTTCATTATGAAATAAAAACATAATTATCACTCATATACGGATATGTTATTATAAGTATGAAACAACCCTATTTCACCATCTATCCATCCTACGGAAAACGAATCACCGTGCGTGCGTACGTACGGAATACCATCTCCACGCCGTGGTGAAATATATTTTCCACCACCACCTTACTTGGATGGGTATAATGGTGTAAATAATAACTATATAAGATTATTTTGAAGTGATATTAATTCTTAAATATTATACATACACTCCAATAAAATTCCACGATCATGAGAACGATATCATCGCTCGTGCATACGTACAGTCTACCGTCTCCACGACGCGATGAGATTCATTCTCCACGTTAACCATTCATGAATGATTATAAAGTATATATAATAAGTAATAATTAAATATATGACATAATAATGATACTTTATTTATGTGTATATATATGTATGTCATCTACTTAATTCCATTCAACTCAATAAGGAAACGAAAACAGCGTTCATGCGTACGTACGACCTACCGTCTCCATGAACGGTGTATTTCATTCCATTTACTGATCTATTATGTATAGGTATATTCTGAATATATATATATATATCAGGTTTTATATTATGGAATTATGTAATCATGATCTAAGTAATCATATGAATAATTACAAGTCAAAACACGGACGACAAATGAAACGATTTTACCCAAAACGCTCTTTAACATGGAATTTACAAACGAACGGGTAATATAAAGTCATAAGTGAACCATATATAATATCATAACAATGAGTATGATTCTGGAATAAGTCAATAAAATTATATAAATCACTATATAGGAGGTTCGGACACTTACGAAGCAAATCAGACCTAAGGTAAGGGAAAATATCACAATCTCATTTTTATCCGAGATTGTTTATACTTTGTTATTTACTGGGGTGTATTTTATCATAAAAATCCATGTTTCCTCAATATGTAATATTGTTTCCATCCACCTACAATTCTTTAAATCCAATTTTACCCTTCGGTGAGTTTTTAGTAAAAGATATGAAAGGAATCTTTTGTCGTTTTTCGTACGAGGTACTTTTTGACTTTTCCAACAAAAGTACGAGAGGAATGTTTTTTTAACCTATACGGCATGAATGGATTTTTAAAACATTATTTCCATGAAGCTTACTTTAAAAATTTTCAAGTTTATTTTTAATCAACTTCTTTTCGAATTGTATGACATGTTAAGAAAGGAAAAGTGTTTTTGAAGTTGAAAGGATATTTTCATCAAGAATGGAGTTCAAGTGTTTTATCAAAATTATTTTCCATCTAAGATAATATAGGGTTATGTTTCTATCCCTATTAATACATTGATTTGATTATGTTGTGATGGAATTATTTTTATGAATCCCTTTATCTTATATGAATTTTTGTATGATGTCATGTTGTTTAAGTATCCCATTTTTATTACATGGGTTATACAATAATGTATGATTTATGATTTTGTGGCACACATAAGAATGGTATAATTATGAGATGGGTGGGAACTATATCTCCCTCCAATGAATTGGGTAAAGATTTTATATCTCATGAGATAGACATGGCTGTAATGGAAGGTTATACCGGTTTAGTAAAACAGGACTGAAACGAGGAGTGAACTCGGTTCAGAAATGGACTTTGTCCAATAAGATATTATTGGCAATGAGTATTGACTAATAAGGAATGATTATCTATGATTATGTGTTTATGCCACAAAGTTTCATGTTATACGTTATGATTATTGGGATTTCATTTCACTACTATCATTTATCCCATGTTATGAAATTATGCACTCTTTTGCAGGTTAAGATTTCCAAAATGTTATATTCTTATTAATATGATGTGATTGATATTTCTTTTGTTTACCCTTACTGAGCATTTGAGCTCACCCTTTTCTGTTTTCTTTTCCCCAGGATATAAGGAAAGGTTTTAGGTAAGAAAAAAAGGTATGATATTTATGGGAGATGTTTAAGATCTTTCACCATGATTAGAAGATTATATTCCGAGTTTCCAAAGACACTAAACTATTACGGTCCTTGTGTGTGTGCTTTTGTAATGTACTAAGTATTCCACAAAAGTAATGTAATGTCTATGTACGTTAAGCTTAGGGTCTCTACATCTTTATTCTTCCAATATAATACATTGAATACAAATATGATTTCAGATAAAGAGTCACACATAGTTCTAAGATAATTAGTTTAGATTTTATTCTTAAAAGTTATGTTGTTTTCTTAGACATCATGTTGTGATTCATGACTTTGAGTGACATGCATTTTCATAAAAGGAGTTCTTTGATTCTAAATAATTTTTAATAAGTTATTAAACTCATGATGATCCTTTATATATTAATTAAGTATAATACCACATCTATATCTACCCCTTTGTTGTGTTGGATTATAAAATTACCATATAATTAATTGAATAATTGACCATAACACCTCTTATGTGTTCGAATTGCATTATAAATGGAATTCCCAATGCTATATAAATGTGTATTGAACCACGAAACTTCTTAATTACTTGGCTTAAATAATAAATGGAAATTCCATATTGATATAATTATATAAATGGACCAACTAGCTTCTATGTGTATTGGCATGCCTTGTTTATAAAAATAATCTCCCATGTCCATTAAATGGATTGTTAAATTGGAATTGAATTTGGTGGCAAGAGCACACCTAATATTTTATAATAATGTACCTCATTATATGAAATGTGACTCTTTTTAATTATATGGGTCTAGATAAATATGATACTAAAGAGGTGACCCCTCGTTTTATTATAATATAAGTATTTTTCTATTGATGTTGGATTGGAAATTATTGTTAAGGTATTTTTTATTCACGAAGATTCACTCTCTCTTACATTGGGTGTTGAGCATGACGTCTCTCACCATTATGTTGTAATCCATGAGAGTAGAATGATGTTTCACTTTCCTCTATTATGGTGTTGGGTATTACATCTCACCCAACTAATCTTGAGTGTTTACCAGGACAACACACCTTTTTTACGAGATTTAGGGCATGTAAACAAATATTGGATCCTATATCTCGTTAGACAAGTAATGAATATATGAGTTATGTCTCAGTCAATCAAACACCTAGTATCTAGGTATATGGGTACTTATGTCCTCGTGTACATATCACATATTTGTGGATACATTATATAATGATACTATATAAATATATATATTTATTTACTATATATATATACATGGTTATCAAAGACTCATATTCGTCAATGGCTAAGTAGGTGAAGTCTCCAGGTGCCCTATATAAACCTTATATAGCTATTATTTACTTATTTCCAGCATTAATTATCATTTAGTTATACCTATACACTACATAGTTATGTACACTGCTTGGATTACTTTGAGAAACCATTGTTGATGGTCTAATAGGATTTTATCTCACAACCTTATAGGTCTTCCTTTGGAAACCATGTAGATTGCATCTCTAAATGTATGTCTAAATTAAACGCCCTACTCAATATTCTTGTGAGGATTTACTTGTGGTTGGAGAATGGGAACATAGTACTGAGGTTATCCTCGAAATTCTAGATGAGTAGTCTTTTTTACTTTTTAATTTTTGTATATAATGTTGTATATTATTTTCCTTTATCTTACTGTTTTTATATCAACATTCCATGAAATATTATTTTATCTTATTTAGCCATTGTATTTTGATAATAATATTTAGTTTCTCAGTTATTTTCTCTTCCATAGTTGTTTATTACATCAATTATATTCTGATTTCCACTATGAGGGTTTCTAGTCAATATGTTATAATGTTTTTTATATATTCTTCTTCTATTTTATATTATCTAATGTGTCAACTATGCCACTCTAATATGATTTTATAGTATCCCTATCATACCCCCGTTAGACCCTTGCTTTTAGTGGGCAACCTATGTTGTACAGGGATACACAATTAATGCCATGTGACCCACCAGATCAGGGCCTGAGTTCAGAGGACTCTGGGTCAGTATGTTTCAATGGAAAAGAAAAATAATTTTTGAGTGATTAATAAAGGGATATCAAGTGGGTTTATATTGGGAAATCAGTCAGAGTTCTCTTTTATCTCCCAGACATATGTTTTGGACTCTATATAATAAAGTATTCGTGAAACCAAAACATATTAAGTTTTAACTCATGGTTCCTTACAAAGAGGAGTGGTTTAATTTTTGTTATAATTCAATGGGATGAACATAAAAAAATATTACCCTTGGTAATGTGGATGTGAGTTATTTTTATAATGATGTTATTTTAAAACATTAAAATATTTTATAGTTTTTGTAGGATTCATAAATGATTTATAAAATTAGTCAAATGAATAGAAAATCACATTATTTTTATGGGTAAATATAGATTTAGTCAAAAATACCATTTATATAATTTTTCCATCACTTTTGGGTCATTATGAAGCCATAAAACATACATTATATTAATACAATATTTAAATTTTACACATGAATTTTACTATCTTGGAAAATTATGAAAAATTAACTATGGTATAATATCGATCTACTCACTCCATAAATAATATTTAATTTGTTTAAATAATGTTATAAAAAGTTTTTATTTTCTTTTAAAACAATAATCAACATTTATTGAGAAATACTATGTATTTTTAACAATAATAGTATTTGAAACCTTATATAAAGTACATTTGACTTCATACAAATGATATTATCATTTAATTTCATTAAAAATTATTTAATTGGATTATTTTATTAAATTATAATTTATTCTTAAAATTCATGAATTCATCAAAATGGAATATATTATTTGAAATTGAATATTACACAAAAATAAATTTTCTGTATTATTATATCTAAATAAAAATCATATAAAAGTAATAATTAAAACAATTAAATATAATTATTACTATTTATAAAAAAAATATAAATATTTGTATTGTTGGGGTCTTGATACATATTCATAATTTCACAAGAAAATTCATCAAGGGTTTTGTTCATAGCGATGATATTTTCATGGGGAGGTTCAGAGTACATGGTTTGGGTCATGATATTGATTAGCATGAACTTCTATCATAAACACTTTCAATAATTATATAATTTTTTTATATTATCTTGGGATTGGTCATTTAATAATCCTAGTGATTCTATATCCTTCATAATATCTAATAATTTTTCTTTATAGGTTACAATCCTACTGGTTGATGACAATTCTTCTTTTTTCTATTTAAATTGGAGTTATGATAAAACTGTATTTATATTAATCTCATGACCATTGTTCAAATGATATATTACCGATGGTTATGAGGATTAATAGAATTTTAAATCCAATACAATATAATAATACCATTTAAGTGAATGTGTTCTCTATAACCATGATAAGAAATTTAATTCATTCATCAAGGGAAAATTATTAATGAATGTTTGGTTAATTACAATATTTACCCTTCAAAAATCTATCCCTAAAAATTTTCATTTCACAAAATAAGGATATATGAGGAGAAATTCTATTTCAGCACCTCCTCTAATTCTAATGATGCTTCTTCACACTTGTGTTTTTTCAATATCACAATGACCTGGTGCATTGTCTAATTTAGCATAACTTTGTCTTTATGAACTATGATATCTATTAATTTCTCCTCAAATGAATGACCATATTATAACTGTACTATATATAGATTTTGAACTTTTTTAGGGTATGTAATGTGCTTTCCCAAGCAGGAGACACGAAACATGCCATTTATTGAGATATAGTTGATGGGAGTGCTAGTCGAGAGGCCACCACTCCATGTGATCAAAGATATCAAAGAGAACGATGTATCTTGGACTAATATTTCCCTTCATCCCAAATCTCCTGACCTTATTCAATAGGTATATGTGGAGGAACACCTTATATTCAACCTATATCTCTAAGCCTCATCAATGATTTTCAGTACTTCCCTTCTATCAACTCTGACAAGAACTAATACTCTACTGAATGGTCTTGACCTTTCCCACCATTTCCTCAACCATTTTAGGACCCATTAATATATTTTAACCAACTACATCAAAAAATGCATGTGTTCTACTTCTGTCACCACAATGGGATTAATAAAGATCTAGTTAGATGATTTTTTAGAAACTATTATTTTAGGAGAACTCATCCTGAGGAATATTACAATCCCATCCTTCTTTAATTTCCTTTGAGAATTCTCTCAACATTTCCACGAGTGTTTGGATAATATTCCTAGATAAGAAATTACCTTGAGGGTGGTAAGTAATGCCAAATATCAACTCTGTATTTAGATCATTTGGATTCTCATATATAACAAGGAAGTAAATCTTGGGTCTCGACCAAATACAGTTGAGAAAGGTATTCTATATAGCCTCACCATTTCTCTTATAAATATCTTGAATGTTGATCAAGTGAGAAGCCATCTTGAATTGAAATAAGGTGAGAAGTTATTATAAGACAATCAACAACAACCCATATATCCTTATTTCCCCATAATTTATTTTGAATATAATAGAAAAACTCGATGGTTATGTTTTCTCATTTTCATATAGGTATTGGTAGTGGTTTCATTTCTTCCGTCTATTTTTTCATTTATGCCTTCATATTCTATTATACAAGGAAACTATATATATATATTCCATGATCCCCTTCTTCATATTGACCCACTACTTGTTCTATTAAATATAAAAAAATATCATTTTCCTCCCTTGATATATGGATATGTTCAAGCTATGTTCGCCATGAAACATCTTCATTTACTCATGATTTTATGGAACACATTGTCATAAATGAATTATTATGACTCATTATTCATTAATTTTTAACTCCAAGTCTTTTATTTTCCTTATAAGATCTACCTTCTTTGGAATTTTTACATCATCTCTTTTACCATCCATTATCTTAATCTAAAGGGATGGTTGAGAAATATTTTGTAAAATGATTTATTTTGGTCCCTCCTTTATGATTCCCATGTTCATCCTTTTCAAGTCAATGAAGATTAGATCCTTCTCAATTCACATCAACGATAAAATTATCATATCCTTTATACTTAAAGAATCCACCACTTACATTTAATTTAAAAGATATTAGTGGATTATTCAGTCATAGTTATTAATCATCTCTATCTAAATTAACAAGCACATATTCATCTCTTTACATTTTAATATAAACATCAGGTTTTTTAGATTAATGATTAAAATGGGACCCACTAATAACACAGACACCATGCCTTAACATGGACGTCAGGTCCTGGCTCCCCAGTTACCACCAGTTTCCCCGCATATATGTGGTCTCCACCCTAGGGCTCACCCACATCCCCGAATGGGTCATCTAAATAATGATGTCCCCAAAGGACAAAAAATATCCATTTTAGTGTGCTTTTTACTCACTCACACATACCCAATACAATTTCCTATAAGTTCACCCATCAATATCACTACTCGAGGCCAATTATGCATAACTGTGGAGTTCTAATCATGTAGACACCCAACAAAGAGGGAGCACCTTGTTTACATGATTCATCTCATTTAGTTATTTTACCTTTATAATTATAGAATATTACATTCCCCCCCCCAAGTAGAACAATGTCATCTTTGTGGTCTCTATATCTCAACCAAGGAATTACACCAAACATAAGGATAGATTCCACCTCTGATACCAAATGTGACAACTGTTCCCTTTTGACAGCACAGACACCCTACCCTAACATGGTTGTAAGGTCCTGGCTCACCAGGTACTTCCAGTTGCCTCGATTAAATGTGGTCCCCACCTTACGGGCCACCCACATGCCTAAAAGCTCATTTGACTAATAGATGTCCCCATATGCCCACGCATATCCTTTCCAATGTTCATTTTCCTCACTCACACACACCCTATGAAACTTCTCTAATGGTCACCCATCCTGATCACTACTCTAGGATAAGCATGCATAACTATGGAGTTCTAATCAGGAATGCTCTCTAAAAGGAAAGTACACTTAGTTGACATGATTCCTATCATTTATTTAATAAAACCTTTTTCATTTTGGGGTGTTACATTTCACATATATTTCACACTTCTACCGAAATAGATAATGCTGTTACATTTTCAGTGTAGAGATTATTGTGGCCAACTATAGATCATGTGTTGGGTTGTTATGTTCATGAAAATTCAATTTCCTTGTGGCCTAGGCTATCAAATTTTCATTTTTTATTAGTGCATATCCCAAGAACTTATTTAAATCCTTTTTGTATACTAGGAAATATTCCCCACTAGTGGGTAGTGTAATTACAGGTTCATTGAAAAACCTCTTTTTCAAATCATTTAAAAACTTTTCACATTAATCATGAAAGTTTTTTTCTAATGATTTCAAATCATTTAATGTGGTCAAACAATATTATTACAAGATATGATAACATGGAATGAATTAAAATACAACATGACATACAGTACTCTACAATAGAGTTTACTGGTACTTCACTCATTATGATCCATATCAGAATACTACTTCTGGTGTTTCCATGATCTTTTAGATTGTTTATGTTCAACATACATGTCATCCCAATGAATAGAACATTGATTTTAATAATTCCCAACATGTCCACATTTATTACATGTAATTGTATAAGGTGCCTTAAATTGAAAATAATTTCCATTCATCAAATTATTATTTTTTCCATGGGAATGGGATACATTATGCCGTATCATTCAACACTTAAAGAAATAAATCATTTCATTTGTGATATTCCATTGGTGCATATTTTCACATTTTATCACAAAGAAAATCAGGTATCCACTCCCTGTTTGACCTTATTATATGAACTTACTTGAGATATCATCCTCATATTCTTTGACATATATGGTAATTCAACTATGTTCCAGTTGTTAAATGTTTTTTTATAGCTGGTTTGGCATAATCAAAAGATTTTCTGGATGAGAACCTATCTTGTTAATCATCTCGTTTAGATATTCATCACATTTTGCTTCACAATAGTATTTGAATCATTTAAACCCATTTCTTTCCATTGTCTAGAATAAATGATAAATTATGAATGATTAAATAAAAAAAATTAATCAAATAATGGGAATAAAATAAAATTAAATGGATAATTTATAAATTAATTTTATTAATTGACATATGAATATCTAGGATTAAATATATGTTATCCAATATCTATTTTCTAACATAGACTCTTATCAAAAAAAAATTTCCCATACTAATAGTTTTAAATGGGATTGTACACTTACAATATAATATCCCTTGGGAGAGTCAAAGTTGGTGTGTAAGAAGGACCCTTATTGCCCACTAGTTCTTGATCGATTATAGGTCAACACGATGTTTTAGAGTGTCACATCAATGTACATTAGGAATGTATTCTTCTGTTTAGAGTTATCCCTATTTCTTTTGATATGATTTTCTAATCCTAATAAAAAAATAAATAAATTTTCATTTTATACCAACTATAAATACCCTTGTATTTATTACACGTTATTTTAGGATTCAATAGAAAATAATACACATAAAACAATATAGAAAATTGTGAAGTCTATTCTCTATGGTAACTAGGTACATATCATAACATCATGATCATGGGATACAGAAAAACATTATTGATTTCTTCGTTAACATGCTCAAAATTTTCCATCTTTCTTCAAAATACGTCGGATAACCAAATGTTATACCCAAGAAAGGGGTGAGAATTATATCCTAGTAAGTTAATAAACAAAAAAATCCTATAGAAACAGTTACATGTTGTAAAATATTCATTTAAATGGGACATAAAAGTGGTTATAATTATTAACACGAATAATTAAGAATGATATAAAATGATCACATAAATGAAATATGGAAATTTAGAAACAATATTAAACATCACATCATATGTAAAATTCAAGGATAACCAAAAAAAGGAATCAAAATATAATATTTTTAGTAAAACCTGACATGCCACATTAATTTAATCTCATGAGACTAAAACATTTCCAAATTAAATAGAGAAATATCTGGGTGCACCCATCATAATCATATCATGTACATGAATATGTTTTCCATAGTGAACAAATAACATAAGAACATATTTCATCATAATTAATTACATGATCAAATATCATGGAGTAAATAAATGTAATTACCCCAATAAAATAACTAAATGTATTTCTATTTTAATACCCTTGAGAGGTAATTATGATGGTTTTCACAGCACAATGATTTGACATAGAAAAATCGTAGTAAAATTTTATATGTGAAACATAAGTACACAAAGGTTAATAAAATGAATTAATGAGAGAAAAAGAGGTATCTCGTATTTTAGAGATAAAATGGAAAGTATCAGAGATTTGTAAAAACGTATCCCAACAAGATTTTTTGGAAATAAAATGAATAAAATGGAGCACATTCTTAACTAAATAGGATAAGGATAATATCCCTTACAAAATTTCAGAGTATTAATGGCTTAGATAAATGTAATAATTAGAGGGAATAAATTTACTATAATTGTTATAAAATCAATTTTATAGTATACGGTCCTTTATAAATTCATTATAACATATCTAATTTTTATTTAAAAGGATAAATATAAATATGTATCTTGAATTGAAAAGAAGAGAGAGAGGTCCCTTACCTTGAGAGGGTAATTCCCCGAACATGGTAGGATATTCATAAGAGCATGGGGAACCTTGGTAGGACTCTAGAGTTATAAGGGAATTGTATGGATAATCTAAAAAAATAGTGAAAACTAAATAGTTTTACGACGGGTTTCTATTGGAAATTAGAGGGGAGTCCTTTATTATTTCTTAAAGAGAGGTTTCGGGCTCTATACAATAATTTAATAAAACTGAAAACCATAGCATTGATTTTTCCCATGGATTTTACCCTAGAGGAGTGTTTTTATTTATTTTAATTTCCCAAGGGAAAAAAATAACAAAATATTACCCTGAGAGATGTAGTGAGTCATGTTTAGAAATAAATGGTTTTAAATCCATAAAATAGAGTATATGTTTTGAAGGATTCATAAAGGATTTATAAAATTAATAAGTTAACCTAACCTTAATATAAATTTAATGGGTAAATATATATTCTATTTTGGATTCCCTTTACAGAATTTATTACCTTACATATGGGTCATTTATATTCCCTCATACACACTATATATTTATACCATATTTAATTTTTACCAGAAAAGTTGACTATTACATAAAACTATGAAAAATTAACTTTTGGATAATTTTTATATGATGATTCTAAAAAATAATTATTTTATCAAAATGATTTTCAAAAATGGGAATTTTTTTAAAAAAATCGACATATATTGATAAATGTTGGTTTTTTACAATAACACTTTTTGAACCATTAAAAAAATTATTTGACTTCCTAAAACATATATTATCATTTATATTTTATATAAATAATTTAATTTTTTTAATATATTACAATTTATTTTTCAAATCAAAGAACTTGTCAAAATTGAATTTATTAATTTAAATATTCTGTTACACGAAAATAATTTTTTTTATCGTATCAAAATTAAATAAAATTATAATGTAATAATAATATTAAGTAAATATAATAATTATTTTATTGAATATACATTATATATATTTTTATTATTAGGGTCCTAATACATATCCCATAATTACACTAGAAAATTCCCCAAGCTCTAGCTGCACGATGCTGAGATTTTCATGCTGTGGTTCAATGAACATGGTTTGAGTCGTGATCTTGATGAGATTTATCTTCTCCCATAAATGTTTTAATTTTTATTTAATAGTTGGATCCTTATGTAATGTATTGGATACCGAAACTACTCAATATGGCCCTGATCCAGGTTGGCTATAGGGCCTCAAAAGCATCTCCCTAAATGCTAGAGGCTACCTACTAATAGTGAGGTCCTAAGTGTTTTAGTGGGAAAATATTCCCTCATTACCAAAGTATTTCATAGTGGAAGTCAATAAAATACAGATATCAGAATCAATGAAACAAGAAGAAAATTAATACATAATAGGAAATATATAATATCGTCAAAAGATGTCTCATGAAAAATGATGCAGATGATAAATGTATCAAGAAAACATCTAAAACTTTTACAAGAAATCACAATACAATAAATGTATACAGAATTATAATAAGAATAAATATTCCAAATTGAGTCACAAGCCTTATCTTGGTATCATTCTCTCCTTCTCCAAGATAATGATTAAAAACAATTTTCATGGAATATTTTCCTATTGTCACCTAAAACCATATAGTATTTTTGCGTCCCTTAGGAGGCCCAAACAGTTTGTGAGATAACATCCCAGTATGCACCCAACCAGTTGTCTATATAATTATATTGTGTGAAATATAACATGCTAATAAGGTAAACAATAATTAGGTGATAAATACAGAAAATAGATTTTCCCACAACGCATCCACTACCATGCAAGTGAAACTATATATCCCCTCAAGTATCCCAAAAAACTAGTGTTATATACTATACAAGGCCGATATGAGTAATATAAATAAGAAACATGGCTTCTCCATTCTCCCTTACGTATCAACTCACCACAACTTTTTTGTACACTCTCAGTGAATCTCATTCCAATTTCCCTTCTATATGAACAAAATTATCATATCACACTAGGGTCAGATCCAATGTGTCAATACAAATTCAACATCATCGATTCCAAAGAGAATCTCAATGGAAATTCATTATAGTCACTGGTTGGAGTCCTAAGAACAAGTCGTTCCAAAAAATTCCTATGCGAGTCATGGAATGTCATACAAAAGTGGTAGTATGGCCCAGGGCATCCTATAGAGTTAATACCAAAGGGGAATAATCAACCCAAGGAAACCATCATCGCGTTCAAGATCCATTGAAATCCATCCATGTATTCAATACAAACATTCATCAATTCATACCATTCAAAATTCAATTTCATATGCATCTACCAACTCTTATAATCATATTCATTCAATTCCATATAATGATTATACCCAATCATTTATTACATTTCATACCAAAATATCACATGAGTATAGTCACTCATATATTTCATTTTTTTAATCGAGTCACATGCATATACCCTTTCATTTATAATCCATTTAAATTAAACATTTCACATGTGTGTACCCACCCATTTATCACCATTAAAAATTTATCACATCCCATTGGTTTACCCACCCATTAAATTGAATCCATCTGATCTATTTGACACATCATGTTTATTATAACTCATTTGATTAGTGAAATAATTTACCTATTCGTGTTTGATATAATAAATCAATGTAAATAAGTAAAACCATATTCTAATTATCCAATTCAACCCATAATAGTTATAATTGGATTCAAGTTACATGGAAAACCCAAAACACACCCCTTGGGTTGTTTAACATGGAATAAACCTGAAAATATTCTAAGGATCATCCCATGGGTGACCTTGGTTTGGGAAACCTGAATCAAAGAATCATAAATCATTCACATGGGAATCCCTAATAGGTCATATTACATATATTTCAATTAACTCATTCAAAATTGGGGTCACGTCGGGATAAATGGTGGGTGTTGTAATGACCAATAACTCTAAAATTCACCATACTCTAATGGAAGACTACATACCACTTACCTAATCTTGGTAGTGGAGTGATCATCCGGTATCAAGTCTCGATTCAACATAGTTTAGGAGAAATATTAAAGAGGGATGAAGAATGAAAAAATATGGAATATGAGCCTCAATCCAAAAATCTCATTCAATAGTCAATTGAATCTATATGAGCTAAAAAAAATTTAGATATTACTGATGTGGATCTGATGAGACTAATTGCGTTCAAATCAGAGGTAGATGAAGAACAAAGATAAAAAGCTTGATGAGTTGTTGGAGGGGATCTCTCAAAATAATGATCCTTTTTTCCATGGAAGATGATGATTATTTTATTGTTAAAATAGATTTTAATTAAACATAGAATCATTTATAAACCCAATAAAAAGGGATGATCAATTTAGGTGCATGGTTTCGAAAATCTTTTTCTGACCATGCATGGTTTTTGTAGGCTAAGGGTTACCTTCCCAGTTTACACACACATTTTACTCATGTATTGACCATGTGTAAACCCTATGTCAAAATATTTAAAATAGTAGACATGTTCGTATGGGTGTACACCTTCTCCCAGATGATTTCATGAAACTTTCTAGCATGAATTCCCCTCCAATATGGCCTCACATAGTTTAGTCAAACCATGTGGCCTTCCCCACATGGTTTGATTAAACCCAATGCTAGGCTAAAACCCCCCTAAAAACTTATTCTGAGCTCTAAACAAGCCAAGAACTTCTACAAAACACCCTTGATCCATTTGGGAACTTGCATAAGGCCATATTAAGCTGTTAAACTAAAAAAGTAGTGATCCATACCTTATAAGAAACATATGTTCTTATAATCTTATCCCCTTAAAGAAATTATTCCCCAAATTTCTCTATGAAGGGTTGTCAATATTTTTTAGAGAACAAATCTGGATATTGAGCATCTATGTTATCCTCCTGCTCCAAAATATCATCATGTAAATGGTCATGATTGCATACAACTCATCTTATAGGAACTGATCTACCTCGGAAAACCTTCATGCTCTTGTCAATGATATGAATATGTTTTTCCTAAAAGGATGCATCATCCTACAACTCAACATCATCAGACTAGAAATCATTATACGGTTCTAAATGATAGTGATGTAGATTATATACATGGAAGACATCACACATCTCTTAGTACATATGTGGAAACTGCAAATGATAGGTTACCAACCCTACTCTCTCTAGAATCTCAAGCGTCCTGATATATCATGTCGAAGGTTTACCATTTCCCTTGCCTATCCTTTGTCCCAAACATGGTGAATCTTGCTAAATAAACTGACCCCCACCTCAAACTCTTGAGGTCGTCTTCAGTGATCGACTTAAGAATTTTTAAGAGACTGTGTCATATCCATCCTTCTCTGAATGAGATGTACCAAATATGATGTCTTCTTTAAAAGAAGAAATCCTAGTAACTCTACCACTCTTATATTTATCTAGAATAATGGAAATTTATATGGACTATAATATAATTCTTCATATGGTTACATCTATATAGTCACCTAAAAACCGTTATTGTATTCAATCTCAACTAGGTGTATATTCCTCTTCCACGATACCACCAAATCTAGGACGCATGATTGCAACTAGTCCTCAAAAACCATTATCATATTCAATAATTATCCATCAGTATAAGGGTATTAAGAAATACTCAGAAGCATATGTTTACCCATCAACCTCTAAATTATCATCCTGAAATTAGACTTCATGTTGGAATCCCAATCTAAAACGATAGTGCGCAGTACCGCATGAAGTAGTAATACCTGACGGATGTACAACCTCCCAATATAATCTACACTGAAGGTCTCCTATTTCATCAATAAGCGAGAAACCATCATGATCCTATAAAAAACAACCCCCATATCATCTTTACCTTAATGACTCCTTGGACGTCCATGTAACACCTGAGAATTTTATGAGAAATATTTTGTTTTTATGTTATATAAATCATCAAAGGAATCTTTCACTACACAGAACACTATATTGGCTTGCTTTACACACAACCACGACCTTCCTCAATAGATTGTGTCGTACGCAATACCGAGTTTCACTAAACAACGATATGCTATTAAAATATTATTAAAACTAGACGTTATGAATAGTGATAACCACTTTTCGAAATTTTGTAAATTTTATTTTTCAAAATGGACTTCATTTTTGGATTTGGAATATCGAAATTAGCTTAGGGTGAAATTTTGGTACTTTTCGGATGACTTTCATATTCTGATGAATAGTGAAAATTACTAAATTTTAATTAAAAAAAACTTTTTAATCAAAATAACTAATAGTGATAAATTATTAATTTTAGTGGATTTAAATTATATTTATAATATGTTTTTACAATTTAATACAATGTTTTTCATTTGATGTAATTTCACATTTAAACCAGACATAAACAAGTGTCAATCTTTTGATAGTTATTGTCTTTTAAAAACACGCTATTTGTTTTGACGATGGAAATTAATTTTTAAATTAGTTAATGTAATTGATATGGTTTGAATTTGGTAAAATAAACATCAATTTTTAATTCATAATATCAAATATAGGTTAGTGCAAATTTTTGGTATTTTTCTGGAAACTTTCATTTTTTGATGAATAGTGAAACCACTAAGTGGTAGTTAAAAAACTGAATTTTTTCATAAAACATAATTTTACCGCTTCTGTGAGTGGAATTTGGAAAATCCGAGAGTCACGGTTAATATCAATTACTAAAATGTGGTTCGATAAGATGAAAATAATTTTTGGTGAATAGTAACTTTTTCTTTTTTTTACCACGGTTAAAAGTAAATAGGGTAGTTAAGGGTAAAAATGATATTATTATTACCCTAACACATGTCATAAATCTATTGGATAAGTTTAATTCAACCAAAAAAAACCTTAGGAAGCAAATATGACCATTTAGGCCAACTTGGATTAGATAAGGACATTTATTATCAATTTATTTAATGAAGGGTTAAAATAGTTAAAATCAATGTTTAATAACTAAAGCATTTTTAATATAGGGTTATACATAAGATAAATTCAACTATAAATATTAATTAGAAATCTAAAATGATTTTCTACATAATGGTATTTTGTTTCTAATTTTTTAACTTAAAATAATTTATTTTATTTATGATACAATTATCATATAGTAATTTTCTTATTAATGAAATATTGACATAATTGATGTTATAAATACCCAAATAAATGTAATTTGAGACTTTTTAAGAATTAAAATAATTTTATATGTTAATATGTCATGTTATTATTGATTTAGTTAAATGTTTTCGAACTAATAATTCTGTTATGATTTTCACAAAAATCAATTACCAAATAGTGTCAAAATTGATATAAAATAGTTTTTAAAACAAATACTATATTATTAATTGTTATTTTATTCTTAAAAATCTAAGGTTCGTCCAAATGACTTATATAAGGTTATATATTTAAATAAAAAACAACTTGGGGTTCGTTTGGCTTGATATAGTAAGTTTATTAACCTTATAGTGTAAGAACACAAAAAGACACGGTAAAAGTAAAATTATCTAACTTAATGTTAAATCTAAATGATAAGGTTAAAATAGGAACCTAAACTTGTCTAAATTATATTTTATGAGAGGATTTCGACCCATCCCCACCTTAGATTCGAAATAAATAAATTTGGAGCTATTTAAAACCGAATTTGGATTTATAATAAAATAATATTTTTAGTTTTTCCAAAGGAGCCCCTCTCCTCCCCCTCTTCCTCACACCACTTTGAGCCTTCAAGCTCGGCCAAACCCTGCCAATTTCTTCTCTCCACTTCCATAGAGATATCCTAGAGGTCCTGGTCTTCTTCAAAGAACAATTTTAGTCACCTAAAAGGCGGTCTCAAAGAAGCGCTTCAAAGAAGAGGTAATGTCCGTTACCGATTCATTCATCTTTATTTCTTCTTCCACTTCTTCTTATTTAGTTGTTTAATTATGAAGTAATAACATCAGTATCAATCATATACTGATATGTTATTATAAGTATCAAACAACCCTATTTCACCATCTATCCATCCTACGGAAAATGAAATCACCACGCGTGGGTACGTACGGAATACCATCTCCACGTCGTGGTTTAATCTATTTTCCACCACCACCTTACTTGGATGGGTATAATTGTGTAAATTATAACTATATATGATTATTGTAAATTTATATTGATTCTTAAATTGTATATATACACACTCCATTACGGTTTCACGATCATGGGAACGATATCATCGCTCGTGCGTACGTACGGAATATCGTCTACACGATGTGATGCGACTCGTTCTACATGATCTTCATTGCATAATGATTATATAAATGAATTGAATGAATGAATATATTACACTAATACCAATCTGTAAATGAGGTATCTATAACCTAAAAAGAAGAATAAGAATTTATTCGACAAAACACGCATAAGAACAAAAAGTAATAAACACCCGAATAACAAGTAGTAATGAAATATTACTAATAAGAAGCTAAGAATATGACCATATATGATATCATAAAAATAAGTATGATTCTGGAATAAGTCAATAACATTATTTAAATCATTATAGAGGAGGTTCGGACACTTACGAAGCAAATCAGACCTAAGGTAAGGGAAATATCATAATCTCATTTTTATCCGAGGTTGTTTATACTTTGGAATTTACTGGGGTGTATTTTATCATCCACATCCATGTTTACTCAATATGTAATATTATTTCCATCCACCTAAAATTGTTTAAATCCATTTTTACCCTGTGGTGAGTTTATAGTAAAAGATATGAAAGGAATCTTTTGTCGTTTTTCGTGCGAGGTACTTTTTTACTTTTCTGACAAAAGTACAAGAAGAATGTTTTTTTAACTTATACGGAATGAATGGATTTTTAAATCATTATTTCCAAGAATATTCCTATACAAGTTTTCATGTTTATTTTTAATCAACTTCTTTTTGTTTAAAATTTTATGACATGTTAAGAAAGGAAATTTTTTTTGAAGTAGACATGATATTTTCCTCAAGAATGGAGTTCAAGTGTTTTATCAAAATTATTTTCCATATAAGATAATATAGGGTTCTGTTTATATCCCTATTGTTACATTGATTTGATTATGTTGTGATGGAATTATTTTTTATGAATTCCTTTATCTTGTATGAATTGTTTTATGATGTCACGTTGTTTAAGAATCCCATTTTTATTACATGGGTTATGAAATGATGTATGATTTATGATTTTGTGGCACACATATGAATGGTATCATTATGAGTGGTTGGGACCTATATCTCCCTCCAATGCATTGGGTAAAGATTTTATATCTCATGAGATAGAAATGGCTGGAACGGCAGGTTAAACTGGTTTAGTGAAACAGGACTGAAACGGGAATGAACTCGATTCAAAAATGGACTTTGTCCACTAAGATAGTCTTTTCAATGAGTCTTGACTAATAATAAATTATTATCTATGATTATGTGTGTATGACACAAAGTTTCATGTTTTATTTTATGATTATTTGGATTACATTTCACTACTATGATTTATCCCATTGTATGAAATTATGATCTCTTTTGCAGGTTAAGATTTCCAAAAGATATGTTCTTATGAATATGATGTGATTGATATTTCTTTTGTTTACCCTTACTGAGCATTTGAGCAAACCCTTTTGTATGTTTTTTTCCCCAGGTCAGGAAGAAGGTTATTAAGTAAGATATGCCAAAAGGGACTATAGATATGATGAAATAAATGCAAGACATTGTAGATCCTTTATGAACCAGTTGTTTATGTTTCCCAGTTTCTAAAGACACTATACCTCTACGGTCCATTCATGGTTTTGTTATATGTTGTAATAAGTATGCTTAAATTTTTATGTAATAACGTTGTATGTAAAGTATGGGTCGTTATAGTTGGTATCAGAGGAAAGGTATAGTCAACCTTTGGAAACTAGGATGTGAAAGACTTAGTAAGAACCCTAAGGATAAGTCTAAGCATAGAACACAATCTTAGTGTTTTAGAAATGTCCATGAATAACCTAGGATAAGACCTTAAGTGTGAAATTTTATTCTTGATTATGTGGTTTTCCTGTTATAATTAGTGTTTCTCACACTATTTTTCTTGGTTTTAGTCAATGGCTGGAACCCGAAGGAACCGTGTTAATGTAGAATGCGATGGCCAATGCAATGATTGTCCCCCTGAGCAACCAAATGTTATAGGAGAAGGAATGTAAAATCTTGTAGCCATGCTCAAACAACTTTCTCAAGCTATGAATCATGCTGGACATCCAAACGAGCAAAGGAAGGAGCAACATTCTATTGAATCCTTCATGAGGCAGCGTCCACCTTCATTCAGTGGGTCTACTGATCCATTAGTTTCTGAACAATGGATTAGTACAACTGAAATGATATTTTCAATTCTTCAATGTTCTGAACATGATAAATTCATCTTAGAAGTGTATCGTTTGGAAGGTGATGCTGATCAATGGTGGAATCTTATCAAGAATACGAGGCAAAGAGATGAAATTGAGTACATGGAATGGGATGAGTTCAAGAAATTATTTTTCAATAAGTACTTCCATCGTATTCTCCGAACAAAGATGGAGAAAGAGTTTCATGAACTGATGCAAAATGATGATGAATCTATTGGTACCTATGAAGCAAATTTTACAAGACTTTCAATGTAAGATTCTGGTATTATTATCCAACCTGAGAGTAAGATCAATCGATTATTTAGTGGCTTAAAACCAAGACTTTGAAGGTCCTTAGCCATAAGGGACATCAACAGCTACGAGGAAATCGTTCTATGTACTCTCAAAGTTCAGATGGAGATTGGAGTAACCCATCAGTCATATGGCTTTCATAAGAAGAGGAAAATGGAATTCAAAGTAAAATCTAAAGAGCACACTGAAAAGAATATGAGCTTTCCCATATGCTCAAAGTGTGGTAAGAAACATGGAGGGAGTTTTCTTAATGTGACAAGTAAATGTTTCAAATTTGGAAAGGAAGGTCATCGGGAATTCGAATATCGCAATGATGGGAAGAAGATGTCTAATGATGCAAACAAAGGAAGGGACACACAGAATGAACCTACTACACTTCAATGTTTCATGTGCAAGGAGATGGGGAATTATGCCAATAAATTCCCTAATCCAAGGGTTGTTGATGATGATCCACAACAACAAAATATTAAGGCTAAAGACAAAGGAAAGTCACATGCAATTTCTATCAGCGATGTGGAGTACAATAACGATGTGGTGAAGGGTACACTTACCATCTACTATAATGTAGAAAATGTTTTATTTGATTCTGGATCCACCCACTCTTTTATTTCTGAAGATTTTACTAAGGGTATAACCATATTATCTCAACAATTAGATGTTGAGTTAGCTGTGACAACACGTAATGGCACAACAGTCGCATCAAAAGTTTATAATTCTTCCCCGATTGATGTTTGTGGGAATGTGATTTCTACAAATCATGTGATCCTTCCTATAGTGGAATTTCATGTGATTCTTGGCATGGATTGGCTTTCTTTATATGGAGATGATATCAATTTCCAAAGAAGGGAAGTCACATTTCATATTCCAGATCAATCTATGATCGTCTATCGATGGCAGGATGAACATAACCTTCCAGTGGAATTTTCTTCAATCATATGGGTCTTGATTCCACTGAATGAAGGTTATTTATCTCAAATGGTTGGTGAGAAACTCACAATTAAGAATATTCCCATTATATGAGAGTTTGATGATGTCTTTCTGGAGGAATTTCCGGGTCTTCCACCAAATCGTGAAGTTGAGTCTTCAATAGAACTCATACAAGGTGCTTTACCTATTTCAAAGACACCTTATAGAATGGCCCCAATTGAGTTGCAAGAATTGAAGAAGCAAGTCCAAGAGAATCTTGATAAGGGATTCATACACCCTAGTGCATCACCTTGGGGAGCACCTGTTCTATTTGTTAAGAAGAAAGATGGATCGATGAGACTCTGCATTGATTATTGAGAACTTAACAGGATCACTATCAAGAACAAATATCCTCTCCCACACATTGATGACTTATTTGACCAACTATGCAGAGCTCAATACTTTTCTAAGATTGATCTTTGTTCAGGGTATCATCAATTAAGGGTCAAAATGGAGGATATACCAAAGACGGCTTTCCGTACAAGGTATGGACACTATGAATTTATAGTGATTCCATTTGGTCTTACTAATGCCCCTGATATCTTCATGGATCTGATGAATAGAGTCTTTAGTTACTATCTTGATTAGTTTTTGGTAGTCTTTATAGATGATATTCTTATATATTCAAAGAGCAAGGAAGAACATGATGATCACTTGAGAATAATATTGAAGACCCTGAGAAAGGAGAATCTTTATGCCAAATTTACCAAGTGTGAATTTTGGCTTCAAAGAGTTTCATTTTTGGGTCACATAATCTCAAAAGAGGGGATATCTGTGGATCCAGCAAAAATAGAGGTTATCGAACGATGGTCGAGACCAACAACAGTAACAAAGATCCGAAGATTTCTTGGTTTGGCTGGATATTATTTACGTTTTGTGAATGATTTTTCACGATTATCTAATCCACTCACCAAGTTGACTCGGAAAGGAGTTATGTTTCTCTGGACGGAGGAATGTGAAGAGAATTTGAAGGAGTTGAAAAGAAGGTTATCTAGTGCACCTGTGCTCACACTGCCATGTAGTGGAGAAAGGTTTGTGATCTATAGTGATGCATCCAAGAAGGGATTGGGTGTGTTCTTATGAAAAATGATATGGTGATTGCTTATGCCTCACGACAGTTGAAAATCCATGAGAAAAATTACCCAACTCATGATTTGGAGTTAGCTGTGGTAATATTTGCATTAAAGATTTGGAGACATTATTTTTATGGAGAAAGGTGTGATATTTATACTGATCATAAAATTTTAAAGTATATTTTCACACAAATGGAGCTGAATATGCGCAAATGAAGATGGTTGGAGCTGATTAAGGATTATGATTGCTCAATTCATTTCCACCCTGGGAAAGCAAACAAGGTGGCAGATGCATTAAGTCAATAAGACCATGCTAGTTTATCCATGATGAGGTTCACAAAAGATCCAATATTTATGGATTTACAAAGGATTAATCTTGGAATTATAATGGAAGGGGGAAAATCGTATCTTTCTCAACTGAATGTTCAACCATCTATACATGTGAAGATTAAAGAGGCGCATAAAGAAGATTTAGAGTTACAAAAGAAGGTGAGAAATATTCCGGAATTCAACCTTGATTGTGATAGGATAATAATGTTCAGGAATCGGGTTTGTCTTCCTCCCATCCCCAAATTAAATAAGGATTTTCTGGATGAGGCTCATAGTTATCCATTCTCTATTTATCCTGGAAGCACGAAGATGTATAGGGACCTGAAAGAGTACTTCTGGTGGGATGGAATGAAAAGAGATGTTGCTGAATGTGTCTCTCGATGCTTGGTTTGCCAGGAAGTTAAAGCTGAGAGACAGAAGTATAAGGGGATGTTTCAACCATTACCCATACCTGAATGGAAATGGGAAAACATCACTTTGGACATTGTCACAGGACTTCCTAAAACATCGAAATGAAATAATGCTATCTAGGTCATAGTTTATCTTCTTACAAAGTCTGCACACTTCATTGCTATTAGAGTGGATTTCTATCTGGATCAGCTTGCCAGGATATTTATAAAAGAAGTGGTAAGATTTCATGGAGTACCACTTTTTATTATATCTGATCGGGATCCAAGATTTACCTCGACGTTCTGGTGAAATCTTCAGCATACTCTGGATACAGAGTTGAGTTTCAGCACTGCTTATCATCCTCTAACAGACGGTCAGTCTGAGAGAACAATTCAAACTCTAGAAGATATGTTGAGAGCTTGCTCTATGGATTTCAAAGGTGGTTGGGATCAACACCTACCTATGGTGTAATTTTTTTATAATAATAGCTTTCACTCCAGTATTCAGTTGGCTCCTTATGAAGCTCTCTATGGAATGAAATGCAGCACTCCAACTTGCGGGGATGAAGTTGGGGAAAGAAAACTATTAGGACCCGATCTTGTTAATGAGATGACAAAAAAGGACTGATCCATTCAACAACACATAAGATCATCTCAGAGTCAACAGAAAAGATATGCCGACAACCGAAGAAAAGACCTAGAGTTTGAAGTTGGTGATAAAGTGTTCTTAAAAATATCTCCCTGGAAGAGGCTCATGAGATTTGGAAAGAAGGGGAAGTTGAGCCCTAGATATATCGGTCCTTTCGAAATACTGGATCATGTTGGAAAGGTAGCTTACCGATTGGCGCTTCCACCGAATCTCTCTCAAGTTCACGATATGTTCCATGTTTCTCTCCTGAGAAAGTATATACCCGATCCTTCACTTGTACTCAGCTCAGAAGTTGTACCACTGGAGCAAGATATTTCTTATGTAGAACAGCCGATAGAGATTCTGGATCGTAGCGAAAAAGTCCTACGAAACAATACCACTCGATTGGTGAAAGTTTTATGGAGGAACCACCAATTAGAATGGGCTACATGGGAGCATGAGGATATGATGAGGGAGAGGTATCCTCATCTTTTTTTTACAAAGTGACGAATTTCGAGGGCGAAATTCATTTTAAGGGGGTAGAATGTAACACCCGATACTTTTATGAGAAATATTTTGTTTTTATGTTATATAAATCATCAAAGGAATCTTCCACTACACACAACACTAGCTTTTCTTGCTTTACACGCAACCGCGACCTTCCTCAATAGCTTGCGTCGTATGCAATACCGAGTTTCACTAAACAACGTTAAGCTATTAAAATATTATTAAAACTAGCCGTTATAAATAGTGATAACCACTTTTTGAAATTTTGTAAATTTTATTTTTCAAAATGGACTTCATTTTTGGATTCTGAAAATCGAAATTAGCTTAGGGTGAAATTTTGGTACTTTTCAGATAACTTTCATATTCTGATGAATACTGATAATTACTAAATTTTAATTAAAAACAAATTTTTTAATCGAAATAACTAATAGTGATAAATTATTAATTTTAGTGGTTTTAAAGTATATTTAGAATATATTTTCACAATTTAATACAATATTGTTCATTGGATGTAATTCCACATTTAAACCAGACATAAACAAGTGTCAATATTTTGATAGTTATTATCTTTAAAAAACACGCTATTTGTTTTGACGACGGGAATTAATTTTTAAATTAGATAATTTAACTGCTAGGTTTTGAATTTGGTAAAATAAACATAATTTTTGAATTCATAATATCAAATATATTTTAGGCATAATTTTTGGTATTTTTCTAGAAACTTTCTTTTTTTGATAAATAGTCAAACCACAAAGTGATAGTTAAAAAACTGAATTTTTTCATAAAACATAATTTTACTGCTTATGTGAGTGGAATTTCGAAAATCTGAGAGACACGGTTAATATCAAGGATTAAAATGTGGTTCAATGAGATGAAAATAATTTTTGGTGAATATTAACTTTTTACTTTTTTTTACCACGGTTAAAAGTAAATAGGGTAGTTAAGGGTAAAAATGATATTATTATTACCCTAACAAATGTCCTAATTCTATTGGATAAGTGTAATTCGACCAAAAACAACATTAGGAATAAAATATTACCATTTAGGCCCACTTGGATTAGATTAGGACATTTTTAATCAATTTATTTAAAGAAGGGTTAAAATAGTTAAAATCAAAGTTTAATAACTAAGGAATTTTTAATATAGGGTTATACATAAGATAAATTCGACTATAAATATTCAGTAGAAATATAAAAATATTTCCTACATAATGAAATTTTATTTTTAATTTTTAGACTTAAAATAATTTAATTTATTTATGATACAATGATGATGCAGTAATTATCTTATTAATGAAATATTGACATAATTGATGTTATAAATACCCAAATAAATGTAATATGAGACTTTTAATGAATTAAAATAATTTTATATGTTAATATGACATTTTATTATTTATTTAATTAATTTTTTTCGAACTAGTCATTCTATTATGATTTTCACAAAAATCAATTACCAAATAGTGTCAAAATTGACATAAAATAGTTTGTAAAACAAATAGTATTTTATTAAATGTTATTTTATTCTTAAAAATATAAGGATCTTACAAATGACTTATATAAGGTTATATATTTTAATAATAAACAACTTGGGGTTCGTTTGGCTTGATATAGTATGTTTATTAACCTTATAGTGTAAGAACACAAAAAAACACGGTAATCGTAAAATTATCTAACTTAATGTTAAATATTAATGATAAGGTTAAAATAGGAACATAAACTTGTATAAATTCTATTGGATAAGATTATTTCGACTTATCCCCACCTTAGATTCGAAATAAATTAAATTGGAGCTATCTAAAACCGAAATTGTCTTTATAATAAAATAATATTTTTAGTTTTTCCAAAGGAGCCCCTCTCCTCCCTTATAAAAGGGCACCTCCTCCCCCTCTTCCTCACACCACTTTGAGTCTTCTAGCTCGGCCAACACCTACCAATTTCATCTCTACACTTCCCTAGAGACATCCTAGAGGTCCTGGTCTTCTTCAAAGACCAATTTTAGTGTCCTAAAAGGTGGTCTCAAAGAAGCGCTTCAAAGAAGAGGTAATGCCTGTTACCAATTCTTTCATCTTTATTACTTCTTCCACTTCATCTTCCTTAGTTGTTTCATTATGAAGTAATAACATCAATATCACTCATATTATGATATGTTATTATAATTATTAAACAACCCTATTTCACCATCTATCCATCCTACAGAAAATGAAATCACCACGCGTGTGTATGTACGGAATACCATCTCCACACCATGGTGTAGTCTATTTTCAACCACCACCTTACTTGGATGGGTATAATGGTGTAAATAATAACTATATATTATTATTGTAAAGTTATATTGATTCTGAAATTGTATATATACACTCCATTAAAATTTCACGATCATGTGAACGATATCATCGCTCGTGCGTACGTACGGAATACCGTCTCCATGATGTGATGCGACTCATTCTACATGATATTCATTGCATAATGATTATATAAATTAATTGAATGAATGAATATATTACACTAATACCAATCTGGAAATGAGTTATCTATAACCTAAAAAAGAAGAATAAGAATTTATTTGGCAAAACACGCATAAGAACAAAAAAGTAATAAACACCCGAATAATAAGTAGTAATGAAATATTACTAATAAGAAGCTAAGAATATGACCATATATGATATCATAAAAATAAATATGGTTCTGTAATAAGTCAATAACATTATTTAAATCATTATACACGAGGTTAGGAAACTTTCGAAGCAAATCAAACCTAAGGTAAGGGAAATATCACAATCTCATTTTTATCTAAGGTTGTTTATACTTTGGAATTTACTGGGGTGTATTTTATCATCCACATCCATGTTTCCTAAATATGTAATATTATTTCCATCCACCTAAAATTGTTTAAATCCATTTTACCCTTTGGTGAGTTTATAGTAAAAGATATGAATGGAATCTTTTGTCGTTTTTCATACGAGGTACTTTTTGACTTTTACGACAAAAGTACGAGAAGAATGTTTTTTTGACTTATACGGCATGAATGGATTTTTAAAAGATTATTTCCAAGAAGCTTCCTATACAATTTTTCAAGTTTATTTTTAATCAACTTCTTTTTGATTAAAATTGTATGACATGTTAAGAAAGGAAAATGTTTTTGAAGTAGAAAGGATATTTTCCTCAAGAATGGAGTTCAAGTGTTCTATCAAAATTATTTTCCATCTAAGAGAATATAGGGTTATGTTTCTATCCCTATTATTACATTGATTTGATTATGTTGTGATGGAATTATTTTTATGAATTTTTTATCTTATATGAATTTTTTTATGATGTCATGTTGTTTAATAATCCCATTTTTATTACATGGGTTATGCAATGATGTATGATTTATGATTCTGTGGCACACATATGAATGGTATCATTATGAGATGGGTGGGACCTATATCTCCCTCCAATGCATTGGGTAAATATTTTATAGCTCACGAGATAGACATGGATGGAATGGCAGGTTAAACCGGTTCAGTGAAACAGGACTGAAACGAGGAATGAACTCGGTTCAGAAATGGACTTTGTCTACTAAGATAATCTTGGAAATGAGTCTTGACTAATGAGAAATGATTATCTATGATTATGTGTGTTTGCCACAAAGTTTCATGTTTTAATTTATGATAATTGGGATTACATTTCACTACTATGATTTATCCCATGTTATGAAATTATGATCTCTTTTGCAGGTAATGATTTCCAAAAGATATGTTCTTATGAATATTATGTGATTGATATTTCTTTTGTTTACCATTACTGAGCATTTGAGCTCACCCATTTGTATGTTTTTTTCCAGGTCAGGAAGAAGTTTATTAAGTAAGATATGCCAAATGAGACTATAGATATTATGAAATAAATGGGAGACAATGTAGACATTTTATGAACCAGTTGTTTATGTTTCCCAGTTTCTAAAGACACTATACCTATACGATCCTTTCATGGTTTTGTTATATGTTATAATAAGTATGCTTCAATTTTGAAGTAATAAAAATGTATGTAAAGTATGGGTCGTTATAGTCCAGTCATTAAATCGATGACATCACCATCTCATTTCAATTTTAGAATAGGTAACTATCGTAAATGCCCGGCTGGTCACCCATGTCTATCCTTCACCTACTGACTCGTGGAACACCTCATAACCAAACTAGATACCTCATGCTTCATACCTAGAAACATGTACTAATAGCAGATGTCTCAGAATATCATGGTGAGCACGGGATGTACTTTCATTTATGAAGCTTGAAATTCTCATATTTTATCCTTGTTTATATCCACCAGAACCCAAATGTGACCATTGATATGTAAGATCTCATCCTCACCTTTGTTCTGGCCCAGAGGTGAGTCCTCCCTTCCACACTCTCCTATAGAAGTAGAATCATAGAATCCAATAGCTAACTCATCCTCAATCTATCCATTAGGGTATAGGGAACATCTAAAGATGATAAGTATTTCAATCCCGGAATATCATGCACCTCTAGGTGTGTCCCAGAGAAAAATTGAAAAAGCTTCCACTTGTTATGGGAATGTTTCACTGCATGTATTTGAGTCGTTTAACTCATTGCATCAGCCAATATATTTTCCTTACTAGATGTGTAGGAGGGATAAAAATCAAAAGACTGAAGGAACTCCACCCATCTCCGCTACCTCAGATTTAGATCATGCTGTATAAAAATATACATAAGGATTTTTAGGTTTTGGATACCAAAAAATTCTCCCCCATTAAATAATTTCTCCAATCACATCATTTGAACAAATTTATCTAGCTCAATATCATGCATAGGATAATTCATCTCATGTGGCTTCATCTGTCAAGATATTTACACCATTACTCTATCCCCTGACATCAGCACTCCTCCCATCTCAATACCTAAAACGTCACAATACAAATTTTATCTCTTTCCCTAATCCGGAAGTATCATGATTGGTGCTGATTCTAAAACTCATTTCAACACATGAAAGTTGTGTTACGAGAATCATACCATAAAAACATCACAACCCTCTTAGTAAATCCCATAAGTAGCACTGCTAATCTTGAGAATTAATATATAAAACACAGTTAGTAACCATCTATACCTAATAAACTCTTTATTTAAATAATTTATTTGAGATATTCCATGGAAAATAATTCTTTCACCTTCTTTAGGTCCACTGATACTCTTGTTTCTGAGATGATTTTCCCCCAGAAGTGAATCTTATCCATCCAAAAGTGGCACTTTGTTATCATAGAAAATAACTAATTTATCTCAATTTATTCAAAATTATCTCAAGATGGTTTCCATAGTCATTTATATTTCCATAATACACCAATATATCATCCACAAAAACCACCACAAAAGAGTTAATTAATGGATGGAACACTCGGTTCACCAAGGCTATGAAAACTGATTGTTCATTCATGAGATCGAATGGAAAAAACAAATAATCCTATTTACCATACCTAATATGAAATGATGTAATAGGTATGTATGCAAGTAAAACATATACATAGTAATATCAAGACCTCAGAACAATATTCAAGAACACTCATGCTCCTCGATGATAATCGAACAGATCATCTCTCTCTGGAAAGGGATATCAGTTCATAAATACCATAAGGTTCAACTTTTGATAATCCACTCGTAACCTAAGGGAACCATCTTATTTTTTTAAAAAAGTACTGGAGAACTCCATGGAGTAATATTGGGTTAAATAAACCCCTTCACATCCAAATCCTCTAGCAACCGGTTGAGGTCCTGCAACAATGTCATAGTCATCCTATAAGGAGGAATGGATACTATTGTGGCTCTGGGAACTAGCTAGACAGAGAACTCCACTTCTCTCTCTTAGGATGTAAACTAGAAAATCAATCCACTAAAACATCCATAAAATGATCCAATACTATTGGAATTTCCACCTAACTCACACACCGATCATCTAGATACAAACTAGCGATATTGGATATGATCTTGCATAGCCCATAATACTTAGGCCCAACTTGGCTCACAAATAAATCCCATTCACCCTTGTACATATACAATGCACCCCCTGGTCATGTGAAATTTACCCTACAATGAAAGGCTTAAATGTAATCTTTATAAGCCATTATCCAACCCATACCACTTATGACATCAATCCTATAATTTTAAGGACACAAATATTTAAAATGATGTGACACCCCCCAACCATGAGGGGGAACTCCCTACACTAGTGCACATTCATCATTTTGATTCCTAATCGCGTGTCTTGCATCATAACTTCAGTAAAAAGAAAAACAAAAGGTGCAAGTATTTTTACCACTATTGAGTATATGAAACTATGTGATGCACCATTATCAAAAAGAGAAGATTCAATAGTATTGGATAAAAGGATCTTACCCCTCATCATAGACAGTCTAGCATACTTCTCCTCAAGGTTAGGCTATAAAGAATATAACTCGCCTACACCGCAACCTTGTTATACAATCTCACAACCCAGAGTAGGTCCACACTGGTGTATTTTGTAACAGGTGTATACATGCCTTTGTTAAAACCACCACTACCTCAGCCTGATCAGCCATCACTACTCCATCTCCCTTACTGATGTTGAGATATGAAACCTGATCTTGAAGCTAATGTCGGAGTTGACCCATACCACTCACACATGGAAGTAATTTCATGAAAAAATGATTAATTTTCCACCTGTTTTTACAAGATAATCACTTGATCGGGTCGTGGTCACCTCTGATTCCATACATGGCCCCGCCTACCATAATAATAAAAATAATTCTGAGATACTAGTACTCATAGATAGACTGGCATTCGCCTTGCATTAATCCTCAAAATGGTGATTTCTTCCTATTGATGCTACACATATTGGTTGAGAAGCAACAGATCCTTTCTATATGCCCCCTATATTCCCTCATTTTACACCCTATAATTAGTTCTTATTTCACAATTATAATGACATAGGTCAATTTTAATATGTGGACAAAATATTTTATAGTACGTCGAGGACCTTCCTCATAGTGTCTCACTCTCGATATCTCATTTGTAAGATACTTCGGTGAAATACACTTCAACTTTATGAAGCATGTCATGTATTCCATGACTATTATTGTGCCCTAATCTATATGCATAAACTCACTATATTGATCTACCCATAGAATTTTAGGTAAAGGTTTACAATAAAAATGTGTTTGAAAAACATCTCAACCCATATTTCACAACCTATCATCCTAGTTTAATACATTTCACCAGTGCTTTGGTGATCCACGAATCATATTTTTCCCTAGATTTACCCTCATCTAAGAAGGCATCTCAAGATTCATGAATTTTGAAAACATTGTCTCGAGGCACAAATTGATAATTTTTTGCCCACAATCCACTAAAATTGTGAGAGGATTATATTATTGGAATACCCACGTATGATCATACATGAACATGGAAGGTTGTGGTGTTCCCTAGAAATTCATTATATAGAATTAGAAACCCTCTCATAACAATTCATCATCACTTGTGTCTAGAACATCAACTGGTGCCTCATTTGGAACTAAGGGAGGATCAACCGGTAGACCATAGCACACCACCTTGGGAGTGTGGTCTTCACCTCCCTCATGGTGTACAACTAGAGGTTATCAAGGTGGAATATTCATACAATGTCAAAGACACACCTCAAAAAATAACAACTTCAGATTTGTTGTTCAAAAAAATAGGAGTGTTAAAACCCCTACTAAAATAAGCCAGACCCCATAGGCTACTACTAAATCACGAACTATAAAAAGGAACAATCAGAACATAACAGGAAACTCTACCCCTTTTCCCACTCAAATTTCAAGTCTATTTCATGTCATTTTTCATCATATAACATATGTAATTCATTATAACTTGAATCCATATTAATTTTACTTTTCATTTCTATAATAAAATTATTTAGGATGGTTACCAAAATGTTTTTCAAATCCAAATCCATGAGGGACCATAAGAAATCATGACATTTTAACATGGTTTTCATTCAACTATAAAAATCAAATTCACTTTAACAATTGAATTTCTTCTAATGCGTCATTTCCCAATCCATAAAGGCATATACACCTTTTGAAATGAAACATAGTTTCCATAATCTATATATTTCACATGATCTACCAAAAACATAGATATATCTATCACAATACCCATAACAATAGCATTAAAAAAGTAATGCATTCTAAATGGAATGGAATGATGCATTTAAAGGGATATTTAACAAGTTATTATATGATTAATCTGATGGAATACCCTCATATAACTAGTTTTAAATAGAAATAAAACCCACAATTTTAGAAATTGTTAAATCATAAAGCATGTGTGTGACCCAAATATGAAATAAAATCAACTCGAATAGTCTAAATCACGAAAATAACAATTCTATTCGAAGAAATTGGGTTTGTCCCTATACATAGTGTAGCTACACTTATGCACAGATTACTATAATATTTTGTTTCCTCTCTGTCTATTTCTATTGTTTCCAAATAGTACATAAAACTAGAACATATACATCCTCTAATAAACATTGTGACGTCCCGGACACCGGGTTCCACTGAACAGTTCCCCGAGCACCGTTGGTAACATGGCCTCAAGAACATATCCTCAAACGCTAGAGGCTGACATCTAGCAATGATGTCCTAGGTGTATCAGTTTCAAGACTATGCACTATTTACCAAATTTTATAATAGTGGAAGTCAATAAAATATAGATATTGGATGCAGTAAAAGAAGAAGACAATAGATAAATAGAAGGAATAGATAAAACTCTTAAATAATGGCTCAAACACAATGATGCAGTTGATACATGTATCCAAAAAACATCCAAAATAGGTATAAGTAAGTAATTTAAAATACAATTACCCAAAATGAAAAAATATATCACAAAGTCTTGGTAGCATTGAAAGCCTTAGTTTGGTCCCATGCTACTCTAATCTAAGTCAATGACCAACAACCTAAGTTTGGGAACATGCCCCAATTATCACCTTGAAACATATAATCTATTTGAGATCCCAATGAGGCCTAAATAAGGTTTAAGAAAAATTCACCTTAGTTACCCACACAATATTCTTTAAAATTCAATGGTGTAAAATATAACAAGACAAGCAGGTAAACAGTAAGCAGGTAAGCAATACATAAAATGGATGTTCCCATAACACATCCAATACTAAGAATGTGAAACTTTCTAGACTATAAAGATCCATGTAAAACATGTGTATTCTTCTATACAAGGAATCTAGAATCAATATAATTAAACAAAACAGCCTCACCATACTCCCATATGTATTACGTCACAATAGACATGCCAATTACAATGACTGAATCGCATTCCCATGACCATTCTGTATGAACTATTGTAGCAGACCAAATAAGGGTTGGATCCATGTTTTCAAGACCAAGTCATCCTCATCAATTCCTAGGAGCATGTCAATGGAATCAAGGTATAGGAACTGGTTGGATTCCTTGGAACTTGTCATGCCATACATGTCCTAAGTGAGTCCAAGCAAGTCGGATCCAAGGGGTAGTAAGGCCAAACGAATTCTACAGAGTCAAGACCAAAGGGAAGAATCAACCCTAGGTATCCAACACCACATTCATGATCCATGGAGAATCTCTAATGTCATCCATATTGAAATACATCCATTCATACCATTTAAAATCAATTCCATATGATTTAACCACACATATATTTTCATTCATTAATTTCCATATAATTTGTATACCAACTCATTTATTTCATTTCATACCAAAACATCACATGAGTATACCCACTATTGTATTCCATTTTCATTTAATGATGTCACATGGGTATACCCATAAATTTAACATCTATTTCAATTAAATATATTACATGGTTATACCCTTCCATTTATCACCACTTATAATTTAACACATCCCATGTGTATGCCCACCCATTCAATTGAGTTCATCTAACCCATTTAACACATCATGATTAACCTAAATTACTTTATCAATTTAATAATTATCCAATTAATGTTTAATATAATAAATCAACGTAATATAGTATGATCATCTTTTAATCATATCATTCAACCCATTCCACATATAATGGGCTTACTATAATAAGAAAGACCCAAAACACACCCCTTTGTTGGTATAACATGGCATAAACATGTAATTTTTATAAGGTTCAATACATGGGTGACCAACTTCATGAAATGGGTATTAACCCATATTAAATCCTATGGTTGTCTGTAACTGTTTTGATTACATATATTTTAAGCAACCCAATCAAAATACGAGACTCACTAGAATGTCTAGCGGGTGTTGTAGTGGTCGATACCTCTATAAAGCACCAAATGCTGAAACAAATGTATAGACCATCTACCATGTCTTTTTAGTGGAGTTCTTATCCAATATAAATCTTGATTCGACACTTTTTAGGATAAATATGAAAAAATTACAAAAAACCAGCAAATAGGGCATATGAGCCAAAATCCAAATAGTGAAATCGATATCCAAAAGAATAGAGGATGGATAAAAATGAATTTACATCTTACCAATGTGTATATAAAAAGACCAAACTTGATCAAGTTGGTGGTCATTTGAATAACCTTGATCAAATACTAGTTTAGTCATTGAAGGGGAGCTCTCAAATTCATAAACATTATTTCCATGGATGTAGAATATGCTTTTAGAGCTAAAATATATTTTAATTAATCTCGATTTTTTTTAAAACTAAAAAATATAAGTGTTTTATGGTTTATGATCATGGATTGGAAAATAGTATGTCGATCATGTATGGTAACTGCATGTCAAGTAGAACTCACGCAGTTTATCTTCATGGGTTTCTATCAATGAGAAATATGTACAAAAAAAGCTTTGTCAAAATATGATAAAATTGTAAAACTGGTTACATAGTCTTTTGTCTCATCCTACAAGGTTTCCAAAAACTATATGGACTATATTACCCTCAATTGTATCCTCATATGATTTTTTCAAACCTTTCATTCTACCCCACATGGTTTAAAATAACCATACACTAGGCTTAAAACACACTAACAACTGGTTCTGGGCTCCCAACAAGCACCAGACACCTCCAAAACTGTCATTATCTAGTTGGGAACTCATAGATATCCATATTATGAATTTAAACTGAAAAATAAGGGATCATTACCTCATAAGGGAACTCGGGTTATTATAATTGTTTTTGGCATAGTTAAAGGGATAATTATAGTGATGATATCTCCCTTGAATGATTTGAAAAATGGGCTCCATAGGGTACGATACTTTTGGTTTATGCCATTTTTTTGTTTCAATTGGATTTATCATAACCATATATTTATACTAACTATATGATCAATATTCAAGAGCCATATTATAAATGGTTATGATGCTTAATGGAATTTTAAATCTTGTAGGATACAATAATCCAAAGAAGTGCATGTACTTTTGATTACCAATATATATAATTTAATTAGATCGTAGATATAATTTTATTTAAGTATGTTTGTGTTATTTTAAATTTTATTTATATTTTAATTTAATTGTACATTGTCCTTGGATAAATTCTAAGAAGGGCTTCCTTTTTATTCCGTTTTTTACATGAATCCAAGCCATTCATTTTAAAAAAATCACATGCTTCTATTGTTCCCTAGGTTCCTTCACTCCATTTATCATTCATGATTCCTTTTATAGTATCCTCCATACCCCCATGAGTAAAAACCAATCTTATCATGATAATTTTCAGAAACAGTTAATAAGATTTAAAACTATGAGACAAGGGTGAAAAAATAACCAATACTCATAAAACATTTATTGGATTTGATTTTTTGAGTCATTTTAATATTATAATCAAATTATATCTCATTGAATATATTTGAACAAAAAAAATAATTTAATACCTTATGTAATTCCATGGCTTCCCCTCCCCTCTGTTTTAAAAGGGGACCCCTTATCCTTAATTATTCACAATTATTAGTCTTATAAGTTACTAAATACCTACCCTAATATCATATTGGATTACATCACCATATCCTAGAGATTTTATCCTTTCTAAAAGACCATCCTTTCAATGATTAAGGTGTAATCAAAAATTTGTTTCTCAATGATGTGATTAACTCTTAACCGATTAGTTTCAATTTTACCTCTTATCATGCCTCATCTAAATATATGGTGTACATTATAAATAAATAATATATTTATCATAAATATAATTAATTTTTATTATGATTATTTAATGACCATTATCCACCTTATTCCCTTCTGATGTAAAATTACAACACCGCTTGTGTGTACGTCTATAATACCACCGCCACAATGAGATGTGATTAATTCATATATTATTATTTAAATAGACACTAATGAGAATGAATTAATGTAATATATATGATGTAAATGTTATAATAATGTGTTTTCAAAGGTGAAGGTTCATTTAATGTTATTTTTTCCATCAATGAAAAATTGAAAAAAAAATTCATGCGTATATATAACCTATGGACTCTATGAAAAATGTAAATTACACTATGTGGATGAATATAAATTTGTTTATAATGAATATATATTATATTTATATCATTATTAACAATTTCTAGATGATGGAACCAGAATAAAATTACATAAACTATAACCACAAAACAATAATTCTAATGGAAAATGTAACTGTTAACACCTAGAAAATGAAATTTTAATAATGAATTAATAATAAATGGGTGTAAAAATTGTATAAGTGTATCATATATGATATTATATTATTCTAAATGACTATTATATATATTAATAATGAATATAAATTTATAATACTAGATGATCAATAATATTCAATGCAATTCGAACCTAAGTTAAGGGTTTTTTGTCCCACTTTTATTTATGTAAGACTAATGACATATTCACCAATTCTTTACATTGTGTAGTGTATATATTTCCCAAAATTTTATTTTAATATAAATTAATGAAAATATTGGGATATTTATATTTATATAATGTTTTATATTTCATTTAATTTTGATATGGTGATTACTAATGTAGTAAAGGTTTTATTTTATAATCTTTTTGTTTATCGGGATTGGTTGTGATTATGTTTTATGGTTGAGATATTCTGATATAACGTTAAATAAACACATCAATTTTCATCTTCTATGGTTATTTTTTGAGAAAAAAATCATTCATTTTCCACTATTTATGTACTCATGATAGTGATTGAATATTTTTAAGGGAAACTGAATTTATTTCTCTCTTCGGTTGAGAATCCATCATCTTTCATCTCATTTTTTCTAAAAAATATTTCTAGAATTCTTTTTATGTTATTATATGATTTTTTCAATTAATTTTTACCATTTATGGAATTTCATACAATAAATGTGAAACAGAATATTATTTTCATTTTTTGAATGTGGTAATATAGTATTTTTTTCCAAAGATTAGAAATGAATCCTTATTTTAGCATACACGGGATGAGCGTAATTCCACACCATCATGAACACTAAATTATGCATAAAATTAATTTATATGTTTAATTTTTTTTTCAAAAAAAAATTCTTATAATATTTTGTAACTTTTTGTATTTAAATGAATTTATTTCAAAACAAAAATGGTTATTAGTCAAAAAATATTATAAGTAATTGTTAAAAGTAACTTTTCATTTTTGATAACAAAATTTGATTTTACTTTTCCACTAATGGATATATGATTCAATTATACCATAAATATTCATTATCTAAATGGATTATTATTATGATCATGATATATTTAAGAAACCCTTCTATGTTCTACAAGTTTTCCTAAAATGAAATATTCCAATGTCTATGAAGCACATTTAATTTTCATGGGTTATGATATACGATGAAGAATTTATGTTCTTATAGAGAAAAAATGTATATAATTTTTATTATATGAAAGGTGGTCCTAGAGTTTTATAGCCCTCTTACGCATTGCGTAGTTATGGATATATCATTAGATAATAACGATTGGAAATTGGAGGGAACCCATTTCTATAAGGTACTCTATCTACTTTGATAGACATGGTTGTGAACCATTAATAAATATATGATGGAATTGAGAGTGAACCCAATCCACTCTGATATTCAGGGTAATTATCCTTGAATATGTAAATAATTTTATATACTTATGGGTATACTATAAAATTAATACTTATTCCATAAGTATTCTTTCCTCACTCATTTTCTTTGATTAATTCATCATCCATGTCATATTAACTACTTATATTTATTCCCTGAATCAAAATTATGATCTATAATATTCATTGCATGGTTCACCGAATTCAAGGTCATGTTATCAAACACTTATACTCATGTTATGATTATGTATTTATTGATATCTATGTATTTTACCAATACTGAGCATCCAATCTCACCTATTATTATCATTCATTCCACTAAATTATAGAGAAATATCTTAATTTGGGAACATCCACAAGGAGAAAATGGTATTAAACAATGGTTTTTGGGGAAATGTGGGTATCGGTTTCGCATGGGAAAAAAATCTTGGGAAACACCAATACCCACATTTCTCTTAAAATTGTTGGTCTAAGTCAACCCTACACCCACGATTTTTGGAGAACATGGGTATATGTAAGGACCTGACCCCAGTTTCCCAGAGATGGTGCCTTATTTGATTAGGTTGGAATACATACAAGGAATACGAATCTCAAAGGACTAATTAGTTTAGTATTATTGGAAACAAGATACATACATAAGTTTAACTTTACATATGGAATGGAAAAAAACACTAATTTATTCCACTAGAGTCATCACATCTCTTAAATTATGCTTGCAAGTCATTCATAAATTAATTCTTCATGTTTAGAGAAAATGAAACATAAGAAATGGGTGACCTTAAATGCTCAGTAAGAGTATTCAATATAGTAGAATATAATATAAACATTATACATGGTGAATAATTGAAAACACATTCCTTTAATAATAATCTTGAACACATTACGGAAGGAATATGAGCTGAGTAAATAATGCCATAATAAAACATAATCATAGGTATTCTACTAGTCTAATAACCACATGAACTTTCTACTAATAGCCTCATAATGAGGGAAGTGCATATTCCGGACACTCTGAAACATTTCATCATGGCCTCGGCTAAGACACCTAGTGATAAAGGCCTCGGCCAAAATCCATATCACATTGGGAAAGACATCAGCCAAATCCATGTCTAGTTGTCTCATGAGACCTAATGATGAATTGAGGGTCTATAGCGGGCACCACCCATCACATAATAAGTCCAATTAATTCCTCATATGAGCAGGGATAAACATAAACAACAAATACATTCATACTGAAACTATCATATGAAATGTAACTATCTTTCCTCAATCATTAAACATAAAACACTAACCATTCCGAGTAATATGATGAATGGTTTTAGGATAGATCATCCTAAATAGAGTTATTCATCAACTATTAAAACAAATATGATATTTGACATCATAAATTATTAAACCCAATAATACCATGGAATCAACAAGTTTGTTGAATTAGATGAAAACACTGTTATAAAATCCTTAAGCATTTCTGGAGATAAATTCTTTTTTATTTTGAAAAGAAGAGTTATTTTGAAAAAAGAAAATATTTGTATAAAACTAGAAGTGAAGTAAGATATTATTTTCATAATAAAATGAGTGATTTTATAAAGATAACGGTTTCCAAAAAATGAATATAGAGTGCCCTTGAAAATAGGTAAGAATTTGAGAAATTCCCTTGAATCGGGTTCGTATTTTTGAATAAATTTTGAATGTTCCTTTTAAAACGTGTAATTATACATAAAATAAGAAAAGATTCTGGTTTTTAAACATATATATGATACTCACACAGAACATATGATGATTACATAACAATACATAAGAATTTCATTGAGGTAATTAGAAAATGAAAGTATCCCGAATGAAAGTGGTGTTCGGGTGAAAAACCCCTTACCTTATCTGTAACGTGTTCTGCGCTTGTACTTAAGATCCTGGAATATAAAATTATACAGGTTAATAACTTATTTCAGAACCAATTAGACTTTTATTTAGTTTACCATAATTCTTGTTAGTTCATTTATATCTGTATGGATATGTTATTGTATAGAATTTAGTCGTTCGGGTGTGTTCGTTTCCTTTATTTTCATATTCAGTTCACTTGTTTTTAAGGAATGAAGATCATGTGGAATGGTTATAAAACTACAGGGTTGGAATTATATATTATTAATGAAAATAAATAATTTATAATGGTCATTTATATAATTTTTTACATGTAATGAGGAAGAATTATTTGATGACAACAACATCGATTATTCGGAAGAATTTGGAATATTATGAACTAGTTTTGTCATATAATGTAATTATATGTACATATTCTGGTTCCCGAATATTAATTAGGTTATAAAACATATATTGTAGTCTATTTCAAACATGAATATATTTTCATGACCAGTAATTATGAAGCAATTGAAAAAAGAAACTTTGTCGTCCACGAAGGTTATAAATCAGAACCTCACGGATGTTGATTTTGTTTATAAAAATAAAAGGGAGGGATTAAGAATATTTATGATTGTTCCTCCATTAACATGATATAAATATAGTATGTAGATGTTACTGGATTTATCATGGTCATTTGGGCAGATGAGGTGGGGAGAGGATAGCAAAAGAAGATAAATTGAAATGAATCAAAATGAAAAAGAAGGGTGCTTTACCTCTTGAAATAACCTCCTTGAAAAAATATTTAAGGGAAGGGGTTTTGGTCTTTTGGAAAGAACAGAAGCTTCTTTGATGTGAGGAGAGACTAGGGAAGTGTAATTGGGCAGAACGTTTAGGAGCTTCAAGCCTTATAAGAGTGAAGAGAAGAGGGAGTGGTGGGGAGTTTTTATAGTGGAGGAGAGGAGTAAATTTTGAATATTTAATTCATTATTTTATTATTTCCCTCAAGAAAAACAATAGTGTGGTTTCATGTGACCCCTAATAGAAATAAGTGCCTGTGAGTTCAAAGCAAGTGGCCATGTATCACTTGTGAGGTCATAAATAGTGTATTGAACTGATAATTTTTATATACGATATTTTATCGTATTTCACTATTCACAAAAAGTTCTTGAATTTTAAAAAAATCCCAAAAATTAACCCCTACCTTTTTTTGACATTTAGAATTTAAAAATGAACTCCTTTTTTCAAAATTATTTTTCTAAATATTATTAATTTAATTTTTAAATAATGTCATAGTTATTTCCAAAAACAACAATTTTAAGGTGGAATTAGTTTTATTTCACACTGAAAAATTATTTAAGACCTCATTATCTTATTTCCTAAAGCAAATAAAATATTATTATTATTTACTATTCATAAGGGTCATATTACTATTCCTATTTCTATTTATAAGCGTATGTTACTATTCAACAAAATCATGTTTACTCTATCAGACTCCAAATGACTTACTGATCACAACTCTTGATGACCATTTTTCGAAATTCGAAACATAGAAGTGGAAAATTTACATGTAATGGATTGGTTTTTACTATCTCCTAAATATATTAGTGTTGTTTCAAAGGAACACACTTATAAATAAATGTATTTTATATAAGAATACAATAAAATGATAGGGATGTTACATTATTCTATCCTTCAAAGAATTGCATCCTCGCAATTCATTTCATAACCACAAAAGAATGCTATCTGATGTTTTTACCACATCTCCCGTCATAGAGGATCTTCAGGTGAATTCAACAGAAAACCAAAATTGATGCACAAATCCTCTAGTTCTCTGACCCAAACACACCTCGCACAGAAGGGTTTGAACTCTTGCATCGAACAGCCGGGCTTCCCAAGGGAGGCTCAAACGGTGGAAGGTTTGGAAATGTCTGAATGGACCAACACACGAAGAACTTGCCGAACTATGTCTTGACTGAGGACATCTGAGTCATAGAAATTTATGTACAGGCTAAAAATGAGGAGTTGGTAACTGTAGGATGAAAAAAGGTTTCCCTCCAAAGTAGCCTCTTGATAACATTACCTGTCCATGTAGTTCAGGCCTAGGGTGAAACATAGGAAAATCACATCGTGGTATTTTCCTCTTCGCCTATACTCGGCCGATTGTGCCATGGCTATGCAGTATTAAATGTAAACATTCCCTTGAAAGATGCGGAGAATGTCCATACTGTTTGTCACTTCATATAGTTTATTACACATCTTTCACAAGTTTGTGAGAGGTAGGTACTCCTCTTCACAAGTTTTGATCGCAATAATCTCTAATACCTCCACAGGAAGAGATAACATGTGGGTTTGTCCTTACATCTAAAAATTTATAATAAAACATCACTTAGGGATACTCATTAAAAAGTATAACTGATTAAAGGATTACAAAAATAAGAGACAACAAGTTATATTATAATATAACCACTGGTTAAACTAGGTCTAATGTTTTCCCCAGTCCCCCAATACACGAATCTTGAAAACTAGTTCAATGATTTTAATCTCCCAGAACCATATGCACCACTACACACACGTCACTCCCAATGTCCCTTTACCAGAACCACCATCGATACTAGGGTGATGATCACCTCAGGTGGATTCCAAAGGTAATATTCAGCTGCTCGATTTCCTTAGCCTAGACACACTGCAGACAGCTAGGGTCGAATCTGTGCATAAAGCACTAAGGCTTCCATAGAGAGGCATGAGAAGTGTGGAGGTCAGAAATTTTAGGGTGGACTAAATCCCTATAATTACCATGCACCACGTCATTCCTAAAGATATTTATGTCATAAAGTTCATTGTACATACTAAAACTCAGGATCTGGAATAGGTAGGTCACTCGATAGTCACCATCCAAAGAAGCTTCTAGAAATTTACCCACATCTCGGTAGTTATCAGCCATAGTGAAACATATAAAAAGATCTCCATGATACTTCCATGTTTTCCTATATGCAGCAAATTGTTCATATGCAATATAGTAATATAACAGATTAATTCCCTGGTAAATATGGAGAATGTTTGGACGATTCGATACCCGATGGAGTAGTTTACATGCCAAACTTAAGTTGGCATAGGGCTGGTCTTCTTCGGAGCATGTCTTGAAAATTATAGTCTCTAAAAAATCAGTAAGTAGTGATAAAATATTGGTTGGTTGACTCATATCTTTTATCTTAAACATTTAGTAAATCAATATTTAGTATGGAAAATCCATTATAAACCAAGTTGTTGTTTTATATAAAAATATTTCAAAATAGAGAATACAACATCATTCATTTAGACATGATTTATAAATTTCAAGAAATTACACAATCTCTTGCTCCCTTTCACAAAACACTAGTATAGAATTCCTGACATCCTCTAAGATGACTCCTCATAGATCCCATCAATGTTGGGGATTTCCCTAGTTTTTAGACAAACAGATCCCCAAAACGATTCCAAATTCCTCTATCTCCTTGGTCCATATGCAATGTGTGGAAGTAGGGTCAACCGCGTGTGGACATCTAGAATTCAGATTGAGAGAAGCATGTCAGGTATCATGTTGAGTGACACCAGTATGAACTTGATGCCGATAATGAAAATGGGTAGTCTCGTACTCAAGGGCTTCAAAGTCCAAAACTCGACCATGGAGTCAGTAGATCAAAATATGACATAGATATGCTACCCGGAGGTCTCCCCATTGTGTAGCCTCTTCAAAGTCCTCAAGAGAAAAAAAAATTAATAGCTAGGATAAATGTTTTAAAGATACTATGGATGTATTTCCCTTATCGTACATAGAATAGGAATTGTGATCTAATCATGATGTAGTAGACGAAACCTGCTCCATGGTGAAGTTGGATTAGCAGAGGAGAGTTGCATAGTCGATAGAGGGTTTTTCATGATAAATGAATATTTTCAAAAGTCTCATAGTTTTTTACACAATATTTTCCAACTATGGTCTCTAATAAATCCATTGGAAGAGACAAAGGACAAGTACCTTTGCTTTCCATCTGAAAATTAAGAAAACATCATTCTTAGTATTGTTTAAGTAAGTTTTTCATTGTTCCATTCTAGTTTCCAGAGTTATCCAAACCAAATCCCTGGAGGAAAATTGACATTAAACTCCCTAATAATGGATTGTAATGAAAATGTAAATTATCCTAAGCATATCACCTAGTAGTGTCGTAACCAAGAGTGGATAAAGTCCAGTTGTCGTGTACCATTTCCGATTCAAGTCTAGCTCAAAGCGGTGTTTTTGGGTTTTACCCCTAGATACATCTGTGCCAGAGCCGCCTCTACCTGCTCGTATCCAGACAGGGATGTATTAGCTAGAAATACTCAGATAATATATTCCTTACCGTAATACCAAGACGTTCTTGATTGTATATCCTCAATGACTAACATAGGGACTCTTCCCTAATTCTACGTTTTCTAAATCTAGTTTCCAAGTATTCTACTAAACTTCCTCTCATACCAACAGTAAGGACCCGACCCCAGTTGCCCAGAGTCGGTGCCTTATTTGATTACGTTGGCATACATACAAGGAATATGAATCCATAAGGAGAAAGTATTTTAGTATTATTGGAAACAAGATACATACATAAGCTCACCATTACATAAGGAAAATAATAACAGCACTAATTTATTCCAATAGATTCATCACGTCTCGTATATTATGCTTTCATGTCATTCATAAATTACTTCTTTATGTACTGAAAAAATGAAACATAAGAAATTGGTGAGATCAAACAATCAGTAAGAGTAAAAAAACAATGTAAGATAATATAAACATTAGACATGGTGAATAATTGAAAACACATGCCTTTAATAATAAACATGAACACATTATAAAAGGAATATGAGCTGAGTAGATAATGCCATAATAAAACATTATTATGGTTATTCTAATAGTAAAATAACCACATGAACTTTCAACTAGTACCTTTATAATGAGGGAAGTTCATATTCCAGACATTCTGAAAAAAAAATTCATGCCCTCGTCCATGACGTCTAGTGATTAAGGCCTTGGCCAAAATCCATATCACATTGGGAAAGGCCCCAGCCAATTCCACGTCTAGTTGTCTCATGAGACCAATCGATGCATCGAGGGGTTATAGAGGGCCCCACCCAGAACATAATAAGTCCAATGCATTCCTCTTATTATAGGGGATAAACATAAACAAAAAATATATTCATATTGAAACAATCATATGAAATGTAACTATTTTTCCCCAATCATTAAACATAAAACACTAACCATTCCGAGTAATATGATGAATGGTTTTAGGATAGATCATCCACAAATAGAGTTATTCATAAACCATTAAATAAAATATGGAAGATGACTTCATAAATGATCAAACCCAATAAAACCATGTAATCAACAAGTGTGTTTAATTAGATGAAAACACTCTTTTAAAATCATTAATCATTTCTGGAGATAAATACTCTTTTATTTTGAAGAGAAGAGTTATTTTTGGAAAAAAATCATTGTATAAAACTAGAATTTAATTAAAATATTATTTTAATAATAAAATGAGTGATTTTATAAAGAAAATGGTTTCCAATAATATATTATAGTGTTCCCTTGAATATAGGTAAGAATTTGAGAAATTCTCATGAATCTGGTTCGTATTTTTGAATCAATTTTGAATGATCCTTTCAAAAAGTGTAATTATCCATAAAATAAGGAAGGATTATGGTTTTTAAACAAATATTTGATACTTAAAAAGATCATATGATGAGTAAATTACAGTACATACTAATTACATGGAGGTAATTATACAATTAAAGTATCTCGAATGAAAGTGGATGTTTGGGTGGAAAAACCCATACCTAAACTCCTAACGTGTTCCGATCTTGTATTTAAGCTCCTGGAATATGAAATTATACTTGTTAATAACTTATTTCAGAACCTATTAGAAATTTATTTAGTTTACCATACTTCTGGTTAGATCATTTATGTCTTTGTGGATAATTTATTTTATTGAATTTTGTCGTTCTGGAGTGTTCGTTTCCTTTATTTTCAGATTCGGTTCACTAGTTTTTAAGTAATGAAGTTCTTGTGAAATGGTTATAAATCTCTAGGATTTGAATTATATATTATTAATTAAAATAAAGAGTTGATAATGGTCATTTCTATCATTTGGTTACAAGGAATGAGGATGAATCATTAGATGGCAACCACTTCGATTATTCGGCGGTATTTGGAATATTATGAACTAGTTTTGTCATATAACTTAATTATATGTACATATTATGGTTCCAGAATATTAATTAGGTTATGAAACATATATTATAGTCTGTTTAAACTATGAATATGGTTTCATTACTAGTAATGAAGAAGAAATTGAAGAACGAAACATTGTTTTCCACGAAGGTTATAAATCGGATCCTCATGGACGTCAATTTTGTTTATAAAAATAAAAGGGAGGGAGTAAGAATATTTATGATTGTTATTCCATTAACATGATATAAATATATTATGTAGATTTTACTGGAGTTATCATGGTCATTTGGGGAGATGATCTTGGGAGAGGATAGCAAATGAAGATAAATTGAAATGAAACCAAATGAAAAAGAATGGTGCTTTACCTCTTGAAATAACCTCATTGAAAAATTCCTTAAGGGAAGGGCTTGTGGACTTTTGGAAAGACCATAAGATTTATGGAAGTTGGGATAGATTAGGGAAGGTTAATTGGCCAGAACATTGAGGAGATTCAAGGATTAGAGGAGTAAAGAGAAGATGCAGTGGTGTGGGGTTTTTATAGTGGAGGAGAATAGTAAATTTTTAATATTTAATTCATTATTTTATTATTTCCCTCAAGACAACCAATATTGTGGTTTCATGTGACACCTAATAGTAATAAGTAGACGTGAGTTCAAACCATGTGGTCATTCATCACTTATGATGTCATAAATAGTGTATTTAACAGATAATTTGTATATACGATATTTTACCATATTTCACTATTCATCAGAAATTCTAGAATTTCATAAAAATCCCGAAAATTTACCCCTACCATTTTTCGAAGTGTAGAATTAGAAAATGAACTCCAATTTTTAAAATTAATTTTCTAAATATAATTAATCTTATTTTTAAATAAATTCATAGTTAAGTCAAAATATAACAATTTTAAGGTGCAATTTGTTTTATTTCACAATGAAAAATTAATTAAGATCACATTATCATATTGCCTTAAGAAAATAAAATAATAATATTATTTACTATTCATAAGGGTCATATTACTATTCATATTACTATTAAAAAGTGTATGTTACTATTCACCAAATATCAAGTTTGTTCTATCAGACTCCAAATGACATACTGATCACAACTCTAGATGACAATTTTTCAAATTTCAAAATATTGAATTGAAAAATTTACATTTAATGGATATTTTTCTGACTGTCTCCTAAATATCCTAGTGTTGTTTCAAAGGATCACAGTGATAAAGAGAATGCATTTTATATAAGAATACCATTAAATTTTTGGGATGTTACATTATTCTCTCCTTCAAAGAATTGCTTCCTCGCAATACATTTCATAACCACAAACGAATGCTCTCTGATATTCTTACCACACCTCCTGTCATAGAGGATCTTCAGGTGCATTCAACAAAAAACCCAAATTGATGCACAACTCCTCTAGTTCTCTGACCCAGAGAAACCTCAGACAGAAGGGGTTGAACTCTTGCATCGAACAATCGGGCTTCCATAGGGAGGCTCGAATGGTGGAAAGTTTGGAAATGTCCGAATATACCAAAACATGAAGAACTTGCTGAACTCTGTCTTGACTGACGACATCTAAGTCATAGAAATTTTTTTAGGCTAAAACTGAGGAGTTGGTACCTGTAGACCTCAAAAAGGTTTCCCTCCAAAATAGCCTCTTGAAAACATTACCTGACCATGTAGTTCCGGCCTAGGGTGAAACATAGGAAAAGCCCCTCGTGGTATTTTCTTCTTTGCCTATACTTGGCTGATTGTACCATGGCTATGCAAAAGTCAATGGAAGAATTCCCTTGACAGGTGCGGAGAATGTCCGGACTGTTTGTCACTTCATATAGATTATAAAAAATCTTTCACAAGTTTGTGAGAGGTAGGTACTCCTCTTCACAGGTTTTGATCGCAATAATATCCAATACCTCCATAGGAAGAGATACCATGTGGGTTTGTTCTTCCATCTAAAAATTTATTATAAAAGTTCACTTAGTGATACTTATTCAAAATTATAACTGATGAAAGGATAACAAAAAGAAGAGACAACAAGTTATATTCTAATATTACCCCTGGTTCAAAAAGTAAAATATGCTTAATGGTTTCCCCAGTCCCCCAATACATGAATATAGAAAAGTAGTTCAAAGATTTTCATCTCCCTGAACCATATGAAACACTAGACACACGTCACTCCCAAAGTCACTTTACCGGAAACACCATCAATGATAGGGTGATGATGACCTCAAGTGGATTCCTAAGGCAGTATTCAGCTGCTCGATTTTCTTAGCCCAGACACACTGCAGACAGCTAGGGTCGAATTTGTGCTTAAAGCACTCAGGCTTCTATAGAGAGGGACAAGAAGTGTGGATGTCGGAAATTTCAGTTTCGACTAAATCCCTATAATTCCCACACACCATGTAATTCTTGAAGATATTGATGTCATAAAGATGTTTGTACATACTAAAACTCAGGATCTGGAATAGGTAGGTCACTCGATGGTCACCATCCAAAGCAGCTTCAAGAAATTTACCCACATCTCAAAAGTTATCAGCTAGAGTGAAACAAATAAAAAGAGCTTCATGATACTTCTATCCTTTCCTATATGTAGAAAATCATGCATATGAAATACAGTAACATACCATATTACTTCCTTGGTAAAGATGGAGAATATTTGGATGATTCGATACCCAATAGAGTAGTTTACATGTCTGACATAAGTTTCCATAGGGATGGTCCTCTTCAGAGCATGTCTTGAAAATTATAGTCTCTAACAACTTGGTAGGTACTGAAAAAATATTGGTTGGTTGACTCATATCTTCTATATTAAAAGTTTAAGTAAATAAACATTTAGTATGGAAAATTCATTTTAAACCAAGTTGTTGTTTTATATAAAAGCATTTCAAAATATAGAATACAACATCATTCATTTAAACATGATTTATAAATCTCAAGAAATTAAACAATCTATTTCTCCCTTTAACAAAACACTAGTATAGACTTCCTGACATCCTATAAGATGACTCCTCATAGATTCCATTGATGCTGGGGATTTCCCCAGTTTTCAGACAAACGGATCCCCAAAGTGATTCCAAATTCCTCTATCTCCTTGGTCCAGATGCAACGTGTGCAACTAGGGTCAACCGCATGTGGACATCTAGAATTCAGATTGAGAGATGCATGTCAGGTATCAAGTTGAGCGACACCAGTATGAACTTGATGCTGATAATGCAAATGGGTAGTCTCGTTCTCATGGACTTCAAAGTCCAAAACTCAACCATGGAGTCCGTAGGTCAAAATCGGAAAAGATATGATGCCCGGAGGTCTCCCCCTTGTGCATCCTTTTCAAATTCCTCAAGTGAAAAGAAATTAATAGCTAGGATAAAACATTTAAAGATAATCTCTAAGTATTTCCATTATCGTTCATAAAACAGGAATTGTTCTCTAATGATGATGTAATAGATGAAACCTTCTCCATGGTGAAGTTGGAGTACTAGAGGAGAGTTGGATACTCGGTAGAGGGTTTTTCAGGATAAATGAATATTTTCAAAAGTCTCATAGATTTATACATATGATTTTCACACTATGGTCTCTAATAAGTTCATTGGAAGATATAAAGGACAAATACATTTGTTTACCATCTAAAAATTAAGAAAACATCGCTCTTAGTATTGTTTAAGTATGTTTTTCATTGTTAAATTCTGGGTTCCAGAGTTATCGAAACGAAATCCCTGGAGGAAAATTGAAATTATACTCCCTCATAATGGATTTTAAGGAAAATGTGAATTATACTAAGAATATCCACCGGGAGTGTCATAACCAAGAGTGCAGCAAGGCCCGTTTTTGTGTACCAGTTCCCATTCAAGCCTAGCTCAAAGCGGTGTTTTCAGGTTTTACCCCTAGATACATATGTGCCAGAGAAACCTCTACATGCTCGTATCCAGATAGGGATGTATTTGGTAGAAAGATTCACATAATATATTCCTTACAAAAATACCAAGACGTTATTGCATGTATATCCTCAAAGAATAACATATGGACTATTCACTAATTCTAAGTTTTCTAAATCTTGTTTCCGAGTATTATACTAAACTTCCTCTGATACCAACAGTTAGGACCCGACCCCAGTTTCCTGGAGTCGGTTCCTTATTTGATTACGTTGGAATACATACAAGGAATACTAATCCCAAGGGAGAAAGTAGTTCAGTATTATTGGAAACAAGATACATACATAAGTTCATCTTTACATAAGGAAAGGAAAAACAACACTAATTTATTCACTAGAGTCATCACGTCTCGTAGATTAGGCTTGCAAGTCATTCCTAAATTACTTATTCATGTTATGAGAAAATGAAACATATGAAATGGGTGAGATCAAACAATAAGTAATAGTAAGAAATACAATGGAAGACAATATAAACATTAGACATGGTGAATAATTGAAAACACATGCCTTTAATAATAAACATGAACACATTATGGCAGGAATATGAGCTAAGTAGATAATTCCATAATAAACCATTATCATGGGTATTATACTAGTAAAATAACCACATGAACATTCAACTAATATATTCATAATGAGTTTAGTTCATATGCAGGACATTTTGAAACATTTTTTTCATGGCCTCGTCCATGAGGTCTAGTGAATAAGGCCTCGGCCAAAATCCATATCACATTGGTAAATGCCACAGCCAATTCCACGTCAAGTTGTCTCATGAGACCTACCAATGCATCGAGGGGCTATAGAGGGCCCCAAACATAACATAATAAGTCCAATTCATTCCTCATATGATAGGGGATAAACATAAAAAATGATATTCATATTGAATCTATCATAAGAAATGTAACTATTTTTCTCCAATCATTAAACATAAAACACTAACCATTCTGAGTAATATGATGAATGATTTTAGGATAGATCATACAAAATATAGTTAGTAATAAACCATTAAATAAAATATGGAATATGACTTCATAAATGATTAAAACCAACAATACCATGGTATCAACAAGTGTGTTGAATTATATGAAAACACTCTTATAAAATCATTAAGCATTTCTGGAGAAAAATACACTTTTATTTTGAAGAGAAGAGTTATTTTGGGAAAAAAATAATTGTATAAAACTAGAATTGAATTAAGATAGAATTTTAATAATAAAATGATAGATTTTATGAAGATAATGGTTTCAGAAAACAGATTATAGTGTGCCCTTGATAATAGGTAAGAATTTGATAAAATCCCTTAAATCTAGTTCGTATTTTCGAAAAAAATTTGAATTTTCCTTTTAAAACGTGTAATAATCCATAAAATAATGAAGGATTATGGTTTTTAAACATATATATAATACTAAGACAGATCATATGATGATTATATAACAATACTTAAGAATTACATCTAGGTAATTAGACAATGAATGTATCCCGAATGAAAGTTGAAGTTCTGGTGGAAAACCCCATACATTAACTCCAATCATGTTCCGCTCGTGTACTTATGCTCATGGAATATGAAATTATAATTGTTAACAAATTAATTCATAAACTATTAGAAATGTATTTTTTTTACCATAATTCTACTTAGTTCATTTATATCTTTATGGATAAGTTATTGTATTGAATTTTGTCTTTCTGGAGTGCTCGTTTCCTTTATTTTCATATTCGGTTCACTTGTTTTTAAGTAATGAAGTTCATGTGGAATGGTTATAAATCTCCAGGATTGGAATTATATATTATAAATGAACATGAATAATTTATAATGGTCATTTCTATAATTTGGTTACATGGAATGTGGATGAATCATTAGATGACAACCACTTCGATTATTCGACGATATTTGGAATATTATGAACTAGTTTTGTCATATAACTTAATTATATGTACATATTCTGGTTCATGAATAGTAATTAGGTTATAAAACATATATAATATTATGGTTCAACCATGAATCATGACTAGTAATGAATATGAAATTGAAGAACGAAACATCATTGTCCACAAAGGTTATAAATTAGAACCTCATGGACGCCAATTTCGTTTATAAAAATAACAGCGAGGGAGTAAGAATATTTACAATGATTCTTCCATTCACATGATATAAATACAGTATATAGATTTTACTAGAGTTATCATGGTAATTTGGACAGATGAGGTGGGGAGAGGATAGCAAATGAAGATAAATTGAAATGAAACTAAATGAAAAAGAATGGTGATTTACCTCTTGAAATAACATCCTTGAAAAACTCTTTATGGGAAGGAGTTTTGGTCTTTTGGAAAGACCATAAGCATCTTAGACATGGGGAGAGACTAATGAAGGGTAATTGGGTAGAACTTTTAGAAGATTCAAGGATTATAGGAGTGAGGAGAAGAGGGAGTGCTGTGGGGTTTTTATAGTGGATGAGAGGGGTAAATTTTGAATATTTAATTCATTATTTTATTATTTCTCTTAAGACAACCAATAGTGTGGTTTCATGTGACCCCTAATAGTAATAAGTACATTTGATTTCAAACCAGGTGGCCATGCATCACTTGTGATATTATAAATAGTGTATTTAACTAATAATTTGTATATACGGTATTTTATCGCATTTCACTATTCATCAATAATTCTAGAATTTCAGAAAAATCCCAAAAATTTTCCCCTACCATTTTTCAAAGTGTAGAATTAGAAAATGGACTCCATTTTTCAAAATTAATTTTCTAAATATAATTAATCTAATTTTTAAATAAATTCATAGCCAAGTCAAAAAATAATAATTTTAAGGTGTAATTAGTTTTATTTCACACTGAAAATATAATTAAGATCACATTATCTTATTGCCTTAAGAAAATAAAATAAAATAATTATTTATTATTCATAAGTTTCATATTACTATTTATATTACTATTCATAAGTGTATGTTACTATTCACCAAAAATCATGTTTGTTCTATAAGACTCCAAATGACATACTGATCACAACACTGGATGACCATTTTTCGAAATTCAAAACATTGAGTAGAATAATTTACATTTAATGGCTAGGTTTTGACTATCTCCTAAATATCCTAGTGTTTTTTCAAAGGAACACATTGATAAATAGAATGTATTTAGTAGAAGAAAATCATAAAATGTTTGGGGTGTTACAGTATTGGTTTCATGGTAAAATTTATTATTTTTATGGAAGACCTATACCCATATTTATAAAAAAAACATGGGTATAGTTAAGTTTATACCCACAGTATTTGTAAACTGTAGCAATATGTTTTACATTGGATAAATGTTTTTGAAAAATACCCACAGTTAGACCAAATCGGGGTTATATTTTGAACAATTTTTTTTTTCATATAAATCAAATTAATGATAATTTTTTTATAAAAATATGTATATATATATATTTCTTTATATATGAACATAAAATGTGTGATAGGGTGTTGGTAAAGTCACTAGAGTGTAAGAAGAAGGTGCTAGGGTAAAATCCCAACGGTGATTTTTTTTAATAAAAGAATTATACCCAAAGTTTTCCAAAATTTGGGTATAGGTATTCACAAATAAAGGTCGTATACCAATGGGTAGAAAAATAGGGATATAGGTATATACCGACATATTGTTTCTCGAACGATCACAGGACTATGGGTATGGCCTATACCTATAGTTTTTTTGTCTATAACCATAGTTTTGATCCATTGGTATAGGTTAAAATTTCAGTAATTATAAAATAAGTTACTATGTGAGAAGATATTTTTTGGAGATGTTTAGGATCATTAATGAAATAAAAAATTAGTGTATTTATTCTATAAACACAATAAATCATTATAGAACTAGTTTGGATCATAATGATCTTTATTTAATATTCATCTATTATGATGTAATATCTATGTATGAAATGAATGAGTCACTATATTAATAATTAATATAATATTAAAAATAATTATTTTTTGAAAATATGAGTTATTTATAGTATTTTTTAATTGTAACACGTTTATTTTATTATTTTCCATATTCTGGTTTTTTCCATTATAATTTTAAGTTTTTATGATTCTATTTTTGAAATTTATCGGAAACCATGCCATGGTGTATGACATAGTGAAATAATTAATCCATCTAATGGAAAAAAATTATTGGGTAATAATTATGTTGTTCATGTAACAAATTTCATTATGATAAACCATTGGGATTATACAATGTCAAAGTGGGAAAAAATTCTATTTTTTAAACATGTCTTGTATTTTTGGTGAATATAATCCAAGGACATTCTATATAAAGAATCCATTTTGTATACTTTTTTTATTTAAATAGGTTTATAATTCATGGTAATAAATGTATATGTTATAAGTTATATTTACATTATAAAATAAATCTGAGTCCATCCAAATTTTATTATTTTGTGACATCAAAGTGAATATGATAAAAATAATATTTGAAGCTCTATAAGTTCAGTGAAACACTGAACAATTGTAACGCCCCGACCCTAGTTACCCAAAGTCGGTGCATTGTTACATAACATTGGCATGATCATGAGAAAGATCAAGTCTCGAAAGACCGATTAGTTTAGTAGCCTTGGAATAACTAGATACATCCATAAATTTTTACATTACATCATAAAAAAAACATCTTGTCTTCATATCCCCTCATACTATCCCTGCAGGTCATTCATAAATTACTTCTTCATAATCCTGAAAAAAAAAACATTGAAAGGGGTGAGCTCGGATGCTCAGTAAGGATAACAATATAGAGGAAGCTTTAATAAATAAGCATAAACACTTAAGGCAATGTATAACTAAAACAAAAGCCTTTGAAACTTGAACTTCAGCATAAAATGGCAAAGGTAAAATGAAATAATGCAATTTACTTACTCACATGGATATTCTACTAGTCGAATGATCACATGCAATATCAATAACCACTTTCATAATGATGGAATGCATAATGCCAGACTATCATAACCACATACCCAAGGCCTTGTGCCAAGACTACAAATAAGATTTTGCCAAGGCCTTGTGCCAAGACACTAGTTTGTCTCATGAGACCTACCGATGAATCGAGGAGCTATAGAGGGCTCCACCCGTCACTTATTAAGTCCAATTCATTCCTCATATGAATAGGTTTAAGCATAAAATAAACATTCGTATTAAAACTAGCATACGAAATGTCAATACTTTAACCACAAACCATGAATGGTATAAAAATAGAACATCCACAGTCAAATATAACTCATTTGATACAATATGGAAGATTGTATTGTATCACATTAACCTCAATCATGAATAATGAAGGATGTTGAAATAAATGAAAATAATCATCAAAACTATTTGAGAGAAATATCCCCCTTTTCTTGAAAACATTTAAAAGTCACACTATTTGTCAAGAAGCCATTTTAAAATAGATTTTTGAATCAAAGTGCCCCATACCACTTTGAAACCTTTTAAAAGGGCTTTTAATTTCTAAACTTTAATGTCCATATAAATAAATCTTTAAAACCATTTTTAAAACATGGACATTAATGAGAAAGATTTAGATGAATAAGTCTTTAAAACATTTAAAAAGGGTATTTTAGTTAGAGATTCTAACCAAAAGAGAGACACTTGAATGAAAATAATTGAGGTAATCAAAACATTGTAATATCATGAGAATAAAGGGAATTCATGATATACTATGTCAAAGTACATTATATACACCACATAAAAGTGATTTGGTGTATATCAACAAAGAAGTCTCAATGGAATGTAAGTTGAGATGAAATCTCTCATAAAGGCCATATCCTTAGGTTAAGGATAAATCAACAACATAATTATGTGTGAAAAATATAAATACACTAAATATGATTGGATATTCAGTGTAAAACAATCAAAGTATATTTACACATATTCCTGTAAAAACAACACCAACGAATTGGATGTTTAACTCAACAAATGGTGAAAGAGTTAAAATTACTCTTATCAAATTCATATCAATGACTTGAGAATTTTCAATGGAGTGATTATGTGTATCAAATGTATATCCACAGGAAGGGGAGTGGAAATTATAATCAAACGAATAGTGATTCCACACATAATCTTGGGGTAATATAATCAATGAAATATTCGTAAAGCCAAATGAGTGGAAATTGAAATCTCAAATTCTCTTATTGATTAGGTAACTTAAGAAACAAACACCCATGAAAGAAAGATCATACCATGATGATGTAAATTCCCATAAAATAAAGTATATTACACAATGAATAAAATCATGGGTAGTACACATACACCACATGCAATAATTAAGTGGTGATCAATGGAATTCTCACGGAATTAAAAGTGAGACAAGAAACCCCTTACCACGTTAATCAACTGAGTCGCATGGCCAAAAGTTAATAACCACCAAATGATTTACAGAATAACATGAATATAAAGTGAATCATGATAATATATATGAAATGTAAGTACACAATACACCACTTTCAATAATTTAGTAGCGAACAAAGGAAATCTCACGGAATTGAAAGTGAGATAAGAGAATCCCTTACTTTGTACATTTTCCTTGGTCGATGGTAGGTTTACCTCCTGTATAATTGTGAAATAATTGTTATTCAATAATAAAAGAATCATTTACTTTAATATGATATCATATATGATCTTTTAACATTGATTTGTTAATAATATCTTAGAATTATCGTCATTTCAGGTGTTAACGGGTTCATTTTACTTTATATTCTTTGTTATGTGAGCCATATTCGTTATTAATGGGATGTATATTATTCATATCCAGAATGGTATCAAGTCCTTAAACATCATTATTAAATCATCAAATGATAATTATACTTGAATGGATACGATGGAGAATGAATCTCATCGCGTTCGTGGAGACGGTAGTCCGTACGTACGCACGAATGCTACTTCCATTTAATTTTTATTTTAAAAGAATCGAATCCAAATGATACATAGGTATATTAATATTCCAGTAAAATATAATATTTTATATATGTTACTTAAGTTCATTAACACCATCCTTTATACGTTCCATGTGTGGTATGAACGAGTCATATCATTTTAAGGGGGCGGTAGTCCGCACTTCCTCAAATGAAATTATCGTATGTATATACAACATGAAACGAATAATTGTATGAAATAAAATGGAATTACAGAAGCTTATATATAAAATATATATCATTAATATCATATTTAATTACAGTGCCATCCTAATGGCCACCATGAGAGGCGGTAAGATGTATTTGAACAATCATCGTTTCGTGAGGCGTTAGTTTGCCATCCACAGAAACATTATGTTCATCATCCATTAGATGGAGTTGTGTGAATGTGTAGTTTGAATCCTTCTTATAACAACATCCTAGTATATTTTGGATACTGGTGTTGTTACAAAAGAAAGGAAATAAAAAGATTTTGGGGGTTGGAGAAGCAAAATAATTGAAAATAATTTAAGAGAAAATGTTACCTTTAATTTAGGTAACTCACTTTGGTTGGAACCAAAGGACTTCATGAAATGCTTTCTTCCTAAGGGGAAGCTTCAAGGAGGAGGAGAGGGATGTGGGGAGATTAGTTGGGCAGATTTTGGACGAGCCAAGTGGCTTGAGAGGTGTGAGGAATGAGTAGAAGTGGTCTCCTTTTATAAGGGAGAGGAGGGGCTCTTTAGGAAAGAGTGAAAGTATTACTTTATAATATATTTATATTCGGTTTATAATGGTCCAAAAATCATTGAGGTCGAAGATAAGATGACTCATATTCTAAATAACATCAACCAATAAGAATTGGACAGTTTTTCGATAATATTTTAATCATTATAATCTTATTTATTTAAATGATTTATTAATGAGGTAAACATTGCATCATTATTGTGTCATTAATAATTTAAATTATTTGATGTCTAAAAATTATAAATAAAATATCATTATGTAGGAAATCGTTTTAGCTTTCTAATGAATACTTATAATCGAAAATCCAACATGTATAGCCCTATGTAAAAATTGTTCTTTTAAAAGATGTAAGCTTATGCCATTTTTGTATTCATTTTAACTTAATTAAAATAATGTTTCATTATCACTTAAAAGTGGATCAATGGGGTCCCAAAATTGACCCAAAGATGCCCATGGTCGACCATGTATCAACCAATATGGTTAAGACACGTTTTAGGGTAATTTAGTATTATTATAATATTATTTTTTAACCCTTATTTACCGGATTTTTCCTTAACCATGGTAAATAAAATATTTACCGCAGTAATTATTCAAAATGTCTAAAAATAAAAGTTACCTATTTACACAATTTGAACATTCAGATTCCAAATATGGAATCCATTTTTCTGAATTCAAAACACAGAAGTGGCAGAAATTAATTTAAAATTAATTCCCGCTGTCAAAACAAAAAGCGTGTTTTTAAGAGATAATAAATATCAAAAGATTGACACTTGTTTATGTTCGGTTTAATTGTAAAATTATGTCCAATGACAAAAATTATATTAAATGGTAAAAATATATTCTAAATATACTTTAAAACCACTCAAATTCATAATTTATCACTATTAATTATTTTGATTAAAAAAGTTGTTTTTAATTAAAATTTAGTAATTTTTACTATTCATCAAAATATGAAAGTTATCTGAAAAGTACCAAAATTTCACCTTAGGCTAAATTTGATATTCCGAATCCAAAAATGAAGTCCATTTTGAAATATAAAATATATATAATTTCAAAAAATTAAGTATTACTATTCATAACGGCTAGTTTGATCGGTTGTGGTGTGTGTTAAAACTCGAAGTTGCGTACAACACACGCTACTGTTTTATTCAAAGGAAAGCGTACCGTGGAAGCTTGGGATGTTTTATTTTAAATTTTTTGATGTCCCCATTTAGTCAAAAAGTTTAAAATATTTTATTTAAAAAGGGTTCACTATTAAAAGTTGGTAAAACTACAATACTGAAGATGAATTTGTTCTTACATTATGTCTAAGAAACTCATAATATGGATTCTAAAATTATAAGGATTATATAAAGTTTAAAATTTAGTTAATACTATTCATAAACTTTTTTTAACGTCTTGTTTGGTAAGTCATGGTGCGCTTGAACTCGGTGTTGCGTGTAGTGCAAGTTATTGAATTATTTTGAAGAAATAACACACTATGAAATCTTGGGGTGTTACATTCTCCCCTCCTTCAATAAATTGCGTCCTCGCAATTTGAAATTGTTCTTCGAAAATAAAAGGTTGAAAATAGAAAATATATTTGTGGGAAAACCCACATCGGAAATTGGTTTACTAAAATTTAGTCTTAATATGAGGAAAAGAGAAATGAAAGGGTCACCACCAAATTATGATCTCGATTAGGAGAACATTGGTGGAAATTAGAGACATATAATTGGAGGAAAAACGTAAATATTTATAGGTAGTGGTTGAGGTCATCAATCACAAACAAGTATAAAATTGAGGTCCTTAAACTCATCAATCTATGATGATTTGAAGTACCATCGGTTCAACAAAATATAGGGTATTGGGATCACACATTTTTGACATTTCAAAATATCTTAGTTGAAATCCCACATCGAAAAATGAATTAATGAGGCCTCTATTTAAAATAAAGAGTGGAAAGTATGAAGATTACTGAAAATAACACATACTAGGGTTCCATGTAGGAAAATATGGATATGGAGGAGAAATCTAACCATCAATTATCTGATGGAGAGTGGTAGAGAACATGGCTATGAAAAGGCCAACAATCCCAAAGGTATAAATTAGTGATGATTTAAGGTACCATCTAGGACAACATTTTTTTTAAAGTTACATTACATAAGGAAGAGGAATTCATTTATGATATTGACAAAGAACATTATGAGATATACTTAAATTTTAAGTAGATTTTCATTCTTTAATAAATTTCCACCACTAACTCAATTTTTTTTAAACGATGAGTATTCAAGAAGACTTGGTCACACTGGAAGAGCTAGAATAAACTTCTATAGAATCACATGATCCATGCAGGATAAACCATATATTTACATTGTCTTTGAAGATTAATCAAAACCAAAATGGTTAGTGAATGATCTAATGATCCCCCAAAAGGATATTCATTGAGATAAATATGCACTAATCTTAATTCATAAAATTAAACCAACAATACCCCAAAGTTAAATAGATACCATTCAATAACCAATTGTCCTTAAAATCCTTTAATATAATCCAAACTAATATTGAAACCCAAAACATAGAATAATTTGATTATGTAGTCTCCCATGTTACATTGTATCTCCAAATGACATCAAATACTCTTAAAGTCACATACTTAAAAGTAATTAACATCATCACATATTCTCTGTTATAGGTTAATCATTTCCATAAATAACCCAAATCACTATAAATCAACAATAAAAATGTAGATAAAAATCCACCATTAATCTACAAATGAAACCTCATTGTATTCTATTTTCCTTGGGCATATAGTGTTCCTAACAAAATGAACATCTTCCAAAATAACATTTATCACTTAATCACCAAATCATTTTCCTATACCAAGGGAATTCATTTGATAAGACATAAGAACCCAAATCATCTTATTATTGATCAATAAAATCATTTAACAAAAAAAATAGTCATACTAACCAGGGACTTCACGTAGTCCAGTGGTAGGCGATAAATCCCAATCGCACTTTGGTTGTGGGTTCGATTCCCACAGCTTTGTCCGACGCGACGGGTTGTCACACGGTCTACGTGTTGTCCTTTTTCAAAACCTATATTCTATAATATTACCAAAATGAGATAAATTTTTCAAAATAACATAATTTAACCACAAATGTTATATCATACTTTGCATTTTCATCCCAAATTATAATAACTTTTCATTTTCTCAAACCCCAATGATCATATAAAACCAAATGGTTATTTATACCTATATCCACAAGAGAAGAGATAATTATTCCTCAAATATCATTCTCACATGGCAAACTGAGGGGTTACAAATACAAGAGAAAATTATTCCAAAGTAAACCCATCAACAAGGAGTGATAATACTTTTTAAATTTTTCTCCAACCATTTATTTTCACATAGCTTCTTCTTTGAGCAAGAAAATATCCTATAAAATAGGACATTCACTCGGGTAATGGCCAGGTCCCCTACATTTACGGCAAATGACTGTAAATGGACTCTTGGGACCATTTTTATCTTCTTCCATAGTACTCTTCATTTTTCTTATGCAATTCTTCACTTTATGTCCTTCCTTCCCGCACGTAAAACATTTCGTTGTCCCATTGAGACACTTTCCTGGGTGTCTCTTTCCACAATTCCTGCATGATGAAAATTTAGGTTTCTTTTCTCCATGGTCTCCATTGCTGGAGATCTTATCATTTATCACCTTTCTCTTCCTTGTTGAGTCTGGGAGTTGGTTAATATATATGTTGTTGATCATATTTTTGGAAAACTGATTTGGCATAAAGACGATATCTTTTACGCCTATCAACATTACATTTTGTTGCTCATTTCCACCACCGTTCCCACCTTGTACATCATTCTCAAAGTCACTATGACTTCCTTGGAATCCAGCCATTGACTAAAACCAAGAATCATTGTGTGAGTAATAGTAGTCGTAAAATCATTTAGAGATTAAAATGTCACCATATTCTCAATTTGAAACATATTAGGATTGACCAAGGTCATTTACTCTCATCTTATGTATATATTACTTAAATCGTTTTGTAAATAATATGTAAATTATCCTAAGCATATCCCCCGGGAGTGTCGTAACCAAGAGTGCAGCAAGGCCCGTTGTCGTGCACCAGTTCCCGTTCGAGTCTAGCTCAAAGCGGTGTTTTCGGGTTTTACCCCTAGGTACATCTGTGCCAGAGCCGCCTCTACCTGCTCGTATCCAGATAGGGATCTATTGCTCGGAAAACTCAAAAAATCTCTACAATACCAAATTCTAGGAAGTTCTTTTATACTAATCCTCAAAGTTCATCTTAGGTCTACGTGCTCTAATTGGATTTTATCTAAATCTAGCTACCAAGGTTTGTACTAAACTTCCTCTGATACCAACTGTAACGCCCCGACCCTAGTTACCCAGAGTCGGTGCATTATTACATAACATTAGCTTGATCATGAGAAAGATCAAGTCTCAAAAGACCGATTAGTTTAGTAGCCTTGTAATAACTAGATACATCCATAAATTTTTACATTACATCATAAAAAAAACATCTTGTCTTCATATCCCCTCATACTATCCCTGCAGGTCATTCATAAATTACTTCTTCATAATCCTGGAAAAAAAAATAAAACATTGAAAGGGGTGAGCTCGGATGCTCAGTAAGGATAACAATATAGCAGAAGCTTTCATAAATAATCATAAACACTTAAGGCAATGTATAACTAAAACAAAAGCCTTTGAAACTTGAACTTCAGCATAAAATGGCAAAGGTAAAATGAAATAATGCCATTTACTTACTCACATGGATATTCTACTAGTCGAATGATCACATGAAATATCAATAACCACTTTCATAATGATGGAATGCATAATGCCAGACTATCATAACCACATAGCCAAGGCCTCGTGCCAAGACTACAAATAATATTTTGCCACGGCCTTGTGCCAAGACACTAGTTTGTCTCATGAGACCTACCGATGCATCGAGGAGCTATAGCGGGCTCCACCCTTCACTTATTAAGTCCAATGCATTCCTCATATGAATAGGTTTAAGCATAAAATAAACATTCGTATTAAAACTAGCATACGAAATGTCAATACTTTAACCACAAACCATGAATGGTATAAAAATAGAACATCCACAGTCAAATATAACTCATTTGATACAATATGGAAGATTGTATTGTATCACATTAACCTCAATCATGAATAATGAAGGATGTTGACATAGATGAAAATAATCATCAAAACTATTTGAGAGAAATATCCCCCTTTTCTTGAAAACATTTAAAAGTCACACTATTTGTCAAGAAGCCATTTTAAAATAGATTGTTGAATCAAAGTGCCCCATACCACTTTGAAACCTTTTAAAAGGATTTTTAATTTCTAAAATTTAATGTCCATATAAATAAATCCTTAAAACCATTTTTAAAACATGGACATTAATGAGAAAGATTTAGATGAATAAGTCTTTAAAACATTTAAAAATGGTATTTTAGTTAGAGATTCTAACCAAAAGAGAGACACTTGAATGAAAATAATTGAGGTAATCAAAACTTTGTAATATCATGAGAATAAAGGGAATTCATGATATACTATGTCAAAGTACATTATATACACCACATAAAAGTGATTTGGTGTATATCAACAAAGAAGTCTCAATGGAATGTATGTCGCGATGAAATCTCTCATAAAGGCCATATCCTTAGGTTAAGGATAAATCAACAACATAATTATGTGTGAAAAATATAAATACACTAAATTTGATTGGATATTCAATGTAAAACAATCAAAGTATATTCACACATATTCCTGTAAAAACAACACCAACGAATTGGATGTTTAACTCAACAAATGGTGAAAGAGTTAAAATTACTCTTATCAAATTCATATCAATGACTTGAGAATTTTAAATGGAGTGATTATGTGTATCAAAAGTATATCCACAGGAAGGGGAGTGGAAATTATAATCAAATGAATAGTGATTCCACACATAATCTTGGGGTAATATAATCAATGAAATATGCGTAAAGCCAAATGAGTGGAAATTGAAATCTCAAATTCCCTTATTGATTAGGTATCTTAAGAAACAAACACCCATGAAAGAAAGATCATACCATGATGATGTAAATACCCATAAAATAATTTATATTACACAATGAATACAATCATGGGTAGTACACATACACCACATGCAATAATTAAGTGGTGATCAATGGAATTCTCACGGAATTAAAAGTGAGACAAGAAACCCCTTACCACGTTAATCAACTGAGTCGCATGGACAAAAGTTAATAACCACCAAATGATTTACAGAATAACATGAATATAATGTGAATCATGATAATATATATCAAATGGAAGTACACAATACACCACTTTCAATAATTTAGTAGCGAACAAAGTAAATCTCACGGAATTGAAAGTGAGATAAGAGAATCCCTTACTTTGTACTTTTTCCTTGGTCGATGGTAGGTTTACCTCCTGTATAATGGTGAAATAATTGTTATTGAATAATACGAGAATCATTTACTTTAATATGATATCATATATGATCTTTTAAAATTGATTTGTTAATAATATCTTAGAATTATCATCATTTCAGGTGTTAAGGGGTTCATTTTACTTTATATTCTTTGTTATGTGAGCCATATTAGTTATTAATGGGATGTATATTATTCATATCCAGAATCGTATCAAGTCCTTAAACATCATTTTTAAATCATCAAATGATAATTATACTTGAATGGATACGATGGAGAATGAATCTCATCGCGTTCGTGGAGACGGTAGTCCGTACGTACGTACGAATGCTACTTCCATTTAATTTTTATTTTAAAAGAATCGAATCCAAATGATACATAGGTATATTACTATTCCAGTAAAATATAATATTTTATATATGTTACTTAAGTTAATTAACACCATCCTTTGTACGTTCCATGTGTGGTATGAACGAGTCATATCATTTTAAGGGGGCGGTAGTCCGCACTTCCTCAAATGAAATTATCGTATGTATATACAACATGAAACGAATAATTGTATGAAATAAAATGGAATTACAGAAGCTTATATATAAAATATATATCATTAATATCATATTTAATTACAGTTCCATCCTAATGGCCACCATGAGAGGTGGTAAGATGTATTTGAACAATCATCGTTTCGTGAGGCGTTAGTTTTCCATCCACAGAAACATTATGTTCATCATCCATTAGATGGAGTTGTGTGAATGTGTAGTTTGAATCCTTCTTATAAAAACATCCTAGTTTATTTTGGATACTGGTGTTGTTACAAAAGAAAGGAAATAAAAAGATTTTGGGGGTTGGAGAAGCAAAATAATTGAAAATAATTTAAGAGAAAATGTTACCTTTAATTTAGTTAACTCACTTTGGTTGGAACCAAAGGACTTCTTGAAATGCTTTCTTCCTAAGGGGAAGCTTCAAGGAGGAGGAGAGGGATGTGGGGAGCTTAGTTTGGCAGAGTTTGGACGAGCCAAGTGGCTTGAGAGGTGTGAGGAATGAGTAGAAGTGGTCTCCTTTTATAAGGGAGAGGAGGGGCTCTTTAGGAAAGAGTGAAAGTATTACTTTATAATATAATTATATTCGGTTTATAATGGACCACAAATCATTGAGGTCGAAGATAAGATGACTCATATTCTAAATAACATCAACCAATAATAATTGGACAGGTTTTAGATAATATTTTAATCATTATAATCTTATTTATTTAAATGATTTATTAATGAGGTAAACATTTCCTCATTATTGTGTCATTAATAATTTAAATTATTTGATGTCTAAAAATTATAAATTAAATATCATTATGTAGGAAATCTTTTTAGCTTTCTAATTAATATTTATAATCGAAAATACAACATGTATAACCCTATGTAAAAATTGTTCTTTTAAAAAATGTAAGCTTATGCCATTTTTGTATTCATTTTAACTTAATTAAAATAAAGTGTCATTATCACTTACAAGTGGATCAATGGGGTCCCAAAATTGACCCAAAGATGCCCATGGTCGACCTTGTATCAACCAATAGGGTTAAGACACGTTTTAGGGTAATTTAGTATTATTATAATATTATTTTTTAACCCTTATTTACCGGATTTACCCTTAACCATGGTAAATAAAATATTTACCGCAGTAATTATTCAAAATGTCTAAAAATAAAAGTTACCTATTTACACAATTTGAACATCCTGATTCCAAATATGGAATCCATTTTTCTAAATTCAAAACACAGAAGTGGAAGAAATTAATTTAAAATTAATTCCCGCTGTCAAAACAAAAAGCGTGTTTTTAAGAGATAATAACTATCAAAAGATTGCCACTTGTTTATGTTCGGTTTAATTGTAAAATTATGTCCAATGACCAAAATTATATTAAATGGTAAAAATATATTCTAAATATTCTTTAAAACCACTCAAATTCTTAATTTATCACTATTAATTATTTTGAATAAAAAAGTTGTTTTTAATTAAAATTTAGTAATTTTTACTATTCATCAAAATATGAAAGTTATCCGAAAAGAACCAAAATTTCACCTTAGGCTAAATTTGATATTCCGAATCCAAAAATGAAGTCCATTTTGAAATATAAAATATATATACTTTCAAAAAATTAAGTATTACTATTCATAACGGCTAGTTTGATCGGTTGTGGTGTGTGTTAAAACTCGAAGTTGCGTACAACACACGCTATTGTTTTATTCAAAGGAAAGTGTACCGTGGAAGCTTGGGATGTTTTATTTTAAATTTTTTGATGTCCCCATTTAGTCAAAAAGTTTAAAATATTTTATTTAAAAAGGGTTCACTATTAAAAGTTGGTAAAACTACAATACTGAAGATGAATTTGTTCTTACATTATGTCTAAGAAACTCATAATATGGATTCTAAAATTATAAGGATTATATAAAGTTTAAAATTTAGTTAATACTATTCATAACCTTTTTTGAACGTCTTGTTTGGTAAGTCATGGTGCGCTTGAACTCGGTGTTGCGTGTAGTGCAAGTTATTGAATTATTTTTAAGAAATAACACACTATGAAATCTTGGGGTGTTACAACAATGGGGTATAAGCCCATATTTTTACTGAAGATAATGGTATATACAAATACCATATCTATTTTCTTTAAGTTTTAACTATTGTTTTTTATATAAAGATAAAAATCATGATAAATATATGTATTGATAGTAGTTTGTTATGATAGTTAAATATGAAAGCTTTGGGTTTCTGAATGAGGTTGAATCTTCAGAAATTGATATCCAAAAATTTTAATCATTGAAATCTCATTAAAGTAATTATAGAAAGGATCTTTGGTAATATCATTAACCAAATGTAGTACAACAGGATTATGGAGGGTGAAAAAATCATTTACAACTGGTTATTTTAGTTTTTATTTTTTTAATTCCGTGATTAGTGAAAAATAATTGGATGGTTTGGTATTGTATTAAATTTATAATAAATTTATTTGTAATCTTTTATTTATAATTATTATTTATAATACTAATCATTAATTCTTTTATTATTAAATCATTATTAAATTTGTGATAAATGGATGTTAATTAAAAGAATTAAAATTCAACACATATATGATATATATTAATTTTATTCATGATCATTGAATAATTTTTTTTCATCTAAATTTTAACATGATTTTTGAAGGTATGAAACTAATAAAATCATTTAATTACTTAATGAAAAGAAACAATTGATTTAATAATTATAGAGAAAATATAATTCCAAGACTATTTTTAGATCCAAGTACCATAAAAATTAATTAAAGGTTAGGATTATTAAAATCCTACCTAATTCATCAACCTAGACATTGTGATTTACAACTTTTTTTCCTTTAGAAGATCATAAAAAAAAGTTTTAATTTTGTTTCCTTAATAAACAAATCACACAAACTGAATCATTATAAATATTGAATTGAAGTTGTAATATAAGGAACATAGTTTTCATCCTCTTATAAGCTCTACAATTAAAAACAATCTATAATTTTTGACTAATGGTTAGGAAGGTAAAATGTATAAAATTTTATGCTTTGCATTTATGTAAGAATTAATAAAAATTTCTGTGGTATCACCCTATGACTATGAATACCAATATTTTAAAATTCTTAGATAAATATTTTGGTTTTTTGTTAACATTAGAGAATGATGAAATTATTAAAATCCAAAGAGTTTTAGTAATTTAAATTTATTTGGAAAAATAAAAGTTCATATGTATATTTTTTTGAATGGTTTGAAACACAAACTTATTAAGTGTATAAAAATTAGGAGATACCAAAAAATAATTCATTTTATAAAAATATGGGTGGTATTTAAAATAATTAAAAGTTGTATTGATATTGAAAGAATATTAATGAATAAAATATATTTTTTATATAGGACTATTATAGTTTATTTAAAAGTTTTTAATGCTCCATTTTCAGTTAGTATAATGTTGTCTAAAGATGATCGAGGAAAATTAAACAACCCAAAAAATTTCATAAAACATATTTGATTTTTTTTATATTTAACTACTTTAGTGGAATGTATTTTGTGTGTCATGGAAATATTTTCTTTATTTCAAAGCTCCCATAAAGAATATATATATTCAATTATTAGATATATATCTGAAACTAGAGAATATGTCATTCATTATAATTGTAATGGTGAGTAATATTTTTTAGGTCATGTTGATGATGATTGGGAAAAAAATATTTGATATAAAATTTACTATTATTTGTGTGTTTTTTATTAGGGTGATGGTGTGTTCATTGAAATCATAATAAATAAATTTCAATTACATTAAGTACAAGATAAACTAAATCCAATGAATATGTACAAATAAAATCATAGATTATATTGATAATGGATAAAATATACTATTAAAATATTGATGTGCAGTTTCCACTACTCAGGGTGTGATAATTATTATGATATCAACCTATATAAAAATTCATTAAGCATTATATATTAAAACATCATTATATTAACTATCATTGTATAAAATAAAATATAAAAAATGATTTTGAAGGAAGCATTTTGTCTTTACAAAGAAGTAAGTTAGATATATATTTACAAATTCATTATCAAAAGATATATATGAAAATTCTATGGTAAATTTGATTGTTAAAAATAATTTAGTATAGAGTTGATTTAGGATAAAATGGGGAATATTTCCCTTTATTTCTTGGATTTTATTATCAAATTTTGATAAATAAAACATTCTTAAGTAATATAATTATATATTTTATTGATTTTAGTTCAAAAATTAGAAATGTAATGATGTGAGTAAAACATGATTATATTTAAAAGTAAGTTCGTGGGTAACTAAATATGCTTAGGGAGTCTCCAAAATGAAGATATTGGTTTCAAATTTTTGAGACATAGAGTTTATTGAATATTTTTTATGGGGACTTACATAATAAATTAAAAATAAATTCCAATGGAAGAGAGTAATGTTTCCATTAATATTTTTTTATTAATTGTTGAATATGACATGAGATCATTAATCAAGGGGTATGTTGAAGCTATTTAGTTATTTTTTATTTATAAGTGAATGTTTTCTGTAATGTTTCGAACTATGTATGGGTTAAATTTTAAATCAATAAATTAGATTAATATATTTTCTGTGAATAAGTTAATGTTTTATACTTAGAGAATAAAATATATAGAGACCATGTATTACCATACATAAATATTAAATAATTTTCGATGAATATTAATTACATTACACAAAAACTTTTCGGATGACCATAATAGTTTTGTTCCTTTGGAATCGTGGAAACATAAATATTGATCCACATGTGAGAAACATCATCTCCCACTATGTTTTTCATGACTATCACACTTATTCGATATATCACACATAATACATAACTTCATAACCTAGGGAAAATAAACCATAATAGAAAGATGACCTCATATTCTTAGTAAGGATAATCGAGGGACATACATAAGAAAAATATGAGAATAAGTGTATGAGAACATGAAAACCCCATTTGAAAACCAAACCCAATATATAAAAGATCAAAATCATTAGTCATGGCATAAATATTAGCAGTTCATGAGACGTGAATCATTAGATTATCAAAGAACAATATCCATGAGATCATAACACAAGAATAATATATAGAATTTAGGGCATACACATAAACATAGAAAATCATTACCATTTTATTCAAGGATAACTATGAAGAACATAATAGTGGAAAAGTCTTCTATGGATCTATTTTCACTCCTTCTTCACACCATGTATTACTGAACTAGGTTTACTCCACATTCCATCCATGTCATATTGAAATGTGATAACTACCCATTCTATGTAACGACCCAATGTTTTATCAATGGAATTCTCCTATTATAATTAAGCCTTAGATTGTAATCAGATTAGGAATGAAAATGGAATATCATGATAATGAATACTATGTGACCATTAAACAAAGATTTTCATCTTATGTGTCATGAATTTTGAAAATCTCACACACACGGTTGCGTTTAGGTTGATTTTTGGGGTCTCATGGAACAAATATATTTTTTGGTGAATAGTAATCTAACCTTAGGAATAGTAAACTACCCTTATGAATAGTAAAATGACCCATATGAATAGTAAATAGTCCAAAATAAAAGTAACCTCACCCTTGAATGTATAATCAATATTTAGGCATCTTATAAGTGATAGTATGACTATAGTAAAAGTTTCAGTGTTTTTTATGTCATAAATAATTAATTACAATTAATTAATTAATTTAAAATACAATGTGCTTTCTTAAGAGGTGTTCATAAATTATAAATTTTTTATCTTCTTGTTTTATGATGATTTTATAATACCTTATGTAATTTATGAAAATATTATAAAATCAAATATAGTTTTAAAATCAATATGTTTTTCAAGTAAATTGCAATTTTAATTAAAAAATAAATTAATCAGGTATAGAAAATTATTTCTCATAAATGGATTTTATTTTGAGATTCTACAAGTCTAACAATGTTTAGGGTGAACTTTTTTGATTTTTCTAAAATACATGAATTTTTTTGAATAGTAAAATACAGTAATTTATCATATAAATACATTTTAAGTTAAATGCACTATTCTGGGCATCATCATTGATGTAAGAACCCTTTGATAGAACTCACATTCACATATTACTATTTTTGTTCATGTAATCATCACTATTTCTTGTCAAATGGACAAATAATAAACTAATGATTAAAATATTGATAAAACCGAGCTCCCCTCAACTATAAAAAACCCCCACCCTCTGTTCTCCTCTTCACTCCGCTCATGACTTTTGTCCTACCTAAATTATACCCAAATATCTCCCCAAGATCCTCCCCTATGTTAATCAGACCTTGGTATCCTAGAAAGATCAAATCATCTCCCCTTAACATTCTCTCAAGAAATATTGACATAATGGGTAAATTTTTATTTTCAATTCTTTTACATTATATACTAGTTCCTTTGTATTTTTTATATCCTTACCTCTCCTCATAAAAATATTATGAGCACTCCAATACCATACATTTACTTTAATTTGGATATGATAATGGAATAGTTTACTATCACCTCTCATTTACCCTTCTTTTATACTAGAAATTATTACACCATCTCATATGTGTTAATTTACCATATTCAAGGACGATGGTTTTTCAATTGGCATTAACATCCTAAATTATGGTCATGAAACCATTCATATGGTTGAAACAGACTATAATATATGTATTATGTCTCATATAAATTTCAGTAATCTTTATGTACAAATGGATTAGATTTATAAAACAAAATTTGTTCGTTGCGATCAAAAAACCGCAAATTAACACAAAAGGTTATCACTAAACTTTTATATAATGATAAAAATTCACTCCAAGTAACCAAATGAAATTTTAAACCATTTAATATTCTATATTTTCATTAATAACATATTAATCCAATTATGTATAACCATTATCATCTTATATGTTAATCCTTACCTGTATATAAGTAAACCAATCATGAAAACCAATGAAATAAATAATTAAATTGAACCTATTAACTGATAAAAAAGGTCATTAATGAACATAATGATGTTATAATAAATCAATTACATAAATAAGAGGTTCTAGAAATATTAATTAATTATTTTAATTTGGTTATCCCATACATTAAGATTGTGTGTAGGACACCTTCAGAATTAAGTTAATTGATTCTACCCAAACATCCATTATTCCTTTGAGTTATTATTACTCTCTTATTACCCAAATTATATCCAATGATCTATTTAGGTACATATTATAATTTATGTTTATATTTCCATACACATGTATCCAGATCCAGTATCCATTCTCTTTCATGGATATACATGCATTTATGTGATTCCTTCCTCAATACTTCCTAATAAGCAACATTGTTTTAAAGGAATTTCCTAAATTCGTAACCAATTTTAAGAGAACTCTATCATTTCACTTAAGCCATATTTATTTTTATAAAATCATCCTATTATAATGAAAACATTTTTGGTTCAATTCTTTTTTATATAAAATATTCTTCCCTTTCAATTTTAAATTCCCTTTAGTGTTTTCCTTAAAACAAACTAATATTTTTTCGTACAAAAATTTGTTAAAACCTTTTTTACATGTAATCAGTTATTATTGACATAAATTAACTTCATATATGCCTATTTTCCCTTATTAATTTTTTTTTATGTTATAATTAATTTATTTCATGGACACAGGTATGATACGCCAATTCATTATTCTTTACGACATGATTATGATACCCATTTCATTCCATGGGTACCCTTATGTTTATTTTTCATTAGGTATATTCTATATGTGTAAATCATTTTCATGAACATGTTAAGATGGGTGGTCCTAGATATTACTCTAAAAAACTGGGTAATGTCGAGACTCATGAGACTTTCTGTGGAATGGTCTTGGTGGTTATCCATGACTCATGCTACCATGAACAACCGTCTTAGTGGTTAACCATGACTTGTGCTCCTCTATGTGCAAAAAAACCTTGACTTGGGATAATGTAAATATTTATGTTGTTCCCTCATTACTATGAATCCATGTTTATATGATCCCATGTTTATATTTTTTGGTTCTATATATTATATGCCTTTTATTTTCCTTATGTCATGCTTTCTAAACCTTATGATAAATATCTATTCTTATATTTCTTCCCTTACTATGATTTTTAGCCCACCCCTTTTTTCATGATATCTTTGGGTAATTGTACGACAATGTATGAGCACAATGAAAGTTAGATGCTCAGTATGAATATTAAATATTTTTTTTAATGATTTCAGTTTTTTGTACCCAATATTAAAAGACACTAGAATTCACGATCCATGGCATGTATTCCGATGTATAATTATGAAAAAAAATCATGTGATGTTATGTGAAAAATTATAGGGTCTCCATTATTGTAATAAAATGATGGTCTATCTATTTTTGGATATTTGGAATATAGAACATTAGTATTAACTTTAGGGATGAGACTAACTATATGAAAACACCCATAAATTTTCATATGTATAGAGTAAGCGGCTTATCAAAAATATACATCTATTTATGGATACAAATACATAGAGGTTTTCTCTGGAACAAATATATCTAGGGGGAAAACCTGAAAACATCGCTTTGATCTACACTAGAATAGGAAGAAGTGCACAAAAACAGGATTTGTTGTACTCTTGGTTTAGAATTATTGGGGGATATGCTTTGGAAAATTCATGAGCGTAGTATGAACCATTATTAAGGGAATAATAAAATCCCATAAGAATATATGTTACGAAACAGATCTTGGATAACGTATATTGGAATCCCAAGGAATCACATGTTTGGATATAATTTTCCTTTAATATTTTCTCCTTTTTGTTTTAAATTTTCATTTTCATACATATTATCTAAGTATTTAAGGCCCTTAATTGTAATTTTATTATCTTAGATAATGGGGGGAAATAGAAGTACATGGGACAATAATCGGTGTGATAGGGAATGTAGATATTTTTCTAATGATATGCTCAATATGATGGGAATGAGAGATCAAAACATCATGATAGTAATGGATCAGTTGTTTCATGTTATGAATAATAACGTGAACAAAGTGGAACACCCTCGTCCACCATGTAAAGATTATGTTATCATTGAATCTTTAATGTGAAAAATGCCTCTGATGTTTAGTGGGTCTTCAGATCTCCTCCTCACGAAACTGAGGATTAAATCAATTGAAAATATATTCTATATCCCCTAGTGATCAAAAGTAGAGAATGTTGTACTAGAAGCCTATCTTTTTTATTGGGATGTTGATCATTGGTGGAGGCCGATAAAAAATATGATGTCCATTGAGGAAATTTATTCCAAGGGTTCTTAGGAATTTTAGAGAATAATTTTCAATAAATATTTTCCCCGAACCATCCATCTCAAGATGGAAAAGGAGTTACTAGTACTCATGAAGAAGGAATATGAGTCCATTTAGAATATAAAAAAAACCCTACAAGGATATAAAGGTACACCTCTGGAATTTTCATGAACAATTAACGCATGATGGATAACTTATTTAGCCAACTAAAGCTGAGTCTATGAAAGGAGTTAGTGATTGGAGACATTTATAGTTATGAGAAGATTCTCTATTTTTCCCTTAAAGATAAAATGAATATTAGAGACTCACAATGGTCTTATGGGCCCTATGACAAGAAGCGGAAAATGAAGTCTAATAAGGGTGGTCAGGCGAACAAATCCCATGATGGAAAGAATATTTAACATACCTTATGACAAAATTGTGGGACAAAGCATCCTAGGAACTATCTAAAGGGAACCCATAATTTTTCAAATGTGGAAGAATATGAAATTTGGATAAAAACTTATGAAGGGATATGAAGAATCCAACTAATATGGAAGAATAAAGGAACATTTGGATAAATTCTCTTCCATTGGTGTAGTGTTACAACAACAAGGAGTATTGTAATTTTTTGAACAATTTCCCTAAGCCATGGGTTATTAGTGGAAATCAACAAAACCCTCCAAGTAAACAATGAAGGTATTATTTTATCACTATTGTCGATGTAGAGCCTGACAATGATGTGGAGACAGGTATACTAGTTATTCAATAATGAACAGTGAACGTAGTATTTGATTCTGGTTCTACTCATTCTTTCATATCTTGCACTATTAGTAAAACTATTCAAACATAACCTCAAAATTTGGAGACATTATTATCTGTGAGAACAGAAAATGGGGAAATTATTACATCAGAATTATATAACTCCTCCCCATTTAACATTTTTGGAAAAAACCTCCGAATAAATATTTTCATACCTCCTTTACTATCATTTAAATATATCTTGGGCGTTGATTGGCTATCCTTATAAAAATATAACATCAGCTGTTGGGAAAGGAAGATCACTCTTCACATCCCAAAGTATCGTCCATTTATTTTCAAGTGTAAGTAGTAAGATAAATATACTTTAGAAACATTGTCTCAAGTGTGGATATTAATTTCTTATGAGCAAGCACGTATAGATAAAATGATGGAGGAAAAGGAGATAATCATGCTTGAAGACATTCCCATCATGAGGGGTTACACTAAGGTATTCCCTGAAGAGATTTATGTTCTTCCTCCTGATAGTGAGGTTGAGTTCTCAATTGAACTCATTCTTGTATATTTTTCTTTATTGAAGTCACATTATAGAATGGTCAACGTTGAGATGGAAGGGATGAATAAATAGTTACAGGAGAATCTGTAGAAGGTTTTTATATGACCAAGTGCATCTTAATGGGGTATTCCAGTACTCTTCGTCAATAATAAGGATGGATCAGTGTTCCTCTGCATTGATTATCTGGAGCCCAATAAAATCACGATGAAGAACAAGTGTCCCCTTTAACAAATAGATGACCTGTTCAGTCAGCTTTTTGGGGCCATTTATTTCTTTATGGTGGACCTTCAGTCAGTATATCACCAATTAAAGGTGAAGAAGGAATATATTCACAAGAAATACTTTGAAATGAATTATGGGAACTATGACTTCATTGTGGTGCCTTTTTGACTCACTAATTCTTTGATAATATTAATTTATTTATCGAAATGAATATATAGATACTACCACAAAAAATGTGTGGTAGTCTTTATCGATGATATTATGATATACACCAACAGCAAGGAGGAACATGAGGTGAATTTGAATACTATGCTAAAGACATTGAGAAGGGATAAGTTGTATGCAAAGTATTGTAAATGCGAGTTCTGGATTGAAGAATTATCATTCACAGGGAATGTTATCAATAGAAAAATAATATATGTGGATCCATATAAGAAAAAGGTAATTGAAGAGTGGCCCAGGCTAACATATTTAATAGAGATCTGTAGATTCCTTGGTCTAGGGAGGTATTACTGAAAATTTGTGGAGAACTTTTCATAAATTTCAAACCCAATGACCATGCTTACATACAAGGTAGTGATGTTTGTATGGACTCAAGAATGTGAAGAATGATTTAAGGAGTCAAAAAAGAGGTTTCTCACTATGACAATACTCACACAACAATCAATTGGAGAACAATTTTTTGGGTACAATGAGGCTTCAATAAAGGAATTAGGCTGTGTACTGATGAAAGATGATAAATGGATAGCCTATTCCAGAAGGAAACTGAAAATCCATGAGAAAAACTATCCCACACTTGATCTAGAGTCAACAGATGCAATCGTTGGGTTAAAAATAATGAGGCCTTATCTCTATGGGGAGAAGTGTGAGATATATACTAATCAAAAGAGTATAAAATATATATTAACATAGAAAGAGATTAATAAGAACCACTGAAGTCTATTTTTTCTCATCAAGGATTGGGACTGTTCAATCCACTACCATCCTGATAAGGCAAATAAGTTGGAAAATTATCTAAGTAGAAAGGATCTTGCATATTTATCTATGGTGACAGTTGAAAAGGATCCAATATTCTTATATTTATAGAGGATAATCATAGGGATTATTTATGGATGAACATCATCAATACCTTCTCAAAAGGTTGATCATCCATCCCTAGTGGAGAAAATAAAATATACTCAATGAAAAGATGTGGAAATTCGGAAAAGTGTGGAAGATATTAGTAATGGAAAATCTTACGAGTTCATGATTGATGAAGAAGGAGTTGTAATATTTGGGAAAATTTATTTGTACCATCCAATATAGAGATAAAGAAGGAAATTTTAATGATTAAAATAGATCAACCTTCTATATTCACATAAGGACCACAAAGATTTATTGTGATATCTAGTAGATCTTCTTCTGGTACAATATTTATTAGGAGATCATTTAATATACATCAATGTATGTTAGCAAGTGAAAGTTGAGAGGAAAAGGTATAATGGGATGATTTAACCACTACCCATTCCATCATGGAAATGGGAGAAAATTTCCATAGACTTTTTCATTGCACGTCTAAGGAAATCGAGAGAAAACTATTCTATATTGGTCATTGGGTATTATCATACAATGATATCTCACATTTTCTCAATTTGAGAGGAATTCCCACTGGATAAAATTTCTCGGATATATATGCAAGATGTGGTAAGGTTACATTGAGTATTACAATCTATTATATCTGATAGAGATCCAAGATTCAAAAAAAATTTCTAGAAAAATCTCCAACATGCACTAAGAAATGAGTTGAAATTCAACACGGCCTATCGTACTCAAACAGACGGACAATCTGAGAAAACAATTCAAATATTGGATGATATGTTGAGAGCATGATCTATGATCAATTAAAGAGGATGATTCCATCATATTCAACTGGTCTATTTCTCCTAAAATAATACTTTCCACCCCATAATCTATAGTGAACCATATAAAGCCCTTTAGGAAAAAGCTATAGAACCCCGACATGTTGGGTTGAAGACTGTGAGCATAAGCTTCTAGGACCTGAAATGGTTGAAGAAATGATGGAGAAGGAGAAAACCATTCAGAAGCATATCAAGGTATCCCAAAGTCAACAGAAGAGTTACGCCAATAATATGTTCTGGGACCTTGAGTTCAAATTTGGACACATGGTATTCCATTTCATATCGCCATTAAAGAAGTTCATGAGGTTTGAGAAGAAAGGAAAGCTAAGTCCCAGGTACATCAACCCTTTTGAGATTTTTGATCGTGTATGAGCTATAAAGTATCGACTAGAAATTCCACCTACCATGTCAAAAGTACATGATGTATTCCATGTATCCCTCTCGTGGGAGTATAAACCAAACCCTTAGCATGTAATGTCTTCAGAGGAGGTATAGTTGGAGAATGATCATTCATACAAGGAGTAGTGAGTGAAGATATTGGATCATAGGGATAAAGTTATACACAATAGGACTACTCACCATGCCAAGGTACTATAGAAGAACCATATGTACCAAGAGGCAACATGGGAATTGGAGGATGAAATGAAGGAAAAGTATACGCACCTTGTAATGGCATAGAATGTAAATTAAAATACTGACAGTGAAATTTCATAAGGGGGGGTGGAGATTATAATGACCCAATGTTATTACTGGAATTCCCTTCTTATAATTATGCATTATAGTATAATCATAGTAGGAATCACAACAACATATCATGATAATAAATACTTTGTGACCATTAAACATAATGTTACCACTTCATGTCTTGAATTTTGAAAATAATATATTCACGGTTGCGTTGATAGTGATTTTTGGGGTCTGATGGAAACAACTTAATTTTTTGCGAATAGTAACCAACCCTTATGAATAGTAACCTACCCTTATGAATAGTAACCTACCCTTATGAATAGTAATATGACCCTTATGAATATTAAATCATTAAAAATAATAGAAACCTCTCCATTTAATGTATAAATAAAATATTGGAATCTTTTAAGTGATAATATGACCATAGAAGAAGTATAGGTATTTTTGTAAGTCATAAATTATTAATTATAAGTAAATAATAAATTTAAACAAAAATATATTTTCCTAAAAGTAGTTCATAAATTAGTTATTTTATTTATTTATTTTATGTTAATTTTATAATACCTAATGTAATTTTTGAGAAAACTATATAATTAGTTAGAGTTTTAAAATGTGTATTTTTTCATGTAAATTATGATTTTAAATATAAATTAAAATAATGATGTTTAAAAAAAATTTGAAAAATGGATTTCATTTTTTGGATTATAGACGCCGAAAAATGGTTACGTCAAATTTTTGGGATTTTTCTAAAATACAGGTTTTTTTATGAAGAGTAAAATAAATTAATTTACCATATATATACATTATAAGTTAAATACACTATTCCTAGCATCATCATTAAGGTAAGAACCCTTGGTTCGAAATCACATATAAATATTACTAATTTGGTCATGGAATCATCACTATTTCTTAGCTTATGGAATATAATAAACTAATGATTAGAATATTGAGAAAACCCTCCTCACCTCCACTATAAAAACCACCCACACTCCCCTCCAATCGTCACTCACCTGAAGTCTTGTGCCTTACCTAAATTCTACCCAATCTCTCCCAAAGACACTCCTCCATTTCTATCATCCCTTGGTTTCCTAAAAATTCCAAATAATCTCCCCATAAGAGGCCCCCAATAATGATTAATTCATGAAGTAGATTCCTCTTTTAAATTATTCTACTTTCATTTAAGGTTCCTTTGTTTTGTCTTCTAGCCTTACCTCTCTTCATCCAAATATTATGAAAACTCCATTAACATAAATGTATTGGAATTATGTTATGATAATGTAATATGTTATAATCATATGTCATTTACCATTCTTTTATATTAGAATTGAAACACCATCTGAGATCTGTTAATTTACCACATTCAAGGGTAATGGGTTTTCAATTTGATTCACCATATTAAATTATTGTCATAAAACCATTATTAGTGTTGACTAGACTATAATATATGTAATATGTCTCATTTATGCTTCTGGAATCTTTTTTTACAAGTGGATTATATTTATAAAACCAAATGTGTTCGTTGTAATAAAAAAACTGCCAATTAACCCAAAAGGTTATGACTTTTGTTTTATATAATGATTCAACATCACACCAAGTAAAAAAAATGAAATTTACAAACAGTTAATATTATTTATTTTAATCAAAAGGATAAAACCCAAATTCTCAACAACCATTATCATATTACATGTCTATCATTACTTGTACAAAGTAAACCAACCATGAATCCGAACAAAATAAATAATAAAATTGAAGCAATGAACCCATAAAAAAGATTAGGAATGAACATAATAAGGTCTTAATATGTCAATCATATATATATATATATATATTACCGAATTTAATTTGGTAATCCATGAAATTATGATCTAGTGGAGGACACCTTCAGAATTAAGGTAAGGGATTCTACCCAGAGCTTCATTATTCTTTCAGGTTATTATTTCTTTATTTTTACCAAAATGAAATTAAATGTAATTTTTATGTACATCATATAATTTCTGTTTATATGTCTAAACTCATGTACCAAGATCTTTTAACCATACTCTTTCTGGGATATATATTCATTAATGTGATTTCCTCTTCAATAATTCCCAATATGTAAACTCATTTTGAGGGATATTCTGGATTTTTTTACCAAATTTTAAGTACACTCTATCAATTAATTAAGCCACATTAATTTTTATAAAATCAGTATTTTTATTATTAAAGCCTTCATCATTCAATTTGGGTTTTATATAAAATATTATACCCAACTCAATTTAAAATTCCCTATAGTATTTTCCTTAAAATGCACTAAAATGTTTTAATGCTAAAATTTAATAAAAACACATTTTAAGTGTTATCACATATGTTTGACATGACTTAACGTGATATATTCCAATTTTATCCTCTTAATTTCTCTGTATGTTCTAATTCCCTGTATTTAACTAACACCTATATGATGCGTCCATTCATTAGGCTTTACAACATGATTATGATACCCATTTCAGTCATTATGCAATCTTTTTTTTAGGATTGATAATGCATGATTATATATGTGGAAAGAATATTCATGAACATGTAAGATGGGTGAACCTAGATATTAGTAAAATTCATTGGTTTAATTTTAATGTTATGATACGTTATGTGAAACAATCTTTTTGGATAGCCTTGACACATGATAACATTTGCAAGTGTCTTGGTGGTTAACAATTACTTGTTCTCCCCTAAGTGAAATGTGTTGTGACTCGTGATAAATTCATGTTTTATTTTTCAGTCACATTACCTTGAATACAGGTTTATATGATCCCATGTTTATATGTTATGATTCCATATGTTTCATTCCTTTTATTTTCATCATTTCATGCCTTCTAACGAATATGATAAAGCTCTATTCTTATACTTATTCTATTATAAGGATTTTTAGCACATCCATTTTTTCAAGTTATCCCTAGGTTATCCTATGGTGATGTATAGGAATAGAGTACGTTAAGATATAAATATTAATATTAAATAAAGAAACGTTTTATGTTTTTAGTTTTATGTACCCAGTCTTCAAAGACACTAGACATCACCATCCTTGGCTTGTATTCTGATGTATAATTATGGAAAAGCATCATGTACTATTATGTGTAAAAGGATAGGGTCTCTATATTCTATCCCTATATATCTCATGATATATAAATCATTCCCTAATTCATTAGTGGGAGAAATAGATACCACCCATCACATCAGTGAAAACATTATTTATGTGTTCTATAAAATCGTAATCATTCATCACATCATGAACTTTTAAATGAAATGATCGTAAACATTTTATCACAGCATAACCCATGAAATAAAATATTTGGGAATAATATTTAATCATATTATATCCTCTGGAAAATAGATATGTTTAATAAAAAATTATTCATAGAATAATCTATGAAAGTTATCATATTTCATAAGAAATTTATCATTGTATAACCCATGGTAGAGAAATAGGATTCGTATATAGCTTTTAATCAAAAACAAAAACAAATCAAAGAATGAATCAGAATGGAATCATTATATCATCTCTATACTAAGTAATAATAAAAATAAAAAAATGAACTGTTAGATAGAAAATTATTTGTATTAATCATTTAAATCATTTCATGATTAAAATATCGTTTCTACTTTAAAAAGAGTTTTTAAAAACAATAAATATAAAAATCATTTCCTTTTAAAATCATTAATTTAAAGAAATATAAAATTATCAAATATTAGTGATTTTTTTTGGCAAAATAATTTTTATAATCTTTAAGGGATTCTTAAAATAATTTATTGTTCATGATAGTGGTACATATTGTTTCTAACATGCATGTTTAAAAAAGAAACTTTTTAAATTTTTGGTTAAAATGAATGGGGCACTATTTTAAAAATAAAATGAAGATTCCTATTTAAAAAATTAAAAATTAGATAATGGTAATCTATTATTTTAAAAATATAAGGTTAATAATAAAACATTTTAATTTTTTTTGAAAACATTATTTAAATTAAATTTGATTTATAACTGAAGAGAGAAATAAAGTCATATTTTCATTATCTAAATTTATCAATTATTTTAGGTAACAAAGAGTGGAAAATTGTCTTATTACAAGAAAATGTCATCAATTACACTTTTATAATAAAATTAATTTTTTTGAAAGATATATATTATCATATTTTATCATCAAAAACAAAATCATAAATAATCATTACAAACGATGGGACTATAACATAAAATTATTACCACTTTGGTAAATTCTGAATCGTAAGACTCGTGAAGGAATAATAAAAAAATAAACCTAAATTTTTATAAGGATAAAAAATTCATGATTTTAAATGTCAACATGGATGCATATTCACTTTGAATAAGAATATATGTGTATAACATAATCATATGTCTCAAAGATATAAAATTGATACAAAATTCCCTTATCGATTTGGTAACATTAAAACTAAACAACCCCATTATAATAAGAACATAAATAGATATTTAAATAATAATAATTTAATCTGAATCATCATAAAATACATTCCTAGTTAGAATATACACTAAATAATATAAATAGGTAGTGAATATGGAATGTGACTCAATGAATTATAAGTGAGGAAATCTCTTACCTTAAGTCTTGACTGTTGTCATAGACATTTAAAAATAACTTATAAAAAATATATGTATATTATAAATATATATTATATAACCATATTAATATATATAATTTCATATAGGATTATATTATGAACTTTTTTTACCCATTTATTAACAATTCATTGTTTAAATTTCATTTCAGGTAATAAAAACTTTTTTTTGTATATGTTTTGATTTGTAATATTTTTGGTCATCTTAATTTTATCATTGTTAAATAATCAACATAATGATATAAATGATATAAATAAAATATCTTTTCATTATCTATAACGTAATATTAATCTATACAATCTTTTGATATAAAATGAAATATACCATTCATGGAGACGGTAGGCAGTACATACACTTGAACACTATTGTTCTTATTTTTTGTCAGTTTGAAAGAAATAATATTAAATTATATATATTATCAATCTATAATACAATATATTTCATATATTTCATATATTTTTGTTAAACTCACCCTTAATACATTCCATGTAAAGCATGAACGAATCACACCACTTCACGAGGCGATAGTCCACCGTAGACCCACGTGGCATTAACGTCTTCCCATAAAATTGATATACTAAAGGTATGTGTGATATAAAAATAAAACAATCATAATAACATAATAGATTTAATATATAAAAAATAAATAGTTGATTAATTACAATCTTGATAGGTAGTAATTGAAAAATGAATGACATTGGTTAGTGAGGCATTAGTCCATTGTACACACAATTGATGGTTTTGTAATCAATTTGATTGAAGTGGAGGTGGTTGATTGTAATAAAATTAACATAATAATATTTATACATATATGATATCTAATTTTTTTATAATATAATTATGGAAAACAATAATCCAACTAGTTTTAGGAAGACGTAAAATAAAAACACGCATTGATGAATGTTAGATATTCTTCAGGAATTCCTCATACGTTTGTGCTAAAAGCTTTCCATAGAAAGATTTATAACCAAAATAAAGCTTCTAGGATGAGGTAATATAATTTGGGATTTTATTATTGTATTTATTGACTAAAACATATATGTTTAAAATTTCAAAGAAGAGATGGGATGTGGTGACCTTTTTTATGTGGGATAGAGGACACACATGGTATTATTTTAATGAATAAAGTGATATCACATATTTTATATGTCACAAGGGTACAAATTATATAATTATAGAACTTTATATGTGAAATGATCGAAATAAAGTTATAAAATATTTTTAATAATAGTTCAGAGGACATTATTAGCCTTATCATTTTAGTTTATTCCCCGGTAAACCCATTTGTACTGTAGTCATAGTAATTAATTTTAATTATATTCACTATTATTTTTGGTCAAAAATTAATCTCACCATATTATAAATTATATATTAATATGTCTGTAATTATGGTATCCATTTTACAAAATTCCATTCACATAATTGGAATATTTTAATTTAATATTAACCCCACAGATATGACATGAAAACATGTTAATAGAGAGAAAATTTTTAAATGTATGGAAGTTTTTTAAATCCAAATTAAATATGAAATTTATTATAATTTAATAAATTAGATTAATTAATATATAATTTATAAAAATTTAATTCAAAACCATTTAAAAATATTACGTAACAATATGAATAATTCAAATGAAAATGTTGATTTTAATTAAAATTCATTATTTTTCACTATTCATCGAAAAATGAACGTTTTCATAAAAAATCCAAAAATTCCATCAAATGTAATTTTTAATATATAATTTTAAAAATTTTATTTAATTTATAAATACATTTACATTATTAATATTTTAAATTTATTATAATTGTGAAAAAGTTTATAAAACTTATTTTAAAAAAAATATATTTTTAAACTGTAAAATTGGATTTGTTCTTATTTATTTTCTAGAAAAAAATATATGATGAATGTTGAAATATTTATATATTATATAATATATACATTTCATTAAAATAATTAAACAAATTTGATTTTGTTAATTTATTGATATAAAACACATTTATGCGCATAAAAATAGTTTTCCAATTACTGATGTTCTTTTATTTTAAAAATGTTTTTATTTTAGTTTATAATTTACCACTAAACAATTAATTTATTTCATAAACTTGTTTAAACCATATTATCATAATTTATTTAATATTATTCATAGTCTTCATTCCAATAGATATGTTGCAACTATCACATTATATACTAATATTTTAATAATATGTCACATTTTATTTAAACACAGTGTTGCATGTAATGTAAGAAAATGTTAGTTTTTCATGTAGTTCATGACAAACATGGTGTTTAGTTTAGTGGAAATGTCAAAAAAAATTAAATTATTTTGGAAAAAACATTTCATAAAACCTCATTGTATTACATTCAACTCCCCCCCCCCCAAATGAATTTTCTCTCAAAATTCATCAATTTAGTATTAATAATTGAAGATACTTCTACCTAATTACATCATATAGTTACCAAATAGCATCCTAAAGAATGTGGTTTATCATAAAATTTAGCCATGTTGGTGAACATTTTTTGTAGAACTTTCTCTATTTGACCTAGAATCTCTACTGGTCATTCCTCCTAATAAATATAATGGTGCAACGGTATTACCACTAACATTAGTACATGTGACAGATCAAGAATGCACTTCCACACGTGTGGTATATGGAACACATCCTGAAAATAGATAAGTTCAGTATATGGTCCAAATAATAATCTGTAATCTAGATATGATCAATTATTCCCTTAGGGATGATATACATGCGGCTTATTTTTCGTGATATCATTAATGCAAAAATTAGTATAAAGGCATTCTAACAAAATTCAAATTTTTTCTCTTATAAATGATTATCAATAAAAAATATCTATCAACTTGTGTATTTCATACATGTTTTTTAATTTCATTTACCTTCTCTCCCATCACATAATCTTGCTATGACCCTAAATCTTTCTTTATACAACTTCATTCAAGTATGTTGGCATTCTACACATCCTTTCACAATGGTCATTGTAAAGGGCCATCTGATTTCTCAAGTGAAATCTATCATTGAAACAAAAATGAACTTGAGGATGGTTTTGATCCCAACCCCAATTTAAATCCATATGATAGTATCTTAGTGTAAACTTTAATCATATTTTAAATACATATAAATGAGTTTCCCCTTCAAACAACTTCTTCAATATATTTAAAACCAAAGTGTCTCTTTATCATAAATATCTCATAAAATATCAACAATATTGATAAAATCCAATCAAATAAAATCTAAAATGGTGGTTGTTAAAAAGTCAAATCTTATGATCAATTGTAAATTTAGATACCCATGTTGGAATCCATAAATATTATGTTATTCATTCCTAGAGAAATATATTCTTCCAAAATATAATTCTACCTTTATTCTGAAATTACCCTATACCAACATTTTGGAATAAACTGTTAGTATAGCTACCATTATATTATCATATTCCAATGGTTTTGGAAAAATCCTTGGTATTGTATATAAAAATGATTTTAGAAAACCAATTGGTATATCATCAATAAAACGACCCTATACCAATTTTCATCTCAAAAATATTTGTATAAGTGATGGATATACCAATGGTTATAAAAAACTAATTGGTATTGGCTACAATTAAAGAGTGTATACCAACAGTGTTTCCAAAACTATTGGTTTAAGTTTGAAACTATACCATCTATTTTAACAAAAAATTGGTATATGATCTTTATAAATAACCTATACCAATGGTTTTTTAAAACCTTAGGTATAGGTCCCAAAAATTAAGCAACCTATACCAATAGTTCTTAAATCCCTTAGAATTGGTTCTTGGATTTTTTAAGAATTATTTTTTCAAATATAATTACATAAATAAATATATATATATATAAATTATATATATATATATATATCAAATTATATTCAAAAAGATAATTTTAGATTCATGGTAAGGTATTTTATATATAATTGGGATGTCATGGGTTCAAACCTCGGCTGCATCATTAATTTTACAGCACATATCCCCATGGTTTCCTAAACCATTTGTATAGAAATATTCCAAAAAAATTCCAAATACATTGGTATAGGTCTATACCAATTTAAATCAACCAAAGGCCTTAAACACTATTGATATATGTTATACTAATGGTTTGGGACCTGTACCAATTGTTCCAAACAATTTTTATTCCCTATTTTTCAATAGTGATAATATTTTCATCTAGTTAATATATGAAAAATCAAGTGTAAAATTCCCATATAAGAAGGTGAGGATAAGTGTTATTTAATTATTATGATTCAATTCATCCATTTTTATTGCATATGATTTCCCTTTTTCATTTTTCTTTAGATTTTGTTGAAGCTTATCATCTATATTATCAAATGGATTGGGGTATTCATTTGAATAATTCCCAAACCCCTTACTCATGAAGCACTGGTGTGTGTGTGGTTCTTTCTATTGAGATATTTATCTGTTCACTTCATTAACTATACTATTCACATCAATTATGCATTATTTTTCTCGATTGTTAGGTATAACACACTTGAAACACCATTTTGATTCTTATAGGCTCTCGCTTAATAACTCCTTCCAACAGTTTTAAAATGTTGGAGTTTGAAATATTTTCTTCCCTCTATGTGATATATGATTATATTTTCCATGGAACAACATTTTCTTTTTCTTATCACAAAAACCAAGACATTTTCTATCACGATCCATGCTGGGTCACCATCTAAATTGAAACATGACATGGTCCATGGTAAGTCAAAAATGGCACTCCCCATCCCCACAGGCTGACATAATTTCTCGGGTATCATAAATTGAGAGTGTGAATGATTTACCTTAAGTTATATGGATGAAACAACCAATAATAATAAATAAACAAAATATTAAAATTCTAACAAAGTAAACATTAAACAATTTTCAGAATTGACATATAAGGTTTTAGTTAAAACCAATCAATTTTACAATAAAAAGGTATCAAACGACTATCCCAAAAACCACCACATGGAATGGGGAACCACCCTCAATCCATCTTCACAACACCGCACCAAGGCGAATCTCTAAAAACCTGAACGAAAATATAGAATGTCCATTCCCTTACCTGTGTCAAACATTACAAATTCTACTTCAACCCAATGGTGTAAGTAGGGTGTGTGCCTAATCCCAGAAGGTTGGAACCCAATAAAATATTCCATCCTATAAATATTATAAGACAAATATCTTGCATGTTTCAATAAAAAGGAATGTTTAGTAACAACTTTATGGAAAGAAACATTAAATTATATAAAACATTAATTAAAGATGCATAAAAGAAAACACACATTCATTTGGAATTACCAACCAAACATAATGTATTTCGATGGAAAATTTGACATATCCATATAGCACTAGTCACAAGAAATTCCCTCTAGGACCTAGATAGAAATGGGACCCTATATACCTCATATCTCGGTGAAATGTGGTATAGAAACCATAAACAGAAGCTTTCTCGTGAATGAGACACTAGAGAAGATAAACAAACAAAATTCTAGTGGTATCAAATCATCATCCATGTTTACATAGTGTTTTCAGCTTCAATCCAGCTAAGTGAAACTAGGTTATAGCCACTTCCCAATCATTAGAATACTAGTCCAAGTACACCCACCTAGATACATGGGTTTCTCTTTTCTGATCAATCAAGTTTCACATGTCATAAAAATCCACATGTGCATTTCTGCAACAAAAAAAGGAATTACATATCATATTCCACCACTTTCCCACCCAACATCCATTATAAAGTCATACACACACCAAAACCTTTTCCAAATATTATTTGAAACTCATAATTAATTTAATAAATCATTTAAAAAATTTATAAAATAATTTCATGAAACAGTAAAAAACTATTAAACCATAAATGAACCCAAAAGCCTCTTTTAAAATTAACCTCAAAACAAGTCCAATTCAAAATATTATTCATATCTCATTAATAATTTAATAACACAATTAATCAATTTATAAAACCCAACAAAGTGACATAACAAGGTTTTACATAATGAACAGACCTAATTTCACATATAAATGCCAATTTAAAATCAAATTTATATCTTATCCAATCATGAACAACGTTCTCACCAAAAATAATAATAAAGGAACATGCTAAATTAATCATGAAATAAAGCTAAAGTCACCAAATAATGTCTATACATGGAACCACCTATCATTGGTGTCATAATTCCCCAAAATCAGTGTGATTCTCTAACCGTACCTCAATCGCACAAGATGAATGTAAAAACAAAACCTAATCATGATTATATAACATAAAACACAATATAGAACCACATAACTGAAACCCTATATTCTTGAATAACCCCAATTAAAGACGGAAGAATCCCTGAAAAAGATGAAAGAATCAAGAAAGAAATCCACTAACTTGAAAATATTTTAAGTTTCCCCTCTAAATCCCTTTCCAAAAGGGGTTTCCAAGGGATCTTTAGGGATAATTGAGACCTTATATGGCAGAAAATTCCAAGTGGGGTAGAAGATGGGAAAAAAATTTAAATATGGAAATGGAAAATGGTAAAATTTTAATTTTTAATCAGAATCACATTGCACACTGTTAGTTCACATGGTTTAATAAACCCTGTGGAAACCACGAAATTGCTATACCTTGAGTTCATGGTTACATGGATCGAGGTGCGTAGTAGTGTGGGGGTCTTGCGGTGGTATTAGTCTCCTACCACATGGTTACCTAGGTTAGGTGCGCGGTTTACACTAATCCTGAGCCTACCCTGTCTGGCCACCCAAAACATCCATTTTTTATCAAACATTATAGGGGAACATAAGGAAAAAGATATAACAAAAATAAAAAGGAAAAAATTCATAAAAATGAAGTCAGATATGTGACAATTCTCCCAACCATGAAAACATTCCACCCTCGGAAAGTCAACTCAAAGCATGATCAAAAAATAAAAATGTATACTCTTGCTCAACCAATGAACTTCACTCCCAAGTCTCTTGGACATCATTCTCATGCTTCCGAAAGACATTAACTAATGGAATAGACATTCCCCGAAGAATGTTCTCTTGGGAATCCACTATTAACATAGTCTATCTAAACACTAATAAATTGTGCCCTATCTCTGTCGTTTCCCAACTCAACACATGGGATCGATCTAGATTATACTTATTCAATTGGGATACATGAAATATGTCATTCATTTAGGTTAACTAAGAAATAAATGATAAGATTTATGCTACATTTACAATCCACTCAGTGATCTCAAAAGGTATGAGATACCTCTACATTAGCTTTCCATACTTTCTCAAATGATGATGAACTAAGCGAGGATGCACTTTCCAGAACACTTGATCACCCATTGAAAACAAATGATCATAATGAATTTTATTATTATAATATTTGTGGGAACTTTATGGTGTAAATAATCACTACCTAATCAATATCACATTCTCAGAAGTCTCTTGAACAAGGCTTAGTCCCAAAAGTGATGTCTCGCCTACCTCGACCAAGTTTGATGGGGACCAACACGGTTGAACTTAAAGCTCCTCAAAAGGATCCCTTTGAATTTATGATTTTTAACTATTATTATAAGAAAATTTAACCACAACTAAATGGTTATCCCATGATCCTATAAAATCTAAAACTCAAGCATGGAGCTTGTATTTCTCGAATCTGAATTTCCCACCCTGTCTGACCGTTTCTTTGAGGATGGTATGCCATACTCATTTTAATCTATGACTCCAATTACTTTTTAAGGACTACCAAAATGTGAGAGGTAAAATGGGGGATTTTATCTAAAACAATATCTGATAGAAAACCATGAAGCCATACCACCTCTTAAACATACAATCATCCAAACTCATCCACCTTAGCTGAATCTCTGATTAGAATGAAATGGGGTTATTTGGTTAAATAGTCGATTACCACCCAATTGGTATTTTTCCCCAAGAATTAAAAGGTAATCCAACAATGAAATCTATGGGGAACTCATCCCACTTCGAAGTATGAATGCGTTGAAGAAGAAGCAAGCCAGATGGCCTTTGGTACTCTGCCATTACCTGATGTCATTTATAGCACCTCGATATGAAATCAGCTATGTCTCGCCTCATTCTCACCCACTAGAACTAGAGAGAAACATCATAATTCGTTTTGGTAGCTTCATTATGATTAACCCACTAGGACTAGTGTATATCTTGCATCACCACCTTCTTTATAGAAAAAGGAACCGGGAAATGTCCCTTAAATCACAAGAATACCTCATGAGATAAAGACCAATCAACAGATATCTCACCACTATGATGAAACTTTATACACCGTTGACACAACTCTTTGCCAGAATACTCATTATGAACCAACTCTAGAAGAGAAGGAGTCAACTGAAATCTTTCCAGGAATGCACGTCTATTGTGCTCCCTGTTCTCTAAGTGAAACTAGGAATAGAGTCCCATAAAGGTTCACCCATCTCTGAATTTCCTCAAACATGAACTGTCACTTTTCTTCTCAAGGATTCATCCACCACATTACCCTTTCCTAGGGTATAGATGATATAAAAATCAAACCCCAACAAATACTTGATCCAATGATGATGTCTCAAGATCAAATAATTTTGTGAGAAAATGCAGGAAAATCTATTATGAATACACCACAAATTTCTCCCCCAAAAGATAATGATTCCATGTCTTTAGATCATTCATCACTGTAGATATTTACAATTCATTGGTTGGGTAATTCTTTTCACATGGTCAGAGTTGGTGAGAACCATATACCACTACATGATCATATATAATGATCACACCCCTAAGGCCCATACCTAAGGCATCGTAATAAACCATGTATCCCTTCCCAAATTCTAGCAATATCAACACATGCGCCTTAGTAAAATACCTTTTTAACTCCTCAAAGGATGACAATAACTCTAGGATCCATTCAAACATCACCCATTTTTGGGTGAGTGTGGTCATGGGTGAGGAAGGCCGAAGGATATCATGAAAAACAGGTCTATAATAACATTTCATGCCCAAAAAACATCTAATATTGAACACATTCTTCATCTTCTACAACAACATAACTACACTAATATTATTGGGGTCCACCAACACCCCCTTATCTAAGATCTCTTAACCCATAAAATTCACCTCCCTGATATAGAAGTTTCAATTTAAAAACTTTTCATAAAAAAGATTATCCCTCAGTGTGCCCAGAATGATCCATAAGTTATGCTCATGCTCCTTCCCAGATCCAAAATAAACTAGGATGTATTCCACGAACGAAAGAGTTGAGATACTGGTGGAACACCCTATTCATGAGTGCCATAAAAATTTACAAATAATTGGACAATAACATGAACAAATAATCAAATTGGCCATACCTACTTCAAAAATCCCACTTTGGGTTATCCACCTCTCTCACCCAAATATGGTGCTAACCTGAATGAGATATTATCTTTCAAAACTATTGTTACCACTTTAGTTGGTCAAACCAGTCATCAATTCTGGGAAAAGGGTATTTATTTTTAATGATTACCTAATTAAACTTCTAGTAATAAATACATACTCAGTGAGATCAATCGGCCTTCATTGGAAATAACACTAGGCCTACATAAAGAGAGACTCCCAAGTGAATGAACCATTTCAATTCATAATTGTCTTGTTGTACCTTTAATACTATCAGTTCACTAGGGTACATACGGTATGAGGGTAGAGGTATTGGTTTTGTTCCTGGCACAAAATCAATTCATAAATCAATGTCTCACTATATGGCTAAGACCGAAAAATCATTTATAAATACATTTGGGAACTAATCCACCATAGGAGGTAATCCACACTTAAGTGAAACACTATTATCCTATAGAGAGAGCAACGATAACTGAAAGAAATTTTTTCCCAACTCTGGGATTGGAGGTCTTGCTTGACCTGACAGAGGATCATATTCCCCAATATATACACGAGGACTCCTATTGGATTCCATGAAACTCACCCATCTTATGTAGAAATATATAAACTCTTTGAAGTGAACTAGCCAATCCATTCGAAGGATTACATCGGAAATTTCAATAACCCAGCCCAGAAATCCCACTCATTATCAACCCCTGACATGGGAAGCATACATGATGGGTACCTAAAACCCTAATCCATCTTATTACCCAACGAGATTATAAAATCCATTGAAAAATATATTTCCCCAGTTTTCAAGTTCAATAGATTCACAAGATGGGAAGATCTAAAAGAAAAATATGCCTCAAAATGAAATAGGAAAACTACAATAGATGATGCAATCAAAATGGTACCTCAAACAATCGAGGTCCCTACATAATGTCCCACTGGTGTTTGATCCACAACATCAAAATTCCTTCTTACTACCTTAGAATGAACACTTCAAGGAGGCTCTTTCTTAAACAAAATCTACCCTGAGGATGAACTGATCCTGCCTCCATGACCACCAAACTGAGATCCCATCATCTTTTAGGGAACTGACTAAACTGACAATCCCCTATAATCCACATATCATGTCCCATTATGGTATTGGTGTGTCACCCAAGAAAAGAGCCTGATGTTCCCTATAACCCAACATTGATGACAAGGTGTAGTGTGGGATGTACATGTAGGTAATATGTTCCTTGTCCTTCCACACTGATGGAACATGATAGATCCTATATCAGATGCTATAGATGATGACTGCCAAGAAGCAATGGACTGAACTACCACCTCCCTTCTTCCACTACTCAAGCCGCTTCATCATCTTCTTAAGTGAACTACCTCTGCCCTTCAGTAAGATATCATTAGATAAACCATACCTTTCAATGCGGTCAATCACCACCATACAATCTCAATCAACTACCTCATCATTGGTCTTAATCTAGAATATAAATTCCTAATAATAGATCTCTATCCACAAACCCCTTACGACTTTCAAAGCCTTCATCTTCTCTTTGGAGACTATTTTAGGTGCATATCAGACTAACTTGACAAAGAGGCTAGAATACTCCATCACTAACTAATCCCCCTAAAAAAGATCCAAAAAATCATTGTATATAACATAATCCAAGACCTCAGGACAGTACTAGTCATTGAAGATATATTGAAGTCATTCTAGATCATCTGCTCATACTTCCCATCTCGAAACACTAAATCCCACCACCTTTGACTAGGTCCATCATTTAGAAACAAGGCACATTTTAGCATGAACCCATTATGTGTATTTATAAACTCAAACAAGTGCTCAATCTTCTCAATCCATTCCTTCACTTCCTGAGGCTCCATGCTACACCATAATGTATGAGGTTTTTTATTGATTAAATCCTCATATTTTTTCACCCTATCACCCAATTCATCTTACCTAACTATAACATGAGGAGGACCCACTCTCTATCCTAGAGTCAAAATAGCTCAGACCAAATGTTCTACCAACCACTGATCAATTGGGGTGGAAGAACTCTCTCTGACATCCTCCCGTGCTTGCAAGGGAGATCTTTAGGGAGGCCTATTTCTACAAAAAGAAACATTCAGAAGAGAAAACATTAGTACAACAGTTCTAAAAGATTTTATCAATAAAAAAATTTAAATATATCAAACTTATCACAAAAATATTTTACCAAAACACTTTACCCCCACTCAATGTCCATGTGTAGTCTACATCCTTCACGTCCCACCTGTAAGAGAAGTCAAACCAGTATCCCAAAATCCCAAGGTGACTTTATGTCTTTCACAAGGTGTGTTATTGAGGCACACTACTAGCAACCAGAACTCCGAGCCCTGATAATCCAAGATCATGTATAACTAGACTAATGTCAAATAAAATGACCCAATGAGATAAACAAGGCTCCAAAAACATTTTTTCACAAACCAAGATGGGTCGCCAGCTATACTGACACCTGAAGTTGTCTCTAGCATGGCGCAAATGGTGTTCCCCATCCCCATTGGCTGGAACAAGTTCTCGAGTATCGTAATTAAAGTGTGGGAATGATTTACCTGAATTTATATGCATGAAAAAAATGACAGTAATAAAGATACCAAATATTAAAATTCAAACAAAACAATCCATAAACAATTTTTTGAATTGAGTTATAAGGTTTATGACCAAACCAAACAAGGCTACAACAAAAGGTACCATAATTCTATCACTGTAACCACTAGATGGAAAAGGGAACCACCATAAAGCCATATCATCTACCCCACACCAAGAAGATCCTCTAGAAACCTAAACCACCATCCAAAAAGGCCTTTCCATTACCTGTGTACAACAATAACAATTCTACTTACACCCAAAGGTGTACTTAGGGTGTAAACCGAATCCCTGTATGATGCTACAAAATTCAAAAATCCATATTATAAACATAATAATAAAAATATATTGAATGTTTTAATTACAAGGAAATTATAGAAACAATTTTAGGGAAAGAAAAATTAAATGAAAAACAACTTTGATAAAATCAACTTTAATGAAGAGACCCTTTCTTTTTAAAATAAAAAACAAAAAAACTGTATACCAAACGTAAATTTTATATAGCCAATGAGAACTAGTAAAAAGAAATACCCATATGCACTAGCTAGAAATGGGATCCTTGGCACCTCATATCTTGGTGAAATATGGTATAGGAACCACAACCAATATCTTTTTCATCAATGTGCCACTAGAGAGGAGAAATATCCAAAATTATAGTTGTCACAAAGCATCATCCATGTTTAGTTAGTTTTTTCATTTTCAAACCCACTATGTGACATCGGTTTGTAGCCACTTCTGAATACCTAGCATAGTATTACTAGTCCACCCACTGAGATACCCAAGTTTCCCTTTTGTGATTAATGAAGTTTAACATGTCACAAAACACCACATGTATCTTTCATCTACCAAACAATGAATTGCATATTCTATGCCACCACTTGCACACACAAATTTATTTCTTAAATCAAACTCACCCCAAAACCTTGTCCATATATTTTCCTCAACTCTTACCTAATTTAAATCATTTAAACAGTTTATAAAACAATTTCAAGAAACACTATAAGGATTTTACAAAAAAATTTCACTGAACGCCTCTATTAAAATCAACCACACACAAATTCCATATCAAAACATGATTTTCATCCCTTATATAATTTAATAAAGCAAATGAGAAAATTATTAGACACAGCCAAGTGACATAATAAGGTTTTACATAAAGAACATGCCCAATTTCACATATAAATTCAATTATAAAATCAAATGAATATTTAATCCTAATAAAACCCACTTTCACAACATAAAAAATAATCAAATTACATGATAAATATATCAATAAAGAAAAATAAATTCACCAAATAATGACTATACAAGGAACCACCTGCCTTTGGTGTCAAAATTCCCAATAATCAAAGTGAATATCCAACTGCACCTTAACCTCACCACATTAAAGAAAAAAAAACCCTAATCATAAATATCGAACCCCAAAACCAATGATTTAACCCTATGGATTAAACCCTAACTGTTGTAAATATAGATCCCAGATAAAGAGGGAAGAAACCCAAAAATAGAAAGAATAAACAAGATGTAAATTCACTTACATGAATAGTTTTGATGTTTTACCACTAAATACCCTTCATAAATGTCTGTTTATTGGAGATTGAGGGATAATAAAGGCCTTCTATTGTTGAAAATCCAGAGTGGGAAAGAGGGTGGGCAGAATATGGATTAAATTCAGAAATGGATAATATAAAACATTAAATTTTTAATGATATAAGCATTGTGTACAATTTTTCCGCTGAGTATAATAAAATGTGTGGTAACCATGTGCACACTATGGCTAGAGTGCATGATTAGTTGAGCCAAGCCGTATTGCTATATTGTGGCCATGTGGTAGGTTATGTCTCTTGAGGAATGGCAACATGGGTTGGGCGCATGGTTTATACTAACTATGCACCAACCATGGGCCTTGGTATACCCACCCCAAACCCTCTATTTTTCTCCAAAATTCATAGGAGAACCTAGGGGAAATGATATACCAAAAATAAAATGTAAAAAATACCAAAAATAAAAGTCACCAATGTGACAGTTTATAGATTCCATTCCAACTTTCATTTCACATTGAATGATTTATTTATAGAATCTAAAGTACCTTATGGATAACAACCTTTGGATATTTGGTTTCATGTCACTGAAGAATAATTCATCCTTAAATTCAGTTTTAATTATAATACCTCATGTGCACCTCACATGTCTTGTAAAATTTTCTTTATAGTAACCAACATAGTTATCCCCCCTCTAATTAAGATCTAGGAATTACTTCTAAATTTATTTGTTTGGAAGAATTTGAGGAAATTACATATTGGAAAATAAGATTTTATAGTCATCCCACTTCATGGAGTCAATTTCATCTCATTTTCTAATATTTTTATTATGATTACACCATTTATATACCTCACCTTCGAGATGGTAGATAGTCAGAGTGACATTTTCATACTCTAAACACTAGAGGATAGAAAATGACATTATTGGGGTACTAATATACCTCTCAGAGACTAATGATTCAAAAACCCCCATTGAAATAATATTGTTTCTTTATCTTGAATGACTAAGAAAAATATTGTTCACTTCTTTCCTCATTTGAATGTTCACCACGGTTCACAGATAGAGAAATTTTTGTGATCATGTCAATAATTTTTTGTCATCTCTCATAACATTCAATTTCATTGGAGTACTATCATTGTATTTTCCAATGCATTCCACATTAACACGGTTCATTCAAAATCTATCCATTGAATTAGATTTGAATGAATAGTGTGAGAAATGTTTTTCATAATGGAAATAACATAGTCTAAAAAATCATATAGGATGTCCAAATATGTACACTTTATTTTGTATTTATGATACCTTTGGTTTATCCCCAGTAATTAATAATCATCAACTATTTAAATCATTCATGATGGTTTATAAATAGTTTCCTAATTTACAAAGAATATCACCTAATAGTTTTAATCTCGGTTTTCATTATGTCCCATCATCATGAACATGTTCTCGATCGATTCTAGATCAATATGGTGTTCTGAGGAATTTACCCTTTGGTACATATGTGTTTTAGAAGCATTAGCATGTACTATGTAGAAATGGATTTAAATTATTAGAAACTACTCACTCTATCTTTTACCAAAATTCCTTGACATTTTTCTAGACATTAACATATCCATTGACTTGTCCTTAGACATGTCCTTGGGTATATAACTCAATATTTTTACCCTATTATCAAAAGGATAAATTGACCTTTCCAATTTTAATAACTATAGAGACCCTAGCTTCTCATATATAGATATTGCATTATTTTTTATGAATATTCATTACATCAAAGAAACCCAATCCTGAGGACCAGTAGAGTTTAATTCATTTGGAAGCATAGAAATATTGATGTATCCCACTACATTCATCACAATTATAACCCTTATTATAAATATCATTCATAATACATATGTTCATAACATAGGGAAAGGAAACATAAGAATATAGTGAGATCAGATTCTGAGTAAGGGTAATCAACCGAGATCAATAATAAAACATGGGAATAACATATTTAAACCAAAAACTGTATATCATATATCAACATATTATGTCAAGGAAAACCTTTTGGAATTTCATAATACAAGTATCATTCAGAGACCAAAGATCCTCATCCATTAGAGTATAACATTGTCATAAGACATTGGATTTATTGTAGAGACATAATAATATAAAATAAATTCCATATTTTTCAAGGCTCACATCCATAAACATCATAGTGGTGAAATTTATTTATTGAACTGGGTTTACTCCTTGTTCCATCCCTATCTTACTGAACCAAGTTCACCCCCTATTCCAGACCTACCTTACTAAACCACTTTCACTCCACATTCCAACCCTATCTATATCACAAGATAAAAATCATTAAAAAATTCATTATTGCTAGATATAGGTACAACATGTTAAATAATGAAAACAATTTACTATGTTCCATAAGATCATAAACATTCATCGTATCACAACCCATAAAATGAAATGGGTGTTAAAAACATTTCATCAAATCATAACCCATGAAATGAAAATCAATATTATAAAAATTTCATCATATCTTAAAATATTGAAAATATATAGGTCTCATAATATTTTCATAATATAATAACTTGTGAAAATAGAAGGTCTTCAAAGGCATTTTTTCATGGTATAACTTCTGGAAGGGAAACCCGTTTCATAAACAACTTTTCATCAGAAACCTAAATCAATCAGTGACATAATTAGAATGGAATATTTGTATCATATCCCCATTAATCCATATTTATCATTAATATAGGTAATATAATATGAAAAATGATTTTTATTTGTCATTTCAAACGATTCTTGAGGAAAACATCCTTTCTATTTTGTAAAGTATTTTTAAAAACAGAAAAAAATTTCAAAATTGATCACATTTGAAATCATTTATTTCAAATTTAAATAATTTCCCCAATATAAAGGAATATATTATCATTTAAATGAAATTTCAGTACCTTTATTGAAATAATAAAGTCATTGAGAGGTCATGAGAGTAGTAAAGACTATTCATGAAGTTCATTTTAAAAACAATTATTCTTTTCACTTTTTTTATAAAATCCTAATGGGGATTATTTTCAAAAAAATACATCAATATTACTACATGGATTTAAAAAAACATGGGTAAAAAATTATTTTAAAATTTATTTGATAATAGTAATCCATTTTTGAAAATATTCTCAGAAATCATGATTTTGAAAAAAAATGGACTTCTAACTCAAGAGAGAAATAAATCTTTAATTTTTTTAAAACATTTTATCAATTATTTTCAGTACCTAAGAGTAAAAAAATTTAATATTACAAGAAAATATAATTAATAACCTGATGATAAGAAAATTCATGAGTTTCTTGAGATATATATCATAATATTTTTTTCATCAGAAACATAATAAAAAAAATCTTGATAAATTATGAGATGTATCATAAAATCATTTCCACTTTTTAAAATTATTAATTATGATTACCATTAAAAAATAAAATAAATACAAACATAAAAATAATGAGGATAAATATATTAATTTTATAAAATGTAAAATAGGTCGTATATAAACATCATACAAGAATATTGGTTTATAACAAAATCATATGTCTCATAGAAGGAAAATTGAGACCAAAATCTCTTACTAATATGGTAACTTTTTGACCATAATCCTCATGATATATATAAATATATACTTCATAAAATATATATTTAAATACAAATTATTTTAATTATAATCATCATCAAATATGATTATTGATATTATATACACTACATAAAAGAAATATGTGGTTAATATGTCTTGTGTCTTAGAGAAGTAAAAATGTGAGAGAGGATTCCCTTACCTTAACTCTTGACATCCATAATAATCATTAAAACATTAAATATAATAAATATAATTTTTTTATAAATTAATTATATTAATATATATATCATACCATATATGATTTTATTATGCCATTTAATTACCCATTTATTAACAATTATATGTTAAAGTTTCATTTCTATTAACAACTGCTTTATTTTTTATATATGTTTTTATTAGTTATATTGGTTATCTTATTTAGTTGACAATGGTTCATTAATATATTGAATTAAAACGATAATATAAATATAATATATATAATCATTATATATAAATTTATAGGTATCTATAAAATTTAGTGATAGAAATTGAAATATATCATTCATAGATATGGTTGGGCGCACATATGCAAGGATGTTGTTTTATTATTCTCTTATCAGTATAAAAGAAGGAAAATTTAGAGATATATATTATAACTATAGAATAAATTTGATTTCATATAAATCAAATATCTTTATTGATCACATAATTATTACACATCATGTTAATCCTGACCGAATCACATCGCTTCACGAGACAGTTTTCCACGGTACACTTGAGCGACATTATCGTATTCCAAAATAAATTTAAATCAGGAAGATTGGACAGATATAAAAATTAAATAATAATAATAAAATCAAAAATAACACACATATATATAATAATTACATACTTGATTCCATATATATAATGTTTTAATTTAAAAACAAACAACATCGGTTTGTGAGGCGGTTGTATGAGATACACACAATGAATTATTTTGTAACCCATTTAATGGAAGTGAAAATGGATTTATGTCAATAAAATTCATAAAATATATAAGTATATATTAAATATTGATTTTATATAAAATCATAGTATGATATTAATTTAATATTATGGAGATAATTAAATCAATCAAAAACATTCACTGATGAATGCTACCTCTTCTTTAAGAATCCTCATTAGGTTTGAACTAAAATCCATCCAATGATGTATTTTTTTTTAAAAATAATGAATATAAGATTACATTTGGGAGCTTGGGAAGTGATTTTTTCAGTTATTTAATGATCCCAATAGGTTTGATGGTGTGAAAGATAGATGATATGGGGGTCCCCTCTATTAGTGGGGGAACGGAATCAATTAGTATTTTTCATAAGAAATAAGTGATCCCATGTTTTTCATATGTAAAAGTTGTAAAAATTAGGAAATTTCTTAACCTTATAGGAATAATGTTTTAAATATTTCTATAAAATATTTTTTTTGCAAGTGTATATTTTATTTTTACCCTTATTTTTTTATTTTATCACCCGATAAACCAATTTCAACTTCAACTATTTTAATTACATTATACAATATTCTTTATTCATTTTGGTAAATAATTAAGTTAAAATTATTATAAAATATAAATTATTCTAATGTCAATTTTGGAATCCATTTTTCCAAATTAAATTCAAATAATTGGAGTAATTTAATTTACAATTAATCCCGCAGATGCGATGAAAAATCCGTTTTTAATGAGAAAAAGTTCAAAATTATGAAATGTTATTATATAGAAATTTATTAAAATTAAATAAATTGGATTAATTGATATAAATTTTAACCAATTTTTATTTAAATAAATTAAAAATATAATTTAACATTATGTATAATTTGAACTAAAAAGAAACATTCAATTAAAATTCTGTATATTTCACTATTCATAAAAATGAATCTTTTTAGAATCAATCCCAAATAATCACAAAAAGTTAATTTTGAAATAATGATTTAAAAATAAATTTTATTTTATTAAATACATATTCTTAAATTTAAAAATATTATTTTTATTATAAGTGCGCAAAAAGGTAGAAGAACTATTTTTTAGAAAAATGTTGATTTTAACCGTAATGGGATGTATTATTATATCTATTGTAGAAAAAATATAATCTGAATGTTAAACATTTTATTGAAAATGTTATATATAAATTGCATAAAATTAATTAACCAATAATTATTTGAAAAATTTATTATTATAAAACACACTTGTGCGCATAAAAATGTTTTTTTGTTGAAAGATTTATTTTTATTTTAAAACGGATTTTATTTTAGTTTATATTTAATTGATCACAAAATAACTAATTTTATATACATTTTTGAACCATATTTTCATAAATTATTTAATATTATATATAACTACCATTCCAACATATGTTTGACAACTATCATATTAAATAATAATATTTTGAAAATATGTCACATTTCTTTGAATCTCAATATTTCATGAAATGAAATATAATTTTAGTGTGGAATGTATCCCAAGAAAATATCTCTGTTACATGTAAATTAAGCTAAATTTAGTGTTCCTTATATAAAAGTATGTCAAAAGGATTAAATTATTTTGAAAAAATATATTTCATAAAATATCTAGGTGTTACATTCGATGTAAACTATATTCAATAATGGATGAATAATTTATAATTCATGGTTTAAGTATTTTGTGATTAAAATTTTTCATTATTGTTTAATTCTTATTTCAAGTTTATAGGAGGATAAATATTTCTAGCGTTGGTGTTAATGAATTTTTGTTGTAAATTTTCATTATTGGAAAAAGTTGTGTAAGTAGCTTGAAATTTTCAAAATATGTAGATAAAAAACAAATAAGAAATTCACATAGTATAAGCTCTATGAAGTTTAAAAGATACGTATATTAGATTAATTAATTTTTAATAACTTTATATTGATATTTTTCAAAATTCATTGAAATAAAAATAATGTACTGGATGTATAAAGTTATTTCCCTATACGAAATAACATTTTTATGTTATTAATTCACAATAATTCTACCAACAATTTTTTGATAAAAATAAAATTATTTTTATATTTTATATAATTATTTGTTGATAATTTTGGATACCCACTACCATGGTTGTTAAAAACCACTAATTTTATGATACTCTATGGTAATTTTTATAAACCAAGGGGATTAAAACTGAATTTGGTATCACCCTCTCTCTATGCCTTCCCATAATTTCTCCCCACCTAATGCCTACAAATTCAACTATCTTGAACAAAACCCCCTCCCATTTATCCATTTAGTGAAATTATCCTCACCTTCGGAAATTAACATCCCTCTACACCTATGATTGGGACCTACTACCAATCTTAATCCACACCCCCTCTTATCACCACTATCGGTGTCTCTCCCTTCGTTCAATTATCGATGTCTAGTAAGTCATGACTAAAGACCCTCTCATCATCCAACTAAGTAAGTATGATTTTATAAACTTTTATATTTCAATATTATTCAAAAAAAATCATTTGAATCAGGTTTATTAGATATGATTAAATTTTTGGTTTCTCAAATTTATTTTGAAAATTTTTTGATTGTATTTTACGGAATAATTATTATTGGTTATGTAGTTCCATTATAGATTAATAATATGATTTAGACTCATGTAAAAACAATTAATGGTTTCATCATAATTAATCACTTTGTAAAAATATATATCTATAGAATTTTTTTCACACTAGATAAAAAATTATATGTATTATAAGATAATAAAATAATCATTAAACATGTTATCCTCTTGAGTTTAAATTTCTAGTTAATTATCATAATTTTATTTGAATATTCATCTTCAAAATTTATATATTATACTCATAATTGATTTTTTATGATAATTATATGACATAAATTAAAGTAATCCACATTTATTAAAATGTATTTCATAGAAATTTGAATGTTCTATATATTTAATTCATTATATATTATATATTATAAACAATTTGGAATATAAATTTACTTTGTTGTATTACATTTTATTGATAATAAATGTTTCAATTTTATAAAATATTTGTTTCAATAAATTAATTGATATCAAGAAGTCATAAATATTTAGTGCCAATATCAATTTCATTAAACTATTCATTTAATGTAAAATAATTTTATGATCAAATATAACATTAATTTATTCATCTATAATCAATTTTATACTATTATAAACTCAATATGTCTTAAAAATTGAAGAGTATCCTTTGTATTAGATTAGTGGTACCAAATAATCCACTGTGTTACAATTTATGTGTCTGCATTCAAAAAAATTTATTTTTTATTTTTATAGAATTATACAACATTGATTTTATTTGAAAGTGAAAATAATTTTTAGTGTACGATTAAAATTTGTACTTTATTAACCAAATGACACTTCAATATATTAAGGCTTGGGGGATGTTTTTAATTTTATAATTTTATAATGAATTATGGATGGAAGAATAAAATTTTGATGTACTAATTTTAAATTTAGATTATGGTTTAAGATGAATGTATTTAAATAGAAGTTGATAGTAAAATATTAAAATCATTATGTGTGGAGGATTTTTCACACGAAATCAAATGTTATTGAATGTTTTGGAAATGATTTATATCATCAAAATGATCAATATATAGAAAAAATAGTATAAAATGGAATTTAAACATTGATAAATTATTTTTTTATAACATTGCGAAAAAATTATTAGGATTATGACATGTTAGTATATATTTATACCGATGTTTTAAGAAACACCTTGATAATTGATGTTTCTAAAACTCTAGGAAAACATGATCAATATCAAAATATATAAGTGTATCCTCTTTTAAATGATTTAGATATTAATAAATTAGATAATATAAATGATTAAAAATTAAGTTTTTTGAATTAGTTTAAGGTAAAAAGTCAAAATTTCATGATGGATAACTTGGGTATTTATAATAGTTCTTTCTATTTTTACCATATGATGTCTCAATATTGAATTTAAAATAATAAAATGTAGATGATATTGTAATTATTAATATATGTACTTGTTAATGATATGATCCTTATATCTATTTATGATATGTGAAGTATTTTCAAAATGATTTAGCCTAATTATACAATGATACATGCCTTTCCAAATTACTATATAATCTACTGGGGAGAAAAGTCATATAAAAAAGTGTGTAACATATATTTGACATATAAGTAGAAGGTACTGAATAATGGTGAATTTTAATGTCAATGAGATACTACAATGAAGAGTAAAAAGAATAATTAGTATTAATGTTTTACATTACATTACATTGAATCATTGATTGTATAGATTATTCATGTAATATATAACAGCCAAACATGTGAAGTGACATACTATGGAAAATAACAATTTTCTGTTCACCCAACATCCTAGAAATATAAAATCATGAAGAAAATTATTTTCATTATATAAATAATCCTATTATGATACTAGGAATTGATACATGTGAGTGGCTACTGATGGTTTCAACTAATTATGGTCTTTATGTATCAATAATATCTTATGAATTGTTATTATGATCCCTCACAATGCACCTCCATGGATGTTTATTCCAAAAAATTATTTCATTATCTTAATAATTTTTCTTAAAAAATGTCAAAAAATGAAATTGATTCGTATATTCAACCTCATATAATGAAATTAAAAGAGATATGCAATGATAAAGTAAAAAACAAATAAGGAATCTAAAACAATTATTTTTAATTCATTATGATTTAATATTTTCTATATATGAATTACCTAGAATAAGATACTTATATAAATAGAATACTGAGAATGGATTGGATTATCCAACGTGTTGATTTTTTTATTCCTATGTTACTATTTTATAATAAAAAAATATATTTTCATGTGTGATTTCATATTCCCTAGTTAATATCTATTATTTTTTAATCAAAAGTCATTATTCAATGAGAAAATTTATTGTGTTCCACAATTGAAGTTAATCACCAGTTAAAAATTAATGGCACAACTATTAGATAATAAAGAAAATTTTGGGAACCTATATCATTTAAATAAGGGTGGAAAATATATCTGAATTTAGAAAAATATTTCTTTTTCATTCTATGATATATTGAATTTAGTCTTAAATGTCAAAATATTGAGGTTATGTATATTGAAAAGAATGTGTTTGATAAATTGAGTCTCACAGTACCTAATAACTAAATAAAATCAAAGGAATATATTAATTATTAAAATAGTTTAAAAATAATAATCATGATCCATGATCTATGGGTAGGGATAAATGGAAGTATACTACAACATTTGTTTTTAAAATTTAAAAAAATCTATATTCCTTCAATTATTAAAGAATGTGAAATTACTTAATGCGTGTTAAAGTATTATTTCCAAATAAATAATCATACATTATAGTAACATGGGCTTAACATAAATGGTTGTAACCTAATTTTTGAGAATATTAAACACATTACAAATATTAATTCCTTAGAACCTTAATAGTTTAGTATCGTTGGAAACATAAAACACATTTTTCATGTTTGGTGAAATATACTAATCATCTACTTTTATGATATTCCCCTTTGTTACTCCTACTAAATACCTTTCTTCATAAGTGGGGTAAAGGAAACATAAAAAATGGGTCATCTCATATTTTGAGTAATGGTAAATAATGAAAATAAGTAAGCATAACATGAACATAATGGTACAGAAACATGAGAATATCATTTTAAGATCAACCCCTATATTTCAATTATCAAAAACATGAGACATGTCTTAAATATTGTAAGTTCATAATACATTAATCTTTATATAATCAAGAACATTAACAATGTGATCAAATTATAGTCATAAAATAACGAATATGTAGAAAATAGATAATCATGTAATATCATTCATTATATGATTAAGGCTCATTGAGAAAAATATATCATGCAGCATGATGTAGACTGTAATGTCCTGAAATTTCCATATAATATTTATTATTATTTGGGATTATTACGAGACTGCGAAATATGACAGCAGGTGATTCTGAGGCCCAGAGTGCCCAAAATGATCCATTGAAAAACTGTTAAGGTTTAAAAAGTGTGCATGAGTAGTTTTCCTAAAAAAATGGAATAACTCTTAATCAGGTGCCCGAATCAGAATTCTGAGGGCAGCGTTGCATTCAGGATGGAAATTTTACACTAGTTGTAACTTAAGATTAGTCAACGGAGGCCTATAGTGAGAAAACCCGAAAATGGCATAACCTTAAATAAAATAAATAAATAAAATTGTTTTATTTTTCAAATGATTATAACTCATGAATGGTGACTCAGATTCAAAATTAGAGACCACCACTGAACTTGTGAGGGTAGAATTTCCTAAGGCAGATCCTAACTTTGGATGGCATGGGCCAATAGTGGAAGTTAGTTTTTTCCACAAATAAAAAAAATTAAGCGACAATTAATTTATTTTTAAGCTTATATAACTCATATATAGTAACTTAGATAGAACATATGAGAGTATTTTTGTGCTCATGAGGGTTTTTTTAGATTATATAGATCCTATCCTCGAATGGCGCAGGTTACGGGTGACTGTTAACAATTTTTAAACATTATTTAAGGTACGTTTAGTAAATGTGTGGGCTGAAATTTCATTCTTTTTAACCAGTGTTTGGAAATGAAATCTGAGGGCACCATTGAACTCACAGGGCCAGGATTCACATAAGCGATGCTTCACATTAACAATAGTAAGTCAAGTGATTATTTTTTCATTTGAATCCATTATGAATTAACAAAATAAAAAAAATTATTTTATTTTATCCTACCACCACTTTGGAGGTGGTGGAAGAAACCATGGAGGGAATTAGACATTTAATATTGGATATTAAATGATCAGTTACACTTTGTTTGTGTAACCACCCCTCGTGAAATTAATGTGGAACATTAATTACATTAATTAATGAACATCATTAATTTCTCAGTGCATTACACACCCTTTCCCCACTATATTTAAATGGGGCTTGGGCTAGAGTTTTTGCACACCTTCATCAAGCGAGGAAAATCTTGCGATGTGATGTGACACATTCCACTGACAGAGACGGAAGCGCGGGCGGCAACGAACTGAGATCAAATAATTTTGGTGGATTCATTGAATGTAGAATCTTAATCCACCACCGCTACATCTCCAAAGAATCTCAAGGTTGGGGTTTTTTTTAATTGATGAAATTATTATGTTTCTTTTCATAATTCTTGAATTTGCGGGTGGTTATTGCAGGGGATTTGAACAGGGTTTAAAATTATTTTAATGAGATTTATAAATTAACCCACATTCTATAATACTAACGTGGATGGAGCGGGCCAAACTATGATGGATCAAACCCTCCACCAATTGTTTTTCATTTCGTTCTTCAGAGGTGGGTTGTTCCAACATGATGGAACCTTTAAACCGAGAGGCTCACAATGACGATAGAATCCTGAGAAAACCATAGTCCCATCCGAAAGGGAGACCTGACCATCGAAGCTCACATGGTGGCTTGTTGATGAAGCGTAGGTGCACCGTTGCAAAGGCATCTGCAACCAGTGCCGATGGACGAGGGTGGCGGCCGACAACTGCCGCCACAGTGGAAGAGCAGCGCTGATTGGTGCCATCGTGTTTGGACAGGAGGCCATCTGTAGAGGTGGAGACGATGCGCCATCGCGTTCCACACAGAAGGGATCTGTGGCGATGCATGGGACCTTATCTATGTGGGTGACATGGGTGATGAGGCAGCGCCACTTAGCACTGCCAATAAAGGAGTAAAACGGCTCATTTGAGTCATTCATGTGAAATGAACCGCGTGACCCCGCGTGGGTCACTCTAGCCGGTGAGCCGATCCCACCTCCGCCCAGCTAGCCTGGGCGAGCCAGGTGGGACCTAGACTTCGTCGGGTCTACCGAAACTGGGTTGAGTCGGCTGAGGCTTGGTCAGGATAGGCTGGGTCGGTATGTCCGATTTGGACTAGACTGGGAGCCCGTGTGGGCCCAAGTAAGCATAAAAGGTTATATATTGCGAACGTGGTGCCTAATTGAAGAATTTTCTATGGCTCTAGGATTCTTGGAGAGAGACGGTACTTTTTAGATATTCCACGTGACTTTCGGAGAATGTCAGAGTTTGTTCGGGTTGGATCGTTCTCGAATCCAACCGAGCCATCGATATTAAAGTGCATATAGCTTACAGACTATGTGTCTAATTAATGTAATGCCTATTACGCTGGAACCCTTATGACATGATGGATCATCGCTTTACTTCCTATTGGAACTTCATGGTGGTTGAGGTATTTCTGATAACATGAGGCGGAAATCCAGGGTGTTTTTTGTTGTGAAAGTTTAGATGGCTACTCCCTTGATGACTCAAGGCGCAAATATTTTTTACTCGTCTACTTTGATAGAGATGAGAATCCCCATGTCTTGATTGTGGTTTCATTTCCCTCAAATTAGATATTCTATCAGTGGAGTTTGTACTCCCATATTGGACTAGGGTGCGGGTCCTCTATACACAACTCACATAGAGTTAGGTACTCCCCTACTGGGTAAGGTGCGAGTCATCTATGTTAGGAGTAGGTACTCTCATATCTTCCCAAGGTGCGGGTCCTCAAGATACAGTGCTAAAATAGAGTCGGTACACCATTGTTGTTCCAGGGTACGGGTCCTCTAGCATGGGGTCGGTACTCCTCTGACATAATAGGGTGCAGGTCACCCACATCAAAAAAACTACCATAGTATTACTCACCTACAAGGTAGGATGCGGGTCCTCACATATAGAGTCGGCACTCCCCTACTATACTAGGGTGCATTTCCTCTAGCTTGGGGTCGGTCCTCCCCTGACATAGTAGGGTGCAGGACCCCTACAGCAAACCAACTACTAGAGTTGAACTCCCCTACCAGGTAGGGTGCAGGTCATCACATATTGAGTAGTACTCCCCCATCTTCGAGTAGCGACAGGGAGGGGGTCCTTTAGGGGATTTATAGATCCCTAGATTGTAGGACAAATTGTTGAGGATTGGGCCTCTTCACATGGTTTCGATTGGTCTTTCGTCATCAACAAGTCTATACTTGTGAGACCTTTAGTTTTGAGCACTACATGTAGTTCTAGCAGAAAGTTCCTGATGGAGCACATCCATTCACAAATTCCATTAGGAATGGTTGAGTTTTATGTGATGGAGTACATCTCTCAGACTGGTGACATCAGGAATGGCCAGTTCATAAGTCATATACTCTATATCCTTAAGTTACTCTTTGAGCCTTCTTTGGAAAACCTAGTAATGGATGGAGGTCGGGGCCTTATGTTTCATTGTGAATGATATGAGTATATATGGTTTGAGCTATGTATTTTTCATTGTTCTTTGTGATTGAGATCATGATTTTTGGTTTTCCATTGTAAAATTCTTGGAGACCTTCGGGGATCTCGGGATACCTACTGTGTATTTTTATACTCACCCCTACATGGGCTTCGCCCGCACCTCTTTGTGTCTTGTGTAGTAATGAGAAGCTTTGCTGAGACTTGAGGGAGTCAGGACTAGGAACTACAAGGTGGAGATTGGCTAATGTGGAGAGCTGTAGAGATGAGTTGTACCTACCCTTAAGGTAGGATCATTGGTGGAAAATTGAAGAATTTGTTTCTATTTTTCCATTGTAGTTGTATATTTCTGTTGGACATTTATTTCGGCCCCATACTTTCAGTACACATTTTTTCTACTGCATTTTTCCATTGTGGTTTCATTTTGTTGCATTTTTGGCTATGTGTTTTTTAAGTTTTAAAGGCATTGCCTTCCCATTTTAGGGATACACCTTTTTGGTTCTAGTCGCTAACCCATGACCTATGGAAGGTGGGATTGTGGTAGTCACTGCATGGGTCCCAGGGGACAGGTCATGAAAAATTGTTACAAGAATAATATGTTCTACTGAATAACTAGGACACTAATATTTCTAATGGATCAATAATGTTTTGTGCTTTTAGTGTGGTTTTCAGATAGGGAGTCTAGTGTTGGTGTGGAGGCTGACGTATTCATACACCAGGACCCCAAATTCGGATTTCTAACTTGGTGCATGATAACAAAAATTTCGTGTGTTTTGTAAATTATTTTCTTTAGATCTCTTTTGATTCAATACACTAAATATAAATTATTTACCTTGGTTCATCTGGATTCACTTTCAAGATGACTCCATGAAAATAGAAAATCAGGATTCCAATGTGTGACCATGAGGATGGTCCAAAATTTGACGAGGCTTCAGTACAAGGAATGTTACCCAAGATAGGTACCATTAGGTGGTGTCACTGCAATGCCACTTCCTGTTGGTTAGAAATTACTACTAGCGCTATTGGTAGAGAACACTTATAGGCTCAGTGCCTTACGCGATATTCAATGACAGAGACCCCTCATGTATTGTGCCGACCCTGAATCACATATGGCTAAGGACTCGCTTGAGGTGTTGAATGAGTTTACATCTAGCCAAGGAACCATTAGATCTGATGGTGGTCCTAGAAGTGAGCATTCTGTGTGGCTCATCTAGACGATGGAAGGGTTTAGATTACCCCTATCGTATGATGAGGTGACTTTTTTCGATAGATAGATCTCGAGAATATTCCTGATAAAAGGGTGTCTTTTCTATAAAAATCGAAGGGGTATGTTTTCCTAAGAGCTTCTACAGCTTCGAAAGGATGACATACCAGTGGATGAGTAATAATCGAGGCCTACCGACCATTCCAGGTACATGATGAATACAATATGACCACTGATTTAGGGATCAGACCTCAATGTGAGATGTGTTTAGGGACATCCGAGATTACAATATTCCCTTATTCATTCCTAATTGTATTATTGTTCTAGATTGAACCTTTGGGGTTGGAAATTATTTGGCTTAGAAGATACAGCCAGTGAATGTCAGTTGTGGGAAAGGAGGAAACAGAAGTTAGTCATGGAGTCTTGGATAGGTAAATATGTTTCTAGAAGAGGAAGTGATAGGGAAAGATGAATCTACAGGAAAGGATATGTGGAAGAGGATATAGGAGAGCAGGAGGTCGTGGTATACATTTTGACATGTTACAACCACCACCACAATGTGATCACCACTAGGATCAGGGAGATGGAGGATATGGGAAGGTAATAGCTACATGCGGTCAAGGAGTGTGACCCCAGGGCTCCAAAAATGATTCAAGGTCAAATATCTTTCTACTACTAGCTGCTGTATTAATAGAAATAGGTTCTAATCATTTCTTAATATCAAGAATTTTATTCAATACCTAGAGTTTTTGTTTAAACCATTGACATGAACCTTACGTCTGGATATACCATTTGGAGGAGACACGAGAATCACACTTATGCTGATTGTGTGATCTTACCCATAAGGTGAGAGTTTTGGTTAGAAGCTCTTGGTGAAAGTTTAATGACCGTACAACGTTATTTTGGGTATGGACTGATTATCTATAGTTCATGATCCAAATGACTATTTTAGGCAAAAAGGTTTTTGTATATCGGTAGAATTGGAATGGGGTTTTCCTTGGTAAAAAAATGGAAACCCAGGTAGAACGGGTTAAACTCATGTATAGGAGGGTGTATCCAACCACTCTCAAGTTGGACAGCCATAACCTCATGGTAGCAAGAGTTTTGAGGTTTCAGTTTCCAATAGTAGTGGTAGAGAGCAAGAACATCATTTCGAAATATGTTTTTATAATTACCTCCCCACTGGTAGAGGGACTTCTGCATTGTCTTGTACCCAGCAACAACACCAATTACTATAAAAGAATTTTGGGTGGCTCCTACAAAGCTCCAGGAGTTGAGAGTTTTGAAGTGGAGCATGGTGGAAGATGCACTAAGCAGGAGGTTTGGTTTAAAACTACAGACAGATGTGACGAAGCATCTAGCCGCGTTATAGAAACCCTTCAGGGATAGTGATGGAGTATGTTGCCTTCAGTCTATAATTGTCACTCCCACAAAAATTAAGCATGTTTGGGAGGAACAACATAGGGATGTAGATTGTGAGGCCCTAGGAGCTTAGATATCCTCATGGTAGGCTCCCGAAGGATTTCTTGTAGGTTGGGAGCATGCCATCTTTCTCAAAGTATGCACCATACCCCCAGTAATGCTATGAATGGAGGTGCCGAGGGATTTCCACACATCCCCTTTGGTGGTACATCCTGGTGTGGTGATGATGTAATAGGACCTCTAGTGTCAGTACTAGTGTCCAGGGATGCAGACTGCACAGAGACAACATAAGTCTTATGCCGAAAAGAGGTGAAGACCCTTAGAGATCAAGGATGGAGACCATCTCTTCCTGTGGTTCTCACCCTGATGAGGATTACAGAGATTCAGAGGGGCATCAAACTATATTTTAGGTTCATCAGACCTTTCTAGTTTCGAATTGGATTTCACAATGTCCCATACTGCCTAGCTCTTCCACCACAGGTGCACCAGCTGCATGAGTTTTTCCATGTGTCGCAGCTGAGAAGATATGTGCATGATCAATCTCACGTTATCGACTGTGGTGAGTGAGGTATTGTCGATGGGGTAACGGTTGTGGAGTTCCAAATGGATAAAAATGATTGAAAAAAGTGATTCCTTCATGGATGGTTGATTCATGTAGTTCATGTTTGGTGTAAGAATGAAAATCTCTAGGATAACACAAGGAAGCTGGAGGCTCAATTTCATGCTCAGTACCCCCAATGGTTTGTTTTTCTTTTTTTTTTTGATTTTGGGGATGTAAAGCCTCAAGGTGGGGGGGGAATATAATGTCCCAAAATTTATATATAATTTATTTTTATTATTTGGGATTATTATGAGACTACGAAATCTGATGGCACGTGCTTATGAGTCCCAGAATGCCCAGAATGATCTATCAAAAAATTGTTAAGTTTAAAATAATGCGCGTTATAAGTTCTGTTGAAAAAGTGAAAAAAAATATTAATCGGTTTACATATCAGAAATTTGAGGGCACTATTGAATTCAAGATAAAGGGTTTACCGTAGGAAAAACTTATGTTTAGTCGGCATATGCCTTCTATGAGAAAATTTGAAAATGGAATGATAGTAAATAAAATTCTTAAATAAATTTATTTTGTTTTTCGAATGCCTATAACTCATGAACAGTGACCTAGATTTAAAAAATAAGACCACCACTAAAATCATGAGGGTATTATTTCATTATTAAGATCCTAACATTGGCCGGTGCAGGTCAAAAGTGGATGATAATTTTTTGCCCGCAAATAATATAATTAAGTAATAATAACTTTTATGTTAAATTCTATAACTCCTAAATTGTATCTCAGATTGGAAATCCAATTGTATCATTAAGCTCATTAGGGAATTATTCCCTTAATAATATCCTAACCTTGACAAACATAGGTAGAGGGTTATTGTTAATAATTTTTTGATCATTTTTAAGGTACGTTCAGTAAACGTGCGAGCGATAATTTCTATCTTTTGAACCAGTGCTAAAAATTGAAATCTGGGGGCACCATTGATCTCGTAGCACCTAGATTCATTTATGGGGAACTTCACTTCAACCACTGTAGGTCGAGTGAAAAAGTTATTTTTTCATCTATTAAGAATTAATAAATTAAGAAAATGTTATTTTATTTTATCCTACCACCACATGAGTGGTGGTGGCAGGGAACATAGAGATAGTCAGACATTTAAAATGGGATATTAAATGCTCGGTTACACATTGGTTTCATAACCACCATATGTTCAATTAATATGATAGATTGATTATGCCAATTAATGAACCTCATTAATTCTTTGGGGCATTACTCACCCTTTCCCCCCCCCCCCCTCTAATTAAATGTGGCTAGGGGTAGAGTTTTGACATGCCTTCATCAAGCGAGGAACTTCTGGTGAAGTGAAGTGACACCTACCACCAATAGAGATGGATGGTCAGGCAACAATGAACTAGAATTGACAAAATCTATTAGCTTCATCCAATGCGGAATCTTCTTCCACCACCGTTATGTCTCTAAATAATCTTGAGGTAGGGATTTTGTTTTAATTGATGAAATTCCCATGTTTCTTCTCCTCGTTCATGAATTTTTTGGTGGTCATTACAGGGGATTTGAATAAGTTTTATCATTATTTTAATGTGATGCATAAATTATTCGTCCTTGTTATAATGCTAATGTGGAGGGTTCCAGCAAAATGAACAAGGACCGGACTCTCTGGCGCTTGTTTTCCATTGCATTCTTTAGAGTCATATTGTTCCAAATTGACGGAACCTTGAAACTGAGAGGTGTGCAATGATGAAATAATATTTAGATGACCGTAGGAGTATCCAGAAGGATGAACGAACCACAAGACCTCACCTGGTGGCCTGCAGAAGAAGTGTCGGTGGATAGGGGTGGAGGTCGGAAGCCGCCGGCTATTGTGGAAGAGCGTCGCTACTCAGCACCATTGTAGAGACCCGAAGCCTGACGTACATGGACATTTCATTACTTTTTCGGAATACTTAGTACATAACAAAAACACACACACAAGGATCGTAATAGTTTAGTGTCTTTGGAAACTCGGAACGTAATCTTCTAATCGTGGTGAAAGATCTTCAATATCTCCCATAAAGATCTTCCCTTTTTTTTACCTAAAACCTTTCTTTATATCCTGGGGAAAAGAAAACATAAAAGGGTGAGCTGAAATGCTCAGTAAGGGTAAACAAAAGAAAAATCAATCACATCATATTCATAAGAACATAACTTTTGAAAATCTTAACCTGCAAAAGAGAGCATAATTTCATAACATGGGATAAATCATAGTAGTGAAATGAAATCCCAATAACCATAACATAAAACATTAAACTTTGTGGCATACACACATAATCATAGAAAATCATTTCTTGTTAGTCAAGACTCATTGCCAAGACTATCTTAGTGGACAAAGTCCCTTTCTGAATCGAGTAACCCTCGTTTCAGTCCTGTTTCACTGAACCGGTATAACCTACCATTTCAGCCATGTCTATCTCATGAGATATAAAATCTTTACCCAATGCATTGGAGGGAGATATAGGTCCCACCCATCTTATAATGAATCCTTTCTTATGTGTGCCACATAATCATAAAACATACATCATCGCATAACACATGTAACAAAAATGGGATTCTTGAAACATCATGACATCATAAATCAATTCATATAAGATAAAGGAATTCATAAACATAATTCCATCACAACATAGTCAAATCAATGTAAAAATATGGATAGAAACAGAACTCTTTATTATCTTAGATGGAAAATAATTTTGATAAAACACTTGAATTGAATTCTTGAGGAAAATATCCTTTCTTCTTCAAAATCAATTTCTTTTCACAAAACATCATGCAATTTTAAAAGAAAGAGATTTTATTGAAAATAGTCATGAAATCTTTTAGAGGAATCTTCATGAAAATAAGGCTTTATAAAATAGTAGAAATCCGTTCGTACCGTATAAGTTAAAAAAAAACATTCTTCGTACTTTTGTCGGAAAAGTCCAAAAGTACCTCGTACGAAAAACCACAAAAGATTCCTTTCATACGTATTACTAAAAACTCACCGAAGGGTAAAAATGGATTTAAACAATTTTAGGTGGATGGAAATAATATTACATATTGATAAAACATGGATGTGGATGATAAAATGCACCCCAGTAAATACTTACGAATAAACAATCTCGGATAAAAATGAGATTGTGATATTTCCCTTACCTTAGGTCCGATTTGCTTTGTACGTGTCCGAAGCTCCTGTATAATGGTTTAAATAATGTTATTGACTTATTCCAGAATCATACATATTGATATGATATCATATATGGTCATATTATTAGCTTCTTGTTAGTAATATTTCATTGTTACTTGTTACTCGGGTCTTTATTGCCTTTTGTTCTTATGCGTGTTTTGTCGAATAAATTCTTATTCTTCTTTTAAGGTTATAGATACCTTATATCCAGAATGGTATTAGTGTAACATATATCATATTTATTCAATCAATTCATTTATATAATTACTATGTAATGATGATCATGTAGAACGAGTCGCTTCACATCGTGGAGACGGTATTCCGTACGTACGCACAAGTGATGATATCGTTCCTATGATCGTGGAATTGTATTGGAGTATATATATATATTATTTCAGTATCAATATTACTTTATAATAATCATAAATAGTTACTCATTACACCATTATAACCATCCTTGTAAAGTGATGGTGGAAAATAGATTACACCACGGCGTGGAGACGGTATTCCGTACGTACGCACGCGCGGTGATTTCATTTTCCCGTAGGATGGATAGAAGGTGAATTAGGGTTGTTTCATATTTATAACAACATATAAGTATGTAAGTAATACTGATGTTATTACTTTATCATGAAACAACTAAAGAAGAAGAATTTGAGGAAGAAAGAAATTGAAAAGATCGGTAATGGATATTACCTCTTCTTTGGAACGCCTCTTTGAATCCTCCACATAGGGAACTAAGTTTGGTATTTGAAGAAGACCAGGACCTCTAAGATTATTCTAGGGAAGTGGAGAGGAGAAAATGGCAGGGGTTGGCCGAGCTTGACTGCTCAATTTGGTGTGAGGAGGAGGGGGAGGAGGTACCCTTTTATAAGGGAGGAGAGGGGCACCTTTGGAATTCTTAAAAATATTAATTTATAATAAATCTAACCCCACTTAAAAACCTCCGAAAATAACTCATATTCGAATATTAGATGAGATAGGGTTGTAATCTCATCAACCAATAGAATTTAGACATGTTAGGAATTTATTTTAAACATTATCAACATGATTTATCCTTATTTAATCAATTTAAATTTATTTGTGGTAATAACATTCTAAATTTTTAAATTATAACAAATAATTACTTATTTGTTGTGAATTTTCCATAATTGGATACTTAATAACATTTTAGATCATATAAATTTAAATTTATAATTTTTAAATATTTTTTTGATTTTTAAACTTTTTTATAATATGTTATTTTTATAAAATAACAATAGTTTCAATGTCGACACTATTCATTTATTTGAATTTAAATAAAATAAATACAGAAGTTATGTTCAAAATGAAAGCTTTAATAGATAAAATGTCATATTTATCTAGAAAATTAGTGGAGCACATTAAATAGTTCATATAATATATATTTTATTATTTTTAAAACCATTTATTTGGTTTATCTCTTAATAAAATAAATACTACAACATTTTTGTATAATTATTTCATATAATTATATGTTGCCTAAAAATTAAAAATAAAATCCTATGATGAAAATAAATCTATTACCTTTCACAATAATACTTTTACTCAAATTTATCATCTTAAAATAACAATATTTAAATTGTTATATTTATTAAATTATGAAGGTGACAACTTTGGCATCATTTAAAATAAAATAATATAAGTGTCATAATCGCTTTTATAAGGCTCCAAATGGTCAAATATTCGACCATAGGATGATTAGGGTTTAGATTTACATGTCCAATAAGTTTTGGTTAGGTATTTGTGCATTTTATGGTCACTATTAGTTTAATAAAAACAATATTCTTGATTTTTCACTAGATAAACAATTTCTGCATCACTATTGTGTCATACTTAATGATAATTATTTAATCCATAAAAATTATAAATAAATTTATATGATGTATATAATTTCAATATCTTTCTGGATACTATTCATGTTCGAAGTTTCATGAAGTTTATCACTAAATTAAAATTAATATACTTATAAAATTTAAGAGAGTGACATGTTGTCACTTTCTTTGGTTTTAATAATAATTAAGTTATTTTCAGGGACAAATGTCCATTAAATGATTCTAATCCGACCCTTAGGTGATATGGGTCAAATTTTAGTCATCCAATACGATTTTGACATTTGTTAGGGTAATTTTAAAATATTATAGTTACCCTTAATTACCCGGTTTACCTTTAACTATGGTAAATAAAATTTACCGTAGTTACTATTCATAATTCCCAAAAATAAAAAGTAGCTTATTAACATAATTTGGACCCACTGATTCCAAATATGGAATCCATTTTTCCAAATTCAATACACAAAAGATGCAGAAATTAAATTAAAATTAATCCCGTTGTCGAAAGAAAACGGGTTTTTCTTTAAAACATTGTAAAAGATTGAATTGATTTAACCTAAGAATTCAAGGTAAAATCAATGCTAATGACATACATTATATTAAATGGTAAAAATATATTCTATTTATACTTTAAAACCATTCAATATTATAATTTAACCACATAAGATATTACGATGAAAAAAGTTGTTCTTAATTAAAATATAGCGTGTTTTTACTATTCATTAAAATGTGAAAGTTACCAGAATAATATGAAAATTTTATCCAAAGTAAATTTTTATTTCATGATTCGAAAGAAGAATTTTATTTTGTCAAATTGAACTTATAAACATTTCAAAAACCAGATTTAAAGTGGATGCGCCATCCAAAGTCGGCAAAACTGCATTTTTTGAAAAATACTTATTTTACCCGAAAAATTTATTTTGTTCTTATACCATGATCTAGAAATGTGTAAGATGAATAATAATGTTATAAAATTCAAAATTTAGTTAATACTATTCATAACGGCTAGTTCATGACAATATTATAATAATATAACATTGTTTATTAAAACCCGGTATTGTGTAGAACACACGCTATCGAGGAAGGTCGCGATTGCGTGTAATGCAAGCCAAGTCAGGGTTGCGTGTTTTGAATTAATCCTTCATTGTTTTGTATAACAGAATCCAACCATATTTTATTTATACATTTAATATATATATATATACTCAATGTTGCGTAGAATAACTATTATCAAAATTGTGTGTAACACGGTCCAAGAATAGTGTTGCGTATACTGCAAGCTAATATAGTGTTGCGTATAGCGCAGGGTAATCTTGGTGTAGAATACAACATAAGACATTAATGAAATTAAAATAATATTTTTCATAAAATCTCGGGGTGTTACATTCTACCCCCCTTAAAATGAATTTCGCCCTCGAAATTCGTTGGGGTTATAAATGGTTTATTATTTGAAAGTTTCTTTGATAGAAACCCACATCGTAAAAAGGAATACCAAAACTTATCTTTAAAAACAAAAGTATGAAATGTAATGGTTACCCAAATAAACTAATCACTGGGTTTCCACATAGGTGAAAATATGGATATGGAAGAGAAATCTAACCATCATGTTCTGATGGAGAGTGGTAGAGAACATGGCTATGGAAAAGCCAGAAATCACAAAGCCATAAATTTGTGACGATCTAAGGTACCATCTGATTCGTCAGATATAAGATCACTAGGACAACATTTTTGGTTTTCAAGATCGTTTCCCTAAAGTTAAAGAATTTAAATTAGAATAAATACTTACTTTATTTTGGTACAATCTCACTGTTGTTCGTGCCTTTAACAATTTCCACTTCATCTCTTAAATAAATGAAGTTGAATTTGTTATTCGTGAAGTGTTAGCAGATCATGTGATAGAATGACGGGTCATTACATCTGTCTCAAACAAAAGGTTAGCAAAAAGATTATATACAAAAGTCGATCTATAGTGAGATTAATCATATATGGTTCCTAAAATGGACTTATACATCATATGTCATATAGCTTAATATAATAAAACTAGTTTCTACTAAACAGGGACTTCCTGTAGGCCAGTGGTAGGCGATAAAGGCCAGTCGCACTTCGGTTGTGGGTTCGATTCCCACAGCCTTGTCCGAAGCGATGGGCTGTCGCCCGTCCTGCAGGTTGTCCTTTTTCTAAAACTACATTACTATAACATCTCATCAATAATATTGAGAAAACTTTGATTCTTAAACAATACTAACTTATTTCCAACATAATCCATTCCAATCTTTAGGCATATCCATAACACTGCAGTCCACTCTCATAACATAGTGAAAACGATTACCTGAGATTTAACACCATCGTCGATCCCCCTATATCATAAGATATGTTTTTTTTGGTCACATTCCAAACATTCAATGTCCTTAATCATGTATTCTTTTGAATACCCATTGAACCTTAATGAAAGCATGAATGCAGTTAAAAGTTAACACTTTCCACATACCAAAATCCAAAAATTCTATATACTCAAACCATGAAATAACCTTCTCCTTATATCAGTCATGAGATCATGAATACTATCAAACATTTAATTTTCTCCTTATCCCTTCATTATGCGCATATCATCTACATTCCAAAAATATCTGAATAACCATTCATGGATACTGGTAACATTAATCATACACTTTCAATACTCAAGGAAAGAAAATAGTGTAACAATCCATAGATGTCTCTTTATTCCATAGTAGCATGAGATTACTTATACAAAATTACACATGATAAACATGTAATCATTCCACTACATTCTTAAACCATTGACCGAGCTTCAACAATTCTTTCATCTCACATATCATTTGTAGTCTCTTCATCATCATCCACATAAATACTTCCCATACGACCATACTGATTATCTTCATGAGACTTTCCCTTAGTGCATTGGTTTGCATAATGCCCGTACATTCCACATTTAAAACATTTAACCATTGTTGATGTCGTAGCAATACCATTATCCTCATCCATGTTGTTAACTGAACCTTTTCCTTTGCATTTACTTGCTTTGTGTCCTTCTTTTCCACACCCAAAGCATCTTCCAGTTCCTTTGAAACATTCTCCCTGATGCCTCTTCCCACATGATTTACATAGGGGAAATTGAACTTTCCTTCCTCTATGATCATCATGAAACTCCATCTTTCTCTTATTAGCCGAGTCAGGAAACTTACCAAATTTTACTTTATTGATCATATTATGAGATTGCTGATTCGGCATAATAATGATGTTTGGACTTCCAAATCCCATTTCATTTGGTTGCTCATGAAGAATATCATTCCATTGCCCATCATATCCTCCATTATCATGAATCACCTTGTTTCCAGCCATTTTCTAAAACCCAAAAAGAATAGTGTGAGAGGAAAAAATCATGCTAGGGAAAACAACATTATAAAGGGGGAGTATCCTCAATATCTAACTTCTTAGGTTAAATTCTATGATCGTTACCGTAGTTATAGGACTATATCCTATACGTATACTTATCCTTAGGGACATCCCTAGACATACCTTAGAAATATCTCTAGGGATCTCACTAACGTTCTCACATCCAAGTTTCCAAAGGTTGACTAAACCTTTCCTCTGATACCAACTGTAGAGACCCGAAGCCTGACGTACATGGACATTTCATTACTTTTTCGGAATACTTAGTACATAACAAAAACACACACACAAGGATCGTAATAGTTTAGTGTCTTTGGAAACTCGGAACGTAATCTTCTAATCGTGGTGAAAGATCTTCAATATCTCCCATAAAGATCTTCCCTTTTTTTTACCTAAAACCTTTCTTTATATCCTGGGGAAAAGAAAACATAAAAGGGTGAGCTCAAATGCTCAGTAAGGGTAAACAAAAGAAAAATCAATCACATCATATTCATAAGAACATAACTTTTGGAAATCTTAACCTGCAAAAGAGAGCATAATTTCATAACATGGGATAAATCATAGTAGTGAAATGAAATCCCAATAACCATAACTTAAAACATTAAACTTTGTGGCATACACACATAATCATAGAAAATCATTTCTTGTTAGTCAAGACTCATTTCCAAGACTATCTTAGTGGACAATGTCCCTTTCTGAATCGAGTAACCCTCGTTTCAGTCATGTTTCACTGAACCGGTATAACCTACCATTTCAGCCATGTCTATCTCATGAGATATAAAATCTTTACCCAATGCATTGGAGGGAGATATAGGTCCCACCCATCTTATAATGAATCCTTTCTTATGTGTTCCACATAATCATAAAACATACATCATCGCATAACACATGTAACAAAAATGGGATTCTTGAAACATCATGACATCATAAATCAATTCATATAAGATAAAGGAATTCATAAACATAATTCCATCACAACATAGTCAAATCAATGTAAAAATAATGATAGAAACAGAACTCTTTGTTATCTTAGATGGAAAATAATTTTGATAAAACACTTGAATTGAATTCTTGAGGAAAATATCCTTTCTTCTTCAAAATCAATTTCTTTTCACAAAACATCATGCAATTTTAAAAGAAAGAGATTTTATTGAAAATAGTCATGAAATCTTTTAGAGGATGCTTCATGAAAATAAGGCTTTATAAAACAGTAGAAATCCGTTCGTGCCGTATAAGTTAAAAAAAAACATTCTTCGTACTTTTGTCGGAAAAGTCAAAAAGTACCTCGTACGAAAAACGACAAAAGATTCCTTTCATACGTATTACTAAAAACTCACCGAAGGGTAAAAATGGATTTAAACAATTTTAGGTGGATGGAAATAATATTACATATTGATAAAACATGGATGTGGATGATAAAATGCACCCCAGTAAATACTTACGAATAAACAATCTCGGATAAAAATGTGATTGTGATATTTCCCTTACCTTAGGTCCGATTTGCTTTGTACGTGTCCGAAGCTCCTGTATAATGGTTTAAATAATGTTATTGACTTATTACAGAATCATACATATTGATATGATATCATATATGGTCATATTCTTAGCTTCTTGTTAGTAATATTTCATTGTTACTTGTTACTCGGGTCTTTATTGCCTTTTGTTCTTATGCGTGTTTTGTCGAATAAATTCTTATTCTTCTTTTAAGATTATAGATACCTTATATCCAGAATGGTATTAGTGTAACATATATCATATTTATTCATTCAATTCATTTATATAATTACTATGTAATGATGATCATGTAGAACGAGTCGCTTCACATCGTGGAGACGGTATTCCGTACGTACGCACGAGTGATGATATCGTTCCTATGATCGTGGAATTGTATTGGAGTATATATATATATTATTTCAGTATCAATATTACTTTATAATAATCATAAATAGTTACTCATTACACCATTATACCCATCCTTTTAAAGTGATGGTGGAAAATAGATTACACCACGGCGTGGAGACGGTATTCCGTACGTACGCACGCGCGGTGATTTCATTTTTCCGTAGGATGGATAGAAGGTGAATTAGGGTTGTTTCATATTTATAATAACATATAAGTATGTAAGTAATACTGATGTTATTACTTTATCATGAAACAACTAAAGAAGAAGAAGTTGAAGAAGAAAGAAATTGAAAAGATCGGTAATGGATATTACCTCTTCTTTGGAACGCCTCTTTGAATCCTCCACTTAGGGAACTAAGTTTGGTATTTGACGAAGACCAGGACCTCTAAGATTATTCTAGGGAAGTGTAGAGGAGAAAATGGCAGGGGTTGGCCGAGCTTGAGTGCTCAATTTGGTGTGAGGAGGAGGGGGAGGAGGTACCCTTTTATAAGGGAGGAGAGGGGCACCTTTGGAATTCTTAAAAATATTAATTTATAATAAATCTAACCCCACTTAAAAACCTCCGAAAATGACTCATATTCGAATATTAGATGAGATAGGGTTGTAATCTCATCAACCAATAGAATTTAGACATGTTAGGAATTTATTTTAAACATTATCAACATGATTTATCCTTATTTAATCAATTTAAATTTATTTGTGGTAATAACATTCTAAATTTTATATTATAACAAATAATTACTTATTTGTTGTGAATTTTCCATAATTGGATACTTAATAACATTTTAGATCATATAAATTTAAATTTATAATTTTTAAATATTTTTGTGATTTTTAAATTTTTTTATAATATGTTATTTTTATAAAATAACAATAGTGTCAATGTCGACACTATTCATTTATTTAAATTTAAATAAAATAAATACAGAAGTTATGTTCAAAATGAAAGATTTAATAGATAAACTGTCATATGTATCTAGAAAATTAGTGGAGCACATTAAATAGTTCATATAATATTTATTTTTTTATTTTTAAAACCATTTATTTGGTTTATCTCTTAATAAAATAAATACTACAACATTTTTGTATAATTATTTCATATACTTATATGTTGCCTAAAAATTAAAAATAAAATCCTATGATGAAAATAAATCTATTACCTTTCACAATAATACTTTTACTCAAATTTATCATCTTAAAATAACAATATTTAAATTGTTATATTTATTAAATTATGAAGGTGACAACTTTGGCATCATTTAAAATAAAATAATATAAGTGTCATAATCGCTTTTATAAGGCTCCAAATGGTCATATATTAGACCATAGGATGATTATGGTTTAGATTTACATGTCCAATAAGTTTTGTTTAGGTATTTGTGCATTTTATGGTCACTATTAGCTTAATAAAAACAATATTCTTGATTTTTCACTAGATAAACAATTTCTGCATCACTATTGTGTCATACTTAATGATAATTATTTAATCCCTAAAAATTATAAATAAATTTACATGATGTATATAATTTCATTATCTTTCTGGATACTATTCATGTTCGAAGTTTCATGAAGTTTATCACTAAATTAAAATTAATATACTTATAAAATTTAAGAGAGTGACATGTTGTCACTTTCTTTGGTTTTAATAATAATTAAGTTATTTTCATGGACAAATGTCCATTAAATGATTCTAATCCGACCCTTAGGTGATATGGGTCGACTTTTAGTCATACAATAGGATTTTGACATTTGTTAGGGTAATTTTAAAATATTATAGTTACCCTTAATTACCCGGTTTACCTTTAACTATGGTAAATAAAATTTACCGTAGTTACTATTCATAATTCCCAAAAATAAAAAGTAGATTATTAACATAATTTGGACCCACTTATTCCAAATATGGAATCCATTTTTCCAAATTCAATACACAAAAGATGCAGAAATTAAATTAAAATTAATCCCGTTGTCGAAAGAAAACGGGTTTTTCTTTAAAACATTGTAAAAGATTGAATTGATTTAACCTACGAATTCAAGGTAAAATCAATGATAATGACATACATTATATTAAATGGTAAAAATATATTCTATTTATACTTTAAAACCATTCAATATTATAATTTAACCACATAAGATATTATGATGAAAAAAGTTGTTCTTAATTAAAATATAGCGTGTTTTTACTATTCATTAAAATGTGAAAGTTACCAGAATAATATGAAAATTTTATCCAAAGTAAATTTTTATTTCATGATTCCAAAGAAGAATTTTATTTTGTCAAATTGAACTTATAAACATTTCAAAAACCAGATTTAAAGTGGATGCGCCATCCAAAGTCGGCAAAACTGCATTTTTTGAAAAATACTTATATTACCCGAAAAATTTATTTTGTTCTTATACCATGATCTAGAAATGTGTAAGATGAATAATAATGTTATAAAATTAAAAATTTAGTTAATACTATTCATAACGGCTAGTTCATGACAATATTATAATAATATAACATTGTTTATTAAAACCCGGTATTGTGTACAACACACGCTATCGAGGAAGGTCGCGATTGCGTGTAACGCAAGCCAAGTCAGGGTTGCGTGTTGTGAAAGAATCCTTCTTTGTTTTGTATAACAGAATCCAACCATATTTTTTTTATACATTTAATATATATATATATATATACTCAATGTTGCGTAGAATAACTATTATCAAAATTGTGTGTAACACGGTCCAAGAATAGTGTTGCGTATACTGCAAGCTAATACGGTGTTGCGTATAGCGCAGGGTAATCTTGGTGTAGAATACAACATAAGACATTAATGAAATTAAAATAATATTTTTCATAAAATCCCGGGGTGTTACAACCATGGTGGTTAGACAGGCGGCCGACGGCGGCCGACCGCAGAGGTGGAGGCGGTGCACCATCACATCTTCTGCTGAAGGGAGTTGTGGCCATGTATGGGACCTACACCCTACGGGTCCCATGGGTGATGAGGCAGAACCACCTGGTGCCGCCAATAAAGGAGTCAAATGGATCCTTTGATGTATTTTGGAGCAGCGAACTGCGCAACCACACGTGGGTCGCGCCAGCAGGTGGGCAACACCCGCCTCGACCCAGACTGTAACGACCCAAGGTTTTTCAGTGGAAATACCCTTCATATAAATATTTCATAAATTAACATGAAATCACAACATAATGAACTACTAAGTGATAAGTGACCATTAAATATAAGTTGGTCACTTCTGTATAAGGAATTTTGAAAATTCGACATACACGGTTCTGTTCAAGATGATTTTTGTAGTCTAATGAAACAAAAATATTTTTTGTTAAATAGTAACATACCCTTAGGAGTAGTAACATACCCTTATGAACAGTTATATGTCCCTTATGAATAGTAAATCATCCAACATAAGTGTCACATTACCTATAAATAATAAAATAAAATTTAGACATCTTAGAAAGTGACAAATTGACCTTAGTAAACACTTTGGTATTTTGTATGTCATAAATAATTAATTATAATTAACTAATAAATTAAAAATAATATTTATTCCCCAAAATGAATTCATAAATTATTGAATCAATGTCTTATTGTTTTAGATAATTTTATAATACCCTACATAATTTTTGAAAGCACTATAAAATCGTTTTTAAGTTTTAAAAACTGTTTTTTTAAGTAAATTAAGATTTTAATTAAATAATAAATTAATAATATTTAAATAATTATTTTTGAAAAATGGAAATCATTTTTGGATTTTACACGTCGAAATATGGTAGGGGTAATTTTTTGGGTTTATTCTGAAAGACCTCAATTTTTGGATGAATAGTAAAAAATAATGTTTTTCACATAATCGGTGTATACTAAATTGCATCATTAATGATGTAATGATGACATAAACATTCTAGAACATTATTTTGGGCCAAATTATATTAAATCTCATAAATGTTTCCTTAAAATACAATAAATCCAATTCTCAAATCAAAAAGAACTTTCCAAAGTCTAAAGTCAAAAGGTGATTTCTTAAAGTGTCGTTTTCTCTTTCTTTCACATTCCTTTTAATAAATTAATGAATTCGGATTATAAAGAATAATTAAAGCCTAAAACGAATTATATTATATTAATATATGATTTAGGATGTCAAAAAACTACTATTACGTGTCTAACTTTTGATATATTATTTTATTTAATACTTTATACTAAAAACACCTCCCAACTCATGTATAAATAAGCTCTCCCCCTCCTCTTGCCAAACCACACCTCCCATGCTTCAAGAATTTTCTAAGATCTACCCAAAAACCTTCCCTAGCCCCTCCCCCACTTCCAAGATCTTATGTTCTCATCAAAATACCAATCTTAGTCCCTTAAGGAGGTTATCAAGAGAAGGATTTAAGAGGTAATTTCCCCCCCTCTTCCCCTTTAATTTCCTTTCAAGTTCAAGTTCCTTTCATGATATCTCACCAACTATATTCATCCAAATTGTTTTGTAACTCCAGTATTATAAATATACTATAATTGTATAATTCTAATGAGATATTATATCACCCCACACCCTTTCCCTCTTCCATTTATTTTATTAAAGAGAACATTGTTCATGAGGTGTTAACATATCACCATAAAAAAACGACATGCTCTCTTCTTCTATTTCTACCTTCAGATATGGTCTTGAAACCATTTTTATGGTTGAACCAGAATACTTTATATTTATTACATTCTATTTAATGTTCTGGAAATAACCTATGGCCATATTACTAAGTGAAAAGTTAAAACAAGTTAGTTGTGATCCAAAACCCGCTCAAATTTACCCAACTAATCATCACTTAATTATTATCTAATGATTCATCCACATGGATCTAATATAATTAATTATAAGATCATTAAAACTCCTGTAATATAATTAATAACATTTAATATCATTTTTGGATGTTTACACTTGTTCTACCCAAACATCAATTTAAGAATTCACGTGAACCACCCAAGAAAAACCATAAAAACGAACATCCCCGAACAATGTTTTTAAACTCTATAAGTCATCCAAAGGAACATAATATGACATAATGAAACCAGAATTAACCAAATCAATGTACACATGGTTATCTATTTCTAATTAATGAATATAATGTCATTATACAGGACATTAAAGAGATGGAAGCATTCTGGTACAAGGTAAGGGGAAATCTCGAACCCAATTTTCATCCTTCGGGTTCTCCGTCTTTCACTCCATTTTTGATATGGTTACTCCTCAAAGATCATGTGTTCATCATTTCATTTACTTATCTAGGATATGCATGTTTGTCAATAGTTTGTTATGTCCAACAAAATATTTTTCCAAAAGAACTTATCCTTCAAGAACACCCCTTTTACTTCTCACTCAAAGTGAATGGTTCTTGTAACATGTATGTCATTCCCTCTTTCATGTGGGAACCCAAAGCATATGAATATGTTGTTATGAGATGAAACCCATTCATTTTCATGGGTTAATTATTTTAATTTATGTTATATGTTTATTGTTCCAAGCAAGATAAATGATAATGTTATTATGTGACGCGTGCGCCCGGAATTATACAGCGCTCCAATGCATTGGGTAAAGTGATATATCTCATGAGTAAATTTGAAATGATGTGTGAACAAGATTCTAGCTTGGTTCACAAGTATGTGTGGTATTTAACCACTAAGAAATGATGTTTCATTTTTATGCATTGCCACATTTCAAGTCTTTTATTTATTCTCCTCTCATGTTCATGATATTTTGCCTACGTTATGATTATTCTCAGCCCATGATATATTGATTTTATCTATCCTCATACTGAGATTCTAGATCACCCATTTTGATGTATATCCTTAGGTGGATACATGTACTAAGGAGAGGAAAAGTTCCACTTAGAAGCTAGAGAATAATAAATTAAGTTAATGTTTATGGTAGATGATGTATTTGTTATGTATGGTCCTTGTTTTCCGAAGACACTATACCTTTGGATCCTCTATGTGTAATAATATTATGTTGTTTTTCTTTGAAATGATGTAATAGTAATGTAAGAAAAGGCTCGGTTTCTATAGTTGGTATCAAAGTCAATGTTTAGTTAATTTGGGAATTAGGATTAGTGAACCCTAGAGAAAACCTCTCGTATGAGACTATGTAAAAATATGCACACAAGAATATTTACCTAGGGATCCCATATGTTATGTTTTTAGTATAAATTGTTCAAATGAATATGTTATTCATGAATTATTTACTTATGTTTTCTTCTATCTTTTTCTATTTTAGAAAATGGTGGGAACCAGGAGAAATCAGGCCAAAAACTCATGTGAGACCAATGCAACGATTTCCTGAACAACATCCCTAATGATTTGGGAGGTGGAGTTCAAAACATCATGGCGATGATTACCCAATTATTTTAGGTTATGAATAATAACCATAATAATCGGGAACATCCTCCTTTAACAAAGAAGGAGAAACTGGCTATTGAATGTTTTATGCAGCAATGTCCACCGACATTTTGTGGATCTTCTGATCCACTAGTTGTGGAACAGTGAGTCAACTCCATGGAGAAGATCTTTTATGTGCTTCACTATTCTGAGACGGAAAAGGTGACTCTAACCATTTATCGTCTAGATGGAGAATCTGATCAATGGTGTGCATTGATTAAGAACACCAAACCAAAGGAGGAAATTGAAGAGATGGAATGGGAAGACATTAAGATAATATTTCTTAATAAGTATTTCCTAAGATTTCTTCGCACAAAAATGGAGAGAGAATTCATAGATCTCATGAAAAAATAAGGAGAATCTATCACAACATATGAAGAGAATTTCACAAGGCATGCAATGTACTCTTTGGGTTTTATTATCAACAATGATAGCAAAATTGATAGATTCTTTAGTGGATTAAAACCACACCTTCAAAAGGAACTTGCAATTCGAGACTTTGGGAGTTATGAAGAAGTTGTTCAGTGTGCTCTCAAAGTGGAGATGGAGTTTGGAGAATGGTCCCATGGCTATGGAGATAAGAAAAGAAAGATAGAGTTTCAAACGTGTGGATCTAATGATAAAGGTGGGAAGAAAAATCAACGACCAATGTGCCAAAAATGTGGGAAGTTGCACAATGGGAACTGCCTCAAAGGGATGGGGAAATGATTCAAGTGTGGGAAAGAAGGACACCATTCTCAAGAGTGTCAAAAATACACGAATAGGAAGAAGAATGTATCCGATGAAAGGAGAGAACCACCCATGGTTCAATGGTACCACTGTAGGGAGCTAGGGTACTATGCAAACCAGTGCACCAAACCTCGAGCTCTTGAGGGTAATCAGCATCAGCAGCCACCAAAGACAAAGGAAGAAGGGAAGGCTTAATCCATCACTACTGCGGAGGAGGAGCATGATAATGAAGTCATACAAGGTACACATCCTATTCACTCAAGAATGGAAAAAGTCTTATTTGATTCTGGTTCTACGCATTCCTTTATATCTTGACCATTTACTAGAACAATAGAATCGAAGCCCCGAAACCTTGAAGTAGATATATCTGTAAAAACACCAAGTGGTGCAATCATTGCAACCCAAGTGTTTTACTCTTCTCCTATTGACGTTTGTGGGAAGATTCTTCTGGAAAATCTCATAATACTTCTCTTGGAGAAATTCGGCGCTATAATGGGAAAGAATTGGCTCTCTTTATATAGAGCACATATCAACTGTCGGGAAAAGGAAATATCTTTCCATATTCCGAACCATCCCACACTCTTCTAAAAATGCAAGGAAGATCATGAATCTCCTTTAAAAAATCCTTCAATGGTGTGGGTGTTGATTCTATATGAAGAAGCATACCTCACCCAAATGGTTGAGTCGAAGTGATGTTCCATCCTTGATGAAATTCCCATCGTGAGGGAATACGACGATGTATTTCTCGAAGAGTTTCCCGGAGTTCCCCCGGATCGTGAGGTAGAGTTCTCAATTGAACTCATACCCGGAGCTACTCCTATCTCGAAGTTCCCCTATAGGATGGCTCCTATCGAGCTGGAGGAGTTAAAGAAGCAGCTGCAAGAGCATCTGGACAAAGGGTTCATACACACTAGTGCATCACCTTGGGGTGCGCCAGTGCTATTAGTGAAGAATAAGGATGGAACAATGCGGCTGTGTATCGATTATCGGGAACTCAACAAGATCAACATAAAGAACAAGTATCCTCTCACAAGGATTGTTGACTTGTTCAACCAGTTAAGAGGAGCTCAATACTTATCAAAGGTGGATCTTTGTTCTGGATATCATCAGGTGAAGGTAAAGAAGGAAGATATTCAGAAGAATGCCTTCCGTACAAGGTATGGGAACTATGTGTTTTTGGGGATTCCCTTAGGACATACTAATTCCCCTGCAATCTTCATGGATTTTATTAATAGAGTCTTTAGACATTACCTCAACAAATTTGTGGTAGTGTTTATAGATGATATTCTCATCTACTTCAAGAGAAAGGAGGAACATGAAGAACATATAAGACTTGTGTTGGCAACATTGAGAAAGGAGTAGTTGTATGCCAAGTTTATCAAGTGTGACTTTTGGATGAATCAAGTCACATTCTTGGGACATGTGATCACAAGTGAGGGAATTTATGTGGATCCTTCAAAGGCAAAGGCGATTGAGGAATAGCCCAGACCCTCTAGTGTCATAGAAATCCGTAGTTTTCTTGGATTAGCTGGGTACTACTGACGTTTTGTGAGAAACATCTCATGATTTTCAAGCCCTCTAACTAAGTTAACAAGGAAACGAGTAATGTATGTCTGGATAGAAGAATGCGAGGGAAGGTTCAAGGAGCTAAAGAGAAGGCTGATCACTGCACCTGTACTCACACAACCGAAAAGTGGAGAAAGTTTTGTGACATACGGTGATGCTTCATAGAAATAATTGGGTTGTATACTCATTAAAAATGATAATGTGATAGCCTACGCCTCACGACAGTTGAAGATCTATGATCAGAACTACCCAACACAATATCTATAGCTAGCAGCCATGTTTTTTGCCTTGAAAATCTGGCGGAACTACCTTTATGGTGAGAAGTGTCACATATACACCAACCACAAGAGCCTAAATTATATATATTCACACAAAAGGAGCTCAAAATGCATCAAAGGAGATGGTTAGATCTAATCAAGGATTACGATTTCTCTATTCACTATCATATTGGAACGGCAAACAAGGTAGTTGATGCTCTAATAAGGAAAGAACCTGCAACTCTATCCATGTTATGGATTGAGAAAGACCCTATATTCATGGACATGCAATGAATGGATTTGGAAATCATATGGGAAGGGGATACATCCTTACTCACCCAAATGATTTCCCAACCATACATACAATAGAATATTAAGGAAGCACAAAGGTATAATGTGGAGATATAAAAGAGGGTGGATGCAGTAAAGGAAGGGAAGCTGCAAGAGTTCCATATCTATGATGATGGTGTTATTCGGTTTGGAACGCGGCTTTGTGTGCCTTCATCACCCGGGATAAAGAAGGAGATATTGGATAATGCACATAGATCAACTTTTTCTATCCATCTTGGGAGTACCAAGATGTACCGTAATCTCCGAGAACACTTCTGGTGGGATAACATGAAGAAGGATATTGCAGAATATATATCACAGTGCTTGGTATGTCAGCAAGTTAAAGCTGAGAGACACAAGTCTAAAGGTATGATGCATCCATTTCCAATACCCTTGTGGAAATGGGAAAATGTTATTATGGACTTTGTCACAGGCCTCCCGAAGAAGTCAAAGGTAAATAATGCGATATGGGTTGTGGTTGACTGACTCACCAAGACTTCCCATTTTATCGCTATTCAGGAAAACCTCTTGCTTGAACAACTAGAAAGGATATGTGTGAAGGAAGTGGTGAGACTGCACGGTGTTCCACTCTCAATTTTCTCTGACCGTGATCCAAGGTTCACATCTATGTTCTGGAGGAGCCTTGAACATGCTTTGAGTACTGAATTAAATTTCAGCAAGACCTATCACCCCCAAACTGATGGCCAGTCTGAAAGGACTATTCAGACGCTTAAAGATATGCTAAGAGCCTACTCTCTAGAATTAAATGGTGGATGGGATCATCATCTCCCATTGGTTGAGTTATCATACAATAATAGCTTCCACTCGATTATTCAGATGGCTTCATATGATGCTCTTTATGGGAAGCGATGTAGAACTCCAACCAGTTCGGATGAAGTTAGAGAAAGAAAGCTACATGGACCTGATATTGTTCAGGAGATGACAGAGAAGGTTCAAGTCATCCAGAAACACATCAAAGCTTCTCAAAGTCAGAAAACGAGCTATGCTGACAACCGTCAAAGGGACTTGGAGTTCGACATTGAAGATAAAGTCTTCCTTCGAATATCTCCATGGAAGAGAGTCATGCGATTCGAGAAGAAAGGGAATCTAAACCCATGGTATATTGGCCACTTTGAAATCATTGACCGCATAGGAGCTGTGGCCTATCGTCTTGAACTTCCACTGAATATGGCTCATGGTCATGATGTGTTTCATGTATCACTACAGAGGAAATACATACCACACCCCTCACATGTACTAAACGCAGAGGTGGTGGAGCTGGAAGATGATCTCTTCTATGAGGAGCAGCCGGTAAAGATTATGGACCGAAGTGATAGGGTTCTACACAACAAGATAACCCACCTTGTCAAAGTGTTGTGGAGGAACAATAAGTTTGAGGAAGCAACTTGGGAACCATAAGGGGCAATGAAGGAGAAGTACCCTCACCTGTTTATGTAAAATGAAATTTCGAGGGCGAAATTTCGGGGGAAGAATGTAACGACCCAAAGATTTTCAATAGAAATACCCTTCATATAAATATTTCATAAATTAACATGAAATCACAACATAATGAACTACTATGTGATATGTGACCATTAAATATAAGTTGGTCACTTCTGTGTGAGGAATTTTGAAAATTCGACATACACGGTTCTGTTCAAGATGATTTTTGGAGTCTAATGAAACAAAAATATTTTTTTGTGAATAGTAATGTACCCTTAAGAATAGTAACATACCCTTATGAATAGTTATATGACCCTTATGAATATTAAATCATTCAAATTAAGATTAACATTACCTATAAATTATAAAATAAAATTTAGACATCTTAGAAAGTAACAATCTGACCTTAGTAAACGTTTTGGTATTTTGTAAGTCATAAATAAATAATTATAATTAATTAATTTAAAATAATATTTACTCCCTAAAACTTATTCATAAATTATTTAATCAATATCTTATTTTTTTATATAATTTTATGAGACCCTACATAATTTTTGAAAGCACTATAAAATAACTTTTTACTTATAAAAACTGTTTTTAAGTAAATTATGATTATATTTAAATATTAAATTAATAATATTTAAAATATTATTTCTGAAAAATGGACATCATTTTTGGATTCTAAACTTAAAAAAATGGTTGGGGTAAATTTTTTGGTTTATTCTGAAATACTTCAATTTTCGGATAAATAGTATAAAATACAGTTTTTCACATAATCAGTGTATACTAAATTGCATCTTTAATAATGCAATGATGACATAAACATTCTATAAAATTAGTTTCGGCCAAATTATATTAAATCTCATAAATGTTACCTTAAAATACAATTAATCGAATTCTCAAACCTAAAATGAACTTTCCAAAGTCTAAAGTCAAAAGGTGATTTCTTAAAGTGTCTTTTTCTCATTCTTTCACATTCCTTTTAATAAATTAATGAATTCGGATTATTAAGTAGAATTAAACCCTAAAACGATTAATATAATATTAATATATGATTTAGGATGTCAAAAAACTATTATTACAAGTCTAACTTTTGATATATTATTTTATTTAATATTTTATACTAAAAATGCATCCCTCCTCATGTATAAATAATACCTACCACTCCTCTTGCCAAACCACACCTCTCAAGCTTCAATATTTGTCTAAGCTCTGCTCAAGCACCTTCCCTAGCCCCTCCCCCACGTCCAAGAGCTTCTGGTCTCATCAAAAGTCCATGCATAGTCCCTTACGGAGGTTCTCAAGAGAAGGATTTAAGAGGTAATTTCCCTCCCTCTTCTCCTTTAATTTCCTTTCAAGTTCAAGTTCCTTTCTTGATCTCTCCCCAACTATATTCATCCAAATTGTTTTCTATCTCCATTATTATACATATACTGTAATTTTATGATTCTAATGGGATATTATATCACCCCACACCCTTTCCCTCTTCCTTTTATTTTATAAAATAGAACGTTGTTCATGAGGTGTTAATTTATCACCATCAAAAAATGACATGATCTTTTCTTCCATTTCTACCTTCAGATCTGGTAATGAAACCATTTTTATGGTTGAACAAGAATATGTTATATTTATTATTTTCTATTTAATATTCTGGAAATAACCTATGTCCATATTACTAAGTGAAAAGTTTAAACAAGTTCGTAGTGATCAAAAAACCGCTCAAATTATCCCAAATAATCATTACTTAATTCTTATCTAATGATTCATCCACATGGCTCTAATATAATTAATTATAAGATAATTGAAACTCCTGTAATATCATTAATACTATGTAATATCATTTTTGGATTTTTAATCATGTTCTACCCAAACATCGATTTAAGAATACAAGTGAACCACCAAAGAAAACCCATAAAAACGAACATCCCCGAACAATGTTTTTAAACTCTATAAGTCATCCAAAGGAAAATAATATGACATAATTTACCCATAATTAACCCTATTGAAGTACACATGGTTCTATATTTCTAATTAATTAATATAATTTCATTATACAGGACATTAAAGATAAGGAAGCATTCGTGTACAAGGTATGGGGAAATCTCAAACCCAATTTTCTTCCTTCGGGTTCTCCGTCATTCACTCCATTTTTGATATGGTTACTCCCCAAAGATCATTTTTTCATCATTTCCTTTACTTTTATGGGATATACATGTTTGTCACTAGTTTTTTATGTCCAAAAAATGTTTCCCAAAAGAACTCTTCCCTTAAGAACACCCCTTTTCCTTCTCACTCAAAGTGAACGGTTCTTGTAACATGTATGTTATTCCCTATTTCTTTTGGGAACCCAAAGCTTATGAATATGTTATTATGAGATAAAACCCATTCCTTTTAATGGTATCATTATGTTAATTTATGTTATATGTTCATTGTGTCAATCGTGATAAATGATAATGTTATGATGTGACAGGTGCACCCAGAATTATATAGCGCAATATGAATGTTTAAATGTGATGGGTGCGCCCAAAATTATACATCGCTCCAATGCATTGGGTAATGTAATGAATCTCATAATTAAATTTGAAATGATGTGTGAACAATATTCTAGCTTGGTTCACAAGTATGTGTGGTAGTTAACCACAGGGACACGATGTTTCATTTTTATGCATTGCCACATTTCAAGTCTTTTATTTATGCTCCTCTCATGTTCATGATCTTTTACCTATGTTATGATTATTCTCACCCCATGATATATTGTTTTTGTCTATCATCTTATTGGGAATCTATATCAACCCGTTTTATGTATATCCTCAGGTTGCTACATGTACTAAGGAGAGGATAAGTGCCACTTAGAAGCTAGAAAAGAAGAAATTAAATAAATGTTTCTGGTTGATGATGTATTTGTTATGTATGGTCGTAGTTTTCCCTAGACACTGAACCTTTGGATTCTCTTTGTGTCATACTATTATGTTGTTTATTTTTTAAATGATGTAATAGTAATGTAAGAAAATGCTGGGTTGCTATACAGACCGACTAGTCCTACCCAGGTCGGCCCATTTCAAGTCAGGTCGGGTTGACCAAGGTTGTGTCTGACCAGACCCGGACCCCTCTCTGGCCTAGATACACATAAAAGGCCTTATCTTGCAAACCTAATATCTGTTTGAAGAACTATCTATGGCACTATGATCCTTTGAGCAAGATGGTCCTTTTGAGATACTCTATGAGACTATCATAGAAAGTTGGAGTTTGTCCTGGTTGGATCGTACTCAAATCCAATCGGGCCGTCGACATTAAAATGCATATGGCTTACCCCCAGAGTGTTCAATTGAAGCACTATCTATTGCATTGGAACCCTTATGACATGATAGATAATCAGGTGACATCTTTTTGGAACTTCGTGGCAGGTTATATATTCCCGATAACTATAGGATAAGAACCATTATGTTTCTTGTTTTGAGATTTTGGATGGGTTCTCTTTTGATGACTCCAGGCAGGAGTATTCCTTACTCCCCTGCTCTGGTGGAGACGAGACTCCACACGTCATGAGTGTGGGTTCATTTCCCTCTGATTGGTTTTTCTATCTTTAGATTCAGTACCCCCCTATAGGACTGGGTCACGGGTCCTCTATACATAACTCACATAGAGTCAGGAACTCCCATACTAGGTATAGTGCATGTCCTCTATGTTAGGAGTATGTATTCCCATGTCAACCTAGGGTGTGGGTACTCCTTATGCAGTGCTTCAGCAGATTCAATACTCCGTAGCCGTGCTAGGGTGTGGGTCATTTTTCCTGGGGTTATACTCCCTTGATGTAATAGGGCACGAGTCCCCCATAGTGAACAAACTACCAGAGTTGTACTACCCTACTAGGTAGGGTGTGGGTCCTCACTTATAGAGTTGGTCCACCCCAACCATGCCAAGGTGTGGTCCTCTATCCTAGGTTCTGCACTCCCCTGACATACTAGGGTGTGGGACCCCCACATAAAACAAACAATCATTGTTGTACTTCTCTACCAGGAAGGGTGTGAGTCCTCGCATATGTGGTAGTACTCCTCCTTCTCCAATTAGAGACAGGGATGGGGTACTTCAGGGGAGTAGGATCTCCTTTGACTGTAGGGAAAAGTTTCGAGGAGTTGGCCTCTTTGCATAGTTTCCCTTGGTCTTGCCTCGGGCGCAAGACTATGAATACGAGACCTCTAATTTCAGGCACTAGAGGTAGTTCTAGTAGAATTTTCTCGATGGAACATGTCTTTTAAGACATTATTTTTATAATTTTTGAGTTGAACATGATGGAGTACATCCCTCAGACAGGTTCCATCAAGGATGGCCAGTACATGGAGCGTGTAAACATGATCATTGACTTAAGAATTGAACCTCATTTAGAAATCCTAGAAATGGATTAAGGTCAGGGATTTATATATCATTGGTGATGAGATGAGTATATCTGGTTTGAGTTGCGTCTTTTTCATTGTGATTTGTGATTGAGATCATGCTTTATGGTTTTCGTTTGTGGAATTATGAGAGACTTTATTGGGTATTAGAGTCCCTACTAGGTGTTGCTATACTCACCAATGCACAAGCTTCTCCTACACCTCATTGTGTCTTGTGAAGATTCCTAGAAGCTTGGCTGAGATTTGAGGGAGCCAGAACCAGGCAATACACTGAGAAGACTGGCTGATGTGGAGAGCTGTAGAGACGAGATGTACATACCCTTCAGGTAGGATCATTGGTGAATAATCGCATGAGTTGTTTCCGTTTTTTAGTTGTAGATGTATCTTTAAGTTGGGATTGTATTCCATCCCCTTACATTTAGTACACATTTAGTGTACATCATTTTTACTTCGTGCTTACATCTTGTTGCATTCTTGGATATGTTTTTGTATATTTTTAAAGGAAATTACATCATATTTAAGAGATATGCCTTTATGGTGCTATTCTACGACCACTGGCCTATATAAGTTGAGCTTGGATTAGTCACAACACAATCACTAGGGGACGAGTCGTGACATAGACTACATCTATTTGGAGGGACACACAACCATCTATAGTCACAGTCTATTCCGTACAAGGGATCTGGTTTCCCCATCTTCCCATAGTGGATCAGGTTTCCCCATCTCCCATAGTGGATCAGGTTCCCCATCTTCCAATATTGGATCGGGTTTCCCCATCTTCCATAATGGATCAAGCCTGTAAACTTGACCCTCATCATTATTAATGGGAAAAAAATATTTACCCAATGCATTGGAGGTAGATAAAGGTCCCACCCATCTTATAATAAAATCATACATACAAGTTTCAAAGGATCATCAATAGTCATATCAGAACCCATGAAATCAAATAGGTTTCATAAACATGTAATAATATCACAACATATGAAAAAAATATCATAATCATTTCATCAAAGAATATTATGTGAAAATAATTTGGTTTCATTATCATATAACACATAAAATATAGATAGATTACATAAAAATCATGCCATAAAAATATAAATCATTGATTTAAAAAATATGAATGTAACCTATTGATAATTTCACCATAAAGGCATTAATAACACCAATAAATTTTATCTTACATGATAAATAATTTTGAATGATCACATGAATCTTTTCATAAGGAAAATATTATTTTATTTAACTGTTTTTTATAAAATAATTACTAAAAAATAATTTTTTAAAATTATTTATAACTTAATTAAAAACATTTCATGAGGAATATATATTTTCCTTTTTGAAGAACTATTTTAAAAAAATATGGCTCTTTGAAAACATATTTATTCAATAATAGTTATGAAAACATATGTTAGATGTTTGAAATTATTTTGTGAACTTGTCTTTCTTTTAAAATTCATTAAAAACTCATCAATAACGCTTGAACACTGTTAAAAAAAATTTTCCTTCAAAAAAAATTAATACATAAAAATAAGGCATAAAAAATTTTGTAATGAAATTTCTATGAATGTGGATTTTAAAACATATAAACAAATCTTCATATCATTTAACTCCTTTTAATTGGAAATAAACTTTTGAAAAAATATATCATGGAATATTTTAAAAACATATTAAATTATAACAATTTCAAAAATATTTCGAAAAGAATTTCTTTTAAAATAACCTTGTAAACATATAAATAATTCTTCAAGGAAATTATGGTCATGATAGTGTGTATGTTCATAGATTCAAAACAATACATTTGCACCTTAAATGTTTAGAAAGGTTCCTTGATCAGAAAATGATAGAGAGATTGTTTTTAAAAACCATTTTTGAAATGTAAAACGTGGGAAAAAATATAATATTAACCTCATAGCATTATATTATAAATTTTTTTGAAATTTTTTATAAAAAATAAATTTTAAGGAACACAATGTTTTGATCGGAAGTATAAATAATGCATAATTTTAAAAAACCATTATCTTAATTCTCATAAGTACCAAAGAGTTTATAATTGGTACCAATACATGAAGATATCATTTTTGACAATAGTTAAATAACAGTTATGGCTTTTAATGATATATATATCATAATAGTTCATTAATGGAAGCATAATAAAAAATAACACCAACAAACGATGAGATTGTAGTAATAAACCATGACCACATTGCGAACTTTGAATCAAAATATGCTTTAAAAATTAATTTAAATAGAGAATAAAATATGATTAAAATAATGATAAAAATTATATAAAATTTTAATGGGAATTATATAGAACTTATAAAAAAAATATTGGTGCATAACATGTCATGTATCACAAAGAAGGAAAATTGAGAAAACATTCTTTACCGATTTGAAAAAAAAATCCATAATCACCAAAAAAAATGATCACAAAATTGATATGTAAGTACCCATAAATTTAATTATATTAATATAATAATAAATACATGCGTATTATATACCACATATAATAATATAGGAAGTGAACATGGATTGGGTCTCATGGAAAATTTAAGCGAGACGAGAAAACTCTTACATTATGTCTTGATTTTAATTGTACACATTGAGAACTCATATATAATAAATATAAGAATATTATAAATATACCATAGAATCATATTATTATATATAGTACCATATATTATTTCTTTACGACTCTATATTACACTTTTATTAACAACTCCATGTTAATGTTACGTTTCAAGCAATATCTGCTTTATTTTCTATATATGTTTGGACTTGTTATTCTTGATCCTATTACATAGATAATGTTTTAATTATTTATAGAAAATAAAATATGGTATAAATATCATATATTTTCATTATATATATATGTATAATAATCAATATAATATATAACTATTAAAGGGAATACAACGTTCAAGGATACAATAAGTCGTACGTACACATGAACGTTATTTTAATTTGATATTCATGCTGAAATAAGAAATGTAAATTATATATATATATATATTATAATTAAATTACAATTATTATTTTATATTTATTATATATTTTCAATAAACATATTTTTAATACATTCAATGTATGTTGTGAGTGAATCGTGTCACTTTGAGGAGCAAATAGTCCACGCTTCTCCAAACAAAATTATCATACTTACAAAAAAATGGAAAGCCTAACATAATTTGTTATATAATTATTATATATTCATAATACATCATAAATAACTTACATATCACATAAAAACAGAATTTAGATCAAAATTCCCAACCATGATATGTGGTTAATAAAAAACAACATTGTTTCGTGAGTTGGTCGTTCGTCGTGTAGAAGGAAAGTAAGTTCAATAACTATTAGATATGAGTGTGTTTAATTTTAAGTAAAAACTTATTATAAAATAATATCAGAATATTTAAGATACTTATTTTATTATTTAAACATATAATAAGAGGTTTTTAGTGGGTGTATAATGAAAATAAAACAAAAGAGCTTGAGGAATGATGTTGCCTCTTCTTTTGGTACATCCTCATGTTATGCACCGACAAGATTCCTTGGAGGGATTTCATCCCAACGTGTAGCTTATTGGATTAAGTAATTTATATTAATTTATTGTATTTTTGTAAATCCCATGTCCTTTATATTAGTGATTAAGTGGGATGGGTGAGTGTATTTTTATAGTCTAGGAGGGGAAGCATTCTTGTAAATTTTTTAAAAGGGAATTCCACTCATGTTATTCCTATGAAAAGTGGATCAAATAATTATAAAAATACATGGAAAGGGAGAATAAGGTATAAATATTTATATCTAATAGATTTTTCAACATGTTTTATTTCATTTGGGCCATTAAGATTAAGGAATAGTCCCTTATTAAGATAAATTTCATCATAATCGCTGCAATTAATTTTAATCAGTTTTACTAAACTTTTCTACGAAATAATTTCAATATATAAAATAGTAGAAATTATTCTAATAGGATTATGAAATACATTTTTTGAAATTACAATCACTTTATTTGATGAAATTAATTTATTATTAACCCGAAAGATAGGACGACAAGGTATTGTTTTAATGTAAAAATGATCAAATATTTGGTATGTTTTTACATCCAACATCGAATTAAAATTTATTCAAATGATCTAAATTGGATTACATTATTTATAATTGATCTAATTGAACTTTATAACAAATCAATAACATAATTTAACCATATAAATAAATTAAACATAAATGTATTTTTGAATTAATATTTTTTAATTTTCAATGTTCATTTAAAAATAAAACTTCTCAAAAAAATAAAAAAAAGCCTAACTGAATTATTCTATTTCAAATTCAAAAAAATGATTATTTTTTATATTAAATTTATATTAGTTCCAAAATTGTGATTTAAAATGGATTATCCATTAGAAGATAGTAAAATAACCATTTAAAAAAATACATCTTTTTTATTCATGAAATTAGATTTATTATTATCGTATACCTATCCAATATATTGGATGAGTGTTAAAAAAATATTGAATAAATATATAATATATATAAATTTTATTGAAAACATTAATAAAAAGTGGGTTTTTTAATTTATTGAGATAGAATTGTATTTCTAGGTATAAAAATAATTTTCATAGAAAATAAGTTTTGTTATTTTCAAATAAATCTTACATTAACATAAACTAATTAATAAAAAAAGATTTATTTTATATACATGTGTAAATCACATTTTAATAATTTATTTACTATAATTTGTAACTTCGAATCCAACATCTCAGATATAACTATAATAATATTTTAATAATAATATTAATAGTATCTTGTAGTCCATTAAAACTTGATTATTCATGTAATACTAGCAATTAATGATCCTTTATATTGTGTGTAATACAATCCATAAAAAGAGTTGTGTGTGCGTTTTGATAATACAATTGTTGTGTGTAGCACAATATTGACTTTGTTTTGTGTATAACACAATCCCCATGTACTAATTTCTTATAAATGAATCTATATTCAGTGTTGCATAAAATGAAAAATATAAAAATGTTAAATTAATTTGAAAAATAACAATTCTAAAAATCTCGGGGTGTGACATTCTAATCCTCTAAAAAATAATTTCACCCTCAAAATTCATTTGGGTTATTCTTATTTTGATACTTGAATGTTCCTTTCATATAAAACCACATCATAAAAATGAATTCAAAAACAAACTTCAAAAAGGAAATGTCGGAAACATGCCACTTACCGAAGGTAACTCATAACTAGGTTCCTAGATAGGAGAAAATATGTGGGAAATGAATATTGGACATAGAATAAAAGATTAAAAAGTTATATATACTGATAAATATCATTGATCAATAGAAATTGAATAATCATTGTAATTATAAGGTCTTCATTACCTTAAGTCTATGATAATTTATAAGACAATCATTTTCACAGAAATAGTGCATTTAGGATATATAATTTCCAATATTATTTTCTTATAGTTTGAGGTTTCATTTACTATCTTAGTTCATATGTAAATATGCTTAATTTATTTTATTCCCCTTCATATACATAATCATAATTTTTTGTTGTGACTTTCTCAATGTCCATTACATCTCATAATCTATGAAATGAAAGAGAATTTTCCACTCCTAAAGTACTAATAGATTATGAGGTCCATGATAATTACTCACTTTTCATTTAGATACCATCAACAAAAACTAGTTAGAACAGGTTATCCAATATGAATAAATCCTCAAGTAGTGAGATAATAATTTAATCTCAAAAAATTCATCTAATGTTTAACATGAACTATCAATAAATATTTAACCATATAAGTTTACAAATGATGGAAATAAAAAAACATTAGCAAGAAGTCCAAAAAATCACATTAAAAATCATCCCCAAAATATCACAAAGTTATTATTGGTTATCACATTCCACACCTATGAATACCCTCATCATATATTCTCTTAATTCAGGGTAATAACATGAATTACCCTAATATTTTTGAAAAACATGCATGATTCATTATTCTAAATATAACTAGGTATATCCATTAAATTGAAGATGTTATAAAATAAATACATAATTAAATAAAATACTATTAAAAAAATAAATAACCGATTCTAGGTTTATTATTACTATCAAATTTACTTTATCCATATCAATCATCTCTTTAACCAAGTTAAACACTATTTTCTGAATATCTAGGAAAAATTAAGGGTTACCTTCCCTTAATAAAACTATAACATTTCCTTTAAATACCTATTATAGTTCATCAGTAACATTAAATATATTTTTTAAAATAATTAATTGAAAACAAATACTCCATGATTCATATAACATGATTCTTGAATTCCTATACATAAACACTTTAATAATCCTACATTATTCTTGAACCATTACTCAGGTTTCATCATCTTATACCATAATACCCATTTCCTAGAATATAAAATATAGATCATATCTTATGGTTTTTTCAACCTCAATATAATCATTATTATTAGGTTTAATATAATAATACTGGAAGAACATCTCATACCTTTCACATATCCTTTATCGTCCCTTTATCTACTATAGTATAACCAATAATCATGGACCTTCCCAATTATATTTGTGATATTTCCACTTAATAAAACGATTTCCATCACTTTTATACATTATAAATATAAAAAATTCAATTTTAACCTAGTTCCTTCTTGTTACTGTTATTGAATGAAACCAGAAACCATTGGTTGAGAAACAATTATCATACAATAGAACCACATAATCCTAATAAAGGAATTCTAGGATGTCTAAATAATCACAAATAATTATTTAACATATAACAACATAGTTTTATCCTTTGTTATTCATAGTAATATTTTATTTAAAACCATCATTGTGGGTTTTAAATAGTCTTTGGATTCCACAAGCATATCCCCTGATAGTGTCAAACAAGATGTATAATAAGGCTCATTTTTATTCACTAGTTCCTGATCAATTCTACCTCAATATTGTGTTTTACAAGTTGTTAACCCTATGTAAATCTATTTTTGAGCCACATCTAGATGTTGTATATAGACATAGATGTATTTCTACGAATCCACATGATCTATCCTTTACAAATATTCCATGACATTTTCCTACACTTTAACTCATTATTAGACTTCAACTTGGAGATATCCCTTGACATATACTTAGAATAATCCCTAGGTATATCACTAATGTTTTTTTCATCATAGTTTCCATATCTTGACTAAACAAATTCTTTGATACCAACTATAGTGACCCAATATTAAGAAATATTGATGTTACATCATTCTAGATAAATATTCTTCAAATTAACAAAATACATGCATAAGGACTATAATAGTTTAGTGACTTTGGAAACTTATAACACATTGATCTAATTTGGTAAAATATCTTAAAAATACCCCCTAAATATCATCCCTTTTAGCAATCCTACTTAAAACCGTTATTTAAAACCTAGGGAAAGGAAATATAAGAATGGGTTGAGCCCAAATGATCAGTAATGGTAAATAAAGGGAATACATAAGAATAATATGAACACTAGGGTGTGGTAACATGATCATATCATTTTTAGATCATTACATTTATTTCAAGGATATAAAACATGAGACACGTAATAAATATTGGTAGTTCATAATACATAAATCATAAGATAATCAATAACATTAAATACATGATTATATCATAGGAATAATACATATAATTTTATTAAAACACTTAAACGTGTAATATCAATCAATATAAGTCATGGGTAATAGAAAAAAAACATACCAGGGATCTCTATGGGGACTACACCTACTGGCCAAGACACACCACCATCACCAGTTGCAGTCCTTTCCTTGTAGTTGATCAGGTTTCCCCATATTCCCATAGTGGATCAGGATTCCCCATCACCCCATAGTGGATCATGTTTCCCCATATTCGTAGATTCGATCGAGTTTCTCCCACATTCATAGTGATAAACCCATCCAATTGATTCCCATTATTATCTACTTAGATATGAATCTTTAAGAAATTAATTGGAGAGAAATATAGGTCTCGCCCTAATCATATTTAAATTACACACACATGTGCAATTAAATCATAAAAATTCATATCATAACCCATGAAATGAAATTGGAGTCATAAACATGAAATAATATCTCAACCAGTATAAAAATATAGATATCATAATAATTCATTAAATACATAGCCTATTAGAAGAAGGGGATTTTATAAGAATATAACCCATGAAAAAGAAAAATGTTTCATAAAATTTATTCCTTCAAAAAATAAGCCTTTCAGATAAAGAATATTAATTGAAATTTTGGATCATTTACCCATAAAGGAATGAGTTCCAACAATATCAGTTATCATATATGAAAAATAATTTTGAAATATCACATGAATAATTTTTTTTAATAAAAAGAAATTTTATTTGAAAATCATTTTTATAAAACCATTTTGAAAGAATATATTTTCTTAAATAATGTTTTATAATTTCATTTAAAAAAAATCTTGTGGAAATATGTTTTCCTCGTTTAAAATAATCTTATTAAAAAATAATGCATTTTGAAATCATTTTTATTTTAAAATACATTCTAAAACATATAAAGGAAGATTAAAAATATTTTTGGAAACCTTTTTTTAACAAACATAATTTGACAAAAACACAGAGGAAATCATGAACAAATTTTGGAAAAAAAATTCTAAGAACATACATTGAAAACCTAACGAATTTATAGAAATAATTTTGGAAATCCATTTCTCGAAAAATATAATTGAAAATATATAATGAAATGTTTAAATCATTGAAATTATTTTCATTTAAAATAAACTTTTTAAAACATAAAAATGAATATTTGAAAACAAAATTAAATTCAAAAAAATCCATATTATTTCGTATGAATTTTCATTAAAAATAACCTTTAGAACATAAATATCTAGTCATCATGGAAATGATGGTTATGATGGTGGGTAACTCTAATCAATCTGAACATTCCTTTTGCAATATAAAAGTTTAGAATAGTGACTGGATCAGAAAACAACAAAGAGATTACTTTTTAAAACTATTTATTTAAATGTAATAAATGGATATAATTTTCCTTTAAACATCATAAGATAATATTAATATAGTTTTTTAAACATTTATAGAAAACAAATTTTTGTAAGAACATAGATATGTGACTGAAAAGAAGAAAAAATGACTAATTTTTAGCAAAGGATTTTCTAAATCTTATTTACTATCGAAATAAGGAAAATTTGTAACAATACATTAAGATATAATGTATAACTATATGAAATGAAAATTAATGTATTCTCATGAGATATGGATCATAATATTTAATCAATAGAAGCATATTCATGAAGAATCCCAATAGATGATGAGATTTTAGCAATAAAATATTATAACATTGGTATCTTTTGATCATAATACCATTAAAGAATAAAAATAATAATGATTAAAATATCACGAAAATAATTATATTCATGATATACCATTTCTATGTTCATCATATAAACACCAATTAAATTATAGGCTAATAACAGGTTATGTATCTCAAAGAAGGAAAATTGAGACCTAATTAGTTTACCGATTTTGTAACTTTTGAGCCATAAACCCCATGAATGAAAGATCGTAAATTGGATATTTAAATAATCATAAATTTTATTATATTAAAAATATAATAGATTAATGGTAATTATATAGAATCTATAAAAAATAGGAGGTTAAAATGGAAAATCATGTCTTATGGAAAATAAAAGTGAGACGTGAAAACCCTTACCTAAAGTCCTGAATTTATTCATACACAATCGAACCACCTATATAATAACATTATTTTATTATATATTTTTCATAGAAACACAATATTTTATCTAATACCATATAAAACGTTCTAATGACTTTATATTACCTTTTTAAAAACAAAATCATGTTCATGTTTTGTTTTGGGTAATATCCTCTTTATTTTGCATATATGTTTTTACTTTTATTTCTTAATCTTATTTCATAGATCATTATTTACATATTTTAAGAATTTAAAATATTATATTAAAATCATATATATTTATTTTATATTTATTTATAATATTATATATAATATAGAAGTATGAAATGGTATACAATATTCATAGAGACGATAGGTCGTACAAACGCATGAATGTTGTTTCTATTTTATTATTGTATTAAAAGGAAGAAATTAATATATATATATATATATATATTATAGTCAAATTATCAGTAATCTTTCATATATATCATATAATTTCACTAAAATATTTCTTAATATATTATATGTAATGTGTGAATGAATCACATCGCTTTTAGGAGGCGGTAGTCCACACTTCCCCAGATGAAATTTTCTTACATAAAAATAGAAATCATCGAGGTATGTGTTATAAAATAGTTAAAGATTAAGCAATACATCATAAGTATCATATATATCATATAAAAACATATTTTACATCATATTTCTTAACCATTAGTGGAGGTAAAGGAAAAATGAACAACATCTATTTTGAGGAGGTAGTTCATTGTATAGGGGAACAGTAAGCTTATTACCCATTAGATATAAGTGCGTGTAATTGATGGTATGAAATAAAAAATTAAAATAAATAAATATATTTAAGATACTTATATCATCATATAATCATTTAATAAGAATATTTTAAGGGGTTTATACTGAAAATAAAACAAAGGATTTTGAGGAAGGATGTTACCTCTTCTTTGTGTAACTCATCTTGGTTTTCACCAAAGGAATCATTTGGTTGAATTTATTTCAAAATGGATGAATCAGGGATTAATGGAGTGATTTTGGTATTTTATTTTAGATTATTATGGGTGAGGTAAACTGCATTATAGGAGTGAATAATTTTGAGTGGTGAGTGCCTATTTATAGTGGAGGAGAAGTGGTATTCTTGTAAATTTTTGAAAAGTAAATTTCACCCATGTTTTCCCATTGAACAGTGGCTCTAATATAATTCAAACCCAAATAAATGGAGTATAAGGTAGAAATATGGTCACAAAAGGGGGTTTATACAATTTCTAGGTCATTTTCCCTTAAATTTAAGGTTTAATGTCATGTAAAGATTCTTTTTCTTTTAATCGTTGTAATTAATTTTAATCCATTTAACTATTATTTTTGTTAACAAATAAGTTTACCTTATTATAAATTATAAATTATTCTGATTCAAAATATTGAATACATTTTTCCAAATTAAAATCGCATAATTGGATAAAATTAATTTAAATTTAATCTTGCGGATGGGAGGTCAAAGTTTATTTTTAAAGTTAAACTCTTCAAAAGTTTGGTTTGTTATTATATCCAATTTTATAGTGAATATTATTACGTTGGTCTAAATAGTATTAATTGATATATATTTAAATAATTTATCTTCCAAACCAATCAATAATTAAATTTACCCTTGTAAATAAATTAGATGAAAAAGCTGTTTTGGATTAAATTCAATATTTTTTATTATTAATTTAAAAACGAAACTTCTCATAAAAATAAAAAAATCACCCTAAACTAATATTTAATTTTATTTTTTAAAATGGTTTTTTTTCATATTAAATTTTAAAAATTTCTAAAATTTATATTTTAAATAATTTGTCCATTAAAAGGTTGTAAAATTAATTTTTAGAAAAATAAATTTATGGTTAAAATTTAATATATTTTTATATTATACCTATTGAATATTTTGAATGAGTATAAAAACACTTATTCAATATATAATATATAAATTTTATTAAAATAATGAAAAAAAAATATTTGTTTAATTTATTGAGATAGAATTTTTTTACGTACAAATATAGTTTTCTTGGAAAAGTGATTTCATTATTTTCAAATAGATCTTACATTCACTTATAAAAACTGATAACCAAAGGATTAATTTTATATAAATGTGTATATAATATATTCAAAAACAAGTAAATATTATTCTTAACATCGATTACATCATCTAGGTGATAGGTATAATAATATTTTAATAATATTATTAATTTTATCATGTAGTCTATTTGAACTCGACATTTCATGTCACAAAAGTTGTCGAAGGAACATGCTATTTGGTGTAATACAATACAAACATTGTGTACCATGTGACTCAAGTTGATCTATGTCTTTTATGTATATAAATCATGACCTGGTGTTTTTTTATAACACAAACCTAACTTAGTGATTTCATAAAACAAAATCCATATTCATCATTGGGTGAAATGAAAAATTTAAGAAATATTAAATTAATTCAAAAAAATAGTTTACAAAATCTCAGGGAGTGACAAAAATCATCACAAGATATATTTATTAAAAATTAAAAATTAATATATTTATATGTAAAAATTTTTATATTTAAAATTACAGAAATTGTAAATTGAAAAACTCGATATGGTTATAATTGTATATTTTGAATTCTTAAAAAAAATATAAAAAAACTCTAAAATAACATGATATTGAAAATATTTTAGAATAAGTTATATTGAAATTTTTTATATATAGATAATATTTTCCCAAACTGATTTTACTATGATGATGAGTTTTATTATTCAGTTTTATTGGAAGGCTAAATTAGGGGGGCTCATGCATTAATGATTATTTATCCTATTCAAATCTACATAAACTATATTTTTTATACTAAGGTAAATAATATTTTAAAAATAATTAAATATATATTAATTTATGATTTCTTCATTTTGTGTCATTATGTTCACTGGATATTTTAAATCTTATATTATGATAAAATAAGATAAAAATTTTATATTGAATAATGTTACAAATAAGGGTTTCTTATTACCTTTTTTTCTATGTATTTTTATATAATTAAGAAAAGATTAAATATAGTTGTATGTATTGGTGACATATTAAAAAAATATATATCAAATTATATAAAATATCCCTAATTTTCGGATGATCGATTGAAAAAATATAAATATTACACTAACATAATTATAGTTAGAATAGATAAATAAAATTTCGTTACTAAATAGTACTATTTTATATCCATTCATTAAACAGTTTAAAAAAATTAATGAAAAACAATGTAGTCACTCATGTAAGGAAGAAAATATAAAAACCCCATTAATATAAGGTTTAAACAATTTCTTTATCATCTTAAATGTTTATAAATTCTATAATTCATATATACATATATAATGGTGAAATATATAATTAGTAAAAGTAATAATTTATATTGACTTGTAAATATCACCAATATTGATATTCGAGATAAAACGTCAGAACATTTGATATTTTGGCGCAAGTTATCGCATATAATTCTAGGGAATTTGATAACTATAATATTTATGTCATCATATTTTGAAAAAACTAGATCACAAAAAATCATTTAAACACAAAATAATCATATCATTACTGTTGAAGAAATGATATATTATAGTTTTTTGATTTAAATTATAAAATTCCATTACCCTGAACGTTTTTTAAATGTATTATTCAAATTCAATTGGTTAAATTTTATTTGAGGATTAATGGGTGATTTATTACAGTAAATTTTTTTTAAATTTTATTGCTTGGTCGATACTCGCAAGCATGAAGAAAACGATCCATACATATTAGAATAACATGAAAAATGACATGCTATATCAAATTTTCATTTGATGATATGTGAATAATAGTTCTGCACATAAAATAAAGGTATTTATTTTATATATTTCATCCAATAGTCCGTTGGTTATATTTTTTATGAACATATATAATATATATTAATTTATTTATTAATGAAGCTAAATTGGTATATTAAATGAGATGCATGGATATGGATTCATGATGATAATAGGAAAAAACATGGATATATGATTTTAATATTTGGTTTAAGAAGAGAAAAATATACATGCCTTTATAGAAATTCAATGGATACACTACGAAATGACTGGAATTATTTGGTTATGTGTTAACAAAAGGGTTTTATAAAAATAATTATAGCCATTGTAGAAGTGTATTGATACAATAGGAATAACACATGGAAATAAAATGTATTGAAATTTTTGGGTCAGTGCAGTGTTGGGAATGGATGATTAGATTCAACAGATGTTGGTCATTATGATGGGCCACAATAGAGCACTAGCCCCCATTAGTCTTTAATGTCTAAATAAAATAATTCTCAAGATTAATAATTGATCAATAATACAAGTCATTTTATTATATTGGATAACTTAATATATGGATACCATTTGATTTCAAAATGTGCATGGATTTTAAAATAAATGACACTATTTTCATCTCCTTCAACAATTAACAACTTTATAATGTTTTCATGATGAATGAAGAAATTCAAATTTGGTCAAATTGAAATAATTTATGATGATTCACACATATTGATTTATGATCAAAATAAATGAGTAAATATATAAAAAACATATATTCACATGAAAACCCAAATAAATGAAATATTTTTATGATGAAAAAAGAAATTTTATTCATGTGGTTATTCATGTGTTGTGGAGAAAAATAGGAGAATGGGTTTATTAACACTGAATAAGGGGCCATAGTGTGTAAAAAATAGAAGAGGTTGTCACCAAATCATGGTGTATGAGACCATGCTAACAGTTATTGGAAAAAAGTGATTTTTTTTTCAATATGTCTAAAGATCATATTTCTGGTTTGGTACTTTATCAGTGAAAAATAGGTACAATCATTGTGAGTGTGGTGGTCATCCTGGATGAATTTCACTCTTTTTTTAATGATCATGTAAATTTATCATAAGGGTATGGAAAATAATTCACCTAAGGATCCTTACATATGTCTGTAAAAGTTTGTTTTATTTATATAAAGATATCCTATCATACCTCCATATGGGTAAAAGTAATTTTTTGATTGACATATTATAAATTTATCCAATAAGTAAGGTTACAATTTCAAACACATAAGGGTTGATGATAGTACATAAATTTAACAATTGGTTTGATTATGTTCGATCCAAGAGATTTCATAGAAATGGAATCCATATTCAATAAATTCCAATAAAGATATCATTACATGATATTTGGAAAGATAAATAGAATCACATGGAAATGTCTTCAAGAATCATAAATAAATGTTAGAAGATGTAATTTTAGAGTGTTATTTCAGGTATTTTAGTTGAATTTTCTTTGGGTATTATGGTATAATATTCAGAGACTCTAAATATAGTTTCTTGTGTTTTTATGATTAAAATAACGAAGACTGTTGTGCATTTAAATGAATATATTCATAAGTATTAAATTAATTTATAATTAAATGAATTGGTAAATGGATAAAAAAATTATGTTAATATATTTATTTATTTTAACACATCTAGATTTTCAGAATTTTTTTTTCTTCGAATAATTGAAATTTCATTGATAGCTTATTTGGAAAGAAATAGCGAGATTAGATGAGAAGTAATATACTATTAAAATATTATTATTACCTCAATATTGGATTTATATCTACGAATATGACTAAATTAGTTGTAAAAAATGTATGGTTTACAAATTTATAAAATGAAGTCATTATTTATTAATTAATTAGAAATGAAAATATAAATTATTTGAAAATAAATGAGGTGATTTTCTAAAAAAAATTATTCACAATTTTTTTTATATTTATAAATTATTTTACTCAATACTGTTCAATAAATTTTAAAAAAGAACTTATTTTTTACCTTATCAATATTCTAAAACATTCAATAATATACTAGGGATAAGGTATGAATAATTCATGTTTTATGCAAAAAAAGTAATTTTTTTCTAAAAAGTTGTTTCTATTTAATTCTGGGAAATTACATTAAAATTAATTTCTAAAATTTATTTGTTTTTAATTAGATAAAATTGATTTCATATTTTTAATTGTTATGTTTAAATTTAGTAAATATACCCTTTTATGTTCTGCCAATATGAATAGTAACCATGGGAAAATTTTTCACATTGGTTAATGATAAATCATGGTAATCTAGATTTAAAATAATTGATATGGAATCATTTTTTATCATAATTATTATCATATAATTTTAATTCTAATCATATCACCTTAGTCTATAAAATGAGTTGTTTAATAGATACTTCTCCACGAAAATTACTTATATATTATTTAAATCAATGAATGTTACAAAATATTACTCTCTTAGTTTTAAATATCCTTTATGAATTTAATCAGGGAAAAACGAGTCAAAAATGAATCCTAATTCTAATTTTTCACATAATGAAATTTTATTTAAAATTTTATTTTATTTACAATTTTTATAAATTATATAATTACCTTATGTCCTTACACAATGCCAAAACAATATTTTTTCAATTAATAACATATTATATAAATTAATTTGAAAATATTAAAAGTGATATAATTTGAGAAATTTATAGTTTTACATGTAATATGTAGTTTTATTTGACATAATAGTGTTTTTTAAAATGGTTATATTTTAACTACAAATTTTTCTTAATATATTTTAATTCAAATTAAATGATGTAGCAAAATTGACAATAATGCTATTTAGTGAAAATAATAAATGTTATCAAATTATTCAAAAATCATTAAAATATTAAAATAAGGCAGGGTAGATAATATATGGTATAAAATTTCATAAATTGGCCATTTATGGGATAATATTTACCTTATAAGTAAACATTACAACAATTAATTTTGAAATTTTTGTTACCATATATAAAATTATAATAGCTTAGCTAATGGTAAATCAAAATTATATTGTTTAACATGACACATTTAGTTTTATAGATCATATTTTTTTGATGGTATATAATCCTTATATTACCATATATTTTAATTCCTATCTATTTGGATACATTTTTACTGATAATAAATTTATAATAATATAATGTTATGAAAAATTACAAAAGTGTCCCTCAACACAATTATAATAGAGAACCTACTCTCTCACTTAATTACACCGCGTTGGGCCTTATATCTCAATTATACTATAAATTTTTTTCATCTAATCATCCATATCTACATTATAGTGAAAATGTTATTCCCATAATACCAACCCCAGATGCCTTTTGAGAATATCCAATGGAGTTTTTTCAATGAAGAGGTAATCACCATAATCAATCACTTTCTTTTATAATAATATTTTACTCCTATAAATATAGGGTGTTTTTTTTAAAATAATAAAATAATTACCCTAAATACAAAAAATTATTATTATTATAATCATTATTAAAATAACATTATACAAACCATTTATAATCAAATTATAATAGAATGTATTGCTCATTTGTACGTATGACTATCGTCGCCACATAACGATACGATTAATTTTTCACCTCTATATTTTATGGATGATTATTTTCATGACATTAATGTTTACAAATTATGTTTATGAAATATTATATTTATTTAATTTTAATATCACATCTACCAAATTATCATCCATTTCATTTAGAAATTATAATTCCCTTTGTACGTATGTGTGGACTACCACCTTCATGGAGTGACGTGATTAATTATTCATTAATATTTTAGTATGATGGTAATGAGTATTAATTTAATTATTATATATGGTAAATATTATATAATAATGATATTTTAAAGGTTTTTTAATATTTACATTTCATTCAGTCCATTTGATAAAAAATAGAAAACATCGTTCATGTGTACCTATAACATACCATCTCCATGAACAATATAATTCATTTTTATACCCAAATTTTATGGATAAATAAGAATATATATATATATATATAAATACATATATATATATATATATATGATGAATTTATACTATAATTATAAAATGATTAAAATTATTGAACTATGATAAATGTACAGGGACCAAAATAACCAAACCAAATCTTAAAAGGAAGATGAAGTAATTATCACTAGGCATACTTACTTTAATAAATAATTGTTAACAAATAGGTGATAAGTGGATAAAATAAAATAACATATGGTATGATATAAATGATTATATTTCTATAATAAGATGTAAAATAAAACTATATTTATTAAACAAGAGGTTATAAACTTTATGAAGGACATTTGACCTAAGGTGAGGGGTTTTATCTTACAATCTCATTTTTTATCAGGATTGCTAAAAAAAATTTTGAGGATGAAATATTTTATTATACCTATCAATAAACATATGGATTGACATATAATTCAGATATTTATTTAAGATACATGTTTTTTATTAATTTTCCTCATTTTATTAACTCAACAGACAAGAAATATGTTTTTATGGATAATTGACTTCACTTCACTCCTTGGTCAAAAAGCCTTTTTCATCCATATCCTAGTTTTCCTAAAATGATTAAAAGTAGTTTTTTTACTATTTTATGATGGATATTTAAATAAATTATTACCCACAATTTATTTTTAAAATAATTGTTTGATTTTAGTATTTTTTTGTTTTTTTAAAGAAGTTACTTTGTGAATTTCATAACAAAATATAGATTGAATATTAATTATCTTATACGGTATGAATGGATTTTATTTCCTTCATGAATATATTTTATTTGAAGATTCCATTACACATATAAGTGGTTATTTTTAATGTAAATTACTTACTCAATATTTATGAATTTTTTTAAGTGATTTAAATAAGAAAATGTTATTTTACTTAAAAAAATTAATGATTTTTTATTAGTATTTTTATTCATTAGAGACAAAAACCCTTGATTTAATTTAGTATTTTCTAGTTACATGATACAGGAATAAAATCTTATTATTATTTTAGATGTTTTATGAATGTAATGGATAAATTATTATAAACCACATTACTTTTACATGGGTTATACTGTGATGAAATAATAAAATGTTTAGGAAACCCATTTATTTTCTGGGGGTAATGCTATGATGTAATGTTTATTAAACGAATGTATTTTAATGGGTTCTTATATAATGAATGTTTTATCATCCTATAGAACACATATATATGATATTAATTATGGGATTAGTGGGACCTATATACCCCCTATGCCTTTGGTAAATTTTTATATCACATGGGATACACAATACTGGAATGGGGAGTGGAACCATCTCAGTAAAGGAAATTGTCCACAATGATAGCCATGTGAGTGGAAAATGAAAACTATGATGGTTTTGGCAGTGGACCCATTCCATGATCAATGTTTTTTAAAAGAGACTTCAATACTAATGAAATGCTTCTCTATGCTTATGTGTATTCAACAACTACATGTATTATGATAATGATATGATCTCATGGACCATGTTATTTGATTATATTGCGACCCATGTCTTATAAATAGACAATATTTCATCCATGACTCAATATTATGATATATGATATTAAGGAGATGGTTTTAAGATGTCAAACTAATTTTCTTATACCATTTTTCTCATGTTATGATTATATAATCCCTAATATTTCTATTTTTTCCCTTAATGAGCATCATAGAACACCCTTAATAAAAATTATTTTAGTATGTTGTGAAGAAAGATTTTATATATGATATAACTGATATGCGTGATAGTTATAAAGACCTATGTGGATAATAATGCATAACTATTTTAAAATAGTTGTTTATGTTTCCCATCATCCAAAGATAATAAACCTAAATGATTTGGTTATGGATCAAAATATCATTTGATGAATAATCATCAACTAAGATATAATATATTTGTATGAAAAGATCTGGCCACTATATTTTTTATCATATCAATTTTAATTTCTTCTTTGGAAGCTATGATGATAAAACATTAGGGCGAAACATAGGAATAATCTAAATTACCAGATAGAAACAATTTTTTGGTAAAGATCATTTAGGGCCTAGGTCAATCCTATGTTTTTATAGATGAAGGTTTCATGATTTATACATACATTAATTCAATTTTCATGAATATATGGTTTCTCACTATGAATATTGTTTCCCACACTACGATTTTGGTTTTAGTACATGGTTGTAAGTATCTATTCTGGTTGTTTATCATTTAAAAAGAAAATTATATCAATTGTGGACCCTTATCAATAATACAAAGTATTGGGACGAAATTTACTCTGTAGTGTAGGATTAGTTGAAGAGATTATAACTCCATATTTATTTTCTTTTTATTATTCAAACTAGAATAGAGAAAGAATCCAATGAGTTAAAACTAAAGGAAGGTCAATCTGTTGGAACCTTTGAAAAAAAGTTTAAAAACATTTTACGTAATATTATACTATTATAATCTGAAAAGAAAGTACAGTTAGAAAATTTTTTAGTGTCTTAAAACAAAGTATCTAAATGGGTTTATTAATAAGGCACTACATTGTTGATGAATAAATCATTATATGTAAACTTAAAGTCGATATGGGAATTGGAGTTACAAAAAAATCTCATTGATTTGATAAGAAAATAAAAATGGAATTACAAGGAAATTATATAAACCATTGAGTGGATAATATGAAATTTACTTTAGGATCAAAATGCAATAGAAAACATATGAAAAATTTCCTTTATGTAATTGTTAAATATTTCAAGTTTGAAATGTACATTCTTTGAGAAATAGAATGTCAATGATATGGGAATATGTTAGTTAATCATGGGAATAGAGATAAATCAGCACAAATTACACAACCTACAATATAGTGTTTTATATTCAAGGAGTACAGGAGTTATTTTTACCTATCACCAAATCCTAAGGTTAATGATGTTGAAAAACATCAATAACCTCTTAATCCTATGTAAAAAGGGAATTTTCATGCAATAACTATTTCTGTTGAGTGGTACAATAATGACATGGTGAAAGGTACACATACCATCCACTCTATAATTTATAATATATTATTTGATTTTTGATCTACCCACTCTTTTAAATTTAAATTACATTATAATGGAATCATAGTACCACCTCAGAAATTATATATTGAGTTATCAGTAAAAACTCATAATGTTACGATGATCATATCCCATGTATATGATTCCTCTATAGTATAACTTTAGGGGAATATGTTTTCTTAAAATCTTGTCATTATTCCTCTTGTGTAATCCATTGTTATTTTGGGAATGTGTTTGAATTATTTATGTAACTCCAATAACAATTTTTGAGAATGGTATGTAATTTTTGATATTCTAAATCAACCTATGTTCGACTGTTATTTTGATCAAAAAAATAAACATCTAATTGAAATTACATCCATTGTATGGGTCCTGATCCTTATTCAAAAGATGGAATTTATCTTAATTGGTTGGGGAGAAACTCAACATCAAAAATACTCCTATTTTGTGGGAGTTTATTGATGTCTTCTTAGAAGAATTTTCTAGTCTTCTACTAAATTGTGAAGTCAATTTCTCTATAGAGCTCATACCTACTACTACAAATATTTCCCAAACTCCATATATAATATCTCTCATTGAGATTCATGAATTGAAGTATAAAATCCAATATAATATTGTTAAATGATTCATTCATCCATGTGTGTCACCTTAAGGTGATTTTTTTTTCATCTAAAATATTGGTCAATGCATCTCTTCATTGATAACTGAGAACATAAAAATACCTATATTTAAAACAAGTATCATAAACCTTATATTTATGGATTGATTGATAAACTACCTGGATAGAAATGCTTTTCCGAGATTAATCTTTATTCTAGATATCATCAATTTAGGGTCTATATGGAATATATTCCCAATGGAGTATACTGTACAAGGTATATAAGATATTAATTTGTAGTTATTCCATTTGGTCTTACAGATTCCCCTACTATCATCCTAAATTTAATGATGTTTTTATTTAGAGAATACCATGATAAATTTGTGGTATTATTTATGGATTTTATTCATATATATTAAATGATAAAGGAATGGAAGAAATAAAAATTAATTATTTTTCTAAAGACCATGAGGAAAGTGTATATTTTTGAGAAATTTACTGATTGAAAATTTGTTCTTCGGAAATTTTCATTTTAATGTCATCTAATCTCAAGTCATGATATACTAGTAGAACCTTCATGAAATAATGTTATTAAACATTGGCCATGATTGACCATTTTTACTAAGATCTATAGTTTCGTGGTTTGTCTTGATATTATTAGCACATTATGAATAATTTATTGAGTCAATAAAATCCATTCATAATTTTAACTCTAAAGGGATCCAAGTTCCTTTGGATGGATGGATGTGAGTAATGTATTAAGGAACTAAATAGAAGTTTTGTTAGTGACCTTGTTATTACAATGTCCTATTGTAGATAAATGTTTGTAATCTATAGTTATTCTTAAAGGAAAGGATCAAGAGGATAACTTGTTTAGAATTCTATGGTTATATATTATATCTCATGAGAATTGATGTTCCATGAGAAATATTACTCAAATACTAATTTGGAGTTATCTATTGTAATTTTTTTATTAATTATTTTGAGGCATTATCTCTATCAACAATGTTTTGATATATATACTAATCGTAAAAGATTAGTGTATATTTCCAATAAAAAATATCTTAACATGTTCCAAATAATATGGTCGGATATGTTTAATTATTATGAATTCCCAATACATTACCACCCTAGGAAGCTGAACAAGTCGATAGATTATCTGAGTCAAAATGATCGTGCTAGCTTGTCTATGGTGAGGATCACAGAAGATCCAATATTTTTAGAAAAGAAAAGGATATATCATGAAATTTAGAAGGAAGGGTTGAAATTTTACCTCTCCCATATGAGTTTTTATCTATCTATCCATGTAATTATTAAATATGTGTAGAAAGAAGATATTGAGATGGAAAGGAATGCGATAAATGTTATAGAGTTTAACCATTATTGAGAAGGAACAATATTTTTTTGGATTTGTGTATGTGTCCCTAAATTTATAGATATAAATAAGGAGATAATATATAAAGATCATAGTTCTCAATTCTCAATTCATTTTTAAATTACGAAGATGTATAAATATTTATATGATTATTAATGGTTGTATGGATTGAATAGTTATATTTAATTGTATGTTTCTCGATGCATGGTATGATAGTGAGTAAAGGCTAAGAGAAAGAAGTCTAAGGGGATGTTATAACCATTACCCATACCATAATAGAAATGGGAAAACATCCCAAAGTAATTTCACATCGGAGTCCCCAAAAAACGTAATAATTATATTTGGGTTTTAGATATTCACATTACAATGATAGTTCACTTTGTTCAATTAGATAAATATTTATTCTTTATCAACATGATTATTTATACAATAAGTATGTGGTAAGGTTGAATAACGTACCACTATCAATTTAATATGATTTGGATCTATGTTTTACTTCGATGTTTTGGAGAAGTATTCAGTACGATTGGGATACACGGTTAGGTTTGTGCACTTCTTATCTTCCTCAAATAGATGTCCCTTATAAAAGGACCATTAAAACTCTAGAACTTATGTTTATATCATTATCTAGGGATTTAAATGGTAATTGGTATCAACACCTTACATTGGTGTAGCTTTTATACAATAAAATCATTCACTCCCTCATTAAGTTGGATTCTTATGAAGCCCATTATGATAGAAAGTGATAAAATCCAACATAATGGAATGATGTTAGAACATGAAATAAGTTGTGACCTAATGTTTTTAAGGAAATGTAGGATTCTGCTATATCTATTCAAAAGAACATAATATCATATTAGTGTTGAAAAAAACATAATATTTACAGTCATCAAGAATATATAGAGTTTGAATTTTGTGACAATTTATTTCGATAGATATATCTACAGAAGTGGGTTATGAGATTTTGAAAAAAGGAAAGTTAATCCATTAGTATATTAATCCTTTTAAAATTATTGATAATATTGGGATGGTACTTCATTGATTGGTGATGCCACCTATTCTCTATCAATTTCATTATGTATTCCATGTATCTCTTTGGAGGATGTACATACTTGATCCATCACATGTATTGAACTGAAAGATCATAACACTTGAGAATGATATATCTTATGAAGAGTAGATATTAGAAATTGTAAATCATGTAGATAAAGTGCTACCAAACAAGACCACTCACTTGGTCAAATATTTATTGGGAAACAACCAATTTGAGAAAGATATGTGGGAATCTATGGATATGGCAAGGTAAAAATATCCCAAATTATTTGTATCATTGAAATGAAATTTTTGTGGATAAATTATTTTAAGGGGTACAATGTAAAACCCCTATATTTTACAAAATATTTTTCTTCAATAAATTTAATTTCTTTGATAGATTTAATTACACTTAATTACATGTTTAAACGAACAATGATATACTATTAAATTGTCATTATAATCTTTTTGTTGGATTGGAGGGTATGAATATAAATAACTAAATTATGAAAAATTATTTTAACACATGTATTAAATTAATCAATTAGTTATTAATTAATTATAAATTAAAATAAAAATCATTGGAAAATAAAAGAGAATTTAAAAAAAAAATATTTTTAATCATGGCATGTATTTTTATATTAACAAATTACCTTAATAACTATTTATTAATTATTGTAATAATATATGTATATTATTTTATTGATAAATGTTTTTAACATTCTAAAAATATTTATCTAGAAATAGGATAAAAAATACAATTTTAAGCTTAAAATATATTTTTTTTATTTCTAAAAAGTATGTTTTATCAGATTCGACACTATTAATTTAAAATTAATTTCTTCAATTTATAGGTATTAAAGTCGATAAAATGAATTGAATTTTTAGAATTATTATGTTTATATTTGGAAAATGTGGCCCATATATTTTAGTTCAATATGAATAGAAACCATGGTAAAATTTATCATATTGGTAAATAGTGATTTAGATTAATCCATGTTGAAAATAAGTGCTAAGGTGATTGATTTTAATATTATTTCTTATTGGATAATTCTAATTTGACACTTATCACTATGGTATATAAATTTATTAGATTAATATACACATGTCAATGAAAATGACTTATATATTTTTTAAACCAATGAATGTTATATAATGTCACTTCCTTAGAGTTAAATACACATTTTATGTTCACATAAAGGAATGAAATAGTAATGAATTAATCACAATAATTATATTTTTAATAATGGTATTATATTCATGATGAGAATTTATTTATAATTTCTAAGTATTATCTAGATTTCTAGGACAGATATAATATGTTATATGTATATAATTCTTTTTTCACACTAACCCAATAAAAAATATTATTTTAAATTTTAAAAAAAAAATTATTTAATGTTTCTATTAATTGAAAAAATTCTATATCAACATTGCATAAGAATTTATGGTAATTATTTCAATAATAAAAATTAGAAATATATTACCATGAAACTAAATAAATAATTATGTCAAAAAAATTTATATTTATTCTTGATTATTTTTTATCCTTATGATAATATATAAAAAAAATAAAATTTGAAGAGGGGCATTTTGGCATTTTATTTATATAAACTAATAAAAACGCCATTTCCAAGTTCAAATGGATACAAAATTAAATATACAAAAATTTTGGATTATTATAGTTCAATTAAGCCCCTAAAATAAAATACATATAGGTCTTTCGTTGATTTTTAATTCCTTGTTATATTAATGTTAACCTTAATTTACCAATTATCCCATTACTATTGCGATAAATTTTACCATAGTTGATATTTGAAATGCACAAAAATAAATGGGTCCTATTAAATAAATTTGGACTTATTTATTTCAAATATGGTATCCAATTTCTGGGATTCAGTTTCTAAAAATGGAAAATTAATTTATTATTAAAACACTAAATTCCATAGAAAACATTATTTCTGAAAAATGAATTTTTATGTATTAAAATGTTTCTATTCTAAATAAAGTATAAAAATCATTTAGAATACGAAAAAATGGATTACTAATAATATAATTAATATAATATTTCTGTGACAAAATTTTAAAATAAAATATAACCTGGTAAATTCGTGAAGAAACAAATAGTTTAAATAAAAATCAGTATTTTTCCAATATCTTTTAAAAATAAAATATTTCAAAAAAAATTGAAAATTAATCATAATGTAATTTTTATATGAAGATAATAATTTAGTTAATTTAATAAAATATATTGTATAAAAATGGAAACAAATTGACCATATTATTTTATTATTTGAAGAAATAAAAAACATTTTTTATGTAAACATATCTCAGAAGAATAAAATGACTTTACCAAAAAATGTTTGTTTATTTCATAGGCATTAATAAATACAGTTATATTTAGTATAACCTTAATATATATTTCATGACATGGAATTTCTTCTTCATACCTTCCAAATCAATGTTTAGGTTATAATGGTCATATTTATATAATAATATTACATGGATTCTTTAGGCTTAGTGTTGCATGTTTTATACACTATCAGAAATAGTGTTATTAGAAACTCAAGTTATAAAATTATAGATGACTATTGAATTGTTAATGCATTATTTATGAATCTATGTGTCTATGATAGGTGAGTTCCCCTATGCATCTAGTGAAGGATACAATGTTGGTTCACGATTTGGTTATTTAGATGGTATCTATGCTATGTACCAAGATCTTTAAAAATGAAACATTTCTAATCTTCTATAATAAAAATAAACCCCCATCTTCCTCACCCCTCCCCTCTCTGGTGAACCTATTATCACACACTAGGGTAGATCCCCACATGTTTTCCTGTACATCATTCTCCCCTCCAATTCAGGCAATTCTTCCCACCATTTTTTGTTATAATGTCTTGGACCCAGTTAGCTCATAAGTTACTGAACTCGATTGCCCAATTTTCCTCAATAATTCATCCATGTAAACTAGATGATGTGAAATTGTAGTTAATTTCTAACATTTTATAATGGGGATACTATACACTCATGCTTATATTGTAGAATAATGGTATAATAAATGAAAAAAACAAAAAAATATTTATAATGGAAACAGTGGGATAAAACCATTAAAATAAAAATAAATAAATAAATAAATATCCAGTATCATATAAAAATGACGATGTTATGATTATATTGAAAAATAGGGGATACAATGGATAAATTGTGGTGGGCTTATATAACATTCTATAGAAAAATAAACAAAACACCAAAATATATCTCCACTATAATTGTGGTAAAAAGATAAGTCTTCTTCTCTCGTGATCTATACTAGTATATAAATTCAATCATCCATATGTGGGTGCATCCCAAAGTCCATACCTACATCCAAGAGGCCTTTCTAGGTACCAATCTGATGTATGAACATATTTTGAGTAAAACTCAGTAGCCCACCAACAATTATGTTTTGAACTATATAGTCTATGAATATACAATGATTAATGTGTATGTAATAATCCATTTAGGAATTTAATGAAAAAATAAACCATTTTTGTAGGGGTTCCTCATTGGACACCCATCTAACACTACCTACTTCATCCTAATATATAATATCTCTGATAATGTCATGTTCTACATTTATATTATAAGTCGAGGAGTCAAGGTGTAAAACCAAGTCATCTATGTGATAATTATAATACAAAAAATTCCACAAATTCCATGGATTTTTAGTTTTGTAAATACAGTGAATTACCAAGGATAATACACTCAGTCATTCATAGTAATAGTAAAATATTATTGGATCCCTAATAACATGTCCCACATATCCTAGATGTTATACTTTAATTTATCCCAAGCTAGAAACCAAGGTTGTTTGTAATATCATGTTGAATCCAATGATAATAATCTAAGGAATTAAATTTAGTTAATTATTGGAAATATAGGTGAACCATCAGAAATTATTGAGTGCTTTAAAAACCCAAATACATTGGATGAATTAATTGTGTCCATTCACATAGAAAATACACCAATGAATCAATTGTATTCTCATGATACCATTCAAGGAAAACCCCAATGGGATCACTTACGGAATTCCAAACCTTTAAAATTTAACACTTGTGACTGTAATCAAGCATAATATAAAATATTAAAATGTGTCAACAAAGATAATAATATCCAAGGTCACAATTTATAATTAATCAAGTTATAGGTGACTTGTTCATACCATCCACCATTCATTTAAGTTATTTTTTTATTTCATTTATATAAATAAGTCTACTCACCTCATTAGGAATTTTAATTTCATATCCTAGAATTAGGAGGCCTAAGAAGTTATAATTCCATTTAATTTAATTATACTAAACCATTTTTTTAATCCAACCAAAAAAATTCCTTTATAAGGGATTAAATAACCCAACTAAATGGTTGTTTTGAATTTTTTTCAAGGAATAGCACAAAATATCATTTAAAGAAATACAACCTAAAGGGTGGTTCGCAACAGGGTACACAACCTCCAATGATGATAATTTGGGTTCAAGGAAAAACTATTCATGGTGGAACAAAATTATTGAATAAATTATACATTATATGGGCGTTGAACAATAATTCTATCATGAGAAACTATAAGACATAATATAGTTTTCTTGACATTTAGGGGAAAGGGGCTAGACCACATTCCATATACTATTAGTAGATTCCTCATCCATTATTAGCATTTAATTGGTTCTAGAATATAGAAAATTTAATAAATACAAATACATCAAAAATATGGTATATTTTCTTGCATTGATTTAGTATTTGATACTAAAAATAAAATGAATAAAGGAATTAATTTGACTCATAAACATACCGGGGGGGATCCAACAAGATGAACTCCAATTCAATCAAATGATTTACAGTTATGTTATCTCAAATCCTAGAGGATATCCATGGGGGGATCTCTCAAAAGAGGTTTTTTTGTCCATAAAGAAGAATAATAGAAGTGATTAAGGCTATAAATCAATCGGGATGAAAATTTAATTTTCCCATATTTTAAGAAATATGACATATTAATATCTTAAAAGAGGATTAATATCTTAAATACCCTCATGAAGGGGTATTCATGAGACACTTAATATGTAAGTAGGGTTCAAAATGTATACAAAAAATTTTAGGTGTAAATCATTAATTTACACCATAAATTTATTTTAACAATGGAAATTTTCTTATGAAAAACTCCACCTTCTCTACCTACAAATATACTCATCCAAAAGGCCCAATAACGAACCTCCCAAGTTACAAACAAAATATTACAAGGATCAAAAATATATAAAGAAGAATTTACTCGAAAAAATAATGGATCTTTTAACCTCCCCTTTCATAAAAAAGTCAACCCAATGTTTTTAAGGGTTTTTTTAAAATTATCTTATAATAGATGTGGTCACATAGGAGGTATGTCAACCACTCACTCCCATGTATTGTTCTGTACACATGCATGATGTCCTATAAATAATACTAGAGTAAGTCACTTTCCACGTAGATCTTATGTGCTAAAATCAATAATATGAAATGTGTACTCTCAAAAATATGCATTGATATCCAATTATACATCATCTGGCTGAAGGATTTGAGATGTGTTTGAATAATAACGACATAACTAAGAAATATGAAAAATGTTGGGAATCTCCATATATCATTGAGGTAGTTTCAACTAGTAATGCAATGGAATTAAACTCACCGAAATATCAAAAGATACAATAAATTGATGCAATAACATACCCTTACACTTAAACTGTCAATTCCCCAATACAATCACAAAACAATATAATACTCGATCTCCCACCTCACGATCTAGTGGTCGACAGTGAAGACAGACATAATATTTTTTCCAAATTTTTATAATAGCCATATACTTTCTAATAATATTTACCTTATATAAGGTATCATGAATGAGGTGAGATCCTAGTATTTTTTCCCTCTCCTATCTCTACTATTATATGAGAAAAAAACATGACCTATCGTATATGGCCTCATTAGAAACCATCTATATGGTTTCTAAGGAGATGATTTTATAAGATAAATCATAATTTGGTCGATGTTTCTCCCAATAACATTTAAAATCATGTAAACATTTCCCAGGTATATCTTTAAACACGTAAAATTTATGATCGGATGACGTATTGGTCTGAGGATGATCGGTTGTGCTCAGAACTACCTGTGGACCTAGAGACTTCCAAAACCCTAACCAGAACCATGACATAAAATGAGTATCTATATCTAATATGATGGTATGTGCAATCTAGTGAATGTTTATGATCACTCAGAAATTTATCCTCTGGAGAATGTATACTAGAATGGTCTCCTTAATAGTATTGATGTCGGAGACCTACCTCATCCAATCCACGATTTCCCATACTATGAAACTTCCATTAAGTGACAAACATAGACCAATCATTAAATTTATATTGTTGTCATATTTCCACTCATGAATGAGGAATGGTTTTAAAAGTCTTGTAAGTCCTTGGTGTTCATCCTTCAAATTCAAATGGCGGGAACAAAGCCTGGAATCCCTCTTTTCAAACCTGGATGCCAGTTCGGGCGGTGTAAATCACAATACATCAAGGTAAAACCTGAATATAATTCCCATGTATAGGCATGAGACTCTATCTTCAACTCCTCAAATATTTTTATGGGTAAACCAACATTCCCATGAATAACCAATATCTCATCCTCTTTAATAAATCAATCAGGAGATAGGCCCTCACATGAAACTTTCTCCACTTGGACTTAGTCATCAGGATCTAAATATAGTATTTTACTCACTCTATCAGTAATTCAATAACTCAGTCATAATGATGTCAGTTTAGGCTACCCATGATGTTCATAATCCTTTATTTTAGTCTCTTAAAATAAGGACGTTAACATCAATTCACATCTAACCACCTGAACAACTTGTGTTTAAGTCTTCCTACAAAGAGAATCATCCACTACATTGACGTTACAAGACATATAAGAAAGATAAAATTCAAATATGTTTAGGTAATCAACCCATATTTTTTTTCAAAGGTTCATGTCATGTTGGGTATATTTTTACATGAGGCTATATTGTCCATCTACACAACAATGAGGTATTTAAATAGATAGTGTCTCCAATAACAAAATTAAAGAATGAATTTTACTAACTTGATATCATATATTGGGAAATTACACTCATGAGGCCTCAACCAACAGGACTTGTACACTGTAACTTGATCTCAATACATCAAAACTAAACCCAGCCTAATCCCTGATGCCATATAATAAACCATATATCCTCTTAAATGATTACTTTTATTCAATATCAAATCTGTGTTAAGACTTATTTTCTAATCCGAAATGTATTTTTCACATGTTTTGTATCACATTAAATTCACAACATTATTTTTATGACCATGAGATATAGTACAAGGAGTGATAAATCATGTATAAAATTCCTATAATATATATCTAACACCAAGAAACATCGTAAATCAATGAAATTATGGTGATTCTCTTGAGAAACTATGGATCTTGCCTTCTTATGATCCATGGATACTCTTAATACCAATATTATGTGACCTAGGAAGTTTACATTTACTGATCCAAAAGCGTCACCTCATGATATTTGAATACAATATATTCTCTCTCAGTGTATTCAATATGATGTCAAGGTTTTTGTAATGATCATATTGAGTGTGATAATACACTAAAATATCATCTATAAAAACTACAATGATGGAAACCAAATATGGTTGGAAACCCTAATTCATTAGGTCAATAAAAATTTATGGAGAATTTATGGGACCAAACAACATTACCAAATACTAATACAATCTATATCCATCACATAATCCGATATGTGGTATTTATGATGGTCTTTCCCTCACTTGATGATTTCGAATCCAAAAATTAATTTTTTAGAAAATTCCCATTCCTAAAAAATGATCAGTGGGGTCTTTAATATTTGTAAGTGGAAACCATTTCTTATCATTAAGGTGATTCGAATAATTGTAATCTATGCAAAACCAAATGGTATAGTACAAATTCTTAGTGAAAAAAATGGTCAAATCCCATGGTGAAGTATTTGGTAATATAAACCCAATGGGATCGAAATCCTCTAACTCCCTCTTGAGATCCTAAAACCTAGAAGTAGCCATCTCTTAATGAGTAATGAATAAAACTGATGCTCTTGGAACAAGATCATTGATAAGATTCACCTCCCTTACAATAGGTATCCCAAATAAGTCTACTGGGAAGACATCCCTGAAAAGATCCTCAACAGGGGTTAAATATATATGTCACATTCCTTGTTCATATAGAAAGATAATAATAATATGGTTTGTTACTCCACTTATCTCACAACAATCGGGTCTAGATTAATACCCCTGGATATACCATTCACCCTTGTGAATATAATTATCACCTTCAGGCGATATAATGGACATTGCTAATGATAGAAATCAATATGATATTGAAATGGAACTAAAAATTCCATCTAATTAATTATGTAAACAAACTATTATCACAAGGATGAAGAACAACCATTCAAAATTATACCCACCTATCTCAAGGGGGAACTCCTTGTATCAATTTTTTATCACACTCGTAACAAAAAATAATGAGTCATTTATCCATAAACGTTAATAATTTTAATCCTAACAATTTCAATGAGAGAAACATATATAAAATAATGTGATGTGACTATGTAAAATAATTATAATACTAGAGTATAGGATACTAAAATTATACCTTTAATTGTAGAAGTATCAATAATTTCCTCCTTAGGAGTAGGTTACACTACATAAAAATTACATGATCCATCACCATAACATATAGCCTCCTACCCTGGGATGGCCTGTTATGTTGGAATTTTAGGTCCTATTTCTGGATCATTTTCCCACAACCACCTCCCTAGCCTAATAGTCAATTTTTAATTTATCTCTCAACCTTATGTGGATCAAATGATCTTTTTCTAGAACCTAAATTTGGTACAGATGCAATCTCAGTAGTCACTCGAGGACGGGTTCTAAAAACACACTGAAGATGCCCAATTTTTTCATAACCTAACAACTCAATGAGGTCGTTACTAAAATGGTTCTTTGGGTGGATTTTACTACCATTCTAAATAAAAATTATATCTCATCCTAGTAACACACTCTAGATATTGATTCCCTCATGATAATGTTAAAAAGGTGATTCCAACCACTGGTCGATGTACTACCATGTCTAGATATTGAAACTCTCGGTCCAACCTTCTTCATCGCTTATATTCCACTTATTAGTTATGTCATGGTTCACTATCCTAGAAACAGTATTTAATTAGATTATGCTCACATATTAACATATGGAATACACAAGACCATCCTCAAATCGCTTATCCCTATAAAACATGTCAACAAGGATATGAGTAAAAATATTGAATCTCTATGAAATGAGTGGAGTTGTCCATAACAAATAAATCTCCCCACTAGAAGTGTATAAAATCTCTAAATTAGTCTTATATCTGTGTCTTTGGAATGAAATAATCATAGAAGGCTTTCTGAAAACCCGTCTATACTATAACCAGTTGTAGGTTATCCTTGGTTAAAACATACCATTATATCTTAACTAATCCTCTAAGAATATACAATCAAATATTTTCCCTCTTTTAAAGAGGTGTATCTATGTGCTAAAATATTGATGTCATGTCATCTATCCCAGAATAAGTGTCTTGGGGACCATCTTCTCTTAAAATGGTAAGAGGGTTCTCCTGTCAGAACTCCCAATTCAAATTTACCATTGAAACTGAAGGATTTGGAGCTCCCAATGTAAACTACATGAGATGTAAGAAACCCTCTGGAAATATATAATTAGTTCAAATATCAGGATTAGTAAGATGTGTCATAGATTACGCTATAAGAGGTAATACAATTGGACTACGTACCACCACATCCAAATCATGGTCATCCCCATCCTCTTAAAGCACAAATCAAGGCCATTGTGGTGGAATTTATCTACAATGTCAAACACATTATTCAGAAAAAATATATAATAGAAATGATTTAAAATAAATTAATAAAATAAGTACAAAGACTTCCTATATAAGATTCAATAACCATATTCCTATTCCAAAAAACAATTCCAAGTGATAAAAAAGATCATAAAGGACTATAAGAAATACTCCCAACATCCCTCTATCACGGTTGGGTCAATAGAATGTTATTTGGTTAACATTAAAGGCCAGACTATATCAAGTTTCAATTCAATGATAAAATTTAAAACAACATTTAAATTTCAACTAGAATCCCCATTCAATAGAAACCATTTATTTTTAGAATTACTATTCATTAGTTTTATACATATACCATGGTTAAATTAGATGAGTTTCCATTCCCAATTTATAATGATTCAGCTTTATAAGTTACAATTAGAACATTATTTATTTGAAACTATATCTATTACATCAATCCTAATGATGTGAAAACCATATAATATATTTTTATTAGATGAATTAACATTCCCAATTTATAGATGTACATTCATCATAAATTAAAATTTTCTTTCATGTAATCGATATCAACAAATGATTCATCTTGTGTAGCCATGATGAAAATGATCAATCGTGTGTGAATTGGTTAATTAAGGTTCACCCTAAATCTATGTGGTAAAACATCATTTAGGTTGAGGAAGACACATTAATTACAAATTATTTGTCCTCTTTTTATATGAAACATTAGTCTAATTACAACTATCAATTTACTCCCCAAAAATATACACCATGCAATGCATGGGGTAATATAAACGTATCAGGTCATATGTGTGACATATAATTACTTAAGTTCTCATAATGATGCAAGAAAAAATATTTCATTTCCCTATCATGCCAAGGGTAAAATCCATAATAATCATAAATGACAGAAAACATGAGTGTCTCCCAATATTGAAATAAATAAAACTATTCTATCCTCAATTTAGAAAAATAACTTATCTCCTTGTAAACATGTAGTTTTTCCTATTTTTGGTTTATTCACTCTTAAGCAAAAGATCATTATGAAATTTTAACACATTGCTACTATGTTGTCTACTGACCCAAAATTGTAAGACAAAAGTAAAGGACCCTATGATACCACTTTTCACATCCTAAATCTGGTTCACTTATAAGTAACCAAATTAATTTGTCCACATGGCCTCATGAACACCACCCCTAATCCCAGAGGCATCCGACTAGTAGTGAGGGTCTAATGTGGAATAGTGGGTAAACTATACCCTCATGATTAGAGTGTAGTATACTGATATAATAAATTTTTAAACAGATGAAACATAATAATAATATAAACAAAATAATAGAACCATCCATATATATATAAATATACAAATCAATTTCTAGTATCATATTAAAATTTATGGTTTCATTATTATATAGAAAAAATGGGGGCATACAAGGGATACAAAGTAGTAGATGTATAGAACATGTAATAAAAAAGGAACAAAACACAAGATCAATCTCCCCTATCACGAAGAGAATTTGTTTTTCATTTTCTCTGACACTCTATCCTTGTATAGAAATTGAATTCTATATTTCTTGGTTCTTACCCTTATCCATATCATCAACTATAATCAATATATGGGTACCAATTATCTGTTTGAATAGGGTGTGAGTAACACAAAGTAATCCCCCACTAATAGTTTGTATAACTATGCATCCTATGAACAAATAATGATACATATGAATGTAATAATCAATGTAATCAGCAAAAAAACAAAATAAAAAACATTATTCTAGGTTCTCTATGGTACACCCTTACAGAGATACTTGATTTAACCAAATCCATAATATCTCTGAGCATATCACATTCTATATTTATATTTTTATGTCCAGGAAAAAAGATATATTACCAAAGAAACAATTTTATAATGAAAGTAATACGGTGTTTATAATTACTATAGATATTGAGTTTTGTAAGCTGGTTCAGGTTAAAATTGGCATAACCTCAGTATTTTACCTTATGGTGAAAACTACATGATCCCTAAGAACATGTCCAAGTTTTCTTTAGTTCTAGACAAGAAAGGATCGCAATATTGTAAAAAAGGTGGTCTATATTATCAAATCATCTCCAAGGAAAATCATGCATGGAATTTAACTTATTTTTATTTTAAAAACATTGGTGAACCGTCAGTTTTATGCCAAACTATTCACATCCATAAAACAAATACAAAATACTTGTGTGGTCATTCACTTCATAGAAGCATCAATGAATCAGTTATCATCTCATGATCTCGTCAAAGGAAAAAAATAACTTGTGTCCAAGTATCACTCAAAGAATGACACGCCATTAAAATTCAAGGTTGGTGAATGTAATCAAGAATGATATAAAATATTCACAGGTTTACCCAATTATAAATATGGTTAGTGTCACATTTTATAATCAATCAAGGTCTATGGTAAATTGTTGAATCATCCACCATTTATTTAAGTCATTTAACCATTTCATTTATAATAACAATTTAAATCACATCAAAACATGGTTAAATTATATATCATAGGCTTAGGATACCTAGAAAGGTATCATTACATATCATTTAATTTCATTATTTAATTTTAGTTAATCCATCCAAACCGTTTTTTTATAAGGTAACAAATAACTAATCTGAATGGATGTTTTAAATTAATTTAATGGTATATAATAATAGATACATTATATAGATAATTCCTAAGGGGTGGATAGCATCGTGGTAGATAACCTTCATTGATAGTAAATAGGGTGCTATGAAAATCAATTCATGGTGATAAAAATTTATTGAATCAATTGAAAGTCTCAAAGGGAATCACATCGAATGTACGACACATGATACTACAATGCAAATTTTATATGTTAGTACATTTCAGTTAAAAGGGATACATCATATACCATAGATGGGTAGTAGATTCTTCTTCTATTATCGGCCAATAATATAAAATATTACATCTAAAATTTAATAAATATAAAAATACCATAAAAATAGGGCATATTAGCTCATTCAGATTTATCATTCGATGTGGTGAATAAAATGAATAAAGGATGATGGAGAAAAAATAGTCATAATAGGGGGGATCCAAAAGGATGAACATTAGTTCAATTAAATTCCTTATAGTAGAGTTATATCATATCCTAGAGGATATACTTAGGGGGTATTTATATGGATGTTCTTTTCAAGAAATAAGAAAAATAGAAGAGATTTTGGTTATAAGTCATTTGGGGTGAAAATTTAATTTTAACTTATTTTAATTTGGAAAACATATTTATGGAGTGAATATAGGATTTATACCATAAATCCCATCTTTAGAGGGTCTGAATAAGCCACTTACTACATAATAGGTGTTTACACCATGATCTAACAATTTATGGCATAAATCATCAATTTACAACCTAAATTTGTTCTACAAATTGAAATTTCCTATAGAAAAACTCCTCCTCCGCTATAAAAAATTATTCTTCCAATAAAACACAACCACATTATCATGCCTTAAACCAACCCCAATGAAGGATAATAAAAAACTAAAGAAAAATATATAGAGAGTAATTTAGGATCACACATTGGTTCTTGATTTTTTAATGTCAGAGTTTCCTCCCAAAATCCAAATTCCTCTCCCTCATTTATGTTTTTCTCCTCCTACATCACTTTAAATACCCATGTTTGAACAATAGGTTGGTTTCGGTTCTACTGTTGTTTGGTTATTTTTACTTGTGAACGAATAGTGCTTTAGGCCTAGTTCATTCAATAATCATGATATGAGTTGTTTAAACAAAAGGATGAGATGTGTGTTTTTAGATTTTTCCCTTCTAATGAATACTATGGATACATGATCCTTTTTATATTCATTTTAATTGAATGTATTTTTTTAATTTTTTAACTAGTTATTGAATCCTTTAATGATAATGGACTATTTTAAGGTGGAAAACTCAATATTTTTAATGGATATGATGTCTGTGTCTATACCAGATGTTTCAAAAAAATAAATTAGTATCCTTAATAAAGCGTACTTGGTGTTTAAAGTTATGAATTTAGTTTTATAAAAATATAAATTCTGGTTTGGGTGTTGAATTATTGTTTGATTGGAGTATTCTTATTTTAGTTTCTTTGTTGATTATGGTTAAAAATTCCTATGTTTTGAAGAATGATTCAAATGTTTCCTCTTTAATTGATCATTTATCATTATTTATGGATGTTTAAATACATGCATATGATATTTACATATCAATATTTAAATTTATTTTTATATATTGATGTATTTGTGCATATATTTAGAAATTCCATAGAATTATGTTTCATAGTATTTTTTTAAATCATATGTTTTTTCAAATATTCTCCCCAAAAAAGGATTAAAAAAAAATTCCAAAATTTTTATCGAAGGCTTATTTGGAACATTGAGAATGAATTTTGAACCATACCTTGAGATTTCAAAAGAAAATTTTGAAAAAATATTTTACCATAAAATTATTACATGTTTAAAATTCTATTGCCTATCTAGCATGATAAAAATGTTTCTATAAAAGTGTACAACTTCATGGAATCCCACACTAATATATTTTTTATTGTTTTTATGATATTTTTCTAAATAGGGGTTCTTCATGGATAGGTGTAGGATCATGGTCTGAGAAATTATGGTTCAGTTATATTAATTATTGATTGAGACATTTTTGTAAAGGTTGAATCACCTCTCACCCTTTATTGTCATCATGGGATCATAGGTATCTTAGTTGGGGGTGATAGATGGTGAATATCAAGACCTAATTAGATGTAATTAATCCTTTATGATTCTGGATTCCATATGGATGTTCTACTGGAGATGATATTTGACAGAAAAAAATTAGTTATAGACATAGGAATGTAATGATAAGATGAAAAGTGGTTCCAACTCAAGTACATATTTTGTATCCTTATAAGATATTTTGGAATTTCACATGCTTACATATTTATTACTTTTGAATATTTACTTATAAATTATTGTCATTTAATTTTATGTTTTTCTTATTCCATTATCACGTGACATCTTATAATAATTGTTCGTTTTTCTTTTTTATATTTAAATTGTTTAAAAAAAATTAGAAAATAATGTTACTGAAATTGTTCAGAATGGGGATTTTGTAACACCCCAAACTTCCACCGTACATTTCTATTTGAATTATACAATAGTGTGTGATATTTGCAACAACGAGTTCAAACGCACCACGACCTATCAAACTAGTCATTTAAAAAGTGGTTATGAATAGTAATAACCACATTTTTTATTATATATGCTCTATATAATTTTATTATGTATTTTTTAGATATAATATATGAGAAAATTCAATTTTTCAGATAAAGGAAGTATTTTTCAGAAAATGGAAGTTTATCGCCTTTTAATAGAGAACCCCTTTTAAATAAAATATTTGACAATTTTATATATTGAATTTTACAAAATAAACTTTTTCATTAAAATTGGGACATAAAAATTAAGTTTGGAAAAAATTTTGGTGTTTTACTATTAATATTAATATTTTGATGAACAGTGAAAAATAATAAATTTTAATTCCAAACAACTTTTTAAATTAAAATAATTAAATGTGTTAAATTATATCTTCGAAATATTTTGAAGTATAATTAGAATATATTTTTATCATTTAATCTAATGTTGGTCATTGGATGTTATTTCACTTTTAAATTGGACATAAACACCGATCAATCTTCTGATAGTTTTTAGTTCTCAAAAACCTATTTTTGACAAAGATAATTAATTTTAAATTAATTAATGAAACTTCATTTTTTTAAATTTGGTAACATAGACATCATTTTTTGTATTTGGAATATTAAAATTATCTCAGGGTGAATATTTGGTATTTTTTTGAAAATATTCAATTTTTGATGAATAGTAAAAAATAATGCGTTATTGTTTAAAACCATAATATTTATTTAAATAATTATTTATATTATATAGATTTAATTTAAGTAAAAATAGATACATAATACCTATAAAATTTCAATTTAATACATTGGAGTCATTTTATAATAAGTTTAGACATATAAAATTTTATTTAACTTTTTATCGTCTTTTACCCACCTTCTAGGCACATTTGAAAATTTTCATAAAATATAATTTTACCACTACGTGGAATTAAATTTCAAAAATCTGAGAGACACGGTTGACATCAGTAGGTAAAAATTTGGTTCAATAAGATGACAATATTTTTTTGTGTATAGAAACTTTTGAATTTTATTTACCACGGTTAAAAGCATATAGGGTAATTAAAAGTAAAAATGATGTTATAATTACCCTAACACATGTCCTAATTCAATTGGATAAATGTTTTTCAACAAAAATAAACCTTATAAATAATTTATGAACAAATTTTATCCACTTGGATTAGATTAGGACATTTATTATTATTTTATTTAAAGAAGAGTTAAAACTATAAAATTCAACGATTAATAACTAAACCATTTTTAATATAGAATTATACATAATATAAATTTAAATATAAATAATCATTAGAAAGATAAAGATATTTCCTACAGAATGGTATTTTATTTATAATTTTTAGACATTAAATAATTAAATTTATTTATAAAACAGTGATAATGATGTAATTACATTATTAATAAATGATTAAAATAATTGATATTATAAATATAAAAAAATGTAAATTGAGACTTTTGATGATTTAAAAGTATTTTTTAGGATAATATTATAAATTTATGTTTGTTCAATTAAATTTTTTTTGAAGTAATCATGTTTTTTTTGACTTTCACCAAAACCAAATACTAAATAGTGTGAAAATTGACATAAATGAGTTTCTAAAACAAATACAATATTATTAAATGATATAATATTCCTAAAATATAAGGATCATCAAAAGAACTTATATAATGATATACATATCATTAATGAAACAATTTATGTTCTCTTGTCATTTTATTGTATTTTTATTAACTATTTATTTTAATAAAACAAGAATACAAGGAAAAAGTTAAACTATTTAACTAAGAGTTAAATCTAAAAGGTAAGGTTAATATGGTGACCTAAACCTGTATAAAACCTATTGGTTGAGATATTTTTGACCCTTAACAACCTTATCCTCAAATTAAATCATTTTAGAGCTATTAGAATCCGAATATGATTGTATAATAAATTAAAATTATAAACTTTTCATTAAGTGAGTCTCACCTCTCTAATTAAAAGGTACTTCCCCTTCTCTTACTTTCACACCTCCAATGCTTTTATTCAACCAAATTATTATAAAATATCCTCCCAAATACCCTCACATTCACTTAGTGTCCTTAATTTGACAAAAACCCAAACTAAGGATCCCTTTTGATCAAATCAAAATGTAGCTCCTTAAGAAGAGGTAATAATATCATCGCCTCTTTCAATGTTCTTTTCTTCATCCACTTCCTCTTTCTTTGTTGTTTCCATACTAAAAATAATAAATCTAGTAACTTCTACATAATTTGATGTTATTATAAAGATGGTATAACCATATTCATTATTCTATTCATCCTATGAATGACAAAGTCCCCATACATTCGTAGGTAAGGCATACTGTCTCCACGTCGTGGTGTAGTTTGTTTTTCAACACTTAATTATTTAAATGTGTATAATAGTGATTATAATTGATGTAAATAATACATATGTCATTTTAATTATTAGTTATATTTTATATTACATCTAATTAAATACTATTTCACCATCAATAAAATGGTATATCACTCGTGTGTACGTATATATTACCCTATCTTGAAATGCGATGAAATTCATTCCCCATCGTAACCATTCAAGAAATATTTTCATTTTATGATTTTAAATATTGTTTAAAGACATAATATCATTATGGTTAATATTAAATCACATCTTATCCATAACAAACATGACTTACTTAACAAAACATATAAAGGAAAATGAATCTGTTAACACCCAAAATAATGATACTACTAAAATATTATTACCAAGGAAATATTAGAAAATCATACATGGTATAATATTTATGTATGTGGTTATTCAATAATTTCAAAAAATGATTTAACTATTATATAATAGGTAAATGTACCCTCGACCATGAAAAATTACAAGGTAAGGGTTAATTGTATAATCTCTTCATTATCTGAGGTTGTTTATACGTGAGTATCTACTTGGATATCTTTATCAGCCACATCTGTGTTTCTAAAAAATCATTTCAAAACATTTTTACTATTTACTTGAATATGTATTAAATTCATTTATACACTTTTTTTGACTTTTTATAAAATTACTATAGTGGAATATTTCTGTCATTTTTCATAAAAGGTCATTTAAGACATTTTTTGACAAAATTAATCAATAAATGATTTTTTAACTAATACAACGAGTGCAGCTATTTTGTTTCGTTATAACACCATAAAAGCTACCATTACAAGATTATGATAATATATTAAAAATATTTATTTTCTTTTATAAATATGTGTCTTTTAAATTATTTCAAAATATATAAAGATATTTCTCTCAAATGTTTTTTATTTCATCTACATCTTTGAGGGATTTTACAGTTGTTTGAAGTTGATTTATTATGATATAATCTTACATATTATATTGAAGGTTTCGTTATCTTTTTTACTATGGATGTTTTATTTTTATACTATTCATGGTTTATGAATGATTTTTTGACATTTCAAATTCTAGTTTAAATAATAATGTTTATGTTATGTTTCAACCTTTTCAGACGAGGAATGCATTAGACATAGTAAGTGATGGGTGGAGCCCACTATAGCTCATCGATGCATCAGTAGATATCATGAGAAAAACTAGTGTTTTGGCACAAGGATTTGACATAATGTTATTTTTATTCATGAAAGGATTCCTTGACTATGTGGTTATGATGTTTGACATTTTTCATTCCATTATTATGAAATTTTCCATTTATATTACATGTGATTATTCAACTAGTAGAATATCCATGTTAATAAGAAAATTGAATTATTTAATTTATCTTTACCATATTAGGATAAAGTTTATGATTAAAAGGCTTTTGTTTTAGTTAATACATTGCGACAAATGTTTATGATTATTTAATATAGTTTCCACTATATTATTATCTTTTATAAGAAAATGAGCTCACCTCTTTTTTATGTTTTATTTTTTTCCAAGATGTGAAGAAGTATATTTTGATTGACCTAAAGGGATATGCCAATGATATGATTGGGTTAAATGGGTACACAAAGGTTTTTTCTTTATTTCATGATGTAATATAAAAATTATGTATGTATCCAGTACTTCCAAGGCTACAAAACTGATCGTTCTTTCAAGACATGATTCCTTGTATCATCCCCATGTATTAAAATAATGCACCATCTCTGGATAACTGGGGTCGGGGCATTACAGTTGGTATCAGAGGAAGTTTAGTACAATCTTTTGAAACTAGATTTAGAAAAACAATGATTAGAGAACATTACCCTAAAATAAACATTATGGATTAGTATAGATTAAAATATCTAGAATTTTGGTAATGTACATATTTTGTGAGTTTTCATAGAAATAAATACCTGTCTAGATATAAGTTGGTAAAAGAAGCTTTGGCACATATGTACCTATAAAAAACATCTCCGATAAGGAGTTTCGGGATTCACCCAGGCTATCCTTGTAAACAACAACAGGTCTTGTTGCACTGTTGGTTATGACACTCCCGTGGGATATGCTTTGGATAATTCAAATTTTCATTACAAATAGTTATGGAGGATTTATGAGTAAAAACATCTTCAAAGAAAACATTTTTTTTATTAATAGGTATTATATTATAAAATTGATCAAATTATGTTAGGTATTTTACTAGTTTGGAATTATTTAATGTGATTTTTAAGTTAATATACTGTATGCCATTTTTTTTAAATGACGTCTCGTAGAAGGAAATGAAACTATATCAAGACAGATAATCCATTTCGGGATTTTCCTTCTACACAAGATAATTATAGTCGAGAAGGTGACACAACTGGTGGTGATCATCTTATAAACATACTGGGACAAATCACTCAGGTTATGAATAAAAACATTACCTAAATGGAGAACCCTGATCCACAATTTAGAGGATCAATGTTATACTACTTCATAAGTAAATAACTACAATATTTCAATGGGACTACAAAACAAATTGTAGATAAGCAATGGATAAGTTCCATAGAGAAAATATTTCATAATTTGGGGAGTAGAGAAATTGAGAAAGTTATCATGAATGTTTATTGCCTCACAAGAGATGCAGATCCATGATGGTCATTGATTCAAAACAAAAAGGAGGATGAAGAAGTATCAAATATGAAATAGATGGAGTTTAAAGAGCATTTTATAGTAAAATATTTTCTTCATGACCATCGAGCAGATATGGAAAGACAATTTCTGAGTCTCAAAAAAAAGAGAATGAGAATGTCTCAATGTATGATGCTATCATTACAAGGTTATCATGGTATACAAGAGATTATATACATAACCAATGGAGTAATATTGATCAATTTATGGATGGGCTAAAACCATTTCTCCATCGGACATTAGTCTTATTCTTCTTCTTAACATATGAAGAAACAGTTTTGTGTGCTATAAAGATAGAAAAGGAATTATATAAGCCTTATAATATTGAATTAAATCATGAGAAGAAGTGAATGGGGGACCAAGAGAAAGATAAAGGAAAAAATAGAAATAATGACTATTCTTTTCGTGATAATTGTGGAACAAAACACCCTGGTACTTGCCTAAAATAAATTGGTGTTTGCTAAAAATGTAGAGAAAAAGCTCACCAAGTCCATGATTGTAATACTAAGAAAGTGGTTGTCAATGTTGATTGCTATATTTGAAGAGAATTGGGGAATAATGCAAATAAATCTCAAAATTTCCAAAAATACTTACCTCAGAAAAGGCCAAGTGAGAAATCCCAAGCTTATGTTGTTACAATAGTTGAAGATAAATAATTAATTTATTTTTGTTTTTGGATCCCAGAATTATATTCTAGTTATAAAAAGAATGTGATATATATAGGATTGTAATACAGTACTTTTTGTTTTCATTAAGGATTTTATATGATTAAGGTATTCAAATTTTCAGTATGTGACAATAAGAAGAACATTACGTTGTTTGGGGAATCTCATGTTATAATGGATTTTGGAATTCAGAGACCTTGTAGAGAGATTTTGGACAGAAGTATTGTGGATAAGTCTAATGTTTGGATGGATTAAGTTTGAAATTGGATACTATTATTATGGTTAAATAATTTCATAAGATTATTTTTGTATTGTTATCTAAAGGACAACCCGATGGTCGGGCGGCAACATGTCACGTCTGCAAGTCTACGAGACATGAACCCACAACTAAAGGGTGACAAGGGTGCATCAGCTACCACTAACCTACGTGATTTCATGGATTGTATAATTCAGTTATTTTTTAAAATGGGCTGACATATAAATTATACATTCATTTTTTTTAACCCAATAAGATTAAGATAAATTGAATATTTATGAGTTCTATTATCTATTGGAGTGAAAGAATAGTTTGTGGTATAAATTGGTTAATAGTTGTAACTATATTTGTCATGTATTAATTTTTTACATATTCTATGAAGAAATTAATTCTTATCTTTTAGTGAAAAGATTTTGAAATGAAAAATGTGTTTTCTTATTACCCTATGTTTTGTTGAACTGGTGATATTTTAAATCATCATTGATTTATGGTTTTGAGGCCCTCAATTTTCCATTCACTTTTTTTGTGAATTATATCCTCAATAATTACCTATAAATATTTACTTTCTTCCAATAACTATAATTTCCACCAATTTTATCCTATTCAAAATCCTAATTTGGTGCAGAATTTTTCATTTCCCTTTCCGACTTCTTATGACTAAATTTTATTAACACTATTTCTGATGTGTCTTTTCCACAAAAGAATTTATTATTTTTTAACCGTTTATTTTCATAAAACGTATTCAAATTGTGAGGATTTATTTAATTGAAGGTGGAAAAAATGTGACACCACACACTTCTACGGTACGTTTCTCTTTGAATAATATAATTGTGTGCAATATAAGTAACACCGAGTTCAAGTGCACCATGACCTATCAAACTAGCTATATAAAAAGTTTTTATGAAAAGTAATACCCTCATTTTTATTTTTATATACTCCATATTATTTTATTATGTGTTTTTATAGACATAATATAAGAAAAAAATTCAAATTTTCTGATAAAGGAATTATTTTTAATAAAAATTCAATTTTACCACCTTTTAATGGAGAACCCTTTTTAAATAAAATATTTGACACTTTTAAATATTAAATTTCCCAAAATAAACTTCTTATTTAGAATTGGGACATAAAAACTATATTCTAATAAATTTTAGGTGTTTTTCTGATAACTTACATATTTTGATAAATAGTGAAAAATTCTAAATTTTAATTAAAAACTACTTTCTAAATTAAAATAATTAGTAGTGTAAAATTATACATTTGAATGGTTTTTAAGTATAATTAGATTATATGTTTATTATTTTATCCAATGCTCATCATTGGATGTAAATTCATGATTAAATTGGACATCAACACATAACTATCTTTTGATAGTTTTTACATGTCAAAAACCCACTTTCGGGTTTTGATAATGGTAATTAATTTTAAATTAATTAATGAAACATATATGTTTTTTATTGTGTAAAATAAGCATCATTTTATATTTAGAATATAAAAATTATCTTAGGGTGAATTTTTGTTATTTTACTGAAAACATTGAATTTTTTATGATTATTGAAAAATCATGCGTTATTATTTAAAACCAGCATTTTATTTAAATACTTTTTTATTTTATTTAAATTTATTTGAAGTCAAAATAGATACATAATAACTATATAAGTTAAATTTAATTCATTTCAGTCATTTTATAATTATTTTAGATATATAAAATTTTATTGAACTTTTTACTGTCTTTTACCCACATTCTTGGCACATATGAAAAATTGCATAAAACATAATTTTACCACATTTGTGAGTTGAATTTTAAAATTATGAGACACACAGTTGACATTAGTAATTAAAATGTTGTTCAATAATATAAAAATGACTTGGGTGAATAGTAAATTTTGAATTTTATTTACCACGATTAAAAGTAAATTCGGTAATTAATGGTTAAAATGATGTTATAATTACCCTAACACAAGTCCTAATACTGTTGTATAAATGATTTTATTTAATAAAATCAAACATAGTAATAAAATAAGAACCTTTTGGATCCACATGGATTACATTAGGACATTTATTATTATTTTATTTAAAGAAAAGTTAAAAGTGTAAAATTCAAAGTTTAATAAATAAAACATTATTAATATTGAGTTATACATAATATAATTTTGACTACAAATATTCGTTAGAAATATAAATTTTTTTCCTACATCATGGTATTTTATTTATAATTTTTAGACATTATATAATTAAATTTCATTATAACACAATGATGACCCACTAATTACATTATTAACAAAAGATTAAAATATTTGATATTATAAATATCAAAATAAATAAAAATTGAGACTTTTGATGCATTAAAATAATTTTATATGTTAATATGAAATGTTTTGGTTGATTTAATGTTTTTTTCAAAGTTATCATGTTTTTTGACTTTCACGAAAACAAAATACTAAATAGTGTCAAAATTGATATAAATGAGTTTTTAAAACAAATACTATATTATTAAATGAAGTAATATAATAAAAATATAAGGTTCAGAGAAAGGGCTTATATAATGATATATATGTCATTAATGAACCACTTGAGGTTCACTTGGCATTTTATTGTTAGTTTATTAACCTTTTATTATAATAATACAAGAATACATGTTAAAAGTTAAACTATTTTACTATGAGTTAAATCTAAAATATAAGGTTGATATGGTGACCTAAACCTATCTAAAATCTATTGGATGAGAATATTTCAACCCCAAATAACCTTATAATATAATTAAATCATTTTTATCCATTAGAAACTGAATATGATTGTATAATAAATTAACATTTTATGCTTTTCCTACAGTGACCCTCACCTCTTTTATAAAAGGGTACTTCTACTTCTCTTAATTTCACATCTCCAAATCCATTTAGCTCTGCCAACCTCTACTCCAATATCATCCCAACTACTTTCACTTCAACCTAGAGGCCATACTTTGATCATAATCTATCATAATAATACATATTGATCTAATCAAAAGGAAGCACCCGATGAATCGGTAATAATTTCATCACCACATTCAAAGTTCTTTTCTTCTTCCACTTCCTTGTTATTTTTTGTTTCCATAAATAAAATAATAACTCCAGTATATTATTAATAATGTAATGTTATTATAAATATGGTACAACTATATTCATTATTCTATTTATCCTATTAATGACTAAGTCATCATATGTGTGTACGTACGTCTTACCATCTCCACGTCATGGTGTAGTTTGTTATTCAACACAAAATTATTTGGATGTGTATAAAATTGATTATAATTTATGTAAATAATAAATATAACTTATTAGTTATTTTTTACATATGATATACCACCCAAATACTTATTATTTCTTCATCAATGGAATGGTATTGTCGCTTGTGCGTACGTACCGATTACCGTCTCCACGAATGCGATGAGATTCATTCGTCATCGTAACCATTCAAGAAAAATTTTGATTTTATAAATAGAAATAATTATTAGAAACGTTATATCATTCTGGATATTAATCAAATACATTATAATAGTAACAGACATGTCTTACGTAACAAAACATATAATGGAAAATAAACCAGTTAACACCCGAAACTATGATACTACTAAAATATTATTAACAATGAAATATTATAAGATCATATATGATATCATATTTATTTATGTGGTTCTTGTATAATTTAATAACAATTATTTAACTATTATACAAGAGTATAATGTACCCTCGACCAAGTAAATGTAAAATTTAATGGTTAAATCTACAATCTCTTCATTATCTGAGGTTGTTTATTCGTGAGTATCTAATGGGGCCACTTTATCATCCACATCTGTGTTTCTTAAATAGGTATTTCAAAACATTTTAACTATTTACTAGAGTACAGGTTAAATTAATTTATAGCATTGTTTTACATTTTATAGAAGTTTTATAAAGTAATATTTTCGACATTTTCCAAACAAGGTCCTTTATGGCCTTTTTGACGAAATTACGGAAAGAATATTTTTTAACTTATACGGAGAGTGAGGATATTTTTCATCATTAAAAAACATTAGAAACATCCCTTAAAATCTTATAAGAATATTTTCAAAAGAAATTTTTTCTTTTATAATTATGTTACTTTTAAACTATTTCAAAATAGATAGATATACATCTCAAATTGTTTTTATTTCATTTACAACAACATCCATTGATGGATTTTACACTTCTCTGAAGTTGATTTATTTTGATACAATCTTCCATATTGTATTGAAGGTTTTGTGATATTTTTTACTATGGATGTGTTATTTTTATACTATTCATGGTTTATGGATAAAGTATTTACATTTTCTATGCTAGTTTTAATACAAATTTTTATGTTTGGTTTCAAACTTTTCATATGAGAAATGAATTGGACTTTGTAAGTGATAGGTGGAGCCCGCTATAGCTTCTCGATGAATCGATAGGTCTCATGAGACAAACTAGGATCTTAGCACAAGGCCTTAACAAAATATTATTTGCATCTTGGCATGATTCCTTGACTATTTTGTTATGATGTCCAACATTATGGATTCCATCATTATGAAACTGGCTATTTATATTACATGTGATTATTCGACAAGTAGATATCCATGTGAATAAGTAAATGAAATTATTTAATTTATATTTTCCATATTATGAGGATGTTTAACTTTAAAATGCATTTGTTTTAGTCTTATACATGTCCCTAAATGTTTATTCTTATTTGTGATAGTTTCCTCTATACTTTTATCCTTGATGAGCATCTGAAATCACCTATTTCTTATGTTTAATTTTTCCCAGGATTTGAAAAAGTATATTATGATTAACCTATAGGGATAGTCTAAGGATATGAGTGTGTTCTAAGGGGACACAATGTTATTTTTTTGTTTCATGATGTATTGTAAAACTTATGTATGTATCTAGTACTTCCAAGGCTAATAAACTAATCAGTCTTTCGAGACATGATTCCTTGTATCATGCCAATGTTTTAAAATAATGCCCCGACTCGGGGTAACATGGGTAGGGGAGTTACAAATTTTAAATGGAATTTATTCACTAAAATCTACATAGTCCAATAAAATGGACCATGAGTGACTATTTTCATTTAAAAGAAAAAGAAAATAAACTATATAGATGTTTATGATGTGAAACTTTTTTCTTATGAAATGGAAAAACTATTTCCAATTTTAATTTTCAAACTATTTTTTATGGTCTTTTTAGGAATTGAAATTCATAAAATATGTAATTATACTTAATGGGATGTTTATGGTAACATTATTCTGATAAAACTCATTATATATAGACTAATTGGTTATTTTATATTTATAATATAACTCAAAATAGTTTCACATCAAGGGTTCCTTTCACCATACTAGTCATAGAGTAGGTTCTCAAGTAAGATGATGGAGTGAGATGCTAGGTAACATGGGATTACATTTTCATATATATGGATTTATTTTGTAACCTTAGTAGATTCTTCCAATTCAACCATCCCATTTTTCTTCCTCATATTTATTTTCCATATTGTGTGTTGCATTATATTTTTGAAGTTATGGACATAAAATAAATGGTGTTGTTATGTGAAAGGGAGTTGAAGGTGGGCAGAGGGATTTCTTTTTTTTATAAAATTTCAAATTTCTTTTATGTTATATTATTTAATTTCATTTTTCAAATAGAACTTAGATGTATGGATGGGTCATGTTAAATTTTTAGCTATAAAAATGTTTATTTAATGGAATAAATCATTTCCACTATATTTTTTATAGTTCCCAAATACTAGTCTCCAACACATGAGTATCGAGAATTCCCATCATGAATTTATATAGGTTCAATAGGATGCCTAATGAATGGGTAATCCAAGTGGGATCAAAATTGTTTTTATCATATCTTACATCTATTATTTTGGTGTGCCTAGTAGATTGGAGATAGGACTGTCAAAACATGATAGGAAGGTAAAAAAGAGTCTATCAATCTCTTTATCATTTTTACCTTGAGTTTCCATTGGATATTTAGTTTGGGTTTTTAATTTCAATATTTTATTATATATTAATCATTAATTTAATTCTTATTAATGATTTTTGGGATGATATTAGTCGATTATATGAATTTTAGAGTATTTTAAATGATTATATGAAAAAGGAAATATAACTGGAGGAACATTATTTATTCATATTTCCTAACAAACCATATGTAAAATGTGTGTAAGTTTGTCTAAAACTTATAGTGGTTATCACAAACATGGTGCAGACCTGTCAAACCTTTACGTCAAGAAATGTGTGACCATTATCCTCCTAGAACTAAATATTTGGTTTCTAATAATGTTTTAAATTCATTTTTATTGTCGGTGAATTTCATTATAATTAATTAATGATTTATTTTATGATTTATTTTGGATTATGTTGATATTATTTTGGAATGTTCAATGACATTTTAGGTTTTGATCGATAACTATAAAAGTTAAAGTAGAAAAATAAATTGATTTACCATTGACTAAAAAACAATTTGGAGACTAGTCTCTTGGTTCAATATAACTTAAGGCGGTGGTTTCAGAATTGAAACATGGTCTACAAAACCATGTGTCCAAGTCATCAACAACCACTAGTCCCTCATAAAGGTTGTTTTGGTATAGTTTAATTATATTTTTTGTGTTTTTATTGGTGATTATAACTTTTATTCCAAAGGAAAAATTAATTTATTTTAAAAAATTGGAAAATAGATTTTATATAGAGAAATATTTTTTTTTAAAGTGAAACATATGATTTTGAATATATTTTTTAATTGTATTAAAATTAATTTAATGTATTTGTTAGTTAGTATTTTTATAAATGAACTCATAGAATTTTTAAATAGGTTTTAGGTATTGGGTTCTTAAAATTAAATTAAATGATTTTAAAGTGGTTTTAAGATGGTTATTTTAATTCGTTTTCAGTTTTGATTCTTTAGATTGTGAGTTTGATTTATCCTATTTAACTAATTTTTTGAGTAGTTTTTTATGGGTATTATTTATGTTTGCGTTATAATTAATTGTTACATTGTTCTCGTTTTACCATGATTATGCCCCTAGAAAGGCCTTATAAATTTTTGGGTCTGAGATATGGTTTATTATGGGTTTTGGGTGATTTTGGTTGGTTGTTCTACCATAGGGATCATTCAAGATATTTATCATGGATTATGTTGTCTAAATTATTGATTGAAATCTATTATAGTGAATATGTATTCTGAGGCTTTCTAGGGACTTTGATTGTGGTGTTTTCTGTCATGATTTTTCAGGCATGGGATGATCCTCATGCATGATTCTTAGGTCAATATAATAGAAGTTGAACTAATTTTCAATATTCACTAGTTAGAGTTGAATAAATTTTTTATAAGATATTTATGGATAGTGTTCCAGGTTTGAGGTCTCAGGGACCCATTTTTTAATATTCGACCCATATCGAGAGACCATGAAATTCTTGATAACGAATGTTTGTGGTTTATGACACAACTACTATTTTCTCTAGTTTTAAGTATATTAGTGACTTTTTTGTTCTTATAATTCCATCCCTATGTAAATTTAGTGTGGTTATGATTTTTATTTTGGATTTTTATGAGATTTTGAGATTTATATTATATTATTTCCCTTTTTTGTGATTTTTATCTTGGTGTTTTTCATTCTTTCATAAGTCTTTTGTGGGGGTTTTTGAGTTGTCCAATAAATTTCACCTTTAATTTCAAAAAAAATTACATCCAGTTATTGTTCATGTTGAGCTATGGAATTTAATTTGGGAATTATGAAATTTTATACTTTTTTGGATAATTGGATGTTATTATCATAGATATTATAGATTATGTGTTGGTTTTTTATCCACTCAAGTTATCATGGTTGGATGTTTATGCCATGTTTAGTAGTGGTATTTCTTAATTAATTATCCTCCATTTCTAGTTCATGTTGGACTTATAAATCTAAAACCATTTTCATGTGAAGTAGTTTCTATTGGATTTATAATAGTTTAGTGGTTATTTTTTGGATATTTCTTATTTCCTGATTGAGAGTACATGTTGTGTGAAACTTTTTTGAATTCGGTGAATTTATAGGCTAAAAATTGTTGTAGTGGAGATAATTATCACACAACAAAATTTATTTTCATTATTATTTTATTTTTTTATTTTATTTTGGTCTAGTTATTATGTTTTAGCATGAAACATTTCGTAATTTTCAATATTTTAGTTTTCTGTGCCTTAGTGTGCTTTACAGATGCTAAATAAAATTCATGAGAAAATCATACACATGTGTTTGCAGCTTTATCATGCTTTTTACATTGTTGGTGTATATATTCTTAATTGATGTAGCCAAACCATGTTGGTTATTTGGTGATTTTATTGAATGATTTATGAATGGTTAATATTTTGGTATTTCATATGGAACCATATGATGTACCCAGATCTTTTAAAAAATTACAACTCTACAAACCAAAAAATAAAACCCCCATCAGCCTCAACCATTCCACTCTTATTTAAATCCCTCAACAAAAATGAGGGTGTACTTTACACATGCTCTCCATCCCACTTCTATCCTATTATTCAAGGCATTTTCCCTTATGATTTGAGGTTAGATATCCTTAGGTTAGAGTTTTCTCATCTATTCTTCCATCTCCCTCTCCCTTCATTATTTGTTTCTCCCCATCCATTTTTATACATCATCCTGGCCTAACTATTGGAGGTGAATCGATTCTAATGTTCTTTGACACTTGTTATATGGATGTGAAAAGTGGTTCTTAGACCTAGTTCCTTATGTAATCAAGAGTTAATCACTTCTAAACAAGGATGAGGTAGGTATTTCAATTTTTTTCTATTTTAAAATAACATTTTCACTATTAATCCTCTATAAATTTTATTTAGGTTTATATCCCTTATGGTTGAACTTGTAAATAATATTTTAATACCATTTTGAATAATGGATTGATTTAAAGTGAAATACCCAAAAGTTTCAATTCTTATACTTTAGTCTAAATATATATATACTAGATGATTTCTAAAATGCCTAACCATCCTTCTTAAAGATATTTTTTTTCATAACAAAATGAATTTCCATTGATAAAATTAGAAAACATGCTTTTCAGTTTAAATTATGATCTACTTTGATAATTTCTATTTTGTTGAATTTTCTGATTGTTCTTGCATGTTCTTTTGTTTTGAAGAATGATTCATCATTCTCCTCTTTCCTTGATCCTTTATCATTATTTATTATTGTTTCTATATATAAGTGATATGTGAATATGTATATATACATTTATGTGTGTATATATATATATATATATAAATGAACATAAATATATATTATATATAATTCATTCACTTAATTTTTTTTATCAAAGTCATATTAGGTTTCTAAAAAATCTACAAAATTGGGTTCTGATATACGATTTTCTAAAAATGTGATTGAAGGCCCATATGGAATGTTGAAAATGTTTCTTAAAGCTTACCATCTATTTTAAAATAGAATTGATGAATGACATATTTTCATAAAAATTTATTACTAGTTTGCAATTCTAAAGACTAGTTAGCACCCAATAATATTTTTTTGAATGTTTACACCATTATAGAACCCCACTATCTTATGGCTATGTTAGAATTTTATGATTTGATTTTAGAGAAGGGTTTTTCAGGAATGTGTGTATTTAGGTGAGATTATAAAATGTGGTTGAATTATGTTTATTCTTGATTGAAATATTTTATGTAAAATAAGACTCACCTCCCACCCATTATTATTAAAATGGGATCCTAATAAAATTATAGATGGATGGGAGATGGAATCTATATAGTCATGATTAGATGAACTACATCCTTTATGGTATCTGAGGCCATAGTGTATTTCTACCTATGAGGCTTAAAAATAATATTGTTGTTTATTGACTAAGGAATTAATAAATAGGATAGTAAATTATTCTAACTCAACTATGTATAGATTATCTTCATGGGTTGTTTTAGAATTGACCATAATTACATATTTTATATTTTATATCTTTTCAATTTTATTTCAATTATTATTACTTGTTATTTAAATTTTTTCCCTTATGATGTTCCATATTGTTATTATCATTATTGATTTTCATTTTCATAATTTAATAATTTCTTAAAATCATTTCGAAATGGATGTTTTTAAAATGGTTTGAAAAGTGGTTTTCAAATGGTATTTTTTTATAAGAGTTTAATTTGAAGATGAAATGATTTCTAATAGGTTTTTTTCATTTAAAAGAAAATGAAAATGAAATTTCTAAATATTGATGATTTTATATAAAATATACTAATGAAATGGAAAAAATATGAAATTTTTTTAATTTCAAACTATATGTTATTTCATTTTTTTAAAATTAAATGCAAGGAATCTATGGTACTAACCTACTAGGTTATTTACGATCAAACATTACACACACCAATCAAAGTCTTTAGACCGAGTGGCTCTTGATGGTTTGGGTTCAGAATTAAAGGAGGGGCACCTTAGTGGACCATTTCAATATAATTCTAATAGGGAAGGATCTTAAGCTGGTTGATGGAGTGTGACCCTATGCCACATCAGATATAATTTTTATCTATGTTTTCTTTTATTTTGTCAACTTAGCAGAATCATACAAATTTAACAACCCATTTTTCTTCCTTGAATTTATTTTCCATAAAGGTTGGTGCTTTAAATTTGTATATTTATATATGTTGAATAAATTCTCATGTTATTTTTTATGGACATAGAGGGGATAAAATGGATTTGTTTAAATTTTTTTATTCATGTTATATAATAATATTTAATTTATTATACTACAAGGACCTATGATTTAAATAGGGGTCATTCCGGATCTTCCACCATTATTATAATATATTTTATGGGATAAATATTTGAAAATATTTTTTTTATTTCCCTACTGTTTGTCGACAGCCCATGTGGATCAAGAACACTCCTCAAGCCCAATCATGGGCCAACTCGGGTGCCCGATGGATAGGTGACTAATGATGGTTAATGAAAATTGCCATATCTAGTTTTTAATATTATTTGTATATGAAACATTTTTATATATTTTATTTTTTGAATAAGAACTCCAAAAAATTTAATAATCTTAAATTCCTAGAGATAATTAGAAAAAAAAGAAGATAATGAAATAGAGGTGATATTATGTATTCTGAAGATTTGGTGTTTCTGAATGGATTAAGAATGGATTTCAATTAGTAAATTAATGAGAAGTAGATTTTTTTTTTAAAATTATATCAATCCATTGTAGAATATGTTAATAATGTTTAATTCATATATTTTAATTATCATCATCTAGGGAAGGTCTATGATAGTTTTATCGAAGTAATATATTATACCCCCTTATATAAGGACTTGATATTACATTAATTTAATGTAGAAAAAGGATATGAAATATATTAGATGTCCTGGAGAATATACCAATAAATATAAGATACAAGTGGCATCATGTACTATACCGAGACAGAAAAACAAGTCTCAAAATTATTTCAAATAAAATCATGGCAATAATCTAACATCATCCCTCACTTAAGCCATGTGTGAGAGTAGATATGTGACATTACACAAGGTAATAATAGTTTTCCCTTCACGAGTCCACCGTAATATCTCTATTAGAGTACTACATCCTTATAACACTAACACATTTTTGGTGTTTGTTCCTTGGAGTGTCATATTTGTGTAACTGGATATAAATTTGGAATCCTTATATATTTTCATCATTTATCTATAATTTGAAATATTATAAAAAATAATAACAGGTGAATGATTGTTTTTATTAACCTAGGAGAAATATGTGAATGAAAAAGGATTAGATTGGAAATACCCTAATTTACCCCCCACTAGGTTTCCTAGTTCCAAATATTTATATCAAAACATGAAGGTTCATTGATCATTCAACCTGATATATCCCCTTTCCAAATATTTTGAATATTTTTGAAATTATAGTATCAATAATGAATACTTCATTATTTGATAGAAATAAATTTTTTAATGTAAAATGAAATGAATATCTTCTGTGAAATGATTTATGGTGATGAAAACACTAAAATTTCATATTTGAATTTAAATAAAGTCGGATTTAATTAGTCAGAAACTCAGAGGAAGAAAAATAAAAATAAGGATAACAAATATTCTGGTGGCCCCATTTAGGTGAAAAAATATCTTTATCCAAATAAATTTCTTGTTATTCTCGTTTTAAACATAAAGATTCATAATTTATGTCACCTTAATATTTGGCTAATGAATAATTTTAATCATGTGTTGAATCCGGGGAAATGTATAAAAACAATGTAATATTCAAACACTGAAAACTAGCATATAGTTTCTAAAGATGAAATATGAAATACCTTGTGTAATCTTAATAGGTTTAGAAGAAAATATTTTTTTTGGATAAGAATATAATGGAACAGAGTAATGTTATTGAGTAATGGATTAAATAATTAACGACTTTCATGGAAAAGAGAAAAAACGTGAGGTATCCATGGTTGGTCTCAAAGAACAATATAAAGAACTATTGGATACTCTTTATAGTGAAAAAATTTCCCACATTGAGAATTTTTATGAATAGTTTACGGTGAAATAGATTATAATTAAACATCATGAGTATGTTTCTTTGGTACTAAGGAAGAATTATGTTTCTAAAGGATACCACACAACGACCCCAATATATATGAAGTAAATTATTAATCTAATTTCTAGAAAAATTGTACTAAGATATGTTATATATGATTTATTATGGTCTCAATAAATGATGCGAGTTTAGTTATTTTTTATGGTTAATATGAACATATTATATAAAATTTTTTGGACGCAAAAGGATATTATAAAAAGGTGTACCACTTCAGTCTCACCTCACTTGTAAAAAAGCATTTTAACATGAATTGATTTCATGTGAAAATTTATAATTTATGTTAATATTTGTCCTTCGAATAGAAATTGTTACAACATAAGCATAAATTATTCCAAGATGAGTTCCCCCTTTTCTCTAACCAAATGGAAGAATAAGAAATATGTTACACCCAAAAACTAATTCATGAAAATATATGATAAATATTAGAATTATGTTTAAAATTTTAAAATACTAAATAAGTGGGTCTCATGGATAGAAATGAGAATATAGTGTTGTGATGGAGCCTGACGATGTAGAAAAACCAGTTGAAAAACATAAATAAATTCAACATAAGGATTTTTCCCATGGAAAGAATTTTACATATAACCCGATTTTATTTTTCAACACACCTGAAGGATTATTCTTTTCAATAACCAGTGGAATTTTTCTATGACATAAAGATATTTTTCACACACTCATGTACATAATAATTCATTTTAATGTCAATCAAAATATTTGGAACACACTTCTTGATCTCTAAAACCAAGACGAATTTTGATACATGGATTGCCACCATTGATCCATTTGCATTGAATCATTGACAATTCTCTCTACATCGTTTCACCTCACCTTTTACGCCTTTTCTGGCAGTTGGGAAACCACAAAAGAGGCACCCCATTCATTCCCCCACAATATGGCTACACCATTCCATTTATAGATCTCATTATTTACTTCCACATTCCTTTTATAATAACATATTTTCCCATATTTTAATTTTCAAAACCACCACATAATCCTATCACATGCTGGAATTACAAAAAAGTTAGAACAATATATTATTTTTCTATGACATGGTCAAGGAAAATATCATTTCATATTACAAATTTGAAAATAACTCCCAAAAATAACCACCTTGATTTTAAAATTTGAATACATCACCACATCATAATTGAAACCCCTATAATCAAATATTTTACATCAAAAACAGCTTCGTAGCATATAAATATTCATTGGATCATCTATATTGACATTGTAATGATTTATCTCACCCATTTCTATGTTTAATCTTTAATGATATCGGAAAAAAAATCCTTAATGAGACTCTTTCACTATATCTGGATATTCTCAATTCAAAACTATGAACATCCTTTAATACCATTTATTGAGGTGGATCTCAAAACCTAAGAAGAAGATGTTTAAAACACCAAAAATCTATCTAAAGTATTTTTCCGCCCAAAATAATTTTACACATCATCGAAATAAATTAAAATACACATAAAGAATTTTTATCTCAACATCCAGAGGCAATTTTCCCTCAATAAGTGGAATTTTCCACAAAATAATATACATACCATTTCATTGTATCACCAATCATCACAATTGGTACATGTTGTTTGATCACTTCAACTAAGAGGAGTTTTGATACATGGATATCCTTCCTGGATCTAATCACATGTTATCTTCAACAATTCTCTAATCATCATCTCACACAATCATCTTCGACTATCTTTTTACACCTTTGTTAGATGTTTGGAAACAAAAAATTACTTATCCCCTTCATTCCATATCAAATTGTTTGCATCCTTCTACAGTTATTTCTTATTTCTTCCTTCCTCATGAGTTTAATAATCACATATGGTTTCCAATGTTCTTATTTATAAAATCGCCACAAAATCCTATCCAATGTTGTGATTTTAAAAAAGGTAGATCTCAATACTATTTTTCTATAATTTGTTTAAATAAAATATCTATTCAAATTAAAATTTTAAAAATCCAAACCAATATATAAAATACTATTTATACATTCATATGAAAAAAGATATTAGTATTATTAAATAAAAAACAAGAAAATGTTTAATGAATAGTTTTTCAATTTTTGAAAACCTAAGGAGAGTCCAATGGTCATAAAGGATAAAAATATATTTTTAATGTGATTTCAATCATACCATAATAAATCATTAGTGTGATAAAATTGGATGATAAGATACATTTAAAATTAAATTTTTTATATCTATAAAAGAGAGAGATCCATATATAAAACTATCACTACTATAATGTTTCTCACCAAAGAACTAAATTCTAGACACATAATGATGAACTTTAATAAATAAATATTTAATGAAAAGGGAGAAGGAAAAATTTATGAAAGGGTTTATTATATAAAATTCAATTGGAATCATAAATTTTAGGAGGATTGAGGTACACCACTTTTATTGGATGTTAATTTATTTATTCAATAAGTTTAGTGATGTAATATTTATGGGGATATACAATCAATGTGGTATTCATTTAAAAAATAAATTAGTTCAGGAAAAAGAGTAATTAATTTATAAAGGTGTAAATTTATTTTATGTTCATTGATATGGGAGGTATATGAACCATCTATACTTTGTAAGGAGATTCTTAATTAACGTGAAAATTATTTAAGCTGAAATAACGGATTGAAGTTGTGCTGAATAAAAATATAAAAAAGTTGAAGAGATCATAAATAATTTTCTCATAAATTTTATGTGGATATGATAAATTCATTTTAAATTATGAATCTATCATTTACTTTTGATAAATATGTTTCCTTGAAGAAACCGAAAAACAAATTGATCATACACGCTATAATCAGAGTGAGTTTTGTAAAATATCATAAAATAGTAGATATCAAGGCTAGAATAAAGTGATATATGTGTAGAAGTTGATTACCATAGTTTCTAAATAGTGTAGAGACATGTATTGAATGTCATACATGTGTTATGTAGCCCTTTCAGATAATGTAATAAACTAAAAGATAAGACAGATAAATTCATTAGGAATTGGAAAATTTTAAAATCTCATGTTTATTTATTATGATTTAACTATATGAAATCATATAAGATACTTCCAGTATACTTTAATGATATGATAATTATAATAGAACTATCGATAAGGTGGCATCCACAAGTGTTATCCTATGATGAATAATTTTTTAAAAAGTAGAACATAGAAGGTGAAACCATTCAAGGGGAGTGGAAAATGTAAATTTAAATTCTATTTGGCATTACTTGAATGAGGGGAGAGATTTTGTGAATACTTTTAGATTATATAATCCAATTAGTTTAATATAGTGGTTCTTTAAATGATATGTCCTTAACACATGTGCATTAATGATTATGTACTAACAGTTTATTTGATATTTATATCTGATATCACATGAGTATTTATATACTCAAGCTAAAATATGGCTCTATAGTGAAAATATGGAAATCAAGGACATAGTCATATTTTGATACTATTTTATAAACATAGCTCAGGCTCAGTGGGATTAGAGTATTTTTTTTAAAAAGTTATTTCTTTGTGGTGATTCAGCCATTGGTAATTAAAATCTGGAATATAGCAATAGTATGGTCATAAGTAAGAAGTAAAATTTGAATAAAGGTTATATAAGTGAAATATACCCATTTAGGGATACTGTATATTAATTTAGAATGAATATTTAAACATTTAGATTTTGGGGTCATATTGTCCGTTAATTTTGTTCTATTTTAAGAATAGTTAAGGTGGTATATTCTCTCGAAAAACTTGGTTCTTCAAGTATGATGAAAAAAGACTTCATCAAAATGAAATTGAAGTACTTTAAATATGGTGTTGATATTACCCAAAAGAGGAAGAAATAAATTTTTTTACTTTTTTAGAAATAGGGGATAGAATATGGGAATATATTTGGAATCTATTAGATACGTTCACCAAAATTCAAAGGGGAAATGTTCCACCTAAGAGTCTATTGATTGATGTTTTTTAAAGTCCAGAATGTAACATCATAGAGTAATTAAAGGAGGAGAATTGGATTATTACATGATATTAATTGATACGGATTCATGGTTTTTCATAGATAAAGGATTGGATAGATGACTTTGAAATGTGTTTATAGTTGAGAAATATATATATGGAATTTTGGAAATATAGTAGATGCTCATAGGAATGATTTTCATTATTGGGAAATGTTTTCATTGAATGTTTTTATAAAAAAATGTCTCAGCCTATAATGTGATTTGATAATCCATGAGGATGAGTTTATAGAAAACATATTCATAGATATTCATGGGTCTATGAAATGTTGGAAAATGGTGATTAGCCATCACATCTGAGGGTCAAAACAATAAGTTTTGATATATAACCAACTCCTATCAGTCATTATCAACTACATAATGGAACACTAAATCTTATTATGAAATCAATAGTATATGAAGAGTTTCAACGTGTGATGGATTCACATATGACTACAATTTATGTTTAAGATTCCCATTTAATTTTTAATGGCGGATTTCTATTTTAATTTTCTTCAACCTTCATCCAGTGTGTTCTTTTTCCAAGGAGAATAAAACTATGTAACTACGATCAAATGGGATGAATAGATGGTTCATTCATATCACATTTTTCAAATCAAAAGGCATGATCAGATATCATAAATAAAAACTATGATATGCATGAAAATCAAAATTAAAGGTACGTTTTTATGATGAAATGATAAATTGTATTTCAGTTGATGGGATTAAGCTGTCGAGAAACATAATAGGAAACTAAGACTATAAACTCTATGGAAGATGTTACACCCCATGAAATAGAAAATATTTAGTGACATGTTTTAAATATACTATGTAACGAAAAATGATAATTGAAATTAAGAGTCTTAATTAATTTTTTTATAAGTTGTTTTAAATATTTAAAATAATATAAATAAACATATATATATATTTATACATCAATTAATAGTTTTCAATTTAATCTAGAATTCATATTCTTAAAACAACAAATGTTTTATTGTATTTTTTAAAAGAATATATTAGTATATATATATTTATATTCATTATTTTTTAAAAATCTATATTTAAGAATTTGAATGACAATATCTATCTTTATCAAAAGATAATTTAATAATATATTTTAGATGAATAAATTTATTAAGAAAAAATATTTCATAGAAAAAATGACTATGGTAAATATATTTACTAAATTATGCTGGTTTTAAATTATGAGTATATTGAATATAAATATTAATAATTCAATCTTAATTTTAATGAATGAATATAACAATGATAATAATTAAGTATTCATCGAAAATAATGAATAATTCTATTAATATATTAATGTAATTTGGTTTTTATATAAATTTGGATTTTTAAAAATATTATATATATATATATATGAAATTTTTATTTTTATTTTCTAATAATAAATTATAATTACATAATTTTCATAATATTATTTATATTTTAAATTTTGTTTAGTAAAATTATAATGTTTGATTATATATTAAAAATAATTTAATTGAATAATAAAATTTTATATATTTTATTGAAACATAAACGTAAGTTATTTTATAATAATTATATTTTATTTTTAAATGAAATTTCATGGGTAAAAAAATTAAAACAATGATAAAAAATAAGTATAAAATGTGTTATGAAGGGAGGGGTATGTAGAATGTTAGGGGGAAAACTAATTGGGATTCGAGATTGGTCACTGAGTGATTTAGAGGGAGAGGTCGAGCACTAAAGTGTTCAACTGATGCTGAGTACTCACTCTTGGAGGAGGCGAAGCCGCAATGGAGGTTGAGCCACAGGAGTTCCGATTGTTGAGGATTGACCACCAGTGAGGATTTTGAGTGACCAACGACTGTTGGAGAAGGATTATAAAGGTCGAACAATGTCAGGGTTTGACGACGGTGTCAATGTGTGGGTCAAAATAATGATCCTAGGGTTTTTTAGGCAGTGTGATGTCAATGTGGGTCCATCTATGAGATTGTATTTTCAAACTGATATTGACCGGATACGGAATGAGGCTTCACGATGGAATGTTAAAGCCTTTGACATGGAAAAGAGGATTTTTCGGGTATGACAGTGCTACGACCAGGGTACATGCACTAATGGTGGAGTGTTTGTCTTGATGTTGGACAACAGGTACTGTGATTGTGGAAGCTTTCAGGCATTGAGATATCCAAGTGTTCATGTTATTGCAGCTTTCTCTTCGGTAAATATATCATGGGAGCCATATGTTGACCTGGTGAATCACATGATCACTATGGTTAACTGTTATAGTGCTACTTGGATGCCTTTTGGTGACTTCCATTCTATCACATTGCCTACTGATCAACCGACCATCGTCCCTGATATTTCCAAGTTTTCATAAGTTGGTTTTGGTATCATATATAATTTTTTCAATGTCTGTCATTTTTAAAATTATTGGCTTCATGCTACTAGGTTGTGGCCCCGAGGAAGACCGAAGTCAACTCGCATCAGAATTGAGATGGATTGGCCTTGACAACGAGGAGGGGGAATACGATGTAGTATCTATCATGCAGTAGGACATAATCATAAGAGATATCCCCAAGTGGTAGGACAGAGTTCCACATCTCATCATCCATGATCGAGTCGGTGTACCTACTCCATTTTTGTGATAAATATAATTTTCTAGAGCATGAGTTGTACTTTTTTTTGGAGGAGTTCAAGTGCCTTGTTTTGGAGTCATCACTGATCATTTTCATAAGAAGGTTGAAATACTTGTTTTGAGGGCCTAGTTTCCCTGTGGATTTATTTTTTCCTGTTAATTTTTAATGTGGAATAATGTTAATGGTTATTTATTGGACAATGGATAAATTAACAAACTTAATTTCACAAAAAAGAAGAAATAATTAAATTTTCACTTTTAAATTCTGGTTTTCTTATAAGATGTCTAGTTTTAGTAATGGAATCTGAGTGTCTGAGCATCATTAACTAATGTTGATTGTGAGACTAGGATAATGTTGATTGTGACACCAAATCAAAATGAATATATCATGCTTCCACTATTAATAAATAATGATGATATCATGTGTGCAAATGGCAGGTTTTCCATTGCTTACATCTCAGGCTAATAATGTATCACGACTAATTTTAGAGGGACGTTCTGTGGATCCCTTGATTGTACGTAGATCTCACCATTTCCATCATACTGCACCACCTCCCGCTATCGTCCCACATCTTCGTCGAGCTGGATTCTATAGAGTAGCGATGTGAGAGTTCACATTTCTTGATCATCAGCTCATTGCCGCACTTGTAGAGAGATGGAGACCAGAGTCGCATACCATCCATTTCAGTGAGGGGAGATGACTGTTGCGTTGCAGGATGTGGCCATTATATTGGGCCTTCCTATCGACAGACATGCTTTGACAGGCCGAGTTCCATCAGATTTTCCTGAGTTTGTTCATAGACTTCTGGGCATAAAGGTCCAAGATGATGGCAGGACCATCGTCGGTGGTAGATTGTGGATGCCATGGTTAGACCAGAACTTCAAAAATTTACCAGATGATGCTGATGATGTCACCGTGCTGCGATTTGCACGCGCATATATTTGGAGGCTGATCGGTGGCATGCTTTTTGTTGACAACTCTACTACTTTTGTGCACTTGATGTATCTATCTTTTTTGGAGGATTTGGACTAGGCAGGCCAATATAGTTGGGGGTCTGCCTGCCTCACATATACATACATAGACCTATGCTGCGCATGTCGCATCAATAAGATGCAGATCACAGGATGCATGGTTCTTCTACAGATGTGGGTATGGGAGCACATACCCCGTATAGCTCCACATGCCTGTACGCCATTACCCGTAGATACTGTAGAAGAGGATCCACGTGGACGTTGGTATGTTATTAATTCCTTCTAATATCTAACTTTATTGTATAAAATTGTTTTATGAAATGTAAAAAAATGTTTTCTATAGGTGGAGTCAGGCACACCGACATTCAGATTCTCCCAGACATGAAGTTCACGCCTAAAGACTTATGTTAGACAGCATTCGACCAGACGATGTAAGTGATTATTATTTATATTCATGAATATTTATTCTTTACTGTACATATATTCATTTATTAATTGACTATTCATTTTTTCTTTCAGATTACATGGATGCCATATACAGATGATATACTTTAGAGTCTGCCCCCATAATGTACAGTGATCCTTGATATCGGCTCCTGCATTGTTCCACTAATTCATTTTCATATAGTCGAGAGGCATCAGACAGAAAGGGTTATGAGACAGTTTGGATTCCTTCAGCAAGTTCCTGACCCGCCCAGTCATTTTAATTCATTGCATTCCCTAAAGATGTTAAGGAAGATAGATTTTGATTGGAGCTGTCGTGCAAGATATGTTGCGTTATGGGACAGACGATGGGAGTCCCTGTTGCAAGGGGCAGACACATTACGTTTTCATTTGATGGATTAGATGGATTATGCAGGCCGGTACATCAGGTCTCCAGTCATATATCTGACACGGCACAGACAGGGCTTCCATGACTTGGTATGCATTCTTCCTTTCACTATTCAACATATTTTTTATTCAAATAAGTTAACAACAGAATTTTTTTTCGCAGGATGCTCGTATTTTTCATCTACTTCATATGTCTGATCCAGTGGAGAGAGCTACCTTTGACCCAGAATATTTTCACAGCCTTGTATGACAGATGCTACCATCGATGGACGATATTTATCAAGGCATTTTCTTTGATCCACCACCTGCTACCGAGGTCGCGGAGCCTGCTGTGGAGGCCGTAGAGCCTGCTGTGGAGGCCACGGAGCCTGATGAGCCTCACATAGATGTACCTGGGGGTGAAGACCCTGTTATGGATGTTGTTGTTCCATAGGAGGAGGCTGACCAGCTTTCTCAGCCACATGATATTGTTTCACTGGAGGAGGGTGTTCACCGTGATTGGTAAGATGCTCCTCCAACTTCTCAGGCACAACCACTGTAACATCCCAAGTAAGTAATGAATAATATATATTTTTATCTATGTCTATTAATGATTAAGATAGTGTTATAGAGGCTAAAAATGAAAATAAATACAATCTTATGCATGGAATACACTAATATTCTTAAAAGATTGTTTTACTGCCTTTTGATGGAAAACCATTTTTGAATCTATATTTTGACAATTTAATAAACTTTGTTTGTCAAAATAAACTTATCCTTTATGATTGGGACATCAAAATTTACCTTCTGTGAATTTTTGGTATTTTTCTGACAATATTCATTTTTTTAATGAATAGTGAAAAATACTGCATTTTACATCAAAACTGCTTTTTAACCTAATTTATTTATATGATTAGATTATGTTTTGAATTGTTTTTGAAGTGAAATTAGAATATATTTTTACCATTTTATCCAATGGTGGTCATTGGAATCAATTTCACTTTGAAATTAGACTTAAACTGGTGTCAATATTTTGATACTTATTGTTTCATAAAAACACGCTATTTGCTCTGACAACGGGAATTAATTATTAAATTAATTAATGTGACCTATATGTTTTGAATTTTGTAAAATAGACTTCATTTTTGAATTCGGAATATCAAATATAGCTTAGGGTGAATTTTTGGTAATTTTCTGAAAAACTTCGATTTTTGATGAATAGTGAAACCACTAAGTGATAATCAAGCAAACTGAATTTTCAGTTAAATGAAAGTTTACCACTAATGTGTATTGAATTTTGAAAATCCGACATACATGGTTGTCATTAAGAATTAAAATGTGGTTCAATGAGATTATAATAATTTTTTGTTGAATAGTAATTTATTAAGTTCTTAATCACGATTAGTGGTAATTAGGGTAGTTTAAGGTATAAATAATACTTTAATAAAATGAAATGACCTAGAAACATGTCCCAACCTTATTGGTTGTGTCATGGCCGACCCAGACAAGCCATGGGTCAACTTGGGGACCCCATGGAGACACTTTGGTTTGGAAATGACATAAATAACTTTTTATTAAATGTTAAAGTAAAAATGACACAAACAAGAGATGTTTTACGAAAAAAAAATTTAAGTGGGAATATACAAGTCCACAATTAGATTATAAATAATCATTGGAAATCTAAAAAGATTTCCTATATCATAGTATTTTTTTATAATTTTTAGACATTATATAAATTTAATTATTTATGACATAATAATGATGCAGCGATGACATCATTATTTGACGATTTAAATAAAATAGAAAGATAATGTAAAATCTATGAACTACACATGTCCAAAACCAATTGGAAGAGTGGATTTCGAACCCTTATCACCTTATCCACTAATTCTATCAATGTGGGACCTTTTAAAACCGAAACACATTTTCAAATAATGTAATATTTCTTTACTTTCCAAAAGTGCCCCTCCTCTCCTCTTATAAAAGGACCCCACCTCTACCTCATTTCACACACTCCTCAAGCCTTTGACTCGGCCAAACCCTGCCCATTTACTCTCTCCACATCCCTCTCCTCATCCTAGAGTATTCCCTTTGGGCAGAATCCTTTCAAAGGAAGCCTTTAGACTCAAATCAAAAGGAGTTACACTTTTAAAGGTAATTCATTCTCTCATGTTCATTTGTTTTATTTTGCTTCTCCAACCCCCTAAAATCTTTTTATTTACTTATTTTGTAACAACACAAGTATCCTCAATATAATAGGATGTTGTTATAAGTTTATTTGAGCTACACTCTCACACAACTACATCAAATGGTTATAGAACATACGGTTTCCGTGGATGGCGAAATTCTGCCTCCCGAAACGATGATTGTTCAACACTCATTTAACACCTTCAAAGGTGGCCATTATGATGTCACTATTTTTATATATGATATATAATATGTTTATGTTTTCCTTAAGCTTCTGTTTTTTTTTCATTTTGGGCATACCTTTATGGTTTCCATTATGGGTAAACACGATATCTTCATTTTAGGAAGTGCGGACTACCGCCCCCTCAAAGTGATTTGATTCGTTAAATACCATATGTGGGACATATAAAGGATGGAACTATGATATTATATATTATATTATACTGGAATTATAATATACCTTTATATAATTATGATTCCATTCTATAAAATACGAAATAGAAATGAAAGTAGCATTCATGCGTACGTACGGCTTACCGTCTCCATGAACGGTGCATTTCATTTCTTACCTCTAAATGATTATGTAATATTATAAATGCATGTATGTACTGGATATATATGAAATATATGATTTCTACATCATGAATACCATTCTGGATATAATGAACCTTTGACCAGATTAACAACATGTAAGTGTAAGAAGTCTATTTTTGACTTAAGAACCAAATACCGACAAAATGAACATTATTAACTTAAATGATTTAATGATGTCCATAACATGGTATAAAAGGAATAATGAACATGAAAAAGATTCATAAGAAAGTAGATATTAACTCAAGTTTATTATTCAGGAGATTAAATAATGGTCGGGTCAAGTCGGATACGAGGTATGGGACTTCGTCTCAATCTCCTTTCGTTGAGGCATATTTTATTTTATACAAAACTTTCTTTTATACGGTGTATAAACCCCTTTGACATTTAAGTTTATTCAAAAGGAATCTTTTTTATACGAAGCGTTTACTAAACGAAAAAAGGGAATGTTTTTGTCGTACGTATGCGGCGACAACGACTTCTCCACCGTCGTGACCGTTATTTAAGTTTCGGCTTCCTCTACAAGACATAACTTCTTTTTTTAAAAGAAAAATAAATACCATGTTTTACTTTGGTATTGAAAATGGTTTTTATAATGTTTTTATTATATCAATGTGTTATATTGATAACTCGTGATTGAAATGTGGAAATGTTATGTTTCCTTTATGCATGTTTTATGTGATATGATTATGTTATGGTTCTTGGGAATTATTATGAAGACGGTTGGTTCTGTGATAAACTAAGGGCGGGTGAGGCCGTTATAGCTCTCCAATGAATTGGGTAACGCGAAGGAGTGAAACGTTAAGGTTTCTCCGAAGTGATTTTAGGGAATATACTGTGATGGGTATTCCAAACGTAACCAAGAGGGTTACTCCTACGTAAGAATGTTATGAATGCCTCAAGTTACCTTTATGTCTTATGATTTATATGATTTATTCATGATTTTATGAGGTATGTTAAAGTGCCTATGTTTTATGGGTAAAGTATGATTTCATTCTTATGTATATATGAACTCATGTTTCCTTTCCATGTTTTTTTATAACCCATACTGAGTTTTTATGCTCATCCCATGTTTTTGAAATGTTTTTCACAGGTCAAGGGAAAGGTACATGATAAGATGATAGAGTCAAGGATGTGTCAAGAAATAATCCATGTTTTATTTTAAATGTGTTTCCATTGATGGGAATGAAGAATACTATCTTTATGTAACCACTTTGCTTATATGTGGAATGTAATGCATGTTTTATGATCTAATTCTCTAAAACTCTAAACCCGAAAAGATCCTCAATGTGTAATCTTGTAATAACTCAAGATTAAGTAAGGTTTAAGGCTGGGGGCTTATAGTTGGTATCAAAGGTCGGTTTAGATAACATTATGAGTTAGAATTCTATTAAATGATTATCCAAAAATATTTTTTTTTAAAATGATATAGAATTTAATGATTACCGTGTTGCTTCATCTAAGACATGTTTGTTCAGAATGGTTTTCCGCAGAGGAAACAGGGAAGCAGTGCTAGGAAGGCATACAGAAGGAAATAACCTTCCGAATCAGCATCCAGAAATGGTCGGAATTGGAACTGAACAGTTTGTTGCAGTAATGGCGCAGTTGACTCAAGCGATAAATGGCGGTGGTATCCATGCACGAGATCAGCCAGAACAACCGCAAAGGAACATGTCAGTGGTGGAACATTTCATGAGGCAACATCCACCATCATTCAAAGGATCATCTAACCCTGTGCTAGCTGAAGGGTGGATTAAAGCACTGGAGAAGATTTTTGATGTCATGGGGTGTTCAGACAATCAAAAGCATAGTCTTGCTATTTACCGTTTGGAGGGTGAAGCAGATCAGTGGTGGTCTATGGTTAAAAATATCAGGGATGCTGATGAGATTGATGCTCTTGACTGGGATGAATTCAAAGGTATGTTTCTTGAGAAGTATTTTCCTAAGGCTGTTCGACTTAGGATGGAAAAGCAATTATTGGAATTGAGGCAAGAGGAGGACTCAGTGGCTGCCTATGAAGAAAGGTTCACTCGATTGGCAAGGTATGCTCCAAATTTTATCCGAGACCTTGATAGTAAAATCAATCATTTTTACTCAGGATTAAAGCCAAAGTATCGAAGGGCATTAGCTTCTCGTGAGTTTAAAAGTTATGAAAAGCTTGTTCGATGTGATGAGAAGGTGGAAATGGAGTTTGCCTATGACCAAGTTTTCTATAACAACCAGCAGCAGAAGAGACCGAGGTGGCAGGAGAAAGGTAAGAATTCTTCCAAAAAGTCTGATGGTAAGAAAACTACGTTTCCAGTTTGTGATAAATGTGGCAAAAGGCATGCTGGGGAATGTATTCTGAATTCTGGAAAGTGCTACCGATGTGGTAAGATGGGACATAAGGCTCGTGATTGCATTGAAAAGGATCAAGGTGAAGGTAAGACCAAATTTGATTTACAGTTAGTGAAATGTTATAGGTGCAATGAGATGGGTCACTATGCAAATGAGTGTCCGACAAAGAGCTTGAGTGATGGGAAGCATTAGACTACAAGCAGAAAGGGGTGGTGAAATCCTTTGCAACTACTTCAGCAGATGTCAGGCAATCAAATGAAGTTGTATCAGGTACTTTGTTTGTTTTTTTAGATTATGCCAACGTGTTGTTTGATTCGGGGTCTACACATTCTTTCATCTCTGAAACCTTTTCTAGTAAAATGGGAATACCATCTCAAGAAATGACTCCTGAACTTTTGGTAAAAACACCTGGGGGAAGTGTCGAGGCAAAAAGAATTTATAAGAATCTTCCTATCCTTATCTATGGAAAGAACCTACTTGCAAACCTTATTGTTCTACCTCTAGTAGAGTTTGATGTTATCCTGGGTATGGATTGGCTCTCTATTTACCATGCTAAGATTGACTGTAGAGCTAAAGAAATTTCTTTTCAGAAAGACTGTCAGTTTGTTTACAAGAATGAACCCTTACTTTTGATAACATATCAAGAGGCCGAGAAACTTGTAAAAGATGGAAATGAATGTTACCTTGCACACATCGTTGAAAATAAAGGAACTGTTCAGATTAATGATGTGCCAATGGTAAATGAGTATCCTGATGTTTTTCCTAATGAGTTTCCTGGAATAATACCAGATCGGGAAGTTGAGTTTACTGTTGACTTAGTTCCTGATGCTAAGGCAATATCAAAACCCCCTTATCGAATGGCACAAATTGAACTTTTAGAGTTGAAGGAGAAATTGCAAGATTTATTAGAGAAAGGTTTCATTAGACCTAGCACATCACCATGGGGTGCTCCTGTTTTATTTCTTAAAAAGAAAGATGGTTCTATGAGACTTTGCATTGATTATAGAGCCTTGAATAATATCACTGTTAAGAACAAATATCCTTTGCCTCATATCGATGATTTGTTTGATCAGCTCCAGGGAGCTCAGTTTTTTTCAAAGATTGACTTGAGATCGGGGTACCATCAGTTGAAGGTTAAGGAGGTAGATATTCCGAAGACTGCGTTCCGTACGAGATATGGCCATTATGAATTTGTAGTAATGCCTTTTGGGCTAACGAATGCACCTGCTATATTCATGGACTTAATGAATAGAACTTTCCATCAGTTCTTGGATAAGTTTGTGGTGGTTTTCATTGATGATATTTTGGTGTTTTCTAAAAGTAAAGAGGAGCATGAAAAACATTTAAGGGTTATCTTACAAAACTTAAAAGAAAAGAAACTGTATGGGAAATTCAGCAAGTGTGAGTTTTGGTTACAACAAATTTCTTTCCTTGGTCACATTGTTTCTAAAGATGGAATAACTGTTGATCCTGCAAAAACAAAAGTTGTGGATGAATGGCCAAGACCCTCAAATGTAACCGAGATTCGTAGCTTCCTTGGTTTGGAGGGCTATTACCGAAGGTTTGTTAGAAATTTTTCACGGTTATCTAGTCCAATGACTAAGCTAACTCGGAAGGGTGTTAAGTTTATCTGGACAAAAGAATGCGATGATTGTTTTCAGGAATTGAAAAGAAGATTGGTGAATGCTCCAGTTTTGGCACTACCTTCCAGGAATGGTGAGTTTGTTATATACAGTGATGCTTCATTGAAAGGACTTGGTTGCGTCCTAATGCAGAATGATCATGTAATTGCTTATGCTTCACGATAGTTGAAAACTCATGAGGTAAATTACCCTACACATTATTTGGAACTAGCTGCGGTTGTTTTTGCTTTAAAAATTTGGAGGCATAATTTGTATGGAGTAAAGTGTGAAATATATACCGATCACAAAAGTTTAAAGTATATATTCACTCAGAAAGATTTAAACATGAGACAAAGGAGATGGCTGGAATTAATCAAGGATTGTGATTGTACAATTCATTACCATCCGGGAAAAGCAAATAAAGTGGCTGATGCTTTGAGTCGAAAAAGTAATGCTTCATTAACAATGTTGCGTTTGGAACGTGATCCTTTGGTTAACGATTTGATGAACTTTGGAATAGAAGTTGTTGGTGCAGGAATTCCTTCTGTTTTGTTTCAGGTATCAGTGAGATCTTCTCTATCAGATAGAATCAAGCAAGCACAGAAGCAAGACAGTGAGTTGCAGAAAAAGGTAGAGCTGGTTCAGAAAGGTAAGTTTCCAGAATTCAACATTGATAGTGATTGTGTTTTGAGATTTGAGAAGAGATTGTGTGTGCCTTGTGATTCACAGTTGAAGAGAGATTTGTTATGTGAAGCTCATAGTTCTCCGTTTTCAGTTCATCCAGGCAGTACTAAGATGTATAGAGATCTGCGGGAGTATTACTGGTGGGATGAAATGAAAAGAGATATTGCTGATTTTACTGTGAAGTGTTTGACTTGTCAGCCGATTAAAGCAGAGCGGCAGTTACCGAAAGGGATGCTTCAGCCTTTACCATTGCCAGAGTGGAAATGGGAGAATATATCCATGGACTTTGTTGTTGGATTACCGAAGACATCTCGAGGTAATAATTCAATCTGGGTTATTGTTGATCGCTTGACAAAATCTGCTCATTTCCTTGCTATACGAGATACTTTCTCTCTTGATCAACTTCCCCATTTGTATCTTAAAGAGATAGTCAGGTTACATGGAGTTCCTCTCTCCATTTTATCGGATCGTGATCCCAGGTTTACTTATAACTTTTGGAAAGGCCTTTAGAAGTCGTTGGGTACTGAATTAAATTTTAGTACAGCTTTTCATCCTCAATCAGATGGGCAGTCAGAACGAACAATTCAGACATTGGAGGATATGCTACGAGCTTGTTCTATGGATTATCAGGGAAGTTGGGACCAACATCTTTCTTTGGTTGAGTTTTCATATAATAACAGTTTTCATTCCAGTATACAGATGGCACCATTTCAGGCATTATATGGGAAGCGGTGTCGAACTCCATCTTTCTGGGATGAAGTGGGTGAAAGAAAGTTTATGGGACTAGAATTGGTAGAAGAGATAGCAGAAAAAGTTCAGCTGATTCAGAAACACATGAGAACAGCTCAGAGCAGGCAGAAGAGTTATGCGGATAACCGGAGGAAGGATCTATCTTTCGAGGTAGGTGATCATGTTTTTCTCAAGGTTTCTCCTTGGAAAAGTGTGATGAGATTTGGTAAGAAAGGAAAGTTGAGTCCAAGGTTCATTGGACCATATGAAATTCTGGAGAGAGTTGGATCAGTTGCATACCGAGTGGCTTTAACTACGAGTTTATCTCAGGTACACAATGTTTTTCACGTTTCGATGTTGAGAAAGTATATGCCAGATCCATCTCATGTTTTGAGTCCATAAGTAGTTCAGCTGGAAGAGAAAAAATCTTATGAGGAACAACCGGTCCAGATTCTTGACCACAGGGAGCAAGTGTTACGAAATAAGATGATTAAGCAGGTAAAGGTTTTGTGGAAAAACCACATGATTGAAGAGGCAACATGGGAATCTGAAAACGCAATGAGGGATAAGTACCCCCATTTATTCGATAAGTAAATAAATTGCGGGGACGCAATTTTATAAAGGGGGGAAGGATGAAACATCCCAAGTAAGTAATGAATAATAGATATTTTTATCTATGTCTATTAATGATTAAGATACTGTTATAGAGGCTAAAAATGAAAATAAATACAATCTTATGCATGGAATACACTAATATTCTTAAAAGATTGTTTTACTGCCTTTTGATGGCAAACCATTTTTGAATCTATATTTTGACAATTTTATAAACTATGTTTGTCAAAATAAACTTATCCTTTATGATTGAGACATCAAAATTTACCTTGTGTGAATTTTTGGTATTTTTCTGACAATATTCATTTTTTTAATGAATAGTGAAAAATACTGCATTTTACATCAAAACTACTTTTTAACCTAATTTATTTATATGATTAGATTATGTTTTGAATTGGTTTTGAAGTGAAATTAGAATATATTTTTACCATTTTATCCAATGGTGGTCATTGGAATCAATTTCACTTTGAAATTAGACTTAAACTGGTGTCAATCTTTTGATACTTATTGTTTCATAAAAACACGCTATTTGCTCTGACAACGGGAATTAATTATTAAATTAATTAATGTGACCTATATGTTTTGAATTTTGTAAAATAGACTTCATTTTTGAATTCGGAATGTCAAATATAGCTTAGGGTTAATTTTTGGTAATTTTCTGAAAAACTTCGATTTTTGATGAATAGTGAAACCACTAAGTGATAATCAAGCAAACTGATTTTTCAGTTAAATGAAAGTTTACCACTAATGTGTATTGAATTTTGAAAATCCGACATACATGGTTGTCATTAAGAAATAAAATGTTGTTCAATGAGATTATAATAATTTTTTGGTGAATAGTAATCTATTAAGTTCTTAATCACGATTAGTGGTAATTAGGTTAGTTTAAGGTATAAATAATACTTTAATAAAATGAAATGACCTAGACACATGTCCCAACCTTATTGTTTGTGTCATGGCCGACCAAGACAAGCCATGGGTCAACTTGGGGACCCCATGGAGACACTTTGGTTTGGAAATGACATAAATAACCTTTTATTAAATGTTAAAGTAAAAATGACACAAACAAGAAATGTTTTACGAAAACAATATTTAAGTGGGTTTATACAAGTCCGAAATTTGATTATAAATAATCATTGGAAAGATAAAACGATTTCCTATATCATAGTATTTTTTGTATAATTTTTAGACATTAAATAAATTTAATTATTTATGACATAATAATGATGCAGCGATGACATCATTATTTGACGATTTAAATAAAATAGAAAGATAATGTAAAATATATGAACTAAACATGTCCAAAACCAATTGGATGAGTGGATTTCGAACCCTTATCACCTTATCCACGAAATCTATCAATGTGGGACCTTTTAAAACCGAAACACATTTTCAAATAATGTAATATTTCTTTACATTCCAAAAGTGCCCCTCCTCTCCTCTTATAAAATGCCCCCACCTCTACCTCATTTCACACACTCCTCAAGCCTTTGGCTCTCCCAAACCCTGCCCATTTACTCTCTCCACATCCCTATACTCATCCTAGAGTATTCACTTTGGGCAGAATCCTTTCAAAGGAATCCTTTAGACTCAAATCAAAAGGAGTTTCACTTTTAAAGGTAATTCATTCTCTCATGTTCATTTGTTTTATTTTGCTTCTCCAACCCCCTAAAATCTTTTTATTTACTTATTTTGTTACAACGCCAGTATCTTCAATATAATAGGATGTTGTTATAAGATTTATTTGAGCTACACTCTCACACAACTACATCAAATGGTTAAAGAACATACGGTTTCCGTGGATGGCGAAATTCTGCCTCCCGAAACGATGATTGTTCAACACTCATTTAACACCTTCAAAGGTGGCCATTATGATGTCACTATTTTTATATATGATATATAATATGTTTATGGTTTCCTTAAGCTTCTGTTTTTTTTTCATTTTCGGCATACCTTTATGGTTTCCATTTTGGGTAAACATGATATCTTCATTTTAGGAAGTGCGGACTACCGCCCCCTCAAAGTGATTTGATTCGTTAAATACCATATGTGGGATATATAAAGGATGGAACTATGATATTATATATGATAATATACTGGAATTATAATATACCTTTATATAATTATGATTCCATTCTATAAAATACGAAATAGAAATGAAAGTAGCGTTCATGCTTACGTACGGCTTACCGTCTCCATGAACGGTGCATTTCATTTCTTACCTCTAAATGATTATGTAATATTATAAATGCATGTATGTACTGGATATATATGACATATATGATATCTCCATCATGAATACCATTCTGGATATAACGAACCTTTGACCAAATTAACAACATGTAAGTGTAAGAAGTCTATTTTTGACTTAAGAACCAAATACCGACAAAATGAACATTATTAACTTAAATGATTACACGATGTCCATAACATGGTATAAAAGGAATAATGAACATGAAAAAGATTCATAATAAAGTAGAGATTAACTCAAGTTTATTATTCAGGAGATTAAAGAACGGTCGGGTCAAGTCGGATACGAGGTATGGGACTTCGTCTCAATCTCCTTTCGTTGAGGCATATTTTATTTTATACACAACTTTCTTTTATATGGTGTATAAACCCCTTTGACTTTTATGTTTATTCAAAAGGAATCTTTTTTATACGAAGCGTTTACTAAACGATAAAAGGGAAGGTTTTTGTCGTACGTATGCGGCGACAACGAATTCTCCACCGTCGTGACCGTTATTTGAGTTTTGGCTTCCTCTACAAGCCATACCTTCTTTTTTTAAAAGAAAAATAAATACCATGTTTTACTTTGGTATTGAAAATGGTTTTCATAATGTTTTTATTATATCAATGTGTTCTATTGATATCTCGTGATTGAAATGTGGAAATGTTATGTTTCCTTTATGCATGTTTTATGTGATATGATTATGTTATGGTTCTTGGGCATTATTATGAAGACGGGTGGTTCCGTGATAAACTAAGGGAGGGTGAGCCCGTTATAGCTCTCCAATGCATTGGGTAACGCGAAGGAGTGAAACTTTATGGTTTCTCCGAAGAGATTTTAGGGAATATACTGTGATGGGTATTCCAAACGTAACCAAGAGGGTTACTCCCTACGTAAGAATGTTATGAATGCCTCAAGTTACCTTTATGTCTTATGATTTATATGATTTATTCATGATTTTATGAGGTATGTTAAAGTGCCTATGTTTTATGGGTAAAGTATGATTTCATTCTTATGTATATATGAACTCATGTTTCCTTTCCATGTTTTTTTATAACCCATACTAAGTTTTTATGCTCATCCCAAGTTATTGAAATATTTTTCACAAGTCAAGGGAAAGGTACATGATAAGATTATAGAGTCAAGGATGTGTCAAGAAATAATCCATGTTTTATTTTAAATGTGTTTCCATTGATGGGAATGAAGAATACTATCTTTATGTAACCACTTTGATTATATGTGGAATGTAATGCAAGTTTTATGATCTAATTCTCTAAAACTCTAAACCCGAAAAGATCCTCAATGTGTAATCTTGTAATAACTCAAGATTAAGTAAGGTTTAAGGCTAGGGCCTTATAGCCACAAGTACTTACAGACGCTGACTGGATTGAGTTCGATGTTTTATTGCAGTCATCCGCAGCAGAGAAGCCATCTACTTCTTATATTGGTGAGAGTTCCAGCCAGCTTCCACTATCCTTAGATGCAGGCCAGGGTACAAGCGGTGAGACTGTACATCGACCGTCTGTCACACAGGAGGATGTGGAGGTGGCTGTCTATGAGGATGTGCAGCGTATTCCAGAGCACAGACGTAGACAGACATGGCGTGGACGCATCAAGTATATGCCTGACTGTGGGACAGAGGAGCATCCACGCCGGAGGCGTAGATTAGGTTGACATTTGATTTATGATACATTTTGTATGTGTATTATTTTTATCTAGACTTCTATTATATTTTTAATAAGTGTATTACTGTTATCAAATTATCTACCAATGTATATATATATATATAAATAATATGATAAAATTAAATGATAAATATTAATTATATTAATTATTTCGAATTGCAATAGAAGTGGTCACAATTATGATGAGTGCTGGTTTAGTCCAACCATGCAGAATGCATATGTTGATAAGAATAAAAGGCCACAACAAGTGTATAAGAATGGAACAATAGTTGTAAAATCTTCCATTGGGAATATGAAAAACAATGAAGTCAAGAAAACTATGAAAGAAACTATTCCCAAGAATAAGTTTGAGCTAAAATCCCAGGATTATTTCATGACAAATCATGAAATTCATATCATCTCAAGAAGTTGAAACTTGAGGTATTCCAATCACACATTACCCATTGTTCTTAATTATATTTCTCATTTCAATTAAGGGGTAGAGCATGGTTGTTGGAAATATGGGATGAAAAGTGGAGATTTAACTTTTCACTTTAACATTTTAATATATTTGGTGAAGTATGTGCAAGATTTAGAATTTCATTTAGAATTTTGATTATCTACCCTTGGTTAATAATTGATACACTCTGAGAATGATTTCACATGTATGGTTGTTTATGGACAACATTGAAAACTACAATATGAATTAGATGTTCATTTGGCCAATTTTGAGAAGATACATATTCAGACTTTATAAAAGGAAACAATTTCTACTGGTACGCAATCTAAAGAGTGAGATTATTGAGTATGCATCTCAAAACTTTGGTCATGTCCATGACATCACTTCTTCCACCTTATTTAGATAAAATGATATTTTTTAGAGATCACATGCCTTAAAAAATATTACTCTTGGATCTAGAAGTGAAACTCAGAGAACATAGCATAGTGATCATGTGATCATGGTTCACTCATCACAATCACTAGATGTTTTTCATGTAACTCAATTGTTCACAAATATACCAATATTTAATCAGAAAAACAATGAAAAACGAGTATTAAAAATTATATAAATTATGTTTATTACATTCATGAACAATTTGAGTGGTTAATAAACCCAAGTGTCATGAATATATACTCATAATATCATTACCGACTTGTAAACAATGTTTCCAAAATGTCCTCAATCTGAACCCAATGGTTTTTATAGCCATATTTTATTTGAATTATAAAGAACCACTGGGATCCTACCAACTGATCAACCAGCATATCTATCCATAGAAGTATATAACTATTCTTCATTGTGACATTATTCGACTACTAGTATTACACACATGAATGAATACTACAATCTCTCTTATTTGTGGATTGGATAAGAGAACAACACAGAGAAGTGATTGGTCAAATAAATCTCTTCACCTCCAGATCCTCAATCTTCACTTTCAACAATTTCAACCAAGTTATTTCTATATGATATTATGGAATTGATATATTACATTCATCGTACAATATAGAAATCTTTAAATAAATTATCATATTAGGAGGAATCCCTAGTAAATTCTCTATAATAGAATCCCAGTAATGGACCCCCACAAAATGAAGACTGGATAGAAGGGCTACTCGGTCTTCTGTAAGAGCTATACCGACTACCTGTTTCATTATGGTCCCAAGATAACTCAGGTCCACTCCCATTATGCATACTCTGAATTCTTTTTCCCCATATAAATCATGCATAACCAAGTCTTCTCCCTTCGGCCTAACAAATGTTTCCCACTCGCATAAAAAATTCTCTCCCAAAAACAAAACAAATCCTCGCCCACATGTGTAAAAATTCAATCAAATTCAATCTCATTATATCAGTATTTTAGGATAACAAACAACACATGAAAATTAAAATATTACATTGTTAACATATGACAACTCACATGGGAATCACACATATCAAGAAACAACAATGTTAAACTATCAAAAGGCTTGTAGATCAGCTAATATATTTTTTGATCTATTTCAATAGATATTGTGATCGACAAAATTTATTAATGTAATTCATATATAATAATAGTTTCCACATTAGAATAAAAACATAACCATATGAGGATCTTTATAGAAATAGATGTTTAACTACAACATGTTGAGATAATGTGAGTGAGTGAAAGATGCTAAGATTATATATTTCTTAATATATGTTAGAGAATACTCAAGCCATTATATTAATAATTATTTAATGAATATCTATTATTCATGATTATTTATTTATAATTATTAACATTATTTCAATATTTTCTATTATTTAATTTATATTTCTTAATATTTTTTAATTTTTTACATTAAGTGTATTAGTTTATAATTAATATTTATACATTTTGAGGAGGATTTTAGTTCTATGTGAGATGTGTGAACCCCGTTCATGCATCCTGGGCCCGATTTTAAAAATATCAAACCCTAACCCCTTTTCCCAATTTTTTTTTCAAAAAACCCATATTAAAAAATTACCTGAGTGACAACCACTGGAGAATGATTCGGAAGGTCGACCAGTTTCAGGGTTCAACTGTGGTTCCAATACTAGGGTCAAAATCAAGATCTATGGATTTCCATTTGTCGTGCGATGTCAACTATATACCAGATGTGAGTTTGGGTTTTGAGTGAGGATATATTTTTTTCAACCAATGATGAATGATGTGTGTTTTATTTTGTACGATCCAGAATATTTTGAAATCATACTCATATTTTTTTTTTCATATTACATATATGCGGGCATCATTTTTTTATTCTTCTTTATCATTGTAAATTATTTCTTTTCACTAGTTAAATGTTAACTTGTGTTATATTATTATCTTTCTTTTGGAATATGAATAAAATTCTTCTAATTTGGAATGCAGTTGCAGTTTTGGTTATTCTATAGTGGTAATATTAAATACTTCTTCCAACGTTTTTCTATTGTTTTATGTTGGTTATCCACAACTCTATAATCTTCTTTCTCTGTAAGTGTATTAGAGTCGTCTTTTAAAATCTCTGTAGATATTCTCTAGCCCATGATTTATCCCTTTGTTTTTATTTATCACTCTATAAGAGTGGTTATGGCTATAAAATCCTTATTTCAGTTTGCAAATGTGAATTGTAAACCCAATTCCTAGTCCAGTAAAAGTTTTTTCATTTCCTAAGCCACAGAATAAGTGTTCTCTAATTTTATACAATTCAATTAAGGAATTATTTTTATTTTCATTATTTTTTTAATCTGTTGTAAGGAATATTTTATTTATATAATATTTTTATGAAAATCGCTTATTATTAATTTCTAATCTATATAAATTTTTAAATATATATATATATATATATGGGTATTATTTATAAACACTAATGATGTTTCTTTCATGGTCTTCTTAGTTATTCACGCACATTCAAATTTATTTTTATATAAGGTTGTATTATATATAAGTGTATATATATTTTCAAATTTCATGTCACATATACATATATATGTTGTTCTTAAATTTTGAGTCAATTTTTAAATCCTCTAATTTTATGATTATATACATATTATTTTCCATCATTAGATGATTTTCAATGAATACGAAATTCATTACAAATCACGATTTTACACAATTTTACTTTTCTAAATTAATAACGAAATATTATTTTCATTTTACTCATATAATTTTTCATTCAATTAATAAAAATAAAAACCATATAAATGATTTAATGGTCATTGTAAGAATTAAAATATTTTTTGTTCATGAAAATTCATCTTAAATCCATGTTATGATATGGAAAAATACAAAAAAATATTTAATTACACATGGATGGAATTTTTTATTTAAAAATGTTACTTTTTATGATTGTAAGTGTAGTATATATCATACTATTATTATGATTATTTACCAAATATTTTATGTGAATAGATAATTACTAATTTATATAATTTTATGTGAGGAAATAATAAATTTATTTCATTGCTTTATTCATAAAACAAATTAATAAAACAAGTATTAATATTTTTATTTTAGGATGAGTTTTAGATAATAAAATTTTCCCACATAAAAAATTAATTTCAAAATTTGACAAATAAAAATATGAATACATGTATGCGAATATTTATTATGAATTGTCTATGAAAATAATTAGGTCTGGAGTTTTGGTTGTACAAAATCTCACAATTTATTTCCCAAAAAATATAATATTTATAAATTAATATAAAAATATAAGTGTGTATGTATTTAAAGAAAGAATACATTTTTAATGAAAAACCTCCTATGAAAAACATATATATATATATGGATCAAAATTTATTTTTATAAAATTTGGCACATGGACATTTAAAACATTATAGAATGTGGGTAGTGAACATATCTCTCACGAAAGTCGGTAAGCCCAGAAAACCTTTATTGTTTCATATGTCCTTATTGTTTTTCATTTATAACATTGTATAAATTTTTCCACAAATAAAATGAATGGATTATTTTTAATCCATTTTCAAACTATAATTATTTTCAAAGTTTAAAAATATTTTGTAAAGGTATTTCACAAAAGTATCTTTCACCGATCAATTACAAAACTCATTACTGGGAAATTTAATGTTCATTATTTGTTGAAAAAAATAAGGTCAATTAGATGTCATAAGTAGGGAGGCTTCTATAAACAGTTAGGGCACACAATGTTGGTAAGATGTCTTATTTTTCATTTATACATATCTGATAAAAATGTTTATTTTTTCTAATCCTCCAAAACCTAGACCGTAAAATTTCCTATAATGTATTAACTATTGTATATTTATTGCATTTATTTTACAAAAATAAAAGCATTTGTATTTTCTAAACCACAAAGCGTTGGATCAGGGATTACAAAAGAGATTGCCATTACTTAATAATAGTGAAGAGGTTAACACCATTCCTTGGTGTATTATACCAGGCATGTGGTCGTTAAAAAATTGGAAAAATATTTTAAACACTATGTAGAGATTATAATATTTGTTTTTTTAGTATCTATGTGAAAGGGGGACATACATTGTGGTTTATTGGCCTCTATAGTGGACGATCACTCTTATTTTTGTAACGTTTACTTTAAGTGCAAGTATGTGTAAGGAAACATATTCAAATAAGGTTCCTTATAACAATGTATAAAGGTGATTCTAATTTTCAAAAATATAATCACTCAATCCTGTGTATGGGTTTGGTTTGTTTGGTAAATATACATAAGGGTTATTTTACATCCATATAAGGGTAAATATTAATCAATGTAATAATTATTGGCAGTACGTAAGGGAATATTATGAATTATGTATGATTGACCATTGAGTGTGCATAAAAATGTTTTTTTTATTAGAAAAATTCAAATAATTATATTGTTCTTTGATATTTTTAATGATAAATAGGAACCCAAGAAATGGTTTTTTGGAATTATAAATGACGGTTAAAATAGGAAATTTATAGTAGTATATCAAGAATATTATATGATGATTCAGTGTGGATATTATGATTTTATATTAAAATTATCTAAATGGAGTTTATTATAGAGTGATTTATGATAAATACTATGAATATTATAGTGCCTTTGAAATAATATATTGGGATGTTTTCACTTCCTTTTGAAGCCTGAGGAATTGTTTAAAGGGGGAAATATTTGGAAGTTGTTTTTTTGGGAGTTATGGGCTTAGTATGAGACTCATTGATTTAACCTCAAAAGTTTTATTTCAATATAAATTTTTGTTTATTATATGAGAAATGTGGTAGAATAATGAAGATTAATATAGGCTTGTTATATTATCCATCGCAGATGATTCGACATGGATTTATACGTGCATGTATATAAGCTTATTAATGCAGTTATAAAAAGACGATTACTTGGGATACATCAACATATCATGTTTCTAATTTGAAAAGGATAAATTCAATATTTTTATAAATAGTATTTTTCCAAGAATAAATAAAAATTTGGAAAAAAAAACATGTAGACATTTAGCTGAATTAATAAGATGCGTAATTAAGAAATGAGAACATGTGAATTCTGAATATCTAGATTTTGTCAATAAAATAATAAATCAACATAATTATTAGATTTGGGGAAATATTATAGTTGTTATTACCAGTATATTTGGACATTGAAGAAGAGGATCATAAAGGATAATTTTTATCTTGGAATTATCAATATCATTGCAAGGTCTCCTTTAATATTTATATTTTACAAGTGCGTGATATTAATTCATATAAAATAGAAAAACTAGTTTAATTAATGTTCCTATTTACAAAATAAAAATATTAGTAATGATAACGACTAGATTGGTAACACCCTAATTCAACCCCTCAGGGTTTTCTAGTTTTAGTAACGATGTGTGGTGAAGTTGAAAAATTAATACATGACATTACTTCTAATAAATAAAAAGACATTGTATTATAAATGAAATATAATATTGAAACTAGTAGTCATGAAATTAATGGTGTTATAAATGATAAAATATTAATTTTAATGACTGATAAGTTGTTTAATATGACATTTAAATTTCAAATAAAATTGGTATAAATCCCATGAATAAAGTATTTTGTGGCCATAGTTGATCACTATGGCATAATAGGCTAAAATATGTAATTTTTACTTCAGTTCCTATTCTTTTTTATTCCCCCCATATTATCTAATCCATGATTAATTATTCCCTTATAATTTTGTATTGTGAAATTCCTATACAAATAAATGTTGACCATATACCATTAGATAGGGTATATGATGTGCATATACCTAGGGATACAATTCCTAATCTACTACCCTTGTGGGGATAATATAGGGACATGATTATTGACTTTTATTTAAATATGAGAAAAATATATATTTATTATAATAATAAATATTTTTATTTTACAAAAAAAATAAATAAATAAAATTATAGAGGAAAATTTATGAATTTTATATGTTTGGAATTTTAAGGATTTAAATATAGTTGAAATTTTTAAAATTTATGACTTGTCATTTAATGATTTTGTTTCTCATACAAGTAGATCATGAGATTATTTGATTTTGTGTCTATCACCATATCTACATCTTATTCTAATTAGATATTTATTACACTTTCGTGGAATAATGAGGTATTTGATATGTATATAAAGGTTATATTAATTCAATTGTCATATTTCATAAAAATTAAATTATGTGGAGAGTTAAGGTTCTAATAATTTTGAGGAATTCATTTTTCAGATGTTCTTTTATTTCAACATGGCCGACAATATTGTACATTCTTGGAAGTTACAAAAAATATGGTATAAATGAATTAATTTTAAAGGTAGATTTTATAAAGGGTTCAATGAAACAATTTTAATCATTAATCTTATGTACTATATATAATTGATGTGGTGCTCAAGATTAGTTATATATTAGAATGGATAATCATAAAAATGAATAACCAAAAATATTTGATGATTTAATATTTTTCTAATATAATAGTATAAATAAATATAAATTTTTCGTTTATATGAATTTTTTTATTTGAGTATGTCTGTAGAAAACGAAATTTTGTTATAGATAAACAAAAGTATCTGACACATTTTTTTGAAGTCCATTCCAAGGAAAAAACATAGAATGGTTATATTTTATAACATTTGATATTTATATTTTATATATTGTCATACTAATTGATCTATTTTTTATATGGTTTAAGGATTTAGGTAATTGTGATTGGAGTATGAAAATATGGTTTAATATATATACAAATTTTAATTGTACCTTTTGAGTTATTCTTCCAACAATATCTGGGAATTTTTTACATTTATATTTTTCTAATTACATTTCATTAAAATTTATAAATTTATGATTTAAAGGATAATTAATTAACATAATATATATGAAGCCCATTTACATCTATTTAGTATCATGTGATTATCCTTTTTTCCATGTTTAGAGGAAGGGGAATTTTAATCATTTATCGGGGAAGAGTTATAGATCATCCTCACATAGGTCTTTGGTAGGTCACATCACTTAATCATTATGACTTCAACTTCGATAGGTTCAAGTAATATTATTCATTCTAAATATCAAATGGAATTTTCATAATTAATAAAAAACATGAAATAATATAAGTACATAAAACCCTTGATTAAAAACTTTGAAAAACTATAGAATGCACTACCAGTTTTATTTTACACGTGGATCTAAAAAATTGAAATAGATTGTCATTCTCGTCAGATAAACTCATTAATTAAATTTATCAATTTATTATACATTTACATTACTAATTTGATTCTCTTTATTTTATTTATAAGGCCTAAAAACATGATGTTTAAGAGATTGTGAAATTAAAAAGGGTATTTAGGCCTTTGTAATTATGAAGGGTAAAATGGTAACTTAGGTGGGCGTTTCATTGGGTTTTCAAGGTGATGTTCACCCTTTGATGAAATTTGGGTAAAATATTCTATAGTTATAAATTTTTAAAAAAAATTAATAATACATGGTGGAATATATATATATTTATATATATGAGTTTCTCAATTTTAATGGTTTTTAAATAAATAAATTATATGGGAGACATAATGGTTGTAAACATGGAAGATTTATGGGAATGTATATAAATATATTATTAACAATATAATATAACTCATTTTATGGTCAATATTTATATGAGGGGTTTGAAAGAGTAAATTAAATGGTTGTTATGTTAAAAATGAATGGATGATTATGTAATGATTAATGCATGGAATAGACCATTGAATCCATCTTAAGATTAATTACCATGATGATACTTTTTCTATTCTCTATTATCACAAGGAAATAAACCTAAGGATATGTGTGTTGGTGTAGTTCAAGAAAGAGGTGGATGTGGAATAAGAATAAATGGATGATCTGTGATGATTAGGGAATTATGATTATCATGGAATTAAGATCAGTGGCTTGATATTATAATTTATAATAATACAAGTGAATCTATCATTATTTTTTTATTATATTATTGTAAAATAATTAATAATAAAATCGTATAATTTTTATAGGGGTAACATGTAAATAAGTTATGATGATTATGAGATTAATAGAAATTGTATTCAATATGATTATCTTAAATGATTAGGATTTTGGAAGTAGTGGATTGTTTTTAGAAAAATATAAATGGTAGAGAGAATCATGTGAGTTGATGAAATATATATTTCATGATTTAGAAATTGATTTTCTTGGAATTGTAGTAGATCAGTAAAAAAATTATATTTTCTTACGGAATTAGGAAAATATCTAAAAAAGATATCTTGAATATTTCTTAATATAATGCAATAGGTTTGGAATTTTTTATAATTTTATATGATTATTTGTTAATTTACATTTGTGGTTTTGATCGTAAAATATTTAAAAATTTGAGGTAAATCCATAGGAGGCGATAATATTGTTTTTTATAACATTTGGAATAAGTCATAACAAATAAGAATGAGGTTTTTAACATATATTAAAGAATTTAAGTACATGGAAGTATAATATTTTATTGAGAGTTAGTGAGTCACATGTGGATTTTGTTGGGTTTCATGGGGGTCATAACACGTTATTTTAAAGACAAAATTTCACATAGTGGGATACATTGGGGTTGTATAGTGTTTACATAAGCTATGACAGTTAGGCATAACATTATATCATATTATCATAGAGGCATTGAAATAATAGTACTTTTAGATTCACACTTGTGTGATGTGATAATTAAAGGATATATTCCCATAATATGTAATCTCATTTGAGGTGTTTTGATAATATTAAGGTATATTTTTGATATGATATAAAGAAAAAATATGAAAAATTCATATAACACATGATTAAATTAATGGGGATATATGAGTTTCTTTGATGGATATATAAATAATAATTCTCATAGAGATTGTGGTTCAAATAATTATATTGAATTGACCATGAATCTATCTTCCATATCCTAGATTTACACCTTGATATACTAAAATATCTCGAGAGTGATAAGGGCCATGTACATAAGAAGGGTAATTTGGTATAGATAATTGATACAACATGTAGTGGGGAGTCTATGATATTCCTTTATGGGAGGTTTATCAATAATTAAGAAAGTTATATACATTAGGGATTGAGGGTCTAAAGTACACATCTATAAGTTTCATATTTTAAATATATATTTATTTCATATTTCATACACAATAGTCTTTGGATTTAAGGATTATTTATCTATTTTTAGCAGTTATTATTTGATAATTTTAGACCCTCCAGTTGTATTAGATCTGTAGGATGTTATTTGATTCTCAAAATATTGTTGGAAATTATGATTTTAATGCTAAAAAATTGAGAATCATATCAAATATACAATATTTTAGATATTCAAATAGAGGACACCTAAGCACAAGAGTTTTAATATAATGTAATACATGCACACCAAATCAATCATATATACTCCATTGATGCATTGGTTTATTCAAAAAAATTCTACGTAATAATTCATAATATTAGGTTTGATTTAAATTATTATTGCATGGGGATCAGTTAGCTTGGTTTAATTCTATAAAGATACCAATTACACTGTATTATATTTACATATGCTAGACATGGTGTTAATCCCATATAGTCTGTTAAAGCTCCATTTTAGTCCTATTATGTCCTTAAAAGAGATTCATTAATCTTATATATCTACACAACATAATAAATAACTATTTGGTGCATGGAATCACTATTTCATTTGTTATAGAAACATAAAATTATTCTTACATTGTATGTAATATCATAAGTCATTGATACAAGCATAATGAAAGAGGTCACCACTATTGAGTTAATCTCTTGTTGGATTATTCCACATCGGTTTAGTGTCACATGATCTATTATATGAATCAAAAATCAAGGTTAATATAGTCAGAATGGTTTTTCATGTCACCGAACACTAATTCAAATTTAATTATTTTGGAATATCATAGTATATGCTATAATTGAAAAAATAAATCTTTATATATTTCAATTACGAATTAATTTAAATTGTTTATCAACTATTTTTGAATAATTATAATAAAATATATTTTGATATATTCATTTAATTTATAATTTATTTATAAATAAATTAAATATAAATTGTTTATAATTTATTAAAAAATATTTATGAAACATTTACTCAATAAGAATTCCATAATATTAATTTTTAATAATATAATATATTTTTAATATTACATTATATGAATTATAGTTTAGGTATACATTGGATGGGTGAAAATTATAAGTGTAATTTATAAAATTTTTATAATTTTAAAAATAATGGAAAAATTCTAATGTAACATAATAATATGATGTGAAAGATTTTTTTAATTAATTTAATCTTTTTGATATTTCAAATTTCACACAACACTAAAATTATTTTAGTTTTTATATTAACGAACTATATTTTACAATATTTATATGAAACTATAGGTTAATGTGCACTACACACTTCATAAAGATTAAAATTCACTACATGTAAGACTGTGGTTAGTTTACATTTCAAGCAAGATTGACTTTCCATGATGGATTGAGCAATACACAAGACTAAGTGTTACCTAACTATAATATATTATTAAATATATTTTATATAATATAATGAGATATATCTTATTCATTAAGTTGATGGTTATGAATAATATTAATTAAATTCAAAAACTTTTTTTGTTTAAACAAAATATAAAATTAATTCATTTGTTAAAAAATTGATTATAAATCAATATAATAAAAAATTAAACATAAGGAAATATTTTTATAGAAAATAATTTTTATCCTAAAATAGATATTTTATCCTAATAAATTAAATTAATTAAAGATTTAGAATGATATTAGTGAAATATATATGTAATATTTGCAATAAATGTTTTGATATTCATTCAATAGAATTGATAATCATTTAATAAGAATAAAATAAATATCTATCATAAAAAATCAAATATTTTATAAAAGCGATTTTACCATATTTTAATGAAGAAATTATTTTACTTCCATTTTTTAGAAATTGTATAAATTTTTTATTTTAATATTTACATCAAATTTGAAATAGATACCTCAAAAATTAGGTTAGGGTAAATTTTTTTTATTTTTCTATGTAGTTTAATATTATGATTAATACTAAAAAATACTAAATTTTAATTCAATACTTCTTTTTCTTTTAATTTATATAAATGGTTGAATTAAATTTTCAATTTTTTTTGTGTAATTACATATTATTTTTATCCATTAATAAAATCTATGTTATTTCTATTAATTTCACCTGGATGTTGACTATAAAAACGTTGCAAACATTTGAAATGTTTTTCTTTAAAATCGCTTTTTTATCTCATCTGTAGGATTAAATTTAAATTAATATATGCCACTTCGGTGAATAGAATTTAAAAAAATGGATTAAATATTTTTAAAAATAATTATTAATAATTTATAATATGATAAAATTCATTTTTAAACCTAAATATCAGTGAAAGTATAAAAATTATTTAAATGATTGATTAAAAAGTAAGCTTAACAAATGAATAAACCATATGCTTAAGGGCCCAAATGATATGGCCTATTTTCGTAAACCCTTTTTCTAACCATTATTTTCCATTAACCTTCCATTATTGATTTATTTTGTTTTTCAGGACTTCATTTAGTTAAAAACATTGGTACACAAAACTTGTTTTCAAAAATACCATGTGAGTCATTTTCCTCCCCTAGAAAAGGCTACCAACTCTCCAACTTCCTCACACCTCTGAAACCACTTTGGTTCATCCAATATATACCTAATAAACTTCCCAAAATCCCTAAATTTTCCCTTTAATCATCTCTTATGGATTATATTCTTATAATGAATTCCTTTGTTTTAAACTAAAAGGAGTTACCTGATTAAGAGATAACCCCTACCTCAAGCTCAATTCCTTTATTTTCATTCTAAACTATTTAAATTATCATTATTAAATGATTATACCAAAAAAACCAGTATCCTAAATATACTGAGATATTTTTATGATAATTTTTATACCTAAAATTATGCACACTTCTATATAATGGGTGATGAAAATACTGTTTGTGTGTACGATGAACTACCGCATTAGGATACGATGATTGATTATTTCCCCTTTACCACCTCTCATGGTTGAAATTATGAAAAAATATTGTTTTATAGATGTTATATATTTTATTTATTTATTTTTTATGATTTTTTAATTATTTTACAACATAAATATGTAAATGTTCCATTTTTTTAAATATAATAATTTCATTTGAGAATGTGTACACTACCACCACCATAAAGCGCTGTGATTCGTTTATACACTACATGGAATGTATTATGCACGAGTTTCTTAAAATTATATTAAATATTTTATATAATAATTATACTATAATATATATATATATATATACTTATATTTCAATTAATTTGTTTCTTTCAATATGGCAATAAAAAGAGAAAAAATGTTCATGTGTATGTACGACTTCTCGTCTTCCTGAATGGTCTATTCAATTTGTTAATTATATATTACATATATTATAATAACACACATATAATAAATATAAATATGATTTATATAATATTTTAAATTATGGTAATTATAATATATGTATAATGATCAAAGATAAAACAAATAAAGACACATGTAAGGAATATTGCGGATATTACCTAATGTGAAACCATCACATAGAATTGTTAACATGCAGGTAATATAAAGTACTAATCAATCGATATATGATATTAGATATGATAAAATTATTCTGAAAAAAATTTATAATAATATAAGATTTATTATATAGAAATCTTGTATGATTATGATGACAGTCAACACACAATGTATGGGAATTTCATATAAAATTTTATTTCTGTGAGATACATTATTTACTAAGAATCCATGCCTTTTTATGGTTTTTATAGTATCCAATGATTTTTTCTATGATAAATATATTTAAATTTATTGGTATTTAAATATAAATTTTATGATCTTTCTTTCATGGGTTTTATGTTTCAAAAGTTACCAAATCGGTAATGTGATTTTGTCTCAATTTTCATTCTTTGAGACATATGTCAGGTTATGCACCTATATTTTTTCATGAAGTGTATATAATAACTTCGAAATGTTATATAATGATTATAATTATTTTAATTATGTTTTAATATTTATTTAATGTTAGTATTTTATTTCTTTTATGATTCAAATTTACCAAATTGGTATCAGTTTATTGCTACAATCACAACATTTATTAAGATTGTTTATTATTATGATCTAATTAATGAAATATTATTATCCATTTCTCAAGAACACTAATTATATTTTTTGCCATATGGTAATTTATTTTATATCCAAGTAATTGTAACATTTTTTTACTCTTTGGTACATTATATAAATAAGAATGTGTTTATTTTTTAAGAAACCTGACTTTACCTATGTCTTTGGTTGGAAATTTGTGTTCTTTAAAACCCATGTTTTCTAAAAATATTTTTTAAAAATTAAAAAGTGTTTTAAATTAATTTCAGTGATTCCTTCATAAGTTTTCAATATAATTTTTTAAATAAAATGATTTCAGTGAATTCAATCATTATTTCCTTGTTTTGAAACTCTTTTCAATGAAATGTTTTTTCTAATGTTTCCATGATTTCCATATAATTCTTCAATGTTTTTCAATGAAAATGGATTTTAAAATGTTTTTATAATTATTTTATAAGTTTTCAATGAATTTTTTTTAAAACTTTTTCAATCTTCTTTTATATGTTTTCAAGGGAATGGGTTCTCAAAATGATTTCAACATTTCTTTCTATGTTTTCAATGTATTTTCTAAAAATATGTTTTTAAATGTTTTTATGTTTAACAGAGCCTCCTTCAAAGAAGAAAGGATATTTCCTCCAAAAATGTTTCCAAATTATTTTTCATCAATGATGAAATCCTTTAATATTACTCCCACCCATCTGGAAAATGATCAAAAGGTTCCATTAATATTCTTTCTTGAATTGTTTATTTTTTGATGGAATGATACATATGACACATGTTACTCATCCAATGGTCATATTCTATTGAATACATATAGTTTTCATGGGTTATTAATTAATTAAATTATTAGGAAACCTATCTATTTTTCTATAGGATATGATGTGATGAAGTTTTATTGATACCCATTTAATTTAATGGGTTATGATTTGATATTTATAAAACCCATTATTTTTAAAGGGTCATGAAATGATGAATGTTTTTTACTTAGTGGCATACATATGTATAATTTAATTATGTGAACGGTGGGATATATATCTCCATATAATTCATTGGGTAATGATAAGTTTTATATGATATCAAAGGGTTCACGGGTTGTATCCCAAGACTAAAAACAACAAGGTACATGGGTTCTAGAACAAGTATGAATAAAAGAGTAAACAAAGGTTCTAGAAAATTCCTGAAAACTAGACGGTACATGGGTTATATCCCAATCCTTAAAGTAAGAGTGTACATAGGTTTTATCCTAATCCCTAAAACAATAAGGCACATTGGTTGTATCCAAATCTGAAAAACAATATGCTAGATTTTTTTTTGCCGAAGCCCACAAATAATAAGGTACATGGGTTGCAACCCGATATTGAATGTAAGAGGGTACACAGGTTGTATACCAAGCCCAAAAACAATAGGGTATATGGGTTGTATCCCTGGCATAAAAGTAATAGGTTACACGGGTTTTATCCCAAGCCTGAAAACAAGTTGGTACATGAGTTGTAGCCCAAGAATAACATGTTATAAATATATTTGTAGGTAACCTTGACATAAGATTTTATATTATTATATGTATGAAACAAATTATATATCTTATTCCGTATTTATGATTTCATGGATTATGATATTCATTTTTTATATGATTCTTGTCTTTTTGTGCTACAAAACATTATTCCATAATTCATTTTTCTGATCTTTTATATGAAGGGTATGATATTCTAATTCTATTATCACATTCTCATACCCCAATTCTCATTTTAATCATACATGTATTCATTGTTTACCCTTTCTGAGAATCTAATCACACCCCTTTCTATGTTTCCTTCCATGGGTTATGAATTTATTTATCAAGTATGATTTTTATAAGAAGGGTTCTAGTCTTGAAGAACCTAGTGAGAGATTATATAGATCTCTTATGTATCAGTGTTTATGTTTCATGTTTCCAAAGTCACTAAACTAATACTGTCTTTGGGAATCCATTTGTATAATGTTTTATGTACTCTATAGAATTTATGTAATAACTATGTATGTTGTGTCTGGGTATTTCTATTTTGTATCAAAGAAAAGGTTTAGTTAATCTTAGGAACTAGGGTGAGAAAACCTTAGAGAGAACCCTGAGGAAACGCCTAAGGATTAGCCTACGGATAAGAAAAATATATCAAAATGTACAAGAATTTTGCTAAAGGATAGAGTTAAAGTTTTCCAAGAAATACATCACTATCTAGATACTACAGGTGGATTTGGATCTGGAATATATATACCAAAGGGTTACAACTCCAAATATTTCTCCCAGTCCTGACTCAGGGTAATGTGATACACGATAATAGGAATTATAGAACACCTATTTTGAAACTCAAGGGAGATACTCTTTGTGAAATCACAATCTCTTCACAAACCATCATGAAGGATTTAAATAAAAATAATTAATGAATAAACTACGATAAACCGAAGGTTTCATAAATTAAGGTTTTGTATTTTAGATATCATGTAAGTAGGTTTTTTTGATTATGTGGTTCCTCAATATGAAAAATGTATCTTACGCTATGATTTTTTGTTTTTGTAAATGGATGGAACCCGAAAGAATGCATTAATATTTATTGTGATGGATAATGAAACTATCATTCTCCTAAGCTTCTGAATTGTCTGAGAGATGGAAATAAAAAACTCGATGTTATTCTAATATTTCTCTCTCATGATATGAATCATGTTTCTATTCGAAAAATGAAAATAAGGGAACAACTTTTTGTTTAGTCTTACATGGGGAAACATAAACCTTAGTTCATTGGGTACTATAATCCACTTGTTTTTGAACCCTAGAACAATACCACTTAAATGATATTCTCTTTTATCCATTGTTCAAAAAATAATGAATTCATTTTGATTATTTATCTTCTATAAGGAGAACCATACATGTGGTGGAAACTAATCAAGAATAGGGGAAGACAGACGAAATTGAATCCACAGATTGAGAAGAGTTTATGAAATTATTCTTCAATGATTAATTTTCTCGTGTTCTTCGTATAAAGATTTATAATTAGTTCCATGATTTGAGACAAATGGATGATGAAATTTCCAATCCCTATAAGTCTAATTTCACCAAACTTTCGAGGTATACTTCTATAATTATCATTCAACTAGAAAATAAGGGAGATATTTTATTTAGTGGCTTAATTCCAAGTCTCATAATGGAATTAGACATATGAGACATTAGTATAAATGAAGATATTTTTCATTATGCAATAAAATTTAAAATAGAGGTTAGAGTTATGTATCAATCTTATGGTTTTTGACTATAAGTTGAATATAGAGTTTTAAGGACCATCTAAAAACCATAGTGATAAGAATATGATCCTTCATTTATGCCCTATGTGTGGAATGAATCATGGAGGAAATTGCATTAATGGAACTGGTAAATATTTTTAGCATGGAAAGGAAGAACATCGAGTGGATGAATGACAAATTGATTGGAAAAAGCTATATAATGATGTGGATAATGTGAAAACTCCACAGAATAGACCTCCCACACATTAATGTTCCAATTAGAGGGTGTTCGGAAATATCACTAAAAAGTGCCGAAATCCAATGGTTAATAATGGTGACTAGCACCAACAACCTATGAATATAATGAAAAAATGGAGGCATATGAAATCATAATAGATGAATTGAACCCTGATAATTAGGGAACACTATATTGGGGAATTTCCATTGAAATTTTATAAAAATAACATCTATGAAAATCTTGTTGTTCATCCTTTACTGTAACTTGATATTAGTCTAAGAATATATTTTCTCCATAAATTTTGGATTAATATATTTTTTTTGTTCTTATAGATTTACAAGTATAAACCCATGAATCTAATAGAATTTTTTTTAATATAACATCCTATTAAACAATAAATGGTGAATTGTCTTTTGAAAACATGTATATTCAATAAATATATTTAGATATTAAGATATTGGAAATTTTTTAAAGAGAATATATGATAAAGATATTCACATTTTTTTGTAATGAAACATGGGGGATCAATGATAATCTGATTTCATGATATTATTTCTAATGTTTTATATTTTCCTCTTTAAGACGGGATATTAGTTTAACTAGTTAATGAACATTTATGTTAATATTCAATTGAATTTAATGAGATTAATGAATTCTCACACCACATGAGGATTTATACGTATTGTATAACAGTATCTTAAAAACATCAGTTGATAGTAACTGAAGAGAGATGGGATGACTTATTGTGGATCTCAAGATCAATTAGTTCTTTAGGAATGAAAAATTTAAAATTATTTTCGGGAGAAATAGGTGATGTTGAAATTGTTCATTACATTGAAAAATGGTGAGACTTTAATTATAAAATGAAAATAAAATTATGTAAGTATAACTTCTCATGAAAATAATCATCAACATTAGTGAAAGGATCAAGAAACCAAAAGGGTTATCATATTACTGTCTATTCCAATGAATCAAATGGTACCTTTGATAATCACATATTTATGGATTTACTATTATTAACATTCTCTAGAACAAGGTCTATATCACTCTCCTCCAGAACATGATTGTTAGATTTCTCTTCCATTCCAAATTTTTCACTTTCCACCTATATAATACTATTTTAAAAACAAAGTTATATGATACATTGGGTAACCATTATGTTTCCAATATTCTTTTTAAAGTAATATTTATGAACTATTTTTATGATGTTGGTTTCTATAGAAGGAACATAAAATTATTAAACCTTACATAACCATGAATAATTTAAAGGTGAATTTTATTTTAAGGGATGGTAGAATGTGACACTCGGACATGTTGTGAAATATATTTTTTTAATTAATTTTTTATTTTTAATATTTTTCATTTCACCCAACACTGAAAATATATTGGTTTTTTATTAAGGAACTATGTTTTTCAATTAAATAAAACACTAAGTTATCATGAACTACACATAATATAAATTTTATCATGCTTTACAAGAAACATTGAGGATAGCATACATTGCATGCAAGATTTATTTTCCTCAATGTCTTGTGAAACATGCATCACCGATTGTTGCCAAAAAATAATATACTATAAAAAATATTAATATTTGACATAATGAGATATAATATATCCGTAAAGTTGAAGGTTTTGAAAATAATTAAGAAAATTATAAAAGAATATTTTTTACAAAAAATATAAAATGAATTAATTAGTTGTAAATTTATTATAAATTAATATTAGAACAAACTAAACCTAAGGAATACCTTTTGGAGAAACAATTTTCTATACTCACAATGTTATTGAATCCTAACAAATTAAATTAATTACAATTATAGAGTGATACTAATGAAATATATGGGTTTTTATTTCCATAAAATATGTTTGATATTCATTCCACATATTTTAGAGGCATAAGATAAGGAAAACTCAATATTTTGCATATAAAATCAAATATTTTATAAAGGAACTTTTACCACCATTTAATGAAGAACATATTTAAAATAATTTTTTTGGAACCTTAAAAAATCCAATATGTAAAAAATAAACTTTGGATTTAAAATAGAAACATAAAAATTAGGTTAGGGTAATTTTTTTGGTATTTTATATGATGTTTCATAATTTGATTAAGAGTGAAAAATAATAAATCTTAATTCAAAACTTATTTTTATCTAATTTATTTAGATTGTTAATTTATATTTAAAATTTCTCTAAAAGTATAATTTTATAAGAAAAATTAAATTAATAGAGTTTAGGTCATTGGGATCAATTTCACCAAGAAATTAAATATTAAAACATTGCAAACTTTGGGACATTTTTACAATAATAACCTACAAGGTCATCCCATTTCTGGTATTATATATTCCAATTATTTTTAGACGCATATGTGATTGGAATTTGTAAAAATGAATTCAATATTTTTAATAATAATAATTTCTAATTTCTAATAATGTCAATTTAGTTTTTGACAGATATTATTAGTTAAACTAATTAAAATTAATTACCACAATTAAGGAACAATTAGGCATAAGAAATGAAAAAACCTTAATCTTAAGGGAAAAATGAACTATAAAATTTTCCAAAACTCATTGGATGGAAATTATTCGTCCATTATCCTTAAATTATTGAGTAAAGTTTGATTTTTATGAATTATTTAGGTAAACAAGTTTGTACACCTATCTTCTTTTGAAAAATAAAATGTGAATCATTTTCATCAACTATAAATGGTCACCACCTCCCCCACTTCCTCACACCTGTTAAAGATATTTGTATTGAAAAATTTATTCTCAATAAACATACCAACATCCCTAACTTACTAAATTAATCATTCCATAGGGGGGAAATATATCCAATGAATCCCTTTGGTTCAAACCAAAAAGAGTTACCCGATTTAGAGGTAACAACCTCCCTTAGACTTCTCTGTATTATTTTCATTCTCCACTCTATCAATTGTCATTATTACATGATTATAAAACAAAAAAAAATATCCTAAATATACAAATATTATTTTCTGATATGGTTTCTACCTAAAAGTATACAAACGTCCATCAAATGCGTAATGAACATACTATTTTCATGTACGACGAACTACCACCTCACAAAACGATGATTGTTCATTTTTTCATGAGCGACTCTCATGGTTGAAATTATGATGTAAAATATATTTATATATATTATATATTATATTTATTTTTCATTTAACTTGAATTTTTTATTTTACAACACATATCTTCACTCGATCAATTTTTTTAAAATATTATAATTTCATTTGAGAAAGCTTGAACTACTTCACCCTCAAAGCGATATGATTCGTCCACACACTACATGGAATGTATTAAGGATGGATTTATTAAACTTATATGATATATATTATATAATAATTATACTGTAATAATTATATATATATACTTATATGTCCCTTACTATCTTTCTTTCAATAAGATTTTAAAAATGGAAACTACATTCATTGGTATGTACGACATACCGTCTCCAAAAATGGTGTATTCCATTCCATAATTATATATTATATATATTATTATAATAAACTTTTAATATATATAAATGATATTAATATCATGTTTTAATTTTTTTAAATATTTATATATGTATAATGACCAACGATATAACAAATAAATTCACAAGCAAAGAATGGAGATGATATTACCCAAAGTGAAACCTTAACGTAGAATTGAAAACAAAAGGGTAATATAAAGTCATAATAAAAACATTTATGTTATTATATATTAGAATATTATTATCTAAAATATCTATAATAAACATAAATTTTTTATACCGGATAATTGGATGACTATGAAGAGAGTCGAGACACAACGTTAGGGAATTTCATCACACATTTTATTTTTGTGAGATACAAGATTTATTCACCACCCATTATTTTATTTTTGGTGTGTATAATTCCCATGGATGTATTATATGAGTATTATAAATAAATTTATATTTAATTTAATATATATTTTATGATTTTTATTTCATGGGGTCTATGTTTCCAGAGTTACCAAATCGGTAAAATTATTCTGTCTAAATTTTCATTCTTTGAGACACATACCATATTATGGACTCATATTTCAATGAGCTATATATACATCCTTTGACATGTTATATCACAAATATAATACTTTTAGTCATATTTTAAACATGATTTAGTGTTATTATTTTAATTTTATATGATTCGAAGTTAAAAAATTTGTAACGGGTTATAGCTACAATCTCAACATTTATCGAGATTGTTTATGATTATTCTTGCATTGACAAATTCTTATGATATAGTTCTCAATAAATCTCATTATTTTTATTAAAATATTTTTATTTATGGTTTATAAAATCAATGGTGTCATTTTTTTCTCTTTGGTACATAATAATAACAAAAAAATGTTTTTTAAGAAATTATAGTTTTGCCTCTCTCTTTAGTCCGAAATATGTATTCCTTAAAAACCATGTTTTCTAAAAATGTTTTAAAAAATGTTTTCAGGTTAAAAATTGTTTTAAATTATTCTCAAATATTTCTTTATATGTTTTCAAAATTTTGGTTTTAATGGAAATTATTACAATGATTTGACGCCTTATTAATGAGTTCTCACTGTACTTTCAACGAAATGGTTTTCAAAACATTTTGAAGATTTATTTTTAAGTTTTAAATGTGTTTTCAAAGAAAATGTTTTCTAAAAAGTTTTGAATATTATTTTATATATTTTCAAGAAATAAAATGTTTTCAAAAATGTTTTCAAGATTGTTTTATAATTTTTCAAGGGAAAATGTTCTCAACATGATTTCATGATATATTTCTATTTTTTAAAAGTATTTCTATACAGAATGGGTATAAAAAGGTTTTATGTTTTAAAGATATTTTTTAGTAAAAAACTGATATTTCATGATTAAATGCTTCAAAATTATTTTCCTTGTATGATAACATTCTTCGATGTTACTAATTCCATTTTGGAAAATTATCCAATGGTTTCATTCATATTCTTTCTTGAATAGTTTATGTTTTGATGGAATGATCCTTATGACACTTGTTACTCTGCAATGGGTTATATGCTTTTGTAACCCACATCTATTAATGGGTTATGAATTAATTAAATTATTATGAAATGTATCTATTTCATAGAGGATATTATGTGATGAAATGTTATTGATACACATTTCATCTCATTAGTTATGATTTCTATTTATAAAACCCATCACTTTTCAGGGGTCATGATATGATGACTTTTTTATTATCTTGTAACACATGAATATATGATTTTATTATGTGATGGTGGGATATATATATCCCTTAAGTGCATTAGGTAATGATAAGTAGTATATGATCTAAAAGGTTACATGGGTTGTAGCCCATGCCTAAAAAAAGATGGTACATGGGTTATAGCCCTTGTTTGAATGTTATAGGGTACACATGGTGTATCCCAAGACCTAAAACAAGAAGGTAAATGGGTTTTAGAATAATAATGAATGTAATAGGGCACATGGGTTTTAGTTTATGACCAAAAATAATATGTTTCATGGGCTTTATCCCATGCTTTAAATTTAGTGGGTATACTGGTTTTAGCCCAAGCCCTAAAACAAGAAGGTTTATAGGTTTTAGCCCAAGCCTTAATGTAAGATGGTATACAACTTGTAGCCCATGCTAGAAAATAATAAGGTAAATTGGTTTTATCCTAAGATAGAATACAAGATTGTGCATGGTTTGTAGCCCAATCCCAAAAACAAGAAGGTACATGGCTTGTATCGCAACCCCAAAAATAAAAGGTGTATGCATTGAATCACAAGTCTAAAATTAAGAGGGTCAACTAGTTGTAGCCGAATCCTGAAAACAAGAAGTTAAATGGGTTGTATAGTATGATTCATGTCTTATAAGATTCTAATTTTTTGTAATTTATGATTATGATATTTTATATGTATAGTATGAACTTATAATGTTATGATCACATTCTCGTACCCCTATGATCATGTTTATACTTACATGCCTCCATTGTTTACCAGTACTGAGAATTTTATCTCACCCATTTCAATCTTTCATCCCTGATTTATGAAGATATGTATTATGTTTGATGTGTTTATATAGGTTTCCAGTAATGAAGAACCCAGTGGTAGATAATTTATATCACCCATGTATCAACTTTTACAATTCCATGTTTCTGAAGGCACTAAACCAATACAGCCTTTTGGGGTGTTTATGTGTAAGGTTTTTTGTATTCCACAAAAGTTATATAATATCTATGTACGTTAAGACTTGGTCGTTATAAGAAAAGGTTGTAATTTAATTTATGAATTATTAAAAATTATTTTATTTGAATTATTCCAATTAATGTCCATATTTGAAAAACAAAATTAAACCACTTAAAAATTATTTTTAATCATTGTCATGATAAAGGTCTCATTAATTCTAGAAATGTGATATTTATATTATGTAAATATTTTACATAATATATTTGAAATATAAAATGTTTATAATTCATTTAATATCACATATTTAATGAAAGTTTTTTATATTTGTAATTTCAATGTGTGAAGATTTTGAATAAGTATATAATGATTTTATTTATTATAGATTGTCCACAATTAATTACTAGATTATAAAATTATTATAATTATATTTTACTTATGATTATTTTCTAAATTTTCTCCAAAATTTTTAAATTTATGAATTGATCAATTATTTAATTTATTTTCTATATTATTCATAATTATAAATATCATATTGTAAATTTTAATGTATGATTTAATTTAAATGTTATAATATTTCTTTGTATTATCATACAAGCATCTATGGAGTTATATTCTAGGCATGAAAAATGATTTATTTTTATTCTACATTTAATTTTTCTTGTACTGAGTTATAATATTTAATTTAATGGTTTATTATATTTTTTCACATTTTAGGTGTTATAATTATTATTCAATTAAAATCTTCTTTGATTAAGGCATCTTTGGGTAGATGGAATTTCGGTCTGATGGCTCACTAGCCTTAAGGCATATTCCTTTTCTTGAAAAGTGGGGGTTGGCTAACTATGGATCCATGCTTACCCCTGTGGAGATTTTTTATTTCATATAATTCATATAATTTACATGAAAGGTTTCCATGTACCATATGAATTGAATTAATTTGGGTATGTTTTCATATAATATGCATTAGAGTTTGGATAGTAACACATGATTTGGTCTTGGTAATTATTTATGTATCAATATTGTATGAAGATATTGATTTTGTGGAAGGAATATGATTCCAAAAATACACAATAAATTTATTAACACAATTAAAGAGAGTAACATGCGATAAGATTGTGAGATTAATTACCCTATAAAATTAATAAGGATTTATTTGTATGGAGGAACCAATTCCAATGAATATGGAATGGGAAATAAAAATGGAAAGGAAAAAGGAATTTTGAATAAAAATATTTTTTTAATGAAACAAGAAATTCAAGTGAACCAGTTTTTAAAAAATTTGATTTAGAAATTCAAAAATAAAATAACTATATAGGTCATGTTTTCTTTTATGTTGCGAATTAGTATGACAATGTTGATATAAATATGGGGAGATATTGGGGTTGTAGGGTGTTGAAGATAGATAATGGGTAAATGATAGGGGTGAGTGTAATTTTGGTTAATAGTGAACATTACAAATGAAAGAGATGACGGTTGGAGAATAGTGGTGATGAGAATGTCTAGATGCAATAATATGGGTATGGAAATTGGGGTACATTGGTGAATTGGGGTGGTCATGGTAGTGTGGATTGATGATGAGGGGGGGATGAAATTTTCGAAGAGGCATAGAAATAGTGGTGGGGATTGATGGAGGCACTTGAGTAGCTATGGTGGTAGAGTTTGATTTTGGTAGTGGCATAGCATTGGACGTGGAGCAAGATGATAGATGTGAACTAGCAGATAGAAATAGTTCCAGAAACAAGTAATGATAATTTTGGTTATAGTTGATAGGTTAAGGGTGCATAAAGGTACATTTATGTCGAATAGTTCATGGAAGAAGTGGATTTCAACATTTTGGTAGAAAACATGATTCTATTGTTAAATGGAACGAAAATTCTATTTTATACATACTAAATATCAAAAATATTACATTCTATTTTTTTCAATTCCTCTTATCCAGTTTATGAATACATAATAAGTCTAAAGTGATAGATTCCTTACCAAGTGATCAAATTTTAAGACCTATAACATCCCACCAGGTAGGTCATGTAAAATCAAAGTGCCCCTATATAATCTTGTGTAAGTAAATAAAGATATGTTTGACTATAGTAGGGGTAGATACCAATTCATGGTTTTTTATTTAGGTTATACCTAGATGGGATATTCTAATAGGATTAGGTTACAATAGGAATATAGTTCATTTTACTAAAATGATTAATTGGATAAAATGATACCATTCAACTATCTTAGAATACACTAGTACAAAAACCTTTTTTTACGTCACCATTTTTCATGTCGGGTTTTTAGAACCGATGTGAAAATATCTAAAAAACGATTTTTCACGTCGGTTATTATATAACTGATGTTAAAATTCATTTTCGCTGTTTTTTCACATCGGTTATATAAGAAACGACGTTAAAAATTCATTTTTTCTGATTTTTCACGTCTCTTATTATATAACCGACCTGAAAAATTCACGAAAATCGATTTTTCACGTCGGTTATTAAATAACCGACGTCAAAAATATATTTTTGTGACTTTTTGACGTCGGTTATTTAATAACCGACTTGAAAAATGTTTACAAAAATTTAGTTCATTTCTCAAGCTTTAATTTGACAGGTCACGGAGCTCAAACAGAGTTATGGATTAATGGTTATGGCCTTCAGAAGTTGATCATCTCTAAACGAAGTCTTAAGGATGTCCAATTTATAAAGGCCATAACTTTTAATCCGTAACTCCGTTTGAGCTCCGTGACCTGTCAAATTAAAGTTTGGAAAATGAAGTACATTTTTGTAAAAAAAATTCATGTCGGTTATTAAATAACCAACGTGAAAATTCCTTTTAACGTCGGTTATTAAATAACCGACGTGAAAAAGTCATGAAAATAGATTTTTCACGTCGGTTATTTTATAACCGATGTGAAAGAGTGATGAAGATTGATTTTTCACATCGGTTTTATAATAACTGACGTGAAAAATAAGTGAAAATTTTATTATCTTTTCACGTCGGTTATCATAAAACTGACGGCAATGATATTTTTAATATCCCGCGAACGCGAAATTTCATTTTTTTTACATCACGGCATCAAAATTTTGAATTACCGCTTAAAATTTTTAATACCGTGTTTTTTCATAAAATACCAATTATATGTTTCCATTATAAACCCATCCTAATTTTATGATAATTTATTTCAACCATTATCGTTCCCCCAAATCGACTCTTTTTCTCTCGAACGTCAATCAATTATTTCTTCTTTCCGCGATCTCGTCAAGGTATATTTAATCATACATCCATGATTTATGTTTTTTATGATTTGATTGCGTAATTGATATAACATTTTGTGATAATTTCATTCAACCATCATCGTTCCACCAAATCAACTTGTTTTATCTACAACATGAATCAACGATTTCTTATTTTTGCGACCTCGTCAAGGTATTTGTAATTATTTCCCAATGATTTATATTTTATATGAGTAGTTTTCTTAATTGATATACCATTTAACGATTTTTAATTTATTATAATGATTGATGATTCTTTATATCATGATAATACTAAAAATCCCCCTAAAGATTCAAAAATTCATTCCAATATGAAGTTACGGTTGGCTCATTCAATCTTTCCTCGAAAAAAATATCAAACTTCTGATGGTCATACCTTTTGATCCATAAATCCGTTTGAGCTCTATGACCTATAAAATGAAAGATTAGAATATTTTCTACAATATAGTAAACATTTTTAACGTCAGCTATTTAATAACCGATGTAAAAAATGACTTATAACGTTGGTATTTTAAAAACCCGATGTACAAAATGTCTTCTTATCGCCATTTTCTAGAATGTATTTCACGTCGGTTTTTTAAAAACCAACGTTAAAAACATTATTACCCCATTTTTTACGTTGGTTATTAAATAACCGACATAAAAAATAATATTTTTAACGTCGCTCGCAAGAACGTCGCTTAAAAACTGACTTTAAAAAGAAAAAAACTGACAAAAAAAAGGTGTTTCTAATAGTGATAATATATTATTTTAATGGGATGATTATTTACCAAAATATACAGTCAATGGAAGAAATAAAAAGGAAACACTTATTTTAGTGAAATATGTACCTTTTTCCACTTATATATATGATGAGTGTAAATTGTTTATTTAGTGTAATAGGTGAAAATTTAATAAATGTCATTTCTAAATGTAAGTAAAACTTTTTACTCATCTGATAAAAGCTAATGTAGTTGATAAATGACATCATTATAATAAATATTAAAATTATGATAAAACCATGAGTAGAAGTAACTTAATATATCAATATTTTTAAACATGTATAAAACATAATAACTTTTCTTAATAATGAAACTTTCTATGTGCTAAGGAAAACCTTACACAATAACTTAATATTGAAGTAGTACAATAGGTTGATCGATTATATTATAAGAAAGAAGCGTAGAATGATTCAAAAATGGATTATTTATGAAAATATTTTTTATGAAACTCAATATAGAATCATTATTGGAAAATTTATAATATTTGTGAATGATATTTATAAATGTTTACCCACTTTTATTTAAACTGTTGAGGATAGAAAAAATAAGAAATTGATGAATACATTCAAGTGTTTTTTAGAATACAAGTGCGTCATATTTTAAACCAGAAGTATAAAATTTATATAGATTGTTTAATAATGTTTCTTCAAATATCTTGAAAAGACAACTTAAACCAAAAGGTTATTTAAAGAAGAAGGATTGATAACTACCTATGATGGAATTGAAAGATATTTCTAATGGAGTTTTGGAATATTAACATAAATTATATGTTGGTTATTATTGTTATAGAATCAATTCTTTATATTTGTATGGTATACAATAATTAAAGTATATTTTACAATTATTCATTGTATACAGAAGTTCGAAATAAAAACATGTCTTGATAGATATTTTATTTATCATCTATGTTACAAAGAAAAGGCTTTCTTACTCTTGGAATGGATAAAAAAGAATTTATCAAGCCTTAATGAAACATAGTAATGTGTGTGTATAGTAGTATCATTACTATTTTATGATAATATAAGTTTTTTATTAACAAACATATTTTAAAAATAATTTGAGATTATAGATTTAAGACACATGGTTTATGGCTCATTATATTCTATAATATATTTTCATAAAAATATAAGGATAAAACATGTATATCCTAGAAAAATAAACTTATCTAAGATATTTTGTAAAATATGAGATATATGATCTCACCACTATTAGTGGAATATTTTAAATTTTATTCATGTATTCAATAAAATAATTTAATCATATAAAATACCATATATTATATGAAAAAAATAATTTATTTTTAAAATATACCTTCTAAATTGAAATATGTTCTTCTTCCAAACAAAACAGAGTTTAGGTGTCCTAACACTATCATTTAAAATGAATAATTTATATGAGTCTAGTGAGTGTATTTTTGGGATTAAAAAATATTAAAGTTGAGTAATAATGGGTTGTATCAGTTAAATATTAAATTGAAATACCTCAATGTAGTAATAAAATTTAAATAAATGTCCAATAATTGTAATGATGTATATATAAAGAGTGTTAACTCGAAAACAAATGTTATCAGCATTATAAAATTGAATGTCTTAAAATTTATGATTTTATTTATGTTGAAGGAATTAATATTATGAATATAATTAATTATTCAAACCATTATTAAAATTGTATTACATAATAGAGGTCACTCACTAAAGGGTTTGGAGAGAGGGTTACATTATATGGTCACATAGATATGTTTCAGGAATTAAATAGAGATTTAGTGAGTTTGAAACCCCTTGAAAGTGGGTAAAATATAAAATAGATCTTTTATACAATTGTACATGATTTATTAGATAATATTTCATGTATGGTTTCGTTAAAATTATTGAAAGAGTGTAATATTGTAAATATATCTTGTTTTACAAAATAAAATCTATATGTTATCATTTTTCATGTTGGATTAATATATATATCCTAAGGTGAAATGATAATTAAAATCAGAAAGTATAAATTTGAGTAATCCATAAACAATTTCAATCAAAGATTATTTTTGGTTGTGAATAAATATAATGGTTATTGTGAGTATTATTCATGTATCTAGATATATAAAATTCTCATGAGGCATAAAAGTAGTTTTTTAAATTGGATGACCTTCTGAGTATATATCACATAGAGTTTAAAACACTTTTCATTTGGTATAATAAGGTTATATGATTATTATCTTGATTCCCCAATAACTTAGTTTTGTGATATACCTTTCATAAGAACATTTATAATTTTATGTATTTTTTATAAAATCCTTTGGTCGTAGTTAATTAGGTGTGGTTTATTATATTGTAGATCATTTCATCGGTTGGGTCTTAACCATGATGGTATTTTACCTCTATTATGATTATTTTTGAATATATTCCATTGATTGAGTTATAGGAACATGTTATTCATCTATAACTATAATTTATATTTTTCATTCTTATATATCTAAGAGGTGTCATCTGATATGATCATCCAAAAAGGTGAATTACATGTGCTGTATTTATCTACCAGGAATGTCTATACTAGAAAAAATAATGACATATAAGGTAGCTATGTTGGATTTACATAAATGTTTTTCCATCATCACTCAATGTCTATGATAAATGGATTATATGAGAATGAATACATAGATGTTATGTGGCTATTTGACATGGTTATAGAGATACAAGCTTTTTTTAGAGTTCACACTAGATCCCTTTTTATCTCGCGTTAAAATTATTATTTTATAAAATTATTTATTTACAAATATTTATGGTTTTTCGAATTAATAATTTTTTGATGTTTTAAAGGCTCATGGGGTTACACATTGTGTTAGAATGAATGGGTATTAATTTTTCATCATAGAGATTCCCAAAAAAAGTGCTTCATAGTTTGTATAAATGGAGTTTTCTATAGACCTACAAAAGGTATTTAATATTATTCAATACATAATTAAGTTATTCATATATTGAAATTGTTTTTTGGAAGATTTTCATAATTCATTTTGGGTGTGGTTTCAAAATTTATTGCATATGATACAATATAAGGTAAAATGACATTGTGACTATAATTAATTAGTACAATTATGAGATTTAAGAAGATATTCCCTAAATCTATAATAACATATTATTTAATTTTATACAATGACATTGTATCATTTTATATGATATACAAATATCATATGTCACATCATTGGCTTGTTGTTTTATATGATATGGCTATATCATATTATATTGATTGTAATGTATATTTCACTTAAGGAATGAAATCATTTAATAGTAAAATGTAATAATCACTTCTAATGGATTCCATTAATAAAGATTTTATAAGATAAAATATTAAGGATAATCATTTCAGTTCATTCATGTAATGAATACATTATAAACCCAACCTATTAACCCATGAATTATAAATCATGAGTAAATTCATAGGGTAAGGGGAGTTTCCTTATCTGCTATATAAATAGGGTATCCTATAGTGATGAGTGTTCAAGAATTTAGATGTATTCTCCCTTGATATTCTATTCCTTCTCCTCATTGTACACATTGAGAAAATAAATTGTGGTTCATATATAGGTTAATATAGAATAGTATATCATGATATGAGATGGATAGTGATATTAGTTTGGAACTTATTTTTTGACTAATATAAAAATGGAATTTTAGTGAGAAAATAATTAGCACCCAATGATCTAAATTGGTGTAGCTTCTGGTGTCGGTATGGTATGTATATAGTCTATAGTTATTTACTCTCTAGAAGAAATTTGTATTCCTATCTTTAGGTTTTCGACATGGATTATATAATAGATGAAAGGTATCTAAATCAACTTGAGATGTCTGATACTAATAATGTTGATGACATTGCTAGTTATGTGAGCGATATATGGTGTATGGTTGTGATGATACTTGTTGAGGTGGAGAGGGTCACTTTGGGTAGACACATGAAAACATAAATATTCCCTGGGGTTTGACACCATTGAACCATATATATATATATATATATATATTGTAAGTGGGGAGAGTTCCTAAAGGTGGTCACCCGGTAACATAAAGTGTCCCTATAGGCAAACTATAACCCAAATTTTATATATTAGAGTGAGGTATCTTATAGTGGACTAGGATTTTAATACATATATATTAAATCTTTTATGATTAATAATAAATACATTATATAAAAACACACCTAGGGACCATAACAGTTTAGTGTATTTGGAGACTAGGTACAAATTCGTCTAATTTGGTTACAGATATTCAACATCTCCCATAATTATCATCCCATTTAGTACTATTCAAAAACATAACCTACGTAAAACTATTCTTCATAAACAAGTGAAATAAAATATAATAAAGGATGAGCTCAGATGATTTGTAAGGATAAACAAGTTATATAAGTGTTAATGACATGAACATAATTTTATGAGACATTGTCATAACATTTAAAATCCATACACTAAATATCAATGATCATAATATTGTATCATGACATAAATATTGGATGGTCTTAATACATGACTCATAATGAAATCAAAGAACATAATTTAAGAGAGCATAAAATTGGAATAAGACGTAGAATTATGGAGTATATATAAGAATTGGAAATATTATGAAAAGGATTCCCACTAGGACATTCATAATATGTTAGGTTTGGGATAACCATCAGTGTACCTACTTTGGGATAGGGATGACCTCCTATATTCCCACTTTCAATCATGGGAAAACCTCCCAAGTACCCTTCAATATCATATAATATAAATCATTATCCTATGTATTGAAGGAAGATATGGGTCCCACTAATTTCAAAATCAATACATATTTTTCTGAAGACCACAAAACATTCATCACATTATAACCAATGAATTGAAATGTATTTCATATAAATTTTATCATATCATAACCTATGTAAAATATATATGTTTCATAATAATTTTACCATTTCATCATAGTATAACCCATGAGAAAATGTAATGGGTTTCATAAGAATGTTATCAAAGTATAACTCATGGAAGATAGATGGGGTAAATAAATAATTTTTCATAATAAAACATTCATATAAAAAATAATAATGATATAATTGGATAATATCTCTTGAAAATAATAAGATACATCAATAGATGTAATCTTATATGGAGAATTATTTTGACAGATAAGTCACTTAGAATATTTCATGATGAGGATGAATTTTATATGAAAATAACTATTAGAAATAAAATATTTTAAAAATTCTTTACATTTATAATTAAATTAAAAACATATAAATTAATATTCGTACAAATAATGGACATGGTTTATGGAAATTCCATTAATCTCATACATGTTAAAATTAATATTTTCATTAGAATTTTTGTAATATCCAAATGGGAATTGTTTCGAAATTTAAATTAATATTCATTTATAAACCTTTTTGATAAAATTTAACATAGTTAAACATGATTCTAATAAAACCTTTAAAAAATAAAATGAAATGATAACATTTTTAGAAAATATGGGTTTCGAATAAAAATGGTTTTTGATGGAAGAGAGAAATAAAGACTATTTTTCATAAAAGTTTTATTTTTAAGTATTGTGTAAATAATTATAATAAAATAAAGGTAAATGGTTATTTAACACAAATAACCATATGTAAATAAATTTCATTAGCATAATGAGATATAGATCATAAAATTTCATCATTTCAAACATATACATAAATAATCCCAATAAATGATGATATCGTTACAGATAACTCTTAGCACATTGATAACATTGAACAATAATAATCATGCAACAATAAAATTAAATAAGAATTATAATATCCACAAAATAATGACATTAATGATATTAAATGTAAAATGGGATGCATATATACAACATAAAATAAGATAAAAGCATAACTAAACAATTTCCTCAAAATGGGAAATTGAATAAAAAATCTCTTACCTCTTTAGTAATATTTTTTTATAATAATCCAAAAATAATAATAACTTGAAATTATGCTTTAAATATAAAAAAAATAATGTTATTAATGATATAATTTTTTAATTATTAAATATATACCCTACATAAAACAGATAATTTGTTAATTTTTCTATCTCCCAAAAATAAAAGATAGACTATAAATCATTTAACATTAACCTCAACTTCCTTCATACAAATTGAAACCTCCTATATAATAAATATATGTTTATTATAAACATATTAATGAACCAAAGAAAATATATGAATCTATATATGAATTTTTTATAACATTTTATAACCCATTTATTAAAAATCTCATGTGAACGTCATGTCTTGGGAAATAACCACTTTCTTTTAGTATATGTTTTGATTTGTAATTATTTATTATTAATTTGTTCATAGCCAAAAAATGTCTAGAATATTAATAATTAAATAATTATAATATTTATATATCAAAAATAATTTTAGTACTAATTATGAAAGATGGTTTTTTAAGAAATGACGTATATTACAATCACGGAGATGGTAGGCCATACACACATTAGAGTAACGTTTTGATTTTTCAATGATCATTATGGAAAGAAGGTAACTAAAATTTTATCATTATATAAAGATAATAATATAATAAATAACATATTATTACATTATTTATACTTATAAATATCACACATGTGGTGTGGTGATGAAAAGGGAGAGTCACATCGCTTCATGAAGGTGGTAGTCTATATGTACATGAACAATATTATCACCCTTCAATGAGTGAAATGCATAAGAAATAAAATGATATTTTATATTTTAAGAATTATGAATATGTAACTAATATCATATTTATTTCATTTGTGTCATATTTCATTTATTATCTTTAAAATTATTATCTTCTATGATTGATGTCTGTGAAAAGGAATCACATCACTTCGAGAGGCAGTATTCCATCATACATAGGAGTGACTTTATCTTATCCCCTATTAAATTGAAAATAAAATTTAATAAATTATATAATGGTTATATAATTATATATATGTTATAAAAATCATATATAGTCTTTAGATCCATCATCATTCCCAATCGTGTGTTGTGGTAATTAAAAAAACGAACGGCATCAGTTTGAGATGCAACAGTTATCCATACACAAAAATAATGATTTCATAACCCATTTGATGGAATTGGAGGATTTTTTAGGTCCTTACCTCATCATAACAACATCTTTGTTATTTTTATATGCATATTTTAGCATTTCATCATGGTTTAGTAATAATTGAAGGAGGTGGTCCAAGAAAAAAAATAAAAATACTCCTTAAATAACATTTCCTCTTCTTTTTGTATCCTCTTTTTATTTTCATGAAAATCTTTCCTAGGTTGAATTTTTACCCAAATTAATTCTTATAGGATTATATTATGGAATTTATATGTTTAGTCTTTCAGGATTTTGTCAGGAAAAATGGATTGATAAGACTGAAAAAATGAGGGGAGTGAGGACCCTTTTATAATTGTGGAGAAGTGGTATTTGTGTAATATATGAATGATTTCAATAATGGGAGGTCAAAATCAACTCAGTTGACTCAAAAATTGAAAAAAAATATATTTAAGAGATTATATGTTCTATAAACACTTCATCCAGAAAGAAATTTTTTTAACATTTTATTACATAGCCTTTAAGTTTACTCTCTTTTACCACTTTAGTCTCCACCAAAGTAATTAGTTTTTTAACCTCGGTAACTAAATCATTAAGTATAAAATAAAATTTTCCCTTTTATATAATTTATACCTAATGATTATAATTTTTTTAGAAAAATTATCAGATAGAAATATTATGTTTGTTGAAAATTAATTCCAACATTAGTTCATGTAACATGAAAAAACACAACTTTAAACCCTAACTAAGGTAATTAATTTGCCATATATTTACTAATTTTTATAACCAATAATTATGTTGAAATTATTAATAAAATTATTCATCGTTATTAACAATATTTAACCTATTTTATTAAATTAAATTCATATAAGTGATATAATTTAACATAAAATTAGTCCCACATATGTGAAGACTGAGTGCGTTTTCAACAAGAAAATGTTCAAATGTTTATAAAGTTTTTATATAACAATTATATATGAATATGATTACAATTACCTAAATTGTATTACTATATATATAATTTAACTAATTTTCATTTAAAATAATTTGAAATATGATTTTAATTTATAAATAATTCAAATCTATTGTCAGTTTTTAATTAAAATCATGTATTTTTTATTATGTATCAAAAAAATATTATTTTTATAAAAATCACAAATTTTTATTCTATTATAAATTTTACATTATGATTTCAAATAAAATTATTAAAATTTTCATAATTTATTTTTAAAATAAGTCTATAAAATGTGACAAAACTCTTATTTAGAAAAATATATTTTTTAATTGTAAAATTTGATTTATTCATATCACTTCTATAGAAAAACCATATGTTGAGTGTTAAAATTTTATTGAATATATACAATATAATTTTGATTAAAATAATTCAAAAAAAAATTTCTAAATATTTTGTGGTGAAACACATTTTTTCCCATAAAATTAATTCTTCATAAAAACATTTTCTTTATTTTCAAATTGTTATAATTTTAGTTTCTAATTAATTGGTCACCCAATAATTAATTTTATATACATGTGTTAAGAATGTATTTTCATAACATAGTTAATATTATTCCTACCCACCATTAAAACATAATTGTCATATGTATGATAATAATATTTTAGTAAAATTTAATAATTTTTAACTCATTTTTGTGTGAAAGACAAGATAAATTCAGTGTTTCATGTAACACAGACTAAGATTACAGTTTCATGTAATGAAATCATATCTTAGTGTTTCATTAAACACAATTTAAACTCAGTGATTTAGGTAACATAAGGTAAAATTGTTGTTTCTTGTAACAAAAAATATCAAATAGAATAAATTCATTTGACAACTATATTTTCCACAAAGTATCAGGGTGTTAAATTCTACCCCCTTTAAAAAAGAATCTCACCATTGAAATTCATCTTGGTCATCAATGGTTTAAAATTTGAAAATATCTTCATAGAAACCCACATATTAAAAATAATTAATAAAAAATACTCTTGAAAAAAGAAATTGATGTCTGATATTTATCTAGAATAACACATACTACGTTTCTAAATAGAAGAACATAGTTGGTAAGTGAAAACCTGGATATTAAAGAAAATAAAAACAACCAGAATCTAATGTAAAGCGGTGGATAACATATTCAAGATAGATTTAATGATTAAAAATATATAAACATAAGAGGTATGAAAACATGAATTGATATAATTAAAAATTATGATAATAAAAAACAAAATTATTTCATGGTATATTTCTTAATTTTGGGGAATTATTTATTCCATCTTGACTTATAAAATTTGAAAATGTACTTGCTTTATATATTTTTATTTCATAAGCATAATTACAACCTTTTGTTATAACTTAATCAATTTTCACTTCATCTATTACTCTTATAAAATAGGGTAAATTGTTTATACATAAAGAACAAATATGTAATGAGATCCATAAATAAAATAATAATTCATTCTATATATATTTAATTATCATCAGAAAACAATTGTTAGACTAGGTTATCCAATATGCATAAATCATAATATAGAGATGTACTAAATTATTCTCCATAACATCATATAAATTTCAACTTAACAGATCCCATAAATTAATTTTCATCATAAATCTTCTATAATTCAATATTCATAATGAATGTCACTAAATTTATAAAAATAAACATAAAATTAATCACCAAAATATTATAATGTAACCATTGATTTTCACATTCCAAATATTTCAATACCTTAGTCAAATATTTTCTAGAATCATAGAAATAACTAAAATTATAATAAATACTTACAAAAACAAAACATACATACTTCCTCATTATTTGCTTAAAACCAAATATTACTGGATATATTTGATAAATTCAATAACGATGTAAAAATTATAAATGAAAACATAACCCACTTTTTCAAAAAAAACATTATCATATAAAAGGTCATAAATACTATCCAAATTACTTTAATCATATAAATCATCTATTTATCCATACTAAAATCCATTTTATAAACATCAAGGGAATATTTAGGGATGTATTTCCTTTAATCATGTGTTTTCCATGAATATCAACTTTCGATTATAACATTTTTTCTAGTTAATCAACACCATTCAACATATTCTTATAAATATTTTGTGAAAAAAAATCTAAATACTCCTTATATATTTCATTATTCATATAACATAATCCTTGAATTAAAATAAATTAATACTTCATCCAGCCAGCTTCCTTCTCAAACCGTTAACTATGCTTCATCATATAATTTCATAATACCACTTGCCTTTCATGTTTCATTTGTAGTACCTTCTTTATAAACATTAAAACCATTAATTGTATAACTTATATGATTATATTAAATATCATTCCCCATAGTACATAAACATTATATTTCCAATACTTTCAACATTTAAAAAATTTGTCAATTGATAATACCTTAGAGAAAGAAATAATATCATTCACGTGTTAGCTGATATATATATTTTTCATCATACATCACTTACATTGGATCCCTCTTCTCCATAGATAAATAATATTCTTGTTCCTTTGATACATTACCAGGAGTTATTATTTCCAAATTATTGACTTATATTAAACTCAATATTCTATCTTATATGGTCTCTATTACCCAAAATTTCAATATATTTTATCCTTATCATCTTTGGTGCATTCAAGATTTAGTTAAATTTAACATTGATAATTATATATCATAATATTTGGTTTGGAATAATCATAATATCCTTCACTCCAGAAATCATCCCATTTGTCTTCCCATCAAAAAATATCTCATCTCGTTTAATTTCAAAACAGTTTCTTCTGGTTACCTCCATTGACTAAAACAAAAAATAATTGTGTGAGTAACAAAATTAATCATGGAAGACCACATATTCTGAAAAATAATTTACAATAGGTCAAAAAAATGAATCCTTGTTTTAAATCTATAACACATTAGGTTTATCCTTGGTTATTTGTAGTCATCATCAATTGAAATCCTTCCACTTGTAGTATCTAAATAGTGATTTAATTTCATGTAATCCTATCTCAATACCATTCACCAAAATCCTATAACATTTTACTATACTTTGACTCATCATTATAAATATCATTAGAGACATCCATAGTCATATCATTAGATATACATTTAAGGATTTCACTAATGTTTCTCCAAACGTTTTTCAAAGATTAACAAAAACGCTTCTCTGATACAAACTATAGACACCTATAATTTTTGTGCATAGATATTATATCTTTTTAGATGAATATTTATAATTAAAAAAACAAACTATTGAGGACAATAGATTTTTAGTGTCTTTGGAGACTAGGTTCACAATATTATAATTTGGTGAAATATCTTCAACATCACCCATAATGATATTTCCATTTATTAATCTTTACAAATAGGCCCTAAATAAAATCCATTCTTCCAAACATGGTAAAAGGAAACCTAAGAAAGGATGGGATCAGATCTCAATAAAGGTAAATAAAGGTAATATATCAACATAATCTGAACATAAGGGTATGTGACATTAGCATAACATTTGGAAGACATGCTATGAATATAAAATATAAAAATGTTTAGTACTAAATAAAACATTGGTAGTTCATAAGATATGAATCATAAGGAAATCAAATAACATGACACTATAGAGAATAACATTGTCTTAAGGTAAGGAATTATAGAATATACATAATCATAGGAAATATTTTGTCAAGTCTACCCACCAAGGCATTCATACATGTTAGTCATAAAATAACTTCCCATGTACTTTCTTTAATCATGGGATTTACTCTCGAATACCCTCTTTAGGGCAATGGATAACCTCAAATTCACCCTAATAGATTATAAAACATTAATTATTACTCAATGTATCAGAATAATATTTAGGTCTCCCCCATCACATATTCAATACATATTTGTTCTAAAATATCATAAACCAATCATCATATCATAACCCATGAAATGAAATGGATTTGAGAAATATTTCATCATATCATAATCTTTGTAAAATAGATAGCTTTTTTAATAATTGTATCATTTCATTATATCATAACCAATAAAAAAAGAGTTGTGTTTCATTAAAATTTTATCACAGAATAACTCGGGGAAGAGAGAAGAGTTACAAAAACATTTTTTGTCATTACCAATTAATATAAATAATTATAATTAAATACTTGGTTGGTATTATAAAAAAATCACATATTATAAAAATTAATTTAATCTTATAAGGAGAACTATTTTGTTAGGAAAATAAATTTTAAAATTTCATGAAGAAGATAAATTTACATGGAATATAACCAATAATACTATAATATTTCAAAAATAATTTTAATTGAAAGTATATAATGGAATATTCATAGAAAATATTGTTCATGATGATGGGGATTATGTTAATTCTATACATGTAAAAACCAATATTCCTTTCACATTTTTGTTAAACTCATAATTGGAATTGTTTTGGAAAATGACATGAATATTCATTTCAAAAATGTAAAAATTTAAAAAATGGGTAAATATATATTTAATAATAAATTTTAATAATTTAAAAAACATTTTTTATTCATATTTATAAAATAATTCTGACACAAAAGGATTCTGATGGAAGAGATAAATAAAATTACTTGTATTAAAAATTATTTTTATTAAAAAATATATCATTGAAATATTGTGTACATAAGTAGAGGAAAATAATGGGAAAATTTTATTTTATATAAGTAAACATATTAGAATAAATTACATGAGTTTCATGAGATATATATCATAATATTTATTCATTTTAATCATAATAAAAAATAATCCTGATAAATAATTAGATTGTAACATATAACTCTTACCACTTTTGTAACATTGAATTGTATTACTTGTGAAATAATAACAGTAAATGAGACTAATAGTATGACTAAAATAATTAGACCCATAATATAAATTATTAAAGGGGTTGTTCATGCACTACATAAATGAAGATAGGTACATAACATAACATTTATCCCAAAAGAAGGAAATTTGAGACAAAAATTCCTTAGCTCTTTAGTAATATTTTGAATTGTAATACCTAATAAAAAATAACATCAAATAAAATTTAAATATAATTAAAATAAATTAATTCATGATATGAAATGTCAAATGGAAGTATATAAACCCCACAGAATAAACAAGTGGTCAATTTTCATATATCTCTGTGAAATAAAAGACACTAAAAATCTTTTACCACAAGTCTGAACATCCATTAGACATGTTCAAAACAGATTTATAATATTTTTAAGTTTATAATAAATATATTAATGAAAAATAATAATATATATCATAATATATAATATGTTATTATGACCTTTTATTACTAATTTATTTAAATTCCATTTTAAAGTCATGTTCGGGGCAATAACTACATTGTTTTTCATATAAGCATTGACTTGTTATTTTTGGTCCTCATAAATTGATCATGGTTAAATCATCCTAAAGATAAAAATAACAATTAAATTATTATCATATTTATATATTAATAATAATTTTAACACCAATTATGTAATATTTTTTTTGAAATGATGAATGTTCTGATCATGGAGGCGGTAGGTCATCCAAAAGCATGAGTAACAGGTCTATTGTTCAATGAGATTTATAAAAAAGAGGTAATTAATATTTTATCATTAAATAATTATAATAATATAAATAATATAATATTATTCCATTTAATATACTTATATATATCACCCATATGGTTTGGTGATGAAAAGAGAAAGCCACATCGCCTGAAGTTGTTAGTCCACACATACACGAATGACATTTTCACCTTTTATTGCGTGAAAATGAAAAAAATAATGTGTTATATTTTAAGAATGAAAAATATATAATTAATATCATAATTATTTCATTTCTTTCATATGTATTTTTTAAATTTCATCATTATCATATTCTATGTAAAGCATTAGTGTAATAAATCACATTGCTTCGTGATTCGGTAGTTTGTTGTACACACGAGCAATGTTATCATGTCACTAATAGAATGGATGGTATATATATATGATATAATTAATTAATAGGTATAAATATGTTATAAATATAATATATATACTTTATATCTATCATCATAAACAACCGTGAGAGGTGGTAATGGAAAAAACAAATGACATCGGTTTATGAAACGGTAGTCCGCCGTACACACACAAAAGGACTTCACAACGCATTTGATGGAAGATAATATGGTTTTTGTTTCCTACATTAACATAAAAAAATCTCAATATATGTGACATTTCTATGTTATTATATAACCATGTTTTAATAATAATAATTATTATAGGTGGAGGAAGAAATAAAATTAAAACTGTCGTTGAAGAACGTTACCTTTTATGAGGGTATCCTTTAAAGTTTTCCACCAATAGCCTAAATAGGATAGATTAATAAAAAAATAAGGCCTTTAGATTTATTTAATGTATGTTTGGTGATTATTTTTGAAGGTTTTAGTCGATCCAAATGTCTTGATAGGTGTGAATAAGTGAGGGGAGTGAGGGCTATTTTATAATTAAAGAAGAGTGTTGTATTTTGTAAATACCCAAAAATTTTCAATAATGTGATGTCAATATCACATAATATGGATAAAAATTTGATTCATAATGTATTATTGAGATAAAATTTCCATTCCAAAACTCTTCCATAAAAAATCACCAGTTTTAAACATGTTATTCCTTGGCTTTTTGTTTACTCATTTTTACCAATACAATTTCCTCCATAGTAATTAACTTTTTAGCCTTGGTAATTAGATCATTAAGTCTAAAATAAAATGACGATGATTAGATAATTTTATAAAAATTATTATAAATATTAATTCCATCTTATAAAAAAAACTCACGAGTTTGGAAAATTAATTTTAACACAGGTGAATGTAACGTGAAAAAACACCGCTTTAAACATTATCTACAGTAATTATTTTTTATTATATTTACTAATTATTATGAATAAAAAATAAGTTTGAATAAATTCCAAATATTATTAATTATAATTACAAGTATGGAATCTATTTTGATAAATTAAATTCAAATAATTTACAGAAATTAATTTAAAGTTACTCTCATCAACCTAATAAGAAAGTAAGTTTTCAAAGATAAAATGTTTAATGTTTATAATGTTTTTATATAAAAAATCAAGATAAAAATTATTTTAATGATACAAATTGTATGAATTGATATATATTTGATCTTATTTAAATTTAAAACCAATTTATATTATAATTATCTAGTATATATTTTTATCTCTTGTTTAGAAAACACATAAGATGAATATTTTACAGTTTATTGAATATATAATATATTATTTTCATTAAAATAATCCACCTAATGTTTTTTGTTTACTTATTGAGTCAAAACACGTTTTGGAACATAAAAATACTTTTTTGAATAAAAAACTATTATTTTCTAATAGATATATCTCGATTTACAATTAATTGGTCACTAAAGAATTGATTCTATATGTATGTCTAAATAATTAATTTTTATAAATTAGTTAATTTTATATATACATTCCATTCAAATGGTTATGTAATAATTATCAAAAAAAATAATATTATTTCACATTTTTGTTAATCTTGATATTGTGTGAATTCCAAGAGAAGCTCAATGTTTTGGGCAATGTATTTTAAAATCAATGTTTTATATAATTAAAGATTAACTATGTGTTGTTTGAAACATATTCAAAAAATATTTTTCTTTATAATTCAAGATAAACTCGATTTAGCATGAAAATAATAATATCAGAAACAATAAATTAATTTTTTTAAAATTGCAAAATCATAGGGTGTAATATATCACCTATTGGAAAACTGCATGGATATCTTATATTGAGTTCTATATGGGTGGAATAAATATCAATTTACATATGAAAATTATTATTTAGAATTATTTTTTAGAGATTATAAGACATTATATGCTTTGAAAAGTGTGATAGTTATAATACATGGTTTTTTTTGTTGACTTTGGGGATGCGTGACTGCTGTTACTGTTTTATATACTAGATTTAGAAATGAATTATCCTGATTAATTCACATAAAAACATGATACATATATGGTGGAAGATACTAATTATATGATGAGAGGATTTTTTTTTTGAAATCAACATCAATAAAATTCTAATTTACATAATTAATGCACTCGAGTGGCATGACCGAAGGTCAACCACAGTAAGAGACCATTAACAAAAAATGCTTCACTAAAATTGCAAATATTGTTTAACTAAAATATATTTAAAATAATAATACCAAAAAAGCCGGGAAAGAGCATGATAATTCATAAATCAAATTTATATAGATAAATTAAATGATAAAATGAATGAAAGAAAACAAACAAAATTAATTAAAATTGAAAAATGTTATATGTATTAACATTTAGTGATGAAGATCATTTATCTAGGAAAATATAATTTCACTTATTATCCTTATTCAATTGCATAAAAAATATGATTTTTTAACACCACTATTATCCAAAAAATGGTAATCTTACATTGAATCCTCAAGCATTCAATAATACATCATCCTAAAAAAATTAAATACCACCACACCAAGAAATAATTACATAAATCAGACCCATCTTATGAATAATTATAATATTAAATGGTGTAATAAAATATATAAAAGGAGATGAAATTTTATTATATAAATTGAATGATAACCTTATGGTGTTTTCACAATATCTACTACCAAAATTCATAGAAAAAGAATATATAAAGAAGAAATTAAATGTGTAAAGAAGTCAATTTATTTATTATACATCCCATGGACAACTAGGTTTTATCCCCATAATTATATATAAGGGATCACATTACAAAATTATAGGTAAATCATCGTGACACTTAAATTGAAACTCAATAGATAATTTATACTGATGTATGGAGATAAACAATAGATAAAATAAAGGAATCAAAATTAAAGAATTAGTTATAAATATTAATCCCCCTAAAAATATAAATATAAAATCTAAAAAACAAAATGTATTATGGAATTTAATATTTTATCATTTTTTAACGGGATCTATACATACATCATTTTTCTATGAGTGATATTCTAATTATTTTTGCTTCACACCAAAACCGATAAATCTTCTACCACATTATTCTGAATTTGAATCAATATAAGAAACATGTTGATACTTATTTAGCCTTAATTAAATCATTTAAACACCATTTATTAATTTTCTCTTAAGTTATCATTTTTCTCGTCTTTTTAATCTTTTGAGTCCCATATCAAATTTTATTTGGTGAAAAAATAATGGATCACTAAATATATAATTTAGAATTTTCAACTTCTTGACACTATAGTTAATAATATATAGCACAATTTTACCCAAATACATTATATATCCCTAAAACACGTCACTTTAATATTTCATCTGATTTACACTTATAATTCCTCATCCTTAAAAAATACATAAAACATGATTAAAGTGAATAATTTGACATTGATTTTCATCGATGATATTTTCAGGTATGGATTTGTGGAGAATTATTCCAAAAAAATTTACATATCAAAATTAATCATTACAAAGTATGAACTTTTAATCACTGCAATTTTTTCATTTACGAAATTAAAAATAAACATGGATTTGTTTCATGTTTAAACATCATAACTTTTCCTTGATCGTATCCTTGACACTATTCAACAATAAATCCTGTGAAAAACATTTCAAACATGGGATGATAAAAAAATCTTAATATGCGATACAAAAATATGGAAAATATTTGGCCTTTTGAAAACTAGTAAACCATGTATACTTTACTATAAATTTACAATTTTCACCTTTATGAAGTATTAAATACTATTAACTGAATATAATATCATTTTTACCATTTTTTAGCCAAAATATTATCATAAAACCCATATATGTCATATATATCTTATAAATGTAACTTGGGAAAAATCATACATACATGGAATAAACATACAGTCGAATTCTAAACATATCACTAAATTGAATATCCATAGTGCCGACTTCCATACCCAATGCATTGGAGGTTATATTGTAACCACACACCTGTGGTTTATCACAGAACCACTGTTCTTTGTTTTATCCTGTAACCACCCATATTTTTTTATCACACAACCACCCATCAAAATTACAAGTTCCATAATATAATCATAACCCATAAAATATTATAATTATCAATATTTTACTTCTAGAATATCTTTTGCAATCACAAGAAATAATTTCAATATATTGAAATATTCAATTCATTTCTAAAACCATTTAAAATAATTAATACAGAAACATTTGAATCAAAGTGCCCCATAACACATTAATTTTTTTGAAAGAAATTATATTTATGAAACATTATTTTCCATATAAATTTCTGTATAAAAACCATTTTCAAAACATGGACATGAAATAGAAGGTTTTTGAAGAATAATTCAGTAAAACATTAAAAATGTTGTTTTATTTTTTGAGTCCCTTGCCACATGAGAAACACTTAAATAAATATAATTCGGGAATAACATTAAATATTACATTACATATCAGGAGTTATACTACATCATGATATAACTTGTCAAAATGGTTGAATATACACCTTGTAGGATAATAAAGTTGCATAACATCATGATATGTCGCCATGAAAGGAGATTGAGATGAATTCTCTTACATTATGATTGATTTGTCAGGTGTGTTCCTTTTTGTTCCTAAATAATAAACATAGAATAATTTATAATTTTTTTAGAAACTTTTTCAATATTATTATATATTTTTTATCTCTTATTACCATGTTTGAAAAATTATATAATTTTTGATATTCATATCAGATGTTTTGTCCATATTTGGTACTTGATTCGAAAATTAACATTTTTTCATGTCACTAGTCTATGTGGTCTTAATTCCATAATCTTTATAATAGTATTAATGAAATTATTATCATGTTTATAAATAAATTATACCTTTAAATCATATCGTAATGTATGGTTATGAAAAATGAACAACGCTATAATCTTGTAGATGGTAAGTCGTATATATGAATGAGTAACAATTTCCATTTCTCACTGATCATTATAGAATAAAGGTAAGTATTATTTTATCTTTACAAAGTTATAATTAAATCATTAATATTGTATTAATCTTTTAAAAATCTTATATAAAACATACAAGTGATATAAAAAATAAAAATGAGTCACATCATTTCGTGGAGGTGATAGTTCACACATACCTATGAACGACGTAATCATTTTTCTGTGCATGGATGTATGAAAGTAACTGGTGTTTAATATATTATAATATTAAATATGTCATTAATATGACATATTTAAATTAATTCCACTATTATAACCATTAATGAGAGATGGTTATGAAAAATGAATTAGATCAGTTCACGGAGGTGATAGTTCACATGTACGCATGAACAATTAATTGAATTCCCATTTAATTGAAGTTGAGATTTATTTTGGTGATTATATTAACATAATGAAATATCATTATATTTATGATACTGGAGTTATTATTTAATCATGTTAGGAGGATATTTGAATGAATTTGAAGAAGAAATAAAAAATAAATACTTATAGAAAATGATACCACTTCTTCATATGACCACCTTTTATAAACATCTTAACACCCATAAAGAGCGTATTATTCCCACAATAAGGCATCAAGAATGTGGATAGTTATTCTTGGAAGAAATGTTTTTCATATCATTTCTAATCAAAAAGGTTTTGTAAGTGTAATTAATAGAGATAAATGTGTGTCTTTTTATAGGATAGGGAAGGGGCACCCTTGGAATTAATAAAAGTATTAAATTAATATAAATTAAATTTCAATTCCCAATGGTTAAAAAATAATTTAGTTAGGAAATAATATCCTTATTAGTGTAAATATAATCATTAAATAATAATTATATTTGTTTTGTATATTTTTTAATGATTAACATTTTGTTATAACCTCTTTTAACTCTATCATTTTTTCAAATAAATTACACATTGAGAGTTAAATGTATTACAAAATCATAACAAACAATCGATTAATTATTAATTAAGTGAATTGGTAGATTTATATAAAAATTCTGGTAAAATATTTTATTTTATTAATTTTATATCATTTAATTAAATATTTTATATTTTAAAAATTTAAATTATGTCAATTTTGACACTATTCATTACATGATTTTTTTTAAAAAATTATTCCTTAAAAACTACATTAACTCTGTCCTACCATGTAATATTCATCCAAAATATTCGTGTATAGAATAGAATAGTTAAAATTATATTTATTTTAACATTATTAATATCATTAATTTCATTATTTCTTTAATAATCAATTCACTACATCATCATTGTGTAATAATTAAATTTAATTATATAATCTCAAAAAAATTAAAATAAAATATAACGATGATGTTATTAATTTTATATTTTTAATTATAGTCAAATAGATCATATATATAACCCCATATTAAAATTATTTTAGTAATAAGATTTATGTTTTTGATATATTTTCCTTTACTTTAAATTATATGTTATAAATGTCGTTATCACACCTAAGTGGCTCCCAAATGCAAAATTTTCATCCCATTGTTTTTTTGTAATACATAACTCATCCAATAAGATTCATAAAAGTTCAATGGTAGTTTTATATTACGATAATATTATTTTTACCCTTATTTACTAGATTTATCATTTAGTTATGGTAAATAAGAAACCAATGTTATTATTCACAAAAAAAATATTTGGATCTTCATAAACCAAGTTTTTCATACTGATTACAACAATGTATGTTATTTTTTTAAAACACAAAGCATAAAAGTAAAAAAATTAAATTTAAAATTAATCTCTCCTTCGAAATGAGAAAATGGGTTTTAAAAAAGGTAAAAACCATCTAAAGGTTGACATGTGGTTATATCAAATTTTAATATAAAATTTCATCTAATGACCACAATTGGATTAAATGATAATTAGATAATCTAAATATACTTTCAAACCAATTTAATTTAAAATATAACAATAAAAATACATTATATGAAAAATTAGTTTTGAATTAAAATGATGTATTTTTAACTATTCATTAAAATATGAATTTTAGCAGAACAATAAAAAAATTTCAAAAAAAATAAATTTTGATGTCCCTATTCGAAATAAAAATCTTATTTTTTTCAAATAGAACATATAAAAGTTAGAGAATTTATATTTAAAAAGGGTTCTCCCTCAAAAGGTGGTAAAACATTATTTTAAAAAAATTAGAGTATTTTATGTTTAAAATTGGATTTATTCTAATTATAAAAATTTAAAATTTATTTAATGAATATAAAATCATTAAACAAATTTCAAACATAATATAATTAGTTCTGTTCACTCATTTCAAAATAAAGGCTAGGCGTTAAATACAATTTAAAAATAATAATATTAATAATTTGTTGTATTTCTATATAACTTAGTCATGTATGCAATGTACAATTTTGGTGAAACATGATGTTTTATGTCAAGTACACTATCGTACATATAATCCCCTTAAATTTAAAATTAATATGTAATTATTAAATGTTTCTCAGAGTGGATACTCAAGATGTGGGTGAATTGAGTTCCAATTAAAATTTCTTTTAAAAACATTATGATAAAAATCCCCCAATTCAAAATAGCCTAGTCAATTAAGGAAGTAGAGGTATTAATGTTTAATTCCTCAACTTGTTTCTTTAAGGTCGATTAGTCTTTAGTTGAATCATGGAAAACTTTAATTCAACTTTTCAAACAGGTTTACTTAATTAAGCATATATACACAGTACCCAAAAATAAATATCATAGCGAATGTAAAAACAATTTTTTGTCATTGAAAAATATAAGCAGCGGAAAAAATAAAACATTTTATATAAGGATTCGCACAACAATATAAACAAGTGGGTCAGTCTCAAGATGATACCTAATCTTCTCAACTTAGTGATCACCTACAGCCAAGCAGTTTGTATAAATAATCATGATACACAACCTGTATCGGGGTTTACAACATTTTTTACAAAATTTCTAGGTTCTACAATTTCTACCACAGTTTAATGTGGGAAAAAAGAAACCAAACCACAAGAGGCTTCTTCCACAATTATGTGTGGGAAATAAAGGTGAGAGATTTTTGAGTGGATATTTTTTAGTATTCTCGAGTTATAGCACAAGAGATAGTGTGTGTGTGTAACAAACACTCACTGCTCATAAAAGTAAAATAAGGAACACAGTAGAGCCATAGAAATTAGGATGGAGTTTGGAATGCTATGTGTGTTTAAAGATCAACGTTGGACTTCTTGGAGTTTCCAAAATGAAGTTTTTGTTCTTCTCTGTAAGTTGCCTCCAAAAATAGAGTGTCGTGACTTTTAGGTTTGTCTACTAGGTACTGAGATGTTCAACTTCTTGGTACAAGGGTTCTTTTAACCACCACAATACAGCCTTGAATATGTTCTTCAAAATGATTTTTATGAAGCTTTTGGATTTTCAGTATATGCACTGGAAATATCTTCTTCTTGTTCTTCAATAATGCATTATTCTTCTATGTACCCTCATCTGTTTTTCTCTGTTCCCCTATATATATTTTTTCCTCGATCTTTTTCTATTTCATATTTTAGTTCTGAGAAAATGAGTAAGTACATCATGTGAAATATTTTTTGTACCTCGTACTGTAAAGATATGGTCTGCTAATATGTCTACAAGCAATATTAATTAATATCGGATGCATGAAATCCATCAAATATGACCATTATGAATATGTTATGAAAATGGATAAATCATATAATATGTTATCATTAGACTGGTAACAGTAGCCTGTCAATCGGTAGAATCTTCAGTAGCAGGCTTAAATAGCAGTAGAATTCTAATTGTAGGAGTATCCAGAGGTAGGCTTTGTCAATGGTAGACTTGTCCAAAGGTAGACTTCACTAACTGTATACTTTTTGAATAGTAGACTTTTCCATTGGTTGACTTCACTAACAATAGACTAGTCCAATGGTAGACTTCAACAACGAGAGATTTTTCCAATGGTAGACTTATCCAATGGTAGACTTGTCCAACCATAGACTTTTCCAACAGTAGACATCAGTAACTATAGACTTCCTGTAAAAAGTATGAAAGTGGACTTCTAACAGAAACTCTTTGTAGTAGAAACTTTTTCACAATAGTGACCTATCACATTGACTCAGTATCTATATTTTGTGGTATGTACTTCAATGGTAGGCTTTACAACAGTGACATTGTACTGGTGACTTCGAACACTAACATTATAACTGTAGCTTTTATAATAGAAACCTTCATCTATAAGGTCTTCAACAGTGACCTGTAACCTTTAGCAGTAACCTTTGACTTAGAGACTTTTTACACTATAAAATTATTTTAGCAAAGTCATGAGATAAAAATATATTGAAATAGATTGTCAGACAACTAACCCATTATAGAATTCAACATGATTTGGGTTTTATCAAAATAAGTGAATCCAACAATCTCCCCCTTTTTGATAATCACAAATTTTTCCATTAACCATTAGAATAATTATAAGATTATCAGAGATAATAAAAATCATAGATAAGTTAATATAATAAATAGGTGTTACAAATAATCCTAACACACCTATAGATGAAGGGATTAATGTGATATGGATAATGAATTACATCTGATGTATTTTCTCCCCCTTTATTATTAGAAAAAAGAAATACAATAAGAGACAAAAGAGAATATTTATATTAATGAATGATGATAACATGATTCAAAGTGCATTATAAAAGCACTATCAAAAGATACAACAACACTCAATCCACATCAGAAATAGGTGATGACTCCTTCCATTTGGAAGAGGAAGAGGGAGGGTCTGTAGGCGGTTCAAAAGACTAAGGCGAAGGGATTGCATCAAAGATGATAGTAGAAGCTGCAATAGAATCTGCACTGCTTTTGGAGGGAGTGAATCTCGGAGGAATCATTAGAGTCGAGCTTCTGATGGCTTGAGTAGGAGACATCATAGGATCAGCACTGGCCGAGGCTAAGGTAGTGGAGGCAGAAGGTAATTCTAGAGGAACAAAAATGGGTGTACAGTTCAAATACAGGAAGGGTAGAAATATATTTCATAATTTCATGATGATGATGCCACCTCTCTCCATGGTTAAGATAATGTCATCCTTATTTTCCATAAATTTCTCCAAGGCAGGAGTCAGCTCTTGAAGCTTTCTCACTTGATCCTTAAATTCCTGAGTGATAGGTGGAATCCTCATGTTATCCAATTGCAACATGAAGTGGCCATCCATCTGATGCTTAGTGTATACCATTTTGTAATAAAAGTAATCTTTTTCTTTGATGGCCTTCTGATCTTGAGAAGCTTCCCTTAAATAATTTCCCACAAGAGTATGAATTTATCTGGTAATAGAAATGACTTGAGATTTTGAAGTACTAGAACCAGAGATATTTTCCACTACATCTCTAACAATGGATCTGAAAGCATCATTGTTAAATAGAGTATAAGATAAAGTGGAAGCAGATGCACCAAGAGGTTCCAGAGAGAAAGATAATGTCTCCTTAAAGGATTTAGTCAGACCACTGATCAACCTCTTCACATCATCATCTTGACCTTTCACATGTGTTTCCATGTACTTTTTAAAATCCTAAAACACAGTTACCTACTGCATCACTACACTTTTGACATATTGAATATCGTTGTCCACCTAAACTCTAGAGGTCATAAGAGAATTCAATCTCACCATTTATTGTTTCAGAAGCTCCACAAATTTTGACAACTCAATCATTTGACTATGACACTTCCTTACTTCCTAAAGCATACCATATTGAATAACGGAGTGTATTTGGGCTAACTCATATGCTGAATTCTCCATAATTAGAGAAATAGCCTTGTCCATATCATGAGACCTATCCTTATATATTCTCTTCAGGTAGGATTTTAAGAATTCAACGCCTGCCTTTCTGACATAGTGTTGAAGGAAAAAGTTTTCTGGAGGTACGAAAATGAGAGTTGGCACTGAAGGTATTCTATTGGGCCTTTCATCTTCTGAGCAGTCATAATCTAGTCCCAACAACATAAACCCAAGGACCTTATTCCACCCTTCAATTTCATGCACAATATATATTGATCCTTTGTAAATATGATTCTCCCCCTCAATTGGAGCTACCTCTTGGACAACTATTTCAGCTTCTTCCAGAATTGCATCTTTGGCAGCTGTTGCTACTTGATCAACTGACTTACTGGTAGAGTGAGCTACATCCTCGATTGACTAATCCACAATTTCCATGTCAAGGGAAGTAGATATACCTTATTATTTCTGTACATTCACTACCCATTCAGTGACTCCTATAAGAGTACTCAAACTGAGTTCCTCTCCTTCACTATCCTTATCAGCAGCTGCCTCATGTTCCTCTTGATAAGAATGACCAGATTCATCAACTTCTTTCTCTTATGAGGTGTATCTAATAGTGATAAGAGCCTCATCACACTCTGCTTCACTAGTTTCCCAAACCTCATTGTCCATTAGGATTGATTCTCTCCTCGGTAACTCTCTTGGAGGAATGGGCTCTATAGAGACTATCTTTCCAACTAGAGGACTGGCTGGTAGATCGGATCACTCCAATCATCTATAGGATTAACTTCTTTCTCAAGTTCCACAGACTCCTCAAGATCTTCATCAGAATATACAGGTTATGCCTCATTAGGCTTCAGACTTGGATACCTTCTATCCTTTGGCCTAGAAGGATTATTTACAGGGTCAGACATCTCATAAAGCTTCTCTTCATCATTTACCCATTCTATTCTCTAGGGATTCCAACAGATATTTATGAACTTGTAGATTATCTAGGAGATAAAAACATTTTCCTTTCTGAAATTGTTTCCTTTTTATATCCAGCAATTCCCTTAACCTTCAGCATCCCAGAAATTAGTTTGGCATGAAACAGAGCATTTGATTTAGAACTTGGCTAAGTCATACCTTCCAACTGAGCCATTAGCAACCTACACATGTTGATGTTATGTCCACGCTTTAATAAATACAATAATAATATGTCCTGATACATCAACATAGTGAAGTACCCTCTCCTGGGACATATCACATGTTGGATAAATTTAACAAGAGTTAATCCTCTCCATCCATTTCAGTAGCAATAAGCTTTCTTTGAGGTCCCATTTCTTCTCAGTTCTTCCTTGGAATTCCCAAACCCAAAAATCTCACTATCTTGGGGAATCACTCCAAATTATTAGTCACATATACCCTCATGAGGTACCCTTAGACATTCAGCCCATTTAGTGGATGAAAAGATTACCTTCGTTTCATTTACTCTTGACACCAGTCGGTTCTCATCATCTGTCTTATCGAATTTCATATAATCGTAGAATTATTTGACTAACCTTAGGTAATATGGACCATTATTGTTCACGAAGAACTTCCCCAAACCTTTATCCTCTAGTTCCTCCAGCACTAAGGATTTTCTGGAGAGCAATCAATCTTAGCTTAACTTCTTTTCAGCTACAATTTTCCACTTTGATAGATGCAGGTTAACCGGCTCTATTAATATTAGACTACCACCACTAGACTTGACTCGGGGTCTCTGAGGCCTTGGAACATCTTTATCATCAGACGAAGGTCTCATGACTCTTTCCATTGCGGTTCAAAGTGGTCTTAGGGTTCAACGAAAATCTAGGGTTTATGGATTTTGAGAGCAGGGATTAGGGAGTGAGGATGAGAGTGGATCGAAATGTGTTTGTAATCTAATTTAATCATTTAGGGACTGAAACAAAAACAAATCCAGAAAAAAGAATACTAACAAAATTGTTCAGATTCCCACATAAATGATGATGTAGTGGTAAAGTCCAAAAGTGAGGTACCCATCGGTGAGGTTCAAACAATGAGGTTCAACAGTGAGGTTCAACCATGGGGGTCTAACAGTGAGGTTCAATGCTGAGGTTCTAATAGTGAGGTACTAATAGTGATTATCAATAGTGAGGATCTGACGGTGAGGTTCAACAGTGAGGTTCAACAGTGAGGTTCTAATTGTGAGGTTGAATGGTGAGGTTCTCATAGTGAGGTTCAACGGTGGGGATATAACAGTGAGGTTCAACGATGAAGTTCCCTATACAAAAATTAATCATTCCTAACTCATGTTTGATGTAGTTTAACCACTCCGAATTCAAAGACATTGTGAATATATCATTCAATTGATGTTTAGTGCCAACGAATTCAAGAGTGACATAACCTATATTATAATGATCTCTCAAGAAGTGATGTCTTACATAAATATTATTTGTCCTAGCATGAGATATTGGATTTTTAGAAATTTTAATAGAACTTATGTTGTCACAGTTTATAGATACATGTTTGAATTGATATCCATAGTCTAGTAAAGTGTGTTTTATCCACATAATTTGAGCACAAAAACTACCAATAGCTATATATTCTGCTTTGGAAGTAGATAATGCAATAGAATTATGTTTCTTAATACACCATGATACTAGTGACATTCCTAAAAGATGACATGTTCTAGAGGTGATTTTTCTATCTAAATTGAAACCATCAAAGCCAGCATCAGAATAACTTATCAAACCACTTGATTTTCTTGTTGGATAAAATAGTCCTAAGTTGGGAGTATATTTGAGATAATTTAGAATACTTTTAAAATCATTTAAATGAGATTCTTTGGTATTATATTGAATGTGATCACACATGCATAAACTAAAAATAATGTCATGTATGCTATCTATACGGTAGAGTAGACTCCCTATCATGCCTCTGTAGTTGGTTTGATCCACTGGTTCTCTAGCTTCATCTGCATCCAACTTACAAATGGTACTCATAGGTGTATCACTACCTTTATAACCATCCAAACCAAAAAAATTTAAAAGGTCCTTACCATATTTACTTTTATTTGAAATAATACCATCTTTATTTTGAAAAATATGAAATATAAGAAAAAATTTTTGTTCTCCCATTAAACTCATTTCAAATTCATTTTTAATTATTTTTCAAAAATCTGTACATAAATAATTTTTAGAAGATCCAAAAATTATATCAACTACAAAAATTTTTACTATCAAAACATCTTTAGAAATTCTTTTAATAAAGGGAGTAGGATAATTTATTCCTTTAGTAACACTTTTTGAAATAAGAAAAGAGATTATCATGGCATACCAAGCTCTGGGAGCTTTCTTCAAACCATATGAATCTTTTGAATGTTTAAAAACATGACCTGGTAAATGGGGATTTTGGAAACTAGGGGTTGTTTGAAAAACAGATCCTCAACTATGTACCCATTTAGAAAAGAACTTTTAGCATCCATTTGATAAAGATTAAAATTAAGTTGAGCAACTTAATAATGTAGGATTCTAATGGCCTATAACCTAGATTCAGGTGCAATGGTCTCCTCATATTCTGTTCACTCCTCTTGACTATATCCTTGTGCAACTAACCTAACTTTGTTTCTAACTATATTTTCAGACTTATCAACTTTGTTCCAAAAAAACCATTTAGTGCCTATTGTAAGAGTGTCCTTAGGTCTTTCTACTTGTTCCCATACATTTTTCTTTTTAATTGATTTAATTATTCTTGCATACCCATGACCCAAAATTCATCATTGATAGGGTCATTAATATTTTTGGGTTCAGGTTGTGAAAGAAAATCATGATGTTCAACCTGGTTTCTCAGAGAAGCTCCAGTTTGTGTCCCTCTATTTGAATCACCTACTACAACATCTAAAGGATGATTCTTGAGAGTTTTAATACCTCTAGAAAGAGTTGAACTATACTCCTCATGGTTGTTTATAGGTTCAGACTCAACAAGTGCAGATTCTGGAAGATTCCCAAAACTGGTTACTTTTACAGGGTGTTCACTATCATTATCATTAAGGTCCAAAATTGACATATCTTCCTCAAGATATTCCAGAGAGGTTTTCGGTTCATGTGGATCAGTCTCACCAAATTTTACATAAACTGACTCTTCCACATATTTGGTCTTCTTATTGAATACTCTATAGGCTTTACACGAGATTGAGTAACCTATGAAATTTCCTTCATCACTTTTGGGGGTAAATTTGTTAGGATTTTCCATAGTGTTAAGAATAATTACTTTACTGCCAAAATCTATGATTTACTTAACCTTTGGCTTCCTGTTTTTCCAAAGTTATTAAGGGGTCTTCTTAAGAACTAGTCTAACCAAGACTCTATTGATGGTATAAAAAGTAGTATTTATAGCTTCAACCCAAAAATAAATTGTTTGATTATACTCACTAAGCATATTTCGGGAAATCTCTTGAAGTGTCACCTTTCTTCTTTCTATGACTCCATTTTGTTCAGGTGTTCTAAGAGTAGAGAAATTGTTACAATAGCCATTGTGTGAGATATAAGATTCAATCTTCTTATTTTCAAACTCACGTCCATGATCACTTCTAAAGGTATTAATTCTATGTTCACTATGATTTTTTATAGACTGGGAGTGTTGGATAAAATAAGAACAAGATTCACTTTTGTGAGAAAAAAGTATACACAAGTGTACCTAGAAAAATAATGTACAAGAACATAAACATAGTGCTTTCCATTTAAACATGAAACTCTTGATGGTCCAACATGTCCATGTTAACCAAATCAATCAGTTAAGAAGTAGAAACATTTTTCATTGGTTAGAATGAAACTTTGTGTTGGTTTCCCTTTTGACTGGGATTGCACAAATTGTTAGGAGGAAATTCCAATTTAGGTAAGTCTCTAACTAAACCATTCCTATTCAATTTCCTAAGTGAGTGCACATTTTATTGTCCTAATCTTATGTGCCACAACCATGATTCCTTATGAAAAGCTTTTAAGAAAGAAACATTTCGGTAGGCTAAGGAATTTAAATCAACAGCATACACATTTTCATTTCTACAGGCAGTGATTACTAAATAATTTTTTGAATAAAAAACATAGCATGTATAATTTTCAAACATGACATTATAACCATCATAACACAACTGAGAGATTCTAAGTAAATTGTACTTTAATCCATCAACAAAAAGTACATTGAAATTTAATATTGTATTAGGTTTACCAATCTGGCCTAAGCCGACGATTATTCCCTTTTCATTGTCAACAAAAGTTACATGTCCACCATAAACACTGATTAGGTTCTTGAAGCAAGAAAAATCTCTTGTCATATGTCTTCAACATCCACTATCTATGTACCACAAGGTCTTACAGGAACTCCTTAAGTAGCTTCCCTGCAAAACATATTAGGCATGGGGTAACTTTGGTACCCATATTTTCTTAGGTCCAGAGAGGATAACAAGTAAAATTTTGGAAACACGTATTTTCTTTATAGGTTTTCTAACATCAACATACATATTTGTAGGAAAAAAATACATTTTTAGGTCCTTTAGAAATTTGTCTCTCAAAATATGGTCCGGAACTAGAATTATAATTGAAATCCCTAGAGTTTTGAACAAGTTTGGTTATGCTAAGTTTTCTTTGTCCTGGTTGATATCCTAGACCAATTATATATTTTGGGGAAATCTATTTTCCTAGAAACTGAGTTAAGGTATCTCTACCTACAATAAAATTCTAAAGATCTCCCTTTAGTTGTTTAGATGATAATTTGTGTTTAGTATTTTCTTTTAACTGATGGGAGAATTTTTCTTTTTCAATATTCAAATCAGACTTATAATTTTCATTCAAAGCATACTTTCTCATTAAGGATTTATATTTTTCCATGAGATCATTAAAGGTATCCTCAATCATTTCATAGTATTCAAATGATTCATCCTTCATCAAATCTTCATCATTACGTGACTCACTCTTATTCCCAAAATAATAGGAATTATTTATAGGAGAGTTAAGTGTTACCTCAAATGTTTTTGTTATGAAACATAAGTAAGCATGATTGTTCTATTCACTATCATAAGAATCAAATCCACTAAAGTTATCTTCTAAAGGATTCCAAATATCTCTCATATCCTTTCTATAAACCTTGCCCTTATCTTCAAATTTCTTCTTAAATTTCATCTTGGGGCAGTCTGCCTTCACATGACCTTTTCATTTGCACTCATAGTATATTATTTCATTCGAGTTGTCATTCCATTTTCTGTCTTTCTTCCATAGTCATTTACTATCATAATTCCCCTTGTAGATTGACTTCCTAATGAATTTCTTCTTTCGGTAGAAGTTTTTGAACCTTCTAGAAAGATGAGCCATCTCCTCATCACCGTCTGAATTTGACTCTTCACTAGTGGAACTATCTACAAGAACTTGAACTTTTTCTTTTTTCTTTTCTATTTAAGGTTGAAGTCTTGAATGCTACTGACTTCTTCCTTGGTTCTCATAATACTTATTAATTCAATTTATGTTCTTCTTCATAAAACATAAGTATTCCCATTAGTTCCTTCACTATAATTTTGCCTATGTCATATGATTCTAGGATAGATGTATAGGTTTATCTCCATCTGTCATATAGGCATCGAAGCAATCTCATAATCCGGTCCTTTTTGTCCACTAGTTTACTAAGTAGACTCATAGTATTCACTATTTTATTGAAGATAAGATACATTTTAGAAATAAGTTCCTCATAATTCATTTTAAAATTATCATATTTAACAGTATATGTATTTAATCACATTTTTTTGACATTATTTGTTCCCTCATGAGAAGTAGCTAAATTATCCCAAATTTCATATGCAGTTTTGCAATAAAATATTCTACTGAATTCCTCATAACCTAGAGAACATTACAAAGCATTCATTACTTTACAATTATTATTATATGTAACTTTTTTCAACTAAGACCATGTGTCCCTCACATTAGTAGGCAATAAATGTGGTTCCATATTTGTGTCCTAGATTTCAGGTCTCATGCCCTCGATATACATTTTTATTTTTAACTACCACTGAGCATAGTTATTATCGTTGGAGAAATTTGTCCTTTTAGTTGAAGCATCCTCAACTCTAGTTTCTATAGTTACTTAGAATTTAATGAACTGAAAATTTAGATATGACAGAAAATTTAAGATCTTTAAGTTACAACTAAAATCACAGTTGAAAAGAATTTTAACTCTTGAAAATAAAATCCCTCTGATACCAAATGTTGGTTAGAGTTGATAGTCAAGAGGAGGGTGAATTGAGTTCTAATTAAAATTTCTTTTAAAAAATTATGATAAAAATACCCCAATTCAAAATAGCCCAGTAAATTAAGGTAGTAGAGATATAAATGTTCAATTACTCAAGTAGATTATATAAGGTTTATTAGTAATCAGTTGAATCAATGAAATCCCTAATTCAACTTTTAAAACAGGTTTACTGAATTAATCATATATACAAACTAACCAAAACTAACTATCAGAGTGAATGTAAAAACAGTCTTAAGGATTTGAAAAATATAAGAAGCGGATAAAATAAAACAGAGTATATAATTATTAGCAAAAAAATATAAACAAGAGGTTCAGTATCAAGATGATACCTAATCCTTTCCACTTTGTGTTCACTTACCACCAAGAAGTTTGTATAAATAAACATGATACAGAACCTGTATCATGGTTTAGAATAATTTTTATAAAATTTATGGGTTCTATGACCTCTACCACAGTTCTACAAGGGATAATAAGAAACCAAGCCACACAAGGATTCTTCCACATTTTTGCGTGGGAAAAAAGGTGAGAGAGTTTTGAGTGGAGATTTTCATTATCCCCCAGCAAAAGCACAAGAGGAAGTGTGTGAGTAACAAAAAGACAATTCTCATAAATGTAAAATGAGGCACACAATAGAGCCAAAAAATTAGGATGGATTTTAGAATTCCCTATGTGTTTGATGATCAACTCTAAATATCTTGGAGTTGAGAAAATGAAGGTTTCGTTCTTCTCTGCAAGTTTCCTCCAAAAACAGAGTGTCATAACTTTCAGATACTGAATTCTAGGTACTAAGATGTTCAACTTTGGTATGAGGATTATTTTAACCACCGTAGTACAGCCTTGAATATGTTCTTCAAAAAGATGTTCTTGATGCTTTTAGATTTTCAGTATATTCACTAGAGTTATCTTCTTCTTGTTCTTCAGTAATGAATTTTACTTCTAGATACACTTTTTTGTTTTTCTCTGTTCCTCTATATATCTTTCTTCCTCGGTCTTTTTCTCTTTCATATTTCAGGTCCGAAAAAATGAGTAAGTACATCACATGAAATCCTTCTCATACCTCGTCCTATCAAGATATGGTCCCATGATATGCCATAAAAACAATATTAATTAATAACAGATGCATGAAATCAATCAAAAATGACCGTTATGAATATATTAAGAAAATAGATAAAGTATAGAATATGTTATCAATATACTGGTAATAGTATCATGCTAATCGGTAGCATCTTCAACAACAATCTTAAACAGCAGCAGGCTTCTAACGGTAGGTGTATCCAGCGGTTGGCTTCGTCAACAGTAGGCTGGTCCAACGGTAGACTTCACCAATTGTAGACTTTTCCAATGGTAGACCTCACCAATGGTAGACTTCACTAACTATAGACTTTTCCAATGGTATACCTCACCAACGGTAGACTTTTCCAATGGTAGACGTGTCCAACTATATAATTCTCTAACTGTATAATTCCAATAATAAGTCTAATAGTGGACTTCTAACAGAAACTCTTTGTAGCAGAAACCTTGTCATAATAGTGACCTATCACATTGACTCAGCATCTGTATACTTTGGTAAGTGCTTCAACGGTAGGATCTAGAACAGTGACCTTTGTACTGGTGACTTCCAATAGTAACTTTATAACTGCCGCTTTTATAATGGTAACCTTCATCAGTAAGGTCTTCAATAGTGACAAGTAACTTTTAGTAGTAACCTTTATCTTAGAGACTTTTTATACTGTAAACTGATTTTAGGAATGTTATGAGATAAAAATATATAAAAATAGATTGTCAGAAAAATAACACATAATTGAATTAAACAATATTTGGGATTATCAAAATAATTGAATCCAACAGTAAATATTAATAGATTTGAAATTTTTTATTTTATAATTACATGGGATTTTACGAAATTAATCTCGCATGGATCCCTCTTTCCTACTTTTAGCCAAACATGATTATTTGTTTTTGGACATTAATCATTTAAAAGTGACTCATATGAGGGTTTGAAGGGAATATAATATTGGTATTTGGAAAGATGAATTCATTTTTGAAGTGAGTTTGAGAGTTTTAGTGTTGATATAATATAATTCCATTACCATGGGGTTTATTCATCCATGAGACACTTCATCCCAATTTCACCATACATAGCTCTCATTAATATCTTTTGACATGTTGAGGGTGTGGTTTTATCAAGCATGGTTTTCCCCTATCATACATAATCTTACAAAACAAATTGTTTGTTTTTTACTACTATGTATGATCTTCTCCTTGGAGTTAATCACATTCAGCCCCCTTTGAGACCCTCGCGCATCAGGTAAGAGCTCTCACCCAACTATTACATAACCCAAGTGAAACTAACATCATTATTGTATAAGGACATGGCCTGAAATTAAAAACCCTAACAAAATAAACATCAATTAAAATACATTTCATAAAACCAATAAAAACATAATAATTTTAATTAAAATTACAATTTTATTTTAACAATAGATTAAAATATATTTACAATACTAATTATAGTTTTCCAATAAATCATAGAATGAATTGATTAAAAAATTTTAAAATTAAATATATATATATATATATATAGTAAACACAAAATCCCATGATTTCAATCAAAATTCTCATAATATCTCTATTTACAATAAATTCCACAAATATTCAAAATTCCTCATATTAAATAAAATTAATCCAAAATTAGTTAAAAAAATTAAAATACACTTGGTATGAATGTATAAAATTACCCCACACTAAAGCCATTATTTTTCTAAAGCAATGATTCCAAAATAATCGAACCCCCATCTAAAAATAGATATAAATTTTGAATACCATGAACCAATTGTAAAAACATTTCTTCCTTCTTGAGCTTAATCAATGAAAAAATATTTATCAATCTCTCAAGATAAAATTTTGTTGGAATAAAGTAATTTCTAATTTGAAAAATAATTATCAAATTTTTAATTCAATAATTTCATTATAAAAACATCACTATACATTCAATTATTCATTCAAACTATCTATTTCTCTCCATGGATGATACTAACATGTCACAATAATTAATCTTCTTAGAATAATTAGAATAAATATTCAATGGGTATATAATATTTAATAAATATATTTTCAACATAACAAAAAAACTCATCCATTAATATAAATAAACTCATTCAATAAAACCTTGGATTATAATTGAATCATCTATATTATTTAAATATAGATATTCAATTTTTTAACTAAAGAATTATGAAAAAATAAAATTTATAATAATAAATGTACTCACAAATTTTAAATAGGAATATATATTAACGAGAGAAATAAAAAAAATCATTTTTTAAATAACTTAAGAAAAAAATTATTGATAAACCACTCAACGTAATAAAAATATCCATCAATGTTTTTAAACACCACAATGTTGAGAAATTAAGACATCATTATAAAACTAATAAATTGGAATAAAATAGATAATTGACATGTATTCCAATGAAAATTAGTTTTTCTCTATCAAAGGATCTTCCCCTACACTTATCATCAATATTTATCACAATTTTAATCTTCTTTTAGTTTATTATTACAAATTAATCAACGTTAAAAAAGGAATTTCAAGTTTACACACTTCAAATTTTGTAAAAGGGTCACAAAAAAATTTATAAATAACACTTCTCACCACAATTTAAATGAAATACAAATAAATTTTAAGGTGCTCATGAAATATTAAAATTCTTATTAAAAATTGTTTTCAACAATGTATAGAAAGAAAAAATAGCACTCAATCATTAAAACTTAATTTAACTCATATTCTAAACCAAAAATAATAGTATCAATAAAATAATATAGTGTTATTCCCCCCAGATTTGATTTTCCATATAAAAATAATTTAAACAATTATAATTGATATGGTAGAAGTATAAAACATGTGTGTCCATCTTGATGTTGGAAATCACTTAAAATTGTATTAATGATTATGTAATTATTATCCTTTTTAATTTCTTATAAAATAAAATAATATAAATCATTAATAAAAAATAAGAAACTCAAACTTAGGTATTTTTTTTCAAAGTGTATAAGAACTATCAAAGAAAATTGGGGGATTATATAACTATTTTCCCTTTTATTTTCTAAAAAAATAAATAATAATAAATTTATAAAACTTAAACTAGGTTATTGTAAAAAAGGTGTGATAATATTAAGATAACTACCAAAGGGGTACTAATTTTATAATATCTGTAATAGGAAATTCATTGATTTATCCTTAATCTAATGGGGGATGTAGTTTCTTACATAGAATATACCATGTATTCTTTATTCCAATGTGCTTCCACACACATTTATCCTTATTCATAGCATCATAAAACTTTAAATTTAGGTTCTCTTCTATAATATATAATGGTACCCTTACCTCATATTTTTTTTGTGTCACGTATGTTCTTCACAGAAAGTTCCAGTAAATTTTTAGGTTCTTCTACCACTTGTTTACTTTATCCTTTATTATGTCCTTATATAAACCCAAGGAATTGATCTTCTTTATTTTGTTCCTTGAATAGTTATTAAATTTATCTTGGAATATTTATTATTTACTCCTAAAAATCATATCCTATTTTATCAATTGGTTACACTATAGATCATTAATTTCTTTAATATAAGTCAAATATTCCTTAGTGATTTATTATTACTTCCATTAATACATGTTATAATTTTTTTACTAAATATATACATTTTAAACAAGGTAAATAGGTAGTTAATTTAACTTAAATAATAAATTTATGAATTAAATTTAACTATGGATTATCACCTTTCAAATTCCTAGTTAGTATCCTATTTTATTCATTAATTTCCACTAGAAAACCAAAATATTATACTTCTTTAAGAGATATAAAATTTTCAATTTATGAAAAATTTTCTTCTATACCATATAATTCATCCCCACTCTCTATATATTTCCTAACATCATCTAGAATAATAATTAATGTACAAGAAGAGTTAGTGCAGATTTGATTTTTTTAAAAACTAAATGATGTTGAATACCCTTATAGATTGTCTCTTTATTTTTATTAATATTTCAACTCCTCATAAATATATAAAGTTATATGGAAAATATTTTTGTTAGAAATCAATAGCACAAACTCATCTTTTTTTACTTAAAAGCATAATTTTTCTTTTTTTTTAACATTCATGAACAAAGTTATTAATTTTTCATCATTAGGAGCATCAAATGGTATGTATTTTGGGAAAAAATACTTCAATGGTCATCCAAAAATTGTTGATCTCCCATATAAAATTGATGAGACTTTATTTATTCCAATTAAAAATATGGGAACGAATCAAATATGTCCAAAAGATATTTTATGAATTCAATCTTTGTTTCCACTAGTTCTTCAAGGTAATATATTGGTGGAATGAGATTTTATTCATAATTATAATTTTTTTTTTGTATTTTCCATCCTTAGAGACTTTATTTAATTGAATTTGGTGTCCATAAATTCCATTTTCCTTTTTATTTCCTTAATGGTATTTTGGTATAATTTTAAATATTCCCATTCCACTACTTTTTTCATTACATTTATCCTACATTCTCATCACATAGCTCATGAACCTGAGATTTGTTAATATTTTCAATAAGAACATTAATATTATAATCCATATTCTATGATTAATATGTAAATTTGTACCCTAGATATGAATATGAGAACATTTTGATTTCTATAAATTTTTTTAAAAAGTTTCGTATTTGATTATTTTTTATTTTCACTTTTTATTATATAGAAAATAGTGTATAGTAGTGTCACACCTCCTTGGAAATGATGACAATTGATGAGAGGACTTTTTCATTAAGTATACTTCATCAAAATTCTTATTTAACTTTGTAATTCCCTATAGTAGCATAACATAGGGTTGATCTAATAAAGAGTCCACTAATAAACACTATTACAATACAATCAGTAATATAATTTGACTAAAATATACTTACAAAATAAAAACACTAAAATAGTTGGATAATAATTTGAAAATTAATAAATAAAATGTATATTGATGAATGAAAATATGTAATGAATGCAAGATACGAAAAATATAAAAATTGAAGGTTAATCTACCGTATATAAGATCTTCAAGATATGAAAATCATTATTATAGGAAAATATTATTTCTTTTATTATACTTATTCAATTCCAAAATCAATAGAATTTTTTTAAACTTCACTTATTTAAAAAATTGTAATATTACAAGAAAATCTATGGAATTCAATAAGAAATACTCATAAACAAATTTTTCCTCTTACATCACCCAGAAAAAATAACATAAATATACTCCACCATAAGTTTAATTGTGATATTTAAGGTGGGAGGAAATATATAAAAGGGATAAAAAGTTATTAGTAGAGATAAAATTATAACCACACAGTGTAATCACCTTTACTACTATAAAAAATCTCTAGAAAAATATATTAAGAGGTAATAAAATCTCTAAATAACTCAATTAATTTACAGTAACTATGATGGATAAGAAGAAAATTACCTATCCATCATCCTAGATATGATATCATAGACTAATATATGACATGTTATATCATGGAATTAATTTAAGACTGCAATTTAGAATAGAGGGAGTGGGATAGGGAGACATCAAGGGAGAAAATTGAAGAATCCTGAAATTTAGAAAGAGTCACAAAGATGACATTAACAAAAGTTATACATAAAAAATCCAAAAAATAACTGAATAAAAATGTATTTGAATTACATATCATAATATCTATATTTTTTCATATTATTTTGAGTGAAATTCTAATGACTATAGTTTCATATAATAACTTCAAATGCTCCACCCATATGATTATTGATTTGGATCTATGTAAAGTACATTCATTATTCATCAGGCCGGATTCATTAATTATAAAACCATTTAGTAATTTATTATTTTTTATCATTGTACAAATATTTTTCAAACATTAAACCATATTCATATTATAATTTAAAAAGAACTAGGGTTCACTGCATGTTTAATTATATATTTTAATATATTTGTGACTTTGTAGTAAATTCTATGTAGCTTGGTTACACTCCAATACATATGCAATAGCCTTAATGGACTTTTCATTATTATTCCAAAAAATTGAATATTTCTCATATATATACAATTTCTAAATAGAAAACATGATTCAATAATTTGAACTTTGAATTTTATCACATGTCAGTGACTTATCTATTGTTGTGATCTAATTCTGATATAGTGTTTTACCCATGAATATTTATTCTAATGTGATATTTATTAATTTTTTTTAATGAGATGTAATTTATTTTTAATGGGTTTTATTCTTTTATTAGTGAGTTATTAATGGATTGACCATATGATTCTGACTTTAATCAAACATGATGCTTTGATGGTGAAATTTCATCTTAAATTATAGTTCTCCCGCAAGAGCTAACATCTTGTAACCATATTCTCACTATCACCTCTTACACAATGGATTAAACAAGGAATTAATGACACATAACCCCATTTTAAAACATAAAATATTTGAAATTAATGCCCAACAAACTCTTATGATTCACAATATAAACTCTATCACTCTTTCATTATTACTTATCCTAAAATTAAACTAAATCATGTAATAAATATCAATTAAAATTAAGTTCATTGTACTAATAGAATAATTCTATTAGTACCCAAAATATTATTTTAACATCATATTAAAATATTTTTTCAACACTTATTTTAATAGTAAAATAATATTCATAATTAATTTTTTAAAAGATATTTTAAATTTAAAACTCTAAATAATATATTAATTAAACACAAAAACCCATTACATCAGTCAGAAAGTATATAAATTAATTTTTTCACCTAAAATACTTATATATTTATAATTAATAATAATTAATTATAAAAAAATTATCAATAAAAATGTGTGAAAATAAATGTCTCAAGACTTAAATAATATCAATACATCAAATTACTCAAAAAAAATTATATGAATTAGACAATAGAAATCGACTTTATGTAAAAGGCCCAAGTTATCTAAGAAAAGACATTAATAAATATGAATTGATATAAATGATATATTACACTTATTTTAGGGTATTTTAATAGGTTTATATTTATGCATAATTTAGAATCAAGTGATTTTGATTGCATGTATTATGCATGGGGTTATAATTCATGTGGGTCTTAATGAGGTCATGATATTACTAGGAATTTTGCATATATAACCGTAGGATGAAGTTTATTTATCTATTTGATATTTTTTGAAACTCTATTATGATGTCTATCTTGATGAGGTATACCATGTTCTTGATTTTTTTCATTATATGATAGTTTTAGATGATATTCATGTTTAGAAGATAGTCTTGACTGGATTATAAAAGAATAATATACAAATGTAAAGACCCCAACTACAGAATCCCGGATCTCTTGCATTACTATATTGCATTGGCATCGATATAGGACTTGAATTCCAAAGGATCAATCAGTTTAGATGTTATTGGAACTATATTTCATACATGCAATTTAAATTTCACTTTGAATCATATAATACACAAAATAGAATCCTTTGAGACCACCATAATTCTCAATGATTCACCCAACATATCATTCATTATATATGTCTTAACATACTGAGAAAAATGAAAAATAAAAAAGAAGTGAGATCTGATGCTAATAAAGGGTAATAAATATAGTTGAATCTATCATAAACAAGTATAAATTATTATGTAAATTATATTAAATTAAAAAAACATTCTATTTAATCATGAACCCGAGAAAAATATGTCAGGAATAATAATTTGTAAAATAATTACATATAAATGACAATAAAATCTAACCATGTATATTCTTATAGTAAAATAATCATATGTATTATCAATTAATAATATAATAATGAATTAATTCATAATTTAGTACATGAAAATTAAACCATAAAGTGGTCATCCAAGAATTATACATATAGGGGTAAGGCCTCAACTAAAACCCAGCTTAGTTTGTCTCATGGGACCTACCCAAGCATCCAGGGACTATAACAGGACACTCTCATCACTTAGTAACTCCAATAAATTACTCATATGTCCAATAAACAATTTTAAAACATATATTTAAATAATAGTGTCTCATACCACTTAGAAAATATTAGAATTATAATTATAGATGAAAATACACTAATAAAATATTTGAAATTTTCTTGATAGAAATACCCTTTTACATTGGAAAGAAGAGTTATTGGGGAAAATAATTTCCATATGTCAAAAAATAATATTTTAAATGTAAATATATTATAAAATAAAATGGATAAAAAATATTTATTAGGAATAAATGATCTTCAACATGTAAAAAAATGTTTTCAAGAAACATCAAAAGTGAGAAAATATTATGCATTTTAAGAGAAAATATAATAGAGTCTTTAAAGTGGGAAAAGAATAATTGTTTCCATAAAAAATGAACTAATATATTTTTTCATGATTAAAATATTAATTTAATAAAAATAATTGTTTATGAAAATTAATTATGGAAAATATTTTTAAATGGTTTTAAAAATGAGAATTTCCATTAAATCAGGATTTCTTATGAGGAGTAATTAAAATTAGAACCATGTAAAACATTTATTTCCCCATAACATAAAGATAAACTGATCTAGAAAAACGATTTTTAAAATATATAAATAATTTATAAGAATTATATAAAAATAATGAAGATATCTATTTAGTTTAAGAGATAGAAATCATAACCCGAATTAAAAAGGGAGGTTTGGTGAGAATCCCTTGCCATTTTTGTAATCAATTGATTTTTATTCACTGTAAAATTAGTAATCATAAAATTAATCAATTAATACCATGGAGATAAATAAATTCAATATATAATACATTTAAGAGAAATATAAATACACCACAAACTATTAATGGTGTTTAATATGTCAACTCAAAAGGAAATAAAATTGAGATGAGAAAACCCTTACCTTTTGTGTGAAATAATTTATGACTTGTAATTAACATCCTGGAAAATAAATTTAGATTCATTAATAATTTAATTCAGAACCTATTTAACATAAATTTTATTAATTAAAAGTTTAATAATTTCATTTATTGTGTTTTATATGAGTTATAAGAATCAATTTAACCGTTTGGCTGTGTTTGTTTCCTTAGTTTTCACGATTGGTGCATTTGTATACACGTATGAAAGATCATTTGAAATGGGAACAGTTTTATAGAATTGAAATGATATGTTATCAAATATATTATATAATATAAAATCGTTTTATAAATAATTTATTTATTTTTTATGAGGATGAATCATTATATAATACATTAGTGATAATCGTTTTGATTATTTTAGTTGTTTTTAGATCATCAGAAACATGTTTTTTTCATTAATTAATATTATGTAAATATATAGGTTACAAACATTATATAATAAGTAATATATATATAATAATATTTTTAACCATAAAAAGGGTTTTATGACCAGACTTGATAGAGTAATTGAATAAATTAAAACACATCATCCACGAAGACGTTAGATGGGCACCTCACCGATAATGTTTTAATATGTATAATAAAAGGAAAAGAAGAATAGAATTGATGATGGATTAATCACACAAAACAATAAAATTATAGTATAAAAAATATAGGGAAGTTATCAAGTCACTTCCGGATAGGGAGGTGAGGGGAAGATGATAAAATAAAAGAATATAAAAAGAAATAAAAACAAAATGGAAGAGGGTTTTACCTCTTGAACTGCTTCTCCTAGATAACCTCTTTTAGGGTCTTGTGTTTGGTATTTTCATGAGGCCAAAGGATCTTGGACATGGTAAAGATAAATGGTAAGTTAATTGGTTATGAATTGGGCAATATTCTAGTCTTCATAGGTATGAGGAGAAGGGGTGCTAAGAGGTGATATTTATAGTGTATGAGAGGGGTGTTTTCTCATTATTACAGTCATTGAATAATTATTTTGGCTAAAGACTATGCATAATTTGGAAATTATCACTAAATATATAAACATATTTATGGTTAGTTCAATATTATATTCTTTAAACACCCATTCATCATCTATGACTCAATTAATCATGAATTTGTTAAATACCATAAATTGGCGTATTATATTATTCACAAAAATTCATCTATTTTAGAAAAATCCAAAAATTTCACCCATACAAATTTTTTATGTGGAATTAAAAAATTTATTTAGTTTTTTTGAAAATAATTTTCAATATAATAGATACTTAATTTTAATATAAAATCATCATTTACTCAAAAAATACATATTTTAATATTATAACTATTTTTATGACACTTTGAATAATTAGTTAAGGCCTCATAAAATAATATATTAATCATAAGACAAAAATAGTAATTTATGACTACATTTTACAAAAATAAAATTTCTTTTAAAACATTTTATTAATTATAAAATTGTTAATAAAAATCTATGTCTTATAAAAACACCAACACTTAACTTATCATTTTGAAAACGTTAATTTACTTATTCCATGATATAAATATACCACATTTTCTTTTATATGATTACTAAATTTTATGTATACTTCCATAAGATATTTTTCTATTAAAATCATAAATATTTTATTAATATAAAAAATTAATGTTTTATAAACAAAATTGGTATTTTTCAATATTCACTAAAAAAATAAATATTTTCATGAAAATACCAAAATTTCACGGTAGGAATATTTTTTACCATCCACTTTTAAAAATATGTTTATATTTTTCCATGAAATTTATAATGATTTAAAAATTTACTTTTAAAATATATGCACTGTTAAAAGGTGGGAAAACTATCTTTAAGAAATATTGTCTTTTATCTGTATCATTGGATATGCTTTTATTATTATGTCTATAAAACATATTAGTTGAATTTTAAAAAAAAATAAAGAATATTTTTAATATAAGTTTAATTAATATATTTAAACAATAGTGGTTAATTGAATTTATCTCTATATAATATCATTGATTTCATAAAAAATAGTTTTCTATAAAAACATATCTCATATGTTCTAGATATTTTTATTTATATTTGTTATTAATTGGTAACAAAAGAATTCATTAACAAATATGTGTAAAATAAATTTTCATAATATTAATTATATGTTTGAATCCATCCATTCTAATTTCTAGGTGATAAAAATCAGAATAAAAAATAATCATTTTTCTATGCTCGGTGTTCTATGTAATTTACATTGTCGAAGAAGATAAATTTAAAAAGTGAGATATCGTAAAATATTAGGGTGTTACATTATCCCATCCTTCAATAAATTATTTCCTCATGATTTGATATTAGACTTCTAAAATCAAAGGTGGATACATTAAAATTACTTTGTGGAAAAAAACCACATCAGAAATAGGGTTAATAAAATATTCTCTTAATAAGAGGGAAGGGGAAAAGGAAAGGTCACCACAAAACTAAGATTTCATGTGGAAAATAATTAGTGGAAAGTGATAATATGTACATATATGATAAATATAATTATCATTTGATGATTTAGAGTTATAGATAATATGTTCATTAGATAGTTAACCATTGAAACCCCTAAAATATATGATCAATTAAAAGAGCTTTGATTTATAAAAAATAAAATCAATCAGATAATGTTTTTATTCCACAATACTTTTCATAGAGTTAACAGATTCCTTTAATATTTAGATAAGAATGTGATAAAGTAAAAAATATATTAATTTCTATGTAATTAGCATTGTCAAATCTTTTAGTTATTCTTTGATCAATTTTCACTTCATCCCTTACAACTTGAAATGAATGTTCAAGAAGATATTTTCACACAGTAATCCCTTTTAACAAATCATATGTTTAATAAGTTATTCTTTAAACCTTAATATATTTACTTAAACCATCATTGTTATATCATTTTATCATAAAAAATAATTTCAAAATTTTAACTTGATCCTTTCCATAATTATTTAATCTTCAGACTTATCAAAAACATGTCTTTCCATATTAAACAACCAAATCATTTGGAATGAGGGTCACTAAATTTACAAATTAAATTAAACATAATAGTCCCCAAATAATATACCTCTTACTCCCATATTCAAAATATATTAATATATTTATCACCATAAAACATAAATGAAAAATGTATGCATACAAAAAACAAAAAGAAGAAGTATTCCATGAAAATCTTAATAAATGCATGGATTGTTATAACCTGATAATTATTGATGAAATACTAGAATAATATAATTCATGTATCCGAACACAAGAATATTAATCATTAATCCTTGTCTGATGTAGTATCAAAATATTTATTAGGATTCATTGTCTTATTTTAGGTTATATTCCATTGAATCTTGAGATATTGATTTGTGATGTGTCATGTCTACTTGTAGTTGAAGCACTATAAATTGGTAAATTTGTTCCATTATATAAAATCATAAGAATTGTTCCCTTTTTCTTCAAACTTGATTAAAACTCCTTTTCCTCTTATGATTATATAAAGGTGTTTCAATACACAATTCTCACATGTGGGAAAATACTTCTTTACCATCTTTCATTTATCAATGTTTTTCCTAGATTTCCACTTCTTATTGTGCATCCTTTTGAAGCCATAAGAAATTTATAATTCTATATATATCTAGTTAGAACATGATATTATTTCTTCCTATGATAAGAATATTTTAGATACTAGTTCCATTATAAATAATGGCTTAAACCCATCAAAGAAAAATCATCATTACTCTTTGGATTATGTGCATTGATTTGGTTCTCATTCCATCAACTATGATCAATTTTTGTACAATAGGATACAGTAGATTAGATTATAAAATTCTCAAACATAATGGGAAATCCCAAAAATATTGAAATACATAACATAAATTGAAATATAATTATGTGTAGATAATCTCTTAATAATAAAAATGGTTTCTTTAAGGACATATTTACTATGAAATCATTCATAATGGTTTGAAACAAAAATGTGAATTATCCTAATAATACTCATGGGAGGGTTAAAATATGTATATATTAAGGAATTTTATCATTTATAATCATACGTCGAGTCAGGCTTGACGCATCTTGTCAGACTTGTAACACTTAGGAACATCTGTGATTGAACAATATCCACTTTTTCAATCTGGATAGGGCTGTTTTTCTAGGATGACCCACATAATATCTACCGTACCAATATTATAGGATGTTATTCTATTCTTATCATTAAAGTATATCTTATAATTATTTTAGGTAAACTATGTTTTTCTAAATCATGTTTCCATGTTTTCTACTAAACTTACTTTGATACCAACAATAAAGGCCCCAACCGTAGATACGCAAATAGGTTGCATTAATTTGTAACATTAGAATATATAAAAGACTCTGATACCAACGTATTGGTCAATTTAGAATTTTTGGAAACCAGATTATATAAATCAATATTACATAACATTTTATATCATAAATTTTAAAAAAAATTAATCCTTTCAGAACACCATCATTCTCCTGGCTTAACCCTCCATATAAGTCATAATATATATCTTGTCATCTTAGAAAAAATAAAACATAAGGAAGGAGTGATCTCAGATGATCAGTAAGGATAAGTAATATGGTAGAAGGTATTATAAAAAATAATAAAATATTATGGGAAGTTGATTAAATAAAACACATTCTATTTAATAAATAACCAGATCATAATATGGAAGAAATAAAAACTGCATGAATAATGACATATAAATAATTATAAAACATAACCATGGATAATCTACTAACTGAATAATCACATGGATTATCAATTAAAAATATCATAATGTGGTAATTTGTAATGTAAGACATCAAAAACATACAATCAAGTCCTCGTCCACATATCCTTTATAAATGGGAATAACCTAAACCGAAACTTGGTCTAGTTAATCTCATGGGACCTACTGATGCATCGAGTGGCTATAATGGGCCACTACAATCACATAATAAGTTTAATGAATTCCTCATCTGTGGAATAATTTATTTAAAAGTATATATTTAAATCAAATTGTCCCATGACACATTGAAATATTTGAATCACATTCATAGATGAAAATACTCTAATAAAATCATTGATAACTTCTCGAGAGAAAAAAATTTGTTACTTTAGAAAGAAGAATTATTTTGGAAAATCATTTGTATTTGTCCTAGAATCATACTTTATACATGAATATAGAATAAAATAAAATAGAGATAATTTATATTTTTGGAAAAATTGATATCCAGATAGTAAAAAATTGTTTTTAAGAATCTTTAGAAATGATACACCTTGATGCAGTATAAGGTGAAATATAATAGAATCTTTAAAGAGAAAAAATAATAATTGTTTTAATAAAACCAAAAATGAACTAAGATAGTTTTTCATGATTAATTGAGTGATTTAGAAAAATACTTTTTTCTTCAAACAAATCATGGAGTATATATTAAAATGGGTATTAAATTGGGAAGTTCCTTTAAATCAATATTGCATGTTGGGATGAATTAAAAAGGGATACTTGGAAAACATGAAATTCAACATTAAATAATGACTAAATTATTATGATATATGATTTTGAAATATATAAAAATAATTTTTAGTATTTATATAAAATTAATTGAAAAATTAGATTGTGGTAAAGAGATAGAAATCGTAACCTGAATGAAAAGGGGAGGTCTGGGGAGAATCTCTAATCAGTTTATAATGAATTGAATCTTATACCCCATAAAAATAATAATCATAAAATAAATCAGTAAAAAAGGAATATAAATATATTCATGATATGATACATCAAAGGAAAATATATATACACCACATATAAGAAATAGTAGTGAATATGGAATATCTCACGAAATAAATTGATTTGTGAAAAACGGTACCTTGTGTCTGAAATCCTTTTTCACTTTTACATACCATCATGAATAATGAAATTAGATTAATTAAAAATTTAATTCAGAACCTATTTAACATTTATTTTATTTTATTCAATTTTATTACGTGTATTAATGATGTTTTTTATGAGTTATAATATTCAATTTCATCATTTGGGAGTTTTTGTTTCATTGGTTTTCACAATTGGGTCAGTTGTATACATGTACGAAAGATCATGGGAAATGAGAATTGTTATCCATAATTAAAATTATATGTTATTATTGAACTTATATAATAATAAATGGTTATAAAAATAATTCTGTTATTTTTTATGAGTATGGATCACTAGGTAAGATGTTATAGACAATCGTTTAGATTATTTTGGAAGGTCTTTTATCATCAAAAAATTGTCATATTTAATTAATTAATATTGTTTATATATAATAATTATAGAACATGATATAAGATGTAATAAATATATTATATTTTTTCATAACCATAAAAATTGTTTTATGACCATCCTTGAAGGCATAATTGAAAAAATTAAAACATGTCTCCCATAATGGTGGTAAATATGCACCTCAAAAATGATTTTTTCATCTTCGTAATAAAAGGAAGAGGAAAAAGGAATTGATTATGAATTATTCCCTCAAAAAAATAAAATTATAGTATATAAAATTTACATTATTTATCCTTTCACTTTGGGATAGGGATGTGTGGATAATATAATAAAAGAAAATAACTTGAAAAGAAATTAATAGAAAACGGAAGAGGGTTTAACCTCTTCAGTATATTCTCTTTAAGAACCACCTTAATTGTCTTGGGTTTAGTCTTTTGGGGAGACCAAAGGATCCTTGACTTGGGAAGTTCCATGATATGATTATTTTTTAGGAATTTTACAAGATTCAATGAATAAGAGGTTTGAGGAGAAGAGGTGTTGAGGGGTGGTATTTAAAGTTGAGGATAAGGGTGTTTTCTCATTATTATATTTAATAGTTTATTACATTAGCTAATAAAAATTACTAGTTATAGAATTACCACTAAATATATTAAAATAATAAATTATAGTTTTTTATTTTGTTATTATAACATCCATACATTAACTATGACTCAATAAATCATTTATTTGTTAAATACTATTAATTAATGTATTTAATTATTCACAAAATAGTCAACTATTTTTGGAAAATCCCAAAAATTTACCAAATTAATTTTTTGAAATACAAAATTTAAAAATTAACATTATTTTATTAAAATAATTTTCTATGTATTAGGAATTTATTTTTTAATTAAAATCATCATTTACTCAATAAATATTTATTTTAATATTACAACTGTATTTATGAAACATTGAGAAATTAAGTGAGGTTTCATAAAATTATATTATAATCATAAAAACCAAAATATTAATTTATGAATCAATTTAATTAAAATAAATTTTCTTTTAAATCAATTATTAATTATAATATTCTATATAAAAATTTATGATTCACCAAAATACCAATAATTAAATTATCATTTTTAAAACATTAATTTTCTTATTACATGATATAAATATACCGTATTTTCATTTATAAGATACCTTTATTTTATTTATACATTCATAAATAAGGTTAATATTCTAATCATAAATAAACTATTAATATAAAAAATTATAGTTTTATAAAAATATGGATTTCTCGTTATTCACATCTAAATAAATAATTTCTAAAAAACACGAAATTTTCACACTCAAATGTTTTTGAAATTTGTATTTAAAAAAAATATTTTGATCAATATAATTTTAAAAATATTGAAAATTTAGTTTTAGAACAACTGCATCATTAAAAGGTGGTAAACTACCTTTATAAAATATAGTCTTTTATTCATAATATTGAATTTATTATTATATTAGGACTATCACACATATTAGTTGAATTTAAAAAATAGATTAAATATTTATCATATATGTTTCATTAATATATTTCAATAAAACTTATTAATTCAATTTAATGATATAAAATATCATTATGGCCATAAAAATATGTTTTTTTATAAAAAAACACATCTCTTATGTTCAGTGAATTATTATTTTCATTTATAATTAATTGGAAACCCAAGAATTTATTTGTAGATTTGAGTAAACTATAATTTCATTATATAAATAATATATTTCATTCCTTCTATTTCAATATCTAGGTGATAACTATGAAAATAATATTTAATCATTAGTTTAAACTCAGGGATCTTTGTAATGCACACTATTGAAAAAGATAAATATGAAATGTGACATACAATAATATTTTTGGGTGTTACATTCTCCCCTACATCAATTAATTTGATCCCCACAATTTGAAATTTATCTTCGAAAATAAATGGTTGATAATTCAAAATTACTTTTTGGGGAAATTCTAGATTTTAATTAGAGTTAATAAAATATCCTCTTCATAAGAGAGGATGGGAAAAGAGATGGTCAACACAAAACTAGGATTTCATGTAGGAAATAATTATTGGAAAGCTATAACATGGGCATGGAAGATAAATATAACAATAATGTTCGAATTGAGAGTGATATAGATCTTTTTCATTATAAAAATAACCATTACAAATCTGTAAATCTTGTGATTCGTTAAAAGATCGTCGATTTCTTTGAATGAAAATAAACATATTACATTTTTTTACAAAATATTTTTCTTAGAGTTCTCGGATTACTTTAATGTTTAGAGAAGAAAATCCGAAAATAAAATTACATGATTAATTTCCATTTCATATGAATAGTCTCTTCCTTTAATTATTCTTTTATCTATTATCACATCATCCCTAACACCAAGAAATAATTGTTTAGGATGATTATTCACACATGAAGAACATTTAATGAATCATTTGGTCCTGATGTAATTTGTTAACATTTAAATATTTACTGAATCCATGATGTTTATCAGATGTTATCATCAAACAATAATTCCCAATGTGTAACTTGATCCATTCCATAAGTTGTTAATATTATGTCTCGTCTAAAATCTATCTTTCTATATTCAACAACCAAAAAAAATACAAGGAAGGTCACTAAATTTTGAAAATCAACATAACATAATATTCCCCAAAAAAATTATCTCTTAATCATACATACCAGTTATATGAATACCATGATAACCTTAAAACCATAATTAAAACATATATACTTCAAAATACATAAATAATAAGTATTTTAGTAAAATATTTAAATCTCTCATGATTCATATAACGAGATAATTATTGATAAAATTCTCAAATAACCTAATTGTTAAATCCAAACACAGGATTATTAATCATTCCTCTTCATCTGAGTTAATATAATAACCATGAATATGATCTATTATCATTTTTGGGTAATATTTCCTTGATTTTTGAGACATTGATTTGTGTAATGTCCCATCCCCTTACTTTTGAAACACTAAACATTGGATATTTATTTATTTTCATTACAATCGTGATAATGTTGTCCTTTTTCGTTACACTTGAATAAAACCACTTTTACCATTAAGAATATACCAAGTTATTTCCTTCCACAATTATTAAATGTGGGAAACTAATTCCTTAGCTTCTTCCATTTATAAATATTTTTCCCAACTTTCATATTCTCCTATTTCATACCTTTTAATCCATAATACTTAGATAATTTTTTCCCTATCTGGTATGAACATGATATCCATTAAAAATAAGATAAAAATATTTTGGAGATTAATTCTCATCAAAATAATGTCTTAAAGACATCTAATAAATTATCATTCTTATTATTTGGATTTTTTGCATTGATATGGTTCTCATTCAATCCACTGGGATCCATTTCTATATAATGGCATACACTAGTTTAGAACATAACATTATGAAACGTAATGTATAATCTGAAAACAAGTGATATACATACTTGAATTGAAAAAATATGCATAGATAATCTCATAATAATAAATATGGTTTCATTGGGGAAAAATTTACAATTAAATACTTTATAATGGTTCGTAAAGAAAATATGAATTATGTTGAACAAATCCCATAGTAGTTTCAAAGATGGTGGGTCGTAAGGGTCATTTTCATATACCTGGTTACATAGACTCAGACCTGATGCACCTTGTTAGATTTTTTACTCCTAGGTAAATTTGTCCCAGAACAACATCCACATGTATTATCTAGTCAAATATGTAACACTCTTAGATTTTGTGAATTATTATTTTTTGAATTAATTTATCTTTTTTATATTTTTCATTTCACATGACACAAAAAATATTATATATATATATATATATTAAAACACTATGTTATATATTCTTGTCACAGATAACTGTCATGCCTTATGCTATATGCATTATCAACTTGGTTTTCACTACACACAATACTGATTTGGCTTGCGCAACCCACAACACCAACTTATAGTACATTGCATGCAACATTGATAATTCAATGGAACATCATATTATTGTAATAATTATTTAAAATGGGTAATTATTACTAAAACGATAAAAATAGTTATATTAATATTAATAACTAATATTTAAATATTATTTATAATATTATATATATAAATAATATTACTAATGAAAGATATGATTTTTGGTAGTGTCCTTTTCTGTTTAAAACAATGTCGTTTTCTAGAATGAACCGATTTTAGTAATAAAATTAATTTTAGACACATTTTGAAATTTTTTTGGTTAAATTAAAATTTATTTCTATGTTTAAAATGTTTATGTTATCTTAAAGTGAATTTTTTGGATTTTTTTGAGAAACATCATTTTTTGATGAATAGTGAAAGTACTGCATTTAGATAATAATTTCCCTTTTGTTTAAATAATTATTATTGTTAAATGATAATTAAATTTTTATTAAAATCCAATTTTATACATTATACACCTATTAATACCATTTAGGTAATTATAATAAATTTTACTTTGAAATTGAATATAAAAACATAACAAAACTTTGAACATTTTTCATCTTTAAAACCCCGTTATTTCGTCTGGTCTAAAGAATTTACATTAATATTAATTATCATGATTCAATTAATTGAATTTATAGAAAATATATACACAATATTAATCTTTGTAATATTTAAAGTATAATAATATCATCTAAAGTTTTTACCAAAATTTTTAGTAAAAGTGATTAAAATTAATCACAATAATGAGGGTCCAATTAAGATTAAGTAAGGACTAAACCTTACAATTAGTTGCTCAAAGGAACTATCAAATTTTCCAAAACCTATTTTATTTCCATATTTATTTCGTAATCCTTACATTAATAATTTTTTTTGATTTGGTATGACTTTTTTTATGTCGAAACATGTGTACACCTAACTTGTTTTCAAAAATTCCAAGTGAGTATATTTTCATCCCAATAAAACTCCACCACAACTCCCTCTTCCTCACAACATTCAAGGACCTTTTATCACCAAATATATACTCAAATAATCTCCAAAATACATTCCATTACTCCTTGAATCCTATTCTTTATCAGAATGTCTTCAAAGAAAGCCTTTTGGAGAAAACCAAAAGGAGTTACCCGATTTAGAGGTAACATCTTCTCTCAAGATCTCTAGTTTCATTTCCATTATCCACCAATAAAATATATTATTTTCCTCGATTATATAAAAAAACCAGTATCCTAAATATTATATGATTTTTTATGTAAATAATTCGACATACACTAACACACACCTCTATCTAATGCATAATGAACATAATGTTTATTTTTATGGTGAACTAGTGCCTCACAAAATTATGATTGTTCGTTTTTTCTTCAATGTGTATCATGGTGACCATTATGAAGGAAATCCTATTTATATATTTTATATAAGATATTTATTATTCCATTAATATTCTTTAATATTTTTTATAACACATATTTTTTACTTTCCATTTGGTGTTAATATGATAATTGTTTTTGACAAAGTGTGGACTACCACCCCCTCAAAGCGATGTGATTCATTCACACATCACAAGGAATGAATTAAGGATAGTTCAGGAAGACATTATGATATACTAATTATAATTTAATAATGATATATACATACATAAATATACATACATATGTCATTTATATATTTTCATTCAATAGGACATTAAAATGGAAACAATGTTCATGTGTACATACAACTTACCGTCCCCATGAACGGTGTATTCCAATTCCTACTTCTTTGATCTACAGATTATTATAATATAAATATAATGGATATAAAATATATTTATAGAATTATTTCTATTCTTTAATAATGATATTATTTTAAGTACCTACAATATAAAAAATTTAGAAACTTGAGAAGAACAAAGAAAATATTGCCCGTAGTGAACCATTAACATAAGATCATTAACAAGCATGTAATATAAGGTCATAATCAAGCCATATATTGTATTATATATAATAAAATTATTATGTAAAGTATTTATAATAAAATTATATTTAATATACCAGAATATTTTTTGAGTATAAATAGATTCTAGACATAAGTGAAGAGTATTCACTTCACTTTTTATTTTGGTGAGATACATGATATTTTTTCCACTCTTTCATTTTGTGTGGCATATGTACTTCCCTTTATTATATTCTCATTATCTTAAAAAATTAAGGGAATTAACATATCCCTTGTATGACCTTTATTTCATAGGGTTTCTGTTTCAAAAGTTACCAAATCGGTAAAATAGCTTTGCCCAAATTTTCCTTCTTTAAGACTCATGTTTTGTTATGCACCTAAATTCATTTTGAGGTGTAGATACATCCTTTTTACGTGATATATCACAAATATCATTCTTTTCATAATATGATAAGCTTAATTTTATTTTTCATTCTAGAGAGGATAGTATTATTCAAACATACCATGTGATAAAATTTCATTAAAATAGTCTCATTGCTTTTTCCAGATTATTTATGTTTATGAATCCTTTTATTAAATATTATAATCAATTTAAAAGAAAAAATGATAAATTTTCTTACCATTTAGTTATTAATGATATATTCATGTATTGGTACCATTTTATAATCTTTTCTAGGTAATATATTTAAGATTTTTTTTTAAGAAAGCAAGGCTTTACCATATCATCCGTCAGAAATCTATATTCCATCAATATAGAGTTTTCTAAAAAGCGTTTCCAAGATTATTATACCGTTATCCAATAATATTAAAAAGATATTTTTAAATAGTTTTTATTTTACTAATATCTTAAAATTAATATTTTTCCTCTTTCCAAACAATGAATTTTGTTATCCTTTTTAAAATACAAAAGGAATTTTTTTTTCCTTGTATGAAATGTACACATTTACCCGATGCCATGCCTTTAATGCTGGCACTGAATTTCTAAATTTTTGGCTTTTATGAAAATGTTTTTTAAAAGTAATTTTCAAGGAAAATGTTTTCAAAAGTTCTTCAAGATTATTTTTTAATATTTAAAGTAAAAATGTTCCCATAAATTTTTCAAACCTTTTTACATGCTTTCTATGTATTTTAAAAAAAATGGTTTTTAATAACAATTCAATATTATTTCATATGTTTTCAATTAAAAAGTTTTTCAAAACCTTTTCTAGATTTAATTATATGTTTTCAAACTATTAATAAAGAAAATGGGTTTTAAAATTTATTGAATCATATTTTATAAGAATTCAAGGAAAAAGGATTTCAAAATGATTTCATGTATTCTTTATTATATTTAAAATTATTTTAAAATAAAATGATTTTTAAATTTTTCTATGTATTAAAAATCATTTTCCTAATATCAAAGGATATTCTTCTCAATAAATGTTTTTAAAATATGTTATATAATTATTTTCCATCTAAGATGACATCAGTTGATGTTAACCATGCCCTTATAGTAAATAATCTAAAGGTTCCATTTATATCCATTATATGAATGGGTAATTCTTAATTTCATGGAGTTTTTGAAACCCATTTCTCTTCCATGGGTTATATTTTTATGAAATCTATTTGATTTCCATGGTTTATATTCTTTTGAAACCCATTTATTTTCATGGTTTTTTAATTGAGGAAATGATTATGAAACCAATATATTTTCCATAGTTTATGATGTGATTAAAATTTTTTGATACACATTTATTTTCGTGGGTTATGATTTCATGTTTATACTACCCATATCTTTTCTTGGGTCATGATATGTTGAATGTTTTGTGTCACAAGCATGTATGAATTCATTATATTATGGGTGGGAACTATATATCCCTCTAATACATTGGATAATGATAAATGTTTTATTAGCTCATATGATACATGGGAGAGAATCCCATGCCCAAAAAACAGGGTAAACTATAGGAAATCCTAAGCTAGAAACATGTAGTTAAATTGGAGTAAATACCATTACCAAAATAAGAAGTTTAGTGGGTGTGAATTTCAATCTTTAAACAACAAGGTAAATGGGGGAAGTATAAAGCCCAAAAAAGTTGTTAAATGGGAGAAAATCCCAAGAACAAAAGAATAGGGTAAATGAGAGGAAATCCAACACAATAAACTAGAGGGTAATCTTCAAGAAACCTCGGTCCTGAAACAAGAGGGTACATGGGAGGACATCCCAATCCTGATACAAGAGGTTACACGGGAGTGAATACCAAGACCAAAGTAGGTACATGGGTGATTACAACAAGACTAACATGTTATAAAGGCCTTAGTAGGCGGCCTAGACTTAGGGATTTTTTATATGTTGGACAAAATTCCATGTTTTGTTCTTATGTTTTTCTTTAATGGAATATGTTCATTATTTTCATTTGATTCATGTCTTATGAAGATAAAATCTATATTATGATCTCTGATATGTAGGGATTGATCTTAAAATGTTATGCTCATGTTCCATACCCTTCTGTTCATGTTAAACTTACACAATTTATTTATTTACCCATACTGAGAATCTTAGCTCACCAATTTATTATTTTTCCTTCCTCTAGGTTACGAAGATATGTTATAGGTGGATATAATAAATGTGTAGGCCTTTATGGGATATAGAGAAGGTCTTTCATCATGATTGAATTTTTTTCATGTTCCCAAAGACTCTATACAATTATGGTCTTTAGACTGGTATTTTTTTCAATATACAGAATATTCATCTAAAATGATGGAATATTAATGTATGTCAAACCTGGGTTACAATAGTAGGTATAAAAGGAAAGGATTAGTCACCATTTTGAAAATAGGAAGAAAAAACGTTAGTTATATCCCTTGGTATATTTCTAAGGATTTGTTAAGGGATGTCTCTAATATAAGTATAAGGATGATTCAACAGTTTGGAAAATGTCCTTGAATTTTTGTAATGGATAAAGTGAGTGTTTTATAATTAATACATCCATTTATAGATAATAAAATTTTATGAGACTCTAGAATAGATGTACCCAGGGTAAATAACTCTAATAAGATGTTCAAGACCTGACTCTGTGTAATCGGGTATACGACAAATGGCCTAACTGCACACCTATTTTGACACACTTGGGGGATAAGATTTAGGCATTCACAAACCATATTTAATGATTTAAATATAATATGGATGTTAATTACCTAAAATAAACCTATGAATTTATATATTAATGTAAGATCTATCACTTAAGAACCATATAACTAAATTTTCATGATTATATAGTATCCTAATATTATAAATTTACCTCACATTATGCTTTCTAGTTTTATTCAATGGAGAGAACTACAAGGAATAGGGTTAACATTTAATGATTCAGATGTGGATGACATGGTCATTATGTGAATCTATTACCCAAGGGTAAATCTCATATCGAGAATCAAGATGTTGGTATGAGTATTGTTATACATGTGAAGATAATGTGACCGCAAATGACATGTGAAAGGTTTGTGATGTTCATCCAGTATTGTTTACTTTAAACATTTGAAGCATGCTTATATTGAGGTTGAGGAACCATATGAAATAATTCATATTTCATATTATAGGAATGATCTATTGTTGAATAAGTTGATTAATCCTGAGTAAATGTTTAAGAATAATGTTTGATTAGTGAAGTATTTATGTTTTGGAATTCAAATATTATGTTATATGAATCATTAAATGTATATGTGTTTTCAGTATTCATTTTTCTTATGGATTGAAAATGACATGTTTAATGGTAATGAAGACATAGAAAAGTGATTTCATGGAAATGTGATATTTTTTTAAGGGAAGTATACCCTTAATTAATTATTGAAATTGAGATAATTATCTTTAGATAATGATATATTGGATATGAATAAGTAAATTTGATGGTACAGTTTAACCTGGAACTGGTTATTAAAAAAAATGTTTTATGTAATCAAGAATGTAGTTTATGACTTCATTGATTTAAATAATATATAATTTAATCTATTGAATATGGAAGCATTCATTTTTTACAAAAGGATTTATGGTAATTCTGGTTGTTACCATATTCTAAGATAATTTACCACGAGGGTATTTACATGTTTTGAATTCGACAACTAAGGGATAATTTGTGATATACAAGGGAATCAATGTTATTCAGATTTAGGTATTCCCTTTATAAAATTTTGTATTTTCATATTTTAGAATGGTTATATGGCCTACCATTTAGGGTAAGATTAAGTTAAACATTTGATGATGTTTGTGGGAATAAAGTATTGTCTTCACGCATATGGATTTTAGCATATTGGATGTCATGTTATAAATACATGGTGTTGATGATAACTTATCAGATGGCATATCATGGGTCTCGTGATATTTTAAAGAATTAGGATATTAAAAAAATCACCCACATTTTTAGAGAAGGAGATGAAGTGGATCAAGAACAAAAAATGGTGATGCTATTGTAAAATCATGCAATATATATTTTCTCGAAAATCTTTTATCTTTTGGAAAAATGATATTAAAACCTAAAATGTTATTGTCATACTTGTGTATCTGATGGATCAAAAAGTCCATTAGGTCATTGTATATTTATGAATTTCAGATTGTAAGCATTATTATGACCACGTTCTCTATCACTCTCCATCAAAAAATGACGACAATATTTCTCTTCCATATCCATGTTTTCTCTTTAAAATTGCATTCTTCTATGTGGAAACCTAGTTATATGTTACTTTAGGTAACTGTATTGGTTATAACATCAATTGTTAAATGGAGTTTTAGAATTCATTTTTATGATGTGGGTTTCTATGAAATGAATATTCATGTATTAAACCTTTGATAACCCAGTCAAATTTTGAATGTGAATTTTGTTTTAACATGGTTAGAATGTAATATCCTGAGATTTTGTGAATTTTTATCGAACTAATTTATCTATTTGATATTTTTTATTTCATGTGACACGAGAAATATTTATATATATATATATATATTGTAACAATTTGTAAAATATTTCTCTCATAAATCAGAAACTTGGATTTCACTACACACATTACCAACTTGGATTGCGCTAAATGAAATACCTACTTGGCTTGCACTACCCAAAACACTGATTGGCCATACATTACATGCAACACTGATGTTTCTACGAAACATCATATTATTATTATAAATATTCAAGTTTGATAATTATAAAATATTCATTAAACATAGATACATGAATAGTAAAAAGTAATTTATAAATATTATTTATAATATTTTATATAGATAAAAAATATTGGTAACAAAAGATATGATTTTTGGTAGTCCTTTTATATTTTAAAAAATATTTTTTTCTCAAATGAACCACATTTAATAATAATATTAATTTTAGACTTAATTAGAAATTTAATTTTATTAAAAATACCATTATTTTTTAATTTATAAATTTTAAAATTATCTTAAGGGTATTTTTTGGGATTAATTTGGGAAACTTAATTTTTTTATGCATGTTGAAAAATATTGTGTTTAGGTAATAAATTCATTTTATATTAAATAATAATTATTATTAAATTATATGTTAATTTTTTTTATGGTCAAATTATATCAATTATACATAAATTAATACCATTTAGGTCATTATAATCAATTTTAATTTTAAATTATATTTAAAAACAAAACATAGTTTTGAATATGTTTCTACTTTAAAATCATGTGATTCCATCTACTCTATTAGATTAGCATTATTCTTAATTTTCTCAATTCAATGAATAAAATATATATAAAAAAAGAACTCATTTTTATCAGTATAATATTAAGAGTCTAATAATATCAACTTAATTTTTACTAAGAATATTATTAAAAGAGATTAAATTAATCACCACTATTATGGTAAAATTAATCTTAATTAAAGAATAAGCCTTATTATTAGGGTCCCAAATAATCTATAAAATATTCCGAAACACATTTAATTGAAATATGTTTTCCATAAATATTCGACAAATTATTTTTTTTGGGTTCTATATAACTTTTTTTGGTAATGACAAGGGTACACCTAACTTGTTTTCAAAAATTCCAAGTGAGTCCTTTTACATCACTAAAAAGGCCACCACCACTCCCACTACCTCACATCTATCAAGACCATTGGCTAAAATAAACTCTACTAAAATAATCTATAAACATACCTAATTTCATCCTTTAATCATCCATCTGGTTAGAAATTCTTCTAAGGAAGCCTTTTGGAACAACCCAAAAGGAGTTACCTGATTAAGAGGTAATGTCTCCTCTCAAGATGTCTATTTTCGTTTCAATTCTCTACCCACTAAAATCTTTTATATTCCATTATTATATAATTAAAAAGTATCATTAATATACTATTATGTTTTTTTTAATATTTTGTCAAAAACATACCCACACATTCATCTAATGGGTAATGAACATATTGTTTCACTTTACGATGAACTACTGCCTCATAAAACGATGATTGTTACTTTTTCCTTTACCATCTATCATGGTGGGCATTAGGATATAAAATATGTTTATATATGTTCTATATGATATTTATTTTTTCTTTAGGGTTATTAATTACTTTTTACCACATATATCTTTTTTACATTTCTTTTGGTGTTAATACGATAATTTTGTTTGAGGAATTGTGGACTATCTCCCCTTCATAGTGATATGATTCGTTCACAAAAAAATGGAATTTATTAAATATGGGTTTAATGAAATTATATGATATAATAATTATAATTTAATAATTATATATAAATATATCATTTACATACTTTTCAATACGACAATTAAAATAGAAACAACATTCATGCTTATATAAAGCTTACCGTCTCCATGAACGGTGTATTCTTTTTCACAATTAATTATGATAAAACATTTTATTATATACAAAAAATGAATATATATGATATTTATATCATTATTTATATTATTGAATGATTATATATGTAAAAAACAAATGATATAATAAATTAAGACACATGTAATGAAAAAAAGAATATTATCTAAAGTGAAACCTTATCATAATATATAGTTGACAATAAGTTAATATCAGGTCATAATAAAAATTTATATGGTATTATATATAAGAATATTATTCTGTGAAATAGTTATAATTAACTAATATTAATTATATATGGAATATTTTACGAGTATGAAGAGTGTCAAAACACATGTTAATGGGATTTCATCACACTTTTTATTTCCGTGAGATACACGCTATATTCTCCACTCTTTCCTTTTTTGGTGAATGTACTTTACATTATTGTATCATATGTATTATAAAGTTTAATTTATCTGAATTAAAATATCCACTCTATGATCTTTATTTCATGGGTTTTATGATTAAAATGTTATAAAATCTGTAAAATAGTTTTGTCTCAATTTTCTTTCTTTGAGACTCATGGGTGGTTTTGTGCCCAAATTTGTTTTGGGGTGTATATACATAGATTTTCCATGACATATCATAATTTCAATATTTTTGGTCATATTATGATCAATTTTATTTTCTTTTTCTTAAAATGAGAGTATGATCCCAACTTACCAAGTGATAATAGTTTATTGAAACAATCTCATCACTTATTAGAGATTGTTTATATTTATGCTTCCTTTGATGAAATATTATAATCCTTATCCTAATAAAAATTATTGAATTCTCTTATAGTAGGTTTATTCATGATATATTGATGTATTGGTACGATTTTAATCTCTTTGGTTCATAATATAGTTAATAAATTGTTTTCAATAATGCCTGACTTTTCCCTCTCTTCGGTCACAAATATATATTCTATAAAAAACACATTGTCTAAAAGGGTCTCAAGGAATATTATACCATTATACTATAATATTTAAATAAAATTTATAAGATTTTTTCTTTTACCAATATCTTCAAATGAATAATCTTATCTCTTTTAGATAAATTAATTTTTCAAACATTTTTACCATGAAAAAGGAGTTTTGTTTTTACCTCATACGGCATATACAGATTTACCTGATGTCAATCCTTTGAAGATTCCTTTTAATATTTCTAAGGATGATATTTAAAAAAAATTAAAATTTATTTTCAAAGAAAATTTTATTCATAATATTTAAAGCTTATTTTATAAGTTTTAAAATAATATTTTCTTCACAATGTTTTCAATCATTATTTAAAAGTTTTCGAAGTATTTTCAAAGAAATGTTCTTTAATGAATTATCAATTTTCATTCCTATGTTTTCAAGTAAAAAAAATTCAAAAAATTGAATATTTCATTATATTTAATGAATGTGTTTCAAAAAAATGGATTTTAAAAATTTTTGAATTATAATTTATATGTTTTCATGGAAAAAGGGTTTCAAAATGATTTTAAGTCTTCCTTATATGTTTTTAAGGAAAAACATTTTCAGAACGATTTCAAGTATTCTATATAAATTTTCAAGGTAGTTTCTAAAAAATGATTTCAAAATGGTTTAATGTATTAAAAATGTATTTTAAAAGAATAAAGGATATTATTGTCATGAAATGTATTTAAATAGGTTTCAAAATTATTTTCCATCTAAGATGACAACTTTTGATTTGACTTATTCCCTTCTATGAAATAATCTAAATGCCCCATTCATATCCTTTCTATGAATGGTTTATGATTAATGTCATGGTATTTATGAAACTTGTTTCTCTTCTATGGGTTATATTTATAAAATCCATTTATTTTCCACGGGTTACAATCTTCTGAAATATTCTTCTTTTCATAGTTTATTCCTTGATCAAATGATTGTGAAACCTATCTCATTTTAATAGGTTATGATGTGATAAAATGTTATTGATACCCATTTAATTTCATGATTTATAATTTTAAGTTCACAAAAAACATATAATTTAATGGTTATAATATGATGAGTGTTTTTTGGCACATTCAGGTATGCTTATATTCTGTGATAACTGGGACCTATATCTCCGTCCAATGTATTGGGTAATGAAAAATGTTTTTTGAGCTCAAAGGGTAGGTGGGAGGGCATCCCATGCCTGAAATAAGAGGTTAACCGGGAGGAAATCCCAATATCAAAATAGGAGGGTAAGAGGTAGGGTATCCCCAACATGAAATAAGAGGGTATGTAGGAGGGCATCCCAAGAATAAAACAATATGACAAATTTCCGGAAATCCCAATCCCTAATGAATAGATTAAACAGTAGGAAATCTTATTCTCCCAATAGAAGTGTGAGTGGGAGGACCCCCCAATCCTGAAATAAGAGGGTACATAGGAAGAAATCACAATCCGGATTCAAGAGGGTACAAGGGAGGGAATCTCATGCCCAAAGCAGGTATACTATTGATTAACCCAAGCTTAAACATGATATAAAGGCCCTAGTAGGAAGCCTTGACTTAGGTATTTTATATGTGTTTTCCATAATTCCATGTTTCATTCCTATTTTATGCATTCATGGATTATTTTCATTACTTCATTATTAATCATGTTTTATGAACTTCTAATCTATATTATGATCTCTGATATGCAGGATAAGATCTTAAAATGTTATGGTCATGTTCCAAACCCTTTTGTTCATGTTATTCTTATTCATTTTTTTTATTTACCCTTATGGAGAATCTAAGATGACCTCTTTCTTATTTTTTATTTCCCTAGGTTTTGAAGAATGGTTTTAGGTAAATGTTCAAAAGGGGAAAGTCATTGTGGTGTATATTTTAGTTCTTTCACCAGTATATATGAATTTGTTTCCATGTTCTCAAAGACAATGAGCTATTATGATTCTCAGGAATGTATTTTTGCAATGTACTAAATATTCACATAAAATGATGTAATATCCATGTATGTCATGCCCGGTCACTATAAGGGATGTATTACTAGGAAGACCCACATATTATCTACCTTAGAAAAATTATAGGATACTATTATACACTTATAATCATTGTATATCTTTTGGTCATGTTCATTAATCTATGTTTTATAAATCTATTTTCCAAGGATTTTAGTATACTTCCTCTAATGTCAACTATGAAGCCCTCGACCCCAAAATCCCAGAACCAGTTCCTTACTTTATTACATTACCATAAATATAAGATTGAAATTACAAAGGATCCATTTTTTTAGTAGTTGAGGAAACCATATTACATGAATTTACATTAAATTACCTTTTATAATATAAAAAACAAACAATATAATCCTTTTAGAAAACCATCATACTCCAAGCATAACCTTATATATCATTCATAATATACATCTTGGAATTCCGGGAAAAATAAAAATGAGAAAAGGGTGATATTAAATTCATAGTAAGGGTAATAAATATAGCATGATCGATCATAAACAAGAATAAATAATTATTGAAAGGTGATTAATTGAAACACATGTCATTTAATCAATAACCTATGAAAAATATGGTTTTAATAAAAACTTATTGAATAATTCGAAATCAATAACTATAAAACATAACCATGGGTATTATATTAGTCGAATAATGAAATCAATTTACAATTACTAATATCTTAATGTGGTAATTAATATTCTCAAACATCATAAACGTACCATAATTCCCTAAATCAATATTTCTACATAAACAGGCATGTCCATAGCCCAAACACATTCTAGTTTGTCTCATGAGATTTACTGATGAATCAAGGGGATATTGTGGGTCATGGCCATCAAATACAAAGTCAAATTCCTTCATTATTTTTTAAATAATAAATTTATAAATATATCATTAAATAAAAGTGTAACATACCACGTTGAAATATTTTAATCATAATCATAGTCAAAAATAATATAATAAAATAATTGATACATTATTTAGAAAAATACCCTTTTACTATGGAAAGAAGAATTTATTTGGAAAATAATTTGTATTTTTTCAAAAAATTAAATTTGATAATTGAATATACCATAAGTAAATTGGAAAAAAATTACTCATAAATGATTTCCAACAAGTAAAATATAGATTTTAAGAAACTATATAAACCTGCCACTTTGGTGTGGTTTGATGGAAAATATAATAGAGTCGTTAAAGAGGAAAATGAATATTTATTTTAACAATTACAAATGTTAATGAAGATATTTTTCATGATGAAATTATTGATTTCAAAAATATAATGGTTTTTTGGAACAAATAATGTAGTACACATGAAAATGGGTAAGAAATTGGGATGATAACATAAATTAGGCATGCTTAACGTGATGATTTTGAAAGGGAACCTTGTAAAAAATATATTTACCCATAAAATAATGATGAAATGATCTAGATAAATGATTTGGGAACTTATAAACATAATTTATAATAAATATATAAAACTAAAAAATAATTTAATTTTGGTAAAGAGAGGGAAATTGTAACCCGAATGGGAAAGAGAGGTTTGGGGAGAATCTCTTTCCACTTTGTAATCAATCGAATCATATGCCACATAAAATTAATAATCATAAAATAAATAATGTCATCAAATTAAGATAAATATTTTAATTATATGATACATAAATTTAAGTATAAAATCACCACACATAAGAACTAGTGGTGAATAAGGCATATCTCATGGAAATAAAAGTGAGATGAGAAAACTATTACCTTATATCTAAAAGCGTTATGTACTTTTACTAAACATCCAAGACAATGAAATTATATTCATTAAAAATTTAATTCAGAACCTTTTTAACATTTATTTTATTTATAATAATTTTATTAAGATCATTTAGGGTGTTTTTTATTAGTTACACGATTTAGTTTCCTTGTTCGGGAGTGTTCGTGTCCCTAGTTTTCAGGGTTGGTTCAATTGTATACATGGATGAAAGATCATGTGAAATGGGAATAGTTATACCAAATTGAAATTATATGTTATTAATGAAATTATAGGATATTATAGGGTTATATAAATATTTTTCTAATTTTAGGTTAGGATGAATCAGTGGATAAGATGTTATTGGTAATCGATTACAATATTTTTGTGGGTATTTAGTCACCAAAAATTAGTTTTGTTTAATTAATTAATATTATTTATTTATAACGGTTCCATAAGAATATATAAGACTTAATACATATATCATAATATTTTTTTGAATAACCATTGGTTTTATGACAATCCTTGAACACATAATTGAAATAAACAAAAACATGTCTTCGATGAAGGCGGTAAATCAACACCCCATGAATGATGTTTTCATATTTATATTAAAAATAATAGGAGAAGTGAATTGATGAAGGATTATTCCATAAAGAAAATAAAATTAAATTATATAATAGGAAATGGATTTACCCTGTCACTTTGGGATAGAGAGCTTAGGATAATAAAATAAAACAAAAGAACTTGAAATTTTTTTAAACAAAAACTTAATAGGGTTTTACCTATTGAATGTTTTCTCCTTGAGAACCACCTTATGGTTCTTGGGATTTTTCATTTTGTGAGAAAAATAGATCTTTCACATGTATAATATACTTGGATAAAGTATTGGGCCTAGATTTAATAGGATACTTGCTTATGAGGCTGAGGAGATGGGTGGTATTTATAGTGGTGGATAGTGGTGTTTTCTCATTATTATATTTATTAGTTTATTATTTTGGATAACAACTATGAATAGTTTTTTATTATCACTAAATATATTAAAATAATTAATTTTAATTCAATATTATGGGAGTACATAAGTCATATATCATTTATGATTCAATAAATCATTTATTTGTTAATACTGCAATTTACTGTATTTCCATATTCACAAAAAATTCATCTATTTTTAGACAAATCCCAAAATTTCAACCTAAACACTTTCAAAAAATTATAATTCAATAAATCACTCCATTTTATGAAAATATTTTTCTATATATGAGAAAATCAATTTTTAAATAAAATCATCATTTCCCCAAAAAATATTGATTCTAATATTATAGTTGTTTTTATGATACATTGAAAAATTAAGTACTTTTGGTAAAATTATATTATAATAATAACACATAAAAATATTAATTTATTAATCTATTTTACCTAAATAAATTTTATTTTAAATAATTATATTATTTATGAAATTGTAAATAACAATTTATGTATCACAAAAATACCAATACATAAGGTGTCATTTTTAAATCATTTATTGACTTATTCCATGATATAAATATAACATGTTTTTAACTATAATAAAACTATATTTTAATTATATTTTATTAACTGAGGTTACTATTTGACTCCTAAATATACTATTAATATAAAAAAATGAAAGTTTTACAAAAATCGGGATTTTCACTATTGACCGGAAAATAAATTTTTTCTTTGAAAAATACAAAAAAAATCACCCTGAGAATATTTTGACCTAAAATTTTAAAAATAAATATTATTTAGTACGATATAATTTATGAAACTATATAAATTTAGTTTTAAAATAAGTTCATCACTAATTGTTGGAAAAATTATCTTTAAGAACTACTGTCTTTTATGCAAAAAATTGGATTTTTTCATATATTAAGATTATGAAACATATTAGTTGATATTAAAAAATATATGATTTAATATGTAACATATAATTTTCATTAATTACATTAACTAATAGTTGTTAACTAAATTTATTAATATAAAATACAATTGTGGTTATAATAATAGTTTTTTTACAAAAACACATTTTTTATGTTCAAAGGGTTTTTATTCCCATTTATAATTAATTCATAATGAAATAATTAATTTATACATATTTTTAAACTATAAATTCATAATACACATAATTTATTTCATTCACCTCATTCCAATGACTAGGTGATAACTATCAGAATAATATTTAATCATTTTTAAAGCTCGATGTTATGAGTAATGTACACTATTGAAGAAGATAAATTTAAAAAGTGACATATCCTAAAATCATGGGGTGTTAAAACCGAATTATAATGGGTTTATCAATATTTATGAAAGTAAAAAAATATTTTTATGTGTAACATCCTGAGTTTTTTAAAAATAAAAGACCATGGTCTATACCATACATGATACGACACATCAAGTTTATATAAACAATTAAATATTATTATTTAAATGTTATTATTATATCATTGTCTTTATAATGAAAATAGTTAATAGTATTATTTGATTTATGAAAATATTTTTTATAAATTTATACATAATTAATTATTTCATGAAAAATTAATAATAAATGAATGTAAAAAATCTTTAACATAAAAAGAAGTCATTTTCTAAAAAACTATATAATGTGTGTAAGTGTGTTCATTACTTATCAATAAACAAATTGTTATTTTTGGATTATATTAATGAAATATTTAGTTAAAACATTGAATCTAATGTTTATAATTTATCATATGTGTTTGGTATACTTGTTATAAGGACAAATTCATTTTTTATGTATAAAAGAGGTATTTTTATAAAAAGGAATATTTCATTCTTTTTTAAGGAACACCTATATTAAATATAGTTTTTTACTCTTTTATAAATTATATTTGAAAAAAAACTTATTCTTTTTATTAATAGTATAGAAATTTCATTTTTTTTATTTTTTTATTTTTCATATATTATTCATTTTTTATAAATAGTGAAAAAATGTTTTGATTTTAATTGAAACAGCTTTTTCATCATAATAAATTATATTTTTAAATTATAAATATTATTGGTTTAAAAATATAATTTAAAAAAATTTCATTCCATCCAATTTAGGTCATTGGAATAAATTTTACATTTAAATTGGATATAAAAACATTGTGAACTTTTGAATGGTTTTACATTAAAAACTTGTTTACTCATTCTGTCAATGGGATTAATTATTAATTAAATTATAAAATTCTCTATTTGGATTTTTGAAATATATATTCCCTATTCACAATCATAAGGTCCAAATTTACTAAATAGGTCCCTTTTATTTTAGGAAATTTTGAATAGTAACCTTAGAAATTATGTTCACTACCACAGTTAAGGGTAAATTGGGTAATTAAAGATAAAAATACAATTATAAATATTATAAAACTACCCTAAAATTTTTCCAAACTTCATTGGGTGAGTTTTTTCAAAAGAATATTTTGGCCGAAATTATGACCTATTGAAGCCACTTGGGTGTGAGTATGACATTTATAATATTTAATTTAAAGTAAATTCAAGGATGTCAAAATCATATTTATTGTAACTATAACAATTTTAATACAGAGTTATATAGTTTATATGTTTGACTATAAATATTATTTAAAATATGAATGAATTATATACATCATTATAATTTATTTTTAATTTTTGGGAAATAAAAAATTAAATTAAATGGTTACACAATGATGATGTAGTAATTACGTAATTAATGAAGGAATCTAATAAATTATATTATAAATGTTAAAGTAAAAATGATCTGATATAATTAATACCATCCACAATTTTTATGGATTACTTATACATGTTAGAGATGGCTTAATATAGTTTTTTCTAAGGTATCATGTTTTTATGATATTTCTAAAAATTCAAATAATGAATAGTATAAAAATTGACATTATATATATTTCAAAATAAATAATATTTTAGTAAATGATATTAAATTTCTTAAAATTTATGATTTGTCTAATTAATTAGGATAAGTCCTAAAATATCATTACTGACTCATTTAGTGGTTTTTCTCATTTTTTATTATTTATATTGACCTTAAAAACACAACATACAAGATATCATGGTAAAAAATAATAAGGGTTAAAACAAAATGATATATATTAAAAAATAGTCCAAACTTATCTAATTTTCATTTTATGAGGGGTATTCCACCCAACGTCATCATATCTATATAATAAATTAGTTTGGAGCCATTTTTATTAGAAAATTATTTTATATTAATTTAATATTTTGAAAAATTCAATCTGCGCCCCTCCCCTCTCTTATAAACGGGAAATCATTATTCTCTAGTATTCGTACATAAAAACCTATTTGGTTCAGTGAAGCTCACACTAAATTTATAACACCCCGAATTTTTATGAACGTTTTTTTCAAATAAGTTAAATTTACAATTTTTTTGTAACAATTAACCGAGATAAATATTCATTTTAAACAACACGTTCTTGGTGTATGTTACACAGAACATCAACTTGGCGTACGTTACATGCAACACCAAAGTTTCTATGAAAATAATTTTATTGTTATAATTATTTGAATAAGATATATATAACCTTTCCATTGAAATTTCTAATGTGATAAGTAATATATACTTTTAAAATATATTTTATAATGATTTTATATAAATAAACCATATTTATATTTAAATATATAATTTTTTTCAATGTCATTATATGTTTAAAAATATTGCTTTCTCGAATAGGCTACTTTTAATAACCTTCTCTAAAAAATAATAAAATTAATATTATACATATTTATAAATTTAATTTGATAAAATAAAATTATTTTTTTAATTCATAGTGTATAAATTGTTTTTGGGTAAATATTTGGGATTTTTTTTGAGAAACGTCATTTATGGATAAATAGTGAAAAATATCGAATTTTAATTCAAAACTACTTTTTCATCTAATTTAATTATAAGGTTAAATAATATTACAATCTTGTTTAAAATATTAATTGGTTTTTATTTTTATAAATTACTCCAATGTTGGTAATTATAGCCAATTTGAAATTGGAATTGGATATAAAAATCCTAGCTAACTTTTTATCGGTTTACTTTAAAAACCCACATTGTCGACCCGACTGTGCGTTTATTTTAAAATTATTTTCTGCAAATATATGATTATAATTTGGAAAATTTCATTCCAAATTTTTAATCAGAATAATTTATAATTTATAATAATGTAAACTTAGTTTTTTACCAAAACTTTTACTGAATGTAATTAAACATAATTTCATCAATTAAGGTACAATTATGATTAACTACGGATTAATCCTTATATTTAACACCCAAAACGTCTTAGAAACATTTCCAAAACATAATTTGTGTCCATTATATGAAAATTAAAATTTAATTAATGTTTTTTGTTTGAATTTTTAAATGTAAAAAACATTGGTAAACAAAACTTGTTTTCTAAAATTCCTTTTGTGTCCTTTGCCTTCCCTATAAAAGGTTGTCACATGTCCCTCTTATTCAAACATCTCAAACCAATTAGGTTCATACCATATCTACAAAATTAAATAAACAAAATCCCTCCCTTAATCCATTAATCCTCCCTTTATGAATAATTTTTCTAAGGAATACTTTATTCACATACCAAAAGGAGTTATCTGATTAAGAGGTAACACCTCCTCTCAAGCTTCATTCTTTTTTTCCCTTCTCCACCCCTCCACTCTATTTATTTAATTCTTGTATAAAAACACAAATAAACTTAATATACAAGGAATTTTTTATACTATGGTTTCAACCTACACTTACACACACATCAATCAAATGGGTAATGAACATAATGTTTATGTGTACGGTGAACTATTTCCTCACTAAACAATTATTGTTTATTTTTACATTATCGCCTCTCACGGTGAAAACTATGATGGAAAATATATTTATATATGTTATATATTATATTTAATATTTATTTATTCTTATTTATTCCTTTTACAACACATATTTTTATTTTTCATTTGGTGTAAATTCAATAATTTCGTTTGATAAAGTATGGACAACCTCCCCCTTAAAGTGATTTGATTCAATCACACACTACATTAAATGATTTATGAGAACAGATTATGTGAGAATATATTATAGTTATAACATTCTAATTATATTTTAATGTTATTATATACATATATATATCTATTTCATTTTCATTCTTTCTTTTAATATGAAATATAAAAACTGAAACAATGTTCATGCGTTCATACATCTTACTATATCCTTGAATAGTGTATTCCATTTTGTACTTATATATTTTATTAATTATTATAATACCCATATAAATAATATAAATTATATTTAAATCATTTTTATATTATATAATCATTATATAATTATAATTACCAACGATGTAACAAATTAAGACACATGCGAGGAACAAAGAAGATATTATCTGAAGTGAAACCTTAACATATGAGATTAACATGAAGGTAATATTAATTTGTAATAAAAACATATATGGTTTTATATATATGAATATTTTTCTATAAAATTTTTTAATAAATTTATTATATACATGGTTTGAATGATTATGATGAGATTCACGACACAAGTTAAGGAGATTTTATCTCAATTTTTATTTTGGTGAGATACATGATATGTTCTCCACTCTTTTGTTTTCTGTGGTGTATGTACTGATGATGATTTTATTATTTAAATATTTTATTTAATTTTTGGGTATTCACATATCTATTTTATGATTTTTCTTTCATGGGGTTTATGTTTCAAAATTTACTAAATTAGAGAAATAGTTTTGAATCAATTTTCTTTCTTTGAGAATCGTTTTTTGTTATGAACCAAATTTATTTTTCGAGGTGTATATACTTAAATTTTACATGTTCTATTATGAAAATTATTATTTTCATAATATTTTATGCTTATTGTAATTATCTTTTCTTACATGGAGAGTAATATCCCATTTTACCACGTTATAAGAATTTATTTAAAAAATCTCATTCTTTTTCGGGATTGTTTATGTTTAGGCTTCCTTTGATGAAATATTATGATCCATCTCTAAAGGAAAATCATTTTTTTTCTTACATTCTATTTATTAATGATATATCTAAGTATTGGCACCATTTTTCACTCTTTGGTACTTAATATACTGTTTATATGTAAGATTTGATCTTCTTTATCTCCATTTAGAAATCTATTTTATTCAAAGTCCATGTTTTCAAAAAAAAATTCAAAAATGTTTTCAAAATAACATTGAATACCATTTTTAAAGAAAAATTATTTTAAAAACATTTATGGTTTTAAATTATTCTATTATATTTTTTCAAAAAAAAAATCAATGATAGTGTTTTTGAAAAAGGTTTTATGTTTTAAAAAAAGTTTTCAATGCATAAAAGATACTTTCCTCGAGATTTTATTTTAAAAATATATTTCAAAATTATTTTCCACCTAAGATAAAATCCATTGGTGTTACTACTACATTTTTGGGATATTTTATGAATGTATCCATTCATGTTTGTTCTCTCATTGGATTTTGTGTTGATGGAATGATGTTGACAATACTCATTTCTCTTTCACATGTAATATGATTTTAAAACCCACATCTTTTTAAAGGTTACATTTATGATGAAATGACTAGGAAAACTATGTTTTTTAGGTTATGATGTGATTACGTGTTTATAACACCCATTTCAATTCCTTGGTTATGATATTATTATTTATGATCTTATTAACGATATATGTACGATTTCATTATGAGATGGGTGAGACCTATGTGTCCCTCCAATTTATTAGGTAAATATTTATATCTCATGAGATTGGATAATATGGTCTTGTGAATTAACCTTGATGACTAAGATGGTTATAAGAGTGAACCCTGACTACCAGGATTGTATGAGGAGTGAACTCATGCTACTAATATGGTCTTGAGAGTGAACTCTTACCATCGAGATTGTATGGGGAGTGAACCTATACTACCAAGATGGTATTGAAGTGATTCCTTAGCTACTGTGACACTATATTATATATTCTTATATGTATACAACAATTCCATGTTAAATTGATATTTTATTATTTCATGGAATATATTCTTTATTTCCTTATTATTCTTGTCTCATGTACTTCCATGCTTTAAGAAATGATTCAGGTAAATGATCTTTGATATGCATGGCATGGTCTTTTATTTTCATGATCATGGATTCATACCCTTCTTCTTATGATTATGATTACATATCTCCCTTTATTACCCTTAGGAAGCCTTTGAGATCACTGTTTCTTATTTTTCCTTCATCTGGTAATGAATATATGTATTTTGTTTTATGTGTGTAATAAAGTTTCTAGTCTAGAAGAGCCTAGTGGAAGATAATGTATCTCATTTATGTATCAATGTTTATGTTTACATGTTTCCAAATGCATTATACTAGTATGGAATTTTAGATTTTTCTTGCATGATGTTTTAAGTAATACAAACAAGTTATGTAATGATTGTCGCCAACCAACCCGGTTCGACCATGAAACAGTCACCCGAGCCGGCCCGCAGCATGGCCCTAGGGGTGTTCTCGATCCCCATGGGCCAGAAACTAGTATTGGGAATCAAAATATAACTGTTTGGAAATATCTTCCCCATGAACGAAAGATAACCAAATAACTAAATATTTAAGATTATGAAATAAAACATACAATGGAATGAAAATAAATGTTCATACCTTTTTGTGACCCTTCAAGTCACTACCCATCCTAGAAGAATGTATGCTCTAACATTGAGCAGCTGAACTAGAATCCTAAACAAAAAAATGAACCTATAAATGGAAAGATATAATAGGCCTGAGTACCGAGATGTGTAGTAGGGATTCCATAAATGAACCACATAATCCATGAATTTTCCAATTCCAAAATAATCCAATAATACTAGTTGGAACTACATTTATAAGAAAATAATGTTTTCTTATTAACACTATATTTTGAAAACTACAAATCAGAATTCCATTTCCCTTATAATTCAAAAAAAAAGAAAATAAAATAAAACAGGGGCTCACCAAAACATTTCCAAAACAGCCACTTTGAATTCCATTTTAAAACCAACCACACACACACACAACTTTTCTAAGAAAACAACAAAACCATGTTCAATGGTATGATTCTACACAAAAAAAGGGCAATGATACTAATAGTGCTTGTACCAATGGATAATGGAAAACCTAGGAACTTAGAGTAAGACCTAAACGTACTATACATGTGACTCATCTTAAAGGCATGCCTACTCTTGATGAATTTATAATGCCCTAACGCCCTACCATCGCCCTACCTGTTCTGGTCGAGGGGCCCAATCCTATAGAGATAATAATAGCAAAACATCTCTCTGCAATGGTCCACTATCGAGTGCGTAATCTAAACTAGTGCATCAATCATTCTCAGTAAACCCTTTTTCTATACTAAGTTTTTTTGCTATGATCAAAAGAGTTGTGCCACACTTTCAAATAAAAAGACATATATGTATATATGATCAGGCAGGAGACACAATCTGGCTCCACCAAGATCACCTCAAGGTTAGTCCAATGCCTTAAAATAAATATTCTCAAAAGGAGGCCCTTACCAGGGACCCACCAGTCACATGATCGATAGACAAGGCCAGAGGCCTAACAAAGGAGGGGTTTTCCAAACATTCAATTTCAAAGATTCCCAACAGGCCTCATACAATTCACACATATCAATCCTTTTGTAAAAATCCAATATAAAACTCCAAACAAGCCTTTAGATTCCCAAAGCTCACACTTTTATCAAAACATTTATTAAACAATAAAAAAACAACCACAAATACAATCTTTATACCAAATTAGCCAAACATTACCTTAAATAAAACATTTACAAAAAAATAATCTAGTTCACATTAATTAAAGTTAAAACAACAACAACTAAGAAGGTTCCAAATGGGCTTTGGCTTCCACTTTCACCCAAACACACCCCGAAAGCCAGGCGCCCCTTTCATTTACCAACAACTCACCCTAGCATGTTACCAATGCCAATCGGGCCAAACCAAGAGGAACACTCTAAAACCATCCAAAACATTTGAAACCCAATTTCATAAGTACACCGTTTGTTTTCAACCCAAAAACACCCATATCACACACTTATAAAATACCCCAAATTTTTATAAACCAGAAGCCAATTTTTTAAAAAGCATCAAACTATAACCAGGGAAATCACAACATTTCACACACCAAATCCAAAACATGTTTCAAACCAATTTGAAAAATCATTTATATGGACCCCCCAAACATCAAATTTCACTTAAAAAGAACAAGTGGCAATTTAAAAACTCCTAAGACATCTTACACAAGGCATAAACCATGTTTCATGTAAAACCCTATCTTTAACAACACCAACAACTTTAGAACATCACAACACAATTTAAAGAGGTACCATGGATTTGTGTAGAAAGAAAATAAATTAATTAAAACATCCAGCATTAAGGGAAAGAAATGGAAATAAAATTCATGGATTCTCCTACCTCAAAAAGGAACCGAGTCTTGCTGAACACTTTGGCACATGTCCAAAAAGGTAGTGACCACTCGTAACTCTCCCACACTCACATGTGCATACCTATATATATACACATATATCCATAATACAATTCATTTATTCCTCATTCCATGATGGAATACATACTTGGAAGACATATATATATACATACCTTAAGTATATTCGTGCACGCCCAATGTCGTTGACCAAAAATTCACTATAACAACAAATGATACCCAAAATTAAGAAGAAAAGGAGCAACACAAGACCAAAAAGTACATGGGACTCACATAAACCAAATTCACAAGTCATAAAACACAACCAAAAAATACCAAAAGAGTTATTTCCAAAACACATTCTGAGTGATTTTAGAAACCAATAAATCTTTTTCAAACAACATACAAATCACAATATAAAAATCACTGTTGCTTCACAAAAGAGCCTGAATTACAAGACAACCATTTAACAAAATAATTATAAGGGAAAACAACACAAAAATCATCCAAATTAACTATTAAAGACTAATTAATATTTAACCGTGCACAATTTTTATAAACAGCATAATCATAAACAAAAAAAATAATTCAAGAGCTATTTTTGAAAAATTCTTCTATCACAAAAACACAAACTGAAGTTATTCAAAGCCATTATAGTTGTTCTAACCAAGAAAAAATAATAATTAGATCCTCCAAACATTATGTGGATTAAATTAGAATGAGATGAAATGGAAACATCTGCCTCAGAGGCATGTGAACACAATGAAACTTCAACAACAAGAAGAATATCACTCTTCTAACAAAACACATACCCTAGAAATAGAACAAAACACATAAATACATCCCGAAATATGAGAGTGTTGACTGATTTGAGAAAAAAAACCAAAATTGAAAAATATATTGAGATAGATTATTGTCAGAAAAGGAGGGGTTTGATGGTTGGTCAAGAAGGAGGACAGAGGAGGCGGGCAGGAGAATGCGACAATGAGGGGAAGGCGGCGGTTGAATGTTGACCGGACGGGGAGGTCACGCTGGACAGTGGAGGTCGCGCCAATTTAGGAGGGGGAGGTTGTTCCAGAGGGGGGAGGCCGCAATGGACTATGAGGGGGACGTCGCGCCGGACCAGGGGGGTCATGCCGGACCAGGAGGGGGTCGCGCCGGACCAGGCGGGGGAGTCTCACCGGATGAAGGTCACACAAGAAGGGGCGGAGCGGCGAGAGGAGAGGGCATGGGCATGGGGCTCGCGGCATAGAACAACGAAGGGGAAAGGATGTGGGGGGGCGATGGTTCGTGAAATGGGAAGGGGTTGATGGAAAATTGGTTGATTTAGGGTTTAAAAACATTAATAAAATATAATAATAATAATAATAATAAAAAAAAAATAAATATTAATTAAACAAATAAAAATTATTAATTATTATCCACTTTATTATAAGTAATAATAATAATAGTATCAATGTTATAATAATAATAATAGTAATAATATTAATGGAAAAATGATAACAATAATATTAATAATAGAAAAATAAATTAATAACAAACATAACGATAATTATAATGATACTTTTATTACATTTCATTTTAAATAATAATAATATTTATTAAAATTTAATAATGATAGTATTAATACCAAATTAAATAATAATAATATTACCATTTGTGAGATAATATTCTCATTATTATAATTTAAACATTAACCTTGTTTTTATCGCTGTAAAATTGTATTTAACATTCTTTTTCAATCAACTTAATTTCTTTATTTAAACTATTAAGAAGCGCACATACACCAGGATCGAATGCATGGGCACTGATAACGATACAGTGACTGTGCACCAGCCCAAACCCACCAAAAACATCAAAATTTGAAAAATTTCAAACTAGGACCTAACTATACCTCATACAAAGGATGTGAGACTAGAAAAAGAATAAAATAATATGAGTCTGTGGTCGGGGTGTGACAATTATCCCCACCACAGACACTTTCTTCTCCAAAAAAGTCACCAAGACAATAGTTGACAAAACTTGAGTCCATTACCAATAAAAAACAATGGAAAACGAGAGAATGAGAGTAAATATTCTCAAAAAACGTCACACCCGACCAATTCAAGGAGGACCACAACGCGATTTTTGGGGAGAACAAATGAGGGTTATCCCCACCATGATAACTACATAATAAAGAATCACTTGAAACTCGACCCCCCCCACAGGGGGGGGGGTGTAGAAACTCCATAATTGTAATCATCCAATCTCTCCACATGGACCAAAAAAACTCCTAAAACATAGACAGATGCTCGCTATGAAACAACCTAGAAACTGGAGAATGCAATATAAACTTGACACATCCCCTAAATTTCATGATACCAAACAATCCTCTAAAAATCATAGCTAAGACCAACTCAAATTCAGAATGCGTCTGTTTATTTACATCCTAACACCATTCAAGGAAAACAAACAATTTAGAAACCATGCTAAGAGCATATAAGACCACTTGGATTGTGGTGGAACGAGCTCATCATGGCACCACACCCAGGATTAGAAATGATAGCGACAAGAATAGAACAAATAAATTTTTTATATTTCCATCCCAAAGCTGAAAAAATAATATGGACCGAGGTTCCACACACCCTTGATATCTCCAGGCAATGCACCTGCTTCACCCTGAGACCTGTGGTTGGGGCCCTTGATTGCTGAAGCATCTCCTGCCTCATAGTCAGGCACTTTTCATCCTCTGGTCCATAACTCTTTCTATAATGACGCTTCTTTCTGAACTGTCCTCGATGGCCTAATAATTCGCAAGGTTTCAAGACTTTGGAGAGATGTGACAAGGCAGCTTAGAATTCCTGAACCGACCAGACTAGCAGCATGCGAGAAAACGGTCCAACAAACTGGGAGTCGGTACAGAAGAAGATCCTTGCTAGAGGGGGATCCTCTACAAGATTCGACCCCCACCAACTACACCTGGGAATCTAATGAAAAATGATACATCCCACCTTTACTAGTCTAGAACATAACCATCCAATAACTTTGGGATCGTACTAACTTTAACAACCTCAAGATTTCCCAAAAACCTAACGATTCAATCTAACATTTATAACCACACTACTTCCTCTAATAGAATTTTATTACCTCAATAGATAGGAAACACACAAAATGTATATGAAAACTGGGCATTACTCATTAGAAAACATAACAACCTTTCTTGGAGGCATACTCAAAAAAACATGAAAAAAAATCTACGATTGGCATCAAGCCAAAGCCCAATCAAAGCAACAACCCAATCCAAGGACAACAGAAACACAAGTCAAACATAAACAGACATAAGTAAAATTTTATTTCCCAAAACCATAATTTAATTTACATTTTTAAAACCCACTCATGGTACCTGTTGAATTGTCACATGTGTGTTCATTCAATCCCTCTTATACAATCTGCGAACAAGTTCCCCACACGTACTCTCCACACATACCCATTCACATGTGACCCTCCATAAGGAGTTTGAAGGTTCAAACACTTCTTTTACTTACTAAATCCAAACACATACCATGTTTTTCAAACAAATTCACTTTCTCTTTAAAAACCCAATTTAATAATTTCAAAAACAATTTGGAAGAAACACTAGTTTTTCAAATCCCTTTAATTTTTCTAACTCACACTCACATCAACTGAGTTCTAAATGAAACAAAAACAACTATAAATGATTGGAATGAGGAACTAGTGTCAGTGCCTAAGTCGGTGGTATGGTGGTGGCCATACCCCTGTTAAGGAATAGAACTAGGATGACCTTAAACTGGGAACTTGGACTCCACATGGTTCACCACCACATATGCGACCGCGACGTGAACTGATTCGCCCGCATTTTCATCCCTCAATCCAGAATAACTAAATCAAAAGACTCAAATCCCAGACTACCCCTAGCAACTCAGGTTTCTTCGCGAGCGATGGTGATCAGGCATCGACCCGTAACTTACCTCCTGATCCTTGACCATCCTAATATCCTTCTACTGGACACCCCTAATAACAATGGACTCCTATAATACCATTTTTTCATGAAACAACCTTGGTCGACCATGAATATATCACCCAAAACGGCCTGCGACATGGCCTGAGGGGCGTTCAAGATCTCCATTAGCTGGAAACTAGTGTCGGACATCAAAAACATACCATTGGGAATGATTTATACCATGAACAAAAGATAACCAAATAAATAATTATTGATGGTGAAGAAATAAAACTACCAATAGAAATAAAATAAATGTGCATACCTCTTTGTGACCCTATAAGTCACCACCCAACTCTAATCAAAGTCTACTCCAACATTCAACCATTAACCAAAAACTAAAAAAAGAAACTGAACCTGCAATTGGAAATATATAATAGGCGTGAGCACTGAGATTCTCAATAGGGATTCCAGAAATGAACCACAGAATCCATGCATTTTCCATTAACAAAACCGCCCAATAATAATAGTTTGACCTACAGTTATAAAAAATAATGTGTTCATATTTACATTATATTTTGGAAACTAACAATCAGAATTCCAATTCCCTTATAATTCAAAAAAAAGTGTAATAAAACAAATGATGGGCTCACACAAACTTTTCCAAAAATAACTACCTTGATGTCCATTTTAAAACTAACCATAAATGCAAAACATTTCTAAGAAAACACCAAAACCATGTTCAAGGTTTTGATTACAATCACAACAAGGGAACTGGTACTAATAGTTCTTGTACCAAAGGATCACGAAAATCATAGGAACTCAAAGGAACAACATAATGTACTATACATGTGACTCATCTTAAAGGCATGCCTACTACTAATGATGTCATAATTCCCTAACACCCGACCATCACCCTACCTATCCTGGTCGAGGTTCCCAATCTCATAGAAATAATAATAACAAAACATCTATATGTTATGGGCCACTAGCCAGTGCGTAATCTAAACTAGTTCAAATATCATTCTCAGTAAACCCCCTTGCTCTGCTAAGTTTCCATGCTATGTTAACATAGAGAAGTTCCACACATTCAAATAACAATCCACACACACACACACACAGATATATATATATATATATATAATCAGGCACGTGACACGATCTGACACCACCCTGACCACCTCAAGTTCAGTATCATGCCTTAAAATAAATAATCTCTAAATAAGCCCCATACCAAGGACGCTCCTATGACATGATCGACCGACGAGGCAAGGGGCCTAACCAAGGAGGTGGTTTCCAAACATACCGTTTCAAAGATTCCAAACTAGCCTCATACAATTCATACATATCAAACCTTTTGTAAAATTCTAATCTAAAATTTCAAACGGGCCTTTAGCTTCACAACACTCATCCTTTTATCAAAACATTTATTAACAAATTCAAAAACTACCACAAATACCATCTTTATACAAAAGTGGCCTAATGGTCCCTTAAATCAAACATTTACCAAAACATGCCCAAGTTCACTTTAATTCAAGTTAAAACAACAACACCTAATAATGTTTCAAACATGATTTGGTTTCCACTTTCACCCAAACACACCCCATAAAACAAATGCCCTTTTTGTTTTCCAACAACTCGCCCTAGCATGTTTCCAAGGCCAACCGGGAAAAACCAAGATGAACACTTAAAAACCAACCAAAACATTTGAATACAAATTTCATAAATAAACCATTTGTTTTCAACCCCAAAACAACCCTTATTACTCACTTATAAAATACCACACAAGTTCATAAACCAAAATCTGATTTGTAGATAAACACCAAACTATAACCGGGGAAATCACCAAATTTCACAAACAAAATCCGAATCATGTTTCAAACCAATTTAACAATACATTTTTATGAGAAAGACCCCACCCAAACATCCAATTTCACCGAAAAATAACAACTGGAAATTTACAAACTTCAATGATATAGTATACAAGGCATAAACCAAGTTTCATGTAAAACCCTATCATTAATAACACCAAACATCTTTAGAACACCACAACATGCATTCAATAGGTACCATGGAGATGCATAGAATGATAATAAATTAACGAAAACATCAAGCATTAAGGAAAATAAATGGAAAGGAAATTCAAGGATATACCTACCTCAAAAAGGAACCTGGTCATGCAAAAATCTTTGGTACTTTCCAAAAAAGGTGGTGACCACTCGTAACTGGCCCACAGTCGCACGCACATACCTATATATATATACACATATATCCATAATCCAATGCAGTATTCCCTGTTACATGAGGGAATATGTACTTGGAGGATACTAAATATATATATTATACATACCATAAGTATACGAATGCACACCCTCTGTTGTTGACCAAAAAATCACTATAAAAACAAAAGATACCAAAACTTAAGACGGAAAAGACCAAAGCATGACCAAAACGTAATAGTGACTAATATAAACCAAATTCACAAGTCATAAAACACAACCAAACGCTTCCAAAAGTGTTAATTCCAAAACACACCATGATCTATTTTAGAAACCAAAAAATCTTTTTCAAACAACTTACAAATCACAGCATAAAAATCATTATTGCTTCAAAAAATTTCCCAAATTACAACATAACAATTTAAAATAATAATTATAATGTAAAACAACACACAAATCATCCAACTCCACTATAAATTACCAATTTACAATTAACCACAAAAAATTAGCCTAAAAACATAAGCATAAATAATAAAAAAACTTAAAAATATATTTTGGAAAATTCATCTATAGAAAAAACAGAAACTTAAGTTAACCAAAGCCATTATAGTGGTGTGAATCATGCCAAAAAAATAATTAGATCCTCATAAAATTATATAAATTAAATCGCAACCTGAAGAGATTGAAATTTCTACCATAGAGGCATGCGAACAAAATGAAAGATCAATGGTATGAAGAATATCTCTCCACAAACTAAACACATACCCTAGATACGGAGAAAAATGAACAAATACCACATGTAGTATCAGAGTTTTGATTGATGTTAGAAAAATACAAATAATAGAAAAATATACCGAATGAGATTGGTGTCAGCAAAGGAGGGGATCACTGGTCGGTCATGCGGGAGGCTGGAGGAGGCTGGTTGTAGTATGGAACAACGAGAGGAGGGTGGTGGTTGAAAGCCGATCGAACGGGGGAGGTCACGCTAGACAGGTAGGTTGTGTCAGACCTTGAGCTGGAGGTTGCACCGGATGGGGGAGGCTTCACCGAACCGGGAGGGGGAAGTCACGCCGGACCAAGAGGGGGGTCACGTCGAACTAGGAGGGGGAGCCATGTCAGACAGGGCGAAGCGGCGGGAGTCAACCGCCTGGGCAGGGGGCTCACCGCACGAAAAGAGAAGGTTAAGGGGAGCTGGCTTGTGAACTGGGAAGGGGGTAATGATATATAGGTATATTTAGGGTTCTATAAAATAATAATAAAATATAATAATAATAATATTAATACCAATAAATATTAATAAAACAAATAATAATTAAAATTTCCTATCCACTATATTTTAATTAATAATAATAATTATAATATAAACGTTACAATAACAATAATATTAATAATATTAATAATAAAATGATAATAAAAAAAATATTAATAACATCAAAAGAAATTAATAACAAAATTAATGATAATTAAAATGATAATTTTATTAAATTTCAAATTAAATAATAATTATATTTATAATAATTTAATAATGATAGAATTATTACAAAATTAAATAATAATAATATAACTATTTACACAATAATATTCTCATTATTATAATTTAAACATTAACCTTGTTTTTATCATTGTAAAATTTCATTTAACATTCTTTTTTAATAAACATAATTTTTTTATTTAATCTATCAGTAATCGCTCAAACACTAGGACTAAATGCATGGACACCGCTAAGGATATAATGATCACGTACCATCCCAAAAACCGCCAAAAACATCAAAATATGGAAAAGATCAAAGTGGGTCCCAACTAAACCTCATCCAAATTACGCGAGACTAGAAAAAGAATAAAATAATAGGCATCTGTGGTCAGGGTGTGAAAATGTTAATTTATGAATATTGAGGGTCTCTGTAGTAAGTATTAGAGAAAATTTTTAGTTTCCCATTGGAATCAAGGATGAAAAAACCTTAGTGAGAACACTAAGGACACATATAATAATAAGAATAAGGATTAAGAAAGGTATAGAAAAATGTCTTGGAATTTTGGAAAAGGATAAATTGAGGGGTTTCAAATGAATAAAACTTTTTCTGGACACTAAAATTATATGTGTCTCTTATAAAGACATACATAGGGTTAAATATCTGATAAGGTGTTCTGGGCATATAACCTAGTACACGAAAATAGACCTTGCTGCACTCCTGGTTTGACACTCCAATTGGATATCCTTTAGGAATTCACAAACACATCACTAACCATCAAGAAGGATTTAAATATAATATGACTATGAATATCCTAGAATAAACCTAAGGTGTCATAAATTATGGAAGGTGTTATAACATGGACATACAATAAGTGAATTTTCATGATTATGTGGTTCCTCATTATGATAACATTTTCTTACACAATGATTTTGGTTTTATTCAATGGATAGAACCCAAAGGAACTATGTTAATGGTGATTGTGATAGAAAATATAATTATTTTCTTCCTGAGAAACTGAATACTATAGCATATGGAATTAAAAACCACTTTTCTATACTAACATTACATTTTAGAGCTATAATTAATGGTGGACAGAAATATGAGATAAAGAGGGAAGAAAATTAGGTTGAGTCTTTCATGATGAAATTTCCACCTTCATTTAGATGATTTTCTAATACCCTTGTTGTTGAAAAATGGTTAAGTAATACTAAAAACTATTTTTCATTCTATAGTTATAGGAGCATGAGATGTTCGTTATTACTTCTTATTAGTTAGAAGGAGAAGAAGAATAGTGGAAGACTCTAATACAGAATGTGAGGTACCAAGAAGAGAATGAATAAATGAATTGGGACAAGTAAAAAACATACTTTTTAGTAAGATCATTCCTCATATTCTTCATTCCAACATGGATAAAGAGTTTATTTAGTTGAAGAAAAGACTTGATGAATATATTGGTACCTACGAGGATAATTTCCCAACACATATGAGGTAATATTTAGTAATTATCATCCAACCTGAATGTAATGTTTATGTTCTCCAGTGAAATAAAGACAAGTATCAGAAGGGTGTTGTCTATAATAGACACTAGTAGCTATGAATAGATGGTGTATTTTGGAGTCCAGGTTAAAATGGAGGATGGATTCACCTATCAATCTCATGGTTTTGAAATGCAAAAAGAATATATAGTTTAAAAGAAGCCTAAAAATCATGAAGAGAAGAATATGAGATTTTCTTTATGATATTTGTGTGGAAATAATCATGGATTAAATGTTTTTAAGGGTCCTAATAAATGTTTTATGTGTGGAAGGTAAGTATATATGACATTTGATTTTTAATTTAGGGGAAGAATTTTGCTAACATTGAGAATGGGGAAATGCAGTATAGAATGCACCTACCATGATTCAGTGCTACAAGTGTAAGGAGAACAAGTATTATGCTAACCACTTCCCAGCCCCAAGGGTTTGTTATGATTATTAACAACAATAAACTCTTATTCTGAGGGGAAAGCAAAAAATCTCAAGCAATCACTATTTCTAATGAGGGTGAGATAACGAAGTGATAAAAGGTACACTTATTATCCAATCCAGAACTGCTAATTTAATATTTGATTCTAGATCTACCAACAATTTAATATCTATTGAATTTCATATGGGTGTTAAAATTTCAACAAACCAATTATATGTGGAATTAACAATGAAAATCCATAATCGTGCAATGATTTTATCTCAAGTATATGATTACCCTCTGGTTTAAATTTGTTGGAACGTGATTCCTTTAAATCTTGTAATTCTTCCGTTGGTTGAATTTGATTTCACCTTACGAATGGTTTGTCTTTATATGTTTAAATCCCACATTAGTTTTTGAGGAAGGGATGTAATATTTGATATTTATAACCCTCTTATGATAATACATCAATGTGATGATAAGTATGATCTTCTTACGGATATTACATCAAGTGTGTGGGTCTTAATTCCCATTCAAAAGGGTTTTTATCTCAAATGGTTGGGGAGAAAATCGATATCGAAGATAATCCTATTGTTTGGAAATTTTTTGTTTTCATTATAGAATAGTTTTTTATACTTACCCCAAAATGAGAGGATGAGTTCACAACCTAACTCATTCCTGGTTCCCCACCAACTTCTATGACTTGATATGGAATGGATCTTATTATGCTATAGAAATTGAAGAAGAAACTCTAAGAAAACCCTGTTAAGGGATTCATTTGGCCAAGTTAGTCACCATAGGGTGCACCAATTATTTTTGTTAAAAACAAATATGGATCAAGACAAATTTTTATTGATTATTGGGAGTTTAAAAAGATCACAATCAAGAACATATATCCACTTCCCTGTATTTATGACTTGTTTGATCAACTGTACATAGTACAATACTTTTCTAAGATCGGCCTTCATTCTGGATATCATCAATTGAGGATCAAGAAGGAATATATACACAATATGAAACTTTTAACAATTTATGGATACTATGAATATATAGTCATGCCTTTTGGTATTACCAATTCACCTATTATCGACATGGATTTAATGAATAGTGTCTTTAGATATTTCCTTACAAATTTTTTGGTATTATTCATAGATGCTATTATTATATATTATTATAGAAATTAATGGCATGAATATCACTTGATAATTGTAATAAAGACCCTAATTGAGTATAATCTATATGAAAAATTTAAAAAGTGTGAATTTTGGATGCAAAGGTATTCATTTTTTGGGTCATGTAATCTCAAGTGATGGTATTGCAGTAGATCTATCAAAGACAGTGGCGATTGAATGTTGGCCTAGAACAACCATGGTGATTGAGATCAATAGGTTTCTTGGTTTACCTAGATATTATCAATGTTTTGTGAATAATTTATAATGATTAACTAATCCTCTAAACATGATAACTTGGAAAGGTGTAAAGGTCCTCTGGATAGATTAATTTGGGGAAAAATTTATAGAACTGAAGAAAATGTTAGGCAGTGCAGCCATGATTACATTACCCTATAGTGGATAAGGGTTTGTAATCTATATTGATTCAGAAAAGAAGGGATTGGGATGTGTTATTATGAAATATAACATGGTTATCGATTTTCCCTCATGATAGTTGAATAATCATGAGAAAAATTACCCAAATCATGATTTATAGTTAGTATTGATAATTTTTGTATTGAAGATATAGAGGCATGATCTTTATAAACGATAGTGTGATATATATAATGATCATAAATGTATGAAATATATATTCACACAAAAGGAGTTGAATATGCGCTAGAGAATATTGTTAGAGTTGCAAAATTCTAATGATTATTAAATACATTACCACCCTAGGAAATTGAACAAGGTATACGATTCCTTAATTCAGAAGGATCATTATAGGTTATTGATAATGAGGATCAAAAAAGGTCCAATATTTTTGTATTTGTAAAGGATGGATCTAGAAATTATAGATAAATGGAAAAATCATATCTTTATCAAAATAATTTTCAACCCTCTATCCATGTTAATATTAAGGATGCATAAAAGGAAGACGATGAGCTAAAAAAATGTCAGAAATGTTCATGATTTTAAATTTTGTCATGATGGAATGATAAGGTTCATAAAAGTGTATGTGTTCCTTCTATATCATATTTAAAGAAGGATATATAAGATGATGCTCATAGTTCTTCATTATATATTCATCCTGGAAGTATGAATATGTATAATGGATCTAAATAATACTTCTAGTTGGATGGAATGAAGAGATTTATCGCATATTTTGTATCTCGATTCATGGTATGAAAAAAAAATTAAGGTTTAATGAAAAATGTCAAATGGGATATTGAATCCATTACTGATACCATAATGTAAATGGGAGAACATCACTAAGAATTTTTTTCATTGGAATACCCAAAACCACTACAGTGTTTAATTCTATATGGGTGGTAGTCGACCAGATTACTAAGTAAGCATACTTCATTGCTATCAGAGAAGACTTCTCTCTAGATTAACTTTCTTGGATATACATTAAGTAAGTTGTAAGGTTGTATAGAGTACTATATTATGTTGTATAATACTGGGATTCAAGGTTTACCTCAATGTTATGAAGAATTATTTAGCAAGAACATAATACATAATTGAGTTTCACCACTACTTATCATCCTCAGATAGATAGTCCATCTGAAAGAACAATTAAAACCGAAGAGGATATGTTGAGATCTTTTTATATGGATTTAAAAGGTGGTTGGGATCTACACCTTCCTCTATTTGAGTTTTTTAAAACAATATATTTCACTCAAGAATCTAAATGGAACTGTATGAATCCTACTATAGAAAGAAATATAAATCTCTAATGTTTTAGGATGAAATTGGAAAGGGAAGCTATTGGGACCTAATATCACTAAAGAACTTGCATATAAGGTTAGAACCATTTAGAAGCATATCAATGAATATCAAAGGCAATAGAAAAGTTGGGATAATTACCATCAGCATGATCTAGAATTTTATATCAGTGAAAATGTTTTTCTATGAATATTATCCTAGAATAATGTAATGGTATTTAGGAAGAAAGGTAAACAAATCACAAGGTATATCGGTCCCTTTCATATTATTCATCGTATGAGGATGGTAGCCTATCGATTGGAACTGTCTTCAAATATCTCTAAATTATATGATGTGTTCCATGTATCTCTCTTTAATAAGTTCATAACTGACCCTTCACATCTACTGAACTTATGTGTCATGACGCTGGAGGAGGATCTTACTTATGAGAAACAACCAGTTGAAATTCTAGATCGAACAGAGAAATTTCAACAAAACATGACCACACAATTGGTTAATGTTTATTGGAGAAATTACCAATTTGAGGAAGAAACAAGAAAACTTTTGTACATGATTGGGAAAAGTTATCTTCTTTGATTTAACCAGAGTGATGATTTTCGACGGTTCAAATAATTGTATGCGGGAAGAATGTAACACCCTGAGTATTTATGGACCTTCTTTTTAATAAATTAAATTTTTATTTATTTCCTTCTATTCATTATCTGAAAAAAATCATTCACATAGAACAGACATGGAATATGTTACACCGAACATTGATATGGCATACATTATACGCAACACCGATGTTTCAACATAAAATCATTTGATTTTTATAATTATTTAAATAATTGAATTATAACCTAGTTTATAAACATAGTAAAATTTATTTTAATAACTATTTTTAAAATATTTTTTATAAGGTATTATATAAATTAATCATGTTTATAATTAAATAATTTTTTAAGTCATTATATGTTTAAAAGTAACTTCTTCACGAATGCAATGATTTTAAAGTCCTTTAGGGAAAAATTATAAAATTAATTTTAGAAACATTTAGAAGTTAAATTTGTTAAAAGAACATAATTTTATAATTTAGAATTTATAAATTATCATTATGATATTTGTGTATTTTTCTAAGAAACATCATTTCTTGAAGAATAGTGAAAAACACCAGATTTTAATTCAAAACTACTTATTCATATAATCTATTTATATAGATAAAATATATTTTAATCAGGATTAAAATTATAAATAAATTTTAGTTTTATCAATTAATCCATTTTCTATTATTATAATTAATTTCACAATAAAATTAGATATTAAAAACATAGAAATCATTTTTTCATTTTTACTTAAAAACCTACCATTTTCGACCCGACTATGGGAATAATTTTTACTTCTTTTTTCACACCTATATGATTAGAATTTTGAAAAACTTGATTCCATATTTAGAATTAAAATAATTTTTAATATATAATAATTTCAACTTTTATTTTATCAAAAATATTATAGAATTTATTTAAAATTATTTACATTGGTTAAGGTAAAATTTATCTTAACTAAGGAATAAGCCTTAAATCGAAGACTAAAATGACATAAAAACTTGTCTAGAAACCTTTTTATGGAAATTATTCATCCATTAACATTAAATAATTGAGTTTGGTTGGGTTTTTTTTATGAATTTTTAGGTAAAAACATGGTTACACCTAACATTTTTTAAAAAATGCCAACTGTGTACTTTCCCTTCCTTATAAAAGGACACCACCTATACCTTTTTTTCAAACCAATCAAACATCTAAGATTTTGAAAATATTCATCCAATCAACTTACCAAAATCCCTAACATCCTCCTTGAGGCCTATCTTTGAGAAATATGTTTTCCAAGTAATCCATTTTGTATAAATCAATATGAGTTACCCGATTAAGAGGCAATGCCTTCTCTCAAGATCCTCCCCTTTATTTTCATTCCCCACCCCCACTCTATTTAAAGAGTGTATAAAAAAGTATCATAACTATACTTGGATTATTTTATTCATTGGTTTCATCCTACACTTAAACACACCTCCATATAATGAGTAGAGAAAAAATTGTTTACATGTACGGAGAACTACCGCCTCAATGAATGTTGATTGTTCATTTTTTCCATTATCACCTATCATGGTGGAAATTATGATAGAAAATCTTTTTAAATATGTTATATATTTTATTTATTATTTATTGAAGGTTATTTATTTCTTTTAAGACATGTATATTGTTACTTTACATTATGTTCAAATACATTAATTTCATTTGAGGAAGTGTAGACTAATGCCGCCTCAAAGCGATGTGATTCGTTAAATCACAACATGGAATGTATTGAAGATGGGTTAAGTGAAATTATATTATATTTATATATATATAATTATAATTATATTTCATTCTAATATACATTTAGTTTTATTTCATTATTTCGTGCAATATTACAATAAAAATGTAAGCACCGTTCATGCGTACGAACGGCTTACCATCTCCAAGAATGGTGAATTAAATTTCAAAATTCAATATTTTATATAATATTTTAATAAAAAATATGATAAATATAAATGATATTTATATCATTTTTTACATTATATAATCATTATATATGTATAATGACCAATAATATAACAAATTAAGACACATGCGGCAAACAAATTGTATATTATCTGAAATGAAACCACAACATAGGCTGATTAACTAGAAAGTAATATAGGGATGTAATAAAACCATATATGTTATTTTATATAATAATATAGTTCTATATAATAAGTATAATAAATTTATATTACTGGTTGATTGAATGAGTATGACAAGAGTCATGTCACAATGTAATGGTATATCACCCTACTTTTTATTTTTGTGAGATACATGCTATGTTCACCGCTCTTTCCTTTCATGTGGTGTTTGTAGTTACCATTAATATTTTATATGTATATTACAATTAAATTTATGGGTATTCAAACATCCATTTAATTTTCTCCTTTTCATGCGTTTTTAATTTAAAATGTTACCAAATTAGTGAAATTGTTTTGTCCCAATTTGCCTTCTTTGAGACTCAGGCATTGTTATGAACCTAGATTCTTTTTTGAGCGGTATATACTTACATTTACATGTTATATAATGATTTTACTTAATTTCAGGATATTTTAAGCTTCATGTAATTTATTTTTCTCACATAGAGAGTATGGTCACAACTTACCAAGTTATAATAGTTTATTTAAATAATCTCATTGCATTACGATATTGTTTATGTTTATGATTCCTTTGATGTAATATTATGATCCATCTATTAATAGAACAGATGAGTTTCATTATCATATGTTTATTCAATATATATATATATATATATATATATATATATTATAACCATTTTTTTAGTATTTGATGCTTAATATAATCATTTTAAGTAAAATATGATTGTCTCTCTCTGCAGTTGGAAATCTATTGTATTCAAAAACCATACATTCAATAAATTATTTCAGAAATGTTTTCAATATATCTTTGAATCCCATTTTCAACGAATTTTTATATTAAAAACAATTTTTGGTTTTAATGCTTCTTTAATAGGTTTTCAAATCTATTTTCCAAGAAAATGTTTTTAAAAAATGTTTTAAATTTTAAAAAGTGCTTTCAATGGAGAAATGATATTTTTTTAAAGAAATGATTTTAAAATTTTTTTCCAAATTATTTCCCATATCAGATAACATTCATTGGTGTTACTCATGCCTTCATGGGGAAATTATTTCATGTTTCCATTAATATTATTTCTCTTAATGGGTTATGCTTTGATGTAACGATGTCTACGAAACTCGTTTCTCTTTCACAGGTTATGTTCTTTTGAAACCCACTACTTTTCAGGGGTTACATTAATGATGAATTAAATATGAACCCTTTTTTTCATACGTTATGATGTGATTATATTTTAATAATACCTATTTTATTTTTTGGTTTATTATATGATTATTTATGATCTTTTGGCACATTTATTAATCATTTCATTCTGAGATGCATGGAGCCTATATCTCCCTCCAATGAATTGGGTATAGATTTATGTCACATGATATAGACAAATATTGTCTTCGGAATGAACATTGACTATTAACATTGACACGGGAGTGAACTGTGTCTACCTATATATTATAAAGAGTAAAATAATGCTACTAATATGGCCACGAGAGTGACCCATTACTACCCAGATGGTATGAAGTTGAACCTATACTATCAAAATGGTTTTGGAAGATATGCCTTTTAAAACTAAGGAAATCAAATTATATATGCTTATGTGTCTTCCTTAATTCCATTTTCATTCCAATGATATGATTTCAGGGATGATGTTGTTTATTTTCTTAAGATTCATGTCTTGTGAAATGCCATGATTTAGTCAATGATTCATGTATATGATATTTGATATGATAGGTATGATCTTATATTTTTAAGATCATGTTCTCATACCATTATCCTCATGATTATTCATACATATCTCTTTTGTTTAGTCTTACTGAGCATTTCAGGAGACACCTTTCTATGATCCCATCCCAAGGTTATAATGATATTTATTAAGATTGATGTGTTAAAAAGTGTTATAGTAAAAAAGAACCTAGTAAGAGATAAATTTTCTCACTTATGTATCAGTGTGTACGTTCCCATGATTCCAGTGGCACTAGAGTAGTGTGTTTATTGGGTGTTCGTTTGTATAATTGTTTAAGTATTTTGAAAACATTGTGAAATGTTAATGTATGAAAATAAATGGTCGCTATAAAAACCCCTTCCTAAAATCCTTCCACATGTTCTAGAGGCATTCTTTTAGGCAGAACACCCTCCTTCAAGGTGTTTAGGTGTTAATTAAAGGAGCTCATCAGACGAAGAGGTAGATAAATGTTGTATGTGATGATTCAGACACAAGGTAAGACACTCTTTAACTAAAACCTAGTTTTAAATTTTTTTAATGATTTATTATTCTAAATATTTTTCATTAATGTCTAGGAGATGAAATTGGTTTAGGTATTTATTTATATGGACTTAAATGTTTTAAAATGTTAAATCTTTAAATAATTTCAAAAATATTCAATGTGGTATGAAGAATTTTGATTCAAAAATATATTTTAAAAGTGTTTTAAATTTGTATTTTGAAATGGTTTGGTTATTTAAATAACATTGAATATTTTATTATGAGTGTAACGGAAAATTTAAGAGCGACATGTTGAATATTTCAGAAATTTATGTTTTGTTTTTATATAATGGTACTTGGAAATTTGATAGGTGGTTACATGATAAACAAAGGATGGTTGGTTACATTATAACCTCCAATGCATTGCGTATAGAAGTAGGACATATGGATATTCCATTTTAAGAGTGACATGAATGGAATTTAGTCGTGTTGTTATTCCATTTTTAAGAGTGACATATGTCGAGTTTAACAACATTTTTATTCCATTTGAGTATTTTACCATATTACCTACTTATGTTTTATATGACTTATTATGAGTGTTAATGAAAATAGTTTGATTTTATGAAGGTAATATAACGATATTTTTTTAAACAATGTTCACTTTTTCAGTGTTAAGAGGTGCGTTTTATGGAATTTTTTAGGCCTTCCCTAGGCTAATGGTTCTTTTAATTTATGTCCCTTATTGATATTTTTTTTAATCCCATGTTTTGAAAATAATTTCACAGGTCTTATGATGGGTAAGGAAAAATGATACTCCATGATTATAGTATTAAAAATGTGTATTGAAATTAAATATTGTTTTTTAAAGTGTTTCCTTTGGTGGGAAAAGTGAATACTGAGTATAAAAGTTCACTTGAAATGTATGTGTATAATATATAAGTATTCTCAAAAATTCTTTAAAACTATAGAACTTAAATATATTTTAGAATTAAAAAAATAAATTCTAGTCAAAAGTCACGAGAATAAGATATTGTTAATGTCAGATCCCTACAGTTGGTATTGTTGGGTTTCCGGGGCCCGCAGCGAAAGCCGGTGGGCCGGGGATTTTAAATTTTTCGTCGGCGCAATGACGATACTTGTCGTTGCCGATGATTTGATCCCTGGAGAGGTCCGAGGATCTCGCGTAGATTGTTAAGAGCACAAAAATAAAGTAAAAAAAACATACTCGTTGCATATCTAAAGCCGTTGTTGACCGCTACATGTCGACGGTGATCATTGCACGAAGGATCCATAGCAGGATCCCTCTAGATCATCCACAGGCGCCTCAAAAATCCACGGGAATGATGATCGTCGAACTCCGGGTGCTCGCGCAGCGATTCAACGATATATTCGACGTCCCAACTATCACCGCATCATCAATCTTGCGATGCGTGAGGAGAAACTTGATCTGACCTCTTGGATCGAGTGCTTCTCTCTCTAAGAAGCGGGAGGAGAGAGAGGCTCTCAACTCTCATTCCATGAAAATGAGTGAATAGTGAATTGTGCACCAAAAAGAGAGTGCATCCTCTCTTATTTATAGATACATTGAGAAATACCAGGTTGGGTTCCCTGGTCCCCATATATTTCAATGTCCACATAAATAATTTTGACGATCTTAACTGCACCAATATTATTTATTATTTTATCACATACTTGTAATATATATATATATATAAAATATATTACATGATAAAATCCGAGCCATTTAACTCAACTCATTGTCCCAATTAACATTAAACGAACCTTGAATATTAAAATAATATTCATTCGATTAATATTTTCTCTTATTTACTAAACTCGTAAATACATTAAATAAATTCAATCCCAAATATTCGTAACTTGAATATTAATGAATTTATTTAATTATTTTGGTGATCGACAACTTGGAAAACTTCTCGGAACCTGTGGCGGGGCCCACTATGCCCATTTACCTATTCAACTGAATTGGTAAGATTCTTGAATATGTTGTTTTGTGTGACCCTCTAGGCCCTTATCTCGATAATAGTGAATAAAATTCACAGACCAAGAGTAGGGTCTAGAAACCTGTCATGTCCCCTAAAGAGATAAGGATAGTCATACCAACGACTACCATCCTATAAACATTGATTGTGTACTATAGTCTCTTCGTCATTTTGATATCTTATAAAGCAGGACACACTCTTGTGTCATCGTCCTTATTTTTCTTTATTTATTTTTTGATCTATCCGGATGGATTCGCCTTTCTACTACTTTGGCCAAAATCTTATAAAGGAGGCACCATCCTGATCAACCAGGCTTGAGATATATATCTTCCTAAACTTGGAAGCGACAAATCATTTCTTGACCATTCAACCAACGTCATACCACTAATGATGCACTCGACATAAACTACCTCTCCACAACATTACTTCCATGGTTTTCGCCTTGAATCAAAGTACATAATTAAATGATATACAATGGTAATGGTCTCAATTCAGCAGACCAATACACATGTCTGTAGATAGAAACAACCAATGACACCCAAAACATGTGGTGTTCCTATTGGATGGTTTTTCCTCATGATCTCACTACTAGAGATCACCAAGTGCAAACTTCCTGAGAAGAAGTCTCAATGCTTATGAGCCCTAAGAACCTGATAGTCAAACATCTACTATGTCTAGTCAGTAAGATGTATCTAGACTATAGAACATATATTTAATATGAAAGTCATTGTATCTTGAGGTCCTCATTAAGCCTAGGATCTGCTATAACCTTTCTACATGACAACTAACCTTTGGACATTACCATTATTATAGTGGACGCAGAAAATTATGCACTATAATGGTAAAAAATAATCATGCATATCTAATTGTACACATGATATGGTAATCAAAAGTACTACATAGGTGGGTATAGGGCACCCAATATTTCAACACTCCCACTTACACTAGAGCCATATTGCTAACTGAACTTGTTAGCTACTCACATGATAAATAACATCCTTCTGGTGAGTAATGGCTTTAACTACCGGGCCTTCCACGTTTTCACTGTGTGGCATATCTGCTATATGAAACCTCATTAACTTGAGTAAAACTTCTCAAGATAGGGTATCCCTGAGTATATTATAATTTTCCATTGTATAACTTGACAAATTGGCTAGTAAGAATATCATAATTCTCATTATGATAATACTTTTCTCACTAGGTGTGAATCCAAGAACTTGAACAACTCGTTGCAATTTATAACAGCTTCTTAGCTGCTTTAGAAGCTGCAATGTACTCGGTATTTGTAGTTGTGGCTACCACAAGGTTTTATGATCTTGACTCGCTCATATCCTTTACCTAACTGCGATGCTAGATCAAATTGATCTCAGAATTACTGGTTTGTGTCCAACCCATAATAGTATACCTTCCTCTACATATTCCAGGTACATATCATTTGTAATTTCTAAAATACACAATGATAGTTCTGACTGCATCACTTGCAGTGCTCATGGAAATAATTGATATCTTCCTATAATAAATTATATCCTGGCAGTATCAATTATTGTACATATTATGGAATATGTTATTGATCCATCGCTAAAGCATATGGTATCAATTCACATCTTTAACTTCTACACATGCTCTGAACATGTTAACCTGGAGAGATTAAGCCATGTTACATAGGTAACAATTCTAAACTTGAATTGTTCCAACTTGTATTTATTCAATACAATTTTTCCATCATACTATGACTCGTATGATATCGATTTGTCATTTTAGTTGGCATATTGGTTATGGGATTATGTCGTTATTTGCAAATCACATCACGACATATAATGGATGTTTTCACTGTTTGTAATATTGATACAACTTAAATCATAACTTTTATCTATAAAACGGGTGTTTAGGAATTTCTCCATGCTACATTTTGTTGATAAATGTTAATATGTAAGACTGGTCATCGATTCCCCTTGTAAACATCAATATGGTGATGTAGATAAGGTAACATGGGTTTAGGAATTTCTCTAGGATACATTATCATGATCGATGATTGTTTGGTCAAGATATTCTTCGTCCTACCGATCTGAAGCAACTCATATCTTCTGACCAAACTTATACTTAATTGGTAGATTTCATAATGACGTAAATGAATCTTATGAAGTATGTTTACCTCTATCTTTCTTCGGAATATTTCACACTCTCATGTTGAACTAACCTCGGAAGCTTTGTGGCGTACCTTTCTTTCCAAAGGATTGATTGTATAAACTAAAGATGTCAATTATACCATAGGTTTTTAGCTGTGACGCGCCTAAATACCATATTGGGTATACAGTTGACATCCTATTTTAGATTTACATAACAAAGAATCACATTGTCACAATAGGGTAGGTATTGTATTTTATATCCATCATGTATTGCAATTGATTCAAATAGCAGTGAACTATTTGTTGAGTATATTACCACAAACAACATTCATTCCAAAAAATGGAATAATGTCTCATCATGTAAAAAAGGGCACATGAGATAAATTTTTTTGTTATACTCCACAACTTTTTCAATTGGAAAAAAATACTTGGCAATTATTGAAGTTATGTGTTTCTCACTGCTGACTTAGGAATCACCCTTTCTCAGCTAGTTTGAGAATACACTTTAATTCTAGTAATGTTTCTCTACCTACATGGTTATTTTATTTCAATACAAATATGTGAAAATCAAATTTTATTTTAATACCCATGAAGTATTCAAGAAAACAATACTTTTATTTGATGAATATAAACCGAACGAGAAGCGGGTACTTGCTTCTAGTATTTCAGTTTTTAAACTTCCATGGATTCATTATGTGATGCAAATAACCTCCTGTTAAAAAACCAACCATTTTACATTGAAGGGTGTGACGAAGGTTCCTTTGGCATAACATTCCATAGTCTTTTTCATCTTTTCATTCAATTTATTCACCATAAGAATAAAAGATGGCGTTATCTCCAATATTATTATTACTTGGAGAATGTTACCTTAACGGTAATGAAGCGCTTACTCTATACGGTTCGTTTGTACCTTTAAATGAAACTTGAATAATTGGGTGTAAAAGGTATAATAATGGTATGACATGAAATATTGTGAATGGTCTTTCACTTTACACAATCCGAGTGCAATCATCACATTCAAATCTTGCTTTTCTTTCTCCTCAAAAGGATCTTGGAGATGAGACCACATGTAACATAATCCATGTCTTGATGTAGCGACCGCAACTAACATCAGACATTGATGATATAATTATGACTGAACCATCATATGCTTTATTCATGAGTCTCCTGAATGCAATTTTACACCATCACTTCCTGAGTTGGCTTAATAGGTTGGGACATAAGTACCATGAATTTCTCATTGTAGTAGTAATGCAGGCAAGCACCTAAACTACATTTAGGAAATTCGTGCTTAGTTTAGACATTAAATTTTTCTAATATTTATCACAGTTCTATTGTGGTATTTCTTGCCATTATCTACAAATATACTTTAGCATATTGTACTTTAATGTGATTACCTAATCTGACATTACTGATTATTTATTCATTTAAAGTCTCCCACTAATTTTTTGAATTCTAGGAACCCTCTTTACTAGAATCGGAATACTCTTTAGTATTCTAGTGTCAAGGATCCCTGAACCTCCCTCATAGTCTACAAGCTAGGGCTATGCCACTACTCGGAGGGTCTACGGTAGGCTTTTTGCTGGCCAACCACATTAGCTCGCGGTTCCTTGATCTGTTGATTGAAGTCACGGCTTCAAAAATAATTTACTGATTTACTCAATGCTTGCCTCTAAAATTACAACAAACTAGCTAATGATATATACTTGCTACAATTTTATTTAAGTCGACCCACCACACAAATAAGAAATCCCCAGAAGTAAGATGCACTCTCAGCTAAAGCATGAACCGGCACCTCGAACACCCGGTTTTGTTCAAACTTGAATGATGGAAGGCTGTTTGTGACTTAATATTTTCTTTGAGGGTTTTATTGGTTTTCTCTCAAAGAATGTAATCCAATTCTATTAAACTTGTTGATCTATGTTGTCATGCTCACAAATGAACTTTAATAGAAAAAAAAATCTCGCTTCTTTATGCATTTTATTATCTATTATATTATGTATTTTCCCGCTGTCCTGAAATGCATAAAATAATTAATAAATGCAAAAATGTAAAACCACTACCTGACTGTTCTTGAGCATCTAAACGACCTAAGCGCATCGTACTTGAGTCGTATACTTGACTCTTGATGCAGTTTTCCAGTTCTGTATATCTGCTTCTCATCTGGAGCATCGCCTCATCTTGGCGAATTCCACGTCACATCTTGGATTATCGCCTAATCTTGGCGTAGTCCACATGTCGTCTTGCACCGTCATACGCTGCCTTATCTTGGCGGGGTCTATGTCGCTCATCGTCTTTGTCTGAAGTACAAAGATACTCATGCTGTAACGCCCCGACCCCAGCTACCCAGAGTCGGTGCATTACTTCGTAACATTGGCATGATCACAAAAGATCAAGTCTCGAAAGACCGATTAGTTTAGTAGCCTTGGAAACACTAGATACATTCATAAGTCTTTCATTACATCAAAATTAAACAAACTACAATAACATGGTCTTCATAGCCCACACTCATATCTTCACTGACTATTCTTGCAAGTCAGTCATAATACACTTCTTCACATCCTGGAAAATTTTTAAACATTGAAAGGGGTGAGCTCAGATGCTCAGTAAGGATAACAATATTGCGGAAGCTTTCATAAATAAACATTAACATTTAAGGCAATGTATAACTAAAACAAAAGCCTTATTGAACATGAACTTTAGCATAATATGGCAAAAGTAAACTGAAATAATGCCATTTACTTACTCACATGGATATTCTACTAGTCGAATAATCACATGAAATATCAATAACCACTTCCATAATGAGGGAATGTATAATGCCGGACATTCTGAAACATTTTGTCAAGGCCTCGGCCAAGACATCTAAAATGATTAAGGCCTCGGCCAAAACCATAAATCAAATTGGGAAAGGGCCTCGGCCAATTCCACGTCTAGTTGTCTCATGAGACCTACCGATGCATCGAGGAGCTATAGCGGGCTCCACCCGTCACATATTAAGTCCAATACATTCCTCATATGAATAGGTTAAAACATAACATAAATATTCGTATTAAAACTAGCATACGAAATGTAAATAATTTCTCCATAAACTATGGATGGTATAAAATAACACATCCTCAGTCAAATATTTCACGAAATGCTCAATGGAAGTTTTGTATCATAAATCAATTTCAATTAAACTTAAAACCCATCAAAGGATGTTGACATGGATGGAATCAAAGCTATTTGAGAGAAATAACTCTCCTTTTTTTTAAATCATTTAAAAGTCCCATAATTATAAAATAATACATTTACTTTGAAAATTTTCTTACCTTAAATTTGTCAAAAAGGTCAAAAAGTACATTGTTTGGAAAACGACGGTGAGATTCTTTTCAAAAACGTATAAGGGTATAAAAGACTTTAACCCATTTTCCATTTAATAGTAAAAATGTTTTGAAAGACATTTTTATGAAACATGGATTTGGATGATAACGAGGTCCCAGTAGATAATTATGTATAAACAACCTTGGATAATGAAGAGGTTGTGAAGTAAACCCTTACCTTGTACTTTTCCTTGGTTGGGGTAGGTTAACCTCCTCTTCTTCGGGTTCTTCCTTTTGATTTGATCAAAAGGACTCCTTAGGATGGCTTTCTGACTAAAGTAAAGCTTCTAGGACGAAGGGAGAGAAGTTGGGAGAGTATTTGGGCAGGGGTTGGCCGAACCAAAAGGCTTGGAAGTGTGAATAAGGTGGTAGAGGTGGGGGCCTTTTATAAGAGGAGAGGAGGGGCACTTTTGGAAAGATTGAAATGTTACATTATTTCACAATGCTTTTTCGGATTCTAAAGGTCCCACACTTATATAATTCGAGGCTAAGGTGATAAGGTTTCGAAATCTCTTCATCCAATAGGCTTTGGACAAGTGTAAGCCTTGGATTTTGCATTATCTTCTCATTTTATTTAAATCGTTAAATAATGAGGTCATCGCCACATCATAATGATGTCATAAATAATTTAATTTATTTAATGTCTAAAAATTATAAAACAAATACTATGATGTAGGAAATCTTTTTAGCTTTCTAATGAATATTTATAGTCAAAATTTGGACTTGTGTAACCCTACTTAAAAATTGTTTTAGTAAAACACTTTATGTTAGTGTCATTTTCACTTTAACATTAAATAAAAAGTAATTTATGTTATTTCCCAACAAAAGTGGATCCATGGGGTCCCCAAGTTAGGCCATGGCTTGTCTTGGTCGGCCATGACACACCCAATGAGGTTGGGACATGTGTCTAGGTCATTTCATATTATTAAAGTATTATTTATACCTTAAACTACACTAATTACCACTAATCGCGATTAAGACTTAATAAGTTACTATTCACCAAAAAATTATTTTTATCCCATTGAACCACATTTTACATACTAATGACAACCATGTATGTCGGATTTTCAAAATTCAATACACATTAGTGGTAAACTTTCATTTAAACGAAAAATCAGTTATTTAACTACCACTTAGTGGTTTCACTATTCATCAAAAATTGAAGTTTTTCAGAACAATGCCAAAATTTCACCCTAAGATATAATTGATATTCCGAATTCAAAAATGATGTCTATTTTACAAAATTCCAAACATATAAGTTGCATTAATTAATTTTATAATTAATTCCCGCTGTCAGAACAAATAGCGTGTTTTTAAGAAACAATTTATATCAAAAGATTGGCAATTGTTTATGTTCGATTTCAATGTTAAATTAATTCCAATGACCACCATTGGATAAAATGGTAAAAATATATTCTAATTATACTTTAAAACCACTAAATAGTATAATTTATCACAATTAATTATTTTGATTAAAAAAGTTGTTTTAAGTATTTTTCACTATTCATAAAAAAAATTGGAAGTTCTCAGAAAGTTACAAAAAATTCAACTTAGGATAATTTCGATATTACGAATTCAAAAATGAAGTCCATTTTGAAATATAAAATTTCTATAATTTTAAAAGGTGGTTATTACTATTCATAACGGCTACTTTGATTAGTTGCGTTGTGTTAGAACTCGAACTTGCGTACAATGCAAGCTATTGCATTATTCGAAGGGAAACATACAGTGGAAACTTGGGGTGTTACATTCTCCCCTCCTTCAAATAATTGCGTCCTCGCAATTTCTAGGGTATTACTGCATAAAAAGACTCGGGTGGTTTTTCATCATAAATTCCTCAGGTTCCCACGTTTCCTCTTCCATTTTATGATTTCTCCACAAAACCTTCACCAGCCGAGTCGTCCGGTTTCTCAGCACCTGCTCCCTCACATCAAGAATCCTGACGGGCTCTTCACAATAGGAAAGATCGGGTTCCAGTTCTAATTCCTCATAGGTGAGTACATGCGTTGGGTCAGGCATGTATTTCCTCAACAGAGATACGTGGAACACATCGTGAACTTTGGAGAGACTTGGCGGCATTGCCAAACGGTAAGCTACAGCCCCAACTCGTTCCAGAATTTCGAAAGGTCCGATGTACCTGGGACTCAATTTACCTTTCTTACCAAAACGTATGACTCCCTTCCATGGAGATACCCTCAGGAAAACATGATCACCAACTTGAAATTCCAAATCCTTCCTTCGATTATCGGCATAGCTCTTCTGCCTACTTTGAGCTGCTTTGATGTGATTTTGAATCACTTTCACCTTTTCCACTGTTTCCTCCACTAGTTCTGGGCCTACAAGTTTTCTTTCACCAACGTCATCCCAACAGGTTGGTGTACGACATCTCTTTCCGTATAACGCTTCATATGGTGCCATCTGAATACTCGAATGGAAGCTATTGTTATAGGAAAATTCTACCAGTGGTAAATATTGATCCCACATACCCTGAAAGTCAAGAGAGCACGATCTCAACATGTCTTCTAAGGTTTGAATAGTCCGTTCTGATTGTCCATCTGTTTGAGGGTGATAGGCAGTGCTCAAACGAAGTTCAGTATCCAAGGCCTTTTGAAGACTTTTCCAGAATCTTGAAGTAAAACGAGGATCACGATCAGAAACAATCGATAGGGGTACTCCATGAAGTCTTACAACTTCATTAATATATAGTCTTGCTAGACGTTCAAGTGGTAGATCCTCCCGTATAGCCAGAAAATGTGCTGACTTAGTAAGTCGATCAACAATGACCCATATTGCATCATTCCTTCTAGGAGTCTTTGGTAGTCCCATGACAAAGTCCATCGTAATATTATCCCATTTCCACTCAGGTATGGGAAGAGGTTGCAATACTCCACCAGGATGTTGCCTTCCAGCTTTCACTTGTTGACAAACCATACACCTTGACACAAAATCAGCAATCTCCCTCTTCATATTGTCCCACCAAAAATGTTCCTTTAAATCTCTATACATTTTGGTGCTCCCCGGGTGTATAGAGAAGTTGGAACTATGAGCATCATCCAGCAATTCCCTTTTTAGATCAGATATATCGGGAACACAAAGTCTCTTCCCGAAATTCAAAATTCCATCCTTATACACAAAGTCCCTCAATCTTCCATCATTCACACCTTTAATCTTCTTTTGAAATTCTTCATCATTGGTTTGAGAACTCTTAATCCTTTCTAGTAATGATGGTTTGGCAACCATTTGAAAAAGCATTGATGTTTCACCTTCCCCAGTTATTCCCATGTCCATCTTCACTAGATCCAAGAAAATTGGATCCCTTTCAATTCTCATCACATTCAAAACTCCATGGTCTTTTCTACTCAAGGCATCTGCCACCTTGTTTGCCTTCCCCGGGTGGTAATGTATCGTGCAATCATAATCCTTGAGTAGTTCAAGCCATCTCCTTTGCCTCATGTTGAGTTCTTTTTGTGTGAAAATATACTTCAAACTCTTGTGATCAGTATAAATCTCACATTTTTCACCATAGAGGTAATGTCTCCATATCTTTAAAGCAAAGATCACAGCTGCTAACTCAAGATCATGAGTAGGATAGTTTTGCTCATGAATTTTTAGCTGTCGTGATGCATAGGCAATGACCTTATCATTCTGCATAAGGACACAACCGAGTCCTTTCTTCGATGCATCACTAAAAATAACAAACCCATCATTCCCCGATGGTAGAGTCAATACAGGGGCATTGACTAATCATCTCTTTAGTTCTTCAAAACATTCTTCACACTCTTTTGTCCAGACAAATTTAATCCCTTTACGTGTGAGCTTTGTCAATGGGTTAGCCAGTCTGGCAAAATTCTGGACGAAACGTCGATAATAACCTGCTAAACCAATAAAACTGCGTACCTCAGTTATACTTGTCGGTGCTGGCCATTCTTGGATTGCCTTGGTTTTAGAAGGATCAACGGAAATTCCATCCTTAGAGACAATATGGCCAAGAAAAGAAATCTCGTGAAGCCAGAATTCACACTTGCTAAATTTCCCATATAATTCATGTCTTCTAAGAGTCTTCAGGATAATGCGTAAGTGATTTTCATGATCTTCGTGGCTTTTGGAGTATACCAAGATATCATCAATAAATACCACTACAAAGTCATCAAGATATTCCTTGAAAACTCTGTTCATTAGATCCATGAAAACAGAGGGTGCATTAGTCAATCCAAAAGGCATTACTGTAAACTCGTAATGCCCGTACCTTGTTCGAAATGCTGTCTTTGGAACGTCTTCCTTCTTCACACACAACTGATGGTATCCAGACCGAAGGTCAATCTTTGAAAAGTATTGAGCTCCATGCAGTTGGTCAAACAAATCATCAATGCGAGGTAGGGGATACTTATTCTTTATTGTTATAGCATTGATCTCCCTATAATCAACGCACAACCTCATAGATCCATCTTTCTTCTTAACAAAAAGAACAGGGGCTCCCCAAGGAGAAACACTAGGGCGAATAAATCCCTTATTACTCAATTCCTCTAGTTGTTTCTTTAGTTCGACTAATTCCATAGTGGCCATTCTATAAGGGGTCTTCGATATGGGCCTTGATCCAGGAATCAAATCAATGGAAAACTCAACTTCTCGTTCTGGAGGATGTCCAGGTAAATCTTCCGGAAACACATCAACATATTCTCCCACAATAGGTACATCCTCTATTTGAATATTACTTTCCTCATCCTCAGTAACTTCCTTCTCTTCCTCCCCAATAATTGAATTTAGTTGAGCTACTGGGGGTGGATCTAGATAAGAATTATGTGGCGACGATTCTGCTCTAAAGATAAGGTGTTCCTTATCATTATCATCAAGAATTGTAACCTCTTTCCTCTTACAATAAATTTTTGCATCATGGTCCGAAAGCCAATCCATACCAAGGATTATATCAAATTCAATCATGGGTATGACGATGAGATCAGCAGGTAAAGAACATTTAGGTGCTCTAATGGGAACTAATCGACAAAACTTTGTTGCAACAATACTTCCCTTAGGGGTTTTGACCGACAACTCCCTTGTTAAATCAAATTGGAAATATCTAATTTTCTTAGCAAACTGGGAAGATATGAAACAATGCGATGATCCAGAATCAAATAATGCATTTGCTAAACTTGAGGAAACCATTAAATTACCTGCCACCATGTCTTTCGGAGCTTCCACCTCAGCAGTAGTGATAGCATAAGCCTGGCCTTGATCCCTTGGCCTCTTCTGAGGTAAGTTCCCCTGACGCTTAGGACATTCATTTGCATAATGTCCCTTCTCTCTACAATTATAACATTCCACGTTGACAGCCGCTTTCTTTCCCTTGCATTCATGAGCTTGGTGGCCTTTTTCACCACACTTGTAACATACTCCTTTTCCTTTTAGACAGGCACCAGGGTGCTTCCTACCACAATTATCACAGGGTGGAAATTCATTTCTACCCTTCTTCCCTGTTTCCTTATTTCCTTTCCCAGAGTTTTCAGCGGATCTCTTTTTATCTTGCTTTGATTTAAAGTCATAAGACTTAGAGAATTCCTTTTCCGTCTTGATGGCGCATGAGACAATACCTTCGTATGAAGAGAAGGTTTGTGATACTAAAGCTCGACGGAGAAATGGTTTCAACCCATCAAAGAAACGATCAGTCTTACTTCTTGGGTTACGTATGTAATCTGCAGCATACCTTGCTAACCTTGTAAAGTTAGCCTCATACTTTGCGACATTCTCATCCTCCTTCTGCCTCAGACTCAGAAATTGCCTCTCCATATCCGCTCGATGGTCTCGAGGAAAGTATTTTTCTAAAAATAGCTCTTTGAACTCCTGCCATTCCATGTTTGTTAATTCATCATCCTCCTTTGTGTTTTGAATTAGTGACCACCATTGATCGGCATATCCAGTGAGGCGGTAAACTGCCATGATAACATTCTCCCTTTCACTACTCCCCAAGGCATGGAATATTTTCTCTAAGGAATTTATCCATTGCTCAGCTACTATAGGATTTGTACTCCCATTGAAGGTTGGCGGTTGTTGCCTCATGAAACGGTCTAGCATTGATCCTCCACGTTGCGGATCAGGGTGCTCCATACGAGTAAGGTTGTTATTCATAACCTGCGTGAGTTGTCCCAGTACGGTGAGAAGCTGATCAGCACCAGTTGTATCACTAGCTCCACCATAATTATCCTGAGCAGGAGGGCAATCCCTACACGGAGTGCGTGCATTGATACGGTTTCCATTCCTTCCACTAGGCGCCATTTCTAAATAATGGCATAAACTAGATTAGTTTATGAATCAAAATACATAATCACAAACTTATAAAACACTTAACTTAAATTGAACTATTTATGGATATAATCCATAATCATAAAAGAAATGTTTTCTTTGAGGAAGTATATACTCATAAACCCTTCATAATGATTTGTAAAGAAAATGAGAGTTATCCTAAGCATATCCCCCGGGAGTGTCGTAACCAAGAGTGCAGCAAGGCCCGTTGTCGTGCACCAGTTCCCGTTCGAGTCTAGCTCAAAGCAGTGTTTTCGGGTTTTACCCCTAGGTACATCTGTGCCAGAGCCGCCTCTACCTGCTCGTATCCAGACAGGGATGTATTTCTCGGAAAACTCACAAAATCTCTACAATACCAAAATTCTAGGAAGTTCTTCTATACTAATCCTCAAAGTCTATCTTCGGGCTATGTGCTCTAATCAGAGTTTATCTAAATCTAGCTTCCAAGGTTAGTACTAAACTGCCTCTGATACCAACTGTAACGCCCCGACCCCAGCTACCCAGAGTCGGTGCATTACTTCGTAACATTGGCATGATCACAAAAGATCAAGTCTCGAAAGACCGATTAGTTTAGTAGCCTTGGAAACACTAGATACATTCATAAGTCTTTCATTACATCAAAATTAAACAAACTACAATAACATGGTCTTCATAGCCCACACTCATATCTTCACTGACTATTCTTGCAAGTCAGTCATAATACACTTCTTCACATCCTGGAAAATTTTTAAACATTGAAAGGGGTGAGCTCAGATGCTCAGTAAGGATAACAATATTGCGGAAGCTTTCATAAATAAACATTAACATTTAAGGCAATGTATAACTAAAACAAAAGCCTTATTGAACATGAACTTTAGCATAATATGGCAAAAGTAAACTGAAATAATGCCATTTACTTACTCACATGGATATTCTACTAGTCGAATAATCACATGAAATATCAATAACCACTTCCATAATGAGGGAATGTATAATGCCGGACATTCTGAAACATTTTGTCAAGGCCTCAGCCAAGACATCTAAAATGATTAAGGCCTCGGCCAAAACCATAAATCAAATTGGGAAAGGGCCTCGGCCAATTCCACGTCTAGTTGTCTCATGAGACCTACCGATGCATCGAGGAGCTATAGCGGGCTCCACCCGTCACATATTAAGTCCAATACATTCCTCATATGAATAGGTTAAAACATAACATAAATATTCGTATTAAAACTAGCATACGAAATGTCAATAATTTCTCCATAAACTATGGATGGTATAAAATAACACATCCTCAGTCAAATATTTCACGAAATGCTCAATGGAAGTTTTGTATCATAAATCAATTTCAATTAAACTTAAAACCCATCAAAGGATGTTGACATGGATGGAATCAAAGCTATTTGAGAGAAATAACTCTCCTTTTTTTTAAATCATTTAAAAGTCCCATAATTATAAAATAATACATTTACTTTGAAAATTTTCTTACCTTAAATTTGTCAAAAAGGTCAAAAAGTACATTGTTTGGAAAACGACGGTGAGATTCTTTTCAAAAACGTATAAGGGTATAAAAGACTTTAACCCATTTTCCATTTAATAGTAAAAATGTTTTGAAAGACATTTTTAAGAAACATGGATTTGGATGATAACGAGGTCCCAGTAGATAATTATGTATAAACAACCTTGGATAATGAAGAGGTTGTGAAGTAAACCCTTACCTTGTACTTTTCCTTGGTTGGGGTAGGTTAACCTCCTCTTCTTCGGGTTCTTCTTTTTGATTTGATCAAAAGGACTCCTTAGGATGGCTTTCTGACTAAAGTAAAGCTTCTAGGACGAAGGGAGAGAAGTTGGGAGAGTATTTGGGCAGGGGTTGGCCGAACCAAAAGGCTTGGAAGTGTGAATAAGGTGGTAGAGGTGGGGGCCTTTTATAAGAGGAGAGGAGGGGCACTTTTGGAAAGATTGAAATGTTACATTATTTCACAATGCTTTTTCGGATTCTAAAGGTCCCACACTTATATAATTCGAGGCTAAGGTGATAAGGTTTCGAAATCTCTTCATCCAATAGGCTTTGGACAAGTGTAAGCCTTGGATTTTGCATTATCTTCTCATTTTATTTAAATCGTTAAATAATGAGGTCATCGCCACATCATAATGATGTCATAAATAATTTAATTTATTTAATGTCTAAAAATTATAAAACAAATACTATGATGTAGGAAATCTTTTTAGCTTTCTAATGAATATTTATAGTCAAAATTTGGACTTGTGTAACCCTACTTAAAAATTGTTTTAGTAAAACACTTTATGTTAGTGTCATTTTCACTTTAACATTAAATAAAAAGTAATTTATGTTATTTCCCAACAAAAGTGGATCCATGGGGTCCCCAAGTTAGGCCATGGCTTGTCTTGGTCGGCCATGACACACCCAATGAGGTTGGGACATGTGTCTAGGTCATTTCATATTATTAAAGTATTATTTATACCTTAAACTACACTAATTACCACTAATCGCGATTAAGACTTAATAAGTTACTATTCACCAAAAAATTATTTTTATCCCATTGAACCACATTTTACATACTAATGACAACCATGTATGTCGGATTTTCAAAATTCAATACACATTAGTGGTAAACTTTCATTTAAACGAAAAATCAGTTATTTAACTACCACTTAGTGGTTTCACTATTCATCAAAAATTGAAGTTTTTCAGAACAATGCCAAAATTTCACCCTAAGATATAATTGATATTCCGAATTCAAAAATGATGTCTATTTTACAAAATTCCAAACATATAAGTTGCATTAATTAATTTTATAATTAATTCCCGCTGTCAGAACAAATAGCGTGTTTTTAAGAAACAATTTATATCAAAAGATTGGCAATTGTTTATGTTCGATTTCAATGTTAAATTAATTCCAATGACCACCATTGGATAAAATGGTAAAAATATATTCTAATTATACTTTAAAACCACTAAATAGTATAATTTATCACAATTAATTATTTTTATTAAAAAAGTTGTTTTAAGTATTTTTCACTATTCATAAAAAAAATTGGAAGTTCTCAGAAAGTTACAAAAAATTCAACTTAGGATAATTTCGATATTACGAATTCAAAAATGAAGTCCATTTTGAAATATAAAATTTCTATAATTTTAAAAGGTGGTTATTACTATTCATAACGGCTACTTTGATTAGTTGCGTTGTGTTAGAACTCGAACTTGCGTACAATGCAAGCTATTGCATTATTCGAAGGGAAACATACAGTGGAAACTTGGGGTGTTACACATGCGCAGGCTAGGGGAACTTGGGTATAAATTAACATCAGGTAAATTGGGCATGCATGCCCTTATACATTTTAACCGAAAAATAGACGATGCACAGATCGTCTTTTAATTAATTACAATAATCGCACGAAGTTTAAATAATTAATTAAATAAAATTAAATTCAAACATGCAAGGGTCGATTCTCAAGACCAGACGACGGGTAAAATGCGCGATGAAAATTACAATGCATAAATAAGTACGAGGGATATATAATAAAATTAATTAATTACTAAATTAAATTAATTTAATAAATTAACGATCCTTTAATTAATTTAATATCTAAATTAAATAAATTCTAATCGGGTATTAAATTTATTTCACTGCAATTAATATATTAATTAATTTAATTAATGAAATTCATTAAATATATTAATTATTTTAACGAAACCCGAAGGGTTACCTACCCGTTAGGATGACCGGGCGGCAGCCGGATAACCATGGCCAGGGTGCTCCTGGGGACAAGCCCCTGTGTGGTCTATCACTGCTGGAGGTGGTGCCTCTCTCGGTAGAGCACGTGGGATGCGCGCTAGGGAACCGGCTGCACGGCAGAGCCATAGGCAGCTGGTTCGAGTTGCTAATCTTTGGTGTGGACGAAGTGGCTCTGGACGGGGCGGCCTGAGCGGCGGACAAAAGGAGGGGAGACGGGCCAGTTCTGGGTCGCTGTAGGCCTCTACGCCGAATGGATCAGGTCCATGCAGAGGGGTGAAGCACCTCTGGTCTGTCCAGAAAAATGGAAGGGGAGACAGGCGCGGGAGGGAGAGAGGCAGCAGCCCTGCTAGGCGGTTCCTGGAGGCGGCGCTCACTGGAGATATCCGTCTGGATGCTGCAGATGGTACAAGAGCAAGGCAAGTGGGGAGGCAACTGTGCGGCTCTGCTGGGAGGGCTGGCACTGAAGAGCACCAGGATGCACCGGGTCGACTTCTCGGTGGAGGGAGGCAGTGGCCTCCGCGCCGTGTAGGGAGACGACAGGGCTGCCGGATCGGAGAAGCCAGTTGCAGGCGCCGCACCATTCGCTCCGTAGGGAGAGGGGCGGTCGGCCTGTGCGGTGGGGTGGGGCTCCGGCGTGAGTTGCTGTAGGCCGAGCGGGATGGAGGGCCAGAGGCCGGATGTGCGCGGCTGACCAGGGCAGTAGAGGAGGACGGTGCAGGCTTCGGGCGGCTGGCCAGTAGCACGCCGTGCAGGGAGAGGGCAGGGCGGCCGGTGGCCCTGGCTGCACGCTGCTACAGCACGACGCTGCATGCGCTGCGCGGGACCCTTTTTTTTCTTGGTTTCATTGTACTTCCACATGCAAGCCACCAGCCCCCTTTTCCTCCTTCTTTTATGTTATTTAAATAAGACTTCAAGTCTTATTCCACGATATTAATGTTTTTTTAACTTTAAGACTTACTTTTACGTCTTCATTCCACCCTCTTCAATTTTTCCAAAGGCTTTGTGAAAGCCTTTTAAATTTAATAAAAAAAATTATTATAATAAAATAATAATTTATTATTATTATTTTATTATTATAATAAATTAATATGCAAATAATAAAAATAAATATTTTATAATGTGAATAATTAAATTTATTTTGGATGAACTGATTGCAACTTAATCGATTCACCAAGATGAAAAAAAATCATAACCCGAGATCAAACCACACCTTCGATCCAATCCAAAAAATTAAACTGGCCATCACTCGGTCGTCCGAAATCGGATTGGCGCGCGGTTTGAACGGTTGTGACTGATTTTAAACCATCTATTTAATTATTTATGAAAATTAATTTTCTAGGCTCATAATATTTACGCGATCCCTCTGATACCACTGTTGGGTTTCAGGGGCCCAAAGCGGAAGCCGATGGGCCGGGGATTTTATATTTTCCATCGACGTAATGACGGTACTTTTCGTTGCCGACAATCCGAGCCCTAGAGAGGTTCGAGGAACTCGCGTAGATTGTTAAGAGCACAAAAATAAATGGAAAAACATACAAGTTGCATATTTGAAGCCGTTGTCGACCGCTACATGTCGATGGCGATCGTTGCACGAAGGATCCATAGCAGGATCCCTCTAGATCATCCACACGCGCCTCAAAAATCTGTGGGAACGCCGATCGTCGAACTTTGGGTGCTAGCATGGAGATTCAACAATATCATTGAAATCCTGATGATCACCGCATCGTCAATCCTACGATGCATGAGGAGAAACTTGATCCGAGCTCTTGGTTCGAGTGCTTCTCTCTCTAAGAAGTGGTAGGAGAGAGAGGCTCTCAACTCTCATTCCATGAAAATGAGTGAATAGTGAATTTCACACCAAAATGATAGATCCTCCTCTCTTATTTATAGATACATTGAGAAATACCCGGTTGGGTTCCCCGGCCCCCGTATATTTCAACGTCCACATAAATACTTTTGACGAACTTAACTGCGCCAATATTACTTATTATTTTATCACATACTTCTAATATATATAAAATATATTACGTGATAAAATTTGAGCCATTTAACTCGACTTGTTGTCCCGCTTAATATTAAACAACCCTTGAATATTAAAATAAAATTCGTTCGATTAATATTTTCTCGTACTTACTAAACTCGTAAATACAATGCTCGGACCCCGTGGCGGGGCCCACTATGTCCATTTACCTATTTAACTGAATAGGGCAGTTTATTAAATACACTGTTGTGTGTGACCCTCTAGGCCCTTATCTCGATAGTAGTGAATAAAATTCACAGACCAAGAGCGGGGTTTAGCAACCCTTCATGGCCCCTAAAGAGATAAGGATTGTCATAGAAATGACTACCATCCTACGAACACTGACTGTGTACTATAGGCTCTGTCATTTTGATATCTCATAAAGCAGGACGCACTTTGGTGTCATCATCCTTATCTTGATTTATTTATTTGTTGATCTATCCGGATGGATTCGCCTTTCTACTGCTTTGGCAAAATACTTATGAAGGCGGCACAATCCTGATCAACTAGGCCTGAGATATATAACTTCCTAAACTTGGAAACGAAAAATCCTTTCTTGACCATTCAACCAATGTCATACCACTAATGACGCACCAGACCCAATCTACCTCGCCACGACATTACATCCATATTTTTCTCCTTGCATCAAAGTACGTAATTAAATGATATACATTGTTAATGGTCTCAAGTTAGGAGATCAATACACATGTCTGTAGATAGGAACAACCAATGACACCCAAAACATGTGGTGTTCCTATTGGCGGGTCTGTCCTCATGATCTCACTACTAGAGATCCCCAAGTGAGAACTTCATGAGAATAAGTCTCAATGCTTATGATAACCCAGCACCTGATAGTCAGACATCTACAGTGTCCAGTCATTAAGATGTATCTAGACTCTTGAACATATATATAAGATCAATGTCATTGTATCTTGAGGTCCTTATTATAGCCTGGGATCTGCTATAACCTCTCGACAAAACAACTAACCTTTGCACATTACCATTATTATAGTGGACGCAGAAAAGTATGAACTATAATGGTAAGAAATCATCATGCATATCTTACTGTACACATGATACGGTAATCAAAATTACTACATAGTTGGGTCTAGGGGACCCACTATTTCAACAAGTATTAGAGAAGGCTTTAGACAATTTTAGAGATTAGAATATTTTCTTTTGAGTAAGGGATGTCATTATGAGTTTATAATTATCAGTTTGATCATAATTTTAATGTCATATAAACCCATTTAAGGCTTTATGTTGTGAGGTTTAAAGGTGATTAATGGTGTTTTTGGAGAAATTCATTTTTGAAGTAATTGTGTGTTATTAAGTTTTGGGATACAAAATGAATCGTATGACATAAAAATTTAGTTTAAAACAACATTTTGTTATTTAGTAGAAAATATCATACATTATAAGTTTTATAAGAATTATATAGTTTTAGATAAATAAAAACCTACAGGACGGGTGACAACCTTGTCGCGTTCGGAAAGGCCATGGGAATTGAACCCACACCAAAAGGGCGACAAGAGAAAATCACCTACCACTTTCATACGTGATGTCCTTGGTTAGTATGAATTTTTCTTTTTAGTTAAATTACTTTATCTAATAATAAATAGTAGATTTTGGGTATAATATTTTTTTCATTTTGGGAAAATGATTTGGTGATTAAGTGATTCATTATGTTTTGGAAGACGTTCATAATTTTGGAAATATTATAAGATAATGGTAAATATAATAATATGGGATTTTATTGGAGAAAAAATATTTGAATTATATATTAGTGGAATAAATGATTTTTTGGATATTAATTTTATTTATAGAAATAATTAAATCTATCAGGAAGAATATGTGATTAGGGAAATTACAATATTCTATATGAGTTATTAAGAGTGATTGATCTTATTTTCAGATAAAAGTTAAAATTTAACTTTTATGATTGTGTTATTAAATCATTTTGGATTTCTGGTTTCAATATTAGTTTGGATTATTTTTAATAATTTGAGGAAATTTATTTGTCAAATGGCCTGTGTTGATATTCGGGTGTCACTGTCGAGTTTTTGAGCATATTATTATATTAAACTAAATTTTTGGATTGAAAAATATTACCTCCATTAAATACATTACACCCTAAAAATATTATCTCGATCATAAAATATTTAATATTTCAAAATAAATTTTTTATAAACTCACACAATATAGTGAGATAATAAAACATACATTGAAAAGTGGATGTGGGAAACATAAGGAATTTCTGAACTAACACATAATTAGGTTCCCATATAAGGATAACATTATTGGGATTTTAAAATATATACACTGAAGAGAAAAATAAAATTGAAGGATTCATAGAGTGTGATACAGAACATGTTCATGAAAATGATAATTACCCAAAACCCATAAATTTATGAAGGTTTAAAATACTATAAATTCATCAAAAATGAAGTTAAAAGAATAAACCTTTTATTTCAAGATAATTTTTGTAAATTTCAAGGATTATTTTACTTTCATGATAATATAAAATTACTTTGTGTCTTCTCATTTCATAGACATAGTTTCATATTTTTGTTCGACATTGATGAATTTCCACTTCATCTCTCACTCTATGAAATGAATATACAATAATAATTTTTAATCCTAACGCACTAGAATTAACTTTTAACATGTCATAATATCCATAAAATAATGACAAGACATTCCTTGTTTATATAAATATTTTTTCAAGACAAATCTTTTTAGCACAAGTAATCTATTATAGCTAAATAGAATAAATTAATATTTAAAACATTAAACATAATAGAATCCATTAAATAAATAATTATCCATAAAACACCTATAAAATATGTCTAAAAAACTCAAAATCCAAAAATATAAAATAATTTATCACATAGTTTTTACCTAATAAACATTAAAATTTATCAATAGATAAAATGAAGTTTCTTATAATGTCACATAACATACATGTGAATACCTTGATCAAATATTCATCTAAAATTCACTAATAACATAAATCACTAGAAATCCCCAATGAAAAACTATATGTTACACAAATTTAACTCTATCATAATTCCTTAAATAAAATAATAGAATATATAATATATTTTGTAGAGACTCGAAGCTTGACGTAAAAGGACATTACATTACTTTTGAGGAATACTTATTACATAACAAAAACACACACACAAGGACCGTAATAGTTTAGTGTCTTTCGAAACTCGGAACGTAATCTTCTAATCATGGTGAAAGATCTTCAACTTCTCCCATAATGATCTTCCCTTTTTCCTTACCTAAAACCTTTCTTTATATCCTGGGGAAAAGAAAACATAAAAGGGTGATCTCAAATGCTCAGTAAGGGTAAACAAAAGAAAAATCAATCACATCATATTCATAAGAACATAACATTTTGGAAATCTTAACCTGCAAAAGAGATCATAATATCATAACATGGGATAAATCATAGTAGTGAAATGTAATCCCAATAATCATAACATAAAACATGAAACTTTGTGGCATACACGCATAATCATAGAGAATCATTTCTTATTAGTCAAGACTCATTTCCAAGACTATCTTAGTGGAAAAAGTTCATCTCTGAACCAAGTTCACGCCTCGTTTCAGTCTTGTTTTACTGAACCGGTACAACCTACCGTTCCAGCCATGTCTATCTCATGAGATATAAAATCATTACCCATTCCATTGGAGGGAGATATAGATCCCACCCATCTCATAATGATACCATTCTTATGTGTTCCACAAAATCATAAACCATACATCATAGCATAACCCATGTAATAATAATGGGAATCTTAAACATCGTGACATTATAAAACAATTCATATAATATAATGGAATTCATAAAAATAATTTCGTCACAACGTAATCAAATCAATTTAATAATAGGGATAAAAACAGAACCCTTTATTATCTTAGATGGAAAATATTTTTGATAAAACACTTGAAATCTATTCTTGATGAATATATCATTTCTACTTCAAAAACATTTTTCCTTTCTTAACATGTCATACAATTTTAAACTAAAATAAATTGATTAAAAATAATCTTTAAAACTTGTAAAGTAAGCTTCTTGGAAATAATTTTTTAAAAATCCATTCATGCCGTATAAGTTAATAAAAACATTTTTCTCGTACATTTGTCGGAAAAGTCAAAATGTACCTCGTACGAAAAACAAAAAAAGATTCCTTTCATATCTTTTTCTAAAAACTCACTGAAGGGTAAAATTGGATTTAAACAATTTTAGGAGGATGGAAATAATATTACATATTGAGGAAACATGGATGTGGATGATAAAATACACCCCAGTAAATTCCAATGTATAAACAATCTCGGATAAAAATGAGATTTTGATATTTCCCTTACCTTAGGTCTGATTTGCTTCGTAAGTGTCCAAACCTCCTGTATAATGATTTAAATAATTTCATTGACTTATTCCAGAATCATACCCATTGTTATGATATCATATATGGTTTATTTATGATTTTATATTACCCGTTCATTTGTAAATTCCATGTTAAAGAGTGTTTTGGGTAAAATTGATTCCTTTGTCATCCGTGTTTTGACTTGTAATTATTCATATGATTACATAGATCATGATTACTTAATTCCATAATATAAAACATGATTGATATATAATATATTTTCATAATATACATATATATAATAAATCAGTAAATGGAAAGAAATACACTGTTCATGGAGACGGTAGGTCGTACGTACGCATGAACGCTGTTTTCGTTTCCTTATTGAGTTGAATGGAATTAAGTAGATGACATACATATATATAAAAATTAATCCAGTATCATTATTATGTCATATATTTCATTATTACTTATTATATATACTTTATAATCATTCATGAATGGTTAATGTGGAGAATGAATCTCATCGCGTCGTGGAGACGGTAGTCCATACGTATGCACGAGCGCTGATATCATTCTCATGATCGTGGGATTGTATTGGAGTTTATATATACTATTTCAGAATAAATATCACTTTAAAATAATAATATATAGTTATTATTTACACCATTATACCCATCCATGAAAGTTGGTGGTGGAAAATAGATTTCACCATGGCGTGGAGACGGTATTCCGTACGTACGCACGCGCGGTGATTTCGTTTTCCGTAGGATGGATAGATGGTGAAATATAGTTGTTTCATACATATAATAACATATCCGTATATGAGTGATACTGATGTTATTAGTTCATAATGAAACAACCTAAGAACAAGAAGTGGAAGATGAAATAAAGTTGAAGGAATCGGTAACAGACATTACCTCTTCTTTGAAGCGCCTCTTTGAGATATCCTCTTAGGAGGCTAAAATTGGTCTTTGAAGAAGACCTGAACCTTTAGGATATTACTAAGAAAGTTGATAAGAGAATATGGCAGGGTATGGCCGAGCTTGAAGGCTCAAAGTGGTGTGAGGAAGAGGGGGAGGAGGTGCCCTTTTATAAAGGAGGAGAGGGGCTCCTTTTGAAAACTAAAAATATAATTTTATTATAAAGTCATATTCGGTTTTAAATAGCTCCAAATTTATTTATTTCGAGGGTAAGGTGGGTATGGATCGAAATAATCTCATAAAATAGAATTTAGACAAGTTTAGGGTCCTATTTTAACCTTATCATTTAGATTTAACATTAAGTTAAATAATTTTACTTTTACCGTGTCTTCTTGTGTTCTTACACTATAAGGTTAACAATCTTACTATAACAAGACAAAATAACCCAAATTTGTTTATTATTAATATATATAGCCTTATCTAAGTCATTTGGCCGAACCATAGATTTTTAGGAAGAAAATAACAATTAATAATATAATATTTTTTTTACAAACTATTTTATGTCAATTTTGACACTATTTAGTAATTGATTTTTTTGAAAATCATAACAGAATTATTAGTTCTAAAAAAGTTAATTAAATCAATACTAACATGTCATAATAACCTAGAAAATTAGTGTAATTCATAAAAAGTCTCAAATTATATTTATTTGGGTATTTATAATATCAATTATTATAATTTTCACTATTATGGTAATTACTACATCATCAATGTGTCATAAATAAATTAATTTATTTAATGTCTAAAAATTATACATAAAATATAATTATGTATGAAATCTTATTATCTTTCTAATTAATATTTACAATCGAATTTATCTTATGTATACCCCTATATTAAAAATATTTTAGTAAATAAACTTTTATTTTAACTCTTTTAACTCTTCTTTGAATTAAATAATAATAAATGTCCTAATCTAGTAAAAGTGGGACTAAATGGTCATATTTTATTACTAATGTTGTTTTTGGTCGAATTACACTTATCCAATAGAATTATGACATGGGTTATGGTAATAATAATATCATTTTTACCCTTAATTGCCCTGTTTACTTTTAACCGTGGTAAAAAAATGTAAAAAGTTATTATTCACCAAAAAATATTTTCATCTCATTGAACCGCATTTTATATACTGATATCAACCATGTCTCTTGGATTTTTGAAATTCCACTCACAGAAGTGGTAAAATTAAGTTTTATGAAAAATTCATTTTTTTTCTACCACTTAGTGGTTTCACTATTCATCAAATGGTTTCCAGAAAAATACCAAAAATTAGGACTAAGATATATTTGATATTATGAACTCAAAAATGATATCTATTTTACCAAATTCAAAACATATCAGTTACATTAACTAGTTTAAAAATTATTTCCCATCGTCAAAACAAATAGCGTGTTTTTACGAGATAATAACTATCAAAAGATTGACACTTGTTTATAACTAGTTTAAATGTGAAATTACATCCAATGACCAACATTGTATTAAATTTTAAAAATATATTCTAAATATACTTTAAAACCACTCAAATTAATAATTTATCACTATTAATTATTTCAATTAAAAAAGTTGTTTTTAATTAAAATTTAGTAATTTTCACTATTCATCAGAATATGAAAGTTATTTGAAAAGTACCAAAATTTCACCCAAAGCTAATTTTGATATTCCAAATCCAAAAATGATTTCCATTTTGAAAAATAAAATTTGAATAATTTCAAAAAGTGGTTATTACTATTCATAACAGTTAGTTTTAATAATAGCATATCGTTATTTAGTGAAACTCGTTATTGCGTACTATACACGCTATCGAGGAAGGTCGTGATTGTGTGTAATGCAAGGAAAGTCAAGGATGCGTGTTATGCAAACTCCTTTTGGTGTAGCATAAAATAGAAGACATTAATGAAATTAAAAAGAATATTTTTCATAAAATCTCGGGGTGTTACATTCTACCCCCCTTAAAATGAATTTCTCCCTCGAAATTCGTCGGGGTTATAAATGGTTTACTATTCGAAAGTTTTTTTGATAGAAACCCACATTGTAAAAAGAAATACCAACACCAATCTTTAAAAACAAAAGTATGAAAAGTAACGGTTACCCAAATAAACTAATCATTGGGTTTCCATATAGTGAAAATATGGATATGGAAGAGAAATCTAACCATCATGTTCTGATGGAGAGTGGTAGAAAACATGGATATGGAAAAGCAAGAAATAAAAAAGACATAAATTTTTTACGATCTAAGGTACCATCTGATTCATCTGATATAAGATCACCAGGACAACATTTTTGGTTTTCAAGATCATTTCCCTAAAGTTGATGAAATTGGAATTAGAAGAAATGCTTTCGTGATTTTGGTATAGTTTCACCGTTGGTCATTCTTTGGACAATTTCCACTTCATCTATTAAAGAAATGAAGTTGAATTTTTCATTCGTGATGTGTTAGGAGATCATGTGATAGAGTGATGGGTCATTCCATCTGTCTCAAACAAAAGGTTAGAAAAGTTATCAAAAAATACATAAGTCCATCTATAGTGAGATTAATAATATATGGTTCCTAAATGGGACTTATACTTCATATATCATACTTATTAATATAATAAAACTAGTTTCTACTAAACAGGGACTTCCTGTAGGCTAGTGGTAGGCGATAAAGGCCAGTCGCACTTCGGTTGTGGGTTCGATTCCCACAGCCTTGTCCGACGCGATGGGCTGTCACCCATCCTATAGGTTGTCCTTTTTCTAATACTATATTACTATAACATCCCATCAATAATATTGAAAAAACTGCTATACTTAAATAATACTAATTTATTTCCAACATAATCCATTCCAATCTTTAGGCTTATCCATAATATTGCAGTCCACTCTCATAATATAGTGAAAATGATTACCAGTGATTTAATACCATCGTTGATCCCCATATATCATAAGATATGTCTTGTTGGTCACATTCCAAACATTCAAAGTCCTTAATCATATAATCACTTAAAAATTAATAACCATTAAACCTTAGTGAAAACATCTATGCAGTTAAAATATAACACATTCCAAATACCAAAATCCACAAAATTCTATATACTCAAACCATGATATCACTTAGTCCTTATATCAATCATGACCTCATGAATGCTGTCAAACATTTCATTTTTTCCTTATCCCTTCATTATGCGCATATCATCTTTTTTTCCAAAAATATCTCAATCACATTCCATGGTTACCGGTACCATAAAATTATTGAAAACCACAATAGACCAATACATAACTATTCCAATATTCCACGATACTATATACAACATTATTTTGGAATCCCATTACAAAAACACTTAATAATTCCACCACATCGTTTTCATATTCAACATCTCCAATGGTGATCGCATGTGACTTCCCTTTGTCCTTTTCCTTAAGTGGTTTCTCATGTCGATCATCACTAACCCTTGGATTAGGGAATTTATTAGCATAATTCCCAATTTCCTTGCACTTGAAGCATTGAAGTGTAGTAGGTTTACTCTGTTTATCCCTTCCTTTGTTTGCATCATTAGACATCTTCTTCTCATCATTACGGCATTCAAATGCCCGATGACCATCCTTTCCACATTTGAAACATTTACTTATCCATTTAAGACAATCTTCACCATGCTTCTTTCCACACTTTGAGCATAAGGAAACATTCATCTTCTTTTCACCATTATTTTGATATTTCTCCTTGAACTCAATATTTCGTTTCTTGTCAAAACTATGAGATGGATAAGTAACACCAACTTCCATTTCTACATTGATAGCACAACGCACAATTTCTTCATAGCTAATGAAGTCACTTATAGATAATGCCCTTCGAAGATTTGGATTTAACACACTGAAGAAACGATCAACTTTACTTTCAGGTGGGATGATAAATCCAGATGCATACCTTTCAAGCCTTGTAAAAGTCGCTTCGTATATACCAACAGATTTATCATCCTTTTTCTTTAGTTCAAGAAAATCCTTCTCCATCTTTGTTCTAAGAATACGAGGGAAGTACTTATTGAAAAATATGTTCTTGAACTCGTCCCATTCCATGGACTCAATTTCATCTCTTTCTCTCGTATTCTTGATAATATTCCACCATTGATCAGCTTCACCATCAAAAAGATATCCAGCTAAGATGAATTTATCATGTTCAGAATAATGAAGAAATGAAAATATCTTTTCAGTTGTACTGATCCATTGTTCAGCAACAAGTGGATCAGAAGACCCACTGAAAAAAGGTGGACGTGCCTCATGAAGGACTAAATAGAATATTGTTACCTTCTCTGCTCATTTGGAAGTCCAGAATGATTCATAGCTTGTGTAAGTATAGCAATAATATTTTTCACTCCATCTCCCATAACATTTTTTTTTCAGGAGGAAAATCATTGCATTGTCCATTGCATTGATCAACATGGTTCCTTCGGGTTCCAGCCATCGTCTAAAACCCAAATAGAATAGTGTGAGAGGCAAAAATCATGCTAGGGAAAACAAAATAATAAAGGGGGAGTACCTTCAATATCTAAAATCTTAGGTTTAATTCTATGATCGTTAGCGCAATTCTAGGACTATAACCTATACTTATACTTAACCTTAGGGACATCCCTATATATACCTTCGAAATATCTCTAGGGATCTCACTAAAGTTCTCGCATCCTTGTTTCCAAAGGTTGACTAAAACTTTCCTCTGATACCATCTTTAGAGACCCGAAGCTTGACGTAAAAGGACCTTACATTACTTTTGCGAAATACTTAGTACATAACAAAAACACACACATAAGGACCGTAATAGTTTAGTGTCTTTGGAAACTCGGAACGTAATATTCTAATCATGGTGAAATATTTTCAACATCTCCCATAAAGATCTTCCCTTTTTTCATACCTAAAACCTCTCTTTAAATCCTGGGGAAAAGAAAACATAAAAGGATGAGCTCAAATTCTCAGTAAGGGTAAACAAAAGAAAAATGAATCATATCATATTCATAAGAACATAACATTTTGGAAATCTTAACCTGCAAAAGAGATCATAATATCATAACATGGGATAAATCATAGTAGTGAAATTTAATCCCAATAATCATAACATAAAACATGAAACTTTGTGGCATACACACATAATCATAGAGAATCATTTCTTATTAGTCAAGACTCATTGCCAAGACTATCTTAGTGGACAAAGTCCATTTCTGAACCAAGTTCCCTCCTCGTTTCTGTCCTGTTGTACTGAAACGGTATAACCTACTGTTCCAGCCATTTCTATCTCATGAGATATAAAATCTTTACTCAATGAATTGGAGGGAGATATAGGTCCCACACATCTCATAATGATACCATTCTTATGTGTGCCACAAAATCATAAACCATACATCATAGCATAACGCATGTAATAAAAATGGGAATCTTAAACATCGTGACATCATAAAACAATTCATATAATATAAAGGAATTCATAAAAATAATTCAATCACAACATAATCAAATCAATGTAATAATATGGATAAAAATAGAACCCTTTATTATCTTATATGGAAAATAATTTTGATAAAACACTTGAACTCCATTCTTGAGGAAAATATCCTTTCTACTCCAAAAACATTTTTTCTTTCTTAACATGTCATACAATTTTAAACTAAACGAATTTGATTAAAAATAAACTTGAAAACTTGTAATGTAAGCTTCTTGGAAATAATTTTTTTAAAATCCATTCATGACGTATAAGTTAAAAAAACATTCTTCTCGTACTTTTGTCGGAAAAGTCAAAATGTACCTCGTACGAAAAATGAAAAAAGATTATTATCATATCTTTTACTAAAAACTCATTGAAGGGTAAAATTGGATTTAAACAATTTTAGGTGGATGGAAATAATATTAAATATTTAGGAAACATGGATGTGGATGATAAAATACACCCCAGTAAATTCCAAAGTATAAACAATCTCGGATAAAAATGAGATTGTGATATTTCCCTTACCTTAGGTCCAATTTTCTTCGTAAGGGTCCGAACCTCCTGTATAATGATTTAAATAATGTCATTGACTTATTCCAGAATCATTCCCATTTTTATGATATCATATATGGTTTACTTATGATTTTATATTACCCGTTCTTTTGTAAATTCCATGTTAAATAGCATTTTGGGTAAAATTGTTTCATTTGTCGTCCGTGTTTTGACTTGTAATTATTCATATGATTACATAGATCGTGATTACTTAATTCCAGAATATAAAACATTATTTATATATAATATATATTCAGAATATGCATATATATAATAAAAAAGTAAAAGGAATGAAATACATCGTTCATGGAGACGGTAGGCCGTACGTACGCATGAACGCTGTTTTCGTTTCCGTGTTGAGTTGAATGGAATTAAGTAGATGACATAAATATATATACACATAAATACAGTATCATTATTATGTCATATATTTCATGATTACTTATTATATATACTTTATAATCATTCATGAATGGTTAAAGTGGAGAATGAATCTCATCGCGTCGTGGAGACGGTAGTCCATACATACGCACGAGCGCTGATATCGTTCTCATGATCATGGGACTGTATTGGAGTGTATGTATACTATTTCAGAATCAATATCACTTTAATATAATTATATATAGTTATTATTTACCCCATTATACCCATCCAAGTAAGGTGGTGGTGGAAAATAGATTACACCACGACGTGGAGACGGTATTCCGGACGTACGCACGCGCGGTGATTTCGTTTTCCGTAGGATGGATAGATGGTGAAATAGGGTTTTTTCATACTTATAATAACATATCAGTATATAAGTGATACTAATGTTATTATTTCATAATGAAAAAACCTAATAAGATGAAGTGGAAGAAGAAATAAAGTTGAATGAATCGGTAACGGACATTACCTCTTCTTTGAAGTGCCTCTTTGAGATCTCCTTTTAGGACACTAAAGTTTGTCTTTGAAGAAGACCAAAACCTCTAGGATGTTGATAAGTAAGTTGAGAAGAGAATTTGGCAGGTTTTGTCTGAGCTTGAAGGCTCAATGTGGTGTGAGGAAGAGGGGGTGGAGGTGCCCTTTTATAAGGGAGGAGAGGGGCTCCTTTGGAAAACTAAAAATATAATTTTATTATAAAGTCATATTCGGTTTTAAATATCTCCAAATTGATTTATTTCGAGGATAAGGTGGGTATGGATCGAAATACTCTCATCCAATTAAATTTGGACAAGTTTAGGGTCCTATTTTAACCATATCATTTAGATTTAACATTAAGTTAAATAATTTTACTTTTACCGTGTCTTCTTGTGTTCTTACACTATAAGGTTAATAAACTTACTATAACAAGCCAAAAGAACCCCAAGTTGTTTATTATTAATAAATATTACCTTATATAATTCATTTGGCCGATCCTTAGATTTTTAGGAATAAAATAACAATTAATAATATAATATTTATTTTAAAAACTATTTTATGTCAATTTTGACACTATTTAGTAAATTCTTTTTGTGAAAATCATAACAAAATGATTAGTTCTAAAAAAGTTAATTAAATCAATACTAACATGTCATAATAACCTAGAAAATTAGTGTAATTCATAAAAAGTCTCAAATTATATTTATTTGCGTATTTATAATATAAATTATTATAATTTTCACTATTATGGTTATTACTGCATCATAAATGTGTCATAAATAAATTAATTTATTTAATATCTAAAAATTATAAATAAAATATCATTATTTAGGAAATATTATTAGATTTATAATGAATATTTACAATCTAATTTATCTTATGGATAACCCTATATTAAAAATGTTTTAGTAAATACACTTTGATTTTACCTCTTTTAACTCTTCTTTGAATTAAATAATAATAAATGTCCTAATCTAATCCATGTGGGCCTAAATGGTCATATTTTATTCCTAAGGTTGTTTTTGGTCGAATTACACTTATCCAATAGAATTAGGACATGGGTTAGGGTAATAATAATATCATTTTTACCCTTCATTACCCTATTTACTTTTAACTGTGGTAAAAAAAAGTAAAAAGTTTTTATTCATCAAAAAATATTTTAATCTCATTGAACCACATTTTACTTACTGACATCAACCATGTCTCTTGGATTTTTTAAATTCCACTCACAGAAGCGGTATAATTATGTTTTATGAAAAATACATTTTTTTTTACTACCACTTAGTGGTTTCACTATTCATCAAAAAATGAAAGTTTCCAGAAAAATACCAAAAATTAGGCCTAAGATATATTTGATATTATGAACTCAAAAATGATGTCTATTTTACCAAATTCAAAACATATCAGTTACATTAACTACTTTAAAAATTAATTCTCGTCGTCAAAACAAATAGCGTGTTTTTAAGAGATAATAACTATCAAAAGATTGACACTTGTTTATAACTGGTTTAAATGTGAAATTACATCCAATGACCAACATTGTTTTAAATTGTAAAAAATATATTCTAAATATACTTTAAAACCACTCAAATTAATAATTTATCACTATTAATTATTTCAATTAAAAAAGTTGTTTTTAATTAAAATTTAGTAATTTTCACTATTCATCTGAATATGAAAGTTATTCGAAAAGTACCAAAATTTCACCCTAAGCTAATTTCGATATTTCGAATCCAAAACTGAAGTCCATTTTGAGAAATAAAATTTACAAAATTTTAAAAAGTGGTTATTACTATTCATAACGGCTAGTTTTAATAATAGCATGTCGTTGTTTAGTGAAACTCGGTATTGCGTACTACACACGCTATCGAGGAAGGTCGTGATTGCATGTAATGCAAGGAAAGTCAAAGATGCGTGGTGTGCAAACTCCTTTTGGTGTATAGTAAAACACAAGACATTAATGAAATTAAAAAGAATATTTTTCATAAAATCTCGGGGTGTTACATATTCCACAAATAAAAAAAATGCAATAAACTATATAAAAAATCAATTTTCCATCATATCACTAATAAATTTCAAGATCATCAAGGCAATCTAATTTACTTTATCAGTATAAATCATCTATTTATCCAAAAAAATCATTATTATCTCATCATAATGAATATATTATGGGTTATCTATCCCTTAATCATTTTATTTCCATAAAATATCACCTTACCGCAAAATTAAATTTGTTGTTTGTCAATGATATTCAATATATGATTTAAAATAACTAAATAAAAACTAAAAAAAGTGTTTATAAATGTTTCATGATTCTTAAAATTGTAATATAATTGATAAAAATTTTCTATAACATAATTTTAGAATCTTAATACATATTCATTTCAATTGTTCAACATAAAATATTGGATTTTCATTGGCCATTTTTTATTCTAGGAGTTATACATTGGATTAGAGAATTAAGTCAAATAATTACCAAGTTCCACAAACAAAATACAATGAAATATAGATTTTACATTAGTATATACTTTATTTATCTCCTTCTATCCCCTTATTTTTTCACGATAATTACTTGATCTATGCCCTTATTTTACCTATAAAAAACATCTTCTAATTCCTTTGGGATGTTTTCTCGAGTGGTTCTTCCCATGTACATGACATATTGGAAGCTGAATATTCTTCCCTTCATTTCCTTCTTGATCCTCTATTTTTCACTAAACAGGTGTGTTGGGAAACTAACATGAGTTTTGATTCTTAATCAAACAACAAGATAGATGATTATGAATAATCAAAAGGTTTCACATTCCATCTACTGTATCATTTGGTAGTTCATGTGGACAATAATTACATTGTCTGTCACATTCTATATTAACAGGATTCCTCCTAGTTTCATCCATTTAATAATGAAAAAAATAGTAATGTGAGAAAAAATAATCATAGTGATAAATCATTAAATAATGAAATATTATCTATAGGATGTCTGAATGAGGAAACATTATTCTTAATATCTAACATCATATGATAAACCTAGGTCATCTATAGTCATTGTCTATTTAAATCCTTCACAATTATACTAAAATAAAATTTTAATTAACATAGTCCAAATCGATGAGAGAGTTCTTCTAGTTGTGAAGCTTTATTCCCACTTATTATGCATAATTGATAGTCGATTTAATACCCAATCTTCTTATTTTTAGAGTTATTACCCCAAGTTGCATCTATTCCATAACCACATCCACTTGATAGATCCCAAATAAGGAGTTGTTTTTTAGTAATGGAACATTAATTTATTTAACAAAAATTAAAATGTTCTCCTATACTTAGAATAATCCCATGGTATTTCAAAAAAGTGCTTGATTCCTAATATACAAAGATTAAATAAAACCTATTCTGATACCAACTATAGTGACTTGATCATTTCTTTAAGGGATATTTTTTTTAATATTTATTACATTTTACTATAATAAATTCCCAAGAAATGTAAATTTTTAGTTTTATTGTAATATAGGATACATAGACATTTAGTATAAAAAATACTTACATCATCTCCAATAATTTTCATCTAACATTATAACCTTTTTTGACATTCCCTACTTAAAAACCATCTTCGTATCATGTGGAAAGGAATCATGAGAATGTGTAAGCTTATATGATCAGTAAGGATAAATATGGGATATATCAATTTTTGATTATATGAAATAATAACCTAACCATAAATGTATGATATCATGATCACAAGATAATTTTTTTGTACCAATTCTTTTATAGATTATATACATCATTTATGGAATAACACTTTATGAAATCAAAAATATATGAATCATAATATTGAGTAATAATCATACAATAATCATAAACCACGAGTTCAAATAATAAGTATAAAAACAATTCTTAAGAGTTTGGAACCATAATAGGTAAACAAACTATATCATAATTCATTGTCAACTAGACAGACGATCATATCATAGTGGATCAGGTAAAAACATATATTTCCCATGTTACAGTGGATCAGATATCAAAACATATTTCCCATATAATAATGGATTAGGAATCACTAAATTTTTCATATATCATACGGTATTAATCATCCCTTCATATTTCATATATTGGGTGAGGAACAGAAACATGTTTCCGATAATTATCTCAATATATATATGGATTTAAGAAATAAATTGGAGGGTTATAACTAACCCACCCATCACATAATTAAAACAATACATGTGAGTTACAGAAGATCAAAAAACATTCATCAATCCATCATTTCCTAAACCATATACCTAAAAATAGTTTCATAAACATTCCATCATTTCATAATATCATATCCCATGGAAAAATCTGATTTATAATGATTTCATCATAACATAATTAACTTAGTGTAATGAAATAATTTTTATAGAATAAAACTCATACCATAATCCACAAAATCCATATATAAAAGAGTGGATAGTACCATATATTATAACCAAATATAAGCATAATAATACTTAAATAATATCTATATAAATTAAAAATAAATTTAAAATATCTTCGAAACCATTCATTAAAAATTTATAAAATATCCATTTAATTGAAAATATTTAAACTAAAATTATCCAAAATATTGAGAATGTTCTTTTCATTTTGAATAAATAGGGAATATATCATAGTAATATGAAATTAAAATAATGTCCAAGATTGTGGAAAAATTTATTCATGTGATATAATTTAAAATAAATCATTCTATTGAAACTTTTGTTAAAAGTTATAAATGAATTATTTAGAAAAATTTAGAAAGATTCCTTTTAGACCTCTATATGTGAATTAAAAGGTAGTGAAACTGAATATTATAGAACATTAAAATTATATCTAATAACAATCCTAAAATAATTTTGAATATTTTAGACAAGGAAGAAATATTTCCCACAACTCAATAGTAAATAAGGTAGACATTTCATTAAAAAAAATCTCGATAGTAAAAATTACCAAAGTGAGGAAAATTGTAATAATATCTATCCAAAATATATAAATAACTATATAATAATAGAATATATTTTAATTATAGTATTATATATATATAATTTCCCACAAAAAATCTTAGATAATCCCAGAAAGTAATGAGATTGTAACACAAACCATACAAATTTGTTATATTTTGAATCGCAATACCTATGAAAGAATAACATTATATGGAACACTAAATATTAGGAATATAAATATATAATTGATAATAAATGTAAATGTTGTGGTATATACACCTAATAAACATTAATATGAGGATAACATCAAACGTGTCTCAATGAAACAATATTGAGATGAGGAACCATTACACCATTTGTAATCACTGGATCAAAAACTCATTAAATATAAAAGAATACATGAATTTATAATTCCATATAATTTTTATGGAAATAAACATAAAATATATTAATGGTTATTATATACACCACAGAATGTAAACAAGTGGTTAATATGGCTAATGTATCGTAGAAATAAAAGTAAGATTAGAAACCCTAACATCTTTTTTGAATTTCTCCAAAAGCTCTTTAACCACATGTTTATAAAATATTAATTTATTATACTTAATTAAATATTAATTTAAATAATTATAATATCTTATATGATAATTTAATGAAATTCCAACATCAATTTATTAATAAATATTTATTAAAATTATCATTTACTAGTGTTAACTGTTTCTTTTTCTTCATATATGTTCTGGTTCGGTGGGTTTAGTCCTCGTAAATTGATATTTGATACAAAATATCCAAAAGATTTATAATGATATGAATATTATATATATTCATTATATACATATTTATAATAATCCATAAAATTTAGAGAGATAAAAATGATTTACACCTTTCTTGGAGACAGTGGGATGTATGTACACAAGAACTATACTTTCATTTTGAACAATTAGATGGAAAAAAATATAAATAATATTTTATAATTAAAAAACCATAATAGTATATTATATATAATATTTATTCATTAAATGAATCATAATAAAAAAAAATTAATGATTGTGTTTGACAATAAATTATATTGATACGTACAGGTAAGAGTCCACAGATGCGCAAGATTAATAATTTCATTTACAATTTGATGAAAAGGATGGTGGATATTGGTTGTTCAAAAACCATAATAAAATTTTTGTATATTTATGATATTTAAATTATTATTTTAGTATGAATAAGAAATATTTAAATGAGTTATAATGAAGAATAAATTGAAGATATTGGGTTAGATGAACGTCTCTTTTACGGTAGACATCCTATAGATCCTATATTAAGGACCCTTGGAATGGCCTTTTATAAATACTAGTGCATATAATTAATGGATAGGTATGATTATAATAGTAATAATAATGGGTTTTTGGAACTATATGTCTCGAATTTATGTAATTAATAGAAATTTTGGGTTCATTTTATTAGGGGCCATGTATTTTTTTATATGTTGAAATATTTTAAAGTCACATTATGGGTCAAGTGGTTCAAAATTGACTTAATATCAAATTAAATATGATATATTATCCAATAAAACTCATCCAATTGTATTTAAACAAGGTTTTAGTCCATTTTAACCCCTATCTATTTAGTTTAACATCTCCTTAACCATTTTATCGTTAACCGTGATAACATATTTTTCATTCATTAAGGGATATAAATCTACTTCCAAGGAATAAATTGTAAAAAATGGTAAATATATGAAATATTATACCATATATCACCCCTTTACCAATTTCAAGACTTATGTGATCTTAAAATATTTTATTAAAATATCATTAATGACATTTTTGGAACTATTAATTTAATTTAAATTTATAGTTATAAATACAAGATTTTATTTTTAATATAGAAAACTTAATAATAACAAATATATTATTATTACCCATAAAATTCATTTCAAACCAAAATTCAATGAAAACCTTACTTTTGATATATTTAAAAGCATTTACTAGGATTTTTCTATTTATTGCACAAGCAACGTGTTAGGGTTGTGTGGTAATTTAATGTAATCATATAAAAATAAAGAATTTAAAATAAATTATTCATGTTAAATATAAACCTTTATATTCTTTCATAAACTATTTTTACCCCTATTTGAGTATATAAAATATATTAAAAGTAAGAGACTGACAATTTTTATTTTTCATTACCTATAATAATATTAACGTTATTATCAAAGGAAAATGTCACCAAAATGATTAATATTAGAATTTAGGATTTATATAGTCATATTATTCAAATAATATGAAATAAAGTAAAATATGAGGTTGATTTTGAGACCTTAACTAATTTTAAACCAAATTTTACCCATTTTACACTTATCGAGGTGATAAATATATACCCCGATTACTATTCATAATAACAAAATATAAAATGGAAATATTTACCAAATTTCAACATAGTGATTAAAATATGGTTTTCAATTTATCAATAATTAATATCTAGTGGTGAATTAATAAATTTTAATATAAATACATAAAACACAATGGAAAACGCTTTTTGAGAAAAATGTGTTTTTTTGCATAAAAATTATCTTATATAAAAACATCAATATTGGTGATTCACATAAAATAAATTAGATTATTTTAAATAAAATGGATAGTATTTAACTATTTCATAAAATATAAAATATAATGATACATTTAAATTACTTTATTTGAAGAAAATAAATTAAAGTATTGAAAAAATCATTATTTCCACTATTCACTAAAAAATAAATCATTTCAAAAAATCCCAAACACTAACCAAATTTTAATATTGAAATGATTATTTAGAAAACTTATTTTCATTATTTTCAATATATTTTCTAAAACTATAATAAATTAATTATAATTCCAATGCATAAAATAAAATAAAAATCATTTTTGAAGAAAATGCATTTTTAATGCATAAAATGACTTGACTAAAAATTGAGTTCATATTTCATAAGAAGTAATCAATACATTTTGATTGATTAAAAAAATTAAATATATTTATTAGTGTGGTTACACATATTTATACCCACTAATTAAATATATAGGTTATAACCATCACAATAAAATAATAATATTCTATTTATATAATCAATTATCCTAAACCTTGGTGTTTCATGTTAAGTGAGATTTTGGGATTATTATTATTTTAAACTAAATTTTTAGGGTGTTAAAATTTTTTTATGGTTGCTAAAAAATTATAAATTTATATTTCATTATATTAATTATTTATTATTATTTTAAAGACACCATGGTTACTCAATTTTTTATTTATTTATTATGAAATACAGAACATGATGGCCAAGAATATTGGGGTATATAAGACAAAATGCTAAGGGGATAAGGGGTCAGAATAATAAATGTAGGAATTTTTGAAATTTATAGATAATGTTGTATCCTTTTAGGGTTGGGTGGGTGGGAAAACATATGTAAATAAAGGTGAATTAGGGTATAATTTAAGCATTGTGTATTATATCTACAATCACAGAATAACAACATTTGAAGTAAAATAATACCTTCAAGGCGAGGTGAAATCGGAGGGTGGATTAATCAACTATTTAAAGGAATTATATAAGGTATATGTCAATGAAAACCTCATGACAAGGCTTAGAAGTAATGGGATCCATGGAATATAATAAATTATATTAATTAGGATAAAAATATAATGTTTGAGGCTCTAATATTGGAAAACCCCATAGAAAAAAATGATCATTTGTGTGAGGGATTATGTGGTTGAACCCCAATAGATCATGAACTAGTTTTCTAATAAAATGGATGATTGATTTTGATTTTTTAATCATTTTCACATTTAGAAGTGTTTTAAAATTATATATATCATTTCATATAATATTAAGTTATTATCTATTATTTAAAATTTTAAAAACAATAGTATATCCACTGATAAATTTTTTTAGGGTTATAGAGTAATTATATGTATTTAAAAATTCATAAAATTTAATTTTTTTAAAAAACATTAATTAATATAGAAACAATAATCAAATAAAAATATAACCTTCATAGAATAACTTATTTGTAATAGTTTCTATAAATAGTATTAAACTAATAAGAACCATAATGAAATAAATATTGATAAAAAATTTTATAGTGGTTTATTAAAAGAATCATATAAATATATGTAAGCTTTTAACACAATTAAAATATATTAATAAAAAACACGTATAAGGCTCTAATTTTTTATACAGTGTATAAGATCTACCCCACATAAATTAGTAGTGTAAAATCGATTTTTTTATTTTACATAAAATATCACTTTTGGTTTCTACTGGACACAGTTTCATTGAATAGATTTTGTTACAATACACAATGTTGTATATTTTTTTATTTTATTTGGAAGAATATATCACTTGGATTTTAGGAATGTTCATGATCCAGGTATCATGTTACCTCTTTCCAAAGTAGGGTGAATTTTTTAAAACAGGGTGATGGTGATGGATCCTTTCGATTGGGATGGGGGGATGGGAGTGTGGCACATATATCTATTGTGATTTATGACTTTTCTTTGACACCCTCCCAAATTTAAGGCATGCTTATTATTCCCTTATTGACGTCATCATCATTAAAAATGGTTAATTAAATCAATATCTACTTTAGTAGGGAAATAGCTTTATAATAAGAGGGGATGACTGTGTTTGGAATACATAATGATTCATTGATCTTGCTCATGTAAAAGAATTTAGGAATCATATTCACATCACATAACAAATTAATGTATCTTTTTCAATTATCTTAAAAGTTAATGAGGGAATCATAAGATAATTAAAAAATAATGATGAGTCATATTATGACAATCACATATGGGAAGGTTTAATTTATACTCATCAAATAAGGCATCTGATGCTCGTCTCATTGGGAAAGATGGATCATCTTATTCTTGTTAAAAAAATACATTTTAGGCTTATCACATTTGATAATATTGTATCAAATTATACTTTTCACAAAAGGAATCGTATACTCAACAAATATAGAAATATTGATCATCTTATGCTGATTATATTAGAAATATTATGCTTCTCAAATTGGGGAAATAAAAATATTATATTTCTCATTAAGTATGGATTACATTATCCTCACATAAGGGAAACATGGATTATCTTATACTAATCACAGAAGGCATCATATGGTCGTCACATATATGACATATGGTTCTATAGGTTTAAATCCTTATAAGAAGAAACTAATATTTTATAGCCCTGTGGGGATTCTCTAAGAGGACTAATTGTAACACCCCGAGATTTTATGAAAAATATTCTTTTTAATTTCATTAATGTCTTGTGTTTTACGCTACACCAAAAGGAGTTTTCACAACATGCATCCTTGACTTTCATTTCATTACACGCAATCGCGACCTTTCTCGATAGCGTGTTAAGTACGCAATACCGAGTTTCACTAAACAACGATATGCTATTATTACAACTAGCCGTTATGAATAGTAATAACCACTTTTTGTAATTTTGTGAATTTTATTTTTCAAAATGGACTTCATTTTTGGATTCGGAATATCGAAACTAGCTTAGGGTGAAATTTTGGTACTTTTCAAATAACTTTCATATTCTAATGAATAGTGAAAATTACTAAATTTTAATTAAAAAAAGCTTTTTTAATTGAAATAATTAATAGTGATAAATAATTAATTTGAGTGGTTTTAAAGTATATTTAGAATATATTTTTACAATTTAATACAATGTTGGTCATTGGATGTAATTTCACATTTAAACCAGTTATAAACAAGTGTCATTCATTTGATAGTTATTATCTCTTAAAAACACGGTATTTGTTTTGACGATGGGAATTAATTTCTAAGTTAGTTAATGTAACTTATATGTTTTGAATTTGGTAAAATAGACATCATTTTTGAGATCATAATATCAAATATATCTTAGGCCTAATTTTTGGTATTTTTCTGGAAACTTTCATTTTTTGATGAATAGTGAAACCACTAAGTGGTAGTAAAAAAATGAATTTTTCATAAAACATAATTATACCACTTCTGTGAGTGGAATTTCAAATATCCGAGAGACACGGTTGATGTAAGTAAGTAAAATGTGGTTCAATGAGATGAAAATATTTTTTGGTGAATAGTAACTTTTTACTTTTTTTTACCACGGTTAAAAGTAAATAGGGTAATTAAGGGTAAAAATGATATTATTATTACCCTAACCCATGTTCTAATTCTATTGGATAAATGTAATTCGACCAAAAACAACCTTAGGAATAAAATATGACCATTTAGGCCCACATGGATTAGATTAGGAAATTTATTATTATTTAATTCAAATAAGAGTTAAAAGAGTTAAAATCAAATTTTATTTACTAAAACATTTTTAATATAGGGTTTTATATAAGATAAATTCAATTGTAAATATTAATTATAAATCTAATAATCTTTCCTACATATTGGTATTTTATTTATAATTTTTAGACATTAAATAAATTAATTAATTTATGACACAATGATGATGAAGTAATTACCATAATAGTGAAAAAGTATAATAAATGATATTATAAATACCCAAATAAATATTATATGAGACTTTTTATGAATTCCACTAATTTTCTAGATTATTATGACATGTTATTATTGATATAATTAACTTTTTTAGAACTAATCATTCTGTTATTATTTTCACAAAAATCAATTACTAAATAGTGTCAAAATTGACAGAAAATAGTTTTTAAAACAAATATTATATTATTAATTGTTATTTTATTCCTAAAAATCTAAGTTTCGGCCAAATTACATAGATAAGGTTATATATATTAATAATAAACAACTTGGGGATCGTTTGGCTTGTTATAGTAAGTTTATTAACCTTATAGTGTAAGAACACAAGAAGACACGGTAAAAGTAAAATTATTTAACATAATGTTAAATCTAAATTATAAGATTAAAATAGGAAACTAAACTTGTATAAATTCTATTGGATGAGAGGATTTCGATCCATCCCCACCTTAGCTTCGAAATAAATCAATTTGGAGCTATTCAAAACCGAATATGAATTTATAATAAAATAATATTTTTAGTTTTCCAAAGGAGCCCCTCTCCTCCCTTATAAAAGGGCACCTCCTCCCCCTCTTCCTCGCACCACTTTTAGCCTTCAAGCTCGGCCATCCCCTGCCAAATTATCTTCTACACTTCCTTAGAAAAATCCTAGAGGTTCTGGTCTTTTTCAAAGACCAATTTTAGTTTCCTAAAAGGAGATCTCAAAGAGGTGCTTCAAAAAAGAGGTAATGTCCGTTACCGATTCTTTCATCTTTATTTCTTCTTCCACTTCTTCTTCATAGGTTGTTTCATTATAAAATAATAACATCAGTATCACTCATATACTGATATGTTATTATAAGTATGAAACAACCCTATTTCACCATCTATCCATCCTACGGAAAACGAAATCACCGTGCGTGCGTACGTACGGAATACCATCTCCACGCCGTGGTGAAATCTATTTTCCACCACCACCTTACTTGGATGGGTATAATGGTGTAAATAATAGCTATATATGATTATTTTAATGTGATATTGATTCTAAAATAGTATACATACACTCCAATACATTCCCATGATCATGAGAACGATATCATCACTCATGTGTACGTACGGACTACCGTCTCCACGATGCGATGAGATTCATTCTCCACTTTAACCATTCATGAATTATTATAAAGTATATATAATAAGTAATCATGAAATATATGACATAATAATGTTACTGGATTTATGTGTATATATATGTATTCCATCTTCTTAATTCCATTCAACTCAATAAGGAAACGAAAACAACGTTCATGCGTACGTACAGCCTACAGTCTCCATGAACGGTGTATTTCTTTCCATTTACGGATTTATTATATATATGTATATTCTGAATATATATTATATATAAATCATGTTTTATATTCTGTAATTAAGTAATCATGATCTAAGTAATCATATGAATAATTACAAGTCAAAACACATATGACAAATGAAACAATTTTACCCAAAACGCTCTTTAACATGGAATTTACAAAATAACGGGTAATATAAAATCATAAGTAAACAATATATGATATCATAAAAATGGGTATGATTCTGGAATAATTCAATGACATTATTTAAATCATTATACAGGAGGTTCGGACACTTACGAAGCAAATCAGACCTAAGGTAAGGGAAATATCACAATCTCATTTTTATCCGAGATTGATTATACTTTGGAATTTACTAGGGTGTATTTTATCATCCACATCCATGTTTCCTCAATATGTAATATTATTTACATCCAAATAATATTTATAAAATCCAATTATACCCTTCAGTGAGATTTTAGTAAAAGATATGAAAGGAATCTTTTCTCGTTTTTCGTACGAGGTACATTTTGACTTTTTCGACAAAAGTACGAGATGAATGTTTTTTAAACTTATACGGCATGAATGGATTTTTAAAAAGTTATTTCCAAGAAGAATCCTTTACAAATTTTCAAGTTTATTTTTAATCAAATTCTTTTAGTTTAAAATTGTATGACATGTTAAGAAAGGAAAAATGTTTTTGGAGTAGAAAGAATATTTTCCTCAAGAATGGGTTTCAAGTGTTTTATCAAAATTATTTTCCATCTAAGATAATAAAGAGTTCTATTTTTATCCCTATTATTACATTGATTTGATTATGTTGTTATGGAATTATTTTTATGAATTCCTTTATATTATATGATTTTTTTATAATGTCACGATGTTTAAGATTCCCATTTTTATTACATGGGTTATGCTATGATGTATGGTTTATGATTTTGTGGCACACATAAGAATGGTATCATTATGAGATGGGTGGGACCTATATCTCCCTCCAATTCATTGGGTAAAGATTTTATATCTCATGAGATAGACATGCCTAGAACGGCAGGTTATATCATTTCAGTAAAATAGGACTGAAATGAGGAGTGAACTCGGTTCAAAAATGGACATTGTCCACTAAGATAGTCTTGGCAATGAGTCTTGACTAATAAGAAATGATTCTCTATGATTATGCGTGTATGCCACAAAGTTTCATGTTTTATGTTATGAATATTTGGAATACATTTCACTACTATGATGTATCGCATGTTATGATATTATGATCTCTTTTGCAGGTTAGGATTTCCAAAATGTTATGTTCTTATGAATATGATGTGATTGATTTTTCTTTTTTTTACCCTTACTTAGCATTTGAGTTCACCCTTTTATGTATTCTTTTCCCTAGGATATAAAGAAAGGTTTTAGGTAAGAAAAAAAGGGAAGATCTTTATGGGAGATGTTGAAGATCTTTCACCATGATTAGAAGATTACGTTCCGAGTTTCCAAAGACAGTAAACAATTAAGGTCCTTGTGTGTGTGTTTTTGTTATGTAATAAGTATTCCACAAAAGTAATGTAATGTCCATGTACGTCAAGCTTTGTGTCTCTACAGTTGGTATCAGAGGAAAGGTTTAGTCAACCTTTGGAAAAACTAGGATGCGAGAACTTTAGTGAGATCCCTAGAGAAATTTCTAAGTTATGTATAGGGATGTCCCTAAGGTTAAGTATAAGTATAGGTTATAGTCCTAGAATTTCACTAACGATCTTAGAATTAAACCTAAGATTTTAGATATTGAAGGTACTCCCCATTTATTATGTTGTTTTCCCTAGCATGATTTTTTCCTCTCACACTATTCTTTTTTGGTTTTAGACAATGGCTGGAACGTGAAGGAACCGTGTTGATTAATGCAATGGAAAATGCAATGATTGTCCTCCTGAACAAACAAATGTTATGGGAGATGGAGTGAAAAATTTTATTGCTATACTTACACAAGCTATGAATCATTCAGGACATCCAAATGAGCAGAGAAGGGAACAATATTCTATTGAGTCCTTCATGAGGCAACGTCCACCGTCTTTCAGTGGGTCTTCTGATCCACTTGTTGCTGAACAATGGATCAATACCACTGAATAGATATTTTGAGTTCTTCATTTTTCTGAACATGATAAATTCATCTTATCATTATATCGTTTGGAAGGTGAAGCTGATCAATGGTGGAATCTTATCAAGAATACGAGGCAATGAGATGAAATTGAGTCCATGGATTAGGACGAGTTCAATAACTTATTTTTCAATAAGTACTTCCCTCATATTCTTCAAACAAATATGGAGAAGGAGTTTCTTGAACTAATGAAAAAGGATGATGAATCTGTTGGTATATACGAAGCGAATTTTACAAGGCTTACAAGGTATGCATCTGGATTTATCATCCAACCTGAAAGTAAAGTTGATCGATACTTTAGTGGCTTGAAACCAAATCTTCGATGGGCATTAGCTATAAGAGACTTCAGTAGCTATGAAGAAATTGTAAGTTGTGCTATCAAGGTAGAAATGGATGTTGGTGTTACTTATCCATCTCATAGTTCTCAAAAGAAACGAAAGATGGAGTTCAAGGAGAAATCTCAAAATAATGGTGAAAAGAAGATGAATGATTCCTTATGCTCAAAGTGTGGAAAGAAGCATGGTGGAGATTGTCTTAAAGGGAAAAGTAAATGTTTCAAATGTGAAAAGGAAGGTTATCGGGCATTTGAATGCCGCAATGATGAGAAGAAAATGTATAATGATACAAAAAAAGGAAGGGATACACAAAATGAACCTACTACACTTCAATGCTTCAAGTGCAAGGAAATGGGGCATTATGCTAATAAATGCCCTAATCAAAGGGTTAGTGTTGATCGACATGAGAAAACACTTAAGGAAAAGGACAAAAGGAAGTCACATGCGATCACCATTGGGGTTGTTGAATATGACAACGATGTGGTGGAATGATTAAATGTTTTTGTAATGGGATTCCAAAATAATGTTGTATATAGTATCGTGGAATAATGGAATATTTATGTATTGGCCTATTGTGGTTTTCAATAATTTTATGGTACCGTTAACCATGGAAAGTGATTGAGATATTTTTGGAAAAAAATATGATATGCGCATAATGAAGGGATAAGGAAAAAATGAAATTTTTTACAGTATTCATGAGCTCATGATTGATATAAGGACTAAGTGATATCATTGTTTGAGTATATAGAATTTTGAGGATTTTGGTATTTGGAAAGTGTTAAATTTTAACTACATACATGTTTTCACTAAGGTTAAATGGGTATTAATTTTTCAAGAGAATACATGAATAAGGCCTTTGAATGTTTGGAATGTGACCAACAAGACATATCTTATGATATATGGGGATCAACGATGGTATTAAATCTCGGGTAATCGTTTTCACTATATTATTAGAGTGTACTGCAGTATTATGGATAAGCCTAAAGATTGGAATGGATTATGTTGGAAATAAATTATTATTATTTAAGGATAGAAGTTTTTTCGATATTATTTATGGGATGTTATAGTAATATAGTTTTAGAAAAAGGACAACCTTCAGGACGGGCGACAACCCATCGTGTTAGACAAGGCTGTGGGAATCGAACCCACAACCGAAGTGCGACGAGCCTTTATCGACTACCACTGGACTACAGGAAGTCCCTGTTTAGTAGAAACTAGTTTTATTATATTAAGAAGTATGATATATGAAGTATAAGTCCATTTTAGGAACCATATATGATTAATCTCACTATATATGGACTTATGTATTTTTTGATAACTTTTTTAACCTTTTGTTTGAGACAGATGGAATGACCCATCATTCTATCACATGATATTCTAACACATCACGAATGACAAATTCAACTTCATTTCTTTAAGAGATGAAGAGTAAATTGTCCAATGAATGACCAACGGTGAAACTATACCAAAATCACGAAAGTATTTCTTCTAATTCCAATTTCATCAACTTTAGGGAAATGATCTTGAAAACCAAAAATGTTGTCCTAGTGCTCTTATATCTGATGAATCAGATGGTACCTTAGATCCTCACAAATTTATGGCTTTGTGATTGCTGGCTTTTCCATAGCCATGTTCTCTTCCACTCTCCATCAGAACATGATGGTTAGATTTCTCTTATATATCCATATTTTCACTTATGTGGAAACCCAATGATTATTTTATTTGGGTAACCATTACGTTTCATACTTTTGTTTTTAAAGATTGTTTTTGGTATTCATTTTTATGATGTGGGTTTCTATCAAAGAAACTTTCGAATAACAAACCAATTATAACCCCGACAAATTTCGAGGGAGAAATTCATTTTAAGGGGGGTAGAATGTAACATCCCGAGATTTTAAGAAAAATATTCTTTTTAATTTCATTAATGTCTTGTTTTTTACGCTACACCAAAAGGTGTTTGCACAACAAACATCCTCGACTTGCCTTGCATTACACGCAATCGCGACCTTCCTCGATAGCGTGTGTAGTACGCAATACTGAGTTTTACTAAACACCGATATGCTATTATTAAAACTAGCCGTTATGAATAGTAATAACCACTTTTTGAAATTTTGTAAATTTTATTTTTCAAAATGGAATTCATTTTTGGATTTGAAATATTGAAATTGGCTTAGGGTGAAATTTTGGTACTTTTCGAATAAATTTCATATTTTGATGAATAGTGAACATTACTAAATTTTAATTAAAAACAACTTTTTTAATTGAAATAATTAATAGTGATAAATTATTAATTTGAGTGGTTTTAAAGTATATTTAGAATATATTTTTACAATTTAATACAATGTTGGTCATTGGATGTAATTTCACATTTAAACCAGTTATAAACAAGTGTCAATCATTTGATAGTTATTATCTCTTAAAAACACGCTATTTGTTTTGACGACGTGAATTAATTTCTAAGTTAGTTAATGTAACTGATATGTTTTGAATTTTGTAAAATAGACATCATTTTTGAGATCATAATATCAAATATATCTTAGGCCAAATTTTTGGTATTTTTCTGGAAACATTCATTTTTTGATGAATAGTGAAACCACTAAGTGGTAGTAAAAAAATGAATTTTTCATAAAACATAATTTTACCGCTTCTGTGAGTGGAATTTCAATTATCCGAAAGACACAGTTGATGTCAGTAAGTAAAATGTGGTTCAATGAGATGAAAATATTTTTTGGTGAATAGTAACTTTTTACTTTTTTTTCCCACGGTTAAAAGTAAATAGGTTAATTAAGGGTAAAAATGATATTATTATTACCCTAACCCATGTCCTAATTCTATTGGATAAGTTTAATTCGACCAAAAACAACCTTAGGAATAAAATATGGCCATTTAGGCCCACTTTGATTAGATTAGGACATTTATTATTATTTAATTCAAAGAAGAGTTAAAAGAGTTAAAATCAAAGGTTATTTACTAAAACATTTTTAATATAGGGTTATACATAAGATAAATTCGATTGAAAATATTTATTAGAAAGATAATAAGATTTCATACATAATTATATTTTATTTATAATTTTTAGACATTATATAAATTAATTAATTTATGACACAATGATGATGCAGTAATTACAAAAATAGTGAAAAATTATAATAATTGATATTATAAATACCCAAATAAATATAATTTGAGAATTTTTATGAATTACACTAAGTTTTGAGGTTATTATGACATGTTAATATTGATTTAATTAACTTGTTTAGAACAAATCATTCTATTATGATTTTCACAAAAATCAATTACTAAATAGTGTCAAAATTGACATAAAATAGTTTTTAAAACAAAAATTACATTATTAATTGTTATTTTATTCCTAAAAATATATGGTTCGGCAAAATGACTTATATAAGGATATATATATTAATAATAAACAACTTGGGGTTCGTTTGGCTTGTTATCTTACGTTTATTAACCTTATAGTGTAAGATCACAAGAAGACACGGTAAAAGTAAAATTATTTAACTTAATGTTAAATCTAAATGATAGGGTTACAATAGGAACCTAAACTTGTCTAAATTCTATTGGATGAGAGGTTTCGATCCATCCCCACCTTAGCTTAAAAATAAATCAATTTGGAGCTATTTAAAACCGAATATGACCATATAGTAACATAATATTTTTAGTTTTCCAAAGGCGCCCCTCTCCTCCCTTATAAACAGACACCTCCTCCCCCTCTTCCTCACACCACATTGAGCCTTCAAGATCGGCCAACCAGTGCCAAATAATCTTCTACGCTTCCTTAGAAACATCCTAGAGGTTCTGGTATTCTTCAAAGACCAATTTTATTGTCTTAAAAGGAGATCTCAAAGAGGCGCTTCAAAGAAGAGGTAATGTCTGTTACCGATTCTTTCAACTTTATTTCTTCTTCCACTTCTTCTTATTAGGTTGTTTCAAAATGAACTAATAACATCAGTATCACTAATATACTGATTACAAATTATATATAATAAGTAATCATGAAATATATGACATAATAATGATACTGTATTAATGTATATATATATATATATCTCATCTACTTAATTCCATTCAACTCAATAAGGAAACGAAAACAACGTTCATGCGTACGTACGACCTACCGTCTCCATGAACGGTGTATTTCTTTCCATTTATTGATTTATTATATATATGTATATTCTGAAAATATATTATATATAAATCATGTTTTATATTCTGGAATTAAGTAATCCTGATCTACGTAATCATATGAATAATTACAAGTCAAAACACGGATGACAAATGAAACAATTTTACCCAAAACGCTCTTTAACAAGGAATTTACAAAAGAACGGGTAATATAAAATCATAATTAAACCATATAAGATATCATAACAATGGGTATGATTCTGGAATAAGTCAATGACATTATTTAAATAATTATACATGAGGTTTGGACACTTACGAAGCAAATTGGACCTAAGGTAAGGGAAATATCACAATCTCATTTTTATCCGAGATTGTTTATACTTTGGAATTTACTGGGGTGTATTTTATCATCCACATCCATGTTTCCTCAATATGTAATATTATTTCCATCCAACTAAAGTTGTTTAAATCCAATTTTACCCTTTAGTGAGTTTTTATTAAAAGATATTAAAGGAATCTTTTGTCGTTTTTCGTACGAGGTACATTTTGACTTTTTCGACAAAAGTACGAGAAGAATGTTTTTTTAACTTATACGGAATGAATGGATTTTTAAAAAATTATTTCCAAGAAGCTTCCTTTACAAGTTTTAAAGTTTATTTTTAATTAAATTCTTTTAGTTTAAAATTGTATGACATGTTAATAAAGGAAAAATGTTTTTGAAGTATAAAGGATATTTTCCTCAAAAATGGAGTTCAAGTGTTTTATAAAAATTATTTTCCATTTAAGATAATAAAGGGTTCTGTTTTTATCCCTATTATTACACTAATTTGATTATGTTTTGATGGAATTATTTTTATGAATTCCTTTATATTATATGAATTGTTTTATGATGTCACAATGTTTAAGATTCACATTTTTATTACATGGGTTATGCTATGATGTATGGTTTATGATTTTGTGGCACACATAAGAATGGTATCCTTATGAGAAGGGTGTGACCTATATCTCCCTCGAATGCATTGGGTAAAGATTTTATATCTCATGAGATAGACATGGCTGGAACGGTAGGTTATAACGGTTTAGTAAAACAGGACTGAAACGAGGAGTGAACTCAGTTCGGAAATGGACTTTGTCCACTAAGATAGTCTTGGAAATGAGTCTTGACTAATAAAAAATGTTCATCTATGATTATGTGTGTATTCCACAAAGTTTCATGTTTTATGTTATGATTATTGGAATTAAATTTCACTACTAGGATTTATCCCATGTTATGATATTATGATCTCTTTTGCAGGTTAAGATTTCCAAAATGTTATGTTCTTATGAATATGATGTGATTGATTTTTCTTTTGTTTACCCTTACTGAGCATTTGAGCTCACCCTTTTATGTATTCATTTCCCCAGGTTGTAAAGAAAGGTTTCAGGTAAGAAAAAAAAGGTCAGATATTTATGGGAGATATTGAAGATCTTTCACCATGATTAGAAGATTACGTTCCCAGTTTCCAAACAAACTAAACTATTACGGTCCTTGTGTGTCTGTTTTTGTTATGTAATAAGTATTATGCAAAAGTAATGTAATGTCCTTGTATGTTATGCTTCGGGTCTCTACACTAATCCCATCAAAAAATATGTTAGGTTGATAGGGAATACATCCTATCAAGAGTGAGATGGGTTTAAACCAATATTTGGATGCTTAGATTGAACAAAAAATATACATCCTATATATCCTATTGGGAAAAGAATAAAAACCCATGAATTTCAAGTTTTATAGTTTAATGACATTTTATAGGACTGATAAAAAATATTAATGTCAAGATATAACAGTGTGTGTGTCGTGAAAGTTGAAAAACAACGGATGGAAATTGACTCACTCATGATTTTCCTAGATCATTCTTGCTAGTATTGTTTATTTGTGTGGGGATTACATGAATGTTTTTTACCATTGTTTTATTTAGAGTCCTCAGTGATGGAAGACCACAATTGTTCATATAAACATTGGAAAAGTTTATATGCATAAAGAAGATGCAAGAACCACATGGGATCACTTTTCGGATAAGTTTTCTTTGTGATGAATAAAACCAAAGGGGTTGTTAAAGCACTTGTTCATGAAAATTTTGTTTTAATGAGATCGTATATTTTTAGAGGAATTAAAAAAAATTGTTGGGTATGTTTATCATAGAGGGGGAGTAGCTTAAAGTAACCACAACTTCTTGAAAATATATTATCTATCTTCTAGAAAAATTATCTTTATATTATCACATGAAATAATATATTTTTATTACTTGTATTGTGTTAGGAACATTGTTTAACATTTTTTTTCAGATGCTTCAAATTCCTAAAAATATCCAAAATCAAATATAGATTCCTCAAAGTGTCTAGATGAGAGATATTTATATGATAGGAATCTCATGAAGGGACTATCATATAGAAGAGTTTCACACATTTGAAACTTTTTTTTAAAGACAACACAAGATAGGGACATTCATAAATCTGGGTTTTCATTATTATCCATCCAAATTCTACCCTTTTTTATCCTTTATCAATTCCTTCTCATTGATTCATCTTGGATTCATTTTTTAGTGTCAATAATTTCCTCCCCTCCCTTAGAATTGGTGACATTGAGGGAATAAATGGATCAGATTTTTAGTAAGATACTCATGTTGGTAATTTTCTTCAGTATTGTTGCATAACTTTGGTAGTTAAAATATCTCCCATAAAACAATAAATCAATGTGGTGACCTTATATGGTAAAATTGATATATCATTGAAATCGATCAAAATATTCTCTTTTCATGGATAGTATATTTTATGTCAGAGAAGTGTGATAATATCCTTGATTTTAATGTAATAACTCATTTATTATAAATTTTTTTTTTGTCATTGTGGTTTTAGAAAAATGATATTTTAATATTTCATCAAGGCTGGCTTTATAGGAAATTTTACTTGTGTTAATTTGACATATCCAATTTTTGAAACACTTCATTTTATATTTGATTATTCCACTCTAATTTCTTAGGATGTCACTACATGAAGCTGAGTAAAAATGGTGAACAATGGGATTATAAAAAGTTATCAGGTTTATCCCTTCTATTAGATTCTAGTGAACCTTCTTAAGACAAACCAACAAGAATAATCATTGTCTATGAGGTTGTCATTGTATGAGATCAACCTGCTATATGATATCACAAATTAACAGACCACCCTCATCTCCCATGACCATCAGTTTATAATATTGATATAATTATTATGTGAAAAACAACTTTTTTATGGTAAATATTATGATAAAACACAACCTTATTATATCTTACTTATTAAGGAAATATATTTTAAATGTTAACGACGATGTGTATGATGTCGAGATGTAACCTCTTTAGTATACCAACATCTATTATGACAACATAGTAGATATACAAAATATTCATACCAAGTGTTGGGACATGTTCAATTGAGGTAAATTCATGTATGAGAGGGTGTGGGGGTATTGGGTATATTATTCATGTGCGATTTTATAGAGATCTTGTAAGGGATCAATCTATATGAGGTGGTTTGGACATCACAATTATATTACTACCACAAACATCACTTTCTCACAAAACTATTGATAAATTGTTTTCCAAAAAAAGCTACCACCGACCTACATCAATATAAATTTGTGATCAACCTATTGGCTCCCTAGATTATTTAATGGATCCCCATCTTGAGAGAATTTTATAATAAATTTATATGATGGTGAAATCTTGGGGGAAATAGAAAAAACCCCACTAATGGTGAAGGTGATGTTGTAGGAAAAGAGGTACATATAATTGAATGATGTACTATTGAATCTATATTTACTCATATGGGAGTTAATCATTATATTCCAAGATATTCCAAAGGGGAAAATGTCGTGGCTATCAAAGCAGTGTTGAGAACTTCACGCATGATGCATGATTAGGCTATACTATTTCCTCTTATAGTAGTTGCAGTACACGGATAAGGTTTTCTAAAAAAAAGTGGGTGACCATTTATATTTTTTTCTAGGATTATTGGTTGTTTTTTTGGTGGATGACTACTTCCAGTCAGGTATACCAACTTTGGGTTGAGACTAGACACCTTCATCATGGTAGCATAGTTGGAGATTGAATATAGGATCTACCTTGTCATTACAGTCATTGTAAAGCAGTAAAACATGATGTGTCACACCATAAGTAATTAAATGTAGAAACATCATTTCCAACCATTCAAATTCATCTATGGGTGTATATTTATGAACTTTTAGGGGAATTATTTCTTTAAAATCATCAACCCTATGAAAATATACTTAAATCCAATTCTATAGATCATTGTTGGGGTGTGAACCTTAGTGGAAGATAGGGTGGGGCCCATTTCCTAGATATGATCACAAGATCTATTAAAAAACACCCCATTTATAACATTGAATGGGTGGTCATGGATTATTTCCACGGAAGCATCAACAAGATGACATGTTTGACAACCATCAAAAGTTGGGTGTTAGGGGAACACATCAATGAAAAAATAATTTCTAATACATACACCTCATTATAGTTAACTTGTCAATTTATCTACCTCCACCAGCTCAAAAAAAGATTATAAACTAAGATTATTCATGAGTACCACATAATAATTATCTGGAATATATTTTTTAGGATGTTTTATGGTAGAACAGATATTGGGATCACCTTGTGGATTGTTGGTTCCCAAACTACATTGTACTAGGAATATTCATAAAGTTAGATGTCCCATTTTATATGGTGGAGTTGGGAAAGTTAGTGTTGATGATGTAAGAATCAACATAAATACGAGGGTGTAAGGGAGGAGGAATATCCATCACTATCAGAGCCTACTATCCAAGGTGTAATTATTCAATGAAAGTGATAAATAAAACATATTTGTGTCCTCATACACCATATCATATTGGTGCCTTTCCAATGGTTGATTATATAGATGAAGGAGGAATAATTAAGTTGGTCTGACAACCAAGAAAAGTATTCAAACCTACTAAGGCTATGCCATGATTATTTATAAGGAAGGCCATTAGGGGAATCATGGTGATCCTCTATTATGGAACTTCACTAAATCCATGATGAAATAAGAAGTGATATAGATATAGAAAACCAAAATGATATTTTATGGGTAATTCCATTTGATTTTGTAATTCTTGATTTTCATCAATTTTTCTAGGTCTCCATTTGTAATCCCCCATAAAAAAATGGACCACATCAATGATATAGAAGAGCTCGTAAAATATTCTAGTTAGGAAACTATTTTAACAAAACTTGTGATGAAAATTCTTCAGGGGTATCCTAAATAATACTAAAAATATAGAAGTTTGCTCAATTATTTTTATTAGAGAATGAATATTAATGAAGTCACATGTAGAAGTGACAAGGGCTAGGAAGAATCTCATTAAATTGGTCAGAATATCACACAGTCAGGATGTTTAGAGATATCCAATTGAACCAAGTGGCTCATAGTTTAAAAAACATCAATTTCATTAGTGTTTTACTATATATGGCACTAAAAATATTCTATGACTTGTGTAGGAATAAGTGAGAGAAAAAACTCCGGGGAATCCCCTAGAGTATATGTAGAGGAGGGGTGATGAGTAACTCATGAGTGGATAAAAATAAAGAGTATTATTTCTTTACTCATTGGGAATCACAAAGTTTTAGTGGTGCAACCTCCTGATTCTATTGGGGAAAAGTGAAATACCAAATATGAACAAGGATTTGGGATTCTAACAATGCACCTACCAAAATTATTTAAATGGAAACTCAATTTTTATTCTCTTATCTAATAATTTAAGGGTCTTTTTATACTGAGGTGATTGATTTTTATTATAGATCCAATATCCTAATATGAGGATCTTCTAACATTGGCCTAAAATTTTCCCACAAATATTGAGGTTCCTCAGTAATGGAGTATGCCTCTACAACCTCTTGTCTCAATATTTTTTTAGGTGTGAAATTGAACAAGTGTTGGCATTTAGGGACTATATTTATAGAAGCGGGTGAATTCAATCTCACAACTACATTTATTATCAGAAAGTATTTATTGTTCAACTAAAAATTGTTTTATTTTTCCGTCATACCAGGTACTAATGTTTGAATTATTGTGGCATTGCTCAACCCCATGTAAGAGAAGGTTTTTGCGAAGACAATGGGTTATAAATAGTTCTTTAATGGATAATGGATATTATAGTGGAGATAGTACCTTAATTTAGTAAGACTCATGATGGTTTTTCTTTTAATTATTTTATGGAAGTGTGGTATATTAATTCTCTTATTACTCAAAAATAGCCTTTCATAATCCATGATGTTGATCCAATATCTATGGAATTAGAACCTAATGAATTCATTCCCCCTTTCACAATGGATTCCATCAAAACAAAGAATGTATCTAAGAATCCATTATTAATGTACATGTAGTTACCTAAGTATTATCTTGATCCAAAATATAAAGTTTATTCAAAGAAAATCATTGATGAGGGAATTTGATAGACCAATGATGTGAATGAAAGAATATTTGGAGCTTCATCACCCACACACTTACGGGCCAAATGGGTAGTTGGATGGGAACTATGTTGTATTGGTTATTGAACTAGGACACTATTGATTTAGACTGTATTATCCTTTATGACAAGTTCCAAAACATCCTATTCTTGTGGGAGAAAATTTAGGCATGATAGGATTACTGTAATAGTTTTTTTGTGGGACAAATTATAGATTCTCTTCAATATATTTAGTAAGAAATCATAATAACAAAAAGTAAGGGAACTAGATACAGATCTTTTCTTTGGTGAAGGCATGGTAAATAAGCCACTCGAGGAATTATATAATAAAGGATGAAGTAATTTTGGTCAAAGAAACATCTATAGTAATTGAGTGATGGGCCCATTAAGAAGATCTCCAAGTGTAGGAAATCGATGTACATCCATAGGTGGATGCTAAAATGGCGGAAATGGGGTAACGTATGGTGGGATACCGAATCCTACCATTATAGGATGGTTGAGATTGTTAAAAATTAGATCAAGAACTAATTTAAGACATTATATATTGAATTATAGACTCTACCTTATGGATGACCCTCCTTGTTGTTTTCAAGGTAATAAAATTATTACTTTTTTGAACTCTCTGTTTTTGATTTCACAATATCCTAATAACATTTCAAAAAAAACTAATAAAGATAATCCCATGTCAGTCAATATTATTGTGAGAAATATGCGATAAGATACGATAATTCATATTATATGAGTTTATGTAATCAAATTGGATAGGTATGGGTCAGAATGTTTCATCAACCACTCTATGATAACCCATAGTGATTGGGGAATCAGGTTGGGAGAGATTTGAAAAGACTAGTTCACCCTACCAATTTTCATAGATGCATATGTGTCAAATGCCAATAGAATTAGAAACATAAAAGAACAAATGGAAGTGGGGAGAATGTAAAATATGACACAAAGAGTATAAATCTAAGGGAATTGGTAGATATGGTGATTGTGATCATCTGTTGACTATCGAAAAGTTGATATTTACTAACATACTATATGGAATGGAAAAAAACAAGTTGCGGATGGCCTCTATGTATCTATCTAAATAGTGGGATTAATCATGTAATTTTAGAGTATGTTTCCCTCATGGTGTGTGCCACGAATCGGAGGCGGGATGAGACTAGGCCACTCTAACAACTCTATATTCCAGAGGGATTCTATTTAGAAATGACATATTTATATGAAATTAAAATTAAATGAAAAAAAGTGATTTTGAAAAAATGTGGATGCTTAGATATATTAAAGAGCTCTAGTTTCATGTCCTTGTCTTTTTATATATTTTTTGGGAATATTAGTACAAATGGAAAGAACAAAATCTGTTGTTTTTTCTTACTGAATACACACACAAACCCCACATGAGACAAAATAATGGTGTTCTATCATGATCTAGTGGATTTTTGTGATTCTTGATGATTTATAGTTTATGGTTATTTAGATTTTGTAGAATATATTACAAGAAATCAAGGTTTCATTGCTTCCTTATATCTGTACATAAGTTTATAAATTTAGAAATCATCATAATCCATCGCTACCTATGAAAATGTATAATAATGTTGTATGAGATCATCATATAAAGATATAATGTGATCCTTAAAATTTGATTGATTATATTTTTGTCTTAATTATTCTATGAAATTTATATCAAGTTATATTAAAATGAAATTATTAAGGGGAAAATAATTAATTAAAATAGGGGTATGGGATAAATTATGAAGGATTGACTCAAAATATATTACTTCTCACAGTCTTGGTAAAGGAAAATTATTGAGAAAAAAATTTATAATTTTACAAACTTCTTATATTTAATTATAATTATATTCCAGAAGATAGTAAAAATCCATTATATTATGAATTTACTAACAAGGATACATTGTTTTTGACTCATAAAGTAGATGAGAAATATGATATATATTTCATAAATTGATTATCTCAACTGGTTTGGGGTTCCTCTAACCATGATCCTCTTGATGATATTTTTGGGATAGGATAGCACCATGTTATATTCCAAAACCAATTCTTATGAAACATGAATTTCCATTAATATGATTATTAATCCATTAACATGAAAGTCCTTCCACTTCTAATCCCTGTAAATGTAAGTGAAAATCTATGCAAGTCAATAGAAGAAACTATCAAACATTAATATATCATTGTAACAGCTGATCTAATGTAACAAACATCAAGAAATGTATAAAAACAATAAAGATACTAAACTATAAGAAAAAATTGTCACAATTTTATAACATCCATTCAAGGGTCTTGGACAAAAGCAATTAAAATTTTTCTTAGTGCATCATAAAGGATGACTAGGGTCAGCTCTCTTGAATATATTTCTCATTCTGGTTCACTTAAATCTTCTAAGTCACCTAAACTACATGTTTTTTTGGTTTTTTAATTTAAATAAAAAATTAAGAATATTTTTTCTGAGTAAGAATATAAAATAATATTAAAAACAAAATAAGTTGAGTTAATAGAGAAAGGACATAGTTTGGATGTTTGGTTTAATGGTCAATCATTATTATACTTTATATGTTTAATTTCAGTTTGATAATTAAAATATGAAATATCATGTTTGAACTAATATTATTTATTTTCAAGTTGTGGAATATCATTGAATTCCTAAGAAATATAAATTACTCCTCATCCTTTAACCAAGGTTATTGACACCCCTTAGTCAAGGATGTGTCATCTTGTAGGACCATGTTAAATCAGATTCATTTAATCCATTGATTATCTCAACTCAAAAATGTTTATAACTGACTAATGGAAAGATGGAAATGTGAATAAATAAAATAATAGAGATAGATTGAGTTGTTTGTCATTTGAGGAATTCAATACATTGGGGACATTTACATCAACCATGCATGCTACTTAGTTTGATCTAAAAACATGAAATTAATATTTAATAGTAATTCAAGAACACCTTCACCTCCCCCCATGAAAATCCTCGAGGTCAGACTCTCATTTCTGAGAGTAATAGATTACTTGGTGGAGTGGGTTGAAGAGGAGAAGAAGAAAAAGGAAATAAATAATTAATGGGGCATAAATAAAATAAAATTGACGAATTTTGGATGAGGAGATAGATATAGATATAATAAAAAATATATAAAATAAAAGAATAAAATTTCTATTTTATAATTAATAATAGACTTACTATTATTATTATTTAAGATTAAGGATGAAAATAAGAAGAAGAAAATTGGGAGATTATTGGCTCACCTCTCTCAGTGGAGATCTCCTATTTGGTGCCTCATAAAGAATTATATGGAATAGAATGGAATGATTTAAGAATTGATAACTCTCCTCATTTTATAGGCCAAACATTATCCTCCAACAATTGTCATGTTTTGGACCCATAAAATGGACTATTAATGTATATCCTCCTTCATTAAATTTTTTTCTAATAGTATCCTCCATTGACCTTTAAAATTTGAGCTTCATTGGCCACCTAATGTAAGAGTAATGAATTTTTTTACTTGCAGTTACTTTTTCTTGATGAAGGTTCCTGGAAGCTTCCTTAAAAATATTTCATTCAAAGTCCAACTTGATTATATCATTACTGCATGGAATTTATTGGAAGAACTCACATTTTAGTCTAAGTTCCATTCCAAGTGGGATCACCTCAATTGGAGTTCTGTAGACATAGTTGTGGTTTCGTTATGAAGGTGGCATCCATGTTGTCCGCCCAATCACTTATTCTACTCCACTAATTTTTTTCGAATCTAATTTTGTATGAATAAACTCTTGGTCATGAATAAAAAGAAAAATACTATAAATCAAATATTCATAAAAAAAATTAATAACACAAATTGGATAAATATTTTAATAGTTATTCCCAAAATACCCTTGAGAAAAATTCTATCAAAAATCCATATTTAAGTAATTTTCATAATTTTATCCCATTTTCATTCTATAATCCAAATTTCCAATTATTTTAATAAACAAAAGTAAATAAATGGTTTGATCATTTAAAACCATAAAAAATATATTAATTAATTGATTAAAAAAATGCACAAGCATTTTATCTGAAAAATACCCTCACACTTAAAATATGTTTATCCGCAAAAATAAAATTTCAACTTGGAAATTAGAGGATACCAATGTAACCAATATTTAAATTTAAATGAAATATAATCAATATTATAAATTTAAAATAAAATATTAAAAAATCCACAAAACATATCAATTCAATATATCATTTTTCCAAAAAAAATGATTTGTTTATGTATTTCAATTATCCCTTATGAAAAATGATTGAACATATCCTTTCATTCATTAATTATACTCAATTCATTATTAATAAAGATTCTAAATCATGATCTACCTCACTTTTGAATATTTTATCTCATCATTCATGATACAATTCAATTGTATTTATAATCATATCATGAGAACATTCTCTTTATCCATATGATTTTATAGGTACTACATTATCCAATTTATAAATACAATAAACACATAAAATAATGAGTAATTGCAATAAAGGATTAAATAAATCAGAGGCTTAAGGTTGATAAGTTTTCATTATTTTAAAATTAATGCTCAATGAGGAGGTTCATCTTTTAATTACAATGCCTGATATCAAATGTAAAAGTGTAATGAAATTATCCCCTTCAAAGTAGCAACACTCTCACCCCAAAACATAAAGTAAAGGTTTTGTTCAAATTAGCTTAATGAATGATTAATGTACCCTCTAATTTTTTTTGCTTTTTTACTTTTTTATTATTTTTTTATAATGTTATGATTAGATAAAACCTCACATCCATCAAATAACCATATAAGGTCAAAATATCAATGGTCTAGAAAATGGTGATTTTAGGTTTTCCAAAGTTAGAACCTATTTTTTTCAATTTTCTAGTTCTTTTTGTCATTTTTTTTATATACATAGGGGAAAACCGAAAATATTACGAAGAAGGAATTCGATAACCTTTCTCATTATCCAAAATAGAACTCCCACACTAATTCCTAAAATGTATATCATCCCTTCCACCATCATTCAATTTACCCCCATACATCAACTATAAAATATCATGAAAATACCCTGATTATGATTTGAGTGCATAAAAATGGATAGAAACATGGTTCATCCTTAAAGAGTTTATTCATAGTCTCTATAAGATAAATAAGTATTGATATAAAAGTATTATTTAAGGATTATAACTTTTCAAAAGATCGCTCAATAATTTTAAATGTTTTTTTTTCACAATTATATCTCCAATAAGTTTTAATATATGTCCCAGAATATGACATGTCATAGGATCAATCAAGAAATATGCTCAAGATAAATAGGAAGTACATGATCTATAAATTCTCCCAGGAATTCGATATATGATTTAAGAAAATCAAATTACGTATGACTAATAATAACATATCAATTAACATGAATTTGATAAAATAAATGTATGATAAATGTTAGGGAAGTTTTATTTACATGTATCAATTAATTTATTCAAATCATGAGTCCTAATATTAATATCCATGATTCATTTTAAAATTTTAGTTCTCTATTTTCCTAATTTCATCCTATCAATATTGACATCTAAAACATGGAATCACAAGATTCCTAATAAAATCATGTCTCATACATTAGTCATGTATTTCATAAATTCAAGTGTGGGCTTGAAATTTAATCTTTAAATCTCAAAACATGCTTTTGGAGAACAAATATAAGGTGTTAAAAAGATAAAAAGTGAAAATCAAATTCCTTTTCCATGAATCTTGGTCCTTATATTTCATTATTTTTGGATTCATTATAACTTCATTAACTTAAGAAATATAATTACACAACTAAGTTTAATGACCATGTCTTTTAATCGAAAAAATATAAATGGAGGGGGATGCATGTGGAACTACTTCTTATGAAATGATATTGACAAATAAATTCATATAAATCATGTAAAGATAAATATTTGTACGATCCCCCAAGTGGACCTTGAATTTTAACACCTTTAGTGGATAGTACCAGGTGTTATCCAAAGTCTGGTGATGGTTGGGGCTTCATTGACATGAACCACAATATGTAGATTTTCCCAGCATCAACTTCTTTGTTCTTTTTTATAGGAGTCCATGGAAAGAATAAACCAGATCCTCTACATTTACAATTAAGTATAGATTTAATTTAGGTGATAGTATTATGTATGGAACCTCCTACTTCGTTGATACATATGGAAAATATTTTTCTCTTTCGATTGGTTGATCAAGATATGAAGCAGCATGTGTCTTTGGTTCTTCAGGTAGAGCCACTAGTATAACTTTATGGGCTTACTCCAATAGATGGTAAATGTCTTTAGGGAGCACGAGGTGTTCCTCCAAAAGTGAAATTATAGGTTATTCATCCTCCTCTAAAAATATAAAAATGTCTATAAATCATTAAAATCATAATAGATGGGAGTGATTTATAATTCAATTTCAGAAAAATCATAAGGGATAGAGTATGAGAAGTGATCAACTCACTGGATTTATTCAGATTCAATATTGAACTCAATAGTAATTTCCTCTTGGAGTATAATTTCTATGTATGGAAATAGGTATTTTGGTTCCTCTATCTTGAATTCAAATTATACAACTTTGTTGGTGTATTCTTTCAGTGGTGGTAGCTCTTCTTCTTTACAAGGATTGCAGAGATCCAGAATTTCCCAACATTTATTCCATAATTTATCAAATTATTATTGATCTCCCCCATTATTCTTAGTAAGTATGTATTCCTCCTTTTCATCCTCAGGTAAGAAAAGTGGTTCATCTTCTGTTTCAGGCTCAGATTCAGGCTTAGGATCAGACTCAGATTGCTCTAATGTTGCTTGGACATATTCATTTATTCAATCCAGTTGGCCTTTTAGATATTTCACCATCTCATTAAGATCTTGAATTTCATACTTGATTTTGTGTTTTCCCACATACATCTAGAAGCTTTCTAGTGGAACATATTCAAAATTATTGGGAGGGAAAGAGGAGTAATCTTCTCATTTTATGGCATTTTCTTAATATAATTCTTGGAAGTACTAATAGAATTCAATGAGTTCTGTAACATCCCAGATAAATAAATATTAATAAATATTTCATATTTATTAATATTTTGAAATTAAATATTAATTTTACTTTAAATGGGTTTCTATGTTTGATAGAGTACCTGATACGCAACAATGGGTTTCTTTGGAATCTTATGTTGCTCACTAATAATATAATATTATTATTTTAAATGATAGTAAATTCTTAGTCATTGTATTGGTGGGAATGAACAAAAATAACTGAAATATGATTATACATGTTTGTTAAATGTATTTACATTCTTCCAATAAAAGTTAGAGGCCTAAAATGTGAATGAATCTAATTTTGAGCATAATTTACATTAAAAGGCCAATTTATCCCCTTTTAATGGTGAACCCATTTTAAATATAATTTTGGTCACTTTAATGCATTATATATGACCAAATAAAATCCTTCTTTAGAATAGGGACATCAAAATTTACTTTGTGTAAATTTTTTGGGATTTTTCCGATAAAGTTCATTTTTTAAGGAATAGTGAAAAATATTGTATTTTAATAAAAAAGTGCCTTCTAATCTAATTTATTTATATGGTTAGATTATCTTTATTGTTGGTTTTAAAATAAAATTATAATATATTTTTACCATTTAATCCAATTATTTTCATTGAAATTAATTTCACTTTGAAATTGGACATAAACAAGTATCAATCTTTTGATATTTATTGTTTCTTAAAAACACACTATTTGTTTTAACAACGGGAATCAATTTTAAAATTAATTAATTCCACATCTATGTTTTTAATTTTTAAAAATAGACATCAATTTTTAATTCATAACATCAATTAATTCTTAGGCTGAATTTTTGGTATTTTTCTGAAAAACTTCAATTTTTTATGAATAGTGAAACCACTTAGTATTAGTTAAAAACTGCCTTTTTCATTTAAATGAAATTTTACGACTTCTGTGAATTGAAACTAGAATATCCGAAATACAAGGTTGTTATCAAGATATAAAATGTTGTTCAATAAGGTGAAATTAATTTTTGGTAAATAGTAAAGTTTGACTTTTATTTACCGCGGTTAAAGGTAAATAGGGTAATTCAATATACAAATGATATGATAATTATTCAAAATTACCTTAAAAATTCTACTAACCTTATTGGTTGAGTCATGGCCGACCATGGGAATCTATGGTCGATTTTGGGACCCCATCGAGCCACTTGGGAGTGATAATGACAATTTAGATTAATTAACTTAAAGTAAAGGCAAAAATGACAAAAGCAAATATCTTTTACTAAATTAATTTTTATAAGGGGTTATATAAATTATCTTTTTGTCTATAAATATTCATTGGAAATATAAAAATATTTACTACATGGTAGTATTTTTTTATATTTTTTTGACATTGAATAAATTAAATTATTCATGACACAATAATGATGATGTATTTACCTCATTAATAAATGTTTTAAATAAATAAGATTATAATGATTAAAATATTACCCAAAACCTGTATAATAAATATAATATGACTATATTTCTACCTTGAGTCTTCCTATATTCGACTATAATGATTTCTAGACATTTATAAATCGAAGACAAGTTTATAATAAAATAATATTTTCACACTTTTTTAATGAGCCCATCCTCCCCCTTATAAAAGGAGACCACTTATAACCAATTCCTCACACCTCTCAAGAATTTTGGATCGTCAAAACTCTTCCAATTTAAGCTCCATAAATCCCTCCCCTCCTCCATGAATCCTTACCTTATGCAGAAGGCACTTCATTAAGTCCTTTGCTTCAAACCAATGGGAGTTACCCAAATTAAAGGTAACAGTTTATCTTAAATTGTTTTCTCTTGTTTTACTTATCCAACCCCTAAAATCTTTTTATTCCTTTCTTTTGTAACAAAACCAGTATACTCAATATACTAGGATGTTGTTATGAGAATTATTATAACTACACTTACACACACCACCATCTAATGGATGAAGAACATAATGTTTCTATGGATGGAAAACTAAAGCCTCACAAAACGATGATTGTTCGATTTACTCCTAACGCTTATCATTGTGGCCATTATGATGGAACTATATTTATATATGATATATATTATGTTTATTATTTCATTATTCTTCTATACTTCCCAATTATATCAAGCCATTATGGTTTCCATAGAGGGTAAATATGATAATCCTATTTGAGGAAGTGCGGACTATCGCCCCCTCAAAGTGATGTGATTCGTTAATGCCTTATGTGGGATGTATAAAGGATGGAGTTAATGATATTATAAATTATATTATACTGTAATTATAATATACCTATGTATCATTATGTTTTATATCCGTTAAAAAAATATAAATAAAGTAGTGTTCATGTGTACGTACGGCTTACCGTATCCATGAAAGGTGAATTTCATTTCTTACCTCAAAATGTTATGTACTATTATAGATACATGTATATACTAGATATATATGATATATATGATATCTAAATCATGAATATCATTCTGGATATAATGGAATATTGACCACATGAACAACATTTAATTATAAGAAGTGCATTTTTGACTCAAGTACCAAATATCATCAAAACAAACATTATTAACATAAATGATTACATAATGTCTATAACATGGTAATAAGTGATATAAAAGGAATAATAAACTTGAAAAAGGTTCTTAAGAAAGTATAATTTAACTTTATATTTTTATTCAGGAGATTAAATAACGACCGAGTCAATTTGGACACGAGGTAAGGGACTTCGTCTCAATCTCCTTTCATTGAGGCATATTTTGTTTAATACACGACATTGTTTTATATGCTTTATAAACACAATTAAATTTTCAAAGGGAATATTTTTCTACAAAGGATTTAAATAAATGAAAAAAATGAATTTTTCTTTTAACATATATGGTGACAATGACCTTTTATGCCACCGCGAGTATTATTTGATCTTTGGCTTCCTCAACAAGTCGTCATGTTTTTAAAAGAAAATAAATACCATATACTATTTTTTGTATTTTGGTATTGAAAATGGTTTTGATAATGGATTTTTTATGTCAATATATTTAAGTGATATATTGTGATTGAAATATGGAAATGTTTTCATTCATTTATATTCATTTTATTTCTTATGATTTTATAATGGTACTTGGACAATTGACGAGTGGTTACATGATAAACCAAATGACGGGTGGTGTCGTGAATACCAGGATGTGTGGTTATGTTATAACCTCTATTGAATTGGGAATGGAAGTCAGCCGTATGGCTATTTTATTTAGTGATATGTGTAGAAGTCGATAGTATGGTTATTCCATTTAAGTATGTTTATGTCTCAATATACCTTTATATGATATGTGTTATTTATATGGGTTTTATTGTAATCTTTTTGTTACAAAGGTTATGTAATGATATTTTATCCAGTAAAGAGTATTTACTACTTTAGAAAAGTAAAAATTATTACTTATGTAAAAGTATTCATGGGTTTCTTGTTGTTTTGAAAAAATAATAGTTTTACTTCTTTGTATATCCCTTATTGAGCATTTTATGCTCATCCCAATTTTTTGAAATGTTTCCACAGGATATAAAGACGAATTGAGTCATGGATGGGATCAAGGAAAATTCATGTTGTCTTAAACATGGAACTTGACGTGACACTTTTTTCAAGAGTTCATGTTTTGTAAAAAATGGATACTTGGTAGAAGTTTCTACTTTGTAATCTTTTGAGACGTAATAGTTATGTCCTAATTCTCTAAAACTCTAAACCTAAAAAGATTCTCAAAGTGAATTATTCATTTAATTCAATATTATGTAATGTTTAAGGTCGGGTCCTTAATATTAGTATCAATGGTCGGTTTGGACAACTTTAGGAGTTAGGGTATTGTTGAATTAATATCCATAAAATAATATATGTTAATATTGAAATAATATACCATTTAAAGATTACCATGTTGCTTCACCTAATATATTTCTATTATCAAAATGGTTTTTTTTCATAGGAAACAGGGCATCAATGTTGGGACGACATCAGGAGGAAGACAACCTTCTAAATAAGCATCCTAAGATGGTTGGAATTGGAACTTAATAGTTTTTTGCAATAATGGCACAATTGACTCAGGCTATAAATGGTGGTGGTATTCATGTATGAGATCATCTAGATCAACTGCATAGGAACATGTATGTAGTGGATCATTTCATGAGGCAAAATCCTCCATCATTCAGAGGATCATCTGATCTAGTGCAAGCTGAAGGGTGGATTAAAGAACTCGAAAGGATTTTTGATGTCAAGGGTTGTTCAGAACATAAAAAGGTTAGTCATGTTGTTTACCGTTTTCAAGGTGAAGCTGATTAGTGGTGGTCAATGGTGAAAAATAGCAGGGGTAGTGAGGAGATTGATGCTCTTGATTGGGATGAATTCGAATGTATGTTTCTCGAGATATATTTTCTTAAGGTGGTTCGTCTTAGGATGGAAAAACAATTCCTAGAATTGAGGTAGGAGGATGAATTAGTGGATGCTAATGAAGCAAAGTTCACTCGACTAGCTAGGTATGCACCAAATTTCTTCTGAGATCTTGATAGTAAGAGAAATTGATTTTACTCAAGACTGAAACCACGATATCGAAGAGCATTAGCCTCTCGTGAGTTCAAAAGTTATGAAAAACTTTTTCGATGTGTGAAGAAAGTGGAAATGGGGTTTTCTGATGATCAAGTGTTATTTGAAAAACAACAAAATAAGAGGTCCAATTGGTAGGAAAAGGGGAAAAAATAATCAAAGAAGCCTGAAGGTAAGAAAAATAAATATCGATATTATGAAAAGTGTCGTAAAAATAATCCTAGAGAATGTTTATCAATGTCTGGAAAGTGCTTCTGGTGTGGTAAGTCTGGTAATACTGCTCGTGATTATAAGGAAGATGATCGAGAAGGGAATGAAAATCCATCTGTAAGATGTTTTATGTGTAATGAAATGGGTCATTTTGCAAACTAGTGTCCAGATAAGAACTCAACTGATGCAAACCAGTCAGACTACTAGCAGAAATCGGTGGTGAAATCCTTTGCAACTACTTTAGAAGATGTTGGCCCATCGAACGAAGTAGTATTAGGTACACTGATTGTTTGTTCAGATTTTTCCAATGTGTTGTTTGATTCATGGTCTACACACTCTTTCATTTATGAGAAGTTTTCTAGTAAATTGGGAATTTCATCTCAAGATATGAATACAGAACTTATGGTAAAATCAGCTGGAGGAAATGTTGAGACAAAAAGAAATTATAAGAACCTTCCTGCCTTTGTGTGCATAAAGAATCTACCTATAAACATTATTGTTTTTCCTCTAGTATAGTTTGATGTTATTTTGGGAATGGATTGGCTTTCTGTTTATCATGCTAAGATTGAATGAAGAGCTAAAGAGGTTTCTTTTCATAAATTTTTACAGTTTGTGTTCAAGAATGAACCATTGAATTTTATAACATATCAGGAAACCAAGAATCTAGTAAAAAATGGAAATGAATGTTACCTTTAACATATTGTTGAAAATAAAAGAACTATTCAGATTAATGATGTTCTAGTGGTAAATGAGTACCTTGATGTTTTTCTGGAAGAGTTTCCTAGAATTATACCTGATCAAGAAGTTTAATTTACTGTTGAATTAGTTCCTGATGCTAAGCCAGTTTCAAAACCCCCTTATCGAATTGCTCAAATTGAACGTTTAGAGTTAGAGAAGCAATTGCAGGATTTATTTGATAAAGGTTTTATTCGACCTAGCACATCACCATGGGGTTATTCTGTATTGTTTGTTAAAAAGAAAGATGGTTCAATGATACTTTGCATTGATTATAGAGATTTGAAAAACATCTCTGTTAAGAATAAGTATCCTTTTCCTCATATCGATGATTTGTTTGATCATCTCCAGGGAGCTCAGTATTTTTTGAAGATTGATTTGAGGTCGGGGTACCATCAGTTGAAAGTAAAGGAAGCATGCGTTTTGAAGACCGCGTTTCGTACTAGATATGACCCTTATGAATTTTTAGTCATACCTTTTGGGTTAACCAATGCACCTGCTGTATTCAGGGATCTTATGAATATAATTTTCCATGAGTTCTTTGATAAGTTTGTGGTTGTGTTCATTGATGATATTTTGGTTTATTCAAAAAGTAAAGAGGAGCATTAAAGTCACTTAAGTGTTATCTTGAAAACCTTAAAAGAAAAGAATCTTTATGGGAAATTTAGCAAGTGTGAGTTTTGGTTACAACACATTTCTTTCCTTGGTCACATTGTCTCAAAAAAGGGCATAACTGTTGATCCTGCTGAAACAAAAGTTGTTGAAGAATGGCCAAGATCGACAAATATAACTGAGATTTTTAGTTTTCATGGTTTGGAATGTTATTACTAGTGATTTTTTGAAAACATTTCATGGTTTTCTAGTCCAATGACTAAGTTAACTTAAAAAGGTGTTATGTTCATCTAGACAAAATAATGTGATGAATTTTTTCCGGAATTGAAAAGGAGATTGGTGAATGCTCTAGTTTTGGAACTACCATCCAAAAATTGTGAGTTTGTTTTCTACAATGATGCGTCGTTGAAAGGACTAGGTTCTGTTCTAATGTATAATGATCAGGTATTTTCTTATGCTTCACGTATGTTGAAACCACACGAGTTAAATTTATTTACACATGATTTCGAATTAGTTGTTATTTCTTTTGATTTAAAAATTTAGAGGCAACACTTTTATAGAGTAAAATGTGAAATATATACTGATCCTTAAAGTTTGAAGTATATTTTTACTCGAAAATAATTGAACATGAGATAGAAGAGATGGTTGGAATTAATCAAGGATTACGATTGCACGATCCATTACCATCCGGGAAAAGAAAATAAAGTGGATGATGCATTGAGTTGAAAAAGTAATTCTTCATTAACTATGTTACGTTTGGAACAAGATCCTCTGGATTTTGATTTAATGAAATTTGGCATAGAAGTTGTTGGTGCAGGAAATTCTTCTGTTTTTTATCACGTGCCAGTGAGATCATCTCTATCAAACATAATAAAGCAAGCTCAGAAAGAAGATAGTGAGTTACAGAAAAAGGTAGAGTCGGTTTAGAAGGGTAAGTTGCCGGAATTTTACATTGAGAATGATTGTGTTTTGAGGTTTGGAAAGATATTATGTGTTCCTTGTGATTCAAAGTTGAAGAATGAGTTGTTATGTGAAGCTAATAGTTCCCCATTTTCAGTTCATCCTGGTAGTACTATGATGTACAGAGATCTTCGAGAGTATTACTGGTGGGATGGAATGAAAATTGATATTTCTAATTTTATTGTGAAGTGTTTGAATTGTCAGTAGGTTAGAGCAGAGAAACAGTTACCGAAAGGAATGCTTCAGTCATTACAGATTCCAGAGTGGAAATGGGAAAATATATCCGTGGACTTCATTGTGGGATTACCTAAGACATCTCAAGGTAATAATGCAATCTGGGTTATTATTGATCGGTTTACTGAGTCTTCTCATTTACTTCCTATTCAAGATTCTTTATATCTAGATCAACTATCTTGGTTGTATGTTAAAGAGATTGTCAGGTTGCATGGAGTTCCCCTCTCCATTGTATCTGATCGTGATCCCAGGATCACTTCTAATTTTTGGAAAGTCCTTCAGAATCCATTAGGTACTGAGTTAAATTTTAGTATAGCTTTTCATCCTCAATCAGATGGGAAATCAAAACAAACAATTCAGACATTAGAGGATATGTTATGTTCTTGATCGATGGATTATATGGGAAGTTGAGACCAACATATTTCTTTAGTTGAATGTTCGTATAATAACAGCTTTCATTCCATTATACAAATGGCTCCATTTTAGGCATTATATGTAAAGCATTGTCGAACTCCAACTTTTTGGGATGAATTAGGTGAATGGAATCTGATGGGACCAGAATTTGTAGAATAGATGGAAAATAATGTTTATTTGATTCAGAAGCACATGAAAACATCTCAAAGCTGATAGAAAAGTTATGAAGATAACAAGAGGAAAGACATCTCTTTTGAGGTTGTCGATCATGTCTTTCTCAAAGTTTCTCTATGGAAAACTATAATGCGTTTTGGAAAAAAGGGAAAGTTGAGTATGAGGCTCATTGGAACTTATGAAATCCTAGTGAAATTTGGATCAGTTGCATACAGAGTGTCATTACCTCCAATTTTATCCCAGCTACACAATGTTTTTCATGTTTGGATGTTGGGAAAGTATATTCCAGATCCATCTCATGTTTTGATCCTAGAGGTAGTTCAGTTTGAAGAGAATATCTATTATGAAGAACAACCAGTCCAAATTCTTGACCGTAGAGAGAAAGTGTTGCGGAATAAGGTAATTCAGAAGGTAAAGGTTTTGTGGAATAACCATATGGTTGAAGAGGCAACAGGGGATTCTGAAAATTATATGAGGGATAAATTCCCCGAATTATTTGATAATTGAATAAAATTGCAAGGACGCAACTTCCAAAAGGGGAGAAGGATGTAACTTCCCATGTAAATAAAGAATAAAACATATTTCATATTTTTTAATTAAATATTAATTTTACATTAAAGGGGTTGCTATGTTCAATAGCATACCCGATAAGCAACAATGGGTTTCTTTGGAATCTTACGTTGCACACTAATAATATATTAATATTGTTTTAAATTGTAGTTATATTATTTCCTTTTTATTGGTGAAAATGAACAAAAAAACTTCAATATGATTATACATGTTTGTTAAATGTATTTACATTTATCAAATAAAATTTATAGGATTAAAATGTGAATGAATCTAATTTTGTACATAATTTACATTAAAAGGCCGATTTATCGCCTTTTGAATGGGAACCCTTTTTAAATATACTTCTTGTCACATTAATACATTCTATATGACCAAATAAAATCATTCTTTAGAATTGGGACATCAAAATTTAGTTTGGGTAAATTTTTTGGATTTTTCCGATAAAGGTCATTTTTTAATGAATAGTGAGAAATATTGTATTTTAATTCAAAAGTGCCTTTTAATATAATTTCATTATACGGTTATATTATCTTTTTAGTTGGTTTTAAAGTAAAATTAAAATATATTTTTACCATTTAATCCAATTTTGGTCATTACAATTAATTTCACTTTGAAATTGGACATAAACAAGTATCAATATTTTGATAGTTATTATTTCTTAAAAACACGCTATTTGTTGTAACAACGGGAATTAAATTTTAAAATTAATGAAATCCACTTCTATGTTTTGAATTTGGATAAATATAAATCAATTTAGAATTTGTAATATCAAATAATTCTTAGGCTGAATTTTTGGTATTTTTCCGAAAAACATCAATTTTTGATGAATAGTGAAACCACTTAGTAGTAGTTAAAAAACTAACTTTTTCATTTAAATGAAATATTACCACTTCGGTGAATTGAATTTAGAAAATATGACATACATGGTTTCTATAAAGAATTAAAATGTGGTTCAATAAGATGAAATTATTTTTTGGTGATTAGAAACTTTTGGATTTCATTTACTGCGGTTAAAGGCAAATATGGTAATTCAATGTAAAAATGATATTATAATTATTCTAAATTACCTTAACATTTGTTCTAAACTTATTGGATGAGTCATGGATGACCATGGCAATCATAGGAAGATTTTTGGACCCCATTGAGCTACTTGGGAGTGATAATGACAATTTAGATTAATTAAGTTAAAGTAAAGGCAAAAATGATAAAAGAAAATATCTTTTAGTAAATTAATTTTTATAAGGGGTTATATAAATTATCTTTTTTACTATAAATATTCATTGGAAATATAAAACTATTTAATACTTGATATTTTTTTTATAATTTTTTTACATTGAATAAAGTAAATTATTTATGACACAATAATGATGATGTATTTACCTCATTAATAAATGTTTTAAATAAATAAGATTACAATGATTAAAATGTTACCCGAAACCTGTATAATTAATATTATATTATTATATATAGACCATGAGTCATCTTATCTTTGACAATAATGATTGTTGGACATTTAGAAGCTGAAGATAAGTTTATAATAAAATAATATTGTCACACTTTTTTAAAACGCCCCTCCCCCCCTTATAAAAAGAGACCATTTATAACCAATTCCTCACACCTATCAATCCTTTTGGCTCGTCCAAACTCTACCAAATTAAGCTCCTTAAATACCTCTCCTCCTCCTAGAATCCTTACCTTAGGAAGAAGGCACTTAAAAAAGTCCTTTGGTTCAAACCAATGGGAGGTACCAAAATTAAAGGTAATGGTTTCTCTTAAATTGTTTTCTCTTGTTTTACTTCCCCAACCCCTAAAATATTTTTATTACTTTCTATCGCAACAAAAACAATATACTCAATATAATAGGAATTTTTAGGAGAAGGATTCTAACTACACATACACACACCTCCATCTAATGGATGAAGAACGTAATGTTTCTGTGGATGGAAAACTAACGCCTCATGAAACGATGATTGTTCGATTTACTCCTACCACCGCTAATGGTGGCCATTATGATGGTAATATATTTATATATGATATAAATTATTTTTATTATTTCATTATGCTTCTTTACTTCCCAATTATATTATGCCTTTATAGTTTCCATAGTGGTTAAATACGATAATCTCATTTGAGGAAGTGCGGACTACCACCCCCACAAAGTGATGTGATTCATTAATGCCTTGTGTGGGATGTATAAAGGATGGAGTTAATGATATTATATATTATATTATACTGTAATTATAATATACCTATGTATAATTATGTTTTATTTACATTAAAATAATAATTAGAAATGAATGTATTGTTCATGTGTACGTATGGCTTACCATATCCATGAATAGTGAATTTCATTTCTTACCTACAAATGTTATGTACTATTATAAATACATGTATATACTGGATATATATGATATATATGATATCTATATGATGAATATCATCTTGGATAAAATGGAATATATACCACATGAACAACATGTAATTATAAGAAGTATATTTTTTACTCAAGTACCAAATATCGACAAAACGAACATTATTAACTTAAATGATTACATAATTTTTATAACATGGTAATAAGTGATATAAAAGAAAAAATAAACTTGAAAAAGGTTATAAAGTGAGTATAAATTAACTTTAGTTTATTATTCAGGAGATTAAAGAATTATCGAGTCAAGTCAGACACGAGGTAAGGGACTTCATCTCAATCTTCTTTCATTGAGGCATATTTTGTTTAATACACAGCATTCTTTTATACGCTGTATAAAAACCCTTGACTTTTATAAGGGAATGTTTTTCTACAAAGAGATTTACTAAATGAGAAAATTGATTTTTTCTTTAAACATATGCGGTGACAACGACCTTTTCTGTCGCCGCGAGTATTATTTTATCTTTGGCTTCCTCAACAAGCCGTAATGTTTTTAAAAGAAAATAAATACCATACACTCTTTAATTTATTTTGGTATTGAAAATGTTTTTGATAATGGATCTGTTATGTCAATATATTTATGTGATATATTGTGATTTAAATGTGAAATTATTTTTCTTTTCTTTATATTCGTTTTATGTCTTATGATTTTATAATGGTACTTAGACATTTGACGGGTGGTTACGTGATAAACCAAATGAAGGGTGGTGCCGTGAATACCAGGATGGCTGGTTACGTGGTAACCTCCAATGCATTGGGTATGGAAGTCTGCCGTATGGTTATTCCATTTAGTGATATGTGTTGAAGTTGATCGTGTGGTTATTCCATTTAAGTATGTTTATGTCCAAAGTTACCTCTATATGTTATGTGTTCTGTATATGAGTTTTATGGTAATCTTTTGGTTATAAAAGGGTATGTAATGATCTTTTATTAAGTGAAGAGTATTTAATACTAATAAAGGTGAAAAGTATTACTTATGTAAATGTATTCATGTTTTACTTGTTGTTTTGAAAATATAACAGTTTTACTTCTTTGTGTATCCCTTACTGAGACTCTTATGTTCATCCCATGTTTTTGAAATGTTTTCCACAAGACTTATAGATGAATAGGGCCATGGATGGGATCAAGGAAAATTCATGATTTCATAAACATGGAACTAGACATGACTGTTTTTTCAAGAGTTCTTTTTTTGTAAAAAATGGATACTGGGTAGAATTGTCTACTTTGTAATCTTTTGAGATATGATAGTTATTTCCTAATTATCTAAAACTCTAAACCTTAAAAGATCCTCAAACTGAATTAATCATTTAATTCAATATTATGTATTGTTTAAGGCCGGGTCCTTATAATTTCTATTTCCAATCCTTAAACCACTAGTTTCTAGAGGGTCACCTTGAAAACATGGATAAGGTTCTTGAAATCCTCCACATTGAGAATTTGTACTTGGGATCCCCTAGTCTATTAATTCCATAATGAAAGACACTAATTTATAGACCAGGGTAATTTAACTAGTAGTTCAAACTTCAATAAGTAATCATGAATCCATGCATAATAATAATAATTTTAATTAATAATGGAAAAAAAATATTTTCTATTTTTATAAATATAGTAAAATATATCTAAAATGTGAAAATTTAATAGGTAAAAAATAAATTATGGGATCCCCACCAATAACGTAAGTTTTTATGCACGCCTATCACAGGGCAAAGACATAAGAAATAAAAAAAAAATCTAGTTTAGCACAGAGGCTGACCAAGGTCATATCTATAGATGAACCTTTTCAGTATGGTTCACTTACTTCTTCTAAATCACCTAAAATACTTCTTTTTCTGGATTTTCAATTTAAATAAAATAAAAAATAATCTTCTTTTCTTATGAATTTGAAATTACAATAAAATCTAAAAATAATGAGTTATTTGAGAAAGGACTGGGTTTTGGGTTTTGGTTTAATGTTCAATCATTATTCTAATTTATATGTTTAATTTTATTTTGATATTGGAAACTTAAAATATCATGGTTAACTAATATTAAATTTATATAAATTATGTAATATAATTGAATTCCTAAGAACACACAATTCCTCATACACCTTTTTTCAAGGTTTATGAAACACCTTTGTCTAGGATGTGTCATCTTACAGGACCTAGTTCAATCAATGGTGTTTCAACCATTGATTATATCAACTACAATTTGTGAAGAAATAACAAATGGGGAGAGGGAAATGTGATTAAATAAAATAAAATTGATAGAAAGAGTTGAATGTAATTTGGGGTAGTCACCACTTTGGCGACACTCACCTCACTAATGCACATTACTAAATTATATCAACAAACTTAAAATTAAACATTAACTAAAATTCAAGAATTCCTTTATATCTCCCTTTGTCCAAGTATTGGGGACATACTCTCATTTCTTAATGTAAGATATTACCTGGTGTAGTGGTTGGAATAGTAGGAGATTAAAAATAAAATTAATAATGAATGATGGCTGAATAAATTAAAACGGAAGAATAGGGGATGAGGAGAGAGAGAGATAAATAAAAAATATAAATGAAAAGAATAAAATATATATATTACAATGAAATTTAAAATAATAATAATATTATTATTAATATCAATTACTATTATTATTATTATTATTGATTTAGAGTGAAAATTTGAAGAACAAAACTGTGGCACAAATTTAAGAATGATTTAATTTATTATAAATCCAAATTATAATTGAAAACTAAAAAACTAAAAAAATAAAAAATATGAGAAGTGGGAGATTTTATGATAGCCTCCCTCAGTGTATATCTCCTCTTTGGTGCCTCGGAACGAATGAGATTGAATGTAACAGAATGATTTGGGAAGGAGGAGCTCTCCTCCTTTCATAGGCCAGAATATGTACACTAAAAGTTATCATGTTTTGGACCCATTAAATGGATGGTTGATGCATTTCATCATTCATAAAAATTGTTCCTTATTGTCTCCTCCATTCACCCAAAAAATAGCAGCTTAATTTTCCACTATATATAAGAGTTAATAATATTTTAGTTACTCTTACTTTTTCTAGATGAAGTTTCCAGGAATATTCCTTCAAAATATTTCATTTAAAGACCACTATGATGATCTCATAACTCCATGAAATTTATGGGAATAAATAACACATGATTCATAGTTCTATTACAGGTCGCATCACCTCAATTAGAGATGTTTCAAAAGGCTTGTTCATCCATTATGAAGGTGGTTTCTTTGTTGTCAACTTGAACACTTACTCAAATTCACTAATTTTTGGGGCCTTTAGTTGATTGAATTAGCTCTTGGTACTAAATAAAAAGTTCAATAAAATAAATCAAGTATTTATAAAAAATAATCAATCAATTAGAAAAAAAATTTAAAATTTATTCCCAAAATAACAATGTGGAAAAATTCTATCAAAATATAGATATATAAAATTTCATATTTTAGCCAATTCTCCTTATATAATCTATATTTCCCATAATTTTAACAAAACATTTAAATACATGGTTTTTTTCATTTAAAAAAAATAAAAATCAAGATTATTTGACTGAATATAAGAACATAACTCGGTTATTTTAGTGATCTAAAGTGACAAACTTCAAGTAAAGCATAAAAAGTGTAAAGAGACTAAAATGTAAGATAAAAATATAGTAATTTAAAACACCCAAGAAACTCGATAGACATTTCTATGTAGGTTGTGATGTTATATAATGTGAACCTATGAGAACTGGAAAAAATATCCCTCCATAGTCTTGTCCATTTTAACTCATCGTTAATGAAGTGTACCTTCTTAACCGGACTAATGAAAATTTTCCCATGATGTTTAAAGACTCTTTGGAATCATAGAGGTACGTACCTGAACATTGGCTATAATATTTTACCTTTCTAACTTCAGTTAAAAACATCAGGGTGTGAAAAAAATCCTTCATGTCCATGACTCATATTCTCTTCAATTCTACATTTTACATTTCTATATCATGATGTTCTCTACATTGGCCATGGTGGGATATCTTGTAAGATCATTCTAGGTGTTGTTCCCAAACTCTAATCATGGAGTGACTCCATATTTTATAGCACAACATGGATCTTATAATCTTTAAAATTAACCATATGTTCTTTCTTGATAAACCTTATGTGCACCTCCAAATTGAGAATGACGTTTTTATATTCTCAAATTCTGAGGTTCATGGAACAACTGATGTAGTCACATCACAAATATCCCCAAAAATATTAAAAATAACCCCTAATAAATTTGTGGGAACTAGAAATTTTTATTCTCCCATTTCCATTTAATGATCGATGTTTCATTTCCTAAAACACCTCTCTTTTATAGTTCCCACATCATACACCCCACATCGAACTTTAAGATATTTTGGATAACCTTTGAAAATATATGGAACTTCTTAACCAAATTATCTTATTCCTTTGGTGTCTACCTGCTCAAAGGCCACATTTCTTCATAATGTACACCGTGAACTACCTATAGTAATTTTACTGATGTCATCCTATGTTTGTATTTATTATCCTATTTTACTCAATAGGATAGCTTGATTATTGAGCATGTTTCTTCCTACTGTTATCCTTGTTTTTTTTGGATTTTTAAGGTTTGGCCCATTTTTTATATTTTATTTCTATTGAATCATTTGTCAAACCATGAATAAGGTGTTGTAGAATGATACTCTTGTTTTTCTAATTTTTATCTTCTACTATGTAATCCTCAAATAACATATCATTTGTTTGTGGTTGTGACTCCTTGGTTATTTATATCTTAGAATATCTTAAATCTAATCACACTGTGGAAAATCCTTTCATGGCATGTAATATATAAATTTTCCCCAAAAAATCACCAAAATCTCATTAAATCACTTTTTCCATAAAAATTTAAATAAATGATCCTAATTTTACAACATTTTATATTTTTATGTCTACAAATCACAAAAAAATGACACTAAAAAAATTAATAATTTATAGGTATTAACCCACCTATCCATGACCACATGAATAATTAATTATCCCCAAGAAAAAAACATCACAACAATAATTTTGAAGGATAATATATATTAAAATGAGAAAAATGTCCTTTTGTAACAATAAAAAGGAGGATTATTTTAAATCCAAACACTTTCATAAAATCATTCCTTCTATGTATCTATTCCTATCTAGTTATTAAATTTTCACTAAAATCCCTCTTATCCTCTATCATCATTTCTTAAATTTCCCTCAAAAATACATACCCATATCCAAACCTACCTTTTAAGAAAATTTCACACGTCACTCAATAGAAATTTTAACTTCTGTTATTATCACTCTCAAGTAAACACACCAATCCATAGGCTTATACGAAATCTCAATATCCAAATTATAAAAAACAAACCAAACAAATAAAGAGAACATTGTATTAAGGTTTAGATGAATTTAAGCCTAATGGTATGTGTGTAATTATGTGGAAAAATAAACTCAGAAGCATGAAAATGAGGATTCATTTCTTAAATCATAAAACATGATATTTAACATAAACATCAATGAAAATATATTTTATCGTAATAACCCCTGAAAAATAAAACTCCACCAATTCATTATCTTGAATATTTTAAAAAACTAGCTTTAAATACAACATGGGATTTCTTAAGGGAATTTCAATTTATTAGTGAGTGGTTTATTTTTAGAACCAAGATGTAGGTAGTTATTTTCTTCATTGAAAAATATCTAATGGATGTTTTTATATTTGGTTTAATTCTTGGTGGATTCCTTGGGTACTTATAAGGATTCCTAAGTAGTGTTCGAGGGACAGAGCTGCTAAAAATATATTAAAAATTCATTCACATTATAATCATACAATAACACCAATAATTACCTTTTATGGTTTGACTTTTTTCCCTTAAATCGAGTATCTAAGAGGTGTATTTATTTCCCTAGAGTATCCATGGTGTGAATTGGGTTTACACCCTAAAAATTGAGGAAAGGTCTACCTTCTACCAATAAGTGAATTCATGGAGTGTACATCCTATTAACACCATAAAATTATGCTATATTCCTCCTTTTTTCAGGGGATTTATTTTTATTTTTCTATAATACTTTTCTGGAACCCTTGGGGATTTTCTTTGCTTTTGGTCGACTGAATGAAGAGAATATAGACCTCTATATCTCTGCTCCTTCAAATTTTTCCACCCTTCAATCAAGGTGTTTTCTTAATTATCATTGTTAATGTTGTAGTGATTATATCCACCCTTATCCTCATTTTTTATCTTTCTTCGTTATTCTAGATTTTGGGTTTAACTAGATAGGGATTTGGATGGATACTTTTTAGCAGAGCATGGTGAAATTGAAACGCACCTTGCAGATTTTATGCGGGGGGGGGGGGGGGGGCTCGAACATGTTGTCTCATGTGGAGGAAATCAAGTCATTATTTTTTCATTCTATTAAAAATTATTTCTAGGTGATTTCATTTTGGATTTAGATATTTTGTGTGGCTTCTGCCTAGTTATATGTTTGGAGTATATCACACCTCATTTATTATAGTTTTATAACCATGGAGTTGCCTAGTGAGTATGGTATCAGTTATTACAATTTGGGTTTTTGGGTTAAATTGTTAAATTGATTAATTATTGATGTTCAGGTATGATGTAGGTTATCATGGAATGTGTGAAGGATGAAATGAGTTCTGGATTAATTATAATAATTTTTTGGTAGGTGGTTTACTTTACTATTTCCCTTTAAATTTTGGTGTTTTTATATTAATCTATGAGAATTAGTATTATCTTCCATCATGTTTTATGGCTTTGTTGTTATGTTGTAAGGTTGGGATGTTATTTTTTTATCCTATGATCTAAAATATAATTAATAGCTTGATAAATTGTTCAATATTGTTTCCCTATTTAAACGAGTTCTAGTAACACTCTTTATGGATTTCATGGTGGAATGTGTTAGATTTTAAATAGAAAACAATTACATTTTGAAATTTCATTATTAAACATGGGGTTTGGATTAATGGACATTTGTAATATAAAATGGGCGATTTTTAAATGGGTTTAAAATTTTATTCCAAAATAGAAATTAATGTTTAAAGGAATTACTTAGAGGCATTTTTATAAGACTATAACATGAGTAAAAAGAAATGCAATGCCTTTTTAAATGGTTTGATGGAGGTAATTGGATCCGTTTTTAGGAAAGATAGAATGGATTGTCTTGACTTGTTTATTTAAACATGAGTGTAAGATACCGAATTTACTAAATAATGTGTTATTTTTATGTTCCCTTATTATGAGTGATGGATTTATTCTTAATGCATGATAATACATGTTTTGCGTGAAACTCTATTAAAATTAATCTTTCAGTATCAATGTGATAAATTGATACATATTCATGTGAAGGATCCCTTTCTTGGTCAATATGGGTTTTTGGATATGATTGACATGATGGATTATATACCAAGAGACTAGTCCATGGGTGATAAGAATTTGAGTTAATTTGGGGGGAATATCCGTTATGTGTGACACATGTCTTCTGCTAGGTGATAAACACGAAGGGGAAGAAGGCTATTATGTTCAAACGATACCTTGAGTGAGAATGGTTGGGTGATGGTATTATGACCTTTAATTAAGTAGGATTTGGTGGTGTTGGTGGATCTTTCCATGGGTGATCATGTATGGGTGAAGGACCCCTGATGAAATGGATGGGTAATGACATGAAATGAGATGTGGATATTGGGCCAAACATGAGTGAAATGGGATCGGTCGAGGCATGTGGACATATCCCCATGCCTTGATTGTTTAGGTATTCAGTCAAGGTTTTTTATGATTACTTACCCAGACTCTTTAGGATTGCGATGTGACTTAATAGATTCTTTATGTATGACATCTCTTGAGTGAGAAGTGATGGTTCGAGGGTTTATCATGGAAATTTACCCAATAATTTCATGTATTGATTGAGGAAATAATACGCAACCCTTCACTAGATCTTTTGGTATGGGTTAGGTTGTGGTACAATGGGATTTCTTCTTTATATCGTGGAGTATAATCGGGTAGGTTGAAGAATTTTTTCTCCTAGTTAACACATGAATACATTAGTTTTATGATTATATGTTGATTGTGTATTAAGTGTTCGTGTGGGTATATTTCATATGCATGAATGAACTACTTTTATATGTACTACATTTACATCCATGAAATAATTATAGTACATAGTATTTTTGACACATCAAGGATTTATATTAGGGTATTGGACCCACCTTGTACTTGAGTACATGACATAGGTCTCTATTTACAAGGATATATATTTTTGTTTTCACTTAAGACATACATTTCCTATAGATTTGTACATGTGGTATAAGCCTCTTTGGTCATGGTGGTTGAGGATTCAGTGGGAAAATTATGTTAGTTGGTTCAGAGTCCAGTGTATTTTTTAGATACTATTTAACATGTGTACTATAAAAACCTAAAAAGTTTGTTTAAAACACTAATAATCTCAGTAGCTTTTATAACATTGAAAACTGGTCTTTAAGAGAATTGTGTTATATTATAAAAATATTATTATATAAAAATTATCGCTGTAACCTAGATATGAAATTGGTGAGTATGAATATGAGAAACCACATTATGATATACATATATGAATATATATATATATATAATGTTCATACTCAATTAAAATTTATTAAATAATTTTTATTAAATAGGAACCCTATTTTTTGTGAAGTTGCATTATGCTTCAAAAATGTATCTTCTTCAAAAAATATTTTCATTCAATTTTATGTGTAGAAATTGTAATTAATTTATATAAAATTTCGAAATTTTATTTTATAAAATGAACATAAATTTTTAATCCAGCATATCAAAAATAAATTATTGACTTTTTTATTTTCTATAAATGTTTTATTTTTTATTGATTACTAAAAATAAAAAAAATTCAAATACTGTCACTTCATTGCATTAATCCAAGTAAATTGAATGTAATATTTTATTGTGGAATTAGTATTAATGTGACACATGTTCTATTTTATTTATAATAATTTAAATAACTTCACGTGAATCATCATTATTCATGATTTTTATATTAGTTATTTTTTAGGTGTAAAAACCCATTTTTTCTAAAAACACTTTTTCATTATGTTTTATGAAATTATATTAAAATATACTTTTGAAACTTCTAGGTATTGAATCCTGAAAAATTTATAACTTATTTTGGAATCATGGGGTTTATTGTTTTTAAATAGTTCACTTTTTTCCATTATGAATAATAACCATGGTAAATATGTGTCACCTATGAAATGGAAAAAAGGATAAACTATAGCTATATATATGAGATAAGACTTTTAAAAGAAATAACACTACCCTTTAATATATTTTATTATCCTCTTTAAATAATACCCATCTGTTATTCATAGTTATGATTTTTTTTCTATTTATCTTTAATAGGAACATATATATATTATTTTAATTGTATAAAAATATAAAATTTCAATCCATTTTTTTAAAAAACACTAATATATTTTCATGGTGATAAAAATAGATTATATTAAGTTATAAGTGATTATTTTAAATATTATGAAATTATTTATAAGATAGTAATTTATTTTTAATTTTTAATGATGGTATAGTTACCTTGAATTCTTACACAATGCTGACACGGTTCTTGTGCAAGAAGAAGAAAATTTTAACAAATAATTTCAAAAATCATAAAATAAATAATTTTGGGACGAATTGTGCTCATCCCTGAATTATAAAGGTAAATCAAATTAGTATTTGTTGGTGAAAAACTTTATATTCAAATTACATACATATCCTGATGTGTGTAAATCCAAATATGTGAATGGGACTTAAAATGACATCCATTATATTATATATTAAATAATATATTATTAAATAATTTAAAAACAAAAAAAATTGAATAATTAAATGGGGGTTGTATATCATGTAAAATTTCATCCCTTTATAAATTGGGAGATAATTTTAACCTTATAAGTATATTTATAACCCTTAAAAACTGAAAATTTTGTTACTATTTTTAAAGATAAAAAGGGTTAATAAGGGGTTAAAATTAAAAGATAACGGTCAAAATGAAATAAAAACTTATAAAAATACTATTTTATGTGTAAATTTAGATCTAATATCATATTTCCTTATTAATATATTCAAATTTGGATTACTTTTCCATGAATTTTACTTTAATATATTTTAATTTTTCAAAAAATTATAAGAATGACCTCCCCCCCCCTTATAGTAGTACACCCCTCCTCTATCATTATAACACAACATTGATATACCTATATTTAAAGAAACCTACCCAATTATCTTCAAAAATCACTGACCACAACTTAGAGGTTCTTTTATTATTAAAATTATTTTCCAATGGTCCATGAGAATGGATCTAATGGTGGTTTACTAAAGAATGTATAATCATCATACCCAAACCATTTAATTCTATTTATTATTCTATGAAATAATAATCATTTATGTTCATCATAAAATAATATATTTAGTGTACAAAATATTCTTAAATTTTATTTTGATTATGAAACCACCATTATTTACCATATTTTCTATCAAATGGGATGTGAATGTATCACTTGTGTATATGTATGGACTACTGCATCAACATTGAGATATAATTCATTTTCCACAACCAAAATTCCTGATAGATTATTATGATGCATTTAATTTATATATTTGATATTTATGATAAAATTATGGTTTTGAAATTACAAAATAATATTGATCTTTCTTTCATTCTTTTCATTAGAAAATGAAAATAGTGTTCATTCATATATATGACTTACACCTCCATATATGTTGTAATTCATTGTTATATCTCATTAGTTTATGGATAATTTTAAATATTTATATAATGAATATATAAGATCCTTATATCATGATTAAAACTCTTTATATGACATAATAATTGTCAACTTATAAGGATGAGAATAACTTAACCGAAACATCAATGAAAAATGAAATAGTTGGCACTATGAAACAACAATTTTAATAAGGTATTATTAATAAATAGGTGTTGAAATATTATAAGTGGATCATATATGATATTATATGTGTGAAAATAATTCTATTTTAAATTTATAATAAATTTTAATTTATGAAACCATATTTTAGATCACTTATGAAGAATGTAAAACTTGTGGTAAGGGTTTCTCATCTAACTTGTATTTCTATGAGACATATTCTATATTCACCGCTTATATCTTCCATGTGGTGTATATAATTCTGATTGATATGGTATATCATTAATCAAATTATATTAATGGTATATAATGTTTCATTGGATGTTATTTATTTCATGGGTATCATGATTCAATGACACCATTGATTTAAGGTATTTATGATTCAATCTGATTTTAAATAGTATTCTTTATACCTGAATTTCCATTGAGTAAAATTATATAATCCTTATCTAATAAAAAATATTAATTATATCATCCTTCAGTTATTCATATAATTTAAATTAATATTATCATTTTTCTCAGTTTGGTACTTAAAATAATAAGGAATTTTTTTAAGAAAGACAACCTTTATTTTCTCTTTATTAAGTAATATATTTATTTTATATACATGTTTTGTAAATATATTATAGAAATATTTTTGGTATAATTATATTGTTATTAATTTTTTTCAATTTTTAAATTCCATAAAAAATATAAAATTATTATTCTTTTCATTTTTTAAATGTTTTTCTTTTAACTATAACAAAAAATGTGAAATGAATCTTCTTTTTAAAATAAACGGAATAAATGGAATTTACTAGTGTCTGGACTATTTAAATCTTGGATATTCTATTATAGTTTTCCATGGTCCATTTCAATGATAAAAATTTCCATAATATTTTTGATTTTTTTATAATTTAATAAGTTATTTTAGAATGAAAATTGTGTTTTAATCGATTAATATTCTAGTTATATTTTAAAGGAACTTTCCATCTATGATAACATTCATTGATGTTACTTATTCATTACTAGGATTATGAATCCATTATTCTATCCTTATCATTAGTTTTATGTTTTTTTATTATGATGATGAGTTTTTTTAAACCCATTTATTTTCAATGGAATATGATATGATGATTATAAATATATATGAAATATGTTTCTTTTGCATGGGTTACGATATAATAATATGATGGATGTTTTATGATATTATGGCACAAATATGAATGGATTAAGATTATATGACAGGTGGAACAAGAATAATATATTCCTATATTTCATTGGTTAATGATGGATATCTCATGATATAAGATGAATTGGAATAGGGAGTGAACCAAGTAAAATAAAAAAAATATTTCCAACATGATAGTCTTGGGAAGGAACCTTATACAACTAGAAAATATCCATATACCAATGTTTTTTATTAAAACCGTGGGCATATGTGTGGCCTATACCCATGGTTCATGAAAACTGTGGGTATAGGTCACCTATCCCCACAGTTTTGGGAGAAACTGTGGGTATAATATATTTTTTGATGACCAATACCCACAGTTTTCCCAAAACGTGGGTATATGTGTTTCTTTCAAGCCCTGTACCAACTGTTTTAGGAAAACCATGGGTATAGGGTTTTTTGTAGACCTATACCCATAGTTTTACAAAACCATGGGTATAGATTTAGCGTGGAAAAAAATCTGTGGGAAACAAAAAATATTTGGTGGGAAAACCTATACCGAGGGTTTTTTTCCTATACCCATGGTTTGAATTAATATATTTAAAGGGATAAAAGTATTTAGACAAATTAACTCGGTAGGACGGTAGGTGAGGTGTTCATTATTACTTCCAGGGGTTCGAGGATCGAATACTGCAGAATTTTTTTCTGATACAGTGAGATATAATAATATATTATACTTAATGTAGATATATATAACGTAAACCATCGTAGATGTGTTGGTTAGCCGTGGAAGATTTTGAGATAAAGATCAGGGTTCAAAACCCGTAGCCATATCACCTCTTAATACTGATATATATAAAAATATTTAACAAAGTATTGATATATATATTCAAAATTTTCATAGCTTAGTGGTGAGACACATCTGCTGAAAAGAGTAGGTGATGGAGGTCCCATGTTCAACACTAGAAAGTTCCATTTTTTGTACAATTAATACACAAGGTTCTAAAACTGTGGGTAAAGCCTTTGACAGCGTGGAAATGGGTATGAGGATTTGATAGTGTGGAAAAAGAAGTTATACCCATGGTTTCTAAATCCGTGGGTATAGGCTTGTTACCTATCTTGATCCCTCATTCACCAATGGTTCCCAAAACCATGGGAATATGTCATTTTCTCTAGTAGTACTGACTAAGAATATGATAGAATGGGCAGTGAAACCGAAACACTATGATTTTTTTGGTAGTGATCAATGAATAAAAAAACTATTTTCTATAAATATTTGGCTACTAAAAAAATATTTCTTATTTTTATGATATGTTCTCATATATCCCAATTGGTTTTTGGTGATTCCTCACACTTATGAATTCTGTCTCTTTTTATAAAAATAATTATTCTATGATTTATGGTTAATTATATTTTATTGATTACCAAGGATTATCATAATTTATTATCATGTTCTCATACCCTTATGAATAACTTATTATCACATATAATCATTGATTTATATCTTTTATTTTAACCCAAATGTATTATATTTCCTCATCATTTCTTTTGATTCCTTTACCGTAGTTATAAAAATAGGGTTTAAGTAGTGTCTGGAAAAGGAATGTACATTGTGATAATATATTTGTGAGATATGATGAAGATATCTAGTGAAATAATATTATTATGTATCTAGTCTCTAAATTTACTAAAACTTTATAGTTATTATATGGATCTTAGTTATATTTATATAATAGTCATGTAATAGGATGTAATATTTGTATGAAATGTATGTAAATATAGAGTTGGTATCAAGGAAATATTTTTTTAATTATTGGATTTTAGTCTTATAAAGCATTATTAAAATCCTTATGGATAATTATAATTATAGTATAACATCATAATGTTTTGTTAAGGAATATATTATGTGGTTTTCCTTGAAATACTTTTCAATATAGATACTGTAATTGGACATATTTTTGAAAAATATGCATATAAGGGTAATAAAATTGAAATGAATTGGTTGAGTATTTATCTGCATTATTCTAGTGCATAATTAATGGGATCTAACTATGCCCCTATATTTTCACTTCTAGGAGATATTATTAAGTTAAATCACATTTTATTTATGAACCATTATCAATTAATTGAATATTTGATAATAATTAAAGTCTTAGGATAAGAATTAGGTTTCATATATTGAAAATAAGTTGTTATGGTTTATATATCCAGTTAATTATTTTTCATGATAACCAAATATGTTTTTTATTTCTCACACTGTTCATTTTTGTATTAGTCAATGATAGGAAACTAGAGGATTCATGGTAATGTTAAATGTGATGGATATTTGAATGATTTCTTCTTGAGAAACCAAATGAATTGAGAGATATAACATAAAATATATTAATTATCCTTAATAAACTATTTCATTATATGATTATAAACGTCCACTTGGGTTATATTAATGACACAACAAACAAGAGAAAATAGTGTTTCATGGGAGTTTAGTTTATGAAGACCATAGTGGAAAGATGATTAATCATCCTACATGTCGAAATGCGGGATGAAGAACTCATGGGAATGTCAAAACGGAATGAGAAGTTGATATCATTGTGTAAAATAAGGGATTATATAAATAATTTAAAAGTAATTCAATGTCATATATGTGGTTTACTTGCTCAATTTATGATTCAATTCCATATTCAAATGGATAAATCCTAAACAAATAAAGGGAATATGTTTTGTTGATCTTTGAAGTGGAATGATTAGCATGTTTTTGAATTGGGATTCAGTAATTTCATTATAGATGTGTTTTATCAGTGATATTTGACTTATAATAATCCTTGAACATATAATTCACTATTATAAAAAAAGTTTTTCATTAAATATTTGAAATCATATGTTCAATATTTCTGATAAACAAGAATAGTGGTTTAGAGTTATGGTGATATTTTTTTGACATCACATGATTGATAGAAAGATAACCCCAAATATGTTCCTAATTTGTTGATAATATTGTTTAGTTGAGATAAATATATTATTTTCATGGATAAAGTAAATGTAATAGTATTGGTGACAATGATATTGGTTAGTGATATGATGAAAAAGTGACATAGGTCATCATTGAAGAAGTTTAAATCATTAAAATTTATGGATTACATTAAAAAGTTTGTAAATTTATTTGATGAATAGATATAGTGTTATGTTTTTCAAGTATATATACGTTCAATGAGGTTTTATGGTTATTCAATTTGTTATATTGTTTTAAGACAATATATTATCAAGGTATTCACATGTTTGAGTACATAACGTTATCTTATAAATCATATTTCCTGGGAAAAAAATGTTAAAGTTGATATTAAAAATAATGTGATCAAGGATTTTGGGTTTTTAGATTTAAAATTTTCCTATATATTTTAGAGGATTATTAATATTAAATATATTTGGAATGGATTATATTTAACATTCAGTGTTATTTTGAGGTTTTAGAAATTAATGTATTATATTTTTCAATATTTAACAACTTTTTCTAACCATTTTTCTATTGGTAATTTTTTAGAAACATAAATAATGACTTTTTAATTTTTTTATAGATATTATTATACAATAAAACATATTATTATTTATTCAATCATTAAAATTTCATCTTGAATATTCATTTCCTAGATTAACAGATAAAGTTGAAATTGATCCAAACATTACAAATTTATGGTATTTAAGTAATGAAATGGAAATAAATAAATTATATTTTCATGTGTAGTCTATATTGATAGTAAAATAATCCATCAACATTAGGGAAATGATCTTTAAATAAAAAATGATTCGTTTAACATTATTTTTTTGGAATTGAGGGTCTTTTCACCCCCAACTTATTTATGGTTTCTTGGTCATTAATATTATCATGACCATGTTCTCTGTAAATCTATATTATTCCATGGATTATATTTTTATCCCCCATATATATATTTTAACTTCCCAAAATATTTCTCCTTTGCTGGGAACTCATTTATTTTTTATTCAAGGTAACATCTATGTTTCTCACTTAACATTTCTAGAGGTTGTTTTATTATCCCTTTGTACAATGTCAGTTTTCAGTAAGGATATTTTAAAATATTGTACCATTGATGAACAACATAAAATTGTGAGTAAAAAATTTATTTAAGGTGATATAATAGAACACCTTTGAAATTTATTATAAAATAATAATAATCTTGATATCATACATAACACTCCACACTATTAATTAAGCGAACTGAGATATATTATAAAAATATTATTCTTTTAAAATGATCATTGTAACCTTGTCCAGGAATCAGTGGTTAAAAATATGGTAAAAAAAATTATAAAATATATTTATAATTTTCATTCTCAACACAAATTTATAGAATATTTCATAGTAAAAAATCACTCAAATTTTAGTGAAGCCATTTTATGTTTCAAAAAACCATTTTCATAAAAAACGAATTTAATTCAATTTTTTAAAATGAAATTATAAATAATTTCTTAAAATTTTATAAATTTTATTATATAAAATCATCATAATTTTTTTAAAAAACATATCAAAATTAACATATAGTAAAATTTTAAGATGTTTCTAAAATTATTGATTTTTTAGTGAATTGAGAAAATTATCGATTTTTCAAATACTATCATTTATTTTAGTTAAGTTAACTATATTAACAGTCTTATTATATTATCGATTAAATCCTAAAGATAAATACAATCAATTTTATTTAGATAAATCTAAATAATTCCATTTTATTCATCGATATTCATGATTTTGATATAAGTTAATTTTAATGCTTAAAAATAAATTTCTCTAAGTAGTATTTCCATTGTGTTTTATGAAATTATATTAAAATTTATATTTTCAACATATATATATTAAATATTGAAAATATTATATCATATTTTTAATCATGAGGTATAACTTTGATAAATAGTTCCCCTTTATTTTTTTCTCGATGAAAAGTAACCACGGTAAATATTTTTCATATCTGTATGGGTAAAAATGATAAAACATGGTTAAAACTATGGGATAAGACATTAAAATATATCTATAAATTGTTATAATAAAATTTTATGAGTGGGTTTCAACAATAATAATCCATGACTATATGTTATGGAAATTTATTTGCCTTTTTCATTGATAATGACTCATATTTGTTTATGTAAATGAAAATAAAAAAAATCCACTCTCTTTTCTTTATGAAACCCCAATAATTTATCATGGGGGTAAATATGTTAAGGATACATTATAAATGATTTTTTAGCTACTAATAAGTTATTTGTATTAAATTGATTTTTTTTTAATTTAATTTATGTTATAATTACCTTAAAATATTACACAATGCTGACACACTACTTGTGCAAGCAGAATAAAATTTTAATAAATAATATTAAAATACAATGAATAAATATTTTTTGGATGAATTAGTGGTGACATAAGTTTTATGGGTAATTTTAATTTATAATTTTCTATAAAAGAGTATATATTTAAACTCTATACTTTCTTTGATTCCTTTAATGTCAAAATATGTGAATTGTTTTAATAATGACTTTAATAAATATTTAATGTTAAATAATATATTTTTAAATTATTAAAAATAAAATAAAATATTTAAAGAGGAAAAGGTGGATAAGATATAGATTAAAATTTTAATCCTTTACTATTTACAATATATTTTTTCCTTATAATTAAATTTATAACTCTTAATGATTGAAAATATGTTTCTTTTGTTAAAGAAAAAAAGGGTTAATAGGGGATTAAACTAAAGATATAAGGGGTAAAATGTAATAATCATTATATAAATCCTATTGTTTATATATATATAAATATATCCAATTTCATTTTTAATTTATAATTATCCCAATTTGATACCAATTTGTAACACCTTGTGATTATATGATATATTTCTCTTCAAATAAATTTAAATTATTTGATAACATTTGATACACACAATACTAAGTCTAAATTAATCATAGTATAGTATAGCATTATATCCTAGCAGTTGTTTTTTCATAGTTATATTAATTACCATATTTTTAATATTATGTATGATGTTCTTAGATGAATAAAATATATTGACAAATAAGCACTCAAATTATTATTCTTTTTCCTCAAAAATAATTTCTATGGATTTTTATGAGAAAATACTAAACCTAGTTTGTAATATTTTTATAAAATTTATATTGGAAATTTAAATTATTTTTTGAAATAATTATATCTAAATTGACATGGGATAAACATCGATATTTTTCTGAAATGATAAATTTTTCACTCAACAGTGAAAAAATACAATTTTTTAAAATACATTCATTTATTTTTGATTAAATAAAATAATTTGAAGGTTCCATATAAATTTTTATTTGGAATTAAAGTTAAATATAGTCCATTTTATTTATAATAACCTTAATAATTCCATGTTTATTGGAAAAGTTCTTGATTTGGACATAAGTTCATCTTTATACAAAAAAATTCATTTTTATGAAAACTATTTTTCATTTCTTTTTACGCATTTATATTAGAGTTGATTTCTATCAAATAGAGATATTGAATATTGAAAAATAAATACCATATTCTGAATCAGAAGTTTCAAATTTGGAAAATATTTCCATTTAATGTTTTTCATTATGAATAGTAATTGTGTCATATTTGTCACCATGCAAAGGGTAAAATGGGTAATTCAAGATCAAAACCAAGAGGTAAGATCTCAAAAACAAACCAAAACATTAATTTATTTAGTTTCATGAATTCAAAATCTACCATATACACCAAAAATTAAAATATCGATCTTTTTTTTGTCATTTTACCTTGAGAATGAAATTTATATTCTTATATATATTAAAAATTCCAAAAAGTGACACAATAAATTTAATATCATAAAAAAATTAAATAATTTAAAAAAGTGGTTAATATTAGTTATAAATGTTTTTTTAAATATAAATTAATTTTTTTATCATGATAATTTATTTCTCAATTTTAGTGATGAACTAATTACCTTATATACTTACACAACATTGACATAGTACTTGTACAATTAATAGAAAAATAATGTAATTTTTTTATGAAGACTCTAAAACTAATATTTTATTTCTAATTATTAAGCCCCATTAATTTTATAGTTCCACATACTATATTATATATGTTTCAATGTTTTAAATTATAATTAAATTTTTTTCATGTTGTATTCAAATTAAAATTATTTGAATAGTTCTTAAAAGAATATTAATAGTATTTTATGATAAAAAATATTTTTGTAATTAATTTAAAAAACAAAAAAAATATTTAAAAAGGAAATTTAGGATTATAAATGGTCTAAAATTTCATGCTATTTTCATTTTTGAGAAACTTTTTTCCATATATGTAAAACTATAACCTTTTGATATTAAAAAAATTCATTACCACAGTTAAGATTAGAATTGGTTAACCAATGCGTGAAACAAAAGTACGATTTAAAATTACACAAAAACCTATCTAAATTTCATTGGTTGATGATATTTAAAATTTATCCTCTTTTCATTCACATTTATAACCTTTTGGACGTATTTTGATTGAGAATAAATTAATTATATTTTAATCTTATATGAAATCTCAATTGTGTCTTTTCCCTCCCTTATAAAGAAGAACCCTTATCTATTTTATTTACACCAATTTGAGCCATATATATTGAAAAAAATAGACCCAATTCTCTTATAATCTCCTATATACAAGATTTTAAAGTTATTTAATTATTTAAAGACCACTCCAAGGGTCCATTTGTAGAGATATAAGGGAGGCATAACAAAGAAGAGGTAATCTTCCTACCTAACCTCTTTAAATTTATTTCTTATTATACAATATATTAATCTACAGTATTGATCACAAAAATAATAAATTCAGTAAACTAAATATACTAAAATTTTATTATGATTATGTAACATCCATTTTCCTTCCATTTTCTATTAAATGGGAAGGGAAAATATAATCTGTGTGTATGTGTGGACTATTTCCTCTATGTAGTGATACATTTAATTTTGCAAGATGATCTGTTATATATTGTTATTATGATGGGTTTAAGGAAAATATATTATATTTACGAAATAGTCATTATTTTTTAATTATAATACCGTATCTACCTTCTTACCTAACAATCTGTTGGAAAATGATAATGATGCTCGTGCATACGTGTGGCTTACCACCTCCACAAAGTGGTGTGATTCAGCTTTCATTATATAATGGTAAATTATAATTTATCATTAATTTATTCCATTTTTTAAAAATAGAATAGAACATTCATTTGTACATATGACCAACCATCTTCATGAGTGGTGAACTAGATTTTTCTATCTCTTACTTTTTCAGAAATATTATAGATATGTATATAATTAATAAGTTAGATATTTATATCATAAATACAATTATGGATATCATGGAACTATGATAAAATTACTTGGACCAGAACTACCAAAAATGAATTATTCTGAAAATTGAAACAATAAACACCTAGAAATAACCATTTTAATAAGGAATTATTAATAATTGTGTATTTAAACGCTATAATTAGTATGTAAATGAATATATAATATAATTTTAATAATTTTAAAATTATTATACATGGGGTTAAAGATATTTTGATGAAATAATAACTTGAGGAAAGAGATTATATCACAATCACATTTTTTATCAAGAATGATTATAATTATGTTTCCAATTATAAAATTTCATGTCATTTCTATAAATAATGATATGAATTTTCCTCAAATATGGATAATTATTTTATATAAATATTTTACAACTTTTTCATTACTTTTAGTGCTCAATATACTGAATTAATATTTATAATGAAAAATTACATTATTTCTCTCTTCGATCAAAAATTTTCTTTTCTTCAATATCCATGTTATAGAAAAATATATTCCTTATTGTATCTAAGATTATACAATTATTGTTTAAGTTCATTTTTAAACATGTTTAATGTTTTAATTGATGGTTTAAAAAAATTCTTTCAATTTTTCTAATGAGGTACTTTTGAATTTTTTATCGAAAATGTGAATGGAATATTTGTTTTATTGTATAGAACATGAAAGGAATTTACGTCCATCACGATTGGTTAGTGATTTTGTGAATCCTTTAAGATATTTTATGTATATTTCAAAAGAAAATTTTTCCCTAAATATTTGTAAAAAAATTATATTTTAATATATGATATAAAATTGAATGGAGTATTTTTCTAAAAACTAATTTATGTGATATTTTAAAGGAATGTTTCATTTCTAATTGCATCCTTTGATTTTATGAAGGCATTACTAAAGATATTATCCAATGATACCAACATTATAATTTCTCTAGATGATTTATGGTTTTTATAATGAAATATTGATGATACTAATTTTCTTTTCCATGATTTAAGTTATGATGAATATTTTTATGATCTTTTAGAAGGTATATAAATGTAATAATGATAATTTGGAAGGTGGTACTGGAATTATATATTCATATAATTCATATTTTAAATATTACTGATCCATGAGCACAAAGGGAAAAATAATGTAATCTAAAACCTGAAAAAATAGGGTACGTGGGAGGCTATCCAAAGACCAAAATTGAGTACATGGGATGTTATCCTAATCCCGAAGTTGGTACATGGAAGGTTATCACTGTCCTAAAATGTTTTGAATATCTTGGTGGGTTGAAATAAGATCTCTATGATTATGATTATTCCACACTTGATTCCAATATTTTATGACATGATCTTATTTCAATGTTATGTCTCCACAGCTCTTGTTCTTTGATCGCTTTATTATTCATGTCTTATTAATTACAATGATTTATGTCGTGAGAAATTTTTATGATGAAATGATTTTGGGTTATAATTTTCATAGGTTAATATCATTTTCACATATTGACTATGTTTATTTTTTGTTTAATTAATCATATATATCTCATTTTTTTACCGTTATTATGCATTTTAACTCACCCTTTATTATGTTTTCATTTCCCCAGTATATGAAGAACATTTTTATATATGATGTGTATAAGAAGGGTGGAAGTCATGAATAACTATATATAAGAATATGTAGTTATTTTGTATACCAATTTTTTTATGTATCTATGATTACTCATAAACTAAAAATTAATGCTTTTATCATGGATTGTAATATTTTTTATTAAATATTTATCTAATAAGATGTGATATTTGTGTTTGATAGATATGGGTCACTAATGTATATATGAGATCAAGGTTTAGTTACCATTAGAAATAAGGATAAAAAACTATAGTGAGAAGCCTTAGTATAATCCTATGTATTAGAGAACACCCTAAGTTATGTTACTAAAAAGAGTGTGGTTTTCCTATAAAAACAACCCCGTATAGATACTACAAGTTGAGATGTTTATTGGAATAGATTCATCTAGGGGTAGTAACCCAAAAAAAAGTATTTTGAGCATATATTTTCTATCATTCTTATGCATTGTGAGTATTCCTCTACCATTATTCTATTTTGACACTCTTATGTTAATTATTTGGGTGAATTAATATTTTATATACAAACCATCATGAAGGATTCGAATAGATGATGATCATGGATAGATAAGGTTAATCTTATATATTCATTGACTTAAAATATTGGATCAAAACATAGACTTATTATAAATTAATTTTAATTATTATGTAGTTTCTCACTGTGTTTATTTTTTCACATATAGTGGTTTTTGAATTTAGTTAGTGAATGAAGACCAAAGGAACTGTTTTAATGATAAATATGATAAATAATTAAATAACTTTCAAATAAAAACCACAAATTTTGTGGCGGTGGAATGAAAAATATCATTTTAATTATTACACAAATTTCCAAATCAATGAATATTGTACATATTATATTTTATAATAGGTGGTAAGAAAGTTATACTAAGACAATCACGACGTAACATCAACCTTATTTAAGTGGATTTGAAGATCCAATAGTTTTTGAGAAATGGATCAGTACCATTAAAAATAAATTTTTTATTTTGCATTGTTTGGAGGTTGAAAATTTTATTCTCATTGTCTATCATTTGGATGGTGAATCATATCAATGGTGGAATCTCATACGTAACATGAGACAATAGGAAAAAAATGAATTTTTGGATAGGTATTAGTTTATAAGGATATTTTTTTTCAATAAGTAGTTTCCTCATATTCATCTTATGGAGATTGAGATTAAATTATTTGATCTAATAGAGAGGTATAATTAATATATTAGTGTATAGGATAAAAATTTTAACAGATACATGAGGTAAGTTATTGGTTTTATCATTAAACATTATAATAATATGATTTTTCATTCAGTGGATTAAAACCAAGTCTTTTAATAATGTTATCCATAAGGTACTTGAGTAGTTATGATAAATCGTTAATGTTCTTCTAAGGAATAAATAGATATAGTAGTTACCCATCTTTATCAGGGTGTTGATAAGGAATTAATGATTGAATTCATTGGAACTTTTATTAATAAAAACCACATAGGGAAGAAGAGGAGACTTATATTATTCTTAAAGAGTGGAAAGAGACAAATAGAAGGATATCTTAAGGGACTAGTCAATTATTTATGGATTTAAAGGAATTTCATTGGGAAATCAAACTCCAACGTGATGGGAGGTAGGTATCCAAAAATAGAGTAAAATAACAAAAAAACCAACACACACACTCTAGTGCTTCAAATGTATGGATTATGTCAATTATGATAATCATTGATCAAATATGAAGTTTAATGATAATAATTGGTGTTAAAAACCTGTTAGGCCTAGAGACAAAGGTAAATCTCAAATAATCTCTATTAATTATTTGGGGTAAGATAGTGAAGTGTTGAACGATACACTTTTCTTCCACTCTATAAATGTTAATGTCTTATATGATTCTAGATTTACGCACTTTTTTATATATAATGAATTTTACAAGGATATCACAATACCACATAAACTATTAGATATTGAATTATCCGTGAGAACCCCTAATGGTGGGATTATCACATCTCATATCTATTATTTTTCTCCAAATGATGTTTTTTAGAATGTTCTTCCTACAAATCTCGTTACTCTACCTCTATTTAGATTTGACATTATCTTAGGCATGGATTTAATTTCTTATCATAAATACCACATCAATTACCAAGGAAGGAATGATTTTTCTTATATTATGAACCAGTATATAATATTTTATCAGTGTGATGATAAATATGAACATCTTATAAAAATTTCATCCCTTATATGGGCCTTGATTCCAATTAAAAGGGGGTGTTTACCATAGATAGTTGTGGAGAAACTCCAAATCAATGATATGAACATTGTAAAAATGTTTTTGGATATTTTTATGGAATAATTTTTTCCCTTCCATAAATTTGTTCATATAAATTTTCAATAGAACTCATATATAGTGTTATGCCTATTTTAATGACTCTGTATATAATATCCTTAAATGAGCATCATGATTTGAATCACTAACAAATGGAGAATCATGAAAATGTATTAATTCAAAAATGTATGCACAATGGGGGAACTTGATCGTTTTTTTAAATGAAATAAGTATTAATGCGGCTCTAATATGACTATTGATAACTTTACAAGGTTAAAATGAAGATTTAGTATCATATAGACTATATTGATGATTTATTTTGGTCAATTATGAGGGGCGTAATATTTTTTAAATATTTATCTTTGAATTGGAGACAATTATTTGAGGGTCCAATTTGAAGACATAATCAATACAACATTTTATTTGATGTGTGGACACTAAATTTATATTTATTTCATTTATTCTTTCTAATTACAATATTATATTCATGGATTTAATGAATAGTTTTTTAGAGATTACAATGATCAGTTTATGGTAGTCTTTATATATGATATAAATATATATTAAAATAGAAAGTAACAGATTTAAGATGAATTTATATTTATAATAATGTCCCTTCAGAATGATAAGTTACATGAAGAATTTAACAAGTGTAAATTTTTTATACCTAAAAGATCATTTTTTTGTTATATAATCTCAAGATATGGTATATTGGTGGATTCACCATGGAAAAAATTATTTAATGTTAGAAAAAACCAACCACTGTGACTTGAAACTATTTTTTTCATGGTTTGGATTGATTTTATATACTCTTGGTTTAAATTTTATCATAGATATCTAATCCATTCACAATGTTAACTCTAAAAGGATCCAAGTTCATTTAGACAGAGGAATGCAAAATAATCAAGGAACTGAATAGATGGGATGTCAACACAATAGTTCATAACATTCCATGAAGTGGAAAAGGGGTTTTTTATCTATAGTTATGACTTTAATAAATTACATAGATGTTTACTCATGAAAAATGGTATGTTGGTAGCTTATTCCACACTCCAGTTGATGGTTCAGGAGAACAATTACCCAACTCTTGATTTAGAGTTAACAATGCTAATTGTTTCATTCAAAATGTGGATGAATAATCTTTGTGGATAAATATATAATATATATAATGATCATAAAATTTATAATTATATATTCACTACAAATGAGATAAATATGGGATAAAAAATGGCAAGAGTTGATTAAAGGTTATAATTTCTCCCAACATTACTACATTGGGAATGAAAATAAGGTGGATGAGGATTTGAGTTGAAAGAATCATACTAAATTATCAATGATGAATTTTGAAAAACATCCAATATTTCTATATTTGATAATGATAGATATAGAGTTATTTCAGTAATGTGAGAATTAATATCTTTCTCAAACTAGTGTTAAACCTTCTATCCATGTGAGGATTAACGAGTCCCACAAAGTAGATATGGAATAGTTTAAGAAGGTTAAAAATGTTCCTTGGTTCAACCTTTAATGTGATGGAATGATAAGATTCAGGAACCAAGTTTGTATTCCATCTATACCATATTTGAATTTTTTTTTGGATTAATCTTAAGTTTAATCATTATATATTCATCTTGGAAGTATGAATATTTATGAATATCTAAAAGTGTTTTTATGGTGGGACAGAATGAACAAGTGATATTAAAAATTATGTATCTCGGTGCTTGATATATCATCACGTTAAGGATAAGAGATACAATTATAAGGGTATGGTACATATATTACACATACCATAATGGAAATGGGAAAACATTTCCATGTATTTTATCATCACAAAACCTAAAAATTATAATGATCATAATTTTATTTCGGTTTTAGTCAATCACCTTATGAAGTCATCATACTTCATTGCTATTATAAAAGATTTCTATGTAGATCAACTTTCAAAAATATACATCAAGGATGCAGTAAAGATTATTTTTGTACCACATGCTATTTTATCATACTAAGATCCTAGGTATACTTTAATGATCTTGTGACACCCCAATGTGAAAATTTCATGGTATTAATCTTGTGTTTGTTTTCGCCCTTAGGTATGAGGTATCTGAGGTGACAAATTTTACTTTTTGGGATCTTTTCTACGGTTTAATGATTAAGTTCATAGTTTGTCAAATGTATAGTAGAAATAGTGTACATTTTACAGTAGTGGGTAAAGAGGAGTTCATATTATATGAATTTTTATGAAACATTGAGGTACAAATGTATATCTAACTCAATGTGGGAATTTTTTTAACACAAAGTCAACTCACAGTTTGGAAAACACTACAAGACAACCATAAGGCATGTACAATGTGTGGTATTTTTTTCATTTAATCCTCTCTCTAATTGTTGAATCCACCTCAAGCATTCCTCATTCGAATCTCATGACCCAAACAACTCCCATGAATCCTTCTCCCTCTTCCAAGCTCCACCAAGGTGATTTTAAGGTGGTTTATTGGTGATTATTCACCCAATTCCAGAGGTTGGATTCTCTATATCCTTCCTTATTTGTTTTAAACTATTTTTCTCTTCTCCAATAAACCTATTATCCATTTTTTGATTATTTTATTGTTTAGTGTTTCTTGGAATTGGTTCTTCTGGTTAATAATGTTTTTGATTCATCATAAGAGTTGTTTATTGGTGGATTTCATCAAAAGAGGCATGATTCCACCACTTGAGATAGGTTTTTCTATTTCATTACCATTTAATTATTATTTTCATTAATTATTGATGGATTAATAGTATTTTTGAATTAATTTGAATATTTATATGGCATCTAGTATGAATTTTCAATGTTTTTACATGATTGGGTTGGTTTCCCATTGAAAAAATCGGTGAATATCTTAGTTGATTGGAATTTGTTTTAAAATTGTCTATTATACATCCTTTATGTTTAATAAAATTCATGGTATAGATTTATATAATAATAACCATTTTTTATTGTTTTTACGGAAAATTAGGTTTTAAATGTAGGTTTCTCATTTTCTGTTTAAAGGGATTAGTTATTTCAAATGGGTGGTGTTATTTTATAAAGGGAAATAAAGTTTAAGTTGGGTTGTTTAGTTCTAATTGTTTAGGATCATATTTTTCTTTTTAATTTTTTTTGGGATTGAAATTTTTTTTAAACGGTATTCCCAAATGTATATATCACACGTGTTAAGTGATGATTGGTTGACTCTTATGAAGTGATATTGATTATACCCTTGTTGATCCCCTTTATATTGTTATGATGTTATGCTAAACCATGTTATGAATGTTGAATTATGTTTCATATGGTGATTATGGTTTGGGGATCTTCTTAAGGGTAGTTTTTGAGGTGGGAAGGATGTGATTGTCATGTTATCCTTTGGGAAATTATAATTTTCATGAGATTTAATTGTTTTATCATGACCCACCTCCATGATTATTTCACAATGTGACCAGTGATACCAAGTGATATATATTGGGTTGCTGTTAAGATAATTGAGATTTATACACTAGATAGTCCCCAAATGTTGTACATAACACCAATCTAGTGGTATCTTCATTAAGGATATTTTATAGACTGATTCAGTTGAAAGATGTTTGATTGTTAACCTTCTATAAGTTGGTTCAGCTTTGTGTGTCATGTTTTTTCCTATCAGGACCTTTGGTGATGCCTCAAGTGATGTATCATATGTTATGAATATATATATATATATATGTATATATAAATGAATGTAAGTTCCATATTTATTGGATGGACTTTTTTTATGTGTCGATCCTCTTATACTTTAGGCATGAAGTTTTCTCTTTTTATTTCATCTGTTATTGGAATTATTGTTGACCTTATATGGTTGGTTTTTATTATATTTTAACTTGTTTACTTCATTGATTTTTTGGAGTGTAATGTATTTTAAAGGAATAGGGTAAAATGGTTTCAAAGACCTTGTTTTTTTTTGAAATGTTTTTAAAATCTTTTAAACCATATATGGGTTTATATTAAAATGTATGGTGTTTAAAATATAAATAGTTGGAGTTTTAATTGTCATGGTTTTCAATAAAACATATTTATGGCATGCTTTATAAACCTAGAATTTTTTGAAAGTATATGTTTCATTTTTTAAATCATATATTATGTAATGGAGATGAAAACCTATCTGTGTAGCTTACCTCATAATAGTATATTTGGTATATTTTATAAAAATATTTAATTATAATCATGTTGTTATCCTACAAACATCTGTTTACACCCAAAATAATCGTGTTGGTGGGTATGTAGACTTCATGTTCTATGAACATTCCTTCAGGATTATATTTCACATTTCTCTAGTTTCCTATTCCTTGGGATGTGATTGGTTGTTTGAATTATAGTGGTGACTTGAGAGTCGCATAGAGATTATGATCAGATAATTGATTTTTTAATTAGTTGGAACAAGTATTGTTTCAGCCTCTTTAGTATTCAGTTTTCATTTCATTTATCATCTGGTGTTTCTTTCTAATTGTGTATTGTATGGTTATATTATATAATTATTTTTTAAAAAATTATAATTATCCTTTAATCATCCAGACTTATTTTGATGTTTCTTTGTCTTATTGTAGGTGAAACCATACCGGTCAATTATGTTTGATACACTTCACATTGTTCATCAACCCATGGGGATTGAGGATGCTCCTCATGTATCTGAAAGACTAGTTTGGGTGCCAGTTTGGATGGAATCCCTGGTCAGTTCTTCAAAAATGGAATCATATCATCTAGGTTTCTAGAAAAATGCATAGTTTTTTGAGACCCACTTTCCTTTTATTTTGTGTTTATGGTAAAAATATGATAGTATAGTGATGACTTAGGTGGTAGGTTTTGGGATATTTTTAACTCGATCATCCATATGTCGGATCACCGGTATTATGTGTGGTCAAGAGTCTTCTTTTAATTTTATAATTTATGGTTGTATTTTTTAATTAAAATATTATGGAATGGAGTGATATTTCTCTAAGATGAAGGGATATTTCAAGAGATGACTCATAAAATTATTTATTTCATAGTTCATTTAGAAGGGTTTCAAGAGGCTTAATTTTAAGGTGCCTCAAACCATGCGGTGGATTAGTAAACCCTATTATATAACATATATTTCACTACTAGAAATATAAGGCCCCGGCCTTAAACCTTACTTAATCTTCAGTTATTACAAAATTGAACATTGAGGATCTTTTCATGTTTATAGTTTTAGAGAATTAGATCACAAAACATGCATTACATTCCAAATTTAAACAAAGTGGTTACATAAAGTTAATATTCATTTTTTCCAATCAACGGAAACATATTTAAAATAAAACATGGATTTTTCTTGACACTTCCTTTACATTATCGTCATATCATGCACCTTTCCCTTGACCTGTGAAAAACATTTCAAAAAAACTTGGGATGAGCATAAAAATCTCAGTAAGGGTTCTAAAAATATGGAAAAGAAACATGAGTTCATATATACATAAGAATGAAATCATAGTTTTAACATAAAACACAGGAACATTAACATACCTCATCAAATCATGAATAAATCATAGAAATCATAAGACAAAAAGGTAACTTGAGGCATTCATAACATTCTTACGTAGTGAGTAACCTTCTTGGTTACGGTTGGAATACCCACCAAAGTATATTCCCTAAATCTCTTCAGAGAAACCTTAACGTTTCACTCCTTCGCGTTACCCAATGCACTGGAGAGCTATATGGGGATCACCCTCCATTAGTTTATCACAGAACCACTCGTATTCATAACAATGCCCAAGAACCATAACATAATATTATCACATAAAACATGCCTAAAGGAAACATAACATTTCCACCTATCAATAACAAGAAATCAATACAATAGATTGAGGTAAAAACATTATGAAAACCATTTTCAATACCAAAATAAAATAAATGTAAAACATGGTATTTATTATTCTTTTAAAAAGAAGGTATGGCTTGTAGAGAAAGTCGAAACTCAAATAATGGTCATGGTGGTGAAGTCGTTGTCACCGCATACGTACGACAAAAACATTCCCTTTTTTCGTTTAATAAAACACTTTTTACAAAAATGATTCCTTTCAGATAAACGTAAAATTCAAAGGGGTTTATACGCCATATGAAAGAAGGTTGTTTATAAAACAAAATATGCCTCAGTTAAAGGAGATTGAGACGATGTCCCATACAAAGACGATATCATTGGATAAGGATAAATCAATTACATAATTATGTGTGACAAACTAGTAAACCAAATATAAGTGGATATTAAGTGTAAAACAATCAGAGGTTATTCACACATATTCATAGAACGACATATTCAAGGAGTACAAGCTTATCCCAAAGAATCAAAATTGGGTTTAGAAGGTCCCTTGCAAAAATTTGACAGCCTAACGGCATCACTACAAAATTCAGAAAATTAGTTAATGAGAGATAAAAAGGGTATTTCATCACTTGGACATAAAATTTAAATCACTAAGGATTTAGAAGAACATATCCCAACATAATGTTATGTGAATTAAAAGTCATAACAAAATAAGTCTTTTAAAAAGAGGAGGGTGAAATGTTCCCATACCGACATGGGTCTCTTTCTAAACATACACCCCGTGAAAGAAGAACAATACAACATTGATGTAAATACTAATAAATGAAATTATATTACCCAATGAGAAAAATAATGGTCATTACATACACCACTCAATGGAAATTGTGGAAAATGTATCATAAATCTCACGAGAATAAAAGTGAGATGCAAAATCCCTTACGAAAACTCGGCAGCCTAAGGGCACCACTTAAAACTTCCAAAAATGGATTGATGATATAAAATAGGGTCTCTCATCAAATTAACATAAAGTTTACAGCATGAATAATATTTATTAACATCCCCCAACATAACAAATAGGAGCTTAAAATAAGTGACATAAAGGATAGTATTTAAAAAGAAAGAGAGGTTAGATCACTTACGAAAATTCGGCAACCTAACGGCGCCACTCAAAACTTCCAAAATGGATTGATGATAGAGAATAGGGTCTCTCATCAAATGAACATAAAAATTACATTAATATTAATATAAAATAACATCCCAATCACAAGAAAGGTGAGCTTAAAATGAATTACATAAAATAGTGTACTTAAAAAGAAAGAGAGGAGTAGGATCCCTTACCTCGGGTCCGACTTGACTCGATCATTCTTTAACATCCTGAATAATAGACATGAGTTAATTTCTACTTTATTAAGAACCTTTTTAAAGTTCATTATTCCATTTATATCACTTATTTCTATGTTATAAACATTATGTAATCATTTAAGTTAATAATGCTTTTTTTGTCGATATTTGGTTCTTAAGTCGAAAGTGGACTTCTTACAATTACATGTTGTTCATGTGGTCAAAGGTTCATTATATATGGAATGATATTCATGATTTGGATATAATATATATAATATATATCCACAATATACATGTATTTATAATATTACATAATCATTTAGAGGTAAGAAATGAAATGCACCGTTCATGGAGACGGTAAGCCGTACGTACGCATGAATGCTACTTTCATTTCTATGTCATATTAATGGAATTAAAACTAAATGAGAGGTATGTATATTTTAATTAAATAATTATATTAATCATTTATGTGTAACATACATCATATATAATAACATTAAATACATCCTTTATAAATCCCACATATGGCATTAACGAATCAAATCACTTTGAGGGGGCGGTAGTCTACACTTCCTAAAATGAAATTATCGTGTTTACCCACAATGGAAACCATAAAGGTATTCCACAAATGAAAAATACAGAAGCTTAAGTAAAACATAAACATATTATCTATCATATATAAATATAGTGACATCTTAATGGCCACCTTTTACGGTGTTATATGAGTGTTGAACAATCATCGTTTTGTGAGGCAGAAATTCGCCATCCACAGAAACAGTAAGTTCTTTAACCATTTGATGTAGGTGTGTGTAATTTTAGCTCGAATGCTTCTTATAACAACATCCTAGTATATTGAATATACTGTAGTTGTTACAAAAGAAATGAATAAAAAGATTTTAGGGGGTTGGAGAATCAAAATAAAACAAAAGAACACAAGTGAAGACATTACCTTAAAATAGTGTAACTCTTTTTGATTTTAGCTCAAAGGCTTCCTTGGGAAAACTTCTGCCCAAAGTGAGGCTTCTATTAGTAAACGAGGGATGTGGAGAGGAAAAATGAGCAGGGTTTTGCCGAGCCAATGGCTTGAGAGGTATGGGTAAGGTGGTAGAGTTTGGGGCCTTTTATAAGAGGAGAGGAGGGGCACTCATGTAAAGTTAGAAAATGTTACTTTATTTTCAAATGAGTTTAGGATTTTAAAGGTCCTACATTGATGTATTTCGAGAATAAGGTGGTAGGGGTTCAAAATATACTCATCCAATAGGTTTTTGACCAGTTTATGTTATATTTTTAACATTATCGTTTCATTTTATTTAAATCCTTTATTAATGAGGTAGTCGCTGCATCATCATGAAGTTATAAATAATTTAATTTATTTAATGTCTAAAAATTATAAACAAAATATCATGATGTAGGAAGTATTTTTATATTTCTAATTTATATTTATAGTAAAAAATATGACTTCTATAACCCCATTTAAAAATTGTTTTAGTGAAACATCACATGCTTGGGACATTTTTATTTTAACTTTAAATAAAAAGTTATTTATGTCATTTTCCAACCAAAGTGGCTCCATGGGGTACCCAAGTTGACCCATGGATTTTCTTGGTCGTCCATGACACATCCAATGAGGGTAGGACATGTGTCTAGGTCATTTTACATTATTAAAACATTATTTTTACCTTAAATTACACTAATTACATCGAATCGCGATTAAGAACATAAAATTTACTATTCACCAAAAAATTATTTTAATCTCATTGAACCACATTTTACTTCCTAATGACAACCATGTATGTCGTATTTTTGAAATTCAAAACAAAATGGTGGAAAAATTTCATTAAAATGGAAAATCAGTTTTTATAAGTACCACTTAGTGGTTTCACTATTCATCAAAAATTGATGTTTTTCAGAAAATTACCAAAAATTTACCCAAAGCTATATTTGATATTCCAAATTAAAAAATGATTTCTATTTTAAAAAATTAAAAACATTTAAGTTGCATTAATTAATTTAATAATTAATTCACGCTGTCAAAACAAATAGCGTGTTTTTATGAAACAATATCTATTAAAAGATTGACACTAGTTTAAGTCCAATTTTAAAGTGAAATTAATTTCAATGACCACTATTGGATTAAATGGTAAAAATATATTACAATTTTACTTTAAAAACAATTCAAAAGATAAATTATTCATATAAATAAATTAGATTAAAAAGTGGTTTTGAATTAAAATACAACAGTTTTCACTATTCATTAAAAAAAATGAACTTTATCGGAAAGATACCAAAAATTTACACAAAGTAAATTTTGATGTCTATATTCTAAAAAGGAATTTTTTTTCATATATAATACATTAAATTTTCAAAAGGTGGATTTTAAAGTTGTTTTCCATCAAAAGGCGGTTAATCGACTTTCTAAAGAATATTAGAATGTTTACGCTTAAAAATTGAATTCATTCAAATTTTTAATCCTCTAACATTTATTGTAAAAAGTAAAAATATTTGACAAAAATATATAATCATTTTGTAGTTAGTTCTGTTTATTCCTGCCATTACAACGGCTAAGCGTTAACTACCATTTAAAATAATATTATTTTATTATTAGTGTGCAACGTAAGATTCCAAGAAACTCGTTGTTGCGTATTGGGCACGCCATCGAGCATAACGTCCCCTTTAAAGTAGTATTAAAATTTTATTAAAAAATATGGATAAATATAAAAATTTCATATTATTTATTTACCTGGGGTGTTACATCCTTCCCCCCATTTTGGGAATTGCGTCCTCGCAATTTTAAAAATGGGCTCTAAAACATCAATGAAAGTCCCACATTGGAACAAGAGTCGGTAAAAAAATCACTTTAAAATAAAGAATGAGAAGTACAAAGTTCACTCTAGTTAACCCATACTAGGATTCCATGCAGGAAAACATGGACATAGAGGAGAAAACATAGGGTCATGTTCTGATGGAGAGTGATAGAAAACATGTTTAGGATAAAGTTAACCACAAGAAAATCACAAAATTGTGATGGGTTAAACGGTATTCGATTCCCAAGTAGGAAAAGTTAATAGGAAACATTTTTGTTTTTTTTTTTTTGAGTAATTTATTCATAAGGAAACATAATTACTTATCATGTTGACTTTCAACTTTTATTATATTTCTTACACAAACTCATATTTTATCCAAAAGGCGAGTATTTAGGAAGACTTCTTCACTATAATAAACTTCTAGAGAATCACATAATCCACAAATGTGAACTATATACTTCCCATGTCTTTAGACTTTAACCAAAACCAAAACCAAAATGTTTAGTACAAGATCAGATAATCTAGAAAAGGACAACCCTTTATAAAAAAAATCTATTCTTAATCTCCAAAATTTGTCCAACAAAACCCAAAGTTCAACGAGGACCATTTGATAAACAACTTGTCCATAAAATTCATCAAAGTAAACCAAACTAAGATTGAAACCCAAATATTTGAAGGATTTTGTCACATATTCTTCCAAGGTACAAATTAACTTTTATCTCCAAATAACATCAGTTGCTCTTAAATTCTCATATTGAAAAGTAATTAACCTAATCACATATCCTCGATGATAGGTTAATCATTTCCATAGATAACCCAAAATAAACTTACTCTTGATTCCTAAAATCATCTAACTAAAAAGAATTAGTCAAACTAACCAGGGAATTCACATAGTACAGTGGTAGGAGATAAATACCAGTCGCACTTTGGTTGTGGGTTTGATTCCCGCTTCTTTGTTCGACGCGATGGGTTGTCACACGGTCTGTGTGTTGTCCTTTTTCCAAGACTATATAATTCTTAAAACATTCCCCAAAATGAGATAAAATATTCAAAAATGATCATAACATATTTTAACCTCATGTTTATCTCATGCCTTTCATTTTCCATCATAACATATAATAACCCATAATTACCTCAAAAGTAAGGATCATATAAACTCTAATGGTTACCTTTGTAATTATTACCTGAACTTCCACATTGATTGGTCATCTCATACATGAGGCATTACAGATCATACCAATGTTCAAGTGGTTGATCATGACTACTTGATAGTTGGTTTAGAACAACCACGATTTTCCTCATTGAATCCCCCATTTATCTAGTATCTTAATCAGATAACCACCACAGTTTCCTTCAAACCTATTGTCTCTTTGGTGCCTTCTAGATCCATCCATTCACTGAAAACAGAAATTTCAGTGTGAGTATATCAACGAAACCATCATCTACTAATGAGGAAGGTAGACACTAAGATATACTTATTCACATTATCTAAAACTAGGACTCTTTCTAAAATCCTAACCATTTTGATAATGTCACTTGTTCTTAGAGAATACCCTAACCTCTAAAGTTATCTAAAACGACCTCTGATACCAACTATAAGGCACCAGCCTTAAACCTTACTTAATCTGGAGTTATTAAAAAATTGCACATGGAGGATCTTTTCAGGTTTATAGTTGTAGAGAATTATATCATAAAACTTGCATTACATTCCACATTTAAACAAAGTGGTTACATATAGATAGTATTCATTTTTTCCCATCAACGGAAACATATTTAAAATAAAACATGGATTTATCTTGACACTTCCTTGACACGATCATCATATCATGTACCTTTCCCATGAACTTTTAAAAACATTTCAAAAAAACTTGGGATGAGCATAAAAAACATAGTAAGGGTTATAAAAATATGGAAAGGAAACAAGAGTTCATATATACATACGAATGAAATCATACTTTACCCATAAAACACTGGCACATTAACATACCTCATCAAATCATGAATAAATCATAGAAATCATAAGACAAAAAGGTAACTTGAGGCATTCATAACATTCTTACGTAGTGAGTAACCCTCTTGGTTACGGTTGGATCACCCACCACAGTATATTCCCTAAATCTCTTCGGAGAAACCTTAAAGTTTCACTCCTTCGCTTTACCTAATGTATTGGAGAGCTATATGGGGCTCACCCGCCATTATTTTATCACGGAAACACACGTCTTCATAACAATGCCCAAGAACCATAACATAATCTTGTCACATAAAACATGCATAAAGGAAACATAACATTTCCACCATTCAATAACAAGACATCAATACAATACATTGACATAAAAACATTATGAAAACCATTTTCAATACAAAAAATAAATAAATGTAAAACATGGTATTTATTTTTCTTTTAAAAATAAGGTATGGCTTGTAGAGGAAGCCGAAACTCAAATAATGGTCACGGTGGTGGAGAATTCGTTGTTGCCGCATACGTACGACAAAAACATTCCCTTTTGTCGTTTAGTAAAATGCTTTGTATAAAAAAGATTCATTTTGGATAAACATAAAAGTAAAAGTGGTTTATACACCGTATAAAAGAAGGTTGTGTATAAAACAAAATATTCCTCAATGAAAGGAGATTGAGACGATGTCCCATACAAAGACGTTATCCTTGGATTAAGGATAAATCAATTACATAATTATGTGTGACAAACTAATAAAACAAATATAAGTGGATATTAAGTATAAAACAATTAGAGGTTATTCACACATATTCATAGAACGAAATATTCAAGTAGTACAAGCTTATCCCAATGAATCAAAATTCGGTTAAGAAGTTCCCTTGCAAAAATTTGACAGCCTAACGGCGTCACTATAAAATTCAAAAAATGAGTTGATGAGGGATAAAAAGGGTATCTCATCACATTTACATAAAATTAAAATCACTAAGGATATAGAAGAACATATCCCAACATAATGTTATGTGAATTAAAAGACATAACAAAAAAAGTCTTTTAAAAATAGGAGGGTGAAAGGTTCCCTTACTGACATGGGTCTCTTTTATAACATACACCCCGTGAAATAAGGACAATACAACATTGATGTAAATAATAATAAATGAAATTATATTACACAATGAGTAAAATAATTGTCAGTACATACACCACTCAAAGGAAATTGTGGAAAATGTAGCATAAATCTGATGGGAATAAATGTGAGATGAAAAATCCCTTACGAAAACTCGGCAGCCAAACAACGCCACTTAAAACATCCAAAAATGGATTGACGAGATCAAATAGGGTCTCTAATCAAATTAATATAAAGTTTACAGCAAGAGGAATATAAAATAATATCCCCCAACATAACAAATAGGAGCTTAAAATAATTGACATAAAGGAGAGTACTTAAAAAGAAAGAGAGAGGTTAGATCTCTTATGAAAATTCTGCAGCCTAACGGCGCCACTCAAAACATCCAAAATGGATTGATGAGGGAGAATAGGGTCTCTCATCATAGGAACATAAAAATTAAAGTAAGAGTAATATAAAAGAACATCCCAATCACAAGAATGGTGAGCTTAAAAGGAATGACATAAAACAGTGTACTTAAAAAGAAAGAGAGGAGTATGATCCCTTACCTCGGGTCCGACTTGACTCGATCATTATTTAACATCCTGAATAATAAACTTGAGTTAATTTCTACTTGATTTAGAACCTTTTTAAAGTTCATTATTCCTTTTATATCACTTATTTCCTTGTTATAAACATTATGTAATCATTTATGTTAATAATGTTTGATTTGTCGATATTAGGTTCTTAAGTCAAAAATGGACTTCTTACAATTACATGTTGTTCGTGTGGTCAAAGGATCATTATATATATAATTATATTTATGATTTGGATATCATATATATCATATATATCCAGAATATACATGTATTATTAATATTACATAATCATTTAGAGGTAAGAAATGAAATGCACCATTCATGGAGACGGTAAGCCGTACGTACGCATAAACGCTACTTTCATTTCTATGTCATATTAATGGAATGAAAACTAAATGAGAGGTATGTATATTTTAATTCCAGAATTATATTAATAATTTATTTGTAACATAAATAATATATAATAACTTTAAATACATCCTTTATACATCCGACATATGGCATTAACGAATCAAATCACTTTGAGGGGGCGATAGTCCGCACTTCCTAAAATGAAATTATCGTGTTTAACCACAATGGAAACCATAAAGGTATTCCACAAAAGAAAAATACATAAACTTAAGTAAAACATAAACATATTATATATCATATATAAATATAGTGACATCTTAATGGCCATATTTTAAGGTGTTATATGAGTGTTGAACAATCATCGTTTTGTGAGGCAGAAATTCGACATCCACAGAAACAATATGTTCTTTAACAATTTGATGTAGGTGTGTGTAACTGTAGCTCGAATTATTCTTATAAAAACATACAATTATATTTAAGATAATGGAGTTGTTAGAAAATAAATTAATCAAAAGAGTTTAGGGGGTTTGAGAAGCAAAATAAAACAAAAGAACACAAGTGAAACCATTACCTTAAAATCGGGTAACTCTTTTTGATTTGAGCTCAAAGGCTTACTTGGGAAGACTTCTGCCCAAATTGAGGCTTCCAGGAGTAATAGATGGATGTTGAAAGGCAAAATGATTAGGGGTTGGCCGAGCCAAAGGCTTTAGAGGTTTGTGTAAGGTGGTATAGGTGGGGGCCTTTTATAAGAGGAGAGGAGGGGCACTCTTGTAATGTTACAAAATGTTACTTTATTTTCAAATGAGTTTCAGATTTTAAATGTCCCACATTGATTTATTTCTAGAATAAAGTGTTAAGGGTTCGAAATATACTCATCCAATAGGTTTTTGACAAGTGTAAGTTATAGTTTTAACATTATATTTTCATTTTATTTAAATCTTTTATTAATGAGGTAATCGCTTCATCATCATGATGTCATAAAAAAATTAATTTATTTAATTTCTAAAAATTATAAACAAAATATCATGATGTATGAAATCTTTTTAGATTTCTAATGAATATTTATAGTCAAAATTATGACTTGTATAACCCCATTTAAAAATTGTTTTAGTGAAACATCTCATGCTTGTGACATTTTTATTTTATCTTTAAATAAAAAGTTATTTATGTCATTTTCGAACCAAAGTGGCTATATGGGGTCCCGAAGTTGACCTATGGATTTTCGTGGTCGGCCATGAACCATCCAATGAGGGTAGGACATGTTTCTAGGTCATTTAACATTATTAAAACATTATTTTTACCTTAAATTACACTAATTACCTCTAATCGCGATTAAGAACATAAAAGTTACTATTCACCATGAAATTATTTTAATCCCATTGAACCACATTTTACTTCCAAATGAAAACCATGTATATCGGATTTTTGAAATTCAAAATAGAAAGGTAGAAAATTTTCATTTAAACGGAAAATCAGTTCTTATAAGTAGCACTTAGTGGTTTCACTATTCATCAAAAATTAGAAGTTTTTCAGAAAATTACCAAAAATTCACCCTATGCTATATTTGATATTCCAAATTCAAAAATTATGTCTATTTTACAATATTCAAAAAATTTAAGTTGCATTAATTAATTTAATAATTAATTCCCGCTGTCAAAACAAATAGAGTGTTTTTATGAAACAATATCTATTAAAAGATTGACACTAGTTTATGTCAAATTTCAAAGTGAAATTAATTCCAATGACCAATATTGGATTAAATGGTAAAAATATATTCTAATTTTACTTTAAAAACAATTCAAAAGATAATCTAATCATATAAATAAATTATATTAAAAAGCGGTTTTGAATTAAAATACAACATTTTTCACTATTCATTAAAAAATAAACTTTATCGGAAAGATACCGAATATTTAAACAGAGTAAATTTTGATGTCTCTATTCTAAAGAAGAATTTTATTTTGTCAAATATAACACATTAAATTTATAAAAAGTGGATTTAAAAGAGGTTTCCCATCAAAAGGAGGTTAATCGAATTTCTAAAGAACATTAGAATGTTTACGCTTAAAAATTGAATTCATCCACATTTTTAATCCTCGATCATTTATTGTTAAAAGTAAAAAAAATTGACAAACATATATAATCATTTTATAGTTAGTTCTGTTCATTCCTCCCATTACAACGGCTATGCGTTAACTACCATTTAAAATAATATTATTTTATTATTAGAGTGCAACGTAAGATTCCCAAGAAACTCGTTGTTGCGTATTGGGTACGCCATCGAGCATAGCGCCCCCTTTAATGTAATATTAATATTTTATTAACAAATATGGATAAATATAAAATTTTCATATTCTTTATTTACCTCGGGTGTTACAAGAAAATATGAATTTAATAGTGCTAGTATTTATCAACTCTATAAAAAAGAACTGATAAATGGCATCTTTATTGTTGCTAAAAAATCGTTTATAAATTTAACATTTTATCTGTGCATTAATTTTAGCATTGAAAAAGGATAACCTTAATTTGTGTTGTATTTTTAGCGCTCATAAATGAATCCTTTATCAATGCTTTTTTAGCTCTGATAATGGTTTCAATAAATAAAATGAAATATCAAAATAAATGAAAATTTTAAAATGAGTATATTTTGAAAAATATTACAAATTTTATTAATTAAAAACTTATTATTAAAAATGAATAAATTCATTATATTATATATAAATTATAAATACTAACAAATTACATGTACTAAATATATATATATATATATATATATATATATTAAAAATAAAAATTAAATAAATTAAAATTAAAAATAAGTAAATTGAAAAAATTATAAAACATTTTATTAATTATATGATTATTGATAATATTAATAAATAATATATATTAAATATATAGATATATATTAATGTATATAAATATGATTTATATAATAGAAAATATTATTTATACATTATATTAAAAGGTAATATATTTAGTGAAAATGGTTTACAATTAAAAATTTATATGAATTAAAAATACTAACTAATTGCATTAAATAATGGACATAATTGAATGTCGTTTGATTTTTTAATTTATAACATATACCTCATGTATTATATTTATTTCACATATAAATAATTAATTCATTTTTATATACATACACACATACATAATTTTTTTCTAAATTTAATCAATTTATATTATTTATTTTTTATTTATTTATATGATATGTTTTAATATTTTCAATATGTATTCATCTTTATGTCAATATTCATAAATTTTTTAATGATTTATATTAGTCAAGCATTTCAAAATTTTCATTATTGTACTCATTTTTCATTAATCAATTTTACTCACTTATAACATGCATAAACGTAAGATTAAATATTCATTACTAATGTTAAAAATACAATTGTAGAAATGATATTTATAAATAAATATATTTTAAAATGTATATTTAAAATTTTATATGTTTATAATTATTAATAAATAATTAATATTTGTTTAAAAGTTATTTATATAATTATAAATAAATAATTATTAATTTATAATAAATTTATTTAAATAATGAATATATTTAATTTTTTTATGTATAATATTATATAAATATATGAAATGATATAAATATTATTTTTCAAAAAAATTATTTATATAATTATAAATAATTAATTATATATTCAAATAATTATAAAATTATTATTTTATAATAAAAAATATTTTTATAAGTATTATAATTATACTTTTTAAAAATGTATTATTAAAAAAAGTATTGTAAGTATTTATTATTGCTAAAAAAGTGTAGACAAAGTTTCAGTTTATCAATTCTTATTAACTTAGTGGTGATAAAAAATTCATTATCAGCTCTTTTTTAGGTACTTATAAAAGTGTCACGATCTTTTTTAAGAATCCTAACCATCACAAACCAATTCACAATATCTGAAGGTATCCCTGGAAGCAACCTTTTTTCGGTGCTCCAAATTGTCAAATCAAATCTTGAATCTAGTCTACAATCAAGGCTTTAACTATTCCAAGGCGTGAATCCAAGTCTAAAGCAATTCAAGGGTTGAACACAACCATGAATTGAATGATATCCAGGTTTTTTGGATATATGTAATTTTAATCGGTTATCCAATGAACAGTATCATCCCATATTCATGTATCCCAAAAATTCTAGTTCCACTATCCTATAATAAAACAACCCAAAATTCATTATTTTTTAGATATATTGAAGTACCGTCTTCCTCGATATCACGTGGGTATACTTGGGACAACATTAGTACTGTGTGGCTTGAAATATAACAATTCCTATAATGGGTAATGTTGTAGTGAGGTGTAATAAGATCCCAATGCCTATTTTCCATGAAATCTTCCTCATTGAAATCATCATCATTTAAAAAATGCATTCATCTGATGGCCAGTGTTATCATTGATTTCGAATATTACATTTCAAATCACTTGGATGATAAAATATCTAATATTATTGGGGTCTTGTATTATGTCATGCAACAATTGGCACTAAGAGGGTTGACTGAGGAGGAACTGAAATATAGGGTTATCCCCTTCTATTTTAAAGGATATTCTAGAAGTTGTTCACAAAAATTGGATGTTGAAATATCTAACACATTGGAATAAATATATAATTACTTTTTCATGAAAATTTGTCCTAAGATAATGAGCACTAAAATATGGCTTAAAGATAACAGATTTATTTAAGATTATTGTTATCTATATCATGAGTATTGGGATAGATTTAAGGTTTACTTATGAAATGTAACAAACAAATGATTGTGATGAATCCGTAAAATCATATTTGAATAAAAATTATACATTTTTGATTTGTTAGCTTATTTATTCAACTATTCTTGAAAAAATATAATGTTTTTTGTTTTGATTTTTTAAATATTACAATTTTAATTTATATATTATGACTTAAATTCTATAAAAAAGGAGTTTTAAGGTTCTGTAATCTTTGGACTATATTATATTGGGGAACAATTTGTTAAAAAATGTAACTGGTATTTTGATTTTTGTTGCTGAAATATAGTCAAGAAATAAACAATTAGAATGAGTCAATTATTCGGAAAAATCTCAACATCATGGTGTTTTACGAAACAATATACCATTTCATTACATAGTGTAGAAGAATAGTACATTATTGATAAAATTTATTATTCTCAATCCTTTAGGATTAATAAAAATTTTCAACATATGATATCTTATTTTAAAAGAAACTTATTTAACCAAAGAAGTTTTCTATTATTTAAATTTTAAGGAATTTTTAAAATCAATCAAAAATAAATTTTATACCATTGTATTTCACTACATTTGATAAAATAAAATATTAACATTGTTGGATATAAATTTGATAAATGAGTTTTTATATAACATATTTTGTAAAAATAAAAATTGTTTTTCATGGATAAAATTATTACAGCTTTGAATCCAACATCATTTAAACTTTTTTAGTCTGGATCTAATAATTTAATGACATGTTATGTTCACTATTGATTATTAATTCTATTAAATTTTATGGTTTTCTAACATAAATAATAAAACATATTTTATATCCTTATTGAGGTAATATGATGCCCCACAGATGTGACCATCTCAATTACATGACATAAAAAATCATTCATTACAATAAATTTCCATTGAATATTATGTTATGAGTTTTACAGAATTATAAAGCCAAAATTATCTAAAAAATAAGGTGTTTTTAAACTAATAGACATTTTTTAGAATAATATATCCAACAAATTGATCCATAATAAGACTCCATTGTCTTTATTTGGATCAAACTCTTCATGTCACATTGTTCTTTTTTTGACAAGCTTCTCATGCATTTATTTGATCCAATTATCATATTTTTAATCCTTTCTTGTATTTCATACAGTTGATAAAAATATAGCCATCTTTGAAATGATAACCCACTCATTAATACTTCTTAAAAATTACTTCATTTCTTTCATCACCCATATAATAAACACTATGTATGTTTTACATTAATCCATCTAAAAAATATCATTCTTTAACATTTTTTTTTGGTTCCACCCTTTTTAATCTTTGATTACTATACATTTAATCCTCACAAATGGGTGACATTCACCTTTGATAATTAATATTTTATGTTTATTTATTTATTTATTATACAAAAATAAATATTTTATGAACCCACTATGATATATTTAATTTCCCTTAGATGATTCAAAGCAATAATCAATTATCTAATTTTCTTCTAATTCTTCTCACTTGTTTATTGATTGTTTAGAAAAATCTATTTTCATTTTTTTGACATCATTCTTTCTTTAATGTTGGCATATCCCTATGGTCGAAAATTTTAGTACAGTAAAATAAGAAACCATTGAATTAATTTATTGTATCATATTTATTTTTAATTTTTGTTATTTTCAGTGTTACTCATATAATAATTGTATTCTTGTACCACTATATACTTTTGTTCGAGTTGGGGTTGTTTGTTCAAATCTAGTCAAGCTCAAGAGGTATTGGACTTCAATCCTGGAACTAAGATAATGAAAATAAAGAAATAATTTAAGAATTCTTATATGTATCAATAAATGGTGAATTCTTGCTAATTATTTAATTAATTTTTTTATCATTTAAACTATTATTTTTAATATAATTTACATATCAGTTTTATCTAATACTTATTTAGTTTTTTATAGATCTTTTGGGATAACATATTTTGATTTCAACAATCTGCAACAAGACACAAAAGAGATTAAATGTTTCTTTTTCCAATGATACCATGTTTTCCATTTTTGTTTCCCTTCTTTATGGGACTTACGACACTAAATATTGATTTGATGTTTTTAGTTGAAAACAATTTCTCATTGTTGAAATCCTCTTATCTTCTAAATTTCAACAATGAGAAAGTTCTTTCAGAAAATAACATCAATTCAATATGTTTTGATATAATTTTAACATAGTAATAAAATGGAAACATGTTAACATTGGTATATAGGATTGGTTTGATATATTATGACATATAGGAATCATCCACACCACAATCCGACACACGGTGTGACATGTATGACTCCAAGTGTTTCTATTTATTCAAAATTTAAATTATTTTCAGCAAAATGGAAAACTAAAATACTCAATACTGATAAAAAAATATTATAATTGTTTTTATGCTTTTGGGAAACAATCAAAAAGTCATTTGATACGTGTAGTAATCATCCACACCTCAATTTGATCCATGGTGTGATCTCTATGACAAAATGTGTCTGTTAACAGTTTAAAATCCATAGTTTAATTCAAAAAAATGTCATCCATGAAAACCTAGAAAACATTCTTTGATTTTCTTAACAATTTTTTACATTGATTCTTATGTCATTTGTGACGTGTTGGAATTATTCTCATGAAAAATTGATACATGATGTGATCAGTATAGTTCAAAGAGTGAGTTTCCACTTTAAAATTAAATTTTTGTTAAAAAACAAGTGACATATTCAAAATTGAGATGATTCATTTTTATTGTTTTGATAATTTAGGAAAATGATCCCTACTTCATTTTAGACATGTATGAATCATTTTTAAATCAATCTAACACATTCTGTGACTAGTATGACTCTATGTGTGCCTTTTTATTTAAAAATGACATCAATTTTAATAAAAACGATAGCTAACCCACAAAAAACTGATAAAACACATTTATATTGATATTAACCTTTATTGAAATGATCCATATGTAATTACAGACTTTTAGGAATCAATATTACCTCAATCTAACGCACAGTGTAACTGGTATGACTCTAATTGTGTATTTTTAAGTACCTCAATTTAAGAAAATGACAACTGACCTACTCGAAACTAAGAATAAAATTCATATCATTTTTATAATAAATTTAAATGATCCATAAGTCATTTTTAATGTTTAGGAATTTTCCACACCAAAATTTGATACATGATGTGCCTGATAAGAATCAATGTGTTTGTTATCAGTTTAAAATCGATGGTTTAGTTTAAAAAATATCACCCATAGAAACTGAGAAAAACCACTGATATTTTCTTGATAATTTATAAAATTTATACATTCTTTATTTGTGTTGTTTAACAATTATTCTCAAGTCAGACTAATACATGATGTGATCAATATGAGTCAAAGTGCATGTTTCCAGTTTAAAATGACCTTTTAGTTAAAAAGATAAGTGACTTACTAAAAACTAAGTAAATGAATTATTTTTATTTTTATAATTTATTAAAATTATCCATATTCCATTTGAGATGTGTTAAAATTCGCCTCACCTCTATCTGGAACATGGAGTGACCGATATGACTCCAAGTGTGTCTTTTTATTAAAAATGTATATCTATTTTAGTAAGAAGTAAAACTCACTAATAAAAATTGATAAAACGCATTAATATTATTTCAATACATTAATAATATTATCAATAAGTAATTTTTGATGTGTAATAATCATCCTCACCTCATTATGATACATGATGTGTCTGGTTTGACTCAATGTGTTTGTTATCAGTTTAAAATCAACATGTTAGTTCAAACAATGTAACTCAGTAAAAACCTTGTACACATGCTTGGATTATCATTATAATTTAGGAAAACAATTTATAATCCATTTATGCTATGTTGGAATTTGTAACACTTAATAATTACACACTAAGTGACTGGTATGAGTTAAAGTCGGTGTTTCTAGTTTAAAATGACATTTTAGTAAAAAAAAATACATGCGACGTACTCAAAACTATGAAAATTCATTATGATTGTTTTAAAACTTTAGAAAATTTATATATAAGTCATTTGAGATGGTTAATAATAAATTTCACCTCAATCAGATGCACGATGTGATTGGTATGACTCCAAGTGAATTTTTCCAATATAAAAGTATCATTTTAGTTTAAAACACACATCACATTTCCAAAACAGACAAAAATAGCATATAGTGCTTTCTCTTCATTTAAATTTTGTATTCACACTTGATTTTTCATATTTATTTTTATTTTGGTGTTGTGGTGTAATGTTTTAGCACACTATAGTATTCACCTTTATTAGTTCTCTTATAATCCTAGATAAAGGGATCCTTTATTAGTGCTTTTTATGTATTGATAAAGGTTTCCTTTATCAGACATCTAAAAGCGCTGACAATGGACCCCTTTATCATTGTTTTTTATTGATTATAAATGACTGAGTTTTTTAATTTCATTTTATTATTAAACACTTCCTTAGCACTGATAAAAGAATTTTTAGAGTATTTAATGGTCTATTTTTTAGTAGTGGTGGCACTGGCATGGTTTTCACATTGTCTAAAACATTGTGTGTATGAACCATTCACAGGGGAGAATTATTGTAATTATGGTTTTTCCCTCCATTATTGGTTTGATCCTTTCTTATGTTTTATGTGACTTGATAAATAAAATTAATTGAGGTTTTTTAGTTTTTGAATGTGTTAAAAAAGTTACACTCTAGTACCTATGTACCCTTCCAAGCACATGATTTGGATTCTTAGGTAGCTTGGGTAACAAAATCTATGAACTTTATTAATATTTTTTGAGTGGTGTTTGGTTTCATATAAATAATTCCATGGGTTCTTAGGTGATGGAATTCTTGAAATTATTTGGGTGATTTGAGGTTACAAAATTAAACATCAATACAAGTTGTTTCTAAAATATAATGTGAATATGTGGTTCTGTTAGCTTCAAAATGCATTGGGTGTGTTGTATAAAATGTTACCAAAAATTTTGTGAAAAATTTAAAGGGGGGGTTTTGGCTCCCTTGTGTATAATTTTGAGTTGAATTGTTATATTTTTTTAGATTTTTTTATTACATTTGGTTTTAGTTTTTAAGTGGTTTGATTGATTGATATGTTTTGTGATATTTCAAAATGATTCCCTATAAAAATAACAGGAAAGTAAATATTGGAATACCTCAGGTTTTTTTCCTAGTGATCACAGAGTTATTCTTTCGATCTCTAACTCTGACTAGACTCATGAAGGAGTAGTAGTTCCATGTCCTTTTAAACTATTGGATGAATCATGATAATTAATAAAATAATATCTTCTAGTATTTTATGATGGGAGAGGATCATATGAGTAAATTGAGTGGATATCTATGGTTGAAGTGATTTTTGACCTTCTATGAACTCCTAATTCCACTAGGGAGATGTTTACTATTCCTTTGTTTGATGGTTTCGATTTGGAGTGGTGAATCATTTTATTCAAGCATAACTGTTCAATTATCTACCTTGGGAATACTTCAAGACTACCTCAACATAGTGGTTTTATCATGATGTAGAGATATTTGAGAAGGAATTGATGTTTCTGGGAATTCTCTATGGTGATCTGTTGGTGACTGGTTTTGTCAAAAAAAATATCTTTGAACCTTTCTCTAAATATTTGCCAACTGAACATGTGAATAATACATGTTTCCATTCAAGGTCCCTCCATCCTAAATTATGGTCATCAGTGGTTCATCCTGGCATGAAAACAATGGTAGAAGTTGTTTATAAGGCTATCGGTGTTGAGGTCATCTTATCCAGGAAACCAATGATGTGTGATTATTATATTTCTATGAGATCTAGTAATTATAATATGAATAATGTGGTGGGAAATAAATAACTTGATGGTTATTTGGAGGATATAATCACAACCCACCATTCATGTTTCAGTAAATCTGAAGCCAGTTGTGTTTTATTTAGTATGGGGGTCTGAGAGAATTCGATACTATTCTCCCACAGATGTGAATACCTACCATATGTTTTGTTATCCTTGTAACATTAAATGTTTTTTGAAATAGTTAATAATTATACAAAATATTATTTGACCTAGCATGGATATATTCAATGGCCTACGATTTCATTACCATTGGAATGTTATAAGATGAGCTTTGTTTTTGGAGTATCCACTTTTGTAATTTTTCATTTGTTTTGGTACTTGTACCATATTGTTTTACACCATACCTAAACATATAATAGATTTAAGGGATTTTGTCCCTATTTTCATATCTTATGATATATTCAATGACACATTAGTTTTTGGCTATTTTTGTCTTTATTAATGGTGTAGACCATGTGATGAGGTCCTTTGATCGATGACACGGGGATACCTTGGGTAGAGGATATGGTAAAGGGGATGAGACATTGGTTTTCCAGCAGGATTTGAGAGATACAAGTTTTGGTTTTTTCTAGGATCACCGTGAGTGGGTGTTCCGTGAGTTTATCCGTAAGTTACACTCTCTGTAGTCTCGTAATAAGAGTTTGGAACCATTCCATTTCATATTGAGGCATGTTCTTGTTAGGGGGTACCTTCTGATTCAAGGAGTTCCATTTTCTTAATAATCATGTACAATGATCATTTTTTGTTGTTATCAACGATATGCTCACTCTGGAGGTATTTTAATTTGGATTTCACTGTTAGTGTAATCATGTATCAATGTTGTCAATCTTAATTTTGGGTGCACCTGTGATGTTTTTTTACATTTTAGAGAGATTATAAATGGTAGGGAGTCACGTGGTTGGTCTTCAAGCATTTTTCACTTCTTTTAGAGTGTTCTGTTGGGATTACTTTTCTTGGGATGCGATGTATCTGGGATTTAGAAACCTCATATGTTAGGGGTATGGTGCTTATGATTTTTTAAATGACATGTTGTGGGAATTTGGGAGATTATAAAGAACAGTGGTAGAAATATTGATGATTCTAATTTCAAAGAAGATCATATGAGTGGATATCCAAATATCTTATTTTATTGTATATTAACTTCCTTTTAGTGAGGTTTATGAATTTCAAGAATATTTTTATGTCATATGTTGGTGAGTTATGAATATTTTGGTGGTGGTTAACCCAAGGAATGAGTTATTAATTTTTCATTTCATTTGTTTTGAGTTATTGAGAAGTTTTTTTGGAAATGACATCTTTATTAGAGGGAAGGTAGGCTTGAAGATGATTCTAAAACTAGTTGTTAATGAATTTATAGGTGAATAAATTTGAATGGTGTGTGTAATGTTACCTAATCTAAAACACATTCATGTGGCCAAATCATGTTGATTACAGAACCGAAATTGCACCTCCTCATATTCTAGAGGTTGACAACTAGAAGTGTGGGTGTAAAGAGAGTAGTGGTGAGATTAAACCTTCTATTATAATGTTATAATACACCATAAATAAACAATATAAGTAAATATAAATGTAATTAAAACTATGAAAATAGTACAAAATACAACTAGAATATAATGGAATAACCAATAAAACAAATAAATGGTAAGCATGTAATTATAGGATGGAATGTTTCAAAACATCTTACTAAAAGTAATAAAAATAAAATAACAAGATGAAATAATAAACTCAAAGGACCCTGGTCCCAAACCCCATGTTGGTCCAATCTCCAAGATCCAACTCATCTAGAAAAAAACAATCAATTACACAATCTATTTCCCTTTTCTAAACCTGCAACCATGTAATAAGATCAGGTACTGAAAAACATCAGGAAATGGTTGTGAGTAAAAATCATGAAGTAAACACTATGATTTCTAAAAAAACTAGTTTGATAAATTAGTGTGTGTAATAAAGCAATAATCATTTGTATTAATTATTCAAATTAATATATTATAACAAACAACCTACTTCAACCCCTTTTCAAAATATATAAGATCTTGTTGAACAACCATTCCAAGCAGAACCACAAAATCATGGCATAATAAAAAAACTCAGAAAATACCAATGTATAAGAATTAAAATATAAATTTTCGAAGCACTTTATATAACAATTTTATCATAACATGGTAAATCCCTATAATAATTACAGTGTGACTAATAAAATACATATATACTGTGTATCATAACTAGGAAAACCCATATAAAAGTTACAATATAACTGGGAAAATACATATAAGTTTACAACATAATTGGGAAAATTCCTATATTCATTAAAAAATAACAAAGATAAGACCTTTATATAAGCAATTCATCATCTTTGAAAAGTTCATTATATAATTATTGTTTCATATATAACATCACAAGTCATAATGAAAAGAATATTATCACATAACGCCACATCATAAGTCAAAATGGTTAATTTTTTCAGTTAACATTTGTCTTCCAATTGCCTATTCGTTTGTTAATCTATATCTTATTCCATTTCCATGCCAACTACCCACCCATTCTATATCAAATCATCATCTTCCATTTAATTAATAAACTAAATAATTTTCAAAGATGAATCTATCAAAATAAATCGTATATGGTCTAATGTCATAATAACCACACATTAATCCATCTTTTAATTAATTGTTATTCTAGGGTTGGTTCACCCAATGAGTAGCTATATGAAAAGTCTCAACACTATTTAATCTAAAGGGATGCAAAGAGAAATCCCACACAATCCCTATCATCATCCATTTTTTAATTAATTAATGTGCATGTTTTGTTAGTGAAATCACAATATTACAAATTCTTAATAATTAAATAGACCATAGGATTAGATTTTAGACCACCTAAATTTATCTGGAATTCAACATAATTATTCCAATAGGTAATCCCAAAAAAATGAAGGCAAATAGGATCCCAATAATAATCTATAATCACACAACATCATAATCAAAATTCCAAACAAACTCAATCAAGAGATTCCAACACAAAATAAATGAATAAGATAATGATAGAAGAGAATCAACAAAACAAACTAAACAAGAATAGAATGATTGGTCATGATGTATAGAAGGGGTAAAATCATTCTAAGAACACATAGATTCACCTAGGGATTAAGAAATGTGGGATTCACATGAGTGGATAGATATATCATAAATGCAGAGGAGGTTAAAACTATTGATCTCAATAAATACATGGTGTGTAATACATTCAAATTATTTATTTCTAAAATTATTGGTTACACCAAAAATGAGTTATGATATGTTAACATAACCCTGATAAAACATTACATGATGTGAACTACTTTTATAGTGTGTAACTGGTTCACATATTTAACTAGTTCACAATGTATTTTGGGAAAAATTTACACATTGTGAATCGGTTTCAGGGTGTGTTACTCATTCACACCTTGAACTAGTTCAAGATAAATTCCTAGAAATAATTACATGTCATGAATTATTTTCTTGATATGTAACTAGTACATTCCTTAAACTAGTTCATGACATTATCCAAGAAATATTAAAACGTCATGAACTAGTTTCCCAACATGTAACCAAATAATGACATGAATGTGTTAATTAATTCTTATTTATATAATTTACATGTCATCTAATATGTTCTTAGAATGTAAATTTTTAGAAGATATATATCATCCCATTTTCTACAATGAAAAATCTTGAACCACCACTAAAGCCTTCCTATGACAACCCTGATTTTATTACAAACTTAAAAATTATTTATTACATAAAACTTCACTTGATACAAAAATGAACATCGATAGGTTTAGTGTAGTTGGGGCTTAGGATCGTTACATAAAAACATAAAACATGAAATACAACTTCTTTATTGAAAACTTTTTTTACATGACCACTACATTTCCTCATACTTAGCATTGCATGGGATAACCTGATGACATGCATAAGAAAAGGGTGAGATATAAAGCACAGTAAGACAGTACACATGGAATAACATGAGGAGTACAATACATGTTAGACAATAGGCATATCAATAGATCATAAAAGAAACATGAACATAAAGGCATGATAAAGCATGATAATCATAACATGGAAATGTGCCAACAACACTGAACATTGAATTTTCATGAGCCAAGGCTCATTACACATGAAGCATGAATAAATCCTCATTTCACATAAAGCATGAGTAAATATAGAATCCTTCCTTTTATCATATAAATTTTCATTACAATTTACAAAACTGAGGATCTTTAAGGTTTAGTTTCTTGGAAACCAGGAACATAAAACATGAAAACATAAAACATTCTTGTTAAACACTTGAAAGGCTTCTCTTCATGTTCATCCTAGGTTTATTACTGCATCTCAAACCTAGGGGACATACATCAAAAGAAAGGGTGAGAAGAAGGCCCAGTAAGGGAAACAAGCAAAACATTTTACATATGAACCTGAGATACATCAATAAAGTCATGAAAGGAACTTTAAGGAATGAGAATGAAATCATGAGGCGTATCATAATAAAAATAACATTTTTTCATAACTTGAAGATGTGGCTACAACATTTAATATTGACAATAATTTCGTTTCACCAAGGTCCATCCCCAAGGTGTCATTAAAAATTACCAAGGTTATTCCCCAAGGTATCAGTCTAAAAAGTCATCTCTAGAGATTAAGTGTTTAACAAATGCATTGGAGTGCTATCTGGGCGCACCATTGACAAGTCTTTATTCTCATATGAGCCACATATATCATCATCAATCATTTCATAAACAACCCATATAGCATAAATCAAATGAGTTTCCTTTCATAATCATAACATTTTAAAAACTGCTTTAATGACATGATCTTTGTGTCACTTTAAACCCACAGAAAAGGGAAAGCGGGTTTCATGTATGTAAATCCCAGAATTTAAAATAGAACATTTTGATGCATATGTGAATAACCCTTTAGAACAAAGATCTTTGAGTATTAACTTAATAAAATAAATGAACTTTAGAAAAAGAGGGAGATACTTTGAAACGGAAATTCTGTAGCATAAAGGCTATGTTACGAGGTTTTAGAAAAAAATTGAAAATAGAGGGGACACGTGTCAAACATTCATAAATGATCCATAAAACAGTATGGGGACAGAATATAAAGGATTTTAGAACATGGCAATGAAATTTGAATGATATACCATATGAAATTAATAACTTGAAAGGAATACAAAAATAAGATTTCTCTTATGAGAATTCGGCAGCCTACCGACGTCACTTAAAACATCCAAAAATGGATTGATGAGATAAAATAGGGTATCTCATCATATGAACATAAATGATAAGTATGATAGATATAGAGATCATACCCCAAAATAATAAAAAGGAACTTGAACGACTTGACATGAGAGTAGATCTTGAAAACGAGAACGGTGAAAGAACCCCTTAGAAATTCGGCAGCCTAACGACGCCACTTAAAACATCCAAAAATGGATTGATGAGATCAAATAGGGCCTCTCATCATATGAACATAAATGATCAGTATGATAGATATAGAGATCATACCCCAACATAATAAAAAGAAGCTTGAACGACTTGACATGAAAATAGATCTTGAAAATGAGAAGGGTGCAAGAACCCCTTAGAAATTCGGCAGCCTAACGGCGCCACATAAACATCAAAAAAATGAATTGATGAGATCAAATAGGGTCTCTCATCATATGAAAATAAAATATCAGTATGATATATTTAGATATCATACCCAAACATAATAAAAAGGAACATGAAAGACTTGACAAGAAAATATATCTTGAAAATGAGAAGGGTGAAAGAATCCCTTAAAAATTCGGCAGCCTAACAGCGCCACTTAATCTTCAACAAAAATGAATTGATGAGATCAAATAGGGTCTCTCTTCATATGAGAATAAAAGATCAGTATGATAGATTTAGACATTATACCCCAACATAATAAAATAGAACATGCAAGACTTGACATGGAATTAGAACTTTGAAAAAGGAGAAAGGTGAAAGATCCACTTAAAAATTCGGCAGCCTAACGGCGCCACTTAAAACTTCAAAATACTGAATTGAAGAGATAAAATGTGGTATCTCATAATATGATCATAAAAGATCAGTATGATAAATTTATAGATCATACCCCAACATAATAAAAAGAAAATTGAAATACTTTACATGAAATAAGATCTTGAAAAATGAGAAGGGAGAAAGAATCTGTTACAAAAATTTCGGTAGCCTAACGGCGCCACTTAAAACTTCATAAAACGAAATAATGAGAGTAAGAGGAGATCTCTCATTATATGAACATGAAAAGGGAAGTAATAGGAGTATAAAAGAACATCCTTTAACATAAGAACATGGAGCATAAAAGAAATGACATAAAAGAGATTACTTGAAAAGAAAGAGAGAGGTCGGATCCCTTACCTTAAAACGTAACTCTTAAAACTCAAAGGTTGGGACCTTGAGGGCTTGGGTGAACCTTTGGAGGACTCCTTGGGAGGTAATGAGACCATAAATTAGTTGGGGGAGAGTGGGGAGTCGAAATGGATGAGAAGATGACTTGGTATTTATTGGGAAAGTGAGGGGACAAGGCATTAATGGCCAAGGGACACCTCAAAAGTGGTTTTCTCAAAACCATGTGCTCTCCCATGATATTTCCCATGAATTTAGGCCACATGGGGCCCCCAATACAATATTTCATGACCTTTGGTCGGCCAACCCTTAAAATATCTCATGACATCATCATGACACAGTTATGATGTCATTAAACATACCGAAACCCTAAAACTGTATTTTTACTATTCACTGAAAATTCAACTTTCTCAGAAAAATCCCAAAATTTCACCTTAATCAAATAACGATGCTCTGATTACAAAAATGAACTCCATTTTATAAAAATAATTTTCTAAATATTTTTAATTTAATTTTTAAATAAATACACTATTCACCGAAACTTCATTTTTTTCAGAAAAATCCCCAAAATTTACCTTAACATAATATCGATGCTCTGAGTTCAAAAATGAAATCAATTTTATAAATATAATTTTCTAAATATTTTTAATTAAATATTTAATTAAAAAACACTATTCACCCGAAAAAACTAATATTTGATTTATAATATAGGAAACAGTTATTTAACCATTTTATTGAATCACATTACTTAATCAAGGTGCCTAGATTGTATTAATTATTTCTTTAAGTGAGATTACTAATCCATTTAGTCACATTACTAATCCTAAGCCTGAAATCACTATTCATAATTTACTATTCATCAACAATTAAGTTGATCTTATTAGACTCAAATTTCATACTGCACATAATTGTAGAAAACCATTTTTTGAAAATCATTAAAAAAATTTAATTATTTAAGGTTTACATAAACATTTTTAAAATATCATTTTTCTAAAATTAATCAAAAATATGCATACTATATTTATCCGGTCATTTGAAAATTCACAAACTTCATCATAAGAAGAAATCAAATTTTTTTTTAAAACAATGGATTACACAAGGCAGTTACGGTCTCCTTACATATCCCCTTATCACACCAGCATATGACCTAAGTGTAAGGTGTGATAAGGTGAGTTAATTCGAGGGAGGCTCGGCCAACATCGCACGAGTAGTAATTTCTATTAGTTTGATCTTTTCGCGAAGGCGATTCCGTTCTAACTTCACACGATGAAGTTCGGCTTGGGTTTGGTCCAGAGCAAATCCCAGTGGTGCTACCTCCTTCCCAAGTTCTATTAGTTGGGCTTCGATCGGTCCAAGACTACTGGGTGAGGCAATTAAATCTTCTTTCTATAATAATTAACCAAGATTACTTGTATTTAGAGACAATAATCAAAATGTTTAGTTTCCATGGGTCATATTGACCAATGGTTATATAACAGTCAAAACCCAATGGTCTCATTTCAATTATACTCATGTTATCAAATGAAACATTTTTGTTGAGTATAAAAATAAAATAAAATAACACATAAAATTAGGAAACAATATTTACTCAAAATTTCGGGTCGTTACAATCTTCCCCCTTAAGAAATTGCGTCCTCGCAATTTTTCAAATTGGGTTTTGAAATTTCATTGAAAGTCCCACATCGGAAAAGGAGTCAGTAAAACTATTACTTTAAAATAAAGAAAGGGAAGTACAAAGGTCACCCGAGTTAGCCCACACTAGGATTCCATGTAGGAAAACATGGACATAGAGGAGAAAACAAAGGCTCAAGTTCTGAGGGAGAGTGATAGAAAACATGATTAGGAGAAAGTTAACCATAAGAAAATCCCAAACTTATGATGTGTGTAAACGGTCTTTGATTACCCAGTAGGAAACGTAATCCAACAACGTTTTTGTTTTATGTTTATTTTCATAATTTTGATGAATTCATTTACTACATAGAACAAAAACATAAGAAAATATACCTACCTTCATGTATAGTTTCATCCTTTAATAAGTTTCTACCAAAACTAATCTTTTCTCCAAATGATGAGCATTCAAAACTACTTGGTCTCATCAAAACACAAGAATCATCTTCTTGAGAATCACATAATCCACAAAATATTAACCATCTATTTCTTCTATCTTTAAACATTATCCAAAAAACAGAAAGGGTAAGGTAAAACAACTCTTCAAAAAAGAAAGAATCCCATAGGAAGGGAAACAAATTTTAAATCTTCAAAGATCCATGGTACTACCAAAAGTTCATCATAGACCATTCCATTAATAACTATTCATAAAATTCCTCAAAATAAACCAAACTAAGATTGAAACCCAAATACAAGAAGAATTTGATAACATAGTCTTCCAAAATAAACTTCATTGTTCATCTCCAAAACACATCAACCACTCCTAACATCTTATAACAAAAGTAGCTAAACTAAACATATTTTACCCAAGATAGGTTAATCATTTCCATAAGTAACCTAAATTACTATAATTCCACATTAAATTCATCAATTATATAAGTCAACCTTACTCTTCAATGAAAATACCGTAGTAATCTATTTACCTCGATCATATAGGATCCCAAAAATAGTGAACGTCTTACAAAATAATAATCATCTTTTAATCCCCTAATCATCTCTGTCATATTAATACGGCAATCATCTCATTTCCTATCACATTGGTTGTTGGGACATGTTCTTCAATTTCACGCCATTAACTATGAAAACAAAGTACAATTAGGGGCTTGAATTCTTAGCCAATAATCATGAAAAGGAACATAAATCATATAAGGATAACTTGTAGAAGAAAAGTATACCCTAATTTGTGATCCCCTAGGATCCCATCTAGGTTATCCATGATCATATATTATTATGTGAATCTTTATTTTATTTTATCTTTGTTCCTTTAACAATGGTTCATACTAAGCTTATGAATTTACCAAAGCATATCCCCCGGGAGTTTCGTAACCAAGAGTGCAGCAAGGCCCGTTGTTGTGCACCAGTTCCCGTTTGAGTCTAGCTCAAAGAGGTGTTTTTGGGTTTTACCCCTATGTACATCTGTTCCAGAGCCACCTCTACCTGCTCGTATCCATACAGAGATGTATTTTCGTGGCAACCCATTACTCAATACTCGCCAAAATACCAGGAAGATTTCCTATATATAAACTTTTCAATAGGATTCTTCCTAAATTTCTCATATCCTAATTTTCACAAATAACTAAACCATCCTTTGATACCAACTATAGCATCCTCCCTTTTTATCATATAAACTTTCATTACATTTTACAACACTGAGGTTCTTTAAGGTTTAGTGTCTTGGAAACCAGGAACATAAAACATGAAAACATAAATCATTCTTGTTAAACACATGAAAGGCTTCTCCTCATATTCATCCTAGGTTCATTACTGCATCTCAAACCTGGTGACATACATCAAAAGAAAGGGTGAGCAGAAGGCCCAGTAAGGGAAAAAAGCGAAACATTTTACATATGAACTTGAGATACATCAATAAAGTCATGAAAGGAACTTTAAGGCATGAGAATGAAATCATGAGGCGTATCATAATAAAAATAAAATTTTTTTCATAACTTGAAGATGTGGCTACAACATTTAATATTGACAATAATTTCATTTCACCAAGGTCCTTCCCCAATCTGTCATTAAAAACTACCAAGGTTATTCACCAAGGTATCAGTCTAAAAAGTCATCTCTAGAGAATAAGTCTTTACCCAATGAATTGAAGCGCTATCTGGGCGCACCCTTGACATGTATTTATTACCATGTGAGCCACATATATCATCATCAATCATTTCATAAACAACCCATATAGAATAAAGCAAATGGGTTTCATTTCATAATCATAACGTTTTAAAAACTACTTTAAATACATGATCTTTGTGTCACTTTAAAACCACGGAAAAGGGAAAGTGGGTTTCATGTATGTAAATCCCAGAATTTAAAATAGAAAATTTTTATACATATGTGAATACCCCTTTAGAAGAAAGAGCATTGAGTATTCAATTAATAAAATCAATTAACTTTAGAAAAAGAGGGAGATATTTTGAAACGGAAATTTTGTAGCATAAAGTCTATGTTACGAGGTTTTAGAAAACATTGAAAAGAGAGGGGACAGGGGTCAAACATTCATAAATGATCCATAAAATAGTAGGGGGATATATTATAAAGGATTTTAGAACATGGCAATGAAATTTGAAAGATATACCATATGAAATGAAGAACATGAAAGGAAGACAAAAATAAGATTTCTCTTATGAGAATTCGGCAGCCTAACGACATCACTTAAAACATCCAAAAATGGATTGATGAGATCAAATAGGGTCTCTCATCATATGAACATAAATGATCAGTATGATAGATATAGAGATAATACCCCAACATAATAAAAAGGAACTTGAACGACTTGACATGAAAATAGATCTTGAGAACGAGAAGGGTGAAAGAACCCCTTAGAAATTCGGCAGCCTAACTGCGCCACTTAAAACTTCCAAAAATGGATTGATGGGATAAAATAGGGTCTATCATCATATGAACATAAATGATAAGTATGATAGATATATAGATCATACCCCAACATAATAAAAATGAACTTGAACGACTTGACATGAAAATAGATCTTGAAAACGAGAAGGGTGAAAGAACCTCTTAGAAATTCGGCAGCCTAACGACGCCACTTAAACTTCAAAAAAATGGATTGATGAGATCAAATAGGGTCTCTAATCATATGAAAATAAAAGATCAGTATGATATATTTAGATATCATACCCCAACATAATAAAAAGTAACGTGAAATACTTGACAAGAAAATAGATCTTGAAAATGAGAATGGTGAAAGAATCTCTTAAAAATTCGGCAGCCTATCGGCGCAACTTAAACTTCAACAAAAATGAATTGATGAGATCAAATAGGGTCTCTCATCATATGAAAATAAAAGATAAGTATGATATATTTAGAGATCATAACCCAACATAATTAAAATGAATATGCAATACTTGACATGGAATTAGAACTTTGAAAAAGGAGAAAGGTGAAAGAACGACTTAAAAATTCGGCAGCCTAACGGCGCCACATAAAACGTCAAAATACTGAATTGAAGAGATCAAATGGGGTATCTCATCATATGATCATAAAAGATCAGTATGATAAATTTAGAGATCATACACCAACATAATAAAAAGGAACTTGAAATACTTTACTTGATAATAGATCTTGAAAAATGAGAAGGGAGAAAGAATCCGTTACAAAAATTTCGGCAGCCTAACGGTGCCACTTAAAACATCATAAAACGAAATAATGAGAGTAATAGGAGATATCTCATTATATGAACATGAAAAGGGCAGTAATATTAGTATAAAAGAACATCCTTTAACATAAGAACATGGAGCATAAAAGAAATGACATAAAAGATATTACTTGAAAAGAAAGAGAGAGGTCAGATCCCTTACCTTAAAACGTAACTCTTAAAACTCAAAGGTTGGGACCTTGAGGGCTTGGGGGCACCTTGGGAGGACTCCTTGGGAGATAATGAGACCATAAATTCGTTGGGGCAGAGTGGGGAGTCGAAATGGATGAGAGTATGACTTGGTATTTATAGGGAAAGTGAGGGGACAAGGCATTAATGGCCAAGGGACACCTCAAAAGTGGTTTTCTCAAAACCATGTGCTCTCTCATGATATTTCCCATGAATTTAGGACACATGGGGCCCCCAATACAATAATTCATCACCTTTGGTCGGCCTAACCTTAAAATATCTCATGAAATCATTATGAAACAGTTATGATGTCAATAAACATACCGAAACCCTAAAACTGTATTTTTACTATTCACTGAAAATTCAACTTTCTCAGAAAAATCCCAAAATTTCACCTTTACCAAATATCGATTCTCTGATTACAAAAATGATCTCCATTTTATAAAAATAATTTTCTAAATATTTTTAGTTTAATTTTTAAATATATACACTATTCACCGAAAATTCAATTTTTTCAGAAAAGTCCCCAAAAATTACCTTAACATAATATCGATGCTCTGAGTTCAAAAATGAAATCAATTTTATAAAAATAATTTTCTAAATATTTTTAATTAAATTTGTAATTAAAAAACACTATTCACCCGAAAAAACTAATACTTGAATAATAATATATGAAACCATTATTTAACCATTTTATTGAATCACGTTACTTAATCAAGGTGCCTAGATTATATTAATAATTTCTTTAAGTGAGATTACTAATCCATTTAGTCACATTACTAATCCTATGCCTAAAATCACTATTCATAATTTACTATTCATCAAATATTATGTTGATCTTATTAGACTCTAAATTTCATACTGCACATAATTGTAGAAAACCATTTTTTTGAAAATCATTACACATTTTTAAATATTTAAGGATTACATAAACATTTTTAAAATATCTTTTTTCTAAAATTCATCAAAAATATGCATACTATATTTATCGGGTCATTTGAAAATTCATAAACTCCATCATAAGAAGAAATCAAAATTTTATTTAAAACAAAGGATTACATAAGGATGTTACGGTCTCCTTACCTAGCCCCTTATCACACCAGCATATGACCTAAGTGTAAGGTGTGATAAGGTGAGAGAATTCGAGGGAGGCTCAGCCAACATCGCACGAGTAGTAATTTCTATCAGTTTGAACTTCTCGTGAAGAAGATTCCGTTCTAACTTCACACGATAAAGTTCGGCTTGGGTTTGGTCCAGAGCAAAGCCCAGTGGTGCTACCACCTTCCCAAGTTCTGTTAGATGGCCTTCGATCGGTCCAAGACTACTGGGTGAGGCCATCAAATCTTCGTTCTATAATAATTAACCAAGATTACTTGTATTTAGAGACAATAATCAAAACATTTAGTTTCTAGGGGTCATATTGACCAATGGTCATATAACAGTCAAAACCCAATGGTCTCATTTTATTTATACTCGTGTTATCAAATTAAACATTTTTGTTGAGTATAAAAATAAAATAAAATAACACATAAAATTAGGAAACAAGATTTATTCAAAATTTCAGGTCGTTACAGTAAACCCTCATTGCACATGAATTAGCATGATTCAAAACTCATTGCACATGACGTATCATGATATTATACTTTACCCAATGCATCAGAGCGCAATAAGGGAGCACCTTTCTTAAAATTTCATTTCATGCATAAGTGTGCCACATGGATCATAAAACATTGATTCATAAAACATAATCATTTATTCAATGATAAAGGAATGTGGAATTCATACATGAAACTTTAGAATCAATATGTAAATGTGCATAAAAGTGAAAACCCTTAGTGGAGAAATGGGCATGTTATTCACTACACAATGGCATTGGCTTAGAAAATCTGTGCGATTTCGGCAGCGTAATGGCGTGACATAAGAATAAATAAAAATGGTTGATGGGAGAGAAAGGTGTGTCTCATATTATTTAAATGAAATGGACAGTAAGGGGGTCATATAGAATCATATCCAATAAATTGTACTGGAATTTAGCTTCATGATACAATAGTATTGCTTAAATGTAAAAGAGGAGAGAGAAGTTCCTTTCTGAATTTTGGCATAGTAACTGGTGTACATGGGTGGAATTTAATGAGAGAGAAAGGGGTCTCCCATCATTCAAACAATAATAGGTCAGTATGGGGGAGGTGAAAAACCATACCCCAACATTTATAATTTCAATTAAAAGGGGATAACAATTTTAATAAAATTGGACAAAAATTAGAAAGGAAGAAAAACCCTTACTTGGAAGTGTGCTTCCAAAGGCTAGAGGGAGGCTTGTGAGAGGCTTCTTGGGAGCTTGGGACACCTTGGGAGGATTCTAGAGTGAGTAGGGAAGAGGTTGGACGAACCCAAAAGGCTTTGAATGGGGAGTAAGTAGGATCTTGGTTGGGTTTATATAGGAAAGGTGAGGGAATTCTTTATTATTTTGGTTTGGGACCCCTTATATTAAATTAATCCAAACCACAAACCATCACATGGTTTTTGCCCAAGATTTTTTGAAAAGGGAAGAGGAAAACAATATTTTATAAGTCCAAAGTCCGAACATCTTAATATAATATGGTAGCTTATGTTGAGGTGAGTCATACTCCCATGAAAATTAATTTAAAAAGACAAGGTGTTTAATAAGTCTTTAGGGGTCCATTAATGCTTTGAAAAGAAAGTAAAACAAACCCAAAATGACATTATTTTAATGTTAAAACAAATATTGTCCGAAAATAAGGATTATTTTATTTTATTACATCACTATAGGGTCATTATGTTGTCATAAAACACATTATATATTTAAACAGTATTTAATTTTTACCCAAAACTATGACTGTCTCAGAAAATTATGAAAAATTTACCGTTGGATAATTTCGACGTCCTGATTCCAGAAATAACATTTATTTTATATAAATAATTTTATAAATATGTTAATTTACACTTTTAAAATAAAAACCGATATTTATCGAAAATTCACGGGTTTTGACAGAAATGGCTTTCAATCCTTAATGAAAATTATAATTGAATTCATAAAATTATAAGATGATTTATATTTAATAAAACGTAATTACATAATAATAATAATATTTTATTAAAATATTATTTAATTCAAAAAATCCCATAATTTAATAAAATAGAATTCTTAATTAAATAATAACTAAACACACTATTTGTACTTTAGAACCTATTTACAGTGTATCAATAATGACAAGAATGTATATACATTATTATATACAAAAAATAATGTATATGAACATAGTACAATCGATTTTTTATATAACCCCTTAAAACAGCCTCATAAGACCTAAGGGTAAGGTGTGCGATGGTAACAGACTCTTGGGGTGGATCGGATAACATCTCTCGAGTAGTAATCTCTATCAACTTCTACTTTTCATGTAGATGGTCTCATTCGAGCTTGACATGATGAAGCTCATCTTGGGATTGTTCAAGAGGGAATACCAAGGATGCTACCTCTTTTCTGAGCTTCGACAAATGGGCTTCGTACGGAGCAATTCTACTGGATGAGGCCATTGCTTCTTTTGTCTGAGTAAATTGGATTTGTTAAAGTCCAATATTTATACTAATCATGTGATCACTATTCAATGGCTATATTAGCAACGGTCAAAATTCTTAACATAAAACCAAAGAAGTTGAAATTTTATATAAACATAAAGAGACATTTAATTAGATTAATAGGGATTTCCATTAATGAAACTTTGGGTCGTTACTATATTCCCCCCTTAAGAAATTTCACCCATGAAAATTTCCTTTTCCCACAGTAAAACTGATGTGGATAACTCAGCTTCATAATTTCCTCTGATTCCCAAGTCGCTTCTTCAAACTTTTGGTTTCTCCACAACACCTTGACGAGGGGCATTGTCTTATTTCGTATAACTTTTTCTCTACGATCTAAGCTCTTCACTAGTTTCTCTTCATAAGAAAGATCATCTTCCAATTGCACTACCTCAGAAGAGAGTACATGTGAGGGGCCCGGTATGTACTTCCTTAAGAGGGATAGATGAAAGACATCATGAAATTTGGCCATGGTAGGTGGAAGTGCTAGTCGATAGGCCACAACCCCAACACGATCAACAATCTCGAAGGGGCCGATGTACCTAGGACTTATCTTCCCTTTCTTTCCAATCCTCATGACCTTTTTCCATGTAGATATGCGTAGAAACCCCATGTCTCCAACTTTATTCTCAAGGTCTCGTCGACGGTTATCTTCATAAATCATCTGTCGACTCTGGGCTGCCATGATATGATGGTGAATGGTTTTCACATTCTCCACCATTTCCTCGACCATTTCTGGTCCAAGCTGCTTACATTCACCGACCTCATCCCAAACATGTTGGTGTTCTGCACCTTTTTCTCATATAGGGCTTCATATGGTGCCATTTTTATGCTTTAGTGGAAACAATTGTTATAAGAGAACTCAACCAGAGGAAGATTGTGATCCCATAATCCTTTAATGTCCACTGTGCACGCTCTGAAAAAGTTCTCAAGTGTTTGGATAGTCTGCTCTGATTGGCCATTAGTTTGAGGATGATATGTTGTACTGAAGTTCAGTTCAGTATTCATAGCATGTTGAAGACTCCTCCAAAACATAGATGTGAATCATGGATCTCGGTCAGACACAATAGATAGTGGTACTCCATGAAACCTTACCACTTCCCTGATATATATCTATGCCAGTTGATCGAATGAGAAATTCTTTCGAATAGCAATGAACTGTGCAGTCTTTGTAAGGCGATACACAACAACCCAGATTGCATTGTTGCCTTTGTATGTCCTTGGAAGTCCGGTAACCAAGTCCATGGTTATGTTCTCCCATTTCTATTCTGTTATGGACAATGGTTGCATCATCCCCTTAGACTACTGCCTTTATGGATTCACTTGCTGGAACACTTGGCACTTTGATGTATATTCAGCGATTTCCTTCCTTATATTATCCCACCAAAGGTTTTCTAGAAGATCTTGATACATCTTTGTGTTCCCTGGTTGAATATAGAAATATGAACTATGTGTGTCATCCAAAAGTTCCTTCTTCATTTCCGGACTTGATGGAACACATAGTCTTTCCCAAACCGCACAATTCCTTCTTCACTAACACTAAACTCCAAGGATTTCCCATTTTTGATAGCTTGCACTTTTTCATGAATTCCCTTATCATCCTTTTGAGCATCCTTTAACCTTTCAAAAAGAGATAGTTGAGCAATAATTTGTGAAATGATTACTGATGTTCCCTTCTGTATGATTCCCATGTCCATATTAATCATGTCTAAGAAGATTGGATCCTTCCCAATTCTCATCATTGATAGAATCGCTGGGTCCTTTCTACATAGGGAATCTGCCACCTTGTTCCCTTTCCTAGGGAGGTAATGTATTGAATAGTCATAATCCTTGATGAGCTATATCCAACTTCTCTGGTGCATATTAAGCTCTTTCTGTGTGAATATATATTTAAGACTTTTGTGGTCAGTATATATCTCACATTTCTCTCCATAGAGATAATGACACTAGATTTTCAAGGCAAAGATCGCAGCCGCCAACTACATATCATGCGTTGGATAGTTTCGCTCATGGATTTTCAAGTTCCTTGAGGCATAGGATATCACTTTAGCATTCTGCATCAGCACACATCCTAAGCCCTTCTTTGAAGCATCACTGAATATCACAAAAAGTTCCCCACTTGTGGTTAAAGTGAGCACGAGCACAGTGATAAGCCACCTTTTCAAATCCTTGAAGCTTTCTTCGCATTTATCACTCCAAAAAAACTTTGCTCCCTTTCGAGTTAGCTTGGTAAGAGGGTTGGACAATCGTGAGAAATTTCTCACAAATCATCGATAATATCCAGCTAACCGCAAGAAGCTCTGCATATCTGTTACCGATGTTGTCCTCGACCATCCCTCAATTGCATCTATTTTGGCAGGGTCCACAGATATCCCAATTCTTTATGATTATATGGCCCAAGAATGAGACCTCCTTCAACCAGAACTCACAGTTGTTATACTTTTCATTGAGATTCTCCTTGCACAAGGTCTCTAGTACAGTTCTTAAATGCTCCTCAAGATCCTCCTTGTTTTTGGAGTATATTAGAATATCATCTATAAATACTACCACAAATTTTTGAAGGTAATCTCTAAATACTCTATTCATTAAGTCCATGAAGATTACTGGAGCATTGGTGAGTCCGAAAGGCATTACTATGAATTCATAGTTCCCGTATATTGTGCGAAAATCAGTCCTGGGTATATCTTCCTTCTTCACCCTTACATGATAATATCCCGACCTCAAGTCCACCTTGGAGAAGTATAATGCTCCACGTAGCTGATCAATGAAGTCATCGATCCATGAAAGAGGATACTTATTCTTTATCATGATTTTGTTAAGTTCATGATAATCGATGCAAAGCCGTATTGACCCATCCTTCTTCTTGACGAAGAGGACTGGTTCACCCTATGGTGAAGCACTTGGACGTGTAAACCCGTTATCCAGATTCTCTTGTAGTTGTTTTTTCATCTCTTCAAGCTCAACAACAGAAATTCTATATGGTGTCTTGAATATTGGTAATGCACTGGGTATAAGTTCAATTGAGAACTCAACATCTCTTCTATGAGGAAGACCAGGCAGTTCCTCAGGAAACACTTCCACGAATTCGCTCACAATAGGAATTTCTTCAAGGATGGTTTCTTCCTTGGACTCAATCATCTGAGCCAGATACACGAGCTCATAGGGCAGTAATATTCATGCCTGATCTGATGGAGCTAGAGAAGATTCATCATCCTCCTGAAACTTGTAATGAATCGGAGGTCAATTCTCAATATGGAGTGTGATTTCCCTCTCCTGACAATTTGTGTTGGCTCTATATAAGGAAATACAATCCATGCCAAGAATTGCATCAAATTCCACCAGAGGGAGTATGACGATGTTCACCGGGAAATTCAATCCATAGATTAAAATAGGGGAGGACTTATATTCATGGGATGCAATGATTTCCCTATTTGTTGTACTCACCGACATCTTCACGTCCATGATTTGTGGTGGTGCTGGGATTGTTCTACTAAACTTTTGAGATATATAAGAATGGTTAGAACCTGAATCAAAAAGATCATTCGCTATTCTTGAATGAATAACTAGCGTACCTGTCACCACATTGTTGTTGAGGTTCACTTCAGCAGAAGTGATGGAAAAAGATCTTCCTTGCTGCCTTGGAGGTTGTTGGTTGCCTCCGATAACCCTTGGATTAGGGAACTGATTTTTAAAATGCCTCGGTTCTTTTCATTTATAGCATTAAACAACGCGTTGAGGTTCGAATGGATCATTACTCTCCTCTGTCGCAGCCGCGGGTCTTTCTTTCCCATAGTTAACAGCTAGGTGCCCTTCTCTTTCACACCTGAAGCATTTCCTCATCCCCTTAAAGAAATTTCCAGGGTACTTCGTTCCACTCTTTTGGCAAGAGGGGTTCTGGATCTTCCTAGCACCGTTGTATTTATCCATCAGACCACCAACATTGAATTCCACCATACGCTTCTTATCCCTTTGATACCCCTGTGATTTCACGATCTCCATTTCTACCTTGACGGAACATCAGACAATTTCCTCATAGCTCTCGAAGTCACGGATCACTAATGCTTTCCGTAGGCTAGGCTTCAGCACACCAAAGAAGCGATCAACATTGTATTCGGGGGTAATGAAAAATCTGGAATCGTATCGTACAAGACTTGTGAAGTTTTCCTCGTACGCTCCAACAGATTATTCATCTTTTTTCTTGAGGGAAAATAAGTCCCTTTCCATCTTATGCCAGAGGGTGTGCGGAAAATATTTATTGAAAAACATCATCCAGAAATCCTTCCATTCCAACGCCTCGATCTCCTACTCAGGCTTCGCATTTTTGATCGACGTCCACCATTAATCAGCTTCACCCTCCATACGATAAGCCGCTAGGAGAAACTTCTCTTGATTAGAACATTGAATGATGGAGAAGATCTTTTCAATGGAGTTGAAACATTGTTCAGTGATCTTGGGATCAGATGATCCACTAAAAGCAGGAGGCCTTTGTCTCATCAAGCTCTAGATAGAGACTTTTTCTTTCTTAGGAGGGGTTGAACGTTCTTATTGAACCGTGTTTCTATTAAAAACTTTTGTTAGATGAGAGAAAAGTGTGACAAAGTTCGCGATTCCCACTCCCATTGGATTGGGAATCTCATTTGTACAGTCATCACACAGATCTTCACAATAGTTGTTAGCCTGATTCCTCCTATTACCATCCATTGGATGGAATGAAAGGAAAGTTAGGGGTAACACATAAAGGTTAATCCAAAGACAGAAGTTGATGACTTATAAATAAACATTTATTTCCTTAACTCATGAGTCTATAGGCTTCAATATATGCTTTTCATGATCTACTGTCTAACATATATTCTTAGGGGCATTTTTTAATTCCCTTAACAAGGGTTCATACTAAGCTTGTGAATTTATCAAAACATGTCCCCCGGGAGTGTCGTAACCAAGAGTGCAGCAAGGCCTGTTGTCATTCACTAGTTCCCGTTCAAGTCTAGCTCAAAGCGGTGTTTTTGGGTTTTACCCCTAGGATACTTCTTTGCCAGAGCCGCCTCTACCTGTTTGTATCCAGACAGGGATGTATTTGTTTGATAAACCACTTACTCAGTACTTACCAAAACATAGGGATGTTTTTATTATACTTAGTGTTGAATCTATGGCTTTACTAGGGTTTTCCTAATCTCAAAAATAACTAAACCTATCATCTGATACCAACTATGACAAACCTGATTTTATTAAAAACTAAAACATGATTTATTACATTAAACATCACTTGATACAACAAAAAAGATCGAGAGGATTAGTGTATTTGGGGATTAGGATCGTTATATAAAAACTTAAAACATGAAAAACATCATCTTTATTGAAAACTTCTTTTACATGACCACTATATTCCCCCGTACTTAGCATTGCATGGGATAACCCGAGGACATGCATAAGAAATGGGTGAGCTATAAAACCCAGTAAGGGAGTACACATGGAATAACATGAGGATTAAAATACATGTTATACAATAAGCATATCAGTAGAGCATAAAAGAAACATGAACATAAAGGCATGATAAATCATGATAATCATAACATAGAAATGTGGCAACAACACTTAACATGGAATTTGCATGAGCCAAGGCTCATTACACATGGAGAATGAGTAAATCCTCATTTCACATAATGCATCAGTAAATCCACATTGCACTTGAATGAGAATTAGTCGATACTCATTTCACATGATGTATCATGACACTATACATTACCCAATGCATTGGAGCACTATAAGGGTGCACCCTTCGTAAACATTTCATTTCATGCATAAGTGTGCCACATGGATCATAAAACATGGATTTATAAAACATAATCATTTATTCCATGATAAAGGAATGTGTAATTCATACATTAAACTTTATCATCTATAAGTAAATGTGCATAAAGGTGAATACCCTTGATGGAGAAATGGGTATGATATTCCCTACACAATGACATTGGCTTAGAAAATCGGTGCGATTTCGGCAGTGTAACGATGTGATATAAGAATTCCTAAAAATGGAGATGAGAGAGAAAGGGGTGTCTCATCATATTTACATGAAATGGACAGTAAGGGGGTCATATAGATAATGTCCAAAAAGTTGTAATGGAATTTAGATTCATGATACAAAAGTATTGCTTGAATGTAAAAGAGGAGAGAGAAGTTCCTTTCAGAATTTTGGCATAGTAACGGGTGTACATGGGAGGAATTTAAAGAGAGAGAAAGGGGTATCCAATCATTCAAACATTAATAGGTCAGTATGGGGGAGGTGAAAAACCATACCCCAACATTTATAATTGAAATTAAAAGGGAATAACAATATTAAGAAAATTGGACAAAAATGCGAAAAGAAGAAAAACCCTTACATGGAAGTGTGCTTCCAAAAGCTAGAGAGAGGAATGTGAGATGCTTATTGGGAGCTTGGGGAACCTTGGGAGGATTATAGAGAGAGTATTTCATAGTTTGGACGAACTCTAAAGGCTTTCAGTGAGTAGGAAGTGGGAGCTTGTGTGGGTTTATATAGGAAAGGTGATGGAATTCTTTATTATTTTGGTTTTGGACCCCTTATATTAAATTAATCAAAACCACAAACCATCCCATGGTTATTCCAATGGTTTTTGGAAAGGGGAAGAGGAAAAACATATTTTATAAGGTCAAATTCCGAAATTCATAAAATAATAGGGTTTCTTTTGTGGAGGTGAGTCACAATCCCATGGAAATTAATTTAAAAAGACAAGGTGTTTAATAAGTTTTGAGGGGTCCATTAATGCTTTGATAAGTAAGTCAAACAAACCAAAAATCACTTTATTTTAATGGTAAAACATATATTGTCCGAACATATGGAATATAGTATTTTATTACATCACTATAGTGTCATTATGATGTCATAAAACACATTATATTTTAAAACAGTATTTAATTTTTACCCAAAAAATTGACTATCTTTGAATATAATGAAAAAATAACCATTGGATAATTTTGACGTCTTGATTCTAGAAATAACAATTATTTTATCTAAATAATTTTCTAAATATGTTAATTTCCACTTTTAAAATAAAAACAGATATTTATCGAAAATTCACGGGTTTTGACAGAAATGACTTTCAAACCTTAATAAAACTTATAATTGAATACATAAAATTATAAGATCATTTATATTTAATAAAACATAATTTCATAATAATAATAATAATTTATTAAAATATTATTTAATTCAAAAAATCCCTTAATTTAATAAAATATAACTCTTAATTAAATAATAAATAAAAACACTATTTTTACTTTAAAAACTATTTACAATGTATCAATAATGACAAGAAAGTATATACATTATTATATACAAAAAATAATGTACATGAACATAGTACTTTAGATTTGTTACATAACCCCTTAAAACAGCCGCATACGACCTAAGTGTAAGGTGTGTGATGGTAACAGACTCTTGGGGTGGCTCAGATAACATCGCTCAAGTGGTAATCTCTATCAACTTCCACTTTTCACGTAGACGGTCCCATTCGAGGTTGATATGATGAAGCTCAGCTTGCGCTTGGTCAAGAAAAAAGCCCAAGGATGCTACCCCTTTTCCGAGCTCCGACAAATGGGCTTCTTACGGAGCAATTCTACTAGAAGAGGTCATCGCTACTTTATTCTGAGTAAATTGGATTTGTTAAAGTCCTATATTTATACTAATCATGTGATCACTGTTTAATGGCTATATTAGAAACTGTCCAAATTCTTAACATAAAACCAAAGAAGTTGACATTTTATATAATCATAAAGAGACAATTAATGAGATCAAGATGTATTTCCATTAATGAAACCTTGGATCGTTACACTTACAAACTCATTGAGAACCCTCGTAAACACCTTTAACATGTTTATACCTAGACTACATTAATAAAAACAACATACATCACCAAATATTAGCTCATTTTCCCCATAAAATACACCTCATTCTAAAAAGGAACTCAATCCACAATGTTCAAAGTCTAAGGAAAACCAAATAAAATACGTTTAATGAAAAACTATAAGAGGGACGTAACTAAGAAAAGATGGTATCATATAAACTCCCCTCTATATAACAACTTGTACCTAATACTCAACAAGCATCATTGTGGGGTATCAATTAAAATGATTTGTCACTATGACTACATATCATATTCCCACTGCTAGGACTCCTCTTGAATACATCCATGCTTCCACTATACTTGAACTAGAGGTATGGTATTTACCCATAGATACATCTCACTGTGATTTGTAATCTATATCAGATACTCCACAAAGAATTCATCAACACCAACATTTAATTTATCAATTTTTACCACGTGATAATGGTCACAATGATATATCTAAATCTTTAATATATGAAAAAAAATAATAAATAGGACTATAGCTCTATTTAAGGAAAAATTTGCATTTCATTGTACTGTCCTTTTTCTCTATATCAAACTACTCGACAACCTTGGGTGCTAATGTTATTTATTTCCTAATATAGGGTTTTCCCAACCTAGGTGAAACCTAAAGGAAAAAAATTAACCATATCATAATCTAATGGAAATATTTGATGGTTTGTGTAAGAGTTTTGAGTAAGTTGTGTGTCACCAACCACCTCATAATCAACTGAACCTACTTAAATGTCTCATGTATGAGTCACGATCCAACAAGGGAAAACTAACTTGCCCCTAACAAACAAAGAAGAAAATGGAATGGACTGACATAAAAATCATCAAAAGGTTACATTAGGAACAGTTCATGAAAGACTTCCATATAATAAAACTCCATCATTTCTAAATGATAATCCCATGATCCATCGAAATCCAAAACATAGGCTCACAACATATCCTCTAGAATATTAGTAGTCTATTATAACTAGCCATCAATATGTGGATGATAGGTCGTACTCCTAAGAACATGTGATCCTCGAGCATTATGAATACCCTACCAGAACCAATATATGATATGTGGATCTGTATTTGGGAAAACACTATTCATGACATTTTTCAAACGAATTAACTTCAACCCATAAGGACTACCCAGATCATCAACGGTGAAGGTATCCTTTATAGACTATATATGGGATTTCGTCATTATTTGATCCATAATCACCCATACTGAATTGTTTGTATGAGGTGTCCTATGAAATCTTATAACAAAATATATAGTGACACCATACCATTTCCACTATGGAATAGGTGCTGGCTTTAACAACCTAGAAGGCCTCTGATGCTTGGATTTCACCTGATGATAGGTTAAACATGTCACCCAAAAATTACAATACCTCCATAATTCATGTCGAGTAATACTTTATATATAGATAAAGATACATATTTTTCAACCCTAGATTTAGTTCCCTTCTCGAAGTATGATACACTCTTGATAGGTATTCATGAACACTCAACCGAACTCATACGTAGCCACAAAAAAGAAGAGAATTGCTCCTATAAAGAGGCCATCCCAATAGTGACCCCCTGCCATATGTTTTGTCTCATTGAACTAATTCATATAGATCTAATAACTTTTATATCTTGATTTGGAAAAAAAACATTGGTATAACTAATATTTAGGTTTGAGTCACTCTCCCCTAGGACACATAGACATCTAGATGTCTATCTGCTAAGAGTTATGCCATTCATTACTCATCTGAAGACTCATGCATTGACTCTATATGCATTTTCTAGATTACTACATCATCAACTATGTTTTCCTTTCCTAGTTTGTAAGCCAATTAAAATTAAAAAATATTGAAAATACTCAACCCACCTCTTCTACTAAGGGTTTATGTCCAACGAAAAAAATATTTAGCTCAGGATCATGTGGTATTGTACACCCAACAAATCACACTGAAAAGTTAGTGTCTTTATCATATTATGTCATGTACCACCACATCTAAATCTAGATCATCAGTATACGAATTCCACTAATGTGGTCTTAGTTTTTTGGATCCCTATGAAACCACTCAATCCTCCTACATCATAATCGCTCTGTGTACATATTTGGTTGAATCATAGTACATGGTATATGCCTTACTCATCATAGGTAATGTGAGTACATGTGTTCAGGTCAAACTACTCTTCATATCCTCAAAATTGTCTCTTACAAGAATTTGACCAAACAAACTTAACCTGATTCTTGGTCAACTCATACATTAGTGATAGCAGGTGTGATAAGTCCATGATAAAACACCAATACTAACCTAAAAAATAAAAAATCACTGAATCTCACAAAACTTCATGGGTTTCTACCAATATACCATTCATGAAACATTCTCTAGGTCTACTAATAATACATCCTTGGAGATGAAATAACCGAATAAGGGAACTTTATATATCTATAAATTGAATTTGGTTAGGTTATGGTAAATCTGATTCTCTATTAATGTAATCAAGATTATGTCAATATTTTTGGAATGATATTACATTTATTAGGACTATACAAAGACATATTTGAAAAAAACCACAAAATCTAGTCAATACATAGATGAAATATAAAATTAATCAAATCCATGAATATTGATAGTGCATTCATCAAACCAAATAACATCACTATGAACACATACAAGCCATACCTACTCCTAAAATTATTCCAAGCTATGTCTAATGGTCTCACTCTCAACCGATGATACCCTAATATCAAATGAACCATAGAGAATATCTAATAACCCCTAATTTTATCAATGAAATCATAGATGAGTAGAAGAGGATATTGGTTCTTCACCATAATCTTGTTCAATATCCAATAATCCTCACATAATTAAAAAAATCTTATCAGCCTTTTTAGAAAAAAAGGCTACAGAAATTCATGGAGACACACTAGAATGTACGGAACCCTTAGCATCCAGATCTTCCAACTGAACTTTTAACTCTTGAATCTATGTTGGTGTCATCCTATAAGGTTTAATAGAAACTAGATATGCTCTCGACACCAACAAAATCATGAATTATACTCCCACTGATGTGGAAATTTGTCGAGATCATTAGAAAAAAATCCTAAAATAATTTATTCCATTTGAGGAAAAATACACCACTTCATTCCACCATCATCCAGAGAAATACATGTTATATAATGCATGATACTATCCAATCGGAAATAAATTTTTACTATATTACCAGCCAAATGATTCCACACTCACTTGTAAAAATAGATTCCTCTTTATGGTGATAGAAAGGTGACTCTAAATTGATAATGATTGATATGGTTTTGGTTTAGAACTAGACAATACATACAAAAAATAAAATTGAAACCATCCATTTTTAGCACAAATGGTTTTCCAAAGAAATGGTAAACACTAATTTCTATCAATCATGCCATAAAATATTAGATATTATCTAACTGTAAAACTAATGGTTCCTTGATGGTCAAGGCACCAATGAATATTTTCACAACAAAGCCCATGCCATTTTCAACAAGACAATATTAAAAGGAATCTGATTCACCTATATAAAAAAAACACATGCAAACATATATGATACATGATTCACACCTATTATGGTAGAATGTCCTACATCTAAACAAGTTAGAGAAAACTGTATAGTGTATAGCTGACTAAACCCTCTTCTATGGGATACACATTGAATCCCTAAATTATTACATATTTTTGGTATTATCGGTCCCACAGTGAGGTACCACATCTCCCACCTCAACATGAACATCCAATAGAACTCCAGTTACCACTCTACTGTGGGGTAGCTATGTCCTTCCTGGACTCGGGTAGTTACCATGATCCCCTACCATATATTTTCTACAACATGACCTTATAAAACCTCTTTAGGTGACCCAACCTACTATAAACATGACACTCCAAAGTAGGGTACAGACACTGAGGCCACTTCTGACCAAATATTCCAAATGATATATTATAAAATAACACAATACTAAGATGGTTTCTCGCTACCATGGATTATCTTCCCACTATTTCCATAGTGAAAACTATAATAGTAGTTCTTTTTTCTACCTGTTGAAGTTCTCCTATTATTCCCTATTAAAACATATTGATCACTATTTAGGGCCTCTCTCAAATTTTCATATGTGACGAGTTTCTAATTAATCGCATCCAAAAAGATACCAAAGTGAAAACCATGCACATGCGACCTGATATCATAGAGAATACCATCATAAAAACAACTTTCCTTAGAGTTCTCATTGGCTTCTAAAGATGGAAGAAAAAGGATTAATGATTGGGAAACATCCATTGTAGTACATCATTAATATTCCATCCTACTATTGGTGCACGAAAACATGAGCTTTCTCATCCCTCAACATCTTAGGATAGAATTGGATTAGAAAATTTACCTCAAATTCCTTCTAGGATAACTCTTATTTCTTCCTAACTTTCTATAGAATTTCCCACCATCCCTAATGATATATGAATTTTACAAGAAATAATATTTACCCTCATATATGTTGTTTTCTGGAGGTAATTAAATATTTTCTAGACTAACACAATCTATAACTCATTTAGGTGGGGGGATCCCTCTACAATGAACATTGATCGATGTTGAATTTATAACACACTCATCATCCCAGATTTAATATTCTATGTGTGAATATTATCCCATTCCATAGATCATATAACCCTCATGAGGCTATCACAAAGATGAACATTTATCTGATCCACATGAGCTACATAAAACTCATGTTCTGCTACGTTAGGAGAAAAATGAATTTTTCTCTCTTAATGCTCAATTCCATGATGATGATGATTCATTTTCCAAAAAATATATATTCACTCCTTAAAATAATGGATAACAGAAAATTTATCCTCAAATGGTGATAATAATAGTGAAAAATTGGCTCATGGTATCTTTAAACATGGTTCCATAGGTAAATTAACATGATACAATAACTCTTTTTATTTAATTTTTCATATATAATTGGTATCACAAGTCACAATTCATACCAGTCAAAATATCACATGATATATACACATCCATATCATAAAAAATGCATTCCAATATATATCTCTATATGTCTATCATGTTGAATTCATACTCATATCACACCATATCATGAAACAAGTATAAATCTCAAGGAAAAATGACATCATAAAACATACAAATCATCCAAGGGGAAATAATTTCAAAATAACAAGAGAACAACACTAACAATAATCGCATCCCTGGGTACTTGGATTATCCCCCACAAATATGTTAGATACTCTCTTGAACAAGGCCCTTAACAAGTCCTAAAACATCCATGTATCCTTTTTACCATTATGAAATAGTAAATCAATAGAAAAATAAAACTAATCTTATAATACCACAATATAACATAAATATATCTGGAAATACTATATGTTGCCAAACCAGGTTGGTTATAGGACCTCAAGTGGACCTTCATGTATGACAGAGGATATCGACTAGCAATAGGGATGTAAAGAGAATAGTGGGCATATTATACCCCATGGTATAGATTTTCAAAATAGAATAAGTAAACTATATAAATATATATCATAATAATGTAAATAATAGAAACATTATAGAATACAATTGTATGATAAAGGAATAAACAATAGATTAAAAAATAGTGATCCATGTAATGATAGGATACAATGTATCTCAATTTCATACTAAAAGTAATCAAAAAATAGCAAGAAAACACAATAAACCCAAATACATAATTATTTAACCCCAAGTCGGTCTTGCCTCTATGATCCTACACATCTAGAAAAAAATAGTCAACTATAAGGTCACATTCTATTTTCCAAACCTTCATCCATGTAATCTGCTCAAGTACCAAATAGAGACCCGAATAGGGTGTGAGTAAAACTCAGTAGGTTGACACCACTGTGTCTAAACAAAACAAGTATGATAAATGATTTTATATAATAAAAGTGATAAATATGTGTATTAATTAATAAAATAATTATAATAACACAAACAAACTTCTTCGTCCCCTTTCTAGAATATCATTGTGAATGTATCACAATCACAAAAACCTTAACCATAAAAACATTGAATAATCACAAAACTGGGAAAATCTATATGTATATGGATTATAAAAAAATATATAAAATCCCTTTATATAATAATTCAATAAAAACCAAGAAATTCCCTATAAAAATTACAATAAAACTATTCAAAGTCTTATAAGCATTACAACATAACAAGGGAACTACCTATAATAATTATAGCATAAATGAGAAATCCTTATAATACTTAAATCATAATTATGAAAATCCTTATAGGAATTATAGAATAACTAGGAAAATACCTTAATTTAAGTATTTTAACATCTAAAAAAATCCCATTATATAATAATTTTAGCATCCACACCATCACAAGTCATAATGGAAACAATACCATCACATAACATCATATTATAAGTCATAATGGTTATTTATGCCAATTAACATTTGTCTTTAATTACCAATTAATTCCTTAAACTATATCTTAAGTTATTTCCATTCCAATTGCTCACCCATTTTATATGAAACCTTCATCACCCATTTCATTAATCAATTAAACTATTTTCTAAGATGAATTTATAACAAGAAACCACGTATAGTCTCATTTCATGAAAACCACACATTAATCGATTAGCCAATTTGTTATTATACAAGGGTAGTCTCACCCAATGGGTAGCCATAGGCCAGGTCTCAACACCATTTAATCCAAAGGGATATAAAGATAAATCTAATACATAATATATCATCACCAATTATTCAATTAATTATCAAGCATGCTATTCCGTTACAATTTTAAAATTTCAAATACCTGAAAATTGACACACCATAGGGTTATGTTTTAGACAAAAAACCTTTATTTGGAGATCCATGAAATGCTTCCAATAGGTAATAAAAAAAATATCTCTTGTGAATATGAACCCAAGAAGAAATCTATATCATAAAACATCATATAAAACCCCAAAAAAACTACAGTCAATAGAATAAGAGAGCGAGAGGGAAAGCTTATGAAAAACCACTAACTGGTGATTAGATGTATGATCATGATATATAAATAAATAATACATGCTGGGGAGTTTAAACCCAATGATACTAATAAATACATGGTGTGCAATCCTTTTTTGGTGTGTATTTCTCAAATTATGTGTTACGCCAAAAACATGTCAGTTTAGGTTAAAATATCATCGATCTAAATTACTCAATGTGAACTAGTTTCTGACATGTAACTAGTTCATACCCTAAACTAGTTAATGATGTTTAATGGGAATAATTTTCATATTATGAACTAGTTTCATATAATATAACTCATTGACGATGTCTTGTTGACAATATTTACACAACATGAACCAGTTTCATGGGGTGTAACTAGATCACACTCTGAACCAATTAATGATGTCTTCCTAGAAACATTTACACATCATTAACTAGTTTCGTATTATGTAACATGTTCATTATGTATTCTAAGAAACATTTTAATATCTTGTAACATGTTCATAGTATTTAAATGTCTACCAAAAAGTTTCTGGTCTAGTTTCAATAGAAAATACCGAAACACCTTTGATGCCTTTCAAAGTCATGATGAACACTCATAATCCATATTCACATGTTTATACCCAAACTCCCTTAATTCAAAAAATATACATCCTCAAACATTAGGACATTCTCTGTAGAAAAATACCTCAATCCATAAATTGAAATCAACCACCAAGGTTCAATGATGAAGGGAAACCAAAAAAAGTGGTTTATCAAAAATCTCTATGAGGGATGCATCTAGGAAAATACTATATCATACAATAAGGATTTTGTGACATCCTAAGGTGTCAAATTCTATGTAGTAATTTTTTTTGGTTTTTTCTCCCTTGGTTTTGGGGTGACTTATGTTGAAATTTCAATTTTTTGGGATCTTTTCATAGGGTGTATAGTTTGGAACACAGTTTAGAAATCAAAAAATAGAAACCATGTTCCTTCTGTAGTGGAGGAAAAATAGGAATTATTAGTCTACATAGGGTTATAGATACCATAAGAGATAACCTTATGGACTATTAGGTGTGGTACAATGCAAGATACATGATCTATACACGGATTAAAAACTGTGCAAGACAACCATGCTGTCTACCAGGTTTTGGTTATTTTTTTCTTTTCACCTCCATTTTAATTGAGGATTCCTACTAAAACCTCCCTTATTATAACTCCACAATCCAACACCTCCCATAGATCCCTATCTCTCTTATAATCTTCACTAAGGTGAATTTAGGGTGATTTTTTTTGTAATTATCCACCTATTATAATGTTTTAGTGCCTCTTTATCCTTTTTCTTTGGGTTTCTACTACTTTCATCTTCTCATATAACCATATTGAAAATTTTTGGATTATTTTCTTCGTTATTATTTCAAAAAATTAGGTCTTTTGGTTTGTAAGGGTTGTGAACCATCCAAATAATTCCATTCCAATGGATTTCATCAAAGGCTACATGATTCTACCACTTTAGGTCGGTGTTTCAATTTCATTACAATTTATTTAAGAGTTATATGAATTATTTATTATTTAGAAGTGTATTTTAATTAATGTGAATATGTATAAGATACGCAGTTTGTATTTTTCAATGGTTTTCCAAGAATATGTGGTTTTCCCTTTTTAAAAATGGATGAATTTCATAGTTCTTCATATCTTGGTTTTCAAATGGCATTTTATAAATTCTATATGTCTGATAAAATTATAGAAATATTTTTCTATAAAAAACACATGTTCATTGGCTTCTAAGGAAAATTGTATCTTCAAAATGGTTTTCTTTTTTTTGAAAAGGGTTTCCTTATTTCAAAGTGACGTTTTGTTTCATAAATATAAATAGATTTTCTCTTCGGTTTTTTGTATATGATTATTGGTGATCATGTTTTTATTTTGAATTGTTTTTGGATTGGAAAAAAATAAATTTTTTTTTCAAAATTTATATGATATATTTTTTAAGTGAATTCATAGTTGTAAAATGAGAAGAGTTATTGATTTTTCCCTTATTCATTCCCCTTTAATTATTATGAGGTTATTATTATACATGTGATGGATGTTGAGATGTGGTTCCTATGTTGCTTATGGATTGTGTATCATATTAATGGGTGTGTGTTTCATGGGAAGGATATGATTGTGTTTTTATTCCTTGGGGATTTTTTTTGTCATGATATGAAATTTTTTTCTTATAAATCACTTCCTTTATTATTTTATAGGGAGACCGATGTTACTAAGTGGTATGTAAAGGGATCGTGTAACGGTAGTTGAGATCTATGCCTTGGAATGTCCACCCTAGTTGTATATAACACCTAGATAGTATTATATTTATCTAGGAGACTGGTTGGAGTGATTTAGTTAACAAATTTATGAATATCATCCTTCTTGAATTATTTCCACCATTATGTGTTTTGTGATGTTCCATTAGTCTCTTTGGTGCTTCCAAATGTTTTGAATCTTATTTCATGTCTTTATATATATATAGGAATGTGTTTAGATTATTTCATGGATGTAATTTATTAATATGTTGATTATCTTGTCTTTTAGTCGTGATGTTGGCTAATTATGTTACATCTTTTATTGGGATTATTTGTGACCTTATATAGTGGATTTTTATTTTAGTTTTCCTTGTTTTTTATCTTACCTTTGAGTTGAATGTGTAAATTATTTTAAAGGAAAATATGGATATGGATTCAAGGTTCTAGTTTTGTGGGAAATGTTTTTTGAAATTATTTGAACCATATATTTTTTTATTTTCAAATTTTTGGTATTTAATGATAATTTTTTGGTATTTGAATTGGAATGGTGTGTGTTAAATCATTTTTATGGAATGTTTTATAATATTAGTTCATGGATATTTTTCATGTTTCATGTTTTATTATTCCTATGTTATGTAAAGTAGAATTAAAAAATATATTGTTATAACTTAATTAAAACTAAGAATTTTGGTTTTTATTGTAAATTGAATGAATTGGACCCATGGTGGTATAGTAAAGGATTTGGATCACCTATGCATAATCATGTTGGTGGTTATATTGTATACATGTCTTGATCAATTTTCATCGAGCTTGGTTTTTGGATTTTCATTTGTTCAATCTCCCTCAAGTGGATAATTGTGGGGGTCATGCTGGTGACAGATAAGTCACGTGGATATTTTGATCAAAACATTAGTTTCATGGAACTTTTTAGATCGAGTTTTTTTCCACTTGAGCCTTGAATTTTCTTTTATTTTAGCTTATTTTTGTTTCTTTGTAATTCTATATTATATACTTATTTGTTGTAAGTGTTTATTTTCACTTATATTTATCACATTATCATAATTCCATGATTGGATGTTTATATTTTGATTATTTAGTGTGAAATTAATTTGACCATATACTATAAAAATTCAAATAATTTTTATTTTGGTTATATTTTCCTTTGATGATGATATTTATATTTTTTTATGTAATGAAAAGTCCAAAATTTCACTCACATGATTTTAATATCTCAAAAACATTTTACATTAGGATAAAAAGTAGATACTTTTGGTTCTAATTTATCATTTGAAATATAAATCTATTTTTTATCAAGGTAATTTATTTTTAATTTTTAATAATTAAAAAATTACATTAAATGTATAAACAATGATGTTATAGTGATTGTGCATGCTGTAGAAAAATCTTGTATAATTTTTTAGAAAACTCTTAAAGTAAAAAAAATTCAATGATTTATAGTACCACATGAATTTCATATATTAAAAAAACATATTAAATATGTTTGAAAGGCTTAAATTCTAATTATATTACTTTAATTTTTTTCAATGACAAATTATTTGAATAATTCTTTAAAATACTTTAATGGTATTTTATGATAAAAATATTTTATCAAAATATATAAAAATGAAAAAAACCATGAAATGTTAAAATTAAGACTAAAAATCGTCTACAATTTCATCCATTTGAGATTTATCATCCAATTATTAACTTATAAGTAAAATTATATCAATTTAATATTAAAAATTCAATTGCCATTATTAAGGTTAAAATTGGTTACCTAAGGGCTTAAACCAATGTATAAGGTTTAAAATGAAACCAAAGTCTTTATAAATTAAATTGGACGATGATATTTAGACCTCATATTGTCTTTCATTGAACCTATGAACATTTTGATTCATTTTAATTGATAATTTATTAATTATATTTAATTATTTTATGTAATTCCAAGTATTTCATTTCCCTCTCTTATAAAATTTCACCCCTTATCTCTTGTATTTACACCACTATGACCAACCTATATTGAATAAAATAGAACAAATTATATTTAGAAATTGAATATACATGAAAAGGAGGTGTTTTTATTCTTTAATGACAGTTCCAAGGGTTCTTAAGAAAGGATCTAAATGTGTTGTTCCAAAGAACATGTAATCTTATTACCTGACCACTATCTATTTATTTGTTTTTATACCATCATTAAACATGGGTTATTCATCATAAAATAAAATATAAATATCTTCAAGATAAATTAATGTTTTTGTTATTATGTAACAATACTTTTCCACCCTCTTTTCTATCAAATGGTATGTTAATGTTTTGTTCATCATTACGTGTGAACTACCGCCTCCATGTAGAAATAAAATTTGTTTTTCTACACCATTTTCAAGGGATGGTTATTATTGAAGGTTCAATTTTTATTTGTGATATTAGTGAAATAATTATTCTTTAATAATTATATTATCATATCCTTCTTCTTACCTTCTTATATGTGGGAAAATGATAGCATCTCAAATGCGTACGTGTGGACTACCACCACAACAAAGTGATGTGGTTTATTTTTATTCATTTTAATGGATGATAGTAAGGATATATTTAATGAATATATATAATATGTATAAAATAATATTGATTATTTGGAGGTTAATTATTTTTTATCTTAATTTTGTTCCATCCTTCAAAAAGTGAAAACAAGAATCATGCGTAAGTTCGTCCTACTATCTCCATGAATGGTGTAATTCATTTTTCTATATATACCCTTTATAAAAGATTATAAATATAAATAAATATAATATATGTGATATTTATATCATAAATAAAATTTTAGATATGATCCTACCTTGATAAGAAGTACAAGGACCGAAACAACCGTACAAAAATTTCCATGAAAAATGAAATAGTTAAAACCCAGAAACAATGACATTAATAAATAATTACTAATAAATGGGTTTAAAATTATATAGATGTATAATATATGATATTAAGAGTATATAAATGATTATAATATTTACTTATAATCAATTTAAATATATTATACTAGATGTTAAAATCATTTTGAAGCAGTTGACACTTGAGGTAAGGGAATAAGTTACAAACTCATTGTTTATCGATGTTTTTTTGGATTAATATTTTGATAATGAAATATAATTATTATTATATCAATAATATCATGAATTTTATTATACTCTGGTTATTTATTGATTATACATGTATTTTCGTCATTTTCATCACTTTAAGTACTCAAAAACATGGAAGCGAATTTTAAAGGAAAACTGACTTAATTTCAATCTTCGGTCGAAAATAAATATTCTTCCATATCCATGTATTCTAAAAAACTGTTTTCATAAATGTTTTTACTATTATCAAATTATTTTTAATGTCATTTTTTCTTATGTTTATCTTTTCACAAAAAAATTAAAAGGAAACATCCTTTCATTTTCCAAGATAGGAAATTTTGACTTTTTATTAAAAATGTGAAAGGATTCTATATTTTAAATTAAATTACATGAGAATAATGTCCCACATTCATGATATATGAATTATTTAAATATTCCACTACTAGTTTCCCAAGTTCTTTATAAAGGATGTTTTTTTCTTAATATTTTTTATGTTTTTAGATTTTGATATGTTATTTATAAATGATATTTATATTTCCCCAATAAATATTCTTGTGATATTTTAATGTAACTTTTAAACTTATTTAGCATTATTTGATTTTAAATTTTGGATTGGGGTAGATTTTCCCATTTCCATGATTTTGGGTGAAATTCTAGTGTCCCATACTGATCATTAGGCCATAAATATCATAGGTCGAGCTCTGGAGTGAGATCATTAGGGGTTATAAGTGAAACATACCCCTACTCTAGGGTTCTAGGGGCCGAACACCCCCAGAAACAATTTTTAGAATGTATAGATATGCTGACCTCGTATAAAATATATTAAGAGATGAAATTTATAGGGAACTGTATTAGTGAAAAATTTTGATTAGTTACCATAGCATCTTAGACACTGGAATCTAAGGAATATTTGGTGCGCATAATTTAGGCCACCATCTATTGAAGAAGTGTGGACAGGGGTAGGCGTACCACTATAGCATTGTGGGCATCCATCCACTATTCACTATATAATAATATAAATATTATATTGTTAGTGGAATAGTGCATAATATTATTTGTTAGATCATTTTAGGATAGGTTTTATCAGTTGTGAAACTATGATATTTTCCTTGTATTTTGTGGACATGAATCATAGTGAAAATCATCATCTCCATGAATTCCAAGATTATTCATGAACTGCATAAATCAATGTACCTTTTGATATATTCATCTCATTATTTTCTGGTTGTTTTATTCAATTTTTTCTTTACCTTGAAACTTGTTGTGTATTTATGACTCCCAAAAATTCCGTAGTACTTAACTAGGGATATGATCTAATGATACAATATTTATTTTTTATCTTGACGGTTTATGATTATTGATGTTATCAAGGGAAATATAGAGTAATTCAATGTGATGAGGATATTAAATTTTTATCACAAAATTAATATAACTTGTCATCTCAAGTGATTTGAACCCCAATAGGGTCCAAGGTTCCCACATGAATTAAACATATCATTGTAATTAAAACAGAATAAATTCCTTGTTGAAAATGAATCATGCCAGACTATAGTTCATCACCGACTCTTGTTACTTGAATGATCTGAATATGAACCCCTCTAGAACATCCACACATGGTTAAATAATCAATCTGTATGACATTTATTTTATTATGAGTTCTATTACAATGTTTTGGATATCTTTTCGACATCGTGACAATCGCCATGATCTCACACCTTTTATAATTGAAGTCATATTGGATCTAATGCTTGGGAGAGACCTTATCCCTATTGGAAGTGGGATGATAGATAGGATATTATTCCAACTGAATATAAATTTCATGGAATTATCCTCTCCACTTCTATTTTTAGTTAATAATATTAATTCCATGAAAGGGTTCCCCAAAACTCATATATTTAACTCCACTAAATTAGAAATAAAAAATTAATTATTAGAAACTAAAATGTGTGTTAAATATTATTTATATTTTATCACAAACATGTAATATATATTAAATATATTATGTGATAAACCATGTCATTTAACTCTACTTTTAATTCCCTCTAATATTAAATGAACCATTAATATTTAAAACAATATTCACTCATATAATATTAATCCTTATATTAACTAAAAGCAAGTCGATATTTCTCCCGCTATCTCAAATTGAGATGTGAACCCTTTTATAATAATATATTCATTCACATGACTAAAACTTTTCTTTTATAGGGATTTATATAATATCCTAATACAATTTTAGGATTATTAATTTAGATTCACATATTTCTTCTTAATGAATGTTAATTGATATGATTAATAATCTCTTTGCATCTAAACATAATGTTCTTATAACATAATGTACTTCCATTATACTATAACTCTCTTGATATCAATTAGTAAATATAATTTGAATTTATTTATGGGATGACACCATTATATAAAATTTATGTCTTCACAATTAATAGAAGTATCTACAATGGATATGTCTCAAAATTGTTTCTCCTTTAACATACATCATAAATATGAAGTGTATATGAAAATGTGTGTTTGATAATTACTGTATATTACATTATGTAAATAAATTTTAACATGTAATACTCATCATATGCCCAACTTATTATTATCATATCTCGGATGTGGATAAGGTAATATGCATTTTCGAATTACTCCTTGCTACATTATATTGATCGATGAATTATTGATAATGATATTCTTCAACAAAACAACCTGAATCAACTTTTATATTATTACCATGCAGATAGTATACATCACTATCAATTTTTTTAATCATTTATAGGTACTTTATGAGGTTTACATTCCACTATCTTACCTGAAGAATAGTTCATTATCTATATATGGACTTATTTTGTAAGCATTTTAGTGTACCGTTATTTATAAAGGAATATTTTTTGAAACTATATTTGTATATATGTCGGTAATACCTAAGGTTTCTAGCTCCATTGATTCTTAATACCATACATGGATTGTACTTGATGTCCAATTTTTGTTTTACTTGTAAAATATTTATATTTCCATAACTCGGTATATAATACATACATTTTTTATTCATCATGAATTACCCAAGATTCATATATTACAGAATTATTTTTTGAGTAGTAAACGTCATAAAAAACATTCATTCCTAAACTAGAATAATTTATCCATATATCGAAAGACATGTGAGATAATATTTTTGTTATACTCAATAAAAGTTATACTTGAATCATTTACATGAATGTTTAGAAGTTGTGTGCTTCTTACCACTAACTTAGAAACCACCCTTTATTAGTCCCTTGTAGAACAAAACATACTTTTTATAACTTTTATATACTTACTTTTTTACTGTATGAAAATACACATATGCCATAGGAATATTTTATTCAATACTAAAAAATTATGGCGGAAACATTACATACATTTGATGAATATTCCTGAAGAAGAATCATCTACTTTTATCTTCAATTCAGTTATTTGTGGCTAAGATTACATAAATTTATTTCATGATATGCAAATTAAATAACCTTCTATTTAATACCTTTTTATTTGAAGGACGTTGGGATGGTGTCTTTGGTTTCAATCTTTCCATTGTCCTTTCCTCTGAGTCTTTCAACTTTTTCATCATAATAACTAAAGATTATTCTTTATTCAAATTAATATTTACTTTGTAAACCATAAATTGAAGTTAATGAAGTGATTTATCAATAATTTTTATTTTTAAATATTAAAAGAAACTTGAGTAAATGGGTTAAAGAGATATGATGAAGGAATTCATTGTAATATAATGATTCATATTTTCATTTACACATATCCAGTGTAGTGATCACTCATTAAAATATTGCTGCACGTTCTCCTCATATTCTTCATAGAGATGTTACAACATGCTAAATCATCCATGTCATAATGTTGTATCCATAACACATATTGGATATTGATGATAGAATTATGAAATAAATATCATTTGAATCACACATGAGTCTCATGTAATCAATTTTACATCCTTGCTTCATGAGGTATCGTAACATGTATTAGGGACACAGACACATTGAATTTTTGATATCGTAGTATTGTGATCACGTACATGTACTACCCTTTGAAAACACATGATAGGTGATAGATTTACATTTCCTAGAATACTAGAATTGTATATGTGTTATTACATTCCATTTTAATAAAAACAAATCTAGAAAATTAGTAATTTTATCTTGATTTCCTATTTAGACATTATTGATTAATTAATTTTTTTTAAATGTCTTCTACTATTTAATCAAATTCTAGGAACCCTATGTACTAGAATCAGAGTACTCTATAGCTTGAGTATTCTAGAGGAAATGATCCTTTAACATCCCATCATACACTAGAGGATTTGCATATTCCACTACCCAATGAGTCCAATGTAGTTGTTTGACTATCCAAATGCGTTAATGTGTAGTTAATTGATCTGTTGATTGAAGTCCCAACTTCTAAAATCATAAAATTATGTACTCAAACCCTACCTCCAAAATGAAAAAAGATATCATTGGTTACTTCTTTTCTTCCAAATTCTATTAATTAAAACCATCACTTTCATGAGAACTCTCCAGTAGTAGGGGCACTCTGAACATTAGCTGAAGAGCACCATGAACACTCAGTTTTGAAAAATTCCAATTATTGAAGGTGATAATGACTTAATAGTTATTCGAGGGTTTTTCTAAATTATTTATCTATGTATGAGGTCTTTTTATATATTGACATGAATTTTAAATGTGATCATACTCACAAATAACTATGAAATAAATAGAAAAACATTCACCATGTCATAAATTTATTTAATATTTTCATTTTTATGTTTATTATTTTATGTAATTGCATAAAACTGAAGATTCAAGAAAATAATAAATAATGCATAAATTAAATATACTATATAACTTATCTTTATAATCTATTATTGGTTGACCATTTAAACTCAATAGACCAACCATGAGTAAGGGGTATTATACTTTAGTGGGGACTTGACTCGTATTTTAGCTCAATCCTTGACCAATTTGTCATCATCTTGCATAGAATACTGCATCGAATCGTTGTGGCCCATGTTGTACTTCATCATCTCCATAATACATACATACTCGTACCCAGGTGATGGGTATCAAGAATGCGTAATACACAACAGAGAAACACGCCTCGATGTATAGAACATCTTTTAATTAATTACATGCATCACACGAAATTAAAATAACTAATTAAAAAAATAAAAATATAGACATACATTGCTTGGTCCTTCTCCACAATCACACATTGTGTAATAAAAAAAATAAATTTCTATAGATATAAATTATGATAGAAATTAAAATAAATTTAATGAATTATGAAATTAACCTAATTTATTCAAATGTCTTATTTTATTTGGTCTAATAATTAATTAATTTTTCATAACTAAAATTAAATTTATTTCTATTTTGAATATTAAATTATAATATTTTTTTAAAAAATAATCTTTTAATTTGTTTAATTTAATATGAAAGTTAAATTATTCAATTAAATTTATTTCTGATTATATAATAAATACTCGGGCCATGAAACCCTGCGTAGAGCCAAAGCAGGTCGGGTTGAACCTGTGTATGCTCATTTCAGATCATGAAAAGCTCGTAAAATGCTATTTTGGGGCACATTGGTCATCCCAGACCCATTCCGGGTCGAGTGAACCCACCCCAACCCATTGCAAGACGATTTGGGTCCAACATAACATAAATAATGAATTGTAGGGGTTACATATGTTGGACTAGGGGCAAGTGCACTGGTGGTAAATGACGCAATGGTCAGTGTGAGATCTGTAAAGGGTGGTATAACTAGGGGTTATAACTCAACACGGTAGGAGGCCGCTTGGGGTACCTCTTTGGTAGTGGCAGGGTGACCGGTCTTGAGGTGATAAAAGTGAAAATTGTTAAGTGGAGTAGCTGTGGAGGGAGGTTCCTTGTAGCGTCCCTAGGTGATAGATGGAAAATACAAACTTTGGTGGTCAGCTAATCTATATATGGAAATGAGGAGAATCTTCGAAGGGTGGCACACCAGTATAATGGGAGGTACCATGTCCGTATATAGAATGGGAGTGGTGGGAGGCCTGAGATATCTGGAAAGGAGGCCACCATCATAGCACTAATGTGGAATTGATCAGTAGTTGGCCCTTCTTGAAGGAGGTGGTGGTTATAACGGGGTTTCTTGGTGGTTATTCAACTGGCCATAGTGGTGTACATCGAATTAGTTTTCGAAGGGAAGACTAACAGTCGGCTCTTGCTTCACACAGAGGAGGGTAGAAAGAACACGATGAAAAGGATTCTTCCAAAATCCACCCATTATTATTATATTATTAATTAATTGATTTAATTTTTTTATTTTAGCATACTTCCAACCTAATGTATTTGTTTTATATGGACAAACAAGCATAAGAAGCCCCTTTTTGTCTTGTTTGTATAAAATCCACCACCCAAAAAAATCAACACCCAAGACCCTTTTTTCTTATATTGCTGTCCTTCCAACTTATCGAAAGGATAAAAAATATCCATTTAATATTATAATAAAAATAATCATATAAAATTTATAATCTAGAAATGGTGGAAATAATCCCATCGTCTGATATAAATTTTAGTGACCAGAATCTCGATGGATATTGGCCAAAAGTCCAGGGTGACTGAAATTATCATCAGAGAATGAGATTAGCTAAATTAAACACAAATAAAATAAAGTTAAATTTTAAATATCTAAAACATGACCAATTTTGATCCATAAAATGTTTTTTGGATGACCATAAATTGGTCATCCATGGCTAGATCGAGGTGTGGCTGGATATATTGGGACCTTTTTAATATCCTCCACTTAAATATGAAGAAAAATAATTTTTACTAACTCAGAAAATCTACACAATCCCTCTAATACCAAATGATGTTGCTGATGGTGTGATACCAGAATCTAGTGGGTTGGGGATTTAAAATTTTATAACTGGAGCGATGAAATTTATCATCTCTAGAAATCTGATCCACAGTATAGTTCAAGGATCTTGCATGAATTAAAAAGGCCATGGAAATTAAAACTAAACAAATACTGTATTCAAAATGAGGTTTTCTTGATAGCATCTTAATTTTGATGACTGTTTTAAGATGGATCTGAAGACAAACCCCTCTAGATCATCCATAGACAATTCAAGAATTTAGGCACACATCATTCATTGAATTTTGGGTGCTAGCGCAGGGCTACAAAGATCTATATGACATTGCGATGATCACCATGACCCCATGCTTTTGATCCATCGAAGGCGTATTGGATTAATCATTCTAGAGATACCTTCTCTCTCTATGATGTGGAAGGAGAGAGTGGCCATCATTTTTACTAAATTAATAGTTCATGGAATAAGCCGCTCTTCTACTCTTTATAGTGGAATATTTTAATAGCGGAAAATGGTTCCTTGGACTTCATATATTTAACATAAATTGCATTTCTAATAAGTAATAATTATTATGAACTAACTTACATCATGAATATAATTTATATTTTATCACATGCTTGTAATATATATTAAATATATTACATGATAAAACCAATTCATTTATCTTGACTCGGAATTAATACTAATATTAAACGAACAAAGAATATCTAAAATTAACATCATTTGTATAATATTAATCATGTATTTCTTTAAAAACTTGTAATTACTTCTTTTAATAAATAAATTCCATCCAATTATTCATTAAATTTAAATAATTCATTTATTTATTTATTGATGATTGGTAAAACATCCAAAATCACGAACCCTGTGGTGAGGCATTCCATGTCTTATATTTATAGTCAGCATAATTGGATAGATTCTTGAATATTCTGTTATCTGTGACCCTCTAGGACCTTATCTCGGTATAAATGAATAGTAATCATAGATCAAGAGTGGAGTCTAGAAACCCATAAATACCTATAAAGAGATAAAGAGTAGTCATAGAAATGACAACGAACCTACAAACAATCATTGTGTAATGTAATATCTTGTCATTAGATATATCATAAAGTAGGATGCACACTAGTGTCATTGTTTTTTATTTCTTTATTAATTTTTTATTTAACTGGATGAATTTACCTTGGATTACCATGGCCATATATTTATGAAGGAACTATCATCTTGGAAAACTAGGCCTGAGATATTTCTTCCTAAACTCCAAAGATAAAGATCATATCTTAACCATTGAACCAATGTCATACCACCAATGAATGAACCAACACAGGCTACCTCGCCATGATTTCATTATCGTGTTTTTTCCTTGCTTCAATGTACATGATCCAATATAACACAATGGTAATGATATCAATTCATGAGATCAATACACATGTCCTTAGATAGAAACATCCAATGTAAACTGAAACATGTGATGTTCCAATTGGTAGGTTGGTCCTAATGATCTCAACTACTAAAGATCAAAAAGTGAGAACTTCATGATAAGAATTCACAATGCTTATGATCCCCCAACACCAGATAGTTATAAATTTATTGTGTTTACTTATTAAGAAATATCTATACATAATGAAATATACTTTATTTTATTGTCATAGTATCTCAAGGTTATCATTATATCCTATAATTTACTATAACCATATGATTCAAAAATTTGTCTATGATAATTAATATTTTATAGTAGATGTAAAAATGTGTATAATATAATGGCAAGTAAACATGAAGAATAAATAATTGTGTCCATGATATAGTCATATAAAGTAATGTTTAGTTGAGTCTTGGGAACCCGCTATAACAACACTTCCACTTTCACTATATCCAACTTTCTCCCCATCCTTGTTAGCTCACACATGATTAAGATCATGTTTCCACTCAGTTATGACTTTAGTTAGTGGGTCTGCCTCATCTCTGTTTTGTGTATATTCTGTTTTGTGCAACCTCATATGCTTGAGTAAAACTCTTAAATATATATAATTCCCTACTGTATTCTTATTTTTCCACTATCAATCATGGAATATTGGATATTAGGAGTATAATAATTTATATTATGAAAATACTTTACTTACAAGTTGTGATTTCAAAAACATAAAAAAATCATTATGTTTAAAACATTTATTTTTAGGTGCCTCTCAAGCTGCAACATATGAAGTATTTATAGATACGGCTACCACCATCATGTATGAGCTTTTCTCACTTATTTCCTTTTTCTAACTGTGATATTATATCCAATTTACCATAAATAAAGACATGTTTTGTCCCAAAATAACTAGTATCTTTTCCTCTTTACATACCAGATACATGTCATTTTTACTTTCTCTAGTGAAATCTAATAGTTCTGACAACTTCTCCTATAGTTATCCAAGATAATAATGATATTTTTTTATTATAATGCATATGTTTTAAATATAAAATATTGTACATATTTGAGAATACCTTATTGATCCATCGCTAATGATTATGGAATTCAACTCACTATATTAATCTCCTATGATTCCCATGCATGTCTTCATGGAGAGATTTTTTCCATGTGACTTTCAAAATAATTATCTCTAAAATTATTCTAACTTTTATTATTCAATACCTTGCTAGTATATGTACAGTTGAATATGTATAATAAACTATTAGATCTATATTAATAAATCTTGTTCCCAATAACTTAGGTTGATAATTTATATAATCACTATAGAATTTATTTTATCTAGGTCTTCACTGACTGTAAGACCTATAGTTTTTTTCTATATTTTATAAAATATATTTTAAATGGAAAATGATGACGTTCCCACTAACCTCTGGTGGAAACATGAAAAGTATTCATTTCAAATTAATGTTCTATTATCATGTTTGCTTGCTTTAATCATAACCTAGATTTTAGTAACATGAAACCTTATTCGTATACTATGATGTCACTATATTTTTCTAGTTGCATCGTATAAACAACTTTGATGATTGGTGGACTTGACATCCAATTCTCAGTAATATGATCATAGAAAAACTAGCTATGACAAGTTAAATTCTAATAATATTATGAATAACAACTTGTCGTTATCAATAAATCCTTATTGGTATGATGCTTGTACCATCCATGTATCTTTGGATTTGAATACCCACCACAATATTCAAAATAATAAGCTCCTGGTAATTTGTTACATGGGATCCATTATTGAATTTTAATTGATCTTTCCAATATCATATAATTTTCATATACTACCTACTTTTAAGAAATATAATTCCTAGTGAATAATGTCTCATAGACCATGATGAATATAAAACCCCTACCATGGATTTATCCTTCCCAAGCAGTATGTGTCTCCAGAGCTTTCTCTTCCACAACTTCTGTTTACGTCATTCATATTCCAACCGTTTTTGCATCTCAAGCATTGACTAAACCCAATTCAATCTTTCCCCCACTATATCAAATATATATGTGAACCCTTTTATAGAAATGTATTCGATCACTTGACTAAATATTTTCTATTATATGGATTTCTGAAATATCCTAAGAATCATTTAGGGTGGTTATGTTAGATGCACATTGTGTTTTTTATGAAAGTTCATTGATATCATTAAAATCACATTTCATCTAAACTCCATGCTCTTTTGAGATAACATATTTTCATCATACTATAACTTGTATGATATAAATTATTGACGATAGTTGGAATTTAGTAATGGGATAACACATTTGATTTCATTGCCTGTATTGAAAGTTAACGGAAGTGTCTACAATGGATATGTCTCACTGTTAAAGCTCATTTAACAAAAATCATGCCTCTGTTGTGTATAAGAAAATTTTTATTTATGAATCACTCCACATTCCATTATGTTGATCAATGTTAAGATGTAATACTCATCATTGATCCTCCTTATTAGAATCAAATCTCTCAGGTTGATAAGGTCATGCGCATTTAGGAATTACTCTATGCTATATTATATTGATCATGGAATCACTATAGCAAAATAGGTTTTTAACAACGTTGATATTTATCAACAATAACAAAATTTACTAATAAATTCCATCTTTATCATCCCAAAAATAAGTTCTCATAAAGGGTACCTTTTATCAGCACTAAAGAAAGCACAGATAAAGGGTACACTTTATCATCACTTTTTTTTAGCATTGATAAAAGGTACCCTTTATCATCAATTTATTTTTGTGCTGATAAATGTCCAGGATAAAATGAAATAAATAGGCTGTTAAAAATAAAAAAAATATTAAAAAATCTTGTTAATTAATTATTCATAGTTAAAAATGAATAAAAAGAATTTATATATATATATATATTAAAATATATTAAATAGTATATATTAAATATATTGATATGTAAAATGAATGAAAAGAAATATTAAACAAATAACATAAAAATGATCAAATTAATAAAAATAATTGACATTTTATTAACTAAATAATTATTGATAAAAATGAATAAATTTAATATAAATATATGTAGATTATAAATATTAAGAAGTACTCCATATTAAATATAGATATATAAAATAAATAAATTTCATAAATTAAACAAAAATATGAAAAATGAATAAATTATTAAATAATTAAATAATCTTTTAAAATAGAAATTATTAATTAAAATGTAAATTATTATAAATATATATATATTAATTATAAATAATAATAATTAATATATGTTAAATATATTTATACATATATACAGAAACTAAATAAAATGTAATAAGAAACAACATATTAATGTATTATACATTTTTAATGTTGATTGATTTTTCAATTTAACAAATATCATACATCGTGTCATACATTGATTTCACATAAAAATATATGAGGGTGTGTGTGTGTGTGTTTGTGTAATTAATTAATTTTTATATACAACCCACACACATGTATATTAACACAATTAATGAAATATTATATAGAATCCAATATAATTAATATTTAAGTACTTTTTTCAATGTTTAGTATGTTTTTGAATTTCATAACAACAATATATATTTAATTTATTATGTTTTTAATTAATCAATTTTATTTATTTATTTTTAATACTATTATAGTTAGGTTATATTTAATTCATTTTTATTATATTTTATATTTTATTTTTTATTTTATTTTTGAATTTGATTATTTTCATTTATATATATATATTTTATTTTAGTATTTTCAATACGTATTCATCTTAAATTCAGTATATATGCATATCTTATTAATAATTTTTATTTAATTAATAAAACTTATTCATTTTTTCAATATTTTTAAAGTGTAAAAATTTTGAATTATTCAATTTCAATCATTTTTAAATTCCATATATTTTCAATTATATATGGAGAAATAATGTTAAAAATATATTTTCAAATAAATATTTATCGATAAATTTATTTATAAATATATATTTACTATATTTATAAATTTATATATGTCTAAATATTATAAATAAATAAATATTTTTTTAAAATAAATATATCTGTAATTATAAATAAATTATTATATATATTTAAATAATTTTAAAATTATAATAAATTTTTTTAAATAATATACTAGGAAATAAATGAACTCAAGGCCCCGTAGAGACCCAGAAGGGAAGCTACCACAGAACTGCACCATGGTGGTTATCTATATATAATTATAAAAATATATAAATATATAAATATTATTTTTTAAATTATTCATAATATATTTATAAATAAATAATTATATATTTAAATAGATATACAATAATAATTAATATATTTAAATAATTATAATTATAAATCTTTTATCAGTGCTAATGTTTTATTGTTGATAAAGGTTCATTTTATCAACACTTTTCTAGCACTGATAAATATTCCATTTATTGTTTATTTTCAATTTAGCGCTGATAAATTGGAACTCTATAAGTGGTTTTTTCATATAACTGATAAAAGTGTCTTCGATCTATTTAAAAGAACCCTAACTGTTACTCAATCACTCGTGATTTTCAAACTCTCACAAAACCCCCCAACTACTGACACAAATCCTCTATGTTCCCTCTGAAATATCAAGGCTAGAATCCAATTTATGTTATATTCTACTTTTTCTCTATCATTGTTTGATTTTTTAGGTTCAGTGGCTTCTGTTTTTACACTATTCTTAGCCATGATGAACCCTATATCTCATCTCTCTCTCACACTTACTTACCTAAACCTTTAAAATGCCACCCCTACTCTGTAAACTCTTTCAAACATCATACATGACCACAACAAATTACATCTCCATCTGCTGTAGTAATATATGGAGATTTTTGTATGTTTTAGTTATATTATTTATTATTACATATTAGTTATTGTGGTTTTTCATTGTTTGAACATCATTTTATAGTATGACATGAACATCAAGATGATAAAATGTGTAAAAGTATATTAGACTAATTTTAGAGGTAATGTTATTTGATATAAATAATATAAATTTGGTTCATATACATATTGTTTTAATGTGAATAGATTAATATAATTTAGGGAAGTATATTTTAGGTTTCCCAGTTTATATTGGATACCATTATCAATATGTTAAACAGTGGTAATTTATTAAGGAAAAAACTATTTATATTTTCATTAAAATCAAAATAAGTATAATTTTTTAGTTTTTTATTTGATCCAAACTCAGAAGTTGTGATATATTATCAAGAAATTTCATATTTATAATTGATTGATAGGTTCTGATTATTAACACATTTAATGAAAAATATATTCACTAAAACATTACAGTTATGAGAGAAAATGATATTCAATGGGTTAGGGATGTCATTAAAGGAGATACCATTTATTTCCATTATAAATGAATGGTTTCCATTAATTTACCATGTCTGTTAAATTTCTAATTAGTTAAAATATAGTTTGATTTTTTATAAACTAATAGTAAACAAATTTTCGTAATTTACTTTATTTTACATTTATAATTGAAAAAATGGCTTTGAAAAACATAGTAGTTTAGAATCCAGTCGAAGAGTTTCCATATGCGGCGTCATCTATATAAGATATAATATATGAGTTCACTTTTATATAAAATTAATTTATGAATAAATTCCCCTACATGATTGAATTGATTTTTTATAAAGTGACCATATTTAAGAAAATCATGTCATTTGTGTGTGTCCGTGTGTTATCTTATCAATAAATTTCTCTTTTAGAAAACCGTAACAACAAAATATAGTTCAACGATTCATAACCTAACCTGAGCTGAATCATAATGTTACTCAACCCTCGAAACTATCAGCCAACTTCCAAAGGATTGATTATAAATACACAGTTCTCAATATGATCCATGATAAATTTTTTAAAAAACTAACTCACATGGAATTTGTATCTTGGTAAAGTAGTACAAAATAGAATCCCATGAATATAATTTCTTATAAGCATAAAAACAATAACAATTTCCAAAATCCTAGGTAAAAAATACAACCTTGTACGAATAACCAACCTATCCTAAATGACACAGACTCCACAAGTCTTCAATGGATATCATTTTTATTCTATCCCTTCTAATAAATAATAAATCCTTGCAAACTTTAACCCAAGAAAACATGAGTTACTTGTACAATAAGATTCACATAAAGTGGTTGAGTAATGTAACTAGGTAGGTTTTCTCTAATGATTTTTCATTCCCCTAATCGAAATGAAAATCATATATCTCATTTTTATTTTATGAAAAGAATCCTAATGTATGATAATTGTATGCAGCATATAACACATAATAGTTTTAAGAAATGTAAATAAATTATAATAAAAAGGGACCAAAAGTTTCACAAATAAGGTTGTGTAAATAAGGATTCGTTTTAGTAACATATGCATTTGTTAAACTACACACCTTGCATTTAATTCCACATTTTAATGCAACTTTCATGAAAATTTTTACTATCTTGAATAGAGATATAATACATCAACACCCTAGTACAACTAACCTTCTGTACCTTTATTTAATCCATCCTAGGACTCTAGATTTATTTCGATCTCTTTGAGATAGATTGGACTCCCTCTTTCAAACTAGCCTTCCACCAATCAATGTAGTTCCAAATTTCATTGATAAAATACCTCCAACTCGGATTGTATTCATTAATCTCCATCAATGATGCTGCAAATATGACTCTCAATGATATTCCTACCATAATGTTTTTATCTCTCTATCCCTATTTTTAGCTTCATCTTCAGGATACTTTCTCTTGGAATCATGAAAAATGGCCGGTTTTCATGCCCTCCCATCTGCCTCACACCAATACCTCCACAAGTTTTTGTATCCTCTAATACATTCAAAAAAAATAAACATTTTAGAGGAAGTGGTCAACAATAAATTATTATTAGTGCATGTAAATTACTTTCAGTGGAAGTTATATGGGTTTTAATGTAAATTACTTCATTTTTGAAATTTAATATGTTAAAATCCCTAATTAATATTTCATTTAGGTTATTTTTGAATCTCATTGGATATATTGTTCTTATATTTGAGATACAAGTGAGGGAAAAGGACTTATAACATAGGTTAGAGTCAGTGCAACTTAGTATGGATGAGTTGATGTTCTCAGGGTAGCGTTAGGGAGCTTTAATCTCGAAAATAGTTATTATTGCATTTTGGTTCTTGATTCTCACCCCCATATATTATATGTTGTTTGAACTACTCTGAGTTGTACTCATCAAATATGATCTCTAGTAACCTAATATGGGGTGAATTTTGGTTAGATTAGTTCAATAAATGTAGTTGGATGTCCAGAAAATATGGGGAATGTTATCAAGAAACAAAATACACAAATTAATTTTCAAGATGTATATCATCAAAGGACATTGGAACCATAGTGATTGGAGTAACACTAGTTTGAAGGATGTGGTCCAATCCATCATCATGATATGTAATACAATCAAGCTTCTGTGGAAAGATTAAATAAAGGTAATGTAGATTAGTTGTAATGGAGTATTTAAGCATTATATTTAGAATCAAAATAGTATCAATTTTAGTGCATGATGCATGAAAATTGGTACTTTTATGCATAGAGTGCATTGTATTGTTTTTATTCACGAAAAATTAAATTTTTGAATAATTTATAGACATTTTCTTCTTCACATGATGATGTTACCAATCCCAAGGAAGAATAGGTTGCCGATGATCAAACTATGGAATTATTTTGGGATCAACAATATGTTGATGAAAAAACAATAATGATGCATCATCAAAATAGTGAATAAAATTTTCAAGTAATAAAGTAAGGGTATAAAAGTTGAGTTTTGTTGAAATCAACACAGTAAAAATATTGACCCCAAAAAGTAATGTTCATAAATTATCTTGGTGTCACAATAAAGATGAATGTGTTGATTGATATTGATTCATGGTTCCACGTCTAACATGTAATAAAGGAAATTATTTGGAATTATAAAATAGTAATGTAATTATATACTTTCTCTATTTTACTCAAAATATATAATGAAATGTTGATTTAATTATCATTATTCCTTATAATGATCATTTATTTTAGAATATTGACATAATATATTTTTCATAATAACCATTGTAAAATCTAATAGAGGCTCTTGAAATCTTATTATGAAGTTAAATCATAGGGATGTTGAGGGGAATGTAATTACCCACCCTCTAGTTTTATATGTACAAATTATAATGCAAGATACATGGATTTCTTTCATCAATCGTTACATTGAAAATCATTTTTGGTGCATTGAAGTTGACAATATATTATTTCACGTTATATATTTTATCCAACATCATTCAAAATTATTAATTTATAAAACAAAAAAAGAGTTCCAAAAATAAAGAACATGCATCAAAACCAATGTGACCCTATCACAAAGCAGGGATAGGGTACACTTCCTTATAGAAAAAATTGGTATGTATTTTAAATGAATAATAAAATTTTAATTATGTAATATGATACAACGTATGTCTCCTTGTTTATATGTAGATTGATCAATCAAAATATAAATACAATTTCATTCTATGTAATATGATATGGAAGGAGGCTCATGTAAATAAGGAGGGTAAATTAGTTGATGAAAACACAAAAAGATTATGGAAAAATGTATAAATATGAAATAATTGTATTTCACTATGATTTATACCAGTATTGGATAAAAATATCTATTTGAGTATATATTATATATATGGTTTAGACACTATAATTAACAACGGTTGTACTAGAAGACAAGATACTTTTAGTAGCTTTGAAGTGGTCTAAACAATATATTCACGTTAGAGGATTTGGTTTTGGAGTCTCTCCTTGAACATATTTCAAAAAAATAAATCCATATGAAGATATATAAATAATTTGGTGAGATGATTACATACACAAATAAACTCACTATAATATACTATTGTTCAGTATTTTTTGGAATACCAATACTTGAAAAATGATTAAGTGAACCAGTGGTGGAGCAAAGATCCCCACACAAACCAAATGATCCAATTATCTATGAGGTTAGCCAATCCCCCCCAACTGCATATCTTACCCATGGTAATCATTTTTTTCAATACTCTTTCTCTGATGATTGGATCAAACATCTTCTCATAATATTATATTACTAAAATTATTTATGGTGCTGTTGTATGTGATTTTATTTGTGAACACCCATGTATCATCATGTTGAGATGGGTAAAATGTATAATATTGTGGGAGACAAGCTACACCATCAATACCTCCCAAAATAACACATGTGATTTTCGATTGATGTTGCTTTGGATCCGACTAGTGAGTTTCATGTTCCACTTGATGGTCCAGATATTAAAACAGTCAAAGATGTTATTTGATAGTTATTTCTCCCCACCATCTCCAGAGAAACATTTATTATAACTAAAACTTCACGCAGAGAACACATTTAAATATAAATATATTTCTTACATTTAATATTACAGTGAGAAATATAGAATTTCTTTCACATATGGAATTGGTATCGAGACTCTAAATTATATTCTCATGTAAAAATGAATGCGTATCTCATTTTTGAATCAGCACATAAGGTATATTCTCATAATACATCTTTCAAAATTGTAATATAATAAGTTTATTAAAGTTAATAACTATTAGTATTTTCTATAGGCATGTATACTACAACAATATAATGGGAAGATCGTGTGATGAAACATTTGGATTCACAAATCCTTGATTCATTTCTATGGTAGAACATACATTTACTAATGATTAAATTAAGAATAAGAACAATAAGTTACTCTATGAGTTTAATAAAAAAAATATCACAAAAAAGACACTTTATGATTCCTATAATGTAAAAGTAAAACTCAAAAAACTAGTTACATAAAATATTTTTTTAATTTTTAATTTCATAAATTTTTTGTTTTTTAGGGAACACTTGATGCTGATCGCAATCAATTTGGATACACTGAGTAGTTATTTTTTAGATCCAATTCTCAAATATCCAAACAACCGACCACACACGAAGTTGATAATGAATATTTAATAAACTGAAAACAGTATTTTATAAATAACCTTGAATTATATTTTTCATCCTATGTTCTAACAACAATTTTTTTATGATAGAGAGGTCTCAAAATATAGGCTAGATTATGGCATGAAGTTGGTGTCTGAAGGGATAATGCATTTGAATTACTTCAAATGAAAGAAAATTAAGGTATATATAGAAATATTTAATAATAAAAGCATTTCAAAACAATTTTCATATTTTTTCAATGTTTCTACAGTGCCTGAAACAATATAATTCCATTTATCATGGATATTATGTTTGAAAATTTACATGAGAGATCATAAATCATGAAAATACCAACATCCCCCTATAGGTAATATTTGAAGGTAAATACAATTTCATTAAAAAAATTCATCATCATTTTTTAGTCTATATTTTTTCATTATTCTCAAGATTATTGATAACCAAGATACTTAAATGAATAAATAAATATTTTTAGAGATAAGTGGGTAGCAATAATGTTTTGGGCAATATAGGAGGTGGATGAAGAGGTGGTGGTAGAGGTAAAGTCGAGGTCAGAGACCGGTGTGGGGGAGGAGGCAGAGGTGACAACCAAGGTAGAGAACGGGGTGGAGGAGGAGATGATTTTTTGGCATGAAAAAAATTATATTATTGGGAAATTATGTAGAATGAGAACCGTACAAATATTGTGTTTGAATTTTTTTTGAAAGCTGCACATAAAACTTGTCACTTAAGATATGAACCATTATGCAAGTGTTTCATGACGAGTATTGAATTAATGTTTACACCACTTGTTTAAGTGATTTTAAATAGGGTATTAATCCACCTGTAAGATCATTATTTGTTGGAAGAGTAAATTTCTACACTATTGTTATTAAAGAAAAAAATTTACAACCCCCAATTATCAGGCAGCTATATCATCTAACTAAATGTTTGAATAATTATGTGTGTAATAAACCACAAAATTTATAAGTTGTATGAGAGAACAATTGGAGGGAACCCAGAATTGATAAATTGTAGTCATCAAGGAGGGATGTTGTAGGATTTAACCACACCTTAATCAGATTCATGGTGTCACTAGTATGACCCAAAGTCTTGTTATCAGTTCATAATTGACATTTTAATATAAAAAAGTGTCACCCACTGAAAATTGAGAAAAAGATATCGGATTTTTTTTCAAAATTTATGATAATGATTCATAATTAGTTTTTTCAATTTTAGGAATGTTTATCATGTAAAACCCACACAAGTGAGACATATATAACTAATTGTGCATGTTTCTAGTTTAAAATAACATTTTATTAAAAAAAGTTTCATACTCCAAAATATGGTAACTTATTTAAATTGTTTTGATACATTAGGATAATGATAAATAATTCCTTTGAGATAATCAGTCACCTCTAAATAAGACGCACTATGTGACTAGTATGAATCCATATATGCATTTTTATTCAAAATTGACATTAATTATTTTGGAAAAAACAACTAAAATGATCAAAATCATGAAAGTTCATTTGGATTTTTTGGTACATTAGGAAAACGATCCATATGTTTTTTGTGACATGTTGTAATCATATACACCTCAATCCAACTCACTGTGACTCCAAGTGCACGTATTTTTCAATATTGGAAATAATTTTGTTAATAAAAAAATTAAATACTCTATAATAGTGTTTTTATAATAATTTTTTTCTTTATTTCTATTAGAAATTTTATAACATTGAATTTCTTTATTTTTATATGATTTTGATAATTTTTTCTATTATTTTAGTTTCTCTTTATGGTCATTCAGTGTGTTGTTATAGCACAATGTGTGCCCTGTTTCTGGTGTTGTAGTGTGTTTTATTATTAAAATGTAATATTTCCCTTTATCAGTGCTACTAAATGTACTAACAAATGAGTTCTTTATCAACACTTGTAATTTCACTGAAAAGGGTACCTTTATCAGTTCTTTTAATAGACCTCATAAAGGGACAGTTAATCGGTTCTAATTAAATGCACTGATAAATCACCCCTTTATCATCTCTTTTCTAGTACTGATAAAAGCATTTCCAATTTAACTGAATTGTGGTAGTCAACACTTTCTTAGTGCTAGTAAAGGCCTATTCTAGCATAGTTAATGTCCTATTTTATAGTAGTGAATGTTTGGTCGAGATATGTTTTGAAATAATAGCCTAAAGAAACTTATATCTTCTTACTATGAATATAACATACGTCACTATCATATTGCATTATCACATAAATAAATATTATGAGGTATACATTCCACTATCATACCATTTGAATATTTCATTCTCTCTATTTGAGATAATTCTAAAAGCTTTATCGAATACGTTTATTTATAAAGTTTTTTCCCAATTTAAATAAGTATATATGTCAGTAATACTAATGATTTCTGGATCCAATATGTCTAAATACCATATTATATTTATCCTTTAATTCCACATTTAATTTTACTTTACAAAGAATTTTCTTTCCATAACTATGTATATAATATTTTCATTTTATATTCATCACTAATTTCCAATGATTTATATATTATTGAACTATTGGTTGAGTATTAAACACCACAAGAAAAATTCATATATGAACTAGAATAATGCCTCATTATGTTTAAAGGACATATGAGATAATTTTTTTGGTTATACTAAATCAAATAATTTACATGGATCATTTACTTGAAAATTTAGATTTTTTTAATCTCACTGCAGACTTAGGAACCTCCCTTTCTCATATTCTTAGAAAACAAACCTTAATTCTTGTATAATTTCTACAGTAACATTGTAATTGTATGAAAATATACATGTGGCATAAAAATATTATAATCAATACCCAAAAAGTATGGACGGAACATTACATACATTGGATGAACATGCCTAAAGAAGAAGCGTTCGCTTTCTTCTTCGATTTAGTTCATTACATCTAGACATCAATAAATTAATTTTGTTGTATTCAAATAAAATAAACTCATTTTTAATACCACTTTCTTTGAAGGATGATTTGAAGGTGTCATTGGTGTTTCTCTTACCATTAGCCTCTCCCCAAAGTCTTTCAATATCATATCCATATTGAATAAATATTATTTTTTCTTTCAGAATGATGGATGCTCGGGATCTCTCGATGGTTCTTCAGCAAACATGAGGTTTTCCTTGCATCACTTTTAACACTTTTCCCATTTTTCATTAGTTTTTTTTCATCTAACGGTGGAATTTGATCTGGAATGGTAATATGCATTCGAGAATTGTGGAATCAAGGTTCATAAAGTTGAAACACCTCTGGTGGACAGACTAATAGGTATTTCCTTCCATGAAGTGTTCAAGCATTATGATCTGTGAAAACGATCTGCGACGAAAGCCTTTCTCTTAAAGAATCATGATGATGGTAGATTCGTGGTTGAATCCAACACTGAGGCTATTTAGAATCATTTTCTTCTATGTATATTTTTTTATTATGGGACTTATTTTATATATAAAATGAGGGATACCTTGGTTGCAGTCAGATCGTAAAGTGTGGATTGATAATGTATGCGGTTTCTCTGATTACAAGAGAGTTCCATTAGGAAAGGGATACTTTCATATGTTTTTGAAATCCCAGGACAAACTTGATCGGGTCTGAAAATTAGGAAATCTTCCGCTAAAACCCGGCTTTCTTTGAGTCACTGAATGAGACTTCTCTTTTTATCAACATACTTCAAAGAATACCATGGCCCATATATAGGGGCATCTACACAGGCTTAGATGATTCTTTTGGAATCCTATGATCTTGACTGTATTTGCATCTAACTTATGTACCCCTCTCAAAATAGATCAATAACCATTCAATGCTGATATTGGTATACATTCTATGGTGATTATTGAAGTTGAAATTTCTACTAAATTTCCAGAGGTAATATTTTTCAATGCTAATGACTAGAAAACATAGGTTCGAGTTGAATATGTAAAATTTTATGGTATTATTTACTAAATTGTAGGATTGTGAAGAGCCATTTTGCTCAACCAAGTGACGACGAGTGGATAAAAATTAGTAAGAACAAGAAATAAAAAGTTTATGCCTTTGAAAATTTCAAGCCATCTAGAAATAGATATGAAATCTAGGTAAATAAATCAATTTTTTTGGGGGAATGCTCAGGTATCACCTTTGCCCAACATGTTGGAGAAAAATAAAATTTCAATTTTGACCAAAGCATCCATGAGGAAATCAAACCGATGGTTTTGGATGCATATGAATACCTCAAGGTTGATACTCTATTAACGACCCAAGTCAGCGTGCCTCTGTTGAAGTTGGACATCCCCAGGTGACACCTAGTGGGATACATGTTATTGCATTAAAAGAAAATGAGGACTCCACCTCTAAGAGGAAATTAGAGGTCCCTGAATCTTTAAAGAAATTTGATCTGAACTCAAATGGCTATTCTCCTACTGATAGCTCATTTCCACAAGATAAGGGAAATTCTATAAACCTGGCTCACACAGCTGATGCTAGATAGACAGTAATGTAACCCACAACTAGAGCTAGGAATGAAGGTATGATTGAAATCGTATATCCAAAAATGATGTTTTTTACTCTGGTTCTCCTGGATGGGAATTCAAGTAAGAATCCTCCGGTTGATTTAGTTTTAGTTATTGAAAACCCCATGGTAGTGTGCATACAACCTACCCTGGTCTCATTCACTACCACTAGGTTGACTCCCTTGAACAATAACACTGGCGAGAAAAATATAATGAACATACCCATTGAGTCTGCAGGACCAATAGACACACAAATTTCCACTGATTTGCATACTTTTTACTCATGTTGTGGACTCATCCATGGAGTAAAAGGATGGTCATATGACCACCCCCATTATTATTAAACCACCTAATATTACTCAATCTATTGATAATACAGGTGCTGCTAATAATTATTCTATTTATCCCCTCAGTAAACCAGAAAAGAATCACATCCCGACCTCTTCTCAATAACATTAGAGATCAAGGTGGAAGAAAGTCTCGGGCGATTCAAAAAAGAAAAATGGGGGCTCCTCAACCAAATCCAGGTTTTAATGGATATTTTCTTTTTGAACTACCAACGAATAATAAAACCTAACATTATTTCTATTCTTAAAAGACTTATTTTTACTCACAAACCTAAAAAAATTATTTCCGAAGAAAACATTAACATTTCTCTAAAATTTATGCATCTTTTTTTATGGTTATATCATTCTAGGTTCTTGAAAAATGGTAATTGTAACATCCTAGGTAAATAAAGAATATAACATTTTCATATTTACTAATATTAGTGAATTATATAATAATTTTACTTTAAAGGGGATGCTATGATTTATGGCATACTTGATATGTCAAAATGGGTTTCTTTGAAAACTTACGTTGCACACAACATTGAGTTATACTGAAAACTAATATAATAATATTATTAATTTAAATTCTAGTTAACACCTAGACATTGTATTGGTGAGAATGGATATAACTAACAACAATATAAATATACATGTTTGTAAAATGTTTTTACATTTACCCAATAAATTTTAGAGGCTTAAAATAAGAAAGAATCCGATTTTAAGCATAAATACTCTAATATTCCATAAAAGGGTGATTTACCACCTTTTGATGGAGAAACCTCTTTAAATATAGTTTTGTTAAATTTTATATATTCTATTTGAAAAAATAAAATTATTATTTAGAATCGGGACATCGAAATTTACTTTGGATAAAATTTTCTTATTTTTCTGATAAAGTTTATTTTGTATTATGTTTAGTCAAAAAACTATTTTTTTAATTCAAAAATGTCGTTTAATCTAATTAATTTATATGGTTAGATTATCATTATAATTTTTTCTAAAGTTTAATTATATTATTTTTTACCATTTAATCCAATTTTGCTCATATAAAGTAATTTAATTTTGAAATTGGACAAAAATAAGTGTCAATATTATGATAGTTATTATTTCTTAAAAAACGCTTTTTGTTTTGATGGTGGGAATTAATTTTAAATTAATTTCCGCCACTTATATGTTTTGAATTTGGAAAATTGGATTCCATATTTGGAATCAACAGGTCAAAATTTTGAAAATAGGTAACTTTTGTTAGTTATTATGAATTTTAACTTAAGTAGAAAATTTATTTACCATATTTAAAGGGTAATCTGGTAAAAATAAGGGTAATAAAAAATTATTATAATAATAATAAATTACCCTAACATGAGTCATAATACTATTGGTTGACACATTTACAACCATTTGAATCCTTGTGTCGATTTTGGGACCTCATGGGGCCACTTGGGAGTGATAATGACACTTTATATTAATTAATTTAAAGTAAAGACAAAAATGACAAAAATATATATCTTTTAGTAAAACAATTTTTACATGGGGTTATATAAGCTATATATTAGAGAATAAATACTAATTTTAAAGATAAAATTATTTTCTACATCATTACATATATTTAATAAATTTTAGACATTAAATAAATAAAATTATTTATGACACAATAATGATGCATTATTTACCTCATTAATGAATGATTTAAAGAAATAAGATTATAAAGATTGAAACAATATCCAAAACCTATCTAGTTCTTATTGGATGATTTTATTTAGAACATGAGGCATTTTATATTCAATTTTAATATGTTTTTTACCTTTAGAAACCAAAAATTATTTTTTAAAAAAATAAAATTTTATACATTCCTAAAGAGCCTCTCCACCCCCTTATAAAATGCCCTCACTTCTAACTCATTCCTCACATATATCAAGCCCCTTGGATAGTCCAACCTCCTCCAAATTTACCTTCATACATCCCTATCCTCCTCGTATAAGCCTTCACCAAGGTAGAAAAAAATTAAATTAAACTTTTTGGTTTATACCAATGGGAGATACCCGATTAAAAAGTAATATCTTCTCTTATGTTATTTTGTTTTATTTTACTTCTCCAACCCCCTAAACTCTTTTTATTATTTTATTTTATAACATATAAATTATCCTCAATATACTAGGTTCTTTTTATGAGAATTATTCTAACTAAACATACACACACCTCTATCTAATGGGTAAAGAACATACTGTTTCTGGGGACGACGAACTACTGCCTCACGAAATGATGATTGTTCAATCTTATTCTACCACCTATTATGGTGGAAATTACGATGAAACTATATTTATATGTGATATATTTTATATTTATATTTTTTCTATGCTTTGGTAATTTTCATTTATGGAATACCATTAGGGTTTCCATAGTGGGTAAATATGATAATTTCCTTTTAGGAAGTGCGGACTACCTCCCCCTCAATGTGATAGAACTCGTTCATGCAATATGTGGAAGGTATAAAGGATTGAGTTACTAAAATTATATATGATATTATACTATAATTATAATATACCTATTTATCATTAATATTTCATTCCATTAAATATGAAATTGAAATTAATGTAGCGTTCTGGCGTACGTACAACGCACCGTCTCCATTAAAGATACATTTTGATTTCTTATCACCAAATATTATGTACTATTTTAAATATATATATAAATATATATTTTGTATATATTATATATATGATTTCTAAATCATGAATATCAGTCTGGATATAATAAAATTTTATCCACATGGACAACTTGTACATATATCAAGTTCATGTTTGAATCAAGTACCAAATATCGACAAAATAACCATTATTAACTTAAATGATTTCATAATTTTTATAAGATGGTAATAAGTTATATAAAAGGAAAAATAAACATGATAAATCTTATTAATCAAGTATAAATTAAATTTAGTTTATTATTCATGATATTAAATAAAGAACGGGTCATGTCGGACATGAGGTATGGGGTTTCTAATCTCACTTTTAATTTCATGAGATTTCCATTGTTCACCACTTATTTATTGCATGTGGTTTATTTGGTACTACCATTTGATATATATTATCATGATTATATTTATATTCATGGTATAATGTGATTCATTTTGGGTTTATTAACTTTTGGTCATAAGACTCAATTCATTAAAACATGGTAAGTGGATTTCATCTCACTTCTTATTCCCATGAGATTCATGCTATATTGCCAATATTTCCTTTTATGTGGTGTATGTACTAACCATGATTATATTCATTGTGTAATATAATTCAATTTATTGGTATATACATGTTCATTGTATGATCCTTCTTTCATGGGGTGTATATTTCTTATGTTACCAAATCAGTGAGGGAATCTTTCACCCTCCCCTTTTTAAAAGACATAATTTATGTTAGGTGTTTAAATTTACACTTTCTTATATTGGGATATGTTATTCTATATCATTATTTTTATAAATTTTGTATCCAAGTGATGATAGAACATTTTCTCTCTCATCAACTCATTTTCTTAATTTTAAAGTGATTTCGTTAGGCTATCAAATTTATGTAAGAGAACATCATAACCCTATTTCAAGTCTTTAGGTTAAACATCTATTTCTTGATTATGTTGTGCTATGAATATGTTTTAATGAACTATAGTTGTTTTGTACTTAATTTACTCTTATTTTGGGTGTATTCTTATTTATCACACTTAATTATGTCGTTGTTTTGACCTTAATATAAGGATATGATCTTTTCAAGGGACTTTATCTCAATTTACATTCTATTGAGAATTATTCATCGTTATAAACCAATTTACATTTATATGGTGTAAATAATTCCCTTTGAAATATTTAATCATGAATCTCCTTTTTCTCATGATATTATAAGCCTCTATTACTGTTATTCCTCAATTATTTGTATTCAAGAGTCTCTCATTTGGTTAAGAACTCCCTAACTAAAGTATTGATTTGAATATTTATTCTTTAAAATATTTCATGATAATGTCCAAGTTTAAAAAAATAGGATTTATTTATATGGAAATTAATATTTTAAAATGTTAATTCCTTTAAAAGTTTCAAAGTGGTATGGGACACATTAATTCCAAAAATCTCTTTATAATTTTTTTTAATTGTTTTGAAAATGGTCTGATAAAGCATTGTTTATTTTAATATCTTGATATGATATATTGTGATTTTAATGTGAAATTGATATATTTTTTTTATGCTTGTGTTATGAGTTATTATTATGTTATGGATATTGGGAATTTTTTATGTATATAGGTGGTTCTGTTATAATCCTAGGGTGGGTGAACCTGAGATATCCCTCTAATGCATTGGGTAATGTGATAGAAGTAAATGTTAATATTTCTCCTAAGATATTTAGGGACTGTATTGTGATGGGTATTCCAACGTAACTCCCTACATAGCTGTGATATATACAATGTAATTATGATATTGATTCCACAAGTTACCTTTATGATTAATGATTTCTATGTGTTATTCATAAATATTACGATTTCATAAGGTATGTTATTATAGAAAAGTGTGGTTTCATTGATTTGTATTTATTGATGTGATAATGTTTTCTTTTATTATATTATAACCCTTACTGTGATTTTTATGCTCATCCCATGTTTTTGAAATTTCATCCACGTGAATTAAAGATGAATTGGGTCAAGGATGGGATCAAGAAAATGTCTGGTTTTCTAAAACATGGAACAAGACATGATTCTTTTTTTTTTGAGTTTTTATTTTATGAAAAAATGATACTGATTTATAGTGTGTACATGTAATTTTTATGTTGATATGTAATAGTTATTTCCTAATTCGTTAAAACTGTAAACCTAGAAAGATATTCATTATAAATTATTTATTTAATTCAAGATTATGTTATTTTTTAAGACTGAGTCCTTATAGTTGGTATCAATGGTCGGTTTAGACACCTTTAGGGATTATGAGTTTTCGTTAAACACATGGGTAGTCCCTATTTCTATTATTTATGTTAAATCCTTGTTTTATAAATTTTTCAGATCCAGGAAATAAGGTTAAAAATGGAAGGAGGAGGGTCTCAAATGACACTACTATCTCTTCCTCATGACATGCTTATAATAATTATTTCAAAGTCATGTTCAGGTGATGGTGAAACTTTTTCTAGCACACAACTCAGTTCCAAGAAGTTTTTTTGAGATATCAAACACCTCCTCTATACCTCAATATCATCGTGGATCATGGGTTGTATTTAATCAAATTCTATTTTCTCAATATTCTAATCGTTTCAAGAGTGGTAAATATTATCAAGAAACATTCAAATATTTTAGTTTATCACATGATTTTGAAGAATATTATGATTTTGTAAAAAAGTGCTGAAGAAGGAGACCCATGCACAACCAATTTATATTATATTTTTCAATATAATATCTTATCACATACTTATAGTGTTTTAAAAGGACCATTTATTGAATGTTTCAACTCAAATTCGGTCCAACTATTTTATAAAAATCATGTTTTATCATCTGTTTTGAAATTATATGTCATATATGATTATTTTCCAAAACTGTTTTTCAACGAGCACCCATATGACCCAAGTTTTACAAGGTATATTTAGATGAAGTAATAAAATGATTTTAAGGATATCTAAATAATTATTTCAATGCATGGACCTTCTACCTACATGAAAAAGATGATGATTAAACCATATGGACACCATGATCAATGTATGGTGTTCTTTTTATTGGGAATATTTTTATTTATCATATAGAGGTGATAAAAATGCAATATATAAGATGTTGAGTTCTTAATGTATTGGGATGAAAATGATAGGTTTAAGAAAACCATTGAGGTTAAAACAAGATAGTTTTATTTCTGAGTTTTATAAAAAGGACAACTCCTAAGATTTGTGACAACCTATGGCGTCCATAAATGTTGTAGGAATCAATCCCACAATCAAAGGGCAACAAGGGTGCATCACCTACCATTGTCCTACATGATTTCCCTGGTTAGTATGACTTATTATTTCATGTTAAATGATTTTATGGATCAAGAATAAGTTTATTTGGTTAACTTATGTTTTATCAAATCGATATTCTTAATATAAGAAAATGATTTGGTGATTAAGTGATAAATTATATTTTAGAAGATTTTTTCTCTTTTTGAAACATTATATGCTTAAGGGAAATAAAATACTATGGTTTCTCATTTATGGAGTAATGGTTGCAATTTTATTTTGTAAGAATCTATATTTTCATTATAGACATATTAAGATTTTGATTATTACTAACATTGATTAAACTATAATGGAGAATATGTGATTAGTTTAATTATTTTTTGTATGAGACATTAAGGGTAACTGATGTTATTTAGAGATAAATGTTAAGATTTATCATGGAACACTATGTGAATAAATCCTTCTGAGATATGGGTTTCAATAATTGTTTGGATTAGCTTTAATAATTTTATGGACAGTTGTTTATTGAATGTTCTTTGTTGAGCATTGATTATTTTTTGACAAATTTTGGAGATTAAGTGTAGTTTTTATTTTTGTAAAATATTATCTATTTTTTGGATTATCAGATCTTGTACTAACCATTTTGGTTTTAGTTAATGTCTAAATAAATTGGAAAAATAGAGTTTATCTTTTGTTGATTATGTGATTCTATATAAGTTGATAATAGTTCTTTCAATTTGAAGAAGTCATCTTTAATACTCATCATTGGGAGAAAATTTGATTTTGTGGTTGAAATCTAGTAAAGGATGAATGTTTCCCTAAAAATTAATTATAGTTTCTTATGTTCTTATTCAATATCATAAATAAATTCCTCAACTTTATGAAAAGTTAATTAAAAAAACTTATATATTAAATTTTCCAACTGGGGAATCAAATACCATTTAACCCATCATAAGTTTGTGATTTTCTAATGGTTAAATTTCTTTTAATCGTGTTTTCTACCACTCTCCATCAAGCCTTGATGGTTTGTTTCTCATCCATATCCATGTTTTAATGGAATTATAGTATCAGTTATCTTAGGAGACCTTTGTATTTCACTTTATTTATTTTAATGTGACATTTTTTTGACTCTTTTTCAAATATGGTACTTTCAATGAATTTTTTAATCCCAATTTTAAAATTGTGAGCATGCAATTCCTAAAAGGGAGGAAGGATGTAACAGCCCATGTAAATAAAGAATATAACATTTTCATATTTATTAAAATTAGTAAATTTAATATTAATTTTACTTTAAACGGGATGCTATGATCGATGACATACATGATGCGCAACAATGGGTTTCTTTGAAAACTTTTGTTGCAAACAAAGTTGGGTTGTACTAAAAAATAATATAATAATATTTTTAATTTAAATGGTAGTTAACACATAGTTTTTGTAATGGTGTGAATGGAAATAACTAACTAAAATATGAATATAAATCTTTTTCAAATGTTTTTACATTTACCAAATAAATTTTATAGGCTTAAAATAAGAAATAATCAGATTTTAAGCATAAATACTTTAATATTCATTAAAAAATCGATTTACCACATTTTGATGGATAACCCTTGTTAAATATTGTTTTGGTAAATTATATATATTATATTTGAAAATATAAAATTGTTCTTTAGAATATGGACATAAAAATTTACATTGGATGAAATATTGGTATTTTTCTGATAAAGTACATTTTTTATGAATAGTGAAAAATACTGTATTTTAATTCAAAATTGTTTTTTAATATATTTTATTTTTATGGTTAAGTTATATTTTGAATTTGTTTTAAAGTTTAATTATATATCATTTTTACCATGTATTCCAATGTTGGTAATTAGAAGTAATTTCACTTTGAAATTGGTCATAAATAAGTGTTAATATTTTGATAGTTAATATTTCATAAAAACACGTTTTTTTTTGAAAACAAGAATTCTTATTAAATTTATTTTGGCCACATCTTTATTTTGAATTTGAAATATGGATTAAATATTTGGAATCAGGAGGTCTAAATTTTTAAAATAGGTAACTTTTATTTGTAGACATTATGAATATTTCTGTCAGTAAAATTTTTATTTACCATGTTTAAAAGGTAAATCTGGTAAATAAGGGTAAGAAAATATTATTATAATAATATTTAGTTAGCCTAAAATGTATCCTAATATTATTGGATGATAAATTTCGGACATGGGAATATTTGGGTCAATTTTGGGACCCCAGGGAGCCACATGGGAGGGATAATGACACTTTATATTAATTAATTTAAAGTAAAGACAAAAATGACACCAACATATATATTTTTGTAAATAACTTCTTACATGAGGTAATTTATGTTATCTCTTAGACTATAAATATTAATTTAAAATATTAAATATTTTCCTACATCATAATATATTTTATATAATTTTTAGACATCTTATAAATAAAATTATTTATGAGACAATAATGAGGAAATATTTACCTCTTTAATGAATGATTTAACTAAATAATATTATAATGATTAAAAAAATATCTAAAACCTATCCAATTATTATTATATTATTTTATTTCTAACATTAGGAATATTATATTCTACTTTAATAAGTTTTGGACCTTATGAAAACGAAAATAATTATATAATAAAATATTATTTTTAAACATTCCTAAAAAGCCCCTCTTCCACCATTTAAAAAGACCTCACTTCTCACCCATTCCTCACACTTCTCAAGCCCCTTGTCTCATCCAACCTTTGCCCAATGAAGTACGATACATCCCAATCCTCCTACAAGAATCCTTCCCCTAGGGATAAGGAAATTCAATTAATCCTTTTCTTTCAAACCGAATGAAGATACTTGATTTAAAGGTGACGTCTTCTCTTAAGATCTTTGGTTTTATTTTACATATCCAACCCCAAACCTCTTTTTATTCCTTTCATTTATAAAAAAACCCAGTATCCTCAATATAAAAGGTTTTTATTATGATATTTATTCAAACTACACTTAAACACACATCCATTTAATGGGTAAATAAGATATTGTTTCTATGGACGATGAACTACTGCCTCACGAAATGATGATTGTTCAAACTTCTCCTACCACCTATTATAGTGGCCATTAAAAACTAAATGTATTTATATGTGATATATATTATATTTTTATTTTTTCTAGGTTTTTGTATTTATTATTTATATAATACCTTTGTGGTTTCCATAGAAGGTAAATATGATAATTTCATTTGAGGATGTGCGGGCTACGACCCCCTCAAAGTGATATGACTCGTTTATGCCATACGTGGAACGTATACAGGTTGGGGATACTGAAATTATATATGATATTATACTGGAATTATAGTATATCTATTTATTTTTAATTTTTCATTCCATTAAATATGAAATAGAAATGAAATTAGCGGTCATGCGTACGTACGACTTACCGTCTCCATGAACGGTGCATTTCATTTCTTATCTCCAAATTTCATATACTGTTATACATACATATATATATATATATATATTGGATATATATGATATATATGATATATAAATCATGAGTATCATTTTGGGGATAATGAAATTGTGACCACATTGACAACTTGTAAATATAACAAGTTCATTTTTGACTCAAGCACCAAATATCAACAAAATGACCATTATTAACATAAATGATTCAATATTGTTTATAACATAATAATAAGTGATATAAAAGGAAAAAAACTTGAAAAAGTTTCTTAGGAAATTATAAATTAACTTTAGTTTATTATTCTGGAGATTAAATAACGAACATGTCAAGTCAGACACGAGGTAAGGGGATTCTTATCTCATTTTTAATTTTGGGAGATTTTTGTTATCCACCACTTATTTAGTGCATGTGGTGTATTTCTTACTTCCATTTGGTATATATTATCATGATTCTATTTATATTCCTTGTATTCTGTGATTCATTTTGTGGTTATTTACTTTTGGTCATAAGACTCGATAGATTACTACATGGTAAGGGGTTTTCATCTCGCTTTTTATTCCCATAAGATTCATGCTATATTGAAACTATTTCCTTTTGTGTGGGGTATGTACTTCCCACTATTGTATTCATTATGTAATATACTTTAATTTATTGTTATTTACATCTCCATTGTATGATCCTTCTTTCATGGGTGTATTTTTCTTAGGTCACCAAATCAGTGAGGAAATATTTCACCCACCTATTTTTAAAAGACTTCATTTAGGTTATTATTTTAATTTCCACTTTCTTATGTTGGGATGTGATATTTTATTTTCTTGTTTATGTACTTTTTTTTCCATTTGATGATAGAATCTTTTCTCTCTCATCAACTATTTTTCTTATTTTTAATGTGACGTTGTTAGGTTGTCAAATATCTGTAGGAGAACTTCTTAACCCAATTTTTATTCTTTGGGTTAAACTTCTATTTCTTGATTATTCCATGGTATAAATATTTTTCAATTAACTCTGATTGTTTTACACTTAATTTACACTAATATTGGGTGTATTCTTATTTTTCACACATAATTATGTCATTAATTTTCCCTCAATCTAAGGATATAATCTTTGCAAGGGACATTATCTCAATTTACATTCCATTGAGGCTTATTCATTGTTATACATCAATTCACTTTTATATGGTGTATATATATCCCTTTGACATATTACATCATGAATATAGTTTTTCTCATGATATTATAAGCTTCGATTAATGTTATTCCTCATTTATTTGTATTCAATCATCTCTCATTTTGTTAAGAACTCCTTAACTAAAGTATTGATTTAATGATTTATTCTTCTAAATATTTATCATTAATTTACATGTTTTAAAATTGGTTTTTAGGATTTATTTATATAGACTTTAATGTTTTAAAATTCTAATTTAATGTGGCATGGGACACTTTTATTCAAAAAATATCTTTATAAAATGTTTTAAATGGTATTGAAAATGTTTGATAAAGCATTGATTATTTCCAAATATTGATATGATATATTGTGATTTTAATGTGGAAATGATATATTTCCTTCATTCCTGTATTATGTGTTATGATTATTTTGTGGTTATTGGGAATTTTTTACGTATACTGGTGGTTCGGTGATAATCCTAGGGCGGGTGATCCTGAGATGGCTCTCCATTGCATTGGGTAACATGACAGAGGTAAATGTTAATGTTTCTCCAAATAGATTTAGAGAATATAGTTTGATGGGTATTCCAATGTTACTCCCTACATAGTTGTGATATCTACAATGTATGTACGATATGGATGCCACAAGTTGCCTTTGTGATTTATGATTTCTATGTGCTATTAGTAAATCTTACAGTTTCATAAGGTATGTTATGATTGGAAATTTTGTTTTCATTGGTCGGTCTTTGTTGATGGGATAATATTTTCATTAATTATTTTAAAACCATTACTAATCTTTTTGTACTCATCCCAAGTGTTTGAAATGTTTTCCACAAGACTTATAGATGAATAGGGTCAAGTATGGGATCAAGGAAAAGTCAAGCTATATAAAAATTAGAACTAGACATGTTTCTTTTTATGAGTATTTATTTTATAAAAAAATGGATATTGAGTTGTAGTGTATATATGTAACATCCCAAGAAAGTAATGAATTATGGATTTTCATATCAATGTCTATTTATGAATTATATAGTGTTTTAGAGGCTTAAAATGAGAATAAATCCAATCTTAAGCATAGAATACTCAAATATTTTTAAAAGGTTGTTTTACCGCCTTTTGATGGAAAAACTTTTTTAAATCAAACTTTTGAAAATTTTATAATCTTTATTTGTCAAAATTAACTTATTCTTTAGTATTGGGACATTGAAAATTACTTTGGATATATTTTTTGTATTTTTCTGAAAATGTTCATTTTAATTATATGGATAGATTTTTATTTTTAATTGGTATTAAAGTTTAATTAGAATATATTTTTATCATTTAATCCAATTTTGGTCATTTTAATTAATTTCACATTGGAATTCTGTATAAACAAGTTCCAAACTTTTGATAGATATTGTTTAAAAAAACCCCTATTTGTTTTGACAACGGGAATTATTTTTAAATTAATTAATGCAATTTATGTGTTTGTAATTTGGTAAAATGGATTCCATATTTGGAATCAGAAGGTCCAAATTATTTAATTATTACTCTTTTGTTTTTTGACATTATGAATAGTAACAATGGTAATTATCTTTAATTATCGTGATTAATTAGTAATCGGGTAGTTAAGGGTAATAAAATAACATTATAATAATATAAAATGACCCCAAAATGTGACCTAATGATACTGGTTGTGTCATGTCAGACCATGGGATGCCTTGTGCTAATCTTTGGGATACCATGGAATCAATTTTGTGTGATAGTGACATTTTATCATGTTATTTTTAAAGAAAGGAAAATATAAGAAAAGTATGTATCACCCAAGTAAAACAATTTTAGTTTTTTCTCTGTAAACTATAAGGCCCCACCATTAAACCTTACTTAATCTTGAGTTATTAAAAGATTACACATTGAAGATCTTTTCAGATTTAGAGTTTTAGAGAATTAGATCATGAAACTTGCATTACATTCCACATTTAATCAAAGTGGTTACATAAAACACGGTATTCATTCTTCCCGTCAATGGAAACATATTTAAAAAAACATGGATTCTTTCTTGACACATCCTTGAAACTATCAACACATCATGTACCCTTCCCTTGACCTGTGAAAAGCATTTCAAAAACATGGGATGAGCATAAAAAGCTCCGTAAGGGATATAAAAATATGGAAAGGAAACATGAGTACATGTATACATAAGAATGAAATCATACTTTACCCATAAAAAATAAGCACTTTAACATACCTCATAAAATCATGAATAAATCATAGAAATCATAAGACATAAAAGGTAACTTGAGTCATTCATAACATTCTTATGTAGGGAGTAACCCTCTTGGTTACGTTTGGAATACCCATCACAGTATATTCACTAAATCTCTTCGGAGAAACCTTAATGTTTCACTCCTTCACGTTACCCAATGCATTGGAGAGCTATATCGGGCTCACCCGCCCTTAGTTTATCACGGAACCACCTGTATTCATAATAATGCCCAAGAACCATAACATAATCGTATCACATAAAACATGCATAAAGGAAACATAACATTTCCACATTTCAATCACAAGATATCAATAAAACACATTGATATAATAAAAACATTATGAAAACCATTTTCAATACCAACAAAAAAGTAAAGTAAAACATGGTATTTATTTTTCTTTTAAAAAGAAGGTATGGCTTGTAGAAGAAGCCAAAACTCAAATAATGGTCACGACGGTGGAGAAGTCATTGTTTCCGCATACGTACGAAAAAAACATTCCCTTTTGTCATTTAGTAAATGCTTCGTATAAAAAATATTCATTTTGAATAAACTTAAAAGTCAAAGGGGTTTATACACCGTATAAAATAAGGTTGTGTGTAAAACAAAATATGCCTCAATGAAAGGAGTTTGAGATGAAGTCCCATACAAAGACGATATCCTTGGTTTACGTATAAATCAATAACATAATTATGTGTGACAAACGAATACACCAAATATAAGTGGATATTAAGTGTAAAATAATCAAAGGTCATTCACACATATTCAAAGGATGACATATTCAATAACTACATGTTGTACCCAAAGAAATTGAAATTGGGTTAAGAAGTTCCCTTGACATCCTAACGGCGTCACATAAAAAAAGGGTATCTCATCACTTGGACATAAAATTTACATCAATAAGGATATATGAAAACATATCCCAACATAACAATATGTAAATTAAAATACCCAACAAAAGAAGTCTTTTAAAAAGAGGAGGGTGAAAGGTTCCCTTACCGATATGGGTATCTTTCGAAACATACACCTCGTGAAAGAAGGACAATACAACATTTATGTAAATACTAATAAAAGAAATTATATTACAAAATGAGTAAAATAATGGGCAGTACATACACCACTCAAAGGAAATTGTGGAAAATGTAGCATAAATCTCACGGGAATAAAAGTGAGATGAAAAATCCCTTACGAAAACTCGGCAGCCTAACGACACCACTTAAAACTTCCCAAAATGGATTGATGAGATCAAATAGGGTCTCTCATAGTATTAAAATAAAGTTTAAAGAAAGAGTAATATAAAATAACATCCCCCATCATAACAAAGAGGATCTTAAAAGAAGTGACATAAAGGAGATGACTTAAAAAAGAAAAAAAGAGGTTAGATCTCTTACGAAAATTCGGCAGCCTAACGTCACCACTCAAAACTTCCAGAATGGATTGATGAGAGGAAATAAGATCTCTCATCATATGAAAATAATAAGTACTGTAGGAGTAATATAAAAGAACATCCCAATCATAAGAAAGATGAGCTTAAAAGGAATGACATAAAAGAGTGTACTTAAAAAAGAGAGGTGTAGGATCCCTTACCTCAAGTCCAACTTGTCTTGTTCGTTTCTTTATATTCTTGAATAATAAACTTTGGTCAATTAATAATTGACTAAGTACCTCCTTTAGAGATTATTATTCAGGTCATATCACATATTATAATGTTATAATAATTGTTTATTAATGTTAGTTCATATCAGACGTTTTTGCCGATGTTTGGTACATGAGTCAAGAATGAACTTGTTTGAAAAAAGATTGGCCATACAGTTATAAGTAAATAATTTCCAGAATAGTATTAATGATTAAAATATAATATATATATCCAGTAAATATTCATTTTATACTATTCCATATCATTTGGAGATAAAAAACGAAAAGCATCGTTCATAGAGACGGTAGGCCGTACGTACGCATGAACGCTACTTTCATTTTTATTTCATATTTAATGGAATTAAAACATAATGATACATAATATTATTTTAATTATAGTATGGTATCATATATAATATCATTAAATATATCCTTTATACGTACCACATATGGTATTAACGAATCAAATCACTTTGAGGGGGCGGTAGTCCGCACTTCCTTAAATGAAGATATCGCGTTTACCCATAATTGAAACCATAAAGGTACACCATAAATGAAAAATACAGAAGATTAAGTAAAACACAAAATATTAGATATCATATATAAATATAGTGTCATATTAATGGCCACCTTTGAATGTGTTAGAATAATGTTGAACAATCATCGTTTCGGGAGGCAGAAATTCTCCATCCACGGAAACATTATGTTCTTTAACCATTATATGTAGGTGTGTGTAAGTGTAGCTCAAATACATATTATAACAACTTCCTAGTATATTTAAGATACTGTAATTGTCACAAAATAAATGAATAAAAAGATTTTAGGGGGTTGGATAAGAAAAATAAAACAAAAGGACACAAGTGAAGACATTACTTTAAAATCGGGTAACTCCCTTTGGTTTGAGCTCAAAGGCTTCCTTGGGAAGACTTCTGCCCAAATTGAGGCTTCAAGGAGTAATAAAGGGAAGTTGAGAGACAAAATGGGAAGGGTTTGGCCGAGCCAAAGGCTTTGTGAGTGTGGTTAAGGAGGTAGAGGTGGGGGCCTTTTATAAGAGGAGAGGAGGGGCACTCTTGTAAAGTTACAAAATGTTACTTTATTTTCAAAAGTGTTTCAGATTTTAAAGGTCCCACATTGATGTATTTGGAGGATAAGGTGATAAGGGTTTGAAATCCACTCATCCAATATGTTTTGGACATGTTTAGGTCTTGGATATTACATTATCCTTCCATTTTAATTAAATCGTTAAATAATGAGGTCATTATTGCATCATCATGATGTCATAAATAATTAAATTTATTTAATGTCTAAAAATTATAAAAAAACTACTATGATGTAGTAAATCTTTTTAGATTTAGAATGAATATTTATAGTCAAAAATAGGACTTGTATAACCCCATGTAAAAATTGTTTTAGTAAAACATCTCATGTTGGTGTCATTTTTACTTTAACATTAAATAAAAAGATATTTATGTCATTTCCCAACCAAAGTGGCTCCATGGGGTCCCCAAGTTGACCCATGGATTTTCTTGGTCGCCCATGACACATCCAATTAGGGTAAGACATGTTTCTAGGTCGTTTCATTTTATTAAAACATTATTCTTACCATAAACTACACTAATTACCTCTAATCGCGATTAAAAACTTAATAAGTTACTATTCACCAAAAAATTATTTTTACCCCATTGAACCACATTTTACTTCTTAATGACATCCATGTATGTCGGATTTTTGAAATTAAAAACACAAATATGGAAAAATTTCATTTAAACGGAAAAATCAATTTTTATAAGTACCACTTAGTGGTTTCACTATTCATCAAAAATTGAAGTTTTTCAGAAAAATCCCAAAAATTCACCCTAAGCTATATTTGATATTCCGAATTCAAAAATGAAGTCTATTTTAAAAAATTCAAAACATATAAGTCACGTTAATTAATTTAATAATTAATTCCAGCTGTCATAGCAAATAGCGTGTTTTTATGAAACAATAAGTATCAAAAGATTGACACTAGTTTAAGCCTGATTTCAAAGTGAAATTAATTTCAACGACCACTATTGGATTTAATGGTAAAAATATATTCTAATTTCACATTAAAACCAATTAAAAAGATAATCTAATCATATAAATAAATTATATTAAAAAGTGGTTTTGAATTAAAATACAACATTTTACACTATTCATTACAAAATGAACTTTATCGGAAAGATACCAAAAATTTACACAAAGTAAATTTTGATATCCCAATTCTTAAAAAGAGTTTTATTTGATCCAATAGAATGTATAAGAGTAAACAAAACTATATTTAATGACGGTTCGCTATCAAAAGGCGATAAGTGAGCCATTAGTGAAAACTAGGGCATATACACCTAAAATTGAATTATTTCCATATTTTAAGCCTTTATCTTTTATTGGATAAATGTAAAAACATTTAGAAACATATATAATAATATTTTTGTTATTTATATCCATTCCCTCCAATACAACAACTACAAATTAACTACTATTTAAAATAATATTATTTTATTATTAGAGTGCAACGTAGGATTCCCAAGAAACTCGTTGCTGCGTGTTGGGTACACCATCGAGCATAGCGTCCACTTTAAAGTCATATTAATATTTTATTCACAAATATGGATAAATATGAAAATGTCATATTCTTTATTTACCTGGGGTGTTACATCCTTCCCCCTTTTGGGAATTGCATCCTCGCCATTTTTAAAATTGAGCTTGGAAACATCCTTGAAAATCCCACATCGGAACAAGAGTCGGTAAAACAATCACTTTAAAATAAAGGAAGATAAGTATAGAGGTCACCCGAGTTAACCCATAATAGGATTCCATGTAGAAAAACATGGACATGGAAGAAAAAGCAAAGGGTCATGTTCTTGAGGGAGAGTGATAGTAAACATGTCTAGGAGAAAGTTAACCATAAGAAAATCACAAAATTGTGATGGGTTAAACGGTATTCGATTCCCTAGTAGGAAAAGTTAATAGACAACATTTTTGTTTTAAGTTACTTTTTATTGAGTAATTTATTCATAAGGAAACATAATCACTTATCATGTTGACTTTCAACTTATACTAGATTCCATAATCAAACTCATATTTTTTCCCAAAGACGAGTATTTAGGGAGACTTGTTCGCATTAAGAGTACTATAATCATCTTCTAGAGAGTCACCTAATCCACAAAAGAGAACTATATACCTCCCTTGTCTTTATACTTTGACCAAAACCAAAACCAAAAAGGTTAGTACAAGATCAGATAATCCAGAAAAGGATAACCCTTTATAAAAAGAAAATCTACTCTTAACCTCAAGAATTTGTCCAACAAAACCCAAAGTTCAACGAGGACCATTCTATAATCAATTTGTCCATAAAATTATACAAAGTAAACCAAACTAATATTGAAACCCAAATATTTGAATGATTTAGTCACATAGTCTTCCAAGTTAAATCGTAACATTTATCTCCAAACAACATCAGTTGCTCCTAAAGTCTCGTATTGAAAAGTAATTAACCTAATCACATATCCTCCATGATAGGTTAATCATTTTCATAAATAACCCAAAATCAACGTACTCTTAATTTATAAAATCATATAACTAAAAAGAATCAATCAAACTAACCAGGGACTTCACGTAGTCTAGTGGTAGGCGATAAATACCAGTCGCACTTTGGCTGTGGGTTCGATTCCCACAACATTGTCCGACGCGACGGGTAGTCACACGGTCTGCGTGTTGTCCTTTTTCCAAAACTATATAACTCTTAAAACATTTCCCAAAATGAGATAAAATCTTCAAAAAAAAACCATAACCTATTTTAACCTCAAGTTTATCTCATGACTTTCATTTCCATCATATCATTGAGTAACCCATAATTACCTCAAAAGTAAGGATCATATAAACTCTAATGGTTACATTTATAATTATTACCTGAACTTCCACATCGATTGGTCATCTCGTACATGATGCATTACAGAACGTACCAAGGTTCAAGTGGTTGATCATGACTCCTTGATAGTTGGTTTAGAACAACCACGAGTTTCCTCATTGAATCCTCCATTTTATCTAGTATCTTAATCAGAGAACCACCACAGTTTCCTTCAAACCAGTTGTCTCTTTGGTGCCTTCTAGATCCATCCATTCACTAAAAACAGAAATGTCAGTATCAGTACATCAACAGAACCATCATGTACTAATGAGGAAGATATACTTACTCATTCACTTTATCTAAAAACTATGACTCTTTCTGAAATCCTAACCATTATGGTAATGTCACTTATACATAAAGAATACCCTAACCACTAAAGTTATCTAAACCGACCTTTGATAACAACTATAAGTCCCCAGCCTTAAACCTTACTTAATCGTGAGTTATTACAAGATTACACATTGAGGATCTTTTCAGGTTTAGTGTTTTAGAGAATTTGATCATGAAACTTGCATTACATTCCACATTTAAACAAAGTGTTTACATAAAAGACAGTATTCATTCATCCCATCAATGGAAACATATTTAAAATAAAACATGGATTCTTTCTTGACACATCCTTGACATTATCATCACATCATGTACCCTTACCTTGACCTGTGAAAAGCATTTCAAAAACTTGGGAGGAGCATAAAAAGATCAGTAAGGGATATAAAAATATGGAAAGGAAACATGAGTACTTGTATACATAAGAATGAAATCATACGTTACCCATAAAACATATGTACTTTAACATACCGCATAAAATCATGAATAAATCATAGAAATCATAAGACATAAAAGGTAACTTGAGGCATTCATAACATTCTTACGTAGGGAGTAACCCTCTTGGTTACGTTTGGAATACCCATCACAGTATATTCCCTAAATATCTTTAGAGAAACCTTATTGTTTCACTCATTCGCGTTACCCAATGCATTGGAGAGCTATATCGGGCTCACCCGCCCTTAGTTTATCACGGAACTACCCATCTTCATAATAATGGCCAAGAACCATAACATACTCGTATGTCATAAAACATGCATAAAGGAAACATAACATTTCCACATTTCAATAACAAGATATCAATACAACACATTGATATAATAAAAACATTATGAAAACCATTTTCAATACCAAAAGAAAAGAAAAGTAAAACATTGTATTTATTTTTCTTTTAAAAAGATGGTATGGCTTGTAGAGGAAGCTGAAACTCAAATAATGATCATGATGGCGGAGAAGTCATTGTTTCCGCATACATACGAAAAAAACATTCCTTTTTTTCATTTAGTAAATGCTTCGTATAAAAAAGACTCCTTTTGAATAAACCTAAAAGTCAAAGGGGTTTATAGACCGTATAAAAGTAGGTTGTGTGTAAAACAAAATATGCCTCAATGAAAGGAGTTTGAGAAGAAGTCCCATACAAAGACGGTATCCTTGGTTTAAGGATAAATCAATTACATAGTTATGTGTGACAAACGAATACACCAAATATAAGTGGATATTATGTGTAAAATTATCAAAGGTCATTCACACATATTCAAAGGATGACATATTCAATAACTACATGTTGTACCCAAAGAAATCGAAATTGGGTTAAGAAGTTCCCTTGACAGCCTAACAGCGTTACATCAAAAAAAGGGTATCTCATCACTTGGACATAAAATTTACATCAATAAGGATATATGAGAACATATCCCAACATAACAATATGTAAATTAAAAGACCCAACAAAAGAAGTCTTTTAAAAAGAGGAGGGTGAAAGGTTCCCTTACCGATATGGGTATCTTTTGAAACATACACCACCTGAAAGAAGGACAATAGAACATTGATGTAAATACTCATAAAAGAAATTATATTACACAATGAGTAAAATAATGGGCAGTAAATACACCAATCAAAGGATATTGTGGCAAGTGTAGCATAAATCTCACGGGAATAAAAGTGAGATGAAAAATCCCTTACGAAAACTCGGCAGCCTAACGACGCCACTTAAAACTTCCAAAAATGGATTGATGAGATCAAATAGGGTCTCTAATAGAATTAACATAAAGTTTACAAAAAGAGGAATATAAAATAACATCCCCCAACATAACAAATAGGAGAATAAAAGAAGTGACATAAAGGAGAGGACTTAAAAAGAAAAAAAAGAGGTTAGATCTCTTACGAAAATTCGGCAGCTTAACGGCGCCACTAAATACTTCCAGAATGGATTGATGAGATGAAATAGGGTCTCTAATCATATGAAAATAATAAGTATAGTAGGATTAATATAAAATAACATCCCAATCATATGAAAGATGAGCTTAAAAGGAATGACATAAAAGAGTGTACTTAAAAAGAAAGAGAGGTGTAGGATCCCTTACATCAAGTCCAACTTATCTTTTTCGTTTCTTAATATTCCTGAATAATAAACTTTTCTCAATAAATAATTGCCTAAGTACCTCCTTTAGAGATTATTATTCAGTTCATATCACATATTATAATGTTATAATAATTGTTTAATAATGTTAGTTCATATCAGACATTTTTGCCGATGTTTTGTACATGAGTCATGAATGAACATGTTTGAAAGAAGATTCCCCATGTAGTTATAAGTAAATAATTTCCAGAATAGTATTAATGATTAAAATATAATATATATATATATCCATTAAATATTCATTTTATACTATTCCATATCATTTGGAGATAAAAAACAAAAAGCACCATTCATGGAGACGGTAGGCCGTACGTACGCATGAACGCTACTTTCATTTTTATTTCATATTTAATGGAATTAAAACATAATGATACATAATAGTATTTTAATTCCAGTATGGCATCATATATAATTTAATTAAATATATCCTTTATACGTACCACATATGGTATTAATGAATCAAATCACTTTGAGGGGGCGGTAGTCCGCACTTCCTTAAATGAAGATATCGCGTTTACCCATAATGGAAACCATAATGGTACGCCATAAATGAAAAATACATAAGCTTAAGTAAAACATAAACATATTAGATATCATATATAAATATAGTGTCATCTTAATGTCCACCTTTTAAGGTGTTAGAAGAATGTTGAACAATCATCGTTTCGGGAGGCAGAAATTCGCCATCCACGGAAACAGTATGTTCTTTAACCATTAGATGTAGGTGTGTGTAAGTGTAGCTCGAATACTTCTTATAAAAACATCCTAGTATATTTAATATACTGGATTTTTTACAAAATAAATAAATAAAAATAGTTTAGCGGGTTGGATAAGAAAAATAAAACAAAAGGACACAAGTGAAGACATTACCTTAAAATCGGGTAACTCCCTTTGGTTTGAGCTCAAAGGCTTCCTTGGGAAGATTTCTGCCCAACGTGAGTCTTCAAGGAGTAAGAGAGGGAAGTGGAGAGACAAAATGGGCAGGGTTTGGCCGAGCCATACGCTTTGGTAGTGTGGGTAAGGAGGTAGAGTTGGGGGCCTTTTATAAGAGGAGAGGAGGGGCACTCTTGTAAAGTTACAAAATGTTACTTTATTTTCAAAAGTGTTTCGGATTTTAAAGGTCCCACATTGATGTATTTAGAGTATAAGGTGAAAAGGGTTCGAAATACACTCATCCAATAGGTTTTGGACATGTGTAGGTCTTAGATATTACATTATCGTTCCATTTTATTTAAATAATGAGGTCATCGTTGCATCATCATGATATCATAAATAATTTAATTTATTTAATGTCTAAAAATTATAAAAAAATACTATGATGTAGTAAATCTTTTTAGAATTTTAATGACTATTTATAGTAAAAAATATGACTTGTATAACCCCATGTAAAAATTGTTTTAGTAAAACATATCATGTTTGTGTCATTTTTACTTTAACATTAAATAAAAAGATATTTATGTCATTTCCCAACCAAAGTGGATCCATGGGGTCCACAAGTTGACCCATGGATTTTCTTGGTCGCCCATCACACATACAATGAGGGTAGGACATGTGTCTAGGTCATTTCATTTTATTAAAACATTATTCTTACCATAAACTACACTAATTACCTCTAATTGTGATTAAAAACTTAATAAGTTACTATTCACCAAAAAATTATTTTTACCCCATTGAACCACATTTTACTTCTTAATGAAAACCATGTATGTCGGATTTTTGAAATTAAAAACACAAAGATGGAAAATTTTCATTTAAATGGAAAAATAAGTTTTTATAAGTACCACTTAGTGGTTTCATTATTCATCGAAATTTGATGTTTTCAGAAAAATCCCAAAAATTCACCCTAATCTATATTTGATATTCCGAATTCAAAAATGAAGTATATTTTACAAAATTCAAAACATATAAGTCACATTATTTAATTTAGTACTTAATTCCCGATGTCAGAGCAAATAGCGGGTTTTTATGAAACAATAAGTATCAAAAGATTGACACTAGTTTAAGTCTGATTTCAAAGTTAAAGTAATTTCAATGACCACTATTTGATTTAATGGTAAAAATATATTCTAATTTCACTTTAAAACAAATTCAAAAGATAATATAATCATATAAATAAATTATATTAAAAAGATTTTTCGAATTAAAATACAACATTTTACACTATTCATTAAAAAAATGAACTTTATCGGAAAGATACCAAAAATTTACACACTGTAAATTTTGATGTCCCAATTCTTAAGAAGAGTTTTATTTGGTCCAATAGAATTTATGAGAGTGAACAAAACTATATTTAATGATTGTTTGCCATCAAAAGGCGATAAGTGAACCTTTAGTGAAAACTAGGGCATATACGCCTAAAATTGAATTCATTCCGTATTTTAAGCATTTATCTTTTATTGGATAAATGTAAAAACATTTAAAAACATATATAATCATATTTTAGTTATTTCTATCCATTCCCTCCAATACAAGAGCTAAATGTTAACTACCATTTAAAATAATATTATTTTATTATTAGAGTGCAACGTAAGATTCCCAAGAAACTCGTTGTTCTGTGTTGGGTACGCCATCGAGCATTTCGTCCCCTTTAAAGTCGTATTAATATTTTATTCTCAAATATGGATAAATATGAAAATGTCATATTCTTTATTTACCTGGGGTGTTACATAAACGATCTCTTAGACTATAAATAGTCATTGTAAAGCTAAAAATATTTCATACATCGTAGTTTTTTTTTATGATTTGTATACATTAAATAAGATAATTTATATATGACACCATGATGATGCAGTGATTACCTCATTAATGAAAGATTTAAATAAAATGAAAAGATAATGTAAAATATAAGACATACACTTGTCAAAAACCTATTTTATGGGTGGATTTATAACCCTTATCACCTTATCCTTGAAATATATCTTTGTGGGACATTTAAAATCTATAACTCATTTTAAAAAAAATAGCATATCATGACGTTCGAAGAGTGCCCCTCCTCCCTCTTATAAAAGGCCCCACTCTACCACCTTACCCACACCTCTCAAGCCATTGTCTCGGCCAAACTCTACTCATTTTATCTCTCCACAAACCTCTATTCATCACAGAAGACTTACCTTAGGCAGAAAGCTCTTCAAGAAACCCTTTTGATTCAAACCAAGGGGAGTTACCCGATTTAAAGGTCATGTATTCTCTTATGTCCTTTTGTTTTATTTTTCTTCTCCAACCCCCTATCTCATTTTATTCCTTTATTTTGTAACAACACCAGTATTGTAAATATACTAGGATGTTTTTATGAGAATGATTTGATTTATACTTACACAGACCTCCATCTAATGGTTAAAGAGCATATTGTTTCTGTTTATGGCGAATTTCTGCCTCACAAAACGATGATTGTTCAATATTCTTCTAAAACATTTCATAGTGGCCATTAAGAGGTCACAATATTTATATATGATATATATTATTTTTATTTTTTTTATATGCTTCTGTATTTTTCATTTATGGCATACCTTTATGGTTTGCATTATGGGTAAACGTGAAAATTTTATTTTAGGATGTGCGGACTACCGCCCCCTCAAAGTGATTTCAATCATTAATGCCATATGTGGGATGTATAAAGGATAGAGTTAATGATATTATATATGATATTATAATGTAATTATAATATACCTTTATATCCTTATTATTTCATTCCACTATATATGAAATAGAAATGAAAGTAGTATTCATGAGTACCTACGGCTTACCGTATCCATGAACAGTGCATTTCATTTCATACCTCTAAATGTTATGTAATATTACAAATTCATGTATATATTGGATATATATGATATATATGATATCTACAACATGTATATAATTCTGGATATAATTTATATTTTACCACAATAACAACTTGTAATTATAAGAAGTTTATTTTTGACTGAAGTACCAATGATCGACAAAACAACTGTTATTAACTTAAATAATTACATAATTTTCATAACATGGTAATAAGGGATATAAAAGGAGTAATGAACTTGAAAAATGTTATTAAGAAAGTAAAAATTAACTCTAGTTTATTATTCAAAGGATTAAAGAACGATCAATTCAAGTCAGAAACAAGGTATGGGACTTCGTCTCAATCTCCTTTCATTGAGGCATGTTTTGTTTTATACACAACATTCTTTTATACGATGTATAAAACCCTTTTACATTGACTTTTATTCAAAAGGAATATTTTTTTACAAATCATTTTACTAAACTAAAAAAGGAATGTTTTGTCGTACGAATGCGGCGACAATGACTTCTCTTCCGCTGTGACCATTATTTGAGTTTCGACTTCCTCTACAAGCAATTACTTTTTTTAAAATAAATACCATGTTTTAGTTTTCTATTATTTTGGTATTGAAAATTGTTTTGATAATGCTTTTATTTTATCAATATGTTGTATTGATATCTTGTGATTGAAATGTGGAAATTTTATGTTTCTTTTATACATGTTTTATGTGATACGATTATGTTATGGTTCTTGGGCATTGTTTATGAAGATGGGTGGTTCCGTGATAAACTAAGGGTGGGTGATCCTTATATATCTCTCCAATAAATTGGGTAACACGAATGATTTAAACTCTAAGGTTTCTCTGAAGAGATTTAGGGAATATATTGTGATGGGTATTCCAAATGTAACCATGAGGGTTACTCCATACATAAGAATGTTATGAATGCCTCAAGTTACATTTATGTCTTATGATTTCTATGAGTTATTCATGAATCTTATGATTTCATGAGGTATGTTAAAGTGCTTATGTTTTATGATTATAGTATGATTTCATTGATTCTTATGTATACATGGACTAATGTTTGCATTCCATATTTTTATATCCCTTACTAATCTTTTTTATGCTCATCCCAAGTTTCTGAAAAGTTTTTCACAGGTCAATGGAAAAATACATGATGTGGTGATAGTGTCAAGTAAGTGTCAAGAAAGAATCCATGTTTTATTTTAAATATGTCTCCGTTGATAGAAAAATGAATACTGTCTTTTATGTAACCACCTTGTTGAAATGTGGAATGTATGGCATGATTTATGATCTAGTTCTCTAAAACTCTAAAACTGAAAAGATCCTCAATGTGTATTCTTGTAATAACTCAAGATTAAGTAATGTCTAAGGGTAGGGCCTTATAATACATGTAATTTTCATGTTGATAATTAATATTTGTGGCCTAATTCTCTAAAACTAAAAACCTTAAAAGATTCTCAAGGTGAATTATTCATTTAATTCATGATTTTGTATTGTTTTAGGGCCATGACCATATAGTAATGTGGTTGATTATCTTTAGATATTTTATCATTCCTCTTTAAAGAATGTTAATGCTTACAAATTCTCTGATCAAATACTTACTTGTGACTTTCCCTTGATGGCTTGTATATTTTTTGTACAATGGTTTATGCCAAGAATATATATCAAGACTAAAGACCTCTCTATGATGATTTTTTTTCTTTAGCTAACACCATTCATGACCCCTGGTTTGTGATTGGTGATTTTAAAACTATTCTTTCTCCCGGTGAGAAAATTGGTCCATAACACACTCATATTTTCTCAAGAGAATTTATAGAAATAGTAGAATATTGTAACCTAATCGAAATTAACCTTACGAATGCTAAATTCACATGGTATAGAAGACACTAAAATATGGTCATTGCTAGAAAAAATGATTGGGCTTTCATGAATATCACAGATCTGGATAATATGGAAACCATATCTAGAATTAAACTGCCCAATATAAATTATGACCATCAACCCATCATTTTTAGTATTTTCATAAAAATAATTATGCCCATTTTTCCTTTAAGATTCAATAATTCTTGGTCTATTAACATAAAATTCTCAATCCTCATAAAAATATTTGGAGTCTATGAAACAACATTCTGAAGATTTTTCATGAATCACTAAGATAAAAAATCTCAAACAATGACTCAAGGGTTAGTTCATGACTTAATATAAAAAAATGGAAAAATACATATCCACCCTTGAGAATGAGGTTATCCAAATTCGAAATATCACTAGTAGCATTGATTTCACTTTCAATACCCAAAATGAAATCAATATATCAATGAAAATTAATTCTCTCTTGGTTCTTAATGAAAACATATGCAAGAATGTTTTTAAAACTAAATAAATTTTTGATGGTGACATAAACACTATATTCTACAATTACCTTCCAATAATTAGAAAAGCTTGTAGACCTATGTCCTTTCATAGGGAAAACACCATTTTTGATTGTGAGGTAGCCATTTCTAATCATGTGGTCACTTATTTTGAAAATATTTTCAATAGAAAAAATGTCAACAATGACCTCCTCCCTGAGTTCATTTTGGTTATGATTAATTCATAGGAAAATCACTTTCATTTGAGAATCCCTCTTGACTATGAAATCAAAGACAATGTCCGTAATCTCAACCCTAAAAGTGCCTCAGGACCTGATTGTTTCAATAATGGTTTATTTCAACAATACACGGAGACCATACACTTTGATGTTTGTAATATGTTCAAATACTTTTTTTTATAATGGTGTTCTCCTTCATGGACATAATTCTCAATTTATTACCTTAATTCCTAATGTGACTAATGCCTCTGAAATTTATCTCTTCTAACATATATCTCTTATTAACTCTATTCACAAAATTATTACTAAGCTTATTGCCAAAGTAATTTCTTCAATTTGTAATAAAATTATATATTGGAATAAATTTTGTTTTTTCAAGGGTAGATCCATGCAAGACTGCATTTTTCTTTCCTCGTAATGCACTAACTATCTAAATAAAGTTTCTAGAGGAGGAAATATTGTTATTAATCGTGATTTCCAGAAAGCCTATGATACCATCGATTGGAGAATAATTTTCAATGTTCTTTAGGGTTTTGGATTCAAAGATAATTTTATAAGTCAGATAAACTCTTTATTTAAATTGGCCTACATTTTTATCCTTGTTAATGGATCCCCTAAAGGGTAATTTAAATGAACCAAAGCTGTAATTAAAGGAGATCCCTTATATTGTAGTATTTTTCTATTGAGTAATACAATCATATTATTCTTCTCACTCGCCTTGTAGATCAATATAAACTCAAACCCATTTAGGTGTCCATAAAACTAAATGTTCCTATGCATATTTTATATACCGGTGACATAATCCTTTTCTTAAATGGATAAAATGGAAATATTAAAAATTTAAAAAATTCCTTATCTCATATGAAGATATATCTTTTCAATCTATTAGCTGGTACAAATTATTAGTTTTTTTATAAAAAATATTTTCTCCCATTAGGAAAGGTAGCATCATCTATATAATATGCATCAAAGAATGATCCTTCCTTTTCACATACCTGGGAGTTCCCATTTTTTAGGGACTCCCTAAATCCATGTACTTTAATGCTATTGTTGACAGGGTTATCCATCAACTATCCTCTTAGATAGGAAATTCCATCTTCATGGTTGATAGGATCTGTTTGGTAAAATCTACCATTTTCTCTAAAATGGGTTACTCATTTATGGTCTATAATTTTCCTACTTGTCTCCTAAAGAAAATTAATATTTACATTAAAAAAAATTTGAACTGGCAGCATTCTTGAAAGGAATCTAGTTACCATATCCTAGTCTACCTGTTGCAAACCACTTGAGATGGGTGGTCTTGGCATCAAAAATCTCAAGCTTTTTAATGAATCCCTTCAAGATAGAGTCCCTTTGAGATAATTTAATAACAACTCTTCTTCCATTGCGTTTCTTAAAAATAGATTCCATACGAAGCTTAATTATGGAAATTTGAACTATGTTAACTCTTCGATATGGCCATCCATTTGACACTCTTTTGCCAACATCATGAATAACTCTGGATGGAGGGTTAGTGTAGATTCTTCCATAAATATCTGGATTGACAACTAGACTGGCGCCTCCTATATATCCATGTAACCTCTTAATTCTTTTTGGAAACACACCAATTGTAATATAAAGGATGTGATTCAATCTCATAATTTCAGTTTTTTTCAGATAATATCATGTACATTGTTGATAATTATCCCTTCTCTAACTCTGATGATTTTCTTGTTTGGGAGCCTTCGCATAAAGGTTTTCTTGACACAAAAAATAATTATAACCACAATTTCACAAATTCATATCCTAGATTTTGTTGGTTGAAACTCTTTGACAAACCATGGATTAAACCCTAAATACACAATCTTGTTTGGAATATTTCTCACAAATGTATTCCTACTGAGGTTTTTCATTTGTCATTTGGTATCCCACTCTACTCTATGCTCCACTTCTGTCAACAACATATAGATGATACTATCCATTTATTTTTGTCTTGTGCAATATATTCAGCTATTTGGAATTATAATACTGACATGTTTGACAGCAGATGGTTATTACTTGACTCATTTTTCTCCCAATTAAAACATTGTGTAGAGCATGATACTTCATATAAAATCATGAATCACTTCTTAACTGATGTTTCTGAGATCCTCCACATTATATGGTATGAAATAAATTATATTATCCACAAAAACTAATCATTCAATATTAATTCAGGTTAGACGCAGATTCTCATCACCATTAGAGATTCTCCCTCGATTCAGAAATCATACTATGACAACACTGTTGGATACATTGTGATACATTTTCACATAAGGTTTGAAGGTCTCTACATACATCTAAGGCACAACTCTAAGGTGTTCTGGTAGGAACTACTCCCAGGATGGATCAAAATTAATGTTGACGGAGCGTCCAATGAAAATATAGGACATACAGGTTGTAGTGTTATCTACAAAGACTTCCTTAGAAATTGTCATGGATTCTTCTTCGGTATTTGTGGTACCGCCTCTTTACTATGAGAAAAAATGATAGATTTGATTCATGCTATCGAATTTGTTAAGAAAAAGTGTAGGAACAACATTTGGATTGAAAGTGATTCAACCACTATTGTCCAAGCTATTTGGAATGGTGTGCTGCAACTTTCCTGGCTGGTTACTGCCCCATTGGATGAGCTTCCTTGCTTCACTTATGAAGATCAGATACATTACCACTCATGCCTTTTGTGAAGTGAGAATAGTCTCTAACAGTCTTTCCAATAAGGGAATATACTAGGGAATTACATGGATGGATGATCTACCAGTTGATCTTCTCCCTCTTTATGAAAAATATTTTAATAAGATCCCTTATATTATAATTATGTAGTTCCTTTATTTATATATAATAAACTGTGTCTTCGTCTTTGACTGATGCACCACCTTTATAAAAAAATTATTCTTTCTTCAAGTTATTATTTATTGATTAACCTTACCTTGAAGGTAACAAAGCACTTTCTCCATACAGTTCATTTGGAAGTATTCAAAAAAACTGGAGAAAATTGGTGAAAATTATATGAGAAAGGGATCCATTGGATGATCATGATCCATATTTTAATTTACACATATCCAGTGTAATGATCACTAATTCAAATATTTCGTGACTTTCCTATAATATAATTCTCAGAGATGAGACAACATGTCAAATCATATTTTTCTTGATGTTGTATTCACAACTCACATTTGGAATTTAATGATAGATTTATGAAATATATATCATATGAATCAAGAATGAGTCTCTTGTATTCATTTGTATATCAGGGATTCCTAAGGAGGATTAATAGATATTAGAGACACCAACACCTCGAATTTTTGATATCATAAAATTATTTTCATGTTCCTATACTAGCCTTTGGAAACTCATGTTCGATGGGAAATTTATATTTTCTAGAATTATCCCAATGTACTTTTGGTATTAATTTCCATATTTCTACAAAAAAAACAAAATCTCACAGATAATTACTTTTATATTGATTACTGATTAATCATTATTGATTAATTAATTAAATATTTAGATGTATCCTACTATTTTATTGAATTATAGGAACCCATTATACTATAATCAGATTACTCCATCGCTTGAGTATTACAGTCAAAAGGATCCTTGAACCTCCCTCGAATTCTACATGATTTTGATACACCACTACTAGAATAGTTCAGGGTAAGAATTTTACTGTACAACCACATTAAATCATTATTTCTTAGTTTCTTGAGTGATGTCTGATCATCTAAAATCATAAAATGATTTACTCAATGATCGCCTATAAAGTAACAGAATGTTGTTTTTGGATAATTTTTTTTTTCTGAAAACTTAAATTAATTCAAACCATTAATCTCATAAGAACTTCCTGGTACTAGAAGGTACTCTCAACTTCGGCTGATGAGCACTATGAACACCCAATTTTATTCAAATTTAAATATTGAAAGGTGTATAAAGACTTAGTATATCTATAAGAGTTTTTTTAATTTTCTATTGACATATGAAATCATTTTCAACCATGATATGAACTATCTATGTGATCTCACTCACACCAGAATTTTGTAATAAATAGAAAAACATCCATCACATCATAAATTGATTTAATCTACACATTTTTATGTTAATTATTTTTTTATGACAGTGAAAACTTATAGATTAAATAAAATAATAATTAATTCATAAAATTAATATATTATGCAACTAGTATTGGGAATTTATTGATTTTTTATCCATTTAAACTTAATGGATCAACCATGACCTATTGGTATAATACCTATGTCTGTACTTGACTTGAATTGCAGTTCACACCCTGGTTTAATGAGTCATTGTCTCGTGTGGAATACCACCTCATCTCGGAGTGGTCCACATTTTACTTCATCTACATCATAATACATATATACTCACATGATAAAAAGAAGGAATTGAGAATGTGTAACACAAAAAAATAGTAATTGTGGACATGCAAGCCCTTATACATGTTAAATGAGAAAAACCGATGATGAAATGATTTTCTTTTAATTAATTACAGACATCATAAACAATAAAAAATTAATTAAATAAATAAAATTCAAGGAATATTTTGGCCGGTCTGTGCTCAGGATCAGTCATCGCGCCAAAAAAAATCAAATTTCTATAAATTTAATGGATTATCAATATTTAAATAAAATAAATTAATTATAAAATTCAAATATCTTATTCAAATATCTTATTTATTTGGTCCAATAGTTAATTTAATTTTAATGCCGAAAATTAATTTACTTTTTTCAGAATATTATAATGTAATAAATTTAAAACCAAAAAATAACTATAAATTAATTGAATTTAATATTTAAAATTAAATTAATAAATTAAATTAATTTATGATTATATAATAAATCACCTAGCCCAAGAACCATGTGCAGGGCCGGTGAGGGTTTGGACGAACCCACTCAGGCAAGTTTTGGGATATGAAAAGATGGTGGATGTATAGTTTTTCTAGCCCATTTAGGTCATCCCAGACACGTTCTATGTCAGACAGACCCCCCAACCCATTGTAAGATGATTCGGGTCTAGAAAACCCCAAAGGATGCATTATAGGATTACCTTGGTTCGTCCGGAGGTTGGCATATCAGTGGTATAAGGGTTAGTTGTTGGTGAGAGATTTAACGAGGGAGGTAAGACTGTGGGTCTGGGCATAGCATGGGTGGAAGCCACCTGAGGTACCACTCCTGCGATGGCATGGCTGTAGATCTTGAGGGAGAGTGGTGGCGGTTATAGAATGAAGTGACAGTTGAGGGAGGTGCCCAGAAGTAGCCCTTGGAAATGGATGGTGACCATGAGCTCTAGTGGTCAATCGATCTAGAATGTGAAATATAGGAGGCCCTCAACGGGCAGTTCACCAGTCGGGGTGGGAGTCGTCACAATGGTCAAGCGGATAGCAGTTGCATGTGGTTGAAGGATTCATGGAAGGATTCCGCCAGTGAATCACTCGTAGGGGGATTCTAAGGAGTCAGCCGTGAAGGAGTCAATGACCCTTTCCGAGTTTTTGGGGGTGTCTGATTGATCATAGGGGGGTGACTCCTGATGGTCGTCGATGAGAAGATTGGGAGTCAGTCGTGGTGTCGCACGGAGGAGTTAAGTTGTAGCATTGGGAGGATTAATCTTCTAGAATACTCCCTTGTTTTTTGTTTTTTATTAACAGTTTTAAATATTTCTTTTTTCTTTTTTACCTACTCCCACCCTAATGTTATTTTTTAATGTGGAAAAACAGCAATATACATCCTGTTTTTATTTTTCTTATTTGTATAAAATCAATTTCCCAAAACTATTCCCACACCTAGGACTCTTTTTTATTTTATTAGTGCGCTTCCAACTTATCAAAAGGATATTAAAATTAATATTTAATATTATAATAAAACTAATATTATAAAATTTATAATCCAACAATGGTGGAAAAATACAACTATATGGTATGATTTTTAGTGACCATTATATTGAAAAATCTTGGCTGGATGTTTAGTGTGACCATAATTATCATTGGAAACTAGGATTGGGTAAATTAAACACATATAAAATATCTTTTGATTTTAAATAAAAAAACCACTTTCAATCAATAATTTTTTTCTAAATAATTTATCTTGGAAATTCTGATATTGGATTGATGTGATGGTGGCTTTGTTCATACTTTTTTAATACCCTTTATATACATTTAATGAAAAATAATTTTTCTTTGCTCATAAAATCCACATGATCTCTATGATACCAATTGATGTTATCGGGGGTGCGATAAGGGATGTTGGTGGGCCTATGAATTAAAATTTACATAACCAGAGTGATGGATGTTTGGTATCTAGTAATACAAACCCCTAAAAGGTCTGAGAATATCACATAAATTATATAGTGAAAGTAAATTAATAATAAAAAAGTACCTTGATCAAAATGAAGTGTGCTCAAATGCAGCTCATCACCGGTGACTTCTGATTGAATTATTTGAATTTAAACCCCTCCAAATCATTAAAAAAACACATCAATAATCTGAATTCACATCATTAAACAAATTCTAGGTGCTATAATAAAACTTTGATGATCTGTTTTATGTCACAATGATCACCATGATCTCACACCATTGACCCATCAAATTCATCTAGGATCGATCTCTCTGGAGAGACCTTCTCACTCTAGGAAGAGGGAGAAGAGAGAGGCTCTCATTCTCAATAATGAATAGTATATAGAATGATCCTCTCCACTATTTTTTAGTGAATTATTTTAAAACACAGAAAGGGTTCCCTAATCATTGTATATTTAACATTTAGTAAATTAGAAATAAATACATAATTATAAAGAACTAAACTGTATCAATAAAATTATTTATATTTTATCACATATATGTAATATATATTAAATATATTATGTGATAAAATTGAGTTATTTAACATGGCTTGTAATTCAAACTAATATTAAATGAACTTGGAATTATAAAATAATATTCATTAATATAATATTAATCATTATATTTACTGAATCATTTGTAAATAATTTTTTTAATTAATTAAGTCGACATAATTATCCTATGATTGAATAATAAATTATTTATTTTTTATCAATGATCGATAAAACTGGACAACTCTCAAACCCCGTGGTGGGTCCCCCTATTTCTTATATTCATATTCACCAGAATAGAAAATAATATTTAATGAACTATTATGTGTTCCCTCTAAGACCTTATCTCCATATCAATGAATCAAATTCAAAGACCATGATCAATGTCTAGAAACCAATTAAGACCCCTAAAGAGATACAGATTAGTCATAGAAACAACAACCAACATACAAAAAATTAATCGTGTAATATAATCTAATTTTCATTATATATATCATAAATTAGGATGCACACTTATGTCATCATCATTTCATGATTTATTATTTTTTGATCTAACAAGATGAATTTATCTTTACTACCAATATTAAAAATTTATAAAGGTACTTCCATCTAGATCACCTAGCATGAGATATTTCTTTCACAACATGGATGCAAAAAATATTATCTTCACCGTTCATATAATGTCATACAACTAATGACACACCCAACACAAGATACATCTCAACGATTTCATTATCATATTTTTTTCCTTGCATCAATGTACATGATAAAGTGGTACACATTAGTAATGGTCTCATGTCAGGAGACCAGTACACATGTCCAAATATAATTTTATTCAATGACACTAGAAACATGTTTTGTTCCTATTGGAAGGTATGTAATCGTGATCTTAACTACTAGATATCATAAAGTGTGGACTTAATGAGAATAAGTCTCAATGCATATAATACCTATGAAACTTTTAGTCATAATTATTCTATGTCTAGTTAGTATGATATATCTAGATGATTTGAAATATTTTTATGATTAATTTCATAGTATCTCGAGGATCTCATTATAGTTTGAAATTTTCTATAACCTTTTGATATGAAAATTAATCTATGGAAACTACCATTTAATAGTGGACGTAGGAATTATTACACTAAAATAGTAAGTAAAAATCAGGCATAACTCACTATACCCATGATATGATAATCAAATGTACTGTTTATTTGGGTCTAGGGAACCCACTATAACAATAGTAATTTTGATGAAATATTTATGAACCCCATTTTCCCATAGGTTATGTTATAATGATTTTTTTATGACCATGTGGAATGTATATGAATGGATTTCATATTATCTAATGGGAAGGACCATATTTATATATCCATCCAATGTATTTAGTAAATATTAATGTTCTGTGAGCTCCAAGGGTACATGCGAGGTCATCCCAATCCCAAAAAAGAGGGTACACAAGAGGTTATTCCAAAACTGATAGAGGGTACACTAGAGGTTATCCCAAAACTCAAGTAGGTATACAAGAAGTTCTTCCAAGCCTAACATGTTATAAATATCTTTTTGTGTATTCTTGATGTAATATTTATATGATTATGATTACTCCACACTTCATACCCCTATTTTATTATATGATCTTATTCCAATGTTATGTTCTCGTATATCATTTTCTTTGAAACATTTATGATTCTTGTATTATAAAATACCAATATGTATAGCATGACCCAAGAGTTTGATCAAATAATTTTTGTGTACAATTTTCAATTGTTAAGATCATGTTCTCATACCCACTTTTTCTCATTTTATGTTTCAAGGATCATTTATATGTACCATGTTTACCCTTTATGAGAATCTAAGATATCTATTTGTTATGTTTTATTCTCATGATGCTATAAATAACAGGTTTATGTATGCTGTGTCAATGACGGGTTCTAGTTATGAATATCTAAATTAGAGAAGATATAGATATTTTGTGAACCATTTTTTATGTATCCAATTTTCCAAAGACACTAAACCATTATAGTTTTAGTGTGTATTTTAATGTTATGTATTTAATATTTATCTAATTAGATGTTATATTTTTGTATTAAAAGTATGGGTCACTATAGTTTTTATTAGATAAAATTTTAACGGCCTTTAAAAGTTAGGGTGAGAATGTTTTAGTGAGAATCCTTGGGATAATCCTATGTATAAAATAACATGTTATGTTATGGTAATGAAAGAAATGTGATTTTCCTATCAAAAAATCCATCTCTAGACACTATAAGTGAACATGTTTTGGCATAGATTTGGCTCAGTGTAATAACCTTGAATATAAGTGTTTGATTATTTCTCGACCATCATTCAAGTGAATATTGAGAATTATTTTGTTGCACGCCTGGTTTAACTGTCAATGAGGATATTCTTAGGATAATTCACATTTTATTTATGATCCATAATTAAGTATTTGAATAAATAATTATCATGGATGACATAAGTTAAACCTAGGGTTTTAGAGATTGAAAATAAGGTGTCATGATTGATACATCTTAAATATGATTATTATTGATTATGTGTTCTCCCACCATGATTATGGTTTCCCACACTATGCTTTTTAGGTTTTGTCAATGGATGTAACCCAAATAAATCATCTTAATGTTGAATGTGATGGAAATTTCACTGATTATCATCCTAATCAAACAAATTATATGTGACATAGAATTATAAATATTATTGTTATGTTTATGGAAATTTTCCAATCCATGACTCATGCTATGCTTCCAAACGAGCAGATGAGGAAACAACATTCTACTGATTCTTTCATAAAAAAATCATCCACGTTCTTTTAGTGAATCAACTAATTCATCAATTTATGAAAAATGTATTAGTTACATTGAAGTGATATTTTACATTCAACAGTATTATGAGCCTGAAAATTTCATTTTGGATGTTTACCATTTGGAAGGAAAAACTGATCAATAGTGGTTCCACATCATTAATGCATGAAAATATAAAGAAATTGTCTTGAAGAACTGGGATGAGTTTAGATGTTAATTTTTTAACAAGTAATTTCATAGTATTATTCATATGAAAATAGATAATGAATTACAGGATCTAAGGTACAATGATTATAAATCTAGCAGTGCATGTAAAGAATATTTTACAAGACTTGCGATGTACACTATTGGTATTATAATTGAACCAAAAAGTTACACTAATTGATATTATAGTAGATTAAAAAAATGTTTCTGAAGGGAATTATCCTTAATATAATTCATTAGTTATGAATAAATATTTATTTATGTGTTATTGTGGTAGAAATATAGATTGTATTTACCCATAAATACTATGGTTTTGATAAGAAAAAATTTGGAATTCAATAGAAATTATAATAATAAAAACATTATAGGGAAGAATATGACCCTTAATTTATGATAAAAGTGTAGATGGATTCATGGGGGAAATTATATTAAGGGGACTATTAAATTCATTAAGTGTATAAAATAAGGTCATTACGAAATCGAATGCTAGAGTGATGGGAAGAAGATATCCAATGTTGGAGGAAAAGCACTATATAATGCATCACAGACACTCTCGTGTTTCAATTGAATGAATTATGGGAATCCAACTCTCTAGTTCTTAAATATATTAGTTATGGACGATGATGTATGGAAAAAACTTCTTAATCCCCAAAAAAAGGTAAATCTAATGATATCAATATTGTTGATATGGGAATGATAATGAATTTTTGATAAGTACACATACCATTCACTCTATAATTATTAATGTCAAATTTGATTCTATATCTATCCACTATATTATATCTATTGAATTTTATACGGATATAAAAACATGATATCAATGATTAAATGATGAGTTATACATGATAACTCTTATTGGTATAATGATCACTTCTTAAGTATATGATTCTTCTATGATTAGAGTTTTTGGCAATTTGATTCCAGTAAATATCATTATTTTACATATAGATGAATTTGATGTTATCTTAAGAATGTATTTGAAATATTGATATAAATAGCATGTAATTTACCAAGGAAACTAAGTAAAAATTGGTATGTTTAACAATACTATAATCATATATAAGTTTTATGATAAATATGAAATATTAATAGAAATTTTATCCACAGTATGGGCCTTGGTTCCTATAAAAAAGAGGCGTTTATCTCAGATTGTTGAGGAACAATTCAAAATCAAAGATATTCATGTTTTATGGGAGTTTTTTAATATTTTTACATAATAATTTTCTTATATTTTTAAAATCAGGATGTTTATTTTTCAATAGAACTCATATATAGTGCTACACCTATTTTAAATCATCCATATATATTGGTAGTGATTGAGTTGTAGGAATTAAATAAGAAACTCTATAAGAATATTCAAAAGAGTTTTATTTGATCAAGTGTGTCAACATGAGGTGTACCTATTCTTTCTATTAGGAATAAATATGGATCAAATAAACTCTTCATTGATTATTGGGAACTTAGCAAGATCATAATTAATAATAAGTATCCTCTGCACAATATTGAGGATTTTGTTTATAAATTATAAGGGGATTAATATTTTTACAAGATTGATCATCGATATGGATACTGTTAGTTATGGTTCAATGGAGAAGACATACCAAATATAGCATACTATGAAAGGTACCAAAACTATTTATAGTGGTGAAACATTATCTTACTAATGCCCATGTCATGTTGATCGTCTTAATGAATATATTCTTTAGGATTTTCCTTGATGAGTTTGTGGTAGTCTTTATAGATAATGTTATTATATTCTTAAATTGAATGGATGATCATGAATATCACTTGAGGATTGTATAAAAGACCCTAAGGAAAGAGAAGTTGTATAAAAATGTTACCATGTTTTAACATTAACTAAATAATGACTCATTTTTTAGTCATATAATCTCGAGAGAGGGATTATTGATGGATGTGTTAAAGATGGAAGTTATTTAACATTAGATGAGTCCAACAATTGTGAATGAGATCTGTATTTTTCTTGGTTTGGATGGATATTATATATATATATATACTATGGATAATTTCTCACATTTATTTAATCTACTCACCAGGTTAACTCAGAAGGTAACCGAGTTCCTTTGGATAGATTAATGTGAAGAAATTTCCAATGGAACTGGAGATAAGGTTATACATCACACCTAGGATTACTTTAACATATATTGGAGAGGGTTTAATGATCTATAGTGATGTATCAAATAAGTTACAAGGATATATACTTGTGTATAATGATATAGTGATAGTTTATACCTCATTCTAATTGATGGTTCAAGAGAAAAATTACAAAAATATTTACATTGAGTTTATTGTGGTCATTTTTTCATTAAAAATTATGGATCCATTATCTTTATAGTGAAATATAATATATATATATATATATATATATTAATCATAAAAGTTTAAATTATATATTTACAAAAAACTAGTTGAATATTAACTTGATAACATGGTTGTAGGTGATAAGAATATTATGACTACTCAACACATTACTACCTTATGAAAGTGAAAAAAGTGGAAAATTCATTGAGTTAAAAGGATCATGATAGCTTATCTATGATTAGGATAGAAAAATATCTAATTTTTTGATATTTTCAAATGATGGATCCTGAAATATATAAGGAAGGGGAGAAAAATAATCATTCTAACATGAGTGTTCAACCATCTATCATTGTGACGATTGAATAGGTATTGAAATAAGATATGGAACTATAAAAGAAGGTTAAAAATGTTCCTAAGATAAAACATCATTGTTATGGAATGATTGTATTTAGAAACTAAGTATGTGTCTCATCCATAAAAAATTGATGTTGTTGTTTGAGGAATATCAAAAATCATCATTCTCTCTTTATCCTAGAAGTAAAAATATGTTTAGAGATCCGAAAGATTATTTTTGGTTGAATAGAATGAAAGAGATATTAAAAAATTATTATGTTGTTTTTCTATATGTAATTATGTTATTTTGAAGTTGTAAAATTCTAAGGGGATGTTACAACCATTACCCATACCTTAATAGAAATGGGAAAATCGCAATGTATTTAATAATCAGACTCCCCCAAATATCTAATGGTAATAATACTAGTTGAGTTGTACCCAGTCACTATATGAATCCCCAACACTTCATTTTTATCAAATAGTATTTCTCTCTTGATCATATTTCTATAATACACATTAAATATGTAGTAAGGTTTCATATAGTACCATGTTCTATTGTATATGATAAGGCTTATGGGATTACGTAAATGTTCTGGTAAATTTTTTAGTAGGATTTAGATATAGTGTTGAGTTTCAGTATTTCTTATCATCCTCATAAATATGGTCTGTCTGAGATAACCATTAAAATCCTATAAGATATTTTTATTTCTTTTTCTGTGTATTTTAAAGGTTTTTTGGGTCAAAACCTACCTCTAGTTGAGTTTTATTACAAAAATACTTTTCACTCAAGCATTTAGATCAATACTTATAAAGAAATCTATAGAAAGAATTGTAGAAATCCATGATGTATGCAAGATGATAGTGAAAAAATTCTATTTGGTATGAGATAGTTGAGGAAATGGTAGATAAATTTTGATCCATTCTGTATCATATCAATGAATCACAGAGTTGATAAAAAATTTATACTAAAAAACATCAAAGAAATATAGAATTTGATATTTGTGATAATGTATTTATGATAATTTATACTTGTATACAGATTATGAGACATGTAAAGAAAAGAATGTTGATGACTAGGTATATTACCCCTTTGAGTTTCTTGATCGGGTAGAGACGATAGCTTATTATTTGGAAATTCCACCGAACTATTTTTCTGTTCATGATGTGTTCAATGTATCTCTCCAATGGAAATTCATAACTCATATATAACATGTAATTAACTCATAGGTCATACCACTGGATAATTATCTTTCCTATAAAGAACAACTATTAGATATGTTGGATCGTAGAGATAAATATCTACAAAACAAGACTCTTAGCCAGGTTAATGATCTATATTAGAATTACACATGTGAAGAAGTTACTTAGTAACCTGAGGATGTGATGAAATAGCAGTATCCTAATTTTTTATATCCTTGTGTTGGAATTACATGGGTGAAATTATTTTTACAGGTTAACAATGCAACACCATGATAATTTTAGATGTAGTTCTCTATATATAATTTTAGTTTCTTTGATATCTTATGATACATGCAACCCCTTGTCTAGATGAACCATAATGTATTATATTATTATGAAATAGTCCTTAAATTAGTTTATTTAATATGGGTGGCCACACTTAGGAAATTATGTATGAAAGTTTTTGATAAATCAAATATATTGAAATAATGAATCAAAAATTTATTTCCTTCCAAACAAATGGTTTTATTTATTTTTATTATAAATTAATAAAATTAATTTATTTTACTTTAATAAAATTTATATAAAAAATTAACTTTATTTTTTAAATAATCATATCAAAATTAACTTTGGTTGAAATTTTAGGATTTTTTTAAATGACTGATATTTGAATGAATAATGAAAAAGAAACATATTTTTCAAATACTTTAATTTCATTTCATTAAATCAAATAATTTAACAATCTCATTATTTTATATATTTACCCTAAAAGTGACATATATAAAATTTTATTTATAATAATATTGTTAATCCCATTTGAATCTGCAATATTTATGATTTCAAAATAAGTTATTTTTTATGCTTAAAACACATTTTTCTAAAAACATTTTACATTCCATTTTAATTTTTTTTTAAATTAATTTATTAAACATATAGATATTTAATATTGAAAATTGATACCATATTTTTAATCTGGAGGTTAAAATTTGGTAAATATTTCCCTTTTATTTTTTCACTATGAATTGTAACCATTGTAAATTTTTGTTACCTCAGTACGGGTAAAATGGGTAATGCATGCTTAAAATAATAGGATATGGACTTCAAATCAATCAAAAATATGTCTTTTTTTTAATTTAATTGAATAAATTTATCACATACACGTAAAATTAAAATAAATTAAAATTTGGTTCAATTATATCTTGATATTGTAATTTATTTTATTTTATGTAAATAAAATTTCAAAAAGTAACTCCCTTGAAATTAATATATCTTAAAATATTACATATGGATAAAAAGAGGATATGTTCATTTATAAATGTTTATTTGAAATATAAATTAAATTTTTTATCATGGTAATTTATTTTTAATTTTTACTGAAAAATAATTACCTTAAATTCTTACACAATGTTGAAAAGGTGATTGTGCGAAATGTAGAATAATCATGTAAATTCCTTTTAAAAAATATTAAATTAATATTTTTATGGGGAGTAATAGTTCACCGCACATTTTGTATATTGGAATAACATATTAGAGATTTTTAATGGTTATATTCAAATCATATTTCTTTCATGTTGTTTTCAAATCCAAATTATGTTAATAGTAATTAAGATGACACTAATAGTATTTTATGATAAAAATTATTAAATTATTTAGATGTAATAAAAATATTGAAATAGGGTAAATATGATGATAAATGATCTAAAATATTATCCATTTTCATTTATGATCCAATTTTTACCTTATAAGTAAAATTATTACCCTTTAATATTATAAAATTAATTACAACAGTTAATATTAAAATTGATTAACCTAGTAGTTAAACCAAAAGATAAATTATAAAACGATGAAAAAAAGTATAAATTTCATTGTATTATGTTATTTATAGATTATAATAATTTTTTTGTATCTATTCTCATTTTGATGCATTTTTTTGAGAGTTAATTAATTTTATTTTAATATTTTATGTAAATCCAAGTGTCTCAATTCCCTCCCTTATAGAATTAAAGCCTTTATCTCTTTTCATTATACAGCATTGAGCCATATAGGTAGAAAAAAACCAATAATCTTTGAAACTTAAATATATATAATAAAAAGTTTTTTTCCTTCTTGTAAGACCATTTAAATGGTCCTTATAAAGGTATCTAAAGGAGGCATGCTGAAAAAGAGGCAATCTTCTTACCCGACATCTTTCAATTTATTTATTCTTATACCTTGCCTAAATTTATGGTATTTATAAAAACATAATAAATTTAGTATCCTCAATATACTTGAATGTTTTTAGGATTATGTAACTACCATTTTACACCCCAGTTTCAATTAAATGAGAAGTGGATGTATCGCTAATGCTCTATGTAGACCATCGCCTTTAACTAGAAAAATAATTCAATTTAATTATCCATCCTTCATCAGTGGCTATTATGATGGGTTTAGATATTAAATATTTTATTTATGGAATAGTTGTTATTCTAAAATTATTATATAATATATACCGTATTACTTTCATATCTATGTGAAAATTGTAATGTCGCTCACGCATACATGTGGACTACCACCTCCCTGAAGCAATGCGATTTGTTTTTCATTTTAGATGAATTTTAATAAGGAGATATTAAATTAATGTACATGATATGTATGATATAGTAAATAATCAATCAATTTGAATTATTTTTTACCTTTTTTCAGCTCATCCATCAATAAGTTAAAACAATGTTAATGCATACATCAGTCATACTGTCTCTATGAAGGGTGTAATTCATTTTTCTATCTATAGATTTTATGGAAGATTTAAATATTTATTAATTAATATATATGATATTATATTATAAATAAAATTCTGAATATTATTTAAAAAATATTAATGTACTTGTTATGGAACTACTTAGGAGAAAATCTCATAAAAATGGCATTTTAACAAACTGAAATGATGATTTTATTAAGGAAGAATTAATAAATGTGGGTCAAAATGTTATAGGTGGATTATATATGATATTATCAATATGTAAATGAATATGGAATAGAAGTATAATAAATTAAAATTTATTAAACTAGAGGATAAATAACATTATAAGGAATTCAAATTCTAGGTAAGGTATTATATTTCAATCTCATTGTTTATTGGGATTTCTTACGACTAAGTTACTGATGATTAAATTTGATTATCTATCACTAATAAATATTGTAAAATTTATTATCCTATGGTTATTTTTTTATAATAAATTATTTTTTTCATTTTAATCACTTTAGTACTCAAGAGACTGAAAGAAAATTCTTAAAGAAAAAAAACATTATTTCTCTATATGGTCAAAAATCTACTTTTTTAATATCCATGTTATATAAAGAAAATGTTTTTAATAATGTTTTAAATATTTTTTTTTTATTTTTTAATTAATTTTTCCCCATTTTTTAATTTTTACAATCTATTTTAAATGGAATATTCCTTCATTTTTTGAATGAGTTTCTTATGAATTTTTTCTGAATATTTCCAAGGAATATTTATATTAACATACACTGAAAAATGTAATTTCCACAATTAGGACCAATCAATTATTTGATGATTAATTTACAAGTGTACAATGTTATTTTAAAAATCCTTAATATTTGGGAAATTTTGATATTTTAATATATTTTTAAAAAATGTAAAGGAAATTTTCCACAAAATAAATTTTAGTTATCATTTAAAGAATTTTTTTATCTATAATAACATCTTTTGATATTACATAGGCTTTATTAATATTGTGATCTAATGATACTATATTTATTCTTTCTCTAGATGGATTATGCTTATGATGATGAAATATCAATGAAAACCGTTTTCAACTCCAAGGGTTATATTATGATGAATTTTTTAATGAACTTATTGAATACATATGAGAGGAATTATGATTATGTGAGGGGTGGTATTGTAATTATATAGCCGTAAAATACATTGTGCATAGAAAAAACTTCTATTAGTTAATAGGGAACAAGGTAGGTTATCTGACACTAGAAAAAAGGGGTTACACTGGAGGTTAACCCAAGACAAAAAGAGGGTACATGGGATGCTATTCTAAGAAAGAAGAAGGTACACAAGAAATTATCACAGTCATAACATGTTATTAATATCTTGGGGTTTATCATTGAAATATGATTTATATGAGTATTATTATGACACACTTTATGTCACTCTTTTTTACAAGAACTTATTCCAATGTTATTTTATCATAGATTATGTTCTTTGATCGATTTTTGATTCATGTCTTACATACTACCATGATTTATTCCATGAATTTTTTTCATATTATAATAATTTATGAGTTTGATTTTCAAAAGTGAACCTCATATTCTCACACCCATTATTCCCATGTAATATTTTAAGGATAATTGATGTCACCCTTATTTACCGTTATTAAGAATTTTATCACACCCTTTATTATGTTTTTTCCTCGATCTATGAAGAAAATTTTTAATTGTGATTTGTATAATAAGGGATCTTGTTTTGAATAAAAAAGTTTGAGGTGATACAGATATTTTATAAACTAATATTTTATGTATCTATGTTTCCAAAGACAATAAACCTTTACATTTATAGTGAGGATCATTATGTAATGTATAAGATATTAATATATTTAGATATTATATTTGGGTTTGAATGGTATGTATCACTATACACTTATCCAAGAATGTGACATTATAATATTTTAAACTTTTGTAAAATTACAAGATTGATATTCCCACCCTTAAAAAGGACACCATCATCTCTTTTATTTATAAAAATTTCAGCTGTCTAACACAACCCATCCCTTCCCAATTCTCGTATCAACTCCCCTATATACAAATTAGAGTTTTTTAGTCTTAAAATATTATTATAAGTGTCCTAAATTATATATATAATGGTTTTATTCCAAAGATGAGGTAATCAACCTACCCATCCTCTTTAATTTTATTTCTTCTTGTACTAGAAAAACATTGTTGCATTCATAATAAAATAATCAATTAAAAAATATCATTAAATCAAAATTTTATTATCATTATGTAACCACCATTATTAACCATAATTTACATCAAATGGGATGTGAAATTACCACTCATGTGTATGTGTAGACTGATGCCTCCATGTAGCGATATAATTTATCTTTCATCACAATCATTCAATGTTAATTATTTTGATGTATTTAATTTTTATATATGGTATTTATGATAATATTCTGGTTTTATAATGGTAAAATATTATTTATCATTATTTTTTAATTTTTAATGAAAATTAAAATTGTGTTCATGTGTACGTACCACCTGTCATATTTATGAATGGTGTAATTAATTTTTTTATCTAATACATTTATGGATGATTCTAAATATGTGTAAAATTAATATTTATATATATATATCAGAATTAAAATTATCTAGATAAGGGAATTGAGATCAAATTTCAAGGGACAAAACATCCATGATGAAGCTTCTATGAAAAGCAAAATATTTTACAACCAAAAAATGATTTTAAAAAAGAATTATTAAAAAATGGGTATTAAAATGTTCTAAGCAGATGATATATGATATTAAAATTATTTAAATGATTCTAGTGTAAAATGATAATAAATTTAAATTTATCATTAGAGATTTTAAATTTCTTATGAAATCAAGTCAAACATAATGTAATGATTTCCCATATTACTTTTATTTTTGTGATACATATTCCATATTCACCACTTGTTTATTATATGTGTATTATGTAATTCCCATTTGATATTATATATCATGAATCCATTTTAATGCATGGAATAAAAATTTTCATTTGATGATATTTCTTTCATGGGGTTTATGATTCAAAATTCAGCAAAGTGGTTATGGATTTGTGTTTTAATCCCTTTTTAATCAAGATTATTTATGATTGAATTTCGATTAAGGGAAAATATATGATATTTTTATGATAAAACCTTTTTATTTTTTATACTCTTATAATAAATGGTATTTTAAATTAGTATTACAATTTTCTACTCTTTGGAACATAAAATGATTAAGAAATTAGTTTTAATAATAACATACATTATTTTCTCTTTAGTGGGGATCCTTTTTCTTCCAAATCTAACCTTTATTTCATTTTTAAATAATATAATTCAATATTATTATATTATTTTGGGGAAGGAGAGTCTATTTGGTATGTTAATAAATGAGAATTTTGTTTATAACAAGATAATTTTTTGGGGAAAATTGTAACCAATGATGGATTTTCAGTTAACCAAGTAATGATGGAGGTTTTAAAGGAGTGACCTTATACTAAAATAGTAACTAATATTTATACTTTCCTTGGATTAGTGAGATATTATAAGAGGTCTTTGAATAACGTTTCATGAATTTCTAATGTATTAACCATGTTATATCAAAAAGTGGTTATGTTCTTATGGAAATGGGACTGTCAAGAATGTTTCCAATATATAAAGAATAGAGTGGTTACTGAAACTATATTAACTCTACCAACTATCATATAAATATTATTTATTTTTAGGGATGCATCTACGAAAGTTATTGTGTACGTCCTCATGTAAAATGATATGGTGATTTCTTATGCATCTCGATAGTTGAAGCCTCAAGAGCAAAATTATCCTATACATGAACTACAGCTAGCATTGGTTATTTTTTCTCTAAAAATATTAAGGCACTATCATTATGGGAAGAATTTGATATGTGAATAGACCATTAAATTTTTTTGTATATTTTCAGGAAAAAGGAATTGAACAAGAGACAAAGGAGATGGTTGGAAATTCTTTAAGACTATGACTGTTCAATTAATTATCACCCCGGGAGAGAAAAAAAGTTGGTGATTCATTACGTAGTAAAGACCTTGTTGTCATGGAAATGATGAGGATTCAAGGAGATCCACCGATCAAGTACATAGTAATGTTTTGAATGGTAATAATTAGGTTAGGGACATCATTAACCATATCTCAAATGATTTCTAAACTGTCATTATTAGAGAAGATCATGTATTACAAAAGAAGAGAGGGGCTATGAAGAATGTCAATAATCTTAAGTTCAATATTGACCAAGACACATAATAAAATTTCATAAAAGGTTAAGTGATCCATCTATTACAAAAAATAAAGAAGGAGTTGATTGATGAAGCTAATATATCTACATTCATTGTACGTACTGGAAGCACTAAAATTTATAGGGGAATTCGTAGTCATTATTGGTGGGATAACATGAAAAGAGATATTTTTAACTACACTACAAGGTAATTGGTGTTTCAAAAATTGAAGGCAGGGTGACAACATCCTAATGGGGTATTGAAACTACTACCCATACCAATATAGAAGTGGTATTATATCACTAAGAAACTTTTCAATGGTCTCCCAAGAACAACCAAAGGAAACACTCTGATATGGGTTATAGTGGATAGTTTCACCAAGACTATCCATTTCATTTCTTTTTAGGATAATGTATCTATTGACCAACTTTCCATGATATACGTAAATGTATTTTTGAGGTTTCATAGAGTGAAACTTTCTATATTTTATAATCATTATCTAGGGTTCCCATAAAAATTATAGATATATTTGCAACATGATCTGGATACTAAATTGTACTTTAGTATAGACTATCACCCAAAAATAGATATCAAATCTAAAAGGAATATTCAGACACTCAATTAAATGCAGAGAACCTAATTAATGTATTTTAAAGGGGGATGGGATCAATATATACCATTATTTGATTTATCAAACCAAAAAAAATCCCTTTGAGTATTAAAATTTCACCCTATGAAGCTCTATATGGGAAATTATGTAGAACTCATACATGTTGGGATGAAGATGGTGAGAGAAATCATCTTGAGTCAGATCATTTGTAAGAGATGACAGAGAAGGTTAATGTTATACAATAACACATAATAGCTGTTCATAGTTGGAAAAATATATATAATTAAAACCTTTAAAGGGAATTAGAGTTTAATGTAAAAAAAAATCCTCATTATAATTTAACCTTATAAGAGAGTCATTTGGTTAGGAACGAAATAGAAGCTTAGCCTCAGGTACATTGGCCCATGTGAAATCTTAGATCGTATAGGATCAGGGGCCTATCATCTATAACTTCCACCAAATCTATCTCAAGTTCATTATTTATTCCATGTATATATCTTGAGTAAGTACATAATTAATCCTTCCCATTTACTGGATCCATAAGTTGTAAAATTGGAACATGACCTCTCTTATGAGGAGCTTCCGGCTGAGATCTTGGACCGTAGAGATAACATTTTATTCAACAAGACTACCCACATCATAGATGTGTTGTGGAGGAACCATATATATGAATAAGTGATGTGGTAACCATAGGAGACAATTATATAAAAGTAAAAACACTTTTTCTCAAATTATATGAAGAGTTTAAATTTTGGGGAGGAAATGTCTTTATTGGGGAAAAATGTAACGACCCAATATTTTTAATGAAATTTGATTCTTGAGAAAATGTATGTTATATTATTTTTCACTCAACATAACTATATATTTTTAATAATGAAGTATGTATAAATTAAAATTTGACAATTGAGACTCGAACATTATATAAACATTGCTCAAATATGACCATTGGACTACATGGTCATTGAAAACTATACTCTTAGTAATAATTTTTTCATTATATTTTTTATTTATAAGTTAAATTGAAAAGGTATAATTAATGTAGAAAGGTGAAATGATAGAATAAACTAGTAGGGTAATTCCGTATGAATCCCATTTGTTATTTCTTGTGAGAGAGGTAACATCAATGGAGTTCTCCCTTATCCAAGCCCAAGATGGGATTCTACAAGTGAATCTTGAATGAAATCACATATGGGTGAAGTTCAAGTTAGTGGAAATTACTATTTGAGTGATGTTAGCCGAGTACCCCAATGAGTGTATCATCATCGAACACCTTTCCATTATGTCATATGAAAGTTTTATAAGGGATTATGTGTCATGAAAATAGTTACATAAGGTGTAATTCCATTTTATAAATAGAATTTTTGTTCCATTAATTATAATTTTAGATTAGTTTTGCGTAATAAAATTGATATGGAATTTGATAAATTGATTTTTTGGATAGAAATTGTACATTATAGTAAAGATATAAATATTTATAATAAAAAATATATTATGAATATTATTTATTTTAATGAAATAGTAAAATAAAAACACTCTTATTTAAAAATATATGATAAAAAAGCTATTTTTTTAAATGATAAAAAATTTACTATACATTTTTATTCCTCTATTATTTTTAATAAATAGAAAATTTTATATTTAAAATTAAATATTAACATATTTATTAAGTTATTATGATAAAATAAATATCATTTCTTAAATCAGAAAGTCAAAATTATGTTAGGGTGAATTTTTAATAATTTTCTAAAATACATTATTTTTTTCAATTATAAAAAAATAGTTTGAGTTTTTTAGTACATTTAATGATTTCATAATTTTTTAATAATGATTTAATAACTAATTATCCACAATCCTAGAACTAAAATAAGTTATTTTATTAATATCAAGTATTTTAAAAGATTTAAATCAGTTTCTAAATCTATAATTTACGTTCAAATTAAAAAAATTGAATCATTAACATTAAAAAATGTTAATTTGAGGAAAAACTACTTATTCATTCAATAATAAGTAAAATAAAATGATGTTCAACTATTTTGGATTAAAATAACTTAAAATGTTTCTCAAGTGTCCAATACCATGGGCAAGCCCATGGTTTTTCATTTTCTACAACCTAGGTTTCCAAGGCCTATATTTGTAAATTGATAATCAAATCCTCCACATTTTCTATAAATATCCACTCATTTCTCCATTTTCATTCACTAAAAATACATAAAAATGAATATATAATATATTTACCTCTGAATTATTCCCCCAAGTTGTTTTCAAGCGCCCAAGGTTCTAATCCTCAGGTTTTAGGAGTAACACATTAATGTAAGGGAAATATTCTTCTTTCCTCTTTGTTTAAAGAACCTCTTTTTTTGTTTGTATTCTGATCATTATGGTCACTCTCCCTTATTTCATTTTTATTCATTCCCTTACTTGAAAATTATGTTTTATCAATGGGATACCCTTTACCCTCTCTTTTTACACTTTTTTAAATCATATTTTATACCTGTTATGCTGCCAATTTTAATTCTAAACATTTATCTCTTCCCTCAAGAAATTCTATTTTATATTATTTTTTTAATACAAAAACCACTTTATTTTCCAGGGGTATTCACCAATATATACATAATAATTTTTTTTACTTTGTTATTGAAATATATAAAACTCATATTATATCATTATGTGGATTAAAAATGATATAATGATCACGCTCTTTAAGAAATTTTTAAAACACCATGATTTTAATGTGAATTCTATTTATTTTGTTGTTCACAGGTTATTTAAGAATTTTCTTTTCATATGATCTATTTGGATCATATTAATTAAAACATATTAAGGGAGAGCCTTGATATCACTCTAATGTGTGGGGTGAATAATTTAATCTCTAGAGATGACAAGTTTTATGATTCCATGGTGAATAAGCGTGGTAATTTTTATGAAACCTTGGTCACAAAACATGGTGATATGTTTATGAATGTCTCAATTTAAAGTTTGTTACACATATATATGTTACTATTAATGTTATTTTTGTTATGATATTCCTCTTTCTCATTCTTTATCATTATTAAAACTTATCTTATTGATATTCCTCGAAATCACAAGTAAATGGTTTCCTTTGCTTTCCCTTACTAGGCCTTTTGCTTACACTTACCTTTGATGTGTGTCCCCAGGTTATTAGAGGTAGTAAATGTACTTAGGATGAACCTTTTAATAATCCTTTCATGGGGATTTGAAGAATGATTTATGTTTTCTTATATTATGTACCTTTTTTATAAGAAACTAAACATTAAAACATCCTCTATTTGTTCCAGGTAAATTAAAAGTTTGTGTAATAAAAGATGGGATTCCATAGTAAAGTAGGGATCCTATAGTGATATATTAGGCATCCACTTATTGAAAACTATCGATATCCATACGATGCATGATGAAATAATCACAATGGAATTACTATTTATAAAATCATAGAAATTGAGGGAGGGGATATATACCACCTACATTAGGGTTGTATGACTATCCTCATTTAGAATCAACCTATACTTCATCCTGGATTGGAGTAGATCTAAAGAAAAGATCAATATACATAAATTGGGTCATATGATCCTTGGTCTAAATATCATTATTGATAATAAATTTAATGAATAAGTATATATAATTACTCGAGAATGTACTCATGCAGATCCAAAGATACGAACAGTAGTCTATTCAGAATCTGGATGGGTGCAAGATCTCAATTTATAATTATACTTCAAAGAGGATTAAAAATGGATAAGGAAGGGGTTGTTTTCCTTTGGAAATTATAAAGGGAGAGAGGGGTTGATACATCACATAATTTAAGGGTTAAATAAATTTTTTTGAAAAATATCCTTCACATTCTTTGGCCGCACGGTTATACAAACTCTGTGTAAATCATGAACCTTGTACTATATGAATGGGGGACCTGCATATTTAGGCCACATGGTTAGGGAAACCATGAGCCAACCATGTGAAATGCCACAATCAAAATTACATAAATTATCACATGGTATTTTGGCCCATTCACATGGTTTGATCAAATAGTTTTCCCTCCCACTGCTCGCTGCCCTACCCCGCATGGTTTAAACAAATCATTTTTCATGCTTCACATGGTTTAAAAGAATCTTGAGACATGCCATTTTCTCCAAAAAAATAGTATATCAGCTTTGAACAATCACCAGAAACCCCCCAACACTTTCAGTAACTAATTTTACATCTATATTAGGTCTATAAAGAAATTATACTAGAATTTAAAGGATACATAACTGTGTGAAAAAACAAGTACTTATAGTTTCAGCCATTTTTTGGAGTTTAATTTTTCTATAACTAATATATCAAAGACTCAAAATTAATCTATAGGATCCCTTGAGACTTTTTATGGTATTCATCATTGTAGGTGATTAATTCGGACCTAGGATTTCATTGAATAGGGGGTAGCTATTTCAACATTCCTTTAAGTACTCGATAATTCTAAAATTCCCAAATTTAGTTGTTTGATCCATTCATTGTGGTTTGTTTATATTTTGAATGATCTCAAGGTGGGTTTTTTCTCTAGAGAAAAATTTTTTCACATGGAATTTCAAGTGGGATTAAAATGAATAGTAATAATAAGTGCTAATAGTTGGTGTAAAATTTAATGTTGCATTTCAAATTATCTTTGACCCCATATAGGTTAGGAAATGAGGAGTAAATTGTTTTTTTGAAAATACGAAGGTTCATATTAGTGACTCAATAAGACATTTAATATTTCATGTGTTATGGGATTAAAAAAAATTAAAATTAGTGTAATGTATTACAATTCTTTGGCCCTAGATGGGTAGTTATTTGATTTAAAAGGGGGTGTTTTGAACTCATTGAGGATTTGAAATGAAAATTTGTTCGTTCATAAAATTTTATTCCCAATATGTTTATGAAAATATATTTTGTAATGTTTGGAAAAAGGATTTAAAGGGATTGATTCTAAGTGAATTGTTTAGTGTGGGACCTCAATCCATGGAGTAGTAACTTAGTTTATTTAGTATTTTGATAATGGATCCTTTGTAACATTGGGTGATTACCCTAAATGAATTTGGTGAGTGTGAAACGTTCTTATGTCCAAGGAGGTTTCAAATGATGATTTATTATCCTTTATATGATGTTTTAGGAGATTTTAGTTTCTATGAATTATTTATATCCACTATTTCGGCTTGGTTATAAGACCTATTTATATTGGGATCCATGGAATTATTTGTTTTTTTAGGAAGCATGTTTTTTACTCTTATGTGAGTGGTGTTTATTTCACATCAAAATTGGTTTATGGATATTATTTTTAAATTGGGTTGAAAAAGTTGACTGTTGTGATTTGAAATGATTATTTATGGAATTTTTTTGAAAGACAAAAATATGGGTTTTTATATCTGGTTTTTAAAAAAGGGTCATCTTTTAGTGTTTTTTAGTGTTTGGAAAACATATAAGGACTCTATCCTTATTTATTTATATAGAAGGGGTGGGTGTTTTATAAAAAGATTTGCAGACACAAGGAGGGTGGTTTTAAAGTGATTGTTTTCATTTGATCTAAATATATGTTTTGTTGTAAAATGTGTTGGTGATTTAGCTTTTTATTTATTGTGGCATGATTTATTATATTATTGTTAGTATTGATGCCTCTATATTTTTAGAATTGGGTTAATACATTGTGGTTTTGGTTTATTTCTTTTGGTAAATTCGGTTTTTTCCCTTAACGATAATGATTTTATGGTCGGTTCCTTATTATTATGGGTTTCAGCGACCTTTGGGGCAGTACTTTAGTAGTTGGGATAGATGTTTCCATTAGGATATTTATCGCTCTATATTTATAGATTTGTGGGGTTTACCATGGGATAGTGTTCCAAGTTGAGTTCCTTGTTTACCCATAGTATAGTGACCCATGTAGATAAACCATTTCATTTTTATTTGTGGAATATCTATGATTTTTCCCCTTAGTGTTTATTATGATTGATTATAGATCAACCATGTGGATATTGAGTTTCTGGAGGTTTTTTTTATTGAGTAATTGGTTTTTGATTCATTAGTGGCTCAAAGTGTTCCTTCGAACTTTTGGAGAAGATATCTCATAGTGATGTCCTTATTTAGGGTGAATTGTCATTTTTACACTATTTAAGAAATTTATTATTATTGGGAAGACTTGTTCCTAGTCTCTATTCCCTTTGGATTTTGTAACAGTTCTATGGATCACATATTTCTTGGATACATCTAGAATTTTTGTGGGGTAGGTGGTTTGGTATAGTGGAATCTTTAGTGTTTTGGAGTTTCTTCCTAGGGTACCCTATAGTGGTTTGGAATCCAACTCACTATATATTTAGTTCCATATAAACAATGGAGTTTATGGGGGAATAATAAACATAGTGGGGAGGTTTTTGGCACCCTTTGGGTCCCTAATATGCCTTATCTAGGTTTTTATTTATCTTTTGTTTATTATCAGGGTTCTTGGGTTCCATGTGTAAAAAATATTGGTTTTTTGAGATGATTGTCACTAAAGCATGACTGTTATAATTTATTGGATAATGATGTTAGGGTTATGGTATGGGTATAGTGTCATGTTACACATCTTGGGCATGGTTTTTCAGACCAATAATGTTTTAGGAGTAACCCTGGGACCTTTTTTTAGGGAGACAATGACACTAGCATGGTTTCTGTAGAGTTTTCCTAACAATATAAAAAACAATGCAGCTTTTCAAGGACATTAAAAATGTAATAAATGATCTTTTCCCTTAATGTATTTTTCTCCACTTTGAATATATCTCCCATCACATGAATCCATATACATTTTCATAGATACTCCCCCTCTTGTATCATTGGTGTATTATTCATGATTCCATGGGGGGTTAGGTTGAGGTAAGCCCCTTTCTTTATAATGTTTCTTCCTATTTTGCCTATTTTACCTTTGTTCTTAATTTTTCATGGATAAATGAAACCTTTTCATCCCTCATGGTAGAATATAGTATTTTAAATGGTTTTTTTGTTCGTTTCATTAATGTTTAGGTGTGTTAGGAGATGCCCTCCTCGAATCTAGTGGTTATCATTAAAGGCAATAAGTTTAGACTTGATATAATTGTAGGTTTCTCTATAAAGGGATTTTTTTCCATAGGTAAAATTAGATTCATTACCAAATTTTTTATCAAATTTCCTTTAAAAATATTTTTGAATGATATTTTATCCATATTTCATGTGATGCATTCCATTTGTTGGAAATTTAATGTTTTAAATTGTTTTTCAAAGGGTGTTGGATTTAATTAACTCTAGGTGTTTTCTAAAATTAATAAAATTGTTTAGTGAATTAAAATACGTTTTTTTGGGAGGGGTTTAAAATAATTATTTAATTTTTTTGAATTATTATCATATGATGGGAAAGTGGTTCATAAAATAAGTTGTTAAAAAGCTCATATGAAGGGCACTTGTTATGGATTTATGTGGATTTTAGGGTGGGGTTTTCAAAAATTGTTTTCATTGAGGAAGGAATTATATTTAAATGGGAATGTTTTACTATAAGTAAGGTACTATTTTAAAAAGGTAAGTTGTTCATTAATTTTTCATGAAAATGGTTAATTTGGGGGAACATGTGGATGTTCAATCCTTTAAGAATTGAGTGGAACATTGGAGATCTTGGCTGTGTATGGTGACTCTGACATTGGTTTCTTAGCTTATATCATGGACTATATTGGGTATGTCTTCTAAATGATAGAGATATTCTTTAGAAGGATGACTGAAGGAGCTTCCATGACGTTTTTTTTAAATTAATATATCCTTTTAGAGGAATACTTAGAGATAATCCATGATGTTTTCAAGGGAACAAGATAGCCTTTTGGATGAATACTGATAGTGATTCTAATATGTTAGCCAAGATACTAAGGGAGCTCTAGGGATATGGGCCTGAGGAAGACCATGAGAGATTCTATCATTTTTATAATTTCTTATCTAGATACAAAACCTTTTTAGACCAAATTACAATAGACCAATGTGTTTATATCCCATGGTACACATTACTTTTTCTAGGTTTGTATTATATGATTTATTTAAGATATTGGTTCCTTTTTTTGATATGTTATTCCTTGTGATCCTATAATCTAGATAATTACTTGGCCATTTGATGATGTTATACTTATGTTTTTATGTTTAAAAACCTTCTTATTGTATTATTTTTTATATCATCAATTGTGCATATTTATATTTAATTGTTTATATGATAGCGTTTATACTCTTGTTTATTCCTTGTTTGGGTATATTGAGAATGTTTATTCTAGGTGGAATTATTTAATCAATTTATCCTTGTTTACTATGATTGTTAAAGGTGGTTTTTTTATAAATCCTAAAGGGGTTTATAAAGGGAAAAAATTTCAAGTGATCTTGATTTAAAGTTGAAATTGATTTTAATCCAAATCTATTTTTTTAGTATTTTATAAAGGGAACTTTAATGTTAAGTGGTAACCAAATATTTCCAAAAAACAAAACAAATCACCCAAATCCCAATTTAAAATACATCACCCACACCCAATATCCAAAAAATCAACCCCCTAGAAAAAAAATTCAAAATCGAAATTGAAATTCAAATAGGTTAAAAACACATTATTTCATGATCCAAAAAACATCATCGTGTTGTGAGTTCCTCAATCATGTGCCACCTGATCCATGTACCTTGACACTAAAACATAGTTTATCACTCGAGAGAATCCACTAAACACTATTCCTTAGAAGAACACCCACATCACAAACATAGAAATTATGCACAAAATAGGCCAAATCCGGCACCATAAGGAACCACCAACCACCAATGTCAGAGGAATATAATCATCAAACCACTGATGGCCATTGTCACTATCACCAAATATCCCATCAAAACCAAATCCCCATCATTGACTAAATAGGATCCAAAACATCTGTCTCTGACATGATAAAATATCAAACCAAAAACAAAACCACCATAAGAATCAAATAAATAAAGAGCCATCATCGAAAGAACCCAAGGAATGGGAAAATTATACCGCATGTTGTGCCTCATGAAACACCTCTTCGCTCCCAAAAACACAACCAAAAACCATGGGATCCATTTTACCAAGAAAACTTGGGATGGAGAAGTGGACCTAGAAGCCAAAGCAGTAAAAGGGTGAATAGGACCTCCACAGTAAGCTGTGACCGAGTGAGTGCCATCATCCTCTCTAGAAATCATCATCATCTAGAATTCACTTTTGAAAGAAAGACCACTGTGAAAAAAAGTTAAAATAAGAATAAGAGGTTTGAGATAATAAAAAATGGAATGAATAAGGACGTGAAATAAATAAACCCTAGTCACAAAAGGATAGAATATCATATGAGAATGAAACTCTTGATTGAGAAACATGTAAGTGAATAAAGAGGTAGAGAAGGGATAGAAGAGTAATTAATGGAAATTAATAGAGAAGATGAGAGCGATTTTCGTGAGTGGTAGGGGTGAGAGAATGATAAAACCTATACCATTGAGTGATAATATAATGTAGGATAAAGTAGTAATTCCACATATGATGATGAAGAATATAAGAAAGAAAATAATATGCTAAGATGGATTAGAATAGAGAGGTAGAGAAACAGTGTCCTCAGAGGAAAGGAAGATAAAAGAAAGGAGATAGAAAACCAAGACCACTAGAGATCCATATAAAAAGGTGTTCATAAGGTGGAATTGATTACTAAAATTAGTTTCAAATAAGTTTTATTTTTTCATTAAAAAAGTCCTTAAATATATTCATGGTGGTTGCCTACTGGGCTTTGTGTATGTCACCCTGTATATTCTTATAGGTGTGGGAAACATTATTTTGAAATAAATATTTAAGGGAAGGTGGAACATTCATTTTAGTGGATCTTATTGATTATATTCACCTTTGGTTGTTCTGATAGGGGAGACATCATCTCCTGGGGTTTGATCATGAGGATCTATTTTTGAGTTTTTGTTTGATTGGGATGTTATATATCATCCCTTATGGTCTCCTTCCCCTTATTTTAGTTTTTTTATAATTTAACCATTGAATATCATGTATCTATCTCTTTATGACTTGTTATGTGATTTTTAATGATATTTTTTAAGGAATATTTTGTGTTTATTATGTTATATGTTTATCTTTGATGATGTAGTTGATTTAGTTGGTGTGGTGGTATAATTCACAGATGGTTCATTATTTTTTATTAAGTTAAAAACCATTAACAAATGGTTTATTTTGATTCCATATTGTTGTATTTATCTTTTGGAGATCATAAATTTTCCTCTGGCCAAGTGGAATGCCATATCGAGTGATGGTTCGGGTCAACCCAGTGTGGTTCAATGCCAAAACAATACTTATTTAAAAATATATTTTTATTTTCAATGCGAGATTAATGATGAGTAGATTTTGGTATTACATGTCAATTATTTTTACAATCACACTCTTAAATTTAATTCTCAATATTTTGAGAATATTTTCAAAATAGGCTCTGAGAAATACATTTTACAAAAGTTGTATTTTTAGAATAGTTGAATTATTTAAAAAATGATTATTTCTTTTATCACATTACGAAAAAAGGATCATGATATGATTTTGTTCACCTAGGTTGAATTTATAAATATAGGTTTTTAAATATTTTATTTCTAACTTAGAAACATGAATATCTGGTTGGTTTTTTTATATCAAAACCGAATAATCCCATCCTTTTAAAATAATATAATTATTATTATAATATTGATATTTTTCATTAATAAATTGTTTAAATTTATAATAATGATATTCATACTTATAAAATTGGGTTTTTTTACTCACAATTTCATCTTGTTTATAATATGAGAAAGAAAATTCATATAAATATGATGAACAAGAAGATTATAACGAGGGTGAGAAATATGATAACTAACATGTTAAAAAACTTTGATATGAGCCATTAGGAATTTTTTACTTTCATCACTTTATTCGTATATTGATATTGAATCCTCTCGATCACAAAAATTTGAAACCGTTATATATTTATTACACTGGTTCTTGTATTTGGACATTTTTCATTATATAATCTGGATTCATGTCAGTCTTCTTTTTGAAAAATAAAACAAGATATTTTTGTACACCAATTTGATCATTATGTTTAGCACAATAGAAATTTTTCATCTTTTTATTTTATTTATTCATTCTCTTTGTCATGAATTCAATATGGAATTCATTATGAGGAGAATATTCATCAACAATACTATTGAAGGAATCTATTATTTTGGAGTATTTATATTCCTTCTCTTATTTAGATCTATTATTAGATTTTACCATTATAATAATCTTATATTTCAAGAGGGATTTGAAAATATATTCGAGTAAAATATTTTTTATGTCCATGTATTATTATATTTTAGTTACATTTGGATCCCATGAACTCGGTAAAGCCAATATGATATTCGTTAAGGTAATTTTTTTAGATAAATCATCACCAAGAAAAAATTTTCCATTTAAAATATTAGTGAAGTGACTAAAACTATCAGAAATGGATTCATTTTAATGAATATAAAATATTTCAAATAATTACATTAAAATATCTTATATAGAGTCCTCAACTTTATCCATGTATTCATGTGGGAATTCTAAAAAATTTCATATTTCATGGGATCTCTTTCATGAAGAAATGCAATTAAATTCATTTTGGGAAATCTCAAAATAATGAGTGTTCATTTATTTTCCATTTAGTTCAAAAGTATTAATATCTTAGGGAGTCCAATTATCTTAGTATATAGTTTTATGAGTGTTTCCATACATAACAATTTTTCAAATAGGATGACCAATGATATAAAGAAACATAGACATGTGATTTCTTTAATAATAATAATTTAAACCATTAAGAAGGGGAGAACGGAACAAAGATATTCCATCAAGAAAATTTTAAAATTAGTATTCCACTTTTAAAAAGATTGAGTTTTCAAATCCATTAAAATATAAAAAAAATTAAAATTAGCACAAAAAATATAAAAACACACAAAGAAACCTTTTATTACAATTGTTGTTTATAGAAGAGAAAAAGGAAATATGGGGTTGAATTTATTTTAATAAATTTAAGTTAATAAATTCAAACAAATGTTCAAAAAAGATGTAAATATTATGAAATAATATGATATTGTAAATGTAAAATTGTAGTGTAAAATATAAATAAATTAAATGTATGGATAATAGAACAGATAAATAAATTAAGTGTATGAATAGAGGAAAAGAAAAAGGAAAATGGACACTTTGATAAAGGATTTCCGAAATAGAACATAAAGTTCGATTATAGATCCTCTATTAAATAAGGATATAGTGGGTTATATTTAATCAATTGGTTTTAATAGAGATCCAAAAAACAAAAATAAATATATCCCTTAGATTTAATGGAATACATGAGCTGAACAAATAATCCATTTATTTTAATAGAATCCCTGATCCAATGAAATTACTTGGATATAATGGAATTATTAGAAGAAAAATAAACATTTGTTTTTAATAAGAAAAAATAAGAAACTATTAATGATAATAAGGAATAAATTTTATTTTTTTACTTTTGGAAATCCCATTATAAGGCCTTGTCAACTATCACTACAAAATATGAAAATGAAAGATTGAGAGAGGGAGAGAGAGATCATATAATGGAGAGAGGAAAAGGGATATTAAAAGAAAATATAAAGGCTTAAGAGATGAAGAAGAAAGAGATAAAAAAGAGATATAGATCAAATAATCTTGAGGGATCATAATGATTATAAATGAAGAAAACTCTTTTTAAAGGTTCCCATTAATGTTCATGACTCACATGGATGATGATCACCTGAACTTTTTTTGGAATGGATGGGAATTAATTGAACATTAAATCCCTTTGAATAATTGGGAGGAGTCGTAGATCATTGGTGATTGGAAAAAAGCTAATATAGGTTATTTTATATATGAAGATTAATGTCTCCCATGATCTTTATTTATAGGCTTCTAGGGTTTTGGGGACATCTATTCTTGATCTGGATCATTCATGAGCTGATCCGAGCCTTTTTTTACCATCATAAATACTCCCTAGAAGATTATAGAGGGGAACCACCAGGTAGCCTCTGGATTTCACCAGTTAACCGATGTACTAGGTAATAGTACATGTATTCTAGAATCTCCACTAGCCAACAAGTGCACCTCCATCAGGTAACTAGTGGAGTGATACAAGTTTTATTTTGTTTTGAAGTTCTACAAACTATTTAGTGCACTCTTAGCAGTTGGTTAGTGACTCAGTACTATGTTAGACAAGAAGATGGTTCTCCAAGCCTACATTGAGCACTTATTTAGTCTAGCTTCGTTCTTGTCACTATAACTCATCAAAAACACTAAAAAATATATTAAAATAAGTAATAAATATAGTATAGTGTTTGTGATCATCAAAAACACTGTGACAATGAGAGTCAAGATATTTCAATCATCATGGTATATAAACCCTCTCATTCCCATAAATACCTCAGGTAACGATGACCACAAAAATTGTTTTCAAAAATACCATTTATGTGATCTATTTCAAGTGAAAATAAATTGTGAAATCATTTCATGTACACTTCATCCCTCAGTATAAGTCTTTCTTCATAATGTTGATCAGCAGATCTTATTAATAAATAAAGAATTCTCATGTAGTTATGCACCTCAGTTCCAACCTTTAACTCCCTCTTGAGTAGTTCATACCATTTATATGATTATTAACCAAATAGATAGATAATCATTCCTATTGTTCTTGCAAGGCTTATCAGAACACAAGAACCACCAAATCGTTCATTATAATAGTATCTATGGTATCACCACACCTATATCCCATACCAGATATCTTATCATGTTCATCAATCTCATCACCCAAATCATATACTCATTATGTATATCTATGATTTCATAAGGAATATCACATACCAAAACACACACTCTTGGGTTATCATATATATACATACATATATATATATATCAGGAATCTCATACCCAATTCACTACCCATTCTCAAGAATAAATCCCCACCATGAATCTGTGTGTCAGACTACCCCCTCAAAGATCATTATCTCATTCATGTTCATATATGAGACAGAATCACCATATAACATTTGATATAAAGTGTATTAGGGATTTTGTTTTGTTACTTGAAATTTCATTCATGAGTTATAAATGAAAACCCTATATATAATGTGATTATTCTCTCATTAAACTAATACAATATAATAAGAAAATCACTGGAGATGATAAAAAAATTACTTAGTTTAGTTAAGTATAATTCCCTTATAATGATATATGGGAAAACCATATAGTTTATATTATATATAATTAATCCAACTATTCTCTCATTATTTTATTAATTTATTTATAATTATTATTTTTCCATGATTATACACAAGTATACACATTTCATATAAATATTCATGCCTAATATGATTCATGAAATCATGCCTATTACCACCCCAATCCAAGAGTGGAGAGCCATGTAATTAGTTAATTATTAACACAACATAATATACAAAACAATAACCAACTCAACTATAATAGTGAAAATCAAAAACATTATTCCCAAAGACCTGGTAACCTATACATCGACACATATAGGTGTTTTCCATCCACACTAAAAATAATTCATATCAAGATCCAAGATATACAATATCTATATTAACATTTCTAAAATATTAATACAAATAACAGGTTACTATGAAAACACTTTTTAGCATCTACATATTAAACCCGCTAACTAATTTCTTGAAAGGATGTGGTACATGACCTCAGGCATGCATCCCTATATGTTAGACACTACCGAATTGAAATGTGGGTCTATATTATTTTAATGGGGAGATTATACCCTTGTATCAGAGTGAAAAATAACAAAATTATAATTATAAAAACATACATAATAATAATCAGAGTACACAAAGTCAATATGTAATTATCATGTGATAACAAACATAATGAGGGGACATAGAAATGTATCCAAATTGATCGCATATCGAGAAATTCACACATAAAAATAAGAAAATAAGTAAAATAAAAAGTATAAAAAGAGGATTTACATCCATCCATGAACCTCATATCATATATCTCTTAACATTATACCAACAATCTAGCTGGACTATCCAATCCCAAGACTCATCCCTAACAAAACCAATGAATAATTTTGTATACTTAGGTACCCCATTACAATGATTTCCCAGGTTGGGTGATATTACAACTCAGTAAGGAACCACAAAGGGAAACCATAATATAATCAATATTGTAGTGCATTTACATATGATTTTAACATAAAATAAACAAATTTATGAAAAAATTAAAATATTATCATCAATCGTAAAATTCTAAGGTGATGACCAATATTAATTAATCTTGTTTCATCTAGTGTCAAATATCTCTAGGTATATCACATAAATATTGGGGAATATATGAAAATTGTGGAATCTCTTGAATATGTAAGTATATACAATTACTCAATGGGAATAACCTACCTAGATCATCTCATGTATACAATTCTTAGGGGTGATGGTTCTCACCCAATATATCTCATATAACATTATGGAGGAATGGATACCCTCACTAGAATCATAATTCTCATCAAGAAAAATTCTGTCTAACCTATAAATATCTATATTTTACTCATGGGGAAGGAATACCTTCCTGTATGTCAATTATTTCATATGGGGGGTAGTCAATCTAATCATATATCACATATAACAATAAGGGAAATGGGACCCACTCATATATCTCATATCACATTGGGGAGAAGGTTCCCTACCAATATATCTCATATCACATCAGGGTGGAAATGAACCCTGTGTATATATGTCATATCACATCGGGGGGAAGACATCCCACCTATATATCTCATATCACATTGAGCTGGATAGAAACCACAACGTAATATCTCATAGATTAATAACATGGGTTTTTCATCTTCTCGAACCCAACACACATAAACAAAGTCATCATCTCAAGAACATGACCTATAAATATTCATATTTGGATTTGACTAGGCCAGCCTCACTACCCTATCCCTCTTAAGGGTCAACACAATACAAGGAACACATCATGGTCCCTTAAGTCATGATATATTCTGGACACCCTACCTAGGTTCCTCTATCTCTTCTTGACTCTAGGGTCCAATATCAATAATCAAAGGGCATAACATTGATCAACATTACTATAATATTATTATGTAAATATAGGATTCATAATAATAGACTCACCAACATAACTCAATATTGATTTAACACTTCCTATTACACGTCTCATGTTATAGGTCGGTCCTTTCATGCCCACCCATATCATAATCCTAGGTAGGGTATAACCAAATGAGTGATCACATACTAGTGGGAAAGGAACACTCACCCCACTAACTAATTAACTATCCCAATGGATATATATAATCTCAAGGATCGTCCATGGCCTAATCAATCCAATCATTCTCAATAATATTCTCTCCTATACAAGGGTGGGCTAAGGAGCCTTAAAACAAGGTCCACTATATTTATTCAATTTCTCTAAATCCTTATAGATTTTATATGTCACATAGAATGAAATTATGTTTAAGTTTATAAATTTATGCATATATGGATATCAATTAGTGCCTAAGATTCATATTATCCCCATAGAAAAGTGTTTATCTCATAAAAAATTAAAGCAAACATTTCATTTTAATTAAATGGTTTATCAGATAAAAATTTTGAGCTTGCATATCACATATTATATAAAGTAATTCATATACATAGGATAATTTTTGAGGGACCACTTACACCATTAGTGGATTTATTCCCCTTAATGTAAGCATGAATACCCTCAATGAATCTCATCTGAGTCTATATAACAATAATCCTCCTACATGATGACCTAACTAAGTCATAATCCAATAGAATTCAATAATTAAATAATTATAATATGCCTATTATTTTAAACCAAATTCAACTTACAATTTTATTATTAATTTAGTTTCATTGTCATAATCAATAAATTACTCACTAAAAATATCCTTAGACTTTATTATTTAATTAAATCATTGTTAACGACCTCTGATATCCAATTATAACTTTAACACATAAAATCCTCAATTTATTCATTCATTTAATCCGTAAATTTCTCCCAAAACATTAAAAACAAAATATCATTTAGTTAAATTCCATATCATTGTAAATATTATAAATAAAGTGTGATCATCCTCTCAAAATATCTTTTATCTAAACTTTGAAAAACAATTTGATCTCAAAATGATTCCCCCATACTTTAGTGGAATAATCACTAAAACCATTCACCCAAAAAGAGAAAATCAATAATGATGGAGGGGAGAATAAATATTATAGGATTTGATATAGAACATTATATTTACCTCAAGAAGTCTCCTTTATTTAAAAGGAAATTTAATCTATTAAAATATTGGTGAACCTATCTTGAGAAGGGAGAGACCAAGAGGGGTGTGAAAAGGAAGGCACACTTTTTTCAAGGGAAGGATCCCCACTCAGTGTGGTAGACCCCTATAATTAAATTTTATTTATGTTAATATATTTTTCGAAACAAATACCCTTACATATGGTTTTTTAAAACTATATGTATAGTATTTTCGATTACATAAATTTCATAAGTAATATTCTACCATGCATATGATTTTCTCATAAAAGAAATCCACACATAATTTTTTATCCCTTACCTAATATATTTAATCCATGTGTACCATATTTTACACACGAATAATATTTTTCCCTTTAGAAAACCCATATATGTAACATATTTGGTATATTTTTTATATATTTTGAATTTTTATTGTTTTTCCCTTTAGTAAAAATAAATACATAATATAATTGTTTTAATATGTAATTTATTTTTAATACATAATATTTTTCACTTATAAAAAATTTCTTTCATAAGATATTTTATTTGATGAATAATATAATTTTCTAGGAATATTATATATTTTTCCTCCCTTTGATATATAAAATTCTACACTTCGTTAAAAAATAAAAAAATCAATCAAAAATACCCAAAATAATTCCAAATTATTCTAAATCCATTCTGGCACCCATAAGCTTCTATAAAACCTTGGCCTTTAAAAAATAGAATATATTCATCACTCAACTTACGAAAATTCCTAGGGTTAAATTATTTACAAATTACAACACTCCAAATACCTCTATCTTGTCCCAAATTACATTTTCACATACATTGGCCATTACACTAGACCTCCCCAACACACTCACCTGAGCACCTATGGAATATACAATGCCTATGATCATTTAGAATAACATTATAGTGTGGTTTTCCAACCCATTGAATTTTAATATGAGTCTCAATTCACAAAACTTCCCCCTATTTGGGACTAACAATTAAAAATCCATGTTTCCCTTGAATTTACTAACATGTAATGGTGCGTGTATTTTCAAAACTGTGAACCAAAGAGAGATGAAATGGTTATAAGAAATATAATCCACTAAAATAACCATATAAAAAGATAATATGTGGATTTTAATAGAGAAATTACAAATATTTTCCCCATATATGTGTTCATACATATACAATCACCATTTTAAATTCATTTTAGAAAGAAATTATTATTGCTTTGGTAAAATTTAAATCAAAATCCCTTGAAAGATAAAACATTCTATGGATTTGTAAATATATTAATTTTCATGAAAACTAAGATAAATTAAATAAATGGGGTAGTATATAAATCACATATAAGAAGATAGGTGTTGAATATGGAACACATCTCAATGAAGATAAAATTGAGATAATAATATAGTGGTCCTTCTTTTTATGATAAGACAATTAAATTATTTTAAATATAAACAACATAATATTTATACATTTGTGGGTAGAAATTTCACGTATCGTGGGAATATTATGATCATACATCACTTGAAAATAATAAAACATAAGAATTTATTTAAATTATTCTTTTTTAACCTTCTAAATATCTCATGTTCTCTATATTACATGAAGTCACCTAAGGATATTCATCAATTAAAGGGGTGAGATAAAATCTCAATGAGCTGAAGAATACGGGACCTGAATAAATACAAGAAGTGTGAGAATATTCGTCATTATCATATCATAGTAATAGGATTATCATAATAATCATGTGGTAAAATTATATAATTACATGTAATGTGGAAAATCATAAAAATGAAACATCATGTCATAGTGGTCAAATGCCACACAATGTTGTGAACAAATCTTGTGTAAAGTTCATTTATAACATATGTGCATAATCATAACATCATCATTGTGAACAAATATATCATCATGTTCATTAATAATAAACATTATCTCAAGAGATACATCACATTACACAATTCATTGGAAGGATATATAATTTTAGGCTCATCCATCACATCGTAATTTTCACATTATCATGCATGCCACATAGAATGTATGAAAATCATAGTCATGAAATAACCCATGGAAATGAAGGAGTTTTATATGGTTTTTATCAACCATGATTTCATGAATAAATTTAGGGTTCCCAAATTAATAAGGTAAAACATATTTGGCATAAACATCATTATTCTCTACTGAATAAAAATACTCAATAAGAGTAAAATATGTGTTTTTCAAAGAAAAATATTTTTAGAAAATCATTGTATTTGGATTCTAAATATCGGTGGTAACATGTATATCCAAGAATGTAAAGGTACTAATTGTGAAAGGATATTTAATAAACATTATAGGAATATACAAATAGATATTTATGTGAAAGAGGTGTAACCCAAAGAAAGGTATTTCGGTTCAAGAATCCCCTTACCTTAAATCTTATATTATTTCATCACTTTTCCGCCTCCTAAATAATAAATTTAGGATTATTAAAACATAGTTCATGAAGTTAATTATGTTCATTTTTTCACTATTTAATATTTATAATTGTTTTGTTTTATTTTATAACACTCTTTGTTAAACATGAATTGTTTTGAGCTCATGTTTTCATTAAATGTTTTCGTTTTGATTCAAAGGATCAATTTTTGTTCAAGATCATTTATGAATAATTGAAATTAACACTAAAAGATTAAAATACATAGATTTATACATTAATATATCATAAATAATATTTATATCCATAAATTGGTTTTGTGATAATAAAATTATTTGAAATGTCCTCATAAGCGATTAACCGACCATTGATAGGACGTTGTCCAAAGAGAGGGAAAGGGAAGTTTAAAAATTATATATGTAATAATTATGATATTTAAAATAGGATAAAATTATTAATATTATTTTAAAATAATTAATAATTAATATTATAAGATTCGGTTTTGATATTTACTAGGAAAATAAGAAAAGTAATAAGAAAAAGGGAGAAGGGTTGATAGAAACATACTCATTCCTCAGTTTAGCTTCTCTGGTACAACCCAAAACTCCCTTGATGATTGGAGTTGGTTTACTCTAGAACATCCCAAGTTATTCTAAGTGGATTTAGAGGGAGTATTTTGGTAGAACATTGTCTTTGTAATGTGTGTTGGGAGTTGTTTTCCAAGGGGTTGGATAAGGGTTTTTTATACTTGAGGTGGAGGTATTTTAAAAATAAAATATTAAATAAATTGTTATATCAAAGGTAAAACATGTAATAGTTATTTTTTTACAATATAAACAATATAAAAATATAATATAATGGTTTTTTTAATTTAAATCCCCTTTAAATTTAAATTCACTTAATTTCTAAAAAATTAACATCGAATAAAGAATAATTGTTATTTTAAGGGAACACTTTTGACATTAGGTTTTGGAAAATTCTTTTTACGATTCTTAATTTAGTTTATTATATTATAATGAAATATTTATGAAATAAAAAAAGTATTTCTTACCTCCAAATATATAAATTATTATGTCATTATTACATCAATAATTATGTAATTAAAGATACATCGTTTACAAGAAAACCTGTATTTTTACTATTCACATGAAAATAACGTATTTCAAAAAATTACCAAAAAAACACAAATGGAAAATTAAAATTCTCTGATTTTAATACTGATATTAATTTTTTAAAATTAAATTTTAAAAATAGGTAATTTTAATTTTTAATATAAAAATTATGATTTTTATGAAATACTTTAAAACACAGTTATTGAAAACTGTGGCAATATTTTCCTTGAGTTTTTAATCCAGATATTTATATTTAAAAATTATAATATTTTTATTTACATATATTAAAAATTAAAAATATTATTTAAATCACACTTTATTATTCTAAGGTTAAATTACTATTCCAAGGGGCATATTGCTACTCCCATCTATCATATTACTATTCTCAATGGTCAAGCTATAATTCCAATGGTCACATTACTATTACAATGGTGACATTTCCTCTTATATATACCAATACATTCTTTCAATTTATATTAAATAAACTTATTCATTAGTTTATATATTTCCATTTTCTAAGATGTTTATTTGTTTACCAATATTTTGTTTCATTTTTATAGTATTGTCTATAAAGGTGATGATTCTAGAAGATTGGGGGGACCATATTTTCCTATTTTATATTTTCTATTTTATATTTTTTGTCCAATTATAATGTTTTGAATTTTAATTTTTTTTCCAAGATAACTAATGTAATTATTTATATTAATGAAATAATGTGTTGTTGGTTTCACTATGTGTTTTATGTGTATAAAACATATATAATATAATATAATAGACATTTAGTTATAGAAAAATATTTTTAATAATCATTGGGTTGTTAAATTCTTCCCCAGTTTAGTACTTTTGTCACTAAAATTTCAACTAATATTCTAAGTTGATAATAGGTGAGGTTACTTCTATTTCATTTTTTCCTCTAGCTCTAATGTCACCTCTACATTCTTATGGTTATGCTAAAGAACATTGACAAGGATAGTTGTTTTTTTACGTACAACTTCATATCTGTAGTCCAATATCATCATTGGAAAATATTTGAATGAGAGGTTATTCTTTAATTTTACCACCTCCAAATTTAGTACCTATAAGGGGTTGGGTACGTTCTTCCTTAATAGAGAAATATAGAACATATCCTAAACTTCATCCATATTTGGTGTAAGTGATAGTCGATATGCCACTTCCCCTATATGATAAAGGATATAAAATGGGCTAATATACCTAGAGATAAGCTTCCCCTTGTTTCTAAACTACATGAATCTATTACAGGGCGATATTCAAAGGAATACTATGTATATAATATCAAACTCCAATCCCTTTATCGGTTGTCAGTATAACTCTTCTTCCCACTTTGAGAAGCTCTTGTAGGATATTGGATGGATTGATCCTTCTCTGCCATCGCTTTAACAAGATTTGATCTAGGTGGATTTTATTCATAACTTCACTCTGTGAAGTTGGATTTTTACATCACATCCAATATATAACATCAAATATATCAATTCGAATAATAATTTGAAAACTATTGTAGTATGAGAACTCAAATAATGGGATATTTTGTTCCCACTCTCCATTAAATTAAATTAAGAAGTATCTCAGTATGACATCAAGTGTTTCAATAGTATTTTTATATTTTCCATTAGTTTGGGGGTGATAGACCGTACTGAAATTCAATTTAATACTAAAATAATGGTGAATAATTCTCCAAAATTCAGATGTGAGCCATGGATCATGATCCAAAATGATAAAAATTGGTACCCCATTCAGCCTCACCACTTCCATTACGTATATCATGGAAAGTTGTTAAAGTGAAAAATATTTCTAAATGGAAATGAAGTGGGAAATCTTGGGGAGTCAATCCACTATAAACCATATCACATTGTTTCCTTTGGATGAATTTAGGAGACCAATGATAAATTCATTGGTAACATTATCCAATTTCCTTGTGGGCATAGAAATTTTTTTCATCATCACTTTAGACATAGGATTCTTTGATTTAACATTATAACTTACCAAGAACCTCGAGATATACACCTCAATCTCCTTCTTCGTGTTCTCCAGCTAAATGTTCCCTTATATATCATGGTATATATTGGATCATCTATGGTGGTTAGTGAAAGATTAGTTATGTGCATTATCCAATGGTTCCTTCTTTATCTCAGGTGATAAACTTATAAATATCATAATTCAAAATAGAATCACATTATCATCATTATTGTTGGTCGGAGTGGATACTCAAGAGGGGGGGGGGTGAATTGAGTTCCAATAAAAGATTCTGTTAAAAGTATTTCTCATAAAATCCCCCAATTTAAAAACAAAGTTAAACTGTAGTGAACCTATACAGATTGTAAATGTTCAATCAGTTTCTCAATGATTGACTAGGTCTCATTTGACTTAATCTAAAGATTAAATTAACTTTTGAAACTAACTTATTGGTTTACAATAAGTATAAACACTTTTTAATTTAACTATCAAAGTAGCTTTAAAATAGTTTTGTATTTCAAAGTAATACGCAGTGAAATGTAAAATATATATGTAATACTTATAGACTTAAAATAAAATCATAGAAAAATTAACCAAGAGGTTGAGTCTCAAGCCGAGACTTAGTCCTCTCAACAATTTATATAAATTGATCCACACCCTGGATCGGGGGTAAACAATAGTACACTACTATACAGGTCCGAAGACCTCTTCCACATTTCTTCATGGGAAAACAAACAATAGAACACACGTTGTTCAGGTCTAACTCAACCTCTACCACTATCCACAGTGGGAAAAAAAAGAGTTATGAAGTTTGAGTGAGGATTTAAGAATCCTCCAGTTTAGTACAGGAGATAGTGTGTGTGTAAAATAAACAGGGTACACACACTGATCAATATGTAAATATAGATTCACTAAAGATAAGTATGACTAAGTTTAAAAAATATTTAGTGATCAGCAGTGCAGCTCTGGACTTGATTGGTCGGTCAGAAAGGCTTCTAAGTCATTCTTTGGCTTCTGCTCAGAAAACATAGTGTTATTTTCTTCTTGGGTTCTTGGTTCAGCTTAACAGCCTGAGTGTATGAAGTGTTTGTCGTAGTTCACTCAATATGTATCTTGTGTTCTCTTCTAGAATGTGTTTACTCATGTATGTCCAGAACACTTGGAGTATGAAGGTATAGTTGTGAAAAATGATCCACGTTTGAATGTTGTTCAACTCTTGTGTCTTTCACCCTTCGTGTATCTTCTTAATTCATTGATGCTTATTGTATATATCCATTGTGTTCTTCTTGTGTTGAATATCTGTATATATCCATTGTTCTCTTTCCATCCCTTTATAGCTTTCATCTTCGGCAGAAAAGAATAATCACATTTTGCATGGGTACTAGGTATGGTTCCCTGACATGCAACAGAAATCAATAAATAACATTAACTGCATTAAAACCATCAAATGTAACCGTTATCTAAATAAATGAATAGTAAGAAGAGTATAGGGTTTGATTGGTTAATCAATCATTAGTAGATATTTATTGGTAGACGTGCACAGTTGACTTTGGGTAGCAGGTCCTTCCATCGGTAGATCTTTGATCTTGCATCGGTAGCTCATATACCGGTGACATTAGTTCCATTGGTAGCTGTTGTTATTGGTTTATCTTGATCCATCGGTAGCTTTTACTCCATCGGTAGTTGTTTCTCCATCGGTAGCTATTGCTCTATCGGTATTTGTTGCATCAATAGTTGTTTGCACGTGTCAGTAGACTTACACTATCAGCAGACTTCTATCAGTAGCTCGATATATCAGTGACTATACTTGTATCGGTAACTATCTGTGAACTGGATCTATCGGTAGACTTCTATCTATCGGTAGCTCTGTTCTGTTTGTCTGTCGGTAGCTTGGTAGACTGGTTCTATCATGAAGACTTCTTCATATCTGTAGCTCTGGATTGTGATTGAGTACTCATATCAGTAGGCTTACTCTATCGGTAACTACTGGTAAACATGCACATCGGTAGCTCGTCTGTTCTGTCGGTAGACTTTGTGTCTGCTTACCGGTAACTCTGTTTATATCAGTGACCTTAGTGTATCGGTGACTCTGTCTATCAGTAGACTAAGTATCGGTAGCTCTATACCAGTAGCTATAACACTTGTCTGTTTTATGCAAAACATATCCAAATGGGTTAGAATTACTAAAGAACTTATATAAACATAGATAGACATGGATTAACATATCTCAGAAATCATTTTAATATTATTATCATATTGATCACAAATTGAAAGAATTAATATATAGGAAATCATTAGATTGAGATTATCAAAGAATATGAAAGCATTATTGGGATTATCAAGACAGGTGAGGTCAAAAATCTCCCCCTTTTTGATAATCACAACTTATGATATAATTAATTTTTTTTAATGTATCAGAGGATATATAGTTAAACTCAATTTTATCAGAGTAAACAGTACGTTATAAAACATAATTTATCAGAGATAGAATTAAATGTATCAGATATAAAATAAAAATCCATGATATCAGAGGTAAATTTTAGTGGTATTAGAGAACTAAATGAAATGATATCAGATGATGAGAGTAAAGGCACTGGTATTAGAAGATGAAATTCAGAGGTATCAAATGGGAAAGGCATGATTGATCTTAGATAAAAATTTTCCCCCTTTATGAAAATCAAAATGTGGGAAATAACAAAAAGAAGTGGAACAATAGGAATAAAGGAAAATCACTTATATTAAATGTTACAAAAAGGTACAAAGACAGAAAAAAAATTCATAGGATTCCTATCAAACATTCCAGCCACTTGATCAATCCACATCCTCAACGTGAGATTTTCCCTTGGGGTTAGAAGAGGATTCACGTGGTGATGATTCATGTGAAGGATTAGGAATTCTGGAAATGACCACAGGAGGCTGAGCAACTGACACAGTGCCCGGCCTGTATTGAGTAGTCCTTTTTGTGATCATAGGTGTGAGGCTTCGAATGGCTTGGGCAGGAGTCATCTGAATTGGAGAAGCAGTAGATGCAGAGGTAGGCAAAGTAGGAGGGATAGTTACTGGCCTAGCATCAACATGCAGAAAAGGAAACACCAGATTTCTGAAATCCATAATTATTCCTCCTCTTCTCTCCATAGCAGATATGAAGTCATCCTTGTTCTCCATAAACTTGTCCAATACTGGAGTCAATTCTCTGGGCTTTCTCACTTGCTCTCTTAAGGCTTGATTGATAGGAGGCAGTTTCATATTCTCAATCAGAAGCTTGAAATGACTGGTCATTTGGGTCTGTGTGTAAATTTTTGAGAAATAGGAGTCCACCTTTTCTTTCAATTCTTTTTGAGAGGCAGAGGCTTCTCTCATGTAGTCTTGGACTATCTTCAAAATTTCTCTGGATGAATCTCTGGTAGAAATAACAAATCTGCTCAGCTCATATGAGTCCACAGAGCCACTGGTTGAGGTAGAACCAAGCTCCTCTTTCATCATAGCTCAAAACTGATTCAAATCCATCAAAGGTTTAGATGCAATAGAACCAACAGAGAAATATATAGTCTCTTTGAAGCTTTTGGTCAAATCACTAATAAGATTTTGAACTTGGGAATCGTGGATTGTAATATGATCTTTCATATAAGTTTTTAAACCTTCAAATACTGAAACCATCTGGCTTATAACACTCTTCACATAAGCTAAGTCCTTATCTGCTTGGGATTTTGAGCTCATGTAAGAGTCTAAAGAAACAACATATTCTTTTAGAGCATCAATATCTGCTTCAAGTCTAGAAACTTGAGCCTGGAAGTCTTTAACTTCTTCAACTATTTCTCCCAGAAAGGTTGATAAATTGCAGGCAAGATAAAGTTCAAAAGATCATTCCAACATAATCATTTCATCAGAAAAACTCCACTTCATCTCAGCAACTGAGGCACTAAAAGATTCTTTTAGCTCAACTTTCATGGATTCCAGATCAGCCCTTGTGATCATATCAGCGGGCACAACTGCAGTGGGTACTCTTTCAGAAGCTAAACTGACCACTGAGTCAGTCATGATCGATTGAACTAAAGAGACCAGAGAAACATCCATCTTCTTTACCTCCTCCACAAAACTGTCCTTAAGTTTTTTCTTTAAATTATCCAGGTCATGCATTCTGGCCACATCTTCAGGAAATAACTCAGAATTGCCATCATAAGCAATCTTAAGTCAATTGTGTGTTGCCTCGTTATCTGAATCTGGATAGTCTAAACCACAAACAACAAAACCAGGGTCTTTTGCCCAATCCTCAATTCCAACAGCCACTGTAACACTTCCAAGATTGGTTTGATACTCCCACTCAATTGGTGCATCCTCAATTAGGATAATAGCAGTCTCAGCAACATTCTCAGTAGCATTCTCAACAGTTCTTTCATCATGAGGAGAATCTTCCACTATTAATTCCATCACTTCAGCAGTAGGAGGAACTTCTGGATTAGGTAAGGGTATGTCAATATCATTTGATTCCTTAGTATGTACTAAAGATTGTCCAATCACTAGACTAAGGCTCAAATCAACTGATAGAGATGCTTTACTGTCATGAACATATTCTTCATTTTCTATAGTGTCCACTTCAATAGCCTCTAAAGCAGCTTCTTCCTTATCTGATTTATGTTGATCTAGATTTTTAGGAGCTGGACTAGGAGGCAAGTCAGGGTCTCCTCCTTCATCAGCAATAGAGGACTCTTCCTCTTCTAAATCATCACTATATTATGGCTCCTCTTCATCAGGTCCCAGACTTGGATCCCTCACATCTTTTGGTCTTGAAGTATGATTCACCATATTAAACTTTTCATACACCCTCTGGTCATCATTGACCCATTCTCCTCTCCAAGGGTTCCAATTTATTTTCATGTACTTACAAACTGTAGTTGTGATACAGAATTTATTCTTCACTACCATTGTCTCATCTTGAGACTCAACAACCCCTTTCACCTTGATCATAATAGAGATCAACGTAGCAAAGAATAGGTAATTTGTCTTTGATTTCAGCCTTATCATATCTTCCATCTGGAGCATCAGCAATCTGCACAAATTCACTTTTACACAATGTCTTAAGAGGTGCAGGAGATAGATATGCTGATATCTCAAATTGGAAAAGTCTCTTTTCCTCAGTATCAATACATGTAGAATAAATTTGAATATAAATCTGTTCTCTCTATCCATTTTAGCAGCAACTACTTGTCTTTCACTTCCTTCACCAGTCAGCTCTTTTAAAGCAGTCTCATAGTCGAAAATATCACTAGTAGGTGGCATGGCTCTGGCAACATATCCAAATACTCCTTCATGTGGAAATATCAAGCACTCAACTCATTCAACAGATGAAAACAACATCTCATTTCCATTCACAAAAGAGGTTACTCGATTTTCATTCTTCAATTCTTCAAAGGTTACAAAATCATAAAACTATTTCACTAATTTTGGAATGTAACGACCATTGTTGTTAGAAAAACATTCTACCCATTTTTGATCTTCAAGAACTTCGAGCACTAAAGATTTTCTAGGCAGCATCCATTCTACACACAACTCCTTTTCAATCACAATAACTCGATTTTTCAGATGAGGATTCACTGTTCATCTCCCCAAACTAGTTCTAGCAGCACTACCACTACCACTTGCTTCAGGATAAGTCTTCTGCTTCTTTGTCTGTATCTTATCGACAACATCTATAATAGAGGGTAGTTTGGTTTTTTCAATCTCGGATTCGAGGGATTTAGGGTTCTCTAAGGATTCGGGAGCTAGGGTTTATGGTTAAGGTTCGAGGCTCAGTGGATTTAGAAGTAGCTAGAACATTAATTTTATCATTTAGGAATCATAAAATAAATTAAAAAAATGAAATAAAGTAAAAATGATTTAGATTCTGGCGGCAGAAAGAAGTTTTAAAATAGTGCACACATCGGTGAGAATCTCTATCATTGAGGTTACATTGGTGAGGATTCACATTGGTGAGAATCTATATCAGTGTGGTTACATCAGTGATGATTCACATCGTTGAGAATCTCTATCAGTGAGGTTACATCGGTGAGGATTCACATTGGTGAGGATATCACTTCAGTGAGAATTCTACATCGGTGAAGATTTCACATTGGTGATAATTTCACATCAGTGAGAATAGCTACCGATTGAGTTTAAACAATCCTAACTCGTGTCTAATGTAACTTAATCTATTCGAACTCAATAGTTTAGTAAAAATGTCAGCTAATTGATGTTCAGTTCCTATAAACTCAAGAGTAATATCACCCTTTTGTTAATGATCTCTCATGAAATGGTGCCTTACATCAATGTGTTTGGTCCTAGAGTGAGACATAGGGTTATTCGAGATATTTATTGAACTAGTATTGTCACAGTTGATTGACACATTTCTAAAGTAATATCCATAGTCCAAAAGAGTATGTTTCATCCACAGATTTTGGGCATGGCAACTACCATCAGCTATGTACTCTGCTTCAATAGTAAATAATGCTACCGAATTCTGCTTCTTACTACACCAAGATACTAAGGACATTCCCAATAAATGACATGTTCCAGAAGTGCTTTTCCTATCTAAATTGAAACCAGCAAAATCAGCATCTGAATAACTCATTAACTCAAAGGGTTTCCCTTTTGGGTAAAAGAAACCTATGTTTACAGTATGTTTAATATACTTAAAAATTCGTTTAACAACAAGTAAATGAGATTCTTTTGGATTAGCTTGAAATATTGCACACATACACACACTAAACATAATATCTGGTCAACTAGTAGTAAGGTAAAGTAAGCTTCCAATCATACCTCTCTAATTGGTTTCATCAATTGGTTCCCCAGTTTCATCTGCATCGCATTTATAAACTGTACTCATAGGATTTTCACTTTCCTTAATACTATCCAAACCCAAATGTTTTAAGACATCCTTTGTATATTTACTTTGATTCAAAACAATACCATTTAAATTTCAAAACACTTGAAATCAAAGAAAATATTTAAGTTCTCCCATTAAACTCATTTCATATTCATTTTGCATACTCTTTGAAAAATCTGTACATAAAGATTGTTTAGAAGATCCAAAAATAATATCATCAACATAAATTTGAACTATTAAAACATCTTTAGAAATTATTTTAATAAAAAGAGTTGGATCAGTAATCCCTTTAGTAAAACATTTTGAAATAACAAAATTACTAAGTCTATCATTACAAGCTCATAGATATTTTTTTAAGCCATATAATGATTTAGAAAGTTTAAAAACTTGATTTGGAAAATAAGGATTAGTAAATCCAGGTGGTTGTTCAACAAAAACATCTTCAACAATAAAACCACTTAGAAAATCACTTTTTACATCCATTTGATATAACTTGAAATTCAGATGAGCAGCATAGGCAAGTAAGATCCTAATGGCTTCTAATATGGCTACAGGTGAAAAGGTTTCCTCATAGTCTATACCTTCCTCTTGACTATATCCTTGTGAAACTATCCTATCTTTGTTTCTAACTATGTTTCCAGACTCATCAACTTTGTTTCTAAAAACCCATTTAGTGCCTATTGTTAAAGTGTCCTTAGGTATGTCAACTAATTCCAAGAATTTGTTTCTTTCAAATTGATTTAACTCTTCTTGAATAGCCATTACCCAAAATTCATCATTAATAGAATCATTGATATTTATATGTTCTAGCTGTGAAAGAAAGGCTTGATGTTCAACCTGGTTTCTTAGAAAAACTTAAGTCTGTGTCCCTCTATCAAGATTACCAAAAATAGCATCCAAAGGATGATTCTTTAGAATACTTGTTGATCTAGTAAAGGTAGGACTAAAAATTTCAGGTTCATCTATAGGTTCGGGTTCCATAGCAGTAGATTCTGGAAGATGTCCAGAAATGGATGTTTTTACAGATGGTTCTTTAGATTTATCATTAAGGTTCAAGAACACTCAAATCTTCTTCAAGATTTTCAAGAGGGGTTTTAGGCTCGTGTGGATCAGTTTCATCAAACGTGACGTGAAAAGATTCTTCCACACATTTGGTTCTTTTATTAAAGACTTTGTAGGATTTTCTAGTTAAAAAAACCAAGAAAAATTCCCTCATCACTCTTAGAAGCAAACTTATCCAGATTATCTTTTGTATTATAATTAAAAACTTTGATGCCAAAGACTCTAAAGTAACTAACGTTAGGTTTTATATTATTCCACAACTCATATGGGGTCTTCTTATGAATTGGTCTAGTTAAGACTCCATTAATAATATAACAATCTGTATTCACAACTTCAGCCCAAAAGTAAATAGGCAGGTCATATTCATTAAGCATTGTTCTAGCTATTTCATGAAGGGTTCTATTCCTTCTTTCTACCACAACATTATTCTGAGGTGTCCTAGAAGCAGAAAAGTTGTGACTATAGCCATTGTGTGAGCAATAAGATTCAAACTCTTGATTTTCAAACTCATAGCCATGATCACTTCTGAGGGTTTTAATCTTAAGTCCACTAATATTTTCTACAGATTTGGAGTATTTAAAAAATTAAGAACAAGATTCACTTTTGTGAGATATGAAGTATACCCAAGTATATCTAGAAAAGTCATATACTAGAACATAGACATAGTGCTTCACATTTAATCTAGAAACTCTTGAAGGTCCAAAAAATTCCTTGTGAACCAACTCGAGAGGTTGAGAAGTTGAAACTTATTTCTTTGATTTAAATGAAACTTTATGATGCTTTCCCTTTTGACAGGGATTACAGACTTTGTCATTTGGGAATTCAAGTTTAGGTAGGTCTCTAACTAAGTTCTTTCTAGTCAGTTTTCTAAGTGAATAGATGTTGCAGTGTCCTAATCTTCTATCCCAAAGCCAAGATTCTCTATGAAAAGCATTTAAACACGTAACATTTTTCTTAGCTAAAGAATTTAAATCAACTGCGTAAACATTTTCATTTCTTAAAGCAGAAAATACTAAAGCATTTTGAGAATTAAATACATCGCAAGAATCATTTTCAAATTTCACATTAAAACCATCATCACATAATTGAGAAATACTTAACAGGTTATACATAAGTCCATCAACAAATAAAACTTTGGGAATTAAAACTGAATCAGAGTTGCCAATTTGGCATAGGCCGATGATCTTTCCTTTAGAATTATCCCCAAAGGTGACTTGGCCTACATCAACCTTTATTAATCTTTTGAAACATGAATAATATCCAAACATATGTCTTGAACATCCACTATCCAAGTACCATACCTTCTTGTGAGAACTCTTTAAGCATGTTTCCTATAAAAAAGATTTAGATAAGAAATTATTTTGGTACCCAGCTCTTCTTGGGTCCAGATAGGTGAGAAATCAAAGCTTTGGGCACCCATATTGGTCTTATGGGTCTCATGTAATTTATAGAATCAATAGATTTTGAAAGATAATATTTATTTGATCTATAACTATATGAATAACTGGTTGAAGCATAGGGATTTCCAGAACTTGACCTAGCAGTATTCTGTCCATATTTAACAATAAATCTATTCTTGATAAGCTATCTCTGTCCAGGTTTGTAGCCTATTCCAGTAGTGTATTTTGGTGCCACTTGATTTCCTAGCATTTTAGTTAGTGTATCCTTTCCATTTGTAAACTTCTCTAAGTATTTTCTAAGTTGCTCATTTGGAATTTTCAGTTCTGTATTTTCCTTTAACAGTTGAGCATTCTTCTCTTTTTCAATAGTATGTTTGGTTTTAATAGTAGTACTGAGAGCTTGATGTTTCTTTAATGATTTGTATTTATCTTTAATTTCATTTCATGTCTCTGCCATCATATTACAATATTGAAATATGTCATCATTAGACATATTTTCATCATTGTATGAGTCACTTTTATTTCTAGAATAATAATCATTTAGTACATGGAAAACAGGTACCTCATAGGTATTGGTCATGAAACACATGTTGGAATGATTCTTCTCAGAATCATAAATTTCAGATTCACATGTGCTATCCTCTGAAGCACTCCAAGTTCCTTTCATAGCTTTCTTGCACTCCTTGTCCTTATAATAATATTTCTTTTTGAATTTTAATTTTGGAAAATCAGCCTTGATCTGTCCTTTCCTTTTGCACTCATATCAAACAACTTCATCACTTTTATCTTGCTTTTTCCAGTCCTTCTTCCAATGTCCCTTGTTGTTATAATTTCCTTTGTAGTTAGATTTCCTGAAAAATTTATTCTTCCTATTAAACTTCTTGAATCTTCTGGCTATTTGAGCCATCTCAGCATCACTATCAGAGTCTGAATCATTACTTGTTGAACTTTCAGTAGGTATTTTTATTTTCTCCTTGTCATTACTCTTAAAAGCATTAGACATAAAAGCTAAAGATTTTATCTTAGGTTCATCATCTTCCTCCTTATTCACCTTGATTTCTTCCTCATACATCATTAATTTACCAATAATCTATTTTACTGGCAGTGTTCCAATGTCACATGACTCTCTGATTGAAACAGAAGTGCCCCTCCATCGTTCTGGCAGACATCTGAGTATTATCATAATTTGTTCCTTAGCTGGAACAACTTTTCCAAGTGAACTCATTGAATTGAATATCTCATTAAATATGGATACATATCAAAAATAGTTTCATAAGTTTTCATTTTAAAATTACCATATTTAATAGTATAAGTATTCAAACACATTTCTTTAACATTGGTTGTTCCTTCACGAGAAACACCCAAAGTATCCCATATTTCATAAGCAGTTTTGCAAGTAGAAATTCTATTAAACTCTTCATATCCTAAAGCACAGTACATGGAATTCATAGATTTATAGTTATTATTGTAAGAAGTCTTTTTAGGTTCATCCAAAGTTGTTCTTTCAGTTTCTGGAATTTTATATTGATATTCTATAGTAGTCCAAATATCAAAACCCATACTTTCTAAATGAATCATCATTTTCAATTTCCACTGGTCATAGTTTGTGCCATTATAGAAAGGTGGTCGGTTTGTAGCATCCCCCTCTAGTCTATTATCCATAACTAGATTTTAGAAAATATTATTAAAGAGATAAAATTTATAACTAACATAAATTTAATATCTTTAAATATGCAAATAAAATCACAGTTGAAAAAATAGAGTATTTCAAAAATCCTTGAACAAAAACAAACCTATGATACCAAATGTTGGTCGGAGTGGATACTCAAGAGGGGGTGAATTGAGTTCCTATAAACATTTATGGTAAAAATATTTCTCTTAAAATCCCCCAATTTAAAAACAAAGTTAAACTATAGTGAATCTATACAGAGTGTAAATGTTTAATCAGTTTCTCAAAGATTGATTAGGTCTCAGTTGACTTCATCTGAAGATTAAATTAACTTTTGAAACTAACTTAATGGTTTACAATAAGTATAAACACTTTCTAATTTAACTATCAAAGTTTCTATAAAATAGTTTTTTATTACAAATTAATAAGAATTGGAATGGAAAATATATATGTAATACTTATATACTTAAAATAAAAGCACAGAAAAGTTAACAAAGAGGTTCAGTCTCAAGCCGAGACTTAGTCCTCTCAACAATTAATATAAATTGATCTACAACCTGGATCGGGGTTAAACAACAGTACACTACTGTCCAGGTCCAAATACCTCTACCACATTTCTTCGTGGGAAAACAAAAAACAGAACACATGGTGTTCAGTTCTTACTCAACCTCTACCACTATCCATAGTGGGAAACAAGGAGTTATTAAGTTTGAGTGAGTATTTAAGAATACTCCAGTCTAGCAGAGGAGACAGTGTGTGTAAACTAAACATGGTACACACACTGCTCAATATGTAAAGATAGAATCACTAAAGATAAGTATGACTAAGTTTAGAAAAGCTTTAGTGATCAGCAGTGCAGCTCTGGACTCGATTGGTTGGTCAGAAAGGCTTCTAAGTCCTTCTCTGGTTTCTGCTCAGAAAACAGAGTGTCGTTTCTTCTTGGGTTCTTAGTTTAGCTTAACATCCTGAGTGTATGAATTTTTTGTTGTAGTTCACTCAAGATGCAGCTTGTGTTCTCCTCTAGAATGAGTTTCTTCGTGTATGTCCATAACTCTTGGAGTATGAAGGTAGACTTGTGAAAAATGATCCACGTTTGAATGATGTTAAGCTCTTGTCTCTTTCACCCTTCATGTATCATCTTAGTTAATTGATTCTTGTTGTATATGTTCAGTTTGTTCTTATTGTGAGGCATATCTATGTATATCCAATGTTCTATTTCCATCCCTTTATAGCTTTCAGCTTCGGTAGAAAAGAATAATCGCCTTTTTCATTGGTACTAGGTACGGTTCCCTGACATGCCACAGAAATCATTAAATAACATTAACTGCATTAAAACCATCAAATGTAACCATTAGATAAATAAATAAATAGTATGAAGAGTATAGGGTTTGACTGGTTGGTCAATCATTAATAGTCGTTTATTGGTAGACGTGCACAGTGGACTTTGTGTAGCAGGTCCTTCCATCGGTAGCTCTTTGATCTTGCATCGGTAGCTCATATACCGGTGACTTTAGTTCCATCGATAGCTCCTGTTATCGGTAGATCTTGATTCATCGGTAGCTGTTGCTCCATAGGTAGTTGTTTCTCTATCGGTAGATGTTTCTCCATCGGTAGATATTGTATCAGTAGCTGTTTTCACGTGTCGGTAGACTTACACTATCAACAGACTTCTATCGGTAGCTCAATATATCGGTGACTATACTTGTATCGGTAACTATCTGTGAGCTGTCTCTATCGGTAGACTTCTATCTATCGGTAGATCTGGTCTGTTTGTCTGTCGGTAGCTCGGTAGACTGGTTCTATTAGTAGACTTCCTCATATCGGTAGCTCTGGTTTGTGATTCAGTACTCGTATCAGTAGGCTTACTCTATCGGTAACTATTGTTAGACATGCACATCGGTAGCTCGTCTGTTCTGTCGGTAGACTTTGTGTCTACTTACCGGTAGCTCTGTTTATATTAGTGACCTTAGTGTATCGGTGACTCTGTCTATCGGTAGACTAAGTACCGGTAGCTCTATACCAGTAGCTATAACACTTGTATCTTTTGTGCAAAACACATCTAAATGGGTCATAATTACTCCAGAACTTATATAAACATAGAGAGACATGGATTAACATATCTCGGGGATCATTTTAATATTATTATCTTATTGATCATAGATTGAAAGAATTAATATATATAATAATTAGATTGAGATTATCAAAGTATATGAAAGAATAATTCGAATTATCAAAACAGGTGAGGTCAACAATTATCAATATAGAATTCATGAAGATTACCTCATTTCACCTTTTCTGATGCTCCAAAGCATACCATTGTGCCTCAATGATATTCTCTTAGATAGATGGTTAGATGGTCATTTGGGAATGATAAGGTGCATTCCAAACCATTATGTTTTCTAGATCCATCCATTGTACATCCATTAATATAATTTATTTCTTAATCTATATCGTAGATAGATTATAAGGTCCATTTCCTCTAATAGAATCATACACTATGTTTTCTATTACTATATGGGGGTAAAAAGGGAAATTATAGACCTTGATTATCTCTAACCATCTACTTAGATTCATATTTATCTCCTTATATGTGAATATATACTTTAGACTCCTGTGATCAATACATATGTCACACTTTTCACCATAGTGGTTGTACCGCTATATTTTCAAGCCAATGATCATAGTTATTAAATCTAGATCATATTTTAGGTAGTTTTTCCCATGGATATTCAACTATTGAGATGCACAGTCTAAAATTTTATAATTATACATGAGTAAAAAACCCAAGACTTTATTTAAAGCATCATTTTATATCACAAAACATCCACCAATTTTTGGTAGTGTGAGTGAAGGCATGGTAATTAGACTCTTATTGATCTCCTAAAATATTTCATCACATTATTTTGTCCATAAATTCTATACTTCTTTCCATGTGAACATAGTTAGTGAGATAGAAATCATGAAAACATTCTCACAAAACACCAGCAGTACCCTGATAATCCAAGAGAACTACATATTTACGTGATAATATTATGTATGGGTCATTTCCATATTTCTTTTATCTTTAAATATTCCACATACACTTCCTCACTTCTGATCATGTTCACCAAGAATGTGACTTTTTGTAACCAAAATTCACATGTGATGAACTTAGCATATATTTTATCATTCCTTATTATCTGTAGTACAGAACTTAAATGCTAGCACTATTTCTCCTTAATCTTGGAGTAAATGATAATATTATCAATGAGCACCAGTAATTTTTTTAAGTTAGTATGTAAAGTCTCAACTCATCAGATCCTGGAATATTGAAGTGGAATTATTAAGATTAAAGAGAATAACTATGATCCCAATTTTTCCATGCTTTTTATGGAAGTATGTGTTATTAATATCTTCATTCATTATCTTCATAGGACGATATCAAGAATGAAGATCCACATTTGAGAATTATTGAACTCCTCGTAGATGATTGAATAAGTCATAAATCCTTGGTAGAAGATACCTATTATTTATAGTGATCATTTTATTCTCTCGATAATTGATACAAAACCACATTGATCCATCTTTTTTATTTAAAAAGAGCTCCAGAACACCCCATGGTGATGCACATGGGCATATGAACCCTTTTTCCAAATTATCCTAAAACTGCTTCCTTAACTTCTCATGTTCTATTGGGGCCATATTTTAGGGTTATTTAGAGGGATAATTGTCTCTAGGTATGATCTATATTGAGAAATATACCTCACGATCTAGGGAAATTCTAGGTAACTCTATAGGAAATACAATAATTTTTTAGTTGAAAGAGGAATTTTATCTATGTTGATAAATTCCTTTGAATAAACCACTTGAGAAATTTATGTTGCTTCATAGGTGTCATTACACATACCATTGTTTTATATTCCAAGAATTTTTGGGATCTTACATGAATTTGTAGAGGATTATTGCATGGTTTAAAATATGGAAATGTATTTCCATTTCCTGATAGGTTATATGTGATTTATATAATGAGATCCAATCCATGACTAGTATAGATTTGAATTCCACAAAGGGAAGGATTATAATATTTGCTGGAATAATATTCCCACATATGCTAACGAGAGAATAGTTCGATAATTGGGTTACAATGATCATACCACTATTTGTTTTTATAGATATAACTTATTCAATGTCTCAGGGATACGATTCAAGAGTTATTTATTACATATAGGGTATAAATTAATTCATAGAAAAGAAATTCAAATAATTTTTTTGTCATTATTGAGTGAATAAGAAGTGCTCCTTATATAAATTAATTTTCATGTTCCACATTTTCTATAGTGATGGAATAATATTTCCTTTTCTATTTTGCATTTTGTGGCTTCTAACACAGATTACCCTAAAGGACCCATAGTTTAGTGAACTTAATTTCATAGTTCTTATTCCCTATATAGTTGAAGCATTCTACCTTAGGATGTGAATTAAAAGGTTTGTTTCTTTCCTCTATCATGTCAGCAAGATTCATCATAGATATTTATCATTAATGTTCTTGGTGGACTTCTCTCCCACAAATTAATAATTTACCCATTCCATTGTGGAAATTACAATGATGTTTGTTTCCACATTTTTTACACATGGGTGGCTGGATCCTCTTTCCTCCTATTACATTTGAACCACTAGCTTGAAACATCATTCTTCTCTTCTTATCTCCATAACCTTAGGTCCATTATCCAAACGATATCTATACTTTTATATCCCATCAAACAACTTTTTTTTAACTCCCAAAATCTCAAATATCTATATATTTTTGATGATGTGGGTTGAAACTACTAAATAATATATCTACTTTTCTATCATTGTTGGTAAAAAGTGAGGGGTATATTATAAGACTTTTGATGTTTTCTCCATAATACATGATAGATTAACCTTCCTTTGTATTCATATAACTTAATTCTCTCTCTATCATTATTTGAATAGTTTAAGGGAAATACATGTTATGGAATATGTTTCTAATGTTTTTTCACTCCTTATCTTCAATTTATTTCCATGATTTGGTGTTCTTTTTCAAATCATTCCATTTTTTATCTTCACTATATAAATTATAAATGTCCAAAGTCACCTTATCCATTTCTAGATAGAGGATAATAGAAAATATACTCTCTATTGATTTAACCCACTAATCCATTACTAGTCGATCAAAAGATCAACTAAATGTTGGTGGTCGTTTCCATATAAAATACTAAATAGTTAGTTTCTTCTTCTTGGGTGAAGGTTAATGCTCAACATGGTTCAGGTTATTATTCATATCCTGAGACATCTGGGTAATCATAACTAACAATTCTTTAACTCCACCTCCCATGTGGTTAGTGATGTAACTCAATAAATCCCTATATTATCCCATGGATAGGTTGTTGGCCCGATTTTCTTTGGTTCCCACCATTTAATAAAATAGAAAAGGTTTAAAAAAACATAATTTAACATATTATAAATAAATAATTTATTATTTTTCACAATTAACTGTAAAGGAATTTCTTAATGGATCTTTATGTTTATCCTTTTTCTAGAACGAATATTCTTGGATGATTACATATACATAGACTTCTCCTATGGTTTTCTACTCATGTTTTATAATTCCAAAATTAACTAAACCATACCATCGATACCAACTATAGTGACCCAACTTTTTCTTACATGACTGATACATTATTTTAAAAATAAAAAACATAATAGTTATATATTATATGATGGAATGGTCTAGAATTATGGGAAAATTATGATCATACATAACTTGAACATAAAAAAACAATTTTTTTTAAATTCTTATTATTTTTTCATTTTAAATATCTCACATTTTTATTTGTACATGAAGTCTCCTTGGTGTATACATCAAATAAATGGTGAGATAAAAACCCAGTAAGAGGAGGAATAAGGTACATAAATCAATATAACAAGGGTGATATTAATTATTATCATCATATAATAAGCATAGAATAATCATCATGATCCTAGGGGAAACATTTCATAAATACATTGAATATAGAAATGAATAAAAATAAAATACCATGTCATAGTGTTTAAATGCCACACATAGTTTTCAATAACTCTAGCATCATCTTCATGGATAACATATGTTCCTAATCATTATATCATCATTGTGAACAATGATAGCATCATTTTCAATCATATTTGGAGGGATTCTAACTTCAATGTGGACTCGATCACTCATATAAGAAGGACATGTGAGGAGCATATCATTTATGATAGAATGGGTTCACTTCCGTCAAAGTGTAAGGTTATAATCCAAGAAGACTAACTTGGTTTACACTACTTTCTCCATCCTTGAGTGTTTAATTTTCCTCTGTTTTTTCCTTTCTTCAAGTTTAATAAATTAATTTTTTGTCAATACACATTATCTCATGAGATACATCACATTACCAAATGAATTGGTTGGATATATAATTCCGACCCCACCCATCACATTATAATATTCACAGTATCACGCATACCACATAAAATATATAATAATCATTTTCATGAAATAACACATTTAAAGGAATGGGTTTCATAAGGATTTCATCATACATAATTTCATGAATAATCATGGGATTCCCAAATTTAGAAGAAAAAAAATATTTGACATAAATATCATCGTTCTTTAGTGAATAAAAAACAACTAAATAAGAGAAAAAGAAGTGTTTTGGAAAGAAAAAGTGTTTTTTGGAAAATATTTATATTTGGCATATAAATCACAGATTTTAACATTTATATCCCTTAATGAAAAAGGAATAATGGTGAATGAATATTTAAGAAACATTAGAGGAATATTCTTACTAATAATGACATAAAATAGGGGTAACCAAGAGAAATTGAGTTAGGTTTGATAATCCCCTTACCTTAAATCCCATTTTATTTCATCATTTTTCCACCTCCAGAGTAATAAAAATAGGATTATTAAAAAATATTTCCAAAATTGAATTATTTTCATTTTTTTTAAAAAAATTATTAATTATAAGTATTGGATTATATTTTATAACACTCTTTGTTGGAAGTGACTTGTTTTGATATCATATTTATCTTAAATTTTCTTTTTTGTTTTGATGCCTTTATTTTTGTTCAAGGTCATTTATGCATCCGTGAAATTAACTAAAAATGATTGAAATACATAAATTTATAAAATAATATATCATAAATATTTTTTTATAACCATACATAGGTTTGGAGATAATAAAAGGATTAGAAAAGTCCTCATTGGTGATTAACTAACCATCGATGAGACATTGATGAAAGAGTAGGAAAATAATGTTTAAATTTATATATTTTATAATTATGATAATTATATTAGGTTAAAATAATTAATATAATGTTTAAATAATTAAAAATTATTTTTATGATATTTTTTTGAAAGGAATTGAAAAAATAATCAATAGAAGATGAAATAGATATAATATTTGATAGAAAGTTTCTCTTTGGTTGGTGTAACTTCCCTTGTATGACACTAAAACTCCCTTGATGTTTGGAGTTGGTTTACTCTACAAAAAAACAAGGGTATTCAAATTTGATTGAGAGGGAGGATTTCGGTATAAATATGTATTTGTAAAGTGAATGAGGGTTGTTTTTCCAAGGGGAGTAAGATGGATGATTTATACATGAGGAGAAGGTTATTTTTAGAATAAAATATTAAATAAAATGTTATATCAATGGTAAGACAAGCCATAGTTAATTTTTTTACAATATAAAACATATATAAATATAATATGATGATTTAAAGACTTTAAAAACCTTTATAATTCTAATTTAATTATTATATTAAAAATTAAATTCGAAAAAAGAAAAAAATGTTATTTTAAGGAAACACTTTTGACTTCAGGTTTTTGAAAATATTTTTTAGGTTTGGAAATTATGTTTATTGTGTTGTAAGGAATTTTTTATTAAATTAAATATTATGTTTATGAAACTGAAGTTATATAAATTATTAGGTAACTATTACATCATGAATGATGTAATTTAAGAAACACTGGACATGAGAAAAACTGTATTTTTATTATTCATATTAAAATTGAATTACTTTATAAAAATTTTAACAAAATTCACCCTTCGAAAAAATTGATGTACTAAATTAAAAAATAATATTAATTTTATCCAAATAAATTTCTAACATAGGTAATTATAATTTTTAATATAAAAAATATGATTTTTACGAAATATATTAAAATACAGTTTATTATAAATGTTTCTATATTTTATTTGAGATTTTTAATCATGAAATTTATTTTTTATAATTATAATATTTCTATTTAATTATATCATTAATGATAAATATTATTTATATCACACTTTTTTATTTTAATTTTAAATGGTTATTCCAATGGTTGGGTTACTTTTTTCAATGGTCAAGTTACTATTATCAATGGTCATGTTACTATTCCAACCGTCACATTATTATTTCACCAATGACATTAATTTATATATATACCACTTAATTATTCCACTCAATATTCACTTTAATTCCTACCAAGGTTATATATTTTTATTTTCTAATATGTTAATTGGTTTACTATAATTTTTTCATTTCTATAGTGTTGGACGTAGGGGTGATGATTTTATCATATTAGTATGATCCACATTTTCCCATTTTACATTTTCCATTTTATATTTTATATTTTTTATACAATTATAATGTTTAGAATTTTCATTGGTTTCATAGATGACTTATTTAATAATTTACAATAATGAAATAATTTTTTTGTTTCATTGTGCGTTTTTTGTGTATAATAATTATATAATATAATATAACACACATTTAATTATGAAATATTTATTGCTAATAAACACAAAGGAATTACCGATAAACCCTTACATTTACTCCTGAATTCCATCTTTTCACTTTAACCTCATTTAAAATAAACATACCAATATTAATAACTTATTTCAAAACCTTATTCATATCAATTCCATTTTATAATCTTCATTTACAATTATTCATTACACATATATTATTTAATTATTTTTTTGTTCGTCATCATTATTTACTGATTTTGATTATTAAGTACATGTTTTACTATAGAAATGAAAATAATAATTATTTAATACTAATTTAATAATTAAAAGATTTGTTAAGGTTGTGTAATAATTATGTTCCAATTATTTATTAAGTCTTTTAATTATTTAATGGATGGTATGAGAATGGTTCGCAAGAACAGAATACATGAAAAACATGTTTCTTGTAATTTTACAATAAAAAAATTACTTTGTATTGTTTGTTTATTTTTAACACTTTAAATAACATAAATATTATAGTAATTTTTTTAATATCATATATAACTAGTATTAAAGTCATAATATTATTGGATTATTTTTTTCTAATCCTTTGATGATGTTGGGCCCATTATTGGTGGCCCATACTGCACATCAGGCCACAATTCCCATTGTTCAACCTATATCAATTTTCACTCTTTGTATGAGAGCTGACTAGAAATAAAAATAGGGAATTTTAGTAATTAAAAGTTGTTTGACATTGAACTATAGAAGTTATTACTTTGGTGATGGTGGTACTATAGATCTATACACTTTTGACCACTCGTTACTATATCATAGTGGTCATACCATATAGTTGGGGGCACTAATAATCTATCTTATATATAAACCCTTTTTGATATAATGTTTTTCTACTCTCTAAAACTGAGTTGTAGTTTTTTCTCTCCCCTGGATATAGTGAAGTGATTCTTCATCACGGTTCATGTACTGATTATTCCCATACCACATAGATCGTTGTGTCATATGTTCTTATTTTTTTTATTTTTTATCTCTTTCTCACTTTTACTCTCATTTATGCGAACATTCATCATTTTTTCCTATATTCATAAAATACATCCTCACTCATGTTTTAAATGCTAAAGATGGTATATCATTATTCATGTGGGTGGTTAAATCGACCAAGACAGGAACTTGTTGTACTCATTAATGAGTATGATTATACAGTTATATAAAATGAATATTATTTTTTTTGAACAATAACTAAATTAATATAACATAATTACATTTTATACTTATATTTATAAATATTTTTAATGAAAAGGTAATAGAAAATAATTATGTACAACTATGTACTTTCTTTGATGAATTATCTCCTTCTAAAAATGAGTTCCCTTTTTGTGAAGGATTTAGGATTTCTTCTTTAAAAAAAATACTACTTAACCTCTAATAAGTATTTAAGTGAATAAAATATATTATTATTCAATAGATAATTTAATGGTTTGAGTGTGTTTTTTGGGGTATATACGATCTTATTTTATAGGTGAAAATAAGGTATAATCCTTGGGATACCTAAGTTTTGTAAAGGTTAAAAATGGAATCACATGGGTATTAAGTGAGTTAGGTGAAGAAATTTTGGTGAGGCATTTATTTTAGACTCTCATACCTTAAAAAAACTTATTTAGAGCAATTTTATCATATAAATTAAACAACATTCAATCCATGTAAATTTACTCATTTTCAACTATTTTAATTTTTTATTATGGTAGTTAGTTTATTTACTAAAAATATATGTTAACCCATATTATACAATTTGTATATGATGATTAAAAATTTTGAATCTATTAAATCTATTTAAATTTATAAATATTTCAAATTTAACTCATACATTAAAATATAATTTTATAGAAAAAAACTATTTTTTAATAAAATTGATTATTTATACATTAAGTGTTCTTATTATTATTTTCTATTAATTACTAATTGAAATATGATTTAGTCTATTTTTTTGATATATAAGACATAAATTATAAATAATTCAATAATTGATGAATTTAGTATGTTTAGTTAGAGTAAATAACGCTAATAGAAATAATTCTTTGAAAATAACCCTTTTACCATTACTATTGTACGAAACATTTACCTAATTAAATTAGTTTTGTGTCTAAATGTAAAATCAATCCTACTAATAAATTAATAAATTTTTATTCTAAATAGAGAACCCATTTTATATGATTGAATTTATAAAATTGAGAAAAACAAGATTTATGATTAGAACATATAACACATAAAAAATATAAAAACATATTTTTAACGATAAAATGACATTAATATTATTATTAAGGTAATAATCCTTAAATGAAAGTAAAATTTTATATATATTTATATATTTGTATGTATGTATGTATGTATGTTTGTTTGTATGTATGTATATATATATATATGTATGTGTGTATGTATGTATGTTTGTTTGTTTGTATGTGTGTATGTATGTATGTATGTATGTATGTGTTTGTGTGTATGGATGTATGTATGTGTGCATGTATGTATGTATGTATGTATGTATGTATGTCTGTCTGTATGTATGTATGTATGTATTTATGTATGTATATATGTATGTATGTATGTATGTATGTATGTATGTATGTATGTATGCTTGTATGAATGCATGCATGTATGTATGTCTGTATGTATATATGTATGTATGTATGTATTTATGTATGTATGTATGTTTGTTTGTATGTAATACATATCCTTGAACTCACTTATTTCATGATTTCTTTGTCTATTAGTGGGACAGTGAGATTTTTTCTATAGATTATCTTGAAATTTTATTCTCATTAGGCACTCAGCAGCCTTTTAAAATTTAAATCATTTTCTTTTAGATATTATTTCATCTATTTATAATGGGTTCCCTCTTTTACCACTTTTCAAAAGAGTTATTCTTTTTTTATGTTCAATAAAGGTGTCTTGACCCTTGATCATTTAAAAAAAAGTATATCCTTAAACTCATTCTCAATAAAATAATCATTTTAATTTATTTAGTTACATATAAAAAACTATTTTTTAGAAAATAATGTTTTTAATGTAAAATCATCATTACTAACTAATTAATTATTAGTAAATTAATATTAATATAAAAAATACATTTTACCCACTTTAAAATTCCGAATATTTTAAATTTAGATTTAAAATAAAAATATATAATATATATAAAAAAATTATATTTAAATAAAATATATCTTACCCAACAAAAATTAAATTGGTTTTATTTATAGTTCCTAAATTATATATAAAATGTTATTAATATATTTTAATAATAATTTCTTAATTTTTTTTATAAATTTTATTTATATTATTATAGGAAAGTAATAAATTTAATAAAATACATATTTCATAAAAATAATCTTTAATATAAAAGGTATTTTTATAAATGAAGTAGTATCAATTAATTATATTAAATAATAATTTCGTTATTTCAAATAAATTATATAAAATTAAAATTTATGTTTTGATATCTAAAAAAACAATATGTATATTAACTATATATCAGTGATTCAAAAATAGTAACATGTTTACTAGTATTATACCCAATATCTATATAACCCTATTGTAACTATTCTATAACTGCTCTATCACCTCCATTACCTTCTATAAATTCATTCCATTATTTATTCAAAATGAACACTTCATATTCGTTTAATTTTCATTTTGGATTTCACAACATGTATTCTACTTTAATTTTGTTTTCTATCCTTGTATGTTAAGTTGTAATAATGGTGATTCATAAGAGTGAAGTTGATATAGGTATTCTTCTAGTTGTAACTGAATTAATCCTTTAAATTATTCATACCCTTTTAATATATGCACTATTGATAGATGTAATCATCCATGGTATGTGATAATTCATAATATGTAATACTAATTTTCATATAATTTTTTTAATGATCCCCTATAAAAGAAGGAAGATTTATTATTTTGATTCATATATTGTTTGAGTTATTTACTAATAAAATTTAATTATTTTGAATGAATATAAAAACTTATTTTAGAATTATAGACATATAATTTATGGAATTAAATTTTATCATAAAAACATGTTTGTTACAATACAACCCTAAAAAGATGAAACAAAACCCTATTAGTATCTACGATGAACTATTGTGATGTCCAAAAATAATGATTCTTCTCCTCATGAATGGTGGAAGGGGTATATTATTAATCATGTGCAGTAGTGACCAACGTTTTGGGATTTATAGGGATTATCACTGATTTTTTAGTATCCTAATATTTGACCACCATGATCTCATCTTCTCGTAAAAAGAATTCATAAATACCTCCCAATGCATAAATATTTTTTATTTCTCTATATTCCCTATCTTAAAGAGGAAAAAAATTTCAATAAATTTTAGGTCCCCCATGAAATATAGGTGTGAGGATGACTCAAAAAACTCCAAGGTGTATATCTAGGTGATAATGTATCCCCCACCCATGAGTGTCCCTTTATAATTTTTTTCCAAAACTTTTAAATATATGGAAAACATCATACCCATATTGATGGATGAACCCTTAAGAATGGTGTACAATATTAGGACCTCCAAAAGTTTCAACATTCCTTTTGTGTCACCCATAGCTGGCAACACATGGGAAAGAGACCAATAGATAATCATATTAAGGGGTCCCTAATATGAGTAATCTTAATGGTTTTGGGGTCATGTTTTCATTATAGGTATATAGATATCCTAGTCCACCTATACAAAATTAGTATAGTTATCCTAGTCAATAGATCAATAATATTAAGTATAATATATTTTTATATCAAATATTTCCCAAAATTAGTATTGTAGATTCACACAACATCACTAAACTCAATCAATGGAAAGCTCCACTTTCTCTATCCTAGACAGAGAGTAACATCAACCAATGTTATCATAATTGCGGCTATAAACTATAGCAACAGCTCCTAAAAACCATTTTCTAGGACATTTAATATGTGATCAATGTTTATATACAAGATATCCTCTATAAAATCATCTTCCATATTAAGAAACATTATTCTACCCATGTCTATTCTCTTTTTTTCAGTTGTTTTTTGAGTCAAATGATTATTTATAACTATTTATCATTCCTTTATGTTTTTTAAATCACAAACACATTTCCATAATAATTATTTCTATCAATAAAGAATTATATATGCATTTTATTTAATATTTTTAATGTTAACTATAACATTTTATTTTCCTTAAGTCAAAAGAATAAACCAGATTTGTAATAAAATGTAGAATCATGTGATTTCACAATTTCAATTTTCTCAGAATTATGATTCAAATTTTATCTTTATCAATTCAAATTTATTCATATTTATTAATCATATTCTCTTAAAAACTCAATTTTATTTTCTGTTTCTCAATTATGAATCACATATTAAAATCTAATCAGATTCATCTTCTCAATTATGAATTGTCTGGAATTGTGATTCTGATTATCTCAATATTGAGAATATGATTCACTTCATTAATTATGAATCATATAATATTTTGAATCACAATCACACTTCCTTAAATTATGATTCACTCAAAAAATTGTATCTAATTCATAGTTTCTAAATTCCAAAACAACTAATTTTCTGAATATGATTCTCATATCTTCAATACTGGTTCTCAATTATTTCCAAATCTGATTTTATATATTTTTTAATAATTATATCGTTTCATTTTAAATAGTTTTTTATAACTTTTTAGGTACATTATACCTTTCCCCATTCCATTTTTAATATCCCAAAGGGGGTAATAATGTTCTAAAAAGAATATTAGTTTAAAGAGTAAATTGATTAAAGAACACATCCTTAAAGTAAGAGGGAGATATTTTATTTAGAAAGGTTGAAAGTATATAAAGTTAGAATACAATCCTTATGGGGATTTCATGACCTAATGGGGAGTTAATTTTATTAATCATAATTGATAATCTAAAAGGGATTTATGTTTTCCTTTTAAATTTAAATAATAGCTCTTTCAGTTTTAATATTATTTTTTAAAATTTATTTCTTGCACCTTAAAAAAGGGGGATTTATTGCCTTTTGTCATTATATTATGTTTGGGAAATCACAAACACATTTCCTTAATAAGTATTTCTTTCTATAAGGAAATCTATATTCATGTTATTTAATCTTTTTATAGTTAATTCAAACATTTTATTTTCCTTATGAAAAAACAATAAGTTGGATCCTTAATGAAATGTGGAATCCATTTCTTTTTCAATACTAATTTTATCATAATTATGATTCTAATTTTATGTTTCTCAATTATTATTATCTTAAAATATTTAATTCATTTCCTTTTTCGTAATTCCAAATCATGCATAAAATCAAATCTGATTCATATTTTTCAATTCTGAATCTTCCAAAATTTGGATTTCAATTCTCTCAATTGTGTAATTCTAATTCTGTAATATTTTAGAATATGATTCACTTCCTCAATTATAAATAATCCAAAATTTTGAATCTGATTCTCATATCCTTAAATTATTTTTCACTGAAAAATTTGAATCTTATTCATGGTTTCTAAATTCCAAAATTTCTAATTTTCAGAATCGGATTCTCATTTCTTAGATTCTAATTTTTAATTATTTATAGATATGATTTTAAATATTTCTTAATGATTTATATTTTGTTTTAAAAACATTTTTTAAAACATTCTTGAGGTTATGATATTTCTTTACTGAAATATTTTATATCTTTTTTAAAGATGATATGTTTCCCTTAACATAATGTTTTATATAAACAGATCCATACATACTTAAAGTTTCTCATGATATTTTGTTATATTAAATAATTTTGAATAATCTATTATTATATGAATGTTTTAAGTGATATTCGTACAGGTCCCTCTAAAAGTTTATGAAAAATATGACCATTAGAGGAAATTTTTACTGTTGGATATCTCGCCTATAAATACCCAATCATTTGAACATGTGTAGTGTTGTGATATTTTGGTAGAAATTTACTCTACGAGAGCTCTATCAAAATTGATTCATGTGAATTCCTTGAAGAGTTTATATTATAAAAATATTCTTCCACATAATTTAGTCTTCAACAAGTTTTTTTCTACTTTGTACGATTCTAATTTTTTTTTCTAACATAAAGGGCTTCCATGCTGAAGGAAGACAGAGGTTCTAATTATCTGCTTAATCGAGTGATTTTTGTTGAAGGTAGAAAGAGGTACCGATCACCTTACCAATCAAAGGATTGAGTGGATAGTAAGACAGATACCAATCTTTATATCAATTTCTTACCCTAGTGTGGGTAATATAAACATTATTGAAATTATAAATCAAGGGAAATTTATTCATGGTGTTTTGGATGCCCTACCCCTTGGGTTAAAATATTTTTACTCTTTTATATGTACATTGAATTTATATTGTAATTTGTAACAATAAGATAGTGTTTATAATACGTTATCCTTTGTTTTAACATTGAAATATTATTATATATTCTTTAAGGTATAATCTTTTTTAACTGTACCAGTGTACTTATTTCATTTCACGTCTTTATTAAACAAAATCAGTTTTCCATAACTTTACTAAAGAGGTTTTAAGTGAATCTAATTTGTTTGATGTTGTTAAAAAATGATTCCTTAAGGATAAAAATGAATTTTTTTAAACTTTCAGTCCCCACCCCCCTCATGTATTTGAGTTTCTACCACTTATATATAGATCGTACATGGCCTTCATCTACAGTGTGAAAAATCAGTGTGGATGTTTCGATTCACTAAACTTATAGAAAGAATGAAGATTTTTTTTATTTAATCCTCTCTATATGAATAATTAAGAGTGTAATGGGGGGATTAAGGAGAGATGATGTAAGGTTTATGGTTAGGTGAGGATACTCTAGTTTTCTGGCACATTGGTGATCATGCTTGGATACTAGGTTGGCATTTAGAATGAGGTAATTTTTCATAGAGTTTTAGCATGATGGTATTGAGTTTAGTCATAGAAAATGGTTATATGGATCATATTGAATGGATAAATGGTTTTTAATGAAATATTAATAGGGAAATAGAGAGTCTATATGGTTTCATTTTGGGAAAATGGAAGGGAATTTTAGATGAATCAATAAGGAAAGAAAAATGGTTAGGGTTTGGGGAAAGATGGAAGGTTTTGGGAAATGGTGAATATTTTGTGAAATATGGATGATTTAAAATTAAAATATCAAGATCATGAAATTTTTTAATTGGATAGTAGATATTTTAGATACTAGGGTGAAAGTGGGGTGAACTTTTAAAAGGAGCACATATCATGGGAGAGTTGAATATATCATTGTGTCTTAGCGCTAGCATTGAATTTTTTATCCAATTATTATTCAGACTTGTGATTATTTACTTCTTAGGATTACCATAAAATAAATAATTCCATAAATTATCTAGCTCATGATATATGAAATCTCACATGGTAGTCCACAACCATCATGGTGTGATGACTTGATTGCATCCTCTGGTTGTACTATTGTTTTCTACTCTAAACTCATTATAAAATGAGTCTATTTAACTATTACATGACCAAATTTATAATTTATGAGTTTTCTATTTAGGAACGTAACTCATAATGTGATGGGATACCATGAAAATTTAGTATATATAGGTTCTAAATCCATTCCCCATTCAGATCATGGAAAATATATTCATGCCATGAGCTATGTTTTTTCGATATATATCCACAGTGTGGATATATAGTTGCATTAGGATCTTCTAAGGACACACTAAATCCATCTCTGCTTTTAAGGAATATCCTTTGAGGATCCAACAAGAGATTATTAGAGAATTACCAGAGTCTATAACACTATATTAACTCCTAACCAAATCTAAAATAATATAAATTTTATAATAAGTAAATATACCATAGTTACCACCATGTTAATTATTCATTTTATATTGTGAGATAGACATACCACTAAACTTAAATAAAACATTAAATATTGAACAAAAAATTATTAAAACAAATACATTTAATGATTTAATTCATGTGAATTTACACTGAATAGAGGCTTATTTTATTTCTGAATCTATCAAAAACCATGTAGATAACCGATAACCACCATTAAAGATCCCTACCATCATGATTTCAACATCCCTATAAATAATTCTAACCATGAGATAAAAAATAATACCTTATCTCTAATAAAAAATGTTTGATGATTGATGTATTGTTCATTCTTGTTCTTAGTATTTTCCTTATATATATTTCAGTTTTTATATGCTTTCCTTCTATGTTACTGTAAATCATCCATTAATAATAGTATCTTCTCTCTAGGTTATTGTGAATCCATGTTCATTCTTATCATAATCCAATATGATTGGTTTTCATGATCCACATGTATATCGAATGGTTTTTTGTAGATGACCTTGAAAGAAGATGTTCCAATTAATGATTTATACGAATCTTTGTACACCTATAATGAATCATCTATCATCTTTCTTCAATCCTTCCTAGTTTATTTGATTGTATTCTCTAGGATTTAATTGATTTATCAATTGGAAAACTCCACTTTCACAGTTCATTGTGTATGTTAAGGTTCTTTTTTTGTATCTAACATTATTCTTATCAATATATCACCTATTTAAGTTATTATTGAAGTCAATACCATGATTACTATTGAGTAATCTAAGAATTACAAACCAAGAAAAATATTTCTAGTTTAAGAATTATATGACCACATTGGTTGTATTATTTTATGTAGCTATATATTCTAACCATTTGAAGATATAATCCACAAAAACTATAATGTAATTTTTCTTAAAAATAATTGAGGTGTCTCTTGAAATGAGTTCACTATATTTTTAATACCTTGAAATTAATAATAGGGATATGTAGAATATCATTCCTTGTTCTAATATTTCATATCCACTATAACCAATCATAGCATTTTACAAATTTTTTCAATATTGGTGAAGTGTGGTACAAAATAATCCTCTTTGTAGGATATTAATCACTATTCTAATTGTTCCATTGTGTCCTCTGATTGGGAATTAGTGATACAATTTCATCAAAATTTTAATTTCAGTTTTGAGTAAAATCGTTTGTATTAGGCTATATCCACATTTTTTTAAATAAGAGCAGATCATCCTAGAAATAGTACATTGTGTATGAGAGAAATCTATTAATTTGATTGTAAAAAAATGATGGTAAAGAGTCCCATTGGAAAATAAAATATTCTATCCAGAAAGCATGGGTGATCATTTAGATCAATATAAAGGAGTGTTTCATCTTGCAACTCATCTGTAATATAAAGTTCTTCCTCCTCCCAGACATGTGGTAGTAGAGTCCTTTATATGTGATCTACCACGAAATTCCATGATCATTTCTTATACTTGATTGCAATGATAAATTCTTTTATAATATGAATATATTAAATCAACCTCATTTTTTCATCCTTCTTTTTCAACAATTAACATAATTTATCATGACCGATTTAAAACCCACCTTGGAGAGTACAACTTGCAGTCTTCATTTATCAAAAGAAAACACCATGGAAAGAAGTTCCATATCTTTAGTTTTGTATTTAATTTAATCATTATTTAGCAGATTAATTTCATAATATATGGGTTAATCTATATGATCAACCCGTCATTTCATTAAAAATCCCACGGAGAAACCAGTCTCATCACACATAATCTCGAAATCATTTTTCTATTTCGAAGATATAATAAGAATGGTTTCTAATATATTCCTTTATAAATTATTCAATTTTTATTTTAATGATAGATAACAACATAATGGATCATCCTTCACTGAAATATGATTCATAAGCCAATTTATCATGAATAAATCATTAATATAATGTCGGTGGAATCCTATATGTCAAAGAAACCTTTTGATCCCCTTTATCATAGTCATCACAAGATGCTATTTTATCACAATTATGATTATATTATCAAACATAATTCCCTTCATTGAAATTATATACCCTTTTATAAAACTTCCATATACAATTAAATGAAACTTCATCTAGTTTAGTACCAATAATTTTTCTTGGATATTTTGAGAACTGAATCTAGGTTGTTAAAGAACTCTTTAAATGATATCTAATATACAAAAAACTCATCTATAAATATCTCTAAAAAATATATTTTTATATCATGGAATATATATGGCATAAACCATTATAACATAACTGATTCATTTCAAATTAAGAATGACATGTGATAATAAAATAAATTACCATATGATTAAGTGGACTTGAACTTTAATTGATTATCTGCATCCAGTGGTATTTTGATATAACTAGAGTATCCATTAGGGAAATAATAGAACTCATACATGATCATTATTTACATCATCAAATTCATGAAAGATATTGTAAAAAAAAATTATATATCTTCATTTAAATTTCTACAGTCTACACATACTCTCTAGCTCATAGTTTTTCTTAGTATAATAAGCTCAATTTCTCTAATCATTACAACTATTAGGAATTATTTCATAGGAAATACTTGAAATGGGTCAAAAAATTTACAATTTGATATTGAAATATTATTGTTTAATATAATATGTGATGTATGTTATCCTTGACCACTTATTTCATCATTAGTGTGAGTCTTATTTTGGATGATGAATTGATTTAATACCTTCTTATATTAAAATTTTTTAATGAACAAAAGTTTGGTTGAATCCATTAATATAAGTGATCCCCTATGAAATTTTTTGTTTTTTTACTTCAAGAAAACTAGTATATGATTCTCCTACTCCATTATAAAATATCAATTTATGATCAAAGGTAAGGTTTCCTTGACTCCCAAAAATTTATAGCTTAGTGAAATTGGTAGATACTTTAACACAAGTATCAGTGTCATGATGATTAAATGAGTTAAATCTAAATAATAGTCCCTATACATAGTTTATGTACATTTTACACTTTTAGTTCTATTTTTGTCATCATCATTGGACTACTCCTCGTGTTCTTCCACCATCTCAACAATGAGATTTATCATATTCTCATCCTATTATTCATGTAAAATCATCAATGATGTTCAATTTAGTTCTTGTTATTCAATAATAAATATAAATTAATAACATTTTAAATTTTTTATTTAGATATATTTTGGAAAAAAATCCCTCAAGTTGTACTCTCAGTTTTTTTGGAGTGGTTGTGTTTGTTGACAAAGCCAGATGACTGCAAATTATTTTTATCGGTGTTTTATGAAGACATGTTTTTAAGGTGGCATGGTTTCCCAGTGATTACCAAACTGTTGGGCCTCAAAATCAAGAGTTTGATGTTATCAATGGATGGATTTATTTATAAGAGTTAAATTTATGAATAATGTTGAAGAAAATAAGAAAAGGATGAGAACCACATACCACAATTCACAGATCGTGTACCATGTTCTGGGAACGTTACATGGAGTGGTGGGAAGGATACGCCAGGTGGTTCGTGAAACCAAAAATGGTTTGAAGTGGAAGGAAGTGTTGTACTTGGATGTCTTGATGTCGACGGAGGAGATTGATCATGTAGGAACACATATACTATGCAGACTGAATAATAAAAATGGGTCACAGTTGTAGAAGGATCGGTATGTGGTGGAGGTTGAATTGAAGAATTCGAAAATATTAGATTATTGGATTTTTCAAATATCATTTCCTATATATGAATCACTAATCCCACTAATTACAATTGAGACAAAAAAAATTATAGAACATATTTTTTGGTCTGAGAATTTGGCAATGTCTGATGGTGGTTTTTGCAGAAGTAACTATGACGAAGGTGTTTGCAATGATTCATAACCCACAAAGGAAGTCTGGTACATGGAGGAGGAAGTCTGGTACTCAAAAGGATTTGACTATGTATGCGGAGGAGGAATCATCCATACACAAGAGGGAAAGTTATGAAAGTTGTACGTATAGGGGAATATCTGGTACACGAAAGAGAATATACTCTGGGAACAGAGATCCATTCGTGGAAAGAAGACAATTCATAGAGGTGGATCAAAGGAAGCAGTATGAGGATGTGATAGCAGTTCATAGAAGATTCAGTTGTATGTGGAGTGGGTGGTCCACATACATTTCCCAGTACACTATATGCAGATGAGTCAGGTGGTTCTCGAAACACACTAGTGATCTTTAAAAAGCACACAATCAGTTTCCAAATGTATTTTTCCAGTATCTAACAATATCCGGAAAGGTGTAATTCATCTACGGGAAAAAAGAAACTTCAATAGATCATCTACCTATATAAGAGGATGTATGAATTCTTGCAAATCATGGGACCTATATGTCCATAAACTATGTTTTACCTACAAGTATATATATTGTGAGTGGATTCCTTTCTAAGAGTAGTGAGCGAAAGAAGAGGAAGACGGTGACTCTTTCCACCAGTTGTGATCCAAAGAATGAGGGAAAAGGAGTGACCTTTGGGAATGCATTGAGAAGACCCTAAACCTTATAAAGGTAGTGATCCTTGTCATAGAAGTTTTAGACCAAACATTGTACTCATTTCTTGCAGTGAGCCCTTGTGAATTTGGTACATCATCACATTGTCATTGTATGCTCATTGGATGTAGATCACTAAGGGTGAACCAAGTAAAAATCATTGTGGCATGTGCATGATTTCATATCTGTTCATATATTTCTATGGGAGGAAGATAGAATTGAGTTTTTTCTAACAGCGAAAAAAGATCTAAATGAGATATTGTTTTAATCTATCATACCCTAATTCACCCCCTCCCCCCTCCCCCCTCTTATTGTATTCGACCTAGTGGACCAAAAAATTTGTATCAAAAGGAAATGTTTAAAGTATGTCGTTTTCTCTCAAGAAGAATTAATGGAGGTGGTCAATTATAAAAGAATTTTGATCATTGATGGAAATAGTTTTCAATTATGGAAGAATAAAATACAGCACCACTTCTGATTAGTGTGGATGGATGTCATCACAACATCTACGCATGGAATATAAGCTGACATTAATAGCGACTCATTATTAGAATATGAAATAAGAGACTTCGATATTGATTCTAAAAGGATCAATGCTTTTGGGGGAGCCCTATAAAATGTAGTTTATATGAAGGTGATGTCCTATAAAAAATCACATGCAATGTGCGAAAAATGTTGAATGTTTATGAGGGTGACTCAATAGTTCGAGAAGAAAAGCTATAGGTTCTATGGAACAAGTATGAGGATATAATAATGAATCCCAATAAGACTACTGATGAATTCTTCTACATGATAAATATTACTGTGAAATGCATGTGGGTTCATGGAGAATTCATTGAAGATATAAATATTGTGAAATGTATCATGAGGAAAATTCCACCGAGATTCAGTCCGAAAGTTTCAGTCTTGGAAGACAAAGACCAAAAAGAGTTAACACTAGATAACCTACACAATGCCCTTGTATCTTACGATATGAGAAACAATGATAAAAATGTAGTGGAAAAGGGGAAATCTAAGGGAGTGGAATTTAAGGACATGTAGAATCTCTATGTTGAAGTTAGTCCTAAGGAGGAAAATATAGATGATGTCATGTCATTTCTCTCCTCTAATCTGCAAATGGGAAAGGGGAATTTCAAAGGTAAACTTCTATTTTTATTCATTCGATGCAGAAAGATTGGGAATTTTTCAGCAAAGTGTCCTAAGACATTTTTAATGATGAAAATGAAGAAAATGATGAAATTACCCAGAAGAAGAATTAATCAAATGAGAAATATAGGAGATGTTCAAGTAGAAAGTCCTTCAAAAAGGAGAATCTTCTTTCAAAATAGGATGAATGTTTAGAGGAATATAAGGGAGAAGAGTTAGAGGATTTCAAGGATTATAAAATAGATGCTCTTGTGGTTTTTTTCAGAAATACATTAACAAGAGAAGAAAGAAACAATTAAGAAAGATAAATTAAAGGAAGAGTTTGTCTTCATGTGGAATTAGAATCTTCCCTTGAAGAGGTAGATATTTTGAGATAAAAAAAAAAAAGAAATCTTACAATGTGGTTCATGATTCCAAACTTTTTATGTAGTAGCAGGAAGAAGAGAATTCTGATCTGATGTAGAAATTGAAAAGATGAGGTCTTCAATGCCAGAAAGCTCTAGAAAATGTGGTTGGGTACAAAATAAAAATTAAATAACAGAAAATTGAAATTGATAGTATGAATGAAACTGTAAATGATCAAATAAAAATTATAGAACAACTAGAAGAGTAAGTCATAAATATGACACGAAAAAAAGAAGATCAAAACAAATAGTTAACTCTCAGTTCAACATCAGGAAATAAGATCATATAGGAAATAGAGAATATTAGATTTGAGAATAGTGGTCCATTATACTAGAAGATTCAAAAAATTATGAATGAAAAGTTTGGTAGTTAGTTTTCTCTAAAATAGAGATCAGTTATAGTTCAAGACATACCACAAGAACCTACTCCAAGATTGAAGATTGATTTGGGTATGAACAAGAATTTAAAGATTATGAGAACCCAAGGCACAACTAGTGGTGCATTATTACCACATTGGAATATAACTCACACAAGAAGCTATTGTTGAGGTAAGATGGGACACTCTCAAAATGTATGTTCCATAACGAAGATGTACCAATGGAAACAATAACAACAGAAGAGGTCATATAGAGCTCAAAATTCTAGGTTATCATTTTATTTTCATTGTTTCAGGTGTAAAGGACTCGGACATATGGCAAGATATTTCACATCAACAATGTAGAGGAATGTGCCAAGGCATACTGAATTTTTTCATAAGAAGAAACTAAATGTAACTTCAAGAGAACTGAAAATTCAAAATCAATTAAATATTTTAAGGTCAGAGATGGGTTGTCACATAATGAGAAATATCAAGATTATCATTCCATGTCATATATGAATTCAAATAATTATCTCAAAAATAAAATGGAAGATCATGCATTGGTTGTAGAAATTGTGTTTAAGGCATCAGATTGCACTAGGATATGGATCATTTATAATTGATGCACATCCCACATGATGGGAAATAAGGATCTAGTGACCAGAATCAGGTATTATAAGGAAGGTACTGTAATATTTGTAAATGATGATGGTTTGAAAATTATTGGTTTAGGAAAAGCCTTGTTTGGAGGAAAATACATGAGACGGTCAGATTTATTGGTTGTTGAGTATATTAGTCACAACTTCCTTAGTGTCATTAAATTGTGTTGTTTAGGGCATGCCATTACTATTTCCATGAAACTATGTATCAAGGAAATGAATAGTGTGGTTGTGTTTCAAGTAATACATTCAAAAGGAAATCTATACCACTTAAGTGGAGAAGATGATATGTGATTTTTTTCCAAGAATGAAGAACGAAAGATATGACATAGGCATCCTGGCCACACAATCCAAGGTTACATGGAAGATCTGGTGAAATATGATACAACTTGAAATATCCCTACTTTATCAAGTGATCATACTCATACATGTGATTACTATCAACTAGGGAAGATCATTCGATTGATATATAAGAAAAAGAAGAAAAAGTCAACAAGATTTCTTGAGTTGGTGCATATTGATGTGTGTAGGCCAATTTCAATGAGGGATATTTATTTGAGAAGATATTAGGTTCTATTCATTGATGAATATAACATAACTACATGGGTTTCAATAATCACTAAAAAATATGAAGTGTTTAGTTGCATTACATGATATCAACGGGAATGTGAAAAGCTTATTGGTTAGAAAACCCAGAAAATTCAAACAGATAATGGAATAGAGTTCACATATGACCAAGTGGATAATAATATATTCTGTTGTGGAGTTCTTACTACTAAAACTTGATTATCTCCAAAATCATGGGATAATGAATCAGGTTTTATCCGTAATAACTCCATAGCCGAATGGATTATTTGATAGAAGAATCTCTATTTTCAATAATATGGGAAGAAGATTGCTCATTGAAAAAGAACTTCTAGAGAAATTTTGGAAAGAAGTAGTAATTAAAATAGTATACACTTCAAATATATATTTAAATTTTCCAAAATAGGATAATATTCCATAAGAGTTATAGTATAGAAAGAATCCATCATTTAAGTACATTAGAATATTCAGAGGTAATTGATTCATTCTCAATAAGGAGAAAAATAGAAAATTTGAATCTCATGGTGATGAAGGGATATTTCTTGGTTACTCAAAGAAAAGAAAATCATATAAATTCTTTCATAAGCAGATATGAAATACAGTTGAAAGCCATGATATGAATATAGTAGAAAATGAACAAAATCATTAGAAAATACATGATCATACTTATGAGGATAGTGATGATGAGATGAACAGATTAAGAGACACTCCATCTCCAGAGGATGACTAATAAGAAGACTCAGATGATGAGAATAAATTAGTGTCTACCCAGAGACTAGCGAGAAGATCTAAAATTGATAGACAGAACATAATTACTGATCAGATAGCAGTAGTGCAGACAAGGAGGATGAAGACTATTAATCAAGCATCATATATATCACGGGTGGAACATAATTGTTTTGATGAAGAAGCTGGAGATGAGAACTGAGTTCAATCCATGAATGAAGAGATTATACAAATAGAGATGAATCAACCATGGGAGATTGTTTCAAGACTAGTAGGCAAGAGTGTCAAAAGAACAATATGGGTATTCCTCAAAAAAATGAATGAATATGATGTTGTGAATAAAAACAAAGCATGCCTGGTGTGGAAAGGGTAATTTGAAATAGAGGTTATTGATTTTTATGAGACATTTTCACCTGTGGCATGGATGGAAACAATCATATTATTCAAGGTCATTGCAGTGCAACAAAATCTCAATGTTTTATAGATGGATGTCAAGAAAGTATTTATGAATGGAGTTCTATAAGAAGAATTATACATTAAGAAACTAGATGGTTTTCTCATCCATGATTATGAGAACATGTTATTTTGTCTAAAAAAGGGATTTAAACCGTTTGAAGCAAGCACCAAGAGAAAGGTATCGATGGCTTGACCAATATCTAAAGAATCTCGGTTTTTAGCATGATGTAGCTGATTAAAATATGTATTTCATCAATGGAAATATTCAATGGTTAATGGATCTGGTTTATGTTGATGAAATAATATTTGGTCGATCAAACAAAGTGCAATGCAGACAGTTTTCTGAATTCATGAAAAGAGAGTGTAAAATTTTGATGATTGGTTAGATCAAAATTTTCCTTATCCTACAAGAAACATAAGGAAGGAATGTCACTTTTATTTCGAAATATATATATTCCAAGGAGGTTTTGAGAGAGTTTGGAATGGATAATTCCAAATAAATGAAGACTCCAGTTGCTACCCAGTTGAAACTATCATGGGATAATGAAGGCAGGGTTGTTAATATAATAGGATATTGGAAAATCATTGTAAGTTTGTTGTACCTCACATCAACAAGGCCTTATATTATTTTTTTTCATTCCAAGAAGAATGGTTTCAAATCAATACAAAGGAGATAAACATGCTTGCATTGAAAAGAATAACTTGGTATATAAAGGGAATATGGGATTTCAGTTTAATGTATAATGGAAAAACTCAACCACATTTGTTGGGATATACAGATGTTGATTGGGCTGGATCAGTAAATGATGGGAAATCTACATCAGGAGGTACCTTTTATCTTGGAGGATTTTTTATTTATTTTTTGAGAAAGAATCAAAATTGCATTTCATTAAGCACCGTAGAAGTTGAATGTATTACAGCTACTCCAACCAACACGCAATTATTTTGGATGAAGCAACAACTGAATTATATTGGAATTGAAGTGAAATCTCCGATCATAATCTATTGTGATATTTCAAGTGCAATAAATATTTTCCAAAATATAGTCCATCACTCAAGGACAAAGAGAATTTAAATAAAATTACATTTTATCAAGGAAAACATGGAGCAAGGTCTTGTAAAGATGGAGTATGTTCTTACAAAACAACAAGATGAATATATTTTTACGAAGGCCATACCCAAAGAATAATTTGAAAGGAATCCACTAGATTTGTGAGTATAGTTGACCTCCCACACACAAAAAAGTGTGGGTGTGGGACCCCCTATTTTCGAGACATGATTTATTTTTCCAAAATGCACTTATATGTGTTCTTTAACCTATTGAAGAAAACCTTGAAGTACCCATTCGGGTTTGTTGACAAAGGGGGGGAATGTGTTACTATTTCAGTGGGATTAAATCCATGGGGAGAAGCTGTTAAGTGGAGTAGCGGGATAGGGGGAGTTAAATTTGATATGATTCAATTTGAAGGAGAAATAATATATTAAAATTATTAAATATGATGATTCTAGAAGTGATCGATCAAATATTAGATATCACGATGACTGAGGTTTGTGATGAATATAGTTCATTGGTATCAGTGTATCGGTATGACATCCTAAATTATTGATTACCAATGAAGAGATTCATTAGTGAAATTTTAATTATACTATTGTTTCTCTTGTTGAGCATGGCTCATGTGATCATAGAGTATGTGTGGAGTAAATCATTGATTGTTATCTTAATCGCATGAAGCAAATACTGGATGAAGTTGGAGGGAGTGTTAATGAGGTATCAAAATGTATAACATAGTAATGAGAAGAGTTGTCAATAAACCCAAAGGGGTATATTGTTAGTAAAATTCCCAAAATGTTTTTTCTAGGTACTTTTTTGGATATTCTTGTGTTTGTTGGAAAATCCAAATAACCAAAAATGAGTATGGTTGGTGTTTTCCAAAGATAGGTTTTTATGGTGGCGCAATTTCCTAGTGTTTTCCGTATTTTTTGGCCACAAAATTGTGAGTTTGATGTTAGAAAAGGAAGGATTTATTCATAAGAGTGAAATGTATAAAAAATGTTGAAGAAAATAGGGAAAGGAATTGAACTACGTACCACAATTCATGGATGATGTACCATATTCTGGGAACAGTACAGGAAGCGGTGGGAATGGTATGTCGGGGTGCTTCGAGAAATGGAAAATGGTTCACAGTGTAAAGTTATGTGGTACGTGGATGGCATGATATCGGTGGAGGAGATCAAATGCACAGGAGCAAATACATTACACTGATCGGATAGGAAAAACGGTTCGTAGGTGGCTTGCGGTTCACAGTGGTAGAAGTATCGATATACGGTGGGGGCTAAAACGAAGATTTGGTAAATTTTAGATTAGCATATTTTGAGGATATCATTGACTATATAATAATTTATATTCCCACCGATTATTGTTGAGACTGAATATCATTAGAGAACATATTTTGTGATCTAGGAATTCATAAATTTCCAAAATTGGTTCACATAGATATAATTCTGTCGAAGGTGTTTGTTGAGATTTTTAACCACTAAAGGAAGTCTTGTACGCAGAGGATGAAGTCTAGTACATGGAAGGATTTGAATCAGTTTTCATATGAGTAATCACTGGTATGTGATAGGGAGAGTTCTAAAAGTGGTGCGTGGAGGGGGATCTCTGGTACGAGGAAGAGATGATAGTCTACAAATAGAGAACAGTTTACAGACAGAGGGCAGTTCACAGAGGCAGAACGAAAGAAGCGGTATGTGGAGGAGAAAGTGGTTTGTAAAAGAGGCCATTTTATGTAGTACGGGTGGTCTAAATACCATTCATGGTACACAATATGTGGATGTGGTAGGTGGTTCATGAAACACACTTTGGAGATAGAAAAAGCTTATAATCAGTTTGCAAATGTATTTTTCTTCTAACTAACAATATCTAGGATGGTGGAATTCATCTATAGGTAAAAAATGAAAATCAACAAAACAAATACCTATAGTTGAGGAAGTATAAATTCATATAAATAAAGGTACCTACAAGTCCATAAACTATGTTTGACCTATAATTCTTTTAACTGTTATTGGATTTCGTTCTAAAATTAGTGAGCAAAGGGAGAGGAAGAGAAAGACTGTTTCCACCAGCAGTGAGCCATAAAAAGAGTCATAGGGAGTGGCCCTTGGGAATATAGTGAGAAGAACCCAAAATTTGTAAAGGAAGTGAGACCAGGGATAGAGGGTCTAGCCAAAACATTGTACTCATTTTTGGAAGTGATCTTTAGTGAATTTGGTACATCAGCACATTGTCGTTGTATGCTCCTTGGATATAGCCTAGTGAGTGTAAAACAAGTAAAAATCACTTTATCATGTGAATGATTTCATATTTGTTTCATATATTTATATGGGAATAAGAGAGAAATTGGTTTTTTTACAACAAAACCTTATCTGAATGATAGAAAGTTTAAATCTGTCATGACCTGATTCACCCACCCCCTCTTAGGGTAATGAACCTAGTGGACCTAACACTAATAAACATTCATAAAATAAAAAAACTAATCTTAAATAACTCAAAGATATGTATTAAATAATTAATATTTATAACACATTCTGAGTGGTTAAAAATAGTCTTTCCAGAATGATGGGAACATCCACTTATTTTTCCATTTCTAGGATCAATAATTCAGTAGGAAAACAATTTCCATAATTTAATACGAAAGTAATCAAGGGTCTACCAGAGGTATTTCATTGATCAATAATCAAGCCATAATTATACTACTATTATCTATGGTTCATCAAATATATTCTTTTAAAATATACTAATAAGTATAAGGATTAAGTTGGGCCCCATATCACATAGTTATTTTTAAAAGGTACATGATCAAATGGTTCAAGGGATCCAAAAGCGCCCTAGACCCCTCCTCTTCAGTGGGATATTCCATTATATGCACACTAATAATTATTTAATAAGATAAATCACTTCATAATATTTTAGATTCCACTTAATGTAAGAAACTCATTTATAAATTTTATATAATTTAATAATTTAAAACATTATTCACTGAAAGTAATACTAATATAAATCTACTGGAAAATGTCTAGAAATTTTTTTTGTATTGAGCTACTGATTTACCTTGTTGCGTCCATATCTGGAATGGAAATGGGGTTTATAGTGTGTTAGTTTCCTCTATACTTCATATCTTTATTATTCTTGATTCTAGGGGGTAACTCCACTTTCATACTCATCTTCATTCCTATAAGTAATTTATTTGGGTTCATTAAAAACTTATATTACCACTCTTTCCTTCTCTGGTTATTTCTTTCACTCCTTATTTTCATCAACATCTTATTAATTATCGTATAATTTATAATCATTCTCATGGGTTTCATTTTACTCCATCATTTTTCATCTTCATAATATCGTATTCTTATTAACTTCCCTTTGGTTTTTCTCTATATTACTCAGAAGTGTATTGAATAAACAATCTGAAAGAGATTGATCTATCTAACCCACATGAGGATAAATATTACATAGAGTATAATATTTATTTTTAATGTATATTTCCATGGAATCCAATCACTACTCGTATATTTGAATATATATACTTGATTTAATACCACTTTATGTGACTTCAGGTATTGGGTATGATATTTTAGACTAGGAAGAAATCACTACACTGGATGGATTTTGTTTTTGGTAAAAAATTTTGAGTATAAGGGGGTTAGAATGGTTGAAAGATCCTTTGATATATTGAATGAGGTGGGTATTTCATAGGTCCTTGATTTCAATAAAAATTCTTCTCTATTTATTGTTGGTTCTACCCATTATTTTATGGTTATTGGGGCTACTAAGACCAAAAATATATATATTTATTTTATATCAATTATATAATTTAAACATTATATATCACAAATTATTCTCACAATAATACGAATGGAAGGTTTAATTTCATTGAGAAATATCTATATAAGAAATATATTTTATAATAATATTGAATAATTCTCCATAATTAATCCACACTAGACTCTTCCAAAACTTCTCACAAGTTATACTCATCTTCATAACCTATGGAGGTGGAAACATAATCAAGTGATGAGATTAAATGCTCAGTATGGGTAAATATAATAGATATTAATCGAATATCATTAGTGATAATAAGTTTATCATATTGGTATAAACTAGATACATAAGAAACATAAACAAAATAAATAATATATTATAAATCATGGAATATGTCTTGTCATAACACAATTCTTAAATCAAAGGAGTATTGGGACATGAGTCAATAAACATGATCCATGAAAACATAACATAAATTTTTTAATAAACACAAAACAATGCAATATTTCACATTTGGAAAAAAAAATTAGTATAGGGAAGTATTACTTTTATGAGTTGCACCATCATTGCCCCTACTAATAAGAAAATAAAAGTTTATCAAGGATAATTATTTCATGAGATATAAATATTAAACCAATTAATTTAATGGTGATATTTCACCCCATCTTCCATCATCCATACACATGAGTTCCACATGAAAATAAATCGCTTATCGTATCATAATTAACACATGAAAATAAAATTGTTTTCATAAATATTTAAAATGAAAATCATTTACATTTTATAGAATAAATATCCCATGAAAATAAATGGGTTTCATATTATGTTCAATTATAATCATTACAATATATACCCATGTAAATTATTATGGTATCAAAGGATGTTTAGTAACTTTTTAGGTAAATATCATTCAATCGGAATAATTACTCATATATTATTTACACCATATAGATAAAGGTTATCGGGATAACTTAATAATTTTAATAATTATTCACCTTATGGAATCTATCTGAACACCCTTCAATCATAGGAATTAAATTTAGAGTATTCATTGAATAAAAATATTTTATGATGGTTGGTATTTATAAACAGTGGATGATTTGGAATGATAAAGACAGTGATGAATCATTCCCTAGAAATATAAATAAATTTCATAATAAATACATAGAAAGAATTTATATTGTATAATTTAAAGAATTTCCATACTCAATTAGTGGATTTGAAAAATAATAACGACTTAGTCGAAAACCAGTTTTTATGAGTTTTAAAAAATGACATTTTAAATAAAAAATATCTGGTATATTTTAAGATAATATTTTGAAATCTTCCATAAAACTAGAAGAAAAATAATTTATTTTATAATCCATAAAAATTAAGATAAAACTATTAATATAAAATTACAAAATATTTGGGAATATTTATTCACACTATAATATAAAAAAGGGATGAATTTCACACATTGATGAAAATGACCCATAGGAAAATGTTAAAAAAATAAAACATTAAAAATAATTAAGAGTTGTATAAAATTTCATTAATAAATTATTGAGGTATTTATAATGATATTTAAAAAATCATCATATGAATATGGACATGGAAAAGGGAGGTTCTTGGCTGGGAAACAGAGTGGGGGTCGGTTTTATATAAACAAAAACCTTTGGGAAAACTATGTGTAAAGGGGAAATTAAATTTTGAGGTGGAATTTAAAACCCTATGAATATAGTAATATAAATTCATTAGAAAATAATCACACCATATTAATTATATTATTATTAACAATTAGAATGATCTCTCCAGAAGTTAAATTTGAGACAAAGAACCCTTGCTAATTTTATACTTTTTGATTGAAAACACTATGAGAGAAAAACGTGGAATGGATAATTTAACCTAATAAAATATAAAGTAATAATGATTGAAAATATTAATTTTAAGTAGATAGATCATTAAAAATAAAACATGGTGAATAATATAAATTATGTCTTGAGGTATTGTTAATTGAGACAAGAAACTCTTTCCTTAATTTTCGACTTCAACTAAAGATCTTGAAACTCTTATATAAAAAAGTGCCCTATAAATAATCTTTTTAATAAACTTATTCTTATTCATAAACTTTTATAAACTCATTTTATAATTAATTTCATCATTTATATTAGTTTTTATAATTTATTGTCAATATAGGTGTGCGTTATCTTCATCATTTGGAACTAGTTTTGTAATAGTGGTATTGTTCTTTATTATTCTCCAAAATTTCATCAATAAAATATAATAATCCTTAATATAATATATTTTTTATAATTATTTATAGTATTATAATTTAATTATATGTTATTTTTTTATAGTTATTATAGTTGAAATTGTCCACAATCATGTTTCAGTTATTTTTAACAAACAAAAGTGGCATATTAATTAATGAGTTTAATATTAGTGATGCCAATCAATAACCAAAATACAATATTTATTTTATTATTTAAATCATATATTATAAATAATTATGTTATCTTATTAATTTGTAATATTAATTTATAGAATTGTTCAAGTTCGTGGTTAGACCGACCCAAACAAGAACACATCATAATTAATGAATGATTATGATTATGAATGTCACACCTAGTATTTCATGTCTTTATCTTGATCTAGTTATTTGGAAATGTCAATCCTTTTATTGGTTTTTTGGTGATATTAATGTTGATTTTTGAATTTCTATATATTTATAATCCTCCTACTGTGGTTTCCCCATTTCTTATTTGGGAGTTTTTTGAGAAAGGGTGGTTACTTCATTATTTGGGCCAAACCGTCATCCCATTTTTAGATTTAAAAATAAATTTTGATTCCTTTATAACTCCTTTATTCAACATATTTCACCCATTATACTACCCACATGGCATCAATTTACATATCAAATCCACCATATCCTTTTGGACCCCTTAATAATTCATAATAATGGTGAATTTGGGTTATTTATTCAGGTATTGGGCCAACCCGTTGGCCCATTTCTAGTTTTTAAAAAAATACATTGTTTATTTTATAGAATATTAATATTTTAATAATTTTCAGTTATTACACATCCCTCATGAGCCCAAGAACCCTAGGCGCACCCTAATGTTCCATTTTACCTATTTGGAGCTCATTTTAGTAACAAATTAAGTAAAAACATCCTAATGTTTCTCAAATAATCTATATTTTCCAAAGGTAATCTGTATCATTCATAAATAATTATTTGTTTAATCTTCACACCCCCAAATATTCTTTCCTTTATTGTACCAAACCAATGGAGCATATCCATGTAGTTTCAAGTCATTCTATCTCATATAAGGGTGTGGATCTAATGGAAGATGAAGAGTTTTCTAGTTTCCAAGGTGAGATTTATTCACTTTCATCTTCCCTATTCCTCCTCCTTCCATTATTACATGATATTATCTTCTCCCATGTTAATTATTGACCTAGGGTTATGTTATTCCATGATTATTCTGGTGTTTTTTTGGGGATGGTGGTTATAGGTTTAGTGTTTGCAAACACATAGATGGTGATATCGGATGTGCGTTTCCATTCCGCCAAGGATTTGAGGTAGGATATCCCTTGTAAATGCCTTTATAATTTATGTTTCATTATTTTATTTATTTTATAACTTGATATATATTTTTAGTATTGTTTTTCAGCCTTTAGATAGTTATATTTGTGTGTAAAACGGTTGTTTAAGCCTTGTTTGGTAAAAAGTAATGTTTTTTTGCTATAAAAGTGCATAACAATTGTTTGTTTAGATGATCCATTATAATTCATACCTAGTTTGTGATGATTAGAACCTAGTTTTGTGTATTTTGAACATTTTTTAGTATATTGAATAACATTATGTCATGAAAATGGAATTTTGTCCCTTTTCAAGTGTTTAAAATAAGTTATTTTGACAAAAAGTGAATGCAATGTGTTCGGTAAATTTCATGGTTGGATTTTATGTGCTGAGAGTGATTTAAAATGATTAATTTGGATTTATAAATACATTATATGCTTGAAAATTGGTATTTTTGTGTCCTTTTATGGATTTCCAATGTATTTTGGGTTTTATAAACAAATGGTATTTTGGTCATAAGCATGTTTTAGCCTGAGTTACTGAAAATGGCCCATTTTGAATCCTAACTGAAATGGTCGTGCTTTGGATGTGTAAAATGAATATTTTAATGGATTTATGAAATTGGTTTTCTTTTTTAAATGGTGTGTATACACCTCTTAATTAAATGTGAAAATTGTACTTTTGGAGAATGTTAGTTTTGGTAAACGCTTTAAGGGCCGTTAGCTAACTTTGTGAAAAATTGTGAAATTGTTTATTATGAAAACCTCCTATGAATTTTTCTCATGCCATGATTGTATGTATATAATGGACTGTATTTCCTCAATTATTAAACCTTGTGATACATTATTCGAGTGCCTATGTTTGGACTCTTTATATTCTTTTATATTAGTTGCATGAGATCAACCCTTGGAGTGACATGGGGTAACACTTACTTTGAATTATTAATATAAATATATATATATATATATATTGTGATTGGATGCTAGGATGGAATTTTCTGGTGCACTCCCATTAGATACTTGAGACATGGGAACCAATAATATTGAGAGAATATTCTAATAATGATTGCTGCACTAGTAGGTTTTTGTATTGAGTAATAGCCTATAATAGGTGGATATATTTGGTTTATTTCTATAGGATTTTCCCTCGGTCTTCCTGAGAAAGGATAACTGATCATATTGAGAGTTATTATTTCATAATGTGGGACATGTCAATCACGATGAGGTCTCATTTATTGGTATCCTATAGATTATTCATGATCTCCTTGGTTCACCCATGTCTATTTGGCTTTCAATTGTTTGTAGTGATGAATACAATACTTATACGTACATTTACATTACCATTATTGTGTGATTAATATTATAACTTCTTGTGTATTTTATTTCTTGGAAAGTGGTAGGCTGGTTTTTATGATGATTGTGAAAATGGTTTTCAAGTGAAATTGGTTTCTCATCTAGTATAAATCTAAAATGTAAACATCACTTTCCCCTTGAAAATATTATTGGAACACTAGTTGAATGAATCTAGTTTTGGAAATGAATAAGAGAAATGGGTTGTACTTTGTTTGGATTATTCATGTAGAAAACCATAATTTTATATATTTTATTTCTATCATTAAATTGGTGTTTCTTGTATTTTATAGAATGTGCATTGGGAATAGATTAGCGGGCTAGCCTACTGAGTTTCAATAATCATGCCTATAGTTATTCTTTTAGCCCTTCTCCTGGTTTCAAGTTGAGTTTGATCACTTTGAGCAATGTGTGATCATTGTGCTGGAGAGTGACTAGCAAGATCACATGGAGTTATTTGGTCATCAGGTATGCTCGATTTAGTTGTTTCATTTAGTTTTACTTCACATTTTTTTGTATTCATGATTATTAGTTCAGTTTCTATAAATGTGTATTTGGTTGTCCTTTTCATTATTCTGTTTGTTTTATTATTTATATTTGGGATAAATTGTTCCCTTTTGTACTCGACTAATTCCCTCATCACTTGTCCTTATCCGGGGAGGATCAAGAACACCTCTCGGGACTTGTTGCAGAGCGACCTGTGGGACCTGTTTATGGTCGACTTGGACTAGTTCTTGACAATGAAAGCGGTTTATTTTTGTGTAATATCATTATTAAAAAATGAAAAATTATATTATATAGATAATAAAAAAAATCTTACTTGAATATATTTTAATAAGAAATATTCAAACTATATTACGAAATGTGACAAGTTACTTCATCAAGGTGGTAGTCCCCACAATGCTCAGTTAACAATTTAATTTCTCAATGAATTATAGGGAATGAAGGTGTGATATAATTATTATATTAATAATAAATATTATATTAACAATAATTATTATATTATATATTTCACATTTATTTTAAAATTTTAACCTTATAATCAGTGAATATAGGCGGTGGGAAAAATAGAAGTTACAGTTTCATGGAAACTATAGTCTATAAAACACATGAATAAGGATTTCATTTTTCTTAATATAAGATGTAATGGGTTGTTAGTTTGTATTAAATTGGAATAATAGCATTCATTATATTGTCAATTATAATGTTATTATATAGGTTATATAAAATTATATTTTTGATATTAAGAAATAAAAGAAAATAATTTAGGGGAAAGGTACTAGCATTGAGGGCTTAGGATTTCCCTCTGAAGACTCCTTGGAAATTGTGGTATGAATCCAATATATTGCACACAACATATTATGATAAATGAATAGAGTCGTAAATTAAGTATAATGGTAATATTTTATTTTTCAAAATGAATTATTTGAGTGGTATTGAATGTGTGGTGAGTGTCCCCTTTCATAAGTGGTGAGAATGACATTTTGTAATATTTAAAATTTATATAAAGAGGGAACATTTTTCACATGTAAAGAATATTAAAAAATGTTTAATAATGGATTTAGAGATAGGATAAAGTCAATAAAACCTCAAAAAATCATTTTTACCCAAGTTTGAAATATTTTTCTATGTCCTTCATCTATATCATTTTTACTTTTAACATTCTTGGTTTTACCGTTGTAATAAATTTTAACCTAATAATAAAATTTTTATTCATACAAATAAAAAATACCATATTAAATAAATTCTAACTATTGATTCAAAAATATTAAATCCAAATTATCATATAAAGTTTATATTTGTAATAAAATTTATCTATAACATAATCACTTTTAGTGCATAAAAACTACTTTTAGAGAAAGTGTATTTTTAAGCTAAAATTATTAGGGTAGAATAATAATATTATTTTATTTTATTTTTCATAAAAAACATTATTTTACTATAAAATAAATAAATTTTCTGTGGCTTTCAAATAAACATAAAACCGTGTTTTATGAAAATATTATTTAATAAAAAGAAATACCAAAATGATTGTTATTGGAAAATATAACTTAAGTTATAGAAATGATAATCATTTGTTTTGTAAATGAAATAAATTGTTTTTAAATTCATAGTTTTACTTATTAAAAAATATTTGAAAATTTGTAAGTTTTTATAAATTTATAGGCCTTTTTTATAAATTAATTAAATTTAATGTTTTGGTAAAAACTAAATTTTTCACTACTCTCATAAAATTTTGATTATTTCATAAAAATATCAAAATGTATCCCAAAAAATATTTATGAAATTAAAAATTAGAAAATTATATTAATATTTTATAATTAAAATTATATAATTTACATTTTCATTAATTAAAATAAAATTCAAAATATAAAGGAAAATGGTCTTTGTTGAAAATGTATATATTAAAAATTAAGAGTAATTAATATTATTTAATATAAATTTATAATTTAAATAATGTTAATATATTAGTTCAAGTATTTTAATTTCATATATTTTCCCAATAATCATTTAATGGGGTCAATTTAATTTATTATAAAATTAAAAAGTTATTTGATAAAAAATTATTATTTATTATTTATAATCACAACATAATAAATTTTAATGGATTAATATATTTTTATTTACTAGAGTTTTTATTCATCTTAAAATTTCAAAGTAATGTAATTATAATATGCATCGATCATTTTATTTTAGTGTTTCATGTGAAAAAGTTTATTATATATAGTGTTAATTTTGAATAAAATATATTCTAAAATATCAATTCACCATATTCAACCCCCATTAAATAAATTTCGTCCTTTTAATTTTATTTATCTTATAGAAATAAAATAGTGAAGGATGTATTTCATATAGATATGACTTGGCCTTTGATTTATAAAAAATTATCATACTTAGTAACTTGGGTTGTTATATGAAACTCATTTATTCCTTCATAATAAACATATTACAATATGGGGTTTCTTCCAAACTTTTTTAGAAAAATACTTCTTAGGATTGGGGTTAAGGCCTATATAAGAGAATAAATTGTCCTAGAGATTTCATCATATTACATTAATAGATAAGTGATCATAAGTTGATTTGGGATATGGAATACTATCACTCTAATTCATTGCAATAGATTTTATGTGGATATTGATAATATATTTCAAAAAACACATCAAATTCATCTAAAGGAATGAGAGTGAGATTTTCCTCAATTATTATCCTATAAACTTAAACATGGGATACCATAATTGTATAATTAGATGTCAATATTAAAAAATCAACATATATTATTATAGGTGATGATTATATGTTCATAGAAAATATTCTAGATATAAAGGAGATGGTTGAACATTATGTCAATATAGTACAATCAGTTCTTGAGTGGATGATTGATGTAATTAAATCTATATCATTATCTTAACATACTCTAGTAGTTATGATTATATTGGATTTCCCTTATTACCTTGGACATGGAAATTTATAATCTCAATCATCCTTTTTATCCATTTCATTATGTAATTGATTTAGTTAATTCCCAAGTTCACCATGTTTAATACATTATAAAATTACTCGTACATTAAGATGAACTCTTTTTCCATTAATTGTGTCCACTAAGTGCTTCACATATCCTCAAAAAATAGTTTCTTTATGCCCTTCTTTTCTACGCATAAAACATCTTCTAAATCCCTTAAAACATTCCCATGGGTGATTCTTACCACCTTTTTCATAATATAAATTTAAAATTCATTCCTTCATCATAACTTTCAAAAAAAATTTAATGAAACTCCATTATTATCTTAATTAGTGAATTTAGAATCTCAACTAATTTCACATTTTTTATCAAAAGTATTGATTTTTGGGCTTTTATAATCTCAAAATTTCTCAGTCCAACTCCTATCCCATTATATTTATTATTGGTATAATATATGTATTTTATATGGAATCCACTATTATCTTGGTTCCTTCGATCTTCAACCAACACTAAAACAAAAATGATTTAATCGTGAGTTTTGAATTCCAAAAGTGAATTATTATAATAAAATTACCTAACGAGATCACCATTAAAATGACATATTCTTAAAAATTATTACATAGATTTAAGTTCAACATAAATCACTCTCTAATAAATATAGGTTTCTTTAGATTAGATTCTCTCATATTCTATAACACAATTTATTTACAAAATAAATCCTTCACGATGTCTTGTAAAATGAATGTGATTAACCAAATAATATCACATGAAACTTTCTATCATTGTGTGATTTCTTAGGCCAACTCATCATGATTTAGAATAAAGATTGTTTTGATACTCAACGAAAATTGTTAGTGATGATTACTCCTAGGTGTATGTTTTCCATATCTATATACACTTTCTAGTTTTCAAATAGGGATCTAATTTCTTGGAAAACAATACAATATATAAATTATCAAAACATCAAGATATTATCTTATATTGAGACTTATACCTTATAATTATTTCGATAGGTTTCATTAATTTTATCTATTAATATCTTCAAAATAAATAATTATTCCTCAAAAATAATTAAACCATTCTATAATACCAACTAAAGTGTTCCAATATAAAATAATATTTATTTTAATCATTGACAAGATATATAACATTACATATCACAAAATAATAATAAAATCCCCATAATAAAAGTTTTAGTGTATTTGAGGACTATCTATATAAAATACTATTTATCAATACTTGTGAACATTTATATATAATTGAGGCACACTAGAATATTTCTAGACATGTTAAATGTTATACTCATATTCATAACTTTTCAAAATGGAAATAATAATAAATGGGTTAAATCAGATGATTAGTAATGGTAAATATAAGTGATAATAATCAAATATCCTTTGTTAAAATAAGATACTAATATAGGTATAATAAAGACATTTAAGATAAGTATACCCAATAAATAATATATCCTAAATCATAGAATAATGCTTATCATAAAGTATTACATGAATTTAAATATTTTTAGAACTTTATTTAATAATCAAAATCCATTATATAATAATATAATAATGATAATTAGTATAAACCTTTGACATATTTCACCTATGAAACACTCATTAGTATAGGTAAATATTACATTTATGATCCATACCATTAGCTCCCAGAATTACGATTAACTAAATTGTACTAATGTATAGTTATATCATAAGATATAAACATTTAGCCAATGCATTATAGGGAGATATAGTACCCCACCAATCATCATCCATATATATGGGTTCCACATTAAAATTACTAACCTATCACATCATAATGAACTCATGGAAATAAAAAATAGTTTCATGAAACATTCAATTTAAAATTAGTCAATTTTTATACCATAAAGATCCCATGTAAATAAAATGAGTATCATGTCCTATTCAAATATAATCAAATAAATAAATCTTTAGAAATCAAGAAAATAAAAACCCTTAGAAAATAAGTTGGTTTCTAGAGATAGTTAGTGACATTCTAGGTTAATATAATTCAATTAAGATAATAAAACAAATAGTATTTTCATTATATATATAAGGGGTATATGGTTAAATTGATAATTTCCTTAATAAATAGATGTATGCCATATAGGTGAACACCCTTCTATTTTAGGAGGGAAATATAGAGTGGTCACAGAGGTCAATGTTTGGAAGATAGCTTATATTTATACATAGTGGATGATTAAGCAAGACAAAGGCCATGATATATCATTCATACGAAATAGATAGACATTACATAATAAACCTAGTGAATAAGGTGGATATTATCATTGAAATAATGTCCTTAATCAATAATAATATATCTTATATATCAATGACATATATGAAAAATTCCTTTTGGGAGTTAAAAAAATAACTTCCGAAATAAGAAATATCCATGATCAATTGAGAATGTTTTTTCAGAATACTTTATAAAGCTAGGAGGAAAATAATTCCGTTTTAATAACATGAAATCATTGAGAGAAAATTTCATTAATTTTAAAAAAGGTATTGTAAAATGTGTTCACATGGGAAATATTATAACAATATTATTTTCACAAAATTTTGAATATTGCCCATGAAAAAAATGTAAAAATTTTATTTGAAACTTTTAAACATGTCCAAGTAGTATAAAATGAATTTAATCAATTATTAAGGTATAAAAAATTTAATTTTAAAAACACTAATATGAATATAAAAATATAAAAAGGGAGGATCCTTGCCGAGAAAAATATATGGGGTGGGTTTTATATTTAAGAAACACTTTGGGTAAAATATACATCAAGGGGAAAATAAATTTTTAGGGGACATGTAAAACACGATGAAATGGTAAAATAAATTAATGAGGCACTAATAACACCATATTAAATATATCATTCTACACAATAAAAACGGTGTACTATGAATTTAAATTTGAGACTAACAACCCATTTCAACTTTTTCAATTTTTTTTTCAATCCACCATGAGAGAATATAACCACCTGATATTTAGATACATAAATATTCCATATTAGTAGATGAATATTCAATACATTTAAAAATTACACACATGTGGATCGTAAAGGGTTAGTATCTTTAGATAATAGATTCACAATATTATTATTTCATGAATGATCATTAATATATTAAAAAATGATATTCCTACATAGTATACTTCAAAAAAAAGCCTAATTAAAACCATTCATCATAAACTGGGGAAAGGAAACATAATAAAGGGTGAAATCAGATTCTTGGTAATGATAAATATCATAGATATCACCATAACATGATAATAAGGTTATGATAACATGAGAATAACATTTTAAAACCATACCCTGTATATCATATATCATTAACCTGATTCATGGAATAAATATCCATAGTTTATAGGGTATGAATTATAAAGTAATTAAATAACATGACTCTTGAGAATATAACCTTAAAATAATACATATATTTTCTTTATACATAAAAAATCATAACATTTTTATAATTTTACATAGCAATAGGTTGACTCATTAAGTTAAGGACATGAAACCAATTACTAACATAAACTTATGAAAATGAAACTATGTCCACACATAACCTTATGAACTTTAAAAGTAAGCCTACATATACCCTTATATATATAGAATAAGGTCCACATAAAATATTATAGACATGAAACTAGATCCACACATAATATTATGAACATGAAATTAGGTCAACTCATAACATTATGAATATGAAATAAAGAACACACATATAATTATGACCAAGAAACCATGTTCATTAATAATATAATTAACTCATAAGTTATCCATATTTTCCCAATTCATTGAATAGACATATAACTCACACCCATCACGTAATGAAAATCATTCAAATTTGTTCCCCAATATTATAAAACATTTATCATATTATATCTCTTAGAAATTAAATGGGTTTCATAAAAATTTAATAATAACATAACTCGTGGAAAATAAAATGTTTTCATAAACATTTTATATTTTCATCATAGAAAAACCTATAGAAAATGAACAACTTTTATAAACATATTTTCATAATAATCATAAACCATCCCGATGAAATATATGTATGGTAACATTAGATCATATACCTATAAAATATTAAGTAACATCAAAGTATTTCTTATTACAAGGGATTGATTTTTATTGATCATTTATAACATTTTGTGAGGAAAATATCATTTTTACTTTAAAATCACTGATTTTAAATAATCAAATTTCCCTAATATTAGAATTTTTTTTTCAAATAATAATTGGAACATATAATGTAAAATTTAAATCGTTGAGTGGTCAGGAAATCTTGAAATATAATTTAATATATAAACATTAAAATAATGATTCCTTTTTCATTTTAAGTAAAAAGTCAAAAGTACTTATTTGGAAAAAACAAGATTATTCCTATAAAAAATTGGTAAAAATAACATGGGTCAAAATTTATTTAAAAATTCATTTTAGAATAGTAAAATCATACTTAAAAATATTTTTAGAAAACATTAACATAGAATAAAAGGGTTTTTTAACCCAAAAGATAAATAAAGTAGTTTTCCTTAAAATAGTCTTTTGATATATTGAGTACAAATAGAGAGGAAAGTAAAAAAAACATTAATTTCCCAAAATAACCATATGAGAATAAATTTCAGTAATTTATTGATAGATAGATCATAATATATCATTATCAGAACATAATCATAAACAACCATAATAAATAAATAATATATAACATAATACCCTTAACAATCTTGTATATTTTTAATAATAAGACCCATGATAGAGAGAAAATTAAATGGATATTTATATCCCATAATTTCATGATAGTAATCATAAAATAAATTCATGTGGTTTATATTCACCACACATAAGAAACATGTTTTTTATAAGGCATGTATCCTATGTAAATAAAAGTGAGACAAAAATTTCTTACCTTAAATCTTGAATTTCTATGTACAGATTATAAATTACTGTATATTTAATATAGGATTATTATATATCTATTATATAACTATAATATATATATATATATAATATATTATTTATGTATGGAATTTTATTACCCATTTATTAATGATTCCCTGTTAAAATCAATTTTCTGGTGATAACTACATTGTTTTTCATGTATGTTTTGGTTTGGTAATTTCGATAATTTTTCTTTTATCATGGTTCCATAATATCCATATTTTTAATCATGATAAAAATACCATATAAGTTATTTATATTAATAGTTATATTAATTCATAAAATATAGATATATAAAATGAATAACATCATTCATGTAGATGGTTAGTGGTACGTATGAATGAACGTTGTTTCCATTCTCTTGACAGATGAAATGAAAGAATTGTAAATAATATATCACCTTTAAAAAATAATTTTTATGTCATATATATCATATATATTCACTAAATATATCCTTATTACCATATATATAAAAAAATGAATATTTTATCACATCACTTCGTAGAGGCGATTATACACACTTATACACGAGTGACATTATAAATTTCAATAGTTTGGAAGGTAAGAAGGTATATATGATTTTATAATTATTAAAGTATAATTTTATAATAAATATCACATATATATATAATCACTTTAAATCCATCGTTATATCCCCCTATGAGAGGCGGTGATGGAAAATGAATTATATCGGTTTCCAAGGTGGTAGTCCACCGTACACACAATCAATGAGTTTGTTTCCCATTTAATAGAAAAGTAGATAGATATAAGTTATAACATAAAAATAAAAACATATCAGTTTTGGTTATATACTTATTTTATTATATTTTAATTATTAAAACATGAATGAATTTGGTAAGAAAGTAAAAAAGAAAGAGCATAGTGAAGATAATTACCATTGCTTAGAAAAACCTCCTTTGGGTCACTTATTAAGAACCCTAAGGTTGTTATTTTGTGAATGAAATAAGATATATAATTTTTATAATTATGTTTGGGATATATTTTTTTGGATATGGTTGATCCCAATGGATTGTGAAATGTGATGAAGTGAGGGGATTAGGTACCCTTTGATAATTGAGGAGGAGTGGTATTGTTGTAAATACATGTAACTATTCAATAATGGAAAATCACAATCATAAAAAGTGAATAATAATTTGATAAATAATATATTTGTGTAAATTTATGGTCAACACAATCCTCCACAACGCAAAAAATTTCCATTAAACATGATATTCCTTAGACTCTAATTTTACACCATTTTACCTTTTTTGTTTTCAACATAGTAACTAGATTTTTATTTATTTTCCTTGTTAATTTATCTTTTAAGAATAAAAATAAATTACCCCTATTATATAATTTGGACCCATTTATTATAGAAATTAAACCCTATTTATCCAATAAAAGTACAATGGGTGTGTAACATTAATTTTATCACAGACACATGTAACGCGAAAATTTTTATTTTAACCTTAACTATGGTAATTAATTTCTATTGTTAATACAATTCAATATGAAAAAATATTGAGTTTAACTTATTAAATAATATTAATTTTTCTGATTAAAAATACTGAATACATTTTACCAAAATAAATTCATTTTAGTTGAAGATTTTAATTTAAAATTAAACCTGAAAATGTGATGAAATTGTGGTTTCCAAAAGACAAAGTTTTCTTAAGTAAAATATATATATAATAATTCAATATAAGATGTATTCCAATGAACTATATTTTATTAATAAATATCAAAATGAAATTATTTTCCTTTTAATACCATATTAAAATAAAATGGACCTTGTAAATTCATTAAATAAAAAATAGTCAAATTTCAAAAAAATTATGTATTTTTCAGTACTCATCAAAAATTTAATCTTTTTATATAATTCTCAAAAATTGACTCGAAAATAATTTTTATATATTTATTTCAACAAATTATGTTTAATGTTTCAAATTAATTTTCAGAAAGTGAAAAAAAATTGAAAATAAGTCTACAGAACGGGATGAAAATTCTTTTTAGAAAAATTGTTTTTAAACAAATTTTTTATATACTGTGATTATAAAAAATATTATAAAAGTGATAAAATTTTTGCATAACTATAAAATATATTAATTTACTTAAAATGATTTTAAAATAGTTTCTACTTTATTTTATTTATATAAAAACACTATGTGAAAACAAAAATAATTTTTAAGAAAAATATTACATTTATATTAAAACTATTATTATTTTCATTTGATAAAAATTATTTTTTCATGTTTAAACCATATAATTTTCAAAATATATTTAGTAATATTTATACCATACAATTTAATGTCTAGGTTACAACGGTCGGGTTTAATTAACAATATTAATATTATATTTTGGTTCACTAAAACACAATGTTTTTTGTAATAAAATCCATCATAGAAATTAAATTTATTAGAAAAAAATAATTCATAAAATCTCAAGGTGTTACATACCCCCTGATAAATTTCTTCCTTGAGAATTATAATTGTTCACTATGTGTTTGAAATTTTTAAATTCCTTTGTGGAAAACCCACTTCATCAAAAAGGGTCAATAAATATTCCTCTTGATAATAGGGAAAACAAATTATCATGTTCCTTTGGAATAATGAAACACTAAGTTTACAAATATGTGAAAATTTGTTCGAGTTGAAAATATAGATATGTAAGAGACAAATAAATCCCAAATACTAATATATAGTGATAGGTAATATGGAAAAGATAATGTTAACAACTACAAAGCCATAAATATTTGATGGATGAAAATACCATTCATTCAACAGAAATGAAGATAAAAGTATTAAATTTTTATTATAAGATCATTTCCCTAAAGTTGGGAAATTTTAACGAGAAGATATAATATATTGATTTAGTTATATTTCATAAGAAAAATATCATCCTGTGGTTTTGATTTGATAAATTTACACTTAATCTCATACTCTAATAAATCAATATTCATGATGTTTTTTTGTTTTTTATGCCTAAAGCACTAAAATAAACATTAAATGGATCATAAAATATATAAATCAATCTATATTTATTCGTCATATCAATATATATTTAAAAAAACTAATATAATCAACAAAAGTTCACTGATATTGATAAGTAAAAATCATTAGGTTTCAAAACATCAAAAATAACTCCCAAAGTTAAACTGGACCCATTCCATAAATAGTTAAACTTAAGGCTTCTCCAAAATATGTCTCACACAAATTGAATCCCAAAGATTGGAATTATTAGATCTAACATAAATAAATGAATGAATTATAAATTATCTTCAAATAATTTTAATCACTCATAAATTCTCATAACAAAATACCCTTATCATTTATGAAAATATAATCAAATATTATTCTAGAAGATAATTCACCATTTTTTCCTTAAATAATATCTTATCATAGCCAAAAATATTTCCATTAGAGGTTCCACACAGTCATATGTTGATTAATAATATCAAACATTATTTTATTATTCTTTTAATTAATATCGAGTCTCTATTGGAAGAGCTAATCAATGCTCAAAATCATTTAAAATTTCACTAAAGGATAATATCTTCATATATATTACTCATACAGACATTAATATGTAATTTCCAATTCTATAGTATATAATAAGTGCACCCTAACTATCATGATTCTATTCCCCTATTGTGATCTCATAATCATTCCATTTATCCTTTCACTTATATGGTTTTTGTGGCTTATAATCCTTTTTATCCCTTGTATTGGGGCATTGATTCCCATAATTCCCAATATCCTTTTCATTTAAGAAATAATGTGTGAGTGGTGTATTTTATTGATCTAAATATCGATTCATTTTATTTTTTATCTTCTTCACATCACATTGATATTATTTAAATCTATGGACAAGCTTCACATATATGAAATATTATCTCTTTCCTTCCAGAAATTAACTTGATTTCTCCTTCCCACACTTTTGGAATGTAGGAGGTTGATTTTTTTATTCGCACCATTTGATACACCACTAAATATTCCATTAAACTCCATATTACATTTCAATTCATCATAATAATGAGGGTTTTCAACATCCATTTCCACTTTCATTTCACATAAAAAAAATCTTCATAGATTCCAAAGTCCCTTATGGATAAGGCATTTCAAATACTTAGTTTTAGATTACTAAATAATCGATCGATTTTTCTTTCATATATAATGATTAAACCTAAAAGATACATCTAAATTATGTAAAATTTGATTCATAGGTACCAATTTATTCATCATTCTTATTCATAACCTCAAGGAATTCCTTATCCATTTTTATACATAGAATACGAGGGAAGTGCATACTGAAAAATATACCATTAATCTCAACCTATTACATATATGTAATTTCATCCTCTTACTTCTTATTCTTAATAATATTCCTCCATTTATTTGATTTACCTTACCAATGATAAATTCTTATAAAAAACATGTCATATTCCGAGCACTAAATAATGTAAAATATATTTTACATCACATTGGACCATTATTTAGAAACTATTGGATTAGAAGCCCCATAGAAGGAGGGTGGACATTTTCACATAAAAGATTCAATGACATGTTACTCCTTCTTTGTTAAATTAAGAAGTTTAAAATGAACCATTTTTCACTTATAACATGATTGATATGAGTAATAATGGTCACAGAATATATCATCTCAACATATAATCAATTTTGAATCCCATGAGGATGGTCATTACAATGACCATTACATTTGTTTTTTACATGATTCTTTTGAGTTCCAACCATTGAATAAAACCAAAAAACATAGTGTGAGAGATAATATTCATAGTGGGGAAAACATAATCATGAAAAATAATTTGTATTATATATAAATCATGACACCTTATTATCAATTTAGGACACATTAAGTTCATCCTTGGTAATTCGGGGTCATCATATATTCAAATTATAAGGCCACATCCCTGAACCATATGTAATCTTGAGTTGTATTCTAGAATTTAGTTCATTCTACATTGAGGGTCTTTTAAGGTTTTGAATTCTAGATAATTATTCCATAATTAAAATATAAGATCCAGCATTTATACAAAGTGGATAATACTGAAAAAGTATTCATTTTTTCCATAATATAAAACATTCAAAATAAAACATGAATCTTTTTCATGAAAAATATTCATAATTGTTAACATGACTTCCTCCTTTCTATTAACCATCCTTATACCATGGGTAAAAAATTAAAACTTTGGATGAGCATTAAAATATTAGTACAGTACAAAAATAAATAAATAAATCATTAGTCTATTAATACATTAAACCCATTAAAACATTTTCACAAAATTATACTTTTCACCCATAAAACATAAAGTGTTTAGCATTCCATCATGAAATCATAGGAATTAAATAAAACACCATTGAAAACATAAATCATATAGGTAAATTGTGGAATCATTTCCATACCACTCATACATTTACATTAGTTATCATGGATACATAGGGAGTAACTTTCATGGTTATATTTGGAATACACACCGCATTATATTTCTTTAAACTCTTACAAGAAACCGTATCGATTAACTCTATCTCATCGCCAAGTGAATTAGAGAGATATAAAGAGCTTACCCAACTTTATTTTTAAAGGAACCACTCATACTCATATACAATTCCGAAGAACAAAAACATAATAATCACACATTGAACATTCATAAAATAACATTCATGAAAAAATTATGTTTTCCATTTTGAAATCGCTTTTCATTTTTACAAATTCACGCACTCATAAAAAACACATTATTTGATAATAAAATTGTAAACATGTAAAGTAATAATAAAAAAAATAAATCAACATGAAATAGATAAATTAATTTTTTTTCTATATATTTTAAAAAATATTCCTTTTGTATTTTATAAAAATAGTTGAAAGAGTAACTTTAAAAGGGGGTTTTTAAAAGAAAGATCATTACCTTGAGTTTGAATCGTTATGTAAAATTTTTATCTTATTGAATAATAAATTTATGTTAGTTATTTAATTTCTCTAGAACCTTTATAAATTTTATTTTTCCTTCCATATCACTTTTTATCAAGTTATAACAACTAATTAATTATTTAAGTTCGTGTCAGGCATTTTGTTGATATTCGGTACATGAGTCCAAAATGACATTGGTATGATGTATATAGTAAAAAAGTTAACATTAGTAAATCATAAAAAAAATATTCCTGAAATTATTATCATTTTTATACATAAATTTTACTTTTAAATGAAACCATTAAGTATGGTTTTCAAAAAATGAACCATGTTATAATCATTGAGAGGGTAGGTTGTACACACGTATGAGTAACATTTCCATTTTTCAATGATCATTTTGGAAAGAAGGTTAATATATTTTTTACTTTACAGAGTGATAATAATATAATATATTAATAAATATCATTTTAATATACTTACATATATTATCAATGTGATATGGTGATAAAACAATCACATCGCTTCATGGAGGTGATAGTTCACACAAACGCACGAAGGGTGTTACCATTTTTATGTGCATGGAAAGGTAAGAATGTAAATGATATATTATTATTAAATAATGTTAAATATTAAATTAATATATTATATATAAATTAATTCTATAATTATAAATAGTCTTCAGAGATGGTGATAGAAAACTAATTATATCGGTTCATGAGGTGGCAGTCCTTCGCACACACGAATGATTAATTCTAATCACATTTGATTGAAGTGGAGATGTATTTATGTGATGATATTAAAATAATAAAATTTAAGTATATTTATCACACTAGAGTTATTATTTCATCATTATGGAGGAATATTTGGAGGAAGTGTAAGAAGAAGCAATACAAAAACACTTAATTAAAAGTGATAACTTTTCTTTAGATGATCTCCATTGATTAACACCTTAACACCTCTAAAGAGGGTGTTATGCCAAAACTAAGACCCAAGGATTATGGGTATAGATTCTAAAAATATATTTGGGTAGATATTAGCAGAAAAAAATAGAATTTTTTGTGAGAATAAAATATAATTAGGGGTTCCCTTTTATAAGAGAGGGAAGGGGAACTCCTGGAAATCATTAAAATATTAAATTAATATAAACTAGTTCTCTATTTAAAATGGATCCAAATAGATTTTTATAAAATATAGGATGATTATAGGTCTATAAAAATTCATACAATACAAATTAATCATGTTTAATTATTTTTTAAATACTTATATTTTTATTTTTACACTTATTTAACTAGTTTAACTCTTTCCTTGATATCATGTAATTTACACTTTGAGGGTTAATATAATTACTAAAAAATAAAAAAATACCAATAAATTAATCATTTATGAAATTTTAATACTAACAAAATTCAATTTTACGATTTTTAGATTTTTAGAAAATTTATATCATTTAATAAAATATTATTTATTTTAAATATCAATAATTTCAATTTCGACACTATTCATTACATTGCATTTTAAAAATATCACAAAAACAAGATAAATTTAAGCCAATAATTCAAAAAAAATCAATAACATGAAAATTTCATTAGAAAATTTCATGTATCACATAAATCATCTAAAATTATATTTATATTAAAAAATTTAATATCATTTATTGGATAATTACATTAATTAATCAATTAATGCATCATCATTATGCAGGCCATTAATTTAATTATTTAATCTCTAAAAATTAAAAATAAGTTACCATGATAAATATAAATATTTTATGATTCCAAATACTATTTATTTTCAATCATATCCTCGATATATCACCATATTAAAAATATTTTACTTGTTAAAAATATAAGTGTGACAAAATTGACTTTTCTTTGAATATGATATTATAAGTACCATACTCTCATACAAGTGGATTCAAAAGGTTATAATTCTGAAACATGGATAATTTTTTATGACACATAATAATATAATGAATTTTGGATATGTTATAGTGTAATTTTATAATATTTATAATATTATTTTTACCCTTAATAACCTGATTTACCATTAAATGTGTTCATAAAATATAACTAAATTTCCTATTCATACTTTCTAAAAATAAAACAGGACTATTTAATAAATTTTAACCTTATGATTCCAATTGTCGAATCCATTTTTCAAAATTTAAAATACACATTTGATTAAAATTTATTTTAAATTATTCTTGTTGACTGGGTGAGAAAATGAGTTATTAAAGTGAAAATATTCAAAAGATCAAAATGTTTTTTATCCAATTTCATTTTTAAATTGTTCCCAATAACCTAAATTATATTAAATTATATAAAATTTATCTATTTATTCATTAATATAAATAAAAAATATAATTCAAAAGTATAAATTATTTAGACAATAATGTTGTTTTGAAATAAATTTTAGTATTATTCACTATTTGTCAAATCTGAAACTTACCGGAAAAATAACAATAATTAAACTAAAGTAAATCATTATGTTATTATTTTAAATGATAATTTTATTTTTTTCAAGTAGAATTAATAAAAGTTTTATGAAATATATTTAAAACAATTTCACTATCAAAAGGTGGAAAAATCTCCTTTTTTGAAAAATATATCTTTGAGGCATAAAATTAGATTTTTTTCTTATATTATGCCTATAAAATATATTTGATGAGTATAAACAGATTTTGAAAATGAGGTTAATATTATTATATTATTACTTGGGTTATTACATTCTCCCCCTAAAAATTATGTCCTTTCAATTTTATTCAATTTTTAAATAAGTGGGGATACCATTCCATCATAGATTTTCCATATTCTCATTTTTTATATTCAGCCATATTTTATTTTCATAAATCCATAACCAGAGATATCACTTTATTCCACAAAAATTTCTATATGTGTTCATAAAATTGAACTGGTTGTTCCCTATAATAAATATTCTCTTCCAAATGAAATACTTCAGGGATTAAAACATAAGATAAATTGGTACATATTTCCTTAAAAATGAAATATGAAATATGTTTTGTACCTAGGATAAACTTGAATGAAAATAAACTCTATAAGAAACGGATCCAACTTCCACTTTGATTTTATAAGGTCCTATCAATCGTGTACATAGAGTCCATTTCTTACAGAAAACTCATCACACTTTTCCATAGATAAACATTGAGAAATGTGTGATTACCTACCTCAAAATAAATATTCTTCTATTTTTATCCATATAACTTTTCTACCTATTCTAAGCTATCATTGTGCATCACTGAATCAACTGAACATTTTTTATTGTTTTCTCTACTAATTATGGTCCCATTGACAACCTTTCACCTAATTCATCCCAAAATTATAGAGGACAACAATGCTTTACATATAATTCCTCAAATAATTTAATCTGTATAAAATAATGAAATATATTATTATAAGAAAACCCTACCAAAGAAAGGTGATGGTCCTAACTTCATGGTAATTCATTTAGAAAGCACGTATCATATCCTCCAAGGACTGAATTTCTCATTCTTGTTTCCCATATGATTAATAATGAGAATTTTTACTAGAATGTAATTCAATACCCAATGACTTCTAAATAATTTTCACAAAGATAAAAGTTCACATTGGATCACAATTAGATATAGTAGAGAGATTAACTCCATGTAACCAAATTAACTCTTTAAGATATATCCAAGAAAATTGATCTAGATATAAAGTTTCTCAAATAGTAGAAAAATGTGCAGATTTATCCAACTGATCCATAATAACCTAGATCGAATTATTAGATCAAGAAGTATTCAAAAATCCCACTACAAATTCCAAATATATATTTTCCCATTTCTACTCTAGCATTGGAAAAGGATGAAGCATCCTTTTCGGAAAATGTCATTCTACATTAACCTACTTAATATCCAAACATTTCATAGAAAATTAATCAATATAAATTTTCATTCAATCCCATCATTAATATTCCTGAATGTCTCTATACATCTTAGTGCATCCTGGATGAATGAAAAATAGAAAACTATGATCTTCACATAATAATTATTTCTTTAAATGTGAATCATAAGTCACGCATCATCTCCTCCCTAATCCCAAAAAATGTCTTTATAAATGTTAAATTCAGGAAACATACCCTTTCCAACCAATTATACCTTTTTTTATGACATTCAGTCTTTCTTATGTGCTTTCATAATTTAGTCTTGTAAAGACGATTTCACTGACACCATAAACAAAATAGTGGTACTTCTAGCACTAATAACATCGAAGCCAAAATTCTTCAAATCATTAACCAAATAGTCATTTTTCAATATTAACATAGTTAATGTATAATTATTATTTTACTCAATATATCATCCTTATATTTTCTTTTATAGCATTGTAAAGAATCATGCAATCATGATCCTTTATTAGTTTTGTCCATATTCTTTGTCGCATGGTTAATTTTTTTTGAATGAATATATACTTTAATCCATTATGATCAGTATATATTTAACATTTTACAGCATAAAAATGATGCCTAAAAATTTTTAATGCAAAAAAAACAACAGAAAATTCTAAATCATGCGCAGGGTAATTTAACTCATGATGTTCCAACAGACAGGAAGAATAAGAAATTACCATATCATTTTTCATTAAGAAACAACCAAGTCTATTCCATGAAGCATAATTTTAGATGAAAAATTTACCATTTCAATAAAAGAAAACCATAACCAGATCATTCACCACTATTATTTTAAATTCCTAAAAAATATCATCACGTTATTTTCACATTAACTTAACTGGGTTTTCAGTTAACATATTCAGTGGGATAGATAACCATGAATATTTTTAAACAAAAAACCATTAATAGACTACTAAACCAAGAAAACTACGAGTCAAGATTATATTTTTGGGTCTTCTAAATTCATCAACAACATAAATTTTAACATGATCAATGGTTATTCTATATTTCTAAACAATTTTATTGAGGAATTATTTTTTTGTAACCAAAATTCACACTTCATAAATTTCTCATACAATTTCTTTTCTTTTATGATTTTAAAAAAAATACTAATCTATCTTTCACAATCATCCTTATTTTTAAAATATACCAAAATTTCATCAATAAACACAACCAAAACCTTCTCAATGAACTCATGAAATATTCAATTTATAATATACATGAATATTGTAGGTGTGTTAGTTAACTCGAATGGAATAAATAAAAATTCATATTGCCTATATCTAGTCTAAAATTTATTATTTTGAATATCTACTTACTTTACTATCAACTAATGGTACCGCAACCTCATATCAACCTCCAATAAATATTTTTCTCCATAGAGATGATTGAAAAATTAATCGATATGAAGAAAATGATACATGTTCTTAACAGAGCTATTATTAAAGGCATAATAATCAATGAAAAGTCTCATTGAACAATCTTTATTTTTAACAAACAGGAGAGGATCACTCCATGGTGAAGTGATAGCCTAGATAAACCATTATCTAGAAAATATAATAATTGATTTTTCAATTATATATGTTTTAATTGAGCCATTCGATATGAGGTTTGGAATTTTCATAGCATTGGGAACTAATTAAATAGTAAATCCAACTTCCTAATCATGTATAATACCAGGAATCTCATTATGGAAAATTTCAAAATACCAATTTTTCATTGGAACATCATTAATCTAAATAGTTCTTTTGTTTTCAATAATATAGGTAAGATAACATCCATTTCCTTCTTTTAATAGTTTCACATATTCCTTATATGTTATCATTTATATGGGTTCATTCTCATACACAAACTGAAATTCTTTCTGAAAAGAAATTTCTTTACCTTTACTGTCTATATTATTATGGTAATCAGAAATCCAATCCATACCTAGAATAAAATCAAACTATAATAGTGTAAAAATAATATGGTTTTGAGATATATTATTACGATAGATATTGAAAAGATGATTCTTTTAATTTATTGATTCCTTAATTCTTCCCCGGATTGTTTTTAACATAAGTTCTGGTTTCATTTCGTCAGGTGGACTTTCTAATTTACCAAAAAAATTCTCATAAATCAATGATTGTGTAGACCTAAAATAAAAAAAAACATTTGCATAATCTGAAAAAATAAAAAAAATTATCAGATTCGACTTCAGTTGATAGTAAACAATTTAATAAAATAGTTTCGTAGGGTTTTAACACAACATTCTTCTTATAGTCTTTCTATTTCCCATCATTTAGGTTCTTCTTCAGACACTCATTTTTATAATGACACATCTCATTGTATTTAATACATTTTACTGATTATATATCATAACTTTTTTACCATTACCATGATCTTTCTCATTATAGTTATGAGACCTATGCCCCATTGTACCACATTGGATTCACTTAACATAATTCAAAATTAATTTCCCAATGTTTTTTTACCACAAAACTCAAAAATGTTTAATTGAATTTTCTTACCATCAAAATTTTGTGATGAATTCTTTCCTATTTCCCGCCACCACAACGAATTTTTCTACTAGTTTTAAAATAACACATGATCATGAGAAATCTCCATTTCCACTTTCTCTGAAAAACAATTAAGTTTTCATAACTTTTGAATTTATGGGAAGCCAATTCCTATTGATATTTTATCATTAATCCGGAGTAAAAATCATTGATTTTACTATCTAGATCTTGGATAAAATGTGGTATGTACAATTCATATCGAATGAATTTTTCTTCATATGAAGCAAATGAATCTTCCTCTTACCTAAATTACAAGAGTTTGTTTCCATACTAATTTGAATCATCTTAATAAAACAATTATCATGAATTTTTTTTAAATTCATACCAACACTAAGAATAAATCTCCTCACTATCTTTGATATTCTTAACCATCAACCACCACTGGTTGACTTCACCTTAAAAATGGTAAATTTTTAGAATTACCATTTTATTTTATGAACACTTCATGTCATTAAAGAACTTTCCTATGGATTTAATCCACCAATTATTTACCACTAGATCAAAATATACACTAAAATATTGAGGATGTTACCGCATAAAATGGTTCACTATGGACATATTCCTATATGGTTGATTTGGATAACCTTGTGCATGGATTACACATCCATTTATAGCTTCTTTCAATTAATCCATCATAACAAAAAAACTATTCAGTTTTGATACTGACCCTCTTAGGATGATAATTTGGAAGGATGTTTTAATCTTGATGTCTTCCCACCATATTTTCCATGTTTCCTCTGTGGAAAAACATTCTGAAAAAACATGTCATAGACTGAAAAATATGATAATATTAAAATTCTATATCATCTCAACTTAAAAATAATGAAAAACTAATTTATGGAAATTTTTATTAACAATACCCAAACCCCAAAAGTTATCTAAACAAACCTTTAATACCAACTATAAGGATATGTCCTTAAATATTATAGAATATTGAGTTTTAATCAAGATTTTAATTTCTTTCACATTGAGGTTATTTTAACATTTATAGTTGTAGAGAAATGGTCCATCATTCATACATAAAAATCCATGTTCATACAAAGTGGATATAACTAAAACAATATCCATTTTTTCAAAACATAAAACATTCAAAATAACACATGATTATTTTCGATGAAAAATATTCATAACATTGAACTTGACTTCCTTCCTTATCATACACATTCTTATACTATATGAAAAAAATTAAAACATGGGATGATAATAAAAAGATTAGTATGGGACATAAAATAATGAAATAAACTATTAGTCCATCAATACTTTAAACCCATTTAAGCATTTTTTAAATTTTATACTTTTCACCCATAAAACATAAGCTGTTTTGGTTACCTCATGAAATCATAAAAATTCTATAAAACATCACTAAAAACATAAATCATAAAGGTATCTTGTGGAATATATTCTATATAACTCTTAACATTACTATAGATATCACAGATATATAATGGTAACCTTCATGGTAACATTTGGAATAGCCATCGTAGTATATTCCCCTAATCTCTTAAGTGAAACCCTGCGAAGTAATTCTGTCTCATTACCCAATGCATTGGAGAGCTATAATGAGATCACCCACTATCTATTTATCATAAAACCACCCATATTCATATAAAATTCCAAAGAACTAAAACATAATAATAACACAATAAACCTTCAAAAAAGGACATTCATGAGGAAAATAACTTCTACATTTTGAAATAACATTTCATTTTTACAAAGTCATGCACTCATTAACAAAAACACTTTATTTGAAAATTAAATTATAAACATGTATAGGAATAATAAAAACATTAATGTGACATGAACGTGTTAAACTTATTTAATGTTTTGTAAGATAAATAAATTCATTTTGGATTTTGTAAAAATAGTTGAAAGAGTAACATTAAAAGAGGGTTTTAAAGAAAAATCTCATACATTGAGTGTAACTCATCACGTAAACTGTTTATATTCCTAAAAAGTAAACATAAGATAATTATTTAATTTCATTAGAACCATTCTATAGTTTATTATTCCTTTTTTATACCTTATTATCATATTATAATAATTACTTGATTATTTAACATCATGTTAATTGTTTTGTCGATATTTTCTACTGTAGTGAAAATTGAATTTGGTATAATGTCTATAGTAAAAACTAGCCATTCTTAAATTATTTAAAAAATAAGATTCAAGACATTATTTTCATTTTTAAAAATTAATTATACTATTAAATAAAACAATTAAGTATGGTTATGAAAAATGAACTATGTTATTATCATGGAGACGGTAGGTCATACGTATGCATGCATGACATTTCCATTTTTCCATGATCATTTTGTATAAAGGTTTAACATATTTTTAAATTTATATAATTATAATAATATAATATATATAATTTTAATATTTTAAAAAAAATTAAATATATTATCCATGTGATTTGGTGATAAAAACGAATCGCATCACATCATTGAAGTGATGGTTCACAGGTATGCCGAACGACATTATCATTTTTATGTGCATGAAATTGTAAGAAATTAAATGATATATTATTATTTTTAGAATGATAAATATTCCATTAATATCATATATAGGCATTAATTCCATCAGTATAACTATTCTTGAGGGACGGTGATAGAAAATGAAATATTTCGGTTCACGGGCTGGTAGTTCCTTGTACGCACGAATGACTATTTTTTCCCATTATATTGAAGTGAAGAGAGATTTAGGTGATGATATTAACATAATTAAATATAATTATATTGATGATACTATAGTTATTATTTTTAAGGGTGGAATTATATTTTAAGGTAGTGGAAGAAGATAAAAAACCAAAAAATTAATTAAAAACAATACATTTTTTTAGGACAATATCCTTTGATTAGCACCATAACACCTCTAAGTAGGGTGTTATACCAAAAATAAGGCCTCTAGATTGTGGGTAGGGGTTATAGTAATGGATTATGTCATATATTTACAAAATCAAATATGTTTTTCAAATGTAAATAAAAGAGGATAAGGGGTTCCCTTTTATAACAGAGGGGAGGGGCACTCTTAAAAATCTTCAAAATATTAAATTATAATAAATTAATTTTCTATTACAAATGGATCCAAACTTATTTATTTCAAAATAAGATAAATATGGGTCTAAATCCATTCATATAATTAAAATTATACAAGTTCTTTTTAAAAATTATATTTTTAACCCTTTTAACTCTTACCATGATATCATGTAATTCACATTTTTAGGGTTAATATAATTACTATAAAATGATAAAATAATAATAAATGATGCATTAATGAAATTTTAATACTTATCGAAATCATTTGAAAAAAATATTTTCTTAAAAAATCTATATCATTTAATAAAATATTATTTATTTTAAATTATCAATAATGTCGATTTTGACACTATTCATTATGTGAATTTTTTAAAATAACACAAGAACAAGATAAATTATAAAAAATATATCGAAAACTTCACTAAAATGTCTATGTAATCTAATAAAATCATTTATGGAATTAATCCTCTCAAATTATGATTATTTTAATATTTTAAATATCATTTTTTTATATTTTCTTTATTTAAAAAATTACTACAACATCATTGTATAAAACTTTTATTTAATTATTTATTCTATAAAAATAAAAAAATATATTATCATGATAAATAAAAATTTTATTATTTCAATAAAACTATTTATAATCAAACATATCCCCTTTATAAACTACATATTAAAAATATTTCTCTTGTTAGAAACAAAAGTGTGACAAAACTATCTTTTATTTGAATATATAATTATAAATGTCATACTCTCATCCAAGTGGCTTCCAGAGGTTATAATTTCAGTCCAAGTATAATTTTTGGTAGAAACAAACTCATAAAATGAAATTATGACCCGTTTTATGTTAATTTTATATATTTATAATATTATTTTTACCCTTAATTACCTGATTTACCTTTAACCATGTTAATAAAAAATAACTAAGGGTACTATTCATAATGTCCAAAAATAAAAGGAACATATTTAATAAATTTTTACCATATTATTCCAAATATTGAATACATTATTCAAAATCCAAAACAAATAATTGACTAAAATTAATTTAAAATTACTCCTATTGATAGGGTGATAAAACGGGTCATTAAAGTGAAAGCATTCAAAATATTGAATTGTTTTTATATCCAAATTTAATATGAAATTTATAAAAATGATCAAAATTTGATTAAATGATATAAAATTGATCTATTTATACGTAAAAATCAATAAAAACTATAATTTTACACAATAAATTATTTCGACAAAGCAGTTGTTTTGAATTAAAATCCATCATTTTTCACAATTCATGAGACATGAAACTTATCTAAAAAATACCAAAAAATAAACTAAAGTAAATTTTAATATTAATATTTAAAATTATAATTTTATTATTTCAAATAGAATATATAATATTGTCAAAAAATATATTTAAAACAAGTTCTCCATCAAATGTCGGTCAAACTGCCTTTTATGAAAAATACTTCTTTTTTCTGTAAAATTAGATTTATTTTTATATTATGCCTCTAAAATCTATTATATGAATCTAAAAAATTATAAATGAGTGTAATATTATTATATCATTACCTTGGATGTTATACAAGTCCTTATTGATGGCTCATAACATGTTTTTGAATTTCCAAAAAATATCCCTCATGAGTATCAAACCAGTTGTGCAGCAAGGATCATTGTCATGCTCTACATGATGATCATGTGAAAAAAATAATGCACATTTTATAGAGATGTTACCCCAAGGTATTTTTGGTTCAGAGTGAAATCCATTTGTAGTTTTCAAATAAGGATATAAATACATAAAAACCACTCGTTACATCCTTCACCAAAATACCAGGACATTTTCCTATAAATGGACTAATCCTTAGACTTGTCCCTGGGGTTCTAACTAACATTATCTCATCTTAATTCCAAAAATTAATAAAAAAAATTGATCTAATAATAACTATAATGACCCATATTTTTCATATATATATGTATATCACATCTTAATATATGAATATTCGAAACATTTCACAAATACACGCCCAAAGACCGTTAAGGCTATGTTTTTTGGAGACTAGATAAAAATATTTTCATTTCATGAATGATTATCAATATATCCCATTATGTCCTTCCTACATAGTACACTACATAAAAATTCTATACTCAAAACCATTCTTCGTAACCTATTGAAAGGAAACACAATAAAGTGTCAGTTTAAATGCTTAATATGGTGAAACATAAGAGATATCAATATAACATGAGAATAATGGAATGAGAACATGATAGTGAAATTCTAAAACCATACTCTCCATATCATAGATCAAAAACATGAGTTAGACGATAAATTTTGGTAGTTTATAAGACATGAATCATAAAGTAATCAAATCACATGATCAATGATAACATAAAATTGGAATAAGACCGAGATTTGTGATATAAAAAATGCTCATAACATTGTGAACAAGTTTAAATAAAAATTGGTTCACTCATTATGTTAAGGACATGCAATCAGGCCCTTACATAAACTAATGTAAATGAAAGAAGGTCCTCCGATAACCTTATGAACATGAAAGAAGGTCTATAGATAACCATGTTGACATGAAAAATGGTCTATATATAAAATTATGGATATGAAACTAAGTCCACACATAACCATATATACATGAAATAAGGATCACTCATAACATTATATAAATGAAATTAGGTTCACCCATATTATTATGAACGTGTAATTGAGTTCACGCATAACATAATTCACTCATTAGTTATACATATTTACCCAATCCATTTGAGGGATATATAGGTTACACTAGTTACATAATGGAAGTCATATAAATTGGAACCACAAGATCATAAAAAATTCATCATATAATAACCCATAAAAAGTTAATGGTTTTCATTAACATTTCATCATAACATAAACCATAGAAAATAAACAAGGTTCATAATCATTTCATCTTTTCATCATAGAATAACCCAAGGAAAATGAATGGGTTTTATAAACATATTTTCATTATAATAATAAACCATACAGATAAATAATAATAATCATATCAGTGGATTGTATTCCTAGTAAATTGTAAGTAACATCAAAAAATGGCAGCTTAGAAGAAAACTAATTTTTAAAGAACACTTGGAGTATTTCATGAAGAAAATTTCATTTTCACTTTGAAATTACTTCCTTAAAATCTAATAAATTTTAAAATATTAAAAGGATTTGTTTTTGAAAATAACCCTATAAACATGTGAAAAAATATTTAAATTATTGAGAATCCAATATGGAGGGAAATTTTTTTCATGTCGTATATATTAAAACAAGGATTCCTTTAATATTTTAAGTAAAAAAATCGACATGCCTTGATAATAAGATGACAATAATATTCCTTTTAAATAGTTTTTTAGAAAATAAATCATGGGTAAAATCTATTTAAACTATCATTTTATAACATTAAAAAAATTCTTTAAAACATTTTTATTAAACATGGTCATGGAATAAAAAAGATATTCGATCAAAAAGAGAAATAAAGTTGATTTTCTATAAAAACATTATTTTGAACTCTAAAGTATGTAATGAGAGGAAAATGAATGTAAAATAATTCATTTATAAAAATAAAAAAAATAGAAGACAATTGATGAATTTTTTTTGAGATATATCATAATATTTCATCGTTAGAAAACAATCATAAACAATTCGAAGTAATAATGTGGTTGTAACATAATACCGTTATCACTTTGTTATATTTTAAATTATAGGTACCATGAATTAAATAAAATTATCTGGTTATTTATATACAATAATTAGATTATAAAAATCATAAAATACAATATTTTTCAATATATACACTATACATAAGAAAAAAGTTTTGTACAAGGCATGTGCCCCATGGAAGTAAAAGTAAGACAAAAATCCATTACATTAATTCTCAACAGTAATAAAATATTTTTGAACCAAATATATAATAAATATAGGTTTCTTATAAATATATTATAAAACCAAAAATATATGCATTATACTATATATGGCATTCTTATGACGTTTTACAATTTGATATTGAAATATTATTGTTTAATATAATATGTGATGTATGTTATCCTTGACCACTTATTTCATCATTAGTGTGAGTCTTATTTTGGATGATGAATTGATTTAATACCTTCTTATATTAAAATTTTTTAATGAACAAAAGTTTGGTTGAATCCATTAATATAAGTGATCCCCTATGAAATTTTTTGTTTTTTTACTTCAAGAAAACTAGTATATGATTCTCCTACTCCATTATAAAATATCAATTTATGATCAAAGGTAAGGTTTCCTTGACTCCCAAAAATTTATAGCTTAGTGAAATTGGTAGATACTTTAACACAAGTATCAGTGTCATGATGATTAAATGAGTTAAATCTAAATAATAGTCCCTATACATAGTTTATGTACATTTTACACTTTTAGTTCTATTTTTGTCATCATCATTGGACTACTCCTCGTGTTCTTCCACCATCTCAACAATGAGATTTATCATATTCTCATCCTATTATTCATGTAAAATCATCAATGATGTTCAATTTAGTTCTTGTTATTCAATAATAAATATAAATTAATAACATTTTAAATTTTTTATTTAGATATATTTTGGAAAAAAATCCCTCAAGTTGTACTCTCAGTTTTTTGGAGTGGTTGTGTTTGTTGACAAAGCCAGATGACTGCAAATTATTTTTATCGGTGTTTTATGAAGACATGTTTTTAAGGTGGCATGGTTTACCAGTGATTACCAAACTGTTGGGCCTCAAAATCAAGAGTTTGATGTTATCAATGGATGGATTTATTTATAAGAGTTAAATTTATGAATAATGTTGAAGAAAATAAGAAAAGGATGAGAACCACATACCACAATTCACAGATCGTGTACCATGTTCTGGGAACGTTACATGGAGTGGTGGGAAGGATACGCCAGGTGGTTCGTGAAACCAAAAATGGTTTGAAGTGGAAGGAAGTGTTGTACTTGGATGTCTTGATGTCGACGGAGGAGATTGATCATGTAGGAACACATATACTATGCAGACTGAATAATAAAAATGGGTCACAGTTGTAGAAGGATCGGTATGTGGTGGAGGTTGAATTGAAGAATTCGAAAATATTAGATTATTGGATTTTTCAAATATCATTTCCTATATATGAATCACTAATCCCACTAATTACAATTGAGACAAAAAAAATTATAGAACATATTTTTTGGTCTGAGAATTTGGCAATGTCTGATGGTGGTTTTTGCAGAAGTAACTATGACGAAGGTGTTTGCAATGATTCATAACCCACAAAGGAAGTCTGGTACATGGAGGAGGAAGTCTGGTACTCAAAAGGATTTGACTATGTATGCGGAGGAGGAATCATCCATACACAAGAGGGAAAGTTATGAAAGTTGTACGTATAGGGGAATATCTGGTACACGAAAGAGAATATACTCTGGGAACAGAGATCCATTCGTGGAAAGAAGACAATTCATAGAGGTGGATCAAAGGAAGCAGTATGAGGATGTGATAGCAGTTCATAGAAGATTCAGTTGTATGTGGAGTGGGTGGTCCACATACATTTCCCAGTACACTATATGCAGATGAGTCAGGTGGTTCTCGAAACACACTAGTGATCTTTAAAAAGCACACAATCAGTTTCCAAATGTATTTTTCCAGTATCTAACAATATCCGGAAAGGTGTAATTCATCTACGGGAAAAAAGAAACTTCAATAGATCATCTACCTATATAAGAGGATGTATGAATTCTTGCAAATCATGGGACCTATATGTCCATAAACTATGTTTTACCTACAAGTATATATATTGTGAGTGGATTCCTTTCTAAGAGTAGTGAGCGAAAGAAGAGGAAGACGGTGACTCTTTCCACCAGTTGTGATCCAAAGAATGAGGGAAAAGGAGTGACCTTTGGGAATGCATTGAGAAGACCCTAAACCTTATAAAGGTAGTGATCCTTGTCATAGAAGTTTTAGACCAAACATTGTACTCATTTCTTGCAGTGAGCCCTTGTGAATTTGGTACATCATCACATTGTCATTGTATGCTCATTGGATGTAGATCACTAAGGGTGAACCAAGTAAAAATCATTGTGGCATGTGCATGATTTCATATCTGTTCATATATTTCTATGGGAGGAAGATAGAATTGAGTTTTTTCTAACAGCGAAAAAAGATCTAAATGAGATATTGTTTTAATCTATCATACCCTAATTCACCCCCTCCCCCCTCCCCCCTCTTATTGTATTCGACCTAGTGGACCAAAAAATTTGTATCAAAAGGAAATGTTTAAAGTATGTCGTTTTCTCTCAAGAAGAATTAATGGAGGTGGTCAATTATAAAAGAATTTTGATCATTGATGGAAATAGTTTTCAATTATGCAAGAATAAAATACAGCACCACTTCTGATTAGTGTGGATGGATGTCATCACAACATCTACGCATGGAATATAAGCTGACATTAATAGCGACTCATTATTAGAATATGAAATAAGAGACTTCGATATTGATTCTAAAAGGATCAATGCTTTAGGGGGAGCCCTATAAAATGTAGTTTATATGAAGGTGATGTCCTATAAAAAATCACATGCAATGTGCGAAAAATGTTGAATGTTTATGAGGGTGACTCAATAGTTCGAGAAGAAAAGCTATAGGTTCTATGGAACAAGTATGAGGATATAATAATGAATCCCAATAAGACTAGTGATGAATTCTTCTACATGATAAATATTACTGTGAAATGCATGTGGGTTCATGGAGAATTCATTGAAGATATAAATATTGTGAAATGTATCATGAGGAAAATTCCACCGAGATTCAGTCCGAAAGTTTCAGTCTTGGAAGACAAAGACCAAAAAGAGTTAACACTAGATAACCTACACAATGCCCTTGTATCTTACGATATGAGAAACAATGATAAAAATGTAGTGGAAAAGGGGAAATCTAAGGGAGTGGAATTTAAGGACATGTAGAATCTCTATGTTGAAGTTAGTCCTAAGGAGGAAAATATAGATGATGTCATGTCATTTCTCTCCTCTAATCTGCAAATGGGAAAGGGGAATTTCAAAGGTAAACTTCTATTTTTATTCATTCGATGCAGAAAGATTGGGAATTTTTTCAGCAAAGTGTCCTAAGACATTTTTAATGATGAAAATGAAGAAAATGATGAAATTACCCAGAAGAAGAATTAATCAAATGAGAAATATAGGAGATGTTCAAGTAGAAAGTCCTTCAAAAAGGAGAATCTTCTTTCAAAATAGGATGAATGTTTAGAGGAATATAAGGGAGAAGAGTTAGAGGATTTCAAGGATTATAAAATAGATGCTCTTGTGGTTTTTTTCAGAAATACATTAACAAGAGAAGAAAGAAACAATTAAGAAAGATAAATTAAAGGAAGAGTTTGTCTTCATGTGGAATTAGAATCTTCCCTTGAAGAGGTAGATATTTTGAGATCAAAAAAAAAAGAAATCTTACAATGTGGTTCATGATTCCAAACTTTTTATGTAGTAGCAGGAAGAAGAGAATTCTGATCTGATGTAGAAATTGAAAAGATGAGGTCTTCAATGCCAGAAAGCTCTAGAAAATGTGGTTGGGTACAAAATAAAAATTAAATAACAGAAAATTGAAATTGATAGTATGAATGAAACTGTAAATGATCAAATAAAAATTATAGAACAACTAGAAGAGTAAGTCATAAATATGACACGAAAAAAAGAAGATCAAAACAAATAGTTAACTCTCAGTTCAACATCAGGAAATAAGATCATATAGGAAATAGAGAATATTAGATTTGAGAATAGTGGTCCATTATACTAGAAGATTCAAAAAATTATGAATGAAAAGTTTGGTAGTTAGTTTTCTCTAAAATAGAGATCAGTTATAGTTCAAGACATACCACAAGAACCTACTCCAAGATTGAAGATTGATTTGGGTATGAACAAGAATTTAAAGATTATGAGAACCCAAGGCACAACTAGTGGTGCATTATTACCACATTGGAATATAACTCACACAAGAAGCTATTGTTGAGGTAAGATGGGACACTCTCAAAATGTATGTTCCATAACGAAGATGTACCAATGGAAACAATAACAACAGAAGAGGTCATATAGAGCTCAAAATTCTAGGTTATCATTTTATTTTCATTGTTTCAGGTGTAAAGGACTCGGACATATGGCAAGATATTTCACATCAACAATGTAGAGGAATGTGCCAAGGCATACTGAATTTTTTCATAAGAAGAAACTAAATGTAACTTCAAGAGAACTGAAAATTCAAAATCAATTAAATATTTTAAGGTCAGAGATGGGTTGTCATATAATGAGAAATATCAAGATTATCATTCCATGTCATATATGAATTCAAATAATTATCTCAAAAATAAAATGGAAGATCATGCATTGGTTGTAGAAATTGTGTTTAAGGCATCAGATTGCACTAGGATATGGATCATTTATAATTGATGCACATCCCACATGATGGGAAATAAGGATCTAGTGACCAGAATCAGGTATTATAAGGAAGGTACTGTAATATTTGTAAATGATGATGGTTTGAAAATTATTGGTTTAGGAAAAGCCTTGTTTGGAGGAAAATACATGAGACGGTCAGATTTATTGGTTGTTGAGTATATTAGTCACAACTTCCTTAGTGTCATTAAATTGTGTTGTTTAGGGCATGCCATTACTATTTCCATGAAACTATGTATCAAGGAAATGAATAGTGTGGTTGTGTTTCAAGTAATACATTCAAAAGGAAATCTATACCACTTAAGTGGAGAAGATGATATGTGATTTTTTTCCAAGAATGAAGAACGAAAGATATGACATAGGCATCCTGGCCACACAATCCAAGGTTACATGGAAGATCTGGTGAAATATGATACAACTTGAAATATCCCTACTTTATCAAGTGATCATACTCATACATGTGATTACTATCAACTAGGGAAGATCATTCGATTGATATATAAGAAAAAGAAGAAAAAGTCAACAAGATTTCTTGAGTTGGTGCATATTGATGTGTGTAGGCCAATTTCAATGAGGGATATTTATTTGAGAAGATATTAGGTTCTATTCATTGATGAATATAACATAACTACATGGGTTTCAATAATCACTAAAAAATATGAAGTGTTTAGTTGCATTACATGATATCAACGGGAATGTGAAAAGCTTATTGGTCAGAAAACCCAGAAAATTCAAACAGATAATGGAATAGAGTTCACATATGACCAAGTGGATAATAATATATTCTGTTGTGGAGTTCTTACTACTAAAACTTGATTATCTCCAAAATCATGGGATAATGAATCAGGTTTTATCCGTAATAACTCCATAGCCGAATGGATTATTTGATAGAAGAATCTCTATTTTCAATAATATGGGAAGAAGATTGCTCATTGAAAAAGAACTTCTAGAGAAATTTTGGAAAGAAGTAGTAATTAAAATAGTATACACTTCAAATATAGATTTAAATTTTCCAAAATAGGATAATATTCCATAAGAGTTATAGTATAGAAAGAATCCATCATTTAAGTACATTAGAATATTCAGAGGTAATTGATTCATTCTCAATAAGGAGAAAAAAAGAAAATTTGAATCTCATGGTGATGAAGGGATATTTCTTGGTTACTCAAAGAAAAGAAAATCATATAAATTCTTTCATAAGCAGATATGAAATACAGTTGAAAGCCATGATATGAATATAGTAGAAAATGAACAAAATCATTAGAAAATACATGATCATACTTATGAGGATAGTGATGATGAGATGAACAGATTAAGAGACACTCCATCTCCAGAGGATGACTAATAAGAAGACTCAGATGATGAGAATAAATTAGTGTCTACCCAGAGACTAGCGAGAAGATCTAAAATTGATAGACAGAACATAATTACTGATCAGATAGCAGTAGTGCAGACAAGGAGGATGAAGACTATTAATCAAGCATCATATATATCACGGGTGGAACATAATTGTTTTGATGAAGAAGCTGGAGATGAGAACTGAGTTCAATCCATGAATGAAGAGATTATACAAATAGAGATGAATCAACCATGGGAGATTGTTTCAAGACTAGTAGGCAAGAGTGTCAAAAGAACAATATGGGTATTCCTCAAAAAAATGAATGAATATGATGTTGTGAATAAAAACAAAGCATGCCTGGTGTGGAAAGGGTAATTTGAAATAGAGGTTATTGATTTTTATGAGACATTTTCACCTGTGGCATGGATGGAAACAATCATATTATTCAAGGTCATTGCAGTGCAACAAAATCTCAATGTTTTATAGATGGATGTCAAGAATGTATTTATGAATGGAGTTCTATAAGAAGAATTATACATTAAGAAACTAGATGGTTTTATCATCCATGATTATGAGAACATGTTATTTTGTCTAAAAAAGGGATTTAAACCGTTTGAAGCAAGCACCAAGAGAAAGGTATCGATGGCTTGACCAATATCTAAAGAATCTCGGTTTTTAGCATGATGTAGCTGATTAAAATATGTATTTCATCAATGGAAATATTCAATGGTTAATGGATCTGGTTTATGTTGATGAAATAATATTTGGTCGATCAAACAAAGTGCAATGCAGACAGTTTTCTGAATTCATGAAAAGAGAGTGTAAAATTTTGATGATTGGTTAGATCAAAATTTTCCTTATCCTACAAGAAACATAAGGAAGGAATGTCACTTTTATTTCGAAATATATATATTCCAAGGAGGTTTTGAGAGAGTTTGGAATGGATAATTCCAAATAAATGAAGACTCCAGTTGCTACCCAGTTGAAACTATCATGGGATAATGAAGGCAGGGTTGTTAATATAATAGGATATTGGAAAATCATTGTAAGTTTGTTGTACCTCACATCAACAAGGCCTTATATTATTTTTTTTCATTCCAAGAAGAATGGTTTCAAATCAATACAAAGGAGATAAACATGCTTGCATTGAAAAGAATAACTTGGTATATAAAGGGAATATGGGATTTCAGTTTAATGTATAATGGAAAAACTCAACCACATTTGTTGGGATATACAGATGTTGATTGGGCTGGATCAGTAAATGATGGGAAATCTACATCAGGAGGTACCTTTTATCTTGGAGGATTTTTTATTTATTTTTTGAGAAAGAATCAAAATTGCATTTCATTAAGCACCGTAGAAGTTGAATGTATTACAGCTACTCCAACCAACACGCAATTATTTTGGATGAAGCAACAACTGAATTATATTGGAATTGAAGTGAAATCTCCGATCATAATCTATTGTGATATTTCAAGTGCAATAAATATTTTCCAAAATATAGTCCATCACTCAAGGACAAAGAGAATTTAAATAAAATTACATTTTATCAAGGAAAACATGGAGCAAGGTCTTGTAAAGATGGAGTATGTTCTTACAAAACAACAAGATGAATATATTTTTACGAAGGCCATACCCAAAGAATAATTTGAAAGGAATCCACTAGATTTGTGAGTATAGTTGACCTCCCACACACAAAAAAGTGTGGGTGTGGGACCCCTTATTTTCGAGACATGATTTATTTTTCCAAAATGCACTTATATGTGTTCTTTAACCTATTGAAGAAAACCTTGAAGTACCCATTCGGGTTTGTTGACAAAGGGGGGGAATGTGTTACTATTTCAGTGGGATTAAATCCATGGGGAGAAGCTGTTAAGTGGAGTAGCGGGATAGGGGGAGTTAAATTTGATATGATTCGATTTGAAGGAGAAATAATATATTAAAATTATTAAATATGATGATTCTAGAAGTGATCGATCAAATATTAGATATCACGATGACTGAGGTTTGTGATGAATATAGTTCATTGGTATCAGTGTATCGGTATGACATCCTAAATTATTGATTACCAATGAAGAGATTCATTAGTGAAATTTTAATTATACTATTGTTTCTCTTGTTGAGCATGGCTCATGTGATCATAGAGTATGTGTGGAGTAAATCATTGATTGTTATCTTAATCGCATGAAGCAAATACTGGATGAAGTTGGAGGGAGTGTTAATGAGGTATCAAAATGTATAACATAGTAATGAGAAGAGTTGTCAATAAACCCAAAGGGGTATATTGTTAGTAAAATTCCCAAAATGTTTTTTCTAGGTACTTTTTTGGATATTCTTGTGTTTGTTGGAAAATCCAAATAACCAAAAATGAGTATGGTTGGTGTTTTCCAAAGATAGGTTTTTATGGTGGCGCAATTTCCTAGTGTTTTCCGTATTTTTTGGCCACAAAATTGTGAGTTTGATGTTAGAAAAGGAAGGATTTATTCATAAGAGTGAAATGTATAAAAAATGTTGAAGAAAATAGGGAAAGGAATTGAACTACGTACCACAATTCATGGATGATGTACCATATTCTGGGAACAGTACAGGAAGCGGTGGGAATGGTATGTCGGGGTGCTTCGAGAAATGGAAAATGGTTCACAGTGTAAAGTTATGTGGTACGTGGATGGCATGATATCGGTGGAGGAGATCAAATGCACAGGAGCAAATACATTACACTGATCGGATAGGAAAAACGGTTCGTAGGTGGCTTGCGGTTCACAGTGGTAGAAGTATCGATATACGGTGGGGGCTAAAACGAAGATTTGGTAAATTTTAGATTAGCATATTTTGAGGATATCATTGACTATATAATAATTTATATTCCCACCGATTATTGTTGAGACTGAATATCATTAGAGAACATATTTTGTGATCTAGGAATTCATAAATTTCCAAAATTGGTTCACATAGATATAATTCTGTCGAAGGTGTTTGTTGAGATTTTTAACCACTAAAGGAAGTCTTGTACGCAGAGGATGAAGTCTAGTACATGGAAGGATTTGAATCAGTTTTCATATGAGTAATCACTGGTATGTGATAGGGAGAGTTCTAAAAGTGGTGCGTGGAGGGGGATCTCTGGTACGAGGAAGAGATGATAGTCTACAAATAGAGAACAGTTTACAGACAGAGGGCAGTTCACAGAGGCAGAACGAAAGAAGCGGTATGTGGAGGAGAAAGTGGTTTGTAAAAGAGGCCATTTTATGTAGTACGGGTGGTCTAAATACCATTCATGGTACACAATATGTGGATGTGGTAGGTGGTTCATGAAACACACTTTGGAGATAGAAAAAGCTTATAATCAGTTTGCAAATGTATTTTTCTTCTAACTAACAATATCTAGGATGGTGGAATTCATCTATAGGTAAAAAATGAAAATCAACAAAACAAATACCTATAGTTGAGGAAGTATAAATTCATATAAATAAAGGTACCTACAAGTCCATAAACTATGTTTGACCTATAATTCTTTTAACTGTTATTGGATTTCGTTCTAAAATTAGTGAGCAAAGGGAGAGGAAGAGAAAGACTGTTTCCACTAGCAGTGAGCCATAAAAAGAGTCATAGGGAGTGGCCCTTGGGAATATAGTGAGAAGAACCCAAAATTTGTAAAGGAAGTGAGACCAGGGATAGAGGGTCTAGCCAAAACATTGTACTCATTTTTGGAAGTGATCTTTAGTGAATTTGGTACATCAGCACATTGTCGTTGTATGCTCCTTGGATATAGCCTAGTGAGTGTAAAACAAGTAAAAATCACTTTATCATGTGAATGATTTCATATTTGTTTCATATATTTATATGGGAATAAGAGAGAAATTGGTTTTTTTACAACAAAACCTTATCTGAATGATAGAAAGTTTAAATCTGTCATGACCTGATTCACCCACCCCCTCTTAGGGTAATGAACCTAGTGGACCTAACACTAATAAACATTCATAAAATAAAAAAACTAATCTTAAATAACTCAAAGATATGTATTAAATAATTAATATTTATAACACATTCTGAGTGGTTAAAAATAGTCTTTCCAGAATGATGGGAACATCCACTTATTTTTCCATTTCTAGGATCAATAATTCAGTAGGAAAACAATTTCCATAATTTAATACGAAAGTAATCAAGGGTCTACCAGAGGTATTTCATTGATCAATAATCAAGCCATAATTATACTACTATTATCTATGGTTCATCAAATATATTCTTTTAAAATATACTAATAAGTATAAGGATTAAGTTGGGGCCCATATCACATAGTTATTTTTAAAAGGTACATGATCAAATGGTTCAAGGGATCCAAAAGCGCCCTAGACCCCTCCTCTTCAGTGGGATATTCCATTATATGCACACTAATAATTATTTAATAAGATAAATCACTTCATAATATTTTAGATTCCACTTAATGTAAGAAACTCATTTATAAATTTTATATAATTTAATAATTTAAAACATTATTCACTGAAAGTAATACTAATATAAATCTACTGGAAAATGTCTAGAAATTTTTTTTGTATTGAGCTACTGATTTACCTTGTTGCGTCCATATCTGGAATGGAAATGGGGTTTATAGTGTGTTAGTTTCCTCTATACTTCATATCTTTATTATTCTTGATTCTAGGGGGTAACTCCACTTTCATACTCATCTTCATTCCTATAAGTAATTTATTTGGGTTCATTAAAAACTTATATTACCACTCTTTCCTTCTCTGGTTATTTCTTTCACTCCTTATTTTCATCAACATCTTATTAATTATCGTATAATTTATAATCATTCTCATGGGTTTCATTTTACTCCATCATTTTTCATCTTCATAATATCGTATTCTTATTAACTTCCCTTTGGTTTTTCTCTATATTACTCAGAAGTGTATTGAATAAACAATCTGAAAGAGATTGATCTATCTAACCCACATGAGGATAAATATTACATAGAGTATAATATTTATTTTTAATGTATATTTCCATGGAATCCAATCACTACTCGTATATTTGAATATATATACTTGATTTAATACCACTTTATGTGACTTCAGGTATTGGGTATGATATTTTAGACTAGGAAGAAATCACTACACTGGATGGATTTTGTTTTTGGTAAAAAATTTTGAGTATAAGGGGGTTAGAATGGTTGAAAGATCCTTTGATATATTGAATGAGGTGGGTATTTCATAGGTCCTTGATTTCAATAAAAATTCTTCTCTATTTATTGTTGGTTCTACCCATTATTTTATGGTTATTGGGGCTACTAAGACCAAAAATATATATATTTATTTTATATCAATTATATAATTTAAACATTATATATCACAAATTATTCTCACAATAATACGAATGGAAGGTTTAATTTCATTGAGAAATATCTATATAAGAAATATATTTTATAATAATATTGAATAATTCTCCATAATTAATCCACACTAGACTCTTCCAAAACTTCTCACAAGTTATACTCATCTTCATAACCTATGGAGGTGGAAACATAATCAAGTGATGAGATTAAATGCTCAGTATGGGTAAATATAATAGATATTAATCGAATATCATTAGTGATAATAAGTTTATCATATTGGTATAAACTAGATACATAAGAAACATAAACAAAATAAATAATATATTATAAATCATGGAATATGTCTTGTCATAACACAATTCTTAAATCAAAGGAGTATTGGGACATGAGTCAATAAACATGATCCATGAAAACATAACATAAATTTTTTAATAAACACAAAACAATGCAATATTTCACATTTGGAAAAAAAAATTAGTATAGGGAAGTATTACTTTTATGAGTTGCACCATCATTGCCCCTACTAATAAGAAAATAAAAGTTTATCAAGGATAATTATTTCATGAGATATAAATATTAAACCAATTAATTTAATGGTGATATTTCACCCCATCTTCCATCATCCATACACATGAGTTCCACATGAAAATAAATCGCTTATCGTATCATAATTAACACATGAAAATAAAATTGTTTTCATAAATATTTAAAATGAAAATCATTTACATTTTATAGAATAAATATCCCATGAAAATAAATGGGTTTCATATTATGTTCAATTATAATCATTACAATATATACCCATGTAAATTATTATGGTATCAAAGGATGTTTAGTAACTTTTTAGGTAAATATCATTCAATCGGAATAATTACTCATATATTATTTACACCATATAGATAAAGGTTATCGGGATAACTTAATAATTTTAATAATTATTCACCTTATGGAATCTATCTGAACACCCTTCAATCATAGGAATTAAATTTAGAGTATTCATTGAATAAAAATATTTTATGATGGTTGGTATTTATAAACAGTGGATGATTTGGAATGATAAAGACAGTGATGAATCATTCCCTAGAAATATAAATAAATTTCATAATAAATACATAGAAAGAATTTATATTGTATAATTTAAAGAATTTCCATACTCAATTAGTGGATTTGAAAAATAATAACGACTTAGTCGAAAACCAGTTTTTATGAGTTTTAAAAAATGACATTTTAAATAAAAAATATCTGGTATATTTTAAGATAATATTTTGAAATCTTCCATAAAACTAGAAGAAAAATAATTTATTTTATAATCCATAAAAATTAAGATAAAACTATTAATATAAAATTACAAAATATTTGGGAATATTTATTCACACTATAATATAAAAAAGGGATGAATTTCACACATTGATGAAAATGACCCATAGGAAAATGTTAAAAAAATAAAACATTAAAAATAATTAAGAGTTGTATAAAATTTCATTAATAAATTATTGAGGTATTTATAATGATATTTAAAAAATCATCATATGAATATGGACATGGAAAAGGGAGGTTCTTGGCTGGGAAACAGAGTGGGGGTCGGTTTTATATAAACAAAAACCTTTGGGAAAACTATGTGTAAAGGGGAAATTAAATTTTGAGGTGGAATTTAAAACCCTATGAATATAGTAATATAAATTCATTAGAAAATAATCACACCATATTAATTATATTATTATTAACAATTAGAATGATCTCTCCAGAAGTTAAATTTGAGACAAAGAACCCTTGCTAATTTTATACTTTTTGATTGAAAACACTATGAGAGAAAAACGTGGAATGGATAATTTAACCTAATAAAATATAAAGTAATAATGATTGAAAATATTAATTTTAAGTAGATAGATCATTACAAATAAAACATGGTGAATAATATAAATTATGTCTTGAGGTATTGTTAATTGAGACAAGAAACTCTTTCCTTAATTTTCGACTTCAACTAAAGATCTTGAAACTCTTATATAAAAAAGTGCCCTATAAATAATCTTTTTAATAAACTTATTCTTATTCATAAACTTTTATAAACTCATTTTATAATTAATTTCATCATTTATATTAGTTTTTATAATTTATTGTCAATATAGGTGTGCGTTATCTTCATCATTTGGAACTAGTTTTGTAATAGTGGTATTGTTCTTTATTATTCTCCAAAATTTCATCAATAAAATATAATAATCCTTAATATAATATATTTTTTATAATTATTTATAGTATTATAATTTAATTATATGTTATTTTTTTATAGTTATTATAGTTGAAATTGTCCACAATCATGTTTCAGTTATTTTTAACAAACAAAAGTGGCATATTAATTAATGAGTTTAATATTAGTGATGCCAATCAATAACCAAAATACAATATTTATTTTATTATTTAAATCATATATTATAAATAATTATGTTATCTTATTAATTTGTAATATTAATTTATAGAATTGTTCAAGTTCGTGGTTAGACCGACCCAAACAAGAACACATCATAATTAATGAATGATTATGATTATGAATGTCACACCTAGTATTTCATGTCTTTATCTTGATCTAGTTATTTGGAAATGTCAATCCTTTTATTGGTTTTTTGGTGATATTAATGTTGATTTTTGAATTTCTATATATTTATAATCCTCCTACTGTGGTTTCCCCATTTCTTATTTGGGAGTTTTTTGAGAAAGGGTGGTTACTTCATTATTTGGGCCAAACCGTCATCCCATTTTTAGATTTAAAAATAAATTTTGATTCCTTTATAACTCCTTTATTCAACATATTTCACCCATTATACTACCCACATGGCATCAATTTACATATCAAATCCACCATATCCTTTTGGACCCCTTAATAATTCATAATAATGGTGAATTTGGGTTATTTATTCAGGTATTGGGCCAACCCGTTGGCCCATTTCTAGTTTTTAAAAAAATACATTGTTTATTTTATAGAATATTAATATTTTAATAATTTTCAGTTATTACACATCCCTCATGAGCCCAAGAACCCTAGGCGCACCCTAATGTTCCATTTTACCTATTTGGAGCTCATTTTAGTAACAAATTAAGTAAAAACATCCTAATGTTTCTCAAATAATCTATATTTTCCAAAGGTAATCTGTATCATTCATAAATAATTATTTGTTTAATCTTCACACCCCCAAATATTCTTTCCTTTATTGTACCAAACCAATGGAGCATATCCATGTAGTTTCAAGTCATTCTATCTCATATAAGGGTGTGGATCTAATGGAAGATGAAGAGTTTTCTAGTTTCCAAGGTGAGATTTATTCACTTTCATCTTCCCTATTCCTCCTCCTTCCATTATTACATGATATTATCTTCTCCCATGTTAATTATTGACCTAGGGTTATGTTATTCCATGATTATTCTGGTGTTTTTTTGGGGATGGTGGTTATAGGTTTAGTGTTTGCAAACACATAGATGGTGATATCGGATGTGCGTTTCCATTCCGCCAAGGATTTGAGGTAGGATATCCCTTGTAAATGCCTTTATAATTTATGTTTCATTATTTTATTTATTTTATAACTTGATATATATTTTTAGTATTGTTTTTCAGCCTTTAGATAGTTATATTTGTGTGTAAAACGGTTGTTTAAGCCTTGTTTGGTAAAAAGTAATGTTTTTTTGCTATAAAAGTGCATAACAATTGTTTGTTTAGATGATCCATTATAATTCATACCTAGTTTGTGATGATTAGAACCTAGTTTTGTGTATTTTGAACATTTTTTAGTATATTGAATAACATTATGTCATGAAAATGGAATTTTGTCCCTTTTCAAGTGTTTAAAATAAGTTATTTTGACAAAAAGTGAATGCAATGTGTTCGGTAAATTTCATGGTTGGATTTTATGTGCTGAGAGTGATTTAAAATGATTAATTTGGATTTATAAATACATTATATGCTTGAAAATTGGTATTTTTGTGTCCTTTTATGGATTTCCAATGTATTTTGGGTTTTATAAACAAATGGTATTTTGGTCATAAGCATGTTTTAGCCTGAGTTACTGAAAATGGCCCATTTTGAATCCTAACTGAAATGGTCGTGCTTTGGATGTGTAAAATGAATATTTTAATGGATTTATGAAATTGGTTTTCTTTTTTAAATGGTGTGTATACACCTCTTAATTAAATGTGAAAATTGTACTTTTGGAGAATGTTAGTTTTGGTAAACGCTTTAAGGGCCGTTAGCTAACTTTGTGAAAAATTGTGAAATTGTTTATTATGAAAACCTCCTATGAATTTTTCTCATGCCATGATTGTATGTATATAATGGACTGTATTTCCTCAATTATTAAACCTTGTGATACATTATTCGAGTGCCTATGTTTGGACTCTTTATATTCTTTTATATTAGTTGCATGAGATCAACCCTTGGAGTGACATGGGGTAACACTTACTTTGAATTATTAATATAAATATATATATATATATATATATTGTGATTGGATGCTAGGATGGAATTTTCTGGTGCACTCCCATTAGATACTTGAGACATGGGAACCAATAATATTGAGAGAATATTCTAATAATGATTGCTGCACTAGTAGGTTTTTGTATTGAGTAATAGCCTATAATAGGTGGATATATTTGGTTTATTTCTATAGGATTTTCCCTCGGTCTTCCTGAGAAAGGATAACTGATCATATTGAGAGTTATTATTTCATAATGTGGGACATGTCAATCACGATGAGGTCTCATTTATTGGTATCCTATAGATTATTCATGATCTCCTTGGTTCACCCATGTCAACTTGGCTTTCAATTGTTTGTAGTGATGAATACAATACTTATACGTACATTTACATTACCATTATTGTGTGATTAATATTATAACTTCTTGTGTATTTTATTTCTTGGAAAGTGGTAGGCTGGTTTTTATGATGATTGTGAAAATGGTTTTCAAGTGAAATTGGTTTCTCATCTAGTATAAATCTAAAATGTAAACATCACTTTCCCCTTGAAAATATTATTGGAACACTAGTTGAATGAATCTAGTTTTGGAAATGAATAAGAGAAATGGGTTGTACTTTGTTTGGATTATTCATGTAGAAAACCATAATTTTATATATTTTATTTCTATCATTAAATTGGTGTTTCTTGTATTTTATAGAATGTGCATTGGGAATAGATTAGCGGGCTAGCCTACTGAGTTTCAATAATCATGCCTATAGTTATTCTTTTAGCCCTTCTCCTGGTTTCAAGTTGAGTTTGATCACTTTGAGCAATGTGTGATCATTGTGCTGGAGAGTGACTAGCAAGATCACATGGAGTTATTTGGTCATCAGGTATGCTCGATTTAGTTGTTTCATTTAGTTTTACTTCACATTTTTTTGTATTCATGATTATTAGTTCAGTTTCTATAAATGTGTATTTGGTTGTCCTTTTCATTATTCTGTTTGTTTTATTATTTATATTTGGGATAAATTGTTCCCTTTTGTACTCGACTAATTCCCTCATCACTTGTCCTTATCCGGGGAGGATCAAGAACACCTCTCGGGACTTGTTGCAGAGCGACCTGTGGGACCTGTTTATGGTCGACTTGGACTAGTTCTTGACAATGAAAGCGGTTTATTTTTGTGTAATATCATTATTAAAAAATGAAAAATTATATTATATAGATAATAAAAAAAATCTTACTTGAATATATTTTAATAAGAAATATTCAAACTATATTACGAAATGTGACAAGTTACTTCATCAAGGTGGTAGTCCCCACAATGCTCAGTTAACAATTTAATTTCTCAATGAATTATAGGGAATGAAGGTGTGATATAATTATTATATTAATAATAAATATTATATTAACAATAATTATTATATTATATATTTCACATTTATTTTAAAATTTTAACCTTATAATCAGTGAATATAGGCGGTGGGAAAAATAGAAGTTATAGTTTCATGGAAACTATAGTCTATAAAACACATGAATAAGGATTTCATTTTTCTTAATATAAGATGTAATGGGTTGTTAGTTTGTATTAAATTGGAATAATAGCATTCATTATATTGTCAATTATAATGTTATTATATAGGTTATATAAAATTATATTTTTGATATTAAGAAATAAAAGAAAATAATTTAGGGGAAAGGTACTAGCATTGAGGGCTTAGGATTTCCCTCTGAAGACTCCTTGGAAATTGAGGTATGAATCCAATATATTGCACACAACATATTATGATAAATGAATAGAGTCGTAAATTAAGTATAATGGTAATATTTTATTTTTCAAAATGAATTATTTGAGTGGTATTGAATGTGTGGTGAGTGTCCCCTTTCATAAGTGGTGAGAATGACATTTTGTAATATTTAAAATTTATATAAAGAGGGAACATTTTTCACATGTAAAGAATATTAAAAAATGTTTAATAATGGATTTAGAGATAGGATAAAGTCAATAAAACCTCAAAAAATCATTTTTACCCAAGTTTGAAATATTTTTCTATGTCCTTCATCTATATCATTTTTACTTTTAACATTCTTGGTTTTACCGTTGTAATAAATTTTAACCTAATAATAAAATTTTTATTCATACAAATAAAAAATACCATATTAAATAAATTCTAACTATTGATTCAAAAATATTAAATCCAAATTATCATATAAAGTTTATATTTGTAATAAAATTTATCTATAACATAATCACTTTTAGTGCATAAAAACTACTTTTAGAGAAAGTGTATTTTTAAGCTAAAATTATTAGGGTAGAATAATAATATTATTTTATTTTATTTTTCATAAAAAACATTATTTTACTATAAAATAAATAAATTTTCTGTGGCTTTCAAATAAACATAAAATCGTGTTTTATGAAAATATTATTTAATAAAAAGAAATACCAAAATGATTGTTATTGGAAAATATAACTTAAGTTATAGAAATGATAATCATTTGTTTTGTAAATGAAATAAATTGTTTTTAAATTCATAGTTTTACTTATTAAAAAATATTTGAAAATTTGTAAGTTTTTATAAATTTATAGGCCTTTTTTATAAATTAATTAAATTTAATGTTTTGGTAAAAACTAAATTTTTCACTACTCTCATAAAATTTTGATTATTTCATAAAAATATCAAAATGTATCCCAAAAAATATTTATGAAATTAAAAATTAGAAAATTATATTAATATTTTATAATTAAAATTATATAATTTACATTTTCATTAATTAAAATAAAATTCAAAATATAAAGGAAAATGGTCTTTGTTGAAAATGTATATATTAAAAATTAAGAGTAATTAATATTATTTAATATAAATTTATAATTTAAATAATGTTAATATATTAGTTCAAGTATTTTAATTTCATATATTTTCCCAATAATCATTTAATGGGGTCAATTTAATTTATTATAAAATTAAAAAGTTATTTGATAAAAAATTATTATTTATTATTTATAATCACAACATAATAAATTTTAATGGATTAATATATTTTTATTTACTAGAGTTTTTATTCATCTTAAAATTTCAAAGTAATGTAATTATAATATGCATCGATCATTTTATTTTAGTGTTTCATGTGAAAAAGTTTATTATATATAGTGTTAATTTTGAATAAAATATATTCTAAAATATCAATTCACCATATTCAACCCCCATTAAATAAATTTCGTCCTTTTAATTTTATTTATCTTATAGAAATAAAATAGTGAAGGATGTATTTCATATAGATATGACTTGGCCTTTGATTTATAAAAAATTATCATACTTAGTAACTTGGGTTGTTATATGAAACTCATTTATTCCTTCATAATAAACATATTACAATATGGGGTTTCTTCCAAACTTTTTTAGAAAAATACTTCTTAGGATTGGGGTTAAGGCCTATATAAGAGAATAAATTGTCCTAGAGATTTCATCATATTACATTAATAGATAAGTGATCATAAGTTGATTTGGGATATGGAATACTATCACTCTAATTCATTGCAATAGATTTTATGTGGATATTGATAATATATTTCAAAAAACACATCAAATTCATCTAAAGGAATGAGAGTGAGATTTTCCTCAATTATTATCCTATAAACTTAAACATGGGATACCATAATTGTATAATTAGATGTCAATATTAAAAAATCAACATATATTATTATAGGTGATGATTATATGTTCATAGAAAATATTCTAGATATAAAGGAGATGGTTGAACATTATGTCAATATAGTACAATCAGTTCTTGAGTGGATGATTGATGTAATTAAATCTATATCATTATCTTAACATACTCTAGTAGTTATGATTATATTGGATTTCCCTTATTACCTTGGACATGGAAATTTATAATCTCAATCATCCTTTTTATCCATTTCATTATGTAATTGATTTAGTTAATTCCCAAGTTCACCATGTTTAATACATTATAAAATTACTCGTACATTAAGATGAACTCTTTTTCCATTAATTGTGTCCACTAAGTGCTTCACATATCCTCAAAAAATAGTTTCTTTATGCCCTTCTTTTCTACGCATAAAACATCTTCTAAATCCCTTAAAACATTCCCATGGGTGATTCTTACCACCTTTTTCATAATATAAATTTAAAATTCATTCCTTCATCATAACTTTCAAAAAAAATTTAATGAAACTCCATTATTATCTTAATTAGTGAATTTAGAATCTCAACTAATTTCACATTTTTTATCAAAAGTATTGATTTTTGGGCTTTTATAATCTCAAAATTTCTCAGTCCAACTCCTATCCCATTATATTTATTATTGGTATAATATATGTATTTTATATGGAATCCACTATTATCTTGGTTCCTTCGATCTTCAACCAACACTAAAACAAAAATGATTTAATCGTGAGTTTTGAATTCCAAAAGTGAATTATTATAATAAAATTACCTAACGAGATCACCATTAAAATGACATATTCTTAAAAATTATTACATAGATTTAAGTTCAACATAAATCACTCTCTAATAAATATAGGTTTCTTTAGATTAGATTCTCTCATATTCTATAACACAATTTATTTACAAAATAAATCCTTCACGATGTCTTGTAAAATGAATGTGATTAACCAAATAATATCACATGAAACTTTCTATCATTGTGTGATTTCTTAGGCCAACTCATCATGATTTAGAATAAAGATTGTTTTGATACTCAACGAAAATTGTTAGTGATGATTACTCCTAGGTGTATGTTTTCCATATCTATATACACTTTCTAGTTTTCAAATAGGGATCTAATTTCTTGGAAAACAATACAATATATAAATTATCAAAACATCAAGATATTATCTTATATTGAGACTTATACCTTATAATTATTTCGATAGGTTTCATTAATTTTATCTATTAATATCTTCAAAATAAATAATTATTCCTCAAAAATAATTAAACCATTCTATAATACCAACTAAAGTGTTCCAATATAAAATAATATTTATTTTAATCATTGACAAGATATATAACATTACATATCACAAAATAATAATAAAATCCCCATAATAAAAGTTTTAGTGTATTTGAGGACTATCTATATAAAATACTATTTATCAATACTTGTGAACATTTATATATAATTGAGGCACACTAGAATATTTCTAGACATGTTAAATGTTATACTCATATTCATAACTTTTCAAAATGGAAATAATAATAAATGGGTTAAATCAGATGATTAGTAATGGTAAATATAAGTGATAATAATCAAATATCCTTTGTTAAAATAAGATACTAATATAGGTATAATAAAGACATTTAAGATAAGTATACCCAATAAATAATATATCCTAAATCATAGAATAATGCTTATCATAAAGTATTACATGAATTTAAATATTTTTAGAACTTTATTTAATAATCAAAATCCATTATATAATAATATAATAATGATAATTAGTATAAACCTTTGACATATTTCACCTATGAAACACTCATTAGTATAGGTAAATATTACATTTATGATCCATACCATTAGCTCCCAGAATTACGATTAACTAAATTGTACTAATGTATAGTTATATCATAAGATATAAACATTTAGCCAATGCATTATAGGGAGATATAGTACCCCACCAATCATCATCCATATATATGGGTTCCACATTAAAATTACTAACCTATCACATCATAATGAACTCATGGAAATAAAAAATAGTTTCATGAAACATTCAATTTAAAATTAGTCAATTTTTATACCATAAAGATCCCATGTAAATAAAATGAGTATCATGTCCTATTCAAATATAATCAAATAAATAAATCTTTAGAAATCAAGAAAATAAAAACCCTTAGAAAATAAGTTGGTTTCTAGAGATAGTTAGTGACATTCTAGGTTAATATAATTCAATTAAGATAATAAAACAAATAGTATTTTCATTATATATATAAGGGGTATATGGTTAAATTGATAATTTCCTTAATAAATAGATGTATGCCATATAGGTGAACACCCTTCTATTTTAGGAGGGAAATATAGAGTGGTCACAGAGGTCAATGTTTGGAAGATAGCTTATATTTATACATAGTGGATGATTAAGCAAGACAAAGGCCATGATATATCATTCATACGAAATAGATAGACATTACATAATAAACCTAGTGAATAAGGTGGATATTATCATTGAAATAATGTCCTTAATCAATAATAATATATCTTATATATCAATGACATATATGAAAAATTCCTTTTGGGAGTTAAAAAAATAACTTCCGAAATAAGAAATATCCATGATCAATTGAGAATGTTTTTTCAGAATACTTTATAAAGCTAGGAGGAAAATAATTCCGTTTTAATAACATGAAATCATTGAGAGAAAATTTCATTAATTTTAAAAAAGGTATTGTAAAATGTGTTCACATGGGAAATATTATAACAATATTATTTTCACAAAATTTTGAATATTGCCCATGAAAAAAATGTAAAAATTTTATTTGAAACTTTTAAACATGTCCAAGTAGTATAAAATGAATTTAATCAATTATTAAGGTATAAAAAATTTAATTTTAAAAACACTAATATGAATATAAAAATATAAAAAGGGAGGATCCTTGCCGAGAAAAATATATGGGGTGGGTTTTATATTTAAGAAACACTTTGGGTAAAATATACATCAAGGGGAAAATAAATTTTTAGGGGACATGTAAAACACGATGAAATGGTAAAATAAATTAATGAGGCACTAATAACACCATATTAAATATATCATTCTACACAATAAAAACGGTGTACTATGAATTTAAATTTGAGACTAACAACCCATTTCAACTTTTTCAATTTTTTTTTCAATCCACCATGAGAGAATATAACCACCTGATATTTAGATACATAAATATTCCATATTAGTAGATGAATATTCAATACATTTAAAAATTACACACATGTGGATCGTAAAGGGTTAGTATCTTTAGATAATAGATTCACAATATTATTATTTCATGAATGATCATTAATATATTAAAAAATGATATTCCTACATAGTATACTTCAAAAAAAAGCCTAATTAAAACCATTCATCATAAACTGGGGAAAGGAAACATAATAAAGGGTTAAATCAGATTCTTGGTAATGATAAATATCATAGATATCACCATAACATGATAATAAGGTTATGATAACATGAGAATAACATTTTAAAACCATACCCTGTATATCATATATCATTAACCTGATTCATGGAATAAATATCCATAGTTTATAGGGTATGAATTATAAAGTAATTAAATAACATGACTCTTGAGAATATAACCTTAAAATAATACATATATTTTCTTTATACATAAAAAATCATAACATTTTTATAATTTTACATAGCAATAGGTTGACTCATTAAGTTAAGGACATGAAACCAATTACTAACATAAACTTATGAAAATGAAACTATGTCCACACATAACCTTATGAACTTTAAAAGTAAGCCTACATATACCCTTATATATATAGAATAAGGTCCACATAAAATATTATAGACATGAAACTAGATCCACACATAATATTATGAACATGAAATTAGGTCAACTCATAACATTATGAATATGAAATAAAGAACACACATATAATTATGACCAAGAAACCATGTTCATTAATAATATAATTAACTCATAAGTTATCCATATTTTCCCAATTCATTGAATAGACATATAACTCACACCCATCACGTAATGAAAATCATTCAAATTTGTTCCCCAATATTATAAAACATTTATCATATTATATCTCTTAGAAATTAAATGGGTTTCATAAAAATTTAATAATAACATAACTCGTGGAAAATAAAATGTTTTCATAAACATTTTATATTTTCATCATAGAAAAACCTATAGAAAATGAACAACTTTTATAAACATATTTTCATAATAATCATAAACCATCCCGATGAAATATATGTATGGTAACATTAGATCATATACCTATAAAATATTAAGTAACATCAAAGTATTTCTTATTACAAGGGATTGATTTTTATTGATCATTTATAACATTTTGTGAGGAAAATATCATTTTTACTTTAAAATCACTGATTTTAAATAATCAAATTTCCCTAATATTAGAATTTTTTTTTGAAATAATAATTGGAACATATAATGTAAAATTTAAATCGTTGAGTGGTCAGGAAATCTTGAAATATAATTTAATATATAAACATTAAAATAATGATTCCTTTTTCATTTTAAGTAAAAAGTCAAAAGTACTTATTTGGAAAAAACAAGATTATTCCTATAAAAAATTGGTAAAAATAACATGGGTCAAAATTTATTTAAAAATTCATTTTAGAATAGTAAAATCATACTTAAAAATATTTTTAGAAAACATTAACATAGAATAAAAGGGTTTTTTAACCCAAAAGATAAATAAAGTAGTTTTCCTTAAAATAGTCTTTTGATATATTGAGTACAAATAGAGAGGAAAGTAAAAAAAACATTAATTTCCCAAAATAACCATATGAGAATAAATTTCAGTAATTTATTGATAGATAGATCATAATATATCATTATCAGAACATAATCATAAACAACCATAATAAATAAATAATATATAACATAATACCCTTAACAATCTTGTATATTTTTAATAATAAGACCCATGATAGAGAGAAAATTAAATGGATATTTATATCCCATAATTTCATGATAGTAATCATAAAATAAATTCATGTGGTTTATATTCACCACACATAAGAAACATGTTTTTTATAAGGCATGTATCCTATGTAAATAAAAGTGAGACAAAAATTTCTTACCTTAAATCTTGAATTTCTATGTACAGATTATAAATTACTGTATATTTAATATAGGATTATTATATATCTATTATATAACTATAATATATATATATATATAATATATTATTTATGTATGGAATTTTATTACCCATTTATTAATGATTCCCTGTTAAAATCAATTTTCTGGTGATAACTACATTGTTTTTCATGTATGTTTTGGTTTGGTAATTTCGATAATTTTTCTTTTATCATGGTTCCATAATATCCATATTTTTAATCATGATAAAAATACCATATAAGTTATTTATATTAATAGTTATATTAATTCATAAAATATAGATATATAAAATGAATAACATCATTCATGTAGATGGTTAGTGGTACGTATGAATGAACGTTGTTTCCATTCTCTTGACAGATGAAATGAAAGAATTGTAAATAATATATCACCTTTAAAAAATAATTTTTATGTCATATATATCATATATATTCACTAAATATATCCTTATTACCATATATATAAAAAAATGAATATTTTATCACATCACTTCGTAGAGGCGATTATACACACTTATACACGAGTGACATTATAAATTTCAATAGTTTGGAAGGTAAGAAGGTATATATGATTTTATAATTATTAAAGTATAATTTTATAATAAATATCACATATATATATAATCACTTTAAATCCATCGTTATATCCCCCTATGAGAGGCGGTGATGGAAAATGAATTATATCGGTTTCCAAGGTGGTAGTCCACCGTACACACAATCAATGAGTTTGTTTCCCATTTAATAGAAAAGTAGATAGATATAAGTTATAACATAAAAATAAAAACATATCAGTTTTGGTTATATACTTATTTTATTATATTTTAATTATTAAAACATGAATGAATTTGGTAAGAAAGTAAAAAAGAAAGAGCATAGTGAAGATAATTACCATTGCTTAGAAAAACCTCCTTTGGGTCACTTATTAAGAACCCTAAGGTTGTTATTTTGTGAATGAAATAAGATATATAATTTTTATAATTATGTTTGGGATATATTTTTTTGGATATGGTTGATCCCAATGGATTGTGAAATGTGATGAAGTGAGGGGATTAGGTACCCTTTGATAATTGAGGAGGAGTGGTATTGTTGTAAATACATGTAACTATTCAATAATGGAAAATCACAATCATAAAAAGTGAATAATAATTTGATAAATAATATATTTGTGTAAATTTATGGTCAACACAATCCTCCACAACGCAAAAAATTTCCATTAAACATGATATTCCTTAGACTCTAATTTTACACCATTTTACCTTTTTTGTTTTCAACATAGTAACTAGATTTTTATTTATTTTCCTTGTTAATTTATCTTTTAAGAATAAAAATAAATTACCCCTATTATATAATTTGGACCCATTTATTATAGAAATTAAACCCTATTTATCCAATAAAAGTACAATGGGTGTGTAACATTAATTTTATCACAGACACATGTAACGCGAAAATTTTTATTTTAACCTTAACTATGGTAATTAATTTCTATTGTTAATACAATTCAATATGAAAAAATATTGAGTTTAACTTATTAAATAATATTAATTTTTCTGATTAAAAATACTGAATACATTTTACCAAAATAAATTCATTTTAGTTGAAGATTTTAATTTAAAATTAAACCTGAAAATGTGATGAAATTGTGGTTTCCAAAAGACAAAGTTTTCTTAAGTAAAATATATATATAATAATTCAATATAAGATGTATTCCAATGAACTATATTTTATTAATAAATATCAAAATGAAATTATTTTCCTTTTAATACCATATTAAAATAAAATGGACCTTGTAAATTCATTAAATAAAAAATAGTCAAATTTCAAAAAAATTATGTATTTTTCAGTACTCATCAAAAATTTAATCTTTTTATATAATTCTCAAAAATTGACTCGAAAATAATTTTTATATATTTATTTCAACAAATTATGTTTAATGTTTCAAATTAATTTTCAGAAAGTGAAAAAAATTGAAAATAAGTCTACAGAACGGGATGAAAATTCTTTTTAGAAAAATTGTTTTTAAACAAATTTTTTATATACTGTGATTATAAAAAATATTATAAAAGTGATAAAATTTTTGCATAACTATAAAATATATTAATTTACTTAAAATGATTTTAAAATAGTTTCTACTTTATTTTATTTATATAAAAACACTATGTGAAAACAAAAATAATTTTTAAGAAAAATATTACATTTATATTAAAACTATTATTATTTTCATTTGATAAAAATTATTTTTTCATGTTTAAACCATATAATTTTCAAAATATATTTAGTAATATTTATACCATACAATTTAATGTCTAGGTTACAACGGTCGGGTTTAATTAACAATATTAATATTATATTTTGGTTCACTAAAACACAATGTTTTTTGTAATAAAATCCATCATAGAAATTAAATTTATTAGAAAAAAATAATTCATAAAATCTCAAGGTGTTACATACCCCCTGATAAATTTCTTCCTTGAGAATTATAATTGTTCACTATGTGTTTGAAATTTTTAAATTCCTTTGTGGAAAACCCACTTCATCAAAAAGGGTCAATAAATATTCCTCTTGATAATAGGGAAAACAAATTATCATGTTCCTTTGGAATAATGAAACACTAAGTTTACAAATATGTGAAAATTTGTTGGAGTTGAAAATATAGATATGTAAGAGACAAATAAATCCCAAATACTAATATATAGTGATAGGTAATATGGAAAAGATAATGTTAACAACTACAAAGCCATAAATATTTGATGGATGAAAATACCATTCATTCAACAGAAATGAAGATAAAAGTATTAAATTTTTATTATAAGATCATTTCCCTAAAGTTGGGAAATTTTAACGAGAAGATATAATATATTGATTTAGTTATATTTCATAAGAAAAATATCATCCTGTGGTTTTGATTTGATAAATTTACACTTAATCTCATACTCTAATAAATCAATATTCATGATGTTTTTTTGTTTTTTATGCCTAAAGCACTAAAATAAACATTAAATGGATCATAAAATATATAAATCAATTTATATTTATTCGTCATATCAATATATATTTAAAAAAACTAATATAATCAACAAAAGTTCACTGATATTGATAAGTAAAAATCATTAGGTTTCAAAACATCAAAAATAACTCCCAAAGTTAAACTGGACCCATTCCATAAATAGTTAAACTTAAGGCTTCTCCAAAATATGTCTCACACAAATTGAATCCCAAAGATTGGAATTATTAGATCTAACATAAATAAATGAATGAATTATAAATTATCTTCAAATAATTTTAATCACTCATAAATTCTCATAACAAAATACCCTTATCATTTATGAAAATATAATCAAATATTATTCTAGAAGATAATTCACCATTTTTTCCTTAAATAATATCTTATCATAGCCAAAAATATTTCCATTAGAGGTTCCACACAGTCATATGTTGATTAATAATATCAAACATTATTTTATTATTCTTTTAATTAATATCGAGTCTCTATTGGAAGAGCTAATCAATGCTCAAAATCATTTAAAATTTCACTAAAGGATAATATCTTCATATATATTACTCATACAGACATTAATATGTAATTTCCAATTCTATAGTATATAATAAGTGCACCCTAACTATCATGATTCTATTCCCCTATTGTGATCTCATAATCATTCCATTTATCCTTTCACTTATATGGTTTTTGTGGCTTATAATCCTTTTTATCCCTTGTATTGGGGCATTGATTCCCATAATTCCCAATATCCTTTTCATTTAAGAAATAATGTGTGAGTGGTGTATTTTATTGATCTAAATATCGATTCATTTTATTTTTTATCTTCTTCACATCACATTGATATTATTTAAATCTATGGACAAGCTTCACATATATGAAATATTATCTCTTTCCTTCCAGAAATTAACTTGATTTCTCCTTCCCACACTTTTGGAATGTAGGAGGTTGATTTTTTTATTCGCACCATTTGATACACCACTAAATATTCCATTAAACTCCATATTACATTTCAATTCATCATAATAATGAGGGTTTTCAACATCCATTTCCACTTTCATTTCACATAAAAAAAATTTTCATAGATTCCAAAGTCCCTTATGGATAAGGCATTTCAAATACTTAGTTTTAGATTACTAAATAATCGATCGATTTTTCTTTCATATATAATGATTAAACCTAAAAGATACATCTAAATTATGTAAAATTTGATTCATAGGTACCAATTTATTCATCATTCTTATTCATAACCTCAAGGAATTCCTTATCCATTTTTATACATAGAATACGAGGGAAGTGCATACTGAAAAATATACCATTAATCTCAACCTATTACATATATGTAATTTCATCCTCTTACTTCTTATTCTTAATAATATTCCTCCATTTATTTGATTTACCTTACCAATGATAAATTCTTATAAAAAACATGTCATATTCCGAGCACTAAATAATGTAAAATATATTTTACATCACATTGGACCATTATTTAGAAACTATTGGATTAGAAGCCCCATAGAAGGAGGGTGGACATTTTCACATAAAAGATTCAATGACATGTTACTCCTTCTTTGTTAAATTAAGAAGTTTAAAATGAACCATTTTTCACTTATAACATGATTGATATGAGTAATAATGGTCACAGAATATATCATCTCAACATATAATCAATTTTGAATCCCATGAGGATGGTCATTACAATGACCATTACATTTGTTTTTTACATGATTCTTTTGAGTTCCAACCATTGAATAAAACCAAAAAACATAGTGTGAGAGATAATATTCATAGTGGGGAAAACATAATCATGAAAAATAATTTGTATTATATATAAATCATGACACCTTATTATCAATTTAGGACACATTAAGTTCATCCTTGGTAATTCGGGGTCATCATATATTCAAATTATAAGGCCACATCCCTGAACCATATGTAATCTTGAGTTGTATTCTAGAATTTAGTTCATTCTACATTGAGGGTCTTTTAAGGTTTTGAATTCTAGATAATTATTCCATAATTAAAATATAAGATCCAGCATTTATACAAAGTGGATAATACTGAAAAAGTATTCATTTTTTCCATAATATAAAACATTCAAAATAAAACATGAATCTTTTTCATGAAAAATATTCATAATTGTTAACATGACTTCCTCCTTTCTATTAACCATCCTTATACCATGGGTAAAAAATTAAAACTTTGGATGAGCATTAAAATATTAGTACAGTACAAAAATAAATAAATAAATCATTAGTCTATTAATACATTAAACCCATTAAAACATTTTCACAAAATTATACTTTTCACCCATAAAACATAAAGTGTTTAGCATTCCATCATGAAATCATAGGAATTAAATAAAACACCATTGAAAACATAAATCATATAGGTAAATTGTGGAATCATTTCCATACCACTCATACATTTACATTAGTTATCATGGATACATAGGGAGTAACTTTCATGGTTATGTTTGGAATACACACCGCATTATATTTCTTTAAACTCTTACAAGAAACCGTATCGATTAACTCTATCTCATCGCCAAGTGAATTAGAGAGATATAAAGAGCTTACCCAACTTTATTTTTAAAGGAACCACTCATACTCATATACAATTCCGAAGAACAAAAACATAATAATCACACATTAAACATTCATAAAATAACATTCATGAAAAAATTATGTTTTCCATTTTGAAATCGCTTTTCATTTTTACAAATTCACGCACTCATAAAAAACACATTATTTGATAATAAAATTGTAAACATGTAAAGTAATAATAAAAAAAATAAATCAACATGAAATAGATAAATTAATTTTTTTTCTATATATTTTAAAAAATATTCCTTTTGTATTTTATAAAAATAGTTGAAAGAGTAACTTTAAAAGGGGGTTTTTAAAAGAAAGATCATTACCTTGAGTTTGAATCGTTATGTAAAATTTTTATCTTATTGAATAATAAATTTATGTTAGTTATTTAATTTCTCTAGAACCTTTATAAATTTTATTTTTCCTTCCATATCACTTTTTATCAAGTTATAACAACTAATTAATTATTTAAGTTCGTGTCAGGCATTTTGTTGATATTCGGTACATGAGTCCAAAATGACATTGGTATGATGTATATAGTAAAAAAGTTAACATTAGTAAATCATAAAAAAAATATTCCTGAAATTATTATCATTTTTATACATAAATTTTACTTTTAAATGAAACCATTAAGTATGGTTTTCAAAAAATGAACCATGTTATAATCATTGAGAGGGTAGGTTGTACACACGTATGAGTAACATTTCCATTTTTCAATGATCATTTTGGAAAGAAGGTTAATATATTTTTTACTTTACAGAGTGATAATAATATAATATATTAATAAATATCATTTTAATATACTTACATATATTATCAATGTGATATGGTGATAAAACAATCACATCGCTTCATGGAGGTGATAGTTCACACAAACGCACGAAGGGTGTTACCATTTTTATGTGCATGGAAAGGTAAGAATGTAAATGATATATTATTATTAAATAATGTTAAATATTAAATTAATATATTATATATAAATTAATTCTATAATTATAAATAGTCTTCAGAGATGGTGATAGAAAACTAATTATATCGGTTCATGAGGTGGCAGTCCTTCGCACACACGAATGATTAATTCTAATCACATTTGATTGAAGTGGAGATGTATTTATGTGATGATATTAAAATAATAAAATTTAAGTATATTTATCACACTAGAGTTATTATTTCATCATTATGGAGGAATATTTGGAGGAAGTGTAAGAAGAAGCAATACAAAAACACTTAATTAAAAGTGATAACTTTTCTTTAGATGATCTCCATTGATTAACACCTTAACACCTCTAAAGAGGGTGTTATGCCAAAACTAAGACCCAAGGATTATGGGTATAGATTCTAAAAATATATTTGGGTAGATATTAGCAGAAAAAAATAGAATTTTTTGTGAGAATAAAATATAATTAGGGGTTCCCTTTTATAAGAGAGGGAAGGGGAACTCCTGGAAATCATTAAAATATTAAATTAATATAAACTAGTTCTCTATTTAAAATGGATCCAAATAGATTTTTATAAAATATAGGATGATTATAGGTCTATAAAAATTCATACAATACAAATTAATCATGTTTAATTATTTTTTAAATACTTATATTTTTATTTTTACACTTATTTAACTAGTTTAACTCTTTCCTTGATATCATGTAATTTACACTTTGAGGGTTAATATAATTACTAAAAAATAAAAAAATACCAATAAATTAATCATTTATGAAATTTTAATACTAACAAAATTCAATTTTACGATTTTTAGATTTTTAGAAAATTTATATCATTTAATAAAATATTATTTATTTTAAATATCAATAATTTCAATTTCGACACTATTCATTACATTGCATTTTAAAAATATCACAAAAACAAGATAAATTTAAGCCAATAATTCAAAAAAAATCAATAACATGAAAATTTCATTAGAAAATTTCATGTATCACATAAATCATCTAAAATTATATTTATATTAAAAAATTTAATATCATTTATTGGATAATTACATTAATTAATCAATTAATGCATCATCATTATGCAGGCCATTAATTTAATTATTTAATCTCTAAAAATTAAAAATAAGTTACCATGATAAATATAAATATTTTATGATTCCAAATACTATTTATTTTCAATCATATCCTCGATATATCACCATATTAAAAATATTTTACTTGTTAAAAATATAAGTGTGACAAAATTGACTTTTCTTTGAATATGATATTATAAGTACCATACTCTCATACAAGTGGATTCAAAAGGTTATAATTCTGAAACATGGATAATTTTTTATGACACATAATAATATAATGAATTTTGGATATGTTATAGTGTAATTTTATAATATTTATAATATTATTTTTACCCTTAATAACCTGATTTACCATTAAATGTGTTCATAAAATATAACTAAATTTCCTATTCATACTTTCTAAAAATAAAACAGGACTATTTAATAAATTTTAACCTTATGATTCCAATTGTCGAATCCATTTTTCAAAATTTAAAATACACATTTGATTAAAATTTATTTTAAATTATTCTTGTTGACTGGGTGAGAAAATGAGTTATTAAAGTGAAAATATTCAAAAGATCAAAATGTTTTTTATCCAATTTCATTTTTAAATTGTTCCCAATAACCTAAATTATATTAAATTATATAAAATTTATCTATTTATTCATTAATATAAATAAAAAATATAATTCAAAAGTATAAATTATTTAGACAATAATGTTGTTTTGAAATAAATTTTAGTATTATTCACTATTTGTCAAATCTGAAACTTACCGGAAAAATAACAATAATTAAACTAAAGTAAATCATTATGTTATTATTTTAAATGATAATTTTATTTTTTTCAAGTAGAATTAATAAAAGTTTTATGAAATATATTTAAAACAATTTCACTATCAAAAGGTGGAAAAATCTCCTTTTTTGAAAAATATATCTTTGAGGCATAAAATTAGATTTTTTTCTTATATTATGCCTATAAAATATATTTGATGAGTATAAACAGATTTTGAAAATGAGGTTAATATTATTATATTATTACTTGGGTTATTACATTCTCCCCCTAAAAATTATGTCCTTTCAATTTTATTCAATTTTTAAATAAGTGGGGATACCATTCCATCATAGATTTTCCATATTCTCATTTTTTATATTCAGCCATATTTTATTTTCATAAATCCATAACCAGAGATATCACTTTATTCCACAAAAATTTCTATATGTGTTCATAAAATTGAACTGGTTGTTCCCTATAATAAATATTCTCTTCCAAATGAAATACTTCAGGGATTAAAACATAAGATAAATTGGTACATATTTCCTTAAAAATGAAATATGAAATATGTTTTGTACCTAGGATAAACTTGAATGAAAATAAACTCTATAAGAAACGGATCCAACTTCCACTTTGATTTTATAAGGTCCTATCAATCGTGTACATAGAGTCCATTTCTTACAGAAAACTCATCACACTTTTCCATAGATAAACATTGAGAAATGTGTGATTACCTACCTCAAAATAAATATTCTTCTATTTTTATCCATATAACTTTTCTACCTATTCTAAGCTATCATTGTGCATCACTGAATCAACTGAACATTTTTTATTGTTTTCTCTACTAATTATGGTCCCATTGACAACCTTTCACCTAATTCATCCCAAAATTATAGAGGACAACAATGCTTTACATATAATTCCTCAAATAATTTAATCTGTATAAAATAATGAAATATATTATTATAAGAAAACCCTACCAAAGAAAGGTGATGGTCCTAACTTCATGGTAATTCATTTAGAAAGCACGTATCATATCCTCCAAGGACTGAATTTCTCATTCTTGTTTCCCATATGATTAATAATGAGAATTTTTACTAGAATGTAATTCAATACCCAATGACTTCTAAATAATTTTCACAAAGATAAAAGTTCACATTGGATCACAATTAGATATAGTAGAGAGATTAACTCCATGTAACCAAATTAACTCTTTAAGATATATCCAAGAAAATTGATCTAGATATAAAGTTTCTCAAATAGTAGAAAAATGTGCAGATTTATCCAACTGATCCATAATAACCTAGATCGAATTATTAGATCAAGAAGTATTCAAAAATCCCACTACAAATTCCAAATATATATTTTCCCATTTCTACTCTAGCATTGGAAAAGGATGAAGCATCCTTTTCGGAAAATGTCATTCTACATTAACCTACTTAATATCCAAACATTTCATAGAAAATTAATCAATATAAATTTTCATTCAATCCCATCATTAATATTCCTGAATGTCTCTATACATCTTAGTGCATCCTGGATGAATGAAAAATAGAAAACTATGATCTTCACATAATAATTATTTCTTTAAATGTGAATCATAAGTCACGCATCATCTCCTCCCTAATCCCAAAAAATGTCTTTATAAATGTTAAATTCAGGAAACATACCCTTTCCAACCAATTATACCTTTTTTTATGACATTCAGTCTTTCTTATGTGCTTTCATAATTTAGTCTTGTAAAGACGATTTCACTGACACCATAAACAAAATAGTGGTACTTCTAGCACTAATAACATCGAAGCCAAAATTCTTCAAATCATTAACCAAATAGTCATTTTTCAATATTAACATAGTTAATGTATAATTATTATTTTACTCAATATATCATCCTTATATTTTCTTTTATAGCATTGTAAAGAATCATGCAATCATGATCCTTTATTAGTTTTGTCCATATTCTTTGTCGCATGGTTAATTTTTTTTGAATGAATATATACTTTAATCCATTATGATCAGTATATATTTAACATTTTACAGCATAAAAATGATGCCTAAAAATTTTTAATGCAAAAAAAACAACAGAAAATTCTAAATCATGCGCAGGGTAATTTAACTCATGATGTTCCAACAGACAGGAAGAATAAGAAATTACCATATCATTTTTCATTAAGAAACAACCAAGTCTATTCCATGAAGCATAATTTTAGATGAAAAATTTACCATTTCAATAAAAGAAAACCATAACCAGATCATTCACCACTATTATTTTAAATTCCTAAAAAATATCATCACGTTATTTTCACATTAACTTAACTGGGTTTTCAGTTAACATATTCAGTGGGATAGATAACCATGAATATTTTTAAACAAAAAACCATTAATAGACTACTAAACCAAGAAAACTACGAGTCAAGATTATATTTTTGGGTCTTCTAAATTCATCAACAACATAAATTTTAACATGATCAATGGTTATTCTATATTTCTAAACAATTTTATTGAGGAATTATTTTTTTGTAACCAAAATTCACACTTCATAAATTTCTCATACAATTTATTTTCTTTTATGATTTTAAAAAAAATACTAATCTATCTTTCACAATCATCCTTATTTTTAAAATATACCAAAATTTCATCAATAAACACAACCAAAACCTTCTCAATGAACTCATGAAATATTCAATTTATAATATACATGAATATTGTAGGTGTGTTAGTTAACTCGAATGGAATAAATAAAAATTCATATTGCCTATATCTAGTCTAAAATTTATTATTTTGAATATCTACTTACTTTACTATCAACTAATGGTACCGCAACCTCATATCAACCTCCAATAAATATTTTTCTCCATAGAGATGATTGAAAAATTAATCGATATGAAGAAAATGATACATGTTCTTAACAGAGCTATTATTAAAGGCATAATAATCAATGAAAAGTCTCATTGAACAATCTTTATTTTTAACAAACAGGAGAGGATCACTCCATGGTGAAGTGATAGCCTAGATAAACCATTATCTAGAAAATATAATAATTGATTTTTCAATTATATATGTTTTAATTGAGCCATTCGATATGAGGTTTGGAATTTTCATAGCATTGGGAACTAATTAAATAGTAAATCCAACTTCCTAATCATGTATAATACCAGGAATCTCATTATGGAAAATTTCAAAATACCAATTTTTCATTGGAACATCATTAATCTAAATAGTTCTTTTGTTTTCAATAATATAGGTAAGATAACATCCATTTCCTTCTTTTAATAGTTTCACATATTCCTTATATGTTATCATTTATATGGGTTCATTCTCATACACAAACTGAAATTCTTTCTGAAAAGAAATTTCTTTACCTTTACTGTCTATATTATTATGGTAATCAGAAATCCAATCCATACCTAGAATAAAATCAAACTATAATAGTGTAAAAATAATATGGTTTTGAGATATATTATTACGATAGATATTGAAAAGATGATTCTTTTAATTTATTGATTCCTTAATTCTTCCCCGGATTGTTTTTAACATAAGTTCTGGTTTCATTTCGTCAGGTGGACTTTCTAATTTACCAAAAAAATTCTCATAAATCAATGATTGTGTAGACCTAAAATAAAAAAAAACATTTGCATAATCTGAAAAAATAAAAAAAATTATCAGATTCGACTTCAGTTGATAGTAAAAAATTTAATAAAATAGTTTCGTAGGGTTTTAACACAACATTCTTCTTATAGTCTTTCTATTTCCCATCATTTAGGTTCTTCTTCAGACACTCATTTTTATAATGACACATCTCATTGTATTTAATACATTTTACTGATTATATATCATAACTTTTTTACCATTACCATGATCTTTCTCATTATAGTTATGAGACCTATGCCCCATTGTACCACATTGGATTCACTTAACATAATTCAAAATTAATTTCCCAATGTTTTTTTACCACAAAACTCAAAAATGTTTAATTGAATTTTCTTACCATCAAAATTTTGTGATGAATTCTTTACTATTTCCCGCCACCACAACGAATTTTTCTACTAGTTTTAAAATAACACATGATCATGAGAAATCTCCATTTCCACTTTCTCTGAAAAACAATTAAGTTTTCATAACTTTTGAATTTATGGGAAGCCAATTCCTATTGATATTTTATCATTAATCCGGAGTAAAAATCATTGATTTTACTATCTAGATCTTGGATAAAATGTGGTATGTACAATTCATATCGAATGAATTTTTCTTCATATGAAGCAAATGAATCTTCCTCTTACCTAAATTACAAGAGTTTGTTTCCATACTAATTTGAATCATCTTAATAAAACAATTCTCATGAATTTTTTTTAAATTCATACCAACACTAAGAATAAATCTCCTCACTATCTTTGATATTCTTAACCATCAACCACCACTGGTTGACTTCACCTTAAAAATGGTAAATTTTTAGAATTACCATTTTATTTTATGAACACTTCATGTCATTAAAGAACTTTCCTATGGATTTAATCCACCAATTATTTACCACTAGATCAAAATATACACTAAAATATTGAGGATGTTACCGCATAAAATGGTTCACTATGGACATATTCCTATATGGTTGATTTGGATAACCTTGTGCATGGATTACACATCCATTTATAGCTTCTTTCAATTAATCCATCATAACAAAAAAACTATTCAGTTTTGATACTGACCCTCTTAGGATGATAATTTGGAAGGATGTTTTAATCTTGATGTCTTCCCACCATATTTTCCATGTTTCCTCTGTGGAAAAACATTCTGAAAAAACATGTCATAGACTGAAAAATATGATAATATTAAAATTCTATATCATCTCAACTTAAAAATAATGAAAAACTAATTTATGGAAATTTTTATTAACAATACCCAAACCCCAAAAGTTATCTAAACAAACCTTTAATACCAACTATAAGGATATGTCCTTAAATATTATAGAATATTGAGTTTTAATCAAGATTTTAATTTCTTTCACATTGAGGTTATTTTAACATTTATAGTTGTAGAGAAATGGTCCATCATTCATACATAAAAATCCATGTTCATACAAAGTGGATATAACTAAAACAATATCCATTTTTTCAAAACATAAAACATTCAAAATAACACATGATTATTTTCGATGAAAAATATTCATAACATTGAACTTGACTTCCTTCCTTATCATACACATTCTTATACTATATGAAAAAAATTAAAACATGGGATGACAATAAAAAGATTAGTATGGGACATAAAATAATGAAATAAACTATTAGTCCATCAATACTTTAAACCCATTTAAGCATTTTTTAAATTTTATACTTTTCACCCATAAAACATAAGCTGTTTTGGTTACCTCATGAAATCATAAAAATTCTATAAAACATCACTAAAAACATAAATCATAAAGGTATCTTGTGGAATATATTCTATATAACTCTTAACATTACTATAGATATCACAGATATATAATGGTAACCTTCATGGTAACATTTGGAATAGCCATCGTAGTATATTCCCCTAATCTCTTAAGTGAAACCCTGCGAAGTAATTCTGTCTCATTACCCAATGCATTGGAGAGCTATAATGAGATCACCCACTATCTATTTATCATAAAACCACCCATATTCATATAAAATTCCAAAGAACTAAAACATAATAATAACACAATAAACCTTCAAAAAAGGACATTCATGAGGAAAATAACTTCTACATTTTGAAATAACATTTCATTTTTACAAAGTCATGCACTCATTAACAAAAACACTTTATTTGAAAATTAAATTATAAACATGTATAGGAATAATAAAAACATTAATGTGACATGAACGTGTTAAACTTATTTAATGTTTTGTAAGATAAATAAATTCATTTTGGATTTTGTAAAAATAGTTGAAAGAGTAACATTAAAAGAGGGTTTTAAAGAAAAATCTCATACATTGAGTGTAACTCATCACGTAAACTGTTTATATTCCTAAACAGTAAACATAAGATAATTATTTAATTTCATTAGAACCATTCTATAGTTTATTATTCCTTTTTTATACCTTATTATCATATTATAATAATTACTTGATTATTTAACATCATGTTAATTGTTTTGTCGATATTTTCTACTGTAGTGAAAATTGAATTTGGTATAATGTCTATAGTAAAAACTAGCCATTCTTAAATTATTTAAAAAATAAGATTCAAGACATTATTTTCTTTTTTAAAAATTAATTATACTATTAAATAAAACAATTAAGTATGGTTATGAAAAATGAACTATGTTATTATCATGGAGACGGTAGGTCATACGTATGCATGCATGACATTTCCATTTTTCCATGATCATTTTGTATAAAGGTTTAACATATTTTTAAATTTATATAATTATAATAATATAATATATATAATTTTAATATTTTAAAAAAATTTAAATATATTATCCATGTGATTTGGTGATAAAAACGAATCGCATCACATCATTGAAGTGATGGTTCACAGGTATGCCGAACGACATTATCATTTTTATGTGCATGAAATTGTAAGAAATTAAATGATATATTATTATTTTTAGAATGATAAATATTCCATTAATATCATATATAGGCATTAATTCCATCAGTATAACTATTCTTGAGGGACGGTGATAGAAAATGAAATATTTCGGTTCACGGGCTGGTAGTTCCTTGTACGCACGAATGACTATTTTTTCCCATTATATTGAAGTGAAGAGAGATTTAGGTGATGATATTAACATAATTAAATATAATTATATTGATGATACTATAGTTATTATTTTTAAGGGTGGAATTATATTTTAAGGTAGTGGAAGAAGATAAAAAACCAAAAAATTAATTAAAAACAATACATTTTTTTAGGACAATATCCTTTGATTAGCACCATAACACCTCTAAGTAGGGTGTTATACCAAAAATAAGGCCTCTAGATTGTGGGTAGGGGTTATAGTAATGGATTATGTCATATATTTACAAAATCAAATATGTTTTTCAAATGTAAATAAAAGAGGATAAGGGGTTCCCTTTTATAACAGAGGGGAGGGGCACTCTTAAAAATCTTCAAAATATTAAATTATAATAAATTAATTTTCTATTACAAATGGATCCAAACTTATTTATTTCAAAATAAGATAAATATGGGTCTAAATCCATTCATATAATTAAAATTATACAAGTTCTTTTTAAAAATTATATTTTTAACCCTTTTAACTCTTACCATGATATCATGTAATTCACATTTTTAGGGTTAATATAATTACTATAAAATGATAAAATAATAATAAATGATGCATTAATGAAATTTTAATACTTATCGAAATCATTTGAAAAAAATATTTTCTTAAAAAATCTATATCATTTAATAAAATATTATTTATTTTAAATTATCAATAATGTCGATTTTGACACTATTCATTATGTGAATTTTTTAAAATAACACAAGAACAAGATAAATTATAAAAAATATATCGAAAACTTCACTAAAATGTCTATGTAATCTAATAAAATCATTTATGGAATTAATCCTCTCAAATTATGATTATTTTAATATTTTAAATATCATTTTTTTATATTTTCTTTATTTAAAAAATTACTACAACATCATTGTATAAAACTTTTATTTAATTATTTATTCTATAAAAATAAAAAAATATATTATCATGATAAATAAAAATTTTATTATTTCAATAAAACTATTTATAATCAAACATATCCCCTTTATAAACTACATATTAAAAATATTTCTCTTGTTAGAAACAAAAGTGTGACAAAACTATCTTTTATTTGAATATATAATTATAAATGTCATACTCTCATCCAAGTGGCTTCCAGAGGTTATAATTTCAGTCCAAGTATAATTTTTGGTAGAAACAAACTCATAAAATGAAATTATGACCCGTTTTATGTTAATTTTATATATTTATAATATTATTTTTACCCTTAATTACCTGATTTACCTTTAACCATGTTAATAAAAAATAACTAAGGGTACTATTCATAATGTCCAAAAATAAAAGGAACATATTTAATAAATTTTTACCATATTATTCCAAATATTGAATACATTATTCAAAATCCAAAACAAATAATTGACTAAAATTAATTTAAAATTACTCCTATTGATAGGGTGATAAAACGGGTCATTAAAGTGAAAGCATTCAAAATATTGAATTGTTTTTATATCCAAATTTAATATGAAATTTATAAAAATGATCAAAATTTGATTAAATGATATAAAATTGATCTATTTATACGTAAAAATCAATAAAAACTATAATTTTACACAATAAATTATTTCGACAAAGCAGTTGTTTTGAATTAAAATCCATCATTTTTCACAATTCATGAGACATGAAACTTATCTAAAAAATACCAAAAAATAAACTAAAGTAAATTTTAATATTAATATTTAAAATTATAATTTTATTATTTCAAATAGAATATATAATATTGTCAAAAAATATATTTAAAACAAGTTCTCCATCAAATGTCGGTCAAACTGCCTTTTATGAAAAATACTTCTTTTTTCTGTAAAATTAGATTTATTTTTATATTATGCCTCTAAAATCTATTATATGAATCTAAAAAATTATAAATGAGTGTAATATTATTATATCATTACCTTGGATGTTATACAAGTCCTTATTGATGGCTCATAACATGTTTTTGAATTTCCAAAAAATATCCCTCATGAGTATCAAACCAGTTGTGCAGCAAGGATCATTGTCATGCTCTACATGATGATCATGTGAAAAAAATAATGCACATTTTATAGAGATGTTACCCCAAGGTATTTTTGGTTCAGAGTGAAATCCATTTGTAGTTTTCAAATAGGGATATAATTACATAAAAACCACTCGTTACATCCTTCACCAAAATACCAGGACATTTTCCTATAAATGGACTAATCCTTAGACTTGTCCCTGGGGTTCTAACTAACATTATCTCATCTTAATTCCAAAAATTAATAAAAAAAATTGATCTAATAATAACTATAATGACCCATATTTTTCATATATATATGTATATCACATCTTAATATATGAATATTCGACACATTTCACAAATACACGCCCAAAGACCGTTAAGGCTATGTTTTTTGGAGACTAGATAAAAATATTTTCATTTCATGAATGATTATCAATATATCCCATTATGTCCTTCCTACATAGTACACTACATAAAAATTCTATACTCAAAACCATTCTTCGTAACCTATTGAAAGGAAACACAATAAAGTGTCAGTTTAAATGCTTAATATGGTGAAACATAAGAGATATCAATATAACATGAGAATAATGGAATGAGAACATGATAGTGAAATTCTAAAACCATACTCTCCATATCATAGATCAAAAACATGAGTTAGACGATAAATTTTGGTAGTTTATAAGACATGAATCATAAAGTAATCAAATCACATGATCAATGATAACATAAAATTGGAATAAGACCGAGATTTGTGATATAAAAAATGCTCATAACATTGTGAACAAGTTTAAATAAAAATTGGTTCACTCATTATGTTAAGGACATGCAATCAGGCCCTTACATAAACTAATGTAAATGAAAGAAGGTCCTCCGATAACCTTATGAACATGAAAGAAGGTCTATAGATAACCATGTTGACATGAAAAATGGTCTATATATAAAATTATGGATATGAAACTAAGTCCACACATAACCATATATACATGAAATAAGGATCACTCATAACATTATATAAATGAAATTAGGTTCACCCATATTATTATGAACGTGTAATTGAGTTCACGCATAACATAATTCACTCATTAGTTATACATATTTACCCAATCCATTTGAGGGATATATAGGTTACACTAGTTACATAATGGAAGTCATATAAATTGGAACCACAAGATCATAAAAAATTCATCATATAATAACCCATAAAAAGTTAATGGTTTTCATTAACATTTCATCATAACATAAACCATAGAAAATAAACAAGGTTCATAATCATTTCATCTTTTCATCATAGAATAACCCAAGGAAAATGAATGGGTTTTATAAACATATTTTCATTATAATAATAAACCATACAGATAAATAATAATAATCATATCAGTGGATTGTATTCCTAGTAAATTGTAAGTAACATCAAAAAATGGCAGCTTAGAAGAAAACTAATTTTTAAAGAACACTTGGAGTATTTCATGAAGAAAATTTCATTTTCACTTTGAAATTACTTCCTTAAAATCTAATAAATTTTAAAATATTAAAAGGATTTGTTTTTGAAAATAACCCTATAAACATGTGAAAAAATATTTAAATTATTGAGAATCCAATATGGAGGGAAATTTTTTTCATGTCGTATATATTAAAACAAGGATTCCTTTAATATTTTAAGTAAAAAAATCGACATGCCTTGATAATAAGATGACAATAATATTCCTTTTAAATAGTTTTTTAGAAAATAAATCATGGGTAAAATCTATTTAAACTATCATTTTATAACATTAAAAAAATTCTTTAAAACATTTTTATTAAACATGGTCATGGAATAAAAAAGATATTCGATCAAAAAGAGAAATAAAGTTGATTTTCTATAAAAACATTATTTTGAACTCTAAAGTATGTAATGAGAGGAAAATGAATGTAAAATAATTCATTTATAAAAATAAAAAAAATAGAAGACAATTGATGAATTTTTTTTGAGATATATCATAATATTTCATCGTTAGAAAACAATCATAAACAATTCGAAGTAATAATGTGGTTGTAACATAATACCGTTATCACTTTGTTATATTTTAAATTATAGGTACCATGAATTAAATAAAATTATCTGGTTATTTATATACAATAATTAGATTATAAAAATCATAAAATACAATATTTTTCAATATATACACTATATATAAGAAAAAAGTTTTGTACAAGGCATGTGCCCCATGGAAGTAAAAGTAAGACAAAAATCCATTACATTAATTCTCAACAGTAATAAAATATTTTTGAACCAAATATATAATAAATATAGGTTTCTTATAAATATATTATAAAACCAAAAATATATGCATTATACTATATATGGCATTCTTATGACGTTTTATTTCTATGTTATTAAAAATTTGTGGTTAAATCACATTTCTGATAATAACTAATTTGTTTTTCATGTAGGTTTTGGTATGGTAATTTTGGTCCCATTAATTTAATCCTGGTTCCATAACCCAATTTTTTTAATAATGATATAAATAGTATATACATTTATTATGTAAACATTTTTATTCATTCATAAATGTTATATTTAGAAAATGATGTGTACTATTCATGCAGAAGGTAGGTCGTACCTACACATGAATGTTGTTTCCAATTTATTGAAATATGAATGAAAATAAATTTCAAAAATATATCAACTTCAAATAATAATTTTAATTAAATATATATTATATAAATTAACTAAATATATTCTTAATACCATTCATGACAAAATAAAATGAAAATTGTACCATTTCACTTCACGGAGGTTGTAATCCACATGTACGCATGAACAACATTATCCTTTTCAAACTAATTAGAAGGTAAGAATTTATATATTACATTATTATTATTATTATAGAAGTATAATTATCTCATTAATATGATATATATACTTTAAATCCATCATTATATCTACCCATGATAGGTGGTTATGTAAAAAAATTACATCGATTGGTGAGGTGGTAGTCCATCGTACACAAAATCAAGAGTTTCATTTCCCAATTGATAGAAGTGGATATGGATATAGATTATTGAATTGTCATAATTAATATAAGTATATTGTATATAATTTTTAAATATATTGTAATTATTAGAACTTAAATTAAGTTTCAATAATAAGAAGTAAAAAAATGAAATATTTTAGTGAAGACAATTACCTTCACTTAGAAAGAATTTCTTCGGATCTCTTATTAAGGACCCTAGGGTTGGCTTTTTCAGAAGTCCAAAAAATATATAACATAGATAAAGATATTGGGGTGATATTTGTTTGTATTTTGGTTGAGCCAAATGGATCATATTGTGTAAATAAGTGAGGGGAGGTGGTTCCCTTTTATAATTTAGGAGTGGAATTTTTTGTAAATACCCAAAAAAATCAACAACAGGTAGTCAATCTCATCTAAAGTTCCTAAAAAAGGATATATCATATATTGGATGAAATATATGGTATATGAAAACATAAATAAAAATAACACATTTTTAATGATGTTATTCCTTATCCTCTAAGTTTACTTTTACAATTTTATTTTTCACCACAGTAACTAGTTATTTAATTTACTAACTAAGGTAATTTATCCTTTAGGACTATAAATAAATTATAATTATTATATAATTTGTACCCAATTTTATTAAAATTTAATACAGTTTTTCAAATAATTGTTCAATTTTTTTTGAAAATTAATTTTAACACGGGAACATGTTACGTGTAAAACACTATTTTAACCTTAAACCCAAAAATTATTTATAATTTTTAATTGTTCAGTATGAAAAAAAAATTATGTAAACCATGAGACCTAATATGAATTATGATTATTTATATAATTTAATAAATTTTACCTAATTTAACTCACATAATTTGTAGAATTAAATTTAAAATTTTACCCACAAGTGCGATGAAAATACATATTTCTAAAAAAATTATTAGGTATAAAATGTTTTTACATAAAAAATAAATATTAAATTTTTTATGAACTAAATTGTATTAATAAATATATAATTGAACTAATTTTAATTTTAAACCCATGTTTAAATAAAAATTATTTTATATCCTCCTTACAATTTTCAATAATATTTTACATTTTTCACTACTCATTGAAAAATTGATCTTTTGGAATATTTTTAGAAAATAACTCCAAGATAATTTCTAAATATTTATTTAAAAAAATTATTTTTTTTCAAATACATTTAAATAATTGAAAAATATTATTTTTAAAATAAGTGAACATAATGCGACAAAAACGCTTCATAGAAAAACAAATTTTTGAAACATAAACCGAAATAGTATCCCTTGATTACAAAATAATTTAGATGAATTATAAAATTTAATTGAATATATAATATATAAATTTCATTAAAATAATTCACTAATAATGTATAATTAATTTTATTTGGATAGAAACTCATCCAACAAATAAAAATGTTTTTCAGAAAACATTACTTTTACTTTCCAATGATTTTTATTTTAATTTCTAATAAATTGATACAAAATAAATTATTTTTACTAATGTGTACGCTATTAAATTTTCATAATTTATTTATTACTATTCATACCAATCAACGTAATAGAAATTTTATAACGTTCTTGTTTAAATAGTAATATTAATAGTATATTGTGGTTCAATAAAACTCGGTGTTTCGTGTATTGAAAGTCATCAAATAAATAAAATTTATTTGAAAAAAATTATTTCATAAAATATATAGGTTTCAATGATATATAACATATATTTTATCATTTGAAATAAATAAATATAATGGAATCAATATACCAAATATTAAAGGGAATTAGATACACTATCCCAAATAAAACATGGTGTATAATAAGAAGTGTCTCTCAAGTGATTAAGATTGGAAACCCTTACCTTAATTAATGACTTCCACTAAATCAATTGAATCTCTTGTATAAAATTAATTACTCTATTAATAATATATTAAATAATCTTATTCATTTCCATAATCATTTATAAACATAATTTTTAATTACATTTAACGTGTATACTAGTTACTTATTATTTATTTTCATTAATAGGTCTGTGTACTCTTGACTGTTTTAAAGTAGTTTCATAATAGCTGTATTCATTATCATTATTCTCCCAATGTTCATAATTAATATATAAAAAAAATTAATGAAATTGTTTTTTTAAATTATTTATAATGTTATGATTTTATTCTATGGAATTTTTTGTTGCGGTTCTTGAAAACAAAATTGGCTACAAGCATGTTTCAGTGATTATTATCAAACGAGTATTGATATATTAATTAATAATTTTAATATTAATGATAAAATTAAAAAACAAAATAATAATTTTATTTTATTATTTATATAATATATTATCAATAATTAATTTCTCATAGTCAACCATGATATTATTATATAGGATTTTTCTAGTAAGTGATTAGACAGGTTCAAACAATAACCTACCATAATTAATGCATGACTATCATTGTGAAAGTGGCATATTATGGAATAATATCAGAAATATAGAATAATATTATTGTTATTTAGATAATTTTATGGTTTTTAATCATATTTGAAGTAATTTTAATAAATAATAAATACACTAGATGAAAAAATGAGATACATTAATTTGTGGAGGTGGTAGTCAGCACAATGCAATGTTTGTCTTTTAGTTTATCAAATAAATAAGAAAATAAGGTGAATTATAACTTTTTTTATTCATAATAATAATTACATTATATATGTAACATTTATTCTTTAATTTTTACCTTATAATCAATTATGTGAGGTTATGGAGAAAAAAAATAGAATCTGTCGCTTCGTGGAGATGGTAGTACGAATAATGTATATATGGTGGTTTTGTTTATCATAATAAAACATAGAAAATATGGTTAATAGTTTTTACATTTTAATAGTATAATTATATATATATAATTCCAATTTCATTATCTGGGAATGAGAAAATTAAATTTCCGAAAGTAAGAAATAAAATAAATTATGTTTTGGAAAAGTACTCACATCAAGGGCTTAGGATTTCCCTCGGAAGAATCCTTAGAATTTGAGGTATAAAGATAATATATTATGACTAATGGATCATGTTAAATGAATAGGGTTATAATTTAATGATAATTATATGATTTTTTGGTTTAATTGTAATTCATTTATTGGTCTTAAAGGGGTGGTAAGAGGACCCTTTAATAATTGTTGAGAATAATATTTTTTGTAAAAGTTTCATCTTAATATAAAGAGAGTGTGTATTTCACATATAATGAAGGCTAAAAATAGGTAATAATGGATTTAAGGATTAATTATGGTCTAAAATACCTTAATAAATCATTTTTACACATTTTGGAAACTTTTTTTTATGTCCTTTAGTCATATAATTTTTACTTTTAATATTTTTTGTTTTACTATGGTAACTAATTTTTACCTAAGTAATTTAAATTTTATTCCTACAAAAATTACCAGATTAATGATTTTATAGATAATTGTTTTAAATATGAAATCCATTATATCATTTAAAATTTATATGTTTAAGAAAAATTACTTTTAACATTACTGCAAATAATATTTAAACCAACCATTTTAGGAAAAATCATTTTTATGCTTAAAATTTATATGTAGGGTAATATTATTAATGAATTTTATTTTCATTATAAAAATATTATTATTATAAAAAAAATTATGTGGATTTAAAAATAATCCAATACCAAATTTTAACAAAATATTATTTAAATTAATGAAAAGTCCAAAAATAGTTTTTATTGAAAAATATTACTTAAATTACTAAAATTTTAATCATAAGTTTTATAAATACCAAATAGTGTTTTAAAAGGCATATTTTTATTTATATAATACATATTGGATCAATTATAATGTTTTATATAGTTATAGTTCTTTATTGTAATGTTATTAAATTTTCAGTTTCGGTAAAAAAAATTCAACTATTCTCTTAAATAATAAATTATTTCAGAAAAAACTAAAAATTCAACCCTAAGACAAATTTTAAATTATATATTATAAAATTATTATTTTTTAGAATTGAAATTATAAAATTTATTAATTTAGGAATTTAAATGAAAATACAAAATATAAATGAAAACTTCATGTATAGAGAAATGAATTTTTTAAACATTAAGAGTTCTTAAAATTATTTCAATTAAAGTGCATGAATATCCTATATAACAAAAAATATATACTAATAATCTATTTAATATCATTATTATTATAAATAAACTTATATAATATTAATTAATAAGTTATTTCAACATGTATATTAGTTATTTTTTCTTTATTTTCAATATCAAGATTGTGTAATCTTGATCTTTTTGAACTAGTTCTGTAATAGAGGTATTGTTCTTTTTTATTATTTCAAAATTAATTATTATTAGATAATTAAAGGTACTATAATTGATGTTTTATAATTATTTATAACATTATAAATTAATTCTGGGGTACTTTTGGTTACATTTCTAGTAACATAAATTGTTGTAAAACATCTTTTAGATTTTTTATCAAAAGAATGGTGGTATCTAAATTAATGACAATAATACTAATGTTACAAATATAGAACAAAAATAAAATATTTACTTTCTTATTTATATCATATATTAGCAGTAATTATGTTCTCATATTCATCCATGATATTATTTTATAGCTTTTTATAAGTAGGTGGTTACACCAACCCAAACGAGAATATATTGTTATTAATGGATGTTTATGATTACGGTTGGGGTATAATTGGAAATAATATAATTATTAAGGAATAATAATGAAAATATTTAAATAATTTTATTGTGTTTAATAATATTTTATGATATATATAAAAATAATAAATAAACTAGATGAAAAAAAAGAGATATGTTACTTCATATAGGTGGTAGTCTACACAACGCACGGTTAAAGTTTTCATTTCTAAAATAAAGAGTGGAAAAATGGAGGATTATAATTTTCTTATTAATAATTATTATTATAGTATATATGTCAATTTTATTCCTTAATTTTACCTTTATAATAACATAATAGTAGCAATGGTAAAGAAAATATTAGTTATTAATTCAGGGAGATGGTAAATCGCAAACCACATGAATCATGGTTTCATTTTCCTTAATAGAAAAAAGAAAAAGGTGTTTAATATTTATTACATTGCAATAATAACACTAAGTATAAAAAAATATCATTTGATTATATAGTAATTAGATAATTATAATTGAAAAAGTAAAAATAAGTAAAGTTAAGGAAAAAGTACTCATGTTGGGGGTTTAAGTGATCCCTTTGAAGACTCCTAAAAAATGGTGGTATCAAGGCAATATATAGTGAAAAAAGGATAAAGGTAAAGTAATATGGATATAAATTAAGTATAATATGTATAATTTCATGTGTAAACTGAATTCTTTGAGTGTTCTTGAAGGGGTGGTGAGAGGGCCCTTTTATAAATGGTGAGAATTAAATGTTTTAAATATTCTAAATTAATATAAAGAGATAACATGTTTCACATGTAAAGATGCCTAAATTGTATAATAATGGATTTTAATATGATATAAATTTCATCATACCTCAAACATTCATTTTTATTCATTTTTTTATCATTTTTCAATGTTATTTATTCTTACGATTTTAACTTTTACTAATATTAGTTTTACTATGCTAACTAATGTTTACTTCTGTAATTTATTTTAATTCATAAAAACTAAATATACCTTATTACATATTTTTTAAACAATAATTCAAAACATTAAATTCTTTTTATCATATAAAATTTATATGTGTAATAAAAATTATTATTAGTACATGTAATGTGCAAAAGACCGTTTTTAGAAAAAGTGTTTATTTAGGCTTAAAATTTATGTGTAGACTAAATTAATGAATACATTTTATTTTCATGATATAAATTTGATTATTAAAAAATTAAAAAAATTTATTTTTCTTTAAAATCAAGCCAAAACTAAATTTTAACAATTTATTAATTAATTATGAAAAAATAAAAAAAAATGCAAATTTATTAGAAAATATTAACTGAGTTCCTAAAATTTTAATCATAGGTATTATAAATCCAACCTAGAATTTTAAAATGTATATTATTACATAAAAATAAATAATTTATCCATTTATAGTTTTTATACATTTCAATGTCTTTTTTATAAAGTCATAAAATGTAAATTTTTGGTAAAAAACTATATTTTTCACTGTTCAACAAAAAATTCAATTATTTTGGAAAAAATACCCAAAATCAACACTAATGTAATTTATGAAATTTAAATTATTTTATTATGTTATTATTTAACTTTAAAATTATAAAATTTATTAATTAATTTATTTAAATGAATAAAATATAAATAAAAACTACATTTATTAAAAAAAGTATTTTGAAACATTAATTTTTTTTAATATTAATTTATAATTTAAATAATTGAAATATATTATTTTATATTTTTTAATATCATATATTGTGATAATAATATTTTCAAATTGGGTGATTAATTTATTAACAACTTAAATAGTTATTTTTTAAAGAACAATTTTTTAAGTATTAAATCATATTAATTATTTACCCTCTAAACATAAGAAATTTTAATTGATTAAATTTTTTATTTACTATATGTTTTATTAATTATATAATTACTTAATAACTTTCTTCTAATATGTCATGCCTCATTTTAATTCATCATTGTGTGTGAAATAATTTATCATAGAAATATTGAGTTAATGAAGAAATATTCCAATATTTTGGGTAGTTGTAAGGGATGAACTAATTGTGGTTGATTATATGAAATATTAAATTATTTCAGGCCTTAATTATAACTAACATAGTTATAATTGAGATCTTTGTTTCTACTACTTCTGATCGACACTCTTTATAAGCATGCGTACCACCGAACATCTCATAAGATTTCACTTCCCCTGTGATTGCTAGTGATGATGGTCATTGAAAAGGGAATTGGAATATGCCCAGATTCATTATAAGGGCATCCACCTAAGGGGATAATCTTGTTAAATTGTGCACCTCATATATTATTCTTCTCAGGGGACCACTATCACTCTACTAGAGGCTAAAATTATGAATAATTTCATCGAAAAGGTCATAACCAACCTCAGGTATCATCATCCCAAGCCCTCCATCTACTTAAGCGTCATCCATGGATCGATCTTAGTGTTATAATATATAATTAAAGATTTAATATATTGGAAAAAATTGACGAAATTGTGAGGAAACTTCCTTAGTGGCTCTTTAAATATGTCCCAAGCTTCCTAGTTTGATTCTCTATTAATTTGATTGTCTCCACTAACATTTCATCTCTAAGAAGGTGGGATGTTTTGTCCAAAAATTTATTGGATATATTATACCATGTTATAATTAATCAATTAGTATAAATATTTATCCAATATTAACCTCTATCTTATATTGACGGAGGGACAAACCACAGCTATATTGAATCTGATGATGCATTATTTTGTCTAAAGGGGTCATAGATATCTATGAAATTATAAAGATAATTATGTAGATCATCACTCTATGGTTCATAAAAATTACACAAGCTCATGATTATTTAAATTAATTATGGATTTATTTTGATTTTTTTTCAGTATAAGAGGTAAATCAATGCTAAGGGATAGCGCTTCTATGGATGGAATGTTGGAGTCGATGATGATGTGCTTCTAAGGACTCTGTTTCACATCACCCAGTTGCTCCATGTGTGAAAACTAAACATTATAATTATCTGGTGAATTGGTCTTCTGCCTTTATAAAATATACATTCATATGTGTGTAAGCATCTCTCTCTCAATCTACATTTTATACTCAAGTGGATCCCAAGAATCCACACTTTTTGACCAAGTTGTTGAATTTCTATTCATTCTTTATATTTCATGTAAAGACAAAAAAAACTTATTGATTTAAAGTGAATAAAAAATAAAAATATAAAGGATAAAAAAAATAATGATTTAATTAATATAATTATAGAACTCTCCCATTATCCATGACTATAAAGAAAAATAATCAAAAAAAATCTTGTCCCTAGTTCATCATTGTTTCCCTATGACCAGTTGTGAGTTTAATAATTTATAAATTTCCATTGTACATCAGTAACTATTAAATTTTAGAATATAAATGTCAAATACTTTTACAAAATTGATGAAGTAATCCTTCATATTTTATGGATTTTATTGTTAAATTGATTATTCTATGTATTTTTGATCAAGCAGTATTAAAATAAAATTATTCTGGTAAAAAATTAATTAATAATGGGTTATTGAATGAATTTTAAAGGACTAAATTATAAGATATAACCTCTCTCACTTATGGGTTAGCTGAATTGTTCGTCCACAAGTTTATTCAAATTTTACCAGCTTTTTAATTTCAATTCAATTGATTCTACTAAGCTAGTAAAAAACATTGACCTTGGGATTATACTAACCCATATGCATTATGTTGGAATATTAATGTTAGATAAAAATAAGATATATTATTTATAACCTAATTTTATTAATTGATTTTGGGTCCCCACCGCCCACTCCACACTCCCATTGATCAAATTTGTATGCAAGGATAAAATCATGTTAATTTTCAAATCAAATCTATGATCAACATGAATTCTCATGAATGAAATTAACAATACACTAATTCACACATAATTATATATTAAATCCCTCACCCCTTAAGAGATTATCCATGCATTATTGGAGAGAAAGTCAACAAACATAAACAGGTCATCCAGAGATGTGATCTAAAGAATATTGAATTAACCCAACATTGATGAACAAATGAAAGTAAAAGAAACATACTAGAATCCAAGATTATATTTTCCAAAATAATGTAATTAAACTAAAGTAAATAATAAATGAGTATAAAGAGATTAAAATGATTTTTAAAAATATAAATTATTTTATAACTCCCTAAAAACTCAACAAAATTTACTATTTATAGTGAATCACATGTCCCAAAATGATGTAAGGTGATGTGGTGTGAGTATTAGAAAATATCCCTCTTTAATCTCATCTATTCAAACATGTCATGGTGTAATATGTACCTTCACAGTTTGACCTATTTATAGTCAAATATAAAATTAAAAAATCTCCTATGATTCATAGTGGGAGATCCCCTTGATTCAATGGATATATTTTCACTCTATATCTCAAACCAAACATGTCATGGTGTGGTAAAAAATCATCACGACCGTAAATTCTGTACCCTTCAAAAATTTAAATATACATATTTTCACATGGCATGATCACCAAAGGATATAGTTTGATCTGTTATCATCTAGGTTCTCTTCATAAACTCTAATCATAGTGTTTTTTCATTCTTTACAATACAACATAAACCTTATGATCATTAAAATGAATTTTTCAATCCTGATCAATGATCCTTGAATCAACTCCTTGTTGAGAATGTCTTAGATAAAGTCATGAATTTATAGAATTATGGAGTGACGGAATATTTCATAACACTAATGACCCCTAGAATCATCAAAATAACAATGATATAATGCTTTCGTTTTATCTATTTTTCTTCTCTTATGGTTGAGCTATGATTCCGGATTTTTACATGAAGTACTTCTCCTGTACAATGACTCCATCATGCATCCCACGTCAATATTTCAGTTATTCTGGATGGCACTATATAATATTTATTTCACATCATCAACATAATTGACTCTTCATGGATTCTCCTTCCATTATGGCCACTTGTCCTTGTAGCACTTCACTACACTACTTATGGTCCATTTCCTTACACTGACCCATGTTAGGATTTTTCAACATCTTTTCTGCTATAGGTTGAACTAGCTTTTGAGCTTATCATCACCTAGTTTCATCCTTTATCTGTTTGTATGGATAAGGGTTGGACCAATTTTTATTCTTTTTTTTCTTAAATCTTATTTCATATATAGAATCAGGTTTAGTGTAATGAATAACTTGTGATTATGATTTTTCTTTTCTATATAGAACTCCATTATAGCACACATCTCTAGGTCACGACCATGGTTCATAGGTTATTTAACTCTTATTTTATCTTCAACCTCAACAAACCATGAAAACTATTTTCCTATCATTAAATTTATATATTTTCACAAAAGCATCATCAAATTCTTCTTAAATCATGTTTTTAATAAACCTTCAACAAATCATCAGAATTACACCACATTCGATACTGTTATGTCCATAAGTCACTGAAAATGATACAAAGAACATATAAAAAATTTATAAGTATCACATATGATGGATTTTAAGATCAAACATCTTCTACTATTGGGGATCTACATGTTTAATGTCATATAGATTAAAAACATGGGTGTTGGAGTTTATGGTCATATAACTTCGACCTCAGGGGTGATGCACTCTATATAAAAATAAGGTAAAAGTTATTCGTAATTGATTAGAGATCCCAATGAAAATATATATATCATAATACATGGATTAATGAAGTTTATGTTTATGACTCTTATATGAAAAGAGTTTTGTATTTTAAGGTCTCACGACTTTTACTGTCTCCTTAAAGAGTTGTAAGATCCTGGTGTCGGGATGGTTAAGGTGACTCGATGGTGGATCACTAAATACTAAGATGAGATGGTGGTAATATAATACTTATAACTAGACATAGGACATATTATCTATATTTCACTATGTATCCCATATAATTGGAATCAATCCACACATAGTTATTAAATATTAGACATCTATACAAGTCTGGATTATATGTGGGAATAGGGGAAAGATGGTATGCGATCCCGATTGAGAGAATAGAGTTTAAATCCCAAAAATAAAGGTTAAAATTATCATAATTATGGAAAACCCAAGAAATAAATCTATTCAATCCAGAATCATATGTATAATAAGGGTATATGGGGGATTCATTCTATAGTTGGGAAAGTAGAGGAGACTTGACATAACTCAAATAAATAACCTAAATTCCATTATATGATAAGATTAAAACTTACATATAGGATATAGATAATTATTTCACGCATCACTATATATCTAGTGAAATAGGAATCATAGAACACAGAGTTCTTGAAATGGTGGAGTAGCTATCCGACAAAAAGAAGGTGGGTGTACTCTCGGGAATGGAATCCAACATAGTTTCATATTTTAAGTAACATACATAGAGATTTTATATGTATATTTTACAATAATGTAGTGAGGACCAATGGAAGGGGAATTTAATTTCATAAAGTAAGGATGAAGACCATTGATATACTTGGAAGTCATAACTAGTTCATTCAATTCGATACTAATTATGAAATTTATAATTCAAGTTAACAAAAATCACTAAACTAATATGAATTAGTATAAGATATGATTGTTCCAAGGACAGTCCCCAAGTAAATAGGGATGTTCAATTAAAAATCGTAACTAATTGATAGGTCATTACAAACTTGGAAGAATTATGACACATGAATTGATTAAATTTATTGATAAACTAATGACTTAAAATAAAGATAACTAAATATAGATAGAAAATATGAGGAGACAAAAATTAGTATTCAAGTATTTTTTCACAAAATAAATTAAGTTATATCCACTCATAATATGTAAAACCCCAATATTTTAAAAAATATTTCTCTATAAATAATTTTAATTTTTCAATAGCTTGTGTTGAATGTATTAGTGAGTTTAAACAAAATTTGAGACACTACTGGTATAACCAAAATGTTAAATTGGAAAGAATAAATATGAATAACTAATGTATGAAATAAAAACATCTAAAACACAATTGTAATATATTGGCGAGTTATTAGAAAATAAACATACAATTATAGTAAAAAAAATATTTATTCTTTAAAAATGTTTTTTTATTATTTTTATTAATTTTTAGAAGTTATAAAAAATGAAATAAATTTATTCTTTGAATTCATAATGTAAAAATTATCTTAATTTATTTTAAGTTTATTTTATAAAAGGTTAGTGAAAATACTGATTTTTATTGAAAAATGTATTTTCTTTTAAAGTATTAAGAAGAAAAATTTATTTTTTGAATTAGATTTCAATTTTTATTTTTTGATTTTAATATAAAAAATATCCAATTAAACTTTTTGAAATTCATTTTATACACAAATCTACTTTAAAAACATGTTAGGTCTTAAAAGGCATTTTTCAGAAAAAAAAAATTTTATCATGGCAGTTTACTTGTTTTATTTTAAATTAAATTCTTAAAATTATGTGTTTTTAAATTTGAAAAATGGATTCTACATTTGGATTTAGAAGTTTCAAATTTAATAATAATTCCATCTTATATTTTTCCAATAGAATAGTAAATGTAGTAAATTTTGTTACCATGTTAAATGGTAAATTAGTTAATTTGGGTTAAAAATAAAATGATAAAGACTATAAAATGACTCTAAAACATGAAAAAAATTAATTGGATGAATAAAATTATACCCTTCACATATAAATATTGATACTAAGTCATTTAATGGACATGTTTCCATGAAAATGACTTATATATTATTTAAATAAATGAAAGACACAAAATTTCACTTTCTTTGACTTTAATATCCCTTATGTGTCCAAATGGGGAAAATTTATGTAATGAATGAATATATCTATAAATTTTTAACTTAATAAACATATTTACATGATATAAATTTATTTTTTAAATTTTGGGTGACTTCGATGAGATTATGGTATTTATAAAATATTATTTAATGATATTTAAAGATGTCACATTCATGTTTTAAATAATATAACATTTTTAATATAAGGATACCGAAAATATATATTTGACCATAAATATTCTTATGAAATCTATATTATTTATATTAATAATGGTTTTTATTTTTTATTTTTAATAAAGAAATAAGAATAATAAGTAATTACATAATATTGATGAAATAATTATTTTATTAAGGAAAATATCAAATAATTGTTATTAAAAATATTAAAATAAATATAATTTGTGATAATTAATGTGATAAATTAGTTTTCAAGATAACCTTTACTTCTTGAGGATATAATAAGAAATTTTTTTCGATTATATTTTTAAAAAACCAAATAATGAATAGTGCCAAAATTGACACTAATGATATTTTATCAAAATAATATTTTATCAAATTATTTTCAAATCATAAAACTTATTTAAAAATAAATAATAATTATAATATTGAATTAAATGTTCTAAAATGATCATTTATGTTTTAATTTACATCATATATTTAAAATTTACTACCATTAAGTATTGAAAATTTTGTTACCTTAGTTAAAATTTATATAGGTTAACTAAGGGTTAATCAAAATGATAATGTTTAAAGTAATACAAAAACATTTCTAAAATATAAATTTTTATTATATTAGAACCTTATATCATATTATATTCTAAATAATTTCATTTTTTAGAAATTTTTATTAATTTTAGATTTATTATAAATTAATATTTTTTGAAATTCAAAAACTGCCCCTAACCTCAATTATAAAAGAGTACCTCCTCCCTAACTTCTTCACATCCCACTAATACTTCAAGTTCAATTATCCCCTAAAATTTTCCCTTCTAAAATTACCTATACAAATTATATAAGTTATTTTCTTCCCAAAATACCATCTTTATTGTCCCTAAGAGATGATCAAAAAGGATGTTCGCCAAGGATGAGGTAATCATCTTTACCGAATCTTCCAAGATTATCTCTTTTTCTTCTTCATATACATATTTCCTCTCATTAAAATATAATAAGTATAGTATCACCTATATAATGGGATTTTATTATTAATATGGAAGAATCATATTCCACCTTTTATCCTTCCTATGAAAAATGAAAGCACCATGCATGCGTACGTACAAATTAACGTCTCCTTGTCGTGGTGTAACCTATTTTTCATCACTACTTTACCTGGATGGATATAATGATAGATATAATAGATGTATATATCAATTATAATATTATTTTGATTCTGTAACAAAATATATTCCCACTTTCATACCCATTTAGTATTAAGGGAATGATACCATCGCTCGTGTGTATGTACGGCCTACCGTCTCCATGACACGATGTGATTCATTTTCCATATTCACCATTCAATAATTATTATATTAATATATATAATGAATAAATATGATATATATTACATTAATATAATTCTATAAATGATATAACTGTATCCTATGAAAAACAATTGGGACTTATACGACAAAATATGCATAGGAAAATGAAGCATTTAACACCCGAATGAAGAGTAATAATGAAATATTATTAAATAATGGGTGATAATATGAAAATATATGATATCATAAATATAAATGTGGTTCTGTATTATGTTAATAATATTATTAAATACATTATACAATAGTATAAAATGCATAAAAATTAAATCAAACCCAATTTAAGGGTTAATTATACAATCTCATTAGTATTCGGTAATGTTTATACATAAGTTTCTACTGTGAGATATTTATATTCTATTTTAATATTTCTTCTAAAAATTCCAATATATTATTAATATTCTTATATAATTGTTAAGTTAATTTTTCCTCATGTGGGACTTTTTATTGAATGGTTTGAAATGAATATTTTTTTTCATTTTCCTAATGTGGTACTTTGTGACTTTTCTAGAAAATAGTAAAAAAGGGTTGTTTTAACTTATACGTTATGAATATTTTTTTCCTATTTCATGAAGCCTTTATGACTATAATTTACTCCTATAATCTCACAAGTTTATTTTCAAATAAAATATTTTATTTTAAATTTTAATAAAATTATAAGGAAACAAAATTTTTTCAAATAAGAAATGATATTTTCTAAAATATTTATTTTCCAGTGATATTTTCAAAATTATATTCCATATAACAAAACATTATTTGATGATACATAAGATTTAATGGTTTATTTCTCAAGGATATTATCCCTATTATTCTTATGGTTGGTTTATGTTTATTAAGGATTGATAACTATGAAACCCATTTCATTTCCCTAGGTTACATTATGATTGAACAATGTTTATGAAACCCATTTCATTTCATAGGTTCTGATATGTTAAATGATTTATATTCTTTTGGACACATATGTGTGGTTTTCATTATGTTACGGGTGGGACCTATATCTCCCTTCAATACATTGGGTAAATATTTATATATCATGGGATAGACAAGACAGGAACAAGAGATAATCTGAGTTCAGTAATACAGAGCTGCAATGGGAAGTAAACCTGGTTTAGTAATATAGGTCTTGAATGGGGAGTGAACCCAGTTCAATAAATAAATTTATATTCTATGATGTTGTTATAAGTGAGCCTTGACTAATAAGGAAATTATTTTCTATACTTATGTGTATGTCATAATTTCATGTCTTTTGTTATTATCTCATGATATATGTTCTTTATAAACTTCTATGATTTATCCCATAACATGATGTCATGATCTTTGATGTGTAGGATAAAATTTTAAAATGATTTTCTTAGGTTGTTATGTCTCATGATTATGATATGATTGATATCTCCCTTGTTTCTCATTACTGAGTATCTAATCTCATGCTTTATTATGTTTATTTTTCAATGATATGAATAAAGGTATTATGTAAGATATATAAAAAGGGGTTCTAATTATGAAGGAATATGTGGGAGATGAAGTAGATGTTTGATGAACAAGTTGATTATTTTTTTCCAGTTTTCAAAGACATAAATCGATAGAGTTCTATCATGGTTTTTATATGTTACATAATGAATATTCCTACATTTATATTTAATATCTATGTTTGAAAAGTATAAGTCATTATATAAAATAAACAAATTTATAGTTACGTAACCATAAGTTTTATTGATATAACGTGATCATTTATTATCAAAACTACTTAATCCCTATAACCCATCGTGGATAGATAAATATAAGTAATTAATTAGATTAGTAAATGATTTCTTAAGAAGAAGATATACCTAATTCTCTGATCATGAAATAATTGGCTCTATTATGTTAATTAATTTCATTCTTAAACACACTAGTTTAATGATCTGACAATAAGTTAGATAAAAATGTGAACATAACATTATACTATCAAATATGGGAAATCAATGAATGGAGAATAATCTAGAAACAAGGCATGAAACACATTTTCCAATTTTTCACTCCCCTATTAGTCTTTCCAATCATCTTCGAGTGGTCATTGGTGATGCATAAATCATGAACCATAGAATATATACTAGATGAAATTTTAAAGTAGAAATATGGGAAGATATTATGAAAAATAATTTAAATAAAAGAATAAAAAATCATAATTTATAAAAAAATAAATTTAATCAATAACAAAGAATAAAACATAATCTATGGACTTCCATTAGGTGGAATCTCAGGTCTCCCCTTCATCTGGTAGTCCCCCTCTTCATGTGTACCTAAACATTGTTTTTGTAAGTATTCTATAATCCCTCAAGGGACATCTTTGAAACTTTTAAATCGCCTCTTTTAATTTTTCCATTGTATTTCGGAAGACTCATGGCCATCCTCATCTTTAATTCCCTTTAAAAGTATACATGTTTTTATTTTTAATTTTAATTCCATCAAAAATCTCCATCATGCATCTCATCTAAATATTCATTCCTTCCATATTTCACGGGGAATATCATCTTCTTACTAAACAAAAATAAATCATCATTTCTATCGGTGATGAAATTTTTCCAAACTTAGTATTCATTTTAAATTTCAACACCATGATGAAGCCTATACCATAGGTTATGGTGTTCTTCATTCGGACCCCACTTCTAATACATGACCACATCCTAGACGATTCTGTAATTTTTTGGTAGTTTTTTCATCCATCCAAATGAATCCACCATGAATATAAATGTGTTTTAATATCTATTTTGGACTTGGGATATCCCTTTACACCATATATTATCCTGTATTTTCATATCACACCCAATTTCCTTCCTTTATTCATCTTCCGGCTTGCAGCTCATTTGTTTTCCCATAACCAACCCAACATGATGTAGAAGAATTATTGTGGTTGTTACATCCATAGGTCCTCTAATTATATCATGGAAACTCAAAAATGTATTAACCATCACCATTTATAAATCGCGATATCTCTATAAACCATGGTGTCACTTCCAATGATGTGTTGGTTTCTATTTTATTTTTCGAATTCCTCATCAAGCATCTCATCCTTAATATAAATCGGATCAATATCCACCTTGTATTCATGATGTTCACTCATATTTATAGTGGGTTGAACCATGTTCTATGGAATTTACATGGTTTTTATCCATATTCATACTTCACTCAATAGTGAGAACATAATCTCCCATGTTCGTCCATGGAATTTTATAGGATTAAAAACATCAGTAGTCGATGAGGCTCGAAGGCGGTGATTGGTGGGGACAGTGTGTTTGATCGGGGAAGATGTGAGGATATCCATGATAATTTCATTTAATAAAGTGATGTTTAGTACCCCATTAACATAATCCTACACCACTAAAATGTAAGCTTGGTTCCCACTTAATATGGATGGGTGCTCTATTGGCACTTAATGGTTCTCCACCTTATTCTAACCGACTCCAGTACCTCTTATCCTCTCTTTTACTTTATGTATTGACCTAGGAACTTGTTTTCCACTATATTGTTGCCCATTTCATGCTACATGGTTGTATAATTGGAAATCATAAGGCCCCTTGTATCCTAAATGAATAAAGACAAATTTATTAATATTATCAAATGTAAACAGTATGTTTTCCCTAATGATGATTCATTTAACAAATTTATATTAATTCTTCAATAAAAAGTTAAAATTTGAATTCCCATAAAATCATATGAATAATTTAACATTATATCATTGTTGATAAAATAAATAATAAAATTATGGATTTAAAATTAATTATATTATCTCTAAATTATTGATATCAAATTCCCTCACACAAAAACATTTTCTCATCCTCATGAAATATCGCAACATCTTATCAAAAAATATCTACATCTGAATAATGGAATTTTAAAATCATCATGCTCATAAAAATGGATTTATAACTAAAATATTTTTAAAACACCCAACATACCAAAAAATGAATATTAATTCATGTTTTATTTAAAAATTTTAATTCAATAATTTTACTCCCCATACACTCACTTTGTTCAACCACTCATTAATACTAGTACCACTTATGATTTAACTCAATAATAATGAAATCCACTCATCAATAAAGAACATATTATTAGAGTCATTTTCATTCTCAGATATAGTCTTGTAAAGATCCGAAAATTCCATGTAATATTTTTTAATTACATGGGAATTTTTCGAGACAGCGATATCTGACGGTGCTCGATTCCGAGGCCCAGAGTGCTCGGAATGATCCATCGAAGTTTGGTTAAGCTTTAATTAGTGCGCGTAAGAAGTTTTCCTAAAAAAGTGGAATAACACTTAAATGGCTAGTTGGATCAGAAATCGGAGGACACCGTTACACTCAAGATGGTGGGTTTACCCAAAGGGAGACTTATGTTTAGTCGGAACGGGACTCCTGTGAGAAAACCCAAAATTTGGCATAACCGTAAATAAAATTACTAAATAAATAATTTTATTTTTCAAATGCTTATAACTCAAAAATGGTAGCTTGGATTAAAAATCTGAGACCATCGTGGAACTTGCAAGTTCATGACTTATTTAAGAAGATACTAACTTCGGCTGGCGCGGACCACCAGTGAAAGTTAGTTTTTTGCCATAAATAAAATAATTAAGGGAAGATTATTTTATTGTAAAATCCATAACATTTAAACAGTAACTCTGATTGGAAATCCGAGAGTACCGTTGGGATTTTTGGGGCATGTTTTATTTGGGAAGAGCCTAACCTCGACTGGAGCGGGTCGAGGGTGACTGAAAAAAAATTGAACTTTTTTTAGGTACGTTCAGTAAACGTGCGAGCAGGTTTTTCTAACTTTTGAACTGGTGCTCGGAATTGAAATATGAGGGCATCGTTGAACACGCAGTGCCGGTATTCTCTTAAGAAGACTTTCACCTAGAAGATAGTTGGTTGAGGGTGAAATTTAGTTTTTGGGTTTTTCGTGTAAGAATAAAATAAAAATAAAAGTTTATGACATTTTTATTTTTATTTGCAACACCTGTGTGGGTGTTGGGAGGTTGGGTACACCAGAACTAAACCTCCATGTGGAAGTTGAGGTGAGAGGACCACCAGACCATAACCTCTCATTAAAGGTTATGGTGGTAGGGACCACCTGAACCATAACTTCACATGATAGGTTAAGGTGGTGGGGACCACCCGGGATTCAAACCCCCCTTTAATTGAGAGAAACTCTCAGCCCCCCTCATTAATGTGGAGGAGCCTCTTGACTTCCTCCACATTAAACTGTGCCAATGAACCACTTTTTTTATTCCATCATAAATTAATTGGCTTGAACCTTTTTAAATATTAAGTAACAGCGTCGTTGGAATTTAGGAAAGCTCCTAATAAATGAATCATCATAAATTCCACGATTTTTACATACCTATCCCCCTCTCTTATATATATAGAGCTTGGGAGGAGGATTTGGGATGGCTTCACCAAGAGACAAAGTGTTGGAAAAGTGCCGTGATGCCCAACACATGGAGGATTACTCTCTCCATCAAAGAACGCTCCACTGACGAAGAACACCGACCTCCTTTGACCTTATTCCTCGGGGATTCTTCCGATGTGGAATGTCCTCGACTACGACAAACTGACACACAAACCGAAGATTGAGGAAAACACTGACGACATCGACGTCTGAATTTTCCCAACGAATCATCTTCTTCCATGCAACTCTGTCGATGTATCAACTCATGGTAGGGGGTTATTTGCGTGATAATACTGTTTCCATAATCTTACCTTGTTTTCATTTGCGTTTTGGGAATGAAAATTTGTGGGAAGTTGTAAGCTTGACGTTCTTCTTTCCTGTTGATCCATATGCGACCACTCTAAATGCGGAGGGTGTGGGCCAAACTAACATGGCCTGATCCCCTATGTCATTCTTATTTGTGGTGTTTTTTGGAATGAAGGTTTACGATAAAGGCGACAAAGGCAACGACATCGCCACCCATTGCCACCACCACCCCAGATGCCCGCGCCCCTCACGGCACCCCGGCCGAACCGGCCCGCACCCCTTGCGGTGCCCCGGATGAGTCAGCCCACGCCCCTCATGGCGCACCATCCGAGCTGGCCCGCACCCCTCACGGTGCCCTGACCGAACTGGCCTCGCGCCCTCACGACACTCCTACGGTCGAGTCACCCCATGGCACCCGTAGGCTCCCTGGCCCCTCACGGCCCTCGCGGCCTACCAGACCTCCCAGTGGACTAGGCTGCATCACAAACTGGGCATGTCCCAGTAGATCGGGCCGGGTCGACCTGAACAGGCTCGACCCATGCCAGTTTGGGCCGGGTCGGCCTGATCGGGTCGGACCGGAGCCGGGCCCACTATGTCCCTTTGTACTCTCCTTTGGTTATATATTTGGCACTGGATGTCCGTTTGGCGAACCGTCAGTGGCATTGGGAATCATGGAGCGAGAATATATCATTGAGTATACTCTACTAGAATTTTGGTTTTAGATGAGAAACGGTTAGGTTGGATCAAGCACGAATCCAACCAGGCCGCGAGGACTAAATGGTTAATAACTCACAGACCGGGCGTCCGATTGATGCGTCGTCTATTGCATTGAGACCCCTATGACCTGGCGGACCATTGAGATACTTCTTTGTGGGAATTCGTGATAGTTAGAGTATCAACCAATAGACCGTGGATTGGATCCTCCCAAAGACGAGCGGGCATAGTGTGAAGACCATGTAGTTGGATGAGACCTCATGACTAATGACCGTCACTACTGGAAATCATGGTTTTCCCAATGGTTGTATACCAATGGTTCAAAATAACTATTGGTATAAATGATCTTTACCAATGGTTTACATTAACCGTTGGTATTGATCTATAAAAATTTATTTTTCCCAACGGTTTCATCAAACCGTTGGGAAAAATAAGGAAAAAATCAGTTTTCCCAATGGTTTCAATAAACTGTTGGGAAAAATTTATCTTTCTCGACGGTTTTTAAAAACCATTGGGAAAGATTTCCCCCAAATACAGACTAGTTGAACCCCCACAGAGCCCGATTGCAGACCGATTGCAGACACAGATCTCTTGAATTATTCTCGGTCTCCACACTCTTTCCACCCAATATTCATCTTCAATCAAAAAAAATCTTATTTCACACTTCAAATTAGTAAGTGTTGCCTTAGTTTTAGCGTTGTTTCTCTATTTTTTGGGGTTTGATGTTTTGATTTAGGCTAAATTAGGGTTACTGTCTACAGAACCCTTGGATTTTTTTTTGCTTTTTGTTCTACACTTCAAACATGGTAAAGGGTTTGTTTAGTGGGGTGATATGGTACTTTCGGTGGAATTTATTTTGTTGAAATTGGATTATGATTTTGATGAATTTATGTTTCAATTTGAGGTGGGGGAGGGTGTGAAGATGGGGGTGGAGGAGGATGTCGAGGGATATCCATGTGGGGTGGGGGATGGTCTATCTAGGTAGGGTGGGGGAGGGGTTGGGTTGTCCAAATGGGGTGGGGGTAAGGCTGTTTGGGGTGGGGGAGGGGTTGTCTGAGTATGGTGGGGGAGGGGGATATCTAGGTATGGTGGGGTAGGGGGATGGGTTGTCCAAATGGGGTGGGGTAGGGCTGTTTGGGGTGGGGGAGGGGATGTCTAGGTAGGGTGGGGGAGGGGGCTGTCTAGGTAGGTTGGGGGAGGGGGCTGGGTTGTCCAAATGGGGTGGTGGTAGGGCTGTTTGAGGTGGGGGAGTCTAGGTAGGGTGGGGGAGGGGGTTGTCTAGGTAGGGTGGGGGAGGGGGCTGGGTTGTCCAAATGGGGTGGGGGTAGGGCTGTTTGGGGTGGGGGAGGGGCTGTCTAGGTAGGGTGGGGGAGGGGGCTGTCTAGGTAGGGTGGAGGAGGGGGGGGGTGTCCAAATGGGGTGGGGGAGATGTAACACCACAAGATTTTATGAAAAATATTCTTTTTAATTTCATTAATGTCTTGTGTTGTACGCTACACCAAAAGGATATTTCACAACAAGAATCCTTGACTTTCCTTGAATTACATGCAATCGCGACCTTCCTCGATAGCGTGTGTAGTACGCAATACCGAGTTTCACAAAGCAACGATATGCTATTAAAATATTATTAAAACTAGCCGTTATGAATGGTAATAACCACTTTTTGAAATTTTGTAAATTTTATTTTGAAAATGGACTTCATTTTTGGATTCGGAATATCAAAATTAGCTTGGGGTGAAATTTTGGTACTTTTCAGATAAATTTCATTTTCTGATGAATAGTGAAAATTACTAAATTTTAATTAAAAACAACCTTTTTAATAGAAATAATTAATAGTGATAAATTATTAATTTGAGTGGTTTTAAAGTATATTTAGAATATATTTTTACAATTTAATACAATGTTGGTCATTTGATGTAATTCTACATTTAAAGCAGACATAAACAAGTGTCAATATTTTGATAGTTATTATCTCTTAAAAACACTCTATTTGTTTTGACGACGGGAATTAATTTTTAAATTAATTAATGCAACTGATATGATTGGAATTTGGTAAAATTGACATCATTTTTGATTTCATAATATCAAATATAGCTTAGGCCTAATTTTTGGTATTTTTCTGAATACTTTCAATTTTTGACGAATAGTGAAACCACTAAGTGGTAGTTAAAAAACTGAATTTTTCATAAAACATAATTTTTCCGCTTCTGTGAGTGGAATTTCAAAAATCCGAGAGACATGGTTGTTGTCAGTAATTAAAATGTGGTTCAATGAGATGAAAATAATTTTTGGTGAATAGTAACTTTTTACTTTTATTTACCACGGGTAAAAGTAAATAGGGTAATTAAGGGTAAAAATGTTATTATTATTACCCTAAAACATGTCTTAATTATATTGGATAAGTGTAAATCGACCAAAAACAACCTTATGAATAAAATATGATCATTTATGCTCACTTGGATTAGATTAGGACATTTATTATTAATTTATTTAAAGAAGGGTTAAAATAGTTAAAATCAAAGTTTAATAAGTAAAACATTTTTAATATAGTGTTATACATAAGATAAATTCGATTTTAAATATTCATTAGAAAGATAATAAGATTGACTACATAATTATATTTTATTTATAATTTTTAGAAATTATATAAATTAATTTATTTATGACACAATGATGATGCAGTAATTACCATAATAGTGAAAAATTATAATAATTGATATTATAAATACCCAAATAAATATAATTTGAAACTTTTTATGAATTAAAATAATTTTCTGGGTTAATATGACATGTTAATATTTATATAATTAACCTTTTTCTAACTAATAATTCTGTTATGATTTTCCAAAAATCAATTACTAAATAGTGTCAAAATTGACATAAAATAGTTTTTAAAACAAATATTATATTATTAATTGTCATTTTATTTCTAAGAATCTAAGGTTCGAACAAATGACATATATAAGGTTATATAGATTAATAATAAACACCTTGGGGTTCTTTTGGCTTGATATAGAAAGTTTATTAACCTTATAGTGTAAGAAAACAAGAAGACGCAGTAAAAGTAAAATTATCTAACTTAAAGTTAAATATAAATTATAAGGTTAAAATAGGAACCTAAACTTGTCTAAATTATATTGGATGAGAGTATTACGACCCATACCCAACTTACCTTCGAAATAAATCAATTTTAAGCTATTTAAAACCGAATATTACTTTATAATAAAATAATATTTTTAGTTTTCCAAAGGAGCCCCTCTCCTCCATTATAAAAGGGCACCTCCTCCCCCTCTTCCTCACACCACCTTGAGCCTTCAAGCTCGACCAACCCCTGAAAAATTCTCTTCTCCACTTCCCTATAAACATCCTAGAGTTTATTGTCTTCATCAAATACCAATTTTAGTGCCCTAAAAAGAGGTCTCAAAGAAGCGCTTCAAAGAAGAGGTAATGTCTATTACCGATTCTTTCATCTTTATTTATTTTTCCACTTCTTATTCATAGGTTGTTTCATTATGAAGTAATAACATAAGTATCACTCATATACTGATATGTTATTATAAGTATGAAGAAACCCTATTTCACCATCTATCTATCCTATGGAAAACAAAATCACTGCGCGTGTGTACGTACATAATATTGTCTCCACACCATGGTGAAATCTATTTCCCACCACCACCTTAATTGGATGGGTATAATGGTGTAAATAATAACTATATATGATTATTTTAAAGTGATATTGATTTTGAAATACTATAAATACACTCTAATACAGTCCCACGATCATGAGAACGATATCATCGCTCGTGCGTACGTACGGACTACCGTCTCCACGAGGCGATGAGATTCATTCTCCACTTTAACCATTCATGAATGATTATAAAGTATATATAATAAGTAATCATGAAATATATGAAATAATAATGATACTGGATTTATGTGTATATATATGTATGTCATCTACTTAATTCCATTCAACTCAATAAGGAAACGAAAACAGTGTTCATGCGTACGTACGACCTACCGTCTCCATAAACGGTGTATTTCATTCCACTTACTGATTAATAATATATATGTATATTCTGAATATATATTATATATAAATCATGTTTTATATTCTGGAATTATGTAATCATTATTTATGTAATCATATGAATAATTACAAGTCAAAACACGGATGACAAATCAAACAATTTTACCCAAAACACTCTTTAACATGGAATTTACAAAAGAACAGGTAATATAAAGTGATAAGTGAACCATATATGATATCATAAAAATGAGTATGATTCTTTAATAAGTCAATGACATTATTTAAATAATTATACAGGAGGTTCGGACACTTACGAAGCAAATCAGACCTAAGGTAAGGGATAATTTAGCAAATCTAATTTTTATCCGAGATTGCTTATTCGTAAGTATTTACTGGGGTTATTTATATCATCCATGTCCATGTTTAATAAAAGTGTTTTCATGTATGTTTAAAGTCTTTTTTACCCATTTTTGACTTTACTACATGGTATGTAAGGAATCTTTCTTTTGTTTACGTTATGAGGTACTTTTTGACTTTTCCGACAAAAGTACGAGAAGAATGTTTTTTAACTTATACGATATGAATGGATTTTTAAAACATTATTTCAAGAAGCTTCCCTTATGAGTTTTCAATTTTATTTTTAATCAAATTCATTTATTTTAGAATTATATGAGATGTTAAGAAATAAAAAGTGTTTTTGAAGTAGAAAGGATATTTCCCTCAAGAATGGAGTTCAAGTGTTTTATCAAAATTATTTTCCATCTAAGATAATATAGGGTTTTGTTTATATCCCTATTATAACATTGATATGATTATGTTGTGATGGAAATATTTTTATGAATTCCTTTATCTTATATGAATTGTTTTATGATGTCATGATATTTAAGATTCCCATTTTTATTACATGGGTTATTCAATGATGTATAATTTATGATTTTGTGGCACACATAATAATGGTATCATTATGAGATGGGTGGGACTTATATCCCCCTCCAATTCATTGGGTAAAGATTTTATATCTCATGATATAGACATGGCTGGAACGGCATGTTAAACCAGTTCAGTAAAACAGGACTGAAACGAGGAGTGAACTCTGTTCAGAAATGGAATTTTTCCACTAAGATAGTCTTGGAAATGAGTCTTGACTAATAAGAAATGATTCTCTATTATTATGTGTGTATGCCACAATGTTTCATGTTTTATCTTATGATTATTGGGATTACATTTCACTACTATGATTTTTCCCATGTTATGATATTATGATCTCTTTTGCATGTTAAGATTTCCAAAATGTTATGTTCTTATGAATATGATGTGATTGATTTTTCTTTTGTTTACCCTTAATGAGCATTTGAGCTCACCCTTTTATGTTTTCTTTTCCCCAGGATATAAAGAATGGTTTTAGGCAAGAAAAAAAGGGAAGATCTTTATGGGAGATGTTGAAGATCTTTCACCATGATTAGAAGATTACGTTCTGAGTTTCCAAAGAGATTAAACTATTACGGTCCTTGTGTCTGTGTTTTTGTTATGTAATAAGTATTCCGCAAAAGTAATGTAATGTCCATGTACGTTAAGATTCGGGTCTCTACAGTTGGTATCAGAGGAAATGTTTAGTCAATCATTGGAAACTAGGATGCGAGAACTTTAGTGAGATCCCTAGTTATATTTCTAAGGTATGTCTAGGGATGTCTCTAAGGATAAGTATACGTATAGGTTATAGTCCTATAATTACTCTAACGATCTTAGAATTTAACCTAAGATGTTAGATATTGAGGTTACACCCCCTTTCCTATGTTGTTTTCTCTAGCATGATTTTTGCCTCTCACGGAATTCTTTTTTTGTTTAAGTTAATGGAGGGAACCAGAAAGAATTCGGTTAACATTGAATCCAATGGACAAATTGGTGACGATGAGAAACAAAATTGTGTAATGCCTAGAGAAAAAGATATTGTGATTATTCCGAATCAGTCATCGCGATATATGATTAACAAGGTGAAATTTAGTTGTATACCTAATTCATCAAAGAAGAGGAAGATATACTATTATGCATGTTCGCATGTTGAGGAGCATAAAGAAAGGAAGATTGAGATTTCTAAAGAAGTGAAGAAGAACCTTGAGGAATACCTCAAATGGAGGGACCGATGTTATCTATGTGGAGAAAAGGGTCATAGAGTGACATCCTGTTATGGTGTTCAATGTTTTATTTGTGGAGAACATTGGAATTACCCAACTCAATGCCCTGACCTAAAAAGTTACTTCTAAATCAATGAAGGACTATTTCCAAGACAATAATTGAAGAGGATGGATTGAAGTGTTTATGTATTGGTATTCAAGAATAATGTTGTTGAGGTACTTTTATTGTGTATTAGTATATTTTTGTATTATTCTATTGTGGTTTTCAATAATTTTAAGGTACCGGTAACCATGAAAAGTGATTCAAATATTTTGGAAAGCAGATGATATGAGCATAATGAAGGGATAATGATAAAATGAAATGTTTGACAGTATTCATGAGCTCATGATTGATATAAGGACTAAGTGATATCATGGTTTGAGTATATATAGAATTTTGAGGATTTTGGTATGTGGAAAGTGTTAACTTTTAACTGCATTCATGTTTTCACTATGCTTCAATTAATGGGAATTCATTCTTCAAGAGAATACATGATTAAGGTATTAACATGATTGTAATTTGACCAACAAGATATATCTTATGGTATATTGGCGATAAATGATGGCATTCACATGATGGTTATGTGACATTTCAAGTAATCATTTTCTTTATACTATGAGCTTGGACCAATGTATTTTAGATAAGCCTAAAGATTGGAATGGATTATGTAGGACATAATTTAGTATTGTTTAAGGATATAACTTTTTTTGATATTATTAATGGGATGTTATTGTAATGTAGTTTTAGAAAAAGGACAACCTGCAGGACGGGCGACAGCCCATCGCGTCGGACAAGGCCATGGGAATCGAACCCACAACGAAGTGCGACTGGCCTTTATTGCCTACCACTGGCCTACAAGAAGTCCATGTTTAGTAGAAACTAGTTTTATTATATTAAGCAGTATTATATATGAAGTATAAGTCCATTTTAGGAACCATATATGATTAATCTCACTATAGATGGACTTATGTATTTTTTGATAACTTTTCTAACCTTTTGTTTAAGACAGATGGAATGACCCATCATTCTATCACATGATCTTCTAACACATCACGAATGACAAATTCAACTTCATTTCATTAAGAGATGAAGTGGAAATTGTCCAAAGAATGACCAAAGGTGAGACTATACCAAAATCATGAAAGTATTTCTTCTAATTCCAATTTCATCAACTTTAGGAAAATGATCTTAAAAACCAAAAATGTTGTCCTAGTGCTCTTATCTGATGATTCAGATGGTACCTTATACCATCACAAATTTATGGATTTGTGATTGTTGGATTTTCCAAAGCCATGTTCTCTACCACTCTCCATCAGAACATGACGGTTAGATTTCTCTTCCATATCCATATTTTCACCTATGTTCTCCTATGTGGAAACCTAGTGATTAGTTAATTTGTGTAACCGTTACATTTAATACTTTAGTTTTTAAAACCAAGTTTTGGTATTCCTTTTTACGATGTGGGTTTATATTAAAGAAAATTTCGAATAGTAAACCATTTATAACCCCGACGAATTTCGAGGGAGAAATTCATTTTAAGGGGGGTAGAATGTAACACCCTGAGATTTTATGAAATATATTCTTTTTATTTTCATTAATGTCTTGTGTTATACGCTACACCAAAAGGATCTTTCACAACATGCATCCTTGACTTGACATGCATTACACGTAATCACGACCTTCCTCGATAGCGTGTGTAGTACGCAATACTGAGTTTCGCAAAGCAACGATATGCTATTAAAATATTATTAAAACTAGTCGTTATGAATAGTAACAACCACTTTTTGAAATATTGAAAATTTTATTTTCAAAATGGACTTCATTTTTGGATTCGGAATATCGAAATTAGCTTTGGGTGAAATTTTGGTACTTTTCGGATAACTTTCATTTTCTGATGAATAGTGAAAATTACTAAATTTTAATTAAAAACAACCTTTTTAATAGAAATAATTAGTAGTGATAAATTATTAATTTGAGTGGCTTTAAAGTATATTTAGAATATATTTTTACAATTTAATACAATTTTGGTCATTGGATGTAATTCTACATTTAAACTAGACATAAACAAATGTAAATCTTTTGATAGTTATTATCTCCTAAGAACACGCTATTTGTTTTGACGACGGTAATTAATTTTTAAATTAATTAATGCAACTGATATGTTTTTAATTTGGTAAAGTAGACATCATTTTTGAGTTCATAATATCAAATATAGCTTAGGCCAAATTTTTTGTATTTTTCTGAAAACTTTCAATTTTTGATGAATAATGAAACCACTAAGTGGTAGTTAAAAAACTGAATTTTTCATAAAACATAATTTTTACGCTTCTGTGAGTGGAATTTCAAAAATCCGAGAGACACGGTTGATTTCAGTAAGTAAAATTTGGTTCAATGAGAAGAAAATAATTTTTGGTGAATAGTAACTTTTTACTTTAATTTACCACGGTTAAAAGTAAATAAGGTAATTAAGGGTAAAAATGATATTATTATTACCCTAAAACATGTCCTAATTCTATTGGATAACTGTAATTTGACCAAAAACAACATTAGGAATAAAATATGATCATTTAGGCTAACTTGTATTAGATTAGGACACTTATTATTAATTTATTTAAAGAAGGGTTAAAATAGTTAAAATCAAAGTTTAATAAGTAAGACATTTATAATATAGGGTTATACATAAGATAAATTCGATTTTAAAAATTCATTAGAAAGATAATAATATTTAATACATAATGATATTTTATTTATAATTTTTAGACATTAAATAAATTAATTATTTTATGACACAATGATGATGCAGTAATTACCATAATAGTGATAAGTTATAATAATTGATATTATAAATACCCAAATAAATATAATTTGAGACTTTTTATGAATTCCAATAATTTTTTGGGTTATTATTACATTTTATTATTGATATAATTAACTTTTTTCTAACTAATCATTCTGTTATGATTTTCACAAAAATCAATTACTAAATAGTGTCAAAATTGACATAAAATAGTTTTTAAAACAAATATTATATTATTAATTATTATTTTATTTCTAAAAATCTAAGATTCTACCAAATGTCTTATATATGGTTCTATATATTAATAATAAACAACTTGGGGTTCGTTTGGCTTGATATAGTAAGTTTATTAACCTTATAGTGTAAGAAAACAAGAAGACACAGTAAAAGTAAAATTATCTAACTTATAGTTAAATATAAATGATAACGTTAAAATAGGAACCTAAACATGCCTACATTATATTGTATGATATTATTACGACCCATCCCCACCTTAGCTTCTAAATAAATTAATTTGGAGCTATTTAAAACTGAATATGACTTTATAATAAAATAATATTTTTAGTTTTCCAAAGGAGCCCCTCTCCTCCCTTATAAAAGGGAACCTCCTCCCCCTCTTCTTAACACCACATTGAGCCTTCAAGATAGTCCAACCCCTGCCATATTCTCTTCTCCACTTCCCTATAAGAATCATAGAGTTCATGGGCTTCTTAAAAGACCAATTTTAGTGCCCTAAAAAGAGGTCTCAAAGTAGCTCTTCAAAGAAGAGTTAATGTCTGTTACCGATTCTTTCAAAATTATTTCTTCTTCCACTTATTCATCATAGGTTGTTTCATTATGAAGTAATAACATCAGTATCACTAATATACTGATATGTTATTATAAGTATGAAACAACCCTATTTCACCATCTAACCATCCTATGGAAAATGAAATCACTGTGCTTGCATACGTACGGAATACCGTCTCCACGCCATGGTGAAATCTATTTTCTACCACCACCTTACTTGGATGGGTATAATGGTGTATATAATAACTATATATGATTATTTTAAAGTGATATTGATTCTGAAATAGTATACATACACTCCAATACAGTCCCACGATCATGAGAACGATATCATCGCTCGTGCGTACGTACGGACTACCGTCTCCACGACGCGATGGGATTCATTCTCTACTTTAACCATACATGAATGATTATAAAGTATATATAATAAGTAATCATGAAATATATGACATAATAATGATACTGGATGTATGTTTATATATATGTATGTCATCTACTTAATTCCATTCAACTCAACAAGGAAACGAAAACAACGTTCATGTGTACGTACGGCCTACCATCTCCATGAACGGTGTATTTCTTTCCATTTACTGATTTATTATATATATGTATATTCTGAATATATATTATATATAAATCATGTTTTATATTCTGGAATTAAGTAATAATGATTTATGTAATCATATGAATAATTACAAGTCAAAACAAGGACGACAAATGAAACAATTTTACCCAAAACGCTCTTTAACATGGAATTTACAAAAGAACGGGTAATATAAAGTCATAAGTGAACCATATATGATATCATAACAATGAGTATGATTCTGGAATAAGCCAATGACATTATTTAAATCATTATACAGGAGGTTCGGACACTTACGAAGCAAATCAGACCTAAGGTAAGGGATAATTTTTCAAATCTCATTTTTATCCGAGATTGCTTATTCGTAAGTAATTTCTGGGGTTATTTCTATCATCTATGTCCATCTTTTATAAAAGTGTTTTCATGTATTTTTAATGTTCTTTTTACCCATTTTGACTTTTACTACATGGTATGTAAGGAATCTTTCTTTTGTTTATGTTACGAGGTACTTTTTGACTTTTCCGACAAAAGTACGAGAAGAATGTTTTTTTAGCTTATACGGCATGAATGGATTTTTAAAACATTATTTCCAAGAAGCTTACCTTAAAAGTATTCTGTTTATTTTTAATCAAATTCTATTATTTTATAATTATATGACATGTTAAGAATGAAAAAGTGTTTTTGAAGTAGAAAGGATATTTTCCTCAAGAATGGAGTTCAAGTGTTTTATCAAAATTATTTTCCATCTAAGATAATATAGGGTTTTGTTTATATCCCTATTATTACATTGATATGATTATGTTGTGATGTAAATATTTTTATTAATTCCTTTATCTTATATGAATTGTTTTATGATGTCATGATAGTTAAGATTCCCATTTTTATTACATGGTTTATGCAATGATGTATGATTTTTTATTTTGTGGCACACATAAGAATGGTATCATTATGAGATGGGTGGGACCTATATCTCCCATCAATGCATTGGGTAATGATTTCATATCTCATGAGATAGACATGGCTAGAACGGTATGTTAAACCGGTTCAGTAAAACAGGACTGAAACGAGGAGTGAACTCAGTTTAGAAATGGACTTTGTCCACTAAGATAGTCTTGGAAATGAGTCGTGACTAATAAGAAATGATTCTCTATGATTATGTGTGTATGCCACAAAGTTTCATGTTTTATTTTATGATTATTGGGATTACATTTCACTACTATGATTTATCCCATGTTATGATATTATGATCTCTTTTGCAGGTTAAGATTTCCAAAATGTTATGTTCTTATGAATATGATGTGATTGACTTTTCTTTTGTTTACCCTTACTGAGCATTTGAGCTCACCCTTTTTTGTTTTCTTTTCCCCATGATATAAAGAAACAGTTTTAGGTATGAAAAAAAGGGAATATCTTTATGGGAGATGTTGAAGATCTTTCACCATGATTAGAAGATTACGTTCCGAGTTTCCAAAGACACTAAACTATTACGGTGCTTGTGTGTGTGTTTTTGTTATGTAATAAGTATTTCGCAAAAGTAATTTAATGTCCATGTACGTTAAGCTTCGGGTCTCTACAGGAGGGGCTGTCTAGGTAGGGTGGGTGAGGGGGCTATCTAGGTAGGGTGGGGGGTTGGGTTGTCCAAATGTGGTGGGGGTAGGTCTGTTTGGGGTGGGGGAGGGGATGTCTAGGTAGGGTGGGGGCGGGGGCTGTCTAGGTAGGGTGGGGGAGGGGGATTTCAAGGTAGGTTGGGGGAGGGGGTTGGGTTGTCCAAATGGGGTGGGGGTAGGGCTGTTTGGGGTGGGGGAAGGTGTGTAGGTTGGGTGGGGGAGGGTGTCCAGGCAGGGTTGTCCAAGTGGGGTGGGGAGGGTGTGCAGGTGGGGTGGGGGAGGGGCTGCCTATGTAAGGTAGGGGATGGGTTGTCCAAGTGGGGTGACGGTAGGGATGTCCAGGTGGGGTGAGGGGGTGGGTTTTCCAAGTGGGTTTTGGGGGGTAGGGGTGTCCAGGTATGGTGGGGGGGGTTTCCAAGTGGGGTGGGGGTAGTGTTGTCCACGTGGGGTGGGGGTGCTGCGTTGTCCAAGGGGGGTGGGGGTAAGGCTGTCCAAGTGGGGTGGGTGGGGTGGGTGTAGGGTTGTCCAAGTGGGGTGGAAACCCTAAATTCAATGTTTTAATTAAATATTTGGTTTGTTTTATTAGGGATTTGGTGTATGAAGCATTCCCATTTCTATTATGGGTGGTTTTAATCAAAAGTTAGATGTTGGAAGCATTTATGATGGTGTTGTCTTTATTTAATCTCATTTCCCCTAACTTAACATTAAATTCTATATCACATTTGGTTTCTATTTTTTTAATTTCTAGTTAAGTTATTTATGGTCAATGATTGTCTCATGTTAATTGTTTTCAATGGTTTGGCGTGGAAATTGGGAATTTAATGTGAATTTTCTAAATGGGGGTGCCTTGAGAATACTCCAAATATTTGTTAAAAATGATCAAAGGGGTTTTATTATTTAAAATGGATTTCGAAAGATATTTTCTATTAAAGTTCAATTATATTGAATTCTTTATGACAAAATGACTTTTATAAAATCTTTTTACAGAATGGACAGAAGTTGAATGTATGAAACTGATCATATCTCAAGCGATTTTCAAAACAATTTGGAGAGCTTTATAGATTATGCATTTCAAAATGCTTTAGATAGTGGTCGCATACACAACCCATGTTCCAACTGTGTTGGTAGACCTTGGTTGAGCCGTGATGAAGTAAGCTACCACATAACCAAAAATAGTTTTCATGCAAACTAATTTGTGTGGTATCACAATGGGGAGAAAATGAAATCTAAAATTGGGGATGATCTAAATGAAAGGACAAGAATGGAGAATTTTTTAGATGATCGGTTTCCGTTTATTCGTCATCATGAAAAAGAAAGGATTTCGACTCAAGAAGACTTCGATATGAGGACAGCTGATGCATCTAGTGAAAATGATGATATTGATAGGGTGAAAAAATTGAATGATGCTGCCACGACTCCAGTATATCGACAATGCGATAAAATGAAAAAGCTAGAATTGTTAATCTGATTGTTTAATGGGAAAAATATGTATGGGATTTCTAATACAGTAATCGATTACATTCTTACCCTCTTGAAGGATTTACTTCCAGATGATGCAGATATTCCCTCAAACAACTATATGGCATGGAAGTTAGTTAAGGAACTTGGATTTTCAAGAAACAAAATCCATGCTTGCCCAAAAGTTTACAATTTATTCTGGGAGGAAACCGCTGAACGAAATGATTGGAAAAAAGTGTGGTACATCCCGCTGGAAGTCAAAATCTGATGGAACACCATCCCGCGTTCCACAGAAAGTAATGTGGCACTTTCCATTGATCCCCAGACTCTAGAATCTTTTTATGTCTGATGACATATCAATAAAAATGAGATGGAATGATACCGAGAGAAAGAAGACTAATGATGAGTTGGTTCATCCTGCAGATGGATTTTCATCGAAGAGATTTGATGCTCGACATCCTGATTTTTCAGCTGACGTGTGTAATTGTGAGGCTGGGTCTTTCATGCGACGGTTTTAATCCATTTGGGAAGATTCTTACTTTGCACGGAACATTGCTAGTTTTTATACACATTTATAATCTTCCCCCATGGTTGTGTATGAAAATACCTTTCACATTCATGAGTATACTCATATCTGGTCCTTCTGATCCTGGCATTGATATTGATGTATACAAGAATCCTTTAATAAAAGATTTGAAACTTCTTTGGGATGTGGGTGTGCGCACATATGATTCCTGTTCTAAAGAAATATTTCAGATGCATGTTGCGCTTATGTGGACGATCAATGATTTTCCAGCTTATGCAACATTTTTTGGATGGAGAACGAAGGGAAAACTGTCATGTCCAGTTTGTATGAAGAATACACGATCCAGAAGACTGAAACATCACTGTAGTTTCAGTTTTATGGGACATCGAATATTCTTGCCAAAGGATCATCCATATAGAATGAATCGTAGAAGATTTGATAATACCATAGAGACCGAAGATCCACCTCAGTGTATGTCTATAAATGATGTGCTTAATGAATTGAAAAATTTCAGTTTTTCATTCGGGAAGGGTCCAATGAAATCTGGAAAGAGAAAGAATGTTTCCACTAAAACATTTTACAATTGGAGGAAGAGGAGTATCTTTTTTGATTTGCCTTATTGGTCAACCAATTTGTTATGTCATTGAATAGATGTAATGCATATTTAAAATAATATATGTAAAATGTTACTTTCGGTTCTTCTAAATGTCAAGGGGAAGACAGAAGATGATTTACGATCTCGACGTGACTTGGTGGATTGGGGCATCAGACCGGAATTTCATCCTGTGTGTATCAGTGAAAATAAATGGGAACTTCCATGTACTTATTATGTGATGACACCTATGAAAAAAAACAATTTCTAGAATTATTAGAGACTATTAGAGTTCCTGATGGTTATTCAAGAAACATATCTAAACGGGTCAACAGAAGAGAGTTCAAGCTAAAATCTTTAAAGACTATGAGTTGCTTCCAATAGAAATATGTCATATTTTTTCCAATAATGTAATGGTGGTTGTTATTCGGTTGTGCCATTTGTTTAGATATCTTTGTGATAAGAAGTTATCCAAGTCTTTCTTGTAAAAAATGTTGACAGAAGCCCCATTAATTATGTGTGAGTTGAAGAAAATATTTCCTCCATCATTTTTCACATGCATGCTACATCTGACTATCCATATTCCCACTGAAATACTTCTCAGAGGCCTATTTCGTTTCATTGGATGTATCCAACTGAATGAAATATGTTCACATTAACGTCATATGTCCGAAAAAGAAATCATCCTGATGGTTCTATCGTGAACGGTTACCTGGATCAAGAATGTATGGATTTCTTCTTGATGTATTTGTCTGATCTTACTACAAGATTGAATAGACCAATGAGAAATGAAGAAGAATAGTATGATCAAATTCAACCCAGTTTTCCATCACTTCCTCAAAAAAGTGGAATTACTGGATCATATACATTGAAGACATTAATCCATGAAGAGAGGGAGATGACACATCGCACAGTTTTGTTCAACTATGATTTGTTCGATGACTATATCAGGTAACTAAATTGATTATGTATATATTAAATATATATTTGTTAAACTAATCATAATTTTTATCTACAGGGAACATCAAACAATTATAAATAGGAAGCATCATTCTTTGTCTTTGAGAAGGAGAGAGACTTTTTATCTTCTTGGTTAAAATTGAAGGTAAAAATATTACTGTTTAAATTAATTATTTCACTATTTAATTAATTTTAAGTGTCATTTATATTGCAGGTATTGAGTTTTTCTGTTGACTCTATCTATGAGGAAATAAGAGCTTTGGCTTTTTGTCCTAGTATCGTGGTTCGTGACTGTAAATCAATTGTTATCAATGGGTACAAATTTATTGTCACTAAACGAGAAAAGAACATGAGAACACAACATGATGGTGTTATGGTTACTGCCAAAATAGATTGTCATTCTAGTGCATCAGATAGTAGACCACGATTTGAAAATTTGGGTTATTATGGAGTCGTTGAGAAAATAATAATATTGGATTATTACTCTCATGGATAAGTCACAATGATGAAATGTCATTGGTTTTATTCCATGATGAGACATGGCACATTTATTGATGATTGTGGATTTCGAGTAATTAATATGACTCGCACTCTTGCTACCGAAGAACCATATGTGTTGGCATCAATGGCTAAACAAGTTTTTTATGTCAAAGACCAACTTCGACCTGAATTTGGTGTCATAGTTGAAGTAATTAGAAGACATATTTTTGATGATGGTGATGATGGAATTGACATTGTCCCTATTTCCATTGGAACCAATCCATTTTTTTATGACTCCAATAGCTCAATTTTCAAGGTTGATTGTGAACCTAAAGTTGTGGTTGAAAATATATAGAATCATTCATCCATGTTCTCAATTCTTTTGTTTTACCTCAAGTTGGGTTGTTAAGGTTGGTAATATTCAAATTGATTTAGTATTGAGCACAAATATGTTTTAGCTGACATGACCATTATGTGAATTTTCAATGTTTATTGGTTGCTGTTTTATTTGAATTGCATTTTATAATTTGGAATTGAATTGTATTCAAACCTAGTCAAAAAATATTTCTAACTTGGTGAACATTACAACTTGTATGATTTATTAAATTCATTCAAGATCTTCTAAAACAATTGATAGCTAAATTACCAATGAATCCCCATATTTCCTCATATATTTATTTTCTTGGTTTACACATTAGTTTCCTTTTTCTAATTAATTACATATTTGTTTTCAAAAGTAGGAAATGCAGCCAATTGAAGAGAGACGAAGGAAAGAAATGATGGAGAACAATCATCGGATGATGGAGATGGGCATTCCACCATTAGTTCCTACAATTAGTACTTTATTTCAAATATATATATATATTTAAAGAATATATAATGTAATGTGATTAATTTTTTTGTAAACATTTTTGTAGGATCCACCTATACGTTGACAGTTATTCGACGAGGAGCCTATTATTGGTCCTAGTACTCAGGCCGGTGGTACGAGGAGGGTTCATACCAGAGGTGGACGATCACATGTGCGTGCTCGACTAGACCATGCCCCTCCCACTGACATGTCATCCTTCCCACATTCTAATCCCAGTTTATCGTTAGGGACACACGAGATATTTAGGCCTCCCATGTTTTTGCTACCTTCTGCATCTTCTGCCCCATCATTTTCACATCCCATGATGATTCCCACTCCCCAATCGGAATCTGGTCATACTGTTATCACATCTTATTTTCTTTCTACTTCTGTCTCTCTGAGGTTCTATATTCCATCGTCTTCAACTCCTGTTCCACCACAGGGTGTTTCATCAGATTCTGTGGATCCGGCGGCGCTCAGCGATGAGACTGGAACAGGTATATTTATAAAACCCTAACAAATTTGTATACCAATATTTATTTTGATTATAACGTGTTTTGAAAAAAAAAATTCTTTCATGACAGATATAACTACTGATAGGAGGCGGGGGAGGGGCGTACACGCATGCGTTCGGTGTGGAACCGCCGCACACAGGTTATGGTGCATTACAATGAAGACAACCAAATGGTTGAGAAATCAGGGCAGAAATGTCAGAGTTTTTTGGCGACGCTTTCCAAATACTCCGACATCATTCTCGTCAGCCCGTTTTCGTGGAGACATTTTCCACATGAGGTCAAGGATAGAGCTTGGGCATAGATATGGGTAAAAAAATCTGTTGTATTTAATGCCATGAATTATTTTTGTATTTATATGAATTAATATTTTGATGTCAGCTTCGATTTAATTTTACCGATGGTGAGGGTGCTCGAGAGGAACTTCTAAAGGATTTAGGCAATCTTTGTAGAGCCTACAGGCATGAGTTGTATATTGGCTGGCATGCTAGATTTGGAACTGAATTAGAGGCAGTACCAGTCATGGATGATTGTCCTATAGAGAAGTATCGTCAAATGATTACTCATTGGAAAAGTACCTAGTTTAAGGTATGAATTAAATTTGAGGTATTTAAATAATAACTTTCGTGTTTTTCATTGATATTATCCTTTTCATTACCGAAATTTATTTAGGAATCATCTGGAAAAAATAAAATAAAACATTGATGCAAAAAAATACCTCCACACACTAGGACGTACGACGATACCGGATCATGAGAGGAAGCAGGTATGCCAATTTTTTATAAGTTTTCTTTGCGACTTACATTTTCTTTTGTTTTCTCAATTATTTAATTGTTTTCTATACTTTTCATATAACTTTAGATTTCAATGTCATTGTAGTGGAAAATACAGAATATTGAAGGACGTGTGCCTCAAGCAAAACGTTTTTGCTCGAGTAGACGGAAAAAGGATGGAAGTGTCATCAACTAAGCGACTCAGCAACAGATTGTAAGTTTTAATTTGTTGATTTTATATTTTAATATCTATTTTTTAACTTAATAATATATTTATATTTGTAACAGGTTGCTTTAGAGGCCCTCAATGCCCAAGAGCAGACAATTTTGGGCCAACAGATCACTTACATCAGTTGTTGGGAGAGGAGCATCCTGGTAGAGTATGATGCCGACCTAGGATAGCCCCAACGACGTATTGGCCCTCCTCAGGTACGAGATGTAGTTCCACCAAGCTACAGAAAGTTAGGGCATATGCCGAAAAATCTGAGAAAATGGCCACAAAGACAGCAGAACAGTCTTCTAGGGTAAACAGTGTGTTTAGGAAATTTATTGATGTTCTACATCCAACACTTCTAGCAGAGGCCAGCCTAGCTTTTTATGAGTATATGTAGTCGATACGTTCTATATATGGTGCAACATGTGGTAGTTCTATTGGTGGTCATGATGATTTACATCTTGACGATGATGATGGCGAGGAGTCTGATGCGGAAGAGGAGGGAGAGGAGGAGGGTGAGGCGGGTGGCGAGGGCAAGGAGGAGGGCGAGGGAGAGGAGGCAGGTGCTGAGGAGGGAGAGGACGATTATGGGGATGAGGAAGAGGGTGATGATTATGGTGATGATGGTGATAGTGATGTGGGACAAGTTGATTCTGTAAATTTGGACTGGTATTACTGAGATTTGATGTTAAATATATTCTAGTTGTTGGTATTATCCATACCTGTAGTATAGTATTGGAGTTGAGTTATTTTTATATATTGCATGTTTTCATGGATGTTGATGTCTTTCAGTGGTTTTGTGTTTGTGAACCCTCTCCTTCCTGGATCCTGGACAACCCCCCACCATCCTCCTTGGACCCTAGACACCCCCCCAGACATCCCCCGGACAACACCCCGAACAGCCCCCCAGACAGACCCCCCCCCCCACCCTCCTCCCTGGACCCCGGATATCCCCCTAGACAGCCCCCCAGACAGCACCCCGGATAGCCCCCCCCCCCCCCCCACCCTCCTCCTTGGTCCCCAGACAGCCCCCCTGACACCCACCGGACAGCCCCCCGAACAGCCCCGCCGGACAGCCCCCCACCCTCCTTGATTTCATTTACTACTAGAAAATCTATAATATATATTTTATTTATTTTCATCATGATAATCAATGTAAATCAAATTTACGCATCTAATCAAAATCATAGATTCTTGGTATTTTATAAAAGAGATGTATCCATTGGGTATGACATTGTTAGCTCCGAAATGTTTCATAGCATGAAAAACTAAAATCTAATACATACTAAGAATGATATAAAAATATTCTATATGAATGTCCACAAGATTTTAAGTAAATAACATTCCACTAATATACACAAGAGGATTCTCATAAAATGGAAAACAATTTACGTACATATGGAAAACCGAACAAACGCATTCGGTTTCCGTTGAAACATTAGGATAATGATCCATGGGTCATATGTGACATGTACGAATCAACCCCGCCTCAATCTAAGACATGGTGTGGCCGAAACCACTCAAAGTGTCTGTCTTTTGTTTCAAAAGGACGTCATTTTAATTGATAAACATCAACTGCCATACGAAAAACTGAACAAATGCATTCGGATTGTGTCGATACTTTATCACAACGATCCACGGGTCATATGTGACGTGTACGAGTCAACCCCACCTCAATCCGAGGTGCGGTGTGGCCGACACGATTCAGAGTGTCTCTCTTTTGTTTAAAATGGACAGGATTATGAGTGAAAAGAACAACTGACATATGGAAAACCAACCAAACGCATTCGAAATGTGTTTATGCTTTAGGACAATGATCCATGGGTCTTATGTGATGTGTACAAGTCAACTCGGGATCAATCAGGGGCACAGGGTGGCCAGGGTCACTCTAAGTGGCTCTCTTTTGTTTAAAATGGGCAACATTTTATGTACATACGGAAAACTGACCGAACGTATTCTGTTTCCATTGAAACTTTAGGATAATGATCCATGGGTCATATGTGATGTGTACTAACTAACAATTCCTCAATCTGAGACGCGGTGTGGCCATCACTACTCAAAGTGTATGTCTTTTGTTTCAAAAGGACGTCATTTTAATTGAAAAGCATCAACTGCCATATGAAAAACCGAACAAATGCATTCAGATTTTGTCGATACATTCGAAAAACGATCCACGGGTCATATGTGATGTTTACGAGTCACACCCGCCTCAATCCGAGGCACGGTGTGGCCGACACCATTTAGAGTGTCTCTCTTTTGTTTAAAATGGACAGGATTATGAGTGAAAAGAACAACTGACATACGGAAATCTGACCAAACGCATTCGAAATATGTTGATGATTTAGGACAATGATCCATGGGTCATATGTGACGTGTAAAAGTAAACTCGGGTTCAATCCAAGGCATGGTGTGGCCGGGATCACTCTAAGTGGCTCCCTTTTGTTTAAAATGGTCAACATTTTAAGTACATACAGAAAACTGACCAAACACATTCGGTTTCCGTTGAAACTTTAGGAGAACGATCCATGGGTCATATGTGACATGTATGAATCAACCCCGCCTCAATCTAAGACGTGGTGTGGCCGACACCACTCAAACTGTCTGGCTTTCGTTTCAAAAGGATGTCATTTTAATTGAAAAGACATCAACTGGCATACGGAAAACCGACCAAACCCATTCGTATTGTGTTGATACATTGTCACAAGGATCCACGGGTCATATTTGACGTGTACGAGTCAACTACACCTCAATCTGAGGCTATTTGTGGCTGACACCATTTATATTGTCTCTATTTGGTTTAAAATGGACTGGATTATGAGTGAAAAGAACAACTAACATATGAAAAACCAACCAAACGCATTTGAAATGTGTTGATGCTTTATGAAAAGGATCCATGGGTCATATGTGACATTTACGAGTCAACATGGGCTCAATACAAGGCACGGTGTGGCCAGGATCACTCTAAGTGGCTCCCTTTTTTTTAAATGGACAACATTTTAAGTACATACAGAAAACCAACCAAACACATTTAGTTTTCATTGAAACTTTAGGAGAACGATACATGGTTCATATGTGACGTGTACAATTCAACCCCGTCTCAATCTGAGTCGTGGTGTGGCCGGCACCACTCAATGTGTCTGTCTTTTGTTTCAAAAGGACGTCATTTTAATTGAAAAACATCAACTGGCATACAGAAAACCGACCAAATGCATTCAGATTGTGTCGATACTTTAGCACAACGATCCACGGGTCATATGTGCCGTGTACGAGTCAACCCTGTCTCAATCCGAGGCGCGGTGTGGCCGACACCATTCAGAGTGTCTCTGTTTTTTTAAAATGGACAGGATTTTATGTGAAAAGAATAACTAACATAAATAAAAATGACCAAACGCATTCGAAATGTGTTGATGCTTTATGAAAATGATCCATGGGTCATATGTGACGTGTACGAGTCATCCCGGGCTCAATCCGAGGAATGGTGTGGCTGGAATCACTATAAGTGGCTCCCTTTTGTTTAAAATGGACAACATTTTAAGTACAAACAGAAAACCGACCAAACGCATTCGGTTTCCGTTGAAATTTTGGAGAATGATCAATGGGTCATATGTGACGTGTACGAATCAACCCCGCCTCAATCTGATATTTGGTGTGGCTATCACCACTCAAAGTGTTTGTCTTTTGTTTCAAAAGGACGTCATTTTAATTGAAAAACATCAACTACCATACGGAAAACCGACCAAACGCATTCGAATTGTGTCGATACTTTTTTACAACGATCCACTCGTCATATGTGATGTGTATGAGTCAACACCGCCTCAATCCGAGGCACCGTGTGGCCAACACCATTCAGAGTGTCTCTCTTTTGTTTAAAATGGACAGGATTATCAATGAAAAGAACAACTGACATACGGAAAACTGACCAAATGCATTCAAAATGTGTTAATGCTTTAGGAAAATGATCCATGGGTCATATTTGACGTGTAAAAGTCAACACGGGCTCAATCCGAGGCACGGTGTGGCCGGGATCACTCTAAGTGTCTACCTTTTGTTTAAAATGAACAACCTTTTATGTACATATGGAAAATCAACCAAACACATTCAGTTTCCATTGAAACATTAGGAGAACGATACATAGGTCATATGTGACATGTACGAATCAACCCTGCCTAAATTTGAGACGCGGTGTGGCCGGAACCACTCAAAGTGTCTGTCTTTTGTTTCAATAGGACGCCATTTTAATTGAAAACGCCAACTGACTTACGGAAAACTGACCAAACACATTCGGATTGTGTCGATACTTTATCACAACGATCCACGGGTCATATGTGATGTGTACGAGTCAACCCCACTCAATCCGAGGCTCGGTGTGGCCGGTATCACTCTAGGTGTATGTATTTTGTTTAAAATGGACATCATTTTAGGTAAAAATATATGGTATACGAAAAATTGATCAAAATATGAATTTAATTCCCGATTCCACATATAATTGTCATCTAAATTTTAAATAGAATTTTAAATGAATTGTGTATGTTTATAATTCTGTTATGACTTCTAATTTAATTATGGATGTGTATAGTTCCAGGATGAATTATATGTTAAATGTGTATGAATTTGTTCTCTATATGTTTGTGTTAGTTGGTAATTGCAGGTACAATAATTATATATGTATGTGTTAGTTTATTGCAGGTACAATAATTGGATTGAAAAGGAGAGGAATACACAAAATGAGACCTGGTGGGAAAATTGCAAACCTGCTGTGCAAATTGCAAGTTGTTGTGCAATTTTCATAGCATAGGGTATGCCAACAGTTTCAAACCGTTGGTAAAAAACTTTTCCCAACGGTTACAAACCGTTGGAAAAGAGGAAGATAGCTTCGGCTTTCCCAACGGTTCCAAACCGTTGGGAAAAACCTTTCCCAACGGTTTGGAAGAACCGTTGGGATAGGTTAATTTTTCCCCACCCTATCCCAACGGTTCACTATAAACCATTGGGAAATGTTTTCCCAAAAACATACTCCCCTAGGATTTGCAGAACCGTTCATATAACAAATACCAACAGTTCTGCAGCCTTTCCCAATGGTTTAGAACCGTTGGGAAAGACTATATTTCTAGTAGTGCGTTTTGACACAGAGTGACTCTACTAGCCCAGTGGGGAGCGCCTTGGTGTCGCGGCAGACCCATAATGGGGAGCGCCTTAGTGTCGCAGCAGTCCCATGGTACTCGATAGGAGGAGTACCTCATCAGGCTATGAGGGGAGCGCACTTGGTGACGCGCCATACCCACGGTGGGGATCAATCTTGGTGACACGACAGATCCATGGTACTCGACATGAGGAGTACCTCAGCAGTCCAAGGTTAGTGGGAATCACACTTAGTGTCACGGCAGGCCCACTGTACTCAATATAGGAGTGTTCTCCAGCAAATGAGGTTTCAAAAATGTGACTGGGGATGTTACTAGATACTACCCCTAGAATAAAATCACGGTCGAGCTGAGTTAGGTTTTATGTGTTTTCATCATGATTGAGATGGATCACTTGATAACTTAGGTATATGTATGGGAATTTATAAAACACTATTTTATTGATATTTCATTGGTAATAAATGAAATAATTTCCTCACATTCTGTTAAATATGTTTATTTATAAAATATTTCAGATTTGATCATTCATTTGAAAATTTGGTGAAAATTCCAGTTTTACCGTTAATAGTGCACTGTAGTATTTCGAAGATAAATATTTTTATATTTATTATTTGAATTTATTTCAAATAATAAATATAAAAAATTTATCTTCGAAATACTACAGTGAACTATTAACGGTAAAACTGGAATTTTCACCAAATTTTCAAATGAATGATCAAATCCCAAATATTTTATAAATAAACATATTTTACACAATGTGATGAAATTATTTCATTTATTACCAAGGAAATATTCAATAAAATAGTGTTTTATCAACTCCCCCACACTTACACTTTTTCACACCTGGGCAAAACCTCATATCAAGTAAACATCAATATCAAATCAAAACCAATTTTAAAACACATATCCTTAAGATCAATAAATTTCACACCAAGAATCAAAAGATATCATGCCTCATAAAAAACCTTATTTCATGTACTCCATTTATATCATTCGATATATTTCCACTTCATTTATCCGCCCATGCACAAAACACTTACCTCGCTTGAATTTTCTCTCATCACTCAAATATCAATTTTTTTGCAATGTCTTTCTCATCCAAACTCATACAAGGGTCACCATAGGCTTGATAGATTCCTACATTGATACCCGATGTGAGTCAAGGACATATGTTTATCATGAGGAATTTTTAGGGTTGTTATGTGGCTTTCGGTTGGTAGGATTAATATGTGAAAAACTCTGAGGCTGAATGAGGAGGGCTTGACTCTTTTGAAGCAAAATTGCATTAATCTAATTTTCACTTAAATATGGTCTTCTCTTCAATCCCCATAGTATCAATTCAGCTCCATCATCATGAAAATTCATGAAAGTTTTACACCATTCATCATTTCAGTATAAAAAATGTCAATCTTCGCAAACATGATTTTCTTGAAAGCTCCAGATGGGCACAGCTTTCCACCTCAATTAGAAGCTCCAGAAAAGGCACAGCTTCACTTGTCATGAAAGCTCCCGAAAAGGCACAGCTTTCAATATAATTACATTCTTTAGCAGCAAACACATCTCTTAAGAATTTAATTTTCCACCCAAAGTATCACAGAATGTGGTGGCAAAACAGAAGACAACTTCCCCCACACTTAATCTCAACTAGATTATGCAATTTTACTTCAAGAGTTGGTTGGATAGGGAAAATTGGCTTGTAATGTGGCTGACCTAACTGGCTTTGCATGGCTTCTAAGTGCAACAAGAATTAAATATTCAAGGTAAGATATTATAAAAAAGGATTCATTGAAATAGGGGCTTTAATACCAAACAAATGCCTGAATCATTTAAACAGAAGTACCTCAAACCCTCAAGTTTTGACAGGAATAGAACAAATTCTGGTTAAATCAAGTATGGTTTGGTTCTCTCAAGAAGTGAGGTGAATGTAAAGAATATGAAAATAATGGTTTAGAAGCCTCACAGGAAAGTGATTTCAAATATAAAGACAGTGAGATTGGGCATGTGATTCAAAATTCGGTGTACATTCCATGAAATTACTAAACATTTGAACTTGAAACAAAGTCATTTCAGCATTCATTTAAGAGTAGTTTCAAGGGGTAAATTGTTTAACTTATTGATATGGATTTAAAAATGGTGATGTGAATCATTTCAGTTCAAAAGTTTCAAAAACACACCTAAAATTGTAAAATAAACACACAAAATTTGGAAAACACACAATTTTGTTTTTGGTTTTTTTTAACAGGAAATCAATTGAAATTACTAAACTAAAAGGTTCCCTCCCCCACACTTAAAATATTTCATTTTCCTCAATGTGAACCTATGAGATGATATATGCACATTAAATGCATAATTTTTAAATAGGACAAATAATATACAAGTGAAAGGGTTAGGAACAGCCTGATGTGATCAAGTGATGATGGGGTCATGCAGTGTGATAAAATCCACCGCATCAGTAGGAAGTCCCTCAATGTATCTCCTCAAATGTTTCCCATTGACTGTAAAGCTCCTTCCAGTGTCCTCTTGTGTGATCTCCACTGCACCATAAGGAAAAACATTAGTCACAACATGAGGACCTAACCATCTGGAACACAACTTACCAGGCATCAGCTTCAGTCGTGAACTGTAGAGAAGGAATTTCTCTCCAACATGAAACTGCCTTTGTTGGATCAATTTGCCATGAGCTACTTTTGATCTTTCCTTGTAGAACCTTGAGTTCTCATATGATGATAATATAATCTCCTCAAGCTCTTGAATTCGCAACTTTCTTTGAATTCCAGCTTGGGCCAAATCTCTGTTGCATTTCTTTATAGCCCAATATACCCGATGCTCGACTTCCACTAGGAGATGACATGCTTTCCCAAAAACAATCCTAAATGGGTACATACCAATGGGTGTCGTGTATGCTATTCTATAAGCCCACAATGCATCATGCAAGCACTTGCTCCAATCCTTCCTATTTGGTTGCACGGTTTTCTCCAAGATTTGTTTCAACTCACGATTTGAAACCTCAGCCTGGCCATTTGTTTGGGGGTGGTATGGTGTTGATGTTTTGTGTGTCACCCCATACTTTCTAAGGAGGGAAGAAAAATTCCAATTGCTAAAGTGTGTCCCTTGGTCACTGATGATGGCCTCTGGTACTCCAAACCTGCAGAAAATTTGAGCCTTGAAAAAATCCACTACAACATGAGAATCGTCAGTCGTGGTGGCCTTGGTCTCCACCCATTTACTCACATAATCAACAGCAACCAAAATATAAAAAAATCCAAATGAACTAGGAAAAGGACCCATAAAATCAATGCCCCATACATCAAAAATCCCACAGAATAGTATGGGTTGTTGGGGCATCTCATGTCTCTTAGAAATGTTCCCAGTGTGTTGGCAACGAGACCATGACTTACAAAACACATGGGCATCATGGAATAATCTAGGCCAATATAATCCAGAGTCCAAAACCTTCCTAGCTATCCGTTGGGGTCCAAAGTGTCCACCACAAGCAAGTGTATGACAGAAATGCAAAACAGACTCAAACTCATGATCGGGAACACACCTCCTAATGACTTGGTCACTACACATGCGCCATAAGTATGGATCATCCCAAACATAAAATCTTGACTCACTCTTTAATTTTTGGACTTGATGTTTCTTTAAATTTGCAGGGATTTCAGAGGAAACAATGTAGTTCACTAAATCAGCATACCAAGGATGCGTACCTCAGATGGAATAAAGATGCTCATCAGGAAAAGAGTCCCTAAGTGGTATCTGGTCCAAGGTGTCATCCTCTAGTGTATGAGTAAGCCTACTCATGTGGTCCGCCACCAAATTCTCTGACCCCTTATTGTCATTTATATCAAGGTCAAACTCTTGAAGAATGAGCATCCAACGGATAAGTCGTGTCTTTGCATCTGGCTTCTTCAGGAGGTACCTCAAAGCTGCATGGTCAGAAAAAACAACTACTTTAGAGCCCAATAAATATGAACGGAATTTATCTAAAGCAAATATGACAGTAAGAAACTCCTTTTTCGTGGTTGTGTAGTTTTATTGGGCTGAATCCAATGTCCTTGATGCATAGGAAATCACATGTGAACGTCCTTCCACCCTCTGAGATAAGACAGATCCAACCGTGAAGTTGGAGTCGTCACACATAATCTCAAAAGGAATCACCCACCTTGGGGGCTATATGATAGGTGGAGTGGTCAGACGTTATTTTAGCTCATCGAATGAATTCCTGCAAGAAACATCAAACTCAAAATCAGAATCCTTTTAAAGTCATCTTGACATAGGAAGAGCAATCTTACTAAAATCTTTGATGAAACACCGATAAAATCCTGCATGACCTAGGAAAGATCTAACATCACGCACACATGAAAGATATGGTAAGGATGAAATAATGTCTATCTTAGATCTATCATCCTCTATCCCATTTTTTGACGCTATATTCCCTAAGACAATGCCTTTCTCTACCATGAAATGACACTTTTCAAAGTTCAGGACTAGATTCTTCTCAATACAACGATTCAATACCTTTCCCAAACTTGTTTGAAATTCATCAAATGAGGATCCATACACTGTAAAATAATCCATAAATACCTCCATGCATGTCTCAATAAAATCAGAAAAAATACTCACCATGCATCTCTGAAAGTTACCCGGGGCATTGCAAAGTCCAAATGGCATTCTCCGGTAGGCAAATGTGCCAAAGGGACAGGTGAATGTAGTCTTCTCCTGATCCTCTAGAGCTATAGGAACCTGAAAATATCCAGAAAAATCATTCAAGAAAAAATAGTGTGTTTTCCCAGCTAGTCTCTCGAGCATTTGATCAATAAATGGGAGGGGGAAATGGTCCTTGCGAGTGGTCTGATTTAGTTTCCTATAATCAATACAGACACGCAAACTGTTTTGCACCCTCATTGGAACTAACTCATCTTTCTCATTTTTAACAACAGTAAAACCAGTTTTCTTAGGCACAACCTGAATTGGACTTACCCACTGTGAATCTGAAATGGGAAAGATTATACCTGCCTCGAGCAATTTCTCAACTTCTTTTTTAACAACTTCCTGGAGGGTGGGATTGAGTCTCCTTTGTGGTTGTCTCACTGGTTTAGCCCCATCCTCCAAGAGAATCCTATGCATGCAAATGGAGGGGCTAATACCTGATATGTCAGCCAAGGTCCACCCAATCGCCCTGATGTTCTCCCTCAAAATATTCAAAAGATTTTCTTCATGTTCAAAAGGGATATTGTTAGAAATTATAACAGGTAATCTCTCACCACTCAACAAGTATGAGTATTTCAGATTTGGTGGCAATGGCTTGAGTTCTAATGAAGGAGGGTGTAGTATGGATGGAGACATTGAAGGAACCGAAATACGTGCACAAAGAGCATCAGTATCAGAATATACATCATCAAAATCAGAGAATAAAGCATCAAATTGATCAGAATACTCTATAGCCATGTTATAATCAGAGTTCACATGAACAAGATCAGAATATGAATCCATTTCAAAATCAAATCTTAGAGAGTCTTGTTCATTAGAAACAGGTGTGGAAGTTCTCTTAGATATTAAACCAGAACCAATACTTATAATCTCCCTAAGTATAGGACAATCAAAATCCATGGAGTTTATACTTGGTGGTTCAAAATGGGAGATAACAAAAGCCGAATGGTCCTCATAGGGGTACTTCATGGAATCTATAACATTAAATATCACAACTTCATCCCCAAATTCCATGGAAAGTGTACCCTCATTGACATTTATGATAGTTTTTGCAGTTTTGAGGAAGGTCCTACCTAAGATAATGGGGGCATGAGAACTTACCTAATCATCCTCCATGTTAAGAACATAGAAATCCGCTGGAAAGATCATGTCTCTTACCAGGACAAGTACATCCTCAAGGACTCCCGCTGGATATGTCGTAGCTCTATTCGCAAATTTCACCACTACTCTAGAGAAGCCACATTCCATACCAACTGATGAGAAATCCAAGGAGAAAGATAAAGGTAAGAAAAATATTGATGATGTACCTCCTAAACCCCTTCCTTTTCCAAATAGGGTTGTTCAAACCAAGAAGATGGCTGAAGAAGCAATGCAAAAGGAGGTTTTGGACACATTCAAGCGTGTGGAGATCAACATTCCTATACTATTTTATTGAATATTTAATTGGTAATAAATGAAATAATTTTCTCACATTTTGTTAAATATGTTTATTTATAAAATATTTTGGATTTGATCATTCATTTGAAAATTTGGTGAAAATTCCAGTTTTACCCTTAATAGTGCACTGTAGTATTTCAAAGATAAATATTTTTATATTTATTATTTGAATTTTAAATTTTGTAACAGTGTTCATAACTTCATTTTATACAACTTTCATTCAGGACACTAGATCTAAAGAGTGCATTTGGATGGAGTAAATGAGCCATTAATCCAATGGTGGGCTGGACTCGGAAGAATGGATATGGGTTCTGTAGTTGGGCCATATCGTCTACAAACGGGCTTGTATGGATCCCAAATTTTGAGGAAACTTCGGGGACATGATTTGGAACAAATAATCCTTCTAGAAGGCCGGTCAATTAACGCGTTTTGGAGGTCAAATGGGCGGTGAAAGTTGGACAAAAATATTTGGCCGAGTTTTTCATTTCACACTTAAAAAGTTATGTATCCCTAGCCCTCACAAACTCTATTTAAAGGGGGTTTAACTCTTTGAGAGGGCTGGTCGAGGCTTTGGGAAGGTGTGGCCGAAATGTTGTCTCTTGGGAGCCCCTCACAACTCTTGGAAGAAGTAAGCCTTTGTGCAAACCTCTCTTCCAAAAAGGCTCTCCTCTCTCACCTCTTCTTTGTATTTCTTTTTTTCATGTTTGTTTCTTGAATTTTTCTTCAAATATTCTTCTGTGTTCATAACTCTTCTTCTTCTCTTAATCTTATTAATTGGGTTGGAATCAAGAGTGGAGACAAGATTGGGTTCTACCCTTTCAATCCGTTGCTTTTGCAAAACGTCTCCACGATGACTACACCACCCATGGAAGAGTAGTTCTTTTTATTAATCGATCGACCTCTATACTTCTTCATTCATTTATTTTGAATCAATGAGCTATTGAAATTCACATATTATGATATATTAATTAAGTTTTTAATTTAAATTAAACTAAGCAAGCAATTTAATAGTTAACAAAAAACACGCGAGGTCGGGAATTGTGTTAACTGTGAGAGCACAACCTTAACCGGTAATTCAAAACCACACGGGATCAATTTGTAGAGTTCAAATATAATCCCTAAACTCAATTAATCCTCATTTACAGAGTGGTTATGTGCCTTAATTTACCATTGACCATAAGCTAATTTTAGAACATCAATCAAAGCAGGGTGTTGCGATTGCATGTTCTGAAGTTAGCCTAAGGTTAAATTTACTTCAAACTTCGTGGTAAAGATAATTCTCGTAGGGTTCGGGATTTAACAAATTAAGGGATAATAATTAAGTGAATATCAATTTAAATGATAATGATTAATAAATTATTGAATAGGTAGAGTTAGATCGATTACGTCTTTTAAATATTGTCTAAACAAACATCTTTTTGTTGTGTCATTTTAATCAAACTTCATTTCAAAACTAAAAAAAACACAATCATCTTCCAGCAAACTTCTTCTAGATTCATAAACTATTAACAACCACCCCCATCCTTTCAAATAGTGTTTTTATTTTTTATTTTATTTCTATAATACCTCTAAAAATTGTTTTAATTCACTTCCTTCTTTGAGAGACGACCTTGGTCAGCCACTCTGATGCACCTAGGTACCCCAAAATCATTCTAATCATTTGAGGGCGCCCACGACAGCGCTCTTTCAGGCATATTCCTAGGTATGTTTATCTATTGATTTCATACTTTTTGGATTATCCTAGTTGGATTTTGTGACACCTTTAGGGTCTCGGGGTCCCTACTAAGTATCGTTATACTCACCCCCGCACGGGCTATGCCCGCACCTTGTTGTGTTGGGTGCAGACGACGGACAGTGCTGACTGAGGCATAGAGTATCAGGAATGGATGGTACCTGGAGGTGGACCATATGATGAGTCAGTACACAGAGGAGACGGTCAGATGTGGAGTGCCGAGGAGGTGATATGTACCCACCCTTCCGGTAGGAACCCTGGAGGAAGATCTAGTAGCTGTCTTCCCTTATCTTTCAGCTGTATTGTATCACAGTTTTACTTGTACTTTCCCGATGGGATTGTATTCTGGTCCCTTTTTCTCTTAGCACTCTTTTGTTATACAGTTTACGTGGTGTTTTGTCCAACTGTGTGCTTGCTTGTGTGTGTGTTTATAGGTTATAAAGGCAATTCCTTTCCAGTTTTAGGGAGTTACGCCTTTGGTTCTAGTCTCCAGCCCATGGTCTATGGAAGGCGGGCGTGGGGTAGTCACGGAATGGGCCTCGGGGGACAGGTCGTGACAAATTGGTATCAGTGTAGTCGGTTTTACCAAAAAACATTGGACGGTGATCTTTTCTGTTAAGCAATAGTGTTATGTTTAGTAAATGTGGTTTTCAGTTCAGGGAGTCCAATGTTGGTGCGGCGGCCTATGTATCCATACTCTAGGACCCTGAATTCTAATTTCTGACTCAGTGCACGAAAACACTGATTTTATTTGTGTTTTCAAAAGTTTTATTTAAGTCAGCTAAATAGGTTAGCTCACCAAGTTTAACATTTTTAACTGTAGCACACCTGTTTTTTTTTCTGGATGCCTCTACGTAGACAGCTAGCTAGAGTTCCGAGAGTTGTACACACAGATATCCTACTGGACGATGAGGCTTCGGTGTAGGGACCTCTTCTAGTAGAGGCACCAGTGGTACCATTACCCTTTGGGCCACCGATGCCCCCCAGCCCCAGCAATAGACAGTGCACGCCACTTGAGCGCATTGAACGAGTTCCAGTCAGAGGCCACCCATGTTTAGGGGAGAGACAGACCGGCAGGAAACTGAGGATTGGCTGGAGGCCATGATGAGATTTTTCTGACTGGTAGGTACAACAGATGATCTCATGGTGATTCTTGCTGCTAGCCTTCTATAGGAAGCAGCGGGTAGATGGTGGAGCTTGATGCTCCAAGTCCATGATGAGGTGATGCTTCTCTGGCAGACTTTGAGAGACTGTTTTGGGAAGAGTTTTTTCCAGCAACTCTTCACGTAGTGTGCATATAGGAGGTAATTCATCTTCAGTAGGGAAGCATGACTATAGCTCAGTACTCTGAAAGGTTCACATACCACTCACTCTACTCCACTAATATGGTGCGGGACCAATTCTTCAGGTCTCGGACCTTTGAGCAGGCCCTCAGGCGGGAGATCAGGGCTTCAAAGATCCCACTCAGCATCACGACGTAGGCAGGGGTGTTAGAGATATCCCTCTTGGTGGAGTGTTTCCTTGCTGAGCAGTCACATACAGCAAGACCCACTACCAGACATCACGTAGTGGAGTCTTATGCAACTGGAAGCAGACAGATATCGCAATGGTCCAAGAGGACCAGACCTACAGGTGGATGACCGCATGACTCGGGATCGGTTGTGCGGGGCACTAGACACAGAGCCAGACATTCCTGGATCATGCATTGTTATGCATGTGGCGGGCAGGGTCACATGGCTCGTGACTATTTGACTTGTCGTTCAGATGATCAGCAGATGGTTGAAGGACCTCCCAAGTAGAGACAGAGGTTCAATCGAGGTGGTCTGTAGGGAGCAGGCAGACGTGGCAGAGGAGATGGTCATGCAGCTGGTAGTGGGTGACGATTCGTGATATTACTGCCACCACCACCAGGAGGTCCACCCCAACCGCAGGGAGTAGGTGGATAGGGGAGAGCTCATCTCCATGCAGCTAAGGCTTACAACCACGGTGCTCCGGAGATGATTCAAGGTACGGTCTGTGTCTACTACTAGCTGTCGTATCAACTGACATAGCTACAAATCATTCTTTCCTTACAAGAATCTTCTCCAAGAACCAGAGTTTCCGGTTAAATCGTTGACTTGACCCTCACGTCTCAAGATACCTTTGGAAGGAGACTCGATAATCACACGTATCCCAACAGTGTGATATGAACCTTGAGGTGAGAGTTTCAGTTGGAACCTTTTGGTGGCAGCGTCGAGGCCTTATGATGTTAGTTTGGGTATGAATGGCCATCCACAGTTCATAATAAGATTGACTGTATTAGGAAAAAAAGTTTTGGTTTATCTACAGCGTTGGGATAAGGTTTTCCTTAGTCGGCGAAAATGGAAACACAGACAAAACAGGATAAAATATTGCATAGGAGGGTGAGGCTGATCACTCATGAGTCGGCCCGCCTCACCCCCGTGGCAACAAAAGTTTTGTTTTTTCAATTCCCAAAAGGAGTGAGTAGAGTTCCTCCTATACTATGTCTTTATGATAGTCTATACTCTTGGGAAGATGAACATGGTAGAAGACGCACTCAATGGGAGGTCTGGCTTTCAGCTGCTAGGCGATGCAACAGAGAAGCTGACTGCTTTGCAGATATCCTTTGGGGATAGAGATGGAGCAGCTTTTCTTCAGTCTCTTACAATAACTCCCCCACTTTTTCAGTGAGTAAGGGAGGCACAGCGTGGGAACATAGACTGTGAGATACGATGTGCTCAGATATCTATAGGGCAGGCACCTGATGGATTTTCTGGAAGTGGGGAGCACGTCATCCTCTTCAGAAAACAAATCATGGTTCCCATGTCACTTCAAGAGTATGTGTTGAAGGAGTTCCACACATCCCCTCTAGTGGTACATCCAAGAGTGGCGAAGTTGTACCAGGACCTCCGACGACAGCACTGTTGGCCGGGAATGATGAATGTATTTGCAGAGTTTTTCTCTCGTTGCCTCACTTGTCAGCAAGTGAAAGCAGAGTATCAGGTACGAGCAAGCTTGGTTCAGCCTTTAGAAGTCCCAATGTGGAAGTGGTATGGGATATCCATGGACTTCATGATAGGACTTCCATGTATGTTCAGGGGACATGACTCAATTTGGGTGATCGTCGACCAACTCACCAAGTCGGCCCACTTCCTACCGATCAGAGACCACAGTTCAGTAGAGAGCATGGGACACCTCTATGTACAAGAGATTGTGTGGCTACATGGAGTACCCATGACGATTGTATTTGATCATGATACACATTTTACTTCCCAACTATGGAAGGGGTTGCAAGAAGATTTTGGGACTTAGCTTCGTTTGAGCACCACCTTCCATCCTTAGACAGCTGGTCAGACTGAGCAGACCATTCAGACCCTTGAGGGAATGTTGCGTGCTTTTGTCCTCGACTTTGGTCATATCTAGGAGGATCAATTTACATTGGTGGAGTCTTCATTCAAAAATAGTTATCACTCCACCATTGGGATGGCACCTTTCGAGGCGTTATACGGGCGTCCGTGCAGATCACCTTTGTGCTGGACTGACCCAGGGGAGTCCGCACTAGTGGGACCAGAGATGGTATGGGCTATCACAGAGAAGTTGTATATCATATAGGAGAGGATGAATACTACAAAAAGCAGGAATAAATTGTATGTTGACAGGAGACTGAGACCTCTGGAGTTCGAGGATGGCGACCACATCTTTCTACGGGTCTCGCCTTGATGATGTTTGCAGAGATTTGGCCGAGGCGGCAAGTTATCTATGATGTTCATCAGACCCTTTCAGGTCCTCATCAGAGTTGGAAAGGTGGAATATTGCTTAACTCTTCCACCACAGTAGCATTGGGTGCATGACGTCTTCCACGTATCCCAGCTGAGGAGATACGTGCACGACCATTCCCACAACATTGACCATGGCGAGCTGGACATCGAGGATGGGGTAACACTTTCGTAGGTTCCAGTGGAGATTTAGGATCGAAAGTAGATAGTCCTTTATGGGAAATATATTCCTTTGGTGCGTGTGAATTGGAAACATAGGAACCTCCACGAGAGCACATGGGAGTGGGAGGCTCAGATTCATGCATAGTACTCCCACTTGTTTTTCCTAGTTTTTGTAATGCGGCTTTCGGGGACGAACATCCCTCAGGTGGGGAGAATTTAAAGTCTCAGAAATTCCATGTTAATTGTTATTTTTTAATTACATGGGAATTTTTCGAGACTTTGAAATCTGACGATGCTCGATTCCGAGGCCCAGAGTGCCCGGAATGATCCGTCGAAGTTTTGTTTAGATTTAATTAGTGTGCGTAAGCAGTTTTTCTGAAAAACTCTAATAACTCTTAAACAGTTACTTGGAATAGAAATCAGATGGAACTGTCGCGCTCAGGGTGGAGGGTTTACCCTAAGCGCGACTTATGTTTAGTGGGCGCGGGCCTCCTGTGAGAAAACCCAAAAATTGGCATAACCGTAAATAAAATAATTAAATAAATTATTTTATTTTTCAAATTCTCATAACTCACAAATAATAGCTTGGATTAAAAATATAATACCACTACTGAACTCATGAGAGCATGATTTATTTATGCAGATACTAACTTTGGTCCGCACGAGCCACCAATGAAAGATAGTTTTGGGCCGTAAATAAAAAAATTAAGTAACAATTATATTATTGTAAAATCCAAAAATTTTAAATGGTAACTCAGATAGGAAATCTGAGAGTACCCCTGGGTTTGTTTGGGTGTGTTTCACTTGGGCATATCCTAACTTCAATTGGCACGGGTCGAGGGTGACTGTAAATAATTTTCCAAAAACGTTTTCTGGTATGTTCAGTAAACTTGCGAGCAAGTATTTCTAACTTTTGAACCAGTGCTCGGAATTGAAATCTGAGGGCACTGTTGAACTCGTAGTACCATTATTCTCTTAAGAATACTCTCACCTCGATGGCAGTTGGTCGAGGGTGAAAGTTATTTTTTGGGTTTTTCAGGTGAAAAATAAAATAAAAATAAAAGTGTATGAAATTATTATTTTTATTTGCAACACCCATTGGGTGTTGGGAGGTGGGGTCCACCAGAACTAAACCTCCATGTGGTAGTTGATGTGTGGGGACCACCAGACCTTAATATCTCATGAGAGGTTATGGTGGTGGGGACCATTGAAACCATAACCTACCATGAGAGGTTATGGTGGTGGGGACCACCTGGGATTTAAATCCTCCATTAATTGAGAGAAACTCTCAACCACCTCATTAATGTGGAGGATCCTCTTGACATCCTCCACATTAAATTGTGCCAACACACCACTTTTTTTTATGCCAACTTAAATTAATTGGCTTTACCCTTTTAAAATTTTAAGTAACAATGTCGTTGGAATTTAGGAAGGTTTCTAATAACTGAACCGTCATAAATTCCACAATGGTTACATACCTCTCCCCCTCTCCTATATATATGGAGATTTTGGGACGGCTTCACCAAGCGATGAAGCACTGGTAATGATCCGTGACATCCAACACTTGGAGGATTACGCTCTCCAACGAAGAACGCTCCACTGATGAAAAATGCCAACCTCCTTCGACCTTCTTCCTCAGGGATTCTTCCGACGTGGAACATCCTCGACTATGACGAACCGATGCACAAAGAGACGATTGAGGAAAACACTAACGACACTGACATCCAAATTTTCCCAAAGAATCTTCTTCTTCCCTATGACTCCATCGACTTATCAACTTGAGTTAGGGGGATTATTTGTGTGATAGTACTTTTTCCATAATCTTTCCTTGGTTTCATTTGTGGTTTTGGAATGAAATGTTGCAGGAAGTTGTAAGCTTGACGTTCTACTTTCTTGCTAAACCATATGCTACCACTATAAATGTGGACGGTGTGGGCCAAACTAACATGGCCCGACCCCCTCCTCCATTCTTCTTTGTACTGTTCTTTTTAATGAAGGTAGGTGACGAAAGCGACGAAGGCAACGATGCCACCACCCGCGCCCACCGCCACCCGAGCCACATGCGCCCCTCACGACACCCCAGTCGAACCTGCCGCACCCCTCGTGGTTCCCCATCCACACCGCCCTGCACCCCTCACGGTGCCCGCGCTGAGTCGGCCCGCGCCCCTCACGGTGCCCACACTGAGCTGGCCCCGCACCCTCGTGTCACACCTGTGACCGAGCCTCCCCACAACACCCACGGGCTCCGAAGCCCCCCTCGGCCCTCGCGGCCTGCCAGACCTCCCAGCAGACTAGGCCGCATCACGGACCAGGCCTGACCTAGTGGGTTGGGCCGGGTTGATGTGAACAGGGTTGACCCCTACCAGATTGGGCCGGGTCAGACCGAACCTGAGCCCACTACGTCCCTTTTTACGCTGCACTGGCTATATCTTTGGCATCATATGTCTATTTGACAAACCATCAGCGGCGTTGGGAATATTGGAGCGAGACAGTCCCTTTGAGTATACTCCATTAGAGTTTTGGTTTGAGATAGGAAAAATTCAGGTTGGATTGAGAACGAATCCAACCGTGCCCCCAAAACTAAATAGCTAAAAACTTAAAGACCATATGTCTGATTGACGCGTCAGCTGTTGCGTTGAGACCCCTATGATGTGGCGGGCCTTTGAGTTACTTCTTCAGGAGACTTCGTGATAGTTGGAGTATCGACCAGTAGCTCATGGAGCAGATCCTCCTGGAGATGAGGGAGCATAGTTTGGAGACCTAGTAGCTGGATGAGACCTGACAACTGCTAACCGTTTTGACTCTGAGTGACTCTACTAGCCCAGTTGGGAGCACCTTGGTGTAACGGCAGACCCACAGTGGGGAGAGCCATGGTGTCACGGAAGACCCATGGTACTCGACAGGAGGAGTACCTCTCCAGGCTACGAGGGGGAGTCTGTTTGGTGATGCAGCAGACCCATAGTGGGGAGCGCGCTTGGCGACGCGGCAGATCCACGATACTCGATAGTAGGAGTACCTCAGCAGTCCAAGGTTAGTGGGAAGTGTGCTTGGTGTCGCGGTAGGCCCACTGTACTTGATAGAGGAGGAATTCTCCACCAGCCAAGGTTTCGACAATGTGACTTGGGATGTTACTTGATACTACCCCTAGAATAATATCCTGGTTGAGCTGAGTCAGTTTTTTTGTGTCTTCCTCATGATTGAGATGGATTACTTGATAACTTAGGTATATGTATGGACATATACCTATGTAAGGTTATCTGTTGATTTCATACTTTTTGGTTTATCCTTATTGGATTTTTTGAGATGTTGAGGGTCTCGGGGTCCCTACTGAGTATCGTTATACTCACCCCTACACAGGCTATGCCCGCACCTTGTTGTGTTGGATGCAGACAACGGACAGTGCAGACTGATGCTTAGAGTACCAAGACTAGACAGTATCTGGAGGTGAACCATACAACGAGTCGGTACAAGAAGGAGACGGTTAGACGTGGAGTGCTGAGGACGCGATTTGTACCTACCCTTTAGGTAGGAACCCCAGAGGACAATCTAGTAGTTTTCTTCCCATATCTTTCAGTTGTATTGTATCACTGTTGTACTTGTACTATCTAGATGGGCTCTTATTCTGGCCCCTTTTTCTTTTAGTACTCTTTTTTATATAGTTTACTTGGTGTTTTTTCCAGTTGTGTTCTTGCGCGTGTGTGTGTGATTATAGGTTATAAAGGCAATGCCTTCCCAGTTTTAGGGAATTACGCCTTTGGTGCTAGTCGCCAACCCGTGGCCTATGGAAAGCGGGCTTGGGGTAGTCATGGAACAGGCCCTGGGGGATGGGTCGTGACAAGTCTCCTAACCATAATCTTTCATTAAATCAGCATTATCCACCCATAAAGAAAAATATCGCAATTACTTATGATGGCTTAACATTAAGGACCGTAGGACTCTAAGGCTTAGGGTGGGTAACTATTAATGTTCAAAAACTAGTAAGGCTCTAATAAGAGTCAAAAATCGAAATTAATTTTCATTATAATCAATGTAATTCTCAATTAATAAGCTCTTCTCAAAAGAGACATCTATCCAGTTCCAAGATAAAAAAGGATCATGAACAATGTATTGAAAATAAAAGAAGACTTTCTCATGTAGTGGTTTTTTTTATTTTTTTCAAAATTTGTACTCGGGATTGATCTCACATACACCACCTAAACCCATATGATTTCGAGATCATTAATTTGGTAATGTTTATATTTATCTTACTTGATAAAAAACCATTTTATTTCAATTTCTCATTTTCATTATTGTTATTATTTATTTATGGTTTAAACAATAGGGATTGAAAATTAAATAAAATGAATGATTAATCATTAATCTACAACCTTATCCATGAAAACCCCATAATTCCTCTCAATATGTAACATCACATCTCCGCCATAAACAACCCCCCCCCCCCCATTGTCATTTAATTAAATAACATTAAAAATTTAAAGAGTGGGGTAACAAAGGATAATATATTTTTGTAATGTGCCTCTTCCTTATCATGATAATATATAGATTCTAGAGGCTAGTTAGGATAATTTCATGGTAGGTCTCAAGGATAAGGTATTAATAAGATAATCCCTCACTCATGTTAATTGTGATATTATTTAATCATAGATTTAACAAGATTCTAATAATGTTCTTGTAGAAATGATGTCCCATGCTCTATCAATAAATATTTTTATAAATAATAGGATTTTTTTGCAAGCCTATCAATGATGAGAAATATAAAAATAGTAATACAATACATGTAATTAACATCCACAATTAGTTTACTGCATGTAAGAATCTAAGAATCAATATAATTAATAGAAATCATATCAACAATCATTTCCAAAAAATAAAAATTGAAAAAATAATGTGACTTCTAGAAATTCCACTCATATATCTAGTCATCTTTGAGGATGATGAATTAAAATTTCCAAAAATTAAAAAAAATTCCTTACTATGATGTCTCATTGATTCACGATTTCATGATAATTAATTCAACAAATTCATGGGACCATTAAATTCAGTTTATCTTATTGAAAAACTCAAATATTTGTTTCATTTTAAAAACATATGTGATGATAACAAATTTATAAGTGAAAATATAATTAAATAAAAACATTACTCCCCTTCCATATTCATTATTATTCCTCTTTCCTTACACACTTTAAAATATTTTTTCATCTGAACATATGAAATAAAAATGTTCATTAAAAGCAAGGTAAAAATCAATTTCATATTTAAAAAGATAAGGAATTTTACTATAAGGATATTTCTTAACCAAAACTAATTTAATAAAACCATATCATAGAAAGAAATTAAAAACGTTTGGGGAATCCTAAAATAACTTTATTTAAGTTATTTAAGTTATACCTTCACCTTGGTGTCACATAATTGGATAATTATACAATGTTACATGATCTAGATTTAGGAATTAGTCGAATGTCTAGATATATAGGATTATTTTTATCCTTTTACACTTTTTTATTTTAACACGTTCTTATAGTATAATTGTTTTGGATAGTTTTATTGAAAAATCAATAAATTCAAAAACTAATAATATTTTATTGTTTTCTTTTATTGGTCATTTTTTTATTCTAATATTCAGATATTATGATAAATATATTAATTGAATCATCCTTCTCCTCATCCTTGTTTTCTTCTTCCTGTGTTGCATGTTTGTCTTCCTTGAAACAAATAGGTGTACAATAGTCCTCCACATTTGGAATCTCTTCATTTTTCAGATTCACTAAAACATCCCCCTTCAGAAAATCGTGATACATATCTTCAGGTAAAATAATGTTTTCCTCAAAGTATGAGGTTTGTTCCGGAAAAAATGTAAGATTCTCAAGTTAGACCTCTCCCATTTCTCTTGCAACCACTTCAAATTTGATTTTATCCCTAGACTGTCTCTCTCTCAATCAACAACCATCACATCAAAAATATCCATTCTGGTTGTGTAATCTCCTTCATGTATTTTTAGTATAGAATCCAATTATTCATCATTTTCTATAATTTTAGTGATATTAATTCAAATTTTCTCATTATCTACATATTCTTTTTATTATTTATTCTCCAAGAATTCTTTGAGAGTATTTAATTTTTTCATGTTTTTCCTCAAGTGTTTGGGGTCCTTCCTTTAAAAAAACCATGAATTCTCCATGGATTACTACTCCACCTATATAACTTGTTTCACTTATTCATAATTGGTCCTCTTTTTATCACTAATCCACTCTTGATTGTATCCCACCATTTTATTGATTAATTTCATCATTATCTACTCTTCATCTTGTTTTAATCCCCAAAAACCTATTTGTGCTTCATCTTCATAATAGTGTGAGTAAAATAGTGAGGGTTTTATTCCATCTTTATAGCTAAAATATCCTTTATTAGGATCTTATAATACTTCCAAACACTCACCAACTCCTTCCTATATCGCTTTAACAACCTTGACATATTTTACTTTTTCATTCACAACATTAGAGTTTAAACACAAGTTATTCACATAGGATTGTAAATTTTTTTTAGTAAAATAAATGTGTTTGGTCATTTTTATCTATTATCTAGGTTTTTTCTCATTTTAATCAATACTTTTATACCAAACATCAATTTTCTTTATGCGAAATCATATTAATTTTTCATTGTAAGACCATCTCTTGAGTTACTTGCAAGTTATGTATGCTCTGATGGTAATGCTCAACCCAAGAACGTCGTGGTAATTATATTATTCATGAGCTCCATTGTTTAACTGGATCTATGTTCAATTGTAATATTTGGGATGTAATTGTACATACCCATTACAATATGACTCATTTTTTCTATCTCTTTGTAATGACCACCCATCACAATTCAGCACTGCAACATAATAGTCACTCCTTGGTATCCACTATAATTTGGTGTTGGTGTAGAATAAAAAATATTTGTTTCATAATATATACTACACACCACCACAATCTAAAGAAAACATGAAATAGAAAAAAAAATAAAAACAAAAAAAACAAATCTAGAATTTGTAAGCAAAAATGAGAAAGAAAATAATTTGTCGCTAGTAATCAATCATGAGTTACAAATACGTTCAATTGCTCCCCAGAAATGATGCTAAAATATGATATGCCTAGAGGGTTCCATTTTTTCACTCATATTTGATACCAATTTAGAAATTTATAATTCATGGTGACTCAAATAAATAATTTACTATTAAGTGGAATATAATCTGTGAGTACTGAGGATGATCCCATGGAGAAAATAGATGCACAATGACTACTCATAACTAAATAATATGTCACCACAATCTCTTCTAGATCAAGAAACAATAATTTATTGAATTAAATTACTAAACTAATGACTTAAAATAATTCAAATTTAATGCATAATGAAATTATGAAGAGAGATAAATTAGCATCAAAAGAGTATTTCTCTAAATGAATTAACTTTATTCTACACTCAAAATAACCACATTAGTAGTTATGAAACCATAAGTGTAATTTAAATAACATGATAAATTATTATTAAAACTATTTAATCCCATAAAAACATCATGGATAGAAGAATTAAAATATCTACATTTCATTAACAAATGATTACTTAAGAAAATGAATAATCTAGTTCAGTAATTTTGAATTAACTATCATTATCATACTATGTTTGTTAATTGTTAAAAGAACTGGGATAGTGACCTAACAATGATTAAAATATACATGTTTTCATAACATGATACTATTGAGTATGTTTTATCTATTAATGGAGAAAAATCAAGAAAACAGGTACGCACCCTGTTAAACCAATTCTTCTATCCTCTAGTGGTCTATCAAATAATCATTGAGTGTTCATTAATGATGAATTAATAGATAATCATAGAAGAGAAAATTTATGAAAGATTAGAGTATAAATATGAGAACATATAGTGAAGAAATAATTTAATTAAAAGAATGAAAATATTTATAATTCATTAAATAATAAATTAATGTAAAAAAATAAGAAAACATAATATATGGACTTCCCTCAAGTTGAAATATAAGATGCCCCTTCCTCTGGTGGTCCCCACTCAGCATGTGTTCACAAACTCTATTTTTATATCCATCACATAATCCCTCAAGGTCCAAAAATCAAACATTTAAAAATCTTAATTCAATTTATCCAATTATTTTCCAAAGTCTTTTGTTCAGGCCTATTTTAATTTCCCTTCATGTTTGTATGTTTGAATTTTTATTTTAAATACCTCAAAAAATTAACATCATACTTATGAGTTGAATCTTCCTTATTTCCATATTTCATAATACATATTAAAATCCACATGAAATCTCATCTTCTATTTCAGCAAAAATAAATCCTCATGTGCATGGGATGTGGCTTTTACCTATCCAGATATTCATTTTAAATACGGACACCGGGCTGAATCCCACAACATATGTGATAGTGTTTTGCATTAAAACCACACATGTGAAACATGGTCACAACCTCTACTATTTTGTGAAATTACCAAATATTTTTAATTTATCATACAATATCCACCATGGCTATTAAGGAATTTCAACACCTATTTTGATCTCAGGATATCCATGTGCACAACATTTTATCCTCGACAATCTTAGAAGCCCCCCATTTCTTTTCTCTATTCCCCTACATGCATGTGATCATTTTTTCATACAGGAACATCCTGAAATGATGTAAAATAATTATTCTAGTAGTTTAATCCTTCGATCCTCCCATTCTAACACAACCTCTCAACAATGGTGAACATATCACTATTTTAAGTGTATGTAATGGGGTCGTGAAAAAAATAGTGGGCTATGGATTTATAGAGATTTTTCATTGTTAGGATGATGATACTTGTCTTCCCTAATTATCTGATCCTTGGTATAGTCTAAGGATCTGATGTAAATTATTCAAAGAAAAAAATATAAATTGAAACATGTACCTCATTCCAAAATTAGAGCGTACTCGACATCCGTCATCTCCACCAACCATTTCTCAATGGTTTTGAATCCAAAAACCTCAAAATCTACCGAACATGCTGATATAATATATAGGAATATCGATCGTCAAAGTTTGAGTGCATGAGTGGTGGTCTAATGATTCCTTCAACATCCCAATGATCACCGTGATCCTCTTCCTTTAATCCTTGAAGGCATTCTTTGATCAGAAATCAGATATATTCTCTCTCTCCCTCTATAGAAAGAGGGATGAGAGAGTGGTACTCACTTCATTGGAATGAATAGCACAATGGTAATGAGTCTCTCTCTTGTTTTTATAGTGGGAGTAAAAATACCTGAATGGATTCCCCGACCCATGAAAAAAAATTCCCCCTAAAAAATTAATAAGTATTTAATAAAAAAAATAAAATATGTCATAAAAATTATTTATTGTTTTATCACAGAACTATAATATATATAACAATATATTACATGACAAACCATAGTCATTAACTTGAATCATAATTACCTCTTAATGTTAAATTAATTTGAAATATTAAAATAACATTCATTCGATTAATATTATTCCTTGTGTTTACTTATCTTATAAATAATTTTAAAAAATAAATTTATCCCAAATATTCTTTTATTAAATAATAATGAATTTATTTATTTATTTGTGACCGATAACTTGGAAAACACTCTCACCCCGTTGGGGGACCAAAATATCCTATATACATAGTCTATAGAATAGTGAGGATTCTTGAATATTATATTATGTGTGACCATCTAGGCCCTAATCTCGATAGTAGTTAAAATAATCCTTAGGCCAAGAGAAGAGTCTAGAAAACCATCAAGGCCCTTAAAGAGAGAAGTATGGTTAGAGCAATGAAAACCATCCTATGAACACGTACTGTGTACTACAATCTCTTTATCATTAGATATCTCATAAAGTAGGATGCACACTTGTTTCATCACCATTTTCATGCTTTATTATATGTTTGTTTAATTGGATAGATTTACCCTCAGCTGCCTTGTACATGGACGTAGGAAGGTACTACAATCTTGATCAACAAGGACCATGATATAATACATCCATAACCCGAAAGCAACATATCATTTCATTACAATTCATCTTATGTCATGCCACCAACTATAAACACGACACAAGCTACATCTCCACAATTTTATTATATTGGTTTTTTTCTTGCATCATTGTACTCAATCAAATGGAACATATCGATAATGATCTCAAGCCAGGAGGCCAATAAACATGTATGTTGATATGAACAACCAATGAAATCTGATGCATGGGTTTTTTTATTGGTGGGTTTTTCATCATGATCTAACTACTAAAGATCACCAAGTGTTAACTTCATGATAAGAGGTATCAATGCTTATGATCCCTCAGCACCTGATAATCATATATGAACTATATTTATTCAGTATGATGTATCTATACCATTATAAAGTTGTTTAAGAATAATTTCATTGTATCTCAAGGTTCTCATAATTACATAGGATCTACTGTAACCTTTTTATACCAAAATTATTCTATGGAAATTTCTATTAAATAGTAGATAGCAAAATATCTACACTATAATAGTAAGTAAACATCATGTTCAACTAATTGTATAAATGAAATGGAAATATAAAATTATTATATAGTTGGGTCTAGGGAACCCACTATTAGAACACTCCCACTTGCACAAGATACAACTTGCAAACAGTCCTTATTATCTCTCACATGATTAAGATCATGTTTCTGTAGAGTCATGAATTTAGTTGCACGGTCTTCCACATTTCTACCACATGGCCATTCTGTTATATGTGACCTCATCTCCTTGAGTAAAACTTCTCAAGAGATGGTATCCCTGAGTATGATCTGTTTCTTCCACTATCAAAACTGGACATTTTGGATAGTCATAGTAATAGAATTATCATTATGATAAAATATTACTTTGTATGTGTGATTACAAGACCTATAACAAATTGTTAAATTAAATAAGTTCCTCTTATGTTCCTTGGAAGCTATAACGTACTCGGTATTTGTAGGTATGGATACCGTTGGATTTTGTGCTCTTGTATCGCTCAAAACCTTAGTATAACTACGATACTATATCAAATTGATCCAATGGAATACTAGTTTTTTCCACAATAACTAGTATCTATTCCTCTCCACGTACTATGAACATATCTTTTGTACTTACCCAAATACAATCAGATAGTTTTGACTTCTTCACATACATTTCTCCTAGGTATAAATGATATTTTTATAAAATAAAATATATACTAGAAACATCAATTCATATACATATCATGGAATACATGATTGATCCATCTCTGAAGCATATGGAACAAAACTCACCACTTAATCTCCTTCTATTCCATTACATGTCTACATGGAGAGATTTATTCCATGAGGCATTCGTAATGATTCTCTCTTTAATTATTACAACTTCTATTTTTCAATACCATGTCACTATATATATGATTGAATAGGTCCAATAAAGTGTTATATCTTCCGTAGTATTTCCTATTTCGTAGAACTTATGTTCATACATTATGTCAATCACTATTAATTAATTTCATCCTGGTCTTAACAAACTATAAGACAAATATCTTTTTTCCATATTTTTTTGACATTTTTTAATTGAAAAAAATGGTTCTCCAACTAACCTTTGGTAGAAACATGGAAAATATTCATTAGAAATGTATATTCCATAATCTAGTTTCTTACTTAAATTCTAAACAATATTTTAGTATCTTGCACCCTTTATTAGCATTTTGTGATGTCATCATGCCTTTCTAGTTGTGTATTATAGACACCATCCATGATTGGTGGTCATGGCATCCAATTCTCAATAAAATAATCATAAATATTAACTATGATAAGTAAAATTCTAATGGATTTAAGAATAAAAAATTGGTATTACCAATCGATCCTTATTGGTACCATGCTTATATCACCCATATATTATCACACTAAAATACCCACCGTAATATTCTAAATATCAGACCACATTTCACATTGATATATGGAATCCATTATGTAATTTTAATTGATCTTGTAAATCCAAGATAACTTCTATATACTAGTTACTTTTAAGATTTATTATTCACAATGAATAATTTATTAGTGACCACATTGAATATAAAACCATCACTATGGTTTTAACATTTCTATCAATATTTCTCCGAAGCATTTCTCTTCATTAGGTACTTTTGGAACAAGTTACTAGGCTGACTAGTAGTTCATCTTTGGGATTGACTAAACCCTAGTCAATCTAGCTTTCACTATTTCTAATAGATATGTGAACCCTTATATTTAAATGTAGTCTATCACATGACTATAACCATTCTATCATAGGGATTTCTCTAATATCCTAAGAATCTTTTAGGATAATTACCTTATATGGACATTATTTTTTTCTTAATGCAATTTTTTTTATATCCTAACAAACAGTTTTCTTCCAAAGACGTGTTCTTAAGAACTTATGGATTTCCATCATACTATGACTCATATGATATTCATTTTCCATTATATTTAGAATATGGTTATTGGATATTATCTTTAATTACAAAGAACATCATGAAATATAATGGATGTGTTTGTAAGATACAACATTGATACTACATACATCATAACTCTAATGTATAAAATATGTGTTTAGTAATTGCTTCATTCTAAATGTTATTGATCAATGTTAACATGTAATACTCATCATTGATCCTCCTTATAAACAACAATGTCATTATATGGATAAGGTAATGCATGTTTAAGAATTAATCCACACTACATTATATTGATCTATAAATTATCAGTCAAGATGTTCTTCAGCATCCCATCTTGAATCACCTTATATATTATAACCATTAATATACCATACATCACATAACCATTAAGTAAATAATTGAATATTATGAAGTATATATACCACTAGCTTACCCTTGGAATTGTTCATTCTATCTTACAAAACTAATTCTGAAATCTGTGTATCATACCTTCATTTCTAAAGGTTTGTTTCTAAAATAATAAGTATATATGTGGATAATACCTTCGTTGTTTAGCTCCATGAAATCTAAAAACCATATTGGGTATATCCTTGACATCCACATTTAGTTTTACCTAATAAAGATATATCTTTCCAAAATTGGGTAAAAAGTATTACATTTTATATGCTTTACAACTTTTCTATGATTCAAGTATCACTAAACTATTAGTTGAGTATGAGATACCACAGACAACATTCATTCTTGAACATGGAATAATGAATCTTTTTTTCCAATGGACACATGAGATAAACGTTTTAGTTGTACTCAATAACAGTTTGGCATAAATCATTAACATGGAAATTAAATACTATACTTTCACCGCAAACATAGGAATCAACCTTTCTCAACCTCTAGAAGAATGAACCCTACTTCTTGTAATGTTTCTATACTTACATGGTTATTGTATTTAAATACAAATATTTTATCAGCCTATTGTATTCAACAGCAAAAAAATATGTCAGAAACAATACATATATTTGATTAATATACACTGAAGAAGATGTATGTACTTACTTCTTTAAATAAGTTCATTTAGTTTATCTTCCATATATTTATTTCATGATATGAAAAGTATATAACCTTCAGTTTAATACCACTTTATTGGAAATAAATTGTGATGGTTCTTTAGTGGCGGTCTTCCCATTGGGATTATCTCCTTGTCCTTCAACTTGTTCTCTACAAGAACTAATGATTAATTTGTATTTAATATTCTTATTTCATGGTGAATTACACCCAAAAGGTAATGAAACATTTACTATATCATGTTCAATTTTTAACCTCGAAAGGATGAAGTAATTGGGTGAAAAAAATTTAATAATGGAATATATAGAAATTTTTTGGTCTGCCATTCATATTTACACATATCAAATGTAATAATCACATTCATATCTTGCTTCACTTAATCCTTACAAACTTCTAGGGGATGATACCACATGTGATATCATCCATCTCCCAGTGTTTTAATCATTAATAACATCAATATTTGATTATGACACTTTGACATAACCATCATATACAACTTACCTGAGTCTTCTATAAGGACACCAACACCTATAATTTTCATTATCGTAGTAGTGTGCACAAGTGCATGTTATACACAAGGAAATTTGTTATAATTTGGAGATTATAATTTTTAAATATTATCACATTATATATTGTGGTTTTATTTTCCATTTTATACAAAAAAATTCTATCAGATTGTAATTTTATCTTGATTACTGATTTATACATTACTGATTAATTAATTAAATCACTAAATGTCTCCGATTATTTTATCGAATTATAGGAACAAAATGTATTACAATTGGAATAATTTTTTGCTCAAGTATTCTAGTGGAAAGTATCCTTGAACACACCATCATACTCTGCAAGATATAGATATACAACTACTAGGAGGGTTCATGGTTGGCTTTTTACTGGCCAACTACATTAACTTCTAGCTCCATGATCTATTGTGTGAAGTCCTAGCTTCTAAAATCATAAAATTTATTTTCTAAATGATCAACTCTAAAGTGATATAATGTAATATATGGATAAACCTTACCAAAATCAGAAAATTGAACCCATAGTTCCCATAATAAGTCCCCAACAGTTAGAGGCATCCTCAGCTAGGGATGATCGAGCTCCCCGAACACCTGGTTGTGTTCAAATTCAAATGATGAAAGTCATTTGTAACACAACATTTATTTGAGTGATTTTATTATTTTTATCTCTAGGAATGTAATCCATTCCAATTAACATTATTCATCTACTTTTTTCTCTCACAATTGAACATTAATAGAGAGAACCTACATCTCTTCTTTATACATTTTATTGTTCATTATTTTATGTGTGTTCCCACTATTATAAAATTCATAAAATAATAAATAAATGAATAAAGGAAAGAAACTACCTGACTTGTCTTAAGAAAATAATATTGGTTGATCCATTAAACTTAATGGATCAACCATGACCTATGGGTATCATACCTGAGTCATCTCTTAACTCGTGATGCATCTTGTCCCCATCAAGTATTTCCACTACACTTTTGGATTTCACATTGACATGGCACTGTATGTGTCTTGCACAATCCTCATCATGGCATACCACATTGTCTTGGTGGGGTCCATGTCATATATCATATTCATGAAAGTGTACAAAAGTGCTCACTCGAAGGCGAGGGGAACTAGGGCTGCAATGCACATCAGATAAATTGGACATGCATGGCCATATACAGTTTGATCAAAAAAATAGACTGTGATGTGCAGACCATCTTAATTAATTGCAAACATCACACACAGTTAAATAATTAATTAATTAATCAAATGTAGACACATACACAGGTCAGTGATCAACACTAGTGAGTGGGTAAAATTTACGAGCGATAAAATTAAATTGTAATAAATTAAATTAAAAGGGGTATTAAAAAAATACAAAACATTTCATTAAATCACATTTGGTCCTTGATTTAATTAATTTTAATATAAAAAACTAAATTATTTAAATAATTCAATTTAATAGTAAAATTAAATTTATTTTATCCCGATTATTAAATTTATTTTAATTTAAACCTAAATTAATATATATATATATATCAAATTAATTTAATTCTAAAAAAATTAATTAATTTTTGTTAATTTTAAAAAAATGGTCGATCACTGAAAACTCAAGCATGCCCAAATGTGGTCGTTCCAAATCTCGGGACATGCAAAGCCTGTGGAAGAAAAAACCTGGCCAAGCAGCCCTACCCAAAGCCATTCTGGGTCGGGAAGATCCATTTGGGCCCAATTCATGGCCAAGTAGGTCCTACAAAAACTGGTAGAGGAAAAAGAGTACCTCACTACAAGGGTAAAGGAGGCAGGAGGCGCCATCCATGGTATGATTGTCCAGGTGATACTCGCTGACATGGGTACAGGCACACACAATATGAGAGAATAGGGAGGCGTGACTCTACAATATGGAGGTGATGATTCTGGATGGTACTCAATTGTAGAAGTCATCGTGGAGAATGATGGCCCATGACTTGGATGGGAGGTACCAGGATCGAGTCTCCACTCAGTAGGAGGGCATGCCAGAGCTTGAAATGGTGACCAATAGGAAGGCGAGGCAGGTCAGCCTTCTGGCTCAAGGTCGAGTCTTTGCTGGTGTAGAGGAGGTCAATCATTCCTTGGGAACTCCGGATCTAATAGTCGGAGTTGTCATTGTGGAGTGGGGTGACGATGACCGATTGAAAAGAATGCATCGCGGTGGCGAACTCGAGGGTGGACACTGAGGTTCGGGTGAGGGATCAGAGTAGGGCTTCACGGCATGGTCGGGACAGTATGGGGATGAGGAGGTTGCTCACCACTTTTTTAATAAAATATTTTAAACTTTGCTCTACCCAACAACCCATCCGTTAATTTCCAATTAGTCTGCCTACCGACGTTGGTCGTATTAAAAAAATTCAAAGGTTATCAAAAAAACCATCTCAAATAATAATAATTATTAATATTAAAATACTATTATAACAGAATAATAATAATAATAATTATTATTATTATTATTTTTATTATAATAAAAATAAAACATTCCACAATCTAGTGGAATATATGGGTGGTCGAAAATTACTATTTTGGCCACCATCTCTTGTCTATAATTGTAAAATGGTGACCAAAATTGCCATCATCGATGGTTTTGGGTAAAATAATATATTTAAATATTGTCAAAATTAATACTTACAGTGATGAAAACAATTCGTATTAAAGGTTTGGATAGTCATAACTTTTCTATCCAGTATTTGATAGACTCATTGTCAACGGCATTTGGACTAAATAATTACCATCTAATTAATTTTTATACATCTTAATTTTTACTTAGCACATATAATTTACATTATTGATCTGACTGTAGGTACCAAGTTCATAGTGGAAGCTAGTGGGCCAGGGATTTATAATGATTTTTCATCATTGAGAAAACATGACTTATCATCCCCGGTGATCCATGCCCCTATACTATATGAGGATCGCGAATAAATTATTCAAAGAACAAAATTTAAATTTAAATGTGTACCTTATTCTGAGCACACTCGACAATAGATCATAACCGGTGACCATTGGTCCAATTGGTCAAAACCTACCCCTCTATATCATCCATACACACTCCAGGAATCTGCAAGAATGTCAATCGTCTAATTACAGGTGCTAGTGCAGTGATCTATAGATTTCTTCAACAAACTGATGATCACTGTGATCCTTTACCTTTGATCCTTGAATAAGTTCTTAGATCAACACTTGGAGAGAGACTCCCTCTCAAGAAAGCAAGAGGAAAGATATTCTTTGACATCATTATTATTAATAGCACAATGAAAATGATCCGCTCTCCTACATTTTAGTGGCTGTCAAAATACCCAGATGGGTTCCTTGACACTCGGAAAAAAATAACCCACTAAATAAGCAATAAATAATTAATTTTGTTGGTTAAACTACGTCATAAATATTATTTAATATTTTATCACATACATATTATATATATAAAAATATATTGCGTGATAAACACAAGTCATTATCTTGACTTGTAATTCTTTCTTAATATTAAACGAACCTCGAATATTAAAATAATATTCATTTGATTAATATTATTCCTCATATTTATGTAACATTTAAAAGTATTTAATAAATAAAGTCAGTCAAATTATTTTTTATTTGAATAATAATGAATTTATTTATTTATCGAGGATCAATAAGTAAGATAACACTTGGACCTTGTGGAGGGAACCACCATGTCTAATATACCTATTCAACAGAATAAGGTGGATTATTGAATATGTTATTGTGTGGGACGGTCTAGGCCTTTATCTCGATAGTAGTGAATATAATCCATAGACCAAGGGCAGATTTTAGCAACCCATTAAGGTCCCTAATGATATAAGGATAGTCATAACAACAACAACTGACATACGAACACATACTATGTACTATAATCTCTTTGTATTTATAAATCTCAAAAAGTAGGAATCACACTTTTGTTATCACCCTATTCTTGATTTATTATTTGTTGATCTAATTGGGTGGATTTACCCTCAAATTCCTTGGCGAAACACATATGAAGTTACTACCATCCTGATCAATAAGGATCAAGATATATTACTTCATCAATCCAAAGGTGACGAATCCTTTATTAACCATTCAACTCATATCATACCACCAATGATGCTCTGAACACCTACTACCTCACCCCAATTTCATTATACTGGTTTTATTCATTCATCCAAGTATTCAATAAAATGGCACACATTGATAATGATCTCATTTCAGGAGACCAATATACATGTACGCAGATGGGAACAACCAAAGGCACCTGAAACATGCAGTGTTCCTATTGGTGGGTATATCCTCATGATATCACAACTATAGATCACTAATTGAGAAATTAATGAGAATAATTACCAATTTTTATGAGGCCCCAACACCAGATAGTCATACATCAATTGTGTTCAGTTAGTATGATGTATCTAGACCATATGACCTTTGTTTAAGATTAATGTCATAGTATCTCAAGGTTCCCATTATAGCTTGGGATTTTCTATAACCGTTTGATATTACAATTATTCTATGGGTATTACCATTAAATTGTGTACATAGATATATTTACACTATAATGGTAAGTAAACATCATGTATAAATAATTATATACATGAAATAGTGATCTAAAAGTATTGTATAATTGGTTCTAGGGCCCCCAATATTACAACACTATGCTCAAGAGACCACTTTCAACCATAGTGTCACTTTCAATTTTTTGGTGGTTTCCATTTCATCATGTAGTTCCTTCATCAAGTATCAAGGTATTCATAATGGTCTGATTGACCCCCATATTGCATGCATGTCATGTATTCATCTTCACTGTGGATCAAATTGAGCTCCCTTACATTTCCAATTTGGTTCTCAAGCTTCAAAGTTACCTCAACATTTCACTCTTGATATCCCATGTTCTTCCATGGCATTCCCCATTGAATGCAAGGTGGTTGAAGAGGTTTGCTGTTAGTGAGTGTATGAGATGGTCTGTCTGATTGGTGAAGAAAATAGTGTAGCCACAACAATTTAACTTCATTAGGTAATATAAGTTTCCCAGCTGCATAAGTCCCAAACCAAAATAATGCCAGATCTTTTCCTGTTTAATATGTTAAGTGATCTGGTAGCACTCTATGGTTCTCCTCCTCGTTTCATCCCACATAAGGACTACTTTCTCTATCTTTTCCACCATGCATCGACCTAGGAACTTTTTGTCTGCTATTTATTTCCATGTTGTTTACTGGTTGGTTTTTTCATGGTCATCTTAATGCATATTTTTTCTAAATTAATTTTTTTATAAAATTCACCTAGGTAAATAAGTTTTTCCTTAAAGAATATTCTCTTAAAAACATAAGATTATTTTTCTCTTATCAAAAAATATCTATAAAATGAATCAAACATTAAATTATATAAAGAATTTAATGTCTGGGAATACTTTATTAAATAAATAAAAAGTATAGATTTAAACTTATTTATAATATGAATAATATTGATATATAATCCATGTTGTTTAAAAACACATGGTAAGGATGAGTGAAATGTAGTTTAGTCTCATGCAACTAGGGATGTGGACATGAAATTTATCATTTTTTTTGTAAAGACACTAAATTGTCTATTTATAATTTTGATGAATCTATGTCAAGAGAAAAAACTATCAAAAATCCTAAGAGACCACATGAGTCATTATCAGAGTGAGAAACAAGAGGTAACAAAGGATCATTCATATTATATTATATCTCATAACATAGATATAAATAGGTCAAGGTTATAATGTCACATCGACCAATTTATTCCAAACCTATAATGGAAAGGGAGATATTTGGTTTTGGTTTCACAATTCTAACCTTCACTACCAATAAGCATAGGTTCATGGGCACAACACCAAATGTGTTAAAACTCCACTTGAATAAATGGGATAGAGGAAAGGCAAATTGTTACTTTTAGAGTTTGAATCAAATGAATTTGAAAGTAGGTTGAGGATTAATTCCATATATTTCTTTGAAAATCATGTTCCACTACTATATCATTAGAAATGGGAGGTGAGTTAAGTATTATCATCGAATGACTATCCAAAAATCAGAATTTTTTACGTTGTTTCTGAGAGTGCTTACTCTAGTACATGTTACCTAAATATGCGTCATGATGGGAATGGGAAATTCTATCATCACAATGAAATATTTGGTGTTTATTTATCAATGAAAGATTGATCCAGTGGTTAAAACGTGGCAGAAACAAATAATGGTGTAAAGCTAAAGGGATATGCTCAATAAGAGTCCAAGTACTCTTGGTCAATGTCGTCATTCACTAATCATATTAAAAGGGAACTCAATGAGGTTCATGGGAATGGGGTTTGAACAAGACTTAGGAAGGAAGGTATGATAATGTATGGGAATTTGTTCTAGGTTTAAGGTCATAGAACTCAAGCCATATGGGCACTATATTTTAAGGTCACACAGCTTCAACTATATGGGTGTTGAAGTTTATGGTTGTACAACATGGACCACATGGGTGATAGATTTTAAGGCTGCATATCTTAAACCATATGGAGGGTTGTTCCTAGTTTAGTATCATGAGACATTAAACATAGTGGTTGTAATGGCCCATATTTTTATAAATGAAATTTCCTTTTTATATGAGTAATGCCTTATTAAGTAGTGAATCTATAGAAAACATATGCACAACTTTGGTTATTTTAGACCATTATGATTTATATCATGTTGAATATAAAAGACCATTAAACACCATAATAGGTGATAATATATCCATTATATAGTGACCATTGTGATTAGTAAATATTAAAGGTTATGATCAATCCAATTGAGATAAATGATAGAAGCGATGGAATCAACTAGTATGATCTTGCCCTATAGAATACCATTTATCAATGCTTCTATGGGATATGGAATTACTGGGATTCTTCCTTTAGAAAACCCAATGTTTTATTCAAAAAAATAAAATAAAACAAACTATGGATTTTTTATGTGATAAGTTCAGTCTTATTGAGATCATAGCCCAAACCATGTTCATTAAACCACCCTAAAAAGTATCATCATCGCACACCATACCTATAGTGCATATCCTAATGTGATAAGGGGTTATGTATTAAGACCCTAATAGTATGATTTTTTATATTTACTAATGAATAAAATAATTATTATATTTATCCCTTTTTGGTTATTACATTATAATTTTTTAATGAGTATGATAAAAATAAAATTTTAATATGAAGAAATCAAAATTATTTTTTTTATCTTTTCGGGATATATATATACATATTAAATTATGACATAATTTTTGGATCAATTAAAAAAAATTAAATAAATCTATTTTAATAACATATTATTACAGAAAAATATGTATTATAATATAAATGGTAATATAATTTAATGAAGTCAAATATAATATTTATAAGGGACAAAAAACTATTATCATCGTGAAAACCAATATTATTCAAAAAAATGAGGAATTTGATTTTAAATGGTAAATTATCATATTTAGAGCATAATTTGGATAAAATAAATATCAATTTTAAAATCAGAATGTTGAAAATATCTAATGATGGATTTTTTATTACTTTCGGAGAAATATGAAGTTTTGGGTAAAATTAAATATTTTATAAATATACAGTATGTATAAGGACATCGTAGAAGAAAAAAGTGTTGTAATAAATGATATAAAGAGTATCCATGAACAAAATTATGTTTCCACTTTAAAATAATGTGTTTTTGAATTTACTTTTTTTATTTTTTAACCCCTTAATGAATCCTCGAAAATATATATTATATTTTATGGTTTTAAAATTAATTCTTTAGGAATATGACACACATAAAAAGGGTGCATTATGATTTGACTAGATCATCGCCTAATACATGACAAATAGACCTTTCTTCAAACCTTATTTGAAACTCTTGGTGGATATGAATTTTTAAATTCACAATGTCTTCATGAACTATTATAAAGGGAAAAAATTCTCATAAAATTTTATGTTTGGAAATAAATCATGGATAACAGAAATTGAAACTGAGAAATTCATAGGTTAAGGAATATATGTTATTTATGAGTTTTATCTTGAATTTTAATATTTTACCATTTATATGATTAGTATTTTTAAAATTATCATACATGATTTTCCATTTATTTTAGTCAATGGATTAGAATAAGAGGAACAATGTTAATAACTAATGTGATGAGAAATTTAATGGCTTCCCAAATGAGATTCTGAACCCGATAAGAGTAGGAGATGAGAAAATAATGACTATAATTCCACAATTAACTAATAATCTGAATAGAAACATGAATCATGGGTTAAAACCACATCCCCATTAGAAATAGCAAGTTGTAATTGATACTTTTAATGGAAAAAGACCTCTGAATTTTAGTGGACCTTTATTTCCTTTAACCATGGAAAAATGGATCAAACTCATCAAAAATATCTTCTTCATCCTTCAATGATTTAATAAAGATCTGTTCATGCTAGTTTTATATCATATTGGAGGAGAATATGATCAACGGTAGACATTGTTTAAAACTATTAATCCTAAGGATGATATCGATGTGATAGAGTTTAAACAATTCTGTAAAATGTTATTTGATAAATACATTCCTCACACTCTCTGAATTAAAATAGAGAAAGATTTACTTAGCCTCATGTGAAAGGATGAAAAATACATTGGGTCATATGAGGTGAACTTCACATGAATTTAAAAATATTCTAACTTCTTGTTCATTTCCCTCAGAATTAATTTTTACTATTTAGGTGGTGGGATAAAGAGAAGTCTAAGAAAAAGCCCAGAAAATTGAGAATTTTAAATTTATGAGGAAATTTATCAATGTTACCCAAATGTTGAGATGGATATCAGTAAATCTCATGAATCCCATGGGTAAGGAGATAGTAAGTATAGAATAGATTTTAATTATGGGGAAGTGATAGAGATATATCATGAGGGTAAGAAATTCCAACATTCGACTTTTCAAATGTGTGGGAAAAAGAATCCTAGAATTTTCCTGAAGGGGATAAGAAAATTATTTGGGTATAGAAAGTATGGGATCCTATTTAACAAATACCAATTGGAGAAACCAACCAATATGATAAAATAAAGTAATTATCCAGTAAAACCCTACCCAATTATCCAATGTTTCAACTTCAAGGAACAAGGACACTATGTGAATCAAGGAATAAAGCCAGTGGATTTTGATGATAACTAATGAGAACATCCTCTATGTCCTAGAGAGAAAGGGAGAGCATATGCCATCAGAATTTTTGTGGTGGATCCGAACATCAAAGTGGTGATAGGTATGATATTTTTTCATTCAAGGATAGTGAATGTACTATTTTATTATGGTAATATTTATTATTTCATATGAAGAATGTTTTGTAAAACTATTCACACACTTTCTCAGAACATGGAAGTTGAGATAATGATGAAGATAAGAAATGGGTCAATTATTGAATCCCAATTATACAACTCATCCGCTATCAAATTTGTTGGGATTAATTTCCTAGAAAAACATATGATACTTCCTTTAGTGTAATTTGATGCTATTATATGAATGTATTGACATCAATTGTATAGACCCAACATACATTTCAAAGAGAAAAAAATCACACTCTATATCAAAAATCACCTTCTAATTATATATAAGTGCAAGAAAGATGATGAATCTTATATTGTATAATAATATTAAGGATGTATATCATTTCCTCATGAGTGTGAATATCTTGAAAAAATGATTAAGACTAAGGAAAACACCATCCTAGATGACATGCCCATTATGAGAGAATGTGATGATGTGTTTCCTAAAAAATTATGTGGTCTTCCTCCTAGATGAAAGGTTGATTTATTGATAAAACTTATACCCAATGATTTTCCAAAATCTAAGACTCCACATATAAGGAAAATTATTGAACACGAAAATCTGAAGAAGCAGTTATACGAGAATCTAGATAAAGGTTTTATATGCCTAAGTGCTTCCCTATGGGGTGTACTTGTCCTTCTCATTAAGAATAAGAATTAGTCAATACACATATGCATTAATTATCATGACAAAAACAAGAGAATGATAAATAAATAGTATCGTCATCCATGGATTTACAACTTGTTCGATTAGCTCTATGGAGCCTAATACTTCCCCAAGATGGGTCATTGGTTAGGATACTTTCATGTAAATGTGAAGGAGGAGCATATACCTAGGACTTATTTTCATAGAATTTATGGGAAATATGAATTCATAGAGATTCAATTTGGACTCAAAATTTCTCCATTATGTATAATGACTTTATAAATAGATACTTTAGGGATTACTTAATAAAATTCATTGTATTATTTATAGATTATATTATTATTTACACTAAAAGCAGGTGAATACTGAGGTTTATTTGGACAATGTATTGGAGACCTTGATAAAGGAAACATTATATGTAAAGTACAATAAATTAATGTTCTAGATAGAGAGATTAACATTCATGGGGTATATTATCACCAATAATGGGATATCTATATATCCTTAAAAAATATAGGGAATTGAAGGATGGCCCAACCCAATATTTTTTATTGAAATATATAGTTTCCTTAGATTATTTGGTTATTATAATTGATTTTTTAGTGAAATCTCATTATTTTCAAACCCACTAACCAAACTAAATTGTAAGGCATTCATGTTTTAGGGGACTAAAGAATGTGAAGATATCTTCAAATAGTTAATAAATAGGCTAATCACTACACATGTTCTCTCATTACCACTCAATGGAGAAGGATTTTTTATCTATAAAGATTCATCCAAAATTGAATTGGGTTGTGTATTCATACAAGATGAAAAATTGATATGTTATGCCTCCTTCCAATTAAATATCAATGTGTATAACTAACAAACCCATGATTTGGAATTAGCTATAGTGATCTTCACAATGAGTATTTTATGAAATTCTATCTATAGAGAGAATTGTGACATATATAAGGATTATAAAATCCTAAAGTATATATTCAAAAAAATATCTTAATATGCACCAATGAAATTTGTTAAAGATGATCAAGGATTATGGTTGTTCAATAAATTATCATCCAAAAAATTCAAACAAAGTGGAAGATACATTGATTAGAAAGGATCATATCACCCTATCCATGAATAATATGTTAATGGATACGATATTCAAAGACATGTAGAGGATGAACATGGGAATAATAAAAGAATTTTAATCCTACATTTATCAAATTACTACTAAACCATCAATTATTGAGAGGATCAAGGAGTCCCAAAACGATGATGATGTTCTACAGAAAAAGGTTACTAATATTCCATATTTTAGCTTTTCTGAAGATAGATTTATATGGTTTTGTACCTAGATATATGTCCCATCAAAACTAGATATAAATAAAGAAATTTTGGATGATTCACATTGCTAATCCTTCTCTATTAATCTTTGAATAACTAATATGTATATATAACTAAAGAAAAAACTTTTTGTGGGGTAACATGAAGAGAGAGATTATAGAATTTTTATCTCCATGCTTAGTATGACAACAAGTCAAGTTTGGGTGATAGAATTATAAGTGTACAATAATAACTTTTACCATACCAGTATTGAAATGGGAAAATTTTTTATTGGATTTCATCACTAGACTCCCCATGACATCTAAAAAAATAATGCCATCTGGGTGGTAGCCAATTTTCTTAAATATTCAATGCATTTAATTTCTATCAAGGAATATTTCACTCTTGACCAAATCACTATGATATATACATAAGAGAATTGGTAATACTATATAGAGTTCAACTTTCTATCATATCTGATCAATATGTGAGGTTTGCCTCATGATTTTGGAGAAGCCATTAGCAAGAGTTGGATACATATATGAGTTTTAGTAATGTTTATCACTCTAATGCGAATGGTCAGTATGAAAGAACTATCCAAACACTATATTATTAACATATATAATGTTTAATTGATTTTTAATGACATTGGGATAACCAATTTTCCATTTTAGAGTTCTAATATAATAATAGAATCTATCCAAGCATTCACATGTTTCCTTATAGGGCCCTATATGGGAAGAGGTTTCAGACACCGACATGTTGGGATAAAGTTTGAGAGTGGAATATGAGGGGACCTCATCATATCTATGCGATTATAGATAAGGTTCATATCATTCCACCTTATATAAAATCTGAAAAGGTCGATAGAAATGATATACAGATAGTCATCGATGAGACATGGAGTTTCATTATAGAGATAATGTGTTACTTCATATATCACTATGGAATAAATTAATTAGGTTTTGGAACAAGGGAAATCATAGTACATCAAACATTAGCCTCTTTGAGATCCTTGATTTTATAAGAGTTGTGTTATATCTACTATAACTCCCACCCAACCTATCTTAAGTACATGATGTGTTCCATTTATCCCACTTAAAGACGTACATACTAGAATACTCACATGTACATAATTCATTGTCAGTACCCTTATAAAATGATCATTTATAGGAGGAGTATCCCATGATGATATTATATCATAAAGAAAAATTTTTACAAATCAAGAGAAATCAAAAGATAAAAGTTTTATAGAAGAACAACATGTTTAAGGAAAAAACATGGGAACTAGAAGAGGTGATGAAATACAAGTATCATCATTTGGTTTAGATAATGAAATAAAATTCTTAGTGAGAAATTTATGAATGGGGGAACAAATAAAAAACCCATAGTTTTGTAAATGAAATTCCCTTTTCAAAGGATTAAATTCATTATTAATTAATGAATCCATAGAAAGAACATGAACCAATTTGGTAATTTTGGACCGTTATAAGTTATATCATGATGGATTAAAAATACCATTAAGCATTATTAACATTGATAATATACTAATTGTATAGGTACTCGTATGATCAGTACATATTAATGGTTATGATAAATCTAATTAAAAAATATAAAATAATTGATGGTCTTGACCAGTAGGATCATGCCTATGAAGCCCATTTATCAAATATTTTTAGGGAAATGGAATCATTAGGATTTTACCTTGACCATGTCCAATATGATATTAAACAACTAAAACATGAAAAAACCTATTTTTTTAATAATTTAAAGCTTATCAAAGTCACATCCCAAACCATGTTCACTGTAATAAAAACACAATATACAGCAATCAAACAATATTTATCATTTACTAAAAATCTATAACTAACATGATTTTATCTATTTATTCAAAAATTTATCTGCACATATTTATTATAAAGTATAATTAAAATAAATGTACCTAAAATTTACAACATGATCATTGTTGGATATTGTTGAAGTATTCAATTGATTATCAGTATGTTCAAACACCTATTATATCAAAACAGTTATTTTTTTGAACCCATATGTAATATTATTCATAAATATTATAATATAAAAACCTCAAATTCTATTCAAAATTAACAAATATTTCGCAAAAATAGATTGAATTTGGGAAAGATCAGATTTAGAATAAGACTAGAAGTCATTGAATGCATATACTAACCTTGAATGATATAAGATAAAAAAAGAATACTATGGATGAAAATATAGAAAATTTAATACATCAAACCTTATAAAATTTAATATTTCCCCCAGTTGTGATTATCTCATACATGAATCATAGAATATAATAACCACATTCAACAAGTCCTTTTTGATGATGACACTACAGTTTTAAAACATCAAACTGATAATAAAAATCAATATATAAAAAAATAAGAATAAAATATAATACAAAAACTAATTACATGTACTTCCACATATTTGGTTTTATTTTGTGTCTTTATCGACATGTATTCCTTGTTAATTTTTTTTATAAACTAAAATTTCAAATATATGAACTAACAATTCATGTCTAAACAATGTTAATTAAACATAATGAGATTATAAAAAACAAAAAAAACATACCTGTCTAATAAGGTGGAAAATATTTTACAAAAATTCCCTAATAAAGAGAAAAACCAATAAAAGGCGCATTCACTTGGGCACAATGCGCCTAACATCCAATGCACGCTTCAATACAAAATGTTCACTATTAATGACATTATATTGATCATTATTTCATAATTATGTTTCTATTCTTACATATCAAGGAATGAAAAAAAGCAACATTGAATCTTCTAATGTGTTTATCTATCACATATATGAGCAACTCTATCAGGATTCTTCACATGTTGGACATCCGTGGAAATGAATTATGGATCTATAAAACCATAAATTCATGTACATTCATTTTTTTGAAGATGTGTGTGTAGACACAAAATTTAAAAAGAAAATATAGTTAGTCAATTTAAAACCATATTTTATTAATGAAATATAAATTCAAATGTCAATTTACTTGAATGGAAAACAACTACACCACATTCAGGCTGAGCTCATCAAAATCAACTCGATGCATGATATCTTTTTTGAGTAGCCTCAATGGATATTCTCTTCCGCATATATCGGTCATCATATGAAACTCAATGATATAATTAAATGAAGAAGAATCATGAGTTAATCTATATATCCCATAAGAAATATATTAATTATCTACAGTAGATTGTTCTTGAAAATTTTGTTTCATTTATGCAGTTTCTTTTTCTTTCAGATAATCTTATATAAGTTAAATGTCAAAAAAATTAATTGTAATTTTGAATCATTTGTAATTAATATTTAAAAAACACATACCTCATATGAAATATATCTAAGAAGAATAGTTGCCCAATGTAGAAAATAACCCATAAAGTCCCAAACTCTTGTGATCATATTCAGTAGGAAATGGTAGTAGAGAATTCGGATCTATAATATCAAGTACTGATACTCTAACCCAACCCATCTGCATAGGTCGGTGTTGTATAGAATCCACCAAAAAATGCACGAGTCCTAACACAACAATACGTATGTGATGGTCTCTAGAAATCAACTCAAAATATAAGTTTTGGTCTGAGTGAGGTGGTGGAGGATCAAACAAAGAAGATGGGGGAGGGTAGTCCAGGTGAGTGGGTTGGGAAATCTAAAAAATGAAAAAAAAATATTAGTGTTTATAATTTATAAAATAGAAAAATTAAAGACATATAAATAATATACTGATTGGTCTATGTGAGGATGTGGAGGATCGAAGTAGGTATATGAGGTAGGGTATTCTGGTTGAGTAGGATGGGAAGGATGGAAAATTAAAAAATTATATTAGTGTTTATAAATTATAAAATATAAAAATTAAAGAAAAATAAATTATATACCTATGAAGGATGCGCATACAGGGCAGGGTAGGTAGATGGGGCAGGGTAGTCTGGGTGAGCAGACTGGGAAGGCTGAAAAATGAAAAATTTATATTAGTGTTTATAATTTATAAAATTGAAAAATTTATGACAAATAAATAGTATACCTGGGAGGTCTATGCAGCCTATGATTTTATTTCCAAGTGTTCTAACAAATCCATTACTCATTTAATTTGATCACCCATAGACTGTTTCATATCATTTAGCTCTAATTTTAAGGATTCTATTGCTGGGTCTCTTAATTGCTTACTCTAAGCAAAAAAATTCTGAATATTAACACCTGATTGATATCCTCTTTCACATACAGGGTGATATTAATTTCCCAAAGTAGTGGCTAGGATGACCATCCTACCCTTAGGGAAAAAATATCCATGTATCTTTCTCCTGATGTTCATCCTGAAATGAAAATGAAAGAATAATGTTAGTATTTAAAATTTTTAAAATATAAAAATTGATGACAAATAAATAATATTTACTTACATTGTTAACATTTAATTACTTAGCTTCATCTATAAGATACTGTTTGTTTTTACTTCTTCTTTCTCCTTTACATTTTTATGGAGAGTGGGAGGATATGTAGAACCATGCTGAATCTTTTCTGAACCACTACTAGATCAAGCTCTTAATGCTTTATATTTTTCTTCAATCATTTTCTTCTCCAAATACGGATACCCTCCATGTGACAAAATATGAGGGTATACATTTCTCAATAGGATCTCTTGATGAGATCTCCTATAGGCCTATTATATAAAAATAAACTACTAAGAAATAGAAAAAATATATTATAAATTTTACAATATAAAATAATTATCATACCTTAAATTTTTTTCATAGAGACTGCCAACAAATCACTTCCATGTATCTTTATCTATAAACCAATACTTCAGGCATGTATTTTCAAAACTTCACTTTCCAAAAACATATTTTTTCAGTTTTGTTTTGAAATATCTCTATCGAACCTCTACTAAAGAGATAATTCTTTTCTTAATTTCTTTGGTTTCCTCAAAATTGAATGTCATCTATAATTGAATAAATTAAATATATCATTTAAAATATTTAATATTCAAAAAATGAGATAAAAGAAAACAATTATGATATATTACCATCGTGACCTCCCCAAGTTGTTTCTTCGCTATCCTATCCAGTGACTTCTAATCATGATATAAAATATTAATCCTGCAATGACTCTCTATCGATATATAATTAAAATACTGAACTGCATTTGGTCTAGTTTCATTATTATTATCATTAAAACAAACATGTAATCTGTCATCATCATGAGAATGTGATAGTTTTGGTAATCATGGAATACCATGTTTACAATTTTGGGTAATTGGTTTTTTTAGTAGTAACATGAGAAGTCTTCTCCACCTAGGACACTTTAGTTGTCCTGCAAAAAAAATTCTAAATTAACAGTTTCCTTTCATTAAATAATTATATTACTGAATATTTAATAATTTGAAAAAATAAATATACCATGGTAACGTATCCTCTCTATTTATATCTAACATTGCTACTATAAAGTGTAATGAAATTTTGTTTACCTTCATATCATTAGAAAACTGAATATTTAGAAATAAGAAAGAAAAAAATAAGTAAGTAAAAAAGAGGCATGGATTTGTAAGTTTCAAAAAAAAAAATCAGAATATAAATATTTACCAGAAATATTAGGAGACTAATTTAGTGTTTTCCCACATTCCTTCATCATGATCACTACTTATTTCATTCACTATGTCTGTCTGATACTCATTATAATCATTCGGAAATTGCATAATAGATGGATAAGGCTCATGTAAATCAATAATATGATCAGTATCATACCCATCACCCAAATGGTATATTTTTACTTACAAAATGACAGTCCATATATCATTCTATAGATCAATGACAAAAAATACTTGTTTTTCATATGGTTCGATGATAAATGGTTCCTCAATATAATTTAATCTTTTCAAATCAACAACATAAAACTCATATTCATCACATTTAATACCACTCATACTATCAACCCAATTACACTTAAAATTTTTGAATAAAAATTTAATATATTCATTTTCCCTAATGTATTAATGAACTCAAAATTATAGAATTTCTGAAAAATTGGTTTTTTATATTTTGCACTTGAAAAATGCACAGCTTCACAGAAATCCATCACACCACTGTTCTGAATGGTACCCTTATCATCTAGATTTTTTGTGTGTAAAATGTGTAACCATTAATATAAAAACCAAACCATGTGATCACATTAAAAGATGATCCACCTTCTAACCACTTAAATGTTTATGATGTTGGTATATCTATGGAGAATATCTCTTTAAACCATGAAACAAATATCTTTTTATGCTCAATAATCAACCACTTTTCATTTCCTTTCTGATATCATAAATTTAATTAAGCAAAATTTGAGGATATATATAATTCAACCTCATCTGTATTGTTCAAAATATATAAATGTTCCTTCATCACTTCATCACGTGGAATAAACATTACCTTTTTGCCTCGAACCCCTCTAAATCCACTATCAACTATCATATGTCGAGAAATAGGGAGACTAATATGATTCACCTCATAGAAATAATCATTACAGAACTCAATCTACTCTTATGGTACATATTTTTGAACAACAGAGGCCTCTGGTCGATAAGTATTTTCAACATATCCCTTCAAAATTTTCATATATCTTTCAAATGGATACATCCATAATAAATAAAAAGGCCCACATATTCTTATCTCACACACCAAATGAATCATCAAATGAACCATTATATCAAAACATGTTGGTGGGAAATACATTTCTAGTTTAAAAAGAATAATATTTGCTTCATTATCCAACACATCTAAAAAATTTGGATCAAAGACATTACATCAAATAGATTTGAAAGAATTAAATAACTTGATGATAGTATTTCTAACAGTTGTCGGTAATATACCACACACTACCACTAGTAGAAGTTGTTGTATCCATACATGAAAATCATGGGATTTCATACCTATTAATTTATAATCCTTCAATATCATAAAATTATTCACAATTGAAGACAAACCACTGGGTCTTTTAATACCATGAATACATGGATTTTTTTTTAATCTTTTCAATCTTACTTAATGTGTGATAAGATGGAGTTAAATATGTTCTATTTCCTTTAAATGTGGTAGCTAACTCCAAACATATTCTCATTAATATCAAGTATAATCTAGCATGAAATCCAAATTTTTTATTTCCTTTTATGTCTAAAAAAGTTATAATCAAACAGCCACATATGTTATTCTCAACATGCATAACTTCTATGTTATGTTTTATCTCTAAAAATATCTAATAAGGTAGTAATAAAAATAGGCTTCTTCCAGATATTTCTTTGAAGAACAGAACTTCATTTCTTTCCAAATTTCAAATAAATATTTTTCACCCTGTCATAATATTATTTAGCTGACAATGTCCAAGGGGAAGGTTGAATTCTTATAATCTGTTAAATGGGTTTTTCAATATACTATAAGGATGATTAATTCACAAAAATCATTGATGTCCCATGTACACTGTATTTCTTCCATTTTTAATTGATAATATAAAGTCTGTTATTCAAAAATTGGACATGCTTTATGTCCCTTAAAACTATATCCAAATAAGTATCCATATGCAGGAAATTTGTTTATAGGGAATATTATCATAGCACGCAAAAGAAAATACTATTTCTTGTATGCATCGAAAACTTTAACCCCTTCCCACCATAACAATTTTAAATCATCAATCAATGGTTAATGATACACATAAATATCATTTCCTAGTTTTTTTGGTCAAAAAATCATCAACCTCATCATAAAATATATATTTTATACATAGAGGTGGGTAAAAGTTTAAACTACTAGAAAAACAGGCCATGAACTATGTTTTCTACGGAGGCTCTGATATGTATTCATTCTATTAGTACAGAATCTCATTCTAAGATTTCAAACATCACATCCAAATCATGATTTTTTTTCAAAACTCTTTCACTATGGTGAATCGGCAGGGTGACGTATGTTACAATCGGAGATGGGCTCATCTGAATTACATCTTAACCTTTTTGCGTCAATTGAATTTTTAAATAGACACTTCAAATGAGGAATTATTTGAAGGTAGAAAATTTCTTTAAAAGTTTCTTTCATTCTGGTACATAAGAATAAATCATAGTTAAATTATCAGAATTGAATGTAAAAAATAATAGATGATGTCATTATAAAGTACAAAATTTATTTTTCATGACATTAGATGACAGTACATCAGAATGAATCTGAGTTGACTTTCCTATCTATCTTATAAATTGATGTCACACACATATGAAACTTGATAAATATTCGTATTCTTTCCTATACATTACACAATCTTTGGGGAAGGAATGTATCTTTTTATTCCCTATTCCCATTGGGAATAATATTTTATTCACTTCATAATTAAAATCTAGATGCCCATTTCCTTCTAGAAGTACCTATTTTAAAAGATCAAATAATCTAGAGACACTTTTATGACTCCATCCATTTATTTCTTTTAAGTTAGGTAATCTCAAAACTTCTGATTACACCGTGTATTTACTATAACATGGGAATAATGGTTTCTCATAATCACCATACAATCATTAAACAATTTCTTTTTTTATTGTTTCAACACCTAAATCATGAATTCATTAATCAATACAATCCTCTGCCTCATTATTAATATTTTAATCAACATTAGATGTTGAATTTTCAGTTCTTTCAACATGCTAGATCCAACGTGTATAATTAAGGCTAAAACCATAACAAATGATATGATCCTTCATTTCTCTTGATTTTACCTTTATCATATTCAAACACTTTCTACATGGACAGAAAATCAAATATATGTTTTGAAGATGTCATTTAGCAAATTCAATGAATTCATCAACTCGTTTTTCATATTCACTAGTGGTTCTTCATAAATGTATCCAATTATGATCGATGTAATACCTGATATCACAATATAATTGGTGAATATATTAAAACACATAAAAAAACACACACATATATATACAGATAAATTTTAAACATAAACACATTTATATTAAACTATTGATAATCATATAGAAAACTTCATATATAAAACACATTTACAAATAGTAAACTTTTTATTTTCATATTATATACAAGTGTTATATTGATATTATAATTTAATTATAATATAAATCTTCTAAAATTTATTAGTTCATTTTCCATAATTGTTGCATTATTTCTATGTTTCATCTGTTAAAAGTATTAAAGATTGCATTAATTTAACGAGTGAAAATTTAGTAATTATTAGTAATATGAAATAATAATTAGAGTAAATGTTCATATGATAAGTGAAATCAATCATAATACTTCAAACCTTATCACAGATGAAATTAAATACATAACTAAATTGGTATATCTTACAACACATTAGATTCATTATTATTTTTATTATTATATATTGAAATTATTATTATTATAATAAAAATAATAATAAAGACAACATTTATACCAACTGAGGAAACCCAATAGAAACATACATTAAGTTTTAAATCATTTTATATTAATATGAATTAAATTACCTAGTAAAATACACCAATTAATCTAGAGATTTTCTATCATTGGATACAAAATTATAAATTTACTTCAATTAGATTGATTCCATCATTTTATTTGATGTAACATTGCAGGGAAATTATATAAGGGCATAAGATCACAAGAAATAAATTAAAGAAAACATGATGTCGAAGTATAGATGCATGGAATAGAACCTTGGATTACTAATTAATCACCTCAATATGTAAAGCACATGGGAACCATTAATAAATCTATAGGTATCATGAACACTTCAACAAGTATATGTAGACATGTTAGAGAAGCACTGACAAAAACAATATGCATGGAAAGCGACTATATAATTAGGAAAGACTATAGTATAGAATATATTCAAAGAATGATAATTATATAGAAGAATAATGTTGTGAAAACAATAATTATTATAAAATACCTAAAAGGGATAATATTATGTTTTCTTATAAAAACTCTATCATGGAATGTAAAAGGAATTCTAATGAAACAAACAAACAATATTAGAAAATTTAAAAAAACATAGTAATGAAACCTACATTGAATGTCATATGCATTACATGTTAATCAGTAAATTCCTATAAATATTAATGTAATTCTATATCATTCATGTACCATGCCAAGTGAAAATACAATAAACATCATAAATCAATAAAATGAATAATATACACACATCAGTCAAGGTGAAACCATAATAAACCATAACAAAAATAGGCTTGGGTAGAAAAAAAATCTTTAGATGATGAAACAAGGGAATATAATAAAGAACTCAGACCGCAGATCATGAAAATAGAATAAAATCAACATGAAATGGTTGTTAGAGATCACAAATACACCTTCAAAGTCATCATGAGTCTAGGGGATTCGTCGCGGGTTTCTGTTTCATATATCAAAAAACATGAGGGTTTTCTGATCCCAACTATTTGTAGATGAATTTTTTTGTCATTTAAAAACAACAACTCTGAAGAGTTTGAAAATATTTTTATAATATATGGTGTCAGATTTTATAAAAACCGATGTGAAAAGATCCCGCATTAGCAATTTATAGCATCATTTTTTGTTAAAACCGATGCCAAATCATTTTTTTTATTTATGGCTGCAATTTTTGGAAAAACCAATGGCATATATCAATCCTTTTGTGGTTTTTGGTGTTGGTTCTACTAAACACAGATGCCAAAAATCACTCATAAAAATTTTTGGCATCGAATTTTAGTAAAACTGACGCAAAAAATTTCTCGCCCACACTATTGGTGCCTGTTTTGAAAAATCCGACATCATTACTTCAAATTTAAATTCGATATTTCCACTAGTGAAGGGTATTGTTTTAATGAATTAAATTCGTAGATATATAAAATATTTAAAACTCCTCTTCATTTCATAAAATTTGGGACTGTTTTTTTTATTTTATCATAGAGAGTCTAGAACCAATGTTTTTAAATTAATTAACAATTCCCTTCTCTTTTTCAATAAACCCCAACCCAAAATATCATTACTCATTATTCAATACCCTTTGATCATAAATTTAATATGCATGTTTCTCTATATATCTCACCCATGGTGTTTCCATGATCTTAATAAAAGCCTCTTAATCTTTTAGAAGTGCCTTCTCAGGGAAATGGATCATCTCATATTCCTATTTACTCTAGCACTTCCTTTGTACTATGCATTTCGATTTCCAATAGTTCATATTAGGATATTTTTTTAACCACCCATCGTAATATAATTATGATTTCTAGGTTATTTGAGACCCCTTTCACTCTTATTAAACCCTTTCATGAATCTATGTATACACCAGTTATGCTACTGAAATTATCATATGATTTTACATGCCAATAAATTGTTTAGTGAATAGCTATCCCCATTTCCACTCAATATAATTCACCTAAATATAACTATAATTTATTGGCTGGGGAATTCCATTTATGTAACCCACACTCTGTAGTCATTAGGTTAAATGTAATGAAATATGTTCTTATGTTGTATGATATATGTGTCACACAATTCAATGTACATGATATGAATGCGAAAGGTGTCCCAAGAATTATATATCCCTCCAATTCATTGGGTAATGTTTTTATATCACGAGATACCATTTATGGGTTATGGGAGGTAATCCTAATCTCACTATGTTATAATTTCTTCTTTGTTATCCTTGACTTGTGCTTATGATGTCATGTTTTATATTCCTTTCACACCCCTATTTTACCTTTATGTTGTCAACATATAACATTTTTTAACGGTAAAGCCCTGGTCAAAGACCAATACCTAATTTATTAAAAATAAAGAAAGAACTAAAAAAGTTAGAAGAAGGGGATATTATTACAGTATTTTTAAAATATGTGAAGGAGATAAATAGTTAACTCATTCTTCCATGTAATGATTTGGTTGATCCCTTTGTTGGAAAGACCATCAACAACCATATTTACTTAGCAGTAGGCATGGGTGACAATGTCTCTGAGCTCCAAGAGTGAAGATATGAAATTTATCCAATGAGTAGTGAGAGGCCAGGAAAGGTGGACCACGCCATTCCATATAGCATAGATAATGGTTGTTGAGTCGCTTTCTATCTAGATATTGTTATAACCCTTTTGCTTAGAAAAATCAACAGCATGAATCATAGCCTCCATCTCAACTTCAAGGGAAGAGGCAATCCTGCATCCTCTGTAGAAGCATCCAAGACAGTGCCCAAGCCAGTCTCTGAAGATGGCACCACATTCAGCAGGACCCAGGTTCCCTTTGGAGGATCCATTAATGTGGACCTTGATCCAACCTTGAAATGGGGATTTCCAGAACACCTCCAAAGTGTGTCTTAGTGTTCTGTAGAGTCCCTCAATCCTGAGTCGATGAAGAATAACAAAGTGACCAACCGATATGTCACAATGTGATTTCTGCAGTGAGGCTGCATCCTTAATAGAAATGAGAATTCTCGTCCGACCTACATTGAGCTTAAATGAGGATTTTTTGTAAATAATAGAGTTATGATCATACCAAATGAATTGGAAGAGATCGTCCATGAAAGTCAGAAAAAGATTCTTGATTTGCTGCGAAGTGTCAAGCTCAACACTACATTTTAGCAGCTCACAAATGGAGTCAGAGAATAAAAATCTATAATTAAAAATGTCAGTGATAAAATTCTAGAGATCAGAAGTCGTGGCACAAGAAAAAAATAAATTATTCGTTTATTCACTATGTTGATGAAAAAATTTCATTTGGAGAAAAGTGGGATACCAAAGATCTGGACACAGACCTCAGTAGGAACACGGTTGTGTGCAATGCGCCAAACAATATTGATCCTTGAGGGTTTAATCCAGGGCTTATCAAAATGATTTAAACAGCAAAAAATAGGATATGAAGTAGAGAAGTTGTGATTGTAAAATCAATTAGAGTCAAGAACACCATTTTGGGCAGGTTCCCAAACTAGGAAGTCCTTAGAGATAGAGAAGATATAATTATTGACCCCATGAATGATGTTACTCGGAATATGATGGAGAGATTGGAGAGCCTCCATAATAGTTTCATTTTGATTTTCAGAAGAAGAATTGGGAGGAAGCATAGAGATAAGGGAAGATCCAGTCCAATTATCAGTCTATAAGCACAAGGAAGAATCCATGTGATCCATCCATCTAGAATTACTCATAATATTGGTAAAGGAGTTTTTGATTGAAGGTCAGATCGATGAGTTGATATGGTTCAGATTTCCTTTTTTTAACCTTGGAAGGAATTTGTTTTTAAGAAACTCAGTGGATTCATAGTGGTTTTTTATCAGCCTCCATGTGATCCTAGCTTGGAGGGTCTCATTGAAAAGATTAATATTTTAAATCCAAGACCACCCTGGTCACAGGGTTTACAACAGGTGGACTAGGGGATGATAAAAAGTTTTCTCTCTAGAATGATACCAGTCCAGACAAAATTTTTAATGTAAGTATTAATCTTTTTAAGGAGACTAATGGGACATTTATAAACCATAATTGAGTAAACCATTCGTGAGATAATGGTGGAATTTACGAGAAAAATCATGCCAGCCATGAAGAGGTATTTACCCTTCTAGGTAGCCAGTTTTTTGGTAACATGATCAACAACTGCGTTGAAGAATATGGCTTTAAAACAACCCCAAAAGATGGGAACACCTAGATATGTAAAGGGGAAGGATCCTTTAGTAATTCCTAAATTATCAATGATGCTACTTTTATGAGTGAGAGAGATATTATTACCAAAGAAAACAAAGGATATGTTCCAGCTGATAGCTTGAACAGATATCTCTTTATAATGAGCTAAGGATTTTTTTAAGTTGAGAATGTTCTTTTTGCTTCCATTGTGAAAAAGAATGATGTTATCTTCATATAGAAGATGAGTTGGGGTGATGAGGGTTCTGGTTTCTTGAATGGGTTTAATATTTTTATGACCAACCAGATGAGTGAAGAGTCTATTGAGGTAGTCCTCAGCAATAGAAAAAAGAATCATATATTAAACCCACATTCCCATAAGAAATATCAAGTGGTAATTTATAATTTTATGTGACATAGTTGTTTAAATTTTAGTAGATCTTCATATCCTTTAACCGTGGAAAAATGGATCAACTCTGTAAAAAATATATTCTCCATCCATAAATGATTTAACAAAGAGATGTTCAGCCTATTTGTATATCATATTGAATTATAATAAGATCAATGGTGGATATTTATTAAAAATACTATGCCTAAGGGGGAGATCAAAGTGATAGAGTTTAAAGAATTAATTAAAATGTTATTGGATAAATATTCTCCTCATACTCTCTGACTTAAAATAAGGAGGGATTTCCTTAGCCTCATGTAAAGTGATGATGAATCCATTAGGTAAAATGAGGTCAACTTCACAATACATTCACAATATTATAAATACCTTTTAATTTCCCTTAAAATTTATTTTGGCCATTTATGTGGTGGGATAAAGACATGTATAAGAAAAGGTTTTGTGAACATAGAATTTTAAATGTATGAGGAATTTTTTCAATGTTACCTCAAAGTTGAAATGGAGATCAGTAAATCTCAAGGTTCACTTGGGTATGGAGATAGTATGGAAAGAATTGAGTACAATTATATAGAAGTGATGGAGAAATATCATGATTTTAAGAAAGTCCAATATCCCTCTTTTCAAAATTGTGGGAAGACGCATCCGAGAATTGGCCAAAAGGGGACAAGATAATTATTTTGGTGTAGAATGTATGGGAACCTATCTAACAAATACCAATGGGATAAAACAAAAAATATGATAGAATAATGAAATTCTCTATTAAAACCATACCCTATTATCCAAAATTTCAACTTTATGGATTAAGTACATTGTGTGAATCAATGAATTAAACCAAGGGTTGTCGACGATAACTAATGAGATCAACCTACAAGTCCTAGAGAGAGAGGGTGAGCTTATTCCATCAAACTTGTTTTGATTTATCCCAACATCGAAGTGGTGATAGGTATTCTATTTTTTCATTCAAATATTGTGAATTGACTATTTGATTATGGTTCTATGTATTATTTCATATCAAGAATGTTTTGTAGAACTATTAAAATAGTACCTCAAAACATGGAAGTTGAGATAATGATGAAGATATAAAATGGTTCAATTATTGAATACAAATTATATAAATCATCCCCTATAAATTTTTTTGGGCTAAATTTCCCCAAAAAACTTATGATACTTCCTTTAGTAGATTTTGAAGATATTTTGTGAATAGATTGATGTCACTTGTATAGATCCAAGATAAATTTCTGAGATAAAAAAATCACCCTCTATATCATAAATCACCTTATAATTCAATATAAGTGCATGGATGATGATGAATATCTTGTTGTATCCTGATAGTAAGGATTTATATTATTTCCTAATGAGTAACCATATCTAGAAAAGTTATTAAGACTATGTAAAATACCATCCTTAATGATGTGCCCATTGTGGGGGAATAGGCTGATGTGTTTCTTAAAAAATTTCACGGCCTTCCTCCTAGCTGAGAGGATTAGTAATTGATAAAACCTATACAAAAATATTTTCCAATATCTAAGACTCTATAGTGAAGATCCATTATTAAAGTTAAAAATCTGAAGAAGTGGTTATATGAAAATACAGATAAATGTTTTATAGTCCCGAGTGCTTCACCATGGGGTGTACATATCCTTTTCATTATGAATAAGAATTATTCAATACACATATGCATTGATTATAATGATAAAAAGAAGATCAGGATAAATAAAAATTATCATCTTCCATGGATTGACATCTTTTTCAATCAGTTTTGTGGAGCCTAATACTTCCCCAATATGGATCATTGGTCAGGATATTATCATGTAAATATAGAGGAGGGGGACAGTTCTATGAATTATTTTCATAGAATTTATAGGAACTATGAATTCATAGAGATTCAATTTGGACTCACTATTTCTCTAGTTATCTAAATAGACTTTATGAATAGATACTTTAGAGATTACATAAGAAAATTCATGGTAGTATTTATATATGATATTCTTATCTACACCAAATGAAAGGAGAAGAAAGATGTGCATTTGGATACTGTATTGAAGACCTTTCTAAAGTAAAAGTTATACGTGATGTTCAATAAATAAATGTTATAGATGGATAAAGTAACATTCTTGGGTTATATTATCACCAATAATGGGATATCTATGTATCCTTGAAAATTAGAGGCAATTGAAGGATGACCTAGACCAACATTTTTGATGGAAATCTATAGTTTCCTTGGATTATTTGGGTATTGTAACTGATTTTTAATAGAAATATCATGATTTTTAAACCCACTAACCTAGAAAAATTGGAAGGAGTTCATGTTTTGGGGTACTAAAGAAAGTTAAGAGAAATTAAAATAGTAAAAGAATTGTCTAATCACTACACATGTTCTCTCATTACCACTCAATTTGGAAGGATATTTGATCTAAAATGATTCATCAAAATCAGAATTGTGTTTTTTTATTCATACAAGACGATAAATTGATAGGTTATTCATCCTTCCAATTAAATATTAATGTGTAAAACTACCCTACCCATGATTTAAAATTAGATATATTGATCATCACAATGAATATTTTCTGACAATATCTCTAAAGAGAGAAGTTTGACATATATAATGATTATAAAATCCTAAATATATATTAAAAAAAGATCTTATTATTCACCAATGAAATTTCTAAAAGATGATCAAGGATTATGGTGGTTCGGTCCATTATCATTCTGAGAGGACAAACAAAGTGGAAGATACATTAATTATAAAGGATCATATAAGCCTATACATGAATAATATAGTAATTGATCCAATATTCTTGTACATTGAGAGGATGTGAATGTGAATAATTAATGGATTTTAATCCAACCATTATCAACTAACTATTACCCATCCATTATTTAGAGGATCAAGGAATCCCAAAAATATGATGAGGTTCTACAAAAAAAGGTAACTAATATTCAATATTTCAACTTTTCTGAAGATGAATTAAGAAGGTTTTGTACCTAGATATATGTCCTATCAAAACTATAGCTAAATAATGAAATTTTTAATGAATCATGTCTATCATCCTTATATATTAATCCAAGAAGAACTAATATATATAAATAAAAAAATAAAAACTTTTGGTGGGATAACATAAAGATAGAGATTATAGAACTTTTATCTCCATGCTTGGTATGAGTAAAAGTCATGGTTGGGTGATATAATTATATATTTTTTATAAAAAAATTTCCCATACTAGTATTGAAATGGGAAAAAATACCCATGTATTTCATCATTAGACTCCCCATGACATTTAAAAAAAATTCTATCTGGGTGGTAGTTTATTTACATACAAAGTCAGTGAATTTCATTTCTATCAAGGAATATTTCTCTCTTGAAAAAATCACTATGATATATACAAAGAGAAGTGGTAAGACTATATAGAGTTCCACGTTATATCATATCTAATAACGATATTAGGGTTGCCTAATGATTTTGGAGAAGCCTTCAGCAAGAGTTGGATACATATATGAGTTTCAGTAATGTTTATCACCCTCAGGTGGATGGTCAGTATGAAAGAACTATCCAAAATCTATAGTATATACTGAGATAATGTTCAATTGATTTATAATGAGTTTGGAATCACCAATTTCCCGTTGTAGATTTCTCATATAATAATATATTTTTTTCAAGCATTCAAATGTCGCCTTATGAGGCTCTTTATGGGAAGAGGTTTCAGACTCTGACAGGATGGGATAAAGTTGGAGAGTGGAATCTGATGGGACCTGATCTTATTTGAGAGATTATATATAAGGTTCAAACCATTCAAAATTATATAAAATATGAAATTTTTTGAAAGAAAAGGTATGTAGTTAATCATCGACGTAAGCTAGAGTTTAATTCTAGAGATAAAGTGTTCCTTCATATATGACTATGGAAGAAAGTCATGAGGGTTGGGAAGAAGGGAAAGCTTAGTAGCACAAAAATAGGCCTCTTTGAGATCCTAGATTTCATTGAATTGGTGTTATATCTACTATAACTCCCACCCAAAATACCTCAAGTACATGATGTGTTCCATGTATCCCTCTTGTGGAAGTACATACTAGAATACTCACATGTACAGAATCCATATGCAGCACACTTAGAAAATGATCATTCATAGGAGGAGTATCCCATGAAGTTATTATATCATAAAAACCAATTTCTTAAAGTCGTGAAAAATCATCAGGTCAAAGTGTTATAAAGGAACCACATGTTTAAGGAAGAAAAATGGTAACTAGAAGAGGTGATGAAATACAAGTATCGTCACATGTTTTAGAGAATTTAATGAAATTCCGAGTTTGAAATTTATGAATGGGGGAATAGTGTAACAACCCATAATTTTGTAAAAGAAATCCCCTTTTCAATGTATTAAATTTTTTATTTATTAATGAAGCTATAGACAAAACATGAACCAATTTGGTTATTTTGGAATATTATATGTTATATAATTTCAGATTAAAAATAACATCATGCATCATAATCATTTATAGTGTAGTAATTGTAATGTGACTATTATGATCAGTAAATATTAATGGTTATGATTAATCCAATTAAAGAATATAAAATTATTGATGGTCTTGACCAGTAGGATCATGCTCAATGAATCCCAATTATCGAATCTTTCGAGGGAGATGGAATCATTATGATTTTACCTTGACCATTCCCAATATGATATTCAACAACTAAAACATGAGAAAACTCATTTTTGGAATAGTTTCAATCATATCAAAATAACACCCAAACCATGTTCACTGAACCAACCTAATAAATTTTCACCCTGGAACACCTAACACTAACGGCGTACGCTGGTGTCATAAATGGTTATGTATCTAAAACCTAACAGTATGATTTCTGAAATTTTATTTTTAACAAAAATAATGACTATATTTATCCATTTTTATTATTACTTTATAAATTAATTAAATAGTTTTATTTAAAATAAATTTTAATATTAAGAAATAAAAGTTGTATTTTTTGGGGAAATATATATATTTTTTTTAAGACAATATATTAGGATAAATTCTAAAATGTTATAAATAAAAAATAATTTAATAAAATATTCTTATTAAATATTAGATATTTTAATAAAATGGTAATATAATATAATTAAATCTATTTTAATATTTATAAGGGTTAGAAAACTATTATAATCGTAAAAAATAGTATTTTTCAATAAATAGGTTCATTGATTTAAAATTTAAAATTATAATATTTAGAGAATTATTTGGTTAAAAATATTATTTTTTATATAATAATTTCAAAATTATCCAATGGTGAATTTTTCATAATGTTTGGATATAAATTAATTTTTGTGTAAAAACTCAAGATGATATAAATATACAATATGTATTGTGACATCATAAAAGATAAAATGTGATGTAATAAATAATATAAAGACTTTCCTTGAAAAAAATTATGTCTATAATTTAAAATAATGTGTTTTTGAGTTATTTTTATTAATTTTATAAACCCTTAATGAATCCTCCAAAACATATATTATATTTCAAGGTTTTCAAATTAATTATTTATAAATATTATTAACATCCACATAACCATGGGTATTATTTTAATGATTTCGTTCCATATAATTATAAAATATTGAAAAACCTTTTTATTTTGTAGAATAAATGTGAAAATCTAATGGTAAGGTCTATATATTTTATTATTTTATCATATAATGTCTGAAACCTATGTTTGGGAAATTAATAAAGAATTCCACTCTCTTTTCTATAAAAACCGACCCAACCACCCATTACCCTTCACTAATAACCCTTCTAGAATAATTTTAATCTTAAATTCATTCTATATATCCTTTTAATGGTTTTAAAAATCTCTTGACAAGTTTCTACCAAGATTTTAGAAGTGCCCACTCAATATAAGGGAACATCTCATACTCCACTTTATTCAAACACTTCATTTGTACTGTGCCTTTTGATTTCAAAATTTTCATATTAGGATATTTTTTTAAACATCCCTATTATAGTAATTATTATTTACAAGTGATTATAGACCCTATTTAACTATCATTATACCCTTCTTGGAATCTATATGTACACCCGTTATACTGTCAAAATTATCCTCCAATTTTTTATATAAAACATTTATATAATGAATATGAATCCCCATTTCCACTCAAGTTTATTCACCTATATGTACCTACAACTAATTTATTTGGTACATCAATTTATGTAACCCAAACTCTTTAATCATGGGGTTAAAATTGATGAAATATGTTCTTATGTTGTATTGTTTGTGTGGCACAAAAATGTATGTATATGATTTGAATGTGTCTGGAGGGCCCAAAATTATATATCCCTCTAATGCATTTGGAATTGATTTTATATCATAAGATACAATGTATGATGAATTATGATCCTAAGAACACTATGTTATAATTTCTTGGCAATTATCCTTGACTTCTGTTTATGATTTCAGGTTTTATGTTGTTCCAAAATTCATATGTTACATTGTTGTTATCATCTTATACCATGCTTTGATATTCATGATTATGATTATCAGATCTCTGTGTCATCATTTTATTACTTTTTAATTAAATGTACTGATTTAACTTATGTTAAGATTTCATTATTCCATTACTGGGATTTATAGATCACCCCTTTCTTTTGAATATCCACAGATTATCTGATGCAATTTTAGAAGATCAATGGGATTGTAAGAGAATGTTAAAGAGATTTAAATAATTTCAATATATCCTAATTTAAGTTATTTTTTTATTTATATAATTTATCAAAGACACGAGTGTTATATATATATTTGGTTTGTATTATTTGTATCATTAAATAATAAATCATGAATTATGGTGTATTAAAGATAAGGGTTGTCATATGGGGGTTAGGCGGTGTCTATAACGATAAGGGTGAGGTAAACCACACATGAAAGGAGATCACAATTATAATATAGATATTATTAATGAAGATTTAACATAATTTAAGGTTATATTTATTATACCATGTTTCCTAGATTAAGTTCCTAGAAATTGGACCATCTCATTAGATAATGGTGTTATCTTAGTGTTAGGTATGCTAAGGAAACCTGATAGGTGGAGTAAACATTGAAACGAGATTGGGGTGATGGTAAATTTATAGTTGGTCCTAGAATATGATATCATAATGTCTCAATGTATTATGTACAATTTAAATCAAGAAAAAATTAGTTCTTAAATGTGTTTAGGTTGATGTATGTCGACCCACCCATTTTATTTCATAATCCTTTCATTACATGATACAACATATAATAATACAGTAGATATTTTGGGGTTTATTGTCTTGGAAATAGGAACATAATACATGATTTCATAATAAAAAAATGTTATTCCAATCCAATTGAAATATTTCCTCATAGGTTTTCCCTAAGTTACTTTTACTACATCTCATATCCTGGGTATAAACATAAAATAGAGGGGTGATCATAAATCCCATCAAGGGATAAACAATGAAAAAGGATCATAAATCATCATGGGTAGTACAAGAGGCATGATAAAAAAAATGAACACGAGGATAGGACACATAACAAGTTAATAAGTACATGAAGAAAAACCTAAAAATGTGGCTACAACATAATCATGATACATTCATAAAAATATCACAGTGGCTCATCACTAGGTTTTCATGAAACATATTACAAAGGACTTTGGCTAAGGTATCTTTTCCAAATGCATTAGTCTATTAGAAGTAACATACATCAGTTAACTCAGTCACTTTACCCAATTCATTAGAGGGATATCAGGTTTCACCGTTCATATTACTATAGTTTTTTCACCAATGTATCGTAAACTATTACCTGGGTGTGATGCCAACTTATCATGAACATGTTATCTCTAGAGATTATTTATTTTCTCATATATTTAGTCTCTTATAAGTAAATTACATCAATTAAATCTCTCACTTTACAGAATTAATTGGATCTATATCATGTCAAACCCTTCATATGTTTTAATTAAAGTATACCGCATAAGGTACACATCCATAAACCCATCAATAATCATATCATGAACCCATAAAAATATATGGGTATCTAATAAAAGTAAAAAAAAAATCAAATACTATTTGATCGAGGTAATTAATTACAGGGTATTTAGACCATATATAATAAATGGTATACAGTACAGGAAATAATTTTACCCACTCAATCGACTTATATATGTCTAGTTGAATAATATTCAATTAGAAGAAACATGAAATGGTACTAACATTGAATGGAATGTTTACACATATCTGACGAGAAGGCTAGGAAAAGTGATGGATCATTATCTAAGTAGATCATATTCCCACCATAACACATGTACATAGGAACATGGAAGTGTAGAATACATGTAAAATCAATGATAAATATACAGATTTAAATAGAACATGAACATCGGTTACACATTTGGTGGTAAAGAACCCCTTTAAATATATTAATGCGATTATCTTGGTGAATATCCAACAATCAGCTTTGGAAACTATTGGATGCTCACAATGAAAAATGGTAGTGAACCAATTAAAGGAATGATAACAAGAAGTGTTGAATGGTATATACATGGAATAGGGATATCAATTTAATTTAAATATCAATCCATATATTCTGATCCTTTATTACGGATCATAAACTGTATATGAATTTTCCAAATAAAATCCCCCATGATTGTCAAACTAGGTTCGTAGTAAGGGGTCATTTACTATGCATAAAAAATATCTGTGTGATATACCCAAAAAATTATTTTCATGGTTTTAATAACTATATGAATATAATCCAAAACCACTTCCACTTTTAGTATCTAGGCAGGGATGTCGTCTCTAGGAAAACCACACATGTTTTTCTTTACCAAAATTTGGATGTTTTTATGTCTATGGGAGACTTCAACATCACAACAAATTATACAAGAATTATAAGGAGAATGACTGGTGATATATAATTTATAAAATATTAAGTAAAATAAAACCAAGATTCATATTATCATTTTCTATTGACATAAAAAAGAACTAATAAGGCTCACAAAAGTATTAGGAAATAAGGGGCGAGGAATCCTTATTTCATCAGAGTAATGACTTTGAAAAATCTATAATGAGAGGGAAATTGTATATAAATAAAATATATAATATTATAAATAACTAGGGAAATATAAATCATTTGAAAACAAAATAAATTGATAGTAAAAGGCTTGTACAAAAGAAGAACATGAATTGAAAAAAGTAGAGGGAAAATCCCTTACCTTGGGAGAATGCTAGTTAAAATTAGATATGGGGTCCATAGAACCATGGAACCACCATGGTGGGACTATATAAAGGGATATTTAGAGGTAAATTATTTTCAAAATATATTTATGGAAATATCATATGGAAATGGGTATTTATACATGAGGAAAGGTGGTTTTAAGTGTTAAAATATGTGTTATTTTATTATAATGGCCAACCACTTGTGGGTAAATTGAGATGAAAACAATTATATAGATAATTAATGAGTGGGATAAGGTTTTTGGATTTTAAAGGCCTTATTCAACCAAATATTACTTTCCAAAACGACCAATTAATGCTCACAAATCCAAATTAATATTTATCATAAAATTATAATTTTAGGTTCCAAAATAAAAGGTATAAATTTCTAAATTAAAATTATTTTTTTAAAATTATTTTTTATACTTATTAAAATTATTTATGATTACATAAAATTTTTCATAAAATTTTATTCATTCTAACATAATAATGTTTTCATAAAAATGGATTCCTTTGTAAAGCGTTGATTTTCACTTTTTCACCAAAAAATCTATTTTGTCATGAAATTACAAAACAATAACCGAAGATAATTTTAATTTGATAAGTCTAAAAATTAATTTTATTTTATTAAAATAATTCTATAAATATTATAATTTAGAATTTTAAATAAATATCCATATTTATTAAAATTAATAATTTTATAGAAAAATAAACATTCTGACCATTATGAAAATTACTTATGAGTTTGGGAAATCATATTATCATTTAAAAAGTATTTTTTTAAGAATATTTCATGAAAAGAAATTTCATCTAAAACTTATATAGTTATCATAAATATATTTTTAATTGAATATGTTTGCAGTATCCAAAAATAATAAATTTTTCATTATATCATTAAATAATCCATTAAATTTTCCTAGTTGTAGTTTTGGATGATGTGTAAAGATATTATGAAATATAAACGTATTTATATGGGATCATAATAAAACATTAACTATAAAATATAAGTTCTATTAATAATATAAAGATATTTTTAGGGTGTTACAAGGCGACCAACTCAAAAAAATGGGGTCTTCTTGGGAAAGGGTTTAGATAGAAGTCTATAGTTTAAGAATCAATCAAAAATAAAGTAGCCATATATTATAAGTAAACTTATTAAAGACCCAGTCTAGTGAATTTCAACATTATACAATAAGGTTGAATACTGTGGATCTCAACATCATGCAGAATAGATTATATGATATACATTTTAAGGTCATGCAACTAATACAAGTATCTTGTATTTTGATGTCATGAGTCTCGAATGTTATGATATTCAGTTTAAATTCATATAGTTATGAATACTGACATACAATTTAATGTCATGCATTAAGGATGTAAAGAATATTTTGTGTCTTATACATGTCAATTAATAATAAATCTTATATTGGTGGGAAGCGTGATGTTTCTTAACCTATAGTAACCCATGAAAATTCACCATTGGAGTAGGATTTGAGAATAGAAAAGGGGACTTCTAGTTTGGGTTAAATATTTTATAATTTTCTATTAGATACCATTGGATATCTAAATGAAAGCATTAAATAACCCTGGAGGAATGGTCAATGATGAACCTTCTTGCTGGTGACTTGAGAATATCATTTTTTTGCACCTCAAGACTGTGTAGATCCCATTAAAGGGATACCAAAAGAGTTAATAAGACTCATATCCTTTTATTTTGTATCAACTAGTTGTATAAATTTATCCAATTTGATTGACATTGATCCTTGATAGGAAACATTTCATCTGTTCTAAACACTTGAGATTAATGTGTGTCTTAGTCAGAAGTTCTAATTCTGGTATGATACGCCCACAAGTAATTACAGATATTTTCAAGAAAAACCTTCTTGATCTAATCCACCGTATTCTATAAAATATTAGTGAAGAATTTATTGAATACATAATTCTGTATATTAATTAGTGTATTATAGTAAGAAGTGTGGTTAGATCACATGTGGTACTTAGCATACGCCTTCTTCCACTTGAGGGGTCAAAAGATGGAACCATTATTTGTGAGAATGGTTTAATGGATCCCAAAATGGTTTTTTATGTGGGATTTCATGAACTAGATCAAAAACATAGTATTTACCTATATCAAGTGGATAACTTCAATTTATTTAGAAAAAAATTAGTGGAAATAAAAATGAACATGGGATATCATTCTATCATCGATGGGTATGAAACCATGATGTCAATTCCCACATAGAAAAGTTTGAACAGTACTTTGTTCTGGGGAGAAACATCAAAGGATGATGAAAAAAGTTAGCATGAACTTGGAACACATTAAACATATTTTTTAATTGCATATATTCCCAAATAATGGTGGTCTATGAGTAACTAAGTCTTTATATCTAATAGGAGTGATTCAATCCTATATAGTGTGCTCCTTATGCCCCAAAATGAACCTCGTTCAAAAACTAAGTAATTTCCATTCCATATATTCAAAACATAAAGAGTTCATTAAATCTCGTCTTTTAGATGACTTTCTCTAATTTGGGGTTTTCATAGAGGAAGGAATTTTATTCTCAACTATATATATGTTCTTACTTATCACGGATTGATGGAAATACGTCGTACTAGAGGTATTTGATCAAGGGATTGTCTAATAAGACACTTCTTCAAACATGTCAGCATTTGAATGGGTTGTTTATTATGACCTAACCCTAAGTTAGTTCACAATTAGATCTCCCCCATAAAGAATTTTTGGACTGATCACTCTTTAATTCACAACATGGATTACCATGTCATCCTAACCTAATTCATTAAGGGATATCATGAAGTATTCTAAAGTGGTTTTATGATTATTATGGGACTAACTAATATGAGATATCTTTGGTTTAATGGGGAATTCATCCATCAACTCATGAGTTCAGTTGAGTAAAGGGATGAGCCCCTCCTTCTTGATAGCATGGACACAATTTATTTTCATGATGACAAGCTCAAAGTCTCTAATCACGTATAGTTGGGGGGCCTAGATCTCAAGGATTCAAGTATGATGATTATGTCTTAGTATTTATCCTCATTGTCTGTGAACCCCTATAAGAGGATGAATTATTATGACATGAGGTAATTGGATGAATAATTGATGATAACCCCAATGTCAACCCTATTGAGTTTAGGGTTTTCCATCCTCTTCTAGGTTAATCTTTGAGAGGCACCATAATAATAAATTTCCTAGCATAATGATTCATGATTGAAGAAGATACTGACCTCAAAATAGAATTAGATATCTATTGGAAACTCATAATTGTTCGAGTATGTGGAAATGAAATATACCATTTCTTGTCCCTTGATATCCTTTTTGGAGAAGAATATAATGTTGAATTACTTGAGAAATACTACCCAACATTAAAATAATCTAGTTAGTATAAGTTGATTAAGGATACACTTTATTGGGTCAATATTGGAGTTAAAATGGACTTCATGATATTTAAAATAATGGTGTAATGTCTAGAATGTAAAGACTAATGCAAGGATGTTATTCTTAGTGAGAAAATATCCAAACCCAATATTGATCATCATTTGACATAGGTAGTAAAGGTTGTTCTATTTATTATCAGTATTATTTTGGGACAAGAAGGAACCAAGGAATTTCTCCAAGGATATCAAATATGATATTGAGTGTTTCTCCTTGATATATGACTTAAAAACCTGAGGATGAAGTAAGTGCATTTTTATTTTATCAAATTCACTGTAGAATTATTTTTCCCACCAGTAGGTAGTTCCTTTATTCATTAGTTTTAATAAGGAAATACAATCTCCTACTATATTTGAGACAAAATAGTGTATATAATCAAGATTTACTTATATGATTTTATGATATCATAGATTTCATGGAGAGGGAATCTCAATAATGGATTTGATCTTACCTACGCCAATCTCAATGCCTCTATATTAGACAAATAAGCTAGTAAAATTTCACGAGGGTATTCAGAATACACACTTCAAAGAGATTATCATAATATTTTTGGTGAAAAGCATGTGGAAAACTTTCTCAACATCACTATGATTGTTTGAGGATTGGAATGATTAAACCACCAATGTATCTATATAACACTCAACTATCTTTCCCAAATTGGATTTCAATATGTGATTCATATGCCATTTATAGGTTTATCCAGCGTTCTTCTATACAAAGGGTATCATTCGGTAAGATGGAATTCCATGGGATTCCTTGAATGTAGTGGCATATTCATCTCTGTTCTCTATTCTAATTTGATAATATCTGTAGTATTAATCCATGAAGTTGAGGGAATTAAATTTGGTAGTTTCATATATTAATAACTTTGTAACTAGTATGGGGAGTTCAATCTTTAGAAAAAGATGGGTGAGAACCTATATGTTGATAAAAATAAGGATATGCATGTTATTATTCCTAACTAGGATGTTGTTATCCATCCACATGTGGTACTAGACCTCCCTAAAAAGTTGGATTTAATCAGCTTAACAAATCCAACTCAGTCAAGGAACCATGGGAGGGGTGTATCATTTTTTCATAAGTTTATATCAACATTTTCCAACTAGAAAACTTATATGGTGTATGTAAACGAATATATCATGCCAAGGAATGTCTATATAGTTCCACATGAATATATCACATTGTATCTTCAAGTTTTTTATATATTTATCATACTCATCAGGATACATAATGGCACACATTAATGTCATACTTGGGAATTCCCAGGTACAAAGGATCACCTATATAAACTCACATACTATGATATTACCTCCTTCTTCAAATTCTATAGGGACCTCATTCATTTCATACACTTTATAATTTTTATGATTGAAGGGGGGAACATTTCACCTCGATCACAGGCAGTTGTGAGGTGGTATCATATTCTTGTGTGGGGGGGGGGGGTATTTTGAAGTGTTTTTTACCTTATGGTTTAGTAGATACTATATTTGGGTGTTTCATGGATCCTAATCCATGTAATCATCACCTACAAAGTTTAGATAACATATCAAAATATTGTGACTCAATCGACCTCCAATTGGAAAATCCTGCTCTCTGGTATACTTGGGTGGTGCATCGATTGTTATGTGTGGGGTAGAATCTTCAATTTGAATTGTGAGAGGTCATATAAGGCTTCCAACGCACTTGTCCTTCATATAAGTAATAACTAATTGGGAATCACTCTTTTGTTTATAGAATTATTAAGCAATGCCTATAATTTGGATTTATTACTTTTAGATAGTGGATTAGTTGTAGAAATATTTTCTTTAGATCATCCCTAGGATCCTATAAAGTGTCTAACATGTCTTTGGGTACATTATAATGATTGAAAACCTTGATATGGGATTAATTACCACTACGTTAGTAATACCAGTCATCAATATGATGGGTCTCACATGATTCAATGAGGGTAGTGTCACCCTATAGATCCCATAATAAACCATTGAGGGAGTATTTATAACACTACTGATTGGATGATGGGGTGATGTCATGTAAGTAAATCCATGGCCTCCCTAGTTACTTGTTGAAATAGGTTTTTTGTGATACAACCATGAATTAGGTATTAGTTACCAAATTAAAAAACTATGGATTTAATTGGTACCTCCAAGTGGTTTTCATTCACACATATTGTAAATATATATTTCCAATTTGGATAGTGATAAATCATCCTTTGAATATTTCAGTTAGTGGACCATATAGTTCGGGATGAGGTTGATCCCATACCCATTATCCACCAACCATCAACACACATCAACACTATTGAGCTTGTATAATACATAGAGGTGGTTTATATGGCCGTAGTTGACTGTTCCCAAATCCTCTCTAATGAAGGATATGATATTATGGAATTAATTAGTCTTTACTTCTTCTCCATGGTATGATTTAGTGGTATCAAATTATTTCTCAAACTCTATATGAATATTCAAGTCCATGATAAGGCTCATTCATATCACCTTTCATATGACAAGTTAATCAAATATTTAGAGTTTTATTTAGATTATAGTGAGTTTATTTATCATTTATCACTTCCTTTTCATGTTCACAATTTGATTCATGAGGATTCATTCTATGAATAGAAGTGTGGATGACCTAGTTGGTTAGGATAATGATACTTGGTTGGAATTCATTGGACTTATTCGATGGTTGGGTGGTTGTGTATTAGTCAAATTTTCAACCATATGAATAGGAAAGGAAGCTACAATGGGGGATTATTTTACATGTTTTTGTTCTTGATGATCACAGAACAATTCTTACCTTATTATATCAGTATTATAAACAACATGTTTAGGAATGGAACTTTAGGTGTTATTTTTTAAAGAGTAGAATCTTCCCCATGATCAAGAGTGTTGGTGAGTGGATTTAGGAGGAGATATTATGTATGACTAATCATTAGGATTATCAGAGTGGTTTATCGATTGGAGGAATTAATGGAGGAAAACTATTTTTCCACATCAAAAGATTCCTATAATTTCTAGAAAACCAGGATATTTTTTCTTAATTCAAGGGGAATGAAATCTAGGAGTGTGCGTATTTTATTTATTATTGTACGAGGTTCCTAGTTAACCTTGGGACATCAACAATAGTTTATTAATGCTTTGGGGTATTATTAAGATATTGGTGTCATTTTAGAGGATAAACTTTCTAAGGAGGGTGTCGACTGATTCATGTGTGGACAATTTATCTTATGGGACCAAGTAGTCAGATTCTGTTTGATAAAATAATAAAACATCCATTAATCATGAATTCAGGACTTTTATTAATCATTAGTGTCTCAATAACTATATTGTTATAATGAAATACATCCAACATCCACAATGTCATGATCTAAAATATTCTGAATCTAGTTCTTGAATATGAAGAAGTATTTGGAGATGTATTCATGGAAACTATGGTGAGATAAATAGTTATAGTTGTTGATGCTCCTTTCCATCATATAGTTTAATGACTGAAAAAGGGGAATACCTTGGCATAAAGAGATTCATCCTTTGAATAAACATCAAAAATTGACAAAGGCATGAATAAGGATTTGGTTAAGAATGGGCCACATAGGTTTCATCATGGTCGCGCAGGCATACTTGCACGCCACATATTGGGCGCGCAGGTGACCTTCGCACCCTATCCGATTTTCAACCAATGCCTTTAGTAGCCTATAAATACCCCTTGTGGTCCCCCCATTTCGAGGATGGAAAAATCAAGAAACTCAGATTTGAGCTTTCGGCGCCCTAGTCTCTTCTTGAAGTCTTCCGAACACTTCTAAGGTAATTTCTTACCTAGAATGCTAGATCTAAATAGGAGGAACAAGGACTAAGTGTTGAAATTCATCAACACCTGTGCGCCTAAGTGTCTAACCATTCTAGGAAATGAAGACACTTGCGCACCACCTTATCCCTTCAATAGAACCTGTGCGCCACTCATTTAAAAGCTTCCAGGGGTAATACTAAGGGCATGAGCTAAGCCTCACCTTATTATTACCCTATGGGTTGACCGTCACGTAGGTACCTATGTGTCGTGAAGGTAGACCTGCGCGACCAGTACCTGCACACCCCAACAGGACCAGCGCGCCTACTTCTTTTTGGGTGCCCCTCCAGCCTATTCACCTCTCTTATTCAAATCCACCTCTCATATTCAAGATCCAGCCTTTAGAACCTTCTTCAAAGCCATTTATGGCATGGTTATTTTATTGTCTTACTTATCTGAAAGCAATTCTGTGGAAAATCCCTTAAAACCTAGGGATTTGCATCTCTTTATGTCACTAAGGTTAGATATTTCATTCATTCAACCTTATCCTTTAAGATGAGAATATATTTAATTTTGGGCATTCTCCATAGGAGTAAGCCCCAAGTACCCTAACCTAGGACTTATTTTCAGAAGTAAGCCCCAGTCCATGTTCCCAAATATGGGCTTCCTCCCTTGGAGTAAGCCCCATGTTCCAAGTCTCTTAACCTGGGCATCCTTCTTAAGAGCAAGCCCCAGTCACAAGTCCCTTTAACCTGGGCCTCCTTCTCAAGAATAATCCCCATTCATAATTTCTCTTAACCAGTTTTAATTTACTTTTGATTTGGGCTTCTTTCTCAGGAGTAAAACCCAATCATAAGTCCCCTCTAATTTGGGCATCCTTCTCAAGAGTAATCCCTACGTTAAGTATCCAAATATCCATAAAGCACATATACCTTTACGGACATTGATCCCAGGTTTCTTCCCTGAAGTAAATCCCATTACTCATCTATCTGCGCAGTCATACATTCATAAGCCCCACATTATTTCTTATAATTGCATCTTTCGTGGGAAAATTTTTCAGGTTTTACCATTACCTTTTGTTTCTCACACCGAGGATGACTCACGTGAGCTTAGAGCGTAAAAGTAATTATGAAATCTTTCTTTGAGCCATCAACCATGCATATACCTCATACTTGTTTACTTGAACAATGTGGGTTCTGATTATTTTTCTAAACAAGGATACATAGGTATCCCATCCACGGGTACGATCCCAACCATGAAATAATCCATGTCCTTTTGAATGACAATAAACTTCAAGTGCCTCGTTGAGTGGCTTCAAAACCAGTATGGTTATCATAATGAACAAGAGATTTATATATAATGTGTTGAAGGATAAAATTGACTAAGAATATCTAACAAATACAGATGATTATCTATCGATGAAGAGCCTAAAATACATATAAAAGAGTCTCTAAATCTCATACATATCAATCATTTATTGTTAGATCTAAATGAAATATCATTTTCATACTTGGTAATTTAATAAGGATTCACAAACATAACTTAAATATATAAAGAGAGTCCCGGAGTAGAAAATAATTCCCCCCAAAAAGGTTTGATGACTCCGACCTCCCATCCTCTCGACCAATGAAAATTCTTAAGTCTCATTGGTTCACAAATAATGAGCACCTACCTTTGGAAAGTAGGTCCAAATGGTTATATAATCATTGGATGTTTCCGGTTCTATGAACAAACCATTTAGAAACCGATTAGAATGTTTGAACCTTAAACAAATAAGGTCATCCCCCATTCCATCATGACACAAAAAATGGTGAACCTGACGTGAATCCTTAACCAAACTAAAATGATGTTTTACTTATTTATTAGGCCCCTATTTAAACTCAATGAGAGGGACAACAAAACAATCAATAACATATGTGCTCATCCAAAATATGTAGTGGCCAAACTTATCTTGATTATGTATGATATATCAAATAGGAACTTTTTTCCAAGATCTCCTGCATTACAGAAAGGACTTCTCTTAATTTCACACCTGTGAATGCCTCTACTGTGAATACCTCTACTGTTACTCCTGGTGGATCTTTGTCCGCTCTGAGGACGATATCACCCACTCAGCATATTCAACGCTGGGTATCAAATGCACTAGTTAAGGAATATTGTCGACACAGTGCCATTCTAACTCTGGAGGATGCTCGACAAGCCCTCTAAGTCAATAATTCACCCTGGTTGTTCGGACAGCGACGAACAACGATCAAAAAGCAGATGGTGCCAACCACTGTCTCCAACCGTTTCGAGTCATTATCCCCAGAATGCAATCACCAGTCCCTCCCATATTCTTGGGAGGTGAATGAAAAGGTCACTCAAGGCCTCAATTCAAGGAGACATGATTCCTTCCCGAGGGCTCCCACCAACAATCGCTGCCAGACTCGTGCGGTAGTGCACCCTCAACATGATGAGGGTGTCGTCTCCAGGTGTTCGGCTCAGGTTCCTCGAACCCGAGCTGGCAAGACGAACCACCAGAGGCGACCATCGGTCAATAGTGAGCAGGTTCTTATCTCTACCATTTCGAGAGATGTCCACCGTCCTAACTTGGTGTAAATCAACGAGAAGGCACACACACCTGTCCGTTTTAATTCCGCTGTCCAGCTGACTCATCTGGCACAAACACACCATTCCCGTCAGGCAATTCTAGTAGAGTACTATAGACAGGAACATAGACCTATTTATAAATCATCAGCTAGTTAGCAGGCTCATCTGACTACAGATGATGAATCCCACCAACCAAATGTGTTTACAACTAGTAAACATGCACATACACTTGCTTGCACTCATCAATCCTTCCAGCGGCCTCATCTGCCAGGATTGAAGGAAGTTCATCAACCATGTTTGGCGGAGTGCAATTAGCAGGACCATACACCTGCTAGTATTGATCAAGCCTAACAATAGTCTTGTTTGGTAGCACTCGGAGAAGTCAATTTGAAATCCCCAATGACAAATAGGAGGCGGAATCAACTCTCTACCCCCACATATGAGTACTGTCAGAATTCACTGAGAGGAAAAGAAGGATAGGAGCATGGACACACACCTACCCCAAGAATGGAATGGACGTATATCCCCGTTCTGGTAGCTGAGGTCACCAACCATATTCTGTCAATGGTGAAAGAGTAGAAGAAAATCCCTACTCATATTCTGGATGCCTGTCAGAATATTATAATAGATTCAGTAGCATCACAGGGAAAGAAATGAAAATCTATCCCCACCAGTGGAGTGACATATCAACATATCACTCTGGAACAGACACACACCTCGGTTCCAGTCCAGGAGGGTTGTGGGGTATACTCCCCCGTGTCATACGGATAACCAAATCAGACACACACACCTGATTTGAGTGGAGATAATCAGCCTAACCTGACTATTTCTCCTGAGTAGGAACATACACCTACTTATAATAACCACTTTCATCAACAAGTTTTTCCCAAAGTTAGTAAGAAGGCCTCTAAGAAAAAGAACCTTCCAGCATAGTAAAGAAATCAAGAGCCAATCTGTAGTAAGTCCTTTCTTGATACTAGAGTTCTTGAAGCCCACAGAAAATTATCTTTTGGAATCCATGATTCTACTTGCTCATTTCCCAATAGTGGGAACATTAATTTCGAAGGTTGTCATTAGAAACTTCCTCATGAAAGCTTGTTTCATGACAGTTCGGTCGATCTCGATGTTTCGTCTTCATATTAGAGCTACAATAACCCTCTATGTGGCCAGAAGACCAAAGAGAAAAATGTTTCATCTTTTGTGTAACCCATCATGGTGGTCCTCCCCATGATGATGAATTTAGCTTCAAAAGTCCTCTCAATAGTAGTAATTCACATTGCCTGGAAAATTCTTCAATGGACAATGTAGTGACGAGAAAGCCCTCTTATCATGAGGAACTTGAAAATGTGAAGCCAGTCATGTCTGGTGATTTACCGCTAGCAGGTGAAATAATCTCTCAATCAAAAGATATCCCGAGGTGTAGGTCATTCTCCGAACCACCCCTGGGTCATTCATCTTATAGTTTGATAAATGAATTCTCTACCAATCTTATAGAATCGGATGAAGCAACATGGAATCACCAGCTCTGGTCTAATCAGGTAGAATAATCTTCATCGAATGATAAAGAAGAAGTGCTGAATATGAGAAAACAACTGGAAAAAGGTGAAGTACCAGTCATGTTTTGGCCTTTGGCTGACTCTCAGTATGAAATTCCAGAGTTGTTGACAGAAGATTGTATTTATGATATTTATATCAACATGTGGAAAACTCTTTTTCAATTGAAAAATAAAATATTACCTTATGATGAATATTAAAATCATGTCAAGATAATAAAAGGGTTACAATTACAAATTGATTTGGCCTCCTCTCATTTTCTCGATATCTGAAGGATGAAAAGAAACAGAGAGCCCTTCAGAATTCATGCCTTGGATCATTAAGATGATTTCTCCAGTTAATTTCCAATGCCCCATCTGGTATTCATATAATGGGATGGCCTATCCATGGAGCACTACATTTCACCATACTCTCTTGCCAACAAAGCCCACTGAAAATGGTCTCATGCAATGTTATTGCCCATGGCGAGCCACAACCAATTGTCATTGTTTGTAATCAAAGTCTTGCTTAGGAACAGGCTTCAACTAGTTCTTCTCAAAGTTAGGCATACAAAGAACAAGTTGTCGAATTACTTTTGCATCAGGAAAATGGGAATATTGAACAGGCTTTTCATTTTGAGAGAGTGCATAATCAGGTGACAGAAGTGTTAGAAATCATCCATCGTTCATTTGAGCCAGGAGATTTGAGTGGATACAGGTTGATGCATCCAGTCAATTTCCAGACTAAAGTCTGCAAGATCAGGAGAGATATTAAGAAGGTCTTAGATATAGCAGCTTAGGAACCACCCTATCTTACCAGACTGGGGAATCTTTTAACCCAACCCTCAGAATCAATAAATAGGATTTGAGTAGTTGAACATGAATAGCAGGAACAACCCCAGTCCACAGGACTTGAGACTTTTTCAAATCCTCAATCTCTTCCTCAGAGAAAGTCAGTCTTCTCTCCATTAGTGAACATGCCACAAGAGGAATGAAGAGCTGAATTATCAGGATATTCCCTCCAAGTTACGGTTCATCAAGATTTTCCTGAGGGATCAAATCAACAAAAGGCAATTTATTATTAAGGACATGGAAAAAGACACACAGAAATGTTGCTAAAAACGAATGTAAGGCATTATGCCTCGATTAATGTCATCAATGCCATTATTGCTGATCCTCTAGAATATGAGGCTCACTCAGAGGGATCAGATGAAGTGGTCCCTGCTCAAGAAGTTGTACACACAGACACAAATGAAGAAGGTGTGCATACACGAAATCAAAGGATTACTCAGAATCATGGTATTCCTTCAAATAATCAACTTCCCCCTCTCTGAAAAGCATCTAACAAGGGGAAATGAAAGAGTCTGGTTGCATTCCACCCTTCCACTGGAGAAGGCCACTCAATCTAACTAGAGGAAAGATTCATACAACAAGAGGTAGAGATGAAGGAATTAAGGAGGTTGAATGCATAACTACTTCAAGGCATTCTTTATCCTAAGCGTGTTGAAGTCAGTCAGCCAAAGGAATTTGTTGCAGCTACTGAGATGGATCAAGAGTATCCTCCTTTACTAGTACACCCTCACAGGTCTAGTCCTCTAATGTCCCAAAGGCCTTCATTTTTTATTGATTTTTGATAATCCACCTTTCAAGGGGTGAGGTGGAACCCTTACAAGGCCCATAGACGTCAGTATTTCATGGCACGTAGGTCTTAATGGAATTCATTGCCTATAGGCTTCAAACATTACATACAACCCAGACTAACTACTTGGAACTGCTCCTCCCCAGCATCATCATCGTGAAATTAGATCTCCACCTTCGCATGGTTGTTCGGCTAGGCATTCTCGTGCATGCACAGGATTGTCCTGATGACAGGTGTCATACCCTCTCATTCTTGCAATCCGTTTAGCTACTGCTGTGGTAAACTCTCCTTGCTCATCCTCCATGTAGAGCTTGTTCCTTGTAGGTTGTTTGGTTTTCATCTGCACTAAGGTGGACTGAAGGACTGGAGGTGGCCCAAAGGCCTTACTGACTCAAAAGCCTGGGTGGCTCGAAGGCCTTACAGGACTCGTGGACCAAATCGGTGGCCCGAAGGCCCAAACTGGGGAATATTCCCGGCTGCTACAGTGCCAAACAGTACGTGCTACAATAAATGCTACAGTACTGCACATCTCCCAATACATCAACTACTACAGTACTATTACATTACTACTACAGTACCCCAGAAATTCTGCCTCCCCCTAGATTTGATCCCTGGTTGTTTGGATTCACTTACAGAGTGCTTACCATCTGGGCTAAGGCTCATGTGCTAACAGGTCTATTCCTATGGGTGATGCCCAACAATAATCGTTGGTGCTACCGTTAGTTGCAGTACCAGCTACCACATCTGTGCAAACTCCAGTTATTTCACCAGCTCATGTCCAAGGTCAACCAAATGTTTCTCAAAAGTTAATAACTACTATCGATTCATTAACAGCTCGGTTGAAAGATATGGGGGGAAAATGTTCTCTAATTCAACCAGAAAATAGAGCTTACCCTGAATGGGTTGATGCAATTCACCCCCCATCAAATTTTTCAAGTGCCACATTCCTAATATGTAATGGTTCATGAGATCCCGAGCAACAATTAACACATTTTTTTCTTGTTGTGATTCTATGATGAAAACCCCTCAGCAACAAGAGGAAGTTAAGCTTAGGTGTTTTGTACAGTCATTACAAGGACCTACTTTTTTTGGTACACAAGCTTTCAATCCTGGTCAATTACTGGATGGGAAGATCTTCATCAACGATTTCCTCTTCAATTCATCTAAACGTTTCCAAAGACAATAGTTTTTTATCTTACAAATTGTAAGTAAAGGAAGAATGAAAGAGTTTCAGATTTCATTGCTTTCTGGAAGGGGTTAACATATTCCCTAAGCTTAGCACTCCCTCAAGAGGAATTGTTTCCAATCTGTGTGGAAAATTTACGAGATGAGTTTCGCACACAATTGACCCCTGTGAAATACATAGGAGGGTTTCAAGACCTTATAATTCGATTTCTCAGTAGATTGAAGACTCTCTTATGAAGACTAAGGATAAAACTCGTGTAATTCCATCTACTATAGGAAGGAGAATGGGTAAAGCAGAGAATGATACAGTTACGCTTAAACAAGCACTTGTACCTGCTTCTACATCAAAACCTTCTTCTTATCAAAGGGCTCCACCTCCTGAGAATCAACAACAGAGGCCGTTTCGTCATGATGATCAAAGAGATCAAAGACGGAAACAATTTGAGAATCTGAAGAGAAAAGTTTACACTTTCTGAAATGAACAAGTTCCTGGTTAATTCATTTTGGCTCTGGAAAATAATTTGGTTCAATTTCCAAGGCCCAAAAGACTGAACAAGGAAGGAGATGAAGACCGTCTTAACTATTTCCCATTTTATCAGATGTTGGGGCATCCTATTCAGGAGTGTTTTGTCTTCAAATTCCTCCTGAAAAAAATAGTGGACTCAGGACAAGTCAAATTAAAAATTTCCTAATCTCAGGTAGCATGTGTTACTACTAAAAATCTAAAGGAAGAAGGCGAGTGTCAGGAAGTAAAAAAAATTCGCAAGAATATGATGATTGGATGGTCAGGAAAATGATCAACCGAACCCATGCCATTTTGTGAATGCAATTGAAGAAACCAATTTTTTCTTCTACTATGAATGACAAAAAAACCCTATTCATCATAGGGAAAATCCTCTAAGAAACGGCATAACTCAAAGAAAGAGGAATAGTAAGAAGAAAATGAGATCGTGTCAAATCCCAAGTTGTCTTTGACTCTGGAAGATTTTATGCCATCTACTTCAAATCCATGGGCACCGCCCCACCAAATGGCATAGCCTAAACTTGCTAATCAGACAGAGTCTTCATCATAAGAAGAGATGATATTTGGTTCTGTTAATATGATTCACTTAACAGATCCTTATGCCAGTCACAGTTTGAAGCTCGATGAGCCTAAATTCCCTGTATCAAACAGAGGAATTAGAGGGAGTTCTAGAGGTCTAGGATATAGAGGAAGACGAGGATATCCCAAAAGCCACTATTCCAATTCTACCCCTGTTAGAACTGTATATGCAGCAGAAAATTGTGGTAGAGCCCTTCAGTGGGCTCAACAAGAACAAGAAAATTCTTCCACCAATAGCAGATTCAGTTCTGGCACAATTATTCTGAAGGATCGGTTAGAGGTTCCACCTTATTCTTCTCAGCAATTAAATAGACCTATTCGATCTAATTTTCCAAATCCAGGAGTATTTCCAATTCATACCCCGATACAGGAAGCATCTACATCCAAAGAATCAACTTCTAAGGCACCTATAAAACCACATGTTCCTATTGGGAAATGTAGACTTTTGGACCAAAATTATGATGTCTTGAAACATTTGTCCCAAGTGTTGGCCAAGTTATCTGTAACACCCCGAGATTTTATGAAAAATATTATTTTTAACATCATTAATGTCTTGTGTTATATGCTACACAAAAAGGAACTTTCACAATACGCATTCTTGACTTGCCTTGCATTAAACGCAATCGCGACCTTCCTCGATAGCGTGTGTTGTACGCAATATCGAGTTTCACTAAACAACGATATGCTATTAAAATATCATTAAAACTAGTCGTTATGAATAGTAATAACCACTTTTTGAAATTTCGTAAATTTTATTTTTCAAAATGGAATTCATTTTTGGATTCGGAATATCGAAATTAGCTTAGGGAGAAATTTTGGTACATTTCGGATATCTTTCATTTTCTGATAAATAGTGAAAATTACTACATTTTAATTAAAAACAACCTTTTTAATCTAAATCATTAATAGTGATAAATTATTAATTTGAGTGGTTTTAAAGTATAGTTAGAATATATTTTTACAATTTAATACAATGTTAGTCATTGTACGTAATTCTACATTTAAACCAGACATAAACGAGTGTCAATCTTTTGATAGTTATTATCTCTTAAGAACACAATATTTGTTTTGAAGACGGAAATTAATTTTTAAATTAATTAATGAAAATGGTATGTTTTGAATTTGGTAAAATAGACATCATTTTTGAGATTATAATATCAAATATGGCATAGGCCTAATTTTTGGTATTTTTTTGCAAACTTTCAATTTTTGATCAATAGTGAAACCACTAAGTGGTAGTAAAAAAATGAATTTTTCATAAAACATAATTTTACCGCTTCTGTGAGTGGAATTTCAAAAATCTGAGAGACACGGTTGATGTCAGTAAATAAAATGTGGTTCAATGAGATGAAAAAAATTGGTGAATAGTAACTTTTTACTTTTTTTACCACGTTTAAAAGTCAATAGGGTAATTAAGGGTAAAAATGATATTATTATTACCATAACACATGTCCTAATTCTATTGGATGAGTGTAATTCGACCAAAAACAACCTTAGAAATAAAATATGACCATTTAGGCCCACTTTGATTAGATTAGGACATTTATTATTATTTAATTCAAAGAAGAGTTAAAAGAGTTAAAATCAAAGTTTATTTACTAAAACATTTTTAATATAGGGTTATACATAAGATAAATTCGATTGTAAATATTCATTAAAAAGATAATAAGATTTCCTACATAATTATATTTTATTTATAATTTTTATACATTAAATAAAGTAATTTATTTATGACACAATAATGATGTAGTAATTACCATAATAGTAAACAATTATAATAATGGATATTATAAATACCCAAATAAATATAATTTGAGACTTTTTATGAATTAAACTAATTTAATAGGTTAATATGACATGCTATTTTTGATTTAATTAACTTTTTTGGAACTAATAATTCTGTTATGATTTTCACAAAAATCAATTACTAAATAGTGTCAAAATTGACATAAAATAGTTTTTAAAAAAAATATTATATTAGTAATTGTTATTTTATTCCAAAAAATCTAAGGTTCGTCAAAAGGACTTAGATAAGGTTATATATATTAATAATAAACAACTTGAGGTTCTTTTGGCTTCTTATAGTAAGTTTATTAACCTTATAGTATAAGAACACAAGAAGACACGGTAAAAGTAAAATTATTTAACTTAATGTTAAATCTAAATGATAAGGTTAAAATAGGAACCTCAACTTGTCTAAATTCTATTGGATGAGAGGATTTCGACCCATCCCCACCTTAGCTTCGAAATAAATCAATTTGGAGCTACTTATAACCGAATTTGACTTTATAATAAAATAATAGTTTTAGTTATTCCAAAGGTACCCCTCTCCTCCCTTATAAAAGGGCACCTCCTCCCCCTCTTCCTCACACCACTTTGAGCCTTCAAACTCGGCCAAAACCTGCCAATTTAGACTCTCCCCTTCCCTAGAAACATCCTAGAGGTTCTGGTCTTCTTCAAAGACCTATTTTAGTGCACTAAAAGGAGGTCTCAAAGAAGCACTTCAAAGAAGAGGTAATGTCTGTTACCGATTCTTTCAACTTTATTTCTTCTTCCACTTCCTTTTATTAGGTTGTTTCATTATGAACTAATAACATCAGTATCACTCATATACTGATATGTTATTATAAGTATGAAACAACCCTATTTCACCATCTATCCATCCTACAGAAAATGAAATCACCGCGCGTGCGTACGTACGGAATACCGTCTCCACGTCGTGGTGAAATCTATTTTCCACCACCACCTTACTTTGATGGGTATAATGGTGTAAATAATAAATATATATGATTATTTTAAAGTGATATTTATTCTGAAATTGTATACATACACTCCAATACAGTCCCACGATCATGAGAATGATATCATCGCTCGTGCGTACGTACGGACTACCGTCTCCACGATGCGATGAGATTCATTCTCCACTTTAACCATTCATGAATGATTATAAAGTATATATAATAAGTAATAATGAACTATATGACATAATAATGATACTGTATTTATGTGTATATATATGTATTTCATCTACTTATTTCCATTCAACTCAATAAGGAAACGAAAATAGCGTTCATGCGTACGTACGGCCTACCGTCTCCATGAACGGTGTATTTCTTTCCATTTACTGATTTATTATATATATGTATATTATGAATATATATTATATATAAATAATGTTTTATATTATGTAATTAAGTAATCATGATCTAAGTAATCATATGAATAATTACAAGTCAAAACACGGACGACAAATGAAACAATTTTACCCAAAACGCTCTTTAACATGGAATTTACAAAAGAACGTGAAATATAAAGTCATAAGTGAACCATATATGATATAATAACAGTGAGTCTGATTCTGGAATAAGTCAATGACATTATTTAAATCATTATACAGGAGGTTCAGACACATACAAAGCAAATAAGACCTAAGGTAAGGGAAAATCTCACAATCTAAATTTTTATCCGAGATTGTTTATACATCAGAATTTACTGGGGTGTATTTTATCATCCAAATCCATTTTTTTCTCAATATGTAATATTGTTTCCATCCACCTACAATTGTTTAAATCCAATTTTACCCTTCAATGAGTTTTTGGTAAAAGATATGAAAGGAATCTTTTGTCGGTTTTCATACGAGGTACTTTTTGACCTTTCCAACAAAAGTACGAGAAGAATGTTTTTTTTAACTTATACGAAATGAATGGATTTTTAAAACATAATTTCCAAGAAGAATAATTTAAAAGTTTTCATGTTTATTTTTAATCAACTTCTTTTAGTTTAAGATTATATGACATATTAAGAAAGGAAAAATGTTTTTGAAGTAGAAAGGATATTTTCCTCAAGAATGGTGTTCAAGTGTTTTATCAAAATTATTTTCCATCTAAGATAATATAGGGTTTTGTTTCTAGCCCTATTATTACATTGATTTAATTATGTTGGGATGGAATTATTTTTATGAATTCATTTATCTTATATGAATTGTTTTACGATGTCACGATGTTTAAGAATCCCATTTTTATTACATGGGTTATGCAATGATGTATGATTTATGATTATGTGGAACACCTAAGAATGGTATAATTATGAGATGGGTGAGACCTATATATGCCTCCAATGCATTGGTTATAGATTTTATATCTCATGATATAGACCTGGCTGGAATGGTAGGTTATACCAGTTCAGTGAAACAAGACTGAAACAAGGAGTGAACTCGGTTCAAAAATCAACTTTGTCCACTAAGATAGTCTTGGAAATGAGTCTTGACTAATAAGAAATGATTCTCTATGATTATGTGTGTATGCCGCATAGTTTCATGTTTCATGTTATGATTATTGGTATTACATTTCACTACCATGATTTATCCCATGTTATGAAATTATGATCTCTTTTGCAGGGTAATATTTCCAAAATGTTATGTTCTTATGAATATGATGTGATTGATATTTCTTTTGTTTACCCTTACTGGGCATTTGAGCTCACCCTTTTATGTTTTCTTTTCCCCCGGATATAAAGAATGGTTTTAGGTAAGAAAAAAATTGAAAGATCTTTATGGGAGATGTTGAAGATCTTTCACCACGATTAGAAGATTATATTTCGAGTTTCCAATGACACTAAACTATTACGGTCCTTGTGTGTGTGTTTTTGAAATGTACTAAGTATTCCACAAAAGAAATGTAATGTCCATGTACGTTTAGGCATAGGGTCTCTATATTTGGTATTAGTGGAAAGGTTTAGTCAACCTTTGGAAACTAGAATGCGAGAACTTTAGTGAGATCCCTAGAGATATTTCTAAGGTATGTCTAGGGATGTCTCTAAGGATAAGTATAAGTATAGGTTATAGTCCTAGAATTGAATTAACGATCTTAGAATTAAACATAACATATAGATACTGAAGTTACTCCCCCTTTATTATGTTGTTTTCCCTAGCATGAATTTTGCCTCTCACACTATTCTTTTTGGGTTTTAGACGATGGCTGGAACCCGAAGGAACCGTGTTGATCAATGAAATGGAAAATGCAATGATTGTCCTCCTGAACAAACAAATGTTATAGGAGATGGAGTGAAAAATATTATTACTATACTTACACAAGCTATGAATTATTCTGGACTTCCAAATGAGCAAAGAAGGGAACAATATTCTATTGAGTCCTTCATGAGGCAACGTCCACCTTCTTTCAGTGGGTCTTCTGATCCACTTGTTGCTGAACACTGGATCAGTACCACTGAAAATATATTTTCAGTTCTTCAATGTTTTGAAAATGATAAAGACATCTTAGCAGTATATCGTTTGGAAGGTGAAGCTGATCAATGGTGGAATATTATCAATAATACGAGGTGAAGAGATGAAATTGAGTCCATGGAATGGGACGAGTTCAAGAACTTATTTTTCAATAAGTACTTCCCTCATATTCTTCGAACAAAGATGGAGAAGGATTTTCTTGAACTAAAGCGAACGGATGATGAATCTGTTGGTATATACGAAGGGAATTTTACAAGGCTTGCAAGGTATGCATCTAGATTTATCATCCAACCTGAAAGTAAAGTTGATCGATTCTTCAGTGGCTTAAAACCAAATCATCGAAGGGAATTAGCTATAAGAGACTTCAGTAGCTATGAAGAAATTGTGCGTTGTGCTATCAAGGTTGAAATGGAAGTTGGTATTCCTTATCCATCTCATAGTTTTGACAAGAAACGAAAGATGGAGGTCAAGGAGAAATCTCAGAATAATGGTGAAAAGAAGATGAATTTTTCCTTATGCTCAAAGTGTGGAAAGAAGCATGGTGGAGATTGTCTTAAAGGGACAAGTAAATGTTTCAAATGTGGAAAGGAAGGTCATCAGGCATTTGAATGCCGTAGTGATGGGAAGAAGATGTCTAATGATGAAAACAAAGGAAGGTGTACACAGAATGAACCTACTACACTTCAATGCTTCAAGTGCAAGGAAATGGGTCATTAAGCTAATAAATGCACTAATCCAAGGGTTAGTGATGATCGACATGAGCAGCCACTTAAGGCAAAGGAAAAAGGGAAGTCACATGCGATCACCATTGGCGATGTTGAATATGACAACGATGTGGTGGAATGATTAAGTGTTTATGTAATGGGATTCCAAAAAAATGTTGCATACAGTATCGTGGAATATTGGAATATTTATGTATTGGTCTATTGTGGTTTTCAATAATTTTATGGTACCGGTAACCCTGGAAAGTGATTGAGATATTTTTGGAAAAAATATGATATGAGCATAATGAAGGGATAAGGAAAAAATGAAATGTTTGATAGTATTAATGAGCTCATGATTGATATAAGGTCTAAGTGATATCATGGTTTGAGTATATAGAATTTTTAGGATTTTGGTATTTGGAAATTGTTAACTTTTAACTACATACATGTTTTCACTAAGGTTCAATGGGTATTCATTTTTCAAGAGAATACATGATTATGGCCTTTGAATGGTTGGAATGTGACCAACAAGACATATCTTATGATATATGGGGATCAACGATGGTATTAAATCTCTGGTAATCGTTTTCACTATATTATGAGAGTGGACTGCAGTATTATGGATAAGCCTAAAGATTGAAATGGATTATGTTGGAAATAAATTAGTATTGTTTAAGGATAGAAGTTTTTTCAATATTATTGATTGGATGTTATAGTAATATTGTTTTCGAAAAAAGGACAACCTGCAGGACAGGTGACAGCCCATCGCGTCAGACAAGGCTGTGGGAATCGAACCCACAAATGAAGTGCGACTGGCCTTTATCGCCTACCACTGGCCTACAGGAATTCCCTGTTTAGTAGAAACTAGTTTTATTATATTAAACAGTATGATATATGAAGTATAAGTCCATTTTAGGAACCATATATGATTAATCTCACTATAGATCGACTTATGTATATTTAATAACTTTTGCCAACCTTTTGTTTGAGATAGATGGAATGACCCTTCATTTTATCACATGATCTGCTAACACTTCACAAATAACAAATTCAACTTCATTTATTTAAGAGATGATGTTGAAATTGTTCAAGGCACGAACAACGGTGAGATTGTATAAAAATAAATTAAGTATTTATTCTAATTCAAATTCTTCAACTTTAGGGAAATGATCTTGAGAACCAAAAAAATGTTGTCCTAGTGATCTTATATCTGATGAATCCGATGGTACCTTATAACATCACAAATTTATGGCTTTGTGATTTCTGGATTTTCTATAGCCATGTTCTCTACCACTCTCCACCAGAACGTGATGGTTAGATTTCTCTTCCATATCCATATTTTCACCTATGTGGAAACCCAGTGATTAGTTTATTTGGGTAACCGTTACGTTTCATACTTTTGTTTTTAAATATTGGTTTTGGAATTTCTTTTTTATGATGTGGGTTTCTATCAAAGAAACTTTCGAATAGTAAACCATTTATAACTCCGACAAATTTCGAGGGCGAAATTCATTTTAAGGGGGGTAAAATGTAACACCCCGAGATTTTATGAAAAATATTCTTTTTAATTTCATTAATTTCTTATGTTGTACGCTACACCAAAAGGATCTTTCAAAACATGCATCCTTGACTTGCCTTGCATTAAACTCAATCGCGACCTTCCTTGATAGCGTGTGTAGTACGCAATACCGAGTTTCACTAAACAACGATATGCTATTAAAATATTATTTAAACTAGCTGTTATGAATAGTAATAACCACTTTTTGAAATTTTGTAAATTTTATTTTTCAAAATGGACTTCATTTTTGGATTCGGAATATCGAAATTAGCTTAGGGTGAAATTTTGGTACATTTCGGATAACTTTCATTTTCTGATGAATAGTGAAAATTACTAAATTTTAATTAAAAACAACCTTTTTAATCGAAATAATTAATAGTGATAAATTATTAATTTCAGTGGTTTTAAAGTATATTTAGAATATATTTTTACAATTTAATACAATGTTGGTTATTGTATGTAATTCAACATTTAAACCAGACATAAACAAGTGTCAATCTTTTGATAGTTATTATCTTTTAAGAACACGCTATTTGTTTTGACGACGGGAATTAATTTTTAAATTAATTAATGCAACTGATATGTTTTGAATTTGGTAAAATAGACATCATTTTTGAGATCATAATATCAAATATATCTTAGGCCTAATTTTTGGTATTTTTCTAGAAACTTTCATTTTTTGATGAATAGTGAAACCGCTAAGTGGTAGTAAAAAAAATGAATTTTTCATAAAAATTAATTTTACCGCTTCTGTGAGTGGAATTTCAATAATCCGATAGACACGGTTTATGTTAGTAAGTAAAATTTGGTTCAATGAGATGAAAATAATTTTTGGTGAATAGTATCTTTTTACTTTTTTTTACCACGATTAAAAGTAAATAGGGTAATTAAGGGTAAAAATGATATTATTATTACCCTAAAACATGTCCTAATTCTATTGGATAAGTGTAATTTGACCAAAAAAACCTTAGGAATAATCTATGACCATTTAGGCCCACTTGGATTAGAATAGGACATTTATTATTATTTAATTCAAAGAAGAGTTAAAAGAGTTAAAATCAAAGTTTATTTACTAAAAAAAATTTAATATAGGGTTATACAAAAGATAAATTCGATTGTAAGTATTAATTAGAAAGCTAATACGATTTCCTACATAATTATATTTTATTTCAAATTTTTAGACATTAAATAATGTAATTTATTTATGACACAATGATGATGCAGTAATTACCATAATAGTAAAAAATTATAATAATGGATATTATAAATACCCAAATATATATAATTTGAGACTTTTTATGAATTAAACTAATTTGATAGGTTAATATGACATGTTAGTATTGATTTAAGTAACTTTCTTGGAACTAATCATTCTGTTATGATTTTCACAAAAATCAATTACTAAATAGTGTCAATATTGACATAAAATAGTTTTTAAAACAAATATTATATTAGTAATTGTTATTTATTCCTAAAAATCTAGGGTTCGGCAAATGACATAGATAAGGTTATATATATTAATAATAAACAACTTGGGGTTCGTTTTGCTTCTTATAGTAAGTTTATTAACCTTATAGTATAAGAACACAAGAAGACACGGTAAAAGTAAAATTATTTAACTTAATTTTAAATCTAAATGATAACGTTAAAATAGGAACCTATAATTGTCTAAATTCAACTGGATGAGAGGCGTTCGACCCATCCCCGCCTTATCTTCGAAATAAATCAATTTGGAGCTATTTATAACCAAATTTGACTTTATAATAAAATAATAGTTTTAGTTATTCCAAAGGTACCCCTCTCCTCCCTTATAAAAGGGCACCTCCTCCCCCTCTTCCTCACACCACATTGAGCCTTCATGCTCGGCCAACCCCTTCCAATTTCTCCTATCCACTTCCCTAGAAACATCCTAGAGGTTCTGGTTTTCTTCAAAGACCTATTTTAGTGCCCTAAAAGGAGGTCTCAAAGAAGCACTTCAAAGAAGAGGTAATGTCTGTTACCGATTATTTCAACTTTATTTCTTCTTCCACTTTTTCTTCTTAGGTTGTTTCATTATGAACTAATAAAATCAGTATCAATCATATACTGATATGTTATTATAAGTATGAAACAACCCTATTTCACCATCTATCCATCCTACGGAAAATGAAATCACCGTGCGTGCGTACGTACGGAATACCGTCTCCATGTCGTGGTGAAATCTATTTTCCACCACCACCTTACATGGATGGGTATAATGATGTAAATAAAAACTATATATGATTATTTTAAAGTGATATTTATTCTGAAATAGTATACATACACTCCAATACAGTCCCACGATCATGAGAACGATATCATCGCTCGTGCGTACGTACGGACTACCGTCTCCATGACGCGATGAGATTCATTCTCCACTTTAACCATTCATTAATGATTATAATGTATATATAATAAGTAATAATGAACTATATAATGTAATAATTATACTGGATTTATGTGTATATATATGTATGTCATCTACTTAATTCCATTCAACTCAATAAGGAAACGAAAACAGCGTTCATGCGTACGTACGGCCCACCGTCTCCATGAACGGTGTATTTCTTTCCATTTACTGATTTATTATATATATGTATATTATGAATATATATTATATATAAATCATGTTTTATATTATGTAATTAAGTAATCATGATCTAAGTAATCATATGAATAATTACAAGTCAAAACACGGACGACAAATGAAATAATTTTACCCAAAATGCTCTTTAACATGGAATTTACAAAAGAAAGGGTAATATAAAGTCATAATTGAACCATATATGATATCATAAAAATGATTACGATTCTGGAATAAGTCAACGACATTATTTAAATCATTATACAAGAGTTTCAGACACTTACGAAGCAAATCGGACCTAATGTAAGGGAAAATCTCGCAATCTCAATTTTTATCTGAGATTGTTTATAATTCAGAATTTACTAAGGTGTATTTTATCATCCAAATCCATGTTTTCTCAATATTTAATATTGATTCCATCCACCTACAATTGTTTAAATACAATTTTACCCTTTGATGAGATTTTAGTAAAAGATATGAAAGGAATCTTTTGTTGTTTTTCGTACGAGGTACTTTTTGACTTTTCCGACAAAAGTATGAGAAGAATGTTTTTTTAACTTATACTGCATGAATGGATTTTTAAAACATTATTTCCAAGAAGCTTCATTTACAAGTTTTCATGTTTATTTTTAATCAATTTCTTTTAGTTTAAAATTGTATGACATGTTAAGAAAGGAAAAATGTTTTTGAAGTAGAAAGGATATTTTCTTCAAGAATGGTGTTCAAGTGTTTTATCAAAATTATTTTCCATCTAAGATAATATAGGGTTCTATTTCTATCCCTATTATTACATTTATTTGATTATGTTGGGATGGAATTATTTTTATGAATTCATTTATCTTATATGAATTGTTTTATGATGTCACGATGTTTAAGAATCCCATTTTTATTACATGGGTTATGCAATGATGTATGATTTATGATTTTGTGGCACACATAAGAATAGTATCATTATGATATGGGTGGGACCTATATCTCCCTCCAATACATTGGATAAAGATTTTATATCTCATGAGATAGACATGGCTGGAATGGTAGGTTATACCGATTCAGTGAAACAAGACTGAAATGAGGAGTGAACTCGGTTCAGAAATGGACTTTGTCCACTAAGATAGTCTTGAAAATGAGTATTGAATAATAATAAATGATTCTCTATGATTATGTGTGTATGCCACAAAGTTTCATGTTTTATGTTATGATTATTTGGATTATATTTCACTACCATGATTTATCGCATGTTATGAAATTATGATCTCTTTTGCAGCGTAATATTTCCAAAATGTTATGTTCTTATGAATTGATATTTCTTTTGTTTACCATTACTGAGCATTTGTGCTCACCCTTTTATGTTTTATTTTCCCCAGGATATAAAGACTGGTTTTAGGTAAGAAAAAAATGGAAGATCTTTATGGGAGATGTTGAAGATCTTTCACCACGATTAGAAGATTATATTCCGAGCTTCCAAAGACACTAAACTATTATGGTCCGTGTGTGTGTGTTTTTGTAATTTACTAAGTATTCCGGAAAAGTAATGTAATTTCCATGTACGTTCTGGCTTAGGGTCTCTACATTATCAATTCTAGATGCATTGAATTTATCAAAGGATATTCGGGAGGCACTCATTGTGGCTTTTTCAAGTCCTGAGGAATTCGAAATTGAAATTGTTGTGGCTAAAATCTGCCATGTTGAGAATGGTCCTATAGAATTCCATGCAGTGATATCTTTTACAGATGAAGATGATGATGATGTCGTGCATTGACATATTAATCCTTTTTACTTATCTGGAATGTTCAATAGTGTGGACATCGTAAGAGCTTTGATTTTTTGACAAAAAAAAGACGGATCCATTAATGATGGAGATCAGCAGAAATACAAGTGCATAACCACGATGGAAAATGATTGAACCAGAGCACATCCTCATAGGGAGGGCCAATGCCTGCCATCTTGTGAGCGGCTTCGTTCGCTTCCCTTTTAATAAATGAGAAATTGCAGGAATTGAAGCCTTGTCTCCGCGAATGAATACACCGGATAATGGGACCGAAAGGTTGAAGCCCGCCGTCAGTGAGATTGATGGCATTGATTACAGTGAGACAGTCGGATTCGATGTGAATGGAGTCCCAACCGCAATCTTTTGCGAAGTTTAATCCAGCAAGGATGGCGGCGGCCTCCGCGACTGAGGGCTCCCAAAGTGCATGACGTGCTTCGTATTTGGCAGCGATGAGATTTCCCAGGTTGTCCCGGGCCAGTAAACCTAGACAACTGGGCCATCCTTAGGGAGAGAGGCATCCACATTGATCTTAATAATCCCTTCCGGTGGGGGGCACCAATGTTGGGGAAGAGGAGGGTGGGTGGAAAGTCTTTGTTGTTCAGGGTGGTTCTGCCAAACCGCAATCCATGACAATGCCCGGTCAATCCAAAACCTGGGGGTCCTCCGGAAATGATTGAAGATGGCCTCGTTCCGCCTATTCCAGATAATCCAAGCCACAATGCACAGGGCGCCAACGTTAGCCGGCGAAAAGGAGGAGCACCATCGCATCAGGAGAGCTGTGAGATCTGAGGCGGGGTCCGGGAACAGCTCTAAAGTTGATCCCCAGCCATTCCAAATCTCCTGAGCCCCGGGACATTGAACAAGGGCATGGAAAGGGGATTCAGTCACAGAAGGGCAGAAAGGACAAGAGTTGTCGTCTGAAAAGTGTCTGTAGACAAGGAGGCTCTTAGTTGGGAGGATACCAGTACACACCTGCCACCAGAAAAAGCGAACTTTAGGGGGAACATAAAGCTTCCAAATTGATGTCCAGGGCCTCGCATCTCCTTCTGAAATCTGAGCAGAAAGAGCTCGCCGGTAGCCAGCTTTCACTGTATACTCACCTGAGCTGTCGTTTGTCCAGTAGAGATGATCTGGCCCTGCGTCTGACACACAGGGAATACTCAGAATAAGTCTCCTATCCCTCTCATTAAACCAGGAGTAGATTTTTTCCAGACACCATCCCGCCCCTTGATCATCAAAAAGACAACAGACTGTGGCATGTTAGGATCCGGGATAAACAGGGGATGACGCCTTCGTGTCTGTCTGATCAACAAGCCAAGGATCGGTCCAAATCTTGACCGTAGAACCATTCCCAATCCTCCAGCCTAGCCCTTTCCTCAGTAGATTACGACCGCCCCAAATGCTTCTCCAGATAAAACTGGGTCGATAGCCAAGATGGGAATCCATAAAATCCTTATGTGGGAAATATTTAGCCCGGAGAACACGCGTGCATAGGGATGATGGGTTATTTATCATACGCCAACCTTGTTTAGCCAGCAAAGCATCATTAAACAGAGAAAGGTCCCGGAAGCCCATTCCGCCTTCAGATTTAGGTTGACAGAGAGCAGACCAGGCGATCCAATGGACTTTATTTTTTCCGTCCTTTCGTCCCCACCAAAAGTTAGATGTACTGGATTGAATCTTTGAAAGCACCACATCAGGGAGTTTAAAAATAGACATCAAATAGCTGGGGACAGATTGAAGTGCCGCCTTGATGAGGATTTCCTTGCCGGCCTTGGAGATTTTTTTAGGGGTCCAGCCTTGTATTTTTCTTTCAATTCGATCCACAATAGCTGAACAGATTTCTTTCTTTGATCGTCCAACCACCGTTGGGAGCCCAAGATACTTCTGGTGCTTATCGACCCCAGGGATGCGTGCTAAAGAGCAGAGATCTTCTCTTTTTGGCTGGGGAACTCCAGAGCTGAAAGAAATTTCTGATTTACTCTGATTGATCATTTGTCCTGAAGCCCGTTCATACTGTTGAATCACCTGGCAGATTGCAGTACACTCATTAGGGGTAGCTCGAGAAAAAAGAAGGCAATCATCAGCGAAGAAGAGGTGGGATATCGGGGGGCCCTTGCGACACGCTTTCTCCCCATGGATAATGGAAAGCGAGGCTGCCCTGGAGAGGAGGTTAGAAAAAACATCAGCCACTAAAATAAAAAGGAAGGGTGAAAGAGGGTCTCCCTGGCGAAGCCCACGGGATGGGGAGAAGCCTCGGGTGAGCACCCCGTTGACATTAATGCAAAAGGAAACTGACGAGACGCATTGCATGATCATGGCAATCCATTTGGTGCAGAAACCCATCTTGAGCATCACATATTCGAGGAAGTTCCATTCCACTCTATCATAGGCCTTAGCCATATCCAATTTCCACGCCATGATCCCTCTCTTCGCTCGTGTACGCGTTTTCATGGAGTGGAAAATTTCATGAGCAATAATGGCATTATCAGTGATTAACCTTTTTGCCACAAAAGCGCTTTGGTTCTCTGAAATGACGTCGGGTAGCCAAGGCCGCAACCGATTCGCCAGGATCTTCGAGAAGATCTTATACGAGACATTGCACAGGCTGATCGGTCGAAAGTCCGAGACCCCTTGCGGAGTTTTCATCTTGGGAATGAGAGTAAGAATAGTTTCATTAAGAGAAGACAGGTCCGTTTTCCCCGCCCAAATATCCCGCATTAAATTGCAAATGTCTGGACCGATGATGTGCCAGTAATTCTTGAAAAAGAGAGCGTGGAATCTGTCTGGTCCCGGGGCTTTCGTAGAGTGGATTTGCTTTAAGGTCTTAAGAGTCTCGTCATTCGTCACATCATTAGAAAAGTGTCTGTTCATATCGTCAGAAATCACAGGTTTGATGCAGTCCTCAATCTCGGGAGAGATGTAAGAATGGCCTACCGAGAAGAGTTTCTGAAAATGGCTCAAGAAAGCTTCTTGGATTCCCCCTGTGTCTGACACTTTACTACCATCTGAATTACGAATGCCAGAAATAAAGTTTTTCCGGCGTCTTGCTGAAGCCTTCTGGTGGAAATAACAGGTATTAGCATCCCCTTCTGCTATATGAATATCACGCGCTCGCATAGCCCAAAAACCTTCCTTATTGCGCAGGGCAACATCCAGCTCTCGTTGGGTTTCACTTATTTTGGAGAGAATGCTGCTAGACGGGGGTTTGCTAAGAAGATAGCCAATCTTCCTTTCAAGGAAATTGCATTTCCGGTCCGGATGACGGAATTTAGAGTAGCTCCATGTCTTCAGATCAGATGCTACTCGGCGAAGGTTGGTTCTCGGATCCGCTTGCCCCGTCTTCCAGCCTGAACGGATAACCGCCTCGCACTCGGGGTCATTTGACCAGAAGCTTTCGAATCTGAATGGTTTCCTGGAACTAGTAACGTGCTCATTATGGGTACAGTTAATGACAATTGGGCAGTGATCCGAGCAGTTGAACGAGAGATGTCTGATATGGTACATTTTAAAGAGGCTCATCCAGTCCATTGAGCCAAAGAATCTATCCAGACGTTCAGCGATTCGAGTTCCATCATATCTGCCTCGGAACCATGTAAAGGGATTACCCGTGTAACCCAGGTCCATTAGCTCTGCCTTAAGGATCGCATCATTAAAATCAGACATAGACGTGGAGGAGCGCATAGCTCCACCAATTTTTTCCTTCTGGAAAAGGATCTCGTTAAAGTCCCCTCCAAACAGAATGGGGCTTGGCAGATCACGACGAAGTTTGCAAAGAAGATCCCAAGATTTCCACTTTTCAGTCTGGGAGGGCCAGCCATAGAAGCCCACAAACGTCCAGGTGGGGTTGTGGGGATCACCAATGGAAGCAGCCACATGGCGCTGGGAAAAAGACAGGAGCCTAACATCGATATTATCCTTCCAGAGCAGACACAATCCCCCTGAGTGACCCTGTCGGGGGACCGGGAAACAACCCTGGAAACCGCACTTTAGGGCAATATGTGTGATGTCCTTTATCTCCTTCTACATTGATGTTACAAGGATATGATAAAAATGAACAAGAACCACTAGGAATGATTACAATCAAACCTCAGTATGGAGACCTTGTATCCAATTCAAATTTCATGGTTGTTGATCACGATACAGCCTTCAACGTTTTTCTTGGAAGACCTTGGCTACATCAACATACGACTATCCCTTCATCATACCATCAATACCTCAAATATTTTTTCGATGGTCAAATTGGGACATTGTATGGTGATAAAACCCCCTTCAAAACATGTGAATCTCAATACATTGTGGCTGAATTTTATCACATAAAGGGTAAAGTGAAATCCACAACAAGGGAGGTTACCAAAGTTAATGCTCTATATGGTTTCGAAAAGATTCCAATAAACCAATTCACACATGTGAGTACAGATTATGTGTTTCTTATCAGTAAAATTGATAGGATAGACCCAAATCCAAGTACTCTTATGGAAAATTCCATAATGTCAATTATGAAAATAAATCTAGACAGCATGGGAGAAAGTGGTGATTCACCAAGAAATAATGAAAGCTCAAATGGAGATATCTTCTTTTCAACTGCTGAAATCCGGAAATCCTTAATTTTCCAACAAGGCCATAAAAATTTATAGAAATGTCATAGGTGAATGATGATGTCAATTCTCAATCCATCATCTCCTATTTATTACCCATGTAAGACCCTTCATCATTAATAGGGTCAGAAATGGAAGCCAATTCTTCAAGATGTTCAAATTTTAACATCAATCCGGATCATGGAAATTTTGATTCATCATCATCTATGCAAGTAGATGCAGAAGAGATAACACATATTGAAGAAGAAGAGGAAGATCTCAGAGATGCTCCTCCAGCATTTGAAGAGGGTATATCTACCACTATGGATGAACTCACAGAAATAAATATGGGTATAAAAGAAGTTCCACGCCCCACATTAATTAGTGAGACCATGACTCTTGAAGAGCAAGAAATTTATATTTCATTTGTAAACCAAAATAGAGGTATTTGTTTTTGTAATTATACAGAAATTCCAGGTCTTGATCCTGATGTTCCTACTCATCGTTAGGGTTTTCCAGAAGAACATCGAGGATTCAAACAAGCTGCAAGAAGAACACACCCAACTTATGCTTCCAAAATTGAAGTTAAAGTGGATAATCTTTTCAAATATATCTTCATCAGAGAAGTTCAACATCCCAAATGGTTGGCTAATATTGTACCTATGAAAAAGAAGAACGAACAAATTAGAGTTTTCATTGATTTCAGAGATCTTAATCGGCATTGTCCTAAGGATTATTTTCCAATTCTGATAACAAAACTCTTAATTGATGCAACAAATAGATATGAAGTAATTTACTTCAAGGATGGATATCCAGGATATAATCAAATCTTAATGGCTCCAGAAGATGAGGAATCTATAGCCTTCAGGGCCCCTAAGGGTGTGTTTTTCTATCAGGTAATGCCCTTTGGTCTGAGGAATGTGGGCGCAACATATCAGTGTGCCATTCACTGTATCTTCAAACCCTTTTTAGGAAAATTTGTTGAATGTTATGTGGACTATTTGGTGGTTAAATCCAGGAAACATTCTAATCACTTGGATTATTTGGAATTCATATTCCACAAACATCGGCAACATAATTTGAAGATGAACCCCTTAAAATGTTCTTCTGGGGTAACCTCAAGAAAATTTCTTGGCTTTGTTGTACGCCATCATGGTATCAAAGTCGATCCTGAGAAGACAAAGTCAATCCTTGGTATGTCACCTCCTCAAAATTTGAAATAATTTAGATGACTTCCGGGACACTTGGCCTATATTCATTTTTTCATCGCCAATTTGGCAGGCAAAAGTTTACCCTTCACCAAATTGATGAAGAAGGTAGTCACTTACCAGCAGACTGAAGAATGTCAAGATGCATTCAATACTCTCGAGAAATATCTCTTGAGTCCACCAATATTAATGTCACCTGTTGAAGAAATACCACTTATTCTTTATGTGACAGCTTTAGAGCAATCATTGCATGCCTTTCTTGCCCATATGAATGATTCTAGGAACGAAAACAACCTTTACTATCTCAGTCGGACTATGATTGAAGCAGAAACCCGATATTCTAGTATTGAGAAGTGATGCCTAGCATTAATATTTGCAGTTCATAAATTGAGACACTGCCTGAAACATCACAAGGTCCAATTGGTATCTTGCAATAACCCACTCAAATTTATCCTTAGTCGTCTAATGCTTACAGGATGTCTAGAAAGGTGGGCAGTTATTTTGAAGCAATTTGATATCGAGTATGTGTCTCAAAAGGCAATAAAGGGCCAAGCTCTGCCTGATTTCCTTACGGAACACCCTTCAGCAGAAGATACATCTTTAGATATTAAATATCCTGATGAAGAAGTCTTTTCTATTCAAGACAATCCTCAAACATAGGAAATGTACATTGATGGAGCTTCTAGAAGTCCAATGGGGAAGAAAATGGAAGATCGTGAATTCAACAATGTTGGGTTATGAATCATGATTATTTCCCTGGAAAAAGTCATGCTACCCTATTATTTATTATTGTGGGAAGGCGGTACAAATAATGAAGCATAATATCAAGATCTCATATTAGGATTAGAGTTGGCACTTCAAGCACAAGTGAATCACTTAAAGGTAGAAGGTGATTCAGACCTAGTAATCAAACAAGTCAATGGGGATTATGCAATCAGAAAAGAAGAACCAATCCCTTTGTATGATTACGTCAGAGATTTAAGGGTAGAATTTATAGCATCCCACCTTTTTATAACATAAAATTCCATTACATTACACAACTCTGAGGATGTTTAAGGTTTAGTGTCCTGGAAACCAGGAACATAATACATGAAAACAACAAGAAAAATTCTTCTTAAATACTTTAAAGGCTTCTCCGGAAGTTCATCCTAGGTTCATTGCTGCATCTCATAACCTGGGGACACACATCAAAAGAAGGGATGAGGAGAAGGCTCAGTAAGGGAAATAAGAGAAACATTTTACATGCGAACTTGAGATACTTCAATAAGGTCATGACAAGAACATTAAGGCATGAAAAGAAATCATGAGGCATATCATAATAGAAAAAACATTTTTCATAACTTGAAGATGTGGCTGAAACATTTAATATAGACAATCATGAACATATCACCAAGTTCCATCCCCAAGGTGTCATTTGAAAATTACCATGGTTATTCACCAAGGTATCATGAAAATTGTAATCTCTAGTGGTTACATCATTACCAAATGCATTGGAGCTATATTAGGGCGCACCCTTAAATTAGAATTTATTATCATGTGAGCCACATATATCATCATAAATAATTTCCTAGGAAACCCATATATCATAAAAGAAATGGGTTTCATTTCATAATCATAGCGTTTTAAAAACTTCTTTAAAGACATGATCTTAATGTCACTTTAAACCCACGGAAAGGGAAAGCGGGTTTCATGTATGTAAATCCCAGAATTTGAAATAGAAAATTTTGGTATATATGTGAATACCCATATAGAATAGGGAGCTTTGAGTATTCACTTAAAAATAAAGAACTTTAGAAAAAGAGAGAGACATTTTGAGACGAAAATTTTGCAGCTTAACGGCTATGTTACAGGGTTTTAGAAAACATTTAAAAGAGAGGGGACATGGTTCAAACATTCATAAATGACCCATAAAACAGTATAGGGACAGATTATAAGAGATTTATGAAAATGGTAATGAAATTTGAAAATATACCATATGAAATGAAGAACATGAAAGGAAGACAAAATAATATTTCTCTTATGAAAATTCTGCAGCCTAACGGCGTCACATAAACTTCAACCAAAAATGAATTGATGAGATAAAATAGGGTCTCTAATCATATGAAAATAAAATATCAGTATGATACATATAGATGTCATACCCCAACATAATAAAAAGGATCTTTCAAGACTTTAAATGGAATTAGAACTTTGAAAAAGGGAGAAAGGTGCAAGGACGACTTAAAATTTAGATGCCAAACGACGCCACTTAAACTTCAAAATACTGAATTGAAGAGATCAAATGGGGTCTCTCATCATATGGTCATAAAATATAAGTATGATATATATAGAGATCATACCCCAACATGACAAAAAGGAACTTGAAATAATTTACATGAAAGTAGAACTTCAAAACAAAAAGGGTGAAGAACCACTTAAAAAATTTGGCAGCCTAACGACACCACTTAAAACTTCAAAATACTGAATTGAAGAGATCAAATGGGGTCTCTCATCATATGATAATAAAAGATAAGTATTATAAATTTAAAGATCATACCCCAACATAATAAAAAGAAACTTGAAATACTTTACATGAAAATAGATCTTGAAAAATGAGAAGGGAGGAAGAATCCGTTACAAAAATTTCGGCAGCCTAACGGCACCACTTAAAACTTCATAAAACGAAATAATGAGAGTAAGAGGGGATCTCTAATTATGTTAACATGAAAAGGGAAGTAAGAGGAGTATAAAATAACACCCTTTAACATAGGAACATGGAGCATAAAAGAAATTACATAAAAGAGATTACTTGAAAAGAAGGAGAGAGGTCGGATCCCTTACCTTAAAATTAAACTCTTAAAACTAAAAGGTTGGGACCTTGAGGGATTGGGGGCACCTTGGGAGAACTCCTTGGGAGGTAATGAGACCATAAAATTGTTGGGCGAGAGTGGGGAGTCGAATGGATGAGAGGATGGCTTGGTATTTATAGGGAAAGTGAGGGGAACATGCATTAATGGTCAAGGGACACCTCATTAGTGGTTTTGGAAAAACCATGGGATTTCCCATGGTATTTGCCCATGGTATTGGCCACATGGGACACCTCATACCTTACCTTACTATTCATAAGTCTAACATATTGATTACATACTTAATACATCATTTAATGATGTCATTTAACACCCGTAACTTAAAAACTGTATTTTCACTATTCATCGAAAATTCAACTTTCTCAGAATAATCCCAAAATTTCACCTTGACCAAATATCAATCCTCTGATTTCAAAAATGAACTCCATTTTATAAAAATAATTTTCTAAATATTTTTAATTTATTTTTTTAAAATAAATAGACTATCCACTAAAAATTCATTTTTTTCAGAAAAATCCCCAAAAATTACCTTAACTTAATATCGATGCTCTGAGTTCACAAATGAAGTCCATTTTATGAAAATATTTTTCAAAATATTTTTAATTAAATTTTTAATTAAAAAAAACTATTCATCCGAACAAACTAATACTTGAACAATAATATATGAAACCGTTATTTACCAGTTTTATTGAATCACATTACTTAGTCTAGGTGTCTAAATTATATTAAAACTTTCTTTGAACGAAATTACTAATCCATTTGGTCACATTACTAATCCTAATCATAAAATCACTATTCATAATTTACTATTCATCAATAAATCAAGTTGATCTTATTAGACTCTAAACTTCGTACTGAACATAATTGTAGAAGGCCATTTTTCGAAAATCATTACAAATTTTTATTTATTTAAGGTTTACATAAACATTTTTAAAATATCTTATTTCTAAAATTCATCAAAAATATGCATACTATATTTATCCGGTCATTTGAAAATTAATAAACTTCATCAAAAGAAGAAATCCCAATTTTTATTTAAAACAAAGGATTACACAAGGTAGTTTCGGTCTCCTTACATATCCTTTTATCACACTAGCATATGACCTAAGTGTAAGGTGTGCTAAGGTGAGTGAATCTGAGGGAGGCTCGACCAACATCGCACGAGTAATAATTTCTATCAGTTTGAACTTCTCGCGAAGGCGATCCTGTTCTAGCTTCAGACGATGAAGTTCAGCTTTGGTTTGGTCCAGAGCAAAGCCCAATGGTGCTAACTTCTTCCCAAGTTCTGTTAGATGGGCATTGATCGGTCCAAGACTAATGGGTGAGGCCATCGAATCATCTTTCTATATTAATAAACCAAGATTACTTGTATTTAGAGACAATAATCGAAATTTTTAGTTTACAGCGGTCATATTGACCAATGGTCAAATAACGGTCAAAACCCAACAGTCTCATTTTATTTATACTCATGTTATCAAATGAAACATTTTTGTTGAGTACAAAAATAAAATAAAATAACACCTAAAATTAGGAAACAAGATTTATTCAAAATTTCGGGTCATTACAATCTTCCCCCCTTAAGAAATTGCGTCCTCTCAATTTTTAAAATTGGGTTTTGAAATTTCATTGAAAGTCCCACATCGGAAAAGGAGTCAGTAAAACTATGACTTTAAAAGAATGAAAGGGAAGTACAAAGACCACATGAGATAACCCACACTAGGATTACTTGTAGGAAAACATGGACATGGAAGAAAAACAAATGGTCAAGTTCTGAGGGAGAGTGATAGAAAACATGATTATGAGAAAGTTAACCATAAAAAAATCCCAAACATATGATGTGTGTAAATGGTCTTTGGTTACCTAGTAGGAAACGTAAACCGACAACATTTTTGTTTTACATTCCTTATCATAATTTTGAGGAATTCATTTACTACATAGAACAAAAACATAAGAAAATATACCTACCTTCAAGTTGAGTTTCATCCTTTAATAAGTCTCTACCAAAACTAATATTTTCTCCAAATGATGAGAATTCAAAAACACTTTTTCTCATAAAAAGCACAAGAATCATCTTCTAAATAATCACATAATCCACAAAAGATTAACTATCTATTTCTTCTATCATTAAACATTATCCCAAAAATAGAAATTTTAAGGTAAAACAACTCTTCAAAAAGAAATAATCCCATAGGAAGGGAAAATACTTTTAAAACTTCAAAGTTCCATGGTACTACCCAAATTTCATCATAGACCATTCCATAAATAACGGTCCTTAAAATTCCTCAAAATAAACCAAACTAAGATTTAAACCCAAATAAAAGAACGATTTGATAACATAGTCTTCCAAAACAACTTCATTGTTCATCTCCAGACAACATCAACCACCCCTAACATCTTATAACAAAAGTAGCTAACCTAAAAATATTTTACCCAAGATAGGTTAATCATTTCCATAAGTAACCTAAATTACAATAAGTTCACCTTAAATTCATCGATTCTTCAAAATATAATTCAAACTTACTCCTCAATCAAAATACCATAGTAATATATTTACCTCGATCAAATAGGGTCCCCAAAATATTGAACGTCTTCCAAAATAATAATCATCTTTTAATCCACTAATAATCTTTGTCATATTAATACGACAATCATCGCATTTATTATCACATTGGTTTTTGGGACATGTTCTTCCATTTCCCACCATTAACTAAGAAGAGAAAGAATAATTAGGGGCTTAAATACTTAGCCAATACTCATGAAAAGGAAGTTAAAGAAAATAAGGATAACTTGTTGAAGAAAAGTGTACCCTAACTTGTGATCCCCTAGGTTTCAAACTAGGTTATCCATGATCATATATTCTTATTTGAATCTTTATTTTATTTTATCATTGTTCCTTTAATAATGGTTCATACTAAGCTTATGAATTTACCAAAGCATATCCCCCGGGAGTGTCGTAACCAGGAGTGCAGCAAGGCCCGTTGTCGTGTACCAGTTCCCGTTCGAGTCTAGCTCAAAGCAGTATTTTCGTGTTTTACCCCTATGTACATCTGTGACAGAGCCACCTCTACCTACTCGTATCCAGACAGGGATGTATTTTCTTGGCAACCCCTTACTCAATACTCACCAAAATACCAGGAAGATTTCCTATATTTAAACTTTTCTATAGGGTTCTTCCTAGAGTTTTCATATCCTAATTTCTACAAATAACTAAACCATCCTTTGATACTAACTATAGCATCCCGCCTTTTTATAACATAAACTTCCATTAAATTACACACCACTGAGGATCTTTAAGGTTTAGTGTCTTGGAAACCAGGAACATAATACATGAAAACAACAAAAAACATTCTTCTTAAACACTTGAAAGGCTTATCCTTACATTCATCCTAGGTTCATTACTGCATCTCATAACCGGGGGACATACATCAAAAGAAGGGGTGATCAGAAGGCCCAGTAAGGGAAACAATAGGAACATTTTACATGTGAACTTGAGAGAATTCAATAAGGTCATGAAAAGATCATTAAGGAATGAGAAGAAATCATGAGGCATATCATAATAAATATAACATTTTTCATAACTTGAAGATGTGGCTGAAACATTTAATATAGACAATCATGAACATATCACCAAGGTCCATCCTCAAGATGTCATTTGAAATTTACCAAGGTTATTCACCAAGGTATCGTGAAAATTGTAATCTCTAGTGGTTACATCATTACCCAATGCAATGGAGCGCTATCAGGGCGCACCCTAAAATTTGCCTTTATTATCATGTGATCCACGTATATTATCATAAATCATTTCATAGGCAACCCATATATCATAAATGAAATGGGTTTCATTTCATAATCATAACGTTTTAAAAACTGGTTTAAAGATATGATCTTAATGTCACTTTAAACCCACGGAAAGGGAATGCGGGTTTCATGTATGTAAATCCCAGAATTTAAAATTGAAAATTTTGGTATATATGTTAATACCCATATAGAAGATGGAGCTTTGAGTATTCACTAAAAAAAATGAACTTTAGAAAAAGGGAGAGCCATTTTGAGAGGAAAATTATGCAGCATAACGGCTATGTTACAGGGTTTTCGAAAACATTGAAATGAGAGTGAACATGGGTCAAAAATTCATAAATGACCCATAAAATAGTATAGGGACAAAATATAAGAGATTTAAGAACATGGTAATGATATTTGAAAATATACCATATGAAATGAAGAACATGAAAGGAAGACAAAATAAGATTTCTCTTATGAAAATTCTGCAGCCTAACGGCGTCACTTAAACTTCAACCAAAAATGAATTGATGAGATCAAATAGGGTCTCTCATCATATGAACATAAATGATCAGTATGATATATATAGAGATAATTCCACAACATAATAAAAAGGAACTTTCAAGACTTGACATGGAATTAGAACTTTGAAAAGGGAGAAAGGTGCAAGGACCACTTAAAAATTTAGCAGCCTAACGACGCCACATAAACTTCAAAATACTGAATTGAAGATATCAAATGGGGTCTCTCATCATATGTTCATAAAAGATCAGTATGATAGATATAGAGATCATATCCCAACAAAACAAAAAGGAACTTGAAATAATTGACATGAAAGTAGATCTTCAAAACGAGAAGGGTGAAGAACCACTTAAAAAACTCGGCAGCCTAACGACACCACTTAAAACTTCAATATACTGAATTGAAGAGATAAAATGGGGTCTCTCATCATATGATCATAAAATATCAGTATGATAAATTTAGATATTATACCCCAACATAATAAAAAGAAACTTTAAATACATAACATGAAAATAGATTTTGAAAAATGAGAAGGGATAAAGAATCCGTTACAAAAAATTCTGCAGCCTAACGGCGCCACTTAAAACTTCATAAAATGAAATAATGAGAGTGAGAGGGGATCTCTCATTATGTAAACATGAAAATGGATGTAAGAGGAGTATAAAAGAACAACCATTAACATAAGAACACAGAGCATAAAATAAATTACATAAAAGAGATTACATGAAAAGAAAGAGAGAGGTCAGATCCCTTACCTTAAAACGTAACTCTTAAAACTAAAATGTTGGGACCTTGAGGGCTTGGGGGAACCTTGGGAGGACTCCTTGGGAGGTAATGAGACCAGAACATAGTTGGGGGAGAGTGGGGAGTCGAATGGATGAGAGGAGCTCTTGGTATTTATAGGGAAAGTGAGGGGACAAGGCATTAATGGCCAAGGGACACCTCATTAGTGGTTTGGGAAAAACCATGGGCTTGACCATGGTTTTTTCCCATGGTGTTTTCCACTTGGGACACCTCATACCTTATATTACTATTCATAAGTCTACCATATTGATTACATACTTAATACATCATTTAATGATGTCATTAAACACCCGTAACTTAAAAACTGTATTTTCACTATTCATCGAAAATTCAACTTTCTTAGAATAATCCCAAAATTTCACCTTAACCAAATATCAATTCTCTGATTTAAAAAATGAACTCCATTTTATAAAAATAATTTTCTAAATATTTTTAATTTATTTTTTTAAATAAATACACTATTCACCGAGAATTCATTTTTTCCGAAAAATCCCCAAAAATTACCTTAACATAATATCGATGCTCTGAGTTCAAAAATGAAGTCCATTTTATAAAAATCATTTTCTAAATATTTTTAATTAAATTTTTTGATTAAAAAACACTATTCATCCGAAAAAAACTAATACTTGAACAATAATATATGAAACCTTTATTTACATGTTTTATTGAATCACATTACTTAATCTAGGTGTCAAAATTATATTAAAACTTTCTTTGAGTGAAATTTCTAATCCATTTGGTCACATTACTAATCCTAAGCATAAAATCACTATTCATAATTTACTATTCATCAAAAAATGATGTTGATCTTATTAGACTATATGTTTCGTACTTAACATAATTGTAGAAGACCATTTTTCGAAAAACATTACACATTTTTAATTATTTAAGGTTTACATAATCATTTTTAAAATATCCTTTTTTTAAAATTCGTCAAAAATATGCATACTATATTTATCCGGTCATTTGAAAATTCATAAACTTCATAAAAAGAAGAAATCCCAATTTTTATTTAAAACAAAGGATTACACAAGACAGTTACGGTCTCCTTACATATCCCCTTATCACACTTGCATAGGACCTAAGTGTAAGGCTTGCTAAGGTGAGAGAATCCAAGGGAGGCTCGGCCAACATCGCACGAGTAGTAATTTCTATCAGTTTGAACTTCTCACGAAGGCGATCCCGTTCTAGCTTCAGACGATGAAGTTCAGCTTGGGTTTGGTCCAGAGAAAAGCCCAGTGGTGCTACCTCCTTCCCAAGTTCTTTTAGATGGGATTCGATCGGTCCAAGACTACTGGGTGAGTCCATCGAATCTTCTTTCTATAATAATTAACCAAGATTACTTGTATTTAGAGACAATAATCGAAACGTTTAGTTTACAGTGGTCATATTGACCAATGGTCAAATAACGGTCAAAACCCAACAGTCTCATTTTAATTATACTCATGTTATCAAATGAAATATTTTTTTTGAGTACAAAAATAAAATAAAATAACACATAAAATTAGGAAACAAGATTTATTCAAAATTTCGGGTCGTTACAGAATTTCCTTCGGAACCAACACTTTCTTATGTCCTGTTACCACAAAATGCTCAAGATGATGCATTGGAAAATATATCCACAGCTCTAGAAGATCCAAATTGGGATGAGACAAGAATCAGTATTTCCCACCTTCGTACAATTTTACCTTATCTTCAAACTAGAATAGAGGAAATCAATGAAATTAGTCCCATTCCTAAACCATACGGTCATACTATAGGATAGATGACACCTATTAGTGAATACCTTAAAAATGGAATAGTTACACCTGATAGAGCCGGGATAGACCAAATCTGGCGATGTGTGGTCAATTTTACTCTTTATGATTTCCCAAATCACCTAGAAAAATTTCTCTACAAAAGTGGTTTTTATGGAATTCACTTCAGATGCATCGATGGTGAAGAGACAATGGATGTCATGAAAGAAGTGCATGTAGGAGTATGTGGTGACCATCAGTCTGGACATAGACTATCTGATCAAATTCGAAGGCTTGTATACTTTTGGCCTTCAATGATAAAAAATTGTGCTGATTTCACAAGGAAGTGTCATTCTTTCCATGTACATGCAAATTTCACTCATCAACCCCCAGAATTGCATCATACAACTAAATACTCATTGCCATTTGCCACATGGGGAATGGATGTAGTGGGACCTTACCCTTCTGCTACAGCCAAACAGTTTAAGTATATTCTTACTACTACTGACTTCTTTTCCAAATGGGAAGAGGTAATACCTCTCAAATAAGTTAGTTCTAAAATCATTTTTATCTTTAGCAAGTCCAACATCATTACCAGATTTGGTGTCCCTCATACCATATTTATGGACAATGGAACCAACTCCTGTTCATCCGAGGTAAGGAGGGTGTATCAAGAATAAAACATCAAATCCAGCAATTCATCTCAGTATCATCCAGTGGCCAAAGGCCATATAGAAGCCTCCAATAAGACTCTATCAAATATACTGCAAAATATGGTGGATAAAGATAAGAAATCATAGCCTGATAAACTATTTCATGCTTTATGGGCTTATCGAATCACCACCTACACTACAACGCGGTCAACTCTATATTCATTGGTCTATAGAACAGAATCAGTCTTGCCCATTGAAGTTCAATTACCTTCTCTTGGAGTAGCCATTTGTGATCAATCATCTACATATGAACAATCTCAAATGTAATTGGATGAATTGGAAGGATTAGATGAGAAAATATGGTGCACCCTACATCATTTGGAAGTCTATCAGAATCGAATAGCACGAGCTTTCAACAAAAAATTTTATCTTCGTTCATTCATTCAGGGAGAATAGGTATTGGTTCTTAGAACTCCAATGATACCAGGAAAGGAACCTCCCAAGCTTGAGCCAAAGTGGGAAGGACCATAGTCAATACATAAGGTCTACTCTAATTGTGCATATTCTTTAATCTCAATGGATGGAGAACTCATCACAACTCCAACCAATGTCAAATTTCTGATGAAGTATTTTTTATAACACATATACATCATTCTGATCTATGCATATGACCTTAAAATATTCTCACCATCTTCCAACAAGACGTTAAACTGTGTTGTCCTTGCTGCAAGACTTTAAACTACACAGTCCCTTTCGTCCAACATGACGTTAAACTGTGACGTCCTAGCTACATGATGCTAAACTATACAGAAGTCACTGACGTCTAGAAAGACATTAAACTACATAATCATCATCCTAGTTATATGATGTTAAACTGTGTACCTCTTCATCCCACATGACATTAAACTGTGAAAAAGTTCCTAATACGTCTTAGCTACATGACTGTAAATTGTACAACACTCCATCATCCAACATGACGTTAAACTGTATTATTCCCCTTTCTTCCAACATGACATTAAACTGTGTTCCCATTGTCCTCACTACAAGACATTAAACTGCATAGCCATACCTCCTAGATAGATGACGATAAATTGTACATCACCCGTCCTTGCTACATGACACTATACTGTACATCACCCTCTTTTGTCCTCACTGTAAGATATTAAGCTGCATAGTCCCCCATTGTCCAACATGACGTTAAATTGTGCTCAGTACCATATATGTCCTACATGACATTAAATTTTGCATCGTTATGTTTTTTTATACATCTTGTTTCTCACACTGAGTACGAATCAAGTGATCTTACAGTAAACTTCAACCATAACACCTTCTCTGGGCCGCTAAACATGTGTAAGTCCCGACAACATTTTTTAGGTCGTTGTTCTCAAGAACAACATGATCACCAATTCATTCTTTAATTTAACTATGTAGACTTTAATCCTTTCCTTCTAGGCTGGGTATGTAGGCAACCTCCTGAGGTTCAATCCCAAAACCAATATTTTCACATCGTTTCACCTCCATCTCATACGATGTTGATTCGTGAAACTGCCCCCAGAACCAATATTTTTTACATTGGTTCACCATCATCCTTACTATATGACGTTAAACTATTCGCACATTTGTACTATACAACAATCAACTAAAACATTCTTTGACACCCTCACCGAAGAGGGACTCATTATTTACATTGATCTCCAATCATGTTATATTCTAAAGACTACGTGCATACATGGAAATGCCCGAACCTTTTATCTTGGGTCAAACCATCATTGTACTAAAGTCCCCTTTAACCCTTCACCTGTACGAACCAAATCTGTACAGAGGGTATTTGAAGAACTACGTGCAGCTTGATTCCCATCCTTATGGGATACATAGGAACGTTCGAGCATCCCTCGAATCCATCCCCAAGTCTTTGGGCCTAACCCCAAATTCCACTTTCAGTACCCTGGCCGAAAAGTACCCCTTGGTCCGAGCTATATGACCTTAAACTATGATTTCTTATACTCTCATCCCACATGATGTTAAACTATATTTGAAGAACTAAATTTGTCTTGATTCTCATTCTAATGAGATATGTACTGAAGTCCAACATCTCAATTCAGGACCCAGCCACAACATGAATGGTGAGCATTGGTGTGTGTATCTCCTTCATGCATTGGCCAATACTCATTTTCATGTGTCATACTGCTAACCTTAAATACTTCCAGATTGCCGTAACCCATTTATTGACTTCTGGTAACAAAATTTCCAATACCTGAGAATTATTTTTCCTGAATATGTAGCACATGCCCTTAGGCGGCCTTTCATAAGTAGTCTACATAACAGACCTGTCAACCAAAAGATGATATTATTTGAATATGCAGCCAATGCCCTTAGGTGGCCCTGCATAATTTAACACCCTAAAGGATTTTTCAAATAATGGTAACTTCATTCTTTGGAGAAAAACATCTTTTTGTCCTTATTGGTTTTATCGACAATAAATAAGGATTAGCATAAAATAGAAATCCTTAACATATTTTTCCAATACACTTTTTCATGATCTAAAAGTATTCAAGTCTATGGTTTATATTTCCCTTCCCTACATTTGGGTCAGACCTTTGTAGGAGTGACATTCATCCAGTTCATAGAAAATCTTGATTAGAAATATCTTCTCCATATTCAAGTACTTATCTGCATACAGCAGAATCAATGCTTTAGAAAATTTGAATCTCCATAAACATTCATTGGCTTTTTTGAAGTAGAAAAGAAAATTTCTGAGAGTTCTCTTTCCTAACTATGCAGCACGTGCCCTTAGGCGGCCTTGCATAACTAGTCTACATAATGGACCTGTTAGCCAAAAGATTCTATTATTTGACTATGTATCCAACGCCCTAAAGTGGCCCTGAATAATTCAACCCCCTAATGGGTTTGTTAAATATTGGTAACTGCATTCTTGGGAAATACTTCTTCTAATGCCTTTTAGCCCTTTTTCGTATCATTCCTCAGATTAAAAATTTCTTAAGTCATAGTTTACATGTTTTCCCCCATGCATGAGTTTGGTAATATGTTTTCAGATAAATTATCAAGGAATTGAGTCAACTTTAATACATTCAGTCAAAGCTATTTCAACCTTAAACATTATCCTTACTTTTAATGTCTGACGTGCATGAATTTAAACTTCCCACAAAAGACAAGGTAACTCTGAACAAAAGTCATGTCCTATATCACTAAACATACATTTTTTATGATTTAGGTAATATTGAGCAATTAAAGATTCAAAGTTTGCAGGGTTATTTATAATAATCCTAGAAAAAATAAAACTATTATTACTAGGCCCATTGGATTAGGTAAAAATTTAAAGCATGTAGTAAAAGAATGCATGCACAAATGATTGAAGATGAAAGTGTTTTTAATTTGATGCACAAAATTTAGAAGGACATCCATAGACTGTAGTCTCTTCTCTTTTATAAGAATTAAGAAAGGCTGTCAACATAAATCTTCATTTGATTTTTGGCATCCCGAGCTACATCAGCAACCACTTGAGGCTCATGCACTTGACCAACATTACTCTTTTCAGATTGATGGAGTTCTTTCTTGGCATCTGCAATGGATTTCATACCATTTATTTGATATCCTTCCAGTGAATTATTAAGCTATTCATGTTGTCAAGTAACAGCATCTAACTATTGCTGAAGGTGCATCTGCTGGACAACTTTCTCATTGATCTTATGCTTTAGCTCCTTTGACTTGGCAGCATGATCAGCCTCATCTCGGGACACCGCAACCTCAAATTCACTAATATTGTCCGACAACCTTACTCTGGTCAAATCTTGATGGTAATTATGCTCATGCTCCCTTCTTAAGATGACTTGTTTTACCGTAGCATGGATCTCTTGATATCCAAAACTTCCAAGTCCCAACATAACAAATAGGGATGAAAGTCAGGGGATCTTCAATGACAGCTCTTCTAGAGGCACTTCAGATATGATCTTCCATATGTTCTGTCATGCCTTGTGTCGTAAAAATTGGAGCGCCTTTTGTACTTCCGAGTCTGACTCAGCATCACTGTCACATGGGGAAATATAATCTGGGTCTAATGCACTTATGGAAGTTCCCTATTCTGATCCTTCCCCCCTGAACCTTATTACTTCACTTTCTATTCCCGTTGGGGTGGAGGCTGAGGCTTCACCTTTAGATCTTGCCACTGAAATTGATGTCCCTACATAATCAATTGAAAGCTTTCGTTAGTTTCAAAGGATAAAAAAATTGATTGGCTATCTTGAAAATTAAGTACAGTCTCAAATATTGTTATCCCTTACCCAATAGTAGATCAGCAACATGATAAGGATCCTCTACATCATTCCTTGCATCAACAGTGTTTTCAAGATGAATTTCAGGAAGCTCTTCTAGGTTCAGATCCACTTGAGCTAGTGTCTCTACAATAGTAGAGGTTTTTATACCCCTTTCAGGCATTAGCAGTTCATCAGCTTGCTCAGATGGAACTTCACATTTAAACCAATCATGGTCAGAGATGTAATAAGATGTTGTTTTAACAGGACGAAGGATAACACTCACGTCTCTAATCTTCTAAATTACATGGTAATTTAACATGATATTAAAAATCTTCAAAAGATGCACCATGTTCCATCATTTCATCCAATGTTATCTCAGATTCCTAGTTAGTCTCACCAGTGGGAGCATTCGATACATCATCTTGGCGACCCTCATTATGTGGCCTCTGACCCTAGACAACGTCTTTAGATAAAATTACATCGTCAGTTGCAGTGGCTGCTAAATGTTCCGGTGTAGGGGTTGATCCTAAAGTATCACAGAATGGAAGTCAGTTGATGTTTCAATCAACATTTAATGAAGCATTGATAATTTACTAGAATCAGTTTCTTCTCTTCCTGCAATAGTAGTAGGAGTGGTACTGGGAACAGATGATGGTTCCTCTTTAGGAGCAGCCAAGCCAGCATGAACTTTTGATTGTTCACCAGCACCCTCTGTTGTTCTTAGAGGAGGTTCAGTCCTCTCCCTCAAAGGGGAAACTGAAGAAGCCCCTGAAATCCCAAGAAGTATGAGAAACATTTTCATGGGTTAAGACTCATGACTATCTAAAGGACTTACCACTACTGATGAAACATTTACCTGTAGAATTACTCCTTCGATGCTTTTTCTTCTTTGCCTTTTTGGGAGTGGTGACATTATCTTCTCCAAATAAAAGTATTGGAGAGTAGAAAGACCTTTCTAATTCTTCATCCGTGGATTTATGGCCTGGAGATATCTCACCTGGCTCAAGAGGAGATTCATTATCCCCAATGGCAGAACCACCAGGGTTATACTGTGGTGAAGGACCCTCAGCAGTTCCTTTCTTTGAAAGCTGCAGGATAAAGAAAATAATTTCCTTGAGTAACAAATATTTGACTAAAATGAAGTTGAAAAGAAAATAAGGAAAGAAACATACATCTTTAGGAGCCACATAATCATTCCACTCCTCATCTCTAGAACCACCAGTCCCCTCAATAGTTCCACGATCTATCATTTCCTTCACCCTCTTGGTGATAGGAATGAAATCGTAGATGGAATATTTGAGCATCTACATCTCTCTGATGTAAACCCGCACTTCATAGGTATTATCCTCGAAACATATATTAGTAGAATCTCGAAGATTCCATATTCTTGGGATTTGTATCCCTTCAGATAAATCTAGCCAAGCGGATTCCATAGTGTAGTATAAAGTCCGCCATGTATGGACAACCTTTGGTCGTAAATATTCAATGTGTGTACCAGAAGGCTGGGTGGAGGGTCCTATAATTTTGGACTTTAGCTTCTTCCCAGCTCCTGCAACTACAGATAAAGGATAATAAAATAAGACTTGTTTCTCTATAAAGTAATGATTATTAAATTTCCCCAATAATGTGACTCACTAGGAGTTCATTGAGTTGGTCACTTGATTCTGACAGGGGGATTATATCTGGCATGAGGCCACTTTTCCGCATATTGTGCCTCATCATCCCCATCTTGGGAATCCAACGAGTCATCCCTAGGTGAGAAACCTGGTGAATCATCTCCATGTGGGGAAGTGTCACCTTCCTGATGAAGGGTTTCTTTCTCTACATTTCATTTCTTTTTCCCCACCAGATAAACCAGACGATTCAACACCCCTTCAGGGTATGATGCTATCTAGTTCTTAGCATACCATGTAGTCAAGTTACTCACTGCTTTATAATCTGGTAGATCAAAAACTGCCCCGGTCTTCTCTATAGATGTCAGCAACCATAGTTATCGGGAAACCATCGAATGTTTCTCTAACCTGACATGCACAGGAGGGGATAAAACAGTCTTCTGCAGACACTTGAATTGTCGTACAAATCTGTATGGAGCATAGGCCTCACATATAATCTCTTCGTCAATCCTGGTGGCCAGTACACCATCTCTTCAAGCCAGCATGTACGACCTCAATTCCAGATCGGCGGTTCCATCATAAACAAACTGCACGGTTGGCGGGTTTCCATAAAGAAATAAATTGAATTCCTTGTACATTCTCAGCCTCACCTTCATATCATAGATGTAGAGAGCTAATAAAGAAACTCCATAAAATGCTTGCACTGCTGGCCTGAATGAACATCCAGGAACCTGTACTCCGTTCTGTACATTATATGTCCCGAAATGAGTGGGGACCCATCCCCAAAAAACATGGAATGGTCCCACTATTATCAAAGGAGACTTACCCATAATGACATAGAGTAAGCTCCTGAGAATCTTTGTCAAAATGGGGGAGGCCAACCCAACCATTTTTTTCTCAGCCAACATGGCTGCCACAATGAAGGTCTGTGGCTGGACGCATCCCTTCAAATCCATGACTGGTAGAAGATAAACATTGAGCCAAAAAGCTAGGAAGCCCGCCAGATGGGTCTTTTTTGGAATTTTCTGATCCACTTCGTACCCCAACTTATCAAATTCTCCTGCTTCTAGTGTCGGCCATAATTTTTTTGGAGCACCCCGCTTCTCTATTTTGGGGAAAATAGTAGGACGAGTATAGGTGGGCCACTCCCCCTTCTTCCTGGTAAGAAACATATCAATCCACTCCTATCGATGGATATCGTTTCTATAATGAGTTTTGGAGGTCTGGAATTCTTGAACATGTAGAAGATTTTTAATAACTCCCGATCCAAAGACGGAGTCTTCTCAGAATCATTCTAAGTCTCCTTGGGGGGATTAATTCATCGTACATGTCACCTAGAATTGGAGACCCTGAGATCTTGTAGACATCCCACAAACTGATGCCTACTTCTCCATGATTTAGATGGAAAGAATTGGTATCTAGGCTCCAGCGGCTGATTAGCTCTGGCACAAACTCATCATTCCAATAGACATATGTCTACCCTGCCCAGACAGCTTCATATATCACATCTCCTTCCAAATCCTCGAAAAACTCTGCACAGGTTTTTCGCACCCAGTATGCCCTCATCCAGGTTGGCTTCACACCTACTCCAGGACGGAAGTCCCAACTCTTCTTCTAGTCTTTGAATTGATCCATCTGGGAATTTCAGAAGATTGAAGGATAACAATGTGGTTACAGCTCAGGCTTATGAGGTTTCAGATCTGGCATACAAGGGATTTTGTGCGTCATATATTCCTTCTCCACTGTTCTAGTATTTTCAAATTCTCCTCCACTTCAGATATTTTCTGAAGCAAAGTTGGTGTAATTCTGAAACCAAGAATGTGGGAGATAGTTCTTTGCCTCTGGAATGTTGACATCTTGTAGATGACCATGCTCATACAGAGTCAAGTAGATGATTTTTGGAAAATTAAGATGATACTTCTTCAATTACTTGGCCAAATCTGGGAGAGTGTTGTCACAGATATCATAGTAATCATGCCCAACAATGTTCATCATATCATCAATCCACTTTCTCTCCAGTTCATCAGACGTTCCAATTCTTCTAGGAGCCATTGAATCTGCACAAATGTCAAATAAATTTTCTCTCAAGTAAGTTAATTTTTCATAAAATTTGTGAAGAAATTTGAAAAAATGGCTAAGGCATTACGGCACGCAAGTCCACAGTTAGTGCACAGGTGTAACTGTGTCATGTAGGTTTTGGCCCGCAGGTATCACCGTGCAGGTAAAAATACCTCTGCAGCAGCATGGCACAGAAAAGATGCAATGAAACTGCCGAAAATCGGCAAACTGCGCGATGAATGATACCTGCGCGGTGAGAGCGGAATAGTTTTAGAGCCAACTACTTTGCACAAGAATTAGGCGCATATTTATAGGCCAGGCCGCACCCCTGTATGTTGAAGCTTGCGCGCCTCTCACCAGCGCACCACTATCTTCCTGCTCAAAACTAGCGCGCCGCCCTTCCTTGGTTTTCTTCTTTACCTCAGATTCCCAACCTCATTTATTTCGGATCCAACTCTGAGGGGGGACTTTTTTTACTCTCCTTTCCTTAACATAGTTTAATGACTAAAAAGGGGGAATACCTTAGCATAAAAAGATTCATCCTTTGAAGAAACACAAAAAATTGACAAAGGCATGAAGAAGGATTTGGTTAAGAATGGGCCGCACAGGTTTTATCATGGTCACGTAGGTATACCTACGTGCCACATATTGGGTGCGCAGGTGAGCTGCACGCCCTATCTGATTTTCACCCAAAGTCTTTAACAGCCTATAAATACCCCTTGTGGGCCCCCCATTTCGAGGACGGAAAAATCTAGAAACCCATATTTGAGCTCTCGTCATCCTAGCCTCTTCTTGAAGTCTTATGAACACTTCTTAGGTAATTTCTTACCTAGAATGGAAGATCTAAACAGGAGGAACAAGGCCTAAGTATTTAAATTTATCAACACCTGTGCGCTTATGTGTCTAACCCTTCTAGGAAATGAAGACAATTGTGCGTCGCCTTATCCCTTCAACAGAACCTGTGCGCCACTCATTTAAAATCCTCTAGGGGTAATACTAATGGTTTGAGCCAAGCCTCGCCCAAGTATTACCCTATGGGTTGACCGTCGCGCAGGTACATATGTGTCGCGCAGGTAGACCTGCGTGACCAGTACCAACACACCCCAACAGGACCTGTGCGCCTACTTATTTTTGGGTGCCCCTCCTGCCTATTCACCTCTCTTATTCAAATCCACCTCTCCTATTCAAGATTCTGCCTTCAGAACCTTCTTCAAAGCCATTTATGTTATGGTTCCTTTGTTGGATTCCTTATCTGAAAAAAAATTCTATGGAACATCTCTTAAAACCTTGTGATTTACATCACTTTATGTCACTATGGTTAGATATTTCATTCATTCAACCTCATCCTTTAAGATGAGAAGATATTTAATTTTTGGAATCCTCTTTAGGAGTAAGCCCCAAGTCCCCTAACCTGGGTTTTCTTTGCAGGAGTAATCCCCAGTCCAAGTTCCCAAATATGGGCATCCTCCTTAGGAGTAAGAAACAAGTTCCAAGTCTCTTAACCTCAACATCCTTATTATGAGTAATCCTCAGTCAAAAGTCCCTTTAACCTGGGCCTCCTTCTCATGAATAAGCCCCAGTCATAATTTCTCTTAACCAGTTTTAATTTACTTTTGATTTGGGTTTCCTTCTCAGGAGTAAAACCCAATCATAAGTCCCCTCTAATTTGGTCATCCTTCTCAGGAGTAAGCCCTATGTTAAGTATCCAAATATAAATAAAGCACATATACCTATATGGACCTTGTTCCCGGGTTTCTTCCCTGAAGTAAATCCCATTCCTCATCTATCTGGGAACTCATACATACATAAGCCCCACATTTTTTCTTATGATTTCATCTTTCGTGGCACAATTATCAGGTTTTACCAATACCTCTTATTTATCCCAATGAGCATGACTCGCGTGAGATTAGAGTGTAAAAGTAATTATGACATCTTTCTTTGAGACATCAACCATGCAAAAACCTCACACTTCTTTACTCGAGCTATGTGGGTTCTGATTCCTTTTCTAAATAAGGATACATAGGTACCCCATCTGTGGGTACGATCCCAACCATGAAATAATCCATGTTCTTCTGAATCAAAATAAACTTCAAGTGCCCTGATGAGTGGCCTTAAAATCAGTATGGTTATCATAATGACCACGATATTTCTATATAATGTGTTGAAAGACACCACTGACTAAGAATCACTATCAAATACAAATGATTCTCTATCAATGTAGAACCTCAATTACATATAAAAGAGTCTCTAAATCGCATACATATCAATCATTGATTGTTAGATATAAAGTAAAGAACATTTTCATACTTGGTAATTTAATAAGGATTCACGAACATAACTTAAATCTATAAAGAGAGTCCCAGAGTAGACAATAATTCCCCCCAAAAATGTGTGATGAGTCCGACCTCCCATCCTCTCAACCAATGAAAATTTTTAAGTCTCATTGGTTCACAACTAATGAGCACCTACCTTTGGAAAGTAGGTCCAAATGGATATAAAATCATTGGATATTTCTGGTTCTATGAACAAACCCATTAGAAACTGATTGGAATGTTTGAACCTTAAAAAAATAAGGTCATCCCCCATTCCAGCGTGAAACAATATTGGTTATTTATCGTGGGATATTTTAGATTATTAATATATAAAATCATAACAACATTATCTAAAATGGAACATATAAATAATCTAGGTAATTTATCACCCCAAAAGGTGTAGATCACATTCCCCCAAAATTCTAAGGGTCTTGTTATCTATCCCTAATGAGAGTCCTGTAAAAAATTCTCAACATGAACCTGTGCTTGATGGGGTTTCTTATGCAGTACCACAAAAAACCAAATTAGATGAGGGGATTTATTTTTCATTAAGATATCATTATATTCCCTTCCATACTTGTATTCCAGTGGAGGAGGTGGTAGATGAGATCTTTGGTTAGTCCACTACAAGGCCCCCTCAAGGCATAGGTCCCTCTTAACAAAATCGCATAACCCACCATGGTACTTTTGGGAAATCATATATGGGACTGGCGTATCCCAAAAATTCCCCATAAACATTCCAAGAAATCTATTCATATGAGATCTTAATGAAAAAAGGATTACATAAAACCGTTATATTGAGCGATGAAGTTAGTGACATGTTAACTCTCTTGTTTTTTTCACTTGGATATATCACTAACACTCATCCATAATAAGGTGTATCAGATCTAGTAGAGGAATTTAAAATGATGTTACTCCTAAATAGATATATATAATAGTTCCAAATCATTACACCAAACAAAATAAATCCCTTTCAATGTATGAATGAATAAATAGAACATGGCTACCTCTAGTTTTTTTGGAGTTTTCAGTATTGGTCCGCACGGATAGTCAAAGTGAATGAGGTTCTTCTCTAGGTCACAAGTTCAATTGAATTATGAAAAGCTCTAATTTCCAAAATTCAGTAGTGTAGGGATATATTTCACAAATTACATGAATTTATTACATTTAATCTATATTAAATCTCATGATGTTTCTAAGGATTCCATGTGATTAGTAAAGGAACTAATTTTCCCATTCTTGGAGGCTTTATCACATGTTTATGTTCTTGATGGACACCTCACATGTGAATTCTATGGGTAATTTCTCATATATAGTAATTTGGTTTGATAAATAAGAGATAGTAACATAGGGTCTATCAAGTTCTCCCTAGGGTGGACGAAATTTTTTAGGGTTGTTGGTCAACAATACTCCATGCGACGTGTGATGGATTTTTCTAGATCATTGTCTTGAACAGAGAGGTATGCACAGAGAGTCTCATTAATAAGATACCAATAACTCATAAGATCCTAGATAAAATAGTTATCTGGGAATCTATAATGGTTTTTCAATATATTTGGTCATGGTATAGGTTTTGTCCAAACCATTGAATTTATTGAGGTTTTGGTGGGTGTTTGGGAGTGGTTTGACTAGAAAACATCCAAGACCCATATCTTGTCTTTGATGATTAGTGTGGGAAAATCCAATGGGATTAAAATATCATTTTTATCCCTCCATGGGAAAATCCTACTCACCCACTTCATTACCAGTATCATTATCACTTCTAGAAGGGATATTGACTATGAAACTATTTTTTAGCAAAGTTGTTGGTGGTCCAGGATCACTGATATCATGGAAGGTAATAGCTTGAAAATCTTGTTATTGATTTATATGAGGAGAAATATGTAGGGTGGAACACCTCCCCCATCCTCTACCATACACAGAATGATATTCCACTTTGACTATCCATCATTATACTAAAAGACATTCAATGCATATTTACCTTGATTTTAGGTGGAATTAACTAGATTCAGAATGTTATTCCATTAGAAATGCTCCATGGTCATCCTTTTTGGCACTACTGTTCAAACTCATGAATATTTTTAGATATTTTAGGGTATTATAGTAGATTAATATTGATGTATTTGAACATAAACAATTATTTTTTTAATAATAATGTTGCAATATTTCTAGTAATAATATCTTGTGTAAATAAATAATGTATTGGATATGACCTAAAACATGACCAAAATATAGTTATTGGATAGGTCCTCCAATAGGCTCTCACGATATTCATCTATATATGAAGAAAAATATTACTCATAGTCACTTTGGAATTTTTTATGAGGTTTGTATAAAGCTGTAAGATGTATTGATGATGAACCCCTTACCTGTGGAACTCTAGGTGAGTGTTGTGTTACCTGAGACATCCTATAGTGAAGTTATTATATATTTATTTTTATGTTGAATCAAGTTTCAGTGTCATTTCACTATAGAATGGGGACCTTGTGTTATCTTCTTAAATAGGTATATTGGGTGACCATAGATCCTCAAGTGGTTGTTATTTATCTTGGAATACTACACTAGATATTAATGTTACCCCCACCTCCAATATAGAAGCAGAGTGAAAGGGTACCAAGAGTGTTGGAGATGGAATCATAGAAATTCCTTGAAAATAAGACACCACGTCATCTATACAAAGGTACTTGTTAAGGGAATTTAGGATTCTATACACCTCAAACTCTGAATTTAATATCCTATCGTACTTAGTTCCAACCTCTATGTGTTATGAGGGTGGTATCAAAACTATCTCTTTTTAAAACATAATGTTCTAGGATTCTAAATGATCAGGGTAAATATATTGTTGATACTCTATGTTAGGCTTCCTATATTGGTGGTAATTTTCCCTTAGAATGAGTTAATCTAGGTCACATAAACCCTTTCCATAGTTATTATTTTTCATGTAATTTTGAGTACCTCTATGATAGATTTAATTCCCTTCATCCTAAGGATAACCTTAAGGTAGGTTTAGTTCTTCATCATAGGGATGAACTCCATGGATGCTACTTTCAGCATCAATGGTTGGGAGATTCAACCCAAGATTCCTGGTGGAGGGTTGGGGTCTCAATACCAATTTGATAGGTGATTTTATAAAACTAATGGGTGGAATGATGGGGAGTGAAGTGGTAGTTACGTGAGTGGGGGCAGCTGCTAGAGTGCAAGTAGAAATATGAGAGGCAAGTTCTAGATTTGGGTCGATGGCCTACCCCCAATGTAATAATTATGGATCCCCACTCATGGAATCATAAAAGTGAGTGATCTTAAACTATTAAAATACTATATGGGTGATATGGAGATGATGTTTCTATTGATTGGAAGTAGATATCCATGGATATTTCCAAGTGGTAGTTGGTTGTGACACACCTTTATTGCCCCTACCCCTCTATAAAGGTGTGGTGGAATTGATGTACTCTAGGTACAATTTACAAAGTGATCATTAGAGGTGGTAATAGTGATTTATCCCTATGGGATATATGATTTTGGGGGAATTAGTGTGGAACCATGATATTAAGATCCTTCCAATACATCTATCAAGTGTGGATAATGCATTCTTACTCATACTAGTGAAGAAGGGTATTAATGACCACCTACTATATAAACACGATTGGGGAAATGGTTAGAGGGTAGTGGATATCAATGGGAGAATAAACGATAGATTTTTCAGTGTGTTTTCATGTATCAAATCACTGTATGTGGGAATCCAGTACCATTAATTGTATGAATGACCTCCCTCCCACCTCCTTGATTGTTGGGAGTGGTAGTAGAACCTTGTTTGGAATGTGCAGCGGTCCAAATTCATCATGTAATTAATGTAAACCATGAAGATATGTATAATAATGGTAATTAATGGAATTTTTCATTAACTTGTTTTTTTAAGGATAAGGGATTCATGTTGGGTTCACCACATTTTTTCGATGCTTTTCCATTTGGGATTCAACTCAGATGCATAGAATGGTCATTATATTGGGTTTTTGTCCCAAAATTACAAATTTAGTTGACATTTAACCATATGGGTTATAGTGATCACACCTTTAGATTAGAATTCATATATTGGGGGTCAGTAAATCTCACAGAGAAACATATTACTTATTTTGGGACTCCATCATAGATTTAATACATGACCATGATTCACTTCCTAATTTCATCCATATGGTTATTAGTTAATTGCACAACTTTTTCCATTAATAGGGTAAAAACTTTATGATTATATGGGATGAGTGTTTATAGAGTGTTAGATGATGCATTTATCTTCCCTATATAAGTGCGTGATGGTATCATATGCTCATCACATAGTGACGGAATTTTTTCCCTTCCTCACACTAGTTCACAAAGTTAACTAATGTAATCACATAAGGATATATGGGTCTTAGTATACTCAACACCTCAAGAAAGGGTCATCTAATACTCATCACATAAGGTATCGTATGCTTGTCACAAATGCATCCTATGCTAATCACATTGAGGTGAATGGATCATCTTATTCTAATTACAAAAGGCGTATTATGATTTTCACATATTGAAAGATGAACCATATTATGCACATCACATAAGGAATAATATTATAATCACATTTAGTAACGATAAATCATCTTATTCTCATCACATAAACCATTATATTCTCACCACATGGGGGGAAGACAGATCATCTTATGCTCATCAGATAAGATATTCTATATTTGTCACATAAGGGAAAGATGTGTCGATGAGTTTAAATTGTGGAAGGAAGGAACCCATAGTTTAGAGTCTATTGGGGACACTCATGGTTTAGAGTCTAGTAGGGATTATCTAAGGGGAATAATACTCTACATGAATATGTTTAGGTTTTGGGAGGTATACCCCCTCTCATGGGTCAGATGGGATGGAAATAATATAGGTATGTCGAGATTGAACCTCAAAGAGGCATACTGTATATCCTATGAGGAAAAATATAAAAACATGAATATTTTGATTTGTACAATCTATGATCATGTGACATGATCAATCTATATAGTTTAACACCATGCAATAAAGATGTTTGTGTCTTGAAAAAGGTGATAATAAGATATGGAAAAGGGATTCTGCGTGATCTTCCTAGATCTTACTTAGAAATAGAATGTATATGTGGAGATATTACCAATGTGTTGTCCGAAACTTGTTTTATTACAAGGGATTGGAGATGAATGATCCTAATTTCAATTTTCTGTATAGATTTTTCATGAATTAATCCAGATCAAGTGGATGCGGGTCTCATGTGTTATCAAATCTCATAGAAGTTCTCTTTGTGAAGGAGGGATTAAATGGGTTGGTATGACACTAGTTCATGTAATATTGGGTCGTGTATGGCCTTTTCTTGAAAAATGTATTAATCACTTGGGTGAGAAATGTTCTTCATAGAGGGGGAGTTATGTGAAAAAAAACTCAACCACTTTCAAATACATTGAATGGATTTCATAGGGGAATTATTATAATATTCTCATTTTCAAGAATCCATGGTGCATTCTTAAATTTTTTGAGGTGTGAATGTTTGAGGCTATGTGAGCTGAGATGCATCAAATCCTTGAAAAGACCCAAAATAAAACAAAGTCTCCCCAAAGTGGTGAGATTATGGGTATTTATTGGCCTTGAATCTCCTGAAAGGAACTAGATCATGGAAGAGTTGTGAATACAAGACAAATAAGGATATATCTGTGCCTCAAGTTACAGACTTGTGTAACTTTTAATCTGCCTAAAAATCTATCCAAATTCTTTTATTTGGAATATTTTATCTATTCATTCTCCTTTATTCTTATTGGACAAATTTTTAACCATAAACTGTGTTGTTATGAAGAGAATTTATACTCAATGTGGTGGGTTTATATATTATCAAATAAAGATGTATTGAATAGATAATATAGTTTTACTTAAGAAAACTACTTATATTATATATATTTTATCAGTTTTAATATTTTATTTAATATAATAGATATTTCTATCAAACGAAGTTAAAATTTATAAATTATTCACTTTTAAAACACAATCAAAGATGTGATTTTTTCAATAATGTTTTTAATGTATTTTTTGGATTTTATTTATTATTTAATAAGAATATATTAATGGTTTATTTTATTTTTATTGAGTATGAGTTAGCATTTTATTTTTGAGGAGAATTGTTTTTGATAAATTGTTGACCGAGATTGTGTAGATATTTTAAAGGAGAGATTGTGGGTGATTTTAATTTAGAGGTATTGTTAATTGGTATGATGAATATATTTGTGAATAAGAAATTATCTTATCTCTCATTCTTTAATATTTTTCTTTCTTAATGATAGATTTATCTATTTTTATTTATTCAACAAATAATTATATATTATCTTTCATTGGGATATCTTATCATTGTTAATTTATTTGAAAGGGAACACCACTTTCAAGACATATTATTTTACACTCAAGTTTCTGATAATTATTACTTGTTTGTAAATATATTTTGATGATAAATCATATCACAATGGGTGATTGTATGTTATTTATATGGCATAGTCATTTGTAATGAGTAAAAAACCTTATAAAAACCCTAAATTGATTATTATTGTATTGATTTTCCTTTATAGAAATTTTTTTCACAAAAAAAAGATAAAATATTATTTATCCCAATAGAAAAAAGTTGTTGATTCAGTTTGAATGAAAAATTATATAGAAAAAAATAATAAATGGGTTATAGATATCTATTATAATACACATTCACATGACATTAACATTGCAAATAATGTAAATTCTTATTATCCAATCATAGATGATGATGTTATAACTATAAGAATTAAGGCTAATAGTGGTGGTTTAAACACACACTAAATGAACTCATAGTAATTTACTAAATTTTCATCTTTATTAATGTCAAGAATTGAATTTTGGTTGTTAAATTCTATTTTGAGTAGTTTATAGAAGTGTTTTTTCTTCTCAACAAGTTATTTTATTTCTATAATTAGATTTGTGTTTTTTATATAAAATTATTATTTTAAAAATTAACCATCAACAATGATCCATTTAATGGTGGATTTCATTATTTATAAATTTTAAAAAGAAATCATAACTAGTTATTTTGTAGTAGTTTTTCAAGATCACAAGTAAATTAAAAAAATTCCAAAAATAAAAAACAAACAACCATACATGAAACAAAAAATTTAATTTTACATAATTAAATTAAAAACAAAATGAGCAATTCTAGTATACAAACAAAATCATAAAACAATTTCATAATAAACATTAATAAAAAATTTAGTTATGATTAGAAATTTAAAAAAACATATTTATTAACCCAAGAAATATTCACCCAGATTCATTATCACCATCGATACAGTTGTAATATTTTTTCTCATTCTACATGATCATTATAGGACATCACAATCAAAGAAACTGAAAAAAGACACAATCCAAAATAAATGAATATAATTTAGAGTATAATATATGAAAATTTTTATCAAATGTACCAAAAAACTAATAATACATTATGAATTCCCTAAAAAAAGTATCATATCATATCTAACTATCAAGGATCAAACCCCTACCAACTTTTATAATTATCTACTTACAATGAAACTAAATAAAATTAAAAAATAATAAAAAGAAAAACAAAACCAATAAAAATACAAATAATGAATAAAAAATAATGATATTAAACTCTAGTTTAACAAAATTTATTAATTTAATTATTATCATTACATGTCAATAACATAAAAATAAGTCAAAACATATATATATTACATTTTCCCTTCAAAATCTAGAAAAATTCATTAATTATTAACAAAAGTAATATATTTTTGAAACAAATAATGTATTTCAAAAACCAATTAAGAAACCAAATTTAATGTTCCAAATCCTATTATGATTTACCTTTAATATATCATGTTTCAATCATGACACTAGATAACATCAACATTTGACCAAGAAATTTTCACCCAATTTTCAACATTTGGAATTCATAGTATAAAGTCAATTCGTGATATCATATGAATATTTTAGAAAAAATATAATGAAATGATAAATAAATATTCACCAGTAGAAAATAAAAACAATAAATACAATAAAAACACATATAAAATGTGATTTCATCTCATATAATATATAATCAAATAAAAAATAACATCACAATTATTTAACATAAATAATGAACAATTTTTTTGAAATATACTAACTAAAAAATAACTAATATTTTACTTTCCTAAAATGTGAAAAATATATACCAACTAAAAATAAAAAGTGACATTCAATATTTCATAGTGGAGGAAATTCAAGAATATAAACCAACTAAAGAAAAATAAATCAATCAATGTGTGGAATATTTTTGAAAACAATAAATCAATTTAATTATAGTATCACCATTGAAATAATAACAAGATAAATAGTGATTCTTGAAGAAAATGTGGAATATTTTTTTTCAAATATAAGAAATGTGTATTGAATGACATTTATGATAAAATTTGAAAGAAAACATCATTCAAAGAATATATTCAATGATAAATCATTATAAAATAATGTTTATGGAATGATTAAAAATGAATTCAAAATCAGGAATATAGAATAATTGTATGTTATAGGCCTGAAAATAACTTTCTTAGTGTGATACAATAATTATATTCAAAGAATTATATTGAATTCATTGACAGTGGATGTTAAATTAATAGGGTAATTGATATAGTTATTGAAAAAGGAAAAATAGATATGTAGAAAAAAATTATCAAATTAAAGGTAAAAATAATCATTTTCTCTTGAGTTTTAAAAATTATATAAATTAAGAATAACATTGAGTATTTAAAAAAGTTCAATGTAAAATAAATCAATCATAGAGTGAAAATGTCAAGAAAAATAAATAAAGCTTGGTATATTTTTAAGAAAATACCAAGGTATTACTATAATATATTTGATACTTCTATTATTTATCACAATTATGATTAATTAATTTTAGAGTTTACCTCTATAGGATGAGCTATTAAACTTGTAATTTTCCAAGGCACTAGGCATACCATACTTTTTAAAACAGAAACTCTGGAATATTTCATTTTAGACACACACGAATAAATCTAAAAATTTCACTTTACACTTCCAAATCAATAAAACTATTTTAATCAACAGTAGATAGTGTAACATTACAAAATTAATGATATCTACCCAATCCATTTCATGGGATCAGTTAAGATTCCATCACTAAAGACGTATAAGATGTTACTTACCAAAAACCATTATAACCACTTCATTTTGGAAAACTGAGGATGATTATGAACAGTTCACATTCTATGCCTCTTTATATTTATCCTATAAATAAAAAAATATCAATAATTATTTTATTAATTATATCATATTCATATTATTTTAATTTTTTTTATTATATATCTATATAAATGAAATAAAATAGAATTCTAACTGAAAATATTTACCATAATGTCATTGGAAGGTTCATTGATGAAAGAATAATTAGGTTTTTAATGAGTATAAAACCATGTATCTTGTCTTAAAATTGGGTGAACTATGTTATGATCCTGTATAAAAAAATTAATACACACACAAATTTATAAAAAAATATTTAGGAGTAATATATGATTACAAATCATATTGAAAAAAATAAAACCAAATTTCATCCTTTTCAATCAAAAATTTTGAAAACTTACATTATGAAGAATTATAAAATTTTCATGAATGGTTGATTTTTTTGAAGTGGATCCTTGAACCACTTTTTTTATTTATATTTTGATAATTAAAAGTTAATAATATTTTTCTTTTTTCATGAAAAATATGTTTTAAAGGTTTTTTTACTTTAAAAATAATTTTCAATAATTTTTTTATTTATTCAAAATTTATTCTTAATATTTATTATTTATTTTAATTATATTCCCTATAATTTTTTTTTTATTTTTCTTTTACCCCTACACAAGGTTCTAAAAAGTAGGTTTTACAATTATATAGTGTTAATTGTTTACCCCTACGTAACATGAAAAAACATTCATTACATTAATATAATTCATATGTGGATACCTTTATATATCATTATTATTGTTACCGTGATGAATGTATTTGAAAATAACTTTACACAATAAATTTTTTATTACCCTTATACAACTTTATATTCATTTACATGATATATTGATATTACTAATTACACTTACATGAGTCAGTATACAACATTTATGGAAATTTATTTCTCATTACCTTTTTGAAAGTTATATTTTTAGAATTATACCATTAAAACAACATGTCTAAGCTTATCTTTGTGAAACGTTTTTTATACCATTACAGAGTGATTAAAAGTTTATTTTATCTTTAATTATGTTATATATTTAGTCTTATCCTAATGCAACTCACCCAAAATTGATTGTATTTTCACACAACCCCATTCTTAACATTGTTTTAAACAATTATATTACTAGTATAAAATGTATTAACTGAAGAAACCACATCATAGACATACCCATGGTGAACTATTGTGTTTTATATTTTAAGATGCTCTATTATTTGGTTATTTTGGTTTTTTTATTTATTGTATTAAAATATTATGTGTATTAATTAATTTTCTTATTTAAAAACTCGTATTAATTATATAGAAACTATATGATGATTTTTTGAATAAAATTAAATAAAAATTTAAATTAATATTCATTGTTTGTATTATCCTATAGAATGGAGTTCTAAAATTTTTAAATTTATTTATTATGGTTTATATTCTTCTTTTAATTGTTTATACTATAATATTAAATGTTATAAAATATTTTCAATGTTATTTATGGTATTTAATGTAGTTTTTTTACGTTAATATTATTTCTTGCATTAATATAGAAGACTTTTTTGAGTTTTGAATACACAGATAGACACTATGTGAGATTATTAGGGTCTCATTAACTGGTTGTTTTGGATCTATTCAAAGCTATATAAATATTCTTATAATTTTTTTATGGATTGACTCAATTAGATGTAATTCATTAAATGTAAATGATAATTATAGAAAATAATTTCCCTCTCTATAATAATTATGGAATATTATTATTATTAATAAAAATAACCAATACAGACTATTGATTAGTTATTTTGGATCTTATTTAAAGGCATCAAGGATATAAGAATCAAGATATAATAATCAACCATAACTGAAATCTATACATTATTGAATAGAACATTCAGATTATCAATTGAACTTGTAGAAACTGAATAGAGCATCATTTCTCATCCTCTCTTATTGAAGTAAACTGCTAGAACAACAAAGCATGATCCCAAAAACACTTTAATGGGTCAAGAAGAACTTTTTTACACCATTCCATAAATTTCTAGAAATCTAGTTGGTATTATTGATTGATTTATTTATTTTTTGGGGTTGTGAGTTTTCTATAATAAATCATACCACACAATGGTTATACCACCATTAAATATTATTTCTTAGTTTCTATACCAAATCAAAAAATAGTTCATGGGTTTTGATAGACGTTGTTTAAAATTCACTAGGTTATGACTACACCATTAGAAAAATCATAGGTTTTTCAATTACTTATTTTATTTTGAGTTTGGTTTGAGGGTGCTCCTTAGTATTTTGCTTGGTTGGGATTAATCCTACTGTTGAAGTCTAGTTTTAGCATGTTCAATGTTAAAAATATCTCTAATATTATAATAGGTGCCATACTCTACTGTTTGGGGTGTAAAGAATAGACATAATATCATTTGGATCCAAACTACTATAAAATTATTTATGTTCAACTCTTTATATTTATAAATTTACACTTCACACATAAACTAGTAATAATAATTTAAGAAAAATAAAATCTTCTTCTACCACCAACTTCCACAATTAATTTTAATAACTCTATTAATTTTAATAAAAGAAAATTTACCCACCTACTCTAATATATTTCTATTCAACCTAATGAGACCTATGAATTGGTATTGAAGCGGTTACTTATTGGGATATATTTTATTATGATATCTTATTTATTGTATTTTTATATAACTTTTATCCTAGATGTAACTATCGAAGGGAAAGATTTATTTTAGTAGTTAAAAGTAAAGAGGTTGAATTCTTGAATTCGGTGAGCCCACCTCATTATAATTGAAGTGAGTATGGATACTGAAAAGATGGAAATTGATATTTTTTAAAGAATTTGTATAAATAATATTTGATAATCATTTCAAAACCATATAAATTACCTATTTTTTATCATAAAACATTAATATTTCATTATGCGACAAAATATGTACTAAATTACAAAGTCATGAATTATCTTTATTTATATCTTGGTAAAAATTTATATAGACATATATAATACTTTATAACTACTTCTGACATTTGGAAGTCTTTAAAATTTACTCTTCAAGGAAATAAAATATTTCATAGAATAAATATTTGAAGTTATATAGATTAATTTCAAGAATTAAAAATTTATGATAATTAAAGTGTTAATGAGATCTTCAACAGATTCATAATGATTTTCAAAAATATGTTTTCACTTAGCTAAACAATGAATAATTATGATTTTACTGAAATAATACTTTGATCATTTCCCAATAAATGTAATTCTAAGAATGTTTATATTGAAAAAAGAATATATTTTCCTGAGTACTATTTTTACGGTAATATTTATTCTTTACTACAATTCATGATTGAGATTTATATTAATTAAAATGAAAATCATGATAACATAAAGGGAGTTTCTTTTAAATCTAAATATTTATCTTCTAACATATTTAGTGATTACTTTGGTTCTTCTAGCTCATAAAAAACGATGATCTAAACAAAATTTCAAAATGAATTCACATAATCATAATGAAAAATCATGTTACCAAAAAAGGTAAAGCAAAAAACAATAGATACAAGAATCTCTGAAAGGGAAAATAATATAAACATAAATATAAAATTAAATATTATAGTGGTGGAAACCAATTCATAGAAAATATCAATTTCCGGGATTGAAATATCAAATATAAGAATAAATTAAGGACAAATAAGAAGAAATATTTATTTAAAGGATATATATCTATTATATAATCAGACATTATTAAATAATCTGTTTGTGAAAAGGAAGTATGCAATATTTCATTTTTTTCCTGAATATCATCATATTAATTTCTCAAATCTTTTCTTATATTCATTAAATGATTTTATAGAATCTTTTATGAAAACTAGAAATATCTATTTTATGAGTGACATGGACAAAGTGAGTAACTATGAATTTGATTCTCAATATTCTTCTAGTTCTGATTATGATAAATCTAAATTTGAAAATTTATGGGAATTATGTGATGAACATCAAGACTAAATGGAATAATTTTCAAAAAAATATGTAAATTTGACAATGTATTATAACAAGGTTACTACATAAAAGAAAATTCTTATTTTTGTATAATTAAAAGGTAAAATGTTCTATTTCAAAATTCGATATGGATTAATATAAATTCAAGATTATGGAATATAATTTTTCTAAGATGTAAATGATAATAATTGTTTAATTTTTTTGCTTCAAGTACTAAAGATAATTTTTGTTATGATATTTAATTTGTTCAAAAGGTAAATATGTAGCTTAAGACTGAAATTGAAATTTTAAAAAAATATTATTTAAGTTTACTATTATATGTAAAAAATTAAGAGAATTGATGAGATTAAAAAAATTATAAACAAAAAAAACATATAAATATTATTGGTTTTTATGATTGGTTACATTAAATGTATAAAAATGAATTTTTTTTAAAAGATGAATTTATCTCATCCATTACTTTCTATAGATATCACTTATTTTGAAATTATACTTTAGATTGCTCATTACAATTTGATCATTCACATGGTCACACAAAGTATTTTATTTCTAAATCTTTTTTTAGAGTTAAGAGGGCTGGAACTTGTCTAATATAGGTGCGTAAGAAATCACTTCTAAATCCCATTAGAATAAACCTTCTCTAGATTAACAAATTTGTATCTTTATTACTTTATAATTATTATACATAGCCTTTATCTTCTTTTTATTTGGTCTTTTTGTATGAATTAAATTAAAAATTTAAATCTTTTCTAATTCTCTAAATATTATTAACATGTTTTCATGGATAATTTTATAAGATTTGGTTTTATATAGGTTAAATTGTTATGATGGATTTTCACTATTAAATCTTTTTAACTTAATAACATTTATTAAGGGGATCTTTCTATATTTAATCTTTGTAATATTATTTTTTAATTTATGGGGAGATTAACTATTTTAATTTATAGAAAACATGATTTTAGGGGAAGAAAATAGAATAATATGGTGTTATCATAATTTTTAAACATTGTTAAGAATATTTAATTTCTACTAATAATAAGTGAGATTACATATTTGCAAACAATAATTGATTTTGAATATGGGTTGGATTTTTTGTTTTTGAGGAGAAAATACGGATTTTTTTAAAAAATTATTTTTTTATATTATGTATTTCAAAAAGAGTAATTATTTTATAAAGGAATTGAGTTTTACAGATTTTAATTTTTTGATCAAATCTAAAGAGGGTTTTTTTTAAATTGATATATATATATATATATATATATATATATATATATTGTAATTATCAAAAAGTGGAATAATGCGGAAGTGGATCCTTAAAACACTTTTATTATTTATTTTTTTATAATTAAATGATAATAATAATTTTATATATTCTCTTTAATCATAAGTTTTCTATATAATTTATTTTTTTGAAAAAAAAATTATTTAATTTTTTGATAAATTCTTCTTTTATTCATATTATTTATTATTATTATTTTACTTATATTCAAAGTAGAATAATTTTTTTATAAGTTTATTTTGACACATAATAATGTTCTAGACACTTGGTTTTACCTTTACACATAGTCAATTTTTTACCCTTACATAACATGAACAAACATTCATTTCCTTTTTGCATTTCATATAAGGTTATATTTATATAACATGATTATTGTTTCATTTAGATCAGTGTTTGAAACCTCCTTTATGTACAAATTTTTTTAATTACCCCTATACAACATTATATACCTTTATTTCATATATTAATATCATATATTACCCTTATGTGACTCAATAAATAACCTTTATGCACTTTTACTTCTCATTACTTTTATACAAGTAATATATTTTGTGTTATACCTTCATGCATCCTATATAATATTACCTTTATAGAACTTTTCTCATACATATTTGAAATACTTAAAATTTTAACTTACCTTAACACATGTTATATATTATTTATAGCCCTCATGAAACTCAACCGAAACAGTCAGTGTTTTTAGACTATGTTGTAGTGAACAATGTTTTAAACTAAGATAGAATTAGTGTAAAATGGATTGATTGAGGACACCATATTGTATTTATACCGATGGTCAGTGTATTTGTTTTATATCTTAAGAATCTCTATTTTTTAGGTATTTGGGTTTCTTGATTTAATACAAGTCAATATTAGTTGTATTGATTATTTTTTATTCAAAAACATATATTAATTATATGGAAAGTATCTAAACTATTTTTTTAAATGTTTTAAATAAATTTAAATTTTTCTAAATTTCTTATATGAATCTACAACAAGAATTTTCATAAAGATTGAATTTATTTATTATATTTGATTTTTCATTTTACTTATTTCAAAATTAATATTTAATATAGAAAAACATATTCAATGTTATTTATGGTATTTATTGTATTAGTTTTTAAGTTGAAATTTTTCTTTCAAGAATATAAAAGCTATTTTTAATTTTGAATACACATATATAAACTATGTGAGATTATTTGGATCACATTAACTGATTATTATAGGGATATTGAATGTTATTCAATTTTTCTAAATGTTTGTTTTAAGGATTGACTATATCTGAAGTAATTCCTTGAATATCAACAATTATAAAGAGAAATAATTTCTCTCTCTATGATAATTTTGGATTATTATTATTATTATTATTATTAACAAAGCTAACTAATGTAGCCTATTCTTTAGTTGTTTTGGAACTTCTTTAAAGGTATTATGAATTCAAGGATTTGGATAGAATACTCTACCATGACTAAAATTCATACACTATTGATTATAACTTTCACATTTTCAAGTAACCCAATGTGAAATAAATAAAGATTCATTGTTCATCATTGCTTATTAATTAAACTATTAGAACACCCGAGCTTGATCATTCAAATACTTTGATGTGTTGATAAAAACATTGGTATATGAGTACATCTGTTTATAGATCTCTGATAGGTTTTATTGTTTAAATTATTTTTATCTTTTGATTTGGGAGTTTCTTGCATTTAATTTTACAATAAAATAGTTATACCAATTTTAAAAAGTATTTATTGGTTCTACTACTTCAAAAAAATTAGTTCATAGTTTTTGAGTTATATGGTTTAAAATTCACTAATTTTGGGTTCTTTTATTAGTAGAATCTTGGGTTATATTTTTTCCCAAAATGGATTTATGTGTTAAGTTTTGGACTTCTAATTAATAAAGTACATGGTTTGGATTTCTACCATTATAAAAGTCTGAGTTTTGGTTATTCCCATTTAAAATTATTTCTCATGTTTTAGTGGGTGTCATACTTCATTGGTGAGGGTGTGAATAGTAGATGTGGGATCATTTGGATTTGAACTACTATAAAATTACGTTAGTTCATTTTTAAAATTTTTGGATTCACTCATCACACATCCTCTATTCATAATCATTTAATATAAAATTATTTATTCATATTAATCCACCAAATTTGAAAATTAATTGTAATAACTATGATACTTTTAAGGAAAGAAAACACAGTTCAACCCCTCTAGTTTATTTCCATTCAACCTTGTGGGACCTAAATGTTTTATCATTTACATAAAATTACATTAATTAAAATAATAATTTAGATGTGTTTATGTTATTGGGTTACTATAAAACATTTTAGTACATCATATAATGAATTATTATTAATATTCACAAACAACTTCCAATTATCTTGATATATGTCTTATGGTATATTTTTATAAATTTAATAAATTCTAAAAGATGTTTCATGAAACTCAGGTCATAACTTATACTAAAAGTAACTATTTCTTTAAAAAATCCTTTGTTTTCAATGGAAATTAAATAAATTTATAAACATCATCATAGAAAAAGTTCTCTAAATAACAAAAATAAAAAATTATTTGTATATTAATATTTCTACACATATTATTTAAATTAATCATTAACAAATATTAAATTAGTATTAAATTTACATGGTTATTGAATACATAATTCATAAAAGTAATTAGAATATTTCTATAATATTTATAATTTATGGTAAGGCACTCTATCTTGTATGAAATATACCCAGGAAACTATGTATAAATTTTGGCAGCGACACTGGTAGGAACCTCGTATTTTTCAATAGGGATGAAAATTTTAATTTCTTTCAAGTACCATGCATCAGTCATATTTATATTTTTATACCTTATACTATGATTTATATCTATATAATATATACATTTGTTAGGTACACTAGGTCAAATACCCTGAGAGGGGGGTGAATTAGGATATAGAAGATTAAAACATTCTCCCTTTTGGATCTTGATTCATTGTTAGACAAAACTCAATTATCTCTTTCTCCCGTAGAAATATATAACTAGATATGAAATCATTCACATGGCAAATATTTTTTACTTGGTTCACCATCACTAGGCTATGTCCAATGAGCATGCAATGACGATGTGAAAATGTACCAAATTCACTAAGGCTCACAACCAATAATGAGTACAATGTTTGGGCTAGATCTTCTATGCCCAGGCTCATTGCCATTACAAGGTTTAGGGTCTACTCACTGCATTAACAATGGTCACTTCCTATGCCTCTTTCTTTGGCTCACTAACGGTGGAAAAGGTCACCATCTTCCTCTTCCTTCACTCACTACTCTTGGAATGAAATCCACACATAGTTTACTGACATATAGGTTAAACAAAATTTATGGACATGGAGGTCCCTTCATTTTCATGAATTCCTACATCCTCAACAATAATTAGATGCTCTGTTGAAGTTTCTTTTTTACTTGAAGATGATTTCCACATTCCCGAGTACTATTAGGTAACAAAAAATACTTTCTAAAACTATTTTAAAGCTTTCACAGGATTCCTCATTCAAATCATGGACCACCTACTCTTCTCATGTACTCTATATTGGGTTTGGTACATGGAGCACCTCCTCCACGTACATATTTCACTGCTGCGAACCACTACCACCTCCGCATAATGCTGCCTTTTCTCCATCTCTACAAACAAACCTCTGTCCGTGAACTATTCTCTGTTCACAGACCATCATCATTTCTGTATACCAGAGTTTCTCATCCACTCACCGCTGGTAGAATTCTCTCATTCGCATACCTGATATTATTCCTCTACGTACCAATTCTTTTTTATGGGTTAATAATCCCCAAAAACACCTTTCGTGAAATTTAATTTCTCTCAAACCACTTTAGCTTTTGTAGAATTCTTTCTCATGAACCTTCTTTAGACATTGTCAAATTCCCAGACCAAAAATATGTTCTCTTGTGATATTCAGACTCAATAGTAATTAGTGGGATTATTGAATATTATATGGACAAAGATACTTACAAAATAATCTAATCTATGAATTCCCAAATCTTCAATCCAGCCTTCACCACATACCAACACTTCTGCCACCACGAACTGCAAGCCACCCATGAATAGCAGCCGTGAACCACAAGCCACCCACGAACTATTTTCTTTAGACGGTCCACATATGACCTTTTCTCATACGCGTTTGATCTCCTCTGGTAGTGAAAATCCATCCACATACCACACTGGCTTCACTACAAACCATCGCTACGAACCATTACTTGTTTTGTGAACCGCTCTAACATACTATTACCACTACTACGCGTAATGTTCCTAGAACATGGTACGCGGTCCATGAATTAGGGTACGCGGTTCTCATCCTTTGCTATTTTTTCAATATTCTTCATACCATTTACTCCAATAAATAAATCCTACATTTTCCAAGATCAATCACCAAATTGTGAGGCCCAAAAATTTGGCAAACATTAGGAAATCACACAACCTTAAAACATATCTTTAGTAAACAACAACCATTCTCATTCGCGATCATCCGACATTGTCAATAAATACAATCACACCCAAACTATTCTTGAGGGGACACCATGATGAATTTTTTCCCAAGAATCTTCCTTTTTCGGTTTTTTGAGAGCTCTTCTCATAACAATTCTTTCCATTTTGATATCTCATTAAAGCTCTTTCCATATTCGACCATCATTCACTTCATGCGATTAAGATAGTGATCAAAGATTTACCCAACACATACTCTAAGCCCACATGATCCATGATCAGCGTGAGAAACCAAAGTATAATGAAAAGTAAATCAATGAATAACTTCATTTCTAAATACCAATTGTTGATACCATACTGATAAACTAATACTAATAAACTACATTCATTATGAACCTCAGACATCATGCTATCAAATAATTGATCAATTTCTTATAGCAATGTCTAATTTAATACTACCCCTAATTTATAACTCCCCCCCATAGCTTTGGCTCATCTTAAACTCCCCCTATCCTTCTACTCCACTTAAAAGCTTTTCCCAGTGTCTTTTCACCCCTATAATAGTCACACTTTCTCCCCCTTCTTCAACGATCCCAAAGGGACCTTCAAGGTTGTCTGCAACAGGATAAAGAACACATATCAGCATATTAGGGATAATCAAATCATACATTGGGAAGAGGGGGAACCAAATACACACTTTTTCAAGTGTGGGGATTCTAATGCACTCCGAGAGCTAGTCAATGCCTTTCAAATGGTTCTTATAGTAAGTCCTTCATAAGAATATCCCCAACCCATTGATCTATAAGCGCATAATCCAGCTTCTCAAGCCCTTCATCATCCTTCTCCTTGATAAAATAATATATTATTTAAATGTGATTTATCATTGAGTTATGGACATTATTTTTTCAAAGATTCATAGTACTTGAATTATCATAATGGATTCCAATCGGTGATTTAACTTCAATTTCCATATCTTCAAGCTGCTGATGCTTCTACAATATATGTGTGTAGGCTTGAGTAACTGCAATATATTCAGCTTCTGCAGTTCTCAATGAAATGTAATCTTGTTTCTTGCTCAACCAATAAATATAAAATCCTCCAAGATAAAAGGCAACTCCTGATGTAGATTTCCGGTCATATGGTGATCTGTCCTAATCCACATCCGTATATCCCAATAACTTTGGCTACATTTTTCCATTATACATTAAACCAAAATCCATTATTCCCTTTATATACTGAAGAATTAATTTTACTACAATCATGTGGATCTCCTTTGAATTACTTTGATACCTTGATGGTTAGTATGTGACAAATAAAATATTAGTCCTTGTCTTTGTCAGATACAAAAAAAATTCAAATGCTTTTCCTAAATTTTGAGATATTAACGTCCTTGCCATTATTATCATGTGACAACATCAATCGGGTAGCAACCAGAGTCTTCATTTATTTGGATTTATCAATTCTAAACCTTCTCAAAACCTCATTGGAATATTTAGATTGAGAAATAAAATTTCTATTTCTTCCTTACATCACGTGTAATCTAAGGAAAAATATCAGCTCACCAATCATCAACATTTAAAACACACTTTTCATTAATTCAAAAAAATATATGCATTGTGATTCTTATAATCCATCAATGATAATGTAATTGGCATAAACTACCACTATCATCCTTTGGATATTTTATTATTGAAATAAAAATTATAATCAACTCCACCATGAAAAAAATAGAGCTTTTTTTGAAACTAATCAATCTTAGAATACCATGCTCTCGATGCTGGCTTCAAACTATATAAATCATTCTTCAACCGACGGACCCTGATCTTATCTTCATGAATGAAAAATTCATCAGGTTTCTCCATATAGAATTCTTCTTCCAGAACTCCAATCAGAAATGTAGACTGGAAATCCATCTGGAAAATTTTAAACATTCTTTGCACTACTATGGACAAAAATAATCTGATTGTCTCCGGCCATGAAACAGGTGAAAATATCTCATCAACAACAATACCCTCTATTTGAGAGTACCATTTTCACACCAAACATTTTTTTATTCGAATCACAACACCATGTTCATTCATTTTATTGTGAAAGAACCATTTTATTCTTATAACCTTTTTGTCTTCTGGTCTTGAAACAATATCCCATGTTTGATTCTTCTCAATTGGTTCAAGCTCTTCATTCATGGCTTGAACCCAGTTCTGATCTCTAGTTTCTTATGAAAAAAACATTTAGGTTCCACCTGTGATAAGTATGATGCTTGTTATATAATATTCATCCTCCTTATCTACTTTGGTGCTGTCTGATCACCAATTATATTCTATCTGTCAATTTTAGCTCTTCTTGCTGGTCTTTGGATAGACACTGGTTTATTCTAATAATCTGAGCCTTCTTCTGAATCATCCTCTTGAGATGGAGTGTCTTTCAATCTTCTCATCTCTTTATCACTATCCTACTAAGTTTGATTATGTATTTTATGATGATTTAGTTCTCTTTCTACTATATTCACATCATGACTATAAAATATCTTTCTTATCCATGTGTTGAAGCATTTATATACTTTGATTTTCTAGGAGTAGCCAAGAATTATCCCTTCATCCCTATAGGATTAAAATTCCCTATGTTTCTCCATCTCGAGAATAAAAAATTTACTTCTGAATGTTCGAAAGTACTTCAATGATGACCTATTTCCATACCATAACTTTTATAGAGTCTTATCCACTATTAGGAAAAGTAATGCTCTGTTTCATGTGTATACTGCTGTCATTACTGTTTCTTTCCAAAATTTCTTTAGAAGGTATTTTTCAATGAAAATTGTTATGGCCATATTGTTGACAATATGATTTCTTCTCTCAACTAATCTATTATGTTGTGGAGTTCATACTACTGAAACATGATTCCTTGTCCCATTTTTTCAGATAATACTCCACTTAGATATTTGTGAACTCTGTTCTATTATCTGCTCGAATTGTCCACATTTTCTGACCAATCATCTATTCACGTTTCCATCGATATCTTGTAACGCAACTGAACACTTCATATTTTTGGGTGATTTTTAAAACAGATGCCATTCCTTTATAGTCATAAATGAAGAGAACATAATATATCCTCCCATCAACATCTCTCGGTAAAATTGGCCCACAAACATCAATATACACCAACTCAAGAAATCTTGTTGACCTTTTCTCCTTTGGATTATATGTCTTTGGAATGATCTTCCCTTGTTTAAAAGAATCACACATATGAGAACGGTCATGTGATAATCTAGGGAGATTTTGAGATGCATCATATTTTACCAGATCTTCCAAGGAACCTTGTATTATGTGTCCATGATTCTTATGCCATAACTTTTTTTCTTCATCCTTGGATATAAATCACATATCCTCTTCGCCACTCACGAGTTAGAGATTCCCTCTCATAAAACTTAATTTCAACACAACATTACTATCATTTGAATTGATGGTATATAATTTCTTGGAAAAACTTATGGCATGCCCAGAGGCAGACAATTGACTGACACTAAGTATGTTATGACTAATCCCCACAATAACCAATACGTCTTCTCGTCTCATGTATTTTCCTCCAAACATGGATTTTCATGAACAAATAATTTGCAAGCCCTCATCATTACCAAATAATATGATACCTTATTTATCTTAACTGATTCAAGTCACAAGATCCTTATTTCCTATCATGTGGGAACTGCATTCACTATTAATGATCCATATCCCTGTGCGATTTGATGCATTGAACATAATTTCTATAATCACCACCTATTCTTCCCTTTTCTTTTTGATCCAAGTATTTGGATTCATATCTGAAATGGAATTGTAATCTTGTTCTTCCTCCGTCTGTGATAGACCAGCTTCAACCTATAGAGCTACAAATCTATTTTCAATTTTTAACTCCATTGTAGATACATTGGGGTTCTTCTTACAAGCAGATTTAGCCACCCTCGGCACATTCTTCTATATTATTGATGTGCAATATCTTTCTATATATCTGATTCCTTAACACCATAAACAATTTCCATAAAACGATGACTGGGAATTTTGAGCTTTATACGACCACTTCTGTTGGCCTTGTTCCCTTTGGTACCTATTTTCAATGGTACATACATTTTGATAGTGTCCTATATTACCACAACAATAACATCTTATGTGAGGTACATTCTTATGTGGAAATGATGCATCACTAGTTGTGCCTTGGGTTCTGGGAGTCTACTAATTCTTCTTCATACACAAATCAGTCTTCAATCATGGAGTGGATGCTTGTGGTATGACTTTGTAACACCCCAATATTTCACAGAACGTTATTTCTTCAATGTAATTCAATAACATACATTACACGCAACACTGGGTTCGAGCGCACCACAAGATTACCAAACTAGCCATTCAAAAGTGGTTATGAATATTATTAACTGAATATTAAACAATATATAATCCTTATAAATCTGGAATCCATACTATGAGTTTCTTAGACATAATTTAAGAAAAAAATTCATTTTTTTCAAATAAAAGAAGTATTTATTTAAAAAATGCACTTTTACCGCCTATTAATGATGAACCCTTATTAAATCCTATATTTGAAACATTTATATATAATATTTGACACGATAAACTTATTCTTTAGAATCGGGGCATAATAATTTAGATTTAATAAATTTTTGGTGCTTTTCTGATAACTTTCATATTTGGGTGAATAGTGAAAAATAGTATCTTTTAACTGAAAATTACTTTTTTAATCAAAATAATTTATAGTGTTAAATTATACATTTTAATTGTTTATAAGTCTAAATAGATTATATTTTTACCATTTAATCCAATGCTGGTCAATTTAAGTAATTTCACTTTGAGATTGGACATAAACAAGTGTCAATATTTTGATAGATATTATTTCCTAAAAATATGCCTTTTGGTTTTGAAAATAGGAATTAATTTTAAATTAATAAATGAAACTTATATGTTTTTAATTTGGTAATATGGTCTTCATTTTTGGATTTGTAATATCGAAATTATCTTAGGGTGAAATTTTGGTATTTTTCTGAAAACTTTCAATTTTTGATGAATAGTGAAAAACTTTGATTTTGAGTTTAATACTGAATTTTTATTTAAATAAATATTTATTTTATTTAAATTTATTTTAGGTCAAAATAGATACATAATACCTATATATGTTCAATGTAATTCATTGAAGTCAGTTTATAATAATTTTAGATATATAAAAATTTTACTGAACTTTTCACCGTCTTTTACCCATCTCCTAGGAGAATTTGCAAATTCACATAAAACATAATTTTACCACTTCTGTGAGTGGAATTTTGAAAAACCTAGATACACGGTTAACATAAAAGATTAAAATGTGGTTCTATAAGATAAAAATAATTTTTTGGTGAATAGTAACTTTTTACTTTTATTTACCACAGTTAAATGTAAATAGGGTAATTAAGTGTAAAAATTATATTATTTTTATTACCCTAACACATGTCCTAATTCTATTGGCTATGTATAATTAGAATAAAAAAACCTTAGCAATAAAATATTAACCTCTTTGGTCCACTTGGATTAGATTAGGACGTTTATTATTATTAAATTCAAAAAAGAGTTAAAAGAGTTAAAATCAAAGTTTAATAACTAAAACATTTTTAATATAGGGTTATATATAAGATAAATTCGATTATAAATATTCATTAGAAATATAAAAATATTTCCTACATAATAGTATTTTTCTTATAATTTCTAGACCTTAAATAATTTAATTTATTTATGACACAATGGTGATGTAGTAATTACCTAATTAATGAAATATTAATCTAATTGATATTATAAATATAAAAATAAATGTAATTTGAGACTTTTTATGAATTAAACTAATTTTTTAGGTTAATATGACATGTTATGATTGTTTAGATGAACTGTTTTCGAAGTAATAATGCTGTTTTGAATTTAGAAAAAACAAAATACCAAATAGTGTCAAAATTGACATAAAAGAGTTTCCAAAAAAAATATTATATTATTAATTTATATTATATTCCTAAAAATCTAAGGATCATCCAAAGGACTTATATATTGAGATTTTTATCATTAATTAACCACTTGGGGTTTTCTTGGAAGTATATAGTAAGTTTATTAACCATATAATATAAAAATACAAATAGACATGGTAAATGTCCAACTGTTTAACTAAGAGTTAAATCTAAAATAAACAGTTAATATAGTGACCCAAACCTATCTAAAACCCATTATTTGAGTGGTTTTAGACCAATACCCACCTTATCCTTTAAATAATCCTTTTTGGAGGCATTAGAAACCGAAAATGATTTTATTATAAAATAATATTTCTAGCTTTTCCTAAGGTGCCCCTCACCCCTCTTATAAAAGGGAACTCCCACTTCTCTCTAATTCAGTTCTTCAAAGCCATTTGGCTTTGGCCAACCTCTGCCCAAATACCATTTCAACGGTCCTCCATTTTTCTTAGAGTCCCTCCTTTAGTCATAAATCCAACTTAAGGATCCCTTCTGATCAAATCAAAAGGAAGAATCCGAAGAAGAGGTAATAATGTCACCACCCTCTTTCAAGTTCCTTTCTTCTTTCGCTTCCTTTATATTTGTTATTTCCATTCTAAAATAATAACTCCTGTATCTTCTATATACTGTGATTTTATTATAAATATGGTACAAACAAATTCATTATTCTATCTATCCATTGAATGATATGTCACCATACGTGCGTACGTACGGCTTACCGTCTCCATGTCATGGTGTAATTGTTAGTCAATAAATTATTATTTGGATGGGTATAATAATTATGTGTATTTGATTTAAATAATAAATATAACATGATAATGATTTGGTATATATGATATACTATCCAATTATATATTATTTGAATATCAAAATAATGATATTGTCGCTCGTGCGTATGTATAGATTACCGTCTCCACGAACGCGATGAGATTCATTACCCATCATATCCATTCAAGAATAAATTTCATTAGATGATTAAAAATATTGTTTAAATACTTGATATCATTCTGGATATGAATATGATACATCCCATCCATAAGAAATATGACTCACATAACAAATATTATAAAGAAAAATGAATCTGTTAACACCCAAAACAACGATAATACTAAGATATTATTAACAAAGTAATGTTAAAAGATCATATATGATATCATATTAATGTATATGATTCTTATATAATTTAATAAAAATTATTTCTCCATTATATTGGACTTTATTCTAACCTCTACCAAGGAAAATTACAAGGTAAGGTTTAGTTTCACAATCTCTTCGTTATCCGAGGTTGTTTATACGTAATTATCTACTGGGACTTCTTTATCATCCACATCCATGTTTCTAAAAAATGTATTTCAAAACATTCTTACTATTTTATAAAATATGGGTAAAAGTCATTAATACCCTTTTTTGACATTTTATAAGACTTTTATAATGGAATCTTTCCATCGTATTTCAAACAAGGTCATTTTTAACCTTTTTGACAAAATTAAGATAAGAATGTTTTCTTTTAACTTATACGGTGGGTGCGGCTTTTTTCCACCATTATAAAATCTTCGAATCTTCCCTTAAAAGCTTATAAGAATATTTTTGAAGTAAATGTTTTATTTTATAATTATGTGAATTTTAAATTATTACAATAAAAATAGATATTTCTCTCAAATATTTTTGATTTTATCTATGTCAACATCCTGTAATGGATTTTAAGCTTATTTGAAGATGATTTATTATGATAAAAAACGTCCATATTTTACTGAGGGTTTTGTGATATGTTTGACTGTGGATATGTTATTTTTATACCATTCATTTTTTATGGATAAAGTATTGACATTTTGTATGCTAGTTTTAATACGAATGTTTATGTTGTGTTTAAATCTGTTCATATGAGGACTGCATTGGACTTAGTAAGTGATATGTGGTGCCTGATATAGCTTCTCGATGCATCAGTAGGTCTCATGAGACAAACTAGTGTCTTGGCACAAGGCCTTGAGAAAATCTTATGTGTAGTCTTGGCACAAGGCCTTGACTATGTGGTTATGATAGTCTGGCATTATGCATTCCATCATTATGAAAGGGGTTATTGATATTACATGTGATTATTTGACTAGTAGAATATCCATGTGAATAAGTAAATGGAATTATTTCATTCTATTTTTTCCATATTATGCTAATTTTCAAGTTTAAAAGGCTTATGTTTTAGTTATACATTTCCTTAAATGTTTATGATTCTTTATGAATGTTTCTGCTATATTGTTATCTTTACTGAGCATTTGAGCTCACCACTTTCTATGTTTTATTTTTCTTAGGATGTGAAGATGTATTTGATGACTGACCTACAGGGATAGTCCTAGGGGATATTATTGTGGACTATGGAGACTATGTTGTGGTAGTTTTTCACTTTATGATGTAATGTAAGACTTATGAATGTTTCTAGTGTTTCCAAGGATACTAAAGTAATCGGTCTTTTGAGACTTGATCTTTTGTGATCATGCCAATGTTACGTAATAATGCACTGACACTAGGTAACTGGGGCTGGGGTGTTATAGTTGGTATCAGAGGAATTTTAGTACAAACTTTGGAAGCTATATTTAGATAAACTCTGATTAGATCCCATAGACATAAGATGGACTTTGAGGATTAGTATAGAAGAACTTATTAGAATATTGGTATTGTAGAGATTTTGTGAGTTTTCTGAGAAATACCTGCATGTCTAGATATGAGCAGGTAGAGGAAGATGTGGAACAGATTTACCTAGGGGTAAAACCTGAAAAAACCACATTGAGCTTGACTCGAATGAGAACTGGTGCACTACAATGGGCCTTGCTACAGTCTTGGTTACGACACTCCTAGGGGATATTCTTAGGATAATTCTAATTTTCTTTACAAACCATTATGAAGGGTTTATGAGTATATACTTCCTCAAAGAAAACATTTTTATGATTATGGATTATATCCATAAATTGTTCAATCTATGTTAGGTATTTTACAAGTTTGGAATTATTCATTGCAATTCATAAACTGACCTAGTGTATTCCATTGTATAGAAATGGGGCCCAGTAGAAGGAATGTGAACTCCAACAATACGTATGATCCAAAGAGTAAGAAGGATCATATCTTTCATGTTATTAAGTCAACATTTAGAAGGAAAATTTTCCCCCATGTATTCTCAACATATGAAGAAATAGTATCATGTGTTAAAAAGATTAGTAAAGAATTCTATGAGTACTATGCCTTTGAATGGAATCAAGAGAAGAAAAGGATATAAGAGAGAAAGATGGATAAAGGGAAGAGGGAAAAGAATAATTTTCACATATGTGATAACATTGAGAAGAAACAACCTGGAACTTACTTGAAGGGAATGAGAGTTTATTATAAGTTTGGAGAAAAAGGAAACCATGTACATGACTGCAAGGGTAAGAAAAAGGTTTCAAAATTACAATGATTCATCTGTAAGGAGTTGGTACACTACACGAACCAATGTACAAATCATCAGAGTATGCCCCAAATGATTCTATTGGATAATAATCGAGTTATGATACTACCACAGATGAGGAGGAATGATTATATTTCTTATGTTGTTGTTAAATAATTATGACATTTTAGTGTTATATCAACGATGTACTGGTTATAATAATTATGGAGTATATAAGGATTGTTCTGAAGTACTATTTCATTAAGGAATTGAAATTGTGTAGAACCAAGAAAAGTGACTCAATAAAAGGTTAAAGTTTTGGAAAATATATGGTTGGGAGAAATATAAACCATAAAATGGTTATGATACTGAGTTAGTGATTTTGGAATAATACATGTTTGATTTGGATAATTTATATTGGATATTCTTGACTACCTTGAAACTGATTAATGATTTGTATATTCCATCATTGTTTTATTTTACAACATTTTCGGATAGAAGGAGTATATACAATATTCTTTAATGAATAAGGGAGCATGAATGTAATCAAGAAGGTATTATGGTAATTCAGGATGTTGCAATGTTTTAAAATAATACATGACGAATGTGTTCACATGTTATTACGTGGCAAAAAGGATATTCATTTTGTTTAACTTCCCTATAAATTTTGGATTGTGAGTTTGGATAGAAGTATTTTGGATAAGTATAGTTTTATATTATTTTTGGATTTCCATAAAAAGGACAACCTGGAGGTCGGGTGACAACACGTCGCGTCCGGCAAGGCTGTGAGACTTGACCCCGCAACCAAAGGGCGACAAGGGTGTATCACCTACCACTGACCCACGTGATTTCTTGGATTGAATAATGTAGTTTTCTAAAGGGTCTGGTATATGAATTATAAATTCATTTTTTGGATCCCTATACCAATAAGATAAATAGATTTTTTTAGTTCTATTATCTTTTAGAGTGCAATATGAGTTTGTGGTACAAATTAGTTAAAGGATGGAACTCTACTTTTCAGGTATATATATTTTTTCTTATCATATTCTATGAAGAAATTAATTCATAAACTTTAGGTAAGGGATCATAAAACTAAAAATATGTTATCCTAATACATTATGTTTTGTGCAACCAATGATATTTTAAATAATCATAGATTGATGGCTTTGAGGCCCTCAATTCTACAATTGTTAGTGACAGATGACCTCAATCACACCCTATTAATATTTACATTTTCTTTCCAATTATGTGTCTCTAATTTCCACCAATGATATCCTAATCGAGATCATAATTTGGTGGTTACGTTTTCATTCCCCTTTTCCTCTTATTAAGACTAAATTTTATTAACCCAATTTCTGATGTGGGTTTCCCCACAAAGGTATTTTCTATTTTCAACATTTTATTTTCAACGAACAATTTCAAATTTCAAGGACACAATTTATTGAAGGAGGTAATAATGTAACACCCCATGATTTCATAGTAAGTTATTTCTTTAATGTAATTCAATCACTTGCACTACACGCAATACTGGGTTTGAGCGCACCACAAGATTACCAAACTAGCCGTTCAAAAGAAGTTATGAATATTGTTAACTAAATATTGAACTATATATAATCCTTATAATTTTAGAATCCATATTATGAGTTTCTTATACATAATGTAAGAACGAATTCATTTTCTCAGATAGAAGAAGTATTTATTTCAAAAAATGCACGTTTACCGCCTTTTAATGATGAACCTTTTTTTAAATCTAATATTTGAAACCTTTATATATTCTATTTGAAAATATAAACTTCTTCTTTAGAGTCTGGACATATGAATTTAGTTTCAATAATTTTTTGTGTTTTTCTGATAACTTTCATATTTGGGTGAATAGTGAAAATAATATATTTTAACTGAAAACAACTTTTTTAATCAAAACAATTTATAGTGTTAAATTAGAAATTTTAATGGGTTTGAAGTATAAATAGATTATATTTTTACCATTTAATCCAATTCTTATAATTTTAAGTAATTTCACTTTGAGATTGCACATAAACAAGTGTCAATCTTTTGATAGGTATTGTTTCTTAAATAAAAACATTTTGGTTTTGACAACGGGAAATAATTTTAAATTAATAAATGAAACATCTATGTTTTGAATTTGGAAAAATGGACTTCATTTTTAGATTTAGAATATCGAAATTCTCTTAAGGTGAATTTTTGGTATTTTTCTGAAAACATTCTATTTTTGATGAATAGTGAAAAACACTCAGTAATAGTTTAAAACCGAATTTTTATTTAAATAATTATTTATTTTATTAAATTTATATTAGTTCAAAATAGATACATAATACCTATATAAGTTCAATTTAATTAATTGGAGTCAGTTTATAATAATTTTAGATATATAAAAATTTTGCTGAACTTTTCACCGTCTTTTACCCATCTCCGAGACAAATTTTCAAATTCACATAAAACATAATTTTACCACTTCTATGAGTGTAATTTTGAAAATCCGAGAGACACGGTTAATATCAAGGAGTAAAATTTAGTTCAATAATATAAAAATAAGTTTTGGTGAATAATAACTTTGTACTTTTATTTACCATGGTTAAAAGTAAATAGGGTAATTAAGGGTAAAAATGATATTATTAATACCCTAACACATATCTTAATTCTATTGTATAAGTATAATTCAAACAAAAACAACCTTAGGAATAAAATATTAACCTTTTTGATCCACTTGGATTAGATTAGGATATATATTATTATTTAATTTAAAGAAGAGTTAAAAGAGTTAAAATCAAAGCATAATAACTAAAATATTTTAATATAGGGTTCTACATAAGATAAATTTAATTATAAATATTAATTACAAAGATAAAAAAGATTTACTATATAATGGTATTTTATTCATAATATTTATACATTAAATAATTTAATTTATTTATGACCCAATTGTGATGTAGTAATTACATAATTAATGAAATATTAGAATAATTGATATTATAAATATCTAAACACATGTAATTTGAGAATTTTTATGAATTACACTAATTTTATGTGTTAATATTACATATTAGGGTTGTTTAGATGATTTTTTTTCAAAGTAATAACGCTGTTATAAATTTAGAAAAAAACAAAATTCAAAATAGTGTCAAAATTGACATAAAAGTGTTTTTAAAACAACTATTATATTATTAATTGATATTATATTCCTAAAAATCTAAGGATCCGAAAAAGGACTTATATAATGATAGTTGTATCTTTAATGAACCATTTGGGGTTATCTTGTAATTATATATTATGTTTATTAAACATTTAATATAAAAAAACAAAGATACATGGTAAATGTCAAACTATTTAACTAAGAGTTAAATCTAAAAGATAAAGTTAATATAGTGGCCCAAAGCTGTCTAAAACCTATTGGTTGAGTGAGTTTTGACCCATATCGTCATTATCCTTTAAATAATCCATTTTGGAGGCATTATAAACCGAAAATAATTTTATTATAAAATAATATTTCTAGCTTTTCCTAAGGTGTCCTTCACCCCTCTTATAAAAGGGCACTCCTACTTCTCTCTAATTCACACCTTCAAATACATTTGGATCGGTCAAAATATACTCAAATACCCCCTCAACTATCATAAAATTATCCTAGAGGCCCTCCTTTAGTCATAAATCCATCTTAAGGAGCTCTTTTGATCAAATCAAAAGGACAAACCCGAAGAAGATGTAATAATTTCACCACCCTCTTTCAGGTTCCTTTCTTCTTCCCCTTACTTTCTCTTTGTTGTTTTCATTATAAAATAATAACTCCATTATATTATATATACTGTGATGTTATTATAAATATGGTCCAACCAAATTTATTATTCTATCCATTCTTTGAATGGCATGTCACCATACGTGCGTACGTACGGCTTATCGTCTCCACGTCATGGTGTAATTGTTATTCAATACATTATTATTTGGATGGGTATAATAATGATGTGTAATTAATGTAAGTAATAAATATAACATTATAATTATTCTTTATATATGATATACCATCCAATTATGTATTATTTTAATCTCAAAATAATGATATTGTCGCTCGTGCGTACGTACGGATTACCGTCTCCACGAACGTGATGAGATTCATTCCCCATCATATCCATTCAAGACTAATTTTCATTAGATGATTAAAAATAATGTTTAAAGACTTGATATCATTTTGGATATGAATAATATAAGTCACATCCATAACAAATATGACTCACATAAAAAATAATATAAAGGAAAATAGATCCATTAACACCTGAAACAACGATAATACTAAGATATTATTAACAAAGCAATGCTAAAAGATCATATACGATATCATATTAATTTATATTATTCTTGTATAATTTAATAAAAATTATTTTTCCATTATACAGGAGGTTAACCTAACCTCGACCAAGTAATAGTACAAGGTAAGGGTTAATTTCACAATCTCTTCATTATCTGAGGTTGTTTATACGTAATTATCTATTGGGACCTCTTTATCATCCACATCCATGTTTCTTAAAAATGTGTTTCAAAAAATTCTTACTATTTTATAGACTATGGGTTAAAGTCATTTATACAATTTTTTTGACTTTTTATGAGATTTTTTTAAAGGAATCTTTCTGTTGTTTTCCAATCAATGTCCTTTTTATCCTTTTCGACAAAATTTAGGTAAAAATGCTTTTTTAACTTATATGAAAGGTGAGGCTATTTTCCACCATTATAAAATTGTCTAAGATTCCCTTACAATATTATAATAATATTTTCAATGTAAATTAATTATTTTATAATTATGTGACATTTAAATGATTTAAAAAAAGAGATATTTCCCTCAAATAGTTTTGATTTCATCTCTGTCAATATGTATTGATGGATTTTAATCTTTTTTGAAGATGATTTATTATGATACAAAACTTGCATAATGTATTTCTGGTTTTTGATATGTTTGATTGTGGAAGTTTTACTTTTATACAATTCATGTTTTGTGGATAATGTATTGACATATATGCTAGTTTTAATACGAATGTTTATGTTATGTTTAAACCTATTCATATGAAGAATGCATTGGACTTAGTAAGTGATGGGTGGAGTCCGATATAGGTCCTCGATGCGTCGGTATGTCTCATTAGACAAACTAGTGTCTTGGAACATGACCTTAACAAAATATCATTTGTATTCTTGGTACAAGGCCTTGACTATGTGGTTATGATAGTCTGTCAGTATGAATTCTATCATTATGAAAGTGGTTATTGATATTGAATGTGATTATTGTACAAGTAAAATATCTATGTGAATAAGTAAATTGAATAATTTCATTTTATTTTTGACATATTATGATGATGTTCAAGTTTAATAGGCTTTTGTTTTAGTTATAAATTTCATTAAATGTTTATGATTATTTATGAATGTTTCTGCTATATTGTTATCCTTACTGAGCATCTGAGCTCACCCCTTTCTGTGTTTTAATTTTCCTAGGATGTGAAGAAATATTTTTTGATTGACCTGCAGGGATAGTCTGAGGGGATGTGAGTGTGGACTATAGAGACTATGTTGTTGTTGTTTTCACTTTATGATTTAATGTAAGACTTATGAATGTATATAGTGTTTCCAAGGCTACTAACCTACTCCGTATTTCGAGACATGATCTTTTGTGATCATGCCAATGTTATGTAAAAATGAACTGAATCTAGGTAACTGGGGTCGGGGCGTTACAGACTTAAACCATAACTACATTTTGTTTTAGAACAAGCCCCATACCAGCCTTATCATTCAGAATTGATTATTGCTTCTCTTTTTATGGACCACTCTGCTCAAATCTCATCTAATATGTTACTTGTATGATCTTATTTCCTAATGTCAAATAGAGATTTAACATTTTCTCCTGATATTCAATTGTTCGTCACATATTGGCTAGTTCTTCTTATAGATGTTCGATACATATGATTTGATCCTTTTCAATTTATGTCAAACTATTAATGTCTATATTTTTTTCTTCAATTTTGAGTTTTTACTGAACCACCTTTTTGAGCATTCTGGTATTGAAGACCTCATCTTTTCAAATTCTATATTCAGATCAAAACTCTCTTCTACCTGCTTCTATATAAAGAGTTTTTCATCATGACCAAATTTTTTAGATTTCGTTGTTTTGGATCTCCAAATATCTAAATCTTCAAGGGTAGCTTCTAATTCATCCTGATGTTCAACACTTCATTCAATTACTCGTTCATTTTCACTTTCCTCTCTTGTTAATGAATTTATGAGAAATTCAACCAAAGCATATATTTTATGATCCTTTAAGTCCTCCAACTCTTCTACCTTATATTTTTCTGAACATTCTCTTCTGTTGAAACTAGATTCTTCTTTATGGAGAAATTTATCCTAGTACTTCTCCTCCCATTCTCATTTAATGAATACTCTTTTTGTGGAATTTCATTATTTTCTTCATTTACATCATAAAACATTTTATGATACTTTGTTGCAAAATGTCAAATATTTCTACATAAAAATCATGAAAATGGGAGTTTACATTTTAACATCCCTTTTTCCCTTTACAGATTAGAGGATAGATTTGACATGATTCCATCCATATTGTCCTCCTCATGATTATATTCAATAGATAGATTCTTCATGGCCCTGAATACCACATCCTTAGACTTACCCTTTTTCACTACATCGTTATCATAATTTCTCATTTCATACTCCACAATGGTACTATGTAGGTTATCTAGTTTTAAATCTTTCGGGTGTTTGTATTCCCACAATGAATCTTTTGGATTGAATCATGGTGGAAGTTTCCTCAAGATATGTTTCACAATCATTATATCTTCAATGACATCTCCAAGACCCCACATGTCTTCCACAATAATATTTATCCTATTGAAGAATGCATCAACAATATCATTGGGATTTATTCTGAGATCCTCATACTTGTTCTATAGAACCTACAGCTTTTCTTCTCAGACTTTTGTGTTCCCTCACAAATGTTTAAATTTTTTTCCAAATTGCATGTGATGTTTTACATGACCTCACCTTCATATAAATTTCATTTAATAGGGATCCATATAAATCATCAATACATTTATAATCAACATCCAATTCCTTTATTTTAGCTATTGATAGAGAATCACTATTAATGTTAACTGATATTCCATGCATAGATGATGTGAAGACATCCTTACCTACTGGTTGGAAGTAGTGCTGCATCCGATTCATTCATAGTTGAAAATTATTTTCGTCAAATATAGGAATTCCTTTATGATTAACCACCTCTATTTTTTTTCTTTAGAGAGAACCACTAACTTTAAACCTTTCTCTATGATACCAATTGATAGGTCCACTGGGTCGAATACCCTAAGAGGGGGGGGTGAATTTGGTTATGGAAGATTAAAAAATTCCCCCTTTTGGATCTTGTTTTGTTATTAGACAAAACTCAATTCTATCTTCATCCGATATAAATATATATCTAGATATGAAATCATGCATAGGACATAGAAATTTTTACTTTTTTCTCCCTAACTAGGCTATGTCTAGGGAGCATACAATAATGATGTGCTAATTTGCCAAATTCACTAAGACTCACATTCTCAAATGAGTACCATGTCTGGGATTGATATTTTATGCCCAGGATTACTAAATTTACAAGGTCTAGGGTTTGATCCCTACATTCCCATGGGTCACTCTCTATGCCTCTTTCTCTAGCTCACTGCCAGTGGAAAGGGTCACCGTCTTCCTCTTCTTTCTCTCACTACTCTTGTAAAGGAATCCTCACACAGTATATCAACATGTAGTTGAATAATAGTTTATGGAAATGTAGTTTTCTTCATTTTCATGAATTCATGCATCCTAAAATATAGGTAGATGCTATGTTGTAGTTCCATATTCATCCACAGATGAATTACACCTTCTCGAGTAATTCTAGGTACCATAAAATACTTTTGAAAACTGTTTTGATGCTTTGGAAATCTTCCTCATGTAAATCGCAAACCACCTGCTCCTCCTACGTACTGTGTACCAGGTTTGGTACATAGATCACCTCATCCGCGTATTGTTGCAACTGCTGTGAACTTATACCACCTCCGTGTACCGCTACCCTCGCCCCATCTCTGCAAACTACCGTATGTCCGTGAACTATTCCCTATTCATGGATTATATTTGGTTCCACGTACTAGAGTTCCCCCTCTATGTACCACTAGCAGTATTCAATCTTTATCATATAAGAGATTCTTCTTCGGTGTACTGAGTCTTCCTTTTCAGGTTAAGAATCCCCCCAAACAACATCAGTGAAATTTTCTTTCACGCGAACCACTTATTCTTTCATTGAATTATTTCTCACAAACCTCCTTCAGACATTACAAAAATCCCAGACCAAAAAATATGTTCTCTAATGATATTCAGTCTCAACAGTTAATAAATGGGATTAATATATCTTATATAGAAAAAGATACCCCCAAAATCCTCTAATATATGATTCACCAAATCATCAATCCATCCTTCACCACATATCGATCCTTCTGCTACCACGAACCACAAGCCACCCATGAATTTCTCCCACAAAACTGCAAGCCACCCACGAACCGTTTTTCAAATGCGGTCCGTGTACTACATTTTCTCCTATGTGGTCGATATCCTCTACTGACGACAATCCATCCATGTACTGCACTACATTCTCCGCAAATCTTCACTGTGAACCACTTCTAGTTTTGTGAACTGCTTATGCGTACTATTCCCACTACTCTTATTACCATTCCCAAAACATTGTATGCAGTCCCTAAATATTGGGTCACATTTTTCATCATTTGCCAAAAATTTTCAACATTATTCATAATGTTTACTCTTATAAAGAAATCCTTCCTTTGAAAACATCGACATCTTGATTTTGGGGCCCAAAAATTTGGAAGACATTGGGAAACATCACCACCTTTAAAACATGTTTTCGACAAACACCAACCATTCCCATTCTCAATCTTATGGCTTTGTCAACAAACACAATCACACCCAAAACATTCTGAGGGGACACGTTGAGGAAGTTTTTCCCAATAGCATTAATTAATTAATGAATATATATATATATATTATATTATATGTGTACATATAATGGTAAACCTATTTTTTCCCATGAGAGTGGAGTGACCAACCAAACGCCTGAAAGAGGTGAATAAAATAGTAGAGTAGCAACATCAACTGGGGTAGAAGATGAATCAAAATTTGTCTTTGATATATGAGGGTTTATTAAGTTCACCAAATTTAATGATGGAGACTAGTTAATATGTGACTTGGATCAACTGGGGTCTCTAAATATTTTTTCCCTTACAATTTCTAGATTGAAAACATGTCAGAACGTAGTAAATTTATGCAAAAAAAATAAAGTAAAATAATTATGATTTATAAAAATAAAAAATATATCTATAAAAGTGTACTAATCTAATAAATGATTTTTTTGGAAAATATTTTACAATACCAGTATAATAGAACACTATACATAGTAAAATCATAATAAAGTACAAATCTATAAAATTTTAATGAAATAATCAATACACCCTGATATTGTACTATTATTTATAACTCTATTTTTTATTAGATATTTATATATTAAATAAATTAGAATATATAACTAAAATTAGAATTAAAACAATTATACATTATAGACATAAAAAAATTTAATGTTGTAAAATTATAATTTATGGAAATTGCTAATTTTAGGCTTAATATTTTATCATCATTGTCTATATTGTTATCAACCTCCATTAAATGGATTAATTATTCATATTCATTATCCCTTATGATTTATATTTTTTTAATATCTCCAAGGAAAAATTTTGGATATTTTTTTATTGATGTTTTTCACAATATAAAAAAAATAATTTTTCATCATTGTCACTCATATAATATAAATCTCTCAATTTCAAGTATCAATAACAATCCAACCTTCATATACTTCCACATACACATAATATTTTTTTGAATCCTTACTATATGTATCATAGTCTTCATGGTCACTATTATGAATCAAGTGAGAGAAGTAGAAATAAGTAAAATATAATGAATCTTTTATTATATCAATGTCAATGTTGGCCCACTAACATTTGAATAACACAAATGAAAATTACCTAGGTTAGTTTAAGTCAATGACATTAACAAAAATTATATAGTATATCCACTCTAAATGTGTAAATATATAACTATTTTACATTTTAAATCCCTTTATATGTTTAAATGTATAAAAATTGATCCCTTAATATTGTAAGAATCAATTTTCTTGGCCTAACTTAGAGGAAATTGAACCAAAATCTTATTATCAATTGATATTTCAGTTTGATTATAAACATTCATGATCTATAAAATATTATATTAAATAGTTTTATTTATATTGTATTAATTAAATAACATTAAAAACATGAATTTGAGTATGTACATACATGAAATGAAAACTATACAAAAATTTCATTATCGGCATATTATTTTGTTTCCATCTCATTTAAATCTTAATTAAATAGTCATATATTTTTTTTAATTCTCGATTATTCTATGAATAAATATAAAATATGACTACTTATTATAAATTATATTTATTATTATTGTAAAATTTATTTAGTTTTTGTAATGATTAAGAACCATCCAACTGATCAGCCTTTAGTTGGAAATAGTAAATATTCTTTTTATCAGAATGAGAATTATTCAAGACTTCATCAAAAAATTTAAATTAATTTAATTTTATCAAAATTTTAAACATTTAAATAGAATATAATTCTAAATACTCTTAATCAATGTAACCTTCATCAATCGAGACTTTTAGTTGAGGTATATATTTTACATGTGAATAAAAGTGATCTAAATAACTAAAAAATATTTTAATAAAAAATTATAATATTCATATAATAATTTGATAAAATTATATAAAACAATGAAATGAAATAAAATTAATGAATCTATTAATTGAATAGATTTATTTCCAATGAAGATTTCCTTCAATTATTGCTTCCTTATCTAAATGGGAATTTGAATAAATCATTATAGTGAAAAAATTGTAATAGTATCTCTAAATGAAAATTTGTTATTATAATTATTTTGTGATGTTTTTCAAGAATAGTCGTATTATATAATTTTCTTGAAAAGTTTTTAGGATTAATATTACAACTCAATTATAACTATATTTACTTTTTTAGTTATAAATTTAAGCAATGTTAGGGGTGGAGACGTCTCTATCAGAACATGTAATTCATGAATTTTCTATCCATGTAACATATAATACTTCAAGTCAACACATCTTAAAATATAATTATAATATCTATTAGGTTCTTCAAAAATTCATTAATTCTAAAGGGAATATTTTGTTTACTTGATTTTTCATCACAAAATATTGATACATGATAGTTTCCATTATTATTTTACAATATAATTATTTATATTAATTTATTTTAAATACCTAAGAGAAATATGCTGACATTTATATTTCAACATCTTATTATGGGGAAAATTACATTTTCAAAGAAATTATTCTTAATATGCATAATATAAAGATTATTATATACCAAATTAACCCCACTGATAAGTATATTTTAAAAATATACTCATTTTATTCCACTTTTGTTTTCCAATTTCTTATTATGGTGTACCTCTATCCCTTTTCTCATATTATTTTAACTGATGAAATTCATTAAATTATAATGCAATATTTATTTATTATTTTAATATTATTGAAATAAATAAAAACAATAGTGACCTTCTAATGGTAGTTTTGAAACTCCCTAAATTTATCATTTATAAATGCAAAGAAATTTGGTTATTAGTGTAAGGCCTCAGATCATATTTCTAGGATTCCCATTCTCCCTAATGTTCCTCCATATCAATAATTACTATTTTTATAAATTTTGAATAATAAAATAATTTTAAATGAAAAATGAATATTATTCAAGGTTTTTAAATTAAATTAAAATAATTAATGAATTATAAATAATAATTCTTATGAAATATAATAATGTGGTTGATCTTATGAGAATACATACCTAATTTATTAATTGTATACATATAATGATTTCACTCTTAACCCACACAATATATGAATTATATTCTATTCCTTTTCTATCCCCTTTATATAATGAAATGTATGCCTGACATACATATCTACTGATATACACATGTGTCACATCTTATAGACATGGCCATAAACCAAACTCTAATTTTATACATTCAACTCAACCATTTGAAGAATTTATAAAATGTGGGGAAACCAAGTATCTGAAAAAAATAGAAAAAGTTGAGATGTGATTAGTGTGAATAAAGAGTGAAAAAACCTCTTCTCATTTACACACTCCCATTCATTAAATTCAGGGTGATGAAGTGGAATCACACTCACCTTATAATCAAGACTAAAAACATCCTACATCATGGATAAGAAAATATAAAAAATAATTGATATAAATAACTCTTGGATAAGGTCTTTATCTTCTCGGATCTTACCTCTAATTTCTACTATCCACCTAAGGGTGACATCACAACATGAAATTTTTTAAAAAACTCTTAGCTAAACCATACACTAAAGTAAATAATAAAAAAATTCTACATTGAGCAATAAATCCAACTCCCCTTAAAGAAGATACATCCTCCTTAAATAAGCATCAAATAAATATTTAAATATTATTCCTTCACATTTATATTTCACCCTATATTTTTTTATCACTCTATATAGAGTTAATATCACTAAGGTGATCAAGAAATGTATTTTAAATCTTCCAGATCCCATATTCATTCTTCAAGTTAACTTGGCCACTAAAAACCATAAAAAATATATATCAATCTCTCCATGATACCATTATTCTATTTTCACCATCATTTATTACATTTAAACATGAATATGAGATTATACCCAAATTTCATAACATCATCTATCATATATTTCATGAACTATACATATAAGTTTGATTGGTCTCATGCCCATAAATAAGTTTCTCTTCCCAACTGATTATTTTAGAATGACCCTAAATCTTCCATGATGTAGTTCATGTTTTTATATGTAATTTGAATATAATAAAAGTTATATGTGATGTCCCATGTCATTATGAGTTTGTGAAATTTAAAGACTATAAGTGATTTAAGACCAAAGGATAATTGAAATATAAAAATATAATTGAGATTTGGATGATGGGGTGGCTATGTGAGTGTTTTGAGATGAGATTAGTGGCATTAATATTGATTTAGGAGTTTATGTAGAATTTATATAAGTGTAATCTATAGAAAAGTGAAACAAATAGCATTAAGTACTTAGTGGGCCTGTTTCAGGTTCCTAGTAGAAAGGTACATGGTACATATTGAATTCTATTAGAGACTGTAAAAAAACTATAATATCAACTGTATACTAGATGGATTTTATTAGGTACCCGATCATAGACTATAGGTGTAGGGTACCCCTAGATGGACAGTGGTTACCTATTGTCCATTATATTATTGTTTTTTATTTTAATAAATTAAAAATTGGTTAAAAATAAGGGAATAGTTCGTCCTCCTACTACATAGTAGGAGTGGGAGAGCCCCTCCTCCTTCTTCATTATTTTATCTCTCAGGTAGACATTCCTTAGATGATTAATATTTTGTATATGGAAGTGTATTCCTATAATATAGGGTAATTTTACCCCCACAGTATCTCTCATCATTTTTTTCTCTGAAATGACTTTTCAAAAAACACTAAATAATGAAATTTTGTCTGATTTCTAGAATTTAAATGAACAAAGATGAATCAACTGATGATACTAGAGTATAAAATTTCTATTAATATGAGGTAGGTGTTCACGAAAATATAAACTAAATTGTTTAGTGTTTATGTATTTATTATTTATATGTGTTTGGGAATCTAGGTCAAGGAGACCTGAACATGAACCATGAGGGATCATATTTGGGAGAATCAATATATAGGTTCTAGTATTATGGGAAAAATTTATTCATTCTAGGTTTGGTGATTTTTATATCACCCAAATTTTATGTCTCTAAGGGGGTTTTATGGTAGTTTCATTTTAGAAACCCTAAATAGGTCTCCAAGCATGAATTGGGTTGTAAGTGGCTAAGGATCGGTCTTCTAGGAACATTTATATTGGTCTCATGTGGGTATACCATAGTAGATTGGTTTGATGGTTGTTTTGATTACGGAAACTCAGAAGGGATGGGTTGATCATCATCCTTTAACCATGAAATTTTATGTATTATATTGAATCCTGAGGCTTGAGGATTCAAGATGTTCTTAAAATACAATGTTTGGAAGGGTAAATTGTTAAAGAAAACAGTGAGGAGTTATGAGGTTGGTTTACCTTTCAAACTATGATAAAGATGTGGGAATAACCAATGGTATTAAATATTTTATTCTCTAAAAAATTAGGGTTGGGTTGGTATAGATTGTATAATACTTGGGAGGATTTGTTTTTCTTGATGATAAGGCTATATTGAGGAATTTAATGGAATGGTTTTATAAGGATTTTTATTAGCATCACCTTTGTGATATGAGGAGTTTATGTTTGGGGACCGTGATTTATATTTCGGAGTGGGAAATGATAGTAGGATATAAGTCACATTAATTTAGAATGGATCTTTAATAAATTTAGAGATCATTTGGGGTATTCTAACCATGTGTATAGGGTGGATATAGCTTGGTTATGTTTTCGCTACTATGATTAACACATAATCTAGTTTTGTGTATGTAAATCAGGATATGATGTTACTATAATAGTAATCATTCATGGATAGTAAATTCTATTATTCCTTAGAGAGGATACTATAAATTAGGGTGATCTTATTTGCCTCATGTATGTAGAGAGGGTTAATTATCTTATATTGCAATTAAAATCGTGGGATGAAGTTCTAGGATAAGAGGATTATTGAGAAACATATGAATTCTGTAGAGTGGTAGGACTACGTTTGTCTTCACAAAGTTGATTCAGGGTAGTCAAGATATGGGAATCCTGAGGGGCATATCACTTACTGAGATCTAGAAGTGTGATCGGTACTAGATTATTACTAGTATAAGGTCTATATATTCAATTAATATATTATTTATTAATTATCCAAATTATATAAATGTATTGTCTTTATGGGATGATTTAACTTCTTATGCTGTAGATTCTCAATGATTTTCAAGGGATACTATGTTTTGATCCACCACCTAGATGCTCAGAAATTCTAGAGGATCATTGTATTGGGATACACCACCTAGATAATCATTTTTAGGGCTTATAGGGAATTAATGTGTTTTGATTTAACTCATATATTCTTGGATGTTCATGAATATCACTATGTTGGGATCCACTACCCATATACTCATTTCCAATGGATTATTATTTTTATACCATTATTTATATGAGGCTCACATATGAAAAGAAAAACCGGATAACCTGCATCCTCCAATTTTACATAGGCATGAAAAATGAAATTTCTATATTTTTTGAATAGGTTAAGTTATGTATTATAGTAGAATAAAAAATACGCAATGACCTGGTGTGATTTATTTTATGTGGTTTGTTACTGATTTATTTATTTCGTATTCATAAACTAGAAACATTGTAATGAATATTAGGACTTTTGCGGTGTCCTACTGGGATTTGATTCTCATGTCTTGTATATACACTATAGTGGACGTGCATATTATATGTTGGTATGTAGGTAGGTAAGGTTATATAGAAATTTGGGTTGGGGTAGCCTGACATGATTGTGAAGACGGGACTAAGGTGTGGCTTATTATTTTTGAGATTAGTTTCTAGTTATTAACATTGTTTTCTTTATTTATTCTATCAATGATTTGGTATGGGGGAAACTAATATATGATATTTGACTGTCTATATATAATTTTTTCATTTTCTATAACATGGTGGTATTTTAATAATATAACTATCTCTTATATTTAATTCTATTATATATACATTGATTTTTAGTTGGGGATTTGTATATCATTAATCTATGGATTTATCTAATATTTCTTATTTTTACACGAAGATTATAGTCTCCCCATGGGTTTCTATAAACTATGACCACTAGTCTATAGGCACTGGTACATAGAAAATAACACATGAGGCTGAGTACAACGATTATAATAGTAGCAATTTAAGGGATCCACTCTAAAGCATTACAAAGGGTATTAAAGCCTTATCATTATTATTTTACAATTTGATACTTTTTATATGGTGATAGAAATAGGCAGAAATTAGGATGGACATTGAACCTGTTCCTAGTAAACCCTTTTATGGTGGATTTATAAGTTACTAGGGATGTGGGATTATTTTCATTTCTTTTTTCTAGTATATTGGGGTTTTTAAATATTTTGTGATGGTTTGAGTTATTATTTATTGTTTTTAAATATTTTACTAGGGTGAAAAGAGGTGTATATGCATGTATCCTATATAGAATATAAAATTAATTGACATTTTAATTATTACCTATGATTATAAGATTTTTTTAGAAATTAAAATTGAGAGGAATGTAATAAAAATTTAGGTTTTTACTTCCAAATTCTTTTTAAAAAAAATTACGTAATGATGTTGGAAAAAATGGGAGAAATTAATTTAAAATCAATAATAATTTTTTTTCCTAAATATCCTATATGGTTCTTGTTAATTAAATAAGCCTAATTATGATGGTTTCATTGGTTTTTACCGCTTTTATATTACTATATTGATTGGTATGCACATGTACGTGATGATTTCCCTAGAGTGGGTTAAAGAAAATATTATATGTTGGTTAAGGATTAATACTAGTGTTGTATGCCTTCTGTGTATTATATTATATGAATTTGAAATTAGGATAGTGGGAAACCATCAAGGAGGTGTGATTAGTCATATGGATTTCCTTTTGTATATGAAATAAATAGAATACATAGCTCTTTGGGAGGTATGTATTAATAGATAGAGATTAGGATCAGTGAAATTCTTATACCTATTATCAAGGTATGAGAAAAACATGTGATAAACTATTATCATTATCATGCCAGTTGGGATTAATATTATATTGGAATGGAATAGTGCACACCCTCTTGCTTCTAGACTTGATGGCATAAATTTAGTTCTAGTTTTTTCAAACTTTTCATGGTGAAAAGTGATATTTTTTTCATTTGATGAGTGAGGTACATTCTTAGGTGAGAATCATCTTGAAATATGGAATTTATTTAGACTCTCTCTTACCATGAAGGTATAAGATTGTATATTCTTGTCATATATAATGTATGAGAATGCATTAAAGATAAATTTTAAGGCTTAGTCTTGAGTAATATCTCTTTTCATGAAGGAAAAAAGAGTTGATATTATGGTGTCATTCTATGGGAGAAATAGTTTGTGACACTCTATTACCTTGGAAACAAGAGGGTTTTGTTAAGGTAACATGTGAGATGTGTAAAAGGATGTGTCTAGATATTATCTAAGTTGGGGTAGTCTTAGTAAATTTATTGGATATGAATTGGGGTATGTATGAGTAGGGATATAAGGATTCTTGGTCTAGAAATAGCTCATGAATCGATAGGTTATGGTTCAGACATGGGAATTCGTGTATGGTGTGTTTGATTAGTAGATGTGAGATAGATTAAGTGACCCAAGAGGGTAAAAATTGCGATAATTTTTTCTAATATATGTGGCATATTATATAGGATGTTTTTTAATGTTAGGTAACCCTGGGTTAGGAAAGTTGGAAGAACGTCTAGAATTATTCAGGGGGTGTCACTAGGGTCAGAACCCAAGGGATTTTACTTTTTTATGTGAGATTACTTTAACATAAGTGACCATTAATCCGAATGATAATGATGGAGATATATCATGAATATATTGGTCAGATAATATATGATTTTTTTCAATCCAACTAGGGTTTTAGGATCTTTTACAAGTTGTGTATTGAAATTGTGTAGTGGAAACAAGTTGTCACTGATGTTGAGGTAGACCGTGAGTAAAAGTCATTTGACGCACAAGTCAGGTGAATTTTTTATAATAGTTCTATCAATACTAAATTTTTTGAGTATTTTCTATGTTTAGGGATGGTTGAAATGTCAAATAGTGAGTCTAAAGGGACTATTTTTTCCCTGGATTCCAAAAAAAATTTGATGAAGGATTTAGGGGTCAAGATGAGTAAAGATTGTGATTAATGGATTTCATTAGATATTAGTTTTCAGGCATGTAACTATCAATATGTAGTTGATATGGACAATCATATGGTATGGATTATTTTATATATCATAAACTATTATGATTAAGGTATAAGGAGGTTTTTAGAAACCTCCTAGTATAGTGGGTATAGAGAAACATAATGTGGTTGTTGTATATTTTTTTTATATTCTGAATGGAGTCAAATAGATTTTATTTAATACATGGAGAAAATTAGATTTATAAAATCAATCTATGGGTTTATATAAAATTTGGATTCACATAAATTAGATTAGATATAGATTCATTAAATATATTACATACAATCTAGAGTATGTGTAACCTCAATACTCATGGAGAGAGTGTGAAGATGAGTTCATGGAATTTAAAAGATTTTAAAAGCGTTCATTATTTTTCATTTTATAAAATCTGGTGTAAATAGTTAAATTATACTCTATGATATCATGACGTTATAAGTGGGGTGATATAAATCATCACCAATGATTATTACGTTTAGATGTTAACAGTGTAATGATTTCACAAAATCACCGGGTACAAGACATCACTACCAGGGAGTGGAAATAGAAACATGATGTATAGGATAAAGAGTTTTTAGAGGATACTAGTGAGTAAAAGTAATGACTACTTATTTTTGTGAGGATTAGATATGGTTTGAAATAATATGTGTCAAAAACATTTTTTAGGAAATGTCAGATTCATGTTGTATATAAGAAGGATGTTTAGGGAAATAACTTTTCTCTATATTGGGTTCCCAAAATAAATGACTAGATCCCATTGAGTTTGAAATGATATGTGGTCATTAGGTTTAAATATATTCTATAGATTCACTAGATACATATATATATTATTCTCAAGGAATATAAGTAATATTAAGTGGATTTTGTAATGTTATGTATTATTATGGGTTGGTAGAATCTGGTGAAAATTGACTCTAAGGGATTTTGTACCAAGGTATTTTTCCATTCTAATAATTTTATTAAGATTCAGATGGTGGATAATGATTTAAATGATTATTTGAGATAATTTTATTGTTTTTATGGAATTATGGGAGTTAGGGTAGAATATATAGTGGTGGTATCTAATGTAAAGTGAAGCATATTGAACCAGGAACCTAGTGGGCATGAACTAAGTACCTAGTGCATTCTGGTGTAGAAAGTAGAATACTAAAACTACCACAAGGTACATAGTAAATTTTTTTGGGTACATAGGGTTAGAACAGTGGGGTTTGGTTCCCTTATATGGACACTAGGTATCTCGTATCTTTTAAATGGTCTTTAGAAAAATTAAAAATTAAAAATTGGCTAAAATGGTGGATCTCCCCTCTTCCACCAGCCACATGATAAGAGATATCCAAGCCCCTAATTGGATCTCAGATAGTCATTTCTCAACTAATAAGGATGGTTTATATGGTAGTAATATTATATAAGTATAGATAAATTAATATTTATAATTTTTCTAACCATTTCATTCGTATTGTGTGAGAATCAGAAGGAATCACTAAATAGGTACATTTTGTCTAGTTTCTTAATTTTCAAGTGAATGTATATGAATCAAGTAGTGATACTAGAGGGAATATCTCATATGAATATAATTTACGGGGTCCCTAACATATAAATTAATATTTTTTCAATTTTTCACATATTGAGTGATTTTTAATTTGAATGTTTTCCCATGGATATCTGAATGGGGAGCAAGAGGACTCAAAATTGTGAGAAGAAATTGGTATCACCTAATATCAAGGGAATAAATTATTATTTCTTAGTTTGGTGATTTTTAGATTTTTTAGTAATTGTGTCACTAAGGGGGTATATATAATAGTTTCATGTGATGTACCTTGAATGATTATACAATCGTGAAATGGGTAACGAGTGATCAAGGATAAGTCCTTTGTGAATATTTGAATGTTTCCCATGTGGGTAGGCCTTTAGTGTTTCTTTCAGTAGTTGGGTTTATCATGGAAAATCCTTGGGAATGGATTGATTTTGGCCTTTTAAAATTCATATTTTAGTATTGGGTAATATCCAAGGGCTTGAGGCTTTAGATTGATTGTATAATTCTTAACACAAATGGGTAAAAAATTGGAGATATCAATGAGGGGTTTTAGGATTTCTTTTCCTTGAGATCCATTATAAGTATGTAGGTATATCATATGGTCATATAGATCTACCAATTTAGATTCATTGGGGGATGTGTTAGAATTTATTTCATAATCATTGAGAGGATTCGTATCTCTTGAAGATGATAATGGATTAAGGTTTTTAATAGTTTTAATTTTTTAGAGTTTTACTTGTCAACAACCATGGTATATGTGAATATTAGGTCTAGGACCCTTGAGTTCTCCTGGGAAGAAGGGAGAGAGAGATGGATAGTGATAGTGGGACTTACGTCATGGTCCTTGAAGAGGAAACTTTGAATAGATTAATGATCTTAGTGGGTGTTCTACCTGAGGTTAGAGGGTAAAAATTGATTTTGATGGGTTCACTACTATACTTGGGATATGGTCTAGTGTTTTTCATATAAATCAACATGTGAAATTATCATATTACTAATCCTTATTCATTTTTAAATGAAATTAGGAATTGGGGTATCCTTGAATGTGGTGCGAGTAAGTCTACATAATGTGCTATGAGATAGTTGATTGGATTAACTTAAAATTAAAAGCAAGGTTTGACATGATAAACTGGAGGGATTTAGGGGGATCAAATGAATTCTATGGATACGGTGGGATCGATCTAGCATGGTCAAGTCGAGATGGTTGAGTCAATATGTGAGGATCTAGATGTTATTATTTCAATTCAAAGCTAAGAGTGTGATGGGTACTACTTACGTACAAGGATATGGGCTATGTAGGTGATTATTTATTATTATTATTATTATTTTAAATATGCTGATAAAAATGATTTTGGGATAATTCCACTTCAATCTTTTATATTCTTATATGTTCTATAGGATCTATATGCTTTAATACACTTTCAATATTATAAGATATTCTTGGAGATCATTGTGTTTATATCCACTACCTATATATGTGTTTTCAGTGATTCAAGTAGAATTATTATTTTATTATTTCCCTCTCATATGATTTTCAATTCTGGGAGATCATTGTGTCTTGATCTGCCACACATATGCTTATTTCAACAAGGATATGTATGTTACACATTTTATGTGGTGGGGTTCTTATATAAGATACCTATTTAGATAAATCATGTACTCATATTTTCTATGGGTATGAAAAATACATTTATCATATTAGGATGAATAGGTCGGGTTGAGTGTTGTAGTGACCTAAGTACCACCCAACTAACAAAGATGATTTCTTTTATGCATTATGTTATTGATTTATTTATTTTTCATAAAAACTTGTGAGATAGTGTGGAATATATTAGGACATTTGTTGGTGGATTCCTGGATAGATTTATTCCTCAGACATTAGTTATGTACATTGGTGCACTTGGAAATTATATAGTGGCATATAAGTGAGTACGATTATATAGATTGCTCTTATATAGTCTCTAAATGAAATTTTGGGGATGGTATTGAGGTGAGGGTTAATGTTAGGGACTGTGGTTTGTATATATTTACATTATTTTTTATCTCTTCAATATATTATTGGAATAGTAGATTATCTCATGTATATTGCATGACATACTATATAGATTGAGTTCATTTGTTGTTGCACGTTGGTTTTTTAATTATATGATTATATCTTAGATATAAATCTATTATATGGACTTTGAGGTTCAATTTTGGATGTTTATATCATTTATTTATGTATTTATAAATTATATCATTTTTGGATACCTATAGTATAGTCTCCCCATGGTTTCTCATAGATTCTTTTTATATGTTAGTAGCATCTTGTGAATGGGTATTCATTCCTAGGATAGATAACACCATTCTAATAGTCATTATTTATAGTAAATAAGTTGGTATATTATATCTTATGATACAAAAACGAATATTACATGCATTCATGATACACTGGGATGGACTCGAGCTAAATATTTCTAGTTTACTAGAATATTATTTCTGATATAGGCTTCACTAGACTTGGTATAATGTAAAATTTATAGAAATTATGGATTGAAACTTATGTTGGTGAGTTATAAAAATATTTTTGGACTGAACTAGAGGCCAAAATAATGTTTCATTATGGGTTCAAATATTTATAAGGGTTTAAAGGTTCAGTTACATCTTATTGTTTGTCTTATTCACTCAAAATATAGAAGTGTAATGTAGGATCTGTTTTTCTTTCTATTGTCTACAACAATAATATTGGCGGAATTATAACTTTATATATCCCATGTAAATATTTTCATCTTGCATGTATGGGTGTTTTGGATTCTAGTTTATATTGATACATGCTACTTGGGTGATGCTCGATCGGTCCAATGCTACATGAAAATTAGTTTGCTGATTACCTAGAGTTTTATGTAATGGATTAGTGAGATGATGTTGGTTGTATTATTTTTTATATTGGATCATTAATAAAGATACTCATTGTAGCGTCTACTCTTATTGTATATAGGAATCATGTGAATAAAATCTCACTAGGTTACTAGTTGATGATAAATAATTTTTAATTGGATGTTAAAGTTGTTTAAAGGCTTCCAGGACAACTTGATTAAGGAAAAATGTCATTCAGTGATGGGTAGTTATTGTAAGGGCTCTTACAAACTTCGAGGAGGATTTTCATGGGTTTGGAGTTTCCATGTTAAGTGAATAATTATATCAAAACAAAACTAAAATAATTAAAGATTTTATGTCAATATTTTTCTAATGTGGTACATCATGGAAATATCAGGGTTAACTATGTAGGATAATTTTTCTTAAAACAAGGTTTTAGATGGATTGAGGTGGCCTATGTTGGACTAATGAAGGCTATTTCAAGTTGTTTATCAATTCTTGATGTGAACTGGTACTGTATTCTTAGAGGGGCAATTCATAGTTCCTTAAACAATTTATATGTAGAACTGTTATAGGTGTAGCTACATTGTTACTAGAGTTGGTTATCCTTGATACTGTGTGACAAATATATCAAGACTATAATTTTGTGGTATAAAATCAGTTATTTCTGAGGCTATAATATGATGAACTAATTCTAAAGTGTATTTGGTGTTTTTATTACTATGGATTCATGTTGGGGCCTTGTGGTACATCATATAATTTAGCTTCTTGGGTTTCAAACGCAAGAAACAACATTGGGTGGAATTTTTTTTCAACCTATACTAAAAATTATTCACCTATTTCTCTATCATATGTCCAATAATTATAAAAATATTAATATGGAAATCAATATTCAAATGCAAACCAATTGAAATATAAACCATTAAAAATGTTCCTTATATAAAACAAATTATTTTTTATTCATTATAAAATACAATATTTAAAAAAAATTATTAATTATTATTAATTAATCATTTTTTTGGATTAGTTTTTAAAATTAACCAATTAAAATTTATAAATATTAGACTTAATCAATTCCCCCGCACTTATCTTTTTCTAATCTAGTAAAAAATTTAATATCTAAATCAAATTTAATGGCAAATTAAACATAAAAAATGTTTTTCAATCCCTTGAAATCAATTAGTTATCATGATTCTTCTATGATTTTAATTATAATAATTTTATTTATCGTATAAAAATTCATTTTAAATTCTTATTTACATTAAATAACATTATTTGTGACATAAATTGCAAGGAAATAAATATTTTACTCTAAATTCAAGAGATTATATATTAAAAGTCAAACCAAACTCTTAGGATATGAAAGTTCATTATAAGTTGTTAAAATTATAATATATCACTAAAATCATACGATAAAATTGAAATAATAATGAGGGGTTTTCAATAAGGTTTATTGTACAACTAAGGTTTGGTGGTTAAATGTGAACAACATAGGCAAACCGATAAGTTTAAAAAACTAAATCATAATACTTGATAAAATTTAAAACTCAATGAAAAATACCCCACTAAAATATCATTCAAAATACAATATTCAACAATCCATTTTCATTTATTTTAGGTTCAAAATTCAATAAAATGGAATTAATGAACAATTCATCCTCATATCAGTCTACTTTTTCTTTTTTTAGTCACTATATATATATATATTTATATATTATTCAAATAATAATTTTTTACTTTTACACATCTTAATTGAATAAGAGGGATGTAGTAATTGTAATGAGATCTAACATGGATCCCATTTATAGATAAAATAAAATGTTCATTTTTACAATTCCTATTCCCAAATGTAATACTTCCCTAAGAATCCAACAGAATAATCATCCCCCACACTCATATTGAAATATATGGCTTAAAAAAGATTTAAAATTTCCAATTTAATTGTAGGACTCTAATTGATAAAAAGGGTCTTAATTCATGAAAATTTCTTTAATAATATTTTATCTATTCAATGAACTCAAAAAGTTTTTTAAAACGAATGAAAAAAAGTTATATCTCATAAATAAAACTGAATGATTCTCTCAAGAAACTGACAGTACTAGGAAGAAAATAAAAATGATGTCTTAGAATATCTCTAAAGATTTTTAAATTAACATTATTCAATCACTAAATGGGTATAAACTTCTAAAATTAGTCACAAATGAAATATATGATTGAAAACAGAAATTAAAGTAAATTAAAAACAAATCCATAATACTTTAAACTATTTATTTTTTTATTGAAAATTATTTAATATTATATATTTATTCTCAGAAAAATTAATAACAAAAAAAATGTAAAAATGAAAAACATAACATCATAAAATAAAAGATAATATTATTCTCTCTCTCGCAGTAAATTTTTACATTGTCAACAATATAATTCATGCATTTAATTTTTTTTAATTTCAAGAAATATAATATAGAAAATCATCTAAAATAAATTTGATGGATGGATAAAAATTGATGGTTATTATTATTAATAGAATAGATGAAGACAATATCCCCTAAAAAGATATAATAACTATAAATGAAACAAACAAAAATTATTACTTATTAAAAAATTAAATGAATTGAAAAATAGAGAAAATGAAGAAAAATATAAAGACAATTTGGTTAAACCCCATATGAGGTGTTATTTTTATACTGTTAATAGTTGGAAATTTTGAAATGTTATTCCTAGTATAGATGGGAATGTGTATTTATATTGGAACCACCATATCTTGGTGGATATATTTCTCTTTATGTAATTTTTTAGAGGTTTCAATGTTCAATATTTCCCCGTTCCACCTCCTCCTTATTGTACATCTTGAAATTTAGAGTGGTGGAAGAAAGAATTATTCCTCCGCCACTTATTAAATATCCCATTAATTTTACACTTCATGGAACTCTATTTGGGGATATTTTTCTTTTTCCTCTATAAGAAACTAATAATGTTTTGAATCAATAATATCAAAAAAAAGATTGAGATGGCATTTTAATTTTAGAAAAAAAAAATCTAAAGAATAATAAACACACTTTAATGGTTCATCTTCTAGATCTTGTTCCCTATGGAGGGCCTCTAAAATTCAACTAGATGGTGTAGGTAGTAGATATGATATAATATGCTCCTTAACCTCTAGTATCTCATATTAAATTTTGAGATGGGGTAAATGTTTCTTATTATAAAACCAATTATTCCTCTGTTATAATTGCATGAAATTTCAAAAAATACTCAGAAAATTCACTATGTTCATTATATATAACTATTTGGTATGTACCATAAATTTCTTCCATTGTGTACATAAAAAGATCCATAAATACCCTACTATCTCAACTATAATTTTATACCCACCTCCCAACCTATCTGAATAAATTATAATTTCTTTATTAATAGTTTTAGTTTGGTCAATAGTAATAAACCAGTTTTTTAATTTTTTAAATTAAATGAAAAAACCACTATTAAAAAAATGTTAAGAAATAATAAATGTTAATGTATATAACACCATAAAAATATCATCAAAAAATTTAAAGGAGTTTCATGACTCCCTAGATTTGAAATTTTGCATACAAAATGAAATTAAGAATTAGTAAAATACATCACATTATATCTCAAGGAGGCCCACTCTCGCTAATGTTTCTTCGTGACACATATTTCTATTGGTATATAGTTTTCCATTTATTAAATAATTTATAAAAATTATGATTCTTGGTTTAATTTAAAATTAAATAAAAACATAAAATGAATGAGAAATAAAAACATTTTTTATATATAATATAGTGTTAAAAATTGGAGACTGTATACCTAACTCATTCATCATACACATGTGATGATTCTACTCTTTACTCACTCAATATCCTAATTATATGATGTTTCTTTTACCATCCTTATTTATTTAACTAATAGGATTCATGATATACATATGCACTAAAACACACACACATGTCACCTCTTGTAGTTGGGACCAAACAAAACACTCCCATTTTGTAAATTCAAATCTACTATATGTATAATATAATCAATGATGGGAAACTAATTAAATAAATGGATAACCCTAAGAGGTGATTAATATGAATAAAGGGTGATTATATATATCTTATTTGTTCACACACTCATTTCCATGATAGATTATAGTGAAAAGTGTTATATTTATCACCTTATCATCATGATTATATACTAATTTAATTATGTATAAGAAAAGTGACAAAACGGAATGATTAAAAGAACACATAAATTAGGCCAATAGCCTCTTGGATAAATCCCTAAATTTATAATTTATACTCTAATATTTTTATAATAGTGGGTTACCTAGACCCATCTAAATGGTAATTTGTGAAAATAATATCATGAATACAAAGAGTTATGTATTATTTAATCTTACCATTATAGTGTAAACATTTATTACCCCTACTATTAAAATGGTAATTTCTATTGATAAATTATCGTATGAAAAGTTTATAGAATATCCCAATATATAGAGAGAAACTCTGGATAATATGATATTAGTCATAAATATATTTATTATAGTCTATATACTTCATATGAAATGGGAATAGTTGATGTTTGACTATCTAGTTTTTTGGTTCATAAACATTGATATTTTTTCTAATGAAGTTCTCACTTGGTGATATCTGGTAGGTTAGTTCATGAGGACATACCTGTCAATAGTATCACCACATGTTTTGGCTGTCATAGGTTGTTCTTATCTAGAAACATGTGTATTGGTCTCTTGACTTCTGATCATTGTCAATGTGTTCCATTTTAACGTGTACTTTGATGCAAGGAATAACCATGATATTTAAATCATAGTGAAATAACATGTGTTGGTTGCGTCATTGGTTGTATGAAATTAGGAGAATGAACAAGATATAAGTTTTTTCTTCTGAGTTGAGGAAGTAATATATCTTGGGCTTGGTTGATCAGGATGGAAGTAACTTTATAAATATATGGCCAAGGTATTTGGAGGTAAATATGTCCAGTTAGATCGACAAACAATAAATCAAGAAACAATGATGACACAAATGTGTGTCCTTTTTTATGAGATATCTAAAGACTAGGATATTATATTACATAGTGTGTGTTTTTATATTGGTTGTCATTTCTATGACTATTACGTATCTATTTAAGGGTCTTGATGAGTTGCTAGATTCCACTCCTTGTCTGTGAATACCATTCATTCATATCAAGATAAGGTCCTAGAGGGTCACACACTATTGGGTATTCAAGATTTTTTCTCTACTATGTTGAATGGGAATATCAGATATGTTGGGCCCCACCATATAGTTTTAGATTTTTCCAGGTCATCGGTCACTGAAGAATAAATAAATTCATTATTATTCGATTATAGAATAACTAGGTTGAGTTTATATATTAAAAGTATTTATAAATATAATGTATAATATTATTCACAAAAATATTTTTTTCATATTCCATGTTCATATAATATTAGTGGGAATTATGAGTTCAGTTAAATGATTCAATTTTATCATGTAATATATTTATTATATATTATAGGAATGTGATAAAATATAAATAAAAATTATGATATTGTATAGTTTATCATATTTATTTATTTATTCCTTATTTAGTAGACATTTTATTTTTGGGGGTTGTGGAACCCTTTCTGGGTATCAGCACCTCCAAATATATAAGTAGGTGGAGAGCCTTATTCCATGTATTATTCATTCATTTATAATGAGAGCCACTCTCTCCTCCATACATCAAGAGAGGGAGAGTCTCTCTTTGAGAGATTTTTCCATGACATCTTTGATGGATTGAAGGAACGTGATTGAGGTGATTGGTGAAACACTGAATGATTCTTTATAGCTACACACAATCCCCCTGATTTTGATGAATGGAGAGAACATTGATTCTTGGTTCATATAAGGATAATCTATCGGGTTTGAACTTTGAATCCTTTGATAAAAAATTATTGGAAACTTGATACAGTCAAACACACCACCAAATCAAACGATGTACTCATTCTTTTATATTTTTTTCTTATTAAATTCATGCAAGAACCTATGACTGTATCCGGGCTCAGATCACTAAAGACGACATGTTTTGTTTCTCTGGTGATGAAAATTATTAAAATTACCATCCCAATGCCTTCTTTTTCACATAAATGTACCTTCAATTGATATCAAAGTGTTTTCGTGAATTTTATGAACTAATAAAAAAATTATATTCATTGAATTATATATAGGGTTTAAATTCGATCCCAACAGAATAGGTCGTGTGTTGAAGTGATTTCTGATGGCCAAGATGTGGTCATATTTAATTTTTAATACGGATAGTATGTGGTTTGGGGGTATTAAATTTAAATAAAATATATTTATATGTTAATAATACCTTCCCTTGATGCTAAAGATCGATTCTGGTTAACCCAATCTATTCTGGTCCGACACCATAGATGGAATAGTGTTTTACAGGAAAATATTTTTCCCACCAATATTGGGTTCATTTTATTAAAAAAATTATAATAATAATTAATATTTAAAAAGGATATTTGTTTAGTATTCTGGGAAATTTTATAGTGGTTCAAAGATGAGCCTGTGGAATTTTGTGGAAATCAAAAGTAAAAAAAATATGCAGATGCATGGAATAAACATAGTGGGTGGCTCAATTTAAAACTGCAGACAGTTTACCCTAAAACATTTTAAAAAAGGAATTCATAGCTTCTTTTGGAATCCAAAAGGATGTTCCCTTTGTGTTGGATATCCTCCTAGCCACCTGGTGTAAGACCTCCCTTTAGAGCCCTCCTCCCCAAGATGCACCGACCATCTGAGTCCACCCATGATGACTGTCAGCCTCACCTCTTGTTATTCTTCTCGAACGAGCCCGCACAGTGCACCCACCATTCGAGTTGCATCCCCGGCCAACCACGGCCACACATGAGACTATCTCTCCACCTCCAGTCTTCTGATACCGCCTCCCTCTATTTAGGTTGCATTTAACCCTAGAAAACCACCAAAAACCCTTTATCCAGCCCCCCCATTTTTCTTCCCTCTATCTGAAAAACCCAGCCTGCTAGACCGTCGACTACCACAACACTGGCCACCATAGTCTTCGCATACTACTTTAAAAATACATTAATCTAGTGCTATGGAGCTAACAAAACAAGCTAAAAGTGCTGTTAAAAAACCCCCCATGTCTGTGCTAAAAAAGCGATGTTAAATGGTGTCTTTAATAGTGCTAAAAAAGGGTTGTTAAAGTGGGACCTTTATTAGTGATTTTATAAAAACACTGATAAAAGGGGTCCTTATCTATTCTTTTTAGTGGCATTTGTAACAGCCCAGTCTAACCCACGATCATGATATTATTCACTTTAGGCCTAGCCCACACGATTTTGTTTTCCCTAGGATCTAACCCTCAGGAATCCCCCAGGAAAAGGCCTCATGATGGGAGAGGTATCCACACCATCTCATAAAGGGTTTCTTTGGTCTTATCCTCCTTCGATGTGGGATTTCCATAACCCATCCCCCATAGAAGGTCCCAACATCATCCCTGATACATCAAATGGATACCGGTTCTGATACCATTTGTAACAGCCTAGTCCATCCCACGATCATGATATTGTATGCTTTGGGCCTACCCGCACAGTTTTTTTCCCTGGGATCTAACCCTTTGGAATTCCCCAGTAAAAGGCCTTGTTATGGGAGAGGTATCCACACCACCTTATAAAGGGGTGCTTCGGGCTCCTCCTCATTCGATGTGGGATTTCAATAACCACCTGGATCTTCTTTTGAGGTATGTTTTCCTTTTCTGGTCATTTTTGAGAAAAAGAGGATTTTATAGAAATTTTTTAAGTACACGATGTGTACACAGTTATTTAGTATCCCTGATTTGAGGTATGTGACCCTTGTTTCGGTTCGTTTGTGATTTTTGAAGTGGTTGGAGGATGTTTGGACAATTCTGGGAAAAACTTTTAAGGTTGTGGATGTCGTGTAGGGGCACCCGGTTGGCACACAGTCTGAAAAAACAGTGCGGCCATCCCAAAAAACTGTGTACCCTTGATAGTGGGATCCGCACAGGCGGTGCACGGTTTTTCAGACCGTGCAGGCAAGCCGTGCGAAGTCCCTGGGTGAGACAGTGGAAACCACACAGTTGGCGCACAGTTTTCCAAGCCGTGCGGGGGTAACCATGCGACCACTTAAATTTTTGGGTTTTTATGCCCCGAGCCACTCGGTATTTCCCATTTTTCCTTGATTCATCCTCCCACTCATGGCTCATGTGGGAGTTTTGGTTTTTAGAGGATGGGTGAGCTCCTTAGCTCGTTTTGGAGGCAAATCAAAGGGGTTTATTGGTGGATCGAATGCGGTTCTCCTTAGGTAAGTCCCTCTTTTGGTTCTTTGAGGTTTTGGTTAGGGTTATCCCTCTGCCTCTCTTAGTTTCCTAGATCTACAAGGGTTGCATGCAGATCTAGGCTTGTGGTGACTTTGTGTGTTAATGGTTGAGCGTGTTGATGTTATAGAATGGTTTTTAAGGTGATTTAGAGGAGGTGTTCACCCATTTGGAAGTGTGTTTGGGAGAAGGGCCGATTTCTCCAAACCCTAAGAGGTAGGTGGTTTATGCCTTTCCGTTGAAAGTCTTTGAGTAATATGTGCAATTTTTCCCAATACACCTGAACAGGGTATTGTGTATTTACCATTTTACCCTTTTTAATTTCCTTCCATGCATGTATTCTTGCGTAGAGGTTAATTGGATATGAATATGGTTGATTACTTGGTCTTGGATTGTTTTCCCATGCTTCGATATGTTTAAAACTATAGTTCCTTTATAGCCTATTAGTCTGCCCTACCATGCTTTTCCATGCCTAGTTGTAGGATGATGCGATTCTTTTTTTCTAACATTCTTGATATGCTATAGACTATTTAGCCAAGTAGTTTAGAAGGTTTACATTGGCCATATTTCAATACTATGCTTGTTTGACATACATAGGGCTATGGGAACCTGATGTAGTAGAATATTAGGGGGATTGACCATGTGATCTTCCTTAGAGAGTCTTTGATTACATTAGACTATAAGGGGAATTTACCATGTGAGCTTCCTCAGAGAGTATTTGATTACTTTAGACTATAATGGGATTGACCGTGTGAGCTTCCTCCTAGAGTATTTGATTACATTAGACTACAAGGGGATTGAACATGTGAGCTTCCTCAGAGACTCTATGATTACTTTAGACTATAAGGGGAATTGACCGTGTGATCTTCTTCATATATTCTATGATTACTTTAGAATATAAGGGTAATTAACCATGTGAGCTTCCTTAGAGAGTCTTTTAAACCAATTTTGGCTATAAGGGGAATTGGCCATGTGAGCTTCCTCAGAGAGTCATTGAGCACACTTGGCTATAAGGGGAATTAACCGCATGAGCTTCCTCAGAGAGTCATTTATCACTTTAGACTATAAGGGGAATTGACTCTAAGTGCTTCCTCAGAGATTCTATATATATTATTATGACTGAACCAAAGGGGGTAGGCTACGTGTACTTCCTAGAGGGTTACCTTGCTTGATTAGGTGCTTATTTGATATGTGGAACTGTTTATTGCTGAGCACTTTCATGTTACTGAATCTTTGATTATTACCTACCATATATTTTCTCTGACTATTAGTCACACATCTTTGGGTGGTTTCCTACTGGGATTTAGTATCACACCTTGTTTGGGTCATGATTATGGGACCAAATTGATTATATTGTTGTAGGTATAGATAAGGTAAAGCCCCCTTCAACTTCAGGTACTTGATTTGTTATGGGGATGGAGAGAATGAGACCAAGATGAGGCTTGCGATGCTGAGTATATGTTTATTTGTTTCCTTTTGTACTTTTGTTTGGTACTAGTTGTATTCTAGAATTTTTATTTCTTTGGAATCTTACCAAGACATATGTATCATGCATCATTATATTTATGATTTCTGGTTGTTTCTTTCTCAGCCTTTCGCTGTTTACTATCATTTCTTATTTTACTGCTTCTGCTAGTTTTTATCTGTTCTACTTCCACTGTGTACTCTTCCAATGAGGGCATAGTTTCCCCACTATCTCACCCAGGCCCCTCGATTCTAGTCAATAGCCTATGGAATTCGGGGAAATGCGCTTGAGGCCACGTGACCCACCAGGTACGGGGCGCCTCTGGGTGGCTTCCGGAACCGGGACGTTACAAAGTGGTTTCAGAGGAATCTTATTCTTCTTTACTTACTGTTTGGAGTCTATATCCAGGGATAGGATGGAATAGGTACTTGGTAATAAATTATTTCCGGGAGTAGCTAACTCGTGTACAGGGAAAAGCTAATATACCTCGGTTATTGCAATTTTTCTAGTTTTTCAATTTACAGTTTATTTGATATCACCGTTGGGTGATTCACATGTTTTGTGTTGTTACTATTGATGCTATTGAGGTTCTATTTTTGTCGCATCCTGATGATATTAGGGTATACCATCTCATGCATCATAAGGAACTTACTAGAAATCACATGTCATGCATTCTTGCTATGCCATCTAGGATGCATTAATGATTGCATGTTGTTGTGATAGATGTTGTGTAGAATATGCATGTTGTTGTGATAGATGCCTTGATAAAATTCCTACTTATTGATAGGGTATTATTTGTGTAAGGTTTTGTTTAAATTAATTCCAAACTTTGGTTTTTAAGGTGTTATGGACCCTCATGGACCGGAATTTGGTGGATCATTGCCTTGTTTCTCATGTTATAACATGTATAAGATGCCAAGCTTTGATTTGTGGGGAGTATGGGCCCTCACAGATCGGAATTTGGTACTTTCAATGTTCATTTTACTATTTTTCTGGATTCCAGAGTAGTTTCTGAGGCTTACTATCTGGAAAAACTCTGAATACACACCGTGTAATGTTAGGTACAATCCATGTGTTCTTCTGTTCAGGAAGAAACTGTTTTTCTTAAGTACATGTTGTGTACTTTATGTACACGCTGTGTATTATCTAACTATGTCATAGGTCATGTGGGTAGAGACACAGGATAGTGAATTTCTCGTGAAAACAAGCCATGTACCGATTGTACACGCCATGTGGTGTTGACCCTATGTCCGCCCATGTGAATAATGACACGGACGGACAAATATTTGGTTATACACTCCATGTCAGGTTTTAAAACATGGAGTGGTGTAACTCGTGTACCCGACCATGTAACGAACAACACGTGTCCGCAAAAATCATTCTAGTGCACGCCATGTCCTTCTAAAACATGCCGTGTAGTGTGAGCCATGTATCCGGATGTGTCCCTAACAACACAGGTCAGAGAATTTTGTCTAGTATACACCATGTTTCTTTTAAACACACCATGTAGTCTTGTATTAAGAGATCCTTGGGCTCTGCATCGTTTCTTTTTCCAATATCATGTTTCTAGACTCTCCGTTTGGAATGAGAACATCTGGTGTAAGTCAGTGCAAGGAGTTCCCTCTTGAGGTCAGTGGGTGTCACTTTCTATAAGACCTCTATGTCATAGAGATGATAGGCTATGATTTCATTATTGGAATGGATTGGTTGGATCCCTTCCAGGAAGTCATCAATTTCTATCACCATATAGTGAGTTTCATATCACCAGAGGGAAGATCGTTTCTTCATAAGGGTGAATGGGATGTCCAGGCGAGCATATCAGGACTAGAGCATCATGGATTTAGAGGAGTTACAACCCATATTTCTAGTATGTATCTAGATGACCAGGAGACTTCGCAGATGGAATTTCCTCCAGTAGTGGATCGTTTTAGAGATTTCTTTCCAGAAGACTTTTCGGGTTTGCCTCTAGAGAGATAGGTAGGATTTTCGATTGAGCTCGTGCTGGGAGCGGCACTCGTGTCCATTCCTCCTTATAGGATGGCTACACTAGAGTTTCATGAGCTCAAAATATAGTAGGAGGAGTTTAGGAAAAGGGTTTCATTCGACCTTGTACATCTCCTTGGGGTTCGCCAGTCCTGTTTGCGAAGAAGGAAGACGGTACCCTCAGGCTTTGTGTGGAATACTGGAAGTTGAACCAGTTGACGATCAAGAATTGATTTCCCTTTCCTAGGATTGATGATCTCTTTGATAAGCTTTGAGGAGCCTGAGTGTTCTTGAAGATTGACCAGAGATATGGTTAACATCAGTTGGGCGTTAGACCGTCTGATATACCTATCACAGCCTTCCAGAGTAGGTATGGTCTATATGAGTTTATGGTTATGTCGTTCGGTCTTATGAACGCACTAACATTTTTCATGGCACTGATAAACCGTGTGCTCCATCCGTACATGGATTCTTTTGTGGGGGTCTTCATAAATGATATCTTGGTGTGCTATCACACTCGACATGACCGTGGTACCCATCATGAGATCATTGTTAGTACACTAAGAGAGCATCAATTATATGATATGCTCTCAAAATGCCACTTCTGGATGGATCATATTCACTTCTTGGGTCATGTTATCTCAGAGACAGGAGTATCAATATACACAGAGATACTTAGAACAACGGTTTACTAGGAGTAGCTGAAGAATGTCTATTAGGTGCGGAGTTTTCTAGGGCTTGATGGATACTAAAGAAGCTTCATAAAATACTTTCCACACATTTCAGCACCACTCATGGGTTTGACTAAGAAGGGTGAAAAGTTCTTGTGGTCAGATTCTTGTGAGTCAGCCTTTCAGGAGATGAAAGGGAGATTGAATTCAGCAATGATACTAGTCTTTCCAAAGCTGGGAATGAGCTATACTGTTTACTGTGATGCATCTGGTATCGGGCTAGAATTTGTACTTCTCAAGGGAGGAGTTGTTGTGTTCGGGTCTCAGTAGTTGAGGCCACATGAGAGGAATTACCCGACACACGATATCGAGTTTGCAGTATTTGTTCATGATTTATGCTGTTGGAGACATTATCTATTAGGAGAGAATTTTTTGGTTTTCACTGACCACAAAAGTCTAAAGTACATCTTCACTCAGCGTGACATGAATTTGAGACAGCAATTGTTTGTTGAGTACCATTAGTCTTTTGAATTTGAGCTTGAATATATGACGGGGAAGGGCAACACAGTGGCTGATGCGCTGAGTAGGAGGACCCAGCTACAGGTAGTTCATGAACCTAGCAGTGAGTGGAAGCTTATGGCTCTGTTCTCTGAGATGTATTTGGAGTTCCGTGACAGACATGGGCAAACGTTTCTTTATTCTGTAGTTGTCACCTCTACTCTTCTTGATCGAGTTCAAATGAGGAAACTATCAGATTCTGAAGGCCTAGTCCTATGGGGGAGCATGTCAGGAGCGGACCCTTTTCCTAGATGGACCATAGGTGAGGATGAGATCTTTAGTTTCCAAGGATGCATATGTGTGCCAGAAAATATAAATGAGGAGCTGATGTGGGACTTTAATTCCTCGGTTTGGGTAGTTCATCCTGGGATCACCATGATATATCGTGATCTACACCGTCAATATTTGTTGCTAGGTATGAAAATAGATGTTTTAGGTTTCGTCATGAGGTGTTACACTTGTCAACCAGTGAAGGCAGAGCATCAGTGACTAGTATGGATTTTGCAGCAGTTACCCATTCCCGAGTGGAAATAAAATGATTTCGCAATATAATTCATGACCGGTTTTCCAAGGTGGCCTCGAGGGAATGATGCAGTATGGATTGTCATTGACAAACTTACGAAGGTCGCTCACTTCTTACCGATCAAAAATACCTTCAGTGTTGAGGATTTGGTATGGTTTTACATCCGTGACATTGTATGTCTTCGTGGATTTCCACACTCTATTGTTTCAAAAAGGGATGCAAATTTTACTTCTTGGGTCTGACAGGGGATTCAGAAGGCTTTGGGTACATAGGTGCTTTTGAGTATAGCTTACCATCCTCAGACAGATGTCCAGTCTGAGCGTACGTTTCAAGTGCTTGATGACATGCTTCGATCATGCATTCTGGATTTTGGAGGTTCTTCAGAGAATCATATACCTCTTGCGAAGTTTTCCTACAACAATATTTGAAGAAAATATCCAGATGGCACCTTATGAGGCTTCGTATGGTAGGTCATCCTAATCACCCATGTATTGGTTGGAGGTAGGAGAGGCATCTATGTTGGGACCTCTTCATGTTCACGAGACCATAGAATAGATTGTGTTGATTCAGAAGAGGATGGCTACTGCACAGTCTTGACAGAAGTCTTATATTGATCAGCGGAGATGACCTCTGGAGTTAGACAGATGTCAGCAGAGCTTCCAGGAGCTGAGACAGAGATTGACCAGTGCACCTATCTGGAGGTTTCTAGAGGAGGGAGTAGGGTATGTAGTCTACTGCGATGCATCAGGGACCGGACTCGGATGTGTCCTGATGCAGGAGCGGGCAAAGATCTCCCATGGATCACGTCAGTTGAGGCCGCATGAGAAGAACTACGCTACCCATGACCTGGAGTTAGCAGCAGTGGTCTTCGCTCTGAATACATGGCGACACTATCTGATGGGAGAGCGCTTTATAGTCTATTCTGACCATCAGAGTCTCGGGTACATCTTCTCTCAGAAGGACCTAAACCTGAGATAGCAGTGATGGCTTGAGTTCCACCAGGACTATGACTTTGAGATAGTCTATACTCCTGGGAAAGGGAACGTAGTAGCTGATGCTCTCAGCATGAGGACAGGCATTCTGCTACTTGGGGAGGTGACAGAGAAGCTAGCCTCTTTGCTGATATCCTTCATGGATAGAGATAGAGCATCCTTCCTTCAGTCACTCACAATCTCTCCTCCACTACTGCAGCGGATCAGAGATGCAAAGCGTGGGGACACTGACTGTGAGACGTGGCGTGCACAGATATCCTCACGAAAGGCACCTGATGGATTCTCCATGGGAGGAGAGCACGATGTCCTTTTCAGAGGAATTACCTTGGTACTAGTTTCTTTACGAGAGGATGTGCTGAGAGAGTTTCAGACTTCCTCTTAGGCGGTGCATCTTCGCGTGGCGAAGATGTACCAGGATCTCAGACGACAGTACTGGTGGATGGGCATGAAGAAGGTTGTGGCAGAGTTCGTTTCTCGATGCCTCACCTGCCAGCAGGTGAAGCTAGAGCACCAGGTACCAGCATGCTTGGTACAACCCTTGGAGGTCCCAAAGTGAAAGTGGGATGGCATATCTATGGACTTTGTGACTGGACTTCCATGCACTTCTAAAGTTCACGACTCCATTTTGGTTATTGTCAACCAACTCACCAAGTCGGCCCACTTCTTACCCATCATAGAGTAGGGCTCAGTGGAGAGCTTGGGACATCTCTACGTTCAGAAGATTGTACGGCTTCATGGTGTGTCATCATATATTGTCTCTGATCGAGATGGTCGCTTTACTTCCTGGCTTTGGAAGGGGTTGCAGGAGGTGTTCGGGACGCAGCTACGTCTGAGCACCGCCTTTTACCCTTAGACAGATGGTCAGACGGAGAGAACCTTTCAGACTCTCAAGGACAAGCTCCGTGCATGTTTCCTCGACTTTGGTCGCAGTTGGGAGGACCACCTACCCTTGGTGTAGTTCGCGTACAACAACAGCTACCACTCCAACATCGGGATGGCACCATACGAGGCATTGTACGACTGACCTTGTAGATCACCGCTGTGCAAAACAGACCCTGGGGAGTCAGCACATGTGGGACCGGAGATGGTCCAGGCCACGACGGAGAAGGTCCAAGTCATCAATGAGCGGATGAGGATAGCTTAGAGCCGACATAATTCTTATGCTGACAGGAGGCGGAGGCCACTAGAGTTCGAGGATGGCGACCACATCTTCTTGCGGGTCTCACCTCGACGTGGATTACGAAGATTTGGCCAAGGCGGAAAGTTGTCTCCACGCTTCATCGGACCATTCCAGGTCCTCAGCAGGATTGGAGAGGTGGCTTATCACCTGGATATACCACCTCAGTTGCACCGAGTGCACGACGTCTTCCACATATCTTAGCTGAGGAGATACGTGCACAACCCGACACATATCATTGACCATGGGGAGCTGGACGTTGATGATGGGGAGACTTTTGCGGAGGTCCCGGTGGAGATTGAGGATCGACAGGAGCGATTCTTATGTGTATGGTCAATTCCTCTAGTGTGCATTAGATGGCATCACGAGAACCTCCCTGAGAGAACTTGGGAGCGGGAGGCTCAGATGTGTGCTCAGTACCCACATTTGTTTCCCTAGTTTTTGATATATCTTTACAGGGACGTAAAACCCTGAGGTGGGAGTGATGTAAAGACACGAAAAAATCAAGGAATTTTTTTTTCTAAATTCTCTTGGGAATTTTACAAGAACGCAGTTTTTGACGGAACCTGATTCCGAGGCCCGGTGTGCCCGGAATATTTTTCTGAAGTTTAGCTCAGGTTCGTTTAATGAACGAACGAGCGGGTTTTTATATCTTTTGAAATGGTGCTTAGAATCGAATTCCGAGGGCACCGATGGAATCACAGCACCGATAATTGTTTAGAAACACCTTTTCCGGAGTTGCATTTGCTCTGGTGTGTTTTTTTAATTTTTGGGGGTTAAGTTAAGAAATAAAATAAAAGTGGTACAACCGATTTTTATTTTATTTTAACCTAAGTTAAGTGGATGATGTGGGACCCAAAATATCAAACCCTCTTGGTAGGATATTTGTGAGGTGGGGCCCACACGAGCCCCGCCGTTTATTTTCTTCTAAGTAACGCACCTGCACCCCCCTTTTAAATGAAGTCAAATTGTGCGTTTAATCTGGATATTAAATGCCTCATTAATTGGGAGGTTTTAAACTCCTCAATTAATTTTTAGTTCCGTTTCTTTTTGAAATTCAAACATTGGCCTGTGTGTTAGTAAAATAAGACAACTCTTATTTTATTTCTGTTGCAACTTGTTGCGTGGAGAGGATTGGGAGAAAACCATCTTCTTCGATGAAGAACGCGAAGAACGCGGAGAACGCGGAGAACGCGCTGACCTCCGACGAAGAACGCCAAACCAATGGAGATCGACTACGCAACACCGTGTTCCGCGATGCCAGTGATGCTTCATCCACGATGCTCCTTCCACGACGCTTCTTCCGCGACGCTTCTCCGCGACGCGACGATCCTCCCTCCATGACGCCTTCTTCCGCAACGGTTATTTCCGCGACGAATCCTCACTCATCAAATTCGATGAGGTAGGGATTTATTTTAATTTTGTTTGTGAATTCTCCCATTGCCTTTCTTCTCTTTTATTGGATCCGCCTGTTACTGCAATAACGGGAGGGGGTCGGACCGCACAAACACGGCCGACCCTCCTCTCCATTTTGGTTGTTTGATATTGTTGTAGCACGAGTAAGGCAATGCGGTGTCGAAGCACCGCGTGGGAATTGTTAAGGAAAGGGGGAGAAGCACAGCATCGTCGCACCATGCCATTAAATACGAACCAAAGACGTGGTGTCGTTGAAGACGAACCGACGGCGCCGCGCCTGTGAACCACAAAAGCACGACGGCCGAAAAGGGGCCGCAGCGGAGGGGCGCGGAGCCGTCACGCCGCGCCGGTGAACCACAAAAGCACCACGGCCGGAAAGGGGCCGCAGCGGAGGGGCGCGGAGCCGTCACGCCGCGCCAGAAGGACGAAGGCAGCGACCGGTTCTGGGCCACGGCAGAGCAGGGGAACCGGAGGCCCGCTCCGGGCCGCGGGCATCGGAGCCGGGGGACCGGCCTTGCCGGTCCCGTGGCGGGAGAAGCCGGCCAGCCGGAGCGGGCAGGCCGGACAGTGGAAGAGCCGGGGGTTCGAAACCCCAGGCTGGCCGGACGTGAGCGGCCCCCATTATGGGGTCGCGGTTTCAATGAGCGGGAGGCAGCGCCCCCCCCCCCCCCCCCCCCCCCCGCATCCCGAATGGCTCATCCGTTCGGCCGAGCCACCTGGGGGTATCGGGCCGGGCCGGACCGGGCCCGAACCCCCTAATACCGAACCTCTTTTGGTATGTTGCCCATAATTTGAGCTACGGGCCTCCGATTGACGTACCATCAGTTGCGTTGCGATCCTTGGATCGAGACGTTCTTTTAGGTATATTTCACTCAGGGTTTCGGTGAACTGTGGGTTAGGCCGGTTTGGTTCGTACACGAAACCAACCGGGCCCTCAGAGAGGAAACGCTTATAACGTGAGCTCTGGACGTCCGATTGACGTGCCGTCGACTTTGTTGGATTCCTCTAAGTGAGACAGACCATTTGGCTTACTTCGATCAAGGTTTGGATGTAGTTGGAGTATAGTTGGGATGGTTTTAACTTAAAAACCAACCGGGCCCCTGGGACAAAAAACTCAATAACTCTCAGATCGGGCATCTGATTGACACGCCGTCTTTCAAGTTGAGTTCCTGTTGACGATACAGAACTTTTGGATACATCAACCTTGGACTACGTGTTAGTTGATGTATCAACCGTTTGGCTCGTGGAGCGGACCCACCCGAACAAGCTTGCTGTGTGCGGGAACCCTAGAGCTGGCTGCGACAACGACGACGACTGTGCAGAAATCCTCCGTGGATTTGGCGGCGACGACTACAGCACTCAGCGATCCTACGTGGATCAGTGCTACCGAACCAGTGTGCGTCAAATCCTGTGTGGGTCAGTGCTCAGTGGTCCTGTGTGGGCCAGCGCCTACAGATCCTGTGTGGTTCATATCCTTTGTGGGTCATTGCGGGGGTTAGTACCTATCGATCCTTTGTGGGTCCGACGGCTCAGATGAATCAATAGCTATATCTGATCATCTCTATCGTCACAAGAAGAAGTATACATGTGTGAGAAAAATCTTGACTTGATTTCTCTACGTGGATTACGTTATGATTTCCTGTGTGGATAGGGTTGTGATTTCCTGTGTGGATGTGATCGAACTTGGGCTCAGAGGTTGGAGGGAACTGGAATTGATGACTTAGGTATATGTATGGGCATATACCTAAGTAGTGTCAGATGTTACTTTGTGATTATATCTTTCCTTTTTGGATTATCCTTTGTGGATTCTAGGAGACATTTGGGGGTCTTAGGGTCCCTACTGAGTAGCTTATACTCACCCCTGCATGGGCTATGCCTGCACTACGTTGTGTTGGTTGCAGACGACAGACAGTGCCGATCGTGGTTGAAGCACAAGGAGCTGGTCAGTACCTGGAGGTGGACCATTGGGTGGGACGTACACGGAGCGGACGGCTGGACTCGAGGAGCTGTGGAGGCTATCTTTACCCACCCTTCAGGTGGGACTTCTAGAGGATGGCTCGAGGCTATGGCTTTACTTTCAGTTTTTGTTTTCCCTTTACAGCTGTACTTTACTTTCAGTTTGGGTTTGTATTTTGGCCCACTTACTTTTCTGCACTTACTGTTGTACCCAGTTTTTACTCAGAGTTTACTTCTTCTACTTACTTGCTCTGTGGTGTATGTTTACTTTACAAAGGGAATTCCTTCCCTTTTTACCGGGAATTACGCCTTGGTGCTAGTAGCCAGCCCCTGGCCTATGGAAGGCGGGTTTGGGGTAGTCACGACACGGGCCCTGAGGACGGGTCCTGACATATATTCACTGACATTTAGGCACAAAGATTTGGGTGGTTTCAAATTGGAATTTAGTCTCACACACTGTTTGGGTCATGCTTTTGGGCCCAAACAGATTATATTGTTGCTGGTATAGATAAGGGAATGAACCATTCCACATCAGGTACTTGATTTTCGGTGAAGCTGGAGAGCATGGGAACAAGCTGAGTCTTGTGATGATGAGGAGCTGTTAATTTGTTTTCTTTTGTACTTTGGTTTAGTATTGGTTGTATCCCAGCATTTTGATTTCTTTGGCTAATTTCCTTGACATATGTATCATGCATCATTATATATATGATTTCTGGTTGTTTCTTTCTCAGCCTTCCGTTGTTTACTGTTGTTTGGTATTTTACTGCTTCTGTTAGTTTTTATTTATTCTACTTCAACTATTTACTCTTCCAATGGGGGAATAGTGTCCCCAATATCACACTCAAGGCCCTCACTGCTAGTTAGCAGCCTCTGGCGTTCGGAGAAATGCGCTTGAGGCCATGTGACCCACGGGGTACGGGGCGCCTCTCTGTGGCTTCCGGAACCAAGACGTTATAACATTGATAACAGTAGACTTCCAAAAAAAATTTCTTTCATTAGAAATTATATATAAATATAATATATATATTTTTAAAAAAATTTAGATAAGGTATAAGCATTTAACTTTAATATATAATATATTTAGTGAAAATTTCTTATAGAATAATTATAAGATTTTTTAAAATTAACATGTTGCGTATTATTGATGATTAATAGTCATTTAATATCAATTTGTAGATAAAAAATAATAATAATAATAAAATAACTAAAATAAGTTCAAAACATAACATGAACATCAAACAACCATAACTTTTGACTTGATTGTTTGTTTGGGCTCTACAACATATAAAATAAAATTCTGCGATAATCATTACGCCCTTAATGACATAGTTATACCTATGTTGTATTTTTTTAAAGCCAAAAAGTCTTATATGTCCTCCAAAACTATGTTTTTATTCATGGTACCACAGTTATTAAAAATTTGATGGATTTTCAACCTTTTTTAAGGGGTATTATAGCCTTTTTTTAGTGGAGACCTAATTTATTCTCTTGTATTACATTCATATTGATATTATGGTTTGGAAATTTTATCTTTTTTCACACCCTAGTTTTATTTATAAATAAATATATGTTTATTTTCTTATATTTACTTATAATAAATCACTCATATAAATACATATATCAACATATTTACATAAAAATTTATTCTCTAATATATGAAAATCAATACATATTCTAAGGATGTATTGAAAACAATATCTAACCATTTTTACATTATAAAAATATATTTATAATGTATATATATATGTGTGTAGTAATAAAAATATATATATCTATATTATATTCTAGTATATGTAAATGAATATAATATATTATATATTTAAATAAATATAAGTATATATATATTTATATCACACCCACACATATATTGTATAAATTTATTTAAAATAATTATATAAATATATGAATAAAAAATATATATGTAAATATATATGTAAATATATATACCATAATAAATATAAATACCATTAAATATATAAAAAAATAGAATATAGTGGAAAATATGTTCCATCTTGGAAAAAGCAGTGTAGGGTTTGAATCTAGGCAGGCACACATGAGGTTGAAAATTCACAAAGCACTGATAAAATGGGTGGAGGGGTGAAAAGTGATAATAAAGGTGGAGGGAGATCTATTAAAGGAATATTAGAAGCACTGATATAGGGGTCGGGATCATGGATGTCTAAAAATATATCAATTTACCCCATTTAATAGTACTGTCATTCTGAGTACTAAAAAAGTGATAATAAAAGCTTTTGGATTTTAACCACACTCAGATTATCATCACTTTTTTAGCACTGATAAAGTCCAATTATAGTGTTGTTAAAGGACTCTTTTATATTAGTGATGTCACATGATGGCCCCACATCAAGGCTGTGCTAACCAGATCAAGAACTATGGCACCTCACCCAAGAGAGTCGCCTCCCTCCAGGCCACACCGACTATTCTCCATCGATGCTTCACAAGCCCAAAAATTCACGGCCCCCCCTTCATGTGAAACATCAGTCACACCCCACCAGATAGTGGCAGAGTCCCTTCCTTCACACCCCATGAAAAACCATTGTCATCTAGTGGTATAATAGGAAACCTTGTTTTTAGGTACCCTACGAACCACACTTCCGAGTCGGGATCCATTTAGATCGGGCTTTTGAAAAACTCTGGTAGGTTATTTTTGACTAAAAAATCCATATAATGGTCTTAGGAAGATCCGCACAACTTAGAATTGGTTAGGGAAAGTCTTTCTGGCTCAGAAATACCCTAAATGAGCTCTCCCAGCCAGAAATGGGCCTGCACGGGTTCAACCTGGCCGACATTAGCCCTGCCAGGGGTTTCGAGACCCATATAATTTTATTTATTTAATCAAAATTAATTATTTTATTTTATTTATTTTATTATTAAAATAAATTAATTAAAAATTATTAATTTTTTTTAAAAAAAATTATTTTAATTCTCACAAAAATTAATTTAATTTTCAGTATGAAATTAATTTAATTAATTTAATTTTTTAATGGTAAACTGAGAGATTTCCCATAATAGCAAGACCCCTTTATTAAATGAAAACATTAGAAAAGTTTGAAGATGGGAGATTTACATTGATCCCTCTTTAGAAGAGGAATAAGATCATTTGGAAGCTGATTGTCCCATTGAAAGGCAAGACAATTGACACCTTTGCTTGTAAGACCATCAGTGAGCACATTAGCCTCTCGATAAATATAGGTAGAAATATGATCCATAGAGTAAAGAAAATCCAAACATTTGTTCCATATATTGGTGAGCTTCCAAGAAATATTAATAGAACCTGATCGAATGGAAAGAACAACAGTAGTAGAATCACATTCAAGCCAAAGATTTTTCTAACCACGTTGTTCAGCCTTCTCAACTTCTATAATCACTCAAAGAATTTTTGTGTCAAGGGCAGAGGCATGACCAAAAGATCCATTAAAGCAACCAAGAAAACCTCCATGATGATCCCTATAAACATCCCCAAAACCATCAGGTCCCGGATTACCTCTTGAGGCACCATCAGAATTTATTTTAATCCAACCAGGGAATGGTGCTTGCCAAAGAACTTCAATCATGCCCAATGGAGGTCAAAAATTTTCTTTTACCCCAAACTGAGTTTAAACTGAGAGGTCATGCATTGAATTTTAACAGCATAATTTTTTCAGAAAAAAAGTTTTTTGAACAGTAGATAAAATACCAGCTAGAGCGGCACTAACCTGAAAGGTTTACTGGTCATGATTTATCTTGTTCCTGGAGCTCCAGATGCATTGAATGAACTCTTCCACAACCACCTGGAAAAGATATAGAAGATGTGGTGATAATCTAATATTCCTCCAGATCTTTAGAAAATCTAGAATCATTGTGACCTGAGGTAAAGAAACTTTAAACATATCAGCCATAGCCTTCCACATTGCTGAATCCACCACACTACTAAGGAAAAGATGATCAATATCCTCCCTGTGTTGATGAAATAAAATGCAAATAGAACAGAGTGATATTCCACAAGTTTTCAATAAATCACCAGTTGAAATATTTTTATGAGCAACTCGCTGAACCAAAGTTGACTGTGAAGGATTCAAGAAGTTTCCCCTCAAATTATCCATCCACTTGAACTCATTATTGTTGTGTAGGACATGCTTATACATAATTTATTTAATTTAACTTTATTGTTCTTTTACCATTACCATTGAATGATCTGTAGTAATTGACCAACCATGTATATATCTATTTAATTTATTTATTTAATGAATTATTTAATTTTTTGTGTTGAATATAATTAAATAAGATGGTCTATGAATCATCACGTTTTATTTTAATATGTATAAGGGATTGTCTGCCTAGATAAAAGTTATTTATCTATATTTTTTACTCTTGAGACCCTCTCACCTGCATGTTAGTATTTTTGTATAATGATGAGGATGGTGTAATACATATACAACAATAAGGAGAGAGGAAATTCAAATGAGGTGTGCTTGTTGTAGATGGGGATGAGCTGCATCCTCAGTCAAACTATGACTTAGGTAGGATTCCACTAGGTCATGGTTGATTCATTACGTTTAAATAGATCATCTAATATTAGATGCTCAAGAAAAGTTTGGTATTTATTTCCATTAGGAATTTGTTTATTATTTTATGTATTTTCATGAAAGCAAGAACTACATAATAAACAAACAATAAAAAATGCATGAAGAAGCGATGGATATTTTTATATTAATGTATAGTTTTGAGAATGATATCATAGAATGAAAAAGATTAATATAAATGGATTAAATTATTTGAAAAAATTTAAAACCCTCATAGAAATATTATGTTGTAAACACCTTTTGTCATTTGAATTTGAACATAACCCGGTGTTCGAGGTTCTTGGCCAGCCGTAGTTAAGGGTGTCTCTTAATAATATCAAGTTCTTATGAGAACGATGGGTTGACATAATTGAAGTTAGAAGTAAAGAAGTTGTCATAGATATCGTGTTTTAACTTCAAAGGAAATAATTGAATATATATTATTTATTATTTTAGAATCTTGGACATCACTCAATAGATTAAGGGGCCATGAGTTAATGCAGTTAGCCATTCAAATGCCTACCTATTACTATCTAACTAGTGGAATAGACATAGCTTGTAGACTATGAAGAGGGGTTTTATGACCCTTTCCACTAGAATACTCAAGACACAATTAATTATTATTTTAGTATAGATGGTTCATAGAATTTGATAAAATAGTGGGATAAATTTAATGATTTTGTTAATTAATCAATAATCTCTAAATATGTAATCAAGATAAAAGTATGATTTGTTGGTTTTTATTTTATTAGAAAATATAATGTATTACCACAAGATTCACTACTATAATCATGGAAAATTTAAATGTCCAAACTAGAATGAATTTATAATTATAGTACCGGCACTTTAACATAATACTATAAGATAAAAAATTTAAGGTTTTGGTGTCCCTAATACATGTTAATCCACCTCAAGAAGAGAGGGTGTAAAATTTTTTATAGGAGGGTCATGTATAATGAATATGGTGATTATTTCATAACTCTATCATCAATTTATGATGTTAGTTGTGGATACAACATCAAGACATCAATGACTTTACATGTTGTCTCATCTCTAAAAATCCTATGAGGAGAAATATAAGCATATTTGTGATTGGGTGATAATTACACTGGATATGTGTAAATTTAAAGATTGATCATGATATTACATTATATATCATTTTAATATCATGTTGAACCATATACTCTAGTTTTTTAGATCAAAAGATGAACAATATATAGAAAATGATTAGTAAACTTATAGGTAAGGTTCACCAATGAATAACAACTTAAAGAAAGAATAATCATAATTTATTATGGTGAACAAGTTGAAAGACAAGGTGAAAAGGCCAATGGAAAGAGATGTTCCAAAGGAAACTTGAAACATAATTAAAATATAGAGGTATTAGACAGGAGGTTATTTTCTTCATTTACCATGAAATAAATCTATGTAATTTTAAATCCAATGAACTGAATCGAATTAGAAAGTACTCATCTCTTCTTTAGTTAATATACATCATTATATGAAATTTTTATTTTATACATAGGAATTAAATACAACATGTCAATAAAATATATTTATTTCAATATATTATCCACGTAAGTATATAAACATTATTGTAATAAAGTTTTGTTCTCCAAGTAGTTGAGAAGGGGTAGTTCCTATGTCAGCGGCGAGAAGTACAAAGCATCTATATTAACAAGTGAATGATTACAGTATAAATTTTATTGAGTACAAAAAAATATCATGAATCCTTTGGAAACAAGGGTAAATAATTCTAGTAATGGAATGAATGTCTTTTGTGATTTTTTATACTCGATAAATATTTTAGTGATACATGAATCATTGGAAATCATTGATGAATATAAAATGCAAGGCATTTATACCCCATTATGTAAAGATAATTCATTATCAAGAAAAACTAAATTAAATTTCAATGATATACATAGTATTGAATTTAGACTCTTTGTAGTTAAATACTTTAGGTATTATAGACATAATTAGTTTTGGACAAAGAAACAATTATAATTAAAGGTACGCCACAATGCTTTCATCACTAGTTCAGGTGTAGAGCGTGAACAATTCCAAGTGTAATCTCATCGCCAGTATACATAAATAATATTCCATTAAGTTATAATTAAGGAATTTTAATGTGAAGTATGGTATATTCATGGTTAGAATATTTTTGATTCATTGGGCTAGTACGTCAAAGAATATCTTGACCAAGCATTCATCAATAAAAAAATGCAGCTTTAAGTAATTCTTAAATGCACATTACCTTATCAAAATCATTTCTATGATTCTAATGACGAGGATTGATGATGATTCTTACATGTTATAATTTATTAATAAAATTTATCATGGAGAAATTACTAAACACACATTCCCTTATACATATCAATGTCATGATGTATGTATAAAGTGTATCGATGTTGATATACATATGAATTTCTAAAACTTCCATTACATTTCATAACAATATTCATAAACAATGGATATATCACATAACCATATTCCATCAATCATGAAAAATGGGTATCATATGAGTTATTGTATGATGAAAATAAATTATGTCATAAGAACATGTGTTTCGATGCAAAGTGTTTATTAAGGACATAAACAAACTTGAATCAATAAAAACATGATGTTCACACAAAAAAATATCTTAAATATTTCTTAGGATATTATAGAAATCCCTATGATAGAATATTTATAGTCATGTGCCAGAATAAATTTCTATAATCGGGTGAACTTCTCTACTTGATATAGTAGGAGAAAAATTGACTTGTCCTTAGTCAATTCAAAACATACACAAATATTTGACATATGAATGAGTTCCATATGATTTTTGGAAGTGAATTTTCCAGAGACATAGACTGTTTAGGAAGGGTAAAACCATAATGATGGTTTTTTATTAATAGTGTCTACTAATACATTATTCATTGAGAATAATAAACCCTACAAGTATGTAGTATATGAAAATGAACTATAATTGAAAAGATTGATTAAAATTCAATAATTAATCCATGTTTTAATGTATAGTGGGATATTATTTTGAGTATTGTGATCGATATTCAAGTGATAATATACATGGATAGTACATGATTGGTACCCTTGATTAGAAATACTAATTCATTTTAGAAAAAAAATTATTAGAATTTTACTTGCCATTGCTACTTTTATTTGATCATATTAGTGGTAATTGGATGTCAAGACCACCAATAATGGAAGGTGTCTATAAGATGAAACCAGAATGTGTTGGTGACACCTTAGAATGATAATAAGGAGTGAAATTTATTGAAATATAGTTTATTATAAAAATAATTAACAATATCATATAATATTTATTTAGAATGAATCTTTTCCATGTGTCTACCAAATGTTAGTGGGCGCATAATTGTTTTCTAAGTAAAATATATTTGGTAACTTATTGAAAACAACTATTAGTCTTACATATAGTTTAAACTCAAATAAAAATAATTTTCAAGATATTGAATTAAATTAGAAACCAACGTCCTATGTAACATGATCTACTAAGATAGATTTAATGGTTTTTTAGACCCAGTCAATTGTACATTTACTAATGTGGTATTTAAAGATACATGTTGGAACAATTTGAGAGAGAATTTTTTCCATTGTCACATGGAATGTATCTATCCAAGGAGATATTCATAAGAATAAAAGGGTATTAAAGTGGTGAGTTGAAATTTCATTCACTTTTAATATGGATAAATAATTCATTCCATGGTATATACAAGATATGATTTTCCAACATATACATTATAATATCCAAATATCAGTTATATCAAGATAACTGTAAGGGAATCAGTTAGAACAATCCAATTGTACTTGAAGAAGTACAAAGTATATGTATGTGGTACGCAGAGAGTAAGTGATAATAGTTACTAGGGGAAATAAATTATTTTTTCGTATTAGGTAAATATAATCTAATATTAGAGTTAGGAAAAGGTAATGAGAAATACAAGCTCATTAAAGCCATCAGTAACCATTTCTACAAATACCAATTATGTTGTAACTTTTGAGGAAGCTAAGAAGCAATGTGAAACATGAAATTATTTGTTTCAGTTCTTGGAATGACATCTGGTATGTAAAGTCTAATCATAATGTAAAATATGATACTCCCACTAGAAAAGATGTCATGTTTTGAAAGTGGAAAAAAATTAACACACTTGATATTTACAATTCATTAGAAGTTTAACTCAAAAGGATGAGGTGGAATATAGTATAATATACATGTAGTGGAGATGTGACCGACCCATAAAATAAAGTCGGGACTCATTATAAACAAGATTTTAATCATGTAAGAGATACAAAGGATAACTAGAAAGATGTTTCTAGAGTAATCGCTGTGTTGTAATAGTGGGTTACCCATGCCCAACTGAACAGTAAATATTGATTACTTTATCATGGATATAAAGAGTTAAACACAATGTACACATACCATTATAGTGAATCCATTTATATGTCCACTATTTAAGGGGTAATGTCCATTGACTAATTGTCGTATCAATAAGTTATAATAGTTCCTAAGAAATAATGAGAACCTTGATATACTTTGACATTATTATTAAATATATTTCTTTTGGTCAAGATACTTCATAAAGACTAGACATAGTTGATGTCGGCCTATCATGTGCTGGAGTCTCATAAGTATTGATACTTCTTCTCATGATGTTCACACATGGTGATCTATGGTATGTGAGACCATGAGGATAGACACGCCAATATTAACATCACAGGTTTTGGGTTTCATTGGTTGTTTTTATATAGAGACAAGTGCATTGGTCTTCTATCTTGGTATGATTATCAATGTGTTCCATTTGACCATATACTTTGATACAAGGAAAACCATGATAATAAAATCATGGTGTTGTAGCTTGTGTTGGGTGAATCATTGGTGGTCTAGCATTGGTTGAATGGTAAATATAGAATTTGTTTCCTCTAGGTTGAGGAAGTAATATATCTCGTCCCTGGTCGATCAAAATAGTAGTACCATGGTAAATCATTGGGCATGGTAGTCAGAGGTAAATCCATCCAGTTAGATCAAAAAATAATAAATCAAGAACAGAAGATGACACAAGTGTGTGTACAACGTTATGAGATATCTAAATACAATGAGATTATATTACATGGTATTTGTTCATAGGTTGTGTGTTGTTTCGATGACTATTCCTTTTCACTTTAGGGCCTTGATGGGTCGCTAGACTCTACTCCTGTTCTATGAATACTACTCATTGATATCAAGATAAGGGCCTAGATGGTCATACATAATAACATATTCAAGAATATATCCTATTATGGTGAGAAGTAATATTGGACATCGTGGACCCCGCCATGGGGTATGAAAGTTTTCAAAGTCATTAAACACCAAAAAACTAATAAATTCTTTTTTATTTAAGTACAAAATAATTGTGTTAATTTTTTTTAATAAAAGTATTTACTAGTGTTTTAGTAAATATGTGGAATAATATTATTTGAGCTAGTACTAATTTAATATTCCATGTTAGTTTAATAATAGTGAGAATTATGATTCAAGTTAAATGATTTAGTTTTATCACACAATATATATAAGATAGATTACTGGTATGTGATAAAATATAAATAATTTTGATGATATATTTTAGTTCAAATAATTATTTATTTATTACTTATTTAGTGGATGTTTTATTTCTAGGGGTCTAGGTAACCCTTTTTAGGTATTAGCACCTCCCACTATATAAGTATGAGGATAGGCCCATTCCATGCATTAGTCATTCATTTGGAAGGAGATACTCTCTCTAAACCCACAATCTAGAGGGAGAGTCTCTATTTAAGTGATCGATCTATGACATATTCAATGGACCGAAGGCATGGGATTGAGGTGATCAATGTTACATAGAAGGATTCTTTAAAGCTCTGTTCTAGAACCCGATTTTGATGAATTGTGACCATATGGATTATTGAAAAATGTGTGGAAAATATAGTGAGGTTTGAATTTGGATCCATCAAGAAAAGATCGTCGGAAACTTGTTGCAGTCGAACAAAACATTGAATCGAACATGGTACTCATTATTTTATATTTTTGTTCTTCAAACAAGAACATAAAACCATAAAAGGTATTGGATCACTGGATATGACATGTTCCATCTCTCTAGTGATGAAAATTTTTAAAATCCCTGACCTGCCAACTTCTGTTGCATCCCTCGGTACCATCAAAGATAACATCACAACATGACATTCTTCCTCACCATCTCTTAGAAAAACTATAATCTACAATAACTGACAAATGAAAGACTAATATAAACATGTAAAAAATTTCTAATGCCATTATAATGTATTAATAATTCTTAAATAAGCATCAAATAAATCCTCTATGATGTTTCTTCCACTTTGAGATTACACCATGGATTTTATGATCACTTCAACTAGAATAATGTTGTCCTCGATTATCATCAAAATTATTGAAAATTTTATGTATTCCATGTTTATTCTTCTATCATGATTGGCCTCTAGTATCCCTAAACAAATATATCAGTATTACCAAAATCCTATTATTATCTTTTAATGAACACATTTTTTATGTAAAGGTGTGTAAGAGATTATACCCAAATTTTTAATCTTTCTTCCTCTTAGCTTTAATGCACTCAATATGTAGGATTAATGGATCTCATAAATATAAATATATTATTTCACAGTTTTAACTATTTTAAAATATCCATAAATCTTACTTAATGTATTTTGGGTGATTATTGATCATGGGAATGTGATTCATGGCCTGAACATGAAAACGATAATTAAATAAATATATAAAACTCTAGCCTAGGCCTAGGACTATAATTTCCAATAGACTAATATATTTATATTCATCTAGATATTTATAGACTTAAGGAAATGGAAAATGTGTCAAACTAATAGATTAAAACATATATTTGTGGGTTATAAAAAAATTTGACCTAACTAAAGGCTACAAGGAGGTTTCATCGGTTATCTGATTATTCTTATAACTGATAATGTTTCGATTGGTGGGATTGTGTTTCTTGGATTGGGTATTCTTATAGATCATGAATAGATCTAATTATTGTAATGTGTACTCTCCATGAATTTAAGATTCAAATTAATGATCTCTCATGGGTTCTATAATGAATGATCCATTATTTATGCTTGAAAAATGAAGTTAAATGTTATCTTCCTGGACTGATAGATCTGGGATAGATACACATGGGAAATTCTACTCTGTGATAGGTTTCTAGTGTAAGGGATTTTTTGGGGTTAAAAGAGGTTTTTCATGGGTGTAGAGATTCTTTGTTGTGTGGATAATGATGGTGAAGTAGAATTTAATTAATGGATTTGGGATTTGTCTGAATAGGTACTCCATGGATTGACTGGGCTCTAATTTATTGTTAATTTTTCACCCAAAAAAGGTTATAACTAGAGTTAGACAACCTAAATTTGAACATTGATAGATTTTTCTAGATGTTTTCTAATTCATAGAGTGAACTAATATTATTCTATTTGACTGGAAATAGATTTTGTGGCTTCGTAATCTTATTATATGTAATTATAGTAAGTAAGGCTACATTACTTATAAAGAATATCATTTATGATTTTATATAAGATGCTTATTTGAAGTGTAATTTTATGGTGTCAAATTAGTCCATAGAGAGTCTATAATTTAGTGAAATAGGGTTTGGCTGGTGTAACTAGTTTTCAACATACTAGGGTTACATGTTGGATCTCCACTAGTCTTTAGGTGTATGGGATAGTTAGTAATAAAATTCTAAAAAGACTCAGTGAGTTGAATATTGTTTCATCCTACATCACTTATTTGTCTTATACTGAACATATTAATTGTTATAATTAGTTTTGATTGTGAAATGGGACTAATAATTAGAGTATTGGACTTCCATCACTTCTTTCTCCATTATCCAACCTATAATAATATAAATAAAAATATTTTACTCAATTATTAAAATAAAAACCATATAAAAAATAATTATATTAAAAATACTTATGTAAAACCAAATATTTGTTTATTAGTAATAAAAAAATATTTGTAAAAAATGATAATAATTCATATTTACTAATAATTATAAGTGATTATGTGTCAAATTTAACAAAAAAAATATGAAAATAGTAATATCTATCAACTTTTCTATTCTATATGTCCATTAAATTATTACTTTTAATATTTAGATTTATGATATAAATTGAGGAAGCAACAATGATACCTGAAAAATAATATTTTTCCATAGTGAAATTTTTGGTGTTCAAAATAAAAATTAAATATTGTACAAGAAAATCCACTGTGAGTTTTTAAATTTTAAAATTTCTCTAGTCCAAGGAATTCACTAATTGTTCATATTATATAATCAAGTATTTTTAATATTTATCATTGATTCATCAAATGTTTCTACACCATAATTTCATAATTCATGAAATTATTCAATTATAGGATGAAGGTATACATAAATGTAGTTTCTTGAAATTTAATTTACTATAATGAACATACAAATGATGAGATAATCCAACTTTATACATATATAGAGAAGTATATTTCAAGGGATTAAAATAATTTTACATATGATATAATCTGTAATTAAAGTATTAAGAGAATCTAATAAAAAGAATTATTAGGATCTAAATATAAATATGGATATAATTAATCAAATATATTTTATGATTTTTATATATTTTCAATGTTCTATAAAGCCATAATTGTTACATTATAAAGAACATAGCTTCATGTTCTCTACAATTTTAGATGACAAGAAAAATCTTTGAAAACATGGTTTTAAAGTGATGCAATTCCTTCACAAAAGTTTTACTTTCATGATTCTTCCTATAATAAAAATATAAAAATTAATTTATACATTAAATATAACTCATTAATTCCTATAATATTTTTATGAAAACTTCATTATTTTTCTTTATTGTAATCTTCTCCCCAATATGGAATAAAATTATTTTGACATGTGTGTATTTTGGTATAATCAAGGGAATTGTTTTTGTAATTTTCTTTATCTCATTAAATTATTCATGGATATTAGCTTCAATAAATGAATAATGAAGCAACTCAAAAATAATAGAAATTTTTATTACAAGTAATTATATAGAGGCACTTGATATGAAACAAATTGAATATAAAAATCAATTATAAATACATGGTGCATCCATTGTATAAATATAAATTTATATATTTAAATAATTTATGAAAATTATTTATTTTATATCTAAAGTTATGAACTATATTAATGAAAAATTTATTAATGGGTTGTTCTATGTATAATATTACTCATCCAATGACCAAACAACATAACTTAATAATGGTGTACCACATGACCTCAGGCGTACCTTTAAATATGCTAGTTGATTCCAACTAGTAGAAAGGGATGGTTACTATAACTTTAAAAGATCTTTCTATCAATTAGATAACTATTAATAAAAAATTCAAAACTAAAATAATACAGCTTAACAAAATCAATGTATATATACAATCACAATGGAATTTGGGTATCAATATCCTATCTCAATGAAATAACAACATGAACTCATGTCATGTCATACATATATATATTAAATGAGTGATAATCCAATTGTATATGAATATACATGGAAAAATTTATAATAAAAAAATAATTAAATAAATCCATTATAAAATATATATTTCCTTTCCTCACAATTGCTTCCACTTCCTTATAAATCAACTCATTTCAGCAACTTATCATGGGGAAAACACCCATAACTACATCACAATACTTGAATTCTACATATATACCGTGGTAAAAAATTATAGTGTAAGTAAAATGATTGGTAAGACACATAATAGAGATTATAATATATATTATTATATGTATACTAAAATATAAAATGAATAAAAACCAATATGCATGACCCATGTCACATCAACACATGCTTATTAAAACACCAAAATGATAGATACTACCTCCATCAGACAATAATATTTAGTTGGACTAATTATGTCACATTCACATCATACTGATTATTTGACACCACCCAGGGAAAAGTTGGCCCAAAAACCATCAGTTAGACCTTGTGCTACTGAGCTATAATGTAGGTATATGAATCTAAATAAAAATTCTCTAATAAATATCTCAATATTATCATATAATTACTTATTAATTCTTATTAAAACTAGTTCCTCATTCTCATATTTTACCCTTACGATATGGCCCTTGAAATAGGTTGAAATTATTATATATTACTCAATTGTAGTTTCATTTAAATGATGAGTGGAATGATTATATTTGACTCTTGGGAAATTAATATTGATAGTGGATTGACATGAACATATTTTAGCTTAGGGAAATTCCATTAAATAATGACCCCAACATAATATTATCCATATATTAAGTTAAATGATACATCAAATAAATAATATGCCTCAAATATAGATAAAACTGGACTCACATGGACCATTACACATTTACCTTGACTACTAGGACATGTATCATGAATTACATAATTTAGAATACCATAAATTGAAGTTTCCTACCCATGGGACAACTATAAACCCTCATTAGTCATCACTCTTAAGAGTAAACATCACTCAAGACCATGTTCCATCATTATACTTGAAATACATAGTTGAACACATCACATAATCCACAACAACTCTCACCACTCAATGTGGAGTATCTTATATTATTAAACAAGACTAACTAAGGTCTCCCACAAATATACTCGTTATTGGACACCCAACATAGGAATATCACTAAATTTTATCATACAATTAAAAAATCAGCATAGTTATCTAAATATTATTCAATAAAGTTAAAATGTGAATATCATCCTTAAAGACTATAATATGGAACATCTATTTCCATATTCACATCTAAACCCTTTATGTTACTTTTCTAGTATCTTACACATGTTTATGCACGATCACATGGCACACAATGGATTATAAGACGGATTCCATTATATATCATATTGTGATGAAGGAAGGCTCTACTCTGGTAATTTATAATAAAGATGATATCTTTAATAGATTTAATATCTTCATGTACTCTATTATTGCTAGGATTTTTCTCCCCATTGGTGGAATGTTTTGGAAATTTGATTATTTGGTACAAAATTTAGGATCTATCTAGAATTATAATGATTAGAAATGTATTCCCTTAGTTAGGGGTTTCATTCATATCATTTATCATCAATTTAAATGAATTATAGTGTTTGTGGGATTATATCAATTTATATGAAGTCATGTATGAATTGATTTCAAGAATGGGATTTTTGATTTAATGCAATTTCCCTAATAAAATACTAGGGATAAGGTGTGGATAAAAATTATAGTATTAATATGATCCTATAAAATCCAAATATCCAATTTTATATAGCTATTTCTATTGGTATTCTAATAAAAATGGATAGAGCCACAAAGATATCCATGTTTGGTAATTTTGATTGAGTTCTGGTGGAGGTTTACTGAAGCATGTTCTTAATTAATAATATTGTTTTATCAGCATAATATGATAAAGACTCTCTAAATGGGAATCATGAGACATATTATAGGATGAAATTGAAGTGGAAAATAGATTTGAGTAATGTGGAACCAATTAATGGTATATTGTCCACTAGGAAGAAACTTGTGTTTGAGGTTGTGGTAGATCCTTTGAACGGGAAGGCCTCTTCCTCACTGATGAGTCAATATCCTAAGTTTACTATTTGCATGGGGATTCCAAATCCTAGTATGGATTCTAGTCATGAGGTAGGCTCTCATCAAGGTAAGATGGTACAACATACACATCCTAGTTCTGTCTTGGATGCGAATGTGCAGGTGGACACATCTTCTACGAGCCTGAGTGATAATGGTATACAACAGGCGATGTCAATTGTAGATATTGTCTAGACACACCATGGTGTTTTAGAGGATATATATACACAACATAATTTGGGGAAATTATGCATAAAAATAGAGGCCTATAATATTTCAACCCTAAAGGATGATGGATTCAATAAAAATGATTCTCAATAACATGTTGGTTGTCATCAGAAGATCTGAAAATTTTTAATTCCTCTATTGTATCCATAAAGTGGGGAAAATCTCAAATGATGAAGGGGTGAATGACATTACCCATGAAGGTATTGGTTAGTAGTGTTCATGACTTTTTTAAGGATGAAATCATTATTGGTAAGTCAAAGGTGTCTTGAGGTGAGGTTTTCACTCATGTTCCGTTGAAGATAAGTCCACAGAAAGAATATTCTAACCTACAATGGATTGTTCCTACTTTATCTTCATCTAAGGTGTCATAGAAGTAAAATGTAGAAATCCATAGGATCTCAAATTAGGGAAAGTCTCAATCTAGGTGGGAAATATTTAATTATTCTTCATATGGAAATCACATGTCATATTACGATCATAAACACTATTTCTTGATGGTTAGGGAAAGTATATTTTTTGACCCCACACCTTTTCTACTTAATTTTTTCTCTCTTTTTTAAAAAATATTCTAAAGCATTTCTTCTGGATTGACTTTTTTGGTAAATAAACACCATATATAACATTGGAGACCACCTACCCTTATCCGAAAAGAGATAACATTCTAAATATTGTTTTCCAATCCATTATTTTTCATAAAATGTAAAAAAAATTCTTATAAAATACCCAAAATAGGGATTTAGAGTATAATTCCATTAAATAGTAAAATAAATATTGTTATTTAAGGTTTCTGGGGGTTAGCTTCACTCTTTAAAGACTAATTAAATTGAGGAAACTAGATATTGATAATGAATGAGAGGGTTGGAGCTCTATAAAGGTAGAATAACAAAGGTGGGTTTTGTTTGTGTGTAGTAATTAGAGGATATATTAAGAAATGTGTCTTTTTATTTAAAATACAATAATGAAACAAATCTCATTTACCATCTATTTCCTGGTCCCAATATACTGGTCAACTTGTGTTTAGTCCAATGGATTGGCCTATCCTTTGGATTACTCAATGAGTATCTGATACTTTTATCTAGGTACCTAGTGGTGTCTATTAATCCAAAAAAATACTACAAATCCTATTTTCTCCCATAAATCTATATTTTAACTCCAAATTTCCATATATTAAAAAAAATTATACATTATTTAATATAGGAGTATTGAAAAAATGGTTATATCTCAAAATTCAAGGTAGTTATAAACACACCAACATAGAGTCCCCCATACCTGAGAAGAATCATAGAGAATCCTCAGTGAACAGTTTTGGCCACTAAGATCACAAGTACATATCACACTCTCATGTATCCATTTCAATGTTAATGTATTAACACTATACCCATACTAGACGAAATTTCTTCCCTCAAATATTCTTCTTATATTGAACTACAATACACATTAATCATTACTCAAATTATGCATCAAACTCTAACTCAACATCATCATTATTAATCATATGTTAAGGGTTAGGCTCATATCTCATATACTAAGATACATGAAAACTATCATGAATCGCAATATATTATAGAGTAAGTGATAATGAGTATGACATTGTACTCGATATATCAAAAATATCAATAGGGTGAACAAATCATTATGCTAGCTTCCCCAGTCTCCACAACCATCAATGTATCGATCATAACGGCACCTAAAGAAATTCTTTGTTGCTAATATTGAACTCTAGTGGACAAAATATATGGTTTTTATAAGGCTATTTTCTACACTTAGATGTGAAATAATATTTCCTTATCATTTATACACAACCCATAGTCTCTTGTATAATAATTATTCTAACCATTACTAGTTACTTTTTCATTGTCTTGCATAAGAGATAACTGGAAAATCTTCCATAAATCACCTTAAAACGTATCATCAATATTGATTCTTACAAAAAAAAAATATGAATATTTTATTAATTCTAGAAGATCATACAATTTATCACTAATGTATATAATGCATTCCTAAGACATGTCCTCTAAAATCTTTATTTTATGCTCAAACTATTTACTATCTTGATCATAGTATATTGTACGTAACATATCCCTAATACCAATAACTAGCTGAATTTCCTAATATAAATGAAACATGAAGCTTGAATCATGATATGATATTATTATTATAGAAACCCAATGCAGTTAAACCATCTCCCAATATATATCTTTCCCAGATCATCCACTTATTGGGCATCTTTTATGGGATAAAATCATGTTAAAATCGTGGTCAACCTATCTATGATGATCTACACTATTACTCTGCCTCATGGAAACTTTGGGAGTACCATCGAAAATAAGGCTTCATGATTTTGACATCCTATAAATTATTTTTCTTGTTTTCTTGCTTTATCACTATGCTTTTTTGGGTCCCACTATGATTTTAGGTTTTATTAAGTGGATTGAACCTGAAGGAACCATGTTCATTCTAAATGTGATAAACAAATCAAATGATTTTACTTCTGAAAAACCAAATTTTATGGGATTTAGAATGAAATATATTTTGTCCATACTTACGTAACTTTTTAAAACCATGAATCATGATAATATTTCAAATGATCAAAGGAGGTAACCATGGTATATTTAGTCCTTCATGAGGTAATATTCACCTTATTTTAGTGGTTCCACTGATCCACTAGTTTCTCAAAAATGTATTAGTACCATTGAAAATATATTTTCCATTTTTTGGTGTTTATATAATTAAAATTTATTTTGGTTTTCTATCATTTTGAAGGTGATGAATATCAATGGTGGAATATAATATAAAAACATGAGGCAATAGAAATAAATTGAATCTATTGAATTGGATGAGTTTATATAGTTATTTTATTGATAATTAATTTACTTATATTCTTCATAGTAAAATGGATAACGATTTATATTAGATAAGTAATATGGATGATGAAGCCATTAGTACATATGAGGAAAATTTTACAACACATTCCAAGTATACTTCTAGTATTATCATTAAACCAGAGAGTAAGATTGATCAATTCATCAATGGATTAAAATAAAATCACTTAAAGTTATTATCCATATGGTACTTTTGTGGTTGTAAATAAATTGTATGATGTGATAAAAAGGTATAAATATTATATTTTCCCATCAATCTCTTGTTTTTTATAAGAAAATAAAAATGGAATTAAAAGGAAATACTAACAATAAAAACCATTAAGGGAATAATAATGGCCTTCTATGATGCTCAAAGTGTGTATGGGGACATAGAGTAAATTATCATAAAAGTAATATTAAATTATTTATGTGTGGAAAAAGGCCATCAAGAAATCGAATACTGAAGTGGTGGGAAGAAGTTAACTAATGATGGTGAAAAATCATCAAAAAATGGACTAACCAAACATTAGTGTTTCAAATGAAAGGAGTGTGGGAATAATTCTAAATGGTGCTCAAATATGTAGATTAATTATGATGATTCTAGATCTAACGAGTCTTTTATATATAAATAATTTTCTAAGGGTATCAAAATTTCACGCCAATGATTTTATATTTAATTTACAGTGAATAATCCTAATGGTATAATGATTTAATCTCAAGTCTATAATTCTTCTTCGATTTATGTTAGTGTGAATCTGATTCTGGAAAATATAATTCTTCTTCTTCAAGTTGAATTTGATATTATCTTAGGCATGGATTTTATTTCAAACCATCCTATGATATTATATTAGTGCGGCAATAAATAAAATCTTCTAATGGGAATCTCATCTATTTGTATGGGTATTAATCCATATTCAAAAGGGTTGTTAATATCATACGGTTAGGGATAATATAACCATCAATGAAATTATTATTTTATGAAATATTTTTTTGTTTTTCCAAAATAATTACCTAGTCATCGTCTAAGTCATGATGTTTATTTTTTAATATAACTGATACTATGTACTAAACCTATTTCAATAAATCCATATATAATGGACTATATTGAGTTACATGAATTGAAGATGGGACATTAAGAAAGTTTTGACAAGGGATTCATCCATTCAAGTGCATCAACTTGGGGTGCACCTGTTCTTTTTACTAAGAAGAAATATGGATCAAAGAAACTTTTTAATAAATATCTGGAACATAATAAGATCACAATAAAGAATAAGTATTATCTTACCCGTATTGATGATTTGTTTGATCAATTATGTGGATTAAAATTTTTTTACATGATTAATCATTAATATGGATACTGTTATTAGAGGGTTAAAAGTTAATATTTTCCCAATATTATATGATGTATAGACAATATCAATCTATAGTGATTTCATTTGGTTTGACTAATTCCCTGGTATCTTCATAAATTTGTTGAATATACTCTTTAGAGATTACCCAGATTAGTTTTTGGTATTCTCTATAGATGATTTCCTTATATATTCCAAGAGTAAAGAAGAGCATCAAGATAACTCGAGGATTAAAATTAAGACTTCAAGGAAGGAGAATCTGTGTAAAAAATTTCCCAAGTATGAATTTTGGCTATAAAATGTTTAATTTTTAGGGACTATAATCTCAAGTGGGGGTATATAGATATATCCATAAAAGGTGTATGTTATTGAACATTATCCTAGACCAAACACTATTACAATGATCTATAATATTCTTAGTTGGATGGATATTATCATCGTTTTTTTAAAATTTATCTTGGATGTATAATCCAATCACCAAGTTAAATCATAAAAGAGAAAATTTCATTTAGAAATATGATTCTGAAGAAAGTTTCAATGAACAGAAGAGAAATTTAATCAATACAACTATAATTATATTAACCTACCATGAATAAGGGTTTATAATCTATAATGATTCATCGATGAAGGGACTGATAATTTTTCTCATGTAGAATGATATTGTGATAGTTTATGCCTCATTAGAATTTAAGGTTAATGAAAAAAATTACCCAACTCTTAAATTAGAGTTAGCTATGGTAATTTTCTCATTAAAGATAAGGAGGAATTATCTTTATAGGGAAATTTATGACTTATATACTAATCATAAAATTCTAAAGTATATATTCACTTTGAAATATTTTAATATTCTCTACATAAGATTGTCAAATTTGATTAATGATTATGATTTCTCAATACATTACCAACCTAGGATAGTGAACAATGTGGATGAATCTCTAAGTCAGAAGTACATGATAGTTTTTACAAAATGGGGATTTAAAGAAACCCAATACTTAGGTATTTTCCTAATATATAAATTGAAATCCTAAGGAAATAGTATGGATCCTATATTTCTCATATGAATATTCAACTATTTATCCATGTGAAGAAAAAAAGAGGCATAGAACAAAGATGTAGAAATGAAAAAATAATGTGTGAAATGTTCAGGATTTCAAACATGATTGTGATGAAATGATATTGTTCTGGAATAGTGTACATGTGCCATAAATACTATACTTAATGAAACAAATGTTTTATGAAGCTCATAGATCAGCATTCTATATTCATTTTAGAAGAATAGATAATTTATATATATCTAAAAGAGAATTTATAGAGAGAATATATGAACATAAATATTATAGAGTATGTATTTCAGTGATTCGTATGCCAATATGTAATGCTTGTAAGATATAATTGTAAGTGGATGTTACAACCATTACCCATATTATGATGTAAATGGGAAAATATCACCATGGATTTTGTCTTTGGAATCCCAAAAACACCTAAAGGTCATAATTCTATTTGGGTTATAGTAAATTTCCTTACAAAGTTATCACACTTAATTTCTATCAAACAATATTTCTCTACTGATTGGAATTCCATAATAAACATTCAGGAATAAGAAAGGTTACATAGATTTCCACATTTTATTGCATCAGATCGGAATATGACGATTGCTTTTATGTTCTGTTAAATTATTCAGAAATCTTGGGATTCAAAGTTATGTTTTAGTACTACTTAAAATCCTTGGATTGAAGTTTAGTCTAAAAGAACCATTAAAACAATGTAGGATATATTTTTTTCATGTTCCATTGAATTCAAAGGTGGTTGGGATCAAAACCTTCATCTGGTTAATTTATCTTACAACAATATATTTCACTCAATCATTCAAATGACTCATTATTTATCCCTCTATATAAATAATTTTATGTTTCTAATTTGATATGGTGAAGTTATAGAAATAATTCCATTGATAACTAATATAGATAAAGAAATTGAAAAGAATGTAAGATCCATTTGGAAGAACATCAAGTCATCTCAATGTTGATAGAAAATTTCTATTGGAAATCATCAGTGAAATATGGAATTTGAAGTTGGTTATAAGGTATTCCTATGAATTTATCCATGGAATAATTTGATGAGATTTTAAAATAATGGAAAGGTTTTCCTTAGGTAAATTTTCCACTTTGAGATTTTTGATCGAGTAGGGATGCTAGCTTATCTGTTATTGTTTCCACTAAATCTCTCTAAAGTTCATGATGTGCTACATGTATCTCTCTCGAAGAAGATCATCTTTGATCCATCACATGTACTAAAATTAGAGAATTTACTAGTAGAGCATGATCGTTTCTATAAAGAATGACTGGCATAAATCTTGGATCACGGTGATAAAGTTTTATAAAAAAGAACTACTCACATGGTTAAAGTTCCCTATAGGAATAAAAATTCGAAGAAGCTACATAGAAACCCAAGGATGTGATGAAATAGACATTCCCTTATTTTTTTGCATCTATGTGATTGAATTTTTTGGGTGAGATTTATTTTAAGGGGGGTTCAAATGTAACACCCTAAAATTTTATGATATATTTCTCTTTAAATAGATTTAATTTATTCGATATCTTATGATACACGCAACCCTATGTCTAAATGAACCACAATATAGTATACCATTTTAACCAAGATATTAAATTAATTAGGTGAATATGAATAAACAAATTTTAAAAGAAATTGTATAATGGTTTTAGATAAGTCATATATATTTAAAAATAATTACTCGATCTTTAGTAAAGTCATTACATGCTTCAAAAATACTTTCTTTATGAATTGGTTTTTATTTATTTTTTTGAGAAAATAATAAAATTAATTTCTTCCAATTTTATAAAATTTATTAGAATGAATAAAATTTATTTTAGAAATAATCATATAAAAATTAAATTCGAGTGGAATTTTTTGAATTTTCTAAAAATATTAATTTTTCAGTGAATACTAAAAATACCACTTTTTCAAATATTGACATTAAATAAAGTAATTTAAAAGTACCATAATATTTTTTATTTTTTATAAAAAATATGATACATTTTATTTTTAATTTTTTAATTAATTCAATTTGAATCATAAATATTCATTATTTTGATATAAGTTAATTTTTATGCTTAAAATACATTTTAGTACGAACTTTTTTTCATTGTATTTTATGAATTTATAATAAAATTGATTTATGAATATTATAGAGATTGAAAATTTAAAAATTGATATCATAATTATAATTAATAGGTTCAAATTTGGTATATATTTCCGTATTACTTTTTGTTATTATGAACTGTAAATGTGGTAAATATTTATCCCCTTAGTAAGGGTTAAATGGGAAAAACAGGGTTAAATCTATGAGATAAGGTCAGCAAATAAATCCAAAACATGCATATATTTAATTTTATGGAAAAAATTGGACCATATAATTCCCAAATTTTATGTTATATTGGTTCTATTTTCCCTTAATAGTGAGATTTATATTTCTTAAGTAATGAAAATTCTAAAATGTCACTCTATTGAATTTAATATCTCCAAACAATTTACATAAAGATAAAAAGAGAATAAGTTAGATTATAAACGTTTATTTTAAATACGAATTATTTTTTTATCATGGTAATTTATGTTTACTTTTATGTGATTAAATAATTTCCTTAAAATATTACACAACATTGACATAATGCTTGTACAAGCGATAGAAAAATAATGTATAAGTTTATAAATACTCTAAAAGTAATATTTTTTGAAGATTTATAGTTCCCCATGAACTTTATGGACGAATATATAATATAATGGATATTTGAAAGGTTTATATTCAAATTAAATTACTATATTCATGCATTTAAATTCAAATTAAATGAATAGTGTCAAAATTGACATTAATGATATTTTATATTAAATAATATTTAATTAAATTTTTTAAAAATCATAACAATATTTAAATAAGACATGTAGGGTTGTAAATGGTCTTAAATTTCACCCCTATTCCATTTATGAGACAATTTATAACTTATAAATAAATTATAACCATTTAATATTAAAAACAATTTACCACGGTTGGGGTTAAAAAAATATAAGGGTTAAAATAACACCAAAACCAATAATAATATCATTATATGATTATATTTAGACCATAGGATCTTTTAATTTTAATTAATGTCTATTTTTAATTATTATACATGTGAAATACATTAATTATATTTAAATATTTTTATTAATTACAAGTGTATCATTTCCATCCCTTATAAAAGGACACCACTTATCTCTTTTATTTAGACCACTTTGATCCATCTAGCATAATATTCCATGAAAAAATCTACTATAAAATACCATATCCATGAATTATAGGTTTTCATATTCTTTAATGTCTACTCCAAAGGTTCTTAAGAAGGGATCGAATTGAGGCCTACTGAAGAAGAGGTAATCTTCCTACCTGACCTCATTCAATTTATTTCATCTTATACCTACTCTAAATGTGTGGTATTTATCATAAAATAATAATTTATGTATCCTATATATTAAAAAATTTGATTATTATGTAAAAATCATTATCCACCTTCTTTTACATCAAATGGGAAGTGAAAGTATCGTTTGTACATATGTGCGGACTACCACATACACGAATCAATACAATTCATTTTCAATCCCCATATTTTATGGATAGTTATTATAACAAGTTTAATGTGTATATATGATATTTATCATATGATTGTTATTATTTATGTTTAATTTCATATCTATCTTTTTACCTTCCCAACCATTCTAAAATGATAACATCGCTCATACGTACGTGTGGGATACCACCTCTACCAAGCGATGTGATTAATTTTTCATTTCCACTTTACAAGGAAGGTGATAAAGATGGATTTAATAAATATATATTATATATGTGAAAAAATAATGATTCTTTAAAGTATAACTATTATTTACCTTCCTTTCATTCCATCTATTGAAAAGTGAAAACAACATTCATGAGAACACATGGCATATCATCTCTATGAACGGTGTAATTAATTTTTAAATATATATCATTTTTGGTTGACACATAATATATATATATATATAATTAAGATATATTATATTTATATCACTATTAACATTCATTAGATAATTTAACCATGATAAAATTACAAGGATCAGAACCACTGAATAGAAAATATCATGAAAAAGAAAACAGTTAACAACCAAAAATGACTATTTAAGAAAATTATTTATAAAATGGAATTAAAATGTTATAATTAGATCATATAGTTTAGTTTTTTGGGTTTCAAATTAAATAAACAAAAATCGGTGTAAAATATTTGCAACCTACTTTACTTGGTGGGTTTATAGTGAAAAAATTCATAGTTAAAGAAACATTAAGCATGATTTGATCCTAATACTTGGATAACTGAAATTTATTCCCTTAAGTCTCTATCATATGATCTATAATTATAAAAATATTAATATGGAAACCAATATTCAAAAACAAAACCAATCAAAATCTAAACCATTACAAAAGTTCCTTATCTAGATCAAATTATTTTCTATTCATAATACAATACAATATTTAAAAAATGTTATTAATTATCATTAATTAATCACTATGTTGGATTTGTTTCTAAATTTAACCAATGGAAATAAATAAATATTAATCTTAATCAATTCCCCCATACTTAACATTTTCCAATCTAGGAAAAAATATAATATCTATATCAAATTTAACTACAAATTAAACCATGAAAAATGTTTTTCAATTCTTTGAAATTAATTATTTATCATGATTCTTCTATGATTTTAATTCTAAAAATTTAGTTTAACTTCTATAAAATCATTTTAAATTCTTATTTACATTAAATAACCTTATGTTTGACCACCTATCAAAGGAAATATATATTTTACTATATATTCAAGAGATAATAAATAAAATACCAAAATCACATTTTTAATATATGAAAGTTCACTATAAGTTGTTTTAATTATAATATATCCATAAAATCAGTCAATAAATTTCAAATAAACATGAGGTATTTTCAAGAATCATTATTTAAAGCTAATTTTTTGTGGTTAAATGTGAACAACATATGCCCAATGATAAGTTTAAAACACTGAATCACAATTCTTGATAAAATTTAAATCTCAATTAAAAATACCAAACTAAAAAATCATTCAAAATATAATATCAGACAATAAGTTTTTTTTGTTTTAGGTTCAAAATTCAATAAAATGGAATTAATGATCAATCCATCCTCATATTAGTCTATTTTTTCACCTTTTTTTACTTTATATATATATATATATATTCAAATTATAATTTTTTTATTTTACACTTATAAATAAAATAAGAGGGATGTATAAATTGTAACGAGATATGAAATTGATCCCATTTATACCTAAAATAAAATTGTTCATTTTTACACTTCCTATTCCCAAATGTAATACTTCCACAAGAAACCCACAAAATAATCATTCCCCTACAATCTGATTAAAATATATCATGTATTACAAAGGATTAAGAATTTTAAATGTAATGGATGGACTCTAACTGATTAAAAGGGTCATAATTCATCAAAATATTCTCAATTATATTTTATGTATTCAATGGACTCACTAAATATTTGAAAAATAATGAAAAAAGTTATATCTCATAAATAAAATTGAATGATTCTCTCATGAATGTGAAGGTATTAGGAAAAAATATAAAAATGTCTTAGAATATCTCTAAACATATGTAAAATAACATTATTCAATCACTCAATGGGTATAAACTTCTAAATTTTTTCATAAATCATATATATGATTGAAAACGGAAATTAAAATAAATGAGAAAATATCCATAATACTTTAAAATTTTTATTTTTTATTAAAAATTATTTAATATTATACATTAAATCAAAAAATAATTAATAATAAAAAACATATAAAAATGAAAAAGAAAACCTCAAAAAATAAAAATTAATATTATACACTCTATTAGAATCAATTTTTACATTGTCATCAATATAATTCATGCATTTTATTTTTTAAACATCATGAAAAATAATATAGAAAAACATCTAAAATAATTGTGATGGATGGATAAAAATTTATGGTTATTGTTATGCATATAATAGATGAAGATAACAGACCCTAAAATTGTATCTACTAACTTTAAATGAATGAAACAAAAATTATTACTTATTAAAAAATGAAAAAAAATAGTGAAAATGAAGAAAAGTATAATGAAAATTTGTTTAAACCCTAGAAGAGGGGTTATTTTTATATTGTCAATTGTTGGAAATTTCCAATTTTTATTCCCAGTCAGGATGGGCATGTGTATTCATATTTGAACCACCATATGTTAATTTATTTAGTGCCCTTTATTTAATTTTTATTTTTGAGGTTTCAATGTTCAATATTTTCTAGTTCCTCCTCCTTTTTATTGTATATCATGATATTTAGTGTGGTGGAAGAAATAATTTATCCTCCCCCACTTATTTAATATCCCTATCAATTGACACTTCAGGGATCTACATTTGGGGATATTTTTCTTTATCCCCTACTGAAAACAAATAATGTTTTGAAGCAATTTTATCTATACAAATAGAGTGGGTTGGAATTTTAATTTTAGAAAAAGTAAAAAAAATGAATCCAAAGAATTATAAACTCCCTTTAATGGTTCATATTCTAGATCTTGTTCCCTATGGAGGGCCTCTAAAATGAAACTAGATGGTGTAGGTAGTATATATGATATAATATACTCCTCAACCTCTAGTATATCATCCTCAATAGTGAGAGGGTTATTTTTTTCTTATTATGAAATAAATTATTCTTCTGTTATAATAGCATGAAATTTCAAAAATTACTCAAAAAATCACTAAGTTCATTATATAAAACTATTTATTATGAACCATAATGTTTATCCATTGAGTCCTTAAAAATATCCCTAAATACCCTACCATCAAAATTATAATTTTCAACCCGCTCTCAACCTATCTATATAAAATTATAATTAGTTATTAAGTGTTTTATTTTAGTCAATAGTAATAAAATTTATTTTTAATTTTTTGTAATTAAATGAAAAAACCGCTATTAATGATATTTTAAGAAACACTAAATGTGAATTTAGTGAACACTTTAAAATATCATCAACAAATTATAAGAGTGTCATGATTCCCTCAATTTTAAATTTACATCCAAAATGAAATTAAGTATTAGTAAAAGAGCTCACATTATTTATCAAGGAGGCCCAGTCTCACTAATGTTTCCTCATGCCACATATTACTATTTGTATATAGTTTTTCATTTATTAAATAATTTGAAAAAAATATATGATTTGAAGTTTCAATTTACAATTAAATAAAAACATAAAATTATTGAGAAATGAAAATATTTTTTAAATATAATATATAGTAAAAAACTAGAAGACTGTATACCTAACTCGTTCATCAAACACTTGTGATGATTGTACTATTTTCTCACTCAATAGCCTAATTATATTTAATTCCATTTATCATCATTATTTATTTAACTAAATGTATTCAAGACAAACATATGTACTACAACACACACATGGCACCTCTTGTAGTTGTGACCACAAAAAACACTCCCATTTTGTATATTCAAATATATTATATATATAATATACTCAATAATGGGAAACTAATTTATAAATGGATAACTATATGTGGTGATTAATGTAAATAAAGGGTGATTGTCTATATCTTATTTATTAACACTCTCATTTCCTTGATAGATTATGGGGAAAAGAGGTATCATTGTCACCTTATCATCTTGATTCTATACTACTCTAATTACGAATAAGAAAAGTGACAAAATGGAATGATTAAAAGAACACCTAAATTAGGCAAATAGATACATGGATAATGCCCTAAATTTCTACATTCCACTAAAATATTGTTATAATAGTGGGTTCCCTAGACCAAAATAAATTTTAAATTTTGATTACAATATCATGAATACAAATAGTTGTGAATGATGTAAACTAACCATTATAGTGTAGACATTTTTTCATACACTTTTTAAATGGTAATGTCTCTAGAAAAATTATCACAACAAAAGGTTATAGAATATACCATGCTATAATGATAACCTTGCGATTATATGATATTATTCTTAAATACTTGTATTATAGTCTAGACACATTATCATAACTGGGAATAGTTGATGTCTGGCTATGAAGAGTTGGGGGTTCGTAAGCATTGAGACTTCTTCTCATGAAGTTCTCACTTGGTGATATCTGGTAGGTGAGATCATGATGATAGACCTGTTAATAGTAACGCCACATGTTTTGGGTGTCATTGGTTGTTTTGATCTATAAACATGTCTACTGGTCTCCATAATTGTGATCATTATCAATGTGTTCCATTTGACCATGTACTTTGATGTAAGGAAAAAACCATGATTATAAAATCACAGTGAGGTGAATTGTGTTGGGTGCATCATTGGTGGTATGACATTGGTTGAATGATCAAGATATAATTTTTTTGCTTCCGAGTTGTGGAAGTGATATATATGGGGCCTTATTGATATGGATGGAAGTACCTTCATAAATCTATGTCCAAGGTAGTGAGTGGTAAATATGTCTTGTTAGATCAATAAACAATAAATCCAGAAATAATGATGACACAATGTTTGTTCTTATTTATTATATATCTAAAGGCCAAGATATTATATTACATATTACGTGTTTTTATGGTGGTTCTCATTTCTATGACTATTTATTATCTTTTTAGGGGTCATTATGGTTTTCAAGATTCTGCCCCTGGTTTGTGAACACTATTCATTTCTATCATGACAAGGGCCTAGAGGGTCACACACAATTGTGTATTCAAGAATAATGATTATTCATGTGAATAAGAATATTGGATATTTTGGGCCCCACCACATAGTCTAAGAGTTTTTCAGGTCATCGATCAATGATAAATCAATAAATTCATTATTATTCAAGTATAGAATAATTGGGTTGAATTCATATATTAAAAGTATTTATAAGTGATTAAGAAAATTTGACGAATAATATTATTCAAGTAAACATTATTTTCATATTACAAGTTCATTTAACATTACTGTGAATTACGAGTTGAGTTAAATGATTCGGTTTTATCATGTAATATATTTAATATATATTATAGAAATGTGGTAAAATATAAATAAAATTTTTGATGTAGTTTATTTAATCATATTTATTTATTTATTATTTATTTAGTAAACAGTTTATTTCTGAGGGGTTGTGGAACCCTTTCCAGGTATCTGCACCTCCCGTTATATAAGTAGGTGGATAGGCCCATTCCATGAATTATTCATTCATTTATAATGAGTGCCACACTCTACCCCCTATTTGATGAGTGACAGATAGTCTCTCTGTGAGTGATTTGTACATGAATTCTTTGATGTATTGAAGGAATGGGATTGATGTGATTGGTAAAATACTAAAGGATTCTTTATATCTACACATTATCCCCTAGAATTTGATAAAGGGAGTGAACACAGATTCATTGAGAATATATGGATGATGTATATGGGTTCAACTTTGAATCATTTGAGAAAAAATTGTGGACAACTTTCTACTGTTAAACGCACTGCCTAATCAAATGTTGTACTCACTCTTTTATATTTTTGTTCGTATTGAATTCATAATAGATCCCAATATTGTACCAGGGTTTAGATCACTAAAGACAAAAAGTTATATTGCTCTGGTGATGAAAATTATTAAAATTTCCATCCCAATGGCTTCTGTTGCACACCACAGTACCTTCATCTGATATCAAATTGATTGTGTGAATTTTCTGAACTAATAAAAAATTTAATTTACACTAAATTATGTATAGGGTTTAAATTCGATCTCAACAGAATAGGTCATGTGTTGATCTGATTTCGGATGGCCTTTTTATGGCCATATTAAATTTTTAATAAGGATTATACGTCATTTGTGGGTATTAAATTAAAAAAACATATATCTATTTTTTAATAATACCTTCCCTTGATTCTAGAGATTGATTCTAGTTAACCCAATCAATTCTGGCCAGACACTGGGGATGGAATAGTGTTTAATAGGAAATAATTTTCCCACCGATATTGTGTTTATTTTATTATAATAATTATTATAATTATTAATCTTTTAAAAGGATATTTGTTTAGGATTTTTGAAATTTTAGAATGGATCAAAATGAGGATGTGGGATTTTGTGGAAATAAAAAGTGGAAAAAGATGTAGATGCAAGGAATGAACATAGTGGGTGGTTCAACTTAAAACAGAGGGTAGATAACCCTAAAACATGACAAAAAAAAGTATTTCATAGCTTCTCTTGGAATCCAAAAGGGTGGGGCCCTTTGTGTCAGATTTCCTCATCACCGCCTGGTGAAAGTCCTCCCATTAGATCCCACCTCAAGATGCACTAGCTATCTGAGTCCACCCGTTATTATTGGTGGCCTCACCTCTTGTTATCCATTTCAAACGAGCCCAAAAAATGCACCCACCATCCCAATCACATCCCCAGCCAACCCTAGATAAACATGAGAATAGCGCTCCACCTCCAGTCTTCCTATACCGCCTCCCTCTATTTCCATTGCACAGAACCCTTGAAAATCACTACAAACCCTCAATCCAGACCCCCCCCCCCCATACCACTTCCCTCTATCCGATGACCCCCGCCTATTATATTTTCGACTACCACGACAATGGCCACTATCCTCCTTGAATACTACTACAAAACTGCATTTATCCAGTGTTAGGGATTTAATAGGACTAGCTAAACATGCTGTTAAAAAACCCCCTTGTTAGTGCTAAAAAAGTGATGTTAAAGGGGGTATTTAATAGGGTTAAAAAAGGGTTGTCAAAGTGGGACATTTATCAACGATTTTTTCAAATGCTAATAAAGGGGGGTTTATCAATGGATTTCTAGTAGTGTAGATAATGGTAAGCTTAAAAAATATATTTCATTAAAAACAATATATTTATATATTTATATATTTATATTGATATAAATATAATATATATTTTTTAAAACATTATTTAGATATGGTATTAAAATTTACACTTAATATATAATATATGTAGTGAAAAGTGCTTATAAAATAATTAAATGTGTTTTTAAAATTAACCTGTTACTTATTATTACTGCTTAATAGTAATTTAATATCAATTTAAAGATAAAAAAATCAAAAAATTAAAAAAAGATATAAAATAAGTTTAAAACATAACTCGAACTTCAAACAGCCATAACTTTTGATTAGAATTTATGTTTGTGCTCTACAACATATCAAATAATTTCTTGCGAAGATCTCTATGCCCTTAATGACATAGCAATACCTATGTTATAATTTTTTAGACCGAAAAGGCCCATATGTCCTCCAAAATTATTTTTTAGTTAAGGTAATGCAATTTCTAATCATTTGATGGATTTTGAACCTCATTTAAGGGGGTATTATTTCATTATTTTTATTGGAGACTGAATTTATTCCCATTTCTTACATTCATATTGATATTATGGTTTTTAAATTTTATCATTTTTCACAACCTAATTTTATTTATTATTAAATATATATATGTTTTTTTATATATACTTATAAAAAATCACTCATATAAATACATATATCAACATATTTACATAATATTGTATAATCTAATATATTTAAATCAATACATATTCTAAAAATGTATTTAAAACAATATCCAACCATTTTTATGTTATAAAAATATATTTTTAATGCCTATATATACATATATGTGTGTATTAATAAACAGATATATATTTATATTATATTATAGTATATGTAAATTAATATAATATATAATATATATAAATAAATAAAATGATATATATATCACTACCACAAATATTTTGAATAAATGTATTTACAAATAATTATATAAATATATGAATAAAAAATATATCTATAAATATATCTATAAATATATATATATATATATATATAAATAGAAATATCATTAAATTGATAAAAAATAACATGGTATAGTGGAAAAGACATTCCATATTTGAAGGAGAGATGTAGGGTTCGAATCTAGGTGGGTTCACATGAGACTAGAAATTCAAAAAGCACTGATAAATGGAGTGGTGGGGTGAAAAGTGCTAATAAAGGTGGAGGAAGAACTGTTAAAGGTGTCGTGGGAGCACTTATAAATGGGTCGAGCTCATGGAAGTCTAAAAAACATAATTTTACCCCATTTAATAGCACTACTGTTATCAGTACTAAAAAAGTGATAATAAAAGCTTTGGGATTTTAATCATGCTCTGATTATCAGCGCTTTTTTAGAACTGATAAAGTCTTATTCTAGTGTTGTTGAAGGCCTCTTTTGTAGTAGTGATGTCATTGGATGGCCCCACATTGAGGCTTCACTAACCATACCTAGCACCATGGCACCTCACCCAAGACAGTCTCCTCCCTCCAGGCCACTCTGACTATTCTCCATCGAGGCTTCACAAGCCCGAGTATTCACGACCCCTCCTCCATGTGAAACTGTAGTCACACCCCACCAGATAGTGGTTGCATCCCTTCCTTCACACCCCCAGGATGAACCGCTACCATCTAGTAGTATAATGGTAATCCTAGTTATTTGGTACCCTGTGAACCACACTTTCGTGTCGGGATCCATCTAGATCGGGCTCCGAATGGACTCTTGTAGGTTATGATTGAATCAAACTTCGCTACAATGGGCTTAGCCAGATCCACCCACTATAGAATGGGTTCGGCCATGTCCCTTTGGCCCATAACTAGCCTGAATTAGCACTTCCTAGCATTAAATGGGCCTACACGGGTTCAACCTGACCTGTATTATCCCTATCAGGGTTTTCGAGACCCACCCTATTTTATTTATTTAATAAAAATTTAATTTATTATTAAATTAAATTAATTAAAAATGATTAATTTTAATTTTAATACTCCAAATAATTAATTTAATTTTGGGTACGAAATTAATTTAATTAATTAATTTTAATTTTTAATTTAAATTAAATTAACATTGGGACTGAATAAAAATAAATTATTAGAATTTAATTTATTTCATTTAATTTATTAAAATCTCTCATAATTAATTTATTTCATTTAATTTTATTGTTATTTTACCATTACCAATGACTGATATTTAGTAATTTACCTACCATTTGTATGTCAATTTTATTTAATAAGTTATTTAATTTCATGTGATGAATGTAATTAAATAAGATTGTCTATGCATCATCATTTTTTCATATAATTTGTATAAAGGTTTGTGTGCCTAGATAAAAGTTAGTTATTTTTTATCTTCATATCCCCTCACTTGCATGTTAGTACTTTTGTAATATGATGAGAATGGCATAATACATAGACAACACAGTGGTGTGGGGGAATTCAAATGATATGTGCTCGCATTGGATGGGGATGAGTTCCATCATGATTCAAGCTATGACATTGGTAAGATTCCACTAGGTCATGGTTGATCCATTATGTATAAATATATCTTCCAATATTATATTATCTAGAATAGTTAGGTATTTATTTCAATTATGCATTTTTTTTTATTTTATGCATTTTCATGAATGTGATAAACACATTAATAAAATAAAAAATGTTTGAAGAAGCGATGGATGTTTTTATATTAATGTACTGTTTTTTGCTCGATATCATAGAATGAATTAGAATAATAGAAATGGATTCCATTCATTGAAAAAAATATATAAAACACTCATAGAAATATTAAGTTGTAAACACCTTATATCGTTTGTATTTGAACACAACCAACCGTTCGAGGTGCTTGGTCAGCCATAGTTAAGGGTGTATCTTACTAATAGAAAGTTCTTATGAGAATGATGGGTTGAATTAACTGAATTTTGAAGTAAAGGAGTAGTCATAGCTAGCTTGTTGCAACTTCAAAGGCAATCATTTAGTAAATATTTTTTATTATTTAAGAATCTAGGACATCACTCAATAGATCAAGGGTCCATGAGTTAATGTGGCTGGCCATTCAATGGTCTACCTTGAACTATCTAAGTAGTGGAATAGGCATATATTGAAGACTATGAGGAGAGGATTGATGATCCATTCCATTAGAATACTCCAACGATAGAGTATTCTGATTCTAGTATAGAGTGTTCATAGAATTTGATAAAATAGTGGGAGAAATTTAATGATTTAGTTAATTATTCAATAATTTCTAAATCAGTAATCAAGTTAAAAGTATGATATTCTAGTTTTTATTTTATTTGGAAAAGGAATTTAATACCACAAGATACACGACTATAATTTGGAAATAGTAAAATTCCAAACTACCATAAATTTATAAGTGTAGTATATGCACATTCACAAAATACTAAGATATCATAAATTTAAGGTGTTGGTGTCCCCAATACATGTTAATACACCCTTAGAAGACAGGGTGTCAAAATTATTATAGGGGGATCATGTATGATGCATATGATTTTTATTTCATAATTTTATCATCATTTTCTGATGTCAGTTGTGAATATAACATCAAGACATCGATGATTTTACATGTTATCTCATCACTAAAACACTTTTCAAGAGAAATAGAAACATAGATAGGATTGGTTGATCATTACATTAGATATGTATAAATTCAAAGATAGATCATGATATTAAGTTATATCTCATTCTAATATAATTTTCATCCATATACTCCAGTTTTTTTAGATCACAAGATGAAAAATATATAGGAAATTATTCGTACACATCAAGGTAAGGGTCACCAAGGGATAAGAATATAATGAAATAATAATCTTAATTTATTATGGTGATCAAAATGAAAGACAAGGTGAAAAGGCCAATGGAAAGAGTGATTCCAATGGAACTGTAAAAGATCCTTCAAATATAGAGGTATTAGACAATAATTTTTTTCTTCATGTATCATAATATATTTCTCTGGAATTTTAAATGCAATTAACTAAATTGAATAAGAAAGTACCCATCTCTTCTTCAGTGAATATTCATCACTATATGAAATTTTTATATTATACATAGGAATTAAAAAACTATGTCAATAAAATATGTTTAATTCAATATATTAACCATGTAAGTATAGAAAAATTACTGTAAGTAAGGTGTGTTCTCCAAGTAGTTGATAAGGGTTGGTTTCTAAGTCAACAGTGAGAGGTACAAAACTTCTATATTGCCAAGTGCATGATTATAATAGAAATTTTATTGAGTATAATCAAAAAAATTATATCATGCATCCCTTGGAAACAAGGATACATTATTCAAGTAATGGAATTGATGTTTTTGGTGACGTTTAATAATCAACCATTATTTTAGTGATACATGAATCATTGGAAAACCCCAAGGAATATAAAATGTAAGACATACCTACCCCATTATGTAAAAATAATTTTTTATCAAGATAAACTAAATTAGATTTCAAGGATATACCCAGTATGGTATTTAGAAACTTTTTAGATAATGACCATAGGTATTATAGACATAATTAGTTTTGGACAAACAAACCATTATAATGAACGGTGCACCACAAACCTTTCATAATTAGTTCGGATGGAGAGTGTGAACTATTCCTATTGTAATATAGTGGTAAGTATACTTCATCATATTCCGTTAAGTTATAATTAAGGAATTTTAAAGTGAAGTATTGTATATTCATGATTCAAATATATGAGATGCTTTGGGCTGGTATGTCGAAGAATATATTCACCAAGCATTCATCAATCAAAAAATTGTAGCATTAAGTAATTCCTAAATGCACATTATCTTATCCATATCATTGCTATCATGCTAATGAGGAGGATTGACGATGATTCATACTTGTTAACGTTAATTAATAAAAAGTATCATGGAGAAATTACTAAACACACATTTCCATACACATATAAAATTCATGATGTAAGTATAAGGTGAATCAATGTTGAGATATATATGAACTTATAAAACTTCCCTTACATTTCATAACATGATTCATAACTAACAACGATATAACCTAACTATATTCCATCAATCTTGAAAATGGATATCACATGGGTAATAGAATGATGGAAATAAATTATGTCATAAGAACATGTTATTCGATACGAAGTGTTCATTAAGGATATACACAAAATTGCATCAAGAAAAACACAATGATCGTATAATGAAATTATCTTTAAAGATTATTAGGATATTATAGAAATCCCTATGATAGAATTTTTTGAGTCAAGTGATATAATAAATTTTTATAAGTGGGTGAACATCTCAACCTGAGATTGTAGGAGAAAAATTGATTGGTCTTTAGTCAATGAATAAGATACACAAATAGTTGACATAGAAATGAGTTCCACTAGATTTTTGGAAGAGATGTTTCCAGAGAAACATACTATTTATGAAGGTTAAACCTACAGTGATGGGTTTTTATTAATTGTATCTATTAATAAATTATTCATTGAGAATAATAAAACCTACAAGTATGAAATATATGGAAATAAACTAGATTGGAAAATATCAATTAAAATTAAATAATTAATTCCATGTTTCACATTATAGGGGGGTATTATTTAGAATATTGTAGTGGGTATTCAAGTGATAATATATATGGGTAGTACAAGAATGGTACCCTATTTTGGAAATACTAAGTCATTATATGAAAATTTATTAGAATTTTACTTGTCATAACTACTTTTCTATAATCATATTGTTGGTAATTTGTTTTCAAGACCACAAATCATAGAAGGTCTCTATAAGATGAAACTAAAAAGGGATGATGACACCTTAGAATGGCAATAAGGGGTGAAATTTATTTAAATATAGTTTAGTATGAAATTAAGTAACAAGATCATATAATATTCATTTAGAATGAATATTTTCCATGATTCTACCAAAGGTTAGTCAGAGCACCATTTTTTTAAGTATAATATATTTGGTAACATATGGAAATCAACTATTAGTCTTACAGTTAGTATAGACCAGAATGAAATTAATTTTTAAGAGATTGACTTAAATTAAAAACTACGTTTTATGTTACATGATATACTAAGTTAGATTTAATGGATTCTTATACCTAGTCAATTGTACATATACAATTGTGGTATTGAAAGATACAAGTTGGAACAATTTGAGAGAGAATTTTTTCCAGTGTCACATTGAATATATCTTTGAAATGAGACATTCATAGGAATAGAAGGATATTAAAGTGGTGAGTTGATATTTTATACACCTTTAATATGGATCAATAATTCATTCCATGATATATAAAAGATATTAGTTTTCTAATATATACTTTATAATAGGAAAATATCAGTTATATCTAAGAGAATTATAAGGGAATTAGTTAGAACAATCCAATTGCACTTGAAGAAGTACAAAGGATATGTAACTGGTATGTGGAGAGGAAGTGATACTAGTTTAAAGGGGAAACAAATTACTTTTTTCCTATAAGGTCAATATTATCTAATATTTGAGTAATGAAAAGTTTATGAGAAATACAAACCCATTAAAGCCCTCAGTAGGCATGTCTAGAAATACTAATTATGTTGTGAATTTTGAGGAAGCTAAGAAGCAATGTAAAAAATGAAATGATTTGTTATAGCTCTTAGAATCAAACATAGTAAGTAATTTTTGATAACAATTTAAATTATGATACTCTCACTAGAAATGATCTCAGGTTTTTATAGTGGATAAAAATGAACACACTTGAGGTTTACAATTCATTAGAAGTTTGACTCAAAGAGGTGAGGTCGCATATAGTATAATAACCATTCAGTGTAGATGTGGAAGGCCCAACAACTAAAGCTGTGACTTAGTATAAACATGATATCAATCATGTGAGAGATAACACAGATAATTAGAAAGTTGTTTCTAGTGTAATTGGGGTGATGTAATAGTGGGTTCCCTTGACCAAACTAAACAGTACTTATTGATTACCTTATCATCGATATAAAGATTTAAGCATGATGTAAACATACCATTATAGTGTAGAGATTTCTATGTCCATTATTTAAGTGGTAATTTCTATATACTAATTTTCATATCAAAATGTTATCGAATAACATAGGCTATAATGAGAACCGTGATATACTATGAAATTAATATTAAATCTATTTCCTATGGTCTAGATACATCGTAATGACTAGGAATGGTTGATATCGGGCTATCATGTTTTAGGGTCTTATAAGTATTGATACTTCTTCTCATGAAGTACATACATGGTGATATCTGGTATGTGAGATTATGAGGACAAACCCGCCAATATGAACACCACATGTTTTTGGTTTCATTGGTTTTTCCTATATATAGACATGTGTATTGTTCTCCTAAATTGTTATCACTATCAATGTGTTCCATTTGACTATGTACATTGATGAAAGGAAAACCCATGATAATGAAATCATGGGGTAGTATCCCATGTTGGGTGCATCATTGGTGGTATGACATTGGTTGAATGATAAATATATAATTTGTTTCATCTAGGTTGAGGAAGTAATATATCTTGGCCCTTGTTGATCAAGATGGTAGTACCATGGTAAATCATTGGGCATGGTAGTCAGAGGTAAATCCATCAATTTAGATCAACAAATAATAAATCAAGAAAGGAATATGACACAAGTGTTTGTACTACATTATGAGATATCTAAATACAATGAAATTATATTACATTGTATGTGTTCATAGGTTGGGTGTTGTTTTGATGACTATTCCTTATCTCTTTATGGGCCTTGATGGGTTGCTAGAGTCCACTTATAGTCAATGGATATTATTAACTGATATCATGTTAAGGGCCTAGATGGTCATACACAATAGCATATTCAAGAATCTTCCATATTCTTGTGAGATGAAATATTGGATATCGTGGGCCCCGCCCTGGGGTCTGAGAGTTTTCCAAGTCACCAATCACCAAAAAATAAATAAATAAATTATTATTGAAGTATATAATAATTTTGTTAAATTTTTTATTAAAATTATTTACTATTGTTTAAGTAAATATGAGGAATAATACTATTTGAGAAAATATTATTTTAATATTCCATGTTTTTTTAATAATAGTAAGAATTAGGAGTCAATTTAAATGATTTAGTTTTATGACATAATATATTTAATATATATTATAGATATGAGATAAATTATAAATAATTTTTATGATACAATTTAGTTCAAATAATTATTTAATTATTACTTATTTAGTTGATGTTTTATTTCTAAGGGTTTGTGGAACCATTTATAGGTATCAGAACCTCCCACTATATAAGTAGAAGGAGAGTACCATTCCATGCATTTTTCATTCATTTGGAATAATAGCCTCAATCTCATCCCACTTTCTAGAGAGAGATTCTCTCCTTGAGTGATCGATCTATGATTTCTTCAATGGATCGAATTCATGGGATTGATGTGATCAATGTGACATAGAAGGATTCTTCAAAACTTCATTATAGAACCAGAATTTTGATGAATTGTGAGCATATGGATTGTTGTGGAATGTGTGGAAAATATCGTGAGGTTTGGATTTGGATCCTTTAAGAAACGATCACAGAAATCTTGATGCAGTTGAACACACCATAGAATTGAACGTGGTACTCATTATTTTATTTTTTTGTGCTTCACACAAGAACCTCATACCGTACCAAGGATTCGATCACTAGATATGACTTGTTCCATCGCACCGGTGATGAAAATTTTCAAATTCCCCAACCCATCGACTTCTGATGCTTGCCTCGGTACCTTCAATGATAACTTCACAACATTACACTCCTCCTCACAATCTCTTAGAAAAACTATAAACTAAAATAAATGACAAATGAAAACATAATATAAACTTGGAAAAAATTAAAATTCCTCTTATAATGTACTAATCATCGTTAAATAAGAATCAAATTAATCCTCCAGGACGTTTATTCCACTTTGAGATTGCACCATTTCTTTTAGGATCACTTAAAATTGAATTAATTTATCCTCGATTATCATGAAAACTGTTGCAAAACATTTCGATTCCATGTTTATTCTTCTATCATGATTGGATTCTAGTATCCCTAAACAACTATATTTGTCTTCCCAAAATCCTCTTATTCACTTTTAATGACCACATTTTATATGTAATGGTGTGTATGAGATTATACCCAAATTTTTAATCATCCTTCTGCTTAGCTTTAATGCACTCTATATATAGGATTGATCGATCTCATAAATAAAAATCTATTATTTCGCCCTATTAATCATTTTAGAAAATCCATAAATCTTACTTAATGTATTTTGGGTTCTTCTAGGTCATGGGAATATGATTCATGGCCTTAACATGAAAATGATAATTATATAAATATATAAATCCCCATCCTAGGCCCAGACCTATAATTTCTAATGGAATAAACTATTAGTAATATTCAAGATATTTGTAGACTTACGGAAATAAAAAATGTGTCAAATTAATATATTGAAACATATATTGGTGGGTTGTAAAACAAATTCCACCGAACTAGAGGCTACATGTAGGTTTCATCAGTAATCTAATTATTCTTATAAGTGATAAAGTTTGGTTATAGATTTTTTTTATGAACTGTACACCAAAATTAGAACATTTTTACACCAACTTTAATTTTCTTATAACTATTCAAGATAGAAATACCATTGTCATTATAAATTTCTATACCATTGTTAACAATTTATTCATGATTATATGATATTATTGGAAGTTATTATGGATTGATATAGGTTTCCTAGGTGATTCTAGACCTAGAAAAAGGTGTATAAGATTTTATTTCATGTTTATTGAGAGTTTTATATGATTTATTGGTGGGATTTTGTTGTTTGGAATGGTTTTTCTTATAGATCATGAATATATATACTTCTTGTAATGTGTACTCCCCATGTATGTAAGAAAAAAGTTAATGACTTCTGATGGGTTTTATAATAAATGATCTTGTATTTCTGTATTAAAAATGGAGTTAAATGTTGGCTTCCTGGACTACTAGATCTATGATAGATACACATGGGAAATTAGTCTCTAATCGGTTGTTAGTGAAAGGGATGTTGTGGTGTTGAAAGAGGTTTTTCATGGCTGTAGTGTTTCTTGGTTGGGTGGATAATGATGGTGATGTTGAATTGAATTGATGGATTTGGGAATTGTTTGAATAGGTACTCTTTGGATTGTATGGGCTCCAATTTATTGTTATATTTTCACCAAAACATGGTTATAACTAGAATTAAACAACCTAAATTTGACCACTGATGGATTTTTTTAGATGTCTTCTAATTCATGTAGTGAACTAATACTATGTTATTGGACTGGAAATAGATTTCGTAGCATGGGAATCTTATTATTTGTAATTACTGTAAGGAAGGATTCATTACATATGAAGAATATCATTTAAGATGTAATATAATATTCATAGATGGAGTGTAATTTTATCGTGTGAACTTAGTCCCTAGAAAGTCTATAATTTAGTGAAATGGTGTTCCAGACACTAGGGTTATGTGTTGGCTCTCCATTAGTCATTATGTGTATGGCATATTCAGTATACAAATTCTTTGAAAACTTAGTGAGTATAATATTTTTTCATCCTACATCACTTTTTGGGATAAATTGAACATATTAAAAGTGATAACTACTGTTGACTGTGAAATTGGACTAATAAATGGACTACTAGACTTCATACACTTCTTTATCCATTATTCAACCTTTAATAATACCAATAAAAACATTTAACTAAATTATTCAAATAATAACCAAATAAAAAAATTTCAAATTAAAAATACTTATGTCAAACCAAATATTTGATTATTATTAGTAAAAAAATAAAATGTAAAAATGATATTATATCCTATTTATTAATAATTATAAGCGATTTTTGTCAAATTTAACAAATACAAATATGAAAATAATAGTCTCTAGAAATTTTTCTATTCTATATGTTTCTTAAAGTATGACTTGTTATATTTGTATTTATTAGATTAATTGAGGAATCAACAATAATACTTAAAAAATAATTTTTTTCTATAGTGAAATTTTTGGTGTTCAAAATCAAAATAACAAAATTTATAAGCTAAACCACTATGATTTTCTAAATTAGTAAATTTCCTTTGTCTAGGGAAATCACTAATTGTTCATATTATATAATTATGTATTTTGAATATTTTTCATTGATGCATCAAATGTTTCTACACCATAATTTCATAATTCATTAAACTATTCAATTAAATGATGAAGGTATTCCTAAATGTCGTTTCTAGGAATTTAATTTACTATATTGAACATGAAAATGGTGAGAGAATTAAACTTCATACATATCCATGGAGGTAGATTATATTGGATTCAAATAATTATATATATGATATATTTTATAATTAAAGTATTAAATGGATTTAAACCAAGAGAATCCAATAACAAAAAACAAATTCCTAGGATCTAAATATAAATATGGATAGAATGAATCAAATATATTCTATGATATAAATATATTTTCGATGTTCCATAAATCCATCATTGTTAACTTATGAAGCGCACAACTTCATGAGCTCTAAAATTTTAGATGACATGAATAATCTTTGTAGTCATGGTTTTAATGTAATGTAATACCTTCGCTAATGTTTTATTTTCTTGATTCTTCCTCTAATATTACTATTACATTAATTTATACTTTAATATCTCATTCATTTCCATATATTTTTATGACAACTTCATTATTTGCCTTTATTATATTCCTCTCCCAAAAATGTAATAAAATTATTTTGACAAGTGTGTATTTTTGTATAACCAAGGGATTTTTTTAGTCATTTTATTTATCTCATAAATTTTTTCAAGGATATTAGCTTCACCAATTTCATCATGAAGCAACTAAAATATAATGGACATCTCCTTATAAGTAATTACATAGAGGCACTTTATATGAAACAAATTGATTCTAAAAATCATTTATAAATACTTGGAGCATCCATTGTATAAATATAAATGTACATATTTAAATAACATATAAAAATAATTTTTTAATATCAAATGTTATGTACTATATTAATTAACTATTGATTAACTGGTGGTTCAATTTAGAATATTAATCATCCTATGACCAAAATATATAACTTAATAATGGGGTACCACATGACTATAGGCAGCACACCTTCCAGTATGCTAGTGGATGCAGAATAGTAGCAAGGGATGGATGCTATAACTTGAGGAGATCATTCCATCAATTATATAATTATTAATAAAAAAATTCAAAACTAAAATAATACAACATTAGTAAATCAATGTATATATATAATCACAATGAAATTTGGATATATATATATATATCCTATCTCCACGAAATAACAACATGAACTCTTAGCATTCCATACATACATATATTAAAAGAGTGATTTCCCAATTATATAAGAATATATGTGGAATATTTTAAAATAATAAAATAATTTAAGTGGATCCATTATAAAATATATAACTCCTCACCTCAGTAATATTGCATCCACTTCTTTATAAATCTACTCTAGCTCAGCCACTTATCATGGGTAAAACACCTTAAACTACTTCAAAAAACTTGAATTATACATATATAATGGGTGAAAATGTTGGGAGTGAGAAAAAGGATTGGTATAAAACTAAGATAGACTATAATATATATTATTATATGTATACTATAATATAAAATCATTAACAACCAATATGCATAACCCATGTCACATCAACGCTTCCTTACCAAAACAACAATATGATAGATACTATATCCTTCATCCAATAAAGTGAGTTGGACTAATTACCTCACATTCACATCATACGGATTATGTGGAACCACCCATGGAATATTTGGCCCAAAAAACCATCAATTAGACCTCATGCTACTGAGCTACAATGTAGGTATATGACTCTAACTAAAAATACTCTAATAAAGATATCAATATTCTCATTTCATTACTTCGTAAATCCTCTAAAAAATATTTCATCATACTCATATTTTACCCTTAGGATATGGTCCTTCAAATAGGTTGAAATTATTATATCTTACCTAATTGTAGTTCCCTTTAAATGATGAGTATAATGATCATATCTGACTCTTGGGAAATTAATCATGATAGCAGATTGACATGAACATTTTTTACCTTAGGGAAAGTCCTTTAAATAATGATCTTGACATAATATTATCCATAAATTAAGTTAAATGATACATCAAATCAATAATATTCCTCTAATATAGATAAAAATGGACTCACATGGAACTTAACACATTTACCTTGACTACCATGCCACATATCATGAATTACATAGATTAAGATACCCAAAATTGAGGTTTCCCACCCATGGAACAACTCTAAACCATCATTAGTCATCACTCTTAAGAGTACAAGGAACTCAAGACCATATTCCTTCATTTGACTTGAAATAATCAAATGAACACATCACATAATCCACAAAAACTCTCACCACTCTATGAAGAGTATCCTATATTGTTACACATGCCAAATAAGGTCTCTCACAAATTTACTCGTTCTTGGACACCCAACTTAGTTCTCTCACTCAATTTTATCATATAATTTAAAAATAAAAATAGTTATCAAAATATTATAAAATAAAGGTAAAATGTGTATATCATCCAGAAAGACTATAATAGTGAAAACCTATTTACTATTTACATCTAAACCCTTTATGTTCCTATTCTTTTATCTTACACATGTTTATCCATGATCACATGTCATACAATAGATTATAAGAAGGATTATATTCTAGATAATATTTTGATTAAGAGATGATCTTCTCTGGTAATTTCTAATAAGGAGGATATCTTTGATAGATTTAATATCTGAAATAACTCTATTATTGCAAGGATTTTTCTCCCTATTGGTGGAGTGTTTTAGATATTTGATGATTTGGTTCAAAAGTTATAATCTTTCTATAATTTTTATGATTGGAGATATATACCATTGGGAAGGGGTTTCTTCCATATCATTTACCATTAATGTAAATGAATCATATAGTTTGGGGGATTGGATAAATTTTATTAATGTCATGTATGATTTTATTTCAAGAATGGGATTTTTGATTTAATACATTTTCTCTAAAAAATACAGGGGCTCGAGTATGGATCAAAACTGTTAGTATTAATTTAATCCTTTGAAATCCTAATATCCTATTTGATATAACTTTTTCTATTGGTATTTTAATAAAATTTAGGAGAGCCACTAAGATATCCATGTTATGGATTTTTGTTTGAGTCCTTATATAGGTTTACATAAGCATGTTCTTAATTAAATAATATTTTTTTATCATCATTGGATGATTAAAACCCTCTAAAGGTAGAATATTAAAGACTTCCTCTCTTTTTCTCAGTCTATCAAGAAATTGGTCATGTTAAAGACACATTTCATAAGGATGTGGTTTTCTACTATTTGTCTTTAAAAGGGAATCATGAGAAATATTATTGAAATAAATTGAAGAGGAAGATAATGTTTAGTAATGCGGATCATGTTGGTGGTAGGTCGTCCTCTGGGAAGAAACATGTGTTTGTGGTTGTGGGTGATCCTTTGAAGTGGAAGTCCTCTTCCTCATTGAGGATTCATGGTCCAGAGTTTACTATTTTCATGGGGATTATAAATCCTAGCTAGAATTCTAGTCCTGTGGTAGGCTCACATCAAGGAAGGATGGTACATCAAACACGTACTAGTTCTATCTTGGATGGGAATGTGCAGGTGGATGCATCATCTACCTACCCGAGAGATGATGGTATAAAAAAAGCGATGTCAATTGTATATATGTCCAAACCCCCCATGGTGTTTTAGAGGATATCTCTACACAAACTCATTTAGAGAAATTATGCCTACAACTAGTGTCCTCTGTTATTTGTACCTTATATGGTGATGGTTTCATTAAAAATGATTCTCAATAACATGTTTATTGTAATAAGGAGATCCTGAAAATATTTAATTCCTATAGAGTATCCAAGAAGTGGGGAAAATCTCTAACAATGAATGGGTGAAGGAAATTTCCCATGAAGGCACTAGGTATTGGTGTCCATGCCTCTTTAAAGTATGAAATCGTCATTAATAAGTCAAAGGTGGCTAGAGGTGAGTGTTTCACTCATGTTCCTTTGACGATAAGTCCATGGAAGGAATATTCTAACCAACCATGGACTATGTCTACCAGATATTCTTCTAAGTATCCAAGGAAGTCCAATATAGAAATCCTTAGGATCTTAAATAATGTAAAGTATCAATATAATTGGGAAACTTTTGATTATTTTTAATAGGTAAATCACGTGAATTATTATTATCATAAACATTATTGTCTAATGGTTGAGGGAAATCCCTTTTTTGACCCCACCCATTTCCTTTTTTCTTTTTTCTCTCATTTTTAGTAAATTTTCAGATGCTTTTATTCTAGTTGGAATCTTTTTGTAAAAAACGAACCATATATAACATTAGGGACAACCTACCCTTATCAAAAAAGAGATAACATTCTAAATATTGTTTTCAAATCCATTCATTTTCATCCATTATAAATAAAATCCTATAAAATTCCCAAAATAGGGATTTAAAGTATAATTCCATTAAATATTAAAATAAATATTGGAATTTAAGGGTTTCAGGGGTTATCCTCACCCCTTAATGACTAATATAATTGATGAAACTAAATTTTGACAATTAATGAAATGTCTGGAGCTCTCCAAAGATATAAAAACAAAGGTGGGTTTTGTTTTTGTGTAGTAATTAGTGGATAAATTAATAATTTTTTTATTTAAAATAAAATAATTAAAAAATCTCATTTTCCATCTATTTCTGGGTCTGAATCCACTGGTTAACTGGTGTCAAATCCAATGGATTTGCCTATCCTTTGGATTACACAATGAGTATCTGATACCTTTCAGTAGGTACCTGGTGGTGTCTATTACTCCAAATAAATAATACCACCCCTCTTTTCTCCCATAAATCTATATTTAAACTTCAAATTTTTATATATTAAATAAAATTATAGATGATTTAAAGTATGAGTGTTGAAAAAAATTTGTTATATCTCAAAATTCTTTGTTGTTAAAAACTCACCAACATTGAGCCCCCCATCTCTGAGAAGCATCATAGAGAATACTCAGTAAACATTTTGCCTGCTAAGATCACATGTACACCTCACAATCTCATATATCCATCTCAATATTAATGTATTAACATTTTACCCATACTAGACAAACCACCTCCCCTCAAATATTCTTCTTATATTGAACTACAATACACATTAATCATTACTCAAATTAGGTATCAAACTCTAACTCAACATCATCCTTATTAATCATATGTGAAGATTTAGACACAAATCTCATATACTAAGATAATTGAAAACCATCATGCATCATAATATATTATAAAGGAAGTGATAATGAGTATGACATTGTACTGGATATATCAAAAATATTAATTGGGTGAAAAAATCATTGAGCTAGCTCTCCCAGTCTCCTCCACCATCAATGTATCAATCCTAACGACACCTAAATAAAGTCTTTATTGTTAATATTAAACTCTAGTGGTCAACATATATGGTTTGTATCAGAAAATTCTCTACACTAATATATGAAATAATATTTCATGATCATCTATACACAAACCATAGTCTCTCAAATGATAATTATTCTAACCATTACTAACTCCATTTTCATTGTCTAGCATAAGAGATAACTAGACAAGCTTCCATAAATCACCTTAATAGGTATCGTCAATATTTATGCTTGAAATTTTTTTATAGGAATATGTTATTAATTCTAGAAGATCATAAAATGTATCACTATAGTATATGATGCATTCCTAAAACATATCCACTAAAATCCTATTTTTATGCTCAAACTATTTATTAGCTTGATCATGTTATATTGTACTAAACAAAACCCTAATTCCAATAACTCGCTGAATTTCCTAATAGAAATGAAACATAAAGCTTGAATCATTATATGATATTATTAGTGTAATCACCCAATGCAGTTGAACCATCTCCCATATATAAATCCTTCCCAAATCATCCTCTCATTAGGAATCATTGATGGAGTAAAATCATGTTAAAATTGTGGTCAACCTATCCATAATGATCCACACAATTTCTCTGCCTTGTGGAAACCTTGGGAGTACCATCAGAAAACCCATTTTCACACAATATCATTTCATATTAGAATGGGTTTCAACTTTATAAGACCAATGAGTATCATATGTGTGCTTTAAAACACACACAATTTACTAACATGACAATTTATAATATATTTCTCAATAAATAAATTTAATTTCTTCAATAACTTGTTATACACACAACTCGGAGTCTAAATGAACAATCATATATTATATCATTTTAACAAATCCATTAAATTGGAATATTAAATTTGAATGACCACATTTGAAAAAAAAAATTTATAATGTTTTAGATAAATCAAATATATTGATAAATAAGTACTCAATATTCAGTAAAGTCATTATATGCTATAAAAATACCTTTTCCTCAAAAATGGTTTGATCACTTTTTATGATCAATTAATAAAAATAATTTATTACACTTCTATAAAATTTATTTGAACAAATAAACTTTACTTTTTACATCAGTATATGAAAATTAAATTAGGGTGAAATGTTTATATTTTTCTAAAATGATTGATTTTTCAGTAAATATTGAAAAATACATATTTTTCAAATATTATCATTAAATAATGTAATTTAAAAGTCTCATTAAATTTTGGATTTGTTATTAATGTTACATATGATCCATTTTATTTAAAATAATAAAATTAATTCTATTTTAATCATTAATCTTCATTATTTTGATAAAAGTCGATTTTTATGATTAAAAATGCATTTTTATAAATACTATTTTTCATTGCATTTGACACATTTATACTAAAATTGATTACATCCACTTCTTGAGACTGAATCAAGAAAAAATGATACAATATTTGTAGTAAATGGGTTCAAATTTAGTAAATATTTATCTATTATTTTGGGTAATTATGAGTAGTAATCATGAGAAATATTTCTCATCTTTGTAAGGGTAAAATGGGTAAAACTTGGTTAAAACCAGGCCCTAAGTTCTTGAAATCATCCAAAAAACTTACATTTTTTCCTTTGATGAAATAATTTCTACCATATAAACCCAAAATTATAAAATAATTCAATTTAGTGTCATTTTTCATTGATTAAAAAAATTATATTATTTTATGTAAATAATGTTCCAAAACATCACTCTCTTGAATTTAATACCCCTAAAATTATTAAATAATGATAAAATAAAGATAATTTAACTTATACATGTTTTTTGAGACATTAATTAATTATTTTTATTATGGAAATTTATTTTTAATTTTATTTTATGAAATAATTACATTAAAGTTTTACACAATGCCAACACGGTGCTTCTTCAAATAATAGAAAAATAATGTAAATGATTTTAAAAACTCTAAAAGTAATATTTTTTATGATTACTAATTACATGAAAATTTTATGGATGGATATATCATATTATGGATACTTTAGAGGTGTATATTCTAATTTCATTAGAATCGTCATGTATTTAAACTCAAATTAAATGAATATTGTCGAAAATTACATTAATGATATTATATGGTAAATAATATTTTATTAAATTATATAAAAATCATAAAAATATTTAAATAGGATAATTAGGATTAAAAATGGCTGGAATTATTACCCATTAGACATTTAAGAACTAATTTTTAAGTATTAAATAAATTATAACCCTTTAATATTAAAAATGTTGTTACCACAGTTAAAAGAAAAAATCAATTAACGAAGGGGTTAAAACAAATGATAAGGATTAAAATTAAACCAAAACATATATATATATATATATTATTTTATTTTTATATTTCTTCCATTACCTATTTTATTCAAATTAATTCCTATATTTAATCATTATTAATGAAAAACAATACATAAATTATATTTAAATATTTTTCATAATTTTAAGTGTGTCTTTTCTTACTCTTATAAATGGAAACTTCTTCTATCTTTTATTTACACCATTTTGAGCCATATAAAGTTATCAAACCCTAAAAAACTATCATTTAAACTTCTCTAGACCTGAATTATATGTGTTTTTCTTCATTAAATACCATTCCAAGGGTCCTTAATATGTGATCTAAAGGAGGCCTATGGAAGAAGAGGTAGTCTTCCTATAGAGCTATTTCAATTAATATATTATTATAAATTCTATTAATCGATTGTATCAATCATAAAATAATAAATTATCTATCTTAAATATACTAAAATTTTAATATTATGTAACTACTATTATCCATCCTCTTTTCTATGAAATGGTATGTGAAAGTATCACTCAAGCGTATGTGTGGACTACTACCTCCAAGTAGCAATACAATTCATTTTTAACACCATATTTCATGGTTGGTTATTGTTATGGGATTAATTTATAAATTCTTTGTTTATAAAATTATTATTATTTAATAATTATAATATCAAAAATACATTCTTACCCTCCCAACTATTTGAAAATGATAACGTCTCTCATGTGTATGTATGGACTACCACCTTCGTAAAGTAATGTGGATACTTTTTCATTTTTTATTTACATGGATTGTAATAATGATATATTTAATAAATATATATCATATATATTATATAATAATAATTCTTAAAATGTGTCTTATTATTTACCTTTCTTTTGTTCCATCTAATGAAAAGTGAGAATAGTGCTTATGTGTATATACAAAAAATCTATACCCTTTATAGATGAAACTATATATATAATGAATATATATTATAATTATATAATTATTAAAATTATGGAAATTATAAAACCATGATCAATGTATAAGGACTAGAACTGCAGAGTAGAAATTCTCATGAAAAAAATAGTTAACACCAAGAAACGACTATTTTAATAACTAATTATTAATAAATAGGAATTTAAATGTTACAAACTGGATAATATATGATATTATAATTATATTATATATTATATTATATAATTAAAATAAATTTATATTTATTATATTGTATTTTATAGCACCTTTGACTTAAGTCAACTGTTATGTAATGTATTTTCATATCACTTTTATTTCTATGAGACACATGTCATTTTCAACACTTGTTTCTTTTATGTGGTGTATATATTTTCCATGAATATATTTAATGATTTCTCTCTTGAAAATTATGAGTATTTAAATATCAATATAAGGTTCTATATTTCATGATGTTTTGATTAGAATATTACCAAAATGGTAAGGGATTTGTGTTTCAATATCATTTTAATCAGGATTGTTTATTCTTGAATTTCCATTAAAGGAAATTATTTGATAATTTTATGATAAACCCATAAAATGTTAATATCCTATGGTTATTTTTTTAAAATACATGTTTTCCTTTAAATTTCATCACATTAAATACTTAGAAGATAGAAATAATGTTTTTAAGGAAAACCAACTTTATTTCCCCCTTCGGTTGAAATTATTTTTCATCCACATAAATTTTTTCCAAAAATTTATTCAAATTTATTTTCTTATATTATCCGATTATTATTTAAATTAATTTTTACCCATGATTTAATTTTTTTGAAAAAATATTTAAAATGAATCGTCTTTTTCGTTTTCTAGGTGGGGTACTTTTAACTTTTTACCAAAAATATGAAAGGTTAATTTGTTTTAATGTACATAGAATGGACAGAATTTCCCTATATCCTTACCACTCAACACTGTGATGCTTTAAATTTTTACAAAGTTATTTTCCATGAAAATATTTTCATTTATACTCACAAAATTGTTAGATTTTAAAAATGTGATTTAATAATGAAAAGGGTATTTCCCTAAATAAACATTTTAGTGATATTTTAAAGTAAATTATCATCTATGATAATATCCTTTAATGTTACTTATACTTTAATAAATATAGGATCCAATGATACCGTATTTATTATTTGAATATGTGGTTTATTATTATTCTTAATTATCAATGAAACTCATTTTCTCATGCGTTAAGTTGTGGGGAATATTTTTATGATCTTGTGGAATATATATGAATGGTTTTATGATAATGTGATGGGTGTAAAAAAATTATATATCCATATAATGAATTGGGTAATGAATAATGTGTTATTAGCTATAAGGGTACATGTGAGACTATCTCAATCACAAAAAAAAGAGGTTATGTGAGAGGTTATCTCATTCCCAAAAGAGGGTACACTAGTGGTTATCCCAATACCTAACTAGGTGAATGGGTGGTTAGGCTAATAATAACATGTTGTGAATGTTTTTGTGGGTATCCTTGATATAATATTTCTATTATTATGATTATACCATGCTTTATTATTCTCTTTTATGGAAAAATCTTATGCCAATGTTTTTTTCTCATGGTTCATTTCCTTTCATCCCTTTATGATTCATGTCTTATAAAATTCTAATATGTATTCCATGAATCATGTTTATGATCTAATAATTGTTGGGTATGATTTAAAAATTTAAGATCATGTCCTCATACCATTTATTATCTTGTTATATTTCAATGATCATTGATATATCCATTGCTTACCCTTATTGGAAATCTGATCTCACAAATTATTTTGTTTTCTTTTCCCTACAATATAAAAAATATTTTTAGGTATGATGTGTCGAAGAAGGGTGATAGTTGTGGAGAAACTAAATAGGATACCATGTAGACGTGTTTTGAACAAGTTATTTATGTATCCATGTTTCCAAATACACTAAACCTGTATGATTTAGGCATGGATTTTTTTGTTATGTATCAAATATTTATATAATAAGATGTAATATTTATTTATTAATAGTATGGTACACTACAGTTGGTATCATATCAAAATTTATTTACCTTTTTAAACTAGGATATAAAAACTTTAGTGAGTCCCCTTAGGATATTTCCTATGTTATGGTTGAGAAAGGAGTGTGGTTTTCGATGAAAAATATCCTTGTCAAGATACTTCATGTGGATGTGGATTTGGAATAGATTCATTTAGGCATAATAACCCGAGAAAGAGTTGGTCGAGTATATCTTGGCCATCCTTCAGGTGCATGTTGAGTGTACACTAACTACGCACCGGGTTTAACACTCTCAAGGGATATGCTTATGTTAATTCACATTTTATTTATAAATTATAATGATGTTTTTGAATAAATTATGATCATGTATGACCTAGGTTTGACTTAAGGTTTTAAATATTGAAAATAAATTTTCATGAAGTTGACATACTATAAATTATTTTTCTTGTTTTCTTGCTTTATCACTATGATTTTTATTGGTCACACTATGATTTTTGGTTTTATTAAGTGGATAATACCCAAAGGAACCATGTTCATTCTAAATGTGATAAAAAATAGAATGATTTTCCTTCTAAATAACCAAATTTTATGGGATTCGGAATTAAATATATTGTGGTCATACTTACTTAACTTTTTAAAACCATGAATCATAATAATATTTCAAATGATGAAAGGAGGTAGCCATGCTCTATTTAGTCCTTCACGAGGTAATATACACCTTCTTTTGGTAGTTCCACCGATCCTCTAGTTTCTCAGAAATGTATTAGTACCATTGAAAATTTATTTTCCATTCTTCGGTGTTCATATAATTAAAATTCATTTTGGTTTCCTATCATTTGGAAGGTGAATCATATCAATGGTGAACACTAATAAAAAAACATGTAGTAATAGCAATAAATTGACTCTATTGAATTAGATGAGTTTATATGGTTATTTTATTAATATGTAATTTACTTATATTCTTCCGAGTAAAATGGATAATGATTTCTATCAGATAAGTAATATGGATGATGAATCCATTAGTACATATGAGGAAAATTTTACTACACATTTCAAGTATACTTATAGTATTATCATTAAACCAGAGAGTAAGATTGATCAATTCTTCAATGGATTAAAATAAAATATCGTAAATTTATTATCCATAAGGTACTTTAGTAGTTATAAATAAATTGTTGGATGTGATAAAAAGGTATAAATATTATATTTTTCCATTAATCTCATGGTTTTAATAAGAAAATAAAAATGTAATTAAAAGGAAATACTAATAATAAAACCCATTAAGGGAAAAAAATGGATTTCCATTATGCTCAAAGTGAGTATGGGGACATAGATTAAATTATCTTAAAAGTGATCTTAAATTATTTATGTGTGGAAAAAAGGCCATTAAGAAATCTATTGCTGAACTGGTGGGAAGAAGTTAACTAATGATGGTGAAAAATCACCAAAAAATGCACTAACCAAAATTTAGTTTTTCAAATGAAAGGAGTATGGGAATAATTCTAAATAGTGCTCAAATATGTAGATTAATTATGATGATTCTGGATCTAATGATTCTTTTATATACAAATAATTTTATAAGGGTATCACAATTTCACACCAATGATTAAATATTGAATTAGCCCTGAATAATCCTAATGGTATAAGGATTTAATCTCAAGTCTATGATTCTTCTTTGATTTATATTTGTGTGAATATGATTCGGGAAAATATAATTCTTCTTCTTCCAGTTTAATTTGATATTATCTTAGGCATGGATTGTATTTCTTTACAAAAATCCCACATCAATTTTTGAGGAAGGTAAGTAATGTTTGATATTTCAAACCAACCTATGATTTTATATTAGTGCGGCAATAAATAAAATCTTCTAATAGAGATCTCATCTATTTGTATTTATATTAATCCATATTCAAAAGGGTTGTTAATATCATATGGTTAGGGATAATATAAAAATCAATGAAATTCCTATTTTTTAAAATACTTTTTTTCCAAAATAATTACCTAGTCATCATGTAAGTCATGATGTTTATTTTTCAATATATCTCATACTATGTACTAAACCTATTTCAATAAATCCATATATAATGGACTAGATTGAGTTATAACAATTGAAGAAGAGACATTAAGAAAATTTTGATAATGGATTCATCCATTCAAGTGCATCACCTTAGGGTGCACCTGTTCTTTTTGTTAAAGAGAAATATGGATCAATGAAACTTTGTAATAATTATTAGTAATGCAATAAGATCACAATGATTAATATGTAACATATTTCTTGTATTGATGATTTGTTTGATCAATTATGAGGACTAAAATATTTTTCCAAGATTAATATTTAATATGGATACTATTATTAGGGGGTTAAAAGTGAATATTTTCCCAATATTATATGAGGTATAGACATTATCTATCTATAGTGAGTTCATTTGGTTTGAATTATTCCATGATATCTTCATAAATTTAATGAATATATTCTTTAGAGATTACCTTGATTAGTTTTTGGTATTCTTTATAGATGATATCCTTATATATTACATAAGTAAGGAAGAGCATCAAGATAACTTGAGAATTATAATTATGACCTTATGGAAGGAGAATCTGTGTGAAAAATTTCACATGTATGAATTTTGGCTATAAAATGTTTAATTTTTAGGGTTTAAATTCTCAAGTGGGGGTATATAGATAGATCCATCAAAAGTGTAAGTTATTGAACATTATCCTAGAATAAACAATATTACAGTGATCTATAATATTCTTAGTTGGATGGATATTATCAATGTTTTTTTTTAAATTTATCATGGATGTATAATCCACTCAACAAGTTAAATCATAAGAGAGACAATTTCATTTGGAAATATGATTTTGAAGAAAGTTTCAATGAATGGAAGAGAAATTTAATAAATACAACTATAATTATTTTAACCTACTGTGAAGAAGGGTTTATTATCTATAATGATGCATCGAAGAAGGGACTGGGAATTTTTTCCCATGTAGAATGATATTGTTATAGTTTATGTCTCATTCCAATATAAGGTTAATGAAAAAATTACCTAAATCATGAATTAGAGTTAGCTGTGGTAATTTTCTCATTAAATATAAGGAGTAATTATATTTATAGGGAAATTTATGACATATATACTAATCATAAAATTTTAAAGTATATATCCACTTTGAAAGATTTTAATATTCTATAGAGAATATTTTCAAAGTTGATTAATGATTATTATTTCTCAATACATTAGAACCCTAGGATAGTGAACAATGTGAATTATTCTCTAAGTCAAGAGGACATGATAGTATTTACAAAATGAGGATTTAAAGACACCCAATACTTCTGTATTTTCCTAAGATATATATTGAAATCCTGAGGAAATAGTATGGATCCTATCTTTCTCATATGAATATTCAACCATTCAACAATGTGAAGATAAAAAGAGGGATTGAAAGAATATGTAGAACTAAAAAATAATGTCTGAAATTTTCATGATTTCAAACTTGATTGTGATGGAATAATATTTTTCTGGAATAGTGTACATGTGCCATAAATACTGTACTTAATGAAAAAAAAATTTTAGGATTCTCATAGTTTAGAATTCTATATTTATTTTAGAAGAATACATAATTTATATATATCTAAAAGAGTTTTTATAGAGTGAAAATATGAACATAAATATTAAATAGTATGTATTTCGGTGATTGGTATGTCAATATGTGATGTCTGTAAGATATAATTCTAAGAGTATGTTACAAAAATTACCCATATTATAATGGAAATTGGAAAATATCACCATGGATTTGGTCTTTGGAATCCCAAAAACATCTGAAGGCCATAATTCTATTTGGGTTATAGTAAATTTCCTTATAAAGTTATCACACTTAATTTCTATCAAATAATATTTATCTACTAATTGGTATTCCATAATAAACAAAAAGGAATAATAAAGGTTACATGGATTTCCACATTCTATTACATCAGATCAGAATATGAGGATTTATTTTATGTTCTATTAAATTATTTAGAAATCCTGGGATTCAAGGTTATGTTTTAGTACTACTTACAATCCTTGGATTGATGTTTATTCTAAGAGAACCATTAAAACCATTTAGGATATATTTTGGTCATGTTCCATGGATTTCAAAGGTGTTTGGGATCAAAACCTTCATCTTGTTAATTTTTCTTACAACAAAAGATTTCACTCAATCATTTAAATGACTCATTATGAATATTTCTATGGAAATAATTTTATATTCCTAATTTTTTAGGGTGAAGTTATAGAAATAATTCCATTGATAAGTAATATAGATAATGAAATGGAAAAGAATGTTAGATCCATTCAGAAGAAATTCAATGCATCTCAATGTTGATAGAAAATTTCTATTGGCAATCTTCGGTAAAATATAGAATTTGAATTTGGTTAGAAGTTATTCCTATGAATTTATCAATGGAATAATTTGATGATATTTTAAAATAAGGGAAATGTGTTCCTTTGGTAAATTATCCACTTTGAGATTCTTGATCGAGTAGAGATGCTTGCTTTTCAGTTATTGTTTCCACTAAAGCTATCTAAATTTCACGATATGCTACATGTAGCTCTCTTGAAGAAGATCATATTTGATCCATCATATGTAATAAAATTTGATAATTTACTAGTAGATCATGATCATTTCTATGAAGAATGAATGGCATAAATCTTGGATCATGGTGACAAAGTTTTATAGAAAATAAATACTCACATGGTTAAAGTTCCCTGTAGGAATAAAATTTTAAGAAGCTACATAGAAACCCAAGGATGTGGTGAAATAGACATGCCCTAATTTGTTTGTATCTATGTGATTTATTTTTTTGGGTGAAATTTATTTTAAGGGGGTTCAAATGTAACACCCTAAGATTTTATGATATATTTCCCTTTACATAAATTTAATTTTTCGATAGCTTACGATACATGCAGCCCTATGTCTAAATGAACAATAATATAATATACCATTTTATCCAATCTATTAAATTAGTGAAGTGAATATGAATAAAAAAAATTTGAAAAAAATTGTATAATGGTTTTAGATAAATCAAATATATTTAAAAAAATTACTCGATTTTTAGTAAGGTCATTACATGCTTTAAAAATACTTTCTCTGTGAAATGGTTTTTATTTCTTTTTATGAGAAAATAATAAAATTAATTTCATCCAATTTTAGAAAATTTATTAGAACACATATAATTTATTTTATAAATAATCATATAAAAATTAAATTATAGTTAATTTTTTTGAATTTTCTAAAAATATTAATTTTTCAGTGAATAGTGAAAATACCACTTTTTCAAATACTGACATTAAATGAAGTAATTTAAAAGTACTATTATAGTTTTTTAATTTTTATACAAAATATGATTCATTTTATTTTGAATATTATAATTATTTCTATTTGAATCATACATATTTATTATTTTGATATAAGTTAACTTTTATGCTTAAAATATATTTTAATAAGAAATTTTTTTCATTGTATTTTATGCCTTTATACTAAAATTGATTTATGAATATTTTGGATATTTAATATAAAAAAATAGATATCGTATTTATAATTAATATATTCAAATTTGGTATATATTTCCCTTTTATTTTTTGTCATTATGAACAGTAAATGTGGTAAATAGTTATCCCCTCTGTAAGGGTAAAATGGGAAAAAAAGGTTAAACCCATGAGATATGGTCTCCAAATAAATCCAAAACATGCATATATTTCATTGTATGGAATAAACTGGACCATATATTTCCCAAATTTTATGTTATTATGGTTCTATTTTCCCTTAATAGTGAGATCTAAATTTTTTAAGTAATGAAAATTCCAAAATGTCACTCTCTTGAATTTAATATCTCAAAAAATTTACATAAGGATAAAAAAAGAATAAATTAGATTATAAATGTTTATTTGAAATACAAATTAATTTTTTTATCATGGTTATTTATGTTTACATTTATGTTATTAAATAATTTCCTTAAAATCTTACTCAACATTGATATAATGCTTGTACAAGCAATAGATAAATAATGTATATATTTATGAAAACTCTAAAAGTAATATTGTTTGGATGATTTAGTGTGCCCCGTGAATTTTATGGATGAATATATCATATAATGGATGTTTGAAAGGTTTATATTAAAATTAAATTAATATATTCATGCTTTTAAATTCAAATTAAATGAATAATGTCAAAAATGATATTAATGATATTTTATGTAAAAAAATATTTAATTAAATTATTTAAAAATAATTAAAATTTTGAAATAATACATGTAGGGTTATAAATGGTCTAAAATATCACCCCTTTTTCCATTTATGAGATAATTTTTAACTTATAATTAAATTATAACCATTTAATATTAAACATTTGTTACCACAGTTAATGTTAAAATTAGTTAACAAAGGGGTTAAACTAAAATATAAGGTTTAAAATAACACAAAAACCAATAATAATCTCATTAAATGATGATATTTGACCATAGACTCTTTTAATTTTCATTAATGTATATTTTTAATCAATATACATGAAAAATACATTAATTATATTTAAATATATTTATTAATTCCATGTGTATCATTTCCCTCCTTTATAAAAGGACACCGCTTATCTCTTTTATTTAGACCACTTTGAGCCATCTAGCTCAGTATGCCATGAAAAAATCAACTATAAACTACAATATCCTTTAATTATAGGTTTTTATATTCTTTAATGTCCATTCCAAAGGTTTTTATGAAAGCATCTAATGGAGGCCTATTGAAGAAGAGGTAATCTTCGTACCTGACCTCATTCAATTTATTTATTCTTATACTTACTCTAATATATGGTATTTATCATAAAATAATAAATTAAGTGTCCTAAATATTAAAAACTGTGATTATTATGAAAAAATCATTATCCACCATCTTTTACATCAAATGGGAAGTGAAAGTATCGTTTGTACATATGTGTGGACTACCACATACATGAAGCGATACAATTCATTTTCTATCCCCATATTTTATGGATGGTTATTATAACAAGTTTAATGTTTATATACAATATTTATAATATGATTATTATTCGTTATGTTTAATTTCATATCTATCTTTTTACCTTCCCAATCATTTTAAAATGATAACATCGCTCATATGTACGTGTGGGATACCACCTCCACCAAGCAATGTGATTAGTTTTCCATTTCCATTTTACAAGGAAGGTGATAAGGATGGATTTAATAAATATATATGATATATGTAAAAAAATAATGATTCTTTAAAGTAGAATTATTATTTACCCTCCTTGCATTCTATCTGTTGAAAAGTGAAAACGGTGTTCATGCATACAAAAAGCATATCATCTACATGAATGGTGTAATTAATTTTTCAATATATATCCTTTATGGATTCCACATAATATATATATATATAATTAATATATTTTATATTTATATCAGGATTAACATTCATTGGATAATTAAACCATGATAAAATTACAAGGATCAGAACCACTGAATAGAAAATCTCATGAAAAAGAAAACAGTTAACAACAAAAAATGACATTTTTAATAAGAAATTATTCATAAAAGGGAATTAAAATGTTATAATTAGATCATATAGTTTTTTTTTTGATTTCTAATTAATGAAAAAAAATCAGTGGAAAGGTTTTACAACCAACTTTACTTGGTTGGTTTATAGTGATAAAATTCGTAGTTAAAGAAACATTAAGGATGATTTGATCCTAAAAATGGGATAACTAAAATTTATTCACTTATTTCTCTATCATATGTTCTATAATTATAAAAATATTAACATGGAAACCAATATTCAAAAAAATCCAATCAAAATATAAACCATTAAAAAAGTACCTTTTCTAGAACAAATTATTTTATATTCATAATAAAATATAATATTTAAAAAATGTTATTAGTTATCATTAATTAATAATTATGTTTGATTTTTTTCTAAATTTTACCAATGGAAATATATAAATACTAATCTTAATTAATTCCCCCACACTTTACATTTTTCAATCTAGGAAAAAATCTAATATCTAAATCAAATTTAATGACAAATTAAACCATGAAAAATGTTTTTCAATTCTTTGCAATCAATTATTTATCATGCTTATTGTATGATTTTAATTCTAATAATTTTGTTTATCTTATATAAAATCATTTTAAATTCTTATTTACATGTAATAACCTTATGTTTGACTTACTATAAAAGGAAATATTTATTTTACTCTATTTTTAAGAGATAATAAATAAAATTCCAAAATCACATTTTTAAGATATGAAAGTAAACTATATGTTTTTTAATTATAATATATCCATAAAATCAGACAATAAAATTGAAATAAACATGAGGTATTTTCAAGAATGTTGATTGTAAAGTTAATGTTTTGTGGGTAAATGTGAACAACATTGTCCCAATGATAAGTTTAAAACAATGAATCATAATTCTTGATAAAATTTAAAACTCAATTAAAAATACCCCACTAAAATATCATTCAGAATATAATATCCAACAATAAATTTTATTTTGTTTCATGTTCAAAATTCAATAAAATGGAATTAATGATCAATTCATCCTCATATTAGTCAATTTTATCATCTTTTTTTTTACTTTATATATATATATATTCAAATTATAATTTTTTACTTTTACACTTCCAAATAAAATAAGATAGATGTACAAATTGTAACGAGATATGAAATTCATTCCATTTATACTTAAAATAAAAATGATCATTTTTACACTTCCTATTCCCAAATGTAATACTTCCCCAAGAAACACACAAAATAATCATTCCCCTACAATCCGATTAAAATATATCATGTCTTACAAAGGATTAAGAATTTTAAATGTAATGTTTGGAATCTAATTGATAAAAAGGGTCATAATTCATAAAAATATCCTTAATTATATTGTATGTATTCAATGAACTCACAAAATCTTTGAAAAAGAATGAAAAAGTTATATCTCATAAATAAAATTGAATGATTCTCTCATGAAAATGAAAGTATTAGGAAGAAAATACAAAAATGTATTAGAATATCTCTAAACATATGTAAAATAACATTATTCAATCACTCAATGGGTATAAACTTCTAAAATTAGTCATAAATCATATATATGATTGAAAAAAAAATTAAAATAAATGAAAAAACTATCCATAATAATTTAAACTTTTTAATTTTTTATTAAAAATTATTTAATATTATACATTTAATCATAAAATAATTAATATCACAAAAAAACATATAAAAATGAAGAAGAAAACATCAAAAAATAAATATTAATATTATACACTCTATTACAATAAATTTTTAAATTGTCATCAATATAATTCATGCATTTTATTTTTAAAATATCATGAAAAATAATATAGAAAAACATCAAAAATAAATGTGATGGATGGATAAAAATTGATGGTTATTGTTATGAATAGAATAGATGAAGACAAGATCCCCTAAAATTGTACCTACTAACTTTAAATGAATCAAACAAAAATTACTACATATTAAAAAATGAAATTAAATGAAAAATAGTGAAAATAAAGAAATGTATAATGAAAATTTGGTTAAACCCCATAAGAGGTGTTATTTTTATACTGTCAATTGTTGGAAATTTGCAATTGTTATTCCCAGTCAGTATGGGCATGTGTATTCATATTTGAACCACTATATCTTGATGGATTTATTTCCCTTTATGTAATTTTTATTTTTTAGGTTTTAATGTTAAATATTTTCTAGTTCCACCTCCTCTTTATTGTATATCATGAAATTTTGTGTGGTGGAAGAAATAATTTACCCTCCTCCACTTATTTAATATCCCTATCAATTTACACTTTATGGAACTCCATTTGGGGATTTATTTTATCCCCTACTGAAAATAAATAATGTTTTTGAATCAATATTATCTTTAAAAATAGTGTGAGTTGGAATTTTAATTTTAGAAAAAGTAAAAAAAAATGAATCCAAAGAATTATAAACTCCCTTTAAATGTTCATATTCTAGAACTTGTTCACTATGGAGGGCCTCTAAAATGCAACTAAATGGTGTAGGTAGTAGATATGATATAAGATACTCCTCAACCTCTATTATCTCATCCTCAATAGTGAGAGGGTTATGTTCTTCTTATTATGAAACCAAATATTCATCTGTTATAATAGCACGAAATTTAAAAAAATACTCAAAAAATCACTATGTTCATTATATAGAAGTTTTTGTTATGAACCATAATGGTCTTCCGTTAAGTCCTTAAAAAGATCCATAAATACCCTACCATAAGAATTATATTTTTCAACCCCATCTCAACCTATCTAGATAATATTATAATTATTTATTAAGTGTTTTATTTTAGTCAATAGTAATAAAAATGATTTTTAATTTTCTTAATTAAATGAAAAAACCACTATTAATTATATTTTAAGAAACACTAAATGTGAATGTATTGAACACTTTAAAATATCATAAAAAATTATAAGAGTGTCATGATTCCCTTGATTTTAAATTTATATTCAAAATGAAATTAAGTATTAGTAAAAGAGCTCACATTATTTTTTAAGGAGGACCACTCTCACTAATGTTTCTTCATGCCACATATTACTATTTGTATATAATTTTTCATTTATTAAATAATTGGAAAAAAATATATGATTTGAGGTTTTAATTTATAATTAAATAAAAACATAAAATGATTGAGAAATGAGAATATTTTTTAAATATAATATAGAGTAAAAAACTAGAAGACTGTATTCCTAACTCATTCATCATACACATGTAATGATTCTACTATTTACTCACTCAATAGCCTTATTATATTCAATTCCTTTTATCATCCTTATTTATTTAACAAAATGGATTCAAGTTATATATATGTACTACAACAGACACATGTCACCTCTTGTAATAGTGACTAGACAAAACACTCCCATTTTGTATATTCAAATATACTATATGTATAATATACTCAATAATGGGAAACTAATTTATAAATGGATAACCATATGAGGTGATTAATGTGAATAAAGGGTGATTATCCTTATCTTATTTATACACACACTCATTTCCCCGATAGATTATGGGGAAAAGTGTTATCATTTTCACTTTATCATCGTGATTCTATACTACTCTAATTATGAATAAGAAAATTGAAAAAATAGAATGATTAAAGGAACACCTAAATCCGGAAAATAGCTTCATGGATAATTCCCTAAATTTTTACATTCCACTAAAATATTGTTATAATAGTGGGTTACCTAGAACCAACTAAATTTTAATTTTTATTACAATATCCTGAATACAAAGAGTTGTGAATGATGTAAACTTACCGTTATAGTGTAGACATTTTTTCATTCACATTTTAAATGGTAATGTCTATAGATAAATTATCACAACCAAAGGTTATAGAATATCCCAAGTTATAATGATAACCTTGCGATTATATGATATTATTATTAAATATTTGTATTATAGTCTAGACACATCATCATAACTGGGAACAATTGATGTCTGACTATGAAGAGTTGGGGGTTCATAAGCATTGTGAGTTCTTCTCATGAAGTTCTCACTTGGTGATCTCTGGTAGGTGAGATCATGAGGATAGACCTATCAATATTAACACCACATTTTTTGGGTGTCATTGGTTGTTTCTATCAATATACTTGTGTACTAGTCTCCTTACTTGTCATCATTATCAATGTGTTCCATTTGACCATGTATTTTAATGCAAGGAAAAAACCATGATGATAAAATTATAGTGAGTTGAATTGTGTTGGGTGAATCATTGGTGGTATTACATTGGTTGAATGATCAAGATATAATTTTTTTCTTCGGAGTTGAGGAAGTAATATATCTTGGGCTTGATTGATAAGGATGGAAGTACCTTCATAAATATATGTCTAAGGTAGTGAGTGGTAAATATGTCCAGTTAGATCAATAAAAAATAAATCAAGAAAGGATGAGGACACAATGCGTGTCCTTATTTATTAGATATCTAATGACCAAGATATTAAATTACATATTAAGTGATTTTAAGTTGGTTGTCGTTGCTATGACTATTTCTTATCTTTTTAGGGGTCTTGATGGTTTCCTAGATTCTACTCCTGGTCTGTGAACACTATTCATTTCTATCATGATAAGGTCCTAGAGGGTCACACACAATTGTGTACTCAAGAATTTTGTCTATTCAGATGAATAAGAATAATAGATATTTTGGGGCCCACCACATAGTCTAAGAGTTTTTTCAGCTCATCGATCTCAAATAAATAAATAAATTCATTATTATTCTATCATAGAATAATAGGGTTGAGTTTATATATTTAAAGTATTTATAAGTTATTAAGAAAATATGATGAATAATATTATTCAAGTAAACATTATTTTCATATTCCATGTTCATTTAAAATTAGTGTCAATTACGAGTTGAGTTAAATAATTTGGTTTTATCATATAATATATTTAATATATATTATAAGAATGTGGTAAAATATAACTAAAAAATATGATGTAGTTTAGTTCATCATATTAATTTTTTTATTCTTTATTTAGTAAAAAGTTTATTTTTGAGGGGTTGTGGAACCCTTTCTGAGTATCATCACCTCCCACTATATAAGTAGGTGGAGAGGCCCATTCCATGAATTATTCATTCATTTATAATGAGTTCCACACTCTCCTCCCTATTTAAAGAGTGACAGAGAGTCTATCTTTGAGTGATTTTTCCATGAATTCTTTGATGGATTGAAGGAATGGGATTGAGGTGATTGGTGAATCACTAAAGCATTCATCAGATCTACACACTATCCCCTAGAATTTAATAAAGGGAGAGAACATAGATTCTTTGAGAATATATGTATAATCTACAGGGGTTCAAATTTGAATCCTTTGAGAAAAAATTATCGATAACTTGCTACAGTCAAACGCACTTCCTAATCGAATCATGTACTAATTATTTTATATTTTTGTTCTATTTAAATTCATGATAGATCCCAAAATTGTATTGGGGCTTAGCTCACTAAAGAAAATAAGTTCTATTGCTTTGGTGATGAAAATTATTAAAATTCTCATCCCAATGGCTTCTGTTGCACACCATAGTACCTTCATTTGATATCAAAGTGATTGTGTGAATTTTCTGAACTAATAAAAAAATTAATTTTCACTAAATTATGTATAGGTTTTATATTTGATCCCAATAGAATAGTTCATGTGTCGATATGATTTCAGATGGCCTGTTTATGGCCATATTAAAATTTTAATATGGATTATATGTGGTTTGTGGGTATTAAATTTAAACAAAATATATCTATTTGTTAATAATACCTCCGTTTGATACTAGAGATTGGTTCTAGTTAACCCAATCTATTCTAGACAGACACTATGGATGGAATAGTGTTTAACAGGAAATAATTTTCCCACTGATATGGTGTTTATTTTATTATAATTATTATTATAATTATTATTATTTTACAAGGATATTTGTTCAGGATTTTGGAAATTTTAGAATGGTTTAAAATGAGCCTGTGGAATTTTGTAGAAATAAAAAGTGGAAAAAGATAGAGATGCATGGAATGAACATAGTTGGTGGTTCATCTTAAAACATAGGGCGATTGTCCCTAAAAAATGACAAAAAAAGCAAGTCATAGCTTCTGTTGGAATCCAAAAGGGTGGGTCCCTTTGTGATAGATGTCCTCATCGCTGCCTGTTGAAATACCTCCCATTAGAGCCCTCCCCCTCAAGATGCAACAACAATCTGAGTCCACCCATTATGATTGGAAGCCTAAACTATTGTTAGACTTCTCAAACGAGCCCAAACAATGCACCCACCATCCCAATCGCTTCCCCAGCCAACCCTAGCCACACGTTAGACTAGATCTCCACCTCTAGTCTTCCTAGACAACCTCCCTCTATTTCCATTGCACCGAACCCTAAAAAATCACTACAAACCCTCTATCCATTCCCCCATACCACTTCTATCTATCCAACGACCTCTACCTATTTGATTTTCTACTACCACAACAATGGCCACCATCCTCCTTGCATACTACTACAAAAATGCATTTATCCAATTCTAGAGATTTAATAGGACTAGCTAAACATGCTGTTAAAAAAACCCCTTGTTAGAGATAAAAAAGTGATGTTAAAGGGGGTCTTTAATAGAGTTAAAAAAAGGGATGTTAAAGTGGGACATTTGTCAGTGATTTTTTAAAAATACTAATAAAGAGGGGTTTATTAATGTTTTTTTAGTAGTGTAGATAATGGTAAGCATAGGAAAATATATTTCATTAAAAATAATATATTTATATATTTATATATTTATATTGATATAAATATAATATTTATTTTATAAAACATTATTTACATATGGTATAGGAATTTAGACTTAATATATAATATATTTAGTTAAAAGTGCTTATAAAATAATTAAAAGTGTTTTTAAAACTAATTTGTTGCTTATTATTACTGCTTAATAGTCATTTAATATCAATTTGAAGATTAAAATTTCAAAAAATTAATATACGATCTAAAATAAGTTGAAAACATAACTCAAACATTAAACAAACATAAATTTTGATCAGAATTTATGTTTGATCTCTACAACATATCAAATAATTTCTTGTGAATATCTCTATGAACTTAATGAAATAGGAATACCTATGTTATAATTTTTTTCCCAAAAAAGGCCCTTATGTCCTGCAAAATTATTTTTTAGTCAGGGTACTGCAATTTTTAATCATTTGATGGATTTTGAACCTTGTTTAAGGGGGTATTATTGCTTTTTTTTGTGGACACTGAATTTATTCCCATTTTCTATATTCATTTTGATATTATGGTTTTTAAATTTTATCATTTTTAACAACCTAATTTCATTTATTATTAAATATATGTATGTTTTCGTATATTTACTTATAACAAATCACTCATATAAATAAATATATCAACATATTTACATAAAATTGTATAATCTAATATTTGTAAATCAATACATATTCTAAAAATGTATTTAAAACAATATCCAACCATTTTCACGTTAAAAAAATATAGTTTTAATGCCTATATATGTGTGTGTGTGTAGCAATAAACAGATATATATTTATATTATATTATATTTAAATGAATATAATATATAATATATTTAAATAAACAAAATGATATATATATCACTACCACACATATATTTAATAAATGTACTTAAAAATAATTATATAAATATATGAATAAAAAAATATATATGTATATATATATATATATAAATAGAAATATCATTAAATTCATAAAAAATAACATGGTATAGGGGCAAAGACATTCCATCTTTGAAGGAGAGCTGTAGGGTTTGAATCTAGGTGGGAACAGATGAGACTGGAAATTCAAAAAGCACTGATAAAAGGGGTGGTGGGGTGAAAGGTTCTAATAAAGGCAGAGGGAGAACTTTTAAAGGTGTCGTGGTAGCACTTATGAAGGGGTAGATATCATGGATATCTAAAAAAACATAATTTAACCCCATTTAATAGCACTACTGTTATCAGTACTAAAAAAGTGATAAAAAATCTTTGGGATTTTAATCATGCTCAAATTATCATAACATTTTTAGCACTGATAAACTCTTATTCTAGTGTTGTTGAAGGCCTATTTTTTAGTAGTGATGTCACTAGATGGCCCCACATTTAGGCTTCTCTAACCAGATCTAGCACCGTGGAACCTCACCCAAGACAGTCGCCTCCCTCTAGGCCACTCTGACTGTTCTCCCTCGATGCTTCACAAGCCTGAATATTCACAGCCCCTCCTCCATGTGAAACCGTAGTCACACCCCACTAGATAGTGGTTGCATCCCTTCCTTCACACCCCCAAGAAGAACCGCTAGCTTCTAGTGGTATAATGGGAAACCTAGTTATTAAGTACCCTACGAACCAGACTTTTGTTTCGGGATCCATCTAGATTGGGCTCCTAATGGAATCTTGTAGGTTATGATTGACTGAAACTTCCCTACAATGGGCTTAGGCAGATCCGCCCACTATAGAATGGGTTAGGTCATGTCTTTTTGGCCCATAACTACCCTGAATGAGCACTTCCTAGCTTTAAATGGGCCTACACGGGTTCAACCTGACCTGTATTATCCCTATCAGGGTTTTCTACACCCACACTATTTGATTTATTTAATAAAAATTAATTTATTATATTATTTAAATTATTATTAAATTAAATTAATTAAAAATTATTGATTTTAATTTTAAAAAAATAATTTTAATACTCCAAATAATTAATTTCATTTTGGGTATGAAATTAATTTAATTAATTATTTTTAATTTTTAATTTAAATTGAATTAACATTGGGACTGAATTAAAATAAATTATTAGAATTTAATGTATTTCATTTAATTTATTAAAATATCTCATAATTAATTTATTTCATTTAATTTTATTGTTATTTTACCTTTACGATTGAATGATATTTAGTAATTTACCGACCATTTGTAGGTCTATTTTGCTTATTTATTTAATAAATTCTTTAATTTCATGTGATGAATGTAATTAAATAAGATATTCTATGCATCATCATTTTTTCATATAATTTGTATAAGGGTTTGTGTGCCTAGATAAAAGAAACTTATTTTTTTATCTTGAGATCCCCTCACCAGCATGTTAGTACTTTTGTAATATGATGAGAATGGAATAATACATAGACAACACAAAGGTGTGGTGGAATTCAAATGAGATGTGCTCACATTGGATGGGGATGAGCTGCATCATGATTCAAGATCTGACATTGGAAATATTCCACTAGGTCATGGTTGATCCGTTATGTATAAATAGATCTTCCAATATTATATTCTCTAGAATAGTTTGGTATTTATTTCAATTATTCATTTTTTATTATTTTATGCATTTTCATGAATGTGATAAACACATTAATAAAATAAAAAATGTTTGAAGAAGCGATGGATGTTTTTATATTAATGTACAGTTTTGTGCTCGATATCATATAATGATCATGAATAATAGAAATGGATTACATTCGTTGAAAAAAACATATAAAACACTCATAGAAATATTAAGTTGTAAACAGCTTCTTTCCTTTGTATTTAAACACAACCAACTGTTCTAGGTGCTTGGTCAGCCATAGTCAAGGGTGTATCTTACTAATAGCAAGTTCTTATGAGAATGATGGGTTGAATTAACTAAATTTTGAAGTAAAGGAGTAGTCATAGCTAGCTTGTTGCAACTTCAAAGGCAATCATTTAGTAAATATTGTTTATTATTTAAGAAGCTAGGGCATCACTCAACAGATCAAGGGTCCATGAGTTAATGTGGTTGGCCATTCAAATGACTACCTTGAAATATCTAAGTAGTAGAATAGGCATAGCTTGAAGACCATGAGGAGAGGATTGATGATCCATTCCATTATAATAGTCCAACGATAGAGTATTCTGATTCTAGTATATAGTGTTCATAGAATTTGATAAAATAGTGGGAGAAATTTAATGATTTAGTTAATTATTCAATAATGTCTAAATCAGTAATCAAGTTAAAAGTATGATATTCTAGTTTTTATTTTATTAGGAAATCTAATTTAATACCACAAGATAGACGACTATAATTTTGAAATAGTAAAAGTCCAAACTAGCATAAATTTATAAGTGTAGTACATGCACATTCACAAAATACTAAGATATCATAAATTTAAGGTGTTGGTGTCCCCAATACATGTTAATCCACCTCAAGAAGATAGGGTGGTAAAATTATTATAGGGGGCTCATGTATGATGCATATGATTGTTATTTCACAATTTTATCATCAATTTCTGATGTCAGTTGTGAATATAACATCAAGACATCGATGATTTTACATGTTTTCTCATCTCTAAAACTCTTTTCAAGAGAAATAGAAGCATAGATATGATTAGTTTATCATTACATTAGATATGTATAAATTTAAAGATAGATCATGATATTACATTATATCTCATTCCAATATAATTTTCATCCATATACTCTAGATTTTTTTAAATCACAAGATGAACAATGTATAGGAAATTATTCGTAAACTTCAAGGTAAGGTTCACCAAGGGATAAAAAGATAAAGAAATAATAATCTTAATTTATTATTGTGAAAAAAATGAATGAAAAGGTGAAAAGGCCAATGGAAAGAGTGATTCTAATGGAACTATGAAAGATCCTTCAAATATAGTGGTATTAGACAAGAGGTTATTTTCTTCATGTATATCATAATATAAATCTATGGAATTTTAAATTCAATTAACTAAACCAAATAATAATGTACGCATCTCTTCTTAAGTAAATATTCATCACTATATGAAATTTTTATATTATAGATAGGAATTAAAAACAATATGTAAATAAAATATGTATATTTCAATATATTAACCATGTAAGTATAGAAACATTACTGGATGTAAGGTGTGTTCTCCAAGTAGTTGATAAGGGGTGGTTTCTAAGTCAGCGGTGAGAAGTATAAAGCTTTTATATTGCAAAGTGAATGATTATAATAGAAATTTTATTGAGTATAATCAAAAAATATATATCATGCATCCTTTGTAAACATGGATACATTATTATAGTAATGGAATTGATGTTTCTGGTGATGTTTAATAATCAACCATTATTTTAGTGATATGTGAATCATTGCCAAACCCTAAGGAATATTAAATTTAAGACATATATACCCCATTATGTAAAGATAATTATTTATCAAGATAAACTAAATTAGATTTCAAGGATATACCCAATATGGTATTTAGACTCTTCTTAGATAATTACCATATGTATTATAGACATAATTAGTTTTTGAAAAACAAACCTTTATAATTAAATGTGCACCACTAAAATTTCATAATTAGTTTATATGGAGAGTGTGAACTATTCCAATTGTAATCTAGTGGTATGTATACTTCATAATATTTTATTAAGTTATAATTAATGAATTTTAAATTGAAGTATGGTATATTCATGATTCAAATATATTAGATGCTTTGGGCTGGTATGTCGAAGAATATCTTGACCAAGAATTCATCAATCAAAAAATTGTAGCATTAAGTAATTCCTAAATGCACAATACCTTATCCAGATCATTGCTAGGATGCTAATGAGGAGGATAGATGATGAGTCGTACATGTTAATGTTGATTAATAAAATATATCATGGAGAAAGGAATAAACACACACTTCCTTACACAAATAAAATTCATGATGTTAGTATAAGGTGATTCAATGGTGAGATATATATGAATTTCTAAAACTTTCAATACATTTCATAACATGATTAATAAATAACAACGATATCACATAACTATATTCCATAAATCCTGAAAATGGATATCATATGAGTTATAGTATTATGGAAATAAATTATGTTATAAGAACATGTTATTCTATACAAAGTGTTTGTTAAGGATATAAACAAACTTTCATTAAAAAAACAAAATGATCATATAATAAATTTATCTTAAAAGTTTCTTATGATATTATAGAAATCCCTATGATATAAGTTTTTTATTCAAGTTATATACTATATTTTTATAAGAGGTTGAACATCTCTACAAGAGATTGTAGGAGCAAAATTGACTTGGCTTTAGTCAATGAAAAAGATACACAAATAGTTGACATAGAAATGAGTCCACTAGATTTTTGGAAGAGAATTTCCAAGAAACACATACTATTTAGGAAGTTTTAACCAATAGTTATGGTTTTTTATTAATTGTATCTATTATTACATTATTCATTGAGAATAATAAATCCTACAAGTACGCAATATAAGGAAATCAACTAGAATGGAAAAGATCGATTAAAATTCAATAATTAATTCGATGTTTCACAGTATAGGGTTTTATTATTTATAATATTGTGGTGGGTATTCAAGTGATAATATATATGGATAGTACAAGAATGGTACCCTATTTTGGAAATACTAAGTCATTATATGAAAATTTGTTAGAATTTTACATTCCATAACTACTTTTCTATAATCATATTGTTGGTAATTGGTTTCCAAGACCACCAATCATGGAAGTTGTCCATAAGATGAAACCAGAAAGGGATGATGACACCTTAGAATGGCAATAAGTAGTGAAATTTATTGAAATATAGTTCAGTATTAAATTAAGTAACAAGATCATATAATATTCATTTAGAATGAATATTTTCCATGTTTATTCCAAAGTATAGTGGGAGAACCATTGTTTTTTAAGTAAAATATGTTTGGTAACATATGGAAAAACTACTATTAGTCTTACAGTTAGTTTAGACCATAATGAAAATAATTTTTAAGAGATTGACTTAAATTAGCAACCAAAGTTTTATGTTACATGATATACTAAGTTAGAATTAATGGATTCTTATACCTAGTCAATTTTATATATACTAATGTGGTATTGAAAGATACAAGTTGGAAGAATTTGATAGAGAATTTTTTTCAGTGTCACATTGAATATATCTATACAAGGAGACATTCATAAGAATAGAAGGATATTAACGTGGTGAGTTGAAATTTTATACACCTTTAATATGGATCAATAATGCATTCCATGATATATAATAAATATTTGTTTTACAATATATACTTTATAATAGGAAAATTTCAGTTATAATTAAGATAATTATAGGGGAATCAGTTAGAACTATCCAATTGTACTTGAAGAAGTAGAAAGGATATGTACCTGGTATGTGGAGAGGAAGTGATACTAGTTTAAAGGGGAAATAAATTACTTTTTTCATATAAGGTAAATATTATCTAATATTACAGTAAGGAAAAGTTAATGATAAATACAAGATCATTAAATCCATCGGTATCCATGTCTACAAATACAATTATTTTGTGACTTTTGAGGAAGCTAAGAAGCAATGTAAAACATGAAATGATTTGTTTCATTTCATGGAATCAAACCTAGTATGTAAATTATTATCACAATGTAAATTATGATACTCTCACTAGAAAAGATCTCAGGTTTTTATAGTGGATAAAAATGAACACACTCGAGGTTTACAATTCGTTAGATTTTTTACTCAAAGAGGTGAGGTGGCATATAATATAATAGCCATGTAGTGGAGATGTGGCAGGCCCAAAAACTAAAGTTGTGACTCAGTACAAACATGATATAAAACATGTGAGAGATAACACAGATAATTAAAATGTTGTTTCTAGTGTAATTGGGGTGTTTTAATAGTGGGTTCCTTTGACCCAACTAAATAGTACTTATTGATTACCTTATCATAGATATAAATATTTAAGCATGATGTACACATACCATTATAGTGTAGACATTTCTATGTCCACTATTTATGTGGTAATTTCTATATACTAATTGTCATATCAAAATGTTGTAGAAGAACATAGGCTACAATGAGAACCATGATATATAATGACATTAAAATTAAATATATTTCCTATGGTATAGATATATCATAAAGACTAGACATAGTTTATGTCGAGCTATCATGTGATAGGGTATCATAAGTATTGATACATCTTCTCGTGATGTTCTCACTTGGTGATATCTGGTATGTGAGATTATGAGGGAAAACCCGCCAAAAGGAACACCACATGTTTTTGGTTTCATTGGTTGTTCATATATTTGGACATTTGTATTGTTCTTATGAATTGATATCATTATCAATGTGTTACATTTGACCATATTCTTTGATGCAAGGAAAAACCATGATAATAAAATCATGGGGTATTATCCCGTGTTGGGTGCATCATTTGTGGTATGACATTGGTTGAATGATAAATATAGAATTTGTTTCCTCTATGTTGAGGAAGTAATATATCTCGGCTCTGGTCGATCAAGATGGTAGTACCATGGTAAATCATTGGGCATGGTAGTCAGAGGTAAATCTATCCAGTTAGATCAAAAAATAATAAATCAAGAATGGAAGATGACACAGGTGTGTGTACAACATTATGAGATATCTAAATAAAAAGATATTATATTACATGGTATGTGTTCATAGGTTGTATGTTGTTTCGATGACTATGCCTTTTATCTTTAGGGCCTTGATGGGTCACTAGACTCTACTCTTAGTCTATGAATACTACTCATTTATATCAAGATAAGGGCCTAGATGTTCATACATAATATCATATTCAAGAATCTATCATATTCTGGTGAGAAGTAATATTGGACATCATGGACCCTGCCATGGGGTCTGAAAGGTTTCAAAGTCATTAATCACCAAAAAATTAATAAATTCATTTTTATTTAAGTACATAATAATTATGTTAAGTTTTTTTTAATAAAAGTTTCTTCTAGTGTTTTAGTAAATATTTGGAATAATATTATTTGAGCGAATATTATTTTAATATTCCATGTTTTTTTAATAATAGTGAGAATTACGATTCAAGTTAAATGATTTAGTTTTATCACATAATATATATAAGATATATTACTGGTATGTGATAAAATATAAATAATTTTTATGATATAGTTTAGTTCAAATAATTATTTATTTATTACTTATTTAGTGGATGTTTTATTTCTAGGGGTCTAGGGAACCCTTTCCAGGTATTAGCACCTCTAACTATAGAAGTATAAGGAGAGACCCATTCCATGCATTATTCATTCATTTAGAAGGAGAGTCTCTCTCTCATCCCAAAATCTAAGGAGAGAGTCTCTGTTTAACTGATCGATCTATGACTTCTTCAATGGACCGAAGGCATGAGATTGAGGTGATCGATGTTACATAGATGGATTCTTCAAATCTCTGTTCTGGCACCTGATTTTGATGAAATATTACCATATGGATTATTGAAAAATGTGTATAAAATATAGTGAGTTTTGGCTTTGGATCCTTTAATAAACGATCGTCGGAAACTTGTTGTAGTCGAACACAATGTTGAATTGAACATGGTACTCATTATTTTATATTTTTGTGCTTCAAACAAGGACCTCAAACCATAAAAGGGATTGGATAACTGGATACGACAAGTTCCATCTCTCCAGTGATGAAAAATTTTAAAATCCCTGACCCGCCAACTTCTGTTTCATCCCTCGGTACCTTCAAAGAAAACATCACAACAGGACACTCTTCCTCACCATCTCTTAGAAAAACTATAAAATAAAATAAATGACAAATTAAAGACTAAGATAAACTTGTAAAAAATTTCTAGTCCCATTATAATGTATTAATAATCCTTAAATAAGCATCCAATAAATCCTCTAGGATGTTTCTTCCACTTTGAGATTACACCATGGATTTTCATATCACTTCAACTAGAATAATGTTATACTCGATTATCATGAAAATTATTGAAAATTTTATAGATTCCATGTTTATTCTTCTATCATGATTGGCCCCTAGTATCCCTGAACAACTATATCAGTCTTCCCACAATCCTCTTATTAAATTTTAATGACCACATTTTATATATAAAGGTGTGTATGAGATTATACCCAAATTTTTAATCTTCCTTCCCCTTAGATTTAATGCACTCCATATGTATTATTAATCGATATCATAAATATAAATGAATTATTTCACACTTTTAACCATTTTAAAATATCCCTAAATCTTAATTAATGTATTTTGGGTTATTATTGGTCATGTGAATGTGATTCATGGCCTGAACATGAAAAAAATGATTATATAAATATATATAACCCCAGCCTAGGCCCAGGCCTATAATTTCCAATGGACTAATCTATTAATATTTATGTAGATATTTATAGACTTAAGTAAATTTAAAATGTGTTGAACTAATCGATTGAAACATATATTGGTGGGTAATATAAAATTGACCTAACTAAAGGCTACAAGGAGGTTTCATCAGTTATCTGATTATTCTTATAAGTGATAATGTTTGGATTGGTGGGATTGTATTATTTGGATTGGGTATTCTTCTAGATTATGAATAAATCAAATTATTGTAATGTGTACTCCCCATGTATTTAAGATTTATATTAATGACCTCTCATGGGTTCTATAATGAATGATCCATTATTTATTCTTGAAAAATGGAGTTAAATGTTGTTTTCCTGGACTGCTAGATCTAGGATAGATACACATGGGAAATTCTAGAATGTGATAGGTTTCTAGTGTAAGGGATTTTTTTGGGTTAAAAGAGGTTTTTCATGGGTGTAGAGATTCTTGGTTGTGTGGATAATGATGGTGAATTAGAATTTAATTAATGGATTTGGGAATTGTCAGAATAGGTACTCCATGGATTGACTGGGATCTAATTTATTGTTACGTTTTCACCCAAAGAAGGTTATAACTAGAGTTAGAAAACCTAAATTTTGACATTGATTGATTTTTCTAGATGTTTTCTTTTTCATACAGTGAACTAATATTATTCTATTTAACTAGAAATAGATTTTGTGGCTTTATAATCTTATTATATGTAATTATAGTAATTAAGGCTGCATTACATATAAATAATATCATTTAAGATGTTATATAAGATGCATATTTGGAGTGTAATTTGATTTTGTGAACTTAGTCCCTAGAGAGTTTATAGTTTAGTGAAATAGTGTTTGGCTGGTGTAACTGGTGTTCAACATACTAGGGTTACATATTGGCTCTCCACTAATATTTATATGTATGGGATAGTTAGTATAAAAAATCTAGAAAGACTGAGTGAGTTGAATATTTTTTCCTCCTACATCACTTATTGGACTTCTGTTGAACATATTAAAAGTTATAATTAGTGTTGATTGTGAAATGGGACTAACAATCAGTGTATTGGACTTCCTTCACTTCTTTCTCCATTATCCAACCTATAATAATATAAATAATATTATTTTACTCAATTACTAAAATAGAAACTATATAAAAAATAATTAAATTAAAAATAATTATGTAAAACCAAATATTTGTTTATTTTTAATAAAAAACTATTTGTAAAAAATGATACTAATTCCTATTTATTATTAATTATAAGCGATTATGTATCAAATTTAACAAATAGAAATATAAAAATAGTAATCTCTATCAATTTTTCAATTCTATATTCCCATTAAATTATGACTTGTAATATTTCAATTTATGATATAATTTGAAGAATCAACAATGATACCTGAAAAATAATTTTTTTTCTATAGTGAAATTTTTGGTGTTCAAAATAAAGATAACAAATTGTATAAGAAAATCCACTATGAGTTTCTCAATTATAAAAATTATCTATTCTAGGTAATTCACTAATTGTTCATATTAGATAATCACGTTTTTTTAATATTTTTCATTGATGCATAAAATGTTTCTACACCATAATTTCATAATTCATGAAATTATTCAATTATAGGATGAAGGTATACCTAAATGTAGTTTCTTGAAATTTCATTTACTATAATGAACATAATAATAATGAGAGAATCCAACTTCATACATATATAGGGAAGTATATTGTAAGAGATTAAAATAATTTTACATATGATATATTCTTTAATTAAAGTATTAAATGGTTTTAAAACAAGAGAATCCAATAAAAAGAATTATTAGGATCTAAATATAAATATGGATATAATTATTAAAATATTTTGTATGATTTTTATATATTTTCAATGTTCCATAAATCCATCATTTTTACCTTATAATGAACATAGCTTCATGTTCTCTAAAATTTTAGATGACATGAATAATCATTGAAAATATGGTTTTTAAGTGAAGCAATTCCTTCAAAAATGTTTTAATTTCTTGACTCTTCAATTAATAATATTATTAAATTAATTTATACATTAACTATATCTCATTAATTTCTATATATTATTATGAAAACTTCATTATTTTTCTTTATTGTAATCTTCTCCCCAATATGGAATAAAATTATTTTGACATGTGTGTATTTTGGTATAATCAAGGGAATTTTTTTAGTAATTTTATTAATCTCATAAAATTATTATTTGATAAGCTTCATCAAATGCATAATGAAGAAACTCAACTATAATGGAAATTTTTATTATAAGTAATTATATAGAGGCACTTAATATAAAACAAATTGAATGTAAAAATAAATTATAAATACATGGCGCATATATTTTATAAATATAAATATACGTATTTAAATAATTTATGAAAATTATTTATTATAAATCTAAAGTTATGAACTATATTAATTAACTATTGATTAATGGGTTGTTTCTACTTATAATATTACTCATCCAATGAACAAACAACATAACTTATTAATGGGGTACCAAATGACCTCACGCGTACCTTCAAATATTCTAGTGGATTCCAATTAGTAGAAAGGAATGGTTACTATACCTTGAGGAGACCTTTCCATCAATTAGATAACTATTAATAAAAAATTCAAAAATAAAATAATACAGCTTAACAAAATCGATGTATATATATAATCACTATGGAATTTGGGTATCAATATCCTATCTCCATGAATTACAACATGAACTCATGTCATGTCATACATATATATATATTAAAAGAGTGATCACCCAATTGTATATGAATATACATGGAATAGTTTATAATAATAAAATAATTAAATAAATCCATTATAAAATATATATTTCCTTACATTATAATTGCATCCACTTCCTTATAAATCTTCACATTTCAACCACTTATCATGGGGAAAACACCCATAACTACATCACAATCCTTGAATTCTACATATATAACGTGGTGAAAATTAAGAGTGTAAGTAAAATGATTGGTAAGACACCTAATATTATTTATAATATATATTATTATATGTATACTAAAATATAAAATCAATAAAAACCAATATTCATGACCCATGTCGCATCAACACATGCTTACCAAAACACCCAAATGATAGATACTACCTCCTTGATCCAATAATAGTTAGTTGGACTAATTATGATGCATTCACATAATAATGATTACTTGAAACCACCCATGGAACAGTTTCCCCAAAAAACCATCAGTTAGACCTCGTGCTACTGAGCTATAATGCAGGTATATGACTCGAACTAAAAATTCTCTAATAAATATCTCAATATTCTCATATCATTAATTAGTAATTCCTCTAAAAACTAGTTCCTCATACTCATATTTTAACCTTACGACATGATACTTTAAATAGGTTGAAATTATTATATACTACTCAATTGTAGTTTCTTTTAAATGATGAGTGGAATGCTCATATTTGACTCTTGGGAAATTAATATTGATAGTGGATTGACATGAACATATTTTACCTTAGGGAAATTCCATTAAATAATGACCCCGACATATTATTATACATACACTAAGTTAAATTATACATAAAATCAATAATATTCCTCCAATATAGATACACATGGACTCACATGGACCTTCCCACATTTACATTGACTACCAGACCACGTATCATGAATTATATAGTTTAGAATACCCTAAATTGAGGTTTCCTACCCATGGGACAACTGTAAACCCTCATTAGTCATCACTCTAAAGAGTAAAAGTCACTCAAGACCATGTTACTTCATTTTACTTGAAATACTCAGGTGAGCACATCACATAGGCCACAAAAACTCTCACTACTCTATGTGGAGTATCCTATATTGTTACACAATACTAACTATGGTATCCCAGAAATATACTCGTTATTGGACGCCCAACATAGGCATCTCACTAAATTTTATCATACAATTCATAAATAAACATCGTTATCAAAATATTATTCATTAAAGTTAAAATGTGAATATCATCCTTAAAGACTATAATAGGGAACCCCTATTTCCATATTCACATCCAAACCCTTTATGTTACTATTCTTGTATCATACACATGTTTATACATGATCACATGTCACACAATGGATTATAAGAAGGATTCCATTATATATCATATTGTGATGAAGGGAGGATTTACTCTGGTAATTTGTAATAAAGATGATATCTTTTATAGATTTAAGATCTTCAAGTATTCTATTATTTATAGGATTGTTCTCCCCATTGGTAGAATGTTTTGGAAATTTGAAGATTTGGTTCAAAAGTTAGAATCTATCTAGAATTAAAATGATTAGAAATGTATTCCTTTGGTTAGGGGTTTCTTACATATAATTTCCCATTAATGTAAAGGAATCATAGTGTTTTTGGAATTATATCAATTTATATGAAGTCATGTATGATTTGATTTCATGAATGAGATTTTTGATTCAACCCATTTTCTCTAAAATATATTAGGGCTAAGGTGTGGATCAAAATTGTTAGTATTAATTTGATCCTATAAAATCCTGATATCCAATTTTTTATAGCTTTTTCTATTGGTATTATAATAAAAATGGATAGAGCCACAAAGATATCCAAGATTGGGAATTTTGATTGAGTTATGGTGGAGGTTTACTTAAGCATGTTCTTAATTAATAATATTGTTTTATCAGCATAAGATTGTGAAAACTCTCTAAAAGAAAATCATGAGAAATATTATATGATGAAATTAAATAGGAAATTAGATTTGAGTAATGTGGAACTAGTTAGTGGTAGATTGGACACTATGAAGAAACATGTGTTTGAGGTTGTGGTAAATCCTTTGAATGGGAAGGCCTCTTCCTCAGTGATGAGTCATTATCCTGAGTTTACTGTTTTCATGGGGATAAAAAATACTAGCATGGATTATAGTCATGAGGTAGGATCTCATCAAGGTAGGATGGTACAATAGACACATCCTAGTTTTGTCTTGGATGTGAATGTGTAGGTGAACACATCTTCTACCAGCCTGAGTGATAATGGTATACAACAGGTGAGGACAATTGTAGATACTGTCTAGACCCAACATGGTGTTTTAGAGGATATATCTACAAAGCCTCATTTGGGGAAAAAATTCATACAAATATAGGCCTCAAATATTTCAACCCTAAAGGATGATGGGTTCAATAAAAATGATTCTCAATAACATGTTGGTTTTCATCAGAAGATCTAGAAAATTTTAAATTTCGCTAGAGTATCCATGAAGTAGGGAAAATATCAAATGATGAATGGGTGAATGACATTACCCCTGAAAGAATTGGGAAATGGTGTGCATGCCTTCTTTAAGGATGAAATCCTTATTGGTAAGTCAAATGTGGCTGGAGGTGAGGGTTTCACACATGTTCGTTTGAAGATAAGTCCACATAAAGAATATTCTAACCTACCATGGACAGTGTCTACATGATCTTCTTCTAAGGTGTCATAGAAGTACAATACAGATATCCATAAGATCTCAAATCAGGTAAGGACTCAATCTGGGTGGGAAATATTTGATTATTCTGAATATGGAAATCACATGTCCTATTATGATCATAAACATTTTTTCCCGATTGTTGCGGGAAAGTTCCTTTTTTGACCACACAAATTTTCATCTTACCTTTTTCTCTCATTTTTGATAAATTTTCAGAAGAATTTCTTCTGGATGGACTTTTTTGGTAATTAAAAACCATATATAATATTGGGGACCACCTACCCTTGTCTAAAAAGAGATAACATTCGAAATATTGTTTCCAATCCATTCTTTTTCATCCTATATAAAAACAATCCTATAAAATACCCAAAATAGGGATTTAGATTATAATTCTATTAAATTTTAAAATAAATATTGTTATTTAAGGTTTTATGGGGTTATCCTGACCCTTAAATACTAATGCAATTGATGAAACTAGATATTGATAATGAATGAGAGGGTTGGATCTCTCCAAAGGTAAAATAACAAAGGTGGGTTTTGTTTGTGTGTAGTAATTGGAGGATATATTAAAAAATGTGGATTTTTATTTAAAATACAATAATGGAAAAAAATCTCATTTACTATCTATTTTCAGGTCCAAATCCACTGGTTAGCTGTTGTTTAGTCCAATGGACTGGTCTATACATTGGATTACTCAATGAGTATCTGATACTTTTATCTAGGTACCTGGTGGTGTCTATTACTCCAAAAAATACTACCAACCCTCTTTTCTCCTATAAATATATATTTTAACTCCAAATTTCCATGTATTAAATAAAAATAAACATTATTTAATATATGCGTATTGAAAAAATGGTTATATCTCAAAATTCAACGTTGTTATAAACTCACCAACATAGAGTCTCCCATCCATGAGAAGCATCATAGAGAATCCCCAGTGAATAGTTTTGGCTGCTAAGATAACAAGTACATATCACACTCTCATGTATCCATCTCAATGTTAATGTAATAACACTATACCCATACTAGACAAAATGTCGTCCCTCAAATATTCTTCTTATATTGAACTACAATACACATTAATCATTACTCAAATTATGCATTAAACTCTAACTCAACATCATCATTATTAATCATATGTGAAGGTTTAGACTCATATCTCTTATACTAAGATACTTGAAAACCATCATGCATCGGAATATATTATAGAGGAAGTGATAATGAGTATGACATTGTACTGGATATATCAAAAATATCAATAGGGTGAACAAATAATTGTGCTAGCTTCCCCAGTCTCCACAACCATCAATGTATCAATCATAACGACACCTGAAGAAAGTATTTATTGCTAATATTGAAATCTAGTGGTCAACATCTCTGGTTTTTATAAGACGATTTTCTACACTAAGATGGGAAATACTATTTCGTGATAATCTATACACAACCCATAGTCTCTTGTATAATAATTATTCTAACCATTACTAGTTAACTTTTCATTGTCTTGAATAAGATATAACTAGACAATCTTCCATAAATCACCTTCAAACGTATCATCAATATTGATTCTTGCAAAAAATATTATATGAATAGTTTATTAATTCTAGAAGATCATACAATGTATCACTAATGTATATGATGCATTCCTAAAACATGTCCTCTAAAATCTTTATTTTATGCTCAAACTATTTATTAGTTTGATCATAGTATATTGTACTAAACATAACCCTAATACCAATAACTAACTGAATTTCTTAATATAAATGAAACATGAAGCTTGAATCATGATATGATATTATTCTTATAGTAAACCAATGCATTTTAACCATCTCCCATATATAAATCCGTCCCAAATTATCCACTAATTGGGATTCATTGATGGGATAAAATCATATTAAAATCGTGGTCAACCTATCCATGATGATCCACACTATTTCTCTGCCTTGTAGAAACTTTGGGAGTACCATCGAAAAACACATTTTGGCCCAATCTCATTTTATATTAGAATGATTTTTAACATTACAAGACAAATGAGTTTCATATGCTTTCTTTTAACATATACACAATGTAACGACTTGATATTTTATGATATATTCCTCAATATATAAATTTAATTTCTTCAATAGCTTGTGATACTCACAAATATGAGTCTAAATGAACAATCATATAGAATATCATTTTAACCTATCCATTAAATTGGAAGAGTAAATAAGAATGACAACATTTTGAAAAAAAATATTTATAGTAGTTTTAGATAAATCAAATATTTTGATAAATAAGTACTAAATTTTTTGTAAAGTCATTATATGCTTTAAAAATACTTTTTCATCAAAAATTGTTTTATCACTTTTTATGATTAATTAATTAAATTAAATTATTACAATTTTAGAAAATTTATTTGAAAAATGAACTTTATTTTTGAAATCAGCATATCAAAATTAACCTAGGGTGAAATTTTTAGATTTTTCTAAAATGTTTTATTTTTCAGTAAATATTGATAAATACTTATTTTTCAAATACTATTATTAAATAAAGTAATTTAAAAGTATAATTAAATTTTTTATTTTTTATTAAAATTACATATGATCCATTTGATTTATAATAATAAAATTAATTCTATTTTATTCATTAATATCCCTTATTTTGATAAAATTCAATTTTTATGATAAAAAATGCATTTTTCAAAAAACTATTTTTCTTTGAATTTTACGCATTTATTCTAAAATTGATTCCATTAACATCTAGAGATTGAATCATGAAAAAAGGGTACAATATATTTAATCATTGGGGTCAAATTTAGTGAATATTTCTCTACTATTTTTTATAATTTTGAATAGTAATCAATATAAATATTTCTCATCTTGGTAAGGGTAAAATTAGTACAACTTGGAGAAAACCATGTGGTAAGTATTTATAATCAACCAAAAAACGTGAATTTTTTCTTTTATGGAATAAATTCTACCATAGAAATTCCAAATTAAGATATATGTCATTTTAGTTTCATTTTCCATTGATAATAAAATTTATATTATTTTATGTAACTAATGTCTGAAGACATCACTCTCTTGAATTTAATATCTCTTAAATTATCACATTAGAATAAAATAAAGATAATTTTACTTATAAATGTTTTTGAGATATTAATTAATTATTTTTATTATAGTAATATTTTAATTTAATTTCATGAAATAATTACGTTAAATGTTTACATAATGTCAACACAGTGCTTCTTCAAATACATGAAAAATAATATAAATGATTTTAAAAACCCTAAAAGTAATATTTATTGATTAATAGTTACATGAAAATTTTATGGATGAATATATTATATTATGGACTATTTAAAGGTTTATATTCTAATTACAGTACCATCTTCATGTTATTAAAGTCAAATGACATCAATAGTCTCAAAAATAACATTAATGATATTATATGTTAAAAAATATATTATTAAAATATATGAAAATTATAAAAATATTTAAAGAGGATAAATAGGATGATAAATGGATTTAATTTTGATCCATTATATATTTAAGAGATGTTTGTTATTTTTTAAATAAATTATAACCCTTTAATATTAAAAATGTGGTTATCACAGTTATGGTAAAAATCAATTAATGAAGGGGTTAAACCAAATGATAAGTATTAAAATTAAACCAAAACCTATATAAATTTTATTTTATTATTATATATCTTCCAATAACTATTTTATTCTAATTAAGTTTTATTTTTAATAATTATTAATGAAAAAATACATTAATTATATTTAATTATTTTTCATAATTTCAAGCGTGTCTTTTCCTCATATTATAAAAGGACACTTATTCTCTCTTTTCTTTACACTATTTTGATCCATGTACCTTATAAAACCCTAAAAAATTATCTTTTAATCATCCCTAGACATGAATTATATGTTTTTTTCTTCATTAAATACCATTCTAAGGGTGCTTAATATGAGATCTAACAGAGGCCTACCGAAGAAGTGGTAATCTTACTACAAACCTATTTCAAATTATTTATTATTATAACTCATATAAATATGTGGTATTAATCATAAAATAATAAATTATGTATCTGAAATATAATAAAATTTTATTATTATGTAACTACTATTATCCACCATCTTTCTATCAAATGGGAAGTGAAAGTATCACTCATGTGTATGTGTGGAATACTACGTCAATGTAGCAATACAATTCATTTTTATCACCATATTTTAGGGATAGATATTGTGATGGTATTAATTTTTAAATATTTTGTTTATAATATTATTATTATTATTCAATAATTATAATATCAAATCTACATTCTTACCATCCCAACTATTTGAAAATGATAATGTCGCTCATGCGTACACATGGACTACCACCTCAATGAAGTGATGTGGTTAATTTTTCATTTTTTATTTACATAGATGGTAATAAGTATTTATTTAATAATTATATATCATATATATGATTTGATAATGATTCTTAAAATGTGACTTATTATTTAGCTTTATTTTTTTCCATCCATTGAAAAGTGAGAATAGTGTTTATGTGTACATACGACAAATCTCTATACTTTATAGATAAATCTATAAATATAATAAACATATATTATATTTATAAAATTATTAAAATTATGGAAATGATGAAACCATGATCAATGTCTAAGGACCACAACTACCAAATGTAAATTATCATGAAAAACAAAATAGTTAACACCATGAAACGACTATTTCAATAAGGAATTATTAAAAAATGGGAATTTAAATGTTATAAGTGGATAATATAAGATATGATAAGTATTAAAATGAATATATTATTTAATTAAAATAAATTTATATTTATTATACGGGATTTCCGAGAAACTTTAATCAAGTCAAACATTATATAAGTTATTTTCATATCACTTTTATTTCTATGAGAAGCATGTCATATTCAACACTTGTTTATTTTATGTGCTTTATATAATTCCATTAGATATATATTATGATGTTTCTACTAAAAATTATGAGGATATAAATATAAATATAATGTTCCCTCTTTCATGATGTTTTGATTTGAAAGTTATCGATGTAGTAAGGGATTTTTGTTTCAATCCCATTTTAATCATGATTGTTTGTGCTTGAATTTCCATTAAAGGAAATTATTTGATAATTTTATAATAAACCCATATAATTTTACTATCCTTTTTTTATTTTTTTTTAATACATGTTTTCCTTAAAATTTCATCACATTAAGTACTAAAGAGAAAAAAATAATGTTTTTAAGGAAAACATACTTTATTTCTCTATTTGGTTGAAAATATGTTTTCTTCTACATAAATGATTTCCGAAAATGAATTCAAATTTATTTTCTTATATTATGCTATGATTAATGAAATTCTTTTTTAACAATGATTTAATTTGTACAAAAATATTTAAAATTAATCTTCATTTCATTTTATAAATGAGGTACTTTTTACTTTTTAGCCAAAATGTGAAAGGGAAATTTGTATTTATGTACACAGAATGAACAGATTTTCCCTCCATCATTACCACTCAATACATTGACAATTTAAATTTATAAAAGGTTATTTTCCAATATAATGTTTTCATTTCTGTTCAGATATTTTTTAGATTTTAATTATGTGATTTAAAAATTAAAAGTGTGTTTCCCTCAATAAATATTTTAGTGACATTTTAAAGTAGTTATTCATCTATGATAACATCCTTTAATGTTACATATACTTTACTAAATACAGGATCCAATGATACCATATTTACTATTTAAATATATGGTTTATAGATATGATTAATTATCAAAGGAAATCATTTTTTCTTGTATTAAGTTGTGATGAATATTTTTATGATATTGTGGAATATATATGAATGGATTTATGATAATGTAATGGGTGTAAAAATAATTATATTTCCCTATAAAGAATTGGGTAAATATTAATGTGTTATGAGCTCAAAGTGTGCATGGGAGGTTATCCCAATCACAAAAAAGAGGTTACGTGACTATTTATCTCATTCATAAAAGTGGGTACACTGGTGGTTATCCCAAACCCTAAGCATGTGAATGAGTGGTTAGCCTAATAATAACATGTTTTGAATGTTTTTTTGGTATCCTTGAAATAATATTTCTATGATTATAATTATACCATTCTTTATTCCCCTCTTTTATGACATAATCTTACGCCAATGTTATTTTTCATGGTTCATTTTCTTTCATCCCTTTATGATTCATGTCTTATAATCCACTAATATTTATTCCATGAGTCATTTTTATGATCTAATAATTTTTGGGTATGATTTAAAAATTTTAAACTCATTTTCTCCTACCATTTATTCTCAACTTATATTTAAATAATCATAGATATCTCCATTGTTTACCCTTATTGGGAATGTGATCTCACCCTTGAATATATTTTCATTTGCCTAAAATATAATGAATATTTTTAAGTATGATGTGTCTAAGAATGGTGATAGTGGTGCAGAAACTAGATAGGATAATAGGTAGATGTCTTATAAACCCGTTATTTATGTATCCATGTTTCCAAATATACTAAAACTATAAGATTCAGGCTTAGATTGTTATGTTATGTATCAAATATTCATATAATAATATGTAATATTTATTTATGAAATGTATGGGACACTATAGTTACTATCAGATCAACGTTTAGTTAACATTGTAAACTAGGTTAAGAAAACATTAGTGAGGCCCCATATGATATGTCATATGTTATGGTTGAGAAAGGAGTGTGGTTTTACAAGAAAAATATCCCTGTAAAGATACTGAAATTGGATTTGGATTTGACATAGATTCATCTAGGCATAATAACCCTATAAAGAGTTGGTCTAGTATATCGTGGTCATCATTCGGGTGCATGGAGAGTGTACACTTACTAAGCACCAGGTTTAAAACTGTCATGGTATATGATTGTGTTAATTCACATTTTCTTTATAAATGATAATGATGTATTTGAATAAATTATGATCATGGATGTCCTAGGTTTGACATAAGGATTCAAATATTGAAAATATGGTTTCATGATGTAGACATCCTATAAATTATTTTTCATGTTTTCTTACTTTCCCACTATGATTTATATTGGTTCCACTATGAGTTTAGGTTTTATTCAGTGGATGAAACCTGAAGGAACCATGTTCATTCTATATGTGATAGAAAATCTAATGATTTTCCTCCTGAATAACTAAATTTTATGGGGTTTGGAATACAAAATATCATGGTCATACTAATGTAACTTTTTAAATACATGAATCTTGATATGATTCCAAATGATCAAAGGAGGTACCAATACCTTATTTAGTCTTTCATAAGGCAACATCCACCTTATTTTAATGGTTCTAATGATTGACTAGTTTCTCAGAAATGTATTAGTATTGTTGAAAATATATTTTCCATTATTTGGTGTTCATATAATTAAAATTAATTTTGGTTTTCTATCATTTAATAAGTGAAGTAGATCTATGGTGGACTCTAATAAAAAACATATGGCAACAGGAATGAATTGACTCTATTAAATGGGATGATTTTACAAGGTTATTTTATTAATAAGTAATTTACTCGCATTCTTCATAGTAAAATGGATAAAGAGTCATTTTATATAATTAATATCGATAAAGAATATTTAATATATATGAGGAAGTTTTTGCAACACATTCCATGTATACATCTGATATTATCATAAAACTGAAAAGTAAGATTGATCGATTCTTCAGTGTCTTAAAACAAAATTTCTAAAAGATATTAGCTGTAAGGTACTTTATTAGTTATTAATAAATTGTTTTATGTGATAAAAAGGTATAAATATTGGAGTTTCCCATCAATATTATGATTTGGATAAGAAAATAAACAAGTAATTAAAAGGAAATATTAATAATAAAAACCATTAAGGGAATAAGAATGGTCTTCCATTATGCTTATAGTGTGTATGGAGACATATATTAAATTATAATAAGGGGAATATTAAATTACTTATTTGTGTAAAGGATAGACATCATGAAATCGAATTCTGAAGTGGTGGGAAGATGATAACTAATGATGGAGAAAATGAACAAAAAATGCACAAACCAAACTTTAGTGTTTCAAATGATTGGAGTATGGGAATAATTCTAACCAGTGCTCAAATATGTATATTAATGATGATGATTCTAGATCTAACCTATCTTTTATATATAAATAATTTGATAAGTGTATCAAAATTCCACACCAATGATTAAATATTGAATTAACAATGAAATCCTAATGTTTGAGGATTTCATCTAAAGTCTATGATTCTTCATCGATTTAAGTTTGTGTGAATATGATTCTTGAAAATATCATTATTCACTCTCTAGTTTAATTTTATATTTTCTTAAGAATTTATTGGGTTTATTACCTAAATTAAACATCAATTTTTGAGGAATTTAAGTAATGTTTGATATTTCAAACAAACCTATGATCTTTTATTTGTGCGGCAATAAATAAAAACTTCTAATGTAAATCACATATGTTACTACGGGTATTGATCTTTATTCAAAATTTTTTATACCATATGGTTATATATAAAATAAACATAAATGATATGCCTATTTATGTATTTTTTTTATGTTTTTCCAAAATAATTACCCAGTAATTCTCTAAATCAAAAAGTTGAGTTTTCAATATAACTCATACATTTCACTAAACCAATTTCAAATAATACATAGGGAAGGGACAAGATTGAGTTTTAGGAATTGAAGAAGAAACATTAAGAAAATATTTATACGGGATTCATCCATTCAATTGGATCACCTTTGGGTGCACTTGTTCTTTTTGTCAAGAAGAATGATGGATCAGTGCAACTTTTTTATAATTATCAGGAACATTATAAGATCACAATCAAGAATAATTATCATCTTCATTGTATTGATGATTTTTTTGATCAATTCTGAGGATTAAAATATCTTTCCAAGATTGATCATTAATATTGTTACTATTATTAGAGTGTTAAACCTGATTATTTACCCAATACATCCTTTTATGTAAGGTATTGACACTATCAAATTATAGTGATTTCATTTGGTTTGAATACTTCCCTGGTATCTTCTTCAATTTAAATAATAGATTCTTTAGAGAATACCTTGACTAGTTTTTGGTTTTCTTTATAGATGATATCCTTATATATTCCAAGAATAAGGAAGAGCATTAAAATCACTTGAGTATTATAATTAAGATCTCAAGGAAGGAGAATATGTGTGAAAAATTTACCATGTATGAATTTTAGCTATAAAAAAGATTAATTTCTAGGGACTATAATCTCAATCAGGGGTATATCGATGGATCCATAAAAGGTGTATGATATTGAACATTATCCTAGACCAAACAATATTACAAAGATCTATAATTTTCTTATTTGGATGGATAATATCGACGTTTTTGTATAATTTATCATGGATGTATAATCCACTCACCAATTTAAATCATAAGAGAGACTATTTCTTTTAGAAATATGAATATGAAGAAAGTTTTAATGAATGGGAAGAAAATTTCATCAATGAAACTATAATTAAATTAACGTATATGGAAGAAGAGTTTATTACTTAGAGTGATGCATCGAAGAAGGGACTGAGATTTTTTCTCATGTATAATGATATTGTGATAGTTTATGCACAATTAAAATTGAAGTTTAATGAAAAAATTACCCAACTCATGATTTGGAGTTAGGTGTTTTAATTTTGTAGTTAAATATTAGGAGCAATTATCTTTATAGGGATATTAATGACATATATACTACTCATAAAATTTTAAAGTATATATTCAATTATAAAGAGTTTAATATGCTCTAGAGAAGATGGTATGTGTTGATTAATGTTTATGATTTCTCAATACATTACCACTCTAAGAAGGTGAACAATGTGGATGATTCTCTGAGTTTGATGCACCATGATAGTTATTTTATAATGAGGAAGTAACGAAACCCAATACTTATGGATTTTCATAAGATATAAATTGAAATCCAAAGGAAAGGGTATGTATCCTATCTTTCCCATAAGAATATTCAACAATTCTTCCATCTGAAGAATAATGAGGCACATAAGAAAGATGTAGACCTGAAAAATAATGTGTGAAATGGTAATTATATAAAACATGATTGTCATGGAATGATAATGTTCAGGAAACGTGTACATGTACCATAAATAGTAGACTTAAAGATGCCAACAAGCCTATACCCTAGTGGTACAGGCTCCTGCTTGGCATCCAAAAGACCCAGGATCAAATCCGGGCAGGGGAAAAATTCCCAGGTACTGTAGAAGTACTGTAGCAGTACTGTTGTAGTGGCGGCACTGTAGCAGCGGTAACACTGTAGCGGTGGTGGTACTGTAGCAGATATTGTAGCGGTGGCGGTACTATAGCAGGTACTGTAGCAGAGCGGCTACTGTAGTAGTACTGTTCACTGAGGGGTCCTTTGGGCCAAAAAAATGGGCTTTCATTGGGCCTTCGTGCTATGTAATGGGTCTCCCTCTACCCAGTCTAAAGAGGTATTTGCATTCAAATAATAAATTGAGGCTTCGGCCCCATCCTTTTAAAAAAGTAGACTTAAAGAAACAATTGTTGGATGAAGCTCATAGTTCAACATTCTATTTTTATCCTAGATGTGTGAAGATTTATATATATGTAAAGGAGTATTTATAGAGGGAAAATATGAATATATATATATATATATTATAGGTTATGTATATCAGTGATTGTTATGTCAAAAAGTAATGTTTGCAAGATATATTTTTAAGGGGATGTTATAGCCATTACCCATTTTATAATGGAAATGGGAAAATATCACCATGGATTTTATCTTCGGAGTACCCAAAACATATAAAATTCATAATTCCATTTGGGTTATATTCAATCACCTTAAATAGTTATCACACTTAATTTATATCAAATAATATTTCTCTATTGATCGACATTCCATAATAAACATTAAGAAATTAGTAAGGTTACATGGATTACCGCATTCTATTACATCAGATCGGAATATGAGGATTTCCATTAAGTTCTGTTAAATTATTGAGAAAGACCTAGATTCAAAGTTATGTGTTTGTACTACATACCATCCTTGGATTTAAGGTTAGTACGAGTGAACCATTTAAACCCTGTAGGATATATTTAGGTCATGTTCCATGGATTTCAAAGGTGGTTGGGATCAAAACCTTCCCCTAGTTAATTTTTATTACAAAAATAGCTTTTACTAAATCATTAAAATGACTCATTATGAATCACTCTATAGAAATAAATTTATATTTCTAATGTTTTTTGGGGACCATATAGAAATAAGGCTATTGATACCTAATCTAGCTAGGGAAATTGCATAGATAGTTAGATCCATTCAGAAAAAAATCAAGGCATCTCAAAGTGGATAGAAAAGTTATATTGACAATAATCAATGAAATATGGAATTTGAAATTGGTGAGAAGGTATTCCTATAAATTTCTCCATGGAATAATTTTATGAGATTTTAAAATAAGGGAAAGGTGTTCCTATGTACATTTTCCCCTTTGTGATTCTTGATCGAGTATGGATGCTTTCTTATCAGTTATTATTTCCATTAAACCTATCTAAAGTTAAATATGTGTTACATGTATCTCTCTTGAGGAAGATCATATCTGATCCATAACATTTACTAAAATTAGAGAATTTAATAGTAGACCGTGATTGTTTCTACGAAGAATGATTGGCATAAATCTTGGATCATGGTGATAATGTTTTATAGAAAAATATTACTCACATGGATAATGTTCCCTGGAGGAATAAAAATTTAAATAAGCTACATGGAAACCTGAGGATATGATGAAATAGACATATCCTTATTTGTTTGTATCTAAGTGATTGAGTTTTTTGGGTGAAATTTATTTTATGGGGAGTTCAAATGTAACACCATAAGCTTTTATGATATATTTCTCTTTAAATAAATTTAATTTCATCGATAGCTTATGATACACACATCCCTAAGTCTAAATGAACCATAATCTAATATACCATTTTAACCTAGCTATTAAATTATTCAATTGAATATGAATAAAGCATTTTTTAAAAAACTTAAAATTGTTTTAGATAAATCAAATATATTCAAAAATAATTACTTGATTTTTAGTAAAGTCATTACATGCTTTAAAAATACTTTCTCCTCAAAATGGTTAATTATTTCTTTTATGAGAAAATAATAAAATTAATTTCTTAAAATTTTAAAAAAATTGATTTGGAAAAGTAAAATTTATTTTAGAAATAATCATATAAAATTAAATTAGGCTGATTTTTTTTATTTTTCTAAAATGATTGATTTTTTAGTGAACAGTGAAACAAACCGATTTTTCGAATAATGATATTAAATCAAGTAATTTAAAACTTCTATTTTATTTTTTTATTTTTTTATACAAAATATGATTCATTTTATTTTTATATACAAAATATGATTCATTTTATTTTTAATACTCTAATTAATTATATTTGAATCATAAATATTCATGACTTTGATATAAGTTAATTTTTATGCTTAAAAATGAATATTTATAAAAATTATTCTTCATTTTATTTTATGAATTTATACTAAAATTTAATTATGAATATTTTAGAGATTTAATATTAAAAAAATAAATATCATATTTATAATTAATATGTTCAAATTTGGTAAATATTCCCATTTTTTGTCATTATTAATAGTAAATGTGGTAAATATATATCCTCTCAATAATGAAAAAATAGGTAAAACAAGGTTAAACCCATGAGATAAGGACTCTAAATAAATCCAAAACTTGCATAATTTTTATTTTATGGAATTAATTATACCTATTCATCCCAAATTCTGTGGTATTTTGGTTCTATTTTCCCTTGATAATGAGATTTATATTTTTCTATGTAAAGAAAATTCCAAAATGTCACTCTCTTAAATCTAATATCTCAAAAATATTTACATAAATATAAAAAGAGAATAAGTTAGATTATAAAAGTTTATATGAAATATTAATTTTTTTGTCATTGTAATTTATGTTTAATTTTAGGTGATTAAATAATTTCCTTGAAAGCTTACACAACATTGACACAATGCTTGTGCAAGGGGTAGAAAAATAATTTATATGTTTATGAAAACTCTAAAAGTAATATGTTTGGGTGATTTATAGTTCCCCATAAATTTTATGGATGAATATATAATATAATGGGTGTTTGAAAGATTTATATTCAAAATACATTACAATATTCATGCCTATAAATTCATATTAAATGAATAGTGTCAGAAATGACAATAATAGTATTTTATGTTAAATAATATTTTATTAAATTATTTAAAAATCATAAAAATATTTAAATAAGACATTTAGGGTTACAAAATGTCTAAAATTTTACCCATTTTCCATTTATGAGATAATTTTTAACGTATAAATAATTTTTAACCATTTAATATTAAAAATTTGTTGCCACGGTTAAGGTTAATAGTAGTTAAAAAAGGGGTTAAAACAAAATATAAGGATTAAAATAACCCCAAAACCAATAATAAACTCATTAAATGATGATATTTAGATCATAGGCATTTTTACTTTTAATTAATTTCTATTTTTAATAATAATACATGAAAATGCATTAATTATATCTAAATATTTTTATTAATTCCAAGTGTATCATTTTCCTCCCTTAGAAAAGGACACCCATTATCTATTTTATTTACGCCACTTTGAGAAATACAACTCAGTAAGCCAAGAAATAATCTCCTATAAAATTCCATATCCATGAAATATATGTGTTTATATTCTTTAATGACCATTCCAATGGTTCTTAAGATGGGATCTATTGGAGGCCAACCGAAGAAGAGGTAATCATCCTACCTGACCTCTTTCAATTTATTTCTTCATAAACCACCTCAAAATATATGTTATTAATCATAAACTAAAAAATTAAGTATCCTAAATATTAATAAATGTTATTATTATGAAACAATCATCATCCACCCTCTTTTATATCGAAGAGGATGTGAAAGTATCATTTGTACATTCGTGTGGACTACGACATCCACAAAGTGATACAATTCATTTTCTATCCACATATTTTATGGATAGTTATTATAATGAGTTTTATGATTATATATGATATTTATAATATAATTATTCTTCTATAACTTTAATATATTATCTATCCTCTTACCCTCCTATCCATTTTAAATTGATAACATTGCTCATACGTACGTGTGGGATACCACCTCCACCAATAGATGTGATTCATTTTCCATTTCTACTTTACAATGAAGGTGATAAGGATGGATTTAATAAATATATATGATATATGTGATAAAATAATGATTATTTAAAGGATAATTATAATTTACCATCTATTCATTCTATCTGTTGAAAATTGAAAACAACATTCACGCGTACACATGGCATATCATCTCCGTAAACAGTCTAATTCATTTTTCTATATCTATCCTTAACGGATGAATCAATATATATATATATATAATTAATATAAATGATATTTATATAATTATCAACATTATTTAGATAATTTAACTATGATAAAATTACATGGATCAAAACCACCGAACAAAAATTCTCATGGAAAATAAAACAGTTACCAACAAAAAATAACTACATTAAAAAATAATTATTAATAAATGGCCATTAAAATATTATAATTAGATCATATGTGGTATTCTATTTATTAAAATGGCTATAATAAATTTAAATTCATTAGACAAGAGTTTAGAATGCCTTAGAAGCAAGTCGAACTACATGTAAGGTATTTTCATCTTTCCTATTATTTATTTTATATGATCTATATAATACACATGAATATTTTCTATGATTATTTTAATAAAAATTAATAGTATATACATATTCATATAAATTTTACTCTTTCATGTGGTTTTTATTCTAAATTTACCAAAGTGGTAAGGGATTTATGTTTCAATCTAATTTTAATCAAGATCGGTTATTCTTGATTTTTCATTGAATGAAATTATATGATTCCTTTATGATAAATACCATTAATTTTGTTATAAAATTTTTATTTATTGGGAATACATATTTTCCTTTTATTTTCCTCACATTATGTGCTCTAGAGACCAAAATAATGTTTTTTTAGAACACCGACATTATTTCTCTATTTGCTCAAAAATAATTTTTCCTTCATATCCAAGTTTTCTAAAATATTTCCTAAAAATGTTTTTTATTTTTTTTAATATTATTTAAATTCATATTTACCCATAGCTTAATTTTTACAAAATGATTTAAATTTATAATCTTTTCTTTTTCTTAATGATGTGATTTTAACTTTTTACTAAAAATATGAAAGGAATCATTGTTTTAACATGCATGAAATGAATATAATTTACCACCATCATGACCATGCAATTATTTGATGATTCCTTTTCAAGTGTCTAAGATTATTTTCCTATAACATTTTTTTAATAGTATTTGTAAAATTTATAGATTTTAAATATGTTATTTATAAATGAACAAGTTATTTCCCTCAAGAAATATTCCAGTGATCTTTTAAAGGAAATTTTCATCTATAATAACTTCTATTGATGTTACATATACATTACTGGGTTTATAATCCAATTATACAATTATTATTATTTCTCTATTGGTTTATGGTTATGATGATGAATTATCCATGAAACTCATTTTATTTTCCATGGGGTATGTTATGATGAATTTATTTATGATCTTAAGGTATACATATGAATGAATTTATGATTATTTTATATGTGGACCCATAATTATATATCCCTCCAATGCATCGGGTAAATAATAATGTGTTATAAGCTTAAAAGGTATACGATAGGATATACCAAGCCAAAAAATGGTACAATAGAGTTTATCCCACACCTAAAGTAGGGTACCTGGGAGGTTTCTCCAATTCCAGAACAGGTAAATGGGTGCATAACCCAAGTCTATCAAGTTATTACTCTCTTGGTGGTTATCCTTGACATAATATTTCTATGGTTATGATTATTCCAAACTTTATTCCACTCTTTTATGACATAATATTATTCCAATGTTATGTTCTCTTGGATTATGTTATTTGATCCCTTTATGATTTATACTTATGAACTAACAAGTTCTATCCCATGAATCGTGTTTATAATCTAAGAATTACTATGAATGGTTTTCAATGGTTAATTCCATGTTATCATACCATTTATGATCATTTTATATTTCAAAAATAATTGATATATCCCTTTTTTACCCTTAACTATCATATTATCTAACGGTTTATTATGTTTTTTCCCCCAAGATAAGAAGAAATGTTTTAATTATTATGTATCTAATAAGGGTGATAGTTATGAAGAAGCTAAGTGAGAGATTATTTGGATCTATTTTGAACCATTTATTTAGGTATCCATGTTTCCAAATACACTAAAATTATATGATTCTAACATGGATATTCATCTAATAAGATGTGATATTTATGTATGAAAATTAGGGGTCTCTATACATAAGAATGGAACAATAAAATGTATCCTACTATGCTCTTTCACATCCCTGACCACTAGAGATAGAAACATATATCATGATAAATATTTATTTTCCTATGTTGAGCCTCGCATAATTGTGCATACTAATTCTACATCAATTCAACCCTCATGATTTTTGGAACTACTACCTTTCCATTAACATACAAAGATGTATCATCATCATGCATCTATCCCATAAGATGCTCCCAACCATATTTCCTCTCTATTTATCTCTCATAAATTGGAAATATGAATCTTAATCCTAAATCGTCTTCACCCTATCTATTAGAAAATAATTTATTTAAATATTTTCTTAAACTATCATCACGTGACCCTCTTTCATATCCCGTCATATCTTAGAAAATAGGCATGTCAATTTCCACTAATCACTAGAACCATAAACTACTTACACCCATGTTTTCCTACTGGTTATGTCATCCACTATTTAACCCTTACCCTGGGAATAAACACTTCTAAATTAAAATGAATATTGGTACTCTGCCCTTATCATCTACCAAAGACTCATGTTTCGCTTAGAAAATATGTGATTAAGACTTTTATAATCTATATAAACCCTGAATATCTTATAAAATATATATAGGCACTAAAACATTAAATTATGAACCACCGTGGGAAAATATAATTCATTTTTGAATAGTTATTCCTGTATTATATCAACTTTATATAATCATATTCCTCTATATAAACATCCCATATTAGATCTCCTCCATGCTCAAGCCCAATCATTGATGTATCACAATATATGATATATCTATTTGCTGGAATTGTGATAGAGGCATTATTTTCAATAATTTTACTTTGAATATAAAGTTATTAACCCCTAATGTTTTATGGGAAATTGTCACATTATTTGGTTTTAGTATTAAATTGATCGTAGTTGAAAAAAAGGCTTCATAAAGGATTTTTAACTATTTTTGTTCACTTTTATAATTCGATCCTAAAATTTCAATAGTTAAAAATTGAATAAATACCATTATTCAAAACAATATATGTATTTGGATTAATTTTATTAAACTATACTTAGAGAATATTTGAATTGTAGGAGGTGCAAATAATTCATGAAAATTGGAATCTTTTTTGGAAGGAAAAACAAACCGACCCTTAATAAAAAATGTGTAACTCGAGATATGAAACTCCAAATGATGTGATTATAAATTTTAAAAAAATATTACTTAATGTTTCACTTGAAAATTAAATTTAATATAATATTTTTATCATTAATGTGTCTTATTTACACATCCATGTGGAGTAAACTGAATTGGCTCTTTATCCAAAAAACGTGTTCTTTAGTAATTTGAACACAAAATTTTCTATAACTGTAAAACATAAAAGAAATTTGGATGGAATAAATTAATTAAAAGGAATAAAAACATTAAATAAGACAACATATCAGTATTCTACAATTTACCTGGCCAGAACCATTCCAACATTCAGATGGAAAGTTTTGGTGATAAGAATTAAACACCCTTATGCCTGTAAATTGTTACTCAACCTCATTTAAAGTATATATCCATTTGAGTTATCCGTTTTATATATCCAATTAGGGGATATTATGTTTTAATATTGTTATCAATATTCTATAATTTACTTGGCAAAAAACATTCCAACTTTCATATAGAAATTTTTTGTGATGACAATTAACCACTCTTAAGCCTGTAAAATGTAACTCCACCTCCTTTAAAAGTGGGTTTCTATTTGATTTATCGATATTATATATCCAATCAGGGGTTATTATTTTTTAATAGTGTTATAAATTCTTAATATATTAGCCTTATTCATCTATCATTATTAATTTTTTCTTTCTTATTCATCAACCATATCTCTTTAATATTCATGATGGTGAGTGACTGGCCCTAGGATTGGCCTTGGGGGATGTTTCATGGTGTTCCTAATTTTTTTATATTTAATTTTACGACCCATCCATCGGGGCATTTTCCGTGACTACCCCAAGCCCACCTTCCATAGGCCAAGGGCTGATGATAAGCACCAAAAGGCATATTCCCTAAAACGGGAAGGCGTTTCCTTTATAAACTGTAAACTCACACAAACCAAGAGAAAACATGTTACAAGAACAAAGTAAACTATATAGTAAACAGGGTGTGTGTTGAAAGTAAAGGGGCCAAAATACAATCCCAACTGGAGAGTACAAGTAAAATTAGAATGTATAAGTAAAACTGAGTATATCTCTTGTGAACACTCGCCAAGGATCCTACCTGAAGGGTAGGTAAAACTCTAGAATGATCATATCTATGGATCACCTTGTCAAAGGTCCACCTCTAAGAAATATATAGTCCAGGTACCCTCATCCTCAGTTGGTACTATCCTTCATCTGCACCAGACATAACAAGGTGCGGGCGTAACCCGTGTAAGGGTGATTATAATAATACTCATTAGGGACCCTGAGACCCCCGAAGGTCTCTCAAATCCACAAAGGATAAAACAAGAAACATAGAAACAACAGTCAACCATAATTAGGTATATGTACATACATATACTTAAGTTTTCCGAATATACCGACCTCACATAGGATAGATGAATATCACACAGGTCATACCATGCAGATAATGTACCACACAGGTAAACCCTGAAAATATAATAATCAGCTCAAACAAGGTATACAAATATGAGAAACAGGATTATGATGCTGACCCACATAGGATTTCTATTAAAGATGATAGAATGTCACATGATTCTCTAGGTATAATTACAAGTAACATCCCTAGTCACAATGTCAAACACCTTGGCTACTGGATAACTCCTCCTCTATGGAGTACAGTGGGCATGCTGCCTCACATAGAGGCGCTTCCAACTAACCTTGGATTACTAATGTAATCCTCCAGTCGAGTACATGGTTATGCTATGTCACACAGATGCAATCTCCACCAAGGGTCTGTCACGTCACCCAGAGGTTCTCTCCTTCATGGCCTGCTGAGGTAATCCTCCTATCGAGTATCGTGGGTCTACTACCTCACACAGAGTCTCTCCCCACCATGGTTCTGTCATGTCACATAGAGGCACTCCCCACTAGTCCTATCGAGTCACTCCGAGTCGAAACGGTCAGCATTCGTCAAGTCTCAACCCGTCATATCGTACTTGGGAGAACCGCTCCACAAGCCATATTTCATTCCTCAACTGCGTAAATTCCCATGAGGAAGTATCCCAATTGTCTGTCACATCATAAGGGACCCAACATGATAGACGGCGCGCCAATCAGATGCTCGGTCTGTATGTTATTAGCGTTTCCGCTCCAAGAACCCGGTTGGATTCAGTGTCCGATCCAACCCGGCTATACTCCAACCTTATACAAAACTCAAGTGAAGTATACCATAAGGATTTTCTCGATCCAATGATTTCAGTGCCATAGACACTTCATCAAACGGATGCCTGGTTCTCATGATACGGCCAAAAAGAAGGAACTGGGTCCAGATGGGCCTGGGTCCGGTCCAACCTAGGGAGCTCGACTTCGCCCGACCCATCCCAGGTCCATACCGGAGGACCTGGGCCTTGAAAGCCCTACCCACTAGGCCGTGGTCTATCCCTGACCACGTAGGGGGTGGCTATGCCCAGCCCGCGCTGGGCGCGGTTTGCCCGAGCTGGTGCCGAATGGGGAGCATCCCACTTCCGTTCAGAATGGAAACGGGCAGCAGCTTTAGGCACTGCCAAGTTACCATTGGACCTAAGTGGGTCCCACCAAACCGCAATGGATGGTCGGTGTTTCAGCCGACCATCCTCCTAGTGGTGTGGTCCCGCGCCACTACTCTACCGCGGCCGGCATAGAAGACCGCTCTTCGGCCTCCACCACGTCCAAGCGACAACGACCTCTTTCTCCACCAGCAGCGCGGATGTATGCCGCCACTCTTCCACATGATCGGCTAGATGTTGGCCGCCACCTTTCCCCGCCGTGGCCGACGGGCCACAAATTCCTCATCATTCGGCGGCGCGGTTGCATGCCACCCTTATTTCCTCACAGTCGGCCAGGTGTCGGCCGCCTCATTCTTCCGCGAGCCATCACAGCTTCGTTCCAAGCCCAAACAAATATGTCATTGGAATATTCACGACCCTAGTGTCAAGGGATCCATGTAAATATGTCTTACTCAGCAAAACATTTTGTTTCCAGTGTCATTAAATATTTGGCATTGATGAACACACGATGAACGCGTGAAGAACAAAAGAATAAGGGGAAAGGTTTATGTGTGGGATGATGGCCATATTAGTTAGTCCATTATCATTGTGAAACCAGAATATGAAGAATAAAAAAATATATTTAATCATAATCAAATTAAAATCCGTACCTCGATTTTCCATTAGAGGTGGTGTGAGGAAGAAGAAAAAATTGATGATGATTGACATAGATGTTTTCCGCTCCTACAAGATGCTCAAAGGCTGGTTCCTCGTTCTTCGATTCCTAAAGTCGTTCATCATTGGAGGACCTCCGTTGTTAGAGAATGATCTTCCCAACTCTCTCAAAATCTCTCCCCTCCTTTTCCAATCCTTTTTCCACGAGAGGAGATGTGAAAAATTAATAACTTATGTTTATTAATTAAACAAAAGGAGTTCACACATTAATTTGAGGGAAAACAAGAGTTTCCTCCAATTAAAAAAGGTGTCTGGGTGGTCCCCACCACCATGAATTCAATTGGGATGTTTCCATGGGTCTACCACATTAAAGAAGAGAGTTTGGGTAGTCCCCAAAACCTTGAATTTAATTGGGAGGTTTCATTGAAATAAAATAAAACTTGTTTTTTTATTTTATTATATTATTTTAATCACTCCCACGAAATACATGATAACTAACTTTCACCCCTGACCTACTACGATTGTGGTGAAGGTCTTCTTAAGAGAATATTAGCACTGTGAGTTCAATGGTGTCTTCATATATCAATTATGGGCACCGGTTAAAACGTTAGAAAAACTCCCTTGCACGGTTACTGAACGTACCCAAAAAAAAGTTTAGAAATTCATTCTGGGCACACCGGGACTTGGAGTCACGCGCCGTCAATTTTTACAGACTTGTAATATTTCCATATGATTAAAATAAAATTACATGGATCCATCTAGGTCTTTACATTCTCCTCACCTCATGGATTAACATCCCTGAAAGCCACAACACCAACTAAGGAAACAAGTGGGGGTACTGAGCAAGAATCTGAGCCTCTCGATCCCATGTGCTCTCCTAGGGGATCTTGTGATGCCAATGAATGTGAACTTGAGGTATCGACCACCCATGAAGGACCCACTCCTGTTGATCCTCAATCTCTACCGGATCCTCTGAAAATGTTTCTCCATCGTCGATGTCCATCTCTCCCTAGTCAATGATATGCGAAGGATCACCTACGTATCTTCTCAGCTAGGATACATGAAAAACAGCATGCACCCGATGCAACTGAGGTTGAAGATATAAGTGATAAGCCACCTCACCAACTCTATTGAGGACCTGAAAGGGTTCGATGAACCTCAGAGATAACTTGCTTCCTCATCCAAATCTCTGAAAACCTTGTCGAGGTGAGACCCGTAGAAAGACATGGTCACCATCCTCGAACACCAGAGGTCTTTGTCTCCTGCTAGCATAGGAATTGTTCCTACTCTATGTAGTCTTCATCTGCTCCAAGATGATTTTCACCTTCTTCATGGAAGCCCATACTATCTCTATTCCCACGAGTGTTGACTTCCTTGGGTCATTCTAGCACAGTGGTGATCTGAAAGGTCACACGTACAATGCCTCGAATGGTTCCATACTGATAGTGGAGTGATAGTTTTTGTTGTATGAAAACACCACCAAAGGCATGTGATCCTCTCAGTTGTGGCCAAAATCATGGACGCAAGCATGTATCATGTCCTCAAGGATCTGAATGGTCCACTCTACCTGACGATCTGTCGGAGGATGGAAGGAGGTGCTCAACCAAAGCTGTGTCCCAAACACCTCCTAAAACCCCTTCTATAGCTAGGAAGTGAAACATGCATCATCATCGGAGACAATCATAGATGGCACTCCATGAAGCTGTAAAATCTTATGCAAGTAGAGGTGTCTCAAGCTCTCTACATATCCATTTTATTTGATATGTAGGAAGTGGGATGAATTTTTGATTCAGTCAATGATCACCCAGATACAATCATGAACCCTAGACATGTGTGGAAGTCCTGTCACGAAGTCCATGGAAATTCCATCCCACTTCCACTCTGGCACCTCTAGTGGTTCAACTAAGCCCGATGGAACATGATGATCTGACTTAACTTGCTGACAGGTGAGTCACCGTGAAACAAGCTCTGGTACAACTTTCTTCATTCCCAGCCACCAGTGCTGACGTTGATGGTCATGGTACATATTTTCCACTCCTGGATGTATGTCTAGATGGGACGTATAAAACTCCCTCAACACTTCCTCTCGTAGTGCCATCAGTACCATAGTACACCCTCTGAAGAGGATGATGTGCTCTCCACCTTCAGAAAATCCATCAGGTGCCTGTCATGTGGATATCTGAGCATGTCTAGACTTGTTGTAAGTGTCCTCAAGTTCTGCCTCCCTAACTTACTAAAGGAGTGTGGGAGTGACTGTCAGAGATTGAAGATAAGTTGCTCCATCTCAATATGTGTAGGATATCTACAAAGCGACTAGGTTCTCTGTCAGCTCACTCAGCAACTATATGCTAGATCTCTTACTGAGTGCATCTGCTAATATGTTCCACTTACCATAATTATAGACTATCTCGAAGTCATAGTCCTGGAGGAACTGAATCCAACACCATTGTCTCAGGTTCAGGTCCTTCTGATAGAAGATATACCGGATACTCTTGTGATCAGAGTAGACTGTAAAACATTCACCCATCAAGTAATTTCGCTACATCTTCAAGGAGAACACCAATGGTGCTAACTCCATGTCATTGGTAGTATAGTTCTGCTCATGTTTTCTTAGCTGTCGAGAACTATACGCGATCACGGCTTGCTCCTGCATCAAGACACGTCCATGCCCAGTCCCTAATGCGTCATAGTAGACTACGTACCAAATTCCATCCTTTGGTATCCTCAATATGGGGGAACTCATTAGTCTCTCCCCCATCCCCTGGAAATTCCACTGGCATCTCTCCGACCACACAAAGGGGTTTCTTTTCCTCTTCAATGCTGATAAGGGTGACACAACTCCGGAAAAGCCAGGTACAAACCACCAGTAGTAACCAGCCAAACCCAGAAAACTCCGCAGCTCTGTCACACTCTTGGGTGGCTCCCAAGAAAGCACAACCCCAATCTTTTCTGGATCTACCACAACTCCAACCTCAGAGATAACATGTCCTATAAAGTGGACCTCTTTTATCCATAATTGTCACTTCAAGAGATTTCCATAAAGCTGGGGCTCCCAAAGTGTATCCAGAACTATCTACAGATTATATTCATGCTCCTCCTCCATTGCTGAGTATATCAGGATTTTGTTGATAAAGACACCACAAATAAAGAGAGCTATGGCTGGAAGATCCTGTTCATGAGTCCCATGAACACTGCAGGGGCATTGGACACACCAAATGGCATGAACAAGAACTCACAGTGGCCATACCGACATCTGAAGGTTGTCTTCTTCACATCCTCATCTCGTACCCTGACCTGGTGATAGCCTGATCTGAGGTATATCTTTGAAATCCATCGTGCTTCTTTTAGCTGATCAAAGAGAATTTTAATCCTCGGTAGTGGGTACTTGTTCTTCATAGTTACCTGGTTCAGGCACCGATAGTCCACACAGAGTCTCAAACTCCCATCTAACTTCTTGGAATACAAAATTGGGTCTTCCCAGGGGAAACATAGGGCCTAATGAACCCCTTACTATGCAAGTCCTCTAGCTATACCCGCAGATCTCAAAGATCCACATGATTCATACGATATGTTGGTGTAGATATCAGTGTTGTCTTGGGGTACATGTTGATATAAAGGTCCACCTCCCGGTGAGGAGGTAGACCCAAAACATCATTAAGAAAAAAATCAGTTCACTGGTCCACCACACTAAGATAGCTCAGACTCTCAACATAAACCACTATGAGGTTAAGGCTAGCCAACTGATGTGTGATCGGCTGCACCCTCCTCCGGGTAAGTCTATCCTGCACTGCAAAGGTTCCCTTCTTACCGGGGAAGGAAAACCTAGTCCAATCCATGTGGACACGCTGCACTTTGTGCTTAATACATTCAATATGAGCATGGATTGTGGACAACCAGTCCATACCCAAGATGGCGTCGTAAGGCCTCGACACCGCTACTAAGAGATCGAAGATAAAGCTCTCTTCTCCTAGAGTAATATCACACTACTGACACCAGTGCATAATTGTTGAATCTTCTCCCATATGAGTCTCTAGTCATATGGATTGAGCCAACAGATCCACCTGTATCTCTGAGCTCTAAACGAGGGTTGTGGAAATAAAATAATGACTGGAGTCTATGTCTATAAGTACTATATCTAGGGTGTAGTAGACACAGATAGTACCTTGTATCATCTCCATAGTTCAATGGTCATAGACCTCAGTTTCCTGAAGCTGAGCTCATCCATGTCCACCTGATCCCTATGGTCGGGACATACCTCTAGGTGGTGGTGGTGGTAGAACGTCAAATCTCTGCGCACCGCCTGCTACATGGCCTGCTCCTCTGCCACGTATTCCACCTGCCTTCAAACCTCCTTGATCGAAACTTCACCTCTGCCCAGGTAGTTCTTGGACTGTCTACTGGTCGTCTATACGGTGGGTCGGGAAGTCGCGAGCCATGTGACCCTACCCACTGCATGACTAACACTACATGATCCTCACATGTCCTACTCTACCTCGAGATCCCCACACCACATCCCCATACCCTTCGATCGTCCACCTATAGGTCTGGTCCTCTTGGACCTATGCATCATCTATCTACTGTCAGGTGTCGATGACTCTATAATGTGTCATCTGGTGGTGGGTCTCACTGCCAGTGACTGCACATCAAGGAAAATCTCAACTAAGAACACTCTCTCTAACACCCTCGCCTGCATTGGGATGCTGAGAGAAACCATCGAAGCTCTAATATCTCATATGATCCCCTGCTCAAAGGTATGGGCCCTGAAGAAAGGGTCTTGTACCATATCAGCAGAGTAGTGCAAGAGGTTGGTTAACCTTGCTGAATACTGAGCTATAGTCCTGCTACCCTACTACAAGTGGAGAAGCTTATATATACGAACTGAGCATAGGGTTGCAGGGATTAAATCTGCAATGAAAAGGCTCTCAAAGTCCGCCCAAATGAGAGTCATCTTGTTATGAACCTAGAGCATCAAGCTGCACCATATTCCCGCTGCTACCTGAAGAAGACTGGCGACAAGGATCACCATGAGATCAGCTGGTGTCCCTACCAATCGGAAAACTCTAACCACGGCCTCTAGTCTGTCCTCAGCTGCCTGTGGATCTATCTCACCCCGGAACCTTGGTGGCCTCTAGAATTGGACCATGTACAATGCGCTCAAGCGGCGTGCACCATCTACTAATAGGGCTAGTGTCATCGACTGCCCAATGGGTAGTGGTGCTGTGGGTATACCACTTGATGGGATAACTGCCGAAAGGGGGCCCTGTACTGATGCCTCGCCACTCGGTGGGCTGTCATCACGTACTCTAACTAGAATCCAGGCTGGTTTTATGCGTGGAGGAATCCTAAAAATAAACAGGTGTGCCACAGTCATTATGTTTATACCCGGTGAGCTGACTCAAAGAGATCACAAATAAAACTTTTCAAAAAAACATATGAAATCAGTTTTTTCATGCACTTAGTCGAAAATCAGAATTAAGGGTCCTGGTGTATGGATACGTCAGCTACTGCACCAACACTGGACTCCCCAAACTGAAAACCACACTCATAACACTGAACACTATTACTTCAAAGAAATGATCATAGTCCTAGTCCTTCGGTAGAACCGAACTACTCTAATACCAATTTTTCATGAATCATCCCCTAGGGCCCATGCCTTGACTACCTCATGCCCGCCTTCCATATGAAAAGGGATAGCGACAAGTAATAAAATGAGTGTTCTGTAAAATGGGAAGGCGATGCCTTTATAAACTATAAACTCACACAAAAAAAACACACAACTAGTTACAAGCACAAAGTAAACTATATAGTAAACAGGGTGTGTACAGAAAGTAAAGGGGCCAAAATACAAGCCCAACTGGAAAGTAAAAAAAACTGGAAAGTACATTTAAAACTGAGTACATATCCTGTGAACACATCCCAAGGATCCTACCTGAAGGGTAGGTACAGCTCTCAAACAATCGTCTCTGCGGATCACCTTGTCAAAGGTCCACCTTTGAGCAGTCTCCAGTCCAGGTACCCTCATCCTCAGTCAGCGCTGTCCATCGTCTACATCAGACACAACAAGGTGTGGCTGTAGCCCATACAGGGGTAAGTATAACAATACTCAATATGGACCCTGATACCCCTAAAGGTTTCTCTAATCCAGGAAGGATAAACCACAAAACATAGAAACACATGTCATCCCTACTTAGGTATATGCCCATACATATACATAAGTTATTAGAATATACCCACCTCACACAAGAGGGAAGAATACCACACAGGTAATACCACAAAGATAAAGTACCACACAAGTATACCGTGATGATATAAGACTCATATCAAACTAGGTATACAACTCTAAGTAACATGATTATGATGCTGACCCACACAGGATTGATATGAAAGCTGATAGCCGGCCACATGTTTCTCTAGGGATAATAATAAGTAACATCCCTAGTAACAATGTTGAACACTTTGGTTGTTGGAGAACTCCTCCTCAATGGAGTATAGTGGACCTTCCGCATCACATAGAGGCGCTTCCCACAATCCTTGGTCTGCTACGGTACCCCTTCTATCGAGTACTGTGGGTCTGCTGCGTCACATAGTGGTGCTCCCCATCGTGGGTCTACCACGTCAAATAGAGGTGTTCCCCTTCGTGGCCTGCTAAGGTACTCCTCCTATCGAGTACCATGGTTCTGCCGCATCACACAGAGAATCTCCCCACCGTGGGTCTACCGTTTCACACAGAGGCGTTCCCACTGGGCCTATCGAGTCACTCTGAGTCGAAACGGTCAGCAGTCGACAAGCCTCAGCCAGTCGCAGGGTTCTGTATGTAGCGTGCTTTGGAGAACATCTCCCTAAGCCATCAGTCATACCTTAACCTCCCTAATGTCCAAAGAGGAAGTATCCTAAAGGATCGTCACGTCATAAGGGACCCAACGAAATAGACGGCGCATCAATCAGATGCTCGATCTATAAGTTATTAGCGTTTCCACTCCGAGGGCCCGGTTGGATTCGGGGTCTGATCCAACCCGACCATTCTCCAAACTTATCCAAAACTCAAGTGGAGTATACCATAAAGACCGTCTCAATCCAAGGATTATGGTGTCATATATGGTTCATCAAAAAAGATCCTCAGTTCTCATGTTAATATCAAAAAGTCAAAACTGGGTCTGGACGGGCTTGGATCCGGCCCGGATGGCCTGGGCCTTAGCGGGCCCGGCCCACTGGGCCGTGGTCCAGCCCAACCCGCATAGGGGTAGCCCAGACTAATGGCGCGGCCTGTTGGCGTGGCCTGTTGGCACGGCCCGGTCGTGCAGTTCACCAGAGATAGCGCCAAGGGGGGGAGCATCCCCCTTCCATTTATAATGGAAACAAGCAGTTCCTTTAGGCACTGCCAAGTCACCACGGGACCCAAGCGGGTCCTACCAAACTTCAACGGTCGGCCGGTACTCCTCCCAGCGGTGCGGTCATGCGCCACTTCTCCATCGAAGCTGGCACGACTGGCCGATCTTCGACCTCTGTTGTGGCCTCCTACTCCACCGGTGGCATAGACGCGCGCTGCCGCTCTGCCACGCGGTCTGCCAGATGCCGGCCGCCACCCTGCCCCACTACCGCCGACGAGCCGCGACTTCCTCATAATTCAGCAGCGCGGGCATGAGCCACCCTTCATTCCTCATGTCCGGCCGGGTGTCTGCCACCTCCTTCTTCCACGATCCACCGCAACTGCATTCCAATCCCGAAAAAATATGTCATTCAAATATTCATGATCCTCGTATTGAGGGATCTGCTTCCATATGTTTTGCTCTAAAAAAATTGGTGTTTCAAGCATCATTAAATATTTGGCATTGATTAAACCACGAAGAACATGCGAAGAACAAAAGAAAAAGGTGTAATGTTTAAGTGTAGGATGATGGAAATGTTAGTTTGGCCACTATCGTTGTCAAAGCAGAATATTAGGAATCAATAAAAATAGATTTATTCATTATCAATTTAAAACCCCTACCTCGATTTTTCGTTTGAGGTGGTGTAAATAAGAAGATGAAATTGTCAAATATTGACGTCAGCGTTCGTCACTCCCGCAAGATACTCAATGGTCAGTTCCTCATTCTTTGATTCTGGAAGTCGTTCCTCATTGGAGGAACTTCTTTGTTGGAGAATGATCTTCCCAACTCTCTATAAATCTCTCCCCTTCTTTTCCAATCCTATTCCCATGATAGGTGAGGTTCCAAATAAATAATCTTATGTTTATTTATTTATCAAAAGGAGTTGGCAAATTAATTTGAGGGAAAGCAAGAGTTTCCTCCCATTAAATTAGGGTTTTGGGTGGTCCCCACCCCCATGAATTCAATTGAGAGGTTTCCAAGGGTCTCTCACATTAAAGAAGAGAGTTCAGGTGGTCCCCACCACCTTGAATTCAATTTGGAGATTTCATTATAATAAAATAAAACTTGTTTGTTTTACTTTATTATATTATTTTAACTCTCCCCTGAAAACATGAAAACTAATTTTCACCCTTGACCTTCTGCGGTCAAGGTGAAGGTCTCCTCAAGCGAATGTCGGCATTGCAAGTTCAAGAATGTCCTCATATTTCAATTCCATGCACCTATTAAAAAGTTACAAAAACCCACTCGCATTTTTACTGAACGTATTTGAAAAAAATTTCAGACATTTATTCCGGGAAAACCGGGCCTCAAAATCAAGCACCATCAATTTTCACATAATTTTAATCATTTCATTTAATTAAAAAAACTTACATGAAAAAATACGGTTCGTTACATTTAATTTTTAATTTTTTGGTGGATAGGGAGAGAGAAGTGTTATGGTTCGGTGTGGTGATCATCCACTACTCCTTTGCATGACTCTTAAACTCATTCTTTCCTCTACCAAATCATCAATTATCTCCCTTTCCTTGATCATTCTCTTCATCCTATGGATTTGAGTATATTGTTTTGATAAAATTAAATATGATGTAAATGGGTTTTAGAAGGTTTCATGATATCAATTGGGGATTGTTCATCGCTATTGACTATTGGAGGAGGTGAGGTTTGGTGTGTTGATGAGATCTACTAGGCATGTTAAATTTCACACACAATGTAGGGGATAGTAGTCTATATATGATGGGATAAACAATCAAATAGAATTTAGACAATAATGTGGAATAATTAAGGATCCCATGTATCTTACCCAAGGACAAAATTATTTCTTTCTAATTGTATTCATTATTTCTATATTTCATCTACATGTTTATTTATTCATTTTATAATAAATACCAATATCTACTCTACATTCATAAATAGAATGCACAAAATTATAATAAGTGAATTAGGAATAGTTAATGATTAAATTAAAATGTATCTCAACAGATATGATCATTTCCAACAACTATGTTTAACTAGGAAATAAAAATAAGTGTGTTTTCCACACTCCATGACCTATGTGTGTAAAAAATTTGTGTTATTGTTGGGGATCCAAGAAGTATTTTATTCAATATTTATTTTTCACATTTTGTAAATAAATTAGTCATTTTTTTCATAGAAAATAAAATACAACTAAAAAAATCTATTCCCATTATTATGCCTGAACGAACCACTCTTAGGAAAAAGAACAAAAAAAGACTAGGTGAAAGTAATTAAATTAAAAATACCAGAGATGAGGAACTTAGTGAAATGGATTACTGAATATATCCATGCATCTCAAGATAAACAATTAGATAAATAACTAGAACCACTAGGGGAATAAGTAACCTAATTAAATCTTCAAATTTAATAACCTAAGGATTCCTTGAATGAATTAAAATATTTTCCATTCGACCTTTCCCAAAAATTAATATAATAGGTCTTTGATGAATGTGTTCCAATTGATATACTTACGGGAGATTAAAATTATTTTGATGAGTATTGATCTGATTTTATATAACTTTAAAAGGTAATTGATTTTCTCGTTCATGAAAATGAAAAATCAACACCTCCATACATCTCTATTTATTTGTATGAAGTTTATCAATATGAACTTGCTGATATTCAGTTCTCGATGGTCTTTCCTAGATATATCAACCTCTAAAATGATTTAATTGAAGTAGAATATTTCTATATTGATATATTTTGATTTAATTAAGTTAAAATGATACTCTCACTATCTTTAACCATTATAAAATTGTGGATGTATTAGATTCAAATGAGCAGTCCTTGGATAAAGGTAATAAAGTGGACCAGGTTGGGGTCAAAGTAAAGGAGGAGGACCCATCCATTTGGTTTCCCCCATTATATTAGTTTTACTACAATACAATAGTGATTAAACTACTATAATTTATCCATGGGTTCTTATAAAATGTGTTTAATGGGATTCACATTGGAAATAAAATAATAGGTGGTTCATGAGAAAGAAACCATGCCCACCTTTAGATTAAGAGTGACCAACTACAACTGCCTGACTAAGGGTAGTAAAAACCTATAAACTTTTTGGCAGTTTTATGTAATGTATATCAACTTTTCTCATCTAGTTTTTATATATTTTTTTATTTCAATAAATTTTTTATGTTTTTTTATTTAATTCTTATAGGTTTAATTTTTTAGCTTGTAAGAGCTTAACTCAACGATGTCACTAAATAATAAACTCAGGTTGTATCTTTCCAACCCTTTTTTTCTAGACATATCTTTCTAAACTCTATTTCATCTTAAATATAAGGTTTCTTTATTATAAGTGTTGTGGGTGTAATCATTATTTTATTTATTATTTATCTGATTAATTTTTTTCTTTTTCTTTTAATAAAATTTTAATATTTTTTATTCATTATGATTTTTGTTATGTTTTTATATTCGAAATCAATTATTTAAATGATCTAAATATTAAAAAAAATACCATGATTGTTTTTTAGATTTCATTAACTTATATTTTTCTAAAATTATATTAATTTTTATTGAGTTTTTTCAATATTTTTATGGACATTTTGGTTTTAGAACTAGGAAACGGTTTATGAATGGAAGAAGAATTAGTGAAATTAAAATTATAATATTAGGAAACTAGAATGTTGAACTCTTTGTTGAGTAACATCCCCATTATGAAAAATAACACCTCTTGTATACAACTAAAACTACATTAATATATGTCCTGTTAAAATAGAGTTAAATGGGAAATTTTATCCCACGTGAATTTCTAATACATTATAGAACTTAAAAGAAAAAGAAAAACCCAAAAATACCAAAACCCCCCAAAAAATAAAGCTCCTAATTTTTTCAAAAATTAATATATTTTAGTGATAGTAATATTGAATTCTAGATGAAAAAGTGGGAAATTGACTAATAACAACATCATTTTTTTGATCAAGGAAGTGGGAAATGGATATTTTGTTTGAGGAGCTTGGGAAAGTGGAATTTATTATAGTTCTTCTTGTTAAAATATTAATCCAACTAAATTTTATTCTATTTACAATACTAGAATTTGAAATTTGGATTAAATTATATTTGGGTATTGGATTGGAATTTTATTGGAGGAATTATATTTTAAATGATGAATGAATCATTATTTCTATTCTTTTATAGTTTTTGTGTTTGAAACTAGGTAGGATAATCTTTTTTATTAGCAGAATTCTATAAATTTACCTTGAGTTCAGTGCTTAAATATGGGAGAATTTATAGATATTATAATTTATATATTTTTATTATTAATTAATATTTTTTAATACCTCTAATGTGATATTGTATGGTAAATTTTCATGAGTTTGGGTTTCAGTAGTAAAATGAGAATAGTTGAAAAAATGGCCTAATTTTATATTTTTTATTATTTTCATTAGGTTTGATATATTGGTGATAAATTTTTATCTATTGATCCAAGTTGAAAAATTATTCTTTTTTGTAAAAATATATGTATTGGTATTAAATTTATTCATTTGGACCCAAAGGTTATTTATAATGTATAAAGCCAAAATAATTCATGAAAATTATAAAAAAATTTCAAATATAGATCTAAACAACCTTCAATAAACAAATCATAACTCAGGATACCGAACTCTAAATTAGGTTGTTTCAGTTTTTAGTGAGATATAACTTATAATACCACTTGATAATTAAATTTCATTGAATAAATCTATCATTAAGGCATCCTTTGCATGCATCCAAGTGGAGGAAATTCAATAGTCTCTTAATCTATAAGAATTACATGTTATAAATTGAAATATATGATTTTATAAACATGTCAAAAAGGCATTAAATTTTGACGGAAAAAATCAATAAATTTTTTAAAAACTTTCAAGAAAACACCCTATCGTGATTAATTCATTTATTTTTTCAAAACCCCTCAAACATTTAGAGGACCTTTTTTCCAATATCAACCACCCCTATCCATATAAATTTATAATCAAACACATTTAAATGGGTTGTGCATTTAAGTTAGTCATATTCCATTAATAAGTAGGGGTTAATATGTTTTAATATTATTATAATGTTTTAATATATTAGTCTTATTTTTCTATCATTATTTATTTTCACTTTTATATCTTCCAATATACCTATTTAATATTAAACGTGTTTATTAACTAAACCTAGGATTCTCTTTAAAAATGGTTCTCATTGTTCCTTAATTATTACTCCTTAATTATTCATTTTTTGTATTTGTTTTTTTTTGAGGTAGATATAAGTGATATTGGTTGGTGTGGAAATCTTCAATCACTCATTTGAATGACTCTAAAACTCATTCCATTCTCTAAAAAATAATCAATTACATCCATTATCTCAAGAATGATCTTTATATTTCAGAGTTGAAAATGTTCCCGGGATAAAATGAAATATGATGGTGAAGATACTTGGGAGTTATCATTCTCTCCATTGATGTGGGTTCATCATTATTTACAAATTAGAGGTGATAAGGTTTGGTGTGACCAAGAGATATCCTAGGCTTGCTAAAATTCACACTAAAACCAGGGAGTATTAGTACATGTTTGATGGTATTGACTATCAAATAGAATTTAGACAAAAATGATGAATAATAAAGTAACCCATATAGCCAATAATAGGATTAATTTATTTCTTTATAACAACATTCATTTTTCATGCATTGTATCTGTATTTTTATTTTCTGTTTTCCATTCCATAATCAAAATTTAATATTACTTATATTGTATTAACAAGAAAACAAATATAATAAGTGAATTACGAATAGTAATTTATTCACAAAAAAATTCTCCCAAGTATAGAAAACCCTATTCATCCACTTTTCATTACTAGGAAATAAAAAAAAATTCATTTTATACACCTTACAAAAGGTGTGCATCAAACCATATAAGGTTGGTATTAGTGTAGAAGTGAGTATTCTTTCCAGCTCTGTAAATGATTCCTCAAATAGATCATTCCACTAGAATTTTACCCTTTCATTTTTATATACATCATTACAATTTTTAATTATTTGAAACATTGAATGGATTTGAGATAATAATCCATAAGTCAGTAAAAGCTCCCAATGTCAAATACAATCTTGTGAATCACCCAAGAAACCACTTCCTTAATCATCTTAATTACCACTAAGAATCTATAATTAGATATAACATGTCTTAAAAATATAATCTCATAAATCCAAATTTGATACTTTAAGTGCAGTATATATATCTAATTATATCGTAGTGTACTAAATACTACCTCCAAATACCTCTCATTCTCTTCTTGTGATTGGGAGTGCATAAATATATTGTTTATAAACACTGCCCTAATTGATTAAAAATTTTTATATAATTTTTGGAACCAGAGAACGCATCCAAATTTTTTTTCCAAATTCTTACATACAAGATCAAAGATCGTAGACCGTTTTTCAAGCTTCAATTTGATAGGTTTCAGGGCCTGAAAAGAGTTACAGATTAGGAGTTATGGTCATTTGAAGTTGGAATGGAAAATTGGTTTGTAGAGTCCATTCGTGATGCTCCCTTCGTGATCATGGAGCAGAGGAACTTAACCGGAGCCTTCTTGAGCACCACAAAGCTTAATAACAGTCGACTCCGCAGTTAATAAGAACTTTATGGAACATGACTGGATCCTCTGTGAGCGCCACGAAGCTCAATGATGGTTGACTTTATAGTTACAACGAACTTGAGGGATCATGACCAGAACCTCTGCAAGAACCGCAAAGATCAATGGCGGTTAGCTCTACGATTATGAGAAACTTGATGGAATCCCCTCAAGTTGTTGAGAAATATTTTCTTCGTGGCGTGAATTTGTGCTTCGCGGCATGAAATTGTGCTTCACATCATGCTCTTCTAACCTCCATCACCTATAAATACCCGGATCACCCCTTTCATACAATGGTCCTATGGCCCCTTCGGTTGCTGATCTCCCATTTCGTGGAGCTCCCCATCTCTATGAAGTGATACCCTATGCAAAGGGCTTTGTGAGAGACTTTTCTCAGTGAGATTATTTGCTATCTGAGAGGATTTTCTCTGCGATATTATTTCATCCGCGATAAACTTTTCTCTATGAGACTCCATGCTCCACAAGAAGCTTTCCTTCGCGAAGCTGCTCATCTAGTCCATGCTCTGCGAGAAACATTCATTCGCGAAGCAACTCTGCGATTCCATGGTCTACGATAAGCTTTCCTTCGCGAAGCTACTCTGTGAGTCCACGCTTCGCGAGAAGATCTCCTTCACGGAGCTGCTTTGCGAGACCCCATGCTCTACGATAAGCTTTCTTCCGCGAAGCTCATTCACGAAGACCTATCTTTTCCAAAGCTCCTACCTTCACGCCCACCGGTCTATACCGCAAGGGGCTGCGCCCCCGCACCCCCACTCGATCTCACTGTGGGGATGCGGTCTCGCCCCTCAAGGTTGATCCCTTCTCTTCCATCGCTAACCCCCATGAAAAATGGAGAGTCACACTGCAGACGTTTTGGGTCGGGATGTCAATATTTTCCATTGTTCCCTTATACGCACCCACCATCCACTTATGAAGTACCATGATTCAAGATACTCCTCCAAACAACATAAAACACCTTGATTCGATATTCTCCTCTTGGATCATTTTCCATGTCATAAGTTGAGAGTCTCATCTTCAATTCCACAAGCACCTTCAGTTGACCATTCCTCAAGCAACTCCTACGAACCCTATCACTTGACTCCTATTCCAGGTTGAAACCGAAAAGGGTCGCCTTTGTGTAAGACCCAACACCATCCATTTCTAGGAGTCATATGCCAATAGTCTTATCTATATGACTATTAACTCTAGTACACCCTATATATCAAATATAATATGCCACTTGTTCCATATAAGAGATTCCTTATGCACCAAGAATAAGATGCCAATAGTACTCTCTACATGACTATAAACTATAGAACAAACTATATATCAAATATAGGATCCCTCTTGTTCCATACAAGAGATTCCTTATACACCAAGAATATGATGCCAACAGTCCTTCCTACAAGATTATAAACTGTAGTACACCCTATGTGCCAAACATAGGCTGCCTCTTGCTCCAAACGAGAGACGCCTTATGCTCCAGGAATAAGATTCCAATAGTTCTCTCTGTATGACTATAAACTGTAGCATTCCATATTATTCAATAATTGGATTATTTTTATTCCAAATAAGATATCCCTTATGTGATAAGCATAAGATACCTCATGCCATGGTTATAATAGCATAATTTCAAGAGCATTGGGAATTGTTTGAGCATTCCATCACTCCACCTCATGCTTCGTGTGTCCTTCTTTTGGATAATCATCCTCTTTCATGTCTGAAGGGACCCCCTAATGGCCTGGTCCCATGCTGCCTCATCTCACCTACTATTTTGGGCCAATGCCCCAAAAGTCTTTGGACAAAAATTTGAGTCAGGTCCAATGTTTCGAAAAGGGTCAGCAGTAGACCCCCATTTGTTTGTTCCCATTTTAGGCTAATGCGACATGGATTCTGTGTTCCGAACACATTCAATGGTTGTCCACCGTCTTCATTCCACCCTCACTGCGTTCTGAATGTTGGGTATGTGATTCACGCTTTTCATATCCCTTTTTACGGACCGATTCCAATGCCAATGGAATTATCCCTCTTGTGCACTAGCGCATACGTGAAGGCCTCAACCCACCCTTGGGTTGGGATTTCCACATAGCCAGACATGAGGAATACATTATGGGAAACTTCCTTTTATAATCCCCATCCATTGTTGCCGATCCATAGGGGCACCCAGGCAGCTTCCATGCATAAGCCCACTCACCATTACTGATCCATAGCAGCACCCGATCTACTTCCTTACGTAAGCCCCATTCACTATTGCCACTCCATGGCGGCACCCGGGCTGTTTCCTGGCGTAATTACCATTCACCATTATCGATCCATACCGGCACCCGGGCATGTTTCTTGCATAATCCCAATTCACCATTTTCTAACCATAGCGGCACCCGGGCAACTTCCTTGGGTAAGCCACATTCACTATTGTCGCTCCATAGTAGCACCCAGGCAGCTTCCTTGCGTAAGCCCCATTCACCATTGCTGCTCTATAGCGGCACCTGGGCAGCTTCCTTGCATAAGCCTCATTCACCATTGCTTCTCCATAGTGGCACCTGAGCAGGATCCTTGCGTAAGCCCCATTCACCACCCTTGAGGGATGCACCTTTGCGCCATGATCGTCCGGTCATTGTTGCCTCTTATTCCTCACACCAAGCACGACTCACGCAGTATCAGAGTAAGCATCGACCATGACATCCTCTCAGGGCATCCTAGAGTGTAAGCCCCAAACACCATCTGGAACTACGTAGACTTTGATCCTTTCCAGGGAATGGTACGTAGGAAGCATCCCTGAGGTTCAAGCCCAACAACCATTCATCCCGACCCCCTTCATGTCGGTGCACCAAACCATCTCGAACTATGTGGAATTTGATCCTTTCTAGGGAATGGTACGTAGGAAGCCTCTCGAAGGTTCAAACCCAACAAACATTGGTCCCGAACCCCTTCATGTCGGGGCTCCAAACCATTACGAACTACATGGACTTAGATCCTTTCCAAGGCAAGGTATGTAGGAAGCCTCCCTATGGTTCAAGCCCACCATCCATTGGTCCCAATCCTCTTCACATCAGTTCACCAACACCTCTATCTGAACTATGCAGACTTTGATTCCTTCTAAGGAAAGATATGTAGGAATCCTCCCTAGGGTTCAAGCCCAACAACCATTGGTCACGAACCCCTTCATGTCGGTTCCCACCATTCCAAACAACGTGGAATTTGATCCATGCCATGGCAGGGAATGTCGGAAGCCTCCCTGAGGTTCAAGCCCACCATCCATTGGTCCTGATCATCTTCACATTGGTTCACCAACAACTCTATCCTATACTACATGGAATTTGATCCTCACCAAGGAAAGAGACATAAAAACCTCATAGAGGTTCAAGCCCAACACCCATCTGTCGCGACTACATCATGTCGTTCCACCCCCATCCCACGTGAAATTAAACTGTACACCCATTTTGTCCTGCATGACACTAAACTGTCCCACATTTAGTGGTAAGTCATTGTCAACCCCATTCAGTGGAAAGCCACTGTCAACCACATACAGTGGTAAGCCGTTGAAGTCACCCAATCAACGGTAATCCATTGAAGTACCCAATCGATGGTAAGTCATATTCAGATGAACAACATGGCCTTTGATTACCTGCTATGGGGATACATAGGAATCCTCTCTAAGGTTCAATCCCATCACTCATGTCTCATCCGGATCTCTCCCTCGAGCCTATGTGTTTCGTGAAGGTCATTCCCAAACTCGAGGTTCCACTTCCTCTAGGTCCCATCCATGCATCCATTCTCATGGGTCACCTCCTCAGGTGTCCTATTGACTCATTGAACTACGCAGACATTGATTCCCTATCACGGAGATATGCATGATGTCTCTTTAAGGCACAATCCGAACACTAAAATCACTTTCATGATAGTTCCATCTCATTCCCCCTCTAATTCATTCAACTCTCCATGGTCCATCTTGATTATTACTCAGGACGCCACATCCTGGTGGAATCATGCCATTTCCTTGGGCAGCTGTCCATGCATAAGCCCCACACAATCCAAAATCATTCCATAATGTGTGTCTCTCTTACGATGGGCTGCTTTCCATGCGTAAGCCCCAACATGTCACCGGGTCATTTTCCTTTGTGTAAACCCCGATTCATCACCACATCAAAATATGTGGGTTATGATCCCTATCATCTACATAGGGTACGTAGGAAACCTCCACAAGGTTCAATCCTAGACAATGGATAACCTTGGTGCCCCCATTTTGGGGTTCACTCTCCCTGATCCGCACTCAGTGGTGTTCAGATCAACCATTACGGTGTGACATCTTCCCTCCATGGGACACACCACCATTGTAACATCTGATATTTTTATGAGAAATTTATTGTTGTTATATACATCATAAAAGGAATCATTCACTACACACAATAGTGGCTTGTCTTTCTTTACAGGAAATCACGACCTTCCTCGATAGATTGCGTCGTACGCAAAACTGAGTTTCACTTAACAACGATATACTATTAAAATATTATTAAAAATAGTCGTTATGAATAGTAATACACACTTTTTGAAATTTTGTAAATTTTATCTTTAAAAATGGATTTCATTTTTGGATTCGGAATATCGAAATTATCCTAGGGTGAAATTTTGGTATTTTTCTGAAAACATTCAATTTTTGATGAATAGTGAAAACACTTGGTTACTATTTAAAAACTAACTTTTTATTAAATAATTATTTATTTTATTTAAATTTATTTTAGGTCAAAATCGATTCATAATACCTATATAAGTTCAAAGTAATTCATTGGAGTCATTTTATAATAATTTTAGATATATAAAAATTTTATTGAACTTTTCACCGCCTTTTACCCACCTCCTAGGAGAATTCGCAAATTCAAATAAAACATAATTTTACTAATTATGTGAGTAGAATTTCGAAAATCTAAGAGACACGGTTAATATCAATGACTAAAATGTGGTTGAATGAGATGAAAATAATTTTTGGTGAATAGTAACTTTTTACTTTTTTTCCACAGTTAAAAGTAAATAGGGTAATTAAGGGTAAAAATGATATTATTATTACCCTAACACATGTCCTAATTCTATTGGATAAGTTTAATTAGACCCAAAACAACCTTAGGAATAAAATAAGACCATTTAGGTCCACTTGGATTAGATTAGGTCATTTAATATTATTTTATTTAAAGAATAGTTAAAATAGTTAAAATCAATGTTTAATAAGTAAATAATTTTAAAATAAGGTTATACATAAGATAAATTATATTATAAATATTCATTAGGAAGATAAAAAAATTTCCTACATAATAGTATTTTATTTATAAATTTTAGACATAAAATAATTTAATTTATTTATGACACAATGATGATGCAGTAATTATCCTATTAATGAAATATTAACATAATTGATGTTATAAATACTCAAATAAATGAAATTTGAGACTTTTTATGAATTACACTAATTTTATAGGTTAATAGGACATGTTATTATTTATTTAATTAACTTTTTTTGAACTAATAATTCTTGTATGATTTTCACAAAAATCAATTACCAAATAGTGTCAAAATTGACATAAAATAGTTTTTAAAACAAATATTATATTATTTGTTGTTATTATATTCCTAAAAATCTAAGGATCGGAAAAATGACTTAGATAAGGTTATATATATTAATATTAAACAACTTGGGGTTCTTTTGGCTTGTTATAGTAAGTTTATTAACCTTATAGTGTAAGAAAACAAAAAGACGCGGTAAAAGTTAAATTATTTAACTTAGAGTTAAATCTAAATGACAATGATAAAATAGAAACCTAAACTTGTCTAAATTATATTGGATGAGATTATTTAGACCCATCCCCACCTTAGCTTATAAATAAGTCAATTTGGAGCTATTAAAAACTAAATATGTCTTTATAATAAAATAATATTTTAAGTTTTCCTAAGGAGCCCCTCTCCTCCCTTATAAAAGGTCACCTCCTCCCTCTCTTCCTCACACCACATTGAGCCTTCAGGCTCGGCCAAACCATGACAATTTCTCTTCTACACTTCCCTATAAAAATCCTAGGGGTCATGGACTTCTTCAAAGACCATGTTTAGTGCCCTAGTAGGGGGTCTCAAAGAGGTGCTTCAAAGAAAAGGTAATGTTTGTTACCGATTTTTTCAACTTTATTTCTTATTCCACTTATTCCTCATTAGGTGTTTCATTATGAAGTAATAACATCAGTATCAATAATATACTGATATGTTATTACATGTATGAAACAACCCTATTTCACCATCTATATATCCTACGGAAAACGAAATCATCGTGCATGCGTACGTACGGAATACCGTCTCCACGTCGTGGTGTAATCGGTTTTCCACCCCCACCATACTTGGATGGGTATAATGGTGTAAATGAAAAATATATATGATTATTTTTAAAGTTATATTGATTCTGAAATAGTATACATACACTTCAATACAATTCAATGATCATGGGAACAATATCATCGCTCGTGTGTACGTATGGCCTACCGTCTCCACGATGTGATGCGACTCGTTTTACATGATCTTCAATTCTTAATGATTATATAAATGAATTGAATGAATAAATATGATATATATTACACTAATACCATTTTGAAAATAAGTTATCTATAACCTAAAGATCAGAATAAGAATTTATTCAACAAATAACGCATAAGAACAAAAGGTAATAAACATTCGAATAACAAGTAGTAATGAAATGTTACTAATAAGAAGCTAAGAATATGACCATATATGATATCATAGAAATGCGTACGATACTGGAATAAGTCAATGACATTATTTAAATCATTATACAGGAGTTTTGGACACTTACGAAGCAAATCAGACCTAAGGTAAGGGAAAATATCACAATCTCATTTTTATCTGAGATTGTTTGTACTTCAGAATTTACGGGGGAATATTTATCATCCAAATCCATGTTTATTCATTATGTAATATTATTTCTATCCTATTACAATTGTTTAAATCCAATTTTACCCTTCGTTCAGTTTTTAGTAAAAGATATGAAAGGAATCTTTTGTCGTTTTTCGTACGAGGTACTTTTTGACTTTTCCGACCAAAGTACGAGAAGAATGTTTTTTAACTTATACAGCATGAATGAATTTTTATGATTTAAGAGAACATTATTTACATGAAGCTTAATTTACATGTTTTCATGTTTATTTTTATTCAACTTTTTTTAGTTTAAAATTATATGACATTTTAAGAAAGGAAAATGTTTTTGAAGTAGAAATGATATTTTCTTCTAGAATGGAGTTCAAGCATTTTATCAAAATTATTTTCCATATAAGATAATATTGGGTTCTATTTCTATCCCTATTTTTACATTGATTTGATTACTCTGTTATGGAATTAATTTTATGATGTCCTTTTATCTTATTTGTATTTTGTTATGATGGCATGATGTTTAAGAATCCCATTTGTATTACATGGGTTATGCTATGATGTATGATTTATGATTTTGTGGCACACATAATAATTGTATAATTATGAGATGGGTGGGACCTATATCTACCTACAATTAATTGGGTAATGATTTATATCTCATGAGATAGACATGGCTGGAACGGCAGGTTAAACCGGTTCAGTGAAACATGACTGAAACGAGGAGTGGACTCGGTTCAGAAATAGACTTTGTCCTCTAAGATAGTCTTGGAGATGAGTCTTGACTACTAAGAAATGATTTTCTATGATTATGTGTGTATGCCACTAAGTTTCATGTTTTATGTTATGATAATTGGGATTACATTTCACTACTATGATTTATCCCATGTTATGAAATTTTGATCTCTTTTGTAGGTTAAGATTTCCAAAATGTTATGTTCTTATGAATAAGATGTGATTGATATTTCTTTTGTTTACCCTTACTGAGAATTTGAGCTCACCATTTTGTATGTTTTCATTCCCCATGTCAGGAAGATATTTATGAAGTAGGATATGCCAAAAGGGACTCTAGATATGATGAAATAAACGGGAGACAACGTAGATGCTTTATGAACCAGTTGTTTATGTTTCCCAGTTTCTAAATACACTATGCCTATACAGTCCTTACATGGTTTTGTTATATGTTGTAATAAGTGTAATTAAATTTTGATGTATTAACAATGTATTTAAAGTATGGGTCGTTATAGTTGGTATTAGAGGAAAGGTATAGTCAACCTTTGGAAACTAGGATGTGAAAGCCTTATTAAGAACCCTAAGCATAAGTCTAAGCATAGAACACAATCTTAGTGTTTTAAAAATGTCCATGAACAACCTATGATAAGACCTTAAGTATGAAATTTTATTCTTGATTTTGTGGTTTTCCTATTATAATTAGTGTTTCTCACACTATTCTTCTTTGTTTTAGTCAATGGCTAGAACCTGAAGAAACTGTTTTAATGCGGAATGTGATGGGAAATGCTATGATTTTCCCCCTGAACAACCAAACGTTATGGGAGTTGGAATGAAAAATCTTGTAGCAATGCTCACATAACTTTCTCAAGCTATGAATCATGCAGGACTTCCAAATGAGAAAAGGAAGGAGAAACAGTCTGTTGAATCCTTCATGAGGCAGCGTCCACCCTCATTCAGCGGGTCTGCTGATCCATTAGTTGCTGAATAATGGATCAGTACTACTAAAAAGATATCTTCAGTTCTTCAATGTTCTGAACTTGACAAAGTCATCTTATCAGTGTATCGTTTGGAAGGTGATGCTGATCAATGGTGGAATCTTATCAAGAATACGAGGCAAAGAGATGAAATTGAGTCCATGGAATGGGACAAGTTAAAGAACTTATTTTTCAATAAGTATTCCCCTAATATTCTTCGAACAATGATGGAGAATGAGTTTCTTGAACTAAAGCAAAAGGATGATGAATCTGTTGGCACCTACGAAGAAAATTTTACAAGACTTGCAAGGTACGCTTCTAGGATTATTATCCCACCTGAGAGTAAGATTGATCGATTCTTTAGTGGTTTAAAACCAAGTCTTCGAAGGGCATTAGCCATAAGGGACTTCAATAGCTACGAGGAAATCGTTCGATGTTCTCTCAAAGTTGAGATGGAGATTGGAGTAACCCATGAGTCATATGGGTTTGATAAGAAGAGGAAAGTGGAATTCAAAGGAAAATCTAAAGAGCACACTGAAAATAAGATGATTTTTTCATTATGCTCAAAGTGTTGAAAAAAACATGGAGGGATATTTATTAAAGGGAAAATTAAATGTTTCAAATGTGGAAAAGAAGGTCATCGGGAATTTGAATGCCGCAATGATGGGAAGAAGATGTCTAGTGATGCGAACCAAGAAATGGATACACAGAGTGCACCTCATACACTTCAATGTTCCAAGGGCAAGTAAATGGGGATTTATGCTAATCAATGCCCTAATCCAAGGGTTGTTGATAATGATCGACGTCAAAAAACTCCTAAGGATAAAGACAAAGGAAAGTCACATGCAATTTCTATCAGTGATGTGGAGTATGATAACGAAGTGGTGAAAGGTACACTTATCATCCACTCTAAAGTAGGAAATGTTTTATTTGATTCTGGATCCACCCACTCTATTATTTCTAAAGAATTTTCTAAGGGTATCTCTGTATTACCTCAACAATTAGATGTTGAGTTAGCTGTGACAACCCCTAATGTCACAACAGTCGCATCAAAAGTTGATAATATTTCTCCGATTGAAGTTTGTGGGAAAGTGGTTCCTACAAATCTTGTGATCCTTCCTATAGTGCAAATTGATTTGATTCTTGGCATGGATTGGATTTCTTTATATAGAGTTCATATCAATTTCCAAAGAAGGGAAGTCACATTTCATATTCCAGATCAATCTATAATCGTCTATCGATGCAAGGATGAACATAACCTTCCAGTGGAAATTTATTCCATCTTATGGGTCTTGATTCCACTAAATGAAGGTTATTTATCTCAAATGGTTGTATAGAAACTCATGATTAAGAATATGCCCATTGTACGAGAGTTTGATGATGTCTTTCCAGAGGAATTATCAGGTCTTCCACCAAATCGTGAAGTTGAGTTTTCAATAGAACTAGTACTGGGTTCTTTACCTATTTCAAAGGCACCTTATAGAATGGCCCCAATTGAGTGGCAGGAATTGAAGAAGAAACTCCAAGAGAATCTCGATAAAGGACTCATACGCCCTAGTGTGTCACCTTGGGGATCACCTGTTCTGTTTATTAAGAAGAAATATGGATCAATGAGACTCTGCATTGATTATCAAGAACATAACAAGATCACGATCAAGAAGAAATATCCTCTCTCGCGCATTGATGACTTATTTGACCAACTACGTGGAGCACAATACTTTTCCAAGATTGATCTTCATTCAGGGTATCATCAATTAAGGTTCAAAAGGGAGGATATACCAATGACAGCATTCCGTACAAGGTATAGACACTATGAATTTATAGTGATTCCATTTGGTCTTACTAATGCCCCTTCTATCTTCATGGATATGATGAATAGAGTCTATAGAGACTATCTTGATCAGTTTTTTGTAGTCTTTATAGACGATATTCTTGTCTATTCAAAGAGAAAGGAAGAACATGAAGATCAGTTGAGAATTGTGATGAAGACCCTGAGAAAGGAGAAGCTCTATGCCAAATTTACAAAGTGTGCAATTTGGCTTCAAAAAGTTTCATTTTTGGGTCACATAATCTCAAAAGAGGGGATATCTATGGATCCAGCAAAAACAAGAGGTTATCGAAAGATGGTCGACACCAACAATAGTAACTGAGATCTGAATTTTTCTTGGTTTGGCTGGATATTATCGATGTTTTGTTAAATATTTTTCATGATCATCTAACCCACTCACCAAATTGACTCGGAAAGGAGTTATGTTTTTTTGGACAGAGGAATGTGATGAGAATTTCAAGGAGTTCAAAAGAAGGTTATCCAGTGCACCTGTGCTCACACTGCCTTGTAGTGGAGAAAGGATTGTGATCTATAGTGATGCATCTAAGAAGGGATTGGGGTGTTTTCTCATGAAAAACGATATGGTGATAGCTTATGCCTAATAACAGTTGAAAATCTAGGGGAAAAATTACCCAACTCATGATTTGGAGTTAGCTATGGTAATCTTTTCATTTAAGATTTGGAGTTAGCTGTGGAAATCTTTGCATTAAAGATATATAGGCATTATCTTTATGGAGAAAGGTATGATATTTATACTGATCATAATAGTTTAAAGTATGTTTTCACACAAAAGGAGATGAATATGCACCAAAGAAGATGGTTGGAGCTGATTAAGGATTACGACTACTCAATTCATTACCACCTAGGGAAATCAAACAAGGTGGCAGACGCATTAAGTCAAAAAGACCATGCTAGATTATCCATGATGAGGATAAAAAAAGATCCAAAATTTATGGATTTACAAAGGATGGATCTTGGAATTATTATTTAAGGGGAAACATCTTATCTTTCTCAAATGAATGTTCAACCATCTATACATGTGAAGATTAAAGAGGCATAGAAAGAAGATGTAGAGTTACAAAAGATGGTGAGAAATATTCCTGAATTCAACCTTGATTGTGATGGGATAATAAAGTTCAAGAATTGGGTTTTTGTTCCTCCCATACCAGAATTAAAGAAGGAGCTACTGGATGAGGCTCATAGTTCTTGAGTCTCTATTCATCCTGGAACCACGAAGATGTATAGGGACCTAAAAGAGTACTTCTGGTGGGATGTCATGAAAATAGATGTTGCTGAATATTTCTCTCGATGCTTGTTTTGTCAGCAAGTTAAAGCTGATAGACAGAAGATTAAGGTGATGTTACAACCATTACCCATACCCGAATAGAAATGGGAAAACATCACTGTGGACTTTGTCACTGGACTTCCTAAAACATCCAAAGGCAATAATGCTATCTGGGTCATAGTTTATCGTCTAACAAAGTCTGCACACTTCATTGCTATTATAGAGGATTTCTCTCTGGATCATCTTTCCAGGATATATGTGAAGGAAGTGGTAAGATTTCATGGAGTACCACTTTCCATTATATCTGATCGAGATCCAAAGTTTACCTCACAGTTTTGGCGAAGTCTTCAACATACTCTGGATACAGAGTTGAGTTTCAGCACTGCTTATCATCCTCAGACAGACGGTCAGTCTGAGAGGACAATTCAAACTCTAGAAGATATGTTGAGAGCTTTATCTATGGATTTAAAAGGTGTTTGGGATCAACACCTACCTTTGGTGTAATTTTATTATAATAATAGCTTTCACTCCAGTATTCAGATGGATCCTTATGAAGCTCTCTATGGAAAGAAATGCAGGACTTCAACTTGCTGGGATGAAGTTGGGGAAAGAATGCAATTACGACCTGATCTTGTTGATGAGATGGCAGAAAAGGTCTGATCTATTCAACAACACATAATAGAAGCTCAGAGTCGTCAAAAATGTTATGCCAACAACCGAAGAAATGACCTAGAGTTTGAAGTGGGTGATAAAGTGTTCTTATGAATATCTCCTTGGAAGAGAGTAATGAGATTTCGAAGGAAGGGAAAGCTGAGCCCTAGGTATATCGGTCCTTTCGAAATACTGGATCGTGTTGGGAAGGTAGCTTACTGATTGGCGCTTCCACCGAATATCTAAAAAGTTCAAGATGTGTTCCATGTATCTCTCTTGAGAAAGTACATACCTGATCCTTCACATGTTCTCAGCTCAGAAGTTGTACCACTGGAGCAAGATCTTTCTTATGAAGAACAGCCGATAGAGATTCTGGATCGTAGCAAAAATGTCCAACGGAACAAGACCACTTGATTGGTTAATTTTTTATGGGGGAACCACCAATTAGAATAAACTACATGATAGATTGAGGATATGATGAGGGAGAGGTATCCTCATCTTCTTGTAACAAAGTGATGAATTTCGAGGGCAAAATTCATTTTAAGAGGGGTAGAATGTTACATCCGAGATTTTTATGAGAAATGTATTGTTGTTATATACATCATCAAAGGAAGACTTCACTACAAACAAAACTATCTTGGCTTTCATTACACACAATTGCGACCTTTCTCGATAGCTTGTGTCGTACGCAATACCGAGTTTCACTTAACAATGATATACTATTAAAATATTATTAAAACTAGCCGTTATGAATTGTAATACTCACTTTTTGAAATTTCGTAAATTTTATCTTTCAAAATGGACTTCATTTTTGGATTCGGAATATCGAAATTATCCTAGGGTGAAATTTTGGTATTTTTTTGAAAACTTTCAATTTTTGAGGAATAGTGAAAACACTGGGTTACTATTTAAAAACCGACTTCTAATTTAAATAATTATTTATTTTATTTAAATTTATTTTATGTCAAAATTGATACATAATACATATATAAGTTCAAATTAATTCATTGGAGTCATTTTATAATAATTTTAGATTTATAAAAAATTTATTGAACTTTTCACCGTCTTTTACCCACCTCCTCGGAAAATTTGCAAATTTACATAAAACATAATTTTACCACATATGTGAGTGGAATTTCAAAACTATGAGAGAAACGGTTAATATCAAGGACTAAAATTTGGTTCAATGAGATGAAAATAATTTTTGGTGAATAGTAATTGTTTACTTTTTTTACCACTGTTAAAAGTTAATAGGGTAATTAAGGATAAAAATGATATTATTATTACCCTAACACGTGTCCTAATTATATTAGATAAGTCTAATTAGACCAAAAACAACCTTAGGAATAAAATATGACCATTTGGGTCTACTTTGATTAGATTAGGACATTTAATATTATTTTATTTAAAGAATAGTTAAAATAGTTAAAATCAAAGTTTAATAAGTAAATAATTTTTAATATAGGGTTATACATAAGATAAATTCGATTATAAATATTAATTAGGAAGCTAAAAATATTTCCTACATAATGGTATTTTATTTATAATTTTTAGACATTAAATAATTTAATATATTTATGACACAATGATGATGCAGTAATTATCCTATTAATGAAATATTAACATAATTGATTTTATAAATACTCAAATAAATTTAATTTGAGACTTTTTATGAATTAAGCTCTTTTTCTAGGTTAATATGAAATGTTATTATATATTTAATTAATTTTTCTTGAACTAATCATTCTGTTATGATTTTCACCAAAATCAATTACCAAATAGTGTCAAAATTGACATAAAATAGTTTTTAAAACAAATATTATAGTATTTGTTGTTATTTTATTCCTAAAAAACTAAGGTTCGTCCAAATGACTTAGATAAGGTTATATATATTAATAATATGCAACTTGGGGTTCTTTTGTCTTGTTATACTATGTTTACTAACCTTATAGTGTTAGAAAACAAAAAGACACGGTAAAAGTTAAATAATTTAACTTAGAGTTAAATCTAAATGATAAGGATAAAATAGAAACCTAAACTTGTCTAAATTCTATTTTATGAGAGTTTTTAGACCCATCCCCGCCTTATCTTAGAAATAAATCAATTTGGATCTATTAAAACCGAATATTACTTTATAATAAAATAATATTTTAATTTTTCCTAAGGTGCCCCTCTCCTCCTTTATAAAAGGCACCTCCTCCCTCTCATCCTCACACCACTTTGATCCTTCAATATCTGCCAAACCCTACCAATTTATCTTCTCCACTTACCTAGAAACTTCCTAGAGGTCCTGGTCTTCTTCAAAGACCAATTTTAGTGCCCTAAGAGGATGTCTCTAAGAGGCGCTTCAAAGAAGAGGTAATGTCTGTTACAGATTCTTTTGACTTTATTTCTTCTTCCACATACTATTCTTTAGTTTTTTCATTATGAAGTAATAACATAAGTATCACTAAGATACTGATATGTTATTATTAGAATGAAACAACCCTATTTCACCATCTATCCATCCTACGGAAAATGAAATCACCGTGTGTGCGTACGTACGGAATACCGTCTCCACACCGTGGTGTAATCTGTTTTCCACCACCACTATACTTGGATGGGTATAATGGTGTAAAGAATAACAATATATAATTATTTTAAATTGATATTTATTCTGAAATAGTATACATACACTTTAATACAATTCCACGATCATGGGAACGATATCATCGCTCATGCGTACGTACGGCCTACCGTCTCCATGATGTGATGCGACTCGTTTTACATGATCTTCAATGATTAATTATTATATAAATGAATTGAATTAATAAATATGATATATCTTATACTAATACCATTCTGGAAATAAGGTATCTATAACATAAATATAAGAATAAGAATTTATTCGACAGATCATGCATACGAACAAAAAGTAATAAACACCTGAATAACAAGTAGTAATGAAATATTACTAATAAGAAGCTAAGAATATGACCATATATGATATCATAGAAATGAGTATGATTATGGAAAAGGTAAATGACATTATTTAAATCATTATACAGGAGGTTTAGACACTTATAATGAAAATCAGACCTAAGGTACGGGAAAATATCACAATCTCATTTTTATCCGAGATTGTTTATACTTCAGAATTTACTGGGGAATATTTATCATACACATCCATGTTTCTTCAATATGTAATGTTATTTATATCCTTCTACAATTTTTTAAATCCAATTTTACCCTTTGTTTAGTTTTTAGTAATAGATATGAAAGGAATCTTTTGCAATTTTTCGTACGAGGTACTTTTTGACTTTTCCGGCCAAAGTACGAGAAGATTGTTTTTTTAACTTATACGGAATGAATGGATTTTTATGATTTCATTGATCATTATTTCCATGAAGATTCCTTTACAAGTTTTCAAGTTTATTTTTAATCAACTTCTTTTAGTTTAAAATAATATGTCATTTTATGAAAGTAAAATGTTTTTGAAGTAGAAAGGATATTTTCCTCAAGAACGGAGTTCAATCATTTTATCAAAATTATTTTCCATCTAAGATAATATAGGGTTAAATTTCTATCCCTATTTTTATATTGATTTGTTTATGTTATTATGGAATTAATTTTATGATGTCTTTTTATCTTATTTGGATTATGTTATGATGGCATGATGTTTAAGAATCCCATTTTTATTACATGGGTTATGCTATGATGTATGATTAATGATTTTGTGGCACAAATAAGAATGGTATCATTATGAGATGGGTGGGACCTATATATCTCACCAATGCATTGGGTAAAGATTTATATCTCATGAGATTGACATGGCTGGAACGGCAGGTTAAACTGGTTCAGTGAAACAGGACTGAAACGAGGAGTGAACTAGTTTCAGAAATGGACTTTGTCCGCTAAGATAGTCTTGGAAATGAGTCATGACTACTAAGAAATTATTTTCTATGATTATGTGTGTATTACACAAAGTTTCATGTTTTAATTTATGATTATTGGGATTAAATTTCACTACTATGATTTATCCTATGTTATTAAATTATGATCTCTTTTAAAGGTTAAGATTTCCAAAATGTTATGTTCTTATGAATATGATGTGATTGATATTTCTTTTCTTTACCCTTACTGATCATTTGAGCTCACCCTTTTGTATGTTTTATTACCCCATTTCAGGAAGAAGGTTATTAAGTAGGATATTCCAAAAGGGTCTCTAGATATGATGAAATAAATGGGAGACAATGTAGATGCTTTATGAACAAGTTGTTTGTGTTTCCATATTTCTAAAGACACTATACCTATACGGTCCTTTCATGGTTTTTTTATATATTGTAATAAGTGTACTTCAATTTTGATATATTAAAAATTTATGTAAAGTATGGGTCATTTTAACCATAGACCCATCCTCATTGGGCATTTTGATCCATCCATCTTCCAGGTGTTCCCTCCTTGGGATATACCAATCTTATCCATCTATATTGGACGTCCTGATCAACCTCATTATGTATCCTCAAGACGTTAATCATGTAGCCTACCTCGTGTTAAAGATGAGATACCTGGGGAAAACCTCATAAGACATGCATTTGGTATAACCATCTTGGTTTGATGTTAAACTCATAGAATACCCCATGTTAGGCATGGGAAGATGAGGAAAACCTCAGAGACATGCCTCTGGTATATGATACCCCACGACCGACATGGGATGCCTTGGGTTATTCTCCCTTGATATTCCCTCTTATAAGAAATAATATAGGTTCCCCAATGTCCATGCATACAAATATGCCCTGATATGCCTAATGTTGTCATCTACTCATACCAAAGGTTGATACCATGTGAAGATCCCATGGAATGTCCTGACAGATGCAACACAATTAACTAGCATCCACAATGATATGGAACTGAGAATGAGATTCACAAACAACGTCTTAATCTTTATGGGAGACTCGGACTAAGTAACGAGTTATGAGACGGAATCCACTGAAGGGGGAAATGAAATCCCATCATCCTGTTTCGATGAAGGAGAAAACATCCGTGAATAAGAAATAGATTAATCCGCCTTTGGATAGTGGGAATGTGGGGCAACAATAGAAAATCCTCCACCAAAAAATTCATGTGCCCTGAAAAAATCATCAGAAATAGAAATGGTGAACCCGACATGAATGACTTCTCCTTAAATAGAGAGTAGACCTATTATGTTGGAGAAATTTAGGTATCACCCATGTGAATCCCCTCTCCTTCATATGTGAGAGGATGAGTACCATCGGGTTTGTGAAGACTATGGTCCATCAGCTTCTCACCAACCCTACTGCCTTAAAAGTTTGCACAGGGGATATCTTCCCTCGACTCCATCAGCTCATCACTGAACCCACTGCCTCAAGAGGCAGCGCATGGGTAATCCGCCCCCGACTCCATCATCTCCTCACTGACCCTACCACCTTAAGAGGTCACGCAAGGGGAATCCCCCTAACTCAATCAGCTCCTCGCTGACCCCACCGCCTTAAGAGTCCTCGTAGGGGGTATCCGCGCCCGAATCCATCAGCTCCTCGCCGACCCATCTGCCTTAAGTGGCCTCGCAGGAGGTATCCACCCCAACTCTATGAGAACCTCTCTGATCCCACCACATTAAGAGGATGTGCAGGGAACATCTTCCCTAGAATCCATTGGCTCCTTGCCAACACGCCGTCTTAAGAGGTTGCTAAGTGGGAATCCCCCCTGACTTCATTGGCTTCTCACCGACTTTGCCGCCTTAAGAGGCCGCACAGGTGGCATCCGTTTCCCGACTCAATTGGATCCTCTCCAACCCCACTGCCATAAGTGGCCGCACAGATCCGCCCCCGACTCCATCAACTCCTCACCGACCCCATCGCCATAAGAGGCTGTGCATGGGGCATACCCCCCAAATCCATCGACTCCTCACCGACTCCACCACATTAAGAGGCCGCAATTGTGGGATCCTCCACCCGTATCCATCGGCTTCTAGCTGACCCCACCGCCTTAAGAGGCTTCTTAGGGGGCATCCCCGGATTCCATAGGCTCCTCACCAACCCTTCCTCTTTAAGAGGTCATGCAGGGGGCATCCACCCCTGACTCCATCGGCTCTTCGCCAACCCTTCTGCCTGAAGAGGCTGCAAAGGGTTCATCCGCCCCCGACTCCATCGACTACTCGCCGACCCCGCCGCCTTAAGAGGCCATGCAGGTGGAATCCACCACCCAACTCCATCAGCTCCTCACCGACCCCGCCGCCTTAAGAGGCCGCTTAGGGCGCATTCACCCCCGACTCCATCAGTTCTTCTTTGACCCCGTTGCCTTAAGAGGACTTGCAATTCGAATCCCCCAAACTCGATTAGCTCCTCACTAACTTCTTCTCCTTAAAAGTTCACGTAGGTGGCATCCGCCACTAGACTCCATCGGCTCCTCGCCAACTGCGCCGCCTGAAGAGGCCACGCAGGGGGTATCCCCCCTGACTCCATTGTCGCATTGCCGACCTTGCCACCATAAGAGGATGTTCCCCCACACCATGTCTCTATCGACTCCTCGCCGACCCCACCGCCTTATGAGGCCGTGCAGGGGGCATCCACTCCCAACTCCATCAGCTCCTCACCGACCCTACCGCCTCAAGAGGCAGCGTAGCAGGCATCCCTCTGACTCCGTTGGCTCCTCGCCAACCCATCCACGTTAAGAGTCCACGCATGGGGCATCGCCCCCCCCCCCCCAACTCCATCGGCTCTTCCCTGACCCCTCCACCTTACGAGGGCGCGTAGGGGGCATCGGCCCCCGAATCCATCGACTCCTCATCGACCCAATCGCCTTAAGAGGATGCGCATGGGGGAATCCCCCCCATCTCCATTGGCTCCTCACTGACCCCACCACCTTTAGATACCACGTAGGGGGTAACCCCCCCCCCCCCCCCCGAATCCATCGACTCCTCTACGACCCCACCACCTGAAGAGGCCACATAGGGGTCATCCACCCCTGACTCCATCATATCCTCGCTGACCCCTCCGCCTCAAGAGGAAGCGTAGGGGGCATCCACCTCCTTACTCCATCGGCTCATCGCCGACTCCGCCACCTTAAGAGGCCGCGTAGGGTCAATCCCCTCCCCCGACTCCATCATCTCCTCGCCAACTCCTCCCTTTTAAGAGGCCACGCAGGGTGCTTCCACCCCAAACTCTATCGGCTCTTTGTCGACCCCATCACCACCAGCAACCAATACGAAGGTACTCTCTGAACCGCTATCATCATGCTTGGTAGTCCTCCCTGTCGCCATCAACAACCACTACAAAGGTTCTCCCCGTACCACTGCCATTCAACAGGAAGGATTCCATGCCTTCCGAGATCCATCACCCCATCATACCAATTTTTCAGGCTCCAACTCCTTCTGGGCCCCATCACCCCCATCGTACCGACGTTCGAGGCTTCGATACCTTCCAGGCCCCATCACCTCGTTGTACTGACATTCCAGGATTCTAGGCCATTTTGGCTCCATCACCCCTATCATTCCGACCTTAAAGGATTTGACATCTTTCGGGCTCCATCACCCCGTCGTACAAACGCCCAGGCATCCACTCCTTTTGGGATCCATCGCCCCCATCGTACCGATGTTACAGGCTTCCACACCTTCTGGGGTCCATCGTCCCAATCGTACCGATGTTTCTAGGATTCCACACCTTTCGAGCTCCATCACCCCCATTGTACTGACTTTCCAGGCTTCCATGCCTTCCAAGCTCCATCGCCCCCATCGTACCAATATTCAGGCTTCCACACCTTCTTGGCACCATCACCCCCATCATACCAACATTCTAGGCTTCCACACCATTTGGGCTCCATTTCCCATGTCATACCGACGTTCTAGGATTCCAAGCATTGTAGGACCCATTTCTCCCATCAATCTAATTCCCCAAGCTTCCACACCTTCCAAGCTCCATCACCCTCAGCATACCAATGGCATGACATCCACGCATTTTGCGCTCCATCACCCCTGTTGTACCGACACTCTAGGCTTCCACACATTCCAGGATTCATCGCCCACATCGTACAGACGCTCCATGATTCCTAATCTTCTGGGCTTCATCTCCCCCATTGTACTGACTCTCTAGGCTTCCACGCCTTCTGGGCTCCATTGCCCCCATCGTACCAACATCCAGGCTTCCAAGCCTTCCTGGATCAATCTCCCTTATCGTAAAAACTTCCATGATTCCACAACTTCTGGGCTCTATCACCACCATCATACTGAAAATCCAGGATTCCACTTCTTCTCAGCTCTGTCGCTCCCATTGTACTGACGTCCAGGCTTCCACGCCTTCTTGGCTCTATCGCCCCCGTCGTACCCACACTCATGGCTTCTGTGCCTTCTAGGCTCCATCACCCCTGTCTTACTGATGTCTAAGATTCCCCACATTCTAGGCTCCATCACCCACATTGTAATGAAATCCAGGATTCCACACCATCTAGGATCTATCACCCCCACCATACCGATGCTCTAGGCTCCATCGCCCCCGTCGTACTGACATCCAAGATTCTGTGCCTTCTGGCCTTTATCTCCCCCATAATACCAACACCCATGATTCCACTCCATCTGGACTCTATTTCCCCCATCTTGTCTATTCTCCATGATTCTACACCTTCCTGTCTCTATCTCCCCCATTGTACTGACGTCCATGCTTCCACGCCTTTCGGGATCCATCGGCCCCATCGTACCGATGCTCTAGGCTTCCACACCTTCCAGGCTCCATCTCCCTCATCGTACCAACAATATAGGATTCCACGCCTTCTTGACACCATCACCCCATCCTACCAATGATCTAGGCTTCTACGAATTCTGGGCTCCATCACCCCGTCGTACCGACGTTCTAGGCTTCCACACATTTCGGCCTCCATCACGCTGCCATATCAATGATCCTAGCTTCATCCCACTTCCAGACCGAGGGAATGTTGTCATCTATACCACTATTGTGACACTCTGTGTCATCCCAACTACTAAATTGCATCAACCACATAGTTACTTTCTATGTCCTTGACACCATATTGTGGAAGGTTCACTGTGAGGTATCCCAGCTCACACATAGAGAACATTCATGCATACGATCGAGGAATTTTAGGGAAATCACATCATATTGATTCCCCCCTCATCCCAACCCAATATAATTGGGTAGATATGTCCATACATCTACTGATATGGCCAACCATTGTCCTGGTCGCATGAAATTAAACTGTAGGATAACATCCAAGTTGCATGATATTAAACTACATTAAAACCATCATATTGGTCGCATGACGCTAAACTGTGGGACAACATCTTGGTCACATGATGAAAAACTATAAAAAATTTTGGTCAATATTATGCGACCTAAAACTGAAGCAACCATGGTTAATTCAACACAACCTAAAATTGTAGAAACAATGGTCAAAGATACGCGACCTAAAACTGCAGCAACCATGGTCAAAGCAATGTGACCCTAAACTCCATCCATCACTCATCCACGCTACCCGACGTTAAACTATGAACCAGGTCCAAAATCTATAAACATAAACTATGAAACATTGGTCCATGCTATAAGACCTCAAACTATTTGCAATGTCGAGGTCTGTTACTCTGAGTCCTGTTACGTCTTCCCACTGACACGCTCTGATGCGCTGTGGTGTAGAACCCATAGTGTTGGAATCCAAATAAACATAATCCAATATATCTCCATGCTTCGTAGCATCATTTTTTTTGGATCCAATCATTCTTTATTGTTTGAAGGGACCCTCAATAGTACAGATGCTCAGCTTATGGATTTCCTACTGTCTAGGGCCAACACCCCAAAAATCCTTGGATGACACTTTGTGATAGGTCATGTATTTCAAACATAATAAATGGTCAACCCTCATTTGTCTATCCTCATTCAAGGTAACACTATATGGATTTTGTGTTTTGAACATGTTTAATAATTATACTCCATCGTTACACCACCATAATTATGATCCACATATCGAATGCTATGATTCCCCCCTTTTTCAGCTCTCAACGTTTAAGAGGAACACCAACACCCTTGGTGTTACCCTTTTTCACATCTTTGCATGTCTAACAAGTGGTCCAGTGTCGCTGGGATATTTCCAGCCTAACATCTCCATTCCCCTTTCTCTTTTTCTTCCGTGTGTTAGGAAAATCCCATCATTACTTCTTGTTTCCCCCATCGAGCATGACTCACGTGGACTTAATAGTTTTGGTAGGATGTGTACTAATATGTTTGAGTGACACAAACATCTTCATACCATATGAAATTAAACTACATCATCTTCCTACATGATTTTATGTAGTTCTTATTCATCCGTCGTGACGTTAAACTGGTCATAATCATCTTGCTTGACATTAAACTGCCCATATTTGTCCCGCATGATGTTAAACTGCATCATCATCCTGCATGATGTTAAACTACTCATCTTCATCACACATTTTGTTAAATGGAATTATGATCCATCATGAAATTAAACATATCATTATCATCCTGCATGACATTAAACTACTCATCTTCATCCCTCATGACATTAAACTACATCATCGTCCCGCATGATGTTAAACTACAGCATCATCCTGAATGACGTTAAACTATTCATCTTCATCCATCAGGATGTTATACTACTCATTATCATCATGCATGACTTTAAACTGATCATCTTCGTCCTTCATGATGTTAAATTACATCATTGTCCTGCATGACATTAAATTGTTCATCTTCCTCCTGCATGACTTTAAACTGCTCATCTTCATCCCACATGACGTTAAACTGCATCATCATCCACCATAACGTTAAAATTATCATTATCATCCTGCATGACATCAAACAACTCATATTCATCCCACGTGACATTAAACTACTTAATTGTCCTGCATGACATTAAACTGCATCATCTTCCTAAATGACGTCAAATTGTTCATCTTTGTCCCGCATGTTGTTAAATTGCATTATCATCATGCATAATGTTAAACTATTCATATTCATTCGTCATGACATTAAACTTCTCATTATCATCCTACAGGACATTAAACTTCTCATCTTCCTCCCTCATGATGTTAAATTGCATCATCGTCTGGCATGACATTAAACTGCTTCATCATCCTGCATTACGTTAAAATGTTCATCTTTGTCCCGCATGATGTTAAACCGAATTGTCATCTGTCATGATGTCAAACTACTCATTATCATCTGGCATGACTTTAAACGTCACATTATTGTCTGTAATGATGTTAAACAGTTCATTATCATCCTTCATGACTTTAAATTACTCATTATCATCCACCATAATGTTAAACTTCTCATTATCAACTTGAATGACTCTAAACTGCTCATCTTCATCCGTTAGGATGTTAAAATATGCATTATCATCCTGCATGACTTTAATCTTCTCATCTTCATCTGTCAAGATGTTAAACTTCCCATTATCATCTTATATGACTTTGAACTGCTCATTACTGTCCTCCATGATGTTAAACTACATCATCGACCGTATTGTTTTCAAACTGATCATTATCATCCCACATGACAATAAACTGCAAAATGGTATGAGGACTATGATCTTAAACTAATATCTCCAATTTTCTCATCGCATGACATTAAAATGTGTGATCCATCCAAACTGAAGGACATAAAACCACTCCTCACGAGTCTCGCATGACAATAATCTAAAAACTGGATGTGACATTCCATCTGTGGCCCAGCCTTAGGTCCCTCAGCCTTTTCGGTCTGCTGTCCAAATTTATCAATTAGGATTGTACAGTGTGGTATGGGATTATGTTTTCATTCATTTCGGGATACTCGTTGTGCCGTACACATCCCTCGTTGAGATATCATGACCATATCTTCATCTTTACCGAATGATGTTAAACTGCATGGAACCCCTAGAACTATGTATGGCTTAATTCCAATCCTCATGAGATACATAGGAACGCTCGAACATTTTGTATTTGGGTCCAGCCATACTTATTAGGAACCTCATCTCTCTGGCCCCTTGGCATGAGTCCTCCAAGAGGGAGGGCATGTACCGTGGTATGGGCTTATCTCTTAATTCATGTTAATATTTTAACAGCCATACCACATACCTCCCCCTCTTTGCCAGTTCACCAATGTGCCTAGAAGCACTCTAGTTCAGCACCTAGAGTGTTGAATCCAGCATAGACATGTTATCACCCATCTTCAAACTTCATACTCCCCTTTATTTGGGTTTCCATCATCTTTCACATACAAAAGGGCCCTTGAATGGTATAAAAACTCAGCCTAAAGGCTCTTCTATAATTTCGGGCCAATTTCCGTGAGGATCTTGAATAAAAAATTTATACAAGTCCCGCGTTGCAAATATGGTCAGCAGTTGACACTCATTTCTTGTTCCCATTTAAGGTCACACGATATGGGTTCTGTGTTTTGAACATGGTCAACAGTTATCCTCCATCATCACACCAATCCCATCAAGCCTTAAATAATTGTTGTGTGATTCACATAATTTTCCACTCCATTATGTCCAAGTGGAATTTTGATACTCTTGGTACTATCCCTCAGTCCGCATTTGCGCGTTAGGAGTACAAATCCACGGTGAGGCATCATTGGGAGCCCTGCACCGACATCCACATTATGTGTATTCTATATGTTGCAAAAACCATCTCCAATCATGTTTCCCACATAGAGTGTAACTCCTATGGGATTAGGGATTTGGTCGAGGTTTTATACCGTATGGAAGAGTCTCTATTCTATATGGTCCGAGTTTGAAGACCATAAACCAAAGATCTATTCACTTACTTTACACAAGATGTAAAACATCATGACACTCCTTGAACTATGTATGGCTTGATTCCCATTCTCATGAGGTGCGTAGAAACACCCAAGAATTTTGCCTCGGGCCCAACCTAACTTTCACTTTTGGTCCCCGGACCCAGAAGATTCCCGGGGAGCACATTGAGGTGATACGGAATCCTACTGTCCTCATTAACGTTAGGTTTTAGTAATTACATCACCACATGTCTCCCTATTCTAGTTCTACATGGTTTGAGCTCTATGAACATAAACTAATACCACTCTATGTCCTTTCCAAAAGACGTTAAACTGCACTGCATCTTCCAAAACTATGTATGGCTTGATTCCCATATTCATGGGATATGTAGGAATTCCGAGGAATCTTGTCTTCGGGTCTATCCCCATGAATCTAAAATCCTACCCCCTTGTATGAACCTATGACCTGAAATCTTTTTGGAACATGTGGTGTGGTGAGGTGGACGGCTATTTCCTTAATATGATTGAGATACATTGGACCATAAGGAAAGCATTTTCCTCAAACTTTTCCTTAGAATGTCGTCCCCCTCACCCTCCTCGTCCCCATTGCACCCCATTCTTAGGGGGAATTTGTTGGCACCGAAAAACACATCCACAAATTATTCTAAATGCTTACATACATGATCCAAGATCGTATCCCATATCAAAATATTCGATTTGAAAGGTCTCAAGGCTCGAATGGAGTTACGGATTAGGAGTTATGGACATATGAAGTTGGGGTGGAAAACTGGTTCGTGGAGCCCATTCACAAAGCTCCCTCTACGATCGCAGAGCATAGGAACTTGACCAAAGCCTTCGCGAGTGCCGTGAAGCTTGACGATAGTTGACTCTACAGTTATGAAGAACATGATAGAACTTGACCGGAGCCTCTGTGAGCACTGTCAATCCCGATGAGGGTTGACTCTGCACTTACGACAAACTTGAGAGAATGTGGTCGGAGCCTTCGTGAGCATTGCGAAGCTCGATGACGGTCAGATCCATGATTACGAGAAACTTGAAGGAATTCCCTCTAGTTGTGGAGCGTGATTTTCATCGCCACATGAATTCATGATTCATGGCACGTATTTGTGCTTTGCGGCATGCTCCACTAACCTCCATCGCCTATAAATTCCTGGCTCAACCCCCGTCATACGATAGTCACGCCATCCCTTGGGCAGCCGATCTTTCATTTTGCAGAGATCCCCATCTATGCGGAGTTATGCCCTTCTCAAAGGGCTCCGTGAGAGGCTTTTCTTCGCGAGACACTATTCTCCATGAGATTATTTTCTCCGTGAGATTATTTTCTCCGTGATAATCAATGCTCCGCGTGTAGCTTTCCTTTGTGAAGCTGCTCCGTGAGTCCATGCTTCGCGAGAAGCTTTCCTTCGCGAAGCTGCCTCGTGAGTCCATCCTCCATGAGGAGATTTCCATCGCGAATCTCCTTTGTGATTCAATGCTCCATGAGAATCTTTCCTTCGCAAATTTTCTTCGCGAGACCCCATGCTCCACAAGAAGATTTCCTCTACAAAGTTTCTTTGCGAAGACCTATCCTTTTAGGAGCTCCTACCATCACGCCCACTAGTCCATACCATAGGGGCTACCTCCCCACAACCCAACGTGGGCTCAGTGCGGGGCTGCGGTCCCGCCCCTCCAAGCTGGTCCCTTCACTTCCATCACTGACCCATATGAAAAATAGAGAGTCTCACTGTGAAATTTTCACGCCAAGACGTCAGGATTTTCCATTGCGGCCATATATGCACCCACCTTCCACTTATGAAGTACCATGATTCAAGATACTCCTCCAAACACCATTAAAAACCTTGAGTTGATATTCTACTCTTGGTTCATTTTCCATGTCGTATGTTATGATTCTCATCATCAATTCCTCGAGCACCTTGAGTTGACCATTCCTCAAGAAACTCCTACAAACTCATTCACTTGACTCCTATGCTAGGTTGAACAACAAATGGTCTGCCCTTGTGTAAGTCCCAACACCAACCATTTCTATGCACCTTATGCCAATAGTCCAATCTATATGAAGATAAACCATAGTACACCCTATATATCATATATAGGATGCCACTTGTTCCATATAAGAAATGCCTTATAGACCAAGCATACGATTCCAATAGTCCTCTCTAAATGACTTTAAACTGTAGTACACCCTATATATCAAATATAGGAAGCCTCTTGTTCTATATAAGTGATTCCTTATGCATCATGCATAATATGTCAACAGTCTTTCCCACACGACTACAAATAGTAGTACACCCTATGTGCCAAACATAGGATGCCTCTTGCTCCAAACAAGAGATGCCTTATGCTCCGGGCATAAGATTCCAATAGTACTCTCAACATGTTTGTAAACTATAGAATTCTATATTATTCAATAATAGGATTCCTCTTATTCCAAATAAGAGATCCCTTATGTGACAAGCAAAAGATACCTCAAGCCATGGTTGTTGTGGTGTAATTTCAAGAGTGTTGGAAACCATTTGAGCATTCCATCACTCCACCTCATGGTTCTTGTGTCCTGCATTCAGATCATCATCCTCTTTCATGTCTGAAGGGACCCCCTAATGGCCAGGTCCCATGCCGCCTCAGATCACCTACCGTTCTAGGATAATGCCCTAGAAGACTTTGGACAACACATTGAGTCAGGTCCTGTGTTCCGAACACGATCAGCAGTCAACCCTCATTTGTTTGTTCCCATTTCAGGCTAACGTGATATAAATGTTGTGTTTCAAACATAGTCAACAATTATCCTCTATCTTCATGCCACCCTCACTGCATTCCAAATGTCAGGCATGTGATTCACACATTTCATTTACCTTTGTTCGGACATATTTCAATGCCCTTGGCATTATCCCTCTTATGCACTAGCATATAAGTGAAGGCCTCAACCCACTAGTGGGTTGGGATTCCCTCTTGTCCAGACATGATGAATACATTATGGACAACTTCCTTGCGTAAGCCCCATCCACCTTTACAATCCATAGCGACAATCGAGCATCTTCCATGCATAATCCCAACTCATCATTGTCGCCCCATAGAGGCACCCGGGCAGCTTCCTTGTGTATACCCCATTCACCATTGATGCTCCATAGCAGCACTTAGGGTGATTCCTTGCGTAAGATACATTCACCATTTCCCCTCTATAGTGGGACCTAGGCAGCTTCCTTGCGTAAGCCCCATTCACCATTTCCACACCATAGCAGCACCCGGGAAGATTCCTTGTGTAATCACCATTCACCATTACCACTCCATAGCGGCACCCAGGCATCTTCCTTACATAATCCCCATTCACCATTGCTACTCCATAGTGGCACCTGGGCAGCTTCGTTGTGTAATCCCCATTCACCACCCATCATGTATGCTCCGTTGCACCGTAATCTTCAGGTTTGTTCTTCCTCATGTTTCTCAAACCGAGAACGGCACACGTGGGATTAGAGTAAGCATCAACAATGAAATCCTCTATGGGAAGCCTATAGTGTAAACCCCAAACACTATCCCGATCTATGTGGACATTTATCCTTTCCAAGTCAAGGTTAGTAGGAAGCCTCCCTGAGGTTCAAGCCCAACAAACATTGGTCCCTAGCCCCTTCACCTCGGTGCACCAAACCATCCCGAACTACGTGGACTTTTTCCTTTCCAAGTCAAGGTACATAGGAAACCTCCTTACGGTTCAAACCCAACAACCATTGGTCCCAAACCCCTTTTGGTCAGTGCACAAAACCATTTCCAACTACATGGACTTTGATCAATTCCAAGGCAAGGTACGTAGAAAGCTTACCTGAGGTTCAAACCCACCATCCATTAGTCCCGATCATATTCTTGTTGGTTCACCAACACCTCCATCCGAACTACGCGGAATTTGATCCTTACCAAGGCAAGGTATATAGAAATCCCCCCTTAGATTCATGCCCAATAAACATTGGTCTTGACCCCCTTCACATCAGTTCCCTTTATTCCAAACTATGTAGACTTTGATCCTTTCCAAGCCAGGGTACATAAGAAGCCTCCATGAGGTTCAAGCCCACCATCCATTGGTCTCGATCATCTTCACGTCGGTTCACCAACACCTCCATTCAAAACTATTTGGATTTTGATCCTTTCCAAGGAAAGGTACATAGGATGCCTCCCTGAGGTTCAATCCCAACACCCATTGGTCCCGACTACTTCATTTCAGTCCACCCCTGTCCTCCAAGACGTTAAACAATATGCACCTTTTTTCCCACATTACAATAAAATGTCCCCCATTCAGTCGTAATCCATTTTCAACCCCATTCAGTGGTATTCCATTTTCAACCCAATTCATTGGTAATATGTTGATGTCACCCAATTGATGGTAATCCATTGAAGTCCCCAATCGATGATAATTCGTCGTTAGATGAACTACGTGGACTTTGATTCCCTTCCACAGGGATACATAGGAAGCATTCCTAAGGATCAAGACCATCGCTCATGTCTCATCAGGATCTCTCCCTCAAGAATATGTGTTTTGACAATGTCATGCCCCAACCTAGAGTTTCCACTTCCTTTGGGTCCCATCCATGTGTCCATTTCATGGGACGCCTCTTCAAGTTTCCCATCGACTCACTGAACTATGCATACTTTGATTCCCTACCATGGGGATACATAGGAAGTCTCTTCAGGGATCAAGAACAATAATACCATCACCTTCATGATTGTTTTGTCTCATTTCCCCTACACTTCATTCAATTATCCATCGTTCATCCTGATTCTTACATGGGCCGCCACATCCTGGTGGAATCACACCATTCCATTGGGCAGCAGACCATGTATAGGCCCCACACAATCCATAATCATTCAATCAAGAGTGTCCCTTTTGCAACGGGACACTTTCCATACATAATCCCCTTCATGTCTTCGGCTCATTGTCCTTTTGGTACACCCCGATTCATAACCCCTTCGAACTATGTGGGTTTTGATCCCTATCATCTACATAGGGTATGTTGGAAACCTCCACGAGGTTCAATCCCAGCCAATGGTAAACCTTGGTGCCCCCCATTATGGGGTTCACTCTCCCTGACCCGCCCTCAATGGTGTTCAGATCTGCCACTACATTGTGAAATATCCCCTTCATGGGACGCACCACCTCAGATCCATACTCATTCTGTGTTCTAATCCATCCATATTCCAGGTGTTCCCTCATTGGGATGTACCAATTTGATCCATCTATATGGGATGTTATGATCACCCTCATTCTGTCTCCTCAAGACATTAAAATCATAGCCTACCCCTTGTTAAACATGAGATGCCTGAGGAAAACCTCAGAAGACACGCCTTTGGTGTAACGGTCTCTACTAGATGTTAAACTATTGGAATACCTCATGTTAAGCATGGGAAGATGATGAAAACCTTAGAGACATCCCTCTGGCATATGATACCCCATGACCAACGTGGGATGCCTCGGGTTATTCACCATTGATATGACCTATTACGAGGAAGAATAATGGTTCCCCAATGTCCACGCATCCGGATATGCCCTGAAATTCTTGATGTTGTCATCTACTCCGATCGAAGGTTGCTACCATGTCAAGACCAAATGTAATGTCCTGACAAAAGCAGCATAATAAACCGGAATCCACAATGATATGGCATCATAAATGAGATTCACAAACAATGTCTTAATCTTTAAGGGAGACCTAGACTAGCTAACGAGTTCTGAGGAGGAATCCTAAAAAGGAGAAACTGACATCCCATTATCCCATTTCGATCAATGAGAAAACATCCCTGAATAAGGAAGGGATGTCGCCCGCCTTTGGAAAGTGTGAATTTGGGGAAACAGTTGTGCATCCTCCACAGACGGATGCACACACCCTAGAAAAAGCGTCAGAAACAATAATGTCATGTTTATCCTGGCCTTGAACACTTTTATTATATTCTTGGATATAAATTACATTTCAAAAATTTTATATAGTATATATCAACTCTTAAATGTTGTCTATGGCTCTCACTGTGAGAGGATAATAAACTGGTCACATATTAATATTAGTGCACCTTTAAAATAACCCAAACTAATTAAACATATTGTTAATACGTAGAAATGGGTACCAATTGTTTATTTTCACTTGATTCATTCACCATTAATCCATATAAAATCTCAATATATCATCATCTATATTAACGAACAAAATATGTTAATCCCAAGAAGATATAATCCACCGAATTAATTTTGTCTCATCAAGGTCCTTAATATTAACCTTATATACCCTTAACATAGTTGATTCTATATGATAAGATGATATCAATATTGGATTTTAAATCAGATCTAGGTTAATCATAATGTTGATATTCTACTCAGGAAAAATTCTTGAAAAATCATTAGGTACTAAATATTGAAATTGATCTACTATGGGAAAGTAGATAGGTTTCTCTATCCCCTCATTTTCTTTAATGATAATATTCAACACCTAGGATTTAATCGTACTCAACTACCTATGTGTAGGTGCTATGAGACCTACCTTTATATGCCACTCTATATTGAACGTATAATTATAATCTACTACGATGTGAATAGAAATTAGTTTCAGAAGCATTTAATGTGTTCCAAAAAGTAAGTTAGCCAATTCATGATGAAAATAACAGCAATGGTATACATTTCCAATACATGGAAATATCATAGATTCTCATGTCCACCAATACATCATGGATATCAATTAATTTCTTCATACCACTTCACTATACACATGTCGGTGGTCAAGACACCTATACAAAACTCTAATAATGAACCAAAATCATTAAAAATATATGTTGAAATGAATGAGGGTGTCTCACACATTTCAAAAAATATACCTACTATATTGGATATCACAAAAATCATAATTCTTATAGTAGAAATTCCCTCACAATCGTCAACTAATGTATGATCCATGAAAAAATTTGAATCAAACCTATACTATCCTTAGATAGTGTATACTTATGAATAATAATTGAAACATAGACCAACATTATGGTATATCCCTCTAGAGGCATGACCAAGATCTATATGCATGTATCACTCTTAAGACTTATGCATGCAATACTAAGTTGAGATGCACACCTAAAATAACATTAAAAGTTTCCTATATCACAATATGTTAGATTCTCTTTAGGTTTACTTCTATAATTTCTTTAGGTGTTCCATGTTTAGATATACTAGAAGTACCGTAAATGGGTCCTTCCTTGAGGTATAAATTATAAATCCCCACCATAAATTCTCTACCTATCCCTACTAAAAAATTTCATCTTCTTATTACCAAATGATCCACTACCACAGAAAATCGAGGGAGATAAATGACTAGATCCCCTACTATTAGTAAATCCCTTCATAAAATAAAGATAATTGTTTATAATATTAGAAAGTTTCATCAAACTAAATAGCCTAACCTAATGTCAAACTATGTGAATAAAAATAATAAAAAAAATATATGGCCTTCAGGGATTTATCACCACCTAATATCAAATAAAACTAAATAATCATTGTGATGTGAGTAGTAAATTCCACCATAGAAATATCATCACATCTATATTCTATAAACTCCATATACTGGTCCATATTTAGTGTATTTGAGAAGAATTCTCAAAGAAGATGGTTTAAAAATCCTTCTAGGATAACCCCTTGTGCCTTTGGACCACACTAATATATTCTAAAAATATATCACTAGACCTTGTAATATAAACTTCTCAATATTTGTATTCCCCTCTCTAAAAGTCTAATTCTACCCAAGGATACACAATATCATCTTGGTCTAATATTTCATGACATTGTCACCCTAGATTGTGGTTGAATGGTGTATTGAAAATCAAATATTTTAAATTACTTTAATTTCAATTTCAATGTTATTTATCCCAATAAAAGTGTCATTTTAAGTGAAATTATCAAATTTTATGGTCTTATATGTATTTTGAGCTTAATTGGAAAAATGGATTAATTTCAGATTTTAATTATCTTTTTTTATTTGGTCCATTATTTTTTCACTAATTGAAATTTGGAAATAATTTTTTTATGATTAATTAAATATTTTGATAATTTCATTCTACTCAACCTAAATATCAATCCATCATTTAAAGGACCAAAAATATCTCACAAGTCAGGCCTAAAAAATTTTGCATACCTGTATATTTTTTTAATATGGGCCTATATCTCAAAAATGACTTTCCCAATGAAGATGAACATCGACGTGCATAAATAGAACATCCATAGGAAAATATTTTAAGAATACTTCTTGACTTTATTCTACTGATATTAATAACATAAATTCATGGGAAACATGATATGTGGAATAATATGATTCAGATAGACCAAATTATTTTTTAGAGTAAATTGACTATAAAGCTCTTCCCAAACAACCAATAAAGATGAAAATTCGTGAGTAGATGGAGGATAAATAATGGAATAATATTAAATAAGAAAAATATTTCCAATTATTCTATTAAATATGAATATCATGCAAAAAATTTAGGAGTATGATTTTGGAACCAAACTATTTCACTCCTCACCCTATAAATTTGTAATTCCATAACCTTTCATTAGATCATCCACTACACTAAAAAATTGGCTGAAGATATGTTGTATTTTTATCACATTTTTTATTTTGTTTTCATTCGATAATTTCATTTCATTTTTTAATTATATTGTACTTGTTTCTCTGTAATTCTATCCCTCTTTCGTTTTCACTCCTCATTCTCTTTTACACCAGATCTCTAATACTCATGATCCTGATTAGCTAATCTGAGGAATTTTATGGGGGATTAATACATCAATGAACCCAAGTATTTAAAATTAATTCTTAATAATTCTTATTTTCTTAGATATAGGATGATGGGGACATTTTTCCGAAAATTTCCAATGTGTCTCCAGTTTCCACTCGTGGTTTAGCTTTCACAACAACAATATTTTCCCTCGATCAAGGAGGTGGATGTTCACTGTAGTCGATCGGGTGAACTATATATTCACAACCATAGTCAGAAGGGTATTTTCACCCATATAATGGAGTGTTTTTATTATATGAATTTGAAAATAATAATAATACAATGAAGGTTAAATCATGGTGATTCTCTAAGGAATATCTCCTTTCTTTATGACTTCATTCTATTTTCATTCATTGTGTTTGCATTAAATATGCATGTTTAATTTTATTATTTCAATATCAATTCTAAAAAATCAATTTATTTTATTTTTATTTCATAAATAATAAATATATAAAAAATAAAAAAGTGATTTAGAAGTATTGAGTGCTTGACCACAACAACTCCTCAAGAAAATTACCTAGGTCAACCATTGTGTTACACATAGTTAAAATAATAAATATTATGAGAGAAGAAACAAAAAAAATCATCAAATTGGTGCTATTTAATGGGATACAGGTGGTTATAAATCAATATATTTATTCACATTTTTAGTATAATTTTCTTTGATATCTGTTTAAAAAAACTAAAAAAATATCTTTGATCATGATGTATTTCAATTCAATTTAGTATGCATGGATTAACCAATATCATTTGAAATAAGAAGTTCATAATGATATTTATACTCAGTTGTAGATGATTAGTGATGAAATGAGAATCCTTTAGAGAAAAATAGAGTGGATGGATAAATATGTACATGCATCCTAAAAAAACCGAATCTTGAACTAGAACCTGAACCAAGATGAGTTGTTGAAGTGATTTAACCAATCATTTTTTATGTTAAATAATATGAGGTGGTTGAGAATGAGATATGTAATGAATTAATAACATCATCCCACACTAAAAAAATAGCACAATTAGTACTTGAAGAACACATTAAAGATGATTCAGTTATGGGAGATCAACATTTTTTGGAAGAATCTGGAATAGATTTTTTGAAGATAACCTGAAACATGATATTCTCAAACATGATAATGAAAAATCAACCCCTTTATTCCTCTATATTTCATTAGAATATGATGATGAATATTTTCTTTATGGAATTTATTTTACAATGGTAATTCTATAAGAGATAATTACCAATATTACTTACTTAAAAGGGGATATTTATTTATTGATTCCTCATGTTTTAATATTACTCAAGATGAATTATTTTCTAACATCATTTTTTCTAAAGTTTCTAACATAGTACGAATGGATCTAGCCTTGGATGTTATGGAATAATTAATAAAAAGTGCCTAAGGAAGAATATTTGGAGTAACATGTGGTGATGTGACGACCTCCTCAACAAATTTTTTTTATACCACATAGAGTAGGAAACTATGGAAGTCAATAGGGAGAACCCCTATTTTATTCCCCCTCTTACTTTAGACCTCAATTTATTTCTTTATTATTTCATGGCGATATGGAATATTCTAATATTCTTTGCGGTTATATATTCTTTGTGTCTAATCATAGAAACTGATAAAAGTCATATGTGCTGGTTTATTTTAATTTATTTCTTCTTCTTCCATTTCATTTATTGATTTTAGTTTTAAAGTTGTAAGAGTTTGGAGCTTCACTCATGGAATCCATATAAAAATAAATTAGTTTGTATCTTTCATTTTCTTTGTTTTATTTTATTCCAAATTAAAATAATATATAAAAATAATACTTGATATTATTTTAACTATAAATAAGTTAGTAAATAGAAAATGTGTGGGGGAGTGATTTCTTTCTATTTTAAGGAACTTTTTTTCTGCATTAATTTTAGTTTTTTATGTCCTTATCTAAATTATTAAGGTTTACCTTGTTTCAATTTTTCTGTTTTTTTAGTATTCTTAAGATAAATTGAGTACTTTAGAAAATTCAAACCATAATAATGTTTTTAAACATTTTATGATTTTAATGTTTAAGGTTTTAAATGATTTTTCAATGGATTTTGTATCTTGATTTCCTATATTTTCATTTGATGAAGTTTGATTGATTGTGAAACTCACTTGAAAAAGTACTTACCTAATTAAAAAACGTGACCAACCAGTGATTTTAATAAACCTGATTGTTGTCTTATTTACATTTCTATGTTTTATTGAGAGTATTGAGACTTGTTTTTTTATTCATAAATTACTTTTTTTTCAAAGCTATTAGAGTTCATGTAATGTGCCAAGTATGATTGAGTCACAACTTTGAAATTCCTTTTTACAATGAACTATTATTTTAAACTACATTTACATATGACTTTTACTAATCCCTTATTACACATTAAATACCTTATTAAGAATCTAAATAAAAAACTATTTATCCCTTTTGATGCTGATATAGATGTTAAATTCATGATTATTATAGAACTCAAGAGTGGGGGAGGGAGAAGATGAACTGTATTTTTTGTTTCTTGAAGAATTTATTTGTGGTGAATTGAAAGTGTTTACGTATTTATTAATGATTCTTTTGGATGAAATTTCATGATGGAAATATTTATGGGTGGACGAAAATATCATTAAATATATGAGATGAGGGTTCACCAATATTTGAATATCAATATATGCCTATCATTTTCTTGAAAATATGAATCTGAAGTGAAATACATATCTGAATTCAAGAAGAAACAATTATAAAAATAGGGTAAAAGAGGGAAGAAATTTTTCAATGATGATTAAAATTACCAGTGTAAACTTCCCAAATAACGTTATATGTGTTTGGAGGTGATTAATGTTTTATCTAATTGAGTATCACAAAACATTTCATAAAAATTGTTTTCATGCATTTACTTCTCTTTATAAATTAACCCTCCTTATTTTTCCTTTGATGTTTTTACATTTAAAAACATCCAACCATAAACCATAGAAAAATCCATGTAAAATAACTCATTATTAAAACCTTGCGGACTCTATTAAGTGGATATACTTATATTATATTAAACTTATTTAGATTACACATGTTCCTAAGAATGATAAAATCTCCACAAAAAACCATGAGTAAAGGGAGAAATATTTTTCTAGGGAATCAGGAACAACATGCACATGAGGATTAACATGACATTGAATGGATTTTTATTATTTATGTGGAGTTACGGAAAGTTTTTCCTTGTATGAGGAATGATATTCCCTTTGATGTGACAATTGATCTATGTTGTTAATTATGCTTTGGGAAGTTTGTTTTAACCTTAGTATAAGATGATTACCCAAGAGTGAAAGGTTTAAGAGTTGTGGAATTGAAAGATAAAATATTTTAAATTGTTTTACATTTAATTTCAATTTTATTTATCCAAAAAAAAATATTTTATGATAAATTATACCATTTTATGGTTTATAATTCTTTTGAACTTAATTGAAAAAAATGGATTAATTTTTGGAGTTTAGTTTTTTTTATTTTTTTCTGTATTTAGGCCACAAGTTTTTCTAAACTGATTAGAATTTATAAAATTTTTATTATTAATTTCATATTTTTATTTATTCCATTTCGATGGACCCAAAGCTCAATCCATCATTTGAAGGCCTAAAATTAGCTCACAATTCAGGCCTTGAAATAGATTTATATATCTGGAGATTTCTAAAGATGGGCCTATAACTCGCAAATGGATGACCCAATGGAGATGAAACTTAACATAGATAAATATAAAATCTGGATGAAAAAATTTCATTATAATATAACCACTTTATTTTTCCTATATCAATTATATAAATTTATGGGAAACATGATATGTGGAATACAATGAGTTATACAATATGGATTAATTTTCTAGAGTAAAATAACTATAATTATCTCCACATGTCTCAAGTAGAGCTGAATATTAGTGGGTATACATATAAAAAAAGGTAACAACATTCCAGAACAAAACGTTTACCAATTATGCAATTAAATATTGCTACCATGCATAATCTTTCATATTATGATTTTGACGCAAAAATATTTCACTCATCTCCCTAAAAATTTGTAGTTCCATAAACATTTAAGGGATTAGACACTACACTAAAAAATTAGTTGAATCTATGCAATAGTTTATTCTAATTTTTTATTTTATTTTCAGACCTTTGATTTTATTTCATTGTTTAAATTTATTTTACTTGTTTCTCTCTTATTCTATTGCTATTTCATTTTCTCTTATAGTTCTTTTCTCCACTATGATCTCTAATAATCACGATCATGAGTAGCTAACCTGGGGAATTTCTAGAGGGAGTAATATAGTGATGAAAAAAAATTAGTATTAATTATTAATGTTTATTTTTTTCTTACAGTTAGTCTACTGGGGATATTAGTGGGAACGGCACCATTGTGTCTCAACATACCACACGAGGTTTATCTTTCACTTATTCAATATTTTTTCATCAAATGAGGAGGTGGATATATGGTGTAGTCGATTGAGTGAAATGTATATTGAAAAATATATGTATAAGATAATGTTACCACATATTATGGAGTGTGTGAATTATGTAAATTTGAAACTAATAATAAGATAATAATGGTTCGATCTGGGTGATTCTCATTGGAATATATTCTTTCTTTCTAACTTTATTATGTTTTCCTTCATTGGGTTTTTATTACATATGAATATTTATTTTTATTATTGAATTATAAATTCTCAAACCTATATATCTTATTGTTCTACATCATAAATAAAATAAAAATAAATATTTTATTAGATTTAGTGTGTGTTTGACTAAAATAGATCCTCAAGATAATGACATAGGTCATCCACTATGCGACACTTAGTTAAAATCATAAATATTTTGAGAGAACACATGTCAAAACTTAATCAGTGTTTCTGATTTTCCATGGGGATATCCTCTATAGTTGAATCACCTATTTATTTCTTGCACTCCATCAATGGAATCACTTTTTGTCTGCTCTTCATCATCTTATTGTCAATCAGAAGCCTATGAGATGCCAGTTGAGTAGAATTCTCAACTCCAATCTTTAAGTACTCTAATAGAAACCTCCATGGTAGAATATTCTACAACGCTAAGACTATAATTTAAAATACTTCTAAAATAATATTCTTTAATAATTAAATTAAAACAAAATAAATCATGCATTTCTATAATAACCAATTGCCACATTCAACCCATGTCATTATGAATCATATATCATCACCACCTGACTCACACACTGAACCAAACGGACTATACATATCATGTAGTTCAATTATACCACATGATGCTACTATCTATTCCACCATTATCATCCAAACCCAAGGAACCCACATATTTACACTTCCAACTATGAGGTTCTAAGAGACACCTCATGTTCATTTCCACATCATCATCATAATCATTGAAATAAGAACCTTAGAATTTATCGCTAATATTTTTAGAACATTAATAAACCAGCAATAATTTTTTAAATAAATCACTGAATAAATTATTGTTGTAATTAAATCAACTAAACACAGTTTTCAAAAAAATCTTTTTTTAATCACACATAGTCATGCACATTTCATAAATTTCTATGTGCCTAGTACGATGCATATAAGATAACCCTCATACCATTTAGGGCCATGGGTAAATCAATAAACTCATAAAAAATAGACACCGTACTCATTAAATAGTAAAATAATGATAATAAAAAACATTAATAACAATCCCACTTTGAGGTAACTTGGACTTCCACTGTATAAACATTCGTTAGGACCAAATACAACTGTAATATCATTTTTTGACTAATTTAGTTGAATATAAATAAACTAAATTAATTAATTAATCATAAAAAAGTATCTCATATTATTTTTTAAATATCCCTATCATGATATAAAACTATACAATTTAATATAGGTACACCAAATAATATTAGGTGCACCTCCATGTATGCTAATGTTTTCCAATTATAAGTGAGGTCCAAATAATATACATTTGGGAGACTATTTCGACAATTAGAAAATTATCAACAAAAAATCACAATAATTATAATAAATATTAAGGTCATTAATATATATATATATATATATGGAATCATAGTGAAATATAACCATCAATATCATATCACTATGAAATAATAAAATAAACCATTTTCATGACATACATCCCTTTGTAAAAAAGAGTGTAAATTCCTTGACCCCAATAGCTCGTACATGGTTCCTTACATATTACATTTGTATGATTACAAGGAATCACATCCCAAATAATCAATCAATTTAGATGTTTCAGAAACTAGAATACATACATGAACTTTACAATACAAATTGAATTTAAAACAATATAAAAACTCCATGGATAACACCTAAGAACACTTCGATTAACCCTACAATTCATTCATATTATACCTCTTGGAATCCTGGGGAAAAATAAACATATGAAAGGGGTGAGCTCAGATTCCCTGTAAGGGTAATAAATATAGTGGAACCTATAACATAAAAAATAAGTAATTATGAATAAATAATAACACATCCCCTTAAACCAAAATCTTGATCATTATATGGAAGGAATAAAAGATGAATAAACAATGCCATATAAATAATCATATTAAACTTCACCATGGATATTATACTAGTCAAATAATCACATATTTTATCAATTACTAATACAATAATGAGGTAATTCATATTTTGGACATCATAAACTTTTCTTAGAGGCCTCAACCAAGACTTTTGAAAATTAATGGTTAAGGCCTCGGTTAAAATCCATTTCTGTTTTTTCTCTTGAGACCTACCGATACATCGAGGGCCTATAGCGGGGCCCACCCATCACATACTAAGTCCAATGAATTACTAATATGTCTAAGAAAATGATATATTTAAATCAAAGTGTCTCATACCACATTGAAGTATAATATGTGAAATTACTCTAATAAAATCATTGAGAAATTCTTGAAGAATATAGTCTCATAACATTCCAAAGTGTCTCACACCACCAAGAAACATTTAAATTATAATCCATTTTAAAATTAAATGAAACATAGAATATCATTATAATAATATAATTCAGGATATAATATATCAAAGGGTAGTATATAGAGCACACAAATAGAAATGGTGGTGAACAAGGCATATATCTCATAGAAGTAAAAGTGAGACGATAAAAACACTTTTTACTTTGTAAAGAATGGTTCTTTTGGAAAATCATTTGTATTTATCATAAAATCAGATTTTAAAAATGTATATTATAAAAAATAAAAGGTATGAAAATTGAAATTATTTGTTAGGTATAAATTATTTCCCAATGATGTGAACTCATGTAAATAGAGTTTTTAAGACACTTTATAAATAAAACATTTTAGTGTGATTTAAGGAAAATATTATATGGATATTAAAGCGTAAAGGCATGTTTATTTTAATAAAACCATAAATGAACCAAGATATTTATTAATTATGAAAAAAATTAATATGGAAAACTAATAGTGGCTTAAAACATATTTTGGTGTGCACATGAAAACGGGTAAGAAATCTTGAAGTTCCCATGAATCCGGGTTGATTATCTAGAAGAATTAAGGAGGAATTACTAAAACATGTATATCCTAATAAAATAAGGATGATATGATATGGATATTTGATTTTGAACATTTAAAGAGAATTTATAATAAATATAAAAAAATAAAGAGTCATTTCATTTGAGTAAATATGGAGAAAGAGTAACCCGAAGGAAAAAATGGGGGTTCGGGTTGAATCCCTTACCACTTTGTAATTAATTTAATCATATGACCCAAAATTAATTATCATAAAATGATATATTTAATACCTATAAAATAAATATATTCATGATATGATACATAAATGGGAAGTATACAAACACCACACTCAATAATTAGTGGTGATTAAGGCATATCTCACGGAAATGAAAGTGAGTTGAGAAAACCCTTTTCTTATTTCTGAATGTGTTTTGAACTTGATCTTAATGTCCTGGGTAATAAAATTAAATATATTAATTAATTAATTTAGATTATTTTATATATTAATTGGATTCATTATAGTTTTATTTAGTAAATTTATGGCCTTATTAATGAATTATAGTGTTTAATTTCATCGTTTGGATGCATTGTTTTTCTTGGTTTTTAATGATCATTTCACATGTATATTTGTATGGAATTTCATGTAGAATGGGTATAATTATATAGAATTTAATTTATATGATAATAATAAACATATATAATATTAAATGGTTGTATAATTCATTTTTTATATTGTATGTGGAGGAGTAATTAGATAAAACATTATTGATAATCATTTGAATTATTTTGGCATTTTTTCAATCATCAAAAACTAGTTTTGTTGTAGGAATTAATATTATGTATATATAATGGTTATGGAACATTAAATAGGTTTTAATAAATATATTATATTATTTTTTACCCATAAAAATGGTTTCAGGACCAGCCTTTAAGTAGAAATTGAAGAATAAAAATTTGTCGTCAACAAAGGTTGTAAATCGGCACCTTACGAACGATGATTTTGTTTTTAAAATAAAATAGAGAGAGAAATGGTTTTGAGGAATTATATTAAATTAACATGATAAAATTACATTATATATACTATTCTATAGTTATCCTGGTCATTCTTACAGAGGATTTGATGATACGATATGAAAACAAAATAATTTGAATGAAATTTAAATGAAATGGAAAGAGGTTTTTACCTCTTGATTTTTCATCCTTGAGAACATCCTTAAGGCCCTTGGTTTTGGCCTTTTGGTGATACCAGTACATCTTGGAAGTGAGGAAGTGGCGTTACAAGAGTATCAAGCAGAGTTTGGAAAAGTCTCAAAGCTTGTAAGGTGTGAGGAGAAGGGGTGGTGAGGGTTGGGATTTATAGTGGAGGAGAGGATGTTTTTTTAATATTTTATTCATTTGTTTGTTATTTTGGATCAAGACTATAAATAGTTTAAAAATTTTAATCAAATATACTAAAATAATGAATGATAGTTTTATATTATTGTCTTATATTATACATACATCACTCATGAATCAATAATTCATGTATATAACATTTATTATAAGTTATCATATTTTACTATTCACCAAAAAGCCAAGAATTTTAGAAAAATCCAAAATATTCACCATAACCATTTTTTGACGTGTATAATTAAAAATTAACACAATTTTATCAAAATAATTTTCTAAAAATTAGAAAATTAATTTTAGATTTAAATCATCATTCACTTAAAAAATTCAGAATTTAAAATTATAATTGATTTTATAACCCTTTTAATAATTAACTAAGGTCTCATAAAATTATCCTAAAAACATAATAAAATAAAATATTAATTTATAAATGTATTTTATGAAAATAAATTTTATTTTAAATCATTTTTTATTTTTAAACTTGTAATGAATTTCCAAAATACCAACACATAATTATTAATTTTTAAAATATTCAATTACTTATACTATGATATAATTATATAATACCTTTATTTATAAGATACCTAAATTTTATTTCTACATTCATAGGTGTGGTTACTATTCATTTGTCCAATTTACTATTCATAAGGTTCAATTACTATTCATAAAACTAACATAACTATTCTGAAGGGTCAAGTTATTATTCCCTAAAATATTAGGTTGATCCTATTAGAGTCAAAATATCTTACTGATCATAACCATGTTTGTATGTTTTTCAAAATTCCATTTACATAATTGGAAAAATTACGTTTAATGCTAATTCTACATGTTTGGTGAGAATGTGTGTAAAAATAACATTAAAAAGTTCAATAAATCTTTATATCTAATATCAATTTGAAAATTTGATTCCAATGATATAAATTGGATTAATATATGTATAATTTATTTGTTGTGACTTTTAAAATAAATTTAATTTAAAATAGTTATTTAAACTAAAATCACATTATTTAACTAAAATTAATTATTGTTCATTATCCATAAAAAAATGAAACTTCTCAGAAAAAACTAAAAGATAACCCCAAGTTAATTTTCACAATCAAAAATTCAAAAATGATGTTTATTTTGACAAAACATATTCATTTTATTATGAATGTGTTCTATTAAGGTGAAACCATTATAAATAACATTTAATAGTAGTTATTACTATTCATATTACTATGTTTAACAGTTAGGATATAACTATATTGTTTAAATAATTATAATAACAAAGTTTTGTTTCATAGTGACTTATTTTTTTGTGCATTATAAGATATATTAAATGTATTTGTAAATCCTTGGGGTGTTACAAAGAGTGATTTTCTAGTTGGATGATCATATACATGGTATATTATAAAATAAAAAAATAATGCATGATAATATACTTTAAAAGGCTTCATACATCACTAAGGTACTACCTCTACCTGCTTTTCAAGCTTCTCCAGGCCAACCACCTTCCATAGGGACCTTTCTCTTACCTGTGCCGCAAATCATGAATTTTATAGGTATATATAGTTGTTCAGGAATAATTTGACTATGAAAATCAGTATGTCACCACCAAAAAATCCTTGTAAAGTCAATGATATCGATGAGAATATTTCAAATAAAATAAGTAATTAAAAACAATATACATCACCTAAATAAGATCATCCCAAATTTACCATGACACCATGACGACTGACACTACTATCTTCATCCAATGCTAGCGAGTTGAACTAGTTATTAAAAATTCACATCATACAAACCATGGTAGAAGCACTCATCATATGGATATCCCATGAAACTATAATTTCTTACTTTTAATACTAAATTGGGTTACAAATATTCAACTCTAGGGAAAGTCCTTTTGATAATGCGATGGCATATAACAATTAGGCCCTATAGTAAGTCCCCTGATTAACCTACTCAACATAATGATATAAATACATCAAGTTCACTCAATTATTCACTTCATCAATATACGTTAGGGTAAGAAAAATTGAAAAACCTAGAATCACATGACCCATCAAACATGATCCTCAGCTACCCGGTCATGTCTCATGAGTTTCACATCCAACATACCGTGTACCTAGCTCAAATACCCCTGATAATAATCTTAATACCAAATAACAAACTCTTAGATAAATAATAGGCCCCAAATAATATACAAATTATGTTCAAAAGAAATGACCAAGTGAACACATCACCTAATACACAACATATCTCATCCCTCTCAAAGGAGCATTAGACATCACTATACAATATTAACTAATGAATCTAAAAAAAATATTGACTGGGAGTGATTAATTTGTAACATTAATAATGTTGTTTTTTATTGATGTTAAATAATTTTTAAAATCTCTTAGGAATCAACCTTTAGGATTGATTAATGTCTGAATCCTTTATAATCATTAAACTCACCCTTAGTTGTATTCCAAAAATAAAAAAGAACATAAAGAATGTAAGATTTTTACAAGGTTCAACCCTAATATGGGTGACTACATTTTTTTGTGTTTGGTGAAATCTAAATCATATATGGTCCACTAATTTCATTACGTAAATATAATATAATTAAGGTATCATCATTAAACCATATGTTTTTCGTAACACTTTATGCCTCCCAGTAGATAATAGAGTATCTATTTTTTATAATAATATAGAAAAATAAAATGGACTAGATCTTAAAAGGAATCTATAATGAATCTAAAACAAAAAAGTTGACTTTCCCCATAAAAATAAAAGATTTTAATAATGGAATAAATTTTCATCAGACTACATTTACAAAACAATACTCAATCCATAAAAAATGAACAATACTTCAGATTATACCAAATGAATATTCTATATTATTTCTCAATAATATTGACATAAAAATTTCAATTGTAGTTTTGTGTCACTCTAATCTATCTATATTTTTCTTTACCACATCTATTTATATAATCATTCATCTTCAAGTGAATAGCTTCCAAGTTTTAATTTTAGAAACCTAGTGAATTTTGGTCTCAAAAACCTCCATGAATGCGAATCAAATATTGTAACACCCCGAGATTTCATGAGAAGTATTATTTTTAATTTATTTTATGTATTGTGTTGTATGATACCCCACGATTATCTTTCATTATACGCAACACCGTATTAGCTTGTAGTATATGCAACACTAATCTTGAAACGTGTTACACACAATTTCAAGTTTGTTTGATAGTAGTTATTCTAAGCAACATTGAGTATATATATATATTCAATGTATTAATTAAATATGGTAGGATTTTGTTATACGCAACAACAAATGAGTCATGCACTACACTCAACCCTGACTTGTCTTGCATTACACGCAATCACGACCTTCCTCGATAGTGTGTGTTGTACGCAATACCGAGTTTTACTAAACAACGATATACTATTATAATATTATTATGAACTAGCCGTTATGAATAGTATTAACTAAATTTTGAATTTTATAACATTAATATTCAGCTTACACATTTTATAGATCATGGTATAAGAACAAAATAAATTTTTCGGGTAAAATAAGTATTTTTTAAAAAATGAAGTTTTGCCGCCTTTTGATGGCGCACCCTCTTTAAATATAGTTTTTGACATGTTTATAAGTTCAATTTGACAAAATAAAATTCTTCTTTGGAATAAAGATATAAAAATTTACTTTGGATAAATTTTTCATATTATTCTGATAACTTTCATATTTTAACGAATAGTAAAAGCACGTTCTATTTTAATTAAAAACAACTTTTTCATCACAATAATTTATATGGCTATATTATCTTTTTAATTGGTTTTAAAGTTTAATTATAATATATTTTTACCATTTAATCCAATTTTGGTCATTGGAATTAATTTCACTTTGAAATTGGATATAAACACGTATCAATCTTTTGATAGTTATTGTTTCTTAAAAACACGCTATTTGTTTTGATAACGGAAATTAATTTTAAAATTAATTAATTCCACTTCTATGTTTTGAACATGGAAAAATAGACATCAATTTTGAATTCGGAATATCAAATAATGCTTAGGCTTAATTTTTTGTATTTTTCTGGAAAACATCAATTTTCGATGAATAGTGAAACCACTTAGTGGTAGATAAAAAAATGGATTTTTCATTTAAATGTAAATTTTCCACTTTTGTGAATTTAATTTCGAAAATCCAAGAGACACGGTTAATATCAAGGACTAAAATTTGGTTCAATGAGATGAAAATATTTTTTGGTAAATAGTAACTTTTCACTTTTATTTATCACGATTAAAAGTAAATATGATAATTAAGGGTAAAAATGATATTATTATTACCCTAAAACATGTACTAATTCTATTATATAAGTGTAATTCGACCAAAAACAACCTTATGAATAAAATATTACCATTTATGTCCACTTGGATTAGATTAGGACATTTATTATTAATTTATTTAACGAAGTGTTAAAATAGTTAAAATCAACATTTAATAACTAAATAATTATCAATATAGGGTTATATATAAGATAAAATCAACTATAAATATTCATTACAAATATGAAATTATTTCCTACCTAATGGAATTTTATTTATAATTTTTAGACATTAAATAATTTATGTTATTTATGACACAATGGTGATGCAGTAATTACCTAAATAATGAAATATTAAAATAATTGATATTATAAATACCCAAATAAATGTAATTTGAGACTTTTTGTGAATTAAACTAATTTTATAGGTTAATATGACATGTTGGTATTGATTTAATGAACTTTTTTAGAACTAATTATTAGGTTATGATTTTCACAAAAATCAATTACCAAATAGTGTCAAAATTGACATAAAATAGTTTTTAAAACAAATATTATATTATTAATTTTTATTTTATTCCTAGAAATCTAAGGTTCATCCAAATGACTTAGATAAGGTTATATATATTAATAAAAAAACATCTTTGGGTTCGTTTGGCTTCTTATTGTATGTTTATTAAACATATAGTGTAAGAAAATAAGATGACACGATAAAAGTAAAATTATATAACTGAAAGTTACAACTAAATGATAAGGTTAAAATAGAAACCTAAAATTGTCTAAATTCTATTGGATGATAGGATTTCGACCCATCCCCAACTTTGCTTCTAAATAAATCAATTTGGAGCTATTAAAAACCGAATATGACTCTATAATGAAATAATATTTTTAGTTTTTCCAAAGGTGCCCCTCTCCTCCCTTATAAAAAGGCACCCCTTCCCTCTTCTCTTCACACCATTTTGAGCCTTGATGCTCTGAAAAACCATACCAATTTATATTCTCCACTTACCTATAAACATCCTAGATGTCTTGGTATTCTTCAAATACAATCTTTAGTGCCCTAAGAGGAGGTTAAGAAGAGGCACTTCAAAGAAGCGGTAATGTCTGTTACCAATTCTTTCAACTTTATTTATTCTTCTACTTATTATTCTTTAGTTGTTTCATTATGATGTAATAAAATCAGTATCAATCATATAGTTATATGTAATTATAAGTATGAAACAACCCTATTACACAATCTAACCATCCTACGGAAAATGAAATCACCATGCGTGCGTACGTACAGAATACCGTCTCCACGTCGTGGTGTAATCTATTTTACACCACCACCATACTGAGCTAGATTCCATGCTACTCAGGCTATGTAAATCCAATCCAATGTCTGAGCCCTGGGTCCCAATCCATAGGCAGTCATGACATTCAGAACTTGTATAATCCCTAATCATATTACCCTCAAGAGATCTATAAGGACAAATCACTGGTGAGATTCCATAACCACCCTTGGATTGTCTAATAATAAAGAGAATAATAATACCTATCATCTGGAAGAGTGTAACAATTTTGAGTATCCAATTATGTGAGACTCCATGCTCAACACCGTGGTCAAGTTTCTAGTCAAGGAAAGCGTAATCATTCTTATCTCTCTGGAGGGCATAATTATCCATGAGTATAATAAGATCGAGGAGAGCGTAATAATGTTTATCACATATCAATATTGGACAAGGAATCATCCTCACATCATATCAAAAAAGGATAGTGGAATCATCCTCATCCCTCAAGAGAGTAGAATCATCCATGTGAATCATTATTAGATATGGCATGCTTGTATATCGTAGTAGAAGTCACAATAGTCGGATACTTGGAAACACCTATAGAAATCCTAATAAAATAATAATCAAATATAAAGTCTCATCATTTAGATCTCAGGTAGTACCTATTGGTATACCAGTAAACATTAAAAAATAACTAGGCATATAATCTAGTTCCCATGAAAAATGTTCGGGAATTCCAAAGAGAATGAAAAGATTCCTCACGTCAGGATCAATAGCCACCAACCAGGAAGCACCTCTGGTAAACATATCTATATCAGCAATAAAAATGTGAAAGATAAACAAAAAATGAGGGTGGATAAACACAGAAACCCAACAATACAACCATATCCCCCTGAGATTATAAGTTTGGTATGGGTACTAAGGTGAAACCCACTACCATTACTACCCAAACCAAATTTAACAACTTGGGGTCGACCAAACAATGGGGCACCCACTGGGTCTCTCAAGTCAAAACACGGAAGACACATCCTACTTAGGATACTTGTGGTATAAAAAATCAAAGGAATTATACTTGGTATTCTTTTCTATAAAGCTAATGGAGGAATCCTACACATGATCCTCGAATAGTAAGCAATACATAGGCATCCTACAGTGGATCCTCTGAACAATTCATATGAAAAAAGGCATCCTACACGAGACCCTCAAGACAATAGAATATGTTGAGGAATCCTACATGGGATACTCAAAATGGTACATGGGTAAATAGATACTGCAAGGGAATCCCTAAATCAGCTCGTAAGTAAGTCATCCCTTAGGGGCACCTCAATAAATAGATAAAAGATAGAGGCATCCTTCAAGGGATCATCCAGGTCGAAATATAAAAAGAGGAATCCGATAGGGGATCCTCACAACAACTGATCTATTGGCCTTATAGGACAGAAGAGATCATTTCACAAGGGATACATCCTCAAGGGAAATCTACAAAGGCATAGGTCAAGAGAGATATCTCATGGATCATCTAAGGAAAATTATCACTCTCAAGATACACCAAATTCAACATCTGGAGGAGGACCTCTACATTAGGAAAATAAATGTCACATAGGAGTCCTCAAAATAACAAAAGGGTTCTACCATCACAATTTAGGAAAAAAATATATACATATAATGGACTACTCAGGGGTCCATTCCTGACTCATGGGTGAAAAGATACGAAAAACTTCAAAGGGTTACAAGGGGTAGTACATGGCATGTCCCCATTGGTACATGGTGTGTACTCTCAAATCCGCACCATGGCGTGTAATCCCACTAAACGTGGCATGTAAATTCCTATGTACATGGCGTGTAAGGTGGGTACATGGCATGTACCCTACATGGGGTACCTGCACATGTCCCTCAAACAGTCTGTCCATGTACTTGGCCAAGTCGTGTACTTTTACATGGAAAGCTACCCACATGGGGTGTGGTTGTGTACTCTACACGACCGGGTACCCCTACATGGGTAGCCTGGCCAAATAATTGGCTACATGGCCGAGACCCAGTACATGTATTGTAAACCCTAGTGCACGAAATGTACTTTAAAAACATCTTCTTTCCCAAATGGGAATAACACATGGCGTGCCACATTGAACTACACATCTTGTAGCCTAATTTTCCAAAATTGAAAACCTCTGAAATGCCCGAAACCCCTATTTTCATGCCCAAATCAGCAGATCAAGCAATAAGGGGCCATTAGAAAGAATAATAGGAGATTAAATATAGATAAAAAACATACGAGGATTTATGAAAAAAAATATAAAGGTATTACTTTGGGTGGAAACTGATGATGCTTCACTCAAATATATAGTCCACAGTTGTTGTACATTGATCCAGTGTGTTGAGTGCTCTACGATGGTACACCCATATCTCCCTCTCTCCTTCTATTTCTCCATATCCATATCCTCTCTCGGTCGCGTAGTGAGGAAAACCATGGAGGAGCGTATGTGAGAAGTAAGAGGATAAAATAAAGAAAAGAAAAAAAAGGAAAGAAAAAAATGAAGAAAAATTAAAATAAAATAAATAGGGTTCCGACCTGGCCCCGACGCCCAAATCATGTTTATGCCCCGCCTAAGAAAAACTCTCTATTTTGGACTCAATGAAGGAGAAGGAATATAAATCCAACACACTATTCAAATGATATGGAAAAAAAATTTCTTAAATAATTTAACATCTATTTAATTAAATATTAAATATTAATTATTCCAATGAAATATGAATGTCTTGGTGTCACAAATCATCCCCCGGGGCCCGTATCATGACTACCACAATCCCACCTTCCATAGGCCAGGGGTTGGCGACTAGCACAAAAGGAATACACCCCTAAACTGGGAAGGCATTGTCTTTATAATAGTAAACAAACACAATAGAGTACACACCTGGAAGTAAAATGCTAAGTAAAACTGTATACAAAAGAGTGTGCTGATAGTAAAGGGGCTGGGAATACAAGCCCAATAGTAAAGTACAAAACAACTGAAAAGCTAGTAAAACTAAAGAAAAGAAGTAAAGCAGCTGCTGGGTCATCCTCCAGAATTTCCACATGAAGGGTGGGTACAGATGGCTTCTTCAGCACCCCAACTCCATCCGTCCGCACCGTGTACGTCTCGTCGAGTGGTCCACCTCCAGGTACCATCCAGTTCTGCAACTCTCTGCCCCGATCAGCACTGTCTATCATCTCTAACCAACAAAATGAGGTCTGGTTATAGCCCTTGTAGGGGTGATTATAACGATACTTAGTAGGGACCCCGAGACCCTCAAGGTCTCACAAAATCCAACAAGGAAAACCACAAAGTACGGAGTCAACAGATAACCCTTAATTATGTATATGCCCATACATATACCTATGTTATTTAGAAACCCATCTCAATAATTAGGAAAACACCAAAGTCATTGACTCAGCTCAAACCCAGATTTTAGTTAAAAATATAAGTACATATGATTAGTCGCGATGCTAGATCATCTTATTCTGTCAAGAGGCACTGCTTCTAACCATACAGAGTCTAACCCACACAGGATCGATAGGTACTAACCCCCGTAATGACCCACATAGGATCTGACCCACATAGGATTGGTATGTGCTGACCCACACAGGATTGCTGAGCGCTGACCCACACATGATCTGACCCACATAGGATCATTATGCGTTGACCCACGCAGGATCGTTGAGCGCTGATCTCCATATGATCTGTCTCTAACCTCCGCCTCACTATTAGCCATTAGATTCCTCACACCCAGTGCACACGAGTTTTGTAGAATATTCCCTCGAGATAACAGTCATACCTGGACCACCCCTAAACTCCACAAAGGAGTAACCCCAAGGACCGCCATGTCGTAAGGTTTCCAACGCGACAGACGGTGTGTCAATCGGTCGCCCGGTCTGTGAGTTATTGGCATTTCTGTTCCAGGGGCCCGGTTGGTTTTCAAGTTCAAACCAACCGGAACATACTTCAAATGTGTCCAAACCTCAATTGGGGTATTCCAAACGAACTGTCTCACTCCAAGCCTTACATTGCCGTTGTTGGTTCGTCAAACAGACACCCATAGCCCATGATAGGGGCGAAAAGGTGTAAACTGGCCAAATGGGTTCGGGTCCGGACCGACCCAATCGGACCGACCCAACCCAACCTGGTCCGGACCGGGGTCTGACCCAGTCCGCAGGTCTGATCTGGTCCAAGGAAGCGTCCAGGCCCGAGGGGTCGGCCTGGCCACCTGCCTTAGCGGCGCCCAGGGGGGAGGCGCGCGCCCCCTGGAACCTGAACGGACCTGCCGTTTAAGTGTGAGCTGAAACCGGCGCCAGATGGTGCCAGTCCAGCACACGCGGGACCCGATGGGGTCCCGCACCGCCTGGCTAGCCCAAGCGGCCAGCCGCTCTACACCATGGCATGGCGCAACTGCACCGCGACCCTCCGTCGCAGCTTTCCCTTGCCGCAGCCCTCTGCTGGACTCCACGCGGTGCGAAAGCACCGCTCGCCTCCACCGCGGTCCCCCCTGGCCACATATCTCCTTCCACGCGGCATGGTGGTGTCGTGCCCTCTTTGCGACCCGGCAGCCTTGCGCCACCAATTTTCTTCGCGGTTGGCTCGATTCCGGCCGTCGTTGCCTCACCTCCACCGTCAACACAATGAGAACAACAAAAAGGGGGGAGGGTTAGACCATGTTCGTGCAGTCCAAGCCCTCCTCATTAAGATGATATCAATTGGAAACAAGGAGTACAACAAAACGATGAAGAACAGAGGGTAAAAACTCATACATAATTCAAACCCTAACTCATATTTGTTGATCTTTGACAGTGGAAGGAGAGGAAAAGTGGACATCAATTTTTCGACGTCATGAAGCGTCCAGGGAAGAAGCGTCATCAGAGTTCTTCATGGTCAGCTCCTTCTCTTTTGGCTCGGTTGAAGATCGATACAGAAGTTCATCATTCTTCAGTGGTGTGTGGCATTCTTCATTGGAAGGATGAAGTTCTCCCACTCAAATATCTACCAAAATATTTTCCAGAACAAAAATAATAGACTATCTATTATATTAATGGTTGGAATAAATTCAAAAGAATTCAAAAGGGTTCCAATTAATTAAAAGATGTTCAATTAATTAATTGTGAGGGTTGGCACAAAATTAATGGGGGAAGGTGGAGAGTTGACATCCCACATAAATGGGGAGATAAATGGGGGGTTTAAATCTCGTGTGGGCCCCACCAAATATATCCTCCCAAGGGAGGTTATGTGCAGGTGGGCCCCACCACCATAACCTCCCATGGGAGGGTGGGGTGTCGTGGCCCCCACCTCAAAACTCCCTCTCATATGTTTATTGAATGTACCTAAACAAAACATAATAAAATGATTACGGGCACACCGGGTCTCGGAATCAAGGGCCGTAAATTTTCTCGGACTCGTAAAAATCCGATGAATTTAAGGGAAAAAAATTTCCACGGAATTTCCTGATCTTTACATTCTCCACACCTTAGGTATTTACATCCCCGTAAGCTACAAATAACACTAAGGGAATAAATGGGGGTACTGAGCACGCATATGAGCCTCCCGCTCCCTTGTGCTCTCCTGGATGTTCCCGTGCTGCCAGTGAAGGAGCACCAGAGGTATCGAACATCCATGCGAGACCCACTCCTGTCAATACTCAATCTCCACTAGAACATCCATGAAATTCACCTCATCATCGATGTACAGGTCCCCATGGTCGATGATGTGAGAAGCGTTATGCATGGTCCTCCTCAGCTTTGATATGTGGAAGACATCGTGCACCCGGTGAAACTAAGGTGGAAGATCCAGGTGGTAAGCCACCTCGCCTACTCTACTAAGGACCTGGAATGGTCAGATGAATCGCAGTGATAACTTACTGCCTTAGCCAAATCTCTATAATCCTTGTCGAGGTGAGACCTATAGAAAGACGTGGTCGCTATCCTTGAACTCTAGAGGTCTCCGTCTCCTGTTAGCATACAACTTCTGCCTGCTCTGTACAGTCTTCATCCGCTCCTGGATGATCTGCACCTTCTCCGTGGTAGCCCGTATCATCTCTGGTCCCACTAGTGCTGACTCCCCTGGGTCTGTCCATCACAGAGGTGATCTGCAAGGTCGACCATACAAGGCCTCAAAGGCGACATACCGATGTTGGAGTGATAGCTGTTGTTGTAGAAAAACATCACCAAAGGTAAGTGATCCTACCAGCTACGACCAAAGTCAAGAATACATGTGTGGAGCATGTCCTCGAGGGTCTGGATGGTCCGATCAGTCTGACCATCTGTTTGAGGATGGAAGGTGGTGCTCAAATGAAGTTTCTTCCTGAAAGCCTCCTACAACCCCTTCCATAGCTTAGAAGTAAACTGTGTGTCACAGTCGCAGACTATAGAAGTTGGTATTCCATGAAAATGCACAATCTCCTGCACATAGAGGCATCCCAAGCTCTTTACTGAGCCCTGCTCTTTAATCGGTAGGAATTGGGAAGACTTGGTGAGTCGGTCAACAATCACCCATATCGAATCATGAATCTTAGATGTATGTGGAAGACCCATCACAAAGTACATGGATATTGCATCCCACTTCCACTCTGGGACCTTTAGGGGTTGAACCAAACCTGTTGGTACCTAGTGCTCTGCCTTCACTTGCTGAAAAGTGAGGCATCTTGAGACAAACTCTACTACTTCCTTCTTCATACCTGGCCACCAGTGCTGTCGTCTGAGGTCCTGATACATCTCCACAACTCCTGGATGTACCGCTAGAGGGGAAGTGTGGAAATCCCTCAACACTTTCTCCTAATGTGAAATTGGTACCATGGTACATCCTCTGAAAAGGATTATGTGCTCCCCACCTTCATAAAATCAATCAGGTGCCTGCCCTGTGGATATCTGAGCACGTTGCGTCTCATAGTCAGCGTCTATACGCTATGCCTCCCTGACTCCTTGAAGAAGTAGAGGAGTGACTATAATAGACTTTAGAAAGGTGGCTCCATCCCTATCCACGAAGAATATCTACAAGGCATCCAGTTTCTCTGTCGCCTCTCCTAGTAGTTGTATACCAGATCTCCTATTGAGAGAATCTGGAACAACGTTCCACTTCACATGATTATAGACTATCTCAAAGTCATAGTCATGGAGGTACTCAAGCCAATGATGTTGTCTCAGGTTCAGGTCTTTCTGAGAGAAGATTTACCTGAGAATCTTGTGACCAGAGTAGACTATGAAATGCTCGACCATTAGATAGGGTCACCACATTTTCAAGGCGAAGTCCACTGCTGCTAACTCTAGTTCATGGGTAGCATAGTTCTGCTCGTGTTGTCTCAGCTGCCTAGAACCATAAGAGATCACAGCTCACTCCTACATTAGGACACTCCCAAGTCCGGTCCCTGATGCATCGTAGTAAACTACGTACCCTACACCCTCCACTGGAAGCCTCAAGATGGGAGAACTAGTCAGTCTCTGCCTCATCTCCTGAAAGATCTGCTGGCATCTCTCCGACCACACGAAGGGTTGCCCCTTCTATGTCGAGGCTGATAGTGGTGTTGAAACTATTTAGAGGTCTGGAACAAATCTTCGCTAGTATCCATCCAAGCCCAAGAAACTCTGTACCTCTGTCACTCTCCCGGGTGGCTCCCAAGAAAGTACCGCCTCAATCTTCACTGGATCTACTGTAACTCCAGCCTCTGATATGATGTGTCCCAAGAAGTGAACCTCTCTAATCCAAAACTGTCACTTCGAGAGTTTACTATAAAATAGGTTCTCTCAGAGTGTGTCCAGTACTACCTGTTAATGGTAGGCATGCTCGTCCTCAGTAGCAGAGTAGATCAAAATGTCATCGATGAAGACCACGACAATGTGATTGATGTACGGCTGGAAGATCCAATTCATGAGACACATGAACACTGCTGGAGCATTGGTTATGCCAAAGGGCATAACCAAGAGCTCATAATGGCTGTACCGACACCTGAAGTCTATCTCTTGCACATCCTCGTCTCGAACTCTGAGCTGGTGATAGCCCGATCTAAGGTTTATCTTCAAGAACCATCGATCTCCCTTGAGCTGATCAAAGAGGTATTCAATCCTTTGGAGTGGGTTCCTGTTCTTCAAGGTCACCTAGTTCAGGTGACGGTAGATGACACAAATCCTCAAGCTCCCATGATCCTTCTTGGAGAACATAATTGGGGCTTCCTAGGGAGAAACATTGGACTGGATGAATCCCTTCCCTTCCAAGTCCTCTAGCTGTACCCGTAGCTCACAAAGCTCAGCAGGATCCATCCAATATGTTGGAGAAGATATCAGCGTCGTCCCGGTGTAAAAGTCTTTGTAGAATTCCACCTATCTGTGAGGAGGTAGTCGTGGAACATCATTAGGGAAAACATCCACGTACTTTTCCACCACTATAGGATAAGTCGGTCTCTCCACATCTAATGCTCCGAGGGTAGGGTAGGCCAACTTATTAGTTATTGGCTACACCCTCCTCCATGTTAGTCCATCTTGTACTGCAAGGGTTCCATTCTCACTGGTGAAGGTAAACCTGGTCCCATCCATGTAGACACACCGCACTTTTCCCCTAATACATTCTATCTGAGCATGGAATGTAGATAACCAGTCCATACCCAAGATGATTTCGTAAGGCATCTACATCACTATGAGGAGATCCCACTCGAATATCTCACCTCCTAGAGTAATCTCACACTACCAACACCACTGTGTAATCGTTGATTCTCCTCACATAGGAGTCTCTAGCCATAAGGATCGAGCCAACGGCTCCGTCAGAATCTCCGAGCTTTGAATGAGGGAAATGGATATGAAAGAGTGACACACACCTATGTATTTGAGAACTGAAACTAAGGTGGAGAAGACACAGATCGTACCTCGAATAATCTCCGGAGTGCCATGGTCGTTGGCCTCAACTGCCTGAAGATGAGGTCTCCCCTATCCACCCACTTCCTGCGGTTGGGGTGGACCTCCTGGTGGTGGTGGAAACACCTAGAAACGTCATCCACCACCAGCTGCTCGACCATCTCCTCTTCCACGTTTGCCTGTGCCCTGTGGACTGCCTCGATCGAATCTCTACCTCTGCCTGGGAGGTCCCTCAACTGACTGTTGATCGTCTGTATGGTGGGTTGGACAGTCACTTTCCATGTGACCCTGCTCGCAGCATGAGTAGCATTGTCTTCTCCTGGCATATAATTATATTCTTTGTGTGCCCCGCACAACCAATCCTTAGTCCTGTGGTCAACCACCTATGGGTCTGGTCTCATGGAACTCTACTTCATCTGTCTACTTCCATCTATAGAAGACTCCACTGTATGAAGACTAGTAGTAGGTCTCGCTGTTGGTGACTGCTCAGCATGGAAACTCTCCACTAGGAGAGCTCTCTCTAACACCCCTTCCTATGTCGGGAAGTTAAAGGATATCATCGAGGCTCTAATCTCTCGCCTGAGCCCCTGCTCGAAGGTCTGAGCCATAAAAAATGGGTCCCACACCAGATCTGTAGAGTAGCGATAGAGGTCGGTGAACCTCGCTGAGTACATCGCTAATGTCATGCTTCCCTCCTGCAGATGAAGTAGCTCATGTATCTGCACTGCTGGAAGGTTGGCTGGAACAAACTCTTCCTAGAATAGGCTCTCGAAGTTTGTCCATATTAGTGTCGCCTCATCGTGAACCTGGAGCATTAGGCCCCACTATATGCCAACTTCTTCCTGAAGGAGACTTGCAGCAAGAATCACCATGAGGTATTCTGGTGTCACTACAAGCCTGAAAACTCTCACCATATCCTCCAGCCAATCCTCAGCCACCTGTGGGTCCATATATCCTCGGAACCTGGGTGGCCTCTAGCACTGGAACTCATGAAAGGCGCTCAACTGGTGTGCATCATCTTCTACTGGGGCTGGTGGAATTGGTGGCCCAATGGGTAGGGGTACCGCAGGTGCCTCTGCTAGTAAAGGGCCCTGCACTGAAGCCTTGTCTCTCAGTGAGCTGTCAATATGTACGACTCTCAGGGCTCTGTGGGGAGGCATCCTGAAAGAAACAGTTGCGACATGGTCAAAGGATATACCTGGTGAGCTGACCTGGTTGAGTTGACTTAGACAAAAACTTATGAAAACACACACGCAATCAGTGTTTTTGTGCACTATGTCGAAAATTAGAAGTCAGGGTCCGGGTATATTGATACATCGACCACCTCACCGACACTGGACTCCCTGGACTAAAAACAACACTCATTACCCTCAACACTATTTCATCACAGAAAATAATGTTCCGCGTTCTATGTTCTATTGTAGAACTGACTCCTCTGATACCAATTTGTCACGACCCATCCCCGGGGGCCCGTATCATGACTACACAAAGCCCACCTTCCATAGCCCAGGGGATGGAGACTAGCTTGAAAGACGTAAATCCATAAACTGGGAAGGAATTGCCTTTATAATAGTAAACAAACACAACAGAGTACACAACTGGAACTAAAATGATAAGTAAAACTGTATACAAAAAAGTGTGCTGAATGTAAAGGGGTCAGAAATACAAGCCCAATAGTAAAGTATAAAACAACTGAAAAGCTATTACAACTGAAGAAAATAAGTAAAGTAGCTACTAGGTCATCCTTCAGAATTTCCACCTAAAGGGTGGGTATAGATGGCCTCCTCAGCACCCCACGTCTAGCCGTCTGCACTGTGTATGTCTCGCCGAGTGGTCCACCTCCGGGTACCGTCCAATTGTGCCACTCTCTGCCCCGATCAGCGTTGTCCGTCGTTTGCAACCAACATAACGAGGTGTGGGCATAACCTGTGTAGGGGTGAGTATAACGACACTCAGTAGGGACCCTGAGACCCTCAAGGTATCAGAAAATCCAACAAGGATAACCACAAAGTACGGAGTCAACGAATAACCCTTACTTAGGAATATGCCCATACATATACCTAAGTTATTTATTAACACATCTCAATCATGATGAAAACATGAAATAAATTGAATCAACTCAAACTAGGATTTAAGTGAAGTATAGAGGTACAGATGAGTAGTCGCATAGCTAGATTATCTTATTCTTTCAAGAGGCACTACTTCTGACCATACGGAGTCTGACCCACACAAGATCGGTAGGTATTAACCACCGCAATGACCCACATAGGATCTGACCCACACAAGATTGGTATGCGCTGACCCACACACGATCGCTGAGTTCTAACCCACAAAATATTTGACCCACACAAGATTGGTATGCATTGACCCACACAGGATCGTTGGGCGTTGACCTCCGTATGATATGTCTCAAACCTCCGCCTCACTATCAGCCACTGGATTCCTCACACCTGGTGCGCTCGAGTTTCATAGAAGATACCCTCGAGATATTGGTCATACCTTGACCACCAATAAATTCCCCAAAGGTGTAACCCAAAGGACCTCCATGTCATAAGGGTTCCAATGTGACAGACAGTGTGTCAATCGATCGCTCGGTCTGTGAGTTATTGGCATTTCCATTCCAGGGGCCCGGTAGGTTTTTAGGTTCAAACTGACCCGACCGTACTCCAACTGTGTCCAAAACTCATGTGCGGTATGCCAAAATAATCATCTCACTCCAAGCCTTCCATAACCATAGGTGGTTCGTCAAATAGACACATGTAGCCCAAGATAGGGGTAAAAAGGTGTACACTGGACAAACGGGTCCAGGTCCGGTCCGACCCGGTCCGGACCGGCGTCGGACCCAATCTGTGGGTCCCATCCAGTCCGAGGAAACGGCCAGGCCCGAGGGGGCGGCCTAGCCGAAGGCAGACCGACGGCAAAACCTAGCCACTCCCAGGGGAGAGGCACGCACCCCTAGCACCCGAACGGCTCTGTCGTTCGGGTGTGAGCCGAAACTGACACCAGGAGGCACCATTCCAGCACACGTGGGACCCGATGGGGTCCCACACCTCCCAGTTGTCCTGATCGTCCAACCACTCTGCACCACGACATGGTGCGACGACACCACGCCCCTCCACCATTTCCCACCCTAGTCGTAGATTCCCTGTTCCACCAGCGTGGCGCATCAGCACCGCGCCCCTCCGCCGCGGCCTACCTGGGCCACGCCTCTCCTTACACACGGCACAGTGGTGTCGCGCCCTCTTAGAGACCCGGCGGACTTGCGCCACTGGTTTTCTTCGCGGTCGGCTCGATGTTGGCCGCCGTTTCTCCACCTCCACCGTCAATACAATTAGAAGAATAACAAGGGGGAAGGTCTGACCGTGTTTGTGCAGGCCGAGCTCTCCTCATTAAGATGATATCAATCAGAAAAAAGGATCACAAAAAAAAGAACTGAGGTTAAAAACTCATACATAATTCAACCACTACCTCATATTTTTCGATCATTGACGGTGGAAGGAGAGGAAAAGCGGACGTCGATTCGTCGATGTTGGGAAGCTTCTGGGGAAGAAGCGTCATCAGCGTTCTCCATTGTCGGCTAATTCTATTTTGGCTCGGTTGAAGATCAATGAATAAGTTCTTCGTTCTTCGGTGGTGTGTGGCATTATTCATTGGAAGGATGATGTTCTCCCACTCAAAGCTCCACCAAATGATTTTCCAGCCCAAAAATAATAGACTATCTATTATTTTAATGGTTAGAAAGAATTCAAAAGAATTCAAAAGGGTGCCAATTAATTAAAATCAGGTCAATTAATTAATTGTGAGGGTTGGAACAAAATTATTGGGGTAATGTGGAGAGTTGACATCCCACATAAATGGGAAGTTAAATATGGGTTTTAATGCTCGTGTGGGCCCCACCAAATATATCCTCCCAAGGAAGGTTATTTGTGGGTGGGCTCCACCACCATAACCTCCAATGGGAGGTTGGGGTGTCATGGTCCCCACCTCCAACCTCTCCTTGGAGGATTAAACAACCACAAATAAAAATAAATAAACACTTTATTTTTATTTAATTTAATTAAAATCCCCAAAAACTATCTTCCATTCTCGTCAGAACGCAACTGTGGTGAAGGTATCACTGAGCAATCACCAACACTGTGAGTTCATCGGTACCCATATATTTCAATTCTGAGCACCGGTACAAAAGAAATAAAATCACTTTCTTATATTTAATGAACTTACCCGAAAAAAACTTCAGAAAATGATTCTGGGCACACCAGGTCTCGGAATCAAGCGCCGTAAATTTTCGCGGACTCGTAAAAATCACATGAATTTAAGAAAAAAAAATTCCATTTATTTTCCTGGTCTTTACACTCAGATTTATATCAGAAATATATCTTGGGGTAAAAACCCTATTCGGTGACCAATGGAGTGGTCAGAAAAATTATCAAAGATCATATTCTAGGGTAAAATTACAGTTTACCACTTACAAGCATCTGAATGTAAGAATTCAAATTTCTGCTCAAAACTACATTTTGGAATAACACATGTCCTTACAATGTTTTCACTATAAACCCCCCCATCCCTAAGAAGGCATAGTGGTAATACTAGAAGCTATGCTCTTAGACTAAGAAATTATACAACCAAGCTATCTGGATAGTCCAAAGACCATCCTCATAGAGTCAAAAACTTTCTACTATATAAGAGACATTCAACAACAACCGATTCTGGTACTCCCCACCAAAACATACCCTTATCGTCATCTCCAAACCATGATCTGAGATCAAAGTCCCATAGAAGTAGTAAATTTAAATGGAAAACAAGTGTCAACATCCTCAAACAGCCAATGGTGAACTCCCGACCATAAGTATTACCTAACATTTCTCCTCAAGTGTAACCTCAACAAGTTCTTCTTCCAGGAAGATATTTAAAAAAAGAATCTTGGCATAGGGTTGATTATCTCCAAGTGTACTCAATACAATTTCAAGAGAGAGCATGATCATATCTAACATGAGTACACAAAGATTATACAGAAGGGAATGTAAATGTCTCTATGATCCATGCTCACATCATGTCAAAACATAGAAAATATTCAACCACGGGTCAACCATCTTATGGTACCCTATTCATTTTCGATGTCACGTCTACTATAGAAGAACATTTATCATTTAAACCGCAACTCTCGGGTAACCAAGACCCCACTAACTCTTGAAAATATCATTTCCTTGATTTTAGTCAACTACTCATCGATTAGGAATCAAATGATACCACACGCAACCAGCCTGTACCTTTATCACTCGACTCATACTATAGTGAGACTTACACTATAAGGATAAGAAAACTATTCTACATGATAGGGAAATCTCATTAAACTAGAATGTCTTTTGTAAATCCTCTAAAAATCAGGCCCCATACCAGCACCATGGTTTATTTCATGACTTCCCATTACACGCCATCATTCCAGTCATGAGCATCTACCCACGCTCTAACAACATTAACAACAATGGAAACACTAGTCAACCTTTCCAAGCATCCGAACAATACTTCACATCAAATCCTATCTTGAAAAACATAAGAACTCAAAGTGACTTTCAAAAAGCAAGGAATCAACATGTGTATAACATCAAACTTAAGCACCTATCATTCCCTGATATCAAAACAAGCATACAAAAAAGATCACTGCCTAAATAAGCATATGAAATCACGGGCCAACATCTCTCATGTAGGTTTCCCTAAAAAACTTTTACCAATAAGAATATGAGTAAAAACTAAGGGTCTCTAGGTCTCCCACCTATCCCAATAAGACAAGTCTCAAAATTGGGTCACAAGTTCTGACCACCTAGTCTAAAAGATCAAACATCTCGAATGAAGGTAAAGATCACAAAAACTTACAAGGGTTAAAACAAAAAACACAGCCAACAAGGGACGAATCCTCAACCGGAATCCTCGTATGGAACTTCTCCTTGTAGGTCACGATAGCAACATAGAAGATAGACTAAACTAACACTCATTGGGAAATCACATATGGTAATACCCCTAGAGGTCCAGTTCACAAGAAAAAGTCTTTGTATCCATCAGCATCATACTAATCAATCAGACTAAATAACCATGACTAGAGAAACAACACCCTCCAAGGGTACAACAAAAATTCATCACTTGCCCTATTGACCTACTAGGGTCACTGCACCTCTCATGCACTTGGACTGAGTCATCATCCTTAGAACAAAATTCCTCAATGTAGATCCATATAACCCACCATCAGAATTATATATATATATATATATATAGGTAGAAACAATTAAATAGTCCTCATCCATCAGTAAAAATTACACATTAGAATACTTATATGATGTGAATCCTATGGGATAAATATGTTACATGAAATGCCTCATACCTTTATCGGTCATGAGTAAAAATCCATCCCTGTACACTCATAAATGGTAAAGAGGCAGAAATACCCAATAAATCATAACATCAACACCACACGTGCTTCATTCAATGTGAAAATAATATATAACATCAACATTGCATATTGGAACAGAAAAACCATATCCCTAGAAACCATGACTTTTTTCCAAAACAAGTTTTCTCAATGCACTAGTCTGATATCCATCATAGGTTCTAACACATTTATTATACTCTTATCTACTATATCCCAAATAATAAAGAGTAGGAAAAAAATCCTTTGATACCACTTTGTAATGTCCTGGCCTGAATGCCACTAAAATGTTTCCTTGAGCTGGATGGTTAGTAGGCCTCAAGCCTACCTTTCGTATATCTGAGGCTGCCAACAAGTAGCGAGGGCTTAGGGTGTGATAGTGGGGAGACTATACCCTCATATTAGAGTAATAAAAAAATGTAAATAGCTACATACCATGAACAATAGTAAATAAAAAGAGCATGGAAGTTGTAAATTAATATAAATAGAACATGTTGTAATAATAAATGAAAAAACAATAAAATCTCGAATAACTATGTCATACATGCGTAACTGGTCACCCACTGGTCCAACCATACATATAATATAGTACAAAAGAAAATAAAAATAAATTATGGGGCTATACTACTGACTCCAAGCCAGACCATGTACTCAATCTCTAGACACTATCAAACTCCACCAGCCCAATCAGAAGAACTCACATGAGCATCTCTACTTGATCATCTAACACGGTGACTCTATTTCTAACCACCATGCATATGTGAACAATATGAAAAAATACATATGGTCTACATGTTCACCGAGGTGCACGTGAAGGGGTGAGAAATATTCTCAAGAGGCCACCCCCGATGATGAACCTATATATTATGATTTTATAAGTGTTTGAAAAGGAAAACTGCTCAACCTAGCTGAGACACAACTGAAGAGTTAGGTAAAACTAAAATGAGAAACCACAGTCAAGCCCTAGGTCCGTAATCGAAGCCAACTGGGAAAGTGAAACCCTGGATGTCCACATCTATATATGTATACATGTATAGTGTCATACCTATACATATATTCATAAATATGAATATTCTTAAGTATGGTGAAGGAAATAACATAAATACCAATATCATTTGATATATGGGTCTATAGTCCCAATTTTTTGGACATCCTATGCAAAGGCATTGTGGTAGATATCGTACCACAAAAGTCATATATAATTAATTCAATATCTATTTCTGTATTCCCAATTGATATATACCTACTTCAGCCAACTCCAGAAATATCGCTGACAAGATACGTCACCATTGGGGGATACCCATCCTATGTCTAGGTTTACCCATACTCACCTCCAATCATTGAAACAATATATTCTGGGGAATTACCTCGAGACATCATGTAAATTTTCACTAATCTAGATGTCATGCTACTCAGGCCATGTAAATGCAGTCCAATTTTTGAACCCTAGGTCCCAGTCCGTAGGTGGTTGTGACATTTGTAACTTGGATAATCACTAGGGGTCAATCCCATAGGTGATCTATAAGTAGAACTCACCAATGGGACTTCATACCCACCCCTGGAGTCTCTAATAAGAGAGATCATAATCATCCATATCAACCGAATTTGTGTAATCATTCTGGGTATCCAATGATGTGAGACATCATACTCAATATCGTGATCAAGTAACTAGTTAGTGAAAAAAAAATCATCCCTAACCCACAGAATAGGGTAATCATCCATGAGTATAATAAAATCGAGGAGAAAAGAATCATCTTCATCACATATCATCAAACGATAGAGGAATAATCTTTTTCACACGGGACAACAGAATTATACATGAGTATCATTACTAGGGATGACATGCCTGTATATCATAGTAGAAGTCTCACAAGTAGAATACTAGGAAACACCTTTGAATATATTGGTAATATAAAAATCATATATATAGGATCAATATCCAGATCCCAAGTAGTAACTTTGGGTATACCATTAAACATGAGAAAATAACATGGCTTAGAAACTGAATCACTGGAAGAACGTCTAGGCATCCCAAAGAGAATGAAAGGCGCCACACATAAATATCAATAGCCAAAAACCTGGAATAACACCTACAAAACATCATTACACCATCAATAAACATGTGAAAGATAAACATAAAGTGAGGGTGGTCGAATTTCCAAACCCAACACTATAACCACGAACTAATGGGCTTACAAGTTCAGCTTGGTTTCTAAGGTGATACCTGCAACCATCTCTACCCAAACCCGACCTAACTACTTATGGTCCTTGAGGTATACACACGTGAAGGCATCCAACATGACATACATAGCTGTAAAGCTAGATAAATTATACACGGAATCCTATAACATTAATAAAGACTAAGGCTTCCTATAATGGATCTTCTAAACAACACATAAGAGAAAATTTGTCAAACATGGAACCTTCAAGAGAGCATAAAAAGCAATGGAATCCTACATGGGATCCTTAGAATGGTACATGAGTAATTTGGTCCTAAAAGGGACCCCCTAGATGAGTTCTTAACCAAGGGATCACTAAGGGGATCCTCAGTAATCAAAGGGAAGATAGTGGCGTCCTACGAGGAATCTGCTAGGTCGAAACATAAATATAGCAATCCTATGAGGGATCCTCATGAAAAATGATCTCTCAACCTCATAGGAAAAAAACACATCTTACAAGGGAGAAGTCCTCAAAAAATCATTAAAGGCGTAGGTCAAGAGAGATAACTCATGTCTCACCTCAGAACAATTCTCACTATTAGGAGAAACTGAATTCAACTAATGGAGGAAGAACCCCTCCATTGGGAAAAGCATGATACTCTACAAAGGAGTCCTCAAAACACCACAAGAGTTTTACCATAAAAATTTAAATAAAAATATACTCATAAAAGAATACTCATGATTCCAATTATGAATCATGATGAAAATATATGAAAAACCCCTCAAAGGGATACAAGGGGCAGTACACAACGTGTTCCCATGGGTACATGGCATGTACTCCCAAAGCCCCACCAAGGCGTGTACTCTTACAGGACATAACATGTAAATGCTCAAAAACATAGAATGTAACCTACACAGGGTACATTCCAATGTCTCTAAAATTGTATGTCCATGTAGATGGCTAGGCCGTGTACTTTTACACAGCATGCTACCCACACGGGGTCTGGTCATGTGCTCTACATGGTCATGTTTCCCTACAAGGGTAGCCCTGTTGGGTACATGAATACACATCTGAGACCTAGTACACGGTGTCTACACCCTAGTACATGATGTGTACATCAATAAATTTAGCTTCCCCAAATGGGAAGAACACGCTTCATGTCACCCTGAGCCACGTGTTTTGTAACTTGGTTTCCCAAAATGGAAATCCTCCAAAATGCCTGAAGCATCCGATTTCACCCCCAAATAAACAGATCAGACCACAAGGGACCATAAAAAATAATAATAGGGGATTAAATCAAGAATGTAGAAAATATATGGGGTTATATGTAAAATACATAAAAAGTACTACCTTTGGGAAGAAACCGCTAATGCTTTGCTCAAATATGCGGTCCATGGTTATCGCACGATGATCTGGTGCATCGAGAGATCTACGATGGTACCCCCATACCCTCACGTTCTATTTATACCTCTCCCTTTCCTCTCTCTGTCATGCGGTGGATAAACCCATGGATGGTCATATGTGAGAAGAAGGAGGCAGAATTAATGAAAATAAAATGAAATTAAATAAAAAAAGGAAGAAAAAGAAAAAGAAATGAATAAGGGGTCCAACCTGACCCCAGTGCCTAACACAAGTTTCTGCCCCTATTAAGAAAAACTATTTATTCTGAACTCAATGGTGTAGAAAAAATCTCAATCCGAAAATCCATTAAAAATATATGACCAAACAAACCTACGCAAATAATTTAATATTTATATAATTAAATATTAAATATTTTGTATTCCACTAAAATTATAACGGCTCGAATTTCTATCAAACATCTATCCATAGGTAAAAACCCTATTCTAGGACCAACAGAGTCATCAGAAAAATTATCTGAGATCATATTATAGGGGACAATTTCTATTTTACCCCTTACTAGAATTTGAAAGAAAAAAAATCAATTTTTTTCTCAAAATTGCAATTCATAAAAACATGGGTCCTTACAACAGCCTCCTATGAAAACTCCTAAAATATACTCAAAACTCCTTTGGAACACCTCCAAATCCAAAAAATAGAAATGTAACAGGATGAGATGGTATGTTCTGTCACATCGGATACCTCTCAAATTATTCTCACCCTTGAGAAAACCAAACTAGGTTCAGAAGGAAAGGGGTCTAAACAACCACCTTGTGAGATACCTCTCAAGGATCTCGTCAAACCTCAAATGCTACCACCTACCAAAAATTTCAAACAAAATGGCCCCAATACACCTCACACAACCTCATCACCACATAGCCATAAACTACCTCCTCTCACACAACCACACAACCACACAACCATCACGACCTTCACATATCCCAAAACAACAACCATTGCATACAACAAACTACACCATCCAAAAACATGAATCTGGGAATTTCATCCTCCATGTAGAGGTACTATATTCTCTAGGAGACCCTAACTTTCCCACATAGGTTTAATCACATCATAATATAATGTGTCTAAATTAAGAATTAGGTTATCCCCCTTTCACATTTTGGAACTTTATCACACATCACACATCAGAAACCATGGAAAAAAGATCATATCCTAACATAGAAGGATCCAAACATCACATGTCACAATTGGGTCCAAGGGATAGCACAAACATACCTACATAACATGGTAGTTGGGTCTAGGATAACCATGTACCACTAGTTGCCCCGTAGACATGTGGTCCCCACCCTAGGGCCCACCCACATGCGCAAACATGTCATCTGACTAATGACTGTCCTCATATGCCAACACATGTCCTTTGCAGTGTGCTTTTGTCTTCACTCACACACACCCTAAGAAACATCCCAGAAGGTCACCCATCCTGATCACTAGTCCAGGTCAAGCACGCTTAACTATGGAGATCTAATTAGGTAGGCTCATGAAAAAGATGTTACACCTTGATTACGGTATACCCCTCATTTTGGATCCATCATTGGTCTCAGATTTTCCATACGATGCACTGTCTGAGATATATTTAAATATTTTGGATAAATAATATATTAAGTATTATTTAATAAATTTATCTCATGAGCGAGGCATCCAAACATCCGGAACTGTTGAATGTTATACCCCTCCTAGGGTAAACACCGCATTTCAGACATAACTGTATGCTCAGATTTCTCATACGACATACTGTTTTGGAATTATTCAATTATTTAGAATAAATTTCCCTTGCTTAAAAATATATATTTAATATTTTTATTCCATCCTCCCTGAGGTTTTGCAGACCTTGTAAATTCAAACTTACTCAGTCTTTAACTCATTAAATATTAAGTTGAAAATTCCAAAGTATTAAATGGGTGTTTATCATTCCGTGATGTGTTTAACAAAAATGAAAATTTTCACTGATAAACCATTTTTCCAATTTAAGTTACTGATAATTTAACACAAGATGGTCTAGGAATACCTGAAATCAATGTGGATGTTACAACCTCCCCACCATAAGAAATTTTTATCCTTAGAAATCCCAGGAAGAAGCCTCCATGTCAAAAAGATAAGGCCATTGTTCTCTCATTAGTGCCTCTCTCTCTCATGTACCATGATAATTAGAACCATTCTTCAATATAATGTGGACAAGAGGTATCATCCTCCCATGAAGTACCTTGGTCTTAGAATAAACAACCACGACTGGTCATTCAATCACTGATAAAACAGGTTCCACTTAAAGATCACGCCAACCCAGAATATGATATGGGCTAGAAAAATGGTTTCAAAGCTGAGATACATGTAAAACATTATGTATCAATGTCAGTTTTGGTGGTAGTGATTAATGGTAAAAACAATTTCCACCCAATAAAAAACCTCTAATGATCCCACAAAAGAAGGAACATGCTTCCCTTGCCTCCAAAGCCGTCGAAGAACCAACCATGGTGAAACCTTCAAGAATACATGGTCACCAAAACTGTTGATTCAAGTAGTATAATGTCTTAGTGCTTCCTGGGTTCACAACCCATTGTAAAATAGGAAAATCCCCCATTATAAATTTTTTTGACACTAATGGTGCTACATAACGGTTCAGATAACATAGAACAACCTATTTGGAGAACAAACATTGGGCATTAGTCTCCATGAGATAAAGGGAGTATCTAATGATTATAGAATTCACCAACATGTTTCTATTCCTAAAGAATCTTCTCAAGAAGAGAAGATGTTAGAGAACCATTAGCTTTAATGGCAGATCGAACCGACACTTCCCATGGTGACACACTTGGGTGAATAAAGGCTATCTCAAGAAGATCATCCAACTAGGAGATTAGTATTTTCAGTTTAGTTGGAGCAATTTTTTAATAGGGAAAATAAACTAGTTGAGTACTGGGCATCATGTCAATGGAAAAATCAACCTCTCTTATCAATGGTAAATAAGACAAATAAGAAGGAAACTTGATGGGGAACTCAATGACAACTAGAGGGAGATAACTGCTCCAAATCCGAAGAAAACACTAATACTACCATCCCCAACATTGGATAATAAGGTCTGAACCTACTCGACCTTGAGTCTACCTTACCACACCGAGTCCGTTGAAACCATGCTGACTTAGATCTCTTTTGTGCGTGACTGGTGGATCTATTTTTTTCTTCCTTCTCAGCGATCGTCTTCCTCAGTAGTGCAATTTTTGCATTGTGCTTCTGAGGGAGTGGAAGATGATTGTTTTTTAATGATTTTATTAAATTATACATTTATTATATTATTTATTTTTTCAAAGAAAAATGGGTTAAAAAAATTTTGATCTTGAAAGAAAAAAAATTAATATACAGAATTTTATCAAACAATAAATTTATTTGGATTATCAAAAGAATTTTTTTAATTAAAATTATCAAAGTATATATATACTGATAATAAAATTTTATGATTATAGATAATGTATTAAAATTATCAAACTTCATTCACATGAAATTTCAAATGTTTTTATTTAAAATAAAATTAAGAGACATTAAATAAAAATTATCAAATAATAACAATAAATTTTTTTGATGATAATTTCAATGTTCTATATATGGAAAATTTATCAAAAATTATCCATGAATATTATTTAGAAATTATTAACTTGGATAATTTTATGCAATTTATCAAAAGATAATTATTATAATTATCAAAGGTTAATTTCCTCAAATTATAAATGATAATCCCACCTGATTATCGAATGGTAATTATTTAAATTATCAATGAATTATTATAAAGGACTACCATTTGTGTTTCCGTTTTAATTTAAATATATTATAATATTGATTTTAGTTTATAATTATTCTGAGGAAATTATTGTGAACATATGCATTTCCATAAAACGATAATTTGGAATTTTGTCAAGGAAAAACAAAGTATCATCACATGTGATAATCTAAATGATAAATTTGAAATTATCCAGGAGAGAGAATGTATTATCACATGTTAAATTTTATTTCATTTTGAAATAAAATAACTGAAATTGGTTCTAGGACCCATTGACGAATATCAAACTTTGGTGTGTCAACATTTACGATAATAGGGATGTGAAGAGGTGTATTTAACCACATGGGGTGGTCTATCATTTTCACTAACAACGATGACCTTGAGATTTTTTCCCTATTTTGGTACTTTGGTTATAGCGATTTTGGCTAGTTTATACCATGTTGACTTTTGGAACAGTACTCCCTATGGAGTTTATTTTGTTATGCGTATTGTCTTGTTAATTTTTTATGAATTGATAGTGGAAAATGTTGAAACCATGGTCTTCTATGCATGATTTGGAATATGGTTTGTGTTTGTTGTCAATCCTCAGTGGAAGTTCAGAATGTGTACCAGCAAAGAGATAATACAGTTCAAGTAGACAACAGTATTGAAGGTGGCACCGTTTCCCAATGTTTGCCAAATTTTTGGGCCTAAAAATCGACAAATAGAGAAAAGTGTTTTTGGAAAAGAGACTTGCGCACCGTGTGTTTGAATGAGAGGAAACTTGTGCGCCATATGTCTTTCAAGATCAGAACATGGGAAAATGGCAATGGGATAAGGTCCGTGCAAGTTTTGGGCTGGTCGCGCAAGTGACCTGCGCGCTGTGAAGAGTCTTGCACGCCGATGCCTAGGAGGATTGGAATCTTGCACGTCTATTGTTTTTCAAGATTTTTACTTCAAAATATGGCAAATGAAAGAAGGTCGTGCAAGTATTTGTGTGGTCGTGGAAGTGATTAGCGTGATAGAGGATAGGGAGGATGAGCTGCGCGCCGGAACCTGCGCGCCGAGGGAAGACTTGCGCGCCACCACGCAGGGGGTCTAGCTTGCCTATAAATAGAGGACTCCCCCACCTCATTTGGAACAAAGTTCAAGACTTGGAGATTTTTCGAGATCTCTTCGCGCAAGTGGTTGAGTCACGCAAGAGGTTGTTGGGTCGCGCAAGTAGAGGTTGCACGCCAATTGTTGGCTGCGCGACCAAGGCAGTTGGGGAGTTAAAGGAGGAACGTCAAGCAAGTTTAGTGTTGAAGGAGGAAGTGTCATGCAAGTTTTTTGGTGTCACCTACGCGCCGATTTTGTACCGCACAAGTGACTTGCTCACCGAGATTATGACTTGCGCGCCGGGCTTGGATAAGCGTGTCGGGGTTGTTAAAGTTCATCTGTCCTTTTGAAGCTGCACGAAATCTAGAAGATCGCCCGGTACCCTCAGGGCAAAGTGAGATTCATATTCTGGTGAGAGTTGGACTTCAACATAGAATCTATATACGACAGAGGATGCATTCTTATGCAATGATGACAAGACCTTCACATCTATAAACTGACCGTGACTTCACCAACGGTAGTGAGCCAGGGGAGTCAACGGGAGTGACCCGAGGGACGCAGTGTGTTATCCCTGAACGTTTTTGTAAAGGCAGTGATACTGGGACAGAGTGAGTGTTCCCGAAACATTGTAATCCACAACTTTTGAAGATTAGTGGAATTAGGTACGACCGGAAACCTGTCGGCGTATGCTCCTTGGACGTGGCCCTTAGTGGTGAACCATGTAAAAAGTGTTGTGTCTTCTCTATGAATGTGAATGTTTGCTTTCTGGTCATATTCATCATACAGGTTCAACCAGTTCCTACCAACGTGGGAACTAGATCCATCACATTAAAATAAAAAGTTGTCACCCAGATTCACCCCTCCCCTCTCAGGGTGTCCCAGGGTACTTCAGAAAAATCATTCACACTTGCATCTTGTGTGATTCCAGGTGTTAGTCACCGACTCGTGAGGATCGGGAACACCCTTCTGGCTTTCTAAGGGTTAGCTCATCTATCGTGTTACTAGGGTACTTGGGTCGGTTCGTGACATCACATCACAAATAAAAATAGAGAAATGAATAACGAAAAACAACTACGGGTATCCGGAACGCATATGCATCTCTCACTCCCAAGTACTCTCTCCCAGGCCACAATGACTACACAACACTTGAACCAATGGAATGATTCATCCTCACAACACTTTCTATTGGTGATCAAAGTTCTCTAATGGTCACTCCACTAACATCATGTCATCCTTGATATCCTACTCTCCCTAGTCAATGACACGGAATTCATCATGAAGATTCTGATGAAGATGAGAGATGTGTAGTACTTCATAGATCCTCTCCAACTGTAGTGACAATGCCTAAAAATATGACACCTCCCCAACTCACCCTAATGCCTCAAAGGGCCCAAAAGACCTGGGAGAAAGCTTACTCCACCTGTCAAACCATTGCATCCCATGTTAAGGGGAAACCTTTAAGAACACGTAGTCCCCAACCTCGAACTCGAATGGCCTCCTCCCCTGATTAGAATAAGAATTCTACAGATACTATACTTATTTTATTCTATTATGAACAAGATAAACCTTCTCTATCATGATCTTCACCACATCTGGAAGAAAAACTGTTGTCTCCCCAACCTTCCTCCCACACAATGAAGAATGACAAGACATCCCATACAATGCCTCAAAAAGATCCATGGCAATGAAAGAATTGTAGCTATTATTATATGAAAACTCATCCAAGGGAATGTGTCAAACCCAAGATCCAAAATATCCAAGATTCACACCAACAACATATACTCAATCATATGGATGGCCACTTTCATTTATCCATCCTTATGAGGGTGGAAATCAATGTTGATGCATAACAAAATACCAAAATCAACTTTCAATCTCCTCCAAACTTGTGAGGTAAAACGTTTGTACCGATCCAAGACAATAGACCTCGAAACTTTATGCCACTACACCACCTCATCCACATATCTCTTAGTCAAAGCATCCATTATGCCCGACTCCCTTTTCACTATGAAGTGGGTGGATTTCATCTATCGATCCATGATAACCTAGATATCATCACAATATCCCTAATCTCGGGGTAACCCTGTGACAAAATCTATCGGGGTGTTATCTCATTTCAACTTGAGAACATCCAAATGATGCACTAAACTTCAAGGAACACGATGCTCGGTCACTACCTTCAGGTAAACCAAACACTTTCCCACAAACTCTGCCACCACCTGTTTCATCCCATGCCACCAAAACTGCATCCTCAAACCACATTAAATCTTGAAAACTCTTGGGTTTACCAAATTAGGTGATATATGAAACTCTGAAAACTTTAATATCTCATAATTACAAGAACAAACAATCTCCAAAAAAACAACATCTATTTCTAACCATCTTATGACCATCCCTCTGAAGCATCACCATGACCAACACGAATGCACATCACCTCAGCCTCTGAGTCTCCCAACTAAGATCCCTCCATATTTTGAATAGGAGAATACTATACCATCATCTAAAAGAAATAGTCTCTACCATCATCCACCCATTCATCTAACACAAGGATTTCAAATCCTTCATCGCATCCCAAGCATCCCCAGACTTCTGGAAAATATCATTCCATGACATCCTTCTCAAATTATCGGACACCACATTATCCTTTATTGAGGTGTAGGAGATATCAAAACAAAAATCCGGAAGACACATCATCCACATACACTACCTCAAGTTCATATCATTCTAAGAAAATATGTATCTTAAACTCTTGTGATCCTTGTAGACCACAAATCACTCTCCAATGAGGTGATGTCACCACATCTTTTATTCAAAGACATCCGTTTCTAGCTTTAGATCATGGGTGGCATAATTACGCTCATGAGGACTTAATCATATAGACCCATAAGAGATCAATTCCCTCTTATTCATCAACATGCATCCCAAACCCAAAGAAGAAGAATCAAAAAACACCTCAAACATCACACCCTCCTCAGGCAACTGAAGAACTGGATCACTAACCAACTTCCTCTTCATGTAACTAGATTCTATCAAGAAATGATCATTAGACACAAAATTTCATTCCTTCCTAGTCAATTTTTTCAATGGGGCTATAAAGCAAGAGAAATAGGGAACAAACCTTTCTTAATAGTCCACAAGATCATGAAAACAGTAAAATTAGTCCATGTTCTTTGGTGCCTCCAAAGAAACAATTGCCTTTACCTTTGAAGTGTTTTCTACCACACCTTGATGGGACACCACATTCCTAAGTAAATACACCTCTCGGGTCTAAAATATACACTTGGAAAACTTCCCATAATGTTTTTTGTCTCAAAGGACCTAGAAAATGTCTTTGAGATGAATGATCTGATCCTCCTCTGACTGAGATTAGATTAATATATCATCAATTAATACGATGATGATCTGGTCCAAGAACTCATAGAACACATATTTGACAAGACCCATAAAAATGGCCAGTGTTTTCAAAACATCTAAGGTAATGACTAAATACTTGAATTGCTCATTCTTGCATCTTAGGGCAGTATTCGGTGTATTGATCTATTTCACCATCAACTGGTGATATCTATATCAAAAATTAATCTTAAAAAACCAAATCTCCTTTCTCATCTGGTTGAAATATTGTCTATCCTTGGGAGAGGGCAAAGATTCTTGACCATCACCTGATTTAACCTCCGATATTCTATAAAAGATCTCATGATACTATCCACCTTCTTAGCGAATAATAGTGGATCACCCCACAGTGAAAAACTGATCCAGATAAAACCCTTCAGCATCAGATCTTCAATCTGAATCCTTATCTTCTACAACTCAGAAGGATTCATCCAATAAAGAATCATCAAAATTGGAGAAGCACCAGGTTGCAAGCCTATCCTAAACTCAGCATCACATCGAGGGGGTAGCATCATAACCTCCTTAATAAAAACATCCAAAACCCCCCAATGACCTATTAAACCTCAACCATCCCATCCTCTGCTGATTCCACATACAACACAACCAACAAAGAATGAAGGGTATCCACATGTTAAATGCTCAGCTGACAACCCACTAACCAATGAAAATCGCGCGTTGGTCATCCACATCTAAGAAAATTACTCTATGGAAGAAATAGTCGATAAAAACATGTAAAAAATTCAACTAATCATTGATGAGGATAAATTTTTAGGGTTGAATATATAGAAAGAAAATATCCCCATGAAACTGATGTAGATCTATCATTTATATGCACCCCGGGAATACATCAAACAAACTAGTCTGGACTCCGAGTAGTATAGTCAACATTGGGGGCACAAAAATTATCCCTACATCTAGTCTTATAGCAAAATATATAGAATGTGAAAAAAAGTTGTGCAGAGCATTTGAATTAAAGAAGGCACAAACAAGATTAATAAACAAACTGATCTTACATTTGGTAATATCTAGCCCCACTAGCCTCATTTCCTTTACTGCATTAAACTGACTAAACGCAGCTTATCTAACTCTCTGTTGTTGAGAACCTCTAAGACCACACTCGGGATGAGGTACTTGAACATAAGAAACATCGTGAGGTTGACCTATGCCTGCTCCATATCCCCTCAGCAGAGCATAACATTGTTTTCCCTACTACTAGAATGGTCTCATTGTAAAATGCTACTAAGGATGACACTGAACCTATCCACCTCCATCAAAATGATCTCAAGGAACTATTGGGCACTAGTTCTGGGAATGAACACAAACCTCACAACCAAAACACACTAGAATGAAACCCAAAGTAAATCATGTAAATCACTATCCCTAGAAGGTCATAAAATAAACTACTAATGTAGACACCCCACTAGTAGAAACCTCCATGGACCCAACACATGAGACCTTCCACTGACAAATATGCAAGTCTAGGAACCCAGCTAGTTCCCCTCTTATGGTAAACCTCATCACGAGTGCATATGATCGATCACCTCTGCCTTCTTCTAAACCGCTAGAAATGTTGCCAATGTAAAAAAAAGTAATTGTATACTAGATAGAAGTAAGTTGTTCCTTCTGTGAGATGTCTCACACAAGACTCTTCATTTGTAAAATGATCTTGGAAAAAAACACAGAAGTTCCTTGAACATAATTTCCAACTCTTTCACTGACATACTCCTCTTCTGAAGAAGACGAATCTCATGCCACTTAAGTTCCTTCATGTTAGATGAAAGGAACTATACTCAGAACTCCTTCTGGAAGTTGACTCGTGAAACATCTGTCTCCTTATTCTCTCTCAGATACATCATCCACCACTGACGCACACCTCCCCACATCTAACTGACTGTTAAAGGAGCTTAGTACTCTGTTGGGGCCCAGATCAAACTAAAAGTGATCTCAAGCTCCTTCAGTCATCTCTCTATCTACACATCTGAATCACTACCCTCGCACTTCTCTAAAGTCTGAATCTAGATAGTGCACAATTCCCTCTATCAAGACTCATCCTCCCCTGTCAGATCAACCTTATGGTGATCAATGGGACCAACCTGTCAAACCTAAACTAACTAAGCCACACACACATGATGAATAAGATCCATAGCTAAAATACAAGACAAAGATTTCCTAAACCCATATAGTATGAAATTTTATTAAGATTTTTTTAATTCATTTTAACCTTCCCAAAACAAACCAATTCAAACAAGAAAACAAGTCATCATGACACATGTACATCTTCTAGCTATCCACCCTGCAAACAGGTCCACCTGACTTGGTCATTCTATAAGCTCAGTGTTCGTGCACTGGATTATGGGGGGCCTAAAATCTTGTGTCTTAATTGATCTCTCTAGACTAAGGAACACACCAAGATCAATTGGAACTACTTTCATACCAACCCACACAATCCTTACTGTGTCTAACATCAAACATCAACTTATATCTCAAACATCACCTCTGGTACCACTCTATCAAGACCCTCTCCCTCTAAAGATACCTCAATGAGGGGAGAGGGATAATGACCCCTTGAGTCCTGCCTCTAGTAGGCCTCGGGTTAGTTATTAGAACTGAGGCAATAAAAATGTCATGAAATTAGATGCATTTTCTACTAGAAAAATACAAGATCATGAGATAAAATGAGTCATCCACAAACAACATCATGGAATAATATAGAAAGAAACCAAAACCACCCCACATGAATGTATAAATAAAACTAATACATATAAAAATATCCAAAGAAATAACAAAATGATACATCTATGAAAGAAACTCAGCAGTCAATCAACAATAACTCCCACCCATCTAGTAATGTCATGTTCGGTCTCCAATGTCCTCTTGGAAGCCTGAAAATGGTTCATATACATAGGGTGAACATACAAGTATACTCCGTAGGAAAACCAACACCTCTCATCAACATATAAAAGAAGAATAATAAAAAACTTGTGAGAAAATAGAAGAACTAAAAGCACTTAAACAGGTAAATAATATATTTCAACCTCACTAAGGCATGCTCACCAAATAACACAAGTCAAGTAATATAATACAACATGATTTGCATCGATAACAGTTACAATGAACCTCTTTCCCACTAGTATGTCACTCTCAAACCTCAACGTTGTACGTCCTGGTCCTCTCATCACTTTCGTATACCACACCTACCCACAAGCATGACCACATCACATCACCCCAAAAACACCTTGGATCACCGCCCCACAAGCATGAACACACCACGTCTCACCCGAAAACACCTAGGTCATCTCATCCCAACCATAACCAGAGTATTAGGGTATCATGAACTTAATAGACACCAACCAATTTCCCTCAACCTACCATGCATGACCGCCACCGTAATCCACATCATCCCATCGCATCCTACCTGCAAACACCTGGGCTATATTGTATCTCACCTGAAGACAACTGGGATCATATCCCCACAAGGACATCCACATCACAACTCACCCGAAGACACATTTTCTATCAAACCCACAATCTATTAAACTAAGAAACCTCTGAACATCACATCTTGTGCAATGCCTACCTCTCTTGGAAGAGAGATCGGGGAAGAGCAGGCACCCAACCATCTGTCCTCCTCACCCGTGATGGAAAAAACACCCCCACGTGACTATGTGGGTGTCAGGACATTGTATTCTATTTGGTAAGGGTGTGTATAGAAATCACAAAGAATATAAAAGTATATACATACAGACACACATTCCCCCAAGGGATAGACTAGTGGAAAAGGGCCATGTGGGGTGTCGGGGTGGCCTTAGGTTTGAGTCTCCCCGACTTCCTACATGGGTGATTTTTCTTGTTTCTTTGTATCTTTTCAGATCCCATTTCCCGATTGTTTGTAATATACATATATCCTCACACAAGATAAACATATGGATTAACCACCAAACACTATCCAACTCACGACACTGTCACTTTTATTGTAACCAATAAATGCATAGCACCAAACAAACCCCAAGCCATGTTACCCCACAAACCAATTCTCATTATCCAACTCATTCATTTCATTATTTAGTATCATACACATTTAACCACATGGCTCATCATTTATTTGTTCATTTATCAGATAAATCATATTAACAAAAAAAAACCCAATAATTTCAATCATCTGTAAACATATTATTCCATAACTACCTGTACATATAGAAAAAATCATTCGCACATCACACACATCTCAACATCCTCACTGTATCGTCACTCAGTCTCCCTAAAAGCACAGTCAAACAAAAACCACTTTTCCACCCAAAAAACACGGCAAACAATCATCTTCCCACATATGTGCAAACCACACATCAACTGAAAAACAATGTCATTTTACTGATTTACAAATGAGAATTTATCACATTCCACTTAATTTTAAGAGTGTTATCACACAAATCATAGTCCTATAGAAACAATTTTATTAATATAATATAATTGGTTATCCAATTTACTTTATATAGTGATATCACAACAATAAAAACAATATCAACAGTCACAGTACATATCATCCAGCTCAAACAAAACCCCCAACAACCACGATTTTTAGCAGGGTATCAAGCTCATACAATCATAATATCACAAACATATCAAAGCCATAAAATCATTTGAATCATTCCCTTTTCCACTTTTAATTATAATTTACCAAATTATATATCTTTGATTAATCCAGAATAACCATAACCCATAGATGAAAAAAATAAAACTCTTAAATGATACACAATAAAGAGAAATGAGGGATTCTCTACCTAAAAGAAGCATTGTCCACTCGCTGCACACTTGAGGGTGAAGAAGAAGTTCCCGCAAACCACAACCACACCACAATAAACTCGGGGTCAACCTGCACCACACCCAATGATCATCAAAACACAACTCAACTCACACACAAAACCAAAATAACATCTCCATAAAAAATACCCTAGAGATGAAAACAAGAAAATCACCAAGAAGGGGGGAATAACTCACCAAAAAATTCCATCGAACAATCACCAGAACCAATTCATCGAACAAGGGAGAAGAGGGCTAGAAGGTCTCCTCAGGGCACTTTGGTCTCATCTGAAACGAGAGAGGAGGTGTGGATGAATTAAAGGAAATTATTCTGAGAAAGAACATAAAACATGGAATCCTACATGTTTCACATTGTGTAACCATTACACGATGTGTAATCATCAAGTTTCCAAAAAAATTTATCTTTCCCCAAAATTCACATTACTTTGGCCTTTATTTAATACACATTATGAGTTCCACTTACACGATGTGTAATCCATATCATGGCTACACAAGCTATGAACCACCTTTAAATTTCATGTGTTGCACTTACACAGTTCGAACTTCCTGCAGTAGTTTTTTCATAGCTCCAACATCCTCTAAAAATCAACGGAACCTCCTCAATCTTCCTTCAGAACACCTCAACTCTCAAAACTGACAAAGTAATGAACTGAGAATGTATGGATCATTTCATATTATTTTAATATGTTCAATTATTGGTCTTGTATAATATTTAAAACTACTCCACTTTTAATGAAATCATGGAAAAAAACTCATGGAAACACAACAGCTGGGTTTGAAAATTAATATATAACTCTCCTCTATTTTTCTGTAAATACACACCCAACCTATCACACCTCTTCATTCAAAACTCATTGAGCACAATGTTCCACTACCTCCCCCTCTATAATTCCCTATCAAACTGTTCTAAAATTCTTATGAATCTCCTCCCAAACTTTTAGAAGAACCCTTTCAAGGTGAGGTATTCTCTTCTCCTCTATATTAAATAACTCTCTTCGTATTATGTCATTTTAATTTAAATTTTTCATGTTGGATTTTTTAAACACCTACTTTACTATCCTTATTGTAACACACCAAGGTTTTCTAAAAATAAATTTAAACGCATTAAACTCTTTTTAATGTATATTATTATATCTACCATTTAAACATAATTTTTTAGCTTTTATGTTATAAAAATTCAAAAATAAGTCATCTATAGTTGTGATCATTAAGTTATTTGGAGTCTAATAGAACCAACTTGATTTTTAGTGAATAGTAACATACCTTTATAAATAGTAATATGAATAGTAATATGACCTTAATTAACAATAAATCATATTATTACTTTATTTTCCTAAGGATTTAATATAATAAGACGTCGATTAATTTTTCAAGGTGTTAAAAAAGAGTTGTAGATTTAAAAATGTTATTTTTGAAGAAATTAAGATTATATTTAAAAAATAAATTAATAATATTTAGAAACATATTTCCCAAAATTGAAGATCATTTTTAAATTCTATATATCAAAAAATGGTTAGGGTGATTTTTTTGGGATTTTTCTAAAACAGGTGAATTTTTGGTGAATAGTAAAAATACAGTTTTGAGTTTCGGTATGTTTAATGACATCATTAATAATGTAATAATGATGTAATTATTCTGGTGAACTTATGTATAGTAAAATAGTACATGAGGTGTACCAAGTGGCCAATATCGTGGGAAAATACCTTGGGAAAGCCCATGGTTTTTCAAATACCACTAATAAGGTGTCCCTTGGAAATTAATAAAATGTTCCTTCACTTTTGATATTAATACCAACACATTCCTTCATTCCATTCATTCCAAATTCATCCTCAACAAATATCTTGTCTTCTTACCTCCGTAGTATGCTTTCCAATGTGCCCTCAAGCCCCCCAAAGTCCCAAATGTCATGTTTTATGAGTTACTTTACGAGGTAAGGGAATCCACCACCCTTCTCTTTTTCAGTCTTTCATTTTATGTTATTATTTTTAATTTATTTTATCTTATGTTGTGATACATCCTTACATATCACCCTTACTACCCATATTATGTATGAATAATGAGATACCCCTTTTACTCTAATCAAAATATTTTATGAAATTTTAAGCGACGTCGTTAGACTGCAAAATTTTTATACGGGATTTCACAACTTTTCTTTTATTTCAAGATTCCGTTATTTTCATTTTATTTCCTAAACTACCATTATAAAAAAGGAATAAATGATATATTATGTCACATATTTCTTATTTCATCATGTTTATGGAATACTAACACTTATATTCCTTTTCCTCTCCCACTTATTCAAGAAATTAAAACATCGTCCGCGATGGGTTGATTTACCAACATTGTGGACGATGTGATTTTAATTTCATTTACATTCTTCAAGACAGGTCATGAAATTTTTTTATGGTTTTAACAGAGTATAATTTATTTCTTATAACTTATATAAGGTTCTGTAATCATTTTTCACATATGTTATTAATTTATGAATTAAAATGAGTTCTTTATGATCCAAGAATCTCTATAATGACCATACCAAATATAAATAATGTTTTAACTTATGAATCGTCTTCATATAAGAATTAAAAATGATAACATAAATAGATTATGGTTCTAGAATCATTTAAGTACCACTCCATTCCAATTCTGGACTTTTACTTCCAATCGACATGAATATCCATCATGAACCGATCATGAAAATAATGTAATGAAAGCACAAAAAACAATGCAATGATCAAAATACTAACAATTAAAGGGTGAAATATTGTAATTAAATGATAATATAAGACATTATAAAAGTGATTTCCTTTATTTGATATACTAATAACACTCTTTAAACTATTATAATGGAGTTTTAAACACATTTTAAATAATAATAACCCGATCTAATGGAATTGTTAACCCGATTTCCATTCACTGGGTTAACCTTATACTTCATTATCTATGTGGTATTAAAATTGTTTGTGTGATGGGGTTTTTTATAATATGTTGAATTATGTGTATTTAAAGTGTATAAACCTATTACATCCACTCTATTACGTTTCTCCTTAATTATATGATATTGGTAAGGGACTTTTCATTTAAAAATATTCTTTTAGAAATTTGTTTTACCAAATTCAAAAGCAATGTTTTTATGGAATTATTCATGTTGTATGATTATGTTATAGTTATTAGGAATTGATTATGATTAATCTTGGGACATATATATCCATAAAATTTATTGGGTAGGTTTATGTTGTAGGTCGTCTGTATGATTACTCCAAGTGTAATTGTGATGGTTACACAAATTGTAAAGTAGCTTTGAGGGTTACAAATGATAAGGTAGCTGAGAGGGATACAGGATTATGTATGTAATTACCCACAATACCTATATGGTTCTATTTATATTCTTATGTATTTTTGGAATTTTTAGGAAATCTCATGTTTCGCAATGTAAGTATATATGGGTGAAAAGTGTGTATTTTGAAAATAATTTCATACATTAAAAGTATTGGTGGACTATTGTGTTTTTTCCTTATATTCATATCCCTTACTAAGCTTTTGGAATCATCAAATTTTTTTAAATGAAATTCATAGGTTATAAGGATGTGTAGGAAAAAAAAGGAAGCCAAGTTAAATGTTTGAATAATTTTCAAAGAAATCATGTTTTATTTGAAATGTTTTATATTTTGAAAAAAATGATTATTTGGTATACACTCTGTATTAATTTGGAATGTTATGAATGTATTATGTAAAAATTATCTATATCTATAAACATTAAAACTTCATCAATGTTAAAGGAGGTTATTTCTTTACTAAATTCATGATTATATATTTTAATATGGCTGGATCCTTATAGTTGGTATCAAAGGATGGTTTTGATAACTCTAGGGGTTAGGGTGATGTTAATAAAATACCATAAATGATATGTAATCTATGATTAATTTTAAATGTCATAGAATTTAAAGAATACTATGTTTCTTTGACTAAGATATGTTTCTTCAGAATGGTTGTTTGCAGAAGAAACATGAAAGCTGAAGAGGATAGGCACCGACAGAATGATAACCTTTTGAATCTCCCGCCCAGAATGGTAGGGATTGGAACTGATCAGTTTGTGACAGTAATGGATCAGATAACCGAAGTAATATATGGTGGCGTCATCCATTCAAGATAACAAACAAAGGTACTAAAATGGAATATGAAAATAGTGGAACATTTTATGAGACAACACCATCTTACTTTCAATGGATCTCCTTACCGATTAGCGGTTAAAGGATGGATTAAAGCCCTTGAAATGATATTTAATATTATAGGATGTTTAGATAATCAAAAGGTAAGTCTTTCTATTTATTGTTTTGAAGATAAATTTGATCAGTGGTGGTCAATGGTCAATAATATCTAGGATATATAAGATATTGATGCCTTAGACTGGGATGAATTTAAAAGTATTTTCCTTGAAATATATTTTCGAAAGGTGGTTTGACATAGGATGGAGAATAAATTCATAGAATTAAAGAAAAAGAAGAAATATGTAGTGGTATTGTATGAGTATAACTTCACCCAACTAGCGAGTTATGCTCCAAATCTTATTCTGGAACATGATAGAAAAATCAACCACTTTTACTTAGAAATAAATCCAAGGTATCGAAGGGTGTTAGCCTCCCGTGGATTCAAAATCTATGAGAAACTTGTCTGAGGTGCTGAGAGGGTAGATATGGTGTTTTTTGATAATCACATGAATTTAAAAAACAAGGAGAAGAAGAGGTCCAGATGGAAATATACGGGTAAGAATCAACCAAAGAAGTCTAATTATATGAAAATATAGTTTCTAGTTTGTGAAAGGTGTGGAAGAAGCACCTTGGAAAATGCCTTACCAAACCTGGGATGTTTCATTGATGTGGTTTGTTTGGAAATATGGCCTGACATTTTAAAGAAAATGATCCTAATACTAATCCTAACAAGAAAACTGTAAAGTGTTTAAAATGTGGTGAGATGGGTCATTATGAAAATATCTGCCCAAAGAGAGATATGAATGATGAAAAGAAGCCAAACTATATGCAGAAAGGTGTATTGAGATCCTTTGTGACTACTTCTATAGATGTCGGGCCATCCAATGAATTTGTATTAGGTACATTGTTTGTTCACTCATATTTTTCTAATGATTTTTTTGATAGAGGGTCTACACATTCTTTTATTTCGGATGAATTTTCTAGGAAATTGAAAATATCACCTAAACAAATGATACAAAAACATGTTGTTAAAAAACCAAGGGAAAATAATAGAGAAAATATGAATTATAAGAATATTTCTATTGTAGTATGTCGAAATACATTACCTAAAAACCTTGTTGTTTTTACCTTAGTCATGTTTGATGTTATTCTAGGAATGGATTTGATTTCTGTTTATCATGATAAGATTGAATAGAGAGCTAAAAAAGTTGTTTTTTAGAAATAGTTTTAGTATGTGTACAAGAATGAATTCATACTATTGATAACACATCAGGAAGTTGAGAAACTATTGAAATATGAAAATGAAATTTATCTTACTCATATTTTTGAAAACAAAGGAACTATTTAGATTAATGATTTTCTAGTGTTAAATGAATACCTTGATGTTTTTGTTGGTGAGTTACATAGTGTCATACCTGATTGGGAAGTTGAATTAACAATTGACTTAGTTCTTGATGATAAGAAATTTTCAAAACCCCCATATAAGATGGCTCAAATGGAACTTATTGAATTGAAAAATTAGTGGTAGGATTTTCTTGATAAAGGATTCATTCATCCTATCACATTACCATGTGGTGCTCTTGTTTTGTTCATTAAAAAGAAAGATGGTTCCATAAGACATTGAATTTATTATGAAGCCTTGAATAACTTCACTATTAAAAACATATATCATTTTCCTAATATTTATGAATTGTTTGATCAGCTCATGGGATCTCAGTACTTTACCAAGATTGAAATGAGATTCGGATACCATTAGTGGAAGTCCAAGGAGGATGAAATCACAAAAAAAAACATTTTTTACTAGATATGGACATTATGAATTCGTTGTTATGTTCTTTGGGTTAACTAATTCACCTTCAGTAATCATGAAGCATATGAATAGAATATTTCATGTGTTCTTGGATAAATATTTGGTTGTGATTATTGATGAAATTATGGTATTTTATAAGAGTAAATAAAATCATGAAAAATATGGAAGGTCTATTTTGCGAACCATAAATCAAAAGAAACTGTATGGAAAATTCATAAAGTTTGATTTTTTGGTTGAAATAGATTTCTTTTCAAGGGAACATTATAAATAAGGATGGAATAAAAGTTGATCCTGCCAAAAAAGTGTGGTTGATGAATGGACAAGACCTACAAATGTTACAGAAATTCATAGTTTTATTGGGTTAGAATGTTATTACAGATGATTCATTAAAAAAATTCACGGTTATCTAGCCTGCTAAAGAATATCACATGAAAAGGGGTCAAATGTATTTGGATAGAAGAATGTGATGTTTGTTTTCAGGAATTGAAGAAGAGAATGGTGAATGATCTAGTTTTTTCCTAGCCTTTGCAAAATGGTGAATTTTTCATCTATAGAGATGCTTCTTTGTTGGTAATAGGTTGTGTTTTGATGCAAAATGATTAGGTAATTTCTTATGAATCAAGACAACTGAAACATCATGAGTTAAATTATCCCACACATGATTTGGAATTGGAAGATGTGGGTTTTGATTTGAAAATTTGGAGGCATCATTTATATGGATCCAAATGTTAAATATATACAAATCGTAAATGTTTGAAGAATATATTAACATAGAAAGAATTAAACATGAGACGGAGAAGATTACTTGAATTGATAAAGGATTATGAGTTCACGATCAATTACCATCCCAGAAAATTAAACAAAGTGGAGGATGCCTTGAGTCAAAACATATTGCATCATTAACCATGTTATGATTGGAACATGATCCCTTGATTAATGATTTGATGAATTTCGGCTTAGAAGTGTTTAGTGCAAGAAATACCCCTCTTTTGTTTCAGGTTTCAGTGCATTCATCATTATCAAACAGAGTTAAGAAGGTACAGAAGGAATACCTTGAGCTATAGAAAAAGTTATAATTGGTTAAAATTGGAAAGTATCTAGAATTTAAACTTGATAAATATTGTGTTTTATTATTTGGTAAAAGGTTGTGTGTGCCTTGTGATTCTGATTTGAGAAAAGATTTGTTGTGTGAAGCTCATAGTTCTCCATTTTCAGTTCATCCTGATAGTATGAATATGTACACAAACCATCAGGAGTATTATTAGTGGGATGGAAAGTGAAAAGATATTTCTTATTTTACCATGAAATGTTTGACATGTCAAAAGGTTAAAGCAGAGTTGAAGTTACTAAAGGAGATGCTTCAGCCTATGCTAGTGCTAGAGTGGAAATTGGAGAATGTATCCATGGACTTTGTGATGGGACTAACTAAGAAATCTCGAGGTAATAATGTGATTTGGGTTATTATTGATCAACTAACAAAATATGAACATTTTATTTCTATACGAGATACAATTTCATCGAATCATCTTTCTTGAATATACCTCAAATATATTGTCAGGTTATATGGAATTCCTCATTCCATTGTATCTTACTATGATCTCAAGTTCCCTTCTAACATTTGGAAGGGCCTACATATGTCATTGGGCACATAGTTAAATTTCAGTACAACATTTCATCCTCAATCAGATGGGAAGTGAGAACGAATGATTTAGATATTGGAGGATATGATTCGAGCTTGGTCAATGGACTACTACGGAAGTTCGGATCAACATATTTCTTTAGTTTAATATTTTTATAATAAATTTTTTCCTTTCTGTACATAGATGGAACCTTTTGAGGAATTTTATGGGAAGCGGTGTCAGACTCCAACCTTTCGGGATGAAGTTGGTGAAAGAATGTTGATGGGACCAAAATTAGTAGAGGATATGGCTAAGAAAGTTCAGATTATTTATCACCACACGAAGACAGCTCAGAGTAGGTTGAAATGGTATATAGATAAAATAAGGAAAGACTTATATTTTGAGCTAGGTGACCATGATTTCCTTAAAATTTATCCTTGGAAATGTTTGATACATTCTTTTAATAAAGGAAAGATAAGTTCATGGTTCATCGATCATTTTTAAATCCTAGAGAATGTTGGAAAAGTTGAGTACCAAGTATCTTTTCCTCCATGTTTATCTCAGGTACATAACATTTTTAATGTTTCGATATTGAGGAAGTTTTTTCCATATTAAACTCATGTTTTGAGCCTAGAATCAGTTCAGCTGGAGGAGAAATTTTCTTATGAAGAGAAACCAGTTCAGATTCTTTATTGAAGGGAACATGAATTGTGGAATAATGTAATCCACCAGGTAAATGTTTTGTAGAGAAACCACATGGTTGATAAGAAACATGAGAGTCTGAAAATGCTTCGAGGAAAAGGTACACTCACGTGATTAATATGTAAATAAAATTACAAGGACGTAATTTTCAAAAGGTGGGGATAATGTAACACCCCAATGTTTTTTAAAAATAAATTGTATTTCATGAAACTTTGATTTTGGTAGAAATTTATATCCATCCTTTATACATAATTTTTCAGCTTCTATGTTTTGAATTTCAAATTTCTGCCCAAAGGGAGACATGAATGATTCAAATATGTCAAAATTCAAGCAAAAGGTGTATTTAGATCCTTTGTGACTACGTCATTAGATGTCAGTCCATCCAATGATGTTGTATCTGGTAGATTGTTTTTTCACTCAGATTTTGCTAAATTTTTGTTTGATATGGGGTCTACACATTCCTTTATTTCTGAGGAATTTTCTAGTAAATTGAAAACTTCTGCTCAACAAATGAGACCAGAACTTGTTGTTAAAACACCAGGGGGAAATATTATAGAAAAGGGGAATTATAAGAATCTTTCTATTTTGGTCTGTGGAAATACATTACCTACAAACCATGTTTTTTCCCTTAGTCAAGTTTGATGTTATTCTGTGAATAGAATGGCTTTATATTTATCATCTTAGGATTGAATGTATAATTAATGAAATTTTTATTCCAAAAGAGTTTCAATTTTTTTAAATAAATAAAGTCATACAATTGATAACATATCAGGAAGCTGAGAAAATATTGAAATATAGAAATGAAATTTATCTTGCTCATATTGTTTAAAACAAGGGAACTATTTCGATTAATTATGTCCTAGTGGTAAATGAATACCAATATGTTTTTCCTGACGAGTTACCCAGTGTCATACATGACTGGGAAGTCAAATTCACAATTAACTTAGTTCCTGATTATATGCAAATTTCAAAACCCCAATATAGAATAGATCAAATGGATATTATTGAATTGAAAACTCTGTAGCAGGATTATCTTGATAAAGATTTCATTCGTTCCAGCACTACACCATGGGGTTCTCTTATTTTGTTCATTAAAAAGAAATATTTTTCCATATGTATTTTCGTTGATTATGGAGCCTTGAATAACATAACTTTTAAAAATAAGTACTATTTGCCTCATATCAATTAATTATTTGATCAGTTCCAGGGAGATCAATACTTTTCTAATATTGACTTGAGATATGGATACCATTAGCTGAATGTGAAGGAGGATGAAATCCCAAATAAAAATTTTCATACTAGATATAGACATTATGAATTTGTTGTTATTCCATTTGGGTTAAATAAGGCACCTGCATTATTCATGAATCTTATGAATAAAATATTTAATGAGTTATTTGATAAATTTGGGGTTGTAAGAACCCAGTTTTTGCTGCGAAAGACTTTGGGATATTTCTTGATGTTATTCCAGTGCAGCACCTTCATACGGTGTGCGATTCCGTGCCCCGGAGTGGCCGAAATTAAATTTTCAGTGCGTTCACACTGGAAACACCAAATAAATGGGATAACTCCTAAACGGTGATTCTAATAAGAGGTCTGAGTGTACGGATTGTTCCTGAATGGGGTGTTTACCCTAGGAACAACATAAAACTTGCCGGCACAGGACGTTTGGACCCCTCACCCGCTTTCAGAACGATAGACAGATAATTAAATTAATTAATTAATTCTTTTAATGTTTAAACTAGTTTATCTCTTAAATGGTGGCTAGGATTGGAAAAGTGAGGGGCCCGTTGAGTTCGGAGAGTGTCGTTTACCCTAGGAGGGGAGTAAGTTTCACAGGCACGGGCCGTTTGTGTAAAATGGCCCCAGGGGCATTTTCGTAATTTGGCAGAATCAGGCGCTAAGTCTAATAACTTTTGAACGGGGTCTCAGATTGAAATTCCAAGATCTCCATTGTGCTTGGGAGGTGGTTTTTGGCCTAGGGGAGGCTTAACCTTGACTCTGTCGAAGGTTTCAAATGCGGGTTAAATTACGGGTTTAAATTAATTAGAATTTTTTTATTTTATTTAAACCCTCATCCCCTTCCCCCTCCCGTGTTCACCCCTACTGAATCCCTCTCACCCTCAACCTATCCTACTCTCCTCTACATCTCCAGTGAGGAAGCTCTAGCGAGGCAGCTCCGATGGGTCGCGGCGAAGCATCAGGCGAAGCCCATCGAGGTATGAGTCATTTTTGTTTCGTTTTATTTCTCGCACCATGTTCGTCCTAATTTTTCATTGCCAAATTACTGTTCGATCTTCGACCCAAGCCTAGAAGCTAGTGGAGGTGTTTCATGTTTGGAGCTAAGATGAAACCAATCCCTAGAGATGCAGATGTGGATAGGTGGAAAGCTTCAACACAAACATTAATTGGTTCATGGTGTTCCCCATAGGTCAACAATTAGTTTATCAACTACTAGATAAACTATCCACTAATAAAATCTCATGATCATACCCTTTATTATTTTATTTTTTTCAAGTTGTATGCTTATTTAATTATGGATGTTTTGTCTCGATCACATAATTAATGAAATCAATTAGCATACAAGATAGAACTAAAATAAATTCATTTATGCATAAATATTATATAAAACATGGTTAAACACTAATGTAAATCCACCCAATAAAAAAATCACGTGATAAATATAATAATTAGAAATTTATGCAAAAATGGAAAAACCCAACAATAATATTTTAAGTCATTATAGCCTTACATCACTTCAGTTAAAATCAAACCATTGTCAAAACTGTGTGACCAACCAAAGTTCGGGTTCATTTAATTATCGAGGAATTTTAACATGAGGTTTTGGATTAACTTAACTTGGTTCACATAAAGGGTTGAATACAAAAGTAGGACATGTTGTAACTAAGAGGAAAAGGTTGATGAAATCCAATTTAAGGATTTCAGGATTGGGGAGTCCACTCAGCGGATCAAGGAATTATGAGTGTAACGACCCGAAATTTTTAAATAAATTTTGTTCCCTAATTTTATGTGTTATTGTTATACTCAACAAAAATGTTTTATTTGATAAACATGATGATAATTAAAATGAGATCAGTGGGTTTTGACTATTATATAACCATCGGTCAACATGACCGCTGTGAACAAAATGTTTTGATTATTGTCTCTAAATATAAGTAATCTTGGTTAATTATTATAGAAAGAAGATTCGATGGCCTCACCTAGTAGTCTTGGACCGATCGAAGCCCATCTAACAGAGCTTGGGAAGGAGGTAGCACCACTGGGCTTTTCTCTGGATCAAATCCAATCCGAACTTCATCATGTGAAGCTGGAACGAAATCGCCTTCGTGAGAAGTTCAAACTGATAGAAATTACTACTCGGGCAATGTTGACTGAGCCGCCCCAAGCTTCTATCACCCTAGCACACCTTACTCTTAGGTCCTATGCTGGTATTATAAGGGGTTATGTAACGAGACCGTAACTACCTTGTGTAATCCTTGTTTTAAATAAAAATTGGGATTTCTTCTTATGATGAAGTTTATGAATTTTGAAATGACCGGATAAATATAGTATGCATATTTTTGATGAATTTTAGAAAAAGGATATTTTAAATATGTTTATGTAAACCCTAAATAATTAAAAACGTGTAATGATTTTCAAAAAATGGTCTTCTACAATTATGTTCAGTACTAAATTTAGAGTCTGATAAGATCAACTTGATTTTTGATGAATAGTAAATTATGAATAGTGATTTTATGATTAGGATTAGTAATATGACCAAATGGATTAGTAATCTCACTTAAAGAAAGTTTTAAAATAATCTAGGCACCTTGATTAAGTAATGTGATTCAATAAAATAGTTAAATAACGGTTTCATTAATTATTATTCAAGTATTAGTTTTTTCGGGTGAATGGTGTTTTTTAATTAAAAATTTAATTAAAAATAATTAGAAAATTATTTTTATAAAAATGACTTTATTTTTGAACTCAGAGCATCGATATTATGTTATGGTAATTTTTGGGGTTTTTTCTGAAAAAAATGAATTTTCGATGAATAGTGTTTTTATTTAAAAATTAAATTAAAAATATTTAGAAAATTATTTTTATAAAATGGATTTCGTTTTTGAAATCAGAGCATTGATATTTGGTTAATGTGAAATTTTGGGATTTTTCTGAGAAAGTTGAATTTTCAGTGAATAGTAAAAATACAGTTTTAGGGTTTCGGTATGTTTAATGACATCATAACGGTGTCATGATGATGTCATGAGATCTTTTGAGGGTTGGCCGGCCAAGGGTGATGAATTATTGTTTTGGGGGCCCCATGTGGCCTAACTCCATGATAAATGACAAGGGAGAGCACATGGGTTTGAGAAAAGCCCATGTGAGGTGTCCCTTGGCCATTAATGCCTTGTCCCCTCACTTTCCCTATAAATACCAAGCCCTCCTCTCATCCATTCGACTCCCCACTCATTCCCAACGAATTTCTGGTCTCATTACCTCCCAAGGAGTCCTCCCGAGGTGCCCCCAAGCCCTCATGGTCCCAACCTTTGAGGTTTAAGAGTTACATTTTAAGGTAAGGGATCCGACCTCTCTCTTTCTTTTCAAGTAATCTCTTTTATGTCTTTTCTTTTATACTCCATGTTCTTATGTTGGAGGATGTTCTTTTATATTCATCCTACTGCCTATTTCATGTTCATATGATGAGAGACCCCCCTTGCTCTCATCAATTCGTTTTAAGAATGTTTAAGTGGCGTCGTTAGGCTGCCGAATTTTTAAGGGATTCTTTCACCTTCCTCGTTTTCAAGTTCTATTTTCATTCAAGCCTTCCATGTTTCTTTGTATTATGTTGGGGCATGATATCTAAATTTATCATACTGATCTTTTATGATCATATGATGAGAGACCCCATTTTATCTCTTCAATTCAATTTTTTTGAAGTTTTATGTGGCGTCGTTAGGCTGCCGAATTTTTTAAGGGATTCTCTCACCCTTCTCTTTTTCAAAGTTCTACTTTCATGTCAAGTCTTTCAAGTTAATTTCTATTATGTTGGGGTATGATCTCTATATATATCATACTGGACTCTTATGTTCATATGATGAGAGACCCCATTTGATCTCTTCAATTCAGTATTTTGATGTTTTAAGTGGCGCTGTTAGGCTGCTGAATTTTTAAGTGGTTCTTCACCCTTCTCGTTTTGAAGTTCTACTTTCATGTAAATTATTTCAAGTTCCTTTTTGTTATATTGGGGTATGATCTCTATATCTATCATACTGGACTCTTATTTTCATATGATGAGAGACCCCATTTGATCGCTTCAATTCAGTATTTTGAAGTTTTAAGTGGCGCTGTTAGGCTGCCGAATTTTTAAGTGGTTCTTCACCCTTCTCTTTTTGAAGATCTACTTTCATGTCAATTCTTTCAAGTTCATTTTTGTTATGTTGGGGAATTATCTCTATATCTATCATACTGAACTCTTATGTTCACATTATGAGAGACCCTATTTTATCTTTTCAAATCGTTTTTGTTGAAGTTTAAGTAACGCCGTTAGGCTGTCGAACTTTCATAAGAGAAATCTAATTTTTGTCTTCCTTCCATGTTTTTCATTTCATATGGTATATTTTCAAATTTCATTACCATGTTCTTAAATCCATGATATTATTTCCCTCTACTGTTTTATGGATCATTTATGAGTGGGTGACCCATGTCCCCTCTCTTTTCAATGTTTTCTAAAACCCCGAAACATAGCCGTTATGCTGCAGAATTTTTGGTCTCAAAATGCCTCTCTCTTTTCTCAAAATTATTTTATGTTATAAAGTGAATACTCAAAGATCTTATTTCTACAAGGGTATTCACATATATATTAAAATGTTCTATTTTAAATTCTGGGATTTACATACATGATACCCGCTTCCCTTTTCGTGGGTTTAAAGTAACGTAATGATCATGTCTTTGAAGCCGTTTTTAAAAAAACGTTATGATTATGAAATGAAACCCATTTATTTTATGCTATGTGGGTTATTTATGAAATGTTTGATGATGATATATGTGGCTCACATGATAATAAAGGCAAATTTAAGGGTGCGCCCTGATAGCGCTCCAATGCATTGGGTAATGATGTAACCACTAGAGATTACAATTTTAACGATGCCTTGGTGAAAAACCTTGGTAATTTTTAACGACACCTTGGGGATGGACCTTGGTGAAACGAAATGATTGTCAATATTAAATGTTGCAGCCACATCTTCAAGTTATGAAAAAGTTTTATTTTTATTATGATATGCCTCATGATATCATTTTCATGCATTAAAGTTCTTTTCATGACTTTATTGATGTATCTCAAGTTCATATGTAAAATGTTTCACTTGTTTCCCTTGTTGGGCCTCCTGCTCACCCTTCCTTTTGATGTATGTCCCCAGGTTATGAGATGCAGTAATGAGCCTAGGGTGAACATGAGGAGAATCCTTTCAAGTGTTTAAGAAGAATGTTTTTTTTTTGTTTCATGTTTTATGTTCCTTGTTTCCAAGACACTAAACCTTAAAGATACTCAGTTCCGTGTAATGGAATGAAAAGTTATGTTATAAAAAGACGGGATGCTATAGTTGGTATCAAAGGATGGTTTAGTTATTTGTGGAAATTAGGATATGAAAACTCTAGGAGGAACCCTATAGAAAAGTTTAATATAGGAAATCTTCCTGGTATTTTGGTGAGTATTGAGTAAGGGGTTGCCAAGCAAATACATCCCTGTCTAGATACGAGCAGGTAGAGGTGGCTCTGGCACAGATGTACATAGGGGTAAAACCCGAAAACACCGCTTTGAGCTAGACTCGAACGGGAACTGGTACACGACAATGGGCCTTGCTGCACTCTTGGTTACGACACTCTCGGGGGATATGCTTTGGTAAATTCATAAGCTTGGTATGAACCATTGTTAAAGGAACAAAGATAAAATAAAATAAAGGTTCACATAAGAATATATGATCATTCATAACCTAGATGGGAACCTAGGAGATCACAAGTTAGGGTATACCTTTCATCTACAAGTTATCCTTATATGCTTTCAGTTCCTTTTCATGATTATTAGCTAAGTACTTAAGCCCCTAATTATGCTTTCTCTTCTTAGTTAACGGTGGGAAATGTAAGAACATGTTCCGACAGCCAATGTGATAGGAAATGCGACGATTTTCGTATTAATATGATAGGGATGATTAGGGGATTAAAATATGATTATTATTTTGGAAGACGTTCATTATTTTGGGAACCATATTTGATCGAGGTAAATAGATTACTACGGTATTTTCATTGAGGAGTAAGGTTGACTTATATTTTGAAGAATCGATGAATTTAAGGTGAACTTATAGTAATTTAGGTTACTTATGGGAATGACTAACCATCTTGGGTAAAATATGTTTAGGTTAGCTACTTTTTTATAAGATGTTAGGAGTGGTTGATGTTGTCTGGAGATGAACAATGAAGTTGTTTTGGAAGACTATGTTATCAAATCCTTATTGTATTTGGGTTTCAATCTTAGTTTGGTTTGTTTTGAGGAATTTTAAGGACCGTTATTTATGGAATGGTCTATGATGAACTTTGGGTAGTACCATGGAACTTTGATGATTTAAAAGTAGTTTCCATTCCTATGGGATTCTTTCTTTTTGAAGAGTTGTTTTACCTTAACCTTTCTGTTTTTGGGATAATGTTTAAAGATAGAAGAAATAGATAGTTAATCTTTTGTATATTATGTGATTCTATAGAAGATGATTCTTGTGCCTTTATGAGACCAAGTGTTTTTGAATTCTCATCATTTGGAGAAAAGATTAGTGTTGGTAGGGACTTGTTAAAGGATGAAACTCTACTTGAAGGTAGGTATATTTTCTTATGTTTTGTTCTATGTAGTAAATGAAATCCTCAAAATTATGAAAAGAAACGTAAAACAAAAATGTTGTTGGTTTACGTTTCCTACTAGGTAATCAAAGACCGTTTACACACATCATAAGTTTGGGATTTTCTCATGGTTAACTTTCTCCTAATCATGTTCTCTATCACTCTCCCTCAGAACTTGACCCTTTGTTTTTTCCTCCATGTCCATGTTTTCCTACATGGAACCCTAGTGTGGGTTAACTCGGGTGACCATTGTACTTCCCTTTCATTATTTTAAAGTAATAGTTTTACTGACTCCTTTTCTGATGTGGGACTTTCAATGAAATTTAAAAACCCAATTTTAAAATTGCGAGGACGCAATTTCTTAAGGGGGGAAGATTGTAACGACCCGAAATTTTTAAATAAATTTTGTTCCCTAATTTTATGTGTTATTGTTATACTCAACAAAAATGTTTTATTTGATAAACATGATGATAATTAAAATGAGATCAGTGGGTTTTGACTATTATATAACCATCGGTCAACATGACCGCTGTGAACAAAATGTTTTGATTATTGTCTCTAAATATAAGTAATCTTGGTTAATTATTATAGAAAGAAGATTCGATGGCCTCACCTAGTAGTCTTGGACCGATCGAAGCCCATCTAACAGAGCTTGGGAAGGAGGTAGCACCACTGGGCTTTGCTCTGGATCAAATCCAAGCCGAACTTCATCATGTGAAGCTGGAACGAAATCGCCTTCGTGAGAAGTTCAAACTGATAGAAATTACTACTCGGGCAATGTTGACTGAGCCGCCCCAAGCTTCTATCACCCTAGCACACCTTACTCTTAGGTCCTATGCTGGTATTATAAGGGGTTATGTAACGAGACCGTAACTACCTTGTGTAATCCTTGTTTTAAATAAAAATTGGGATTTCTTCTTATGATGAAGTTTATGAATTTTGAAATGACCGGATAAATATAGTATGCATATTTTTGATGAATTTTAGAAAAAGGATATTTTAAATATGTTTATGTAAACCCTAAATAATTAAAAACGTGTAATGATTTTCAAAAAATGGTCTTCTACAATTATGTTCAGTACTAAATTTAGAGTCTGATAAGATCAACTTGATTTTTGATGAATAGTAAATTTTGAATAGTGATTTTATGATTAGGATTAGTAATATGACCAAATGGATTAGTAATCTCACTTAAAGAAAGTTTTAAAATAATCTAGGCACCTTGATTAAGTAATGTGATTCAATAAAATAGTTAAATAACGGTTTCATTAATTATTATTCAAGTATTAGTTTTTTCGGGTGAATAGTGTTTTTTAATTAAAAATTTAATTAAAAATAATTAGAAAATTATTTTTATAAAAATGAATTTATTTTTGAACTCAGAGCATCGATATTATGTTATGGTAATTTTTGGGGTTTTTTCTGAAAAAAATGAATTTTCGATGAATAGTGTTTTTATTTAAAAATTAAATTAAAAATATTTAGAAAAATATTTTTATAAAATGGATTTCGTTTTTGAAATCAGAGCATTGATATTTGGTTAATGTGAAATTTTGGGATTTTTCTGAGAAAGTTGAATTTTCAGTGAATAGTAAAAATACAGTTTTAGGGTTTCGGTATGTTTAATGACATCATAACGGTGTCATGATGAAGTCATGAGATCTTTTGAGGGTTGGCCGGCCAAGGGTGATGAATTATTGTTTTGGGGGCCCCATGTGGCCTAACTCCATGATAAATGACAAGGGAGAGCACATGGGTTTGAGAAAAGCCCATGTGAGGTGTCCCTTGGCCATTAATGCCTTGTCCCCTCACTTTCCCTATAAATACCAAGCCCTCCTCTCATCCATTCGACTACCCACTCATTCCCAACGAATTTCTGGTCTCATTACCTCCCAAGGAGTCCTCCCAAGGTGCCCCCAAGCCCTCATGGTCCCAACCTTTGAGGTTTAAGAGTTACATTTTAAGGTAAGGGATCCGACCTCTCTCTTTCTTTTCAAGTAATCTCTTTTATGTCTTTTCTTTTATACTCCATGTTCTTATGTTGGAGGATGTTCTTTTATATTCATCCTACTGCCTATTTCATGTTCATATGATGAGAGACCCCCCTTGCTCTCATCAATTCGTTTTAAGAATGTTTAAGTGGCGCCGTTAGGCTGCCGAATTTTTAAGGGATTCTTTTACCTTCCTCGTTTTCAAGTTCTATTTTCATTCAAGCCTTTCATGTTTCTTTGTATTATGTTGGGGCATGATATCTAAATTTATCATACTGATCTTTTATGATCATATTATGAGAGACCCCATTTATCTCTTCAATTCAATTTTTTTGAAGTTTTATGTGGCGTCGTTAGGCTGCCGAATTTTTTAAGGGATTCTCTCACCCTTCTCTTTTTCAAAGTTCTACTTTCATGTCAAGTCTTTCAAGTTAATTTCTATTATGTTGGGGTATGATCTCTATATCTATCATACTGGACTCTTATGTTCATATGATGAGAGACCCCATTTGATCTCTTCAATTCAGTATTTTGATGTTTTAAGTGGCGTCGTTAGGCTGCTGAATTTTTAAGTGGTTCTTCACCCTTCTCGTTTTGAAGTTCTACTTTCATGTGAATTATTTCAAGTTCCTTTTTGTTATATTGGGGTATGATCTCTATATCTATCATACTGGACTCTTATTTTCATATGATGAGAGACCCCATTTGATCGCTTCAATTCAGTATTTTGAAGTTTTAAGTGGCGCTGTTAGGCTGCCGAATTTTTAAGTGGTTCTTCACCCTTCTCGTTTTGAAGATCTACTTTCATGTCAATTCTTTCAAGTTCATTTTTGTTATGTTGGGGAATTATCTCTATATCTATCATACTGAACTCTTATGTTCACATGATGAGAGACCCTATTTTATCTTTTCAAATCGTTTTTGTTGAAGTTTAAGTAACGCCGTTAGGCTGTCGAACTTTCATAAGAGAAATCTAATTTTTGTCTTCCTTCCATGTTTTTCATTTCATATGGTATATTTTCAAATTTCATTACCATGTTCTTAAATCCATGATATTATTTCCCTCTACTGTTTTATGGATCATTTATGAGTGGGTGACCCATGTCCCCTCTCTTTTCAATGTTTTCTAAAACCCCGAAACATAGACGTTACGCTGCAGAATTTTTGGTCTCAAAATGCCTCTCTCTTTTCTCAAAATTATTTTATGTTATAAAGTGAATACTCAAAGATCTTATTTCTACAAGGGTATTCACATATATATTAAAATTTTCTATTTTAAATTCTGGGATTTACATACATGATACCCGCTTCCCTTTCCGTGGGTTTAAAGTAACGTAATGATCATGTCTTTGAAGCGGTTTTTAAAAAAAACGTTATGATTATGAAATGAAACCCATTTATTTTATGCTATGTGGGTTATTTATGAAATGTTTGATGATGATATATGTGGCTCACATGATAATAAAGGCAAATTTAAGGGTGCGCCCTGATAGCGCTCCAATGCATTGGGTAATGATGTAACCACTAGAGATTACAATTTTAACGATGCCTTGGTGAAAAACCTTGGTAATTTTTAACGACACCTTGGGGATGGACCTTGGTGAAACGAAACGATTGTCAATATTAAATGTTGCAGCCACATCTTCAAGTTATGAAAAAGTTTTATTTTTATTATGATATGCCTCATGATATCATTTTCATGCATTAAAGTTCTTTTCATGACTTTATTGATGTATCTCAAGTTCATATGTAAAATGTTTCACTTGTTTCCCTTGTTGGGCCTCCTGCTCACCCTTCCTTTTGATGTATGTCCCCAGGTTATGAGATGGAGTAATGAGCCTAGGGTGAACATGAGTAGAATCCTTTCAAGTGTTTAAGAAGAATGTTTTTTTTTTGTTTCATGTTTTATGTTCCTTGTTTCCAAGACACTAAACCTTAAAGATCCTCAGTTCCGTGTAATGGAATGAAAAGTTATGTTATAAAAAGACGGGATGCTATAGTTGGTATCAAAGGATGGTTTAGTTATTTGTGGAAATTAGGATATGAAAACTCTAGGAGGAACCCTATAGAAAAGTTTAATATAGGAAATCTTCCTGGTATTTTGGTGAGTATTGAGTAAGGGGTTGCCAAGCAAATACATCCCTGTCTAGATACGAGCAGGTAGAGGTGGCTCTGGCACAGATGTACATAGGGGTAAAACCCGAAAACACCGCTTTGAGCTAGACTCGAACGGGAACTGGTACACGACAACGGGCCTTGCTGCACTCTTGGTTACGACACTCTCGGGGGATATGCTTTGGTAAATTCATAAGCTTGGTATGAACCATTGTTAAAGGAACAAAGATAAAATAAAATAAAGGTTCACATAAGAATATATGATCATTCATAACCTAGATGGGAACCTAGGAGATCACAAGTTAGGGTATACCTTTCATCTACAAGTTATCCTTATATGCTTTTAGTTCCTTTTCATGATTATTAGCTAAGTACTTAAGCCCCTAATTATGCTTTCTCTTCTTAGTTAACGGTGGGAAATGTAAGAACATGTTCCGACAGCCAATGTGATAGGAAATGCGACGATTTTCGTATTAATATGACAGGGATGATTAGGGGATTAAAATATGATTATTATTTTGGAAGACGTTCATTATTTTGGGAACCATATTTGATCGAGGTAAATAGATTACTACGTTATTTTCATTGAGGAGTAAGGTTGACTTATATTTTGAAGAATCGATGAATTTAAGGTGAACTTATAGTAATTTAGGTTACTTATGGGAATGACTAACCATCTTGGGTAAAATATGTTTAGGTTAGCTACTTTTTTATAAGATGTTAGGAGTGGTTGATGTTGTTTGGAGATGAACAATGAAGTTGTTTTGGAAGACTATGTTATCAAATCCTTATTGTATTTGGGTTTCAATCTTAGTTTGGTTTGTTTTGAGGAATTTTAATGACCGTTATTTATGGAATGGTCTATGATGAACTTTGGGTAGTACCATGGAACTTTGATGATTTAAAAGTAGTTTCCATTCCTATGGGATTCTTTCTTTTTGAAGAGTTGTTTTACCTTAACCTTTCTGTTTTTGGGATAATGTTTAAAGATAGAAGAAATAGATAGTTAATCTTTTGTATATTATGTGATTCTATAGAAGATGATTCTTGTGCCTTTATGAGACCAAGTGTTTTTGAATTCTCATCATTTGGAGAAAAGATTAGTGTTGGTAGGGACTTGTTAAAGGATGAAACTCTACTTGAAGGTAGGTATATTTTCTTATGTTTTGTTCTATGTAGTAAATGAAATCCTCAAAATTATGAAAAGAAACGTAAAACAAAAATGTTGTTGGTTTACGTTTCCTACTAGGTAATCAAAGACCGTTTACACACATCATAAGTTTGGGATTTTCTCATGGTTAACTTTCTCCTAATCATGTTCTCTATCACTCTCCCTCAGAACTTGACCCTTTGTTTTTTCCTCCATGTCCATGTTTTCCTACATGGAACCCTAGTGTGGGTTAACTCGGGTGACCATTGTACTTCCCTTTCATTATTTTAAAGTAATAGTTTTACTGACTCCTTTTCTGATGTGGGACTTTCAATGAAATTTCAAAACCCAATTTTAAAATTGCGAGGACGCAATTTCTTAAGGGGGGAAGATTGTAACGACCCGAAATTTTTAAATAAATTTTGTTCCCTAATTTTATGTGTTATTGTTATACTCAACAAAAATGTTTTATTTGATAAACATGATGATAATTAAAATGAGATCAGTGGGTTTTGACTATTATATAACCATCGGTCAACATGACCGCTGTGAACAAAATGTTTTGATTATTGTCTCTAAATATAAGTAATCTTGGTTAATTATTATAGAAAGAAGATTCGATGGCCTCACCTAGTAGTCTTGGACCGATCGAAGCCCATCTAACAGAGCTTGGGAAGGAGGTAGCACCACTGGGCTTTGCTCTGGATCAAATCCAAGCCGAACTTCATCATGTGAAGCTGGAACGAAATCGCCTTCGTGAGAAGTTCAAAATGATAGAAATTACTACTCGGGCAATGTTGACTGAGCCGCCCCAAGCTTCTATCACCCTAGCACACCTTACTCTTAGGTCCTATGCTGGTATTATAAGGGGTTATGTAACGAGACCGTAACTACCTTGTGTAATCCTTGTTTTAAATAAAAATTGGGATTTCTTCTTATGATGAAGTTTATGAATTTTGAAATGACCGGATAAATATAGTATGCATATTTTTGATGAATTTTAGAAAAAGGATATTTTAAATATGTTTATGTAAACCCTAAATAATTAAAAACGTGTAATGATTTTCAAAAAATGGTCTTCTACAATTATGTTCAGTACTAAATTTAGAGTCTGATAAGATCAACTTGATTTTTGATGAATAGTAAATTATGAATAGTGATTTTATGATTAGGATTAGTAATATGACCAAATGGATTAGTAATCTCACTTAAAGAAAGTTTTAAAATAATCTAGGCACCTTGATTAAGTAATGTGATTCAATAAAATAGTTAAATAACGGTTTCATTAATTATTATTCAAGTATTAGTTTTTTCGGGTGAATAGTGTTTTTTAATTAAAAATTTAATTAAAAATAATTAGAAAATTATTTTTATAAAAATGACTTTATTTTTGAACTCAGAGCATCGATATTATGTTATGGTAATTTTTGGGGTTTTTTCTGAAAAAAATGAATTTTCGATGAATAGTGTTTTTATTTAAAAATTAAATTAAAAATATTTAGAAAATTATTTTTATAAAATGGATTTCGTTTTTGAAATCAGAGCATTGATATTTGGTTAATGTGAAATTTTGGGATTTTTCTGAGAAAGTTGAATTTTCAGTGAATAGTAAAAATACAGTTTTAGGGTTTCGGTATGTTTAATGACATCATAACGGTGTCATGATGATGTCATGAGATCTTTTGAGGGTTGGCCGGCCAAGGGTGATGAATTATTGTTTTGGGTGCCCCATGTGGCCTAACTCCATGATAAATGACAAGGGAGAGCACATGGGTTTGAGAAAAGCCCATGTGAGGTGTCCCTTGGCCATTAATGCCTTGTCCCCTCACTTTCCCTATAAATACCAAGCCCTCCTCTCATCCATTCGACTCCCCACTCATTCCCAACGAATTTCTGGTCTCATTACCTCCCAAGGAGTCCTCCCAAGGTGCCCCCAAGCCCTCATGGTCCCAACCTTTGAGGTTTAAGAGTTACATTTTAAGGTAAGGGATCTGACCTCTCTCTTTCTTTTCAAGTAATCTCTTTTATGTCTTTTCTTTTATACTCCATGTTCTTATGTTGGAGGATGTTATTTTATATTCATCCTACTGCCTATTTCATGTTCATATGATGAGAGACCCCCCTTGCTCTCATCAATTCGTTTTAAGAATGTTTAAGTGGCGCCGTTAGGCTGCCGAATTTTTAAGGGATTCTTTCACCTTCCTCGTTTTCAAGTTCTATTTTCATTCAAGCCTTTCATGTTTCTTTGTATTATGTTGGGGCATGATATCTAAATTTATAATACTGATCTTTTATGATAATATGATGAGAGACCCCATTTTATCTCTTCAATTCAATTTTTTTGAAGTTTTATGTGGCGTCGTTAGGCTGCCGAATTTTTTAAGGGATTCTCTCACCCTTCTCTTTTTCAAAGTTCTACTTTCATGTCAAGTCTTTCAAGTTAATTTCTATTATGTTGGGGTATGATCTCTATATCTATGATACTGGACTCTTATGTTCATATGATGAGAGACCCCATTTGATCTCTTCAATTCAGTATTTTGATGTTTTAAGTGGCGCCGTTAGGCTGCTGAATTTTTAAGTGGTTCTTCACCCTTCTCGTTTTGAAGTTCTACTTTCATGTGAATTATTTCAAGTTCCTTTTTGTTATATTGGGGTATGATCTCTATATCTATCATACTGGACTCTTATTTTCATATGATGAGAGACCCCATTTGATCGCTTCAATTCAGTATTTTGAAGTTTTAAGTGGCGCTGTTAGGCTGCCGAATTTTTAAGTGGTTCTTCACCCTTCTCGTTTTGAAGATCTACTTTCATGTCAATTCTTTCAAGTTCATTTTTGTTATGTTGGGGAATTATCTCTATATCTATCATACTGAACTCTTATGTTCACATGATGAGAGACCCTATTTTATCTTTTCAAATCGTTTTTGTTGAAGTTTAAGTAACGCCGTTAGGCTGTCGAACTTTCATAAGAGAAATCTAATTTTTGTCTTCCTTCCATGTTTTTCATTTCATATGGTATATTTTCAAATTTCATTACCATGTTCTTAAATCCATGATATTATTTCCCTCTACTGTTTTATGGATCATTTATGAGTGGGTGACCCATGTCCCCTCTCTTTTCAATGTTTTCTAAAACCCCGAAACATAGCCGTTATGCTGCAGAATTTTTGGTCTCAAAATGCCTCTCTCTTTTCTCAAAATTATTTTATGTTATAAAGTGAATACTCAAAGATCTTATTTCTACAAGGGTATTCACATATATATTAAAATGTTCTATTTTAAATTCTGGGATTTACATACATGATACCCGCTTCCCTTTCCGTGGGTTTAAAGTAACGTAATGATCATGTCTTTGAAGCAGTTTTTAAAAAAAACGTTATGATTATGAAATGAAACCCATTTATTTTATGCTATGTGGGTTATTTATGAAATTTTTGATGATGATATATGTGGCTCACATGATAATAAAGGCAAATTTAAGGGTGCGCCCTGATAGCGCTCCAATGCATTGGGTAATGATGTAACCACTAGAGATTACAATTTTAACGATGCCTTGGTGAAAAACCTTGGTAATTTTTAACGACACCTTGGGGATGGACCTTGGTGAAACCAAACGATTGTCAATATTAAATGTTGCAGCCACATCTTCAAGTTATGAAAAAGTTTTATTTTTATTATGATATGCCTCATGATATCATTTTCATGCATTAAAGTTCTTTTCATGACTTTATTGATGTATCTCAAGTTCATATGTAAAATGTTTCACTTGTTTCCCTTGTTGGGCCTCCTGCTCACCCTTCCTTTTGATGTATGTCCCCAAGTTATGAGATGCAGTAATGAGCCTAGAGTGAACATGAGGAGAATCCTTTCAAGTGTTTAAGAAGAATGTTTTTTTTTTGTTTCATGTTTTATGTTCCTTGTTTCCAAGACACTAAACCTTAAAGATCCTCAGTTCCGTGTAATGGAATGAAAAGTTATGTTATAAAAAGACGGGATGCTATAATGAGTTAATGTAGTTGGTATTTGGAATGCCTACCTAAAACCATTTATGTTTCTTGACCAACCAGAGTTGGGGTAACGAGACAGGGAATATAGATCTTTTCCACTAGGATGTACAAACAACAGAATATTCCATATCCAATGGTTAGGGCTATTGGGGTTTGATAAAATAGTGGGAGGCTAATGTCACAAACCTGCTTGAGTCCACCCTAAACTGGTCACCAAGGCCGCTCCACGAAAAGTCCCGAGAGGAATTCCTGATCCTACCTAGATAGAGACAAGAAAAAATGGAATCATTAGAGCGAGAAGGGAATGATTTCTCCCAAATAAAAACAATTAAATAAACAGTAGAATCAAATGGATAGCCCAATATTCATATATATAAAAGTTGAATTGAACATTATTCTCACTTGAATGTAAAAGTAAAAAATGAACCAACACCTCAACCAACCAAACATGACGACCAACTAACTCGATGTGACCCCAATGGTCACCCTCCGATATAATGATAACATGTTTCCCATAGAGATTTGACTTGAGATGAAACCTTCACAGGGGATAAAAATAGAAGAAAACTATAGGTGTTAGTATTAAAACTTAGTAGGATAACCTGATATTCTATTTCCAATTCACATCCTTTAAAATAAAACAAACATCAATTTAATGTTTTAAATATAATATATAACAATATGTTTTCCAAAAAATGATCCATGGTGAAAACATTAGAAAATAAAAAAGCTAACAAGTTTTCATAAACAGGAAATGCTAGTAACCAATTTCAAAGAGATGCAACTTCAAAGTGAAAACAGGTTTCAAGAGGGATACTTTAAATAATGTACACCTTTAAATAAAACACACATTCTACTTAATTTTCCAACCAAACTCACCATATTCTTATGGTGAATATAATATATCAAATGAGCACAAGTCATGGGAACACCCCTAGGAACTAGCTAGCTGTGGTCCCTAGGTACCTCGTATATCGGTGAAAAGTATCCATAAAAAATATTCATTCTCATAAAAGAGACGATAATAGGGAAGAAACCCATAACATAGTGTTACCCAACATAATAATAATGGTTTAATTAGGTATGTCATCTTCAAACATTCTACGTGAAATAGGGACGAAACCACTTCGTATCACTAGCATACTAGTACACATATTCCCACCTAGATACTCAGGTTTCCATCATTATGATAAAACATGTTCCCCATGATATCAAATGCCATTTACACATATAAACACTAGTTTTTTTCACACGCACAACAAATAGTATCTGAAAATGTTTTCACCTATTTTGTAACTCAACAAACCATCTAAAATTTTTATAAAACAATTACACGATGTTTAATAATGATTACCACATGAATTCCATTTAATAATGAACATTTTCATCCAAAAACCCGCAAATTCCATAAAAAAAAGATTTTTCATCCCCATAAACATTTAATAAATCAATTTCATGAATCATAAAATGACCTTGAATGGTAGAAGATGAAATACACATGGAACCCCCTATTTTAAAGGGAAATCCCAAACATGCCTTTAAACATTTTACCAAACCAATATATATCAAAGGTACTAATTTCAATTTTCATAAATAGGTGTAAAAAAACCATTATCATCATAAAAAAATTAAATGAACCCTTTAAAACATTTATTTTACACATTTACGATCAACCATTTTCATAAGAATGTATAACGTGCAACATACAAACAACTTGTACCAAAACGTGTCAAAAACCAAAACCCATCTCTTTATAAAACCAAAAACTCTTTTTAAATCCATAAAATGACACCAAAATATCATATTTAATGTTACACATACTTTAATAAAATCAAAAAATGTTATTTTATATCACATTTATAACACAAAGTCCTACCAGGCACTTTTCTGAAGACTATGCGGGAAACATTTAGAAAAACAAGTTCTAATTAACACTAAAAAGGGTAAAATCCCAAAGTTGAATGAATTTTTTTATTTAAATAGTTAAACCAGGTCATTAACATCACAATACATATGGTAAATCCAGTGGAACATTTATTGGAACAATCGGTGTGCACTTTTATAACGAAACAACTCTATTATACACAAAACACGACATATATAACCATTTTTTACACCAAATAAATCATCCAAAGGTTGAATAGAAATACATGGCTTTTATATAATTTGACAAAATAATGAAAAATATGAAACATAAATAATAAAGGCAATTGGTTGGGAGAACCTACCTCAAAACCATGGCGGAATGGAAACGCACACCTGAAAACCTTCCAGGAGGGTTCACAAACCATATGTATATGAAGACCAACACTAAGAGAATGAAACCCCCATAAAATATAATTGAATAGCATAATCCTAGGTCTTTAATTACTAGGTAAGAATATAGATCTAATAAATAATGGAACGAGGAGGAGGAAGGAGGAGAAAGGAGAAGGAAACTCACCTTGAAAACTAGAAAACTCTTCATCTTCCCTTAGATCCACACCCTAAAATGATAGATAATGGTTTGGAACTCAATTTAGAGGAATCTTAGTTCTGGAAGAAACATGGAAAGAATACTGGTGAGGGGGAAAGTGAAGAAAATAATGATTCATGAAAGAATCAAATTACCTTACCAAATCTGAAAGATTTGAAAATCTTTAAGAAATGTTTCCTTAATATGCCAATAAGATGAGATCCAAAGAGGGTAAATGAAACATGGGGGTTATCCTAGCGTTTTTGGGCTCGTGTGGGAGGTTTAATCACTGATAAAAATTAAAATATGAATATTATACAAAATAAACAGATTATTTTTTTGAAAAACTGGAAATGGGCTCACAGGCTGGCCCAATACCTGAATAAATAACCCAAATTCACCATGATTATTAATTCATAATGGGTCCAAATAGATTTGGTGGTTTGAATATGTTAGGGGAGTCAATGTGGGAAGTTTAATAAGTGATAATGTTAAAAAATTGCGGTGTTATAAAAGAAACAAATTTTGTTTTTAGAATTGTAAATGAGCACACGACTGACCCAAACCTTGAAGTAACCACCCATTTCTCCAAAAAAACCCAAACAAGATATGGGGAACTGATGGTAGGATGATTTGAAATATATGGTAGTTAATAAATAATCCTTCATCTCACCAAAAACCCTAGAAAAGGATCAGGATTTCTAACACACCAGATCAAAACCAATACATGAAAAATCGGGTGTGCCAATTCTCCCCACCATTAAAGCTTTCCACCCCTATAAAGACATAACAAATTATAGTTGAATGATAAACACATAAGGATTCCTTATAAACATGGTATTGCCTCTCAATCCAAGGAAATTTCATCCACCATCAATGAATCATAATCCTCTTTCTCAAACAAAACACCGACTCACAACCACTTCCAGAGAATCAATGGAAAGATCAAGACACAACCTCCACAACCAAGGTAAGAACCAGACTATTGGGACTTCGCCAAATGAACCCAACGATCACCCAAACCAATGATCACTCACAAAATCCAATTACATGGGGGGATAATGAACTCCCCACCATTAAATCATAACTACCATTTGACAAATACTAAAAGGAAATAACTTTGAGAACTACAGTGGGTCTCCCCACTATTTGAGACTAACTAAAAATAAAAAAAAATCAACATGAACTACAATAATGCCTCATCTGCACATACCCACCAAAATTCCCCTACAACACCTCACAAACCCAAGTTAAGAGGGTTGAAACATAAACATTAAAACCACCCACTCCCGAATGGAGGGGAAAAAGACTAGGCCAACACTTTAGACACAGATCAAAACCCCTACCACTCGGGGCAGGGAGAGAAGGGGAACCAATATATGGGCCACTTAAACCAAAAAATAAATTGAGGAACCAAACCACACACTCTACCTACGAATAGGTAATACAAAGACCGCACCCGATTCATATTAGAGGTCTACATAGGGACATTGATCAGAAACCCACATCCGAGAAGGTATAACCCTAGACACTATGTGAGGGGTAAGTCCACCATGCTCCTTTCAAAAAAAGAAGAAAAATTACACTGATGATAAACCAAAAAAACATAGAATCTACCTTACCGCAATGGTCAAGGAAGGAGCTCAGTCAAGATCCCCACACCACAGGGAATTTTTTGACTGCGTGAAAAGCTTCACTCCAAGGCCTATGGCTAGAGCCCTGATGTTTGAAGCATCTATTGTGTCGCAACCAGGAGATATGGATAACAAAATCCCCACAAAACTCACATTCTCAACAATACTCCTTAATCTAAATAGGAACTCAAAGATACATAATAACATTCTCTCTCACTCCGAATAAAGAGAAGAATGGACAAGGAATACGTAGAAACACAACAACATCACCGAACACAACTTCTAAATCCAAAAGAATTATCATAATAAGAAACCACATTATATAAAGTCCAAAGGGATCCCTATTCAATAAAATCATTTGATTCATCATCCAAAGAGGTGGATTTAATGTTTGAAATGAATCTTTAGGCTGATCAGCTGGAATTATTGCCAATAGAGAACCATATATGGACACATCACAATATCCTCTATATCCTTATAAACCCACTAAACATTTCTCCAATACCGATCCACCAACAAGTTCCCATATCAAGACACATCAATAGTATCACTTCTAGATCATCAGGAGGGATACCAAACAAACCACACTTCCAAAACATGAAAAATAAAGCAACATAAATATCAGTTTACTAAAATCACAACAAATTTTCTAATTAAAATACTTTTTAAAAATAAACTATCTTGGTGTATTTTCACATTCTCCAATGATGTTTCATCATGTATAACTCACGTGAACATTTCTGCGCAACCTCGAGCACCCAACCTCTATTCCATTATAGGAATCTATCAATATATCTTTTAAAAACCATGCATGTGATCACCTAGGAAAAATCCAAACGCAAAAACAAACATCCTCATTTTATAAGAGAAAAAATTGAACCCATTGAAAAAATTATTTACCATCCATTGTCATACTAACCACCAAGATAAAAACCATTTTCATATTTCCACACAACAAAACATTTTACCATTCATGAAAAAGAAACCCCATTGGTCTGCATCAAAATCCTTTCCCTTTATTCAAAACATTTTTTAGAATCTCATTAGATGACACTTTTTCAAGAACCATTTGATTTAGAACCCATTTCATTTATTATAGATCAACTACAGAAATAAGAATTCCATTCAAACATCCCTTTCCCATTTTCCAAAAATTAGCAATGTCTCTTTTCTTTATTTAACAGCCACAAAGGCCATAACCCTTTTTTGAAAAACACCAACTGATCAAAACCAATGACCAATACAAATTCATCAAATTCAAACACTCTTAAATATCTCAATACATCCAATTTTAAAAAAAAATTCAGAATCATCTTAATATAATTCATTCCTTCCAACCATTTTATTTCAATAAACTGGAAGTTTAGATTATGTAAATTAGATCCCATTAAATTATTCTAATTTCTCCCCAGAAATTTGTTTCATAAAAATCCATCATCCTTAAAAAAAATTATATAAGGAATTGAAAAACCTCCTCCATAATTCATACACAAGGATTTTTAGAACAAAATTTAGAATTCAAGAATGGTCTAAGAGGCCCAAAAATAGGAACTAGTGTTAGTGGTTGACTTGACCATATAGTCCACGACCCTATGTCAAACACACCACCAACATAGAGAGCCTTCTTAGGACCATGACCCAGCTCCACATGGCTTTCCCGACCCTGTGATCTCATAGAGGCCATTAGTAAAACTCCTCTTGTTGTATTCTAATCACCAAACAATTTTTAAGAACTAAAGAAACCTATAAATTGACTTCCCATAGACACCCGAGGACTGCAACGAGAAAGAGTTCATGACGTTGTTCCCGAACATACACCTATGGTTCCAGGAATCCCACACCATCTACCTTGACATCTCCCAAATAACTAGGGAACTCTAAAAAGTAATATCTGCTTAGATATGACCACCTCTGATACCATTTTTTCACAAACCAACCTCGGTTGAACCTGAACCAGTCGCCCATGGCACTTCGCGGCAAGTCCCGAGAGGCATTATTTATCCTCCTAGGATGGGGAAAATTACCAAGGGTATCCGTAGAGTGACAAGGGAATGATTTATCCCAAATATAAATAATTTAATAAACAAAAGAAAGAAATGGACATTCCAATATTCATTTATGTAAATGATGAACTAAACATTATTTGCACATGAAAGTGATGTTACAACTGTACCGACAACTCAACCGACCAAACATGACAACCAACTAACTCCATGTGACCCCAATGGTCACTCTCCAAAACAATTATCACACGTATCCTAGTAAAATTGACTCAAACTCAAACCTACACAATGGTAAAACATAGTAGAAGACTATAGGCATGATTATTAAAACTCAATAGGTTAGACCAATATTCTATTCCCAATGCACTAACTTTAAATTAAAAGAAACAACAATTTCAAGTTTGAAATACAATATTTAAAAATATGTTTTCCAAAAGAGGTTCCATGATACGAATATTAAAAAATAAAAATTCATGAATGTTTTTATAAATTGGAAATGCTTGTAACCAATTTCAAATACATAAAACTTCAAAGTATAAAAGGTTTTCAAGAGGGATTATTTAAAGAACGTGAAAATTTAATTAAAACACACATGCTTATTAATTTTCCATCCAATATAATCATATGGATATGGTAAATACAATATATTCAATGAGGAAAGTCATAGGAACACCCCTAGGCACTAGCTAGCTGTAGGCCCCAGGTACCTCATATCTCAGTGAAAAGTAACCATTACAAATATCTACTCTCGTTCATGATACACTAGTAGGGAACATACCCATAACCTAGTGACCCCCAACATCATCATAATAGTTTATTTAGTGTTTTAATTGTTAAACATGCTATGTGAAATAGGGATGAAATCACTCCTGATGACTAGAATACTAGTACATGTCTACCCACCTAGATACCGAGTTTCCCTCTTTGTGCTCAATCAAGTTCCACATCCCATAAAATTCCATTTACACAAATAAACACTAGTTATTGTCACACAAACTTCAAAAAGTAGGTAAACATGTTTTTCACCCTTTTTGTAACTCAATAAACCATCTAAAATCTTCATTAAATAATATCAAAAAGTTTAACATTGATTTGAATGTGAATTCCATTAGAAAATGAACTTTTTTGGACAAACACCCACCAATTCCATACCAAACCAGATTTTCCAGCCCCAAAACCATTTAATAAATCATTTTAATGAATCGTAAAATGAACCCAATTGGTACATGGTGGAATACACATGAAAACCCCCTTTTTAAAGAGAAATGCCAAACGAGCCTTTAAACATTTTACCAAACCAATGTATAACAAAGGGAAGAATTTAAAATTTCATATAGAGGTGTACACACACCATTATTAGTGGAAAAATATTTACATAAACCCTTTAAAATATTTAGGATACACATATAATCTCATCTATTTTCATAAGAATGTCGAACATGCCACTTACCAGCAACTCGTGCCAAAATGTGTCAAAAACCAAAACCCGTATCTTTATAATAACAACACCACATTGGAAAGCTGTAAAAGAAAACCAAAATATCACATTTCAGTATGCCCATACTTTAATAAATTCAAAAAAGTTTTTTATTTCACATTTAGCACACAAAGTCCAACTAGACACTTTTCCAAAGTCTAGGAGTGCATTATTTAGCAAAAGTACTCCTATTTAACATCAATAGGGGTAAAAAACAAATTTTCATGATAAAAAGTTATTAAAATAGTTAAAACAGTTGATGAATAGCACAATCCATATGGAAAAACTAGTGAAACATTTATTTGAACAAGCAGTGTGCCCTTTTATAACGAAACAACTATATTTTACAAAAAACAAGGCATACGTAAGGATTTTTTCACAACAAATAAATCATAAAAATGGTTCACAACAATAATAAAAATATATATAAGGTCACAACAAGATTAAAAATATTAAACATCTATAATAAATTCATGTTCTTGGGATAACCTACCTCTAAACCATGGAGGAATAGAAATATACACCCGATAACCTTCCATGAGGATTCAAAACCCCTATATATATGAATAAAATTCCTAAAAGAATGAATCCACCATAAAAAATAATTGGATAACATAACCCTAGGTCATTCATGATCAGGGAGGAAGAGAGATCCAAGAACTGAAGGAAGGAGGAAGAGGAATGAGGAGAAAGGATAAGGAAACTCACCTCGAAAACTAGAGAACTATTAATCTTCCTTTAGATCCACACCATTAGAGGAGAGGGTATAGATTTTAACTCTACAGAGAGTCTCCTTAGGTCTGGAATAACCAGTGGAATATTTTTTTAGGGGAAAATAGAAACAATGTAATGATTCATGAAAGAATAAAATTATGTTACCAAATCTGGATGTTTTGAGAATCCTTGAGAAATTTCACCCTAATTAGTGACTAAGAAGAGCTCGAAAGAATGAAAATGGAACATGGGGGTGCACCAAGGGTTTTTGGACTTGAGTTAGAGAAATAATCACATAAAAATATAAGAAATGAATAAGATATAAATGAAAAAATTATTATTTTTTAAACTGGGAATGAACCCATGGGTTGGCACAATACCAGAATAAATAACCCAAATCCACCATGATTTTGAATTTATAAGGGGTCAAAATAGATATGGAGGTATTAATAGGTATGGAGAGGCCATGTGGAAAGTGTAATGATTGAAAAATGTTAAAAAATGAAGGAGTTATAAAATAAACAAATTTTGTTTTTAAAACTAAAAATGGGATCATGGTTGGCCCAAATCTTTTAGTAACCACCCTTTTATCCCAAAACTCACAAAAAATCTATGGGGAAACCATGGTAAGATAATTAGAAATATATTTAAGTTAAAAATTCAACATTAATTTCACACAAAATCCATAAAAAGTATCAGGATTTCCAGTACACTGGATCAAAACCAATATATGAAAAATTTGTTCTAACAGCTAATAAATATAATATTTAATTATTTGTCTAAATTTAATCAGATAAAGTACTAAAATTATTCATATATAATATTGTATAAAAAACATTAAAATGACTTAAAATATATCATTGTGATCCCTACATGAAAGAGAAAAACCTTCTCAATGGAACAAATTTTCAAGAATGGGAAAGGATCCTACGTGTCATACTTCACCATGAAAAAAAATTATATGTGTTGGAAGAACCTTTTCTACTTCCACCTAGTAATGAGGAAAGTGATGAATAGATATCTCTCTATGATAAATATATGAATAATGTAACATATATTCAGTGTTTCATGCTATCATCCATGTCCTATGATATTTTGAGGAAACAAAAGGACATGGATGTGTATATCATGATGTCTCACCTTCAGGATCTCTATAAAGGGAAGGCAAGAAAATGGAGGTATGAGATCTCCAATGATTTATTTACCACTAATCTTAGAGAGTTTATTCAAGTTGGACCTCATTTAGTCAAGATTATGGACTATATAAAATTCCTAGACATCTTAGGGATTAAATTCCCAGATGAGCTACATACATATCTCATATTTCAATCACTTCTCAAGACCTTATCTAGTTTTATTATTGATTATAATATGAGCAACAATGAGAAGAATCTTTTAGAACAACTTACTTTGATTCACCATGTGGATAAGGACATGGGGTGTGATAAACCCATAGTCTTTATGGTGAATAAGAAGAGTAAGAACATGGAAATGGTGCCCAAGACTTATAAACGGTTTAAAGCTCTCGAGGATTGTCCCTACATAAAGAATAAGATCAAGAGGTAGGTAAAGGAAAAGGAAGAAAAATGTTTTTCCAAGTGGCAAGAAAGAATACTAGAAGAGAAACTCACTACTAGAAAATAATTCTTTACCTACTATTCAAAACCATTGGTAAAGGATAGATAACTGTTGGTATAATATATTGCAATGGTTATCCAAACCATGGGGAAGGAAGGCGTAGGGAAAGAGATATGCCAACGGTTTGTGGAAAACTGTTAGAATATCATTGGATATCCACCTTATACCAAAGGTTTTACATAACCATTGGTATAAATTTTTCATCACCAGTTTGAAAATATTGGTAAAGAGACTATTCCAGATATATGTTTGGATGTTTTATAACAACTTTTCTATAGAACCATTGGTAAAAAACTATCTATGTTAATGGTTTACAACCGTTGGAATAGGCCATGCTAAGAAATTGCAGCAATAGGCTACTATGAGTTGCTTCTATGAGTGGTGAGCTGCTACTATCCAGGCATCTTTGAGTGATTTCCAGGCTTGAATTTCTTGGATATAATTGAATACATACATAGAATGAAAACATATACAATGAAAAACATAATTCTAAATCCATTAGATTCCACCTTCTAGAAACTATGCACATATAGAATGAATACATAACTCATAAGGTAATTATAAACATTCATAACTGATTTAAAATTGGATTTTGAGAGAAAATTACATGTGAAATCTGATATTCAATTCATAATTGAATACTGGATTTAATACATACATAATTTAATTATCAATTATGAATACAATACATAAAAAACTGAATACGTAATTATATGTTTTATACAGAATTAAGAATACATACAAAATTTCATTTTGTATAACACATACACGATTGAATAATGAAATTAGAATCTAATAACCCCAAAATAAGGAAATGGATAAATGAATTAAAGAAAACACAAATATACTGTCTAATGGTTTGCGGAGGGGGTCTTTGAACTTATTGATAATGATTATGGGTGTGTATTAATGAGATAATGTGACGTAGGGAATGTAGTTGTCCTTGGCGTAATAAATGACATGTGTTTTAGAATAGTGGTAGGAGTTCCTCATATGAGAAGTGGATTGTGTGAGGCTGGACCATGGATCCTTTTGCACAAGTATCAACACAATCTGAATACGTTTGGTTGGTTTTCCGTATGAAAGTTTTTTTAAGAGGTTGGGGTCCAAGCCTCATTTTTATTAATAATGCAAAGAAAATACCTCTTTTAACTGGGTAGAGGGAGACCCATTACCTTGCCCGAAATCCCAGTGGGTTTGTAGCTCATTACGTAGCCCATAGGCCCAAATATTTTGCCCAAATCCCATTCTGTGAATAATAGCCCGGCTGCTACAGTGCCGCACAGTGCCGCAGCCGCTACAGTGCCCTACTGCCGCTCCAGTACCACTGATCAACAGTACTGCCACTGCTACAGTACCGCTCCAGTACTACTACAGTACCTACACCCAATGGATTTTGAACCCCCATTTTTCATGTAGTCTTACGGGGTGCTTACCACTAAATGCGGTTTCTGTATGACAATTGTTTCTACTTAAAATGATGCTCATTTTAAACAAAAGATAGCCACTTCAAGTGATATGGACCACACTATGCCTCTGATTGAGGCAAGGTTGACTTGTACACATCACAAATGACCCCTAGATCATTTTCCTGATGTATCAATAGAATTTGAATGCGTTTGGATGGGTTTCCGTAAGCTAGTTGTTGATTTCACTTAAAATGTTGTCCATTTCAAACAATGGTTAGACACTTTGAGTGGTAATAGCCACACCGTGTCTCATATTGAGGCGGAGTTGACTCTTACACATCAGAAATGACACATGGATTGTTGTGCTAAAGTATTAATATAATCCGAATATGTTTGTTCAGTTTTCTGTATGTCAGTTGTTGTTTTCACTTAAAATGTTGTCCATTTCAAATAAAAGTGAGAAACCTTGAGTGGTACCAGTAAAACCGTGACTTGGAATGATGCGCGGTTGACTTTTACACGTCACAAATGACATATGGATTGTTTTTCTAATGTATCAACACAATACAAATACTTTTGTTTGGTTTTCCATATCTCTATTGTTTTTACTTAAAACACTGTCCATTTTAAAAAAAATACAGACACTTCGAGTGATACACACAACACTGTGCCTCAGACTGAGTCGGGGTTGACTCGTACACATCACAAATGACCCATGGATCGTTTTCCTGAAGTATCAATAGAATCTGAATGCGTTTGGTCAGTTTTCTGTATGCCAGTTGTTGTTTTCGCTTAAAATGTTGTCCACTTCAAATAAAAGTGAGAAACTTTGCATGGTACTGGCCAGAACGTGCCTCGTATTGAGGCACGGTTGACTCATACACGTCACAAATGACCTATGGATCTTTGTGATAATGTATCAACACAATAAGAATATTTTTGGTTGGTTTTATGTGTGGCTGTTTTTTTACATAAAATACTGTGAATTTTAAACAAAAGACAGACACTTCAAGTGATACCCACCACAATGTTCCTCAGATTGAGTCGGTGTTGACTCGTACCCATCACAAATGACCCATGGATAATTTTCCTGAAATATAAACATAATACGAATGCATTTGGTCGGTTTCCCATATGCCAGTTTTTGTTTTCACTTAAAATGTTGTCCATACCAAATAAAAGTGAGACACTTTGAGTGGTACCGGCCAAACCATGCCTCGGATTGAGACGTGGTTGACTCGTACACATCACAAATGACAATAATAAATATGTTAGGATTATATAGTGTAGGATAAGTTTCAAAAAGGTCTTACCTGGGTTTCATTCAATAATATATTTAACCAGCTTTTTATCATGAAACTTTACATGTGTAAAATACTTTAGAGTTTCTGAAGATGGAGAAAGTGAAGCATACTCTTCTAGAGTTCTCCAACAACTTTTTTGAGTTGGTGAATCTTGGACTGGATCTTTTCAAAAATGATTACATAATGTCTCTTAGGTTTGATATGGGACTAAGGGATGATGTTTGGTTGATGGTAGTTATTTTTAGCCTTACAACCTTCCTGAAGGCATTGGATAATGTTTATTTTTCAAAAGAAAACATATTTGGAAGGATAAACATGGGAGGAGCTTTAGTGGATGCAATAATTATTCAATGTTTTTATTTTATTTACAAAATAAAGTAAAAAAGTGTCCAATGATCTATGGGACCTATTCTAGGGGCTTCTATAAAGAACCAACATGTTATTTTCTAACCTGAGGCATAGTGTTTTTCTTACCAGGAGGCATAGTGTTTTTCTACGCTGACTGGGGTTCCGAGCTTCCAACAAGCCCTTGAAGCCCCATAAACCATTATAACATCATTATTATTCCATATTTGGTCAAAAATAAAGAGTTATACTGAATCCAAAAATATCCATACCAGAGTGAAAAACCAGGTTAAAAAATAAAGAGTTATACAGAATTCAAAAATGTAATGGATCAATCTACCCCTGATCACCATCACCATCACCACTTTCATAACTAGACTCATCCTTGCTACCATCTCTATCCTTGTCGTCTTCCTTGTCATCATCCACATGCTCATCCTCGGCCCCATCCTCGACCTCGGCCCCATCCTCGCCCTCGGCCCCATCCTTGCCCTCAACCTCATCCTTATCCTCGCCCTCGTCCTCTTCTGCATCCTCGTCATCACCAAGAACGTCATCATCTCAACCACCACTTGAACTACCCCTAGTGCATTGGATAATGCACCCATCAACGACATATATGTCTGAAAAGCCACACTGTCTTCTGGTGGAAGTGATGAAGATAAAGTTTTGATCAGTTTCATAAATTCATTCTCCCTCATTTGAACCTATTCTTCTAACTCTGTGAACATTTTATTAGACTGTCTTGCATTCTCCTTGACTTTTTCCACTCGGTGGTACTAGAATGGATACCTGGAAAGGCCAATACCTTGTCGGGACTATATTCTTACCAGGTCGGCAACGTAGTTGAACAGAGTGCTCATCTCCCAAAACCTGATATAAATGATTGTGTGGCCCTAAATTGTTAGGCTCCTGGGCATCAAGGGCCTCTAAAGAAACCTATTAAAAATATTAATAGATTATTAAATTTCAAAATATATATTAAACTTTTAAATAAACAAATAAAAACTTATAATCTTTTCTTGTGTCAGTTCATTAACCGCAGTTCCATCATTTTTCCTTCTACTCGAGAAAAAAAAATTCTCAAGGGATACATCCATCAATATTCAATTTGTTCTTCTGTAATTACATTGAAACAATATAAATTTCAATTATAATAATATATTCAATATTCAATAAATCACATAATTTAAGTAGGAAACAATAAACAGGGCAAGTACTAAAGAAAAATTATAAACAACTATATCATACCAGTTGCCTCTCATGATATGACATAGTAGTGTGACCCAAAGTGTGGAGGTATTTCTTTAAATCAATTTCTAATTTGTTTTTTTAAGAAGATTACCAAATAATGTTTAATAATAAATAAGATAATTTTAATGAAAAATATGAAAACTATCATTTAAATACTTCAAATGGGATTAATACCTTAAATTTTGCAGTCACTCAATGGGTAATCATTTGACGATATTGCTCTATCAAGAAATCATCCAAGATAAGTAGTGTCTCCAAATCCGTGTCCACTATATCAAACTATCCAACATATATCTCATTATTATAAGCCCTCCAATGCTCTCTAGATCTTTTAAATGCACTGGTTTTGCACCTTCACCATCAGGGATGTTAAACCGAAGATGAAACCCAATAAATTAATTAATATAAATACAAAAAAATACTATATTAAATCCAATATATTTTTTACCGATATTTGTTCCCACGCATTATCCTTAACTTCGTGTGGTAGATGTCTCCAAGAGATAGGGCTGGCCGGAATGTTGTCGGAGTAATTGGATACCGTCGCCAAAAAACCCCGACATTCCTGCCCTGATTTATCAATCATCTGTCCATCATCATTGTATTAAACCATAAACTTTTTCTGGCAGTTCCATAACACATGAAAGAGAGTACACCCCCTCCCCCACCTCCTATCAGTAGATGAATCTGTTATTAAAGAAAAAAAATATTAGTACAAGTTATAAAAAGAATTTGGTATAAAAATTTGTTAGAGTTATATAATTATCCATGTGGTAATCAGATCAATGAGCATCACTGGATGTGCATAAGCTGAAAGAATATCCTGTACAGGTGGAGTGTCCCTCATTGTACTCTCCTCATCCACATACTATTTCAGAGTAGGAGTTGAAGAAGGTGAAATATAATAGCTCGGATATAATGAACCAGAAGCAAAAGATGATGCCACAGACGTCTGGCCAAATGGTAGTGTAAAAATCGGAGGCCTAAATATCCCATTTGTCCCTAAAGGCACCCCAGGATCAAAATGGGGCATAGAAGATACATCTTTGGTAGGGGCATAGTTCAATCGGGTACGACTAGTGGATCATCAAACTCTCGTACCATGATCCCTCGAACCACCGGCCTCAGTACCGGGACCACCAGATGATTTTCTAACTCTGACACCACCCCCTCCTACCACCCGCCCTTGTATTGGGAGAAACATCAGGCTCCTCGTTAGATATATCTTGTCTAGGGGGTGGATACTGAAAAAAAGTTTAACATAAATTTAAACAAAAGATATTATAAGTTATTGAAATATATATATTTGAATTAAAATACTCACAATAGGGATGAGTGGAGGAATGACCATCTGTGTCATGCGATGATTATTTTCAGTCATCTTTTTCCATCGCCTCTCTTCAATGGGTGTCATTTCCTGTAATGAAAACAAATATGGAAGTAATTAGAAACAGATAACTAATGTGTAACCCAAAAAATATATAGAAAAACCATTATGACAAAAATAAAATAAAGAAACAGAATATTTATGTCGGTTTGAAGGTAAGTACTAAGATACACACTCTGAATGATGTAGGTGAAACATATACATGAGAACACGACAATATGATTCTATATATTTCCCACCATAACTTTGGGTTCACAATAAACTCTGACAATTGAGCTATTGGATTCATCATAAGTAATAAACAGATTTCTTCCAATTGTAGTAGTAATAGTGTCAACTTCATCACCACAATCATCAAAAACATGTCTGGTATTTACTTAAATAATTACACTGAATTTAGGATGACGATGATCTTTGACAAAAAAAACAAGTTTCACCATTGATGACAATACATATGGTTCCTCGGTGGAAAGAGTGTGAGTCATGTCAATAAATCTAAATCCACAATCATCAGTAAAGGTGCCTTGCCTCGTCATTTAATCAAACCATTGACATTTCATCATCATGACTCGACCATGTGAGTAATAATACAAAATTATTATTTTCTCCACGACTCCACAATGAGCTACATTTTTAGAATTATGTCTATTATCCGATGAACTGGTATAATAATATTTTTTGGTAGTTAGCATAACACCATCATGTTGTGTTCTCATGTTTCTTTCTTGTTTAGTGATAATAAATTTGGATCCATTGATCACAAGTGATTTACAATCATTGACAATGGTTTTAAGACCCAAATCCAAAGATCTTATTTTCTCAGAAACAGATTCTGAAGGCAAACTCGATACCTGAAATATAAAAAATAGTATACCTAATTAAATATTATTTTTATTTAGCTATTACAGAAATATTTTTACCTTCAATTCCAACGAAGCAAAAAACCCATTTCTATGCAAAGTCTATTTCCTTCTAAAAGTTAAAGAATGATTCGTTCTATATATCAATTATTTATGTTCCATGTAGATAAAAATAATAATAGTTTAACAAATATATAAAATTACAGGAGATAAGATAATAGATACATGTAAAATTTACTTACTTGATATACTTATCGAACAAATCACAGTCGAAAAACATTGTGTGATGTGCCATCTCTCTCTCTTCAAGGATTAATGTCGTCAATGTATATGATCCCAGAAATCCTCCTGTCTAAAAAAGTGATGGAAGACTAGGTTCAATTTGCTCATAATGTTCTTCTTCATTTCTCATTGGTCTGTTTATTCTCGTAGTAAGATCAAAAAAATACATTGAGTAGAAATCCAACCATTCTTGAGCCAAGTAATCATTCACAATAGAACCTTTGGGATAATTCTTGTTCCGAACATATGATTTCAATGTGTACTTGTTTCTTTCAGTTGAATACATCGAACAGAAATCAATGGGTCCTCCAAGAAGTATTTTGGTCGGCAGATGGACTATAAGATGCAACATGCATGTAAAAAATGATGGAGGGAATATTTTCTCTAACTCACATAAAATTAATGGTGACTCTGCCAACAGTTTTTGTAAGAGGGATTTGGAAAACTTCTTAGCACAAAGATCTCTAAAAAAATAGCACAATTGAATAACTCCGACTCTTACACTATTGGGTAAGAGATGTCGAATTGCTATTGGAATTAACTCATGCAATAGGACGTGATAATCATGAGTCTTCAAAGATTTCAACTTCAACCCTTTTATGTTGAACCGTTTTCATATATTTTTTGAATAGACATCAGGAACTTTAATAGTCTCTAACACTTCCAAAAATTGATTTTTTCAGCAGGTGTCATCACATAAGAAGCAAGTAGAACATGATATTTATTTTCACTGATACAGACAGGATGCAATTCTGATCTGATCCCCCAATCTACCAAGTCATTCTGAGATTGTAAATCATCTTTTGTATTCCCCTATACATTTATAAGTATCAAAAGAAACATTTCACATATATTATTTTCAATGTGCACTACATATAAGCAATGACGTAACAAGTTTGTTGACCAATACGACAACTCAAAGAATATACTCTTCTTATTCCAATTGTAATAGTTATCATTGTAAAAAAAAATTCTCTTTATAGATTTCATTACACCCTCCCCAATTGAATAAATAAAATCTTTCAATTCATTAAGCACAATAGTTCCAGACATACGCTGAGGTGGATCATCAGTCTCCATGGTATTGTCAAATCTTCAACGATTGTTTCTATATGGATGGTTCATTGGAAAGAATCATCGATGAACCATAAAACTAAAACTGTGATGATATTTTAGTCTTCTCAATAGAGTATTCTTCATGAAAATAGTACACGACAATTTTCCTTTTATGCTCTATCCAGACATCATTGCATAAGCAGGAAAATCATTGATCATCCACAATAGCGCAGCCCACATCTGAAATATGTCTTTCGAACATGCGTCATATATGGGCACACCCACATACCAAAGAAGATTCAAATCTTTTATTAAAGGCTGCATGTATACATATATTTCATTTCCGGGATCAGAAAGAAATGATATCAGTATACTCAAGAAAGTGTAAGGCTTTTCCATACACAACCATGGTGGAATGTTATAAATTTGTATGAAAACCGGCCAAGTGCTGTGAGAAGTAAGAATCTACCCAAATGGATTAAAACTGTCACATGAAAGACCTGGTCTCACATTACGCACATCATCTAAAAATTCAGGATATCGGGCATCAAATATCTTCCGTGAAAATTCATCTTTAGGGTAAACCAACTCTTCGTTATTCTTTTTTCTCTCGGTGTCATGCCATCGATTTTTTACTCATATTCCATCAGACATGAAAAGGTTCAGTAATCTACGGATCAATGGAAAGTTCCACATTACTTTTTATGGCACACGATATGGTGTTCCATCATCTTTTGGCTTCTATCGGGAGGTTCCACATTTGATACAATCATTTATTTCATCAGTTTCCTCCCAAAATAAGCTGCAATCATTCATGCAAGCATGATCTTTTTTTGAGAATCCAAGTTCATCAACTAACTTCCATGACATATAGTGGTTTGAGGGAATATCTGCATCATCCAGAAGTAAGTCCTTCAATAATGTAAGAATGTAATCGATTGTAGTATTTGAAATCTCATTAATAGTTTTCCCATGATACAATCAGATTAAAAATTACATGTTTATCATTGTACCACACTGCCAATATACTGGAGTCGTCACTTCATCCTTCAATTTTTTCACCCTATCAACATCATCATTTTTATTGGACGCATCAGGTGTGATTGTATTGAAATCTTGTTGGAAGGACATACTTTCCTTCTCATGATGCCGAATAAATGGAAACCAATCAGATATCAAACTCTCTATTTCAGTCTTATCATTTGGATCATCAACATTTTGAGATTCCATTTTCTCTCCATTGTGAAACCACACATAATAGTGTGTTTGGAAACCATATTTGGTTATATGATAGCTAACTGCTTCACAACTCAACCAAGGTTTTCCAACACAATTAGAACATGGGTAGTGTATGTGACCACTATCTGAAGCCTTGTCCAATGAAAAATCTAAAAAGATGTTCAAATTAATTTGAAAATTAGTTGAAATCCAATTAGTTTAGTACATCCAACTTCTATCCATTATTTAAAAAAAATTCAATAAGTCATTTCAATTAAATGAAATAATATTGAAGTTCAATTAAAAAAATATTTATGTTAATGACAATTGTTTACTTTAAATAAAAGCATAACTGACAAATTACTCTATTTTAGAATCATATTAAGAAAGAAAACAAAATACAGTGTATATATGAAAATAAGATACAAAATTTCTAATGCCTATATTCAAGGATTTACAAGTAATATATTGGAAGTTGATCAAGGAATACATAATCCTTAAGTGTCTTGTTGGGAGTACATGAGTTTTATAATTTAAATTCTTTAGGGTGATCAGGATGTGGAGTAGGATGAGGATCACATCAAAAGTAGTTATGGACTCATCAAGTTTCACCTTAGCCACGGAATAAAGGATCCTAGGTTTGGGGCCATATATCATAGGTTGGTAGGGTGTATTCATTGAATCATGACCCAATTGATTTTAGAGAGGGACCATCAATAGTTATAGGAATGGATTTGATTAGAAACACCTATAAAAAGGATATTCCAGGAATTGTGACGTCCCAAACCAAGACGCCACTGATTAGTGACCGGAACACAAATGGACATTCATTGGGGAGGGACCTTCAAGTTCTATTCTGTTTTATCTCACATACAAATAATGATTTTTGGGCTATTTGGGGTCCAGGGAGGAGGGTGGTGGGCTGTCTGGGGTCCAGGGAGGAGGGTGGGGGGGGATGTCCAAGTTCTAGGAAGGAGGGGGGCTGTCCTAGGTCCAGAAACGTTGGTGGGGGGTTTTTCGGGGTCCAGAGATAAGGGGGATGTCCAGGGTCCAGGAAGGAGGGTGGGGGGCTGTCCGGGGTCCAAGGAGAAGGGTGGGGGGGTATCTAGGGTCCAGGTAGGAGGGGGGTTGTCATAGGTCCTAGATGGAGGGGGGGTTTTCCTGGGTGGACCTCAAAACACCGAATGGGGTTCCACTCTATAGTTTTGAGAATATATTATCCAAAGATACAAAGATTCAACCTGTATAAATGAAAATTTTAAATTAGTTCCTACTGCAATTTCATGACATTTAATGGATATGTGTTTTATAAAAAGCCTATACATTATAGTGATGTTCGTGAATGATGGTTTTTTTCCCAAATTTGTATGGAATTTAGTAACAAGGATGGTTTCTTCCATTTAACCAATGATATAGTGTATGTTTAGGATGAATTCATGCATTTAACCAGTGTTCTAGTTTATTTTTAGGTGTAGTGAGTTAGAAACCTCGTTAGGCATGTCATTAGAACATTGGAACATCCATTTCACCATGTAGTCTTGAATTTCAGGGGTGAAAGTGTTTTGACTGAGCTAATTACTACTTACTCTATAGTATAGCCAACACATCATGTGGGCATGCCCATGAAACAAATCCATGTGTAAATCGTACGTTTTCAGCAACCCATTTGGCCAAACATACTTTTCACCATAAGAGAATAGCCATGTATATTTACATGGCTAACCATGTCATGTACTATGTGTACATTCCCATTACACTATATTATCATAGACACCAGGTATACCATTATACACACCATGTGAACCCTTATACCATATCGTCAATATTACAACCATTAATAACAACTTATTAAACAACATCACTTTTCAAAGATAATAAAATTGAGCATAAATCAATAATAATATTGGATATATCAAGTAAAATGAAGTCATACTATCTTACATCCTAAATGACCACACACAACCATGATTAATGACCACAGATCTCCCCTTTCGACCAAATAAAAAGTGAAAACAAAAACACATAGTTGCAGAAAACAACTTCATTTGTGTGAAGAATAATAATCCCATGGTCCTCTTGATATTTTAACCACACAATCATGATTTTAGAGATGAACTTGTATCCATGAAACCATATGAGAAACACGATTCAATACATGTGTTTTTCTGATTTTCCCAAGCATTTTGAGGAACCCAAATCAGTGAGAATGTTCATTGTGTTTTAAAAATGGGATTTAATAACTCATGTATGATGTTGAAGGCAGAATGATTAATGGTTATATTAAGAAAACTTATATTCATTAATATTGTGAATTTGACATTCTGTGAATTAGTTTCATGAAGAAGGAAGAAGTACTACATGGGAAAAGGAGGGGTCCCACCGAGAGTTCCCTTTGTAGATATTTTATTTATAATGAACATTGGATTGCACAATTAAGTATTTCTTATTTCTTCTGTGAAGAATAATATGGGGCCACATATTATTTTTCAAAGTTCAAGAAGATAATGCATATGTTCTCTTATGAAAAGGATAAGTGAACAATGTTTCATTATATATATATAGATTTTGATAGAAACATGATACATATTTTTTATGTAATACATGTAGTGTAAAAATATTAAGATGAATAATATCTTCATGTTTGACATGATATTAATGAAACGAGTCATTTTCATGAAATACTATGAATAAATATTACAAACAATTTCTTATGAGTTCATATACATGAAGCTGTAACATTTGAAGCATTGAGATTAAAAAAAACTATGAATTTTTAAAATTAGAACACAAGAAAGAGACACCATGAGCTTATAAATGAATATGTGTAATGGAAACATTAATTGGACAATGTGTACACCGATTTAGTGATTTGAGTACAAAATTTGTGGATATAGTGATTTGAGTACACAATTCGTGGAGTAGTGATTTGAGTACACAAGTCATGGAGAAGTGAATCATAAAATTTTCCAAAATCCCTAGAAATAGGGAATAACGATATCCTTGAGAATAGAAGGATATCCTTGAGAAGTGGTGGAAGGATATCCTTGAGAAGAGGTGGAAGGAGTCTAACCTGGAAACTAATCGAATAGTAGAGGTGCACCTATGCTGGGGCTTCTCAAGGGCTTCTCGGAGTCGGGCAGCGCTTCTGTAAGTCGCGCAATTTGCTTCTGGAATCAAGTGGGGTCACCTGAATTATTCGAATTTGGGGCATATTTTTTCCAACGGTTTTTAAAAACTGTTGGGAAAACAATGATTTCCCAGCATTTTATTCAAACCGTTGGGAAAAATCCATCTTTACCAACAGTTTATGAAAATTGTTGGTAAAGAACACCTATACCAACATTTCAAAAGAACCTTTGGTATACAAGTGTTGGGAAAAGAATGATTTCCAGTAGTGACTGCACCCAAAAGAAAGGGGAAGCTAAAGGCATGTTTGTTATTGAGTGAAATCTTTCCATATCTACACAGTAGGTATTACATAAAGCTTGTGGTGATCACATCTATATCCAAATGTAGAAACCATGTATATTATGGAATATTGCCTGAGGAGAGGTGGACCTAAGAGATTCTAACGGTGCAAGGTTGGATTCTTTGTACATTGGTGATTACCACCTTTCATTGCCAACGAAAATGATTTTGGTTTTTAAATATTGTTATTATATACCTAAATTAATGAAGAACATAAATTCTATTTGATGCATAGAAGAAGATGGATTTATTTTCACGTTCTGAAATTAAAGTTGATTATATTATAAGGAAAACATCTGTTATGGTATGAAAGATTTAAATAATGGTAATTATAAATCAAATTATGAAAAAAATGTTTTGGAAATTGATAACGAATCATGTTCACATGACTCATATAACTTCAAACTTTCGTATCACCGTCTTTGTCATTTTAACAAGAAGTGTTTGACATTGGTTTTTCAAGATTGTTATATAGACTCTTCTTAGCTAAAACCACTTGAAAGATGTCATGATTATTTATAAAGAAAAATGAACAAACCTCCATGTGGTTTAAAAGGATAAAGGGTCGTAGAGATTTTATGATTGGTACATATTGATTTGTGTAGATCATGTATAGTGAAAGCAATAGGTGGATATTCTTATTTCATAAATTTTTACTGATGACTTAATTATATATAGCTATATTTAATTGATGAGGTATAAGTTAGAGTCCTTTGATAAATTAATGGAATTAAAGAATCAAGTAGATAATCAACATGGTAAGAAGATAAAGAATCTCCAATCATATCAATGTGGAGAATATCTTGACTAAGATTTTATCAACTTTCTATGGGAGTTTGGATTACATCTCAAATCAATCCTCCTTATACACCACAGTGGAATGATGTTATTGAAAGGAGGAACCATACCTTGATGGAAATGGTATGGTCGATAATGAGTCATTCAGATCATCCATTTTCCTTTTGGGGATATGCATTGCAAACTACAACATACACATTAAACCGAGTAGAAACTAACGTTATAAATGGAATTATATATGAGTTATGGAGTGGGAAAACCCCATTTTTACGCATACACATGTATGGGGTTGTGAGACCATTGTTAAGGCCGGTATCCCAAGGAAACAAATGGATACTACCTATACAGCCCCTCAGACAAGAAAGTGATTGTCTAGAGACAAGACATCACTCATGAGAGGGAGCACATCCTCAAAAAAGGATTGTTGGAGAAAGATTGAATTCGATTAAGTTGATGTTGAAGACATGAATGAGTTAGTACATGAATAGATTGTATAGGTCCCCATGGAAGAATTATTTTTTGAAACACATGTACTATGTATGGGTGTAAGAGTGGTAAGAGAACCATAGATATATGAGTTTCTAGTAACTAAAGATGGAGATTCATTATTGGTTAACAATGATGAACCTCTCTCCATTAAATAGGTAGTAATGAGCTCTGAAGCTGCAAGATGGAATGAAGACATGAATTATAAAATGGATTCCATATATCAGAACCATGTTTGTGTACCAGTTAATGTGTCGGTTGATGTAAATCCCATTGGATGCAAATGAGTTTTCAAGAGGAAACTGGATGTGGAAGGAAAAGTAGATACCGATAAAGAAAGGCTAGTGGCTAATTTTTTTAAAAAAGTCAAGGAATTGAGTACAATGAAACCTTTTCACCAGTTTCCATGTTTAAATCCATTATAATTCTACATTCTATAGTAGCTTACCATGACTATGATATTTGGAAGTTGGATATCAAAACTGCATTCCGTAATGGGAATCTTCCGGAAGATGTCTATAAGACACAACCAGAAGGGGTTGTTACTCCAGGCGATGCTAAAATAATTTCCAAGTTATATTGATCCATTTATGGATTCAAGAAAGTTTCCAGATCATGTAAAATTCAATTAAATGAATACATTAAATAATTTGGTTTTATAAAGAGAGAATGTGAGTCGTGTGTTTACAAGAAGCTTATTGGGAATGCAGTCGTTATCATAGTAATATATGTTGGTGACATATTACTTATTAGAAACAACATAAAAATATTATATTTAGTTAAATACTAGTTAAAGAAGTGTTTCTCTATGAATGACATAGGCGAAACATCCTAGATTCACAACAGAAAATGGTAAATTAGTGATTCTTTTTTAAAAAAAATCAATTTTTTAAATTTAGCATCATTTTTAGGAAATGTCGATAATTTAGAGACATTTATGAGGAAAAGTCCCTAATTTATCATCATTTTTAATGTAACATCGCTAAATTATAGACCCTTTTAATGAATAATTTTTAATTTAGCGATGCATTTAAGGAAATATCACTGATTTAGCATTATTTTTAAGAAACGCTACAAATTTAGGGATGTTTTTAAGGAAACATCACAAATTTAGAGATGTTTATAAGGAAACTTGCAAATTTAGAAACACTTTTAAGAAAACATCAATAATTTAGCAACATATTAGAGGAAACATCGCTAATTTAGCAACACTTTTAAAGAAATTTTTCTAAATTAGAAATGATTTTCATGAATCATTGATAATTTAGCGACATTTATAAGGAAACGCCTCAAATTTAGTGATTTGTTTCCCGAAACATCGCTAATTTAGAGATACTGTTAAGAAAACGATGTTAATTTAGAAATACTTTTACAGAAACATCACTAATTTAGAAACACTTTTAAGAAAACATCTCTAATTTAGAGATTCTTTTGAGTAAATGTCTCCAATTTAGGGATTGTTTTCCGGAAACGTCGATAATTTAATGCCATTTTTCAGGAAACGTCGCTAATTTAGTGACTATTTTAAGGAACCGTCACTAATTTAATGATATTTATATGGAAACATCACTGATTTAGTGAATCCTTTAAGGAAACACTAATAATTTAGTGATGTTTTTCACAAAACGTCACTAATTTAGTGACGTCTATAAGAAAACACTATTAATTTAGTAAGGCTTTTCCCAAAACATCGAAAAAAAGTATTTATATAGCTCATCTTCCCACATCGATGCAAATATAAATTTAGACAAATATATATATATATTAATATATATAAAAACATAGACATATATACAAACAAAAAATCATACACATATATATAAATATATATATATACACACACATATATTTATATATAAAAACATACATATATTTTAAATTTAGTCATGTTTTCAACAAATTATCATGGCTATTTTAGTAGAATTTTTACCAGTGTTTTAAAACATGACTAATTATATAAGTTTATTTATTTTTAAATATTTATATATATACAATTATATATATGTGTATAAACACATATATATTTATACACACACACACACCCATATATATAAACATATAAATATATATATAAACACACACACACACACATATATATAAATAATATAGACACACACATATATATATAGACATATGATATATATGAAATATAAACATATAATATTGATAACATATAAACATATGATATATATAAAATATAAACATTTATATAAGAAATAAAAAATATAAACATATAGAGAGAGATATAAATATATAATATAAAATATAACCATATAGATATAAAAAAATTTATTTATATAATATAATCATATATATATATATATAATATAAACCCATATGTAAAATATAAACATATATGTGTATATATATAGAATATAATATAAACATATATATAAACATATAAAATATAAAATATATATTTATTATATTAATATATGTATGTAGGGTTTTTGTTCGGCTTGGGGAGGGTTAATATTTCTGTGAGGGTTCACACTCAACTATAAAAGTTTCTTTTAAAATACCAAAAACATTGATATGGAGAGAAACATATATTAAATATAAACATGTAGATATATAAACATTCACACACAGACACACACACACACAAATATATATAGCATAAAATTATATATATATAATATAAAACATAAACATATATGTAAAATATAAATATATATATATATAGTATAATATAAACATATAAATATATATAATCATAAAATATTAAATATAAACACACACTCACACACACACATATATAATAATATATGTATATTAATATATTAAAATATATATAATATATTAATTTCTTCAATAGTTTAAATTATAAAAAAATATATAATATAATATAAACATATATAAATATATATAAAAATAAAATATAAAATAAAAATATATATATATTAATATAAGTATATTAATATATAAAATTATATATATATATATATAATATTTATTTTTTAAATAACATTGTATATAAACATATATATATATATATATTATAAAACTATATATATAAACATAAAATATAATATATATATATATATATATATATGAATATTAATATATAAAATTATATATATAATACATTAATTTATTAATTAGGTTTAGTTTAATTATATATATATATATATATATATATATATTTATACAATATAATACAAATTTATTACAACAAATAGGCAGTGGAGTTGCTTATTGGCATTGTGCATAGGTTGATAGGTTCTGAGTTCTAATCTATATGGAAGAAATTTTGTTAATGAGAGTGGGGTAGGGCGTTGGGGCCTGGAGGTTGGCGGGAGGGGAATAGGGTGGGGGAATGGGAGCGGGAGCGAGGCGGGATTGGGGAACAAGAGCGAGAGTGGGGTGGGGCTGTGGGGTAGGGGTGGACCGTGTACATGGGATAATGGGAATTGGAGAGGGAGTGTGTGGGGTGCGGGCGTGTCGAGTGAACGGGATGGGGAGGGGTGTGGAGTGGAATGAGAGGGAGGGAATGGGAGGAATGAGAGGTGGGGTGTGTAAAGGGGTGGGGGGAGAATTGGAGGAACAAGATTCGGGGTATGTACAGAGGTGGGCGGAGAGAGAGGGGTGAGGTGGGAGTGATAAATTGAAAAATTCAAATAAAAAATATTATCTACAAATATAAAATATAAATTTAAAACAAAAAAATAACATTGTTTTTTAAATGAATCATTAAATGACAATACCTTAGCAACGTTTCCTTATCGACATTTACAAAAAAACGTCGGCAACTGTGGTGTTTCTAAATGGCAACATTTAATTACTGATGTTTCTCAAAAACGTCCATAAATGAAGTGTCTTTAAATAGAGATTTTTATAAATAGAGCTAATTTAGCGATTCTAATAAGCATTTCCAATTAGCAAAGAGTATGTGAATATTCAATTAGTGATATTTATAAACATCACTAATTTAGTGAAACCTCATTTAGAAATGTTTATAAATGTCTCTAATGAAAAAAATGTCACTAAATGTCATTTTTTGTAGAGATTATAGGGATCAAGATCATTTGTGATAGATTCAAGAGGTTTTTTGAACTAAGTCAAAGTACATATGTTGACCATATACAAAATAGATTTAGTATGTAAAAATCTAAGAGAGGATTGGTTCTAGAATCACAAGGTTTACACCTTTATAAGATTATGTTTCCTCAGACAAAATGTGATAAAGAAATAATGGGTAATATCCCATATGATTAAGTGATAGGACCAGTCATGTATTTCATTTTATGTACTATACTTGATTCTACCTAGGCACTGAGCATGGTAGGTAGATATCAAGAAGATCTAGGAGAATAAAATTGGACTATTTTTAAGGCTATCCTTATGTATCTAAGAAGAACTAAGGATATGTTTATGGTGTATGGAGGAGAATAGGAGATGTTTTTCAGAGATTATACCGATGCTAGTTTCTATATTGATCACAATGATCTGGAGTCACAATCATGATATGTATTATATCTCAACGGAGGGCTTGTGAGATGTAAGAGTTCAAATCATCGATTTGTTGCTGATTCTATAGAGTATTCCTAGTATATAGAGACTTATGGTGTAGTCAAGGAAGATTTTGGGATTTAGAGCCTTATCCAAGTGCTTGATGTGGCACCTAGCAGTAAATACCTTATCACATTGTATTATGGTAACACTACATCAGTAGATTTTGAAAAAGATCCAAGGTCACACACATAGACAAAGTATATACTCTGGAAGTATCATCTGTTGAGGGATTTATATTAGCGGGGTGAATTTGCAGTGAGAAGTGTACTCAAAAGAGAATGTGGAAGACACCTTTACTAAAGACCAATCTCAATAGAAGCATGAGTATCATGTGAGATCTATCAGACTAATGGTTTTTAGTTGTCTGATCTAGTGCTAGTGGGAGTCTTTTGGAGTTGGTGCCCTAGAAAAAAATTCTATGTACATTATGATAACCTTATATTCATGGTTTTGAATATTAATAAACTACTTATCACAACATGATTGTCATTATTTGTGACATTGTATGTGATAATGTCCCAAGAGTAGCTGTCACACTAAAATTTCATAGTAGTTCCCCGTTATGATGAGAACCCGTAAGTGCTACGACGCTATTCTTGAATACACGTTTTATAGCTAGATGATATTATTTGAGGGACCAAAATGATATAGGTTATCAGCTGTGGAGACTGATAGGACTTTTAGGCACCTTCACATGGTGTACACCCTGGGTAATATCTAGTAGAGTATTATAAGAACGAGACCCGATAGTAAGAAATCCTCATTTATATGTCATTGGATGTTTCTATCTATGGATATGTGTATTGGTACGTATACATTAAGATTATTAGTAATGAATATTATGTGTCACAGAATTTTATGTATTGATGAAAATCGTGATGACATATGTTCGCAGTGAGGTGTGATATGTTGGATGCGTCACGAGTAATATTTCATTAATGAATAACCCAAGAAAGGATTTATCCCTTCCATTCTTTAATAGAAGTTAATATCTCAGTCCCTTTTATGTAAATGATATAACCTAAATAAATCCATGTCCATGGTGTTATATAGAAAAGTTATATTTCTTGAAAGTCAAAGAAATAGCATTGAACACATAGGTTGATGGCACCAACAGGAAACCTGTCTAATTTGAGATATCATAAAAATGGATAATATTACATGATAAGCCTTCATATGAGGTATTATATAGTTACAACTTTATCTTATTTCTCTATGGGTGCCTCGGCTTGTTGATAGACGCTAACCTTGGACTTTAAGCTGCTCCACCTAATGCCTCTAAAAAAGAGGCCCAGAGGGTCACACAGTAATTATATCCAAAATCACAGTTAAATAATATATTATTATGTATTTTTTTAACAGGTTGAATAAATATTATTCCTGTATGTTGTATAATAATTCTTATTGTATGCTTGGTCACATAAAAATATTTATTTTCTATTTTAGAAAATATAATATTTATTTATTTATCGGCAAATAATGTAGTGATATTTTTTTAATAAATAAATTGAAATTATTCAAGGTATGATTAATATTATGGAGGATTGGATGATGAAGATTTTAGGTATGTTCAAAAAAAAATATTGAATATTATTTGATTAAATAATATTTAATTAAAATTTTCATGTTAACCACATGTCGAGAAATATTTTTATTATTATTATTATTTGACATAGTGTTTCAGTAGGATTGAATAAATAATTAAGGGAACATGTGAAATTTTTATTTTTAACCCCAGAGATATATAAACCCATTTATATTATTTTATCAATATACAATTCATTTTTTTGGTTTGTGCACAATGAAATGGGGTAATTATCTCATGCATGAAGAGATCCTTTCTCAAAAAATGCTCCCATGAATGGAGAGAAAACCTCCTCTACTAGATCAAGGAGAATAATTTAGAAGTGGTTCTCTAAGAGATAAAATGCAGATTACACAAGCGTAAGGATCTGCCCTGATAGCACCCAATGATTCCTTCAGATACATCTTCAGATTCTTGGAACACATGTGGATCACCGCTAGAGGAAATATAAACTTGATTCCTACTAAGAAACTACACAACAACGCATATCTGTTTCATGATTCACCACTGAAGAAATAATTCCAAAAAATGAAATTATTTTCTTAATTTAATAAATTATAAATAATATGTGATGATCCTCCCTCTAGTTCTAACGTAATTTATATTTGATTATTCTGTGATTTACTTCCGTTGATCATGACATTCATCTTCGTGTTAAATTTTAGAATAATCCTCGATCATGGAAGAAAGAAGAGTTGGGAAGCACCCATCGCATGCTTCTGCTACCCCTAGAACCTTCATAAAGGACGTCCACCCAAAAGGAAACACAATGTAAGATATTCATATCTCACTCTTTTTTTCGGGAGCAATATACCATTTTAACCACTTACTTATTTTGTGTGGTGTATCTACTACTCATTTTGATATATTATATCACAAATTATTTTATCCTCATTTTTAACGTTTTTTTGATTATATCTCTTCCATGGGGATTTTGATTCAAAAGTTACTAAGTATTAAGGGACTTCACCTCAATTTCCATTCTTTGAGAAATAAATTAGTATTGTCTTCCTAATTTCATATATAAGGTGAACATATTACAAATCTCACATATAATATCAGGATTCATTCATTCTTCGTGATATTTTGTGTTTCAATTTGAATTATTTCATCTAAGTTGATTTGAATTAAGAATTACCAAGTGGAAAATTATTTTATAACCAGATTTCTTTTCCTTGGGCTATATTACTTCCTCATGTGGTTAATATTCTATGATTATGTATGTAATAAAATTTTACTATCTATTATTTTATATCCACATTATTTTTTGGATTTATATTTGACACACATAATATATTTATTGATCAATTCTCACATCAACTTTATGGTCTTTTCAAGGGTTTACTTCACAATCTCATTTTGTTTGAGATTGTTTTCACATGAATTTCCATTAGAGGAAATTATGGGATTATTGTTTAATAAATCCTTACATTTTATTATTGTAGATACCCGAAGCTTAACATACATGTACATTACATTAATTTTGCAGAATACTTAGTACATAAAAAAAACACACACACAAGGACCATAATAGTTTACTATCTTTGGAAACTCGGAATATAATCTTCTAATCGTGGTGAAAGATCTTCAACATCTCCCATAAATATCTTCCTTTTTTTAACCTAAAACATTTCTTTATATCATGGGGAAAATAAAACATAAAAGGTTGAGCTCAAATGCTCATTAAGGGTAAAAAAAAGAAATATCAATCACATCATATTCATAAAAATATAACATTTTGGAAATCATAACCTGCAAAAGAGATCATAATATCATAACATGGGATAAATCATAGTAGTGAAATGTAATCCCAATAATCATAAATTAAAACATGAAACTTTGTGGCATACACACATAATCATATAGAATCATTTCTTATTAGTCAAGACTCATTTCCAAGACTATCGTAGTGGACAAAGTCCATTTCTGAACTGAGTTCACTCCTCATTTAAGTCCTATTTCACTGAACCGATTTAACCTTCCGTTCCAGCCATGTATATCTCATGAGATATAAAATCGTTACCCAATGCATTGGAGGGATATATAGTTTCCACCCATCTCATAATGATACCATTCTTATGTGTGCCACAAATTCATAAATCATACATCATTGCATATCCCATGTAATAAAAATGGGATTCTTAAACATCGTGACATCATAAAAAAATTCATATAAGATAAAGGAATTAATAGAAATAATTCCATCACAACATAATCAAATAAATGGAATAATAGGGATATAAACAGAACCCTATATTATCTTAGATGGAAAATAATTTTGATAAAACACTTGAACTCCATTCTTGAGGAAAATATCCTTGCTACTTCAAAAACATTTTCCTTTCTTAACATGTCATAAAAATTTAAACTAAAAGAAGTTGATGAAAAATTTTAAAGGTCTATTTTTGGAAATAATGTTTTAAAAATCCATTCATGCCGTATAAGTTAAAAAAACATTCTTCTCGTACTTATGTCGGAAAAGTCAAAAAGTACCTCGTACGAAAAATGACAAAAGATTCCTTTCATATCTTTTACTAAAAACTCACCGAAGGGTAAAATTGGATTTAAAAAATTGTATAAGGATATAAATATAACATATTAAGGAAACATGGATGTGGATGATAAATATTCCCCAGTAAATTCTGAAGTATAAACAATCTCGGATAAAAATGAGATTGCGAGATTTTCCCTTACCTTTTGTCCGATTTGCTTCTTATGTGTCCGAACCGCCTGTATAATGATTTAAATAATGTCATTGACTTATTCCAGAATCATACTCATTGTTATGATATCATATATGGTTCACTTATGACTTTATATTACCCGTTCTTTTGTAAATTCCATGTTAAAGAGCGTTTTGGGAAAAATCATTTCATTTGTCATCCGTGTTTTGACTTGTAATTATTCATACGATTACTTAGATCATGATTACATAATTCTAGAATATAAATCATGATTTATATATAATATATATTCAGAATATACATATATATAATAGATCAGTAAATGGAAATAAATACACCGTTCATGTAGACGGTAGGCCGTACGTACGCATGAACGCTGTTTTCGTTTCCTTATTGAGTTGAAAGGAATTAAGTAGATGACATAAATATATATACACATAAATCTAGTATCATTATTATGTCATATATTTCATGATTACTTAATATATATACTTTATAATCATTCATGAATGGTTAACGTGGAGATTGAATCTCATCGCGTCGTGGAGACTGTAGTCCGTACGTACGCACGAGCGATGATATCGTTCTCATGATCGTGGAATTATATTGGAGTGTATGTATAATATTTAAGAATCAATATCACCTTACAATAATCATATATAGTTATTATGTACACCATTATACCCATCCAATTAAGGTAGTGGTGGAAAATAGATTAAACCACGGCGTGGAGACGGTATTCCGTACGTACGCACGCGCGGTGATTTCGTTTTCCATAGGATGGATAGATGGTGAAATATTGTTGTTTCATACTTATAATAAAATATCATTATATGAGTGATACTGATGTTTTTACTTCATAATGAAACAACCTAAGAAGAAGAAGTGGAATAAGAAATAACGTTGAAAGAATCGATAACGGACATTACCTCTTCTTTGAAGCGCCTCTTTGAGTCCTCCTATTAGGGAACTAAAATTGGTCTTTGAAGAATACCAGGACCTCTAGGATTTTTCTAGGGAAGTGGAGAAGATAATTTGGCCGGGGTTGGCGGAGTTTTCAGGCTCAAAATGGTGTGAGGATGAGAGGGAGGATGTTCCCTTTTATAAGGGAGGAGAGGGGCACCTATGGAATAACTAAAAATATTATTTTATTATAAAGCCAAATTCGGTTATAAATACATCCAAATTGATTTATTTCTAAGCTAAGGTGGGTATGGGTCAAAATAATCTCATCCAATAGAATTTCGACAAGTTTAGGTTCCTATTTTAACCTTATCATTTAGATTTAACATTAAGTTAGATAATTTTACTTTTACAGTGTCTTTTTGTGTTTTTACACTATAAGGTTAATAAACTTACTATAACAAGCCAAAAGAACCCAAAGTTGTTTATTATTAATATATATAACCTTATATAAGTCATTTGTCTGAACCTTAGATTTTTAGGAATAAAATAACAATTAATAATATAATATTTGTTTTAAAAACTATTTTATGTCATTTTTGACTCTATTTAGTAATTTATTTTTGTGAAAATCATAACAGAATTATTAATTCGAAAAAAGTTAATTAAATCAATAATAACATGTCATATTAACCTATAAAATTATTGGAATTCATAAAAAGTCTCAAATAATATTTATCTAGGTATTTATAATATAAATTATGTCTATATTTCATTAATAAGATAATTAATGCATCATCGTTGTGTCATAAATAAATTAAATAATTTAATGTCTAAAAATTACAAATAAAATACCATTATGTAGGTAATCGTTCTAGATTTCTAATTAATATTTATAGTCGAATTAATCATATGTATAACCCTATATTAAAAATTATCTACTTATTAAACTTTGATTTTAACTATTTTAACCCTTCTTTAAATAAATTAATAATAAATGTCCTAATCTAATCCATGTGGTCCTAAATGGTCATATATTATTACTAAGGTTGTTTTTGGTCGAATTAAACTTATCCAACAGAATTAGGAAATGTTTTAGGGTAATAATAATATCATTTTTACCCTTAACTACCTTATTTACTTTTAACCGTGGTAAAAAAAAGTATAAAGTTACTATTCATCGAAAATTATTGTCATCTCATTGAACCCCATTTTAGTCCTTGATATTAACCACATCTCTCGTATTTTCAAAATTCCACTCACAGAAGCGGTAAAATTAAGTTTTATGAAAAATTCAGTTTTTTTACCTACCACTTAGTGGTTTCACTATTCATCAAAAAAAGAAAGTTTCCAGAAAAAAACCAAAAATTAGGCCTAAGCTATATTTGATATTATAATTCAAAAATGATGTTTATTTTACCAAATTCAAAACATATCAGTTACATTAACTAATTTAAAAATTAATTTCCATCGTCAAAACAAATAGCGTGTTTTTAAAGGATAATAACAATCAAAAGATTGACACTTGTTTATGTCTAGTTTAAATGTGAAATTACATCCAATGAACAAAATTGTATTAAATTGTAAAAATTTATTCTAAATATACTTTAAAACCACTCAAATTAATAATTTATCACTATTAATTATTTCGATTAAAAAAGTTGTTTTTAATTAAAATTTAGTAATTTTCACTATTCATTAGAATATGAAAGTTATCTGAAAAGTACCAAAATTTCACCATAAGCTAATTTCGATATTCCAAATCCAAAAATGAAGTCCATTTTGAAAAATAAAATTTACAAAATTTCAAAAAGTGGTTATTACTATTCATAACGGCTAGTTTTAATAATAATTTAATAGCATATCGTTGTTTAGTGAAACTCGGTATTGCGTAATACACACGCTATCGCGGAAGGTCGCGATTGCGTGTAATGAACGGAAATTCAAGGATTCGTGTTGTGCATGTTCCTTTTGGTGTAGCGTACAACACAAGGCATTAATGAAATTAAAAAGAATATTTTTCATAAAATCTCATGGTGTTACATTCTACCCCCCTTAAAATGAATTTCGCCCTCGAAATTTGTCAGGGTTATAGATGGTTTACTACTCGAAAGATTCTTTAATAGAAACCCACATCGTAAAAAGGAATACCAAAACCAATATTTAAAAACAAAAGTATGAAACATAACGGTTACCCAAATAAACTAATCACAGGGTTTCCACATAGGTGGAAATATGGATATGGAAGAGAAATCTAACAATCATGTTCTGATGGAGAGTGGTATAGAACATGGCTATGAAAAAGCCAGCAATCACAAAGCCATAAATTTGTGATGATCTAAGGTACCATCTGATTCATCAGATATAAGAGCACTAGGACAACATTTTTGGTATTCAAGATCATTTCCCTAAAGTTGATGAAATTGGAATTAGAAAAAATACTTTCGTGATTTTGGTATAGTCTCACCGTTGGTCGTTCTTTGGACAATTTCCACTTTATATCTTAAATAAATGAAGTTGAATTTGTCATTCATGATGTGTTAGCAGATCATGTGATAGAATGATGGTTCATTCCATCTGTCTCAAACAAAAGGTTAGAAAAGTTATAAAAAAATACATTAGTCCATCTATAGTGAGATTAATCATATATAGTTCCTAAAATGGACTTAAAATTCATATATCATACTGCTTAATATAATAAAACTAGTTTCAACTAAACAGGGACTTCATGTAGGCTAGTGGTAGGAGATAAAGGCCAGTCACACTTCGGTTGTGGGTCCGATTCCCACAGCCTTGTCCGACGCGATGGGCTGTCGCCCATCCTGCAGGTTGTCCTTTTTCTAAAACTATATTACTATAACATCCCATAAATAATATCCAAAAAGGTTCTATCCTTAAACAATACTAACTTATGTCCAACATATTCCATTCCAATCATTAGGCTTATCCATAATATTGCAGTCCATTGTCATATTATAATGAAAACAATTACCAGAGATTTCATATAACAAGCACGTTAATACCATCGTTGATCCCCATATATCATATGATATTTCTTGTTGGTTACATTCCAAACGTTAGAAGCCTTTAATAATGTATTCTCTTGAAAAAATGAATACCCATTGAACCTTAGTAAAAACATGAGTGTTGTCAAAAGTTAACGCTTTCCACATACCAAAACCCCAAAATTATATATACTCAAACCATGATATAACTATTTCCTTATATCAGTCATGAGCTCATGAATACTATCAAACATTTAATTTTCTCCTTATACCTTCATTATGCGCATATCATCTACATTCCAAAAATATCTGAATAACCTTTCATGGTTACTAGTACCATTCATCATACACTTTCAAAACTTAAGGAAAGACAATAGTGTAACAATTCATAGTTGCCTCTTTATTCCATAGTACCATGAGATTACTTGTACAACATTACACTTGATAAAAATGTAATCATTCCACTACCTTCTTAAACCATTGATCGAGCTTCAACAATTATTTCAACTCACATATCATTTTTAGTCTCTTCATCATCATCAACATAAATACTACCCATACGACCATACTGATTCTCTTCATGAGACTTCCCTTAGGGAATTGGTTTGCATAATGCCCGTACATTCCACTTTTAAAACATTTAACCATTGTTGATGTCATAGAAATACCATTATCATCACCCCTGGTATTAAATGAACCTTCTACTTTGCACTTACTTGCTTTGTGTCCTTCTTTTCCACACCCAAATCATCTTCCAGTTCATTTGAAACCTTGTCCTTGATGCCTCTTCCCACATGATTTACATAGGGGAAATTGAACTTTCTTTCCTCTATGATCATCGTGAAACTTCATCTTTCTCTTATTAGCCGTGTCAGAAAACTTACCAAATTTGAGTTTATTGATCATATTATGAGATTGCTGATTCGACATAATAATGATGTTTGGACTTCCAAATCCCATTTCATTTGGTTGCTCATGAAAAATATCATTCCATTGTCCAGCATATCCTCCATTATCGTGAATCATCTTGTTTCCAGACATTTTCTAAAACCCAAAAATAATAGTGTGAGAGGAAAAAATAAAGCTAGGGAAAACAATATAATAAAGGGGGAGTACCTTCAATATCTAACATCTTGGGTTACCGTAATTCTAGTACTATAACCTATACTTATACTTAACCTTAGGGACATCAATAGACATACCATAGAAATATCTCTAGGGATCTCACTAAATTTCTCGCATCCTAGTTTCCAAAGGTTGACTAAACCTTTCCATTGATACCAAGTGTAGATACCCGAAGCTTAACGTACATGGACATTACATTACTTTTGCGGAATACTTAGTACATAACAAAAACGCTCACACAAGGACCGTAATATTTTTGTGTCTTTGGAAACTCAGAATATAATCTTCTAATCGTGGTGAAATATCTTCAACATCTCCCATAAAGATCTTCCTTTTTTTAACCTAAAACATTTCTTTATATCCGGGGGAAAATAAAACATAAAAGGGTGAGATCAAATGCTCAGGGATGATAAACAGAAGAAATATCAATCACATCATATTCATAAGAACATAACATTTTGGAAATATTAACCTGCAAAAGAGATCATAATATCATAACTTGGGATAAATCATAGTAGTGAAATGTAATCCCAATAATCATAACGTAAACCATGAAACTTTGTGGCATACACACATAATCATAGAGAATCATTTCTCATTAGTCAAGACTCATTGCCAAGACTATCTTAGTGGACAAAGTACATTTCTGAACGGAGTTCACTCCCCGTTTCAGTCCTGTTTCACTGAACCGGTTTAACCTGCCATTCCATCCATGTCTATCTCATGAGATATAAAATCTTTACCTAATGAATTGGAGGGAGATATAGTTCCCACCCATCTCATAATGATACCATTCTAATGTACGCCACACAATCATAAATCTTACATCATTGCATAACCCATGTAATAAAAATGGGATTCTTAAACATCGTGACATCATAAAACAATTCATATAAGATAAAGAAATTCAGAAAAATAATTCCATCACAACATAATCAAATAAATGGAATAATAGAGATATAAACAGAACCCTATATTATCTTAGATGGAAAATAATTTTGATAAAACACTTGAACTCCATTCTTGAGGAAAATATCCTTTCTACTTCAAAAACATTTTCCTTTCTTAACATGTCATACAATTTTAAACTAAAAGAAGTTGATGAAAACTTTTAAAGGATGATTTTTGGAAATAATGTTTTAAAAATCCATTCATGTCGTATAAGTTAAAAAAACATTCTTCTCGTACTTATGTCGGAAAAGTCAAAAAGTACCTCGTACGAAAAAACCACAAAAGATTCCTTTCATATCTTTTACTAAAAACTCACCGAAGGGTAAAATTGGATTAAAAAAATTGTATAAGGATATAAATATAACATATTTAGGAAACATGGATGTGGATGATAAATATTCCCCAGTAAATTTTGAAGTATAAACAATCTCGGATAAAAATGAGATTGCGAGATTTTCCCTTACATTAGGTCCGATTTGCTTCGTAATTGTCCGAAACTCCTGTATATTGATTAAAATAATGTCATTGACTTATTACAGAATCATACTCATTGTTATGATATCATATATGGTTCACTTATGACTTTATATTACCCGTTCTTTTGTAAATTACATGTTAAAGAGCGTTTTGGGTAAAATCGTTTCATTTGTCATCCATGGTTTGACTTGTAATTATTCATATGATTACTTAGATCATGATTAATTAATTCCAGAATATAAAACATGATTTATATTTAATATATATTCAGAATATACATATATATAATAGATCAGTAAATGGATAGAAATACACCGTTCATGGAGACGGAAGGTCATACGTACGCATGAACGATGTTTTCGTTTCCTTATTGAGTTGAAAGGAATTAAGTAGATGAAATACATATATATACACATAAATACAGTATAATTATTATGTCATATATTTCATGATTACTTATTATATATACTTTATAATCATTCATGAATGGTTAACGTGGAGAATGAATCTCATCGCGTCGTGGATACGGTAGTCCATACATACGCACGAGCGATGATATAATTTTCATGAATGTGGAATTGTATTGGAGTGTATGTATACTATTTCAAAATAAATATCACTTTACAATTATCATATATAGTTATTATTTACACCATTATACCCATCCAAGTAAGGTGGTGGTGGAAAATAGATTACACCACGGCGTGGAGACGGTATTCCGTACGTACGCACGCGCGGTGATTTCGTTTTCCATAGGATGGATAGATGGTGAAATAGGGTTGTTTCATACTTATAATAACGTATCAGTATATGAGTGATACTGATGTTATTAATTCATAATGAAACAACCTAAGAACAATAAGTGGAAGAAGAAATAAAGTTGAAAGAATCGGTAACTGACATTACCTCTTCTTTGAAGCGCCTCTTTGAGTCCTCCTCTTAGGGAACTAAAATTGGTCTTTGAATAATACCATGACCTCTAGGATTTTTATAGTGAAGTGGAGAAGAGAATTTGGCAGGTTTTGGCCGAGCTTGAAGGCTCAAAATGGTGTGTGGAAGAGAGAGAGGAGGTGCCCTTTTATAAGGGAGGAGAGGTGCACCTTTGGAATAACTAAAAATATTATTTTATTATAAAGAAAAATTCGGTTTTAAATAGATCCAAATTGATTTATTTCGAAGATAAGGTGGGGATGGGTCTAAATTCACTCATCCAGTATAATTTAGACATGTTTAGGTTCCTATTTTAAACTTATCATTTAGATTTAACATTAAGTTAGATAATTTTAATTTTACCGTGTCTTTTTGTGTTCTTACACTATAAGGTTAATAAACTTACAATAACAATCCAAACGAACACCAAGATGCTTATTATTAATATATATAACCTTATCTAAGTCATTTTTCCGAACCTTAGATTTTTAGAAATAAAATAACAATTAATAATATAATATTTGTTTTAAAAACTATTTTATGTCAATTTTGACACTATTTAGTAGTCGATTTTTGTGAAAATCATAACAGAATTATTAATTCAAAAAACGTTAATTAAATAAATAATAACATGTCATATTAACTTAATAAATTATTGTAATTCATGAAAAGTCTCAAATTACATTTATTTGGGTATTTATAACATCAATTATGTCAATATTTCATTAATAAGATAATTACTACGTCATCGTTGTGTCATAAATAAATTAAATAATTTAATGTCTAAAAATTAAAAATAAAATACCATTATGTAGGAAATATTTTTATCTTTCTAATTAATATTTATAGTAGAATTTATCTTATGTATAAACCTATATTAAAAATTATCTACTTATTAAACTTTGATTTTAACTATTTTAACCCTTCTTTAAATAGATTAATAATAAATGTCCTAATCTAATCCAAGTGGTCATAAATGTTCATATTTTATTCCTAAGGTTGTTTTTGGTCGAATTAAACTTATCAAATAGAATTAGCACACGTGTTAGGGTTATAATAATATCATTTGTACCCTTAACTACCCTATTTACTTTTAACCGTGGTAAAAAAAAGTAAAAAGTTACTATTCACCAAAAATTATTTTCATCTCATAGAACCACATTTTAGTCCTTGATATTAACCGTGTCTCTCAGATTTTCAAAATTCCACTCAAAGAAGCAGTAAAATTACGTTTTATGAAAAATTCAATTTTTTTTAACTACCACTTAGTGGTTTCACTATTCATCAAAAAATGAATGTTTCAAGAAAAATACCATAAATTAGGCCTAAGATATATTTGATATTATGAATTCAAAAATGATGTTTATTTTACAAAATTAAAAACATATCAGTTACATTAACTAATTTAGACATTAATTCCCATCGTCAAAACAAATAGTGTGTTTTTAAAGGATAATAACTATCAAAAGATTGAAACTTGTTTATGTCTGTTTTAAATGTAAAATTACATCCAATGAACAACATTGTATTAAATTGTAAAAATATATTCTAAATATACTTTAAAACCACTCAAATTAATAATTTATCACTCTTAATTATTTCGATTTAAAAAATTTTTTTTAATAAAAATTTAGTAATTTTTATTATTCATCAGAATATGAAAGTTATCCGAAAAGTACCAAAATTTCACCCTAAGCTAATTTCGATATTCCGAATCCAAAAATGAAGTCTATTTTGAAAAATAAAATTTACAAAATTTCAAAAATGTGTTATTACTATTCATAACGGCTAGTTTTAATAATATTTTAATAGCATATCGTTGTTCAGTGAAACTCGGTATTGCGTACTACACACGCTATCGAGGAAGGTCGCGATTGCGTGTAATGCAGGGTAATTCAAGGATGCATGTTGTGCAAGTTCCTTTTGGTTTAGCGTACAACACAAGTCATTAATGAAATTAAAAGGAATATTTTTCATAAAATCTCGGTGTGTTACAATTATCCATTGGTTATTCAGGTCCATGTTCAAGTAATATTACCAATTTTATACTCATTAGTTCTTAAAATGATTTATAAATTGATTTTAAGAAAACAAGACTTCTTTTATCTCTTTGTTCATAGAACAAATTTTCATCTAAAAACCTAGTTTTTTAAAATGGTTTTCAAAAATGTTTTTACCCTTTCAAAAATGATTTATTAATGAAATTTTGACCCTTTGTTATTTTAAAAATTATTTCAAAGGATTCTTCTTATCTCTTACTGAAAAAGTCACTTTTATAACCATTTTGCTACCCAAAATGAATTTTCTTTTTACCCTGTACGACACGTACAGATTTACCCACCGTCATTCCTTCAAATATTACTTTTCAAGCTTAAAGTATTAATTTTTATTGAAAATAATTTTTTTAAAAAAATGATTTTCTGAGGAAATATTTCTCAAATGTTGTTTCAAAACAAAAGGATAGTTTCCTTAATAATTATTTTAAAGTTATTCTTTTATTTCAACAATGAAAAAACCCCTTATTCACACTCCAATGGTTATATGTCGAATTGATACCATCCTTATTATTCATATGGATATTTTTTGATTGATTTTTCCTTGGATATCATTTGAATTCACTTATCTTATTCCTTTGTTAGTCCCCCTGAAATTTTCAATTTCCAGTGATCATTGAACATTATGTTTCCCCAAAATATTCTAATCATTTATCCTGGATATGATTATTTCAAAAACTGTATAAATTTTTTACATACGGTGTTTACTTTATAGTTATTTGATTAATTGGGGAAATATTGATAAATTTGTATCATCTAATCCATACAGATATTTGATAAGGGACATTATTAAATAGTTTATTCAATATATGAGGAATTATTTGGATAGGTAAAACATGGGTGGATCTGGGTTATATATAGCTCCTTGATGCATTGGTAGTCTCATGAGATGAGTTAGTTTTCTAGACTTATATGATTTTTTACATGATATGTTAAAGTATCAAGTGAAAGGTATTAATGGTAAAGGTACCATGTATATAGGAAACAAGATGTCTAATAATTAAGCATTTCCCTCATTTAGAATCATTTACTATTTATCCCTGAGATTTTTCTTCGACATATCTATGGATACATTTCATTTTCATTTTATTTATTAAATGAAATGTGTTTTATAATGACTTTTATTTTCCAGGTATTATTTTTAGAAAATTTCTAGGAAAATTCCATGACCAGGTGCTGAGACGACGTGCAATTACAAGGCCCGGTGTTCAAAAAATGGTTCAACAAAAACCGTTAAGTTGTTAATAGTGCAGATGAGTGGTTTTTCTGAAAAAGATGAATAACACTTAAATGGGGGATCAGATCAAAAATCTGAGTGTACTGTTGCGTTTTGGATGGTGGTATTACCCTAGGCACAACTTCAATTTAGTCGGCACGGGTCTCTAGTGAAAAAAACTGAAAAGGATGTAACCGCTAATAAAATAACTAAATGAAATTATTTTATGTTTAAATATTAATAAATCATGAATAGAGACTCAGATTGGAAATCTGAGACCACCATTGATTTCTTAATATTGTGTTTTACTTAGGTGGGGCCTAACATCGTCTGGCGTAGGCCAGAGGAAAAAAGTTAGATTTTTGATGTAACAATCATTAAAATATTTTAAATAAAAATATTTTTGACAAAATTGTGATATTTGTTTTTAAAAAAATCCATTTTAAGAAATCCAGGGTTTTCACCATAACCCTGGAGATCCCCTAATAAAAAGAGGAGAGGCTCCCTCGATGATAAACTCTGGAGAATTAGGATCAGTGATGCGGATCGAGATCGTTCTTCAATGGATCGTCAATGAAAATGAATCCACAATTGAGGATGATCCAATCCCAAGTAGGGGGTTTATTTTTTATTTGTGAATTCTATCCTTGTTCTTTATTTACAATGATGAACTTTAATCAATTTATTAATGGATTGATTCACAGATCGTGTGTATTTTATAGGAGGAGTATTGATTTTGTAGGTTGTTTTGGAATTTAATCTATGTTCGACTTGTGTTGGAATTGATGTTTCCTAAGCATCATTCATCAATTATAATGTGGAAGGATCAAGGATGACACAAATAAGCCCAAATTCATCCACATCGGGTGTTCTTATGATCTACATCCCCCCCAAATCATTTCTCAATCTTCGTCACTGCAATGATCCAGAAAGGTATTTGAAATCACCATTGTGCATAAGTTTTGGAAGAACGATGGGGCAAGGATGATAGAGAGACAAGGATGACAACAGAGGTGGAATTGCTCCAGTGGCTCAGCCTGGCCTAGGAGACCCAATGGAAGAGCCCATGCAGAGACGATGATTTGCGGTCTAGGAAGGACCGCAATGACGAATTGAAGCCACGGTTGGAGACCACAAATTGAAGCCACATCATGAGGCCACGGTGGTAGCTGAGACATGGTGTCGAGCTTTGTTGGTGACCCCTGGTGGTGGAGGAGGACTGCAGCCATGGTGGATGGCCACAAATAGATAGAGTTGCATTGGTTGGAGGAAGCACCTGCAGAAGAGGTGATGGATCCACTGGTCATGTGGTCCTAAATTTCAATATGATCTGACCATATTGACCAGGAAACATGTAGCTAAGCTGTGTGTGGGAGACATGGGAGCCACAACCTGTGTAGCACATTGGCCCACACACAGCTGGCCAGAACGAAACAGCCGGGCTGCTCCAGCGACCCTGCGGGTTGGACTCGCATCCCAACAAGCCATGTCCAGAATGCTGAATGGGCATTACCCAATGGGTCGGGTCAGGTGGGACCTAGGTCAGACCGAACCCGGACCCAACTGACCACTTTTTACTTAAATGCTCTAACTCTCAAACCATGTTTCCGTTTCATGATCCATTTTTGGTTTTTGGATCCTCACAATGAGGTTGTACATTTGAGATAATCTAAATGAGTTTCCATGAATGTTAGCATATAAACTATTGGCTTGAGGTAGAGATTCTCCTAGAACAAGCGTGCTAATGATGGAATCCTATGACTGGATGCGACCTAGAAGTTATGTTTTTAACTAGACTTCATGTCCGACCTAGACTATCCACGTTATCTAAACATTGTGTTTTACCATGAATTATTTGGTACTCCCCTATCCCACCAGGGTGCGGACACTCTAGTCTTTGACGACACTGTGGGTGGTCCCTACACTCCTTATGTTACCAATACTCTGTGTGTTATCAACACTCTGTGTTTTATCAACACATCGTGTGTTACCCATACTTCGTGTGTTACCGACACTCCATGTGTTACAAACACTATGTGTGTTACCAAATCTCCACATATTTACAACTTGAGGGTACTATGGATTCTTACAACAGTATTGTTTACATACCATAGACCAATACTTGGTGTGAGTTGACTCTAGTGAACCTATTAATTATACATTCTAGAGGATACACTTTTTGTACTTATTTGGTAGTCAACTTGGTGTGTTTGTTAGTGATATTCTTTGTGGTATACTTTGTGAAATTACTTTGTGGTTTGGGGTCCTTATTGAGTATTGTTTTACTCATCCCTACATGAGTTTCTCCCGCACATATCATTTATTGTGCATATGATGGATAGATTTGATAGAGCCCTTGGTGGTACAGCGATAGGGGGTGCTTCAGGGTGACCTGATAGACGTGGTACACTTCAACGACCTTTAGAAAAAAAAATTATATCTACCTTTTAGGTAAGGTTTTCTATATATAAGATCCAGGAGCGTGTACTTTTCCATTTCAGTTGGGATTTTATTCTATCCCCTTTTCTTTAATTTTTATACCTCACAATGAGTGGTCTTTCTTAGTGTTTTGGATACGTGTTTACTGAGTGTTTTTAGATTCATCTTTTTATTGGATACGGGTGTGTGCAAACAAGGAACAAGGAAAATGCATCCCACATGTGGGATATGACTATTCGATACTAGTCTCCAGCCCCTAGACTATGGAAGGTGGGCTTGGGGTAGGCACGTTACAGTCCCTAGGGGACAAGTTGGGAAAGAGTGGTATCAGAGGTTGGTTTATTTTACTCTTGTTTTGGGATAATAGTGATAACTATTTCAATTTAAACTTTCAGGCCAAGGAACCCAATGTTTGTGTGGCGACTGACATATCCATACACTAGGACCTGAAATTCTGCTTTCTGACTCGGTACATGAAAATACTAGTTATAAGGAAAATTAATGGTTCATGAATCAAATAAAAATTGAGTCTGTTCTCACTTCCTTGTTAATTCAGAGTCATCTCACCATGTATACTCTATTGACTATGTTACATCTTGTTATATTTCAGGATACTTTAACACAGGGAACCATCCAGGATTTTGGGGCATGACTGCAAGGATGGTCCACCGTGTGAAGAGGCATCAGTGTAGGGACCATTTCTAGATATAACACCTCCTAGTGCTGTACCAGGGATACCACCACCCACAGTGTAGTATTTCATGTCGCAGTTACCGGTAGATGATTGATGTATTCTTAGTGCATTGCATGATTTCCAAAGGAAACGACCACCCAAGTTTCGAGGTGATATAGATCCCTACACAGATGAGGAATGGTTGGAGGTGGTGATGTAATTATTTCTCTTAGTGAGGATGCCTCCTGACTAAATGATAGTCCTAGCTTCGAGCCTTATTTAGGCCTCGATGAGGAGATGGTGGAGCCTGATGACTCAGATTCCTGGGGAGGAGACACTATCATTGACATACTCTGAGCACCTCTTTAGGGTGGATTTCTTCCCAGCGACTCTATTCTCTGTGCATATACTGGAGCTACTACACCTACAACAGGGTAGCATGTTAGTAGCAGAGTACTTGGCGAGATTCAAAGATATTTCTTGCTACTCTACTGACATGGTGCAAGAATCTTTCTTCATGGACCTTATCTTAGAGAAGGTACTACACTATATGATAATAGTATCGATTATATCCCTTATTATCCCAACACATTTTGGGGTGGTGGGTGAGTTCTACAGGTAGAAAGATTACTTACGTAGAATGCACTAATAGTGGGAGCTACCACTAGGTGATAGGTAGCGGAGTCTTCAGAATCATGTAGCCGACAGATGACGTAGGGATCCAATATGGTCAAGCACTCTAGGGGAAGATCCCAGGATACAAGATAAGTGGTGCGAGCGTCCCAGAGAAGAAAGAGTCATCTGAAGGAAAAAATGTGCTACTCATGTGGAAGTTAGTGGATTTTGGATAGAGATTGTCCAACCAGTCGTATGACCAACCAAGATATGTTTGAGGGACCACCAAGGCGGGGGAAGAGGTAAGAACATGACATTCCTCCAGGAGGAAGATGTGGAAAAGGAACAGGATGAGTAACATGAGGTAGATAATGGTTTAAGGCACTACTACCACCACATCACGATGGTCCACCCAGAGCTCAGGGAGCTAGTGGATAGGGGTGAGGCCAGCTCTAGTAAATGGAGGCTTATGATCCAAAGAATCCTTAGATGATTAGAGGTACGATCTATATCTTTTCCACCCTAGAAACAGTATTGATAGGCATGTTTTATAGTCACACTTTTCTTGCCACAAACCATGTTCGAGACATGGATATTCTAGTGGATAAATTCACTCAATCCTTGTGATTAGAAACTCATATTGGAGGATATTAAACAAACACACACTAGTGCTGACAGTGTTCCCTTACTCTTGGGGGAAATAGTTTAGGTTGGGATCTCTCGGTGTCATCATGGAGGCGTTATGACATCATTCTGGGTATAGACCGGTTACCAATATTTCATGCTTAGATTGACTGTTTTAGGCAAACAATGCAGTGTTTCTGCTGAGATGGGACCAGATTTTCCATTATCTGAAAAAGGGAGACACAAGTAATGCAAGATGGACTCGCACATAAGAGGGTGAAATCGATCACACCTCAATTGGTTATCATGACCCTAGGTGGAGTGTATGAGATGAGTCCTTAGTTTCATATAGTGGTGGATGAGTACGAGGAAATCATTCCATAAGATTTTCAAAGACTACCTCATCATAGGGAGGTAGGATTCTCTATTGACGTTTACCCCTAGGGCGACACCAATATATACACCATAATATCAGATGGCTCCCACAATGCTTCGTGAATTAAGGGTATAGTTGGAGGACTTGGAGAAGAAGGGCTTCATGAGACATAGTTTTTCACCATTGAAATCCTCAATATTTTTTTAAAATAATTAAGATGAGAGTTTGAGGTTTTGTGTGGACTTCTGACGCCTGAATAAGGTAATCATTATGAATAAGTACCCACTACTGAGGATTGATGACCTATTCAATCATCTGAAGGGAGAGGGATGGTTCTAAAAGATAGACCTTAGAGCACTCTATCACCAACTTCATGTAAATGATGATGAGATCTGGAAGACTTATTTAAAATTTATGTACACTCACTACGTGTACATAGCGGTTCTATTGGGTATGGAGAACGCCCCATCAATGTCCATGGGACTCATGAACATGATCTTGCTATCATAAATGGACTTGTTTGTAGTGGTCTTCATTGATTCTTCATTGATGACATACTAGTGTATTCTGTGTCCAAGGAGGAGAAAGCGATAAACTTTAGTATGGTTCTGGACTTACTTTGAGAGAACTAGATTTATGGGAAGCTCTCGAAGTATCAGTTCTATATTTGAGAGGTCCACTTTTGGGTACATGCCATCTTAGAGGCTGGAGTTGTAGTGGATCCAGAGATAATTGAGGTAGTTTATTTTTGGGATCCACCCAAGATTGTTACTGAGGTGAAATTTTTCATTGGATTGACTAGGTACTATCAAAGGTTTGTACCCAAATCCTCTAATGTAGTAGCACCCATGACCACTTTGACATGATAGGGGAAACCCTTAGTGTGGGAAGAAGGGTTCCCATAGTTTTCAGTAGCAGAGGTAGAATTTGAAAAGTTCCATGATCTTGAGTTTTCTAGGTGAGGGAGTCACATATATAGTGTTTTGTGATGTTTCGGGACAAGACATGGTTGTGTCTTGATTTAGGGAAAAGTGGCGATTGCCTATGGTGTGCATCAGTTGAGACCACATGAGAAGAACTACGTGACCCACGATCTTGTGTTGGAATCGGTAGTCATCACATTGAAGATGTGGTGACACTACCTGATTGGCGGGTGCTTTATCATCTAATAAGATCACAAGAGTCTCAAGAATATCTTCTCTACGAATTTTTTGAACTTGAGACAGAGGCATTGGATAATGTTCATCTAGGATTATGACTTGAAGAGAGTATATACTCCTAGTAAGGGAAACATGGTAGCATATTCCCTCAAAAGGAAATCTATTTAGTAATTACTGAATGAGGCAACAAAGTAGTTGGACTCATTACAGTTATCCTTCATGGATAGAGATGATAGATCTTACCTCAATTTGGTTGTTCTTACTCCTCCACTCTTATACTAAGTCAGGGAGGCACAACTCAGTGATACAGATGGTGATACTTGACATGTTTAGTTGTCCATGGGGAGTACCCCTAAGAGATAATTGAAAGGTGGGGAGAACATATTTCTTTCAGAGGATGCACAGTAGAATAAGTGGATGCCTATAGTGGAGAGATGCATCAGGATATACATGTGGGTGTCAGGGAGGACACTAGGGATGAAAAAACTGGTTGACGTTGGGCTTACCTATATAATTAAGAAATAAGAGTTTGTTTGAATCAGTTTCATTGTTTTTCAATTCACTGTGTCGATCCCCGGTGCTTGGAAGGGGGATGTTATTTTCTTTCTTTGGGTATGAGTAAGGGAGTGAGAAAGGATATTGACAAAATTCGTGATGGGTTTACCATGTATGTCCAGGTGACACAATACCATATGGGTGATCGTCGACTGACTCACCAAGTTGACCACTTTTATCTTTTCATTCGTGAATTTTAGTAGAGATCTTAAGATGCCTCTAAGTAAAAGAGATATCTCAACTCCATGGAATCCTATAGACAATAATTTATAACTAGGATTCTCACATTGCATAATGGTTGTGGAGATTGAGGACCGATAGGAGAGGACCCTCTATGGGAAGTCAATTCATTTAGTGAATTCCAGCTGGCAACATGGGAATCTCTGGAAGAGCACATGGGAGTGGGGGGATCTGGTTCGTGCTTATATACTCATCTATTTGGGTATTCCTTGGTTTGTATTTCAGGGTTGTAAATCCTTAAGGCAGGTAGAATGTAATGACTCGTATTTTCTTGGTTTTATTTTTAGAAAATTTATCTGAAAATTTTGAGACCAGGCGCTGACATGACATGGGATTACGAGGCCCGGTGTGCAAGGAATGGTACAATGAAAACTATTATGTTTTTAATAGTGCACATGAGTGGTTTTCATGAATAATTTGATAAATTCCTAAATAGGGTCTCATATCATTAATCTAAGGGAATTGTTGCATTCTGTATGGCAGGTTTACCTTAGGCATGACTGAACATTAGATGGTGTTGGTCTCCCGTGAGAAAACCCAAAAAGGACGTAACCATAAATAAAATTATTAAATAAAATTATTTTATTTAAAATCATAATAACTAATGAACGGTGAATCATATTGGAAATCCTAAACACCATTGTGTTCATAATGTAGAATTTTACTTAGGTGTGTCCTAACATTGTCCGGCATGGGCCAGATAAAAATGTTAGATTTTGGCCATAACAGTCATTAAAATATTTTTAATTAAAATATTTTTAATGCAAAGACGATATTAATTTTTTTAAAAAATATTTATTATAAATCCAAGGTTATCACCCTAACCAAAGAGTTTCCCCAAGAAAAAGATGTGAGGCTCCCTCGATGAAAATGCAGATGAATCAGGATTAGAGACGTTGATTAAGACGGTTCTTCAAAGGATCATCAATGACAACAAATCCATGGTAGTGGACAATCCAATCCCAAGTAGGGGGATTATTCTTTCTCCGTGAATTATTTCCCCATTATTTATTTCCTATGAAGAATGTGAATCAATCGACGAAAGGATTGATTCATGGATCATGCATATTTTGAGAGATGGGTTATGATTTGGAATGTTGTTTGGGAATTTAATCCATGTTATAATTGTGTTGTAATTGATATCTTTTATGCCTAATTATTCAATTCTAACATGGACAGATCAAGGACTAAATGAACAAGGGATATATTTGTTCACATTGGGAATTCCTGTGATACACTTCCTTCCCCAAATCCATTCCCGTTATTCATCACTGCAACGATCCTAAAAGGGATCTGAAATTGCCACGGTGAAAAAGTTTTGGAGGAACGATGAGCAGAGGCCACCTGAAAGATGAGTCTGGAAGAAGATGTTTCATCAGCTCAGTAGTGCGGTCGGGCAAGGTGAACCTGGCGGTTGAACCACTAGTGATTCATAGACTAGGAAGGAAAATGACGGTGGGTGGAATTCACAACAGGAGGCCACGACGTCGAGCCATGCCAGCAACCCCAGATGGAGGAGGAGGCCCACAATGGTAGCAGCCGACATCGGAATTTGAGGGTCGCTTCCAGGTGGGCCGCTACAGTGGTAGATGACTACTACGGAAGGACACAACTCGATGGGGTCGCTCCAGTCAGTGGAGGAACCCACGACATAGCCGCAGGATCCATTGGTCATGCAGACCAGCCGTGCCAGAAGATCCAGCCGCATTGACTAGACAACATGTGACTAAGACATGTACGATATATATGGGAGCCACATCTAGGGCAGCCCTCGACCAGCGGAGTGCATTGACCTGCACACGGCAAGCTGCACCGGAATAGATTTGCCACTCCAGTGGCCAAGTGGGATTGACCCATGGGACAACGAGCTGAGTTCAGTAAGCCCAACGGGCTGGGCCTTTAGTTCAGACTAGGTGGGTCGGGTCGGGTTGGTCTGATCGGGTTAGATTAGACTCGGACCCAAACGACTCCTTTTTTTCTTAAATGCCCATAACTCACAAACCATGTGTCCGTTTGATGAGATTTTTGCGCTATTTGGACCCTTGCAATGAAGTGGTCCTTTTGAAATGCTCCAAGAGAGTTTCCATGGAATTTGGAATATGGACTATTGGCTCGAGGAGGAGGTTCTCCTAGAACAAGTGTGGTAAAGATGCATTCTTATGGCTAGATACGACCTAAAAGTTATGTGTTTACCAAGACTCTATGTCTTACCTAGACTATCTGTCTTATCTAGACATTGTGTCTTACTAAAACTGAGTCGATAATCCCATTTCTCACTAGGGTGAGGGTCCTCTAATCTTTGATGACACACTATGGGTTACCTAAACTCTTGGTGTTACAAACACTCTGTGTGTTATCAAAACTCTGTGTGTTATCTAAAATCCTTGTGTTACCTACACTATGTGTGTTACCGACACTTCATCAGTTACTTACAATCCGTGTGTTACCAATGCTCCATGTATTTGTTTACTTGAGGTTACTATAGATTCTTACAACAATCCTGTTTACATACCATAGACCTATACTTAGTCTGAGGAGACTCTAGCGACTCTCTTAATTATAATTCTTAGAGACTATACTTCGTGTACCTCTTTGGTAGTCTACATAGTGTATTTATTTGGGATTTTCTTTGTGGTATACTTTGTGTAATTCCTTTTTGGGTTGGGATCCCTAATGATTATTGTTTCACTCACCCCTATACGGGCTTCATCCATACGTGTCATGTATTGTGAAGATGATCGACAACTTTGAGGGAGCCCTTGGTGGGCCGAATAAAAGGGGTGCTTCAGGGTGACCCTATAGATATGGTGCACTTCAGTGACCTTTAGACAACTTATTGTACCTGACCTTCAGGTAGGGTTTTTTTGTATATGTGATCTAGGAGCTTGTACTTTTCCATTTCAGTTGGTCTTGTATTTTAGACACTTTTTATTTCACCTTTTTACCTCACACTAAGTGGGATTTTCGTAGTGGTTGACATCCATATTTACATATCACATTCAGCCTCATATATTTCATGGAGATGGGTGTGTGCATACAGGTACTAGGGAAAATGTCTCCCAGTTGTGGGATATTTCTACACGGGGTTAGTCGCCAGCCCCTGGCCTATGGGAGGTGGGCATGGGGTAGTCATGACATGGGCCCCAGGGGACGGGTCATGAAATGTTTTAAATTTCTTACCTTTCTATGTTGATTAGGCCCTATCCCATTTTATTAAATGTCAATTGCTCTTATTTATTTACCTTTTAATATTGTTTACCCACTTCTTTCTCAGTTTTTTGATTACATGGATTGTGTTTTAAGTTATTAACTTTCCATATTGACTACTCTCATTGATTTGTTATTGCTTCCTCTATACTTATCCTTAATTAGCATTTAAGATAACCCTTATTTTGTTTCACTTCCTCAAAATTCCCTAAAGTGTACAAATAAATATATGCAAGGATTTACTATATGGAATAATGTTATTTTAATCAAATTAAAAAAACATGTAGTAATTACTGTATTCAGTTTTTATATAAGACCCGTGTATGTATCTAGTATATCAAGAGTAATAAATTCTTGTGTACTTTGGGATGTGATTCACTTATATCATATTCCAATGTAATGGTAGCATGAATCTAGCTCTGAGCTTTATGGGGTTGGGATAGTATATTTGGTACCAGAGAAGGTTTAGTAGCAACCATGGGAGCTAGATATTGGAAAACATATATTAAATAACATAACCCTGAGGTAAAAATTGATGATAAGTATAGAATAAAATCATATAATTTTGGTAATCTAGATATTAAGTGTGTCTTCATAGAAATACATCCCTATTTGGATACTACAAGTCGACTCGGTTCTGGAACAAATGTACCTAGGGGTAATAACTCTAAAAAGGTGCATCGATCCTTACTCGAGTGTAACCTGGTGCTCAAAAATGGCATTACTACATACATGGTTTGACACTCTTAAGTGATATTCTTAGGATAATTAATATTCTCTTTACAAGAAATTATGAATTATTTGAATAGATAATGTTAATGAATGAACTAGGTTAAACCTGAGGTGACTTTGATAGAAAATAATGTGTCAAAATTTAGATATCCTAAAAATGATTTTATGGTTTTTACGATATGATAATTGATACTCACACTATGGTTTTTTCTTTTTGGAAATACCCTATTATAATGGATAAAATCTAGAACAAGGAAGGAAAAATGTGGAAATAAATAGAAGAAATATTTATGTATTGGGGTTGTATCGAAAATCAAATTTAAAATTATATTTAATGATTAAATTTCAAGGATGTCCATCATAGTTATTTTATAAATTATATGGTTTTAAAAAAATAAAAACCTATAGGGTGATGGGGGTTGAACCCATGATAGATGTATAATAAGGGGTTTTCACATACCACTAGCCTATGCGATGTCCTAATTAATTTGTCAGTATTTTTAGCTAAACAATTTGAAGAATAAATATTAATGTTGAACCAGTGGAATCAATTTTGAAGATTATAGATTAATGAATTAATTATATTGGATTTTAATAATATTTAGAGACAAATGGAAAGACTTGTCAGTCTTTTATGGGGCTTATGATTCATTAAAAGTGTATTAGAGTGCATCAAAAAACAAAGTTAATTTCTGGATATCTATTTCATGAAGTAATGGATGAATTGGAAATTTATAAAAGCATAAACAAAGGATAAAAATTGTGTTTATAGAGATATGAAAAATAAGTATATTTTCTTATATTCTTATATATTAAAACAATTACTATACATTATGAAAATTATCAAAAAAATGTTTTCCTAATACCATATTTTTTTTGAACCGATGTTATTCTAAATCATCAATGATTTATGACTTTGAGACCCACACAATTCCATTAACCAATCACTTATTTTTTATTGATGACTTAAATCACTCTATATAAATATTTATCTTTTCTCTCCAAGTATATGTTTTCACTTTCTAATAACGTTCTCCTATGTAGAAAACTAGTTATATTTTATTCTATGTGATCATTGAACTTATAATTATCTATTTTCCTGAGGATGTTTTATGAACTATTCTCATGATATGGGGTTTCAACATAGGAAATATCAAACGAATTATTACCAAGGTCATGTTTAAACTTCAAGGAATCAATTTAATTAAGGTGGGGGAATGCATAGCCTTGAAACTCTAAAACAAGATCATTGTATTCAATAGTGTGAATGTCAAGCAATGTCAAGAATGTAAGGGAATATAATATCATGAAACATTAAAATATAATTACTATTTTAAAAAAAATTAATATATTATATAGCTTGGAATAAATGTAACACTATGTTATCTTCTATGAAACATAACAAGAACATTCCTCGATGTCTTTCATTACATGAAAGACCAATTTTTACCGAACAACAATATATTATTAAAATATTATTATTTAATATAATAAATTTAACTCATCCATTAAAATTAGCGATTATGACTAATATTAAATAAATTATGAAAATATATATATTATATATCCAATCAAATGTTTTCCCTTCATCCAATAAATTTTATTGTCATAATATTAGTGCAAACCCAATATTGCGCACAAAAAATTATATTTTTATAAAGACACTTTTACCGCCTTCAAATGAAGAACCTATTTTGAATCCAGTTTTTGGATATTTTATTAATTTTAATTAACAAAATTAAATTATTTTTTGAAATAGGAATGTCAAAATTAGTTAATATTGAATATTTGGAATTTTTTTGAAATATTAGATTTTTTGATGAATAGTGAAATGTACTAAATTTTAATTCAAAACTGCATTTTCATATAATTTACATATAAGGATAAATTATATTTTTGATTGGTTCTAATATTTATTTAGTTATGTTTTATATCAATTAATCTAATTAAGTTCATTAGAATCAATTTATCATTGGAATTGAATATAAACACATCTCAATCATTTGAACATTTTTATATTAAATCCCACATTGTCGTATTGTATATAAGATTAAATTTAAATTAATATTTTCCCCTCATGTGAATGAAATACAGAATGATGGATTACCTATTCGGAATCATAAAAGAAATTAATGTCTAATATGGTAAATTTATTTTTTAACTAAAGATATTATTGAAAGTAATTAAAACAAATTACAATTATTAAGAGAAAAATTATATTAACATGGGACTAAACCTTAAACCTAAGGGCCCAAATGAACTTTAAACTTATCAAAAATACATTTCATGGACATATTTATACACTATCCTTCCTCAGATCTATTTTTTTCAATATTGGAGAAACATGAAATGGAAAAAATGTTGATGGAATTTTCTTTTAAAAAATTTATAAGATCACTACTTCTCCTTCACTATAAAAGGAACTCACCCCTCCCACTTATTCACACCTATAAATAATTTTGGGATCGACCGAAATATACCTAAATAATCTCCCAAATTCCTTCCAATCTTCCAAGAAGCCTCATGTTGGGCATATATGAAACCAAGGAAGTCTTTTGGTATAAACCAAAAGGAGTTACCTAAAAACAAGGTAACATGTCACACCGGATTTTTGTTTTTGTCATTTTTACCAACATATCATTTGGATATTAGTTTTCATTTGAGTTCCAAGTGTTCTAGATTTAAATTTCTTGTTTGGGAGATTTTGTGTGGTTTTGTTTAGACATATTCTTTGTTAGCGTGAAAGGTATGAGGAGGATGTGTCTTGGAAAATCAGTTTGTAACACTCATAGTGTACACATTTTTATGGGTTATGTTTGATGGGTGGTTTATCCCTTGAGTTAGATTAATTTTTGGTTGAAAAGTGTGATTTTTGGGAATTTTTCTAGGTCACACAATTAAGGAACACAATTAGTTTACCCATGCAGTAAGTGTACTGGGGGTCACATAGTTTGCGCATAGTTTAGCTAACCATGAAGCCAATGTGTGCATCCTACCTAGCACTATAAAGTGGTGGATTGAACAGTTTGAACATGGTTTGTTAAACTGTGCAAGATAACCATGCAACCAACTTTGGGAAAGGGTATTTTGGGATTTTATCCTTCTTTTTAAATGTGGTATCTTTCGTAGTCATCCCTCATTCAAACCTTACTACTTGGACGCCTTCCATGGTAGTTTTTGGAATCTAGAACCTCATCTAAGTGGGATTCACGACAATTTCTTGGTGATTCTTCACCCGGATCAAAAGGTTAGGGCTCCCTATTCATATTTCCTTTAAATTTAAGAATTCATTGATTTCATAATTTTCACTTCCAAATTGACTGTTATATAATTATATATGACTTTTATAAGGATAATTTTATGAGATATGTTGTAGTTTGCCTAATTATTTTGATTATGTGTTGTGTATTTGATGAGTTGTGCACACCATGTGTTTGTTAAATTGATCGGTTGTATTTTTTAAGTAGTTTATGATTTTTAAAGGTAAGGTTTGGTTTTAGTAAATGAAATTGTGATAGAAAAATGGTGATGGGGTTTTCCTAGATGGATTTCTAAATTTATTTGGCATTAAAGTAGCTTGGGTGTAGTTTTTCAAGAATGGTTCGATATATGAAATCATTATAAGGCCTGTTTGTCATTTTCAAAAAAATTTATTTGGAAAACCCTTGTGGGGATGACTCACTTTTCTTATTTTTTGACCATATTATGGGAGTTTCCTCAGTATGGGACCTCCCTTGAGTGATAATTGTTTTACGAAAAGGGAATAATCCTTGTGGTTGCTGGGGTGGTGCCAATTTGTGTGATTTGTATGATGAATTGTGAATATGGAATGTTGTTGGGATTGTTTAGAACACCCTTTTCGGAATATAGAATGGAAACTTAGCATATAGAAGAGTAATTATGAGAATTTTTTTGCACTAATCTAGGTTATTGAACTAAATATCGGCCCATATAAGGGGGTTATTTTGTTACCATTGATATGGGATCAGGACCCTAAGTCATGCTAGGTAGGGAGGAGATCACGCATTTTTAAATTATGATTTAATTGAGTTAATAATTTCTTTGGAATGAGTCACAAGTATATTATGTTTTGGTTTTCCTCTGAGATCCTAGGTTTTCCCGTATTTCTCTGACACTAGTAACGTTTGTGCCATTACCCTCATTGTGTGGAATCATGAACCTTATGCTTGGTTTAGGTGTTTTATGGTTGAATTGTGAATGAGTAGTTTTGTTACAAAGTTTTCAAAGAAGATGTTTCAAAAGCAAAATCAATATTCCATTTTTAACTTTTACGAAAAATTATTACTTTCAGTTTGGTTCCCTTTTCCCTTCTCCCCTTGAGCATTGGTCTAAATCATAAGGTAAGTGGATTATGATTGTTTGTTTTAAAATGAAAAGTGTGAAAAAACATGTATTTATATATTTTATTTCAAACCTATTAATAAATTTTTATTCATTTAAAGTTTATGAATTTGGAATAGAGTTATTCGAGCCTACATACTGGGTTTTAATACTCATGCATATAAGTTTATAATAATTTTAGTTTCTGCTTCAAGTTTCAACTCATGTTCGATCACCTCGGGTGATAATGGTTTGTGGATTGGAGAGTGACCCTTAAGCTCACATGGAGATGTCTTGCTGTAAGATTCATTTGAGTTTATCTTTTTTAGATTCTTTATCTGGTTGTTATATTTTAGGTTGTAGGGTAAATGATGTATGGTTGGAAACCCATATTTTGTTTAGTTTTATCATTTATTTGACCAGTTTATTTTATCTATTTTATAGGTATAAACCATTACCATTTTCTCTAAATATTTCCTTGGAACTTACTTCTATCCTGGGATTATTGGGAATGCCTCTCAATACTTTCCAAGGATTGGCTTGGGTGACCGGTTCGGGTTCAACCTGGGTTGGTTCCTAATATAACATTATTCAATGATCACTTAAGTTCTATTTCATTATCCAATCCTTAATTTATTATTATGAAATGATTATATAATAAAATTAGTATTCTAAATATACTGAGAAATTCTTATATTAAGGGTTTCACCAACACCTACACACAGTTCCATCAAATGGGTAATAGAATTATTATTTGTGTATAACAAACAACCGCCTCGCGAAATAATGTCGTTTACTTTTTACTTTACCACATATCACGGTTGGGAATTATGATGGACACAATATTTTTATATGTTATATATAATAATTAAAGTTTCATTATCATTATATAATTCCTATATAACACATACCTTCCTTCATTCTATTTTTTGGGAATAAAATAATATCATTTGTGGAAGTGTAGACTACTGCCTCCTTAAAGGGATGAGATTCGTTCACACTATACATGGAATGTATAAAGTATGGTTTAATAAACCTATATGAAATATATGACATAAATATTATAATATAATTAGAATATAAATATATGTCATTTAATTTTCATTCTTTAAAATGTTACAATGAAATGGACGTAGAGTTTATGCGTACACATGACATATCATCTCCATAAACGAGGCATTTCATTTCTTATCTCAGAATATTGTGGATTAATTAAAATATATATATAAATGATATATATGATAATTTCATAATGGATTAAATTTTGGATATGATTAAATCCTGATTGACATAATAAAAAAAAATTAATAAGTGAAAACATACTTGAAAAGCTTGGCAATTAAAACCAAAAATAGTGAAAATAATGGAAGATTGTTAAAAAATTGGTAATAAGATATTATAAGAAGATAATATATGAAGTTATAAATATGTTTATGGTTCTTTTATAAGTTATTAACTTGGTTAAAACCCATATACATTAATTTAAAGACACTTCATCCAAATGAAAAAGCATGGTAAGATATTATTGTCTCACTTTTCTTTCCATGAGGCACGCACCATTTTTACAACCTACATATATTGTGTGGTGTATATAATGAATTTTTTGATTTATTATATCATTAATTATTTTATCTTCCTAGTATTTAATGTTACATTTGACGTTATCGCTTTCATGGGTCTTATGATTCAAAAATTACTCAGTTGTAAGGGACTTCGTCTCAATTTCCATTCTTTGAGACATACTTTAATGATATGTACCTATTTTATTATATATGGTGTATATTCTAAATTTTTTAAATATAATATCTTTATTAATTAATTATTCATGATATTTTTAGTTTAAATTTTAATTATTTCATCAAAGGGGATTTTATTTAAGCATTACCAAGTGGGAAAGAATTTAATAACCTATTTTCTTTTCATTGGGTTATATTAATTCCTCATTGACATTAATATTCTATGATTATGTGTGTAATTAATACTTACTATATATTGTTTTATTTAAACTTTTTTATGTGGATTTATATTTTACACACATAATCTATTTGTTGATTGATTCTCTTATCAACATTATGGTCTTTTCAAGGTATTACTTCACAATCTCATTTTATTCCAAATTGTTAATAATTGAATTTACATTAGAGGAAATTATTGGATATTTTTTTAATAAATAGTTTCATTTTCTTATACTATGGTCATTAATGTCCTTTTCAAGTAATATTACAATTTTCCCACTCTTTGGTATTAAATTTATTTTAATAAATGTTTTTAAGAAAACCAGAATTCATTTCTCTATAAAGACGTAGGTATTTATAGAATAATACTATTTAATTTATATTAATACTTATGAATAAGATACTAATTTTAATTTAAAGGGGAAACTTTTTCTAATGGTGTAATCGACACACAACAATTGGCTTCTTCGAAATCTTACATTGCACACAAGATTGAGTTATAATGAAAAATAATACAATAATAATTTTTTATTTTAAATGGTAGTTAACGATAAGCCGTTGGGACAGAAATGAATGTAAATATTTTGGTAGTTTTTACTTCTTAAAAATTCACTTTTTTGGTTTTGACAGCAGACATTAATTTTAAATTAATTTCTGAAAATTTTGTGCTCTGAAATTAGAAAAATGGATTCCATGTTTAGAATCAGGAGGTCCAAATTGTGTAAGTAGGTAACTTTTGTTTTTAGAAATTATAAATAATAACATTAGTAAATATTTTATTTAACTTGTTTAATGGGTAAATCTGGTAAATAATGGCAATGAATAATATTATAATAATAATAAATTCCCCTAAAACATGTCCTAACCTTATTGGATGAAATATTTACCACCCTGGGAATCCTTGGGTCTATATTAGGACCCTATTGAGCCACTTGTGTGTGAAAATGACATTTAATTACTTTTAAATTGGTGTTAAGGAATATATAACCTGAAAATGTATATTCTGGTAAAAAAAATTTATATGGGGTTATATAAGTTATATTTTTGATTATAAATAGTAATTAGAAATAAAATAATATTTAATACATCATGTTATTTTATTTATAATTTTTATACATTAAATAAATAAATATATTTATGCCAGAATGATGATGTAGTGATTACCTTGTTAATAAAAGATTTAAGTATATGAGATTATAAATATTAAAGTAAATTTATTTTGAAACTTTTTATTCCATACAGAAATTTGAGTGATTCATATGACTTGTTATATTTTATTTTATGATGTTTTTTCTAATGAATCAAGTTATGATTATTTTTTATAAAACTCATGATATGAAATGTACAAAAATTGACATAATTGAGTTTTAAAAATAAATACTATTTTATTAAATGAAATAATAGTCCTAAAAATATAATATTCAGAAAAATTATTTAGGTAATGTTGAAAATTTCATTAATTAACCACTTGAGGTTCTATTGTCATTTTATGTTAACTATATTAACCATATAGTATGGATATACATGAAGACTTGGTAATAGTTAAATTAGTTAACAAAGGGTTAAAGATAAATGATACGGATAAATTGGAAACCAAAACTTGTATAAAACCTATTGGTTTAGATGATTTATAACAATAATCAACTTATATTTGAATAAAATTTTTTGTGAACCTTTTGAAAATTGAAATTCAGTTTATAAAAAAATAATCATTGAAGACATTCACAAAGTACCCTGCCTCCCTCTTATAAAATCCCACCACCTCTTACCTCTTACTTACACATCTCATACCCCTCGGCTTGTCCAAAATCATCTACAATAATCTCCCAATATTCTTCTCATCCACCTAAAAGTCTTACCTTAGTCATAAGGAAATTCAAGAAATCTTTTTAGTTGAAATCGAAGGGAGTTCCCCGTTTTAAGAGGTAGAGTCTCCTCTAATGTTCCTTTCCAATATTCTACCTCTTAACTCCCTATTGTATTATTATTATTTAATTAAATAAAAAAATGATTATCCTCAATATACTAGGATTTTTTATGAGAATTATTAGACTTACACTTACACACACCTCCATATAATAGATTTAGACCATACTATTTCTATGGACAGTGAACTATTAGCTCATGAAATGATGATTGTTCAATTGTCTCCTACCACCTCTCACGGTGGTCATTATGAGGGAAATATATGGATATGATATATATTATGTTTATATTTTTTTATTATTCAATAATTTTTATTTACATTATACCATTATGTTTTTCATGATGTGTAAACATGATAATTTCATTTGAGGAAGCACTGACTACCGCCCCCTCAAAGTGATATGACTCATTCATTCCATACATGGGACGTATATTAAATGGAGTTAATGAAATTATTTAACATATATAAAATATGATATTATGTTTTAATTATAATATACCTATTTTTCATTATATTTTCATTCCATTAAATAAGAAATTCAAATTAGAGTAGTGTTTATGTGTACATACTGCTTACTGTCTCCATGAACGGTGCATTTCATTTATTTTCTCCAAATGTTATAGAATATAATAAATACATATATACTGGATATATATGATATATATATATGTATATGTGTAATATTCTTGTGATAATGGAATAATGACCACATGGAAAAATTGTAATTACAACAAGATCATTTTTGACTTAACTACCCAACATCAACAAAACGACCAATATTAACAAAAATGATTTTGTGATTTTTATAACATAGTAATAAGTGATAAAAAAAGGAATAATAAACTATAAAAATGTTTGGAAAAAATTAGGAATTAATTTAATTTTTTTATTCAGAAAATTAATGAATGAATGAGTCAAGTCGGACACGAGGTAAGGGACTTCGTCTCAATCTACTTTCATTGAGGAATATTTTGATAATATATACCTAATTATTTTATACGGTGTATAATAAAACCTGTTTACTTTTACTTTCATTCAAAATGAATCTTTTTTCTACAAATCTTTTTAATAAATGATGAAAGGAATGTTTTTAACGTATGCGGTGACAATGACCTCTCCACCGCCGTAATCGTTATTTGGATTCCTATATAAGCCTTAACATTTTTAAGAGGAAAAGAAATTCATTATTTATTTTGTATGTTTTCTAATTGAAAATGGGTTTTGAAATGGATTTAGTATTTCAATATCTTGAGATGATTTATTGTGATTGGAAATGAAATGTTATTAGTGAAATATTGATATTTTCAATATTCTATGTGAGTTGATTATATAATGGTACATAGAAATTTAACGGGTTGTTACGTGAAAAACCAATTATAGGTGATTATGTGATAAACCAAATGACAGGTTGTTCTATGATAAACCATGGATGGGTGGTAACATAATAACCTCTAATGAATTGGGTATGGAAGTCAGCCGTATGGCTATTCCATTTAGTGATATATGTGGAAGTTGACAATATGGTTATTCCATATCAGTATGTCTATGTACCAACATACCTTTATATTCTATAGGTTTCATTAAATGGGATTTATGGAAATATTTTGATTAAAAAATGAGTATGAAATGAGCGTATATTTAGTGAAGTATTTTTGTTACTTATTAATGGTGAAAAGTATTACTTTATAATAATGCTTTCATGGATTTCATGTTATCCAAAGACAAAAAGTTTTCTTTTCTTATGTGTCCCTTAATAATATTTTTAGGCACATCCCGAGTTTGGAAATGTTATTCACAGGACATAAAGGAGAATAAGGTCAATGATAATATTAAGGAAAAGTCATGCTATTTAAAACATGGAACTAAATATGTTCTTGAAAACGTTTTTATTTAATGGGAAAAATAGATAGTGAATAGAAATGTCTACTTGTAATATTCAAGATATTATGTACATGTTATGACCTAATACTCTAACACTCTAAACCTGAAAAGTTCCTCAATATGAATTATTAACATATTTCAATATTATGTAATGTTTAAGGCTATGGCCTTATAGTTGGTATCAAAGGTTGGATTAGATAACTTTGGAGGTTAGGGTGTTATTTAATCAGAAGTGACATAACCATAATGGATATAATATTAAAATGATTCATAGATATTTTAGAAAAATTAAAGGAGTTTAAGATAACATGAATAAGTATATATTTGTATTCAACCTCCTCATAATATATTATATGGTGATTTTACTGATATACTCACAATAAAATTTTTGGTTGTTGTAAATGGATGGAACTCGGAGGCACCAAAGTAACAATGGTTGTGAAGAAAACTATGACCATTTTATAAATGAGAAACCGAATGAAATGGAAGATGCAATGAGAATTGTTGTGGTTATTCTTAACCAACTATATGGAGTCATGATTGACTACATGAACAATAGTGATTTTTATAAGGCCTCGAATATGGGAGAAACAAATCCCTATGAATGTTCAGGTAATAACTATGAAGGTAGGTATATTCAAAAACCTATGTGTCAATGATGTGGAAAGAAACACTAAGGAAAGTGATTCAATGGGACGGTAAGATGCTATAGATGTGGTAATAAAGGTCATAAAGTATGAACCTACCATGAAAAAAGGAAGCATCCAATTGACTCAAGGAAAGGGAAAGAAGTTCTTTGAAAGGGATTAATTGAATGGTTTAAATGTGGTGTGCATGGTGATTATACAAATATATGTCATATGAACAAGTTTTGGGAATGGGATCAGCAGGACCATACAAATATATATTTTCCAATACAAAATTCCATTCCAATTGAGGATTAGGAAACTGAAAATGACCAATGAAAGGTATAGATTATTTCTAAGCTGATGTTTTGAAATTAATTAATATTATCATACAACTCATGATTTTTTTTGTAGGAAATAAGTATTATGCAATATGTTGGGAAATATTGGTTAATGGATCCTAAATAATTTTGAATGGGTAATAAGTCTACATATAAGAGATTCAAGAGTTTCGATAGATTTTAGGATGATGAAATTCTTAAAGTATTAAGAATCTTTTGATGATGGGATTACATTGGAATTCTTTTTCTAGTATGTGTAACAGTGAAGTTTGATATTTGAAAGTTTTATTCAATAAGTAATTATCTTTTCTTGTGTGTACATAATGGATAACCTTAGGGGTTCATATGATATTTTTTTTCTGAGGTGGTAAATGGTTATTACATATTGGGGTGAAAAATGAAAGGTATTAGAAAGACTTTGAGGATAAAATTGGTTATGGTTATTTTTGAGGAAATTATATTATTTTTTAGAATGTTTTATTAATGATATGGTTTTAGAAAAAGATATCCTGCATGATGGGTGATATCTGATCACATCCTTCAAGGCCACGTGAATCGAACCCACAACTGTAGGGCGGCATGGGTTGATCGCCTACCACTGGCCTATGTAAAGTACCTACTTTGTTTGACTTATAATTTTTAGATACTAGATTTTATTAATCAAGAATTTGTTTATTTGGGATCTTATGTTTTATCACATGGATATTCTTAGTATCAGAAAATGATTTGGTTATTATGTGATAAATGTTTTTTTTGGAAGACGTTTTCTCTTTTTGGAACATTATATGCTTAAAAAAATAGATTACTTTGGGATTTAAATTGACGAGTAATGGTGGAATTTTATTTTGGATGAATCTATATTTTTATTATGAGCATATAGCCATTTGGGTAATTTATGGAAATGATTAACCTATCATCGAGAATATGTTATTAGATTAATTAATTTTTAGTATGAGACTTTAAGAGTAGTCAATTGTTTTTGGAGACAAATATTAAGATTTTTGTGGAAGACTATGTGATCAAATCCTTTTAAATTTTGCGTTTTAAGCTTAGTTTCGATTATTTTGAATAATGTTATGGACAACTGTGTATTGAATGGTATTTTTTGAGCTTTGGGTATTGTTTGTTCAATTTTGGAGAATAATAGTTATATTTATTTCATAAAATATTGTCCTTTTTTGGGATTATCTGATCTTGTACTAACCATTTGGGATTTTTTTTTCAAATTTATATTGATAGGGTAAATATAGGGTTCATCTTATATGGATCATGTTATTATTTAGAAGTTTAATCCAGCACTTCAGGTGTGACTAAGTCATCATGAATACTCATCGTTTGGAGAAAAGATCCGTATTTGGTAGAAACTTATTAAAGGATAAAATTCTACTTGAAAAGTAAGTATATTTCCTTATGTTCATAGTAAATATAATAAATAAATTCTCCAACTGTATGAAATAGAAAATAAAACAAAAAAAATATTTTACATTTACTTCTCCTACTGGGGAAGCAAATATAGTTTAACCTTTCACAAATTTGTGGTTTTCTTGTGGTTAACTTTTTATGATCATGTTTTCTATCACTCTCTATCAGAACATAATGGTTATTTTTCTCTTCCATATCCATGTTTTCATTGAATCATAGTATTTGTTATCTCAGGTAACCTTTATACTTCTCTTTATTTATTTAAAGTAATAGTTTTATTGACTATTTTTCTGATGTGGGACTTCTAATGAAGTTGTTGAGCCTAATTTCTAAATCACGAGGACAAAATCTCCAAAAGGGAGGAAGGATGTAACGACCCAAGTAATTATTAAATAATAATTTTTGATTACTATTAATAATAAGGAATTAGATATTTATTTTAAGTTAATGGGGACACTTTTTCTGATAGCGTATTTGACACGCAACAACGGGCTTCTCTAAAATCTTACATTGCACACAATGTTTAGTTATACTAAAAAATAATAAAATAATATTATTATTATTTAAAATGGTATCTAATGCATAGATGATGGAATTAAGAGAATAAATAGTATCAAATGAATTTTGAAATATATTTTACAAATGTTTAAATGATGATTCATTGGTTACCAAAAATATTTGAAATGGAAATAAAAACCAATTCAATAGAATGGACGTGTTTTTTTGAAGAAATATTTAAAAGAGAATAATTGTGTTTTAAAATCACACTTCATGGATATTTATTTAATGAAAAATATATGATATATATTCAATGTAATGTTTTAAATTCATATTATATATTTTATAGATATGATATAAGAATAAATTTATTTTTTTCAGATAAAAGAAGTATTTTTCTAAAAATGCAATTTTTCCATATATTGATGACAACCCCATTTCAAATATAGATTTTGAAACCTTTATATGTTTATTTTTACTAAATAAACTTCTTATTTTGAAGCGAAACATATAAATATACTTTGGCATAAATTTTGGTATTTTCTGTTAATGTTCATTTTTAATGAATAGTGACAATACAACATTTTAATTCAAAACCGCCTTTTAATATAATATATTTATATAGTTATATTGTAATTTTAAATGAGATTAAAGTGTAATTGGACTATATTTTTATCCTTTAATTCAATTTTGGTCATAGGATGTAATTTCACATTGAAATTAGATATAAATGCATGTCAATCTTTTGGTAATTTTTTACTTCTTAAAAACACGCTGTTTGGTTTTTGACAACAGTAACTAATTTTAAATTAATTTATGAAACCTCAGTGTTTTGAATTTGGAAATATGGATTCCATATTTTGAATCAAAAGATCCAAAATTTTTAAATAGTTAAATTTTGTTTTTAGAGATTATGAATTGTAACTTTAGTAAATAATTTATTTACCATGGTTAAAGGGTAAATCCGGTAAATAAGTGTAAAGATTACTCTTATAATATTATATAAGTTATATTTTTGACTATATATATTCGTTATAAAGGTAAAAATATTTTACTACATCATGGTATTTTTTTTTATAATTTTTAGACATCAAGTAAATAAGTATATATAGGACACAATGATGATGTAGTGACTACCATATTAATTAAAAATTTAAATAAATGAGATTATAAATATTAAAAAAGATTTATTTTGAATCTTTTTATGCCATAGAAAATTTTTTGTTGAGTCAATAAGGTTTTCCTGATGACTTTTTCCAGTCCTTCTTGTTTTGAAAATCAAAAACACCTTATACTTATGAAAATCTATATTTTACTCCTCTAAGGAAAATTTCCTTCCTTAATGAAATTTACCCTAACCTAGATTTCCTTATACATATCAATATTTTTCGTATGTATAAAAATGGGATTCATACCCAAAACCGCAGAATAATATAATACTTAGATATGAAGCATTATATTTTAGGATTCTAATTCAGGATACAAACTCTAATAAAGTTCCACTCTGAATTCTGGATACGAATTCTAATAATGTTCCACTCTGAATTCTGGATACGAACTCTAATAAAGTTCCACTCCGAATTCTAGACACGAACTCTAATGAAGTTCCACTCTGAATTCTGGATACGAACTCTAACAAAGGTCAACTCTGAATTCTAGACTCCTAACTTCTACTAGTTCGACTCCAAACTTCTATGAGTTCGACTTTGAACTTATTTTAGTTTGACTCTGAACTTTGTATGTTCAGATTCTAAATTTTGGTGAAACTAGACTCCGAATTTCCTTAGAAATTCAGACCCCGGATTTCTACAGAATTCAGGTTCCGAATTCCTATTAAAACAGAATCTGAATATCTTTTTATTATAGACTCTGAATTCCATTTTGGATAGACTATGAAATATTATTTTCTTACCTTCTGAAACTTCAGTTTTTCTTATACTTACACATGTTTTGTTATAAAACGACGTCATCTATTCAGTTTTCAACTATCCATTGGTTAAGTGACATGAGTACAAGTCCCTCCGAAATTTAAGAAAAATATAACCGTTGGAGGAGGGAGTTGACCGTTGCTACCAAGCCTATAAATAGGATCTCATTTGAAAGAACTCCATAAGATGTTGATCACTCTAGAGACCACACACTGTCAAGGTGATTTCTTGAGAGATAATCTTTTCATTCCTTGTGCGTACTGAACTTCTCGTTCAGATTGATTCATGCATCTCTGAATGTTGGTGATTACATTTGAGGGCTTCCGGGGATAGGAAGACTTAGGTGCCAGCTACCTTGAAGTTCGAGGGATTCCATGCTATGGAAGACATAGGTTCAACTACCTTGAAGATGAGGTCTTGTGGGGATAACAAGATAGAGACTCTGATTTTCATATTGAGGTCTTACCCGGGTGTGGGTAAGAAAAAATTTCTTAAAAGTATAAATAAAGGGACATTTATCAATAGTTGTTGGATAGCCTTCTCTTTGGGTTAAAATATTTATATCTTGTTACTTTTTTTGTTACAGGTTTATCATTTCCGCTACATTTTGTATGATTAAGAAAGTATAACCATCTTATACTTCCTTACACTTTTGTACTCTGATTCAGTTAAGATTCTATACGATTTAAGGTAGAATCTCATATTGTAAACTTTGGTTAAGTTTCATTTTCCTGATCCATATTTCCAGAACCGGTTTTTCGGAATCACTTTCCAGATTTAAGCAAGTGTATAGAACCAGAAATTTGTAACTTCTTACATTGTCCCAATATTTCAATTGGTGTTAGAGGAGTTGTGAATTTTCTTAGTTTTTAATTTGTTAAACTTAGAACTTTCTTTGTCTGAGGAAATTTTTAAAGTGTACAATTCACCCCCCTAGTATATTGAGCATCAACATTGTTATTTTGATATTTCAAATGGTATAAGAGGGTGTGTCTGAAATACTTATACTCACATATATGTTTTTCTTGCTCAGTTTTTCATTATTCTATATTTTTATTGCTTAGGAATATTTTCCTTGAATATGAACATTTGTTTTTAACATGTATTTGTGTACCAAATATTTTCTTTCAGGATGGAAGGTTTAAATGTTGGTTCTATTGACAACCTAAATCCTACAAGACCACTAATTTTTTATGGTAATTATTATGAGTATTGGAGAATTCGAATGAATACTTTCATTATCAATACTGGAGTAGAAAATTTTATTTTTCTTACTGGAGGTTATCAAATTACTGATACGGAAGTTAGTACTTTCACAAACCAAGAGAAGAATGATTATCAATGAAACTGTAAGGTAGGCAATACTCTACTATTTTCAATGACTAGAAACATATATATCCAAATTTCATCTTGTGAAGCAGCTAACTGTATATGGAAGAAACTTGAAGTTACTCATTTTGGTACATCCAAAGTCATGGAGACAAGAAGAGCTATGTGGAGAGCTGAGTATCATGGGTTTAACTTTCTTTATGGATAACCCATTTGTAAGGTGCAACAAAGGTTTATGACTATCGTGAATAGCATACAATCTATGGGAGAGAATGGTCTGGATGATGAAGCTCTTGTTGACAAGATCATTGATACTATGCCTAATGAGTGGGAATCAAAGAGAATAACTATTGATGAGAACATGATTTTTACTCAAATTTCCTTAGATGAGCTGTTTAGAACTCTTCTCCAACATGAAACAAGAATGAAGAGAGATACTGAAAACATCAACAAGAAGAATGGGAATGGTACTGTTTCTTTTACTACGACTTCAAATCACATGGAAGCTAAGACTCCTGACAAAGTAACTAGATCCAAGTCTAAGAAGGTTACTATCCAATCTGAATCTAGTGAGAGTGAAGTCTCAAAAAATGAGTTAGCTAATCTTACTCAAAGAATGAACAAGATATCTTGTCAAAGAAATTTCCAATCCATGTATAAGAAGAAGTAAAAGAAAGATAAGAAATATTCAGAGGTCAGATGCTATGAATTCAAGATAAGTGGACACATAAGACCTGATTGACATATGTTTAAAAATAAAGAAAGAAAAGAGAGGCATTATGAAAGGAACATGAAGAAGTTTTACAAATCTAAAGCTAAGAAAAGTCTGAAAGCTAATACTACATGGAGTGCGAGTTGTGGATACTCTTCCGAAAGCGAATCTTCAGAATATGATTCATTAGCTCAGAAAAATAAAGGATTTATTGTAACTACTTCTTTCCCACACACATGTTTTATGGCCAAGGTACGCTCTACCGAGGCTTTAACAAATTTATCTCTTGATAATAATTACTATTCTGAAAATAGTACTTCTAATGAAGGTACTTCATCCTTAGAAAATGAAGAACCTTCATATGAATAAGTATCTATATTTTCCAAGTGACATGAAGCAAAAAAATTGTAAATTTTTGAAGAAATTAGACAAGGAAAATACTAGGGAATAAATTCTTACAAAAGTGATTTCAGATCTCTCTACAGATCTTAAAGATAAAGAAGAGTTGTTAGAAAAAATTTCTAAAGACCTTGAGAAAGCAAATTCTAATAAAGAAGAACTTCCTAATGATCTTATGAATGCTATTTCAAAGATGAATGTTTTTGAGGAAAAATATAACTCTAAGGAAATGATTCCTGAGAATAGGAATTTAGTCATCAGAATAAAATTGAAAATATTTTCTCTTAATAAACTTCTTGCAAAATTTACCTATGGGAAGGAAAATTTTGACAAGATGTATTCTCAAATTAAACCTCACATAAACACTACTGGAGTAGGTTAAACTCACCAAAAACCGGTTTTCAGAAACAATTATTTTATTCCTTCTAGATCCTTTTTTTGCACTAAGTGTCAAAGTGGTGGGCATTGGAAGAAAAATTGTTCTTTGAATAGAGTTCAATCTCTTGGGTTTCAGAAAGCATATTTTTCTAAACAAATGTGGATACCGAAAATTTTGTTGTCTAACAATTCTGAATCCAAGAATGTCTGGATTCTTAAAACCTAACTTGTTTCTTATTTTCAGAAAAATAGGGAAAATAACAACAGTAATACTTGGTACATGGACAGTGGATGTTCCCGGAATATGAATGGTAACAAAAACTATTTTGAAAAGATGATCAAGATGAAAGGAGGAAAAATAACTTTCGGAGATAACTCTCATGGTGAAATTGTTGGTATAGGTAATATTGTTTTTCTTGGTAAAACCTTGATTTCAAATATATTGTTTGTTAAAGGTCTTAAACACAACCTCATTAGCATAATTCAATTATTTGATGAAGGATACCCTGTGAATTTTAGGAATGATAAGTTCTTATTACACAATTCAAAGAAATAGTTTATTATCTCTACTCATAGGAAAGAGAATGTTTACACATTGAACTTAGAAGACCTTATGAGACAAGAAATACCTTGCCTAAGTGAAATGGAAGATCATTCTTGGTTATGGCATAGAAGACTTGGTCACTGTAATCATAGAATCTTATGTAAACTCTCTAAGATGAAACTAGTTAAGGATCTACCGGAGATTAGATTTGATTCTTCTAAAGTTTGTGATCCTTGTCAATATGTCAAGAAACTTAAATCTAGTTTTAAATCAATTGGTGAAGTCTCAACAATTGATGCATTACAGTTGGTGCACATGGATCATTTTGGTCCAAAACAAACTGGAAACATAGGAGGAAAATACTATGTGTTTGTTCTAGTTGATGATTACTCTAGATTTACATGGGTTTATTTTTTAGAAAATAATTCTGAAGCCTTTTCTTATTTCAAAAGTTTTAGAGCCCAAGTAAAAAATGAGAAAAACCTTCCACTGAAAACTATTCATAGTGATCATGGAGGAGAATTTCAAAATTTAGATTTTGATACTTTTGTAGTAGAAAAGGTATTACTCACAATTTTTCAGCACCATGAACATCTCAAAAAAATGGTGGAGTTGAAAGAAGAAATAGAATTCTTCACAAAATGACTAGAACCATGTTGAGTAAAAATTCTATAGCTAGACATTTTTGGGCTGAAGCTGTAAGTACTTATTGTTATACTATAAATCGAGTTTTTATTAGACCTTTTTTAGTAAAACACCATATGAGTTATGGAATGGTAGAAATCCAAGACATTCCTACTTCAAGGATTTTGGTTGCATGGTATTGATCCTAAATACTAAATATAATATACACAAATTTGCACCAAAATCTGATAAAGGAAATTTCTTAGGTTACTCCACAACTTCTAAGGCTTATAGAGTTTTCAATAAAAACACTTGTACTGTAGAGGAAACAGTACATGTAAAATTTGATGAGTCTGATCCTTTTTTTAAACCATCCCAACCTACATCCTCAGATGTGTTTTCAAAAACTGATTATCAACCTTTGTTAGAAGATCCTTTAAATAAGGAAAATGTTCCAAAAAGTATTTCTGAAACATTTACCCCTGAAGACTTTCTACCCTATGTTGATGAACAGGTTTTACAAAACCCATGTCAGGTGTTTCTTAAGAATCATCCCAGTGATAGTATCATTGGTGATGTGAATCAACCTGTAAGGACTAGAGGTTCCTTGAGGAATAAAGTAGAAAATCTAGCATTTCTTTCCTATTTAGAACCAAAAAGCACTAATGATGCTTTATGTGATATTTATTAGATCAAAGCCATGTAAGATGAGCTAAATGAATTCGAAAGGAATAAAGTTTGGACCTTGCTCGACATACCTAAGGAAACTTTTGTTATTGGAGTAAAATGGGTATTCAGAAATAAATGTGATGAAAATGGAGTCATCTTTAGAAATAAAGCTAGATTATTTGCTAAAGGCTGTAATCAACAAGAGGGAATAGACTATGAAGAAACCTACGATCCAGTAGATATACTTGAATCTATTCGTATTCTACTTACCTTTGCAGCATTCATCAATTTTAAACATTTTCAAATGGATGTAAAATGTTCATTCCGTAATGTTTATGTTCAAGAGGATTTTTTTGTTGAACAAACTCCAAGATTTGAAGATACAAAACATCCTGATCATGTTTTTAGACATACCAAAGCATTGTATGGACTTAAACAATCCCCATGAGCTTGGTATGATAGACTTAGTGGATTTTTTCTTCAACATTACTATGTTAAGGGAAATACAGATCCAACCATTTTTATAAAGAAGGATAAGAAAAATGTTTTGATTGTTCGAATATATGTCGATGACATCATATTTGGTTCAACTCAACAATCATTAATTTATTCCTTTGCGAATCCAATGAAATATGAGATTGAAATGAGTATGATCGGGGAGTTAACATTTTTCCTTGGTTTTCAAATTTCTCAAAAAATAGAAGGAAACTATATATCTCAACATAAGTATATTAAAGATCTTCTTAAAAAGTATGGGTATGAAAACACTAAGAGTATAAGTACTCCTATTGGTACCTCAAACACACTTGATCTTGATGAAGTTGGGAAACCAGTAGTTCAAACATCTTTTAGAGGTATGATAGGAATTTTACTTTACTTGATAGTTAGTCGACCGAACATGATGTTTTTTGTATGCCTATGTGAAAGATATCAATCCAATCCTAAGGAATCTCATTTAAAGGTAGTGAAAAGAATATTTCGTACTTAATGGGAACCATGGATCTAGGACTATTTTATACTTCTGGAAATGATTTTTTTTAAAAATCTTTTCAGATGTTGACTTTGGTGGATGTAGAATGGATAGAAAATGTACATCCCGAACTTTTAATTTCTTAAGAGATTCATTTGTTTCTTGGTCATGCACAAAGCAACATTCTGTAGCACTCTCCACTACTGAAGCTGAATATGTAGCAGCTAGAAGTTGTTGTGCTCAAGTGTTGTGGATGCAACACCCACACACAGATTATGGATTCAGTTTTACTAACACTCAAATTTTGTGTGAAAACACAAGTTCCATTTTCCTTAGAAAAAACCCTGCACATCACTCTCGTCAAAAGCAAATATATATTAGGCATCACTTTCATAGGGATCACACACTTAAAGGAGATATCATTCTTCAGTTTATCGGAACACAAGATCAACTTGCTGACAATTTCACAAAATCGTTACCTTCCGATAGAATTGAATACATTAAACAGAAGTTAGGAATGATAACCATGAGGTAATCTTCCTTCATTAACTTCTTGTTGAACCATTCTCCTTATAATAATAAACTCTTTTTCATAGGGGGAGTACATTTTTTGTTAGTTTTTTAAAAACAATTTTGATGACTTTTTCAAAAAATATCGTAAAGAGACTTTTAAATTTTTTCGTAATAAGTATTTCAATGTTTTTCAAAATGAGTCTTTCGGAATTTTCATAATTAAATTTTCATACTGGGAATTTTTGTATTGAAATTTTCATACTAAGAATATTCCTAATGAAATTTTTATACTGAAAATTTTTGTAATGAAATTTTCATAATGAGAATTTTCGTAATGAAATTTTCGTACTGAGAATTTTCTAAATGAAATTTTCGTACTGAGAATTTTCGTAATGAAATTTTTGTACTCATAATTTTCGTAATGAAATTTTCGTACTGAAAATTTTCATAATGAAATTTTCATAATGAAAATTTTCGTAATAAGTTTTTTTTCGTAGTGAGTTTTTCATAATGAGTTTTTTTCATAGTCTAATTTTCTTCATGAAGAATATTACTTATTACGAATAAACATCTTAGAAAATCAGAAAGGTATGTTTTTCCTTACTAAAGTTTTCATAGTCATATTTTAGTTACTGGTAATTTTCATTTCATTTTAAAAAAATTTGGATTCATTTGTTCTTAAATACGAATGTTTTTTTCTTAAAACCTCAAAATATCAGTTTCATGATTTCCTTGTGGGTATGATTTCAACCATCATATCAGATCAGAGAAATTTTCAACCATTAGATTGCTTTTGGAAGGTGAAAGGTCACCTCTATCGACTATATAAAGGGCACCCCCATTGGTTGTCCCACATTGATTTCAAGCTCTAGCATGTCAAAGCTCTGTATCAGTTGTTAAAGGCCGTTCTGAATCCTTCATAACTCATCCATTCCGAATGTCTATAGAAGCTACTTTCCAAGATATGTCTACCTCGAAGCCAATTTCAAAATGGTGAGTGTACATAGAAATACTTGTCCATCCGAACTTTTATAAGTATGATTCTATCATAACTATGAACATCAAGTTGAATGGATGGGAAGATGTATGTGTATCTAATACAGGTGATCAAGATGTAGTCTCTCCGGATTTACTTGTGGAATTCTATGAATCAGCATGATTCTATGAGGAAGAGGGAAGAGAAAAGTTTTCTTTCAGGTCTTATGAAATGACTTACAAGCTTACTTACTCCAAGGAAGTAAGCTTGGTAGGGCTAGCTTATGATGGAGAAGATGAATTATGCTCACATAAACATCCGGATGTTCAAGGCCGTTTTGTTAAGGTGGAGGCCTTGGAGTGTCTTGGGATTCATGATGTAAATACAGTCAAGATTGTTCATCTGTCTCCTAATAATCGGATTCTTCAGCTTTGGGTACAAGGATTCTTGGTTCCAAAAGAGGGTGATAAAGATACCCTGAAGAAAAGTGACATATATTTGTTATACTTTTTGGTGAATCTATGAAAAACAAATATGATGAGGCATGTTTTTTTGACGATCAAGAATATCAAGGAAGTAAATTTGAGAGCTCAAATACTCATATACCATGCCTTACTATCATAGTTGATAGTTTGGTGTCTGGATTCTTTCAAGATTTCATGTAAGTCTATGAATCATAATTGCAAGGTTATTGTTGTAAGTGATGATACCTTGAAATGAATAAATATTGAATATTCCAAGGAAAAATGAGAGTTTTATAATTTTTGAGAGGAAGAGGATAAAACCAATCTGGAAAATGTATAGAAGGATGAACCAGTGAACATGGTCGGTAAGAAGAGGAAATTAAAAGAAGTGGTTACTAAAGGCAAACCTCCCAAATCTAAGGAAAACCAATCCACACCTTCCAAGCTGAAAAAGCAAAAAGCTTATCCAGATGAGTTAGCTGCTAAATGGAGAGAAGATAAGGAGAAACGAAAAGAAGGGGATCCACAGTTCGGATTGGACCCTATTGAGGCTAAGGCCTTAAGAGAAAAAGCTATGGATGAGTTAGAGAAACAGGCCAAAGAGAAAAATATGAAGAAGAAGATGTCAGAAGAAGAGATTGTTCAATCTCTCTTAAAATCCACAGAAGTAACCTCTGAGAAGATTCCCATTACGGAACCTTTTAATGTCCACCCATTACCAGAGAACCCCGACAAGAAGTATTTCACTCTAGAAAAGTCTAAAGAGAAAGAGGTTGTTGAAAAAGAAGTAGTGAAAGAAGATGGTGAAGAAGAAGTGGAAGAAGTTGTTGAAGAAATAGAGCAAAAAGAGGAAATAGTAGTATAAGAAGAAGTATGAGAAGGAAGTGGTGATATTGATGACCTAATTAAACAAGTGGAAGATTATCGAGAGAAGGCAAGTCTATCAGAAAAACCACCACTCCGAACTTCTGAGGCCGAGTCCTCAACGCTAGTCACCCCTGGAAAGGGAGTTGATAAAGAATGTAAGAAAAATGATATTCAAGAAGAAGAAAATGAGAATGAATCAAATGAGGAAGCAATCTATGAGAAGCACTTTCTTGAAGAAGGAGAAGAGAAGGAGAAACCAGATGAAGACAAGATTGTTCATGTATCAGAAAGTGAGGAAGAATTTCCTGATGAGGTAGTTCCAAAAGTTGATAAGGGGAAGCAAGTGCTTATGGACACTACAACAAAAGATTTTATAAGAAATAAAGATGATTGTGGTTATTATAGAAGGAAGTTGGTGCAAATTGAAGAAGAACAATACCCAAGCAAAGTGTCGGATTCATAGTCATCAGCACTGGGTCATGACTTTTTTGATGAGTCTTTGAAAAGTTTGGTGGACACCATTCTGATCTTTCCCACTATAGAATCTAGATGCTAGAAGCTTCCACACAGTCTGAATCAGAATTCAGAATCCTTATCTATGGTTATGGATAAGTGTGTGAAGATTGAAGCAGATCACAGAAATTTCCTTATCAATTATGATGTTCACAGAAAATCATGCAACAAAATCACTTTGTGGTCTATGAAATTTGATGAAGACATGACATATTTTGATCGTATTTATAATGATGTTAAATATGATTTTAACACTGAGGATTCCAAGATTAAGAATCTTGAGGATAAGATGGCTCTTGATAAAAATTCTCGGAATCAACAAGTAAGGGATCTAAATGGGAAGATCAACTCAGTATCTCAAAACTAGAAAGGGGAAAACGATTTCCGAATTGAGTTTCAAGAGAAGCTGAAAAATCATGATGAGTTATTGAAGATGCAAGAAGAGGCCATGAAGGCTCAGGTAGAAATCATTAAAGCTTAAGATGAAAGGATAAAATATGTGGAGAAGCAAGCTCAGGAGGGTCAAAAAGATTTGAAGAAGGTGAAAACCTTATTGAAGAAGGTAATCCCGAAGGAAAAGGAATAAAAATAGACTCAATCCGATCTTTTGTTTCATTTGTCTTTCCTTGTAAAATCTTATTCAACTATAATGAAATTTTTGGTTGGTTGTATCTTGTGTTATTATGTACTAATGTTTCAGGTACTTTATTTCATTTCCATTCCCTTAAATTATTTTTGAAAATCCCAAAGGGGGATAAGGAAAAAAGAACTACTCAAAAGAGGGAGAAGGAAAAATTTCTAAGTCAAGAACTATCTATAAGTAAGCGGGAGCTTATCTAAGGGGGAGTTTCTCATTACGAAGTTTTACATTCTCATGATAATGAAATCTCCATTCCAGAAATTCAGAATACAATCCTTAGAGTTCCTAAGCCTAAGAGGGAGTTAGTTGTATTCATTATCATTTATGAACAAAAGGAGATAAGTTTTAATTTCAAAGTCAAATGAAAAATTTCAAAGTCCTAATATTCTTTTTCGAAAGGTTATTTGTGATTTCAAAAAAGGGAGAGATTGTTGAGTCAATAAGGTTTTCCTTATGATTTTTTCCATTCCTTCTTGTTTTAAAAATCACAAATACCTTATACTTAAGAAAATCAATATTTTACTCCTCTAAGGAAAATTTCCTTCCTTAAAGGAAATTTACTCTAACCTAGATTTCATTATACATATAAATATTTTTATTAAGTATAAAAATATGATTCATACCCAAAACCTCGGAATCATATAATACTTAGATATGAAGCATTCTATTTTTGGATCTGAATTCAAGATACAAACTCTAATAAAGTTCCACGTGAATTCTGGATAAGAACCGTAATAAAGTTCCACTCCAAATTTTGGATACGAACTCTAATAAAGTTCCACTCTGAATTTTGGATACGAACTCTAATGAAGTTCCATTCTGAATTTTGGATATGAAATCTAACAAAGTTCAACTCCGAATTCTGGACTCCGAACTTCTACAAGTTCGACTCCAAACTTTTTAAGTTCAGATTCTGAATTCTGGTGAAACTAGAATCTGAATTTCCTTAGAAATTCAGACTCAGGATTTCTACAGAATTCAGGTTCCGAATTTATATTAAAACAGAATCCGAATATCTCTTTATTATAGACTCTGAATTCCATTTTGGTTAGACTCCGAACTATTATTTGCTTACATTCTGAACTTCAGTTTTTCTTATACTTACACATGTTTTTCTATAAAACGATGTCGTCCATTCAGTTTTTAACTAACCATTGGTTAAATGACACGTGTACAGGTCCCTCCGAAATTTAAGAAAAATATGACCATTGGAGGAGGGAGCTGGCTGTTGCTACCGATCCTATAAATATGAGCTCATTTGAAAGAGCTCAACAAGAAGTTGACCACTCTAGAGACCACACACTGTCAAGGTGATTTCTAGAGGGAGAAGCTTTTCATGCCTTGTGCGTACTGAACTGATCGTTCAGATTGCTTTGTGCGACTCCGAATGTTGGTGATTACATTTAATGGATTTTGAGGATAGGAAGACAGAGGTGCCGACTACCTTGAAGTTCAGGGGCTTCCATGCTAAGGAAGATAGAGGTTCCAACTACCTTGAAGTTGAGGGCTTGTGGGAATAGCAAGACAGAGACTTCGATCTTCGTATCGAGGGATTACCCGATTGTTGGTAAGACAGACTTTCTTGAAAGTATATATGAAGGGACATTTATCCAAGGTTGTTGGATACGCTTCTCTTTGGGTTAAAAGATTTATATCTTGTTACTTGTTTTTGTTACAAGTTTATCTATTCCACTGCATTTTAGTATGTTTAAGAATTTATAACCATCTTATACTTCCTTACACTTGTGTACTCTGATTCAGTTAAGATTCTATACGCTTTATGGTAGAATCTCATATTGTAAACTTTGGTTAAGTTTCATTTTCTGGATCCATATTTCAGGAATCGGTTTTTCAGAATCACTTTCCAGATTTAAGAAAGTTTATAGAACTAGAAGTTTGTAACTTCTCACTTTTTCCCAATATTTCAATTGGTGTTAGAGGTGTTGTGAATTTTCTTTGTTTAACTTTTTTAAACTTTGAACTTTCCTTATCGGAGGAAATTTTTAAAGTGTACAATTCACCGCCCTCTTGTATATTGAGCATATATATCGTTATTTCAATCTTCCAATTTTAGGGAATTCATAGAACTTGTTGTATTTTAATTTATGAATTTTCTTCCAAATAATCAAGTGATTATGGATTTTTGAAAATCCATGATATGAATAGTATACAAATTGACATAAATGAGTATTTTTAAAAAAAATTCTGTTTTATTAAATGATATAATAGTCCTCAAAATATAATATTTGTAAAATGACATAGATAATGTAGTAAATGTCATTAATTAACCATTTGATGTTCTATTAAAATTTCACAGTAAATATATTAACCATATAGTTTGAATATACAAAAAGACATGGTAATAGTTAAATTAGTTAACGAATGGTTAATGAAAAATGATAAGGTTAAATTTGAAACCAATACTTGTCTAAAACCTATTTATTGAGACGATTTCTAACAATACCCATCTCACCTTATAATTAAATGAGTTTTAGGCCTTTTGAGAATCGAAATTCTATTTATAATAAAATAATATTTCAAGACATTCCAAAAGTACCCCTCCTCCATCTCATAAAAGGCCACCACCTATAACACCTTACTAAATCCACTCAAGCCCCTTGTCTCATCCAAAATATGATCCAATAAACTCTCAACATCCCTTTATTCCTCATTTAATCCTTACCGTAGACAGAAGGAAAATCAAGAAATCCTTTTGGATCAAATAAAATGGAGTTACATGTTTTAAGATGTAGCCTCTCCTCAAAAGATCATTTCCCATATTCAACTTCTTCACTCCATAGTATATTATTAGTCATTGATTACATAACAGTGAAAGTATACTCAATATACTAGGATGTTTTTATGATAAGGACTCGATGTACACATACACACACTTCTATCTAATGGATTTAGAACATATTGTTTCTGTGGACGGAGAACTACTGCCTCACGAATCAACGATTGTTCAATTATCTCTAATTGCCTATCATGGTGGCCATTTTGATGGAAATGTATTTATATGATATATATTATGTTGATAATTTATTTATTTTTCTGTAATTTTTATTTACAACATACCTTTATTCTTTGAATGATGTGTAAACATGATAATTTTATTTGAGGAAACGTGGGCTACCGCCCCCTCAAAGTTATATGACTCGTTCATGCCATACAAGGAACATATAAATGATAGAGTTACTGAACTTATGTAACATATATAAAAAATGATATTATGATGGAATTATAATATACCTATGTATCATTAATCATTCATTCCATTAAATATAAATTAGAAATGAAAGTAGAATTCTGGCATACGTGCTTCTTACCGTCTCCATGAATGGTGCATTTCATTTATTATCTCCAAATGTTATGGAATATTATAAATAAATATATACTCGATATATATGATATATATATATATGAATAATATTCTTCAGATAATTGTATTTTTACCACATATTCATATTGTAATTATAACAAGATCATTTTCTAATCAAGTACCCAATATCCACAAAATGACTGATATTAACTTAAATAATTTCTTAATTTTATTATTTGGTAATAAGTGATATAAAAGGAATAATGAACTTAAAAAGGTTCTGAATCAAGTATAATTTGACTTATGTTTATTATTCAGGATATTAAAGAAAGAACGAGTTAAGTCGGAACTGAAGTAAGGGACTTCGCCTCAATCTCCTTTCATTGAGGCATATTTTGATAATATGCACCTCTTCATTTATATGGTGTATAATAAAACCATTTGAATTTTACATTCATTCAAAGGGAATATTTTTTCTACAAAGCATTTTAATAGATGACAAAAATAATTATTTTTAATGTATGTGGTAACAATGACCTCTCTGCCACCATAATCATTATTCAGATTTATATATAAGAAATAAATCTTTTTAAAAGGAAATAAATGAATTACTATTTTTAGGTGTTTTGGTATTGAAAATGGTTTTTGAAATTGATTGAGTATTTCAATATCTTGAGACGATTTCATGTGATTGAAAATGAAATTTTGATATTTCCAATATTCTATGTGTTGTGATTATATAATGGTACTTGGAAATTTGACGGGTGGTTACGTGATAAACCAATGACGTACAGTTATGTGACAAAAAAAATTATAGGTGGTTTCGTGATAAGTGAAGGATTTTTGGTGACATTATAACCCCCAACACATTGGGTATCGAAATCAGCCGTATGGCAATTCCATTTTGTGATATGTATGGAAGTCAATCGTATGGTTGTTCCATTTTAGTATGTTTATGTCCAAATATACCTTTATATTCTATATGTTTCTTTATATGGGATTTATGGTAATATTTTGGTTACAAAATGGGTAAGCAGTGAGCTTGTCTTCAGTGAAGTGTTTTTTCTACTTTTTAAAGGGAAAAGTATTACATTATAATAGTTTTTTCATGGTTTTCATGTTATCCCAAGACTAATAGTTTTATTTCTTTATATATCCCTTATCGAGATTTTTTATTCTTATCCCATGTTTTGAAATGTTTTTTACAAAACAAAAAAGATAATAGAGTCATGTATGGTATTAAGGAAAATTCATGCTGTTTAAAACATGGAACTAAACATGTTTCTTTTCAAAGAGTTTTTGTTTTATGAAAAAAATGGATAGTGAGTATAAGTGTCTACTTATAATATTCAAGTTAAAATGTGTATTTTATGACCTAATTCTCGAAATCCCTAAACCTAAAAAGATCCTCAATGTGAATTATTATCTTAATTCAAGATTATATAATGTTTAAGGTTGGGTCCTTAAATTCTTTATTTGGTTGGAGAACCAGTTTTCTTCTAAAAAACCATATTTATAAAAATGTTTTTAAATTTTTTTTATCCTATACAAAATGATTTATTAAATAAATTTTTATCCTTTTTAATTTAAATAACTTTTATATGGAATATTTTTTCCCTTCTTTGTTCAGGGAACTTTTCTAACATTTTTACCATGAAAAAGAAATGTTCTTTTTACCTTATACGAAATGTATGGATTTACAAACCATAATTCCTTTTAATATTACTTTTCAAGTTTAAATGGTTAATTTTTAAAGAAAATTTTGTTTTGAAAGTAATTTTCAATGAAATGGTTTTCTAAAAGGTTTCTCAAAATAAACAGATATATTCCTCAATAATGATTTTAAAGTTATTCTTCAATTCCATCATTGAAAACAACCCTTATTCATAATCTAATGTGTATATTTCATATTAATATCTTCCTTATTCTTCCCTTTGATGGTTTTTGTATTATTTTTCCAAGGATAGTATTTGAATTCACCTACTTGATCCCTTTGTTAGTCCCTTTGAAATATTTAATTTAGAGAGATCATTGAACATTTAGTCTCCCCTAAATATACATATCATTTATCATGGTTATGATTATTACCTAAATTGTATACTATTCTTATATACGGTGTATACTTGATAGTTATTTGAATAATTAGGAAAATATTGATAAATCCATATATTATACTCCATATAGATATTTGATAATGAACATTGCTAAATCAATTATTCGATATATGAGGAATGCTTTGTATAGGTAAAACATGGATGCGGCCCAATTATAAACATCCCCTAGATTCATTGGTAGTCTCATGGGATGAGTCAGGTGGATATCCTTATATGGGTTTTTACTCGATATACTAAACAATATTATAAATGGTCTTGATGGTAAAGGCACTAGGTACCTAGGAAACATAGCATCCAAGAATTAACCATTTCCCTCATTCAGACTCTGTTACTATATATCCAGGAGATTTTTCTTCAACATATATATAGAAGAATTTATTTTTTAGTTTCTTGATTAAATAGAATGTGTTTTTAGTTTTTTACATTTCCATATTGATTATTCAATATCCATTTATTTTAAATTAAATGTGTTTTTAGTTATTTACATTTGCAGATTGTTTATCTACAACATTCTTAGTTTATTGATTATATGGAATGTTTCTTTAGTTATTACCTTTAAATATTTAGTACTCTCATTGATTTATTATTTCTTCCATTGTACTTACCCTTACTGAGAATTTGATATCACCCTTATTTTTTTCTGTTCCCTAGGTTTCCATGAAGTGCACTAAGAATGATATGAAAGGATAAACTAGATGAAATAATGTTATTATCCTCCAATGAAAAAAATTATGTTTTAATTATTGTATTCAGTTTTAATGTAAGAATCATGTATATATCCAGTTTACTAATACTACTAATTTGTTTGGTCCTTTGGGATGAGATTTACTTGTATCTTATTCCAGTGTAATAGTAGCACAACTTCGGCTCTAGGAATTCTGAGGTTTGGTATCTACAATATTATCTTTCACATAAACATATAGTAAAACTGAGATATATGGAATCTCGTGTAATAAATCGCCTTATATTGTATGCTATTATAGTATGAGATACACCTACTTAAATATACATCCAAAGAGAGGGTGGGGGAGAGAAAGAAGTCATCCATTTGTTCCCTAAACTATGATAGATGTTGGAGAAAACACCATCCAAATATTTTGGGTGTTGCTTGTCTTGTCGACATGGTGAGGTAGTGTATAAAATCAGAAAGTGTAAATAATATCACACATAAACCACACTAAGTGTGTAAAACCCCTGATTTGAGGTATGTTGTAATTTTATTCTGCATTTCATTACATTTGATCTGGGGGAATATAATCTAGAAGCATTTTAGAGGTGGTAGGTGTAATCTGGAAACAATAATACTTTTATAGTTTGGATCTCAATGATTTAATATAAGAGTAGTGGATGTAGCGTGGAGTGAACTTTATATAGTGTAGGGGCCCATGGATGGAAATTATGAGCCATATTCATTTTCAACATGACTTTTCCATAGAGTAGGACTATAACATAGGATGGTAAAGTGCTGGGATGTGAAGGGGATGAATGCATCGTAATGCTATAAGGAGGAAATTTGGGTTCTTTTTCCAATTTCGTCTCGCATGCGTTGTAATGGATTGGCTACAATGTAGTCTCTTTTTGGAAATTACATGGAACAGGGGAATACACCATATTACCTCTTCTAAATTATAGGATCTACACATTAAATGATGTTGTGGTTCTTGGTTGTAGAGTTGACAAGGTAGACTGTAGTGTGGTCTTCAACATTATGCCATAGTCATCCCTCTTCTAATACTTCTGCATCATTGTATTGGATGATGCACCCTAGTCTTATGTTTCTAGTGTGGGTATAAATTTCCACCAGGTAGTTATTAATTATTTTGGGGGACCCCTCTTCTCCTCAAAACTTAGAGGAATACCTTATGCATTTTCTAGTGATCTTTGATGTTCGAACCCTAATTCCAATGGATCTTCGAGCATTGGATTGTGTAATTTTTTTGGATCTTGATCTTCCTTCTTGTCATGGATCTCCTTGGGTTGTCTTGAATGGAAACATATATTAGTGTTGGTACCTGAATCTATGGGAATTGGAATAGTTATAATGAGATGTTCTTGGGTTTAAAATGAGGGCCAAACATTTTATTTACACAATTCGATGCTTGAACACATCCATAGAGATCCAATATAAGAAGGAAGAGCGAGATCCCAACATTTTATTTACACAATCCAATGCTCAAAGATCCAATGGAATTGGATTTCGAACATAAAAATCACAGGAATATTATTAATGCAAAATGACTAAGGTATTATAGGAATATCCATTTCAAAATTATAATTAAATAGGGGTTTTCTAAAAGCCATAAAATTTTCCCCAACCTTCAAAAAAAATCCAAAATGGATTCCTTCATGAAATCACCGAATAAGACCATACTAGATCCAAGAAGATCTCATTAGGTGATTTTATGAAGGAAACCATTTTGGATGTGTTTGTAAGATTGTGGGAAATTTCCTGGCTTTTGGAAAACCTCTCTTTTCTTATAATTTTAAATTAATGATTATAGAATTATGAATTGGTTTTCATGCAAGAAATGTGTTTTATAAAAATGATTTCAATGGAAGGTTGTTTTTTGGAAAAAGATTTGGCATGGAATTTAGCATGATTGAGTTAGCTGGTGTTCAAATTGGACAAGTATAGTCAGTAGTTCTTTTCACATGGTTGGATGAATTATGGTTATGGAGTACCACCATAAATGGTAACACTAATCTTGAGTGTATGATTGTGTGTATATGGATGTTTCTATGTGTGTGGACATGGGATGGTTTATTCCAAAAGTGAATGGATGGAAGTAATCTAGTTAATGGGCTTCTCATATTGATTTATCTTATGGATTTATATGATCTATTTAACTAATTTTTAATTGTTTTATATAAAATGTGTTGGGGATGTGTTGATCCAACAATTTCATTACTTTATCACTGATTTTAATGCTCCCAAACATCCAAATTTGAGTTACTAATAATTTTTATTTAATGAACAGCAGGTTTATAAATCATTAATTTTAATATGGATGAAGTGTTGTTTCTAAATTATTTTAGAAAATTTGATGAATTATGGATTCACCAATCACAACCCCATGTTTGATAAATGTTTGTATCATGAACCCAAATTTTTTGAAAGAAAAGTTTATTTTGCGAACATTACATTTGGAATAACATTATGTTTGTGATCCCAATGTTTGTAACAAAGCCAATATTTACATATATAACATTTGGATTATCAACCCAACATTTTGAGTCAAATGCATGTTTTATACCATACATAGTGAAACCCAAAGTTTGAATCCATCATCCACAAGATTTAAATTACCAATAATTTCCTTGATTTATATAACAATTTCATCGAACTAAATATCTCTATAAAATACCTTCAAATACTGATTCAAAGTCCATTATTTATTGGATTAAATAGTTCTTATTTCGATGGGAAATTAATGTTATAGTGTGTTTTTAAATTCAAATTTCAATGGAATAATTTTTTTGAATGATTTAGTTTTATCATGTAGATTTTTTGTATCTATTTGACTTGAAGAAAATCAATCTTCATGTTAAATAATTTGAGTGAGAACTTACCAAGGATAAAAAATTGTGTAGTTATCTAAAAAGTTATACATTGGATACATTGTTTTTATCTATTAGGGAATTATGATCGTGGTTATACTACTATATCAATGTTTATATATTTTTTAGTTTATCAATGCTATTTTTCAAGAACTGTTTTTATAGAGATTAATTTTGAATATTATTTTAAAATTAAAATAATTTAATGGTTCTGTAATATTTTTAGGGAAATTTGTGGAAGCTAATGATAGAATTTATTTTGAATATCCGTAGTAGGAGCTACTGTAACTGCTGAATATATATATATATATATATATATGGTAGGTTGAGAATGAGGTAAGAGTATAATGTAAAAATTATTATGAGAATGAAGTGACTCAAAATATTAAATCTTCCATTCATTATTTTGGAGAAGAGATAAAATAATACTATTTTCATTATTATGAAATATTGGGGGAAAGAAGAAGAAGGTCTATGAATCTTTGTTTCCTCCTTTGTTTTTTTAATATAAAAGATGTCTCCACAATTCTAATGATTTTATTTATACATTTATTTAATTATAGAATTTTGTGTGACTTTGAAGATTATTTTGCTGCTAATGTGCATTCTTGAAGATTAAATGCATCTGGTCATTTGATGTAACAACTATGTGTCGAATCCATTTCAACAATATATAGATCATCTATTTCTATTGAAGTGTCATCTGTTTTTACTCAATAAATTAAGAGTTTCATCTTCTTGTACTAATATTTGGATTTTTAGGCCATGTAAAATCCTTACTGTAAGGTGTCAACTATCTACACTCAATTATATAGGTCTCCCGAAAAATGAAATACTTTATGAAAGTCACCAATATCATAGAGTAGAGAATTGGTGGAGTGGAATAGGGGATTTCTATTCCATGAACTACTATATATAACCATGTCATGTTCTTTTCATGATTTATTTTCCTCTTCATTACTCATCTTTAAGAAATAAGGACATGGTCGCTTCATTTTAAGAGGTACATTTGGGTTTTGTCAATATTCTTAAAGCGACACCATTCACCCCCTATTTTTCCTTCATCATCATCATCGAGACACAAAAATTAGAATCAATATATATGATTCACACTATATATTTCCTAATGATCCAGAGTTGAATATACCAATGAAGATGAATTTCAATGGATTATCTTATATAAGGTATATTGACGATATGTGATCCTTATTTTAATGGAGATAATTATGGATGCTAGACATTAATAATGATTATTTATTTAAATAATATTATAATAAGATTTTATTTGTCAGTAGTTAATCCTTATAAAATTTCTAAAGAATAACCAGTGAAGTGGAATACTCTTCAAGAGAATGATAATGATCTAAATTCAAAGGATGAGAATGTTATTATTTGTGTATTATAAACTAATGAATTTAATCAAGTTTATTAGTGACACATCTTATGAAATGTGGAAACCATTGCAGTTTCCTATGAAGGAATTGATAATGTATGTGAATTGAGATACAATACTTCTAAACAGAAATTTTATACATTCAAGAAAAAGCAAGTTCCACGAATTACCAAGATTAATGTGAGATTGAAAGATGTTTCCAAGGATATTTCTACCTTGGGAATTCTATTTAAATAAATAGATCATACATTAAAGGTACATATAGTTTTAATTTATAAATGGAATGGAATATCTTCCACATTAGATAATCCAAATTAGTTAAAATTCTATTGATGAGATAATTGATAATAACATTGATGATGTATGAAGATGATATGAGAGAAGAAGCTAGAAATCATATTTTCCTCAGAAAAAATGTTTTATTCAATATTCCAATTGATGAATTTTTTGATTCATATTCTATTCATTTAGGTTTAATTGATGAGCTATCTGATATTGATAAATTTTTTAGAAAATTGTATAAAAAGAGAAAGTAGAATTTAATGAAAAATATAGATAATGGGGTTAGATGCTACGAATATTAAAAGAAATTCCATTTGAGACTCGACTATCCTTTGATTAAAGCTAAAAATAAATATGATTATAAAAGAAAATGAAATAAATCTATGAAGGCTACTTAATGTGATTCTGAATATTCTAATGATGAATATACTACAGTCTTTGAGGATGAGCATGAAAATAGAAAGGAAAATTTATTTATTATGACTCATGCTGAGGAGGTATAATCATATTTCCCTCATAATTATAATCCCTAAACACATTATTATAGTGAAATCAATAAATAATTTTTTATACTTCAATATGAATTTGAATCCTTAATAAAAGTGAAAAAACTCCAAAAAATCTTATGATGCTATTTTTAATGAAAAAGACACCTTTTAATGCATATTCAAGACTTAAGATATAAGTATTCCAAAAAATATTGTACATTTGATGGAAAAAAATTTAAATAAATATTTTAATAATTTAATACTTTCAAAAAAGATTATAGTATGCTCATCGAGGGATAGAATTATTTAAATAAAATTCTCTGTAAGAGTACAATTAATAATGGAAAGCTAGGTATTGGTATTAATAGAGAAATTCCAAAATTATTTTGGAATTATTTTTTTCCTAGTTCAAAAATAAAAATAATGTCTAATATTAAATGTTTTCATTATTGTATTATTAGAAATTATACTAATTCCTACTACTTTAGAAATCATCATTTTTGTTCTGGAAATCATTTTCATCATTCAAAATCATTATCTAAATCTAAATATATAATTTCAACTCAACATAAACATATTTGGTTACCAAAGTCACAAGTTGTTAAAACATCTAGTAACAAACGTATATGGGTACCAAAAGCCACTTAAATTTGATATTTTTTTGGTTTGAAAAAATTAATTTAAATGTTATATAATTATGAAAATTCTTAAAAAATATGTACATTTCTTATATTTCTATTTATTATTATTTTAAAAGAACAACCAAGTATCAAGTAAATCATTATTTGAAAGGAGAGATCCTTAAAGCTGGATATATTAAAATCTAGGAAATATTTCTCTTCCCAAATTTTAATTTTGACTGCACTAACTGTTTTATATTGATGGATAAATTCTTTAAAATGAGTTATTATATTTCTTCTACATTTGATTATTCTTAATCTTAAAACGTTAAATATTTTCTGACTATATTATTTTATGAGATGAATTAATTATTTGTATTATTTTATTAACATCATAAATTCCATTTAAAATTGTATGTTGGAATGTGTTATTATATTTAACACTAGATTTCTTATAAGAATGTGTTTAATATATTAGAATTTAAATTAATTATATGTGATAAATTAATATATAATTTTATGTGATAAAATGGTCTATTATTAGTATATTAAAATGATGGATATGTACAATCTCTATTTATTTTAGTCAAAAATTTAAACTTGTTATGTGAGTTTCTAAAAAAATTTATGGTTTTTATGATCATAAAAAAGGGATAGATTTTTGTACATGTGTTGACCCAAAAATTTACTGATTTCTCGTTGATTTAGATGCTAAAAAACACACACATTTGAGTTACTGATGAATCTTATTTTAGTGATTTTCAAGTTTATAGTTCTTTATTTTAAATATGGTTGAACAGTTGTTTCTAAATTATACTAGAAATTTTAAAGAAGTCTAGATTCACTGTTAATAACCCCAAATTTGATAAATATTAGGTTTATGAAACCAACTTTGGGAAAGAAATGTTAATTTTGTGAACCTTATGTTTTTTATAACATTATATTTGAGAACCCATCATATTTAACAAAACACAACATTTACATGTATAATGTCTGATCTATCAACCCAACATTTAGAGTCAACTATATGTTTTATACTGTACATAGTGCAACCCAATGTTTTACTCAATTATCTACATGATTTAACTTATAGATTATTTCTATGAATTCTACAATGGTTTTATTGGAGTAAATATCTCATTAAAATCCATTCAAATAATGATTCAAAGGGACTTATTGAATGGATTAAATAGTTTCTATTTATAAGGAATGTTATGATTTTAGTGGGTGGTTAAATTAAAATTTTAAACAGGCTATGTGTTTTGAATGATCACATTTTATCAGGTGGATTTTTTGGATCTATTTTACTTCTTGAAAATCAAGTTTGTTGTTAAATACTTTGAGTTAGATCCTCTAAAATATAACAATGCCTCCAATTTTATGAATATATACACTTTCCAGACATAAATTCTTTGATCATCGTGTTTTTATTTCTATATCACTATTTATCTTTTTTTGCAATTCTTTGAAGATATTTTTTAGAAATATTTTTCATATAGTAAATTTTTAGAGATTATTTTTCAAAATAAAATAATACAATGGTGTTGTGATATTCTTAGAGAAAACTTATGAGGCACTTGACTCAATTTATTTAAATTTAGGGAGGAGGAGGAGTTAATACAATTACTGGATATTTTTATTATATATATATATGGAATATTATGAATTATGAAGGAGTATATCATAAAAATTCTTATGAGAATAAATTGCATCAAAATTTTCATTCTTCCATTCATTATTTTTAAGAAGATGAAGAAGAATTATATATACATTATTATTCACTATTGGGGAAAAGAAGAAGAAGGCATGCATGTCTTTGTTTATTCCATTGGTTCTATTCAATGTAATAAAAGTCCTCATGATATTGATGATATTATTATTGTATTTATTTAATTATATAATCCATCATGACTTCAATGATTATTTTTCTACAACAATAAATTCTTGAAGATTATTAGAATCTGTCAGTTGCTGCTGTAATTGTGTTCTGAAGCTGTTTCAGCAATCTATATTTTATCTCTTTCTACTAAAGTGTCACCTGCTTATACTCAATCATGGTAAAGTTTCATTTTCTAATACTACGTTATGGATATTGAGGCCCTATAAAATCTTTTATATAATGTGTCAATTTCTTTCACTCAATTGTAGAGGTCCCCAAGAAAAAGGACATTCTTAGTGAAAATCACCATGCATGTGGAGTAGAGTATTGCTGGAGTGGATTTGGGTATTTTTTCAAATAAGCACCATACACCACCATTTATGTTATTTTCATTATTTATTTTCCACTAAATCACTCTTCTTTAAGAGATAAGAACATTATCATTTCATTTCAAGAGGATGTTTTTTTATCATTACTTTTGAAAGGACACATTTCAACCCCAACTTGAGTCTTCATCATCTTGATTATGAAAAAACATGTTCTAACCAGTTCTTGTTGTAGTGGCATGTGTTGGGTGGTCTTTGAAGAATACCCACCGAGTTATTACTCACCCAATGCTTTGAAACATTGGTTCATTTGAAGATTTCATTTACCTGGATATATGAAAAGGGAAGATGTCTTATTTTTCTAGTGAGGCATCTTGATATGTTTGGATTTGTGGTAGTGGTGGAGTTTGGATCTTGTTCGGGTGGTACTTCAGATTGTGAATTTGTTATTTTTTGTTCATGATGTATATGGTTTTGTCTATTTTCATCACATATTCAATTGCCACTCTAGTTTTTTTTGTTCTATTGGTTTTATGATCAAGTTGTTTTGGTTATATTCAATCATTATGTAGGATGATTGTATTTTTATATTTTATGCTATCAAGATGTTTTTCTTCTAAACGTAAAATCACCCCCATTATTTCCTTGAGCCCTTGGAATTTATTACTGGCCTTTGGTATCTTAGAGATGTAACCTAAGGTTGGTGGAACTTTATCACTTCTGAAGCCAATAGATTTGGGATAGATTTTATATATGGATCAATATTGGTTAATAAGTCTATATATTGAGATTGGGAGTAAGAAGATAGTAATTTCAAAACTTGAAATGTATACCTTGAAATGTTGTAGCTAATTTTTTTATACCAAATGACATGTTACCAGGGTGTTTAGGTAGAAAAGAGTTCTAATACACTACTAGTAATGTTTTCAACTCGTCATAGTGGTTTTAACCAATGGTTGTTTCACACCATACAATGTTAGTGAGACTTTCTGCTAGGAATACATTGTTCATGCTGTGTTTCACGATTTATAGAAAATGGGTACAATAAATGGTTTTAAAAAAAATTGTTGGATTCTGAAATGAATGGTTAGTCCTTGTTTTTTAAGTATATTTGGAATTTTATAATATTTTTGTTACTATAAAGTGATGATTAAATAGTGTTTTGTTATTGTTATAGAAAATGGAACTAGGTAGATGTCGTAAGAATCATCATGAAGAAGTTACTAAAAATGTGGTTTCACTTGAGTCACAAGTATACCAGAAACAAATCCAAATCATCATCTTGGATTTTTAATCCATAGATATGGTAAATATGAATGATGAATCTTGAATAGTGGACTACTCATTTCAAATTTAGAAATATAATCCACCCATATTTCAAGGTTATTCAAATCCTAAAAGATTATAGGTGTGATTGAACTGGATGAACCAAAATTTTGAATTATAGGGCACATTGGTCAAGATAAAAGTCAATCTAGTAATGTATATGATTGAAGATATTTCATTCCAATTATGAAACATAACTGCTTAAGCTAAATTCGACAAAGGAATTACATGAGAACTCTTTAAAGAGTTTTTATAAAGAAAAATTCTATCCTCACACATTCATGATTGTAAGAACAACTAATTTTATCAGTTTAAAACAAGAGAATCTATTTGTTAAAGAGTATGTGTCTATGTTTATGAATTTATTCATCTTTTTCATGAATGTTACCACTAGTTTGAATTTTAAGGAAAAGATCTTTGAGTCTCAACTATAATTAGATTTTCTATCTCAGATAGTAGTTCTGTGTATTGAGTACAATATATAAATGATAAATAGAGAAACAATGGTGGAAAGATAATTTTTGGGGAATCTAGTTAGATGGAGTATGTTTATCACCATAAAAATATGTGAAACTCAATCTTTGGATATAAGAGGAATAGAGACACCTACTTCAGTAGTGGTGGAGGTCTCAGAATCAGACTATGAGATTGATTAACATTACTCCATGACCCAACATTAAAACTAATGGTTTTCAATATGGATCTACATACCACAAGAATAAAGGATGTAAAACACCACCTGTATATTTTAACAACTGTAATCAGATGGTAAATATTTAACATTATTGTGATAGTTCCATGAAGTATTGTGCAAGATATGTGTCTCATGTTTCTTATATGTCATATACTTAAAAGGGGACAATATAATTAAAATATTTCATATCGTTAGAATATATAATGTTAAGGTGGTTCTAGGGACACCATGAATCATTAGGTTATGAAACATTAGAAAGAATGTAAAAAATAGAGAGGAGCTACTAAATTTACTTTTTGGTGTAGATCAGATGATCAGGGATGACCAATATAGTTGATTGGCAGTGTGAGGCACAATTTTTTTCAATTATACCCTTATTCAATCCTTATTTGGTATGGGTAGGTCTGAATCCTCTATTTCTTATTGGGTGGTTGATCATATGGGTTTACATGTTGGGATGATTCCATTTATTTAGAAACCAAAAACACCACTATGACATTGAGATAATTGATCCTTTAAATGTGTATCATGTCTGATATAACTCGATGGGGCTGAAGTGGTTTGATATTTCACTATTTTGGAAATATATATCTATGATCTGATTTTGGGAATGGATTAGTTAATAATGTTCATGGCCCATATCAACTATAATGCATGGAAATCCAGTTTCACATCTTATTATAGAATTGAGAAACTCTTTAAAGTAGATTCAGAACAAATTCAAGCCGAGCATGACCATTGGTACTAGTGGTTGAGACTATATGTTACTAGTTGGTAGTGGATACATCGGAATATGTGGATGAGATTCAACATAGAGATTTTCCAACCATAGTTAACCAATTTCATGATTTGTTTCCTAATAATTTTATGAGGATTCCACTTCAAAAAGAAGTAGGATTATTGATTGATATCTTAGCATGGATTAGACCTATTTAAATTTCATCTTATAGGTAATGTCACACCATGACCAGGTTTGACGCATGGCTTGCGTGCGACTTATAAAACTATACGAAAAAATGTAGTTCGACTCTTTGGGAGGTTAATGTCGGGTGGCATAGTTCGAGCGCACCTCGCTTGACCGCGCATAGGGCGACATGCGAGCCGTGCGATTTCCCAAATTCTGAAATAAGTAAATAAATTAATTAAACGTAAATTGAAATGAAATGAAGTAATTTTTTTTAATAAAATAGAGTTTGATAGAATAATGTTTAAGAATAAAATAATAATAAGAATATAGTTTTAATATTATTATTGTTATTATTTTGGTTGTTGTATTATTATCATTATTATTATTAGTATTAATATTTATTATTATAATTATTAAGATTTTATAATCATTATTATTTTTATTATTGTAATTATATTATTATTATAAGAAAAAAATATAATGTTTTTATGAGGAGAACCCTAAATCCCGGCTGACCCCCCTTTTTCTTTTTCCATTTCTCTACGTGGGTAGCCGCCCTGGTTTTTCCTCTGCACTACGGCGCTTCCTGCTCGCCGCCCCGCGCTTCGCCTCTACCACCATCACATTCCCCATTTTTGGCCCTCCGTGATCGCCCCCTTGCGCCTCACCTCTCGACCGCCTCCTGCTCACGCCCATGCCCTCCGCTATCGGCTCCCGCTCGGACCTCCCCTCCCTCACAAGCGCTCCACCCTGCTTCTTCCGATATTCACCAAGCCGCCACATAGTAGCCCCCTCCGTTCTCGCCTCCGACTTCCGGACAAGCTGCCTCCGACCCTCGTTTCACACTCCTACAGGTCACCTCTCCCAATCCCACACCCTGCGCTCCAACCTCCATGAACCACATCCCTCGCCAACACCAACTGACCTGCCCACGCACCACCTCTTATCTAGCCGCATCCCTCGCCAGCGATTTCTTACCACTCTCTCTCCCTCCGGTGGTCTTCCAACCACGCAACTCCCCCTTATAGCAGGACTCCCCTTCCGATGATGTTTTCTCTTTTTTCACCCTTGTAATTGCTTCTTTATTTATGGTTTTAGTTTTCCCAAACCCTAGAAATTAAGATTTCAATATTTTTAGGGTTTAATTTCAAAAATTGATGGTCCGATGTTGATGTCTATAGTTGATTTTGTTTCTCGGTAGTGCGGTTGAGGTGCGAACGTCATTTCACACCATTTTCGGGGTGTTTTTCATCGGTTGAGGTGGATTTCCCCTTGCTCAAATCCTTATGATTTTAAATTCACATGTTTCATGTATTTTGATTTGATATTGATAATTAATTGGTTCCTTTAGATGTTGTTTGAAATTTTTTTATAAACTTCTATCTAGTCTATTAAATATTGTATGTGGTGCAGATTATACCTTGGAAATATTATGAGGTGTGCTTGGATTAAAAATGCATTTAAGACATGTGGTGTATTTTTTTTATTAAGTCATGTAATTTGTTAATTTAACCTTGCAATTGGTGCGCGTTCTATTTTGGTGTGTTGCGAGTGCTCATTTAATTACATGTTGGGGTTTTGAATAGGTTCGGTGTATAAAGCCGCGAGTTTCTCTTTAAAATTTGTCTTATAAATTTTAAAGTGGTTTAGTAAATAATATAGGGGGTGTGAGTTGTGTTTTGAAAGCCTTTTGAGGTGGTGTTTGTGTTGTTTGTTTGTTTGAATTGTTTTGTGTCCGTGTTTATGCATTTTAGTTGTGCGGTTGTTGCAGCGTGTCGGCGAGGAAGAACCGTGATATTTCAATCGTCAGCAGATTGCGTGTACTTGTGCGCAAGTGTGAGAGGTATCGCGTCTTCATAAAGGAGCTGCAAGTCGATGTAGGTCCCCCACTACACTTACCAATAAATTTAGAATTTATTAATTGCTTGTTGTTTTATTAATTTTTAATGAATGAATAATAATATAAGATAATTAATTTCTAAATGATTATTTCGTGTAAAAGAACCATTTATTTTATACACTACACATGAAACATTTTCCTGACGAGCAGACACCCAGTATTGAAAGAACGCTCATTTGGACTTTAAACATAATTCATGTAATTTCAAATGTAGTTCTATTTTTAAAGATAAATGATTTATTTTAAACAAGTGTTTGGGGTTTTCTCAAGAAATGATGTCTTTCTTTAAAATATGTGAAGGCCCGTTTGGCACTTTAATAAAATAGATTATTTTGGAAAACCCACTCTGGGGTGATCTTTGGTGTGCGTTGATTGTGTGAGATGTATGTGATGTTTGTGCATCATGAAAGATTAATTTACATTGTGGACGCACCCCCTTTTTATTGCTTGTGTTGACATGGGAATCTGGCATAGTGAGTTAATCTTCTGAGAACGATATCCACACTAGTTTAGATTATGCACTGCCTAGTGGCCCTATAGCAGGGGAATATTGAGTTGTTGCTGCTATGGGGATTGGGCCCCTCGGTTAGGCCATGTAGGGCTATGTCGGGCGTTAGGGCATTATGACGTCATTGAGTTAGAGCGTGTTTTCGGGATGAGTCACATGTATGGTATGTTCTGGATTGTTCACGATCTCCTAGGTTTGACCCATGTTTCATTTAGTGTTTATTTGTGTCTATCGCATTATTGAGAAGTCTAGTTCGGTTTCTGGCTTGTGTGTGCAATTTTTCCCGTTGCCCTTGGCGTGTGTTGTGTGTTATGTGTAGTTTTCCTTTTTGGCTAATAACTAAATATTGGTTTTCTAATTGTTCTCAAATATGTTTTAAAATGCAATGCACCTGTTCCTTTCAAACATAAAAAAATTGATTTTAAATTATAAAGGGCAATGGAATGATACTAGTTTTAGAAATGAAAGTGTGTGGGTGTGAAAACCAATATCTTGTATATTTTGTTCAAACCTAGAATTAATAAATTTCTTTATTAAAAGGTAGTGCATTGGGAATAGTTTGTTGGGAATGCCTACTGAGTTTTAATACTCACGCCTATAGATCTTTTCTTTTTTTATTGTTTGTGCAGGCTACACCTTGGGTGAGTTCGCCTTGGGCGAACTTTGGTCGTGGGTTGGAGAGTGACCAGTGAGGTCACACGGAGATAGTGATTGTCTCTTTCGGTTAGTTTTATTTATTTTTCTCTTGTTTAGTTACATTACTTTGTTTGTTTGTTTTGCGCTACTCTGTTTTATTTCTTCTTCTTTATTTATTTATTTTAACTGGGAAAAATCATTCCCACCGCTTCTGTTGATGCCCTGGCGTTTGTTGCCAGCTTGTGGGGATAGGGAATGCCCCCCGGGCCATGTCGTGGACCAGCTTGGGTGACTGGTTCAGGGTCGTCCTGGGTTGGTTCGTAACAAAATGGTATCAGAGGAGGTCGTATTTTAGTGGACCTCTCTTTTCAGATCACCCTTTGTTTTTTGGGATTTCCGGTAGATGAAGATTAGGACTTTCGGGGATCAAGAGGTAGGTTGTGGGTCGGGGCCTGATCACCACCGCTCGTGACGAGACCTGAGTTACCAGGGGTAGTCCGGGTTTTGAGACTTTTGTCTTTATTTTGGATTGAGGGATGACAATAGAGGGGAATCAGTGTCACGCTGTGACCCCACATGGTGTAGTGACCCATGTGGAACCCAAGTTCCCGATTCAAGGTCCTTTGGTGATATGTTTTACTTGTGGCGTGGCTCACTACCATGTCACTCGGTTGGGCATAAGCACTAGTTACTCATTCCGGTTGTCCATTGTTCGTTGTGCTTTGTCTTGATTTTGGTTGGTTTTAAAGTGTTTTTGGAGATGAAGGTGGTTTTGAATTGAAATGGTTCTTTCTCTAATGGGTTTAAAACTGGTAAAAATGGGTTTTATTTCAATTTTTTTTTGAAATTGGTGAATTGGGTTTTTAAAGAGTAAGTGCTTTGATTTGGAAAATTCTGACTTATGTTTGGATTTGGTACTGGAGTGGAATTTGAAACCCTTGGTATCCCTTAGGATCGTCCACATATGTGTGGGTAAACACATGAAGTGCACATTGATGCATATGTACGGGTGATTTGAATGGAAAAGGGATGAAATATTATGTGGCAGTTCATGGGATGCCAAGGGTGGGATTTTGGAATTTAAGGATTGGCTTGATTTTTCTAAAATAGACTTGAATGAAAAAGTGGTTTCGGGACTTGGTTTTTCTTCCCAGGTGGGTTTTGGTATTTTGAAAAGTGAATTTTTCCTGTGTTTGTGCGTGCTTGATTTATTATTCTCTCACCTTTGTCTTGTTGTGTTTCTTTTGTTTGTGTTTGAGCTTGTTCGGGATTTCAGGCCAGTTGTCTTGGTTCAGGGTGTTTCATTTGATTGATTTTTGGCTTGATGCCAGCTGCGATTTTGTTTTTTTATGTTGTTCCTAATATGCCACCCAGAAATGTCCTCAAAAGTTTTTCATGAGACGTGCCCAATTCTATTTTCTAATGAGTTTTGCTTGTATTTGGAGTCATTTGGGGTTTTTTAGGTGCAATGAAGCGGTTTGAGGGGATAAGAGCATGCCTTCAGGTGGTTGGGAACTCTTGAGTTTGTTAGAGATCTTATTGTCTTGGGTTTAGTGGAGGGTCCAACCTCGGATTAGTGGAGGTGGAATTTTCATCATTCGTGGAGTTGGGATGATGTGGGAGGAGTTAAAGTCTATCTCCATCCAATGGATCATTTCTGAGGAGTTGAAGGAGAAAATAGGTGTGAGCTCGTTCGTAGTTAACAAGGGCAGTGGTTGGTGAAGGCATGTGTCGGCCACTTTAAGGAGTCGACATCTATATCGCAAGTTCTTGGAAAATTCGGCGCCTCTCATCATTCGTAAGTGTTACCCATTTTTCGAGAAGGGTGTATGAGATGAACGTGCCTCTGAAGAAATCCATTTTGTCGGTGTCGACCACTTTTTCGTCAGACTAATTTCTGATGTGCCATCAGTGTTGCCAGTTCGAGCATCCGAAGACATCTTATCTCATCCCTCTGAAGTCCTGCTATTGTGTGAGCATTCGGGTCATTTGGAAATGTTCTGATAGTAGTGTCGTTTGAAGAGGGAGTTCTGATCGGGGGATGCTCGTGTCTGACTGTGAGGCATATGATGCATCAGCCATCAGAGCCCCAACCCCAGGTCTCGAGGTGATGCTCGCGCACAGTCAGGGCGATAGAGGCACGTGAGGCCTTCACTTGGTTCACTGTCTTTCGTCTTGGAATATAGACATTTAGGGTTTTCGTGTCCTTGTTTTCCCGCCGTTGTAAGTTCATCATTTGCGATAATAGTGTGATGAATGTATTCTTTCGTGATCATAGTAGTCGTGTTCTTTTGAATGTGGCCTCTAGAGATGTTTGTTTTTCTTAAAAGCGTATGTGTCCCTTGTGTGGGTTGGTCCTGATTTCATTAGTGATCGTTTGGAGATGTGAGAGTTGAGGGTTTTTTTGACTTGTGCCTATAGTTCTTGGTTTTAGTGGAAGCGTTTTCTCACACATACTAAGGGATTTCACTATTTTGGTGCCCCGATATGCCGAGTGTCCTTGTAGTGGAATTCCGTTTAAGTCCCAGTGGTCCCTCACAACTGAAGTGGAGAAGTCAGTATGTTCGTGTGGGAGTTCCCGCATTAACCACTCCTCAAGTGGGTGTGCGTGAGTTTTAATGTTTCTGTGATTGGTCGAGTTCTTGTGGTGGGGAGAACCTTCTCGTGTTCTCCATTCATTCTATGTCATGGTTTACTCGTGATCGGTCGGGTGTGACTTGTGGAGTGAATCGTCAATATGAGGTTCTTGTCTTTCCTGTTGGCTATGTTTGGGCACGACCTCATGCTTTGACTATATTTTGACTTGGTGACTTTCTGGGGGTAGAAAGGGTCTATGGTAGGGATAATTGTCACACCCTGACCAGGTTTGACGCGCGACTTGCGTGCGACTTATAAAACTGTGCGACAACACGTAGTCCAACTCTTTGGTGGTTAATGTCGGGTGGCATGGTTCGAGCGCACCTCACTCGACCACACATAGGGCGACACGCAAGCCGTGCGATTTCCCAACATCCGAAATAAGAAAATAAATTAATTAAAGGTAATGTGAAATGAAATGAAGTAAAATAATTTTTTTAATAAAATAGAGTTTGATAGAATAATTTTTAAGCATAAAATAATAATAATATTATAGTTTTAATAATAATAATAATAATAATATTTTGGTTGTTTTATTATTATCATTATCATTATTATTATTAAGATTTATTATTATAATTATTTAGAGTTTATTATCATTATTATTTTTATTATTGTAATTATATTATTCTTAGAAGAAAAAAATATATAATTTTTTTATGGGGAGAACCCTAAATCCCGGCTGCCCCCCCTTTTTCCTTTTTCCCTTTCTCTGCGTGAGCATCTGCCCTGGTATTTCCTCTGCACTGTGGAGCTTCCTGCTCACTGCCCCGCGCTTCGCCCCTACCGCCATTGCACTCTCCTTCCTTGCCCCTCCGTGATTTCCCCCACGTGCCTCACCTCTCAACCACATAATGCTCATGCCCATGCCCTCCGTCGTCAGCTCCCGCTCGGACCTCCCCTCCCTCACCAGCGCTCCGCCCTACTTCTCCCTATCTTCACCAGCCCTCCATTTGGTATCCCCCTCCGCGCTCGCCTCTGGATTCCAGCCAAGCCGCCTCGGGCCCTCGTTCCGCACTCCCGCAGGTTGCCTCTCCCAAGCACACGCTCCGCGCTCCGACCTCCACGAACCCGAGCCCTCAGCAACACCACCCGACCTGCCCGCACACCACCTTTTTTCCGGACGAGTCCTCACCAGCACTGTCCGACTTGCCCACACACCACCTCCAATCTGCTCATATCCCTCGCCAGCGCTTTCTGGCCACTCTCTCTCCCTTCAGTGGTCTTCCGGCCACACAACTCCCGCTTCTAGTAGGACTCCCCTTCCGGCGATGTTTTCTCTTCCCCCCCCCTTGTAATGGCTTCTTCATTTATGGTTTTAGTTTTCCCATACCCTATATGTTATGAATTAAATATTTTTTGGCTTTAATTTCAAAAATTGATGGCCTGATGTTGATTTCTATAGTTGATTTTGTTTCTCGCTAGTGTGGTTGAGTTGTAAACGACGTTTCACACTATTTTCGGGGTGTATTTCATCGGTTGAGGTGGGTTTCCCATTTCTCAAATCCTTATGATTTGAAATACAACTGTTTCGTGTATTTTGATTTGTTATTGATAATTAACTGGTCCCTTTCGATGTTATTTGAAATTGTTTTATAAACATCTAGCTATTCTATTAAATATTGTATGTGGTGCAGATTATACCTTGGAAATATTTTGAGGTGCGCTTGGATTAAAAATTCATTTTTGACATGTGGTGTATTTTTTTTATTATGTTGTGTAATTTTTTATTTTAACTTTTCAATTGGTGTGCATTCTGTTTTGGTTTGTTCCGAGTGCTCATTTAATTACTCGGTGGGGTTTTGAATAGGTTGGGTGTCTAAAACCGTGAGTTTCTATTTAAAATTTGTCTTATAAATTTTAAAGTGGTTTAGTAAATACTATAGGTGGTTCGAGTTGTGTTTTGAAAGACTGTCGAGGTGGTGTTTGTGTTGTTTTTTCATTTGAAATGTTTTGTGTCTATGTTTATGCGTTTTTGTTGTGTAGTTTTGCAGCGTGTCGACGAAGAAGACACACAATATTGCGATCGTCAGCAGATTGCGTGTACTTGTGCGCAAGTGTGAGACGTGTCGCGTCTTCGTAACCGAGCTGCAAGTTGAGGTAGGTCCCTCACTGCACTTACCTTTAAATTTAGAATTTGTTAATTGCTTGTTGTTTTATTAATTTTTAATGAATGAGAAATAATATAAGATAATTAATTTCTAAATGATTATTAGGTGTAAAAGAGCCTTTTATTTTATACACGACACATGAATCATTTTCCTGACAAGCGGACCCCTAGTATTGAAAGAATGATCGTTTGGAATTTATACATAATTCATGGAATTTCAAATGTAGTTCTAGTTTTAAAGATAAATGATTTCTTTTGAAAAATTGTTTGGGGTTTTCTCGAGAAATGAGGTCTTTCTTTAACATTTTTCAAGGCCCGTTTGGAACTTTAATAAAATAGATTAATTTGGAAGACCCACTCAGGGGTGATCTTTGGTGTGCGTTGATTGCGTGAGCTGTATGTGATGTTTGTTCATCTTGACTGGTTAATTTACATTGTGGACGCACCCCCTTTTTATTGCTTGTGTTGACATGGGAATCTGGCATAGTGAGTGAATCTTCTGAGAACGATTTTCGCACTAGTTTATATTATGCACAGGCTAGTGGCCCCATAGTAGGGGAATACTGAGTTATTGCTGCTATGGGGATTGGGCCCCTAGGTTAGGCCATGTAGGGCTATTCCAGGCGTTAGAGTGTTATGACATCATCAAGTTAGAGAATTCTTTCGGGATGAGTCACATGTATGGTATGTTATGGATTGTTCACGATCTCCTAGGCTCGACCCATGTTTCATTTAGTGTTTATTTGTTTGTGGCACATGATTGAGAAGTCTAGTTCATTTGCTGGCTCATGTGTGCCATTTTTTCCATTTCCCTTTGGGTGTGTTGTGTGTTATGTATACTTTTACTTTTTGGCTAATAACTAAAGTTTGGTTTTCTAATTTTTCACAATGATGTTTTAAAATGCAATGCACCTGTTCCTTTCAAACATAAAAAAATGATTTTAAATTATAAATGGCAATGGAATGATACTTGTTTTAGAAATGAAAGTGTGTGTGGAAAACCAATATCTTGTATATTTAGTTCCAACATGGAATTAACAAATTTCTTTATTTAAAGTTAGTTCATTGGGAATAGTTTTTTGGGAATGCCTACTGAGTTTTAATACTCACGCATATAGTTATTTTTTGTTTTTAGTGTTTGTGCAGGCTACACCTTGGGTGTGTTCGCCTTGGGCGACATTTGGTCTTGGGTTGGAGAGTGACCCGTGAGGTCACACAGAGATAGTGGTAGTCTCTTTCAGGTAGTTTTATTTTCTTTTTCTCTTGTTTAGTTACTTTACTTTGTTTATTTATTTTGCGCTACTCTGTTTTATTTCTGCTTCTTTATTTCTTTATTTTAACTGGTAGAAATCGTTCCCACCACCTCTTTTGATGCCCTGGCGCTTTTCGCCAGCCTATGGGGATCGGGAACGCCCCTTGGGCCATGTCGAGGACCGGCTCAGGTGACTGGTTTAGGGTCAACCCGAGTTGGTTTGTGACAGGTAAAGACCAATGAAATTGAGGGAATTACAGGTTCACCTAGAATATTTGAAAAGAAAAGTGTTCATTCGACTAGTACATCCTCTTGAGAAGAATCAGTTCTTTTTATAAAGAATGTAGGTCAAACTCTTAGTATTTATATGGATTATCATAAGTTTAAATAAGTTATGATAAATAATTTAAATACTCTTCCATTCAATGATGATTTTTTAATTAATTTAGTGAATACCAATTTCTCTCTAAAATTCAATTCTAATAAGTCTATCACCAACAATGAGTTTGGAAGGAATATATTATGAAGAAAGAATTTTAGTGTCATTTTTGCCTCAATGAATTCATGGTTTTTCCCTTTGGTCTTACAAATGAACCAAAAGTTTTTATGGAATTTTTAAATTGAATCATTCAATGGTATCTATATCTATTTGTTGTGTTGTTCATTAATGATATTCTGGTGAACTCTAGGACAAAAGAGGATTATGTGGAACACTTGAATATAGTGTTGGGAATCATGGTAGAATATCACCTTTATTCTAAGTTTTAAAAATGTGATTTATTAAAATAATAGGTACATTTCAACATTCACATCATTTTTGAAAAATATTTCCCATAGATCATGAGAATATAGAAGCTATTATCTCTTAGAAATCATTGATTATGTTTTTCAAGATACACATCTTACTTGGATTAGTAGAGTAATACTGATGATTCGTTCATGATTTTCACATCTTTCCTCAACAATGACAGCTTTGAAGAGGAAATACATACCTTTACAATGGAATGATGAGTGAACAAAATATTTCTAAGGGCATAATTTTAATCTTACATCAACACCTATCGCTACAATTCTTGTGTTAGGACAAGGGTATGTCGTGTATTGTGATGCATCAAGATCTGGGTTGGGATTTGTTATTATGTAAGGTGATCATGTTGTTACTTATGGCTCATAAAAGTTATGACTACATGATAAAAAGTATTTGAAAAATGATTTATAATTTCATACCATAGTACATTCTTTATAGACCTGGAATCATTGTATTTTTGGTGAAAAATTTATGGTGTTCATGAATCCTAAGCGCTTGAATCACATTTTCTCCCAAATGGATTTGAATCTATGTTAATTCATATGGATGGAATATCTATAATGTTTTGAATTAGACTTTATGTATACAGCATGGAAGGGAATTATGTAGCAAAATACTTAGGTAAGAGGTAATATAATAATTTGGTAAAAGAGGCTTCAGACCAATGAAATGTAATTTAAATTATATCTGATATATATATATATATGATGTGGTGATAAAGGTGATATTTTATTCATATTTCTTTTTTCTATCATTCCTAATTTGGATGATCATGTTAAGACATCCAATCCAGAATGTTTAATCATGAGTTCATTAAATAATAGTGGGGATACTATTGAGGGATGTAAGCTAGATGGGATATATATACGACATTTTGGAGATGTAATTGTGTTCTTCCAACTGATTAGGAGCATCTTCTTTCGTCCTATATCCATTCAATATGGGTTTTTCATTTGGGAATCCAAAATATTTATAATGTTCCTAGACAATATTTTTTTGGGATTTTATGCACAGGATTTTGGTAGAATATTGTCTCATGATGCCTCACCATTCAACAGGTCAGGATGGAGAACCAATATACAATGGGTATGTTATATTCTTTACTAATTCCCATGTGGAAATGGAGGATAATAACATTAAATTTTATGACAGTTCTACAAATAGTGGATTAAAAACCAGATGACATATGGGTGATTATAGATTGAATAATGAAATAGACTCACTTCATCTCTATTTTTGAATCCAATATGAAGGGAGATTTATCATAAATCAAAATTAGAAAATTTTTAAAGATATATATAATTCCTGTTTCAATTATGTCTGATAGAGACCCCAAGTTCATATCTCAGTTTTGGAAGTCCATACACCAAGCCCAAGGAACCCAGTTGACAATGAGCAAAGATTATCATCCTAAAATGGATGGAAAATACAAAAGAATGATCAAAATGATGCGAGGTGTGATGATAGATTGTGTGATTGACTTTGGAGGATCATGGGAGGATCACATACCATTAAATAGTTCTCATACAATAACATTTATCAGGTCTTGGTATATATGGATCCATTCGAATAATTGTATGATCGTCCATGTAATTCACCACATTGTTTAGTGGAAGTTAGTGACACATCACTTATCATGCCTAGCCTAGTTCATGAGACAATATAGAATATTTAGATGATAGAGAAGAGAATTAAAATAGCTCAGAGTTGTTATAAATCATATTTACATAATTTTTGATGATCTTTATCATTTTTTGTGGTTAATCGTGTTTTATTGAGAATATATCCAAGGTGAGGGTATCATCATTTTGGAAAAGATGTCATATTGTCTCCTCAGAACATTGTACCTTTTGAGATACTTGAATAGGTGGGTGTTGTGTCTTATCAATTGGATATACCACTAAGGCTCAATTCTATACACAACTTGTTTTATGTATCCCAATTATAGGCATACCATCTTGACCATGAACATGAGTTTTGATGAGACCATATTTATATTGAACTATATTATATGTTTATTTGTGTGCTATTATAGATTTTGGATTGGTAATAGATGATCTTGAATGGTCAAAGCATCAATTTAGTGCCGGTTTTATGGAAACATGGTCAATTTCATGAAGAAATGTGGGAACGTGAAAAAGTAAATATTAGAGCAGTAGCCTCAGCTCTTCCAAAATAAATTTCAGCCTTCCACTTTCTAAGGAAAAAAATTCCAATAGTGGGGATATTGTAGTAGACCCAATTTGATGTACACTATGATTTTATTCCTTGTTTTTTTTACATTTGAGTCATGGGATAATTTTCTAAAAGATGTTTAAATGAGGCATTTGTAATATGGAAATAACAAAAACATTTGGTGTGGAGATATATATTGCACTGTAGGAGTGGTGGATATGGCATGGAGCAAACTAGATATGGAGTAGGGGACAAGGGATGGAAATTAAAATCTACATCCATTTTTAGTATGGTTGCACCGTGGAAAAGGGTTGTTGTGTATGCTAGTCAAGCACTGCGGTGTGGAGGGGATGGCTATGCCACAGTTCCCCTAGAAGAAAATTTGGATGGTTCTACTAATTTGGGAACCCCTGAACCATAATGGGATGTCTATAAAGTAGGTTCCTTTTGCATATTCCTTAGTATAGGAGGGCTTCACTATAGTACCTATTGTAAATTACAATATTACACTACATACTAAATCATGGTTCTCAAATTAAAATTTGACAAGAAGGCTACGATGTTGTCTTCAGCATTATACCACAGTCTACCCGGTTTCAGCTGTTCTATGTTATAGAGTAAGATGTTGAACAATGGTTTTATGTTTTCAGTGTGGTTATAAATTAACACTGGAAATTTTTATTTCATTTTGGTGACTTCTATTCTCTTCTCAACTTCTAGAGACACCGAAGGCATTTTTCAGTGATATTCTATCTACAAACTCGGATTCCAATAGATCTTTGACATTGTATTGTGAAAATATAAGGTTATGATCTCATTCTTCTTTATTATCATATATATCCTTGTGTTGTCTTGAATTGAACCATAAATCAGTGTTGGAACCCATATATATGGTAATTGGATGACTTATGACAAGATATTACTATGTTTTAATAGTGCAATTGAAGGAAGAGTTGAGATTAATAGTCTTTTCTTAGATATTTTGTGTCAATCAGTCGAATTTGAGGTAGGTGGATTCTATCTCATCTCCACTGTTCTAGGAATTGAAGTATTTGTTTTCTTAAATGTATTTCATTGATTTTATATGGTCGAATTGGGTGATTTCATGAATGAAACTATTTTGGATGTGTTTTGGAGATTATGAAAAATTGCATGGCTTTTGGAAAACCCCAATGTACTTATAATTTTCAAATGTTGATTTTATAATTAAGAAATAGTTTTGATGCAATAAATGATTTTGATAAAAAAATTCAAATGACGGTAGTTTTTTGGAAAATAATTTTCCATAGAATTTATCATGATTGGGTTGGTGTGTATTAAAATGTGAGGGGTATGGTCGGAAGTGAAACTATCAGGTTTGGATAGATTATGGTTGTGGAGTACCACCATCTATGGTAACACCATGATTGAGAGTATTGTTTTTGTGTACATGGATGGGTGTGTGTGTGTGTGTAAATATGAGAAAGGTTATGCTAAATGTGAATGGATGAAAGTAAAAATATTTATGGTTTTTTGACATAGATTTATCTTATGGTTTTATATGAACTGTTTAACTACTTTTCAATAGTTTCATATAAAATTTTCTAACTAGTTATTTTCCTAGTGGAGTGTGTTGGGAAGTATTTATATAATTAATACTAAGTTACTAATCTCCCCCGACTTGGGAAATATGTTCTATTTTCAGATTTCATCTAACAGGATATAGGGAAATTGAATATTTATTGTTTCCCTAGCTAGGAATATTGATACATTGGTATTTTTGGTGGTTTTGGAGTTTAGATAATATTAAGATGCTAATTGGGATTATGACTTTGTTGTATTTTGGCCCTGATGTCTTTAGTTTTGATAGTAGTTTTACCAAGTTCCATTATCACTCTCACTCTATAGATCTATTGGTTTTATGTTTTGGTTATTTTTGAAATATGCATGCATCATGTGGAATTATTTGATGTTTATATTTTATTCTATCAATATGTTTTTTCTAAATAAAAAAATGTCCCGTATTGTTTCTTTAAGCCCTTTGTATTTACTATCGGGTGTAGAATCATGGGGATTTCACCTATGGTTAGTGTGACAATATCTCTTATAAAGATAATTATTTGGGGATGGATATTATAAATGGAAACTATGCTACCTTGGAACCATCTACTTTATTCATCGCACATGAACCCCCAACATCCACTAATATGAACTATATATCAAACAAGCACACAAGAACCAATATATTTATTTATTAATTAAATCATCCATTAATTAATATCATTTCAACATTAAAATTTTAATATTCTTAAGAAAAATTATTATAACACTATTAATTATATGGATTATTTTATTAATAATTTCATCGCTATTAACTACATAATAGATTCTATATTTAAACCCATGATTCTTAGATCATTCTGTTCAACCATCCCATGGTTTCTATTAATTAATATTTTTTTAACTTAACAACTAATAAAAAAACCCCAACACATGGGTGAATTATTTATACATTTAGCATTCATAAATTATCCGGGATGTCGAGGAATCTACCCAAGTTACCACTAAATGAAGCATTCATTATGCATAGTATCAAAATACGTCCCACAATTAGAAAATGATCATGTGAATAACATCTGGCCAAAATTTCATTCAATAATAATCAATAAAGAAGTAATAATTGATGAGCATGAATCACTATAAACTTGTCTGAAACTATAATTTTCTGGTCATAAGGATTATCTATTGATTCCCCAACCCAAATCACCATAGGAACTCAGGCACACGTCCTTGAACATTAGAGGTCGTCGACTAGCATTGAGGGTCTATATAGGTATCATGGGGATGTTATATCCCATATACTAGTGTGAATAGTATAAAAACAAAATAAAAAATCATCATCCAATACTATATAAAGAAAGTGAAATAAATAAATATAAACACGACAAATAATAAACGAAATGCAATAAATATCTGAACAATAATGCCATACATCATCTAATAGGCCACTAGGCCGGTCACATATACATATCCATACAAAAGAAATAAAACACACTGGATCTATGAATATATCGATCCTCATATCATATCATCTCAATTTTTGACCACATCTAATCCATTTTCTTGATCATTCTATATGGGGCCTCAACCCATACTCGTGCCTGCAATAACCATGCGAGAGCTTCTTGGGTACCCATGTGAAATAGTGTCCCAAACATAGTGTGAGTAAAAAACTCAATAGCTCACCACAAATATAGTACCATATCAACCAGTATATATATTGATTGTTTATGAGGCATGAACAATACAAAAAAGAAAAACTACTAAACAATAAATAAATTATCCCAACAATAAATGCTTTGAATTAATGGTAGAATATCTATGAGAATGTTTTGTGGACCGTGACAACCCATGTACCATGTCCATACCATTTTTTATCCTTAGTCCTCAATCGACCATAACATATTTATCTAGCATTAGGGTGTCTCTAAGCATGTAATGATATCATGTAAACCATATAAATACTAGATCATGGTGTAACCTAGGAATCCATCATATTATGGATCATCTGAACTACAAATCATCATGAATAACTCAAATATGGAATCTCGTGTTTAGAGAATGTCTCTAAACTCTAGGTTTAAATAATTGATTGAGGCTGAATACTTGGAATCATGGAAAAACAAAGAATAAATCCCACCCCCCCAACTCACCATGTCATATGAACAGATCCTAAGCATCCTAGAAATCCAAATCAATAACAAGTGATACCATCAGGATCAACTGTCTAGACCCCAGGGACAATTAATGCATCTTAATATAATAAAAATAAAAATAAAAATAATCCCTCATGTCTACATGTTTATATCCTAGTCCTGATAGGCATCCTGGGGACCCACGGAGTCTAAGGCATCATATATAGACTTGTGGTTGAATTCTGGTGTCCTGAGTATTCTTCTTGTGGATCAACATCCTGATCCAAGGATACACACTAGTAATCCATAATGACATCAACACATCCAGGACATATCACACAGTACCACATAAGGTCCAAGGATCTATCCTAGGAAGCACCTCTAGTAATCCACCATATTGCTATCAAATCATTCCCATATTACCGGTTCTAGGAAACACATATGACCACAATAGTTTCATCCACAATAAATACAATAAGAAATAAAATAATTTAAAGGGTTGGATGAACACATAAAATCAACACTATAATTCATAGACCCACAGTTTACATGTTTAGTTAAGGTTCTATGCTGACACCCACTACAATCTCTACCCAGGCTATATACTCCTTCTTAGGTTTGGTCTATCAATGAGGTACCCACTAGGTTACCCTAAGTCATAGTACAATAGAGGCACCCTCACATGGGTCCTCGGTCTTTTTCTAGGACTCAGGCCAACACTCTGTTCCCCAAGAATACCACATCCATTTAAATCATCTTCAAGAAAGTGAAACCTCACCAAATAAACAAGGTATGTCATATCAGTTATAATCAAGAGATGGAACACAACCACTCTTATCCCTTTAGGGTCCACTTGGCCAGCTCACTCACCCAAACCAAATTAATCATAATTTAAATAAGGAGTATCGCATGGGATGTAGGTATCAAATCTAACCTAATCCTTGTTCATGTCCTCGATCATCGATGTTCAAGGCCACTAGATAGATCACAAGGTCTTGTCATGGTCCTTGAATCATTATAAGTTCCATTGAATCTAATATAATTAGTTAAACAATTCAATTAATACACGTCTAGGTATTCCATTTATCTTAGCCTATTAATTTTTTTTAAAATTTCAACACCCTTATGGGAGATAGCACATGTCACAAAAAATAAAAAATAAACATGAATTATACCATAGGGTGTGTACGTGAGACTACCTACCACATTTGATGTTTTTCCATTTATTCAATGTGATGAATGTTCTATCGAGGACCACTGATGTCCATCCTACCTCATGCATGATCAAATGATACCATATAATCATCTTGAGATACTAATTCAATTTAATACCCAATAATTAATTAGTTATAAAATTTAAAAAATAATTAATTATTTCAAAACCATCTTGGAATAATGTCATAAAATGCACCAAAATCCATCACTGCATCGAAACCAGAACTAATGGAACCCCAAGGGTCGGTCCCACATCTCCAAACCTACATCTACTGAAATCACCAAAAAAATATTCTAAATAAATTAGTAATTAAATTTAAATTAATAGGAAAACCATAATTAAATATGCAGTGTTGCATTCCTTTAAAAGAACAATGATTAGTAGTAGGAGGATGTGGTCTTAGGAAATTCTCTAGTAAGGCAACAAGAAGGTCAGAAAGGATTCAAGTGATTTCACTATTATAAAAGAATGTAATTGAATATAACTATACCCAAAAATTTTGGAATTTCTTTTAAAGAGGAAGTAGATAGAGCATTGGATGGTTACGATCCTATACCTTGAATCACCATAAAAATTGACTCCAAAAAACCACATAACCTTGGGGGAAGAAGGGAAGGAGGAAAGGAGGGGGAAGCTGACTATAAAAGAGAAAAAAGAAGAAAATAAGGGGGATTACCATCTTAATATAGGTGGGGAGACTATAATCCCCCCCCCCCTAAATAGACCATCATCTACCTGGTGTCTCATTGCAGTGGCTGCTGCCATTTCCAGAAACCATGGACGAACTGTTGGTGCTGCTGCAAATTTGGCTGTAGCATCCACCTTCCCTCTCCTGAGGCTTCTATGAGTGATTTCGATGACTCACGAACCTCCATCCACATATAAACCGTACTTTAAAGGTTTTAATGTTATCAAAACTGATTCGGAATACCAATTCATAAAATAACCTGACCATTAATTGGAAATTTTCATATTCCTATAATTTTCTATGCCCATACAAACACAGAATCTTAAAATCTCACCACCATAAAAATTTTCATCCTAGAGAAGTCTAAATTTTCATAAACCCACATAAATTAAACTATATCAATCATCCATTCACCATAAAATGACAATATTCAAACTCTAAACTCCAAACACCATTCTAAAGCACGACCTCAAAATTCAAGGCGCTTAAGCCTTCAAACACTGAGCTGATGCACATAAACATTTCATAACATTAGTATGAAACATAATCAATCATGTAAAACTTGAGAAATGAATTTCCATAATCAAACTCAATATCAGGTTTGCGGTTCTCCCCACCATAATTGTTAGATCATAACTTCCAATTCCAAGCCACGATGCTCTTGTAATTAGCATCGACTATCAAAAATATGTACCCATGATCTAACTAGGTGCCCAGGGTGGTTCCCAAATCACTGAACCAGCAAATATATAAGAAAAATAGTCAAAAAATGATAGCACCCTTTATAATAATGCTTTAAAAAAATTCATGAGCCTCCTTCACCGAATCATAACATGAGTACATTGAATTTTCCTTGGAAAGCCCCAAAAAATGCCTGAAATAACCCATCACAACCAAAATGACATACCCTATGTAATATTCAGATCACCGAACTCCATCTCACAAAAAAAAACAACTGTCAAACATCCTCTATCTAGACATTCATATAAATGCTTCATCCCCTCTGCTAAGGTTTTACTCATACACCTGATCATGATTCCCTTAATCCCAAAGGCCTCCTTTGATCATGAAAGAACATTCACCCAATATTATACCAAAATTTTAGTGATTTTTCTGGGTTAAACTATCAAACATCCATTTAAAACAACATTACATACTTCTAGAACCGATGCACCACAAACCCATTCATGTTTGAACCACCGTCAACCATCATATCATTCCATGAGAAATCTTGATGTACTCAGATTCATTTACTCATATGAATCAAAACGAACCAGTGACCACCCAACGATTAGTCCCAATACATATATGATCCATTCTCGCATGACAGACATCACATGTGAATTCTACATCACACACCCGACCAAAAGACTCACCTCATACCACTCCTTGTGTGTAATTTCTAATCAGGCTAACTTCGCACCACTAGTTTTCCACCCCTTGAGCCACACTCATTTTTTCTCAAGATTCACCTAACTAAAACCCATATCAACCATACCATTGTACCTGATCCATTTCCATTATATTCTATTTTATATAGGAATATTTTTAAATTTCCCCAAACCATAGCTCATATTGATCGTATAGATCACATCGGAACTCATGAGTCCTCATCTCACACACCAATTGTTGACTGATTTTCAATTTAAATGGGAACATTGAAAAAATGGAACATACCATTCCCATAATATCCAATGTAGTGGGTGGACAATCCCATACCACTTAATACACCACCCAAATCAGATTCCCATAGATTTTACACCTCCAAATTGAGTTTACCATGCACCACATCATTAATGAATTAATTGGTCCTACCCTAAAAAACATGCTTCAATTTTCAAATCACTTATGATTCATCATGATTTAAGGGAAACCCTATCTATATCACATGCGTGATGGTGTCCCTATTCATCTATCCCAACATGAACATACTACGCTTCTAACCACCTCTAAAGGTACCTCAAACATCATCCACTCTCAGGTGTTACCCTCACTCATACCAATTAATGAATTACTATGTTATGAGTCATATGTCAAGGGTCACTAGGGTCTCCCTCAAATCCCCACAAAACAGTTCTCAAGAGTGGACATATCTCACAAAAAATCCATATTATTCTCTTATAAACCACCCATCAGTATTCCATAAAACTCACTTTATGGTCTCATACAACATAATTTGGCACCACATGACATACTATAAACCTACAAGAGAAACAATTATCACCTATCATCCCCACATGAGACTTCCCCCAGAGAATCATTAATCACTAGCCAGGACCGTATTAATTCATAAAAAACATCATTCAAGATGAAATGTTTTCATCGAATCATATTTACCTGGATCAATTATATATAATTCGATCCAATTCTATATAGGAATATAATATAGGTTGTTATTGGAACTTTAAATAACTCAACCTATGGAAAATTCACTCCTAAGGGGTTCGTCTCTAAGAAATTAAATTCCTTTACCATGAAATCAGGGAACCTACTCATCCCTTGATGAAGGGACTATATCACCATCACCATCATCTACCACCCCACAATTGTATCCATAAGACCTTACACTAGAATAAAACATATGTACGAAAGATGAACCAACCGATTAAAATTATACTATGATCTTATATACGAAAAAATTGTTTGAGAAATTTTTAATCCATTAAATAGGAAATACTCATATGTTAATGAAAATAGTCACAATAGTAGGCCTATATCATATGGATCTTAAGTGAATGATATGATGCATGAAATGCCTCTTTCTTATGTAAGCTAAGTGTAAAAATCTAATAACGAATCTTTTTCCAATGATCCAGGGTCGTGAAATAAATTAACTCATATGTAATAATATTGAATTTTAATGTACATAAAACTAAATGAAAATCAAAATATGCATAACAATTCCAGGTGGGAGAATTAATCCCATACGCATGGTATGTTGTACTTCCTCTAGAACATGTCATTGCCATGAACCAAAATGTGTTCATTCACCAGATCCAACACATTCTAATATATGTTATCTATTAAATCCAAAAACTTTAATAAAAAATGGATACAAGGGATTTTATAACACTTTTTAGTGTCCCGGTCTAAAGTCCACTTAATTAGTACCCTATCCCACTTCACCCCAAGACCTCAGGCACACCTCCCCAAATGCTAGAGGCTACCTACTAGCAACCATGAAATAACATGGTTTTATGGGGAGGATACACCCCTTGTACTAGAGTGTATGATATAAAAATAAAATAACAAAAAATAAACCATCATGATAAGATTAAATTTTAATAAATAAATATAAAGAAGAAAAATTATAATTGAAATGAAATAAAGGCCTAAAACCATTTCATACATCAGTCAACTTCCCATTAAGCTAACCTCACATAAAAACCCAAAATAAATAAATAAAATATACTGGATACATGACTACATTAAGCCTCATCTCATTCTGATATCTGAACTCATCTAAGATTTCTTCTTGATCATGATATCTAGGGACTCATCCTAAACCTATTACTATAATAATCATTTGAGAGCAGCTTGGGTACCCATGTCCAACAATAGCCTAAGTAGGGTATGAGTAAAAACATAAAAAGGGAACCACCAATGTGGTCCCTTAACAATTGAAATATTTAGTGTTATTTTCATGTTCCATGATCAATATAAATAGAAAAACTACTGAAAAAAATAAAATAAACAAATAATACCTTCTTTAGTCTAATGTCAGAATATCTCTAAGCACGTCACATGGACTATGCCAACACATGTACCATATATATACCATTTTTGATCCATAGGTCCATAATACTAATCAACAATTTCTTCTTAGGCCAGTTCTAGGGTATCATTGAGCACATCATGATATCATTTCAACTATATAAATAACATATCCTAATGTAACCGAGAAATACATCATATTTAAGATCAACTAGCCAAAAAATCATCATGACTAGATCAATTTACAAATCATAGTAATCCTAAGAATCTCTCCAAAATCTAGTTATAAATAATTTATTGAGCTAAATTCTTGAAAAATCAATGAATAAATATACACCCCCAAATCACTAGGTCAAATGACAAGATCCTAGGCATCCAAAGAATCTCAATCTAGAACAAGTGATACCATAATGATTGACTAGATGGATCCCAAAAATAACCTAGGCACATCATAATAATTAAAATTAAAATAAAATATTCCCCTAATCCTAAATGGCTAGATCCATTCTAGGATAGGAATCTTAGGAAATCATGGAATCAAGGGCGTACTATATAGACCTAATGGTTAATCCCAACAAATCATCTATTATTCACATGTCTGAATAGTTAAATCATTTGATACATACTGAGAATCCACAAGGATGTCAACATATAGAAGCCATATCACAAAAACTACCTAATACACAATAATATATCCCAAGAATCACTTATGGGAATCCAACATACCTTCATCACATCTGGACAAGAGGTTGGGTTCTAGGAAGCACGTTTAGGTACCATAACTGCATCTATAATAAATAAATGAAGGCATAAAAGGAAGTCAATGGTTGGTCAAATGCCTAAAACCATCACTGAAATTCATAGCGTCGTAATCTACATGTTTATTAGGGGTTCTAAGGTGGTACTCACTACCATCTATACCATGTCCATACACTCTATCATAGGGTTTTCCAGTCAATATGGTGACCATTGGGGCCCCTAGGTCAAAATATAACATATGGACCCTCGCATGTGTCCTCAGTCTCAATCCATGTATTAGGTCAATAATCATTACCTTGGGGACTCTATGTCCATCAAACCAATTATCATGATAGTGTAACCTCACATTCCATGCACGGTATGTAACATTTAAAATACTCAAGAGATGAAAAATACCTACTCTCAGTACACATGGTTCCACTAGGCCAGTTCACTCACCCAACCCCATTCATCCTAATTTAAATAAGTAGAACCTGTCAGGATTCTTGTACCACATGTAATGCTCCGACCCTTTTTACCCAGCATTTTTAAATTATTACATAACATTTGTATGACCAAAAGTGATCAAATCTATAAACACCGATTAGTTTAGTAGCCTTGGATGTACTAGATAGATACATATGTTTTACTTTACATCATGAAATAAAAACAACAACAACATTATTTCCACTTTTTAATAAAATTATATCCCTTATCCTATCCCTGTAGGTCAACCATAAAATACTTATTCACATCCTGGAAAAAATAAAACATAGAAAGATGTGAGCTCAGATGCTCAATAAGGATAACAATATAGTGTAAACTTTCTTAATAAGCATAATAATTTAAGGCAATGCAAAAGACTAAAACACAAGCCTTTTAAATTTAAAACATCAGCATAATATGGAAAATATAAATTAAATTATTACATTTACTTATTCACATGGATATTATAATAGTTTAATAATCACATTCAATATCAAAAACCAATTTCATAATCATGGAATGCATAATGTCAGACTTCATAACCACATAGTCAAGGCCTCATGCCAAGACTACAAATAAGATTTTGTCAAGGCTTTGTTCCCAGAAACTAGTTTTCCTCATGGGACCTACTGATGCATCGAGGAGCTATAAAAGGCTCTACACATCACTTACTAAGTCCAATGCATTACTCTTATGAAAATGTTGAAACATAACATAAATATTCGTATTAAAACGACCATACAAAATGTTAATATTTTAACTATAAAACATGAATGGTGTAAAAATAACACATCTATAGTCAATAATATCACAAAACCTTCAATAAAATATGGAATATATGTATCATAATAAATCAACTTCAAAAAAGTCTATAATCTTTCAAAGGATGTTGGCATAGATAAAATCAAAAAAATTTGAGAGAAATATCTCTTTATATATTGAAATAATTTAAATGTCACATAATTATAAAAGGAAAAATTTATTTAGAAAATATTCTTGAATGCTTGTAAGGGAATCTTAGAAGGTGTTATAATGGCATAAAAAATCCACCCTCTCTGTATAAGTTAAAAAACATTCTTTCCTTAATCCGTCGAAAATGTCATAAAGTAGCTTGTTTGGAAAATGATGGAAAGATTCCTTCCAAAACATTTTATAAAAAGTCAACAAAGGGTATAAATGACTTTATCCCATATTGTAGGAAATAGAATTTTATTTTAAATAAATTTTAAAGAAACACATATGTGGATGATAAAGAAATCCCAGTAGATACTTACGTATAAACAACCTTGGATAAATAAAGAGATTGTAAAATTTACCCTTACCTATTAATTTTCCTTGATTGAGGGTATGTTAAACTCTTGTATATTAGTTAAATAATTGTGATTATATTATAAAGGACCCATATACATAAATATAATATCATATATAATATTTTAATATTTCATTGTTAATAATACTTCAGTAGTATCATTGTTTCAGGTGTTAACTGATTCACTTTTTTTTATTTGTTTTGTTACGTAAGACATGTTTGTTATGGATAGAATATATTCGATTCATATTCATAATGATATTATGTTCTCAAAAAAAAATTTTAATCATACAATGATATTTATTACTGAATGGTTACGATGGGGAATAAATCTCATCGCGTTCGTGGAGATGGTAATCCGTACATACACACGACAAAAAATATCATTAGATTGATGGTGAAATCATATGTAATTGGATGGTATAACATACATAAAGAATAATTAAAATGTTATATTTATTATTTACATCAGTTATACACATTATTATACCCATCTGAATTGTAATGTGTTTAATAACAAACTAGACCACGACGTGGAGACAGTAAGCAGTACATACACATGTATGTTGACTTTTTCATTCACAGAATGAATAGAATAATGAATATGGTTGTTCCATATTTATAATAAAATCACAATATTTATATGTTACTGGATTTATTATTTTCTTATTGAAATAACAATGAAAGTGGAAGTGGAAGAAGGAAATAACTTCGAAAGAGTTGATGAAATTATTACATCTTCTTCTGGTGTTTAATTTTGAGTTGATCAAAATAGCTCTTTAGGTTGTATTTCTGATCAAAGTAAGGCCTCTAGGTAGAAGTTATGGTATTTTTTAGGATATTTGAGCAGGTTTTGGCCGAGACAAATGGCTTTGGAAGTGTGATTTTGAGATAAGGGGAAGTACCCTTTTATAAAAGAGGTAAAAGTCACTTTTGGAAAAGTTTTAAATATTATTTTATTATACAATAATATTCGGTTTATAATAGCTAAAAATTATTTATTTCTAGGATAAGGATTTATGGGTTTAAAACCTATCAACAAATATGTTTTAGATATTTTTATGTCACCATATTAACCATATCTTTTAGATTTAAATCTTAGTTAAATATATTAACTTTTACCACGTATTCTTGTATTATTATAATAAATGGTTAATAAACATACTAAAAAAATCCATGATATACCCAATTATTTAATTATTAATATATCTAACCATACTTAGGTCCTTTTTCTGAACCTTATATTTTTATGAATATTATATCAATTAATATTATAGTATTTGTTTTAAAAACTCAATTATGTCAATTTTGACACTATTTGGTATTTGGTTTTTGTGGATGTCATAAAAGCTTTATAAAATTAAAAAAATGTATTAAATTAAAACTAACATGTCATATAAACCATGAAAACTATTTCAATTCCTAAAAATTCTGAATTAACATTAATTTGGATATTTATAATATCAATTTTTTAATCATTCAAAAATAAGGTAATTACTGCATCATCATTGTGTAATAAATAAATTTATATATTTAGTGTGTAAAAATTATAAATAAAATAAAATTATGTTTGAAATCTTTTTATGGTTATAATTAATATTTATAGTCAAATTTATCTTATGTATAACCCTATATAAGAAATGGTTTAGTTATTAAATATTGAATTTAACTCTCTAAACTATTCTTTAAATAAAATAATAATAAATGTCCAAATCTAATCCAAGTGGACCAAAATGATCATATTTTATTAATAAGGATGATTTTGGTCAAAATCCACTTATCAAATAGAATTAGGGCATGTGTTAGTGTAACTATGATATAGTTTTTACCTTTAGTTATTCTATTTACTTTTAACCGTGGCAAATAAAAGTAAAAATATACGATTCCCAAAAAATTATTTTCATATTATTGAACAAAATTTTACATACTGATATCAATTTTGTTTCTTATATTTTTTAAATTTAATTCCCATAAGCGATAGGATTATGTTTTATGTAAATTTGCTAATGTGCCTAGAAGGTGGGTAAAAGACGTTAAAAAATTTATTAAAATATTATACATCTAATTTTATTATAAAATGACTCTAATGAATTAATTTGAACTAATATAGGTATTACGTATATATTTTTACATAAAATAAATTTAAATAAAATAAATAATTATTTAAAAAAAAGTCTGGTTTTAAACAATAACTCAGTGGTTTTTACTATTTATCAAAAATTAAATGTTTTTAGAAAAATACCAAAAATTAACCCTAAGATAATTATGATATTCCGAATCCAAAAATTATGTCACTTTTAGCATATTAAAAACATAGAATTATCATTAATTAATTTAAAATTAATTTCCCTTGTCAAAACCGGAAAGCGGGTTTTTGAGAAGTAAAAACTATCAAAAGATTGATATGTGTTTATGTCCAGTTTAAAGGTGAAATTACTATAAATGACCCACATTAGATTAAATGATAAAAATATAATATAATTATAAATCAAAACCATTCAAATGCACAATTTAACACTATAAATTATTTTGATTAAAAATGTTGTTTTCAATTAAACTTTAGTATCTTTCACTATTTATAAAAATATGAAAGTTAATAGAAAAATACCAGGAATTTATCGAATTTAAATTTTTATGTACTGCATTTAAAGAAGATTTTAATTTCATCAAATTCAATATATTAAATTTGAAAATATTTGATTTAGAAAGTGTTCTCCATTAAAAGGTTGAGAAACATCATTTTTTGAAAAAAAACTTATTTTTTCTAAAAATTTGATTTTTTTCCTTATATTATGTCTATGAAACACAAAATATGAATGATAAAATTATATGGTATATATATAAAATTCAAAATTTGGTTATTTCTATTAAAAACAGCTTTCTAAATGGCATGTTTGATTGGTGGTGGTGTTCCTGAACTCGGTGTTGCGTACATCACACGCTATTGTATTATTCAAAGAGATATGCACCTTGGAAGCTTGGGGTGTTACATTCATCCCTCTTTCAATAAATTTCATCCTCGCAATTTGAAATTGTTCTTTGTAAATAAAAGGTTAAAAAATATAAAATACATTTTTGGAAAACCCACATTGGAAATAGGGTTAATAAAACATAATCTTAATAAGAGGGAAAGGAAAATGAAAAAGTCATCACCAAATTAGGATTTAAAATAGGATAAAATTGGTGGAAATTATAATTAGAGGAAACATAAAAAAAAATTAGTGAGTGATTGAGGTCATAAATCACAAAGAATTGAATGGAAAATTGCAGGCCTCAAAGTCATATATCTAATATTAATAACGTAAGGTATTATTATAACACATTTTGGGGTATTATATCCTTTACCTAAGGTTTAAGAATTAATTTTTTTCATAGAATAAGAAGGAGAAAAATAGTTGATAAGTAGAGTTCCATACTTTAACTAATTTCTTCCACAAAATCATCTTTCACTCAAAACTATGAGTATTCAAGATGACTTGGTAGCACCTGAAGTGCTACAATACACTTATAGAGAATCACAAAATCAACAATGGATGAAATATATATTTACCTTGTCTTTAGATATTATCCAAAACCAAAATGGTTAGTACAAGATCAGATGATCCCCAAATTGGATAATCTTTTAGAGGAAAAAATACTAATCTTAATCTTTAAAATTAAACCAATAATACCCAATGGTCAATAAATACCATTCAATAAAAAATTGTACTTAAAATACTTCAATATAATCCTAACTAAGATTGAAACCCAAAACTCAGAAGAATTTTATTATGTAGTCTTCGACGTTAAATTGTATCTCCAAATAACATCGACTACTCTTAAAGTCACATACTTAAATTTAATTATCCTAATCACATATTATATAAGATAGGTGTATGTTTTCTTTAAATAACCCAAATGGATATAAATACTCAATAAAAACATTGATTAAAGTCCACCATTACTCCTCAAATGAAATCCCATAGTATTATATTTTCCTTAGGCATATAGTGTTCCCAACAAAGCATACATTGTCCAAAATAACATTTATCACTTAATCACCAAATCATTTTCCTATACTAAGAATATCAATTGGTAAAAAAAGATCCCAAATCAACATATCATTGAACAATAAAATAATTTAACTAAAATGAATTCGTCACACTAACCAGGGACTTCATGTAGTCCAGTGGTATGCGATAAATCCTAATCGCACTCTGGTAGTGGGTTCGATTCCAGCAAATTTGTCCGACGTGACAGGTTGTCACATGGTTTACGTGTTGTCCATTTTCAAAAAATATTTTTTATAACATTCCCAAAATGTGATATATTCCTCAAAATAACCATAACATAATTTAACCAACAATGTTATCTCATACCTTGAATTTTCATGCCAAAAATTAATAACCTTTAATTGCCTGAAATTCAAGGATCATATAAACCTGAATGCTTCTTTATAATTATATCCACAAGATAAACGATAATTCTTAGTCAAATAGAATTTCACATAACAGACTACATGGTTACACATACAAGAGAGTATTCTTCCCAAGAAATCTCATAAACAAAGATCATTAATACTTTTAAAAATTTCACCACCCATTTATTTAAACATAAGTTCTTATTTAACCTAGATGTTAACCTATAGAATAGGGAATTGAATTGGATAATAACAGGGTCCCTTACATTATGGGATAATTACTGTAATTGTATTCTTAGGATCATTTTTATTTTCTTCCATAGAACTCTTCATTTTTCCTCAAAAATTCTTTACTTTATGTACTTATTTCCCACATATACTGAATTAATTTGTTCCAATGAGACACATTACATGGTGTCTCCTTCCCCATTTACTACATAATGGAAAATGAGATTTATTTTCTCCATATACTCCACTGCTGGAACTCTTATCATTGACCACCTTTCTCTTGTTTTTTTGAGTCTAGGAGTTGGTTAATATATATGTTTTTGATCATATTTCTGGAAAAGTAATTCAGCATGAACACGATATCTTTTTCCCCTATCAATATTCCATTTAGTTCCTCACTTACACCATCATTCCCACATTTTACATCATGTTAAATGTTACTATGTCTTCCTTGGAATCTATCCATTGACTAAAACTGGAACACATTGCATGACTAACAATAGTCATAATATCATTTAGAGAATATCATGACACATTTTTTTTCAATTTAAACACATTTGGATTAAACAATGTTATTTATTATCATATTATATTATAATCCTTCAAATCAATTTGTTAATGAAATGTGAATTATCCTAAGCATTTTCCTTATGAGGTTCGTAACTAAAAGTGCAGCAAGGCCTGTTGTCATGTACTAGGATACCCCGGGTCATGGTCGAAACTCCTTGTCAGAGTTTTCACTCCTAGGTACATGTCTGTCAGAGCCACCTCTACCTTCTTGTATCCAAACATGGATGTATTTCTTAGAAAACCCACATAATTTTTACATTCCCAATTTTTTTTTTCATTATCTTCTTTACTAATCTTCAAAGTCTATCTTAGGGTACTATTTTCTAATCAAATTTTTTCTATATATAGCTTCCACGGTTTATACTAAACTTCCACTCATACCAATTGTAACACCATGACCCTAGTAACCTAGATTCAGTGCATTATTACATAACATTGGTATGATAAAAACTGATCATGTCTCAAAATAATTATTAGTTTAGTAGCCTTGGAAATACACGTACATACATAGGTTTTAAATTATATCAGGAAATAAAAACAACAACAACATTTTGTCCCCTTTTGGACACACTTATATTTCTTAGACTATCCATTCAAGTCAACCATAAAATACTTCTTCACATCCTATGAAAAATAAATCATAGAAAGGGGTGAGCTACGATTCTCAGTAAGGATAACAATATAGAAGAAACATTGATAATAAGAATAAACATTTAAGGAAATGTAATAGAATAAAACATAATCCTTTTGAATTTAAAACTTCAGCATGATATGGAAAATATAAATCAATTAATTCCATTTACTAATTTCCATGGATATTCTACTAGTTGAATAATCACATGCAATATCAATAACCAATTTCAAAATGATATAATACATAATGACGGAAATTATGACCACATAGTCAAAGCCTCACGCTATGACTACAAATAAGATTTTGTCAAATTCTTGTGACATGACACTAGTTTGTCTCCTAGGACCTAATGATGCATTGAGGAGCTATAGATGGCTCCACCCGTCACTTACTTAGTCCAATGAATTCCTTATATGAAAAGGTTGAAACATAACATAAACATTCGTATTAAAACTAGAATAAAAAATGTTAATAATTTAAACATAAACCATGAATGGTATAAAAATAAAATATCCACTTTCAAACATATCAAAAAACCTTAAATACAATATAGAATATTTGTATCATAATAAATCAACTCCAAACAAGTGTAAAATCCATCAATGGATGTTGACATGGATAAAATCAAAACTATTAGAGAGAAATATCTATTTCTATTATGAAATCATTTAAAAGTCACATAATTATAAAAGAAAAAATTTATTTTTAAAATATTCTTATAATATTGTAAAATAATATTCGAATGTGTTATAATAGCAGAAAATAGCCACACTCGCTATAAAATTTAAAAAAATATTCTTACCTTAATTCGTCGAAAAGGTCATAAAGAACATTATTTGGAAAACGACGGGAAGAATCCACAATTTTTTTTATAAAACGTAAAACATGGGTATAAATTCATTAAACCCATATTTGAGGAAATATAAAATTTATTTTTGAAATACATTTCTTTGAGACACAGATGTGGATGATAAAAAAGTCCTAGTAGATACTTATGTATAAACAATCTCAGATAAATAAAGAGATTGTAAAATTAACCCTTACCTTGTACTTTTCCTTGATAGAGGGTTATTTAAAATCCTTTATAATAGTTAAATAATTGTTAGTAATTTATACAAGAACCATATACATAAATATGATATCATAAATGATTTTTTAAAATTGTTTTGTTAATAATACTTTAGTAGTATCATTGTTTCGGGTGTTAAATGATTCATTTTTCTTTTTATGTTTTGTTACATAATTAATGTTTGTTATGGATAGGATGTTTTTGATTCATGTCCATAATTATATTATGTTCTGATAAATTAATTTTTAACCATTAAATGATATTTATTCTTGGATGGTTATGATGGGGAATGAAACTCATTGCGTTCGTGGAGACAGTAATCTGTACGTACGCACGAGAGACAATATCATTATTTTAATGGAGAAATTGTATATAATTGGATGGTATATAATATATATATAGAATATTTAACATGTCATATTTATTATTTACATCATTGATAATCATTATTATACCCATCCAAATAGTGAAGTGTTGAATAACACACTACACCACGACGTGGAGAAGGTAAGACGTACGTACACAGGTATGGTGTATTATTCATTCATAAGATGGATAGAATAATGAATATGATTGTCCCATATTTGTAATAAAATCAAAGTTTGTATAAGGTAATGGATTTATTATTTTGGTATGGAAATAATAAAGAAAGAAGAAGTGGAAGTAGAAAAGAACATTTAAAGATGTGATGAAATTATTACCTCTTCTTCGGGTGTTTCCTTTTGAGTTGATCAAAAAGGATCCTTAGATTAAATTTATGATAAATTTATGGCCTTTAGGTATAAGTGATAGTATTTGGGTGGATATTTGAGCAGGGTTTAGCTAAGCCAAATGGCTTTGGAGGTGTGATTTTGAGAGAAGGGGAAGTTCTCTTTTATAAGATAGGTGAGGGTAACTTTAGGCAAATCAAGAAATATTATTTTATTATACAATCATATTTGGTTTATAATGCCTCAAAAATGATTTATTTCAAGTCTAAGGTGGGTATGGGTTGAAAAACTCTCAACCAATAGGTTTTATACAGGTTTAGGTCACCATATTAACCTTATCTATTAGATTTAACTCTTAGTTAAATAGTTTATCTTTTACCACGTATTCTTGTATTATTATAATAAATGGTTAATAAACATAATAAAAATACCCAAAAAAACCCAAATTGGTTAATTATTAATATATATAACCTTATCTAACTCCATTTTCCGATCCTTAGATATTTATAAATATTATATCATTTAATAATATTGTATTTTTTCTAAAAACTCAATTTTTTCAATTTTGATACTATTTGGTATTTAGTTTTTGTGAATGTAATAATGACTTCATCACATTCAAAAAATCATTTTATCAACCCTAAAATGTAATATTAACCTTTTAAATTAGATTAATTCATCAAAAGTCTCAATTTAAATTTATTTGGGTATTTATAATATCAATTTTTTAATCTTTCAATAATAAGGTAATTTCTGCATCATCATTATGTCATAAATAAATTTAGATATAAAATGTCTAAAAATTATAAATAAAATACCAATATGTGGGAAATATTTTCATATTTCTAATGAATATTTATATTGGAATTTATCTTATGTATAACCCTATATTATACATGGATTAATTACTAAACATTGAATTTAACACTTTAAACTGTTTTTTAAATAAAATAATAATAAATGTCATAATCTAATAAAAGTGGACCAAAAGGATAATATTTTATTCTTAAGGTTGATTTTGGTCTAAATAAACTTATTAAATAGAATTAGAACATGTGTTAGGGTAATTATAATATTATTTTTACCTTTAATTACCCTATTTATTTTTAACCATGGTAAATAAAAGTCAAAAGTCAATATTCACCAAAAAATATTTTCATCTTATTGAACAAAATTTTACATACTGATATTAATAGTGTGTCTATGATTTTTGAAATTCAATTCACATAAGTGGTAAAATTATGTTTTATACAAAAATATTTAACGTTCCTTGAAGGAGGGAAAAGACGTAAAAAATTCAATAAAATAATATACATCTAATTTTAATGTAAAATGACTCCAATTATTTACATTGAACTGATATATTTATTATATATCTATTATTACTTAAAATAAATTCAAATAGAATAAATAATTATTTAAATAAAAAGTCTGTTTTTAAACAATATAGTAGTGTTTTTCACTATTCATCAAAAAATGAATGTTTTTAGAAAAATACCAGATATTAACCCAATGATAATTTTGATATTACGAATCAAAAAATGATGTCTACATTAAAAAATTGAAAAAATATAACTTTAATTAATTAATTTAAAATTAATTCACGTTGCCAATACTAGAAAGAACGTTTTTAGAAGTAAAAAACTATCAAAAGATTGATATGTGTTTATGTCTGGTTTTAAAGTAAAATTACTTCCAACGACCAACATTGGATTAAATGATAAAAATATAATATAATTACACTTCAAAAACATTCAAATCTATAATTTAACAATATATATTATTTTAATTAAAAAAGTTTTTTTGAATTAAAATTCAGTATCTTTCATTTTTTATCAAAATATCAAAGTTATCAGAAAAATACAAAAAATTTGTACAAAATAATTTTTTATGTCCTTTTTCTGAAAAAGAATTTAATTTCATAAAATTGAATATATAAAAGTGTCAAATATTGTATTTAGAGAGGGTTTTCCATTAAAAGGGATAAAATCTATATTTTTTTAAAAATAATTAATTTATCTAAAAAATTGAATTTTTCTTTATATTATGTCTATGAAACACAAAATATGAAGGTTAAATTTATATGGGATATATATAAAATTCAAAATGTGGTTATTACTATTTATTACCTTTTTCTAAACGGCTAGTTTGATAGGTTGTGGTGTGCTTGAACTCAGGGTTTCGTACATCACACACTACTGTATTAATCAAAGAAAAGCGCACCGTGGAAGCTTGGGGTGTTACAACACAGCCATCCTACTCAATAGTCATGTCCTCAACCATCGGTGGCCTATGACTCTTTCTTTATAAAAAGGGCATGTTGTGGCCCTCAACTCTCTATATGGACAAATGGATCTCATTTAATCAATTAAATAATTTAATTAATACACCTCTATGTGGTCCATTTATCTTAGTCCATTAATTCTATTAACTAATTATTCATCCTTAGGAGAGAGATTTCAGGTCACAAAACATCAAAACAAACCATTAATTATACCATAGGTTGTGTATAGAAGACTACTTACCTAATTTGGAGCATTTCCAACTATTCCAATGGACAATAGCTTTTCCAAGGCCTACTAAGGTCTATCCAACATCTTCCATGATAATGTGATCCTGTCTCAATGTCCCAAGCACCAAACTCAAGTAGAACATCCATAATTAACTAATGTTAAAATTTATAAATAATTAATTAATTCAAATCCAACTTTTCATAATTTCATATAATTCATCAAATGTATAGGCCATTCTATAATAACATCTTGTAGTACCCCAAGGGTTTGTATGACATCCTAGACCCTAAATATATTGAAATACCTAACAAATAATGATGAATAAATTATAAATTTAATTTAAATCAACCTAAAAAACATAAAATAAATGTGTTGTTTGACATAAATTTAACAAAAAAATGTGTTACGGTATGCAGATGTTGTCTTGGGGAATCCTATAGTTAAGAATCACAAATAACCAAAAGGATTGATATTATTTCACCATTCTATAGTGAAATTTTTAAAAATACCTAAACCCAACCCTCATCGAATCACTATAGAAGAGTAAGAAGACTGAACAAAGGAGGGAGATGAGGCCATACCTTGAATCATCACTAAAAATGACTCTAAAAACACCCCAAAAACATGGGAGATGAAGGGAAGGATGGAAGGAGGGGAAACTTGATGTAAAAGTGAAATAACAGGAAAAATTGTAACATGACCCTCTAGAACTGGGGTGGTGGAAGTAATTTTACTCTCTAATGAGTCCAAAAGTGTGCTGATGGTGGCCAATGGCTAGTTAGTGTCTCTACTACATATTTGCATGTAGTGGCAACCCAACATCTCTCAAGGATACTATGAGCCCTTGGGATGAATATTGAGCATATATACATATATATCTAAATCACCCCATTTAAGGCGTTAAAATTCATGGAACAAGGTTCTGAATCCTGATTCTCAAAATATCCCAAGTACTAATTAGAAAATATTAAATTCATTTCAAAATTTCCATGCCCATACATACAATAAATCTTACCTTACCACCCCAGTATCCCACACCATTGTAATAACATTAAAATATCCCACCATCATTGAATGTTAATGCCACCAAATTCTAAGATCCCATCCTCTTACTTAACAACGGTTCTTAACCATATCAAAATAACCATAATTCAAAATTGCCACAAGACTCCATCCCATTTCTCATAATGGAATCTAACCACACATCGTTATCAAATAAACACATAATGTATTTAAAATTTATAGAGAATGAATAATTTAAAATTTATTTTCTTCACATAGGAAAATGGACTAAGGCTACAAAACCAAGGCATACATTTCTTCCACAAAATAATGCGCTCTCTCACCCCCAAAAAACTCATCTTTATCAAACAACCACGTGAATTATCATCTTGAATTAACCACATTATTATACACAGGTATCCAATTATAATAAACCTATAAATATTTAGTTATCAACATCTATTAATCAATATAAATAAGAATTTAACATTAATTTAGTATTATATAATATATAAGGAAGAATATATATCAGTTTATAGGACTATTACATTAATCACATCACCAAAATTATATTGAAATTACGTATTTTTTTATATTTCCAATAAATTAATCATTAAAAAAACAACAAAAAAACATATAGGTAACACACTATCTATCAAAACAATATGAAATAAAAAATAGAGAGATATAAATGTGATAAAAACCAATACCACAAAACATCCTTCCATCAATTCTATAATCTTATTGTTTTTAGGTTAATTCAATCATTACCCCTAGGATTAAAGAATGATAATATAACAATTTAACTAAACATAAAATAGAGAAGTCACAAATCCCCTACTATAAGATGAATATCTCTACATTTTTCTATAGGGAACTAATGATCTGTAAAACACTATACTAACAAAATCACATTATCATTCATTAATAGAAACCATAAGAAAAATAAAGAGAACAACCCACCATATAATGGAAAAAGAATAACAAAAAGCAATACAACCATCAGAGAAGTGATAACTAACTATACATACCCATGAATAGATATCAAGAAGATAAGGGTTGAATCAAATCTAAGGGGATTAAAAAGGATTGAAAAAATATCTCATAATATTCTAGGGTTTGATAAAGGAGAGGTGAAATAATATAATCCCAAGGGGGATCCCAAAATTATAACCTTTCTAGAAAATATAAATTATTGATGGGGAAGGAAGCTTCACAACATGATTCCCTCAAATTCCTTATCAACCAAAAATTTTGTATCCTAATGATAATTAAGGGAAAACCCATTGACACTGCACATTAATTCTGTGAAAAATAAAAAAAATTCCACCTCAAAGCCATTTAATCCATGAACTGCAATTTATGATGTGAATATGAATTCATGTTGTGAATGTTGATTTAATGTCATGAATTCCTCCTATAACCAGATTTCTAGATTTTTTCCACTCGCTACTCCATCTCCTACACCCAAATTCACAAAAGGAATACCTAGGAAAAACTATTCCATTACATAAGATACTTCTCCTACAATTATCATTCTTACGAATTTGAAACAAACAAAAAAGGAAAAACTGTTATAAACAACTACCCCATGATATAATTATCATGGGTATCACTACATCAAGAACACAACCAACCCATCAGAGGAATATAGTGAATAAACATGCAGTGTCATCAACCAACCTCAAAACACACTCCTCAGGGAGATACTTATCAAGGTAAAGGCTAAAAAACAACAATACCAGAGAATAAAAATGATATCATAAAATAAATCAAGGTTTATATAATATACCAAAAGGGATTAAATGAAGAATAAAATCAAGGAAGCTCAAGAACTAAGTAACTCAATCCATTGAGCATGAATTTTTGACTCCTCCTAAGTGCTCTCCTACAAGACACTGCAAATCCATAAGACATGAACCAAAGGGATAGCATGAAAAAAATAACCATCTCTTAACGTTCCAAAATATTGATAGGATGCTATTTAAATGATTCACCATCATTAACATCTACTTTAACTTAATAGATTATATGGGAATCATCATGAAGATATTTCTAAACCTATTTTACTCATAAGGCCTCATGATTGTGGATAATAGGTGTTGATAGTGCTAACATATAATCCATAACTCCAATTGAAGACAACAACTTGAAAGGAAAAATGATTCTATGAAAAATATTACTCCCATGATCAAATCTTCACTTCCCACAATGAGGAGATACCTTCAAGGAAACATGCTCTCTAATTTTAAACTCAATAGGCATCCTCCTATGATCCAGATAGGACTTATAATGATATTGTTCCACCTTCATTCACTCACAAATATCATAGACATTCTATATTATATTTTTCACCAATTTTGGTTCAAGAATAGATTACTCTCTAAACCAGGACTCATGTAATGGAGATATAAATAGTTGACCATAATTATCTTTAAATGGAGAAATACCAATAGTGGAGTGAGAACTGTTATTGTAAGTGGACTCGATCAAGGATGACTGACTCACCCAATTACTTTTGTAATCCAAAATACAAACATGAAATATATCCTATAGATTTTGGATAGTTCACTCTATCTGGTTGTTTTTCTATGGATGAAAAGAGATGATAAGGAATAATTAAGATCCATAATAATTCTAGAGACCTTTCCACACCTTGGATGTAAAACAAGGATCAAAACCAGATATGATCATCTTGATAACCCCATGAAGCCTCACAATCTCCTCCAAAAACACACTAAAAAACAACCACCTAGATCAACCCTCTAATATCTAATAAGTTAGTTTAATTCATCAAATGGTCTATGATCACACATATATAATCATAAACTCTCTAATATCTGGGTAAAAGAGTGATGAAGTCCATTGAAATGTCCCCTAACTTCTATTTGGGAACATCTAGTGGATGAAGAAAACCACTATGAACATGGTTCCCATCTTTCAACTTCTAGAAGACAAAACATTGAGGGATAAACTATGAAAATTTTCATTTTAGAACAAAACCCCAACAATGATTCATTATGTCATGATAAATATTTTTTATACCCTAAAGTACCACTAAGGGAAAACTATGGAACTCATGAAGAACCACCTCATGCATCCCAAAAGGATTTAAAATATTACCCTATAATAACACCCAATATTGTCCTCCCTCATAATAACTCACAATAGTATCACCAAAAAAACAAGATCACACCAAACCTATGCCTCAGAAACCCCATATGGGACTCCTATATTTATTGAATTAAGGAAAACCATAGTATATTTTGATAAAGACAACCTATTCTATCAACTCCTTCCATATCAAGGTGCATCACTAAAAAATCTTCCATCAATCTCTAAGAGTCTATAGACTCACACACATCACCACCATGTGACTTATTTATTAATGAATCCACCAAAACATTCACTTTACTAGGTGTAATGGAAATATTGAATTTCTAGTCCTAAAATAACCCTATTCCACCATAACTTATTCATATTCAAGTTACACTAAGAGAATAAATACTTAAAACTATTTTTTTATATGAATTCCACCAAACATTCACTAATAATATATCCTCTCTAAAAATTTAGAGAAAAAATACCATAAAAAACATAAGACCATGTATAATATATTTATATTCATGATTGTTTATCTTATAATTCCTATAAGATATAACTTATCACTATTGTAGAAACACACATCCCAACCCAAGATGTGATGTGTCATCATAAATGTCAAACACAATGCAATCCTATAGAAAATGGAGAACTAGTGAACTAATGAACATCAACTTCAAATACTCACAAGGATCTGGGAATAGTCCGGTCCACATGAATTCGTGGTCCTTTTTACTTAGAGATGTCTAAGGAGATTCAATCCTAGAGAATTCATGTGGGAACCTCCTATAAAAACCAAAATGACAAAGGAAACTCCATACCTCTAGTAAATTATTGGGGACTAAACAAGAAAATACATCCTTAAACATTGAATTATTTGTAACTAACCCATGATGAGATATGACATACCTTAAGAAATATACTTGATAGGTCTAGAACTCACACTTCGATAGCTTTCTGAATATATGATGAAACCAAATAATTCCCAGAACAGCTCATAAATACTCATAGTTATCTCCTATAATGGTATAAACAGAATTATGGGTCTAATAAATTCAACCACAATCTAGTCTAGAAACTCATGGGGAACTATATTCATTAACACTATGATCACAATTAGAGCATTCATCACATTAATTAGAATCACATTGAACTTGTAATTCCATTAATTATATCTGAAAATAGTATTTGGGATGTCCACATACTTTACTCACATATGATGCTACCCAGACAAAAAGTCGATATTTGAGAAATGGAATTTTTTCCATCAACTGATTGAATTAAATATCAATATGTGATAGAAGATAGTTGTTATTTATTATTACCCGGTTAAAATAGTGATAATTGATACAAAAATATAATATGTCATATGCCTCCTTCCCTAACAAAAAAATAATCTCCCCATGGAGATAAACTAGGCCAAATAAATCCCCAATAAAAGAGATCATCAACATTTATTCATACCTCCCATAACTCAGAATGTGCCATCCGATATGGAGACAATGATATCTATGAAACACATGGATACCAATTTATGCCAAATTAAATCTCTCTTCAAGGGGGTAACAAAAAACCTATTTAAGGAAGATGTAAAGGTACTGTTATATAACCCTGGGAAACTGCAACAGATAAACCTCCGCATAATTTATCATAAACCCATAAAAAAAATATAGAGACTCAAAATATGGATAACCCATTTAAGGGTCTTTCTCACCAAAAAACATTGAAAGGTCCCCATTAATATCATGGAATGTGATGTGCATGCAGAAATAATAAAAAATATCCTATAACAAATAAAACTGATCCATGCTAAGGATGATGTCTAAGAGATATATCAATAAACATATGATGTTTCCACGAGAGTGGTGGTTCACTAAAACCAACTCACAATTTCTACACACATCAAACATGATAGCTCGATTTATAAATAGGGTGTTCAATGCTAGGGGAACTAAAATCCTCTCCACCAAAGGTCCTAAGGCATGGAATATGTCAGGTGAAATAAATGTGTGTGTATCTCTAGAATCCAAAAAGAAATAAAAACAAGTAGAAAACATGCATATAGTACCTCATATAATGCAGGGATCCACTAATACTAGCGGTGCTAAAATATGTATCTAAGAACGTCCTGATCTATGACATCTCTTTCCATAATGGAGACCACCTAAATGACTGTGATATAAAAATTGACATTTTAGAAGTGGGATATCACAAGGCTATCCAATTCATACCCCATACAATCTTTGGTACTCAAGACATTAATGCATATTTTTGACTGCTACCTTGACTGAAACTGTTTCAATGGTTATGAATCAAATGGACCACCAGTCGCACACTAAATGCCAAGAAAGGACATGAACTCTCACATCTCCTATACATGAAATATGAAGGAAAATAAAAATATGCTCATCATGTTGTATTATTCAATGGGATAATCTAGTGTAATCATCACATTGAATGTATTATTCATAAACCATACGGGGACACTGATTGGGTTCTATATTAAAAAAAGAAAAAAATTAGTAACAGATAATCCTAGGATAAAAGAACATTTTAATTTTAATTAATTATGTAATTCATTTTAATATATTTTCCATTGTTTACCCAAATTCAAACATAAGTGTAGAACATCATGATGCATGATCCTTAGGAATCTACCCTATAAGAATTTTTTTTATTAGAATGTATAGTACACTTGAAGGTCCTTATATCTGATCATTGGTGGCCCTAAAATCATATTTCATAACTGGTCTCCCTTATTTATAGCATGCACTATTCTTGGATGATACAATTACCCTACCAACCCATGCATACTTAATAGATAATGACACCAAACATTATCTTATCCCTCAACCATCTCCTTTGAAACCACTATGTTATGAACCAATTATCCATAAGTTTCCCATCTAGGATAAAAAATGTATAAAAATATATAATAAACTATAATCCTACATTTAACAGGCCACAGTTTGGAGACTAGAACTGAGGGTATATCAATATCATAGATAAGAGCTATTTCACACTATAAATTTAAGGAAAATAGATAAAAAGTACATTCACCAACCAATACCATGAATAAATAAAATAATTAATCACAATATATGTAATTTCCGACATAAACTAAAATAAGTGAAAATACAAACTAAATGTACCAAAAATAAAACTAGATAGTGACCATAAACTCTACCAACTCTAGACAGCTTCTCAACCACTCCTCTAATATAGTAACACCCAGAATAATCACCAAAATATTCAAGTTGACCATAAAAGAAGTTTATATATATATATATATATATTATATTTCGATCATAAAATGTATACATAGTAGGAACCTCCTTGATTTTTTGGAGAAAAATGTGAATGAAGCATATTAAATCCCGATGAATAAACAAATGAAACTAACTCATAACCTAAATTGGTAATACCAGTTTCCAATAATCATTATAGATCAATAACTAGTAACACATAGAAGTATACAATTCCTTATCAAAATTATATATATATATATACACAATAAAGGTACCTCACTTCTTCTTCCCCATTAGATTGACACACTTACACAACAATACCACACATCCGATGATCATCCCTTCCATAACTAAGTTATCTCTAATTTGAGTCAGGCCCCGACCTAACTACCTCATCCCCATAAAGGCCTTATAATCTCATGTTGTAATCCATTGACACATCCATCACATCGTCAAATGCATCCCATATATAAGCATGTGTATTTTCATAAGAAACTACAGGTTTTGTAAATGCATTATATCTCATGACACCAAATCCCATGCATGTACACCCATGATAATTCAGATATACCATGTATAAAGGTAAGTCTGTTATATACCTCAATCCACTACATCCCAAAAATAAATGTATATTAATACCATGAGTCTTCATATCTTGGGTAGGAACACACCCTATACCATATGAAATTATATATTGAGATAAATATTCTCATATATATATATTGAAATATCTAGTGGAGGAGAGGGAGAAGTCAATGATATGTTCCCTCACCATCCTAGATGTTGTAGAAAATACCCACCGAAACATTTGGGAATCTCATTCCCTATTGATGTTGGTGGTCTAGCTTATAAAATAAAAAAGTATAGATAATATCATTCACAGATTGAACTAAGGGAAAATACCTATACTTAGACTCATCTACTTCCCACATAGAAGCCACGATTTCCACAACTACGGACTATATATAAAAAAGAATACAAGAAACAAGATGTTAATTAATTAATTAAATCATCTATTAATTAATATTATTACAGTATTAACATTTAATCTTTTTAGGCTAAATTTCGAAGAAACTAGTAATTCTATTGGTTATTTTTTCTATAATGTAATCACCATTAACCACTTAACATATTCCATATTTAAAACGTTACTCTATGGAGAGTACCATTCAACCATCGAATAGTTTCCATAGATTAATATAAACTATTAAAAATCAATGGAAATAACAAAACCCAATCCCATGGGTCGATTATTTATTAATTTTTGAGTCAAAAATTATTCAAACACTCTAGTAATCTTACTAAGATACTATTTAAAAGATAAACTTGTAATGCATAGGTTCAAATTTCATCCCTACATTGGAAAATGATAAAATAAATATCTTTCATCTAATAGGACATCAAGTAGAACCAAGTAAGAATTAAGAATTTACACGCAAGCCCTACTTTGAACTCATCTCGACCACCTCAGTGTCCCACAACATTATGAATAACATCGATCATCCCTTCTATAACCAACATCAACTATCACTATAGCTTGGGCTCCCAACCCATTAATCATCAAATGTTCTAAACCATTTGTAAGAACCCAGATCTTCTTTTCTGGTATGTTTTCTTTCTTCTGCTCGTTTTTAAAAAAAAATTGGTTTTTGTGGAAATTTTGAAAGTACACGCCGTGTACTTTATGAGTACACAACGTGTACTCGGTTATTGTGGGTAGCTGTGTGCTGGACATGTAATAGCAATGGACATGGCCATGTGGGGGGTGACCTAGAGGTCGCTTAAAGCGAAGTATGGAAATGACAATTACACACCATGTATTTTGTTTTTTATCCATTAAACACACCGAGATCATGTTTGATGGAAAGAACACCCTACTTCTAGGTTTTTTTCATCTGAAAGAACTCATCCGGCAACGAACTTCCTCAAAGCCCCTGAGACTCCATCCAATCTCCAATTAGACTTCCATTGATTGCGTTGGGATCACCTCGGTATCCTCTTCCTTCTTCTAGAGATTCGTTTCTTGATTCCTCTTCTTTTCCAAGTTATCTTCGGTTGAACGTTTTGAGGATCGTTGTAGATATACAGTGTTCTTGGGCGATTCAAGGCATGAGGTTCACGTATAATGATCTCCCAACCCTTAGGTAGGTGGTTTGTTCCTTTATGTTCAAATTCCTTGAGTTATATGTGCAAATTTTCCCAATACCCATGAACAGGGTGTTGCACATTTACCGTTTTACCCCCTTTTATTTCCTCCTATGCTTGTATGCTTGAGTAGAGGTTAATTGAATTTGAATAGGGTTAATTGTGGTGCTTTGGATGCGTTTTCACATGCATGTTTTCCTGTCTTGACCATTGGGTTTAGTTTTCCTGTTAGGCTACTGTTTACAATACCATGCCTAGTTATAGGGTGGTGTCACTATTGTTCTGACATTCTGATATGCTATAGACTTATGGCCAAGTAGTTAATGAGGATTACTTTAGCCGATATGTGATTCTATACTTTCTTGAATTACACTGGGTCGTGAGAACCTGGTGTAGTATACCAATAAAGAATGGACGTAAGGGCTTTCCTACAGTGTCTTTATAATTTTTATGATGCATGAACACAGGGGGAATTGATGTTGAGTGCTTCCTCCAAGAGTGTATAGTTCCTCGACATGGGCCACAGAGGGAATGTGACGTAAGTGCTTCCCTAGAGCGCCTTTAGTACAGATACGAGACTATAGTGGGAATTGATGGTGAGTGCTTCCTCTGAGAGTCTATACATTAGATGAACCAGAGGGATGATAATGCATGTGCTTCCTAGAGGGTTCCTTGTACTTGTTTGGTATAACTAGAGGAGATACGATGTGAGTACTTCCCATAGAGTTACCTATTTGTGTTTATCTGTTTTGTTTAGTTGTTGCTTGATATTTGAAACTATAGATTATTTACTGCTTTCTGAACTTTTACCTGCCATATATTCAGTGACTATTAGGCACAGATCTTTTAGTGGTTGTCTACTGGGATTTATTCTCACACCCTATTTGGGTCATCCTTTTGGGTCCAAACAAATTATATTGTTGTAGGTATAGATAAGGGAAAGCTCCCTTCAACTTTAGGTACTTGATTTGCTATGGAGATTGAGAGAATGAGATCATGCTGAGGGTTGTGATGCTGAGGAAATATTATCTGTTTTCTTTTGTACTTTGATTTAACACGGTTTTTTGTTCCATCATTTTTATTTGTTTGACTTCTTTCCTAGACATATGTATCATGCATTATTTATGTATGTGCTTCTGTTTATTCTTTCAGTCTTCCTCTATTTACTATTTTTGGATTTTATACTACTTCCTCTATTGTATATCTATTTTATTTCCCCTGTGTACTCTGCCAATGAGGGCATAGTTTCCCCACTATCACACCCAAGGCCCTCCCAGCTAGTCGTCCACCTTTGGTGTTTGGGGAAATTCACTTGAGACCATGTGACCAACCTGGCATGGGGCGCCTTTGGGTGGCTTTCGGAACAGAGATGTTACAAAGTGTAACCAGAGGAATTCTTTTCTCTTGATTACTATTTGGATCCTTTAGCCAGGGATAGGAAGGAATAAGTACGTGGTAATAATCTATGCCTGAGTGTAGCTAACCCATATACAGGGAAAAGCCAATTTACCTCGTCAATGCAATATTTTTTGTTTTATAATTTTACAGTTGATTCGATTTTCACCGTTGGGTGACTCACATGTATCAAGTTGTTATTTTTGATGTTATTGAGGTTCTATTTGTGTTGCAACCTGATGATATAAGGGTATTCCATCTCATGCATCATATAGGCACTTAATATAAATCACACTTCATGCATTTTTTCATTCCATTTAGGGTGCATTAGCAAATTCATGTGGTTGTGATAAATGATGTGTAGAATATGCATGCTGTTGTGATAGTTTCCTTAATAAAAAATAACTGATGTTTGATATATTATTGTTTGTGTAAGTTATTTTTTGGATGAATTCCAAGATTTAGTTTTTGAGGTTATATGGGCCCTCATGGACCAGAATTTTATGGATCATTGACTTGTTAATCTTGTTTATAACTTGTATAATATGCCAAACATTGATTCGCGAGGAATATGGGCCCTCACAGATCTTAATTTGGTACTTCCAATGTTTGTTTCAATGTTTTCAGGGTTTTATAGTATTTTATGATGCTTACTATGTATCAACCCAAGATTTCATAGTAGGTTATTTCTTCAAAGTAATTCAATAACTTTTACTACACGCAACACTGAGTTCAAGCGCACCACGACTTACTAAACTAGTCATTCAAAAGATGTTATAAATAGTATTAACTGAATTTTTTAATTTATATAATCCATATAATTTTAGAATCTATATTATGTGTTTCTTAGACATAATGTAAGAAGGGATTCATTTTTTCAGATAAAAAAGTACTTTTCAAAAAATGAAATTTTACCACCTTCTAATGGTCAACCATTTTTAAATCCAATATTTGAAACTTTTATATATTAAATTGGACAAAATGAACTTCTTCTTTATAATTGGGACATTAGAATATAGTTTCAATAAATTTTTGGTGTTTTTCTAACAACTTTCATATTTGGGTGAATAGTGAAAAATACTATATTTTGACTGAAAACAAATTTTTTAATCAAAATAATTTATTGCGTTAAATTATAAATTTTAATGGTTTGGAAGTATTAATAGATTATATTTTTACCTTTTAAACCAATTCTGGTCATTTTAAGTAATTACACTTTGAAATTGGACATAAACAAGTGTCAATCTTTTAATAGTTATTATTTCTTAAAAACACGCCTTTTGGTTTTGACAACGAGAATTAATTTTAAATTTTTAAATGAAACATATATGTGATTTAATTTGGTAAAATAGACTTCATTTTTGAATTTGGAATACCAAAATTAGCTTAGGGTGATTTTTTGGTTTTTTTCCTGAAAACATTCAATTTTTGATGAATAGTGAAAACAGTGAGTTATAGTTTAAAACCAAATTTTTATTTAAATAATTATTTATTTTATTTAAATTTAGTTTAGTTAAAAATAGATACATAATAACTATATATGTTTAATGTAATTCATTTATGTCCGTTTATTATAATTGTATATATATATAAAAAATTATTGAACTTTTACAGTCTTTTACCCACCTCCTAGGAGCATTTTAAATTTACATAAAACTTAATTTTACCACTTCTGTGAGTTGAATTTAAAAAATCCAAGATACACGGTTATCCTCATTAAGTAAAATGTGGTTCAATAAGTTGAAAAAAACTTTTTTTGAATAGTAACTTTTGACTTTTATTTACCGCGGTTAAAGGTAAATAGGGTAATTTATGGTAAAAAGAATATTATAATAATACAAAATTACCTTAACACTTGTCCTAACATTATTGGATGAGCCATGTACGACCTTGGTCATCCTTGGGTCGATTTTAGGTCTCCATAGAGCCACTAATGAATGATAATGACACTTTATTTTTATTAACTTAAAGTAATGGAAAAAATGACATCAACAAATATCTTTTAGTAAATCAATTTTTAAATGGGGCTATAGAATTCATATTTTCAACTATAAATATTAATTGGAAATATAAAAATATTTTCTATATAATGGTATTTTATTTATATTTTAGACATTAGATAATTTAATTTATTTATGACATAATGATGATGCAGTAATTACCTAGTTAATGAAATATTAAAATAATTGATATTATAAATATCCAAATAAATGTGATTTGAGACATTTTATGAATTAAAATAATTTTATAGATTAATATGACTTGTTAGGATTGGTTAGATGAATTTATTTTTAATTAATAATGATTTTATAAATTTATCAAAAACAAAATACCAAATAGTGTCAAAATGGACATAAAATCGTTTTTAAAACAAATATTATATTATTAATTGATAATCTATTCCTAAAAATCTAAGGTTCGGGCAAAAGACTTTTATAATTTTATTTTTATCATTAATGAACCACTTGGGTTTCTCTTGGATGCATATAGTATGTTTATTAACCATATAATAAAAAAATATAAAGAGACATGGTAAATGTCAAACTGTTTAACTAAGAGATAAATCTTAACGGTAAAGTTAATATAATGACCCAAACCTATCTAAAACCTATTGGTTGAGTGTTTTTTGACCCATACCCACATTATACTTTAAATAATTCATTTTTTGATCCATTATAGACCGAAAATGATTTTATTATAAAATACAATTTCTATCTTTTCATAAGGTGCCCCTCACCCAACTTATAAAAGGGAACTCCTCTTTCCTCAAATTCACACCTTGAATGCTTTTTGGCTCGTCCAATACCTACCCAAATACCCTATCAACTATCCTCCCTTCATCCTAGAGGCCTTAATTTAGTCATAAATCCATCCTAAAGAGCCCGTTTGACCAAATCAAAATGAAGAACCCAAAGAAGAGGTAAATATTTCATCACCTCTTTCAAGTTCCTTTCTTCTTACAGTTTCTATTTCATTGTTGTTTCCATTATAAAATAATAACTCTAATATATTATATATACTGTGATATTATTATAAATATGGTACAACCATATTCATTATTTTATCCATCTTTTGAATGAGGTGTCACCATACGTGCGTACGTACGACTTACCGTCTCCATGTCGTGGTGTAGTTTTTTATTCAAACACTTAATTATTTGGATAGGTATAATAATGAGTATAACTGATGTAAATAATAAGTATAACATGTTAATTAGTATTTATATAAAATATACCATCCAATTTCATACGATTTCTCCATCAATATAATGATATTGTCGCTCGTACGTACGTATAGATTACCGTCTCGATGACGTGATGAGATTTGTTTCCACCTTCACCATTCAACGTTGATTATAAAATATATATCATTAATAAGTATGGAATATTTGACATAATAATGATACTGGAGATATATATATATATATGTACTTACATATACCATATTCACTTAGTTTCGTTCATTACGATATGAAATCAGAAACAATGTTTATGCGTACGTATGGAGTACCATCTTGATAAAAGGTGTTTTCCATTTCATATATATGTCTTTTATAAATATTTATATTAAAAATATATATGTTATATAAATCATGTTTTATATTTTGTAAGTATTTAAATCTTGATATAAGTGATACAATCAAGAGTAACATGTTATATCACGTATGATAAAGAAAGCGATTATTACCCGAAATGTTAATTTAATATAAAAATTATTATTAAATGGGTAGTATAAAGTAATAAATGAATCATTTAAGATATCATAAATATTAATATGGTTCTGTTATAATTTAATAACATACTATGGTCTTCATACAGGAGGTTAAACGTACCCTCGACAAAAGGAAAGTGCAAGGTAAGGGGTTTCTTATCTCACTTTTAATTCCTTGAGATTTCCATTGTTCACCACTTATTTATTGCATGTGTTGTATTGTGTACTTCCATTTGATATATATTATCAATATTATATTTTTATTCATGATAATATAGGATTAGTTTGGTTGTTATTGACTATTTTTCATATGACTTGATTGATTTCAATGAGGTAATAGTTAATTTCACAATCTCATTATTATCTGAGGTTGTTTTTACATAAGTATATACTGGGACACATTTATTATCCTTGTCTATGTTTCATAAAAGAGTCTTCAAAGGGATTATTTTTATAGAAATTTTTACAAAAACATAATTTGAAAATTTTTAAATAATTATTCATCTAAATCATTCTCAATAATGTCCTTGTTTTCAAAAAGGGTTTTTAGGATTTATTTATATGGACATGAATGTTTTTAAAATGATAATTACTTTATAATGATTTAAAGTGGTATGGGACACTTTGATTCAAAAATTTCATTAAATTTCTTCCTTTCTAAATTGTGTATCTTTTAAATGTTTTCATTAAAAATGGATATTTCTCTCAAAGTGTTTAACAAGTCATTTTCATCGATGTCAACATCCATTGATGAATTTTAAACTTGATTGAAGTTGATTTATTACGATACAAATCTTCCATATTTTATTGAAGGTATTCTGATATGTTTGACGGTGGATGTGTTATTTTTATACCATTCATGGTTTATGGTTAATGTATTGACATTTCATATGATATTTTTAATATAAATGTTTTAGTTATGTTTCAACCTTTTCATATGAGGAATGTATTAGACATAGTAAGTGATGGGTGGAGCCCGCTATGGCTCATCGATGCATCGGTAGGTCTCATGAGACAACAAGACATGGAATTGTCCAATGCCTTTCCCAATTTGTTATATGGTTTTTGTCGAGGCCTTAATAATTTTTAGAGGTCTTGGCCAAGGCCATGAAAAAATGTTTCAAAATTTCCAGCATTATACATTCCATCATTCTAAAAATAATATTGATGGTTCATGTGGTCATTCGACAAGTAGAATACCTATGATTATGTTTTATTATGGCATTTTTTACTCAGGTCATATTCATTCCCTAAAAGTATTCATGTTTATTATTGGTAAAGGCATGTGGTTTCAATTATTCATCATGATTGATATTTATGTTATCTTCCACTGTATTTCTTACCCATACCAAGTGTTTGAGGTCACCCCTTTCTTATGTTTTATTTTCCTAGGATATAAAGAAGTTAGTTATGAGAGAGTTGGAGGAAGAATCTACGAGGCTTGGATGTTTGTAATGGAATAAATTCATGTTGTATTTCTTTTCAAGTTGTAAAGTTGAACTTATGTATGAATCTTGCTTCCAATAATACTAAACTAGTCGATCTTTCGAGATGTGATTTCCTTGTGATCATGCTAATGTTACGTAATAATTCACTGACTCTGGGTAACTAGGGTCGGGGTGTTATAGTTGGTATCGGAGAAAGTTTAGTACAGACCTTGGAAAATAGATTTAGATAAACTCTAATTAGATCACATAGCCCTAAGATAAACTTTGATGATTATTATAGAATAATATCCTAGAATTTTGGTATTGTATATATTTTTTGAGTTTTCCATGGAATAAATCCATTTCTAGATACGATCAGGTAAAGGTGGCTCTGGCACAGATGTACCTATGGGTAAAACCCAAAAACACCCCTTTGAGCTAGACTCTAACGGGAACTGGTGCATGACAACAGGCCTTTCTGCACTCTTGGTTACGACACTCCCTGGGGATATTATTAGGATAATTCTCATTTTCATTACAAATAATTTTGAAGGATTTATGAGTATATACCTCCTCAAACAAAATATTTTTATGATTATGGATTATATCTATAAACTGTTCAATTTACATTAGATATTTTACAAGTTTGGAATTATTCATTGCAATTCATAAACTGACCTAGTGTATGCCATTGTATAGAAATGGTGCCCAGTAGAAGGAATGCGAACTGCAGCAATACATATGATCCAAAGAGTGAGAATGATCATATCTTTCACGGTATTAAGCCAACATTTAGAAGGGAAATAGTCTCCCATATATTCTCAACATATGAATAAATAGTATCATGTGTTAATAAGATATGTAAATAATTCTCTGAGTCCTATGGATTTGAAGGGAAGTAATAGAATAAAAAGATGGAAGAGAGAAATATGGATAAAGGGAAGAGGGAAAAGAAGGATTTTCCCTTATGTGATAACTATGGAATGAATCACCTTGGTAAATTTTTGAATGGAATGGGAGTTTGTTATAAGTGTGGAGAAAAAGGACACCAAGTACATGATTTCAAGGGTAAGAAAAAAGTTTCGAATGTACAATGCTTCATCTGCAAGGAGTTATGAGACTATTCCAATCAATGTCCAAATCATAAGAGTATACCCCAAATGCTGCTATTATATAATAATAAAGTTATAGTACTACCAAAGATGAGGAGGAATGATTAGATTTCTTATGTTTTTATTAAAGTGTTGTGTCATTTGAGTATTGTATTAATGATGTACACATTAAAAGAATTATAGAGTATATAAGGCTCGTACTGTTGTACTATTTCATTAAGGACTTGAGATTGGTTTGAACCAAGAAAATTGACTCAATAGAAGGTTAAATTTTTGGAAAATATATAGTTGAGAGAAAGATAAACCATAACATGGTTCTGATACTAAGGAAGTGATTTTTGAATAATACATGATTGATTTGGATAAATTATATTGGATATTCTTGACTACCTTGAAACTGATTAATGATTTTTATATTTCATCATTGTTGGAGTTTACACCATTTCTGGATAGAAGGAGTATATCTAGTATTCTATAAGGAATAAGGGATCATGAATTTAATCAATAAGGTTTTATGGTAAATCAAGATATTGTAGTGTTTTAAAAGAATACATGATGACGACATTTATAAGTTATTACCTAGAAAAAAGGATCTTCATTATGTTTAACTTCCTTATAGATTTTGTTCTGAGAGTTTGGATAGAAGTATTTTGGATAAGTCTAAAGGTTGGGATGGATTAAGTTTGAAATTGGATACTATTGTTATGGTTATTTTGCGATTGTAATAAAAAGGACAACCCAGAGGTCGGGTGACCACTAGTCGCATCCGAAAAGTCTTCAAGACTTGAACCCGCAACCGAAGAGCGACAAGGGTGCATCACCTACGGCTGGACTACGTGATGCACTGGTTTGTATAATTTAGTTTTTTTAAATAGTATGACAAATGAATTATAAATTCATTATTTTTGAACCCTATACAATTAGGATAAATAGAATATTTTTTTTGAAATCTTTTGGAGTGAAAGATGAGTTTGTGGTAGGAATTATTGGAAGTATGAAACTCAACTTGTCAAGTATATATATATATATATATATATATATATATATAATTTTTTACCTCATATTAAGACAAAAAATTATTAACCCAATTTCCGATGTGGGTTTTCCCACAAATTTATTTTCTATTTTCAACCTTTTATTTTCGAAAAACAATTTCAATTTTTTAGGACACAATTTATTGAAGGAGGAAAGAATGTAACACCCCAATATTTCATAGTATGTTATTTATTAAAACTAATTCAATAACTTGCACTACACGGAACATTGAGTTCAAGCACATGGCGACTTAATAAACTAGCCATTCAAAAGAGGTTATAAATAATATTAACTGAATTTTTAACATTATATAATCCTTATAATTTTAGAATCCATATTATGATTTTCTTAGACATAATTTTCGAAAAAATTCACTTTTTTCAGACAAATGAAATATTTTTCAAAAAAATCAATTTTACCGCCTTTTAATGGTGATACCATTTTAAATCCAATATTTGAAACATTTCTATATTCAATTTGAAAAAATAAACTTCTTCTTTATAATCGGGATAAAATAATTTAGTCTCAATAAATATTTGGTGTTTTTATGATAACTTTCTTATTTGGGCGAATAGTGAAAAATACTATATTTTAACTGAACACAACTTTTTTAATAAAAATAATTTATATTGTTAAATTATACATTTGAATGGTTTGGAAGTATAAATATATTATATTTTTACCATTTAATCCAATTCTGGTCATTTTAAGTAATTTCACTTTGAAATTGGACATAAACAAGTGTCAATCTTTTGATAGTTATTATTTCTAAAAAATATGCCCTTTGGATTTGACAACTGGAATTAATTTTAAATTAATAAATGACACTTATATGTTTTTAATTTGGTAAAATAGACTTCATTTTTTAATTTGAAATTTCAAAATTATCTTAGGGTGAATTTTTGGTATTTTTCTGAAAACATTCAATTTTTGATGAACAGTGAAAAACACTAACTTATAGTTTAAGACCGAATTTTTATTTAAATAAATATTTATTTTATTTAAATTTATTTTAGGTCAAAATAGATACATAATACCTATATAAGTTCAATGTAATTCATTGGAGTCAATTTATAATTATTTTAGATATAATTTTTTTTGAACGTTTATCGTCTTTCACCCACCTCCGAGGAGCTTTTGAAAATTTACATAAAACATAAGTTTACAATTTCTGTGAGTTGAATTTCAAAAATCTGAGTGATAGGGTCAACCTCAGTATGTAAAATGTTGTTCAATAAGATGAAAATATTTTTTGGTAAATAATAACTTTTTACTTTTATTTAATACGGTTAAAGGTAAATAGGTAAATTCAAGGTAAGAATAATATTATAAAAAAAGAAAATTACCTTAACACTTATCCTAACCTTATTGGATGAGCCATGGCTGACCATGAGTATCCTTGGGTCAATTTTGGGACCCCATGGAGCCACTTATGAATGATAATGACACTTTTGTTTAATTAACTTAATGTAAAGGAAAAAATGACATAAAGACAAATATCTTTTAGTAAATCAATTTTTACATGGGGTTATATAAGTCATATTTTAGACTGTAAATATTAATTTGAAATATCAAAATATTTCCTACATAATGGTATTTTATTTATATTTTTTAAACAATAAAGAATTAATTTATTTATTATACAATTATGATGTAGTAATTACCTAATTAATGAAATACTAAAATAATTGATATTATAAATATCCAAATAAATGTAATTTGAGAATTTTTATAAATTCCACTAATTTTCTAGGTTAATATGACATGTTAGGATTTGTTACATGAATTTTTTTCGAAGTAATAATGCTGTTTTTAATTTATAAAAAACCACATACCAAATAGTGTTAAAATTGACATAAAAGTGTTTTAAAACATATATTATTTTATTAGTTTATATTACATTTCTAAATTTCCATGGTTCGGACAAAAAAATTATATAATATTTGAGACAGTGAAGGTTGGTTGAGTACCTTCAGTCATTTGACTTTGAGATTGCCTACACACATGGGAAAGGCAACGCATGGCCTAATGTGTTGAACAAAAGGACTCAGATATAGGAAGTTCAGGAGGCCAGTAGTGAACGACAGACAAGGATAGACATTGTTTTCTTCTATATCGGTTACCTATTCTCTTCTTGATTGAGTGCAGATGAGGAAACTATCAAACTCAGAAGGCCTAGTATTATAAGAGAGTGTTTCAGGAGAGGACCCTTTACCTAAATGGACCATAGGAGAGGACGCGATATTTCATTTCCAGGGGCGTGTATGGGTGCCAGAGGACATACGCAAGAAGCTCAGGCAGGACCATCATTACTCTGTTTCGGAAGTTCATCTTGGTGTCATCAAGATGTATCGTGATCTACACCATCAGTATTGGTGGCCAGGTATGAAGTGAGAAGTTTCTAGTTTTGTCATGAGGTGTTCCACCTGTCAGTAGGTGTGGGCATAGCATCAGCAACCAGAAGGTCTTTTACAACAGTTACCCATTCCCGAGTGGAAGTGGAATGATGTCGCGATGGATTTCATGAATGTTTTTTCGAGGTCTCCTCGAGGGAATGATGCAGTTTGGGTTGTCACTGACAGGCTCATGATGGTTTCTCACTTCTTGCTGATCAAGGAGACATTCAGTGTTGTTGAGCTTGGATGGTTGTATATCCAAGAGATTGTATGTCTACATTGAGTTCCACAGTCCATTGTTTCAGACAGAGATGCACGTTTTACTTCTCGGGTCTACCAGGGGCTTCAGAAGGCATTGGGTACACAAGTAATTTTGAGTACATCTTACTACCCTCAGACAGATGTCCAGTCCAAGTGTACGATTCAAGGGCTTGAGAACATGCTTCGAGCATGCATCCTGGATTTCGGAGGATTTTGAAAGAAACACATACCTCTTGGTGAGTTTTCCGACAACAATAGTTTTCAAGAAACTATTCAGATGGAACCTTACGAGGCTTTGTACGGTAGGCCATACCAATCACCCTTATGTTTGCTGGAGGCAAGAGAGGCACCTATGCTGGGACCTCTTCTTTTCCAAGAGACTATAAATCAGATAGAGTTAATTTGGAAGATGATGTCTACTGCACAGTATCGACAAAAGACGTTTGTTGATCAACAGAGACGACCCCTAGAGTTCAAGGTCATGGATCAGGTTTTCCTACGTGTCACATCGAAGTTGGGACACAAGAGGATTAGGAGATAAGGTAAACATTCGTTGAGGTACGTCATTCAGTTTGAGATTTTTAGAGTGTTGGGTCGGTTGCCTATTAGTTGTGGTTTCCTCAGAGGTACCGGGCTATGCACGACGTCTTCCATGTTTCTCAGCTCCGACGTAACTTCTCAGAAATGTCTCAAGCTTTCCAACCTGAGGAGGTTGAGTTGGAAGTGGATGCATCGTTTGAGGAGCATCCTATCAAGATTATCGATCGTAGTACAAAGGTTCTCCATGGACAGTTTGTTCCTCTTGTAGGAGTGCTATGGCGGCATAGGTGAGTACAGGATGAGACATGGGAGAGGGTGGTAGATGTACGAGCACAGTTAGCCATAGTTGTTCAGGGTTTCTTCTTCTATGTCGTCTTGCTAGGGAAATTTGGGGATGAATTTATTTATGTGGGATGTTTGTAAGAACCCAGATATTCTTTTCATCCATGTTTTCTTTCTTCTAGTCATGTTTGAAAAAATGGGTTTTTCTGGAAATTTTCAAAGTACATGCTATGTACATTATGAGCACACGTCGTGTACTCAGTTATCATGGGTAGCTGTGTGCTAGCTGTGTAACAGCCATACAGACGACCATGTGGGGGAGGGACATAGAGGCTGCTTAAAGTAGAGTATTAAAATGGAAAGTAAATGCCATGTAATCCAAATGTACATGCCCTATATTTTGTTTTTTTTTCACTAAACGCACCGGGGTCACATTTGATAGACCAAAAACCCTACGTCTATGTTTTGTTCATCTGAGAGAACCCGTCCGACAACAAAATTCCTCTGAGCCCCTGAGCCTCTGTCTGATCTCTGATTCGATCGTCGTAGACTGCATTGGTATCACCTCGGTAAGCTCTTCATTCTTCTAGAGCATTGTTTCTTGATTCATCATCTTTTCCAAGTCATATTTGGTTGAATTTTTGAACATTATTGTAGATCTACGGAGTTCTTGGGTGATTCAAGGCTTTAGGATCATGTATAACGATCTCACAACCCCGAGGTAGGTGCTTTGTGACTTTCCATTGAATGTACTTGAGTTATATGTGCAAATATTCCCAATACCCATGAATGAGGTATTGCGTGTTTACCATTTTAGCTCCCTTTGTTTTCCTACTATGCTTTTATGAATGAGTAGAGGTTAATTGACAGTGAATAGTGTTAATTATTGTGCTTTGGATCTGTTTTCCCATGAATGTTTTTCTTGTTCTGATTGTTGGGTCTAGTTTGCCTGTTATGATGCTATTTACTTTCCCATTCCTAGTTGTAGGGTGGTGAGACTGTTGATCTGAAATGTTGATATATTGTAGCTTATTGGCCAAGTGGTTCTTTGGTTTACTTTAGCCGATACACAATGCTATACTTTCTTGACTTACACAGGGCCATGAGAACCTGGTGTAATACACACTAGATAGAATGGACATAAGCGCTTCTCCAGAGGGTATTTTTTATTTTTTCAATGTGAGACCATAGGGGGAATTGACGTTGAGTGCTTCCTCAAAGATTCTTGTAGTTCCTCGACAGGAGCCACAGAGGGAATGTGATGTAAGTTCTTCCTTGGAGCACCATTAGTACTAATACGAGACTATAGGGGGAATTAACATTGAGTGCTTCCTCAGAGAGTCTACACGTTAGGTGAACCAAAGGGGTGAGACTGTGTGTGCTTCCCATAGGGTTTCAAGTAATTGTTAGGTAGGACCAGATATGATAGGTTGTGGGTACTTCCCATAGGGTTACATATTTGTGTTTATCTGTTTTTATTAGCTATTGTTTGATATTTGAAACTGTAGACTATTTACTACTTTCTATACTTTTACCTTCCATATATTCACTGACTGTTAGGAACCAATCTTATGGTCGTTTCCTACTAGGATTTAGTCTCACACCATATTTGGGTCATGCTTTTAGGCCCAAATAGATTATATTGTTTCATGTATAGATAAGGGAAAGCTCCCTTCTACTTGAGGTACTTGATCTACTATGGATCTGGAGAGCATGAGACCAAGATGAGGCTTGCGATGCTAAGGAGTTGTTATATGTTTTCTTTTGTACTTTGATTTAGCACTGTTTTTTATTCCAGCTGTGATTTGTTTGGATACTTTCCAAGACATTTTTACCATGCATCATTTATGTATGTTCTCCTATTTATTCTTTCAGTCTTTCGCTGTTTACTGTTGTCATATTTTATACTGCTTCCACTATTATATATCTATTTTACTTCTGTTTTGTACTATTCGAATGAGGGCATAGTATCACCACTATCACACCTAAGGTCATCACAGCTATTCGGCAGCCTCTGGTGTTTAGGAAAATTCACTTGAGGCCATGTGACCAACCGGGTATGGGGCGCCTCTGGGTGGCTTCTGGAACTGGGAAGTTACACCATTTGAAGACAACCATTAGCCAAATTATCCATGGGACTCTATCCCATTCCTCATATAGTAATCCAAACACATATGGTTTTAAAATTAACACATCAATAATCTAAAATTATTAGAGTACACATACATTTAAAATATATACACATAGGAAGAAGAAACTACTGCTATATAACCATAGCATTGAAGACTTCTATAACAAGAATAGGGTCACTTATCCCTGAAGCAATGATATTTAGAAATTAATTATTTTAATTATTTTCTTTAATTAAGTTGTTTATTATGCATAGTTTTCTAGAAACAAGAAACATATAAATTCCCATCTATTAAGAGTTATTAATTAATAAAAATATTAATTTATCATTACTATCATATTCTATAAAAAATATGGAAGAACATAAATCAGTTTAATCACATCTTAATTTAACGACATCACCATATTTATTTATCCTTTAAACTATTTATCAGATTTCTAGTGAATTAACCTTGTTAATCACAACAACATATAAAAATGTACAGGTAACACAATATCTAGAAAAAAATAGGCAACAATAATATAATGATAAACAAATGAGATCAAAAAACCCAAACAAAAAAACATACTTCTTTTAATTCTATATTATTTTCTTTATTAGGTTAATTCAATAGTTACCATAAGGGTTTAATCCTGATAATATTACACTGATAGTTAAAACCAAATAAAGAGGCAACATAACCCCTAACTCAAAAATAATATCTCAGTGTTCTCCAAGGAAAAATTGAACAATAAGAATAAAACACATATTAGATATTCATCATGGAAACAAAAATCCCTAAAAAACCATCCTAATAAGAGTCCCCTATCATGAAGTGATATATTTTATAAGAAAAGTGAAGAGAAAACCCACTATAGCATGGAAAAAGAATAATAGAAGAGAAAAAACCACCAGATAAAGGGAAAATAACTTCATATCACAATATATAATTATCTTACAAAATGGGGTTGAATACAATCAAAGAGAATTCAAAGGCATATGAAAAATATCACCTAATCTCATTGGGTTTATAGAGGAGTGGTACAATAAGGGAATACGAATGGGATTCATAACTTATAATTAGGTTGAAAATACGCATTCACAATGTGAATGGATACTCCACAACATGAATTCCATTAATCCCACATCATCTAAAAATTATTTCACCTTTTTAGAAATTATAGAACACCTATTCAAATTACTAATTACTTCTAGACATAACCACTAAATTTCACCTGGAAACCATTCAATCCATGAACCACAATTTGAGCAATGAATATCCAATTCACACTATGAATACTGAGTCCACACCATGAATTCCTCATGAAACGAGATTTCCATCTCCCAGTCACCCATTCCTCTATATCCAAAACCTAAAATAACAAAGTAAATACTTGAAAAAATGGGGCCCTTACAATATATAAAATGTTTATGATCGAGTCACATGTTTATCTCTGTGGAATAATTACTTAAGGGGTTTTTATAACACTACTTATTCATTTTCATGTGATATGTTTACATGCATATAGAGATTTAAACCATACATGAGAGGTTGTGTTATGATGCATGGGTGATACACTGTAATGGAGAAGAAGACAGTGGAGAAGTGAAAAAATTAAGTATCATGGGGAGATGATTTCATTGTGAGGGAGATTTTTATGTTGGGGAAACTTTTTTGTGTCAAGAAAGCTTGTTTAAAATGATGATTGTTGTTCATGAGATGGTTGGCTATGATGTAGTTCGAGCTAATATACCGTGATCATACAAGAAATGGGAAAAATAAATTTGAGGGTTATATCTTTTTGTCTTGTGGATTATAACTTTAGGTTAGGAGGATTATTCTTTTAATATATAAAAACTATGAGATACTATATTTTTAGAAGAGATATAGAGTTATTTTAATTTAATATCCCATGATTTTTTTGAATTTATTTTTAATTGTTTTTTATATGGATATAGAGGGGGTACACATTCATATAAAAGAAACGCAATTCTATATGAGGAAGAATCAACCACTAGGGGATTATATAGTTGGGGTTTCCATTACATAATTTTTTATTTATGATTTTCAATTTGTAATTTTGGGATTCTTTCATTGGATAATTTTATTTCAAGTATGGTATCCATTTTTTACTTAGGTATTTATTAGTTTTTGTTGTTCTATTATCTCTTCTATGTAATATATTTCATTAATTTTTGACGGACTATTTAATTTGAGTGGAAAACATCTTAGGAGGGTGTGATATCAATGGACAAGGGTACGATTGAAATATTTTAATTCTTCTTTTTTGATGAATTGAGCATATTCATTAGTATTGTATTAATAAGTAATTAATATATCATATTTTTATTAAACAATTAACCAATTTCGATTAATAATGAATGAATATAATCATTGTAAAGATAATTAATATAAGAAAATTGAGTTAGAATATTCTTTTTCACTTGTGATCTAAACATTACATAATTTTATTATTTTGATTCTTTTAATGATAAAGGGTCGATATGTTAGAGTAGTATTGGTTTAAATAAACCAAATGAATTTAAATTACATTTATAATCCTGAAAATATTACTTTTATTTATCTTGAATGTGGATTTTAGTTTTTCCTTTTATGAAGAAAGATCCATGGATATTGATTACCCACTTTTATTTCTCTCTAATCTTTACTAGCTCTACAATTTTCCATTTTAGTTTTGTTTAGATTTAAATTAATTTTTATTCAACTATAAAAATAAAATAATTAGTTTTTATGTAATACTTATACTTATTAGTTCCTCTTAGTTTTTACCTTGTTATTACACTATTCAATGACATTGTAGTTAGTTGTTCGTTTGAGTATATAAATTAGTAAACATTGTATGCCACTTGTAAGTAACAAAACTCCATAGTCAGTCAAATTTTGTCTTAGCTTCTAGGGAATAAAAGAAAAAATAGAATAACCTAAGACCATTTTATTATATCGAAGCCTATTGTTACCTATATCTACCATTTTTATTTTATTTTAGGTATTTTTTTTACATTAATGGTTTTTTTCGCGGTGATGTATATAGGATCAATTACAGAATGAATGAGTATTATGATACACCATTGGACTATACATGATATCAAGTGGAGAATTATCTATGGTTGAATAAAAAATATGTATGGTGTTCATCACATGGAAAAGGATGGAATGAATTATACTCTCAAGGATATGATCTGCTAGGAAATTATAAATGGAGTGACACATATGACCATCAATAAGAAGGATCTATAAAATTTCAAAACTTCTAATAGAAATAAGGCAATGAGAATTACTATCAAGAAGAGCCTAGATAAAAATTAAATATAGAGATAAATTCATAAAAAATATTAATGGGAATAATTTTTAATTACAGTGCAATAAACGTGGAAAAAATCAAGGAACAAGAAAATTTACCCAAGGGAGAAGTGTAAATGGGAAAAAATATCACGAAATCTAGTAAATATTAATAATACCTTTTAGAAAAATTATTTTCTCATCAAGTTTTAGGTAATGAATTAGTAAATTAGAAGATATAATAAGTGAATATTATTAGGCTTCGCCCTATCGATTCTCTCAAAATAGGGTTCCTTAGTGGAATTTTGAAGGGGGTGACCTATGTGTTTCATCTCATCTCTCCCTTATATCAATTTTTTGTCTTCTATCCTAGATCATTAATGATGTTCATTTTTCTTGGTGATGGATTTAACGGTTGGATTTGGTGGTTTTTGTGAGGTCGAGTCTCTCTGTTGGTGCCTAGGTTTGATTCGAATAGTACTCTGGCTTCATGTTCCTTCACTATTTTCTCAGTCTGTCTTATACGGTGGTTTAAAGGAGGCTCTGAGATTTTTGGTTCAATTGGTTCATGTTTTTTTAGGAGGTGCGTATATATTTGAGTTGTTTCTAGGTCATGCAGGTTATTTTAAGATGATTCACATCATTGGAACAAGCTTTGGGATGTGTTTATCTAGTGATGGTTCGTCGATGGGGATTTTTGGAAGGTCTGATGGTCATGGAATTTGTCTTGATTACTGTTGTGGCCTTAGTCTACTCAAACTATTCTCTATATTCCTATTATATCGCTCCTTCCTAGGTTAGTCTGGTGCGATGGATCCCATGGGGTTTTTGGAATTTTCTTGTCGACTGGCCGATGGGGTTCCATGAGGTGATTATTGCATTAAAATTTCTACTTCTGCATTTCCATTGTGGTTTCTCTTAGATTCTGTGTTATTAAAGTAATTTTATGTTTGTAGTGTTTATGTCCATTTATGTCTAGTTTTAATTTTTTCATAGTGGATGTGGAGTGTTTTCTTTTGATGGTCAGTGGTGGTCTGTTATGGTGTTTTGTGATTACATCATTAGGTTCTAGTGGACCATTCTTTATGTTTGTTGTAAAGCTTCTTCAACTGGTGGGGTTTATGTTTTTGATGTCCTATAAAGTCTGGTTAGGGATTTTCTACAATGGAAATTATGTTGTGGATTATGTTGATGTGACGATGGATCCATCGGAAAGTTCTCAATGACGAGGGGGAGGGAGACGTGTATGAGGTCATGGTGTATGGAGTGAGGTTTTCAATCAACCTAGGTAACAATGATGGTGGTGTTTGAATTATTATTTTCGAAAATTGTATGTTAAAGTGGTTCTGTTCACCAGAAACTTGGTTGGGATGTTGCTAAAGAGGCATTTATGACTGCGAACAGGTTGGTTCTTTCTATTGATTTTTGGTTTTGGATTTCTGCTAATGTTTTTGGTTTCAATGTGTTTATATATTTGAATTATGAAAGGTGTGGTTACCAGTAATCCATAAAATGAATTTTAAAAAACTAAAAAAAGGAGATTTGGAGTAAATATTTTTAATGTGGAAAAGGGTATGGATATAGAGTTTATCAAATCTGTTAAATTATTTTATAAATAAGAATATAAAGAGAATACTTCTGAAATTAAATGATATATCAAATAATTTGAAGTGGATCACTAAGAATAAGTAGTGTATTAGGATTATTATATTGTTTTACTAGTTTTTGAATTAATTATTCATTATTTCAAACTTTTATGATACTGAATTTCACTAAAATAAATTTTCAAGAAATAAAAATGGATAAAAAGAGAATAATTTTTTGGAATGAGAAGAATTCAAATTTTTTTATAACTATATCATGTAACTTATTTCCATACCATAATTACATTGAATAAATAAGGTAATTTATAGCTAAAATACCTAAAAAAATGATCTCAAGGGAGGCAACCTTAACACTTTTTTTTACATTCCTATGAAATAACTTTTGGAACTATTTTTAAGAAATTTCCAATATGTTGAAGCCAATTATCTTTTATTATTGAGATTTATTGGAATGGATCTTATTATTTCACACGTCAATTTAATTTTGTAGGCCTATAGTGATGATTAGGGAGAAATAAGATGAAATTTTATGAGATATGATGAAAAGGGAAATAGATGAAATCGATAGGGGTGTATTGTTTTATATTATTTATCTCTTTTAATTTCCTATATATGTTTCATGTTTTATTACTCAGATTTTTCAAGGAAAAATTTGATTGGTTTACTATATTTTTATCTAGGATACAAATAGATTCTTAGGATTGCATCCATGGAACGTTTTAAATATTATTTTTAATAGTAATTAATGAGTAATATAAATGGTATATGAGCAAAGATAATCATGATAATATTGGTTTGACGATTCATTATTTAGAAAGATCAATTGATTTATATAGAAAAATTCCCTTTGAAATTTTTAAGATTTTATTTTATGAAGTTTTTTTTATTGAATTTCATTATTATTCATTAAAAAAGTGAATTTTCAAAATAATATTTCCAATTCTTAGGAGAGTTTTAAACCATTTTTATATATTCATTCATATACCCTATTTCTTGAGAGATACATGGGGGATGTAGAACAGTATAATTTTCATTGATATAATTACAAATTTATGAAATAACAAAGTATCATTAAGATGATTGATGTATTTTTTATTTTACCCCTTTACATCGTTGTGATTTACCTTTACATTTGATATTTATTTTGATCCAATATAATCTATTAATGACACTTATAGGGGAGGAAAATGAAAAGAATATTAGACATATATACCATACTATTAGTATTTTTTAATTTAAAATCGATTACGTGTGGGGGAAAAGGTTTCTTCATGATGTAGAAGGAGATCATTATTTTTTAAATATTATAGATGTGTGAATCACTGGAAAAAAACATTATTCTAGTAGTTTATAATTATTGGTATAAGATCTAATATAATTTAAAAAGACTATATCAATGGTTTTACATACTATTGGGTGATTTCATGTTATGATAGACATATACCAACAATTTGGGAAAACCATTGGCATAGATATATACGAATAGTTCTAAAAACCAATTGGTGTAGTTTTCATGTAAAAATAAATGTCGGTGAGTATTGAACCAAGGAACAATCTTTTTTAACTGAAAATTTAAAACATAAAACTACATCTAATTTTGTTTTTATAATGAGAGATATTTATATATATATATAATTAATTAATTATAAATTTTAAATTATTTAATTTTATTATACACAAATACATAAAAATTAATGGTTTATCCTTTACCAAAGGATTTGGAAAATCATTGATATAGGTATATACCAATAGTTTTCAAAAAAACTATTGAAATAGGTTCCAATAATTTCTAAGACTTATACCTATGGTTTTGGAAAACCATTGGTATAGGTACTCAAAAGAGATGTATACCGACTGTTCTCTAAAAACTATTGGTATAGGTCACCAAATTTATTGAAAGATAAACCAATAATTCTCTAAAACCATTGGTATAAATGTCACATATACTAAACTAATAATTTCCCAAACCATTGATAATGGTCTATTGGAATAAGTCCATTGGTATAAACTATATTTCTAGTAGTGTAGGTGTTATCAATGGTTATTGGAGAAAAGTTCATTAAACAAATTTTCATCATTCCTTTTTATTCAACCTATGTAAATAATAGATAAAAACCATTTTTGAAATAGAAAAATAATAAGAAGAAAAAATGATTAATACATAGGGGGATATCTCATTTTTCTTATTATAATGATTTATAAATTATTGAGATGAGGAATGGGGGTTATTGGGTGATTTTAATTTGGGTGTATTTATTTTTTAAGTTGGGATTTTTTTTCAATAAGATTTTATTATATATCATGCATTTTACATTAAAGCTAAACCTATTTTGTAGGCATATGGTATTAATTCTCACATAATTACTTCTCAACCCTCAGTATCATAGTCATTTAAACCATTAATGAAACCCAACATGATTAATGTTTGTTTTGTTTTTATAGTTTGATGATTTATATCATTTGGAATCCTATGATTAAGATCCATGTACTCAAATAATGAGCATAAAACTGGTTAAATTTTACTAGATTGAGTTAGATCGCATGTTTTCATGAATACTAACAGTAATTTGAATTATTTAAATGGTATAAATGAGAGTTATCATAATTTCTAGATGAAAATTAAAATGAATGGTTAGTTTGATTTCATGAAATGTGAGGATTTTGCAGGATTTTTGTTCACTCAATGTTTAAAATCAACTATTTATTGATTGTTATTTTATTTTATTGTATATGGTGTTTAAATATTGATAGGATTTGTTTCCTTTATGAATATTTTGAGATTTTTCTTAAGTATATGAATGTTTTTATGTGTGGGGGATTTGATTTCTTAAATTCATGTATATATTTTTTTATAAATTCTATTGATTTTATTTATTAACTGGGTATTTCACAACTAATATTAGTTTTAATTAATGTTATATAGTAAGAAATTATTTGAGTAAAATTCTTAATATTTGTTAAAATTTTATGTTTTTTAGGACTAGTTGTAGTGTTACAGAAGATTAAATTTAATTAAATCAAACTAAAATATTAATTTGTGGTACAAGAATAGTCTGGGTAAGATTAAAATACACTGGGGATTGGCTATGTAGGAATTAAAATTATAGTACAATGATCAAGTATGATTATGAGGTTTGATAAAATAGATATGTCAGAATGAACCACATGGTAATAATGCGCTATATAAGGGGATCATATGACTTCAAATGCAACACCACAATATTTATTAAGTATATTTCCTTTAAATAAATACTATATTGAATAAAATGTTTCACATGTAAAATTGAACTAAAACAAACCAAAATAATGATTATTACAATGTGAGTCAAAAATTAATACATTGTGATAATATAATTTGTAATATCATTATGAAAATTGAAAGAGGAATAAAACCAGAATTAAATAAAAATACCATGAACATAAAATCGTTATTCTCATGGATTTCCATGAATAACATAACCCCAATTGAAACTATATAAATAAATAAAGGAATTACAAATATAATATATATGTTGAGAGATATATACATAAATAGGATGAATGATTTTAAGAATTCATGTAAGGCTTCATAGAAGAATGAAATATTACTGTTATATACAAAGTCATTGAAAATATGGTCATTAGAAATATGATAATTGGATATATGGTAATTGGGTTTGAATTTATTGACATGGTATCTTGATGTTGTGTAATTATTTGTAAAATAATAAAAAATAAGAGAATTCATAGATAACAAATGATTCTGGCATGAAATAATAAGTAATTCTTAATTAAAATATTTTTTATAAATAAATATTTTTATGTGTTACATATTATTATTGTTATTAATTTCATTAAGTATTTATTTTATGTGTTTACAAGATTATAATAAATATTATAAATCATAGTTATTGATAAAATTTAATGTGTAGAAGATAAATAATTAATTTTAAGGTTGTATGATTAAAATCACTTACTATTAAAATAGATATTTCTCAAAGGATTTTGTTTAAATCTTATTTATTTTTTTCTTAATAAATTAAATTTACCAATTTAAACAGATGAATATAATGTAAATATTCAATGAATAAACAAATAGATTAACACTTATTTAATTCGTAAATAATTTGAAATAAGATTATAAACATTTAATATTAAAAAGTCATTTTTCTATTAAAATAGTTTTTTCTATATATATTATGTTTTCAATTAAAAGATAAATTTAGCATATTTAAAAATTGAATTATATAAAATGTAGTTAAAAAAAGTACTATAATTTTATAATTACTTGATAAATTCAATTTCATTTTTAAGCATAACAATAATTTAATGAGGTAAAAATTGAGATACCACTACAATGATAAATTGAGTTAAAAAGAGTTAAAATCAGTCATAAAGACTTAAAATACAAAACAAAAATTACATATAAATTTCTTATATGAGGTTATTAATTACCAAGCTTCATTATGTTTCCACTTTTTTCCACCTTCCTTTTTGAAATGATAACCTTACACGTTAAGAAATAAGTATATTTGAAAATCCCACTCAAAAATCACTTATTAAATGACCCCTACTACACCGCTACTCAACTACTGAAACCATTCAATTATATCATTAATATAATACAATTTTCACTTTCCTATATAATTTATATACATTTTGTATCTTTTGGTTCCAAGAAGGATGCCAAAATCCTTCATTCCGAAGGAACCCATGTTTAGAACGAACAAATTATTCAAAGTTCCTATTTCATCACAAACATTTTCAATTACATTCTCATATGCACTATTTATAAACCTAATTAACCACTATAATAATGAAATATTAATAATATTATGATATTTATAGAATTATAATACTATTTTATAACTATAAACTCTTATTCATTCACTGCCATTACATGTTCTTATTTAGGTTGGTTCATCTGCCTACATTAATGATGCAATACCAAAATCATAATTCAAATCCTGAATAATAATAAAAAAATTTGTACTATTAATATATTATATTAAATATATTTTTTTCCCTGAATATGTTCATATATATATGTCTTCAAAAAATTAATGGTCCTTATAAAGTAACTTGTTGTTATCAGTAAATTACGCCAGACATGCTCATCATGGATTCCATTATCATAAACCATACCCATGATTTAAAAAAAATAAAAATGGGAATGAATAATTTATTGGAATACAATTAATCAAATAAATTTAATCATCTAGTAACTGTGAACTCTGTTTCAAAGAATAATGCTCGACCTTCCCATTATGAAACTTGTACGAAATAATAAAAAACACTAACATCCATTGATGAAAATAAATAATTATTAACTAATATATATTTAATTAATGATTATAATTTAAGAGTATAAAAGATAAAATATATTAAAAATGTTATAAAATAAATGATTAATATGTTTATGTTTATTATATAGGAGGTTAAAAAACATTCATGCGTGTTGGGAGTAAAGGTAAGAGCTTCTTTACCTATATCATGTTGAAATACAAATTGTTTACATTTAGACTTCAATCTGAGGAATCTATATGTTATTTATCTCTAAAAATCATCAATTATATTCTTATATATTTATTCATGTGTTTTATATGTATTCATACTAATCTACATTTAGTTCCTAATTCGACCAAAAGGATATTTGTAAGTGGATTCGACCCTGTATCTTCTTTTTAGTCAATAATATTTTACAATTATATTTATATTATATATATATATTTATTGATATAATTATCTCTATTTATATAAATTATTATGGTCTTTTTAAATAGATTTTATTTTCAAAATTAATCTCTTTTTAACTTTTTTGGTATAATATTTTTTCACCAACTTTGACATTCTTTACAAATGTGTGGAAGGAATCTATATTTTAAACATTTTCCATATAATCATATTTTCCCACAGTGCTCATAGATTTTCTTTAATATAATTACTATCCATTTTCGATGGTTTTCCAAATAAGTTTTTCCTACCTGTTTTTAAAAATTATTTTATTTTAAAGTAAAATCTATTAACACTAAAAACCATATTTGTTCTTATTTATCAATTTTAATTTTAATTCTATTATAAAATTTCATTTCATCTATGTCAGCATCCTTTAATTTCTATTATGATTCACTAGAAATATGGTCTTATTATACAGTCTACCTTCTTTCTCTATTGGACTTGTGATTATACCTTAATGAAATCATAATGAAACTCATTTCAATTTCATGGTTTAATTAATCTATAAATGAATTATTTTTTTCTCATGTTCATGTGTAATATATATATATGTATATATATGTTTTTTATTAATTAATAGATGGTAATGGAATTTCATATCTATAAAATGTATTGGGAACATACATATATTTAATGAGATAATATGTATGAGATTGGAGAGTGAACATAATCACTATAGTACTTGGTACAATATGATTATGTGAATGGGGAGTGAACCCAATCCACTATAGGACTCTGGATACCATGTGATTATGGCCTTAATAGTGACACATGCCAATGTAAATGATTTTCTAGGTTTATGTATGACCTTTATTCATATGTGCATGTTATGTTTTCATGGATATTGATTATTATTGCATGTTTCCACACTCTTCTATCTCATGTATTATGTTATTCTAGTATCCTTATGATATGAACCATGGTATATGATATATAATTTTTTATGTATGATTATATTATGTTAGGTCCATGAACCTTTATTATGATCTCATAACCCCATGTTTAGATTATTTTCAATTGCAATATTTGATTATTTTCTCTTATGTTTACCATTACTAGAAATTTGATCTCACTCTTTTTTTTTGTTTCCATTTACCTCGGTTTTGAAGAATATTATTATGTATGAAATTTTTATAATGGTATCACATGCAAAGAATATTTTTGGGATATATTGAATAATTGTTGTAAAAAATGTTTAATATATATATAGTATCCAAAGACTCTAAACATATATGTTATATGTTTTTTATTGGTAGATATAATGTATATTGATATAACATGATTTAATATATATGTATGTTGTTCTTGGGTGGTATCAGTTGGTATGAAAGTGGGGTTTAATTATTTTTGGGGATTATGATATTAAGAATAAGAGGATAGAACCTAAAACAACCTATGATCAGCCAAAAATGATTTTGGATAAACTTAAAATCTCATACGTTGAAATGAAGGTATCAAAAATTTGGAAATATTATGATCAATTTTATTTATTATATGATTTATTATTCTTATTATTTCTTCTTGATACTCAAACTATCAATTTTTTTATTAAATTATTTTAACTAGGAGGAATCAAGATGACTATGAGTGCGATGGAGAAAGCATTGATTATCCCAATGAGAAGCCAAATGAGATGGGATATGGAGAGAAAAACCACATATCCACATTTCATAATCTATTTATAATAATATGAATTGTTAAAAACACCCTAATGTTTTACGAAAAAAACAAATCTTCATTGAGTCCATCATGCAGAAACATATATCCTCTTTGAGTGGGTCTTCTAACCTACGTATTGTACAGAAATGAGAAACATGATAAAAAATATATTTTCTATTCTCTAGTTATCAGAGCTTAAGAAGGTTTTTTTAGTTGTTTGTTATTTTGAAGGTGATATTTACCAATGGTGGAATCTCGTTAAGAATATAATACAATATAATGAAATAAAATTTGTGGAATACGATGAGTTTAAGAATGAATTTTTCAATAAATATATTACTTTAACTCATTAAAATAAAATAGATATGGAATTCTTGATGTTGAATCAAAATGAGGATGAATCCATTGGAACCTATAAAACAAAATTAGTAAGAATTGCAGGGTATGATTTTTATTTTTATCATTGACCCTAAAAGAAAAATTGATATTTTTTTAGTGTCTAAAAAATTATGTCTAAAAATTCATTAACTATAAGTGAATTTGGTATCTATTAATATATTTTTTGATGTGCTATGAAGGTGGAAATGGAAATTATCGACTCATATTATTATCACGGTTTTATGGATAATAGAGAAAAATGGAGTTTCATTGAATCTAAAATTATAAAACCCATTGAAGAAGAAAAATTAATATTTTTATATAAAAAAATGTGGGAAGAAGTGTGAGGGTAGTTCCCTTAAAAGGATAGTAAAATGATTCATGTGTGGAAGAGAATACCATCAAGATTACCAATACCAAAGAGATATGAATCTACCAACTAATGAAATTGATGAAAAGAAATATCAAAATAATGCACCACTCACACTAAAATTATTTAATTATAAATAGTATGAATATTATGCCAACTAGTGCACTAATCCAAGGGTTAATGATGATAATAGATGTATAAATACTCCAAATTCATTAGATAAAGGGAATCCTATGTAATCAAAACTCATTATGTGGGACATGAAAAAAGTGGTGAAAGATACACTCATCATCTACTATATAACTATAAATGTACTGTTTTATTCTAGATTTACCCATTCAATCAAATCTAGGAAGTTTTATATGATCATAAAATCACCACCCCAGTGGTAGGATATTGAATTATTGGAGAATAATCATACTGTTAATATGATTTCATCAAAAGTATATAACTCCCACATTATATAAGTTTGTGGGAATGAAATTACTTCAAATATTATTATTATTTATTTAGTGTAAATTGATGTGATATTGGGCATGGATTGACTCTATTTATTTAGATCCTATATATATTTTTAGGACCATGAAGTCACATTTTATATCTTCAATTAACTTATGATTATATATCTATGTATGGTATACCATAAACTCTGTATGGAAATTACATCCATTATATGGGTCTTATACCCAATAATGAGGGTTATTTAGCTCAAATAGTTGAGAGAATCTCAATATAGATTATATGTTAATTATAAATAAAAACGTTGACATTTTTCTTGAAGAGATTCTTGGTCTTCCCACAAATCATGTGGTTGAGTTTTATAAATAACCCATAAATGGTTCTATATATATATATAAGTCTACTTATTGAATTTCTTTAATTAAATTAAAGGAATTGTAGATAAAAATACAAGATAATATTGAAAAGTATTTTAACACCTCGAGATTCTGTGAAATATTTAATTTCAAAAAAATTTAATTTTGTTGATATTTTTCATTACACGCAACACTGTGTTTACCTTGAATTACATAGAAAACTTATTTTAGCACGTGTTACATGAAACACTTAGTGTATCTTGCATTCCACACAATACTATGTTTAAACAAAACTCGACATACAATTAAAATATTATTATTTAATATGATAGTTGTCACATAGTCCATGGAATGGCAGGTATAAATATGATTAACTAAATAATAAAAATATATGCTTAACACAAGTATATAAAATTATTTCATTTATGACCAAATAATTATAAATATAAATAAAAACTATTTAAAAGAAAGGAATTTGTTAGCTGAAAAAATAATTTTTTTGCACAAAAATGTTTTTTACCTCAATAAATTAATCAAATCAATTTTAATGAAAAATTTTAATGAAATAAATATTATATATTAAATAAATTATTTAAATATTCATCTTATTTTTTATAAAAAATAGATAATAATTAAACCATTTTTATGCATTAAAAATGTATTTTTCTAAAAAAAAAAGTTTTGTATCCTTTACACACTTATTTTAAAATTAAATTTTACCAGTTTTAATGAACTAATTTAAAAAAATTAATTTATTTTTTAGGTTAAAGTTTTTATAATTTTCTGAGTACATAATGTTTTTGATTAATAAGGAATAATACTTGTTTTTATTAAGAACTATCACTTATTTTAAAGCATTTTAAAAATTAAAAACTATTTAAATACATTGTTAAAAATAAAATTAATAAAATTACATATCTATTAATCTAATTAATTTTATATTAATAAAATTGAAATTAAAATTTTATATAAAAACATTCTAAACTTTTGAATATTTTCTCTTTTGAAACCCACTTTCTCATCATGTTTGAGGGATTAATTTTAAATTAAAATATTCAAATTATGTGAGTGGAATTTATAAAAATGGATTAGATATTTGGAATTATAATAATTTATATTATATAATAAGTTCAAAATATATTTTAACCATAATTAATAGTATAAAAAATAAAAAATAATGAATGTGGTTAAGGTAAAAATGGGTTTGTCGTTGGTAAAACTGAAAGGATTAAAGGTAAAATGACCTAAAAACATATTGAACACAAATTTTATGGACATAGTTAAAACATATTATCTATAAGGATTCATAATAGACCATTTTCGAGCCTTTTCCGATGTTAAAAATATGGTTACACCATTTTCTTTTCAAAAATTTCAAGTCTCCCACTCACCTCACTTAAAAAAGGCCACACCCCATATAATCCTAAAAACACTTTCATAACCATTTTTTCCTAAAAATAAAAAAAACATCTTACTTCCCTAATATAATCCCAAAATCCTTATTTTGGTTAGAAATACACCCTAGGATGTATTTTTGTGCAAACCAAAACATGTTGTCCAAATAAGAGGTAACATTCCTAATTGATCTTTTTATTTTATTTCTTCCTCAAACTACTTAAATTATTATTAAAGAATTATTATATAATATCCTTAGTATCTTAAATATATTTATATGTTATTGTGTTAATATAATAACATAAACAATTTTCTTATTCCGTCAAATGGGATTTAAAATCATTATTCAAGTGCATAGCTATACTTCTACATTGCGAACCAATGTTATTCATTTTTCTTCACCACCTATAATGGATATATAAATGATGGATTTAATGTTTAATTATTGTATTTATTGTATTATTTTACCTATTTAACTATAATACCACATATAACATCTTACCTCCCAACCCATTGAAAAATAGTCGCTCATGTGTATTTCGTACTACCACCATACGAACCGATGTGCTGTGTTTTTCATTTCCATTTTACATTGATGATAATTATGATATTTTAAATTAATATATATTTTATTTTTAAAATAATTATAATTTTTTAATTATTATATCACATATACCATCTTACTCTCAATTCTAATAGGGATACGATTACATCTCTCGTGTGTACGGCGGACAACTACCTCATCCAGAGATGTGATTCTTTCACGCTTTAAATGGAAGCTAATATGGATGAGTTTAATGAACATATATGATATATATAAAATAAAAATTATTCTCTAATGTTAATTTATTATTTAACATCATTTCTTTCTTACCATCGAGAAAATGGAAACGACGTTCTTGCGTATGTATGTCCTACCATCTCTATGAACGGTGTATTTTACTTTCAATATCTATCTTTTATGGATCACTCTAGATACAGGTAAACTGAATATATAATATATTTATATCATGTTTGATATTATATACATGAATAAAGCATGATCAAATTATCATGATCAATTATAAAAAATTAAACCATACATGAAAAATAAAGTAGTTATTTCCCAAAGCATGAATTTAACATGAAATTATAAATAAAAGGGTAATAAAAGGTTATAAGTAAATAATATATAGGATGATATATATATAAATAAGTATGGTTTTTAATATATTTATAATAAAATTATATTTTTTATAAATGAGGTTTGAACCTATATGAAAAAATTCTAGAATTAAGGAAAGATATTTCCGCCTCACTTTTATTTCCTCTCAGACACACGCCAAATTAACCGCATTTTTATTTAATATAGTGTATATACTTCCCAAGAATTTATTTTGCGATTATTATAATTAAAATTATGAGGATATAAATATCCAGTTTAGGATCTCTACTTTATATGGTTTATGGTTCAAAAGTTACCAAAGCGATAAGAGATTTTTGTTTCAATTTAGATTCCTTGAGACATATGTTATGTTTTGAACCTATATTCTTTTCTGAGGTGTATATAGAGCCCCTTTTAAAATGTAATATCATGAATTTATTTTTTCACATGATATGATAAATTTCATTTAATGTTATAATTTCACGGGGATTTCTATTCATAGTTACAAGAGTGGTAGGGGTTGTATGATTCAATTTCATCATTTATCAAAATTTCAAGGATTATGATTCCAATGAAGAGATATTAATAGAAATATCTCAATAAATTAATGTATTTTCTTATACTCAGGTTATTTCTAAATAATACATGTTGTACCTTCATTTTCATCTCTTTATATACTCCATAGATCAAAATATTTTTTTTAATAAAAATCATATTTATTTCTCCCTTCGGTCAAAACCCCTTTTTCTTTCAAAACCATGTTTTCTAGATATGTTTTTAAAAATGTTATTTACATAATTAAAATGATTTATTGAAGAAATTTTTAATCTTTTGTAATTTTTATTTTTTTAAATGATTATTCATGTTGTTTTTCAAATAATCCCATTTGTCTTTTACTAAAAATGTGAATGGAATATTTGTTCTAATGTGTAAGATGTGAACAGAATTTACCGCCACAATACCATTATTTTTTAAAACCATTATAATTTTCAAGTTTATTTGAAAAGAAAATTATTTTAAATTATTTTTAAATATTTTATAATGATTTTCCAATGTGTAATGGTTATTTTGTTCCATAAATGTTTTATATTATTTCTAAAACCTCTTTATATGATTTTAGGTTATTTTCAAAGAAAATGATTACCCAAAAATTTTATTGATTTATAGTTTTAAAAATTTATTTTCAAATAAAATTAAATTTCCCCAAGAAATGTTGTAGATTATTTTTAAATATATATTAATAAGTTTCAAATGTTATTCTCAAATAAAATTCTTTCCTAAATGTTTTATATTTTAAATGGTGTTTTTCAAAGTGGAAAGGCTATATTCATCCCGTCATATTCCAAGTGATATTCAAAAAAATTTCCCATATAAGATGACATCATTTGATATTATTTATTCTTTAATGGGGATATTATTTAGGGATTACGTTCATACTATTTCACTAAATGGTTTAGGATTATTATGATAAGATGTTTAGAAAATCCGTTTCTCTTCCACATGTTATAACATGATAAAATGTTTGTGAAAACCAATTATTTTTCAATGGGTTATGCTTTGATGAAATATTAAATAATTATGAAGTATGTTTCTTTTACATATTTTATGTTACGATAAAATGTTTATGAAACCTATTTATTTTCACGGGTTCTGATATGATGAATGTTTTATGATATTTTGGCACACATATGTAATATTTTCATAACATGATGGTAGTTATGTTATGAACAGAGATGATGGTTTCATTATAACAAGGTTTGTTGTTACGTTATAACCAAATATGGGTGGGACCTATATCTCCCTCTATATTATTGGGTAAATATTTATATCTCATGAGATAGACATGATGGAATGTGGAGTGACCTCAGTTCAGTAATGTAATTTTTACACTATGATGGTCTCTAGAGTGAACCTTGACTAATATGATAATTTGGGGAGTAAACCCATTCCACTATAATATCCTTGGCATTGAGACAGGACTATGATGGAAATTATTTTCTATGATTATGTGTAAGCCAAAATTCTATGTATTATACCAATGTTAAGCTCTCAGGGATAATGTTCTTTGATTTCATCATGATCCATGTCTGATGAACTGCCAATAATTTTTCTGTGACTCAAGATTATGATATTTGATATATAGGGAATGGTTTTATAATGTTATGATCATGTTTTCATAACCTTATGCTTATGTTAATCTTATGTATCTCCCTTGGATACCCTTGATGATCATTTTCGGAAACCCGTTATTTTGTTTTCTTTCCCTATGTTAAGAAGAAATTTATTATGTGAGATATGTCAAATAAGAATTCTAGTTATAAATAACATAGTGGTAGATTATATAGTTCACATATAGACTAATTTTTTGTGTTTCTATGTTTCCAAAATAACTATCCCTTTATTATCCTCAGACATGTGATTGTATAATGTAATGAATATTCATCTAAAAAGATGTAATATCCATGTATGGAAAGCCTTGTTCATTACAATTGGTATCATTGGAAATGTTTTTTTATCCTTTGAAGATTAGAATCCCATGGGATATATTGAAGGATATGTATAGGGATTAGTTTAACAATAAGTCTAAGGACACAACAAAGTATTGGAAATTGGCCTGGAATACTGTTAAAGGATATAGTGAGTGGTTTACAAGAAATTGCTTTCCTATATGGATACTACAAGTGGATGTGTCTCTAGAATAGAGGTGACCAGGGGTAATAACTCAAAAAAGGGCACATTTATCTGGACTCGATCATCCCCTTGTGCATGACAACAAGCCTTGCTGCATACCTTGTTTAAAACTCCTTGGGGATATTCTTTGGAAATTGAAAAACTCTTTATGAAACATCATGTAGGATTTGAATAATTTTCACACCCAAGTTTTTATGTTTTACTTCATTCTGATTCATGTTGGGGTTTGGGTCATTTTCTCAAGAGCCGAGTGTGACAGGTTTGGAAGTTTTGGGAATTATTTCTAATATATTATTTTTATATCTTTCCCATTTATTCCCCTAATCCCCCTTGAATTTTAAAAAACTGGACATGTTTTGGGTGTCAAAAATAGTGTGTATGGTTTTGACTTATAGTATACTAAACCGTGCAGAAAAACTACACACAGTGTCTAGCACATTAAAAATAATTTTGTAATTCCTAATTTTCTCTTACTGTATTAAAACTACCTCTCCCCTTAATTCCCTAATTCAAACACTTCATCCATGGGAGTCTCCCAATCTCCTTCAATGTATTTTAGAACCCATTCATAAGGGGCTATTGGTACTGAAACATCATGATTCTTCAAGTAAGTGATACTCTATTTGTTTTTCTTCATTATATTTAGGGTTTCTTCCCTCAATCTTGATGTTCCAATTTTATAGTATATAAAAATTCATACCTATTGATTAATTTTGTGTTTATTGGTTCAATATTGTAGATTACGGTCCGTTTTCATTCCCTTGTGGTGCGATGGTGGTGTGGTTGAAGTTTCACATAAAGATTTATTTTTTTGAAATATAAGGTAGGTGATTCCATGTGTAATAATTATTTGATTAATTATATTTCTTTTCTGACATTACTAGAATGTTTCTTGCTTATTTTTTCTGGTGAAAAAGATAATTTTTGGTAGATTTGGTTAAGCATCATACTTTAAAGATACATCTTTTCTTGAAATTGTGTCTTTTTCATGTGTAAGTTATGTGGTATTATTTTTGGGCACTTTATAATTAATTAAAGTAGTTTATTAAATGTTTATAGGGATAACAGTTATGTTTTGGTATGTTTTTGAGGAGCATTTGATCTTGAAAGAGGGTTTTGAATGTATTTTTGGATCAAAGCCTTGTTTGACAGCTTAAAATTAATTTATGAACATTTTAAATTGTTTATTAGGTTAAAAAAAGGGTGAAAAATTTTATTGGGTACTATTAGGGTGGGTGTATGTTTTTAAAATGCGTTTTTGAAAAAGAAACTAATGATTTGTGATATCAAACGTTTTGATAATGTTTTATAATTTTTTTGACAATTTATTAAATTGTGAGAAATGTGTGAGACATGTATATTGGCTATTTTGGTGTGTTTATGATGATAAAATGAATTTGAATGTGAAAAGGGTATTATGTGACATGTGTGTGTGATGTTTTTTTTGTTAATGATTTCTAAATGGAATTTTCATGTGAAAATGGTATTTTATGACATGTATAACTGGATTAATCATAAAGAAGGAAACCCATGTATCTAGGTGGGTGGACCGGGACTAGTATGTTAGTGATCCGGTAGTGTTTTTTTCCATATTTCACTTATCATGTTTGACGATAGAAACTGTAACTAAACCTTTATGATGTTTAGGGACCAATAGGATATTTGTGTTTCCCCTCCTAGTAGTTTTTTCTTGAGAAGGATATTGGTTAGGGTTATTTACAAAACAAGATACGATATACCTAGGGCCCCACAGCTAGCCAGTGCCTAAGGGTGTTCCTGTTACTAGTGCTCATTAGCTATATGGAACTTACCATCATCATATGATTTATTTTATTATAAAATTCATTAGCGTGCATGTTTTCTTTAAAAGTGTACAATTTTCAATGTTTCCCTCTTGAAATCTATTCTCATTAAATGTTTCATCTTTTTGAAATTGATCTAGAATTTATTTTTATAAACATTTTCTAGATTTTTAACTTAAAATGTTTATCACATGGAATATTTTTTGTTGTAATCCTATTGATATTAGTCATACACCCTAATTACACCCTTGGGTGTATGTAGAATTGGTAATGTTTGGCACACAAAAGGGCAGGGCCCTTGGAGATGGTGGTTCGGGTTGCCAGCTTCCTTTCTCGGTGGGGTTTTTTAGAGATGGATTAAGGGATATTCCACGTTGACATGTGGTGGTTCTTGTGATGTTATTGTTGGATTTATTCCCTTTTAGTATTATTTGGGCTTTTGTATAAACCTTGTAATTCAATTATGAATTTCATATTAAGACTTGTTTGGCGTAAATTATCAGATTTGGTTCATTGATTTTTGATGGTTGTTTTATGTTCATAAATTTGTGTCAATAGTTCCCAACTTTTATTTATGATACCCGGGCACTTATGTCGGCCCGTGGAGATTAGGAATGTCGTTTGGGCCATACCATAGACTGGGTTGGATGATGACCCATCTTGGTTAGTGACAATAATGACCATGGATGACCTAGTTTGAACCAAAGGTTGCATTAATTTTAAAGAATTTGTCATGATTTAGAGATCCTTAAATGACCCAATACATTCTACAAAAATATAATATTTTTTTGGGTGAATATTTAATTCATTTCATTAACACATACCCAATGGATATAATAGTTTTGTGTCTTTTGAGACGAGAAACAAAATTTTCTTATTTCATGAAAGATCTATAACATAACCCATAATGATCTAATCACATAGAAATCATCTTAGGCATACCCTAACTAAACCTTTATTCATAACATAGGGTAAAAAAATAAGAAATGGTGAGTTCAGATACTTTGTATGGGTAAATACAGGTTATATAAAATATGATCTTATTATATCATTAGGTAAGAATAAGAGTATGATATCATGAACATAACATAGTAATTTCATACCTAACCTTTCATAGATCATAAACATGATTCATGGAATAAATCATTATCATTTCAGAAAACATGGCCCATAAGGGTGAAAAATCTTCCTAAACAATCATTAACAATAAGAGAGTTTCATAAAAGAGTATCACCATTATAATTATATAAAAAACTATTTCATATTTCAATGTTAACCACCCTGAACTTAAACATAGTGGACCAGGACTTATATCCCATTTCCCATTATAGATCAGGACACACCTATTTACCATTTTAGATTCAAATGAACCTATTTCCAATAGTGGATCAGGTTACACCTATTTCTAATAGAGGACATGGATGCACCTGTTTCCCATAGTGGATCAATCCAATTGATGTTTTTCCCATTATTATCTCATGACATATAAATATTTACCTAAATAATTGGATTAAGATAGAAGTCCCACCGATCTCATAATGAAAACCATAATTATTTATTCCATAGTATCTTAAGAAATTCATCATATCATCACATCATAAATTATGTAGAGAAAATAGGAATCATAAACATTTCACCTATTTACCAAAGCATAACCCTTTAAAAATAAATGGGTTTCATAAACATTTAATCAAAAAAAAATAACCATACAGAGATAGAATACAGATGATATCATTTAATATTATCCCTAGTAAATCATAAGTAACTCAAAGGATGTCATCTAAAATTGAAAATGTTTTTGAAAGATCACATGGAATATTTCTTGAGGAATATATCATGTCCACTGTGAAAAAGACACTTTTTAAAATGAAAATCATTTTCATAATAATTTTATTTAAATAAACATAGGAAACTTATAATTGAATCTTTAAAAATAATTTAAAACATTTCATGAGGTAAATAACCTTTCTAATTTGAAAAACACTTTTTAATACATAAAACATTTTCAAAATCATATTTTCTAAAATAACATTCTAAAATTATAAAGGATTCTTTAAAAATAATTTAAAACATTTATTGAGGAATATATATTTTCATATTTTTTAAAATTATTTTAAAAAATAATACATTTTAAATATCATTTTCATTAAAAATATCTTTGTAATGTTGTAAAGAATATTTAAAAATCATTTAAAACATTTCTTGATGTAAATAACCTTTCTATTTTGAAAATATATTTTAAAAAATAAGAATTCATAAAACATTTTGAAAATAAAATATTTTAAAAATGATGACTGAAATTTATAATGTATTATTCATATAAAATAATGATCATGATGGTTGGAAATTATATTCATGCCGTACAAATTAAAATAAAGACCCCTTTTACATTTTCAATAGAAGAATAACATACATTTTTAGAAAATGAATAGTATATTTAATTCAATTTTTTTTTAAAAATGTATAAAATCAGTAAAAATATCCTTAAAACTTTATTTTAATAATGTTAAAAAAAATTGTGATTTTTTTAGAAGTCATAGTCTTGGATGAAAAAGGGTTTTCAGCTGAAGAGATAAATAAAGACGATTTTTCTTAAAAACAATATTTTGATCCTTTGAGTACATAAAGATTGAAAAATTAAGGGAAAAATTTTATTCTCTAGAAATAACCCAAGAAGAATAAAATACATGAGTTTCATGAGAGTTATATCAAAATAGTTCATCCTTGGAAGTATAATCATAATCAATCTCGATAAACAATGAGATTATAACATAAAACTATGACCACATTGGTTAATTTAAATCATAAGAACCATGAAAGAATAAAGTTAATTGAAACATATAATATCATCATAAAAATATAAATTCATGGTATTACATGAAAAATGGGCTATATATACACCTCATAAAATAAGATAGGTGCATAATTTAAAATTTGTCTCAAAAAAGGAAAATTGAGACAAAAATACCCCTTACCATTTTGGTATATTTTTAACCATTTACCCCATGAAAGAGATATCATAAAATTGATATATATATATATATATAATAGTAATTTTTTGGCGAATCATCATAAAATTCATTCCAAAGATGTATATAAACCACATAAAATAAATTTTTGGTGAATATGGCATGGGCCTCACAGAAGTAAAAAGTGAGATGAGAATCTCTTTCCCTAAGAATCAACTTCCTTCCTACATGTTCAATCCTAATTTATGATAAATATAATACTCTTTTTAATATATTAATGAACCTTAATTGTATATATCATGCAATATATGATTTACATATGAACTTTTATTACCCGTTTGTTAACAATTCCACATTAAAGTCACATTTTAGGCAATAACTTCTTTGTTTTTTCATGTATGTTTTGGTTTGTTATTTTTGTTCCTCTAAATTTAATAATGGTTATATAATATCTAGAATGTTAACCATGATATAAATTTCATATATATTCACTATATATTTATTTAAAGTAATCCATAAAATTTATATATATAAAATGAAATACATCATTCATGGAGACGCTAGGTCATACGTATGTAAGAAAGCTATAAGGACCAAACCATAAACATTACATAATCTTGAGTTATGTCAAAAATTTACATTCAGTTACATTTAGTATATATTCAGGTTTATATTTTAAAACAATTAGTCCATAACTATTACATAACATCTCAAATATTACAAAGTAGGCATGTCAACACGCTATCCATATTTTCATAATCTAAGACATTTTAAAAATAAATGTTGAATTATTTTTAATGATAAAATTATTGATAAAAATAATATTATATTATTAATTTTGATTAAACATCCTTATATTCTGTGGAAAACATTTCAAAAACTTTTGATGAGAACATAAATCACAGTAATGGATATAAATAAGGAATGAAACCATTAGTCCATGAATATTTTAAACATTTGAAAACATTTTCACAAAAAAATTACTTTTCACCCATAAATAATAAGTTATTTAATAGACCTCATGAAATCATAAGATTCCTGAAAATATTATTAGTATTCGTAAATCATAAAGGTAACTTGTGGCATCCATATCATACTTACATTGTATATTTCACAACAACTTATGGAGTAACCTTCATGGTTATGTTTTGAATACCCATCATAGTATATTTCCTAAATCTATTAGGAAAAAACTTATTTTTTGAATTAATCTCATTACCCAATTCATTGATGAGATATCATGGTCTCATATTCCCTCTATTATTCATCTAACCATCCATATACATATATAATTCTTAGGAACCATAACATAATCATAACACATTAACAAGTATAAAAGAAAAAAAGATAATTTACACTTTCCAATCACAAGATTTAATTTCAACATATTGAAATAATAAATAACTCAAAATAAACATTTTTAATAAAAAAATACATGAAAATGGAAAATGGTATTTATTTTTCTTTTAAAAAACATCAAGGATTATAGAGGAAGCCAAATATCAAATAATGGTTATGACGATTGAAAATTCATTGTCACGACATACGTTAAAAAATTCCTTTTGTCATTTAGTAAAATGATTCCTAAAAAACATTAATTTTTTAAATATTTGAATTATATTTAAAGTAAAAGGGGTTTATTATACATAGTATAAATGAAGGTGGTGTATATTATCGAAATATACCATAATGAAAGGAGATTCATACGAAGTCTCTTAACTTGAGTCCGAATTGTCTCATACATTCTTTGTCTTATTGAATGATAAAATTAGGTTAATTTATAATTTATTCAGAACATTTTTCAAGTTTATTATTCCTTTTATATAACTTATTACCATGTTAAACAATTAGATGATTATTTAGGATCACATCAGATGTTTTGTTGATATTTGGTACTTGAGTCAAAAATGAACTTGGCTTGATGTCAATCGTACATGTGGTCATAATTAAATTATCTATTAAATAATATTAATGACATAATAATAAATTTTAGACCTCAATAATACTTTTAAATCCAACAATTTATTTACGGTATGAAAAATGAACAACGTTATAATCATGGAGATGTTAGGTCATACGTATACGTGAGTAACATTCTCATTTTTCATTGACCATTATGGAAGTGAGGTAATTGTTATTTTATATTTCTAAAATTATCACAATATAATTAAAATGATAATAACAATTCAAATGTACATATATGTTTATGCATGTGATGCAGTGAAAAAATGATTCACATTGCTTTCTGGAGGAGATAGTTCACATTTATACACGAATGATGTTATCATTTTAATGTTCAAGGAATATAAAAACATAATTGATATATTATTATATTATAAATATAAATATTTCATGAAAATAATATTAAAACATCAATTCCATCATTATGAGTAGTAATGAGAGATGATAATGATAAATGAACTATATCAGTTCGTGAGGCGGTAGTTTGCCATACAAAAGAATGAAATATTCATTTCCCATTTTTTGAAATTAGAGGTGGATTTTGGTGATGATATTAACCTAATAGAATCTCGGTATATTAAGGATATAGGAGGTAATATTTCCTCATTAATGATATGAGCTTTAAAGGGTGTGGAAGAATAAATAAAATAAAAACCCTTAAATAAAAACATTACAATTCCTTTGGATGATCACCTTTCTTAACACCTCTAAGAAGGGTGCTAGGCCTAAAATAAAGCCTAATGAATATGGGGCGGGATTATAAGAAGTTTTTTGGGTATATATTGGTCACAAATTGGTTTATTTAGTTTGAGTAATAGAGAGGAATATGTGAATTTTTATATGAGAGGGGAGGGGCACCCTTGAAATTATAAAAAGTATTAAATTAATATAAAATAAATATAGATTCAAAACAGGTACATGTTGATATAGTTAAAATATAGGATAAGGAGGGTTATAAATATAATCATACTATGATAATTATACATGTTTTGAATATTTTTTTAATCCTTACCTCTTTGTTTTATACTGTTTAACTCTTACCATTTTATCAAGTAATTTACACTTTGAGAGTTAAAATAATTACCAAATCATATGAAAGGACAAATGAATCTATAATTGAAGAAATTTTTAATTTTATCTATAATTTTTTGTCTAATCAGGTATTTTTAAAGATTTTATATTATTTAATTATATATTTTATAATATAATTTATGAATTATGTCAATTTTGATAGTATACATTACATTACTTTTTTAAAAAATTCATAAAAACATGATTCATTCTAAAAAACTAAATTAACTCCATCTTAACATGTAATATTCATCCATAAAATTTGTGGATGGAATCAAATATTTCAACTTATATATATTTTAATATTATTAATATCATTTATTTGATTCATTCTTTAATAAATCAATTACTTCATCACCATTATGTCACTAATCAATTATTTATTCACTAAAAATTATTAATTAATTACCATGATGTAGGTTATATTTGTATTTTTATATTTAATATTCATAGTCAAAGATATCCCTTATATAACCCCATAGTAAAAAAATTTTGGTAAGGAGAGATATATTTATATCATATTTTCCATTACTTTACATTTAATGTTACAAATGTCATAATCCCACTCAAGTGGCTTCCAAAGGTCACAATTTTTTCCCAAGGATGGTCATGGTAGATAATAACTCATCCAATAAGATAACTATAAGTGTTAGGGTAATATAATAATATTATAAAAATAATTTTTCCTTTAATTACCCTATTTATCATTAACCGTGGGAAATAAAATAATAAAGTTACTGTTCACCAAAAATATTTTGATCCTATTTGATGAAATTGTTCATAATTTATACAGCCATGTATGTATGTTTTTGAAAATTCAATTCACATATATGGTTAAATTAATTTAATGTGAATCCCATTGACAGATTGAGAAAACTAGTTATTGATATAAAAATGTTCTAAAATTTACAAAGTTTCTATATCGAATTTCAATGTGAAATTTATTAAAATGAAATACATTATACTAAATGATAAAAACATTATTTAATTATACATTAAAGAAAATTTATAGGATAACCTAACTATAAAATAAATTAGACAAAAAATATCTTTGAATTAAAATGCAGTATTTTTCAATATTCATTAAAAGATGAATATTATCAGAAAAATACAAAAAATTCAACCCATGTAAATTTTAATGACCCACATCCAAATAAGAAGTTTAAATTTATATATGAAATTTGTAAAACTATCATTTTTTATAATTGAAAAGGGTTCGACATCAAAATATGGTAAAAATACTTATTATAAAATATTTGAACATTTTATGCTTAAAATTGGATTTATTCTTATTTTAGGCAAATAAGATTTATTAGATGAAAGTGAAATTTTTTAATAAATTTGTGTAAACATAATATAGTTATTTCTATTCATTCCCACTAATACAATTACTATAAGATGACTATCATTTACAATAATAATGTTAATAATATATTATTTTGTAGTATAACGCAGTCTCGTGTGCAATATAAGATTTTAGAGAAATCCATTGTTGGGTGTCTGGTATGCTATCAGACATATTATCCCCATTAAAGTAAAATTGATACCCAATTAATAAATATTAGTAGATATGAAAAAAATATTCTATAATTACTTGGGATTTTACAACCTTCCCTCCTTTTTGAAATTTCAATCATACAATTTTATTTATATATCAAATATGTGGGGGTATTTATCCCTCATTGAATTTTCAGATTCCCATGTTTCCTCTTCAACCATATGGGTTTTCCATAAAACCTTATCCTCATAAAAGACCTTATTCAGAAACACTTTCTCTCTATGGTCAATAATCTGGACTGAATATTCCTTATAAAAATGATTCTTTTCCAATTGAACTACTTCTAGACTCAAAACATGAGATGTATCCGACATATACATTCTTAACCTTAAAAAGTGAAAAAATTCTTGTACCTGAGATAAACTCGTAAGTAAAACAACTATTTAGGAAATTGCCCCAACATTCTCTAGGATTTTATAGGGTACAATTAATTGTAGAATTAGATTTCCCTTTTACCAAAACACATCACACTTTTCCATGGAGAAATTTTGAGAAAGACATGATCACCTACCTCAAACAAAAGATCCTTCCATCAGTTTTCTGTAGACCTTTTTTCCCAATCTGAGTTGCCCTCATGTGTCTCTAAATCAATTGAAATTTTTCTTCCATCTCTTCTACCAACACTGGTACCATCAGCTTCCTTTCTCTATTATCATCCCAAAAATCTATAGTTCGACACCAATTTCCAAATAATGCCTCAAATTATTCCATCTGTATAATGGAATGAAAACTTTTTTTATAATAAAACTCAACCAATGAATGATGCTAATACCAAATTCCATGGTAATCCATTGAACAAGAAGGTAATATATCCTTAAGGGTTTTAATTTTTTTATCTTCCCATCTAATTATGGATATAAGGATGTAATAAAGTTTAATTTCATAACCAACGAATTCTGAAGGCCATTCCAAAAGGTAAAAGGTAACCTAAGATCATGATCAAATATAATAGAGAGAGGAGCTCCATGTAACCTAACTATATCATTAATATACAACCAATAATGTCGATCTCAGGACAATGTATCGTGATTTGGAAGAAAATGAGTAGATTTAGTCAATCAATTAACAATACCCCAAATCACTTTGTTACATAGGGATGTAATTGGTAATCCCAATAAAAAAAATCCAAGGATATATTTTCCCATTTCCACTTTGGTTCTAGAAAAGAATGAAGCATCCCTTTTTCCAAATGCCACGCTACATTAACCTGCAGACAATACAAACACTTAATAGTAATGTTAACAATATCTTTTTTCATTCCATCCCACCAATAATACTACCAAATGTCTCTGTATATCTTAGTAATTCCATGATGAACTAAAAATGGAAAACTTTGAACTTCACATAAAAACTCTTTCTTCAACTATGAATCACAAGGCACACATAATCTATTCCCAAACCTCAAAAAAATTATTTATCAATTTTAAATTTAGGAAACTTACCCTTTTGACCCAATTATACATTTTTAAAAAGTTTTCTATCTACCTTATGTGCTTGACTAATTCTATCTAAAAGAGATGATTTCACTAAAACCTAAAACAAAACTGAGGAATTTACTACACCAAAAACTTACAATCCAAAGTTTATCAAAGAATTAACTAAAGGATCCTATTCCAAAGGTAACATGGTTAATGAAGCATTAATTTTCTGACTCAAAGCATCAGAAGACTTATTTTCATTTCATAGATAGTAATGAATCATGAAATCATAATACTTGATTAGTTTCAAACATCTTCTCTATATCATGTAAAATTATTAATGAGTGAAAATATAATTCAAGATGTGATGGTTAGTATATATTTCACATTTTATGCCATAAATATGATGCATCCAAATTTTTATAGAAAAAACAATAGTGTATTTTTCAAAATCATGTGTAGGATAATTTAAATCATGTGTTTCCAACTGACCCGAGGCATAAGAAATTACATGATCATTCTATATTAGGACACAAACCAATTCCTTTCAATAAAGAATCAATATAGATAACAAATTCACCATTTTTGGAAGGCAAGTCTATATATGGATCATTCACCAATCTTAATTTCAATTCTAGAAAATAATCATTACATTATTTTTTCCATGTGAACATATCACCTTTGGATGTTAACCTAATCAGTGGCCTAGATAACCATGAAAAATATTCAACAAACCACCAGTAATAGTCTCCTAACCAAGAAAACTACATATCTTAGTTATATTTATGGGTATTGGTCATTTTTGAACATCATTCGTTTTTGAAGTATCAATACATGTGAAATATTTAGAGAAAAAGTGACCATGGAATGAAATTTGAAGCAATCAAAATACACTCTTACAGAATTTCCCATACAAATTATTTTCATTCAAGGTTTGAAAAATAAAACTTAGATAAATTTCACGATTCTATTTACTTTTAGAATATACCAAAATGTCATCAATAAACACAACCAAAAACACATCGAAGAACTCATGGAATATTCTATTCATAAGATCCATGAATACAATAGAAGTATTAGTTAATCCAAATGGACTAACTAGAAATTAATATTGACCATAGCTTGTATAAAACACAGTATTTGAAATGTGTGCTTCCTTTACATTAAACTAACTATACCCTGACCTCATGTCAACCTTCAAAAAATATCATGCTCCATAGATCTAATCAAACAAGTAATTGATACGAGGTAAAATATACTTGTTCTTAAATATGATGTTATTCTAGGATACATAATCAATGAAAAGTCTCATTTAACAATATTTATTTTTAACAAACAAGACATGAGAACCCCACAATGATATACTTGGTTGAATGAAACCTTTATCCAATAACTCCTGTAATTTCTTTTTCAACTCTACAATTTCAATTTGAGCTATTCGATCAAGGGGTTTTGAAATTGGATTTTCATCAAGAACTATGTAAAAATAAAATTCAACTTCTCAATAATGTATAATACCATCCAACTCATCAATAAAAACATCAAGATACCAATTTTACACTTGATCATCATTAATCTGAAAAGGTCCTTTGTTTTCAAAAATATATGTAAGGTAACATTCATTTACATGTTTTAATAGTTCCTCAGCTTCTAATTCTGTTATCAATGTTAAGGGTTCATTATTTTCCACAAATTAAAAGTCTTTCTAAAAAGAAACCCCTATAGATCTAAATTCAATCTTAGCATGGTAAATAAAAAGAAATTTTATACCCATAATAACATAAAAATATAATAGTGGAAAAACAAAAATTTTTGTATAAAAATTATTTCCAGAAATAAGAATAGGAATTTTTTTATAATTTCTGTTTACCTCAACATTTTATCTTTTTGTTTTTTCCATATGTTCTGGATTCATTTTTTGAGGTTTAATTTACAATTTACCAAAAAAAATCATAGAAATGAATGAATGTGTAGACCATTAATCAAAAAACAGATTGGCATAATATGAATAAAAGACAATGTACCTCATAAAACTTTATTTCATCCACCATAATCTATTTAAGTAGTTACAGATGATTTAATCACACATTTCTACTTATATTTTGGATTCTCCCAATCATTATAATTCTTAATCCTACACTCGTTTTCATAATAAACCATCACATTTCACTTAAAACATTGTACTGAATATAAATCAGATTTTTTCTTACCACTACCTTGATCTTTTTCAGTGAAGTAATAGGTATTATGTCCCATTTTACCACGTCAAAAGCATATACTAGAATTTTTAAGTCATTCTCTAGTGTGTTTTTACCATAGTTTTCACAGTCTATAGACTTAATTTTTTTACTATCAGAATTTTTTGAATAATTCTTCCATTTACCTTACCACCTCAAACTCTTAGTATGTTGTTTTTAAATGAATATATGACCATAGAATAACTAAACTTCCACTTTATCCACACAATGAACATGTTTTTAAAAACAGTTGAACTCACTAGAATCTAACGACCTTTGATACTTTGGCTTTATTCCTGAGTAAAAATGATTGATTTTACTAGAATGAACCCAAATGAAATTTGTAGCATACCTTTCCAGTGTAGTGAATTTTTCTTAATATGCATCAACTGAATACATATCATTCCTCAATTTAAATAATTGTTTTTCCATTCTAAGTCAAACCACATTGGGAATGTATTTCTCAATAAACATATTATTGAATTCATCCCACTCAAGGGAATAAATATCCAAACTATCTTGGATATTCTTAACCATTGACCACCAATGATCGAATTCACCTTCAAAATGGTAAACAACAAGACTAACCTTTTGATTGTTTGAATACCCTATTACATAGAAAATATTTTCTTGGGATTTAATACACCCTTCAATTAGCACGAGGCAAGACGATCCTATAAATGATGATGCATGGTGCCTCACGCAATTAAATACTACCGATATTATCCTCTGTGGTTCATCTAGATGATATCATGGATGGATAACACCACTATTTGTATCCGAGGTCAACCATTCCCTCATTGAATCAAACTATTCAGTTTTGATTTTGACCTTCTCAGGTTTCGGATTAGGAAGGTTGTTTTCCTTTGGATGTTTTCCCAGAATAGTTTTCATATTACCTCTGTTGGAAACCATTCTAAACAATCATATCTTAGATGAAGCAACATGGTAATCTTCAAATGATATATCATTTCAATTTGAACATAACCAAAAAAATTTTTATGGATATTATATTCACAACATCTTAACCCCTAAAGTTATCTAAACTAACCTATGATATAAACTATAAGGTCATACCCTTAAACATTACATAATATTGAGTTAAGTAATGAATTTACATTCATCCAAATTTAGGATCATTTCAGGTTTAGAGATTTATAGAATTAGTCCAGAACTATTACATAACATCTCTAATATTACAAAGTAGACATGTCTACATGCTATCTATTTTTTAAAAAAATTTAGACATTTAATAATAAAATATAGAATTATATTTCTTGATAAAATTATTCATAACACTCATCTTGTATAATTTATTTCTCTTAACCATCATTGTACCATATGAAAATGATTTCAGATTTTTTGTATGAGCACAAATATCTCAGTAAGGGATATAAATAATGAATGAAATATTTAGTGCATGAATATTTTAAACTCTTGAAAACATTTTAAGAAAAGAATAATTTTCACACTTAAATCATATGTTTTTAAACATAGCACATGAAATCTTAAGAACCCAAATTATCTTCTTAGAAATAATAAATCATAAATGTAACATGTGGCATCTATATCATACTTACATTGTATCTTTCAATGATATATAGGGATTATCCTTCATTGTTACATTTGGAATACCCATCATAGTATATTCCATAAATATATTAGGAAAAACCTTATTATTTACCCCTGTCTCATTACCCAATGGATTGAAGAACTATCATGGGATCACCCCCTGGTTTATCACAGAACAACCCGTATACAAAATAAATTCCATAGAAACATAACATAATCTTAACAAGTTAAGAAGAATAAAGGAAAAATAAAATTTCCACTTTAAAATCACAAGATATCATTTCATGATATTGAAATTAAAAATCTCTCCACAGAACAATTTTCAATACCAAAATATATGAAAAGGGAATATGGTATTTATTTTCCTTTTAAAAACATTAAGGATTATAGAGGAAGCCAAATATAAAATAATGGTAATGACGATTTTTTTTTGTATTCATGTACTTTAAAACACACTCATTTTTTCATTTAGTAAAATAAATAATTGATAAATATTCCTTTAAAAAATCTTTGAATAAAATTAAAAGTAAAAGGGGTTAATAATACACCATATAAAAGAAGGTGGTGTATATTATCAAAATATTACTCAATGAAAATAGATTGAGATGGGTACCTTAAATTGAGTCTGACTTGTCTCATACATTATTTATCTTTTTTTATTATTCCCTTTATATCACTTGATACAATGTTATAAAAATGACACAATTATTTATGTTCATATCAGATGTTTTGTTAATATTCGGTACTTGAGTCAAAAAACGTCCTTGGATTGATGTCAATCATTAATGTGGTCATAAGTAAATTATCCCTAAAATAATATTCAGGACATAATAATCACTTTTATACATCAATTATACTGTTAAATAAAACCAATTATTTATGGCATGAAAATGAACAACATTATAATCATGTGGATGGTAGGCCATATGTACGCATGAGTAACGTTTCCATTTTTCATTATTCAATATGGAAATGAGGTAATTATTATTTTATCATTATGAAATAATAATAATTTAGTTAAAGTCAGAATAATTATATAAATATACTTATATATATAATATATGTGATGTGGTAAAAAATGATTCACATCACATTGTAGAAGTGATTGTTCACACGTACGCATGAACGCTGTTATCATTTTTATGTGCATGTAAAGAAAGAAAATAATTGATAAATTATTCTCTTATACTGGTAAATATTTCATTAAAATTATATATAAACATTAATTACATTATTATTACCATTCATGAGAGATGCTAATGAAAAACGAACTATATCGGTTCGCGAGGTGGTAGTCTGTCATACACATGAATGAAATGTTCAATTACCATTTGATGAAATTCAAGATATAATTGTGTGATGATATTAACATAATGAAATATAAGTAAATTAATAATACTTGAGTTATTATTTCCATGTGGATGAAGAAGATTTAAAGTAAGTGGAAGAAGAAATAAAATATAGGCACTTAAATGAAAACATTACCTTTTGTTCAGATGGTCACCTTTATAGACACCTTAACACCTATAAGAAGGGTGTTCTACCTAAAAAAGGCCCCAATAATGAGGGTAAATATTATAGGATGGGGTTTGGATAGATATTTATGGAGCCAAATGGTTTTTTAATCATGAGTAATATAGAGGAATCAGTGCCTTTTTATAGGTGATGGGAGGGGCACCCTTGGAATTATTAAAAGTATTAAATTAATATAAATTCAATTTATATATTAAATGGGCCCATAATGATTTAGATAGAATATAAGATGATTATGGGTTTAAATAAAATCATCTAATGGGAATTAGAAAAGTTTTGAATAATTTTTAATCCTTATAATTTTATTTTAACCCTTTTAACTCTTACCATTTTATTAAGTAATTTAAACTTTAAGAGTTAAAATAATTACGAAATCCTGCCAAATGACAAATTAATGAGTCATAAAATTCATTTGTAGAGTTATATCAACTTTTAATTTTAATCTTGGATTTTTATTAATTTTATATCATTTAATTAGATATTTTATAATATGATTTATAAATTATGTCAATTTTTACACTTTTCATTAAGTGACTTTTTAAACAAATCATAAAAACTTTATTACATTGAAACAAATACATTAAATAAATCCATACACATCATATTCTTCCATAAAATTAGTGAATGGAATCAAATATTTCAAATTATATTAATTTTAATAGTATTATTATTATTTATTTAATTCTTTCTTTAATAAATCAATTACCACATCATTAGTGCGTCTGTATTAAATTATTTGTTTCCTGCAAAATATTAATAAATTAACATGATGTAGGTAATATTTTTAATTTTATATGGACTATTCATATTCAATTATATCACTTATATAACGTCATATTTAAATTGTTTTAATAAGGAGAAACATATTTATGACTTATTTGTCATCCCTTTAAATTAAATGTTATAAATGTTATAATCACACCTAAGTGGCATCAGAAGCTCAAAATTTCAGTGGAAGGATGGTAAAAGTTGATAATAACTCATAAAATAATATTAGTATATGTTTTAGGGAAATTTTATAATATTATAATAATAATTTTACCTTTAATTACCCTTTTTACCTTTAATTCTGGTAAATAAAATGCTAAATTTTGTATTAAAAAAAAATATTTTGATCCTATTGACCATATTTTTCATATTGATTATAACCATTCATGTCGATTTTTATAAATTCAATTCATATAAGTGTTTTAATTAATTTAATGTTAATCCTGTTGACGGTTCGAAAAAATGAGTTTTTTGAGTAAGAACGTTCAATAATTCACAATGTTTTTATATCCAATTTCATTGTAAAATTGATTCCAATGACCTAAATTAGATAAAATAATTAAAAAATTAAAAAATTATACTTTAAAACCAATTAAAAGGATAAATTAACTATATAAATAAATTAGATGAAAATTTAGTATTTTTCACTAATTATTTAAAAATAATTATTATCAGATAAATACCAAAAATTAAACAAATGTAAATTTTGATGTCGTGATTTCAAAAAAAAAGTTCAATTTCTCATAAAAGATTTTTAAAACTGTAAAAAGTTATAATTTAAAAGTGTTCTCCATAAATAGGCATTAAAACAACCTTTTAAAAAATACTACATATTTTTATGCTTATAATTGGATTTATTCTTATTTTAAGTACGTAATATTTTTTGATAGAAATTAAAAACATCTAATATAAATTTTTAAAAATAATATAGTTATTTATTTAATTCCCGCCACTACATTGGGTAGGTTATAACAATCATTTAAAATAATAATATTAAAAATATATTATTTTTTGGTATAACTTGGTCTTGAGTACAACATAGGTTTTTTGAAGAAACCCATTTTTTTATGTTAGGTACTCTATCAGACATATCATCCCCTTTGAATTAATATTAATATAAAATTCTCAAATATTAATAGATATCAAAAAAGTTTTATTCTATAATTACATATGATGTTATAAACATTGTTTCCAACCTCTCGATGGATCAAATGAATGAATGGTAAATATAATATTATCATAAAAAATAATTTTTATTTCATATATATTTAATGTTTTTGTTGTAAACATGCCCTATTATCTTCCATGTAAAGCATATGTGAATAAAGAATTACATCACTTCGTGAGGTGGTAGTCCTTCATACACACAAACAATGTTATTGTATTACAAAAAATTGGAAAGTAATAAGTGATATGTGATATCAAAAATAAAAAATCATAATAAAATCATAAATATAATATATAAACAATAACTCCATCATTATATTCATGTATGATAGGTTATGATGGAAAATGAATAACATTAGTTCGAAAGGCTGTAATTTTTCAGACACACAAATACTAATTTCCTAACCCATTTTATGGAAGAGGAGAAGGATTTTGGTTATTTCATTAACATAATAAAATCTAAGTATATGTCATATAATGTATTTATTATATCATCATTTTTTAATAATAATTTAAGGAGGTGGAGGAATAAATAATATAAAATGCTTGACTCGGAATGTTACCTCTTATTTGAACAACTTATTTTGGTTTACACCAAAAGGCACCATATGTTAGACTTATGGCCAAAATAAGGGTTATTGGATGAGAGTATGAAATTAATGAAGTTACTTTGTAAGGTATTGTCCTAAATAATGTGATTTGGATGGGTGAATAGGAGAGATGAGGGGGTAAACTTTAGTTAGTTAGATGAGTGACACACTTGTAATTTTCATAAAGAAAAATGTGTACTTGTGTTTTTCAATTGCCAAAATCTAAAAAATGGGGAATATAAAAAACTAGAATATATTAGGCCGAAATATTTCTATAAAATATTTTTTTGAATGTTTTGGGGCATTTTTTATCTTTACCTTTTTAGTTTAACCCATAGTAAACCAATTATTACCTCTACCACGGTAATTATTTTTTATTTTATATACTATTCATTAAGGAAAAAAATTAATTTTATCTTATTAGATAATATAAATTATGATTATTATAATTTTTATCAATTTTTTAAAATTATATTAATTGAATAAGGAAAAACTACTTTAAAATTAATCCTACATTGGTGACGAGAAATATGTTTTCCAATGAGAAAATATATAAAAGTTTTAAAAGATTTTATATAAAAAATAAATAAGTAATTTATTTAAATGATTGAAATGAATTAATACACATATTATATAACTAATTTTACTTTTAAAACATATTGAAATAATTTGGAATTTTTTATATTCTTTAAAATAAATGACAGTTTTTAATAAAAACCAGCAATTTTCACTATTCATTAAAAATATTATCTTTTTAGAAAATTTTAAAAAATTCAACCTAATATAAATTTTAAATTTTGAATTAAAATTTTAATTTAATTTAATAAAATATATATTCTAAAAGTATATAAAATTAATTTAAAAAAAATGTGTGCAAAAGGAGACAAACTTGATTTTTTAGAAAAATACATCTTTTTAGCATAAAATTGAATTTATTATTATAAATTCCCTAGAAAACACATTAAATAAATGTTAAAAACATTATTGAATATATAATATATAAATATAATTAAAATAATTCTCCAAAATTTATTTATTTATTTTTTTGATAAATTTTTTTTGCGTGCATACATTTATTTTTTCAGAAAAATATTACCTTTACTTTCAAATGTTTTTCTATTTCTAATTAATTGTTGCTTAAGGAATTTTTTATATTTACATGTGTAAAAAATATATTTTTATAATTTATTTAGTCCTTTTCATACCCACCATTCCAATGATTATGTGATAACTATAACATTAAATAGTAATTTTTTAATAGTGTTTCTTGTTTCATTTAAACTCGATGTTGCGGGTAACACATGATAAACCCAGTGTTGTCTATAATGTATTATAAACATATTATTTTGTGTAACATAAAATAAAATCTATGTTTCATGTAATTAATGTTATTGAATAGATTAAATTCAATTGAAAAAATGATCACAAAATGTTAGGGTGTTTCATTTTACCCCTTGAATAAATTACATCCTAACAATTTGAACTTATGCTCGATAAACAAGGTTTAAAATTTTTAAAATCACTTTGTGGTAAAGCCACATCATAAAAAGGATTAATAATAATTTCTACTAAAAATAGCTAAAGGGGCGTGTGAAGGTAATTTGGAATAACACGTAATAGGTTTCCAAATAGGAGAACATATATGGGAAGTGAAAACATGGACATAAAAAAGAGAACTAACACCGAAATACTTTTGAATAGTGATAGAGAACATGGTCTAAATAAAGTTAATGACAAGAATTCCATAAATATATGACAGGTTAACATAATATTCATTCATAATAAATTAAGTTAAATTTTTTAATTGTTTATATCAATATTAATTCCAAAAATATGTAGAATTTTCATGACACGATATACTTACTTAATCTGATTCTATTTCATAAGAAAAATCTCATCCTTTAGTTTTTCCTTGATAAATTTTCACTCTATATCTTACTCAAAGAGAGGGGTTTTCATTTTTTAGTCATTAATGGATAATATGACCCATAAAATAATGATTAGTAATTCCAGAAATCTCCAGTTATCATCATAACAAAATTGTTAGAAAAGTTTATCAAATATGTATAAATCCTCATATGGTGAAGTAATACATTAATATTCAAAACCTTGTCCAAAGTTCAACATAAACCATTTCATAAATGGTAAACCATATAAAAAATTCAAAATATTAAAATAAAAAACATTATAAATAAGTTCACTAAATTTCTAAAATAAAACTTATAAATAATCCCCCAAAAAACATGATGTTGATCTTAATTATCATATACTAGACATCTGAATTCCTTCATCATGTATTCCCTAAAAACATGGGAATAAACTAAATTACAATAAAACATTATTCAAATCATACATTATTCCTTACTCCTTAAATAAAACAAATATTATTGGATATATTCCTTAAATCAGTAAATGTTGTAGGATCCATCAATGATATCACAAACCACTTTGTCAAAAAATCATTAATTAGTTCCAGAGAAATCAGTATTATCCAATTTTATTTATCCATTTTAATTATCTATTTATCCCAATATAATTATCTCAACCTGAGGAATATATTAAAGATTATCCTTCCCTTAATCATGCATTTTCCATGAATATATTCTTGACATTAAATAACTTTTATAGGTTATTACCACCATTAAATATATTCATGGAAATCCCTAATGCAAAACATATAATGAACAATCATTATATATTTCATAATTCTTGAATTTAAATATATAAACTCTTCAATAATTCAACTTCAATCATAAATCATTAACTAGGAATCATCATATTATTTCTTAATACATCTTTCATTTCATATTTCATTCACAATATCTTCATCATCATTCATATTACCATTTATCAAACCACCTTAATGATTATCTTTAAGAACTTCCCCCTAGGACATAAATTTATACAATTCCCATAATTTCTACATTTATAATATTTATCCATTTATGATTCCTTAGGGAAACTATTATTTTCATCAACTGAGTTAACTAATGTTTCAATATTTCCTTGGAAATTTTTTACTCATCGACCTTATTATCCACAAAAAAAAACTTCTCATTCCTTTGATACAATCCATAAGGTGCTTCTTCCCACATTATTGAAATATAGGAAACTAAATCTTCTTTCCCCCATGGTCTCCACCACCAGAACTCTCAAAAAAAAATATACCATTCTCTTTATTTTTTAGTCCGAGAGTTATTTAAGGTGCATGTTTTCAATAATATATTGTGATAACTAATTAAGAAAAATCACAATATCCTCAATTCCAATCATCATCCCAATTTGTGTCTCGTCAACACATTTTATACCACATTCAATGTTAATCCAATTCCTTATAGTTCCCAAAATTATATTTTGAGTAACAAAATTCGTAATAGAAAACCACATAATGATGAAAAATCACATTTAGGATGATTAAATCATGACATATTCTCTTAACTTTATGACACCTTAGGCTCAACCTAGGTCATTCATGGCCATTATTTATATCATTCATGATGGTTAGTAAAGAGTTTTGAATATCCAAATAATATCCCCTAGGAGTGTCAAACCATGTGTCCAGTAAGGCCCGTTATTGTGCATTGGGCGATGATTGAGTCCCACTCAGTTTTACATTTTTGAAGTTATTAACCATTTGTATCTTTTTTCTAGACACACATCCACTTATAGTATCAGAAAAAGGATGTAATTTCTTGGAATCCCCATACTCTATCATTCATAAAAATTCTATGATATTTTCATATACTAAGAATTATCCTTAGAGATATCGATAGAGATATCCCTTGAGAAATATTTAGGAATATCATTAGGTATTTCAATATTTTTTCAAATAGTAATCTCAAAATAATGACTAAACATTTCATATGATACCAAATATAGTGACAGAGCCTTTTAGACATAAATATTACGTATTTTTAGATGACTATTCAATATATTTAACAAACACATGTCTGAGGATTGTAATATTTGATGTATTTTGGGACAAGAAACACAATATTCTTATTTAATGAATGATATTAAACATCTCTCACAATGATATTCTCACATAATACGACACTTATGAATACCATACCTAATCCTTTATTTTTATCCTAGGGAAGGAGAAATAAAAAATGATGATCTCAAATTCCCATTAAGGGTAAACATAAGAGATATAAATCAATGATAATATAAAGTTATAATACATTCATAAGGGTATGAGATCATAAAAATAACTTAGTATGATGATACCCAACCTATCATAGATCATAAACATGAGTCATGGAATAAAACATTATCATTTAAGAAAACAGGGCCCATAAGAATGAGAAATCATCATAAATCAATCATTAACCACAATGTAATTTAATAAAAGCATGGAACCATCATAAATATATAAAAAACCATTTCTTATATCAAGGATAATGACCAAAAAAAATATAGTGGATCGGGACATATCACATATTTTCTAATGTGGATCAGGATGCTCCTGTTTCCCAGAGTGGATCAGGATGTGCTAGTTTCATATAGTGGATTGGCATGAACCTGTTTCCCCTAATAGATTAGGACACTCTTTGTGTCCAATAGTGAATTAATCCAATCGGCTTGCTTGAAATTATTATCTAATGCTATATAAAACTTTACCTAATTAATTGAAAATATATATAGGTCCCACCCATCCCATAATGAAATCTATACTTATGTGTTCCATAATATCATAAAACATTCATCACATCATCACATCATAACACATGTAAATTAAATATGTTTCATAAAAATTTCATCAATTTACCATAGCAAAACACGTGAAAAGTAAATGGGTTTCATAATCCTTACATCAAAATAGAAATTAACCATATAGAGAAATAATAGGGATGTTATCATTCAATATTATCCCCAGGAAATCATAAATAATATCAAATGATTTCATCTTATATGGAAAATGAATTTAGAAGATCACATGAAACATTTCTTGGGTAATATAGCCCTTCCACTTCGAACCAACACTTTTTAAAACCTAATGTTTTATCAAATTCCTTTTCATTAAAAATAATAATTGAAACTTATAAAGAAATATTTAAAAACAATTTAAATCTTTTCTTGATGAAAAAAATTATTTTTATTTGAAAAAAACTTTTTAAAACATAAAATATTTTGACGATAAATTTATCTAAAAATAACCTTTTAAACTTATAAAGTAATTTTTAAAAATAATTTATAACATTTCTTGAAGTAAATATCATTTCCACATTGGAAAAAAATTAAAAGAGAAAAAAATTAAAAAAAATCTTTTCTTTAAAAACAAACTTGTAAGCTTATAAACGAAGCGTTAAAAATAATTTAAAACATTTCGGGAGGGAAATAAAATTTTCATTTTAAAAATAACTTTTTAAAAAAAATTCATAAAAAATTTAGAAATATTTTTCATTGAAAATAAAATTTAGAATTTATAAATGATGATTAAAATAAAATAATGCTTGTTATATCATGAAATTATGTTCATTTCTTACATGTTAAAACAATGATTCATTTTGAGTTCTTATTTAAAGACAATCGCGAATTATTTAGAAAATTATATAAAGTTTTATTTCCAAAAAATTTAAAAAATTCAAACATGGATAAAAATTTCATGAAAAAATAATATTAATAATGTTAAAAAAAATTTAGAGAATGTTTTGATTTTTTTAGAAACCATGGTTTTGGATGAAGACGTGATTTCGTCCGAAGGGAAATAGAGACAATTTGTATTTAAAATGATATTTTGAACTCTTAAGTACCTAAAGAGAGGAAAGTGAAGGTAAAACATATATTATATATAAATAAAAATATGATAAAATAATAAGAAATATTATTGAGAGATATATAATGATATTTCATCATTGTAAGCACAATTACAAGCAATCTCAATAAACGATGACATTGTAACAGAAAACCATTACCACTTTGGTAAATTTGAATTAGAAGCCCCACGAAATAACCATGATAAGTGAAACTTATAATGTAATGAGAAAAAATAAATTAATGATATTTTACTTAAAATTGAAATTTATATACACCTCATAAAATAAGATAGGTTTAAGCAAAAAAAATATTTTAAAGAATGAAAATTGAGAAAAACATACCTAACTTGTTTGGTAAATTTGGATCTGAAATCCACAAGGAAGAGAAATAATTAGATTTATAAGTAAATAAAAATAATTTTTTTGGTGAAGGATCATAAAATACATTCTTAGTTATTATATACACCAAATAATATAAGTTTTTTGTAAATATGGCATGGGCCTCCAAAAAGTAAAAAGTTATATGAGAATCCCTTACCAAAAGCCTCAAATTCCTTCATACACATTTGAACAACATGTATGATAAAAATAATATAATTATAAATATATTAAATAACCATAATTATATATATAATATTATATATTACTTAATTATGACCTTTTTACACATTTATTAATAATTACTTGTTAAAGTCATGTTTTGGGCAATAACTATTTCGTTTTTATGCATGTTTTGATTTTTTTATTTTTGTTCATACTTATTTTATCATAGTTAAATTATACCCAAAATATTAGTCATGGTATATATATCATATATATTCATTATATATTTATTTTTAGTAATCCATAAAAGTTAGTGATAGAAAATTAGATTCACCTTTCATAGAGACGGTAGACCATACGTATGCATGAACACTATGTCTATTTTCTCAACAGATGAAATGAAAGAAAGATAAATAATATATTTCCTTTAAAAATTAATATTTATTTAATATATATCACATGTTTTTATTTAATATAGTCTTTATTACCATCCATTTAAAGTGTATGTCAAGAACAAATTAAATCTCTTTGCAAGGCGATAGTCTGTCGTACACACAAATAATGTCATCATATCCCCATGGAATGGAAAGTAAGAAATAATATGTAATATAATGATTTACAAATCATAATAATATCATAATTATAATATAAAACAGTAAATACGTAATTATATCTGTTTATGTGTGGTGGTTATGAAAAATGAATAACATCAGTTTGTGAGGCAGTAGTCCACTATACACACGAATGATGATTTCATAACCCATTTCAAGAAAGAGGATAATGATTTAGGTTATAAAATTAACATAAAAACTCTTAATTATATTTAATATAATTATATTATTATATAAATATGTTTTAAAAATAATTTAAGTACATTGAGGAAGAAATAAATTAAAATTCTTGATTAGGAGCATTACCTCTTCTTTAGAATACATATTTTGGTTTGCACCAAAAGGATTATTATGTTGGATTTATAACCAGAATAATGATTATAGGATGAGATGATCAAAGTAAATAAGTTATTTGGGAAGATATTTTCTTAATCAATGAGATTTTTAAGTTTTATGAGGATAAAAGATGGGGTGGCCTTTTATATGTGAGGCGAGTGACACCCTTGATTTTTTTTAAAAAAAGGTGTAACCAAGTTTTTCACATGAAAAGCGGCTCATAATGGGAACTTATAGAACATAGAAGGTATTAGGTCAAAATATGTCCATCTAATGGGTGTTTTACATGTTTTGGGTCATTTTTAAACCTTATATATTTAGTTTAACCCCACCGTAAATCCATTTTACCTTAACCGTGATAAATAATTTTTACCATTTTTACTATTAATAATTTTAATAAAATAAGTTGAAATTAATATAAAATGTAAATTATATTGATTCAAAATATGGAATCTAATTTTATAAATTCAATTCTCATAATTGGAAAATTTTAATTTAAAATTAATATAGATGGTGTAATTAAAAAGTGGTTTTCTAAAGAGAAAATGATCAAAAGTTTAATTAGTTTTAATATAAAAAATCAATATTAAATTGATTAAAATAAACTAAATTGGATTAATACATATATATATTATTGAACTAATTTTACCTTTAAAAACATATTAAAATAATTTTAATGTTTTTAAATTCTTTAAAATAAGTGAAAATTATTAATAAAAACTAGTATTTTTCACTATTCATCAAAAAAATTATCTTTTTAGAAAAGAATCAAAATAAAAAAATTTTAATTTTGGAATGGTGTTTTTAAAATTAATTTAATTTTTTAAAATAATTTTCCTATAATTTAAAAAAATTAAGTTTAAAAAAATTGTGGAATATGCGACAAACCTACTTTTAAAAAATTAAAACTTTTAAGTATAAAATTGGGTTTATTCTTATCTATTCTCAAGAAAACATGTATGATAAATGTTAAAAATTTTATATAATATAAAATATACTTATATTATTAAAAATACTTCACAAAAAATAATTTATTTAATTTGTAATACCCAAATATTTCATTATACATTATCTCATAAAATTTATTCAATAACTTATGCAACACACAACACCGAGCTCTAGTGCACCAAAGCTTACCAAACTAGCCATTCAAAAAGTGGTAATGAGAAGTATTAACTGAATTTTTTATTTTATATACTCCATATAATTTTAACATCCATATTATGTGTTTATCATATATAATATAAGAACAAATTTAATTTTCAGATAAAGGAATTATTTTTCTGAAAATTCCTTTTTACCACCTTTTAATGGAGAACCATTTTTAAATCCAATATCTGAAACATTTCCATATTAAATTTTACAAAATAAAAATCTTTTTTAGAATCGAGACATAAATATTTAGTTTTGAATTTTTTTGGTGTTTTTCTAATAATTTCCATATTTTGGTGAATAGTTCAAAATACTAAATATTAATTGAAATTTTTTTTTTAATCAAAATAATTTATATTGTAAAATTATTCATTTGAATGGTTTTAAAGTGTAATTTGATTATATTTTTATCATTTAATACAATTTAGGTAATTATAAGTAATTTCATATTTAAATTTGACAAAAAACGCATGTCAAAATTTTGACTGTTTTTACTTTTTAAAACCCCACTTTTTTTGGTTTTGATAATGGGAATTTATTTTAAATTAATTAATGAATCTTAAATATCTTTAATTTCGTAAGATAGAATTAATTTTTTAATTCATAATATCAAAGTTAGCTTAGGGTGAAGTTTTTTATTATTCTAAAAACCTTCAATTTTTGATGAATAGTGAAAACCACTATGTTATTGTTTGAAACTAACATTTTATTTAAATAATTATTTATTTTATTTTATGTAAAAAGATTTATATAATACCTATATAAGTTCAATTTAACTCATTGATGTAATTTTAATGCTAGGGAAGGGTCATTATTTGTAATCTGAATTGGATGGTTTTTTTACTTGGGACTTTGGATTGTGAGGCATGGTTGTCATTTATGTCTTTAAAGTCATGTTGGGTTCCCCCTCACCCCTTAAAAGGGGTTAAATTAACAAAAAAAACTACTTTTTAGTCAGTTACCCACCTTCTATGCACCTTTAAAAATTTGCATAAAACATAATTTTACTGTTTCTGTGAATTGAATTTCAAAAACCCGAGAGACCCATCTGACATAATTAAGTAAAAGGTGGTTAAAAAAGATGAAAATATTTTTTAGTGAATAGTAAATTATTGACTTTTATTTACCATGGTTAAAAATAAATATGGTAATTGATGTTAAAAATTGTATTGCAAATATCCCAACACATGTCGTAATTCTATTTTTTACGTGTATTTCGACTGAAACCCACCTTAGGAATAAAATATGATTCTTTTGGTCCACATGGATTAGATTTGGAAATTTATTACAATTTTTTTTTAAAAAAGATTCAAAAGTTTTAAAATCAATGTTTAATAACTAAACAATTCTTAATATATTGTAACACCCTGACCCTAATTACCCAAAGTCGGTACATTTTTACATAACATTGGTATGATCACAAAAGAGAAATTCTAAAAAGACCGGTTAGTTTAGTAGCCTTAGAATTACTAGATACATTCATAATGTTTACAATACATCATAAAGTGAAAAAGAACATCTTGTCTTCATATCCCCTCATAATATCCCTGTAGGTCATTCATAAAATACTTCTTCACATTCTAGAAAAAATAAAACATTGAAAGGGGTGAGATCAGATGCTGAGCAAGGATAACAATATAGTGGATGCTTTCATAAACAAACATAAACATTTACGGAAATGTACCACTAAAAAAGCACTTTTAAACTTGAACTTCAGCATAATATGGAAAATATAAAATGAAATAATTCCATTTACTTATTCACAAGGATATTCTACTAGTTGAATAATAAAATGCAATATCAATAACCACTTTCATAATGATGGAATGCATAATGCTAGAATATCATAACCACATAGTGAAGGCCTTGTGCCAAGACTAAAAATAATATTTCTTCAAGGCCTTGTGCCAAGACACTAGTTTGTCTCGTGAGACCTACCGATGCATCGAGGAGTTATAGGTGGCTCCACCTGTCACATATTAATTCCAATGCATTCCTCGTATGAGCAGGTTTAAACATTACATAAACATTCGTATTTAAAATAGCATATGAAATTCCAATACTTTCTCTATAAACCATGAATGGTATAAAAATAACACATCCACAGTCAAATATATCACAAAACCATCAATACTATATGGGTGTTTTGTATCATAATGAATCAATATCAAATAAACAAAAAATCCATCAAAGGATGTTGACATAGATGAAATCAAAACTATTTAAGAGAAATATCTATTTTTTTTCTAAATCATTTAAAAGTGACACATTTATAAGGGATTTAATTTAAAAGAGATTTTTGAATCAAATTTTCCCATACCACTTTGAAACTTTTGAAAAGAATTATCATTTCAAAACATTAATGTCCATATAAATAAATCCCTAAAATCATTTTGAAAACATGGACATTAATTAAAAAGATATACAATGATAAATCTTTAAAACATTTAAAATTAAGTTCTTGATAAATAGTACCTTTCACATATCCTTAAAATACTCATTTTGAAATAATATTTATGAAAAATGGACATGGATGATAAAAAAGTCCTAGTAAATACTTACACATAAACAATCTAGGATAATAATGAGATAGAGGAATTAACCCTTACCTTGTAATTTTCCTTGGTGAAGGGTAGGTTAACATCCTGTATAATAGTTAAATCATTGTTATTAAATTATACAAGAATCATATACATAATATGTTATCATATATGATCTTTCAATATTTCTTTGTTAATAATATTTTAGTATTATCGTCGTTCCGGGTGTTTAGTTACTCATTTTCTTTTATATGTTTTCTACATAAGCCGTGTTCGTTATCCATAGGTTGTATCTTATTCAAATCCAGAATTATATGATGTACTTAAACATTATTATTAATCATCAAATGAAAATTAGTCTTGAATGGATACGATGGGGAATGAATCTCATCGCGTTCGTGGAGACGGTAGTCCGTACGTACACATGACTGACAATATCATTCTTTTGATATTAAAATAATATATAATTTGATGGTGTATCATATATATAGAATCATTATCATGTTATATTTATTATTTACATTAATTAAACTTCATTATTTTGCCCATCCAAATAATAATGTATTGAATAACAATTACACCACGACGTGGAGACGGTACGCCATACGTACGCACGTATGGTGACATGTCATTCAAAGGAAGGATAGAATTATGAATATGGTTGTACCATATTTATAATAACATCAAAATATATATAAGATACTATATTTATTATTTTGGAATGGAAATAACAAAGAAATAAGAAGTGGAAGAAGAAAGGAACTTGAAAGAGGGTGGTGAAAACATTACCTCTTCTTCTGGTTCTTCCTTTTTACTTGATGAAAAGGGATCCATAGGTTGGGTTTCTGATAAAACTAAGGCCTCCATGTTTAAGTGAGGGAAGCTGAGATAATGTTTGGACAGGTTTTGGCTAAGCTAAAAGGCTTTGAAGTTGTGAATTAGAGGTAAGGGTGAGTGACGTTTTATAAGAGGGATAAGGGGCACCGTTGGAAAAATATAAAATATTATTTTATAATAAATTCATATTCGGTCTATAATGGCCTAAAATTGATTTATTTCGAGGCTAATGTGGGGATGGGTCGAAATACACTCAACCAATATGTTCTAGATAGGTCTGGGTCACTTTATTAACCTTATCTTTTAGTTTTTACTCTTAGTTAATTAGTTTGACATTTACCATGTCTCTTTGTATTTTTATATTATAAGGTTAATAAACATATTATAAACATCCAATCGACCCCAAAGTGTTCCATTAATTATAAACGTATCATGATATAAGTCCTTTGGACAAACATTATATTTTTAGGAATAGAATATCAATTAATAATATAATATGTGTTTTAAAAACACTTTTATGTCAATTTTGACATTGTTGAGTATTTTGTTTTTGATAAATTCATAACAACATTATTATTTATAAAAAAGTTCATATAACCAATACTAATATGTCATATTAAACTATAAAATTATTTTAATTCATAAAAAGTCTAAATTACATTTATTTGGGTATTTATAATATCAATTATTTTAATCTTTCATTAATACTGTAATTACTGCATCATCATTGTGTCATAAATAAATTAAATTATATAATGTCTAAAAATTATAAATAAAATACCATTATGTATAAAATATTTGTATCTTTATAATGAATATTTATAATCTAATTTATCTTATATATATCCCTATATAAAAAATGTTTTAGTTATTAAACATTGTTTTTAACTCTTTTAACTATTCTTTGAATTAAATAATAATAAATGACCTAATCTAATCCAAGTGGACCATAAAGGTTCATATTTTATTCCTAAGGTTGTTTTTGGTCAAATTATACATAGCCAATATAATTAGTACATGTGTTAGGGTAATAATAATATCACTTTTACCCTAAATTACCCTATTTACTTTTAACCGTGGTAAATAAAAGTAAAAAGTTACTATTCACCAAAAATTATTTTTATCTTATTGAACCACATTTTAATCTTTGATATTAACCATGCCTCTCGGATTTTTGAAATTCCACTCACAGAAGCAGTAAAATTATGTTTTATGTGAATTTGCAAATTATCCTAGGAGAAGGGTAAAAGACGGTGAAAAGTTCAATAAAATTTTTATATATCTAAAATTATTATAAACTGAATCCAATGAATTAAATTGAAATTATATAGGTATTATGTATATACTTTGACCTAAAATAAATTTAAATAATTTAAATAATTATTTAAATAAAAATTCGGTTTTAAACTATAACTAAGTGTTTTTCACTATTCATCAAAAATTGAAATTTTCAGAAAAATACCAAAAATTCACCCTAATATAATTTCGATATTTAAAATCCAAAAATGAAGTGTATTGAACCAAATTCAAAACATATAAGTTTCATTTATTAATTTAAAATTAATTCTCATTGTAAAAATAAATAGTATGTCTTTGTGAAACAATAATGATCAAAAGATTGACACTTGTTTATGTATAATTTCAATGTGAAATTAATTACAATGACCAAAATTGGATTAAAGGGTAAAAATATAATCTAATTATACTTCCAAAACATTAAAATTTATAATTCAACACTATAAATTATTTTTATTAAAAAAGATGTTTTCTGTTAAAATACAGTATTTTCACTATTCACCCTAAGATGAAAGTTATCAGAAAAACACAATAAATTTATTCAAACTAAATTATTAAGTCCAGATTCTATAGAAGAAGTTTATTTTGTTAAATTAAATATATAAATGTTTCAAATATTGGATTTAAAAATGGTTCACCATTAAAAGATGGTAAAGTGCATTTTTTTTAAAATACCTCTTTTATCTGAAAAATGAATTAGTTCTTACATTATTTCTAAGAAACTAAAAACATGGAATCTAAAATTATAAGTATTATATAATGTTCAAAATTTAGTAAATACTATTAATATTAACTTTTGAATGGGTAGTTTGGTTATCTTGTGATGCGCTTGAACTCGGTGTTGCCTGTAGTGTAAGATATTGAATTACTTTGAAGAAATAACGTACTATGAAATCATGGGGTGTTATATTCTTCCCTCCTTCAATAAATTGCGTCCTCACAATTTTAAATTGTTCATCGAAAATAAATGGGTGAAAATAGAAAATACCTTTGTGGTGAAACCCCCATCGGAAATTAGGCTAACAAAATTTAGTCTTAATAAGTGGAAAAGGGGAATGAAAAAGTCACCACAAAATTATGATCTATATTAGGAGAACATTGGTGGAAGTTAGAGACACATAATATGAGGGAAAATGTAAATATTTTTAGGAAGTTATTGAGGTCATAAATATCGAGCAGTTGTATTATTGTGGGCCTCAAATCCACCAATCTATGATGATTTAAAATACCATCGGTTTAGCAAAAAGAATGGTATTAGGATAACACATTTTTGGTTTTAAGATGCCTTACCTAAAGCTTAAGAGTTTATTTCTTCATAGAATAAGAGAAGAAAAAAACATATACATGACAATTATAGTTTCATCCTTTAACTAATTTCTACCAAAAACTCATCTTTCACTGTAGAAGATAATAAAACTTAAAAAATATATTTTATTTATCCTATTCGTATAGGGTTCCAAAAAAATGAATTTATAATTCATCTACCAGACCCTTTAAAAAACTACATTATTCAATCTAGGACATCATGTGGTTCTGTTGTAGGTGATACACCCTAGTCTCCCTTCGGTTTCGGGTTCAAGTCTTGCGGGCTTTCCGGACACGACTGGTTTCCGCACGACCTCCGTGTTGTCCTTTTTATGGAAATCCAAAAATAATCTCAAACTAGACTTATCCAAAATACTTCTATCCAAAGTCACAGTCTAAAATTTATAGGGAAGTTAAAAACAATGAAGATTCTTTTTTCCACATAATAACATGTGAACACCTTCATCATGTAATCTTTTAAAACACTACCACATCATGAATTATCATAAAACCTTATTGATTACATTCATGATCCCTTATTACATAGAGAATCCTGGATATACTGTTTATATTCAAAAAAATGTTGTAAACTCCAACAATGATGGAATATACAAATCATTAATCAGTTTCAAGTTAGTCAAGAATATGAAATATAATTTATCCAAATCAATCATGTATTATTCCAAAATCACTACCTCGGTATCAGAATCATATTATGGTTTATCTTTCTATCATCATATATTTTCCAAAAAATTAACCTGCTATTGAGTCACTTTTCTTCGCTCCACACAATCTCAAGTCCTTAATGAAATAGTACTGTAGTACAATCCTTATATACTCCATAATTACTATAACCATTACAGTGTTGATACAACACCCAAATGACATAATTCTTTAATAACAACATTAGAACTCTAATCATTCCTCCTCATATGTGGTAGTATCCTAGCATGATTATTATCCCATATCATCATTTGGGGAATACTCTGATGATTGGAACACTGGTTTGCATAGTGTCTCAACTCCTTGCAGATGAATAATTGTACATTTGAAACCGTTTTCTTACCCTTGCAGTCACGTACTTGGTGTCCTTTTTCTCCACAATTATAACAAACTCCCATTCCCTTTAGGCAAGTTCCAGGGTGTTTCTTCCCACAGTTATCACATATGGGAAAATTCTTCTTCTCTATCTTCCCTTTATCCATATTTCTCTCTTCCATCCTTTTCTTCTCTTGCTTCCCTTCAAATCCATAAGACTCAGAGAATTATTTACTTATCTTATTAACACATGATACTGTTTCTTCATAAGTTGAGAATACATGGGAGACTATTTCCCTTATAAATGGAATATTAATACCGTGAAATATATGATCCTTCTTACTATTTGGATCATGCGTATTGCTGGAGTTCTCATTCCTTCCACTAGGCGCCATTTCTAAACAATGGCATACACTAGATTACTATATGAATCACAATACCTAATACCAAACTTCTAAAAAACATAACATAAATTAAACAGTTTACAGACATAATACATAATCATAAGAATGTCTTCTTTGAGGAAGTATATGCTCATAAACCCATCATAACGGTTTGTAAATAAAATTTGAATTATATTAAGAATATCCCTCGGGAGTGTCGTAACCAAGAGTGCAGCAAGGCCCGTTGTTGTGCACCAATTCCTGTTTGATTCTAGATCAAAGTGGTGTTTTCGGGTTATACCCCTAAGTACATCTGTGCCAGAGCCGCCTCTACCTGCTCGTATCCAGACTGGGATGTATTGTTTAGAAAACTCACAAAATCATTACAATACCAAAATTCTAGGAAGTTCTTTTATACTAATCCTCAAAATATATCTTAAGGCTATGCGATCTAATCAGAGTTAATCTAAATCTATCTTCCATTATTAGTACTAAAATTCCTCTCATACCAACTGTAACGCCTCTAACCCAGTTTCCCAGAGTCGGTGCATTATTACATAACATTTGCATGATCCCAAAAGATCAAGTCTCGAAAGACTGATTAGTTTAGTAGCTTTTTAATTACTAGATACATTCGTAAAGTTTACATTACATCATAAAGTCAAAAAAACAACATCTTGTCTTCATATCCCCTCATTCAATCCCTACATGTCATTCATAAAATACTTCTCCACATTCGTGGAAAAATATAACATTGAAATGGGTGAGATCAAATGCTCAGAAAGGATAACAATATCGCGGAAACTTTAATAAATAAACATAAACATTTAAGGAAATGTATAAATAAAACAAAAGAACTTTTAAACTTGAACTTAAACATAATATGGAAAAGATAAAATAAAATAATTTCATTTACTTATTCACATGGATATTCTACTAGTCGAATAATCAAATGCAATATCAATAACCACTTTCATAGTGATATAATGTGTATGGCCAAACTATCATAACCACATTGTCAAGGCCTTGTGCGAAGAATACAAATAAGATTTTGTCAAGGCCTTGTTCCAAGACACTAGTTTGTCTCATGAGACCTACTAATACATCGAGGAGCTCTATAGGGCTCCACCCGTCACTTATTAACTCCAATGCATTCCTCATATGAACAGGTTTAAACATAACATAAACATTCGTATTAAAACTAGAATACAAAATGTCAATACATTCTTCATAAACTAGGAATGGTATAAAAATAACACATCCACAGTCAAACATATCACAAAACCTTCAATACTATATGGAAGTTCTGTATCATAATTAATCAACTTCAAATAAACATAAAATTCATCAAAAAATGTTGACATAGATGAAATCAAAACTATTTGAGGGAAATATCTTTTTTTTGAAATCATTAAGAAGTCATACAGTTATAAATGACTTAATTTAAGAGATTTTTTTGAATAAAAGTGTCCCATACCACTTTTAAACTTTTGAAAAGAATTAGTATTTCAAAACATTCTTTTCCATATAAATAAATTCCTAAAATCATTTTGAAAATATGGACAATAATTGAAAATATTTAGAAAGATAAATCTTTAAAAAATTAAAAATTATGATATTGATAAAGATTGCCTTCACATATCCTTAACACATTCATTTTGAAATCATTTTTTTGAAAAATGGACTTGGATGATAAAAATGTCCCAGTAAAAACTTACACATAAACAATCTCGGATAATAATGAGATTGAGGAATTAACCCTTACCTTGTAACTTTCCTTGGTCAAGGGTAGGTTAACCTCCTGTATAATAGTTAAATAATTTTTATTAAATTATAAAATAATCATATACATAAATATGATATCATATATGATCTTTTAATATTGCTTTGTTAATAATATTTTAGAATTATCGTCGTTTCGGGTGTTCACTTACTCGTTTTCTTTTATATGTTTTGTTAGATAAGCCATTTTTGTTATCCATGGGTTGTATCTTATTCATATTCAAAATGATATCAAGTCCTTAAATAATATTCTTAATCATCAATTGTGAGTTATTCTTGAATGGATACAATGGGGAATGAATCTCATCGCGTTCGTGGAGACGGTAGTCCGTACATACGCATGAGAGACAATATAATTTTTTGATATTAAAATAATATATAATTGGATGGTGTATCACATACACAGAATCATTATCATGTTATATTTATTATTTACATGAATTAAACTTCATTATTATACCCATCCAAATAATAATGTAGACGGAAAGCCGTACGTACGCACGTATGGTGACATGTCATTCAAAGGATGGATAGAATAATGAATATAGATGTAACATATTTATAATAACATCACAGTATATAGAAGATACTCGATTTATTATTTTAGAATTGAAATAACAATTACAGAAGAATTTGAAGAAGAAAGTAACTTGAAATAGGGTGGTGAAAACATCACTTCTTCTTCAGGTTCTTCCTTTTGATTTGATCAAAAGGGCTCCTTAGGTTGGCTTTCTGATCAAACTAAGGCCTATAGGTTAAAGTGAGGGAAGCTGAGAGGATTTTTGGGAAGGTTTTGGCTGATCTAAAAGTATTCTAAAGTGTGAATTATAGGGAAGGGGGAGTGTCCTTTTATAAGAAGGGTGAGGGGAAGCTTTGAAAAAACATAATATATTATTTTATAATAAATTCATATTCGGTTTATAATGGATAAAAATTGATTTATTTCAAAGATAAGGTGGGGATGGGTAGAAATACACTTAAAAAAGGTTTTAGACGGGTTTGGGTCACATTATTAACCTTATCTTTTAGTATTAACTCGTAGTTAATTAGTTTGACATTTACCATGTATCTTTGTATTTTTATATTATATGGTTAATAAACATACAATAAACTTCCAATAAACCCCAAGTGGTTCATTATTGATACAAATATCATGATATAAGTACTTTAGCCTAACCTTTGATTTTTAGGAATTGATTATCAATTAATAATATAATATTTGTTTTAAAAACTCTTTTATGTCAATTTTTACACTATTGGGTATTTTGTTTTTGATAAATTCATAACTGCATTATTACTTCAAAAAAATCAGTATAACCAATAATAATATGTCATATTAACCTAGAAAATTATTGGAATTCATAAAAAGTCTCAAATTAAATTTATTTAGGTATTTATAATATCAATTATATTAATCGTTCATTAATACATCAACTACTGTATCATCATTTTGTAATAAATAAATTGATTTTTTAATGTATAAAAATTATAAATAAATTACCATTACGTAGGAAATCTTTTTATCTTTCTAATGAAAATTTATATTTGAATTTATCTTATGTATAACCCTATATTAAAAATGTTTTAGTTATTAAACTTTGATTTTAACTATTCTAACTCTTCTTTGAATTAAATAATAATAAATTCCCTAATCTAATCCAAGTGGACCAAAGAGGTTCATATTTTATTTCTAAGGCTGTTTTTGGTCGAATTATACTTATCCAATAGAATTGGGACACATGTTAGGGTAATAATAATATACGTTTTACCCTTAATTACCCAATTGAAATTTAACCATGGTAAATGAAAGTAAAAAAGATACTATTCACAAAAAAATTATTTTTATCTTGTTGAACCACATTTTACTCCATGATATTAACCATGTCTCTTAGATTTTCTAAATTTCACTCATAGAAGCAGTAAAATTATGTTTTATGTGAATTTCCAAATTCTCCTAAGAGATGGGTAAAAGACGGTGAAAAGTTAAATAAACTTTTTCTATATCTAAAATTATTATAAACTTAATCCTATTAATTACATTGAACTTATATAGGTATTATGTATCTAATTTTACCTAAAATAAATTTAAATAAAATAAGTAATTATATAAATAAAAATTCAGTTTTAAACTATAACTCAGTGTTTTTCACTATTCATAAAAAATTGAAAGTTTTCAGAAAAATACCAAAAAATCATTCTAAACTAATTTCTACATTAAAAATATAAAAATTAAGTCTATTTTACGAAATTAAAAACATATAAGTTTCATTTATTAATTTAAAATTAATTCTCGTTGTCAAAACAAACAACGTGTTTTTATGAAACAATAACTATCAAAAGATTGATACTTGTTTATGTATAATTTCAATGTGAACTTAATTCCAATGAACAAAATTGGGTTAAAGGATAAAAATATAATCTAATTATTCTTCCAAAACATTAAAATTTATAATTTGACACTATAAATTATTTTGATTAAAAATGTTCTTTTCAGTTAAATTATAGTATTTTTCACTATTCACAAAAATAAGAAAGTTATCAGAAAACACCAAAAACTTTTTGAAAATAAATTATTATTTCCTGATTCTGAAAAATAAGTTTATTTTAACAAATTTAATGTATAAATGTTTCAAATATTATATTTAAAAAGGGTTCACCATTAAAAGACTGTAAAAGTGCATTTTTTTTAAAATACTTCTTTTATCTGAAGAAAATGAATTACTTATTACATTATGTCTACGAAACTCATAATATGGATTCTAAACTTATAAGGATTATATAATGTTCAAAATTAAGTTAATACTATTCAAATCCACTTTTTAATGGCTAGTTTTGTAATCTTGTGATGCGCTTGGACTCGGTGTTGCCTACAGTACAAGTTATTGAATTATTTTGAAGAAATAATGTACTATGAAATCATGGGGTGTTACCTATATGGTTATACATAAGATCAATTCGACTATAAATATTCATTATAATGATAAAAATATTTCCTACATAATGGTATTTTATTTATAATTTTTAGATATTAAATAATTAAATTTATTTATTTCACAATGATGATGTAGTAATTGCTTTATCAATTAGAGATTTATATAATTAATATCATAAATATAAAAATAAATGTAAATTGATAATTTTGATTACATCCACAAATTTTATATTTAATATGACATGTTAATATTGATTCAATGAATTTTTTAGAAGTAATCATGTTGTTATGACATTCACAAAAACCAAATACAAAATAGTGTCAAAACAGACCTAAATTGGGTTTTAAAAGAAATACTATATTATTAAATTATATAATATTCATAAAAAAATAAGGTTCATCCAAATGACTTATATAATTATAAATATTTCATTAATGAACCACTTGGGATTTTCTTTTCTTTTTATAGTAAGTTTATTCACCATATATTATAATAATATAAGAGGACGTGGTAAAAGGTAACCTATTTAACTTAGATTTAAATATAAAATATAGGGTTAATATGGTGACCTAAACCTTTATAAAACCTATTGTTTGAGTGAATTTAGACCCATCCCAAAATTATCTACTAATTAAATCATTTTGGAGCCATTATAAACTGAATATGATTGTATAATAAATTAATATTTTAAGCATTTTCTAAAGTGACCCTCACCTCTCTTATAAAAGGGTACTTCCCCTTCACTCAAAATCAAACCTCCAAATCCATTTGGATTGGAAAAAAACTACTCAAATATCCTCTAAACCTCCCTAACGTCATCCTAGATGCATTCCCTTGAGCATAAAGTCAACCTAAGGAGACTTTTTGTTCAAATCAAAAGGAAACACCCAAAGAAGAGGTAATTATTTTATCACATCTATCAAAGTTATTTTGTTCTTCCACTTTCTCATTCTTTTTTATTTCCATACCAAAATAATAAATCCAGTACCATATACATACTATGATTTTATTATAAATATGTTACAACCATACTCATTATTTTATCCATCCTATGAATGATAATGTCACCATGTGTTTGTACGTACGACTTACCATCTGCACGTCATGGTGTTATTTTTTTATTCAAAACTATTTTATTTGGATACATAAAATGAGGAGTAATATGTATATAAATAATGGAAATAAGATGATAATTTATCTGTAAAATTAATATACCATTCAATTCCATACCTTTTAATAATTCTGGAAATAATATCATCCTTCATGTGTACGTACGACTTACCGTCTCCACGATGTGATGAGATTCATTTCCAGGTTCACCATTTAATGATGATTATAAAAATATATATTATTAATAAGTATGTAATATATGAAATAAAATTTATACTGTAGATAAATATATATATATATAAATATATACGTATGTATGTACTTACATATATCTTATTCACTAACTTCCGTTCAATAAGATTTGAAAACAGAAACCGCATTTACGCGTACATACGACCTACTATCTCCGTAAATGGTTTTTTCCATTTCATATATCTATCTATAATGCATATTTATATTCTAAATATTTATTATATATAAATCAGGTTTTATATTCAAGAAGTATTTAAATCATAATCTAAATGATACAATCAAGAATGATATGTTAAAACACGTACAATAAAGAAAGTAATTATTACCCTAAATGTTAATTTAATCATTATTAAATTGGTAGTATAAAGTCATAAATGAATCATGTATGATATAATAAACATGAATATGGTTCTGGTAGAATTTAGTAACATAATATGGTCATTATACAGGAAGTTAAACATACCATTAACGAAAAGAAAGTTTAAGGTAAGGGTTAATTCCTCAACCTCATTATTATCTGATATTGTTTATGTGTAAGTATTTTCTAGGAAATATTTATTATCCATGAACATGTTTCATAAAATGAATTTCAAAATTACTATTTTAATGTATCTTTTAACTAAATAATCATTTTAAATGTTTTAAATATTTATTCTTCTAAATCATTTCCATTAATGTCCATGTTTTCAAAATGGTTTTAAAGATTTATATATATGGACAAGAATGTTTTAAAATGTCAATTACTTCCAAATGTTTCAAAGTGGCATGGGACACTTTGATGATAAAATATATTTTAAATATCTACTTTTATAAATTGGGTGTCTTTTCAAGGATTTCATGAAACGTTTTATTTATCTCAAAAAGTTTTACTGATCATTTTCAACTATGTCTTGATCTTTTACTGGATATTACTCATGATTAAGGTTGATTTATTATAATAAAATATTCTATATTTTATTTATTGAGGTACGATATGTTTGAATGTAGATGTTTTATTTTTATACCATTCATGGTTTATGGTTATAGTATTAGCATTTAGTATGTTATTTTTAATAACAATGTTTATGTTATGTTTTAAATTTTTAAAATGAGGAATGCATTGTACGTAGTAAGTGATAGGTTGATCCTGCTATAGCTCCTCGATGCATCGGTAGGTATCTTGAGACAAACTAGTTTCTTGGAATAAGGCCTTGACAAAATCTTATTTTTAGTATTGGAATGAGACCTTAACTATGTGGTTATGATGTCTAGAATTATGTATTATATTGGTAAGAAATTGGCTATCGATATTACATGTGATTATTCAACAAATAGAATATCCATGTGAATAAGAAAATTGAATTATTTGATTTATCTTTTCAATATTATATTGAAGTTTATGATTAAAAAGATTTTTTTTTAGTCTTATACATTGCCTTAAATGTTTACACATACTTATGAAAGTTTTCCCTATATTGTTATCCTTACTCAGAACCTGAGCTCACCCCTTTCTATGTTTAATTTTTCCAAGAATAAGAAGAAGTATATTACGACTGAGCTGCAAAGATAGTCTAAGGGATATTAATGTATTAAAAGGATGTACTATTTTTTTCATTTCATAATGTAATTTAAAACTTATATTTGTATCTAGTACTTCCAAGACTACTAAATTGATCGGTTCTTCAGGACTTGATTCCTTGTAATAGTGACAATGTAATAATTTAATACAACGGCTCCATGCTTCTGGGGTTGAGTCATTATAGTTGGTATCAGATAATGTTTAGTACAAAAAATGAAAACTAGATTTAAAAAAACTCTAATTAGAGAACACTACCCTAAGATCGAATTTCAGGATTAGTATAGAAGTATTTCCAAGAATTTTGGTAATATAGTGATTTTGTGTCTTTTACAAGCTATACATCAATATCTAGATACGAGAAGGTAGAGGTGTCTCTTACACAGATGTACCTAGGAGTGAGAAATGCAGCAAGGAGTTATAGTCTTGACCTATGGTATCCTGGCACATGACAACAATCCTTGTTTCACTCTTGGTTATGACACTTCCAGGGGATATGCTTAGGATAATTCACATTTTCATTACAATCATTTATGATGAATTTTGGAGTAAATAATTCCTCAAATAAAACATTTATTATGATTATCTATTATATGCATACTCTATTCAATTTACATTAGGTATTTTACATTTTTGGAATTATGCATTGTGATTCATAAACTAACCTAGTTTATGCCATTGTTTAGAAATGGCGCCCAGTAGAAGGAATGAGAACTCAAGTAATATGCATGATCCAAAGAGTAAAAAGGATCATATATTTCATGGAATTAATCCAACATTTATAATGGAAATAGTCTCCCACATATTCTCATCATATGATTAAACAGTATCACTTGTTAAAAAGATAAGTAATTAATTCTTTGTCTCATATGGATTTAAAGGAATGTAAGAGAATAAAGGGATGGTAGAGAGAAATATGGATAAAGAGAAGATGGGAAAGAATGATTTTCCGATATTTGATAATTGTGGAAAGAGTAACCTTGGAAAATTATTGAAGGAAATGTGAGTTTGTTATAAGTGTGGATAAAATGGACACCAAGTACATGATTTAAAGGGTAAGAATAAGGTTTCAAATGTACAATTCTTTATCTGCAAGTAGTTGGGACACTAAGAGAATCAATTTCCAAATCCTTAGAGTGTGACCCAAATGATGCTATTGGATAATAGTCATGTTATGATACTGCCACATATGAAGATGAATGCCTAGTGTTCTTATGTTGTTTGAAAAAAATTATTTCATTTGAGTGTTGCTTCAACGATGTACTGGTTATATGAATTATGGAAATAAATAAGGATTGTACTGTAGTACTATTTCATTGTGGATATTAGATTATATGATAATATGAAATGTGACTCAATATCAAGTTAAAAATTTTAGAAAAAACATGGTTTATAAAAATGATAATCCTTATCATGGTTTTGATATTGAGGTAGTGATTTTCGAATAAGATCTGATTGACTTGGATAAATTATATTCGATGCTCTTGAATACTTTGAAACTAATTAATTGATTGGTTATTCCCTTTATTGATAGAGTTTACAATGTTTTTGGATATAAGGAGGATATCAAGTATTCTATAAAGAATAAGGGAGCATGAACATAGTAAATAAGGTTTTAATGTAATTCACGTTGTTATCGTGTTTCAAATGAATACACGATGAAGGTATTCAAATGTTATTACGGGGAAAAAAAATCTTCATTATGTTTAACTTCCTAATAAATGTTGGACTATGAGTTTAGCCATGATTATTTTGGATAATTCTAAAAGATAGAATGGATTAATTTGGACATTGGATTTTATTTTTTAAGGTTAAAAAGTTTCTCAAGATTATTTTTGGATTTCCTTAAAAAGGATAACTCGTTGTTCGGGTGACAACCTGTTGCGTCCGACAAGGCCATGAGACTTGAACCCGCAATCGAAGGGCGATAAGGGTGCATCACCTACCACTGGCCTATTTGATGTCTTGGTTGGTATAATATAGTTTTATTAAAAGGCCTGATGGAAGAATTATAAATTCATTTTTTTGACACCCTATATGATTAGGATAAATAGAATATTATTATGTTCTATTATATTTTAGAGTGAAAGATGAGTTTGAGGTAGAAATTATTTAAAGGATGGAACTCTACATGTCAAGTATATTTTTTATCTTATTCTATGAAGAATTTAATTATTAAACTATAGGTAAGGGATCTTAAAACCAAAAATATATTATCCTAATACCTTAGGTTTTGTTAAACCGATGATATTTTAAATGATCTTAGATTGATGGCTTCGAATCCCTCAATTTTACACTTGTTTGTGATTTATGAACTCAATCACTCACTATAAATATTTACATTTTCCTCTAATTATGTGTCAATAATTTCCATAAATGTTATCTAATTCGATACCCAGGTTTTGTGGGGATTTTTCATTTCCCTTTCCCACTTATAAGACTAAATTATATTAACCCTATTTCTGATGTGGGTTTTCCACAAAGGTGTTTTCTATTTTAAACCTCTTATTTTAGAAGAAAAATTTAAAATTATGAGGAAGCAATTTATTGAAGGAGGGGAGAATATGACACCCCATGATTTCATAGTATGTTATCTCTTAAAAGTAATTCAATAACTTGCACAACATGCAACACCAAGTTCAAGCACACCACAACATACCAAACTATCCATTAAAAAGCGGTTATTAATAGTATTAACAAAGTTTTTTATTTTATATACTCCATATAATTGTCACATCTATATTATTTGTTTCATAAGCTTAATATAAAATCAAATTCTATTTTTCAGTTAAAGGAAATATTTTTTAGAAAATGAAATTTTACTACCTTTTAATGGCGAACCATTTTTAAATCCAATATTTGACACTTTTATATATTCAATTTGACAAAATAACTTTTTTATTTATAATATAAAAATAAATATGTTCTTTTTATAAACTTTGTGTGTATTTATGATAACATTCATATTTTGGTGAATAGTGATAAATACTAAATTTTAATTGAAAAAAACTTTTTTATTTAAAATAATTTATAGTATCAAATTATTCATTTGAATGGTGTGGAAGTATAATTAGATTATATTTTTATTGTTTAATAAAATGTAGGTCATTATATGTAATTTCACATTTAAATTTGACATAAACACATGTCAATCTTTTGATAGTTTTTATTTTCTAAAAACCCATTTTTTTGGTTTTGACAATGGGAATTAATTTTATATTAATTAATGAAACTTAATTTTTTTTAATTTGGTAAAACAGAATTCATTTTTTGTATTTGTAATAACAAAATTAGCCTAGGGTGAATTTTTTTAATTTTTCAGAAAACTTTCAATTTTTGAGGAATAGAGAAAAACATTGCATTATTGTTTATAACCGACTTTATATTTAAAAATTATTTATTTTATTTTATGTAAAAATAGATATATAATACCTATATAAGTTTAATGTAATCAATTGGAGTCATTTTATAATAAAATTATATTTCTAAAATTATATTTAAATTGTTAACGTCTCTTGCCCACTTTCTAGGCACATTTTCAAATTTTCATAAAACGTAAGTTTACCACTTCTATGAGATGAATTTCATAGATCCAAGAGACATAGTTGACATCAGTATGTAATATTTGGTTCAATAAGATGAAAATAAATTTTGGTGAATAGTAAATTTTGACTTTAATTTACCTCGGTTAAAAGTAAATTGAGTAATTAAAGAAAAAAATGATATTATTATTACCACAACACATGTACTAATTCTATTGAATAAGCGTATTTCAACCAAAACCAACCTTTGGAATAAAATATGATTCCTTTGGCCCACATAGAATTGATTAGGACATTTATTATTATTATTTTTTAAAAAGAGTTAAATGTGTTAAATTCAATGTTTAATAACTAAACCATTTTTAATATATGGTTATACTTAAGATAAATTAAATTATAAATATTCATTAGAAATATAAAATTATTTACTACACAATGGTATTTTATTTATAATTTTTAGAGATTAAATTATTTATTTTTTATGACACTATGATGATGCAATAATTAATTTATCAAAAAAATATTAAAATATTTGATATTATAAATAAGAAAATTAATGTAAATGGATGATTTTTATGACATCCAAAAGTTTAATAGATAAATATGACATGTTAGTATTGATTCAATAAACTTTTTTCTTTGTAATCATGCTCTTATGACCTTCACAAAAACCAAATACTAAATAGTGTCAAAATTGACATAAATGGGTATTAAAACAAATACTATATTATTAAATGATATAATATTCGTAAAAATATAAATATTGGAAAATAGACTTATATAATGATAAATATGTAATTAATTAACCACTTGGGGTTCTCTTGGTTTTATATAGTATGTTTATTAACAAATTATTATAATAATACAAGGGGACAAGGTAAAAGTTAAACTATTTAATTAAGAGTTAAATCGAAATGATAGGGCTAATATAGTGACCTAAACTTATCTAAAACTTATTGGTTGAGAGGATTTAGACACATTCCCACCTTATCCTCCAATTAAATTATTTTGGATCCATTATAAACTGAATATTATTTTATAATAAATTAATATTTTAACCTTTTCCTAAAGTGACCCTCACCTCATTTATAAAAGGGTACATCCCATTCTATAAAATGCACACCACCAAAGCCATTTGTCTCATCCAAAACCTACTCAAATATCCTCCCAAATACAATAAATTCATCCTAGAGGCCTTACCTTGAGAATAAAGAAAACCTAAGGAGCCCTTTTGGTCAAATCAAAATGAAACACCCAAATACTAGGTAATTATTTTATCACCTCTTTAAATGTTCTTTTCTTCTTAAACATTCTATTTCTTTGTTATTTCCTTAAAAAAATAAAAAATCTAGTACCTTATACATAATTTTATAATATCATAAATATGGTACAACCATACTCAATATTCTCTTCATCCTTTAAATGATAATGTCACCATGCGTGCGCGCGTACGGCTTACCGTCTCCACGCTGTGTTGTAACTTCTTATTCAAAACTATGTTATTTGGATGAATATAATGATGAGTAATATATATATAAATGAAGAAATTAAAATAATAATTTCTCTATAAATTTAATATTCCATAAAATTCTACACCTTTTAATCATCAAGGAAATAATACCACCCCTCTTGTGTACGTATGGCATACAGTCTCCATGACACGATGAGATTCATTTCCAGGTTCACCATTCAACGATAATTATAAAAATATATATTATTAATAAGTATATAATATATGAAATAATAATGCCTGGATATATATATATATATATATATGTATGTATGTATGTATGTATGTAATTACATTTATCTTATTCACCTACTTATGTTAAATACGATATGAAAACAGAAACATCGTTTATGCATACGTACGACCTACCATCTCCATTAATTGTGTTTTCCATTTCATATATCTATATATTATACATATTTATATTCTAAATATATATTATATATAAGTCATGTTTTATATTCTGGATGTATTTAAATCATGTACTAAATGACACGATCATGTATAACAAGTTAAAACACGTACGATAAAGAAAGTGATTATTACCCAAAATGTTAATTTAATCAATATTAAATAGGCTCTATAAAGTCATAAATGAATCATGTATGACATTATAAATATGAATATGGTTCTGGTATAATTTAATAACATACTGTGGTCATCATAAAAGATGTTAAACTTACCCTCAACCGAAGGAATGTGCATGGTAACTATTAATTCATCAATCTCATTATTATCCAAGATGGTTTATGTGTATGTATTTTCTGTAGAAAAATTTATTATCCATGTCCATGTTTCATAAAAGACATTTTACAATAATATTTTAAGGTAATATTTAACTAAAACATAATTTTATAGGTTTTTAATATTTATTCTTCCAAATCATTCTCATTAAGGTCCATGTTTTCAAAATGGTTTTAAGGATTTATATTGATGGACATGAATGATTTAAAATATTAATTCCATTCAAATGTTTCAAATTGGTATAGGACACTTTGATTCAAAATTATCTTTTAAATGTCTTCCTTTATAAATGGTGTGAAATTTAAAGGATTTCATGAAATGGGGTATTTCTCTAAAAAGGTTTTACTAATCATTTTAAACTATTTCAACATTCTTTTCAGGATACTATACTTCATTAAGGTTAATTTATTATAATACAATATTCCATATTTTATTGAATGAGTTATGATATTTTTGACTATGGATGTGTTATTTTTATACTATTCGTGATTTATGGTTAAAGAATTAACATTTTGTATGCTATTTTTAATATGAATGTTTATGTTATGTTTCAACATTTTTATATGAGAAATGCATTGGACTTAGTAAGGGAGAGGTGTATCCTACTATAGATCCTTGATGCATCGGTAGGTATCATGGGAGAAACTTGTTTCTTGGTATAAGGCCTTGATAAAATCTTATTTGTAGTCTTGGAACGAGGCCTTGACTATGTGGTTATGATGTTTGGAATTATGCATTCCATCATTATGAAATTGGATATTGATATTACATGTGATTGTTTTACTAGTATAATATACATGTGAATAAGTAAATGGTATTATTTGACTTATCTTTGCCATAGAATACTGAATTTGATGTTTAAAAGGATTTTTTTTTTCTTATACATTTCATTAAAATTTTATGCTTTTTTATGAATGTTTCTGCTATATTGTTATCCTTACAGAGCACCTGTGGTCACCCCTTTCTTTGTTTTATTTTCCTCAGGATGCGAAGAAGTATAATATGACTGACCTGAATGGATATTCTAAGGGAGATGAATGTATTAAAATAAGACACAATGTTTTTTTTTGTTTCTAAATGTAATGCAAACCTTTTTTTCTATCTATTACTTTCAAGAATACTAAAATGATCGGTCCATCACGACATGATTCATTGTAATAATGCCAATGTATTAAATTAATTCACTGACTCTGGGCTTCTGGGGTTGGGGCATTACATAATTTATTGAGATGAAACATATTTTGGAACATAAAAATAGTTTTCCAAAAAATGATTCCCTTTAATTTCAAATGGGTTTTATTCTTGGTCACAAAGTAATTCATTATATATACATATGTAAACAATATGTTTTTATTATATAGTTAATCATAATCATATCCACCATTCTAATGTCTAGGTGATAAAATCATAATAAATAATAATATTTTAATATTATGTCATGTTGGGTTTAAACTCGGTGTTATGTGTAACATAGGATAAACTTAGTGTTGTGAGTAAAGAAAGAACAACATAGTGTTGGATGTAACACATGAGAAACATTATATTTTATGAAACGGAATATCTAAATGATTAAAATTATTTTTTGTATAATATTTCACAGAATTTTGAGGTATTACAAATCTTATAAGTGATTTTAATGAATATTTATTTTCCCAATATGATTATTGTTTCTCAGAATATGATTTTGGGTTTTAGTCAATAGTGGGAACCAGAAGGAACTAGGTTAAAATTGAATTTGAATGAAAATATTGTAACATCCCAGATCCGAGTGCCACAAAACGGGTGCCCCATACCCGGTTGGTCACCTGACTTTAAGTGCATATCCCCAAATGCCAGAGGCTGCCGACTAGCAGCACGGGCCTAGGACTGATAGTGGGGAAACTATGACCTCATTTGTCAAAGTGTAGCGTAGCAGGACAAAATATAATCTTACAAAAGAGGAAGCAGTAAACAATTTATACCTAAAAATGGACAACAAAACTAAAATAAAAGATAACCAGTAGGCATATATATGATGACGCAATATGTCTCTAATTCTAAGAAAGCAGCCAAAATAGGATAGACTGCAATCTGATACAATAAAACACAGGGTAAAAAGTACAACAAAACAAAACTAATATAGTACAACAGGAACGTAGCAGCATCACAAGCTTAAGCATGGTCCCATGCTCTCCTACTCCTATTCAACAATCATGTACCTATATAGGGACCCTTTCTCTTATCAACACCTACATCAATATAATCTGTTTGGGCCCAAGAAATGACCCAAATTGGGTGTGAGAAATAATCCATGTAGGCAACTACCTAAAGGCCCGTGCCTAACTGTCAGTGAAAATATGAAATAGTGGTGTGAAATAATGAAAACAAGTAAACTAAGAAGTAATAAATAGTAACTATTCATACCAGTTACATTGTCATTTTAATAAATATTTAACAATTCAATACAATTGAATTCTGATTTTTTTAGACTCGGCCTCGACCAACAATCACTTATACGAGTTCCATAACAGAATCCACACTAGGATATCTAATAAGTAATGGATAATAATACCAAGCTTTTTTATTTAGATTTGCAGGTAAAACCTAAGAAATCGCCACAATGAATATTCAAAGTAAACATTATCCTCATACATGAAAATCCTTACCCTCAGGAAAATAGAAATGAAATGCTCAGTTGACTACCCTCAGGCATAACGAATATTTCCCTCAGGCCTAAGAACCTTTGCCCTCAGGCTAAACAAAACCGTGCCCTCAGGCTAAAAAAAAAATCCCCCAGGCATAAGAACTATTTCCCTCCCGGTAAACAAAACCATTCCCTCTGGAAAATCAAAACCATGCCCTCAGGATGAATAGAACCTTTCCCTCGTTCTAAACAGATCCTTTCCCTCAGGCTAAATAGAACCTTTCCCTCAGTAATTCTAGAGGAAAAGAAAGTAACTGGGCCAATCCCAAAGCATAAGAAAGCAATTTATATATGTTTCTTCTAATGAAAACTCATGAAATTCTATAATCATTACATACCCATGGGTATCCTGTACAAACGGCTAAACAAGGAAAACTCACCCTCAGGGTTGCCCAGGATCAAAGCAACGATCCCAAACATCAGTTCATACCCGTTCATTAGATTACATATGAAATTCTAGGTATCTCAACAGTCAAAGTCTCATGCATATGACACCCCGAACATTGGCGCATGCCACAACGGTACACAAAATCAACTATACAGTTGGAATTAAACACAAGACCACCTACCTTGGTCTCCTATGGTCAATAAACGTGAAAGGCGCCTCCCGAAACAACCAAGAACAACATAGATCAGAGATAAATGATTACCCGTTCAAATGTAAATAACTCCCCTTAGGTAAAGAATAAGAATGCAAGATTAAAGAAGATGGAAGACCTCACCCACGTGGTTCAAGCGCGCACGACGATAGAAGAATTGGTGTCCTGGTGTGCGATCGGGAGCTCCTCCAAGCCTCAGCCTCTTCTCTTGATGCTCCTAGTGAGCCCTCAGCCTCCTCTGCCGAATGAGGAGGATACTGCCTATTTTTAACAAAAAAAATAACTACACAACATGTACTCTCTAGTACATGACGTGTACTGTTTTTTTAAATATTCCACTGGTGGCTACTTTTAACTGCCTCCTTGTTCATCTAACAACTGATTACATGACATTTATTACTAAGTATATGGTGTGTAGTTTGTTTTTACACCCTTAATCGCCAAAAATCTTACAAAAAATGTATTCTCATCCCACACAGCCACGGTACATGGTGTGTGCACAACAGTACATGACGTGTAGTTAGTTTTCACACCGAACCCTACACGCCCTGTATTCTTATCCCACATGGCCAATGTACAAGGCATGTGTAGAAAAGTATAGGGCATGTACCCATAAAATTGGGATTTTTCCAACATTTACCTTTTTTTCTCAAAAACACACAAGAAAAAGGAAACGAAAAAACAAGTACCTCAAGTATAAGAACGGAGTTCTTAAAAACTCCCCCATAAGGCAATTTGTCCTCGGTTTTCCATTCCAAGGGTGGTAAAGAAAATGTCGAGAAGAATTCTTGCCACTGAGCACATACGTCGGTCTCCTACTCCCAATATTCGTCCTGCACTCAGCCATGCTGACATAGCTCCCGTACGAGAGGAACTGACCAACCATAGAGAGAGTTCATGCTCCTATAAACAATACAAATTAGATGATCCTTAAAGGATGCATCAACCTGAAGTTCAACCTCCTCGGGCTGAAGAATGTGAGATGGGTCTGATTTATAACGTCACAGCTGAGATACATGGAAGTCATCGTGCATGGACAAGTACCTCTGTGGTAACTGAAACTGATAGAAAACCATACAAACTCTATCAAGAATCTCAAACAGCCCTACGTACCTCAATGAAAGTTTAACCTGTCTCCTAATTCTCATGTGTGCCAACCTCGGTGAAACACATAAGAAAACCTGATCCCCAACCATGAACTCCAAGGGTCGTCTGCGGTTATCAGCATAATATTTCTGACGAGACTGTGCAGTAGCCATCCTCTTCTGAATCAATTGGAACTCCTCTGAAGTCTCCTGCACAAGACATAGTCCCAATAAAGCTACCTCGCCTGCTTCCAACCAGCACAAGGGTGATCGACATGGCCTACCATATAAAGTCTCAAAAGGTTCCATATCAATAGTTTCTTAAAAACTTTTATTGTAGGAAAACTCGACCAGGGGTATGTGATTATCCCACGAGCCCCCCAAGTCTAGGACACATGTGCGCAACAAGTCCTCTAGCACCTGTATTGTACACATTGACTAGCCATCAATCTGAGGGTGGTTAGTTGTGATCAGAAGAACATGTGTACACAGTGACCTATGAAAACTTTTCCCAAAATGAGATGTAAAATGGGCGTCCCTATCAGAAACAATAAAACGAGGGACCCCATGAAGACATACTACCTCTCGGATGTAAAACTTCCCAGGTTCATCAACCCTGAAGGTATCCTTGATCGGAAAAAAGTGAGTTACCTTCGTAAGTATGTCCACAACAACCCATACGACATCATTGCCTTGAGGTGACCTCGACAACCCAGTCATGAAGTCTATCACAACATCATCCCATTTCCACTCCGGAATGGGTAACTGTTGTAATAGTTCTGCTAGCCTTGAATGATCCACCATCACCTACTGACTGGTGGAACATCTGGTAACAAATCTAGCTACCTCTCTTTTCATACCCGACCACCAATATTGTCGTCTCAAGTCACGGTACATTTTGGTAACTCCAGGATGTACTTCCCTATATGAAGTATGAAATTACTACATCAACTACTCACACATATCCCTAGATCCCACACTCGTCCATGGATACACAGTACCACATCATCGCCTATCATTCAACCAGTAGGAGCGTCCTCACTTGCCACCGACTCCCATAGAACTAGGCTTTATGAATCTGATAGTTGTCTCATCCTCACTCTATCCAGGAGGGTATAAGTCACAAATAAGTATAAAATATTGGTTCCCCCCTGACTATCGTGCACCTCCAAATGCATCTCAGAGAACAAATCCATAAGATGCCACTCACCACTGGCCTCCTGCACTACCTGTAACTGAGTCCTCTTACCCAGTGCATCAGCTACTGCATTACCCTTACAAGGTGTATAGGAAATCTCAAAGTCGGAGGATTTAAGGTATTCAACCCACCTTTTCTATTGAAAATTCAATTCATTCTAGGTAAAGATATATTTAAGACTTTTCTGGTTCGTAAAAACCATAAAATGTTCTCCCAAGAGATAATGTCTCCCACAACAGATCTTTTGAACAACCACAACCATCTCAAGATCATGTGTCGGGTAATTCTTATCATGTGGCCTCAACTACCGAGACTTGTACGCAACTACTCGATCACCCTGCATCAACACTGCTCCCAGACCAATACCTGATGCATCACAGTAAGTTGTATAGCTATTTTCTTGCTTTTAATGTATCAGTACTAGTGCTGATATCATCCTTCCATTCAGTTTCTGAAAGTATTTCTCACAAGCTTCTGACCAAAAAAACTGCATACCATTCTTAGTCAAACCTTTCAATGGCACTCCTAAGCGGGAGAAGTCTAGTATAAGGAACCTATAGTAACTAGATAGCCCCAAGAAACTCTATATTTAAAATACATTTTTAGGGTTCTCCTAGGAAACTACTGCCAATAGTTTCTCTGGGTCTACTGCAACTCCTACCTCTGAGACAATATGACACATTAAGTGAATCTGGTCCATCCAATAGTGTCACTTTGAGAGCTTAGCATATAACTGATACTCCCTCAGTGTAATAAATACGATCTCAATATGGGTAGCATGGTCGTGTTGAGTGTGAGAGTACCCCAAGATATCATCCATGAAGAATTCCACAAAAGAATCCAGATATGGGTGGAACACACGATTCATCAGATCCATGAAAACAGTTGGCTCGTTTGTGAGTCCGAACGACATGACCAAATAATCATATAGGCCATATCTTCTCTGAAAGGCTGTAAGCGTTATGTCTGATGGTCTAACACCCAACTGATGATATCTGAATCTCAATTCTATCTTTTAGAACACTTGTGCTCCACAAAGTTGATCAAAAAGACTATCAATCCTTGGTAAGGGATATCAGTTCTTAACTGTCAACTGGTTCAATTTCCAAAAATCCACATAGAGTCTGAGGGTACCATCTTCCTTCTTATAGAAAAGGACAGGCAAACCCCAAGGAGTAATATTGGTTGGATGAAGCCCTTGGCTTGTAAGTCCTCTAACTGACTCTTGAGCTCCAACAATTCTGGCGTTGCCATCCTATAAGTAGGAATGGACACTGGTGTTTCTCTTGGCATATGCACAATAGAGAAATCCACCACTCGCTCTGGAGGTAGACCTGAAAAGTTGTCTGGGAATACGTCCTCATAACGATTAACCACTAGAGGGAAATCATTATGAAAAGTCCCTCGGTCATCTAGATATAAACTTGCATTCTAGGCGGTCACTCCACCTCACTCACGATGCTCAGGTCCAGCTTGGCTCCCCTAGACATCACATTTTCCCTTGTATAGAATCCCTATGCCCTTTAGTGACGTGAAACTCACCCTGCGATGATAACAATCTACAAAGGCTCAAAAGGGTACCAACCAGTCCATCCCAAGAATGACATCATGGGAAGTCATCTCTAAGACATAGAGGTCCCATAGAAAGTGACACCCACCAACCTCTAGGGGAACTCCTTGCACTAACACACACCTGCCATTATAATTCCCAAAAGAGTGTCTAGTTTCATGATATCAAAAGAAGAGGAAGCACTGAGCCCATGTCTCCACACAACGAGCACATATATGAAGCTATTTGTAGCACCGGTATCAAAAATTATATAAGACAAAACCAAAAAAACTAGAATAGTACCTCTGACAGTGGATGGTTTAGGATCCTACTCCTGTTGGGTATGTTGCACTGCATATGTCTGCCCAGAGTCGCGGCCCTACAACACAGATTGGCTACCCTGAGCTGACCCGCCATACTATCTCTGAGATATTGGTGTCTAGATACCATGGCCACGACCTCCACCTCGGAAATAATGTCCTAACGTATTCCAATTCCCTGACTAGTAAGAAGCTGATGGCCCTTCTCTTGCATGCAGAGTCTGCACAAAACCCCTCTCACTAGTCACTGGTGGAAACACCCTGCAAAAACAGTAAAGATGACCCATTTGGCTGCAATCTCGGCACTCCACTGGGTCCTGTGGACACTGAGGTCTCTTGTTCCCCTCTTTCGCACACTGGTATCATATTATCTTTCCACCATATTAATTCTTCTGACTAGTACTTCAACTGTGATAGAAATCCGTCTGCCTCTTCCTCTTGTCGGTAGAAATAGTACCAGAGGCCAGTGTGAACCGCCCTTGTCTACACCACTAGCTTCCCACATGTTCCCCTTAGTAATCAATGCCTGGTTCACAATAAAATGCATTGTAGGCAACCTAAAAATATTCACCATCCCTTGGATGTCTTATCTAAGACCATCTTCAAAGCGTCTAGACCTCAACGTTTCATCACCCATGAAAACAAGTAGAAAACACTATAGATTGGTGATGTGGGAAGAATAGTTTATCAATGACATGGCACCCTATGGAAAATTCATGAACTCTCGAGCTCAAACTACCGTTATCTTATCTAGAAAGAAAAACTCATTGATGATGGCCTATAAATTTTCCCATGCCATGTCTCGGTGATGCTCAGTTTGGGTAGTAAAATCCCACCATCTCTTGGTGGAATCACACAACATGTAAGTAGCGAGCTTGGCCCTCCTCCTAGGAGGAGTATCTAAATGCTCGAATATCGTCTACATATGACCCAACCATGACTCTAAAACCAATGGTCTGCCATCCCTTGAACACGTAGGTGGATTCTTCTACTGGAATATATGTGTCAGCTCTACTATAGATGTGGCAACCGGCGGTGCTCCCTAGAAGGTCTGCATGAACCACATGAAGCCTTTATAGAACTTTGCATCTATGCCTGCGTCCTGTATAACGTCTTGCGCCACATATGGCACTACTGGACGATCCACTGGTAGCCCATGGCCTACCATCTCTAGAGTATAATCGTAACCACTCTCTTGGTGAAAAACCCATGGTCATCTCGGGGGGCATGACTCTGCAAATCAAACACACACCTTAGTTTAATTTACTGTTGGGGTTTCTTTTGCCTGGTTAAGAGTGCCAACAAAAAAGGGAATGATCCACAAGAACTGGTAAAAAGAGAGTACACGACATGTATAACGTTTACACGACGTGTACCCTTGAGCCCTTACAACATCATGTTCTGATGCCGGTCTGGGCATTTCTCAACCCTAGGTACATGACATGTTACACCTGCACATAGTGTGTACACTGCCCTATTTCCCTAACCACATGGCCTAGTCTAAATGGTCTCTCACCGTTCAATACTACATGACGTGTCTCAAAGGTACAAAATGTTTCCAAAAAGAACCTCACCAACCCATGTTGTTCGTGAAACGGCCGGATACTCGGCTAACCCTACATGAAATGTTCCATATGGACACAGTGTGTATATCCTAATATTTTCTCTGTCTGTGTTGTTAGTCAAACGGGCAGACACAGGGTCAAGATGACGCAACATGTACATCCGTTACACGGCGTGTTCCCATAAAAACATCCTCAGACATGAAAATCCTTACCCATAGGAAAACAGAAACGAAACCCTCAGGTGACTCCCCTTAGGCATAATGAATATTTCCCTCAGGCGTAAGAACCTTACCCTCGAGCTAAACAAAACCTTGACCTTAGGCTAATCAAAAACTGTACTCAGAAATAATAACTGTTGACCTCAGAGTAAACAAAACCTTTCCCTCATGCTAATCAAAACCATGCCCTCAGACTGAACAAAACCTTTCCATCAGGCTGAACAGAACCTTGCACTCAGGCTAAATAGAACATTTCTCTCAAGAATTCCAGAGGAAAATCAAGTAACCGGGCTGAGCCCAAAGAATATGCAAGAAATTTTTATATGTTTCCTCTCAAGAAAACTCAAAACATGATATAATCACACCATACCCACAGGTATCCTAGCCAAACATCTGAAAAAGGGAAACACACCCTCATGGTGGCCCTGGATCAATGCAACAATACCAAACAACAATTTATACTTGTTCATTAAATTACCTATGCAATTATAGGTATCTCAACAATCAAAGTCTCATCCAAACGACACCCTAATCATGGGCGTGTGGAACAACTATACACAAAATCAACTCGATAGTTGGAATTAAACAAAAGACCACCTACCTCCATCTCCTCTAATCGATATACATGAAAGGCGCCTCCCGAAACAACCATGGACATCATAGATCTGAGATAAATGATTACCCATTTAATCCTAAATAACTTACACTAGGGAAATAATTGGAATGAATGATTCAAGATGAGGGAAGACCTCACCCGCGTGGTTCAAACACGTTCAACAGCGGATAGATAGGAGTCCTAGAGTGCAATCAGGAGCTCTTCCAAGCCTCAGCCTCTTCTCCCACTACTCCTGGTGATCCCTCTGCCTCCTCTGACGAATGAGATGGCTACTACCTATTTCTAACAAAAAAGAATAACTACACGATGTGTACCCCCAAGTACACAACATGTACTATTTTTTTATCTTTTCCACTGGTGACTACTTTGCACCACCTACCTATTCATCTACCGACTGATTACACGACATGTATTACTAAGTACACGACGTGTAGATATTTTTAACACCCTTAATCGCCGACAATCCTACATGCCATGTATTCTCATCCCACACTACCATGGAACATGACATGTGCACAACATGACATGGAATATATTCAGTTTTCACACCCAATCCTACACGCCCTGTATTCTCATCCCACACAGCCAAAGTACACAGTGTGTGTAAAAAAGTACACAGTTTGTACCCATAAATTTGTGATTTTTCCCACATTTACCTTGATTTCTCAAAAAAAAACATTAGGAAAAGGAAAAGAAGAAAGCCATACCTCAAGAAAAAGAACTGGGTTCTTACAAATATGTTGATGAGAAACCAAATGGGGTGATGACTAGAGTAAAAGATATTATGATTATGCCTAATTTGTTATCTTGATATATGAATAAGAACTTAGATCTTAACCAAATCTAGGACTCACCAAAGAATAAAAGGATAGACATCAATGAGAGTTAGCGTAGTGGAGGCCATGGAGGAAAGAAGATCTAGATTCCTATGATTCAAGAATGTGGGAGGAAGCACCGACGTTGATGTCTTAATGTAATGGGAAGATGTTTTATATGTGTAGAGGAAAGGAATAAGGTAAGATATTTCTTATGAAAAGTGAAAAGTTTAGTTAGTTAAATCAATTAGAATAATGGTTTACCCAATGAATCATCAATAGATGACTTTTATTAATGTGGAAAGTATTGTAATTATATTAATTGAGTTCATAAGAGGAATTCCTTAAAAGAGAATTAGAAATGTGGTATGAGTAATGTTTATCATACATATGATGAAGACACCATGAATTTCTTATGAAATGAAACAAGAGTTAAGGAATAAGATAAAGAATCCTAGTTAATGGTTTTATAATTAAGTATAATTAATGAAGTGTTTATGTATTGGAATTCAAGAATTATAACATATATAAATATTATATAGAATTAGTTTTTTCATTAAGGATTATCAAGAATATATTGAATTGTACTGATACACTAGAAAAGAGATTTAAGGGAAATGATATATTTTATTGAAAATACATGATTATAGGAAGGTAACCATTAATATGTTCTTGATGTTGAGAAAATGGTGTTTGGATTGGATAAAGAGATGATTGATATGGATAGAGTAAATTTGATAGTATTGATGACCTTAGAAATGATAAGTGATTTGTGGAGAAAGTGGTTGATTCTATCATTGATTGAGTTTACCAGATTTACTAGGATTTAAAGAATATATAAAAAATCTAGATTTTGTTTAGGGAAAGAGGATGTAGAAGTTTTCATTATTTTTTCTGGTAATTGTGGTTATTACCATGTTTTAAGAGAACATATGATCAATGTATTAACATATTTGGTACGTGGCATTAAGAGCCCCTTCATGATCTTTAAGGGATTAATAATAATATGATTTTCATAATTCAGTGAAATTATTTATATATTTTTGGTTATCAATTTGGGATAGTCATGGTGGGGCCTTAAGGTTCACTATTCATGAAATAAATTAAGCTAAACATTGTATGTTATTTTATAACCTATGCTAACAATTCTGGTTTTTATAAAAACTAAATAAAAATTGTATGAATTATCAATCTTTTAGGGATACTATGATCCACTAAGGAATTAGTGATAAAAAATAATCTTCATTTATTGGTGTATGTGATTAAGTGAAAATTGATCTTAGCACATCTAGTGGATGAAATTGTTCTTATGATCCAAATGAAAGATTATCCTTGTGTATATTATTCCCTTTGAAACTATTGATTATAATGGGATGGTAGACTATCAATTGGTTCTTCCACCGAAACTCTATTATGTCCATGATGTGTTTCATGTATATATACTAAGAACGTATATTCCAAATCATTAACATGTAATGAACTCAGAGGTTATACTACTAGATCCTAATCTTTCTTAAAAGGAACAACCAATTGAGATCCTGGATCATATAGTGATTGTTCTATGAAGCAAGACCACTTAATTGGTCAATGATTTTTGGTGAAACCACAATCACAAAGAACATAAGTGAGAACCTAAGGATGTTTCGAGGTATAATTATACTATATTTTTAGTAATAAAGTGATGAATTTAGAGGGAAAATTTTAATTTATGGAGGGTAGAACGTAACACCCTGGGATTTTGAAAAATATTTATTTTTCACATTTATTTAATATTTTTGATATTTTTCAATATACAAAACACCATGTTTGGGGTTCACTAAATGAAACACTATGTTTATCATGCATTACATGAAACACTGAGTGTATCATATGTTAAACCCAATGCCATGTTTATGTAAAAAGTGACATACTATTAAAATAGTATTATTTAATATGATAGTTATCACCTATCTATTGGAATGGCGGGAATGAATAGGGTTAAATAAATTATGAAAATATATGGCTTAAACATTCATATAAAATTATTTCATCGATTACTAATTAATTAGAAATGAAAATAAAAACTTTTTAAAAATAAAGCTATTTTTTATCTGGAAAACTTTTTTTTACACGCAAACTTGTTTTAAATATATAAATTTGAAAAAAACATTTGGTGAATAATTTTAATTATATATATATATATATATTATATTAAATAAATTTTTTAACATTCATATTTTTTGGTTTTTATTAAATAGATAAGAATAAAATCAATTTTACACTTGAAAATGATATTTTTATAAAAAATAGTTCTTTCGCGTTTTGAAGTCTTATTTTAAAATTATTTTTTTCAAAATTTAAGAAATTTATCTGAGAAATGAAATTCATATTTGAAATCAACTTCTTAAAAGTATATTAATGTTAATTTTTTTTAGAAGTTTACAAAAAGACAAAATTTTCGATGAATAATGAAAAATACTAGTTTTTATTTACAACTGTCATTTATTTTAAAAAATTTTAAAAAATTATAATTTTTTAATATGTTTTTAAAATTAAAATTAGTCATATTATATATTTTTTCATCTAATGTAGGTCATTTTAGTCATTTTTATATTGAATTTTGATATAAACTCTTTCTAAAATTTTGAACATTTTCTCTTGACAAAGCCAGTTTCTCATCACGTATGCATGATTAATTTTAAATTAAAAAATTTTCAATTATGTCATTGGAATTTGAAAAAATGGATTCCATATATGGATTAATAATAACATATATTATATAATAATTTCAACTTAATTTTTTACCATTCTGAATATTAAAAACATAAAAAATAAATACAACAGTTAAGGTGAAAATGAGTTTACCAGGTGGCTAAAATAAAAGTATAAGGAGTAAAGTGAACAAGAAAATTGTCCAAAAAACATTTAATGGACATATTTCTACCTTTTAAATGCTGTATTTCCATATTATCGAATTTTGTAGGCTTTATTTATGTAGAAAACATGGGTATATATTTTTCTTTTCAAAAAATCATAATTGTTCTACTCACCTAACTCATAAAAGGACACACCATATCCTCTCCTCTTCACATGTAAAAAAACAACTATTTCATATGAAAAATATAAATATAACTTAATTAACTCCTTAATTTAATCCAATAAACCTTAGTTTACTTTGAAATCCATCCTATGAAGTCTTTTTTTGATAACAAAAAAAGTAGTCCGAATAAGAGCTAACATCTCTAACCGAGCATATTATTTTATTTCATCTTCCATCCCCCTTAAATTACTATTAAAACATGATAATATAATCAAATCAGTATATTTTATATACTAATATTTTATTATGATTATTTATTATCCTAAACCCTTTCCCACTTCCATCAAATAGTATACAGAATCATCATTCATGTGTACGACGGACTACCTCATCACGAATTTATTCTCATCATTTTCTATTACAACATATCACGAAAGGATATGATGATTTATTTAATGTTTATACATTATATTCATTATATTATTATACATTTTGAATTATAATACCACATCCAAATTCTTATGTAACACCCCATGCTTCCATGGTACGTTTCTCTTTGAAAAAGGATGTAGCTTGCGTTGTATGCAACTTGGAGTTTTAAAACACCACAACAAATCAAAGTAGCCATTATAAATAGTTATACCCACTTTTTTAAATTTTAAAATTTTAATTTTTCAAAATGGACTTCATTTTTGAATTTGGAATATCGAAATTATCTTAGGGTGAATTTTTGGTATTTTTCTGAAAACTTTCAATTTTTGATGAATAGTGAAAAACACTTTTTATTGGTTTAAACTGAATTTTTATTTAAATAATTATTTATTTTCTTTAAATTTATTTTAGGTAAAAATAGATACATAATACCTATAAAAGTTCTATGTAATTCATTGGAGTTCTTTTATAATAATTTTAGATATATAAAATTTGTATTGAACCTTTTACAGTTTTTTACCGACCTCCTAGGAGCATTTGAAAATTTGCATAAAAAATAATTTTACCACTTCTGTGAGTTGAATTTCAAAAATCAGAGAGACACGGTTAAAATCAGTTAGTAAAAGGTTGTTCAATAAGATGAAAATAATTTTTGGTGAATAGTTACTTTAGACTTTTATTTACCATGGTTAAAAGTAAATAGTGTAATTAAGGATTGAAATGATATCATAATTACCCTAACACTTGTCCTAATTCTTTTGGATAAGCATAATTCGACCAAAAACAACCATAAGAATAAAATATTACCTACTTTGGTCTACTTGGATAAGATTAGGACATTTATTATTACTTTATTTAAAGTAGAGTTAAAAGAGTTAAATTCAATGTTTAAAAAATAAACCATTTTTAATATAGGGTTACACAGAATATAAATTAGACTATAAATATTAATTATAAAGATGAAAATATTTAATACATAATGGTATTTTATTTATAATTTATATACATTAAATAATTTAATTTATTTATGGCACAATGTCGATGTAGTAATAACCTTATTAATGAAATATTAAAATAATTGATATTATAAATATCTAAATAAATTTAAATGGAGACTTATTATGAATTACACTAATTATATAGGTTAATATGACATGATAGGGTTGGTTAAATAAATTTTATTCGAAGTGATAATGTTTTAATGGCTTTCAAAAAAAATCAAATACGAAATAGTGTCAAAATTGACATAATTGTGTTTTTAAAACAAATACTATATTATTAATTGATAAAATATTCCTAAAAATATAAGATTCGTACAAAGGACATAGATAAGGTTATATATATTAATTATGAATCACTTGGGGTTCTCCTGGAAATCTATAGTATGTTTATTAACTGTATAATATAAAAATAAAAAGAGACATATTAAAAGTCACACAATTAAACTAAGAGTTAAATCTAATTGATAAGGTTAATATGGTGACATAAACCCGTCTAAAACCAATTTTTTGAGAGTTTTGCGACCCATACCCACCTTATACTCGAAATAAATCATTTTGGAGCCATTAGAAACCCAAAATTATTTGATTATAAAATATTACTTCAAGATTTTCCTAAAGTGACCCTCACCTCTCTTATAAAAGGGTACTTCCCCTTCTCTTAATTTCACATCTCCAAATCCATTTGGTTCAGCCAACCTCTACTATAATATCTTCTCATCTATCCTCCCTCTAACCTTGAGGCCTTACTTTATCTAGAAAGACAACCTATGGAGCCCTTTTGATCAAATCAAAAGGAAACACCCGAAGAAGAGGTAATAATTTCACCAACCTCTTTCAAGATATTTTACTCTACCACTTCATCTTTATTTGTTTTTTCCATAAAAAAATAGTAAATTCAATACCTTTTACATACTGTGATGTTATTATAATTATGGTACAACCATATTCGTTATTATATCCATCCTATAAATGACAAAGTCACCATACATGTGCACATAAGGCTTACTGTCTCCACTTCGTGGTGTAGTTTTTTATTCAAACACTTCATTATTTGGATGGATAAAATAATAAGTATAACTGATTTTTATAATTAATATAACATGTTAATTATTATTTATAAATGATATACCATCCAATTACATATTATTTCTCCATCTTTATAATGATATTGTCACTCGTGCATACATATGGATTATCGTCTCCACAAACGCGATGAGATTCATTTCCCCTTCATAACCATTCAAGAATAATTTTCATTTGATAACTAAAAATAATTTTTATGAACATAATATCATTCTGTATATGAATAAAATACATCATATACCTAAGAAACATGGCCTACGTAACCAAGAATATAAAGAAAAATGAATCAGTTAATAACCAAAATGATGATACTACTAAAATATTATTAACGAAGAAATATTAGAGGACCATATATGATTTCATATTTATGTATATAGTTACATTATAATTTAATAACAATGATTTAACTGGTGTAAATTATATTAAGGTACCCTCGACCAAGGATATGTACAAGTTAATGGTTAATTTCCCAATCTCTTTATTATCTGAGATTGTTTTTACGTAAATATCTACTTGGACCTCTTTATCATCCGCACCTGTGTTTTCTAAAAAAATGTATTTCAAAACATTTTTAATATTTAGTAGACAATTGTTTAAAGTCATTTATACTATTATTTCACCATATATTTTTTTGAAATGAATCTTCCCATTGTCTTCTAAACAAGGTACTTTATTACCTTTTCGACAAAATTAAGGTAATAATGTTTTTTTAACTTATATGGAAAGTGCAACTATTTTATTTTGTTATAAAATCATTGAATCTTTCCTTACAATCTTATAAGAATATTTTTAAAATTAATGTTTTCTTTTCAAATTATAGGAATTTTAATTTATTTCAAAATAGAAAGAGATATTTCTCTAATTTTTTTTGATTTCATCTTTGTCAACATCCTTTTGATGGATTTTAAGATTGATTGAAGTTTATTTATTATGATACAAATCTTCAATATTGTATTGAAGGTTTTTTGATATGTTTGACTATGTATGTGTTATTATTTTACGATTCAGGGTTTATTGATAAAGTATTGATATTTTTTATGCTAGTTTTAATACGAATGTTTATGTTATGTTTAGACCATTTCATATGTGGAGTGCAATTGACATAGTAAGTGATGGGTAGAGCCTGCTATAGCTACTTGATGTATCGGTAGGTATCATGAGATAAAATAGTGTCTTGGCACAAGGACTTGACAGAATCTTATTTGTAGTCTTAGCACAAGGACCTGATTATGTGGTTATGAAGTCTGGAATTATGCATTCTATCATTATGATAGTTTCCATTTATATTGCATGTGATTATTCAACTATTCAAATATCCATGTGAATAAGTAAATGGAATTGTTTCATTTTATATTTTCCATATTAATCTGATGTTTATGTTTAAAAGGCTTTTGTTTTAGTCTTATATGTTTCCTTAAATGTTTATGCTTATTTATTAATGTTTTATTTCTATATTGTTATCAATAATGAGAATCTGATCTCACCCCTTTCTATGTTTTATTTTTCCCATGATTTGAATACGTATTTTATAGTTGACCCATAGGAATAGGCTAAGGATATAAGTGTTCTCAAAAGGGGACAAAATGTTGTTGATGTTTTTATTTCATGATTTAATGTAAAACTTATGAATGTATCTAGTATTTCCAAGGCTACTAAATTGATAGGTCTTTCGGGACATGATTACTTTTATCATGACAATGTTATGTTATAATGCACTGACTCTGGGTAACTGGGGTTAGGGCATTACAATTGGAATCATAGAAAGTTTATTACAAAAGTTGGAAACTAGATTTAGAAAAACTCTGATTACAGCACATTACCCTAAGATAGACTTTGAGGATTAGTATAGAAGAACATGCTAGATTTTTGGTACTATTGAGATTTTGTGAGTTTTCCAAGAAATACATCCCTGTCTCGATATGAGTAGGTAGAAGCAGCTCTGGCATAGATGTACCTAGTGGAAAAACCGAAAATATCGCTTTGAGCTAGACTCGAACGGGGACTGGTGCACAAAAATGGGTCTTGCAACACTCTTGGTTACAACACTCCTGGGGGATATGCTTTGGATAAATATCATTTTCTGTAAAAAATCATTATTATGGATTTATGATTATATAATTCCTCAAAGGAAGCATTTTATTTATTGTGGATTATATCTATAAACTATTCAATTTATGTTAAGTGTTTTACAAGTTCAGAGATTCATAAACTAATCTAATGTATAGAATTTTTTAGATATGGCACCTAGTAGAAGGAATGCAAACCATATAAACACATGTAATCCATTTATGGATTTCCCTCCTACTCATGATAATTATAGTGGAGATGCTGATGCAACTGGTGCTGATCATCTTATCACCATACTAGGACAACTCACTTAGGTTTTGAAAAATAACCTTACTCATATGGGGAAACCTGATCCTCAATGAGGAGGATAAATGTTATACTGCTTCATGAGAAAACTCCAACCAACATTCAATGAGAGTACAAATCTGTTAGTAGCTAACTAATGGATATGTTCTGTAGAAAAAATATTTCACGCTTTGGGGAGTAGCAAAAGGGAAAAGGTTGTCATGGCAGTTTATCGCCTCATGGGAGATGTATATTAATGGTGGTCATTGATTCAAAACATAAAGGAAGATTAATAAGTATCAAAAATGGAATGGAGGGAGCTTAAGGAGATTTTCTTAGGAAAATACTTTCCTCGTGACCATCAAGAAGATATAGAAAGACAATTTCTGAGTCTGAGGCAAAAGGAGGATGAGAATGTCGCAAAGTATGAGGATAACATTACAATCTTAGCAAGTCATACTGTAGATTATATATGTAACCCAAGATGTAAGAATGATCATTTCTTTTATGGGTTAAAACCATTTCTCCATCGAGTATTCATATAACAATCCTTCTCATCGTATGATGATATTGTCTCATGTGATATGAAGACATAAAATGAATTCTCTATGTCTTATGATTTTAAAGTAATGCAAGAGAAGATGAGATCTACTAAACACTCTAATAAAGGAAATAAGGAAACATGGAAGAATGAAAGAGTTGAATTTCCACCCTATGATAATTGTGGAAGGAAGCACCCTAGTGCTTGTCTAAAAGGAGAAGGAGTATGCTACAAATGTGGACAGAAAGGCCATATTTCCAGTGATTGTAAGGGGGATAATGAAGCTACCAACGTTCAATGATAAAATTTCAGGGGTGTGGGACATTACACAAATGAATATCCTAAGCATCAGGGAAACTTACCCTCGAAAATGCCAAGGGATCAAGGCCAAGTTTATGTGATCACTACTGCTGAGGTTGTAGCTCCAAAAGACGTAGTGGTAGGTAATTTGATGCTTTATTTAATTTTAGACAATTCATTGTTTGATTCAAGATCATCACATTGTTTCATATCTTCCCATTTTTCTAGGAAAATTAGATATTTCCAATTTGATTTAGCAAGGGAGTTGTCAGTCAAAAAACCTAAGGGGAGTGTCATTGCAACAAAGTTTTGTGAATCAGTCCCCATTAAAAGATATAAAAAATATTTATCTTTTTATCTAATTGTCATACCCATGATTTAATTTGATTTAATCCTCGGTATGGATTGGATTTCAAAACATGATGAGAAAATTTATTGTAATAAGAAGAAAGTTACAATTCATGATGATGATAAAGAGTACCGTATATTTAGAGTAGAGATGTCACCATCTAATTCTTATCTAGGTCCACCCCCAGTTTCTCTACTAAATTCAATTATTGGGGTGTATTAGAATGAAATAATTATGGGTGAGGAAAATAATGTTCGAATAGAGGACGTACCTACTGTGCAAAAATATGTTGATGCGTTTTAGAGGATTTACCCAGACATCCCCCAGAATGAGAAATTGAGTTTTCCATTGATTTAATGTAAAGACCCATAAAATTCAAGGGAATTTTTTTCTTAATTTTCCTTGGGATTTTAAAAGAACTCAGTTTCTGACGGCGCCTGATTCCGAGGCCCGGTGTGCCCGGAATTAATTTCCGAAGTTAGGCTCGGGTACGTTCAGTGAATGAACGAGCGAGTTTTTCTAACTTTTAAACCGGTGCTCGGAATTGAATGATGAGGGCACCGATGAACTCGCAGTGCCGGTAATTTCTTAAGATGGCCTTTTCCAGAGTTGTGTTTGCTCGGGACGAGTTGTTTAGTTTTTTGGATAAAGACATCTGAGAAATAAAATTTGTGCAACTAATTTTATTTCATTAATGTGGTTAAATCCTAAGTATGGAGGTTGGGTGAACCTAACTACCTAAGTGAGGTTAAATATGAGGTGGGTCCCACACAAACCCCACCCCTTCATCTTCCCTAACCCCCTTAACTCTTTCCCTTGAAACCCCCATGTTTTTAATGATGCGACTTCCTTCTTCACATTTATGATGCCAACTTAATGAAAAATTCAATATGATAACTCAAGTTTTATTTATGTGGTGAGTTGTTTTGAATTTTGGGTTTTCAAATACTTTTCATGCTTCAATAAAATAAGAGGGAATTATTTTATTGGGAGTTGGCTCCTTGTATTGGGGGATTGGAGGAGATAGAGTCCATCTTCTTCGTTGGAGAACGCGAAGAACGCCGACGTCTACCCCGGCGTCCACTCTTCCGACGATTGAAGAAGCTTTCCCTTTCTTTGACGCACACCAACGCCGTCATCGAAACCACCCGGCGATGCCTCTTTCTGCGACTCTCTTCGATCGTCAACTCGTTATCGAGGTACGGGGATTAATTTGAGAATGGTATTATTCACTTGGTTGTTCCTTCTAAAACAGAGAACCCGGATCAACTCATCATTAAGTTGATCCGCGAATGTTTTATTTTGCGGGTTGGAAATACTGGTATGATTCTTTTTATTTAAGAGGTTGTAGGTTAATCTCTTTGGTATTCTCTTTATCTTTGAGAAAAGAATGACAAGAACGAACCAACCATTTCTAGGTTGATCTGCGGATCGTTTGTTCATGCGGGTTGATGTTGGGGTTAATTGTTTCTTTTTCCGTACGTCGACTTCTTTTTGTTGGCCACTACCTATAATTATAACGGGAGGAGGTCGGACCGCACAAACACGGCTGACCCACCCCCCCTTGATGTTGATTATGTTTTGGCACGAATGAAGGCGGCGCGGTGCAACGGCACCACGCGGAAAGATGGAAAATTACGACAAGGATTCGTGGCACCGTCGTGCCGCACCGTTGAGACCGAACGAAACCGCGGCCGGAGTCGGGGCCGCGGAGGTGATTTGAAGACTCCGCTGGTTGAACGTTGTGGGTGGATTGATGGGTAATAATAAACGGGGCCGCAAAGTCATTTTGAAGCCTCCATAGTGAAGGTCGGGCCCCGGGAGGACAATTGGCGAAGGATGCGAGCAAAATTGACCACAGGAGCGCATCCGGTGGTCCGTGGAAGGTGGTGACGGCGCGCCGCTGGAACCGGAACCGCCGGGGCTGAGCCGCGGCGGCAGGCTGAACCGGAACGGCTTAGCCGTTCCGAAGGCTGAGGGGCGCGGCTTTAAGCCGCGCTGGTTCATCATCTGCGGGGTGTTGTAACCCCCCCCCCCCCCCCCCCCCCGCACCCGCTGGCCACGCGGGCACCGCGGCCGGCCAACCGGCCAGGCCGCGCCCTTTTAGGCTGGACCCGGATCCGGGTCGGGTCCGCCCTGTTCGGGCCGACCTGGGGGGGGGGGGGTCTCGGGCCGGGTCAGATCGGGCCCGAATCCAATATTTTCGATTAGTTTCCGTTCAAACACCCATATCTTGGGCTACGGACCTCCGATCGATGCACAATCAGTTGCGATGCGATCCATGGATCGAGTCGGTCGGTTCGATATATTAAACTCAAGGTTTTGGAGAACTTTGAGTATGGCCGGGTTGGTTCGGATACGAAACCAACCGGGCCCTCGGAGCGGAAACACTTATATCTTGAGCGTCGGACGTCCGATTGACGTGTCGTCGACGTTGTTGGATTCCTATTTATGAGACGGGACTTTTGGCATACTTCTCCTGAGTTTTGGTTGCAGTTGGATGGTGGCCAAGTTGAATTGTACCCGAAATCCAACCGGGCCCCTAGAACGGAAAAGCTGATAACTTTCAGACCAGACGTCTGTTTGACGAACTGTCAGCGACATTGGTGATCAAATTGAGAAACATTCCTTTTTAGTATACCCTATGAGAGTTTGGGGTACAGTTGAGATACGTCCGGGTTGGTTCGCACACGAAACCAACCTGGCCCCTGGGACGAAAATGCTCATAACTCACTGACCGGGCGTCCGATTGACACGCCTTCTGTTGCGTTGAGACCCCTATGACTAGGAGGTCCTTTGAGATACTTTTTTGTGGGACTTTGAGATACTTAGAGTATCGACCTGTAGATCGTGGAGCTGACCCTCCCGAAGACGAGTGTATGGAATACAGAGACAGTGTAGCCGGCTGAGACCTGACGACTACTTGACCGACTCGACTTGGAGTGAGTCGACTGGCCCAGTGGACAGAGCACTAATTTGTTTGGGTGAAGACCCATGCCGGACTTAGCACTACTGTGGGACAGTGTAGACCCGCGGTACTCGTTCGGATAGTACCTCTACAGGCTATTAGGGGGTGTGCACTACTGTGTTTGGGTGGCATACCCCGGCGGGAAGCACTACTGTGTTTGGGTGGCTGACCCGCAGAACTCGACAGGAGCAGTACTTCAGTAGTCTTAGGTTAGTGAGCAGTAGCTCGGAGTTGTGACAGGACCATTGTACACTCCAAAGACGGGGCACTTGAGCAGTTACAGTTTCGATAATGAAAATCCTGGTTTGAGCTGAGTATATGATCATTGTGTTTACATCATTATTGAGATGGGTCACTTGATAACTTAGGTATATGTATGGTCATATACCTGGGTAGTGGTTATCCGTTGATTTCATAATCTTTGTGTTTCCTCATGACTGAGATGGGTTACTTGATAACTTTGGTATATGTATGGGTATATACCTTTGTAGAGGTTATCTGTTGAGATCTTTCTTTGTGGTTATCCTTGTTGGATTTTGTGAGACCTTGAGGGTCTCGGAGTGCCTACGGAGTATCATTATACTCACCCCTGCACGGGCTATGCCTGCACCTCATTGTGTTGGTTGCAGATGACGGGCATCGCAGACAGAGGCCGAGTGTTCGAGGACTAGACGGTACCCGGAGGTGGATCTCATGATGAGACAGTATCTGGTGGTGGAACTCACGATGAGGTGACACTCGGAGGAGGATGATGGGAGAGAGAATTGTAGAGGCTATATATACCTACTCTTCAGGTATGATCTGTGGTGGACGATCCAGGAGCTGCGCTATCTGTACCTACCCTTCAGGTAGGATCCGTGGTGGATGATCCAGGAGCTGCGCTATCTGTTCCTACCCTTCAGGTAGGATCCGAGGAGGAAGAATCAAGATCTTCTTCTTTTCTTCCAGATGTTTTTCTTTTCTGTTGTAATTTTCTTCAGTTGTAGATGTACTTTCGATTGGGTTTTTATTCTGGCCCATTTACTTTTCAGCACTTCCTTTTGTATATAGTGTTTTACTTCCGCTTGTACTCTGTGGTATTTTGTTTACTTTTATAAAGGAAATTCCTTCCCAGTTATCGGGATTTACGTCTTTGGTGCTAGTCTCCAGCCCCTGGCCTATGGAAGGCGGGCTTGGGGTAGTCATGACATGGGACCCGAGGACGGGTCGTGAAAAATAGGTATCAGAGGAGTCGGTTCTACCACAAAACTTATAATTGTAATATTTTCTTTCTCTGAAGAAATAGTGTTAAGGGTACCGAGTGTGGTTTTCAGTTCATGGAGTCCAGTGTTGGTGCGGCGGCCGACGTATCCGTACACCAGGACCCAGACTTCTGATTTCTGACTTTTTGCATGAGAACACTGATTGAGAGTGTGTTTCCAAAAGTTTAATTTAGCTCAAACCAGGTCAACTCACCAGGTATAAATCATTGACCGTGTTTCATCTGTTCAGGATGTATCCACGCAGACAGTCCGTTGGAGTTCCGAGAGAGTACTCGATCACGTCCCACCGAGTGGCGAGGCTCCATAGTGGGGCCCTTTTTACTATGTTGGCACCCTCGGGTGGTGTACCAGCAGCACCACCACCTATTGGGCAGCAGATGCCACCAGCCTTACTAGTGAACTGTGCACGCTGGCAGAGGGTGTTGCACGAGTTCCAGTAGTAGCAGTCTCCAAGGTTACAAGGCAAGGCAGATTCCTAGACAGCAGAGCACTAGCTGGAGGCGATTTCTAGAGTTTTCCGCCTAGCTTAGACATCAGTAGAGTGGATGGTGGACTTAGATACTAGTGTTTTCCAGTGAGTGACCATGAGCATGGTCTGCATAGTGATGAGGCTTCGGTACGTGGACCGATGCCTGATATAATGCCTTCAGTTAGTGTATTAGCTATACATCACTACCTGTTGGTCTGCAGTTACAACCGGCGGTACCGGTAGGTAAAACATGTAGGCTTACTGCCTTACACGTGTTCTAAAATCAGATACCCTCAAGATCTGAGGCGAGCCCGACTCACAGGCAGCTAAGGACTGGCTTGAGGAGGTGGCTGAATGTTTTCTTGAGCTTATACAGCTTCGGCAGGATGATGAGTCGAAAGCTGCGTATTCATCGAAGCCTACCGAACATTCCGGGTACTCGATGAATACGATCTGATCAGTGCTATAGAGCTCGGACCTCTGAGCGAGTTGTGTATAAAGGATATCCGAGTAAGAACTTATTTCTCTATGCATTCCTACTTATGTTATGGTGCTAGAAAGAACCCTTGTGGTTGAGAATTATTTTGCTGAATGGATGCAGTCGGTGAAGGATAGCAGTGTGAAAGCTGGAAACTGGCGCCCGCCTCGGAGACTTGGGCATGCGAATGTTTCAAAAAGAGGAAATGTTATGGAAAGATTAATCTATAGAGCAGTAGACGTGGAAGTAGAGCTAGGAGGGCAGCATTTGGTGGTGTACATTTCAACATGATACAACCACCCGCCTTTTGTTGTCCCTGCCAGGATCAGGGAGGTGGATGGAAAGGGAAGAGAGTATCTGCATGCGGTCAAGGAGAGTGACCCAATGAATCTAATAATGATTCGAGGGGAAGTCTGTGTCCACTATTAGCTGTCGTAGTAACAGACGTTGATACGAATAATTCCTTACTTCCACGAATCTTGTCACAGACCTAGAGTTTCCGGTAAGTCGTAGACTTGACCCTCACGTCTAGAGATACCTTGGGAGGAGACTCGATAATCACACTTACGCCGATAGTGTGATATGACCCACAAGGCGAGAGATTCGGTTGGAATCTCTTGGTGGAAGCATCGAGGCCTTATGACATTGATCTGAGTATGGATTGGATCAACTGTTCATACACAAATTGGCGGTATTAGGCAAACGTCGGGTTGGGTTTTCCTTGGTCGGCGAAAAGGAAACCCCAGGCAGCACATGATCAACTCTTGCATAGGTACGTGTAGCCGATCACTCTTGAATCGGGAACTTCACCCATGTGGAAGTAGGAGTTTTGAGTTTCAATTCTAATCAAGAGCGGACTAGTTCCACGCATAGAGGCCTTTGATCTTGGTGCTACCATCTTCCTTGTTGTTGTATTTGTTGTTGTTTGTTGTTGTTTGTGGTTGTTGTGTGTCTTGTACTATGAGATTCAGTAATAAAAGTCACTTATCTTCTTGACGTTTACTTACCATCCCTTTTTGGTTGGATTGATACTAAGAGGTTCCGGTTAAAAACTGTTGACTTGACCCTCACTTTTGAGATTCATACTAGAGGAGACCCAGTGACCACACACTGATGCCGACAGTGTGACTCAACCCTTGGAGGCGAGAGTAACAGTTGGATCTCTTGGTAGTAGTGTCGAGGCCTTACTATATCATCCATGGCATGGATTAGTGCCATTCATGACAGGATTGACTGTTTTAGGAAAAGAACATGGTTCATCCAGGGGATGAGACCAGATTTCTCTTATTGGAAAAGAAGAAATCCTTGCAGCTCTTGTGGGACCAGAGATGATCTAGGGCACGACAGAGATGGTCTAGGTCATCCAGGAGCGGATGAGGACAAATCCGAGCCAACAATAAGACTTATTCTGATAGGAGACAGAACCACTAGGATTTGAGGATGGCGACCACGTTTTCTTATCGGACTCACCTCGAGGAGGTCTATGGTGATGTGGCTGAGGCGGAAAGTAATCTCTGAGGTTCAGCAGACCTTTTCAGGTCCTTAGTAGGGTAGGTGAGGTGGTTTACCGCTTGAACCATCCCCCTCAGTTGCACCAGGTGCATGATGACTTACACATATCTCAACTAAGGAGATACGTGCATGATCCTTCGCTTGTCATCGACCATGGCGATCTGGAATTTGGCGATGGGGTGACTTTTGCGGGGTTCTAGTAGAGGTTGAGGATCGACAGGAGCGAATCTTACGAGGATGGTCGATTCCTTGGGTGAGTATTCACTAGAAGTACGGGAACCTCCAGGTAAGCACATGGGAGCGAAAGACTCAGATGCGTGCTCAATACCGCTTTTGTATCCCTAGTTTGTGTTAAAGCTTTACGAGGACATAAATCCCTTAGGTGGGAGTAATGTAAAGACTGGTAAAATTTAAAGGAATTTTTTTTTATTTTCTTTGGGATTTTACAAGAACGCAGTTTCTGATAGCACCTGATTCCGAGGCCTGGTGTGCCCGGAATTAATTTCTGAAGTTAGGCTCGGGTACTTTTAGTGAACGAACGAGCGAGTTTTTCTAACTTTTAAATCAGTGCTCGGAATTTAAATCTGAGGGCATCGATGAACTCACAATGCCGATAATTTCTTTATAAGGCCTTTTCCAGAGTTGTGTTTTCTCGGGACGAGTTCTTTAGTTTTGTGGATAAATACTTCTGAGAAATAAAATTTGTGCACCTAATTTTATTTCTTTAAAGTGGTAAAATCCTAAGGATGGAGGTTGGGTGAACTTAACTACCTAAGTGAGGTTAAATATGATGTGGGGCCCACACGAACCCCACCCCTTCATCTTCCCTAACCCCCTTAAGTCTTTCCCTTGAAACCACCTTGTTTTAAATGACGTGACTTCATTCTTCACATTTATGATGCCAACATAATACAAAATTCAATTTGACAACTCAAGTTTTATTTATGAGGTGAGTTGTTTTGAATTTTGGATTCTCAAATACATTCCATGCTTTAATAAAATAAGCAGGACTTATTTTATTGGGATTTGGCTCGTTGTATTGGGGTATTGGAGGAGATAGAGTCCACCTTCTTTGTTCGACAATGCGAAGAACGCCGACGTCTACCCCGGCTTCCTCTCTTCCAACGATTGACGAAACTTTCCCTTTCTTTAACGCACGCCAACACCGTCATCAAAACCACCCCGCGATGCCAATTTCCGTGACTATCTTCGATCGTCAACTCGTTATCTAGGTAGGGGGATTAATTTGAGAATGGTATTATTCCCTTGGTTGTTTCCTCTAAAACAAAGAACCTGGATCAACTCATCATTAAGTTGACCCGCGAATGTTTTATTTTGCGGGTTGGAAATATTGGTATGATTCTTTTTATTTACGAGGTTGTAGGGGAATCTCTTTGGTATTCTCTTTATCTTTGAGAAAAGAATGATGATCGTGGACCAACCATTTCTAGGTTGATCAGCGGATCGTTCGTTCATGCTGGTTGATGTTGGGGTTAATTGTTTCCTTTTCCGTACGTCGAATTCTTTTTGTTGGCCGCTTGCTATCATTATAACAGGAGGATGTCAGACTGCAAAAACACGTCTGACCCTCCTCCCCATTGTTTTTGATTATGTTGCGGCATGAACGAAGGCGGCACGGTGCAATGACACCACGCAGAAACATGGAAAATTACGGCAAGGATGTGCGGCACCGTCGCGCCGCACCGTTGAGACCGAATGAAACTACGGTCGGAGTCGGGGCCGCGGAGGTGATTCGAAGACTCCTCTGGTTGAACGTTGTGCGCGGATTGATGTGTGATGAAAAATGGGGCCAAAATGTCATTTTGATGCCTCCGCAGTGAAGGTCGGGTCCCAGGAGGACCTTTGGCGAAGGCGACGAGCAAAACGGACCACAGGAGCACATCCGGTGGACCGCAGAAGGTGGCGGCGGCGCGCCACCGGAACAAGAACTGTCGTGGCTGAGCCGCGGTGGCGGGCCGAACCGGAACGACTTAGCCATTCTGGAGGCCGAGGGGCGAGGCTTTAAGCCGTGCCAGTTCATCATCCGCGGGGGGTTGTAACCCCCCCCCCCCCCCCCCCCCCCGCACCCGTTGGCCACGCGGGGCGCCGCGGCCGCGCCAGCGCGACAGGCCAACAGGCCGGGCCGGGCCGCGCCATTTTGGTCCGGACTCGGATCCGGGTCGGGTCGCCCCGGTTTGGGCCGACCCAGTGGGGGTCTCGGACCGGGTCGGACTGGGCCCGAACCCCCTATTTTCGGGTAGTTTCCGTTCAAATGCTCATATCATGGGCTACGGACCTCCGATCGATGCACCGTCAGTTGCAATGCTATCCTTGGATCGAGACGGTCATTTCGGTATATTAAACATAAGGTTTTAAAAAACATTGAGTATGGCCAGGTTGGTTCGGATACGAAACCAACCGGGCCCTCGGAGCAGAAACGCTTATATCTTGAGCTCCGGACGTCCGATTGATGTGTCATCGACATTGATGGATTCCTCATGATGAGAACGAACTTTTGGCATACTTTTCCTGAGTTTTGGTTGCAGTTGGATAGTGTCCGGGTTGGATTGTACCCAAAATCCAACCGAGCCCCTGGAACAGAAAAGATGATAACTTTCAGACTGGACGTTCGTTTGACAAACCGTCAGCGGCGTTGGTGATCACATTGAGAAACGGTCCCCAAGAGTATATCCTATGATATTTCGGGGTACATTTGAGAGACGGCCGGGTTGGTTCGCACATGAAACCAACCGGGCCCCTGGGACGAAAAGGCTAATAACTCACAGACCGGGCGTCCGATTGATGCGCTGTCTGTTGCGTTGAGACCCCTATGACGAGGCGGTCCTTTGAGATACTTCTTCGTGGGACTTTGAGATACTTGGAGTATCGACCTGTAGCTCATGGAGCGGACCCTCCCAGAGACGATCGTATGGAATACGGAGACCATGTAGCCGGATGAGACCTGACGATTGCTTGACCGAATCGACTTGGAGTGAGTCGACTAGACCAGTGGACGGAGCACTACTTGGTTTGGGTGCATACCCATGGCGGATGGAGCACTACTGTGTGACAGTACAGACCTGCGGTACTCGTCCGGAGAGTACCTCTGCAGGCTATTAGGGGGTGTGCACCACTGTGTTTGGGTGGCATACCCCGACGGGAAGCACTATTGTGTTGGGTGGCTGACCTGCGGTACTCGACAGGAGGAGTACCTCAGCAGTCTTAGGTTAGTGAGCAGTACCTCAGAGTCGTGACAGGACCACTGTACACTCCAGAGACGGGGCTCTTCAGCAGTTACGGTTTCGATAATGAAAATCCTGGTTTGAGCTGAGTATATGATCTTTGTGTTTACCTCATGATTGAGATGGGTCACTTGATAACTTAGGTATATGTATGGGCATATACCTGGGTAGTGGTTATCCGTTGATTTCATAATCTTTGTGTTTCCTCATGATTGAGATGGGTTACTTGATAACTTAGATATATGTGTGGGTATATACCTTAGTAGAGGTTATCGGTTTAGATCTTTATTTTTGGTTACCCTTGTTGGATTTTGTGAGACCTTGAGGGTATTGGGGTCCCTACTGAGTATTGTTATACTCACCCTTGCACGGGCTATGCCCGCACCTCGTTGTGTTGGTTGCAGACGATGGGCAGCGCGGACAGTGGCTGATTGTTCGAGGACTGGACAGTACCCGGAGGTGGACCTCACGACGAGACAATATTCGGTGGTGGACTTCACGAAGTGGCGACACTCGGAGGAGGTTTATGGGTGAGAGCGTTGTAGAGGCTATCTGTACCTACCCTTCAGATAGGATTTGTGGTAGACGATCCAGGAGCTGCTCTATCTATACCTACCCTTCAGGTAGGATCCGTGGAGGACGATCTAGGAGTTGTGCTATCTATTCCTACCCTTCAGGTAGGATCCGAGGAGGACGACTCAGGAGCTTCTTCCTTTCTTCCAGTTGTTTGTCTTTTCTTTTGTACTTTTGTTCAGTTATAATTTTAATTTCTATTGGGTTTGTATTCTGCACCATTTACTTTTCAGCACTTCCTTTTGTACTTAGTGTTTTACTTCCGCTTGTACTCTGTGGTGTTTTTTTTGCTTTTATAAAGGTAATACCTTCCCAGTTATCGGGATTTACACCTTTGGTGCTAGTCTCTAGCCCCTGGTCTATGGAAGGTGGGCTTGGGGTAGTCACGGCATGGGCCCCGAGGACGGGTCGTGACATTTAATTCCTAGTTCGAGGCTTATATCAATGTCCCCTTATAGAATGACCACTATAAAATTAGTGAAACTAAGGAAAAACTATAGGAACTGAGTAATAAGAGATTTATTCTCCCTAGTGTTTCATTATGGGGAGCCCATATCCTTTTTGTTATGATGAATGAATAGTCAATGAGGTTCTGTAGTGACAACAGGGAGATGAATTCTATAATAATAAATAAAAAGTATCCCCAACCTCACATTGATGATTTATTCAACCAACTTCATGGACCTCAATATTTTTCAATTATTCTCCTTTGATATGGATATCATCAGTTGTGTGTGAATATGGAAGAAATTCTGAAAATATAATTTCGAACCAGGTATGGTCATTACAAGTTTAGAGTAATGAATTTTGGATTGACTAATGAACCCTATGTCTTCATGGATCTAATGAATATAGTTTTCAAGGAATATCTTGATGACATTGTAGTGGTATTTATTGATGATATATTGGTATACTCAAAAATCTACAAAGATCATAAAAATCACTTGTGCATTATTCTAATGTCTCTTAGAAGAAATGAATTGTATGAGAAGTTTAGTAAGTTTAAATTTTGGGTTCTATAGATTTCTTTTCTTTTCCATATTGTCTCTATGGATGAAATCATTGTTGATAATTTAAATACCAAGGGAATCCAATAATGGCCAACACTAATGATTATAATTGAGGTACGCGGATTTATTTGTTTAGCAAGTTATTGTCGTCATTTCGTCCATAATTTATCCTGGTTGGATAACCCATTAACAATGCTCACACGTAAAGTGTTTAAATATTATTGGAAAAAAGGGTGTGAAGAATGTTTTGAATAATTGAAGAGAATATTAGTTAATGACCCTATCATGACTCTACAATCGGGAAACAATGGGTTTGTTATTTATAGTGATGCTTCAAAGAAATGACTTGGTTGTTTACATATGAAGAATGATAGTTTTAATACCTATGCATCATGACAAATATTAATTAATGGAAGAAATTATCCCAATCATGATATTTAGTTAGAATCTATAATCATCACTCTGAATATTTGGAGACACTATCTATTTGGTGAAAATTTTGAGATTTATACTGATCATTAGATTTTGAAGTATATATTCTCATAAAAACAACTAAACATGAGTAAAATGAGATGGCTTAAACTACTCAAGGATTATGATGGCATAATACACTACCAATCAGGGAAGGAAAATAAGGTGGCTGATGCTTTAGGCAGAAAGGATCATGGATTTTTGAACAAGATGAGAGTTGAATGGGATCTTATTTTCATCGATCTAGTAAATATGGATATGGGAATAACCATGGAAGGTGAAACATCAATAGTTTTTCAAATGGTTTCCAAATCATCTTTACTAGAATGGGTAAAGAGTTCTCAAACTGATGATGAGGAGTTTCAAGATAAGATTAATGCTGTAAATGATGGAAGATTGAATGAATTCGTATATGAAGAGGGAATTTTAAAATTTGGGAAGAGACATTGTTTTCCTGATATAATGGATCTAATAAGGGAATTATTGGATGATTCTCAAATCTCCAATTTCTCTATACACCCTGGGAGCACCAAGGTGTATAAATATTTGAAGGATCATTTTTGGTTGACAACATGAAGAGGGAGAATGCGGATTTTTTGTCAAGATGTATAGTTTTTCAACAAGTTAAAGTTGGAAAGAAACTCCCTAGAAGGGTCATGAAACCTATTCCCATACCTGAGTGTAAATGAGAAGATATTATGATGGACTTTGTCATGGGGATACCAAATAATCCTAGAAGAAATGATGCAATATGGGTCATTGTTGATCGTGTTACCATGTGATCATGTTTTTTTCTATAAAAAACGATTTAAAACTTGAAAGTTTAGCAATAATTTATATTAATGAAGTTGTAAAACTTCATTGAGTACCCCTATAGATTGTTTCTGATCATGATCCCCATTTTACATCAAGATTCAAAAAAAGTCTTTAAAAATAACTAGATACTGAACTTCGTTTGTACGCTGCCTACCACCCTCAAACTGATGGAGAATTAGAATGGACTATTTGAACCCTAAAACACATATTGAGATTTTGCTCACTTGACATTCAAGGTATGTGGGATCAATATTTACCTATGGTATAATTTTACTATAATAATATCTTATATTCAAGTATTCAGATGGAACCATATGGAACATTAAATGGAAAACAATGCCGCACACCAATTTATTGGGATGATATTGGTGAAAGAAAACGCATAGGCCTAGAACTTGTTGAGGAAACAATGGAAAAGGTGAAGGTTATCAAAACCCACATCCAAGAAGCCCCAATTTGGAAAAAAATCATGTCGATAACCGAAGAAATAACTTGGAATTCCAAGTAGGAGACCATGTACTTTTGAAGGTATCTCCATGGAAGGGTATTATACATTTCGGTACGAATGGTAAATTGAGTCCAAGGTACATCATACCTTTGAAAATTATAGAAGGAATTAGAGTTGTAGATTATTATTTGAAAATTCCTCAAAGTCTCTCCAAAGTTCATGATGTGTTCCACGTATCACTATTGAGTTAATACATGACTGAAACAATGCATGTACTCACTTATGAGGAAATTGAATTTGAACCGGATCTGTCTTATTGTGAATAGCCTGTCAAAATTTTTGATACCAGAGAACAAGTGCTGAGAAACCGGATGACTTGTCTAGTAAAAGTTCTATAAAGAAACCATTAGATGGAAGAGGCAACGTGGTAACCTGATGAACTTAAGATGAAGAACCACAATAATCTTTTTATGAAATAATATTCTAGAAATTACAATGAAAAAATTATTTTAAGGAGGGGAGAATGTAACACCCTATGCTTCAATGGTACGTTTCCCTTTGAATAATGTTTTAGCTTCTGTTGTTTGCAACTTGGAGTTTTAACACACCACAACCTATCAAATTAGCCATTATGAATAGTAATACCCACTTTTGGAAAGTTTATAAATTGAATTTTTCAAAATGTACTTAATTTTTTAATTCGGAATATTGAAATTAGCTTATGGTGAATTTTTGGTATTCTTCTAAAAACATTCATTTTTTTGATGAATAGTGAAAACCACTGTGTAATTGGTTAAAACCAACTTTTTATTTAAATAATTATTTATTTTATTTAAATTTATTTTATTTCCAAATAGATACTTAATAACTATATAAGTTCAATGTATTTTATTGGAGTCATTTTATAATATTTTTAGATATATAAATATTTTATTGAACTTTTTACCATCTTTTACCCACCTCATAAGAGCATTTTAAAATTTACATAAAATATAATTTTACCGCTTATGTGAGTTGAATTTCAAAAATCTTAGAGACTTGGTTAATATCATTATGTAAAATTTGGTTCCATACGATGAAATTAATTTTTGGTGAATTGTAACTTTTGACTTTTATTTACCACAGTTATAAGTAAATAGGATAATTAAGGATACAAATGATATCATAATTTATCTAACACATGTAATATTTCTATTGGATAAGTATAATTGGACCAAAAACCCTTATGAATAAAATATAACCCCCTTTATTCCACTTGGATCAGATTACGACATTTATCATTATTTTATTTAAATAATAGTTAAAATAGTTAAATTTAATGATTAATAAATAAACCATTTTTTATATAAAGTTACACAAAATACAAATTTTACAATAAATATTAATTATAACTCTAAAAATATTTCATAAATAATGGTATTTTATTTATAATATTTATTCATTAAATAATTTAATTTACTTATGACACAATGATGAGGTAGTAATTACCTTTATAATGAAATATTAAAATAATTGATATTATAAATATCCAAATAAATGTAAATTGAGACTTATAATGAATACCAAAATTTTTTTTGGTTAATAAAACATCATAGGGTTGTTAAATAAATTTTATTCAAAGTTATAATGTTTTAATGGCTTCCAAAGAAATGAAATACTAAATAGTGTCAAAACATACATAATTGAGTTTTTAAAACAAATACTATATTATTAATTGATAAAAAATTTCTAAAAATCTAAAGATAGGAAAAAGGAATTAGATAAGGTTATATATATTAATAATTAATCACACGGGGTTCTCTTGGAAGTTTAGAGTATGTTTACTAACCATATAATATTAAAATACAAAGAGACATGGTAAATGTCAAACTATTTAACTAAGAGTTAAATAAAAAAGATAAGGTTAATATGGTTACCTGAACTAGTATAAAACCTATTGGTTGAAATTTTTTCAACCAATCCCAACATTACCCTCAAAATATATTATTTTGGAGCCATTATAAACTGAAGATGATTATATTATAAAATATTTTTTCAAACTTTTCCTAAAGTGACCCTCGCCTCTCTAATAAAAGGGTACTTCCCCTTCTCTTAATTTCACACCTCCAACACAATTTGGTTCGGCCAAAACCCACAAAAATATAATCTCAACTATCTTACCTTCATCCTACAGGCCTTACTTTTATCAGAAAGCCAAACTAAGGAGCCCTTTTGATCAACTCAAAAGGAAACAACCGAGGAAGACGTAATAATTTCACCACACTCTTTCAAGTTATTTTCTTCTTCCACTTCCTCTTTCTTTGTCATTTCAATACCAAAATAATAAATCCAGTGCCTTCTACACACTATGATGTTATTATAAATATGGTACCACCATATCCGTTATTCTATCCATCATATAAATGAAAAAGTCCTTATATGTGTGTACGTATAACTTACTATCTCCAGGTCATGGTGTAGTTTGTTATTCAAACACTTCATCATTTTGATGGGTATAATAATGAGTATAAATGATGTAAATAATTAATAAAACATGTTAATGATTCTTCATATATGATATAACATCCTATTACAACTTATTTCTCTGTCATTATAATGATATTGTCGCTCATGCGTACGTACAGATTACCATCTCCACGAACACGATGAGATTCATTTCCCCATCGTAACCATTCAACAAAAAATTTAATTTAATGGACAAAAATATTTTTTATGAATGTAATATCATTATTTATATTAATAAAATACATCTTATCCATAACAAACATGGCTTACATAACCGAACAAATAAATGAAAACGAATCAGTTAACTCCCAAAATGATGATACTGCTGAAATATTATTAAGAAAGTAATATTAGAGGATCATATATGATGGCATATTTATGTATATTGATATAGTATAGTTTAGTAAAAATGATTTACTATTATTCATGAGTTTAACATACCCACTACCAAGGATAATTACACGGTACGTTTTAATTTCATAATCTCTTTATTATCTGAGATTATTTTTACGTAATTATCTACTGGGACCTCTTTATCATCAACATCCGCGTTTTCTTAAAAATTGTATTTCAAAACATTTTTACTATATAATAGAAAATGGTTCAGAGTAATTTATACCCATATTTAACCATATATTTTTTGAAAGAAATCATTCTGTTGATTTCCAAAACAAGGTATTTTATGACCTTTTCGACAAAATTATAGTAGGAATGTTTTTTAACTTATACGAACAGTGCACCTATTTTCGGCCGTTATAACATTTTTGGAGATTCCATTACAATATTATAAGAATATTTTTTCACATAATTTTTTTCTTTTATAATTATATGACATCCAAATTATTTCAAAATATAAAGAGATATTTATCTAAAAAAAGTTATGATTTCATCTATGTCAACATCCTTATGATGGGTTTTAAGATTGTTTGAAGTTGGTTTATTATGATACAAATCATCTATATTGTATTGAAGGTTTTGTGATAATTTTGACTATGGAATTTTTATTCTTATACCATTCATGGTTTATGGATAAATTATTGACATTTCGTGTGTTATTTTTAATACAAATGTTTGTGTTATGTTTAAACCTTTTCTTATGAGGAATGCATTGGACTTAGTAAGTGATATGTGGAGCCTGATATAGCTCCTCGATGCATCAGTAGGTCTCGAGAGACAAACTAGTGTCTTGGCACATGAACTTGACAAAATATTATTTGTATTCTTGGCACAAGGCCTTGACTATGTGATTATGAGGTCTACCATTTTGCATTCCATCATTATGAATGTGGCTATTGATATTTCATGGGATTATTCGACTATGAGAATATCAATGTGTATAATTAAATTGAATTATTTGATTTTCTATTTTCCATATTATGCTTATGTTTATGTTTAAGAGGCTTTTGTTTTAGTCTTATACATTTCTTTAAATGTTTAATCTTATTTATGAACAATTCCTCTATATTTTTATCATTACAGATCATCTGAGCTCCCCCCTTTCTATGTTTTATTTTTCCCAGGATGTGAAGAAGTATTTTATGGTTGACCTGAAGGGATAAGATAATGATATAAATGTGTTCAAAAGGGGACAAAATGTTTTTGATGATTTTATTTCATGACGTAATGTAAAACTTATAAATGTATGTTGAACATCCAAGGATATTAAACTGATCAGTATTTCGGGACATGATTCCTTGTATCATTCCAATGTTATGTAATAATTCACCGACTCTGGGTAACTGGGGTCAGGGTGTTATATATTACCTCCCAACCTTTTGGAAAATAATAATATCACTCATGTGTAAGACCAACTACGACCTCGCAAACTAATGTGATGTGTTTTTCATTTAAATTTTAATTGGATTGTAAAAAGGTAATATTAAATTAAAAAATATTATATTTGTGATATAATTATATTTCTTTTTTTATGATAACATATATACCTTCTTACATTCCTTTCTTTGGTGGATATGATTACACCACCAATGTGTACGACAGACTATCACCTCACAAAGCGATACTATTTGTTCAAGATTTAAATAGAAGGTAATAATGATGGATTTCATTTAAATAATGGAAATATATGAAATAAAAAAATATTATTTAATGGTAATGTATTATTTAAATTTCATAATTTCTTACCATTTAGAAAATGGAAACGACATTAATGTAAACATACATCCTATCATATCCATGAATTGTGCATTCTATTTTGTACCTCAAACTTCTATTAATTAATATAAATGCATTCATACTGAATATATATATGACATTTATATAATTTTTAAAATTATTAATATTATTTAACAATGATCAATGTAAGGGGACTAAAAATATAAAATCAAAACATATATGAAAACAAAGCAGTTCTTTCCCGAAACATCACTTTAACCTGGAATTATTAATAAACAGGAAAAAAGGTCATAAGTAAATAATATATGGTGTTATATATATATATGGTTATGTAATATATTTATATAAAACGTATATTAATTATCAACAAGTCTTGAATGTGTACGAAGGAATTCGATAGTTAAGGTAAGAGATTTTCGTCTCACTTTTATTTTTTGTGAGACAGAAGACATATTCACCAAGTGTTTCCATCATATGGTGTATATAATGACCATGAATGTATATTATGATTATTATACTTGAAATTATGGGGTTTTAAAAATCTATTTTAATATCTCTATTTCATGGGGATTAAAATTCTACAGTTAATAATGTGGTAAGAGATTTCTTTCTTAGTTTGTCTTCATTGAGACATATGTTTTGTCATTCCCCTATATTATATTACAAGGTGTAAATATAGAAACTTTTTATATAATATATCTTGAATTTATTTATTTAAATTTTTCTTTATGTTTCATTTAATGTTTTTATTTCATGAGGATTATGATTTAATGTTAACAAGTTGGCAAGGGTTGTAAGTTACAATCTCATCATTTACTAGGATTGTTCATGATTATACTTCAAATGATGAAATAATACGAACTATCTCTCATGACAATGAAGAATTTTATTATCCTACATTTATTTATATATAATAAATGATTTTCCATCATTTTAATATCTTTATTTACTTGAGATTTTAAAATAATTTTATCAACAAAAATATTTTATATTTATCCCATTGGTCGAAAAACTTTTTTTCCAAAACTTTTTTTTCTAAAAATGTTTTTAAAAATGTTTTCAAATTATTAAAATAATTTATTAAATACATATTTACACATGTTTTAGTAGTTAGTATTTTATAAAAGTAATCTTCATGTATTTTTTCAAATAATTCCCATTTGGATTTTACTAAAAATGTGAAAGGGATAATTATTTTAATGTATATGATATGAATGGAATTTCATTAAATAATTGTAATTATTTTATTTGATGTTTCCTTTATATGTTTTCATGTTTATTTTCAAATGAAATGAATTTAATTTTTTTTATTGTTTTAAACTGTTTTTTTCAAAGAGTAAAGTGTATTTTCTTTTAGAAAATCGTTATTGATTATTAAATATTTTGTCATATTTTTTCAAAGATATTTTTAAATAAAAGGGTTTTTGAAATATTTTATGAATTTTTAGTTTTAGAAAGTGATTCTCCCATAAAATTTATTTTCCTCAAGAAATGTTTCAAATTAATTTTAAATCATCTTTATAACCTTAAGAGGTTATTTTCAAAGAAAAGGAATTTATAAATGATTTATGTTTTAAATTTATTAAACGTGAAAAGAAAATTTTCCTTCAGATATATTCCAAGTTATCTTTAAAAATTATTTTCCACCTAAGATGACATCCTTTTATTTTACTTATACATTAGTGAGGATATGGTCCCAGGATACCATTCTTATTTTTTCCCTGGATGGATAATGATTATTATAACAAGAGGTTTATGAACCCATTTCTCTTCCACATGTTATACCATGATAAAATACTTATCAAGATATATTCATTTTCCGTGGGTTATTCTCAGATGAAATGATGAAATGATTATGAAACAAGTTTCTTTTCAATAGGTTATGTTATGTTGATTTTTTATGAAACCCATTTATTTACACGGGTTCTAATATGATTAATGTTTTATAATATTGTTTCACACATATATAATATTTACATTATGTAACAGCGGTTACATTATATCCAGGGATAATGGTTACCTTATAACCAAGGATAGTGGTTATGGTATAACCAAGTATGGATGGGACCTATATCTACCTCCAATTTGTTGGGTAAATATTTATAACTTGTGAGATCGACAAGATTGGAGTAGGGAGTGAAACTAGTTTATTAAGGGACATTGTCCATTATGATGGTTTTGGGAGTGAACATTGACAAAAATGATTGTTTGGGGATTAAATCTATTCAACTTCGATATCCTTGGCAGTGGGACTTGAATATTATGGAAATGATTTTATATGATTATGTGTATTCCACAATTCAATTTGTTATGTCATTGTTATACACCCATGGACCATGTTATTTTATTTAATTAGGATTCATGTCTTATGAACTACAAATCCTTAGGATGTGACTCAATATTATGATCTTTGATATGTAGGGAATGGTTTTACAATGGAATGCTCATGTTATCATAATCTTATAATCATGTTATTATTAAAAATCTCCCTTGTTTATTCTTAATGTGAATATGAGATTACCCTTTCTTATGTTTCCTTTCCCCATTTTAAACAGAAAATTGTTAGGTATGATATGTCTAGGAAGGGTGATAGTTATGATTAAAATAGTGATATATTATGCAGTTCACATATGAAATGGATGATATTTTTCTACGTTTCCAAAGGAATTATAACTTCATGATCCTAAGGAATGTGTTTGTATAATATAATTAATGTTCACCTGAAAAGATAGAATATATATATATATATATGTGAAAATCAGGTGTCGTTATAGGTTTTATATACCCAAATTATACACCATGGGAAAAATTACCCCTCTTTGTTATGAAGAAAGATTGATCAATGCCTCTCTAAAATGATTATCATGTACTTAACAAAATCATGATCTAGAATAAGTATCCACTTCCCCATATTGATGAATTCTTTGATTAGCTATGAGGGGACCAGTACTTCTAAAATATCAGTGTTTGATTCAGATACCATTAAATAATATTGTATATAAAAGAAATACCCAAGTTAACCATTCATGAAATATATGAATACTATGAACTCATAATGATGCTTTTTGGGCTTCTAAATTACCCCAATATCTTTATGGATATAATGAATATAATATTTATAGATTATGTCGATCAATTTATTGTAGTATTTATACAACATATTCTAATATATTTCAATATCAAGGATGATCATGAACATTATTTGAGGATTTTGATGAATACATTAAGAGGGGAAAAGTTTCCTGTCATTTTTTAAAGTATTCTAGATATAGAAAGTATAATTCTTGGGTTATGTAGTCACAAATGAGGGTATATATATGGATCATTAAAAGACATAGGTGATTTAAGAATGATGGAGACCAACCACTATAACAACGATCAATAATTTCAAAAAATTGTATGTATACTATGAACAATTTATAATAAATTTCTCATGACTATCAAATTCACTAACCAAGTTAACTGAGAACGGTTTAAAGTTCCTTGGGATGGATTATTGAGAATAAAAGTTTAAGTATATTAGGAGAATAAAGGCCATTAAACCTTTTATAATACTAACATGAAGTGTAGAGGGGTTTATAATATACAGTAATTCATTAATGAAGGGATTTGGATATATCCTTATATAGAATGAATTAGTAATAGCCTTTTCCTCACATCAATTAGAGCTTCAGGAGAATAATTACCCAACATTTTATTTAGATATATAAATAAAAATGTTTGAATTAAAGATATAAAGGCATTATATCTATGGTGAAAACTATGAAATATATACTGGTCATAAGAGCTTAAAGTAAAAATTCACATATAAGATATTGAATATGGTCCAAATTATATATGTGACATTAACTAAAGACTATGATTGTTTGATAAATTATGAAACTAGGAAGGAAAACATGGTGCAAAATGCACTAATAACGAAGAATCATGCTACCATATCCAAGATAAGGATTGAAAAAGACCCAATAATAATGTATTCATATAGCATGGACTATAAAAATATGAATAAAGGGAGAAATAATTTATTTACCAAATGAATACTTAACCATCCATAAATGTAATGATCAAGGAGGCCTAAAAAAAAGATATAAATCTATTGAAGAAGTTATGGAAAATTTTCGAGTTTAACTTTGAAAATGATGGAATTAAAATATTCATGAAACAAATATGTGTTACGTCAATAAAGAAACTGAAGAAATATATAATGGATATTTCACATATCTCATCATTTTCTATCCATCCTAGAATATCAATTATGTATAGAGACCTCAAGAGTCATTTTTTAAGTGACCACATAATGTGGGATATTCTAAAGTATGTATCTTTATTATATTAATCCCAATAAGAAAATATATAATTATATAAGTATAAGGGGATGATGAAACCATTACCCATACATTTATGGAAAATGGGAGAACATCACCCTAGATTTCACTATAGGATATCCAGTGATATCTAAATGATATAATGACATTTATGATGTAGTTGATTTACTGATTAAGTCAGTATATTTCATTATTATTTGAGAAAATTTCTCACTCAATAAACATACCTACAAACACATATAGAAATTTTTAAGGCTTTATAGAGTACCACTCTAAATTTTATTGGCTCAAAATTTTAAGTTTAACTAGAAGTTATAGAAAATTCATCGATAATAATTATATATACAGTTGAGATTCAATATCTTATCAGAATCAAATTGATTTCCAATATGAAAGGATTATTTAAACATAGTATTATTTAGTTAGATCTTATTCAATGGATTAAAATGGAGGTTGGGATCAACACCTTCCCATGGTAGATTTCTCATACAAGAATAGTCTCCATTATAGAATTAAAATGGAACTCTACGAGGCTCTACATAAGAAGAGTTTTAGAATTATAAAATATTGATATAATGATAGAGAGTGTAAAATATATGGTGTAGATATTTCCCAAGAGATGGAAGATAATATTTAAAAAACATTATGTCACATTTAAATTTCAAAAAGTCGAAATAAGATCTATACTAATAATTATACGAAATATTTGGAGGTTGAGGTTGGAGACAATGAATTTCCTTGAATATCACTATCGAAGAGGGTTATGATATTTGGGAAAAATGGAATGTTGATCCCCAGATACAATATCTCTTTTTAAATCCTTTATCATGCATGGATAAAATATTGTCATTTTTCAGTTTCATATAACATCTCTCAAGTTTATGATGTGGTCAATATAACAATTTTCAGAAAGTATATACTTGACCCTTTAAATGCACTAATATTAGGGGTAGTAAAACTATAAAATGGAATATCTTATGAGTAATAACCATTAAATAACTTGGATCATAGTTATAAAGTAATAAAAAATAATACCATTCACCTGCAAATTTTTTTACAGAAGAATGATAAATTTGAGGGAAAATGTGGGAACCTGAAGATGTAATGAGAAAAAAGTACCCTAGTTTTTTTCATTAGAGTAAAAAATTTTAGAGGGTGTAATTATTTTAAAGGGGTATAACTTCACACCTCATAATTTACAAATTATTTTTTCCTTTACATATATTTTTTTAATATATTATTTTATATAGAATACAAAGCTGAAACAAACCACAATACATTTTATTACAACAAATGATAAACATTAATACATTATAAGAATAAAATATGAATTATACTTAATTAAATTATATGAAGAATAAAACCATGAGTAAATAAAAATACCATGAACATAAAATATTTATCCTCACAATTTTCTAGGAATATTCTAACCCTGATTACCACTATAAAAATAAGGAAAAGAATTAGAAATATAATAAACATTTTAAGATAGAAATAAAGGGATTGAATGAATGATTCTAAAAATGTATGTAATACTATATATATGAATAAAATAAGACCACTATATGTATAGTGGTAGGAAATATGGAATTTGAAAATATGGTTTTTAGAAATATGGTCGTTTGATATATGGCCATTGGGTATGATTCTTTCAAATAGGTATATTGATGTTGTGTAATTTTTAGTGAAAAATTGAAAACAATTTAATCCAAAAATAATAAGTGATTTTTAAATAAAATAAAAATATAATATTTAATTAAAATATTTTATATAAAAATATATTTTTATGCATTACATATTATTATTATTAAAGAATATGTTGATGTATTGATAAAATTCAATTAATGTAACAACCTAAGTAATATTGAATTTTTTTTATATCTTATGAATATTCATTAGAAATATATTATATATTTACAATAATTAGAATAATATTAATGATTTTTTCAATAAATAGGAAAAGGTATTATTTCTAACCAAAACAAGTTTTCAGGAATTATAATGTTTCATTTAAAAACTATACATACAAATTATATAATTTTAATTTAAATAAACTAACATCATTTTTGAATTGATCATGTAAATATTATCTTAGGATAAATTTTTTATAATTTCTTTAATGGATTCATTTTCAATGAATAGTGAAAAATACTAGTTTTTATTTAAAAATGTATTTAATATTAAAGTATTTATAATGTAAAATTAAATTTCGGGTTAGTCTTAAAATTTAATTTATTTATTTTTTCTTTAAAATTATCTAATTATTGTTTATTAAATGAATTTTATACTTTAATTTAATATAAAAATATTTTATATTAAAAAGGTCATTTTTTAAAAAAACCATTTTTCGTTGCATTTTTTCAGTTTAATTTTAAAACAAATTCTCTTATTTCTAAGTTTAAAATATTATAAAATTCATTAAATATTTGGAAATATTGGGTCCAAATTTGTTAAATATATCCCATTTATTTGTCAATATGAATAGCAACCTTAATAATTTTTTCTGTGGTAATGGGTAAATTTGGTAATTATAGTAAAAAAAAAATGACAAGGACTACAAAATAACACTAAAATCAGAATTAATTTTAGTTTATGAGTCCATTTTTTCTATAATCATCCAATATTTGGTTATATTTATTTTCTTTCATTTAGATGTGATTATAACCTTTATAATATATTATTTAAAGGAAACTAAGAAATGCCACCCTCTTGTTTTTAATAAATATTTTCTTTTTAAAATAAGGATAACCAAAGGATTTGTTTTGTTATAAAAATTATTTTAGAATATAAATTATTTAGATTTATCAAGATGATTTATTTTTAATTTTTTCTGATTAAATAATTACTTTAAATATTTACACAACACCAATGCATTAATTATTTAATTAATAGAAAAATCAAATAAATGATAATAAAAAATTTAAAAGTAATATAATTTGAGACACATAATGTGATAAATAAATTTTATAAAATCATATTAAATTATAACAACATATTAAAATATTTGGATCAAATTTTACTTATTTTTCTGATGTTATTAAAATCAATGTAATGAATAGTTATAAAAATTAACATTAATGATATATTAAAAAAAATATTTCATTAATGATATATAAGTAATAAAAATATTATATTCATCCTTGTTATTAATATATGGTTTATAAAATTAATCATTGTCCATTTATGGTCCTTTTTTTAATTTATAGTAACTATATGGAACTTTAAAGTGTAAAAATACTTGTTGTCATAGTAAGTGTGAAAAGAGATAATGAAGGGTTAAAATAAAAAAACCAAGGTAAAAATATGTTCAAAAACTGTAATAAATTTTATTTTATGAGATTAATAAGATAAATAATAATCATATATTATAAATAAATCATTTTTATTTATTTAGTAATGAAAAATAATTTATATTAATTTAATATTTTGAGAAATTCCAAGAGTTCCCATCCACTATCTTATAAAAGGGAATCTATTCTTCCCTTTACTTCACACCTAAAAACCCATTTTTTCAATAAATATATAAAATAATACATTACGAAAATCCTTAAACCTGCTCTAGAGGCCTTATTTACTATATAATACCAACATAGTGGTCTTATGGTGTTATGAAAAGGAGGTTTCTGAAGAAGAGGTATATTTTTTAGTCAAGCATTTCTGTTTTTATTTCTTCTTTAATCTCATTAAAATAATAATTAACCATGATTATATAAAAACACCATTATATTACATATACTATGGTTTTTTATGTTAATATATCAACTTATATCCATCACCACTTCCATCAAATGGGAAATTAAATAGTCATTCGTGTGTACGATGAACTATCGCCTCCCGAATCTTGGTAATTTATTTTCCATAACCATCTATCATAGACCGAGGAATTAATGTTTATATATATGATATAAATTAAATATACATAATTTTTAAAATATTATATATATATATATATATCAATTACCTTATTACCTTTCCATTCAATGAAGAATTATAACATCGTTCGTGCGTACTAGTGGACTACCACCTTCAAGAAGCAATGCAATTTTTTTTCACACCAAATAACATATATCACATATAAATAAGTATATTTAGATCATTAATATGATATTTATGATATTATTATCATTTTTTGAATTAAAAATAATACTTATCCTTCTTTCTGTTAGGATAGTTGAAAAATGAAAATGTCACTCATGCGAACGTACGACATATAGTCTCCATGATTGTAACATAGCTCGTTTTCACAACCATATTTCATATTTGATATTAAAAGTATAATTAATGTATAAAAATGATAATAATTTCATGATTATTATTCTAAAAATGATTGAATAATGAACTATTTGACCATATTTAACCTGTCAAAGTCATTTTTGACTTATGAACTAAATATCATAAAAAATATAATGTTAACATAAATAATTAAGAAATATTTATAACATGGTAATAAGTGAAATAAAAGGAACAATATACTTGAAAATAGTTCTCAAAATTTTAAATAATTAACATAATTTTATTATTGAAGTGTATAAAGAATGTATGTGATGAGTCATAATAAAGGTAAGAGACTTTCATTTAAGAATCATATTTTAATGTTTACATTTATACTCTTTTTCTTACATGTCCAAATATTTAAAAATTGTTTTACGGATGTTTTTATATGGGAAAAAAGATTTATAATGAAAATTTTATTCCTTTTTTTCTATATTTTAATGGTTTTAAAACTGAATATTTTTATGGAATGTTTTTTCTTCCATTACAAAATACAAAAGGAATGTATTATTTTAACTCATACGGCAACACTGACATTTCATAGTTCCATATCCTTTATTTGGTTTTTTCCTTCCTCTAAAAGTTTTAATGATTTCATTAACGAAATACCATATTTAATTTTTTGGGTTAATTTGGTATTGAAAATGGGTTTTTAATATAAAATCTTATTTTAATATCTGAAAGTATTTTGTACGTAACTTTCAAAGAGTCTTTTAAGGGTTTTATTAATGATATAGTTCTTGTATATTATTTATAAAGGGTTGAGACCCATTATAGCTCATTGGTGAGCCTAATATAGCTCATACAAATGTTTTTCTCCTTTTCAACTCATAGGGGAGCCCAATATAGCTGATACTATGGGTATGACCATATAATACCCTAATACAATGGCTAATGATATTGTCATATAGAGAATTATATTGGAAGTTGACTATATGGTTATTCCAATTTATAAGGGCTTTATAATGTTTTATTATTATTATTATGTCCCAAGATACCTACATAAATTTTCTTTTCATGATAATTAGTTTTCATAGAAACAATTTTATTTTATAAGGTAAGTTAATAATCATTTTAGAATAAAAATAATTCCCTTTTCAGATAAAAAGGAATTTGTTAACAAATGGGTTTTCATGGGTTTTTATATTTCTCTCTAGACTAATTGATTTCTCTTCAAATGTCCCTTACCTATATTTTTGTGCTCATAACACATTTAATGGTTTGAGGATGGTTAAGAGAAATAAATATGTCAAGATTAAATTTATGAAGTTTTCTCATGAAATGAAATCATTGTTTATTAAAATATTTTAATATTCTGAAAAAAATGGATACTGATTATAAGTCACCACATTGTATATATATGGATTTGTTATGTAAGAGTTATTAAATAACACTCTAAATATCTAAACATAAAATATCTATGGGAATTTTAGAAAGTGAATTACAGTTTAAATTCACTAGAATATATAATTTTTTTGGGTAGATTCTTATAGCTGGTATCAAAGTATGGTTTAGATAAATTTAGAGGTTTGTAAAATGATAAAAGATTAAAATTAAAATATTTTATATAACTATTATGTTCAAATGATATATAATTTTAATATTATTATGTTGCTTCAAATAAAATATGGTTGTTCAGAATGGTATTTCACAGAGGAAAAATAGATGTTATAGTAGGAAGGCAGTAAGAAGATGATATCCTTCCAAATCAGTAACCTTGAATAGTAATAATTGGACCTAAGCTGTTTGTTATTGTGATGGATTTGTTGTACCAATATAAAAATGGAATTGAAATCCATGCTATAGAAATGATAGATCATATATATAATAATATGATAATAGTGAAACACTTCATGAAATAACACCCTCAGTATTCAATAGAACTTTAAATACTATAGTGTAAAAAGGATAGATCAATTCACTAGAAAGTATATATAAATCCATGGGGTGTTTGAAATATCAAACGGTAAACATTCCATTTATCATTTTTAAGGTGATGTTAATAGATGGTGGTATTCAGTAATGAATGTCAAAGAGAGAGATGATCTTGATTCCATGGAATGGGTCACAATTAAGAATTTATTCTTTGAGAAATATTTCCCTAATAATGTTTAACTCAGGATAGAGAAAAAATTATTCTAATTGAGGTAAAATAATGAAGATTCTATAGCTATGTATGCATAAAATTTTACAAGTTTGGCCATGTACAAACTAGATTTTATCTATAATCTCGATACTAAGAATAATCAATTTTACTCTTAGTTGAAACTCAGATATTGAATGGAATTATCTTATCATTAATTAAAAATATATAAGAAACTTTTTTGGTCCACCTATATGGGAAAAATGGAATAATTGAATTAACTTACAAAATTAATCTTCTTTATTCATTTTTAGTACTTTCATTTTCATCCAAATTTGACCTTCTTTAAAATGGTGTAAAAAAATAACCTTTTAAAACATATTCTATAAAAATATATTTTCCCACAATGTTCATTTTTTTTAAGAAACAACCTCAGTAAGTTTTCATGTGTCTGCAAAGAATTTTTTTTTTGCATTATATATATATATATATATTCAAATAAATAAAAATTTTAAAGGGTATTCATTATTATATATATAATTAAATAATAATGATCTTATAAAAGAATATTTTATCTATATAAATATCTGTTTGTGTTTATCATGATTCACTATGAATATTCTCTAATGATTATATTCACATACATTATTTGGTTTAATTAAGATTATGCCTTATAGAAATAATAAAGAGACCTATTTCTTTTTATTGGATTAAATAAACTATGATGGAGTTTTTAATGATTTTATGGTCATGTGGAATAATTATGTATTGTTTTTCATTATGTTATGGGTGGTATACCAATGTTATGTCCCACCAAATGCATTGAGTAAATATTTATATCTCATGATAATGCATATAAGAGATCAAGAAGTGAACCCAATCCATTATGGGACTCTGTCCACAATGTTTATGGTAATGGGTAATGAACTAAATCCACTATGGGACTCTATACACCATGGTATGATAGTCCTGTTACTGAGCCTCAACATTTGAAATTATTTTCATTGCTTATATAAGTTCCAAATTCTTATTAATGTCTTATATTGTCATGGGTCATGATTATTGAATCATGTTTCCAAACTCTTATTAATCTGTATTATGTTATTAAAAAAACCATATGTCATGACTCATGATTTATAGACTATTCTTTACCAGTTATGGTTCTATTATGTTATGTACAGAAAATATGATTATATTCTCATAAACAAATTTTTATATTAAGATAATTTATGACATTTGATTATTTATCTCATGTTTACCCTAAAATAGAATATGATATCACTCTTTCTTATATTTCCATTTCACTAGTTTTAAAATAATATAATTATGCATGGAATTTCTATAAGGGTATCATGTGCATGTAGTATTTGTGGTATATGTTGAATAATGTCTTTAAAATAAGTTGATTCTCTAAGTATTATCTAAATAGATTAAACCTATATGTTATGGGTTGTGTTTTAATTTAATATGTAATGAATATTCATATAAAATGATATAATATGCATGTACATTGTGTTTGGTTTTCCTCCTTATAAGTTACGTCATATTAAAATAATGTAACGGGGGACACATTTTATACTAAATTAATGGAGTTGGATTGTACTTATGATACACATAAAATAAATTATACATGCGTAAAATGATCTTTAAATCAAACTGACTCATATAAAATAAACTAAAAGATCTTAAATCACATACTATATAAAAAAACATTATATAATATGATACAGATCTAGTTTCAAGGTTTTTATTATAAAAGAATGATTTCAATAAATTATTATACTATGAACTATCCCTTCCATCATGATATTTCAACTTATATAGTGGTATTTGGACCTACTATGAGAGGTTGTGCTATGATACATAGGGGTTAAACAATAATAGATAAAAATATGGGGAAACAATGAAAAAATAATGAATCATTGGGAGAATTTTGAACCATGAGTGAATTTATTATTCCATATAATGTTTTTGGCGATATGGATTCATGAAAAGAAGATAATAGTCATGCAATTTAAAGGTTGAGTATATTGTGGTGTGATCCACTATGTTATGATCATAAAAGTACCAGGAATTGTAAATTAAAGGCTCACAACTTGTTGTGTTGTTAATTATTCGATTTTATAATGAGGATTATGACAATACTAGATAAAACTGATGTGCTGCTATATTTTTAGAAGTGACAATGATATTTTTAAGGTGATATCCAATGGACATATTTGATGGTATTTTTAAGAGATATTTATATAGAGATACAAGAGAAAAAAATTTCTACAAAATGAGGATCCTACTATATGGGGAATCATCAACCACCTCAGACTGCCTTAGTTAGATAATTTTTCCTCTCAAATTTTCTTTTCGATTTTCATAGTGTAATTTTTAGGATTATTTCATGGGATTATTCTTATTTCAAAAAAATTTTCCATTATTTATCAGTTATTTATAATTTATTATTATTTTATTCTCTCATCTATAATTCCTAATAAATGTTTTATTGAAAAACAATCAACCATAAGTGGATAACAAAATAATAGGGAGTGGGTTTGATAGAGATGGATTTTTATATAATTTTTAAATTATTGTTCAATATTATATTGATCATATTAATTTTTTTAATGTTATGACTTAATTAATAAATCATATTTTTTATTAAATCATTTACCAAGAGTCTTTAATAATTAAGTAACCCCAACATGTTATAGATAATTAATTCCTAAAAATTGTATTGGTTTATTATTTATCACATGAAATATAAACTTATCAAATATTAATTATCTAGTTTCTTTTGATGATTAAGGGTAAAGATGTCAGATTATTGTTGATTTAAATTGACCACATAAATGTCATTTAAATTTATAATATTATAATTATGAGTTTAATTGATATAAGGATCGGAGATCAGTTACTCATTTTATTAATAACCATCATTGAATATTGAATCCCCTTTCTTCTATCTATCCATTATTTTTAGGTCACTAACATGATATTTTATTGTATTTTATATTGAGTTTCATAGTTTTGAAAAAATAGGAAGATATAACAATTAGTTATTAATTCATAACATGGATTCCTTATTCCTTGTTGGATCGACCCCATGTGTTTGATATTACAATATTTTTATTTATTGTTAGTTTGAGTATATAAATTTTTAAACTTTTTCTACCAATTATATGTAATGATTCCCCTTATATAGTTAAATACTAGTTAGTATTTTCATGAATGAGAATAATTAAAAATGTTGCATTTTAAAAACACTGTAAATGGGAATTATATAATCTACAATTTGAAAGGAGTTATCAGTTACACTATAATTTAAATGTATATATATGAAATAACTCTATAATTTAATTAAACCCATGAAGGAATATGTGATGTGGGGAGATATAAGGCACCATGGTTGAGGGGTAGTTCCTGTAAAAGGATTCCTACATATCCAAAAATGTGGAATCAAAACCCATTTTATTAGATTTAACAATGTAAATATACATGAAAAGGAGTGACACCAAATTCAACAAGTATCATAATTTTAAGAGTGAAATAAGTAAAAAAATATATTGTTAAGAAATACAAGAAAGGATAATATCATAACTTTTGGTTTCATTCATTATGGACCAAGTTTTTTCCTTTTATGGAAATGTATCTAGGACCAATAGAATTTTATTTAAGTCCAAACAACTAGAAACATTATTTTTTTTTGTTTAAAGGTCATATGAGCAATACCATTAGGCCAATGGTACATAATGATGATTTAATATGGGACATAACAATGAGAATACAATTTTTCATTTATGTCAAAAAAAAATTTAGATGAAGGGAATATCCTACACCAAAATAATATTCCACATATAAATATGTAATGTACCTTTTCCCCAGTAATATTATAATATTCATAGGAATATTTTTAGATCCAGGTTTTGAGAAGATGTGAAATTCTATGGCCTGACAAGCCCAAAATTGATGTTTGAAATATATTAAATATATTAATCGTACACATGCATAGTTTTACATAGAAAATATAATAACACCCATACAATGTCTTCAATAAGATATATGAGACCATCACTGAGTTCATAAATTGGGGTTTACCCTATACGCTACATGATCTTAGTCAGTCACAACCATTCATCTAAAAGTCATAATAAGAACAATTAATGAAATAAAATAAATAAACATATAAATTTTATATAATTCACACAGTGAACAATATTTTACTCAATAAATATGATTTTATAATAAATTAATTTAGTTAGCCTCAAAACCATGAGAATTGAGAGGAGAGCGTGGAAGTCGTTGACAGACATCAATAATGTGGATCGACAATAAGAGTACCATAAAGATCACCAATGAAAACACAACTTATAGATCTCATATATGATAATAACATGTGATCTTTCTTCATCAGCGATTAATTTAATTCACGGTAAGATGTTTGTTTTATGTTTATTTATCCCTATTTATTTATTCCTATGATGAATATGAATCAATAAACTAATTAATTGATTCAATAATTGTGCATATTGAGGGTATGTGATAGATATTATTCAAGGATGGGGATTTCTTGTTGATTATGTAATATCTCTTCATTCATCATTCTAATGGAAAAAAATCATGGACAACACAAACATCGGATGAGGTTTTTTCCTCACGTTTTTTATTTCATACATTTTCCCTAATTTATCAATCATCATAAGAAATTAATTTGTCCTGAGGATCAATGAATACCCAGAAAAAAATAATTTTACACTATTGTTTTTGGTGAAACTGAATGATACCATATATGTTGGTTTGTATTAGAGATGGGATCAAGCTACAATGATGGACTGGGAGACTACAACTACAATTTTGGTATGCGACACTGATGAGGAGCGACAATGGTGGTTCCAGAGCACTAGATATAGCCAAAATCCAGTTAATAAGGGAGAAGAATGTTTGAAGAACATTAAATATATAATGAAATAATCATTCCATGATAGAATTAAAGGGTTTGCGTCATGAAGTATGATTTATTAAGAATCCCACATAATCCATGAAAAAACCTAACTTCATGCTGTGTAGTACCTTTTTATGCGATGATAGGGTTTTAGTTGAGAGAAAATTATCACACACCATGTGAATGATGAATAATGATTTTTCATGAATCACCAATTAATATTTTCATTACTTAATCATGAAATATAGTGTACACCAAAAGTCAATCTCAATGAGGCAGCTCACTCAACACCAAATTCTATTGTAACTGTTTATATTTTAACTAAAATAAAACTAAATAATATGAATATATGGGTTTGAAATATGCATGAAATATTAACACACACACACAAATAGATATATATATATATATAATATAATTCAATTTGGATAAAATGAATGCAGATAAGATGATGTTAGATAGAAAAAAGATCCTCCCAAGAGATTACCTAGAGTGAACATTCATCATAATATTAGTTTAAAATTTAATTAATAAAAAAAATCCCTCATATGTGTGAATATACCTTTCTACCTATGGCTGGTAGTACATAGTTCACTTAATGATCACTAAGAGATCACACATCCACCTCCTCGATCGAGTGAAAATATTACAGAAGAGAATGTCAAACCTCATGTGGAAAGTGGAGACACAAAGGCACCTTACCCTCTAAGAACCACATCGACCTAACTCTATTAAAATAAGAAACATAAAACATGAAAAAGAAATGAATTGGTTCTAAAAGTGGATTTATTCTTTGGGAACTTCCTTGGTTTCATTACTCATGATTATGAGTATGAAAGATCTCAGTGGAGAAGAACAAGTTTTAATGAGAAAGAAAGAGAAGAAAATAAAATAAGAAAATAGTGTGTGTGTGTGTGTGTGTGGAAGAAGAGAGTAAAATAAAAACTAGGAATTAAATTTGATTTTATTTAAAAGAAAAAAATTACAGTTACATTTAAAATAAACTTACAGTGAAAATAATAAAAATAAAACTAAAATAAGAATAATAAATTTGTGCAGAAACTATCACGACCCGTCCTGGTGGGGCCTGAGCCGCAGCTCCTCAAGCCCACCTCCAATATGTCAGGGGCTAGTGACTAGCACCGAGTAGGCATGCTACTAACATGGGAGGAATTTCCTATAAATATGTACACATGAACACACATCTCCAAGCCCACAAAGCTAAAAAGTAAAACTAATAAAAGGAAAAGTTTCATGCATACAGTAAAACCCAACCAACAGAGTACGACCGGAAAGTAAAGTACAGTAAAGTAAAACCCTGGGCCAAAAGTACAATCCCACCAAAAGAAAGTCTGCAACAAAGCCCAACCTGTAGAGAAAGGTACTGGGACTGCAACCTATCGCCGAAGGAACACACCTCAGCCTGTCTGATCTCACTGAACACCGTCCAGTCCTGGTCCAACTAGAATCCTGTCAAAGGCTCGCTCGTTTGCACAAGACACAGCATGTGCGGGCAAAGCCCATGCAGGGGTGAGTATAACAATACCCACTAGGACACCCCAAAAACTAAAATGGAAATACCATTAAGGAAAATACAATAAAGAAAGGTACAGTCAGCTCTACACAGTATATGTCTACGGAACATATAATAAGAATATCCAGATATACCCATACACAAACAAACTTCGCGATACCACCACTAGGATCTAGCTCGAAGATTCCACTAAGCTTACCATCAGGAGAACACACTCCTAGTTCTGTAGAGAGAGATACAAAGTACTTGTTCCGGGAGAACACACTCCACAAGTACCTTGAGAACAAGACTCTCAGATGAGGATGACAACCAAGTCATGGGGTTATTCCGACAACTCAGTCTGAGCTAATCCTCTAGGCAGAGGATCGGCACCCTGGTAAGGTAGGTCATGTCGATACCAAGAACTCTACCTAGGGTATCAAGAATGAATAGAGGATCCAGCTCTAAGTCTCATAGAGGGGATTCCAACAACTCTATTCGGGCAGTTCTGCTGAAGGGATCATACTGCATGAACGAGTTGATACCAGAACCTTCAGGGGATTACCAAGGGTACGAACCCTAAGAACTAGTCCAAGTCACAGAAATAATGTGGCTCAAGCCATGAAGAAAATGTTACACGGCGTGTAGTATGGTTACACGTCGTGTTCCTTGACCCCGAGTGCTGCCCGTGTAAACGGCCCATGTCCTTCATTCTAGCCGTGCAAAACCAAACTACAAGGTGTGTAATAAAGTACACACTGTGTGCCTTGACATCGGGTACTGCCCATGTAAACGGCCAGTGTCCCTCGGATTGTCGGATAGAAAGCAACTACACGGTGTGTAGAAGAAAACACATGCCTTGTTCGAGTGCCTCAGCTCGCTCCGTGTATGCTGGCCATGTGCCCGTACATCGTGTCTTCCAGTGTCCGTGTTGCCTGCCCGTGTACCAGTACACGGGGTATCTTGTGTATCTGGCCGAGGAGGGGTATACACGCCGTGTACGTGGCCGTTTACCCTACCTGTGTCCATGTAATACCAGAGTAAACATCGGGTTACCCTACTGACGAACACATGCCGTGTATCCAGACTACACGGCGTGTAGTCGGGAAATTGCTAGAATTGTTGTTCTTCCTCCGCACGCATTGGCTGATCCTCTGGATCTTCGTTTTCTTGTCCGTTCATCCCGAAACTTCATATAATGGGTCACCTCGTCTTCCTGAAGCCGAATCCATCTGTTTCGGCCCTTCAAACGGCTCCAAAATCCGATCCAGCCATCCGAGCGAAAATCGTTCGAAGAACGATTTCTTCTGATCCGCTTCGATCCGTCCTCTCAAATCGTCGACGCACCTCCGCAAGACTGCTGCGGTGTTGATCCTTTAATTTGGGATCATTGTGTCGCAGAACGGACACACAACGATCCCTTGTTCATCGCCCTGCGATGGACGCGAAGAAAGTGAAGCACGCTCACGAAGAACATGAGAATTTGGGGGAAGAACACACAACAAATCGAGTGGGAAGAAACTCGATCTATGTTCGTGTTGATCTTGCTTCATCACCATTCTAAGGTTGAACAAAACCAAAATAAAACAAGAATCACATCCCCAAAATTCCCGCAAAATACCATCCCGCAAGAACGATCGATCAGCGAGCTAATTTGTTCATGGATTAGTCTGCGTTCGTCGTGGATATCAAAAACAGGGGGTGGAAAATCAAATCAACATCCTACCTGGATTTGCTGCATTTTCTGGAAAAGATCCGCTCGCCACGTCGTCATCGCAGTCGAAATCCGTCAAGAACGTCGCCGCCACCACGTTGGGGGTTTCCTCCAGAGCCACCAAGGGTTTTCAGGGTTATGGGGTTTGTAACCCTGGACCCTGGCGCAAGCCTTTTTTCAAAGAGGATAAAGATATAAGATTTTTTTAAAAGATCTTATTGTAGAAATAAAATATATTTTTTAAATATTTTATTACTGTTGCGTCAAAAAACTAGATTTCACCACCAACCTGCGCCGGCCGAAGTTAGGCTTTGCCTAAGGTAAAATCGCTATTCTGAACGCAAAAGTGCCCTTATATTTCTGATCCGAGCACCCATTCGGGAGTTATTCCACTTTTTCAGGAAAACTGCACGCGTGCATAATTTAATTTTAAAATTAAATTCAAACATTTGTTCTGGGATCACTAGGCCTCGGAACTGCACACCATCTTAGAGTCTAGTCTCAAAATAATTCCCATATAATATTACATGGAAAAATCCGGGACATTACATCACACCCACCATAGGGATTTTACACCCCTGAAAAGCCAAAACAAAGGCAACTAAAAAAGATGTGGGTACTTCACGGGAATCTGAGCGTCCCACTCCCACGTGCTCTCTTGGAGATTCCCGTGCTGCCACCGAACACACAACAAGGGAATAGCTCATCCATGAAGGATCTTCTCATGCTGATCCTCGATCTCCACCGGGTACTCAGCAAAGGTCTCTCCATCGTTGATGTCCATCTCGCCCCAGCCGATGACGTGCGATGGATCATGCACGTAACTTCGTAGTTGTAACACATGGAATACATTTTGTACCCAGTCCGTCTGGGGAGGTAGAGCTAAGCGATACGCCACCTCAACAACTCTACTCAGAATCTAAAAAGGGACAATGAACCTCGGAGATAGCTTGCCGCCTCGGCCAAATCTCCGCAATCCCCATCGTGTTGAGTCTCGAAGAAACACATGGTCTCCCTCCTCGAACTCCAAAGGCCTCCACCTCCGGTCGGTATAAGACTTTTGACAACTCTGTGCAGTCTTCATCTGCTCCTGGATGACCTTCACCTTCTCTGTTGTAGCTCTCACCATTTCAGGGCCTATGAGTTCTGACTCTCCTGGGTCAGTCCAACGAAGTGGAGACCTGCAAGGTCGCCCGTAAAGAGCCTTGAATGGTGTCATACCAATAGTTTAATGATAACTATTGTTATATGAAAATTCCACCAGTGGTAGGTGATCCTCCCAGCTACGACCAAAGTCAAGTATGCAAGATATTAGCATATCCTCCAGGACCTGGATGGTCCTCTCTGTTTGACCATCAGTCTGGGGATGAAATGTTGTGCTCAAGCATAACTGAGTCCCAAAATCTTCCTGCTATCCCTTTCACAACTGGAATGTGAAACGAGCATCACGATTTGAGACAATTGTGGATGGGACATTATGACGCCCAACTATATCCTGCACATTGAGGCGTCCCAAGCTCTCTACTGAACTCTGCTCCCGTATGGCTAGGAAGTGGGCCGACTTGGTGAGTCGATCAATGATCACCCAGATGGTATCGTGTCCCCTGGACGTACGTGGTAAATCCATCACGAAGTCCATGGATATTCTGTCCCACTTTCACTCTGGCACCTCAAGGGGCTAAGTCAAACCTACTGGAACCCGGTGCTCAGCCTTTACTTGCTAACAAGTAAGGCACCGAGAAACAAACTATGCCACACTCTTCTTCATCCCTTTCCACCAGAACTAATGTCGGTGGTCCTGGTACTTCTTTTCCACGCCTAGATGCACCGCCAAAGGGGATGTATGGAAGTCCCTCAGAAACTCCTCCCGCAACGTCAATCGTACCACCGTGCGCCCTTTGAAAAGAAAACATGCTCTCCACCTTCTCAATAATCATCAACTGCATCACCTGTGGATAACTTAGCACGTAGAGTCTCACAACTAGCATCCTCGCACTGTGCCTCCCTGACTCACCGTAAGAGTGAATGGGTAACAACCATCGGCTGGAGGTAGGCTCCCTCATCCCCATCCATGAAGGACAACTGTAAAGAGGCCAACTGCCTTATCGCCTCATCTAGTTACTGCGAACTGGATTTCCTACTGAGATCATCTTCCACCACATTCCCCTTCCCAGGAGTATAAACGATTTCAAAGTTGTAATCCTGTAGGAACTCAAGCCATCGCCTCTGTCTCAAATTCAGATCCTTCTGAGAAAAGATTTATCTTAGACTTTTGTGATCAGAGTAGATGGTAAACCTCTCTCCCATTAGGTAGTGCTGCCACATCTTTAATGAGAAGACTACCGCTACCAACTCAAGATCATGGGTCATGTAGTCTTTCTAATGTGGTCTCAACTGACATGAGCCATAGGAAATAACCGCTTGCCTCTGCATCAGGAAACAACCCAGCCCGGTTCCTGATGCGTCGCAGAACACTACGTACTCGACACCCTCCTCTGGTAGTCTCAAGATTGGGGCACTCGTCAGACTCTGTCTCAACATCTAGAAAGCCTGCTGGCATTTCTCGGTCCACATGAAAGGTTGTCCCTTTTGGGTCAAAGCTGTCATGGGTGCTGCAATCCTGGAGAAATCATGGATGAATATCTGATAGTATCCTTCCAACCCAAGGAAACTCTACACCTCCATCATGCTCCGGGGTGGCTCCCATGCTAGCACTACGTCCACCTTTTCTAGGTCCACTGCTACACCATCCACTAAGATAACGTGCCCCAAAAAGTGGACCACCTATAACCAGAACTGACACTTCGAGAGTTTCCCATACTACTGGTACTCTCGGAGTGTGTCCAGAACCATCCTTAGGTGTCTCGCATGCTCCTCCTTGGACGCAGAGTACACAAGGATATAATCGATGAAGGCCACTACAAACCGGTCTAGATAGGGCTGAAAGATCTGGTTCATGAGTCCCATGAACACATCGAGGGTGTTCTTCATGCCGAAGGGCATCACCAAGTACTCATAGTGACCGTAGCGACATCCGAAAGCCGTCTTCGGTATATCCTCTTCCCGTACTCACAACTGGTGATAGCCTGATCATAGATCAACATTAGAGAACCATCGTTCCCCTATCAAATGGTCGAAGAGGTCATCGATCCTCGGAAGTGGATACTGGTTCTTCACGATCACTTGATTTAGGCACCGGTAATCCACACATTGGCTCAAGCACCCATCCGCCTTCCTGGAAAACAACACTGGGGCCGCCCAAGGTGAAACGATGGGTCTCACAAAGCCCTTCTTCTGCAAGTCTTCAAACTTCATCCTCAGCTCTGCATGAGCCATCCGATAAGCCGATTCTGATATCGGGGTGGTCTCAGGTCAACTCAATGCAGAAATCTATCTCCCTTCGGGGAGGTAGCCCGGGGATATCCTCCGGAAAGACATCCGCGTACTCAGCCACCACTGCTGGAAACTAGAAACTCGTAACATCTGACGCCCCAAGGGATAGGCTAGCCAACTGATGTGAAATTGGTTGTTCCCTCTTATGCACGAGTCCATCCTACGCTGCCCGGGTCTCTCTTTTACCGACAAAAGAGAACCTTGTTCCCTCATTGCAGACACACAGCACCCTGCACCTAAAACAATCAATCCGGGCATGAACTGTGGATAACCAATCCATTCCAAAAAATGACATCGTAAGGCCTCGATGCTATCACCACAAGGTTCCAACCGAAACTCTTGCCTCCAAGGGTCATGTCACACTCCCTCCAAAGGTGTGTGATCTCTGAATCTTCTCAAGTCGGTGTTTCTAAGCGTAAGGGTCGAGTCAACGGCTCAACTGGAATCTCAAGGTCTCGAACATGATAAGCAGCCAGAAAGGAATGACTAGCACCAGTGTCTATCAATACGGCGGCCAAGGTAGAAAATACAAAGATAGTACCTCTAATTATTCCAGGAGTACCTGGGTCATAAGCCTCTACTGCTTGCAGCTGCCTCTGCCTATGTCCACCAGCTCCCTGAGCTTGGGGTGGACCTCCTGGGGGTGGTGGTAGTAAAGGGTCGAAATGCCGAACACCTCCAGCTGCTCTCCCAGCTCCTCTTCCACGTCCGCCGCCTTGCGGATCTACCTTCTCCACACGTTGCCTCTACCTTGGGGGTCCATCCACTGCTCCCGTGTCAGTAGCATGGCGGGTCGGACAATCTCGAGCGAGATGTCCCCTGCCGTCACATGAGTAACATCGCCTCTCTTGAGGCTAGCGGGAAGTGACCTGTGAACCATGTATGATTTATCCCTTGTCCTGGGATCTCTTCTTGAAACGTCTCCCATGCCTGGGTCCCTGACGTCGGCTCCCTGCCACCGAGGTCTCTGCTCCAGCTCACACACTACTTACCACTGTCGGCTGTCACTACTCCACCAGGAAGCTCTCGACCACCAAAGCCCGCCCGAGCACCCCATCATAAGTAGGAATTCTCATAGGGATGATGCTATCCCGGATATTTCTGCGCAATCCCCGCTCAAAAGTACGATCTCTGAAGTACTGATCTCTGACCATATCCATCGAGTACTACGAGAGGTCACTAAACCTCGATGAATAGTCAGCCACCGTCATGGTTCCCTGCTAGAGCTGAAGAACATCCTGTATACGTACTTCTCTCAGGGTAACCAGTGAAAACTACTATCTGAAGAGATTCTCAAACTCTGACCATGCAAGAGTCACCTCTTCATGAGTCTGGATGACCAAACTCCATCATCTCCCTGCCGAGCCCTATAAGAGGCTTGCTTCCAGGAACACCATTTGGTCTGCTGGTGTCCTGACCAAACAGAAGACTCTGTTCACCGCCTCAATATAAGGCCCCACCCTTAAAACTTACATAATCTTGAGTTATTACAAGATTACAAATTGAGGATCTTTTTAGGTTTATAGTATTACAGAATTATATCATAAAACTTGCATTACATTCCACATTTAAACAAAGTGGTTACATAAAGATAGTATTCATTTTTCCATCAACAGAAACATATTTAAAATAAAACATGGATTATTTATTGACACTTCCTTGACACTATCATCATATCATGTACCAATACCTTGACCTGTGAAAACATTTAAAAAACTTGGGATGAGCATAAAAAGCTCAGTAAGGGTTATAAAAAGTATGGAAAGGAAACATGAGTACATATATACATATGAATGAAATCATACTTTACCCATAAAACATAAGCACTCTAACATACCTCATAAAATCATGAATAAATCATAGAAATTATAAGACATAAAGGTAACCTGAGGCATTCATAACATTATTACGTAGGGAGTAACCCTCTTGGTTACGTTTGGAATACCCATCATAGTATATTCCCTAAATATCATTGGATAAACCTTAATGTTTAACTCCTTCGCGTTACCCAATGCATTGGTGAGCTATATCGGGCTCACCCACCCTTAGATTATCAAGGAACCAACCGTCTTCATAAGAATTCCCAAGAACCATAACATAATCATAGAACATAACTTAAGCATAAATGAAAGATAACATTCCCACATTGAAATAACAATATAACATTTTAAGATATTGAAATAATGAATCCATTCTAAAAACCATTTTCAAAACCATTTAAATCATTTAATAAAGAGATTTTTAAATCAAAGTGTCCCATACCACATTAAAGATTTTAACATTTTAAACCATTAATATCCATATAAATAAATCCTTAAACCCATTTTGAAAAAATGTATATTAATGAGAAATATTTATAAGATTAAATCATTAAAACATTTAAAACGATATTTTAGTTACAAGGTTTTTAAAAAAATGAGAGACACTTGAATACAATAATTGAGGAATAACATTTAATAAAAACTCTATAATATCATGAGAATAAAGGTATTCATGATATAATATTCCAAATGACAGTATATACACCATATAAGAGTGAATTGGTTCATAACAACAATGAAGTCCCAATAGAAATATAAATTGAGATGAAATCCATTATAAAGATGGTATCCTTAAATTAAGGATAAATCAATCTCATAATTATGTGCGACAAATATAAATACACCCAATATAAGTGGATATTAAGTGTAAAATAATCAAAGTTCATTCACACACATTCAAAGGATGACATATTCAAAAATTACATGTTGAATCCAAAGAAATCGAAATTGGGTTAAAAAGTTCCCTTGACATCCTAACGGCGTCACATCAAATTTTAGAAAAAAGGTTCATGAGAGAGATAAAGGCTATATCATAACTTGGACATAAAATTTATGGCAATAAGGATATATAATAACATATCCCCACATAATAAGATGAAAATTAAAAGACATAACAAAAGAAGTATTTTAAAAAGAGGAGGGTGAAAGGTTCCCTTACCGATTTGGGTAACATTCGAAACGTACACCCCATGAAAGAAGGACTAAACAAAATTGATGTAAATAATCATAAAAGAAAGTACGTTACACAAATAGTAGAATAATGGATAGTACATACACCACTAAAAAGGAAATATTGGAAAATATAGCATGAATCTCACGAAAACACAAAGTGAGATAAAACCCCCTTACGAAATTTCGGAATCCTAACGGCGCCAATTAAATCGTCCAAAATGGATTGATGAGAGAAAATAGGGTCTCTCATCATATGAACATAAAAATTACTGTAAGAGTAATAAAAAAGAAAATACTAATCATAAGAAAGATGAGCTTAAAAGGAATGACATAAAAGAGTGTACTTAAAAAGAAAGAGAGGGGTAGGATCCCATACCTCGGGTCTGACTTGACTCGATCGTTCTTTAACCTCCTGAATAATAAACTTGAGTTAATTTATACTTTCTTAAGAACCTTTTCCAAGATAATTATTCATTTTATGTCTCTTACTACCATGCTATGAACACTATGTAATTTTTTTAAGTTAATAATGGTCATTTTGTAGATCATTGCAACTTGAGTTAAAAATAAACTCTTTATAATTAGAAGTTGTTCATGTGGTAAAATATATATTATATACAGAATTATATTCATTATGTATATATCATATATATCATATATATCCATTATATAAATTGATTTATAATATTAAATAACATTCAGAGGTAATAAATGAAATGCACTGTTCATCGAGACGGTAAGCTGTACGTAGGCATGAACGCTACTTCCATTTATATTTATTATATAATGGAATTAGAACATAATGATACATAATAGAAATATAATTCCAGTATGGTATCATATATAATATCATTAAATTTATCCTTTATACGTACCACATATGGTGTTAACAAATCAAATCACTTTGAGGGGGCGGTATCCGCACTTTCTAAAATGAAGATATCGCATTTACCCATAATGGAAACCATAAAGGTATGCCACAAATGAAAAATAAAGAAGCTTAATTAAAACATAAACATATTATATATCATATATAAATATAGTGTCATCTTAATGTCCACCTTTCAAGGTGTTAGAACAATATTGAATAATCATCGTTTCGTGAGGCGGAAATTCGCCATCAACGGAAACAGTATGCTCTTTAACCATTAGATGAACGTATGTGTAAGTGTAGCTCGAATACTTCTTTTAAAAACATCCTAGTATATTTAAAATACAGGTTTTGTTACAAAAGGAAAGAATAAAAAGAGGTTACGAGGTTGGAGAAGCAAAATAAAACAAAAGAACACAAGTGAAGACATTGCCTTAAAATCAGGTATCTCTCTTTGATTTGAGCTCAAAGTCTTCCTTGGGATGACTTCTGCCCAAAGTGAGGCTTCTAGGAGTAGTAGAGGGATGTGTAGAGACAAAATGCGTAGGTTTTGGCCGAGCCAAAGTCTTGAAAGGTGTGGGTAAGGTGGTGGAGGTGGGGGCCTTTTATAAGAGGAGAGGAAGGGCACTCTTGGAAAGTTACAAAAGGATACTTTATTATAAAATGATTTTCGAATTTAAAATATCCAAAAATTATACATTTCGAGTATAAGGTGATAATGGTTCGAAATCCACCCATACAATAGGTTTTTGACAAGTGTAGGTCTTAGATTTTGCATTATATTTTCATTTTATTTAAATCGTTATAGAATGAGGTAATCGCTACATCATCATGGTGTCATAAATAATTTAATTTATTTAATATCTAAAAATTATAAAAAAATAATATTATGTATGAAATCTCTTTATATTTATAATTAATATTTATAGTAAAAAAATGACTTGTATAACCCCATTGAAAACTTGTTTTAGTAAAACAACTCATGTTTGTGTCATTTTTACTTTACTTTAAATAAAAGGCATTAATGTCTTTATCTTACCCAACTGGCTCCATGGGGTCCCGAAAATCGACCCATGGGTTGTCTTGGTCGGCCATGACACATAAATTATGGGTAGGACATGTGTCTAGGTCATTTCATATTATCAAAACATTATTTTTACCATAAATTACACTAACTACCTCTAATCGCGATTAAAAACATAAAAGTTACTGTTCACCAAAAAAATTATTTTAATCCCATTCAACAAAATTTTACATATTAATGACAAACATGTATGTAGGATTTTTTAAATTCAAATCATAGGAGTGGAAAAGTTTCATTTAAACGAAAAATCAGTTTTTAAACTACCACTTAGTGGTTTCACTATTCATCAAAAAATTGAAGTTTTTCAGAAAAATACCAAAAATTAACCCTAAGCTATTTTTGATATTCCGAATTCAATAATGATGTCTATTTTAAAAAATTAAAAAAATATATGTTTCATTAATTAATTTAATAATTAAATCCCGTTGTCAAAACAAATAGCGTGTTTTTAAGAAACAATATCTATTAAAAGATTGACACTAGTTTAAGTCCAATTTTTAATGTGAAATTAATTCCAATGACCACCATTAGATTAAATGGTAAAAATATATTCTAAATAAAATTTAATCTAAATTAAATATATAATCTATCCATATAAATAAATCTTATTAACAAGAGCTTTTGAATTAAAATGCATCATTTTCAATAAAAATGATCTTTATCGGAAAAATAACAAAATTTTACACAAAGTAAATTTTGATGTCCAGATTCTAAAGAAGTATTTTATTTTGTAAAATAAAACATATAAAATTTTCAAAAGTATATTTAAAAAGGTTTCTCCATAAAAAGGTGATTAATCGACCTTTTAATGAATATTAGAAGATTTATGCTTAAAATTGGATTCATTTTCATTTTAAGCCTCCAACATGTATTGGATAAAAGGAAAAATATTTGACAAACATATATAATCATTTTGTAGTTAGTTCCATTCATTCCCGCCATTGTAACGGCTAGGCATTAACTACCTTTTAAAATTATATAATTTTATTATTATAGTGCAACGTAAGATTTCAATGAAACTCGTTGTTGTGTATTGGGTACGCCCTCGAGCATAGCATTCCCATTAAAGTAATATTAATATTTTATTCAAAAATATGGATAAATATGAAAATGTCATATTCTTTATTTACCTGGGGTGTTACATCATTCCCCCCTTTTTGGGAATTGCATCCTCGCAATTTTAAAATTGGGCTTGGAAGCTTCATTGAAAATCCCACATCGGAACAAGAGTCAGTAAAACTATCACTTTAAAAGAATGGGAGATAAGTAAAAATGTCACCCGAGTTAACCCATACTAGGATTCCATGTATGAAAATATGAATATGGAGGAAAAAACAAAGGGTCATGTTTTGATGGAGAGTGATAGTAAACATGTCTAAGAGAAAGTTAACAACAAGAAAATCACAAACTTGTGATGGGTTAAACGGTATTTGATTCCCCAGTAGGAAAAATTAAGAGACAAAATTTTTGTTTTAAGTTACTTTTCATTGAGGAATTTATTTATGAGCTTAAATAAAACATTAGGAAGCATACTTAATTGTCATGTTGACTTTCAACTTTTACTAGATTTCTTACACGAACTCATATTTTCTCCAAAAGATGAGTATTTAGGATGACTTGTTCACATTAAGAGAGCTGTAATAAACTTCTAGAGAATCAACTAATCCACAAAAGAGAACTATATACTTCCCATGTCTTCAGACCATAACAAAAACTAAAACCAAAAAGGCTAGTATGAGATCAGATAATACCCAAAAAGGATAATCCTTTATATAAAACAAATCTATTCATAATCTCCAAAATTTGTCAAACAAAACTCAAAGTTAAACATAGACCATTCCATAAATATCTATCCATAAAATTCTACAAAGTTAACCAAACTAAGATTGAAACCCAAAATGTATTAACCAGTAATTGCCTCAAATTCAAGGATCATATAAACACAAATGGTTCTTTATAAATATATCCACAAAAGAAAGGATAATTATTCCTTGAATAAAAGTTTAATATATCAAACATCAGGGTTACTATAAAAAGTTTTCTAATGTAACCCTATCATCAAAAGAGACTTAATACATCTAAGAATTTCACCATCCTAAAATCTACCATAACTCTTGAATCCCTTATATGATGACTTATTACTCATTCAACATTCTTCATGATCCATTAGCCATTACTTTTCAACTTATTCTGAAATAGTTTTTTCCTACAAAAATAATCATGAATCATATCCTATGATTCCAATAATAGGAAAACATATGTTAAGAAATAATCCATTCCTTTTATTCTTCATTGTTAGTTTCTTCATCCTCAATCGGAATGGCATTAGGTATTGGTAAATGAATTTTTGTACGATCTTGGTGACCCTATTCCCGAAACATCTTCATAGGACATGTGTTTTCATAATGACCAAGCACACCACATTTAAATCATTCAATTGAAGAACTTCTTTCCCTTTCCTAGAGTCAACTAGATTCTTCCTTTTTCCATGGCTGGTTCTTGCTTTATGACCTTCATTTCCAAACCTATAGCAGCTTTCTATCCCTTTGAAACATTTTCCTATGTGTTTCTTTCCACATATTTGACACATAGGTTTTTGAACATACTTACCTTTATGATTATTACCTGAAATTCTGTAGGGATTTTTTTATCGCATATACGATGCCTTATAAAAATCACTATGTTTCAGGTGGTCAATCATTAATCCAGATAGATGGTTGAGAATAACCACAATAGTTATCATTGTAGCTCCCATATCATTCAGTTGTTCTTTCATAAAACCATCACAGTTTTCTTCAAATCCACTGTTACTTTGGTGCCTGCTAGATCCATCCATTTACTAAAACCAAAAAGGTCAGTGTGAGTATATTAGTAAAATAATCAAATAAAAAAAGGAAGATAAACACCAAGATATACTTATCCAAGTTATCTCAAACTCATTCTAACTTTCAGAAAAAACGATGACTCCATCTAATATACTAACCATTGTGGTTATACACAACTTTTCACTTTTTCTTAAACAACACTCTAACATATAAAGTTATCTAAACCGAACTCTGATACTAACTATAGGGGCCCCAACCTTAAACATTACATAATATTGAGTTATTATAACATTACACATTGAGGATCTTTTTAGGATTAGAGTTTTAGAGAATTAGATCATAAAACTTGCATTACATTACACATTTAAACAAAGTGGTTACATAAAATATAGTATTCATTTTCCCATATACAGAAACATATTTAAAATAAAACATGGATTCTTTCTTGACATTTCGTTGACACTATCATCATATCATGTACCAATCCCTTGACCTGTGAAAACATTTAAAAAACTTTGGATGAGCATAAAAAGATCAGTAAGGGTTATATAAAGTATGGAAAGGAAACATGAGTACATATATACATAAGAATGAAATCATACTTTACCCATAAAACATAATCACTTTAACATAACTCATAAAATCATGAATAAATCATAGAAATTATAAGACATAAAGGTAACTTGAGGCATTCATACCATTCTTACGTAGTGAGTAACCCTCTTGGTTATGTTTGGAATACCCATCACAGTATATTCCCTAAATCTCTTTGGATAAACATTAAGGTTTAACTCCTTCGCGTTACCCAATGCATTGGAGAGCTATATCGGGCTCACCCGACCTTAGTTTATCACGGAACCACCCGTCTTCATAACAATGCCCAAGAACCATAACATAATCATATCACATAACTTAAGCATAAAGGAAAGATAACATTACCACGTTGAAATAACAATATAACATTTTAAGATATTGAAATAATGAATCCATTCTAAAAACCATTTTCAAAACCATTTAAAACATTTAATAAAGAGATTTTTAAATCAATGTGTCACATACCACATTAATGATTTTAAGATTTTAAACCCTTAATATCCATATAAATAAATCCTTAACACCATTTTGAAAACATGGATATTAATGAGAAATATTTATAAGATTAAATCATTAAACATTTAAAACGATATTTTAGGTAAAGGTTTTTTAACAAAATGAGACACTTGAATACAATACTTGAGGAATAAAATTTAATCAAAACATTATTATAACATGAGAATAAAGGTATTCATGATATAATATTCCCAATGACAGTATATACACCATATAAGAGTGAATTGGTGCATAACAACAATGAAGTCCCAATAGAAATGTATATTGAGATGAAATCCTTTATAAAGATGGTGTCCTTAAATTAAGGATAAATCAATCTCATAATTATGTGCGAAAAATATAAATACACCCAATATAAGTGGATATTAAGTTGAAAATAATAAAAGGTAATTCACACATATTCAAAGTATGACATATTCAATTACTACATGTTGAACCCAATGAAATCGAAATTGGGTTAAGAAGTTCCCTTGACATCCTAACAGCATCACATCAAATTTTAGAAAAAGGGTTGATGATAGAGATAAAGGGTATCTAATCAATTGGACATAAACTTTACGTCAATAAGAATATATAATAACATATCCCCACATAATAATAAGAAAATTAAAAGACATAACAAAAGAAGTCTTTTAAAAAGTGGAGGGTGAAAGGTTCCCTTACCGATTTGGGTAACTTTCGAAACGTACTCCCCATGAAAGAAGAAATATAAAAAATTGATGTAAATACTCATAAACGAATGTATACTACAAAAAGAGTAGAATATTGGATAGTACATAAACCACTAAAAAGGAAATATTGGAAAATGTAGCATGAATCTCACGAAAACACAAAGTGAGATAAAAAGCCCCTTACGAAATTTTGGTAGGCTAACGCCGCCAATTAAATCATCCAAAATGGATTGATGAGAGAAAATAGGGGTCTCTCGTCATATGAACATAAAAGGTACAGTAAGGGTAATATAAAAAAAATCCCAATCATAAGAATGATGATCTTAAAAGGAATGACATAAAAGAGTGTATTTAAAAAGAAATAGAGTGGTAGGATCCCTTACCTTGGGTCCGACTTGACACGATCGTTATTTAACCTCATGAATAATAAACTTGAGTTAATTTATACTTTCTTAAGAAACTTTTCCAAGTTAATTGTTTCTTTTATATCTCTTACTACCTTGCTATGAACACTATGTAATTTTTTTAAGTTAATAATGGTCGTTTTGTAGATCATTGCTACTTGAGTCAAAAATAAACTCTTTATAATTACAAGTTGTTCATGTGGTAAAATATATATTATATTCAGAATTATATTCATTATGTAGATATCATATATATAAAATATATACATTATATAAATGCATTTATAATATTATATAACATTCATAGGTAAGAAATGAAATGCACCGTTCATGGAGACGGTAAGCCGTATGTACACATGAACACTACTTCCATTTCTATTTCTTATTTAATGGAATTAAAACATAATGATACATAATAGTAATATAATTACAGTATGGTATCATATATAATATCATTAAATTTATCCTTTATACGTACCACATATGGTGTTAACGAATCAAATCACTTTGAGGGGGCGGTAGTCCGGACTTCCTAAAATGAAGATATCACATTTACCCATAATGGAAACCATAAAGGTATGCCAAAAATGAAAAATACAGAAGATTAAGTAAAACATAAACATATTATATATAATATATAAATATAGCGTCATCTTAATGGCCACCTTTCAATGTGTTAGAAGAATATTGAACAATCATCGTTTCGTGAGGCAGAAATTCGCCATCCACAGAAACAGTATGCTCTATAACCTTTAGATGAAGGTGTGTGTAAGTGTAGCTAGAATAATTCTTATAAAAACATCCTAGTATATTGAATATACTGGTTTTGTTACAAAAGAAAATAATAAAAAGAGTTTAGGGGGTCGATGAAGCAAAATAAAACAAAAGAACACAAGTGAAGACATTACCTTAAAATCGGGTATCTCTCTTTGATTTGTGCTCAAAGGTTTCCTTGGGAAGACTTATGCCCAACTTGAGGCTTCTAGGAGTACGATAGGGATGTGGAGAGACAAAATGAGTAGGGTTTGGCCGAGCCAAAGGCTTGAGAGATGTGGGTAAGGTATTAGAGGTGGGGGCCTTTTATAAGAGGAGAGGAGGGGCACTCTTGGAAAGTTACAAAAAGATACTTTATTATATAATAAGTTTCCAATTTAAAAGGTCCCAAAATTATAAATTTAGAGGATAAGGTGATAAGGGTTCTAAATCCATCCCTCCAATAGGTTTTTTACAAGTTTAGGTCTTATATTTTACATTATATTTTTATTTTATTTAAATCGTTAAATAATGAGGAAATCGCTGCATCATCATGGTGTCATAAATAATTTAATTTATTTAATATCTAAAATTTATAAAAAAAATCCTATTATGTATTAAATCTCTTTATATTTCTAATGAATATTTATAGTAAAAAAATGACTTGTATAACCCCATTTAAAACTTGTTTTAGTAAAACAACTCATGTTTGTGTCATTTTTACTTTTACTTTAAATAAAAGGCATTAATGTATTTATCTTACCCAAGTGGCTCCATGGGGTCCCAAAAATCGACCAATGGGTTGTCTTGGTTGGACATGACACATCCAATAATTGTAGGACATGTGTCTAGGTCATTTCATATTATTAAAACATTATTTTTACCTTAAATTACACTAATTACATCTAATCGTGATTAAAAACAAAAAAGTTACTATTCACCAAAAAATTATTTTAATGCCATTGAACCACATTTTACATCTTAATTAAAACCATGTATGTTGTATTTTTGAAATTCAAATCACAGAAGTTCAATGTTTTATTTAAAAGAAAAATCAGTTTTTAAACTACCACTTAGTGGTTTCACTATTCATCAAAAATTGATGTTTTTCAGAAATATACAAAAAATTCACCCTAAGCTATATTTGATATTCCAAAATCCATAATGATTTATATTTTACAAAATTCAAAACATATATGATGCATTAATTAATTTAATAATTAATTCCCGCTGTCAAAACAAATAGCGTGTTTTTAAGAAACAATATCTTTTAAAAGATTGACACTAGTTTAAGTCCAATTTCAATGTGAAATTAATTCCAATGACCACCATTAGATTAAATGGTAAAAATATATTCTAAATACACATTAATCTAAATAAAAAATAAAATCTATCCATATAAATAAATCAGATTAAAAGGATTTTTTGAATTAAAATGCATCATTTTCAATAAAAATGATCTTTATCGGAAAAATAACAAAATTTTACACAAAGTAAATTTTGATTTCCATATTATAAAGAAGGATTTTATTTTGTAAAATACAACATATAAAATTGTCAAAAGTATATTTAAAAATGGTTCTCCATCAAAAGGTAGTTAATCGACCTTTTAAATAATATTAGAAGATTTATGCTTAAAATTGGATTCATTTACATTTTAAGCCTCCAGCATTTATTAGATAAAAGTAAAAATATTTGACAAACATATATAATAATTTTTAGTTAGTTCCATTCATTCCTGCCATTAAAACGGCTAGGCGTTAACTGCCTTTTAAAATAATATTATTTTATTATTATAGTGCAACGTATGATTTCAAAGAAACTCGTTGTTGCGTATTGGGTACACCCTCGAGCATAGAATTCCCTTTAATGTAATATTAATATTTTATTCAAAAATATGGATAAATATGAAAATTTCATATTCTTTTTTTACCTGGGGTGTTACATCCTTCCCCCCTTTTTGGGAATTGCGTCCTCGCAATTTTAAAATTGGGCATGGAAGCTTTATTGAAAATCCCACATCGGAACAAGAGTCAGTAAAATTATCACTTTAAAATAATGGGAGAGAAGTAAAAATGTCCCCCGAGTTAACCCATACTAGGATTCCAAGTATGAAAATATGGATATGGAGGAAAAAACAAAGGGCCATGTTTTGATGGAGAGTGATAGTAAAGATGTCTAGAAGAAAGTTAACAACAATAAAATCACAAACTTGTGATGGGTTAAACGGTATTTGATTCCCCAGTAAGAAATATTAACAGAAAACATTTTTTTAAGTTACTTTTCATTGAGAAATTTATTTACGAGCTTAACTAAAACATAAGGAAGCATACATAATTGTCATGTTGACTATCCACTTTTACTAGATTTATTACACGAACTCATATTTTCTCCAAAAGATGAGTATTTAGGTTGAATTGTTCACATTAATAGAGCTATAAACAACTTCTATAGAATCACCTATTCCACAAAAGAGAACTATATACATTCCATGTATTTAGACCTTATCCAAAACTAAAACCAAAAAGGCAAGTATGAGATCAGATAATACCCAAAAAGGATAATCCTTTATATAAAAAAAATATATTCTTAATCTCCAAAAATTTTCAAACAAAACCCAAGTTCAACAAAGACCATTCAATAAACATCTATCCATAAAATTCTAAAAAGTAAACCAAACTAAGATTGAAACCAAAAATGTATTAACCAGTAATTCCCTCTAATTCAAGGATTATATAAACACAAATGTTTCTTTATAACTATATCGAAAAAAGAACGGATAATTATTTCTTGAATAAAATTTTCGTATATCAAACATCAGGGTTACTATAAAAAGTCTTCTAATGTAACCCCATCATCAAAGGAGACTTAATACATATAAGAATTTCACCATCCTAAAATATACCATAACTCTTGAATCCCTTATATGATGACTTATTACCCATTCAACATTCTTCATTATCCATTAGCCATTCATTTTCTATTTATTCTGAAATACTTCTTTCCTACAAACAAAATCATGAATCATATCCTAAGATTCCAATAATTTGAAAACATATGTTAAGAAATAATCCATACCTTTCATTCTTCATTGTAAATTTCTTCATCCTAAATCGGAATGGCATTAGGTATTGTTAAATGAATATTTGTACGATATTGGTGACCCAATTCCCGAAACTTCTTCATTGGACATGTGTTTGCATAATGACCATGCACACCACATATAAAACATTCAATTGATCCTTCAGAAAGAACTTCATTCCCTTTCCTAGAGTCAACTAGAGGCTTCCTTTTTCCATGGCAGGTTCTTGCTTTATAACCTTCATTTCCACACCTATTGCATCTTTCTGTCCCTTTGAAACATTTTTCTTTGTGTTTCTTTGCACATATTTGACACATAGGTTTTTGAACATACTTACCTTTAAGATTATTACCTGAACTTCTGTATGGAATTGTTTTTCGCATGTACGATGCCTTATAAAAATCACTAAGGTTCAGGTCGTCAATCAGGAATCCAGATAGTTGGTTGAGGATAACCACAAGATTTCTCATTGCAGCTCCCATATCGTTCATTTGTTCTTTCATAAAACCATCACAGTTTTCATCAAATCCACTGTTACATTGGTGCCTTCTAGATCCAGCCATTTACTAAAACCAAAAAGGTCAGTGTGAGTATATCAGTAAAATCATAAAATAAAAAAAGGAAGATAACCACCAAGATATACTTATCCAATTTATCTCAAACTCATTCTAACTTTAAAAAAACGATGACTCCATCTAATATACTAACCATTGTGGTTGTACACAACTTTTCACTTTTTCTTAAACAACACTCTAACCTATATAGTTATCTAAACCGACATCTGATACCAACTATAAGGCCCGACCTTAATCCTTACTTAATCTTGAGTTATTGCAAGATTACACATTGAGGATCTTTTCAGGTTTAGAGTTTTAGAGAATTAGATCATAAAACTTGCATTACATTCAACATTTAAACAAAGTGGTTACATAAAAGATAGTATTCATTTTCCCATCAACGGAAACATATTTAAAATAAAACATGGATTCTTTCTTGAAACATCCTTGACATTATCATCATATCATGTACCAATCCCTTAACCTGTGAAAACATTTCAAAAACGTGGGATGAGCATAAAAAGATCAGTAAGGGTTATAAAAAGTATGGAAAGGAAATATGAGTACATATATACATAAGAATGAATTCACACTTTACCCATAAAACATAAGAACTTTAACATACCTCATAAAATCATGAATAAGTCATAGAAATCAGAAGACATAAAGATAACTTGAGGCATTCAAAAAATTCTTACGTAGGGAGTAACCCTCTTGGTTACGTTTGGAATACCCATCATAGTATATTCCTTAAATCTCTTTGGAGAAACCTTAACCTTTAACTCCTTCGCATTACCCAATGCATTGGAGAGCTATATCGGGCTCACCCGCCATTAGTTTATCACGGAACCAGCCGTATTCATAACAATGCCCAAGAACCATAACATAATCATAGCACATAACATAAGTATAAAGGAAAGATAATATTCCCACATTGCAATTACATTATAAGATTTTAAGATATTGAAATAATGAATCCATTCTAAAAACCATTTTCAAAACCATTTAAAACATTTAATAAAGAGATTTTTAAATCAAAGTATCCCATACCACATTGAATATTTTAACATTTTAAAACATTAATATCTATATAAATAAATCCTTAAAACCATTTTGAAAACATGGATATTAATGAGAGATATTTATAAAATTAAATCATTAAAACATTTAAAACGATATTTTAGTTCAAGGGTTTTTAAAAAAATGAGAGACAATTGAATACAATACTTTAGGAATAACATTTAATCAAAACCTTATAATATCATGAGAATAAAGGGATTCATGATATAATATTCCAAATTACAGTATATACACCATATAAGAGTGAATTTGTGCATAACAACAACGAAGTCCCAATGGAAATTTAAATTGAGATGAAATCCATTATAAAGATGGTATCCTTAAATTAAGGATATATCAATCTCATAATTATGTGAGAAAAATATAAATACACCCAATATAAGTGGATATTAATTGTAAAATAATCAAAGGTCATTCACACATATTAAAAGTATGACATATTCAATAACTACATGTTGAACCCAAAGAAATCGAAATTGGGTTAAGAAGTTCTATTGACATCCTAACGGCATCACATCAAATTTTAGAAAAAGGGTTGATGAGAGAGATAAAGGGTATCTCATCACTTGGACATACAATTTATGGAAATAAGGATATATAAGAACATATCCCCACATAAGAAGAAGAAAATTTAAAGACATAACAAAAGAAGTCTTTTAAAAAGAGGAGGGTGAAAGGTTCCCTTACCGATTTGGGTAACTTTCAAAACGTAATCCCCATTAAAGAAAAACTATACAACATTGATGTAAATACTAATAAAAAAAATTATGTTACACAATGAGTATAATATTGTAAAGTACATAAACCACTCAAAAAAAAAATATTGGCAAATGTAGCATGAAACTCATGAAAACACAAAGTGAGATAAAAAGCCCCTTACGAAATTTCGGCAGCTTAACGGCGCCAATTAAATCTTCCAAAATGGATTGATGAGAGAAAATAGGGTCTCTAATAATATTAACATAAAAATTATAGTAAGAGTAATATAAAATAACATCCCAATCATTAGAAAAATGAGCTTAAAAGAAATGACATAAAAGAGTGTACTTAAAAAGAAAGAGAGGGGTAGGATCCCTTACCTCGGGTCCGACATAACTCAATCATTCTTTAACCTCCTGAATAATAAACTTGAGTTAATTTCTACTTGCTTATGAAACTTTTACAAGTTCATTATTCCTTTTATATCTCTTACTACCATGTTATTAACACTATGTAATATTTAATTGTTAATAATGGTCGTTTTGTAGATCATTGCTACTTGAGTCAAAAATCAACTCTTTATAATTACAATTTGTTCATGTAGTAAAATATATATTATATCCATAATTATATTCATTATTTAGATATCATATATATCATATATATCCATTATATACATGCATTTATAATATTACATAACATTCAGAGGTAAGAAATGAAATGCACTGTTCATGGAGATGGTAAGTCGTACGTACGCATGAATGCTATTCCATTTCTATTTCTTATTTAATGGAATTAAAACATAATGATAAATAATATTAATATAATTACATTATGGTATCATATATAATATGATTAAATTTATCCTTTATATTTACCACATATGGTGTTAACGAATCAAATCATTTGAGGGGGTGGTAGTCCGCACTTCCTAAAATGAAGATATCACATTTACCCATAATGGAAACCATAAAGGTATGCCACAAATGAAAAATATAGAATCTTAAGTAAAAAATAATCATATTATATATCATATATAAATATAGTGTTATCGTAATGGCCACCTTTGAAGGTGTTAGAATAATATTGAACAATCATCGTTTCGTGAGGCAGAAATTCGCCATCCACTGAAACAGTATGCTCTTTAACCATTAGATAAAGGTGTGTGTAAGTGTAGCTCGAATGATTCTTATAACAATATCCTATTATATTTAAGATACTTTTGTTGTTACAAAATAAAAAAATAAAAAGAGTTTAGGGGGTTGGAGAAGCAAAATAAAACAAAAGAACACAACTGAAGACATTACCGTAAAATCGGGTATCTCTTTTTGATATGAGCACAAAGGCTTTCTTGGGAAGACTTCTACCCAAAGTGAGGCTTCTAGGAGTAATAAAAGGATGTGGAGAGAGAAATGGAGTAGGGTTTGGCCGAGACAAAGGCTTTAGATGTCTGGGTAAGGTGGTAGAGGTGGGGGCCTTTTATAAGAGGAGAGGAGGGGCACTCTTGGAAATTTACAAAAGGATACTTTATTATAAAATGATTTTCAGATTTAAAATGTCCCAAAATTAAATATTTCGAGGATAAGGTGATAAGGGTTCGAAATTAACCCATAAAATAGGTTTTTGACAAGTTGAGGTCTTAGATTTTACATTTTATTTTCATTTTATTTAAATCGTTAAATAATGTGGTAATCACTGCATCATCAAGGTTTCATAAATAATTTCAATTATTTAATTTCTGAAAATTAAAAAAAAACTATGATATAGGAAATCTTATTGGATTTCTAATGAATATTCATAGTAAAACATGTGACCTATATAACCCCATTTATAAATTGTTTTAGTAAAACAACTCATGATTGTGTCATTTTTACTTTTACTTTAAATAAAAGGCATTAATGTCTTTATCTTACCCAAGTGGCACCATGGGATCCCAAAAATCAACCCATGGGTTGTCCTGGTCGTCCATGACACATCCAATAAGGGTAGGACATGTGTCTAGGTCATTTCATATTATTAAAATATTATTTTTACCTTAAATTACAATAATTACCTCTAATCGCGATTAAAAACTTAAAAGTTACTATTCACCAAAAAATTATTTTAATCCCATTGAACCAAGTTTTACATCCTAATTAAAACCATGTATGTCGTATTTTTGAAATTCAAATCACAGAAGTGGAAAAGTTTTATTTAAACGAAAAAATCAGTTTTTAAACTACCACTTAGTGGTTTCACTATTCATCAAAAATTGAAGTTTTTCAGAAAAATACCAAAAATTCACCCTAAGCTATATTTGCTATTCCGAATTCAACAATGATGTCTATTTTAAAAAATTCAAAACATATATTTTTCATTAAATAATTTAATACTTAATTCCCGCTGTCAAAACAAATAGCGCGTTTTTAAGAAACAATATCTATTAAAAGATTAACACTAGTTTAAGTCCAATTTCAAAGTGAAATTTATTCCAATGAAAAACATTACATTAGATGGTAAAAATATATTCTAAATACACATTAATATAAATTATAAATATAATCTATCCATATTAATAAATCAAATTAAAAAGAGATTTTGAATTAAAATGCATCATTTTCAATAAAAATGATCTTTATCGAAAAAATAACAAAATTTTTCACAAAGTAAATTTTGATGACCAGATTCAAAAGAAGGATTTTATTTTGTAAAATAAAACATCTAAAATTATCAAAAGTATATTTAAAAATGGTTCTCCATCCAAAGGCGGTTAATAGACCTTTTAAATAAAATTATAAGATTTATGCTTAAAATTGGATTCATTTGCATTTTAAGCCTCCAAAATTTATTGGATAAAAGTAGAAATATTTGAAAAACATATATAATCATTTTATATTTAGTTCCGTTCATTCCTGACATTACAATGGCTAGGTGTTAACTACCTTTTAAAATAATATTATTTTATTATTATAGTGCAACGTAAGATTTCAATGAAACTCGTTGTTGCGTATTGGGTACGCCCTCGAGCATAGCATTCCATTTAAAGTAATATTAATATTTTATTCAAAAATATGGATAAATATGAAAATGTCATATTCTTTATTTACCTAGGGTGTTACACTCAAGCCAGTCCTCTACTGCCTGAGGGTCAGGCTCACCTTGAAATCTGAGGGGTCTCTGTCTCTAACACTCGTGGAGTACGCTCAGCCTGTGATCCTCCTCCACTGGTACAACATGCGCTAAACACTACCCCACAAGTGGTGGAATAACTAGCATGCCACATGGTGGTAGAACTGGGGGATCTAGTTCCTGTATCGAAGCTTTGTCACTGAGGGGGTCATCCTCATGATCAAGCTGCTGGATCCTAGTGGGTACGCGTCATGGAGGAATCCTGTTTAAGAAACAATATGTATCACAGTCAGTGAGTATATCTGGAGAGCTGACTCAAGAAGGACATGAAAACCACAAATCATTCCTATATGATGCATGTACCATTTTTTCCCCATGCAACTAGTGTTTTCATGTTCCGAGTCGAAAAGCAAGTTATCAAAGTCATGGTGTATGGATACGTTGGCCGCTGCACCAACACTAGGGTCCCTGGCCTGAGAACTGAACTTGAAACAGTTAATACTGTTGCCCCAAACCAACTCATAGACTCTCGGTCTTAATGTAGAACTGACCACCTCTGATACCACTCTATCACGACCCGTCCCGGTGGGGCCCGAGCCGTAACTCCCCAAGCTCGCCTCCAATAAGCTAGGGGCTAGTGACTAGCACCGAGTAGGCATGCTACTAACATGGGAGGCATTGCCAATAAACCTGTACACACGCACACACATCTCCAAACCCACAAAGCTGAAAGGTAAAACTACTAAAAGGAAAATATTTATGCATACACTAAAACCTAACCTACAGAGTATGACAAGAAAGTAAAGTACAGTAAAGTAAAACCCTGGGCCAAAAGTTCAAGCCCACCAAAAGAAAGTCTACAATAAATCCCAACTTGTAGAGAAAGGTACTGGGACGGAAACCCATCACCGAAGGGACACAACTCAGCCTGTCTAATCTCACTGAACACTGTTCGGTCCTGGTCCACCTAGAATCATGTCAAAGTCTCGCTTGTCTGCACAAGACACGACATGTGCGGGTAAATCCCGTGCATGGGTGAGTATAACAATACCCAGTAGGACACCCCAAAAACCACAGAGGAAATACCACAAAAGAAAAATATTACAAAGAATGGTACAATAAATTCTACATAGTATATGTCTACGGAACATATAACAAGAATATCCAGATATACCCATACACAAACGACCATCGCGATACCGCCACTAGGATCCAGCTCGAATATATCACTAAGCTTACCATCGGGAGAACACACTCCTAGGTCTGGAGAGGGAGATACAAAGTACTCGTTCTGGGAGAACACACTCCACAAGTACCTTGAGAACAAGACGCTCAGATGAGGATCACATCCATGTCATGGGGTGATTCTGACAACTCAGTCTGAGCTAATTCGCTAGGCAGAGGATCGACACCCGGGTAAGGTAGGTCACGTCGATACCAAGAACTCTACCTAGGGTATCAGGAATGAATAGAGTATCCAACTCTAAGTCTCATAGAGGGGATTCCAACAACTCTATTTGGGAAGTTCTGCTGAAGGGATCATACTGCATGAATGAGTTGATTCTAGAACCTTCAGGGGATTACCAAGGGTACGAACCCTAAGAACTAGTCCAAGTCACAGAAGGAAAGTGGCTAAAGCCATGAAGAAAAAGTTACATGCCGTGTAGTATGGTAACACGCTGTGTTCCTTGACCCCGGGTGCTGCCCGTGTACACGGCTCGTGTCCTTCGTTCAAGCCATGCAAAACCAAACTACACGGCGTGTAATAAAGTACACGCCGTGTGCCTTGACATCGGATACTGCCCGTGTAAATGGCCCATGTCCCTCATCATGTCGGATAAAAAGAAACTAAACGACGTGTAGAAGAAAACACATGCCGTGTTCGAGCACCTGGGGTTGCTCCGTGTACGCTGGCCATGTGCCCGTACATGGTCTCTGCCCGTGTCCCTGTCGCCTGCCCGTGTACCAGTACACGGGGTATCCTGTGTATCTGGATGGGTCTGGATGGGGAGGGGTATACACGGCCTCTACGTGGCCGTGTACCCTACATGTGTCCGTGTACTCCCAGAGTACATGACGGGTTACCCTACCGACGAACACACAACGTGTATCCAAACTACACGTTGTGTATTCAGGACGTTTCCAGAATCGTTGTTCTTCCTCCGCGCGCCTCGGTTGATCCTAAGGATCTTCGTTTTCTCATCCGTTCATCCCGAAACATCAGATACCAGGTCACCTTATCTCCTTGTAGACTAATCCGTGTGTTTCGGCCCTTCAAACAGCTCAAAAATCTGATTCCGGCCATCCGAGCGGAAATCATCCGAAGAACGATTTCTTCCGATCCGCTTCGATCTGTCCGCCGAAACCGTCGTCGCACCTCTGTAAGACCGTTGCGGTGTTGATCCTTCAATTTGGGATCGTTGCATCGCAGAACGTACGCGCAACGAACCGTTGTTCATCGCCCCGCGAAGAACGCAAATAACGCTCACGAAGAATGTGAGAATTTGGGGGAAGAACACACAAAAAATCGAGAGGGACGAACCTCGATCGATGTCCGTGTAGATCTTGGTCCATCACCATTAGAAGGTTGAACAAAACCAAAATAAAAAAAGAATCACATCCCCAAAATTCCAGCAAAATCACATCCGCAAGAACGATCGATCCGTGGTCTAATCTATTCATGGATTAGTCCATGTTCGACGTGGAAATCAAAAACGGGGACTGGAAAATCAAATCAACATCCTACCTGGATTTTCTGTGTTTGCCGGAGAAGATCCGCTCGCCGCGTCGTCGTCGCCGTCGAAATCCGTCAAGAACGTCGCCGCCACCGTGTTGGGGGTTTCCTCCAGAGCCGCCAAGGGTATTCAGGGTTATGGGGTTTGTAACCCTGGACCCTGGCGTAAGCCTCTTTTCAAAGAGGATAAAGATATAATATTTTTTTAAATGATCTTATTGAAGGAATAAAATATTTTTGTTAAATATTTTATTACTGTTGCGTCCAAAAACCAGGTTTCACCACCAAACTTTGCCGGCCGAAGTTAGGCCTTTCCTAAGGTAAAATCACTGTTCTGAACGAAACGATGCCCTCAAATTTCTGATCTGAGCCCCCGTTCTGGAGTTCTTCCACTTTTTCAGGAAAACTGCATGCACGCATAATTTAATTTTTAAATTAAATTCATACATTTGTTATGGGCTAACCGGGCCTCGGAACTATATGTCGTCTCAGAGTCTGGTCTCGAAATAATTCACATATAATATTACATGGAAAAATCCAGGACATTACAACAACTTCTCCTAAAGAATATATCTCCCAAAATTTGGATCCAGTTTGTCACACATATCTTAGAATCACCCCATGGTCTCTTCTTATAGGTTGTTAAAAATTTAATTTCTTATTGTCTGTCAATTTTTAAAACTAGTTTGGCATGTATTTTGAATGTTATGAATTTATTATTGAGTGTGTCTTTTTCTGGCCGATATTTCCAAGAATCTTCTTTCAATTTATTTTATTCATTTTCCATATTAATGGTATAATAAATCTATGAAATTAATTCATAAATGAGACTAACTATACTCATTAAATTTCAGGTGATATATATTCAATAAAATGTGTTTATCCCATGTTATGATTCCATTACAGAGGTGGGGTCCACACTGTCTCCCTAGAATGTTTTCCAACTTCATGGATTTATTTTAGTCCTCTAGATGTTTGAATAATCTTTTGTTTCTGAAGATAAATTTAAATTAAATAAATCATTTCATATAAAAAATAACTCAAATTAGATTAATAATTTAAAATTTATTCCCAAAATACCTTTGTGACTAATATCTGTTAAATTTCCAGAATTAATAAATTTTCACAATTTTGCTCAAAACACACTACCAATAAAAAAATGATACAATAAGATCATATTGATAAATTGGTTTTGATTACATCATTGAAATACATATAAAAAATGATGAAAATGTTGGCTGTATCAATTCCCCCACAACTAAACCAGGCTTGTCCTCAAGAATAAAATCTCAACATTGAAAATATGTGGTCTCAAATGTTATCAATATTCAAATTTAAATGAAATATAATAAAAATATTATCAATATCAAATCAAAATTTCAAGATATATATAAAATATTTATTATATTTCCAATTTTTAAATGAAACTATCAATTTATGTATTATAGTTTTCCCATTTGGGAAATGATGGAACTTATTCTTTAATTCATTCAAGATCCTTGATTCATTATTGTCAAACATAGCAAGTCATGATTTATGCCACTTTGGATTATTCTCTATAATCAATCATTATAAAATTTATGTATATTTATGATCATATCATGAGAACATGCTTTTTATCCATAATCTTTTAAAAGAACAGCTTTTATCACTTTGTAAAGACAAAAGAACATAAAATAATGAAGACTTGTAATTAAGGTTCTAATGACTCTAAGTCTTATGGTTCATTGGATTTTATGTTTAAAAATAAATCTCAAGGATGAGGTTTAACTCATAAATAATAAATCATTATATTAAAAGTATTTTTTTATTGAAATTGCGCCTTCAAATTATATCAACTCGACACTTTCCCTAATAATCAAAGTAAAGATCACTATTTTTTAGCATAATGAATTATCTATGCCCTTTATTGAATATTTTTTATTCATTATTTTTTATTCAAATAAACTATTTAATTTTATTAATTTTTAGAATGTTATTATTTAGAAATAAATCCCATAAACCACTTAACCATGCATGATATAAATCATTGGTATAGTGATGGTGATTTTTGGATTACCTAAATCAAAACCCATTTTCTCATTTTATGGTTATGTTTTTCATTTTTAATTTTTTATATTTAATAGGGGAAAAACAATAGATTATAGTTAATGATTCCAAAAACCATTAAAATTCCTATAATAAGCACCTCCACAATTCTTTCTTACATTGTAAAAAATCCTATTTTCAATGATTCAATTTACTCCCACACTTAAACATTAAAATATCATACAAATACTATGATTAGGGTAGGAATAGATAGAAATAGATTGAAACATGTCTCATCCTTAAAAATGTCATTCATTGTCTCTATGAGATATACAAGGACTAATGGAAAGGTGGTATTTTAAATAAAAGGGATTTTCAAAAGTTGCCTCAATCATAATAATTGTGGTTTTTCTATAATAGTAACTTTGTTAATTTCAAATTCATGTTCTAGAAGGTAACATGTCTTAAGAACACTTTAGAAATATGCACAAGATAAAATAGAAAGTACTTTTTCTATAAATCCTCCTTGGAATGGGACTTATGAATTTGGACAATCAATCAAGGAATGATTATTAATAACCAATCAATTCACATGAATTTAAAAAAAATCACAAAATATTGTTGTGCAATTCCAATTACATGAATCAATTAATTCCTTCAAATCATGAGTCCTTATTTTAATATCCATGATTAATTTTAAAATTTTAATTCTCTATTTTATTTATTTAATCGTATCAATATTGAAATATAAAACATGGCATCATAGGATTCATAAGAAACTCATGTCTCCTTGATTAGACAAGTAAGACTAGGCTGCATGCTGAACTACTTTCTAAGAATTAAATTTAAATCTAAATTCCTAGAAAGAATGGAAATATAAATCTTGGTATAGTCCCTTATGTGGGCCCTAAATTTTTATATCCACCATAGGGTAGTACCTGCGGTTATCAAAAGTCTGATGGTGGTTGGGGATTCTTTGACTTGAACCACCACATGTGAATTTTCCCAGCATCCATTTCTTTGTTAATGTTGTGGAGAATTCCATGTATAGAGTACACTAGACATCCCCCCTTCACAATGTTCAACATCTCCCATGGGAGGGGTGGGATGAAGTATGTAACCACCCCATCCTTCTTTTCTACTTGTGCAACATCCTCTTCAAATTCTAGTGGTTGATCAAGGTATACTGCATCAAAAGAATAATCAAATGGGAAGTCATAGTGTAATTATATTTCAATAGAATTAAAACATGAAGTATTAATATAAAATTCTTCCTCATAAATGTAATAATATTTTGTATTGGTGTCCTTATGAAAGTACACTTAGATATCCTTATAACCTTCCTTAAAAAAATATTTTCCATTTCTAAGGAGCAACATATATTCCCCAACTAGTGAAGGTCAAATTTCTTCATCATCTTATAAGGAAAAGAGAGCATTGAAACAATCTAAAAATTTTAAACTATAAAAAGTGATACTAAAATTCAATTTAATGAAATAAGAAAATATAGAGTTTAATAAAGGATCATCTCCCTGAGTTGGTTATAGTTCAATCACTTCTTCCATGATATGTGCTTCTTGAAGATAGATTTTAGTTGATGGATGTAGGGACTTGAGATCCCCCATCCTATATTCTAATTACACCACATGGGTGGTCTATTACTCTTCCATCGCTAGGATGACATGAAATGGTATTAGGTCTTCTACTTTATAGGGATAATAGGGATCATTTTGTACCTTTTACTCATTCTAAAATTCCTCTAGATCTTCTTGACCTCCCACACGTAGCTTCGAAGGCAAGTATTCCTCATCATGGATCCACTCTAGATTGTAAATTTTATCTTGGTTCTAGTTCCTCATATGGTTGTGTTGTGTATACTCCTCATGCTAGGCCTCAAATTCATGGATTTACATTGAAAATTATAGGAAACAAGTTGCACTTCTTCCTTCATCCCATCATGTTCTTACTCTGGTTCTTGATGCAACTCCAACTGTTTCTCCTGAGTTGTGTGGAATTATTCAATTATCTATTCCATTTTTATCTCATGGACTCGTATTTCTCCTTCAAGTTCTTCCATATGAGATTTTTTAATTTCTTCTTCTTATTCCACCTGAGAGTAGTTAGTCCATGCATAATAATAACAATTTGAATACAACATGGACAAAATGTGTTTTTTTAAATTTATTATATTTTTGTGTTTTTATGAAAAATGAAATGTGAAAGTGTTTTCCATCCTTAAAAACAGATCCAAATTGAAGCACGTGGATTTTTCATGAATCCCTGGTCAATATTTAATTTACCTATGCATGCAATATAGTGCACTCACAAAGTCGGTCTGATGGAGGCACCTCACACAACACCAAATTTCTATTGTCACTATTTATGTTTTAACTAATATATTAATAAATAATATGAAGATTACGAATTAAAATATGGATGAAATATTAATATATATATATATATATATATAATATAATACAATGTGGACAAAATGAATGCATATGGGATGACGTCAGACAGAAAAGAGATCCTCCAAGGAGATTACCTAGAGTGAACCTTCATCATATTATTAGTTTTAAATTTACATAATAATAAATATCCATCACATGTGTGAATATAATATACTACATAGGATTTTGAATATATATTTCACTCAATGTTTGATGAGATACCAAACATCCACCTCCTTGATTGAGGGAAAATATTGCATAAGAAAAATTCAAGCCTCGGGTCACAAGTGGACACACAAAGTCACCCTACCCTCTAATACCCCCTCGACCTAACTACAAGAAAATAAAAAATATAAAAAATTAAATATAAATGACTTCGCTATAATGATGGATTGATTTCCTAGGAACTTCTTTGGCTTAGTTACACATGATCATGTGTATTAAAGATCACAATTGAGAAGAATGGGTAGAATGAGGATGAAAGAGAATAAAATGAAATAAAAAAAATAATGTTTGTGTGTGGAAGAAGACAATAAAATAAATACCATTCATGAATTATTTTTTATTTAAAGTAAACAATATTAAAATTACATTTCAAATAAAAAAAATGTTAAAATAATAAAAAGAAAAATAAATGAAGGAAAAAATTGGTGCAGTAGCTTTCCCTCTAGAATCTATCTCATAGAATTTCGATCTTGTTTGGAACACCATATCATCTAATCACACCAATGTCCCTTATTATAGGATGTTAAAAATTGAATTTATTATTTCTATCCAAATTTTACTTTAATTGAAAATGTATTCTGAGGGTTATCTAATTATTATTGAGTGTGAATTTTTATTGTCATGATTTTCATGAATCTTCTTTCAATGTATTTAATTAAATTGGACTATTAATGGTTTAAAAAATCCATGAAATTAATTGGTGAAACCAGAATATCTACCCTTGTTTAATTACAGGTGGAATAACTTCAATTGGAGGTGTGTATCTGGAGTTATGCTTCTGTTATGGAGGTGTGGTCCACATTGTTTGCCCGAAATGTTCTCTAGCTTCATGGATTTTTTAGGGCCTCTAGATATTCGAAATAGATTTTTGTCCTGAATAAAAATTTAATGAAAAATAAATCTGGGAATCCAAAAACTAAATCAAATAGGATTAATAATTTAAAATTTATCCCCAAAATACCCCTATGATTAAAATATGATAAATTTCCAAAATAAAAAATTTTCAGAATTTTTCTCAAAACACACTATAAATCAAAAAATTGATGCAATAATCTCATATTTATTAATTGATTTGGATTAAATCATTGAAATAAATATAAAAAAAGATGAAAATATTGGCTCTATTAGTAACCCTCTGATAACCAACTTTACATATACAATGAGTACACGCCTAGGAGGCCAGGTGACATCATATGTCATGTGAACTATACCACATTCCATGTATGCCCGACCAGATGAATTGGGCATAATATAGAGTAAAATACAAGAAAAATGTGTGGCCCCTCATTCTGTGTGTGGTGGAATACATTCCATATACTTGGGTATGTATATGGGCACTAGAAGTCTACACATTGAGTTCTACACTAGAAACCTAACAATCCTAAGGGAAATGCCTTGTATTACGGAAAAGTGAATTTCATGTGAGTGCATTACCTGGGAAGTTGTAGTATTAGTGAGAAATACCATTTACCCATTGGGACATGTTGATTACTCCTTTTAGGACTATTTTCATTCCTCCTTTTATTTAGTTCATCTTCATGGTGAGCTTCTATGAGCTTTCTGGGACTAGTATCAGTTGAGTGTGTTCCCTTGGTCTATTCCTAAGATCGTTTGGTGTGAAATCACATTCCCATCATAGATGTTGACCCCACTATAGATTCATGGTTATTGTTGTAATTTAGAGAGATACCTAATTTTTTAGTAAGTGGTATTAGTATGCTTTGACATATATCTCTGTGGCATAGAGGATGTATCACTCCGAGAGGCCCGATGCAATCCTCATGTCCTTCGTATTTTCTTAGGTGGGGTTTCATGGAATTAGCATGAATGATATTTTCAAAAGTATTAATCCCCTATCTTGGAGGATGTTTATGGTAGATTTTGGTGTCCCCCAGTAAGAATTAGTTATTGACCACTATCTATGTATCGAGATATGATCTTTTTGATGGGCTATTAGTTTGATGGAGTCTGTATCTTGATTAAACCCAATTTTTTTCTAGTGCAATTCTTCATGGCTGGGCCTGATGTGTGTTTTATCTTATATTTATTGCATCTATGATGGAGTGGATGATCCAACGACTTAGTGATTTCGGATAGAGTTATATCTAACATAAGAGTGCCATCTCGGATGACATGGATAATGGAGGAATATATCATATATGAACACAACCTTGAAACCTTGTAGTGGATCTATGAGTAGAAGTGTTTGAGAACATCATGAATTATAGTCTTTTATGATTATATCTGGTTGTTTTATTATATGTCACATATTATTATTGACATGTCCTATGATGAGATTAATACTCATGATACTTTATAGTTTGTTATTTCAGGGATTCCTATTGGTTATTGTTATACTCACTGCTACACAGGCTCTATATGTACATGTCATGTCTTATACAGACTAAAAATCTTTTATGTAGTCCTTTGAGGACTAGAATCCAATGGATATTAGTTGGTCTATATAGAATGATATGTATACTAGGGTTTGATTTGAAAACAGTTCTCTTCTAAGCAGGTCATACATTATTTTCTAGTTTTGGGTGGGATTATATATTTCCCCTTTTTTATTCTATCCAATAATTTGTGTCAAAAATTTATTACAAGATTATAGATGTATTCATGCATTTTTATTTGTTGAATTTACATTTCATCATTTGTATGGGCTTAGAGATAGGTTTGTGCATATAGGTACCTTAGGATAAGGCCTCCCATTTCTGTGATATGACATATTGGTGCTACTTTCCAACCATTGGAAAATTAGAGGAGAGATTGGGGTATTTATAGCTCAGATTAGGACGGTTTAGGTCATGAAAAAATGATGTCAGAGGTGGTTACCAAACTGGGTTGTTATGATATTTCCTGGGATTAAGACGTGAGTTTGGTATTTCTTTTTTCTTGATGTGAGAGTTGGTTTTAGAATTGAGGAAATAATGTAAAATAGTTTTCAGTTTGGATCTAGGGATAAAGTGTTTAGTGTTGGTGAAATGGATGATGCATCCATTCAACATGACCATGATAACCTATTTATTTTACTCACTACATATAGGCACTGGTTGGGTGGAAACATTTTTACATGTATCTCATAATAATGGGTTTTAATTTTAATGTAATTATTAAGTCATCTAATAAGATACACTCATTGAACATGGTATGCCTTTCCTTAATTAGGATATATTATTGACAAAAACAATTGATGTTTCCATAGAATGGTCATGATTTATACTCAATGAGTGATGAGGCCGCCATGTAGGGGCCTGGTCATGAGGAAGGTTTTCTTCTATGTGGATAGTGGTTAGAGCTTCTTCTCCTTGAGCAGCACAGAGACCCACCTCAAAGGGTTCTAGTGGATGTGGGTTTTCAAACTAAGGCTTAGATGGATATTTTGGTTCCTAATGATGATGCACAGTGTTTGATCAAGTATCATGATCTTATGAGGTAGGGATTACATTGGATGTAGGTTCAGCAAGACCTAACGATTACATGAATGCGACACAAGTTACGAAACATGATTTTTTGTAGGAGGCCTCAAGGATAGGTCAGTTCTATGAGGCGAAGAGATTTCTATGAATTTAATGATTGTAAATATTGAATGGTATTTTCCTACCTATTATTATACAATCAGATATATGGTCAGTGAACCGCATAGGAAGTGGTAACTACTAGAGCAAGGAAGTCTACGGGGCATCATGTGTGATAGAGAAGTTTGGGGAGTAGTATGTGGTACAAAGTGATGGCCTTTGATGCTGCCACCACCCCTCCCACGAAGAAAACTCCAGGAACAAGAAACCTATATTCAAAATCTCGGATAGATACAATCACTAGAGGCTCTTTACCTAGAGACTCTAGGAGATTTTCTTAGTATTCTTAGTGTTTTATACACTCTTGTTATAGTACTATTAGTCATAGGTATGAGCAACTATTTACCACCTTTGATTGAGTTATTTTCATGGGATACATGGTGTTCTGATAGAACTATGTGTTGGTAAGGTTTTTCAAGAATTTATACATATAAGTAATTGGGGAAATTTCCCCACCTTTAGTTGTTCTTGAGACATGACCCATAATTTTATTCGTGAGTTAATTCCACCCAATGTTGATAGTGTCAAGGTGTGGTGGATCAGTTTTTCAGAATGGTGTTTTTGAGTTTGATTGATGTACTATGGAGTTAGAGAAGTACATGGATATAGTAAACAAGTAAGAAAAGTAATGGATGAGTTCCATGATGTAGTAGGGGGTAGAGGTTTCAGGTGTGGTTCATGGTGTGATGTGTTTCTTCACTACCCCGATTGCAGTTTTCACATAGAGTTATGAGCCACTTTTCCAGGGTTGTATCCCCTGTTTGAGACCAAGTGATATGAGTGGTGAATTGTTTCTCAACCCTTGGACTAGATTCTTCCATAGAGAGGATCAATGACCTGATGTTCATATCGATGATGTGACATTAATCTATTAGGATAGAGAGAGAGCCTAACATGAAATATTTATATAGAAGTAGTGAGATCCTATGATGTTTTTCATCAGTATGGACTCATTCCATACCATATGAGCCTAGTTATTTTCCAACAGTGAGTATAGAGGTTATTTTATCTTGTTGGGATGGATTTTCTTTCATTGACAAGGTGTAATCCTCAGTAGAGAAGGATGGTCTCATGTGTATGATGTTATGATTTTATTCTTATTAGTTATCTATCATTTCATTTAGATAAGTAGATGTTTTGATATTTCATTTTCATATGATGGTTGTGGGTTATGAGTGCATGTATCTTGAGGATGTGTCGTGATTACCTTCCCATCAAGTGTTTGTTTTTAGCATGGACTTACCCTAGGGATGACCTGATATCTATGCTAGAATATCGGAAGACCCGGTATAACAATTAGAGTTGATGGTACGGTTATAGGAGTCTGTAGAGAAAGGAATCCATAAGGGCCAGTGTTTTTTCCTAGGCATCCATATGTTTATTCTCTCAATCAGAATATGATTACTTGACGTTTCTTGTAAATTAGAGTCTCCTGAACCCGATGACACATGGAAAATCACCACATGCCATCATTGTGTTCTTCCACTAGTGGGTTGGGTTGAATTGGTTCTTAGATTTTACCTTGTGATAGGTTATCAAAAACTATGGGTTTAGATTAAGATATATCAAATTCCCATTTACAAAGCTACTATAGATGTTTTTTAGATTGAGGTGAAAACCTTTGGTGAGATTTAGTAAAAAAATATAATCTTGAGACTTAAGGACGAGATCCTTACCCTTTCTTGGATCAGTTCATGACAATATTTTTTGATGAAATTCATGGGTGCTTGTCATTCGAGTTGGATCATTCAATGTGCCTATAGAAGGTACAATTTACCTCCAATTAATACCCCTTCTCTTATTTGAAGATCCATGGAAATACAACTCATGGATATCAATTGTGAGATTTTATTTGACTAGATATCCATAAGATATGCTTCTGGTGGATTCCTCGAAGGATGGAATCATGTCATCCTTTTTCTTAGGGAGGACATTGGTTTTAGTCACTATGTGAAAATAGGTTCGAAGGATGTTTTTTCCATAAACAGAACATCTTTTGGTGTTAAAGAAATACCAGGATCTCATGACCTTAGTTGGGAATCCAAGAGTTATTCAAAAAGTTTTTAATCTAAACTCTTAGTAACTCAAATATCTGTGGGTACTGACCAAGAGATCTTTGTAGTGAATTCGTGACCCTTGTGTATGCAAAAGATGGTTTGACTTCAGGGGGATAATTTAATGATCATTTCTAACCATGATGTTTACTTCATGACATGATTAGAAAGAGGAAGTTAATTGCCTTCGAGGGACCCATTTGTAGTGGAGCTCAATGTTTTACCATTTCCATCTAACTAGGTAAATGGACCACTTAGGTTCTAGTGAAAATGATTTATGTTTTCATGTTGGCATTGAGCCATAGTTGGAGAGATTCTCTACTATCAATGAAGTTTCTGTATCATAGTGATTACCAATCCATCATTGAAGTAGTGTTATTTCAAGGCCATGAAGGGGGGCATGTAGGAAACATTCATACTGGTCAGATCCAATCAATAATGCTATTTGGGTCATAGTTCTATTTCAATTGATGATTATAAAGGGTATAGTTCATCCATGAGAGGATGTGGACTCCTCGATAAATTTAGGGAGTTCTTTATAGAGTAATTATCTAGACCTATGGGGTTTGAGTGTTGTGTAATTTTATATAGGATGATAGGCTATATTCATTGTTCATAGGCCCATTATTTTCCTTCTGTTGTGTTGGGTTTTCAAGGTGGTGTACCTATTAACAAAGTGACCACAATAGTTTTGGTTTCAAGGAGTCATCCACTTATCGCAGCTAAGGTGGTATGTGCATGACTTGTTGTATAATGTCTAATTGGGTAAGATGAACCTTGATAGTGAAGATTTTTTTATGAATCCTATGGTGTTGAGAAATTGAAGATAAATATCCTTTATGGGAAAGTTGTTTCTTATTGTTCATGTTTGTTGAAAGAATGAGAAACCTTCATGGGAGATCGTGGGACTGACAGAACTAGTTGACATATTAGTATATCCACATTTTTTATATTAGTCTTTTAAATGATGTAAATACTTGAAGGTGGGAATAATATAATGTACCATTTTTCTCTATGAACAAATTCTTAATACTTCTTGAAATATTTCCAATGCGTGGTGTTGAGACAACACATGATTCTAAGGCTATATGTGTCTAGAATTGAGGTTTTAAAAAAATTAAATATATTAATTGCACACACAAACACACACAGGTTTCTTAAAAAAGTTTAATAACAGCATAACAGAGTCTCGGATTGGAAATATGAGACTTCCATTGAGTTAAAAATCTGAGTTTTACCCTATGTGTGTCATAATCTTGGCCAGGAGTGGGAATTCATGAAAAAGGCATCACTGGTGCAATGAATAAAATAAAATTTATATATTTATTTATTTTATTTCAGTGATGCAGTGAACAAGATTTTCCTCCAAAAATTTTCTCTTATAATCCATTTTAAGGGTTATCCACATAACCCTAATAATTTATAGGAGAGTACATAGAAGAGATAGAAGACATTGAGATCCTGGATCGATGATTAGAGTATTTTAAGGACCGCTAAAGATTGTGCACCTTATGGATCTCATCTATGTCAGTGATGTGTGCCCATTATTTTTCACTGATTAAAATAAGTTGTGGTAGGACATTAATTTTATATGGATTTATCCCTATTTAATTATTCCAATAAAGAACATGAATCAATAAAATAATGAATTGATTCATAGATCTTGCATATTACAGGTATGGGATAGATATTATCTAGGGTCTAGGATTTCTTATTCATTATGATAGATCTCTTCTTTCTTCATTATAATATAAATGAATCAATGCCAATATGATTATTGTCTAAGGTCCCTTCCCTAAATTTTCTATTTTTTTCATTTCATTCACCATTGTTTGTTCATCTCGAGTAATTCCTTTGGCATGTGGTTTAAAAAATTCCCAATAAACAATCATTGTGCATCTATTTCCTCATTCAATAGACTCATATTATAGATATGGATTTAGATTAGTGATGATATTTAGAAACTATGATAGATCAGGAGACCACGACCATGGCTTGGTCATTCGCCACTGATGAGGTGAGATGGTGGTGGTTCCGAGGAACTAGATTGGGAGGTTTGTTCAACATTAGATCCACAAAAACATGCACATTCCACGGTGGAAATGAAGGGTTTGGGTCAAAAAGTAAGACACATGAATAATGTTGTATATTCTATGAAAAACCCGACTACATGATGTTTAGTCATATTAACACATGTTGTGTAGTCCATTTTTATGAGGTGTTAGGGTTTTGGCATAGATATAATTATCACATGTCGTGTGACTCAAGTTACACACCATGTGACCCTTAGTTGACCAGCTTAGCATATTCATGGAGTATATTCCCAGGAGATTGAGCGGAGTTACATACCATGATGTCCATGTCACATATTGTGTATTCCCTAGTATATGGATTCATGTGTATGTTTTTACACACCATGTAGAATATGTGGCCCCACATGTCATGTCTGGTAGGCCAAACACCATATACTTGGGAATGTACATGGGAATGGGTAGGTTACATGATGAGTTCTATCCTAGACACATACATGCTATGTACCTGAGGGACACTCATTGTATTGTGTAAAAGTTCATTCAATATGATAACAAGACACATTTAGTGCTAGGATTAGTGAGACACATCGTGTACCCATAGGGAAATTACATTTAATTATTTGATGATTAGTTTGATTACTTCCTCTATTTAGTTTAGCTTTGTGGTGATATTATGTAATATTACTTAGAATAGTATCTGTTGAGTGTGTTCCCTTTTCCCATTAATATTAGGGTTCTGTGGAATATCATTTTCCCATCATAGAGGATAAGATCGATTCATCTTCCCGGTGATTTGTTATGTTCTTGAGTGAGTTTTCTCAGTCCACTTTGACATACCTCTCAGTGGAATAGTGTCTTCATCCCTCTGAGAGTCTTGGAGTGATCCTCATGTCCTTAGTGTTTCCATAGGAGGGGTTTTTTGTATATTTCATGACCAATATGTACATAAGAATCGATCCAAAAAATTTAAGTATGTTTCTAGTAGGGATTGGTGTCCCCCAGGTTAGCTCAAATTATTTAACCCCTATATGTGTGTCATGATATGATCTTTTTGATAATGTATTAGTCCGATGTAGTGTGTATCTCAGACGAAACCTATCATTTTCATATCTGATTCTTCTTGGATAGACATGATGGGAATGTTCTATCGAATTTATTCCATTTGGGATTATAAGGACATGCCATTGACTTAGAGATTCCTGATAGAGTGATATCTCTTAGATGAGTTGCATCATAGATAGTGGGGCTTGTGGAGTTAAATCTACTAGATGGGTGTTACCTTGAAACCTCATAACAAGCTTATAGCTAATAGTTGTTGAGACATTTGATACATGTAATGTTTAATGAGTATAACTATATGATTTATTATATGTCTCATATTACAATTAACATTCCTTATAATGATCTAACAACTATTGATGCTTTATTCTTATAGACTTTAGGGTTTTCTACTGGGTATTGGTATACTCACCCCTATAAAATAACTAACATCACATGTCATGTCTTATACAGATGGTGCATGTTTTATTGATTCCTTGATAGAATAGGAGTAGGTTGACCCTAGTCAGGATAAACATACTGAGATGTATTGTAGTGTTTTATTTGATATCAATCCCCTCCTGAGTAGGTCGAACATTATTTACCAATATCAGATGGGTTGGTTTATTGCCACTTTTTTATGATTTCCATTAGTTTATTTCATACTCTGACTATGAAATTATTGATGTATGCATGAATTTTTATTGGTTATTTTTTAAATTTCAACATTTTTATAGTACATGATATGTGGTTGTTAATGAAGGTACCTTAGTACAATTCCTTCCAAGTGTGTGATATACCTTAATAGAACTAGTTTCGATCCATTGGCCTATTTGAGGTGGGATTGGAATAGTTTGCAGCTCAAATCCTGGTAGTTCGGGTCATGAAAATAATACATATATACCATTGGTGATAGATAAGGTAAGGATAACTAAAGAAATATACATTATAATCCAGTTAGGGTGTGTATCCTGGAGAAAATATTTTTGATCCTTATCAACCATGAAGGAATACAGGATTAAAATATATGTTATTATTTCCTTGAGATATAGGGTCCTCATTATCATAGAGACACATGATTGATAGGTCTCTAAGGATATATAGTAGGGATATGAATACCAATGGTAAGATCTTATTTAGGATATGAGATTAACATTATAAAAGGGATGCATGATTTTGAGGGCCACATAAATATAGAATGCGACCTAGTCATGGTAGTAGTACCACCGAGATAAGGAGCTAAGTGAAGAAGGATTTTTAGGGGATAAAAACTAGGATTAATTATTCCACTAAGTTTCTGAAATTACTTAGTTAATTAATGATATATTTTTCCATATTTGGTGACTTGATCTGCTACTTAGCCAAGGGTATTCTGTATAGGCCAGGTGATGCTATATTTTGTTGAAAGAAGCTCGGTGTAAGAGCTATTATACCGTATTTCTTTAATATCTTTATCATAGGGTTGAATCAACACAGTCTATATTCAATCTTTGGAAAATTGGTCTTTTATACTGGTTTTATGTATGAATCCCTCAAATTACTCAAGTAACCCCATTTTCCTTCTCTTACACATAGTTTTTTTATTTAGAATCAATATGTTGGATTGAATTAAATATGAGAGAGATCATGATGTTCATTCTCCTAATTTTTGTTTTAGTCTATCTATTTATCCTTAATCGGAATTAAAAGGCATATTATTTATAGGTAATTCAAACACGGGTGCCTAAACTTAAGGAAAAATAGTCACGAGTTCCCATATTTGTGGAGGTATTAAGTGGCATGTAGCCTATATAGGGGCATTGGCAAGCCAATTCATCCTAGATTTTGTTTCCTACATTTCCTTGATTCAAGTATATAAATTATTTGATAGTGTAGAATGAATTATACTTTGGATTATAGTAAATGGGTTCCAAAACATTAATAAGGCATGAAGGTGAATGACATTGATTAGGGTAATTACTCAACCATGCGAAGAACTTTCACCATGGTGAGCACTAATATCCCAAAATTTTGGTGAAATCCTTTATAAAATTCAATCTCTAAATGGACATAATTTTTAAAATAGGTGACTATATTGGTTCTATAATATATAAAATAAAATCTAATAAGATGACTGAACCCACCTCCAATATTCATATTATAGACCAGGTTTCCCATTACAAAATACATTTGGAATGTTGGAGTTGGTTACCGAGAATCAACTATGTATAATTTAGATTACTTATATGTTCAAAGACCTAAAAAGTAATAAATACATTATCAAATATTTATTGTAATTCTATAGAAGTTTAATGGGATAATTTCCTAGAGTATTCATCTCTTTGAAGGTTTATATTAGTTCTCTGTTATGATGATAACCTTAATGTGATAACATGGTGATCTTAATATCATGTCTTATGGTCAAGTTAACATTATATTATAGGAAACATTGTATGTTTAATATTAGGTTATTGTACTCATCAGTGGATGAGGCTTCATCCTTTTGATCACATACTAAGTAATATCTATGATGGGAGATTATGAGTAAAAACCTACCGGTAATAATTCATTATGATTACGTGTCATTAGATATCCCTATCCATGAATGTGTGTAATGATCCATAGATTTTATGAATATTATTAATGTATATCACGAGTCATTCACTTTATTTTATTAATTATTATCATGTTGAAATATACTCACATTGAAGTAGGATGCATTGCGTGCTTCATAAATAATATACAATCATAAATATACCCAGAAAATAATTTTCCCTTCCATAATTATTTAAAATAATATCTTGGCCCATTGATTAGAATGGAACCATCAAACTGAAATTACATGGCCATGAGGATTTAACGGTTCATTTTAGGATGTTAAAGAAATAGATATTGAGTATATGGGTTGATTACATGAGTATGAAACTTATGTGATGAGATATCACGATGAATGGATTATATTACACATCAACCATTAGTATGTTGTTTTCCATGATATGACTATAACTCCTTTTTCTATGAGTTTCATTATGTGTTGCTAGATACTTGATTTTGGTCTTTAGTAAAACCCCCCTAATGCCAAGGAGAAATAATCCTATAGGGTATCACACATAATGTATCCTTTTTTTCTTAGTTAAATTATATTTTAACTCAAAAATTCTAATAAATATTATTCTCTAGACAAAGAAATAATATTTATTCAAGATTTAATAATCACAAATTTTATGTTAGTACTTCTCTTTATGAGTTACATATATAAATAAGTATTTATACTGTAGACTTTTAGATAAATTATTTATTTATCCATTTTTTATATTTTCAAGGTAATAAATAATATTTATTATTATGTAAATATTTATTTAGTTCTAAGAAAATAAAATAAATATTTATTTGTAAAACCATGAATATAATATTTATTTATTTATTAAATGAATAATATTCATTATTCATACATTGAGAAATGCTATGGACAAAATAAAAACCAACTTAAAAGGTTTAGTGGGAATTATATATTAAATATCTTTTAACAATCATTAAATATTTTATATAAGAAATTATATTTATTTTATCTGAGGGTTATCCACACAATAAATAAATATTAATAATATAAATATAACTATTAGATAGAGGGTTCACTAACAATTAATTGAATAATGAAGGGACTATGCACAAATACTTATTATTTATTGAATCTATACAAATACATAATTATATCATTTCCTAAGGTTGGTTCATAATAGAAATCATTGTGCACCATGAACCCACTCTAAAGAATACTTTCATAATTAAGATAATCTCAAGAGTTTCCAACAAGATAGAGAGAATTATTCAACCACTTTACCATCTATCAAGAATGATATTAAAAGGTAAAGTACATCCTAAAACACAAGTGTTTGTGTTAAAATATAGAATAAAATCCTATGATTATCAAAGCATTCTCACAAGTACCCAATGTTCCATTGATTTCATTTTAAGATCGTGTAACACATGTGCATCACAAATAAACTAATTCTATTTTAGATCTTATCAGCACAATGATGTTACAATCAAGATGAGGTTCAAATTTTTAACATCCACATTGAAGAAAGAACATAACGTTTATGTGTTTTATAGTTATTAAATTAATTATATATTTTTTGAAAAATATCCTCTCTCTTGGTTCTGAGATTATTTTTCAATTATTTAGTTATTTTTAATAGGGATGATAATTATTCATCATGTTCTTTTAGATTATTTGTTGAATCATAAAATATCCATTTTTATAAAGGACTTGATCGATACTTCAACTATACCATGATCCTTCAAGTGGTATTAGAGTGGTAACATTTAAATATATAATTAATTAATATTTTTGGTTTACATATGTATTAATTATTAGTTTTTATTTATAGAATACTAATTATTTAATCAGATAGTCCAAATATTTTTTTTACCAATTAATGACTAAGAAAATGTTAAAAATTGATGATCAAAATATGATGAATCCATTTAGCGGTACCAAGGATTTTGGTTAGAAAACACCGAACTACATGCGGTGAAACTCATATGTACACACCCTCTATCTTGGTTCTTTGTGACATTAAGATCCACAAATTAATTTAGGCACGTCATGAACATTAAATGGAATGGGATGTTATTATGAACCACATGTTTACTATTCCATATTGGCACATGGATTTTTGGATTGTATGGCATGTAGATGACATACATTCCATGTATTTTATGTGCATTCACAGTAAAATTATTAGAAATATCATAGTAAAATACACATCATTTATTCTTTATGTGATAAGTTGGTACTAATAATCATCTAATATATAGGTTACACAATGTGAAGCTAGATTACATGATATATAACACTTAAAGGTTAGAGGGGAAATACACATTGTTTTTGTCGATATATATTTCTAACAAATAACGAGCGAAGTACATGACATGTGGCTGGCATGAACATGCGTTGTATCTCATACCTATTCACATAGAAAGAAAAACTAATTAATTAATACATTAAAACATTATTAACATGCTTCTATGTGTCATTAATTAATATTACACACCATGTTATTGGTGTTTAGGATTATTAAAATTTTAATTAAATTTATGTGTTAAATTCGAAACTACACACATTATATGGTTATCATTACACACTGTATAAATTGTGTGCATTAAAAATTGTAGAGGCCATATAAATTAACATTTTTCTATGTTTAATTAACTAATATTTCATGACATGTAATTACATTGAATTCCTTGTACACTTCATGGTGCATGAGTGCATGATATATGATGATGAAAATGACCGGGTAGTTCAGATCAGTAAATTCCATATTGCCTCCACGTATACACCATATACATAATTAATTTTAAATAAAATAAATTTGGTTTAAATTATAATGGTTTGGAATATCAAGGAATATTTGGATGAAAATAAAAAAAATTAATGAACTTATTAATAATAAAATTTATTTATTACTTTAATTTGATTATCTAAATAACGAACGATTGAAATTAATTCTTTCTAGTTGTTTTAAATGTGCATTAATTGCATGCATGGATGATCATGAGATTAGGCTGACCTGTGTATATGTTGGATTTATTTTAATTAACTTATTATTTCATGGGTTTTTGTAATAATAATTATTAAATTAAAATTATTTTATGTGTTTCACCCCCTCTATATTATGTAATGCGTTGTGTCTCCAAGGTCTTTTTTATATAACCCCATAAGGATTTCTATGGATCACATCACATGACTGTGAGTAAATAATATATAAATTATGGAGATGCATGGGGATTATTGGTGGTTCATTAGGAGATCCAAGAATTTAAAATATTACTTTTTTAATCATTTTAGAATATTAATCAATACATTTCACAATAAAACACACCCGAGGACCATAATGGTTTAGAGTCTTTAGAGACTAGATACATAATAATATCATTTTATGAATGATCATCAACATATACCACAAGGTTCTTCTCTTATAATACCATTTTTATACATTTATTAATTAATTCCTTCATTCATAACCTAGGAAACAAGGATACATAAGAAAGGGTGAGCTCATATACATAGTAAGGGTATTCATAGGAGAAATCAATCATTGATCATAAGTGAGAATAAGCATAAGGGTATGATAACATGATCATAACTTAATAAATTTATACCCACTCGGTCAAATATATTTAGTCATGAATCATGGAATATTGTATTTTTATCCAAAATAAATACGACATAATAGTGAAGAATCATCAATAATTAATCACAAGCCATGAGAATATATTAAAAATATAAGACATAAGTTTGAGGCATACAAATAAGAATATAAAATCATTTTTTATTCAAGGATCATTGTTAAGGTTATCATATAGTATTGATATCACTCCCCATCCTATAATTTCCTTAGTCAATGATCACTCCTATAACTATCATAGTAAACAAAGTTATTTACTGAATTAGGTTCACCCCCCACTCAAATCTTTATTATATCATGGGATATCCATATTTACCTAATTAATTGGAGGAATATATAATTTCAGACCCACCAGTTAGATAATAATAATATTTTCACATGTATTCCACAAGATCATATCATCCTATCATAACTCATGTAAATAAAACATGTTTCATAAACATTTCATCATTTCATCATAGAATAACCCATGGAAAATAAATGGATTTCATAAACTTATCATCTTCAAAATAATAAATCAAATAGAGAAATATTAAGGATGGTATCACTGGATCATATCCCTAGAAAATCATAATAAACATCAAGAGAAGCTATCAATGATAAAAAATGACTTTAAATGATTATTGTAATATTTTTTTGGTGAAAATATAATTTTCCATTTCTAAATCACTTATTTAATATACTAAATTATAAAAAATTTATTGAAAATTTTTATTTTAAAATATAAATTATTACTTATAAAGGATTATTTAAAGAAAAACAATCTTGGTGGTAGGAAAATCCATTTATACTATATACATTAAAATAAAATATTCTATTCCCACCTTTATAAAAAGTAAAAAAATGACTTGTTCAAGAAAATGTTTCTCTGAAAATATTTATTTTTATAATTTTTGTAAAGACCCGCAAATTTCAAGGAAATTTTTTTCCCTTAATTTTCTTTGGAATTTTACAAGAGCGCAGCTTCAGACGGCACCTGATTCCGAGGCCCGGTGTGCCCGGAATCAATTTCCGAAGTTTGGCTCGGGTACGTTCAGTGAACGGACGAGTGGGTTTTTCTATCTTTTGAACCGGTGCCCGGAATCGAATTCTGAGGGCACCGATGAAATCGCAGCGCCGGTATTTGCTTAGAAACGCCTCTTCCGGAGTTGCGTTTGCTCAACCGTGGTTTTTGAAATTTTGGGCTTTAAGTCGGAAATAAAATAAAGGTTGTGCGACAACTTTATTTTATTTCACTTAAGCCGTTTGGAAGCCGCTTGGAAGCCACTTGAACTGAGTTAAAGCAGATAGGGTGCTATCTGGAAATACCTTACCCCTTGGTAGGATATTTGTGCGGTGGGGCCCGCACGAGCCCCGCCCTTTCTTTCGCTAAGTAACGCACCCGCGAAAACCCGTCAAAATAACTGAAAAGTCAACCGACGCGTTTTCCTTAATTCTTAACAGACCATTTAATTGGGCGGTTTATTTCGTGAATTAAATGGGCTGTTTCATTCGTTGAATTAATTCAACGAATTTAATGGGTCGTTACTTACGCGTTTGCATTCGTTGGAAAATTAATAAAATAGACAAACTTGTCTATTTTGGAGGATTGCTATCGTTGTGCGAATCCTCTGAGCCTCCACCCTCCCCGCGAAGAACGCGAAGAACGCGAAGAACGCGAAGAACGCGAAGAACGCCGGAACCGGAATTCGACGACGCACACCGTGATCTGCGACGTTGACGGGCTCTACCCGCGACGTTCTTCGGCGACGCCTCTTCTTCCGCGACCGATCCTCGTTCGGCAACTAAGGTGAGAAACGGATCGTTTAATTCTACTTTTTTTTAATTTCAAAAACAACGGATTTAATTAATTAAATCCATTTGTTCTAGATCCGGAGATCGTCGGCAAGACGCTTTTCCCGCGGTGCGACGAACGTGTCTTCCGCGAACGACGTGACGATCCCCTCCTTTCGCGACGAGCGATTCCGCGACGACCTCACGTCCGACGGCAACTTCGAGGTAGGGGTTGTTGAAATATTTTTATTTCCCGTGTTTATTCTTTTAAAAATAAAGAACCCGATCACGAAACAATTTTAATTTATTTTAAAATTGTTGATTGGTTTTTTTCTTTTCCTCCCGTTGATTTTATGACTAACGCGGAGGGTGCGGGTCTAACAAACAAGACCCGGCAACCCTCCGCCGATCTTTTTGTTGTGCGGATTTGGCGGACGATGACGAACCATGCGGCAAGGGCGATCCGTTGATCCCGCAGTGAAGATCGGCCCCCGGGAGGAGCAATGGCGCAGACGAGAGGCAAAACGGGCCACCGGAGCAACTCCGGCGGCCCGCGGAAGGCGGCGGCGGCGCGGGTCGCCGGCGCCCGGCACGCCGCCGGAGGAATCCGCCGCGGGTCGGTCGCGGCGGCGGCGAACCGCCGGACCGCGTCCGCGGTCCGGCCACCCAGCACGCGGCCCGGCGGGCCGCGTTCCTCCAAGCCGCGGGTTAAACCCGCGGCGGTTTCTCTTCGGCCGCTCGGCCGAAGCCGAGCCGGCCGGTCCGGTCGGCCGGGCCGCGCCCAGGCCGGACCGGACCCGGCCTAGCCGGGTCGGGCCGGGTCGGGTCGACTTGGTTCGGGTCGACCCGGTTCGGCCGACCCAGGGGGGGTTCGGGCCGGGTCGCCCCGGGCCCAGAACCCCCGTTTTCGGGCCTTCTTTGGTCTTTTGCCCATATCATGGGCCTGGGACCTCCGATTGACGAACCGTCAGCGGCTACGCGATCCTTGGATCGAGATGGTCGTTTCGGTATATTACACTCAAGGTTTCGGAAGACTTTGGGTTCGGCCGGGTTGGTTCGTACACGAAACCAACCGGGCCCTCGGAGCGGAAACGCTCATAACTTGAGCTACGAACGTCCGATCGACGTACCGTCAGCTGTGGTAGTTTCCTCTAAGTGAGACGGAACTTTTGGCATACTCCGCCCGAGGATAGGACATAGGCGGAGTACGGTCGGGTTGGTTTTGCCCTAAAAACCAACCGGGCCCCTGGGACGAAAATGCCAATAACTCTCAGACCGGGCGTCCGTTTGACGCGCCGTCTGTTGCGTTGAGATCCTGTTGTCGATACGGAACTTTTGGATACATCAACTTCGGACTACGTGTCAGTGGATGTATCAGCCTCTCGGCTCGTGGAGCAGACCCTCCTAAACGAGCTCGCTGTGTGCGGGAACCCTAGTGCTGGCTGTGACTTCGACGACAGAGCAGAGATCCTCCGTGGACTGCGACGACGGCAGAGCAGAGATCCTCCGTGGACTGCGACGACGACAGAGCAGAGATCCTTCGTGGACTGCGGCGACGACTGTGCAGAGATCCTCAGTGGACTGCGTCGACTACTGCACTCAGGGATCCTACGTGGATCAGTGCTACAGGTCCTGTGTGGGCCCGATCCTGTGTGGGTCCTTACTACCGGTTCTGTGTGAGCCACTGCCTACAGGTTCTGTGTGAGCCCGATCCTATGTGGGTCTTTTGCGGGGGTTAGTAACTATTGATCCTTCGTGGGTCCGACGACTTAGATGGATCAGTGATCATCTTTGACGTCATCTGAAAAAGTATACCTGGTTGAGCTGAATCTTCTGTTACTCTCCTTTGTGGATTGTGTTGAACTATCCTATGTGGATTTACTGTTTACCCTCCTTTGTGGATTTGAGTCTTGCTTTCCTATGTGGATTGAGTTGTTCTTGAGCTCGTGAGCAGAGCTAGAAGTGGGGACTTAGGTATATGTATGGGCATATACCTAAGTCGAGTCAGATGTTACTTCGTGATTGCACCTTCCTTTTTGTGCTATATCCTTTGTGGATTTCGGGAGACCTTCGGGGGTCTCGGGGTCCTTACTGAGTATCATATACTCACCCCTGCACGGGCTATGCCCGCACCTTGTTGTGTTGGATGCAGACGACGGGCAGCGCTGATCACGATTGGGGCGTGGAGCAGGACGGTACCTGGAGGTGGACCACTGGGTGGGACGTGCTCGGAGCGGACGTGGGACCCGAGGAGCCTGGAGGCTATCTGTACCCACCCTTCAGGTGGGATTGCCAGTGGATGACACGAGGCTGCCGTCTTTTCTTCAGTTGCTGTTCTTTTCCTTTTCAGTTGTACTTTCTGTTGGGCTTGTATTCCGGCCCCCTTTACTTTTATGCACTTTGTAGTTACTTTCCGCTTGCTGACTCTGTGGTGGTTGTTACTTATAGAGGCAATGCCTTCCCTGTTTACCGGGATTTACGCCTTGGTGCTAGTCGCCAACCCCTGGCCTATGGAAGGCGGGCTTGGGGTAGTCACGGCACGGGCCCCGAGGTCGGGTCGTGACAATTGGTATCAGAGGTGGTCGGTTCTACCGTAGACTCTGATCGTCTTTTCTTTCTATATGAAGCAATAGTGTTTAGTGTATTGAGTGTGGTTATCAGTTCAGGGAGCCCAGTGTTGGTGCGGCGGCCGACGTATCCGTACACCAGGACCCTGACTCCTGATTTCCGACTTAATGCATGAAAACATTGATTGCGTGTGTGTTTCAAGTTTCTTTGTGATTACTTGTGTCAGATCACCGGGTATACTGATCTGCTTCATGAAAGTCTCAAGTTTTCCTTGTGATTACTTGTGCCAGCTCACCAGGTATACTGTTCTGACTGTGGTGCTCTTGTTCTCCTTTTCAGGATGGCCCCGCGACGACAGCCAGCTAGGGTTTCGAGTGTAGGGCGCGACGGCAGCCCACCGAGCGACGAGGCCTCGGTGCAGGGCCCTTTGCCAGCAGTGGCACCGGCGGTAGCTTTACCCGCCGAGCCACCGATGCTACCAGTACCAGACGCTGACGATGCACGTCGCCTCAGGGCACTGCATGAGTTTCAGAGCCAGCGACCGCCCAGGTTTCGCGGTGAGGCGGACCCCCAGGCCGCCGAGGACTGGCTAGAGGCGGTGGTACGGATCTTTAGGCTAGTGAGGACACCAGCGGATCTCATGGTGATTCTCGCGGCGAGCCTCCTGCAGGTGGCGGCAGGACGATGGTGGAGCTTGATGCTCCAGGTTCACGATGAGGAATCCTTGCTCTGGACGGACTTCGAGAGCCTCTTCCGCTCTGAGTTCGTCCCGACCACCCTCCGAGCGGTGCGCATCCAGGAGCTTCTCCAGCTGCGCCAGGGCAGCATGACGGTCGCTCAGTACGCGGCGAGGTTCACTGACCTATCTCGCTACTCGACCGACATGGTACGGGACCCCTTCTTCCGGGCCCGGACCTTCGAGCAGGGCTTGCGGCAGGAGATTCGGGCGTCGCTGATCTCCCTCAGCATTCCGACCCAGGCGGGAGTGCTGGAGCGAGCCCTCATGATCGAGAGCTTCCTGGCAGAGCCTTCTTCAGCGGCGAGACCTAGCGCAGGGCGGCAGGTAGCTGAGTCTTCGGCAGCAGGTAGCCGACGGATGACTCTCGGGTCCAGGCAGACCAGACCCCCACGCAGACGGCCTCAGGACACCGGCTCAGCAGTGCGGGGCACACAGCGGAGTTCCAGCCTTCTGAGAGGCAGGCTGTGCTACTCCTGCGGCGGGCAGGGTCACATGGCTCGTGACTGCCCGAATCGCCGATCAGAGGAGCAGCAGACGGTGGAGGGGCCACCCAGGCAGAGGTAGAGGGTCGACCGTGGTGGTCCGCAGGGAGGAGGCGGACGAGGCAGAGGAGCTGGCCGAGCAGCGGGTGGTGGGCGACGCTTCCAGGCTCTACCCCCACCACCACCAGGAGGGCCACCTCGACCACAGGGAGCTGGCGGGCAGGGACAGGCCCAGCTCCAGGCAGTGGAGGCCTACGACCCCGACATGCCAGAGATGATTCGAGGTACGATCTGTGTCTATTCCACCCTTGCTGCAGTACTTATAGACACAGGAGCGAGTCACTCTTTCATAGCCTCTACCCTTGTTCGGAGCTCGGAGATTCCGACTGAGCCGTTGGCTCGATCCTTACGGCTAGAGACTTCTACGGGAGCAGACTCGACGATTACGCACTGGTGCCGGTAGTGTGAGCTTACTCTAGGAGGCGAGAGCTTCGGCTGGGATCTCCTTGTAGCGGCGTCGAGGCCTTACGACGTCATCTTGGGCATGGATTGGCTATCCACAGTTCATGCCCAGATCGACTGTTTTAGGCGCAAGGTGCGATGTGTTCGTACCGACAGGAGCAGGTTTACCTTCACCGGCGAGAAGGGAACCTTTGCAGCACAGGATGGACTTCCGCGGAGGAGAGTGCAGCCAATCTCTCATCAGTTGGCTAGCCTCATCCTAGGAGCAGTGGACGTGCGGAGTCCAGTTTTTCCTGCAGTGGTGGACCAGTACGTGGACGTCTTTCCCGACGACGTTCCAGGGCTACCTCCTTGTAGAGAGGTAGACTTTTACATCGACTTGTACCCCGGGACAGCCCCGATATCCACTCCAGCATACCGGATGGCCCCCGCCGAGCTTCGAGAGCTGCAGGTACAGTTGGAGGACTTTCAGAGCAAGGGGTTTATCCGACCCAGTGTTTCACCCTGGGCTTCTCCGATATTGTTCGCCAAGAAGGCGGACGGGAGCTTGCGACTGTGTGTCGACTATCGTCGCCTGAACCAGGTGACAGTGAGGAACAAGTATCCGCTGCCACAGATTGATGACCTCTTCGATCAGATCAAGGGAGCGCGGTGGTTCTCGAAGATAGACCTCCGGTCAGGCTATCATCAGCTCAGAGTTCGAGACGAGGACGTGCAGAAGACGGCCTTCAGGTATCGGTATGGCCATTATGAGTTCTTGGTTATGCCATTCGGCGTAACCAATGCTCCAGCAGTGTTCATGAGCCTCATGAACAGGATCTTCCAGCCATACCTCGACCGATTTGTCGTGGTCTTCATTGACGACATTTTGGTATACTCGACGACTGAGGAGGAGCATGCCTACCACCTGCGAGTTGTGCTAGACACACTCCGAGAGCACCAGCTTTATGGCAAGCTCTCAAAGTGCCAGTTCTGGTTACGTGAGGTCCACTTCTTGGGGCACGTCATCTCTGAGGCGGGAGTTGCAGTGGATCCCGCGAAGATCGAGGCAGTGCTAGCTTGGGAGCCACCCAGGAGCGTGACGGAGGTGCGGAGCTTCTTGGGACTAGCCGGATACTATCGGAGATTTGTGCCAGACTTCTCCAGAGTTGCGGCACCACTCTCAGCCTTGACGAAGAAGGGGAAACCCTTTGTGTGGTCAGACAGATGTCAGCAGAGCTTCCAGGAGCTGAGACAGAGATTGACCAGCGCACCTATCTTGAGGTTGCCTGAGGAGGGAGTTGGATACGTAGTTTACTACGACGCATCAGGGACTGGACTCGGGTGTGTCCTGATGCAGGAGCGGGCCGTGATCGCCTACAGATCACGTTAGTTGAGACCGCATGAGCAGAACTATGCCACTCATGACCTGGAGTTAGCAGCAGTGGTCTTCGCTCTGAAGACTTGGCGACACTATCTGATGGGCGAGCGCTTCACAGTATTTTCTGACCACCAGAGTCTCAGGTATATCTTCTCTCAGAAGGACTTGAACCTGAGATAGCGGAGATGGCTTGAGTTCCTCCAGGACTATGACTTTGAGATAGTCTATACTCCTGGGAAGGGGAACGTGGTAGCCGATGCCCTCAGCAGGAGGACGGGCATTCAGCTACTTGAGGAGGCGACAGAGCAGCTAGCCTCCTTACAGATATCCTTCGTGGATAGAGACAGAGTAGCCTTTCTTCAGTCTCTCACAGTCTCTCCTCCACTTCTACAGCAAGTCAGAGAGGCTCAGCGTGGGGACGCTGACTGTGAGACCCGGCGTGCACTGATATCCTCAGGTCAGGCGCCTGATGGCTTCTCCCTTGGAGCATAGCACGACATACTTTTCAGAGGACGTACCTTCGTACCAGTCGCTTTACGAGAGGAGGTGCTGAGAGAGTTTCACACTTCTCCCTTGGCGGTACATCCCGGAGTGGCGAAGATGTACCAGGATCTCAGACGACAGCACTGGTGGCCGGGTATGAAGAAAGCTGTGGCAGAGTTCGTTTCACGATGCCTCACCTGCCAGCAGGTGAAGGCAGAGCATCAGGTACCAGCAGGCTTGGTACAACCCTTGGAGGTCCCGGAGTGGAAGTGGGACGGCATATCTATGGACTTCGTGACTGGACTTCCACACACTTCCAGAGGTCACGACTCCATTTGGGTGATTGTCGACCGACTCACCAAGTCGGCACACTTCTTACCCATCAGAGAGCAGGGCTCAGTGGAGAGCTTGGGACGTCTTTACGTCCAGGAGATCGTACGGCTTCACAGTGTGCCATAGTCTATCGTCTCCGATCAAGATGATCGTTTCACTTCCCGGCTTTGGAAGGGGTTGCAGGAGGCGTTCGGGACGCGGCTCCATCTGAGCACAGCCTTCCACCCTCAGACGGATGGTCAGACAGAGAGGAACATACAGACACTCGAGGACATGCTCCGTGCATGTGTTCTCGACTTTGGTCGCAGCTGGGAGGACCACCTACCCTTGGTGGAGTTCGCGTACAACAACAGCTACCACTCCACCATCGGGATGGCACCATACGAGGCGTTGTACGGCAGACCCTGCAGATCACCGTTGTGCTGGACAGACCCTGGGGAGTCAGCACTCGTGGGACCAGAGATGGTCCGAGCCACGACAAAGAAGGTCCAAATCATCCAGGAGAGGATGAGGAAAACTCAGAGCCGGCATAAGTTATATGCTGAAAGGAGGCGGAGGCCACTAGAGTTCGAGGATGGCGACCACGTCTTTTTGCGTGTCTCACCTCGACGTGGTTTACAGAGATTTGGCCGAGGCGGCAAGTTGTCTCCACGCTTCATCGGGCCTTTCCAGGTCCTCAGCAGGATAGGAGAGGTGGCTTATCGCCTGGCTCTACCACCTCAGTTGCACCGGGTGCACGACGTCTTCCACGTGTCTCAGCTGAGGAGATACGTGCACGACCCGACGCACATCATCGACTTTGGGGAGCTGGACGTGGACGATGGGGCGAATTTTGCGGAGGTCCCAGTGGAGATCGAGGATCGACAGGAGCGGGTCCTACGTGGGCGGTCGATTCCTCTTGTGCGCATCAGATGGCAGCACGGGAACCTCTAGGAGAGCACTTGGGAGCGGGAGGCTCAGATGCGTGCTCAGTACCCCCATTTGTTCCCCTAGTTTTTGATGTATCTTTACGGGGACGTAAAGCCCTGAGGTGGGAGTAATGTAAAGACCCGCAAATTTCAAGGATATTTTTTTTCCTTAATTTTCTTTGGAATTTTACAAGAGCGTAGCTTCAGACGGCACCTGATTCCGAGGCCCGGTGTGCCCGGAATCAATTTCCGAAGTTTGGCTCGGGTACGTTCAGTGAACGGACGAGCGGGTTTTTCTATCTTTTGAACCGGTGCCCGGAATCGAATTCTGAGGGCACCGATGAAATCGCAGCGCCAGTATTTGCTTAGAAACGCCTCTTCCGGAGTTGTGTTTGCTCAACCGTGGTTTTTGAAATTTTGGGCTTTAAGTCGGAAATAAAATAAAGGTTGTGCGACAACTTTATTTTATTTCACTTAAGCCGCTTGGAAGCCACTTGGAAGCCACTTGAACTGAGTTAAAGCGGATAGGGTGCTATCCGAAAATACCCTACCCCTTGGTAGGATATTTGTGCGGTGGGGCCCGCACGAGCCCCGCCGTTTCTTTCGCTAAGTAATGCACCCGCGAAAACCCGTCAAAATAACTGAAAAGTCAACCGACGCGTTTTCCTTAATTCTTAACACACCATTTAATTGGGCGGTTTATTTCGTGAATTAAATGGGTTGTTTCATTCGTTGAATTAATTCAACGAATTTAATGGGTCGTTACTTACGTGTTTGCGTTCGTTGACAAATTAATAAAATAGACAAACTTGTCTATTTTGGAGGATTTATATCGTTGTGCGAATCCTCTGAGCCTCCACCCTCCCCACGAAGAACGCGAAGAACGCGAAGAACGCGAAGAACGCCGGAACCGGAATTCGACGACGCACACCGTGATCTGCGACGTTGACGAGCTCTACCCGCGACGTTCTTCGGCGACGCCTCTTCTTCCGCGACCGATCCTCGTTCGGCAACTAAGGTGAGAAACGGATCGTTTAATTCTCCTTTTTTTAATTTCAATAACAACGGATTTAATTAATTAAATCCGTTTGTTCTAGATCCGGAGATCGTCGGCGCGACGCTTTTCCCGCGGTGCGACGAACGTCTCTTCCGCGAACGACGTGACGATCCCCTCGTTTCGCGACGAGCGATTCCGCGATGACCTCACGTCCGACGGCAACTTCGAGGTAGGGGTTGTTGGAATATTTTTATTTCCCATGTTTATTCTTTTAAAAATAAAGAACCCGATCACGGAACAATTTTAATTTATTTTAAAATTGTTGATTGGTTTTTTTCTTTTCCTCCCGTTGATTTTATGACTAACGCGGAGGGTGCGGGTCTAACAAACAAGACCCGGAAACCCTCCGCCGATCTTTTTGTTGTGCGGATTTGGCGGACGACGACGAACCGTGCGGCAAGGGCTATCCGTTGATCCCGCAGTGAAGATCGGCCCTCGGGAGGAGCAATGGCGCAGACGAGAGGCAAAACGGGCCACCGGAGCAACTCCAGCGGCCCGCGGAAGGCGGCGGCGCCCGGCGCGCCGCCGGAGGAATCCGCCGCGGCTCGGCCGCGGCGGCGCCGAACCGCCGGACCGTGTCCGTGGTCCAGCCACCCAGCACGCGGCCCGCGCGGGCCGCGTTCCTCCAAGCCGCGGGTCAAACCCGCGGCGGTTTCTCTTCGGCCGCTCGGCCGAAGCCGAGCCGGCCGGTCCGGTCGGCCGGGCCGCGCCCAGGCCGGACCGGACCCGGCCTAGCCGGGTCGGGTCGACCCGGTTCGGGTCGACCCGGTTCGGCCGACCCAGGGGGGGTTCGGGCCGGGTCGCCCCGGGCCCAGAACCCCCGTTTTCGGGCCTTCTTTGGTTTTTTGCCCATATCTTGGGCCTGGGACCTCCGATTGACGAACCGTCAGCGGCTACGCGATCCTTGGATCGAGGCGGTCGTTTCGGTATATTACACTCAAGGTTTCAGAAGACTTTGGGTTCGGCCGGGTTGGTTCGTACACGAAACCAACCGGGCCCTCGGAGCAGAAACACTCATAACTTGAGCTACGGACGTCCGATCGACGTACCGTCAGCTGTGGTAGTTTCCTCTAAGTGAGACAGAACTTTTGGCATACTCCGCCCGAGGATCGGACACAGGCGGAGTACGGTCGGGTTGGTTTTGCCCTAAAAACCAACCGGGCCCCTGGGACGAAAATGCCAATAACTCTCAGACCGGGCGTCCGTTTGACGCGCCGTCTGTTGCGTTGAGATCCTGTTGTCGATACGGAACTTTTGAATACATCAACTTCGGACTACGTGTCAGTTGATGTATCAGCCTCTCGGCTCGTGGAGCGGACCCTCCTAAACGAGCTCGCTGTGTGCGGGAACCCTAGTGCTGGCTGTGACTTCGACGACAGAGCAGAGATCCTCCGTGGACTGCGACGACGGCAGAGCAGAGATCCTCCGTGGACTGCGACGACGACAGAGCAGAGATCCTTCGTGGACTGCGGCGACGACTGTGCAGAGATCCTCAGTGGACTGCGTCGACTACTGCACTCAGCGATCCTACGTGGATCAGTGCTACAGGTCCTGTGTGGGCCCGATCCTGTGTGGGTCCTTACTACCGGTTCTGTGTGAGCCACTGCCTACAGGTTCTGTGTGAGCCCGATCCTATGTGGGTCTTTTGCGGGGGTTAGTACCTATCGATCCTTCGTGGGTCCGACGACTTAGATGGATCAGTGATCATCTTTGACGTCATCTGAAAAAGTATACCTGGTTGAGCTGAATCTTCTGTTACTCTCCTTTGTGGATTGTGTTGAACTATCCTATGTGGATTTACTGTTTACTCTCCTTTGTGGATTTGAGTCTTGCTTTCCTATGTGGATTGAGTTGTTCTTGAGCTCGTGAGCAGAGCTAGAAGTGGGGACTTAGGTATATGTATGGGCATATACCTAAGTCGAGTCAGATGTTACTTCGTGATTGCACCTTCCTTTTTGTGCTATATCCTTTGTGGATTTCGGGAGACCTTCGGGGGTCTCGGGGTCCTTACTGAGTAGCTTATACTCACCCCTGCACGGGCTATGCCCGCACCTTGTTGTGTTGGATGCAGACGACGGGCAGCGCTGATCACGATTGGGGCGTGGAGCAGGACGGTACCTGGAGGTGGACCACTGGGCGGGACGTGCTCGGAGCGGACGTGGGACCCGAGGAGCCTGGAGGCTATCTGTACCCACCCGTCAGGTGGGATTGCCAGGGGACGACACGAGGCCGCCGTCTTTTCTTCAGTTGCTGTTCTTTTCCTTTTCAGTTGTACTTTCTGTTGGGCTTGTATTCTGGCCCCCTTTAATTTTCTGCACTTTGTAGTTACTTTCCGCTTGCTGACTCTGTGGTGGTTGTTACTTATAGAGGCAATGCCTTCCCTGTTTACCGGGATTTACGCCTTGGTGCTAGTCGCCAGCCCCTGGCCTATGGAAGGCGGGCTTGGGGTAGTCACGGCACGGGCCCCGAGGTCGGGTCGTGACAATTTTGTAGATAAATTCAATGCTACTTAAAATAAACTTGATAAATAATTTCAATTATTGGTAATAAATTTTGTAAACCAATTTTGATGAGTATGATGTATATAGAATAAAAATATTGGCAAAAATAAGAAATAATCTTGAATTTTCATTAAAAAAATTCTAGATACATTTAAGTTCCAAAAAGAGAAAATGATACTAATACATAAAAAAATAACTAGCGTATAATAAAATATATGAGGATTAAATGAAAAAATTAATATTATTTCCCTGAACTAAAATTAAACATAGAAAATATCAAAAATTAATGAGATTTTAACATAGCCTTATCGCAGGTCCTATCTTTCTTCAAACACATTAAAATTTCATGTATGATAAATATAAATTTATTATAAATTTATTATAAAATAATATTAATTTATAACCAGTAATTTATTATTCTTTTATAATTTCTAATTACCATGTTATTCTACTCTCTAGAGGTTTCTGATGTCTTCAACAAGGTTGGATCATCCTTTAGCACCTGTAATGAAGATCTTTAGGTCTACTGATCAGATACTCCCTCAGATACAGAAATGCATGCCTATCCTATGGATTCATGACATACTAGCAGTAGGACAGAAAGATCAATGAATTTGAATAGGGCCTCTCTCTTCAGGTCATCAGTAGGGCTGTCTATCTTCATTTCTCTTTGGTTTTCAGTGAATTTTTTATTGGATTCTTTAACTTTCAAAGGGTGTAAGTGCATTACACCTCGAGATTTCCATGTATCACCATTTTTTATTTTATAAATTTTATTAACATGAACTTGGAAACCAGTTCATGCCAACTTCCAAAATAACCCTTTTATGTACATTTTCATTATTTAAAAGAACATTTGGGTGAAAACTCATTTTTTTATATGCATGTTTCAGTATAATGATTTTGGTGATTACACCTTGGTCATGATTTCATCGTCTAAAAAATATTTATTAAAAATAAGTATCATATTAATACATCATATAGAATTTTTTTAATTATTTATATAAATCAAGAATTAAAAATATATCTCATCACTCTGTTGACCTTGTAGTCTACACATACACTCGAGAGACATTATCTTCATCCAATGAATGAAAATATAAAAATGTATACAAGATATTATAATTAATGAACATAATTATGTCATAATATCTTATATAGACATTAAATGCATCATAACAAAATTTTTTGTGAGGTACTGATGGAAGATGAATCATATCACTATGTAGAGGCAATAGTCCACTCGCACACACAGTTAATACTTTCATTTACCATTCGATAGAATGGAGGTGAAAATAGTTGATCAATCATCATAATAACAATTAATTATATTTAATATATTTAATTTATATTTTATAATGGACACAATTAATTTATAATAGGTATAATAAGAAATAAAATTGAATATACTCTATTAAGACTTATACCTCTTCATTGGGAAGCCTTATTTGGTTTAAACCTTACAACTCAAAAGGATGGGATTATGATAAAAATACCTATAGGAATGGGTATGGAATTTATGATGGTATTAGGGTATGTATTTTTTTAAAATATATGAATCATTATGTTTAAAGAATAGATTATATGTGGTATCCATTTATAAGAGAGGTGGAGACCACATTTAGAAATTTTTAAAAGATTAAAATATATTATTGTATTAATCAATTCAAGTGTTTAAAAAATTACAAATATTTGATTATAAGAAGGATAAGTTCATAATAACATTAACCAATCAAATTTCATTATGTTTTTTAATATGGTAAACCTTATCACTTAGGCAATCCCCCATGTAAAAACTTTTAAACCTAACCACGATAAAAAATGTTACTATTTTACTATTCATTATGACAAAAAAATAAGTTGAAATTAATAAATTAAATTAATTATTTGAATTTAAAATATGGAAACTATTTTAATGGATTGAATTTCTATATGTTTCATAAATATATTTTAAAATAAGTGTCCAAAAAGGAACAAAAAATGTTTTTACAAAAATGGTTTTTAAGAATAAATTTGGATTTATATTTATTTAATGCATAATAAAAACTATTAGATGAATGTTAAAAAATTTTATTGAATATATGATATATACATTTCATTTAAATCATTCATCAATAAATATTAGTTAAAATTATTATGATAATAACACATTGTGAGAATACAATTTTTTTTATAAAAACATCCATATTTACATTCAAATGATTTTACTATCATTTATAAACAATTGATAACCAATTATATCATTTTATGAGTTTATTAATAATAAATTTTAATAATTTAGTTATACTTATTCATACTCTCCAATCCAATGACTAGGCAATAACTATCACATCCAACAATAATATTTTAATAGTATATTGTGGTTTGTTTCAATTCATTGTTGCATGTTAAAAAAGCCATAAAATAAATAATTTTTATTTTAAGAGAAATATATCATAAGATCGTGGTTTGTTAAAGTTAGTGTTTAGAGATGTCGTGAAATATTTCCAAGAAATACATATGAGGATAGGTATAATTATATAACTCGAACCAATCATGGGTTCCTTGAGTAATTTCTCTAGGGTCAAGAGTTAATTTATAATACGATAAATTAACAAACCATTAGAAATCAAATGATCATGAAACATTATTTATTTTATGTGTCTATGGTTTTTATGGATTCTTTATTATGATAATATAAATACATAAATAAAAAATTTTGTTAGATGTAATTAAAAGAAATTTCATTATATGAAAATTATTTTATCATGATGTGATTAACCCATTATGTAAAATCCACATAATATTAACAACAGATGTAAATGATTAAATAATAAAATTTATGTATAATAAAAAAATAACTCAAATATATATTAAATCAGATAAGCATTTAATTATCAAAGTTAAGATGGTACCATAGTTAAAGTGTCGACTAGGACATAGTCCGAGTTTATTTTAACTAATGTGGAGTCTAAAATAAGATTCTAGGTCTAATTAACCTAACATGTATTGATTGTAATGTATATAGTCTATTCAATTCAAATTTATAGGCATATGTTGGGTAAATAAAAATAAGTATTTTTGATTGGGAAGTCCACTCAATAGATTAAGGATAAGGAAACCTGTAGTTGGCAAGACCACCTACATAAATTCCTTTTTCTAATTTGTATGAACCTAGTGTAGGTTATAAGAAGGAAAATATTGATCATTTCCTATTAAATGTTCTTTTGTTAGAAAAATTGTATTCCAATGGTGAGAGTTATTAGGAATTTATAAATTTGTGCGAGACTAATATAAAAATTAATATTATTTGATGTCATATATTTTAATAATTATATAAAGTATTTAAAATATGCTTTTATATTGTTATAGAAAAATAAAAAAAATCATTTGCCTATATATCCCTATGATATATTCTTTATAAGTATAATATATTAAGTGAAATTAAGTTCCAGGAGTGTTACAAGTACTTGATCATTTTATTACACTATAAATGGAATCTTTTCAATATAGAATACTAAATTTATAAACCTAATGATGAGGTGTGTGTATAAAATATTTATATGTTCATAAAAAATGGATGATGCTCCATATTCCTAGTATTTTATGTTTTCATATATGAATAATACATTTCATAAGTCTAATAAGAGTATGGATTCAAATAGAATACTCAAGATTCATAATGATATATATTAGGATATTGATATAGAAATGTGGGTTGGGATCTCTATGGTACTACTAACTTGAAAACATAGGTAGGGGGAACCCGTTGGACCTAATGTAATAGTAATTATTGTCCACATTGAGCATCTAGTTATTCTTGTGTTTAGGATTCCCAATTAATTGTGCACTGATCTCATTCTTGATTCATTACTTTATAGATTATTAAACATTATTTCATATTTTTACTTAAAAAACATTTATAGAACTCTCCAAGTTCTCCTTACTCTACTTAAAATTTTAGTTAAGGATAATAATCAAGATAATACTTCTATAATTATGGTGAATAATAGTAAATTATTGGAAAATTGATCAAATATTTACCCCAAGTATAAAAATAATTTGCAAAACCATTACAAGAAAAGGAGGCTTAAGGGGTGAGAAAGGGAATATAGAACGATTTGTTTTAAATTATGAACAAAGGGCCAATGAATGAAGAACGACATCATGAAAAAGAAGAAGGGAAAATAATAAAGGATATTCATTATTGAGTTAAATATTTCAATATATATAAATTGGGTATTAGATACAAATTTTGGTTCTCAAATTTGTATCAAATTATAAGAACCATATATATTTAGAAAATGTTCCTTATGTGAGGGCGATTTACAAGACACTAATGAAGATATAATCACTGAAATGTCCATCTGGGATTACAATGTATTATTTAAAAAAGTATTAATCTTGGTTTAAGGAACATTTATTATGGTCCATGAATTACAAGAAAAATTATTCATATATATACTATTGAAATTATTGGTTTTGTCTTCAAATTTTGAAATAAAAGTTGCTACTTTTAAAAATACATCATATGATATTTTATTCCACATCATAATAATGGTATTTATGTTTTAGAATGTGAAAACCAAGTACTAATAATTGATAGTGAATCTAGGTCACATGACTCATACCACACCCACTATAGAATCACTGACATGGTCATGTAATTGAAAAATGCTTGACTAAATTATATCAAAATAGAAATTTCAATTATTTGGAACTAAAAACACTTGGTATAAGTCACACTTGTTTATAAGGAAGAATTACTAAAACACTATTTGATGGAAAGATTGTTAGGGCAATGTATATTCTTTAATTGGTTTATATAGATATCTGTGGAACTATTCCAGTACTTCATAAATTTTACTAAGGACATTCATATATATGGAGTTGTCTACCTAATGAGGTATAAGCTAGATTAATTTTATAAATTCAAGGAATAAAATAATTAATTTGAGAGAAAACATGGTAAGAAAATCATCTATATTCATATCGTTATAGAGAATATATCTTATCCAAGAATTCATATATTACAAATAGGGGTTTGCGATATTATCCGAACTCACGCCTCAAAAACCAGAATTTAATTATGTAAGTTAAAGGAATATTCAAAAAAATTAGACATGGTGAGATGAATGAAGAGTTATGTAATTATGTAATTATTATTTTGGGGAAAAACATTACAGATAACAGAACACATAATAAATTGTTTTCCAACTAATCCACCAAATGACACTCCATACAAACATGGATATGGAAGTAAAGCCATGTTTTTGGATATATGTGTATATGGATAAGAATAATTTAATAACATTATATCTTAAATGAAATTTAAACCCAAGGGAAAGTGTATCATTATAGGATATCCTAAGGCAACTAAAGGATATTACCTATAAGACCCATCAAATAAGAATATTTTGGTTGAAAAACATCCCATATTTATTGAGTGGAAGAACATATTTAAATGATATGGTGAATGAAAGATATAATTTAATGATGTTTGGGCACAAGATTTAAAATATTTGGAACAAGAGAAGATTGTTCAAATACTATTAGAAAAGTGCGTTATAGAGACACAAGAACTATGTTGGACAAATAGAGAGATTATATAATTATAGAATTATTGTTTTCCCATTACAGAAGAGAGAGACCCATTATAAGTTAATAATAACGAATCTATGTCCAATAATAATGTAGTAAGAGGAAAATAATCTACCATATAAAAAATAATCCATGAATTATACAATAGATTCATTTCACCAAGAATAGTTCTAGATTTTGATAGATCCTCCCATAGGTGTAAATTCTATTGGGTTCAAATGGTTAGTCAAGAAGAAATTTGACATGGAAGGTTGACTCATTATGTATAAGGATAGATTGGTTACAAAATATTTTAAATAATATTAATATATTGAAAATGATGAAACCTTTTTACCTATTTCAAAATTTAAATTCATTAGATTTCTACTTTCTATAGAATCTTACCATGATTAATGCATTTAGAAAATGGATATCAAAGTAGACTTTCTTATGGGAACCATTAGAAATATTTATACATGACCAAACTAGATGGGTTTGTGTGACTAGATGATTCCAATAAGGTATGGAAGTTATAGACATCCATTTATGGATTTATGTATTCATCTAGGACATGGATCATTCACTTTAATTAATCCATAGGGGAATTTGGTTTCATAATGAATTAATGTGATACTTGTTCCTAAAATCATTTTAATGGCTGTGAAATAATTTTCCTTTTTGTACCTATTGATGGTATATTTATAATTAGAAATAATATTATAGTCTTAGAGTCTATTAAAATGTTTCTAAACACATGCTTACCTAGAAAAGACGCAGGGGAATCATTATGAATTATTAGGATCACGATCCATAATGATACATCCATGAGGCTCCTTGGTTTATGTTAAGGATTATAAATTGATAAGTTTTTGAAGATATTTAGTAAGAAGAAATTCTTGAGTGGATTTTTTTTCTGATGTATCATGCCATGGATCTCTCCAAGAAACTGTATCATCAGACACATGAGGATAGACATAGGATTACAAGAATACCATATTAATTAATGACATAGTCAGCATTGTTTTCTATGTTGTGTACCATCATTGATGTTTCTTACACCTTGATTATGGTAGGATTATATCATGATAACATATGATACCACCACTAGATGGAATCATAAAATCTCCTAATGAATTTTAGGCTTATTATGGACATGTTCTTGTTTTATTCAAGAGATGAGGATCCATTCATAAGAGGATAAAAAATACTGGTTCCCATGAAGACCTCGATGATCTAAAATAAAAATATGGATATATCATTACCCTCAATGGAGGATCCGTGAGTTAGAAGAGACCAAAGAATGCATTGGTCACTGATTCTACAATATATTCCATGTATATTGTGGCATCTGATGTAGCCAAAGAAGTGGCTTGAATATGAAGCATCATCCAAGAGTTTGATGTAGATCCTAGTAGTAAGTATCCTATCAAACTATTCTATGATAATACTATAGTGGTGGCTCTTTCTGTAAGGCCTGTATTGTCTCAACAATACCCCATTAATCTTATTGATTTTGATGATCAAAAACACCTTTTTTAATGATGAAATTACATTATGTATTTTTCAGGAATATATTTATTGATAATATTATATTTTTTATGGGTAAAAAGATTTAATTATGTATTGTAAACATTTTTTGATAGTATTCTAGAAACACAGTTCACACTTAATGTTTGAAACGTAATGTATAGTACGGAAACCATACGTTTGGAATGTAATGCATAGATCATATAACCTATGTCATTTGAACGTTATGGACCAACAACCATACATTTGTAAGAAAACCTACTTTTAAAGGAATAAATGTACAGTTCATAAACACTATGTTTGTAAACAACCATACGTTGTGTAACATACTATTGGAGTTCTTCAATTACATGAATTATCCCTTTGTTTGACTATTCAACATTGGAGTTTTAAAATAAAGATATTATCCATATTTTCTAGAACAGTCTCAGCATGAATAGATATATATATTCAAATCTATTTTATGACCTTTTCAAAGGATCTTATTTAATATAATAAATTAACACTATTTATAAGGGCATTTATGAATATCTTGAACGGTTTTGAATTGAAATGATCATAATATTTTAAGAGATATTCTTGGATCAATTCAACTAAATGTAAGAAAAGTTTCTATTTATAAATAGAAAGAGTATTTTATCTTTTTGGATCATATGTAAAATATATTTTTGAATACAAAACTGTTGAAAATTAAAAAATACCAAATGACTCTATTATTATTTATAAGACACACTTTGGAGACATATATGTGATGTGTAAGCTGCTGATAATAATTACTGTTGTTTTTTCTGTTAATATTTTTATTAAGGTTCATTTTGAACTAGTATCAATTCAATGATTTTTTTCTTAAATATATTTATATTTGAAAGAGAAGATCAATTTTTTCAGTTCTATTGAAACTATGAACAAAGACTCTATTTATTCAATAAATCAACCTCATTTGATTTATTGATGTTTTGGCAGCTCTGACATAGTTTTGGTGAAGTATCATCTTCTCATAATAATATATGGACAATTCAGTTCTTTGTAAATGAACCAAAAGGCCTTGAGAAAACCTTATAAATGTGTCAACTACTGATACTCAGCTGGTAAGGTCTTCAGATAAGAGGACTTGTTTAGTGAAAATAATCAAACTTGTTGAGAGAACATTGGTGGAGTGAACTGAGTGATCTCTACAACCTGCACAACTATAAAAATATAAATGATATTCTCTATTTATCCACTACACATATTACCTAAAGAATATAATACCACATATCTATATAAACTGAAAAGAAGACTACAAGTCGGAATCATTCATGTTTATTGAAAAGATACAATTTACACCTTATTGTGTATCATTGCATTATTCCAACCTAACAATTTGTATCAAAATAGTGATTTTCAATGAAAGTGGATAAGCCCAAACCAGATTAATGTACATGGTCTATACAAATAAAAATTTTAATTAAATAACTAAAATAAGGTATGTTAATGGTATGTTCCCCTTACTTTAACGGTGATAACTGTGTATTTTGGAAGGATTAAAAGATTATCTATTTGAAAAATATTAGATTCAAATTATATATGAATATTATCACTCCATATGAAATCCCTAAAATTCCAAAAAAATGTGTTGATACCCAATAAAATAAGTATGATATCCAATCAATAGAAATGAACTCTATTATATTTTAACTTGGTCTAGATGAATTTAAGAAAGTATTATAATTTTATACTACCTATAAAATATGAAAAAATATTACTGTTTCCATTGATGTAATAGAAAATGTTATAAAAATATCTTATACTACTTGAAGAAATAACTTTGATAATTTTAGAATGTATTATAAAGAAATAATTACCCAGATGAATGGGTTATTGAAATAAATTACCATTGGTATTTCTTATTTAGGAATTGAAATTCCAGAAACATATCAATCATTGAAAGTAAACATAGTTCTACCTATTATATGGAATGGAATATGCACTTTAATATCAAAATCATCAACAATAAAAGATATGTTAATGAAATAATTGATCGGTACCATGATGACGTATAAAGAAGATATGTAAGATAATGATGAAGATACCAAGATGATGAAAAGTGAAAATAAAACCCTTAAAGATACATATCATTAGTATGAGAATAAATAAAAATAATATATAAAAGTCTCCAATGATTTATAATGATAATTTTTTAAAATAGAATTGGCTCACCGATCCAGAAGCTTTAGAAAATTTTTTATGAAAAAAGAGGATTCAAAAAACATTTCAAGAAAGGTGAAAGAGGATCGAAAGAAGTTAGATGTTGTGAATGAAAAAATATGGGACTTATCAGACCTAATACCCTATAATTAAATGAAGATATAATAATGACAAAGAAGAAATTAAAATAAGAGTAAGATTACAAATAATGAAGATTAAAAGGGATAAAAATATTTGAAGGTTACACAGTGTGTGTCTAAAGACTCTAGCAACTCATTCAAATCTGACATAGAAAGAGAGAATTTTTTTTAAAGGAAACATATTCTCTATGGATAAGGAAAAATATGTGTTACTATCCTATTACTCTAATGTATATGATTATGAAATATTCCCTAATTGAACATTAGCTAGTTATTAATCAATGATTGACAAATGATATGAATCATTAGTAAAAAATCATTAGGGACTAACAAATGTTCATAATTCTATTTTAGGTGATAAATATGCAATGATAAAACAATATCAGGAATTTAAATATAAATTTAAAAAATAAAATTCAAATTGTATTGAACATAAAAACAGAATAAAGGAACTAAAAAATGATGTAGAATCATTTAAAAGTTAAGAAAGCCTGTTAACTAAATGGGAAAAGATAATAAATTAGATTCCTACAAAAAATGTTATTCAAAATGGAAAATACATTATAGTAATTAATAGATAAAAATCAAGTTTATATAAAAATTACTTAGTACCCAGTTCTAAAAATAACAACATATCGAGAGTTACTTTTATTATTGTGGAAATAAGAAACATTATACCAATGAATGTTTTATAATAAATCCTCAAGCAGTGGAATTAAAAAGGATTTTATTTCAATAAATATTTCTAAAGTGTGAACTATAAGTTTTGAAAAATATGGAAAATATAGTTACCCGAATCATTTCGGGAAGACACAATTAGACTCAAGAAATGTGGGTACTAAAACAAACTTCTATTTAAATGTTTTGTATAAAACATTTCATAGGATTAAAAAATATGTATTTTAAATGGATAGTGATACCTCAAGACACATTATTGAAGACTCTTTCTATTTTTATACATTAAAAAAACCTGATAGAGGACTAGTTACCATCAGAGACAATACTAAAGGTAATATTGTTGGTGTTGGATTATTTAGAGATAAAAAAATAAATTTCAATTAGAAAAGTTCTATTTATTCAAGGGTTAAAAAAAATCTAATAATTATTTCTTAACACTATGATGATGGATTTTATGTAGATTTTCCAAATAATTATTTCTCAGTTTATAAAAAAAATTACTTAAATTTAGAGAACATAGAACTAAAAGTGTTTATCTAATGGATTTTAATTCCTTATGTGAAAATAATTGATTAAATGATGAAAAAATTGATTCCTAGGTATTTAATAGAATACTTAGACATTATAATTCATTAACATTATATAATTTCTCTGTGAAACATTTAGTTTCAAATTTTTAAAGTATTAAATTTGATAAAGAGAGATTCTGTGATGCATTCCTAAGTAGAAAAAAATTAAAATCTTCTTTGAAATAAATAGAAAAAATTTCTACATCTAAATAATTAGCAATTATCTACATGGATTTTTTTCGAACATCTTGAGAAGCAAGTTCAGTTGATAGATTTTATGTTTATGTGTTAGTTGATGGATTTTCATGATTTACGTGGGATAATTTTATAAGACATAAAATAAAAGTGTTCACTATTTTTGAAATATTTTGTCAAATTGTCCATAATGAAAAAATATTTTAATATAATTTCATTAAGAAGTGATCTTGGTAGAGAATTTGAGAATCCGTAATTTAATTATTTTTTCTCAAAAAATAGGTATTAAACAGATCTTCTCTATAGCAAGAACAAAACATTGATATGGAAGTTTTGAATGAATAAATATAAATATTTAGGAAATGGATATAACTATATTAAATTCATATATTCTACCTACTTATTTTTTCATAGGCTATAAAAAGCATTATATATCATGAATAGAGTTTTAATAAGACCCCTTATTAAAAAGACACCATATGAACTATGGAAGAACAGAAAACCTAATGTGTGATACTCTAACGTGTTTAGATTCAAGGTGTATATCTTATATACCAAGGATAACCTTGGTAAATTTTATCCAAATGCTAATGAAGTTATTTATTATGATATTCAACTACCTCTATAGCTTAATGATTGTATAAAAAAATTCAAGGATTTTTGAAGAATCAGTTCATGTGATGTTTGATGAAAGTGATCCTTTTGATAAAAGGAAAAAATTAAATAATGGACTCTTTAGATTACATAAAATTGGAATCATATAAGATTTATTTTGAAGAAAGGAACAGAATGAAATTCACACTAGTTCATAAGAACGCAAAATAGATGAACCTAACATTGTTATACCTAGAGAAAATGGAACCATAAACGCTCAAACCTAAGAAACTATTATATGAGATATAGATATTTGACTAAGAACTAGAATAAATGTAGGAAACATAGGCAAATTTTCTAAATTTTTATCACAATTATAACCTAAAACTATAGAATAAGCTTTAGAAGATGAAATTTGGTCAATGTTTATGAAATAAGTAATTAATGAATTTAGTAGAAATAATGTTTTGGAACTAGTTAATAGACCATAAAATTATCATGTAATTTGAACCAAATGGGTGTTTAGAAATAAACAAGATGATCAAGGAATATTTACTAGAAATAAATCCAGATTTGAAGCTAAATGATCAAATCATAAAAAAGGAATAGATTATGAGGAAACCTTTTATCCCCTTTCTAGATTATATTCAATTTGAATCCTTCTATCTTATGCATCTAATATGAATTTTAAATTTATTTATATGGATGTAAAATCTGATTTTATATATGGATACCTAATCGAGGGTTTTTATATTGAACAACCACTAGGTCTTGAATATCCTCATCTACCTAATTCAGTTTTTAAACTTACTAAATCGTTATAGGGACTTAAATATATACCCAGAGTTTGTTACAAAATATTAAGATCTTTTTTATTAGAAAGTGTATTTTATATAGTGTTAGAGGATTCTATAATTTTTTATTAAATAGTCTGTTCTAATATATTATTTTTACAGATTTATATTGATGATATTATTTTTTTGATCAAAAAAATAAAATTCATCCAAAATATTTTTTAGATATAAAGAAAGAAAATTGAAATGAGTATGATGGGAGAATTGAATTTCATTCCTGTATTTCAAATCTATTAAATGGATTATGAAAATGTTTTAAAACAAAGAAAATAAATTATTAGATTTTTAAAATAGTTTGGATTAGAAAACAGTAAGACTTATAAGAAAAACCATGTTTACTAATGTCAAACATGATTTGGATGAAGCTATAAATCCAGTAAAAAAAAATTATATAGAGGTGTGATTGGTAGTTTATTATATCTTTCTATTACCAGACTAGACATCATGTTTTCTTATTTTTCTATAAGCTATTTTTCAATAAATTCCTAAATAATCACATCTTACTACTTTTAAAATAAAATATAGATAATTAAATAAAGGGATTTTTGGATCTACAATTCACTAAAAAACATATGATTTTATTAAATTACATATTATGATACTGATTTTGGTTGTTGTAGTTTATTTAGAAAATTTACTTTATGAACCAATCAAATTTGAGGAAAATATTTTGTTTTATGGTCAAGTGAAAAACAATATTCAATTGCTCTATCAAGAGTAGAGGTGGTATATATAACTTCTGGTAGTTGCTGTGAAAATGCGTAGTACATGAAAAACACAATACTAGAATTTAGACATAATTTCAATAATATTCCAATTTTATGTGAAAATACTAGTGGAATTAATATTTCAAAAAATCCTATAAGTCAATCAAGAACTAAACATATTTATATAGGAAATAATTTTCTAAAATATCATGATCTTAAAAAATAATATATCTTTAGAATTTTGAATACTAAATATCAACTTATTGATATTTTTACTAAACTACTTATCATTACTAGTTTTTAATTTATTATGGTTGAATTAGAAATATTTAATTTTAAATAAATTGTTATTAATTTATTTTGTTAATTGAGTTTGAGTTATTATACTTATTTTTATCCTAATATTATTTACTATTTTTGTAATAAAATGATAATTTATTATTATTTTTGAAAAAGATTGTCTCTTCAAAAATTAAAAACTGGTTAAAATGAGTAATTGTCTCGATAAACCACTAATATCATCAAAACCATCAGGAAACCATCTCTCTCTATCTCTCTATCCCTCTCTTTCACACTTACTATCAGTATTCAATCCCTTTCAACTTCCCAAGTTACATTTTTTCCATTATATACCATAAAATCCAAACCCTAAACATTCAGATTCTCAGCAATGTAGATGATCAAGAGGAAAAATGGAGGATAACTGAGTGGAATGAATCATCAATGCCTCAATTATAGTAAAATTATTAAATGAAGGGTTATAGATTGAAAGTTCTAGTATCATAAGAATATTCAACTAAGTAAATGTTTAAAATTTCAAATTTTAAAATTTCTTTTGAAAGAATTAAATATTGAGTGTTTGTTTATCGGAAAGGTTGGGGGAATCCCCTTTATTAAAAATGAAAAACAATGTAGTAGTACCTTTTGAACTATGTAAGGGAACACCCATTACAATCCCATAGGAATAGAGACATATAGTCTTAAAGTATGGTGGTCCAAGATCCCAGAGAGACAAAGACCAATCATAGGAACACATCTATAGATTGAAGCAGCTAAAAATCCCAGTGGATCAAAGTCCATTACAAGTGAACAACACCACACAAAAAACCAAGCATAGCTCGAAGGCCAACCGGACCATATCCAAAAATAGAAATCCTAAAGCGTCACAACACCACAACACACCCAAGACTCGAAATACTATGTCGTTCTACTAAACAGGGAGACCACCAGATCTTCTGGAGCCCAACCTTTGATGTCCAGACATCCTCGACACACCCATGGAAGAGACCTCGCCACATGGGTCACCACTGCCACTACCATCTGCACATATCCACCTCGACTCACCCCAAGAACCGATCTATTGCACTGTTGACCATCCAACCAACAAGTTTCTACCATCGAGTCACAACCCCACCAACCATTCGACCCACTACATCCCTATGCAAATTCATCAGCCATAAAATCTGTACCATTGTATCTGGTCGGAAACCATATCTAGACTAGATCTGAAACTAAAATGATGATCGCTGCTCTGATACTCAGCCTGATTCCACTGATGAGATACACTTTATGTAGCACCACTGACCAAGACAAGACAATGCCTCTATCATAACTTTACCTACTGTGACTCCTCCCCAAAAATGCATATTCCCAACACCACTGCCTCTCCCAGAACACTAGCCAAAGAAGCCAAAAATCCAATATAAACCCAGGGGAAGATACTATAAATGCTGAGAGATCTCGGCTGAGGCCGAGAGCTCTCTTTTTCTGATTCTGTTCTTGATATTGAACTAAATATGTTTTATAGAAATGGTTATTTTAGTTTTAGTGTCGAAGAGGACATCATTTTATATTTTTAAATGATATAGATTTTTCAATCCCTTTAGTTGAAATAGATATAGTTTTTCAGTGTCCCGATGAATGAATTTTTCATGTTGATCTTAGATCTATTGTAAACCCCAAATATAAATTTTTATATATTATGTATTTTATTTTTGGATAAACTATGATTTGAAAAATATTTAAAAAGGAAATTGAGGTGGACCATATTTTTAAGGTCATGTTTATTCAGTTATTATAACTACCAATATTATCTGAGGTAGAAAAGATTCTTTATCCTAATATATATATATATATATTATGTTTCTGTTGATGAGAATTATTAAGTTTAATTTCCCGATATTCATGCTCTGATAAAGAATAACTGTTGACAATAAGGGTAAAGAAAGTATTTTTATCCTCATGGAAGGATAATTTATTTTATTTTGAATAAAATAAGAAATATAACAGATGTAAAGATGCACACTAAGTGTTATCATAAAATTATGGAACCTTAAAAATATAGGATTATTATGGAGTACCTATAGATGAATTCTATTACCTATTGGTGTAAATGACTAAAGAAAATATGATCTTATTTCTCAGGTTGAGAAATAAAATCATAGATTGGGTGGCTTAGTTCATATTTTATAAGAAGTAGTTTTAGAATCTAGAATAGATAACGTTGTTTAAAAAAAGATGCATAGAATTAGATATGATGTTTCTAATTCAGAATATATCCAAGATATTCCCCAATCTCCTGAAGAAAATATAGAAGAATCAAACAATAAGGCCCTTGTCACCAGACCTAGAGAAAGGTATAAACCAACATTTTAGGATCCTTTATTTCAGAATCCTAAAGTAGTTACTATAGCCACTGTAGATTTCAAAACACCAATATTTTTTGGAGTCTTACTATCTCATGAGGAGCAACAAACTAAGAATAGAATAGAGTAAGAGTCTCATTCTAAAATTCAAAATGACAATAATGAAAAAGAGGCTCATGATAAAGATCACATTGAAAGATACTATGATCAATATAAAGTTTTGGATACTTCTCAAAGAAATTAGAACGAAAAACCTTTTGTAGTTCCACATACTACATTAGTTGAGAATCAATCGGATTCCATTATTTAATATTATTTAGAAAAAATTATTTCTCACCTGCTAAAAATAAAAAGGTTCTTATTCTTTAATTCTCTGTTTCAAGTGATAATAATAAATTAAAATACTTTTTTTATGGTTGAACAAGAAAAACCATAATGAAATCAATAATAACAATTACTTGATTCTATGGATAATCAAGTTGAAGAGTAAGTCCTCTAGTTCAACAGAATGAAGGAGGAGATTTCAAAAAATATAGAATGAGATGGATTCTACTAAGAAATCATTGGAAAATTTAAGAGTCTCTACTGTTACAAGAGAAGAATTGGAATAAGTATAATTCCAATTGAAAAAATTTCTTTAAATTTTAGTTTCAATAGTAGTTTTTGATGCATTTTGAAGAGAAATGTCAGATTAGTTTAGAAAGATACTTTTAGTGTTAGTCTCAAAGACAAATTTTAGATATTTAAGAAGTTATTTGGGAATCCAAATTAAATTAATAAGAAGTAGTGCTAATATTCTAGAGCATATAGATCATCCCCTAAATCATCCCTATATTTTTTAATACAGTTTGAATCAATTTATATTATCATTTATAAATTCAATGATCGAATTTATTCTTTATAGTGTGACAATGCACCATTAAATGTTTTTCTAGACAACAAGAGAGATATTATTAATAAATTAACAATAAGAGATCCTGGTATGTGACATCTTCTTATCTAGTTTGGTGAAATGTTCTATCATTTTGTTCAATAAGAATGGGATGTTCTTTAGTTTTTGAAAGTCAATTTAATTGTATGTTTTAATGTGAGTTATTATTTTTATGAGAAACATGTATGATCTTCTTACTGATAGTTTCAAAGAGCTACTAACAGAGTTAAAAGAATTTCATCAGGTTTTTCATGCCTCATATGATTATAACACCTCATCTAAACTAGTCCATTCAACCTTATCTAGTCGAAATGTTTTAAAACTATCAACCAAATTTTTATTGTGGTAAAAACATCTTTTACATGAAATCATTTTATTTACGTTGTTTGTCTTTAATAGGTGATATATTTCTCTAATACTAGACCACATATCATTTTTATTTTAAGAATATTATCACATTCATTTACAGTTGTGTGCTACAGTGAATTTTTTCAAAATCATTTTCTATTAATTTCTTTTTGATATCACAAAAAGGGGGATACAATTGGCTAAACACAACATCATTAAATTCAATATTTTTCGTTTTAAATTTAACACTTTTTATCAAGTAAAAAATTCTCATTTTTTTCTATATAATTAAACATTAAATGAAAACTATAGTATTGATATATCTCTATAGAGGTATAATTTCATTTGTGATTACATTTCTTATATTATCTATAAGGTATGATTATGGGTTTTGTGATAATCAAAAAGTGGGAGATAGGTGCGAATGTATTGTCTAAACAATACTCTACAAATATTATTCATTTTTATGCCCATAAACAGATTTTTTTGTTTTACTGATGAAATTAATTTAGTTATTTTTAATGATTATATTTCATTATATGTTTATCTTATTTATGGGGTGAAATTTTTGATTAAGTATTCAAAATGTGTTTTGAAAGTATTCTAGAAACACTATTCATACCTTATGTTTGGAATATAACGTATAGATTTGAAACCATATGATTAGAATGGAATGTATAGATCATATACCCTATGTTGTTTTAAAAGTTTGGACTAACTACTATATGTTTAGAAGAAAACTTATGTTTTAAGGAATAAATGTATGGTTCATCAACCATAAATTTGTATAAAACTATAAGTTGTTAACCCCACTTTTTTAGTTTTTTTATTACATTAAGGAACCCTACATTTTACTATTCAATGATAAAGTTTTAAATTAATGATATTATCAGTGTTTTCTACAAAAGTATCACCATGAATAAATATCTATTCAAATCTATTTTATAACTAATTTAATGGCTCATATTTTATAAATTTAATCATTATTATTTATAAGGGATGTTATTACTCTCGTGAATGGTTTGGAATTAATGTTATCGTGATTTTTTAGGTAATATTCATGGATCAATTCATCCAAAATCAAGAAAAGTTTCTATTTATATATAGCAAGAATATTTTTTCATTATATATCAGATATGAATTATTATTTTTAATTATGCACCTCTAAAAAAGCAAAAATATCAGATGAATGTGTTGTTATGAAAAATCTACTCATTGGATACATACATGTATCGGTTCTATGTTGTATAAGTTGTCGAACAACTATTACTAATGTTATTTTTATGGTGATATTTTTATTTAAGATCATTTACAATTAGTAAATCATCAATGATTTATTTCTTGAATAAATTTATATTTTAATGAGAAGAAATGTTTCTTGTTAGTTGTTATTGTAACTATGAACAAAACTCTATTTATTCAACAAATCAATATATTTGGATTTATTGGAGTTTTAGCTTTGTAGACTTGATCGTGGTGGTGTATCATCATATCATATGAATCTGTCGATAATTCAGTTCCATATAAAATAAATAAAAGACCCAATAAAATCCATTTTTATGTTGTTAATTTCCTTTACATAGTTTTTAAGGTCTTATGAAAAGATAACCTGTTTATTTAAAATCACCAAGCTCACAGATAGAGTGTTAGATGTGTGGACTAGAGGATATTTGTACCTTGAACCACTATAAGAATTTATGTGTTCTTATTCTTTTTTTATATTCTATAAACTTATCTAAATAAAATAATAATGCATATATTCATAAATTTCCAAGATGACTAAATATTAGAATCTATAATGATTATCAAAAAGGAAGAATTAACCCCCTTCTTGTGTATCTTTATATTATTTTGACCTAATAATTTCCATGGAGAAAAAACCTCATAAATGAATGAATCTCATACTTCAAAAGTATAATCTCTTGAGGTATTTTTGTGAGATAGGTGAAGTTGTAGTAAGTAGATTTTCCATGGAAGAGAACAAGAAATATCTATTGACTAAAGCCTTATCTTAGTAGAATATTGAATATCTTGTGAGACATAACATGGAGAAATTTGTTGTTAGTTGGATCTAGTCAATGTGGGGGTCTATTTGAGTTCTAGAACCATCTATATTGACATTATATTAACTATACAATTAAAGAAGAAAATTTTAATAAATATGTTATCACATATTTATTGTTCTTATACATAAAATTAATATGATAATTTCATAGAGTATCTATAAAATTGAAAGGTCATTGAAACACCCCTATATGACAATAACCATGAAGTTCTATGATGATATTCTTAATATTATATCCTATGGTCAGGATACCATTTTATGATGAGAGACATATTTTGTTAAATGTTAACCGTGTTAACTTTTTTGTGGATGAGGCATGATATCATAAATTATACACACTGAAATATCATAAATGGAATATTATGAGGATAGAACTATCAAATGGAATTAAATATGTTTACTTATCACTAGATATTCTAATATGAAACCATGTGTAATAATATGTATACTTTATGATTATTATTATTTTATATCATGAGTCCTGTTATTTTATGTATAAAAAAATATCACGACGACACATGCTTATGGAAGGGCAGGATATGTTTTGTAAATCATAAGTGATATGTATTAATTTAAAAGTTAGGAAATGATTTTACCCATCTATCTATATAAATGATAATATCCTTATCCTATGATTGGATTAAAATTGTATAATTAAAATTCCATGTACATGGTGATTAATAGGTTCAGTTTTTTTAATTCAAAGAAATACCTAATGAGATACGAGTTTATGCCATCAGAATGCAACATGCTTGATAGAATATCTTTATGAAGGTATTATATTACATAGTGACCATTTTTTTGTTGTTTTTATTGTCATGACATTGAATTTTTCCTATACGTATTCCTTTACATCTTACTAGACACAAATATTAACCTTTAGATAAACCCACCTAATGGAATTGGGGAAAAATCCTAGCGTGTCACACAATGAGTGTATCCATAGATGTTAGATACATTCTATATGAATTTAAAAATTAGAAATATGTCATTATCCTGACAGAGGAATACTATTTATTCAGGATTTATTGATCACAAATATTTAACCTCTAATTATATTGGTGAGTTTAATATTTAAAGAAATAGGTATTCTCTATACCATCAGATATATTATTAATTTATATCATATTTGATTCAAATTTTAATAAATAATAATAATAATTAAAAAAAATATTTATTTATTTATGTGAATAAAAACTAATATATATTCATAATACCATGAATATAGTATTCATTTATTTTTTGAATGAATAGTACTTATTATTTAATGATTGATAAATGAAGGGGAAGAAATGCAGAATGACTTAAAATTGCTAATAAGAATAATATATGAAATATATTTTAACTAAATTTTTATTTATTTATTTATGATATTTATATCATATATGAGTTATTCACCCATGAAGGAAGTAATAATAATTTTATTATTAATAAAATATATTGGGTTCACTAAGGATTTAGAGAATAATATAGGGAATTTTTCCAAATATTTACTCTCTAACCTATCCTTATAAATATCTTGTTATATGATTTCCTAGGGTTGTTTAGTAAGATACATCATTGTGCACAATGAATCCTCTCTGTATAATTCTCTATTAAGGAAGAACGTCTCTAGGGATTCTCTCAAGATTGAGGAAATTATTCCACCTCCTTCCTCCATTTTAATAATGAGAGAATAAGAGAAAGTCAACCCTCAAAATCAAGGGATTATGTTGCGATCAAAATGAAAACCACAAGATGATTAAATAATTCTCCTTAGAACATGATCATCAATTAATTTTGTTCAATGATTGAGGATCACATCTGTATAACTACTAGAGGGATTATATTATGGATTTTATCAGTGCAAGGATATTATAACCAAAATGTGGTTTAGCCAATCAACAAATACATCAAAGAAAGTAATCAAGAATGAAGTATTTTCTCACTATTTTATTAATTATAAATTTAACATGAATGATCCTCTCTCTTTGTTCTATGAATATTTGTCAATTATTTGGATATATTCATTAGACTTGTCAACTCTTCCTGACATTCTTTTAGATTATTCATTTAATTTGATAAAATACTAGCTTGGAATGGGATTGGCCAGTGCTTTCGCTACACTCAAAATATTCATGGAAGAACCATTAAAATTAGTCCAATGATTTATGAATCCTTTCATTACATAATATATGGAATCCAAAAAAAATTCCCGATGGGAGTTTCACCCCACCAAATCATCAATTATGGATTTTTGTAAATTTTGTATTCTATGGTGAGTGCAAAATCCAATGCGTTTAAAATATATATATTGAATGTTCTCCAGGATTTCTATATTCAATCCACCCATATTTAGCACTATGAACCACCAACCAAATGTTTTTGTGGGTTCCTTTTATAACTTCCAAAATGGTGAGAATGGTTGGATAGATACCCCCACTTCCATTCTCTCCCTTTTAGGTGAGGTTTTGCATTGGCTTTGATGGCTTGTGGATCGTAGTTCACTTGTGGTTGTGTTTGATGAGAGGATTTTATGGTTCATATTGGGGGTCATGTATTAAAGTAGTAGGAAATGATATTTACATCCTTCATATTCATGATACCCTAATATTTTGGTTAAATGGTAGTTGATATGAGAGTAAGTGGATGTGATGGCGAGTTTAACATGAGGTTCTCAGTATGATGTGGTTGCCCAAGTATCTTTAGGCGGGATGTGATGTAGTTGTTCGTGTGTCTTTTGTAATGATTGTACAAAAGGGATGGTAATGCCCAGACATACGATTTTGGGGTGTGAGAGTGGAAAAGCACTGGGAAAGTGGTGTGGGGTAACCTTTTTATTGATACATTTTTTCATGTTATTATATTTGAATGCATTATTTAGTTATCAAGCCATAGTGATGATGGTATTGGTTATCTATTTCTCTTTGGTGTATTTTGGTTCCACTATTTTCACACAAGTGAATTAATATTCTATTTTCACATGTTCATGAGAGACATTGCGTATGATCCTACTATGTATATATGTTATTCTCCCCCATGTATATAAAAACAATTTTAATATTACTAGGATGAAATTTTGCATTGTTCTATACATTAATATAATGGACTTTGGAGTTGTTTCAATGCCACTACCACGAAAATTCCCTTGGGTATTTTATTTATAGAATCTTTTTATTTTTTAACTTTACACATATATTGCAGGATAGTTTTGGTTTCCTTGACTTGAATATTATTAAATAAATTATCTAGGTGGTTATTTATACTATCTTCTATTCCTATAATATTATAGAGGGTAATGACTTCCATATGTGATATTTTTTATACCCATAGATATCGTCTCGAACCTAAGGCCAACTAGAGTTAGGAATCATTGGTTACTGTATCTATTTATCCTTTCCTAGTCAAAGAGGGGTACATTTGAAGGGAGATATGATGAGGTTTGCAGTTAAGCATTGTGAGGTTTTCAAGGGTTGTTAGAGAAATAACATCAGTTGATCTTGGTTCATGCCATAGGCTATGTAAGTAAATATTAAAAACATGATTTTAGGTTCCCCCATGATCGAATGCAATGTCTTTGAGCCTAACGAATAAACATGTTAGGTGATTCCACTTGGAGAGTATAGACCTAGAGGAGTTACATGAATCATGATTATTTTTTTCTTATCTAAATCGGGTGATCATGGGTTGTTAAAATGAATTAAATGAGTCTTAATAAAATTTTATATTACTTATATTAGTAAATACATGTTTGCCCTTTTAGTTATCACTCTAGGCCATTGTCTGCATTTAGTTCAGGATAATGAGGTGAAAATGTCTAGCCATGTTGAATTACAGAGGGCCAATCTGACTGAGGACGATTAGTAGTATAGAATGTTCCCAGACATTCAACATCAATCCTTGGAAAATTATAAATTTAGTGTTTCTAATTAAGAGATAGAGTGCTAGTTGGAGGAGCCTTAGATCATCTTAAATTTCATCTCGTCCTAGATAGGGAACTAGGACCTCTTGGATGTTAGTCAAATTAAGGGTGAAACATTTTAGTGGTGTTTGTTGTATCTTGGTGAGTGGGTGGAGGAAGATGGTTCTGAGGAAGAATTTTATAAGGGTTTTTATTGTATTTCCTATCCTTGGTCATGAAGTACGTGAAGTGGATAGATCATATCTCTCTTTTTAGGTTAGTATTGTTGTGAAAGTCCATGGGATCATTTTAGTGGTTTTTATACATTTAACCCCCCAATCATTTTGTTAATTTGGATTTTCGTGCATGGCGTCTTGAAAAGACACTCCACCCTTCTATCTAGTATGTAGTTACTCCTTCAGAATTTCTATTATACATGGAGGCTTAGAAGAAGTTATAAGTGATCGGGCATATTTACTTGTTATGAGGTTAACCATGAGAGGGGAACTAGTTGGGTTCTTCTAGGATTGGAGTTTTCAGAAGAAGGCCTCTGGTGAATGGTCCAATGAGGTTTCAACTAGTAGGGATTCGACCTTAACAACTTACTATTAATATTTCTCATTTTAGTGGCTCTTCTTATTTTACTCGGGTGATTATTTCAACATGTTTTTTCTATGGGGGGCCATGGTAATCATCAAAATCAGGGACCAGTGGTTCTCAAAGATCATATCAATGAAGGTGGTTGGGTTTAATTTCATCCCCAACATCAGTATCCTGTGATTCCATATTAGTGTCAAGGGAAGCATTGTTATGATCTGATGATAGGGGATATGGAATAAAGAGGTCAACATCATTATGTTTCTCATCCTCAAGTACACCCACCTTAGTATGTCCATAGATGTGGTCATTAGTAGTGAGGCAGGGGAGATGGAAGTGGGCACTTACATGTTTTTTTCATTCTAGTACCATAGGAGAAATATATCTTTTGAGGTATGAATAGATTATCATCCACCATTATTTATTCCTTTTTTGATTTAATATCTTCACACACCTTCATTACACCTTCTCTATTCAATGTTATGGGACTATATGTAGAGAGGATTTTGGTTCCCTTATCATTGACTATACTAGTTTGAGGCCAGATCAGCTTGTTTAATGTGTGCTGGGGTTATACAATGATAACGAGGAAACATCAATTGTGTATTATGAGGATTGGTATAGACTACCAAATATTAAACTTGGAGACAATAAAAAATCAAAACCCTCTTTTAAACATCTATCTATTCTCCAGAAATCACCAGTTGAGGGTAAATGAGGATAATATCTAAAATAATTCCTTTTAATGCATGTATATAAACTTTGAGTTCATATTCATGTAGTCTAGTGTCATGAAAACTCCATATATTTTCATGGGGCTCACGAACTCTATGTTTTGATAGTTTCAAGACTAGTTTGTAGTCAAGTTAATCAATGAAATCTTGAACTAATTGAAGCTAGTTAAATTGCATTCAAAATATCTACAAGCTATATTTCTAGTCTATAGAAACCACCATATCTTGAGAGTATTGTTTAAGTGTTAATTTTAGACTTAGAAGGTGAATTTGTTCATGTATGTGGTGTCCCAGCAAGGTGTGGCTATAGAACAATCAATGATCGAAATAGTTTTTTCTTGAGACGCAGCCAAGAATTTGGTAGATGATTGTCTTTTCCTCTATATCATAGGATATTAATAGAGATTTTTTACTTATTTATCATGGATTTTATCCCGATTTATATCTTTGATGAGGATAGAATACAATTTCGTCCAGACTGATTAGTGTTAGGAAACATTATACAACTTAAAAGGGAAACTGATCATTTCTCTAGTGCTTTAGTGTCTAGAGGAAGGGGTGATGATTGAGGTGTTCTATGAATCATACCATATGGGTTTGGGGTGTATTTTAATATATCAGAAATTGGTGATCTCTTATGGGTCTTGGAATTTATGTCCTAATGCGAATAACTGGGCATCCATGACCTGAAGCTAGTAGCAGTTGTGTTTATGCTGAATCTATGACGACAATACCATATCAAATAATATATTTTATTAATCAATTAACACATGTTATAAATGTATATATATTATCACCATGACCTAATTGTATTTCAATGGATGTGGGTAGAGTTTCCCAAGGACAATAACTTTGTGATTTGTTATACCTTATGAAAGGGAAATGTCATGGATGACATGTTGAGAAGGAAGTAATGAATGAATGTTATTACAGAGTCTAATGATTCTTAGAGGTAATGGAGGATTTTTTATCTATAAACCTAAATTTAATGGTTGTTAATAATATATGTTTATCATTTCAGATGAATGTGTAGTCTTTTATAATTTAGGAGGTGGATGAGTCTTTGTGGGGAGACTCAGAGTCATAGCTGATGCAAGATCATTTTATTTATTATGATTCCATAGAGGGATGGTTTGAGGATGGTTAGAGCATATTTTTTCAAGGGAGGATGTTTGATAATGTATTTAGGTTTTAGCGAGTCCTTTCTGAGTTTAATATCTCCCTTTAGTGGCACAACCCAATGTATCTAAGATATACCATAATTTTATGTTGTTGGTTTGGTGGTCCAAGATGAAATGGGTGGTGAAAGAGTTTAGGTCTTAATATCGGATTCTCAAGAAGGTAACAGTAATGAACCATGTTTCAAGAGGATTTTTTATCGCTTGAATATTCCCTAGTGCATGTGGGATAAAATATTTATAGACTTCATCATAGGATTACACCATGTTTAGGGAGGATGATATTCTATCTAGGAAATCAGGGATTGTTTGGCAATGTCATATCACTTCCTAAATATTAAGGGATTGGGAACTATGGATGTCATGAAAAGGAGGAATGTAGATGAGGTTATGTGGATACATGGAGTTCCAATGACCATTGTCTTGGATTGAGTAACTCATTTTACCTTGGAAGTTTGTATAGGATTACAACAACTGATGGGAACTTAGTTTCACCTCAATACTACTTTCCTCCCTCATATGGATAGGTAGATAGAGAAGACCATCAAAATTCTATAGGATATTTTGCAAGCATGTATCCTGGAATTCAACATGTCTTAGGAAAATAACCTTACATTGTTTGTGTTCTCTTATAAAAACATATACCAGTCATCCATTAGTATGGCCCCATTATTGGCTTTTTATGTTCATCCATGTAATTATTCATTGCACAATCATGAGGTTAGTGAGTCATCATTTCTATATCTCAATGTGGTATAGAGAACAACGGAGAAGCTTCAGGTTGTTCATGACAGGATGAATTTGGCATGGGAACAATAAAAGTCTAATACTAACCATATAAGAAGCCCGTATAGTTCATAGTGGGAGATCACATATTCTTTAAGGATTATCCTCATTGTAGTCACAGAATGATTAGCAGGGGAGTATAATCTCAACCCATTTTATTGGTCCCTTCAAGGTGTTATTTCATGTTAGTAAGGTGTCTTGTCGATTAGTGCTCCTGCTACTGATAGATTGGTTCCATTATTTCTTTAATTTGTCTTAGCTCCATTTAAATCATCATTATGACTACCATGTCATTGATTGGGGATATTTGGAAAACATGGATGACAAGTTGTTTTTTGAGTCGAAAGTAGAGATCAATGAACCTAAAGAAAAGGTACTATATGGGAATAACATTCATTTGGTTGATGCACTATGGATTCATGGTGTCTTGAAGGATTGTACCTGGTAGTGTGAGACACAAATGTGTGCCTAATTCCATGAGTCATTTTGATTTTTTTCTTGATTGTTTTTTACTTTTTTACATGACACTCGGATCTTGTTGGTATATAAAATGCACCTTTTCCATTCAATGATGACGTGTATTAAATATTCAATCATGTGAAGAGGGTAACCCCATTCTCAGTCAAGATGAATTATTCAACACAATTTAAAACCACGTGGGAGAGTCAGTTCTACCCAAAGTAGATAATATCTTGATACGGAAGGTGGATTTACTTGTTTTTCGTACTTGTGGGTCTTGTTGTGTGATGGTTGTGCTCATCATTGCCTTAGACTATGTAGAGTTTTGAATGGTGGTGCAAGTGGTTTGTGAGATAAAGGGGGATTTGGGTTTGTGTGAAATAGTGGTAGCCTGAATGTCCTTAAGACCTTCTTTTTTTATTGGTTTTTGATAACCCATCTTACAAAGGATGAGGGGAAGCCTTACAAGGCACATAGGCTTTGAGATTACATGACCCATAGGTATTAGAAAATTTACATAATATACATGGAACTCCTCCTCACAGCTTCTTCATTGTGATATCATCCCTCTACCTTCACATGGATTGTTCAGCTAGGCTTCATGGGCATGCACTGTCTGGTCCTGATGGCAAAGTCATACCCCCTAATTCTTAAAAATCCACTTATCTTTTGCTCTTGAGAATGCGGCTGGTCTAAATCCACTTTCTGAGTCTGCTCCTTGTAGTGTCTGTTTGATTGTTGAAGTACCATTTTGGGGTGTCCTGATGGCCTTGAGGTGGCCTGAAGGCCTTTAGGTGGCCCAAAGGGCTTGGCTGGCCTGAAGGCCTTAAAGGAACAAGAACCCAAACCGATGGCCCGAAAGATTAAATAGATGAGTAGTTCCAGCTAGTACGGTACCGAACAATAATTTATACAGTGCCTGCTATAGAACATCTACATTACTATTATAGTACTGCTATAATTATACTATCGTACACTAGAAATTATGTTTCCTCCTGATTTTTTACTCGGGTCTCTTTATGCACTTGTTGAGTCCTCACAAACTGGGTTGAGGCTTCTGTCCTGAGATAGTCGTAGTGTTTCAATTGGATTGAAATCCCTAAGAGTTACCTCATAAGATAGTTATTCAAACCCATACCTTCCTTTCTTTACTCTGGGATAACATTAGTAATCTAATATAAGAATTGTTTGATAGGTATCAATTATAATGGCCTAGAATATTTCATTGAATTTATTTTTAAATTGAGGGTGTATATGGTGGTTTGGGAGCTGATTCATAAATTGTATAGTTTTGTTTAAAAATGATTTTGTAATTTATAAAGTATTTTTAAAAAGGTTTTTATAATTATGGAAGTAATTTAAAAGTATTGGAAATTTATTTTGAAATTAATTCAGAAGTTTTTAAAATTATTGTATTGTTTTTTAAAGTGTTAAGGATTTTTTAAAGTATCAATAAACCATTATTCAAATTATTTAGAAGTTATGTTAAGTAAAAATGTAATATTTGTAATAAAATATTTAAACCTATGCATAAAATCGATGTTGAGTAAGGGTAGTGCTAATTTTTTTAAAGGTTGCATATAGGTAAGGTCCTTTTTCTTTATTCTATATAATGGTATGTAATGGTTTTTTTGGGTTGAATAAGGGTAGAATTTGTCATTTTTCACTCCATAAGGGTAACCTAGAAGACCTAGTATCAAATCTGGGAGGAGACAAAATTCAAGGTACTGTAGCAGTACTATAGCAGCGTTGACTATAGCAGCGGGTGCACTGTAGAGATAGAGGCAATCTAGGAAGCACTGTAGCGGTGTTGGTACTGTAGAAGCACGAGTACTATAGCAGTACTATTCACTGAGGGGTCCTTTGGGAAAAAAGGGCTTTCAAGACATGTATTCAGGCTACTTGTCCTTGGGACTTCAGGATATGTAATGAGTCTTCCTCTACCCACACTAAAGTGGTATTTTCTTAAAATAATAAATTGAGTATTCAACCCCAACATTTAAAAAAGCGTAAAGGTATACCATAAATTCTAAAGTCCAGATAAGGGTAAAACACGTTTTATAAATGTTTCATAAGGGTAAGATCAAGCTACCCATACACAAGCCTTGGAATAACACCTTATAAGTGTTGAACAAGTTAAACTTATAGTGAACAACTACCATGTGTAAGGGTACGATTGAATATTTAATGATTATGTAAGGGTAAGTTGGAGTTTCCCATACATGAGGCTTCTGAAGAGTTCTGTAAGGGTAAAACAAATTACCCTTACACAGAACCCCTAACCTGTGTATGGGTAGCATTTTTATCTCATCTTATCTTCTATTCTTCTTCCACTTCAATATGTACCAACCCATGTTCCATTTCGACATTTTTAAATTACTAAAATCTAGGAATTAACTTCCTCTAACTCATTTAAAAGTTCATAACAACTTTTGGAATATTTTAATCAATCCAAAATTATCTTCTAATATACAAACCATTTGAAAAAATTAATGGTTTTTTTAACATGTATTTTTCAGATACACATTGTTTCAAATTTGAAATATTTGAAACCTTATCCATTTCTTTTTCCTTCATTTTCTTATCATTTGGATGACCCGAAATCCCTCTATTCAAGTTTGTGAACTTTAATACTTTGGAGGTAACTCTTCCTTTACAATTTCCAAGTGATTCAAAAACTTCTCTCTCTAATATACCAAGAATGTATCATTTTACAAAAGGAAAATACTAGGTGGGGGGTCCTTCATCTTTCTATTTTTGGTATAAGTGGAAGAGATAATGTTTGTAGCCTTTGTAGAGATTTAATCCAACAACATAATTAATATAATTAATTAGTTGATCAAAATTGGCGAATAAGGGATGAAATATAATGAGGTTTTTTGTTCTAACATTTATTCAATATGTTGGGAATGATTGTCATTCTTAAAGCCCTAGATTATATTGAATTTTATTATTATTTTTAGAATGGTTAATTAACAAATCCCGCATTTCATATTTATTCAAATGGCCATACACAAATATGTGGTCTGGTGGTGCAATGGTTATAATGTGTGACGAACATGTTCTAATGTTGTAATGATATGTGGTCATTTTGGTGGGAAGTGGTTGTGATGTGAAATGGTGGTAATTTGGGGATAGTTGAAATGTGAAATATGGGATGTTTGTGGTTGTGATGTGTTGTTATAATTTCATGGCAGCGATGTAATGTAATGCGAATGATTAATCTACGATGGCTAAGGGGTTATAATGGAGAATGAACACTTAAATTGAAATTGGAAGTGTGTCTTAAGTGGTTGTTAATAATTATTATATGTTACGGCTTGATAAATAGAGAATGGTTCGAAATGGGAAATTAAGAATGTTTTATTAACTTGAAAAAAATGAGGAATGTTGCTTTTGTCTTCTGACCAACTAGTGTGGTGTTATGAATTTAAAGGTGGAAGTGAATGTAGCATTGGTTTTGAGGTTATAGGGTGATATTGTGAGGTGGGTTGGTATTCTTATTATAAAATGATATTTTAGTAGCTAAAAAAATCTAATTATAGATTTTTTAAAATATCAATAATTTATTTGTCCACATTTATAAAAAAATGTCACTCAACGAGGTGTCACAAAATCAGACATGTTTATAAACATCGAGAAATTAGAAATGTTTGGAAACATCACTGTTTAGAGACAGTTCATTTACAAACATTTATAGAAATTATTTATAAATAAACATTACTAAATTAATTTTGATTATTATCATCACTTTTTAGCAACACCTCATTTATCAACATATTCTAGAAATTTTAGTAATATTATTTTTTTGAAATTTATATTTTTTTATTATAAAAAATATAATTATCACCCCGATTTATTTCCATCACCTATACCCCTTGATCCATCCTCTCCCTACTATATTACCCCTCTCGTTCCCACATTCCATTATCTACCACATCGACCATCACCCTTTGGTGGAACATTACCCACGGGACCCTCCAATACCACCTTGCACCCATCATGTATATTCCTCACCCCATCTCATTCTATTGAACTCCAGTACCATGAGTACCCCATCTCCCTTATATTTCCATTCCCTTTATACCATCCTCTCACCCACACCACCACCGGTACACTAATCCATGGAAGAAGGAAGCTAACAAATATTAAACCCATGACCTACTACTTCCCAAATAAAGAACCTATCAAACCCACAATTTGAGTTATTAATAAATTTTTTTTTGTTATATTCACATATATATAAATAGTTTTTTAGTATTTAGAAAATATATATATATATATATATATATATATTAATATATATATATATTAGTATATATGTGTCTGTGTGTGTTATATGATTATATGCTTATATTTTATGTTTATATTATAATATATATATGTTTATATTATATATAGGTTTATATTTTATATTATTATATATATATTAATTTGTTTATATTATATATATATATGTTTATGTTTTATATTATATATTTGTTAATATTTTATGTTTATTAATAAGTTTATATTACATATACATGTTTACATATATATTAATAGATTGTATATATGTTTATATATTATATGTTTATATTAATATAATACACACATCTATATAAAATGCCAGTAAAAATGTCACTAAAATTGTAATTTTTTCTTAAAATCCTGACTAAATTTAAAATATTTAATTGTATTGTGTTATATATATATATACAATTATAAATTTTAATTAATATATATATATATATCATATTAATATACATATATAAATATATAAATTTATAAATTTATGTGTTTAATATATATGTTTATATTTTATGTTTATTTTTATATATATATGTTCATATTATATATATATATATATGTTTATATTATATGGTTATATTATATATATACGTTTATAGGTTTATATTTATTTATATGTCTATATTACATGTGTGTCTATGTGTGTTTAAATTATTTATATACATGTTCACATACATATATTTATATGTTTTATATATAATATATGTTTATATTAGTATATTATATATATATATGTGTGTGTGTGTGTGTGTGTGCATGTATAAATATATATGTGGATATATAGACATATACATGTATAATTATAATTATAATTATACATACAATTAGTCACGTTTTAGAACACTGGTAAAAATGTCACTAAAGTATCCAATGTTTAATAAAATGGCTAAATTTAAAATATATGTCTGTATTTATATATAAATATATGTGTATAAATACTTATATATTTATATGTGTGTGTGTTTATATATATATATGTTTATACATATGTTTATGTGTTAATATATATATATATATATCTAAATATATATTTACATTAATGCGGGGAAATGAGCTATATATATATATATAATCTGACATTACTTGGAAAACCTTGATAATTTAGCTACATTTCATTAAAAACGTCAACAATTTAAAAAATTATCACAGTTTTCAAAAAACATTTCTAAAAAACATTGTGAAATTATAGTTCTTTAGTGAGGTTTGTGTATGTTTCTTATATATATATATATATATATATTATTCGTGGTGGTTTCTATACGAATCTCACTGACATTGAGCACTATGTGGTGACACCCAATTTTTTTAGGGGGTGTTTTTCCCAATAGCCATGTTATTGAGGATGGATAGTTGGATATATCCTCTTCCTCACTCTCTCTTACAGGAATGGTTACGCATGGGATGTGATGGATTCAAGGTTGGAGTACACTTGTTGTTGTGCTTGATGAGAAGATGTTGTGGTTCATAGTGGGATCATCCATGGTAGGAGTATGGAATGAGGTTTATTTCCATCATGTCCATGATACCATATTATTTTGATTATATAGAAGTGGTAATAGTCTGATGTAGATGTGATGACCAATTAAAAGCAGGGTACTTGGTATGATATGGTTTCTTGAGTGTCTTTAGGTGGGATGTGATGTAACTTCCTAGGTGTCTTTAGGAAAGATTTTATGGAATTGATGATACCCCTAGGAAAAATGATGTTGGGATGTGAAATAGGAAAATTTGTGGGAAAGTGGTTCAGGGTACCCTTTTTAACAATATTCTTTTTATTATTTTATTATACTTGGATTCATTATTTATTAATCATGCCACAATGAGGTTTTGGTTTATTAGATGACCTTCTAAGGTGATGTTGGTTCTATTTTTTTCTCTTAAGTACTCTAGTATGCTCTTTTCACATGTTCATGAGAGAACTCAGGTATGATCTTATTTATTACAATTTTTATGCTCACTCCATGTTTATAAAAACTATTATTCATGTTACCCATAGGATTTTGTGGAACATGGTGGACATTACTAGCATAGAATTTGGATCATTTTCTATGTCACTGCCTTAGGAATTTCTTGTTGGTATTTTATTTAGAGACTCTTTGTATTTGTTGGCATTACATGTGCATTATAGGATGGTTTTGGTTTCCTTTATTTTATATTATGTCATGGATTTTCTTAGTGGTTGTTATACTGCCTCCCAATCCTATAATCTTATTGAGAGTAATTCTTTTCATATGTGAGATTTTTATACCCTTGGTGCACATCTCTAACCCAGGTCCCATTGAAGGTAGGACTCATGGGTTATTACCTCTTTATATCCTTTTTTATCCTAGTATGGGTATGTTTGGATGGTGTTGGTCGTGATATATCATATAATAAATAAATTTTATCCTAGGGTGTTCAGACAATCCATTGTAATAAGAGTATATATAAATAAGTAAATAAAACTATGGAAATCCTCCCAAGTCCATCATAGCCTCTATACTAGCGCTATGCTAATATAATCTATCTTCCACATACCTGTTTCCCTTTCCTTAGTCTTTATACTTGATGTTTGTATGTGTATAAAGATACTCATACATGGAGTAAGTAATAAATCCTAGCATGAGACCACCAAATTTCCCTTAAAATCTATGAACAAGTATAAAATGTGTATGCAATGACATTAATAAATGAACAAGATATAATAAAGAATAATATGCCAAGAACCCATGTACTAACCAAGAAACTGGGAACCTCATCCATAACTAATACGACTGCATTCTAGAGGAAATTTCAATATATTAGAGTAATTAAAATCTAGCCACTAGAGTTGTAACACGATGCTCAACATCATGTGATCATGCTACTCAACATCCACTAGATATCAAGTGAATAATGATACTAAGAACCCACTAGGTATCTAGTGACCATGAAACATGACATCCACTAGGTATTAAGTAAGCATGCGATTTGGAATTCCCTAGGTACCGAGTGATTCACATGACATCCATGTGGTTTCATCGTATCCCTACCTTGTGCTCAAGTCCATTGTCACTATCATCATAAGTTATATATGATTCCCCTATAAAGGGTATCTATTTTAAGGTAGCCCACATATTATTAGCACCAAGAAAAAAAAACTTCCATTGCATGGTAACACACATAACAGGGTAGAACATGAAAATCAAGCATGGAATATCATCATGAGAAATAGTATTAACATATAAAACATGTTAGCAACATAATACATAGACATAAAAGTATCCCAAAACCTGTATTATACTAAATAAACATGAGTATAAAAGAACCTTAAATTGTATGAAATTTCCTACATCAAGGATGTAGAAAATTTACTACAAGTTTCATCCAAGGATCAAATATTGAACCATGTCACACACTCATGGAGAACAAGATCAGAGGTTAAGGATTCCTAAATCGAGTTCCATTTCATCAAGAAAGAGTCTAAAATAGATAATCAAGAAGATTTCATGGCATAAAAGGTTGTTCTTGAGTCTTATACCTTAAATATACTTCCAAAAAACCAATTAGAAGGTATGTCAAAGGAGAGTTCTCCCATTCACCTGATCAATTGTTGATTTAAGAATGGATTATGCATTTCATTCCAATTATAGAAGATAATATTGGTCATATCTAATAAGATTTGATGAATCTTTAATCCCTCAACGAAAATCAAATTCAATATGAATGTTAAGAATAAGATAGTATTAAGATGGTTGAACAATGGACCTTATTTGGAAACATCCATTGTTCATGATGTAATTCAACCCTGATCAAAAGGGATGTCATTAACACATCAAAACAACCACTGATCATGAAATGATTCAAGACTATATCATTAGTTATCATTGTAATTCACATATTTGGAATTGACAATCTAGATCTATGAATCATCTTATGATAAAATAGGTATATCTAGGATAATCCCAAATAAAATTTGTTTTTGTATTGCATACCTTGATTCTAGATATTCAACCTACTTGTATTCACCAGAATCTTGATATAGAGAAGAGAAATTCATCAGGGATGGATAAAAAACCTCATAAATATTTAGGGATTACTATACAATGAATAATTAGTCAAAATTGATCCAAAATAGATATTAATGGAGAATATAGATAATTAATTTCACACATTCATGGTTTGGGAAATTGTTTATCCTTTTTGGGATTCTAGAAAAGCCACATGGTTTGGTAATACATTATGTCAAACCAAGCACCAAACATGTGGTTTTTTAGTGGTTCATTCTAAATGGGATCCAAGGTGAGGTCTCCCAGTTTTTATAAAACTATGTACGTTAACCATGTTCCACCCCATGATATTTTTCCATTAACTTCATGATTTCGTGAATAATACACAAAGTTTAAGAAAACCATAATGAATGAATTCACTTCTTAAAAGGACCTAAACAATCTATGAAACTATCTAGAAACCCCAAGAACATATACTAAATAATGTATTTATAAATAAAATAGGATTAAAATATAAAACTAACCCATCATACACTTTGAAATATCTTGGGCATTGCATCCCACCTATAAATATTTATCATCCTTTAAAAGCATCTCTTGGAATCATGCATGAACAACTCAGGCCACTAAACCTAAAAATCTACCTCACACTTTTATGTATCCTCCTAGATTCATCTATACCTCCATAGAATCCAGAAAAATGGTATAGTTTTCCTCATTTAATATTCCTCATTCAATCAATAATGTACATCAGGAGATCCACATATGAAATGTCAGGCTCCGACTCAACATCCTCAGATTCAGTAGAATGTCTGTGATCATAAATATACCTCTAGATCCAAGTCACATGGAACACATCATGTATAATATGATATAGACAAGAATGTTTCATACTATACATCACTATCCCAACCCATTTAGTGATATTGAAGGGGCCAAAAAATACATGGCTTGCTTCCCATACTTCCATAAACATGTGTGGAATAATAGTGTATTCAATATTAGAAGGATACATGAGGTATTTTATATATGAATCAAATCCTGATAACTGTCATTATATTTGAACTCATCCAAGGCTAGGTGATCATCCTAAGAACCACTAAAATCTAGATGGAATGCTTAGTGTATATCCTTCAATATAATATTGATATGCTCTAACTATCCATCTATATAAGGATGGTATGCTATGATCAATCCTAGATGAGTCCCTAAGGCCTTATGTAAGACCATACAAAACTGTGATGTAAAACATGAATCTATATTAGATACAATGCTCAAGGGAAATCCATACAGGTTTATCATCTTAGAGATATTCATATTTTCCAGTTATTATACTGATATAGTATCACAGATTAGTAAGAAATGAAAAACCTTCATCAGAAGATTAATGATAACACTTATGAAATCATGACTCAATGGGATCTTGGGTTACCAGATAAACATTCCATCACAATGTCTTACAACATCCACATGGGAATTAGAATTTTCTAGAGAAAATAACAAGGAAAATATTGCTCATTCTTTATCCTTTGGTTAGCAAGGAATAGATAATAAAATCCAGCAAGATGACTCTCCATCCTTGGCCACTGTAACTATAACCTATATCCATGTTACATATTTCTCACTCCAGGATGCACCAACCACATAGAGGCATGGAAATATCTCATCACTATTTCATGATTAAAGTAGGGAAAACCACTCTCCCACATACTTGGATCACATCATCGTTATATGATGACCACCAAGGTATAAGGTCACCTCCCACTAGATGTTCCCATAACATAGTACCCAATGGTTTGGATTCCTAACCATACATCCCCAAGTAATCAAAAGAAGATTTTATCACTAATAGATCACACATCATCATTCCCCGGTCCTTAGAGGCATCCATCCTCTAATTGGTTAACATGCTCATCATGTTCCACTATTCCTTAAAAGGGTCTTAAACATGATACTGAGCTATTTGTGTATTATTTTTAATAGAATATATAATAATGATACATTTACCTAGAGGAAAAGACATTAAAGTCGAATATCTATAGGTTATCTACCTAGTACCTATTTCTTAATCTAATGTACCACTGTGTGAAGATATAGTGAATGCTCTTTTGGTCTGTGTAAGAAATAAACATACCAAAAAAAGATATAGTGGATCCAACACTTCAATGAATAAATCCATATTTCCATCTACAATTCATGGTTAGGATAGTTTTGATCATGGGGTTGGAGATGATGTGAACCAAAATCTACTACCCTCTTCCTCTATATTAGTACTACTCCCAAACTAAAACCCATTGCATTGTAATATACATCATTTCCAATCCCTAGTTTGGGAGGTTTAAACACTAGATCTATAGTCAACCTACTCTTCAGAATCAAAAAGTTATCCTTATAGTAGTCCAAACATCAAAAATTCACTTTCTTCTTCTCTAGTTCCGTTATGAGTGATTATAAATTAAAGATAATTCTTGGATAAAATACTGTTAATATCCAGCCACACATAAAACAGTCTTGATCTTGAATAAATTTTTGGGATGTTTCTAGAACATCACTACCCAAAATTTCTATAGTCTAATGGATAGGAGTATATTAGACACCAAATTACCTATTTAATGAACTCAATTGATCAAAAGTTACAATTTGAAATCATATCATAAAGATGATGTTATCGATGTGTTCTGAAGACCATCTCGAGATGTCTGACATGATTCCCAGGGATATTTGAGTAAATGAGGATAGCTTTATGGATTACCATGATGAAAGAGAAAATTTAAGGATCATATATCTTGTTCATGAGATCCATGAACACTACTGGTGCATCCATCAGTCCAAACAGCAACCCCAAGTACTCATATAGCCCATAGTAGCTCCAAAACATCTTATACAGAATTTACCCCCCTCTAACCCACAACTAGTGATAGCCTAATCAAATATCAATATTAGAGATCCACCAATACCCCTAATACTAATTTAAAATCTGTTTGATCATGAGAAAAGGGTATCAATTCATTACCACCACTCGATTCGGCTTCCAGAAATCTATATAGAGTTAATGAATATCATTTTCCATCTTGGTGAGCATGAATGTTTCACCCGATGGTGGTTTACTTGTCCAAATAAAGTGCTTATGTTCCAAGTCCTCATGATGTACTATGCTATTATTGAACTTGGTTAGTTCCACATGACAAGGGGTATTAAAATAGTCATTGAAACATGAATGATATCTTTATTGAATTCAACTAATCTATTATGGGATTCCCTGTGAAGTCATCTGGGAATATATCCTATTATATATCCACAACTAGAGAAAAAGATAACTGGGCCACCACTAATCCTACTAAAATATCCAATCCTGCATTCTGTGTTGTGATCATCCTAAGCTGACTCATGTCTGGACCAACTCTATCCACCCCCAACTCCCATTCACCAGTCATTACAAACTTCCCTTCATTGGGAAATTTAAATGGTACATATCACTAATAGTAATGAATGTATGCGTAGAAACTGGTTAACCTATCCATGATAAGAATCACATTAGAGCATATAATCTCAAACATCATGATGTATAATATATTCCTATGACTAGAGATGACTATAAGACTCTATGGGCATCATTGTAGATTGTTCACTTTCATTCAAAATGGTGAATCAAGAGAAAGAAACACAAAATACAACATGACCGATAAGTCATGAATATATATAAATTGTACAGATAATTTTTTTTGGGAAGAGCTAAAATCAAAAATAGTGGTAGACAATAATGATGTGTACAAGACCTTACCTTGAATAATAGATTTTATTTCACCATTGTTATCTAGATTCTGATTTATTGTATATACTCAGTCTTCCTCAGTTCTAAGACCCTATTCCTATGGTACATGCCTTGACTATGTTATCATTTTATAATACTACTATTGATCTATCCATTTATCATTGGTTCCTTGACCACATATTCATTGACCTATGTAGAATCCTAACCTCATAGATCTAGATAAAATTGATTGAGATGACCCATATTTCTATACTACTAGTATTGGTTCTGAGATGTTATGTAGACCATGTTGTAAAGATCAACCATCTCATAGTTTAAACACTATGGTGATCCTCTTAAGTTAATTAATTAAAGTTAATATTTCTCCACCTTCCTACCACTACCTTGGTGTACATCCTTGATCTTCCTATTCATGAAACTAGAGGAGGAAATCATTGTACCAATAAGAGGTATACTCACCTAAGTATTGAATATTTCAAGAATAATAACTACTCGAACCTCATCCAGGCCTTTATAAATAGTCAAGGATTTTCTTATAATCCATGTACTAGTTCCTATGTTTAAGGTTTTAACCTGTCATACAATGGTTGGAAAATGACTGATCTCAAACTTACTAGCATTTTTTGCATCGTTTCTATCTAGTATAGAAGAAAAGAAATGTTACTCAATGCAATAAATAGAGTAAGAAGATACCACCATCGAAGCATGCTACAACTCCATGAAATCATGTGATTAGTCATTATTAAACATATGGGGAAATAATTTTATTTTCAAATAGGTCTTTAAAGAAATCTAAGGTGAGACCCTCAAATCTGTCAGCATATCCCATCACACCCCCACCACCTCTTAGAGGTTCCCTATAGAATGAATGACTCCAGCTTTTCCTTATTATCTTCATCTTTTTCAATAATATATAAGACACTCTAGTTGATGTGTTCTACCCTCGGCTTGCTCAGCACCTCTGACGCGCGGCTGGCGACATTGCGTACTCGATCATGTCGACACCTTCACTATTGCCAGACTCCTTGCTCAATCCACACATATGATAGGGATTTTATCGGCAACACGATGATGGTTCTTGTTCGAGTCCCATTTCATTGGGTTGCAACCTCGTTTCGATGACTCTGAGGTCATGTTGGGAGATTCGTTGTGGGCTTTGAGTATGGTTTTGGAGGCGGCGACGAGATTTTGGGTCTGGATTGCAGCGGGACCATCTTTCTGGTGGGTTGGCGTTTGGGTGACTGGTTAAGGTGATGGTTTCTACCCATTTAATATTGAATCTAGTTATGGTTTTGGATTCGATTTGCTATGTGTATTGAGGTTTTCTGTGTGATTTTCCTTCTTTGATTTTTCTTTACTTGAACCTATTCGGTTTGTGATTTCATTCTGGTTGATGCGTTTTTTGCGTATCTACGTTTACTGATCTGATTGTCCTGCGTTTTTGGAAGTTTTTAATGTGGTTCTTGAATCTCCGGATTGGATGAAGCCAGTGAATCTTTTCTGATTATTATCTTTGGAAATGGAAAACTGAAGGGATCTTTAAAAGGATGTGGGTTTTATGTCTCCTGGACATCTTTTTGAGAAGCTGTGAATTAACCTAGGGAGACTGCAATTTGAGGCTGCATTTATGTTCTTGGTTGATTGTTTTATCTATGATACATTTGTAACCAGAAAACTACATGGATCTGTGTCAGATGAGGATCAGAGCAAGAAGCTTTCTCCTGAGCAATCTATTTAGATTTGGAATTTCGAGAGGGTATGGCTCTGCCATCGGTACCAGGCCCGTGCAACATTGCACGGGATAGCTAGCTGAGTGGTCATGCGATGGTGAAATCTTTTCATCATGATATAGTCTCTAGGGAGGGGTGGATCCTTTAGTATTGATCTGGGTTATCATCTCTCTTGGTTTTAATGGTTGTAATGTTGGGAATCGATGGTTTCTCACTTTTTACTCAAAAGTGTTTTGATAATAAAAAAAGTTACTTTTCAGTCAGTAAAAGACACTCTAGATGATTTATATCCATTATTCATTATCCTATAACCCTAAAGTTCCTTAAAAGGATAGTGGATATTGGAGTAGGAAGTATTTTTCATAGTTGACTATGTACCTTGGTTCCCCTCTTCCCTGGGTAGGAATAAGCAGAAAAAATCCTAACTGAGGGGGACTACTATATGTACCAATAGATAAAGTGCATAAGAATAATCTATAGTATACTCTTATATAGTAGGTGGTGGAATAAGGGAATCCTTCCCGTGGGAGCATCATTAACCATGTTAGGATGTTGACCTATCAGTCTCCTTTTGGCTTCCATATTCTGATACATGAAGAAAACATTATGAAAAAAATGTCCTTAGGATTGATATTATCTATTATATAATATCACACAATGGTTATCTTAATAGTCCAAAAATAACACATAATATATCCCTACTATATCAAACTAAGGTTTCCATCCATGAATGTTAGTTAGTGTCAAATATATATACAAAACCTATTAGAATTCTTTGGTTTATCTAATTAATTACAATATATATACATATATATATATATATATATCAAAACAACTTGTGAAAAAAACATGTCACTCAATCGAAGAATATAAATATATCCCAAAAAATAAAAATATCAAGGAATTAAAAGAAATAATTAGTATGCAACACAGAATAGGTATATATATGGAATATGATCCTTTATTCTAAATGATGATGCAAGAACACACACATAACCCCATAAAAATTTTAAATTATCCCTTCAATGGTAACTTGGAAGTCTATTACAGATGTCATGGAAAAGGACATGAAAAATCCCCCACCGAACTCACCAAACACCATTCAACTTTTTAACATGTAATAGGTTAGTCCAAAATAAATTAAAAAAATATACAGTCATTAAATTTTGTAATGCCCCAACACAAACCACCGGGTCTAAGATGGTATGCCACATGACCTCATGCGTACCTCACCATACACAAGAGGCTTCCGACTAATAGTGAGGTTCTAAATTATATTAGTGGGGAGACTATACTCTTAATATCATATCCATGAACCAATAATATAAAAAAAAAATTATAATAACCTATAGTATAAAATGGAAAAGTAAATAGTATAGAATGGAACTAATTTCATATAATAAATATTTTATCTCCATGTGTATTAATACAATCCAAATTTATAAGTGATCAAGAAAATAAGGTAATAAAACTATATAAATCCTCTACAGTCTATCCCGATCCTACCAATAGCTTCATGCTCTTCAACTCATCCATATACTCTGGGTTCCTTTCCATTTCCTAGATCTCTATACCTGATGTATACTTGTACATGTAGATTCTAGTATAGGGTGTGAGAAATAAAACCTCTTAGTAAACCACCAGTGTGTCCTTAACAAGTGTGAAATAGTATAATATGTGTATTTCAAGATTATAATAAATATTCATGTAACACTAAAAAATCATATATTGATCACTCGTGTGTTAAACAATCCACCACAAGCACCGACCATATCTGCTACGACTCCAATGAAATAATTAATGAAATGATATTTGATTATTAAAAATCTAGATTCTTGGTTAGTAACTGGCTTCTTGGTATCAGGGGATCATGATACTTTTCATCCACTATGAATCAAGTGAATCATGCTGCTGGAAAATCACTAGTAATTGAGTTATCATGCTATTCATTGTCCACTTGGACACTAGTAAACATGCTACTTGGAATTTGCTAGGCCTCAAGTGATTCACACAACATCCTTCAGGCATCATCATATACTTACCCTAGGCTCAAGTCTATTATCACCATCATCCGACATAGTTCACACTCCCCCTATAAGGTATACAAATTTCATGATTCTCCATCTATTCTGAGAACCAATAACAAAAACTTTCATATAATTGTAACACACATAAAAAGGTATTTCATACAAAAAAACTATAGCATATCGTCACGAGTAATAGTAAAAACATAAAAACATGTTATAAACATAATAGGTGGTCATTAAATTATACCAAAACATGTGTTATATGAAAAAACATGTATATAAAATATCCCAAAATGGAAAGGAACAACCTACCTCATGTTTTTTGATAAAGTAATTCAAGTTTCTTCAATGAATCGAAGACCGACCCATGTTGTGCACCCACAGAGAAAGAGATCTTATGTTAAGGATTCCGAATATGGGATATTATTCATGAAAAAAAAGGTTTATAATAAATTCTCAATAATATTAAAAGTCATGAACATTGGTTTTAGAATCACATACCTTAAGGATGCTGCCAATGTAACCAATTTTGAGGTATGCCAAAGGATAGAACATTAATTCACCAGATCCATTGTGGATTCAAGAACGGATCCTGAATTCCTTTCCAATTCAAAAAGTGATCCTTGATCCTAGATAACAATAATTGATCCATCATAAATCTATCAAAAAATAATATCTAATATGTGATTCAATAATAAGAGTTCAACACTCCAAGCTTCCATGGTATGCTTCCCTTTGTATAATACAATTTCTTGTGTTGAACAGAACTTCGAGTTCTAACACACCATGACCAACCGAACTAGCCTTTATTAATAGTAATACCCACTTTTTAAAATTTTTTAAATATTATTTTTCAAATTTTACTTCATTTTTGTATTTGAAATATCACAATTAGCTTAGGATGATGTTTTGGTATTTTTCTGAAAACTTTCAATTTTTGTGGAATACTGAAAAACACTACGTTATTTTTAAAAACTGACTTTTTATTTAAATAATTAATTATTTTATTTTAATTTATTTTGGGAAAAAATAGATACATAATACCTATATATGTTTAATGTAATTCACTGGAGTAAGTTTATAATATATATACATATTTAATTATATTGAACATTTTACCATCTTTTACCCTCCTTCTAGGCACATTTAAATATTATCATAACAGGTAATTTTACCCCTTATGAGAATTTAATTTCAAAAATATGAGGGAAATGATTGAAATAATTAATTAAAATATGTTTCAATAAGACAAAAATAATTTTTTGTTAAAATTTAATTTTGACTTTTATTTTCCATAGTTAAAAATAAATAGGGTAATTAAAGGTAAAAATTATATTATAATTACCGTAAAAATGTAATAATTCTATTGAATAAGTTTATTTCTACCACAACCAAACTTATGGATAAATTATTATCCTTTAAGTCAACTTCGATTAGATTAGAACATTTATTACAATTTAATTTAAAGAACAGTTAAAAGTTTTAAATTCAAGTTTTCATAACCAAAACATTTTTAATATAGGGTTATATATAAAATAATTTCGATTATAAATATTAATTAAAATTAAAGAAATATTTTCTATATAATGGTGTTTTATTTATAATTTTTAGACATTAAATTAGTAAATTTATTTATGACACAATGATGATGTAGTAATTACCTTATTAATGAAGGATTAAAATAATTGATATTATAAATATCCCAATAAATGTAATTTGAGACTTTTGATGAATTAAAATAATTTAATAGGTAAATATGACATGTTATTGTTTATTAAATGAATTTTTTTCAAAGTAATCATGCTGTTATGGCTTTAACAAAAACAAAATACCAAATAGTGTCAAAATTGTCATAAATGAGTTTTAAAAAAATTTCTATATTATTAAATGATATATTATTCCTAAAACTATAATGTTCTGAAAAGGTACTTATATAATGATAAATATATAAATAATTAACCACTTGGGGTTCTCTTGGCATTTTATAGTTAGTTTATTAACCATGTAATATAAAAATACAAGAAGACATTGTAAAAGTAAAATAATTTAACTAAGAGTTAAATCTAAAAGATAAGGTTAATGTGGTTACCTAAACCTATCTAAAACTTATTTTTTGAGGTGTTTTCAACTCATAACCACCATATCCATAAAATAAATCTTTTTATAGCAATTATAAATCGAATATGATTGAATAATAATATAATATATCATGTTTTTCCAAAAATGACCCTCACCTCTCTTATAAAAGGGTACTTACCCTTCTCTCCAAATCACACCTCCAAATCCATTTTTCTCATCCAAAACTGGACCACATATCCTACCAAATACCCCAAATGCAACGTAAGGCTCTTACTTTGATCATAATTCCAACCTATGGAGCCCGTTTGATCAAATTATAATGAAGAACCCGAAGAAGAGGTAATAATTTTACAACCTCTTTCTATGTTCTTTTCATCTTCCACTTCCTCTTTCATTGTTGTTTCCATACCAAAATAATAAATCATGTACCTTATAAATACATTGATTTCATTATGAATATGGTAAAACCATATTCATTATTTTACCCATCATATGAATGACATGTCACTATACGTGAGTACGTACAGCTTACCATCGCCACGTCTTGGTGTAGTTTGTTATTCAAACACATCATTATTTGGATGGGTATAATAATGAGTATAACTGATGTAAATAATAAATATAAAATATTAAGGATTCGGTATATATGATATACCATCCAATTACATATTATTTCACTATAAAAAGAATAATATTGTTTCTCATGCGTACGTACGGATTACCACCTCCACAATCGCGATGAGATTCATTTCCATCATAACCATACAAGAATAATTATCATTTTATGATTAAAAATAATTTTTAAGAACTTAATATAATTATAGATATGAATAAAATACATCCTATCCATAAAAAACATGGATTACATACCCTATCATATAAAGGAAAACCAATCATTCAACACCTGAAACATTTATACTACTGAAATATTATTAACAAAGAAATATTAGAAGTTCATATATGATATCATATTTATGTATGTGGTTCTTGTATAATTTAATAACCTTTATTTAACTATTAAATAAGAGGTTATCATACCATCGACCATGTAAAAGTACAAGTTAAGGGTTAATTTTAAATTCTTTTTATTATATGAGGTTGTTTATGTGTAAGTATCTACTAGGACATTTTTATCATCCACACTTGTGTTTCTAAAAAATGTATTTCAAGAAAATTACTATTTACTATACTATAGGTTAAAGTAATTTATACCATCATTTAAATATTTATAAAATGCTTTGAAATAAATCTTTCCATTTCTTTCCAAACAAGGTACTTTATGACCTTTTCGACAAATTAAGGAAATAATGTTTTTTAACTTATGCGGTGGGGGTGGCTATTTCCAGCCATTATAACACCTTTGAAGCATCCCTTACAAGATTCTAATTATATTTTGAAAATAAATGTGTTCTTTTATAATTATGTGAAATTTAAATGATTTCAAAATTTAATGATATATTTCTCTCAAATAGTTTTGATTTCATCTATGTCAACATCTTTTGTTGGATTTTACATTTGTTTGATGCTGATTTATTATGATAAAATATTCCCTATTGTAATGAATTTTTTGTGATAGGTTTGACTGTAGATATATTATTTATATACCATTCATTATTTATGGTTAAACTATTAAAAATTCGTATGCTAGATTTAATATGAATGTTTATGTTATGTTTCAAATATTTTCATATTAGGAATGCATTGGACATAGTAAGTGACGGGTGGATCCTGATATATCTCCACTGTAGGTCTCATGAGACAAACTAGTGTATTGGAATAGGGCCTTGAAAAAATTTATTTTTAGTCTTGTCACGAGGCATTGACTATGTGGTTATGAAGTCTATTATTTTGCATTCTGTCATTATGAAATTGGTTATTGGTATTTAATGTGATTGTTCAACTAGTAGAATATCCATGTAAATATGTAAATCGAATTATTTTATTTATATTTTCCATATTATGAAGAAGTGTTAAATTTAAAAGACTTCTATTTTAGTCTTTTACACAGCCTTAAATGTTTATGCTTTTTTTAATGTTTCTACTAAATTGTTATCCTTACTGAGCATCTCATCTCACCCATTTCCATGTTTTATTTTTTACAGGATGTGAAGAAGTATATTATGGTTGACCTGTAGAAATATGTTAAGGGATTTAGGTGTGTTCAAAGGGGAAAATGTTGTTGTTGTTTTTATTTCATTATGTAATGTAAAACTTATATATGTATCCAGTATTTCAATGACTACTAAACTAATCAGTCTTTAGAGACATTATCTCTTGTGATCATGCCAATGTTATGTAATAATGCTCTGACTCTAGGCCACTGGGGTATGGGTGTTACAGTTGGTATCAGAGGAGGTTTAATACAATCCTTGGAAGCCGGATTTAGAAAAACTCTAATTAGTGAACATTACCCTAAGATAAAAATTGAGGATTAGTATAGACCAACATCCTAGAATTTTGGTAATTTAGAGATTTTGTGATTTTTCGAAGCAATAAATCCTTGTTTGGATATGAGATGGTAGAGTCATCTCTGTCACAGATGATCTTAGGAGTGGAAAATCTGCCAAGGAGTTTCTTGTTTTACCCGAGGTATCCTGGTACATGACAACAGGCCATGCTGCACTCTTGGTTACGACACACCTAGAGGATATGCTAAGGATAATTCACATTTTCTTTACACACAATTATCAATGATTAATGAGTATATAACTCATCAAAGAAAACATTCTTATGGTTATGGATTATAACCATAAACTATTCAATTTATGTTATGCATTTTACAAATTTGGAATTATGTATTGTGATTCATAAATTAGTCTATTTTAAGCCATTGTATTGAAATGGAGCCTAGTGGAAAGAATTGGAACTGTATCAATGGACATAATCAATGTAGGGATTTCCCTCCTACTCAAGATAATTATAGTGGAGCTGGTGATGCAACTGGTGATGATCAGCTTATCACCACACTGGGAAAACTCACTTATCCATATAGAGCACCCTAATCTACAACGAGGTGGATCTATGTTATACTGCTTCATGAGGAAATATCCACAAACCTTCAATTGGATTAAAAATACATTTTTAGATGAGCAAAAGATAAGTTCCTTAAATAAAATATTTCATTCTTTGGGAAGTAGTGAATGGGATAAAGTTGTCATGGCAGTTTATCACCTCATAGGAGATACAGATCAATGGTGGTAATTAATTCAAAACACAAAAAAGATGAAGAAGAATCAAATATGGAATGAAGGGATTTTAATGAAATTTTCATTGAAAAATGCATTCCTCATTACCATCGAGTGGATATGAAAATAAAATTTCCGAGTCTGAGGAAAAAAAGAGGATGAGAATGTCGTAAAGTATGAGGCCAACTTTATAATGTAATCTAGTCAAACAGTAGATTATATACGTAAACCAAAGAGCATGATTGATCGATTATTTTTTGGGTTAAAAAAATTTCCCCTCCATGTATTAGTCTCACAATCCATCTCATCATACGAATATATTGTCTCATGTGCAATCAATATAGTAAACGAATTCTCTAAGTCTTACAACTTTAATGAAAACAAGGATAATTAGAGATCTACTGAACACTCTAGAAATGAAAATAATGGGATGAAGGGAAATTTTGAAAATCTATCCTATGGTAAATATGGGAAGAAACACCCCATTACTTTCCTGAATGGAATGGGAGTCTATTACATTTGTGGTGAAAAAGGCCACCAAGATCATGATTTTAAAGGTAAGAAAGAGTCGATCAATGTTGGATGCTACAATTGTAGTGAAATGGGGAATTATGTAAATGAATGTCCTAAGAGACAATGAAACTAACTCAAAAATGGACAAGGGAGTAGGGAAAAGCTTATGTGATCACTACTGCTGAGGTTGAAACTCTGAAAGACATGGTTGCATGTAATTTAATGGTTTAATCATGTTTATCCAATGATTTTGTTGATTCTAGATCATCTAATTGTATTGTATCTTCCCATTTTCCAAGAAAACTACATATTTACAATTTGATTCAACAATGGGGTTGTTAGTAAAAACTCTTAAGGGAAGTATTTTTGAAATAATGTTTCATGAATCAGTTCCCATTAGGGAACATAAATGTTCATTATCTGTGGATCTCATCATCATACACATGATTGAATATGATATAATCCTTCGTATTGATGGGATTTCAAACCATGATGTGAAAATTTTTTGTAAGTATAAGGAGGTGACAGTTTTCAATGATGAGAATGATTACCTTATCTTTAGAGTAGAAATGAAACCATCTGATTCTAATCTAGATCCACCCCCAATTTCTCAACTAAATTCAATTTTTGGGGATGAAGTGAATGAAATAACTATGGGTGGGGAATGGAATTTTCAAATAGAGGAAGGTCATATTATGCAAGAATGTATTGATTTGTTTCTAGAGGATTTACCTAGACATACTCCGAAATGAGAAATTGAGTTTTCCATTGATTTAGTTCCTAGTTAAAGGCCCATATTAAAGTCCCATTATAGAATGACCACTGTGGAATTAGTATAACTAAAGAAAAATCATTGAGGAAATGAGTAGTAATGGATTTATTCACCTTAGTGTTTCACCATGGGGATCCCCTATTATTTTTGTGAAGAAGAAAGATAGATCTATGAGGTGGTGCATTGACTACCGGGAGATCAATGATATAACAATAATGAACAAGTATCCCCTACCTCACTTTGATGATTTAGTCAATCAAATTCAGGGAGATCAATATTTTTGAAAGATTGACCTTCGATCTGGATATCATCTTTTGTGTGTGAAGAAGGAATACATTCCAAAGACAGTATTTCGAACCAAGTATGGGTATTATGAGTTTACAGTAATTACTCTTGGACTGACAAATGAACCCTATGTCTTCATTGATCTAATGAATTGTGTTTTCAAGGAATATCATGATGACTTTGTTGTGGTATTTATTTATGATTTATTGGTTTACTCCAAAAGCTATGAAGATCATAAAAATCACATGCGTACTAATCTGAAAACCCTCAAAAGAAATGAATTATATTGGTTGTTTTGAATGTGTGAATTCTGTCTTCAAGAAATTTCTTTTATTGGCCATATTGTCTCTAAGGATAGAATCTCTATTGATCCGTCTATAACTAGAGAAATACAAGAATGACCCGCACCGACGAGTATAACTGAGATACACAGTTTTATTGGTTTAGTAGTTTATTATCATCATTCCGTCTAGAATTATGCTTGATTGGATAACCCATTAACCAAGCTCACATATAAAGCGGTTAAATTTGTTTGGACAAAAGAGTGTAAAAATGTTTTGAAGAACTGAAGAAAAGATTAGTCAATGCTCCTATATCAACTCTACCATCAAGGAATGATGGGTTTTTTTATTAATAGTGATGCTTCAACGAAAGGACTTGGTTATGTCATTATGCAAAATGATATAGTTATTGCCTATGTATCACGGTAATTAAAAATTCCAGAACAAAACTATCTCACTCATGGTCTTGAGTTAGCTACTATTATTTTTTATTTTATGATATGCAAACACTATCTCTACGGTAAAAAATTATTGATATATACTGATCACAAGAGTTTGAAGTATATTATTTCACAAAAATAACTCAACATGTGGCAAAGACGATGGAACTTGTCATGGGACTACAAAAAACTCCTAGAAGAAATGATGCAATATGGGTCATTATTGATCATCTTAAAAATTCCTCACATTTTCTTGCTAAAAGAGAAGATTTACCACTTGAATGATTAGCAAGACTATATAATAATGAATTTTTAAGACTTCATGGAGTACCCCTATCAATTGTTTCTAATCGTGTTTCCCGTTTTACATCAAGGTTCTAGAAATGTATTCAGAAGGCCCTAGATGGTGAACATTGTTTGAGCACTTCCTACCACCCTCAAACTGATGGACAGTCCGAATGGACTATTAAAACCTTAGAATACATGTTGAGGTCTTGGTCACATGATTTGCAATGTATGTGGGATTAGTATTTACCTCTGGTAGAATTTTCCTATAACAATAGCTTCCATTTAAGTATTCATACGACACCATATGAAGCGTTATATGGAAAGTGATGTTGCACACCAATTTCTTGAGTTTATGTTGGTGATAGAATATTCGTAGGCCTAGAACTTGTTGATTAAACAATGAAAAAGTTGAAGGTTATCCAAACCAACATCAACGTAGCTCAAAGTATGCAAAAGATCTATGCCGATAACCGAAGGAAGGATTTGTAATTTCAAGTAGGAGATCATGTTTTCATGAAAGTATCTCTATGGAAGGGTGTTATACGTTTTGGTAAGAAGAGTTAATTGAGTCTAGGTACATTGGACCTTTTGAACTTCTAGAACAAATTGGATTTGTAGCTTATCATTTTACAATGCCGCCAAGTCTCTCCAAAGTTCATGATGTGTTCCACATATTACTGTTGAGAAAATACATGTGTGACCCAACGCATGTACTCAACTATGAAGAAATTGAACTGGAACCCAGCCTGTCTTATTGCTAAGATCCTATTAGAATTTTTGATACCAGGGAACAAGTGTTGAGATACTAGACAACTCGTTTGGTGAGAGTTCAATGGAGGAACCATAAGATGGAAGATGCAACGTGGGAACCCAAGAAACTCATGTTGAAGAACCACCCAAAACATTTTTACAGTAGTATTCTAGAAATTTTGAGGACGAAATTATTTGAAGGAGGGAAGAGTGTAACACCCCAAGCTTCCACGTTACACTTCTCTTTGTATAATACAATAGCTTACAGTGTACACAACATCGAGTTCTAACACACCACGACCAACCAAACTATTTGTTAGGAATAATAATACCCACTTTTTGAAATTATATATATATATTTTTGAAAAAATGGAATTCATTTTTTGATTCATAATACTAAATTTTCTTATGGTGAATTTTTTGTATTTTTCTAAAAACTTTCAATTTTTGATGAATAGTAAAAAACATTGCGTTATTGTTTAAAATCAAATTTTTATTTTAATAAATAATTATCGTATTTAAATTTATTTCATGTAAAAATAGATACATAACACCTATATATTTTCAATTAAAATCACTGGAGTAATTTTATTATAATATTAGATATATAAAATTTTATTTAACTTTTTATCATCTTTTACCCACCTTCTAAGCGCATTTGAATATTTTCATAAACCATAATTTTACCGCTTATGTGAATTGAATATAAAAAATATGAGAGACATGGTTTACATTAGTATGTAAATTTTTTTTCAATAATATGAAAAAAACATTTTGGTGAATAGTATATTTTGACTTTTATTTACAATGATTAAAAGTAAATTGGGTAATTAAACGTAAAAATGATATTATAATTACATTAACACATGTATTAATTCTATTGGATAAGTGTATTTAAACCAAAATAAACCTTAGGAATAAAATATGATACTTTTCGTCTACTTGGATTAGATTAATACATTTATTATTATTTAATTTAAAGAAGAGTTAAAATTGTTAAATTCCCATTTTCATAACTAAAACATTTTTAATATTGGGTTATAAATAAGATAAATTCCACTAAAGATATTCGTTTGAAATTTAAAGAGATTTTATACACATTGGTATTTTATTTATAATTTTTAGACATTCAATAATTAAATTTATTTACGACACAATAACAATGTAGTAATTACCTTATTAATGTATCTATAAAATAATTGATAATATAAATATCCAAATTAATGTTATTTGATAATTTTTATTAATTAAAATAATTTTATAATTTAATATGACATGTTAGTGTTGATTCAATTAATTTTTTATGATGTAATCATGTTGTTATGACTTTAACAAAAACAAAATATCAAATAGTGTCAAAATTTACATAAATGGGTTTTTAAAACAAATACTATATTATTAAATGATATAATATTCCCAAAAATACATGGTTCAGACAAAGAACATATATAATGATAAATATCTCATTAATTAACCACATGGGGTTCCCTTAAAATTTTATAGTATGTTTATTAACCATGTAATGTAAAAATAGAAGAAGACATTGTAAAACTAAAACTATTTAACTAAGAGTTAAATCTTAAAGATAAGGTTAATATGCAGACCTAAACCTTTCTAAAACCTATTAGTTGAAGTGTTTGCGACCCATAACCACCTTATCCTTAATATAAATTAATTTGGAGCCATTATAAACCGAATATGATTGTATAATAAAAAAATATTACGAGCTTTTCCTACAATGACCATCACCTCTCTTATAAAAGGGTACTTACCCTTCTCTAAAAATCACACCGCCAAAGCCATTTGGCTTGCTCAAACCCTTCCCAAATAACCTCCCAACTACCATCACTTCATCATAAAGTCCTTGATTTGATCAGAGTGCCAACTTATGGAGCATTGTGTATCCAATCAAAAGGAATTACATAGAGAAGTGGTAATAATTTCACCACCTCTTTCAAAATTCGTTTCTTCTTCAAATTCCTCTTTTGTGGTTGTTTCCATACCAAAAAAAATAAATCGAGTACCTTATACATACTGTGATGTTATTATAAATATGGTACAACCATATTCATTATTCTATCCATCCTGTGAATGATAAGTCACCATACGTGGGTACGTACGACTTATTGTCTCCACGTCGTGGTGTAGTTTTGTATTCAAACACTTCATTATTTGGATGGTTATAATAATGAGTATAACTGATTTAAATAATAAATATAACATGGTAAGTATTATTTATATATTATATACCATCCATTTACAAACTATTCTACCATCAAAATGAATAATATTGTTGCTCGAACGTATGTACATATTTCTGTCTCCACGAACACGATGAGATTCATTCCCCATCATAACCATTCAAGAATAATTTTCATTTTATGAATAAGAATAATGTTTAAAAACTTAATATCATTATGGAGATGAATCAAATACATCCTATCCATAAAAATCATTAATTATTTGACCAAGAATATAAAGGAAAACGAATCTGTTAACACACGAAACAATGATACTACTGAAATATTATTAACAAAGCAATATTAGAAGTTCACATATGATATCATACATATGTATGTGGTTCTTTTATAATTTAATAACAATTATTTAACTATTATTCCTGAGGTTAACATACCCTCTACCAAGGAAAAGTACAAGGTAAGAGTTAATTTTAAAATCTCTATATTATCTGAGGTTGTTTATATGTAAGTATTTACTGGGACCACATTATTATCCAAATCCGTGTATCTTAAAAAAAAATTTCAAAACATTTTTATTTTTTAATATACCATGTGATAAAGTCATTTATACCCTCATTTGAACTTTTAAAAAATGTTTTTAAAGGAATCATTCCATTTTTTTTCAAACAAGGTAATTAATGACCATTTTTACAAATTAGGAAAAAAAATTTAACTTATACGACGGGTGTGGCTATTTTTAGAAATTATAACACCTTAAAAGCTTCCTTTAAAAGCATATAAGAATATTTTGAAAGTAAATTTTTTCTTTTATAATTACATTACCTTTAAATGAATTCAAAATAGAAAGATATATTTCACTCAAATATTATTGATTTCATCTAAGTCAACTTCCATTGTTGGATTATACATTTTTTTTATGTTAATTTATTATGATACAATATTCCATATTTTATTAATGGTTTTGTGATATGTTTGACTATGGATGTGTTATTTTTATACCATTCATGTTTTATGTTTAATGTATTAACACTTCATATGCTAGTTTTAATACAAATGTTTATGTTATGTTTCAAATCTTTTCATTTGAAGAATGCATTGGAATTATTAAGTGACGGGTGGTGCCCGCTATAGCTCCATGAGGCATCGGTAGGTCTCATGAGGCATACTAGAATCTTGGAAAAAGGCCCTGAAAAAATCTTATATGAAGTCTTGGCATGATGCCTTCACTATGTGGTTATGATTACCGACATTATGCATTCCGTCATTATGAAATTGGGTTTTGATGATGCATGTAATTATTCGACTAGTAGAATATCCATGTGAATAAGTAAATAGAATTATTTTATTTAAATTTTCTATATTATTCTAATGTTTCACATTAAAAAGGCTTGTGTTTTAGTCTTTTACATTTCCTTAAATGTTTATGCTTATTTATGAAAGTTTACGCAATATTTTTATCCTTGCTGAGTATCTAAGGGCACCACTTTTCATGTTATATATTTCCCTGGATGTGATGAAGATGTTTATGGTTAATCTGTAGGGATATGATAAGGGATATAAGTTTGTTAAGAGGGGAAAATGATTTTTTGATTTCATTTAATGATGTAATGTAAAACTTATGCATGTATCTAATACTTTCATGACTACTAAACTAATCGGTCTTTCAAGACTTGATCTATTGTGATCATGCCAGTATTATGTAATAATGAACTGACTCTAGGTAACTGGGGTCTGGGAATTAATAAGAGTTACTTAATATGGTCTATCTATTAAAATTACCAGGAAACTTCCACTGCTCATGAAGGAATTTATGTTCTGTCAAAGGGGATTTCATTGACATGTAAAAACCACCACTGATCATGAAATGATTAAATATTCTGTCCATAGATAGAATTGAAATTCATATATTGGTCATCAACATACTAGATATATGATTCATCTTAAGGAAAAATTGGTAGATCAAAGACAAACCTAATGAAAAGAGGCTTTTGTATAACATTCAATGATTCTAGATCTTCAAACCAATTTGATTTTCTAGAATCTATCTTTAGATGGGAGGAACTTGTCAGGGAAGGCTGGATGAACCTCAAGAATTTATAGGTCTTAATATAAAAAGAATAATGGGTCAAAAATAACCAGAAATGATTATTAATACAGAATTGATCTCATTATATTTATACATTCAATTTCTGGAAAATCGTTCACCCTTTCTATGCTTAGGGACAAGCCAAACGATTTGGACACATAGTTTTTCTAACCATGTTCTAATCATATGGTTGGACACTGGATACTTGACAATTGTTTTTTCTAGGGGAGGTCTTAAATTTTTTAAAACTATGAAACTTAACAGTGCACCTCCCCATGATCATATTCCTCTAGTTACATGGTTTCCATGATAATTCATATTTTTTGGGAAAACAATGCCTAAACCATGAACCCCTTAAAAGGCCCCTAAAAATATCTGAAACCATTTAAAAACCACTAAAACGTTAACCAAACAATTTATATATCAGAAAATAAATTTTACGAATGAAATTTACATATACTTCACCCAAAATACCCAAGTTCATTACATCAGAGTTTTCATAGAAAATTGAGCACATCATTTTTAGATGCCATCAAATTCCCCCTCAGAATCAATTTCATTAGAAAAAATGGAATTTAATTATAATTTAAGAAGTCAATTTGGTGAATTATTTATTCATTATTAAATGTAATTGACTCTTTTATTACATATCCATGAGAAAAATTAAAAGGAGTAATTATTGGTGGATTGTGTCATGGCTAAGTCATGATCTCATTTTCACCATGTTTATTGAGTTAGCTATATAGGGGGAGTCTCACCAAGATGAGGATCTCAACATTAAGATTTTTTCTTCATGTTATGGAATACACATATATGATAGGGTGTTAGAGAGAGAAATCATGAGGTTATAAATGGAATTACATAAAAATTATTTGTCTCCTTTTCCTTAAACTAAAATCTCTAATTCATAAAATATAAATTAGTATTCAATCATTTTCATATGTTCATATATGAGTATCAATAATAGTAACTTGATTTAAAATAACATAAAATAATAAAGAATTTCATAAATCATGATTTGATGTATTGAATCTAATCATAAAGATATTTTTTGATCAACTATCTTCTATGATATATTCACTTTGATAGGTATAGAAGGGTTTTATTTTTTAATCAATTGTCATCATCATAATCCGAGGTTATCCTATTGGATAAAATATAACAACTATTTTATTTCTATATAAACACGATCTCTTGGATTGGTAAACATCGGTTACATATTTATCACATATACCTTCACTATGATTAAAGGTACATCTATTTGGATATGAAAATTCAATACTTGGGATAAGTGAAATCATTAATGGTATTTTATTTTAGTGAAATAATGTTGAAAAGTGTATTGGAATCCTAAAGTCATATCATTATACGTATTTTAGAAGTTACCTATGTTGTGAAAATGGGTTCTCGAACCCAACTTGAGATGTACATTTTGATTACCATAAAATGTATATAAAAATTTATGCATGATTTATCCTTAATATATTAGTATTGATACTTTGGTGTCCATAATATACTTGGTAATTTCCTTAGATTATTAATAATATCAAAAGGTTATAGTAGTTCCCATATATAATGATAAACTCAGGATACTAGGAAAATAATTTTAAATCAAATTTATATTATCTAGATGTACCATCCGAATATGACACATATGTTATTTTGATGTCAAATTCTGAGGGATCATAAGTATTAATACTTCTTCTAATGATGTTCACACATGGTGGTCTCAAATAGTGTAGATCCTAAAAACTGATGTAACGACCAACATATTTATAGAATAATACATTTTAATTTCAATTAATACTTAAGGAAAATATATTAACTTTATTTTAAATGGGTCACTATTTATGATAGTGTACTTGACACACAATAATGGTTTTCTTTGAAATCTTATGTTGCACACAACATTGAGTTATACCAAAACATAATACATTAATAACATTATTATATTAAATGATAGTTAACGCCTTGCCAATGGAATGGAAGGAATGTATAGTATCTATTAAATTTTGAAATATGGTTTAATTTTTTTTAAATAATTATTCATTGGATACAAAATTTATTAGAAATGGAAATAAAAAACAAATTAAATATAAAGGATGTGTTTTTATGAAAACTTATTTAAAAAAAATAATTGTGTTCATAAAATCATATAACTCTTTATGGATTTTTATTTAATGAAAAATATGTTTTATATATTAAATGTAATGTTTTAAATTCATCTTAAATGTTTTATGGATATTATATAAGAACAAATTCATTTTTTTGGATAAAAGAAGTATTTTTCTAAAAACTCAGTTTTACTACCTTTTGATGAAAAACCTATTTTAAAACTAGTTTTTATCACTTTATTATGTTTTATTTAAAAAAATAAACTTCTAATATAGAATATTGGAATTAAATTTTACATTGGATGAAATTTGGGTATTTTTCTGATAAAATTCATTTTTTAATGAATAATGCAAAATACTCCATTTGAATTCAAAACTGCCATTTTATCTAATTTATTTATATAGTTATATTGTAATTTTAATTATTTTTAATGTGTTATTGGATTATGTTTTTATCATTTAATAAAAGTATGGTACTTGTATGTAATTTACCATTGAAATTGTACATAAACACATGTCAATCTTTTGAGATTTATTACTTCTTAAAAACCTATTTTTTGGTCTTGACAAAGGGAATTAATTTAAATTTTATTTATACAAATTAGTTTTCTGAATTTGGAAAAACCAATTCCATATTTTTAATAAAAAGGACCATATTTTGTAAATAAGTAGCTTTTATTTTTTGACCTTATGAATAGTAACTTTAGTAATTATTTTCATTTACTATGGTTAAAAGGTCAATCAGGTGAATAAGGATAAACAAAATAAAATTATAATAATATAAAACTACCCTAAAATGTGTAATAATCCTATATTTTTGAGATATTTCAATCCATGTTCATCCTTGAGTCTATTTATGGACACCGTGGCTCCACATGGGTGTGATGATGACATGTTATAAGAATTACTTTAATGTAAAGACAAATATAACATAAACATGTATATTTTACTAAAAACAATTTTAATATAGGTTTATACAACTGATATATTTGACTATACATAGTCATTATACATCTAAAAATATTTCCTACATCATGGTATTTAATTTTTAAATTTTATACATTATATAAAAAAATTTAACTATGACCTAATGTTGATGCACTGATTACTTAATTAATAAATGATTTAAGTAAAAGATATTATAAATATTAAAATAAATATAGGTTGATATAATTAATGTCAAAAATGAATTAAATGTGATAATATAAAATTTTAGGATTGATTTCATGTTTTATATAAGGAATCAAGTTGTTATGAATTTGTGAAAATTTAAAGAATGAATAGAGTCCAAAATTGACGTAATTCACATCTTAAAATATAAAATATTTCATTAATTGATATTAAATTACAAAAAAATATTATATTCGTCCAAATAGTTAATATAAGTCCAAAAATGTCATAAATGTAATTTTTGTTGTAATTGTGACATGATATGATAATTAAATTATCCAATAATGTGTAAATAACATGATATCACTAAAAGATTAAATGGGTTAAATAAGTGTTGACAAAAAAAGATAAGGATAAATAATATTCAAAACATGTATAAAAATTATTCTATAATGTTTATTAGAACGGAGATAATATTATATTCTAATAAAATGAGTTTTGGACCATTTTTAATCGAAATGGAATTTATAAAGAATTTATATTTCAAGACTTTAATTAAGTGACCCTCATCTCATCTATAAAATGGAACACCATCTTCTCTTTATATAAAACTTAAAAATCCTTTTATATGGAAACATATCTATCCAATAATGTTTTTATAGTAACTACCTTCCTCCTAGAATCCTTACCATGGGAAGAAGGCAATTCAAGAAATCCTTTTGGCCCAGAGGTAACGTCTTCTCTCAAGTTCATTTCCATTATTTTCCTTATCCACTACTTATGATCTCATTAGTATTTTATTACATAACAAAACCAGTATACATAATATACTAGTATGTTTTTATGAGAATTATTCTTACTATACTTACACACACCTCTATCTAATTGATACAAACATACTGGGTCTGTGTACAACTAATTGTTGCCTCACGAAATGATCATTGTTCAATTTTATCCTAAAACATTTCATGGTGGACATTATTAGGCACTATAATTATATATGTTGTATATAATATTTATATTATCCATAATCATGTGTAATTTTATTTACAACATACCTTTTTTCTTTCCATAATGTGAAAATATGATAATTTTATTTGAGGAAGAGCATACTAACGCCCCCTCAAAGTATTATGACTCATTCATGACATACATGGAATGTATAAAGGATGGAGTTAATGAAATTTTGTATTATATATAACATAAATATTATAATGTAATTATAGCATATCATTGTATGATTTATTCTTCATTCATTTAATATGACAAAGAAATGAAAGTAGCATTTGTGCATACGTACGACCTACCATATTCAGGAACGGTGCATTTCATTCATTATCACAAAATGTTATGTAATATAAAAAATTCTTATATAATGGATACATATGATATTTAAATCAGGAATATCATTGTCGAGATGATTTAATTTTTTCTAAATGTACAATTTACATTAAAACAATTTCATTTTTGACTCAAGTACCGAATATCGAAAAAACATCCTATATGAAATCAAATAATTAACTAATTGATATAAAATTATTATAAGTGTTATAAAAAAAATAATAAAAATTATAAAGTTTATAAATAATGTATAAATTAACCAAATTTTCTTATTTAGGAAATTAAGGAACGAACTGGACTAGTCAGATTCAAGGTAAGGGAATTTCTAAACTCAATTTCTTCTCATTGGGTTATACATATACTTTGTTGAGTATATTATTCCAAGATTATATGTGGAATAAATATTCAGTTATTAATGTTTTAATTTTCAATTCTCTTTATTTGTATATATTTTTTATACACATCATTACCATAGTAATAAATTCATACGTCATTTATATGAACATTGTAAGGGAACTTCTTAACTAAATTTCCATTATTTAGGTTGATCATAGACATATTGATTATGTAGTTGTATGATGATGTGAGAAATTACTTTTGATATAGTATCTAGTATTTATAATTGATTTATGTGCATTATAGTTAATTCACATAATCAATCTATCTGATTAAAAAATGATTGTTGTAAAAGAATTTCTAAACCCAATTTCTACTCCTGGGGTTTTATGCATACTTCATTGATTATATTATGAAAATATTATGTGTGGAATAAATATTTATTTATTAATGCTTTAATTTAAACTTCCCTTTGGGGGGATATACTATTTCTACAAAAAATTCATACATCATTTTTATGAACATTGTAAGGGAACTTCTTAACCCAATTTCCATTCATTTGATTAATCTTCCACTCTTGATTATGTAATTCTATGATTATTCAAGAAATAAATTTTGATATAATATCTAGTATTTATACTTTTTTGAAGTGTATTTATTGTGAATACACATAATCGATCAATTTTATTAACAAAATGATCTTGGTAAGGGAAATCTTATCTCAATCTCCTATCATGGATTTAAATATCTATATCATTGGTTTTTTCCAAGAATATGTTTGAATGACCTATTATTGTTTTAAAATTAATATCCACTTATATTGGGTGTTTTTATATTTCTCACATGTAATTATGTCACTGATTTATCATTAATCTAATGATACGGTCTCTGTAAAGGGCCATATCTCAATCTCCATTCGTTAAGGAATGTCTTGATATTGTGCACCTTTAATATCTTATAAGGTGTATATACAACCCTTTTGAAATTTTATATAATTAATTTCAATATTCTCATGATATTTAATGTTTTTTTTATTTTATTCTTTAATTATTTTTATTCCAGTGCTTTTACAGTGTTACAAGTCTCTTTAACCAAAATATCATTTTAAATGATTTAAAGATTTATTATTCTAAATATTTCTCATAAATGTCCATGTTTTCTATATGGTTTGAAGGATTTATTTATATGGAAATTAATGTTTTAAAATGATAAGTTATTTTAAAAGTTTTAAAGTATTATGGGTCAGTTTGATTCAAAAATATCTTTGTTAAAATTTTTAAATTGTTTGGGAAATGAATTGATTATTTAAACATCTAGAATTGGTTTCTTATGATTGATGGGTGAAATGTTGATAATTTAAATCTTTTATGGGTTATGATTATGTAATGGTACTTGAAAATTTTATGGGTTGTTACGTGATAAACCAAATATGGGTGGTTCCATTAGAAACCCAGGGAAGGTGAGCCTGTGATATCTCTCCAATGCATTGGGTAACGTAACAGAGGTAAATGATATAGTTTCTCCTAAGAGATTTACGGAATATATGGTTATGGGTATTCCAAAAAAACCATGAAGGTTACTCTCTATGTAGTTTTGAAATCAAAAATTTAAGTGATATATGGATACCACATGTTTCCTTTACGTTTTTTTAATTTTATTATGTTTTCTACGAATCTTATGATTACACGATTTAAGATAATTAGTTTATGTTTTATGGGTGAAAGTATGATTTTATGATAAAAAATTATTTGGTATTAAATATTCATGTAATAATGGTTTTATTCATTATTTTATTTTACTTACATAGTATTTTATTCTCATCCCATGTTTTGAATGGGTTTTTAGTAGAACTGATGAATATTAGAGTCAAGGATGGGATCAAGAGAAACTTGTGCTTTTAAAACATGAAATGATACCATGTTACTTTTTAAATATTTTTTGTTTTATGAAAAAAATAGAGAGGAGGTATAAGTGTCTACATGTAACATTTAAGTTGTTATGCATGATTTATGACCTAATTAAATAAAACAATAAACTTGAAAATATCCTCAATGTGAATTATTGAATTATCTCATGATTAAGTAATGTTTGAGGCTGGGGCCTTATAATTGATCTGGTAATAGGAACACCACATTTTGAGGTGTCATTGGTTGTTCATATTTATGAGAATGTTTATTTTTATCTTGACATGATATCATTATCAATGTGCACCATTTTATTGAATACATTGATGCAAGACAAAAAACCAGATTATTTATATTGTGTTTAGTTATCTCGCATTTGACACATCAATGGCGGTAAGGAATTGATGGAATGATCAAGATAGAAATTTTGAATTCTGAAAGGAAAATATATCTGAGGACAAGTTTACCATGATGGTAATACCTTTTCTAAATCCATGACCACATTAGAAGAAGGTAAGACCATCTAGTAAGGTCATGAAATAATAAAGTGGTGAATAATGATGAAAAAATGTATATTCCCTTCTTTATAAGATATTGAAAGATAAAAAGAATAAATTACACATAGCATGTTCATAGGAGGTAGTCATTATAATGAATTATCCTAATATCCATATGGATCATTATGTATATTTAGATAACAATATTAAGAAATATATATGAATCAATATTATTGTGATAAGTTTCCATAGGGTCGCACACAAAGTGTATCAACATGTTTCATATATTTATATGAATATGAGTTTAGAACAATGTGGCCCCCAAGGGCATGAATGGTGAATGTAAGAGTACGAATGATAAAAAATTAGATAATTAAATTAAATTATTAATGTTTAGAATAATAATAACTGAATTTATTTTTCAATGAAAACATGATTTATTTATGTTAAAATAATATAATATGATATTTTTTCTGAATGAATATTATTTATTCAAGGTTCATTAAATAAATATGGGCAGAAAGATCAGATTTAATTAATTTAATCTAATCATGTGGCATCAAGTTGACGTTATAAGTAATTTTAAAATGTTATAGTTATAATATAATGTATAATAATGTAATTTAAACCATTTTCGTTTAAATATTTAAGGTTTTGATTCTTAAAGTTCATAGGTAAAAAATTTAGAAAATAAATCATTTTATATATTTAGTTTTGACTCATTTTGAGGGTGTTACTATTCGTGGAAAAAAATTTATTCCCACTATCTCCTTCAATGATCCCTCTAATGATATTGAGTTATAAACTGAAAGAAGAAAAATCATTGATTGATTTCATCTCAAGAATCGATCATCTATTCATCCAGTATCGATTGGACATCATAAAGAACATAATTTTCCGGATCTAACACCATTAATCAAGGAATGATAATCATAGAGGTAGAGTGAATGTGTGCATGATCTAAAGTATGTCACACTTAGTTCATTGAAGCTATGAAGTACTGAAAAAAAATAAAATCTTGTTGGTGTAGATGAAAAAACTAGATATTTTTAAGAGTTTAATTCAATTTTTATTATTTGTGATAAAATATAATTGTACATGATACATAGGTGAATCCATGCACTTTTATACTATAGTGGATGTTGTGACACTAATATGATTTATTTTTTTGACAACACTAGTTTTTCACGAATCTACAAAAACATCAGGTTCCTATATGTGGTATCAGAGTAGTTTTGTAGTTATTTAAATCAAATCAAAATTAGTTTTTGATGAATTCGAATATATGGTTTTATAATGGTCAAAACACCTAAAAAAATTCATCAATTTGACATTTCATGGTCGATTTATAGCCACATTAGGATCAAAATCATTTTTAAAGATTAATAAATTAAACATATATGTGTTAGTTTCCACAAATGTAAGAGAAGGGGTGAAACAGCTATAGATTATGTCACCAGTGTAGAATCATCTACATAAATAATTAGTTCATAGTGATTGCAAAATTTTCCTATCAATTTTGTATATCCAAATACTTCGCTTGTAGACTTGGATAAAATGAAATTAGGAAATGATCTAAGAGTAGGGGGCTCTCTACATGGATCGAAATGTGTGAGAAACCATCACATCGCTAGTGGATATAAAAATGGTCCCTATGGATCAGGGGGGAGATGTCATCAACCTCATAAGCAATGATCGATTAATTTATATTTGTTTATTTGAAACTACATGTGCTTATTTATGCCAACCCCCCCCATTTAATTCCCTTTTCTCTCATGGGGTTGTTTTTTTCAGATGACCTATCATGACACATGAATGGCCTTTCCATTCTATGCTCATTTTGTCCTAAAATACCTCTTGGTGTGGGGGTAAAATTTCCATGTCCTAATATGCCTCACACATTAAAAAGTAACTGTACTAGTTGTTGATAAGGTCGTAAGTGCACCGAACTATACCCAAGATGATGTTAACTAATAGTGATTGTCTAAAGGTGATATAGTGGGGAGAATATACCCTTTATATTAGTAGTAAATTTAGTGGAGGAAATAAATAAATGAATGGATGGGGATGATAATAATAACTAACAAGTAATAATAAAGATATAAACCAACAAGTTTATGACAAAACAAACAATGCATGAACATGATGAATCATAATACAATAAGTCAACATATAATAAGTAATATTTACAATATACCCATAATTAAAAAAGAATAATTAAATAAAATTCAACAACCTCTATAGGTATTTTGTGTATATGATCAACCCCTAGATCCATGTCAAGTATTAGTCTATAATGAGTAATAGAAAAGAGGAACAATCTAGGGTCCTAAGCTGTAACAAAGATATCTGTATGGGTACCAAATGGTAGCCCGAATAGTGTGTGAGTAAAACTCAGTTAGACACCACCACCATTGTGTAATGTAATCCAATTCGTGAATATAAAATAAAGTGGTGTGAATGTATAATAATAGTGAAGTAGTGGTGTAATTATAAAACTCATCAGACTCAGTCTTCTTATAGGATCCCCAGCGGACTACGCTTCCTTAGACCAAATATGGATGTCTCTGAAAATAAAAAATCGATAATTTGGTCAAGGAGAAAAAGGAAATATTCATGTTTTCCATTTATTATAATAATATATAACCCATGGGAAAACCATTGAATACATATATAATGATGATACTATAAATTTCTATATATCTCATGACATTAAAGAGTAAACAATAAAGAATAGTATAAAATAATTTGTCCTACAAGTCCATCCATGTAATTCCATATTAAGAACCCCAGTTTCAATCAAGGTATAATAGAACATTAGTCATCCTCTGAAAAGTTCCATGTAATTACTTATACGGAACAAAATAATCACTTAATGCATAATATAATTCATTTTACTGATGAACCAGTCCATGGAATTCCATGTCAAGGACATTAATGTCACTCAAGGCTTGATATTACTCATATAACCATTGAGCCCATCCATGTCATTCTGTATTAGAAAGCCCAGTATAACTTAAGTGTTAATATAACAAGAAAGTAAATTGCATTTAATAATAATACATACTCCCACTGAAATATCCATTATAATAAAAAATTTAATCATACCCATGATCATTCATTTTTAATTATAAAGAGGCCAAGTATTATATAATTTCCATGTACCAATTAAATACTTATTTTTTCAATATAAAATCCACTTGGGAATTACATTATTTCAACTATGACATCGTACTAGAAAGTGGTGAGATCAATGCACCCAAGGGTGTGGTATGGTCACAAGGTAAAAACATTAATCATAAGAATTTAATTGAACCAACCTTAAGTGGTGCTTTGAGTTGATGCTTTAAATATCCAACCATGTAAAAAGGTCTATGATAAAATTGGATAATCATTTCATTTAATGATTTTATTATGGTCCAAGAGTGAGTATTTTCCATTTAAAAATTTTATTAAATCTACTATAAAAATCATTACATTTATAAATTTTAAAAATTGAAAATAGAAGTTTCTACACCATTTAGAAATTCATTTGGTTCAAATTGATCAAACCCATTATAAGATTCCCGAAAAAAACACCTAAATATTTTTTTTCTTAAATTAATGTACTATCCAACTAAGGAAAATGATTAAAAACACCCAAATTGTTGATCCACGATATGGTTACAACCCTCCAACAAATGACATTGAGTTTCAATAGGGGTCTATAAAATATTTTATAAAATTAATTTAATTTTTTTAAAAAAATTAGTGTGATTACAAAAATCTATAGTTTGTAGATTGATGATAAATAATTTATAAAAAATTAATGTTTTAGGGATACTCATATAGACCACTAACCCTATTATTAAGAAGCTTGACTCTTCCAAAAACGAGCTCTGATTTGATCAATAATGAGAGAAATATGTAGAATAGACAAACAACCTAAAATTATGGCATATGACCTTGCATGGAACTAACATACTAGATGGATTGGTAAATGAGAAAATAAGTAGGTGGATTGAGAGAATCAATGAGAGGGATCCAATGTGGTGAAAGATAGTCTAATCAGAGTTTTGATGAGGAAGATCCACAGATGAATAAGAGGAGATCCAAAGAGAAGCTCGAGGGGGTTGTTTTTTGTGCAATAATGGATAAAAAATAATGAATTAGATTTAGGGATTAAGTAATGGAAAATAGTAATTTATAACCATTTTAATATGTTGAAAATTTTGGAATCAATGTTTATCCAACCATACACAAACCCTTATACTGAAACTACCCAAAAGCCACACCCAATGTGGTTTATATAAACTATTTTAAAAATTGTATCCCAACCATGCCTATGGAACTATCTCACTATCACACCCCGAATGGGATAGGTGCATAGTTAGAAAAACAGTTCACAGACAATGCAGTTAAACTCTAAAATTTACTATAGACTTTTTTAATGGCCATGCGGCATCAAGTGCATGGTTTTACAAACCGTGTGACACCTCTATAAGGCCACATGGTTGTGGTGAATGATTATTACTAACAATGTGCTAACTGTGTGTCTCCCTTTTCCTTAATAAAAAAAAATCAAATATCGATGACACCAAAACATATCTGGTATTTTGAGACACCTCTAGAGCCTCAATTCCTATCCATAAAACCCCATTTCAAGTGTTCCAACTCTTGAAAATTCATTTCAAATCTTTGTTTAATATTTACCCTGTCCACAAAATGTAAATCTCCAATTCCATTGAAAATTTCAGCTCATCCAAAACATGGGATCTTTCAACTGCCCCACCATAGATCTTATCATCCTCAATATTCCACTTTGAGAAATGAAAACATCACCTGAACTACTATTTTCATGAATTTATCATTTAAATATCCAAGTTTTGTTTTTGAATTCCCAACATTCCTCCAAGAATCACATTAAGTATACAATAAATAATCCATTGAAACCCAAGCTAGTTATTGTCACCACCCGTCCTCGGGGCCCGGGCTATGACTACCCCAAGCCCGCCTTCCATTGACCAGGTGCTGGCGACTAGAACCAATGGTGTAAATCCTGATAAAAGGGAAGGAATTTCCGTTGTAAAAGTAAAAAAACACAACAGAGTACACAATAGAAGTAAGAACAAAGTAATACTAAATACATAAGTAAGTCATGAAAGGAATGGGACCGGAAATAAAATCCTAACAGTTAGTACAGTACAACTGAATAGCTAGTACAACTACAGTAAAGTAAAACATCAACCACTGAGTCATCCTCTGGAAATCCCACCTGAAGGGTGGGTACAGATGGACTCCACAGCACCACAGGTCCATCCATCCACTCCGTGTACGTCTCACCAAGTGGCCCACCTCCGGGTACTGTCCATCTCGACAAGTCTCCACCTCGATTAGTGTTGTCTGTCATCTGCATCAACACAACATAGTGCAGGCATAGCCCGTGCAGGGGTGAGTACACGATACTCAGTAGCATCCCCGAGACCCCAGAAGGTCTCCCAGAATCCATGAAGGATAAACCGCAATATAAGGACACAATCATGAAGTATCAACCAACTCTACTTAGGTATATTCCCAAAAATATACCTAAGTCATCAATCACAGTTCGACTCCAACTCTCGATCCCAATCACAACCCTGTCCACATAGGATAGTAAGTCAATCACAGCGATAATAATGATTGAAAGTCAAGACTTATCTCACAAAGGTATACATCTTTTGTATTGTGATAGAGATGATCAAATGTAGTCACTGATTCATCTAAGCCGTCAGACACACGTAGGATACTAGACCAGCTAAGCTGTCAAACCCATATAGGATACTAGACCAGCTACTCTGTCAGACCCACTCAGGATACAAGTACAGAAGTAAAACTGTCGGTCCCACATAGGATACAAGTACAATAGTCATCGCTGTTGAACCAACAAGGGATTCCAGTACATTTGACATTGTCGTTGAACCCATGGAGGATTCCAGTATGGTAGTTGTCGCAGTTGAATCCAGCTCTAGGGTTCTCGCACACAACTCGCTCGATTCATGGAGGGTCTGCTCCTCGAGCCAAGGGGGGATGATACATCAAATATAATTAATTACAGAGTTGATGTATCTCGAAGTTCTGTCTCATCAAAAGGAACCCAATGCGACAGACAGCGCGTCAATCGGACACCCAGTCTGAGAGTTATTAGCATTTTTGTCTACGAGCCCAGTTGGAAATACGCTCATTCCAAACCCGGCCATTTTCCAATGTCGTCTAAAACACACTTAGAGTATCGAAAAAGGACCTCTTTGTTGTGAGGGTCCCAGTATTGCAGACGGTGCGTCGATCGTACGTGCAGACTTTATGTTATTCACGTTTAAGTAAAATGGGCCCAGCCCGTCAAGACCAGTGGGATGGCGGGTCGGCCCGACATGGTTTGGCGGGTCCGACCCAGCTGGGGGGTCGGCTCGACCTGGAGGGGCGCAACCCGCCTCGGTAGGGTGTTTCCCGGACCAGTGGGGCACATCCTGGCCCGTTGGTAGGCGGCTCGGCCCGCGGCTGGCTGAGCTAGTGCGGGGGAACCACCCCTAGATTTATTGAACTGGCAACGCCGAGCGACGCCGCCCCTCCTATCAGGCCGGTCAAATCCAGCTGGTCTTCCCGGCCTGAGCGGCCCACACGGGCGAGCTGTGGTTCTCCCAAGTGGCAGCTGTGGGTGCCACACCTCCTTCAACCTGGCCGGCAGGCAGCTGGCCGGTTTGCCGCCGAAGTAGCCCGTGGAGCATAGGCCGCGGTTCTCCACAGCACAGTGCCAATGGGGTGCCGCGGTTCTCCAGACCGGCTGGCTATAGATGTCTGGTTATTCTTTAGCTGAGCGGCCAACAAATGCGGGCCACGGTTCTTCTCGACGCGGTCGTCACACGGCTGCCGCTTCCTCCGGTCATCGATGCTTCCATCTTCTTCGTCCATGTTTCCCCTCCGCTGTGGTGCGACGACACCACGCTTTCTTGACTCCGCCACCGTCGAAAAACAATCCATAAACCAACATAGGGACGTCAGTTCATGTTTGTTCGGCCCATGCCCTCCGCATTATTTGATATCATTTGGCCAAAATCAAACCAAGATAAGAGTATAATTTTATTAAACTAAAATTATACAAAACCCCTACCTCGATTTCAAGAAAGGTGCACGTCGACGAGCCGCGGAAGATGAGCATCGCAGAGGTCGAGCGTCGCAGAAAAAGGACGTCGATTTCATTGACGTCAGGGTGAGTCCGAAGTAGAATCATCATTGGTGAATTTATTCATCTTCTTTATTGAGAGATATTTTTCATTGAAGAACGGTGTTCTTCTTCAAGAGAAGAACCCCTTTCTTCTAATTCTCCATAGGTTTTTCTACCGAAATATTTTCCAAGTAAATATTATAAAAGCCACCCAATTTTAAAAGAGTATCCATGCATTTCAAAATGATTCAAAATAGGTGCCAATTAATTAAAGAAGATATTAATTAGATAGGTTGGCGCATTCAATGGGTGGGAGGTGGAGAATCTCCACCATAATAAATGAGAGGTGTTGTCAAATTAAATAATGGGGTGTTAATGGGGAGTTTATGGGAAGTTGAAGGGTTTGGGGCTCGTGTGGGCCCACCACACATTATCCTCTTATGGTAGATTATGTGGGAGTGGGACCCACCTCTAACTTCCCCTTGTAGGAAACAACCACCACCGAACAATAAAATTGTGTACAACAATTTTATTAAATTTAATATAAATCCCCAAAAATTAACTTCTCCTCCAGAGCAAACACAACTATGGTAAATGTCCCCTTATGCGAATACCAGTGCTGTGAGTTAATCGGTGCCCTCGGATTTCAATTCCGATCACTAGTTCAAATGATATAAAAACACATATTTATGTTTACATAATTTACTCGAAAAAAACTTCAGTAATTGATTCCTGGCACACCGGGCCTCGGAATCTGGTGCCGTCAAACACGACAGACTCGTAATATTCCAAAGTATTTATGAAAAAACATTCCATGAAATTTATGGGTCTTTACATTACCCCCACCTCAGGTCTTTACGTCCCCATAATGCTACAACACACACTAGGGAAACACATGGGGGTACTGAGCTCGCATTTGTGCCTCCTACTCCCTAGTGCTCTCTTGGAGGTTCTTGTGCTGCCAGCGAATGCACACCAGAGGAATCGACCATCCACATAGATCACACTCCTGTCGATCCTCAATATCTACCGGGACCTCCTTGAATTTCTCCCTATCATCGATGTCCAGCTCTCCATGGTCGATGATGTGGTATGGGTTGTTCATGTATCTCCTCAGATGAGATATGTGGAAGAAGTCATGTACCCGGTGCAACTGAGGTGGAAGGGCATGGTGGTAAGCCACCTCGCCTACATTGATGAGGATCTGGAAAGGGACGATGAAACATGGAGATAACATTCTACGCCAACAAAATCTCTGTAGACCTTATCGAGGTGAGACTCATAAGAAAACATGGTCACCATCCTTGACCTCCAGTTGTCTCTGTCTCCCATCAACATAGGACTTATGTCTGCTCTGTGCAGTCTTTATCCACTCCTGGATGATCTGCGACTTCTCCATTGTAGGCAGAACCATCTCTGGTCCTACAAGTGCTAACTCCCTAGGGTTAGTCCAGCACAGAGGTGATCTAGAAGGTAGTCCATACAGTGCCTCATATGGTGCCATCCCAAAGGTGGAGTGGTAGCTTTTATTATACGCAAACTCCACCAAGGGTAATTGATCCTCCCAGCTGCGACCAAAGTCAATAACTCATGAACAGAGCATGTCCTCGAGAGTCTGAATGGTCCTCTCAGTCTGACCATCTGTTTGAGGATGGAAGTCGGTGCTCAAGAGAAGCTGCGTCCCAAAATACACCTATAACCCCTTCTAAAGCTGGGAAGTGAAATGAGCATATCAATCAGAGATGATAGTCAATGGAACACCACGAAGCTGTACGATCTCGTGAATGTAGAGGCGTCCCAAGCTCTCTACCGAGCCCTGCTCTCTCATTAGCAATAAGTGTTCCTCCTTGGTGAGTCGGTCGACAATCACCCTAATAGAGTCATGTCCTCTGGATGTACATGGAAGCCCCGTCACAGAATCCATGGATATTCCATCCCACTTCCACTTAGGAACCTCTAAGGGTTGTACCAAGCCTGTTGGTACCTGGTGCTCTGCCTTCACTTGCTGACAAGTGAGGCATTGTGAAACGAACTCTGATACTGCCTTCATCATAACTGGCCACCAGTGTTGTCGTCTATGGTCCTGATACATCGTCTCAAATCCTGGATGTACCACTAGAGGGGAAGTGTGTAACTCCCACACCATCTCCTCTTGTAGTGCATCTGGTACCATGGTACGTCCCCTGAAGAGGATGACGTGCTCCCCACCTTCAAAAAATCCTTCGGGTTCCAGCCCTAAGGATATCTGAGCATGTCTTGTCCCGCAGTTAGCATCCCCATGATGCACCTCTCTGACTCACTGAAGAAGTGGGGGAGTGACTGTGATAGAATATAGAATGGCTGCTCCATCAATATGTACAAAGGATATCTGCAACGCCGCTTGCTGCTCTGTCACCTCTCCTAGCAACTGAATGCCCAATTTACTACTGAGAGAATCTGCTACAACGTTCCCCTTCAAAGGAGTATAAACTATCTCAATGTCACATTCCTATAAGAACTTGAGCCCTCACCACTATCTCAGGTTCGGGTCCTTCTGGGATAAGATATACATGAGACTCTGGTGGTCAGAGTAGACTGTAAAGCGCTCACCCATCAGGTAGTGTCGCCACATTTTCAAGGAGAAGACCACTAATACTAACTCTAGGTCATGGGTAGCATAGTTCTGGGCATTTTGTCTCAGCTAATTATAACTATAAGCGATCACTACTTGCTCCTGCATCAGGATACACCTGATCCTGGTTCCTGATGTGGCGCAGTACACTACGTACCCAACACCCTCCTTTGGTAACCTCATGATGGGTACACTGGTCAACCTATGCCTCAGCTCTTGAAAGATCTACTGACATCTATCTAACCACATGAAAGGTTTCCCCTTATTCTTCAAGGATTAAAGCGGTGTTGCAACCCTGGAAAAGTCTGGCACAAATATCCGATAGTACCCAGCCAGACCCAAAAAACTCCCCAACTCCGTCACACTCCTGGGTGGCTCCTAAGCAAGTACTGCCTCGATCTTCAATGGATCCAATGCAACTCCAGTATCTGAGATGATGTGTCCCATGAAGTGAACCTCTTGAATCCAGAACTGACACATCGAGAGCTTACCCTAAATCTGGTGCTCTCATAGTGTATCCAATACAACCCGCAAGTGTTAGGCGTGCTCCTCCTCAGTAGTCGAGTAAATCAGTATTTCATCGATGAAAACTATGACAAATCGATCAAGTTAGGGTTGGAATATACTATTCATGAGTCATGAACACCACTGGAGCATTGGTTATGCCGAAGGGAATAACGAAGAACTCGTAGTGGCCATACCAACACTTGATGGTCGTCTTCTACACATCCTCGTCTCGAACTCGGAGCAGGTGATAGCCTGACCTAAGGTCTATCTCTGAGAACTATCATTCTCCCTTCATCGGATCAAAGATGTCATCAATCCTCAAGAGTTGTTACTTTTTCCTCATGGTCACCTGATTCAGGCGACGGAAGTCAACACACAGTCGCAAGCTCCCATCTGCCTTCTTGGCGAAATATATTGGAGAATCCTAGGATGAAACACTGGGTTGGATAAATACCTTTCCCTGCAAGTCCTCCAGCTGTACCGCCAGCTCAGGAAGCTCATTGGGAGCCATCCGATATGCTAGTGTAGATATCGGTGCTTTACCGGGGTACATGTTTATGTTGAAGTCTACCTCTCTGTGAGGAGGTAGTCTTGGAACGTCGTCAGAAAAAACATCTGCATATTGATCCACAACAACAGGAAAACTCGGACTCCGCACATCAACTGATCTGAGGATGAGACTAGCCAACTGATGTGTGATCGGCTGCCCTCTTCTCTGCAAAATTCCATCCTGCGCTGCAAAGGCTCCCTTATCTCTGGTGAAGGTGAACCTTGTCCCATCCGTGTGGACACACCGCACTTTGTGCCTAATACAGTCGATCTGAGCATGGATTGTAGATAACCATTCTGTACCCAAGATAATGTTGTAAGGCCTCGACGCCCCTATAAGAAGATACCAACCGAATATCGTGCCTCTTAGAATAAGCTCACACGGCCGACACCAGTGCATAATCATCGAGTCTTCTCCCATAGAAGTCTCTAGCTGTAAGGATCGAGCCAAAGACTCCGTCAGAATCTCCGAGCTCCGAACAGGGGCATCGACAATAGAAGAATGAACCGCACATGTGTCTATAAGTACTGCAACAAAGGTGGAGCAGAAACAGATAGTACCTCGAATCATCTCAGGTGCATCGTGGTCATAGGCCTCGACTTCCTAGATATGAGCCCACATCTGTCCTCCAGCTCCCTGTGGTCGGGGTTGACCTCCTAGTGATGGTTGTGGTAGAGTCTCGAAACATCTTCCACCACCCGCTGCTTGGCCAGCTCGTCTACCTCATCCGCCTGCTCCTGGCGGACCACTATGGTTGAACCTCTGCCTCTGCCTGGAAGGTCCCTCTACTGTCTACTACTCTTCTGCATGGCGGGTCGGACAGTCTCGATCCATGTGACCATGCTCGCCGCATGCATAGCACTACCTGCTCCTCGTATAGACGGATCTGTTTCTGGTGCCTCGCAAAACCAAACCTATATCCTGAGGTCACCCTCCCGATGGTGTGGTCTGCTTGGACCTCTTCGTCAACTGTATACTACCTGCTGTAGAAGACTCTGCTACATGTCGCCCTACGGTGGGTCTCACTACTAGTGACTACTCAACGAGAAAACTCTCCACTAGAAGGGCCCACTCCAGCATCCCCACCTATGTTGGGATGCTTAGAGGAATCATCGAATCCCATTCCTCATGCCTCATTCCCTACTGGAAGGTTTGGGCCTTGAAGAACGAGTCTTGTACCATATCTATGGTGTAGCATGAAAGGTCAGTGAAGCTCGCTGAGTACTGAGCTACTGTCATACTGCCCTGCTACAGATGAATTAACTCTTGAATCCACACCGCACAGAGGGTGGCTGGAACAAACTCCGAGAGGAAGAGACTCTCGAAGTCTGTCCAGAGTAATGATGCCTCGTCATGAACCTAGAGCATCAGGATCCACCATCTACCTACTGCTGCGTGCAGGAGAATCACAGCAAGAATCACCATAAGGTCGTCTAGTGTCCCTACCAATTTGAAAACCCTAATGACAGCCTTCATCCAATCCACACCTGCATGTGGATCTATCTCTGCCCTGAACCTGGCCGACCTCTATTGCTGGAACTCGTGTAAGGAACTCAGATGGCATGAAGTCTCTGCTGCTGGGGATGGTGGTATCGGTGGCCCAATGGGTAGTGGTACCGCTGGTGCCTCCGCTGTGATGGGGCCCTACACCAAGGCTTCATCGTTCGGTGGGCTACCACCCCGTATGAAACTCAGAACCCTAGTTTGCTGCCTTCGTTGGGCCATCCATAAAAGAAACAGGTGTGCCACTGTCAAATAGTATACCTAGTGAGCTAACAAAAAGTAATCATAAAGAAAACTTTTGATAAACACAGTCAATCAGTATTTTCGTGCACTTAGTCGGAAATCAGAGGGTAGGGTCCTGGTGTATGGATACCTCGGCAGCCGCACCAACACTGGACTCCCTGGACTGAAAACCACACTCAATACTCTTAACACTATTGCTTCACAGAAAATAAAGATCAGAGTCATGTGTTCTACGGTAGAACCAGCTCTTATGATACCAATTTGTCATGACCCATCCACGAGGCTTGTGCCGTGACAACCCCAAGCCCACCTTCCATAGGCCAGGGGCTGGCAACTAGCACCAAATGCGAAAATGCTGATAATAGGGAAGGAATTACCTTTATAAAAGTAAACAAACACAACAGAGTACACAACAGAAGTAAGCGCGATGTAATATTGAATACAAAAGTATGTGCTGAAAGGAAAGAGGCCTGAAATACTATCCCAATATTAAGTACAGTACAACTGAAAAGCTAGTACCACGACAGTAATGTAAAACAGCCACCACTGAGTCATCCTATGGAAATCACACCTGATGGGTGGGTACAGATGGCCTCCACAGCACCCTAGGTCCATCCGTCCTCTACATGTATGTCTCACCAAGTGGTCCACCTCTGGGTACTGTCCAGCTCCATATGTCCTCACCTCGATCAGTGATGTCCGTCGTCTGCATCTAACACAACGTAGTGCAGGCATAGCCCGTCCAGGGGTGAGTAAATGATACTCAGTAGGGTCCTTGAGACCCCCGATGGTCTCCCAGAATCGACGAAGGATAAACCACAAAAGAATAATACAGTCATGAAGTATCAACCAACTCTACTTAGGTATATTCCCATACGTATACCCAAGTTATCAATCACAGTTCGACTCCAACTCTCGAGCCCAATCACAACCCTGTCCACACAGGATAGTAAGTCAAGCATATCGATGACAATGATTGAAAGTCAGGACTCAACTCACATAGGTATACATCTTTTGTATTGCAATAGAGATGATTAGATTTAGTAACTGATTCATCTAAGATGTCAGACCCACGTAGGATACTAGACCAGCTAAGCTGTCAGAACCGCGTAGGATACTAGACCAGCTACTCTATCAGACCCACTTAGGATACAAATACAGAATCTAAACTATCAGACCCACTTAGGATAAAAGTAAAGTAGTCATTGTTGTCAAACCCACGAAGGTTTCCAGTACAGCCGTCATCATCGACGAACACACTGAGGATTACAGTATGGTAGTCGTCATAGTCACAGCCATATCTAGGCTTCCCACACACCGTACGCTCGATTATTGGAGGGCCAGCTCCCCAAGTCAAGGGGGTTCGATACATCAACTATCACGAAGTCCAAAGTTGATGTATCCTGTAGTTCCGTCACATATAAAGGAACCCAGCATGACAGAAGGTGTGTCAATCAGACGCCCGATCTGATAGTTATTAGCATTTTAATTCCAAGGGCCCGGTTGGAAATAAACTCATTCCAAACCCGGCCATTTTCCAAAGTCTTACAAAACTCAATTAGAGTATTGAAAATAGACCTATTCGTCGTGTGGTTCCCAGTTCCACAGACGGCGTGTCGATCAGAAGCGTGGTCTTTATGTTATTCACGTTTAAGTGAAATGGGCACAACCCGTCAAGCCCGGTTGGCTGGCGGTTTGCCCATCCTGGTTAAGTGGGTCTGACATGGCTGGGGGGTCAGCCCGGCCCGGTGGGGCACAGAACGGCCCGGTGGGGAGCGGACCAGCCCGGTGGTAGGTGTCCTGGAAAACTCAAGGTCATGGCCCGGCCAGGCGGCAGGCGGCCTTGCTCGAGGTCAGCTGAACCGGTGCAGCCCCCCCTCCCCCGATTACCCAAACCGGTGGCGCCACCCCTCTTGTCTGGACGATGGAAGCTGACCGGTCTTCCCGATGTGAGCGGCCCACACGGGTGGCCCGCGGTTCTCCCGCGCGGAACCTGCGGGTGTCACGCCTCCTTTAACCCAGCCGGCCAGTTCGCCATCGAAGCGGCTCACGGAGCACGGATCGTGGTTCTCCGCAGTGCGGTGCCAAGGGGGCGCCGCGGTTCTCCAACCCGGCCAGCTACGACCGGTCGATTCTTCATTTGCTGAGTGGACCATGGATGCGGCCCGACCGGTTCTTCTTTAGCTGATCGGTCGTCGATGCCACATCCTTCCCCATCTATGTTTCCCCTCCGGTGTGGTGCAACAACACCGCGCTTTCTTGACTCTGCCACCATCGAAAAACAATCAATAAACCAATAGATGGTCGTCGGGCCGTGTTTGTTTGGCCTGCGACCTTCACATTATTTCATATAATTTTTCCAAAGTCAGACCAAGACAAGAGTATAATTTTATTAAACTAAAATTATATAAAACCCCTACCTCAATTTCAAGAATGATGCACTTCGACGAGACACGGAAGACGAGAGTTGCAGAGGTCAGGCGTCACGGAAAATGGTCATCAATTTTGTTGACGTCAGGGTGCTTTCGAAGTAGAAGTGTTGTTGGTGAAGTTATTCACATTCTTCGTTGAGATATATTCTTTATTTTAGAATGGTGTTCTTGTTCGAGAGAGGAACACATTTCTACTAATTCTCTATAGGTTTCTCCACCGAAATATTTTCCAAGAAAATATTATAAAAGCTACCCAATTTTAATAGAGTATCCATGAATTTCAAAATGATTCAAAATAGGTTCCAATTAATTAATGAAGATATTAATTAAATAGGTTGGCACATTCAAAGGGTGGGAGGTGGAGAAGCTCCAATATAATAAATGAGAGGTGTTGTCAAATTAAATAAAGGGGTGTTAATGGGGAGTATAAGGGAAGTTGAAGTGTTAGGGACTCATGTATGACCCACCACACACTATCCTCTAATGGTAGGTTATATGGGTGTGAGACCCACCTATTACTTCCCCTTAGAATAAATAACCACCACCAAACAATAAAATTGTGTACAAAAATTTTATTTAATTTAATATAAATCCCCAAAAATTAACTTCTCCTCCTGAGAAAACGCAACTGTGGTAAAGGTCCCCATAATCTAATACTGGTGCTGCAAGTTCATCGATGCCCTCAGATTTCAATTATGATCACTGGTTCAAAGGATAGAAAAACCTGCACGTACGTTTACTAATTGTATCATTTCAAAAATTCAGAAATTGATTCAGGGCACACCGGGCCTCAGAATCAGGTGCCGTCAGAAGCTGAAGACTCCTAAAATTCTAAAGTATTTAGGAAAAAACATTCCTTGAAAATTATGGGTCTTTACAGTTATTGATGAAAATTACTTGATCTTTTGTAACCTAAGACACAATCACACCATCATATATTTCACTAACCATCCAATGGAAATTCCCACCATAATTTCTTGTTTATAGTAGATAATTCCTAGTCATGGTACTCTTACCATAAAAATTTACTATTCATGAATGCCCATAAAATCATAACGATACTCCTAGAATTATTCTGAAATCATTAAATAAGATCCAACATGAGGATACGACCTTCAATCCAAGATTCGATTAGAATGGTTGAATTCCAATTGACCACACTTATCCTTGTCATTCCAAACTTTTCTTGAAAATCCTCGATTGAACTTTATATCACACCTTCCTCTGCCTATGACATAACTAATTTAGTTCATCACCGAATGCCTCCAACTATTTGTGGAAACTCAAGTTGAACTACCTCTGAATGAAAACATTGAATAATTCATTTATTTAGTTGATGATGCATCACCAAAATAAGATTCCAATTTTTTTCCCATGCTGTATCCCGATCATTACGATTTTTCTCAACAAATATCATTCCCAACTTTTCGTGATAACTCCTAGCCAAAACATCTCCTCTTATTTTTTTCCATTTGAAAACAAGAACGACGGTGAATAACCTATCCGATACACTTGGATGATCACAAGGTATCCTAGGCCTAATACCTACACTAAATCATTCCCAATTCCTCATTAATACTTTTACCTAGTGTAACACCCAGTTTTTTTATGAATTATTATTTTCTCAAATATATTAAAATTATTTGAGGGCTTGTGTTACACACTATACAAAGTTATTACTAATTTATAAAACACTAAAATTTAGGAATTCACTACAAACAAAACTATGTTTAGATTTCGATACATGCAACACTATGTTTGGTTTGTGGTACATATAAAATGAAGTTTTACCGATCTACAATATATTATGGATATTATTATTCAAAATGATATTTATCGTCTAGCCATTGGATTTTTTTGAATAATTAAGATTAAATATATTTTTAAATTATATATTTTTAATATTTTAATTAGTTAAATATTGATTATAAATAAAATAATAATTCTTTAAAATAAAAAATATTTTTTTTTTCTGAAAAATGACTTTTCCAAAAAATGGATTAATCATGCTTGACAGACATATATAAAAATTAAAATTTACCACTTTTAGAAACATATGTTGAAGAAATAAACATCATTTCTGAAATTAGAATATAAAAATTATATTAGGGTGATTTTTTGGTATTTTTCTAAAATGCTTCATATTTTTAAGAATTGGGGAAAATACTAAATTTTAAATGAAAATTGTCATTTAATTTAAATAACTTATAAAGATAAACTATATTTTTAATTGGTTTTAATGTAAAAATTGTCCAATTATACATATATTAATCTAATTTAGGAAATTGGAATCAATTTTTTATTTAATTTAGTTATAAAAACATTGTAAACTTTTGAATTTTTTCACTTGAATAACCAACTTTCTTGTCATGTCTGTGGGATTTGATTTTAATTAATTTTTTTCCAATATATAAATTTAATTTAAAAAATTGTTTCCATATTTTGAATTAAAATAATTTATATTATATAATTAGTTCAATTAAATTCTTGACGATAATGATTAGTGAAAGTAGTTAAAATTAATTTCAGCAATTAAAGGAAACTGAGTTTACTTAGGGGTTTAACCTAGAATATAAGGTGAATAAAATAACCAAAAAATGTACAAAACCTATTTTATGGAACTTTTTTTTACATTTCTTACCTTTGTTTTGTGACACTTTTCTTGGAAATTTACCCTTATAAAAAGTTACATAAAGAAAAAAGACAAAAAAATGTACCATTCTTTCCTTTACTTTCTATAATGATTTAGAATAGGGAAGAGACTGCACAAGTTAAATTATAAATATTAATTTTGAATATAAATAAGTATTTTATCCTGAAAATTTATTTTAGTTTTTTAGATATGATATAATTACATTAAATTATTATGAAATGCCAATAATGGAATTATTTAGTTAATAAATAAATAAGTCAAATAATACTAAAAACATTACAAGTGAAGAAAATTGAATGAATTATTATTTTAAATTATTTTTTTAAACAAACATATCATTTTTCATAGGTTTTAAAAAAATTTATTTTATTTTCATTTCGGAATTTATATTATTTATTTTTAAATTAAATGAATAATCTCAAAATTTACATTATTGTCATTTTATAATAAATGAAATTTAATTAATTAACTAAAAATTACAAAAAATAATATATTATGTAAATTGATATTTAAATATTAATAAATTTCAAATATTTTCCATTCATGTTAAAATATTTCTATTATAATGACTATGTTATTGTTAAATAAAAAAATAGGTTAACATGATTAAAGTGAAAGGAGTGTTTTTACACATTACATGAGTTTGTGTTCAATTTAATTTACATATCACATAAGATTTATAATTTATAAATAATATATTAATTGTAATCATAAATTTAAAATTATATCACAATTATTCCTTTAAATTTCTCTTAAATAATAAATTAATTTTCTTATAAAACTACATAACATAATGATAAACCAAAATGGTAAAATAAGAAAAATTTGATGTTAAGGAGGGAAATGTTTGAAATTTTTTAATTAATATTTTGTTAAGGTTTCTACAGACCATATAATACCTAAAAAACATCAATTTTCATTTTTGTAGCCACTATAGGCAATTTATACCTTCTTATAGTGAACACATTTGAGCATTTTAAGGAATGTCACTCCTCAACTATAAAAAGGCACTCGCTCTCCCCACTTCTTCACACCTCTCAAGCCATTATACATTGAATATATGTTACCAAATAACTTATCCACTTCTATAAACTCATAATAGAAACCTTAATTTAGTTATAAAACCATCCAAGGAAGGCCATTGGTGCAAACCAATAAGAAATGCTCGAAGAAGTGGTAATGTCCATCAGCTAGTATGTTTTGTTTTATTTACTACTAAACCCATTATATTATTTTTATATCATGATTAAATAATATATTAAGTTTCTTAAATATAATTATATCCTATTATATGAAGGTTATAATCTACAACCAAACACACTTCCATCAAATGGGTTATGAAATCAATGTTTGTGTGTACGGAGGACTACCACCTCATAAACTGATGTCATTAAATTTTCATTTACCACATTTAATGGTTGGGAATAATGATAGAAATAATATTTATAATATATATATATATATTATATTTATGATGTTATTATTATTATTTATGTTTTAAATTAAACAAACATTTATGCTTTCCATTTTGATAGAACTTGATAACATTGTTTGTGAGTACGACAGACTACTACGTCACGAAGTGTTGTGATTCATTCATGATATACACATAATGTAATAAGGATGATTTTAATAAATTTTGTTGATATATATGATATAAATATGACTTTATAATGATAATATATTTCATTTAATTTTATTTCTTTCAACATAAGAAGAAAGTAAATAATAGCATTCATGTATACATATGGACCACCGTCTCCATGAATGGTGTATTTTATTTACTTTTTATATTTTTTTTAGATTATAATAAATACATATATACTGATAATATTTCAAATTTAAATAATTTTAATCATTCTTGATAATATGGACTCTTTATCAAGGTAAGTGTCCTGAATATATAACAAATTAAAAACATATATTAAAAAAGCAGGTATTACAAGAAACATAACTTTAACATGGAATTGTTAATAAATGTAAAAAAATGTCATAATAATATAACATATTGTATGATATAAATGAATTTAATTCTTTAATACATGTATAAAAAACATATATTTATGATATAATACGACTAATCAAGTGCAATAAAAGTCCAGACATAAGGTAAGATATTTTTGTCTAAATTTTTTATTTTGTGATACACAACTATATTCAACACCAAATTTTTTATGTGGTGTGTATACTAACCATGAATTTATTTTATGATAAATTTAAAGAAAATTATTTGGATTTAAATATTCATTTAGGAACCGTCTTTCACAAGTTTTATAGTTAAAAAGCTACCAAAGCGGAAAGTGAATTTTGTATTAATTTTCCTTTTTTTTGAGGCAGATGTTATGTTATGCACCTATATTATTTCAAGAAGTGTATATAATGACCCTTTACATGTTTTATCAGGAATATAATTCTTTTCATGATGTTTTAATCTAAATGTATTGTTATAATTTCATCGGTACTATGATTCAAACTTACTAAATTGGTAAGAGTTTATTGCTACAATGTCATCGTTTGTCACGATTGTTTACTATTATGCTTCCATTGAAGAAATATTATAATCCATATCTCAATAATTTTAATAAATTTTATTCAAATAGGGTTATCTGTGATATCTTCATGAAATGACACCATTTTTACACTCTTTTTACTCAATATAAATAAAAAAAGGATTATAGAAAATATGAGTTTATTTTTCTTCATAGCCATAAATCTATTTTCTTCCAAAACATGTTTTCTAAAAAATGTTCTTAGTTGTTTTATTAATATCATATTATTTTTGAAATAATTTTTACTCATTTTTGACATTTCTATAAAAATGTTTTGAATGGAATATTCATTTCATTTTAAAAAACAATTCTCATTTGGATTTTATTACAAATGTGAAAGGAACTATTGTTTAAATGTTTACGACATGAATGAAATTTTATGATGCCATGAAAAATAATTACTTAAAAATTACTTTATAAATTTTCAATATTATTTTAAAAGAAAAAGGACTTCAAATTTTTTTATGTTTTAAAAATTTTCTTTCAATATGAATTCCATATTTTCCTCAAGAAATATTTCAATGATTTTGGAAGAATCCTTTATTAGTTTCAAGTTTATTTATAAAGAATATGATTTTTAAATGAGTTAATTTTTTACAAAGTGATTTTAAATAAAGGATATTGTCCTTAACAAATTTCCCATGTTATCTTTGAAAATAAGTCTCCATCTTAGATGAAATCCATTGATATAATTTATGTTTTTCTAGGGATATGATCCAAGGATACGTGTAACATCCCGGATCCAGGTGATGCCCAATAGTGCCCCGTACCTGATTGGTCACATGGCCTCATGTTTATTTCACTAAATGGAAAAGGCTTCCGACTAGTAGAGAGGGAATTGGGTGTGATAGTGGGTAACTTATTACATCATTAGAAGAGAAACACATTGAAATAACAAAAAATAAACAACGTTAGAGACTGTAATACCATACAATAGAAGTAATCAGAAGAATAATGATCATAAATAAACAACTAGAGCACATATATAAATGATGCATGTCACTTATGTCTATAAAATCTTCCAAACAAGTCACAATTCTAAAAATACACTACTAAACAAAAGTACAAAAGTACATAATTAAACTCTTATAGCATCACAAGCCTCAGATTTGTCCCACACTCTCTATCCCCACATCAATCAAGTACCTGATGTAGAATGGAGGTTTCTCTTATTTAACCCTACAATCATATAATCAGTTTGGGTCAAAAAGCATTAAGAAAATAAGGTGTTAGATTAATCCTCGTAGGAAACCACCAAATGATCTGTGCCTAATTGTCAGCGAATATATATGGCATTGAATAAGAAAAATGAAGCAATAAACAAGGAAGTACTCAAAAGTAAACAATCCTACAATTTATAATTACATTCATTTATATATATTAATTATTCAAAACATTGAATAATTAAATCAAAAGATCTAGCTTAAGATTTATATCCCCTGTGTAACTAAAAAAAATATGTCACAACCGTCCATCTGAAAATCATGTAATAACGAGTCCAAGCTTGTGATTTTGCTTGGAAAGCTTGTCACAATAAATCAATCATTCACATGCAACCCTATGGGAATGTTCTCATAGTATAACCCCTCTATTTTATCATATCATCAATTCAATATAGATATATTGACCCTCTGGGAAGCCTTACATAGTGTAACCCCTTCGGTCTCACAAAAATAAAGACTCTATGAGGAATCACTCACTATCAATTCCCCCTGTGGCCTTTTAAAGATAAACTACAGACTCTATGAGGATGTACTCAATATTAATTCCCCCCGTGGTCTTGTAACGGTATTATATAAACACTCGTAGTGAGCACTCAGCATTAATCCCCCTAGGGTCTCGCAATGTAAAATTAACAAACTATCTAGGGAAGCCATCAAAATCAATTCCCCATATGGTCTAACTACACCATGTTCTTATAGCCCTGTGTAATACTAACATACACCAACAATATCAAATAGCCCAATGTAATCTCAACTAATACATGGCTAGGAAACTATAATTCATAACACATTCATCTAACAAGAAACAAGAAGCACTAAAATATATCCAAACAAGAAATGATAGGAATCAATGTCTACCTCCTATACAACCTGGACCAAATAGACATAGATATTTTAACAAGGAACGCACCCATGGGTTGTCCATTAAACATAAAACATATCATAATGCATCAATGAAAACCATAAATCTGAAAATCAATCTAAGGAAGATGATAATAGGGTTCAATTCCGTAACATGAAAACCAGAATCAAGGGTAATTTACAGTTAAGAATATATACCTCAAAGACAATCTCAGAATGAAAGCAAATCACCTAACTCAACATTGTACGTTCGATATAGTTTTACCTCATTCTTTCAATCAGTCTTAAACATTGTAGATCTACAAAAAGGTCAAAGAATGAAAAACCTTGGATTACTAAAGGAAGTAGAGAAAATTGGATGTGAGGCTCTAGAAGAAGGAAGGACTCACCAGTGGGATTCCAACACACCTTCCGGAGTTCAAATAAGATGTTTGATGAAGAAACAGTGGATCAGATTTTGATTGTCACTCACGGTTGCTCCTAGAAGAAACGAGGTTAGAAGAAGATCATTCTGGAGATAAGATGAAATCCAGGTCCAATTAATCAAATAAAATGAAAATTACATGGTGTGTTCATTTAATTTACATGCCGTGTAAATGCCTCTACCATCCCCGTCTTCTGGCGGTCCACATAGCCATGTACATGGCCATTACACGGCCAGTAAACGACTACACACATCAATAGAGTACACGACGTGTAATCAAGAGTATATGGTGTGTACTTAGAAAATTTCCAAAATCATACTTTTTACTCAAAAAACACCTAAAATCATGATTCATGTATGAAATAAAGATCTGAGTTCTTAAAAACATCCCCTTAATGTAATTCATCCCTGAGTTTCTCTTCCAATGGTGGTGAAGAAGAAACTTAAAGCCACTCTGGCCATTGTGATCATACGTCAGCCTCCCTCTCCCAAGTCTTGTTCTATACACACCCATACTTCCATAACACCCATACTAGAGGAACAAACCAACCTCATAGAACCATCATACTGTGATCCAAAATCCAATTAGGGTGCTTCTTGATGGATGCAACAACCTCCAAATCAACCTCATTGGGTTGAAAAAATGTGAGATGGGTCTGAAAAGTAACCTCATAGATTATAAACATTGATGAAATCATGCATAGACCGATACCTCTGATGTAATTGAATCGATAGGAAACTGGCTCGACTCTATTCAAAACCTAAAATGGCCCAACATATCTCGGTGAATGCTTTCCCTGTCTCATAATCCTTCTGTGTCCCAAACCCAGTGTGATATGTAAGAAAACCTAATATCCGACATTGAAATCCAGAGGTTGTATCCATTGATTAGAAGAAGATTTATGTTGAGATTGTTCAGTATCCATCCTCTTCTGAATCAACTCCACCTACTCAGTAGTCTCCTACAAAAGATGAGGTCCCAGAATAAGTGCATCTCCTTCCTCTATCCAATAGAGGGGTGATCGACATGGACTACCATACAAATCCTCCTTAGGTTCCATATGAATCATCTGATGAAAAATGTTATTATAGAAAAACTCCAATAGGGGTATGTTTCCCAACCCACATTCACCAAGGTGAGGGAAGGGACAATAGATTTTCCAGACCCTTCCAACATCAAGATGAATGATAGATAATGACCCCCGAGACCCGCCTTCAATAGGTCCTAGAGTGGAAACTAGAACCAAGGGTATGGAATCACATGAAAAATGGAAGGAGTTACCCTTTTTATTTAGTAGGATCAGGAGATAAGATAGTAAGTTTCAAACCACACCAAAAACAGATGTAAAAGTAAATCCCAAAAAATACTTTCCGATATGTTTTTTTCAAATAATACTTAACACAATTATAGAAAACTCCAAAGGGAAATACCAAATAAAGGAAAAAAAGAAACCAAAACTATCCCAACGTCTAAATTATTATGGTCTCACATGGTCATCGATGTCCTACTGGACACCTGAAAGCAGTTTTATATACGTAGGGTTAGTATACAAGTATACTCTGTTGGGAAAACCAAAAGTTATCGTGCACAAGTGGGGAGTCATTCTAATGCCCTGTGAGAAAAGGATATAACCAAGCACCTAATAAAGAATATTTATAACCAAACTTCTCCATGTAACACTCCCCAAATAATTCATGTCATGTAAGGTAAAAGTAATAACACATCGATTATTGGGTACCCCGCACCACTTTCCCACTGGTTATTGAAGACATCCTATGCGTCAGACCTCCCCCGCCATTCGCACTGTATTCCCACTACCATACCCCACCTGCACACACCAGTGCCAGACCAACCACACATCACACCCACAAAAAAATGGGCAATGACAACCACATGTAACCACGTCCATATACACTTGGTCTAGAACAACAACCTCCAAGCATGAAGACACCTGGGCCTCATCCCGAAGACACGTGGGAATCATCCTACCCACACACACCTGGGAAAACCATCACATCTATCCTACCAAAAGAATATTTGGCTATAATGGACCTAAGTCCATCACAGCCTTCCCGAAGTGTCTTGGGATGCTCGGGAAAGGGAGCATAAAATGAGCTAATAACCAGCAACTCATAGGAGTGTCGGAAAAAACACACTCTCCAATTGAAATGGGGGTGTTTGGCCTGATGTTCTCAACTTGGTTGGGGTGCGAACAAGAAAAATAAGAAATAAATTATACATATATGTAAACAATCACTCATCCCAACCTAGGGATTCCAAAACAATCCAATAAACAAACACAGTCGTTACTATTCGTTCATAAAAATCACTCCACCCACAACCATGTCACAACTCATCCTTAGAAAGAAATTCCCAATTGAACCCATTCTTGTTATCATATTTTTGTGGTTCTATTTTAAATAAGTTGTCACTATTGGAAAACTATTATGCATATCCACAAGCCACGAAATGAAAAACAAGCAAGCATGAATTTAAGAATTCACACCTATTTCTCTTGTTAAGTCAAAATAATAAAAGGGATCCAAGAGATCCATCAAAGTACCAGAACCAAACCAAGCCCCGCCATACGGCACCACACGACCATAGATCCACAAACCAATGACTACACCACAACAGAGGATCCCATCCCCACCAATGCCACACCAGAAGCATCAATAAGATCAACCACACAAGTTTCCAAGACAGAGCACGAGATGTTTTAGATTCAAACAAATCTTTCATTAATTTTCCTTCTTCCATTTGGTTAACCGGGGTGACCACACAAGGATTTTTATACACTGGGAATCCATTTAATCAATTGGGATTACATGATTAACCGGTTCCCATGTTACAACCATTCAATCATAGATTTAACCAGAAAATTGAAGATACTCTTCTCCCAGGGAAGGACCACCAACGACCATGATTTTTAGTGGACATAAACCCATAAAATCCACAACATATAAGCATGGATAAAATAGTACACCAGAAACATCAAAATCACCCCATAATTCTTTAGAAGTTAGTTTATTATCATCATTAAGGTTTGGTTTCATCCATATCTGTAGAAACATTAGTATACCTACATCGCATGATACACAGTAAATAGAGATGAAGGGAGAGCCCTACTTGGATAATCAATCATAGAATTTTCTCTCCACACACCATGAACTGGGGATGCACTACATGCAATGAAGGAACCCCAGGGACTCCAAGAGTTAGCATAAACGATCCATCACATTCACACCACTTGCCTCGAGAAGGGGGGGGGGGGGCTCCAAACTCACCAAGGAGAAGGAGGAACAAGATGATCCCCAAAGAAGAATAATTATCTTGTGATGAAAAGATGAGAACATGGAGTTATAGGATATCAAAATCTGGAACAGATTTAATGGATGATCTTGTATGTACCATGTAGTTGGGTGGTTACACATGATGAAATTAATTTCCATTTAATATTTCTCATCAGGGATGTGTCTATAACAGTTGTGCGTGAAATAGTTTCCTTTATTCTGTGGAAAATTCTTATAGGGTTGGAACTAGAAAGTACAGGTAATGGTGTGACACTAAGGAAAATCCAAACATTTTGGTAAGTCAAGGGTCACCCGAATCATGGGGGGTTTTGGATATCATTTATGGGCATTTAAAAGGATTCTAATAGAGTATTAATTTAATTTTACGTCAAAAGATACATTTATGGAGAGGAATTTGAAAAGAAACAAGGTAGGGACACCATTTGGTGAGACACCGTAAGCGGTGTCAAGGTCACGGTGCCACCCTCATGGTGCCTCCCTCACGGTGCCACCCTCATGGTGGCACTATAAGCGATGCCACAGCTTTGGTGGGTGACCGTGACGGTGTGACCATTACGGTGCCACTGCTTCGGTGCACGACCGTTACGGTGCCACCGTTTCGGTGGAACCAAGTTTTTTTTTCAAACTCCTTAATGAGTCATTGCATGGGCCATTACATCATATTTATAAATATATATATCAAATTATTCTCACCATTGAGAATTATAACTAGAATCGTAGAGAAGAGAGGGGTCCGAAAAACCACCTCGAAAGATACCTCTTTAGAGTAAACCTCATCAAAATATAGAAACACTTCTCCCTCATATAACCACAAAACCATAAAAAATATTCCCCTGTGCAAACATACGGATTAAGAAGTCCATTCCCCCATGTCATGATATTATCCTCTTTGGGCAGAACTGATTCACCTGCATGAGTTTAATCGTATCCACTTAAATGTGTCTTGGTTAGGGATCAGCTATTTTGTTCCCCACATATTAGACTCTTCACACACATTAAGAGAATAAGGAAAACAACACATTTCATAGTTAACAAGGTTTAAAACTATATCTCAAATAGCTACAAAACAAAACATGACAAAACTCAAAACAACACTTGGTAATGGGAGCACATATGTGCCATCCTTTCCTAGGTACTCTCCTCGAGGCCACCATGCCTCCATAACACACGAACCAAGGGAATGGTTCATCCATGAATCACATTCTCCTCACGATATTCGATCATCACTAGTATCTTTATGAATGTTGCATCATCCTTGATATCCTAATTTCACCAGTAGAGGATTTGTGAATCATTGTGTAGATACCGATGGAGCTGAGACACATGGATGATGTCATGAACACTCAGTGGTGGTGGGGGAAACTAGCTGATAACCCACTTCTCCGACCCACTGAAACACTTTAAAGGTCTGACAAACTTGGGGGAAAGCTTACTCCCCTTACCAAACCTCAATTTCCCACACCAAGGGGAGACCATCAAGAACACGTGGTCCCCAACCTTGAACTCCAAGGTTCTTCTCTTATTATTGACATAGGGCTTCATCCAGTCTTGAGCCACCTTGATCCTCTACCGTATTAGCTAGACCTTCTCTGTCATGATCTACACCACTTTTGGGCCAAGAAATCCTTCATCCCCATCCTATGTCCAGCACATGGGTGAGAGACATAGCCTCATGTACAAAAATTCAAATGGAGCCATGCAAATGGCAGAGTGATAGCTATTGTTGTAGGAAAACTCTACCAGAGCCATGTGTCGCACCAATGATCCCCAAAGTCCAAAACACTTTACCGTAGAATATCCTCCAATGCCTGGATAGTGAACTCTATCTACCCATCTTTCTGTGGGTGGAAGGTAGTGTTGAGGCATAGTCGGGTTCTAAAAGCATGTTGCAATCCATTCCAGAACTGTGAGGTAAATCGGGTCTCCCGATCAGAGACTATTGACCTCAGAATTCCATGAAACCGCAACATCTCACCCACATGCCACTGTTCTCGGGCATCCACCGTACATGACTCCTTGATTTCTAGGAAGTGGGCTAATTTCGTCATCTAGTCTACTACTAACTTGATAGCATTGTAGCCACCTTGAACTATGGGTATCCCCATGATGAAATCCATCGAGATGTCATTCCACGTCCACTTGGGGTCATCTAAAAGGTGTAACATACCACCTAGTATGTGGTGTTCAGCCTTCACATGCTTACACACAAGGCACTTCGCCACAAACTCTACCATTTCCTGCTTCTCCCCGAGCACCAAAGCTAACTGTTATAGACCTGGTACATCGTATAGACTCCTGGGTGTACTGCCAGGGGTGAGTTGTGGAACTCACCAAGAACTCTCTCAGGCATTTCCACCGGGATGAAAAACTTCCCATGAAACATCATCCATTTCTTCCCATCATCCAACCATCCTTCCAGAGCATTGTCCAAGCTAACACGATCATGAATCACTTTAGCCTCTATGTCTCCCCATTGAAATTCCTCCATCAACTGAAATAGAGAGGACTGCACTGTCATCTATAACAGATAGCCTATGTCACCATCCAACCTTGCATCTAGGTGAAGGGAAGCCAACTCCTCCATCACCTTCCAAGAATCTGATGACTCCTGAACTGCATCTTTTCGCGACTTCATACTCAAGGCATCAGCCACCACATTCCCCTTACCTACAATGTAAGATATTTCAAAGTCATAGTCCTGAAGAAACCCCATTCCCCTCCACTACTGTAAGTTTACGTCCCACTAGGAGAATATATACCTCAAGATCTTGTGGTCTATGAAGACAACCAAGTTCTTCTCGATGAGGTAGTGTCGCCGCAACTTTTGTGAAAACATAACTGCTGCAAGCTCTAAGTCATGGGTCGAATAGTTAGGATCATGGGGATGTAACTGCTTAAACATATATGAGATCACCCTTATGTTGCATTATTACACACTCCAGGTATTGGCCCAAAGCATCACAGAACACCTCAAACGTAAACCCTTCTTCAAGAAACCTCAGCACTGGGGCACTAACTAACTTCCCCTTCAGGCAACTGGAGGCTTCCTAGAACTGCTCACTCTATAAAAAAGTCTGGTGTTTCTTGGTCAATGTTGTCAAAGGTGCTACAACTCGAGAAAAGTTGTCCATAAATCTCAGGTAGTAACTAGCTAGACCCAAGAATCTACGATCCTCAGCCACGTCCTTGGGTGATGCCCAGAAAACAATCTCTTCAACCATTGACAGATCAACCACTATTCCTTTCTCAGACACCACGTGTCTAAGGAAGTGTACTTATCATGTCCAGAACTTGCACATGGACAATTTACCATAGAGCTAGGGATGTCAGAGGACCTCTAACACCGTCCTCAGATGCTCAGTGTGATCCTCCTCTGATCATGTGTAGATCAAGATGTCTTCAATAAACATGTCTATGAACCATTGCAGATACTCCCAAAAGATGGGGTTCTGGACTCCCATGAACACGACCGGTTCATTCGTAATGCCGAACGACATGACTACGAACCCAAGGTGCCCATATATTCACATGAATTCGGTCTTCGTGATGTCACCCTCCTTTACCCTCAACTGCAGATATCATAACCGTATGTCTATCTTGGATAACCATCCTTCCCCCTTCAATTGGTCAAAGATTCTGTCTATCCTCGGGAGAGGATAACGGTTCTTGACTATTACCTGATTCAGCCTCAAGATGCACACCCTGAGACCACCATCTGCCTTCTTCGCAAACAAGAATGGATCACACCGTGGTGAAACGCATGGTCAAACAGAACCCTTCATCAACAGATCATCAATCGGAATCCGTAACTCCCACAGCTCAGAAGGTGTCATCCAATAGGGAGCCATCGAAATTGCACAGATACCAGGTTCCAAGGCTATCCTTAACTCTATGTTACGTCAAGGGGGGTAGAGTCACCACCTTAGCAAGGAAGAAGTCCATTAACTCACTGAAAATTACCAAGAAATCCACCATCTATGTATCATCCAACTCTACAAATAGCTCGGCTAACAAAGAAATAAGGGGCTTTACTTGTTGACTACCCTCCTTTAATCCCCTCTCACTGACGAAGGTCACACGTTGTCCGCCCACATCTGAAAAAAAGATCCTTCTTCAGAAAAGATGATAATAGAACATATATAGAACATCCAATAGATGCCTAAAATGACATCATATGACTACATCTTCTGCAAAATAAGGTCCACAGTGGATTGATGTGGTCCCAACATCAGTCTACATTCTCGGAAAACATGAGACAAGAAGGTCTGGCCTCCGACTGGAATACTCAAAACTAGGGGTATGGGAAGTATAACAGCATATTGATCAAAAGAATGGGATAGACTGGGTGAAACAAAGGAGTGAAAATCTCCTGAATCAAACAAGGAAGATAAAAGAGTATTGAATAGAAAAATTGTACCTCGAACATCTTCTGGACCTGTGGGAACTGCTGCTTCTGTTGTGTGTAAATGCCCAAGGTCAACTCCTCTTCCCTTCGGCTGTTGGCTGCCTCCCCAAACATGCCCCGGTTAAGGGCCATGAGGAGCACCCTAAGGTCAGACTCCTCATAGAAAATCTTCTCTAGGTGGAGCGGGAGCTCACTATCCCCGCTGTTTCTACTAAAATGGCCTGGATGGAAACTGATGCTGTTGAGGTGGGTGCTGAACCAGCCCACCCCCACTATATTGCACTCAGTCTGGGCATTGATTATAAAGTTCCAAAAACTTCCATAGATGATGTATCTCAACCATGGGCCCAAAATGAAAGGTTAGGAACTGGGAGGTTGAAACTGGAACGGCTGGGTCCTGCTCCTCACTAACTGAACCCTAGAAGTCCCAGATACTAGACGCATGCTGCTGACCGCCTTTCCCTTTGATAAGCCCAACTATCTTCCCTCTTGCGGCACACCTCCTAGTGTGTGAATCCTATCTACCACTTCAGCATATTTATTGACCTCCATGTACTTCGGTAGAGTGAAGGGAGTGACATCATACTAGAGTGAAGGTTAGAGTGCCTCCTGTAAACATCTCAACTGAGACTCCTCATCCAGAAAGAGGTCTGATGCAAAACGAAAGAGATCCTTGAACATGGTCCCCAAATCTCTCACTAACATAATCCCTTGCTAAAGGGAGAGTAACTCTTGCCTCTTCTCATCCTTCATCGGGGAAGAGAGGAATTCTACTTAGAACTCCCTCGCGATGTCAGTCCACGAGACCTCATCCTCCCTCATCTCCCCAAGGTAGAGCGTCCACCACTAACACACTGCTCCCCGCATCTGGCTTATAGAGAGAGGAACCCAGTACTATTTCAGGGCCTGGAACAAGTTGAAATCTACCACTGTATCCTCATGCTAGCTCTTTGTATCCATGTTTGAGATGATACCCTCGTACATCCTGAGGGTCTTCCGCTGAAAGGCACATAGTGTCCTCTACAACTGATCGTCCTCCCCTTCTCGGTCATCCCTATGACGATCAGCCGAATCATCCTCCTGGGCCTCGATTTCCCACACTACTCATGGTCGTTGTCTAGGTGATGTATCTTCAAGGTAAATAAGAAAATTCCTGAGCCCGAGTAGCATAGATGATTTCTTTTAATTTTTTTCTTAGAATTTTTATCCATTGTAAATCCCCAAAATACCCAAGACACAAAAGAACACAAGTCATTATGATGCATGCAACCTTCCTAGGTTCTCTACCCTTCAATCAGTGTAGCCTCACCTGGTCATTCGGTAGGCCCAAATCCCTTGCATCAGATCATGAGGGGCCCTAAAATCCCATGTTCTAGACACTCTTCCCTAGCCTATTTCACGCACCATGATTTCTTAACACTGTTTCCCGACCATCTCATGAAATCCTCACTCTGCTTAACCCCGAGCTCTATCCAATCTCTCAACCTACCTATGATATCATTCTATCACAACCTGCCTTCTCCAAGGTGAGGGAAGGGATATCAGATTTTCCAGAACCTTCCTCCTTCATGTTTAAGGAGAGATAATGACCCCCAAGACTCGCCTTCAATACGTCCCAGAGTTGAGACTATCCCCAAGGGTAAAGATTCACATGAAAAATGGATGGAATTACCTTTTTGTTTTGTAGGATTGGGAGATAAGATAGTAATTCCCAAACAACACCAAAATTGGAAGTAAAAGTAAGCCCAAACAATCATTTCCCATATTCATGTTTCCAATAATAATTACTACATTAAAAGAAAACTCCAATGGTAAATACCAATGAAAGTAAAAAAACAATAACAACAATTTTCCCCACATCGGAACTAGTATGGTCCCACATAATTTCTGACCTCCTCCTAGAATCCTGAAATTAAATTTATATACATAGGGTGAGTATAAAGGTATACTCAATAGGGAAAACCAAAAGATCTCATGCACAAGTGGGGAGGCATTATAATTCCCTGTGAGAAAAGGAGATAACCGAGCACATAATAAAGAAACAATCCACCCAAACCACTCAAAGTAAAACTTCAAAAATAACGAATGTCATGTAAGGTAAAATTATTAAAACATCGATGTTTGGGTACCCCGCACCACTTTCCCACTGTTTATTAAAGACATCCTACGCATCAGACCTCCCTTCCCATTTTTACTGAAGTCCCACAACCATACCATGCCCACACACACCTGGGCCACCACAATCACCTAGGCCACAACAACAACACATAACCACGCACACAGAAACCTAGTCCAGAACAACTACAACCACTGACGAAGACACATAGCCTCATCATAAAGGCACTTGGGAAACAACCTACCCACACACACATGGGATAACCACCACAACTACCATACTTGAAGAATCTTGGGCTATAATTAACCTCAGGCCTTCACAGCATGCCCTAAGAGTCTCGGGCTTCTTCGGAAAGGGAGAAGAAAATGAGATAATAACTAGCCACTCATATATAAGTGTTGGAAAAACACCCTCTCCCATTGAAATGGGGGTGTTCGGCATGAAGTGCTCAACATGGGTGGGGTGCAAAAAACAAACATAAGAATGAAATTATACATATTGGTAAACAAGAAATAATTCCATCCTAGGGGTTCAAAAACCATAATATACACAAACACCCTCGTTACTATTCTTTCATAAAAAAGGACACCACCCACAGCCAAGTCACAGCTCATCCCCAGAAAGAAATTATCTATTGAACATGTTCTTGTTATCACATTCAGGTGGTTCTGTTTTAAATAAATTTTCACTACTGGGAAGCTAATAGCCATAACCACAAGCCATTGATGGAAAATCAACCATGCAGTAATTTAGACATTCACACATGGTTCTCTTGTAATGTCAAAACAACAAAAGGAATTCATGAAATCCCTTAATGTACAGAAACAAAACCAATCCCCACCATACGGCCACACACAACCTTAGATCCACAAACCAACAAATGCACCAAAACATGGGATCCCATCCACACCCATGCCACCCCACAAGAATCAAGCAGGTCAACCACTCATGTTACTAAGATAGAGCAAGAGAAGTTTCAGATGAAAACACATATTTATTTAATTTTTCTACTTCTGTTTAGTTAACCCGAGAGACCACACAAGGATAATTATTTACTGGGCATCCATTTAATCAACCTGGTTTACGTGACTAACTAGTTCCCATGTTACAACCATTAAATCATAGATTTAACCGAAACAAAAAGGATCATTAGTGTGTAGGTAAGGACCACCAACACCCATGATTTTTAGTGGACATAAGCCTATAATATCCACAATGTATAATCAAGGATAAAGGAGTATAATGGAAATATCAAAATCACCTCTTCATTCTTTAAAAGTCCATTTATTATATTCATTAAGGTTTGGTTCCATCCCTCCCCATAGAAACATTAGCACACCTACCCCGCATGATACGTAGTAAAAAGAGATGAACGAAGAAATCTAATTGGATGATCAATGATCAGAGTTTCTCTCCACGCGCCATGAAATGCGGATGCACGACTGGAAAAGGATAAAGTCTGGGGACTCCCAGAGTGAGCAGAAAATATCTAGAACATGTGCACCACTTGCTTCAAGAAGGGGGGGGGGGCTCCAAACGCACCAAGGAGAAGGAGGAAAGAGACCAGCCCCGAAGAAGAATAATTATATTGCAATAAAAAAGCTGATATCCTAGAGTTATAGGATATCAAAATCTTGAAATGATTTAAAGGCTGATCATGGTTTCACCACGTGGTTGGGTGGTTACACATGATGGAATTAATTAACATTTAATAAATATCTTTAGAGAGGTGGACATAATAGCTATGCATTAAACAATTTAATTTATTCTAAGGAAAATGTGCAACATGGGCGGAACTTGAAAGTACGGTTAATGGAGAGGCACCGAGGAAAATCCAAACGTTTCAGTAAGTCAAGGGTCAGGTGAATCTTGGGGGATTTTGGATATCATTTATGAGATTTTAAAAGGCTTCAAAATGGGTATTAAAAAACATTTGTGGCATAAAATAAGTTTCAAGAGTAGAACAGGAAAAGAAACAAGGGAAGGACTCCATTTGGTGAGACACCAAAAGCGGTGAAATGGTCATGATGCACCCCTCACAGTGCCACCCCCACAGTGCCACCATCACAGTGCCACTGTATGTGGCTCCACTGATTCGATGGGCGACCGTGACAGTGTGACCATTATGGTGCCACCATCACGGTGTCACCCCAGCAGTGCCACCGCTTCAGTGAGCGACCATGATAGTGTGACTATTACGGTGCCACCCTCAGGGTTCCACCATAAGCGGTTCCACCTTTTCGGTGTGACTTTGTAACTAGTGCCACCGTTTTGGTGGAATTGAGTTTCTTTGGTGTACTTCTTAATGAGTCATTTATAGGGCCATTACATCACCGTACCGGTGGCACCCCATGGTGCCACCATCAGTGGTGCCCCCATTTCGGTGTGAGATCATGACAGGTGCCACTGTTTCGATGGAAGAGAGATTTTTTTTGAAAAATCCTTAATTATTCCTTGACTGGGACATTAAAGTATGTGTTTATCCCAAGAACCCCTAAAATCTAAGACGCATGCTCTAAGCATGTCCTCCAACTGCTGAATCATGCACTCAGACTGGCCATCTATCTGGGGATGGTAAAATGTAATCAAAAGTACCTATGTACTCAAACCCCTCTGTAGTCCCTGATAGATACGAGAAGTAAATTTGGAATCTCTATATGAAATTATATAGCGTGGAACACCATGAAACCATACAATATAACATATATAGAACCTTCCCAAATCATCAATGTGGAAGGTTTCCTGGATCATTAAGAAGTGTGAAACCTTTGTAAGTCTTTAAAAGAAAACCCAAACTAAATAATTCCCCCAAGGAGACCTCGGTAAACCTATCAAAAAATCCATCGTGACATCATTACTCTTCAATGTAGGGATGGTGAAATACTATGAAATACATGTCGATCGCTGATGCTTGGCCTTCACCTGCGGACCGATGGAACACTGCATAATAAAACCAGAAACTTCTCTCTTCATACATGGACACCAATAATGATGGTGTAGATCTCAATACATTTTGGTGAAACAATGTTTAACTTCCCAAACTGGGGAATGAAAGTCTCAAAAAAGCTCCCCGCAAATGTCTGTTGACAGCCATACATGTCCATGAAAACAAAAGACCTAATCCTCATATATGGCCCACCTAGTAGTATGGTCCTCTCCTAACACACTCTACCATAGTAATATGACTTCAGAATCCAATAGCCGCATAATACACACTCCATCCAGAAGGTTAGAGGTAACTGCTACATATGAAACAAACTTCTTCCCCTATCTACCATGCACCTTGAAATGTATCTCCGAGAACAGAGCCATAAGCTTCAACCAACTGCTGGCCTCATGAACTGCCTATATTTGAGTCCTCCTATTCAACGCATCTGCCATTGTGTTGCCTTTCCAAGGCCTGTAGGCAAGATCAACGACAAAAGATTGAAGGTACTCAACCCACTTTCAATGTCTTAAATTTACGTCACGCTGCGTAAATAAATACTTGATACTTTTGGGGTCACTGAACACCACAAAATGCTCTCCCAAAAGATAATGTCTCAAAAACGCAAAGAATACACAACTATTGCTAACTTGAGATCATGTGTGGGGTAATTATTCTCATGTGGCCATAAATGATGAGAACCGTATGCAATGCCTACATCCCCTTGCATAATCATTTCCCCAAGCCCGATACCTGATGCATCACAGTAAACTGTGTAACTCTTTCTTGAGTCTGGAAAGACCAGTATCATTGCTGAAGACAACCTCTCTTTCATCTCTTGAAAGGCTAAATTGTAGGAATCTATCCATAAGTACTTCACAGCCTTCTTATTCTGGCCAGTTAGTGGTTCTTCTAAACATGAAATGTTTTATATAAAGATTTTTTAGTATCCATATATCCCCATAAAACATTGTACCTCAAATACGTTCTTCCACAACTCCCACAAAACTACAAATATCACTTTTTCTGGGTCTACTAATACTCCTTTCTCAAGGATGACATGACCTATGAAGTGAATCTAGTCCATCTAAAACTAGAATTTTGAGACCATATCATATAATTGATTCTCTTTCAGTGTAATCAAAATGATATCAAGATGGGTGGAATTTTCATGATGGGTGTGAGATTACTGTAGGATATCATCCACAAAAATAGAAACACAAGAGTCCAAGTGAGGATGGAACACTTAGTTCATCAGTTCCATGTAATCTACCAGCACGTTCGTGAGACCGAATGACATAACCACATAATATTGTAGACCATCCCAACTTAAAAAGGTTGTAAGAGGTATACTTGATGATCTAATGTGAAACTGATGATAACAAGATATCATGTAAATCATTGAGAACATGCATGCTCCTCAAAGCTGATAAAAGAGATCAGTAATCCTCCACAAGGGAAATTAGATCTTGATTGTCAACTAGTTCAACTTATAATAATCCACACAATTTCTAGGGTACCATTTTCCTTCTTCGCAAAAAGGACAAGCGAACCACAAGGAGTAGTACTGTGTCAAATGAAACCCTTTTTCTATAACTCATCTAAATGGTTTTTGATCTCCTATAACTCTTGTGTAGCCATACTATATGGAGGAATGGACAATGATGCAACTCATTGCACAATCTCAAAGGAGAAATATACCTCTCGCTCTGGAGGTAAACCTGAAAAGTCTTCTAGAAAGACATATCTGAAACGTTCCAGCACTAGAGGAAAGTCCATCTATGAAGTCCACAGTCATCCAAAATATAAAATAGCAATGTGGGCTATAATTCCTCCCCACCCATGATGCCTAGGTCCCTCTCTTCTTACAGGGACATCCCATTCACCCTTGTGTAGAAAAGGCCCACCCTCTAGTGATGTGAGACTCACCATTTGGTGATAGTAGTCAAAAAAGGGATGGAAAGAGACCAAACAGACCATTCTAAGAATGACATTGAAGCCTGTCATCTATAAGACATAGAGGTCGCATATGAAGTGACTCCGCAGACCTCCAGAGGGAACTCCTTGCACTAATTTACACTAACTGTTCTAATCCCTAACTTAGTTTCTAGCATCTTAACATCCTTAGAAGTAAATATACAGTGCCCAAGGGACCCCACCACAATAATAGATATGAAACTATTAGAATCACCAGTATCAAAAGGATAAGAAGCTAAATTTGAGGCAAAATTAATCGTACCACTATCCATAGAGGGTACAAGATTCTACTATTTATAATTATACTCCACTACAGAAGTTTGAGCTATATAGTGGCCCAGTGACCCTGCCTGACTACCCTGAGCTGTTCAACATTAAGATTAATGAAAAATTGTAGCCGGACTCCTACAACCACAAACACATCTTTAGACATAATGGCCTGATAAAATCTAGCTCCCAGATTGATGAGAAATGAGTGGTCCTCCTTCTGAATGTGGAGTCATAGAAGAACCCCTATCTCCTAAAGCTGGTGAGAAAAACTGACAAAAATGATAAAGATGGGGCATCTTGCTATAATAATGGAACATAACTGGGTCTCTTTGGCACTAACATATTGAATGCCCACTCTTACCACATTGGTATCTTACCACCTGGCTACCTTCTGGAGTATCCCATCTACTCAAATAGCCACGTAGAGACTCCCTTCGATGCTTCCAACTATCAGTCAGAGGATTACCTACCCTGGATATCAAACCGCCCTGGATCACAGCTCCATAATCCCTCAGATTACGCCCAGTGATCAGTGCCTGGTTGACTATAGAATATATGTAAGTCAACATTAAGATAGTCACCAGGGATAATATTTCATATTTTAGACCATCCCCAAACTTCTTGGTCCAAAATAACGTATCACCCCTATAACGGGTGTGAAGCGATACAACTCTGTGAAGCGAGAAGAATAATCCATGACTGAAAGAGTACCATGTTCCAGACCCATGAACTCTTAGGCCTTGTCATCCCTCAATGTCTCTGGGTAGAAATATTCATAGATGGTCTACTGAAACTCATCCCAAGACAATACTGATTGGCATCCCTCTTCTGATATCACATCCCACAATTTCGTGGAAGAATCTTGATGTATGTAGATTGCGAGCATGATCCTCCTACCAAGAGGTGTCTAGAAAAGCTTGGGGATAGAAAACATGGATTCCCATCATGATTATGAAAAATGAGGTCCTCCATCACCTGAGAAAGTGGATGGATGATGCTGTTGAAAGACCCACATCAACTATGACGTAGATGGGGCAGGATGTAACGCTGTCTAGTAGATCTACATGAGGCTCATGAATCCTTCTTGGAAGTATGAATTAGCACCTGTGTCTGGTATAATTGATGGTGCAAAGATAGGCATGATGGGAGGATCTGATGGTAGTCCCTCATATACCATTTTCGGTGTCGGATCATTACTCTGTATCTGGCGTACAATCAGAGGACGTCTGGGTGTCATGAATCTGAAATGTCAAGCGCACACCTCAATTCAACATTATGAAGGACTGGAACATCTATGTTAAAGAATGGACTCTGAGAAGAAAACATTCATGTTTTTTAAAACAGGTTTACATGGAATGTATACCCTCCACATGGTGTGTTCCCTTAGGTTTCAGTATGTGCATTTACCTCTGCCAAACCTGGTCATGCAACACCCATACACACGGTGTTTACAATCTATGACAAGGCATGTACTTGGATTTTTTTATCCTTCCCATTTCCTTCTACATGGATAAACTACACAGTTCTCTCCTGGGTAACACTACATGACATTTTATCCCTATAAACAGTGTGTACTACCTAATCCTTAACCACCCATGTCATTAGTCACACGGTCAGAGACACAGTCGACTTCCACACTGTGTGTTCAATATGAACATGGCATGTACTACATGAAATTAATCCACCCATGTCGTTAGTCACACGACTAAATATATGGCCACTACATCCCGATGTGTACTCCCAGTACATGACATGTTCTACCAAATAGAACCAAACCATTTCTCTACTAAAATAGTCAGTCACAAGGTTTAAGACTACACGAAATGTATATACAGTACATGACGTGTACATAAGAAAATATTTTTCTTCCTAAATAGAGAACACATGGCATGTGTTCATAACACTGCACACAGTGTTTTATGGGTTTCCAAAAAGTAGGCCTCTAAAGGTTCTCTAGAACCCTTAAATACATAATTTTTTTCCATGGAATAAAAAATTCTAACACATCATATCCCACATTCCCACAAATCAAATTATTCCATCCTTATTAACTCCATGGTAGACAAAATTAAATTTAAATTCTTACATGATCCTCCAAATAACGATCCAAGATGGCCCATAACACCTCAAGGACTAAATTTTGGCATCCATCCAAATGAGAATTTATATATGAGAAATAAATTATCAAATAGTAGGTATTATATCAAGGCATCTATCATAACACTATGCATATCTAGCACACCATCTATCACAATAACAAGCAATCAGTAATGCAACTTAATTGTCATGATAAGAATGCATGACATGTGATCTCTAGGAAGTGCCTATATGATGCATGATATGTAATACCCTCGTCTCATTGGGTTACAACAAAAATAGAACCAAAATGATATAAATAATTAAATCACAAAACATGTGTATCACCAAACAGTGAAACCAAATCAACTATAACGATTAAAAAAGAAGAAAGAAATTGCAATATTTGATATAACCTAGCATTTCACTGTAAATGGTTTACCTACTCATGGGAACAGTTTATTTACAAATACCTATTCCTTCACATCCATGTCTATTGTCTCCAAATAGTAAGACAAAACATAAAAGAAACACCCTTTTATACAAATTTGTAATGTTCCGGATCTAGGTGTCGCCCAAAGGTGCCATGTACCCGGTTGGTCAAATGGCCTCAAGAATATTTCCACGTATGCTGGAGGTTTCCGACTAGTAGCGAGGGCCTGGAGTTTGATAGTTGGGAAACTATTTTATAATTGTCAGAGCAACCCAATGGAATAACAATAATAAACAATAGCAGAAATAGTAATACCATTCAATATGAGTAAACAATAGAATACTAATAGTAAATAAAAAATTGGAGCACATATATAAATGATGCTTGTCACATTTGTCTATGAAAGAAACAAAACAATTCAAAATGATGAAAACATTGTACTAATCCAAAGTACAAAAGAAAACATTTATACTCATGCAGCATCACAAGCCTCATCATGGTCCCATGCTCTCCATCTCCACAACAATCATGTACCTGACAAAGAAGGGTGCTTGTCCATATCTATACCTAAAATCATATAATCAGTTAGGGTCAAAAATCATGAATGAAATAGGGTGTGAGACGAATCCTAGTAGCCATCCACCAAAATATCTATGCCTAACTGTCAATGACTATTTTTAGCAGGAAATATGGAAAATGAAAAAATAAACAGGGAAGTAATCAAAAGTAAACAATCCTACAGTTTCAAATTACATTCATTTAATTTTATTAATTATTCAATCCATTGATTAATGAAATACTGGTACCTATACTATGCTCTGTAAACCCCATGTAAAATAAAAATAAATGTCTCTAAAGACCATCTGATAATCAAATATGGCTGAGTCCAAGCTTATTCTTTGGCTTGTTCGGCTCATCACAGTCAATTAATCATTCACATGCAACCCTCTGGGAATGTTCTCATAGTCTAACCCCACGGGTTCAATATATCAACAATTCAATAAATTTATAATGACCCTCTGGGAAAGATAACAAAGTCTAACCCCTTTAGTCTTGCAAAAACAAAGACTCTCTAAAGAAGCACTCACCATCAATTCCTCATGTGGTATTTTAATGATAAACTACATACTATTTGAGGAAGAACTCAACATAAATTCTTCATGTGGTCTCGTAAAGGTAAAATATAGAAACTATGAAGAAGAACTAACCTTCTATCCCCTCTATGATCTTGCAATATAAAAATAAAAGACACTTTGGGGAAGATATCAATGACAATTCCCCCTATCGTCGAACTACACTAGACTCTTACAGCCCTGTAAAATAAAATCACACACAAACAATATCCAGAGGCACAAATTAATCTCAACTACTATAAGGCTAAGAATATAGAATGAAAAAATAGGAATTTAAAATGAATCAACAAGAAATTAATTCCATCCTAAAAAGAAAGGAATGGAAACAAGGTCTTCCTCAAAAACAACCTGGACCAAATGGCCATAATCATTCAAATAGGGAACTCACCCAAAGGGTGCACCCTAAACTTGTAATTTACCATAAAGCATCAACGAAAACCATTAATATAAAAATCAATACAAGACAGATGATAACATGGTTCAATTCTTTAACACAAAATACCCAACTCATGGGTAATCAGAACTTAGTCATATATTAATCAATGTCAAACTCCAAAAGGAAAGAAACCACTAACCATGGCGTTGTATGATCAATATAGTTAAACTTCAGCTGCTGAATTGGTCTTGAATGTCGAAGATATACCAAAAGGTCAAAAATTTTCAACCGTGGATAACTCAATAAAGTAGAGAAAATAAAAAGTGAGGCTCTAGAAGAAGGAAGGACTCACTGGAGGGATTACAACACACCTTCCAGAGATCGAATCATACCATGGATAGAGAAATAGTGGCCCATACGTTGATCATCACTCCCGGTCACTCCTGGATGAAACGAGGTTAAAATAAAATAATTTTGGAGATTAGACATGACCATAGTCCGATTAATCATATATAAAAAATACACAATGTTTTTATTTAATATATACTCAATGTACATGCCTCAACCAGCCCCACTTTTGGCAGTCCACATAACCATGTACTCAGTTATTACCTGACCAAAACCCAGATACACATGGAAACCGAGTACACTACATGTACTAAGAAAATTTCCAAAATCGTAATTTTTCCTCAAAATCACCCAAAATCAAGATCTATACCTGAAATGATGATCTAGGTTCTTATAATACCATTCTTATTCATTATTTGATGGTTTATTTTTATTGTGAAATATTTTGGAAACCAATTTCTCTTCAATAGGTTATACCATGATAAAATTTTTATTATACCAGTTTCTCCTCAAAGGTTATTCTATGATGAAATGATTATGAAACCTATATATTTTACAAATGTCTTGAAATATTTAAATTTTTATGATACAAATTTCATTTAATGGTCCACAATATGAGAAACATTTTATGATACCCATTTAAATTCATGTTTTATAATATGATAAATGTTTATGATATTGTGGAACACAAAAATATGGTTTTCATTATGTTAATAGTGGGTCCTATATATCCATTTAATCATTTGGGTAAAGATTTATATCTCATGATATAGAAAATACTGTAATAAGGAGTGAACTCGGTTCAGTAAGATAGTTCTAGAATAGGATGTGAACTATGTTCAGTAATATAGGGCTAGAAGAGTGAATGAACCTGGTTAACTAAAGGACATTTTCCATTATGATGGTCTTTCAGTGATCCATCACTAATATTGAAATGATATTATATACTTATTTTTATGCGTCAATTTTCATGACTTATACAAATGTTATTATCTCATAGATCTTGTTCTTTGATTATATTATGATTTATAGCTCATGAACAACCAATATTTATTCCACGAGTTTTCATTATGATCTTTGACATGAGGGGTATGGTTTTAAAAAGTTATATTAATTATCTCTTACCCTTACGTTTATGTTATGATTATGTATCTCATAGGTTTACCCTTACTGAGCATATGAGCTCACCCTTTATAATGATTTCATTCCCCATGTAATAAAAAAGGTTTTTAAGTAGGGTATGTCTATGAAGATAATTAAATGGTAATATATTTTTGGGGAAACATTTAAGATATTTAATTAAGTTAGAATATTATGTTTCAATGTTTCCAAATGTTGTAAACTATTATAGCCCTTAGGTATGTTTTTGTGTAATATAATTAATATTCATCTAAAAATATGTAATATCCATATATGATAGGTCGGGGTTGCTATAGTTGGTATTAATGAAAAGGATTAGTTAACCTTTTGAATCTAGGATGAGAAATCATTATTCGTCTCCCATGTTATATTTCTAACGATATGTCTAAGAATGTCTATAATGAAAAATCAAATGGTGAGTTAATGTATATTAAAATATCCTAGAATTTTGGTTAAGGACATAGTGAGTGGTTCATAAGAAATTAAATCCATTTCTAGATACTATAAGTGGGTGTGGCTCTAGAATAGATTTACAAAGGGGTAACAAACCTAAAACACCACATTGATCTGGACTAGATCAAAAACTGGTGCATGAAATCGGGCCTTGTTGCACCCATTATTTGAAACTATTTAGAGATATGCTTTGGAAACATGTAAAATCTTTAAAAACCATATTGAATTATATAAATATAACATTTCTTGGAGTAATCTAGGATAATCTCAGGTTGTCATAGTTTTAAAATAAGGAGTCATGATTTAGACACCATATAAGTGATTTTCATTACTATTTGGATTCCCATTATGATTAGAATTTCTCACAATATGATTTATAGTTTTAGTTAATGGATGATATAAAAATGAATCATGTAATCATTGAATCTTATGGACAATCAGTGACTATGAGCCACCAAATTGGTTTATGAATAGAGAGAAAGGTATTATGATTATGCCAAATTAGCTACCTCGATATATGATTAACAAAATGAACATTAGTGAGATTCTTAAAACATCAAATAAGAGGAAGATGTAATTTTATGAAAGTTACCGTGGTAATTAAAATAGATAAAAGAAGACCCATATTCCTACATGTCAAGTAGGTGGGAATAAAATCTTGAAGGAATATCTAAAATAAAGGGTAATGTGTTATCTATGTGGGAAAAAGGTTTATAAAGCAATAAATTTTCAAGGAGTTTAATTTATCATCTTTAGAGAACATGGTTATTAACCCACTCAATGCTATAACCCAATAATTTACTTCTAGAACTAGGAGTGACCTATTCCATCGAAATTGTTGAAGTTGAAGGATTGAAGTATTTATGTATTTGGATTTAATGATTATGAATTTTGAAATATATAATGATTGTTCATTATTTGTTTTTCATTATGGATTTGAATGAACATGTTGAATGGTACTGTAGAACTAGAAAAGTAATATAATGAAAAGGTTATATAAAAAAACATGATTTAGAGAAGATAACCCTTAATACATTAAAGATATTGAGATAATGATATAGGGATACAAAGACGTTGTATAAGAATAAGATAATTAGATAGTTATGATTACCTTGAAACTGATTGTTGATTTTTTGAAAATGTATTTTGTGTTATCATTGATGAGGTTTACAAAATTTTTGGATTCAAGGAATATATCCTACAATATTTATAAATAAGGATAGATAATAAATATTTCAATAATTATTGATGGAAATTAAGGTTATTAACACATTTCAATAGATTAGATGATGAATATATTCACATGTTTGGTATGTGAAAATCAATAGATACTTTATGATACATATGGGATCAATGTTAAGCTAATTTTGATAAGTTTAAGGACCTTCTATATAAATGATTTGATTAAAATATTTTAGAAAGTTCAAATGGGTTAACCATTTATGAAATGGTTTATATAAAAAATTGAATGACATTTCAGATATTAATGGTTCACAATATGATTATTTACCCATATTGGGTAACTTGTTATAACCATTTTGTTGTGATGATAACTAAAGATAGACAGAATGACTTATCATTATATTTATGGATCTACGGATCCATTGGTGCTTTAGAAAAAACAAATTATCTTTATTTCTTATATTAATAGAAAATGATAAATTTTATCTAGGTATAACTAATGGATGAGACTATACATATGAAATGGAATGAAATCATGTAAGTATATATCCCTGTGAAAATTATTCAACTTTTGCAAAAGGATCATGGAATAAAAATGTTATACTAATAAATTAATTTCTTATGAATCAAATGGATCCTTAAATCATCACATATTTGTTGATTTATTTTTGATAACCTTCTATATATTACCCAATTTCTTATGATCAGTGATATCTATCACTCTCTATAATTAATTTTTGATTTTCTTTGATGTCCAAATCAACACTTCCTACTTATGTTTTTTATGTGGAATCATAGTTATGAGTTACATTAGGTAACTTTTATGTTTCCAACTCTACCTTTTAATTTTATTATTACTAATCTTTATATTGTGTGAATTATGAAATTAACTTTCAAGTATCAAGGCTTGGATGACCCAGATGAATTTTGATGGACAAATTTAGTTTTAGGGGGGTATACTGTAACAACCTAAATTTTTTGAAATATTATTTTTCAAATATATTAATATTCAATGATGTTTTGTGTTTCTTGATAAACTATGTTAATATTTCTTTTATACTCAACACTCAGTTAATTTTTCACTATATGAAACACCATGATTAGCTTTTGGTACACACAACACTATGTTTTTCTTGTGGTACACACAAGAATGAGTTTTACCAAACTACAATATATTATTGATATAATTATTTAATTTGATATTTATCAACTAGATGTTGCAATAGTGGGAATAAATAATATTAAATAAATTATGAATTTAGTTTTTTCTGGTTTATTATTTACCTATTTATTACAAGTAAAATAATAACCATTTAAATGAAAACGAATGGTTTTTTGAAAAACTAATATTTTTAAAAGATGGTTTAATCATTATTGGGGAGAATAATTTAAAATTAAATATTATCACTTTTATGAATTTTTTGTGAAAAAATAAAATCCATTTTTGAAAGAGGAATATAAATATTAAATTTGGTTGTTTTTTTGGTATTTTTATGAGAATTATCATTATTTATGAATTCTGAATAATAATGAATTTTATTTGAAAATTGATTTTTACTTTAAATAATTTATAATGTTAAACTATATATTGAATTTTTTTTGAATGAAAAAATAGTAAAATTATACATATATTAATAAATTTTTTTTAATCATTCTAATTTTAATAATTAATTATTGTAAATTTTTTTTTTAACATTTTGGACATTTTCACATTCAAAACCTTCTTTATTTTCATGTGTGTGGTATTTATTTTAAATTAATATATCTCACTTGTGGGAATTGAATTTTTATAAATGGATTCTATATTTAGATTTAAAATAATTTATATTATCTAATAATGTTGATTAATATGTTTACCATAATTATTAAAGAAAACATTTAAAATTAATTATAGGGATTAATGGAAAAAGGAATTTATTTAGTGCTTTAACATAGAGTATAAGGTGTAATAATGACCCAAAAATTTTCTAAAACCCATTTTATGGACATATTTAAATCCTTATGACCCTATTATTTAATTTAATGAGTTTGTGGGACATGTTTCTAAGAAATAAACCCATATAATAAGGTATGTAAACAAAAAGGAAAAAAATTACTTTCCTTTATTTTAATTTTTATAAAGATTTGTAATTGGGAAATAACTATATAGGTTCAGTTATAAATATTATTTTGGAATATAAATGAGTTATTTTCATGATACATTATTTTAATTTATATATGATATAATTAAATTAAATTTTTATGAAACACCAACATAAGAATTATTTAGTTAAATATTAAATAAATCAAATTACATTGAAAACATTTGATGTGAATTAAATTAAATTAATTATTATGTTAATTATTTTATATTAATATATCATAAAAACCAATCTTGAACCTAATTTATTCCATAACCATTATGTTTTTTTTTGATTTTGATTAAATAAATAATTTTAAATTGACATTAAATTCATTTTATAATAAATGATATTTTATTAATTGATTTAAAATTACTAAAAATACTATATTATGTTTATTGATTTTTAAATATTAATAAATATCCACTATGTTCCATTCATGTACCAATATTTCTATTATAATTATTATACTTCATGTTAAGTAGAAAAACTTCAGTTAGCACAGTTACAGTTAATGTGTCGCTTTTGCACGTTACATGACCTTGTGATAAAGTAAATTTCCAAAAAAATATTATTTATAAATTATAAATTAGATATAAAATTTAGAATAATGGATTCCAAATTATCTATCTTGTATCACACAAACATGTTCTTAAAAAAAAATTACCTAGGTTAGAAAACTAGTTATCATAACGAAAAACCAAAATGATAAAATAAGGAAACATATAATTTAAGAAATGAAATGATTAAAAGATGTGTATAAATGTGTTTTTGGGGTTTTTATATGCCAATAATATATAAAAACCTTTAAGTTTCATTTTTTATCCACTTTTGATAATGTTGACATCCTAATAGTGAATACTTTTGAGTATTTACAAGAATGCTACTCCTCTTCAACTATAAAAGGCACTCAATATCCACACTTATTCATAGCTATCAAGCCATTTGGATCCAAAAATAACTTCCCAAATAACTTATATTATTTCATTACATAATCTTAGAAACCATTATTTGTGCATAAATCCAACCAAGTAAGGCCTTTGGTGAAAACCAAAAAGAGATACCCGACGAAGAGGTAGTGTTCATCAACGAAACTTTATTTTATTTATTCCTCAATCCCCTCAAATTAATTTTCATATCATGATTATATAATAACACAATTATATTAAATATAATTATATTTTTTATTTTATGGTTATGAAATAATACCACACACACTTCCATAAAATGAGTTATGAAAACATTGTTCGTGTGTACATCAAACTACCGCCTCACAAACTACTGTCCTTTGTTTTTCCATTTTCACCTTTCAAAGAGGATCATAATGATAGAAATAATATTTATAAATTATTTATATGATATATATTATTTTATAATTATTTTATAATTTTTATATCCTACGTACCTTCATGCTTTCCATTTTTGGGGATGTTATAAAATCGCTCATGTGTAAGGCCGACTACAACCTTTTTAGACGATGTGATTCATTAATGAAATACATGGAATGTATTAAGGATGTTTTTAAAGAAAATTTGGGATATTTATGAAATAAATATTCTAATTTAATGATAATATATTTTATTTACTTTTATTTCATTCAACCCCACAATATAATTAATCAAAACAGTGTTTATGCATATGTACGGAATACCGTCTCCATGAACTTTGTATTTCACTTCTTTTTATATATTTTATAGATTATTATAAATAAATATATACTGAATATAAATTATATTTATTAATGTTTATAATTATGTGGATTATTAAATAATTATACATTTAATAATACCTAAAATACAAGAAATCAAAACATTAATGAAATACAACGAGGTTATTACATGAAACATAACATTAACATGGGATTGTTAATAAACAAGTAACATAAGGCCATAAGAAAATAAAATATGGTATGATATAAATTAATATTGTTTTTTAATAGATGAATAATAAATTGATATTTATTACAAAGTATAATTTAATTAGTAAAACATAAGAAAGACTTTAGTTAAGTGATTTTCACCTGACTTATTTCTTTTATCAGACACATGATATATTCACCACCTCTTTCTTCTATGTGGTGTTTTTAATTCCCATGAATCTATTTGAGGATTTATATAATGATAATTATTCATATTTAAATATCCATTTTAATATCTCTATTTCATTGGGCATATCGTTAAAACATTACCAAAGTGGTTAAAGAATTTTTTCTAAATTTTAATTCTTAGAGACACCAGTTATGTTACTATCCTATATTATTTTATGAGGTGTATATACATACCCTTTGATATGTTATATCATTAACATAATTATTTTAATTATATTTTATGATTTAGGTGTTTTTATTCTTTCATTTGTGTAATGAATCAAATTTACCAAAGTGGTGAGAATTTATTGCTACAATTTCGTTGTTTATCAGGATTGTTTATGATTAGGCTTCAATTGATGAAATATTAAGCTCAATTTCTCAATACTTTTCATGAATTTTATTATACACTAGTTATTCTTGATATATTCATGTAATGGTTCCATTTTTCACTATTTTTTACATAATATTATTATGAAAATGTTTTTTAAAAAGACCGACATTATTTTTCTACTAGGAAAAATATTTTCCTTCTTACAAAAAATTTATATAAATAATATTTCCTATTTTTTTATTACTGTTTTATTAATTGAAAAATAAATATTAATTAATATTTTAATTATCTATTTTTTTGAATAGAATAATTTTTTAATTTTCAAGAACAATGCCCGTTTAGTTTTTACCATAAATGTTAAGGGAAACATTGCTTTACTGTGTACGACATGGAAAAAAATTTATGACATGATTCCCAATAATTACATAAACAATTCCTTTATAATATTTAATTTTTATTTTTTAAAAAAAGGTTTTCATATTTTTTTTATGTTTTAAAAGGCATCTTACAAGTCAAAAAGTATTTTTTCCCCATGAAATGTTTTATTTATTTTTTAATCTTCCTTTACAATTTTCAAGGTTGTTTTTAATGAAAATGATTTTGAAAATGTTTTTTGTTTTAAAAAGTGATTTTAATTAAAGTTTATTTTCCTTAAGAAATGTTCCAAGTGATCTTTCAAAATCTTTATCCATATATGATGACATCCTTTGATATAGTTTAAACTTTATTAGGGATATTATCTAATGACGTAATTCTTATTCTCTCTTTGAATGGATTTTGTTTAAGAAGGTTTTTTTATGAAACCCATTTGTATTCCACATGTCATAACATGATAAAATTCTTATGAAACCAGCTTCATTTTATGGGTTATTCTATGATAAAATGATTATGAAGCCAGTATCTTTTTCAAAGGCTTTAACATGATCAAATGTTTATGATACCCAATACAATTTCATGTGTTATTATTAAAATAAATTCTTGTGACACCCATTTTATTTCATGGGTTATTGTATGATGAATGTTTATGATCATGTGAGACATATAAATATGTTTTTCATTATGTGATGTGTGGTACCCATATCTACCTCCAATTCATTTGGTAATGATTTATATCTCATGAGATATACAAGACTAGAATGGTGATGGAACTCGATTCAGAAAGACATGGATAAAATGGGAAGTGAACCCAGTTCAGTAATACAAGGACAGAATGGGGAGTGAACCTAGTTCGATAATGATCTTTTTCCTCTATGATCGTCTTGGTAAAGAGCCTTGGCTAATATGGAAATGATTTTATATTATTATGTCTATGCCACAAATTCTATGTCTTATACCAATGTTATTCTCTCATGGATCATGTTCTTTGACTATATTATGATTCATGTATTACAAACTACCAATATTTATTCTATGAATCATTATTATGACCTCTGATATGCAATATATGGTTTTGAAATTTAATTCTAATTCTCTAATAACCTTATGTGCGTGTTATGCTTATATACTTATTATGTTTACCCTTAATGAGAATTTGAGCTAACCCTTTTTCATGTTTCCTTTCCCTAGGTTATAAAGAATTGTTTTACATAGGGTATGTCTATGGGGATTACTAAATGGGAATTTCGTTTTGGGGAAACACTAAATGTATTCCACCAAATTAGAATACTATTTTTCCATGTTTCCAAAGGAACTAAACTATTATTATCGCCAGGCATGTGTTTGTGCTATGTAATGAATAGTGATTAAAAAATATGTAATATACATGTATGAGAATATTGTGCTAATATACCTATAATTTACTAATGATTCAAGCCATAAAATGTATACATTATCCAATAGTATATGGTATCGTAAATGACCACCACACATCTGGTATCAAGGTCCCATGACGAATCTCACATGAGGATTACCAACCAGCGATCGATGTTGCACTCCCCCAAATTTTTATCATCCTTTTCATCCGAGATAAAATGTGATTCTCTGACCACCACATCCTATGTCCCATCTATCCCTAGACATAATGACTAGCATATCTAAAAACCCAATCATCCCCGAGCATTAAAGCAACATCACACATAAATTGTCCCCACAAACCAAGAATGATTCTCACATAATTCATTTAATCTCAAAACACAATGAGGGTCACCATACTCAAATGGTCAATGGTTAACTCCCTAATATATGGATAATTTAACACCACTCTGAAAGTGAAACTAATATAGAGTCTTTTTTTCAAACTAGGAAATACCTTTAGATAGCTCAATGTATATCTGATACTCTCACATCATACTCATGATGTTGTCTTGGTTTGGAGCATGATTATATCTAAACTATGAACACCAAAATATTAAATTAATAGGCGTGTATTTATATCCCTTAGCCATGATCACATCAACAAGGCTTTACATTCCATTTACCAACACATGAAACCAAATATACCAAAAATTCATGTCAAGGTATACACAAAGTTCAAACATCTCACTACACCTAATTAATTCCCCAATTTATCCATCATTATAGGTAAATATATTTAATTAAAAAAATATTCAGGTCACCACGCCTGAAATCATCATATTTGAAACAAAATATCCTTAGCATGTCCAAATCCACTCATAAATGTTCCATATCAACTAGATGCTACGTGTAAACTGAGTGAACAATACATGTCATACGCAGTGGTGGTAATTCCCATACTGCCAGATTCAAGACCTGATTCTTTCTCCAGTGAGTCATCCATTAAAAAGGAAAATCTGATTGTGCTATACAGAATGACATTTTTTAACATACCAAGAGTTCCCTTGGAACTCCTATATATAGTCATCTCCTTACCATTCCAAGATTTATTGAATTCTTTACTAACTCATGGCACTGTTAATAAATTTTAAATTATTAGCCACAAAACACCAATAAATAGGGCTAGACACCTTAATAATCCTTCCCATCGTATCCAATCTCAATCCCCAATACTCATTTTTTTTTCAGAAAATCAAAGGCATCATCATTCCAATATCATAAAACCCAAGAACCTTCTATGAATTGAACTCAAAAAGAGTATAAGAACATTCTCACTACATTAAAAAGAATCTATAAACCTAGGCCAACCAATCCCATGGGTTACCCTGAATTTATCATAATGAATCTAACTTATCATGGTCTGATTCAAAACTATGGTCCTTTAGGTCTCACTCCTAGCCCTACAAATCAAATTTCATAAATAGGCCACCAGTTCCTTCCACATATCCCTAATATCTCTCTCATGAGAACCATATCCCACACTATGGAATTTGTTAAAATTCAACCAAATCACCAAAACACTCTCCCCAGATTTGAAAAAATGGATGTAGTTAATGATATCATCATTATTCAAGGATCAACATCTATCAACATTGGGGTAGAAACATATCCTTCCATGAATTGGCCTACATATCCTTAATTCTCTCTAATCATCCTCAATTGGGATTTCTCCCTAGAGTATCAAAATTCCATCATAAAAAGGATAAGGATATGACACTCACTGAGTATTCATATATAGTAATACCCCTAAAAGTTTTAATATAAAAGATAACAAGCAACCTACTTTGGGGTGTTTCTACATCAACCAAGAGACTTACCCAAATAAAATAGTAAAAGGAACTAAAATTACAATGCATAGTAACTCGACCAAAAATTATATTGAATTCCCATCTCCATGGGAATTACCACAACATGATAACCCTCACTAATGAATAGAGTGTTGACTCTAAAACTAGTTACATTATAAAAATATTACTAGGATCCACTCTCTAACATTAAGATCATGAAGTTGATGAAATGAAGGTAAATGAATATCATGGGTAATATATACATTCCCACTCAGTATATCTATCAAGGAAACACTAGAATTGGCCCCTAAATGAGGATTCATCATGATCTAAAACACAAAAAGGTTTCATTTAATCCATTATATCAACATATACTATTTATAAAGATTAATGATGATCAAATATATGAAATTTTAAGGGCCATTAATAGAGGTACATGTTATCTAAACTATATAATGAACTTTATTTAGAAGATTAAATATAATATTCTTGTCAAATTAAGTCATAATTTCCTTTTAAACCATTTATTTATACAAAATTTCACACAACATGGCTCTAGAAAAAAAATGATAATTCCGTGATATAGAGTAAAAAAATATTTAGAATGAAACTATAATTTTAAATTAACCAATGAATCATGTCAATAAATCTCAAAAATCATTCCAAAATATATTTTCTCAATTAATAGGGATTGGTGATGTAACATATTGTAATGTATTGACCTATGTTACCCTTAAAAATAGAACTCAGTCTGTTCTATTACATACCCAAAGGGTGTTCTCGTTCCACATGGGCAGTCGAAAATCACCAAGGCATCGAAAAACAAACCATAGGGAATGATTTCTCCTATCCTAATTAAAAACATTTAATATATATATATATATATATACATAGAACAAAAAAAATAGTGAAAAAATAATGAAAAAAATATGCCATAAAAGTCAAACAAAAGAATAAACAAACAAATTCAAATGTTGTCAATGCTCTGAAAATAAGTCCAAATATATGGACCAAAACCTTAAAAATTCTCCATAAGATGGTATGGAGGAACTCCTACCGTCTCACCCCAAGCTACCCAGAACTAGCTGACACAAAACATTCCACCTCACTACAACACCATTCTTTTCCTGACATTGGAAGACATATAAAGGTCTACGCACCAATAAAGATGTGTGCATTGAAGGAGATTAGATGATCAGTTAGATCCCACCCAATTATTTCATATCAATTATCTATAATTTTGTTGTATTTGTATTTTAAAAAAACATTGGATGATATTAATAAAGTTGTTTTATAGAAAAAATGGTAAGAATTTCTCTTTTCCATAGTTCTAAACAAAAGTAGGTACCCCATTCATATCAAGGCTAACTCAAAAATCCATGTAGTTTAACATATAAGCAGCAGCATAGGACTCAGTACCAAAGAACATTATTTGTCATAATATTAGACTACTTGTGTCACAATAAATCAAGTGAAAAATCTAGTTCTTAGAACACATGCCATGGAAATAGAGGAATACACCATGAGTAAACCCCCAACAATGTCAATATATATTCCCTAGAATAATGGGTGTTGGAGATAAGAAGAATGTACCATGATAAAACCTCATAATAATCACAAAATAAGGATGATGGACTCAAGCTAGTCCTTCCACCTATGTACCCTAGGTTTCCCATGTGATCATTTTCCCAGATCAATTATAATGTCTCAAAAGTACCCATTTTATTTTCTTTTATCAAAAACCATGAAAACCCATTTATCATTAAAAAAAAATTCAACACACAAAAATAACCATTCCAATTTGATAAATAATTTTATAAATCATGAAAAATTAGTCTAACTATCATCAGATTGAGACAGAACCACCCACTTCAATACTCGGGTCGCACACACCCACAATGGGATCCACCAACAATGAAAACTCAGAGTCAACTACAGTGACCCTAGAATCCAATACACACCTCATGATTGATCCAAATTAAAAAAAGGGATTGAAATAAGGGTAAAATTACATATAACTCAATAAAATATTATCACCACACCACAATTAACCAAAGAATAGACTACAAAATGAGATCTCCCAAAGGATCCAGAGGGACGTAGCATAACTGAAACAAAGATCAAACTTATAATGGATTAATCTAGATGGTGTAGAGTCTCCCAAAAAACATGTAAGATATCTAGGTTGAGAGTCATAGTTCTTGAAAAAATAACCAAATCCAAAATATCCTCTTTCATATACAGGAGCCATTTGACAATGTGTAATACGATTACACTCTGTGAAATCCAAAGATTACAAATAATTAGAAAAATTGGTCACCTAGGTATAGAAATATGTTATTTAAAAAATTCATGATGTAAAACACTCTTCACGACATGTAAAATTTCATAGTGTGACTCCCCTTTCCTGGATTGTACCAAGAAACAATAACACAATGTGAAACCTAGGTACATCGTGTGAAATACTTCTAAATCCTACAGAAAAATCTTGTTAAAGGTAAAAGTAAAAAAATATATTTGAAAACCCCATTATAGGAATCCTCAAAATATAAATGTATAAGAAAACTATGATAAGGTTAACAGAGTACATAATGAAATGGTAATATGATGTTACAAATTCCCCACCATAAAGGCTTTCCATAACTGAGAAGTCATGTGGAAGATGTAATCCCCAAAAGGAGAGAAGTTTACTTCTCCCCCATCAAAGACTCATCTTACCAAGTCTAATGAGAATCCAATACTTTTTTCATAGTAAACTGAACAAAGGAATCAATTTCCCATGAAATAATTTCACTTCCAAGTCATTTATTTCAACTGCTTTCTTTAAAACAGAAACATATGGCTCTAACTCAATTTCTTCCCACCATAGAACGTGAGAAGTATAAGGATGGAATTTCATGATCTGAGACATGTGGAAAACATCAAGAAACCTATCAACTAAACAATAAATATTAACCAATAAGAAACTAGTATGTGCCTCTCAGTGACCTAAAACAGTCCATCATATCTCAAATCCAACATTCCCTTTTTTCCAAGTAGATGGTGACCCAACTGAAGAGAACCCTTCAATAAAACCCAATAAACTATGAAAAACACCAAAGTTAAATTCATTCGATCCGCATATGATTTCTAAAAACTCTAGGATATTATTATATGTTGATGTAAATATTGAATCTTTGAGGAATCTTCTTGAACAATTCTTGGTCCAACTAATGATACCTCACCCACCTCATCCCAACAAAGGGATGATCTACATGGGTGACCATAAACCACCTCAAAGGGATCCATTATAATTGATTAATGATAAATGTTGTTATTAAAAAAAAAGTTCTATATTGAAATTCTGCGATCCATTGAATTCCAAGACATGGGCACAGAGAAAATAATCCAGTATCTGAATCAAATGATTTTTCTGACCATTTATCTATAGATAATAATCTATGATAAATATGATATGAGTTCCCATTTCCGTTTGATAACTCTTCCAAAGAATTGAGGTAATCCTAGGATACCTACATGAAATAATAGAAGAAGGAATCCCATAGAACACCACAATATTTTGAACATACAACTTAAACCTATCTTCAACATTAGTGGTATCTTTGACTAGAATGAAATTAGAAAACTTCCTCAACCGATTAACAACCACTAAGATAGAATTAGTCAGTCATGGAGTCTTTGGTAATAAAAAACAAAATTCATTGATACCTCTGCCCATTTCCAAATATGAAATGAAAGAGGATGGAGTAAATCAGAAGGATTCAAGTGCTCTACCTTTATCTATTGCCAGGTGTATCAACCAGAAACAAACTCCGTGATGTCACACTTCATACCTAGCCACCAGAATGACCACCTAATGTCACAACAAATCTTCTTAATTCCTGGACGAATGGTCCAAAAATATCTATGACAATAAAACTAGAATAATTTTCTTATAGATGTCGGGATGAAAACCCACTTCTGGTAGTGGATCATACCATCTATAGAAAGAGACCAACCAGAAACAGTCTCCCCACCATAAAAGCTTTCTCCAGTCCTCTAAAACTCATAATCCTACTACTGAATCTATAAAATAGTCTCTATGAGATATAATTATATCTATACATTGGTTGGACATTGGTTTTCCTCATCCACGATGGATAGGGAGTAGACGATTCAGATTCGTACATCATACTCATTTTATTAACTTCGTTCCGTGCGGCTTTTGCGATGGTGTGGGGTCAGTTCTTGTCTTCTTCAGGTCAGATCTGGAATTGCAGATCAGGCGGATGAGTGTTTAAGCGGGAATCAGTGCGGCGATACGGCTTCACGGCAGTGTGGCAGGATGATTCCGGCTTTTGGGGTGGTGGCTATCAGTGGTTCATCCCTTTCTGGATGGTATGTCGGATTCCATAGCAATGACTATGGTTTCACTGTGGATTTGATTTGCTGGTTTTTTTTAATTTGTGTAATTATTGAATTTTGTTTCTATGGGTGTTGGCCTATGGCTTCGAGCTTGTAATGGGCTACCCTCTCCCATTTAAAGAGGGCTATTTTCTTTTCTTTTAATAAATTGGGATCTGCCCTAAGCTTTCTGGTACATTAGTCAGAACCATGCCTGAAAAATCCTCCTGAGCATCCAGGTGTGACTGAGTTAAAATAACTATAAGGTTCCACTCCTCCTTTGATTCTAGAATATCATGTGATAGTACATTCCGAATAAGAATTTCTACAACTACATTTACCTTTATCGGGGTGTAGGGGATATCAATGTTATGAATATGAAGGTATTATACCCATCATCTCTATTGGATATTCAAGTCCTCATATGAAATGATATAAATAAAACTTTTATGATCAGAACATTCCATGAACCTTTCCCCCAAAAGATAACATCACCAACATTTAAGGGCATGCATGACTACTGCAAGTACTAAATCATGAGTGGGTTAATTATTTTCATGAATTCAAAACTGACAAGAGCTTTGAGCTACCACATGGCCATATTTCATTATAATGCATCCCATATAAGTACCTAAAGCATCAAAAAACACCACGTATCCCTTTGGGATCTGGTACGTTCAGAATATGAGTCGATATTAGAAGTCATTTCAATTCATCAAAAAAAGACTGGAAGTTTTTATAGCATGTTAATTTCACAATTTTTTGTGTAAGAGTAGTAAAAGGTGATTCCATAATATAAAATTTCTTGAAAACCCCTCTGTAGTACCCATCAAGACCAAGGAATTTTTATATCTCAATGATAGTTTGTGGTTCCTTCCATGAAAAATAGCCATTATCTTCTCTATATCATCTTCTAATCCATGATCAGAAATCATGGGTCCTAATATCTACATATCTTGAATCTAGAAACCACACATAGAAATCATTACCTTCAAATGGTGACTCTGAAAAATTTCTTGAACTAAAATCAGATAGTGATCATGCTCATGTTCAGACTTCGAATAAACATGAATACCATCCCTGAACACTTCCAAAAAAGGTTAAAAATATAGATGGAATATCTGATTCATTAAAAACATAAATAATGTAGGAGTGTTAGTCAGTCCAAAAGCAGTCACGATATATTCATAGTGTCCATACCTACCACTGATTTTTTGGGTATATCAGATTCCCGCACACTAAGATGATTATAACCCTACTAAAGATCAATATTTGAGAACCACTTTCTCCCTTTAGGTGATCAAAAAAATGATTCACACGAGGCAAAGGATATTTTTTCATAACCGTCACCTAGTTAAATTTTTGATATTCCAAACATAACTAAAGTGAACCATTTATATTATTATAAAATAGAACACCGGATGACCAAGGTGAAATTATTGGGAAAACAAAACCTTTTTCTAGTAGGTCATTCAACTAAACATTGAGCTCTCTCATCTCCCATGGTTCTATTTGATAAGACGGTATCAATAATATCTACGTACCTGGACATAGGTCAATATTAAACTCTACCTATATCTCTGAAGGAAGGATAGATAATTCATCTGAAAAAATATTATAAAATTCTTGAATGATGACGGGAAGATCAACAAAAAAAGAGATATTATTGGGATCAAACATGGTAAGAGACATCAAACTGCTGATCTATGGGTGGGATGGTCCTACACAACCAGACCATGGGTCCTGAAACACACAAGATATCTCATCTAAAATAAGTAAAAAGGCACACATATGATAACAATCAACCTCAGCTTGAAAAGAGACATGCCAATCCACCCTAATAATGACATCGAAAAGATCTTGATCAAGAATGAAAAATTCCCAAACCAACTCCATATCAGTAATTGTTAACTAATAAAAGGGAAACTGAAACTCTTACTCCATCTGCTTACTGAAAGGTGTTTCTAACTCTATTAAAAAGGATATATACTCCATTTGAAGTTTAAGAATATGAATAAAACATAATGGTATAAAATAGTGGGAGGCACCAGTATCCAATAAAAAATTTCTACTAATGTTGAAATAAAGTCATTACCTACACATGTTGTTGAACCTATATCAACTTCTACTAGACACTTATTTACTACATATAAATGCTTCACTCCTGAGGCTTGTGGCTAGAGCCTTATAATCTGTGAATCTTTTGACTACATCGCAATAGCCTTTGGAGGTGATGAACCCTAACCATAATGAGGCATAGTCATAGAATAATAGAAGAGATATAAGTGAGTAATGTATCCACATATATTGATGATATTCATGGTCCTAGGAGAAGAACATATTGGGTGTCTTCCCTTTCCACACTGATGTCAAGTCAGAGGCACAAAACATCTTCAACGAACGATACGGACGAGGCTCGCTGTTGAGACCCACCTCCAATACTCATATAATGATCCTTCCACTTCCATTTCTTCTTATGTGTGCCACTGGTGTGGAAACTAGATGGATGAAAAGGGTTTGGAAATACAAACATGCCTGTTATATCCATATTTTCCATCATATATTTCTCTACCATCTCCACATTGGTATAAAGTTTCAACATGAACACTTGTGATCTGATATCCAGTTGAAAACCCAAAAGGTACTCCCGATCCTTCAGCTACTCATTCCTACCCATGTTCGAAGAAAAATGTACAATCATAGAAAAATAGTTGGTGTATGTCTAAACCAAATTCTCTCATTAATGTAAAGACTTTAACTCTATAGACGTTTCCTCCATCAATGAGTCCTTGAAAAACTACTGAAAGAAAATGGTTCTAAAAAAAATTCAAATATAAGTCCACAAGCCAGTGTTCCTAGAAAATTGAATCCCACTATTGCTTACCGAAATCCTTGATCTTGAACACTACACAATTTACCCGGATATTCTTAGGTGCCTCCAGAAATTTGAAGATCTGATTGGCAATATCCATCTAATCCTATACCTCTTTAAATTTATTCATTATTTTAAAGGATGGTGGCTTCTCAAACCAGAACTCCCCTAATCAATCTCTCTCTCCACTAGTTTCTTGTTATAACTCCACAACGGCGTTCTAACCCCGTGGTACATTCTAAAAATATCGTGAACTTATTGTACTATTGTATCAATGAGATTCTAATATATATGTGGATTCCTTTCATTAGAACTTGCTACACCCTCATGAGGAACTCATGGAGGAAGTCTCGGAGGCATACATCTGAACAAAAAAAAATAATAACTATCAAACAACACAAAAAATATCAATTAAAACTATTAAAACCATAAGTAGAAACTAATATTTAAAACCAAACCCAACACTAGAAACACACATCCCAAAATCCCCTGGAAACGTGAGTCTCATTATGAAAGGAGCTGGCCAAACAGTTATTGAAACAAACCACTCAAGTCCCAAAAATCTAATATGCAGTCTAACAGACATCCCAGGACAAAGAATATTGAAGAGAAAACTCTTATGATACCAAATTGTAATGAACCAACACCGATTACCCTCAACCTAGAACCTGATCCATTTCGTTACATACCCGAAGGGCTTTCCCAATACCCATTGGCCGGCGACAAGCACACAACCATCAAACAACACACTAGAGAGAATGATTTCACCCAACCCAATCAAACACATGGAATATAAGTATACATAGAGAAAAAAGATAGTGGAATAGTAATGGAAAATATATTACATAATAGTCAAAAGGCAACCAAACTGAACAACTAAAAAAGTAGTCGAAGCTATGAAAACAATGAAAATGGTATGGACCAAAACTAAACAACTACTCCATGCAATGATGTATAGGAACTCCTACCATTTCACTGCCAAATACCTGAAACCAGGTAACACAAACCTCACTACCTCATGTAGTGCCTTGACAATCCCAGCATTATAAGACATAAAAAGTTCTACACCCCACCAACGAGGTGCGTGATGCATGAGCTAATAGATTCAGTATTGTCCCACCCATGTGTTCCATAAAAATTATCGGTATTAAAATTCTTTGATGATTATTTGAAATAAAACATGGCATGATAAGCAATAAGTAGTTTTATAGAAAACATGACAATCATTTCCCTTTTATATATTACTAAACAGAAGTGGGTACAACATTCATATCAAGGATTAATAAAAAAGACAATGAATAAAATATATAAGAAGCAACACAAGAATCAGTATCATGGAAAACTATAGGTCGGTCTAGCAGACTACTCATACGACAATAAATCAAGGGCACAATAATGTTCCAAGAACACATTCCTAGGAAGTAGTGGAATACCCCATGGGTAAACACCCTGACAATGTCAATATCCATCCCTTCGAACAATGGGCCAATGATATAGAATAAATACCCATGTGAAAACCCCATGAGTATAAAAAACATGAATTGTGGCCTCAAGATAAAACTTACACCTATATACCCAAGGTAACCCATGTGACCATTTTCACAAATCAATTCTAATTTTTTAAAAGTACCCATATACTTTTAATTCATCAAAAATGTGGTAAAAACATTTCTCTTTAAAAAACTTTCCAACACACACAAATAGTAATTCCAGTTTAATAAATCAATTTATAAAGAAAGATAAATCATGATAATTATCATATTCTAGAGATAGAACCACCAACCTCAAAACCAGATTGCACCCGCTGGCAATAGTATCCACCAACAACGAAAACCCAATAAAACCAGAGGAGACCCTAGAATCGAATCCACACCTCAAGATTAATCCAAATTAATAAGTAAGGGGATAGAGGAAGAGTAAAAAACCACATACATCAAGAAAAAACGTCCTCCACACAAAAACTAACCCATGAATGGCCTCCAAAATGAGATCTCACAAAGGATATGAAGGGGCACAACACAACTGTAATGAAGATCCAACATATAATAGATTGATCTAGATAGAGAAGAGTCTCAAATCAATGCCAAGAGGATATCTAGGTTGAGATCCAAGGGTTTTTAGAAAATAATCAAATCCAAAATATCTGCTCTCCTATTTTAAAAATTGTACATTGGTCGTTTCATGACTTGTAATACTGTAAAAATCTATGAAACCCACGATGTACAAATATGAAAAAAACCTGTCATCTCGAATTAAAATTTATTTATTTAAATAATTTATGTTGTGGAACCACTCTTCATGATGTGTAAAATTTCACAACATGATTCCCCCTTCACGACATCTACCCAGCAACAATTACACACTATATAACCCAATTACATGGCGAGATATTCTTTTGCATTCTATATAAAAGGCTGGTTTAGGTTGAAAGTTCAAAAAATATATAACTTCACCATTATAAGTTTCCTCCCAATCTCAAAGGAGAGGTAAACCATGATAAGGATAAGGGATTACCTGCTAAAATGGTAATGGGTTGTTAAAAGTTCACCCTTAGATTTATATGAAGCATCAAATAAGTGGATATTGAAACATTAAAAATGTAACATACCAAGATTTTATAAAATATATATTCTTTCAATTTAATTTAAATTCCTTAATAGTTTAGGTTACGTTTAGTAAATATTTTATCTAGTATCACATGAAACACCAATACTAACTTAAATTTCACGCAACATCGATTCCCTTTGATAACTTCTGTTGCATGAAAGACCAATCCTTATAGAACAATAAAATAATAATGATATTATTATTTAATATGGAAGTTATTTCCTAGTCATTATATTGGAAGGAGTGAATATTCATTACTCTATTATATTTACAGATGTTTATAATTTTATTTTACATTAATCTAATAAATTTTATAGGCCTAAAATAGGAACAAATCAAATTTTAAACCTAAAAAAGATGTATATTTTTAAAAGGTAGTTTTACAACCTCTTAATGGAGAACTTATTTTAAATATAATTTCTATCAAATTACTAATTTTTATATGAAAAAATAAAATTTGTTTTTGAAATAAAAATATCAAAATTTACTTTATGTGAATTTTTTTAAAAATGTTTCATTTTTTGATGAATAGTGAAAAATACTACATTTTAGTTGAAAACCACCTTTTCGTCTAAATAAATATTAATGTTAAATTATATTTTAATTTTTGTTATTGTAAACATAGATAATTTATATATATATTAATACAATGTTGGTAATTTGAATCATTTTTATTATAAATTTAAAATTAAATACCTAATTTACTTTTGAGCATTTTCACTTTAAAATCATGCTTTCACGCCACGTCTCTGAGATTATATTTAATCATAATTTTTTCACTTTTGTTATTTGAATTTTAAAAAATAGAAATACATGGGTGTAATAAATATAATATTTATATTTTAATAAAATCAACTAAATTTTTTACCAAAAATATTAGTAAAACTGAATAAAATTAATTACAACGAATAAGGTATAATTAAGCTTAACATGGGACTAAAATTTAACCATAAGGGAAAAAATGTCCAAAATGATGTACAAAATCTATTAGATTCCCATATTTCTATGATATATCATATTTTTTCTAATATTATGAGTTCATAGAACAAATGTTCATGAATGTTTCTCATATAATAAGTTAAGTAAAAATGACAGAAAATGAATCTTCCTTACGTTTAACATTTATAAATATTTGTAGTATGGAAGAAGCTATATAGTATCATCTATAAACATTATTTTAAAAATAAAATGAGTTATTTTATTATTGAAATTTAAATTTAATTTTTAGATATGATATAATTACATAAAACACTTATCAAATTCCAACACATGAATTATTTAGGTAACACTTAAATAAGATAAATGATGATAAAAACATTAAACGTAAATAAAATATTGAAAATTATTAAATTAAATTGTTTTTTATATGAATATATCATGTTACACATATTTTAAATTAATATATTTTAATTAAAATTATTTTTTTATCTTTTAAAATTAAAATTAAATAAATAACGTAATCATTGACATTAAAATTATTTTAAGATAAATGATATTTTATGAAATTATTTAGAATCAATAAAAATACTATCTTATTCATAGTGAATTTTAATCTTAAATAAATATAATATATGGTCCATTCATGTAACAATTGATATTTTATAATTAATATATTTAACTAATGATAATAAAAACAGTGTTACCATGATTCGAGTTAAATCAATGACTTTGTGGGTTACATGCACTTGTTTTAAAATTAATTCCCAACACATATGTGATTAATATTTTTTAAATTATATATAATATTTATAATTAATTGGTAATATATTTTATAATAAATTTCACCTTAAGTTAGTCCTGGTAGTGAAATTACATAAGTTGTAAGACTAGTTAGATAAATTTTATACCAAAATGAAAAATATAAAGAAACAAAAAGAATAAGGAAAAATTTATGAAAATGAACATATTTTTGTGTGGTGGATATTTGGATCGACCATAATATATCTTAAATACTTTATTTGTCCATTTTGGAAGCACATTAGGTAAGGGAGACCAACCAATAGTGATTACCTTTTGGTATTTACAATAATATCACCCCTCCATTATAAAAAGGAATTCACTCTTCCCCATCCTCAAACCTCTAAAGACACTTTTACTCATCAAAACATTGAAAATATATCCTTAAAACATAAATACCATTAACATATAAGCATCAATTTGGGATGAATTCAAACAAGGAATCTCTTTGCCTGAAAAAGTGGTAAAATTCTTCAATGTGAATTTATGACTTATTTATTTTTTCTTCACACCTAATTTAATTATTATTACATGATTATATAATAAAATAAGTATCCTAAATAAACTGAAATATTTAATGTTAAGGTTTATCTCTACACCTAAACACAGTTCCATAAAATGGGTAGTGAACCTACTATTCATGTACGATGATGTACTGCCTCAGGAATTGATGTTGTTTGTTTTTCACTTACCACCTTTCATGGTTGAGAATTATGATGGACACAATATTTTTATATGATATATATATGATATTTATTTTTCCTTAACAATTATTTTATTTTTATATAACACAGACATTTTTGTGTTCCATTCATTGTAAATTCGATAACATCTTTTATGGATGTGTGAACTGCCCCCTCCTCAATGCAATTTAATACGTTCACACCTGAAAATTATATATTTATTTTATTCGACATCACCAATTAATGGACAAGTGGGAATAGGCCCATAAAAAAATTTACAAGACATAAAATTAAAAAAACTATAGACAAAAATCGTAATGATTGAAAATTCAAAATCAACGCCAACTCGAAGAACTGGACATAGATCCTTGATCAATGAGCCTCCTCGAGCTGCACCCCCGACAGGGAACCCACTCACCATCACCAAAACCACCTTATTTAGACATCGCTGGAGAGAAACCATCCACTATCACCACTACATCTTCAAATGTCATCACAGAAAAATCATTCAATGGCTTAATCAAACGTAAACCAGACAACCATTATAGAGGGTCCAAAATAATAAAACACCACCAAAATCTATTTTTCGCCACTGTAGACTACATACGGCCTCCATCAAAATCTGCAAAAAACATCACCCAAAATTGATAAAAAAATGACATCTCACAGAACTAGAAACAAACTGGAAAAACACACTCAGAAGAAACCACATACTGGAAAATTGATAATGTCATTCTTGGACGTGTGGACTACCACCTCCTCGACGTGATGTGATTAATTTTACATAAAAATAATTATATATAAGTATATATGATTAAATAACACTATATTTATCATATAATTATAATTAAAAAAATAATAATGGTACTTTTCTTCTTTACATAATGATCATTGAAAAATGAGAATGTTACACATGTATAAGTAGGACCTACCGTTCCCATGATTGCAATGCTGGTTAATTTTTCATAACCATAATTCATGATTTGTTTTCAAATTATAATTGATGTATAAATATGATATCTATGTCGTTGTTATTTTCATTTATAGTTTATATAATGAAATCATTGACCGTAGTTGACCAATCGAAGTCAGTTTTGAGAAATAAGCCGAATGTGGTCAAAATTTCGAACTTAAACAATATTGATTAAGTAAATGTATATTAGTTGTTTTATGTGAAATAAAAGTAATAATAAACTTGTATAAGGTTAGTAATAATTTTAATAATTAACATAAGTTTATTATTTTGGAATATATGGAACAATCAAGGAAAATCATACTTCAGGTAAGGGATTTCTTCTCTGTTTCATTTGATTGAGGATTATTGTTTTGTTATGCACCTAGTATCTTATATATGTTTTATATACTAAGGATATGAATTTTCTATCATAAATTTCATTTATTTAATGTTATTAAATGTTTTTCTATTTTACGCTTTCATGTATCTCATGATTCAAATGTTACTCATGTTTTAATGGATTTTTATCTCACTTTTTACATCTATGAGATATATGTCCTAACAAAAAAGTAATTCATTTGTTTGGTTTATCTACTAAAAAAATTGATATATTATATAATTATTAATTTTATATTCATGATATATAAGTGTTTAATTTAATAATTATTTTCCACTGGGATTATGGTGTCGAATTTACCAAATTGTCAATGGAGTTTTGTCACAATTTTCCTTCTTTGAGACATTTGATATGTTATACACCTATCTTCTTCTACGAGATGTACATACTTCTCATTTGAAATGTTATATCGTTAATATTTTTATTATAATGATACTATAAGTTTAATTTATCGTTATTACATTCATGTGTAAATGGTTAAATGTTTCAATGTGGAATGGGATGCTAAGGTATGTTTAAAGATTATTTTTCTCAAGAATGTATTAATGATATTTTAAACTTATTTTCAATAATCAATGTCCAAAAAACTTGTATTTAATTATCTCCCCTCTTGGGATATTTTGTATTTATACTATCATCATTCATTAATTGTTATAGTTTTTTTCACAAATATTTATATTTAAAAAATTTATTTTCCATGGGTTAATAATGTTTCAAAGATATTTTTATTTAACGCATTTTCTTTGCATGGGTTATTAACGTTTCTACAAAATTGTGGTGGAACCCATTTCATTTTCAAGGGTTAATCATGTTTCAAATTGATTATTATTGAACATGTTTATTTTCCATGTGTTAATCAGGGTGTGAAGGGCTTATTGGTTTCTCTAATGAGTTTGTGAATGCTTTTATATGTAGTGACTTTTCAATGGTACATGGAAATTTGATGGGTGGTTACATAATAAACTAATTGACAGGTGGTTCTGTGATAGAACAATGTTGGGTGGGTATATGATAACCCTCTAATGCATTGGGTATGGACTTAGGTTGTGTGGATATTCCATTTATAAGAGCAACATGGTTGGAAATAGACCGTATGATTATTCATTTTATAATAGGGAAAAATATAGTAATGTACCAACATACCTTTATGTGTTTCTTTATTCTTGAAACTAGTTTATAATGATTCTAAGGATTGATTTTGATGTCACAAGGCTCCTGATTATTGTTTTTTGTGACACTTTCCTTTTCTATAGTTTTTATATTTTATGGTCTAGGTATTTATGGGTAAGAGTTATTTTATGATTCGATCAAACATTTTGATTATGTCAACATTCCATTATTCACTCATATTATAATTGATGAAATTTAATTGTTAATGCTCAAGTTTACCATTACTAAACATTTGTACTCACCCTTGTGATGCTTTCATTTCCATTGGTTTTAAATAATTATTTTTAATGATTTATGTATATAAAGGATAGCACAAGGATGATATTGATGACTTATTGTGAAATAAGAAAAGATGAAAAGTTATTTTGAGGTCTTATGAGTCCATGTTGATATGAGTTTTTTATATACATGTTTTTCCTAATTATCATAAAATATAATCCTAATAGACCATCTAGTATTAAATTTATCTATGTTGTTTTTTTAGGTTGTAATGTTTTCATGGAAAAATTTGAGTCACAATTATTATAATCATAACCAAAAATGTAATGTTATAGATTTCATCACTGGATCTGAGAGCGTGGGTACTAGGTTATAATAGTTGGTATCAAAGGCCAGTTTAGATAAATTTTAATATTATGAGTTTTTCTTGTGAGGATATCTTAATAGTTATGAATATCGTCATAGGTCTATATACTTGAGGATAATAATAAATCCAAGGTATTAGACACCCATTTGAGGTTTTAAGGGATGCGACAATAAAGTGATTTTTAGAGATGTTTTTTGGGATGAGGTATTTTTAACTTCTATGATCAAAATAAATTTTTATGGAAGAATTATATTTTATTTTTAATGCAAAAGGTGTAACCCATATGCTCAGTGACAACCCGTCACATCTGGCTAGGTGGTGGGGCTTGAACCCATGAATGAAGGACGATAAGGGGTTCACCCACTCTCACTAGCCTACATGATGTCTGAGTTAGTATAACCATTTTCCAAGTATATCTTATTTTTATTTGAAAAGATATTTTATTTTATAGGAGGAATAATTTTTTATTTAACTTGGAAGAATATATGATCAAATCCTTTTAGTATTTGTGTTTCAAACTTAGTCCATAAATTCTTGAAGAATCCTAAGGATAATTATTTATGGAATAATTTTTTATAATAATGTATATTAATTTCTAAGATTATTGTATGATATGATAGTTTATTAGTTTTGGGAATTATCTTAAATTTTGATAATAATTTTATTTTTGGTTAATGTCTAAGGACAAGTGTAATTTCTTAACTCTCACTTTTATGGATATGTGGTCTTTAAAAGTTGATTTTAGTGATTCAGGGATTACAAATTCATCCAATAAACTCATCCTTTGGATAAAATGATGATAGTTTGGTGGAAATTGATTAAAGGATGAAATTATAATCATAAATTAAGTACATTTATGTTTTCATTTTTCTTACCCAATATGGTAAGAGAATTATTCAACTTTAGGAAAACGATCTTGAAACAAAATTATTATCCTAGGACATTCAATTCTGATGAACTGATGATATTTTCAATCATTAAAGATTTATGTTTTTTGGACCATAAATTTTTACTGATCATTAACTTGATTGTGATCAATGACCATAACCACTCTCTATAATTATTTACAATTTTCTCTATTCCCAGTTATGTTCCCCCTATGTGGAATACTAGTGATGAATAACTTCTGATGACCTAATGATTTCAAATTTTTATTTTTTAAGATTAGGCTTTTAACTATTTTTATGATGTGGGCTTAAATATAGTAAGACTATAAACGTTAATCATTTGATAACCGAGATAATATTCGATGGAAAATTTCATTTTATGGGGTTAGGATGTAGCATCCCAAGATTTTATGAAATAAATTCATTCAATTTAATTTAAATTATTTAATATATTGTGTTAAATAAATATAGTTTATATTTCATTACACGCAACACCATGTTTACCTTATGTTTCATGGAACGTCTATTCCCTTTGATAACATGTGTTATATGTTAGGCGAATTCTTATTGAAAAATAATATACTATTGATATTGTTATTTAATATTTAAGTTAACTCCAAGCCATTATATTAGTGGGTGTGAATAGGACTAACTAAATTATATTTAAACATGTTTATAAATTGTTTTTAAATTCAACCAATAAATTTTATAGGAATAAAATATGAATAAATCCAATTTTAATCATTAAAATGTATAAATTTTTAAAAGGTAGTTTATTCACTTTTTAATTCCACATATATTTTAATTATAATTTTTAAACCAATTTTTTTTATATGAAAAAATAAATACAGTTTCTCAAATCAGAATATCAAAAGTTTCTTTAATTTTTTTTTTGATATTTTTGTTGAAAAGTTTTATTTTTTGATGAATACTGAAAAATACTGCATTATAGTTGAAAAATACCTTTTCATATAAATAATTATTGACGGAAAATATTATTTTAAATTTGTTTTAATGTATAAATATATCAATTATGTATATATATTAAAAAATATATATAATTACAATCATTTTTATATTTAATTTAGATATAAAGACTTAATGAAAATTTGAGCATTTTTACATTAAAACCGTCCTTTCTCGCCACATCCACGGGATTATCTTTATGCTTAATTTTACCACTACTCTAAATTTAATTTTAAAAAATGAAAATACAATGTTGTAATATTTTTAATTTTTATTTCTAACATTTTCAACTTAATTTTGATAAAAAAGTTAGTGAAAGTGATTAAAATTAATCAAAACAATTAAGGTAAAATTATTCTTAACAAGGGACCAACCATTAATCTTAAGAGCCCAAATAACCTAGAAAGTTGTCCAAAATCCATTTTATGCCCATAAATTGACTATATACACTCTTTTCTTTTTAATTTTATGAGATAGTGAGACACATTCTCATGAAAGTGACCCATATAATAAGTTGATGAAAAATAAAAAAAGGAACCTTCCTTACCTTTAACATTTATAAAGATTTAGAGTATTGAAGATGCTACATAGTTTCAGTTATAATTTTTTTCTTGAAAATTAAAAGAGTTTTTGTGTCATGGTAATTTACCATTAATTTTTTTGATATGATATAATAACATTAAATTCGTTAAATTGATAACACATAGATTATTTATTTAGAAATTAAATAAGATAAATGATGTTATAAATATTAAAAGTAAAGAAAAATTAATGAATTATCAAGATAAATTATTTTTGTAGATGGATATGTCATGTTAAACTGATTTTAACTTAATATATAATAATTAGAATAATGTTTCTGTGTTTTTAAATAAATATTAATTAAATAATATCCAAATTGGCCTTAATGTTTTTTTACATTAAATAACATTTTATTAAATGATTTAAAATTAATAAAAAAAACTATCTTTTTAAAAATTAATTTTAAGTGTTAATAAATATCAAATATGGTCCATTAATGGAAAATTTTATATTTTATATTTAATATATTTAAACAAAGATAGTAAAAACATTTTTAATAGGGTTTGGGTTAAAGTAGTGTTTTTGCACATTACCTGCGATTATTTTAAAATAAATTACCAACACACATAATTTTTTTATTTTGTAAATTATATATTATATATATAATTTATTGGGAACTTATTTTATAATAAATTTCTCCTTAATTTAGTGTTAATTTTTAAATTATTTAGGTTGGAAAAGTATTCACATAAATGAAAAACCAAAAAGAAAAATATATGGAAACATAAAGAATAAATTAAAACATTATAAAAATGAACTTATATTTATACTTTTGAGATTTTTATCGAACATAAATTAAATTTATTCCATTATTTTTTCATTTTATTAATCACATGTGGTATGGTAGGCCTCCCAATAGTGACTACCTTTTGGTATTTATAAGAATTTTACTCCCCTCCATTATAAAACGGATTCAATATTCCCATTTCTAACACCTCTAAATCCACTTTTGATCATAAACAATTGGCCCAAATAATCTCAAAATATAACTCATATTAATAGATAATAATCACTTTGGTAATAAAGTTACCATGGAATCCATTTGGTGCAATCCAAAAGGAGTTACCCACAAAAGAGGAATCATTTTTCAACATAAATTTATGTATTATTTGTTTATCCACCTATTAATTTATTATTATTAAATTATTTTGTGATAAAATAAGAATCCAAAATATAATAAAATGTTTTTATGATATGTTTTTACCTAAATCTACACATTCTTCTATAAAATGGGTGACAAACGTACTGTTCGTGTACAACGAACTACCGCCTCACAAAATGATATCATTTATTTTTTTCTTTACCACCATTCATGGTTGGTAATTGTGATAGAAAAAATATTTTTAGATGATATATATATATGAAATTTATATTTTATTAATAACAATGGAATTTTTATATAACACATACATTTATGTATTCCATTTTGTTTAAATATGATAACATCATTTGTGGACGGGTGGACTACCACCTCTTTAATGCGATGTGATACATTGACGCATTACCTGAAATGTATTAAGAATAGTTTGAAATAAAATTATGTTAAATTAATAAAATATATATGATAATAATGAAATTATTTATTTTATTGAAATATAATAAATTATCTTCTTTATTAACATTTCCACACACAATAAAAGTGATAACGTCATTTGTGGTTATGCAAACTATCACCTCCGCAAGAGGATGCGATTCATTTTATATCAAAATAATTATATATATAATTTTACTATGTTAGATAAAAATGTATTTATGATATAATTATCATTATATTATGATTATGATTAATTTTCTTTTTTCCATAACAATCATTAAAAAATAAGTACGTTACTCATGCGTATGTACAACCTATCATCTCTATGATTGTAACTATGGTTCAATTTTCATTACCATCAGGCGTGATTAATTTTTAAAAGCTTAATTTATGTATAAATACTATAATTATTTCATTATTATTTTTATGTATATGTTTATTTAATGACCTCAATGAACATATTTGACCTATCAAAGTGAGTTTTGAGACATAAGCCGAACATGGTCAAAAGATATGACATAAAAATTATTGATTTAGTAATTGTATATAACTTTTTTATAGGTGAAATGAAAGTAATAATAAACATTGAAAAATTTATGAAAAAACTATATAATTAAAAATAATAATTATTTAATAATATAGATAACAAGAATGACAAATCAAACTCGAGGTAATGGTTTTCATATCTATTTAATTTAATTGAGGCTTATTGTTTTGCTCTACCCCTATTTTATTTTATATGGTGCATACGATGAATTGATGAAATGTATATAATGAATTTAAATTTTTTAATGGTATTATCTTTTTAATTATATTTCATTATTTTATAGACCTCATGATTCAAAATTTACAAAAGTTGAAAGGGATTTCTATCTCGGTTTTTACATCTGTGAGATAAATGTAATAAAAACAACTTAAATAATTATATGCTATTTCTATTGACCATTTTTATGTATTATATCATGATTAGTTTTATATTCATGGTATTTAAATGTTCAATTTAATTATTATTATTCGATGGGGTTTATGTTTCAAATTTACTAAAGCTGTAGTGGACTTTTTTCACAATTTGCCATCTTTGAGAAATTTGATATGTTATAAACCAATATTATTTTATGTGGTGTATATAATTATTATTTTAAATGTTTTACCATGGATATACTTATTCTAATGATGTTATATTTTTCACTATGTTTCATTACATTCATGTGGTTAATGGTTCAAATGTTTTAATCTGGTATGGGTCTCTTTGGAATGTTTAACGAATTTTTTCCTCAAGAATATTTTAATGATATTTTAATAGTACTTTAATTGATAAACATTAAAAAAAAATTTATTAATTAACCTCTACTTAGGATATTTTTTATTTATACCTTCTTCATTCATCATTTGTAAGGATTATGTTTTTTTTCAAATAGATTTTTATTTAACCCATTTTTTTCATTGAGTTAATTATGTTTCATAGATAATGTTATTTGACCTACTTATTTTCCATGGGTTATTCATGTTTCAAATATATTGTTATAGAATACATATTCCTTACATGGGTTACTTGGGTTTAATGTATATTGTTATTGAGACTTGTTATTTTCCATGGGTTAATCATGTTTTGCATGGGTTGTTGGTTTCACCAATTAGTTTGAGAAAACTTTTATATGTTATGATTTTATAATAGTACATAGAAATATTATGGGTTGTTACATGATAAACCAATGATGGGTGGTTTATTTATAGAAAAATGATGGGTGGGTCTGTGATATCCCTCCAATGATTTAGCTATGGAATTAGTCCGTAAGACTATTCAATTTGTAAGAGTGACATGCATGGAAGTTGACCGCTTGATTATTCCATTTATAAGATGGAAAAACATAATGATGTATCAAGATACCATTATGTGTTTTTATATTATTCAAATTATATTATAGTGTTTCTAATGATCGATATTGATGTCACATGGATAATGATTATTGTTTCTGATGACTCATACTCTTTCCATGTATTCATATTTGATAGTCCAAGTATTGATGGGTATGATTTATTTTATGATTCTCTCAAACATTTTGAATAATTCATCATTACTATATACACACATATACTATATGATGAACTTCAATTATTAATTATTAGGTTTACCCTTACTGATATTTTTACCTCACCCTTCTTAGGCTTCATTTTACCTAGGTTTTAAATAATGATGTTGAATGATTTATGTATATAAAGAATATCACAAGGATGATATTGATTACCTATTATGAAATGAAAAAATATGGAATGTTATTCTCATATCTTATGAGTCCAAGTTGGCATGATTTGTTTATTTACGATTTTGTCGTATTTCTCTAAAACTATAAACGTAAAAGTACCTCTATTATGTAAGTGATCCATGCTATCATTTTATTTTATATGGTTTTGATTGAAAATTTGTATCAAAAGTATTGACCTCATTTCTAGAAATGTAATGTTATAGATTTCATCATAGTATATGGGAGTTTAGGTACTAGGTTGTTATAAAATAACCTTCCCATATAACACTAGCATACCCCAAATAGGATAGGTACTAAGGTATAAGAATAAATAAAGATAATCATTGAGGGTCCTTTTATTCCAAACATGGTTCTATTTATTGGAAACCATGCCCAATTTATGGATTCAATCCTCTATAAATTATAATTATAATCCTATTAATTGAAACCAATACTTGTTATTTTAGTAAAAATTAATCGCACCCTTTCTCGGTTCATTCCATAAGCGTAAAATTCCATTACTGACCTACTATGATCGATTCATGTTTAACCAAAAATCATAACATTCCAGGATTGACCTACTCGCGTAGCGTCAAGGATATAATGATTCAGTTATATGAGTAATCATTCCCCATTTAGGAATTCACAAGACATTAAATGTTTAAATTGATACACCATTTAATCCATATCCATAAGTAAGAAATTAAATTTATTAAAACAAACTATTTTTTTATATTAAATTTTTTTATTCATGTAAATTTATTAACCAATTTAAAATCATTTTACCTCCTTAAATAATTCTAGGGTAGTTATATAAATTCAACCATCGATCTATACATGAAAAAACCATTTAAATTGATTGAGAAACATTATTTTACTACATTATGAAATAATAATGACAATGAAATATATCATATCAAAAAATACTATAGGAATACATGAAAATAATCACAAAACCTTGTTATAGAGATAAGCATGCTAAATAATCCAAGAAGCATGGCATACATATAAGAATGCTAATATCATGTGTATCCAATGTGCCTAAATTGATGCGTGGAAACACCCTATATCTTCCCATACTATGAAAATAGGTAACAAACATGAATTAATAACTTCTGGAATTAAACTAATCACTCATGGTGAAATAATAATAAATTATAATAGGAAAAACATGAAAAACAATCCATTGCTTTGAAACTGGATCATTCCCCGTGCATAGATTATCCATTACTCGACATGAGCTATTTACCATGTGCTACAACATTATAAATCTCATATATACCATCCCAAAATAGTAATATCATAAAATAACCCATTGATTCCACTCTTTTACAACGTTACATGGTAAACTGTATAAATAGGAACCAAACTGATTAGTGAAAAGGTCTTATGTATTCCACCCCATATGCTAGATGATGTAAACTAGTAGTAACGGTCAAAAGAAGGTGAAATAGAGATACTGTACCCATTGTATTAGTGGTAAATACAATAGCGTAAATAAATAATTTAAAAGTACTATAAGATAATAATGACTAAAAACAAATAATCAACAGATAACTCCAAAAATTATAATAAAACCAACCATGCATGAACATGAAGAATCATAATATAAAAAACTATCATAAAGAAATCAATACATACGATAGTGTTAGTCTGAAAAAATAATAAATAATCAAATTACTCAAACTAATATAGTTCGTCTAAGTATATTCTCAACTCATAGAAACATATAAATTATTGGTCTATATAGAGTAATAGAAAAGAGGCACAATGTAGTTTCCTAACCTATAACCAAGAGCGCTGTTCAGGTTTCTAATGGTGGACCTAATAGGGCATGAGAAAAAATATTGAAGACACCAAGAAGTATGTATAATGTAATCCAGCACATAAATATAAAATGAAGTGGTGTGAAGGTATAATAAAATAATGGTAGGAGTATAATTTAAAACCCCATCAGACTCAGGATCCTCATATGTTCCTCAGATGACTATACCTTCTTTGGCTTAATCCATATGTCTCTAAATATAATTCATGATAATTTAGTCAAGGATCTAAAGGAACTATCCAAGGTTTTCAGGTATAATAATAATAAAGGACCCTAGAGGAGACCAAACCATCTATATATAATGATGATCACATAAGGATATACATAATTGATGAATTTAACGATTTAGTAATCAAGAATCTTATAATATCCATTAACCCATGGGAGCATCCAAGGCATTCAATATCTAGAACCCCAATCTCACAAAAGGTATGATATTACTTTATTTAGGATTTAATCTCATCCATGAAATTCAATATAAGGAACCCAAGTATCCCCAAAGGCTTAATATAATTTATTTTACTAATAAGAATGTCCAAGGCATTCCATATCAAGAACCCTAGTACCACTCAATGTTATATATAACTAATTTAACCATTTAGATTTCCCAATTAATTCCATATTAGTGACCCTTGTATCACCCAAGGCTTAATATAATAAGAAGACACATTTCATTTAATAATTAAACAATGTTCCATATAAATAACTATGATAATATGAATTTTTAACATACCATTGATCATTTCATTTATGAGTAAAAAATGTGCCGCATATTATATCATTTTCATGTCATAATTCAAGACATAATTTTTAAATATACATTCCATTGTAAATTACATAATTTATTCTACAACATCCCATTTGAAATAAGTGAGTGTAATGCACCCAAGGAAATGGTTTAGACACAAGGTAAATAAAGTATTCACAATCATTTAATCTAACCCACCTTAAGTGGTGGTTCTATTTGAGTACGTAAACCTCCAATAGTGTAAAAAGGTCTAGGACAAAAGTGGCTAATCAATTAATTTAATTATTTAAGAATGAGAGAAAATTGAGTCCATTCCATTAAACAACTAAATTAAATATAATCACTAATAATTACATGTATAAATGTTAAAAAGGGGCATGAAAAGTGTCAACGTCTCTTAATAATTCATTTAGATAAAACTTTTCATTCCCATTTGTAAGAATCAATCAGAAAAACCTAAATGGTGTTTTGGTTAATTGCATGCAATGACTGAAAAGGGTATATGATAGAACAAGTCCAATAGGAGGATCCCAGTTGAAGTCAAAATACTCCAAAAATAACAGTGAGTCCAAATAGGGGTCCATACAATGGTTTTCAAAATTAATGTAATGTTTTACAATATTTAGGAGCAATGCATGAAATTTCGGACATGCAGCACAACAACAAATAATTTATAAACAATAAAACATTTAGGTAATAAAATATTGACAAACTACCTTATTCATAGAAATATTTAATCATCCATTAAAAATATTTTATTCTAGATAAAAAAAGTGAAATTAGATATATAGATAAACACACTGGAAATAGGGAACATGAGCTCACATGGATGTAACAACCATGATGAAGAGGTAAATGAAGAAAAGAAGCAATAGTATCATGGGACTAATCGAGAGAGATCATACATGATGATTGATGGTCAAATCACAGGTCATATGAGGGAGTTAAATCAAAGACTAGGAGAATCTCCAAAGGGGTTCTCAAGTAGGCTACCATTCATGGAATAAAGGAAAGAAATGAGGTATTAGATTTAGTGATGAAATAATAGAAATAGTAATTTACATACCTTTTAATAGGGTGCATGGTTTAGACACATGTTTTAGAAAATTTCGTGGATCATAGTACCTGATATGCCAACCACTCCCAGTTCATGTACATGGTTAAAGCAACCAAAAACCAATAGTGATTTGGGTTGTATCACACCCCCACACCCAACATAAGCTAGGAACATGGTTAGAAAACTATCTGCAACTCGTGTAGTTTACCTATGAAATTTAATACAGAATTTTTCATGGACCTGTGGAGTTAGATTCATTATTTTATAATCTGCGTGACACCCCTATAGGGCCATAGAGTTGTTGGGTATGATTAACACTTACTATACACTAATCGTTCACCTCTCTTTATCTATAAAAAAACTAGTATTTTGAATCTCAATGTTACAAAAACTCATCCAGGATTCTGAGGATCCACTTTAGGACCAAACCTAGTAAACAATGACACATTTCTAGTATTACAAGACACAAAACTTTATTTCAATGATTATTTTATGATTTGATCTGTCCACTAAATGAAAAATTCAAATTACATTGAAAATTTCAACTAGTACATAACAAGGTATCTTTCAAAAATAAATAATTAGGAGATTAAAAAATATATAATTTTTTTAGAAAACATTAATTTTATAATAAAATAAAATTATTTTTGAGGATATAAAACTTATATTCAGTGAATTAAAATTAGTTTTATTTATTTTAATTCACAAATAATATCCTTAAGTTATATTAATTTCACAGATAATTTTTTTGTGAAATTTAATTACATTTTGACTGATCAAGAGTTGATACCAGCCTGTGCATGTTTTTTATTTATTTATTTAATTATAGTTATTAAAATGGCTTGGTTTTATAACAAGTAATTATTAAATTTCATTTTTAGACAATTTTTGTATTATCCATCTATATTTAAATGTATAAACTCCGTCATCTAAAACATTTGATTATAAAAATATATTCCAGCATCCTCAGTGCCCCCTCACATGAATGTTAATATGTTTTTTAAAATTTATGAATTTTTGAGGACATATTTTTGGACAAGAGCTGGTGTGGAACCAAACAAGATAATCACAGAAGAGTTTGATCTATGTGGAAACACGTCCTGGTGCGCATATCAAGGATTTCATATAGGGGATGGGTCAATACATCATATTCTTGATAGATCAACCAGTAAAAAAACTCATGATCATGTCATTTTTATTTATTTTATTTTTAATGGTTAATTATCTATGAATGTGTCGATGATTCACAATAACATAAAATAATTAACAAGCATGCAGTGATAAAATAAATGAACACAAGTGATAAAAGATTTATATTTTTTCATTGTTAATATTCTAATCATGATCACATAGTAACAAAAATGATATATAGAATTAGATACCAGTCATATATAAAAAAGAAAACAAAAAACCCATTAAATTATATATTTAGTAATTAACACTTTCTGTCACTTGCGTTCGAAAAAACCATATGTATGGGGATCCAGTCATCCTTAGTTGTGAATACATTTTACTACTGGGGTATTCATATTAAAGTGGTGGGGTCACTTAATTAAATTTGGATGAAAATGAGTAGCCATATATAGCTTGTTATAACATTAAATAAAAATCAATTATTAAAAAATTTTACATTTTATATGTTATGAGACTCCACTCAAAATAACAAAGATCCAAAATTTAATGCATTTGGATTTCCAAAAGCATACATTAGACTCTAAAAGTTTTGTACATTTCATATCCTTGGTTAGGAAGAGTGGTTTAAGGATCCTTACGAATAAAATACTCAAGTGATTGTGTACTCTGAATCTAGTAGTTGTGGGATACCAGGATTTAATAAAATAGTGGGAGGTATAATACTTATAAATATTTAATGTATAGTAATGGTAATCATGAAAAAATCACTAATTTTCTTAGTTTTTATTTTTTATAAATTGAAATTAATAATACAAAAGAGTAAGATCTATACTGGAAGATAAACTCATCCTAACAATAACTAATTTCCAAGAGTGGTATAGGTGCTTCTACATTTTACTATGATATAAAAGGAAGTTATGTGTGCTAAAGTCTCCACTACTTGTTATGCCACACCCTGAAGAAAGTGTGGGTAAAAAAAAATGATATAGGAGACATATGGATGACCCTTTTTACATTTACACTATAATTCTATCTCAATTCATTGTATGTTTTTAACGAAAATTTGGACATGGATTCTTATAATATGTTCTCTCGTCTTCGAGAAGTTTGTGAGGGGAAAGTGAATCATGAAATGAATGAGGTTACAATTAAAATTTTCACAAATAAATTAAAAAATAAGTTATTATGTTTCAATAAATAATATTCCTACATTATTACTACATAGTTTATCTAGCTTTGTTTTGGAATATAAAAATAACAATATGATGAAACCAATTAAATATATTTTTGGTAAAGTTCTCCGAGAAGATACAAATTTAATTAAAGATAAATCCTTTTTAAATATATTTTATTAGAATAATGTAATTGAGAAAAGACCAATGGAATTTAAACTATTATATTCACCTTCACAACATCCTTCAAAGAAACCATATATAAATTGGGGGAGCACCAAACAAGAGTATATTTTCTTTTTGTAGGGAATGATATGTCAATAGAATAGAAACTCCTATGAATTGATATAAAAGTAAATAGTGGCTTCAAATTCAGGCATATTAATCATTTCATGAGATATTTATATTTTTATTCACTTGTACTAGATACTATATGTGTTTACACATTTGTATCCCAAAATAGTAACCATGTAAGTTCAGAAACAGTATAATAATTGTGGAGAATTATCTAAGTTGTTGAGAAATGGTGATTAATATATTAATTGTGAGAAGAACACAACTATTCTTTTTTCATGTTGATTGATTATAGTTAAACTATTATTATGTATAGATTATTACCAATAAATTTATCTCATGTTTCCATTAGAAAAAAGATAGATTATTTCACAATGAAATGAATGTTATTTGTGATGTCTTATACTCACCTCATAGTTTAGTAATACCTAAATCATCAATAATAAATGATTAATAATAAATTTAACATTCAATAACATCCAGTTTTTTCATGTTCATTGGAGGTCGACTACATCTTGAAGAAAATGTCAAGGTCATACCAAGATGGTTGTTTATAATATTCATGAGCTTAATCTCTTTGGTATTAAATAGGATTACTTATTAGGTTAAAATTGGTAAAAGAACCTTTTTACATTAATGGAGATAAATACATAAGGATTATAGAACTAGTTCAACAAGATATGTTTGAAATTTTTCAAGTATTATGTAGAGGTAAATTCATGTAATTTATGAGAATACTTTAAAATTTAATGTTATATAAAAGTTAAGACAAGATGATTCGTGGTAAAAGATATTAGATAATTTGGGTAGGTTTTTTGGAATATATATTATCCAAGTATTAATTAATAATTAAAAATGTATATTGGATTTATTCTTAAACTCACATTTATTTATACACATCATTCCTATGATATCAGTAATGGCAGGATCAATAATGAGTTTTAAAATAGTTCATTTATCATGAAACGATAGGGTGGATTTATTTTTAAACATAGATTTACTTATACTCATCAAATAATTGATGTATGAAAAAAGGGGATCAATTATGAGACAAAAAATTCATGAAAAGTATTCCATTATATTTTCACGTCATGTTACAGAAATGGTAGTGTTAACCCAAAACTATATTCTATCTATGATGAAAAATAGATATCATATGTGTCATATTACGAAATAAATCCATTATGTTATAAAAAATGTTTAGAAAGAAAGATTTCATTATAGATAAGCCAATAAAAAATCCACATCAAGAAAAACAAAAAGATAATATTTATAATTATCATAATGTCATTATGAGATACTATATAAATCAATATGATAAAAAATGTATAGTCAAGTGATTTACCATATTTCTATAAATGGATGAACATATATATTTAAGATAGTGGGAGATATATTGACTCAGACAAAGTCAAGTCTATAGATCCATTAATATTTGGCTTGGTAATATTTATTTTAAGAGATCATGAAAAGGTATGTTCTAGATATAAACACTATATGAGAATGATAATACCAATGTGAGATAGTTTTATCATTAATGAGTAAGGTAAAATATTTTTCAATAAGAATAATAATTACTAAAGGGTAAATTTATTAGAAATAACCTAAAATGAAATGTTAATAGGACATCAATAAAATGGATTCCATATGACAAAAATTTAGTCTAGATTTTGATAGTTTCTCTAAATGATGTGAGCTTATTAGTGGGTTTGTTAGAGAAACTACAAACGATTGGTTCAAGTGTTGTACCAATAATGATAGAATGGATATACCATGTTTCCTTTCTCTAATACACTAGAGTTATTCTTATCATAGAAAGAATCTATGATAATTATATTTGTCATTCGACATTAATCTTCCCTTAATTAAATGGTGTCTATACAATGAATCTAGAAAGTGTTGGCGACTTCATAAAATAATAATAAGGAATTCAAGTCATAAAGATTCATTTATATAATAATTTAAATATCGTGATAATAGAATATCTATTTGTGATGAGATTTTTTCCATATGTAAATAAGATGCTATTTAGGGAGCTTTATTTTTTGAAACAAAATATGTTGATAAAATATGAAAAATAGTTAATATTCGTATAGTTAGTTAAAAATGGGATGAAAAAACTCTCCAAATATAGACTAGAATTAGTAGCATAACTTATAAGGAAAGAGATATAATATGGTAGATCTACAGGTTTTTTATACGATGTAAATTTGAATATATCAACAATTATTCAAATACATAATTTGAATAATTTAAGATATATTTGTTTCCAATGCCACATGGAATAGATCTATCCAAGAAGACATGTATACCACATATGAGGATATTATTATAGAGAGTATAAATATATATGATTTAGTGTTGAATCTATCACATTTTCAATGATATGTACTAGATAGGATTTTTTCAATACATACATTATCATAGGAATATATAACATAAATATTAAAGTGTTGTATATATAGTATAAAGAGCTATCAAATGGTACATGAGAAAGTATAAAGGTTATATTTGGTACATGGAGAGGAAGGAACAATAATTATTATTAGAACAAAAAATAGATTTAATATGGATCACATGATTTTATATCATAGTTATGATAAGGTAATGAGAAATAGTATCTCATTGAATCTAATGGAATCTATATCAATAAATATCAGGTATGTTGCAGCTTCTATTACAAATAAAGATGAAATCCTAAATAAGCCACAATTTTTTCCAGTTCTTGGAATCATATCTTGTAAGTAAAGTACTATAATAATATAAAATATGATAAACTTATGAAAGTGGTAATAGACAATAATTCGAGCTTATGATAAAGTAAAATAGGGGTATACTCATGGTTTTCATCTCCTTAGGTTGTTTTACTCAAGGAGGTAAAGTCGTAGATAACGGAGTATTCATGTAAATAAATGTGATTGGCCCAATGAATAATGAAATTACTCAGTAAGAGGAAGATTGTGTCATGTGATAGAAAACCGATTGATAGTTTTCATGTTGGATCTACTGTATATGGGAGTGTTTTTAAAGATGGTTCCCTATACCAAACTTGAGTAGAGATTTTCAATTACCATAATGTATATACAAAATGTAATGAATAATATATCCATACCATATTAGAGATGATATTTATGCATCTACTATTTATATGGTAATGTCCATAGATTAATTTGTGTATCAAAATGATATACTAATTCACAAAAAATAATTATAACCTCAAAAACCCATAATAATAATCCTAAAACATATGTCATATAGTAAAGATATGTTATATTGACATGACATAGATAATATATTACTATCATGTGTTGGGGGATTATAACAATTGATAATACTTATTTAAAATTTTCCCTTGGTGATATCATGTATATAATATTATGAGTACTGTACTTATAATAGGAACAAAAACATATTTTGGGTGTCATTGGTTAGTTCTATTTATAAACACATGTGATGGTCTCTTGATATGAGATCATTTTCTACATTTTATATTTCATCACATGTTTTTATTAAAAAAGGAATCTTTGATATTTATGTTACATAAAGGTAATTTTTTTTGGTATATCATTGGTAGTATGAAATTAATTGAATGATCAAAATCAGTTTTTTGTTTCTAGGAGAATGAGATATATCATTCCCAGTTGACTAGGATAGAATTGCATTTACCAATTTCATGAACAATGTAAAAGAATGTATGTCCATCTAGTATGTTCATGAAATAAAAAAATAATGAAGTATAATGCCACAATGTGTTTGTCTAACATTATGATACATCAAGGGATAAAGATATTTTATTATATAGAGCGTGTTTTTAGGAGGTAGTTGTAGATCCTACCAATTCATATCTCCTTAGGGGTCACGATGTTTTTCTATATACCACTCTTGAACTATGGGTATAACTCCCGGATATCGAGATAAGGCCCTGGAGGGTCACACTCAAGGTATATCCAAAAGATCCACCTATATAGATAAATAGAAGTTAGAAAAAACTGGGCCCTATGTGTAGGTTCGATATATATATATATATATTAGTATGAATAATTATACGATATATATTTCATTAAATTATTTAGATTTAGAATAATTATAATTGAATTTATTTTTCCAATAATTTATGAAATATTTAAATTAAAAAATTGAATATTTAAATTCCATTTTTAAATAAATATTATTTATTGAAGGTTTGTTAAACAAATTTATGAAGGGAATGTCAAGATAATGACTATATCTTAATCATATAGCCCCTTTTTGAGGTTACAAGTATGTGATTAAATGTTATGGTGGTAAGGAAAAGCTTATGAAAATAATTCTTTATGTGTATGGGTTAAATATTTATGTTTTAGTTTCTTAAAGGGAATAAGTGAAAAATTAGAAACTAAAAACTATTATATATAACGTTTTAACCCATTTAGAGATTGGGAATATTCATGCATCGAATTTGGATCCCTCTCTATATTCCCCAGACCCCTCTTAATATTTAGAGAGATAAACCAAAGGAATAACACAACTAATTCAATTTTATTTTTACAAAAAATCACCCAATCATATATTGATCAATAATAACTTTTAAAGAAACTCATTTTCCTACACTAGCACGAGGGAATTAAATAATTATGATACAACAGTTGTAGTGCATGTGTGGATGACCTATAGGATACCTATTTTTGGTTATTTTGAGCTACAAAATTCCAATAATGAGAATATCATATCAGTACTGATGAATGAATAATGAACTATTTATAGTTTCAATCAATTTTTGTTCTTTGAGATTCAATATAATTTCACTCTATTTATGGGTGAATATCAATACCAGTGTAATAGGTTTGATTATAAAACACTGATATAGTTCTTTTTTAAAATTCTATTTTTCATTCTTTCATAATGATCTTGATTACTGAAACATAAAATAATTTATATGGGGAACAATATTATTCTAAAATTTATTACTTTGACCCATAGAATTATTGTTCATAGATTTGAATTTTACTAGGGTTCATTGTTGATCCCCTAAAATTTTTAGGACGTTTTTTTATTTAATACATAACCAATTTCACAATATCTAAAGATAAGAGGCTTGGTGAGTGGTTATTTAGTTTTTTCTTAGGTCACTGTAGTTATGTTTTTTCTTAAAAAACATTTTCCAATTTTCATTACATTTTACGGTCTTTCTAATTGGACCAAAATCATAAATATGATTTTCATAGTCATATAACTTTTACTAAAGGTGGATGATGTTTAATGGTATAAAAATTTGACCAAAAATGAAAAAAGTGTATGGTTATATAGTTTTGAATAAAATTGTTCACTTCTACCGAAAAATATGGCTAATATAAACTGATGTTAATGACATACTCAAAATTAGTGCATATGAATTTGAGGGTAAAATCATTTATATAGTCATGTGTAATACTTATCAGAATACATTAGGTGTCTAAATTTTATGTCTATAAAATAATTATGAAAATGTGGCTCTTAGTTTATGTTCATAGTGATTAGCACAAAATGGGGTTTCATTCCCAGAGTAATAATAGTCATCTCAATGATAATAAAAAATCAAACACCTATGAAAGAAATTGTGTTTAATACAATGGGTGAATAAATTAGTGAGGGGACTATTTGTTTGAAAGGGATATAACTTCTACCAAGATTCATAGACATAGATATCAGAAATTTAATTTTTCCAGGTCCGAATATATTTCCAATGATTTTTGTGTCCTTTTAACTAATGATTTATATTTCTCCTAGGCCATAAAAGTTTTAGTTTTTTTGAGTGAATTATAAAATTTTTTCCGAGCTTCCGTTTGTATGTTCTGAACCATATATATCAATTATATTTTATACTATAATGTTAAATGTTTTAAAATATATAGTTATGGTTTTTAATATTTTTGAATGTATACATTATACCAAATCTAAATAATTTTTAGGGGCTTACATCTTAGACCATGGCGGTGGTCACGTATCTATCGATGGATAGGTTATACAAATATGAATGATCAATTTAATATTGAATCTAGTAACCATGGTTTTAATAAAATATAAAAACCCATATATAGTATATGTTCATGTGGATTATACTTGAATTACATACTTTTTATTCTCATATTCAATTGAGAAAAATAGTGGGAGTTATTTCTCACCCAAAAAACATAATTCCCGAGACATGAATTGCGAAATTTATGAATGGATAGAGGTAATTACATTATAAGTAGAAGTTGTAAATTGGTATATTTGGGTAATTTGAGAACCAAATAGAATCATGGGATTTTGGAAAATCATCAACTCCTTGAACAAGGAAAATTGGATGGTGTAATTCTTAGCTAGATATATTTGAATTGGATATGCTGGAATGATAACAGATAATCTAGGATTATTATTGATACATTTTAATGACATGCCTATTATCAAACCATTTTATATATATAATATGGATGACCAATAACCAAGTTTAAATTCTGGGTTCCAGTATAATACCATCAATGGTGTACAGGGTTAGGAAATCATTAAAATAGAACAAATAGATTCCCTTGGATGGGTATAGACAAGTTTAATATACAGAACATGTTTCATCACATTTACCAAGGAGGTACCTTTATATTATATATACTCTTTACTAATATTCATTAAAGGTTGATAGTAATTCAAATATTAAATATATAAGGTATGAAATATGAAAACAAAATTCGAATATAATTATAATGTTTCAAATTATTGTTGGTTATATGATGTTAATGAAAACTGATCACTAGAATGTTAGAGTAAATATATAGTAATATTTGGGCATGGAGTTTGATTTTTCATAATTTTTATATATCTTGTTGTAAGAGAAATCAAGCCATAGATATTTCTAGAAATGGGAAATCCTCAACCTAGTCTATAACTAGTTGAATATACCCATCATGAGTTAGATTTTGTGGAGCACCAATGTGTATTTAATGGTCGGGGAAATAAATGATGTTGAATTATGTGATTTATATTAGGATAGAACGTCCATGTGTGAAAATGATTGATCCCAATTCACATACAACATGGGAAAATCAATAATAAAATATTTTTCAAAGAATAATCAGATGGATTATCAACTGGAAGAGTCACATTTTTCTTTTTAGGGGCCAGATCATGCTCATCAATTCATTCTTAACCTCCATGCCCATGATAATTATGCCTATCATTAGTGTAGCTAATGGTGTATTCACCACATTGAAAATAGTATCAATACCTTCCTTGTAGACTCTCATATATAATGTCAAAAACATTGGGATACCTTTAGGTGTCTAGCATACCCAATAAATAAAGGTGGAATCTAGATTCGAGGTTGGAAAGAAACCATGCAATCCATGCATTCAAAAATCTTTCAAGATATTATCGTAGGGGATTCAATGTGGGATAATTTCACGAGAAAAAAATATGGAGTGACACCCTTTGTAACTCAAAATAAGAAAGTGTTATCCTCCCCGATTTAGTGAGGCATTCAAGGTACCCTTCATTTACTTTTGGTTCTTCCAAGATGGGTGATAATATATATATATTTTCTAGAAGGATAACTAGGAAATGATCACTATCTTTTTATCACACTATCCTACACCCAAAATCAGCATAAAATTTGTCATGAAATTCTTTATATTCACTGAATGTATCCTATATATCAATTAATGTACTATCTTTAATAACGTCGGGTTTGTTGATGAAGTTGACTTATGCTTGTTCTCACCATCTAGCTTGGGGTCATAAATTGTGAAGACTATTTAATACTTTTACATGTTTTAAATAGATGAGACCATTGAGGTAAAATGTTATATTACTCAACATTACCATATAATATTATCCTCTTTATTTGGAATTATTATCATGTTTTTATCCCCATGGAAGACTATGTTTAGAATAAAGGAGTCCAGTTAGCCTCTAAATTCCTCTCTTGAACATTCCCACAACTAGAATCGACCAAAAGACCATTCCTTAATAGTGAGTGGGTTTTTATTGTATATAATTTAATATGGCCAAAATTGGGAATAAATCCACCCCTAGGAATATTCCATATTCTCTTGTATTCATTTTTTCTAGGTTATTAAATTAATGATGATCTAAAAATGGTTCTTCATGTGTAATTTGAATCATGATTTTGATCTATTTGGGAAACCCATAATGACTTCATATAATGAATAGATCTAAAACCGATGATATCTACTGTTGATTGTGATATTAAACATTTTTTATTTCACAGTTCCAATTATTTGTCCCATGTAGTAGGATAATTTCTTTATCTTTCATAATAGATCTCAAATCAGAAATGTTATCTTGGCAACATGGTATCCTAGACTCCACCAACCTCATGTATAAAACTAAATATAGATGGATCCTATTCTAATGGAGTTATGAGATTAATACGAATCATTCTTGACTATTATAGTTTAGTGGTTATAGATTACAGTACCTTCTACGGTGAAGGAAATTTACTAAAAGAAGAATCCTAAGAACAAAGTGGTGGTCTCAATATTTATTGTGAAAGGAGAATCACTATTTTGATGTCCAAATAAGATACCAATTTTCTAATAAAATAATCGAATGTCTTACTTCCAACTAATTAGTTTGGGACTTGTACCATGGATGAATTTGGAAAAAATATCCTTTATAATTTATGCATTCAACATACATGGATTGAGGGAAGAAAATTGACAGATACCGTGACGGAAAATAGTGTCTAAGAAAGTTTTCTCAGCATTTCATTCAATCAAGGCTTGTTTTATTATAAATATATTATGTCCGTGGTTTAGGATCCATCGGGCCATAACAATTTTTGGTCTTTATTAATTCTTCTTAATTTTCCCATTTTACATTTCATAATAAAAACATTCTTTTTTAGTTAGTCATTATGTATTGATATACCCTAAAGACTAGGGTGATTTGAATGAGGGATGGAATGAACGTGGGATTTATTGAATATGATAAGTCAACTAAGAATCGCTACATATCTTGTTATAAAGTAAATCAATCTACACAAGGTTCTGGAAAAGGGTAGACTCTAATATAGATTAATTAAAATATAATTAATTTGAATTAATGTAAAACTAATTATAAAAGATGTTTGATGTGAATCAATGACTATTAAAGCATCTTGGTATGATGTGAAATTCCATAATGGAGTTGGGTGTTCACTTAGTCCCTATATAAGGGATCTAAGTGTTATTGTATAATATATCAATATAGGAACTATAACGAAAACCATGTATGAATTAGAGAGACCATGAAACAAGATGGTTTCAATGAATTACAATATGAAATTGAAATTTATTATCAGGCCAAATATAGTAGACATAGACATCCTTATATATCATATGGTAACAAGTATCAATCCACACATAGTTCTAATTTTTTTTCAATTTTTCCATAATCTAGATGAAACATGAAACTATTTAAGGAAGATATCATTATATACCCTAATTATATAATGAAATGGTGTTTTATATAGATAAAGTTTTTATATAGGTAAAGGTATATAGCTTATTATCTTATGTAATAAACTATTCCACAAAAGTTATGGACATATAGTGTAGAACACATGTTGTATATTTTAAGGTCATATAATGAGAACCATAAACTAAAATGTTTAGGGTCATGTAGTAAAGAACTAATGTCATTCTATTTAGGTTTATATGATAAAAACCTATACACCATAAAATTTAATATCACATGGTAAGGACCATATTTATTGTAGCCTAAGAACATATGATAAGGACTCTATTTCATGCGGTTTTTTGTATTATGATAAGAATATGTAAATATTATGTGAATCTCATTTATGAAAAAAAATTAGAAACATTTCATTAGTGGGGGGTTGTGATACACTATTTATTATTGGTAATCAAAGATTAATCTATATTAGAGTAGAAATTTTATATTAAATATAATCACTTCAATTTTGTATCTAGCTTTTAAAATCTTCTTCCCAATTATTATTTGTGCTTTATAATTACAACACTAATTCTCCCTGAACGCCTAATTGGAGATAAAATTTATATTGAATGATTGAGATACATGATTCTAATGAACCTTGATGTTTTATAAAACTCATAACATTTTATCATCATGTTTATATAACTCATTCTATCAATTTTTTATCATTCATAATTAGTAAATTGATCAAAAATATTTATTAAAAGTTATGGAAATTGACCCTCAACTGGAAGAACCACCTGAGTACTCTAGTCTAGTAAATATGGGTTCACTTGTGTAAGAGTTAAAATTATTATGTAGTAATACTATAAATCATTATTGATTTTATAATGCTAAAATTTATTATATATATCCACCATATAATATAATATATTAGAAAAAGTATTTTTGATGGCCTATATTTTTTCATTTGTAGCCATGTGATGACATTATGAGTAAATGAAATAAATATTTTATTTTTAATATAATTTCATTAACTCAAATATATTCAATTTTGTCCCATTAACAATAAATATTTATTTTGAGAAACGTTAAATTGTCTAATAAAACTATATTCCACCAAATCAATCACATTTTTTTATGACCTCCATTAATGATATAGCTCCATCCCACAATGAAAATATTTTATAGCTATACTGAAGAACTGAAATTACCTATTAGTATCTATTATATAAGGACCCTTGAAATTTTTAATACATATGGAAATTTTAAAGGTGTATTTCATAACATTTGGAAACTCTAGGTATTTATGAATAATGTTAGTTTCCACCTAGAATCCAGGAAACATCATATTAAATTCCATGTAATAATGAATTATGAAAGGAAATAAGTACATAAGACTTTTTATCTAATGAAAGGGTTTGGATCATATTTTATTTTCACTATACGTTGTAGTGTGGTCTTATTATGTTGTAACAAGAGTCGATTATCTATAAATACCCTAAAAAAGGACCCCACAAAAGCTACATTTGTAATGGGTTTTTCTTGGAGTTCACACCATTGGGATAATAAAAGTTTATACCCTTCATACATTTTAATAATTATTATCCCGATCTTAATGAATATTCCCATTTCTAAGGCAATCATCCATTAAATAAATCCAATTGAATTCTTGATGAAATTATAGATAAATGGATATTATTTAATATAGGTTTATATAAATCTCCGCCATTTTGATTTATTTAGTGATATAGGAAACAATACCCATTGTTGTGTGATATGGATGACCATTAAACCCAAATTAGGATAAAAAATTCATGGATAATTTATCCAAAAATTTCACATAGGCAAATGTTAATCACATAATATGAGATAATACTTGTTCTAAGGGAATCCAAGACATCCATTATTGTATGTGGTGATTTGAAGGTATTACTAAAACAAATCAAGATAAAAATATCATCATTTTATAGAATTTCAATAAAATATACATTAAAACTCATAAATCTTCTTTCAATCCCAATAATATATGTTTTACAGTCTGTTAAGAATATCTAAATAATAAAATTATTATATAAAACTTGTAAACATTATTAAATAATTGATCAACATGATAATACCTTATATACATCTCATAAGTTATAATCATCTTCATTCATGGGGAATTGAAACATAAGGGGATGGGTGATCTTAAACACCCATTACGGGAAACATTTATTAATATATCATCAATGGGTTATATCATTATCATATGACAAAATATGAGTAAGGATAATTGTTTTATTAATGATAACATGAAACAAGAATAGTTTTTTATGATTCCTCGTAGGTGGAAATGAAATCTCAAATGAATAAAAATAAAACATGGAAAAAGGGTGTGAATTAATAGGATAATAAATACGATCTGTGGATCATAACAATATGACTAGGGAATAGAAAATTAACATGAAATTTAGACATGGAAAAATGAATAAATTTTGTTCTAACAAAAGAATACGGTATCATAATATTATCATCATATCCAAGATGGCCCACCCTTTATGTTGTGACCGTAATCCCAAAAGGTTCACCCTTTAATTTTTGAGAATATCCAAGAAGGCCCACCCTTTATGTTGTGACAATAATCCCAGAAGGATCACCCATTAATTTGTGAGAATATCCAAGAAGGGCCATGATATATTATATCATGAGATGTAAAACCATTAACTAATGAATTGGAGGGCGATATAGGACACCAAACATAAAAATCCTTTCATATGAGTTATATAAGATATCAATTATTCAACATATACTGAAATTCCATGTGAATAAAATGGGTTTCATTTCATTTCCAATTGCCATCACATGACAAGGTATAAAAAGTAAATTGTTTGATATCAAAATATAAAATACCTAAAAGGATTAGTTCGTCAAGTTATTTATAAGGTGATTTATAAAATATAAATCCATAAGAGATATATATTTAAAGAGAAAAATTAATGCAAAACAAAATAAATGTATTTTATAAATCATTTCATTGCTTTTTCGTTTAGGGAAAAAATTACGAATCAATTTATAAAATAATTTCAAAAAAGAAACATGAAATAATTTTTAAAACAAATCTTTAAAATGAATCTATATTATATAGTCATTGAAAGGAAATAATTATTTTACGCTAGAAATGTGGAGTGGAAGATAAAAATTACTAACTTGAATTGGAAATCATTTCAAATGTTTTGGAAATACATTTATTAAAACCAACAAAGTAATGATAGTGATAAATATTTAATTTGAAAATTAGTAAATATAAATTTAAATATTACCAGAATTAAATCATATTTTTATTTTAAAAAATAATAGTAGGGTACTAATGGGAAGTGTATATATGGACATAGAAGAAAGAGATCTTATTTGTAAAGAATGTGAATTATTCTCAACATCATTACATTTTATAAAGAAATAAGTTCATCAGTATAATTCCCCATAAAATAAGTTGTGAATTCATTATAATATCATCTTATATTATAATAAAACTATCATATAATAACTATAGTCGATAAGGAATCATTATGACTACAGAAAATAAGTTGAGTCAAGAAAAACCCTTACGTAAATTCCTCAATTCCACTAAAGTGTTTCAATTTCTAGTATAAAAAAATAACTATCACAATAATATATTTAAAAAAATTATTCATATCAATAAACTTTTATAAATTTTATTTATAATTTTTCTATACATTTATATTAGTTGCTTATTATTTATTTTCAATATCAGGTGTTAGTAATGTTGATCATTTTGAACTAGTTTTCTAATAGTAGCATTGTTTATTGTTCATCACACAAATTTACACATTACCACATCATTTATGTTACCAAAATTGATTCTTTAAAACTATTAATATTTTTATATTTTTATTCTATAATATATTTTGTTAAAATCCATAAATTTGAAATTAATGATGAGAATGTTTCAGTGATTTTTAAAGAAAAAATGTAGAATCATAATTAAATATTTTAATACTAAAATTACCATTAAATAAAGAAATAATTATTTAATTTTTTTATCTAATATATTATAAGTATCTATGTTCACATATTCATCTATCATACTATTTTATAGAATTCTTCAAGTAGGTGGTTAGATAGACCCAAATATGAATATACCATAATCAATGGATGAGTATGATTGTGAAAGTGATTACTTTTGGAATATTATCCTCATTATTGAATAATAAAGATATTATTTAGATATTTTTAAGGATGAAATATAATTTTAATATAATTTAATATAAAATAAAAAAAATCAAATGGAAAATGAGATTCACTACATTGTAGAAGTTGCAATCCACACAAACGCCCATATGCCATTTTTTTTTCTTAATGGATATGGGGGATGGTGGTAAAATATTATTACCTTTTACTAATAAAATTCATTATAAAAATAACAATTATTAAATTAAATAATAACAAAAAAACCTTTTTTGGAAAATTAAAATATAAAATAAAATAAATTCGTTAATGATCAATACTCATGTTGAGAACATGAGTTTTCCCATAGAGGACTCCTCATGCACATAAAATCTAGGATAATATTTTGTGCCTAGAAACTAAAAGAAGTGGAAAATAGTTATAGGGGAATAAAAAATCGTAGATTATGAAGAGTATGGAAAAATTTAGAGTAGTCTTGAAGGGTTGGTTTCAATATCATTTTATAAGTGGTGAGAAATGCATTATTTCCAATATTTCAACATAATATAAAGAGAGCACATGGTTCACATTTCAAGAAGACTAAAAAATAAAAAATAATGGAGTGCGGATAATTTTTGTTTAATTAAAATATCAAATAATCATTTATAAACCTATTTTTAACATGTTAGTACCTTTACCCTTATAGTTAACCAGTTTCACTATTTCATATTCTACTATAGTAACTAGTTTTTACCTAAGTAATTCATTGTTATGCCTAAAAATAAATGGTCTTTATTACATATTAAAGACCTTATAATTCCAAATTTTAAATCCATTTTATTAGTTTAAATTTATAAAACTCAAAAAAATAATTTTTAAATAATAAATGTATAATTTATTAAAAACATTTATAAGGAACTATGTAACTTAAGATCTAAAATATGAAACATGTTTTGGTAAATTAAAATTGTTATTGTTAAATTTAATATATAACATATAAAATAAATATTTTTTCTTTAAATAAGGTTTCACAGTTTCCCAATTCATACTTATATACTAATAATTTCATAAATATCAATGTATTTGTAAAAATGGTTTTTTACATTATTCACCTAAAAATCAATCTTTTTTTAAAATATAAAAATTTTACCATAAGAAAAAATTTATTTTATAAATAGTAAAATGGATTTAATTTTTTCAATTAAAAATCTTTTGTTATATAAGTTATCATTTATTCTAAAATATAATGAAAAACATTTTCATACGTAAATAACTATTTAAAATTTTATCAATTATTATTATAATTTCATATTAATTAATAATTTGATTAGTTTTAACAAATAAATAATATTAAAAATATATCATACATAATATATATCTATTTTTTCAAAATAAAGTGTATAAAAAGAAAAATTTAGAAACAATTATTTTTGAAGAGTAAAATGATGTTTTTAATTTTTATCAATGCTTTATTAAATAAACATTAATTTTCATTAAAATTAAAAATGTGAAATGTACAAAATATATATGATAAAGAGATTATTACCATATCAATTACAAATTTATTTCATTAAAATTTCTAATCACACAACCCCTCATGATCTTTACATAAGATCTAAGCATAAGGTATTCTCTGGTGGTAGTCAGGGTTAGTGATTATAATAGCTTATATCTTACTGAAATTTTCATGAGACTAAACATATATTACATTCAATTTTTATCATATCAAGATTTTTTAATTTTATATTAGTCTAGGTCTTAGTAAAACCCCCATAATGACACAGACATTCCATGCCTGAAAAAAGTTCTTTATAAGGGATACATCTGCTACCCAATTCTATTTCTCTCATTTTCGTCATAGATTTTTATTACGGTTATGTCCTTATATACCCTATAATTTAATCGATGTATTATTATGGTCAAATTTTTTAGCACATAAAATTTCATTTTATTTAGGTATTTTGTGTAGAATAAGATATTAACACAATATTTTTATAGATATATTTTAGGTCATTATAATTAATTCCTCTTTCTTAATAACACTCTTTTTTGATTTATTTTATTATCTATTTTGCGTCTCCATTGAAAATCAGTTGAAAACTAGTATTTTCAAGGGAAACTTTTGGCAGGTGATGAGGGATTGGAATTGTGATTTAATTTAGGCACACCCATATAAAATAAGGAATGGATACAACTAAAGAGGATTTACTAGAGAAATAAATAAAATTAACAAAACAACTAAATTAATTCATGAGTTCTTCATAATCATTCTAGTTATAATTTTGGAAGCACCATCAAAGTATAATTCCAATATTTGAGATGTTTCATCAATAGAGAAGACTTTTCCAATAGGGTTCATTATATTCAAAGGTGATTCCTCATGGGAAGGTTATATTAATATGAAATATACTTATTTTTATCCCTTTGACACCTTTTAAAGGATAAATCATATTTAAAGCTACAAAATAATAATAACAGATCTTTTTAAATGTATAATCAATATAAGATAACAGAGAATATACTTATAAGGATAATTGTGTAAGAGTGTGTGAAATGTGTGTTGTTATAAATAATGGTGTAATTTCTGCACCATAGATATCAAATAGAATAAATTCATCATGATATTAATAAAATTTCAATCAATATCAATCATTGTTAGGTTGGGTCAATAAATTCTATTTTTATTGCGTGTGTCATTCTTCTAGTTATGGAGAGTACCAAGTAATGTTTCTGCTATGGACATATAAATAATGAGTGATTTTAATCTCACATGATAAATTAAGATAGGATCTTATGATAAATATTACATGAGTTTATAAAATTGAATTTGGTAATCATGACGATATTTATAGTTTTCCACTTTTTATCAATTTAATTAAATTTAAACACTATCCTAAATTGTTTTCAATGAAATAACTACTATGGGTGAGGATCCTTTAGAGAGTCCATAACTCTTAAAGGTTTCAAAAAAGATAATTTTAGGTATCACCATGGTTTTATCTGAATTTAATTCAATACTATGGTCGAAATCTATGAATATAATGAATTTCCCATATTTACCTACAATTGCATATTTTAATAAATTCACATTCAAGTTGTGTGTCTGGTAAAAAAATTCTATATGATAAAGTGTCTTACTAACTACATATTCAACACAACAATTAATAATTCTAACAAAAGGGACTTTAAGATGTAGTTAATAACTATTTAATAAATATATACAATATTATTTATGCTAAATTTCACCAACCTATATTATTGTACACCATGAGATTTCTTAAAGTAAGTAGAGTCTTCATTTGAAGGGACCATTTAATTCTACTTGTGTCTATAATATATGTTAAAAAACAAGAGAAATTAAGATGTTGTATTTTTATTAATTACAAATTATGAGATTGGAAATGGAATCCATCCTTGGTATAATGAACGTTTAATCCCTTAGAGTTGTTATAGACTCTACATTATCCATTTTTTCTAAATAGTAACAAAATTTTCCATATATTTAGGGTCTTAAACTTCTTGTATAAAATTTGATTTAATTTTCTTCGACAGCTTATAATTCTAAGATGGATTTATTCTTTTCAAAGAATGTTTATGACTATAATGATTTTCTGGATAATAGAAGTGATGAATAAAATTTTTTTGATCTAACCCTAGAATTAAACTGTAACTCCATATAAAGACAAGACAATATTTTTTTTGAGGAAGGAATCATAAAACCCTTTCACCATAAAAGTCATATTGGGGTGGATTTTTGTTTTTTAATGATCTTATTCCAGACCTAATATTACTTATTTTAGCTCATTAATATTAATGGAGACACCTTATTCAAATTAAACTAGAGTATCTATTAGTTATTATACCATAGTAATAGAGGTATGAGATGGATCATCCTCCTATGAATTCTGAATTTTCATAAGAGTTTTAATAACATTGTTGAGATAAATCTCATCAAATTTCAATGAAAGGTAATAATATAAATTTAATACAATTTTAATTTAAATTTAATTTCCCATTCATTTTTTAGAAATATGTCCCCATATGTTAAAAATATCTTGTCTAGGTATATTGAGAATAAGTTAATCTTTAATTCTGATAGATATACTCAAAGCTATGATCAATGTTTAGTATCTTAATTACAATTTTTTATCATGTATACGAGGGTATTTCAAAATATGCATATAATTTTCCTTCATAATTGAAAATTGTGATCAGGGGATATTTTTCCTTATTAAAAAGGACTACATGATCTCATATATTTGGATTTTCTTCCCCTTATGTGCTGGATTTGGAGAAATAAAATCTCTTACACATTATTACAAGGGTTATGGGAGAGGGTTCTAATCTATTAGTGGATATAACCTGTATTTTTATTATATATATAGTTTCTTCCCTCCCCTCTCGTTATATACCACACTAATGTACCAATATTAAAATAATAAAAAAGAGAACTATCATCATAAAAAACTTTTATTTTTTCCATCAAAAAACATTTTAAAGGATTTCTGGTATAAAAATATCACAACTTCATGAATATAAATCCAAAATCACCTCATAAAGGGGTTGAAATCTATGTATTAATGAATGATCATATAATTTGGATTTGATAAAATATCCCAAATTTGGATTTTATGCTTTATCTTACATAAGGGTATAAATATTTTCTTGTAATAACACTTAATCATAATATTTTAAGGATCCAAGATAGATTATTTATAACCCATGTGGGTTTTTATAATTATAATGTAGTTTATTCATAAACCATTATATACTAGGTATTGATGGGTATTGATACCATTCATCATTATAGACATCACAAGGGTCTAATGTTTCCCTTTATAAAAGTTTTAAAATATTGATCCATGAAAGAGAAGACTATATGATATAAAGAGGATCACACCTCAAGAGGATATGTTTTTGTGGTGTCAATTTTCGTCTCAAACTCTTAAGGGTTTGAAAAGACCTCAATGAGGACTTCTCTATTCTTGTTGGAGAGATGAAGGGATTACAAAATAGAAATTCAAGATCTAAAATTGAAGGATGTTTCAAATGGACATATTTTTAAGACATGGGCTATTATTTTTTACTTTTATGTTCCCTTGAGCATGAGGTATCAATGTATGAGATGGCATGGAAGATGACTACTCCTATATTTGGGGGTATTTTTATTACTTATAGGCTATGATGTATAGATTTCCATGAATATCACGACAAAGTGAATTAATTTTTTTAATTGATAAACCATATTTATATGAGTTTTATTAACATTAAAGGATCTATATTGTAACATGTTGAGATTTTAAAAGAAAAACATTATGTTTGATAGCATACTTGACACACTACACTACACTTAAAAGCCCTGAGAAATATATTGCTATTATAACCTAGATATTAAATCGGTTGGTATGAATTTGATTAAAAACATTATGATATATATATATATCATCATACTCAATATAAATTTATCGACAAATTCCTAGTAAATAATATAAAAAATTTTAGTAATGTAATTTAATTCATCAAAAATATGTTTTCTTCAATATTATTTTTTTTATTTTGTGAGAAAATATTATGATTTATTTATAGAACTATTATAAAATTTATTTGATAAAATTAACATCAAATTTTTATTCAATATATAAAAATTAATTTCTGATAAAATTCATAGTTTTTTCAAAAAAAATATAGATTTTTCAGTGAATAGTGAAAATAACAATTTTGTAAAACTAACATTTTATTTAAATAAATTAATTATTTTAATAGTTACATTCTGATTTAAATTTTATTTCTGGTAAAATATTTATTATTTATTTATTTTTATTCTAATTAATTACATTTGAAACATCTTTATACTATATTTTAGTATATGATTATTTTTAGACATAAAAACACAATTTTCTGAAAAATGTTTTAAAGGGCATAATGTTTCTTCAATTTAATTAATTAAAATATTCTCTTAATGAAAAATTATAATAATATATATATATGTATATTAATATTATATAATAATTATTACTAGTTATAAAGTTAAAATTAGATCATCTTATGAACAAAAAATACATTTCCTAAAAAATTGCTTTTTCATCACGTCTATAGGTTTTACATTAAATTAATTTCTACCCAATATGTAAATTTAATTTAATAAATATTATTCAATATTTGTAATCATCATACGCTATATTATATTATTAATTCAAATTAATTTTTAGTCTTAATGAATAGTGAAAAATAATAAAAATCTTTTACTATGGTTATGGTAAAAACAGGTTTACCGGAGGTGGGATGGAGAGATTAAAATCAAAATTGATTGATAAAATGGCTTAAAAGATGTATAAATTATTTTTTATGATCATATGTAGACCCTGTAGTCTCTCATTTTTTATAATTTCCTGTTTTTAATCTTTTTTCAAGTGTAATATGTGGGTGTAACTTTTGCTTTTAAAAAATTCAATGTGTGTCCTCTCTCCCAGTTATAAAAGTCCACATCCTATAATATAAAATTAATAAATTCCAAGCCTATTTTTTTCTAAAAAAAAAATAATCCATTTCTTAATTCTATACCCACTTCTTATAAACCTTATTAATAATATAAAACCCTTATATGAAGGATTTTGGTACAAACCTAAAGAGGCTGCCCGAAGAAGAGGTATCGTTATTAACTAAGCATTCTTTTTTATTTGTTCTTCCATCATCGTGAAATATTATTCAACTATGATGATATAATAAAACTATTATATAATATATCATTAGATATTGTTTTTTTATTTTCATAATTTAAATCTGTCTCCTCTTTGATCAAATTGGAAACAAAACCATTATTCCATTGTACGGTAGACAATCACCTCACAAATTATTGTAAATAATTTTCCATCATCACCACTCATGGATATTCATAATGATGGATTTAATTTTTATATATTATATTTATTAAAAATTTATCATTCTTAAAAGATAATTTATCATATATTTTCTTACCTTTCCATTCATTGAAATAGGGTTACATTGTTTGTGTGCACATGTGGACTACCGCTTCCAAAAAGCGATGTGATTTGTTTTTCATCACCACATTAAATTAATGGTATATATACATGTGTATAAATAAATAATATCATATTCAGGAAATATTTATCATTATTTAAAAATAAATTAATACTTACCTTCATTCCATAATGATTGTTGAAAAATGGAAACTTTTCTCATGTGTGTGTACAACTTACCATCTCCATTGTTGTAAAATAGTTCATTCTAAATTAAAAAAATTTCATGGTTGGTTTTAAAATTATAATGGATGTTTAAAAATGATTATTATATCACTATCGTTATTCGGTATATTATGGAAAAATTATTCCTTTTTCCATGGTCAATACACCAAATTCTTTTGGAAAATATGAACAGAATGTCCTCGAAACACCCAATATGGACTATATTGGTTATGAATTTAACTATTTCATTAACATAAATATATTAAATTATTTATGTACAAGGTATTAAAAATTTCATAGTTTCTTAAAAAATAAAATAATTGATATAATATTATTATATATTTGTTAAAGGACATACATGGAAAGTCTAGAGTTTGGGTAATAGTTAATCATATCACTTTGAGTTCATTGAGATATATTCCATATTCACCACTTATTTAATTTTTGTAGTGTATAAACTACACCATTGATACATTAATCATTTATAATTCTTAATTAATGGTATTTTATGTTATAATTGGAATTATTTCTTCTAAATAGTATTGATATTAAAATTACCATGTAGTATGGGGTGTTATAACTCAATTTATTTTCTTAAGGAGATATTACTTATTTGTTGTATTTTATATATTATGATTATATTTTAGATGAACTATAAACTGATAATGGTTTATTTACACTCTTTTTGTGGATTTAAATTGGTTTCACATGTTCTATCTATTTATTAACTATCAATTCAATGATATGACCTTTGTAAGGGTCACTCATCTCAAATTACCTTTCTCGGTGATATACATTTATTGATATGAACCTATATTATTTTATGAGGTATATACACTTCATATGTTACATGTAATACCATGAATATATTTATTTTATTTATATTAAATGTTTCATTTGAATATAATTATTTCAAGGGGCATATGATAGACAAGTTACCAAAGTGGTAAAGGATTTATGTTAGAATGTCATTTATTTTCAATATTGTTTTTAATGTCAATTTAGATGAAATAATATTATATTATTTCCCTAGACCACATATAATTAATTATCCTCTATTTATGAAGGTGGTTTCCATTTTTAATTTCAATCACCTACCTTATTTAATGATGAAACATCATAAAAGTTGTTTGATAGTTGTAATAATATTGTATCATCTTTTAGTTCAGGAATATTTCTCTTCTATATCCATGTTTTATCAAATTTTTTAAAAAAATTTCATTTATAAACATAAATTTTTTCCAAAATCTATTTTACATGATCTTTTACGTTCTTTCAAATGTTTTTTAAAACGAAATTCCTTAATGTTTTCCAAAGAGGTCGCTTTTTACTCCCTTTATAAAATGCTTGAAAAAATGTTTATTTTAACATTTACAATATAAATGGATTTACTGATCACAATTTCCTTTATTTTCCATAAATATTAATTTATTTTTTTCAAGGTTATTTTAAAATAAAATAATTTACATAATTGTTTTTTGAATTTTTAATTTTTAAAGGAGATTTTAAATTTGAAAAGGTTATTGTCCTATAAAATGTTTTTAATGGCCTTTTTATGGAATTTTCATTGATGAAGAACAGAAAACCTTGATTTTACATTTGTTTTAATGAGAATATTTTTAAATTATACAATCTTTATTATATCTATGGATATATTATCATTGTTTTAAAAATATTTTTTTGGAACCCCTTATTTTTCCATGAGTTAATCATGCTATAATAGGAATAATAGACGTTTCTATGAGTTTTAAGGTGAGATGAAATATCAATGTGATTTATTTATGTTATAGTACTTGGAAACTATTTCTATTAATGGGTGATCGAGATATAACTCATATAAAGAGTTAGAACACATCATAGCTCAGGATTTGATGGGTTTATTCCCATTATAACACATGATATTGTTGGAGTTGGTTCCCTAGAACTAACTTAAATGTACTTTATAACAACCCAAATTCATAATTTTAAATATTAAAAAACTCTTTATCACATCATGATTGTTCTTCTGTCTAACATAGTATGTAATAATGTTCTAAGAGTAGCTATCATGCTGAAATGTCATAGAATTTATCCTCTATGATGGGAACTCACAATTACAACGAAAACATTGTTAAATATATTTTACATATCTGGATGAAATACTTTTAGGGATACAAATGATATAATCTATCAAGGGTGGAGACTGATAGAAATTTGAGGCACATTCTCATGGTGTACGCCCTTCGTAATATCCAAAGAAAAATATTATGAGAATGACCCCCACCAGTAAGAAATACACATTTATATGTGTCATTAGATGTTTTTTATAAATTCAACTATATTGATCCACATACATTAAGATTATTATTGATGAATATTAAATGTTTCTTACTTATATGAATTGATATAAATCAGGATGACTTATTCTCTCGGTGAGGTAGGATATATTGGGCACATCATGAGTAACATTTTCTTAATGAATATAGTGAGAAAATATTTCTCCATTATATTATTTAATTTTCTAAAATTCAAAATTTCATATGTTGAACCATGGCCATTGATTTATTTAGTATACATCATTTCCATAAAAGGGCCTAAGATATCATCTACTATTGAATTACATATGAAAAAAATCCTTTCTCGCATTATTCATTAAGGAAATATTACTCAGTTAAATAAATATTTATAATTATTTAAATATAGTTGATTGATTTACACATTTATCATTTAGTTTTACAATTTAATTTTAATCATTATTTAATCTGAATTATGAGGTTGGATTCATCCACTTCCATTTCTCATAAATATAATGAAATTAGTTATTTTTTTGAATTAAATAAAATAATTGTTCTCATCTAGAGGTGCTGAGGAATTTTTCTAGATAACCCAAGAGTAAACATCGTATAACCCAGAGGTACATCTTGTGTAATAATATTAAATTCACTATGTATTAATTCAGAATTAATTCAATTAATTATTATTTATTACATGTAGCGAATTTAATTATGCAGCACGTGTTGAACGGGCTAGCCGAGCACACATTCAGTTAGAATACATGCTGTGTAACTTTAGTACATGTCGTGGAGTCCTTATTCATAGACATTCCATGTATCATCTTAAATGAAATACCTAAATGGTGAATGTGAAACTCATAGGCTACATCATGTATCCCATGTACACACTGCGTGTTCAAATATTTTACATGCCACAGTTTGCATATAGAGTACCTAGGCATGTGGCTCAGATAGGTAGTGAGAAAAATTAAACATTGCATAACTGGATTGTACAAAACGTGTACTTATAACAAAATACGAATAATTACAAATTGATTTATTATACATGAAAAAACATATCAACAAGTACATGAGTGGGTTCATTAAATTGATATGACACACAATGTAGGTGGTTTTAATATATATATATATACACAAAAATGTTTAATTATTTTATATATACTGTTCAGATATGCATATCATGTATGAGATTTATTACAACTAACACTCTATGTGCACTAAGGAATCACATGTGACAAGAAAAATCATGTAATTCATGTAACCATTAAGTTGATACTACACATCAAGAAATTACATGATAATTCATGTATACTACATGTTACAAGTTTAAATAGTATATGAGTATAATACATGTTGGGTAGTTAGAATGGGTACTCACCGTGTTACCTCCACGATAAATTTATGTTCAAATTTAGTGTTAAACTAATTCATTAAATTTGTTTAATATTATTATATATGATAATATTAAGTAAATTAACAAAAGAAATAAGATAAATTAACTAATTAATTAAAGAAAATATTTAATTGACACTTTTATAATTTATCTTATATAATAATGATTAAAATTGAATACTAATTTTTTTAAAAGGTTTAATTTGTTGAATGCATGTGGATGATAGTGATCATAGAACAGACCATTTTATTCTATTTTGTTCATTTAATTTTTTAATAAATTGAATTATTAAACAATATGTCATCTCTACTAGTATTATGTAAGGGACTATGTGCCCTTGGTTTCTTGTATGTAACCCCATTCCCCTCAACTTCATGTGAGTAAATGAATATGTGATGGAGTTTCTTCCTTGCTACTAGAAGCATTTTATGTTTGGAGATAAGTAGAATCCAATCTAAGAGATATAGATAGGTGGATAGGTGAAAAGATGCCACATGAACCTTAATTGGTTCACAATGTTTTTCTACAAGGTCGATGGCCATTTTATCATCTTAGAGATAAACTAAACATTTTTAAAAGCCCATGATAATAATACTTTATTATTTTATTTCTCTTAAGTTTCATGGTTATTTAATTTGTGATGATTCTTCACGATCAATTGAATTAATGAATTAACATGAATACAAGATGGAACTAAAACAAACTGGATTATGCATAAATATTATCAAAGACAAGGTTAATTTATTAATTAAATCCACTTAATATTAAAAATATTGTAATAAAGATAATAATTAACAATTCCTCCATAAAGATAAAATCACTTAATTATATATATTATGGCTCTATCCCCTTCCAATACATTAGTTAAAATAGAACCATAGTTCAATGTGCATGACCAACCAAATTTTTGGTTCTTTCTATTATTGGGGAATTATTACAAGAAGTATTGGCTTGAATTTTCTTAGTTCATATAAATGGTGAAATGGAAAATAAGGACTTGGTGTTATTAAGAGGCAAGGGTTGAGGAAATCCAATTTCTAGGTTTCAGGATTTGAGAGTCTACTCAATATATCAAAGAACTATGAATTAATTGATTTTAAATTTAGAAATACAACCCAAAACCATTGAAGTTTCTTGACCAACCAATGTTTGGGGTATGATAAGGGGAACATAGATCCTTTTAACTAGAATATATAAGAAAAAAGATATTATAAAGCTAATAGTGATGTTTATAGGGTTTTGATAAAACAGTGGAATATTAATAAATATAATATTTATTTATTTGTCTTAATTTTATAAGATAATGTACTATAATATTATCATATTATTTGTAGAACCTGCAATTAAAATGACTTCAAACATATATCTTTGATCTATACATTATAATGATAACCTTATAAAAATCAGAAATTTCTAAGAGTGGAAAAGGAGATTGCATGTTATCCAACTCCATGAAGATAAATTATATGTGCTAGAATAAATTATTACCAATGCTCATGGTAATAAGGGTAGTGAGGAAGAGTTGTTTCTCTTTGATAAAATTTTTAATGGTGATATAGTTGTTCAATGATTCATACTATCATCCATCAAAAATGATATTTTGAAGCAATAAAAGGACATGGATGTGTATATAATAACATATCACATTTGGGCTCACTATTAAGTGAAGGCGAAACAAGAAAGATATGAGATCTCCAATTCTCTATTTACAACTATGCTTTGAGGGTCAGCACAAAATGGCTTCATGTATTCAAGATGATTGGATATATTTAATGCTTAAACATTATATGGATTAAATCCCCAAATGAGTTGTGAAATTATATCATATTTTCTTAACTACCAATACCTTCTATAGTTTTATTGCAGATTATAACTTGATAAATAATGAAAATATTGTTCTAGAACATTTACACTAATTCAACAAGTGTACAATGACAAGGGGACTTCCAATCACACGATCCATATAGTAAATAAGAAAAGGAATAACAAGTACAAGGGGCCCAAGACTCATAACATGTCTAATGCTCTTGATCAGCATACTTCCAAGAAGAAGAAGACCTAAAAGCCAGATAAGGAAAAAATGCAGTATGTTTTTCATCAATAATGTAAGTCTAGTGGAAGAAGAACTACACCCATAAACAAGGGGAATATAAATTTTCATTCATTTTAGTGTGTAATATTTCAATATATAAACATTCGGTAATAGATATAACTTTCGATGCTCACATTTTTATCCAAATTAGAAACCATTTATATTCTAAAAAAGTGTATTGGGATACATGGATTTGGGAGCTTCCCATGGTGTGAGGCTGTATTCTCTATCTATTATAGACTGCCACATTTCATTTAGAACCAGAATGATATTGGTTTTAAAATATTTTTATTATATTTCAACTGTTACCAAGAACATTATTTAAGTATCACGACATTATACAGATTGTTTTATTTTCATGTTTGGGGAAAAAATTGTTTCATTAATAAATACAAAACTTGTTATGATATTAAACATTTAAATAATAGTATTGATTTGTTAAATTATAAAAATCATGAATTAGAAATAGATAATAAATCATGTTAACAAGACTCATATAACAGCCAACTATGGTATCACCATCCGGGACATGTAAATGAGAATAATTTGAAAAGGATATATCAAGACAGTTCTTTAGAATATTGTGAGCTAAAACAACATGAAATGTTCCATTCTAATTTACGAGGAAAAATGACAAAACCGTTTTTCTGTGGACAAGGTGAAAGGTCCAAAGAGAATCTTGGATCGATACACACTAATGATTGTGGGTTATTTCTAATAGAAGTTGATGTGGGGATTCATACATCAAAACTTGTAACAATGATTTGAGTAGATAGAGTTATTCCTACTTGATGAGTTATAAGTCTGATTCCTTTGATAAATTCAAATAATTCATGAATATGGTAGAGAATCAACCTCGAATGAAGGTAAATAATCATATATTAGATAAAATTGGTGAATATTGTAACAAAATGTGCATCAACCATTTACAAGAGTTTAGGATTATATATCAACACACTCCACCTTACACACTACAGTGGAATGGTGTTAGTGAATGGGGGAACCATACCTTGTTATTCAAGGAATGGTCTATGATGAATCATATAGATCTTCCATTACCCTTTTGGGGGTATGTATTGTAAAATATGAGATATAAATTTAAATGAGTACCGACTAACGTGGAAAATCGAATTCCCTTCATGTTATAGGATTTAGAGAAGCTCATTTTGTTTTACACATGTTTATGGGGTTAAACAATGTTTATCAACGCCTTATTAGGAAAAAAACTACAACTTAGGGTACAACTTATATAATTATAGGTTAAACTAATGAAACAAATGGATTCTACCTAGATAATTCTTCAGTTAAGAAATTGATCTTCCCCAAACAAGCCATATTTCTTGAGTTGGAGAACATACTCAAAAAATTTAGTTGGAGAAAGATTTCCTTTGACGAAGTTGATTCTCAAGAAAAAAATTATTTGTTACATAAAGTGGTTCCTCGTGTCCTCATGGAATAAGTACTACATGAAACACAAGTAATACATATGATCATAAGAGAGTTAAGAGAACTAGAAAGATATGATTTTCTGGTCACCAAAGATGGTGACTCATTATTGGTTGATAATGATGAACAACTATCATATAAAGTTGGAGTAGACAACTTATAATCTATAAAATGAAAATAATTTATGAGTCGGGAAATGGATTTCATGTATCAAAACCTAGTTTGGGCTCTTGTCAATGCTCAAGTTGATGTAAATCGTGTAGGGTGAAATGGGTATTGAAGAGAAAAATGTACATGGAAAGTAATTTAAGTACCTATAAAGAAAGGCTAGTGTCTAAGGAGTTTAAACGGTGTTAATGAATTGAGTTTGTTGAAACCATTACACCAATTTCCATGTTTAAATACAAGAAAATTATAATTACTACAGAATCTTACAATGACTATGAAATTTGAAAGATTGACATAAAAAATGATTTCCTTAATGGAAACCTTTAGGAAGATATCTAAATGACAAAATAAAAATGTTTTGTGACTCCATGTAAGGACCAAAAGATTTTCAAGTTGTAGATATGCATTTATGGATTGAAGAAAGCATCTAGGTCATATATCATTCTATTCCATAATGCTATAGATGAATATGGTTTCCTTAAGAACAAACATGATCCATCTGTGTGAAAGAGGTTTTCTGAGAATTCATTCACTATCAATAGAGTATATGTTGATGACATATTACATATTAGAAATGAAATTGTAGTCTTAAAATCTTTTCAATACAAGTTTTACAAGTGTTTCTCAAAGAATGACTTAGGTGAAGTAGCCTATATTTCTGGGATCAAGATCATTCGTGATAGATCCAAGTGGATTCATGGATTAAGTCAAAGTACATACATTGACCAGATACTAAATATATTTAGTGTGGAACAATCCATGAAATGATTTGTTATATTGTCATGTGAAATACATATTTCTAAGAAAATGTTTCCTCATACAGATAAAGGGAAAAAGATAATGAGTAATATACCATATGTTTTAGTCATCAGATTAATCATGTATTTCATGTTATGTACGATACTTGAAATTTCCTATTCATTGATCACGGTAAGAAGATATCAAAAAGATCTAGGATAAAAAAATTTGGTCTATTATTAAGACTATCATCATGTATCTAAGAATAAATAAGGATATGTTCATCACATTTGGAGAAGACAATGAGATTTTAATTAGGGATTATACTAATGTTATTTATCGAACATATAAGATCAATATGAGGTCACATTTAGGATATGTTTTTCATCTTGATGGAGGAGTTGTGTGATGGAAGGGTTGTCGATAATTCTATATTGGATTATGAGTATATAGATGCTTCTGATTCATCAAAATAAGCTGTTTAGATACAAAAATATTTTTAGGAGCTTGATGTGTTTCCTTGAATTAAATATAATATCACATTTTATTGTGATAATACTACAGTGGCAGCTTCTGCAAAAGATCCAAGGACACAACATTGGACAACATATATAATCTGGAAGTATGAAAAATTGAAATATTTTTCGTAGAGGTGTGAAGTTGCAGTAGTAAGAGTTCCCATAAAATATAATTTGGTGGACCCTTTGCCTAAAGGCTTATCTCATCAGAAACATGAGTATCATGTGAGAGATATCACCCTAAGGTTGTTAGAAAATTGATCCATTACATGTGGGAGTCTTTTGGAGATGGTTCCCTAGAAAAAAATTATATTTATTTTATAATAACTCGTATTCATCATCTGGAATAATAATAAAATCCTTATCACATCATTGCTATTATTCAACATAACATAGTATGTGAAAATGTCCAAATAGTAGTTGTTGCACTGAAAGGTCATAAAAATTCCCCACTATAATGGGACCCAAGAAGATCAAAAATTGTATTCTAAAATATTTGTTCTATATCCGAATTAATTCACATGAGAGACATAAATAATACAATATATTAGGGTAGAGACTCATTGGAATTTTAGGCACCTTCTCCCGGTGTATGCCTTTTATAATATCCCATGTCGGATATTATAAGAATGCGACCCACCAATAGGAAATATATATTTACATCTTTCATTGGATGTTATTATATGAGGATGTGTATATTTATCCTTATGATTTAAGATTATTATTAATTAATATTATATGTTTCACACATTTATGTATTGAGGAAAATCATGAAGACATATGCTCTTGAAGAGGTGGGATATATTGGTTGCATCATGAGTGATATTGCATTAATAAATAATGCATGAAATGATTTTTCAATTATATTCTTTAAAATCTGTGGATATCTTAGCACATTATATGGAAGTGATATAGCGTAGAGACCTGAAGCTTAACGTACATGGAAATTACATTACTTTTCTGGAATACTTAGTACATAACAAAAACTCACACACAAGGACCGTAATAGTTTAGTGTCTTTGGAAACTCGGAATATAATCTTCTAATCGTGGTGAATGATCTTCAACATCTCTCATAAAGATCTTCAACATCTCTCATAAAGATCTTCCTTTTTTTAACGTAAAACTTTTCTTTATATATTGGGCTAAAGAAAAAATAAAAGGGTGTGCTCAAATGCTCAGTAAGGGTAACCAAAAGAAATATCAATAATATCATATTCATAAGAACATAACATTTTGGAAATCATAACCTGAAAAAGAGATCATAATATCATAACATGGGATAAATCATAGTAGTGAAATGTAATCCCAATAATCATAACTTAAAACATGAAACTTTTTGACATACACACATAATCATAGATAATCATTTCTTATTAGTCAAGACTCATTGCCAAGACTATCTTAGTGGACAAAGTCCATTTCTGAACCGAGTTCATTCCTCGTTTCAGTCCTGTTTCACTGAACCAGTTTAACCTGCTGTTCCAGCCATGTTTATCTCATGAGATATAAAATCTTTACCCAATGCATTGGAGGGAGATATAGGTCCCACCCATCTCATAATGATACCATTCATATGTGTGCCACAAAATCATAAATCATACATCATTGCATAACCCATGTAATAAAAATGGGATTCTTAAACAACATGACATCATAAAACAATTCATATAAGATAAATTAATTCATAAAAATAATTCCATCACAACATAATCAAATCAATGTAATACTAGGGATAGAAAGATAACCCTATATTATCTTAGATGGAAAATAATTTTGATAAAACACTTGAACTCCATTCTTGAGGAAAATATCCTTTCTACTTCAGAAACATTTTCTTTTCTTAACATGTCATAAAATTTTAAACTAAAAGAAGTTGATGAAAAAAATTTACAGGACTATTTTTTGAAATAATTTTTTAAAAATCGATTCATGCCGTATAAGATAACAAAACATTCTTCTCGTACTTATCTCGGAAAAGTCAAAAAGTACCTCGTATGAAAAACGATAAAAGATTCCTTTCATATCATTTAATAAAAACTCACCGAAGGGTAAAATTGGACTTAAAAAATTTTATAAGGATATAAATATAACATATTGAGGAAACATGGATGTGGATGATAAATATTCCCAAGTAAATTCTGAATTATAAACAATCTCGGAATAAAACGAGATTGCGAGATTTTCCGTTACCTTAGGTCTGATTTGCTTCGTAAGTGTCTGATCCTCTTGTATAATGATTTAAATAATGTCATTGACTTATTCCAGAATCATACTCATTGTTATGATATCATATATGGTTAACTAATGACTTTATATTACCCGTTATTTTGTAAATTCCATGTTAAAGAGCGTTTTGGGTAAAATCGTTTCATTTGTCGTCCGTGTTTTGACTTGTAATTATTCATATGATTACTTAGATCATGATTACATAATATCAGAATATAAAACATGATTTATATATAATATATATTCAGAATATACATATATATAATAGATCAGTAAACAGAAAGAAATACACCGTTCATGGAGACGGTAGGCCGTACGTACGCATGAACGATGTTTTCGTTTCCTTATTGAGTTGAAAGGAATTAAGTAGATGACATACATATATATAAACATAAATCCAATATCATTAATATGTAATATATTTCATTATTACTTATTATATATAATTTATAATCATTCATTAATGGTTAACGTGGAGAATGAATCTCATCGCGTCGTGGAGACGGTAGTCCGTACATACGCACGAGCGATGATATCGTTCTCATGATCGTGGAATTGTATTGGAGTGTATGTATACTATTTAGAATCAATATAAACTTACAATAATCATATATAGTTATTATTTACACCATTAAACCCATCCAAGTATGGTGGTGGTGGAAAATAGATTACACCATGGCGTGGAGACGGTATTCCGTGCGTACGCACGCACGGTGATTTTGTTTTCCATAGGATGGATAGATGGTGAAATAGGGTTGTTTAATAATTATAATAAAATATAAGTATATGGTTGATACTGATGTTATTAATTCATAATGAAACAACCTATGAAGAATAAGCGGAAGAAGAAATAAAGTTGAAAGAATCGGTAACAGGCATTACCTCTTCATTGAAGAGCCTCTTTGAGTCCTCCTCTTAGGGAACTAAAATTTGTCTTTGAAGAATACCAAGACCACTAAGAAGTTACTAGGTAAGTGGATAAGAGAATTAGTCAGGTGTTGGCCGGGCTTGGAGGCTCAAAATGGTGTGAGGAAGAGAGGGAGGAGGTTCCCTTTTATAAGGGAGGTGAGGGGAACCTTTGGAATAACTAAAAATATTATTTTATTATAAAGAAAAATTAGGTTTTAAATAGCTCCAAATTGATTTATTTTGAATATAAGGTGGGTATGGGTCGATATAATCTCATCCAATAGAATTTAGACATGTTTAGGTTCCTATTTTAACCTTATCATTTAGATTTAACATTTAGTTGGATAATTTTACTTTTACCGTGTCTTTTTGTGTTCTTACATTATAAGGTTAATAAAATTACTATAACAAGACAAAAGAACCCCAAGTTGTTTATTATTAATATATATAACCTTATATAAGTCATTTGGACAAACCATAGATTTTTAAGAATAAAATAACAAATAATAATATAATATTTGTTTTAAAAACTATTTTATGTCAATTTTGACACTATTTAGTAATTGATTTTTGTGAAAATTATAACAGAATGATTAATTAGAAAAATGTTAATTAAATCTATACTAACATGTTATATTAAAATATAAAATTATTGGAATTCATAAAAAGTCTCATATTATATTTATTTGGGTATTTATAACATCAATTATGTCAATATTTCATTAATAAGATAATTACTGCATCATCGATGTGACATTAATAAATTAAGTAATTTAATGTCTAAAATTTACAAATAAAATACCATTATGTATGAAATCTTTTTATCTTTCTAATGAATATTTATAGTAGAATTTATCTTATGTATAACCCTATATCAAAAATTATCTACTTATTAAACATTGATATTAACTATTTTAACCATTCTTTAAATAAATTAATAATACAAGTCCTAATCTAATCCAAGTGGTCCTAAATGGTCATATTTTATTCCTAAGGTTGTTTTTGGTCGAATTACACTTATCCAATAGAATTAGGACATGTGTTAGGGTAATAATAATATCATTTTTACCGTTAACTACCATTTTTACTTTTAACCGTAGGAAAAAAGAAAAAAGTTACTATTCACCAAAAATTATTTTCATCTCATTGAACCACATTTTAGTCCTTTATATTAATCGTGTCTCTCAGATTTTTGAAATTCTACTCACAGAAGTGGTAAAATTATGTTTTATGAAAAATTCAGTTTTTTTAACAACCACTTAGTGGTTTCACTATTCATCAAAAAATGAAAGTTTCCTGAAAAATAACAAAAATTAGGCCTAAGATATATTTGATATTATGAATTCAAAAATGATGTTTATTTTACCAAATTAAAAACATATCAGTTACATTAACTAATTTAAAAATTAATTCCCGTCGTCAAAACAAATAGCGTGTTTTTAATGATTAATAACTATCAAAAGATTGACACTTGTTTCTGTCTGGTTTAAATGTGAAATTACATCCAATGAACAACATTGTATTAAATTGTAAAAATATATTCTAAATATGCTTTAAAACCACTCAAATTAATTATTTGTCACTATTAATTATTTTGATTAAAAAAGTAGTTTTTAATTAAAATTTAGTAATTTGCACTATTCATCAGAATATGAAAGTTATCCAAAAAGTACCAAAATTTCACCCTAAGCTAATTTCGATATTCTGAATCCAAAAATGATGTCCAATTTAAAAAATAAAATTTACAAAATTTCAAAAAGTGGTTTTTACTATTCATACTGGCTAATTTTAATAATATTTTAAAAGCATATCGTTGTTTAGTGAAACTCAGTATTGCGTACTACACACGCTGTCGAGGAAGGTCGTGATTGCGTGTAAGCAAGGCAATTCAAAGATGCGTGTTGTGGAAGTTCCTTTTGGTGTAGCGTACAACACAAGACATTAATGAAACTAAAAAGAAGATTTTTCATAAAATCTCGGGGTGTTACATTCTACCCCCCTTAAAATGAACTTCGCCCTCGAAATTCGTCGGGGTTATAAATGGTTTACTACCCAAAAGTTTCTTTGATATGAACCCACATAGTAAAAAGGAATACCAAAAACAATCTCTAAAAAAAGTATGAAACGTAATGGTTACCCAAATAAACTAATCACTGGGTTTCCACATAGGTGAATATATGGATATGGAAGAGAAATCTAACCATCATGTTCTGATGGAGAGTGGTAGAGAACATGGCTATGGAAAAGCCAGCAATCACAAAGCCATAAATTTGTGACGATCTAAGGTAAAATCTGATTCATCAGATATAAGAGCACTAGGACAACATTTTTGGTTTTCAAGATCATTTCCCTAAAGTTGATGAAATTGGAATTAGAAGAAATAATTTCGTGATTTTGGTATAGTCTCACCGTTGGTCGTTCTTTGGAAAATTTACACTTCATATCTTAAAGAAATGAATTTGAATTTGTCATTCGTGATGTGTTAGCAGATCATGTGATAGAATGATGGGTCTTTCCATCTGTCTCAAACAAAAGAATAGAAAAGTTATCTAAAAAATACACTAGTCCAACTATAGTGAGATTAATCATATATGGCTCCTAAAATAGACATAAACATCATATATCATACTGCTTAATATAATAAAACTAGTTTCAACTAAACATGGACTTCTTGTAGGCTAGTGGTAGGCGATAAATGCCAGCCTCACTTCGGTTGTGGGTTCGATTCCCAAAGCTTTGTCCGACGCGATGGGTTGTCGCCCATCCTGCAGGTTGTCCTTTTTCTAAAACTACATTACTATAACATCCCATAAATAATATCAAAAAAGGTTCTATCCTTAAAAAATACTAACTTATGTCCAACATATTCCATTCCAATCTTTAGGCTTATCCATAATATTGCAGTCCATTGTCATATTATAGTGAAAACAATTACCAGAGATTTCATATAACAAGCATGCTAATACCATCGTTGATCCCCATATATCATAAGATATTTCTTGTTGGTCACATTCCAAATGTTCGAAGGCCTTAATCATGTATTCTCTTGAAAAAATGAATACCCATTGAACCTTAGTGAAAACATGAGTGCTGTCAAAAGTTAACTCTTTCCACATACCAAAACCCCAAAATTCTATATACACAAACCATGATATAACTATTTACTTATATCAGTTATGATCTCATGAATACTATCAAACATTTAATTTTCTCCTTATCCCTTCATTATGCGCATATCATCTACTTTCCAAAAATATCTGAATAACCTTTCATGGTTACTAGTACCATTCATCATACACTTTCAAAACATAAGGAAAGACAATATTGTAACAATCCTTAGATGTATCTTTATTCCATAGTACCATGAGATTACTTATACAAAATTACACTTGATAAACATGTAATCATTCAACTACCTTCTTAAACTATTGATCGAGCTTCAAAAATTATTTCAACTGACATATCATTTGTAATCTCATCATCATCATCAACATAAATACTACCCATACGACCATACTGATTCTCTTCATGAGACTTTCCCATAAGGAATTGGTTTGCATAATGCCTGTACATTCCACATTTAAAACATTTAACAATTGTTGATGTCGTAGAAATACCATTATCCCAATCCCTGGTGTTAACTGAACCTTTTTCTTTTCACTTACTAGCTTTGTGTCCTTCTTTTCCACACCCAAATAATCTTCCAGTTCCTTTGAAACATTCTCCTTAATGCCTCTTCCCACATGATTTACATAGGGGAAATTTAACTTTCTTTCCTATATGATCATCATGAAACTCCATCATTCTCTTATTATCCGAGTCTGGAAACTTACCAAATTTGAGTTTATTGATCGTATTATGAGATTGGTGATTTGGCATAATAATGTGGTTTGGACTTCCAAATCCCATTTCATTTGGTTTCTCATGAAGAATATCATTCCATTGTCCATCATATCCTCCATTATCGGGAATCATCTTGTTTCTAGCCATTTTCTAAAACCAAAAAAGAATAGTGTGAGAGGAAAAAATGATGCTAGAGAAAACAATATAATAAAGGGGGAGTACCTTCAATATCTAACATCTTGGGTTACCGTAATTCTAGTACTATAACCTATACTTATAAATAACCTTAGGGACATCATAGACATACCTTAGAAATATCTCAAGAGATCTCACTAAAGTTCTCGCATCCTAGTTTCCAAAGGTTGACTAAACCTTTCCTCTAATACCAACTGTAGAGACCTGAAGCTTAACATACATGGACATTACATTACTTTTGCAGAATACTTAGTACATAACAAAAACAAACACACAAGGACCATAATAGTTTAGGGTCTTTGGAAACTCGGAATATAATCTTCTAATCATGGTGAAATATCTTCAACATCTCCCATAATGGTCTTCCTTTTTTAACCTAAAACCTTTCTTTATATCCTAGGGAAAAGAAAACATAAAATGGTGAGCTCAAACGCTCAGTAAGGGTAAACAAAAGAAATATCAATCATATCATATTCATAAAAACATAACATTTTGGAAATCATAACCTGAAAAAGAGATCATAATATCATAACAAGGGATAAATCATAGTAGTGAAATGTAATCCCAATAATCATAAATTAAAACATGAAACTTTGTGGCATACACACATAATCATAGATAATCATTTCTTATTAGTCAAGACTCATTTCCAAGACTATCTTAGTGGAAAAAGTCCATTTTTGAACCGAGTTCATTCCTCGTTTCAGTCCTATTTCACTGAACCGGTTTAACCTGCAGTTCCAGCCATGTCTATCTCATGAGTTATAAAATCTTTACCCAATGCATTGTAGGGAGATATAGGTCCCACCCATCTCATAATGATACCATTCATATGTGTGCCACAAAATCACAAATCATACATCATTGCAAAACCCATGTAATAAAAATGGGATTCTTAAACAACATGACATCATAAAAAAATTCATATAAGATAAAGGAATTGATAAAAATTATTCCATCACAACATAATCAAATCAATGTAATAATAGGGATAGAAACAGAACCCTATATTATCTTATATGGAAAATAATTTTGATAAAACACTTGAACTCCATTCTTGTGGAAAGTATCCTTTCTACTTCAAAAACATTTTCCTTTCTAAACATGTCATACAATTTTAATCTAAAAGAATATGATGAAATATTTTAAAGGTTTATTTTTGGAAATAATGTTTTAAAAATCCATTCATTCCGTATAAGTTAAAAACATTCTTCTCGTACTTATGTCGGAAAAGTCAGAAAGTACCTCGTACGAAAAATAACAAAAGATTCCTTTCATATATTTTACTAAAAACTCACCGAAGGGTAAAATTGGATTTAGAAAATTGTATAAGGATATAAATATAACATATTTAGGAAACATGGATGTGGATGATAAATATTCCCCAGTAAATTCTGAAGTATAAACAATCTCGAATAAAAATGAGATTGTGAGATTTTCCCTAACCTTAGGTCCGATTTGCTTCATAAGGGTCTGATCCTCCTGTATAATGATTTAAATAATGTCATTGACTTATTCCAGAATCATATGCATTTTTATGATAACAAATATGGTTCACTTATGAATTTATATTACCTGTTCTTTTGTAAATTCAATTTTAAAAAGCGTGTTGGGTAAAATCGTTTCAACTGTCGTCCGTGTTTTAACTTGTAATTATTCATATGATCACATAGATCATGATTACTTAATTCCAGAATATAAAAAATGATTTATATATAATATATATTCCAAATATACATATATATAATAGATCATAAATGGAAATAAATACACCGTTCATGGAGACGGTAGGCCGTACGTACACATGAACGCTGTTTTTGTTTCCTTATTGAGTTGAAAGGTATTAATTATATGAAATACATATATATACACATAAATCCAGTATCATTATTATGTCATATATTTCATGATACTTATTATATATACTTTATAATCATTCATGACTGGTTAACGTGGAGAATGAATCTCATCGCGTTGTGGAGACGGTAGTCCGTACGTACGCACGATCGATGATATCATTCTCATGATCATGGAATTGTATTGGAGTGTATGTATACTATTTCAGAATCAATATCACGTTACAGTAATCATGTATAGTTATTATTTACACCATTATACCCTTCCAAGTAAGGTGGTGGTGGAAAATAGATTACACCACGGCGTTGAGACTGTATTCCGTACGTACGCACGCGCGATGATTTGATTTTCCGTAGGATGGATAGATGGTGAAATAGGGTTTTTTAATAATTATAATAAAATATAAATATATGAGTGATACTGATGTTATTACTTAATAATGAAACAACTTAAGAAGAAGAAGTGGAAGAATAAATGAAGTTGAAAGAATCAGTAACAGACATTACCTATTCTTTGAAGCGCCTCTTTGAGTCCACCTCTTAGGGAACTAAAATTGGTCTTTGAAGAAGACCAGGACCATTAGGATGTTTCTAGGGAAGTGGAGAAGAGAATTTGGAAGGGTTTTTCCGAGCTTGAAGGCTCAAAATGGTGTGAGGAAGAGAGGGAGGAGGTGCCCTTTTATAACGGAGGAGAGGGGCACCTTTGGAATAACTAAAAATATTATTTTATTATAAAGCCAAATTCGGTTTTAAATAGCTCCAAATTGATTTATTTCGAATCTAAGGTGGGTATGGGTCGAAAGCCTCTCATCCAATAGAATGTAGACAAGTTTAGGTTCCTATTTTAACCTTATCATTTAAATTTACCATTAAGTTAGATAATTTTACTTTTACCGTGTCTTTTTGTGTTCTTATACTATATGGATAATAAACTTACTATAAAAATCCAAACAAACCCCAAGTTGTTTATTATTAATATATATATCCTTATCTAAGTCATTTGGCCGAGCCTTAGATTTTTAGGAATAAAATAACAATTAATAATATTATATTTGTTTTAAAAACTATTTTATGTCAATTTTAAAACTATTTAGTCATTGATTTTTGTTAAACTCATAACAGAATGATTAATTAAAAAAAAGTTAATTAAATCAATACTAACATGTCATATTAACCTAGAAAATTATTTTAATTCATAAAAAGTATTAAATTACATTTATTTGGGTATTTATAACATCAATTATGTCAATATTTCATTAATAAGATAATTACTGCATCATCATTGTGTCATAAATAAATTAAATAATTTAATGTCTAAAATTTAAAATTAAAATACTATTATGTATGAAATCTTTTTATCTTTATAATGAATACTTTTAGTTGAATTTATATTATGTATAATCCTATATTAAAAATTATCTACTTATTAAACATTGACATTAACTATTTTAACCCTTCTTTAAATAAATTAATAATAAATGTCCTAATCTAATACAAGTGGTCCTAAATGGTCATATTTTATTCATAAGGTTTTTTTTGGTCGAATTAAACTTATCCAATAGAATTAGAACATGTGTTAGGGTAATAATAATATCATTTTTACCCTTAACTACCCTATTTACTTTTAACTGTGGTAAAAAAAAAGTAAACAGTTACTATTCACCAAAAATTATTTTCATCTAATTGAACCACATTTTAGACCTTGATATTAACCGTGACTCTCGGATTTTCGAAATTCTATTCACAGAAGTGGTAAAATTATGTTTTATGAAAAATTCAGTTTTTTTAACTACTATTTAGTGGTTTCACTATTCATCAAAAAATGAAAGTTTCCAGAAAAATACCAAAAATTAGGCCTAACCTATATTTGATATTATTAATTCAAAAATGATGTTTATTTTACCAAATTGAAAACATATCAATTACATTAACTAATTTAAATATTAATTCCTGTCGTCAAAACAAATAGCGTGTTTTTAAAGGATAATAACTATCAAAAGATTGACACTTGGTTATGTCTGGTTTAAATGTGAAATTACATCCAATGAACAACATTGTATTAAATTGTAAAAATATATTCTAAATATACTTTAAAACCACTCAAATTAATAATTTATCACTATTAATCATTTCTATTAAAAAAGTTGTTTTTAATTAAAATTTAGTAATTTTCACTATTCATCAGAATATGAAAGTTATCCGAAAAATACCAAAATTTCACCCTAAGATAATTTCGATCTTCCAAATCCAAAAATAAAGCCCAATTTGAAAAATAAAACTTTCAAAATTTCAAAAGGTGGTTATTACTATTCATAACGGCTAGTTTTAATAATATTTTAATAGCATATCGTTGTTTAGTGAAACTCGGTATTGCGTACTTCACACGCTCTCGAGGAAGGTCGTGATTACGTGTAATGCAAGGCAATTCAAGGATGCGGGTTGTGCATGTTCCTTTTGGTGTAGCGTACAACACAAGACATTAATGAAATTAAAAAGAATATTTTTCATAAAATCTCGGGGTGTTACATATAGCCTAATTAAATCAATTTCCTTGGTGTTCTATATGAAATTTTGCTTTCAATAAATTCAATGAAAGTTAAATCGAACATATAGGATGATGGGACCAACATTCAACCTACTTGATTTGATATATCATGATAAAAGGGATTATATTACATAGTTAGCTTCCATATAAGGTATGATGTAATATCATAATTATGTTATTTTACTATGGGTGATTAGGAATGTTTCTAGATGCTAACACTGCTGGAAATTGGACCTATCCCGACGGTTTTGGAAAACCGTGGGTATAGCTCAATTTTCAAGACCTATACCCACGGTTTTGAAAAACCGTAGGTATAGGGCAGTCTATCCCCACGGTTTTCCAAAACCTTGGGGATAGTTACTGAAAATTCACCTATACCCACGGTTTTGGGGAAAACCCTGGGGATAGGTCTGGGATAAAATACTTATACCCAAGGTTATGAAAAACTGTGGGTAAAGGTTTCCCGTGTGTGTGCGGGAAATTTTTTTGCCGCAGGGAGGAAATTTTTTTTGGCAGGAGTCCTATACCCACGGTTCATCCCTCTATACCCACGGTTTATTTAACTATATTTAACTATATATATATATATATATAAAAGCGGTGTTGGGGTAGTGGTTAGGTTCTTCGTCTGTAGCGGAGAGGTTGCGGTTCGAAACCCGCCGACCGCATTATTTTAGGACCTATACCAACGGTTTTGAAACCGTGGAGAAATGACTTTGACACCGTGGCAATGGGGTATGTTTCGTTGACACGGTGGCACAACACATATACCCACAGTTTTGGAAAACCGTGGGTATAGGTTGAGGACCTATATCGACGCCGTTCCATCCCACGGTTCCCAAAACCGTGGGTATAGACTATCCCCACTGTTTTGGGGGCTATACCCCCGGTTATGAACCATGGGTATAGGATGATTTTCCAGTAGTGCAACCTTGTGGTATAGGCTTCTATTCTAAATCACATTGAAAAATGGTCCTAGAGTTTCATACACTAAGTGTATCCAGAATCTTAGATAAATAATATATTATTATTTATTATTTAAAAAGTCAAATAAAAATTATACCACAATGTGGTTCAATAATTATTTATGTTCAATTTTTTGTATATATTATGTCACCAGTTATTCAAGAGAGTATTATGTGGGAAAAAATATTTAAAAATTATTTAATTTCTATTTTGTAAATATAAGGTTTATTTATTTGTTGGAAAATAATGCAGGAATATTTATTTATTAAATAAATAATAATTACCAAAGACCTAATAAATATTTTCACTAGTAGAAAAACTGTTTTTTATAATGTATTTTTCTTGTCAGTTATTTATAACTGAAATGAAAATCTGTACATATTACTTTTTCACATTTCTTATATAAAAACTGACATTAAAAAATCAGTTTTTACGTTGATTTTTTTTATCAAAACTGACATGAAAATGTGAATATTCTCTACTCATTCACATAGGTTTTATAATTTAACCGACCTGAAATATTGGGGCTTTACATCAGTTATTGTATAGCTGATGTATAAATGCTTGACTATTCATTTTTCACATCGGTTATAATATAACTGACGTAAATAAACATTTAATATTTTATATATCGTTCGAGGGTTTCATTATGAACTCTACCTATTTCACGAAGGACCTATTGTCTATCTCTCATTGAAGCCCAAATAATCTGGTTCCATCAATTCGGTGGTTGAAATCTCACATTTGGATCTAAACCCAACCATTGGGATTCATCGGCCTCGGTTTACACATCTGAAGTAAGCCTCAAACTATTTCATTTCCCTATTTTTGGTCATTCTTTGCCAACATAAATATTACTAAATATTGTTCAATGAGGGGTTCATTATTATCTCATTTCCATATTCATACATTTGGTTTTTTCATATTCATTGTTTCCCATTCAGATATAGATCTCATAGTCTTTAATTTCCTCACTTGAAGGTTTGAATATATTTTATATTATGTTAATTAGTTTTTTCATGATTTTAATATTGAATTCGATGTAAATTTTTTATGTTATTCATATGTTTTTATTTCAATTTTTTTGTGTCTGATTTAAAATATGTTATATAAAAAACAATGATTTTCATTTCTTTGGTGATTCAACATATTAGTATAGGGTACAAGTAAAACCTTCAAATATACAGGGGATTATTTAATTATTGGGGAAAACACACCTTGTAGTGAGTTAGTTCATAGGGTATAAATATTTATTATTAGTGATTCATGTCATATTTCTATTATTTTGCACCATAGTTGATATATTTTTACTATAATTATCTGGAAATTGCATAAAAATATTATTTCTAAGAATTGATTTAGTACTTAAATGATGTATTAATAAGTCTATCAATTATTTTTTTTCCAAAAAATCGAATCTATTCTATTGAATTATAAGATACCTAAAATATTATATTTATTTATTTAAAGTGTTGAACTTATGGATGATAAATGAATATGGAAATGTTATGGTATATTCGAAATGCATAAGTCATAATAAAATTTATGAAAACTTTTCAATGAAGGGGTAAAACATTATGAATGGTATAATAGGAGGATGAGATTTCTAATATTTGAAAAAGTATTGGGATGAAAAATATTTCCTAGTAGTTCATATAAAATAGTCACTTAGATTAAGGAATATTTATTCTTGGAACATTTTCATTTTAAATAAAACCAAACTCTCAAGTGGATTTTTCTAATAAATTATATTTATTATGATTCTTTGTTTGATAACAATATGGATTTAAAAACATACATACCTTATATCCATTAATTGGTTTCACTAACCCATCTTCTTATTCCATACAGACATCTTCACTATTTTTTCTATTAAATAATGTTGTCGTGACAACATACAACCAAATATAATGATAATAGAAGGTGCTACGACATGTAGAATTTGAAATAACTTTAGCTTTGATATTGGGGTGATAAAAATTATATTTTAAATTATCGTTCTGTTTTTTTCAGTTGATTTATTAAATTATAAGAAAGTATCATTATAAGCTAGTAATATTATAAGAAAGTCAAATGTGGTGGCTATTTTTTTGTTCGGCACCTTGTTGGAAAAAGTTAGTGTCGAATTCTTAGTGCATTCCATACATGAATGGGACTGTATATTATAAGTCTTATATTATAATTTTTTAATAAGTTCTTGGTTTTATTTAATGTGAATTTTTTTTAATCTAAGACTCATTCTATGTATATATTATATTTTTAATTACAATATAGAATAAATTACTTATTTTCATTAATAATCACCAATGAATTAGTTTCTCTCATTCTATATTTTGTTTAAGTATATGTTTTTATTGATATCATTTTACATATTTTTTAATATTTTCATAAGGTTATATTAATTTATTTTTACTTGAGACATTTTTTAAAGAATCAGTATTTAAAATACATCTTCATGAATGAAGTTTCTCATTAAAATTTTCTATTAATCTTAAAATATTTCCATTCTTGATTTTCTGTATTATTTTATGTCATTTCTAATATCAATATTTTGTATTTTATTACCTTTGTTTTTTTGTTTTTTATTTTTGATATTTGTGATTGATAATGAATCATGTTTTCATTAATGAACATATAATATGTAATGAATACAAGGAAGGTTTCAATACTTTTTTGGAATTTTCTAAATGAAATGTTCCAAAAAACGACTGTTTTTCACTTGAGTGAAATGTTTAAATTTGATGAAGTTGAAAAGGCGAGAGATCAAATTTCATTAAATATTTCAAGGTTTTAATTCGAGCTAAAACCCTTGTATTTGGAATGGTGAAACTAGGAAGAACTTATGAACTATTGATGATGGTGATTTGAAAGATGAATAATATGATAAACTAATTAAAATGATTCATGATATTGATGTAAAGATAATTCCAAGTAAAATGAAAATTGAGTTTTTATATTATTATTCCTAAAAACCATTATATCCTTGTTGTATGGAATATAGTGTTTTATCAATGGTGTTATGATTTATAAACATAAAGTAAAAACATGGATGGAGTGATTATAATTTTATATAACTACTAGAATTTTTGAATGAAATTATTCCTAAAGAAAATGATCTTCCATATTCACATTATAAGGTAAAGAATATATTATTACTAATTGGATTCGGTTACAATAAAATACATTCCTTCCAAAATGACTATGTGATATATAAGAAAGTATAAGATTTTTTCCATAGTGTCCTTAATGTAGGAAATCATGGTATAAACTGAATATAAAATCATTGAATGATTCAGATGTTTCAGAGACCCTTGCCAAATAATTTTGGTATCTTCCTATAATTCCACAATTGATAAATTTATTTTCTAATTCACATGGTGAAAAAATGATAATATTGCTTGATAATGAGTGGATATGTGATGGAAATATATATAATCCAACTAATTTTCCACTGGGGAAGAACATTGATCACAACATTCTTATATTTTGAAATGATGTTAGAAATCTCAGACATGGACTGTACACAGATGGACTCAATCCATATGGAATCCTTAGTAGCTGACATAGTTCATGAATTGATTTATTGGAAATTTTGGGCCCTGTAACAGTACTATAGTAGTACTGTAGCACTACTATAGCTGTTACTATAGTGGGAACTACTGAAGGTACTGTTTGGCACTGTATAGGCTAGTATTATTCCCTTGTTTAGGTCTTTAGGCTACCTCAAGGACTTCGGGCCACCTCAAGGACTTCAGACCACCATTAAGTGCAGATGAAAACCTGACAACCAATAAGGAACAAGCTAAAGAATGAGGATGAGCAAGGACCTTTAACCATAGCAGAAGCTAAATGGATTTCAAGGATGAGAGGGTATTCCACCTTCCATTGTGACAAGTCTGTCCATGCAAGGGAAAGCCTAGTTGAACAACGATACAAATGTAGAGAGATGATATCATGATGAAAATGTTGGGGAGGAGCAATTCTATGTAGTTAGTCTGGGTTTGATGTAATGTTTGAAGTCTATGAGAAATGAATTCCACAAAGGCCTATGATCCATATAATACTTACACCAATGGGCCTTGTAAGGGTTCCACCTCTCCCCTTGAAAGGTGGATTATCAAGAATCTATAAAAAAAGTAAGGCCTTTAGGCGATTGGATGTATTTTGAGTTTGATGATCAGTAGACCAAAATAGGAAACAATTGATATTGACCTTTTCTTTTCACCATTAATTGATGATTTGAAACTGTTATGGGAGAAAGGTATAAGGGTGAATGATTAATATAAATTGGAATATTTTCAACTTCATGAAATGATTATGTTAACTATAAATAATTTCCTAGTATATAGAAATATTCATGGATATACTATTATGGGGTATAATGCTTTTCCAAATTCTGAACACCAGACTTTATATTGTGAACTGCATCATAGGATAAAAACAATATACATGGGTCATTGAATGTTTTTTTGATGGATCACTCTTATAAAAGATTGAAAAAATATTTCAATGGATCACATGCATTTGATATTTCTCTAAAAAATTTATCCACTGATCAATATTTTTAGAGGGTGAAAAACTTTTATTTGACATTTATAACGACAAATAAATCTAGTAATGATAGAAAAATTTGTATGAAAAATTAAATTTTTTTGAGCTACCATATTGAACAAATCATGATGTAAAACATAACATTGATGTAATAAACATAGAGAAGAATATATATGAAAGTTTTATTGGAACATTGTTAGATATTAAAGGAAAGACTAAAGATGGGTGGAACGAAATAATGGATTTACTCTCATTGGGAATACGTTTGGAGTTGGCTCCCACTCCTCATGGAAGGAGAACATTCCTTCCCATGACTTGTCATACCTTACCCAAGAGAGAGAAAACAAGATTTTTTCAATGTCTTAACGATATCAATGTTCCACATGGTTATTCATAAAATGTAAAAAAGTTTGTGTCTATAAAGTATTTAAAGTTGACATGTATAAAATATCACGATCGTCACATCATGATGCGACAACTCTTAAGAGTTTCATTGCATAGAATAATATCCACCTGTTTCAGAATGACTATCATGAAGGTCTGTTATTATTTTTTAAATAAAATTTATATAAGATTATTTATTTTAATTCATTGACCATTTTGGAGAATGAAGTGGTTACTATAATTTTTCAATTATAAATGTATTTTCCTCCATATTGTTTTGATATCCTAGTGAATTTAATGGTTCATTTGTTGCAAGAAATAATGATTTTTGTACCTATATATCTACATTGGATGTATAATTTTGAAATTTATATGAATAAATTGAAGTTTTATGTTAAGAAACCATATATACCATAAGAATCCATTATTGAGATGTATTTTCCTAAGGAAGTTATATAGTTTTGTACATGTTATTTGTCTGATGTGGAGCACATCATTTTGCATACTTCTCTCTATGAATTAGTTTATTTTAGGTGAAAATTGATTTGTGGAATTAAAGTGAAATCTTCGACAGGTGAACAAATAATGAAGATATATTTATAAATATTGAAGAATATAGCTGATGCTCTGATATATTTAACATTTCATATGAATGAGTTGAAATAAAGTTATCTAAAGAAGCAAGATATATGGATTTTTAATGAGAATAATAGAACATTTTTGCATGGTTTAAAGATACTATGAAACTAGATGCATCAGAAACATTGAAATGGGTTGTGGGTGGTCCATGTTTAAATTTGATATCATGGTCGGGGTATTACATTAATGGCTATAATTTTCATATGAAAGATCAAGAAAACAAAAGTGCAGTTCAACATAGTAGTGTGTCGTTGTTCGCAGAAGAAATGCATTTTTCCAGAGCCAGAGACAAAAACACAATCTTCACATCAACCACATATTATGGAGTCATTGATGAAATATGGGATATCTATTACATTAAATCTTAATTTCTAGTTTTTATGTGAAAATGGTTTATCGGTAGCTATAGTGCCCGACAATATGAATTAGGAATGACACTGGTTAATCAGAATAATTTTTATTACAAAAAATGTTTCTTTAATCCCAAAAAAACATGAAAAGAAAATTTTTCATGTTATTGATTAATTTGATATGAAGTGGGATATTATTTTAGAAGAAAAAAAAATATATTAGTGATAATAAACTTGAGGAAGATGCTTATTTTTGTGAGAACCCGACATTCATTGAACGAGTAACAAATAATATTGATGAACACGTCGAAGACATGGTTTATTACATATAGAACGATCATGAAGGAAGAATTTAGGAAAATAATCATTAGTATATTCCAAATATTATAGCTAACCTATGTTTAATTATGGTTAACTTTTTTAAATTTCATAATTTAGTTTTTTAAATTTTATATTCATTATTAGAAAACATATTGTTACTAATTAGTTAAATTTTTTTTTTAATAGTTTAGTTTTTTCTAGTTTTCCATGTTTACCCATAACTATCTTTTCTATGAATTGATTTAATTGAAAACCAATTATTTTAAATTTAATATTTAAAATAAAAACAAAATATATTCTATAAGAGTATATTATAAATGAATTATTTTTTTGTAAAAATGTTTTATGAGGTTAGTGAATTTTTACTATGACATTTTATCTGTAATTTATATTATTAGTTATAATTAATTTATCTCATTTATTCTCTCATTAATATTGTTATTGTTTTAGTTAAATATAACAAATATGAATAAAAAAATTAATGTTTAGTTCATATTTTTTTATAATTGTTATTTTTTTATTTAAATTTTCATGTAATTGTTGTATTTTTTTCTTTTTATACTAATTAATGTTGATTTGGTTTTTAAGATAAAATATCAATCCTCTAATCCACCACATATTTCTAAAGATGATCATACTCATACCTATGGAGAGGAACATACATGTTCTCCTATTTATGGGCATGTTCATCCTTCTTTACATGAGACCTCTACTTCCATGGGGGGGAGAGTTTGAGGGTTGGTAAATGTGACACCACATGTTTACCAAAAATAATAACTTCCCATACCAATGAATATAGGATACTATTAGACATTAATGATTATTATATTCCAGTAGGTCCAAAGGCAAAACAATTCAAAACTTTTGTTTTAGTATAGACTAAATGAAAACTTAGCATATTATTTGATTATTGGAGAAGTGTTGAGAAAACGAAACTATCACTATTATGGGTGATCATTTTGGTAATTTTGTTTTTTATAATTTTAATTATATTTAATAATATTTATAGTAATATATGCTTTTTCTCTTATTATTAGTTGACAAATGATATAGCTAACACTGGAGGAGTCAAGAGGAAAACTATGTCATTGGAAACTAGGAGATTGTGGGATTTTAAATCATCCCTCACATCACGGTTCATTTTTGGGAGCGTACAACATGAAAATCCATGCGATATATATCCATTTAGATATAAATATTCTCAGAAACGATTAGTTTTAATGTAAATTAAGATATCAGTTTTTGGTAAGTGCAATGTTACCTTTTAGATGTTTTTTATATTAATGAAAATGTTATTGATTTCATTATTTTTAATTATTACTTTATAGAAAGAAAGGAGATCTCCTCTAGATATTCAAGCTAAAAATTTATACCCCCATCCATTTTCCTGTGGAGGGTATACATTATTGGAGAAACACATTTTAGATGAAAAACACCAAAAGTTGAGAGCTGAGTCATCAGGATCTAGAGAGGATTCACCTTCTCCCCCACTAGAAATTAAAAAATAAAGATGGATCATATGTGAAAAAACCCAATATCATAGAGATTATTCAATAGTTGTAGCTAATAATATTGTAATATTATTATTTATTTATTGATGTTAAATCGACTCTATATACATTGTGATTCATCGAATATTTTTTCAAATATTCCATACTAAATTATCTTAAAGAACCGAGCACACATGGGCTCTTTATTGTTTAGGGTAGACATGATATTTTAGCTATAGAATAGGGAAAGCCCAAAAACACAGGTCGTGTACGATGATACCCAATAGATGTGTTTATAAGAAAAGTATTTACACATTTAGATGCATCTTCAAAGGATCATGTTTATTAAAAATAGAATATTAGGAAGACAAAGTTTAGGATATTGAAGTGATGATGAGGGACAAGATTAGGGCTTCGGTACATGTAATATTTCAAACTTGCAATGAGAGTTTGGGTCTACTGATCCGACTCATCCACATCCACCAACAGACCCCACTCTTTCTTATCCTAACCCAACACCCCCTCCTCCATAGCTTCCAAAATACTGTGAATTATTTGTTGATTATCCTCATCATATTATTGACTATTGGATGATATATTATATCAGAAAACCATTCATCATTTTCAGATAGAGATATAATATCAAAGGGTCGTTTTTCAAGATATTATAGATAGATTAGAAAAAAACCCATGTCTTATAGATAATGTGATTATAACTGGAAAATGAATCAGTCATTTTTTGGTTTGTCCATCTCGACTACTTCAACATATTACCATAGAGGTATTTATATATGTTATATTTAATTTAATTTTTAGTAATTTTGTTCTTATTTAAATGTTTAAATGTTTCTTTAATTTTTTAGGAATACTTTAAAGTTAATTAAATGTTGTATATACAAAAAAACTTCTATGTGTGATGACTTCAGATACAGCTTACATTGGCCTTGATTAGTTGTTAATATACTCTAATTTGTTATTAGGTGTATATGATATTCCATTTTATGCTTCAATCTATGGTCCTGAAATTATTGTGAACCTTTTGAAAAGTGATTTCATAGAGCTTGTAGCTAGAGAACAATTGGGCTTCAACACGATGTATGTTTTTTCCATGTATGTTGATTAATTTTTTCATTCATTTAATTTATGAAAACTTAAGAATATGTATTCTATGTATTAGGTATCTATATAATATTTGCATAGGGAATGAAAATATATATGTGTATGTATTTATGGACCCAGTGTTTATTTATCCAATAGCTAACACAATGAAAGATTCTCAACGAAAAGTTTATATAGCTAAAATATTTCAATAGAATTCCATCATTCATTGTTGGATGTTTCAATATATTGAATGGTATGAAATATTTTATCTCACAAAGGGTTATAAAGAACGTAAAATTATAATGACTCATATTATATTTTATTTTATATTAGTGGAAAATATATTTAGGGTGTTTTTTTCCAAGAGAGAGGACATTGTATGGCTATGATCTATCCATTGTGATGAGAGATAAAATTTTAAGAATATATTGACCAGATAAGTTTTTTTATTTTTATAAATTATTATATTATAATGAATAAAATTTATTAATTTTTATATTATTATTAAACATGGCATGTGATGACTTTATATTAATGAAAATAATAAGAGGAGAAATACATCCAAGATCAAATATGTTAAAGCTATGATTAATTATAATTTACAATCACTAAATTTTAGATTTCATAAATGTTATTTTGAAATAAAATATCTTTCAAACATTTTCATAAACAACAAGGTGAAACTGAAAGTGAATATTATGTTTTAATATTCATGTATAAAATAAATTCAACTGGAATAATTTCAAAGTTTCATAAGGTTATATTTCTTTATAAATGTTTCCATAATATTTAACTTTTTTTATTGAACTTTCATGTCAAATGATTTCTGTATTATTTTTGTCACATTTTGATGATGATCGGAAAAATAGTGCAGATGATTTGAGGCATTTACAAATTTAATGGGAAAATAATTTTATAGGTTTCAAAAAAAATTAGTTTATTTTAATGTTATACGTATTGTGTATTTTTCTACATTTTGGGATACCTCTTGTGTTGTTTTCTGGATGTTGTTGGTGGAGAAGCTGAATCAATGTAGATTGGTTTTTTTATTTGAAACATAAATGGTATTTGTATTTTGAAACATTTTCTTGTATTCTACATCTTTTTCTATATTCAACAATTTTGATATTTTTTTCTATTTCTGTCTACTACTAGTAGAGGAGAAGAATTAATTTTCATTAAAAAACTATTTAATCACATTGGTAATTGGATAACTGACATGAAAAATACATTTAAGATGTTTACACATTAGTTATTCTATAACAAATTTGAAAAAAAAATTCATTGCATCAGTTATTCAACATTACAGATGTGATAAAATGGTGCTTAATTTTTTTTCACATCCATTATTAGATAACCAATGTGAAATGAAATTATACATTGTTTTCACGTTAGCTATTTAATATCTTACCTGAAAAGCAATTTATCACATTGATTATTTTTAATAACTAATGTTATAAAATGATGTATACTCTGTTTTTCACAACATTTATTAGATAACCAACTTGAAAAAAATATTACCAATGGTTTTTCATATTAGTTATTTTTAATAATCGATATGATAAATGGGGAATAATGTGTATTTAAATCGGTTATTGGATAACCTATGTGAATAATCATCTTCAAAAATTGTTTATAACATCAGTTTTATGTAACGAAATTAAAAAAACTTATTTATTACATCCCCTAAACCACATTTCTTAAAAACCGATGTGAATAAAACTGACATAAAAACCCCTTTATGAACTCATGTGTGGGGGAATGGATAACCGATTTTATAGGCCCAGTGATAAATAATAAATATTCAATATTATTTGATTAAATAAATTTTAATTTAATTCATAAGTTAAGAAGATGTTGAGAAATAATATTAATATTATTATTGTAGATAAGCGTTTTGCAAGGATTATATAAATATTAAATTCCACTTATAAAATAATTTATTTCTAAACCTATTGGTATATAAAACGAATTATGTTTATTTTTCAACATATCCAAATCATTTGTTTGGTTCTGCACAACGAATCTGAAGAATCCTCTCAAAGCAATAGAGATATACCTTCTCCAAGAATTCTCCCAATAATGAAGAGCATTTTTCTTTCACCTCCAACTATTTATTCAAGAGAGGTCAAATAAAATCTTTTGGAAGTGATTCTCAATGAAATCAATGGTGAAAAATAAATGTGACCAGATCTACCATGCTAGCACCCTGAGATTCCTATAGTGTTGTTAACAGGATTATGGAACACAATTTGAATTAATTCTACATGAAATGTTCTATTGATTCCTACAACATAATGACAGTACAACTTAAATATTTTTTAAAATACATCATCGAATAAATTACTCTCACAAGGTAATTGATTTATTTTTTAAATTAATTACAATTAACATGTGATGATATTGTGCTCTGGTACAGAAATTTTCTCAATTGTTTTTGTTTATTATGTTTTAGTTCCATTGATAACAACATTTATCATTGTGTAAATATTCTATTGATAATCTATCATGATTAAAAGGGAATTTGGGCATGATCCATCACATTTTTATGTTGTTCCTAGAAGACAAAGATATAAAGCGTAAGCCCCATTATAGATCTCCATTGAATTGGGTAATGATTACATTTTCTAGAGAATTTCTTTAGAAGTTAGACTTATGGTTATTCAAATTTTTAAGGGTTATATAAGGGTTTTATGAATATAATTTTCCAAGATACAAACACATTTTCATTATTATTTTAATATGATTTTAATGATTGTCATTCACAAGACTGACATCACATCGATCAAGATTATTTTTTATTATTAATATTTACTATGTGGATGATTTCTGGAATATTTAAAGGTTGATGATATAATAATTTATAGTTATGAATATTTTAATATTATTCCCATGAACTCTATTCATTCCATAATGCACTTTTTACCTTATTATGCTCATTGATTGCATTAAATTGTTAATTATTAAGTTTACCATTACTCGGAATTTAATATATCCCTTCTCGTGCTTCCTTTTCCACTGGTGATCAAGAATAAGGTATAATTAATTATATATAGAACAGTTTCATATGGATGATGATGATGAATTAATGTCAAATAATAAAATATGGGTTTAGTGAGAGAAATACTCATTTTAAGACACATATACTATTTATGAAAGAGCTTGTCTTGATTCTATAAAACTATAAACCCAAAATAAATTTGGGTATATAAGTGATCCAATATTTCATTTTTGTTTTAATATGTTTTCATGTAAAATATTTGATCATGGTTATCAATTTTAAGACAAAAATGTAAATAAAATTAATTCCTAATCGAATTCAGGAGTTCATGTTCAAGGCCGTTATATACAAATAGGATAATTTTATTGTTGGTATAATTGTATTTATTTTTTTGGTTTTAGTAGTATATATTATATATTGAATGATAACATTATGGATTCTAAATACGGCCTATGTATGAATTCTTATACCTCAGATACTTACATATTAATTGATAGGGAAAATAAATTCATAAAACTCTTCCTGATAAATATACATAATAGATAGACAGATAATATTGGTAGAGGTAAACCGGTGATTCTCATTAGAGTATTTTTGAATGGGTTGGTTACCATCCTCCAAATTGTGAGTAAATAAAGTATTTGAGAGTTTGTAAAATCTTACGAACCCTTATAGACTCCTATTTTTATCTAATGTCTTTTTATTTCAATTATGTAGTCTCTCAAGAGACTATAATGAATAATGTGTAGTAGAAGGATTTAGTTTTGTAAGAATATGATTCAGTCATACCTCCTTTATTTCATGAACATAATTAACTACTTTCAAGGTCGACCAACTATTAAAATTATTCCAAATCTTATTTGGAACCTCTTTCCAATATTCTCTTTCTTTAGTGAGAGTGGATGACACAAAATTCATATGTGTTTTGGGTCTATCCAAAAAACAGTTGGATTTCTCAACCTTATTCTAATGTATTTAAAGAAAAATTAATCTTGTATTGTATCATCCATCATCTTATTGTATGGATAATAATTGGGATGAACATTCATCCCTCTTCCATAAATTTTCATGAATTTTTGGAAATTTAGTCAACTAATGTACCTTGGTACTTGATCTTTATAGAAAGAATAAATTTTTTTCTTCCTATTATAGAAGTCATTAGTCCTTTTCTATTTGTTCATTAATATGTGATTATATTAGAATATGTTTTTGTTTTCATTTATATGATGAGGAATAACATTAAACCTCATAAAATTTGAGTTTGAAGCCAATATTATCACTAACTTATGATTATCCATTTTTACATATTATTTCCCATATGCATTCTTTTGTGATTTTGGTTCTTATAAAGTATTTGGATTGATTCAACAACTAGAATCCTCGAAGGATTATGTTTCTATAGAAAAATATCAGAATCCACTATGATATTTTTATAGTTTGAGCATAAATGATAACTCTTATAATTAGTTCTATATAAACATTTATAATAATTTTCCATAGAAAGTTGTATGTAGTTGGAATATGTCAAAAAATTACATCTATTAATGAAATATATACATCTCTTATTCCATCACAGTCATTAATAATAAATATTTAAAATCATTTCTTTCCTCTATGTGGGAAGAAAATATATTTTGTAAATTTCAATTGAGATACTCTAAACTAGAAATGGACTAAATATTTAGTTTGATATATGAGAAAGATGCAGGGAAATTTAAAGTTTGTAAAAAAATCTAATATTGATTTAATTCTATTTTATTGGGAATCTAAACATTGGGAAAGAAAAGGAAGAAAATTAGGAGAGATATTTTTTTGGATATCCAATTATGTTGGGAATTTATGGATGAGGTTTCGAATATTTAGTTGAGGAGGAGTCATGTCAACCCATTTAGGAAATAGTTTCCTCTTTGAATAGTGGCACACTCGAAGATTTAATGGCCTCTAACTGGGAAGTAATGTCATCATTTATTCATTATTTTGGTATCATATCTTATGTCATGGTTTTCCTTGGATGGATTTCATGGGTTGATGACTAATGCCATATGAATATTTGAAATTCATGGTAGTTAACCATTTTCATAATTAATTTAATTAGTTGATGTAGTCTTCGGTTAGTTTAAGGGATCCAGAATTATATTTTCCATAATACCTAGCCACTATATTTGAACATTCATACAAAAACATATTGTTTATCACAAATCTCCATAGGCTAAAATAAGATCCGTGGGTATCACATATAAAATGGGAATGATATATCCTTTTTGATATATATAATTAATAAAGTGAAACAAAAAAACAAATAAAAAATATAAAAATATATCATTTACAAAAAATTAATTAAAAATAAGAATAAATCCTCATGATTAATAAAAAATAAATGGAATTAAATACTTGTCTCAGTCAATATTTCGCAATACCAATCCCACATATCAATTTCTCAATTATTGAGATAGTGTCCCGCTATTAAGAATTAGAATATCGATTAATACCACAATATATATAAAGAGTATATAAGGCCATATACACAGCATAGTGCGTATATAGTGTGTGATATAATACCGAGTATAATACCACTAAGAATCAGTGTAACTCATTTTATAATCCGACCTAAAAATGAAGGATTGAAAAAACATTATAAAATTACATTATTTCAATTACATAGTAAACAATTTTTTTTTCATTTATAACTTTTCCATTCAAAACCACTATACGTTGATGACAATGTAACTATGATACATGTGATTAAAATTCTATGAAAATAATGTTATCTTGCATCATATGAAAAAAATACATAATTAGATCACATCATAAAATTAGGATCTGTATCGAACAAAAATGTCAAGTGTATTAAAACAACCTAAGTTGTCACTAATACAACCATATTCTAGACTACTATGCAATCTTACTGATAAAATACTTTATTTTCAACCATTATCATCAGTGTGAATAAATCCACTTTCTTGGAAATAAACTAAACTAGGTGGAAACTGGACATATCATAATCATAAATCAGTGCAACACTCATCCTTAGTTTTTTCTATAACTACCCAATGATCCCATATAATATAATTAAATCCCAAACAACAAATCATCCATAAAAGGAATATATAAATAAAATCTCATTTCATATCCCAAAACACCAACAAAACAGCACCCCTTTACTAATTCAATATCACAAATATCAAGAAATTATATCTATCAATTAAACCATCAATATGGATAAATATATATGAAAAATAGGGTATCCAAATCAATAACAAAAAAATTATTTCTAAAAATTCCATTTCAAACCCTTATAAAATTAAAATTCATGGAAATATATTTTTATAAAATCAATAATATCTCAAAAATCATTTATAAATAAAATTAAATCAAAACTAGTCTCTTGAAGATTTGATCGAACACCTTTTTAGAATAAAGATTGCCTTTTAAAAACTAAGACTTCAATACCATTAAAATACTCTTTATAAAAATTAGTATTTGATTAAAGAATACAGTAAAAATCAATTTGAAACAAATAAAAAAAACTATGTTCACAAGACCATAAGAGAATAATATTAATTATGAAATTCATAAGATCTACCTTAACATAACATATATTTGGAAAAAAATCATTAAAAACTCCTATAAATCAATTATAGATAAATTATTATTTTATTTTTTAGCTAATAAATCATCTTTAAAAGATGCACCATCAAATTCGTCTTAAAAAAGATAATTGCATAGATATTCCTACTCAAAAATCATCACAATGAAGATTCCAGCATGAAACAAAGATGATTTAGGGATAAAGAATGAGTTTGTGTCATAATAACATGAATACCACCCATAAAATTCACGGATTGTTCCTTAACATGGTAAAAATCTAGTTTTATATTAAACTTATATTATGATAAATTTGTGACGAGGAAGAGGAAACATGAAATAAGTGATAAAAGAAAAAAGGTGATACCTAACTGAGAAATATAATTTAGAATTCATTGTGAAATCACCATTATAGGATTGGTGGATTATGAAATGGGGAAATCCCCCTACTTACTATACTTGGGTGAGGGAAGAGTGGGAGAAGGTCCTATTTTAGGTTTATTTTCCTCCAATAATAATTGTTAATATAATAATATTATGATAAAAATCAAATTTATAGAAACATTGCATATTTTACCCCTTCTTCCAATAACATGTACATTTCAAATACCATTTCACTAATAATAATACTATAATAACATAATATCATAAATAAGAAAATTATATTTATATAATAATAAAAATAACAACATACAATATACATGGAATGCAACATACATATATGATTTATAAGAACATAAATTAATCTCTTCTAATATAATAAATAAATCATATATCCATAATAATTATTCTACAACATCACTATAATAATATATTAAGAAATAATAAATGGTATTTGGAATTGAGGTCATGAAAAATGTTGTTTTGGGTTAATTTATAATTATTCAAATTTACCATAAAGGATCCCCAAATCGTGAATCACTTATTGTCTCAATAATCTGATGATGTGCAATTAGAATACATGGTGTCTCTAACATTGAAAAAACTATTATTCATTCAATTATATATATATATATATTCACTGTTTTTATTCAAAAACTATTATAATAATAATGTTAAATGAAATAACTAAAAAATGGGTTGTCATAGCTCAACTATAATATTTTTGGTGAAGTGGTCATTTTATACTAAGGAAGTATGACAGATTGAGGTGTAACCATTCTAAGGAATTCCTGATCAACATGTATTTTAATTCTTGTATTCATAACTTATTTGATCAAGATTCCATTTTTTCCTTAAACGGGGATATTCTTTTCTTTAACTAAGACGGTCTCAACATCTCCAGGTAGTGGGTGGATTGTGGATGTTGATTCACTATTTCCTTTGTCATTGGTGTTAGGTCACTGGTTGGTTTGAAATGTCATGAAATTAAGGTGTTCTGTGTCATGGGATTCCCTTTTATGGAAATTATATAAGCCTTCCTTGATTATCTTAGTGAAAGTCAAATTATCTATAGATGTCTCTTATTTATCGATCTTCTTATCAGTATCATATTCTACAACACTGGTAGGACCACTAGTGGAAATATAAATTAGTTTGAACCATATTATAGAATTATATATATATCTATATTATATTAGTAGAGCGATTCATTTGATTATCATTATCTTCCAAAAGTGGGATCATAACAAACACTCCTCGTATCCCTTATAGAACATTGAAATATTCTTTTATTATTCTTATCGGGAAAAAGTAGATGATTTTTTCATGATAAGTAATTTTGAGGGAAATTACTCATAAAAAAATTTAATGAAATCACAATAGAGGATTTATATTAAAAATACATTATGGGGTTTTTCACAAACAAAAGAAAATTGACATTAATAGAGGATGTAATATAATAAATCATGAATCTATTATATTAATTGATGATATTATAGATGATTGTGAGGGAAAAAATTACCATTTTCACTATAAGACACAGATTCCCATGAGATATTGTTTCTGTTTTGTCTCTTTTCACCTCACAGAATTGTATTATAATTATTAAAAGATGTACAACATATTTTGAGGATTCTAAATTAGGGGTATTTTTTGAGAAAATTATCCCACCATGTAATTTAATTTCCTTATGTTTAATGCATGTTTGATATTATTGTAATACTTATAAAGATATTTTTCATTTATTTTATTAATTTGTGTTTGTGTTCTATATTATTTATAGATAACCTTTTTTTATCCATTTCTCTTATGTTTTCCAACCTTGGTAATAGAACATAATTTTCATTAATCAGTATAAATTTATTTTAAATATTGATAATGTTAGTAAAAATATTTGAAAAATAAAATGTTCCAAATACTCCCTAAACATTGAAGTACACATAAGTTAAAGATTCCTTAATTACATGGAAAAAAATAAGGAAATTTGTGAAATCTAATTTAAGAATTGTGTTTGGTTTTAAAATTCTACAATTCCATACAACTCAGAGTGTAGTGTAATCCACCCGCAAATCATTCTTCATCCAATTATATGAAATGATCAATATACCAATTAGAAAGAATACATCAATATCTAAACTGATTGAATTTAAGAAATAAATTTTGGTGAAGGAATCACATTAATTACTCATATAGGTTCTTGGGAATAGTATACATGGTGGTTTAAAGATGAAAAAGATGATTAGTATTTTATAAGTATCCAATTCCTTTGATATAATATTAAAAACTTCATTACCCTATATTAATGTATCATTGATTTTTTTTAAACATAGGGGTAATTTTATAACAAATTTATGAATTAGGATAAATAACCATTAGATATATTCATCCATATACATGGTTCAGATGTTTGGGATAATAATTCATAATTTTAATCATCATGATTCATCCATTGGTTTGTAGGAAACATCTCCAACATATGAAAAAAGTTTTTAATGATGATTAATTCTATTTTTTAAGCATCTCTTGATATAATGAGATTCATGAACTACTAATTACATATATAAGACCTATTAATTTATTTAATTTGTCACCATGTGACTAACATTGTTTTAAGAACCATGGGAATTTCTTCCAAGGTTTACTGAGTCTTTATTTCTAAGGGGAGGACCACACTATTTTCCTGGGTTTTTAATCCTATGAGGAGGATAACTTTAGGGAATTAATAGATTTTTATGGGAAGTATATACATAATGGGAACTATTTGGAGGTAATATATAGTTTAAAATAACATTATAACTATCAAGAATCCGAATATGATGACTTGATTATTTATTACAATAGAAACAATCCTTGTGATAAATTTCCATATCATCATGGTGAGGACCTACATGATAGATAACATATAGTGAATCTCATTAATTGATAAAATATGTATTATATGACATTGTATTATCAAAAAATGTATATATTATGTTACCTTATGTGTAACTACTGAATAATTTAAAAGAAGAAAATTATGTTCGATTGTGTATATGACCTGCAACACTGAGCCTAAATAACCATTGAAATATATGACCATTAAAAAATATATGTTAAATTATTGAGTATAAATTGGATTAAATAAATTACGATATATATATATATATCCTACTATATAAAAATTTATTGATAAATTCAGTGTAAATAATCACTCAATTTCATGAAATGTCATTTTTTCACAAAAAAAAATGTTTTCCACCAAATGTTTTTTATATTTTTTTGTGAGAAAATATTATAATTAATTTATAAATTTTTATGAAATATTATTTCATAAAAATAACTTATTTTTTGAAATCACCATATTAAAATTAATTTATGGTGAATTTTAGGGTCTTTTGAGAAAATATTGATTTTTGATGAATAGTGAAAAATATCAATTTTTTTAAAAGTGTCATATATTTACAATAAATTAAGTAATTTGAAATTAACATTTTTTTTTTGAATTTTATATTAAGTAACATATATATTATTTTTTTATATTTAATATAATTAATTAAATTTTTATTATTTTTATATTGGATTTTAGAATTTTTTTATTTTTATATGTAAAAAACAGAGTTTTCTAAAAATTGTTTTAATGTGCATAATGTTTCTCCATCATAATTATTTAAAATATCCCATAGTGAAGAAATGTTTAAATGTAATTTATATATTATATATATTTAAATAATAATTTAAATTATTATAATTATTATTACTAGTTATAAAGTAAATATATGACTATCATTTTATTGAAACCTATTTTTATTGAAATCCCCCATTGCCTTCATGTCTACATGGGTTTTTTAAAATAAATTCGTTAAATTATATAAATTGAATTTGATAAAATTGATTCCATATTGGTAATTAAAATAATTTATATTATATAATACGTTCAACTTATTTTTTTGGTCTTACTGGATAGTGAAAATAGTAAAAATAATTTACCACGATTAAGGTGAAAACAGGTTTAACAAGGGTTTAAAATAAAAAGATATGTGTTAAAATGGACTACTAGATTTTATAAATTATATTTTAAGTAAAACTTTAGAAATTATCTCACATAAGTATCAATTCTAGCCCATTTTAATTCTATTTTCATGTGTAAAATGTTGTTATAACTTTTTGTTTTAAAAACTTCCTAGCGAGTTATCTCCCCCACTTATAAAAAGAAACCACAATCCTCTCAACATCAAATTTATAAAAAAATTTGGTATTGGTAATACATAAATAAATAAATTTTATACTTCCCAATCCTTCTTATATTTTCATTTAAAAAAATCAATATTAAAAGGCTTAGGTATAATCTTAAAGAGGCTGTTCGGGGAAGAAGTATCATTTTTAATTGAGCATTCTATTTTATTTATTCTTCCACATCCTCAAACCATTTTGAAAGATGTTTATATAATAAAATAATTATATTATATATAATGATATAATATTATTTTAATTAAATATACTTAATCCATATCTTCTTCTACCAAAGGGGATATTATACCTCCATTCATCTGTATGGTGGACTACCACCTCGCAAACCTATGTAATTTGTTTTCCATCATCGCCTCTCACGGTTATCAATGATGATAAATTTAATTTTTTATATATTATACAAATGAAATATTTATAATCTAAAGAAATATGTATCAAATGTTTTATTACTTTTCAATTCATTGAAAGATGATAACATCATTTGTGCATATATGTGGACAACTAATTCTATGAAAAGATGTGACTCATTTTTCGTTACAACATCAGATGGATGATATATTTAAATGTATTTAAGGAGAAAAATTGATATTAATGATATTATGAGTATTTTTTAAAATAAAAAAATACTTATCTTCTTTCCAAAATGATATTTTAAAAATGGAATGATTTCCCATCAAACGTATGACCTACTATCCCTATAATTGTAATATAGTTGATTTTTCATAACTATTATTCATGGACGGGTTTAAAATTATAAATGATGTATAAAAATTATAATTATGAAATGATTATTATTTTTTATATTATGTAATAATTAACCCTTTTACCAGGTTAGGAAATAAAAGATTTTATATAAGCTTATATAATAGGATTTAATGGACATACATGGGAATTATAGACTTGAGGTGAGGGATTCTTTTCTCGCTTTTATTTCTATGAGACATATTCCATATTCACCAATTATATTTATTGTGTGGTGAATATAATATACATTAATATATTTAATTATTATTTTCATGGAAATTATTTTGATTCTAAAATGCATATGAGTTTATCCCTTTCATGATTTTTTGATCCATATATTACCAAATAAATAAGGGATTTCATCTCAATTTATTTTCATTGAAACATATTTTATTATTTATCAAATAATTTATTTTATGAGGTGTATATATACTAATTTTTTTGCTATATCATGAATCCTTCAGAATTTATAGTTTTCTATTTTATAACTTTTATTATTTCACCCAATGGGATTTGAGATGGAAGCTACTATGTGGTAATGTATTTCTCGAATCAATTTCATTTCATTAGTTTAAAAATATTTTTCATTGAAACTGTTATGGAATGATTAGTTGTGAATTTAACCTTAAAATTTTTTATTATTTATTCAAAACTATTTTTTTGTATTTTAATTTGATAAAAATAATTTATTCAAAAATTAACTCTAAATGGGTCACTTTTGACTCCTTTTACCCATTTTTTAAAAATAATGATTATTTTAATGTTTAAAAAATGAGATGATTTTCCCACCAAAATTCCCATTTTTATCCATGAATTTTACTTTATATGTTTCCATGTTTATTTTCAATGATAATTAGTTTCACAATATTTGATTGTTTTTTGTGAAGTGTTTTTAAAAGTGAATAGTTTATTTTGTAGGATTTTTTTTATGATTTTGGGATGTTATTTCCATTCATCAATGTCAAAAATCCTGGATGTTATTTATTCTATAATGGGGATATTTTATAATTATAGCATCCTCATTATTTTATTGATGGATAGTGGTTCTTTTACATATATTTTCATGGAAACTGTTTTATTTACACATGGTAGTCTAGTTATAAACTAAATAGTTGATGTTTCTATGAGTGTTAGATGAACTGAAATATTTATATTATTTACATATTTTATAATTACTGGAAATTTTTTTTATGAAGGTTTGATCCCCAATATTGCTCATGGGTGATCCGAATACCACTAATATTAAGGATTGATGCACATTATAGCATAAAATATAATTTCATGAGCCTTATTATAGCATAAGATATAATGGTTTAAGCCCCATCATTGCTCAGGATATGATGGGTGAGCCCCATTATGGCCCTGTAATGTATTTATTAATTATAATGTTCTTTATGGAATTATATTGGAAGTTTACCATATAGTTAATATAATGTTTTGGGGTACTGTAACGATTATATGAAGATAATATTCCAAGACACCCATGTGTTTTCATTATTATTTCTACGGATTTTAATTTTTTAATTTGATCAATATTGACATCACATGGATCATGATTATTGATTCCTATGTATATTTACATTTTTAATTCTTTATTCCATAACACATGTTTATTTATCTACGTTGGATGGGTATTATTTTCTTATGTTATGATCATTAACTATTATTATGACATCATGACCTTATTCTCGTCTTATTTTCACTAATGGAATTCAAATTATTAATTCTAATGTTTATCCTTCCTAATAATTTTAGATTTTCCTTCATACATTTCCTTTTTATAATGGTAATAAATAATTACATTAAAAGAATTATTTCAATAAGGGTTTCATATGTATGATTATGACATAATGTGAAATAATAAAATCTAGGTTTAGTGCGAAAAATTCTAATTTGAAGACATGTGTGTTGTTTATGTAAGAGTTTTTCCAAATTCTCTAAAACACTATACCTAAAAAGTCTATTGGTATATATGTGATGTTTTATTTCATTTTCTTATTATAATTTATGTATGGATAAAACTGGGATATTTTTTTCAATATCAAGTAAGAAATATAAAGACAATGTTTTTAGAACAATATCTGGGAGTGCGGGATTAAGGATGATATATTAGGGGCACCACCATGTAGAATTTTTGGATTATCACAGTGAAGTCCTTTGCAATGGGAGCCATGGGGAGGACATATATGGTTTCGTGAATATTTATCACAATGGTAGAGGAATTCCATGGTTAATTATGTAACCATTGGGGGGGGGGGGGGTTTGTGGGGAATTTTTGGATTATCATAGGGAAGAAATTTATTGTTGGAGCGATGGAGAGGACCTACATGGTTGAATGGATCTTGATCGTTATGGAGTAAAAAATACACGCCTACATTACTACTAATCTTCCATGTTAGGATTTCCATGAATTATATGATGGGGAATACCACTATAAATATTTCATTCTTCATTATGAACAAGAAGTCAAACTTCATGTTAGGTACTATGGGTATGGCCTTTATAGTGTTTTGGTATTTTATTTCTATGGCTGGAAATTACATGGTTATAACACCCTATATAAATCTAATATATTGTTATAATTTAAATTAATTCAAAATAATATTACTTTTACTTGTTTTTCTATAGAATGATTGATGAATGAATCTATTTATTTTAAATGAAAAATATTAGAATGATCAAAATAATCCAGGGAGTACATTTTCCATCCGAATCCCAAAGGGTACCTCCAAAATTTTGGTAGGCCTGGAAGGTAGACAATACCACATCCCACAACACTAAAATTATGGAAGGGGTCAAATAGAGTTTTAGTGGGCCTAGATAATGGGTTGTGACATAGAAAATCCCACCAGAGTTCCATTAGGATCCCATTAGTGTTCTAGAAAGAACACAATAACCCTGAATTTTAGGTCAATAAAATAATTTCTTTTCATGTTTTAAAACCCTATAAATCCATTATGGCCTCCCCCTGCCCCATATGAACCTGTCACTCTAACTCATATAATTTTCTGAAAAATTTGGATATTATAAACTCATTTCTTAGCTGAATCAAGTGTTTTTTTTAATTTAACATACTATAGTGAGCTTAATTTTCCTCTTCTATTAAATATTGTTATTCTTCACTATTTTTTCATTAAATACTTGTTTTCATTAATTTTTTTATGTTTTTTAGTGATTTCAATTATTAAAATTTGAGTTAAACTTTTCTGTTTATTTTCAACTAGAGGGGTCATACAGCATTGGGTTCTGTGCTACCTAATATTTTTTTAATGATTTATACCAAATTACATTATTGTGTGATGTGTAGGTTGTGAAAACAGTTCATTATTGACCCAAATATAAATTTAATTTTTGTATATAAAATTATAATTAACTATCATTATTGGGAACCTTAGTGGTTTCCCCAATATTGTGATTTGATTTTATGACCATCTAAGTCCATGAAATTGAGTTAATGTATGATAGAAATTATGATCAGGATCAATTTGAGGATCCCTTATACTAACACGAACTTTTCAAAAATATATATTACATATAATTAGATGAATATTCTTCACATAACATAAAAATCACCACTAGAATCATATATTTCTAGTATCTTTGGATACTTGAAAAAAACCAGTTTTTAATAGTTCTATATCGTCTCCCACTAGGATGTTCATAACTATCACCCTTTTTAGACATATCATACATAAAGCCTTTCTTCACAACCTAGGATAAGAAGTGTAAATTTTATTAGCTCTGATTCTTAGTAAGGGTAAAAAAGAGAGATATTCAATGATCATATTATCATAACATGGGGAAAATGGAATGAGGACATTAGCTTAAAATTTAAAACCCATTACCTATATATCATGGATCATAATGTTTTTTCATAAAATAAATCATGGTACTTAATAAGACCTGAATCATAAAGAAATCAAAGAACATAATCCATGAGATCATAATATAGTCATAAGACAAGGAATTTTCACATAAACATAAGAATAGAAAATCATTTTGTCTAAATTAATGTTTCATTGAATATAAATTCACAGTTGAGATATAGGTTTGAAACATCACGTAAGGAAAATTGTACATATGTGTACCACATGATCATAAAAAATTCATCATATCAGAATCCATGAAAATAAATGGGTTTCATAAACAACTCATCACAATATAACTCTTGGAAGGTTTCACATACAACTTGTCATAATAAACATAAGCCATGAAGATAATGAATGGGGATGGAATCATTATATCATATCCCTAATAATGAATTTGGGGAATCAAAGGATATTACTTTAAAATATTAGAAATTTTATTAAAATACAATTATAATATTCTTGTGGAATATAACATTTCCATTTTGGAATCACTTATTTAAAATATATAAAATTTAAAAATTATTATAGATATTTTTTCCTTTAAAATGAACCTTATAAAATTTTATTTGAAGCTACAAAAGATTGTGTGGTCATGACAGTGGAAAATTCTATTCATCTCATTTGATTTATTCAAAAACATTCCCTTCACATTCATGTTAAAAAGTCAAAAGGTACCTCTTTTCAAAAACAACATGGTGATCCCTTATTAATTTTTTTTGTAAAAATTAAAATGGTTAAAATTAATTAAAATAATAAAATAAGAATTGTAAAAATAGTTTTGAAAATAGTTTTTTTTAACACGTATTTAGAAGAAAATGATTCTTTAACCGAAGAGAGAAATGAAGTCAATTTTCTATAAACCATATTTTAAGTCACATGAGTACTTTAGATGAGTGAAATTAGAGAGAAAAAATATTTTCAAGAAATAAATTTATGAGAATAAAATTCCTTAGTTTTATGAGAGATATATACTAAGATTATATCAATTTAAAATTAATCATATAAAATTCTAATAAATAATGATATTTTCACCTAAAACACCTTACCTCAGGTCCGAATCACTTAGTATATTATTAAAAAACATATATAACAAATATAGTTCTCTTAAATATATTATTCCAATACCATAAAAATATATAAACAACATATAAGATTTAATTTTAACCTTTTATCACCCATTTATTTGTAAATTTTGTTATTAAAATCAATATTCTACATGATAATTTCTTCATTTATCATATACATTATGGTATGGTAGTTTCAGTATTTGTACTTTTACTATAGCTACATAATTTATATAATTATAATCATCATATGAAAATCATATATATATTCATCCATAAAAGTTAGTGATAGAAAAATAAATTACACCATTTATGGGGGCGATAAGTCGTACATACACATGAATGTTGTATTCATTTTTAGAAGGATGAAAATAAAGAAAGGTAAATATTAATAAAACATTATTGGGTCATTATTATGTCATATATATAGTATATATTCAACTAATTCATCCTCAATACCATTTACATAATATACAGAAGAAAAAAGAATCACATCGCTTCTTAGAGGTGCTTTTCCACACATATGAACAAGTGGCATTATAATTTACAAAAGGATTAGATAAAAAGAATGTAGAAATTATATTATCATACCATAAGTATAATTGTGTCATAAATATCATATATAAATATTAAAACCACAATAATATCCAGCTGTAAAATATGGTGAAAAAAATTAATCATATCACAATGTGGAGATGGTAAGCTGAATATACGCACAAGTGATACTTTAACTTCACATTTTCTTGTAAAGAGGGTTTATAATAGTGTTTTCAAAACAATAATAACAATTATGTATGTTTAGGACAGTTAATTTATTATTTTATTAATAATATAACATATTTTTGGGAGTCAGAAAAAAATTAAAAAAAAGTGATTGGTTATGTTGATTACATCTTTTTGGAAACGACTCTCTTATATTTCCTCTAAAGGGTTATAGGGTTAGTCTTTTGGTAATAACCGTTCCTATTATATGTATCTAGATAAATTTAGAAGAAAAATTGGTAGAATTTGGTCAATCTTGTAGATATATTGTTTTGTGAATAAAATAAAGGATGGGTTCTCCTAGTTCTAACCCCTATTAACCCTTTTAATTATTTCACAAATATGAATGTTTTCTTCACATTAAAGGTTAATAATGTAAATATAAATTAAAAATGAATTTTAAATGGACCATGATTGATTTTGAAAACCTTATACCATTCATTTATATTATTCTAATTTTTTTTTAATTTTTTATCATTTAATAAAATACTATTTATTACATAATATATTTAATGTAATTTTTAACAATATTAATTTAATTTTACTTTTAATATATTAATAAAAATGGGAGATTTGAATACAATGATTTAAAAATACATAATATTTCATAAAAATCTAGAAACTATTTGGGACATATTAACTCATTGAAATTATATCGCTTTCTTTATTTTTAATATTATTTATTATACTTTTTTATTTAATAGATAAATAATGTAACAGTGTTTCATTCAAAATTAAGGTCATTATATAATAACTAAAAATTATAAATAAATTAATATCATAAAAATTAAATTTATTAATCTCAAAGTATACCCTTATATTCATTCATGACTTACTTTTATCTATATATGTACACATAAGTGACATCTAAAACAAAGAGAGTCATATTTTTTAACATTCTATGATTTATATATTATGTGGGTCATTTTCATAGATAGGTGTCCCTTAAACTAATAAAATTTTAGAATAAGGTTATAATGGACCAATTAAGTTCATATAATAATAATCAGGATGAAAAAATGTGGTCTTTCCACTTATTTTTAAACTATATTTACCTGATTGACCATTTACTGAGGTGATACATTTTACCATGGACATTATTCATATCGAATAAAAATAAATGGGGACTATTTACCAAATTTAAAACTACTGATTATAAATATTTAATAATTTTACCAAATTCAAAACCTACAAATGAAACAAATTTATTTTAACTTAATTTCATAAAATGCAATGAAAATAGATTTTTTAGATAAATATATTTTTAAGCCCAAAACTGGTGTAATTATAATCATATACATAATAAAAAACATTAGTTGAATGAAAAAACATTTTATTTAATATATAATTTAAAGTTTTTAATAATATCATTCATGAATAGTGATATATTTAATGTATTAGCATCAAAATAGATTGATAACACAATACAGTTTTTTAGAAAAACATATCCTATATTTTCAAGTGACTTATATTTTCTTTTATAATGAAATGATAACTAATAAATTCATTTTATTGATGTTTTAAACCATAAATTTTCATATTTTATTTATTAATATCCATACCTTCCAATCTAACAGCCAGTTGACAGGAATATTTTAATAGTATATTACAATTCGTCTAGACACGCTATCTCATGTAACACAAGCTATCAAAAAAATAAAATTTATTGGAAAAAAAATATTTTTTAAAATATCATGGTATTAAATTCTACCATCCTAATAGAATTTATATATCAATATTATTTTAATTTGATACATATAATTTAGGATTCTTATTCCTCATCATATCCTCCGGTTCCTACACAACTTCAAAAAATTCATGGTGACACCACAAAAATTTGACAAGGTGGGTGGTATTGTATCTTATAACCTACACTATATGAGGCATAATATCCAATAATTTTTCCTCATAAGAATGTTATTTCTATAGTGGTACTACATCCGATTTTAGTACATGTAAATGATCATGTATATACTTCCTTAAGAGAGATACACGAAACACATCATGAACATAAGAGAGATTTAGCGGGACTGCCAAACTATAAGATACCCACGTGATATGATCAATAATTTCAAATGGACCGATATACCCAAAGCATGTATTTACATTTATTTAAAATATCATCACCATATTATACAGAGATATTCAAAGGGATAAATTGTCACTAACTTCAAACTCTACATATTTCCAATGATTGTCATCATAACGTTTTTGTTGACACAGAACTGATCTTGTGTGATATTTAATAGATCTAAACTTATATTACATTTATTCTTCTAGATAAAGTACCAATAGCACTATATCATGAACATCATTCTTGTATATTGGTATCCTTTAATTTATACCATATAGGGATTTATAATTATCCATCTGAATGTTGTAGTGAAATCTATTATTACAATAAAATTCCACCATAAAAGGTATTGATCAAAATCACCATTCAAAATATATATAAAAATATTTAAAAAATATTCTATAGTGTGAATATTCCTCTTAGAATAACCTTATGTATGATGCTGATAATATGTTATGAAACTTTCCTCTGTACCTATAGTCTTGTGAATACTTATCCAAAACATCAAGGTAAACCTCAAATCCTAATTAGAAACAACTGATAGTGGAACAACAATAAATCTCACCACATCCTTAATCATTAAATGAAAAATGTGATCAATATACAAATATTATCTATGGGAAATAATGTTTTATGACTTTATAAGGCGATGAGAAACAACGCATATATCATTATACCCTTTAAATGATTTCAAGAGTCTAATGATAAATTCCATGGTGTTTTTTCCAATTTCCATTGAATTATGGGTAATGGTTTTAACAAACCCTTAGACTTCTATCTATCATCTGTAACTTACTAATATACCATGAACTAAGAAACATAATATAAAATAACTCTCTTTATTACATCCCACCAAAATTACTTTTTCAAATATCTATACATCGTTTTACTTGGAGGATTAATAGAGAATGGAGAAAAACAAGCTCCATCCAACTGATCCTCTTTAAAATATGGTACTGAATGGACACATTCATAATTCAGTAAACTTATCATTTAATCATAATCATGTTTGAACTCGATAACATTTATCCCCTTATTTTTTTTATCTCTACATCTTCCTTCCCCAACCATTTAATAATCGCTTGGATAGATAGATGAATTCCCATTTGAGAAAGATAAAATCTCTTCAATTCCATCAAGATTTCATGATCCGTGCTTTCAAAGTTATAAAATATTGGATCCATTGTGATATTTATTATATATAACCTAGAATGATCCTTCTGAATCAGAGAATCTTCCACCTTATTTGATTTCCTTGGATGGTAATTTATTAAGAAATCAAAATCATTAATTAGATCCAACCATCATTATTAGAACATGTTCATATCTTTTTGAAATAAAATATATTTATATATCTTATTATTAGAATATATGTAATACCATTCTCCGTATAGATAATGATTCCACATTTTAGAGGAAAAACCTATTCTTGGTAAATCCAAATCATTAGGTGGGAAATTTTTCACACTGACGATCAATTTTAAGGTTACATAAGTTATAACTGTATCATTATACGTGGGGAATCATCGAAATAATTTCAATGATGTACCAATATAGATTAAAATTCTTTTTCTAAGGAAGATTTTTTATGCACAAGTGAGAATACTAAATTTCTATCATTTTACTTAAAATAGTCATCACATTCATCTCTCAATAGGAACCTGGATCCCTTTTGAGTTAATATGTTGAGTGGATTTACTCTCTATGAAAATATCTCTATAGAGAACCAGTAATTTTCATTCAATATAAGAAATATATAGATATCAACCACAATTTTTATTCTTAGAGAATGTATAGTAACATAAAACTTTGATGAATCCACCAACATACCCTCGCTTGAAATTATAAGACCTAAGAATGAATCTTTATGAATCCAAATTCACTCTTGGTATATTTTTAATAAATATTATTCTTCTATAGGGTATCCATCATAATTATCAAGTGATATTAATGCACTTAATTTATATTTTAATATATAAAATATCAAATATAAAGACTACCACTAACTGATCAAGATATTATCTAATGACTATATTCATTAAATCCTTTAATATAGTCGGGGAATTTGTAAGACCAAATGAAATAACTATAAATTCATATATTATATACATTGTGTGGAATGATTTCTTGGGTATATCCTTATGTGTGACCCTAATGATATCATGAAAATATTTGTTTTGGAAAATTATTGAGATCCATATAGTTGATTAAATAGGTCATAAATGAGGGGTATATGATACTTGTTCTTCATAGTGATTTTGTTACGTTCTCAATAATAAATATACAGTCACATTGATCCATATTAATTCTTAATGAATAGATTTTGTACACCATATGGTGATTCACTTGGAAAAAATAAAACTCTTTTTAATATTCTATTGGAGTTTTTTCTTCAACTCTTGCAACTCAATTGGGCCCATTCTATATGGATTCTTCGAAATAGGTTGAACACTGGGTATAAGTTATATGGAAAACAAAATTTATCAATTTTTTGGAATACCAAACAATATATCATGAAATACATCAATAAACACCCACACAATAGAAATATCATACATATTGTGTTTATCCCCAACCATATGAGATATGAACCCCTTTAGAATTAGAATTCTGACCCATATAATGGATATATTTACGATTACAAGACATTTTTTCATCATGCTGATAGACAATCTGATGTTGTTTTTGAATATCAAACATAACTTCCTATACTCAGTAATTGATGTGGGATTTAATTAAATAAATCCAATACATTTCCAAAAGAAAATTGAATTCAACAAGAGGAATAATGGTAATATTTACTGGAAAAACATTCCTACAAATATCAATTGGAGGATAATCAAAAACTTGGGATGTGATCGTCATTCCATTAGAGGGTTTTTACAAATAACATAATATCCAATTTTTGAGGTGGTACTGTTATAACCTTATAAAAGTCTTGAGATATAATTTTTATGGTAGATCTAGAATAAAATAATACAAAAGTAGTTCTAGAGTTGAGGGTAAGTATACCTTTCACCACATCATTATCATACCCCTCATCAAAAATACTGTTCCCAAGAGATTTCCCATTGTAATGACCCCAAATTTTTTTATCATAATTATTTCTTAAAAATGTATGTTATATTATATGATACAAAAAAGACATATCTCCTTAGTGATGATGTGAATATAAGAAAAATGTTACCATTTAGATTCAATTTTTATATAACCATTGATAAATTAAAACAATTGGTCAATTATGATCGATGGTCTATTAGGACCATTTTTTTCAATATGAACATCGGGTACTATACTCATTATAATAATTTTAACTTTATAATTTGTGTTTATAAGTAATACTTGACAAAGGATAATTGATAAAGAAAGAATAGTTTATAGAATCAACTAGAAAAGTCATTCTTTTGGAATCCCATTTGATAGAACAAAGGAGGAAGGTCTCATCACTGGGGTTCAACATTAACCAAGCCCAATATGATCTTTAACAAGTGAAGCATGAACAAAATTACCTATTGGAGAAGTTCAAGTTAGTGGATTTTACCACTAAGTCGATGATAGATGAGGCACCACAAAAAATTTCCACCATCACACACCATACTGTTAGAGTGAATATGGGTGTAATAAGGGGTTACCGGTCCTGACAATAGTTACTTAAATTTTAATTTTTCTATATAAATAAAATTTTTATTCTCTCAATTTTGTTTTAAGATTATTTTTGAAAAATTGATTTTCACACAAAAAGAACTTTTTTAGAAAGTATGTAAATATTTAAAAATAAACTAAGATACTATGAATAATATTTATTTTAATTAAACAGCATGATAAAAACAATCTTATTTAAATATAAATGAAATGCTAATTTCATGATGACATTGAGATTTTTTAAGTGTCATTAATTACACATTGTATTTTCAACCCACTATTTTTCAAATAAATAAGTATTTTTATGCATAAATGATATAATTAACATAAATAATTAATTATTTTGATAAAATTGACTTCATTTTTGAAATTAGAACATCAAGTTTAGGTTATGGTTAATTAATGATAATTTTATAAAATATATTATTTTTTCCTGGATAGTAATATTTCAGTTTGAGGATTTTGGTATGTTTAATGACTTCAAAATTATATAATAATGATATAGTAGTTATTTAAATATAATAAATGAACTAAAATGTGTTCTCTAATTATTTTCATGTATTTTAATATATTTTAATCATTTTTTAAACATATATTTTACTTTCATAAGGCTAAAAAGGAAACATTAACATTAATAATCATATTTTGAGAAAACATTACTTTAACTTGAAAAAAGTAATATAATATGATGTTCGGTTCTTGTAGGTCAAAATAGAATATAATATTTCGCAAATGACCAAGAAAATGGGCAAAAACTATGTTCATTTTCATGCTTTTTCATTTTCCACAACCAAGATTTCCATGGCCTATATTTGGAAATTAATAAACAAATCCTACACTTTTTCTATATATAACCACCCATTTCATGATTTAATTTCGATAAAAATTATTGTTTCAAGAAACAGTGTTATTTTTACCCCCATGTAGTCCTTCCATGGTGTCCTCATTCCCCCTAGATCCCAATCATCATGTTTTAGGAGTTACTTTTCAATGTAAGGGAATTCTCCTTCATTTATATTCAATTCAAGAACTGTTTTCTGCATGTGTCTTATAATTATTATTACACTATTTTATTACCCCTTGGATAGTAAAATTACTTAAAAATTTTGTTTTATCAATGTAATCGCCTTTTCCCTACAAATTTAATCCATTTCTAAAACTACGTTTTAAACTTTTCATGCTCCCAGATTTACTTCTCAAAATTTCTCTCTTCTCCTTAAGAAATTATATTTTATTTTTTTCTTATGAATCCACAAGACTCTTTATTCACAATGGGTATACAAAAATATGTAAAAATGATTTAATTTATTATGTGATTATCATAAATTAAACCCTCATTCCTTTTCCATGGGCTGAAAGTGGCGTAATGATTATATTTTTAAGAACTCTTGAAATGTCATTCTTTTTTATATGAAACCATTTTTTATTCTCCCTAAGTTATTTATAAAATGTTTAATTATGAAACATGTGAATAAAATTAATTAATACATTTTAAGGGTGTTCCATGTTATCAATCCAATTTTTTGGGTAAATAATTTAATCTCTAGAGAAGACATGTTTTGTGATACCTCGGTGAACAACTTTGGTAATTTTCATTTATGACACTTTGGTGATTAAACATGGTGATATGCTTATGAATGTATATGTTAAATGTTATCGAAAAATTTCTATTTTATGATTAATTTTATATTTATTACAATATGACTCATGTTCTCAAACTTATTCCATAATGATATTCATCATGTTCTTATAAATATTCGTTAAGATTAGATATAAATTTTTTTCCTAGATTTACCACTATGGGGCCTTATGCTCACCCTTTTCATTGATATATGTCCCTAGTTTATGAGATAAAATAAATTAAATTACTAATAAAGAATGAAAAATCTATCCAATTATATTAGAATTTTTTTATTTTCTCAAAAATGATGTACCTTATTTTTAAAAAATTAAACTTTAAAAGATCATCTGATTGGACAATGTATTGAAAAGTTATGTAATAAAAAAGAGGGATGAAATAGTTGTTATTAGAAGAAGAATTAGTTATTTTTAAAAATTATGATTTTAAAAATTTAAGAAGTGATTTATAAATAGGTTTAAATATAGGAAAACCTCATGGTATTTTAGTTAAGTATTAAGTAAGTGGTTTATAAGCAATGAAATACATTTTGGATTTGAAAAACTAGATTTATATCTTGAACAGATGCATCTAGGGGTAAAACAAAAAAAAATACTTTTATCTAGACTCAAATGAGAAATGGTGCATGAAAATCGGACTTTTTGTAGCCATGGATTGACACTCCTAGGGGATACATTTGGTTAATCATAATATTTTTTATAATTATTTTGATGGAAAAATAAAAAATGTAATAATTGATAAAGAATAAAATATTTAATCATGATTATTTAAGACATGAAATTCCTTTATAAATATAAAATTCATAAAATAAAAAAAAATCTTAGTAAGTTTTTTTTCTTTTATAAAATGGTGGGAAATATGAGGAACCATGTAAATAATGAGTGTAATAGACCATTATCTAGTGAACCTTCGACTAAATATGGAATGGAAAACCTCATAATAATGATGAATTAAATAAATTGAGTTATGAACAATAACTTGAAACAATCCAAGATAAAAAATTCTCATTTAAGGGACATAAATTCCAGTGAGTCTTTTATGCGTCAATGACTACCTTCTTTTAGTGGATTTATTGATCCATTACATAGTGAATAACGGATAAGCTATTTGGAAAAGATCATTTCTATATCGGTTTTTCGAAATAAGAGAATGTGACCATGGATATGTATGTTTTAGAGGGATAGTAATATTTGTGGTGGAAACTAATTAAAAACAAGAAGCTAAGAGTAGAGATTTATGTTATGGAGTGGGAATAGTTAAGGGGATCATTTTTCAGTAAATATTTTTCTTGTTTGATTTGAATGAAAATAAAGAAGGAATTTCATGAGCTGATGTTAAAGGAAAATGAATCCATGAGAAGCTATGATACGAACATTAAAATAAATTCTCATTACAGCTCTATCCTTATTATGGATTATAATATAAAGGATGATATATTATTTAGTGGACAAAAAACCCATATATGAAAGAATCTGGCCAATTGAGACCATGAAAACTATGAAGAGATAGTTCATAGGGCTATGAAGGATGAACTAGAGTTTAGAGAGATACAATGGTAACAGTAATTTAATGAAAATAAGAAATATTTGAAACATAGGGGGGATCTTGGCTCATGTAAGAGGGGGAAATAAAGAGAAACATCCCACATTAAATATATTTTGGGAGAAGCATTCAGGTAACTTCTTCGTTGATAGGGTAAAATTCTATAATTGTATATGAGATGGCCATATAGCTTAGAAATATCATAGTGAGGTGAATCCTCAACTTCTCAACACAAACAAAAAATGGAAAATGGTGTATGACCATCATGAAGTCCAATGCTTCATGCTTGGATTGAATGTGAACTTTTTCAATCAATATCCAAATCAGAAGATAATGAATGGAAATTAACATAAACCTCATCATAGGCCATGCAATAAAGGATGAGAATTTTGTATCACAACAGATAAAGTAGAGTCTCCAAATGATATAGTTTCATGTACTCTCATTTTTCATTCAAAGATATTAAGTAAATTGTTTGATTATAGTTCAATGTATTTTTATATTTTATAAATGTTTTCAAATAATGTAGATCCAATCCCAAAACTTCTATAAGTATACTTATTAGTCAGTAATCCTAGAAGGATTATCCAAGACTAAACATGGTATACAAAATATAGTAATGGATTTGGTGAGCATAGTCTCATCCCAAATATAGTTTTCAATCCCATGCTAGAATTCAAAAATATATTAGGGATAGATGGGAGATCGATATATAATGCTAAGATCAATATCAGAACCCAAGAAATCCCAGTTGTATTGAATGGACAACCTATATTTATTTTCAAATGATTCATTTCACAACTGCTCTTTTTCTAGAATCACGGGCCACAACCTTTATTATAGATATTATTAGTGAAGATAAATAAGGAAATTAAAGTTTAAGAATAGAAAATGTCCTAATAATTTATAATTATAAAGTTGTATTTCCTAAATAGTTTGATGGACCTCCCACAGAAAAAAGGTAGGGTTCTCCATTGAACTCACACCTAGATTAAATCTAATATCAATGTACCCTTATAGAATGGAAAATGTGGATTTTGAAGAAGTAATGAAACAACATCATCATCTATTAGAGAAGGGATTTACCGGACATAATGTGTCTCCATAGGGAGAACCCATTCTCATTGTGAAGAAGAATTATGGATCAATGTAGTTGTGAATTGATTATAGATAACTTAATAGAATCATAATTATGATAAAGTACCCTCTCCCAAGGATTTATGATTTACATGACCGGCTTCATGGGGATCAATTATTCTCAAATACTAACATTTTATCTGGTTATCAATAATTTTGGGTGGAGAATGAATATATTTCAAGGACTCCATTTCGATCGAGATATGGGAATTATGATTTTGTTTTCTTGACCTGTGGATTGACTAATTCTCTTGATTTATTTATGGATTTTATCAATAGAGTATTTATGAACCAATTTGATAAATTTATGGTAGTTTTTATTGATGTTATTCTGACATATTCTAAAAGACATGAGGAGGGTATGGATCATCTAAGTGTTATATTAAAAACATTGAGGAAGGATAAGGTATTTGGGAAATTTAAAAAAATATAATTTTTGTGGCAACAATTTTCGTTCATGGGTCAAATTATAACCAATTAAGGAATCTCAGTTGACCCTACCTAGATAAAGGTTGTGAAGAAGTTGCATCATCTGGAAATAGTAAATAATATTCAGAGGTTCTTTGGAGTAGTAGGATATTATATGATGTTTATGAAAACAAATTTGTGACTTTCTAATCGTCTATCGATGTTTACTTGAAAAGGATATAAGTTCATATTTACAAAAGATTGGGAAAAAGTTTTCAGGAGATGAATAATAGATTGGTCAGTAAAATGTTTTAACTCTACCCTCTACCAGATAAGGATTCATTATTTTTAGCGATGCATATCTGAAAGGTCTTTGGTGTATCCTCATAAAAAATTACCAAGTTAATTCTTAAACATCTTGATAGTTAAAGTGTCATTAGTAGAATTATCCAATGCATGACTTGGAGCTAGATGAGGTTGTTTTCTGTCAAAAAATATGGAAGTACTCTCTTTGTGTGGATAAATGTGATATATATCTCGACCAATAATGTCTGATATATATGTTCACAAAAAAGTAATTGAACAGGAAACAAAGTAGATGGTTTGGAATTATTAATTACTATGACTGTTCAATTCATTATCACCCTATAATTGAAAAGAAATTAACTAATCTAGTATGTAGGAAATACCTTATTGTGTTGGCAATGATGGCGATTAAAGGAGTTCCTTTGACAAAATACATAGTAAAACTAGACATTGGAAGTGTAATGTAAGGGAAACCATAAAACCTATCCAAAATTATTTATCAACCACTATTATTTAAGGTCATAATGAAATTTCAAATAGAACATCCCTTGTTAAAAAAGTAGATAGAGGTTGTGAATAATAGGATGATTCATGAGTTCAATATTGATCAAGAAGGTGTACTGAAATTTTGTACAATTCAATATTTTCTATTTGTTCCAGAAATAAATAAGGAGATGATGGAGAAATATTTTAGATCTAATTTATATATATATATCATTGAATAATGAAATTGTATAGGGACATTCGTGATCATTATTGGTGGGCTAACATGAAAAGGGAGATTTCCAAATACACGATAAGGTTTTTTGTGTGTCAACAAGTGAAAGAAGAGAAAAAATTCATAAAGGGGTATTGAAACCACTACCCATAACAACATGGAAGTGGAATAATAACACTATTTAATTTTTCAATGGTCTCCCTAGATCATCTAAAGTAAATAATTTGATATATGTTATAGTGGAATGACTCAAAAATACTTCACATTTCAATTCTATTTGGGAAGACTTCTCTCTTAACCAACATGAATTGATTTATTTAAATGAAGTGGTGAGCTTGTTTGAGGTGACACTTACTATCATTTATGATCATGATCCAAGGTTCAAATTAAAATTCTAGGGATATCTTTTTTTTTGAGTACATAATTCAATTTATGTATGACCTATCACCCCCAAAACTGATGAACAATCTATAACGACTATTTAAACACTTGAGGATATATTGAGCACGTGGTGAATGGAATTTAAAGGTGGATGGAATAAAATTATAACCCTAGATTAGTCCTCATATAGTAAAATTTCCCTTCAATTATTCAAATGGCCCTATGAAGCTCTTTACAGGAATCTATGTATAACTAAAACTTGTTGGGATGATATTAGTGAGAGAAAGCTTCTTAGGAATTATCTTATACCATAGATGATAGAAAAGGATAATAATATTCAATAATACATTAAGGTTTCTAAAATTTAATAGAATAGCTATGTCAAAAACATTTTAAGGGACTTGGATTTTTATGTTTGAGAAAAAGTTACCCATATAATATCACCATTGAATTGATTTATACGGTTTGGGAAGAACGAGAAGCTTATCCATAGGTATACTGGCCACTACGAAATCCTTGATCGCATAGAAGTAGTGCCCTATACGCTAGCACTTCCATAAAATTGGGTTCATGGTTATGATGTATTCCATGTATCCCTTTTGTGGAAGTACATGTATGACCTTTCACTTGTACTGAATCCAGAGGTGGTACAACTGGAACCTGACCTCACTTATGAGGAGTATCCAATTGAGATCCAGGACTATAAGGATAGGTATCTATGAAACAATACTACCATCCCCATAAAAGTGTTGTGAAGGGACCATTATATAAATATGTGATGTGGGTACCATATGAGACAATGAGGCAGATGTACCGATATATTTTATCAACTGATAGAATAAGATCAAATATTTGTGGTGAAATTTATTATGCGGGGGAGAATGTAACGAGATAGAATTTTTGAAAGATAATTTTTTCTTGAGAATGTGTGTTATATTATATTACATACAGACATAAAACATATATCTTTAATAAATAATTGAGTATAAAGTGAAATGTCACTATATGGATTCAACCCTTATATGACCATTGGAAACTATACTGTTCAGAATAATTTTAACGTAATAATTTGTGTTTATAAGAAAAATTTGACAAAGGATAATTGATATAGAATGAATCATAAATAGCCTCAACCAAAAGAGTCATTTAATTTGAAACCCATATATTTAAACATCGGAGGGATTTATCATCATTGGAGTTCACCCTTGACCAATCCCAATAAGGGATTCATAAATTGAAGCATGAACAAAATCACCAATTGGAGATGTTCATGTTAGTGTAGAATAACACTCAGTTTATGTCAGCCGAGACACCCCATGAAACTATCACCACTGAAAACCATACTCCTAGGGAATACATGACGATGATAAAGGGTAAAATTTCCATGAATTAGTTACAAAAATTTTAATTACTTTGTAAAAATAAATTTTTTATTCCATCAGTTATGTTTTATGTATAACTTTGATGATGTTATTTTTCAAACCCAAATCGTACATCTCATAAAGGATGTAAATCATTATTAATAAACTAAATTATTATGAGAAATATTTATTTTAAAGAAATAGTATGATAACTATACAATTATTAAAATATAAATCACATGATAATTTTATTATGGCATTAATGTTTCTTAAGAGTCAGAAATTTTACTAGGAATTTATATCATGATATTGTTTTAATAAATAATTATTTTTATATTTAAATGATAAAATTATTATAATCATAGAATAATTATGATAAAATAAAAATCATTTTTTAAATAAAAATTTCAAATTTTTGTTATGGTGACTTAATGAGAAATTTCTAAAATACTTTATTCTATTATGAATAGTAGAAATACAGTTTGAGGTTTTTAGTATTCTTAATGAGAAAAAAATTATTTTATAATTATTTAATAATTAATTAACCACACTACATGTACAAAAGTTTTTAATTTTATTTATATCAATTATTTTAATATATTTTAATCAATTTCCAAACCTATAATTTACTTTGCAAAGTCTAAAATAGAAACTATAACATTAAGAATATTATTTAGTAAAACATTACCTTTTATTTAAAAAAGTTAATATAACATTATGATAGGATTTTTTGGTTAAAACAATTTAATATATGTCCTAAATTTTCATAACCATGGGAAAAACATGGGAAATCCCATAGTGTTTCATTTTCCAGAACCAAGATTTCCAAGGCCTGTATTTTGAAATTAATAAAAAAATCCTCTACTTTTTCTATAAATACCCCAACATGTATACATTTAATTTAACTAAGAATCAATAATACATGAATATATAGTAGTTTTACCTCCCATGGAGTCCTTCCAAGGTGTCTTTAATCCCCAAAGTCCCAATACTCACATTTTAAGAGTAACTTTTCGTGGTATGGGAATTCTCTTTCCTTTCAATTCAATTCAAGAACCTCTTTCTGTAAGTGACTTCTATAGTTATGATTAATATATTTTATTAATGTTTTAGTAACTCCATTAATTACAAATTATTTTTTATAAATTAGTTTTCCTGGTCCCCACTCATTTTACACTTTTCTAAAACAACATTTTATACCCTTGTGCTGCTAGATTTACTTCTAAAAATTTCCCTCTTCTCTTTAAAATATTTCCTTTATTTTCTTCTTTTGAATTCCCCAACATGATTATTTTCCATTTTATTTAAATAAATTTAATATTTATTTATTTTATTCTTGGATTAAAAAAAATTAACCCCTTATTCCGTTTCTTCGATCAGAAACTTAATCCATGGTTATGTTTTTAAGCACCTTTGAAATGCCATATTTTTTATATGAAGCATATTTTTTATTCTCTATAGGTTATTAATGAAATGTTTTATTTTGATATATGTATCACACATGAGATACAAATAAAAATGGTGTACCTTGATGGTTCTCTAATTTATTTGGTAACGAATTTAATCTCTAGAGATGACATTTTTTAAAAACCTTGGTGAATAAACTTGATAATTTTCATTTAAGATAGCTTGGTGATCAACCATGGGGATATTATTATGAATTTATAAGTTAAATGTTATATAAAAATTTACATGTTATGACTCATGTTATTTTTATTATGATATACCTCATGTTATCTTTCTTATTACAAAATGATATGTCTCATGTTATTTTTGATATTTCCCAAGAACACATGTAAAATGATTCACTAGATTTTACCTTATAGGGCCTTATTCTCACCCATTCATTTTATGTATGAACCCAAGTTATGAAATCAAGAAAATTTACTTAGATTGATTCAATTAACAATCCTTTAAAGTGAATAAGAATATTTGTTTATGTTTTTATGTATTGTGTACTTTATTCCCAAGAAAATAAACATTAAATGATCCTTATTTTATACAATGTAATGAAAGGTAATGCAATAAAAATGTGGGATTAAATACCCTTTGTATATATGATTAAGAGGATTTTGACATTGAACATCATCATTAACCTTCATATTTTGTCCTTGGTTAAAAAAATTCCCATACTCCTTGCATTTAAAACACTAGAGTGTGGGTGGTGCATTATATGGTACTTTCTCTCTATTGAAACCATTAAATAATTTCTTCCCATAACATTTTCATTATATTTTCCAACAAAATTATTTTTCAAACATGAAAATTTAACCATATTCCATAAATGAATTTTTCTAAGTTTCTTTCCTCTTTTTGATCATAAAATAAATCACATCTTCTTCTCTCTATATTTTTTTAGAATTACATTTTCTATTAAATCTTTATTTTCTTTTCAAAACAATGATATTTACTTGTTAATCTAATAACTATATCCACATTGATAGAATTCCAAATTATTTCTTAATAAATAATACATTACTTTATGGTTAATTCCCTTTATAGATTGGATTTAAAATATGGAAGAATTGATCAACCTTTCTTTCAAGTTAGATTATAATACTAGAAGAATAACATGCAAGTATTATAAAATTAACCTTATTGGGACCAATTATTTAATACTAAATATCAAATAATTACATATCTATTTTCATAAAAATAATATGCGGAAAATAATTATTGAGAAATAATATCTTAATCTCATCACTCCATACAGAGTCACTTTTTTCTACCACATTGTGTTCTAGAGAATATTACATCATTCATACACTTAACCTTCCAAATTACAATCATCCAAAATAAAATTTTCATGTTTTTAACAATAGATTATAGATAATATATTTTTAGTGGAACTGATCCATTCTAAAATCACTAGTGGATCAGCGGACATACTAAAAGAAGGTAGATGTTTTCTCATGAAGGACACAACGAAATGATGTTCCCCCTTTTCTCCTTTGAAAGATCAGAATGAGTCATAACTCGAGATATTTTTGTGAGCATAGAAATGACATTTCTCATTCTATCTCCCAAAACATTCTGTTTCTCAAAAGGATACCCATAGCATTTTCTGTCGTATTTAGTATTAACATGATTCTTTATATCTCTATCTGCTGAATAAAATTAAAAGAATTGTGTGAGAAATAATTATAATAGTGGGAAACCACATAATGATGATAAATTATTTATATTATGTCCAAATTGTGACACTTTTTATATGACACCTTTTGTTTAACATAGTTCAATTAGAATCATTACCAAAAAATAGTATTTTATCCAATAATTAAACTTATCTACAAAGTTCTTACTAATGTTATCACAAATTAGTTTACAAATGTTAACAAATATTTGATATGATACCAATTATAGAGACTCAAATTTTTCATAACATAATAATAAATCTATATCAATGAATATTATTTACATAATATATGGATCCCTACTAGAATTATATAAGTCTATTATATTTGAAAAGTTGAAAAAATTAACGAGTTTATAATATTTCTCCACTGTCTCATTATTAGATATTGATAAATATTATCCCTCATAGAAATATCTTACATAATAACTTTCTTCATATCCTATGAAAGGAAACATGTGAAAGGATAATCTATTATTATATTTATGGGAAAAACGATAGATATCAATGATCATATAATCTTTACATGAGGAAAATGGTATGAGGGTATGGACTTATAATTTTTAACCATACCCTACATATCATAGATCATAACAATTATTCATGGAATAAATATTGAGATTTTATAAGACATGAATCATAAAGGATCATTGAGATCTTAATACAGGCATAAGGCATTGAATTGTAGCATACACATAAGAATATAAAATCGCTCACTTAGTAGTGATTTATTACTTTTAATACTACCATAGTTGAGTATGTCCATTATAAAAACCATCATAGTAGTAATGGATCACTCTTAAGTCTCTCTACGTGGAAATTTTCTTACTAAACACGGTTCACACACCATTATAGTCCAATTTATCTTCAGAGATATCAATATTTACCAAAATAATTGGTGACAGATATAGGTCCCATCCATCTTAAAATGAATTTCATAATTATGTATTCCACATGATCATAAATTATTTATCATATCTGGACCATTGAAAATAAATTGGTTTCCTAAAAATATCATCAAATCATAACCCATGAAAAAATGGGTTTTGATAAAACTATTTTTCTAATAAACATAAAACATCATGATAAAGAATAAGGATGATATCCTAAGATTATATCCCCAAAAACTCATAAGTATACCAAATTTTTGTTAACTTTGATGAATAAAAATACATATAAAATACCATTTAAACGTTTTTTAGGATGATAATCATTCAATTTTGAAATAAATTTTCAAAATATACAGATATCCAAAAAATTATGGAATACATTTCATTTTAAAAGAACATTAAAAACCTTTATAGTGTGATTTTGAATATTGAGTAGCTAGGTTGGATATAAATTCCATTTATGCTGCATAAGTTAAAAGAAAACATTTCTTTCTTATTTATTTAAAAATTCAAATAAGTACGTCATTTAAAAAATGACATGAAGATTACATTTAAAATTTTTCATAAAAAATTAAAACAAGGGTACAAATTAATTTTAAAAAATAATAGTAAAATAGTAAAAATTATCATTAAAACTTATTTTTAAAAACATGTATTTGGAAGAAAATGTTTTTTCTACTTAAGAGAGAAATAAATTCAATTTTCCACAGGAAAATACATTTAGTCTCTCGAATATATAAGGTAAGTAAAATTAAATTAAACAATTTACATCCAATAAATAAACCTTGGATAAGAAAATTAATTAGTTTATTGAGTGATAGATCATAATATTTCATACTTTGAAAATTAATAAAAAACAATGCTAATAAATAACAGGATTATAATATAAAACCCTTTACATATGGTCTAAATTTCATCTTACATTTTTGAACATCCTGTATAATAGATATATTTTTGTTATAAATATTAATATTGAACCATAAATATATATATATATATATAAGACTGGATTTTATTTACTTTTAACCTATTATCATCCATTTTTAAAAATTCTTTTTCAAAATCACAATTGTGGTTGATAATTTCTTCTTTTTTTCATGCAATTCATGGTTTGGTTGCTTTGGTCGTTGTAATTTGAAAATAGTTCCATGATCCAAAGAATTTTAATCATGGTATATTTATAATATATATGGAATATATATATATATATATATTTATTTATTTATAATGATCTATAAAATTTTGGGATAGAAAAATGAATTACACCATTCACGGAGATAGTTATCCATACATACGAATGAAATTTCTTTTAATTTTTTTTATTGATGGAATGAAATAAAGTTAAATATTAATAAAAAATATAGGATAATTAATATATCAAATATAAAATATATATTCCTAAAAGTATTCTTCATTACCATCCAATTAATATATAATTGAAAAATGAATTGCATCCCCTCGTGGAGGTGGTAGTCCACACATATTCATGAGGGATGTTATTGCTTCCCAAAGGATCAAAAGATAGGAAATTATAAATGATATTACCATTCCATATGTATAATTATATAAAATATATAATATATAAATATTAAACCCATCATAATACTCATCCATAAAATATGGGGATGAAAATTGAAATGTATCACTATGTTGAGACAGTAATCCATACAAATGATTGAGGGATAATTTCACTACCTATTTGAAGGGAAATAGAGTGTATAATAGTGTTATAATAATCATAATAATATTTAAGTATATTTTGGTTATTTAATTTATTATTTTATGAGGAATATAAAATATTTATAGGTGGTAATAGTGAAATTTTAAAGAAAGTGACCATTTAAAAAAATTACCTCTTATTTGAAATGACTTGCTAAGATCTCTGCAAAAGGTCAATATGGTTGGTCTTTTGGTAAGAACATAAAACCTATAATATTTATATCGAAGTTTATATGATAATGATTAAGATTATGGTGAATATAGAAGGCAGAATGTTGGGCTAATAAGAGAAAGGAGGAGTGCCCTTTCATAATTGAGGGAAGGAACAATCTTTGAACTAAAACAAAAAATTAATATAAATCTATTTTGAAGACCAAATGAATCAAAATTGATAATATTAAAATATAATATGAGAATTATTTTAAATACTCTTGTAAAATAATTTTTTTTAATGTTTTTTTCACATTTTACCCTTATCTTTTAGTTCTACCCCCTTTAACCCTTTTGACAATTACCATAATATTAATTGTTTCTACTATTTAAGGGTTATTAATATTTATATAAAATAAAAAATACCCATAAATGAAACATTAATGATGTTGAAAATAATATTTTCTTAAAAGTTATGAATATAATATTTTTTAAAATTTTATTTCAATTAATAAAATATTATTTATTATAAAATACCATATATGTCATTTTTAACACTATTAATTTAATTCAACTTTCAATACATCAATATGAATGTTTAATTAGAATATAATAATTTAGCACCACCCTAATATTTCAAATATATCTATAAAATTCAGGTTAAACATGTATACTATAAAATTATGTGACTTTTAATATTTTTAAAATAATTAATTATAATTTTTTATTAAATAGAGAAATATTGTTGTAGTGTTTCATAAGAAAAAATGGTCATTATGTAATTAATAAAAATTATAAATAAATTTACATCATGAATATAATTTTATTAATATTAAAATATATACTTATATTTATTCGTAACTTGATTTTTTCGCTATGTGGACACAATTTTTATTAAAAACAAAGAGTGTGACATTTTGTACCTTTCTATGGTTTAAATATTATATTGGTAATTGTTATAGAAATTTTCCCATTAAAATATTAAATATACAGACTAAAGTGATATTGGTTGAATTAAATTCACTAAATAATATTTATAATGAAACATATTGGCCTTCCCACTTAGTTTTAACCAATATTTATCTGATTTACCCTTTACCAGGGTGATAAATTTTACCATGGTTACTATTCATATTGACCAAAAATAAAAATGGGATATTTAAGAAATATTAACCTCATTAATATAAATTTATAATTTATTTTATCTAATTAAATAATAATAAATGGAATAAATTGATTTTAAATTAAGTTCAAAAAATACAATGAAAATAATTTTTTTTGGAAAATGCAGTTTTAATCATCAAAGTAGATTTATTAATATCCAATGCACAATAAAAATTTTTAAATTAATCCTAAAACATTTGGTTTAATATATGATATATAAATTATATTAAAATAATTCACCAATTGCGATCAATTTATTTAATTATGATAAAAATACATTGCACACATAAAAACTATTTTTAAAAAAAACAACTCTTTTATTTTCAAATTATTTTTATTTTCATTTTTAATTAATTCATAACTAATGAATTAATTTTATACAGATATAAAATATAAATTCTCAATGTTCATTAATTCATATTAACAGATTCCAATCCAAAGACTAGTTACTAATAATATTATAATAGTATACTTCAATTTATCTAAACTCACAATTGTGTGTAACGCAAGCTATCAAAGAAATTAAATTTATTTGAAATAATTTATCTTAAAATCATTGGGTGTTACATTCCTTGAATTATGTGATTTTATTACTAAACAAGGTAGGTTCCCTTTATCCTCCTTAATGTAGGATATATGCATTATTAGTACCGGTAAACATGAATATTGACCAAAATATAACATGTGAGGTCCCTTAGCCCTTTTGGGTGGGTTATGGAATAGTTTTCGGTAATTATACCTCCTTTGTTAACATGTTTGGGGTAAGGTAGGATATGAATTTTATTTTTAATTGAATTTGTTTCATGCATATGGATTCCAATGTATAACATATTTAAATGTGAGATGGATGATATTCAACCTTTAATGTAAATTTATTATATAATGTCATTGAGATGATTGTAATTCTTTTTACATTTGGATTTTTATGTGGGTGGTATTCAATTATTTCTATTAATGGATTTATTTGTGATAAAATTATAATTTTTTATATGATTCACGTGATGAGGGACACCATTCCAATGACCAGGTATATTCAAGAGTAAATTGTTATTATTGTTATTGTTAGAGGTAATGTTTAGTTATATCATACTGGTTTGGGTGAGGTATTTAATGTATAGTACATTTTATGTTTTTATTCAAGATACTATGATCATGGTAATGGGTTGTATTTCCATAATTTCATTATCAATGTCAGACATGTAATGATATTACAATATTGTTGTTTTATCCTTGGAAGTGGGATATATTTCCATAGGTGCGATGCTTCCAAGGAGTGGTATGTGATGACCATATAAGAAAGGACATTTAGATGATGAGATGCCTTCCTTTTTATAACAAGTCCTATAAATAGGCATTCATTTTACCAAATTTTATCACCAAAAAGGGATGGCATTCCATATTTATAACAGATTCAATACATAATGCATGCTATTGTATAATAATCAAGGGGTTTTAATCTCTACCATAATAGATGTACTGGGACGTGATTCCCATTATAAAATTGTTTCTTGGGGTTGATTTATCCACTCTTAATGCACATATGCCGAGACATGATTCCCACTAAAATATTATTTCTCAGTTTTTTTTATTCCCATTATGGACCATTGTTATTTGGATTTTATGCCTAATTCTATTTCCAGGTTAATAAGATATATTAGAAGGTTTCATGTGTTGTTGAATCACCATGGTGGGTAGGAAAACCATGAGGTTATTTTTTATTTGATTGATCAATCACAATTTTTTACAAGACATAAACACTGTGACAATGAAAATTTTCTATTTAATATTAACAAGAGATTACCGGAAACCCATATTGGATCTTTTCTTGTTAAATATATAATTAATTTATATTATAATAGATGAAATTATATCTTATCATAGTATCATTCTTTGTAGGTGATGCATATCATCCAAATAACCTTTTCTTAATTACACTCATTATTCTGTAAAGATCCAATTATAGGATCCCTCTAGTGGTGACCCACATGTGCACCATTGATATTTGAGTAATATTGAAAGTACATAGGATTACAGTACAAAAAATCTACTATCTTATGTTGATTACATATAGTTCCATCAAGCATGAATTATTCTCTCTAGAACTTAAAGGAAGAGAGATGGAGGAATGATAATTGAATCCCATTATGTGCGATAATTCTCGAGTATTGATTCTTGATTAACCCCACACAATATACATAACCATCTATTTATTGAGCTAGGTTTCTGGTTAAAATATTTTTTAATGTCATTCTAGCCCTCAAATAATATAATAATCATTATCATAACCCATTCTTTATAATAATAATAATAATATTATTATTTTAGATAGTGTGATAAATCATGAAATGATAAATATTATTTTTCATTTTTAAAAAAGGAATTCATAACTGAACATGATCTTGCTCCACTATAAATCCTAAACATTTATTGAATATCTTAATACGTATTTAATAAAATATTTAATTAATCAATAAATTATTTTGATTGAAAAAATATGAATAATGTATTCTTGGATATTGAGAATAATATCTATTCTATTAATTTATTTAAAAATAATTTAATCAAGATCAATAGAAACACATAGTGATTGATCCTCTATGTTTATTTATCATTAGCATTATGCGAGAATGCCTTAATTCAAAGATTACATTCTAAAAAAGGTTCAAGGAACAATGGATAATGTGTTTAATGTAATAATTTAGATAAACTTATATGAATTATCACTGTGTAATATAATCCCTTTATCACAATATCTCATCAATCAGGTTGCACATATGTGTCATCAAACTATATTCTTGATATGTATTTCATTGAGTATCATAAATAACCATGTCCTTACACTATGTCAATTGAATTTAATGAGATAGTTATTTTTCAATCAAAGGTCCAAGATATAAACTTCCAAATACATGGAATAGAAAAACAATTCCACATCTAATATAATAAAAAAAATTCATTCAGGATGATCCCAATATTCCCAACTTCCCAAAAACATATGGCTTCATGATTTTTACAATAAATATATGTTCTTGAGTCGTAAGATTTATTAATGATAATATTAAAATCAAAATACCATTACACATGATCATATATAAAAATATTAAATGAAACTAAAACATGAATTATTTTTACTAGAGGGTCTTTTCTCATAATATCCTATCTTGGATATTACTAATTACATAATTCATGAGAAGAAATCTTGTCTACATATAGTTACTCACACCCTAAAGTCTAAAAAATATGTTCCCCATCATATTATGTTGTCCAACCATAGACATATATTTATGAATATCACCATATCACTTAAAGGGTCTTATCATAGCATGGAACTGGTTTGATCTTACCAATGCGATAGATGCCTTAGGATTTTATTACATCTAATAGATGAAGAATAATGAACAATATCCAATAATATGATTTATTAATATTCAAATATTTCAATATATTTGTATTCAAATTAAAAACCATTGTTTCTAGAACACCAACTCTAAAAAACTCTCACTTGGACTAGATCCACATTCTTATAAATTTTAGTATTCTATACCTCACATTATATTGACGTTTATTTTGAGTTAAATCTGTAGTCAATTGGTCCTCCACATTTTTTCCATGGAAATTATTCTCATTGTAACTTCAGCACTTTGAGAAAAATCCCTCAAGAGATTTCACTTCTGAAGTAGATACTTTTTAAAATGATGTGACCTTGTCTCCATTAAAAGATCCTCCACTATAATATTATCACAATTGAGTATGATAGAATAATTCCATCTATTCCCCATGTTATGCTCATCGATAATGTTTTGGTTCCATAATTCTTATTTAGCTACCTCAGAAGAAATAATACACTTGAAATATGATAGAGAATCTACAACCATAACCTCTGTTGATCTCTTTCTAATAACAACTCCTTTATTCAATGTGAAGATGTATCCCATCATTGATTTAGATCATCTTGATGTATTTTGAATCTATAATCTACATATCGTATGATGATTAGTTTCTAATATCCACCATAGACCTAGAACATATCATTATTACACCAAAAATGCTTATGGATAGTCTTGACAGCCACCCTATGGCAGTCACCTAGGTTATCATGATAGCGTCCGACCATAATTATGGCATATGATAAATCTATCCTAGTACATAACATATACTGTATAACTAAACAATATAAAAATCATATTGTTTGTATAAATAGAGAGTGGTATTCCTATTACTATTGTTCCACAACAACATACATATATAATTTTAGAACTAAGATAAATTTATTGATACACTTCCCACCATCGGTATCACCTCAATGATTAGAATTCTTGGACACACCATGATATGAGAATCATGAACTAAGAGTATCCCCCATATACAAGTGTTGTGATTAATAACCCCAATCAGATGATTCGACTAATGTGCATAACATTATACCACAATAGATTCCACTGCCTCACCTACAAGATCATCCAACAAGATATAATTCTACCATACTTCTATTCCTTCTGGAACTAATGGGGTCTCCCTATATGGCTATTCGTCAGATCATTTGGAAAATCGATGAAGCACTACTAGAAAGTAAATCCTTCCTCATGGTATTGTTCACCTTCTCCCCTTAAACAATGTGAAATAGAGCCTTTTCTAGCATTAAAAATTACTTATTGTCCTCTAACACATTATCGTTTGGGAGGTAATTGTTGTACATTACCGCTTGGATGGGGATTTTAGTGATCCTATAAAGGTACCAAAAACTAAGGTCTACCTCTCAATAATGTATATAAAAGGTATTGGTCTCTTGTGACCACCTAGTCGAAAACTAAGGCATGCTTTTTGGGTGGTGGTAGATGTGGAACTGTGTAGCCCACAAAAAATCATACAACCCAACCCTCTTCTACTCTACTACTAATTCATCAACGGAATGTATTACCTAGTATAAACAGATCCAATGATCTATGAAATTTCCTCATTGACATGTATCTAACTACACCTTCTATAATTTCATAAGTACCACCAAGACCTCTTTTTATATCCACTCACATTGAGGAGGGGATGTATCTAAAACAAGCCCCTCACATTTTATTTTCTTCATTATTTTAAAAATGGAATGATTATTGATCAATACATCATCCTTCAAGCAGTGACCTTCTGGATATCTATTCCAACAGTATATCTTCTGAGAGCATCTGAACTAGTAGGCAAGGGAATATTGATTGACACTAGGGACAGATACATATTCCTTACTCATGAATCCATATAGAGAAGGCCACTAGTAGAAAGGATATTCCATTAGATGATCCATTAGAAAATCAAAGAGAGTTTCACGATCTAACACACTCCAAAATCTCTCTGGTCATGATGTTCCAAATTATCTACCTCTATATGGATACAAAAACTTCAGTACCTTCAAAGTTCATATTAGAGAATTTAAAATAAATTATATACTTCTTCATGGATGTTCACCCATGATGTAAGGATTATCAAAAATGAAAATCCTTTGAAAATAGTCATCTTCGAACAATTTTTCACAAAAAAATGATTTTTTGAAATGAAAAATTTTCAATAGTGATAAGGATTTCATCCAGAGAACAATTATTAAGGTCATGAGTTTTCTAAAAATATAATAAAGGTCAATATTATGTGAGAATCTTGTGGAACCTCTTAGGCCCATCTATTAATTTTATCCTAGATACTGAGCATAATTTTATGAACATGGCACCAAAATCAATCCTTTTTTTTGTGATTTCACCTCCAAATCCAACCCTCCTATACAACGTTGACATTCAATCTAGGGTGGGGGATTTTTATTATGAAAAATATGTGTTACAAGATACATTAAAGAGTATATATCCTATTAGTGGGGAATATGAGTTGAAACATGATAAAAATTCACCAAATGGTCTAGATTTTCAATGATTGGATTCTTATCGAATCGCAATATACTTGAATTGGTTGTTAGAGCACAATGATAGTTTATCATACATGATGATTGTAAATGACATGAAATTTATGTATCCTAGATACGGATATTTCAGAACCATGAAATTTTCTCTGATGTGAAGATTGTAACATTTTTTAAACATATGTCTTTGCCTCTATGATACCTATAAATACATCAATTCACCTGACATTTATGGGTAAATGTCCTTTGGCCTTTCTCGAGATTCTATGAATTTTTGAAAAGTCATCTTTTCCTAAGCCAAAAAAGAGTCAGATTGTTATAGGTTTCTATATTTCATGAAGAACCTCCCAGGAGTACTTGAGATTCTAATATCATAGTAGAGATGACTGTTTCAATTGTTTCTACCATTAAAACTAGGGGTAAAACCTCATGCATCTAGGGGATTCTTGAGATTCCTATCATTAATGAAACCTTCACTATTAGAACAAAGATTTCATCCTGAGGTATGGAACCTATGCTTTAGGAATAACTTACCTTCTTAATCCCATGATCTGTTTGAAACACCCATCCTTCTCAAAATCCACCTAAAAATACCCTACATCATGCCTCTTTTTTTATGAACATTCCTTCATAAATATTGAGTGACCATGGGTCATATAATAATTCCAACATAGTTCATTCATGGATCAACCTTCTACCTGAATGATATAATCAACCCTTCTGTCCAACCCTATTACTCTCAACATATCCATGATATTTTTATCACCTATTTCTCCTAAGAATATGCGCCCTAATTTTAGTATTCCCATGTGCCACCTCAAAAAATAATTATTTACACCCAGTTCCATAACAAAAGTAGTTTTGTTGTCAACACGTAAGCCTTGAAGGTGTAATCATTTTGGGAGACATTCCACCATTCCTTGTGTACAGAGCTAGTGCTTTATCCTTCTCTACTACTTGTAAATGGTTTCCATGGATGTAACTATCACAACCCCTCCCTTCATAGGTACCCCTTCTAGGACATACATAATATAAGTGAGATAATGAACCCTAGATTCACTCCTCCAGTAGTCCATGGGATAGTAATTAGCACTGAGGGTATACCAAAATCTTAAATGTGACAAATTATCATCTATAATAACAGGATCAAGAGATATGATAAATTCATTGAATGAAACCCCATGACATAATACAAAAATTAAACCAAAACCACCAAATAGTTTATTATAAGTATATCAAATATATATAATATTATTTAAGTAAATACCCTAACGAAAAGACAATGACACAACAAAACAATACCCTAATGTTCTAAGATCATAATGTATAACATGATCTATAAAGTCCTCCTAAAAACCTTATTTTTTATATGCATAGGGTGATAATACAAGTATACTCTGTAGGATCATAAAAAAGTATCCCATGAAAAATAGAAAAGATCATATTAATAAATTAGTGAGTAAACAGTAGAACCAACAACACTAATCTTGTCATCTATCCACTAAAATACCAACCAAGGAAATCTCACCAACTTACTCATACAGAAATAATAACATAATAATAATCATATCAATAAAGGGTTCATCGAACCACTTTCCAACTAAGTTTCTTCTATCACACCACAACGACATATATTCGGGAATGCCGATATCTTGTGTATAACATCACATCACATGTTTTCTGTAGAAACTTGGACTATCACATCACATAACATCTCATCTCGAGACACCTATACCATCCCATCACATCTCTCCTGAGGACACTGAGGCCTCCACATCAAAGCACATCTCACATGAGGACACATGGGTCATCACATCACGTCACAACAATAACTTGAATTGTAGGATATTAGGAACATGAAGGAAGTAAACCCCATTCCCTCACCCTACCATGTATGCCCCATCATAAACCACATAATCAAAAATTAACAGAGTGAAATTTTTAATTTTATCATCACATCCCATGCATTTCCACATTTCCTATATGAGGGAGAAGGAATGTGTGGGTACCTATACATCCATCCTTTTAACTAGGATATTGGGAAAACACCCCATAAATATATGAGTTTTGGAAGAAGGTACTAGACATGGGTGGGATGTATATATGAATCACAAGGAAATATATGGTACATATATATAGCCATACACAATCCCAACCTATGGGTTAATTAGAAATAAGTATCCCAAATCACAACATCACAACCCAAACCTCACAACATTAGCCAATTTCATTTTAACCTCCAATTTCACAACACCACACAACAAACCACAATCCGTATGAAACATTCCAAATTCCCTTTATAATTAGTTCAATTTATAGATTAATATTTACCAACCCATTTAATTTAAAAAATCAATTATTTCAATAATTTCCATTGAATTCATCTCATTATTTCATTCCATTATCTTATATTTAACATAAAAACCATTTAACGAAAAAAAATTATTATTATTAATTCATTAATTAACAATTCAAACCATACAATTTCGATTATTCATTGTCGAATTAACTCAATTACTAGTTTTGTAACTACCACAACACATCACAAAAAAACAACTACTTTACTCATGACAACCATATCTACACCACCTTCATTTCACAACCATATCCACCTCCTCAACACATCCACCCGAAAACATTCCAATAATTTATAGAATTCAAGACATACCAGAAAAATTTCATATCCCCTTACATATCCTCAAGAACCAAACAAACATCACCATATTACATCAAAACATTTTTCACAAAAAAATCATATGTCATTTTTTGATTAAAGAGGGGTCCTTTAAACATTTCCATTTCATTATTTTAAGGGAATTATCACAATATTAGTAAATCTATAGGAGAAACCATTTCATTAAATTTATATAAGTGATTATATAATTCCATTTACTGTGAAAAAAGAACCAAAAAACAAGGGCACCACAACACAAAACAACCATAGTGTAAAAAAAATCCCTAACAATTATATTTTTTTTGAGTTCCATTAATCATGTAGAACAACAATATCAATAAATATAATAATATGTTAAAGAATGAAATTTCATTCCCATTACCCTTAAATGTTAATTTAAACCAATTCATTACTCGTAATTAAGCTAATGAAAAATATATTCCCAAAATATAACAAGATTATATCACATATAATCTGATACACTAGATAAAAAATAAATGATACCCTATAAAAAACAAATATTTTCTGAAAAACTACCCAAGGATGAAGTAAGGGGAAAAACAAACACACAAAAAATTATAACACCATTAATGGTATAATAAAGAAACAAATAATTCTCCCATTTAAACCACACCAAACCCAATGATTTTCTGGACAAAATATATTCCCTATATTAAGAAATAGATTGAATGTACGATAATGAAAATAATAGAACTTTAAAAAATCACCAGAGATTGATCTCCAAAGTCTGAGGTTGAATGAAAATTAAAGGGAATAAAATATAACCACCTTATTCACTTAGTTCACCCAATAAATGAGTGAAATTTTGGAAATGTGATCAGGATAGAAGGGGTTTTAGAATTTATATATAGTCCACAATACATATGATCATGATGAATCCACTAGGGCAATAATGCAGAATGGATAAAAACTATATAACTATAGTGAATAGTGAAAAAACAAAAAGTAGCTAGCCTAGACAAACTGACCTTCGACATCCATAACAATTCACATTATATAGATCCTATAATATAGTGAGTACACTTCAGAGAAACCTAGACTGCTATATTGTATGAACCAAAAACATGGAAGGGGGATAAGCCACAACCCATCTCTATGGTAAAAATATGATAAAAATCGAAGGACCCCTAAAAAATTTTCCTTAGGACTCTACACTATTACCAACATATCCATACCGTATCCCTCAACTTCTTTGAAGGGGTTACGCCACTACTAAGGCTCCATGACACAACTACCCCAAAAATTAGTATTAGATCTAAATACACATCAAAAAACTTTCTACACCCCAACAAATTCTCCAATTCCACAGCAACCACCCCTATAGTAAATCATAAGGATCTATTATACATGACTCCTCCAGATAATATTTTCATGTTGTAACCTCTCTTACCCTCTCGAACTCCTCAAGGGTTCCACAAGGCACCTATACCACTAGAATTCCCACTAAGTAACTAAATTTACTATACTAGATATTACATCTAATACCTATCAATCTATTCTCAACCTTGAGAATCAAAACTAACATGGATGGAGAGAGGGAATGTTTTTTTAACATCCATCCCTTCAGATACCTCTCGAAGATCTCATTATAATCCAAACACAACCACACCACCACCAAAATACCCCAAACCCAACCATGAATGTTCACTAAATGTTCATCATGACCACATCACCACAAAATTATATTACACAAAAAACCCATGAAACAAAATAAATTAATTCCATCTTCAATGTCAATATATTTTTCACATTGGGAGGAGCTAACTCAACCACATGGTTTAAATCATTCTAGAGTACAACATGTCTCGATTAGGAATCAAGTTTTCACTTCATCACGTGATTGGTGTTTTAAAAACACACCACATCATCAAGGATAATAAAATCTCATAAAATATCAATATAACATAATCAAATCATCAAAGATAAACAAAATAAGGAAAATGAGGTAATTATAAAAAAACCCAGGCACTGGGAATTCATCATCATTTCATAATCTGAATGAATCTCCACTAGGACACCTTGCCTTCATATAACTTGAACCAAAATAATGGTTCATCCATGAATCACCTTCTCTCGAAGTTCATAGATCTCTATGGGCCAGTCCATGGTTATCTCATAGTCCTAAATATCCAACTCTCCATAGTCATTTATAAGAGATTAATCATGAAGATACTGATGGAGATGAGATACATGGAATGCATTGTAAATTGTGTCTAGTTGTGGAAGAAGTTCCTATTGATAAGACACATCCCAATGCATTCCGTCATCTCAAAAGGACCAAAAAAATAGAGTGAGAGATTTTTATCCTTACTAAACCTCGATTACACATATTGAGGGGAAACATTAAAGAACATGTGGTACCCAACCCCAAACTCAAAGGACCTCCTTCTACGATTGAAATAAAACACATACAAGTCCAACATCTCTTTTATCCTCTCATGAAAAACATGAATATTTTCTATTGTGTACTGCACCACATTTTCTACTAGAATAGATGAATCCCCAACCTCAGCCTAACACAAAGGGGAATGACATGGCCGTCTATTCAAATCCTCAAATGTAGCCATACTAATGGTTGAGTGATGGATGTTATTATAAGAGAACTCAAACAAGGGAAAGTTTTTTTCAAAAGATCCAAAACACTTTAAGTCACACACCCCAAACATATCCCCCATTGTTTGGATTGTTTTATTTATTTTCCCATCCATTTTATGGTGGAAAAAAATGTTGAGGCGTAACTGAGTGCCTAATGTGGGATGCAATTACCTCATGAAATGAGAGGTAATAATTACATCTTGATCTAAGAAAATGGACCCGGAAAATCCTCATAACTTCACTATTGTATCCACATACCTTCATTCTTATTCATCCATGGTGGACGAATCCTTGCTTCCGTGGAAGTAATCATATTTTATCAACCAATCCACAATTACCAAGATTGAATCACAACCCCCATGAGCATAGGGTATCTCAGTGGTGATGTACATATTCGTATCATCCCATTTACACTGAAAAATATCTAAGGTCTATAACTAACTTCTAGAAACATGATGTTCAAAATTATCCTATTGGAAAAATAGGATTTGAAAAAAAACTGTACCAATTGCCATTTCATATCAAGCCGCCAAAAATGTGAAATCATCCCATAGTGCATGTTGGATACCAATTGGCGTACTAAAAAAAGTAGGGTTATGAATATCATGAAGGAATCCCTAAATCAACACTAATGGAACAAAAATCCTCCCCTAAAAAACATTTTGTTCTACTTATCTACTGATCATACCTCTAGAGCGTCTCCATGGACAACACAATCACACATAACATCTAAATATAACTCTCCCCACTAATAATCATATACCTACTACATTAGTGAATACTTACAGATTATTTAAAACATGAAACCTCCACCATAAATCACCCTCACATATATGTATCAGTCTTATAACTCCTCTATCACCATCCAAGCATCTCTATATTCATAAGATACATCATTATATGATTTTCTTCTCAACACATCATCCATGAAATTAAATTCTCATGATGTATAAGGTATTTTAATGTCATAATCCCGAAGGATCTCTATCTACCTCGATTTATGTAGATTTAGAGGATTCTAAGAAAACATATACCTCAATCTATTAGGATTGGTAAAGACTACAATGTGCTCCTTGATTATGTAATTACTCTATAAATTCAATGAAAAACCATCCACTACTATATCCAGGTCATGGGTGGAATAGTTACACTCATGGGGTAATAAATTCCTACAACCATAAGAGATCACTACCATATTATATATCATGGAAGTTCCCAAGATCAAATGGGTAGTGTTATATAAAAACTCAAACATCATCTCATCCATTAGAAAATTGAGCACCAAATAACTGATTGATTTCCCGTTTAACTAATCAAACATTACCTAACACTGATCATTCTAGTAAATGTGTGGTCCTTCCTAGTCAATGTTTTGAACATGTCTATAATCCCTGAGAATTAAGATACAAAACTACGGTATAAGCATGAAATAAAAACTAATCTATGAACCTCCACCACATTCTTATGTTCTTCCCAAGAAAAAACTTCCTCTTCCATTGACAAGACCACAAATACACCCTTATAAGACCCCACATTCTCATGGGAATGTACCTCTTGTGTACAGAACTTACACTTGAAAAATATTCCATAGAGATGGTGTCTTAAAAAACTAGAAGGATATCACTATGATTATTGATATAATCCTCCTATGACATTTATTTGATCAATATTTCATTGATTAACATAATTATTAATGTGTCCAGGAGTTCATGGAACACAAATTTAATGAGCCCCATGAACAAAACATGTGAATTCATGATACCAAATAGTATGACAAAAAAGATGAAGTTCCAATTCCAGTATATAAATGAAATCATTAAAACATCACCATCCTTTAATCTAAACTTATGACATTCATAGAAATGGTCTATCTTAGATAACCAACTAGAACATCTCATCTTGTCAAATGACCATTGAACCTCAATATATGTTTTTAATACATGATCATTCACTGATTCATCCTCTTATAGTATATACACAACAACATAGTAACATTATACTTCATAGATAATAACACAAGGTAATCTCCGGAAGAAACAGTGGGCCATATGAAACTATTTTACATCAGATCATCCATTTGAATTGTCATCTCCCAAACTCACAAGGTGCTATCCGATATGGAGCCATAAAATAAGAGAAGCACCGAACTGTATGTCCATCATAAAATCAATCTCACATTTAGGGGGTAAAATCAAAACCTCATTGGAAAAAATATAGAAACTCCATGAAATCACTAGGACCTTCTTCCATACTTGCATCCAAATATATCATAAATTACTCATCTATAAAATAAAGGGTATCGACAAATCTACAACCCAACTAATAACTCTATTCACTAAAAAAATCAGACACCAGAAATCCACATCCAAGGATAAAAATATACTAGAAAAGAATTATATAATTGTACAAAAATATTATAACTAGTAAATGATAATAATGACAAAATATTACTACATATGAATCATGAAAAAGTCTATAGAAGACTGATATAGACCCATCATCAGTATACGCCCTTGAGAGACATGAAACACGATATTTCAGACTCTGACTCATATATTCAACACTAGGGAAATGACAATCCTCTCTATTTCTAGTCCTATTTCATCGAATAGAGAAGCTAAAACAAAAGAGGGTTATTATCCTAAATCAAAATAGTTGCAAAAAATATTGTTATAAAATAGAATAATACCATGAAATACATATATCGCCTATATAATGACCTCCTCTAAAACATGTAAATAACCACACAATTATCCTCTTACTCTAAACTAATAACCACCTACATGGACACCCTAAGGTTGAGGTTCTTGCGAATAAGGGAAATCATGATGTCAAACTTTTTATACTTTATCCCTTAGTGACGGATTATAAGCCTCTTGGCCATTCTAATGAAATGAAATCACAAGATGAATCTGCATAAAATAGAACTAAACCAGAACATCTGCCTCATAATGATCCTGAATAATCCCAAAGAGATGATTTTGGTGATGAAAATGAACCCCATATACAAAATACACTTGGTTGAGATGCCCAAAAAAGCATGGAATCCACTAGCCAAAAAGTTTGGAAGGGAGAGGTAGTAGTGAGTTATTTTAGGGGAGAAAGCATGGAGTGGGTGAGGGTCATAATTAGGGTGTGGTTGATAGGTTATAGTCTAAATATTAAAGTAATCAATTGGTTTGTGAACCTAGAGGTCAATGGTTTGGAAAAAAAGAAAGGTGATAAGATTCATACAATCAGACAAATCATAGTGCCAATATTGAATCCCTCTGATGATCATAGTTTACATGGGACTGGATCATAATATGAGGTCTCTAGCTCAGTTTCAGTGGAAATTATAGATGAAAGAGTCAAAAGACTTATTCACAGTCATAGGAGGGAAAAATGGGAGCAAATAAAAAAGGGACAATGTGATATTTTTTGTTCTAAAGGGGAAGAAATTTAAAAACCATAAAGATAATTCTCATTTATATATGTAAATGGAAAATAGGTCTTCCAAAAATAATAAGGGGGTGGAAAGTGATCCCAAAAATCTAGATAAGGGAGGAAAAGAGAGTTCAATTGATCAAAATGTCAATAAGGGGATGGATTGTGTTGAAGTCATAGAACTAAAAAAAGAGAATGAGAAGACAAATTAACTATTATTATAGAAGGATGGATTTAAGGCTAAAACTGGAGAAACATATGAGAAATCCCTCATATAATGGGATGAGAGGGAGTTTTTCATCCATTATAATGAAGAGATTCTTGAGGATTTTGAGGAGTTCAAAACCATACAGAAGTATTACCAAAGGATGGCTGAAATAATGGTTCATGTGGACCTTAATAGGGATAAATTAGGTTGGATTAATAAGAAAAATATTATATTATTTCATATATTAAATGAGATAAATATTTATGTTAAATAATTTATAAAATCATGGGATAAGATGTCCTACTATTTTAATGTCCTAATCTTGGATGATCCAGACTTGGAAGTAGCTTGTCTTAATTGTATCCATTATAGTGGTAATAATTATAATACACTAAAACTTGATTTTAACAATTTGTTAATTACTTTTAATTTAGGATGATGTTGGATTTGAACTGCTCAATTCCCCACTTTTTACATAAAAGTTGTTTGATTAATAAAAAAGTTCATTTTTCTTCAGTGGCCCTGGTGCTTGGGACATGTCAATGAAAAATATACTCCTTGAGAATCCATGTTGGTTCCATCCTTTTAGTAAACCACCTCATGAGTGTATACAATCAATCCACTTAAAATTATTCAGATCCTCTTGATACTTCAAAAACATATAGGGAGTAACAACAATTTAGATAGAATGATAGAGTGTCTCCTAAAGAAATTGTGCTCGAGGCTCCTTGCCCATAAAAAGATCTGTAAAAATTATAACATCTCATTGAAAATGGTCTAAAGGTCTATCATAGTAAAACTTTCTTACTCAAGATAAAGAAGCTCCTTCCTATTTTCATTATTCATATTCGAGGTTAGTAACTCTTCTCTAATCTCCTTCTAAAAGTTATCCCAAAATATGTCCATGTACTTACACTAACCAATATAAAACATCCATCATTGATGCATTGTTTCTAAAAATTGACTAACTTCCAACATGACACAACACATATCCAAGGCATAGAACAAACTAAAAGTGATTTCGATCTCCTCTAACAAACTCTCAATCTCTAGATCGGAATCACTCCCCACATATTTCCCCAAATCCCACTACTGAAAAGTGAAAAACATTTTATACTAATAATCATCCTCATCAAACAGGTTAACCCTATAATGATCAACCATATAATCGAAAGAAACCTTCACTTTCGGAATCACATACAGGTAATGAAAAAGGGACATAACTAAAAGGGATACAAATATTTCCTATATCTGGTAGAATATAAGTTTAATAATATTTATTTAATTCATTTTAACTTCCCAAAACCATAACTTCCCAATTTAAATATGATCACATGTCAATCATGTTGCATGAACTAATACAAATTCTATACATTGTAATCTGCACCACCTCACTTGGTCATTTAGTACTCTCGAACTCATTACATTAGATCATAGGGCCCCTAAAATTTAATTTCATACTCATTATTCCATATCATATGTCATGAACCAATATCAACTAGAACCATTTCCTCACAATCCAATTAAATCCTCACTATTCCTAACTATGAAATCAATTATTTCCCATAACCATATATCTGATACCACTATGTCATGACCCCTCCCACCAAATGTACCAAAAATGGGCCGATAATGATGGAAGAGAGAAATTGACCCTCGAGACCTTCCTCTAAGAGGATCTGGTTTGGTGACTAGCATTGAGGGTATAAAAATATTAAAAATTATATACAATACCCTATATAATAATATAATCAATAGATATAATAAATAAACCAGAAGAAACTCCATGACATAATGTAAAAAATTGAAAAAACATCCCAAAATGAACATATTTGTAAAATAGACATAGATAAATGAATCCAAATTAATAAAAAAAGAAAAGATAAGGTAGTGACATTGCATTATGGAAAAGGTATAAGAAAGTAATATCCATAGCAGTCCACAAATTCCTCTTAGAATCCATAAATATTTTAAATATATGTAGTGTGAGAGTTCATGTATACGCAGTAGGATCATACCCAAGCCTCCCATGCACATCTAAAAATAGTATTCTAATTCACCATTAAGTAAATAGTAAAACCAACAACAATTAAATAAGTTAACTATCCAATACCATCCTCACCAAGAAATTCTATAAAAATAACAAATTAAAGAATAGTAATGTAATAAGAATTATATCGATAAAGGTTACCCCACAGCGCTTTCTGAATTGGTCTCCACTCTCACACCCTAACGGCGTATGATTGGGAGATCCCATATCTTTTATATATCATCACGTCAAATCTCTCCTAATAACACCTAATATATCAAATTTTATCACATCTCACCCAAAGACTCCTGGACAATCACAACCATCATATCTAAGCCTAAGACACCTTGTCCATCTAATAACTTCAAATCTCTACTAAAGACACTTGGTCCATTATATCACATCACAATCATAACCAGAATAGTAGGGTGTCATGAAAATAAAGGACATAAACCATGTTACCTCTTCTTAAAATTCATGAAACCCACTATAATCCACCTCATTAAACATCACCATAATTCAATTTTTACTTCTATCCATCACAAGACATGCATGCCAACTTCCCCTGAAAGAGAGTGTATGAATAAGGGGTAGCCAACCATCTATCCTCATCTCTAGGATGATGGGAAGACACACCCATAATATATGGGTGTCATTATAGGGTTCTTGATATTGGTGGTGTGTGTATATAAATCACAAGGATTTACATGTCACATATATATATATCCATACGAAATTCAAACCAATGTGTTTAAAAAATCACTATCCCAACTCAAAACATCACCTCCCAAACCTCATTTCATATTCCACTTTTAAAAAAACCTTTTAATGCATAGAAACACACAAAAAACATGAAGCCACATTCCATATTTCAAATCCCCTTTAAAATTAATTCATTTTCCAAATTATTTAATACCAAACCATTTCTTTTAAATAGACAATTCATTACATAAATTCCATCTCATTAATATCATTATTTTATCCCATTATTTAACATTTACCATCAACCCCTTTTAGCCACAAAACACAATATTATTAATTCATTAATTACAAATTACACCCATATTACATTAAATCATCATTAAATAATTATTTCAATTACTACTTGATCAACTCGAATAACACATCCCAGTATAACAACAATCCGGCCCATGCTAACTACCCAACACTACACCCATCTTAGAACCATATCCATAGTATCGTCACTTATGAAACAAGCCTTCCCCACATATTAAAATATATTCCATACACCAACCACATCTCATCACCACATCCACAAACACACAACACACATAAACATCAACCCCAATCATCACAATCATTTTCACAACATATTCACTTATCATTTTTATATTTAGATAGGGGCCTTTCATCACTTCAACATAGTTATTTAAAGGGTATTATCACACAATGCATAAATTTATAGGTGAAAAAATTTCATTCACTAGATATAATTGAATTGTAAATTCCATTTAATGTTATAACAAACAACCTCACAACAAGGGTTCCATAACACAAAAATAACCACAATGAAAAAAGATTGACCAATGATCATGATTTTTAGTGATGCATTAAACCCATAAAATCATAATATATATAAATATCAAAATCTATAAGGAATTTTATTTCATTACCCTTACCTGTTAATTTAAATTTAAACTAACTTTTTATCATTAAATAAGCTAATGATAAATATATTATCAAATGAAAAAAAGAGTATATCATCTACCTCAAATGTATCTTTTAGGCTCACCACATAAGGATGAAGTAACAAGAAATCCACCATTGAATACATCAAAAAAGTATACCACCTTTTCCATACTATAAAATAACTACCACTTCATTCTCCCATAAAAAACAAAAATAAATTTCTTGATAAAACCCTCTCCCTAGATGAAAAAATAGAATGAAATGAGGGGGATGACAAGATGGTAACTCATTGAAACCCCTATAGATCTATTTTCCAAATATGAGGATAAAACCCACTAAAATGGGATGAAATATCTCTTTGGGATCCAGTTGGGATTCCCAAGGAATGAAAAAAATGATTGAAAATTGATTTGGTTTGATGGGGTTTTATAATTTACCCATTATTTGGAAAACATAAGACCATAGTGCAGCCTTTAAGAACACACTAAAGAATGGATGAAACTAAATTACTATGGTACAATGGGGTGGACCATTCCGTAACTATACAGGTGAAACTTTTCTCCAATATATATAGTTATTCATATGATATAAACCCAATAAAACTGGGAGAATATCACGGCTCAACATAAACCATAATGCCACAGGACCCAAAAACCTAGAAGGTAGGCTACTTCGAAGCGCATCACCAAAACATTTCAAACCTCAAATGGTATAACCTTAAAAAATTTATCCTCAAGACTATACACCATATCAAACAACTTTATGTCTCATCCCTCTACCTCTAATTTGAAGTTATTCCACAACCATGGTCTACAACACAACTACCCCCAAAACTGAATATAGATCCAAATAAAATTCTAACTTCCCACTATACCAAAACCTACTCTCCCATGATACATTGGTAAAATATATAGTGTATCCTAAAACCCTATTCTACAAAACTTATCCCACCTAGATTTTATAGTTGTAACCTGTTATACACTTTCCAACTACACAAGGAATCCCCCAGAAAACCCTACCATTAGAATTACTACAAAGTAATGATCCAAAATGATTAAGTTGTTAAATTAACCACTACCAAGTCCAGGTCGAATGTATTTAAATTTCGTAGTCCAAATTCCTAGCTATATAAAATTAAAATACATGAAAAGTTCATTATAATATATGGTAAACTATACCCTACCTTATGCGATGAACATATGATGCCTCATGTATGAATCGCATGGTATGTTACCTCTCCTCTTGGGAAGCCCCTTTGCATAAGACCCACACCATCCCTTGGTGTCACTCCTTCTATGGCACAAGAATAATTATCATAAGACATTAATCTATATAGACTAATCCTATCAAACGACCTTAAACTCGTGAACTCAAATTATGTGGGGTTTGATCCTCATCTCTTAAGAGGGTATGTAAGATGCCTCCTCAAGGTTCAATCTTGATAAAAATGGGATTCCTCCCTGATTCCCAATCCTAGTACCCCAAAATCTCAATTGAACATACCATTATCCCCATGGAATATAAAAACTATAAGTCAATATTATTTCCTTAGTGGACACACTCAACCACACCACACAATTATAAGTCCCCGTGAGACCTCAACGTCTCTATATGGTGATAATCCAAAACTGGTATGGTATATGAAAACTATACATGGGGAATGTCCCCACAAGAATCTAAACCCCTGACCATGTCCCCATAAGACTCTAATCCTATGATGATATCCCCACAATACTCTAAAATTGTTAAAATGTCTCAACAAGACACCAACCCTTTAACCGCTTAAGATGTTTTAGAATCATTACCTCATGTGATGGACATGGGATGCCTAAGGAAATGGTCCTTGGATTCATTAAAACCTTGTGAAAATTCCCAAAAAGAGGAAATAATATGTCTTAGGTTCTACACTTAAAATTAATCATACACAATATTCCCTCCACTATTAAATATGAAGACATTGTAGGTTCCCAAAACACATAATGTCAAAAGATGTCCAGATATGTCAAATGTCACTATCACCTTGGAAAACAGATTGTTTCCATGTCACAACAGAAGTAATATAATTAATCATTGACTGACTTGAGATTTCACTAGGGATAATCTCCAAAAAAATGAATCTAATCAATAAGGGATATCCATAATAAGTGAAGACATCCAAGGATTAATCCATAGAAGGAGGAACCGATATCCCATCACACAATTCTGATAAAGTATCCAATATCATCAACCATAGTGATAGATTCCATACACATTTGGAAATAAAAAATGTAGGGTATGAAATCACCCAAGAGGAGGTGAAATTAATTCAAGGAAGTGGGTCACTACAGGATAGAAAAAGGAATAAAGTGTATCATCGCCCGAATGAATGCCTCGACAAAAACCATTGAAAACCACTAGTCTTACCATCCAAAATTTATGGCAGTTATTGATGGAATATCATATAATTATTTATCTATTATTAGTCTTGTAATAAAATCAAACCCTTAATAATGATAAAGAAAATGTTTATGGAAAGTTAATTAAGAAAATTTAAATTAAAAAATAATCTTGTAATGAAATAACTAACTACTATTACACATATAGATCAATACTTAAATAAATAATTTCACACTTCTAACATGACCCTACTATTTTAACACATAAATGTTTTGGGTTTATAAAAATTGTCTTCATAGGTGAATAAATTATGAGGTTATATTTGATTCAATAGATCAATAAAAAAATCAAAAACCCTAAACACCATTTCCAATGTAATTGTTTCATCAAATATTGATATGAGAGAACTCAGAAACTAGAGAGGATAATTTCATGTTATGTTTATAATTATTTTATATGATAATGGAATAAAAGATAAATTTAATTAATATATTTATTCGTAGATGATTTTGATCATCTAAAAAATCTTTTTTTGGATAAATTTCATTGCAATATATAGAACCAAGTGTAAGATACCTCAAGTAGTGATCCACATGTGCTCTATTGATCTCTGAGAAACACTGAAAGTACTATCGGTGCCAACATAGTGGATCTACCTTCTTGTACTGATCATGTTTTTCGCTTATATTTCTTTCAATCATAATGTAATATCTCTAGTTCTTATAGTTATTGAGAGGAATATAAGAGAGGGAATGTAGATATTATTCTCTTGTGTGTAACAATTCTAAAATCTAAATTCTCAATTAACCCTACACAATTACTATAACCATATATTTATAGAGATAAGGATATGTTAAAATATTATTTAAATGTGAACCAACACATAAATAATACAATAATAATTATAAAACCCCATTCCATATAATAATAATATTATTATTTTATCATGTGTTCTAACTTGAGAAAATGATAAATATTATTTATCAGAATGGATCTAAATATTCATCACTAGAAAGGATCTTTGTCTCCTAAAACTCTTCAAAATTTATCTAATATATGAATAAATATTTCACTAAATATTTCATTAATCAATAAATATTAGAGATTAATAAAATAAGAATAAAACATTTCATGGTATTTAGAATAATATTTATTCCATTAATTAAATTTGAATGAATTATATCCAGATCAAGAAAAACACTTAGTGTGTGACTCTCTCAGATTCTTTCTAATTTATATTACAAGGGATAACATAATTTACAAGATTAAAAACTAGAATTTTTTTGACGAATCCAAGATAAATAACTTAATGTCACAACATTGTAAACCATATTCAAAAAACCAATGTGTAATATAATACATTTTTCACATTATCTCATCCATCATGCTTCACAATCATGTTATCAACCTATATTCTTCATACATATTTGTTTAACTATATGAAATAAATTTTAACAAAAACCATAGAAATTGGAATTAATGAGACGATTCTATGCTAATCTATGTTATGAGATATAAATTTACATAGTGATGGAAGTGAAAAATTCTTCCTTGACATATCTGTTTGAAATATGTCCTTAATGAAGCAACCAATGCACCCTACTTTTTGAAAACCTATGATGTCATATTCACAGTCAATAAATCTATGGTTTTGTTACCTGACATGCATTAAGAACAATAATAAATTTTAAGGACCATTACACAAGATTTCATATGGGTATATCTAGAAACACCAAAACATATGGAGTTCTTATTGGTGGGTTTGTTCCCATAATCTTCTATCTTAAATATTATCAAATGTAAACTTCATAATAAAAAATATCATCTACATGAAAATAGTCAAAAATTAATGTCTACATACTATGTTCAAAATTTTATTAATTTATCCAACTATAGAACTATATTTAAGAATATATTCATAACACTTCATGGATCTCATCATAGTGGGGAGCTTCTATGACATTTTCAATGTCACAGATTCCCTAGGAAATTATTTTATAAAATTCATGCAGACCATGAATGATCAAAATATGAATATATATACTCAATTATGAGGGGGGGTTTAATTGTATGTTCAAAAAAACTCATTTTTAACCCTAAAGAAAAGATATGTTTAACAAAGATAAATAAGGTAATTTCAAAGGACCTCTTTTAGTTCTACTAAACAAACCTACCAGGTTCTAGAAATACGGTTCTAGAAATGAAACTTAAGGAAGGATTACAAGGAAATGATTATTACTTAATATGTATAGAATCTTACTTATCATAGTAAGAAAATACAAAAATGTATAAGAATGTTATACATTATTCCTTTATCAAAATGTAGTGAAAATAAAGTTGAAACAATACAAGTAAAAAGTATGAAATATTTTAACCCAAAGAGAAAGGTATCCAACAAACTTGGATTAAGGTACCTTGATTTATAATTTCAAAAAATTATATCTTACCCACACTAGGGTAGGCCCTCGATAAGAATATCAGAATCTGTATTGCTATCCCCGCAAACCATCGATCATTAAGGAAGTCAGTACCTATATCTTCATATCCCGAAAAGTCCTAAAACATTAAGGTAGTCGACACCTCAGTCTTCCTATCCCCAGAAGTTGTCTATTGTACTCAGCAACAATCAGAATCACACGAATAAATTTGAACAAGATGTTCAAAAATGCACAAAGCACGAGAGTCCCCCTCTAGGAATCACTTCCATATAATTCAATCCGAATTTCAAATAATTCGGATTTGGAATTTTAGATAATTCAGAGTATGAATTTCAGAGAATTTAGAGTCTGAATTTTATAGAATTTAGAATTTGAATTTCAGAGAATTCAGAATCTGAAATTCAAAGAGTTCAAAGTTTGAATTTCAGAGAATTCGGAATCTGAAAATAGAATACTCTATATCAAAGAATTTATATGATTATAAGGTTATAGATGTGGAACGTAATTTTAGAATTAGGAATAAAATGGGTTTGATTTAGAGAATTTCTAAAATGAATGAATTAAATCAATGGTAAGGATGAAAACTTCGTTAGAGAAAGAAATTTTTCCTTATGAAAATAATCCTTATGGAAAAAAAATTTCATAAGATAAAGTTTTTACAATTTTCAAAACATAGATGAATGTAAAAGTCACAAGGAAACCATATTAACTCAATAATATCCCCTTTTTTGTAAAGTAAAAACATCCTTATGAAAAAGAAAATAAGGACCTAGATATTTTCTTTATGAACATTAAAATAAAAAATTATCTCCTACTACTTATGGATCATGGTGAATATGGATAATTCCCCATTAGGTTTTGATGTCCCTAATGATCTTATTCTTGACTTCCTTAAAGTGATTTTTCGTTTTCTTTTATATGGAAATATTATTATATAAAGCTCCCCGTTAGATATACTCCTCTAACATAGTACATTTTATACCTTACTAAGAATTATTTCTTTTATTACATTCTCCCCCTTTGGGATTTTCATAACGTAGTAGAGGGAATGGAAGAAAATATTGTACCTGAAATATTAGTACTATAAAACAATACACATGGAGAATAACCAAAATTTTTATTAAGATTGGAAAATTGTGTACAAGGAAGGTAATATAACTAAAGATCATAGTTAAGGGAAAAAATAATCCATCTATATCATTGTTCATAAGCTTCTTGGAAATGGTCTTAAACTTTTTAGGCTCCATAAGATCCTTTTAAAAAGGTTTGAGCAGTTGGTCCTGATCTTCATTTTTCTTTTTTCAAAGCATATATTTTTTCTTCCTAAGCCTTAAGAATTTCAGCCTAAGTTTTCAAAAGCTCTTCTTGCTTACAGATCATTTCTTTGAACTCAATTATGAGATCACTTTCCCTTTTTAGGTTCAAAGCATCTGAATTAAGTTTCCATATTATATTTTTGTCTTCTTACATTCGAGCAATTTTTTCAAGATTGAACTTCTTATTGAATCTTTTAGAAATGCCTTTAATCATGATATCATCGGAATCAATAGCATCCTTCACATTATCCTGAAAGTCATCAATGATTCTAAGACCTTAATTTTTATTCCTGGACTACATAGTGATTTCCTTTAATGGCCTCCTTTGAAAGTCATACCCAATTTAGAAATATTTAAAATCAGCCTCAAGCCTAACGAATTTTTCTATAAGAATGGAAAAATAATTCGATTTCTGATTAAATGATTACTGAAGCATTTGACATCTCTAGTAAATACATGGAATGAAAGTAATTATACCAATAAATTTCTTCAAGGATTAGACAAAAAAAATCATGACCTATAGAAGATGATTCTGAATCATATACACTTTTTGGTGTGGATTATTTCTCTATCTCATAATTATTTCACTTAGAAGATCCGCTAATATATTTCTTATCCACCAAAACCTTCTTAGGTGTAATAGCTAACACTTGTTTCCATTATCGTCTCTTAGAATGATCTCAACAGCCATTGGTGATTCGTGTTCACTATTAAATAGTTGGACTATCTTATTTTCTTCAAACATTTACTTTTCATCATCTACGACAAGATTCTCTGATTGTACCAATTTATGGTTACTGGTCTCTTCTTATGATGGTTTGTTTACTTCTTCCTAACCCTCTATTTCTTTTCTTGGGGTAGCAAGTTTAGAAGATTCAGTCAGCGATGTTTGGATCGACAATTTCTCAAAAGTACATTCCTTATCATGATATTGGTCTAATTTCCTTCAATGACGATAAGTATTGTCCCCTTATTCCTCTTCTTATACTTCCGCTCCCTCTTTTAGAAAAATCTATTCCTTTTTATCAGGATTGATAATTACCATTTTCTATCCCAGAGTCATCGGAAGAGATTCTTGTAAAAACAATTTCAGTGCCTGAATTTTTTCAGAGGTTTTTTAGTGTCTTTGAGAAGAGAATGAACTATTTTAGCCTCATACAAATTCTTCTTCTTCTTATTATATTTTTCATGTTTTTCGTACTCCTTATCACACTTAATCATGAATGGTTTTTCCTTAGTAGGGTCTAATACAAATCTAGGTTCTTCCTTTTTATTCTTCTTATTGTCTATCCACATAGGGTCAACTTCATCCAAATAAGTCTTTTTCTTATTTGATTTTGGAGGTTTAGATTTGGTTTCCGAAACTATATGAGTTTTTTACTTTTTCTTCCAGTTCATTCTACTTTCTCTTCCCCTCACCCTTATTGTATGTCTCTGTTACACGCAAATTCATGGATAAGGCTTGGATTTCACTCTTAGATAAGTCATAAAACTCTCTCGACATGTTGTTAAATCTATACATCATCTTTCTAAGAATATTATCACTCAGCAACATAACCTTGAAATTTATTGTCGTAGAACTTCCTAGGATATTGAATGAATCTAGAAAAAGGAAAATTATCTTGGAAATAATAACTGGATACATAATGATATGAGATTTGAGAGCCCCATTCTTGATATTAATAATTTAATGCAAAACATACTTCACTGGATTAATCTTTCTGAGATTAACCAGAAAATCGAAAATATAAATGTCACTCTTCTTCAAGGTATCCTTACCCCTTTTTCTTAGAATAAGAAATATTTGAAACCATAACTCTAGAATCTGGACATATGTAAAGAGTTGATTAACCATTTGTTTCTTCACTTATTTCCAAAAAAGGGAATCTAAAGCCTTCTCCTAATCAATATATCATGATATATCCAGTTTCTTGTGAGTGTAGAAATCGGCTTCACCCTCATATGGAATTCTGATAATTCTTATAGCCCAACTAAAGGAAAGGGAATAAGTTTTCCCATAACACTTAATTGAAAACATATCTTTCCCATATTTAACAAAAAACTTATTGCCTCATAAAATTCTACCAGAAACGCTGGATACACTCAATCTTGTGCCTTTGGTTTGGATACACACAAACTCTCCCAACCATTCGATTTTGTATTCCTTGAAATAAGTGAATCATACTTAGAAAAGAACTTTAGAACTAATAACCTCTATATGTCGATCTTCCATTTAGAAATTTCCTTAACTGACAAAATTTTTTCCTATTGGGATGATTCCAAAGACATTCAGATTTAAGTAAACAGGAAATTCAGAATATCCCTTATGTAGAGCGACAAAGCTTTGGCACATAAGAGCTTGAAAAATGATGTGGGACAACCATTAGAGGGTCCTTTATATACAAATATTGGTCGCAGTTCATATTCTTATATTGATACCATGGTTGAAAAAAAACAATTAGATATGATGGTCGAGGTGAAATCTGAAGAAAAATTTTGGTATATTCCATTCATTTGAGGTTTTTTAGGTAAAACATTCAGATTTAAGGAAAGTGAATCTGAAAAATATTTTTATACTATATGAAAATTCCATCATATAGAAAATTCAGTTACGAAAATTTATATAAGAAGACATACATTCCGGATTGATAAAAAAATTATCTAAAATGAGGAAGATTTTTCTTCAAGATCTTTAGATTAAGGGAAATAATGTAATGAATGAAAATTTTGGATTCTGGATTTTTGAAAAAAATTGATTCTCGATTTATGAGAAAAAATTATGATTAAGAAAAATTCTAATTAGGAAAAATTTTGATTAGGATAAATATTGATTTTAAAAAATTTTGATTATGATAAAATATAATTAAAATAATGTTGAGAATGAAAAATTTTGATTAGGAACAATTTTTGTTACGAAAAATTTGTATTAGAAAAAATTTGGATTACCAAAGCATATGTACTACCCCTATTAAAAGGCGTTTCTTAATGTAAGGGGATATGTTTCTACAAAAATTTAATATAGAAGATTAATTAATAGTTACCATTCCTATATATTTTTTAATGTATTAAAATATATTATATTGTAATGATTTTGTGAAAATATCAGCAAGTTGATCTTTCATTTCGATAAACGAAAGAATTATATCTCATGTTAGTGTGTGATCCCTAATATCTATGTGTTTTTAAATAGATTTATGGGAATGGTTTTTTCTTAGGATAATGGAACCATTGTTATCACACAATATCTTTGTTTTGGTAAAATTCATTTCATAGTCTTTTAGTGTGTTTTTCATCCAAAACACTTGAGCGTAAGAACTTCCAACTGCTATATATTCATCTTCAGTTGTTGAAAGTGCTACTAAGTGTTTCATTTTTCATGACCAAGAATCTAATGAATCACCTAAGAAATTAAATTTCCAAGATATACTATTATAATCCATTCTACATCCACCAAAATCGGCATAAAAAACTTTTTAAACAAAAATCATTTTCATAAGTATAGAAGATTCATAATCTCGTGGTTCCCTTTAAATAAAGAAAAATTATTTTCAGAACATTTTAATGAGATTCCGTTTGATTTGATAGATGTCTATGACATAATCATACTGGAAACATTATATCAGGACTACTTGCTATCAAGTATAGTAAACTTCCAATCATACCTCTATATGATGTTGGATCTACTAGTTTCCCAACTTCTTAAAGATCAAGATAATTTGAGCTACCAATGAGGGTTCATATACTCTTAGTGTTGTCATATCCTTAGATTTTAATAAGGTTTTTAATATATTTATATTGGTATATATAAGTTCTTTATGGTTTTTGGGAAATTTGAAAACCTTGAAAAAATGTTAACTCACCCATCATACTCATTTCAAACTTAGATTTCATTAGATTCGCAAAAAAACAGTTAAGGATTGTTGAGTTGAACCTGATATAATTTCATCAACATATATTTGAACAATCAAAACATTTTTATTATAACACTTTATAAAAAATGTTGGATCAGCTATTCCATAAACATAATTGTTTTCTAACAAGAATCCTATAAGTCTATCATACTAGGCTCTAAGAGATTGTTTAAGTCCATATATAGATTTTGTAAGTTTGATATCATGTTCAAGATGTTTTGTGTCTTAATAAAATAGTAGGTTGTTAAACATATACTTCCTCTTGAACATATCCATTATGTAAAGCACACATTATATTCATCTGAAATTTTTTTAAATTAATGAATGCGGCAAAGGCATGTAAAATGAGAATAGATTCATGTTTTGCAACTGGATCACAGGTTTCATCACAGTCTATTTATTCTTGCTGATTATAGCCTTTAAAACCAATTTATATTTATTTCTCACTATGATTCCATTATCATCACACTTATTTCTGATGAATAATTCTCATCCAATAAAAGAAGATTCCTTAGGTCTTTCTACCAAGGTCCAGACTCTGTTTATTTCAAATTCATTTAGACCATCTTTCGTGGATTTAATCCAATCATCATCAAATAAATATTCATTAGTGATTTTTTATTCTAATTGGGAAAGGAATTCTAGATGTTCTATATCATTCCTTAAGGAATTTCAAGTCCTTAAAGCTAGATTTACATCATCAATGATTCTGTCCATGGGATGATTCTTATGAAATGAAAATTTTTGGTTTTCAAAAACATGTTCATCAACATATGATAAGAAATATTCTAGGGTAAATGCTTCAGAAATATTTTCTTGAAAATTTTACATATTAGAAGGATATTCTATCAATTGTTTAAAATCAGTTTTTGAAAAGTCATCCAAAGATGTAGGTTGGGGTCATTTAAAAGCAAATAGATTAGTTCCATAAAATTGGACATGCATTGATTCATCAATAGTACACGTATTTTTTTATTAATAACTCTATAAAACATAGATTTTGTGGAGTATCATATAAAAATTCATTCATCAGATTTGGGAGCGAATTTTTCTAAATTATCTTTAGTATTCAGAATTAATGCTTTGCAACCAAATACCTTGAAGTAGGAAAGTCTAGATTTTCAACCATTCCACAATTCGTAAGTAGTTTTGTTAAAAAAAGGTCTAATCAAAACTCGATTTATAGTATAGTAAGATGTTTATACACCTTCATCCCAAAAGTGTTTATCAATAGAATATTCACTCAACATGGTTCTAATTATATCTTGAAGAGTTCGATTTTTTCCATTTAACAACACCATTCTGTTGAGGAGTTCATAGAGCAAATAAGTTAAGAGTAATTCCTTTTTTATAACAAAAAGTTTCAAAATCTAAATTTTGAAATTCTCCTCCACAATTAATAAGAAAATTTATCAATGAATGGTTTTTCTCATCATTAACTTCTAATCTAAAATTATTAAAATAAAAAAAAAAATTGAGATTATATTTCTATAAAATAGACCCACATAAATCTAGTGTAAAAATAAACTAGGAAAGATACATAATATTTTCCTCTAATACTTCTAGTTTTTTTATCCCAAAAATTGTATATATACACTAACTTTAATGCATCATAAGTTGATACTTCACAGATTGATTTAAAACATGATTTATGTTGTTTTCCAAGTTGACAAGGATAAAAAACATTTGAAGAATCAAATCTATGATCTCGTAGATCAATAAAAAGTATTTTCATTGAGATCATTCATAGGTTCATAAGGTTACAATGTAATAACCTTTTATTCCATAACCAAGATTGATCTTCCATTTCAATAAGGCAAGGTAGATCATGTTTCTTAAGGACTTCAATGTTTAGTTTGTATACATTATTTTACCTATGGGAAGAATGTATAACCTCTTACCTAAAATTGAGTACCAAGAACATATCATTCCTAAAATTCACAGGGTAACCATCATCATATAATTGACTTATGCCAATGAGTTTGTGATCAAGACCCTTAAGGAATAAAACATTTGTAATTAATGTTTTCACAAGAAGAAAAATGTTACCTATACCAACAATTTCTCCATGAACATTGTCTCTAAAATTCACTTTTCATCCATTTGTCTTGATAATAATTTCAAACATGTTTTTGTCACCATTAAAATGATTAGAAATTACAATATCCATAAACAATGGATTTCTGTTGGTATATTCATTTGTTTTCCACAAAATAAAAGAGTTAGACTTTCAGAATTAAAATATTCATGGATCTAGAAAAATTAGAAAGAAAAATTTTAGGAATCCACATTTTCTTAGAAAAATAATTTTTACAAAAACCTAAATAGTGGTTTTTCTTTAAATAAAAAAATTTATACCAATGTCCACAACACTAACATTTAGTACAAAATGGATCACTATGGGGAACAAAATTTTTATTACTAAAAATTGGTTTTGAATGGGTATAATAAATCCAGAACATTTCCTTAAAGGATGAATTTTGGAATACATCTTGTCAAATTCTACCTTACCAAAGGTAATGTTTGACAGTTATTTCCTTAAGGAAGTATTTCTGAGTTTAGTGCAATAACCAAGTTCTTATCCTCAAAAACATTAGTTTTAGAACAAGGATTATCCTCTAAAATAGTTTTACAAAAAATTACATTTTTAAGATTCATAGAAGGTTTATCCTTCTAAAAAATTAACTTTATAAGGGTTTTTAGAAATACTTTGGAAATAAAATGTTTTCTTGTAAATATATTTATAAAGATCTAATGCTTATTTAGTTTAAACAGATAGTCTAGAATTTTCCTTTTCTAACTTCTTATTTATTTTGAAGTTTTCATTTTCAAGAATTTTAGAAAACCTAGACACTTTTTCATAAGTTGGTAAAGTTTTTTCTTTTTATTAGGCGGATTCATCATCTGAATATTCATAATATTTATCATCATTATAATTTTCATTCAAATGATACATTTGTGATAGATTTGGCATTGTGTACCTTGGCCATTGGACAATGATTTTCAATGGGTAGTCTGGCTAGTCCACCAAGTTTCCTCTATTTAGAAGATTAATACTGAATGTGTTCATCAGTTAAGTCACAAACACTGGAACTCCATGTGTCATTGTCATTCAAGACATTCTTAACTTGAGCATTGTATTAATTTATTCTATTATTCTCATAATGATTTTACTTTCTATCCTTTTTCTTAAGAATATGAAAATCCTACCTTATTTTCCACACTCTTTTGCTTTCATAGCAAGTGACTTCCAATTCATTCTTTTCATTTATTTATTTCTTCTTATATCTATACTGAAATTCTTTTTTTTAATTATCATGTCCATTTTTTAGAAAGATTATCTTTCCCATTCATAGAATTTTTACATTAACAAGATTTAAATAAAACAATGACTTCATTAGAAATAGATCTCGTAACCCTTTCTGGAGTCTTGTATTTATTAGTAGTAAAGGCTACACTTCTATTTCCATTTTACGACTTATTACTATTAACATCTATTTTCATTCCGGTCTCATGTTAAACAAGAGTTCTAAAAATTTCATCAAGAATAATGTTTTATACTTTTATATTATCATCAATATATATTCTCTTAAATTCCCAATAATTAGGAGTAATATCAATAATCTTGTCCACAAGAGCTTCATCATGTAAACCTTTTCTCCAATAGATTTTAAACTGTAGTCAATAGTCATAAATCATTATTGCACCTTACAAACTGGATATCGATAAGGAAATACAAAAATAGATGATATTTCGCTCTAAGAATAGTTCTTCAAGTTTCTATAACATTGGATGTCCCAAAATGTGTAACTTACAATTTCTTCTAGATGCAGTTAGCAGCTTCACCAGAAGAAAATTGGATATATATTTTTCTGGTCATAGAACACAACAATGTATTGCATACCTTGTAATTTGGTTGATATTCTAATTTTTATTGATTGGTAAAGGTTTTGACTTCCTTGTTTGGAATATTGTAATCTCTAGTAAGCATGAAAAAATTGGCCACTATAGTATTAATAACAAATGTCTTCATACGATCTCTCTAGTATTCTTAATTATTACTATAAAAAATAGGTGGTCTTGTAGGGTTTATATTTTCAATAGAACCGACATTCATTATTTCCATTCTATAAAAATACATTTCCCCAAAAATTTGTTACTAGTAAATTTTTTACACAAAGATAAAAATATCAAACAAAAATATACAAGAAAACATAAGTAAAATAAATTTATATCAAATAAAATTTTAACAATAAAACCTTTATGTGGATATAAGTATTTCACAGACCTCCTATGATACCAATTGTTGGATTAAAATATAAATTTACATTCTAAATTAAAAGAGTTGGGTCAATTGTAAGTTTAAAAATATTATTTTTTAACCTTATGGAAAAATTATGTTTACCAAAGTTAAACAAGGTAAATTTAAAAGGCTTCTTTTATTTATACTAAACAAACTTGCTAGGTTCTAGAAATGAAACATAATGGAATATTACAAGGAAAAGATTATACCATAATGTTTATAGAATCATACTTATCAGAGTAATCAATAGTACAAGAATGTATAAGAAAGTTATACATTCTTCCTTTACCAAATTCAATAGAAATAAACTAAAAATAAATAAGTAACAATTATGGAATCTTTTAACCCAAAGAGAAGGGTATCCAATAACCTTTCATAGAGTTCCCTTGATTTTTACTTTCAAGAATGTATGTCTGACCCACACCAAGGTCAACCCTTGACAAGAATACCTGAATCTGTCTTTCTATCCCCACTATCCCTTGACCCTTAAATTAGTTTACACCTCTATCTTTCTATCCCAAGAAGTCCTCGAACATTAAGGTATTCATCACATATTTCATCATATCTATGAAATACCTTGATTATACATAGTAATAATCAGAGTCTCATGAATCAATCTGAAAAAGATGTTCATAACCACACAAATCATGATAGACGATCTCTCCTAGAATCACATCAACGACATGAAATATCTAGAGTGATTGATCAGTTGTGAGCTCGTTCAAATTTTCTCTTATTTATAGGTACTTCTCCAATAGTCGGCTCCCTCCTCCAACAGTCATATTTTTCCATGATTCTCGGAGGGACTTGTACACATTTCACTCAAAAAATGATTAGTTAGAAAATATTTGTTCGATATCATTTCTTAATAATAAAAAGTGTAAGGAAAATGAAGTTACCTAACCAAATATATTTTCCAGAGTCTAATGAAAAATAGAATTTAGAATCTATCCATATAAACAATTAGATTCTATAAGACATGGACATTCATATTATGTTATTCAAGGAATTCAGAATCTGAATTCTAAAGATTTTGGAGTCAGAATTCTAATGAATTTAGAATTCGAATTCTGAGGAATTTGGATTCTGAATTATGATGAATTTAGATTCTTAATCTTGAGGAATTAGGCATTGAAATTATAAAGAATTCGTAGTACCAATTATAATGAATTCAAAATTTCAGATATGAGGAATTCAGAGTCTGAATTCTAGGGAATTTGGAGTCTGGATTCTTTGGAATTCGATGTTCGAATTCTGATCGATTCAGAGTCTGAATTCTATGGAATTCAGAATCTGAATTTGAGAGAATTCAGAGTATAAATTTTAGAGAATTCAGAGTCTGAATTTTAGAGAAATTGGAGCCTAAATTTCAGAGAACTTGGAATCTGAATTTCATAGAATTCAGAATCTAAATTTCAGAGTGTTCAGAGTCTGAATTTTAGAGAATTCATAATCTGAAAAAATATTATATATCCAATATTTTATAGGATTTTGAAGATTTAGATTTGAAAAAGAATTTTTAGAGTTAGGAATAAAATTTGTTTGATTTAATGAGTTTGAAAAATGAAACAATGAAAACAATGGTAAGTGTAAAAATTTCCTTACAGAAGCAAAATTTTCCTTCTGAAAATTATCCTTAGGGAAAAACAATTTTCCTAAAGATAATGTGTTTGTGATTTTCAAAACATAGAGGAATGTAAAATTTATAAAGAAACTTTAATCACTCAATAGACCAATGAACATTATGTAACAAAATGTATTTTTAATATTCATATATTCTAATATAAATTTAATCTAAGTTCAAACATATGGTTTTAGAACTTCATCTCCTACAATATCTCTCATGTAATTACTATTATGATTTCATGGGTCCTAATTCCTATTGTTGTGACATAATTATCTAGATGTGTTTACCATTGGTTGTTTTCCATAAAAATATGGGACATTGTTCCCATTCATAATACTAGGTATTTGATGCCTAGTTGGTTTTTATATGATATGTTTTAAGCCACCCAGAGACTATACAAATTAGTTGAATTTATACCTTAGTGGATGGGTACTACTCAGGGTTGTGACTTATCTATTATTGATTCAACTATCGGTTATTTATTTATGGTCATATCACACTATACATAAAACTATTTATACTATTTTAAAGGAAATAATTTTTATTGGCATATGGATTTGTACTCACACACTGCTTGGGTGACTAAGTACCCAAAAAACCTTCAGGTTATTAGTAAGGAAGACGGAAAGATTCATGTTATTGATGGGTTGGTTGGTGGAGTATGGTTAGTGCTAGGATACGTGGATAGGAAAAAATCGAGACCATATATTGTATTTATTTCCATTATTTTAATCCTTTGGAATTCTATACTCATGGTCTACACACAATTATCCTTAATTTTATTTATGCTTTCATGAAAGCACAGTAAGCTTTTCTTTTTATAACATATGTGAAATTATTTACTAGTGGTTTCCCTGAAAACTTAATACAACATTATCATAATTTTTATTTTTATTATTATTACATTTATTATTAATTTTGAAAATCTATACGAGATGGTATAGTCTTCCTTATTATTTCTTAGACCCACACAAATAGCTAAAATCATTTGGAATATGGGGTGGAGTTCCTAAGGAATATGTCACCAACAATTCGGGGAAAGTAGAGGTGAATCGAGCCCAATGATGTTACAAAGTGGTACCATAATATTATTTTTGTTATTTAAAACATTTTTAGATAATTAAAATAAGAGATTATACGTTAGTAGAACCTGAAATAAAATTTATATATTGGCATAACTAACCCATGTGTTGTGAAATTCAAGTTATCAGATAAAATATTATTTTTTATAGTTTTATATTTTATGATTTAATGATTATTTTAGAATATGATATATTATTTTTGGTTTAAATATTTCTACCTCCTAAACTACGGTGGAAATGTAGTGTGTGTGTGTGTGTGTCTACATCATTTTTGGTATATTATATATATATAACATTCTTGTTCTTTATTTATTTTTTTAACTTTGATTAATTCTATTATCTTATTCATGATTAGTGATTGATAATATAAATACCACTTATATCTTATTCTAATCCTCTAAATGTTTTTAGTCCAATCTATATGGGGATTTTTTGAGGTTATGTGTGACCCTAGTATATAGGGAGTGCGTATATTTCAAACCTATATTCTATACATATTACTACTCATCAAATGTTTTATATTTAAATTGTGATGGATATATGATTTTGTGTAATTATTTTAACATTTTTGTTACATTCTTATATGATGAATTTCATTTGAGAATAAAGATTGCAGGGATAGTCTTTCCCCATTGTTTTTTATCTAGATAATTTAATTTCATATATACATCGCATAAAACAGTAACCCCAAGAAAGTATTCATATGGTGACATAGTCCCCAATAAATGAGGTGTTAATATCTTGGTTGTCCATGTTATAATTAACTCAATATTTAAGTTGAAATATCCCCCTTTATTTTTTGAGAGTAGTAGAAGTCAGGAAATTAAGATATGGATTGATTCTATGTAGGATATATTTGATCATCTTGAAACTCCTCCCAAGGGACAATTGATTATTTTTGGGAATAATATTTAAGAGATACAAAAAATTGTTTGTGATTTATCAGTCAATATAGAACATTATATAGGGTAATCATTGAAGTAATTTAAAAACTGTTTCTTTGATAATTTATTCCTTATTATGGTAGGAGCAGGTAGAGCTTATGAGTTCATGTATTCAATTTAAGGTAGAATATCAGTGATTGATTATTATTCCCCTTATACTATGTTTTTTCATTTTGATCCATCATTAGTGAGTGGTGTTTCCACTGGGGTTCACCATTTTGAGGATGAAATGAGGCATTCAATTTAGTCTTTCGTGAACTTATTTTGGATGACATATTTTTCTAAGCATGTGAACCACATCCTCATTATTAAAATGAATCATAATAAGGGTAGACTGTTTGGTTATTCTAACTTTGAAAATAATTATGGGAGTATATATTTAGTTATCTTGAAGTGGCACTTCAATGCATATCCTTATAATAGTGATGGAAATGCCTATTTGGGTCATAGTTATTCTTCTTTCTAACATGAGAGGACTTTTTCATTATATTATATATGAGGAATGATATTTTATATGCAACTGTAGTTCCATATACCTCTGGTGTAGTGTATATCATGAAGATATATGGGTAATTTAAATTTTTTTTGAGTTCTTCATAGAGAATAAGTGGGTTTTGAAATGAATTGGTTCTAGAATTTAAAATAATATTTTATGTTACAATACATGGTTTTATTTGTAACTCTTCTGGGTGAATAGGGTATGGAATAGTCCATTGTGCTCAACAGTCATGGTAGTAGAGCGTAGAGCCTCTGGGAGGTTAGTTAATTGAAGTCTTAGGTAGTGGAAGAATTCCAGTCTAACTATATGATAATGAGAAGTAACCTTTAGGCATGATGAGCGTCCATCTACCATTCAAGGTTTGATTTTTGTAGCTTCTACATTAGAATATATATATTTTGAAATATGAATGTCACGCTCATTTATAATTGTGTTGGTAGTTGGAGACTAGGGGTTGGTTAGGGAGTTATTATTTGGGATGACTCCTATAGATACACACCTATGGGTGTAGTATAAGGGTATTAAGATGTACATGATATTATATCATGGTTAGTGGCTCTGAATGCCTATGGTAACTATTCATATTAGATATGTGTGGTCTTGATTTAATCCTTCAAATAGTTTGGTTAATACATTATCCTACCCATATTGATTTATATCACCAATGGGTTACCATTAAATTATTTGGTGGTGTTTACTATACTAATAATATAGAGTAGGATTTATAGGGAGGCCATGAAGACCTTAACTCATGTAATGAGGCTGATTCCATCCCAGTTCATGAGTGTTTATTTGGTATTTGAGGAGACATGATGACAAACATTTTCTCAAGTGGTAGAATTTTTCAAGGATTTCTTCCATGATTAATTCTCAGTGTTTCCACCGAAGATATAAGATAATATTATAATATATCTCAGTAGAGGTGAAAATCCTATATCTATTCCTCCATGCATGATGGATCCTACAAGTCTTTGACAGTTGAAAATTCAACTAGAGGACCCAGATGTGAAGGTATTCATCTCTTCTATCACATACACACAAACTATTATTATTTTGTTCTCCAAGAAGGGTGATAGTTATTTATATATTTGAGGAAAATTCCCTTGGTTTACTGAAGTGATGATCAATAATAGGTATCCTCTTCCTTGTATTTGTTATTATTTTGACCACTAAGGGGATCCATGTGGTACTTCAATATTTTCTTGAGATTATCACATGAAAAACTGCGACTGAATTTATTTGATATTCCTTAACTACATCAAGGATTGGGAATGGCCTATATTCAGATATACTAATGTTCCTGGGACTAATTGATTCAATGATAATTGTTATTTACCTAATAAATTGGGCATTCCTTCAATATTTGGATTATATCATGGTCATTATCATTGATGATATCTTGGTATACTAGTAGTTTAGGTGGGGTCATGCCGAATATTTTGAGATTGTATTGAGAAAAAGTATGGATCTAAAACTTCATTACAAGTCTTCAAAGTCTTATTTTTATATCATTTATGTTTATTTCATGGAGTATGTCATATCTATGGCTGTTGTTTAAATTTAAAATAAGAAGGTTGAGGTTGTGATTTTTTAGGAGATACCCAAAAATGTTCTTGAGATCTTTAGTCTCATAGGCTTGATAGATTTCTATATGATGTACATCCTAAACTTCTCCCATTAAGTAGTTCCAATGATGAAACTAAAAAATGTGTGTATGATTTGTGTGGTTTGATTATTTTGTGTGATATTTTAAATAATTTAGTGTAAATTGATATTATTTTTGGTTTTGGATTGTAAATAAGTGGAGTAAATAGTATAAAATATATTTTGTTGCATTAAGGGTTAATTTTGGATCTTTTATAAAGTAAGATGGTCATATTGTTACTTATATTTATGAAGTTGATTATATATTAGAATAATTATATTACTCGTGATTTGGTTATGGAATAGGTTTTTTTCATGTTGAGGGTTTGGGATCTATACTCATTGGGAGAAAGGATTTTGGTTTATATCAACCTTAATAGTCTTTGATATACATTATTAAAGAATTACCTAAACCTTTAGTTGATTAGGTGGGTAAAATACATACAATATTTTGACATTGATTTGGAATACACCCAAGTGAAGGGGAATGTAATGGACGATGCACAAAATATAAAGTATTAGTTGCTGGTGGTGCATGATGGTAGAAATGAGGGACAGTTATGAGACTTTTTAGTGAGACACATCTCAACATAATAGAGTATGAGGATAGTGTGACCCATGTATATATGGTTATAATATACTCACTCATTGAGTGCCTGAAGTAGTGTTGTTTTTTTTCATTTACACTATCTAATTTTGAGAGATATGATATATGGATGGGATCCACCACCTTATTGGTCTTTGTATTCTGATGGGATTCATTATATCTAAGGATGAGGTATAGTTCCCCTGAGTATGCAAGAGGAATAAAAATGTGAATCTCATTACTTGAAATATGATATTCAACAAGGGAATACTAGGATTTCACATGACATTCATAAGAAGTATTTTTGTCCTAGAATGAAGAATTATATTTCAGGATTTATTTTCTAGTGCATGATATGTCATAGGTTCAAGGCAGATCCCTAGTGACCTGATGGTCTCTATTATTCTCTACCCATTCATTATTGGATGTGGGATGATGTGAGGATGGATTTCATGATGATATTACTAAGATAACCATGGGGTAGTGATATATTTTTTCTTATCATTCACTGGTTAACAAAGATTCCATACTTCTAACAAAAATGGAAGAACCTTTTTGTAGATGAGTTGGAAAAGATAAATATTCTATAGATAATATGTCTCCATGGTGTGCCTAAGAGAATAATTTACTATTGGTATTTTAATTTTAGGATTCAATTCTATATGTTTATGGGGAAGGTACTAATACCAATGTTCACTTCAAACCAGCCTAAAAAAGATAGTTAATCAGTTTAGGTAATCCTTAGGATAATATAGGATATACTTCAGTCAAGCATCCTTGATTTCATCAGTTACTGGGTGATCCATAAATCATTAGCCCAGTTTTCCTATGAAAATATTATTAGTTATCTGTTAATATAGTCCCACTTGAATCATTATATACAAGATCATGTTGATCACCTTTTTATAGTTAAAGGCAGGGTCATCCTCTATTGTTTGGGAAGTTATCATGAAAAATATTTCAGAGTAGAAATGGAAGATTTAGAAAATTTTAGAGACATAAGAGAGTGGTAAGAAATCTATTCAGTCTGATGGAATCATTATCTAGAGCTTGAGTAGGATTATAGGTTTTTTGAGGGTGTCTACTCGGTTGAGACATCGACTGATTTAGTTGTAGGTGAAATCAGTTCCTAGTTTTATAGATCCAATTGAGGTTGTTTAGAAGATTGGTACTATAGATGAAAACCCATCACTTATATAGATATTACATGTTATATATTTTATATTCAATGAATCTCAGAAAAGGATATACCATCTGAATCAATATCACGTGATTAGTTATCCTGATATTGATTTTGAGCCTCATGGGTCATTCATGGAATGACTGGTTGATGTCATGTAAGGAAGTGAGAAATATATTTACATAAATATGGTAGATTTGGTACCTATTATGTGGTATCCCAATAATATCTAAGTGGAGAATTAGGATCATAAAATTGATTTGAATGTGTAGTGTCTGGAGTTTTTTACTAGTGAAACTTAATGATTTTTCTTAATAATGAGATTCCCTATTAAAGGGATACTATAAAACCTCCTGGGAATCTAGGATATGGTTTCAATTTAAATTTGGTAAACCCATGTTTATTTTTCCTTATTTATTCTATATAAGTGTTTAAGATAATCCATGATTTTTTTTATGAAATGGAGTTGAATGGTGAAACTATTTCTAAGAGAATATTTACCATTGAAATCCTAGTTGGTGGAACCATACATATTTTGATCCTGAGATGATGATAATACTAATTCATACCCTAGTAGAATTATGTTTTTGGTTCATTTTTGTTTCAGTGGATGTGGGAAATTGGATGTTCTATTTCCACTCCCACTCGATTTCTTATGGGATTGCACCATAGTTTATTTGAAAGCCATAAAACCATATTTTTAAGTCATGAAATTTTTTTTAAATGTTTTAATCCCCTATAAATCCATTTTTCTCCCATATCTTATAAAAACCTCCCACACTAATTTTTCCATATCTTAGTTATTTTCCACCTCTAACTTCAATTCATAGTTGAATCCAGTTTTTTTATTATGTGTGAAATCCTATGTTGAGTATAATATTAACATTTCATTAAATAATGGAGTATCACACTATTTATAACTTTTATGTATATTTACCATAATTTTTTAGGATTTTTTTTAGGGATTATGATTCCAACCATTTAATTCCAACATTTAAATTCATATTCAACAATTGCTATCCTACAATGTGGAGTTGGGTGGTCCCTAATATTTCCCAACAATTAATTCTAGTTTCTATTCTTATATGATTAATGTTTTATGCTAACCATGCACGATTGACCCTAATTTAAATCAATTTTTTTATAAATTGTGAAATAATTATATTTATTTGATCCATGAGTGGTTCCCACATTGTTTTATATATTTGTATGGATACTAAAGGCCAATAAATTCAGGTAATTTATATTAGAATTTAAAATCAAGACCAAGTTGGGACTTCTGTGGGTTATGTGATGAAATTATAGACCTTGGTAGGTGAACATATCCATCTTGACAGAATATATTTTCATGGTAGGTAGTGATCAACATAATTCATGAATCGAATGAATCTTTTGAATTACCTTTTTCTTTTTAGGATAGTCGTAGAATATTTTAGGGTGACTATTTATCCCCTACAAACCTATTAGTATTGCATAGAAAATTCCATGGATTTGGTATTGAATGAATGTGAAGAATTTGGAAACCAAACTAGCTTATATAAAAATTAAATTTGAACAATATACTAACCTTAAGGTAAATTGATTATATAATGTTTTTGAGGTTCTTATTATAATTTTTTGTGTATTTCATTACGAATATGGGGAGATATACAATTATTTCTATAGATGGATTTAGTTGGTATAAAATACCAATTTATGATATGATGTTAATGTTGTGTGATACCATTCCCATGATATTTCAAATTCATAATCCTGATGTTATGGATGTATCATAATGTTGGTAGTGAGGGATTTATTTATGATTATATTGCATGGTTTTATATATGATTATATTCACATGGTAATGGATTTTAATCCTGAAGATACATTGATAATTTTGGACATGGGATGATATAACAAGTTCATTGTTTTACCATTAGAAGTGGGATGAAAGTCCAATGTGTGATGATTCCAAGGAAGGGGATGTGACACACATGTGATAATTTCCATTAATGGTATGTGATCCATTCTTTTTATGATGACATCTTTGACTAGGGAATCATTTCCCACATATAATTATTCCAATGTCTATAGATGATACACCATATTAATGATGGAGTTGAGATGATATTCCTAATATTTTATTGTCATATGGGTACACTATGCCCATGCTTGAAACATGCTTTGAGTTGTAATTCACACTTTTATATTATTTCATGGATATTCCATGGATACTGTTAATGAATATGTAGGGAAATAACACTCTCTAAAATATTATTTCTTAGAGAGGGGTGATTTCCATTCATAAACCATTGTTATCAGGATGTTATTTCCACTGTTTTGAGCTAATTTATGGGACATACTACCCATGTAATGACTATTGTTTTTTAATGGGATGTGATACCCACAACTATGACTTAATTATTAGGATAATCTACCAAAAAATAGGCTTTTACCAGAACTAAAAAAGGCTTTTATCCACGCTAAAACAACGTTCCTAATTAAGATACTATTAATTTGAGGGGTCCCCTTTATCAACGCTCATAAAAGTTATAATAAAGGCCCCCTTTATTAGTTTTATTCGAAGCACTGATAATATCCCCATTTATTAGTGATTCAATTTTATCTGATAATGGTGGGTTTTATCACTGCTAATTGAACTGCTAAAAAAGGATTCCCTGTCTGGGCATGCTATATATATAACACCACACCTAGCAACCTGTAAAAAATAAACAGCACCCAAACAGCTGACCAAAATAACCAAACTAGAAAATATAACCTGCAAAAACTAGAAATAATATGATAAAAAACCACTCATAGTATATACAAAAGAACCACATACATAATGAAAATGATGAAAAAATAGGACATTCACACAATAGTTTGGAAAAAAATTGTATATAAATTTAATTGAAAACATGAGTACAAAAAATATTCACTCATGTTATATACCAAAGAACACTTCTATATAAATTCTGAACAATATTTTATAAAATTACATTTCAAAATATCCAACAAACACTTAAAACATTAATGTTTTCTCTTTTTACATATGTGGTCCCCTCTAAATAATGTTCTCTGATGGTAATAGTTTTAGAAAAAATCATCCCAACTCGAGAAAAAGGTTCCACTTATATAAGAAAAAAAATATTACATTAGTAATACTATAAAGGAACAAATTGAACATTATTATGAAGAATACATTAAAAAATGACAATTTTTAATAAAAATGTCACATTTGGATTTATACATGTCATACCACGCATTGTATTGAGGTGGGGTTGATTCCTACACCTCAAAAAATGAATGATGGATAATTTTACTAAATTATCAAAAAAATTGTAATGAATTTATTCATTTTTCAGTATGTTAGTTGTGTTTTTTTACTAAAATTTCATTTCAAACTGAAAACATGCAATTTGAGCCATACAGGTCACATAATACATCAGTTTTACATGGTACTTCCTCATACACGTCAAAAAGTTCTTACAAATTGTTGTCCATAATATTGAAAACAATTAGAGTGAGTTTTTCTAATTTTTAGTGAGTGAAACTTTTTGAGTTAAAATGTCAATTTTAAACCAATAGAGGACACATTTACTCCTACCAGTCACACCATTCATCAGATTGAGGTTGGGTAGATTCCTACACGTCACAACTAACCCGTGCATAGTTTTCAAAAAATATCTAAACCAATCCAAATGAATTTTCTTGGTTTTCATAATGTGATTTGTGTTTTTTTACTTTAATTAATGTCAATTTTAAATAACAAGACACATTAGAGTTATACCGGTTACACCGTGTGTCAGATTGAGGTGTAGTTGACTCCTACATGTCATAAATGACATATAGATCTTTTTTATTAAGTATCAAAACAATCGGGTTGTATTCACCTAGTTTTCATTATAGTTTTTTACTAAAATGTCATTTCAAACTATAAACATGACATTTGATTCATACTGGTCACATAATTCATTAGTTTGACATGGGACTTCTTGATACATGTCACAAAGAACTTATTAATCTTTCTACTTAATTTTCAAGACAATCGGAGTGTGTTTTCAATGTTTTCAGTGAGTGACATGTTTTAATCTTAATTGTCCATTTTAAACTCATAACAGAAACTTTTAGTCATTCTGATCACATGGTGCATTGGATTAAGGTACGGTTAATTTCCGCACATCACAACTGACTCATTGATTGTTTCCCAAAAGTAACAAAAATATTTGAAGGCATTTTCTCAGTTTTTAGTATGTCGGTTGGGTTCTTTTACTTGAATTAATGTCAATTTTAAATAAAATTACACGTTTTGAGTTATATAGGCTACACTGTGTGCTGTATTGTTGTACGGTTGATTCTTACACGTCATAAATAATTGATAGATCGTTTTCAAAAAGTATCAAAACAATAAGAATTAATTTCCTCAGTTTTTAGTTTGTTAGCAGTGGGTTTTTAATAAAATGCCACTTGAAACTGAAAAAATGAAATTTGAGTCATACTAGTCGCATCATGTGTTGGTTTGATGTAATACTACTTCATACATGTCACAAAATAAATACAAATTACAGTCCTTAATTTGAATGAAAATTGGAGTTCATTTTCAATGTTTTTAGTGAGTACCATGTTTTGAAATAAAATGCCAATTTTTAAATGATAACAGACACTTTTAGTTATACCGGTCACACCATTTTACAGATTGAGGTGGGGTTGATTCTAACACATCACAACTAACTCACAGATTTTTTTACTAAAGTAACAAAACAATCCAAAAGCGTTTTAGCAGTTTTCAGTATGTCATTTATGTTTTTTACATGAATTAATGTCAATTTTTAATTAAAATACACATTTGGATTCATACAAGTGACACAATGCATCAAATTGATTCACATTTGATTCTTACATGTCACAAATGACTGATATATCATTTTCCAAAATCATCAAAAAATTAGAATTCTTTTTCTCAGTTTTCAGTATATCAGTTGTGTCTTTTCACTTGAATTAAAGTCAATTTTAATTAAAGACTCATTTAGAGTCATACCAATGAAATTATGAATCAGATTAAGGTGTAACTGATTTCTACACATCAAAAATGACTCATGGACCCTTATCTAAAGTATTATAACAAATTATATATATATATATATATATTTTTTTTCTACTAAAAAATCAATGTACCCTTGGTCTCAGAAACCAATAAAAGTGACATAACCTGCTTAATATTCTCAATTTACCAGGATTAAAAGACTTTTGAAAACACCATTGATCCCTATATGGTTTACATGGAATAAAATCCCCCTTCTATAGTATAGCTTCAGTCAGCCTTGTGAAGAACCAACTGTCCTATATTGAGGACCTCTGAATGAGTATATGACAGTTGGTTGTCCACCGGGTCGACTAAAGAGGGGAACTGAAAATGTTGCATATTGAATTGTTATTTTTTTTTGGAAAAACAGTTCTCATTATTGAAAATGAGAAGAGTAGAGTAAGCCCTTATGCCTGCTATGTCTCTAGACATCACAAAAAATAAAGGGATGAGGAAACCACTTATGTATACTCATTATCTTTTGTGTTCTATCAAAAAAAGAAAAATATAAGGAAGACAAGATTATTAAAGTTGAAATTATTTGAGTTGTTTACCATCTTCAATATATTTTTTTACATTACTCCATTAGCAATGATTTCCATTTATTTATAAACCTACTTATATCATCTTTTTCATATGACTATTTTTTATAGTCATGGTTATACTGAGAAAATATAAATACACAAGGAATAAAAATATAATTTAAATTAAATTGTAATTATCTTCGAAAATATCTCTTTAGAGATACTGTTTTGTTCATGGAATACGATCTCTTTCAAAAATTTACAAACATAATAACCACAGTCTGCATCTTTTTTTTGTTATGGGTACTATAGAAGAATTGATAAAAATAAGTAATATTTTAATATGTGTTTGGATAGTGAAATATTACTATAGATAGCCTAATTTTATCCATTCATAGTACTTGTCATGTTTCTTGTCCTTTTCCCATGGCCTCATTCAGTGATGTAGAATATAGTCACACACCACCCTTTCATAACAGAATCATCGTTCAAATCTAATATAAATTATATAACTATATTTTTAGTTCAAAAATATTGGATGTAATTTATTACAAATTGAAACACACCATCCTTTGTGGTCGGTTTGTTTGATATCCATGCACTAAAGCCAAGAAATAAATCTTTGGAGTATCCAAATTAATCAAAATGAGCATCAAATGATGCCTAAAACTCCAAAAGGAATATTTAATGAATGAAATTAAAATATATTTGATATTATTAAATTGTACATTCTTACCCCTACTACGTTGGTATTAATAAGAGTCTATCATCCATAATTTTTTCTTTAAACAATTTGAGCAGGGCTACCACTATTACACCCTCTTTCTTAAAATTTATATTTTCTAGTGTTGTTGAGTTAACATCATGACTAACGAATCCAAATTTTTGTTTTTAAGTTAATCCATTCAATTGTATTTCATATATATTCCTAAAAAATATATGAAATGTATTTAGTCAAAATTATCATAGTAAATCCTCTTTTGGAAAATCAAATCATGAAAACATACCTCATGTAAGCATTTACAACTAAGCCTCCTAACCATTAATTGTCGAGGATTTCTGTTGTAATCTCAACACCAATGATGTTTTGATCTTCCCCAATGTACATATTTTAATCAAATCAATTATGTAAGTACCACCATCTTTCAACATCATATCCACATGAGGATTCAATGATAATGAATGTGGATATAGAACCCAAGGGTTAAGGTGCTTTGGGTAAGTCGTTTTTATTGGTTGGTAAATCCTTAATAGGGTTTTGAACCACTCTTTCATTTCACACCCTTCCCATTGTCCCTCTATAATAACATAAATTAGTTCAGACCTTTTTTGATTAAATGATTAACGTTTAGGTTGAAAATTAAATTGGAAATGACTACCTCATCGTCGATATGTTTTTTACATGATTTGAGGTCCATGAGATGAATGCTCAAAGTGCTTATTCGACTGTATGAATATCTGAATAATCAATTGGATTTTGTAGATCGATGCTCAAATCTAAGGCTACATTAATTAACATTCTGACATGACCTTTCCAAAGTGGTCTCTTGTGTAGCTCGTCAATCTAGATATTGAACACTATATCCCTCCCTACAAAGCAATGGGTGGGTGTTGATATATATAAATCACAGTCATTTTCACCCTGTAGAATATAAATACAGGTAAGGTATCAGAGTATAGTGTCTAATTGATTCACATTTCATAGAAACAATTATTATATAAATGACTACCTAAGTTGAGAATTTTTTTAGGGTAATAGATCACATCAAAACCAGTGGAGGTTGGGTGGGATCATCACACGTGGGTTGTTTATGAGTTTTTTCTTCTCATTTCCTACCACCATCAAACATCATATAATCTTTATCTCATATTGTAATTATTCATGAAATATGGAAATTTTTTATCATATTTTTCATTAAGTCGGTTTGACCCTCCGCTTGTGTTTTTCTCAAAATATGTTCGGGATGTCACCACAAAACACGCACCTCTGACGCGGCCATACTTTATTGGCTGCGTCAAGGCCACTAAAAGTATGTCTTCATCTTTTGTGGGTGTTGTTTATTCTTGTTACTATGTCAAATAGAAAATATATGAAAATAAGTAGTCATTTTTATGTAATAGTTATTTAAAGAATTTTTTTATTATGTCATACTTACTTATGTATCCCACAATTTTTGTGTGTTTTCATCTCTTAATTTTCCATCATCAGTAATACATGCCTCTTTCCATAGAACATGTCATGGGATGGAAGTAATTATTGATTTGGACTCTTCAATTTGTATATAAAAAACTAATATAGTAATTATGTTGTTTTACTTTACATAAAAGTATTAATTTAGATTTAAAATTTGTACAATTTTTTTTTCTGGTGATGTTTACCCCATCGTTAGTTTACGGTATGGGTACATTGGTTTTGATTCCCCATGATTATTTTCCACACTCAATTATTGTTTAATAAATAAAACACCTTCAATTAAATTTATGAATAAATGTACCATCAAAAAACATATTAAAAGTCAAAATGTACCTGAAAAGAATAATTTTCATGACCGACAGTAAACACATCCAACGATGCTTGGGTTATTAGGTGTGCACAAATAATAGGTTCTGTGGTTTTATTTTTCCTTTGGCATCTTTATGATTCTATTTTGTAAAATGTGTGAGAAAAGCCCTATGAATCCTTCCAGAAACACTTCTGAAAAATTCTTTGTGAGAGTATTATTTTTTAATTAAACTATTTAAGAGATTATGAAGTGAATGTCAATGTTCCATTATTTATTTTTTATTAAATCAAAAAAATGATATCATAATGTTACCATAATATCTCCCCACATCAGTATCTTAATCACAGCCACAAAATGGTGAAATGAAGTTACATCAATCACCACGCATTTCCAAGTCATAATTCCAATGTAACTACTGAACATGTTCTTGGATGGGGTTAAAATATTGGCCCCAATTATTCCATCCAATCTCATATTTTATGCCTATCTCTTTATCCATAATTATTTTTAATGATACCATCAAATAATAAATCTCTTTTTTTAGCATCGTCGGTGTTTTTTCACCTTTTATTTCTTATAATACACTATCATCAACATGTTCCTCCAGCTCTAGAAGGATAATCATCAACATGAGAAGATGGTGTTTGTACCTGTACACTAAGAGCAACATCAGGTTGAGAAACATGTTGTTCTTATTCACAATGAGAAGCAGTTAATTGAGAAACCTGTTATACCTAGGGATATGGAGCATAATCCTATACAGATGTCATTATATTAAAATGTGGTTTACCATTTAATTTAGATTACATAAAATCAACAGCAAACATATATTAACATAAGGATACAGTTTGAGAAACCTATTGTTCGTCTGCACTACGAGAAAAAACATGTTGAAAAACCTATTTTCCATGGGTATTGGGAGTATCATCACATGCATAAGTAATTATCTAATAATGTGGTTTAACATTTAATTTAGAAAACATAAAAGTAGTGAATAGATATTAACATAAAGTAACAAGATGCATGTTAGAAAAAATATAACCTGATTATTGAACTCACTTTTTTTAAAGGATGAATGGTTTTGAATTAGATACCCAAGATTGAAATACATAGATATTATATTACTTTTTCAGAATACTTAATACATAACAAAAATAGACACCTAATGACTGTATTAGTTTAGTGTCTTTGGAAACTCAGTACAAAATCTTATAATCATGGTGAAAGATCTTCAACAACTCCCATAAAGATCTTCCCCTTTTTTTCTTACCTAAAACCATTCATTATGTCCTAGGGAAAAGAAATCATAAAAAGGGTGAGCTCAAATTCTCATTAAGGTTAAACATAGAGAACATAAAACAACCCATAAACATTTGAACATAAAAATAAGAACATAAAACATTAAAATCATGACTAATGACATAAATCTTGGAATTACATAAGGAATAGATCCTCAAAGAACACTAATCCTGATAAAATAGCATGGGAATAAAACATGTAATTGTGGAAAATCATTAAGCACCTGATATAATATCCATAGTATCTAAGGCATTGCTGCCAAGACCATCATAGTGGATAAAGTCCATTACTGAACCGGGTTTACATGTCGTTCCAGCCCTATAATACTGAACCAGATTTACTTTCCATTCCAACCATGTATATCTCATGAGATATAAATATTTACACAATGCATTGGAGGGAGAAATAGGTCCCCCCATCTAATAATGAAATCATTCTTTCGTGTGCCACAAAAAACATAAATCATTCATCATAACCCATTGAATGAAATGGGTTTCATATAAATTATCCCATCATAACAAAATCCAAATAAAACAATCGATATAATTTCATTATAAAAAAAATAAAAGCATTTAAATAATATGGACATTGTACATGAAACCTGTATATATTAAATAATTTAATCTTAGATGGAAAATAGTTTTGATAAAACAATTGAAATGAATTCTTGATGAAAATATCCTTTCATCTTCAAAGTCATTTTATTTTCTCAAAATGTTGTTCAATTTTAAAATATAAGAATTTCATTTAAAATAATTATTAAATCTTGTAGTGGAATCTTAATGGGAATAAGGCATTATGAAACTGTAAACATCCGTTCAAGCCATATAAGTTAAAAAAATGTTCTCCTCGTTCTTTTTCTGGAAGAGTCAAAAAGTACCTCGTATGGTAAACAAAAGAATGATTCCTTCCATACCATGTGGTAAAAGTCAAAAAAGGATAAAAATGTATTTAAACAATAATGGAAGAATATTAAGCATTTTATGAAAATAGATTTCGAAGACATGGATAAGAATATTAAATATAACCCTAGTAAATACTTACGAATAAACAATCTCAGTTAAGAAAGAGATTGGAATAATTGTCCCTTACAATTTTTGATCAGTGGAATCAAATGTGTCACTAAATAAAAAAATTCATGCATATTTAAATATCATATCATTTATAATAAATATCATAAAACATTCATGGGAAACATAAACAACATACAAAAGAAATAGATGGTAATAAAGGCATATGTCTCACAGAAATAAAAGTGAGATGAAATAATCCCTTAGCTTAGGTCTAATTTATTCCTTATGAGTCTGAACCTCCTTTATAATGTTTTAAATAATCTCATTGACTTATTTAGGAATCATAGTCATTTTTATGATATCATATGTGATTCACTTATGACTTTATATTACCCGTTCATTTGTTTATTCCATGTTGAAGCAACGTTTTGCGTAATAATCGTCTAATTTATTGTATGTGTTTGGACTTGTTATTCATGATATTATTACTTATATCATGATTTACATACTTCCATAATGTAAAAAATGATTTATATATCATATTTATATTCAATATATATATATATAAGAGATATATTAATGAAATGAAATAAACCATTCCTAGAGACGGTAGGTCGTACGTTTGCAAGAAGATTGTTTTCCTTTCCTTAGTGACTTGAATGGAAGTAAGTAGATGATAAATATATATATACATAAATCCAGTAGAATTATTATGTCTTATATCTCATTATTATTCATTATATATACTTTACAATCATTCTTGAATTGTTCACATGGAGAATGAATCTAATCGCATCGTGGAAATGGTAATCCCAACATACGCCCGAGCGATGATATCATTCCCATAAATATTGAATGGAGATTTAGTGGATGATATAATATCTCATTATTATTATCACATTATAATAATCACATATAGTTTTTATTTCCTCCATCTTACCCATCTAATTTAGGTGGTGGTGGAAAAACAAATTACACCACGGTGTGCAGACGGTAATCCTTACGTACGCACGGGGGGTGATTTCGTTTTTTGTAGGATGGATGGAATATGAAATATGGTGGTTATATATTATTAATAACAAATCATTATACAAGTTACACTAGATTTAATACTTAATAATGAAACAAATCATATAGAGGATGTGGAAGAAGAAATAGGTTCTAAATATTCAGTAAATCATATTTCCTCTTCTTCGACGCACCTCTTCTAAACTTCCTCTTAGGGAAATAAATTTGGTCTTTAAATAAGACCAAGACATATAGTATGTTTCTTGTTAGGTTGAGAACGAAAATGGTAAAGGTTTTTCTGAGTTTTAAAGCACACAATGGAGTGAAGAAAAGAAAGAGGAGGTGCCCTTTTATCAGAGAGTAGAGGGGCACTTTCAGAAACCTCCAAAATATTAATTCATAAAAAACTCAAACCCCACTTAAAAACCTCCAAAAATGACCCAAATTTGAATATTATATTATATGGGGTGGTAATCTCATCATCTAATAAAATTTATACTTGTTTGGAATTTATTTTAAACATTATCATTTTGATTTATCCTTATTTAATCTAATTGATTTTATTTTTAGTAATAATATTCTAAATGTTAAATTATTATAAATACTTAATTATGTGTTGTTATTTTTCTATAATTAGATACATTATGATAGTTTTGATCATATAATTTTCAATTTTCAATTTTTAAATATTTTTGTAATTTGTAAACAATTAAATTATATGTTTTTTTATAAAATATCAATAGTGTCAATTTTGACACTATTTATTTATTTGAACTTAAATAAAATCCAAACAGATGATAGAGTCAAACCAAAATATTAAATAGATTCCTAACATGTCATATGATTCTATATAATTTGTGAAGCACATTAATTAGTTCATATAATATTTATTTTAATATTTTTAATACCATCTATTTGATATTTCTCTTAATAAAATAATTAATATATATTTTTTGTATAATTATTTAATATACTTATTTGTTGCATAAAAATTAAAAACAAAAAACTAAGATGAATAAAAATCTAATATATTTCATGATAATACATTTATCAAATTTATCTTATAAAACACCCAACTTTTAAAATGTTATGTTTATTAAATTATGAAGGGGACAACTTTGACATCATTTAAAATAGTATAATATAAATGTCATAATCTGTTTTACAAGGCTCCAAATGCTTCACAAGTCTACAATTGTATGATTATGGTGTAGATATACTCGACTGATAAGTTTTGGTCAAGTGTTTTGATCTTTTTATGGGTATTATTATTTTAATAAAAACATTATTATTGATTTTTCAATAAAATAATAATGATAGCATCATTAATGTATAAGCTATTAAAGTAAATATATATTTTTTAAAAATTACAAGTAAATTACCATGATAAATAAAGGCATTTTATCTTTAAAATGATTATTTATAATAAAATATATTTTCCGTTTAACCTTATATTATAAGAAAAATTATTTATTAAAGTTTGAGTGAGACATATTTTAGTTTCCTTTAAAAAAAATTAAAGGTCTTAATCTCATCCACGTGGGTTCCAATAGATAACATTTCGACCCAACTATATTTTAGGACGAATTATAATCATCCAATTATATTAATACATGTGTTATGATTATTTAATAATATTATTTTTACCCTTAATTACCTGATTTACCTTTAACTATGGTAAATAATGTTTTCTGTGGTTACTATTCATAATTGCCAAAAATAAAACTAGTCTATTAACATAATTTGGAAGTACTGATTCCAAATATGTTATCTATTTTTCCAAATTCAAAATACAAAATATGCAGTAATTAATTTAAAATTAATCATGTTGTTGGGAAAATGGGTTTTAAAATATAAAACATTGAAAAAGATTGAAATGTTTTTACATATTAATTCAATGTAAAATTAATGATAATGGTATACCATATATTAAATGGTAAAAATATATTATATTTATTATTTATAACAATTTAATATTTTAATTTAACTATATAAATTTTCTCGATGAAAAAAGGTGTTTTAATGAAAATTTATTGTATTTTTATTATTCATCAAAATTTGAAGGTTATAAAAATAATGTGAAAAATTTATCCAAAGTAAATTTTTATATCTTGATTCTAAATAATAAGTTTACTTTGTCAAATTAAAATTATAAACTTTTCAAAAAATGTATTTAAATGGGTTCGCCATCAAAAGGTGACAAAACTGCATTTTCTTAAAAATACTTCCTTTATCCGAAAAATCAATTTTATTCTTATACCATGTTCTAGAAAATATGAAAGATCAATGATAATGTTATAAAATTAAAAATGTGGTTAATACTATTCATAAAGGGTAGTTCATAACAATATTATATTAATATATTATTGTTTAGTGAAACTCGGTATTGCGTACAACGCAATCCATCAAGGAAGGTCGCTTTTACGTTTAACGCAAGCCAAGCCACATTTGTGTGAAATATTCCTTTGGTGTTGCGTATAGTGTAATATAATCTTATTTCACTGAAAAAAAATTTATATTTAGTGTTGAATTATATCAAAATAACGTGAAATTGTGAAAAAAACAAGCCAATAATAGTATTGCATATACTGCAAGCTAATACGGTGTTGCGTATAGCGCAAGATTATCTTGGTGTACCATACAACACAAGACATAAATAAAATTTAAAATAATATTTCTCATAAAATTTTGGGGTGTTACATTCTACCACCCTTAAAATGAATTTCACCCTCAAAATTCATCAGTGTTATTAATGGTTTAATACATGAAAAATTATTTCATGGAAACCCACATCATAAAAAGGAATACTAAAACATAATTTTAAAATGTAATATAAAAAATATAATGGTTACCCAAATTAACTCATCACGGGGTTTCCACATAGGAGAACATAGGTGAAAACATGGATGTGGAAGAAAAATCGAACCATCAAGTTCTGATTTAGGGTGGTAGATAACAGGGCTATAAAAAACCCAACAATCACAAAGCGATAAATTTGTGATCGTATAACGTACCATCTAAATCAATGGATATGAGGGTACTAGGAAAACATTTTGGGTTTTCAAGATCATTTCCCTAAAGTTGAAGAAATTTTTTATAAGGAGAAATACATACTTGATATCAGTGTAATATCATCGTTGGTCATTCCATGAACGATTTCCACTTCATCTTTTATTTAATGAAATGATTTTGAATTTGTCATTATTGAAGTGTTAGAAGATCATGTGATATAATGATAGGTCATTCCATCTGTCTTTATCACAAAAAGGTTAGAAAAAATTACTAAATATATTTAATTCCTTCTATGGTGAGTTTAATCATATATGGTTCCAAAAATGGACTTATACTCCATCTATCATATCATTTAATAAAATAAAACTAATTTCGTCAAATGAAGGACTTCTTGTAGGCCAGTGGTAGGCGATAAATCCCTGTCACACTTCAGTTGTGGGTTTGATTCCCATAGCTTTCTCTGAGGCGACGGGTTGTCGCCCGTCCTGCAGGATGTCCTTTTTCTAAAACTATACTATTATAACATTCTAGAAAAAAAAATTAGCCATAAATATTAATATCTGATGTCCAACTAAATCCATTATAACCATTAGGCTTATAGAAAATACTTCTGTCCTAACTCACATTATAATGAAAAATATATCTAGAATGTTTATATAACAAGAAGGTGAATACAATCATTTATCCTCCATATAAAATAATATATATCATGTTTGTCACATTAGAAACATGTGAATACCTTAATCATGTATTCTTGAAACATGAATTACCATAGAAACTTAGTGAAAACATGAATGCTGTCAAAATTTAACACTTTCCACATACCAAAATCCCAAAAATTCTATATACTCAAACCATGATATCAATTTGTCCTTATATCAGTCATGAGTACATTAAGAATATCCAACATATTATTTTCTCCTTATCCCTTCATTATGCACATATAATCTGCTTTCCAAAAATATTTCAATCACTTTTCATGGTTATCGGTACCATATAATTATTGAAAACTACAATAAAAAAATACATAGATATTCCAATATTCTATGATACTATAAATGTGATTCCACAACACTATTTTGGAATCCCGTTACATAAACAATTAATCAATCCACCACTTCATTGTCATATTCAACATCTCCAATAGGGATTTCAGGTGAATTCCTTCTATCCTTTTCCTTATGTGGTTGTTGATTTCAATCACCATTAACCCTTGGATTAGGTAATTGGTTAGCACAATGCCCCATTTCCTTGCACTTATATCATTGAAGTGTTGGTGGTACGTTCTTTGTAGTCTTTTCTCTATTCACATCATTATCTACCTTATTCCATTACTTCGACACTTAGCTACTCGTGAAATTATTTTTCACACTTAAAACATTATCTAGTTCCTTTAAGACAATATCCACTATGCTTCTTTCCACACATTGAGCATAACGAAACATTTGTCTTTTTTTCACCATAGTTTTGAGATTTTTACTGGAACTCCATATTTTGTTTCTTGTCAAAACCATGAGATGGATATGTAACACCAAATTTATGTTTTACATTGATAGCACAAAACACAATATCTTCATAGCTACTGAAGCCTCTTAAAGCTAATGCCTTTCAATGGCTTGGTTTTAAGCAACTGTAGAATTGATCAACTTTACTTTCATGTTGGATGATAAATTCATATGTGCACCTTTCAACACTTTTAAAATTCACCTCATATGTATCAACAGATTCATCATCCTTTTTCATAAGTTCAAGGAACTCCTTTTCTATCTTTTTTTGAACAAATACGAGGGATGTACATATTGAAAAATATGTTCTTGAAATCATCCCATTCCATGGATTATATTTCATTTTGGGGACATGCATTCTTAATTAAAGTCCACCACTTGTATACTTCATCTTCTAAATGGTAAAAAGCCAAAATGAATTTTTAACGTTCCAAATAGTGATGTTTGGAAAATATCTTTTCAATGGAACTAATCCATTGTTCAGTAACAAGTAGATCAGAAGACCCACTGAAAGAAGGTGGGAATTGCCTCATGAAAGTATCTATAGAATATTGTTACCTTATCTGCTCATTTGAAATTCCATAATGATTCATATCTTATGTAAGTATAGAAATATGATTTTTCACTACATTTCCCATAAAATTTGGTTGTTCAAGAGGAAAATCATTTCATTTCCCAGTGTATTGATCATTAACACGGTTCTTTCGGGTTCTATCCATTATCTAAAACTGAAAAAGGATAGTGTGAGAGGCAAAAATCATACTTGGAAATTAACATTATCAAGGGAGAGTATGTTCAATCTCTAACATCTTATGTTTAATCCATAGTTTTTCATGATCATTATCATAGTTCTAAGATTGTTACCTACACTTTATACTTAACCTTACAAACATCCCTAGACATACCTTAGAAATATTTCTAGGGGTATCACTAAAGTTTTCACATCATAGTTTTCAAAGGATAACTAAACCTTCAATCGGATTCCAACAAAAGAGACCAAAGATTAACATACATAGACATTACATTACTTTTGTGGAATACTCAATACATAACAAAAACAGGCACCCAACTACTGTATTAGATTACTTTCTTTGGAAACTCAATACAAAATCTTCTAATCATGGTGAAAGATCTTCTACATCTCCCATAAAGATCTTCCTCTTTTGTTTTATTACCCAAAACCTTTCTTTATATCCTATGGAAAAGAAAACATAAAAAGGGTGAGCTCAAATTCTTAGTAAGGGTAAACATGGATAACATAAAACAACCCATAAACATTTGAACGTAAAAACATGCACATAAAACATCAAAATCCTGAGTAATGACATAAATCATAGCAATACATAAGGCATAGATTATAATGTAACATTAATCACGATAAAATAGAATCGGAATAAACTTTTAATTGTGGAAAACCATTAAGCACATGATATGATTTCCATAGTATCCAAGGTATTACTGCCAAGACCATCATAGCGGATAGAGTCCATTTCTGAACCGGGTTTACTTGTCGTTCTAGTCATGTAATACTAAACTAGATTTACATTCTGTTCCCACCTTGTCTATCTCATGAGATATAAATCATTACCCAATTCATTTGAGGGAGATATAGGTCCCACCCATCTTATAATGAAATCATTCTTTTGTGTGCCACAAAATAAACATAAATCATTCATCATAACCCAATGAATAAAATGTGTTTCATATACATGATCCCTTCAAAACATAATCCAAAAAAATAAATGGATATAATTTCATCATAAAAAAAATAAATACATGTATATAATATGAACATTATACATGAAACACATCAATATTAGAGAATGTCATCTTAGATGGAAAATAGTTTTGATAAAACTCTTGAAATTAATTTTTCAGGAAACTATCCTTTCTTCTTTAAAATAAATTTTTTCTCTAAATGTTGTGAAATTTTAAAAGAAATGAATTTATTTGAAAATAATCATGAAATATTATAGAGGAATATTCATGGAAATATAGCGTTATTAAACTGTAAAAATCTATTCATGTCGTATAATTTAAATCAACATTCTCCTTGAACTTTTGCCAGAAAATTCAAAAACTACCTTGTATACTAAACAAAAGAAAGATTCCATCTATACCATGTGTTAAAAGTCAACAAAGGGTAAAAATGAATTTAAACATATATGGAATAATAGTAAAAAATTTATGAAAACAATTTTAGAATACATTGTTTGGATGATATATATAACCCCAGAAAATACTTACAAATAAACATTCTTTGATAAGAACGAATTTGGAATAATTATACCTTTCCATTTATGATCGGTGGAATCATATGTGTCATAAAATAAAGAAAATTTCATTCATATGTAAATATAATATCCTTCATAATAGAAATCAGAAAACATTTATGGGTAGAATAAACACCATACAAATGAAATATATTGCGGTTATGGTTTATGTCTCACAAAAATAAAAGTGAGACAAAATAATCCCTTACCTTAGGTCTAATTTCTTCCTTATGCGTCCAAACCTCTTGTGTAATGATTTAAATAATGTCATTGACTTATTGAAGAATCGTAGACATTTTTAGGATATCATGTATTATTTACTTATGATTTTATATCACATGTTCATTTGTCAATTCCACGTTGAAGCAACGTTTTGCGTAATAATTGTTTCATTTATCGTAAATTTTTTGACTTGTGGTTCTTGATATTAATACTTATATCCTGATTTACTTACTTACAAAATGTAAAACATGATTTATATATCATATATATATTCATTATATATATATATATAATATACAGATAAATGAAGTGAAATACACTGTTCATGGAGATGGTTGGTCGTACGTACGCATGAACGCTGTTTTGCTTTCCTTATTGACTTGAATTGAAGTATGGAGATGATATATATATATATATACGTAAATAAAGTACCATTATTTTTTCATATACTTCCTTATTATTCATTATATATACTTTATAATCATTCTTGAATGGTTAACATTGAGAATAAATCTCATTGTGTCGTGGAGACGGTAATCCGTACGTACGCACGAGCAATGATATCATTAACATAATTATTGAATGGAACTAGAGTGGATGATATAATATCTAATAATTAGTATCATGGTATAATAATCATATATTGTTATTATTTTTAATATTATACCCATCAAAGTAAGGTGGTGGTGGAAAAACAGATTACACCATAGCGTAGAGATTGTAAGTCGTGTGTACGCACGCGCGATGTTTTTTTCATAGCATAGACTGAAGATGAAATATGGTTGTTTAATATTCATAATAACATATAATTATACAAGTTATACTGGATTTATTACTTAATATTTAAACAAATCATATAGAGGATGTAGAAGAAGAAATAAGTTTGAATGAATCGGTAAAGGATATTACCTCTTCTTCGACGCGCCTCTTCTAAACCACCTCTTAGGGCACTAAAGTTGGTCTTTGAAGAATACCAGGACCTATAGAATGTTTCTAGGTAAGTTAATATTGGAAATGGTCAGGGTTTTTCTGAGTTTGAAAGCTCAAAATGGAGTGAAGATAAGAGGGAGGAGGTTCCCTTTTATAAGAGAGTAGAGGGGCACTTTTGGAAACCTCCAAAATATTAGTTGTTAATAAAATCAAACCCCACTTAAAAACCTCCAAATATGAAAATAATTCAATTATGAGATGCGCTAGGGTTGTAATATCATCAAAAAATAAAATTTAAACATGTTTTGAATTTATTTAAAACCATATCATTTTGATTTGTCCTTACTTAATATATTTCATTTTATTTGTAATAATAATATTCTAAATTTATATTGTTATAAATACTTAATTATTTGTTGTTAATTGTCCATAATTAGATAAATTATAACATTTATGAACATATAATTATTAAATTGTCAGTTTTAAATATTTTTTTGTGATTTTTGATCAATTTAATAATATGTTATTTTTATAAAATATCAATCGTGTCAATTTTAACACTTTTCATTTATTTGAATTTAGATACTATAAAAACAGATGATAGAATCGAACAAAAATATTTAATAGATTCCTAACATGTCATATGATTTTATAAAATTCGTGGATCACATTAATTAGTTCATATAATATTTATTTTAATATATTAAAACAATTTATTTGATATTTATCTTAATATAATTATTAGTACAACATTTTTTGTATAATTATTCAATATACTTATATTTGCATGAAATTTAAAAATAAAATACTATGATGAAGATAAATCTAATATATTTCATAATAATACTTTTAGAAGAATTTATCTTCTAGAACACCCAACTTTTAAAAGGTTATTTTTATTAAATTATAAAGGTGAAAACTTGGACATCGTTTAAAATAAAATAATATAAATGTCATATTTTGTTTTATAATGATAAAAATGGTCCAAAAATCGACACTTGGATGCTTATGGTGTAGTTATACATGACCAATAAGTTTGGGGAAAGTGTTTGAACCTTTTTCTGGGTATTATTATTTTAATAAAAACTATATTATTTATTTTTCACTAAATAAATAATATCTGCATCATTAATAAATAAGCTATTAAAGTAATTATATATTTTTTAAAAATTGCAAATTAATTAGGATGAAAAAAAATGTTATCTTTTAAATGATTATTTGTAATCTAATTGATATTCTATTTAACCTTATATTCAAAATAATGTAATTATTAATGTTTGAGTGAGAAATATTTCACTTTCCTTTAAATAAAATAAATTAAAGGTATTAATCTCATCCAAGTGGGTTCAAATAGATAAAAGTTCAACCTAAGTATATTTTTGGACCATTTATAATCATCAAATTATATCATGACAAGTGTTAGGATAATTTTATAATATTTTATTTACCCTTAATTACCTGATTTACCTTTAACTATGGGAAATAAAATTTACCGTAGTGACTATTCATAATGGACAAAAATAAAATTAGCATATTAACATAATTTGGACCTATGAATTATTAATAAGGAAACCATTTTTCATAATTCAAAACATAGAAGTAGCATAAATTAATTTAAAATTAATCCTCTTGTTGAGAAAATGGGTTTTAAAATTTAAAACATTGAAAAAGATTGAAATGTTTTTCCCTATGAATTCAATGTAAAATTAATCCTAATGAAATAAATTATATTAAATGTTAAAAATATATTCTATTTATACTTTAAAACAATTTAATATTATAATTTAATAATATAAATTATCTCGATGAAAAAAGTTGTTTTTAATGAAAATTTATTGTATTTTTACTATTCATTAAAATATGAATGTTATGATAATAAGGTCAAAATTTTATCCAACGTAAATTTTTATATCTTGATTCAAAATAAAAAGTTTATTTTGTCAAATTTAACTTATAACCTTGTCAAAATTTATATTTGAAATGGGTTCGGCATCACAAGGCGACAAAACAGCATTTTCTGAAAAATACTTCCTTTATCTGAAAAAATAATTTTGTTCTCATACCATGTTCTAGAAAATATGCAAGATGAATGATAGTGTAATACAATTAAAAATGTGGTTAATAATATATCTAATGTAATGTTCATAACAATATTAAAATAATACATTGTTATTTAGTGAAACTCGGTATTACATACAACGCAAGCCATCAGGGAAGGTCACATTTGTGTGTAATGCAAGACAAGTAAGTGTTGCATGAAATATTACATTTTTGTTTCATTTAACATAATATAATATTATTTCATTGAAATAAATCTATATTTAGTGTTGAATTTTATCAAAAGAACTTGAAATTGTGCGTAAAACAATCTATTAATAGTGTTTCGTATACTGCAAGCTAATACAGTGTTGCGTATAGCGCAAGCTAATATTGGTGTAGCATATAACACAAGACATTAATAAAATTAAAAAAATATTTCTCATAAAATATTGTGGTGTTACATTCTACCCGTCTATCAACTATCCAAATCTGTTCATTGTGGTCTCCTATGAAAAACAAAATGCCATCTAAACTGGCACTGTTGTTGAATGATTGTGATGTCCCAATGAAAGGATCACACTCTATTGAATTTTCATCTGACTTTTTAGTGGTTTTGGTCAATAAAAAAACAATTTACACCTTTTTCTTTGTGGGATATGGAACATAAAATACATGTAATACATTTGATACCATTATAAACGGTTATTCATTGTACTATTCCTTACTAAAATCAACATTCACAAATCCCAACTCATCTATTTTAACAACGCTTTTGTTATCAACCCACTTGCATTGAGAAATCAGCACTTAGAATGTCATTTAATCCAACTCTCATATTTTTTTGATGATGCAAAAATATGACATATCCATCTAAATTGGATTTCTTTCCTTAGAACTAGAAACATGCATCGCTTCGGCCACAAGTTTAACTCCATTATTTTGTCTGGTACTGACTTTATCATGATCATATTTATAGAATTTATAACCATTAATTGCAGAAGAGTTATAAGATAATATATTTACACATGGTCCTCAAGCTATCCTTCGATGTTGTTCTGAAATTGAATTATGATTTTCATTTGACTCCATAAAAATATGGTCCAGAAACAAACCTATAAAATATTGATTAATTTGATTTGATATTATTTTTTCATCCCTCGATGGATTAGAACAACTTATAATTTATTTGTGGGTTTTAACATATGGGTCAACGTCCAAACTGTTATGAAAAACATAATGGTGGGCCTTCTCCCGATCTGTAATATTGATTTCCAAAACCTCATTTCTAGGATTTCTTTCACCTAAATGTCACCCAGTGTGATGAGATTCTGTTAGAACAATTATTTACACACCAGAAAGGTATTCGGTATAGAATTCAATAGCTTCATCAACAATATATTTCTCTAAAAAACAACCCTTTAGCTGACATCGATTTTTTACATACCCATTCAAAATATTCATATAATATTAAATGTGGTACATCGATCTATAGTGAACGTGACCACATAGCTGAATCTCTCTCACCAAGTGATCCATCAAATCATATAAAATAATTTCATGGAGAAAAACATTTCCAATTCACATAACATGATGAGAGTTTCTCTTTCCATAGTCAAAAATTTCACTACGTCTCTAACTTTGATATAGATATCATTGAAGAAAAAACATAGCTTCATTATTATATGATAGAAATTATTGAATAAATGCAATCTAAATCTATAGAAATTATATCTTTCTTGAAAACATGGAATTCATGTGATTTCAGACCTTTTAAATTTAAAATGCACATTAACACGATGTTCTTGATATTCAATGAATACCCATATGGAACCTTTACATCATTCCAGGAGATTCAAAACTGATATCTCTCATGTCTAGAAATATTGTAAGCAGCATGAGGAAGAACTGTTCATTTTTCACCCTTCGCTAGTGCCAAATCTTCTTGTATTATCATGTAAACAATTTCCATCCTATCCTAAATTCCATAATTTGTGTTGTTGCGAGTATTTAGCAACATGTCGATGACACTATCACAAGCCATTTTCCCAACATTCCTAACATCATGAAAATTTCTGACGTATAGACAATTCCATTACAGTTATTCAAAAAAAAAACTGATTTCTTTTTCCAACCAGTTTTCGTAAGGTTTTTCGAAAAAGGTCAACCAAAAGCATTGTCCACATATATAACTTACCTAAACAATTTATAAACTATAAATAGATATGGTAGTGTACATTATCTTGAACATCCATGAAATTATTTCGTCCAAGATTGGTACTTATATCATTGGGGTATAAATTCCATGACTTCCTAGAGAAACATTTTTTAGATGAATGTTTCAACCTAACTGATTATGGACATTGTTCGTAGATGGGAAAACCAAGATTTCCTTTAATTCTATATCCTGAAAAATTTCTATAAGAAGGAAATTCATTTATCATTCTATACAACATGGATCTTAATGTGAAATCAACATTTCTGTAATCATCAAATATCGTAACACCTAAATCCAAAAATAATTTAAAATCCTAAATCGATGGATCCAAATAAAAATAAATATCATTACCTGGTTTTTTTCCTGATATAATCATAGATAACATGATGTGTTTTCATTTCATGCATAACCACAGTTTCAAGTTATAATTTACCAACATAACCGTCCATGTGCTATTAGTATTGATTTGAAAACAAAAAGGATTCACTCCACCTATATATAACATGTGATGAAAGTTTGTCATCTCGTTTACAAATTTGTGATACTCATGATCCATTATCTTCCACTAAAAAGAGTCTGTCGTGTGCCATAGTTTTTTATATTTATTTATTTTTTCTGCGTGCCACATCAATTTACCTACAGTATCTTCACTTCAATATTGGCGTCTAAACGTTGGAATGATCGGAATGTACCATGATCATTTTGTAAAACATGATTTATCATTCTTTTATATAGATGCACTATACTTTGGGATTTCTCTATGTGATTTATGGTCTTTAAAAAATAGTATACAGTCACTCGTGAAGGCATGCATTCCTTCCAAGATCATCCCCATCGAGCGTAGAATTCATTTGGCATCGTATGTTTGGCTCGAGAGATCTTTATCTTTTGGGATCATGTCATTCAAGAGATCAAGTAATTCAATAAAACTAGCATCACTACATCTATTTCCTTATTTCAAATTATACAGCTTCAGTATGGATGAAAATGGTATATATTTAGTGAAACCATCATACAATATATTCTTTGCACAACTCATTAACATCTCAATCAATTTTGGGAAATAAAAAAGTTCGTCTTCAACTATCCTTGTCATTTCTTTAATATGATCTTAATCATCATGAACATCTATAATCACGTCCTTGATATAGTATTCTTCATTTTACAAACTTTTAACCATATCAAATGATCCATAAAACGCAGTGGTGTCCTAATCACTAACTACATTCACTTTTCCTCATGTTTATTCAAAAAATTTTAAATATGATCTATTCTGTGACAAATCAAGTGTTCTACCAACTCCTAAATACTAACTTGTTTTGAATCACAACAGTGTAAACATGGACAAAGAATTTAAGAAGGATCTTATGCATGATCTTTTGAAAACATGATGAACTGTTTAACTCTATCTTCATACACTATTGTTAGAAAATTTAAACTCATCCAATCATTAGTTATATCTATCCTATTTTATTTGGTGATATTAATATTTAATAAAATAAATACACAAAACATTGTTATAAAAATTAATCAAGGAAAAAATAGTTATAGACATTAAATCCCTTTTTAAAACTATTTATAAAATCACAGTTGAAATCAAATTAAAAAACCAACAATTTATAGAAATTCCTCTTTAAAATAAAAAACCCATTTAAAAATAAACCAATTACGACCAAAAATCCTTTCTAAAAACCCAAATACATTTTTTAATCAATTTTAATCTAATTTATAACCAAAAAAAGGGAATATGGAACAATTAAATTTTTTTAAGACACATTTAAAAACACTTGTATCATTTTAAAAGTTAAATGCAAACAAAATAAATATATTCCATTGTCACTTCCCTTTGTTTAGATAATTTAAATCATTGACGGCCTCTTGCCTTATATGTCTCATGACACCCCCTATCTAGCTTTAATAGATAGTTTTTACTGTTCCTGTAATCAACCTTATAGACTGGCCAACCCATCACCAGTGGGTGAACTAATTTTCGGGTGTTCCATCCCCCACTAGTTATTGAAAACCATATTCACATTTAAATTTATGATTAGAGATTAACACCATGACACTCATCCTTGAACATAACAACGTAATACCTTATTCACACGTATTATTATGAGTAGATTTTAATGCAATATGAATCAACATTTTTTAAACCAATAGACATTCAAACCTATTCACCAAACATTTATATATAATGTTATATAATCATTTACCAAATCCATTGGTGGGAAGTATAAGTACTACACATCTCATAACACATAAATTTGTTTTTCACATGAAAATAAAACATTAATTTTCTCATAAAGAACCCACATCAACTAGAGAAAATAAATTCACAATGAAAAAGGGAACCATGTATTCAAGGAACAATATTATAGTAAATAAATCCACTATTAATAGTTACACTAATAAAACCATCGATAAAGAAAAAACAATTTAAGGGATATACCCTAGGTAGTAGTGTGTAACAATCCAAAATGACACTATAACTATATGGACCAACACCATCACATATAAAATCCCTTTTTCACATCATACTTCCATTATATATATAGTCAATAACCCATAACTGGTGAAACATGTATAGGGGAAATCATTGAGGGTCACATGAGAAATAAACCACTTACTTTTTAAATTGAAGAATGGGTATTCATATTTAAACCATCATATTATGTAAAGTATCAGTCCTCTTCGTTAAAGTCTCATCATTTTACTTATTTTGGTAGAACTTCAAATAAAATGCCTCTTTCATTCCAAAACATTCTCCAAGAACAAGAAAAATTCCTTTGAAAAAATGAAAAGGCAAAAAACCTAAATTTACTATAAAAACATTTAAATGACCATATGAACCTTTCAAAATATGCTATTTTATGAGACTTAATCTAATTTACAAATAAAACATGAAACTCTTATGACAAAACCCTTATACCAAGCCTAAAATTTAAGAAATAAATTTATAATTTCACCCAAGAACCCATACATGACTATAATTTAATTGAATTTTTTAAAAGAATACACATTACATGAATTATAAAATAATGAAAGAGATAAGAAACCCCTACTTTAAAACAAATGGTAACCAATACACAACAAGTCACCATCCATGGGAAAAACAAAAAAAAACCTAAAGCCCGAAATCCACAGGAAAAATGACTTTCATTTCCTAGGGGAAGGAGAAACCTCTAGAAAAGAGAGAAGATAATAGGGATGGGGGAGATACTTGGAAAATATTGTTAGGAATTATTAAAATGGAAAAAATTGTTTTCATAAATAATTTATAAAAATAACATAACACAGACTTAATAAATCTAGAATATTATAATTATCATATTCCTAAATAAATCATATCATAATAACATGTAAATTGTGACTAAAATATCAATACATGGAAGATAATCCTTAGAAGATAAATATAAGTGAAAATACAATCCTTTTCAAAATATGTTTTTAAAACATTGAAGTGAAAATTATATTTAATATTTATTGAAGGTAAATAGAATACTAATTAAAACATGATTATAAATAGATCCAAATAAAAAGTTATTAAATTGAAACCATGGATTTAAAAATGAGAAGAAAAAATTTCATTAAAAATATTTAATTTTAATATAATCCTTAATAATTAAAACATGAAAAAAAATCTTAATGTATTCATGGGGAATGTTCTCTGTTTGGTGGTAAATAAGAGACCCCTAAGTCTAGATGGACATGCTATAATTGGAGAGGAATGATGGAAATATGGATTAACCAAAGTCATTATAGAATTATGACATATTATGAAACCTAAATTATCTATATGGCCTATTATGGGATTCATGGAAACCAAATATATATTTTCATCTGATATGGAGTCGAAGATCACATATTTGGGGTTCATAGAAGCCCAGTTAGTGCATGATGATGGAACATGAGATTTTTTACTTGTGAAATTATATTATTATAATCATATACACTTATATATCACTCGTTCTATTATGTTTAGAAAATAAAAATGGTCTCCAACTATGTTTTATCTGCACAAACAACAAAATCATCTCAGTGTGTGTGCAGACTTCATTAACCAAGATTTTAGATTAGGTTAGTATCCCTACTTAGTGAAATTATACCAAAGGAGTTTTTTTATAGAGGTTATATCGAGATAGACTCCATGATTTTTGTATAGATACCTCTTTATTTATTTACTTTACTTGTTTATTTTTAAGTTTTGACCTCATATCGGGACCTCTTGACTTGTTGACCTATATATTGTATGTCATATTTTTATAGAATGGGTTGACGTTGTTGTTATATGATCTTCTTTTTCATTTTAGGTTCTAATTTATACATTGATTAGTATTTATACTATTCTATACTATAATTATTATTATTATTCGAGGGGATAGTATCCCCATGATGACACTTATTCTCTCACCTCTAGATGGAAACATATTTTGTATAGGGAAGCATACATGAGGTCATGTGACACTTCAGCTTTGTCCTGGTGATTTGGTTTGGGGTGTTATTATTGAGAAATATCAATTAGATGTTTTTAGATGTGGAACGAGTTTGTTGTTTTAGTTCTCAAAGAATATTTGTAGTAGGATCATGGAGGTCGATTTCCAAAATAATTAATCAATAATGGAAACTTGAGAGATGTTTAATGTTTTTAGTAAATTATGTTGAAATACATTGATGAATTTTACTTTTAAAAATAATTTTTATAATAGAAACATGAAAAATAGAGAATTATTTCTATAAAAGAAATGGAAACACATTGAACACCTTTAAATGTAAATGTAATATTTAATAATATAATCCTGAAAAATACATAAGAGTAATAAAAAAATAACAGTGGCTGATAAAAATATTATTTTTGAATGTATGGAAAAATAGTTATAATTTTTTGAAATAACCATGATGGAACCCCACATTGTATTAATGATTTTTAAATTAACCAATTAAAAATATGGTATAAAAAATTGATATTTACCAAACTAAACTAGTGCTCAAACAATGTCCACCAATGACCATGATTTTTAGTGGGCCAATTAGCCCATACAATTCACAACATCACCTTCAATATCAAATTTAATATGAGAACCCAATTAGAAAGAGTTGAAAACTAACTACGGTGGTGTGGTTCAACACATGACAGATGTGCGTTCACATTGTAGGAGAGGTGCGGTGGAGGAGAGGTAATGGAGGAGGAGATACATGGAAGAGTAGAGGCATTGTGCAGGAGAGGCACTGGTGGAGGAGAGGTGTGCCGGAGGAGAGCCACGCGACAAAGCTTGGTTCATGGTGATAGAGGAGTTTGTATATGAGGAGGAGGAGGGGATGAGATTGGAGGGAGGAGAGTAGGAGGCGGTGGTGGTGGTAAGGATCAGCTTCCATGAGAGCTTGAGGGATGTGAGGAAGGAGGATAAAGTTATGGTTTATTTCTAAAAACCATCATGACTTTTATTAGTTCTAGCTAAAAAGTACTGATAAAAGTAAGTTTTATCAGCTATTTCTATTGTAGCGTTGTTAAAAAAACACCTTTATCAACCCTTTTTTAGCACTAATAAAGTCCCATAATTATCAGTGCTAAAAATCACTGATAAACATATGTTTTATCCGTGCTAGAATGCACTGATAAATTTCTGTTTTATAAGAGATTTATTATTAACGCTGATAAAACATTCCATTTATTCTTAATTATAAAATTGTAACCAATATATTTATTACATTTATAATTTTATAAATATATATAATTAATTATTTTATTATAATTTAACAACTTAAATTATGATTAAATATATAAATATATATTTGTATATATATATATATATATATTTGGGTTTGTGTTTATGTATATATTATAATTAAATATATATAAATATAAATTGATATATTAAATTTAAATTTAATTTCCTAATTATTTATATATATATATATATGTCTTTGTATGTGTATATATTCATGAATGACATATATTTATAAATAAATATATTCAAAAGGTATTAATTATTATATATTTATCAGTTAAGAAAATATTTTTGTAATTTTATAATTATTTAAACATATTTATATTAAATTATTTATATTGAATTTTAATTAAAAATTATATATTTAAAAAGTATATAATTATATATAACTAAATATTTATATTTTTAAATATAATAAATATATTTATTGTTTCTTTAAATATATTTATCGTGTTTATAAGTATTTATGAGAAGATAAAGCTTCATATATATAGGAAATGAATGAATACACCAAGTATATATATTACTAGTGTATATATGGAAAATATTAGGGTAAAAAATGAACATATATTCATGATAATCTGAATGTACACATCAATTGACACATTCATTTGGAAACATAAATTAATTTAATTATATATATTTATAATAAGTTTTTGTATATATATATAATTAATTATTTATATATATTATTATAAATATATTGTATAATAAATATATAATAAATTTATTACTAAAATTAACAGACATAATAATTCTAAATAAAACCTAAACATAATTAACATGATAGCATTCATTTTTTATTTAATTTACACATATAAACATTATTTATGAGTATAATAAAAATATATTTATATAACTTAATAATATTTTCTATTAAAAACGTTTATCAGTGCTATTATAAGCATTGATAAATTCTCCTTTTTATAAGAGCTTTTGTAACCGCTGATAATGGGGGGACTTTATCAGTGCTAATATTAACATTGATAAATGGTAGATTTATCAGCGCTTTTTTTCTAACATTGATAAAATTCCCCAATTTATCAATTATTTCTCATGAGTGATGAAATACTCGAGTGCTTCCCTTTCCCTCGTTTGTCATAGTGATAAACCGTGATATGTTTAGAGTCACCCAATCATTAGCTGAAGAAGGTAAAGTAAAACCAAGGTGGCTGAGTACTACACTTTTCTATGAATTATTTATTATTTCTAGCATTTGAAAATATTTATTTATGATCATATCTCATTATAAAATCACCTTTATATTCTATTGTTTTTGGGACATCATTAGTGGTGCCTTTTTGAGTTTTACTCACAATAGTATTAAGAACATTGGTACCTTTGCAAGCGTGATGGGCATAGGTAATGATGTGGAAACGAGCCTTGTGCATGATGAATGAGATACTAGAGTGATGATTGTACTAAGAGATGAGGTTGGGTTAGAACTAGAGATACTGGATTTTAGTACTCTCATTTTTTTCTTTTGGAACATTATGCATATGGTCAACTTATGGGATACCTTATATTTATTTATTTCAACTAGAAATTTTTGCTAACTCAACTTCATAAAACATGTGTGAGATTATTTACTAGTGGTTGGTCTATAACTCTAATGAAACATTATGTTGTAATTTTTTTATTGTTACATTAATAATTATTTTTTCCATCATTATCTGAGGGTATAGTCTTCCCAATTATTAAATAAAGCCTATTCAATGGTCAAAAATCATTGGCATATGGGGTGGAGGGCCTATGGTTTGTAGAAATAGTAATTAGATCATGATGAATGTGATATTGGACATGCGATTTTATAATGTTTTTTATCTTCATAATTGTTAGAAATAATAGAATCTTTATGTTTTACATATTTTTTTAGAGAGAAGACCTTCATTATGGATAACCAAGAGAGGAACTCCAGGGTAACTTAATAATACTTCCCTATAAGGAGTAAATTCATATGGTTTCGTTATTTCATTTTAGGTTGGAACTCTGTATGATTGATTTTATACCCTCAAGGTGGAATGATTGGTTAATAAGTTCACCAATACTTTTCTTGATGATGTTTATGGTTTTATACAGATGGTAACATGGAATTTACCCCATATTTCTATCGAGATTTGATGTCGTGTTTCCAGGAAGATAACTGTGATAAGGATATTTAATTAGTACTAGAATACAATGATCAGTTTCCCCTAATGGTCTCTCCTCCTATGTTCCTGAGTCTATTTGAATTGTATTAGAGGTTCCTCAATGAGTACATGAGTAATTATTTTTGTGTAGTGGTGGTGATGGCCATGATTAATAGGATCACTCCAAGGAAGATTTAAGGTGGTTAGATGGATATATGAGATTACCATATCTTATTTTCATTGGTACGAATCAATCACACTATCTCACTTTAGGGAGAGAATCCTAAAGATGTTTTATGTCATGATTGGGACTCTACCCCTATATATCTTTTCAATAAGGTGTTAAAATCCATGGACTTAGTTTATTTAAATTTTTGTGGGTAGTTTATAGGGCTAGAATGACTCCATCATGGAGTTATTCTTATTTCAGTTCATCAACCACGATGAATTATAGGTAGTGGGTTGCTGAAATTATATATTAGTGCCTCTGGATCTAATGAATTTATAGTGATATTAGTGAATAAAAAGGTTCATAGTGCCATCAGTTTGCGAATCAGAGCAACCAGTTTTTCCATCTAATATCCCTTAATCTGGTAGTGGAACTTTATCCCTATATATCTATTGACTGTAAGTGTCATTTTAATTCTAATAGAAAATATAAAAATAATAAACCATCAAAATATTATGAAAAATATAATTCCATGGTTAACCAGTATCATTTAAGTGTATAAATTTCAAATATGGTAAACTTTATTTTTTTTTTATTCATAGATTTCATTATATGCATGTTTTGGTTTGTTTTTTGGGGCCACACTTGTCAAAACCAAGAGTATGGGAGGTAGAACCCTCCCACAGAGAATCTTATTTTATATTTTATGACATTATTATTAATTTCATCACATTTATGAAATCCTTATTATTAAAAATAGTAGTTAAATTTTTTATTCAAGTGATTGATTATAATTAATTCATTTTAAAGAATATATGATAAAATAATTATTATTCCTTTCATATCACAAGATTTATTAGTTTTTATAATGTTTAAATTCATATAATAAGGATCTATAGATTTTAATTCTTTCTAGGAAGGAATATTGGATGGGGGGATGCTGAATGTGCCAAATTTAAGGGATTGTTCCAATAAAGGTATTATTACATATCCTAAATAGAGGGATCAAAATACAGATAGTTTTAAGAAATATTTAAAATCCCTATATAAATCTATGATAGAACAATGAATAATAATTTAAATATTAGGAAGATAATGATGGAATAAAAAGTAAATAGAAGTGATAGGATTTGATATAATATTGTGATTTTTAGGGTTATGTGATAAGAACCAAAGATTTTAATGTTAATGTTATTTATCCAGCACCTATTAAATTCATTTTAGGGTCACTAAACAATGAAAATTATGAATTATAGTTTTAAGGTAATACTACTAGGTGAAAGGTTTTTTTGTGGTGGTTTCTTGTGAGACTTATGAATGAGTGTATATATTTTAATTGGTATAGTTAAATGAACTAGGTGAATTTATAGGGATTAAATTAGAATTATAGCCCATTAATAAGAACTTATGACCCAAAATATATGTTTAGGTGATGGATAATTGAACCGAGAGGAAGTGGGATGCCTTCTGAGTAGCCAGTGTTGGAAACCAGAATTTTAACTTTTGAAGCCCTAATATCCATATAAGAATAAAAGTATAAAAGATATTTCACATGTTTCTCAAGTTATAGGATCCTCATTATACAAGGTATAATTCATTAATAGGCCATCAAGTGTCCTTATATAATAGAGGAATACTAGGGTGAAGATCTACAACCAGATGTGATACTCCCTTTATCAAAGAGGATACATGATCATAAGGGCCATATAATGTTGTAAATTGACCATATCATGGAATTAAGATTATCAAGGCACATATCTGGGTTAATTAGGCCTTTTGGGGGATATATCTATGATGGATTTATCCACCAAGGTATTTGAACTAACTATAGTGAAATAAGGGGTTATGGTCTAGGTAGGTGACATAAGGGCATTTTGAGACAAGGGTATGTTGTATGGGGTTAGATAATACATCTTAGGATAATATAAAATAAGTTATAGATAATTTAATGTATATGATTTAATATCATTTTAAAAGGTACCACTCACTTAATTCTATCTGAGGACATAAAATAAGTAGTATTTCATAGGGATTTAATTTTTAAAATACTCATATGACTGAATTTCCTTATTTTTATTACTATTTTAATAAGGGTTTTATTCAAAAAATATGGGATTACCTGGATTAATGGACCGCTAAATATATTCTTCATTCTTTTTTTTATTTTGTTCTATCCACAATTTTAATTATTAGTGGTCCAATCTATATGAAAGAACACTATGTGTTCCAAACTATGTGTTAAAAAAATCATGGCATCCCAGATTTATGGAGGGTGTAGGTGAAATGATGAATCATTAGGTGGGGATAACAATAATGGTCCCATAGACTTGGAATTAGGAATGAAAACATCCTACATTCTGGAATTTTCATTTTACTTATATTCAGGTGTGCACACAAGTTCATAGTACCATACACACAATGGTTTGAAATATGGTGTGAATTTTCCCAACCTTGAGTTGCGTGCATTGGTGTTCAACCATGACTATGTAAAAATTTCATCAAAACACCGATCCCTCACCTTATAGCATGATTATATTCCTAAATTTAGTTAAAAATGAAGGCATCACCCAACTTAAGGTGGAATAATAATAATTAGAGAATGTTTTGGAAGAAAATATTCTATATCATGTGTAGTTAATCAAATTAATTAGTGACAAATAAACTATGATAGTTTTTGAGTAATAAAAGTTCTCTAAAGATTAAATATTTAGTATAAAGAAATTATATGAGGAGGATTATTCCACTAAATATATTTAAGGTAAGATCCATACATTAAAATCAAATATGGAAAACCTCGTTGATATATAAAAAATAAAAAATTAGAAGCTAAATATAAAAGAATAATGTAATTTTATTCATTGATTAAAGAAAGAAAAAAACTCATGAGGATGAATTTTTAAGAGTCAAGAATGATTTTAGAATCCAATTTAATAATTTTTAAAATGATAAATTCATATTCAACATTAAGTGTCTAGAACTAGATATAAATGTGTAAAATCTTGAAATTTCTCATACGAAACCCTCATAAAGATTTTTTAAAAGAGATATTTCATAAAAAGACAAAATTAAAGATTATTATATTGTAAAAATACCTTTATATGATTGAAAAATGTTCATAACACAAATCAATGATATTTAATAAAAATACGTATAGAGAAAGGTACCCTTTATTCCAAATTATAAATTTTTTACGTAATCATTTTTTCACAAACAATACTTGTTTAAAGATGAAAATATGTATAAATTTGGATTCAAAAAATTTCATAGAAGACTAAAACAATCACTATAGTAGATAAAATAATCATTATCAGTTATGGTTCCCCAAGAAGAGCCCATCCAATGATTTAGAAGGGTCAGCTACAACATTTTATTAGTTCTATGAACCCGGAACAACATGTAATGGGGAAAATAAGATTATGATTTTTGGGACACTACAGATGTTGTAATAGGTTTGGTCATAGTTAATTTTATTATTTGTGAAATACAACCATATTGGAAGTAAAAAAATACCATTTCATGGGGTGGGGGAGCATGAGAAGTTGAAACAATAATATATTAATTAAAAAATATATAAAACAAACATATTTGATGTTCTTGATGATTTCAATGGTATGTGAAATAAATGTCGTCACAAATATGATGTATTATCTTATTTCCACTTACCAAATTTATATTATAAAATAAGTCTAAAAGATATTAGGAAAAAATAATAGAGATACTTGTGTAAAAATATAAATAATACTATAAACCAGATCTCTACCATGATGTTTTAAAATAAGATTGAGTAAATTGTGAGAAATAAATATAAGTTATATAATGACCATAGTATTCCTAAGACTGTTCTATAGAAGTGAATAATTATATTCCAATAATGTAAAAAAAATCACTCTCAATAATTCATGTGTAAAGTCCAATAGAAGATGATAATTTATGTAGATATAGTTTTATTCTCTATCAAATAGATTTTAAAAAGGTATATGAACAATATATTTCCAATTGAGATGAAGGCTGATGACCAGAAGATTTTTAATTACATGAGTGGTCATCAATAAATGTTAAAATATGGGAAAAATATCAATGTGGATGATTCAATGAAGTTGGAAACAACAAAAAAAGATGTTTAACTATTTATCGACCATAAGAGAAATTTTGATTTGAATATCAAATGTGAACCTTGTAAAAATATACAATTCCTCTTATTTAGGTGTGTTAAAGTGACATGATTTCTAAAATACATGTAAGAGGATAGAAAAATGAAACTATTCATCTAATCATATGATATTGGTGAATGTAAAAGGGATAAGAAGCTTATATTGGATTAAGATTCATCAATATTGATTCCCCCCACCTAGAATTGAATACATCCTTAATTAGTCTTCTTGAAATTGATTTCACTTGAATTATCAAACCCTCTTTTTAATAGTTTTTAGGATTTTACATTTGAATGTTATATGTTATCCCTTACCTAAATAATCTATGTAAATTATTTTATAGTGACTACATACACATATTCTATAATACTAGGTTTTTTGAAATTTTTTTCTTGTAGTTTGATCTCACACATGGATTTCCTAAAAAATACGGCATGATTATAATATTTTATCAATTATTCTAGCCTATTTAGAATCATTATAACAAAAAAAAATAATTCTTCTCAATTATTTCAATCAAAAGTAAATAACTAATAGATCATTGAAATATCTAAAAACACATTAAGCAATAATATAGTTTTATTATTTAGGATCAATTTGAATCCTAAAACATAAATTCACTATATAAATTATGTATAGTATAGATAATATGAGATATAGTAAGATTATAATAATTATTCTGAACAACATTTGACCCACATATTAACCTACTACATCTTTACTCAGCTTTATAAAATATGTCATCAGTGTGAATTTTTTTCTTCTCCCCTGAAAAATATTTTCAGGAATTCCTTAGGATATTTATTACATGATAGGAAAAATCTCCCTTTCCAAAAAAAAAATATAACCCAAAAAATAGTTATATTTTATCAAACATGGAAATATCACAATGTTTCGTCAATTATTTTGAAAAATACTGAAAATTACACTCCTTATTTACTAAAGAAATTATCCCTTGAATAAAAATAATAACAATGTGCTTATATATTTCAAAAAAGTTTGGTTTTATCCTTAACATTGATTAAATTAATCTATTTAATGAAGATATCCAACTTTAAATACTATGATTTTTGATCCAATTTCAGTTGATACAAATCTTCTTCAACATATACACATTTATCTCATCGTCAACAATTATAAAATCTTCTAGGTTTCTTAATGAACACTTATATTTCAACATCGTCATTAAAAAATTGTCCATATCATCTATTTGGTAATATTTTTAGATTATATGTGTTGTAATGGATAAAAAAACTATGATAACCTCAATACTTGAAATAAGATAAAATACTTCTTCAAAATCTGTTCCTTAATTCTGAGATTATTTTTTCTAAAAATTCGGATTTGTTTCTTAAAATATCTCCTTTATTAATTTGGGCATTATAAACAGTCACTATGTTCTAATACACTACATTTTGTTTTATCTTAAAACTAGATCCTATGTATCATTTTTTTATTTGATCCATACTATCACTCATAGAAACAATTTAGTCTTTTTATCTAATAACTTCATCAATGGAATATAGTAAAATTTATGATAATTTAGTAAATTAATTATTATATTTTATCATCAATATCCTTTTAATAAGTTATTCTATATTTCAAATGATATTTTAATATTTTCCCTGATTTTACTCCCTAATGTACTTTTGTTTTTCAATTCCAAAAGTGTAATCTTCATCGTTTTTATGATCTTAATCAATATATGAATTATTTGATCCATCTTCATCTTCTTCTTCACTCACCAATTTAAAATTATTTATATCCCCCCCATAATATTTGTTTTATAATTTATAATGAAACACACTTCAAATGTATTTATTTTCAATAATTTTTACATCATTTTAGTCAACAATCATAGACATATTATTATTCTATAAATTATATGTTCTTTTACTTGATAAATAACACATATAAAATCATTTTTTATATTTATCACCATGATTTATAAGATACATATTTTTTACTTTCTTTAAAAGTTCTATTATACACATAAATGTATTATATTGATGGTTTCTTCTTATTCTGTATATTATAATCACTTAGGTCAGATCCATGTCCTAAAAAACCTATATTTGGGTTGTATATATAAGATAAAATAACTTTATCATAAATTAAATTTGTGATCTTAAATTCATATAACATATTGATTCCTATTTATAATAGAATTTTTTTATTTATTTCATGAACATAATTTTACTTAGATGTTTATCAATTTGTATTAATGACTCAACTCAATCCTTATATGTCTTTTTTTGGGAAGAAATTACCTCAACTGTATTCATCAATTATTAAGGCCTAGTGAATAGAACCTAGGGTCCAAAACTATCAATGGGGAATGATTTAACCTATGATATAAATAATTCACATCCAGAATAGATTCTACCAAAAATCTGACATGACTTATCCATAAATTTGACATTTCTAAAATTTAAAACAAGGCACGTACATTTTATAAAAAAGACCATATACTGAAGGTACCCAATACAACTATAAAATAATAATTTTCTCCCATACATATACAAATTAAAACAATACATTGTAATAATAATCAAAAAGATAACATAAATGAAGTATATAATACAATGATCCAACAAACTCTATAAAAAAATATAGAAATAGTGTAATGTTCCAAGAATACTTTTACTCCCAACTTTTTCCCATTATCCAAATCATAGACCTGACTAACTATGAAACATCCTCAGTTGGATAGTCCCCAATGCATTCAAATTGTAATTCAACACATTTACTTATTTATACATTGAGTAGAATGTTTGAACAATTTATACACAAAATTTATAGTGACCCAAGCCTTTTTAATTTATCATTACATGATTTTAAGCATAGTTATACATCAGTGTATAAGCATAGGATCATTAAGTCTTGTGTATTGGAAGACTAGGAACAAAAAAGATAAAACATGGGGATAAAACACTCCTTCATTTAATATATATAAATAGCTCATAACATCCTTTGAGCCCTTACATCTGCATAGGGTACCATGTGGAACACATGAACAAAGGGATGATCTGAAAATCCCTCTAAGGGAAAGAACAAAAGGATATATCTTGAGCACATGAGTTAGGAGGAATGGAATAATGAAATCAAAAGCATGGAACATATAATATAGTATCATATAAGAATGTGATCATATAAAATGGAATCATATAAATGTGGAAGAACCATAAAACATTTCATTAGTATTGGTTAAGGCTAATTGCTAACCCTGTTTCCCATTTTAGTACGAGTCAAGGCTAACCGCCAATCCCATTTCACATCGCATATCATGAGACTTAACTTTACCCAATGCATTGGAGTGATATCTAGGTGAAAAAATATCAACATTTTCATGAATATTCATGACACATAAATAATCATACATAATCAACCATACATAAACATAAGGGTTCCCATGGAAATAATTGGGCACCACAATCATGACATAAAGCATAACCAATGGGTGTATTATGAAAGTATCCATGAATGAAATGCTTTAGATAATAAATGGACCTTTATAAGGTAAAATAGTATAATAACATGTTAATATATTTCAAACAAAAGTGTAATCATATAAGAACTGTATTTGAGAAACATTAGCATTAAAACATTTTTGTGCGGTTTTAAGGAAAACACTATAGAGCATTAAAAATAGAAAATAGGAAAATATCTTACATAAAACCAAAGATGAACCTAGAAGGTTTTCATAATAAAAATAAATATTTGATAAAGGCAACGGTGGCTTAAAAAGAGGATAGATTTCACTGGAAATTGGGTAAAAAAATTCAAGAAGATCCATTAATAATGGTTATTTTATCAGAAATTTCTAAAGACGGAGTCCTTTAAAAACATGAATATCCCAGAAAGAAATTGATGAAAGTTTCCCCATAAAAAATTTTTGTACAACTAAATAGAATTTAGAAGATTCACAACAACATATAAGAAAACTCCATTTCGATATAAATAAAGAGAAGGCAACCCAAAAGAACAAAGGAGGTTCCGGTAGATTTTGTTATGAATTATCTTCATGGTCTCGAGTGCACGTAAAAGGGCTTGATGAGAGAAAGAAGGGGTTTCTCATAAATTATAAAACAATAGGTAAGTATGGTGGAGTTTCAAAAACATACCAAATCATTCGGGATTTCCCATAAAATGGAAAATCATAGAGGACAATGTTGGTTTAAGAGTGAAATGGAGAAGATCCCTTACCTTAAATTTGTTGGTGTTCTCCACTTGTTATTAAATACCTGAATATAGAAAATTTGTTTCTTAATTAGTATTTACAACACCTATTCTATATTTAATTGGTTTAGTATAATAATTTAATGTTCATTTATAATGATTTTGATTGGTCATGAGGTTGAATTTCATTGATTGAGCTCGTTTGATTACTTGGTTTTAATGACTGGTTCACTTATATTCATGTTTGGATAAAATTTATAGATGAATGTGGTTTTCCATAATTTTAGTTATATGATATTAGTGAACATATATGAATATTACATGGTTTTAAATTTAATTTAGTTATTATAGTGAAGTCAAATTATTATATAAAACCATAGTGACAAATGCTTTTTATCAGTGGGTTTGATTAAAAAGAACATTTTTTTAATTTATAAATTAATAACATTTGTAAAAAACAATTATATAAAAAAATTATGATATATTACCTATATATTAATCTAGTTCAACAATAACACCAGTGGTATCAGGACCAGAATTAATGATAATAATAGAAATATATAAACTGTTGTCCATGAATGTGCTAAATTAGCACTACCCATACAGTGCTTTCATTTAATTCTAATAAAAGGTGGGGAAATGTGAGAAGATAATGAAATATCACATTAGCATAAAAAAATTTCCATTACATCTTTGATACTGGAGTTATCTTACTATTTGGGTGAAGATATGTGAGGAATGAAACAAGAAAAGAAAAGAACATAAAAGAAATGATGGAATTGGAAAGAGGAATTTACCTCCTGAGACTTCCTCATTTGAGAACCAATTAAGGGGAGAGGTTCTTTTATTTTGAAGAGGCTAGAGGCTTTTGGAAATGGGGAAGGATCTTGGGGATATATTTGGGTAGAATATTGGCAAGGCACAATGCTTGAGAGTATTTATACTCGCTCGACCCTCTCCCGGCACCGTGCTCTCCGGTGGTGATCCCGTTATTGGTGGCGTTTGACCCTAGGGTGGGGTCTCTAATGGTAGGATGTTCGGCTCATTGGGGGTCGCCTTCTCCTCCTTCCCCATAGCGTCATCTAGACAGGTCGTTCAAGGATGTTCTTTGCGGTGAGGGTTTTGGGGTTTCAGATCTATGCTTCCCGGGAATCGATTTGTTTTCACACTCGGTCGCACGTGATGAGAAAAGGTTAGAGGTGTTGGTCCCTTTGGTGGAATTTGATCAGGCAGTGGCAGGGCTCAAATGGTCCCCAATCATGCGATTTAGAGTAGTGAAGTCACTTCTCGCTGTTTTCAAGCGATTCGTGGGATCGTGGGGTCTAAAGGAGGAGGCTCGGGTTGCAACTTTCCACTGATGCTTCTTCTTCTTGGTGATGGCTTCAAAGACGGATTTCATACAGGCTTGGTGTAACGTGCCTCAGGCTTTTGGGAGGTGGTGATTCAATCATTCTCGCTGTTTTATGGTGTTGCATCAGGGGAGGGAGGATTCTCGGGTGGCTGTGTGGGTTAGCTTTTCCGGACATCCACTTCCCTTTCAGAACCTCACCTTTCTAAAGGCCATTGGAGATGGACTGGGTGGCTTTCTGTGCGCGGATGTGCATACTCGCAATTTAATGGAGATGATGGCCCCCTGTATATGCGTTGAACTGGATTTGGCCCTCCATCCCATGGAGAGTCTTTCCTTGAAGGTGTAGGGAGAGGTTGTCTGGCTTCAGGATATTGGCTACCTGGTGAATCCTCAGTTATGTGAGGCCTTCTCGTTATAGGGGAATTCGGTGTAGCGATGTAGGAAGAAGCGTCTAGTGGTTCGTCCAACAGGTGCTCTCATGCCTGGGGGCTCTCCTTGTTCTGGGGCGGTGGTTTGATTTCTTGCGCCCGTGTGGAAGGGCTCTGTGGTTCTTATGGTCGGAGGGATGGTCCCTCATCTTGTTGAGAGTTACCCAGGGATGTGTCCAGTTCATTCGAGTTAGCGTGGAGTCTGTGTTGATCTCCTGATTCCTCTTCCTTGGCTGAACCCTTTCTCCCAGGTGCTTGTGTCAGGTGAAGGGCTGGTTTCTCAGCTGAAGGCGGTCCATGTATTGTAGTGCCTCATGTCCAACAGTTCTCTACATGTTCGGTTGGGTTCGTACCCGAGCAGTGGTGAGCAGCTATGTTCGGCACGAGGTCTGGAGTTTGGCATACAGGGGAGGCTAACCTCTTTCGGGGCCAGGGAGCAAGTCCACTATAGCGGGGCTTAGTTGCTGATGTTCCTCGGGATGGTTGGGTACCTTCAGAGGGCAGGTTTTTGGAAAGGGCTAGAGGTGGAAGTGGCTCCTCATCCTTTTGTGCTAAGTCTCCATTACAAGAGGGTGCCAAGGGCAGTCCTCCTAGTCATGTGGTGAAGGTTATGGCGTCCATGAACCCTCCTAGCCTATCCCCCTCCCCTACTATTCCTGGGGGAAAGGTTTGGGTGTTAGCACGAGATATTCCTTGAGGAAGCTGCTGGCAAGAGATTGTGTTGTTTCCCTCTCAAAAGTGACCAAGTCACCTAGGGTCAAATCTGGGAAGCCCTATTTCTCAAGAATCCTTTTCGTATCTGGAATGCCTGAGGGGTTTGAGCAAGGGTTCAATCAGACTTCATTTCTTCTGAAGCTAGAAAACATAAGGTGAAAGTGGTTGTGATAATCGAGCACAAGCAGAATATTACTAAGATCATGGAATTATCCCGTAAGGTGAAGATGCATGCTTCTCTGCAGGTGGAGTTGGTCAACAGGAATATTTGGGTCCTCTGTCACAGAGAGGTTTCAGTGGATTTGATTCAAGCAGAAGATCAGTACATCACAACTTGGGTGTCCCATGATGGATTATCTCTCTGTGTGTAACTTATTTATGGATGTTTCGATGCTCAGATGAGGGAGTCCCTTTGGAGTGATCTTAATGGTTTTGATCCAGGGGATCGTCCTTGGATTTTGTGCGAACACTTTAAAGTGGTTGCGGATCAAGTGGAAAGGATGGGGAGATGGGATTTCCCAAGGCGGGATAGCAAGTACTTCGGACAGTTTATAGTAGGAAAAGGGCTGTTGGAATTAGGATATTCAGGGGATCCGTTCACTTGGTGCAATATTTGAAAGCGTAATGGTCGTTGTTGGGGTAGGATCGACTGATGTTTGGCCAATGTTCATGCGGTTTCTATGTTCCCAGAGGTGAGGGTTTTTCACTTGGCCCATAGCCTTTCTGACCACTCCCCGCTCTTGTTGACCTTGAAATGGGGTGGGGCACCGCAGTTGAATTTTCGTTATATGATACACTAGGCCGGTGTCCCAGGCTATCACCAATTATTGATAGAAATCTAGGAGGCTCCGATTCAGGGGAATATGTGGGTGGATTTGCATGGAATATTGATGAGACTCATGCTGGCTATGCAGTATTAGGCTAGGGGCATCCTGCTCGTGGACCAGGAGTTGGATGAGATCAAAAGGGAATTTGAGCGTCTTGAGTCAAGCATTGGGGAGGTATGGGATGATGATTTCTTTGGTGAGCTATCGGAAAAGAAGAAATCTCTGGAGGCTTTTCTTCTATCGCAGGAAAGTAGAGCAAGGAAATTCTCAAGGGTGAAATGGCTAAAGGAGGGCGACAAGAACATGGCTTTCTTTCATGCTTTCATTAGGGAGAGGTGGAGGATCGTTAAACCGAATCTGGCACTAGAGGATAGTTACTTTTATGATGACAGGGATGTGGTTGGGGGTATGGATTTCTCATATTTCAAGGACCTTCTTGCAGGGCCCAATGAGAATATACCTCAAGGATACCTCGTTGGGGGGTGCAGATTTCTAGGAGAGAATTCTTCTTCTTGTCTCTCCACAAGATAATGTGCTATTAGAGAGAATCCTGGAGGAGGAGGAGATTAAAGCGGCTATTCAAATCCTTAATCATGAGAGTTTTGTAGGACCTTTTAGATTCCTGGGATGATTTTATAGCCACTCCTGGGATGTGGTGAAGGGGGATATCATCAATGTCATCCAGGACTTTTTCAGAGGGGGAAGTCTCCCAAGAATTGCCTCGTCCATGACTCTCATCATGATTCTGAAGATTAAGGACCCAACATCCCTTCTCCATTATAGGCCTATGAGTATGTGTAATTTTATCTACAAAATTCTGGCATGTATTATTAACAGGAGGTTGGCCGGGCACCTGGAAATATGGGTACCCAAGGAACAACTTGGGTTTTTTGCCGGACCGCTCCATCCATGGGGCCATAGCAATGGCCCAAGAGATGTTAAGGGACCTCTCTGTCAAGTCCCAGGGTTCCAACATGGCTATCAATATTGACACGAACAAGTAATATGATAGGATCAAATGGGTTCTCATCAATCGGGTTCTGTAGAAGATATGTTTCTCTAGCTGGTCTTGTGACAACATGTTCAGGTGCTTCAGCTCGGTTTGGATGGCAGTGTCCTTTATGGGTCGGACCCATGGTTTATTTAAGACGGTCAGAGGTCTCAGGCAAGGGGATCGATTATCTCTAAGCATCTTCATTCTCATGCAGGACACTTTAAGTAGGTTTATTGATAGTGGACTAGCACGAGGGGATGTCCTCCCTTACCAAAGGCATCTGGGGCTTCCTCCCATTTCCCATTTTATGTTTTCGGATGATACCCTAATATTCATTAATGCGAGGAATCATTCCATGAAGGGCGTGCACAAGATCCTTGAGGATTACTGCCACTAGAGTGGCCAACAGATCAACAAAGATAAGAGCGACTTCTATGTGGTAGACTCATGTAATCCGAGCTGGGTGGCAGTTTTGGGGGGTATCTTGGGGATGTGTCGTGGCTTATTTCCAATGAAATATCTCGGTAGTCCAGTTTCCACGAGCCATATGCACATCAGAGTTTTTGATAGTGTGGTGAGCAAGATCACATGACATATAATTAATTGGAAGAACCACTTCATATCCTTTGGTGGCTAGATTACCCTCGTGAATAGTGTTCTTTCGGCCATCTCTGTGCATGATCTTTAAGCTACAAATGTGATGAAGGTAGTCATGAGAGCTATAGATAAACACTTGGCCTGGTTTATTAGGAATGCATAATCGGAGGGGAAGCGACATTGGGTGTCATGGGGGAAGATGGATCATCCCACTGTAGAGGGAGAGATTAATGTTATAAGTCTCGAGAGTACTATATGTTACATACATGTGAATCTCTCTTGGGATGTGATTGAAGAGAGTACTCTGTAGGGAATGACGATGGCTCTTCGGGTTGGGGACAATGACCAGACTTCTTCAAGTAGGGAGTCTCCACATTGGACCTCGGTGTGCAGTAAGCTTCTAAGCCTTCTTAGTTAATCGAAGTGGATCATTGGGGAGGTAAAAGTCATGTTCTGGAAGCATAATTGGGTAGGGAGTGTCCTTCACTACCCGGGTAGTCCATCCCCCTTGATTTCAATCAGGGAGGCATTTTAGTACCCCCAGTTCTTTAGAGAAATCATGGACACAAATCCGCGGCAGCTCTTTGATTCTATCATCTTGACTTCGATTCCGAATCGATGTGTTTTACTGCCTCAACTTATGGCCCTTTTAACACAAAATATTTCCATAGTGTCAGTTCTACCTAGGGGCAGCAAGGGGGGCTGGTTTGTCCATGTTTGGTGCAACAAGATACCGACCAAATTCAATTTTTTAACGTGGAAGATTTAGCATCGGGCCCTTCCAACTAATAACAACATTAAAAGGATCGGTATTAATATGGGTTATGGCTCCCACTATTGTGAGAACAGATGGGAGGAGGCTATCAAGCACAATTTCTTCGATGGGGAGTGGGCCAGGTAGGTCTGGGCTTTCTTCAGACGTTGGACGGGCTACTCTTCATCAGCGGCCAGCATCTGGGAATTTCTTGGGGGATGGTTTCAGGGGGCGGCCGGGGTAGTGAAGGAAGGTTCGGCGCGCACCTGAATTTTCAGTGCGGGGTGCTGTGTGTTGTGGAATGTGTGCAATCGGGCCAGGTTTGAGGGTGTGCGTTCCACGAGTAGCAGAATTATTTACAGCGCGAGATGCAGCCTGCTCGACCTGTGCGGGCTCGATGGATGCTGGTCGGACATACAACCACTGCATGGGTTGTACGTGCTGCAAGCCTCTGTCCCGAATGTGGGTCCTCAGTAGCTAGGTGGGATGAATCCGATGTAGGCATCCATCCAACAAGTGGATTCTCAGAAGCAGGGTGGGTTGTATGCACTGCAAGCATCTGTCCAACAGGTGGACACTCGGCGGAAAGGTTCATGGGTGAGGTGGCAGCCTCCTGGTGATGAATTCAAGCTGAATATAGACGGGTCATGTGTGATGGGTGTCATGCGTGGCGGAGGAGTGGTCCAGGACACTAAGTGTAGCGTGTTTGTAGCAATTACAGCGCATTATGGTGTTGGTAACTCCCTTCAGGTAGAGGTGCATGCTGTTCTTTTGGGTATTTTATTATACAGGCAACAGATGCTCCACACCTCAAATGTGGAGTCAGACTCAATGTTAATTTGCAAGGCACTACGTGGAAATGGTAATGTACCCTGGTCCATTGTTTACACAATTTTAAAATGAAAATCTCTCCTCGCTGATAATACTCGGATCACCCACACGTGGAGGGAGGGGAATATGGTGGCCGACCACTTGGCTACTTTGGCGACCCCAGGTATCACGTTTCAATGTATTTCCAATGTTTCTCAACTTAATCCTGAGGGGGTGAACTTGATTCGTGGGACTCCTTCGGTCTCCATTATTTCTGGCCTCCCTGAGCTTTGTCATTCCAGGTCTTGTGTTGTGTGGTGTTGTTTCGTGATTCGTTGAATAAAAATGGTAATGTTAATGATGGGGCGGGAGGGTTATAGTGGAGGAGATGAGGGATTTCATAATATTATAATCATTTATTTATTATTTATTCATAAGAACAATGTTAGTATGTATTCCATGACCTATAATATTAATAAATGAATGTGAAATCGAATCAAAGTTCTTTTACATCATCCATGACTTAAGCATGATGCATAAATTATAGTTTTAGCATTTATTGTGAATTATCATATTTTATAATTAATCAAATATTTAATTATAGTATAAAAATCTCAAAAATTCACACGAATCATTTTTATGACATTTATAATCCAAAAATGAAGTCCATTTTTCCATAATAATTTTCTAAATATTATTTAATTAATATTTAATTAAAATAAAAATGTGTTAGTAAAAACTAGTTTTAAAACATTTATTTACTTATTCTAAAATGTAGGTATATCGTAATTTCAAATTGAATATTACTTATATATTATCATAGGTAAGGTTAATTTTCATTAGGGTATTTCACTCTTCATAAGGTTATGTAACTATTCATAAGGGTAGGTTACTATTCACCAAAAATGATGTTTTTCTTATCTGAATCCAAAAAACATACTAATTTCAACCGTGTATGCTATATTTTTTAAATTCCAAACACATAAGTGACAAACTTGTGTTTAATGGTCACTTAAACCTTAGTAGTTCATTATTTTGTGTTCTCATGTGATTAAATGAAATATTTATACGAAAGGAATTTCCATATATAAAACATTGGGTTATTACATTCTTCCCCCCATAAGATATTTTTCCCTCGAAATTTTGTTTTACAGTCTATTCCATAAACCGGTGGGGTTAATATTCCTTTATTTCTTCCTCTAGTTCCCATGATTCCTCTATCTAATTATGGTTTATCCATAGTACATTGACCAGATGTGTATTCTTATAGAAGAGAACTTTGTCTCTATGATCCAATATCTTCACTGGATACTCCTTATAGGAAAGGCCATCCTACAACTATAACACCTTTGAATATGGTACATGTGAAGGGTTTGGTATGTATTTACTTAAGAGGGATACATGAATGACATCCTTTACTTTCGACATGGTAGGTGGAATTTCTAGTCGATAGGCCAAAACTCTGACTCGATCAAGGTTCTCATAGTGGCCAATGTACCTAGGACATAACTTTCCTTTCTTTCCAAACCTCGTGCCCTTCTTCAATAGAGATATGCATAGAAATACCAGGTCTCCAACTGTTAACTCATGGTCTCATCTATGATTGTCTGCATAACTTTTCAATCAACTTTTGGCTTCCTTGATATGCATCTGAATGGTTTTTTCCTTCTCCACCATTTATTCAACCATTTCAGGTCCTAGCATCTTATACTCACAGTCTTCATCCCAACACACCGATGTTCTACACCTTTTCCCATAAAAGGGCATCATAGGGTGCCATTCGGATGCTTGAGCAGAAACTATTGTTGTAATAGATTTCAACCAATGGAATATGTTAGTCCCATCATCCTTTGAATTCCATAGAATACAATCTCAACATGTCTTCTAGTGTCTGAATAGTTAACTCTGATCAGGGATCATTTTGAGGAAGATAGGCTGTACTTAAGTTCAGTTCAGTTCTTAGAGCATGTTGGAGGATTTTCCAGAATGTCAAGGTGAATATAAAATCATGATCAGATACAATAAATAGTGGTACTCCATGCAGGTTTAAAACATCTTTGATGTATATTTATGCATGTTGATCCAATGAGATGTCCTCTTGAATCGCGATAATGAGAGTTGTCCTCATAAGACGATCCTCAATGACCCATATAGCATTGTTATCTCTGGATGTCTTTGGAAGTCTAGTATCAAAGTCCTTGGTAATGTTATCCCACTTCCATGCTAGTGTGGGTAGCGGTTCCATCATACCCTTAGACTATTTCCTCCCAGCCTTAACTTATAAAAATACCATGAACTTTGATATATATTAAACAATAACTCTTTTCATATTGTCCAAACAAAAGTTTTCCCAAAGATATCGATACAACTTTGTGCTCCCTTGGTGGATTGAGTAGGTTGAGCAATGTGCATAATTCAATAGCTCCTTCCTTATCTATGGATCGATTGGTACACATAATCGTGTCCCAAATCTTACAACACCTTCCTCGTCAATTTTGAAATCATAGGATCTTCCATTTCTGATAGCTTCCACCCTTTTCTGAATTTCCACATCTTTTCTTTGAGCATCCTTTATTTTCTCCAAGAGGGATGGATGAGAAATAATTTGATCAAGTATTGATGATGTTCTTTCCTTAATGATTCCCATGCCCATCCTTTTCAAATCTAAGAATATTGGATCCTTTTCAATTCTCATCATTGATAATGATGTTAGGTCCTTTATACTTAGAGCATCTTCAACATTGTTTACCTTTTTGGGATGGTAGTGGATTGAGCAGTCATAATACATGATGAGTTGTATCCATCTTTTTTGGTGCATATTAAGATCTTTCTGTGTGAAAATATTTTTGAGACTCATGTGGTTTGTATATATCCACACTTCTACCCATAGAGATAATGCCACCAAATATTAAAAACAAAGATCACCGCCACCAACTATAGTTCATGTGTGGGATAGTTTTGCTCATTGATTTTCACCTGCTGAGAGGCATAGGCTATCACATTATATTATTTCATTAGAACACATAATAAAACTTTCTTAGAAGAATCTATATACACTACAATGATTTCTCTACTTTTAGAGATTGTGAGTACGGGCACAATGATAAGACTCCTTTTCAACTCCTTGAAACAGTCTTCACATTCCTGTGTCCAGAAAATCTTTACCCCATTCTATGTCATCATGGTCATTTGTTGTGACAATCATGAAAAGTTCTTCAAAAATTGTCATTAATACCCTCCTATACCCAAAAAGCTGTGGATATCCCATACAGAAGTTGGCTGGGCCACTCTTCAATTGTCTTTGTCTTGGAAGGGTCCATAGATATCCATTTGCTGGTGATAACATGCCCAATAATGATACTTCCTCCATCCAAAACACACATTTACTGTACTTTTCATACAACTTCTCCCTTCAAAAAGTATTTAACATAGTATTCAATGCTCCTCATGTTCCTCCTTACTCTTAGAGTATATTAGAATATCTTTAACAAAGAATACCACAATTTTGTCGAGGTAATTTATAAAGATTATATTTACTAAATAAATGAAAAATGATATAGAATTAGTGAGTCCTAAGGGAATCAATATGAACTCATAGTGTCTGTACCTCCATCAAATGGATGTCTTGGGAATATCTTCCTTCCTCACCATTAGTTGGTGATATCCCGAACGAATGTCCACCTTAGAGAAATAACTTTCCCCATGAAGCTGATCGAAAAAGACATCTATGAGGGGAAGGGGGCACTTATTCTGTATTGAGATTTTATTGAACTCACAATTATCAATGCATAGGTGCATTGATCTATCCTTATACTTGATGAAGAGGACTGGATCACCCCACAGTGAAGCACTCAGGTATCTAAAACCCTTCTCCATATTATCCTATAACTGCTTCTTCATCTCTTCCAGCTCTATGGTGGAAATTCTATAAGGTGTCTATGATATAGGTAGAGATCCAGGGATAGGTTCAATTGAGAACTCAACCTCTAAGTTGGGAAGAATACAATGAAACTCTTCAGGGAATACATCAATTTAAACCCTCATGATGGGCATGTCTTCAAGCATGACTCTATACTTTGTCCTAATCATATGAGCTTGATATGATTTCTCAGAAAGAAGAAATATCCAAACATGAGATGAAGATTCTAAAGGAGTCTCATCTTCCTCCATAAAATTGTAATGAATTAAAGGATGCTTCTAGATGTGAAAAGTGATATCTCTTTCCTAATAATTGATTTCGGCATTATATAAAGATAGCCAATCCATACACAAGATAGCGTCAAACTCCACTAATGGAAGTAAATGATATTTTATGGGAGGTTCAGTCCAAAAACATTAACCGGGGAGGATTTATAATCCATGGATACAATGATTTCCCCATTCGTTGTTCTTATAGATAACTTTTCCTCTATATTTTGAGGTTGTGTTTGAATAGTTATACTAAACTTGAAAGATATGAAACAATGTGTAGAAGGAGAATCAAATAGTACGTTCTCTTTTCTTGAATGAATAACTAATGTACCTGTCACCACATCATTGTCATGCTCCACCCCAGCAATAGTGATAGCATAAGCTCTTCCGTATTTCCTTGGAGTTCATCGCTGACTTCCTCATACAACCCTCTACTTAGGGAATTTTTTCGCATAATTCACATCCTCCTTGTCATTGTAACACTAAACTTCACTCTAAGAATTTATCTAAACTATCCTTTCTTCTTCCACTTTAGTTGGATTTTTCATAACCCATCACCAATTCTTGAATAGATGATCGAACATTCCACATTTGAAGCAATTCATGGTTCCCTTCAGACAATTACCAGGATGCTTCTTCCTACAATATTTTCAAGGGAAAAAGTCTGGCTTCTTTCAATCATGGGATTTTCTTGATGAACCAAAAATATTGTTCTCCATTTTTCTCTTCTTTTCACTGGGCCCATGAGACCACTTAGAGTCTCCAATATCCATTTTATCCTTGGGGGAAAACATTCAATCTCCAAATAACTGTCGAAGTATCGAATTTCCAATGCTTTTTGTAGACTTGACTTCTGTCTACTAAAGATGATATAAAACTTTCTTTTGGCGTTCATGAAAAATCTACATGCATACGAAGATTTCCAAGTAATGTTTACTTTATACGCGCCAATGAACTCATCTTCTGTCTTCTTGAGTCTGAGGAACACTCTATCTATCTTAAGAAGGAAGGTTCAAGGAATGTATTTGTTGGAAAACATCCTCTTGAATTGCTCCCAATCCATGGAATCAATTTCATCTTGGGACTTTTTATTCTTGATCGGTGTCCACCACTAATCACTTTCCCCATAAAAATGATAGACCACCAGTACAACCTTCTTTTCATCCGAGAAATGGAGAATGAAGAATATCGTTTCAATGGAGTTAATCCACAATTCCAAAAGGAGGGGATTAGATGATCCTCTAAACCGGTGAGGCCTTTTCCGAATGAAGGATTCTATAACAACATGCTATTTCCTTGGAGGAAGAGGGAGTTCCACATGATTCAAGTTATTATTCATAACATCAGCCCATTGAGTAACTACCACCATGATGTTTTGAGAACATGCTCATGTCATATTAGGCATATCATTAGGGAAATATTCACTTTTCCAATCACATTGGTTTTTGGAATATGTTCTTTTATTTCACATTGTTAACTAAAAAAAGTATTTATAATTAGATGTCTTAAATACATAGCTATTGAGCATAAAAAGGAAACTTTGAACATAAAAGGATAATCTTATAAATAAGAAGTATATCCTAACTTGTGATTCCTTAGGTTTAAATATGGGTTATCATGGATTTATTTTGTAACTTATATTCTTATGGGTTTTTATTATTATTTGTCCCTTAATAATTGTTTGTACCACGCTCATGAATCTACCTATGCATATCACCTGGGAGTGTTGTAACCAATAGTGATACAAGGCCCATTTTTGTGTACCAGGATACCTCGAGTCAAGCCCAAAACACCTTGTAAGAGTTTTCACTCTTTGGTACATCTGTTCCAGATCCCCCTCTACCTATTCGTAACCAGAAAGGGATGTATTTTCATGATAAATTACTTACATAATACTCACACAATATTTAGGAATGTTTTCTTATACTTATTCTCATATATAAGGTTCTAACTAAGGTGCTCTATTCCTAATCTCCAAAAATAACTAGACCATCCTGTGATACCAACAATAGAAACCCAAACCTTTTTCATAAAATTTTTCATTTTTTTAAGCAGAATTATACATCATAGTAGAATCCTAGGATCATAAAGTCTAGTTTATTGGAAGACTATGTACAAAAAACAAACAACATGGGGTTATAAACAATTTTTTATTTAATATACATAAATAGATCGTAACGTCCCTTGAGCCCTTACATCTGTATAGGGTACCCTAGGGAACACATGAACAAATGGATGAGATGAAAAGCATTATAAGTAAAAGAAGAAAATGATACGTCTTAAGAAAATGATATTGGAGTCATGTCATAATGATATCCAAAGAATAGAACATATAATATCGTGTCACATAAGCATGTGATAATATAAAATGGAATCATATAAATGTGGCTAAATCATAAAACATTTCTTTATTATGGGTCAAGGCAAACTACTAATCATGTTTCCCATTTTAGTACGGGTCAAGGAAAATAACCAATCCCATTTCACATCACATCTCATGAGGCATAACATTACCCATTTCATGGGAGTGCTATCTGGGTTCACACATCTCAACATTTTCATGAATATTCATTCCACAAAAATAATCATACATAAACCTAAGGTCTCCCAAGGAAGTAATTGGGTACCACAATCATGACATTAATCATAACCAATGGGAATATCATGGAAGTGTCCATGAAATAAAGGCTTTATAACATAAATGGTCATTAATAAGGTAAAATAGGAATATAAAATGGTATTATATGTAAAACATAAGTGAAAACATATAAGAAATGTATTTTAGAAACATTATCATTAAAACATTTTTATACGGTTTTAAGGAAAATACTATAGTCCATTTAAAATAGAAAATAGGAAAATATCTTATATAAAACCAGAGTTGAAAAAATAAGGTTTTTAAAATAAAAATATCTATTTTATAAAATAAATGGTGGATTGAAAAATAGGATAGTGTGCACTTGAAATTGTGTAAAAAATTTGGTATGTTCCCTTAAAACTGGTTTTTTTAATGGAATGTTTTAAGGAGGAAATATTTTAAAAACTTGTATATCCCAAAAAGAAAGTGATGAAAGGTTCCTCATAAAAGAATATTTTACATCTAAACATAATTTATAAGATCCAAAAAATAGATAATATAACTCTATTTTGATATAGATAAAGATAAGACAACCGAAAAGAACAAAGGAGGTTCTGGTAGATTTTGTTATGGATTATCGGCATGGTGTCGGGTGAATATAGGAGGGCTTGATGTGAGAAATAAGGGGTTTATCATCATTTTTAAAACATGAGGGATGTATGGGGGAGGTGTAAAAACATACCATATCATTTTTTATTACCCATAAAATGGAATAGCATAGAGGACAATCTTGGTTTATGAGAAAAATGTAGAGGATCCCTTACCTTAAATCCGTTGGTGTTCTCCACATTTTATTAAAGACCTAAATAAAAAAATTATGTTTACTAATTTATAGTTCTAGAACCAATTCTATAGGTAATTGGTTTAGGTCTATCATTTTATGTTCACTTATAACAGTTTTGATTGGTTATGATGTTCAATTTCATTGTTCGAGCTCGTTTGTTTACTTGGTTTTAATGACCGGTTCGCCTTTATTCATGTTTGGATAAAATTGTATGATGAAAGTGGTTTCTATAATTGAAGTTATATGTTATTAGTGATCTTACTGGAGATTACATGGTTTTTAATTTAATTTGTTTAACTAGAATAAATTCTAATTATTATATAAAACCATATTGACAACTATTTTTGTTAATCAGTGGGTTTGATTACAAAGAACATGTTTTTGATTTATAAATTAACATGATTTGTAAAAAATTATTAGAGAAGAAAATAGGATATATTACCTATATAATAATCTATTTCAACCATAATACAAAAGGGTATCATGACCATAATTAATGATAATAATTGAAATGGATAAATCGCTGTCTCTGAATGTCCTAAATTAGAACTTCTCAAACGGTGTTTTCATTGCTTTCAAATAATAGGTGGGAAAGGAGAGAAGATAATGAAATATCCCATTATCATAAATAAATATAGTACATTTATGATACTGGAGTTATCATACTATTTGGGTGAATTGAGGCGAGGAAAGAAACAAAAAAAATGAACATAAAAGAAATGAAGAAATTAGAAAGAGGAATTTACCTCTTGAGACTTCCTCCTTTGAAAACCTTTTAAGGGGAGAGGTTTTTGTATTTGGAATAGGATAGGGGCTTTTGGACATGGGGAGGATCTTGGGGAGTGATTTTGGTATAATATTGGAATTGCACAAGGCATGAGAGTGGTGAATAGAAGAGGGAGTGAGGGGGGTTATAGTGGGGGAGAGGAGGGATTTCATAATATTATAATAATTTGTTTATTATTTCTCCACATGAAAATATTTAGTAAGTATTACATGTAAAATAGTATTAATAAATGCATTTGAAATCGAACCAAGTGTCTTTTATTTCATCCATGACATAAGCATCGTGCAGAAATTAAGGTTTTAGCATTTATTGTGAATTATCTGATTTTTTATTCATCAAAAATTTATGTATTTTAAAAAAATATAAAAAATTCACCCTAGACATTTTTTGAAATTTAGATTCCAAAAATGAGGTCCGTTTTTTAAAAATAATTTTCTAAATATTATTAATTTAATATTTAATTAAATAAATATTTATTATTAAAAACTAGTTTCAAAACATTTATTTACTTATTCTAAAATATAGGTATATCATACCTTAAACTAGAATATTACTTATATATTATCATAGGTAAAATTAATATTAATTAATGAAAATCACTCTTTATACGGGTATGTTACAGTTCATAAGGGTTGGTTACTATTCACCAAAAATTAATTTTTTCTTATTTGACACCAAAAAACTAACTGATTTCAACCATGTATGCCATATTTTAGAAATTCCATACATATAAGTGACAAAATTATGTTTAAAGGTCAATTAAAACTTAGTAGTTCTTTATGTAGTTTTTTCATGTGATTATATGAAAAATTTATAAGAAATTAATTTCCATTTATAAAACATTATGGATTTTCATTCTTCCCCCCTTAAAAAAATTTTCCATCGAAATATTGTTTTACACTATAAGACATAAACTGGTGGGGATACTTTCCTTCCTTTCTTCCTCTAGTTCCATTGTTTCCCCTTCGTACTTATGGTTTTTTTATAGTACCTTGACCAGATCTATAGTCTTGTGGCATAGAACTTTGTCTCTACGACCCAATATCTTCACTGGCTTCTCCTGATAGACAAATCATCCTCCAACTATACAACCTATGAAGAGGGTACATGTGAAGGGTATGTTATGTATTTACTTAATAGGGGTACATGAAATACATCATATAATTTCAACATGGTGGGTGGAAGTGTCAGCCGATAGGCCACAACTCTGACTCGATCAAGTATTGTGAAGGGGATGATGTACCTGGGACTTAACTTCCCTTTCTTTCCAAACCACATGACCTTCTTCAATAGTGATATGTGTATAAATACAATGTCTCCAACTTTTAACTGATGGTCTCCTCGATGATTTTCGACATAACATTTCTATCGGATTTAGGCTACCTTGATATGCTACTGAATGTTTTTTACCTTCTCCACCATTTCATCAAACATTTCATGTCCTAGCAGTTTACGCTCACCGACTTCATCCCAACATGTCGGTGTTCTACACCTTTTACCATAAAGGGCTTCATATGGAGCCATTTGGATGCTCGAGTATAAACTGTTGTTGTAGGAGAATTCATCCAATGGAAGATGTTAGTCTTGTCCTCCTTTCAATTCCATAGAACACGCTCACAACATGTCTTCTAGTGTTTGAATAGTTTTCAATGATTGGTGATCAATTTGAGGATGATATGCCGTACTGATGTTCAGTTCAGTGCTTAGAGAATGTTGGAAAATTTTCTAGAACTTCAAGGTGAATCTTAGATCATGCTCAGATCCAATAGATAGTGGTACTCTATTATTCCTTACCACTTCATTGATGTAAATTTATACTAGTTGATCCAATGAGAAGTCCTCTCAAATCGAGATAAAGTGAGTTGTCTTCATAAGATGTTCCATAATGACCCATATAGCATTGTTTCCTCAATATGTACTTGGAAGTCTAGTGTTAAAGTCCATGGTAATGTTATCCCACTTCCATGGTGGTATGGGTAGTGGTTTCATCATACCCTTAGACTTTTTCATCTCAGCCTTCACTTATCCACATACTGGGAACATTGATGTATATTAATCAATATCTCTTTTCATATTGTCCCCCCAAAAGTTTTCCCAGAGATCTAATACATTTTTGTGCACCCAAAGTGGGTAGAGATGGTCGAGCTATGGGCATCGGTCAATAGAATCTTCTTTATCTCTGGATCGGTTGGTAGACATAACCATGTCCCAATTCTTACAACACCTTCTTCATCAATTTTGAAATCAGAGGATTTCCCATTTTTGATAGCTTCCACCCTTTTCTGAATTTCCACATCTTTTCTTTGAGCATCTTTTATTTTCCCCAAGAGGGGTGGTTGAGCAATCATTTGAGAATGTATTGATTATTTTCATCCCGTAATGATTCTCATGTCCATAATTTTCAAATCTAAGAAGATTGGATCCTTTTCAATTCTCATCATTGATAAAGATGCTGGATCCTTTATACTAAGAGGATCTTCCACCTTGTTTGCCTTACTAAAATGGTAGTGGATTTATTAGTCATAATCCTTGATGATCTCTATCCATCTTCATTGGCACATATTAAGCTCTTTATATGTGAATATATATTTGAGACTCTTGTGGTTAGTATATATCTCACACTTCTCCCTATATAGATAATGCCACCAAATATTCAACAAAAATATCATCGTCGCCACCTCTTGATCATGAATGGGATAGTTTTGCTCAAGGATTTTCAGCAGCCAATAGGCATAGGCTATCACTTTATCATTTTTCATCATAACAAAGCCTAAGAATATCATAGAAGCATCACTATACACCATAATGAGTTCTCCACTTATAGGGAGTTTGAGTATTGGCGCTGGGATAAGCCTATTTTTCAACTCCTTGAAACTGTTTTCACATTCCTTTGTCCAGACAAACTTTACTCCATTTCATGTAATCTTGGTCATTGGGATAGAAAATCGTGAAATGTTCTTCCCAAATCATCTAAAATTCCCACCTAGACCCAGAAAGTTGTGGATATCCATTACAAAAGTTGGTTGGGCCACTCTTTAATTGGCTTCATCTTGGAAGGGTCCATAAATATCCCTTTTCTTGTGATGACATTCCCCAGGAATGATACTTCCTCCATCCAGAACTCACATTTACTATACTTTACAGATAAATTTTCACTTCTAAAATTATTTAACATAGTATTCAATGGTCCTCATGTACCTCCTTACTGTTGGAGTATATCAAAATATCATTAAAAAAACTACCCCAAATTTGTCAAGGTAATCTCTAAAGACCCTACTAATTAAATCCATGAAAACTAATGTAGAATTTGTGCGTACTAAGGGAATCGCTATGAAATCATGGTTTCCATACCTTTTTCGAAAGAATGTTTTGGGAATATCTTCATTCATCACCATTAGTTGGTGATATCCCGACCGATGGTCCACCATAGAGAAATAACTGCCCCCATGAAACTGATCGAACAAGTCATCTATCAATTGAAGGGGAAACATTTTCCTTATTGGGATTTTATTGAGCTCACGATAATAAATGTAGAGGCACATTGATCTATCCTTATTCTTAATGAAGTGGATTAGAGCAACCCACATTGAAGCACTCGGGCGTGTAAAACCCTTCTCCATATTCTCCTATAACTGCTTCTTCAACCCTTCTATCTCTTTGGTGGAAATTATGGTTGGTGTCTTTGATATAGGTAGAGATCTAGGGATAGGTTCAATTGATATCTCAACCTCTCGGTTAGGAGGAAGACCATGAAACTCTTTAGAGAATACATCGGTGTAAACCATCACAATGAGAATGTCTTCAAACATGATTCTATCCTTTGTCCTAATGATTTGAGCTAGATATGATTTCTCACAAAGAAGAAATTTCCAAACATGAGACAAATATTTTAAAGGGGACTCATGTTTCTCCTTACACTTGTAAAGAATCAGAGGATGCTCCAAGATGTTAAATGTGATCTCCATTTCCTGATAATTGATGTTGTCTTTCTATAAAGATGGCCAATCCATGAACAAGATAGTGTCAAACTCGACTAAATGAAGTATAACACGATTTTATTGATGGTTCACTCCACAAATGTTAACTGGGGAGGATTTATAAACCTTGGACGCAATGATATTCCCATTCTATATTCTCACAGATAACTTTTACCCCAAATTTTGAGGTGGTGTTTGAATAGTTCTACTAAACAAACAAGATATTAAAGAATGCATAGAACCAGAATCAAATAGTATGTTCACAATTCATGAATTAATAACTAATATACATGTCACCACATTGATGTCAGGATCCACCTCAGCAATAGTGATAGCATAAGACCTTCCTTGTTTCCTTGGAGGTTGTTTCCAATTTCCTCCTAGAACCCTTGACTTTGGGATGTTTTTGGCATAATGACCACGGTCCTTGCCATTATAACACTGCACTATTTGCTGAGTGTTGATATAAACCTTCCTTTCATATTCCACATTAGCAGGATTATTCATACCCCTTCACCAGTTTTTGACCAGATGACCAAACATTCCACATTTGAAGCAATTCATGGTTCGCATCAGACTATTACCAGGATGCTTCTTACCGAAATTTTTACAAGGGGAAAAGTCAACATTCATTCCATCATGGGATTTTTTTGATATACCATCCATGTTGTTCTCTATTTTTTGCTTCTTGTCACTAGGCCCATGAGACCACTAAGAGTCTCCAGTCTCCATTTCATCCTTGAGGGCACAACAAAAAATCTTCTCATAACTGTCGAAGTCTCTAATGGCCAACGCTTTTTGTAGACTCGACTTTAGTCTTCTAAAGAAGCTATCCACATTTCTTTCGTTGTTCATTAGAAATCCACAGTTGTACCTAGAATGTCTTGTATTATTTTCTTCATATGCCCTGATGGACTCATCTTATGTATTCTTGAGTCTAAGGAACTCACTATCTATCTTGAGATGGAGGGTTTGAGGAAAGTATTTATTGAAAAACATCCAATTCATTTCCATCCAATCCATAGAATCAATTTCTTCTTTTGAATTTGTATTCTTGATCAGTGTTCACCACTTATCATCTTTCCCATAAAAATGATAGACTGCTAGTACAACCTTCTTTTCATCTGATCACTAGAGGACGAAGAATATCTTTTCAATGGAGTTAATCCACGGTTCCACGAGGAGGGGATAATGAGATCCTATAAACATGGGAGGCCTTTTCTGCATGAAGGATTCTGCAGCAACTTTCTCTTTCCATGGAAGAAGAGGGTGTTCCACATGATTCAAGTTATTATTCATAACAAGAGCTAGTTGAGAAAGTACTACCATCTAGGTTTGATCACCTTCTCCCATCATATCAGGCATATCATTAGGGAAATCTTCACATTAAAAATAAAATTGGTTGTTGGAATGTGTTCTTCTATTTCCTAACATTAAGAAATAAAAAGAATGTATAATTAGAGGTCTTGAATACTTAGATATTGATCATAAAAAGATAACCTTGAACATAAAAGGATAAACTTATAAAGTGTAATTTTATCCTAACTTGTGATTTCTTAGGTTTAAATATAGGTTATTCTTGATTTCTTTTTTTAATATATATTCTTATGGGATTATTTTATTATTTATCCCTTAATAATAGTTTTTACCACGCTCATTAATCTATCAATTCATATCCCACAGGAGTGTCATAACCAAGAGTGCAACAAGGCCTGTTGTTATGTACCAGGATACCACAGGTCAAGCCCAAAACTCATTATTAGAGCTTTCACTCCTAGGTACATTTGTTCCAGAGTAACCTCTACATGCTTGTATCTAGACAGGGATTTATTTTCTTGATAAACAACTTACTCAATATTGACCAAAATTTTGGAATGTTTTCTTATACTTATTCTTATATTAAAGGTTCTCACTAGGGTGCTCTATTCCTAATCTCCAAATATAACTACACCATCCTCTAATACAAACTATAGCAACCCAATCCTTTTTAATATATCATTTTATGATTCTATGCATAATTATACATCAGAGTACAAGCCAAGGATCGTTAAGTCCAGTGTCTTAGAAAGATTAGGAACATAAAAAGTAAAACATGGGGCTAAAAACCCTTCTTTATTTGATCACCATAAAGTGCTCCTGATGTCCTTTTAGCCCTTACATCTGCATAGGGTAACCTAGGGAACACATGAACAGAGGGATGAGCTGAAAATTCTAGTAAGGGAAAGAACATATGGATACGTCTTAAGCACAAGAGTTAGGAGATATCACATAATGATATCCAAATCATGTAACATATAAAATCGTATCATATAAACATGGGATCATATAAACATGGAATCATATAAATTTGGCATAATAATAAAACATTTCTTTCATATGGTTCTAGGCCAACCTCCAAACCCGTTTCCCATTTTAGTACGAGTCAAGGCTAACTGCCAATCCCATTTCACATCGCATCTCATGAGACTTAACTATACCCAATGCATTGGAATGTTGTATGGGTGGACGCATCTAAACATTTTCATGAATATTTTTTCCACATAAATAATCATACATAATCAACCATCCATAAACATAAGGGTACCCAAGGAATGAATTCGGTACCACAATCATGACATAAAGCTTAACCAATGGGTGTGTCATTAAAGTATCCATGAAAGAAAGGATTTAGAACATAAATGGATGATCATAAGGTAAAATATGAATATAACATGGTAATATTTGTCAAACAAAATTGAAAACATATAAGATATTTCTTTGAAAAACAATAGTAGAAAAACATTTCTTGTGCGGTTTTTAGGAAAATACTATAGAGATTTTAAAATAAAACCAGATTTGAACCAAGAAGGTATTAATAATAAAAATAATTATTATATAAAGTTAATGGTTGCTTAAAATATATGATAGAGTGAACTTGAAATTGTTTAAAAAAATCGGGAAGTTCCCTTAAAACTGGTTTACTTTTCGGAAATTTCCAAGGATGGAATCGTTTAAAAACATGTATATCCCCGAAAGTGAGTGATGAAAGGGTACTTATAAAAGAATATTATACCAATAAAATCATTTATAAGATGAAAAAATAGATAAGATAACTCTTTTTTGATAAAAATAAACATAAGGGAACCTGAAATAACAAAGGAGGTTTGGGTAGATTTTGTTACGGATTATCAGCATGGTGGAGGGTGCACATAAGAGGGATCAATGAGAGAGATAAGGGGTTTATATCCAATTATAAAACATGAGGTAAGTATGGGGTAAGTTATAAAACATAACACATCATTAGGCATTACACATAAAATGGAATAGCCTAGAGGATAATCTTGATTTAAGAACGAAATGGAGAGGATCCCTTGCCTTAAATCAGTTCGTGTTATCCACTTGTTATTAAAGACCTGAATAAAAAAAATTGGATTATTAATTAATAATTCTAGAACCTATATTATATTTTCTTGGTTTATTATAATAATTTTAAGTTCATTTATAACAGTTTTTATTGGTTATGTGGTTCAATTTCATTGTTCGGGCTCGTTTGTTTAATTGGTTTTAATGACTGGTTCCATTAAATTCATGTTTGGATAAACATGTAAGATGAAAGTGGATTTATAGATTTGAATTTATATGATATTAGTGAACATAGAGGATATAAAATGGTTTTAAATTTAATTTTGTTACTTTGAGTGGTGTCATTTTATTATATAAAATCATTGCGACAACCTTTTTTGTTAATCAGTCGGTTTGATTACAAAGAACATGTTCTTCCATTTTAAATTTAGACCATTTTTACAAAAGGATTATAGAACCAGAATAGGATATATTAACTATATATTAACTTGTTTCAACTAAAACACAAATGGTTTCATGGCTAGAATAAAAGATAATAATAGAAATTGAATAATTTATGTCCTCGAATATGCTAAATTAACACATCTCAAATGGTGCGTTCATTTCATTGAAATACAATATTGGGAAAGGATCGGAGAAAATGAAATATCCCTTAGCATAAATACATTTTAGTACATGCATTTTACTGTTGTTATCATACTATTTGAGTGATGAGAGTTGCGGAATGAAACAAAAAGAAAAGAACATAAAAGAAATGAAGGAATTGGAATGAGGAATTTAACTCCTGTGACTTCCTCCTTTGAGAACCTCTTAAGGGGATAAGTTTTATTATTTTGAAGAGGATAGGGGCTTTTGGACGTGGGGGAGGAGCTTGGGGATCAATTTGTGCTGAATATTGGCACAACTTAAGGTTTGAGAGTACTGAAGAGAAGAGGGAGTGGGGGGGGGGGTTATAGTGGGGGAGGAAGGATTTCATAATATTATAATCATTAGTTTATTATTTCATCACGTGAAAATAAATAGTAATTATTCCATCACCAAAAATAGTAATAAATTCATGTGAATTAGAACCAAAGGTCATTTACATCATCCATGACTCAAGCATGACGCAGAAATTAAGGTTTTAGCATTTATTGTGAATTATCAGATATTACTATTCATAAAAAATTTATTTATTTTAGAAAAATCTCAACAATTCACCTTTACCATTTTTTGATTTTTAGAATCCAAATATTAATTACATTCTTCAAAAATAATTTTCTAATTATTATTAATTTAATATGTAATTAGAATCATAATTTATTATTAAAAACTAGTTTTAAAACATTTATTTACTCATTCTAAAATATTGGTATATCATTCATTCCACTTGAATACTATTTATATTTTATCATAGGTAAGATTACTATTTATTAGTGTATATCACTATTCATAAGGGTATGTAACTATTCATAAGGGTAGGTTACTATTCACAAAAAAATTATGTTTTCTTATCAGAATCCTAATAACTTAAATATTTCAACCGTGTTTGTTAGATTTTCAAAACTCCAAACAAATAAGTGACAAACTTAAGTATAAATATAAAATAGAACTTAGTATTTTATTATGGTGTTATTTCATGTGATTAAATGAAATATTTATAAGAATGTAATTTCCATTTATAAAACATTGGGTTGATACAAAATTTCATATGCAGGGTGTGAGTATATAACTCAATAGGCCACCATCAATTGTATCACATAAAAAATCCATCATACATGAATGTGTATTCCTAAAATGACATGAAATGAAATAGAAACATTAAATATGAATCTAATCAAGGATCATGGAATATAAATGATTTAATGGTACAATACTTCTGTTAAGTGATATAATAAGAAATCCTAAATTAAGAGTATAGGTCTCCCACATCCTCACTAATCAATATATAAATCTATAATACATAATTTTATACAGTAATCATAGTCTATAACTATGGTAACTATCCACCATGGAATATATTATTTCAATAGAATTTGTCAGGTAATGACATCGACCATCCTATAGAATCACACCACATATATAAAGATGGTAGGGTTTGTCGTATCCCATATTAGAACACCATAACCATATGTTATACATATAAGTACAGTAATTAATTCCATGGTCATCCTAATTAAATTATATTTTCATTGTTTTGTATGTGAATGTTTTATTTTGTTTGATTACATATGATTATATATTTTTAACCCGTTATGATTTTGTTTGTTTACAAGTGATTTTTTAGACATTTATGTATTTTTATTACATGTTTATTTCTAAAAATTTAAATTTAATAATTCATTTATCATATGAAATATAAAATATATAAATAAATTTTATTTAATTATGATGTAGTTGAAATCTCTGTCTATAATGTTCTAATTTAAACCTGAACATGATTCTTTTTTTAGTCTCAAATACTATTTTTTATTATAAACTAATTTAGAATTTTACTTTGTATTTTGAGGATATATCAAACCAAAGTTCTTGGATGTGTGATATTGTTATCACATTAGATAAATAAGAGATTTATCTTAACTTCATTAGTTTAAGAGTAAGGCTAAAAATTATTTTATAGTAATCAAAAAATTTAATGATGTTGCTGGTTTACTTTTAGAATCTCTATAGACTACAGTTTTTAAAAGTTACTATATTTAATTTATTTCATGTTCTATAGATATTAAATTCACAAAAAACGCGATTTTAAAGAAATAAAACATGTTTATCTTGATTTCATTAGTTTACATAGACGTCTAAAATAGTCATTTTAATGTTTATTAAATTATCTGAAGTTATGTAATGCGGTCTTAGAACTTATGTTTTTTTAGAATTTTGTAGCTTATAATTTTTAATGATTTTAGGAGAAGTACAAGTTGGATTAATATGATTATTTATTAATTGGAAATATAATAACATTTTATGTATATAAGTATTCTTTACAAAAGGTTGAAAATAATGTAAATATATTTTGAATATTGGTTGAAATTGGAAAAATAATGCAATCTAGTGTTTTCTAAAATTATGGTTCAACTAACATACATTCAGAACAGTGAAAAGTATGGTTCGGAACCCCTAAATTTAGAATAGTTCAAAGTATGGTTTGGAAACCCTAATTCAAAAAAAAGTTCAAAGTATGGTTTCAAAACACTACATTCAGAACAGTGCAATGTATGGTTCAACAACCCTACTTTCAGAATAGTGTAACGTATGGTTACACAACCCTAATTCCAGAGTAGTGAAAAGTATTGTTGGATAACCCAACATTTGTAATGAACCAAACACTAATTTTGATGAAACATACTTCTAGTGAAACCTAGTTTTAGTGAAACTCACTTTCACTAAACACTACATTTGTGTACCCTACTTTCGTGTACCTTACTTTGGTATATCCTTCTTTCTTGTACCATAATTTAAGTAAACTCTAATTTCATGTACCATAATTTTTTGAACCCTACTACTATTACCATGCTTTTCTACTGTCTCTTTCTGATTTTATGATGAACATTGATTTTATGTATATATATGTGGATTATTTTTAACGATTTTTCTTTTAAATAATCAACATTAAATTTAAGGATTATGATCGATGGGATATTGATGATTTTGGTGAAATATTTAAAGGGAAAAATTAATAAATTATTTCAATATATTTTTACAATAAATTTGGAGGATACAAGATTATTTAAAATCAAATATTTTAATTTAAATTCGGTTTATGTTGGTAGTTTTTAGAAACTATTTTGACAAAGATTAAAGAGGAATGAATGGGTTTAAAGAGTAGTTTAAAAATCATTCAACACAACAATAATTATAGTGATATTGTTAGTAGAGTTTTTAAAATTGTTTTAAATTAGTTTATTTTCAGTTTCATCTATCAGAATGAAGAGGAAACAATGATCTATTTTTGTGGATATATTTAAACAAGATTATTACTTAGTTTATTTTTGAATAATCGAAGGGAAATGAGCTACTAAAAAGATAGGATTTATAATATATATATATATACTTATCTCTTGATGGTTAAAAATAACAATATACAACAACACCATGGGATAACATCTTCGACACTCTTTGAACTTTTTTAAGCTTTCGTACAAGCCAAATTTTGGGCAATACACTTTTTCATTACCTAGATGTTCTCTCATGTTCTAAATTACTTCTTCTTAGACTAAAATCGAATTTAAGAGATGTGATAATACAAATATCAAGAAATAGTACTAATTATTTCATTGTTTATATTTTATTATATGGTTTCTCAGTCTGTAACACTATTTCATATCAATCACACAATCTTTATATTTTTAATTAATTTTTTTTACAAAAAAAATATTTTATACTTTTATTTCTCTGGTTGTGACTCCTTGATTCTGAAGTGATGATCTAGGGCTTCTGACTCCATATATCTAAAGTAAGGACTGTTTTGGTTATAACTCCCGGTGTCTAAAGGCGGGTTGTAAGAGTCTCGACACCCCATACAAATGTCGGTGTCATGGTTAACCCTTTATTAGAAAGGGATTCTATAATTGGGTTATGATTCCCCATTAAAAATCATTTTAGTGAAAACGTATCTCTCACTGAGTAGAGAGGTATATGATAAGACTAATCCCACACTGGGCCAAACTACTATAAAAACAACATTGTGATATTTAATTTTTTTGCTGCTAATTATAATTAATAACTAACTTTGATAATTTATTAATTTAATATATTATTTTGTTTAAATTTTATAATCTAGATGATCCACCCCCTCTAGGCCATCTTCCATTACCATATCTGACCTAAAATTTATATCAAAGGATAAAATTCTTGCGAAAAAAATTATATTTATCATTCTCTTTTTTGATACCAATCATTGGTATCATATGTTGTTCTTTTTGTAATTAACTGATCACTATACTGAATCTAATTTTATTTTAATTTTGATAACCTTTTGTTAGACCTCACAGTCTATGGATAGTGGTCTTATAAGATTGAAGTATTTCACCCCAATGATTCTTTATTTATTCATAAGCCACAACACATTGATAGTAATTATTATGACTACTAGAGATCCTAAATAGAGCCTTATATCAAATTGTTGAGAATTGAGCACTAGTCTATCATTTAAAAATAGTAAATAGTACCTAAAGCTGACCTAGATACTCTTAAAGAAAATGATTCCACTATTTATGTTTTAATATTTTATTAGTATTTCATATTATTCTATACACATAAGTGTTTTTAGTCACATGTCTGCTTGTTAAACAGCTCATTAAATTTGGATGATTCTAAATGGAAGTCACCTTATCTCTAAAAAATAATTATAAACCAAGCTTGGAAGGCATCATGCTGAGTAGCAAGACTTCAATATGGGTGAATATGAAATAGTAAACCAAATTCTCTATAGATTCACAATCATCTTGAATGGAATGAATTCACTTGGAGAGGTTATGGAAACCCCAATACATGTTTAATGAGTCGAACAAGGCCTACCAAAGAAATGGAATGAAAAAAAGGCTTACATTCAAGAAAGACATAATTTCAAAGAGTACACACTTGATTAATTAATTGGATCGCTTCTACAATATGAACTCTAACTAAAGAACATAGATGATGAGGATACCACAAAAAGAAAAGTAGTAGCTTATAAATTTGTTACTGTTGTTTCTAATGAATCTTCTGATTACGATTTATAGGATAGTAAAAAAGAAGATATAGCTCATATTGAGATGGGAGTTTAAAAAATAATAAATAACAAAATATTAAAGAACCAATTTAGATGAAACCCTCAAGAAGAAAAATACGAGGTAGACAAGAATAGTGGTACAAATTTCAGTGCTTCAAATGTAACATGTTATGAATAGAGATGAAAGGACATATAAAACTTGATTGAAATAAACTAAAAATTAATGAAAAATAAAATAATTAGGATAAAAAGACATTAAAAACCAATTATAGTTGTACATAAGAATATGATTCTAGTGAATGATTTTGAAATTTAAAATAATTTTTTATCATATGCATCATGGAATAACTGGATAAGGTTACCAATTAATGTTTTTATTCTAGATGTTCTGATTCTGACTATGATTTTGATAATCTAAATATCTCTAAATTAAATATAGAAATTGAAAGATTAAGAAATGATATTTTCAATGCTACTGATTTATATGATAATCTTAAAGAAAATAATTTGAAACATTTTTTGGTAAATAAAATAATTTTACACAAAAATCATAAATTAAGAAACACTGACTCTCCTTATCATTTACTAGGTTATGATCATTTTGAGTCTATTCAATGTTTGAATGAATTTTGGAAAAATGAATTTGTAAGTAATAAAAAATGTTGATATATTTTTATTAAAGGTCATTAAAAATATCCTAAGATGATGACATTATGACTCAAATAGATAAAAATAAAGATGGTTTCTCCTTATGATAGGAGATTACCCCAAATGTGTAAAAAAATATTTTTATTAAAAGTAAAAATGGTTTTACTTAAACTGTTTCTTTTTTTTTAAATGTGTCATGAATAGTCACTATGAAAATGATTGTTCTCCGATTCAATCAATATTTGGGACCCAAAGAAACAATTATTCTAAATCATTATTATTTAAAGTACTTTACAAAACTTGTTTGAATTATGTATGGGTACCTAAAAATTGTATAACTATTCCCATTGGACTCATAGTGTCTTGTGTACCAAAACTATTAAGTAATTTATTTTTATAGGAGAAATTTCATGGATGTATCATGAAAAAAATAAGGTATATAGACAGTTTACTCCTGATAAAAATGACTGAAGAACCATCAAATTTTACCACATAAAAAAATGTGAAGGAGGAACTGTTACATTTGGAGACAATTCCAAAGGAAAAGTAAAAGGTTTTGGTAAATTTGTTACTTTAAATTCTACCTTTACTTTTAATGTCTTATATGTTGAAGGCCAATAACATAATTTAATTAATATATCACAATTATGTGATAATGTAATGGAAGTTAAATTTCAAAATGATAAATGTTTTTTTTAAATTTAATTCATTATTATTTTTAACTTTTCAAAAAGGCAATATTCATTTACTGATTTTAATGAAAAAACTATTTAACATGTAATGTGTTTGAATACTATATAGAATGAAAATGTAGTTTTTAATTGAAAATTAGATCATGTAAATTTTAGAATGTTACATAATCTCTCATAAAATGAGAATGTGTAAAAGATACACATCTTGAAGAATGAAAAACAAAATGTTTGTGATGATCAAATGAAAGTGATGAAAAAGAAAACTTATTTTATACGCATCAATTAGAGAGGTAATAATTGATTTTTACAGTTAGTACTTGTTGTTTTATTTGGTCCCACTCAAATTTACATCCATGGTGAAAGGAGTTATACCTTAGTTGTTATTGATGATTTTTTTTGATTTACTTGGGTATAATTTTTGGATCATAAAAATGTTAATTTATTTGGATTTGCCGTTTTTTTTAAATTAGTTCAAAAATAAGGTTGTATGATTATTTATATTCATAATGTTAAAGGGGGTAATTTCATAATTTATATTTTGAAACATTTTTTGAAATGAAGGGATATTTTTATAATTTTTCTACTCTTAAAATACCACAGAAAATGGTGTTGTAGAATAAAAAACTAGAACCTGTATTGAAATGGCTCAAACTATGTTAAGTGAATATAATTTTCCTAGATATTTTTCAGTTTAGGTTATTATTTCGGCATGTATTATTTTAAAAACAATTCATATTATACCTCAATTATTGAAATATCCTTATGAATTATTTAAAAATAAAAACACTAAAGATTGTTATTTTAGAGTCTTTGGATATAATGTTTTTATTCTAAATTAAAAGGATAATTTTGTTAAATTTGATTCAAATACTGATGAAGGTATTTTCCATGGTTATTATAATAATAGTAAATTATATAGAGTTTAAAATAAAAAATTGTTTTTGGGGAATCTGTTCAAGTTATCTTTGATGAAAATAATGTTAAATTAAATTCTAATTATAAAGTTTTTTACCATGAGTTTATAGATTTTAATTTCTGTGAAGATAGACATAATGTTTATAAAGAATCAATTATGGTAGAGGATACAACTTCTAAATATAATCTGAAATCAATTAAAATACATAAATATCATCATGTTGAAAATTTCCTTGTCAATGTTGATTCTTGTGTTAAAAATCAAAAAAAATTAAATTTTTGTAAAAATTAAGGTTTCATTTCTAATTTTTTCCCTATTAATGTTAATGATTATTTAAAGGATTCTAACAATTATGTTTCTTTTAATGATTAATTAATTCAATTTTATAGAAATAATTTTTGAACATTATTTGAATTTCCCGAAGATAAGTAGGTAATTGGAACAAAGTGGATCTTTAGAAACAAGATAGATGAATCTAGATTGATTTTCAAAAAAAACATAGACATTATTCTCAAGTATTTTATCAAGAAGTAGGTATAGACATTGAAGATTCATTTTCAATATTTTACATGTTAAAGGCAATTAAAGGTTTTTTGGATTTTTATTATTTTCAAGGTTTTCAATTTTATAAAATGGATATAAAAAGTTCTACCAGTAATGGTTTTAAAACTAAATTTGTTTATGTATATCAACCCACTATTTTTGAACTAAATAAAAATTGTAACCATGTTTTTTAATTATGTAATAGTTTATATAATTTCAAACAAGCACCTCGTGATTGGTGTGATTGAATTTCATTATTTTATAAATAATAGTTTTATTAAATGAAATGTTGATCCAAAACTTTTTATGAAAATAATTTCAAAAAATATTAAAATTATAAAAATCTATGTTGATGATATAGTTTTTGGTTACTCGAGTAAAATAATTTACAATAATTTTTCTACTTTGATGCCTTTTGCATTTGTTGACGCTGAAAAAAGACCGTAACTCTCGGAGGAAGTTTTGAAATGAAGAAGCGAAGTCATATTCAGAATCAAGGGCCCGATCCGAAGGCTCGGGATGTGGTGCGTGAAATAGAGGAGGATCCGTGCAAAAAATTGTTCTGCGCACGTAGAATCACCGGGTTTCGTGGAATTGAGTCGATGTGGCGCGTAATATTTGTGTGCCCCGGTTCTGCGTGGCGTGTTTTTTGCGCGCCGGCTGCGCTCGGCGAGAAGAATTTCGTGCACCGCATGTATTCCACATCGGAGGTCGCCTATAAATAGAAGTTGACCCCGAACGGTTTGGGGGTTGATGAATCCGAAGTGACTCCCGTGCGCGCAATTCGGCTCCCCCCGTGAACAAGATTACTTCCAGGTAAAACCCGCATTTCATGAAACCCTGCCCCGGAGTTCGCCTTTGCATGCAACTCCACCGGCTTCAGTGAATTTTCCCCCTCACCAGGGCTCCAGCCTTGCGCGCAATCTATGTATCGTGTGCGCAATACCCTGCCGTGAGCGTAAAACCTTGCGTGTAGTTCCCTCTCCACGCGCAATTCCCTTGCTCCAATTGCGTTCCGCCCCCAGTGTTTTGCGCGCAAACCTTCCCTTTTGCGCGTAAAGCCTGGTACCCTCACCTTGACGCCCCTTGGCTGCCCCCTGCACCGGCACCTGATGTCTCCCCTTCCGGGCATGCACGCCATGCGTTGTTTTCCCGTACGGCCTCCTAGGCTCGTGAGAAGTAACCTCAAGGTCCCTTGGGCCGTGTTTCCCATTGCGTTGCTTTGCCTTATGCTTCTCCGCATAGGCACGCTAACGGCTATTTCTTCTTCACATAGCCACGCTAACGTGGACCCCCCGGTGGTTCGCCCTGCGGCCCCCCTTTGCTATGGCCTTGCCGATGACTTCCCTCCCACAAGCGGTAGAGGGCGTTGGTCATGTAAGCCCTAGGGGTGTGGAGAAAACCCACCTCGTCCAAGCTGCAAGACGTTAAACTACTAAGCACCTTGTCCTTAACAAAAGACGTTAAAATGTAGTCCGACCCCGTGCTTCGCACGCAGGGTCCCCCCAGCTCGGACATTTTTTACTCACACTCGTCTCCACAGTAATGGACTCTTCCTCACATGGAATGAGATCCTCCTTGTCGGAGCGGCGTTTGTCCGCGGGGGAAGGGCCGCCTCAGAGTGTAAGCCCCTAGCCTTTCTTGCGGATGACTGCCCCCATGCATCTCATTACTTCCCCCCCTGCCAAGGCCAGTGGAGTCCTTTTCCCACTGCACTTTGTTGCACCATGGGCCTCCACCCTGGAGTAAGCCCTGGCACCAAGGTCCGCTAACCACGCATAAGCCCCTATTTCCTCTTTGGGCCGCTCAACGCGTAAGCCCCATTCCGCTTCTCACGGACACACCCTTCGCGATGTGATCGTCTGGACCCTACTGCCTCATGTGTCTCACACCGAGCATGACTCACCTAGTAATAGAGTGCGCATCGACCATGACATCCTCTTATGGGCCGCCCAGAGCATAAGCCCCATCCCAGCGAACTACGTGGACTTTGATCCGTGCTAACACACGGTACGTATGAAGCCTCCACGAGGATCAAGCCCACCACCCGGTCATCCCGACCTCTCCATGTCGGTTCTCTGACCACCTTGGGACGCCTCAGTGCATTATCCCCAAAACCCTCGTCCCGCATGACGTTAAACTGTATCTCATCCCTCATGACGTTAAATTGTATCTCGTCCCGCATGACGTTAAACTGTATCCCGTCCCGCAAGAAGTTAAACTGTATTCCCCCTCTTGGGCCATCTCAGAACGTAAGCCCCATGTCTCACTCCACTATCCATCCTGATCCTTACCCGGGCCACCACATCCTGGTGAGATCATGCCACCCCATACCACTCCATGACATCCGAGAAGCCGCCCACGTGTTGGCCCCAACATCGGTGTTCCCCCTAGGGGTCCTTCAACCTGATCCATCTACGCAAGACGTTAAACTCACGACATATCCTGTGTTAAACATGGGAAGCTGAGAAAAACCTCAGATTGTACACATTCCCCGCGTTCGATGTGGGATGCCTCAGGCTTCCACGCCATCGAGAATCCATTTGATGAGGGACCAAAGACAGACATGCCGAAGACGCCCCAATGTGACCATTCTCCTCACCGAAGGTTGCTGCCCCGACAAGACCCCTTAGAGCGTCTTGACGGAAGCAGCGTAATTAACTGGAGTCCATGTAGATATGGCACCGGGAATGAGCTTCACGAACCCATCTTAAATCTATGAGGGAGACCCGAACTAGGTAATGAGCTCCGAGAAGGAATCCATGGAAGGAAGAACCGACATCCCATCATCCCAGTTTCGATCAAGGAGCAGACGTCCCGGAACAAGGAACGGATGCCACCTGCCTTTGGAAAGCGGGAATGCGGGGTAACAAGCAGCGCGTCCTCCCCACAGATGGATGCGCGCGCCCCGGAGAAAGTATTAGAGCAACAAAAATGGTGAACCCGACGTGAAGCTCTTCTCCTCAATACGGGGAATGGTAGTGGTCGGGGCGTCGGAAGAATAGCATGTCACCAGGTCCCGGTAACCCTCACCGGGACGTGAACCCGCCAGGGGTCGAGGCCGTCAGGACGTTGACTACTCCATTCTGAGACGTCGTCAGCGTGGATCCCTCTCACCGACCATGGAATACGGAATGACGCTATGCATTGGTTTTTGATCTCCTTTCCTATTGATACTAATGGGTCCATCTCCCTGCTTCCAGGAATTATATCACTGCATTTAAAGCTCGATCGCCACCTGCCCACCGGCGCAGGGGCAGGGGCTGTACCGACACGGCTACCCCGCGCGGTCCCACCTATTCCACGGTTGCTCTGACTTCGACCGCCGTAGTATTCGGGCGCTTGCGCCCCCTCTCCCCATCAGAAATCATCCAGCGGAGGGTGATCAATGACCTGGTTCGTAGGTATGACGAGGAAGGGGTCATCCCCACCAGGGGCATGGCCCGCTTGGATCTAGAGGCGACCGCGCCTCACCACCATCGCCGCCCTCGAGGGCCACACAGGGAGCCGCCGCTCCCCACGCCGACGTTCAACTGCTTCCGGAGCCTATCCCCGAAGCTCTTTGACACATCCCTCCCCTACACTAATGAGGTGGGGGGTGTCCGGGTCTACCCGATCGGCGATCCATCCTAGGGGTTAACGGAATGAACCCCCGCCAGGATGCGTCGACGCCGTCGCCCGACTCCCCGAGCCGAGGAGCAGGCAATCTTCATGCTCGCACCACCAGTTCCGGCTCATCTGACTCAACGCCAGCATTGGGCGCGAGCGGGAGAGAATGCTCGTCCTGGGGCACCAACATCAGCAACCACTGTGGCCCGAGAAACTACTGACTCCTGTTACCAGATCCTCGCGCACGTTGAGCAGGGGCAGCCACGTTCCTGACTGGTATCGAAACCCCGACCACCCTGTAGGCAAGTTGGGTCGAATCTCCCGGTCGCGGACACTGGAAATGGCCACTGCGGACTAATCCGCTGTAGTGCCGCTCACCATGAGGGCTCATTCCGTGCCACCAATCTGGGAAGCCGAAAGCTTCTTCGCGACAGCAATGCTCCGGGTATGACTCCTTCCAGCACCCAATGCATGGGGTATGAGGTAACTCCCCCTAATTCCAGCCGCGAGCATGGATCCATTGTGTATCCAGTCGCTCACTCACATGGAGGTCCTCCCCATGTCCCTTTCGACATCTGTCCCGGTGCTTCCCGCACCTCAGCCTTCAGTCCCCTCTGCCCCACCTCCATTGTGGTCGGGGGACGCCATGAAGGAAATCGTCCTTACCCTGAGGAGCTACCCAGGGGGAGGAAGGCCGAGCGTCGTCGCTGTAGGAGGAATGTCAGGGGAGTCCGGACGGAAATCAGACCAATCCGTTTCTCGGATTCTGAGGCAGAGTACGACTCGATGATGGAACCTCCCCCCTAACCCATCGAGTTGAGTGTAGGGGTGGGGACGCGGCGTGTCAGTCTCGTACTCCCCGAATTCGAGATCCGTATAATTCCCTCCTCCCTTCAATGGTATATCCAATAGGATGAGGACTTTGTGTACCGCCAGGGATCAAGCCCGCAGTGGCCGCTGGCCTCCTTGGAACCACCTCCCTCCCCTGTTAGGGATGGTGAGGAACTTTTATGGGGACCGACAGAAGAATCGTGAGGCGATACACCCTCGGCGAGCACCGAAGCTGTGACAGGAGGCCCATTCGCTAGCCCATCCTATCGCGACGTGGCAGCCAGGGCACTGTAACCCCTGGAGGATGACCCAGGGATCAGCAGCCAACTGGCATGTTCGCTGTATTCCCCGTCGGCCATCCCACCGCCCCAACAACCTGCCTCGATGCCATAGCCAATTCCCTGACTTTCCTCGATGGACGAGCAGGGGCGGCAAGTTCCGGACCCCGAACCAGAGCCGTGGAACTTCTGGACCGTTCTTGTAGCGGGCCACTTCCTGAGAAGTTTTGGCCAGTCGCATAATTGGACTTTGATGTGCCAGAGTCACTCAACCTGGGAGAGTTTGAATGCTTCCGCCAGATTCTTCGGGTGACTCACTCCCGCCTCCGCTATCAGCTAGCGCCTTATCCCGGGAGCCAAGCGCATCTCGAGGAGATTGGTGAGCAGTGTCACCGGGTCGACCTAGCAGCACTCCCCGCAGTCCGGCACCCCGAGTCGCTGGACCACCACGAGGCCCTTCAGCAACAATGCATCCAGAGTTTTCATGTACTCCGCAGAGTTATTGAGGAGGCCACCCCCACGCGCACGTCCGCGGGTGGGGGCAGTACGTTGCTCTCCTCTTTTGTGATATCCGTCGACAGCCCGATCCACTGGGTGTCCCTGAGAGAACGTCGCCAAGGGAAGTCGCAGTCAACATGGATGACCTTTCAGATGAGGGAAACATTGTGGAGCCCATCGACAGGGACTCACCCCCCGAGGACAGGCCGCTACTGGACCCATCTGGGAGGATTAATCGCCAACATAGGAGCCTCCTAGGCCTTCCTTTACCCACGGAGGCACTGTCGCTGGGCTGAAACATCGGCAAGGGTAAAGAGCCCGTCGGGTCTATCAAAATCACTGACCCATCTGCCTCAGTGCAGAAGGTAGAGGAAGATCCCGAGAAGGCCACGCTACACCAACAGCTAGCCGAGCAAAAGAGGATGTTTGATAAGCTCCTGTCTGAATGCATTGTAGAGCGGCGGCCTGACTACGACGTCCCTAGACCAGGACAGTAGGGGTAGGAGCATCTACCCCTTGCTGAGATCCCCCAGGGAAACCGTGACTGTGTCGTGTTCTCCGAATGGGGAGACACTGGAACCCATGGCATGAGGGCACGATATGTTGCGCCGAACCCTCCCGAGTGGCGAGACAACCTAGGGGACCCTACCCGGTTTCCTCCCGCCACTCTGAGAGTTGCTCTGCCAGCTTCCCCGGGAGCCGCTGAGCGCGACTATCGTATCGATGAGCCTGGAAACGCTCTTGTGGTTAGAGATCCCCTTCAGGATAGGAATCCGCATCCGGATGATCTGATGGAAGTACTCATCGCCTGCTTGGAGGCCCTGGAAACTCGGCAGGTGGCAATCCCACTGGATGGCAAGCCGTACCCCGCATGGGTGGATGACATGTCGACCCTGCCGGGGCTTGGGAACCCCACTTTTTCCCCCTTTAATTGGACGGGAGACCCGCCACAACACTTGGCCCACTTCAACTCGAGGTGCGGGCCTATGTTAGGGACTTCGGCGGAGTAGGAGGCTGCCAATCTCCAGTGCTTCGTTCAGACACTAGAAGGACCAGCATTCGTCTGGTACAGTCAGCTCCCTATTGGATTAGTGACTAGCTGAGAGGACCTTCGCCAGAAATTCGTCTACCAGTTTAGTTCCACAACCCGGAAGACGAACATTGCTGACCTCTTCAGGTGCAAGAAAAGGCCCAACGAGCGAGTTGCGGACTTCATCTCCTGGTGGAAGGGGCTCACGTACTCCCTTGACATGCCGCTGACTAAGGAGAAATTACTGACGATGTGTGTATGGAACGTCAAGGCGGAGTTGGTTCCTTCTCTGATCGTGCAGAATTACCCTGGAGGGTTCCAGGACTTCTCGGACAAGGCTCAGCGCCTCGAAGAAGCCCTACAACAGGCCAGTCAGGCGCGCCCGCTGCCTCCTGTAATATCTGCAAGGAGAGACGCCAGAGCCGAGCCCGCTGCTGTGTCACAGTTAGAGGCCCCCAGATAGCTAGAGTTTCTGCCAGTGAGGCCAGCTCAGCAGGCTCATCGGGGTCCACCCCCACATCCTCCGGCCCAGCAGCGACCGCCTCAAAATCGGCAGGTGCCTCCGTGTAACGCACCGCCGCCACCTAGGTGAGGTAATCCAGCTCCGCCTCCTCAGCCTTCTCCTCCGGCCCCTGAACATGGTCAGCCCAAAGAGTCCCCTTTCCAGGCATAAGGAATCGGGCTTACTCGTTTGGAGAGCCACAGGTCCCCAGTTATTTCCGTAGCGCCTTGGAGAAGAGGATCGTTCGACTGCCTGAGTGCCGGAATCTAGAAGAGGCGTGTCTCAAGGATCACCCTAACTAATTCCCTTATCACCGGATCCTGGGACACACCATCCAGCAATTCTATGTGTTCAAGGACTGACTCCAAAGACTAGATTGACAACAAAATAGTCAGGTTGGACCCATCCCCGACACAGGTGGAAGGTGTCTTCGTGGGATCAGATGGCAGTAGTGACGACGGGGATGGGTGGGAACAGGTTTCCAACCATGGGTCCCGGAAGTATAATGACTGGATGGCCCGCAGGACGGTCGCCCATGCCCATGGCATCATCCGTGCCCGCCTGGATCAGCCAGAGCCCACGGAGTTTGCGAGCACCGCTTTGGCATCATCGTCCCATCCTACTTCTTCCGAGAATAGTAGGTAGAGGCGCAAGAAGAAAGAACGCACCCTGCCATTGTCGTAATCTTCTTGCACTCTTGGCGATTTCATGCCCCCGGAAATGGGGATCCCTCCGAGACCTCAACCAGTAGTGGATGACTCCTCGAGTGAAAGCCCAGGGTACGCTTCGGTTAAAACCGTAGAGTTGGTTAATCCCTTCATGGCTCCTGATGATGGGGAGCGCCAGGTGGACCTCCCCGAGAGCCCGAGTATGCTTCGGTTAATACCGTAGAGTCGGTAAATCCCTTTATGGCTCCCGACGATGAGGAGCGCCAGGTGGACCTCCACGAGAGCCCGGGGTACGCTTCGGTTAACACCGTAGAGTTGGTAAATCACTTTTTGGCTCCCGACGGTGAGGAGCTCTAGGTGGACCTCCCAGGAATCTCGGGGTATGCTTCGGTTAACACCGTAGAGTTGGTAAATCCCTTTGTGGATCTCGACGACGAGGAGTGCCAGGTGGACCTCCCAGAGAGCCCAGGGAACGCTTCGGTTAACACCGTAGAGTTGGTAAATCCCTTTGTGGATCCCGACGGTGAGGAGCACCAGGTGGACCTCCCAGGAAGGCCGGGGTACGCTTCGGTTAACAACGTAGAGTTGGTAAATCCTTTTCTGGCTCCCGACGATGAGGAGCACCAAGTGGACCTCCCCAAGAACCCGGGGTAGGCTTCGGTTAACACCGTAGACTTGGTAAATCCCTTTGTGGCTCCTGACGATGTGGAGCGCCAGGTGGACCTCCCCAATGTCCCCAGTCGTCGCCAACGTCGACGGAGCCGTGGCTACATGAATTGCCGGGGCACGGGAATTGTCACCTCTAGTCAGGTTGTGCACGCTACCGAGACCAGGCAGCTGGCCCGATACAGAGAGCAGCACTCACGGCTCCCTCACCTGGTGACAATAGGTTCGCTTACAACACCGTTTGTGTTGATGGATCGGGCGGAACCACCATGCCCGCGTCGCAACCAGCCCAACCCTGCCACTGGCCGAATACGGCCTTCCGGTCCTAGCACGACAGCCACCTCCTGGGCTTTAGCTAGTGAACAGCGGGACGTGCCTAGTACCAGTCAGCCACCGGTCCCACCAGCAGGGCCCGTCATGCCCCCAATCGCAGAGCGACCTCCTGTAAGCAGAAGCTCGCGTTTGGCGTGAAAGTATGATGTCCTGAAGAATCCGGCCGACATTCCGGCAAGGAATTCCATCCTTGAGGCCCTTTTCCTATCGTCCTAAATGTGTGAGGTGCTTGCTGAGGCTCTAAGGAGCCCCCTCCAATTTGAAACGGAGGTAATGGCCGCAGAAGCCTTCCACACCGAGGTGATTGAGGACGCCGAATGTCAGGCAGTTATCTCATTCTCCGGTGAAGATGAAGACCCTCCCATACAGGGGCACATCTGCCCGATGTACATCACCGTCCAGTTCAATGGCATGGATGTCCGTCACTGTCTTTTCGACATGGGTTCTGGGATTAACTTTATCCCAACTCGGACACTGTGAAAACTAGGGTTTTCTGAGGATGATTTAACTCCCTCCGACCTCAGAATCCAGGGGTATGACACGACCGAGAAAACTCCACTCGGCATGATTTGTCTGAAGACCCAGTTCGTCGGCTTAATTTCCAATACTGATTTCATGGATGTATCTCAAAACACTGCCTAAAACGCATTTATGGGCAGGTCATGGCTCTATCTTCACGCAGTGGTTCCCTCATCATACCATCAGTGCCTCAAATACTCCCTCAAGGGTCGAGTGGGTGTGATCCAAGGAGATGCGTCTCTGTTTGCCTCTTGTGAAGCTCGTTACCTGGATGCTGACTATTACAAGGGCAAGGACAAGAAAATCCTGGTAGGTGAGGTTGAGCCCGCTACTGTCGCGAGTGATCCCTGGGCAGGTTTGGATGACGCATATGTCTTCCCAATCCATCGGTTGGAGGCCACGACTCTCGATATGGGAGAGTGCTTTGTTGTCTCAGGTACCAGAGGAAGGCATATTTCCAGGTCTAAGTGACGGTGGGAAATCACCACGTACACTTACACCAACCAGGCTCAGGTGATCCCCGAGCCTCCTACCCCTATACGATATCGGGACGTTCAATTCATGGAAACAGTAGTACGTCATACGTGTCTGTTTCACCAAGCCAGGATTGACCGGCTCAAGCCAACGCATCACCACTAATTTGATGTCGTAAAGCGTGGCCCCTTGGACTGAAGGCCGTATGGGATTGGATCAACCGCCTTTGTTTCCATGGTCTCCGCGGTGCATGAGTCTCCCGTCGTGACGACCTCTGCCGCCCAAGCCGGTGCCAGCTCCCCATCAGGGTCGAGCAGCCCCAAAACGGCTCCCCCCGTGGATGATCCTTCCACTAGTGGAGAAGAAGACATGGAAGATTCTCCTCCTGCCTTTGAGGAGGGCGTCTCCACCACGGTCGACGAGCTAGTATAGGTAAACCTCGGTAGTGAGGCAGACCCAAGACCCACCTTGGTCAGCGCCGCTATGCCTCCCGAGGAATGGAAATAGTACATAGACTTCCTCAGACCGCATCGTGATGTGTTTTCCAGGAGTTATGACGAGATGCTGGGATTAGATCCCCAGGTATCCGTCCACCGCCTTGGCCTCCCAGCAAACCATCACGGGTTCAAGCAGCCTCCCAGAAAAATGAACCCCTATCATGGTGCCATGGTTGAGGCCGCAGTTGATAAGCTCATTAAGGCCAACTTCGTCAAGGAAGTCTAGTACCCCAGGTGGCTAGCCAACATTGTGCCCGTCAGGAAGAAGAAGGGGCAGATCAGGGTCTTCATCGACTTTCGCGATCTTAATCGCCACTGTCTGAAAGATGACTTTCCCCTTCCCGTGACAGAGCTATTGATCAATGCAACGGCCGGGTTCCAATCCATCTCCTTCATGGATGGATACTCCGGGTACAACCAGATCTGGATGGCCCCCGAGGATGAAGAGTTCACTGCCTTCAGGGCCCCCCAGGGTACCTTCTGCTATCGGGTTATGCCCTTCGGCCTGAAGAACGCGGGTGCCACCTATCAACGGCTTATGCACCGCATATTCAAGCCGATCATTGGGACACTGGTGGAGTGCTACGTAGATGACCTGGTGGATAAATCTTGTAAGCATCAGGACCATCTCAAAGTCTTTGAGAAAGTGTTCAGTTTGCTTCGTTCTCACCACTTGAAGATCAAACTGTTGAAGTGTGATTCAGGGTCACCTCCGGAAAGTTTCTTTGCTTCATCATTAGGTATCGAGATCGACCCCGAGAAGATCAAGGCCATCAATCAGATGCCTCCCCCGAATAATATTCGGGAGCTTCGAGGCCTCCAAGGCCACTTAGCCTATATATGCTGATTCATTGCGAATCTGGCCGGAAAGTGTATGCCCTTTTCTCGACTCATGAAAAAAGGCACCACATATGGGTGGGATGAAGAGTGTCAGGCCGCTTTGAGGAAATCAACCAGTATCTGCTTCAACCTCTAGCCCTGATGCCACTCGTTCCCGAAAAGCTGGTGGTCTTTTACGTGACCGCCCTGGAGTGATCCCTCGATGCCCTTCTTGCCCAAAAGAACAACGAGGGAACATAAAATATCCTCCACTACCTCAGTCGCATGCTCCTCGACGTGGAAATTAGAAATTCTCCCATCGAGAAGAGCTGACTGGCACTCGTATTCGCCGTACAGAAATTGCGGCACTACTTGCAGCACAATGAGGTGTAGCTGGTCTCTCGGGTAGACCCGTTGAAATACATCCTGAGCCGGCCTATGTTGACTGGATGATTGGAATGATGGGTGGTGATCCTCCAGCAGTTCGACATTAGGTTCGTACCTCAGAAGGCCGTCAAAGGACAGGTTTTGGTAGACTTCTTAGCTGCCCACCCAACCTCTGCAGACCATCCACTAGATTTGGGATTTCCTGATGAGGCAATCCTCTCAGTCGATCACGCCACCCCATGATGGAAGATGCACTATGATGGCGCCTCCCGAAGCCCTACCGGTAGAAGGCTCAATGATCCTAGGCTTAACAGAGTTGTCCTGGGTATCGTCTTCATCACCCCGGAGCAAGTCGTTCTTCTATATTATTTCTTGTTGTCAGAAGGCTGCACCAACAATGAGGAAGAATATCATGCCTTCATCACTGGCCTCGAGTTGGCTCTAGAGGTTAACATACCCCACCTGTATGTAAAAGGGGACCCTGAGCTACTCATCAAGCAGGTTGACGATGACTATGCTGTCAGTAAGCCAGAACTCATGCCATTAATGGAGTGCACCCTCCATCTAATGGCTAAGTTTCCATCCCGACCAGATGTCGTTCACATTCCCCGGTCACAGAACAGTCGAGCAGATGCTTTGGACAGCCTGGTCGCATCACTCGCGGAGCCCAAACAGGATGACCTAATCATCCACGCGGCGCACCGAAGAGTCATTTCTCCTGTTATCCCGGAGGGCGATCGTGGCTCGCGAGTGAACCATCTCACCGCTGGTGCCCCCGCGTCAGGACCCCCCCGGGGCTTCGGGCGTGGTGATCCAGATGGTTCCAGACTGGAGGAAACCCTTGGTTGAATATCTTCGGCACGAAAAATCTTCCGATGGACCAAGCAGAGTGGGAACGAATCTGGCGTCGCGCGCCGCAGTTCACCCTTCAGAGCGGTCCCAGTCGTGAGCAGCTCCTTTACAGGCGTGATTTTGATGGTGTTCTCCTCTGTTGTCTTCAAGGAGTGGAGATCCCATAGGTCATGCAGGAAGTGCACGCTGGTTCCTGTGGCGCCCACCAGGCCGGGTCGAAGTTGTCCCACCAGATTCAGAGGCTCAGATACTTCTGGCCCTCCATGATCCACGACTGCATCGAGTACACCAAGAGGTGTCATGCGTGCCAAGTTCATGCTAACTTTGTGCATCGGCCACCGGAGACTCTCCATACTACTACGTATTCTTGGCCCTTTGCAGTCTGGGGGTTGTAAGTTGTAGGGCCTTACCCGGCGGTGACGGCCCGCTAGTGCCGGTTCATCTTAACCGCCACATATTTCTTCTCAAAGTGGGCAGAGGCAGCCCCGCTCAGAGAAGTCAAGGCTGGTTCTATCACCGAATTCGTGAGCTCCAATATCATTCACCGGTTTGGAATACCTCACGCTATCCTCAAGGATAACGGAACCAACTTCTGAGCGGCCGAGCTGAAGAGATTGTACGCCAAGTACAACATTCGCTCTAACCACACCTCCCGCTATCATGCGCAGGCGAATGGAAAGATTGAGGCATTTAACAAAACCCTCTCTAACATTCTGCAAAAAATGGTTGGTCAGAACAAGAAAAGTTGGCTAGACAAGCTCCCCAACGCCCTCTGGGCTTATAGGACGGCGACTCACAATTCCACCCAGGTGACTCTGTATTCCTTGGTATACAGAGCTGAGGCAATCCTTCACATCGAGGTCCAGCTGCCCTCATTGCGCACGGCGGTCTACGACCAGCAAGCACCAGAAAGAGTTTCCGAGATCCATCTAGCCGAATTGGAAGCGCTGGATGGAACTAGGCTTCGCGCTTTACATAACTTGGAAAGGCATCAGAGCAGGATGGCTCGAGCTTTCGATATGAAGGATCGCCTCCACTCCTTCCTGCAAGGTGACTTGGTGCTGGCTCTTAGAGCACCAATGATTCCCGACAGGAAACCACCCAAGTTGGAGCCCAAGTGGGAGGGGCCTTTTATTGTCCACATGGTATATCCCAATGGCATGTATTCCATGGTGACTATGGATGTTGAGCGTATCACTCCTCCCACAAACGCCAGGTTCCTCAAGAAGTACTTTGTCTAACCAATATGGTCCTGCATGACCTTAAACAATATAGTCCCGCACGACCCTAACTGCACTTTGGTCCGAGTTCTAAGACCTAAAACTAAGATCCTCTTGGTCCGAGCTCTAAGACCTAAAACTAAGATCCATATTTCATCCAACATGACGTTAAACTGTATTTCCAGAACTACCTCTAGCTTGATTCCCATCTTAATGGGATACGTAGGAACACCCAGACCTTTCATCTTTGGGTCCAGCTTGAGTTCTGATGTCGCTTCTATTTCGCCTTTGGGACCTTGACCACAGGATCGTGTGGCGTGGTGTGAGATTATGTCCCCATTCACGTCGGGTTTGCAATAGTTGTGCCACGTGCACCCTGTCCTTAGGATTTAGCCCTCCTCTGTCCAATGGAATTTAAAGACGCTTTCAAGAACTACATGTGGCTTGATTCCCATCCTTATGGGATACGTAGGACCGCCTGAACACCTAGATGTCAGGGCCAACCCCATCTCTTAGAAGATCCCACGATCTCCCGGTTCCCAGGGTGTTTGGAATTATGCCCCCTCTTTTTCCCGGGGATCCGCCATCTTTTGGCCATTCTCGGACTGAGCCCTCTGACCCATTCCAGTGGTCTGGTGATGTGCTCAAGGCACTCTCGTATAGAACAAGGAGTGCCGGATTCGACTTAGGTAAGTTCCATCCACTTTCCAAGCTCAGTGTTCCCCTTCATTCGGGCCCCCGTCATCCTTCACACCCGGAGGGACCCCCAAGAACAGTCTGGATACAATGCCCAAGGGCTCTCCTACGTTCATGGGACAACGCACCTGAGGGTTTCAGACAAAAAATTGATACGAATCCCGCGTTGCGAACATGGTCAGCGGTTGATGCTCATTTGTTTGCCCCCATGGCTAACACGACAGGATGCTGCATTGCAAACATGGTCAGCAGTAATCCTCAGTCGTCACGCCGGATTCCCCGGGCCATGAATGTTGGTGGCATGGTTCATGTCATGTTCCGCCCCACTGTGTCAAGGTGGAATATCGACACTCCTTGTACTAACACTCAATACACCCCCGCACATCATACAGATCGAGCTGCGTAACAGTGTCTCTCGGGGCTCCCGCAATCTGAGCGCTAGAGTGTGTGCTTGGGTCTCTTCTTTACGGGTTGCGTGCAGCTTGACCCTCATCCCCATGGGGAACGAGGAGTCACCCATACATTGCGTTTTGGGCCCAGCATATCTGGTAGCTAGAATCTCCTGCCCCTCCCTGATTGTTGAACCCTCGTAGGCCCCTTTGGCCCGAGGCTCTTCTCTCGGATGGTCCAAACCATATGACCTTAAACAGTGTGTTGGTCCAAACCATAGGACCTTAAACTCTGTGTCGGTCCAAACCATACGACCTTAAACTGTGTTGTTGGTCCAAACCTTAGGACCTTAAACTGTGTTTTCGGTCCATACCATATGACATTAAACTGTGTGTGGGTCCAAACCATAGACCTTAAACTGTGTGTCGGTCCAAACCATACGACCAAAACCTGTGATGTTGGTCCAAACCATACGACCTTAAACTGTGTGTCGGTCCAAAACATACGACCTTAAACTATGTTGTTGGTCCAAATCTTAGGACCTTAAACTGGGTTGTCGGTCCAAACCATACGACCTTAAACTGTTGTCGGTCCAAACCATACGACCTTACACTATGTTGTGGGTCCAAACCATATGACCATAAACTGTGTGTCGGTCCAAACCATATGACCTTAAACTGTGTTGTCAATCCAAACCTTATGTCCTTAAACTATGTTGTCGGTCCAAACCATACGTCCTTAAACTGTGTGTTGGTCCAAACCATATGACCTTAAACTGTGTGTCGGTTCAAACCATAGGACCTTAAACTGTGTGTCGGTCCAAACCATACGACCTTAAACTGTGTTGTTGGTCCAAACCTTATGACCTTAAACTGTGTTGTCGGTCCAAACCATACGACCTTAAACTGTGTTTTGGTCCAAACCTTATGACCATAAACTGTGTGTGTTGATCCAAACCATACGTATGGCTTGATTCTCATCCTTATGAGATACGTAGGAGCACCTGGGGAACTTCCCCGCGGGTCCATCCTACCTTCGTGTTCGGTCACTTGACTCGAGCATTTCCCCGGAGAGCACATGGTAAGTAGGGCTTAGGTCCTCATTTACATTGGGTTTTGTAACTGCCATGCCATGTGTCCATTTCTCCCCTTTCCCACTCATGGTATGTGCTCTAAGACCTAAAACTAAGATCTTCTCGGTTCGAGCTCTAAGACCTAAAACCAAGATCCTCTCGGTCTGAGCTCTAAGACCTAAAACTAAGATCCTCACGGTCCGAGCTCTAAGACCTAAAACTAAGATCCTCTTGGTCGGAGCTCTAAGAATTAAAACAAAGATCCATATCTCATCCCGCATGATGTTAAACTGTATTTTGTCCAACATGACGTTAAACTGTATTCTGTCCCGCATGACGTTAAACTGTATTCTGTCCCTCATGATTTTAAACTGTATTCTGTCCAACATGACGTTAAACTGTATTTCATCCAACATGACGTTAAACTATGTTTCAAGAACTACGTGTGGCTTGATTCTCATCCTAATGAGATACTTAGGACCTCCCATACATTTCGTCTTGGGTCCAGCCCCAAGGATTACTGATCCCCTTCCTTCCTTATTATCGGCCCCTCAGCCCGAATTCATGGGAAGTGGTGTAATCGGGATATCTACCCTGAGCAGGTTCGGGATGCCCCATAGTAATAATGGGAAGCGGCAGTTCTCTCACCAAAGAGGTCCTTCCTGGAAATTGGGATGACCTGTGATTAAGTTGGTACGTCCGCTTAATGTTCCTTCGCCATGGTGGCGCAATTTTGGGAGTATTGGACTCTGTTCGAACAAACCACCACTCCACCTTCCACGCCTTGCGTCCCCCCTTATTTGGATCCTCATTTCCTTTCATGTTTGACAGGACCCCCTAACAGTATGGATGCTCGACCTATGGTTTGCCTACTATCCTGGGCCAACGTTCCGGAGGACTGGTCATGTTTGATGGGACCCCCTAAAAGTATAGATGCTCGACCTATGGTCCGCCTACAGTCCTGGGCCAACGTTCCGAAGGACTGGTCATGTTTTATGGGACCACCTAACAGTATGGATGCTTGACCTATGGTTAGCCTACTGTCATGGGCCAACATTCATGAGTACTGGTAATGTTTGACGGGACCCCCTAATAGTATGGATGACAGACCTATGGTCCGCCTATTGTCCTAGACCAAAGTTCTGGAAAACTGATCGACGATATTTGAGTTAGGCACCGTGTTGCGAACATGGTCAACGGTCATCCCTCATTTATTTCCCCCCCATTCTAGGCCAACATGATATGGATGCTGTGTTTCTGCCACGGTTGAAAGTTATCCTCCATGATTGCACCCCGTTGGGTTCCGAATTTGGGCAGCGTGATTCACCCTTCATCTCCATCCCCCTATGTTCGGATGGATTTCAATGCCCCCTGGAATTGCCCCGCTTGTGTGTTAGAGCACATTGAGAAGTCGACACATCAATCGGCCTGGGGTCTCCTCAGAAGCCCATGCCCAATTTTGGATGCCTGAAGCTTTGTCAACGCCCCATAGTTGAACGAAATGATGGTACGAGCATCTTCTACTTCTTGCATTGGGCATGACCCATAGGAGCCTAGGGATTAGTTTTTATTCGTTTCGAAACCACAGTTGAGAGCATTAAACCAAGAGTACAAATGAGTGGATTTGGACATATATTGGATTGAGACGATGAGCAGTACAAGCATAAAGTTCATGATATGGAAAAAAAAGTCCTTAGGGATCATGGTGCTGAAGCAATCTTTCCAGCGCTGCTACCCTCTAGATGGTAGCCTCCAGGACCACTTCTCACTCTTTGAATACTCTCACCTCATCAGAAACCATAGAGCGCAGCTCGCTAGCCCTAGCTAGTGCCTGCGCCCGCTCGATTTGAATTATGGTCATCTGATGACTTGCCTCCACCAGTTGTTCCTACGCATCAGCCAGCTGGGTCGTCAGTTGCTCCATGAGCTCAGAGCATGTTGCGATGAAGGCCTCCTTATCTGCCGCCTGCCCTTCGAGGTGTCGGACTTCCTGCTCCGCCCTCAGCAGCGCTTGAGCGCTCGCTGATCCTTCCCGGCACTGGGAAATGTCAGTGCACCGGCTGCTCTCGCGTATCTTCTCGACCATGTAATCACGGACCATCAGATGAAGACGCTGAGCGTCAGCCCCTCCGGTGCATTGGAAGCATAGCCAGGTCTGAAGTGATCCCATCTGCCTCAGCCAATCCTATTGGGGCTACCTGAGGAAGCTCTGGATACACTTCCACCCTTTGTGTTGTGTCATCCGGCTCTCCTCAGCTGCCTCTGAGTCTGAGTCATCTATCTCCTCAGGGCCATTGGGTCGGTATATGGGGAAGGCCGCCAGTAGATCACCACCAGGATCCGCCCCAGGGATCTCTTCGTGAGGAATAGAATCCTCGACGTCCGGGAGACCTTCTTCTCTCTCCCCAGTAGCAATGATGCCTCCACCAGCTTCCGACCTCGTTTCAGGAACATCGTCGCTGGTGTCTGCCACCCCCTGTTCATCAATTGTCGGGGCCGACTCAGTGCCGAGAGCATGTTCCGAGCGAGGTGGTATGTCTGCCGCTAGTCCACTCGCGGATGGCCCGGGCTCCGAAGCCTGACGTGCCTCTAGTGTTGAGATCAATGCGCAAGGCATACACTGTTCAGATGGGATCTTTTGACACCAAGCTCCAGTAGTGATGTGTGAGACTTAAAGGAATCCAGAGCATCGGTCCCCAGTGTTTCGGCCGCTGTAGGAGCCGCCGTAAGGGGAGACCCCTCCGCGCTTGTTAATTCAATGATGGGTGTCAGATCCCCATCATGTCCCACTGGTTCCTGTTCTCCCTCCTCTGGTGGGTATGCCCGTCCAACGCTCAACTTCTCTTGAGTAGGATGGGTAAGTGAGTTAGAAGTTGTAAATGAGAATGGATGAATGAGGGAAATGAATGAAGACAGAGACAAACCTTGAGAATCTCGGTTATGTCGAGATCAGAGTTGGAAATCTTGCCGCTCTCTCGGAGACTCCCTTGGTAGGTCGCCCCTTGCGACCCCTCACCTTCGGGTTCCTCTTCTTTGTCTTCTCCCTTGCCTTCGTCCACTCCGGTTTCCTCCTCCCCCTCCGGCTCCTTGTCACTGTCGCCTTCTCCCGACGGAATTGCTTCCGGATCATGCTCCTGGCCGAGCATCACTTTCACTAGGAACGGTGGCTCTGCACGCCGCCCCCTTTGGTGTGCGTATGCATCCATGGCCGTCAGATAAGCATACCGCCGATGGAATTTTACTCAGTCTGTAATTCGAACGAGCCCGAACTCTGGTTGTTGGATCCCGTTTTGCATTATCTTCTACCAGATGGCTTTGACGCTCAGCGATTTATGTAGGGTCATCTTGGCCGACCATAGTTCCGGGAGAATTGCGTCTTGGGAAGGTTCGAGCAGATATCTTATTTGCTTCCTGGGAAGTTCCCGAGCCGCCTCATGTAACCCCCCTACGGGTAACAAGGATGTGGCAGCACCATGTAATGTTCCCGCTGCCGAAGTCCCGGCCTGCGCAGGCCTCGCTGCCTGATGCGTCCTTGGTTCCCTCCTTCTGACGGCACTGTGCCTTCTTTTCCGTCGCCTGGTTTATGCGCGAGTAACCTTGAGTTGTCGTACGCACTTGCGTAATAGCCCCTCAGGGTACACAATGGTCCAGTGTTCGGCGTATTTGGTTGCTAGTTCGGCATCGATCCCGGTGGGAGGAAGTGTAACGACATCGCCAGAGCCGAAAGTGGTAAACCTCAACCACATATGGAAAAGGATGCATGGATTATTCTCCTACCAGAAAGCCGTGAATACCTTCATCGGCATTCATTGGAGGCACCCAAACTGCCTGGAAAATAGGGATGGCACGTAAGGCTCGCAGATCACCTTCCCGTCGATCTGATCCACGAGCACCCCGCCCCGAATGCTCTGGAAGTATTCCTGCTATTCCAGAGAGCCTCGCTCGTTGTCCACCAGCTGTCCGACTGGGGTGGGGAATGGTCTGAAGTTGAAGATGGCATTGTTACCGATGCGGATCCTCACTCCCTCCTCATTGAGCGTCATCGGAACCACCCCTGCAATGTTTAGGAAGGACGGTCGCAGACCGTTTCCCGGAGGACGGATGACGTTTGGGAATGTATACCCACCGAGATGAGCTGCCACCTAGCCATGGAAGGTCTAGAAGGGACCACATACTCTCCGAGGCAACCCCCCTCGTGAGATGCGCCCCAAGATGGTATGAATATTGGCCAGTATGGGGACGCCCAGGTTGAACCATTTGTGGGCGGCCATGGAGCCCACCATCACCAAAGTTGCTGGATGGATGCCAATCCTCGCGTCCTGCACCAGCAGAAGCCACCCACTCAAGAAGGCGGCAAGGAACTCGGCATACCGGACGTTTAGGTCTCGGGCCTCAATGTCGCAGTAGCCCCATGATTGGTATTGCCCCGCCTCCAGGGTCTTCCAGTATGACCCGTCTGTGCCACTCTGAGCCGCGGTTGGGCACCGTTTGCCCCATCCCAGAATCTTAACGGCCGGATCCTTCTCAAGGAACAGGCTGAACCAGCCCTTGTAGGTGATGTCCTTCAGGATGTCCTTGACCCCCAGCCTCTCTTTGGCCAGCTGCAGCAGGTGCCACGTCGGCATAGGCGTTCGCGACCTGTCTCCCCAGCTGTTCTTTGTAGGAACAAACTCGTCGTATTGGTAACCATCCAGTGGGATACCTCCAATGCAGTGAATGTCCCAGAGACTGATGTCGACTTCCCCATTATAAAGGTGGAACATGTTGGTGTCAGGAGACCACCGGGTGAAAAGCTCTGGTCCGAGTTCAGGCTCGCGGTGGAAGTGGAACTGTGATGTCCATACCGCCTCGAACAGGCCGATATACCGCATTTCGTCCCCGAACTAGTCACAGGTATGACGAACCCAGAACGCCCAGGCCCATTCGCTGGTGAAGTTTCCCCAGGACCACATGTCCCAATCCTTCAGCCATCCCTTCGTGTCATCCGTGATGCTTTGACGGAACGTGCTGGCGTAGAGGGCTGGAGAATCCTATTCCACATGCTCGTCCCTGGTAATGGTCCTAGTACTCGGGTTTAGGACATAATTGTCCATATTTCTAGTTTCCCTGGCAGGATGGCCGTTGTTGGTGATGTTGTAAGGAGGAAGTTCGTCCTCCTGAGTCACCCAAGAATGCGGCGTGTACTCCTCGAAGCCCGGCAGTGGCACCTCCACCAGGATGCCAAAATTCCAGAGCGGGAGGTTATCCGACAAGGGATATGTCTTCTAAGCCGGATTCAGCAGGTTTAACAAGTTCAGATTGATAGAGACAATCACCTTGGCACCATAAACCTCCTCGTTTTCCGCCATTTCAATCCTACGGGCAACGGCTTCCCCCACATCAACTCGGTTTGCAGCCATCTCGAATCTTTCGGTAGTTGGAAGAAATCATGATGCAGGGCGTGGAATCAGAGAGTTCTGCGTGAAATATGAATGAGATGCACGAAATCCTAGAGATGAGCGCGCAATCGGCACGTGAAGCGCGTAAAAGCCCAAAAAGGCGCGAAAGAACGGCCAAATTTCGGATGGAATTCCGCGCTGCCAGAGCGTTATTACGCGCAGCCACGAAGGCAATTTCGCGCATGAGAGCGATGAGATTATCGCACAGAAAAAGCGGAAGTACAGATTTGGGACCCAGCGCCCCTTTTTATAGGCGAGGGCAGGGTTTCGCGCCGTGCAGAAAGAGGATTCTGTGCGCGTCCGTAGGTTTCGCGCACCCCATCGGAATTTTGCGCGCAACTTGACAAGGGGACTTAGCATTTCGGCGTTTCCCTTGGAATCTGATCATTGCGACCTCTCGCTGATCCAATTCCAGGGGGGCATTTGTTGACGCCGAAAAATGACCGTAACTCTCGTAGAATGTTTTGAAATGATGAAGCGAAGTCATATTCGGAATCAGGGGCCCGATCCGGAGGCCCGGGATGTGGTGCGCGAAATAAAGGAGGATCCGTGCGAAAAATTGTTCTGCGCGTGTAGAATCACCGGGTTTTGCGGAATTGAGCCGATGAGACGCGCAATATTTGCACGCCCTGGTTCTTCATGGCGCGTTTTTTGCGCGCCGGCTACGCTCGGCGCGATGAATTTCCCGCACCGCCTGGATTTCGCGCCGGAGGTCGCCTATAAATAGAAGGTGACCCCGAACGGTTTGGGGGTTGACGAATCGGAAGTGACTCCCATGTGCGCTATTCATCTCCCCCCGCGCGCAAGATGACTTCCAGGTAAAACCCGCATTTCGTGCAACCTTGCCCCGGAGTTCGCCTTTGCGCGCAATTCTACCAGCTTCAGTGAATTTTCCCCCTCCCCAGGGTTCCAGCCTTGCGCGCAATCCGTGTCTCGTGCGCGCAATACCCTGTCATGCGCGCAAAACCCTGCACATAGTTCCCTCTCCACGCACAATTCCATTGCTCCAACTGTGCATCGCCCCGGTGTTTTGCGCGCAAACCTCCCCTTTTGCACGCAAAGCCCGAGACCCTCACCTTTACGCCCCTTGGATGCCCCCTGCACTTGCACCTGATGTCTCCCCTACCGAGTATGCGCGCCATGCGTTGTTTTCCTGTACGGCCTTCTAGGCTTGTGCGAAGTAACCTCATGGTCCATTGGGTCATGTTTTATGTTGCGTTTCTTTGCCTTATGCTTCTCTGCATAGGCACGCTAACGACTTTTTCTTCTTCGCATAGCCACGCTAACGTGGACCCCTCGGTGGTTCCCCCTGCAGCCCCCTTTGCTATGGCCTTGCCGATGCCTTCCCTCCCATAAGGTGTAGAGGTAGTTGGGCATGTAAGCCTTAGGGGTGTGGAGAAAACCCACCTCATCCAAGTTGCAGGACCTTAAACTGCTAAGCACCTCATCTTTAACACAAGACGTTAAACTATGGTCTGACCCCATGCTTCCCACGCAGGGTCCCCCCATCTCGGACATTTTTTACGCCCACTCGTCTCCACGGTAATGGAATCTTCCTCCCATGGAATGAGATCCTCCTTGTCGGAGGGGCGTTTGTCTGCGGGGGAAGGGCCGCCTCAGAGCGTAAGCCCCTAGACTTTCTTACGGATGACTGCACCCATGCATCTCCGTACTTCCCCCCTGCCAAGGCCAGTGGAGTCCTTTTCCCACTACGCTTTGTTGCACCACGGGCCTCCACCCTAGAGTAAGCCCCGACTCCAAGGGCCGCTAACCACGCATAAGCCCCTATTTCCTCTTTGGGCTGCTCAACGCGTAAGCCCTATTCCGCTTCTCACTGATGCACCCTTCGCGACGTGATCGTCTGGTCCCTACTGCTTCTTGTTTCTCACACCGAGCATGACTCACGTGGGCTTAGTGTGTGCATCGACCATGACATCCCCCTATGGGCCTCCCCAGAGCGTAAGCCCTATCCCAGCGAACTACGTGGACTTTGATCCATGCTAACGCATGGTACGTAGGAAGCCTCAACGAGGTTCAAGCCCACCACCCGGTCGTCCTGACCTCTCCATGTTGGTTCTCTGACCACCTTGGGCCGCCACAGAGCGTAAGCCCCAAACCCCTCGTCCCGCAAGACGTTAAACTATATCTCGTCCCGCATGACGTTAAACTGTATCTCGTCCCTCATGACGTTAAACTGTATCTCGTCCCGCATGACATTAAACTGTATTCACCCTCTTGGGTCGTCTCAGAACGTAAGCCCCATGTCTCACTCCACCATCCATCCTGATCCTTACCCGGGCCACCACATCCTGGTGAGATCATTCCACCCCATCCCACTCCATGACATCCGAAAAACCGCCCACGTGCTGGCCCCAACATCGATGTTCCCCCCTAGGGGTCCTTCAACCCGATCCGTCTCCGCAAGACGTTAAACTCGCGACATACCCCGTGTTAAACATGGGAAGCTGAGGAAAACCTCAGATGGTACACATTCCCCACGTTCGATGTGGGATGCCTCGGGCTTCCGCGCCCTCAAGAAGCCCTGTGATGAGGGACCAAAGACATACATGCCGACGATTCCCCAACATGACCATTCTCCTCACCGATGGTTGCTACCCCGACAAGAACCCTTGGAGTGTCTTGACGAAAGCAGCGTAATTAATTGGCGTCCATGTAGATATGGAACCAGGAATGAGCTTCACAAACCCGAATTAAATCTATGAGGGAGACCCGGACTAGGTAATGAGCTCTGAGGAGGAATCCACTGAAGGAAGAACCTGCATCCCATCATCCCGGTTTCGATCAAGGAGCAGACGTCCCTGAACAAAGAACGGATGTCGCCCGCCTTTGTAAAGCGGGAATGCAGGGTAACAAGCAGCGCGTCCTCCCCACAGACGGATGCGCGCGCCCTGGCGAAAGAATCGGAGCAACAACATTATACATGAGCTTAATGGGAGAATTAAAACTATTTATTAGGAATAAAACTTCTCAAAGGAAGGATGGAATTTTTCATAATCAATATAAGTAAACTGAAGAGCTGGTTAAAAGGTTTGGTGTTGATTTATCCATATCTAGGGATAATCCTATGGGTACTAATTGTAAATTAGAAATTGATGCATCTTGTAAATATATTGATATTAATATTTATAGTTATATGATAGAAATATTCATATATTTAACTTTATCTAGACCTAATATCATGTTTAGTGTTTTTTATGTGCTATATTTCAATATGTTCTTAGGGAAAGTAATATTAAATCTATAATAGAAATAATTTGATATGTTCAAGGAACTGTTGTTTCTGGTTTTTTATCCCAAATAAAACTTTTCTTATTTAACATCATATTATAACTCTAATTTTGGAGAAAATATAATTGACTAAAAAAGCACACCAGGCATGATTCAATTTATGAAAAAACGTTTAATTCACTTGTCATCTAAAAAAATATATGTATCAATATTATATGATGAAGCTGATTGTATATCTAATTATAGTAGTTGTTCTCAAATTTATGGGATGAAGAAAACGTTATGTGATTTGGGTGTTTGACATGATAATATCCTTATTTATTGTGAAAATAATTACATAATTTATTTTTCTAAAAACCCCTTACATCATTCTGGTAAAAAATATATTGATCTTAAGCTCAATTCTATTAGAGATTATTTGACTAAGGGTGAAATTTTTTTAGAATTTATATCTCATGAAAATTAGCTATCATATAATTTTTACAATGCCTTTAGACTATACTCAGTATGAAAAAATTAAAAATGATCTTCGTATGTAATAATTTTATCTTTTTTGCTAAAATTGTTTAGGGGTTGTTTTTTTTATTTAATCTTTTTTGTTTATTTAAAAAAATGGGGGGAAATGAATTGGTTTTAAATGTTTTAAAAATTGGTTTTTAATGTTTTGAATGTAATTATTTTTAAATAAAAATAAGTGGATAGAGTTTTTCATAATTTTTTTTATTTTTATTTATTACATATGAATATTTTTTTAAACATTTATGATTTAATTGGATTACATGTAATTTTTATACGTTTATATATTTTAATTATAAAATTAGAAGTAGATATTGTAATTTAATAATACATACTTCATATGAAATATAAAATTTATTTGTACATTTTAATAAACTATTATCACTTCTAATTCTTTGTCTAGAATGATCTCATTTAATCATAATCATCACATTATTTTTAGTCTCAAATACTATTTTTTAGTATAAATTGCTTTATAATTTTCCTGTGTATTTTGATGATATCTCAATCTATTATGTTTCACATTTTTTAATCTTATAACAATTGATAAATAAGAGATTTATCAAAAATTCATTATTTTTTGAGGAAGTCTAAAAATGCATTTATATTAATATAAAAATATATCAAATTTGTGGTTGTAGTTTTAGAAACTCTATAGTCTACAGTTTTGAAAAGTTAATGTATTTAATCTACCACATGGTCTACATATGTAATATTATAATTAAACATAATTTTATATAAATTAATAATGTTTACCGGGACTTCATTAGAGTACATAAAAGACTTAAAAGGTAATTGAAATTTTCATTAAATTATTTGATGTTTTTCAATGCCATTTCCTAGCTACAATTACTCTAGAATATTGCTGCTTCTATTTTATGATGATATCAGGTGATCTAGAAGTTAGATTTATTTTATTTTTGGTTATTAGAAAAAATAATAATATTTTCCCAAAAGAAGTCTTATTTTCTAAATGCTTAATATAAGAATATATCCTTTAAAAATTATTTGAAAATTGTTAAAGTATGTTGTCCAATTTATTCTTAATTTTTGGTTTGAGAACCGTACTTTTACAATAATGCAAAGTATGGTTTGACAACTGCACTTTTAGAATTTTCAAATTTAGGGTTCAGAAAACATACTTTCAAAAAACCACAATGTATGGTTCGACGACCCTAATTTCAAAAACGTGAAATGTAGGGTTCAACAACCCTACGTTTAGAATAGTAAAACCTATAGTTCATTAACACTACCTTCAAAACACTACAATTTATGGTATAAATACCAAACATTTATAATAATGAAAATTATGGTTCGACTAACCTACTTTTTTAATAAACTCTATGCTAATTTTGGAGAACTCTACTTTTTTTGAACACTACATTTGAGAACTGTACCTTCAGTGAACCCTACATTTAGTGAATCCTACTTTCATGTACCCTACATTTATGTACCCTAGGTTCATGTTCCATGATTTTATATACCCTACATTCGGTGAACCCTACTTTTATGTAACCTATAATTTTGTACCCTAATTTTTATACACAACTTTTCTACTTCCACTTTATTCTTTTATGATGAACATTGATCAAACTGCATATATATATAAGGATAATTTCGAGAAGGTTTTATATTGGATAAATTCACATTATATCTATGTATTATGATCGAATATATTTTAATGATTTTGGTGAAATATTTATGTATAAAAATTAATGAATTATTTCAACATCTTTTCCAATAACGATGGAGGATACAATATTATTTCAAATCATATATTTGAATTTACTTTCGGTATGTGCTACTTGTTTTCTACAACTATTTCAACTATGTTTAAAGTGGTTTTAATGGATTTAAAATAGAGTTTTAATATAATTCAATTCTATTAATATTATAGATATATTATTATAATAGTTATTTAAATTATTTTAAAATCATTTATTTAATATTTATCCCACTAGAATAAAGAGGCATTTATAAAGTGATTTTTATAGATATATATATAAGAATTCTCTAGACTCAATTTATTTTTGAATATATGATAGAAGTGGAGCTGATGAAAATAATGAATATATATATATATATATATATATATATATATATATATATCTTGTAGGTTAGGAAAAGAATATATAGCAACACCATGAGATAACATCTTCGACATGCTATGAACTTTTTCAACCTTCTTGATAAGCTAATATTTGTGTGAATCTCTTTTTTCTTTACAAGAATGTTCTCTCATGATTGAAATTACATATTCGTTGAGTACAATTGAATTGAAGATATATACTAATCCAAATTTAAATAACCAGTACCTGTGCTTTATTTGTTTATCATTTATTGTATGGTTTCTGAGTCTGTAACATTATTTCCAATATCTCACACGCACTTTCTATTCATTTATGATTTTACATAGAATAAAATTATTTGTTGTTTTTTTTACCTAATTGTGACCCTATGATCCTAAATTTAGGATATAAGGTTTGTGACTCCCTTTATCTAAAGTCATAACCATTCAGGTTCTAACTCTCAGAGTGTCAAAAGTCAAGTTGTATGGTTTGTGGATCCCCATACAAAACTCGGTGTCATGGTTATCCCTCCAATAGAAAATTATTCTATAATTTTGTTATTATTCCCCAATAAAAATCTTTTTTTCAAAATTTATATCTCTCACTAATCAGATAGACATGAGAGTAGTGTTTTCCCACTTAGGACCTAACTAATATAAAACAAACCTTGTGTTATTTACTTTTTTCCACTACTGATTAACCTTAATAATTAACTTTGATAATTAATTTATTTAATATATTATTTTTTTAATTTTTTTAATCTAGTCAATTCAGCCCTCTATAGACCATCGAATATTACCTTATCCGACCTAACATTTTCCACCATCTTATTCACATGTTCTCTAACATATAGACCCAAACTACTAAGAAATATCAACATCGAGATAGAACCTAAATCAGTTTAATAGTCATATCACACATGTGCTTATTCATTTGTTAAGTGTAATGTGTGGACTACATTTTCACTAAGATGAATATACATGGTCAGAGTACATAACTCAGTATCCCAAAACCAATGTTATCACTAAAGAAATCTATTATTCAAAAATGTTCACGTATAACATGACATATAATTAAATATAAAAAAATAAGAAATCAATCAATGATCACGAAACATAAATTTTTTAGAGGTACACTACTACAAAAATGTGATCTAATAATAAATCATACATTACGAGTATAGGTCTCCAAAATGTAACATCCAAAGCAAATTCACACGATAATTACTAGAGTTATAGAAAATAATTAATTACATATATTCCCATTACGATTTTGGATTAGAGTTTTATTGGATTAGGAAACACATCACATAAAAAATATATACTTCAATTTCATGTACATTCCTTCCACCAAAACAAGAAATTTTAAATGACACACTATCTATATTCAAGGAAAATATTAATAATAACAAAATTACTTTGTTTAGTTTCAAGTCATCCACAAAACCTTTTAAATCATTTAAGAACATTGAATGGGGAAAATTCTTAATTAGGGGTGTAAAAAAAATAAATCTCATTAGGCTATTGAAAACCCTAAAAACGCAATGAAAATACTGTTATTTGAAATAAAAAGAATCAATTTTAAAATAACACTAAAAATTATAATTTTCTAAAATAATAAATAATTTCAATAATTAAACATAATTAATATGAAATAATCACAATGTTATATTTAGAAAACATCATGACTCACAATAAAATCCTTTCATGGAAAACAAAACATTCCCCATTAAATGTTTATAAACATTCCTTCAACCATAAATTCATTTAATTTACTTATAAAATAAAAAAATTTCTATTATAACTCTTAGAAAAAATATAAAAATAATTCATCCATATTGGAACATTGTATTCAAAACTCGTATTCACTTTTATTCATCCATAATGGAGTAAATTATAATAAATTTATTCGAACATCAATTATCTAGAGAATAAATCATTACACAATGTATTTGGGGGCCATGTAACAGGCCCAACCATATTTATCTATAATATATAAGAACCATAACATGAATAAAACATGTTTATATTTAATTTCATTAATTCATAAATGAAAATTTTAAAAAATTAATTATCAACCCATAAAAAAACTCTTATGGTAACCCATGAAAATATGATTCTCTCAAAAAATAGATTAATTAATTCCTTATTAAGAGTAAAATGAAAGAGAAACATAGAATTTTCAAAAAAGTAAATAATTTTATGAGATATAAAATTCATATAGAACATGATAGTGTAAAGTGAAAGACTTAAATACAATTTAACAAATATATTTAAATACAAAACCCATACATTTTTGATAATTTTTGTCTTCAAATTAAATCTTTTATTAAAAAAACTGAGAAAAAAATTTCATTATAAAACCATGAATACATGGATAAGAATTTTAATTAAAAATATAATGTAAATAGATTTTAAACGATATCAGGTATAAATTTTAAAAAATGAAGATAACATAATGAAACAAAACTGAGTTAAAAAATAACCCCTTACAAAGTTTGGTGAATCACTTCATACATCATATACCCTTCTGAATAACAAAATATGATAATTTATTTACATGACTCTATACCCTTTTCATATTCTTATTATTATTATTATTATTATTATTATTAATTTTATTCAATTTCCTGTCATATTTCATTCATTTACTATATTTGTATGTTTTACTAAAAAAAATTTGTGATTGATCAGTTCAAAACATCCAAAACTGATGTGGTATAATGGTTTTAGTCAAATATCACTATAAATGGGTTTAATAATGTCATTATATGTGTAGTTATTTTGTTAAAGTAATTCTAAAATCAATAAATATCAATATTCCATGAAATAGTTACCATTAAAGGAATATTCCTTGAAAATCTTGTTTTTATGGTTAAAAATAACTATGATTGTTTACCTATAATTTCAATATTATGTTGGAAAAATGCGATTTTGGATTAATATTTATTAAATAAAATAAATATTAAATTTTTATTCCGTACAAAAATCTATTTTAAAAATATCCATGGAAGACATAGGTTTATGAAAACATCATCGTTTACTTATGTAGTATAAAACCACCCGGGTGAGTGATATTTTTTGAAAGAGTTTAAAAAAAGGGGAGACCCAATAAATATTTTATTTTCATTAAAAAAATTATATGATGACCAAAATGTTATCTTATTGGTTGTCTTAAATATTATATATGTTATTTATATGATTAGTAAGATAATTTTAATGTAAAACATCACTTTTGAAAAACCATTATTTTAGCATAGTAAATGCTGTTGACAAAGAGTTATGTGAGAGGTAAAAATTATATTTAAAGAAATATGGATAAAAATATGAAAATACCATGTAAATATATTTATTATTTAAAATAAAATAGGCTTCAAAGGAGTTATAATATAAATATTCATAAATAAGAAAGATGAATTGGGCTTAAAAACTCTTACCTTGCTCCTTGAACCACCTCTTTTGGATTGACTCTAATGGATACTGAGAATGTGATTATTTCAAGAATATATACTTATAAACATGGAAATGGAAATATTTATACAGATTTGGATAAACTATTATGTGAAAATATATCTTTATATGTGTTTTGAAAGGGTTTGAATGAGTTCCCTTTTTATTGGAAAAATTCAATCGTGTTTTCACTAATATTAAATTTATAATGGCAATGAATGTAATTTTAAAAATTGAAGTGGTGTAAAAATAAAAAATTTATGATATAATCAACCAATCCAAAGAAAACTCTACTATGGAATATATTTAGTATTTTTGTCAGTTTATAAATTATTATTTAAATTTTAATACCCTTTAATGTAATTTTCACTGTTATTATCATAATTTATTTAATAAATAATCTAGATAAAGATGTAAAATAAATATATTCAATAAAATAATTTATTATATATAATTTATATACCTAAAAAATTTGCGAAACCATTTTTCATCCTAATTTGAATAATTGAATTATTTTTAAAACCATTTATTTTGGCTTTTCTAGTGCTTTCACGAGCACTACATCTATGAAATGTAATAATATTGGATAATTATCCATATATTTAATATAAAAGGTAAATTCTAAAATAAATATAAATTATTTCTCAAAAATATCATCATCTAAAACCTTCAATAAAATTATTTATTCACATTTATATCATGATACCGTTTTTAAGAAAATAAAATTGATTTTTTTACCTTATACAAGTGAATGATAAATATTTAGATAATAATATTTTTATATATATTTAAAATTAAAAAATTTAAATTACAGTAATATATTAGTAATCATATTTATTCTTTAATTCGTTCATGTACTTATCCCCAGTTATATATTATCACAAAGACTCAATTATGAGTCTTCCAATGATGCTCATGCACTACGTCAATATCAATAAACATTTTAATATTTATCTTGAAATATGAGTTAATTTATAGTATTTTAAAAATATTTTATTATTTAGAGTATATTATAATATAATATAAATTCTATATATTTTATAATTTTTTTGTTACAATTTTTTAGGATTATTTCTTAATAGTTAATGGGTTTTTAAAATCTATATATTTTAAGTATTGGCCAAAAATATACATTCCATGAAAAAAAACATAAATATAAAAAATAATATAATTTCAACTTGATGAAATTGAAAATTAAGTTCATTTTGTCAAATTAAATTTCAAATATTTATTAATATAACTTTGAGATAAAACAATAGAGTTCAAATACATGATTTATAGAAATAAAGTATTATTTTTTTAAATGAAAAATCATACTTTGATTCCAGTACTAAATACAATTATATCTATGATTGTCACTATAAATATTAATATTAAAATAAATAATATATAAAATTGATTTATTAGTAAAAATACATGGGGTTTCACTTTCTTCCCCCTATGAAATTATATTCTCAAAATTTTTTCTCGCTAGTAAATATGTGGGAGACATTTTCCTTCATTTATTCTATATATTATCATGATAATTATTATATTTTTGGATTATTCTATTAATAATAACAAATCAGTTAATTTATTTAAAAATACTATTCGCTGTGATCGAGAATCTAGACTGGGTTTTCCAAATAACAAGGATTTTCTTCATGTTTTACCACTATATGGCTCAATATATTAGGTGAAAAAAGTACACATTTATATAAAAAGGAAATGAAAAATGCATTATGCACCTTAGATAATCATTGTGGTTTGAAAAACTAATAATCTAATGGTCCCAGTTTTTCAGGGATGTTATATAGGAAAATTTATTGGGGGCTTAATTTCCCTTTGTTACCAAAACACATCAATCCTTCCATTAAAATATTTAAAGAAAAAAAATGATCTCATAACTCATATAAAATATATTTCATTTAATTATCTAGATAAATTTTTTTCAAATTTTTATATACTCTAAAATTACATTGAATCAATTTTACCTTTTCAAACATCACATTCAGAAATTCAGGATATGAAAACTTCCTTTCCCCAACTTGATCCCGGTGTGTACAGTTTTAAATTAATTTCTATAAAGTGCTTAAAAGGTTTTGACCTATATAATTGAATGAAAAATAATTTTATAGGAAAATTCAACAAAATAAATGTATTTATACTAACTAATATGATAATATATTGAATAGACACAGATAATATCATCTAAATATTAAATTTTATGCTCCAATTTTCTATTGGTTTAATGATGGAAAGTTATATAGAAATATAATTTAGTACCAATTTACTCCTAATGTCCTTTCCTAAAATTTAATGCTAACTATGGACCACATTCATATATTATAGAAATAGGTGCTCCATAAAATCATTAAATCCCTTTATTATTGAGTTTAGAATTTTGATTTAAAGATATATTTTCACAAAATAGAATAAAAATGTGGATTTAGTCAAACTATTAACATTAAATCAAATTTCATTTTTCCTAGAGATTTCTTCATAAATAGTATAGTAAGACCGAAGGATATATGTTCTAATTTCAATTGTATAATTTAAAACATTTAAAGTGTTCATTTTAGTTCTTTTTGTTTAGATTAGTTCTACTGAAAAATGAATCATTTAAAGTTATAATCAACAAAATATTTCCTTATTAATTCCCATATTAAATATCCCAAAACATATCTATACATGTTTACGCTTCCTGGATAAATAAAATATTTAGACATGTGAGTCTCAATAAAGATCCATCTTGAATAAAAAACCTCTTTCTAAATTATATAATATAGTTCTCATCAATAGAAAACTCACATATCATTCATTAATTTAACAATTTAATTCTATATTAAAATACTAGATCTATTTTTTTGAGAAAACATTATTCTTTAAAACAAGAATAACTGTACTTTTATAGGATCTAAAATAAAAGATGTTTTGATATGCATTATTTCCTAAAACATTTCATTAAATAATTAACTAATGGATCATGATCTAAATGTACCATAGTTAATAATGTATTATTATTAGGACCCAAAGCATCCGATAATTTTTTTTCATAACATACATGTTAATTAATTGTCGAGTAATAATACATTATAAATTCTAACCACATCCATTTCATCATGTTCTATACTTTTTGAATGAATATATACTTTAATTCTTTTCAGTTTTTTATATATATTAAATTTATCTGCATGTAAAAAAACATCAAAATTTTTAGAGAAAAAATTACCATGTCAAGCTCATGTTTATTAATTATATATTATTTCTCACAAGGATTCAATTTTCATGTGGTGTAAGAAATTCCTCAATCATTTTGTATCAAAATAAAACCATTAACATTTAATAGAGAATCCCTATAAATAAAAAATTTCTTTAATCATGAAGGAAATATTAATACTATAGAATTAATCAGTACTCTTTTAAAACACCTAAAAAATCGTCCCCTCATTCCTCTTTCCAAATAAATTTATCATCCTTTCATGTTAAATTGGATTATGAGAAATCTCGCTGAAATTGTATTAAAAAAACCATCAATAAAAAAAAAAAATAATCAAAGAAAAATTTGAATCCCTATGATATTGGATGGTATTTTTCATTCTGACACCACATTAGTTTTAGAAATATCCAATGTCATTCTATATTTAGTTATAATATTTTTAAAGAAATAAATTTATTATATCCAAAATTTAAATTTACTAAATTTTATTCATAACTTCTTATTTCCATAGTTTAAAATAATCAATCCTCAAATTTTTATCATGATCCAAATAACTTTTAGAATATACCATAATATCATAAATAAGTAGCTCCAAAAACTTACAAAAATATTCTATGAACAATCTATTCATAAAATACATAACTGCAATAGGTCCACTCGTTATCCCAATGAGAAAAACTAAAAACTCATAATTTTCATACCTCATTTGAAATACATTATTAGAAAAATTAGGATAGATAAAATTTAATTGATGATATATAGACCTATGTATAATAATTTAAAATTAGTAACCTACTTGGAGATGTCACGAACCAACCCGGGTCATCCCTGAACCGGTCACCCGAGCTGGTCCGCGACATGGCCCGAGAGGCGTTACCGTTCCTCCCAGGCTGCCGACAAGCGCCATGGCATCAACAGAGGGTGTGGGAACGATTTCAACCAATATAAATAAATAAAAACAACAGAAATAATACAGAGAAACGCAGGACAAATAAACCAAATAAAGTGACTAAACAAGAATAGAAGAAAAATAAAACTGACCAAACACGACATCCGAACAAACTCGGTGTGACCTCTCGGGTCGCTCTCCGACTCAATGATCAAGCATCGCCCTAGGCGAGCACACTCAATCTATATCCTGCACAAACACTAAAAACATAAAAGAACTATAGGTGTGAGTATTAAAACATAGTAGGCTAGCCCGATATCAATTCCCAATGCACTACCTTTAAAATAAAAGAAACACCATTTCATGTTAGAACTAAAATTTATAAAAGTATGTTTTTCTAAATATTCTACTTAAAAAAAAGTACGAACCATTTCCCTTAACCATTTCCAAATTTGGGTTCAATCATTAGTGTCAATGAAATTTTAGTAAAAGGGAAAGTGATGTTTAAATTTTCAAATTTGTACAAAGAGGATTAAACACTTTCATTTGAAAACCATTTTTATAAACCTAATCAAAAGAAATTTACCACTATCCAAGGAAAACAATACACCAGAATGCACAAAGTAAAACACACAGCAAGGGAAATGTAGGTATACATGTGAGCATCATAATCACTACTACAAGCAACAAAAGTTTAATAGACATGGGTGAACCTAGGAGATCGAGAATAAACCAAAAGACACCAATAAATGAGAAATCATCCTTATCGACATGTCACGATGAAATCAAAACTCACAATACGCTCGACCATCCTCTCTCAGGCAGGTCGAGGGAAATCCCAAAGTAATAAACCAAATATATCCACATACTATGGGCCATTGTTCAGTACCATAACTTACCAGTGCAACAATCATTATTAGAATATTCTCTCAATATGCCAGATTCCCATGTCTCAAGTGTTTGAAAAAGGGGGTGATCCAACTGATGCCAACCGAGCATCCAATTAGATATATCTATATATATAAATCACAACAGGCATCACCCCGAGCCACTCCATGGGACAACCTCTTGCCTTTAACTACTCAAGTACTTGGGAGCCTCTAAGCAGGGCCTCCCAAACAATCAATTTCAACCAAGGAATGAGAGTCATCCTAAGAGGGTTTTTATCAAAACATTTTCATCGCTTTCCATAAAGTGCCAAACAGGTATTAAATACATTTTACAATCACTAATAAAAAAAAGTAAAACTTCTTTATATGACCAAACCCAGTTTAAAACCATTTAAAGAACCCCCAAAATACTACTTCACAGGCTGAAAATATTTTTATAAACCCAACCAAACCAAACAGTTTATTTTTCCAAATAAACATTAAGAGCCAACCAGACAGCATCTCAAAATAACCAAAGTACTTTTTCACGCTTTAAAAGAAACCATTTTTCATTAAACCAGAACTCTATTTTACATTCCGTGAATTATGTTTAAAATCCAAACGGGCATTCTTTCATTATTGGGTGTCCGCTCGTCAAAAAAAATATTTCAAGCGTCGTGTATAAAATAAAAGCCTCTTTTTACACTAAATAATCATTTAAATATTAACTATATTATGTTAAAAATTAATTATCTTATATTATGTCACATTATTTATAATTAATAAAATATTTATTTTGAACAATTAGTGTGCGCAAATAGCACGAAATAACGTAACATAAATTTTAAAAGCAGTGAAAAGGGAACCTACCTCGGATACACGACACGACAATAACGCTCGTTCTAAATCGGGGCGCGACGACAAGGAAACATCAGAGGCAAGGCACGACGACAACGCTCGCTCGAAAATGCCCTGCGCGAATCCTAAAAAGCATAAACCAACCAATAAAAAAACTACCATCAACTAAAACCCATAACCCAACAAGAGTAAGATTACAAAAACAATAAAGAAATTAACAATAATAATAAGAATATGGATAATGATAATAATAATAATAATAATAATATTAATAATAATAATAATAATAATAATAATTTTAATTTTAATTTTAATAATAATAATACCACTAATGAGAATAATAATAATAATAATAATAATAATAATAATAATAACAATTATAATAATAATAATAACAACAATAATAATATGTATAATATTAATAATAATAACAATAATAACATTAATAATAATAATAATAACAATAATGAGAATAATAATAATAATAATAATAATAATAATAATAACAATAATAATAATAATAACAACAAAAGTAAAAATAAAAGTAAAAAAAATAAAACAAACCGTTCAACGGGGAGAAGAGCTGGTTGCAGGGGGAGAAGAAAAGGGTTTCTGAAAACCCTAAAAAAGGAGGGGTAATAAATAATAAAAATAATAATATCAATAAAATAAATCAAATAAATAAATAAAAACAACTAAAATATTATATATATCTATATATAAGTGTATTTATATACTTTTAAACTCCTACTAAGTAAATAATAATGAATCAAATAATAATCATTATAATTCAATAATAAAATAGTTTCTAGTAATTGCATTAATTAACCTCAAATTTAATCATAATAATTAGAATGAAAATTATAATGATAATAATGACAACATGATGATAAAATTTAAAGATAAAAAAGTAGTCATAATAGAAAAATACAATTCTTAACAGAATAAAAAATTTAAAGGATACTCTAATTAATGCGCATTTTAAATACAAAATATTTTATTTCTATTTTCCAAATACAACGAGATGTGCAGCTATTAGGGAGAGTTCGTGCGTTTCCAACTTCACGCTCCGCCCGTGCGCCCGATGACATCGACACTGAAGAGCGCACGTTTTAACATAACCCAAAGAAACAATTCATCCGAGACACACTCAAACCATAGAAAAAAAATTTATTTAAGGCCGAAAATAATTACATAAATCTATACTAACGGGTCGGGGTGTGACAATTCTCCCCACCATAATGCTTTCCACCCCCGGAAAGCCACAACACTATCGAGTCGATCGATCAATACCTAGGGATTCCACACAACATGATCCAACCTCTTATCCCAAGGAGATCACACCGACTTCTAGCAGGACTGAACCTCATTGCTCGAAATAAATCACCAACATAGGGGAGGCCTGAATGGGCTCCCCACCATAAGAACTCAATTATCATTCGATAACGACTTAAGAGATCACCCAAAGAGACGTTGGGCCTCCCCAGCATAAAGAACCAACCTACTAGCGCCCAACCAGAAATCCAACTTAGGCTAGAACCTAGCCTTACTCAAGGAATAAAAATCACATAAAAGACATTTAAACCACTCATTCTCGTCCGAAAGGGATAGGATTTGATCCTAAAAGTCTGCGAAAACCAAAAACTCTTACCCCATGGGCGGGGAAGGAGGGGCCAAGGCTTGAGTCATTGAAACTTGAACAGAAAACTACTCACGACCCATCACTTCATGATAAAGAAAACCCAAATTCGCAACTAATTTACATGGGTTTTCCATGCCAGACCACCAATTGACACCTCGCATCCAAACAAACATACACAATTATCAACATTGTGCGAGGGATAAGTCCATCACGCACTTTATGGCAAGAGGAAAATTACAACGACAAAGAAACCAAAGCAAAAACGCTGAAACTTTCTCACCGCGACGATAGAGGCACGACTTTAACCAGACTCCTTAAAATTCGCCAAGGGTTGCTGACTATGCGCTGGCTTCACTCTGAGAACTTTTAGATGGAGCTCTGATGGATGAAGCATCATCTGCCTCGCAGCCAGGTTCTGATAATCCCAACAAGAAACATACATCTTTTTATTTGACAAAGGAAAGGACCAAATTTTTAAAATTTAAAAATATACCAGCATTTAAAGCCTGAGTTCATCAAAAGACCCATGACATTACCATACATTTCAAACCCAAAACACCATCATTACAACTACAATGATAAAAGATACCTTAAACTGAAAGGAAACTTACACCAGAAACTTTGAACAAAGACCCAAAAAAACATTACTTTTGAGAACTTCCTCTAGGACGATTTCTTGCAACGCCCCAACAAAATCGTCGCAAGTGACCCAGGAGACCACATGCATGGAAGGGCTTCGGAGTGCTTGGGCATGATGACTTCTTGTGACCCCGCTTTCCACACTGATAACACACAATAATATCTCACTCTGAAGACATTGATGAAAGATCCCGAGGCCTCTTGATTCCACGACCTGATCCATCCACTTCTATTTGCTTACACATTTCCTTTCCAGAATCGTAACTACTACTCATAGGGATCTAAGGAGGGAGAACTACTTCGTGCACTCCATCCATCGCAGCTTAGACATGAAAAGATTGTCTTGACACATCGACAAAAGAAGTTAGGTTGGACTCTGACACCTTTGACTGTAGATCAGGGCGGAGACCCACCTTGAAGCATCGAGCCTTCATGGGGTCATTCATGGCATACTCTGAATCATAAGGGACTAGCTCCACAAAGCGATGGAAATATTCTAACACGGATCAGTCGCCCTGCGGCAGACAACACATCTTCATCCCCTTTCTCACCCTTTCTTCCTCAGAGAAATACTGGCAAATGAACAAAGCCTTGATGAACCCCAATGTAATCTCTTTACGGGGCTTGTTCCGAGGCACTGACTTCCACCACATCCACGGTGAACCTTCAAGCATGAAGTTCGCAAACTTGACCTTCAACGACTCAGGAAACTCAATGAGGTCAAAGTCCATTTCAATCTTACGCATCCACTCCTCTTCCACTGATGTTTTTGCTTGACCATAAAAGAGAGGTGGATCCATCTTCCTAAACTCAAGCATAAAATCCTTAGGTTGATCAACCGCACTAGGATCACCCATCGAAGCTTCAAAGGGATAACCGCTGGACATGGAAATGTCAAAAACCCAATCAAGGACAACTCAATGAGTGAAAAAAACCTCAAAATCAAACACTGCATCAGTGATAAGTTCAAATCACAAGAAAGAAAGTTATCATAACATCAAAACTTTTCTATTTGAAAACATATTTAATTTGAAACACACTTAGTGGGTTAAACCCCTGCCATTGGTATTCTTTAGAGCCTCACTCACATGCATGTATCCGTGACACCCTGGGCATCCATCCACCATACCAGAAATCCATCCACATTTCCAACATACAACTATGCATGTGAGAACTCAAAGAAACACCAAGGCCAAAAAAAAGAACTTCATTTTCCAAAAATAATTCATTCATACCACTTCTTTTAAAAAAAATCTGCAAATTAAACTTGTCATTTCAATCAATTTTTTTTCAAAACTAAATTTTCCGATTCAAACCACATTCAGAAATCAAGGGAAACCCAAAACAACTCAAACAAGGGACTAGTGTCTGTGTGTGACTTGACCATATGGTTAATTGTCACACCCCAACCCATTAGTATAGATTTATTTAATTATTTTCGGCCTTAAATAATTTTTTTTCTATGGTTCGAGTGTGTCTCGGATGAATTGTTTCTTTGGGTTATGTTAAAACGTGCGCTCTTCGGTGTCAACGTCGTCAGGCACAGAGGTGAAGCGTGAAGTTGGAAACTCACGACCTCTCCCTAATAGGTGCGCATCCCGTTGTCTTTGGAAAATTGAAATAAAATGTTTTGTATTGAAAATGCGCATTAATTAGAGTGTCCTTTAAATTTTTTTTATTATGTTAAGAATTTTATTTTTATGTTATGAATACTTTTGTTAACTTTAAATTTTAACTTCGTGTTGTCATTATTTTCATTATAATTTTCATTTTAATTATTATGATTAAATTGAGGTTAATTAATGCAATTACTAGAAACTATTTTATTGTTGAATTATAATGATTATTATTTGATTCATTATTATTTATATAGTATGAGTTTAAAAGTATATAAATACACTTATATATAGATATATATAATATTTTAGTTATTTATATTTATTTATTTTATTTATTTTATTGATATTATTATTTTTATTATTTATTACCCCTCCTTTTTTAGGGTTTTCAAAAACCGTTTTCTTCTCCCCCTGCAACGAGTGATGCTCCCCGCTGAACGGTTTGTTTTATTTTTTTTACTTTTTTTTATTTTATTGTTATTATTATTATTTTTATTATTATTATTATTATTATCTTTATTATTACTATTATTATTATTATTCTCATTATTCTTATTATTTTTATTATTTTTATTGTTATAATTGTTATTATTGTTATTATTGTTATTATTGTTAATATTATTATTATACATATTATTATTATTATTGTTATTATTATTATTATTGTCATTATTATTATTATTATTATTCTCATTATTGTTATTATTATTATTATAATTATAATTATAATTATTATTATTATTATTATTATTAATCTTATTATTATTATTATTATCATTATCCATATTCTTATTATTATTCTTAATTTCTTTATTATTATTATTATCTTACTCTTGTTGGGTTATGGGTTTTAGTTTATGGTTGTTTTTTTATTGGTTGGTTTAGGATTTTTAGGATCCGTGGAGGGCATTTTAAAGCGAGCGTTGTCGTTGCTCTTTGCCTATGAAGTTTCCTTGTCATCGCGCCCCAATTAAGAGTGAGCGTTGTTGTCGCGTCGTATATCCTAGGTAGGTTCCCTTTGCATTGCTTTTAAAATTTATGTTACATTATTTCCTGCTATTTGCGCACACTAATAGTTCAAAATAAATATTTTATTAATTCTAAATAATGTGAGATAATATACGATAATTAATTTTTAATATAAGATAATTAATCTTTAAATGATTATTTAGTGTAAAAAGAGCCGTTTATTTTATACAGGATGCTTGAAATATTTTTTTGGATGAGCGGACACCCAATAATGAAAGAATGCCCATTTGGATTTTAAACATAATTTATGTAATGTAAAATAGTGTTCTGGTTTAATGAAAAATGATTTCTTTTGAAGCGTGAACAAGTACTTTGGTATTTTGAGAAGTTTTCTGGTTGGCTCTTAATGTTTATTTGGAAAAATAAAATGTTTTGGTTTGGTTGGGTTTATAAAAATATTTTCAGCCTGTGAAGTAGTATTTTGGGGGTTCTTTAAATGGTTTTAAACAGGGTTTGGTCTTATAAAGAAGTTTTACTTTTTTAGTAGTGATTGTAAAATGTATTTTAATTCCCGTTTGGCACTTTATGAAATGCGATGAAAATGTTTTGATAAAAAACCTCTTAGGAAGACTCTCATGCCTTGGTTGCAATTGATTGTTTGGGAGGCCGCGCTTAGAGTCTCCTGGGTACTTGAGTAGTTAAAGTCAAGAGGTTATGCCATGGAGTGGCTCAGGGTGATGCCTGTTGTGCTTTATATATATAGATATATCTGATTGGATGCTCGGATGGCATCGGTTGCCTCACCCCCTTTTTCAAACACTTGAGACATGGGAATCTGGCATATTGAGAGAATATTCTAAGAATGATTGCCGCACTGGTAGGTTATGGTACTGACCAGCGGCCCATAGTAGGTGGATATATTGGGTTTATTAATATGGGATTTGCCCTCGACCTGCCTGAGAGAGGATGGTCGAGCGTATTGTGCATTTTGATTTCATCGTGACATGTCGATAAGGATGATTTCTCATTTATTGGTGTCTTCTGGTTTATTCTTGATCTCCTAGGTTCACCCAAGTCTATTCAACTTTTGTTGCTTGCAGTAGTGATTATGATGCTCACATGTATACCTACATTTCCCTGGCTGTGTGTTTTACTTTGTGCATTATGGTGTATTGGTTTTCTTGGAAAGTGGTAAATTTCTTTTGTTTAGGTTTATAAATATGGTTTTCAAATGAATGTGTTTAATCCTCTTTGTACAAATTTTAAAATTTAAACATCACTTTCTCTTTTCCTAAAATGTCATTGACACTAATGAATTGAACCCAAATTTGGAAATGGTTAAGGGCAATGGTTCGTACTTTGTTTTTAAGTAGAATATTTAGAAAAACATACTTTTATAAATTGTAGTTCTAACTTGAAATGGTGTTTATTTTATTTTAAAGTTAGTCCATTGGGAATAGATATCGGGCTAGCCTACTGAGTTTTAATACTCACGCCTATAGTTATTTTCTGTTTTTATTGTTTGTGTAGGCTATAGCTTGAGTGCGCTCGCCTAGGGAGACTCTTGATCGTTGAGTCGGAGAGCGACCCGCGAGGTCGCACAGAGTTTGTTCGGACGTCGTGTTTGGTCAGTTTTATTTTTCATCTATTCCTGTTTAGTCACTTTATTTGGTTTATTTGTCCTGCATTGCTCTGTATTATTTCTGGTGTTTTTATTTATTTATATTGGGAGAAATCGTTCCAACAGCCACTGTTGACGCCCTGGCACTTGTCGCCAGCCCGGGAGGATCGGGAACGCCTCTTGGGCCATGTCACAGACCAGCTCGGGTGACCGGTTCAGGGTCGACCCGGGTTGGTTCGTGACAGGAGATGATCAAATAAGTCATCGATATGGTGCAAATTATTTGTTTCATAAATGTAATTTTATTGAGTGCTCTATATTAAATGAAACTCCTAATAGTATTATTAGTTTTATTAAAAAAAAATTGAAGCACCCTAAAGGGGGTTATAGGATGAATGAATCACATATCAATAAATAATTGATTTTTTTTTTCAAACAAATAGTCATAATGGATCCATTTTATACGTGAACTATGAAACCTTATTATCATTAGAAACTAAGTCAATAGTGAATTTGACCTCCAAATTAATAATAACATCTAGAATCTCATCAAGAAATACATCCAAATATTCAATTATTGTTGGAATATAATTAAGTTAGATAATTCACTTAATTTCAAAAATATTGGAAATACAACATTAACCAAAATATTTTCTTAATTTCTCATCTTATTGACATGTTATCACTAGTATTAATTCATTCTAAAATAAAAACTAAAACTCATCCTAAAAATTAAATATAATATCCTTTAATATATAATCAATATTTTCATAATTACCATAAATCCAATATATACATAAAATAACATCAAAATCTATTATAGGTAAGATGATAATATTTATGGGAAAAACAAATCGAAAAAAATTTTAAAGTAAACTTATTAAAAATCTATTTTTCTTTAATTCCTCCTCTATTATTTTTTACCAAAATTTTAGTCTCTGTTTCTTGATATGATATTTCACTATTAGCCAAAAAAATTAGAAATAAATGAATGTAACGATATCTAATCAATCATGATAGTAACAAAATTTTAAGAAACATATAAGGTACTTGTCAGCACTTGATTTAATCGCCCAATATATTTCATGGTAGTAAAAAATGTCTTTTCCACTCTTCAGCTTATGATCTTGATGATTTCCACCGTTTATGATTATATTTGGGGCACATTTTCAAAATGAACCCTCTCATTACAATTAAAACATTTCAATAGCCATTGGCCAATGTTGGTATGATAATTTCTCTTTTCTTTATAATCAAATTAAAAATGTCTAATTTTACTACACTGATAATATTTTACATATTATTTTATAAATCCATCAAAATGTTTCTAACCACCTGTAAGACATATGAGAAGTTTTATTGGATATTTCCTCATTGAATATTCCCAAATTCATTTCCACCTTAACCACCTATTATCGTTATTGTTATATGGTAGATTAGATACACTAAACTATATCTCAACACTTTGATCAAATCCAATAACTTCCTCTTAAACTCAAAATTAATTAGAAACCAAGTCCCTTCATAATATTACTTTTAAACTTGAGTAAAATATATCAATTTTAATTTCATGGTTTATAACAAAATTTTGTGCATACCATGAAAATATGATTAAATTTTCTTTAAAATTAGAAACTGAGTGATCCTCTTTTTCGTCAAACTCATAAATTTCCTTTTCCACCAAGGTCAAATTAATATAAGAAAATATTATTCAAAAAAATAATTATATACCTTACACTCAGTATTATAAATGTCACTATTCTCATTAGTATTACTAATTATATACCAAAAACTGATTATCTTTACCTTTAAGATAATAAACTATAAGTGTTACCTTATGATGCTCCAAACCACCCAAAACATCATATATCATCTACAAAGAATTTATCTATCCTTATGCTATCATTAGGTCTAAAGTTCCATCAAATGTTGGAGGATATTGTTCCATGAAATAATCCACTATTTACATATTACTTGTTAGATTATTTTGAAACTCATGTGTATGTGAACAAATATTTAATGCTAGTGTTAACTGTGTTAAAAGAATCATAAACAACTCATCATTAACTATAACCATTTAAAATTATTGATTTAGAAACGTATTGTATTCATGTTCCCTTTTTTACATTATTTACTCTATGATATGTTGATAATCCAATAAATAATGGACATAGATAATGAGAAATAACTTGGAATCATGTAGAATAATAAAAAATAGTCTCATGATAATGTAACCATAAAATAATGTTTTATGTAACAGGAAAATATTTTATGGTATATTTCTCTTCAAATAAATTTATTTGATAGTTTTCTTGACAGGCAACGCTCAGTTTAAAAAAACTACGAAAAATTATTAAAATTTTACTAAATGTAGTTCATATCATTTTTTAATTCACAATGTTAATAACATCTTATGTTGAAATGCTGGTATTTGAGTGAAATGATTTATTTTTCAATGAATAGTAAAAAATATAGATTTTTTATAAACCAAAAATTTATTTTAATAGAAAAAGAACCATAATTATTTTAATTTAACACAAAATTAACATAATATTATATTATTTTTAAATTATCTAATTAATTAAATTTTAATCATAATTATACATGATTTCGGTATAAGTTTATTTCTGTACTAAAAATGGATTTTTCTAAAAAACCGTTTTTATTTGTCCTTTTCATTTTTATATTAAATCATTTTTTTTCATATTTTTATAAATTATGTAAATAAAATATTTTCATTATTTTGAATAATTATAGTAATATTTGGTATATAGGTCCATTTTATTTTTGGTCATTATGATAGTATCCTTGGTGGATATTTGTATCCTCAGTAAGGGTAAATTGGGTAAAACAAGGTTCAAATATTGGGGTAAGTATTTAACATTTCTATAACACTTTTCTTTTATCATATTGATTGAATTTAGTTCATATATTACCATATAATTCGTCAGAATATGGCCACTTGGTAACCTTTTCCATTAATGTAAACCTATATTTTACTTTATGAAAACAATAAAAAAACATATGTCATAATCTTATCTTTTATATCACAAATATTTTTCCATAAGGACAAAAAGTATTTGTTTCTAATTTTAATCAACCAATCCAAAGAAAACTCTACTATGGAATATATTTAATGTTTTTTTTCGATTTATAAATTATTAATTAAATTTAAATACCCTTTAATGTAATTTTTACTGTTATTATCATAATTTATTTAATAAATAATATAGATAAAAATTGAATATAAATATATTCAATTAAATAATTTATTATATATAATTTATATACCTAAAAAATTTGCGAAACCATTATTCATCCTAATTTGAAAAATTGAATTATTTTTAAATCCATTTATTTTGGATTTTCTTGTGCTTTCACAAGCACTGCATCTATGCAATGTAATAATATTGGATAATTATCCTTATATTTAATATTAAAGTTAAATTTTAAAATAAATATAAATTATTTCTCAAAAATATCATCATCAAAAACCTTCAATAAAATTATTTATTCACATTTATATCATGATACCATTTTTAAGAAAATAATATTGACTGTTTTACCTTATACAAGTGCATGATAAATATTTGGATAATAATATTTTTATATATATTTAAAATTAAAACATTTAAATTACAATAATATATTAGTAATCATATTTATTCATTAATTCATTCATGTACTTATCCCCAGTTATATATTGTCACAAAGACTCAATTATGAGTCTTCCAATGATGCTCATGCACTACGTCAACATCAATAAACATTTTAATATTTATCTTGAAATATGAGTTAATTTATAGTATTTTAAAAATATTTTATTATTTAGAGTATATTATAATATAATATAAATTCTATATATTTCATAATTTTTTATGTTACAATTTATTAGGATGATTTCTTAATAGTTAATGGGTTTTTAAAATCTATATATTTTAAGTATTGGCCAAAAATATACATTCCATGAAAAAAACATAAATATAAAAAATAATATAATTTCAACTTGATGAAATTGAAAATTAAGTTCATTTTATCAAATTAAATTTCAAATATTTATTAATATAACTTTGAGATAAAACAATAGAGTTCAAAAACATGATTTATAGAAATAAAGTATTATTTTTTTAAATGAAAATTCATACTTTGATTCCAGTCCTAAATACAATTATATCTATGATTGTCACTATAAATATTAATATTAAAATAAATAATATATAAAATTTATTTGTTAGTAAAAATACTTGGGGTTTCACTTTCTTCCCCCAATGAAATTATATTCTCAAAATTTATTCTCGCTAGTAAATATGTGGGAGAAATTTTACTTCATTTATTCTATATATTATCATGATAATTATTATATTTTGGGATTATTCTATTAATCATAACAAATCAGTTAATTTATTTAAAAAAACTATTCTCTATGATCGAGAATCTAGACTGGGTTTTCCAAATAACATGGATTCTCTTTATGTTTTACCACTATATGGATCAATATATGAGGTGAAAAAAGTACACATTTATATAAAAATGAAATGAAAAATGCATTATGCACCTTAGATAAGCATTGTGGTTTGAAAACCTAATAATCTAATGGTCCCAGTTTTTCAAGGATTTTATATATGAAACTTTATTGGGGGCTTAATTTCCCTTTTTTACCGAAACACATCAATCCTTCCATTAAAATATTTAAAGAAAAAAAATGATCTCATAACTCATATAAAATATATTTCATTTAATTATCTACATAAAACTTTTTCATATTTTTATATACTCTAAATTTAAATTGAATCAATTTTACCTTTTCAAACATCACATTCAGTAATTCAGGATATGAAAACATACTTTCCCCAACTTGATCCTAGTGTGTATAGTTTTAAATTAATTTCTATAAAGTGCTTAAAAATTTTTGATCTATATAATTGAATGAAAAATAATTTTATAGGAAAATTCAACAAAATAAATGTATTTATACTAACTAATATGATAATATATTGAATAGACACAGATCATATCGTCTAAATATTAAATTTTCTGCTCAATTTTCTATTGGTTTAATGATGGAAATTTATATAGAAACATAATTTGGTACCAATTTAATCCTAATGTCCTTTCCTAAAATTTGATGCTAACTATGGACCACGTTCATATATTATAGAAATAGGTGCTCCATAAAATCATTAAATCCCTTTATTATTGAGTTTTAAATGTTGATTTAAAGATATGTTTTCACAAAATAGAATAAAAAAGTGGATTTAGTCAAACTATTAACATTAAATCAAATTGCATTTTTCCTAGAGATGTCTTCATAAATAGCATAGTAAAACCGATGGATATATGTTCTAATTTCAATTCTATAATTCAAAACATTTTATGTATTCATTTTAGTTATTTTTGTTTAGATTAGTTCTACTGAAAAATGAATCATTTAAAGGTATAATCAACAAAATATTTCTTTATTAATTCCCATAATAAATATCCCAAAACATATCTATACATGATTACGCTTCCTGGATAAATAAAATATGGAGATATGTGAGCCTCAATCAAGATCCATCTTGAATAAAAAACCTCATTCTAAATTATATAATATAGTTCTCATCAATAGAAAACTCACAAATCATTTATTAATTTAACAATTTAATTCTATATTAAAATACTAGATCTATTTTTTTGAGAAAAAATTATTCTTTATAACAAGGATTACTGTACTTTTATTGGATCTAAAATGATAGATGTTTTGATATGCATTATTTCCTAAAACATTTCATTAAATCATTAACTAATGGATCATGATCTAAATGTACCATAGTTATTGATGTATTATTATTAGGACTCAAAGCATCCCATAATTTTTTTTCATAACATACATGTTAATTAATTGTCGAATAATAGTACATTATAAATTCTAACCACATCCATTTCATCATGTTCTATAATTTTTGAATGAATATATACTTTAATTATTTTGAGTTTTTTATATATATTACATTTATCTGCATGTAAAAAAGCATCTAAATTTTTAGTGAAAAATTACCATGTCAAACTCATGTTTATGAATTATATATTATTTCTCACAAGGATTCAATTTTCATGTGGTGTAAGAAATTCCTCAATCATTTTGTTTCAAAATAAAACCATAAACATTTAATAGAGAATCCATTTAAATAAAAAATTTCCCTTATCATGAAGGAAATGTTAATACTATAGAATTAATCAGTACACTTTTAAAACACCTTCACAATTGTCCCCTCATTCCTCTTTCCAAATAAATTTATCATCCTTTCATATTAAATTGGATTATGAGAAACCACACTGAAATTGTATTCAAAAAACCATCAATAATAAAAAAATAATCAAAGAAAAATTTGATTTCCTATGATATTGGATGGTATTTTTCATTTTGACACCACATTAGTTTTAGAAATATCCAATGTCATTCTATATTTAGTTATAATATTTTTAAGGAAATAAATTTATTATATCCAGAATTTAAATTTACAAAATTTTATTCATAACTTATTATTTCCATAGTTTAAAATAATCAATCCTCATATGATTATCATGATCCAAATAACTTTTAGAATATACCATAATATCATAAATAAGTAGCTCCAAAAACTTACAAAAAATATGCTATGAACACTCTATTCATAAAATACATAACTGCAATAGGTCCACTCGTTATCCCAATGAGAAAAACTAAAAACTCATAATTTTCATACCTCATTTGAAATACATTATTAGAAAAATTAGGTTAGATAAAATTTTATTGATGATATATATACCTATGTTTGATAATTTAAAATTAGTAACCTACTTGAAGATGTCACGAACCAACCCAGGTCATCCCTGAACCGGTCACCCGAGCTGGTCCGCGACATGGCCCAAGAGGCGTTACCGATCCTCCCGAGCTGGCGACAAGCGCCAGGGCATCAACAGAGGATGTGGGAACAATTTCACCCAATATAAATAAATAAAAACAACAAAAATAATACAGAGCAACGCAGGACAAATAAAACAAATAAAGTGACTAAACAAGAATAGAAGAAAAATAAAACTGACCAAACACGACGTCCGAACAAACTCTGTGTGACCTCTCGGGTCGCTCTCCGACTCAATGATCAAGCGTCACCCTAGGTGAGCACACTCAAGCTATATCCTTCACAAACACTAAAAATAGAAAAGAACTATAGGTGTGAGTATTAAAACTTAGTAGGCTAGCCCGATATCTATTCCCAATGCACTACCATTAATATAAAAGAAACATTATTTCATGTTAGAACTAAAATTTATAAATGTATATTTTTCTAAATATTATACTTAAAAACAAAGTACGAACCATTTCCCTTAAACAATTCCAAATTTGGGTTCAATCATTAGTGTCAATGAAATTTTAGGAAAAGGGAAAGTGATGTTTAAATTTTCAAATTTGTACAAAGAGGATTAAACACTTTCATTTGAAAACCATTTTTATAAACCTAATCAAAAGAAATTTACCACTTTCAAAGGAAAACAATACACCAGAATGCACAAAGTAAAACACACAACAAGGGAAATGTAGGTATACATGTGAGCATCATAATCACCACTACAAGAAACAAAAGTGGAATAGACATGGGTGAACCTAGGAGATCAAGAATAAACCAAAAGACACAAATACATGAGAAATCATCCTTATCGACATGTCACGATTAAATCAAAACTCACAATACGCTCGACCATCCTCTCTCAGGCAGGTCGAGGGAAAATCCCAAAGTAATAAACCAAATATATCCACCAACTATGGGCCACTGGTCAGTACCATAACTTACCAGTGCAGCAATAATTCTTAGAATATTCTCTCAATATGCCAGATTCCCATGTCTCAAGTGTTTGAAAAAGGGGGTGATCCAACCGATGCCAACCGAGCATCCAATCAGATATATCTATATATATAAATCACAGCAGGCATCACCCCAAGCCACTCCATGGGACAACCTATGGACTTTAACTTCTCAAGTACCTAGGAGACTCTAAGTGCGGCCTCCCAAACAATCAATTTCAACCAAGGAATGAGAGTCATCCTAAGAGGGTTTTTATCAAAACATTTTCATCGCTTTCCATAAAGTGCCAAATGGGAATTAAATACATTTTACAATCACTAATAAAAAAAATTAAAACTTATTTATAAGACCAAACCCAATTTAAAACCATTTAAAGAACCCCCAAAATACTACTTCAAAGGCTGAAAATATTTTTATAAACCCAACCAAACCAAAACAGTTTATTTTTCCAAATATACTTTAAGAACCTACCAGACAATATCTCAAAATAACCAAAGTACTTGTTCACGCTTTAAAAGAAACCATTTTTTATTAAACCAGAACTCTATTTTACAGTCCGTGAGTTATGTTTAAAATCCAAACGGGCATTCTTTCTTTATTGGGTGTCCGCTCGTCAAAAAAAATATTTCAAGCATCCTGTATAACATAAAAGGCTCTTTTTACACTAAATAATCCTTTAATGATTAACTATCTTATGTTAAAAATTAATTATCTTATATAATCTCACATTATTTATAATTAATAAAATATTTATTTTGAACAATTAGTGTGCGCAAATAGCACGAAATAATGTAACTTAAATTTTAAAGCAGTAAAAAGGGAACCTACCTCGGATACATGACGCGACAATAACGCTCGCTCTAAATCGGGGCGTGATGACAAGGAAACATCGGAGGCCAGGCACGACGACACCGCTCGCTCGAAAACGCCCTGCGCAGATCCTAAAAAGCCTAAACCAACCAATAAAAAAACAACCATCAACTAAAACCCATAACCCAACAAGAGTAAGATTATAAAAACAATAATGAAATTAACAATAATAATAAGAATACAGATAATAATAATAATAATAATAATAATAATAATAAGATTAATAATAATAATAATAACAATAATTTTAATTTTAATAATAATAATAACAATAATGAGAATAATAATAATAATAATAATAATAACAATAATAATAATAATAACAACAACAATAATAATATGTATAATAGTAATAATAATAACAATAATAACAATAATAGCAATAATAATACTAATAATAATAATAACAATAATGAGAATAATAATAATAATAATAATAATAATAATAACAATAAAAGTAAAAATAAAAGTAAAAAAAATAAAACAAACCATTCAGGGGGGAGAAGCACTGGTTACAGGGGGAGAAGAAAAGGGTTTCTGAAAACCCTAAAAAAGGAGGGGTAATAAATAATAAAAATAATAATATCAATAAAATAAATCAAATAAATAAATAAAAACAACTAAAATATTATATATATCTATATATAAGTGTATTTTTATACTTTTAAACTCCTACAAAGTAAATAATAATGAATCAAATAATAATCATTATAATTCAACAATAAAATAGTTTCTAGTAATTGCATTAATTAACCTCAAAATTAATCATAATAATTATAATGACAATTATAATGATAATAATGACAACATGATGATAAAATATAAAGATAATAAATGTAGTCATAACATAAAAATACAATTCTTAACACTATAAAAAATTTAAAGGACACTCTAATTAATGCACATTTTAAATACAAAATATTTTATTTCAATTTTCCAAATACAACGGGATTTGCAGCTATTAGGGAGAGGTCGTGTGTTTCCAACTTCACGCTCCGCCCGTGCACCTGACGACATCAACACCGAAGAGCGCACGTTTTAACATAACCCAAAGAAACAATTCATCTGAGACACACTCAAACCATAGAAAAAAAATTATTTAAGGCCGAAAATAATTACATAAATCTATACTAACGGGTCGGGGTGTGACAATTCTCCCCACCATAATGCTTTCTGCCCCCAGAAAGCCACAACACTATCGAGTCGATCGATCAACACCTAGGGATTCCACACAACACGATCCAACCTCTTATCCCAAGGACATCACACCGACTTCCAGCACGACTGAACCTCATTGCCCGAAATAAATCACCAACATAGGGGAGGCCTGAATGGGCTCCCCGTCATAAGAACTCAACTATCATTCGATAACGACTTAAGAGAACACCCAAAGAGACGGTGGGCCGCCCCACCATAATGAACCAACCTACTAGCGCCCAACCAGAAATCCAACTTAGGCTAGAACCTAGCCTTACTCAAGGTATAAAAAGCACATCAAAGACATTTAAACCACTCATTCTCATCCGAAAGGGATATGATTTGATCCGAAAAGTCTGCGCCAACCAAAAACCCTTACCCCATGGGCGGGGAAGGAGGGACCAAGGATTGAGTCACTGAAGCTTGAACAGAAAACTACTCATGACCCATCACTTCATGACAAACACAACCCAAAGTCGCAACTGATTTACATGGGTTTTCCATGCTAGACCACTAATTGACACCTTGCATCCAAACAAACATACACAATTATCAACATTGTGTGAGGGTTAAGTTCATCACACACTATATGGCAAGAGGAAAATTACAATGACAGAGAAACCAAAGCAGAAACGCTAAAACTTTCTCCCCGCGACGATAGAGGCACGACTTTAACCAGACTCCTTAAACTTCCCCAGGGGTTCCTGACTATTTGCTAGCTTCACTCTGTGAACTTTTGGCTGGAGCTCTGATGGATGAAGCATCTTCTGCCTTGCAGTCAGGTTCTGATAATCCCAACAAGAAACATACATCTTTTTATTTGACAATGGAAAGGACCAAATTTTTAAAATTTAAAAATATACCAGCATTTAAATCCGGAGTTCATCAAAATACCCATGACATTACCATACATTTCAAACACAAAACACCATCAGTACAACTACAACGTTAAAAGATCCATTAAACTGAAAGGAAACTTACACCGGAAACTTTGAACAAAGACCCAACAACACATTACTTTTGAGAACATCCTCTAGGACGCTATCTTGCAACGCCCCGACAAAATCATCACAAGTGACCCAGGCGACCACATGCCTAGCAGGGATTCGGAGTGCTTGGGCACGATGACTTCTTGTGACCCCGCTTACCACATTAATAACACACAATAATATCTCACTATGAAGAGGTTGATGAAAGATCCTGAGGCCTCTTGATTCCATGGCCTGATCCATCCACTTCTATTTGATTACTCATTTCCTTTCCAGAATCATCACCACTGCTCATAGGGATCTAAGGAGGGAGAACTACTTCATGCACTCCTGCCATCGCAGCTTCGACATGAAAAGCTTGTCTTGCCACATCGACAAAAGATGTTAGGTTGGACTCTGAAACCTTCGACTGTAGATCAGGGCGGAGTCCCGCCTTGAAGCATCGAGCCTTCATGGGGTCATTCGTGGCATACTCTGAATCATAAGGGACTAGCTCCACAAAGCGATGGAAATATTCTAACACGGATCGGTCGCCCTGCTGTAGACAACACATCTTCATCCCCTTTCTCACCCTTTCTTCCTTAGATAAATACTGGCGAATGAACAAAGCCTTGAAGAACCCCCCCTGTAATCTCTTTACGGGGCTTGTTCCGAGGCACTGACTTCCACCACATCCACGGTGAACCTTCAAGCATAAAATTTGCAAACTTGACCTTCAACGACTCGGGAAACTCAATGAGGTCAAAGTCCATTTAAATCTTACGCATCCACTCCTCTTCCACTGATGTTTTTTCTTTACCATAAAAGAGAGGTGGATCCATCTTCCTAAACTCAAGCATAAAATCCTTAGGTTGATCAACCGCGCTAGGATCACCCATCGAAGCTTCAAAGGGATAACCGCTGGACATGGAAATGTCAAAAACCCAATCAAGGACAACTCAATGAGTGAGAAAAACCTCAAAATCAAACACTGCATCGGTGATAAGTTCAATACACAAGAAATCAAGTTCTCATAACATCAAAACATTTCTATTTGAAAACATCTTTAATTTAAAACACGCTTAGTGGGTTAAACCCCTTCCATTGGTATTCTTTAGAGCCTCACTCACATGCATGTATCCGTGACACCATGGGCATCCATCCACCATACCAGAAATCCATCCACATTTCTAACATACCACTATGCATGTGAGTACTCATAGGAACACCAAGGCCAAAAAAAGACCTTCATTTTCCAAAAATAATTCATTCATACCACTTCTTTTAAAAAAAATCTGCAAATTAAACATGTCATTTCAATCAATTTTTTTTCAAAGCCACCTTTTCCGATTCAAACCACTTTCATAAATCAAGGGAAACCCAAAACAACTCAAAAAGGGGACTAGTGTCAGTGTGTGACTTGACCACATGGTTAATTGTCACACCCCGACCCGTTAGTATAGATTTATTTAATTATTTTCGGCCTTAAATAATTTTTTTTCTATGGTTTGAGTGTGTCTCGGTTGAATTGTTTCTTTGGGTTATGTTAAAACGTGCGCTCTACGGTGTCGACGTCGTCGGGCGCACGGGCGGAGCGTGAAGTTGGAAACGCATGACCTCTCCCTAATAGCTGAGCATCCCGTTGTCTTTGGAAAATTGAAATAAAATATTTTGTATTCAAAATGCGCATTAATTAGAGTGTCCTTTAAATTTTTTTATTGTGTTAAGAATTTAATTTCTTTTGTTATGACTACTTTTATTATCATTAAATTTTAACTTCGTGTTGTCATTATTATCATTATAATTGTCATTCTAATTATTATGACTAAATTGTGGTTAATTAATGCAATTACTAGAAACTATTTTATTGTTTAATTATAATGATTATTATTTGGTTCATTATTATTTATATAGTAGGAGTATAAAAGTATATAAATACACTTATATATAGATATATATAATATTTTAGTTGTTTTTATTTATTTATTTTATTTATTTTATTGATATTATTATTTTTATTATTTATTACCCCTCTTTTTTTAGGGTTTTGAAAATCCCTTTTCTTCTCCCCCTGCAACCAGTGCTGCTCCCCGCTGAACGGTTTGTTTTATTTTTTTGACCTTTTTTATTTTATTGTTATTATTATTATTATTATTATTATTATTATTATTATCATTATTATTACTATTATTATTATTATTCTCATTATTTTTATTATTATTATTATTATTGTTATTATTGTTATTATTATTATTATTATTATACATATTATTATTATTGTTATTATTATTATTATTGTCATTATTATTATTATTAGTATTATTCTCATTATTGTTATTATTATTATTATAATTATAATTATAATTATTGTTATTATTATTATTATTAATCTTATTATTATTATTATTATTATCATTATCCATATTTTTTTTATTATTCTTAATTTCTTTATTATTATTATAATCTTACTCTTGTTGGGTTATGGGTTTTAGTTGATTGTTGTTTTTTTATTGGTTGGTTTAGGATTTTTAGGATTCGCGCAGTGAATTTTAAAGCGAGTGTTGTCGTTGCGCCTTGCCTATGAAGTTTCCTTATCGTCGCGCCCCAATTCAGAGCGAGCGTTGTTGTCACGTCGTATATCCGAGGTAGGTTCCCATTGCACTGCTTTTAAAATTTAAGTTACGTTATTTCTTGCTATTTGCACACACTAATTGTTCAAAATAAATATTTTATTAATTCTAAATAATGTGAGATAATATACGATAATTAATTTTTAATATAAGATAGTTAATCTTTAAATGATTATTTAGTGTAAAAAGAGCTGTTTATTTTATACAGGATGCTTGAAATATTTTTTTTGATGAGCGGACACCCAATAATGAAAGAATTCCCATTTGGATTTTAAACATAATTCATGGAATGTAAAATAGAGTTCTGGTTTAATGAAAAATAATTTCTTTTGATGCGTGAACAAGTACTTTGGTTATTTTGAGAAGTTTTCTGGTTTTCTCTTAATGTTTATTTGGAAAAATAAAATGTTTTGTTTTGGTTGGGTTTATAAAAATATTTTCAGCCTGTGAAGTAGTATTTTGGGGGTTCTTTAAATGTTTTTAAACTGGGATTGGTCTTATAAAGAAGTATTACTTTTTTTAGTAGTGATTGTAAAATGTATTTAATTCCCGTTTGGCACTTTATGGAAAGCGATGAAAATGTTTTGATAAAAAACCACTTAGGACGACTCTCATGCCTTGGTTGCAATTGATTGTTTGGGAGGCCGCACTTAGAGGCTCCCGGGTACATGAGTAGTTAATGTCAATAGGTTATCCCCTGGAGTGGCTCGGGGTGATGCCTGTTGTGCTTTATATATATAGATATATCTGATTGGATGCTCGATTGGCATCGGTTGGCTCAACCCCTTTTTCAAACACTTTAGACATGGGAATCTGGCATATTGAGAGAATATTCTAAGAATGATTGCTACACTAGTATGTTATGGTACTGACCAGCGGCCCATAGTAGGTGGATATATTGGGTTTATTACTATGGGATTTGCCCTCGACCAGCCTGAGAGAGGATGGTCGAGGGTATTGCGCATTTTGATTTCATCGTGACATGTCGATAAGGATGATTTCTCATGTATTGGTTTCTTATGGTTTATTATCGATCTCCTAGGTTCACCCATGTCTATTCAACTTTTGTTGCTTGTTGTAGTGATTATGATTCTCACATGTATACCTACATTTCCCTTGCTGTGTGTTTTACATTGTGCATTATGGTGTATTGGTTTTCTTGGAATGTGGTAAATTTCTTTTGATTATTTTTATAAATATGGTTTTCAAATGAAAGTGTTTAATCCTCTTTTTACAAATTTTAAAATTTAAACATCACTTTATCTTTTCCTAAAATGACATTGACACTAATGAATTGAACCCAAATTTGGAAATGGTTAAGGAAAATGGTTCGTACTTTTTTTTAAATAGAATATTTAGAAAAACATACTTTTATAAATTGTAGTTCTAACTTGAACTGGTGTTTCTTTTATTTTAAAGTTAGTGCATTGGGAATAGATATCGGGCTAGCCTACTGAGTTTTAATACTCATGCCAATAGTTATTTTCTATTTTTAGTGTTTGTGCAGGTTATATCTTGAGTGAGCTCACCTAGGGCGATGCTTGATCGTTGAGTCGGAGAGCGACCCGCGAGGTCACACGGAGTTTGTTCGGACGTCGTCTTTGGTCAGTTTTATTTTTCTTATATTCCTGTTTAGTCACTTTATATGGTTTATTTGTCCTGCGTTGCTCCGTATAATTTCTGGTGTTTTTATTTAATAATATTGGGCGAAATCGTTCCAACAGCCACTGTTGATGCCCTGGCGCTTGTCACCAGCCCGGGAGGATTAGGAACGCCTCTCGGGCCATGTCACGGACCAGCTCAGGTGACTGGTTCAGGGTCGACCCAGGTTGGTTCGTGACAGGAGATGATCAAATAAGTCATCGATATGGTGCAAATTATTTGTTTCATAAATGTAATGTTATTGAGTGCTCTATAATAAATGAAAATCCTAATAATATGATTAGTTTTATTAAGAAAAAAAATTGAAGCACCCTAAGGGGGGTTATGGGATGAATGAATCACTTATCAATAAATAATTGATATTTTTTTCCAAACAAATAGTCATAATGGATCAATTATATACGTGAACTATGAAACCTTATTATCATTAGAAACTAAGTCAATAGTGAATTTGACCTCCAAATGAATAATAACACCTAGAATCTCATCAAGAAATACATCCAAATATTCAATTATTGTTGGAATATAATTAAGTCAGATAATTCACTTATTTTCAATAATATTGGAAATACAACATTAACCAACAAATTTTCTTAATTTCTCATCTTATTGACATGTTATCACTAGTATTAATTCATTCTAAAATAAAAACTAAAACTCTTCCTAAAAATTAAATATAACATCCTTTAATATATAATCAATATTTTCATAATTACCATAAATCCAATATATACATAAAATAACATCAAAATATATTATAGGTATGATGATAATATTTATGGGAAAAACAAATCCAAAAAAAAATTATAGTAAAATTATTACAAATCTATTTTTATTTAATACCTCCTCCGTTAATTTTTACCAAAATTTTAGTCTCTGTTTCTTGATATGATATTTCACTATTACCCAAAAAATTAGAAATAAATGAATGTTACGATATCTAATCAATCATGATAGTAACAAAATTTTAAGAAACATATAAGGTACTTGTCACCACTTCATTTAATAGTCAAATATTTTTCATGGTAGTAAAAAATGACTTTTCCACTCTTCAGCTTATGATCTTGATGATTTCCACCATTCATGATTATTTTTGGGGCACATTTTGAAAATGAACCCTCTCATTACAATTAATAAATTTCAATAACCTTTGGCCAATGTTGGTATGATCATTTCTCTTCTCTTTATAATCAAATTAAAAATGTCTAATTTTACTACACTGCTAATATTTTACATATTATTTTATAAATCCATCAAAATGTTTCTAACCACTTGTAAGACATAGGAGAAGTTTTATTGGATATTTCCTTATTGAATATTTCCAAATTCATTTCCACCTTAACCTCCTATTATCGTTATTGTTATATGGTAGATTAGATACACTAAAATATATCTCAACACTTTGATCAAATCTAATAACTTCCTCTTAAACACAAAATTAATTAGAAACCAAGTCCCTTCATAATATTACTCTCAAAATTGAGTAAAATATATCAATTTCAATTTCATGGTTTATATCAAAATTTTGTGCATACCATGAAAATATGATTAAATTTTCTTTATAATTAGAAACTGAGTGATCTTCCTTTTTCATCAAACTCATAAATTTCCTTTTCCACTCAAGGTCAAATTAATATAAGGAAATATTTTTCAAAAAAATAATTATATACCTTACACTCTGTAGTATAAATGTCATTATTCTCATTAGTATTAATAATTATATACCAAAACTGATTATCTTTACCTTTAAGATAATAAACTATAAGTGTTACCTTATGATGCTCCAAACCACCCAAAACATCATATATCTTCTACAAAGCATTTATGTATCCTTAAGCTATCATTAGGTCTAAAGTTCCATCAAATGTTGGAGGATATTATTGCATGAAATAATCCACTATTTACATATTACTTGTTAGAAAATTTTGAAACTCATGTGTATGTGTACAACTATTTAATGCTATTGTTAACTGTGTTAAAAGAATCATAAACAACTCATCGTTAATAATAACCATTTAAAATTATTGATTTAGAAACGTATTGTATTCATCTTCCCTTTTTTACATTATTTACTCTATGATATGTAGATAATCCAATAAATAATGGACATAGATAATGAGAAATAACTTGGTATCATGTAGAATAATAAAAAATAGTCTCATGATAATGTAACCATAAAATAATGTTTTATGTAACAGGAAAATATTTTATGGTATATTTCTCTTCAAATAAATTTATTTGATAGTTTTCTTGACAGGCAACGCTCAGTTTAAAAAAACTACGAAAAATTATTAAAATTTTACTAAATGTAGTTTATATAATTTTTTAATTCACCATGTTAATAACATCTTATGTTGAAATGCATGTATTTGAGTGAAATGATTTATTTTTCAATGAATAATAAAAAATATTGAATTTTTTTAAACCAAAAATTTATTTCAATAGAAAAAGAACCATAATTATTTTAATTTAACACAAAATTAACATAATATTATATTATTTTTAAATTATATAAATAATTATATTTTAATCATAATTATACATGATTTCGGTATAAGTTTATTTCTGTACTAAAAACGGATTTTTCTAAAAAACCGTTTTTATTTGTCTTTTTCATTTTTATATTAAATAATTTTTTTCATATTTTTATAAATTATTTAAATAAAATATTTTCTATATTTTGAATAATTATAGTAATATTTGGTATATATGTCCATTTTATTTTTGGTCATTATGATAGTATCCTTGGTGGATATTTGTATCCTCAGTAAGGGTAAATTGGGTAAAACAAGGTTCAAATATTGGGGTAAGTATTTAACATTTCTATAACACTTTTCTTTTATCCTATTGATTGAATTTAGTTCATATATTACCATATAATTCGTCATAATATGGCCACTTGGTAACCTTTTCCATTAATGTAAACCTATATTTTACTTTATGAAAACAATAAAAAAAATATGTCATAATCTTATCTTTTATATCACAAATATTTTTCCATAAGGATAAAAAGTATTTGTTTCTAATTTTAATTATAAATTTTAAGGATGGATTAATTTTTTTATCATGGTAATTTATTATAAATTTTTTTATTAAATACTTCCCTTTAATTCTTATAAAACATAGACACTATTTTTTTAATTAATAGAAAAATGTTCATTATAATTTTTAAAATTTTGGATTTAATATAATTTGAAAGAATTATTTTGTTACATAAATATTGTATAATAACATATAATTTTATGAATGTTTTAAGGGATTATATTTTATTAAAATATTTTCCTTGATGTCTTCAATGTCAAATTAAATTAATAGTGTCGAAAATGACATTGATGATATTTTAGAAAAATAATTTTTTATAAAATTATTTAAAAATTATAAAAAAAATTGAAATTGGAAAATGGAGAAATTATTTGGTGGAAAACATCCTCCCTTTAATGTTTATGATCCTATTTTAACCTTATAGGATAAATTACAACACTTTAATATTTAAAAATACATTACCGTGGTTTATGTTAAAATTAGTTATCCAAGGGGTTAATCCAAAGGATAATATTTTTAATGGTATCTAAACCTGTAAATTTTTTTGGATGACTTTATTAACATCATATAATCCTTATATCTGAATATATTCTAATTTGGAGCTATTTCATATGAGTAAGACACATATTATATTATAATATTCCATGAATTTCTAAAGTACCCCTCCCATCACTTATGAAATGGAACACCTTGTTTATGTTTACACAAAATTGAGCCCCATACCTCTACCAACCATTGAAAATTATATTCTCCAATTCCATATACATTATGTACAGGTTATTGTTTTTATAAAAAACTATTCCAATAGACCTTAATAATGAATCTAATGAAAGTCTACTAAAGTTTTGGTAATCATATTTACCAACTCATTCAAGTTTATTTATTTTTATTAATCATGTAAATGTTTTAAAACCATTTTAAAATAATAAACCATATATAAATAATATACTGATATGCAATTATTATTATGGTAAAACCATTTTCCATCACTTTTACAACTTATGATATGTTCAAATATCGTTCATGCTTATGTATGGTTTTCTATCTTCACATATAATATAATTCAATTTTCATAAAAAAAATTATTGGATGTTTATAAAGATTGAAGTAATGAATATAGATTATATTTATGAAAAAATTATTCTTATATAATTATAATATCATATATACCTTCTTACCTTCCATTCTATTAGAAAATTATAACGTCGACCGATCTTTCATGTGGACTGCCTCCTCCAAGAAGTAATGTGATACCTTTTTTATTTACACTTTAAATGGATGGAATATTGATAGATTTAATAAATAAATTTTATCTATAATATATTATAATTGTTATTTAACATTGAAGTTTTATTTATCCTTCTGTCTTCCTATACATTAAAAAGTGAAAATGGTGTGCATGCGTACATAAAACCTACCATCTCCATGAACAATGTAATTGGTTTTTATATCAATAAATTTTTTTTATGAGCATATATATTTATAATGAATATATATGATATATATATCATGATTAACATTATAGATATTATGTATCTATAATACATGTAAAAGGACTAAAACCATTGATCCAACAGTCTCATGAACAACAAAGCAGTTAAATCTCCAAACAATGATAACAAAAAAAATTATTAAAAAACGATTGGTAAGATTTTATAAATGTAATATATGTGATGTTACATATATTAATATGGTCTTTTATTTAATTATAATAAATATAAACTAATTATACCTGAATTTAAAAGAACATAACAAGGAAATCAAAATTAAGATAAGGGATTTTGTCTAAATTTTCACTCTATTAAGAATTATTCTGTTTAATATACCTATTTACATTAATGTGGTGTATATTTTGATACTTTAATATAGTTAAAATGAATATATATTTATTCATTATAACTATGTTTTAATTCATGTTACTATTTCAAGGGAACACCATTTAAAAACCACAGAAGAGTTAAGAATTTATTTAACAATTTCATTTGTAGGATTGATATTATTTTCATTAATGGAATTTTGTAACATATCCTTCATAAAGTATATTTATTCTATTATCCTATATATATTTAATTAGTTGAAATATTTTATTCTAAAGATTACTCTCTTTCGAACATGAATCTATCAATGTATTGTATACATGAAAAGTCAATGTAGTCTCTTTTTTTATTGGAAATATTTTTCTTCCATGTACATATTTTAAAAAATTGTTTTCAAGAAGTAAATTTTATTTACTCAAAGTATTAATTATGTAAATTTTATATTATCTTTTAGTTTTTAAAATATATTAAATTAATCATTATAATTCTTTCTAAAAAGATCATTTTCAACATTATTTATAAATTTTAAAATGAATGTGTTTTAATATATATGACGTTAATGGGTTTTACTACTACCATGTATGTTTTAATATATTAATATTATTCTCCATTTTTTCAATGGTGTTAAAAAGAAAACACCTTAATGAATGACTATTTAATTGTTTTTCAAAAATTTAATTTATTTTTTCAAGGGGAATAATATATTAGAAATACTATATTCCTAAGGAATTGATGGTAATATTAAATTTATTATTAATTTTATAGTCATTATCTTTATCATGAAACATTAAATTTCTTATGATCATTCATGATTGATATTTACAATTCTATTAAATGTAATATTTCTTTGTATCATGGATATTCATACATCCTAGCTCGTATACCATTTCTAAAAATATTATTTTATTATGAAAGATATTTTATTGACTAGGTAAATATTAATATTCTTTATCCTTCATCGAGTATAGATATTTTTTGATAAGGAATATTATATATGAGTGAAATTTACCTTTAAATATATGCATAATTCATTATATATTCAATACTTGGGGGGTTCCTGTTATTTATATCCACTTGATGCATCAATAGTTCTCATGATACAAATGAGTTGGTAAGACATTTTAAACGGGGTTTTGGTGTATACATACCAATCTATTAAACTATCTTATAATAAGCTTCGATGGTAAAAATATCACGATTTCCAAGATTATTCCATCCAATATTTTGCATTTCCATCATTAATATTTTGTTTAATATTATCCATGAGATTAAACCACTGATATTATCCATGGATACCTTTCACGCTCAATTTATTGATTAATTGACATGCTTTATCTAGTTATTTTCCTTTCCATGATGATTATGCATTATTTACTTATAATATAATCCACTGTAAGTAAAACATATGAAGCATCTGACCTCACACATTATTTATTATCAATTCCCCAAGATATGAATATGGATATTATAAATAATATCAAGGATGTGAGAATGTTTCTTATGTTATGAATATTATATTTACAATGTAATATGGGAATCAATTATGTTTCTCGTTCTTCAAGGATACTAAACTGATCGATCCTACATGAAGAGATCCCATTTATATTGATCCAATGTAAAAAAGTAGACATTAGATCTGTGTTACAAGAGATTGGGTTTCTAAGTTGGTATTAGAGTAAGTTTACTATAGTCATTAGGAACTAGATTCTAAATGAACATATTTTACATATGAATTATGATTATTCTTTATATAATTTGAGTGATTTTCACATTTGATGGATTTTTATTTTATGGTTCAATATTCATTATGATTATGAATTGCTCAGTCGGTTCTATTATATAGTGATGGAAACTATCTAAAGAAAGATAATCAACCGTTGTTGACAATGATGGGGATTCCCTACTAAGCAAGCCAATATAGCAGGTATTGAAACTCGGAGGGTCATGGCCATATCCGGGAAGCTAAATCAAATTATCCTGAATAAAATTCCACAAATGGATCATCCCATTATTATACAACATGATTCTCCTATGTTGGATAACATCATTTGTTAGAGTCCTCTATCTTTTAATGGAACTAATAATCAATTGGTATATGAATTATTAATTAAGTCTCCTAAAAATATATTCCCAACATTTAGATGTAGTGAATATCAAAAGGTTATTCTGGTAGTGTATTATTATAATGGAGATATAGATCAATAGGGGTCAATGATCTAAAACACTAAAGAGGATGAAGAAATATAAATAATAGAATATGTAAATTTTAATGTTGTTTTTATTGACAAATACATCCCCTGAGAATAGTGATATCAATTAGAGAGTATGTCCATCAATTTAAATAATATGAAACAAGAATGTGTGTAGGCTTATCAGTATAACTTCATAATTTTATCAAAAAATACATTAAACTACATATGTAATCTAAAAATAAGGATTGATTGTTTCTTTTATGGGATTAATCCAAGTATTAAAATGAAAACTAGTTTCTGAAACATTTTCATCATATGATGATTTAGTATCAAGGCTCAAAAATATAATAAAATAATTTTCAAATCCTATATCATCAAGGCACTTCAATATTAGAAGAGGTTGGATAAGTATTATGAAAAAGTGAAAAACATTAAAGAAGAAGAAGGAAAAAAACAATTCCTGGTCATGTAATTTAAAAAAACATATTGGTAAATGTTTGAATCACATTTGAGTTTGTTATATGTCTGGAGATAAGGGTCATTCTAATACAAACTATAAGGAAAATAAAAAACCTTATACTATCCAATGCTTCAACTATAATGGGATAGGGAAGTATTCAAACAAGTTCCCCAAATATCTATGGAACTTACCATAGAAGAATACAAGGTGAGAAGGCCAAATATATGCAATTATTATAGCTGATGTGAATGTTCCATGTAATTTGGTGTATGGTATTGTTATCATATACCCTATAAGTGAATTTTTTATAATTGAGTTAGTTTTTTCCAAAGTTTTTATATCTAAATAGTTTTTTATTGGAATCACATTATCACCTCAAGGATTACATGATGAGTTGGAAGCAGAAAATCATAATCGTAAGATGATTTTACCGTAAGTCAATATATCCTCTCTAATTGAAGCATTTGGGAATGTTATTCTAGTAAATCTTGTCATTCCTCCTCTTTATGAATTTGATATAATTTTGGGAATTGATTGGATCACTCGGTATATATCCCAAATCAATAACCACGGCAGGGAATTTACATTCAATAATTTTAATCATCCTATGATAGTATTTCAGTGTGATGATAACAATAATATCCCAAAGTAAATTTCATCCATAATATAGGTACTTCTACCTATTCATGAGGAATATTTTTCATTGATGGTTTGGGAGGAACTCAACATTGAATATATTAAAATTGTATGAGAGTTTTTAATTGTTGCCCTTATGGTTTCTTATCCTTCCCCTGAATAAATATTTTTTTTCAATTGAACACATTTTTGGTGCTATACCCATTTCAAATACTCTATATAGAACAAACCCTCTTCAACTGTAGGAGTTGAAGAATAATATCAGGGAGAATCTTGATAATGGATTCATTCGGACGAGTGATTTTCCAAGGTATGTACTTGTTCATTTTGTTAAGAATATATGTCACGAGCCGTACCCCGGGGCCCGTGTCATAACTACCCCAAGCCCGCCTTCCATAGACCAGGGGCGGGAAACTAGCACCAAAAGCGTAAATCCTGATAAAAAGAGGAGGAATTGCCTTTATGAAACTTAAAAACTCACATACTCAGAGAACAAATGGAAGCAAACACAAAGTAAAGCAGTAACAAGTATGCTAAAAGTACAAAGGGGCCATAAATACAAACCGAACAGAAGGTACATCTACAATAGAAATAAAGTACAACTCAAAAGAAAAAAACTGAAAGGTGAAGCAGCTCCTGGATCATCCTCTGGGTTCCTACCTAAAGGGTTGGTACAGATGGACCCCTCTGCTCTCCATGTCCATCTGTCACCTCTGGGTACCATCTCATCGTGAAATCTACCTCCGGGTACCATCTCGTTGTGAAGTCCAACTCTGGGTACCGTCCAGCTCCACAAGCCTCCACCACGATCAGTGTTGTCCGTCGTCTGCATCCAACACAACGAGGTGCAGGCATAGCCCATGCAGGGGTCAGTATAACGATACTCAGTAGGGACCCTGAGACCCTCATGGTCTCATTATATCCAAAAAGGATAACAAAAAAGAAATATCTCAATAGATAACCCTTACATAGGTATAATCCCATACTTATACCTAAGTTATCAGGTAACCAATATCAATCATGAGGTAAACACAAAGGTTAATGAGTCAGCTCAAACCAGGATTTTCATTAATGATATCAAAACCAGAACTGCTGAAGATCTCCTCCTCTGTCGAGTATGGTGATCATGTCACGACCTTGAGGCGATGCTCACTAACCTTAGACTGCTGAGGTACTCCTCATGTTGAGTACCGCGGGTCCTCCTCCTCACAAAGTAGTTCTCCCCCCGCCATGGGTCTGCCACCTCACAATGTAGTGCTACCCCTAATAGCGTATAGAGGTACTCCTTCTGTCGAGTACCATAGGTCTTCCACCCAATCATAGTTGTAAAACCTGAGACTTTTATGTTATATAAATCATCAAATGAATCTTTTTCTACACAACACCTTCTTGGCTTGCTTTACACGAAATCACGACCTTCATCGATAGCTTGCGTCGTACGCAATACCGAGTTTCACTAAACAATGATATGCTATTAAAATATTATTAAAACTAGCCGTTATGAATAGTAATAACCACTTTTTGAAATTTTATAAATTTTATTTTTCAAAATGGACTTCACTTTTGGATTCAGAATAACGAAATTAGCCTACGGTGAAATTTTGTTATTTTTCTGAAAACATTCAATTTTGGATGAATAGTCAAACCACTAAGTGGTAGTTAAAAAACTGAATTTTTCATAAAACTTAATTATACCTCTTCTGTGAGTGGAATTTCAAAAATCCAAGAGACACGGTTGATGTCATTAAGTAAAATTTGGTTCAATGAGATGAAAATAATATTTTGGTTAATAGTAACTTTTTACTTTTTTTACCACGGTTAAAAGTAAATAGGGTAATTAAGGGTAAAGATGATATTATTATTACCCTAACACATGTCCTAATTTTTTTGGATAAGTGTAATTCGATCAAAAACATACTTATGAATAAAATATGACCATTTAGGCCCACTTGGATTAGATTAGGACTTTTATTATTATTTTATTTAAAGAAGGGTTAAAATAGTTAAAATCAAAGTTTAATAAGTAAATAATTTTTAATATAAGGATATAAATAAGATAAATTAGACTATAAATATTCATCATAAAGATAAAAGGATTTACTACATAATTATATTTTATTTGTAATTTTTATACGTTATATAATTTAATTTATTTATGACACAATGATGATGCAGTAATTATCTTATTAATGAAATATTGACATAATTGATGTTATAAAGACCAAAATAAATGTAATTTGAGCCTTTTAATGATTTAAACTAATTTTATAGGTTAATATGACATCTTATTATTGATTTAATTAACTTTTTTAGAACTAATAATTCTGTTATGAGTTTGACAAAAATCAATTACTAAATAGTGTCAAAATTGACATAAAATAGTTTTTAAAACAAATATTATATTAGTAATTGTTATTTTATTCCTAAAATTATATGGTTCGGCCAAAGGACTTGGATAAGGTTATATATATTAATAATAAACAACTTGGGGTTCTTTTGGCTGCTTATAGTTAGTTTATTAACCTTATAGTATAAGAACACAAGAAGACACAGTAAAAGTAAACTTATTTAACTTAATGTTAAATCTAAATGATAAGGTTAAAATAGGAACCTAAACTTGTCTAAATTCTATTGGATGAGAGGATTTCGACCCATACCCACCTTAGTTTAGAAATATATCAATTTGGAGCTATTTAAAACCGAACTTGACTTTATAATAAAATAATAGTTGTTGTTATTCCAAAGGTGCCCCTCTCCTCCCTTATAAAAGGGCACCTCCTACCCCTGTTGCCCACACCACTTTGAGCCTTAAAGATCGGCAAACCCCTGCCACTTCCTCCTCTCCACTTCCCTAGAGACATCCTAGAGGTCCTGGTCTCCTTCAATGACCAATTTTAGTGCCCTAAAAGAAGGTCTCAAAGAAGCACTTTAAAGAAGAGGTAATGTCTGTTACCGATTCTTTCATCTTTATTTCTTCTTCCACTTCATCTTCTTTAGTTGTTTCATTATGAAGTAATAACATCAGTATAAATAATATACTGATATGTTATTATATGTATGAAACAACCCTATTTCACCATCTATCTATCCTACGGAAAAAGAAATCATCGCGCGTGCATACGTACAGAATACCGTCTCCATGCCGTGCTGTAATCTATTTTCCACCACCACATTACTTGGATGGGTATAATGGTGTAAATAATGACTATATATTACTATTATAAAGTGATACGGATTCTGAAATAGTATACATACACTCCAATACAATTCCACGATCATAGGAACGATATCATCACTCGTGCGTACGTACGGAATACCGTCTCCACGATGTGATGCGACTCGTTCAACATGATCTTCATTTCATAATGATTATATAAATGAATTGAATGAATTAATATGAAATATATTTCACTAATACCATTCTGGAAATGAGGTATCTATAACCTAAAGATAAGAATAATAATTTTTTCGACAAAACACGCATAAGAAAGAATAGTTATAAACACCCGAATAACAAGTAACAATGAAATATTACTACTAAGAAGCTAATAAAATGACCATATATTATATCATAAAAATAAGTATGATTCTAGAATAAGTCAATAACATTATTTAAATCATTATACAATAGGTTTGGACACTTACGAAGCAAAACGGACCTAAGGTAAGGGAAATGTCATAATCTCATTTTATCCGAGATTGTTTATACATTGGAATTTACTGGGGTGTATTTTATCATCCACATACATGTATTCTCAATATGTAATATTTATATCCTTATAAAATAGTTTATATACAATTTTACCCTTCGGTGAGTTTTTTTGTAAAAGATATGAAAGGAATCTTTTGTCGTTTTTCGTACGGTGTACTTTTTGACTTTTCCGACAAAAGTACGAGAAGAATGTTTTATTTTAACTTATACGGCATGAATGGATTTTTTTAAACATTATTTCCAAGAATATTCCTTTACATGTTTTCAAGTTTATTTTTAATCAACTTATTTTAGTTTAAAATTGTATGACATGTTAAGAAAGAAAAATATTTTTGAAGCAAAAATGATATTTTCCTCAAGAATGGAGTTTAAGTGTTTTATCAAAATTATTTTCCATCTAAGATAATATAGGGTTCTGTTTCTATCCCTGTTATGACATTGACTTGATTATGTTCTGATGGAATTATTTTTATGAATCTCTTTATCTTATATGAATTGTTTTATGATGTCCCGATGAGTAAGATTCCCATTTTTATTACATGGGTTATGCAATGATGTATGATTTATGATTTTGTGGCACACATAAGAATGGTATCATTATGATATTGGTGGGACCTATATCTCCCTCCAATTCATTGGGTAAAGGTTTTATATCTCATGAGATAGACATGGCTTGAACGGTAGGTTATACCGGTTCAGTGAAACAGGACTAAAACGAGGAATGAACTCGGTTCAGAAATGGACTTTTTCCACTAAGATAGTCTTGGCAATGAGTCTTGACTAACAAGAAATGATTCTCTATGATTATGTGTGTATTCCAAAAAGTTTCATGTTTTATGTAGTGATTATTGGGATTACATTTCACTACTACGATTTATCCCATGTTATGAAATTATGCTCTCTTTTGTAGGTTAAGATTTCCAAAAGTTATGCTCTTATGAATATGATGTGATTGATAATTCTTTTGTTTACCCTTACTGGGAATTTGAGCTCACCCTTTCGTATGTTTTCTTTCCCCAGGTCCGGAAGAAGGTTATTAAGTAAGATATGCCAAAAGGGACTATAGATATGATGAAATAAATGGGAGACAGTGTAGACGCTTTATGAACCAGCTGTTTATGTTTCCCAGTTTCTAAAGACACTATACCTATATGGTCCTTTCGTGGTTTTATTTTATGTTGTAATAAGTATGATTCAATTTTTGGAGTATTAACAATGTATGTAAAGTATGGGTCGTTATAGTTGGTATTAGAGGAAAGGTATAGTCAACCTTTGGAAACTAGGATGTGAAAGCCTTAGTAAGAACCCTACGGATAATTCTAAGCATAGAACACAATCTTAGTGTTTTAGAAATGGCCATGAATAACCTAGGATAAGACCTTAAGTGTGAAATTTTATTCTCGATTATGTGGTTTTCCTATTATAATTAGTGTTGCTCACACTATTCTTCTTGGTTTTTGTCAATGGTTGGAACCCGAAGGAATCGTGTTAATGCGGAACGCAACGGGCAATGCAATGATTGTCCCCCTGAGCAACCAAACGTTATGGGAGGTGGAATTCAAAATCTTGTAGCCATTCTCACACAACTTTCTCAAGCTATGAATCATGCAGGACTTCCAAACGAGCAAAGGAAGGAGCAACATTCTGTTGAATCCTTCATGAGGCAGCGTCCACCTTCTTTCAGCGGGTCTACTGATCCATTAGTTGCTGAACAATGGATTAGTACTGTTGAAAAGATAATTTCAGTTCATCAATGTTCTGAACATGATAAAGTCGTCTTAGCAGTGTATCGTTTGGAAGGAGATGCTGATCAATGGTGGAATCTTATTAAGAATACGAGGCAAAGGGATGAAATTGAGTCCATGGAATGGGACGAGTTCAAGAACTTATTTTTCAATAAGTACTTCCCTCGTATTCTCTGAACAAATATGGAGAAATAGTTTCTTGAACTGAATCAAAAGGATGATGAATCTGTTGGTACCTATGAAGAAAATTTTACAAGACTTGCAAGGTACGCTTCTGGTATTATTATCCAACCTGAGAGTAAGATCGATCGATTCTTTAGTGGCTTAAAACCAAGTCTTTGAAGGGAGTTATCCATAAGGGACTTCAATAGCTATGAGGAAATCGTTCGATGTGATCTCAGAGTTGAGATGGAGATTGGAGTAACCCATCAGTCATATGGGTTTGATACGAAGAGGAAAATGGAATTCAAAGGAAAATCTAAAGAGCGAGGTGAAAAGAATATGAGCTTTCCCTTATGCTCAAAGTGTGGAAAGAAACATGGAGGGAGTTGTATTAAAGGGACAAGTAAATGTTTCAAATGTGGAAAGGAAGGTCATCGAGCATTTGAATGTCGTGATGATGGGAAGAAGATGTCTAATGATGCAAACAATGGAAGGGATACACAGAATGAACCTACTACACATCAATGTTTCATGTGCAAGGAGATAGGCCATTATGCCAATAAATTCCCTAATCCAAGGGTTGATGATGATGGTCGACGTCAAAAAACTCTTAAGGCTAAAGACAAAGGAAATTCACATGCAATTTCTATCAGCGATGTGGAGTACGATAACGATGTGGTGAAAGGTACACTTATCATCCACTCTAAAGTAGAAAATGTTTTGTTTGATTCTGGATCCACCCACTCTTTTATTTTTGAAGAATTTTCTAAGGGTATCACCATATTACCTCAACAATTAGATGTTGAGATAGCTGTGACAACACCTAATGGCACAACAGTCGCATCAAAAGTTTATAATTCTTCTCCGATCGAAGTTTGTGGGAAAGTGCTTCCTGCAAATCTTGTGATCCTTTCTATTGTGGAATTTTATGCGATTCTTGTCATGGATTGGCTTTCTTTATATGGAGCTCATATCAATTTCCAAAGAAGGGAAGTCACATTTCATATTCCAGATCAATCTATGATCGTCTATCAATGCAAGGATGAACATAAACTTCCAGTGGAAATTCCTTCTACCTTATGGGTCTTGATTCCACTAAATGAAGGTTATTTATCTCAAATGGTTGGTGAGAAACTCACGAATATGAATATTCCCATTGTACGAGAGTTTGATGATGTCTTTCCGGAGGAATTACTGGGTCTTCCACCAAATTGTGAAGTTGAGTTTTCAATAGAACTCGTACCGGGTGCTTTGCCTATTTCAAATACACCTTATAGAATGGCCCCAATTGAGTTGCAGGAATTGAAGAAGAAACTCCAAGAGAATCTTGATAAGGGATTCATACCCCCTAGTGCGTCACCTTGGGGAGCAACTATTCTATTTGTTAAGAAGAAAGATGGATCAATGAGACTCTGCATTGATTATCGAGAACTTAACAAGATCACTATCAAGAACAAATATCCTCTCCCACGCATTGATGACTTATTTGACCAACTACGCGGAGCTCAATACTTTTCCAAGAATGATCTTCGTTCAGGGTATCATCAATTAAGGGTCAAAAGGGAGGATATACCATAGACAGCTTTTCGTACAAGGTATGGACACTATGAATTTATATTGATGCCATTTGGTCTTACTAATGCCCCTGCTATCTTCATGGATCTGATGAATAAAGTCTTTAGAGACTATCTTGATCAATTTGTGGTAGTCTTTATAGATGATATTCTTGTCTATTCGAAGAGCAAGGAAGAACATTAAGATCACTTGAGAATTATATTGAAGACCTTGAGAAAGGAGAAGATTTATTCCAAATTTACCAAGTGTGAATTTTGGCTTCAAAAAGTTTCATTTTTGGGACACATAATCTCAAGAGGGGATATCTGTGGATCCAGCAAAAACAGAGGTTATCGAAAGATGGTCGAGACCAACAATAGTAACTGAGATCCGATGTTTTCATGGTTTGGCTGGATATTATCAACGTTTTGTGAATGATTTTTCACGATTATCTAATCCACTCACCAAGCTGACTCAGAAAGGAGTTAAGTTTGTCTCGATGGAGGAATGTGAAGAGAATTTCAAGGAGTTGAAAAGAAGGTTATCTAGTGCACCTGTGCTCACACTACCTTGTAGTGGAGAAAGGTTTGTGATCTATAGTGATGCATCCAAGAAGGGATTGGGGTGTGTTCTTATGCAAAATGATATGGTGATATCATTGCCTCACGACAGTTGAAAATCCATGAGCAAAATTACCCAACAGATGATTTGGAGTTAGCTACTGTAATCTTTGCATTAAAGAATTGGAGGCATTATCTTTATGGTGAAAGGTGTGATATTTATACTGATCATAAATGTTTAAAGTATATTTTCACATAAAAGGAGCTGAATATGCGTCAAAAAAGATGGTTGGAGCTGATTAAGGATTACTACTGCTCAATCCATTACCACCCTGGGAAAGCAAACAAGGTGGCAGATGCATTAAGTCGACGAGACCATGCCAGTTTATCCATGATGAGGATCACAAGAGATCCAATATTTATGGATTTACAAAGGTTGGATCTTAGAATTATATTGGAAGAGGAAAAAATCGTATCTTTCTCAAATGAATGTTCAACCATCTATACATATTAAGATTAAAGATGCACAGAAAGAAGATGTCGAGTTCCAAAAGAAGGTGAGAAATGTTCCTGAATTCAACCTTGATTATGATGGGATAATAAAGTTCTGGAATCGGGTTTGTGTTCCTCCCATCCTGAAATTAAAGAAGGAGCTACTGGATGAGGCTCATAGTTCTTCATTCTCTATTCATCCTGGAAGCACGAAGATGTATAGGGACCTGAAAGAGTACTTTTGGTGGGATGGAATGAAAAGAGATGTTGCTGAATATGTCTTTCGATGCTTGGTTTTCCAGCAAGTTAAAGCTGAGAGATAGAAGTCTAAGGGGATGTTACAACCATTACCCATACCTGAATGGAAATGGGAAAACATCACTATGGACATTGTCACAGGACTTCCTAAAACATCCAAGGGAAATAATTCTATCTGGGTCATAGTTGATCGTCTTACCAAGTCTGCACACTTCATTGCTATTAGAGAGGATTTCTCTCTGCATCAGCTTTCCAGGATATATGTAAAGGAAGTGGTAAGATTGCATGGAGTACCACTTTCTATTATATCTGATCGAGATCCGAGATTTACCTCGAATTTCTGGTGAAGTCTTCCGCATACTCTGGATACAGTGTTGAGTTTCGGCACTGCTTATCATCATCAGACAGACGGTCAGTCTGAGAGAACAATTCAAACTCTAGAAGATATGTTGAGAGCTTTCTCTATGGATTTCAAAGGTGGTTGGGATCAACACCTACCATTGGTGGAATTTTATTATAATAATATCTTTCACTCTAGTATTCAGATGGATCCTTATGATGCTCTCTATGGAATGAAATGCATGACTCCAACTTGATGGGATGAAGTTGGGGAAAGAATTCTATTAGGACCTGATCTCATTGATGAAATGGCAGAAAACGTCAGATCTATTCAACAGCACATAAGATCAGCTCAGAGTCGACAGAATATTTATGCCGAAAACCGAAGAAAAGACCTAGAGTTTGAAGTGGGTGATAAAGTGTTCTTATGAATATCTCCCTGGAAGAGAGTCATGAAATTTGGAAAGAAGGGGAAGTTGAGCCCTAGATATATCGGTCCTTTCGAAATACTGGATCGTGTTGGGAAGGTAGCTTACCGATTGGCGCTTCCACCGAATCTCTCTCAGGTTCACGATGTGTTCCATGTATCTCTCCTGAGAATGTACATACCTGATCCTTCACATGTACTTAGCTCAGAAGTTGTACCGCTGGAGCAAGATATTTCTTATGAAGAACACCCGATTGAGATTCTGGATCATAGCGAAAAAGTACTATGAAGTAAGACCACTCGATTGGTGAAAGTTTTATGGAGGAACCACCAATTAGAAGAAGCTACATGGGAGCTTTAGGATATGATGAGGGAGAGGTATCCTCATCTGTTTGTTACAAACTGAAGAATTTCGAGGGCGAAATTCATTTTAAGGGGGGTAGAATGTAACACCCGAGACTTTTATGTTATATAAATCATCAAACGAATCTTTTTCTACACAACACTTTCTTGGCTTTCTTTACACGAAATCGCGACCTTCCTCGATAGCTTGCGTCGTACGCAATACCAAGTTTCACTAAACAATGATATGCTATTAAAATATTATTAAAACTAGCCGTTATGAATAGTAATAACCACTTTTTGAAATTTTATAAATTTTATTTTTCAAAATGGACTTCACTTTTGTATTCGGAATATCGAAAATACCCTAGGGTGAAATTTTGGTATTTTTCTGAAAACATTCAATTTTTGATGAATAGTGAAACCACTAAGTGGTAGTTAAAAAACTGAATTTTTCATAAAACTTAATTTTACCGCTTCTGTGAGTGGAATTTCAAAAATCTGAGAGACACGGTTGATGTCAGTAAGTAAAACGAGGTTCAATGAGATGAAAATAATTTTTTGGAGAATAGTAACTTTTTACTTTTTTTGCCACGGTTAAAAGTAAATAGGGTAATTAACGGTACAGATGATATTATTATTACCCTAACACATGTCCTAATTCTTTTGTATAAGTGTAATTCAAACAAAAACAAACTTATGAATAAAATATGACCATTTAGGCCCACATGGATTATATTAGGACATTTATTATTAATTTATTTAAAGAAGGGTTAAAATAGTTAAAATCAATGTTTAATAAGTAAATAATTTTTAATATAAGGTTATACATAAGATAAATTCGACTATAAATATTAATTATAAATCTAAAAAGATTTATTACATAATGATATTTTATTTGTAATTTTTATATATTAAATAGTTTAATTTATTTATGACACAATGATGATCCAGTAATTATCTTATTAATGAAATATTGACATAATTGATGTTATAAACACCAAAATAAATGTAATTTGAGACTTTTTATGAATTAAAATAATTTTATAGGTTAATATGACATGTTAGTATTGATTTAATTAACTTGGTTCGAACTAATAATTCTGTTATGAGTTTCACAAAAATCAATTACTAAATAGTGTCAAAATTGACATAAAATAGTTTTTAAAACAAATATTATATTAGTAATTGTTATTTTTTTCCTAAAATTCTAAGGTTCGGTCAAATGACTTAGATAATGTTATATATATTAATAATAAACAACTCGGTGTTCGTTTTTCTGCTTATAGTAAGTTTATTAACCTTATAGTATAAGAACACAAAAAGACACGGTAAAAGTAAACTTTTTTAATTTAATGTTAAATCTAAATGATAAGGTTAAAATAGGAACCTAATGTTGGATCTGAATCTACGGATTACACACAAGAGGGGGGTTGAATTGTGTCTTTTCAAAATTATTATAATCTCTTCAATTTAGACAAATTCTGTCCACTATGCTTTTGCTCGATTAAATATGCAGCGGAAAAAGTAAAAGCATGAACACACGGATGTATAGTGGTTTGGGGAACAGAAGGCCCCTAGTCCACTCCACCAACGCTCAAATCCACGAGCTTGGCGATTTTCACTATCTGGTCCTCGTTTCCACAGACCTGTTCACAACTGAGTACAGGCAGTTGACACCTTTACAAATTTCAGGCAAACACAGCCTTCCTGGTTCAAACACGAACCCACACAGCTTAGAACGAGAAGCTGATCACTCAAAAATAAAAAGGGTTTCGATAAAGAAAACACTTCTCCAGTTGTTCTTCACAATTGCAACAGAAAGCAATTGACAGTAGATAGATCGTTGTCTTCAGAAAATAAAGATCTGTAATCAAAACAGTTCTGAGTCGATCCAGTTGCAATAGATATTACCAGAAACTTCACAACTTCAGCAGTAGTAGATTCACAACAGATAGTCGATGTAGAACACGTGAATCTGCTATCAAGATCTTCCTTCGGTAATAAAGGTTTTACACTTCTTCTCGATCACCAGAAAAGAACGCCTTTTCACAGTCTCTGTTTCTTGCTCGTTAAAAGATCAATCTATATCTTTCACACACTTTTCTGTGTATATATATAATCCGAAGTTTCCAAGATAGAACATATATATTCAAATCTGAGAAATTCTTCCGCATAAATAGATCCATAAAAATCTCCTTTAGATTCGCGATATTAAATGAAATAACAGAGCCGTTGTAACTCCCCTGAAGAATCGGCACAAAAAGCTCCGTTTAAATCAATCATTAATCCGTTGTAAATCGTCTTTGATTCAGTCAAAGTCGTACTTAAGAATCGGCTCGAAATCCGCTTAATAAACCGCTTGTTTGACCAATGCAAAAGAAAAAATCGTCTGTCAAAAATATCCCGACGCCAAACGTAGGGTTGATGACGTGGCTCCAAACGTAGGGTTCACAAACGTAAGGTTCACAAACGTAAGGTTCACAAACGTAAGGTTGAACATACATACTTTCTCTTCAGCATTCAAACGTAGGGTTGATCATCCATACTTTGTCTTGCTTCAACTCTCCAAAGAACGTACGGTTGATTATAAAAGTAAGGTTGATGATCCATACTTTTGAGAAACAAAATCAACACTGAAAACTAACGTACGGTTTCTCTTCCATACTTGTCCAACAACGAAAACGTAAGGTTCCTTCAAAACATAATGTTCTTCTTCAATACTTTTCAACAACGTAAGGTTCATTAACCATACGTTTCAAAATAACATAAAAGGTAAACTTTTCATCCATACGTTACGTTCATCAACGTAGGGTATGAACAGTGATTCCAGTACGCGCTAAAATTGATCTCGCGCTACAGTGATTCCAGAACACGCTAAAATTGATCTTGCGCTACAGTGATTCCAGAACACGCTAAAATTGATCTTGCGCTACAGTGATTCCAGAACACGCTAAAATTGATCTCGGAATAAATGAAGTATGAAATCTCGTTGTATGAAATAAATAAATAAAATAAATTCCTGCAAAATACTCAACAAAATAATTAGTAAATAATTAAGGGTATTTGTGAGTATCAAAATCATCATAAAGAGACAGAGTATTATTTAAAATAATCTCCCCCTTTAAAAAAAATTATTTTGAATTGTTTGAAAACAATACATTTCTCAACAATCTCCCCCTTTTTGATGATCACAAAACCCATAAAATAATAGAACTAATTTAATTGCAATCTTTAAAATTTTAGAATTCTGAAAGGATTAAAACAATATTTAACTATAATAAAATTTCTCCCCCATAAAAATAAATTTTCAGCTAAAAAATAGATAAAAGATAAATGTCGTATATATCCAAATTCCTTCATAGGAAACAAATGAATTTAAATGTTGTGTTTATCCAAATTCTCCCCCTTTTTGTGATATCAAAAAGAATGAAAAATTACGGATTTGAACACATTCAATATTGCACTGAACTATAAGTAAATGCTACAATTAACTGTGTATGAATAAGTGAATTTGTTATACTGGCTAACTTAGTCATAAATCAATAAACAACAAAACAAAAAAGATAAGAAAAGAATTTTCATTCACAAGCTGTTATATATATAAACTATTGTGATATACAGAGGAATCAAGGTTCATGGATAAAAAGGTGTCTATCTCCTTTGAATCACGGTCTTGATCTCTGTAAACTGTTCTCTGAGCCTCTTCATCATCCCATCTCCTAACTTGATGATAAGATCTCTGTTCTCTTGAGTCATATGAATATCTTCAATCAAATTAACTCTGAAAAACTCATGCATTCTTTCTTCTTTTTCAACAAAAAGAGCCAGCTTTTCTGATAACTGATTCAAAAGAATCCTAATCGGTTGCTCTCCAGATGTCAACTGATCCACTAAAAATTTCTGATTATCTAGCAAAACTGACAAAGGGGCACTATTACACTGAAGATCGTGTAATCTGTCACTCATATTGCTTAGTGCTCCTGTAATTTCTTGAAATCTCCGAATCAAATCAGGTGAAGAGCCTGATCCACTCACAGCACTGTTTGCAACAGACTCAAATTTATTCTCCATGTAAATCTTCAACTCAGACATATCATCTTTCTTTACCATCTCTGATTTTAACTGATCAACAGCATGCAACATATCAGTCTTAAACAAATCTACTTCCTGTCTTGAAACAGTAGATTCTTTCAGCTTCTGAAACTTCAACTGCTCTAAGTTCAGAGAATTTCTGAGACTAACATTCTCAGATTCTAACTGAGAGATACGCTTGTACAGCTCAACAACTTCTTCTTTTCTTGAATCAGGGGCACCCTGTGCTCTATTCTCATGTCCAGAAATAGGTTGATGAGGCAGGGCAAGTGGTAAAGAATCTGCATCTGACTGTTCTTTGTCCTTGTCCTGACAAGGTTGATCCACTGAACTAGTTTTTGAAGCCTGAAACTCTTCCACTGAAAAATCTTCCTGAAGTACTTCTGTATTAGCTTCAGAAGTATGTTCATCACGAACAGTAGTCTCTCTGACTTCTACTGATTGGTCAAGAACAATATTTTCATGTAAATCTTGAGGTCGGGCCACTTCTTCACCAGGCACTGCCTCTATAGGTTGTTCTTGTTGTATTACATTTTCAACAGCCACAGCAGCAGATTGAAGTTCTTTTTGGATTTCTGGTTGAGCTGTTGGTTCCTCTATCGGTGCAGTCTGCTCCACAACATCTTCTCTCACAAATGAATAAGAAATTACTGGTTCAGAGGATTTCAAGGTAGGAGAGATAATTTCTTCATCAATTGACCTCTTCCTTTTAGATTGAAGTCCTTCTTGACTTCTCTCTTCCTCAACTTCCTCCATCTCAAAACGAATTCTCCTTGCCACTGTACTAACTCTTGATTCTGCTTGTCCCTCCTTGGACTGAGCCGGTTGAGCCTGAGCACTCTCCGAGTCTTCCTCAGCTCCAACAGGTAAGAGTTTTCCTTTTATTGTGCTCCAGAAGTATCCTACTTTCCTCAAGGTTCCAGCATTAAAAACATTACTGTGGTGACATTTCACCCCAGCATCTACCAATCTGATCATTCCTCTTTTAAACAAAAACAAAGAAATGAACCTTCCATAAGGGAAAAAGGTCATTCTTGCTTCACTCTGACAGCAGTAATTCAAATATCTTATCATAAACCGAGGAAAATTAAACTTAATATCACACATCAGAAGATACATTATGTACATGTCAGGGTATAGGATTTTCTCCATCTCAGCCATCCTTGGTGCTAAACCAGTCTGAACAAATTTTACAAAGATTTTCTGATCGGGCTCCAAATCTTTAATAAACATCTTCTTTTTCACTCTGGTTCCAAACAGAAAAGACATAATGTCTTCAGACTTATGTACAGAATCTCCAATATTCCGTAAATCGAAATGAAAAACTCCTTCATGAGGGCAGTTAAGAATTTGACTTATCTCTACAGATGATATGGAAAAGTCCTTATCCTCTATTTGAGCCAATAAACTATCCTCCGTATCTCCAAGGCTAAACTGAACAGTTCTAAAGAAATGTCTCATTTCTGCCTCATAAAGAAACTCAGAATTTTCACTATTAAAAGCTTGCTCAAGGCTTTGAAACGACAACGCTTGCTTCAACAGTAAATTAGTTTCAAACAGCCATTCTAAATCGATGACTTTACCTTGCAGTATTTTCCGACCAACTACTTTAGGTTTCTTTGCAGCACTGCTCTCAGCTTCATCTAGACGCTTAGTCTTTGCCATTTCAACAACGATTTCTGAAGGTTCGTAAGTTTAGGGTTTGAAGATTCAGAAAAGGGTTTTGGAGCAGATGTGCGGTTCTAGGTTTTCGAAAGGGTTTCCGAAAAAAGGTGAAACGGTTCTGACAGCCTTGATTCCCGTGTAATCACTAATCATTACTTTTATTTAAAACAAAATAAAATTACTTATAGCGGGAAACAGAAATTAAGAAGAATTCGAAAACAGAATAAGATTTAAAAAAAAACTATTTAAAATTAAATAAACCTAACTCCCCCTTAATAAATTCAAACCTTGCCGTGGGAAGTGGTTTAGTAAAAATATCTGCTAATTGATTTTCTGTATTTACAAATTCTAAAAATATATCCTTTTTAAACACATGATCTCTTAAAAAGTGATGTCTTATATCAATGTGCTTAGTTCTAGAATGACTAATAGGATTTTTTGAAATATTAATTGCACTAGTATTATCACATAAAATAGGTGTATTATTGAAATTTAATCCAAAGTCCATAAGAGTGTTTTTCATCCACAACACCAGTGCACAGCAACTACCTGCAGACACATATTCTGCCTCGGCTGTTGACAGGGCAACTGAGTGTTGTTTCTTACTAGACCATGATACTAAAGACTTTCCTAAAAAGTGACATGTTCCTGAAGTACTCTTCCTATCTAATCTACAGCTTCCAAAGTCAGCATCTGAATATGAAATTAAATTAAAATCAGAGGTTTTTGGATAAAGCAGAGATTGATAAATAGTACATTTTAAATATCTAAAAATTCTTTTAACAGCAGTTAAATGGGATTCTTTGGGATTTGATTGAAATCGAGCACAAAGACATACTGAATACATTATATCTGGTCTACTAGCAGTAAGATATAACAAACTACTAATCATACCTCTATATAACTTGTTGTCCACTGATTTTCCAGTTTCATCCAAATCAAGTTTTATATTAGTACACATAGGAGTTGTAAATGTCTTTCTGTTTTCAAGTCCAAATTTCTTAAGTAAATCAATAATGTATTTGCATTGATTTAAAACATTTCCAAAATCTTTTTGAAATATTTGAAGACCCAAAAAGAAATTTAATTCTCCCATCATACTCATTTCAAATTCTTTTTGCATTAATTCTGAAAATTCATGACAAAGAATTTTATTGGTCGATCCAAAAATTACATCATCAACATAAATTTGAACCAACAAAACATTATTTTTCACAGTTTTCTTAAAGAGTGTTGGATCTGCTAGTCCAACAGTAAAATCATTTTTCAAAAGAAAAGAACTTAGTCTTTCATACCAAGCTCTAGGTGCTTGTTTAAGGCCATAAAGAGCTTTAGTAAGTTTGAAAACAGAATCTGGTTTTTGAGAATTTTCAAAACCAGGAGGTTGCTCAACATAAACTTCCTCCATTAAATAACCATTTAAAAAGGCAGATTTAACATCCATCTGAAATAATTTAAAATTCATATAAGATGCATAGGCTAAAAAAATTATAATGGCTTCTAACCTGGCTACAGGTGCAAAGGTCTCATCATAATCTATTCCTTCTTCTTGATTATATCCTTTAGCTACTAATCTTGCTTTATTTCTAGTTATTATCCCTTGATCATCCTGTTTATTCCTAAAGACCCATTTAGTTCCTATTACTGGATAATCATGTGGTCTTTCAACTAATTCCCAAACCTTATTTCTCTTGAACTGGTTCAATTCATCCTGCATTGCTATTACCCAGCTCTCATCATCTAAGGCTTCTTCTATGGTCTTAGGTTCTTGTTGGGATAGGAAAGCAGAGAATTCAACTATGTTTCCAAAGTTTCTTCTAGTTTGAATACCAGTCTCTAAGTCACCTATCACAGATTCTAAAGGGTGATTCTTTAAGGTTCTAGACTGTCTAGGCATTACATTCAAAGGTTCTTCAGTATCATGTTCTTCTGAACTGGACTGAATTTCTTTTATATCATTTTCAAAATCATTCTTTAAATTCTCAGGTCTCATGTTTTCATTAGAATCAGGTTCATCTATTTGTTCTATCCTTTTCTCAAAAGGATCAGATTCATCAAATTTCACATGAACTGATTCTTCAACAATCATTGACTTTTTATTATAGACTCTATAAGCTTTGGAGGTTGCAGAATATCCTAAGAAAATACATTTATCAGATTTTGGATCAAATTTACCAAGATTATCTTTGGTATTCAAGATGTAAACCTTGCATCCAAAAACTTTAAAGTAATTTACTTTAGGTTTTCTGTTATTCCATAGTTCATAGGGTGTCTTTTTCAAAATAGGACTTATTAAAATTCTATTCATTATATAACAAGCTGTATTAACAGCTTCTGCCCAGAAATATATAGGTAGGCTATATTCATTTAACATAGTTCTAGCCATTTCTTGAATAGTTCTATTTCTTCTTTCTACAATCCCATTTTGTTGAGGTGTTCTTGGAGCAGAGAAGGTGTGTTTAATACCCATGTTTGAGCAAAAGGAATTAAATTCCTGGTTCTCAAATTCTCCACCATGATCACTTCTCAATGAGATTATATTAAAACCTTTTTCATTTTGAATAGATTTACAAAAACCTTCCAATAAACTAAAAGCTTCACTTTTATATTTCAAAAAGAAAATCCAAGTAAATCTAGAATAATCATCAACTAATACATAAACATACAATTTACCAGCTAAACTTGCTACTCTTGAAGGTCCAAACAAATCCATATGGATAAGTTCTAGAGGCTTAGTTGTAGCAACTTTATTAACAGATTTGAATGATGATTTGTGTTGCTTGCCAAGCTGACATGCATCACAGAATCTGTCATTTTCAAATTTGAGACTAGGCAAATCAGAAACTAGATGTTTCTTAGATAATTTATGTAAAACATATATATTGCAATGACCAAGTCTTCTATGCCAGATCCAGGATTCACTTATATTAGCAGTTAAGCAGTTTACTTGTTGTTTACACAAGGAATACAAATCCAAAGTATAAACATTATCAGTTCTGGGTGCTCTAAACTTAAACAGTTTATCTTTAGAAACAGTACAACTATTGTTAGTAAAATCAACAGTGTATCCATCATCACAGAGTTGAGAGATACTTATCAGATTGTGTTTTAACCCTTGTACATAAAGTACTTTGTTGATTGAGACTGTCTCTGGATCTCCAACTGTTCCAATACCAATAATCTTTCCTTTGGCATTGTCACCAAAGGTGACAAGTCCTCCTTCCTTTCGAGTAAGAGAAGAGAAATTAGCTGAAGTTCCACTCATGTGTCTTGAGCAGCCACTGTCCATATACCATATTTCTTTCTTTCTTTGGTGACCTGCTACCTGCAAAGACATTTAAACAAATTGCTTTGGTACCCATATTTTGTTGGGTCCAGGAGTGTTAGCAAGCAGTGATCTGGGTATCCAGATTTGCTTTGATTTCTTAAAATTGATTGAATCATATAGATCATTGGAAATATAAGCTTTCTTAATTCCACATATTTGAGGTTTTCTTAGAAAACAGTTTTTAGCTATATGACCTTTTGTTCCACAGTAGTTACAAATAACCTGTTTAGTGCTAGGAACAAAATAATTTTTGTATAACTTAGGTTTTTCTCCTTTACTTCCAATTCCAAACCTTTCATTTTTAATTACAGTTTTTTCAAGTATCTCATTTAAGACGTTTTCTCCTTTCGTAAAAACTAAAGCAGCCTTTTTATAAGATTCTACTTCATCCTGTAGAGTTTTTATTTTTGATTCAAAATTAATTTTATTTGAGTCAGCAGAGTTGTATTTGTCAATTAATTCCTTATGTTGTTTTTGCAAAGTATTTCTCTCATCTGAAATAGCTTTATGCAAGTTCTTTATAGATTTATATTTTTTAAATAATGAGTCATACCTTTCTTCAAGCATATTGCAGTAAGCTGCAAGTTTTTTATTTGAGAAGCTTGTTTCAGAGTTTGATTCATTATTTGAGTCAGAGGAGTAGTATGAGTGTACCTCATCAGTTTCAGCCATGAAACACATATTTGCTTTTAAATTGGCTTCCTCCTTCTCTGAGCTTGATTCAGAAGAATTACTTGAGTCTTCAGAAACACTCCAAGTAGCTTTCATAGCTTTCTTGTCTTTCTGCTCATAATCATCTCTTTTGAAGAATTTCTTCTTCTTTGCATCTTTCAATTTTGGGCAATCCGGTCTGATATGTCCCATCTTTTTTCATTCATAACATCTCACTTACTTGCTATCCTTTTTGAAGGATTTCTTGAAGTCTTTCTTCTTACTATAGAACTTTCTGAATTTTCTGGCTAGCTGAGCCAGTTCTTCATCCGAATTTGAAGAATCAGAGCTTTCTGATTTAGCACTTACTTCTCTGTTCTTCATCTTTCTATCCTTTTTTTGAGAAGTCACTTTCAAAGCAGTATTTTCCCTTTTTATGTAGACTTTATGCTCATTTACCTCATCTTGCATTTCAGCTTCATACATCATCAATGTACCAATCAGTTCTCTCATAGTTAGATCTTTAACAGAAGTTGATTGTCTGATTGCTGCAGAGATTCCATTCCATCGAGTAGGAAGTACTCTCAGTACCTTCAACGCTTGATCAGCCTGCTTGATTGGTTCTCCTAGAGCTATTATATTATTGACAATTTCTGTCAATCTTCCATTCATCTGAGTGATGCTCTCTCCTTCAATCATTCTGAAAGTATCGAATTTTAACTTAGCAGTTGCATATCTCATCTGTCTTACATTATCTGTTCCTTCATAAGCAACAGCTATTGTTTTCTACATTTCATATGCAGTCGGGCATTGAGATACTCTGTTAAATTCATCTGGTCCTAGACCACAGACGATTGCATTCATAGCTTTTGAATTTATGTCATACTCAGCCTCTGTAGCAGCACTCCATGTATCGGGATTTTCAGGAATTTCATAGGGAGTCAGAATCTTTGAATAGACTTTGTAACCAAGATTTTTCAGATAAATAATCATATGTGATTTCCAGCAGCCATAATTATCTCCATTAAAGTAAGGTGCTCTGACCATTGACATTCCCTCTCTCATATCAGCCATGATACACTATGTATAATCTTTAAATACTTCTAGCTTGATAAGACTTTAAAAATAAGAAGCTCCTCCTCTGATACCAATTGTTGGATCTGAATCTACGGATTACATACAAGAGGGGGGGTGAATTGTGTCTTTTCAAAATTATTATAATCTCTTCAATTTAGAAAAATTCTGTCCACTATGCTTTTGCTCGATTAAATATGCAGCGGAAAAAGTAAAAGCATGAACACACGGATGTATAGTGGTTCGGGGAACAGAAGGCCCCTAGTCCACTCCACCAACGCTCAAATCCACGAGCTTGGCGATTTTCACTATCTGGTCCTCGTTTCCACAGACCTGTTCACAACTGAGTACAGGCAGTTGACACCTTTACAAGTTTCAGGCAAACACAGCCTTCCTGGTTCAAACACGAACCCACACATCTTAGAACGAGAAGCTGATCACTCAAAAATAAAAAGGGTTTCGATAAAGAAAACACTTCTCCAGTTGTTCTTCACAATTGCAACAGAAAGCAATTGACAGTAGATAGATCGTTGTCTTCAGAAAATAAAGATCTGTAATCAAAACAGTTCTGAGTCGATCCAATTGCAATAGATATTACCAGAAACTTCACAACTTCAGCAGTAGTAGATTCACAACAGATAGTCGATGTAGAACACGTGAATCTGCTATCAAGATCTTCCTTCGGTAATAAAGGTTTTACACTTCTTCTCGATCACCAGAAAAGAACGCCTTTTCACAGTCTCTGTTTCTTGCTCGTTAAAAGATCAATCTATATCTTTCACACACTTTTCTGTGTATATATATAATCCGAAGTTTCCAAGATAGAACATATATATTCAAATCTGAGAAATTCTTCCGCATAAATAGATCCATAAAAATCTCCTTTAGATTCGCGATATTAAATGAAATAACAGAGCCGTTGTAACTCCCCTGAAGAATCGGCACAAAAAGCTCCGTTTAAATGAATCATTAATCCGTTGTAAATCGTCTTTGATTCAGTCAAAGTCGTACTTAAGAATCGGCTCGAAATCCGCTTAATAAACCGCTTGTTTGACCAATGCAAAAGAAAACATCGTCTGTCAAAAATATCCCGACGCCAAACGTAGGGTTGATGACGTGGCTCCAAACGTAGGGTTCACAAACGTAAGGTTCACAAACGTAAGGTTCACAAACGTAAGGTTGAACATACATACTTTCTCTTCAGCATTCAAACGTAGGGTTGATCATCCATACTTTGTCTTGCTTCAAATCTCCAAAGAACGTACGGTTGATTATAAAAGTAAGGTTGATGATCCATACTTTTGAGAAACAAACTCAACACAGAAAACTAACGTACGGTTTCTCTTCCATACTTGTCCAACAACGAAAACGTAAGGTTCCTTCCAAACGTAATGTTCTTCTTCAATACTTTTCAACAACGTAAGGTTCATTAACCATACGTTTCAAAATAACATAAAAGGTAAACTTTTCATCCATACGTTACGTTCATCAACGTAGGGTATGAACAGTGATTCCAGTACGCGCTAAAATTGATCTCGCGCTACAGTGATTCCAGAACACGCTAAAATTGATCTTGCGCTACAGTGATTCCAGAACACGCTAAAATTGATCTTGCGCTACAGTGATTTCAGAACACGCTAAAATTGATCTCAGAATAAATGAAGTATGAAATCTCGTTGTATGAAATAAATAAATAAAATAAATTCCTGCAAAATACTCAACGAAATATTTAGTAAATAATTAAGGGTATTTGTGAGTATCAAAATCATCATAAAGAGACAGAGTATTATTTAAAATAATCTCCCCCTTTAAAAAACATTATTTTGAATTGTTTGAAAACAATACATTGCTCAACACCTAAACTTGTCTAAATTCTATTGGAAGAGAGGATTTCGCCCCATACCCACCTTATCTTAGAAATATATCAATTTGGAGCTATTTAAAACCGATCTTTACTTTATAATAAAATAATAGTTTTAGTTATTCCAAAGGTGCCCCTCTCCTTCCTTATAAAAGGGAACCTCCTCCCCCTCTTGCTCACACCACTTTGAGCCTTCATGATCGGCCAAACCCTGCCAATTACTCATCTCCACTTCCCTAGAGACATCCTAGAGGTCCTGGTCTTCTTCAAAGGCCAATTTTAGTGCCCTAAAAGAAGGTCTCAAAGAAGCACTTCAAAGAAGAGGTAATCTTCGTTTCCGATTCTTTCAACATTATTTCTTCTTCCACTTCTTCTTATTTAGTTGTTTCATTATGAAGTAATAACATCAGTATCACTCATGTACTGATATGTTATTATAAGTATGAAACATCCCTATTTCACCACATCCTACGAAAAAAGAAATCACCGCGCGTGCGTACGTACGGAATACCGTCTCCACGCCGTGGTGTAATCTATTTTCCACCACCACCTTACTTGGATGGGTATAATGGTGTAAATAATGACTATATATGACTATTATAAAGTGATACTAATTATGAAATAGTATACATACACTCCAAATCAATTCCATTATCATGGGAACGATATCATCACTCGTGCGTACGTACGGAATACCGTCTCCACGATGTGATGCAACTCGTTCTACATGATCTTCATTTCATAATGATTATATAAATTAATTGAATGAATGAATATGATATAAATTACACTAATACCATTCTGGAAATGAGGTTTCTATAACCTAAAGATTATATTAAGAATTTATTCGACAAAACACGCATAAGAACAAAAAGTTATAAACACCCGAATAACAAGTAGCAATGAAATATTACTACTAAGAAGCTAAGAAAATGACCATATATGATATCATAAAAATATGTATGATTCTGGAATAAGTCAATAACATTATTTAAATCATTATACAGGAGGTTTGGACACTTACGAAGCAAAACGGACCTAAGGTATGGGAAATGTCACAATCTCATTTTTATCCGAGATTGTTTATACATTGGAATTTACTGGGGTGTATTTTATCATACACATCCATTTTTCCTCAATATTTAATATTTATATCCTTCTACAATAGTTTATATACAATTTTACCCTTCAGTGTGTAGAGACCAGAAGCATGACGTACATAGACCTTACATTACTTTTGCGGAATACTTAGTCCATAACAAAAACACAAACACAAGGATCGTAATAGTTTAGTGTCTTTGGAAACTCGGAATATAATCTTCTAGTCGTGGTGAAAGATCTTCAAATTCTCCCATAAAGATCTTCCTTTTTTTTAACCTAAAACATTTCTTTATATACTGGGGAAAAGAAAACATAAGAGGGTGAGCTCAAATGCTCAGTATGGGTAAACAAAATAAATATCAATCACATCATATTCATAAGAACATAACATTTTGGAAATCTTAACCTGCAAAAGAGAGCATAATTTCATAACATGGGATAAATCATAGTAGTGAAATCAAATCCCAATAATCATAACTTAAAACATGAAACATTGTGGCATACACACATAATCATAGAGAATCATTTCTTGTTAGTCAAGACTCATTTCCAAGACTATCTTAGTGGACAAAGTCCCTTTCTGAACTGAGTCACCCTCGTTGCAGTCCTGTTTCACTGAACCGGTATAACCTACCATTCCAGCCATGTCTATCTCATGAGATATAAAATCTTTACCCAATGCATTGGAGGGAGATATAGGTCACACCCATCTCATAATGATACCATTCTTATGTGTTCCACAAAATCATAAATCATACATCATAGCATAACCCATGTAATAAAAATGGGAATCTTAAACATCGTGACATCATAAAACAACTCATATAAGATAAAGGAATTCACAAACATAATTCCATCACAACATAGTCAAATCAATGTAAAAATAGGGATAGAAACAAAACCCTTTATTATCTTAGATGGAAAATAATTTTGACAAAACACTTGAACTTCATTCTTGAGGAAAATATCTTTTCTACTTCAAAAACATTTTTCCTTTCTTAACATGTCATAACATTTTAAACTAAAAGAAGTTGATTAAAAATAAATTTTAAAACTTGTAAAGTAAGATTCTTGGAAATTTTGTTTTAAAAATCCATTCATGCCGTATAAGTTAAAAAAACATTCTTCTCGTACTTTTGTCGGAAAAGTCAAAAAGTACATCGTACGAAAAACGACAAAAGATTCCTTTCATATATTTTACTAAAAACTCACCGAAGGGTAAAATTGGATTTAAACAATTGTAGGTGGATGGAAATAATATTACATATTGAGGAAACATGGATGTGGATGATAAAATACACCCCAGTAAATACCGAAGTATAAACAATCTCGGATAAAAATGAGATTGTGATATTTCCCTTACCTTAGGTCTGATTTGCTTCGTAAGTGTCCGAACCTCCTGTATAATGATTTAAATAATGTCATTGACTTATTAAAGAATCATATTCATTGTTATTATATCATATATGGTTCACTTATGACATTATATTACCCGTTCTTTTGTAAATTCATGTTAAAGTAGCGTTTTGGGTAAAATCGTCTCATTTGTCATTCGTGTTTTAACTTGTAATTATTCATATGAGTACATAGATCATTATTACTTAATTATAGAATATAAAACATGATTTATATATAATATATATTCAGAATATACATATATATAATGGATCGATAAATGGAAAGAAATACACCGTTCATGGAGACGGTAGGCCATACGTACGCATTAACGTTGTTTTCGTTTCCTTATTGAATTGAGTGGAATTAAGTAGATGACATACATATATATAAACATAAATCCAGTAGCTTTATAATTTCATATATTTCATTATTATTGCTTATATATACTTTATAATCATTCTTAAATGTTTAACATGGAGAATAAATCTCATCGCGTCGTGGAGACGGTAGTCCGTACGTACGCACGAGCGATGATATCATTTCCATAATTATTGAATTGAATTGGAGTGGATGATACAATATATCAGAATAATTATGATGTTATAATAACTATGTATAGTTTTTATTTACACCATAATACCCATCCATGTAAGGTGTTGGTGGAGAAACAGATTACACCACGGCGTTAAGACGGTATTCCGTACGTACGCACGTGCGATGATTTTATTTTCTGTAGGATGGATAGATAGTGAATTAGGATTGTTTCATACTTATAATAAAATATCATTATATGAGTGATACTGATGTTATTACTTCATAATGAAACAACCTAAGAATAAGAAGTGGAAGAAGAAATAAAGGTGAAAGAATCGGTAACGGGAATTACCTCTTCTTTGAAGCGCCTTTTTGAGACCTCCTCTTACGGCACTAAAATTGGTCTTTGAGGAAGAAAAGAACCTATAGGATGTTTCTAGGGAAGTGGAGAAGAGAATTTGGTAGGGGTTGGCCGAGATTGAAGGCTCAATGTTGTGTGAGGAAGAGAGGGAGGAGGTGCCCTTTTATAAGGGAGGAGAGGGGCACCTTTGGAATTCTTAAAAATATTAATTTATAATAAATCTAACCCCACTTAAAAACCTCCAAAAATGACTCATATTCGAATATCATATTATATAGGGTTTTAATATCCTCAAACAATCAAATTTAGACATGTTTGGATCTTATTTTAAACCTTATCATTTTGATTTATCCTTATTTAATCTATTTAAGTTTATTTGTGGTAATAAAATTCTAAATTTTAAATTATAACAAATAATTACTTATTTGTTGTGAATTTTGCATAATTGTTTACTTTATAACATTATAGACCATATAAATTTAAATTTATAATTTTTAAATATTTTTGTGATTTTTAAACAATTTTATAATATGTTATTTTTATAAAATAACAATAGTGTCAATTTTGACACTATTCATTTATTTGAATTTAAATAAAATATATACAGAAAATATGTTCAAAATAAAATCTTTAATATATTAATAAAAGGTCATATGTATCTATAAAATTAGTGTATCACATTAAATAGTTCATATAATATTTATTTTATTATTTTTAAAACCATTTATTTGGTTTATCTCTTAATAAAATAATTACTACATCGTTTTTTGTATAATTATTTAATATACTTATTTGTTCCATAAAAATTTAAAATAAAATCCTATGATGAAGATAAATATATTACCCTTCACAGTAATACTTTTACTTGAATTTATCATCTTAAAATCACAATATTTAAATTGTTATATTTATTAAATTATGAAGGTGACAACTTTGTCATCATTTAAAATAAAATAATATAAGTGTCATAATTGCTTGTATGAGACTCCAAATAGTCAAATATTCTACCATTGGATGATTATAGTTTACATTTACATGACCAATAAGTTTTGTTCCGGGTTTTGTGCCTTTTATGGTCACTATTAGTTTAATAAAAACTATATTCTTGATTTTTCACTAGATAAATAATTTCTGATCACTATTGTGTCACAATTAATGATAACTATTTAATCCCAAAAAATTCTAAATAAATTCTCATGATGTAGATAATTTTGTTAGATTTCTGTGTACTATTCATGTTCGAAGTTTTATGATGTTTATCACTAAGTTAAAATTATTATACTTATAAGATTTAAGAAAGTGACATGTTGTCACTTTCTTTGGTTTTAATAATAATTAAAATATTTTCATTGTAAAAAGTCCATAAAATGAATCTAATCCTACCCTTAGTTGATATGGGTTTATTTTTAGCCATCAAATAGAATTTTGGCATGTGTTAGGGTAATTTTATAATATTATATTTACCCTTAATTACCCGATTTACCTTTAACTATGGTAAATAAAATTTACCATAGTTACTATTCATAATTCCCAAAAATAAAAAGTAGCCTATTAACATAATTTGGACCCACTGATTCCAAATATTGAATCCATTTTTTTAAAATTCTATATACATAAGTTTCATAAATTAAATTAAAATTAATCCCGTTGTCGAATAAAAATGGGTTTTTGTTTAAAACATTGCAAAAGATTGAATTAATTTAACCTATGAATTCAAGGTAAAATCAATGCTAATGACATAAATTATATTAAATGGTAAAAATATATTCTATTTATCCTTTAAAACCATTAAATATTATAATTTAACCACATAAGATATTATGATGAAAAAAGTTGTTTTTAATTAAAATATAGCGTGTTTTTACTATTCATTAAAATATGAAAGTTATCGGAAAAATATCAAAACTTTATCTAATGAAAATTTTTACTTCCTGATTCAAAAGAAGAATTTTATTTTGTCAAATTGAACATATAAACATGTCAAAAACTAGATTTAATGTGGGTGCGCCATCAAAAGGTGGCAAAACTGCATTTTTTGAAAAATACTTATTTTACCCGAAAAATTTATTTTCTTCTTATACCATGTTCTAGAAAATGTGTAAGATGAATAATAATGTTATAAAATTAAAAATTTAGTTAATACTATTCATAACGGCTAGTTCATGATAATATTATAATAATATATCATTGTTTATTAAAACCTGGTATTGCGTACAACACAAGCTATCAAGGAAGGTCGTGATTGCGTGTAATGCAAGCCAAGTCAGGGTTGTGTGTTGTGAAAGAATCCTTCGTTGTTTCGTATAACAGAATCCAACCACATTTCATTTATACATTTAATATATATATATATATACTCAATTTTTCGTAGAGTAACTATTATCAAAATTGTGTGTAACACAGTCCAAGAATAGTGTTGCGTATACTGCAAGTTAATACGGTGTTTCGTATAGAGCAAGGTAATATTGGTGTAGCAAACAACAGAAGACATTAATTAAATGAATATTTTTCATAAAATCATGGGGCGTTACATTCTACCCCCCTTAAAATGAATTTTTCCCTCGAAATTCGTTGGGGTTATAAATGGTTTACTATTTGAAGATTCTTTAATAGAAACCCACATCGTAAAAAGGAATACCAAAACTAATCTTTAAAAACAAAAGTATGAAACGTAACGGTTACCCAAATAAACTAATCACTGGGTTTCTACATAGGTTAAAATATGGATATGGAAGAGAAATCTAACCCTCATGTTCTGATGGAGAGTGGTAGAGAACATGGCTATGGAAAAGCCAGCAATCAGAAATCCATAAATTTGTGACGATCTAAGGTACCATCTGATTAATCAGATATAAGAGCACTAGGACAACCTTTTTGGTTTTCATGATCATTTCCCTAAAGTTGAAGAATTTGAATTTGAATAAATAGTTACTTTATTTTGGTACAATCTCACTATTGTTCGTGCCTTGAACAATTTCCACTTCATCTCTTAAATAAATGAAGTTGAATTTGTTATTCGTGAAGTGTTAGCAGATCATGTGATAGAATGACAGGTCATTCCATCTGTCTCAAACAAAAGGTGAGCAAAAGTTATTAAATATACATAAGTCATTCTATAGTGAGATTAATCATATATGGTTCCTAAAATGGACTTATACTTCATATATCATACTGCTTAATATAATAAAACTAGTTTCTACTAACCAGGGACTTCCTGTAGGCCAGTGGTAGGCGATAAAGGCTAGTCGCACTTCGGTTGTGGGTTCGATTCCTACGACCTTGTCTGACGCGTTGGGCTGTCGCCCGTCCAGCAGGTTGTATTTTTTCTAAAACTACATTACTATAACATCCCATCAATAATATATATATAAAAAAGTTTTATCCTTAAACAATACTAACTTATGTCCAACATAATCCATTCCAATATTTAGGCTTATCGAAAATACTTCGGTCCACTCTCATAACATAGTGAAAAAGATTACCAGAGATTTAATACCATCGTTGATCCCCATATATCGCAATACTGCATTCCTATTTTGTTGGTCACATTCCAATCATTCAAAGGCCTTAATCATGTATTCCATTGAACCTTAGTGAAAACATGAATGGAGTTAAAAGTTAACACTTTCCACAAACCAAAATCCTCAAAATTCTTTATAATCAAACCATGATATCACTTATTCCTTATATCAATCATGAGCTCATGAATACTGTCAAACATTTCATTTTCTCTTTATCACTTCATTATGCGCATATCATCCACTTTCCAAAAAATATCTGAATTACCTTTCATTGTTACTCATACCATTCATCATAAACTTTCAAAACGTAAGGAAAGACAACAGTGTAACAATCCTTAGATGTCTTTTTATTCTATAGTACAACATTACACTTGATAAACATGTAATCATTCCACTACCTTCTTAAACCATTGACCGAGCTTCAACAATTCTTTCATCTCACATATCATTTTTAGTCTCTTAATCATCATCAACAAAAATACTACCCATACGACCATACTGATGCTCTTCATGAGACATTCCCTTAGGGCATTGGTTTGCATAATGCCCATACATTCCACATTTAAAACATTTAACCATTATTGATGTCGTAGCAATACCATTAACCTCATCCATGGTGTTAACTGAAACTTTTCCATTGCACTTACTGGCTTTGTGTCCTTCTTTTCCACACCCAAAGCATCTTCCAGTTCTTTTGAAACATTCTCCTTGATTCATCTTCCCACATGATTTACATAGGGGAAATTGAACTTTCTTTCCTCTATGATCATCATGAAACTCCATCATTCTCTTATTAGCCGAGTCAGGAAACTTACCAAATTTTACTTTGTTGATCACATTATGAGATTGCTGATTCGGCATAATAATGATGTTTGGACTTCCAAATCCCATTTCATTTGATTACTTATGTAGAATATCATTTCATTGTCCATCATATCCTCCATTATCATGAATCATCTTGTTTCCAGCCATTTTCTAAAACCCAAAAAGAATAGTGTGAGATGCAAAAATCATAATAAAGGGGGAGTAACTTCAATATCTAACATCTTAGGTTAAATTCTAATATCTTTACCGTAGTTCTAGTACTATATCCTATATGTATACTTATCCTTAGGGACATCCCTAAACATACCATAGAAAGATCTCTAGGGATCTCACTAACGTTTTCGCGTCCTAGTTTCCAAAGGTTGACTAAACCTTTCCTCTGATACCAACTGTAGAGACCTGAAGCTTGACGTACATGGACCTTACATTACTTTTTCGGAATACTTAGTACATAACAAAAACACACACACAAGGATCATAATAGTTTGGTGTCTTTGGAAACTCGGAATATAATCTTCTAATCGTGGTGAAAGATCTTCAACATCTCCCATAAAGATCTTCCTTTTTTTAACCTAAAACCTTTCTTTATATCCTGGGGAAAAGAAAACATAAAAGGGTGAGCTCAAATTCTCAGTAAGGGTAAACAAAATAAATATCTATCACACCATATTCATAAGAACATAACATTTTGGAAATCTTAACCTACAAAAGAGATCATAATTTCATAATATGGGATAAATCATAGTAGTGAAATGAAATCCCAATAATCATAACTTAAAACATGAAACATTGTGGTATACACACATAATCATAGGGAATCATTTCTTGTTAGTCAAGACTCATTTCCAAGACTATCTTAGTAGACAAAGTCCCTTTCTGAACCAAGTCACCCTCGTTTGAGTCATGTTTAACTGAACCGGTATAACCTACCATTCTATCCATGTCTATCTCATGAGATATAAAATATTTACCCAATGCATTGGAGGGAGATATAGGTCCCACCCATCTCATAATGATACCAATCTTATGTGTGCCACAAAATTATAAATCATACATCATAGCATAACCCATGTAATAAAAATGGGAATCTTAAACATCGTGACATCATAAAACAGTTCATATAAGATAAAGGAATTCATAAACATAATTCCATCACAACATAGTCAAATCAATGTAAAAAAAGGAATAGAAACAGAACCCTTTATTATCTTAGATGGAAAATACTTTTGATAAAACACTTTAACTTCATTCTTGAGGAAAATATCCTTTCTACTTCAAAATCATTTTTCCTTTCTTAACATGTCATAAAATTTTAAACTAAAAGAATTTGATTAAAAATAAACTTGAAAACTTGTAAAGTAAGATTCTTGGAATTTTTTTTTAAAAAATCCATTCATGCTGTATATGTTAAAAAAAATTCTTCTCATAATGTCATATATTTCATTATTATTGCTTATATATACTTTATAATCATTCTTAAATGGTTAACATGGAGAATGAATCTCATCGCGTCGTGGATACGGTAGTCCATACGTACGCACGAGCAATGATATCATTTCCATAATTATTGAATTGAATTGGAGTGGATGATACAATATATCAGAATCATTATGATGTTATAATAACTATGTATAGTTATTCTTTACACCATAATAACCATCCATGTAAGGTGTTGGTGGAAAAACAGATTACACCACGGCGTGGAGACGGTATTCCATACGTACGCACGCGCGGTGATTTTGATTTCCGTAGGATGGATAGATGGTGAATTAGGATTGTTTCATACTTATAATAAAATATCAGTATATGAGTGATACTGATGTTATTACTTCATAATGAAACAACCAATGAAGAAGAAGTGGAAGAAGAAATAAAGGTGAAAGAATCGGTAACGGAAGTTACCTCTTCTTTGAAGCGCCTTTTTGAGACCTCCTCTAAGGGCACTAAAATTGGTCTTTGAGGAAGAACATAACCTCTAGGATGTTTCTAGGGAAGTGGAGAAGAGAATTTGGCAGGGTTTGTCCGAGCTTGAAGGCTCGATGTTGTGTGAGGAAGAGAGGGAGGAGGTGCCCTTTTATAAGGGAGGAGAGGGGCACCTTTGGAATTCTTAAAAATATTAATTTATAATAAATCTACCCCCACTTAAAAACCTCCAAAAATGACTCATATTAGAATATTAGATGATATAGGGTTGTAATCTCATCAACCAATCAAATTTAGACATGTTTGGATCTTATTTTAAACCATATCATTTTGATTTATCCTTATTTAATCTATTTAAGTTTATTTGTGGTAATAAAATTAAAAATATTAAATTATAACAAATAATTACTTATTTGTTGTGAATTTTCCATAAATGTTTACTTTATAACATTATAGACCATATAAATTTAAATTTATAATTTTTAAATATTTTTGTGATTTTTAAACAATTTTATAATATGTTATTTTTATAAAATAACAATAGTGTCAATTTTGACACTATTCATTTATTTGAATTTAAATAAAATATATACAGAAGATATGTTCAAAATAAAATCTTTAATATATTAATAAAAGGTCATATGTATCTATAAAATTAGTGGATCACATTAAATAGTGCATATAATATTTATTTTATTATTTTTAAAACCATTTATTTGGTTTATCTATAAATAAAATAATTACTACATCCTTTTTGTATAATTATTTAATATACATATTTGTTGCATAAAAATTTAAAATAAAATCCTATTATGCAGAAAAATATATTAAATTTCACAATAATACTTTTACTATAATTTATCATCTTAAAATCACAATATTTAAATTGTTATATTTATTAAATTATGAAGGTGACAACATTGGCATCATTTAAAATGAAATAATATAAGTGTCATAATTGCTTGTATAAGACTCCAAATAGTCAAATATTCGACCATTGGACGATTATAGTTTACATTTACATGACCAATAAGTTTTGGTCAGGGTTTTGTGCCTTTTATGGTCACTATTAGTTTAATAAAAACTATATTCTTGATTTTTCACAAGATAAATAATTTCTTCATCACTATTGTGTCACAATTAATGATAACTATTTAATCCCAAAAAATTCTAAATAAATTCTCATGATGTATATAATTTTGTTAGATTTCTGTATACTATTCATGTTCGAAGTTTTATGATGTTTATCACTAAGTTAAAATTATTATACTTATAAGATTTAAGAAAGTGACATGTTGTCACTTTCTTTGGTTTTAATAATAATTAAATTATTTTCATGGTCAAAAGTCCATAAAATTAATCTAATCCGACCCTTAGTTGATATGGGTTTACGTTTAGCCATCAAATAGAATTTTGGCATGTGTTAGGGTAATTTTATAATATTATATTTACCCTTAATTACCCGATTTACCTTTAACTATGGTAAATAAAATTTACCGTAGTTACTATTCATAATTCCCAAAAATAAAAAGTATCCTATTAACATAATTTGGACCCACTGATTCCAAATATGTAATCCATTGTTTAAAATTCAATACACAGAAGTTACAGAAATTAAATTAAAATTAATCCCGTTGTCGAATAAAAACGGGTTTTTGTTTAAAACATTGTAAAAGATTGAATTGATTTAACCTACGAATTCAAGGTAAAATCAATGCTAATGACATACATTATATTAAATGGTAAAAATATATTCTATTTATACTTTAAAACCATTCAATATTATAATTTAACCACATAAGATATTATGATGAAAAAAGTTGTTTTTAATTAAAATATAGCGTGTTTTTACTATTCATTAAAATATGAAAGTTATCAGAAAAATATCAAAACTTTATCTAATGTAAATTTTTACATCCTGATTCAAAAGAAGAATTTTATTTTGTCAAATTGAACATATAAACATGTCAAAACTAGATTTAATGTGGGTGCGCCATCAAAAGGCGGCAAAACTGCATTTTTTGAAAAATACTTATTTTACCCGAAAAAATTATTTTGTTCTTATACCATGTTCTAGAAAATGTGTAAGATGATTAATAATGTTATAAAATTCAAAATTTAGTTAATACTATTCATAACGTCTAGTTCATGACAATATTATAATAATATATCATTGTTTATTAAAACCTGGTATTACGTACAACACACGCTATCGAGGAAGGTCGCGATTGCGTGTAATGCAAGCCAAGTCAGGGTTGCGTGTTGTGAAAGAATCCTTTTTTGTTTCATATAACATAATCCAACCACATTTCATTTATACATTTAATATATATATATATATACTCAATGTTGCGTAGAATAACTATTATCAAAATTGTGTGTAACACGGTCCAAGAATAGTGTTGCGTATACTGCAAGCTAATACAGTGTTGCGTATAGAGCAAGGTAATATTGGTGTAGCATACAACAAAAGACATTAATTAAATGAATATTTTTCATAATATCTTGGGGCGTTACACAGTGAGTTTTTTTGTAAAAGATATGAAAGAAATCTTTTGTCGTTTTTCATACGATGTACTTTTTGACTTTTCCGACAAAAGTACGAGAAGAATGTTTTCTTTTAAGTTATACGACATGAATAGATTATTTTTAAAACATTATTTCCAAGAATATTACTTTACATGTCTTCAAGTTTATTTTTAATCAACTTCTTTTAGTTTAAAATTGTATGACATGTTATGAAATAAAAATGTTTTTGAAGCAGAAAGTATATTTTCCACAAGAATGGAGTTCAATTGTTTTATCAAAATTATTTTCCATCTAAGATAATATAGGGTTCTATTTCTATCCCTATTATTACATTTACTTTATTATGTTGTGATGGAATTATTTTTATGAATCCCTTTATCTTATATGAATAGTTTTATGATGTCCGGATGTTTAAGATTCTCATTTTTATTACATGGGTTATACAATGATGTATGATTTTTGATTTTGTTGCACACATAAGAATGGTATCATTATGAGATGGGTGGGACCTATATCTCCCTCAAATGCATTGGGTAAAGATTTTATATCTCATGAGATATACACGGCTGGAACGGTAGGTTATACCGGTTCAGTGAAACATGACTGAAACGAGGAATGAACTCGGTTCAGAAATGAACATTGTCCACTAAGATAGACTTGGCAATGAGTCTTCACTAACAAGAAATGATTCTCTATGATTATGTGTGTATGACACAAAGTTTCATGTTTTATTTTGTGATTATTGGGATTACATTTCACTACTACGATTTATCCCATGTTATGAAATTATGCTCTCTTTTGCAGGTTAAGATTTCCAAAAGTTATGTTCTTATGAATATGATGTGATTGATATTTCTTTTGTTTACCCTTACTGAGTATTTGAGATCACCCATTTTTATGTTTTCTTTCCCCAGGTCAGGAAGAAGGTTATTAAGTACGATATTCCAAAAGGGACTATAGATATAATGAAATAAATGGGAGACAGTGTAGACGCTTTATGAACCAGATGTTATGTTTCCCAGTTTCTAAAGACACTATACCTATACGGTCCTTTCATGGTTTTGTTATATGTTGTAATAAGTATGCTTCAATTTTGGAGTATTAACAATGTATATAAAGTATGGGTCGTTATAATAGTAGTGCTCTCTACCGTGGTTTTGCCACCCAAACACAGTAGTGCTCCCCACTGGGCAATGTTGGAACCGGGCATGTAGTGGAAGCGCCAAAATTGTGGGGGATTAAAATTTTCCACAGCCATTCGACGTGAACTTGCCGACGTCAGTGAAAAGCAGCCCAATCAAAGTCGAGGACCACGTGTGAAGGGTTTTAAGCACATAAATAAACAGTAAAATACATGGTTTAGATCTGAAGCTGCGCACGACGTCCGCTCGTCGTAGGTGATCGCTGCTCGAAGAATCTGAAGCCGAATTCCTCTGGATCGTCCACACACACATTAAGGAATTAGCGGGAGCGCTGTTTTTCGTAGTCCGGGTTCTAGCATGGAATACCGACGATGCCTTCGATGTTCGAATGCTCACTGCATCACTTCGCTAGCGATGCCTGAGAGAGAGCTCCATCCGAGCTCGATTGATCCAGATCATCTCTCTATAAAGTGTTGGAGAGAGGAGAGGAGAGAGAAGCTCCATTAATAGCCTTTGGCAAAACCACCTCCTCTTATATTTATAGTGCTTAATTAAAATTCCTGGTATCACCTCACCGACCACGGATACTTAACGCACTATCAACGATACTTATGACTACTACAATGAGTCATAAATATTATTATCATTTACTTGTAATATATTAAAATATATTACATGATAATAATTGAGTCATTAACTCGACTCATTGCTCCCATAAATATTAATTGAACCTTGAACAATTTAATATTCGTTAATTAATATTTTTTCATGTATTTACTAAAAATCGTAAATACATTTAATAAATAAATTCAAAACTCATTATTCTAAACTCAAATAATATGAATTTATTTATTTCATTGGTGATCTTTTAACTTTGGACAAATCTCGGACCCCTATGGTTGGACCCACCATGTCCAAAACTCATATTCAACTGAATAGGCCTGATTCTTGAATACGCTATTGTGTGTGACCCTCTTGGCCATTATTTCGACAGCCGTGAATAATATTCACAGACCAAGAGCAGAATCTAGCAACCCATTATGGCCCCTGAAGAAATAAGGAATGTCACAGAAGTGACAAACAACCTACGAACACGCAATATGTAATATAATCTCTTTGTCTATAATATCTCACAAAGAAGGACGCACTCTCGTGTCATCACCCTTTTCTTGCTTAATTGTTTGTTGATGTAACTGGATGGATTTACCCTCGACTGCCATGGACATGGACTTATAAAGGTACTTCCATCCATATCAATACGGCCAGAGATATATTACTTCCATAAACTGGAAGAGACAAATCCTTTATTGACCATTCAACCAATGTCATGCCACCAATGACGCACCCGACACAAACTACCTCACCACGACTTCATTTCCATTGTTTTCATCTTGCATCAAAGTACGCAATCATATTATATACATTGGTAATGATATCATGTCAAGAGACCATTACACATGATCGTAGATATGAACATCTAATGACACCTAAAACATGTGGTGTTCCTATTGGTAGGTCAGTCCTCTTGATCTCACTACCAGAGATCACCAAGTGCGAACATCATGAGAAGAAGTCTCAATAATTATGATCCCCCATCACCTGATGGTCAGACATCTACTATGTCCAATTAGTAAGATGTATCTAGACCATAGAACAAATATTTATGATTAATGTCATAGTATCTAGTGGTCCTCATTATAGCCTGGGAACTTCTATAACCTTTCGATACAACAATTAATCTTTGGACATTACCATTTAAATAGTGGACGTAGAAAAGTCTACACTATAATGGTAATATTATATCATGCATAGTTAACTCTATACACGATATGGTAATAAAAATCACTGAATAGTTGGGTCTAGGAAACCCACTATTTCAACAGGCAAGTCAAGTCACTCTGACTCGAATCGGAGAAGCAGTCATGAGGACTCATCCAGCTACAAGGTCTTCGTACTCCATAAGCTCGTACCTGGGAGGGTCCGCTCCATGAACTACTGGTCTATACTTCCAAGTGTCACATAATCTCTAGTGGAAATATCTCAGAGGACTGCTTCATCATAGGGGTCTCAGTGCAACAGATGACGCGCCAATAGGACGCCCGGTCTGTGAGTTATTAGTCTTTTAGTCCCAGGGGCCCGGCTGGTTTCGTGTACGAACCAACCTGACCATATCTAAAATTTAACCCGAAGATTCATGGAGTATACTCAAAGGAACGGTCTCACCAGGAGAAATCCAACAAAGTCGACGGCACATCAATTGGATATTCGGAGCTCAAGTTATAAGTGTTTCCGCTCCGAGGGCCCGGTTGGATTTAGTTTCGACCCAACCCAACCATACCCGAAAATCACAGAAACCTTGAGTGTAATATAAAGAAACGAACTTATTGATCCAAGGAATCCTACGCAACTTACGGTGCGTCGATCGGAGGTCCGTACCTCAAGATATGTCTGTTTAACCGAAAATGGTCCGAAAATAGGGGGTATGGGTCTGGTCCGACCCGGGCGCGGCCCGGCCCAGCCGGCGTGGTCTGGTTCATGTGACCCATGTGGTTGGCCACATGGATGGGTAACCAGTGGGGGTTACACCCTCCGGTTCTTTGGAAACGGCCGACAATTAAGGTCGGCCCATGGTAACCGCAGGATCCCCTCGAGTCCCGCCTCTTGATGGCACCAGCGGCCGGCTGCCCTTCCAGATACGCGGCGGCCCTAGGTCGCGGCATTGTCCAACCGGCACAGCACGATGGCGCCGCACCCTACTGCCATGACCGTCCCCAACCCCTACCCCTGTTGCTACGGCACAGTGTGACGACGTCACACCCCTCCGCCACGACCCTCCCTGGCCGCGGCTCCTGAAGCTCCAACGCAGCGCGACGGCGCCGCATCCCACCAACGCGGCTCGGCTAGGCAGTGATCTGGCATTACTACGTGAAGCATGACTGTGTCGCGCCTTTGTAATGAAAATGAATTCGTGTACTGACAATCCACTTATTGTCATCCCATCCCCGGACGGTTCTTCGTAGTCTACCTCCATCGTCCACAAACAACAAACGAGAGGGGAAGGGTCTGACTGTGTTTGTGCAGTCCGAGCCCTTCCTCATCAAGATGATATCATGCGGCCAAACAAAAACTCAATAATTGGAGATCGATGATGAACTAAATTGAAACTTCAACCTAACAACCCCTACCTTGTAAAACAGCATTAAATGATGGAAAGTCGCGGAAGACGGGTGTCGTTCCTTCAATGTCGGGATGGAAGGTGCCGAGGGTGGCGTCGGCATTCTTCGTTCTTCACTCTTCGTTGTAGGAAGAGGAAAACTCTCCAAGTTCTGGGTGCCGTGCTTCGCTGCTAGCATTCCACTGCTTGAAGAATTCGTCCAGAACTCCTTCCCTTTGACTCCTTTATATAGTAGTGGGAGGGTTCGCCGTTGGTTCTCTTTTCATAAATGGAGGATTTATGACAGAGGGCTCCACCCAATTAATCTGATGCAGTGGCGCATTAAAAAGGGGAGGAAGTCAAAAGGGGGGTTAATGCTTAGGTGGTCCCCTCATTAAAAAGGTAGGTTTCATCATCCTCAGTTAAGAGGGGGATTTAAACTTTAGAGGCTCTCCCTCATAAATGAGGGGGAGTCAAGGAGTTATGATTCCTATCCCATTAATTGGAGGCCACGTGTGGTTTCCACCACAATCAACCTCACATGGGAGGTTGGATCTCAGTGGAACCCACCACCATAACCTCTCATGGGGGTTAGGGTGTGGCGGTCCCACCACCAACTCCCAAGTGGAGCTTCAAACCACTTATCCTCACGACATGTGTATAAAAAAATAAAATAAATTGTTCAGTTATTTTTTTTATTAACCCACGTAAAACCCCAAAAACTAACTTTCATACCTGATCATCAGCCGTCGAGGTGAAATTATTTTTAAGCGAAAACCTGTGCTGCGAGTTTAACGGTGCCCTAAAATTTCAATTTTGAGCACCGGTTCAAAAGATAGAAAAACCCGCTCGTTTGTTCACTGAACGTACACAAGCTAAAATTCGGAAAAGGATTCCGGGCACACCAGGCCTCTGAATCAGGTGCTCTCATAAATTGCGTTCTCGTAAAATTTCAAAGAAAATAAGGAAAAAAATTCAATGAAATTTCCAAGTCTTTATATTACTCCCACCTCAGGGATTTATGTCCCCGTAAAGCTACAACACCAACTAGGGAAACTAAAAGAGTTATTGAGCACGCATCGGAGCCTCCCACTCCTAGGTGATCTCTTGGAGGTTGTCATGATTCCAACGAAAGTGCACAAGAGGAATCGACTGTCCTCATAGGACCCGCTCCTATCAATCCTCATCCTCTACAGAACCCCATGAAGGTCTCCCCATCATCGATGATGATAGATAGGTCATGTAAACATCTCCTCAGTTTAGATATGTGGATGACGTCGTGCACCCGGTGCAAATGAGGTGGAAAGGCTAGGCGGTAAACCATCTTGCCTAAGCTTCTAGGGACCTGAAAAGGTCCGATGACACATGGAGATAACTTGTCACCCTGTCCAAATCTCTGTAGACCCTGTCGAGGTGAGAACCGTAAGAAGACATGGTCATCACCCTCGAACTCCAGTGGACTCATATCCTATCTGCATAGGACTTCTATCTACTCTATGTTGTCTTCATTCGCTCCTAGATGATCTGCACCATCTCCGCCATAGCAAGAACCATCTCTGGTTCTACACATGATGACTCCATCACTATCCACAAAAGATATTTGAAATGCGGTCAGCTACTGTCTTGCCACTCATAACAGCTGAAAGAACGATCTCCTACTAAGAGCATCTGCTACAACGTTCCCCTCCCCAAGAGTATAAACTATCTTGAAGTCATAGTCCTGGAGGAACTCAAGACATTACTGCTATCTCAGGTTCAGGTCCTTCTGAGTGAAGATACACCAGATACTATTGAGATGGAGAGAACCATAAATCGTTCTCTTTATGAACAATGGGTGAGAGTAGCCAATTGTAAGAACTCATCACCACCCTTCTTCATCTACGTTCTACCAAAGAGCTGCTGAGATTTCTCCTCTGCCCAAAAGATAAATATGGTCTCATCCCCTAGATAAATCACGTTCTTTTCCTAATACTAGCATTCCTGACATGAATAGTAAAATTCATGTCATGGGTGACATCGTAAGGCCTCGACGCTACTACCAAGATATTCAACCGTTACTCTCGCCTCCAAGGGTTGAGTCACACTGTTGGCATCAGTGCGTGGTTACTGGGTCTTCTCCAATAGGAATCTCGCAAGTGAGGGTCAAGTCAATAGTTTTAACCAGATACTCTCAGTATCAACCATATAAAAAAAACAGGAAAGTAAATTTCACAAAGATAAGTGTCTTTTATTGTTGCAGCTCATAGTAAAAAGGCACAAAGCAAACACAACAACGACAACATCAAAAAAAAAAGCTAGAAGCACCAAGAAAAAATGCCTCCATACCTGGAACACGTCCCGATCCTATCCACCTGCTTTTGGAGCTCCATAGTCATGTGCTTCAGCTGCCTAAAGGTGAGCTCTCCCATATCCACCTGTTTCCCGCGCTCGGGGTGGACCTCCTAGTGGTGGTGGAAAATCGTTGAAATGTCATATACCACCGGTTGTACGTCAAACTCCTCTGCTCTAGTCTGGTAGGTTCCTCCAATGTGTGTGGATCAACTGTGTGGGCAGTCGGATAGTAACGTGCCATGTGACCAAACCCACCATAGGAGAAACACTGTTCGTTCTTGGTATGCCTAGCTCTAACTCCACCCGGGGTGCCCCGCACTACCGATCCTATAACCTGAGGTCACCCACCTATTGTCATGGTCCTCCTGCACCTCTGTATCATCCGTCTTCTACCTATAGATGACTCGGCTACTGAAGGAAAAACCAATGGAAAGGGCAGAAACTCCTGAGAATGCTCAGAGTATAGAGTCACTGGTATAAACTCCACCCTGAAGAAAGTCTCGAAGTCTCCCCAGGTGAATGTCGTCTCGTCGCAAAACTAGAGATTCTGGATCCACCACCTCCCAGCTGCTCCATGGAAGAGGCTAACATCTAGGTACACCATCAAGTCTGTGGGTGTCCCATCTGTGAGGAAAGATCGTGCTACAAACTCCAGCTAGTGCCCAACCGTTTAAAAATCTGACTCACCGTGAAACCTTGAAGGCCTCTGACGCTGGAACTCATGCATCACCCTCAAGCGGCGTGAAATCTTAGCTAGTGTTTGATCTAGAAGTGGGCCATGTAATGAGGTCTTGTCACTTCATGGTCTATCAATACGTACAACTGTCGGGGCTCTAGCTGATCGTCCACGGGGAGGCATCCTGAAAGAACAAATGTGACATGGTCAAAGGACTATACCTGGTGAGCTGACCAAGTTTGAGCTGACTTGAAAGGAATTTTTGATAATACACACACAATCAATGTTTTTGTGCACTGAGTAGTAAATCAGAGCTCAGGGTCCTGGTGTATGGATACGTCGTCCGCCCGCACCAACACTGGACTCCCTAAACTGAAAACCACACTCAGTACTCTTAACACTATTTCTTAACAAAAAAAGTTAATATCAGAGTCCTTAGTTCTGTGGTAGAACCAATTCCTTTGATAACAATTTGTCATGACCCATCCCCCGGGGCCCGTGTCGTTACTACCCCAATCCCACATTCCACAGGACAGGTGCTGGTGACCAACACCAAAGGCATAAATCCTGATAAAAAGGGAAGGAATTGCCTTTATGAAACGTAAACCCTCACATACTTAGAAAACAAGCGGAAGAAAAAACTAAGTAAAGCAGTAACAGGTGTGCTGAAAGTACAGTGGGGTTGGAAATACAAACCCAATAGAAGGTACAACTATAACATAAAGAAAGTACAACTGAAAATACAACAACTAAAAGGTGAAGCAGCTCTTGGATCTTCCTCCAGGTGCCTACTTGAAGGGTAGGTACTGATGGCCACCTCTGTACTCCACGTCCGTCTGTCACATCTGGGTACCGTCTCATTGTGAAGTCCACCTCCGGGTACCGTATCGTCGTGAAGTCCACCTCTGGGTACCTTCCAGCTCTACAAGCCTCAACCAGGATCAGTGTTTTCTGTTGTCTGCATCCAACACAATGAGGTGTTGGCATAGCCCATGCAGGGGTGAGTATAACGATACTCAGTAGGGATCTCGAGACCCTCAAGGTCTCACTAAATACAAAAAGGATAACCACAAAGAAGGATCTCAACAGATAACCCTTACTTAGGTATAGGCCCATATTTATACCTATGTTATCAAGTAACCCATCTCAATCATGAGGTAAACACAAAGGACATTGACTCAGCTCAAACCAGGATTTTCATTAATGATATCGAAACCACAACTACTGAAGATATCCTACTCTTTTGAGTACGTTGATCATGTCATGACTCCGAGGAAGTGCTCACTAACCTTAGACTACTGATATATTCCTCCTGTCGAGTACCGTAGGTTTTCCACCTCACAATGTAGTGCTCCTCCGCCATGGGTCTGCCACCTCACAAAGTAATGCTCCCCCTAATAGCCTACAGAGGTACTCATTCTGTCGAGTACCCCGGGTCTGCCAACCAAACACAGTAGTGCTCCCCACTGTGGTTCTACCACCCAAACACAGTAGTTCTCCCCACTAGGCTAGTCATGTCACTCCGACTCGAATCGGACAAGCAGTCATCAGGTCTCAGCCAGCTACAAGGTCTCCATACTCCGTACACTCATCTCCAGGAGGGTCCGCTCCACAAGCTACTGGTCGATACTTCCAAATGTCACGTAATCTCCTGTGGAAATATCTCAGAGGACCACCTCATCATAGGGGTCTCAACACAATAGACGGCGCGTCAATCAGATGCCCGGTCTGTGAGTAATTATCCTTTTAGTCCCGGGGGCCCGGTTAGTTTCATGTATGAACCAACCCAACTGTATCTCAAATGTACCCCAAACACTCATGGGGTATACTCAAAGAAACGTTTTCACCAACAGGAATCCAGAAAAAGTTGTCTGCACATCAATCGGACGTCCGGAACTCAAGTTATACGCGTTTCTGCTCCGAGGGCCCTGTTGGTTTTGCTATTGAACCAACCCGGATGTACACAAATTTCGCAGAAATATTGAGTTTAATATACCAAAACGGCCGTCTCGATCCAAGGAATCCTACATAACTGACGGTGCGTCGATCGGAGGTTCTTAGCTCATGATATGTCTGTTTAACCGAAAACGGTCCGAAATTAGGGGGCCTTGGCCCTGTCCGACCCGGCCCAACACCCGTCTGGGCCCGGCCCTGTTGGGAACGACCTGACCCGGTCGGTGCGGCTCGGCTTGGACTAACGCTGGTTTCCCTACATGGCTAACGTGGTCTGTTGTACGTGACCCACGCGGTTGGTCGCGTGGCAAGGTGACCAGGGGGTTTACACCCCCCGGTTCTTCAGAAACGGCCGGCCATTAAGGCCAACCCATGGTAACCGCGGGACCCCCTCGGGTCCTACCTTTTGATGGAACGGGTGGATGGCACAGCCGGCTGCCCTTCCAGATCTGCCGCGGCCGCGACCCCTATAGCCCCAGCGCGGCGCGACTGCGCCGCGCCCCTCCGTTGTGGCCCGCTTCGACCGCGGCACCTGAAGCTCCGGTGCGGCGTGACGTCGCCACGCCCATCCACCGCAGCTCGGCTAGGCCATGGTCTGGCTTTACTAGGAACGCCACAACGTTTCCTCGCCTTTGTGGTGACCGGGAAATCATGCGATGATGATCCACTTGTGGTTGTCCCATCGTCGGACGGTTCTTCTCAGTCTGCTTCCATCGTCCACAAACATCGAATGAGAGGGGAACGGTCGGATGGAGTTTGTGCGGTCTGAACCCTTCCTCATCAAGACTTTATCATACGGCCATTCGAAAACTCAAGAATTGAAGTTCGATGATGAACTATATTAAAACTTGAACATAACAACCCCTACCTTGAAAAACAGTGTTAAACGATGGAGAGTCGCAGAAGACGAGCGTCGTTCCGTCCACGTCGGGAGGTAAAGGGATGAGGGTGGCATCGGTGTTCTTCATTCTTCATTCATCGTTGGAGGAAGAGGAAAACTCTCCATGTGCTGGGCGCCGTGATTTGCTGCTAGCATTCCGCCGCTTGAAGAAGTCGTCCAGAACTCCTTCCCGTATCCTCCTTTATATAGGAGTGGGAGGGTTCGTCATTGGCATGCAAGTTATAAATGGAGGATTTATGACAGAGGGCTCCACCCAATTAATCCACTACGATGGCACATTAAAAAGGGGAGGAAGTCAAAAGGGGGGTTAATTCTTGGGTGGTACCCTCATTAAAAACGGAGGTTTCATCCTCCTCAATTAAGAGGGGCATTTAAACCTTAGAGGCTCTCCCTCATAAATTAGGGGGAGTCAAGGAGTTATGATTCCCCTCCCATTAATGGGAGGCCTCGTGTGGTTTCCACCACAATCAACCTCACATGGGAGGTTGGATCTCGGTTGGCCCCACCACCATAACCTCTCACGGGGGTTAGGGTGTGGCGGTCCCACCACCAACTCCCATGTAGAGCTTCTAACCACTTATCCGCATGACATGTGTTTAAATAAATAAAATAAAATGGTCACTTATTTTATTTTATTAACCCATGTAAAACTCCAAAAACTAACTTTCATACCTGATCATTATCTGTCGAGGTGAAAGTCTTCTTAAGCGAAAACTCGCGCTGCGAGTTCAACGGTGCCCTCAGATTTCAATTACGAGCACCGGTTAAAAATATAGAAAAACCAGCTCGTTCATTCACTGAACATACCCGAGCTAAACTTTGGAAAATGATTCAGGGCACACCGGGCCTTCGAATCATGTTCCGCCAGAAACTGCGTTCTCGTAAAATTTCAATGAAAATAAGAAAAAATAATCCCTTTAAATTTCCGGGTCTTTACAATATATATGGGTCAATGCATATTTTCAGGGATTAAAGAGAACATAAAAATCACTATCAGGAATATGTATCCTCTATCCCATATCGATTATATGTTATATCAATTACGAGGAACTCAATATTTTTAGAATATTGATCTTCAATCTGGATATTATTGGCTAAGGGTCAATAAAGAGTATATACCCATCACAACCATCTATACAATGTATGGTCATTATTAATTAATGGTAAATCCATTTGGGCATCCAATAATCCATTTATCTTCTTGAATATAATAAATATAGTATTTTGAGATTACCATGATGAGTTTTTTGTGGTCATTATAGATGATATTATTATATATTCAATAAAAATGTAAAAACATGAAGAACATTTAAAGAAGGATAATATTTATTCTAAATTTACCAATAATGAATTTTTAATTCATAATGATTAATTATTGTGTTATATAATCTAAAGTGGAGGTATATTGGTGGATCTTAAAAAGAAAAATGTTATAAAGAAATGTCCTAGACCAAGCATGGTGACCAGGATATATGGTTTTATTAGGTTTTCTTAAAATAAATGACACTTTGTGGTAGATATATCATGACCATCTATTCTAATCAACAATCTGACTTTAAAGAGAGATAAGTTATTATAGATAAATATATGTGAGGATAATTTTAAATAAAGAAAGAGATGGTTGTTTAATGCTTTTCTGCTTACCCTACTCATCTATGGGGAAGGGTCTGAGATCTATTGTGATACATCAAAGATGATACTGGGAATCATCCTCATATATAATGATGTGTTGATATCTCGTTAACCTTTTAAATAAAAAATTCATTAGTAGATTTTCCCAACTCATGATTTGGAGTTAGAAGCTAAATTCTTTTCATTGAATATATGATGTCAACATATGTATGGTGAAAAATTGTGTATATATATTGATCATAAAATATTGAAGTATATATTTTCCTAGAAAAATTGATTATGAGCTAGATAATGTGGTTAGTGTTGATCAAATATTATTACTACTCATTATATCCCCACTACTGAATAGAGAACAAAGCGACTGTTACTTTGAGTCAGAAAGATCATGTAATTTTTTCCATAATGTGGTTCCATAGAGACCCAATATTTATGGATTTACAAAAATTTTATATGTAAATATTGAGTAATTTGGGAAAATATTATCTTTCTCAGATTAATTTACATCAATACATCCATAAGAGGAATAAAAAACCCTGGAAGGGAGATGTGGAATTATTGGAAGTCTTCCATGTTGTACATATTCCATCATCTCAACCTATTCCATTTTCTATCTCCCTCACTTTTCATTAATCACACATTCATTCCCTTGTAAATATGTGTTTCTATTTTCTTTCAAATCAAATTTCAAAAAAAAATGTGCATTGATTTTTCCATGTTGGTGTTTTTAACCCCTCTTTTCCTTTGGACATTATATACCTACCATCCCATAGCCACTGAAAAAACCCTTAAAAGACCTCTTGATTATTGTACACATTATATTTGGGAATGGAAGCTGAGAGCTCTTACAAACTCTTGATTTTCACTTTTTGTTGGTGAATGAGTGAACCTCCTAAAATACATTTTTATCATCTTGAGAGGAGTAAGTTTTGAGTGCCTACATTTTCCAATTCAAACCTTGAAAATGAAAAAATGAATTGTTTATGATGCATTATTGTGAACTAAATTTGTGATGGAATTCAATATGGATGAGTGAAATAGTCTAAACCTCCCCTGATTGGAGAAAACAAAATTTTAATATTTGTTGGTGAGTGAAAATGATTTTGTCATGTTTTTATATTTGTTGCACATGAGGACACGCGCAAATCTAAGTGTGGGGGATTTGTTGTTATTAATATTTTCATGACTTATTATATTCCCCCTTTACTTATTTTATATGAAATGTGCATAATTTGTGTGAAATATTAATGTTTTAATATTAAGTATAATATTTGAGCATTTTTAGAAGTAGTCAAATTGAGTCAGTTTAATGTTTTACTTATAAATATCACTATACTGATCCAAATTGTGTGGTTCTTGTTTTTTAGGATTCTCCTTTCAATATACAACATTTCATTAGAAGGCACCATGATCCAATTCTGCCATTTGAACGGTCATATGGTCCTCACAAACAAGACCAAAGAATCTGTGAAGAAACTGGACTATTCATGAAGATTGATTTACTGGGCTCAATCCAGAAGTTCAAAAACCTTAACTCTCCACCATAATTTGGGGGACACTAAATTTCATCTTGGATAAAAATTTCATGGCCCAAATCCAAGTAAAAGGGGCCCAAATAAATCTTTGAAGTCCAGCCCACCATTCTGGAAGAGAATGAAAATCAGTATAGTATGCATGACATATCTCCTGATGTAATCATCCAAGCGAGCTGAGATTTTTCAGTGTGAAAGAGGAGATATATGTGGCCGACTTTGTTGAATAAACAATTCGTATTTGAAGGCATCTTCATATTCAAAAACCCTTTCACATTATGGACTTCAAAAAGACTGGATTGAAATGGACAGTTTAAGTTTGTTTAATAAATCGGCCATAACTTTTGATCCTTAAGTCCAAATGACTCAAAATATTTAGAGTAGTCGGACAAGATTATTTTCTAAAACTTTGAAGAAGGTTCTATTTGAAGATTCGGCTTTCGGAATAGCTCAATTGGCGATGCAAGTGGAGGGACAGATTGGGAAAGCAAACAGTCCACTCCTTGGGCTATAAATACTCTCTCCTTCTCTCCTTGAGAGGGGTTGGCATTTCAGAAGAGAGGAGATCATATTGGCACGACCAAAGCTTTTACAAAGGCTTGGGAGGACCTGCCATACTCAAGATTACACTTGAGGTACCTTTCCTCCTCTCTTTCTTTTCACTTACTTTTGTGTTCTTCATTTTTGTAATCTTGTAATTCTCTTTCTTTGTAATTCTGTTTTAATGCAAGTTACTTATTCAATATCTCTTATTCTCTTCCACCTTCTGTATTTTAATATTTATGTTCTTAAAATAGTTTAAATTCAGTTCAATCCCCTTCCCTTCTTTAGGTTCCTCATTCAATAGAAAGTTCGTTTTTAATTATCATCATTGTTCGTGTGTGTGTGTCGACGTACCACTATTTTCTTATCCCTTTCTTTTTCTTCTCTTATTAATTTATAATCATAATCATTATAACCAGATTATTAATCACCCAAATGGATGAGTAAATCTCTCATTGGGGTGAGTTATAATTTAGGTATGTTAAGTGATTGAGAGCTTCTGCTCGATGAATATTCTTTGAATTAACATTGTGTATGTTGGACTTAACATGTCATGGATTAATGACTTGTTTTGTTTAACATGTGGTTTCCATGGATTATTGGAACCATAAATACACAACCATAAATAAGATCTGATTGAGATTATAACCTGAAGTTAAGTTAAGTCTTGGTTTAAAGCCTTAACACTTAAGAATTCTAATCAACATCATCTTGTGACATGGGTGTTAATTTAAATGCAATATAAAGCAAAGCTCGAGGATATCACAAGCTTAACTAACCTAATGATGAACTCACCCCAATCTTTATCAATTTGGTAAATCAAACATAATCCATAAATCATTTCAATTAAGCTCTGAAAACAAACCCCCCTAATCAAAATACAATCAACTAAAAACAAACGACTACTACAAAGTATCATCGCCGAGGATTCGACCCGAGTGCTGCTATACACATTAGCAGAGCACCGGAACTTTGACCGGTCGATAGGCGACAATCAGCCGTGCGTTTCAGTTAACCACATACACTTGGATAAATAAATTGAAAGCACCAGGAACAACCCATCTGTGATAACCCTTGGTTAGTGCACACAGAAATTGAAATCATGGAGTGTGTAAAATCTTTTAAATATGAAAATACATGCATGAGCCTACTTTTATTCATGGTAGTGGTTTGATTGTTCTTCTTTCATGTGCCGGTTGCTGGAGATGTGGGAAGGAATGGGATCCCCTATTTTTATACATTCGGTTGTTGTAAAATTGGGGATTTTATCCCCTGTGTTATGCTTTCGGTGGTCGTGAGTTCTAATGTCTTGTGGTTACCTTGTTTATATCACGAATTGGGGTGGGATCCTCTGTTGATGAGAAACCTTTTTGGGGGACATGGGGTAGTGTCTCGGGGGGGGGGGGGTTCTTTGGTTATAGTACTTCGAGGGATCTCGCTTATCCCTTTTTGTTGTGACTTTACAAGAGAACCAGGTGTGAATGTTTAAATTGATGTTTGGCAGGATTCGTTCCCTTGGTTACGCTTATGGTGTTAGTTGCCCAAGTAGGTGCAAAACATATTTCAACATCATTACTGAACAAAAAAACGAATGAGACATATGGGTTTTGTGGGCGAGAGTTGTGACTCAAACTTGAGTGTTATCTGTGTTTCTTAGACTGGCGGAAGAAAAACCTAAACATAGGGGAGTGCTTGTTACCAATATATATACTTTTAGTTGTGTGTTTCTTATTCGCGCCCCATCCAAGTTGAGAACTTAGTGCCTAACACCCCCATTTCATGGGGGAGGTTGTTTTTTCCAACACTATTATTAGTGGCTGGTTATTAGATCCATTCTTTCTCCCTTTCCCGGATTGCCCAAGTATATTCGGGCAGGTTGTGATGGCCTGAGGTCCATTATTAGCCCATGAAATTTCGGGCGGGGTAGTGTGGTGTTTATGGACAAGGTGTGTGCGGGAAGGTAGTTTCCCAAGTATCTTCGGGATGAGGCCCAGGTGTCTTCGGGCGTGGCAGTGGATCTTCTAGCCCATGTGTCTTCGGGCGTGGTTGTGGTTGTTCTGGCCTAGGTGTTTGCAGGCGTGGTTACGTGTGATAGTTGTGGCCCAGGTGTTTGCAGGCGGGTGTGGCAGTGGGACTGTGGTGAGAATGATGGGATTGGTTCGATGCGTATGATGTCTCAATAACCAGTGGGAAAGTGGCACGGGGTACCCAAACATCGATGTTCTCTTATTATATATATTACTTTCCTTGTGTTATTTGGTGAGTGTAGCCGGTGAGTGGGATGGGTGAACTCCATGTTAGTGTTGGTTGTCTGCTTCTCACAGAACATTAGTATGTTCCCCCACTTGTGCATGAGAGTCCTTGGTTTTCCTTACTGAGTGTACTTTTATGCTCACCCTACATATATAAAACTGCTTTCAGGTTTCCAGGAGGACTTCGGGGATCGTGCAGGACCATACTAGCTCGGACCTTTGGGGCAGTTGCAGTTGATGTTTTTCTTTCCTTTGTACTTACCCTTGTAGTCAATTTGTACATTGTGGGTTTTACTATTGGAAGGTGCATGTGGGAATGGTTTACTTTTGGATTTACTTTTCATTCAGTTTTGGTGTTGTTGGGTTTCATTAACTTATCTCCCGATCCTATATAAAAAGGGGTAATACCTACCATTTGTGTGAAAATTTCCATACCCTTGGTGCTAGTCGCCACTCCGGGACCTATAGAAGGATGGTTTCGGGGGGTTATTATCTCTCCTTCAACTTATAGAAAGAAGGGCTTGGCAATCTGCTGACCCTTCCCTTCTTTTGTTGAAGGTGGGTCGTGACATCTAAATTAGAAATATTATGTCACTAATTACATAATTATTAATAATATATATTTTTATAATCATCGTTTAATGGTTAATGTGGAAATGAATCACATCATGTCATAAAGATTGTAATCCGTACGTACACACGAGCTACAATATCACTATATTGATGGTGAAATAATAAGTAATTGGATGGTATATCAAATATAAAGAATCATCAACATGTTATCTTTATTATTTTTATTATTTATACTCATTATTATACCATCCAAATAATGAAGTGTTTAAAAAACAAAATACACCACTACGTGGTGACGGTAAGCCGTACGTACGTACGTATGGTGACTCAGTCATTTATAGGATGGATAGAATAACAAATATGTTTGTACCATATTTATAATAACATCACTGCATGTAGGAGGTACTAGATTTATTATTTTGGTATAGAAACAACAAAGAATGATTAAGTGGATGAAGAAAATACCTTGAAAGAGGGTGTTGAAATTATTACATCTTCTTCGGGCACTTCCTTTTGAGTTGATCAAACGGTCTCATAATGTTGGATTTATGATCAAAGTAAGGACTCAAGGTTGATGTGAGGAAATTTGGGAGGGTATTTTGGATTGGATTGGCTAAGCGAAAATGGTTTTAGAGGTGTGAAATTAAGAGAAGGGGAACTGCCCTTTTATAAGGGTGGTGAGGGTCCCTTTAGGAAAAGATTAAAATATTAATTTAATATACAATCATATTCGGTATATAATTTCTCCAAATGAATTTATTTAGATAATTTTGTGATTATGGGTCGAAAAAACCTCAACCAATATGTTCTAGACATGTTTAGGTTACCATTTTATCCTTATCTTTTAGATTTAACTCTTAGTTAAATAGTTTATCTTTTACCATGTCTTCTTGTATTCTTACACTATATGATTAATAAACATAATATAAACTTACAAGATAATCTAAAGTGGTTAATTAATGAAATATATAATATTATTTAATCCCTTTGACGGAACTATAGATTTTATAGAATATTATATCAACCAATAATATAGTATTTGTTTTAAAAACTAATTTATGTCAATTTTGACACTATCTAGTATTCAGTTTTAGAGAAAGTCATCACAACTATATTAATTCAAATGAAATGCATTGAATCAATAATAAAATGTCATATTAAGCTATAAAATTAGTGTACGGAATCAAAACATTCAAATTGTATTTAATTTAATATTTACAATATCATTTATTAGATTATTTTATTAATAAGGAAAATACTGCATCATTATTTTGTCATAAATAAATATATTTATTTTAGGTATAAAAATTTTAAATAAAATATCATCATTCCAAAAAAAAATAATTATCTTTCAAATTAATATTTATAGACGAAGAGATCAACTATATAACCCCATATAAAAATGTTTTACTAAAAGATACATGCTTTTGTTATTTTTGTCTTTACTTTATATTAATTAATATAAAATGACATTATCACTCCCAAATGCCTCCATGGAGTCCTAAAATCTACCCGGTGATACCCATGGTTGGAAATTTATCATCTAATAATGTTAGGACACATGTTAGGGTAATTTAATTTATTTTAATATTATTTCATTACAAAAATTTACCTGATTTACCCTTTAACCGTGGAAAAGAAAATATTTACTGAAGTACATATTCATAATGTCTAAAAATAAAAGATTTATATTTACACAATTTGGACCTCCTAATACCAAATATGGAATCCACTTTTGAAAATTCAAAACACATAAGTGGCATAAATTAAATTAAAATTAATTTTTGTTTTGAAAACAAAAACCGTGTTTTTAAGAAATAATATCCATCAAATGACTGACACTTGTTTATGTCAAATTTAAATGTAAAATTAAATAAAATGAACTAAATTATATTAAATGATAAAGATAGAATCTTATTTTAATTAAAAACCATTCAAAATTTTAAAATAATACTATAAATTATCAGAAAAGTACCAAAAAATTTATCCAATGTAAAATTTTATGTCCCTCTTCTAAAGATGAATTTAATTTCAATAAATTGAATATATAAAAGAATAAAATATTGGATTTAAAAAGGGTTCTCCATTAAAAAGAATAAAACTTCATTTTAATAAAAATACCTCTTTTATATTAAAATTTGAATTTTTATTATAATATGTCAAACAGCACAAAAGATGGATGTTAAAATTATATATGATATATAAAATTTAAAATTTCATTATTACTTTTCATAACCTCTATTTTGAATGGCTAGTTTGGTAAATCGTGGTGTTCTCAAACTCGGTGTTGCATGTAGTGAATGTTATTGAAATACTTAGAAGAGATAACATTCTACGAAATCATGGGGTGTTACACCATCTAGGAATGGTTTTCTCCGAAGGCCTGATGATGAAAATGATAGATTTTGGGTATGTAAAACTATGACCACCACTAGAAAAAGAGGCATACATTTCCACTACTAACCCTACTGAAATTGGAGAGTGGAAAGAATTTGTTAGCTAGAGTTCACAAAAGTTCAATATTTGGATGAATTGAAAGAACATCCACGAAAAAATGGTCTTCTCTAAGAATAGTTAATCAAACCAATTATTCCCATAGCTACTTCTACTACAGTGTAGTCAATAATATCATCCCCACAACCCTCTAGAAGAAGACCATCCATAAATTGATGTGACCAGAAAGGTTGGCAGATAGTGCATGAAAATGAGTGCGCAACAAGGTAAAATTTGGATTTGACCAAATCAGACTTCTTTTCATTAGATCTAAATGATTGGGCACCATCCAACCAAATGAAACTAGTAGAAGAGATTAGTTAACTAGATTCTTGATCAGATGATGAGTTTAAATTCAGATTCATTAATTTCATTCACTTCATGGATCTGTTATCTGATAATGAGTAAAGATATGAACCTTATTTCCCATTAACCAATGAGGGAGATAGAGGATTTGGTCATAGGAGTCAGAGATACCAGAAAAGATACAACCATGATAGAATCAAAATTTCTAGCCACACCCCTGTTCTAACTATCAATGTTGTAGAAACTCATGGAAGATAAATTCAGCAAACCCAGAAGGATTAGATACCACCTATACCTTCTAGAATCCACTCAAGAAGAATAATTATGGAATATCCCTCAAAAGATAAACAATTGTCTAATAGTACTTGGTGTACCCGAATACCTTCACAACCTGGCCCGCAAATGAATAAATCACCTACAGATCCTGTATTAGAGTCCAATCCATCTACATCCAATACATTTCCCTCAAAAGACCCAAAAAAATAGAATACCCATATTGGGAAGCACCATTTTTTAGAAAATAAGTATCATATCATGAAGCAGTTGTCCTTGGTAAAATCCAAGAAATAAATATGGGATGCCCTGAGTCTATCAAAATATCACAAGGAAGCACCCATAGAGGTTCTCCTATATCCGTAAGAGTTTAGAGATAAAGTTACTTCCACCAAAGTATACGAGATAGAGAAAGATCATTCATAATGTCATTTGGTTATTTCATTTACATATCAAGAAAAACAAAATACTTTTATACAAGGACACATAAAACCCTTGTACGTGTCAAGAATGATAAATAGTGTCGATAACCAAAAGTGTTTTTGTTGATAATGGCTCCAGAGTTAATATCATTTTATCATGAACACTTTTTCAGTTGGGATGCAATGAGGATAATTTAGTACCTTCTTTCATAACTTCGTACGGCTATGAACAATGTGATCATAATCCGTTAGTCCAAATAAAGTTGAAGACTCATTTTGGATACTTTTTGCAATCTAATAATTTTTTTCATATGCAAAAACATGGAATTCGATGTTCTTCTGGGAAGGCCTTGGTTGCATCAATACATGTCAATCCCCTCATCAAACCATCAGTGCATCAAAAATTTCATCAATGGATACAAGAAGTTTTTTAATGTGGATAAGACCCCATTCAAATCATGTGATTAATACTATATCTATGAAAGATTTTATGAGAAGAAATGGAAGTGAACCGTGGTCAATGGTAATGAATTGGTCAGCACCCTGAATGGTTTTGAAATTATCCAAGAAGACCTCTTTATAAATATCATCAAAGAATATATATTTACCATCAATCATATTGGGTCATGTGTCCAAATATGGACATATATTCAGTGTTCCTCGTGATTTCAGTCATAACCATTGAGTCTTGCTGTGTTCAAAATCCTATTAACTCCCCTTTTAATGAATCAAACTAGAATCCAATCGTGTTTAATCCTTCAGCAAAGCTGTAAAAAATCCATACCTCAACCACTGAGGCTGAAGAGAATGTCTCATCACCCAATGATGATAAATACACTCCTACTTACCTCACTCCATCCTCCCTATAAAATTCGTTGTTGTTAGCCAAGTCAGAGGAAGTCACATTATCTCCCAAATACAAAGATATAGATTCCCCTCCTAGTTCTATGGGAACACATCTCAAGAATTGCTTCCCCATCAGAATAGGAGGAAGAATATGAATAAGAGGAAGAAGAGGATAAAGAGGAAATTAAGGATTCCCCTCCAACATTTTAAGAATTCATCTCTTCTACCATTGATGAAATCCATGAGATAAATTTTGGTACGAAAGATGTTACACATACCACCTTTATTTTTGTAGAAATTTTTTCAAATAGAAAGAGTTAAACACCTCATTACTAAGGAAACATCGAGATGTATTCACCTATAATTACATGAATGTTTTAGGCCTCAATAATGAGGGTCCCACACACCTCATGGGATTATTTGAAGATCACAGGGGCTATAAAAAAGTAGCTAGAAGGTTCCACCCGAAACATGCTACCAAAACAAAGATTACAGTTGAAAAGATCATCAGATCTATATTAAATCAATGGGTCTGACATCCCCATTGGATGGAAAATATTGTACCTAAAAACGAATAATAGTCAAATCAGATTATTCATTGATTTTATATATATATCATAATTTTCTAAAGGATGATTTCCCATTACTGATCATAGAACTGTTAATCGTTGAATCTTCTGCATATCAGTCTCTCTATTTCATTAAGGTTAATTCTAGAAACTACTAATTCTTAATATCCCAAAAAATATGAAGAATACACCTCTTTTAGGCCACCTTGGAGTATTTATATACTGGGTTATGACATTGAGTAGGATGAATGCTAATGCCATATATCAACTTGAACTACATTGAATATTCCAACCCTTTATGGGAAGGTTTTCCAAATTATATTTTCATGACATGTTGGTTAAATCACAACAACACTCATACCACCTGTCAGATCTCAAAATAGTATTCAACAAACTCTGTCAACACTGGTTGAAAATAATCCCCTTAAAATGTTCCTTCAGTGTTACCACATGGAAGTTTCTAATATTTTCCATATACCATCATGACATCGAAGTTGGCCCCAAATAAGAATAAGTTTATCCTTGACATGTCACCTCCCCACATCCTCACTGAGTATAGGGGACTTCAATTAAATTTATCCTACATTTGACACATCACATCTAAACTTGTAGGAAATTTTCTTCTATTCAATAGGCTTATGAAAAAGGCATTACATATCAATGTACTGATGATTTTCAAGATGATTTCAACAGTCCTAAGATATTTCTCTTGATAACACTAGTGAAAAAGCCATCAGTCGATGGAAGACCACTTATTTTAAATGTTTCTTCCTTAGAGAGATCCCTAAGTGTCTTTTTCATATAGATGAATAAAAGTGGAAGTGATAAAAAAATTTATTATCTATGTTGATCCATGATCGATGTTATGAATCATTAATCATATATTGATGAAATATATTTGGAGTTAATATTTGTAGTCCAAAAAACTGAGACACTACCAACAACATCATGAGGTCCATATGATCTCTCGCAGTAACCCAATAAAATATATTCTCAATTTTTTTATGTTGATCGGGTTTCTATCATGTTGGGTGGTCATCCTGTAATAGGTTGAGATCAAATTTGTTCATTTTAAAGATGTAAATTTATTAAAATTAGTCGATTTTCTATATTAGAACCCCTTAGTTGGATTGACATCATTGTATAATGAACTTCTGGATGATGATTTATTCTCTATTCATTAGGACCCCCATATTCGGGGGATGCATTTTGATGGTGTATCTAGAAGCCTGATAGGGAAATTTATTGAATACCCCATGCACAACAAAGTGGGGGTGGGAGTGATACTAATATATCCACCTAAGGTTCTCTTAGCAAACTCATTATTGTTGTGGGAGGTGTATACCAACAATTAATTAGAATATTAGGCTCTCAATACTAGGATAGAGTTCAATCATAAACCAAGAGTAAAACACATGAAAAAAATGTGATTTGGAACTAGTAATCATGAAGAATGGCAATGATTATGCTATCAAAAAAGCGGAGATAATCCCCTTGATAAACCAATTATGGGGAATAATGGAAGAATTAACCATAGATCCATCATTGACACATGTCCCACTATCAAAAAAGCCCCATGAATATTATTGGGAAAATGGATCCAAAAATCTATCCAATCCAAATTGGGATGAAATAATCATCAACACTACACACCACTAGATGGTCTCATAGGTCATTCAGTCCAAAATGGAAGAAGTATGTGAGATTGTCCCTATACATGTAATATACCATTTTTCCATAGAATAGATGGCACCTGTTTTGGAATACCTTCAAAAGGGAGATCATCCACCTGATAGGGTAAAATGGGTATGAATTTGGAGATGATTAATTATGTTTGTTCAGTATGACAGACAAAATAAAAAAAAGGGTCCTCTATAAGAGAAGCCTTGATGGGGTCCATCTTGGGGGAATTGATAGATAAGATACCACAATTTTCATGCAGGAAGTGCATTCTGGGGTCTACGATTCTCACCAATTTATATCCAATATATCATATCAAATTAAAATGTTTGGATACTACTATCCCACTGTGATTCATGATTACACTAAATTCATCATGTAGTGCCATTCTTACCAAGTACGTGCCAATTTTATCCACCAAACCCCTAGAGATTCTTTATAAATCTAAGTACTCATTGACATTTTCCATATGGGAAATGGATGTAATGGGACCATATCCTCCCACTATAGAAAACCAATTCATTTATATTCTCACATCAACTGACTTCTTTTTCAAATGGGAAGAATTCATAACCTTAAAAGAGGTCAGGGAAAGAAACATTGTCAGCTTCATGAATTCCAACATCATCAATATATTTTGTTTCCCCCGTTCAATACTAAAAGAAATCAACACCAATTTATATTCTACTAAATTTGAGAAATTATATCTGTAGTATGTTTTAATGACGAACCATTCATCCCACTACCATGATGCAGTAAACAGATAGAGAGAGGCCTTCAATAAGTCACTATGCAATATAACTCAGAATATGTTTTATAAGGATAAGAATTCATGGTTCGATATGATCCTATATGAATTGTGGGAATACTGTACCATGAACCACGCTTCCACTCAAGTAACCCCATATTCATTAGTATATGGGATATAGGTGGTCCTACCCATCGAAGTTAAACTGCCTTTGCTCTGTGTATCCATATATGATAAAATATCCATAGATGATAAATCCTAAAAATGGATAGATGAATTAGATCACTTTGATGAAAAGATATTTCTTACATTGCACCATTTGAAGGTCCACTGAAACCAGATTGCATGAGCCTTAAAAAAGGTCCACCTCCAATATTTACACTATGGAGAGATGGTTTTGGTTATCATTTCACTGATGATACTAGGAAAGAAACCTCCAAATTTGAACCAAAAATGGGAGGGACTGTATTCCATACTTTAGGTCGACACCAATGAATCTTATTTCTTGAATTCAATTAATGGTAATCATAATATGGATCCCACCAATACATATTTTCTAAATAAATATTGGATGTTAAAACACGTAATTCATCCAATCTGTGAGGTGATAAACTGCATAGCACACATCATCCTATATGTATGATGATAATGTTCATGGAACCTGTATCTTGGTCACATGATATTAAATGGTAAGGTAGTTAATATTAACCACATGATGAAAAACTATACATGTGGTTTAAAATATATGACCTTAAACTGGAAACCTGAGTCCAAAATTCACAACTTAAAACTGTATACGAGCCTCTAAGAAATGAATATGTGGTCAATGGACAATTTTAGTCATCATTAATATTGTTTTTGATAGTAAATGATTCACATATCGTCATTAAAGGATCACTTTCTAGTCTAAACACTACGACCATAAACTAAAAATTATTGTCATGATTGCATGATGTTAAACTACATGATGCATCATCCAAATTTCATAACATTAAATAGAAAAATATCAGGGGTCTGAGCTCCATGAACATAAACTAGGATTTTAATTCATTACCACTAGTTGTTAAACTGCATAGGGATCAGTGTTTCAATCAATGATTTTCCACACATGAGAAATATATGTGTAGGAGAAAGATGAAATCCCCCTATTCCTAAGTAGAATCCATATCTATATAACAAGTTTATTTCTCTATGAATATGTGTGTCTTAATTCCTATCATCACAGGATATTTAGTGAGTCCCAAACCCTATATCCTAGTATCAACCAAAAACAATAAGAAAATACCCTCCTCTTCATATGGGTTAGACCTATAGAGAGATTTTCCATCCAAAACAACATCTGTCATGCTTATTATAATCACATTATATGTAGAGACCCTATAAATATTCAAGTGTTTCCTAACTACCAATTTTCCCACAATTGTGGGATGGTTTACTTACCACTATTTCCCCCCAAGGACTCTTTTCACATTGGTATTATGCTACTTTCCAATCTAAAAAATCACTATTCTCACGTGTCCTTGATGTATGGTGGTAAACAGTTTGGAAGTATTGTGTATACATATAATAGGGAATAATCTTTGGTATTAGTCATATAACATTATATGATCCAATACTACATATGGCTTGATTTCCATTCACATGGATAACATCGCAATTCCTGGAAAATATATCATCGGTCGATCCTTCAGAAAAACAATTCTGAGAAAAAATGCCCCCAATCTCTACATATGGGCATAAATAATGGAGGAAGTTTTTATTCAAGAAAAATGTATATCTTGATTCACATTCACATGGTATATGTAGCAAATACCATATATTCTGTCTTCGGGCCCAACCATAAATTCATTCAAACTTCTAGATTCTTTGTCTGAGTCTCCATTGGGAGTCTGTGATATTGAATGGAGTCTCATAGATCCTCATGCACGTCAGGTTATAGGGACATCTCCATGAACCTCCCATTGTAACCTTTATTATCTAGCCATCTTTGTAATATTATGTTCAACTGTGATACCAATTTCCTAGTTGTATTATGATAAATTGCTTAACTCTATCGTGATGCCCTCACCTGAGAGGACATCATCCCAGACATTTTTTATCCACCATTTCAAGTTTGAGTACTATGTGTTGCTTGATTACTATATATGTAGGAAATGTTACTACACCATGGTTTAGATTCATATGGACATCCACCCCTTGTTTTCAATTCCAAGAGCATCTTACTTGCGCTTATGAGGTTTGATAGGGTATTCCCCACAAGAACAAGGTATATCAATCCATATAAATATTTTCATGTTCTTAGTTGTAAGACCTTAAAAGGAACACTCAAGTCATTACCACATGAAATTAAATTCTATGGGGCCTCAAGAACTATGTCTGGTTTGATTCATGCTTTGATGGAATACATAGTGACACCTAGGACTTATTCCATAATCCAAGAAACAGAGAAAATAAAAGGAAAATTTCCCCTTATCCTGATTGAAAATTTGTGCTGTTGATCTCGAATTTGGGTCCCTCATTCCAAAACCCATAAACAAGCAAACCCCCTCATGTATGAGTTATATCGACATATGGAGCTTCCAACTCCATGGAAAATCACAGTCTAAATGTTTCTTACATGCCTAAACAAATCTCTTCCATTCATTAAACATTATTCCTCATATAATTTTGGATATTCATAAACCTCCCCATCAATTATAATGGTAGACCCAATTTCATGAAGTTGTCTTTTTTTTTTATTATAAAAAATTCCACAGTTAGCACTAAAAATTTTTCCACAAAAAGGCTCATCAACCAAAGGAAAATGAATACATAAGAGATTATTTTCATATATTCATATTCCCCAATGGTATCTATGCCACATATCATTTCTCCTTTTCTGATAATCCTCCGAGCGATGGTTTCCACTTTCTTTCCCCCTCATGACCGACTCATGCCAAAACATTCAGACCCAATTATCCCACAGTTACACATGGTTTCTATGAAAATTTTTCATAAATGAATAAATTAAACTACACACCCTATGTCTTAATCATGTGATACTAAAACTTGATGATATTAAGAACTATGTATTGGCGGATTACTTCCATTTTGAGATACATAGTGACACCCTAACCTCATATCTCGAGTCATCTGTGAGAAAAAAAATATCACCCCTTTTCCCATGTGTGGGCCAAACCTGTAGGTCCTTGGGACACCCTGTGAAGGTATGATTGAATCAGGGTGTCAAATTGTTCTTTTAAAACATGGATCTTGTTCCCAGGGAGGTACGATCTCGTTAATCATTTAAGACTGATGGGAACAGAAAGAAATAATCCACAAGAAAAGAGACTACACAACACTTTTACAGGGTTATATACTAAGGGCTGTGTCTAAGGAGCATACGCCAATATATTTATAGTCTCACCTAATTACAATAAACATAACTAGTTATGGATTACAAGGTTTGGTTAAATTCACTCTGTCCTAGGAACACTTCCTTTAGAAATTTTCATGGATAGCTCACAACATCCCTCGGGTCACTCCTATTGACTTTCTCTGGCTCACTACCTTGGGTGAAGTCCCACTTAGTTTATAGACATTAATATATCATCAATATATTTTTATTGAATTTGTAACACCCCAAGCATCCACGGTACGTTTCCTTTCGAATAATGCAATGGTGTGCATTGTACGCAACTTCGAGTTTTTAACACACCATAACCAATCAAACTAGCCATTATGAATAGTAATAAATAATTTTTGAAATTATATAAATTATATATCTCAAAATGGACTTCATTTTTTGATTCGGAATATCGAAATTAGCCTAGGGTGAAATTTTGGTACTTTTCGGATAACTTTCATATTTTGATGAATAGTGAAAATTACTAAATTTTAATTAAAAACAACTTTTTTAATCAAAATAATTAATAGTGATAAATTATGAATTTGAGTGGTTTTAAGGTATATTTAGAATATATTTTTACCATGTAATACAATTTGGGTCATTGAACATAATTTCACATTTAAACCAGACATAAACAAGTGCCAATCTTTTGATAGTTATTATCTCTTAAAAACACGCTTTTTGTTTTAACAACTGGATTTAATTTTAAATTAATTTCTGCCACTTATGTGTTTTGAATTTGGAAAAATGGATTACATATTTGGAATCAGGATTTTCAAATTGTGTAAATAGGTAACTTTTATTTTTAGACATTTTGGATAATTACTTCGGTAAATATATTATTTACCATGGTTAAAGGGTAAATCCGGTAAACAAGGGTTAACAAATAATATTATAATAATACTAAATTACCCTAAAACGTTTCGTAACCCTATTGGTTGATACATGGTCGACCATGGGAATCTTTTGGTCGATTTTGGTACCCCATGGATCCACTTGTAAGTGATAATGACACATTATTTTAATTAAGTTAAAATAAATACAAAAATGACACAAGCATATATCTTTTAGCCAAACAATTGTTACATAGGGTTATATATGTTGTATTTTAGACTATAAATATTAATTAGAAATAGAAAAATATTTCCTACATAATGATATTTTATTTATAAATTTTAGACATTAAATAAGTTAATTTATTTATGATACAATGGTGATGTAGTAATTACCATAATAGTGAAAAATTAAAATAATTGATATTATAAATACCCAAATAAATATAATATGAGAATTTTATTGAATTACACTAATTTTCTAGGATAATATGACATATTAGGATTTATTTAAGTAACTTTTTTCGAAGTAATCATTCTATTATGTGTTTCACAAAAATCAACTATTGAATAGTGTCAAAATTGACATAAAAGTGTTTTGAAAACAAATATTATATTATTAATTGATATTAAATTCCTAAAAATCTAAGGTTCGGCCAATAGACTTATAGCATGATAGGTATATCATTAATGGAACACTTGGGGGTCTATTGGATTTATATAGTATGTTTATTAACCATATAATATAAAAATACAAAGAGACATTGTAAAAGTGACACTAATTAACTAAGAGTTAATACTTAAAAATAAGGTTAATATAATGACCCAAACCAGTCTAAATTATATTAGTTGAGTTGTTTTCGACCCATACCCACCTTAAAATTTAAATAATAAACTTTGGAGCCATTATAAACGGAATATGAATTTATTATTAATTAATATTTCTAGCTTTTCCAAAGGTACCCCTCACCCAACTTATAAAAGGGCACTCCTCCTTCTCATTTCGTCACACCTTCAAAGCCTTTTAGTTCGACCAAAACCTGCCAAAATACTCTCTCAACTTCCCTCAATACAACCTAGAGGCCTTAGTTTGATCAGAAAGACAACCTAAGGAGCACTTTTGATCAAATCAAAACGAACAACCCGAAGAAGAGGTAATGTTTTCACCACCCCTTTTCAAGTTCCTTTCTTCTTCCACTTCTTCTTTCTTTGTTTTTACCATTATAAAATAATAAATCCAGTATCATATATATACTGTGATGTTATTATAAATATGGTACAACCATATTCAGTATTCTCTCCATCCTTTGAATAACATGTCACCATACGTGCGTACGTACGGCTTACCTTCTCCACGTCGTGGTGTAATTGTTATTCGATATATTATTATTTGGATGGGTATAATAATGTTGTGTAACTCATGTAAATAATAAATATAACATGATAATTATTCTTTATATATGATATACCATCCAATTATATATTATTTTAATATCAAAAGAATTATATTGTCGCTCGTGCGTACGTACGGACTACCGTCTCCACGAACGCGATGAGATTCATTCTCCATCATATCCATTCAAGTATAATTATAATTTTATGATTTAAAAATAGTATCTTAGTACTTGATATCATTATGTATATGAATAATATACATCCCATTAATAAAAAATATGGCTCACATAACAAAGAATATAAATTAAAATGAACCCGTTAACACCCGAAATGATGATAATTCTAAGATATTATTAACAAATCAATGTTAAAAGATCATATATGATATCATATTAAAGTAAATGATACTTGTATAATTCAATAACAATTATTTAACCATTATACAGGAGTTAAACCTACCTTATACCAAGGAAAAAGTACAAAGTAAGGGGTTTCTTAACTCACTCGTAATTTCGTGAGAATTCCATTGTTCACCACTTAATTATTGCATGTGGTGTATGTGTACTGCCCATGGTTGTATTCATTGTGTAATATAATTTAATTCATGTATATTTACATCATCATTGTATGATCCTTCTTTCATTGGTGTATGTTTCGTAAGTTACCAAATTAATAAGGGAATTTGATATTCAAATTTCCATTTATTTGGCTTTACGCAAAATTCATTGATTAGTTTACTCCGAGATTATGTGTGGAATCATTATTCATTTGCTTATGTAAAAATTTCCACTCCCCTTTTCTGTGGATATAATTTTGATACACATAATCACTCCATTTGTAATTTCTCAAGTCATCGATATGAATTTGATAAGAGTATTTTTAACTCATTCTCCATTTGTTGAGTTAAACATCCAATTCATTGGTGTTGTTTTTACAAGATTATGTGTGAATGTCCTTTGATTGTTTTTACACAGAATGTCCAATCTTATTTAGTGTATTTATATTTGTCACACATAACTATGCCGTTGATTTATCCTTAACCTAAGGATATGGCCTTTATGAGAGATTTCATCTCAATTTACATTCCATTGAGACTTATTTGTTGTTATACACCAAATCACTTTTATATGGTGTGTATATTGTACTTTGACATAGTATATCATGAATTCCTCTATTATCATGATATTAAAATGTTTTGATTACCTCAATTATTTGTATTCAAGTGTCTCTATTTTGGTTAGAAACTCTTACTAAAATACCATTTTTAAATGTTTTAAATACCTATTCTTCTAAATCTTGCTCATTAATGTCCATGTTTTAAAAAGTGGTTTTAAGGATTTATTTATATGGACATCAATGTTTTATAATTAAAAATCCTTTTAAAAGTTTCAAAGTGGTATGGGACACATTGATTCAAAAATCTATTTTTAAATGGCTTCTTGACGAATAGTGTGACTTTTAAATGATTTCAAGAAAAGGGGGATATTTCTCTCAAATAATTTTGATGATTATTTTCATCTATGTCAACATACTTTATTATTCTTTATTGAGGTTAATGTGATAAAATACAATCTTCCATAATGTATCAAATGAGTTATGTTTGACTGTGGATGTGCTATTTTTATTCCATTCATGGTTTGTGGTTAAAGTATTGACATTTTGTATGCTAGTTTTAATAGGAATGTTTATGTTATGTTTAAACCTGTTCATATGAGGAATGCATTGGACTTAATAAGTGACGGGTGGAGCCTGCTATTGCTCCTAGATGCATCGGTAGGTCTCATAGGACAAAGTAGTGTCTTGGCACAAGGCCTTGGAAAAATATTATTTGTAGTCTTGGCACGAGGCCTTGGCTATATGGGTATGATTGTCTGACATTATGAATTCCATCATTATGAAAGTGGTTATTGATATTGCACGGGATTGTTCAACTAGTATAATATCCAAGTGAGTATGTAAATGGCATTATTTTATTTTATCGTTGCCATTTTATGCTGATGTTCAAGTTTAAAAGGCTTTTGTTTTAGTTATAAACTACCTTAAGTGTTTATGCTTATCTATGAAAGCTTCTGCTATAATGTTATCCTTACTGAGCATCTGAGCTCACCCCTTTCAATGTTTTATTTTTCCCAGGATTATGAAGAAGTAATTTATGTATTACCTACAGGGATAGTATGAGGGGATATGAAGACAAGATGTTTTTTTATGATGTAATGTAAAACATTATGGATGTATCTAGTTATTCCAAGGATACTAAACTAATCGGTCATTCGAGAATCGATATTTATTGTGATCATGCCAATGTAATGTAATAATGCACCGACTCTGGGTAACTAGGGTCGGGGCATTACAGTTGGTATCAGAGAAAGTTTTGTACAAACCTTGGAAGCTAGATTTAGATAAACTCTGATTAGAGCACGTAGACCTAAGATGAACATTGCGGATTAGTATAGAAGAACTTCCTAGAATTTTGGTATTGTAAAGATTTTGTGAGTTTTCCGAGCAATACATCCATGTCTGGAAATGAGCAGGTAGAGGCGGCTCTGGCACAGATGTACCTAGGGGTAAAACCTGAAAACACCGCTTTGAGCTAGACTCGAACGGGAACTGGTGCACGACAACGGGCCTTGCTGCACTCTTGGTTACGACAATCCTGGGGGATATGCTTAGGATAATTTACATTTTCTTTACAAACCAATTTAAGTAATATATATATAATATGAGAGTAAATGACCTTGGTTAATCCTAATATGTTTCAAATTGAGAATATATTGACATTTTAATCTCTAAATGATTTTTACGACTACTGTTACTCACACAATACTTTCTGGTTTTAGTCAATGTATGGATTCCAAGGAAGTCATAGTGAATTTGAGAATGATGTACAAGGTGGGAACGGTGGTGGAAATGAGCAAAAAAATGGAATGTTGATAGGCGTAAAAGATATCGTCTTTATGCCAAATCAGTTTTCCAAAAATATGATCAACAACATATATATTAACCAACTCCCAGACTCAACAAGGAAGAGAAAGGTGATAAATGATAAGAGCTCCAGCAATGGAGACCATGGAGAAAAGAACCCTCAATTTTCATCATGTAGGAAATGTGGAAAGAGACACCCAGGAAAGTGTCTCAATGGGACAACAAAATGCTTTACGTGCAGGAAGGAAGGACATAAAGTGAAGAATTCCCGAAGAAAAATGAAGAGTACTATGGAAGAAGATAAAAATGGTCCCAAGAGTCCATTTACAGTCATTTGCCGTAAATTTAGGGGACCTCGCCATTACCCGAGTGAATGTCCTATTCTATAGGATATTTTCATGGTCAAAGAAGAAGCTATGTGGAAATAAATGGTTGGAGAAATGTTTTAAAAGTATTAACGCTCCTTGTTGATGGGTTTACTTTGGTATAATTTTCTCTTGTATTTGTAACCCCACAGTTTTCCATGTGAGAATGATATTTGAGGAAGAATTGTCTCTTCCCTTGTGGATATAGGTATAAATAACCATTTGGTTTTATATGATCATTGGGGTTTGAGAAAATTATAAGTTATTATAATTTGGGATGAAAATGCAAGGTATGATATAACATTTGTGGTTAAATTATGTTATTTTGAAGAATTTATCTCATTTTGGTAATATTATAAAATATATTTTTTGAAAAAGGACAACACGTAGACCGTGTGACAACCCGTCGCGTCGGACAAAGCTGTGGGAATCGAACCCACAACCAAAGTGCGATTGGGATTTATCGCCTACCACTGGACTAAGTGAAGTCCCTGGTTAGTGTGACTATTTTCTTTAGTTAAATGATTTTACTGATCAATAATATGTTGATTTGGGTTCTTATGTCTTATCAAATGAATACCCTTAGTATAGGAAAATGATTTGGTGATTAAGTGGAAAATGTTATTTTGGAAGATGTTCCCTTTGTTGGGAACACTATATGTCCAAGGAAAATAGAATACTATGGGATGTCATTAGAGGAGTAATGGTGGATTTTTATCTATGTTTTTATTGTTGATCTAGAGTGATTTGGGTTATTTATGGAAATGATTAACCTATAATAAAGAATATATGATTAGGTTAATTACTTTTAAGTATGTAAGAGTAGATGATGTCATTTGGAGATACAATTTAACGTGGAAGACTACATTCTTATAAGTTTTGGGTTTCAATATTAGTTTGGATTATATTGAAGGATTTTAAGGAGAACTTATTATTGAATACTATTTATTTAACTTTGGGGTATTGTTGGTTTCATTTTAGAAATTAAGTTTAGTATTTTTTTCTCTAATGGAATATACATTTGGGGGATCATCAGATCTTATACTAACCATTTTGGTTTTGATTAATCTCTAAAGACAAGTTAAATATATAGTTTATCCTACATGGATCATTTATTTCTATAGAAGTTTATTCTACCTCTTTTATTGTGACCAACTCTTCTTGAATACTCATTGTTCAAAAAAATTAAGTTAGTGGTAAAAAGTTATTAAATAATGAAACTCTACTTAAAATGTAGGTATATCTCTTTATGTTTTTAGTCAATATCATAAATTATTTCTTCGTCCTTATGTAATGTAACTTAAAACCAAAAAAAATGTTGTCCTTTTACTTTCCTACTAGGAGACTAATGGTCATTTGTCCCAACACAAGTTTGTGGTTTTCTTATTGTTAACTTTCTCCTAATAATGATTTCTATCTCTCTCCATAAGAACATGACACTTATTTTATCATCCATATCCATGTTTTCCTACATGGAATCTGAGTATGGGTTATCTTGGATGACCTTTATACCTCTCTTTCTTTCTTTTAAAGTAATAGTTTTATTGACTCTTTTTCTGATGTGGGACTTTCCATTACATTCCCAAGCACAATTTTAAAAATTGCGAGGATGCATTTTATTGAAGGAGGGTAGAATGTAACACCCCAAGCTTCCACGGTACATTTCCTTTTGAATAATTCAATGGCATGCATTGTACGCAACTTCGAGATTTTAACACACCATAACCAATCAAACTAGCCATTATGAATAGTAATACCTAATTTTTGAAATTTTATAAATTCTATCTCTAAAAATGGACTTCATTTTTGGATTCGAAATATCGAAATTATCCTAGGGTGAAATTTTGGTACTTTTCAGATAACTTTCATATTTTGATGAATAGTGAAAATAACTAAATTTTAATTAAAAACAACTTTTTTAATCAAAATAATTAATAGTGATAAATTATTAATTTGAGTGGTTTTAAAGTATTTTTAGAATATATTTTTACCATGTAATACAATGTGGGTCATTGAACATAATTTCACATTTAAACCAGACATAAACAAGTGCCAATCTTTTGATAGTTATTATCTCTTAAAAACACGCTTTTTGTTTTAACAACGAGAATTAATTTTAAATTAATTTCTGCCACTTCTGTGTTTTGAATTTGGAAAAATGGATTCAATATTTGGAATCAGGATGTTCAAATTGTGTAAATAGGTAACTTTTATTTTTAGACATTTTGGATAATTATTTCGGTAAATATTTTATTTACCATGGTTAAAGGGTAAATCCGGTAAACAATGGTTAAAAAATAATATTATAATAATAATAAATTACCCTAAAACGTGTCTTAACCCTATTGGTTGATACATGGTCGACCATGGGCATCTTTGGGTCGATTTTGGGACCCCATGTATCCACTTGTAAGTGATAATGACACTTTATTTTAATTAAGTTAAAATGAATACAAAAATGACACAAGCATATATCTTTTAGAAAAACAATTGTTACATAGGGATATATATGTTTTATTTTAGACTATAAATATTCATTAGAAATAAAAAATATTTCCTACATAATTATATTTTATTTATAATTTTTATAAATTATATAAGTTAATTTATTTATGATACAATGGTGATGGAGTAATTACCATAATAGTGAAAAATTAAAATAATTGATATTATAAATACCCAAATAAATATAATATGAGATTTTTATTGAATTACACTAATTTTATAGGATAATATGACATATTAGGATTTATTTAATTAACTTTTTTCTAAGTAATCATTATGTTATGTGTTTCAAAAAAATCAACTATTGAATAGTGTCAAAATTGACATAAAAGAGTTTTTAAAACAAGTATTATATTATTAATTGATATTAAATTCCTAAAAATCTAAGGTTCGGACAAGAGACTTATCTCATGATAGTTATATCATTAATGGACCACTTGGGGGTATATTGTATGTATATAGTAAGTTTATTAACCATATAATATAAAAATACAAAGAGACATTGTAAAAGTGAAACTAATTAACTAAGAGTTAATACTTAAAGATAAGGTTAATATAATGACCCAAACCTGTCTAAATTATATTGGATGAGTTTTTTTCGACCCATACCCACCTTAACATTTAAATAATAAACTTGGGAGCCATTATAAACCGAATATGAATTTATTATTAATTAATATTTCTAGCTTTTCCAAAGGTACCCCTCACCCCACTTATAAAAGGGCACTCCTCCTTCTCATTTCTTAACACCTTCAAAGCCTTTTGTTTCGGCCAGACCCTACCCAAATACTCTCTAAACTTTCCTAACTACAATATAGAGGCCTTAGTTTGATCAGAAAGAAAACCTAAGGAGCCGTTTTGATCAAATCAAAAGGAAGAACCCGAAGAAGAGGTAATGTTTTCACCACCCCTTTTCAAGTTCCTTTCTTCTTCCACTTATTCTTTCTTTGTTTTTACCATTATAAAATAATAAATCCAGTATCATATATGTACTGTGATGTTATTATAAATATGGTACAACCATATTCAGTATTCTATCCATCCATTTAATAACATGTCACCATACGTGCGTACGTACGGCTTACCGTCTCCACGTCGTGGTGTAATTGTTATTCAATATATTATTATTTGGATGGGTATAATAATTATGTGTAACTCATGTAAATAATAAATATAACATGATAATTATTCTGTATATATGATATACCATCCAATTATATATTATTTTAATATCAAAAGAATGATATTTTCGCTCGTGCATACGTACGGACTACCGTCACCACGAACATGATGAGATTCATTCTCCATCATATCCATTCAAGTATAATTATAATTTTATGATTTAAAAATAGTATCTAAGGACTTGATATCATTCTGGATATGAATAATATACATCCCATTAATAACGAATATGGCTCACATAACAAAGAATATAAAGTAAAATGAACTTGTTAACACCTGAAATGACGATAATTCTAAGATATTCTTAACAAATGAATTTTAAAAGATAATATATGATATCATATTAAAGTAAATGATACATGTATAATTCAGTAACAATTATTTCACCATTATACAGGAGGTAATCCTACCGTCGACCAAGGAAAAAGTGCAAAGTAAGGGGTTTCTTAACTCACTCTTAATTTCGTGAGAATTCCATTGTTCACCACTTAATTATTGCATGTGGTGTATGTGTACTGCCCATGGTTGTATTCATTGTGTAATATAATTTAATTAATATATATTTACATCATCATTGTATGATCCTTCGTTCATGGTTGTATGTTTTGTATGTTAACAAATTAATAAGGGAATTTGATATTCAAATTTCCATTTATTTGGCTTTACGCAAACTTCATTGATTATTTTACTCCGTGATTATGTGTGGAATCATTATTCATTTGCTTATGTCAAAATTTCCACTCCCCTTTTCTGTGGATATAATTTTGATACACATAATCACTCCATTGATAATTTCTCAAGTCATCGATATGAATTTGATAAGAGTAATTTTAACTCATTCACCATTTGTTGAGTTAAACATCCAATTCATTGGTGTTGTTTTTACAAGATTATGTGTGAATTTCCTTTGATTGTTTTTACACTGAATGTCCAATCATATTTAGTGTATTTATATTTGTGACGCATAAATATGCCGTTGATTTATCCTTAACCTAAGGATACAGCCTTTATGAGAGATTTCATCTCAATTTACATTCCATTGAGACTTCATTGTTGTTATACACCAAATCACTTGTATATGGTGTGTATAATGTACTTTGACATAGTATATCATGAATTCCTTTATTCTCATGATATTAAAAAGTTTTGAATACCTCAATTATTTTTATTCAAGTGTCTCTCTTTTGTTTAGAAACTCTAACTAAAATACGATTTTTAAATGTTTTAAAGACTTATTCTTCTAAATCTTTCTCATTAATGTCCATATTTTAAAAAGTGGGTTTAAGGATTTATTTATATGGAAGTCAATGTTTTAGAATTAAAACTCTTTTTAATAGTTTCAAAGTGGTATGGGTCACTTTGATTCAAAAATCTATTTTTAAATGGCTTCTTGACGAATAGTGTGACTTTTAAATGATTTCAAGAAAAGGGGGATATTTCTCTCAAATAGTTATGATGATTATTTTCATCTATGTCAACATCCTTCATTATTCTTTATTATGGTTAATGTGATAAAATAAAATCTTCAATATTGTATCAAATGAGTTATGTTTGACTGTGGATGTACTATTTTTATACCATTCATGGTTTGTGGTTAAAGTATTGACATTTCATATGCTAGTTTTAATACGAATGTTTATGTTATGTTTAAACCTGTTCATATGAGGAATGCATTGGACTTAATAAGTGACGGGTGGAGCCCGCTATATCTCCTCGATGGATCGGTAGGTCTCATGAGACAAACTAGTGTTTTGGCACAAGGCCTTGGCAAAATCTTATTTGTAGTCTTGGCACGAGGCCTTGGCTATATGGGTATGATAGTCTGGCATTATGCATTCCATCATCATGAAAGTGGTTATTGTTATTGCATGGGATTGTTCGACTAGTAGAATATCCATGTGAGTAAGTAAATGGAATTATTTTATTTTATCTTTGACATTTTATGATGAAGTTCAAGTTTAAAAGGCTTTTGTTTTAGTTATAAACTGCCTTAAGTGTTTATGATTGTCTATGAAAGCTTCTGCTATAATGTTATCCTTACCGAGCATCTGAGCTCACCCCTTTCAATGTTTTATTTTTCCCAGGATTAGGAAGAAGTAATTTATGAATGACCTGCAGGGATAGTATGAGGTGATATGAAGACAAGATGTTTTTTTATGATGTAATGTAAAAGTTTATGGATGTATCTAGTTATTCCAAGGCTACTAAACTAATCGGTTTTTCGCGACTTGATAATTATTGCGATCATTCCAATGTAATGTAATAATGCACCGACTCTGGGTAACTAGGGTCGGGGCATTACAGAAGTCGTTGTATCTGTTCAGCATGAGACACTACTTACGTCAATGTCCTCAATTGATGTACTTGAAAGCACTGAACAACTGAACGGGAAATTCAATGCTTGTAAGAAGAATAACCCAAAACGTACGTTCAAGAATTGGGAATTTTCATGAATGATGACTTTAGTGCAACCCCTAATTTCTTCGCAACACATATCTTTCATGCAACTACATTGAATGGTTCACTTGGTCTTTTCAGATGAAAGGAACACCTTGCATGCATGATTTAATCTCTTCCAATCTTTCTCGCTCAAATCTTTCATGCGGCTGAGCAAATTGATTTTCATTTGAAAAATATTACATCATCTATGGGGGTATATTCCTATTTATAGTACTTGATGAACCTGTGTGTATGTTTTTGTTGCATCTTTGTTGGTGCGCTCAAGATTCTTCATGAGTGCGCAAAATCCCTCTTGTAATCACATTGGGTGTGTAAGATTATTTTGGGAAACATCATCTTTTATAAAAATTTATGTATTGAACGAAATTTTTTCCTTTTCCATATTTTGAACAATGATATCAAAATATACCTTGTACACATGTTTCCAAACTCTCACGTATCTTGCATGAAACATCCTTTTCCAAACATACATTTCTCCATTTTATGATTTTGGGGCCCAAAATTTTTGGAAACACTGGTAAATGACACCACCTTCAAAATCATTGTGTTCTTGAAAAATATTATCCCTATCCTGGAAAACATTATGAAATTTTAATTAGGATTAAAATCAAACATAAACCATACTCCATTTCAGGAATAGAACTATCGTTTTTCCAACAAGACATGAACGAGAAATTTTTAAGGCACAAAAAAGAATGTATCCTCTATGTTCTTATTCATGAAATAGATCTTAATAAGAGATTCCAATTTGAGACTAACCACATTGGTGGGATCGTATTAATAAAAATTCCCCACTTATGTGAATGATCTAGACTTGCATGGGAAAATTTAATATGATACTCACCATATTCATGAGACCATATAAAATCGGAAATTCCCCTCGATTCATATTTTATTTTGATTAGCACATGGTAGATCCCTCCAAGAACTACACACAACTTGATTCCTACCTGTATTGAATATGTAGTGATGCTCTAACCTCTAGTTTTGGGGCTAACAAAAACACTGATTTTCATCATGTTGGGTGATCCATGTACATACCTAAATATGTTTAACTAAACGGATAATGCTCCTTCCATGTTCATGGGTTATACATGCATGGGGAACCTCCTCAAACTTGTGAAGGGGGAATGTCTCTATTTATTCCCAATAAATTGATACATGGAATTCCCCTCTCAGGTTCAGGAAACCCTCCTTTCACAATCCAAACCATGAGTCTGTAATTTTCCAAATCCCCAAAACCTTCCCTATCTATTGGAAGTGTAAATATAGTGTCTTAATGAAACTTTTGTTGGACTATGAACATTATTCCCCAATTGGATTTGCATAATTTTCCCAAACAATGTCTTGTAAATCAAACTAAAATTCATCTTCCGAAGAGGATTTTCCTACCTATGTATTCCATAAATCACCTTTACATCCCACATCACACCTGGGATTTAGAAAATCCTAGATTTCATTTTACAACCTTTTCCTCCTTTATTCCCAAAGATGATAGAATATTTATTGTCAAATTACTATTAAAGGGGTGAATTGTTTAACCCTTTGCCAATGTTAACTGATCGTAAATTCCAAAATCCAAAACGTCTTGGGTGTAAGATATTAAACAAAACCAACCATGTCCTTGATGTATGATGTTAAACTTCACAATGCTTTAACCCTCCTTATACAATTTAATTTCATGTGGGAGTGGTTTTACATTCACGATCAAAGTTAATGCAAATTCCCTTATAACTCTCAAACATCATTCCCTTGGAAATCCACCCATTATGGTCTTGAGAAATCTTAATTCCCAAAAAATTACCTAGCCATCGAAAATCGAAGGTCAGTGTCTTGAGAACACCATTTTTTGATAATGCGTAATATTCCCTGGTTGGCACAACATACGTTTCCCACATAAATACCTATCAATAATGGAAAATCTCTCCCTTAAGAGTGTTGAGTCAAAAGTTTCTCATTGACTTTTCTATTCTTTTTTTGGACATCAATAATTATTTCTTAAATAAATTGATTAAAAACTTTTTATATCCAAAGTATTTTTTAAAATTATGTTAATGGAATCATATAATATTTTCATTCGTTGAAATATTTCTAAAGTATTTAAATACTTAATCTAAATTTATTTATTATGATTATCATATTGAGTATAAAATTGATAATAATTAGATCCACCATTATCAAATCAAATTTAATACTTCATTTCATAACTTTAAAATTATTATAGACTTCATAATAGGACTTCATATCGAAATTGAAAAAAATTGAATTCACACCAATAAAATTTATCATAATGTCATTCTATAAGAAAATCCTTCGGAATGACTACTGTTTAAATTTGATGTAAGTAAAACTATTTTATATCTTATTGGAATACATTTAACATAACAAATAGTGTATAAAAATGATGTTGGAATTTATGTTATGATATACCCATTGTAGTGCCACTTGTCCTAGAAATTTCATAAAACTTAGAGAAATATGACTGTTGGGAAGAAAATATTATTATTGGGGATAAGAATATAAATACCTGGTCTAATGAAGAGTTTGGAGCATATCAACTTCAGTTGAAAATTGCTCTTTTGCGAGATCTCTAATTATTCAATGTGTGACCATCATGTTCTTAGTTGTTGTAACTATTCTATATTATTTTGTTTTTCAGTAATTATATTTGATTGTGGGAATATGATTGAGGGATCATAGAGATGGTGTGAATGTCCTATCATCGTATCGATGGATTGTGGGGATAGTGAGACAACCTGATTGTAGTATCGAGGGATCATGAAGATAGCAAGGCAAACCGATCATCATATCGAGGGATTGCAGAGATAACGAGACCTACCAATCATCATATCAAGGTATCGTAGGGATAGAAAGACAAACTGATCTTCCTATCAGGGAATTACCCTAATACTAGAAACAAATACGTTCTTGTACTTATAAAACAAGGGACCTTTTTCCTAGGTTATTGGATATGTCACTCTTTGGGTTAATAGATGTGTGTTCATTAGTATTACATGTTTTATTGAAATTATTTTATTTCTGATTCATGTAATAGAAGGTGATTCCTATATATTCATAGTTTGACTTATATTTATTTTATCCTAATTACATTGGTTACGATACAATTGATTTACTCTATATTATTCTGTGGATATGGTATTACTTTGATTACAATTTTATACATTGTTAAGGTAGAATTGATTTATTATTATGACATGTGGAATTACATATCATACTTTATGTGATTAACATATTGTTATTATGAGACACAATAGCCAGGTATGATTACTATTAAAATATTTAAAAGGTTTTTTGAATATGATTTTGTTAAACCTGATAAAAAACAATTAATTAATGAGTAAAAAACGTTGTTAAAACTATAAATCATCAGTTTTTAAACCCAAAAATTGGCCCCTATTTTATTTTACCATATTTATATATATTATGATCCTAAAGTAGGAATCATTGAACATTTCCACTAATCAAATACCTGCTAAAACATTTATATTCTCTTTACTATTAAAAGTTAGTTAAATTTTGTTATAAAAGTATTATTATAAATACTTTCTACACTAACGTGTATTGTGGAATAATTTTTTTTATTTTAAAGACAGAAGGAATCAATGTATGTTTAATAGATAACCACAATCCAAATATAAAACATATTTTTTACAGATCCAATTATGATTATTGGAGATATTTAATAAATATATTCGTTATAAATATTGGAGTTGACAATATCATCATGTTAATAGGATATTAGAAGATCCCTATAAAAGTATTTCAATACCATTAAAAATCTGGAAAAGCAAGAGTATCAATGTAATTATAGTGTTAGAAATAGTTTATTTTTTATATGAATAGATGAATTTAAAGTCATATGTATTCTTGTGAAACTATAAATAGTATTTCAAAGAAGTTAGTGATTACTCATTTTGGATCTTTAATGGTTTTTGAAACCATAAGAGAAATGCTTTGATATGACTATTAGTCATTTTTAATTCCCTTTTGGTGAACCAGTTTCAAGTTAATGTAAGGTTTATTAAAATAGTAAATAATCTACAATCTTTGGGAGCTAAGGGATTAGAATATTAAATCATTGTTAAAAAGATAATTTTTATCTTATATAATTTAGTGGAAATCAAGGATAATGACTATTGATGAATCATATAAGATAAAAAATATCACTGTTGATGATTTATTTGGAACCATCATGTAGTATGAGGCTAGGATAAAAATTGATATAAAGATAAAAAAAGAAAAATGGTTTAGTACCTTTTACTACCACTTTAAATACGAAAAAATCTCAGACTCTAGATAAAGTTCTTATGTCGATAATGAAAAATATTGTTATTATTCAATTTGAGTTAAGTGATTTTGTTCATTAGGATAATGAATTATAAAATCATTCTCAATTCCTGGACATGATAGTTTTAAAGAATAATTTTCAGTATTGTTATCTAAAATGTAACAAGGAAAGGAATGAAATGAAATATTCCAATGTTACATGTTATTAGTTAAAAAGATAGACATATTTGACCAGAATTCCCCATGTTGAAAAGAAAATACAACAAGGATAGACATTCTAATAAGAATAAAAATAAATTTTATAAGTCAAAAAGAAAGAAATTTCATAAATATCATAAGGCACTAAGGGTCAGTGAACGTGAATCTTCGTAAAATTCCTTAGATAATGAAGGTCCAGATGAGAGGAATATTTTTCTTTTTTACTAGAGTACCTAATACAAATAAATGTTTTATGGAGAAGGTACAAATGATCAATTCCTTAACTAATATGTCATTAAATTAAAATTATCCTAATGATAATAATTCAATATATTTAGATGACGAATCCTCTTTATCTAGTGATGATAATATTTTCCCTTCTTATGAATAACTGTTTCAATTTTCAAAGAAATTAGAAAATGAAAACTTTCATGTTTATATAAAATTTAAAAACCCTAATGATAATATTATAAAATCTAATTCATGAATTTATATTTTAACAAATGAAATATTAGATTTAATAATAGATCTTGGAAAATCCAATTCCAAAAAGGATGGTATTTCTAAAGATTTAGATAATTTACCTTCTTAAAATGATAGTTTGAAAACTAGTAATGAGGAATTAAATTATGAAACCATTACTCAAGGGGATAATAATTTAGTTGAAAAATAAAAGTATGAAATATCTTCTTCGTGAAAACATTTTTAAAAAATTACTTTTCGTGAGGAGTATTTTTAAAAAATGTATATGAAAATCCATCCATAAGGTATTAGTTTTGGAATAGGGTATTCTAATAGAAAACATATTTTCAGTAAAAAATAATTTTTTCGAAAAATTGCACCCTTTTGTTCTAAATTTTTATGTGGAGGTAATTATAATAAAAAATGTATCTTAAATAATTTTCAATTGTTAGGTTTATATAAAACCCATTATTCAAACCAAAAGTGGTATCCTGAATATTATTTCAAACATTCTCAGACCCAATAAGGATTGGATTATGAAAGTGTAATTGTTTTCTTTTCAATGGAAAATATTATGTACTAATGATAAAAAACTATTTTTTAGACATTTTATTGATAATAAATGACATAATTTCCTAACATTATGCTAAATATGTTCATATATGAAATATTTGGGATTAGATCATTCATTTGAAAATTTGATGAAAATTCTACTTTTACCATTTTAAAATGCACTGTAGTATATCATTCATAAATTTTTTAATATGAATTATTTGTACTTATGATTTTGTAAAAAATTTTATAACTTAATTTTCTACAAATTTTGTTTATGACTTTAGAGCTAAATATTTCATTTGGTGGGACTAAATGGACCATGAAGGAAAAGGTGTGATGGACTCGCCAGATTGGACATCAGTTCTATATTTGGGCCATAACTTCTTCATCCGAGACATGATTGGACCAAAACAGTGGGAGGAGCCATCCAAACCAATTATTCTCAAATAACTACTCTTGAAGAACCACTGGTTCATGCATTTTGGAGGTCAAATGGTCACTTCAAGTTGGCTTAAAATATTTGGCCGAGATTCCCCATTCACACTTGAAACCTCTTTAAACCTATCCTCCCCTCCACTTTATGAATTAGTGTTTTTCTCATTTGAAGAGGTTGGGACGTTCATTTTTATGTTTAGTGTATAGGAGAAGTTTATCCCCTCAAAATCTCCAAAAAATTCAATAAGGGTAGCTCTTGAAGCAAGGATCCCTTCGACGAAGTCTTCTTCTTCTTCTTCGTGTTGTAAAAATTTTGTTTGTTTAATATGCTTCTTTGTTCTTCATTTAATTCTCCTCTTCTATTCAGTTTTGTTCAAATTTATTATTCTCTTAATATTCCTAATTGGTCTAGAATCTAGAGTAGAAACATGATTGGGTTTTACTCTTTCTAATCATTTTCACATGCATAACGTTTCTACGATGACTACACCTCCCATGGAAGAGTAGTTTTCTTAGTGATCGATCTGTATTCAACCCTCTTCATTTAATTATTTATATTCAATGAGATACTATAATTTAATTAATATGATATATTATTTGAGTTTTTAATTTAAATAAAAGTAATCAAGCAATTGATCAATTGACACAAAAACACATGAGGTCGGAAGTTGTCTAAATTGGGAGAGTGCGATCTAAATCAGTAATAAAAGACCACACAGGATAAATTTGTAGAGTTCAAATATAATTCCTAAACTCAATTAATCTTTATTTATAGAGTGTATACGTGCTCAAATTAACCACTGACAATAATCTAACCTAAGAACAACAATCAAATCAGGGTTCTGAAATTTAATGTTCAGAATCTAAACTAGGGTTTGGGTAATTTCATCTGTGTGGTTAGTTTATCTCCCATAGGGTTCGAGGGTTAACAAATTAGCCGATTATAATTATGTGGATGTTAATTTAAATGATAATGATAAATAATTGAGTGAATAGGTAGATTTATATTGATTATGACTTTTAAATATTATCAGAATGAACATATTCTCGTTCTGTCTTTTTAACCGAACATCATTTCAAAAATAAAAACAAATAAAATGAAATCTTCTTCCAGCAAACTTTTTCTAGTTTAATAAATGATAAAAAACCTCCCCATACTTTAAAGTAGAGTTTTTATTCTATTTTATATTATATTTATAATACGTTTAAGAAAAAGACTTATTTTATTCTTCCTTTGAGAGACAACCTTGGTCAACCACTCTACTACACCTAAGTAACCTAAAACCGAACATCATTTGAACGCGCCCATGAAAACACCTTTCAACTAACAACATGAATAAATGGTACATTGATAGTGTTTTTTCTCGACATATGATTGGTAACAATTCTTTATTTAAAAATATCATAAATATTAATGGTTTAAAAGTTAGATTCGGTTATAATTCTCAAGGATAGATTAGATGTATAACTAATATTTTTCATCTCAAAAAATCATTAATTTCAATTGTTTTTTATAGGTCTTAAGGTCAAACATACAAGAATAAATCTATTATGTGATGAAGGTTACCTTGTGTAATTTAGGAATGATAAATGTGTAGTACAAAATTCTATGTATGAACCTCATTCTCTCTATCAGTCAGTATGAGAATGTATACACACTAAACATAGAAGGCCTTAGAGGTGAAGTCTTACCTAGACATAATGAAATGGATTATCAATCATTTTTTATGGAATAGAGGTTTAGGACACTTTAACCATAGAAACATATGTAATATGACTAAGAAAATACTTTTTAAGGATTTACTAGAGTTAAGGATTGATTGTTCATAAGTCTGTGACCCTTGTCAATTCGCTAAGAAAAAAAGTCGATCCTCAAATCTATTAGTGAAGTCACCACTTCTAATGTTTATAGTTAGTGAACATGGATTTCAAAGATCCTACAAATACATAGAGTTTTGATTGAATGTACTATGTATTTTTTTTGTTTATGATTATACTAGATACACATGGGTCTATTTACTAGGAAATAAATCCAAATCATTCAGTTTATTCCAAACATTTACAGCCAATGTTAAAAATGTGAAAAACTATAATTTCATAACTATTGGTCGTCATAATGGGGGATAATGTATAAATTTTAATTTTAATACTATTTTTAGTGAAAAAGGAATTACACATTATTTTTTAGCTCCCATAAGTTCTCTAAAAAATGGTGTTGTTGAAAGAATAAATCATATTATTTACTAAATAATAATAAGCTCATTGAGTGAATACTGAATTGATAAATTTTTTTGGTATAAAGCTTTTATCACTTCTTGATATATAATAAATTGAGTTTTGATTAGAACATTTATTATTAAATAAATTTAGGAATTATGGACATGCCTATAATCTATTATTTCTTACTTTAGAGTATTTGGATGAAAAGTATTCAACTTGAATATGGAAGATAACTTCAAAAACCACACTCAAATATGACGTTGGTTTATTTATAAGTTATTCTACTACTTATAATGAATATATAGATATTAAAATATATTTTACATTTCAGGGAAAAATACATGTTAAATTTGGTAAATATAACCCTTTTGTTTTTCAATAGTCCCAACTAATATCCTCAAATGTGTTTTCCGAAACTATTTTAAAACCATTAGTGGAAGATTCATCTAATAAGTAATATATTCAAGAAATTTTTTTTGAAGTATTTACTGAGAAATGTTTTCTACCTTATTCTGATGAACATGTTTTAAAGAACTCAAGAATGTTGTTTGTTAGGAATTATCCTAGTGATAATATCATTAGTGATGTTAATCAACAAGTTAATACTAGATGTTATTTGAGGAATGTCGTAGAACATCTTTTTTTCAGATTTAAATGTAAAAATACTAAAGAATATTTAGGACATGAGGATTGGATTAATGATATAAAAGATGATCTAAATGAATTTGATAGGAATAAATTCTGGGCCATGGTTGATATTCCAAAAAAAACATCCATAATTGGGGTAAAATGGATCATTAGAAAAAAATGTCTTGAAAATGGAATAATCATTAGAAATAAAGAATGAATTGATGAAAAATGATACAGCCAATAAGGTGAAATTTACTATTAATAAAAATATGTATCAGTATCTATACGTGAATCTATTTATATTCTAATATAATTTTCAACATTCTTCAATTTAAAACCTTTTAAAATGGATGTGAAGTGTGGTTTCATTAATATTTATGTAAAAGATGAAGTTCTTGTTAAAAAATCTCATGGTTTTATAGAAAAAACATCCTAAATACCTTTATAAACATACCAAATCGTTATATGGACTTAAATAGGCCCATAGAGCCTTGTATAATTGATTAATGAGTTTTTTGTTACAATATAATTTTGTTAAGGGAACATCTAACCCAATTATTTTTTATGAAATGTTAAAAAATATTATTATTGTACAAATATATATTTATGACATTATATTAACACCAAATCTATTTTTTTAATATATTCTTTTTTATATTTTATAAAATATGATTTTTTGATGAGTGTGATGGTTGAGTTAACATTTTTCATTGGTTTCAAAATTTATAAAAAACTATAAGGAACTTATATATCTCAACATAATTATATAAAAAATCTTCTTAAAAATTAAGGAATTGACAATAGTAAAAGTAATATTACTCCTATAGGCACCTCAAATACACTTCATCTTGATGAAGATGGATAACCAGTTGATCAAATAATTTTTAGAGGACTGAAAGGTTGTTCACTATACATAATATCTAGTCAACTATACATAATTTTTTATAGATACATATATGAAATATATAAATCAAATCAAATGGAATACCATCTTAGATATGTAAAATAAATTTTAAATCAACTATATAAAATTATGGGTCTAGGACTCTTCAACTATCCTGGAAATGATTTTGAATTAATTTTTTTATGATGAAATTGGTGGTTTTATAATGGATTGGAAATGTATATCCCTAACATTTCATTACCTATGAGATTAATTAGTTTATTATTCTTCTATAAAAAATTACATGGTAGCAATTTCCATTTCTGATTCCAAATATGTATCTGTTAAAAGTTGATGTGCTAAACTGTTGTTGATGAAACACATACTCAAAAATATGGCATGAGTTTTACAAAAACATAAACACTATGTGATAACACTTGTTTAATTACTTTAAGTAAAAATACCTCAAATCACTCATATTCAAAACATATAGATATTAGGCATCACATTCATAGGTATTACACACTTAAAAAAGATATCAAGTTACAATTCATTGGGATGCCGAAACAAATCTATTATATTATTAAAATTCCTTTTACATTCAATATTTTTGAATACATTAAAAAATTTAGTAATGATAACTGTAAATTAATCATTTATATGTAATTATAGATTAAAACCATATCCTTACATTATTTTACTATATTCTATAGGGGAGTACATATGACTTATTCAATTTACAAGACATTTAGTTTTTCAAAATTTTATTTTTTCCAAATTTTTTTCTCAAATTTTATTCATAATGGGTTTTCTAGACCCATGTTTCCTCTCTCAAAATGGATTTCTAACAGCAGAAATTAATTTAATTCACAAAATCTAGTTTGCTTCAATTTTTTTTAATTTTCTGTATTCAGGTTTTCTTATAAATTTTTTTCATAATGAAATTTTTATAAAACTTGTTATTTTTAATTATAAAACTACCTTATAATGATATTTTATTAAACCATGAAAAAAATTATTATATAAATGATTCCACTATGAACGATATTCTTTTTTCCTTTTATATATTAACATTATTCCCTTATAATTTGTTTTATAATTGTTTTATTATTAAATTTTAATGGTATTTTACCAATGCGATAAAAAAATTATAAAACCTCAAGTGTTCAAAATAATTAAAATTATTTCTTTGGATATGTTCACAATAATTAAATTAGGTAGATCTAATTTCAACTGCCATATCGTTTTGGGATATCAACCACAACATCAATGGCCTATATAAGGAGGGACCCCTATCTGTACCACATCAATTATATAAGGTATTTTTTCACAAAGTGTTTCCTCGTTTAAGACTCCAATTTTGAAATATTCCTCATGTCCTAAAATTGAGTATGAAGCCCAAATATAATGTCACCTGCAAAGGATTAAGAAAATGGTATGTATTCTATGAAATGGTAGTAGAAATTTATTTTTATGAAATGTATGATTCACCCCTAATATGGTTAATAGAATTCCGAGGTTGGAAATAATTATTTGTTGAAAAAAATCAATATTATGATTTGTTTTACTTGGAACTAGTTATAGATTTTTATTCCTCTATAATGTTTTTTATGAAAATTGAAATGGGATGTTTTCATTCTGAATCTATGATAAGTGTTTCATAATTTTATATAGTTAAGCCATAGGGGACCTAGTTATTTTAGCCTAACCAGATGCTTATTTTCTTGTCACATAATCTACCTAATTCCAAGGGTATGTTTAACCATGAAAGAGATGAAAATTAATTATTTATTAATGCCCCATATGTCGACCTATGAAATGTGAACCATCTCATTCTAGATCATAATTTTATATAAATTTTTATGAAAGTGTTTTTAATTCAGAGAATGGGAGATAGAGATACTCTGAAAGTATCTAATTTCTTTATTTTAGATTACCTAGATAATATGAGGAACATAAATTTAGTTTTTATTGTTCATTTGAAAATCATGAATAGAAAATCACATTAAATAATGTATTAGATTTTAATGTTTCTAGATTTGATATGAATGAAGATTGATGTAATTACTGAAAATATCAAAATAAGAAACAATTCCAAGGCCATCATAGAACATTTATTTTTTTCAAATGTGATGACAAAATAAAACATATAAAGTATGCCTTTGATACTGAATTCATGATTTTCATATAGAATACCAATAATTTTATATCAGTAGCAATACAATTTTCAATGTCATAGAAGTCTGAGAAGATTGATAATAAAATAAAGGTTGATTTTATACCCCAAGAAATCAAAATAAACAAAATAAAATTTCATATGATGATGCTATAGAATGGATAAAAAAAGATCATAATGGAAAGATGAAGATCCTCCGTTCAAACTTAACATTACACAAGCCTTAGATGTAAAAATTAATGTTACCAAAACAAATAAAAAATAACTCAGAGAAAAGAAGTAAAATAAGAAACATCAAAGTCAAACATTAGTTGATTTCTATTTGGAAGGATTAGAGGTTTCTTATGAGAAAGTTTTTTTATCAAATCTAGATTCCATTTAGTCTTTAATAGAAATATTTGAAGTTTATGCTAATGTTAACACGACTATAGACAAGGGAAAATCATTTTTTGTGTATATAGAATCAGTTATAGTAGTGAATGGTGATTTAAAATAAAAAAACAACTCTATAATGAGTTTCCAAGGAAATAGAAGAAGGTTCAATGGAAATTTATATTCTATAAAAATAAAGTGAATTTGTTGAAGAAGATAGTGTGTACAATGAAATAAAAGAGTATGAAGAATAAGAAGAAGATGTTGAAGAGGTAAGAAACAAAAATGATGATAAAAATATTTCATATTTGATAATATTTATTTAAGGACTGCACAAACCTCTTATAAAGAATTTATTTCTATGGGAAATAAAAAAGAAAAATCCAAAATTATAGAGAAACACTAGAAGCCATATATTAAAGAAGATCAATCATCATCAAAAAATGAAAAACAAAATCAGAACCCAAATGAATAAGGTAATAATGTTATTTGTATCAATGTTAACACCATTTAGATTTCTAATTAAAAGTAGTTTCAATAAATGATTGGAAAATCAATGTCATTGAAAATTGAAATTGGAAAAAAAGAAAACATGTGGAAGTCTGAAAAACTCATCTGTATTTTTCTTAGAATGAAATATATGATTAAGTGGATATGATCATAGTTTAAGGAGGTCATTATATTTCTCAAAACTTATAGAGGTTGGAAGAGACAATTCCTTACATTCCTACAAATAATAATGATATTTTATTAAATATATAATTCATAATCTGGTAAAATTTTACCAGAAAGAGTTTTCCAGAAAGAGGCTGAAAAACAGATCCTTCTTGAATGTTTTCAATCCCACAAGAAATCAGGCAACAATTTTGTGAAATGTTCATATACTATTAAATCTTATTTTAAAGTGTAGGATCAATATATTGTGTGATTATATATGTGCACGGATGTATCTACAAAATCCATCAATGACTTATCAAATATTATGAAACAGAGATTTGTGATTTTATATGAATTCAAGAATTCGACAAACATTCATTCTGTGACTATAAATTAGTTGAAGGGAATTATGAGGTCTTTCGACGATTAGATAATAGGACTCAAAAATATTAAGGAGAAATTTTGTACCTTGAACATTGAGTTTTCTCAAAAACAACAAATCCAACTTGAAAATATTCAAATGAAATATGAAAAGATTTGAATTCAAGGGGAATTGTTACATAATCTGGAAAATAAAAAACAATCTCAAGAATTATTAATTGCACATTTGAAAGAATATATAATGTACTAAAATAAATTTAATACAATTGTGTGATCCAGACCAACGAGAGAATATAATCCTTTTCACATTGAACACTTATTGTAATTTATTCTTGAAAAATTTTGTTCCGATGAAATGAATTAACTATTATTCTCAATTAAATATGATTTTATTAATTATTTTCCAATTCTAATTGGTTTAATATAATTTTTTAATGAAAATATAGTTCACTACTTTTATTTCACAAAGTTACCTTTCTAAACATTTTTATGTATTAAAGGAAATTTTCCATTTCATTTTAAAAATCACAACTGGGGAGATTATTTTTATTATGTGGGAGAAATATATTTAAAGAAGAAAATATAATACTTAGGGGGAATTTGTCTCTTAAGGGGGGGTTATCCATATTCATTATTTCTTTCAAATGAGTTTTAAAAATCTGGGGGATATAATATTTTATTGTTAAATTCTTAATCCAATATACCTAAATAACAATAGAATTAATATTTTCAATGTTATTTATTATTTTCATCTTGTGGTTTTTTCTTTCCATAAAGTGGGATATTGTTATGTCAAATTTTTCTTTTTGAATTTTACATTCTATTTGTTTTAGAAATCAGAATTTATTTTTCAAATAACATCATTACTAAATTGTTTTTTTCAAAGTATTTTTTAGAATGTTTTTTGAAGAAAACATAAACCTTTTCCATCGTTTGAAATCATTCTAAGGTATTTCAAGACATAAAATATCTTTATTCATTATGATTATCATATTGAGTCGGTAACAGTTAATAATCTAACCCGCATTTATCAAATCAGATTGAAAACATTTTGGATTAACTTCATAATTAAAATAGTCTTCATAGTTAGACATCCTATCAGACCTGATAAAAATAAAATTTACACCAATATAATTTAACATAATGAAATTATATATGAAATTCCATTTATTGACTAATATTTAATTTCCATATATGTAAAGATATTTTTTATTGAATTGGTTGTTGTTTTACAAAGAAAATGGTGTATAATAAAATGACATCAGACATTCTGTTCTTATATAGATGTTGTAGATCCACCATTCCATGTTTTTTAAAAAAACTCCAAGAAATATGTCTGTTGGGAAGAGAATATGACCAATAATGATCTACCAATAAATACCCAGTGATTTGAAGAGTTTGGAGAAGATCGATTTCATTTTCAAATTTCGATTTTGTGAGATCTACAATATTACAATCTCAGACATCATTTTTATATTTTTTTAAGATTTTTTAGAGGCTTATGTTTTGTATTATTTGTATCTGATTGTGTGAATATGAGTGAGGGATCCTGGAGATAGTGATACAGACCAATCATTGTATTGAGAGATCACATGGATAGTGAGACCGATGGATCATCTAATCGCGTGATCAAAGATAAAATGTGATAGACCAATCATCGTATCAAGGGCTCGATGAGATAGAAAGATGAATTGATCATCATATAGATGGCTCATGGGGATAGTGAGGTAGATCAATGTTCATATCAATGGATTAACCTGGAAAGGGATAAATATACTTCCTTTTAAGTATAAAACTAGGGACATACATCCTTGTTTATTGGATAGCTCACTCTTTAGTTAAAAATAATTGTATTTATTTGTATTACTTGTTTTATTACATTCCTTTTATTTGTGATGCATGTAATATAAAGATATACCTTTATATTCATTTTTATTTTTTTATTTTTTATCATAATAACTTTGATTATGATACAATTGTTTTAGTCTGTATTATTCTTTGAATAAACTATTACATAGATTACGAGTTTATTTGTATTTCACGTAGAATCAATTTCTCATTATGAGCTATGGACATGCATATCAGAACCTACTTTATTATGATATTATTATTATCGGACCCAATGTTTATGTCTGATTACAAGTTAATTACATAAAAGGGATTGTGAATAAATTTTATTATTTTTATTAATCAAAATTCCTTATATGGGGAAAAATGATAGTTTTAACCTGTAAGTCACAAAGCCTCTTGAATTTATCCATCTTAATATATATTACAATCCTACAATGATAGGATTTTACTACCCCCATATTCTCCAAAAAAATCTGGTTGGGAACCATTTTAATAGTTACTCATCACGCAACTTCCTCAAGCTATGTTTTGTATTTAGAAATCATAAAATCAGGGTCAAGAAAAATCCAACATTCATGTATCAAAAATATTTGTACATTCTCAGCCCATAATCCCCATTATGGCCCTCACCCTACAATTCATGGCCAAATTAATTCAACATAAATCATAAATAATATTAGTCTAATTTTCAAGACTCCAAACATCACACCTAAAGAGACACAAAACACTCAATATTGAAAACATGTAAAGAGAAATATAGGTAAAAGTCTAGTATTGGATCACTGGACCTATGATTTTTATTTTTTAGGAAAAATATATTGAAATTAAAAAATTAATGAGTCAGAAATCATGTTAGTATGAAAACCCACCAAGGGTATCATAATAAAAATTCAAGTTATGTCAACTAAGCCAATCCCATATTTGACTTAGAAACAAATTAGGGTTATAACATAAAAGAAACAAATCATAGGATTTTTTTCATGTTAGCCAATCAGTTTTCAAACTATTCTCACTAAGTCCCTCATATAAAACAAATTGAGCATTATATGATCTCTTCAAATTTTTTATCTTATACTGTGATTACTATTTATATATAATAAATACTGTCCTTCAAAAATGAGATCAACTATTACTTATTTTCATTGAAAAAATATGGAAGGAACACATTAGAGAGAAAATATGTCTTCATTCCATTGAATAATAATGTAGGATCATCCGAACACTAGATATTCTCTCTGTTGAAACTATAAAAAAATAGGAGGATGTAGAATAACCCAAATGATTACAATGAATCTTTACTTTCTCTCCTAAAAAAATGTATAACAATCTGACATGGTCCATCTAGGGTCTATTGTTAAGTGACCCTTTGTTTAGCTTCATCCTTAACCGTTGGAGACATTTTTCTAACAATGGACAGGAGGTCTTGATCTTTTTGATTTATGGATTAAATGTTGTCACACATTGATTAGAGTTGTGACTTTATCTTATCTATAAATGATTGTCATGCCCATATCTATTCGATTTGTGATACTATTTAGTAAAAAAAATTATCATCTTTTATCAACTAAGTGGTGAAACTCATCTCTAATATCCCAATGGGATTACATTTGATAATGAGATGAATTATACTGATAAATATTTCTTTCACGAGTGGATAGGTATGCTCGAGCTACGTTAATTTGGAAAATGATAATGTGTAGGTGTCGATAGTCAAAGCCACCTGAGTCCAAATAAGTAAAAAACTTCTAAAAATTATCCACCTTATCATAAAATTCCCCCCAGGTTGTTTCTGTTATGAAAATATAAATTTGATTCCATACCTATCCCAACCTAGTGTAGTGCTTGCAGGAATCTTTGGAACATAGAAATTGTTCTTCCACCACAATTGGTATATAATTAGGGATTGTGTTAATGGTATATAGGCTTTCCCTAAATTGAAATTCCCAAGTATGAAATAACTCTATCCTTAAAGGTGGTTTAAAATCCGCGGCTATGCATATTAGGTTTGATTCAATTTTAGTAATTCCTAGTGTTGTTCTTCTTGGACAACCCTCAATGGTATTTCTCAGAACATCATTCAAGGATATAGGGTCTTAATTTCTCTCCATATAAACAGGACATGCTGATGAGTCCCCCTATGAATAATTGTGATAGAGAAAAGAAATTCTTCTTACAACAAGAGTGGAAAAAGATGGAACAATTGGTACAAGGATGGAAGCAAGTAATGGTTTGTGCACTCAACTAACTAACCTCTCTAGTACCCCATTAGAGTAGCTATCCACCCACATCTGAGAATACTCCCAATATAATTTAGTATAAACCACTGTGGGAGGAATAAGTATATTTATTATAGAATATTTTTCCATCATCATCATCCATAACTGTTAAAGAATAATTGGGTGAGATTCCTTCTTGGTATAGGTAAGTGGTAAAAATGAGACTTGTTATAGGAATCCAAATTTTCTAGAAAACCTATAAGGAGTATATTTTTTTAGATGGTATTTATACCTACCCAAGCGATCAAGATTTAATATTGTAGTTCAATGATATAAGATTGATCTTCTATGGGGCCCCTTCTATCACCCACCATAGATCCATAAGGTGTAGGGTAAGGCACAAAAGAAAAATCAGAAAAAATTATAAATAGTATGACCATGCTATCGATTCTGAAGGATTTGTGGAAAACAATAGAAATATTGAGGAAGGAAGGACAAATGTCAGAATGAGAATCTACTGTAGTATACCAATACTCATAAAAGTGAAAATGCACCTCCATCAAGCAAGATAAGAATTGAAATGGACTCTTAAGGTGATGTGGGGACCTTCCCTCATGTAATTGGCCTAAAATTCCATAAATACATGAAAGGGTTGGAATAACTAGGTTGATGGGATGTACCCCTTCCAATGTGACTTCAATTTCTAGGGTGTAAATTTAGACACAAGGATTAACATCACTCGATGGGAAAAGCCTTCTACTCAATAAATTGGGAATGAAACCTGATATTTTGAGTTTAGGTGACATGTATGTCTAGTCCCTATAACCCCATTTGATGTTTAAGATATCCTTGAGGAAGCACAATGTGAACATGGGATGAATCACCATTTCTAGGTTGGACGAGTTTGAATGCGGTGGAATTTTTTCCTTATACCTTAACATGTAAGAAAAACTCTACCCAATATTGAAATGGAATGGGTGAACATGCATGGATGGGTTGACCAAGAAATATACTTTTCAGGGCCAACATTTCTCTATCCAAAATAGATACATTCTTGGCATTCTCCAAGGTATTGGAAGCCATAAAAAACTAACTTTACATATTTCTAATGATAGAGAGTCCCCACATTATATATACCAAAAACTAATCCCCACATCACCATGTGATAAGTGTAAGGTATTGATGCTTTAACATCATTGACTTAGAATTTTAGGTAGTACCTCGGTTGGTGAATAAACCAATAATTGAGAAATCCTCACTTCCAGCTATTAATAATCTAGATCCAATTGTTCAGGATATTACAATCAGTTTTGCTCTACCATGAATTCCCAAGTTAATTTATCTAAGAAGCTCCATCCAGAAACAAAATCCCATTTATAACTCCCCAATATTGGGATTTCCCCATGAGAGATTAATGTTTGATGGATAATACTGAATGATAGATTCTAGAGATGCATCATGGATGTGTTAGTTAAATTTTATCTACATGGGTCCATTTAGGATGATGATTTTCTCTCGACCAAAACTAGATATAATTTCCCTCATAGAGAAATGTTTTATTTGGTGTGCTATAGATACGTATTGAACTAGGAAGAGTGTAAATCTTATCAAATGGTGGTAGGGTAACACTATCTTAGTGTCTAATGTTATAATGTATAAATCGACCAGACAATGATTAGGCCATATGTTCTTGTAAGAAATGAATTTTTCACTCAGGTATGGATCCTTTAGTTTTTAGTTTAAATAATTTCTTTGGAACTAAATTGGATGCCTAATGAGTTATTAAATGTTTCAAGGGTGTCTAGGGATTGTTTAGATCTCAGAACCCATCTTTTTGAAAAAATAGACACTGCCCACGGTTTAGAGTAAACTGTGTGGGATTTCTGCACAATTTTCCAAACCATGCGTATGGTTTTTTTGTCCAGTGGAGCCTCACACAGTTGGTCCAAAACCATGCATCCTAACCTTGTGAAATACCCTTTTCCCTAGGTAACTTTGAATGGATGGCACATAGTTTGATCAAACCTTGCGAATGAAGTCTTTTTGGGCAGAGCTGTTCCACACGGTATACACATGGTTTGACAAACTGTGTGGACAAATCGTGTGTAGGCTAAAAATTTGTGTAAAATTTCCAAAACTCCCTTAATGATCTATTAATCCTCCTACATCCTCCTAATCCGATAAACAACAATATTTTCCTCCATTTTCATCCATTTAGAGTTTTTTGAAGGCCAAATTTAGGGATCAAGAGATATCCTTCATCTGACATCTGATTGAGTTTCCTTTTTTCACGGTGGACGCACAAAAATAAGTACTCGAGTCCTATTTAGAAATTCTTCTTCTCTTTAACTCTTGACCTAAATTTACCCATGTTATCATTTTTCAAAATTTCTTATATCTACTCCATTCTGAGGAAAAATAAGGGATGATACCAAAGAAGAAGGCTCGTACAACCCTGAGGTCAATTGTCTATAACCCATCCCTAAAGTTTGATGTTTTTAGAATGTTCATGTGGGTCCCACTGGTTCCATTGAAAACATTATCTTAAATTATAATTTCATAATTTTACATGCTAGAATCATATGGTTATGCTAAATCCAATTATGTTATTAGCTATTAGTGGTTGCACGCACAACTTAATCCGCCTCATGTCGATGGTTATGCAATAATTTGTTTTTCAGTGTTTCGGTATATTTGAGCCACCGTTTGAGTGTTCCTATAATTTACCTTTCTGAAGGTGAGTCGTCTTATCATAATTAGATTTTTATTACTATGATTTTCATAATGTCATGTACCATGTATTCTCACCAATTGACCTGCCTAAAGTAAGTGCTTCTCAATGGCTATTAAAAGTGAAAAGTGAAATGGGAAATGGAAAATATAGTAAGTATATAACTTGGACTTGTTAAAATATATTGAATAAAGGTAACATGTCTATATAAAACCTACCATGTTAATGGAAGGTATAATAGTGAACTTTAATAATTGAATATGCCTTAATGGAAAACTAAGACGTGATTAAATGGTTACAACGCTACATAGACTATCAACACTAATGGAAGACAGGGATTAGACCAATAAATAAATGGTTTCAACTCTACATGACCCATACAAACTAATGGAAGGAAAGAATTGAACCGAATGAATCATTAACTAATTAAAATATCAAATATAAATGTTCTGATTCAAGCACGCCTTGGATTTTTAGAGAAGAATACCTTGGGTCTCAGGAACCCCATTCTGATTCAAGGATATATCATGGTTAGATTATTACCCACCTAGACTCTTATCCTTTTACAATTACTTGTATGCCAGGGAAAATATTTTAAGGTCCCATTCTTATTACAGGATACCACAGATACACTCCTTGGATCATACATTGTCTAGTAGGTGCCATGGTGAAAGCCCATACGGCCCTGTCTTTGCATAGCACCATTTTACCTTGGATGATCACCCTGGACTCAATATGTGCCATATTGTGGAATTACTTTGATTACACACTTTGGATTACTCTCTTACCCTTAGCTAGACTCAGATACAATTGGTTTAGCTTTCCATGAGATTTACATTACCTAAGTTATTACCCTGGAACTCCCTCACTTGATATCATTTTCTTGATGCCTTATTACATCCTGGGACCTTCACTACTTTTACTATCAAAATGTGTTGTAATTTATGGCTATGCCTCATGTTATCTATTAACATAAAATGGTAATTGCTTAATTAATGAGCTATTTACATGTTCAGACACCAAATGAGGGCTGACGAAGGTACTTGGGTATCTTGTTATTTGTACAACTTACTTTACTTTGTATATACATGCATGAACACTGTTATATTCAATTACATGGGTCGTATGTTGTAGACACCTTAGGTTTTGGCCCACTAATATTTATTTCACACTCTATCATGGTGTCGTATAGTACCCCTATTTGATTACATGGTTGCAGGAATTGACAAAGGGAAGCATAAAACATCCACTACTTGATTTTCCGCGGATTGGAAGTATCTAGATAGCATATGACCGAGTTGGATCTTGTGATGCTTGGATTAGACTTCATTTTATTTTACCTTATGGAACATGTTAATAATTTGGTCTTGTATACATGAATTTAAGTTTTCTAATGACATGACATTGCATCATCACTGTTCCAGTTGATACAGTTATTTTTATTCGGTTTTATCTATTGCATCTGTTTTCATCGGCTATTAATTTATATTGAATCCGTTGTTTACTATTCTTTTATATTCCTTATGTTGTTCTACACTCAAATAATTAGGGAATAGACTTTCCCCAAACACACCCTAGGCCATCGCTGTTAGTTGACATCCTCTGGAATTCAGTAAGATGTGCATGAGGGAATATGGCGCACAGGGCTCGGGGCACCCGTTAAGTGATATCTGTGTCAGGGTCATCACAAAGTTGTATTAAAGGAGGTTTATTTATATGCTTTAATATCTAGAGAATATATATTGGATTATAGTAATGCTTGGGACATAGTCATAAGTTGTGCATGGGCATCGCAAACCCATCATTGGGGTAAAATCAGAGTTACCCATAATACAATTGTTGTTATATTTTTCTTCTTACAATTGATATTATTTCACCATTTGGTGATGCACATGTTGAGTGGTGTTGTATGTTATTATTCATCAGATAATTTATTTCATCCACATTACAATGAGATGAGGGAAAGTAGCATTGTAACATTCATCATTATAGGAACCAAAAAGTCACTTGTCATGTATATCATAATGCGATATATGAGTATTTCACTACTTTTCATTTAATGATATTCCTATAATTCCTATGTGATATTGTGATAGTTTCTTGTACATGTAATACTATTGGTTATGATTGATTGATTTCCTATCACAATTCACGAGGTGTATGTGCCCTCATTGGTTGGGATGAGTAATTTACTGAGTCAATCCAATATTCTATAGTTAAATGAGGGTCGTTTATGGTGATAGGTGTATGGGAACTAAATCATTGGAAATGAAAATCTATTATAATGTGAATCATAAAATAAAAAATGAATTGGTTACACATCCTTATCTCACCTTGTCATGTTTATGAAATGTAAAAGAGTAAACCTAAAAATTGACTACAAAATGACATAAAACATATACTTAAGAAAATACCAATACCAGGTCATCTAAGCGGGTAGTTTGGGTAGTATGCCTTGGGTAGTGAAAATCATATGATCTTTTTCTACTAGTGATTCTATCTGATTGCTTATTAGTGTGATCTAAGGTGTGTTATTGGAATTTGTATACCAATGCTGCCACAATATCCTCATGTAATTTTCTAGAAGTGTGGTGAAGACCATGCTACAAACATGGTGGGCCTTGAGCCTCCAGTATTACTTCAAAGAGTTACACATTAGGAAATGCCTAAGGTACCCAATCCGGTCACTGATGCCTAAGTCTGTGATAGTTTCTTACATATGATGTAGTCCATTATTGGTGCTCCACGGGTTGCACCTACGATGGTTGATCTGACCAGTGAGTTCCAAAGCTGCACCATCCTACATTTTTAGGGGATGGTGGATCTTAGGCTGCTGAGTCTTGGCTAGAGGCCATGAAATCTTTCTTTGAGAATCTAGAAAAGCCTCTATAGGGTAGAGTCAATCATTCTACACACATGCTTTTGGATTCTTCCATGCATGGGTGGGATGTTGTTACCTAGGTCGGTCTCCATCAGGGCATGTTATAGGTTGACTTTAAAACTGCCTTATATTATCGGTTATTTCCACAATCACTAATATCTGACCATGCTAGAGAGTTCATTCACCTTGAGCAGGGTTCTAAGTCAGTTATGGAACATTCATCACATTTCATGGATTTATAGTTCTTTTCACTACTTATAGATGGTGATAATCTTTCACTTGATAGATGTTTTTAGGACGGGATCCAATAATACCTCTGGACATAGGTGAATGTTTTTTTCTTCCTACATTTTCTACAATAGTTGATCAGGCCCTTATTACTGAGCATAGCCTGAGGGATGACATGAGTACTGGTTTTAATAAATCAGTGCTACGTCAGAAAATTAGTTCTCCCAGTGGAAAAAACATTTACTTGAGGTTTTTTATCAGGGCAGTGGTAGGAAGAGTATCATGTTTAATAGTTCTGTTGTGTTTCATCAATGTGGAAGAACAGAGAATAAGAATCCCCAATGTGATACAGACCCTATCAAGTTATTGTTTTTGGTCGTATGTTTCATCTTCAACACTTTTTTAGGTGATTTCCACTATCTTTGAGTGGAAAAGGATCTATGGTAGCTCCACCCACAGGAGAGAGATATTTTGCACCACATTTGGTGGGGAGTTGGATTATCACCGACTGGTATGGCCAAGGAGGAGGTCATCATCATGGTTGTCCAACTCCAGATCACTAACAACGCCAGAAGTGTTGTCATGATAATGGTATACCATCTTTTTCATAAGGACGCGGATTATGGTAGTTGCATTACTTAGAGACAATACATGAGGATTATGTTTTGTGTCCATCTACAATATGAGTTACTATTCTATTATCATATACTAAAATCTATAATTTTTTTGATACATGTGCTTAAAAATCTATTATTTCTATACCAATCTTGGAAAGTCTCGGACTAGAGGTACAATATCACTATCGTGTAATGACCCTCGATACACCATTGGGAATATGGGTGGAGGGCATATGCCAGTGCAGGGACAACCCCTTGAGGTAGACAATTACCCTTTCTTGTGGAATCACTTTTTTCTTGAGATGATGGGCTTTGATTTCATTCTTGGTATAGATTTGTTGGTCCACTATCACGCCTTTGTAGAATGTTATCACAAAAGGGTTTATCTTACATTACTAGAAGGAAGTAGTTTTTTTAAAGTCAAGTAGGATGTCTTGGATGGGAGAGCAAGACCGAATCATCATAGCCAAGGTGGAGTGACTGTCCGGATTGAAAATTGTTTCATTAAGGAGCTAGGTTTTATTCATACTATTTCCCCTCTAATAGTTGATTGTTTTAGGGAAGTCTTTCCTAGGGAAATTAGCTTATCTCTTAAGAGAGAGGTAGATTTTACAATTAAAATTGTTCTAGGAGGAGAACCAAAGTCCATTACTCCTTATAGGATGTAACCTACTATGCTTTGGGATCTCAAATAGAAGATAGAGGACTTAGAGGCCAAAGGCTTCATATGGCCCAATATATCCTCTTGGGGTTCATCAGTGCTTTTTGCTAAGAAACTGGATGGATATCTATGTTTATGAATGGATTACAGATGGTTGAACCATCTTATGATCAAGAACTGGTATCCACTTCCTCGGATAGATGATATCTTCAACCAGTTCCAAGGAGCCAAGGTGTTCTCTAAAATTTAATTGAGATTAGGTTATCATGAGCTGTGAGTCAGAACATCATAGAAACCTCATACATATTTTCGTAGAAGGTATTGTTTGAATGAGTATCTTGTTATGTTGTTTGTTCATATGAACATTCCTTCCATTTTCATGGATTTAATTAATAGAGTTTTCCACCCCTATTTGGACTCTTTTGTCATGGTCTTTGTGGACGGAATATTAGTGTATTTGCATGCTCGTAACGACCATCCCAAATATCTTGAGATCATTATGACTACACTAAGAGAGCATCAGCATTATGAAAATCTTGATAAATGCAACATATAGATTGAAAAGGTTCACTTCGTGGGTCAAATTATTTCAGAATCATGAGTATTTGTTGACCCTAAAAAGGTTAGTGTTGTTGTCTCCTAGGAGCATCCAAAAATCATTTTTGATATCATGAGTTTCTTAGGACTCACTAGATATTAAAAGAATTTCATACAAGAATTTTCTCATCTTGCAGTACCTGTTACTGGTCTTAAAAAGAAGTGTGTCAAGTTTACATCGTCAAAAGAATGTGAGAAACCCTTTCAAGAGATGGAAGGGCGTCTTGTATGAGCATTGATTCTGATTCTTCTAGAACATGGAAAAGTTTATATCATCATCTGCAATGCATCAAAAATTGTCCTTGGAGCAGTGTTGATACAGGATGACCAAGTCATTCTGTACAGATATCAGTAGTTGAAGCCTTACTGGGGAAATTACCCAACACACGACCTTGATCTTCTAGACGTTGTCCATGACTTACGTTACTGGAGGCATTATCTCTTGGATGAGCGCTTTTTGGTGTATATAAATCACAAGATCCTAAATTATATCTTTTCATAGCGTGAGTTGAACCTCAGACTGCGAAGATGGTTTGAATATCATAAATACTTCAATTTTGAGCTTTGTTATACACCTAGAAAGGGAAATGTGGTCACTGATTCACTGAGTTGGAAAACTCAAACGTAGGCTATACAAGAGTCCAGTGATGAATGGAAGTTAATGGACCTCTATTTTGAACTTCATCTGGAGTTTCATGATAATTATGATTAGTCTTACGTTTTAGAATTAACAGTTAATTCTTCCCTCCTTGAAAAGGTGAAGAGTAGATGCTTTCAAATCCTAAAGTATTGGTTCAATATGAATGTTTATCTGGAGATAACCCACCTCTAGATTTATCATTGGACATAGATGGTGTTCTACATTACATGGACATATTTTTGTTCCTACAGATATGATAGAGATGTTGATAAAAGATCCCCACGCTTCTTAGTGGGAAGTTCATCCCGTCATCTCGAATATGTATTGAGATATGTGACACATGTATTGGTGGGTTGTGATGAATGGTCATGTTGAAGGCTTCATCACTAGATGTTCCACTAGTTAGCATGTGAGGGAAGAGCACCAGAGACCTACAAGCTTGTTACAAACACTTCTAGTCCCTGAATGAAAATTGGACTATGTTTTTAATGATTTTGTAGTCGGATTACCTAGGTCGCCAAAGGGTAGCAATGCTATCTGGGTATTCGTTGACCAAATAACGATATCATCCCATGTATTTCATATTTGGGAGTATTTTCAGTTGATGATTTAGGAAGACTTTATTTCTGTGCGATCTTATGACTACATGGAGTTCCACATACTATTGTTTCAGATAGGTATTCTTGTTTCACATCACAGTTCTAGAAGGGTGTGTGGAAAGCAATGGGAACTCAGGTGCTTATAATAACATCTCTTCACCCTTAGATGGTTGGACAATCAGAACAGAAAATAGTGGTAATGGAGGATATGCTCCAAGCATGCGTCCATGATTTCAGTGGATCTTGAGAGAGGCATATCCCCCTCATCGAGTTCACCTATAATAATAGTTTTCAAGTGATGATTCAGGTGACTCTTTTGGGGCCTTATATGGAATGTCATGTTGTTCACCCTAGTGCTGTCTAGAGGTAGATGAGGAAGCCCTATAAGGTCCTCGTCTCATTTAGGAGACTTTAGAATGTGTCCAGCTGATCAAGAGTCATACGACTACTACTCAGTTGAGACAGAAAATCTTATGTCGATCATCATTGAAGAACTCTTGAGTTCTTGGTTGGGGAACTTGTTTTTTTGGGTATCACCCAGGCTAGGGCATAGATGGTTATAAAATTAGGGAAAGTTGTTTCCCCATTACGTTGGGCCATTCATGATTCTAGAGAGAGTCAGCCCGATAGATTATTGGTTGCTACTACCACATAGGTATCATGCCATTCACGACATCTTTTATGTATCAAAACTTCACTAATATCTTTCTTATCCATCTCATACCTTCTTTATCATGGAAGTGAAGTTAGATTTCGATGCTAATTTTGAAGAATATCTTGCACGTATCGTTTACCATAGCACGAAGGCTCTCCAAGGAAAGTCTATCCCTCTAATACATGTGCTATGGAAGGAAAACCGTGTATGGGATGAGAGTTGGGAGAGGGAAGTTGATGTACCTGATCAGTGGCCAGAGTTTGTCCAATATAGTGTTTCCCTACCCTTGGAAGGAGAACCCGGGCGGTGAGTTTTTAAGGGGTAAGGACTCTAAGATCCTATTTTTTCACTCAAGTCTGGATCCATTAATTTTTAGTCTAACTATTAATTTTGGACATAAATTGGATGCCTAAAGAGTTTGTAATGGTTCGGATGGTGTCTTGGGATTTTCGGGTGGTTTAAACCCATCTTTTTAGAGAAAATAAACTCTACGCATGGTTTAGAGTAAAACATCCGAGATTTCTACATATTTTTCCAAAACATGAAGATTTATTTTTTAGAAGTGTCAACTTGTACAGGTTGCTCACAGCTGTGTAGCCTAACTGTTCAAACACCCCTTTTCCTAGGTAATTGTGCATGGATGGCACACAAATTGATCAAACCGTGTAGAGGAAGACATTTCGGGCATATCCATTCTACACCGTTTGCACACAGTTTGACAAACCATGCAAACAAACTGTGTGCAAGCTAGAAACCAATGTTAAATGTCCAAAATTCCCTTAATGATCTATTAGTCATCCTCCTTTTTCCTAATCCAAGAACTAGTGGTATTTTTCTCTAATTTCACCCATTATGAGATTAATGAAGGCCAATGCTAAGGATCAAGAGATCACCTTCATTGGCCACCCTAACGGTCTTCCATTCGTCAAGTTGGATGTGCAACGGTATGTACTCGAGTCCTCTTTAGATGTTGTTATTCTCTTTCACACTCATTCTAGATATCACCATGTGAGAATTTTTCACCTTTTCATATATGTACTCTGATCTGAGGGAAATCAAGGGATGATATCGTAGGATAAGGTTCAGACAACCCTAAGGTGGATATTCTATAACTCCTCCGTAATGTTCATAGTTTTTGGAATGTTCATTTAGGGCCCACCGGTTCTGTTGGAAATCGTTTCTCAAGTTTACATGCCATGATTATACTTGTTAGAATCGTATGGTTATTCTATTTCCAATAAAGTGATTACTTGTTAGTGGTTACACTCAAAACTCAATCTGCCTCATGTCAATGTTTATGCCATAATTGGTTTTTTAGTGTTTCAGCATATTTGAGCCATCGTTCAGCTATTCCTTTTCTTCACCATTATAAAGGTTATTCTTCTTATCATAAAAGTCTTGTTATTACAAGGATTTTCATAATGGAATGTACCATGTATTCCCACCACTTGACCTGCCTAAGGAAATGGATTCTTAATGGTCCTTAAAATTATAATGTAAAATGTGAAATAGAAATTATACCAAGTATATAACGTGGTATTATTAAATAATATTGAATAAAGGTTATATGTTCATAGAACCCATTCTATGTTGATGGAAGGTAGCGAAGTGAACCTCAATAACTGAATATTCATAAATGGATAACTAAGACTTGATTAAACGGTTTCAATGCTACTTAGCCACTCCAAATTAATGGAATTAATGGCTTGGACCAAAAAATAAATGGTTTTAACTCTACCTGAACAATCCACATTAAGGGAAGACAAGACATGAACCAAATGAATCATTACCCGATTACAATGTCAAATAGGAATGGACTGAATAAATCTCAACTCAGATTCCAGTAATAGAATACCTTGGGTTTTGGGAACCCCATTCCAATTCAAGGATATAGTATTTTTAGGTATATTCCAGCTAGACTCCATTTATTGTGTAATTTCTTATATTACTAGTATACTACTGTAGGGTCCCTTTCTTATTGCATGCTACCTTGGTTACACTCCTTGGATCCAGCATTGACTAGTAGGTTCCCTGGTGAAATCCCATAGTGCACTATCTTTTCTTAGCTGTGTTTTACCTTGGTCGATCCCCTTGGACTCGGTAGGCACCACATTTTTTAATGCCTTGTATTGTGCACCTTGTATTTCACTCTTACCCCTTATGTAGACTTAGATACTACTGAGTTACCTTTTTTTGATATTTACATTACCTTGGTTATTTACCTAGAAATACCTTACTGGATATCATTTTTGGGTTTCCTTGTTATGTCCTGGGACCATCACTACATATACTATCACAATGTGATGTCAGTGCTGGCTATGCCTCATGTGATCTATTAAAATTAAAGGGTAATATCATAATAAATGAACAAGTTATATGTTCGGACACCAGTTGGAGGATGAAGCAGGTACTTGGGTATGTATTTATTAGTACATCATACATTACTTTATATATGCATGATTGTTCTTTGTTATTTTTTATGATAAGGGCCATATATTATACACACCGTTGGTGGTGGCCCACTGAGATTTATCTCACACGCTCTCTAAGTGCCATTTGGTACCTAGAGTAGATTAAAATTTTACATGTATTGACAAAGGGAAGCATAAAACTTCTGATACATGATTTTGTGATGATAGGATAGAGCTTGATCGTAGATGACTGAGTATGATCTCGGGATGGTTGGAGTAGACTTTGTTTTCTTTTACCATGTGAAACATGTTCTACCTTTTGTCTGGTATCCATTCTTTCGATTTTTCTAGTGACAAAAAATTACATCATCACTAATCTAGTGGATACAATTATTTTTATTCTAGTATAACATTTTCATAAGTTCTATTCCACTATTTATTTATATTACTTCGACTATTTACTATTCCTTTATATTCTTTCTACTATGATACACTTTGTTAATGAGGGTATTGTGTTCCCACAGACACACCCTTGGCCCTCACAAATATTCTGCATCCACTAGAGTTAGAGATGATTCACTATAGTCCATGTGGCCCTACCGGGCATGGGGCTCCTATTAAGTGGCATCTGGCCTGGGTTCATCACAGTTCTGGTGAAATAGAGTTTTCAAAATTCTCTCTTGATGGGAGATGTATGATTGAACATTTTCCTCAATATTTCCATCCATGGATGATATTATACCAGTCACATTCATTGATGTAGAATCTAGACCCACTGATGCCTCTATAATGGAACATTCAAAGTGTGAGAACTTAATTTTAGGGAATGAGAAGGAAAATATGGACAATCAGTGTCTAAAGGTGCTATCCCACAAAGCATTGAACAATGAAGAAATGTATTAAGAAATGATCCTTATGTGAATCACCCACCCTCTATACATACAATTTATGGTTACTACTTTCAGTTAAGAATTAATGTTTTCCACAATGTCTTTTAGTTCATAGTAGAAGAGAACTAGTTCATGGATAAGGGAATATGTAAAGTGGTAGTCTATGGATGAAAAAGTGTATGAGATTGTTCATGGGAGAAATTATTTTTCTAATAGAATTTATAAGGGAGAATATGATTTGATCCCCTATATATAATCATTCTACCCTCCTATGGGTCCACTCACATATCATAATAAATATCAAAACATAACTTCTTTCTACATTAGAATAACTTCCTCTTCATACTGATTGGAAACCATTTTGATGGAGGAATTTTTGGGCTTATGAAATTCACAAAAACAAGATTAAGATGATTCCATAAATTTGGAAATGGAGAAGAATAAAATTAATTAAGAAATGAAGAATAAATATTCAATGGAAAGAAACAACAAAGGTTGGAGAAATCCCATGAAGTAAAAATCTCTCTGCATACCACCACTATTAATGTAGTTCCATCATTCCATGAAACAACTGCTAATATAAATAGTTCATGGGTGGGGGTGGATCCTGAGGCACATGAAAAAAAAGAAACTCCTTTTATGGGGAAGGCAATGATTTTCATCAACACAAATGAGCTATCCTTGTAAAATAAATCATTCACATGGTGAGGTGGTATCATCGGCTCCCACAAATGAAACATAGTCATTTATGGGGCCAGGAGGTGACTTATATGTTAAAAAAGGAATAACCTTGCTAGTTAACTCCTTCATAGGATTACATACAACCAGTCTATAGTCTTTTGTGAATAACTATTCATGCTTGTATCCTGTCCCCCACCTCTTCAATAATATTTTCTCAAGGGGTACCTAAATGAGTGGGGGAGATATACAGTCAGGTGTAGGAGTAGAAGATATCTAATAGAACTGTGAAACGTAGATCCCTTTGATGATTACTCATAGGTAAAAACCACTACATATCATTAAGGTGAAAATAATAAATAATTTGGTGGTCAGTGAACCAAATGTTCATTTGAGGACATAGCCCCACAAGGTGAAAACTGATAGCCCCATTGCAGATGTATATCATGTACAGAAAAATTCCATGTGGGAGGAGACATACACTGTATAGAAAAATTATATGCAGGTCGAACGTATCCTCACATAGCGAAATGCTACTTGGGAAGAACTCAACTTCTGAAATTGAATCACTACATGGGTTGAAACCAGGTCTACATTGCACAATTCTATGAGGACAGACCCCTTAATCACAAAGAAACATGCTCCACGGAGGGATCCGCATCCTGCATAAGAACATGCTATGTACAATGCAACATCCTAACAATTTTTCTCTCTAACATATAATACTCTATTCTACCATATAATTATTCACTATGTTTCCTCGTCTATAATCCAGTCTACATGTATTAGGCTAAGGACTCTTGCAAATCCACCTACCAATTATGATAATATCATCGATCACATCAAACTGTCCTTTGGTGTTTACATTCCCATGGTAATGAGGGTCCTAACCTTGGGGAACTAACATGATCCTCTCAGTTATAGTGATCATGTAAAATTGATGGACATTCCAGTTGATGAAGTCTTGTGATGAACATTCATCTCTTTCATAGAATCGATTTTAGGTGACTCCTCTAGAAGTAATATCCTATCATCAATATAGAATGTGGAAATTTTCCTCCTATTAACCACCACTCAGGAAGTATAAAAATAGAATATTGAATGTGACTATCTTTGATACGATAACAAGGGAGGATACATGAACACTAAAATCCCTTTTTATTTCCCTTTGGGATCTAGAACCATCCATCATCAAATATGGTGAGGTCATGTGATTATAAAATCTACTGATTCCTCTTATTTCTCTCACTCATTATGACTCACATGGGCTTAGTGGTTAGTGCCCATCATGACATATACATGATAAAAGACCTCAAATGGTCCTCTTATATGGTATAATTTATAAAACTGTAATTAAAACATCAAAGGAACATATTATCAATGAGGAAATACTTACGGGAAGTTTCCATGAAAAATCCCCAATCACACCCCCATTTAAATTGGCCTCTACTATGGTATAAGTCTGTGTCATATTGATCTATGTCATCTTTGATTCCCAACGAATTGTGATGCCTAAAAAGAATCCCATAGAATCAAACCTAACATCTGTATTCATCATAACCCATGATCGATCATGATGGATCATTTCCTTAGGGTAATAATCAATATAAACAATTTTTAATGATAAAATAACTCATTAACATAACATAAATCAATATGAGTGTTCTGTAATAGGCAATAGTTCCCCCCAAAAGGGTGTGATGTTCCTGACTTCCCATTCTCTCCACTAATGCGAGTTCATAAGTGTCATTGGTCAAGCTACCCACTGGGCAGCTATATCTTGAATGTAGGTCCATGAATCATGGATATGAGCTATATTCGGAATTTCTACCTCCACAAACAAAACTCATTGGAGACATTTTTTAGAGATTATACACAATTTTATCAATTACACACCACTAAACTCCTTTAAATCAAACATTGAGGCCATAAAAACGTCTTAAAGGGAAATGAAATGATGAATCTAATTTTAATGACTTAATTATGGAACCTAATTCAAAATATAATAATGTTATACTACCCAATAAATTTTTAACACTTTAATTCCTTACCCATGTGAACTCTTTGGTGGAAATAGGTACAAAACCTACTTATATACCTCTCTAGAGGATATCGCAAAAAAAATTTGAAATTGAAATACCTGATGAATGAAATTGATGAAAATTGGTTTATTCAACTGAGTTTATTTCTTTGGGATCTTCTGATTCTCTTTTCTAAGAAAGCATAAGGACCAATGAGGTTATTTGTGGACTATCAGAGACATGACTATGTAACAGTCACAAACTGATATCCACTCAAACACATCAATGAGATATTAATTTATAGGAAGTCAGATCATGTTTTATCAAAGATCAATTTTAACTATGGGTACTATTTTGTGTGATTACAACCTTATTAAGTCCTCTTATGGAATTTATGAGTATATATAACCATTAAAAATACATGATAATTCCATTTCGAATAATTAATGTGGAAATGATCTTTAGAGAGTTGTTAAATAGAGTTTTACCCCTTTATTAAAACTCCTTTGTTGTTTTTTCAATGACATCTTAGTGTAAACTAAGTATACATAGGAGAGGTTTTGACAAATATATATTATTTTGAGTGTGATTTATGCTCAACAGCTGTATGAAAAATTTTCCACATCTCAATTTTCATTTGATAGATTAAATTTCATTGGAAATTTCATAACTATGTTTGATGTTTTTATGGATCATGATTAGTTTGATTTAATGGTTTCATTGGAGAGGCCCAAGAATTTTTTTTATAATTTTACCTTCCTATGGATTACTAAATACTATCATACATCTATCTATGAATTTTCTTTCATGGTGGTTCCATTGATGTACTTGAATAAGAACATGGTGAAGTTAGACTTGTATGATGCTTATGAGGTAGAATTGCATATATTCAAGTAGAGGTTGCATTATAAACTGATTCTAACATTACATGATCTAGGTAGGTATTATAACCTATACTGTTATGCCTTGTGTATGAGGTTATGGGATAATGAAGATATAGTATAGATAGGTAGTCACTTATGAGTCTAGAAAGTTGATCCTGCATTAGTGTAACTTCATGAGTCATGTCATAGAGATTTCCACTGTGGTGAAATTCTTAAGATACTAGAGACACTAACTTTACATAGGGTTTTTTTTTTGAATTATATATACCATTTCTCCAAGAATTAGCATAATCTCATGCAGAGGAGTTTGGATGAGTACTTATATTTTTTTTTTACTTTGAACTACCATACACTCCTAAAAATGGAAATGTTGTGGAAGAGGATTTGAGGAAGAAGTCTCAATAATAGGTTTTCATGGAGTTTATTTATGAGCTAAATATCATGAACTTATTTGTATAGATGAACCATGATGATCATAATTACAAGGTAATCATGGCTTTGTCTTCCCAAACTATTAATTATTATTCATTAATATGGTGAGATGGATCTTGTTATCAGATTTTGAAGACCTAATGACACCAGATACTATATTTAGTGGGATGGAACAACATGATTGTTCCCTATATGATGATGAAATTTGATATTTTGGAGGTTGTTTGTGTTCCCCATGATAATGGATAATTACTAGATGAGGGACTTCCACTCGTTGAGGTGGGTTGTGTATCCAAGGAAAACCAAAATGTATCATTATGTTAACATTCAATATTTTTGTCCTAGATTGAAGATGGACATTGTTGGGGTTTTCAAAAAATGTTCCACCTACCAGTATGTTAATGGAGTAAATCAATTCTTAACTAGTATTCTCAAACCATTTCCAATTTTATAGTGGATGTGGGAAGAGATCAAGATGGATTTTTTTATGGAGTTATCAATGAAACCTCATAGAAATGATGTACATTGGTTTATTGGAGATTTTTTAATGAAGCTACCCCACATATTACACAGTAAAGGGATTAATATAGTTTAGGAGCAGAAAATACTCTATGTATTGGAAAAAGTGTACCTACCCAAGGTGACACAAAGAATCATATTTGATAGGGATCTTCAATTAACCTCAAGGTTTTGGTAGGGCCTTTAGTTGGTGATGGGAACAATGGTCCATATATGTAGGTATTACCATCCAAAAATAAATAATAAGTATTTTAATTCTATATAGGCTCTCTAATATATGCATTTAGAATGTATCCTAGATTTAGGTATTTCTTAAGTGATTCATATGGACATGGTAGAGTTATATTATAATAATATTTACCCGATGTCTCTTTTGATGGTTCCACTAGGGACCTTTTTTGGTATGTTGGGTTGATCTCCCATATGTTGGATTGAGGATTGTGAGTTAGATATGATTAGGATTATCTTAATATATGATTCCTTCAAGAAATGAAAATGATGAGGAAGTGGTGGATGATCGCTCCTTGTGGACAAAGATCATATACAGATCAATGATGATGTCAGTCAGAGATTGAGGTTGGATACTATGCCTTTCTACACATGTATTTATGGTTTTGGAAACATTTATTTGGGATCTTGGAAATTTTTTTCTTGTTTCATTGGGCCAATTAAGATCACTGATAGATTTTTCCTTATTGATTACCATCAATCACTCCCATATAGGTACACAAAAATGTATGGGGTGGTTTGTATCTATCATCTTTTTCTATTTCAACCCATCCCATATCATATCATTTATTTTAATGAAATATTTATTGTGGATAATGATTACCCTATAGAATTACCAATGCATATTATGGACCTTAGTGAAAATACCCTTCATCGGAAAGCTTCTCAACTTTTATGTGTATTATAGAATCATGGGTTGAACAACGTGGAAATATTGGAGTGACTGAAAATTATATTTTTTATTAAAAAGAACCTATTTCATGAGGGATAAAAATTATTATGACGAAGGGTTTATTGCCTTAAAAAGAGTTTTTAGTCATTTGGTAATGAACCAATACAATTAAATGATTTCATTATATCAGTCGTCAACATTTTTCTTCAACCCTTAACTTGGTGGCTCCATTTTACCCACCTCCCATTCCTATCATATCACTGCTTCTATTTTTTTTGTTTTCCATGTAAGAATCCATTGTAGTGAGGATAAATACACCCACCATTTATAATCCCTCTATGCACATCCACAAGTTATTTTATTAAAGCCTACAAGAATAAATGAGTGAATCACCTTACATCATTCAACAAATTCCTAGTCTTAAAAATCACCTAACACACCTCCACAATAGTCAATATTTGTATGCTAATCTCTAATCATGCTAGACATCTCTCTAGAACCACTTCTCTCAAATATCTAAAACTGAATCTACCTTCCTATTAATTACCATGCACAAGCCAATGTATTTTCTTTTTAAAATCACTGACTCTCAATTGTAGAAAGGGTGAATAACATATTTTGAGAAAAATGATGCAATAAATCAGATACATGAAGTCAGGAAAACAACCATTTTCCACACCTTATTGTATATAGATTATGATTGATTCCTTAGACACTGAACCAAAAAATTAATCATCATTTGGTTCTCCTTGAACAAAAATTTTTGTGCCCACACATATATTTAATTACCTGTATGCACCATAATTTGGTATTCCCGTCCAATGATGCGTCAAGAAGATGATTCTAAAAAAATGCATCTGCTGGGATCAATAAATAGACTTGTATTCCAATAATTTTTCTTCTATTTCTGATCAAGATTACAGTTTATCAATTTAATAATCATTCTTGATTACATGAATGAGATATTCAAGAATAGAAAAATTAGAAAAAAGATAATTTCAACAACCTAGTTCTCCTTCTAGTAGCTGACATCTCCGCACCACAAACCCCACCACGGTTTCTCCTCCAGAACCTCTGGATGAATAATTATACACCTCAATTTGTCATAAATCTTCCCCATTAAATAATCCTAATATATTCAATATCTAGAATACTAATTTTCATTAACCTAAACCACAAATAGATCCCTTCAATAATATCCCACATGGTCTTCGCCTGTAAACCCTATAAGGATTCTGACATGCTTCATGAATTTATTTCAAAATCCACAATTGGTTTTTACAAATGTAACCAAGATTTCTAGTGGAATATTCCACCCAAGATTTCATCCTCGATTAATTATTTCATAATTTTTCAAGCATATAGATAGTTACCTTAGGCACTTTTATGATCGAATGTATATGTAATTTCATTTAAGAGGTAATACTATTTACCAAAGTGGTCAATCCTTTGAATGAAAAAATAAATTCTTCTAGTTTCCAATGCACCTAATGATCTAGTTAATGACATGATAAATTAAAACATTCATAGTCCCAAAATATTAAATTGGAGCACTAAGATACTCTATCTGCAAATTATTTCTATGTTTTCCTATATTCTCATAAAGTATCAAATAATGCATATTGAAAACATTTATTGAAATTTAAACACTTCTTTTCCTCTGATTTCTTCTTTTGAAACTACAGTTTCTATATACTTCTAGGTTCATTTTTGAACACATTTAAATACCTTTTCCTTACCTTGATTTATAATAAAATATCATCAAAAAAATAATACAACAACTAATGGCATCATCAGTTTTATTTTTGAACATCATAATTCATCCAAATTGATCACCTATGAGACCCTTCAACTAGCTAGCATGACCTGGGTCTATATTCTTAATGGTTCTATTTTGATAATTTACCAACTCATTTAATTCCCCTTACTCAAATTATTCCCCCAAACACACAACACCCCTCACTTTTGAGTATCCCTTTCCTCTCACATCATTAATTTAAAAACTCATAGGATCATTGGTTTTTTATTCTTATGTACCATAATTTTCTTGGGGTTTTTATATTGAATCAATATATCTCATTATATACTTAGTAATGTGCCAATATATTGAATAAAAATTTTTGTAGACCTAGGGTAGGTGGTCTTTATCTTCCTCTGATATCAACACCCATTCCCATGGGGATTTCATTGTTCATCATGCTGAGTTTCTATGTATTACCACTAAATTAAAAAATATGTTTTGGAATATAAAATTTCCTTGAAAATTAAAATTTATTTTTTTCTAAATATATAGGTGAGGTGATTCAAATGGAACACATTTTCTACATTATAACCTATTAATTTTTGAAATTTGAAACTATAAGGATTGGGGGAATTAATTAAGATATGATGAATGAACCTGATATGTGGTGGTTTTGGATATGTAGAATAAAAATAATATATGGTGGTTACTGATACCCATAATACAACTTATATTTGGTTATTTATGATATTATTTGGTTAGTAGGGTAGGAATTGTATTCATGACATGCTTAGAGACATTTTATATAGGCCGAAGCTGGTGGGTCTGTCCTTGGGTTCATCATAGAGCCAATGTTTGGGGGTTTATTTATTTATTTACAAGATACTTGGAATGTAAATTGCATTACATTGTACACTTATTATGATCATTTTATTGGATGGATTAATTATTGTAAATAATTGGTTGTGTCCTACTATGTTATACTCATAACATACTCTATATATTGTTCGGTACTCGAGTAGATTTGATGACAACATGTATGAATAAGGGAAATTGGAGAATTATAGATGATTGATTTCATACAAGATGAAGCTGGGATATCAAATTTGGGATAGAGGATGGGGCATTTGGAGTCTTTTATTGTGTTTGGAATTTGTTTATTGGCATAATTTTATACTCAATGTATTTCATGTTCCTAATGTATTACTCTAGAATTGTCTTTTTTATCATCATGGAAATTTTTTGAGTTCATTATTACTTTTTTTATCTTTCATGGTTTATAGTGTTAAAATATGATATATGTTATTATTATTTATTCATTTATTTTCATGCTCTAAAATAGAGGGTATAGACTCCCCATGTAATTTCTCATACCCTCGGCACTATTTGGAAGCCTCAGGGATACAGGGAGACAGACTTGAGTTATATAGTGATCATTAGTCTAGAAAAAATATAGAGGTTTATGGTGGTGTGATGTTACAAAGTGGTATCAATTATTTCTCTTTTGTATTACTATTTGGGATTGAATTCATGAGACTAGATACATGTACTTGATTGGTAATGAGTTTTTCTTAGGAATACATAATTTATGTGTGGGAAAAATATTTGTTTCTTGGGATGGTATTGTGATTATTATTTTTCATTTATATTCAATATATTTCAACCTTATATGGTGCATTTTTCTTTAATGTTATTTTTTTATGGTATATCTCTCTTTGATCGGTATGGAATCCAAGAATGGGTTCATACATGGATTATTCTATGCATGTAGGGTTACTTTTTTTTCTTGTAGTGGTTTCCTGATATTCATGTACACATATAAATATACCTTTGGATAAGAATTTTTGTTGATCATTAATGGTGTTGTTCGGAGAAGAAAAGGAAGTGATGGCAAGAGGGGGGTGAATTGCCTTTTAAAAATTAATTAACAATTTAAAAACAAAGTGAAAGTGCAGCGGAAATAAAAGAGGCAAGACACGCAACTTGAAAACGGAGTTCGGCTTAAACCCAAGCCTACGTCTCCGCTCCCAACTCAACCGTTGAGAGATTTACTACCGCTTGCTTTTCAATGGTTTTAGCAAGAAACCCACTAGACTTTAAGGTTAGTCTAGAACCAATTACAGCTTGCTTTTAATGGTTGAGCAAGAACCCACTTTCTTTTAATTGGTTGAGCAAGAACCCACTAGCCTTCTTACAGGTGAAGGATAGCTCACCTATGTCTCAAGCCTTTTAAAGGAAAGGCTTGACCAACCTCTTCACACCTTGAAGGTGGTGTGAGAACCCAAAAGAGGAGATGAGAGAAGGAGATGGGGGTTTGTAGGCACAAACCCAAAATGATGCTCAAAATGATAAAACAATAAAAACCGTAATGGGAGAAGCCTTGGGCGCCAATGGATTGATTGGAGTTGATGAAGGGCACTCCCAAGCTTCTTTGATGGTGCTCCTTGGATGTGGAATTGAGTTGGAGCAATTTGAGGTTCCTTGGAGGAATCCGCCGGAGGTTCGCCAAATGATCAACATGTGTCCGTGGGATTCACAACAGTTCCGACAATGTTCCAGGGCTTCCTAGTCCTTTATTTATAGAGGGGGAACCCTCATATGGCCTTTGGGAGGCTTTGGAGCCGTTGGAGAGGACTTCGGAGCCGTTGGTAGTCAAGTGGACAAGCCTGGTCAAAGCCCAACGGCTAGTTTGACTGGCTCCACCGGCTGACCGGTGCTAGGCCACCGGTTGGCCGGTGCTTGCAAAATGGAAGAGGGATCGGGCTCAGGCACAACCGGCTGGCCGGTGAGGAGTCCACCGGTTGGCCGGTGCTGAGGCAGTGGCTGACACTGTTTTGGCTGGGTGCCACCGGCTGGCCGGTGCTGAGGCCACCGGTTGGCCGGTGCTGAGGCAGTGGCTCAGCCTTCTATCCAGGGTCCATCGGCTGGACGGTGGTGAAGCCACCGGTTGGCCGGTGGACATGAAAACAGTCCACTTTTCTTCCTTTGCCACTTCTTGCTCCTGAAATCATGCCTATTAACAAAAACACTTGAAAACAAGATTAGATAAAAAGGAAAGTGATTGTGATCATGAAAATTAAACCACGAGGGGTTCGAGAGGTACAACAATCTCCCCCTATTTTGATGATCACAATCACCAAAAAAAGCAATGTAAAAGACTGAAATTAGAGGTATGATTTAAAGGATAAAGAAAAGTAAAGTAAAGCATGAGAGAAAGATTTCTCCCCCAATCAACCAAGAATTTCTCCCCCTTTGTGATTATCAAAATAGCACGGGGCATAAAACTTGATTGAGGGAAACGTTGAAAAAACGAGATAGAGAATTTAAACCAATTGAAATTTTTGAAATTTTAATTGAAAGTTTTGAATGAAAAGATTTGAAATAAAAGGTTTTGAAACATGAAACAAAAAAAGCTTAAACAAACCTAAATCCCCCTAAATAAAAACAACAAATCACCGGGGAGAGGATTTTGGAACCGAGACAAATTTTGGTCCGGTGAGACTCGCTAAAAGGGATTTTTCAATCCACACTTGTCTAGTGGTGGGTCTTCTCCTATAAAATTCATCATTTAAGAAAATGGTTTTGGGCCTTCCATACCGGGCATTTTTGCAATCGCACTCATAAATTAAGTGCCTGGGTTTTTTGCAATAGTTACAAAATTTAAATTGGGAGCTCCCCCTTACAAAAATAGTTGGAGCATGGGAAGAGTAAGCTTGCTTGGAATAGCCAAGCCCTTCGGTGGTTCTAGATATGCGTTGGGAACCTAGAAATTTGGTCAAATTTTGTTCCCCTTGGGTGAACTTAGCTAAGGATTCCCTTAAATCTTTGATAGTTGATTCCATGGAATCAACATCGGGAAGGTTTTGGATTTTGAGGGACAACTCTTCCTTCTCTTTGAGAAGTTGCTCTTTTTCGGAAGAGAGTTTTTTGAAATTCTTTTTTAAAGCAACAAATTTGGAAGAAAGTTCGTGAAAACCTTCCACCAATTGATCTCTCGCATGTTGGAGATCCTCATAAGACATGTGATTGAAAGAATTTGAAGAGCTAGAGGATGAAGAGTCGGAAGAGGTTACCTCATTAAATTCTATTAGGCATTTCGTACCGTTGTCACTTGAGGAGGAGGAGGAGGATGAGGAGCTATCACTCCATGTAGCTTTGAATGCCTTCTTCTTTTCCTTTTGTTTGGCCTTTTTCTTGTTGAGTGGACAATCGGGCTTGTAATGGCCTTTCTCGCCACACCCGTAACATGTTACCTTGGGCTCGGATTTTTCGTTAGGTTTTTCCTTTCGAGCCTTGCAGGATTTCTTCTTCTTGTGCTTCTTCATGAACTTGTGCATCTTGCGGGCAAGGTTCTCCATTTCAGAATCGCCGCTTGAAGAGGATGACGATGAGGAGGAGGAGCTTTCTTCTTGTTGAACTTTGAAGGCGATGTTCTTTGGAACTTTGATCGGTTTGCCTTCCTTTTCAGCTTGCCTCCTCATGGTGATCTCATAGGTCATGAGGGATCCGATGAGCTCTTCGACCGGCATGTTCTTGATGTCCTTCGCTTCTTGAATTGCCGTGACTTTCGGTGCCCATGTTCTTGGTAAGATCCAAAGGATCTTCTTGACCATCGTTTCTGCAGAAACATCATCACCAAGGGACTTTATCCCATTGCAAACATCAGTAAAACGTGTAAACATTTCAGAAATAGATTCGGATGGATGCATGGTGAAAGACTCAAAATCATGACGGTACATGTCCAATCGAGTATCTTTCACTTTGTTGGTCCCCTCATGGGTAAATTCCAAAAGTTTCCAGATTTCATGAGATGAGGTGCATGTGGAAACTCGATTGAACTCATTACGATCAAGGCCGCAATGTAGAGCGTTCATGGCTTTTCCAACAAGCTCGAAATTTTTAATGTCAGCTTGAGTCCATTTGGATTCATCGGGAGAGGAGAGAGAATAACCATGCATGAAAATTTTATAAATGGGATAGCCTATACTTCTAAGAAAAGTGGTCATGCGGGTTTTCCAATAAGTATAGTCGGTTCCATTAAAAAATGGAGCACGACCCAAAGAATAGCCTTAGGGGGCGAAAGAAGTTGAAGCCATCACAATGGATCTTAAATTTGAAACCGGAAAAGGTGTTACTCAAATTTTCCTCTGGTACCAATTGTTGGTCGGAGAAGAAAAGGAAGTGATGGCAAGAGGGGGGTGAATTGCCTTTTAAAAATTAATTAACAATTTAAAAAAAAGTGAAAGTGCAGCGGAAATAAAAGAGGCAAGACACGCAACTTGATAACGGAGTTCGGCTTAAACCCAAGCCTACATCTCCGCTCCCAACTCAACCGTTGAGAGATTTACTACCGCTTGCTTTTCAATGGTTTTAGCAAGAAACCCACTAGACTTTAAGGTTAGTCTAGAACCTATTACAGCTTGCTTTTAATGGTTGAGCAAGAACCCACTTGCTTTTAATTGGTTGAGCAAGAACCCACTAGCCTTCTTACAGGTGAAGGCTAGCTCGCCTATGTCTCAAGCCTTTTAAAGGAAAGGCTTGACCAACCTCTTCACACCTTGAAGGTGGTGTGAGAACCCAAAAGAGGAGATGAGAGAAAGAGATGGGGGTTTGTAGGCACAAACCCAAAATGATGCTCAAAATGATAAAACAATAAAAACCGTAATGGGAGAAGCCTTGGGCGCCAATGGATTGATTGGAGTTGATGAAGGGCACTCCCAAGCTTCTTTGATGGTGCTCCTTGGATGTGGAATTGAGTTGGAGAAATTTGAGGTTCCTTGGAGGAATCCGCCGGAGGTTCGCCAAATGATCAAAATGTGTTCGTGGGCTTCACAATAGTTCCGACAATGTTCCGGGGCTTCCTAGTCCTTTATTTATAGAGGGGGAACCCTCATATGGCCTTTGGGAGGCTTTGGAGCCGTTGGAGAGGCCTTCAGAGCCGTTGGGAGTCAAGTGGACAAGCTTGGTCAAAGCCCAATGACTAGTTTGACTGGCTCCACCGGCTGACCGGTGCTAGGCCACCGGTTGGCCGGTGCTTGCAAAATGGAAGAGGGCTCGGGCTCAGGCACCACCGGCTGGCCGGTGAGGAGTCCACCAGTTGGCCGGTGCTGAGGCAGTGGCTGACACTGTTTTGGCTGGGTGCCACCGGCTGGCCGGTGCTGAGGCCACTGGTTGGCCGGTGCTAAGGCAGTGGCTCAGCCTTCTGTCCAGGGTCCATCGGCTGGCCGGTGGTGAAGCCACCGGTTGACCGGTGGACATGAAAACAGTCCACTTTTCTTCCTTTGCCACTTCTTGCTCCTGAAATCATGCCTATTAACAAAAACACTTGAAAACAAGATTAGATAAAAAGGAAAGTGATTGTGATCATGAAAATTAAACCACGAGGGGTACGAGAGGTACAACAAATGGTTTCTATATACTTTTACATGATGTTTTCCCATATAAATATATTGTGGACCCTTACTTCGTGTAATCCAGTAGTAGCTATTTATTAATTATTTTGGTCTAAATGGTAATTAGATGATGATATTGTTTAAAAAACGAGCTTGTAATCAACTAATAAGGTTCTTTTACCTCATATGTTATGAATGATACTCTATGAAAACAGGTCTTTGAAATTTTAGACGTGGAAATGGGGAAAACTATATGATTATGATTAATTTAAATTGGAAACATGAAGGAATAAAAGAAATATTTGTATCCAAAATTTAATGGAAACCTATGACATTGGATCCTCATTTGTAGATAAGCCTCTATGAAGCACATTGTTTTATGATATTTTTCATTTAGTATATAGAGTATTTGGATATTTTGAAGCCCACGTTTTGTTTACTCATTGACAGTTTGACAATTATGTTGTTTTGAGTTGTTCAATTGGGTATGTTCTGAGATGATTCATTAGAGGTATAGGGTCCCACACTAGGAGGAGGGAGAGAATTACCCATTGACTGGTGGACCAATATTTCCTCTTATCTATATAGAAACAATGGATGACCAATTGTGAGAGGGTCATCTACTATTGGTTTAATAGGCTGGGAGGGATGCTACATAGACTTCACATATCATGTATGGATTTATTAATGAGTTTAAACAACATCAACTAGTATTGTTTATTGATGAGGGTGGAACACATGTATAAAATAACTAGATACCATCCATTCACGTTGTCCATAATCACATAGAGTCCCATCAAGATAAGAAGATGATGTTTGTTGGGTATATATTTTGAGGGGATTGGAAATTTTGGTAGGATTTTCTTGTATAGTAATTTTAGAATGTTAGTCCAACCAATAAATATTTCCAATAGTTCTTATTTAACCATTTATTTACCAAGACCCCATATTCTTATTGGGATTTTGAGTTCCTAAATTTGACATAGTGGAATATGTCAATCATTGATGATGCCTCTTAGTTTGTGGCACTACAACATTTCAGGATTGATGTGGTTGGGGATGGGGCTACCGGGGCCAAGTGCTTTGAAGAGGGTCTATGTTATTAGACCAAGGTGTATGTAAATTTATTATGAATTACCTCTTTTTCTAAGATATTGAACCAATACATGATCACCATTTTTAATATCAATGAGGGATGGACTATGGGTCTCTCCATAATTTTGGTTGGTAGTGATACTGGATTATCTTGGAGTAGAAAATGCTATGCTAATGACTTAATCTTGGAGGGTGGTAGTCAGTTAAGGTAGAGCAGTAGATCTTCTACCCATATAAAATTAGTGATTTATGTACTTATCATGGTATAAATTCATGAAATAAGATATTATAGTGTTCCCAACCACATAAGGAGTTCCAAAAAAAAGTTGAAATATGGGTCACCTGTACCATATTGTTTATAGAGGGATAGAGGGAGCCTAGTGGAATTTGTTTTCGATAAGTTATCAGATAATTTATTATGACCCTTACACGTTGAAAGACAATAAATTTGGATTTTTCATTTCATATAGGTCATAGTTATGGAAAAGGGAACCATGACTAGGGGTATAGGAGTATATAGAAGAATGGGAGTTTGGGAAATCAGATAGTGACATAGGGTCGTCGTATAGGGAAGCTTCAATCCATGGAGCCTTCCCTAATAGAGCTGGATAATGTGACCTCTGATTTTTGATTTATAATTTTAATAAATTCGATTTTTACCTCTATTTTATTTTAAATATTCTCATAATTTTTTTAAATCATATCATTTTTGGAGGGTCCAGATTCCCCGTAGAGTTCAATTACATACTCTTATCAATATTCTCACATTGAGGCCCACGATCTATGTAAATATACAAGTGTTCATGTTGTTCCTTGGTAATTTCCATTGGTTGATTCATTTGGTATTTATTCATGGTTGGGAAGGACGTTTTTGATTTGATTCATGGATTGTATTAGGTTGTTCATTAGTAGTTTAAGGTTTATTTTTATCGATGATGGGTTTCATTCACCACTATTGAGGGAGAAAAATTTGTTTATATTAATGAGAAGTATATTTAAGAATGATGAGTAGTGCTGAGCCCTTAATTACTATGTGGTATCAGTGTACATGTTGTTGGTCTAGTCCTAGATGGGGGAGACACTAACTAAACTGTTTTACCATCATTGGTTGATTTATTGACGGGCGTATTCTCTAAGGAATTTTTAGGTTTACCGCCTAACTGTAAGAACATCTTTTTGATCAAGAACTTTCAAAGTGTGGATCCTATGTATATCCTTCATTATAGGATGACACCTACATAGCTTATAGAATTTATATAATAGTTAAATGACTTAGTGGAAAATGGGGTTTTTTGACCGAACATGTCACCTTGGGTTCTTTAGTTCATTTCACCATGAAGGTAGATATTTAATTGATGTTATTTTTGGAATATTCTAGATCGACTAGGTAATTGTTAAGAACCGATACCCACTCCCTTGCATTAAGGACCAGTTTATTTAGTTGAAGGGGGTAATTTTTTCTCAAATACTTACCATTACTATGGGTACTGTCAGGTGACAGGATAAATTCCTGACTTCCCTCTTATGAACATCAGGAAAATATTTGGCCATTTCAAATACATGATTTTGTATTTTGAGCTAACGAATAAGAAAGTGTTATTTATGGATATGATGAATAGATTCTTACACCCCTATATTGACTCCTTTCTGGTTTTTTCTTCAATCGTATATTGGTGCACTCCAAGTCTAAAGAGGATAATTCTATATATCTGGAGATAGTATTGACCATTAAATAAAGTCAAAAAATATATTTCATATTATAAAAATTCTTTTTTTGTTGGATAGAGTAAATGTCATGGTCCATATCATATTTATGTCTGGAGTTTCTATGGATCATGATATGGATATTGTCATGGTTATGTGGGAGATACCCAAGAATCGTTTTACACTTTATAGCATCCTATGGATGGATAATTACTATTATAGATATATCTATGAATTTTTCCACTTTGTGGCACCACAGAATGTCTTAACCAAGAAAGGGGTTAATTTTGACTGGTATGATTCTAGTGGGGTGGAAATTAGGGAATTGAATGTGAGGTGTATTTCAAGAATAAATAGAACTTTACCCATTCGATATATATGGGTTACACTCTTTATTGTGATTCCTCATGTATCAGCATGGGTGTAGTGATAATAAAAAAGGGATGGGTATTCTCTTATGGGTCTTCATATCTGAGGTATCACAAGCATAACTACCTGATTCATGACTTGGATCTATCCATTTTGGTGCATTCTTTGAGAGATTGATGGGACTACATTATAAGAGAGTTTATTATAGGAAATTAATATCATAAGATCCAAAAATACATTTTCACCCAGCAAAAATTAAAGCTCATGTAGAGAATGTGGCTGAGTACCTAAAATCATTTGACTTTGAGCTAGATTACACTCTAATTAATGGAAATTTAGTGACAAATTCATTGAGAATCATGATTAAGGCCATGTTTTTGAGGAGTTCATTTCTAAATGGATTATCATTTCCATATTCTTAGAGATACATGTTTATATTTATATGTACTAGGAAATCATGACTTTGGATTCCCTATCTTTTACATCATCACTACTTGATAGAGAGAGATAAAATTTATCATATTTTCAATACCTGGTGATGAGGGACAATATATATCTTGAGGAGACCCCTATTTATTATTCCTTTGATGATGATGAAATTATATATGTTTGGGGATAGGTGGTAGTACCCATGGGCATTATTGATGACATAACTAGGGAATTCCACTTCTTAATGTGGGATCTATATCCTGGGATGTCTAAAGTTTATCATAATGTGAACATAAATTAATAGTTTCAGTAAATGAAGAAGGAAATAACTGGGATTGTTTTCTGATTCTCTATCCTCCAGTAGGTGAAGGTAGAGAATCTTCTCCATGCTAGAATACTCTATCTCTTTTTTCTATTCTTGAGTGGAATTGAGATGCAATCTCGATTTATTTTTTGATGGGAATTCTATGGAATCCTCATAGAAATAATATATACTAGGTTTACATTGATTTTTTGATGATGGAAACCCACTTATTACCAACATAGTAGTATTTATGGTTTATGATTTTGGATGACTATATGAATATAAGGTTGTACGCCTATACAGGGTGCCACCTTGAATATTATCTCATAGAGATCATCATTTCATCTCTAGGTTATGGAAGGGACTTCACATTTGATTGGGTATATAGGTATATCTAAGAAAAAATTACCATATAAAAATAAATGGATTCTCATAGCATACCATAACAGTTCTCAAGGATATGATCTGAGGATTTATTCGCGATTTTGGTAGTTCGTGGGAGAGTAATCTAACCTTGGTAGAATTATATTAAAATAATATTTACGAAGAATCTATTCGGATAGATTAATTCAAGGATTTTTATGGTCTGACATTATGATCTTTTTTATTCAATTTAGAGGCCATTTTCAGATATTTTTGGGTAGAGATTAATATTAGAAAACTATGGGCATATCCTACTCATCAGGAAGAGGTTGATAACTGCTCAAAGCATATAGAGATACCATGGAAACTGATGTTGATGTCCCTTGAAGTTTGAGTTTAGTGATTGAGTCTTTTTTATTATGGTCACTAAGTTCTATGAAATGTTAATGGGAAGTTATGTAATGTTGATGTTGCGGTTATTTATATAAATTTAGATTATGGAGAGTATTAGCTCTGTATCATACCTGATATCACTCCCACAATTTTATGAATAAAACTACGAGGTATTTCAGATCTCTCATATTTTACAACATCATCCTGGCCCATAACATATCATCCATGTAAATGATGTTGAGTTGTAGGATAATGTTTCTTTTAATTAACAACACATGAATATCATGGACCATAGTGGAAAACCCTTCTAGGAAAAACTGTTGTACTTTTACATGTGGTATGGTAGTATTAGAGGAACTAGGCGAAACAAAGGATTTAGAGGAGGACATTTCTGAATTATGTTTAGATATTTTTATCAAGGTTTCTGAGGGGGATCATAAGCCTATATTAGGGATGAGATATCATATAGTGGGTTTTTATAAAATCCCACCTTTTTAAGAGAGTAATGTATTATTTTATCTTTTCCAAAGCCTTTATTTTTTCCTTAAGTAAGTGTATAAGAGGGTTTGAGGAATCTCTTGAATCTTCTAGGCGCATGGGAGAAATATGGGGCAGGAACCCAAGATGTGGTAGTTCCCCCCAAATAGATGGTTACAGACCACTAGTCAGTCAATTTCCTTTAAGCTGCAATTTATAGCAACTTGAGGCCCAAAATTTTATTAGTGATACCCACTGGTAGGATGGTTGGATCTGTTTATGTTTTTTGATGTGTTTATTTTGGTCATTTTCCTATTTTTTCTCCTCGCTCATTTTTTCCAAATATTCATTGAACCCATTATTATAGATCATATCTTTCCTATATCTTCATCCATATCTAAACACCTTCGATCATAGGTTTTTTATTCTGTTAGTTGGTGAGATCAAAACCTATTGGTAAGACTAAAACATTAACTTCCACCATTTTAATTTTCCATCACTTCTATATGTGTTCCAACATTTTTAATCCATTGATACCTATTTTTTAGGGTTTTTTCAATTCTACATTCACATCATTCATTATATTATGAATAAAGGGTATATATCAGGTGAGGGAACCTTATTAGGAGCAAGGTAGGTGGTATATAATTTTAATCTATATAAATACAAATTTCCATTGGGTGATTGTGTTATTAATCAAGCTGAATTTCTATTCATGACCCATAATTTAAAAATTGAAGATAGGAATGCGAATTTACCTCACTAAACAATTCTTTAAAAATTATTTAAATCCACATGTGCGGTGGATCCAATAAGACACCTTTTATTCATTATTACCTTTAAAAATGTTTTCAAATTTTAAACAAGAATAGTTTTTTTGTGAATAAATTTTTATACTAATAATACACCAGATATGTGATGGGTTGTGATATAAAGAATACACTCAATATTTAATTGTTTGTGATGTAGATAATATACCTAAAAAATGGTGGTTTTCATTACTAGAAATGAATATTATTTGTGGTGGTTTTTTATGCTGATAATACAACCTTTATGAGAAAATTTATTATTCAAGATGTATAATTTTCATGGTATAGTCTTTATGACATGGTTAAAGACATTTGAAAAAGGATTATGTTGTGAGGTTCATCCTTAAAATTCATTATAGTGTCAGAATACAGAGGCTAATTTATTTTTTTACAAATTTCAGGCATGTAAACTATATTGCCTACTGCACTTATCATGAACATGTTATTAGTTGTATTTATTTAGGGATGTTGTTTTTGGTGTCCTACTAATACATACTCACACCCAACTTAGAACACTGTTTGTTTCCCATATAGATTTCATGACTACAGGCCTAGATAATGGATAGAACAACATTATAAATGTTTCATTTTCTATATGATGAAGCAAGGATTTGGTATCTAGGCTATATCTCATGTCCTTTAGAGTCTTTCATATTTTTTGGGTTTTAGTTTTTGACTTGGTTTTATACTCAATGTATATAGTGTACATGATGTATGAGTATGGAATTATATTTTTGTATCATCATGCTCATTTGTTGATTTCCGGATTAGTGTCAGTTCTTGTTTATTTATTTTCCTATCTTACCATTTGATATATGTTATTTTTATTATTTCCATTTTCTTCATTAATTAACACTAAGGGTATAATGTCCCAATGGAATGCATTGAACCTCAACACTTATCTGAAGCCTCTACAATATGGGGATTCATGCTTGAGGTTTGTGGAAACCACTTGTCTAGGCACCAGACAGTTTTCCAAGGAGTAATAAATCTACACAACATTCCCCCATAAGACTCAAACCCATGGAATAGTGTTAAAATGAAGTACATTATTCCAATGGTCCAGATTCATGATAATGTTATCCACAAAAATCACATCATCCTTAACAACCATCTAACCCTAATCAATAACATGAGGGTCATCATAAATATAACAATGATTATGTAACACAAAAAATATTTTAAGAATCTCATTTTCCTATAGATGAATGGATAAACAATAGGAAAATGATTCCCAAAACCTTGAAACATATAAAAAATAAATTAGAACGACAACTTCCTAGATAAAACATTCAATTCCCATGTTGTAGAAAAACATTTAAGAATACATAATCAATTACTGAGAAGTCTATATATAGAGAGCCATATTTAATTTCATGACTCTTCCGTAATTTTAATGGTAAACTTCATAATATCATTACACAACTAGTATCAAATAGTTTAGTGTATTAGGAAAATTAAAACCATACATAACATTTACATAATAAAATAGAAATATTATTGAATTCCTTATTTTACAGGTTCTTTGTGGCCCTCAATACTCCTCAATATAAGTATTCACCTAAGAATATACACCAAATAAAGGAGTGAGATAAAATCCTAGTAATAGGATATAGAAGAACAAGAATCCATATAACATGGGAGAGTATAATCATAAACATTTTAATATAATCATGGAGGGATCATTATAATCATGATAGGAATAATTATATAGGGTCATAGAATGTGGATATTCATAAAAATGAAACATCATGTCTTAGTGGTCAACAACCACACATAGTTGTGAACAATGATAACATCCTACCAATACATAACATATGTTCATAATCATAAAATAAGCATTTTTAATAAATATAGGATCATGTTCACACATTTTTCACATTATATCATGAGATACATCACAATATCCAATGAGTTGGATCACTATATAATTTTAGGTGCACCCATCACATCATGATATTTACATAATCATGCATTCCACATGGAATGTATAACAATAATTTCCCTAAAATAACCCATAGATAGGAAATGGGTTTCATGAGAATATAATAAAGAATGATTTCATTAATAATCATTTAGGTTACCAATATTTAAAGGTAAAAACAAACTCGGTTAATGAATCATCAATCTTGAGCGAAAAAGAAACAATCTCAAGAGAAGTAAAAGATGTGTTTTTTAGAAAGAAGAGATCTTTTGGAAAAATCATTTTATTTATCACAAAATTATATTACAAATATGTATATCTGAAAAATGTATAGGTAATAAAAATTCAATTATATTTGAGTAATATTAAATGAACATCCCAAATTTCATTTGGCATGAAAGAGGAATGACTTAAATAATGAAAATTAGATTTGGGAATCCTCATACCTTATGTCTCAATGATTTTTTCACATTAATATCTTCTTGAAATTATTCTACTTGAGAGACTTATTAGGGAAAGTATATTTTTTATTTTTTTGATAAGAATGGATACCTTACATGGGAGATGGTCTTGGAAAGAGGATCAGGAAGAAATTGGATAAGCTTTATGGCTTGGAATGTGTGTGGAGAAGGGGTGGTATTTATAGTGGGAGGAGAGGAGTATTTTTTATTATTTGATTCATTAGTTTATTATTTTGAATTAAGACTACCAATATTTTATATTCCAATGATTATATATATTTAAGGGAGAATTATTTATCAGGACTATGGGCTTACATCCTCCATATATAATCTACAACTTAATAATTCAAATATTTTCTAAATTCCAGAAATTATTATTTTTTATCTATTTTAAAAAATAAACTATCGTAAAATATCATAAAGTCACCATAACCATTTATTTATGTGTATGATTCAAAAAATAATTTCATTGTAAGAAAATAATTTTCTAAATATGATAAATATAAATTTCTATAGAAATCATTATTTACATGGAGACTACCGATTTTAAAATTATAAGTGATTTTATGACCCCATGAAAATTTAATTAACGTCCCATAAAATTATCTTATAATCATAATAAAATATACATATCAATTTTTGAATCTTTTTTAGGAAAATATTTTTTTAAATAATTATGTTATTTATAAAATTTTAAAAAAACATTTATATTTTATAAAAATACCATCACATAACTAATAATTTTTAAAACACTTATTCACTTATATTCTGATATAATTATATCCACTTATCATTTATAAGATGCCAAAATTTTATTTATAATTTCATAGATTATGTTACTATTCTATTTTTAGAAATACAATTCCCAATGGTCACATTGCTATTCCAAAGGTGACATATCTATTCCATCAGGATATGTTCCTTAATTTCATTAAATATTATTTATTTCATTCTTAATTTGTGAGGACTGTGTTTTACTAATTTCTCCATGTTAGATATGTGTTTTATAATAGATAACATATTTATACCAAGGTAAAAAATTCCATTGATAAATTTTTGGGTTGTTATATTCTTCCCCCTTTTAAAATGTCACCATAAAAATTTCATTATACATAAACAGGTGATGGTATCTATCCCTCATTGATTTTAATGGTTCCCATGTTTCCTATTAATAATTTTGGTTATTCTATATAACATTGATAGAGTGAGTTGTCCTATTTCATAAAACATTATCTCAGTAGTCAAATATCATCAATGGATGTTCTTCATCGGTGAGATCATTATCCAACTGTACCACCTCAAGATTCAATACATGTGAGTGATCTATTATGTACTTATTCAACTGGGATGCATGGAATACATCATGTCATTGAGACATAGTTGGTTGAATTTCTAATCAGTATGAAACATGTCTTACATGATCAAGAATCTCAAATTGTTTGATGTATATATGACATAGCTTTCCATTATTTCTAAATATCATGATCCTCTTCCATTGAGATATGTAGAGGAATACCACGTCTCTAACTGAAAACTATAGGTCTTGTTGATGATTTCTTGCATAACTCTTCAATCTAATTATGGCTACCTTGATGTATTGCTGAATGTTTTTCACCTTATATACCATTTCATATACATAAAATGGTCCAAGAGGATTACTTTCATTGAAATCATCCTAGAATGAGGGTGTTTTGAATCTTTTCACATAAAGTGAATCAAATGGAGCCATTTGGTTTCTAAAGAGGAAATAGTTGTTGTAAGAAAATTCAGACAGATAAAGATTATGGTACCATCCTCCTTCAATGTTGATAGAACATGATCTCGACATTTCTTCTAGTGTTTGAATTGTCTTCTTAGGTTTTCCCAAAATTTAAGGACGATAAGCCATAATGATGTTCAGCTTGGTTTTTAGAGCATGTTTCAGAATTTTCCTGAATGTGGAGGTGAATCTTGGATCTCAATCAGATTAAATTGATAGTGGTGCTCCATAAGTCCTTAAAAATACTCTAATGTATATACATGAAATTCTATCCAATGAAAATTAGTCTTGAATTGAGATAATTTTATATATAATTTTGAGATGATCCACAACGACCTATATAAATTTATTTAATATTGATATATTCGGGTGTTTGGTGAAAATGTACATAGTAATATTGTCTCATTTCCATCTTTCTATTGGTAATGGTTGCATCATCCCCTAATAATTTTTCATTTTAGAGTTTCCTAGATGACATACCTTGAAATCTTATGTGTACTCAGCATTATCCTTCTTCATTTTTTCCAACAAATAGTTTTCCTAGAGATCTCGATACAACTTTTTTATTCCTATGTGAATTGAGATGGTAGAACTATGTGTTTCAATTAGATGTTATTTATTTATATCTATATTTTCTGTTATACATATTATTCACCAAAATCATACGACTCCTTCCTCGTCAATTTTGTACCATGAGGATTTCTCTATTGTTATATCTTTCACCCTATGTTGAATTTCCACATCATTTATTCAAGAATCCTTTATTTTCTCCATGAGGGACAGATAAGAAATCATTTAAGAAGGGATTAATGAAATTACATTATTAATGATTCACATGTGAATACATTGACAATATAATAATATTGGACCATTCTCAATAATTATGATTGTTAACGTTGCAAGATCTTTTCTAATTAAACCATACACCACATTATTCGCTTTACCGGTATTATAGTGGATTGAGAAATCATAATTCTTGATGGGATCCTGCCATCTTCACTAGAAAATATTTATCTCCTTCTATGTGAATATATATTTGAGGATCTTATGATCAGTATATATCTCACACTTCTCCCCATAGGGATAATTCTACAATATGATTAACATAAAGATCATAGCTTCCAACTCGAGATGATGTGTTGGGTAGTTTTTCTCATTAATTTTATATTTCCTTAAGGCATAGGCTATCCATTTATCATTTTTCATCATTAAAAAGAAAAATCTCTTATTTTGGCATCAATATATATGCCAAAGTGTTCCCAACTTGACAGAACTATGAGTAATGGCATAGCGATAAGAATCATTTTTATCTCTTTCAAGCAGTCTTCACATTCACTTGTGTAGAAAAGATTTTCCCTTTTAAGTTATAAAGGTTAGTGGGTTTGAGAAGCATGATATGGTGTTCAAAAATTTCTGGTAATACCCAGCTAGACCATGTAAACAATGGATCTCCATTATATATGTTGGTATGGTCCAATCATCAATTTCCATTATCTTGGAAGGGTCCATAGATATTATTTTTCTTGTGATAAAATTCCCCAAGAATGATACTTCCTTCATCTATAAATAACATTTATTGTACTTTATATATAGTTTCTCCCATCGTAGAGTCTTTAGAACAATGTTAAAATTATCCAAATGTCCACTTTACTCTTAGTGTTAATCAAAATACCATCAATAAAGACTACCACAAATTTATCAAGGTAAAATTTAAATAATATATTTATTATGGACTTGAATATTTCCGGGGAATTTGTGAGTTCTAAGGACATCAATACAAACTCATAGTGTACATAACACATTCCAAAGGCAATCGTGTGGATATCTTCGTTATTCACCATTAATTGCTGATATCATTACAGAAGGTCAATCATAGAGAAGTACATGGCCCCATGTAGCTGATAGAAGAAGTCATATATTATTGGAAGGGAATACTTGTTATTTATCTTTATTTATTAAGATCATGATAATCAATGAAGAGGTGCATTAATAAATCCTTATTTTTGATGTAGAGGACTGGGTCACCCCCTGGTGAAACATTCTAGAATATAAAACCCTTTTCTAGATTCTCTTGTAACTACTTCTTCAGTTTCTCAAAATAAATGGTGGCCATTATATTAGGATTCTTTGATATAGACACCGATCTTGGAATAATTTTTATTTATAAATTAATCTCTCATTCCAGAGGAAGACCAAAAAATATTTAGGGAACACATCAGTGTAGTCTCATACAATGGGCATGTCTTCAATCATGATTTTATATATTGTCTTGATCATTTCAGCTAGATATGATTGATCATAAATAAATATTATCCACACTTTATAAGATTATTCTAATAGATATTCATCATTATTTTTATACTTTTATGTAATTAGAGGATGCCTCGAGATGTGAAGAGAGATCTCCCTTTCCTGACAGTTGTTGTTGGATTTGTAAAAATATAGCCAATCAATTCCTAAAATAGAATCAAACTCCATCAAAGGAAGTTAGAAATTATTTTTGAGGAGGTTCAGTCCAAAAAAAATAATGAGTGAGGAGTTATATACATTTTGATGGAATAATTTCCCTATTTTCTATTTTAAATGATATGTCAACCTTACTATTTTGAGGTGGTATTTGAACTGTTCTACTAAACTATAAATCTTTGAAAGAATGCATAGAACCAAAATTAAATAGCATGCTCGATATTCTTGAATAAATAACTATCATATGTATCACCAGATCATTTTCAGGATACACAATAGTGACCCTATTTTTCATATATTAATATTCCATAACCTTTTTAGAATACTTAAAATATTAAACAAACAGATGCCCAAAGGCCATACTAGTCTAGTGGATTTGGAAACATGGATACATAAACAATAAAACATACAATTGCTAAATTATCTCCCACTAGGTTGTTCTTGACTATAACCCTTCTTACACACATATAACAAAATACATATATTCATAAACTATGGATGTAAAATTAAAAAGGGGAGAGATTATATGCTCAGTATGAGTAAAAAGGGAGATATGTAAGCATAATCATGAGCACAAGGTAGTGAGAACAACATCATGAATATAGAATATTATACCCTACATATCAAAGAAAATACACTTGAATCATGGAATAAATATTGGAAGTTCATAATAAATTAATCATAAGGAAATAAATAACATAATCCCAAAAATCATAACATTAGTATAAAATGTGGAATTTTTGAAAACACATAAGAATATAATATTATATCCATATTATATAGGGAATCATTTACAATACCATATTAGTAGTAGAAGTTATCTCCCAATACCATCTTGGTAGCCATAATTCACTCCCATGTTAATCTTATTAGCACGAGTTCACTCATCATACCATCTTGGTAGTAATTGTTTACTCCCATTTTTATATTTTTATTCAAGGTTCATTCCGAAGAACAAATTTTTCAATCTGAGGAGATATAAATATTTACCCAATTCATTTTAGGTAGATATATATCTCACCTATCTGACAATGAGATCATACACACATGTTCCACAAGATCATAAATAATCATATCATAAACCATGAAATGAAATGGGTATCATAAAAATGTAATCATATCTTAACCAATAGAAACAAATAGGTTTCAAAATCATTTCATCAAATCAGAACCTGTAAAATGTAGAGGGTTTTATAATTATATTACTTGTGAAAGAGAAACAAGATTCATAAACATCATACTTGTTGAAGGGAAATAAGTTTCATAAATGTCATGCCATATGAACATAAACCATTCAGAGAAAGTATATGAGTCGATATGTTGAATAAATTCCCAACAAAGTCATTTGTCACCCCAAAGGAATTCATATTATATGGAAATAATATTTAATGTTTTTTAAGAAACATTTCTTAAGGAAAACATCTATTCTCCATTGAAAAGGTTCATTCAAAAATAAAACATCTGGAAAACCATTTTATTGGGAAATAAATTGAAAAAATATAAATATAATATGAAATAAATTTTAAAACATTTTTCCTTTGAAAAATTGACAAATAACCTTGAAAAAACAATGATTTTTTTTGAAAATAATAATTTTTAAAATAAAATACATTTCTAGCCAGAAATAGAAATACAGTCATATTTTTATTATTTTTTTTGATAATTATATTAATTACCAGAGTTTAAAAATGGTAATAATACATTGAGATACCTTTCTTAAATAGATAATAATAATACTCACAATATTTGATGATATATATATTATAAAATTTCGTCAACTGTAGCATAATCATAAACAATCTCGAAGTGTGTGAGATCATTTCAATAAATTTTTATCACATGGAAACATGGGAACATTCTCTCTATGTAAGAAAAGAAAATCACATAAAGCATATAATATCACAAAAATAAGTATATTCATGATATAACATGTAAAATAAAAGTATATACACAACCAGAAAAATTAGGTGCATAATAAAACATGAGACTCAAAGAAGGAAACATGAGACAAATGTATTTTACCAATTTGGTATCTTTTGAAACATAAACCCCTTGAAGGGAATATCCGAAAATGGATATGTTAATACCCATAACATTAACTATATAATACATATAAATAATTATTGGTCAGTACATACACTATAAAAAATAATTGAGTGGTCATTAAGGCATGTATCTCAAGGAAATAAAAGTGAGATGAAATTCCTTTACCTTGTGTCTTGATTGTGATCATAATTGTGAAAAAAAACCTGTATAATAAATATAAAATTATTATTAATATTTTAAAAAACCATATTATTTTATATAATAGAATATATGGTTTGATTATTTCCTTATATTACCCTCTTTTTAACAACGTTTTGTTATGGATTCACTTTAGGTAATATCTATTTTGTTCTTTGCATGTGTCTTAATTTGTTATGTCTCTGGTCCATATACTTATATAATTATTTAAATAATGTAAAAAATGATATAAATATAATTGATATTAATTATATTCTTATTTTAATAATCTATAGAATATATAATTATGAAATGGAATACACCATTTATAGGGATGGTAAGCTATACGTACATATGGACGATGTTTCCATTTAATAGTCATATTGGAAGAAGTTATGTAAATGAAATATATGAATATATATTTGTATATATCATTAATAAATTATGATTATTATATCATATATATAATATATATCATATATTTTTAAAAAACCATCCTCAATATAGTCCATGTAGTTTTTTTAATGAATCACATCTCTTTGAAGGGCTGGTAGTCCACACTTCCTCAAACAAAAATATCATATTTACATCAAATGGAAAGTATAGTGATATGTGACATAAAATGATTAAATAATAATAAATAAATAATTTATATAATTTATGTAATATATAATCAATTTTTCCATCATAATTTCCACAATGAGAGGTAATAATTAATAGTGAACCATCATTATTTTGTGAGGCGGTAGTCCGCTGTACACATAAACAATATGTTCATTACCCCATAGATGGAGGTGTGTGAAAATGTAGGCATAAAATATTTTTTAATAACATACCATTATATATTGGATACTAGTGTTTTTATAAAACCATTTAATTTACATAGTGGGGGTTGGATAAATAAAATAAAATAATGGATCCTGAGAGAAGAAGTTATATCTGAATCAGATAGCTCCTTTTATATTGTGCCAAAAGGCATCCTTGGATTTATTTCTTCCCAAGGTAATTATTCTAGAAGGAGTTTTGGTATTTTGAGAAGTGTATTGGGATGATATATGTATAGCCTAAGTGGTTTGAGAGGTGTGACGTAGGGGCATATTGATCTCCTTTTTATAGTGGAGGGGGAGTTGCACTCTTGTAATATTCTAGAAAACAGACACCCCACCCACATTTTTTTATTTCTACTAGATCCAATAATAATCCAAAGTATATGAAAGGTATTATATGCTATATATATGGGCCTGAAATGGATTTTGGATAAGTTTATTGGTTGTTTTATGTCATAAAGTTAATGTTTAGTACTTTGTTAACCTAATTTTTCTCTTAATCTTTGTAATTACATTCAATGACTTTCACTAATATTTATGGTAAAAAACTAATTTGAACTTATTATAAATTATAACTTATGATTATTAAAAATATTGAATCCATTTATTCAAATTCTTATCATTGAAGTGGCTGAAATTAATTTAAAAAATAATTCCACTAACGCGATGACACTATAGGTTTTAAAAGTAATGACGTCTAAAACATTGCTACGTTTTTTATACACAATTCAAATTGAAATTGATTCCAATGACATAAATTGGATTAATTGGTAAAAAAATTATATATTGAATCTTTAAAAATATTTAATTTAACTTTAAAACTAAATTATATGAAAAAAGATGTTTTGAGTTAAAATCTGGTATTTTTCAATTTCAATCAAAATGATATTGCTCAAAAAATCCCAAAAAATAGCACTAAGATAATTTCAATATTTTAAATTTAAAGGTTAATTTTATTTTATTTTATTAAATTTGTAAATATCTAAAATTAAATTTTTTTACACAGAAGGACATTAAAATTAGTTCATTAGAAAACTTGTATTTTTAAACATATAAGGACTTTACCAGAAATTGTGTAATTCATTATAAATATGTTTTATTTATATAAAACGATTATAAAACCTATTTTAAAAGTAGTTATTTCTATTCATATGACTTTGTTTAAAGGATATGTTGTAATTATCTATTTTAAATAATTATAACGTTAAAATTTTGTTTCAAAGAAACATTAGTGTTGTTGGTAACTTATGCCATGTCGTTGTTGGATGTGGAATATGCCAAGTTGATGTTACATGTAACAAATGTCAATTTGATTTTCAATGTAGAATATGCTTATTTGGATCTTTTTCAAATGAATTTTTTATTTATCTCCCTGCAAGAAATAAATGAAAATTTAATTTATTAATAAAAATTCCATAAAATCTAGGCGTGTTACATTATACCCCATTAAAATGAATTTTCCCTCAAAATTAGGATCTCAAGTTTAATATAAAGACGATAATTCTAATTTATAATATCCTCAAGTTCCCACATAACTTAATCTACCGTGATATTTCACCCCAAAACTTTGACCATGTGAGTGGTTTTATTTTATAGAACTTTCCCTATACGATCTAGAATTTCAACTAATTGTTCTTCGTATGAAAGATCCTACGTCATTGTTCAGAGCTCTAATTTCAGTACATGTGAAGGGTTAGGTATATATACTTCCTCAAAATAGATTCATGGAATACATCATGGACTTGATTGATATTTGACATAAATTCCAAAACATAAGCTAGCATCCTGATATGATCTAGAATATCAAATGGATAAATATTACTAGGGCTTAGTTTCAATTTATTTACAAACATAAAAACCTAATTTTTTGATGAGATTCATAGAAAGACTTTTTCACCAACTTAAAATTCTATATCACTCCATTAGTTATCAGTATAAATTTTTTCCAACGTTGATTTTCCTTGGTATGTTGTTGAATGGTTCTAACCTTCTTGACCATTTCTTCAACAATCCCAGGTACTAATAGCTTTATTCTTCCAACCTCATCCCAACACTAAGAGGATCTATACTCATTCCCATATAGGGCTTCATATAGTTCCATATAAATTATTTAGAGAAATATATTGTTGTAAGATAACTCAACTAGAGTAATCTGTTGATTCCGACAACCTACAAAATCTAGAGAACTAGATCCCAAAATATCCTATAGGGTTTTATTATTCTTTTATATTGAAGATCCATCTCAGGATGATACGAAGTGATGAAACTAAATTATATATCACTTTATTGTTATAGACATCACTAGAAGTTTGAGTTAAACCTCATATTCTAAACATATACATTGTAAAGTGGTTCCCCATGTAGACTTATCACTTCCTTAATGTATATCATGGAATGTTGATCCAGAGATAAGTCATTTCTAATAAAAATTATGTGTGATGACCTAGTAAGGTGATATACTACCACCTATACAACATTGAAATCATTACAGGTTTTGGGTAGTCCAATGAAAATATCCACAATTAAATTCTCCAATTTCTATTCTAGTATGGGTAATAGATCCAACATCCCCTTTAACTCTTGTCTTTCATCATTAACTTGTTTTTATGCCAAATGTATAAATACAATCTCTATGATACCTCTCTTCATTCCCTCCAAACATAAGTAATCATTCAAGTCCCTATATATATTTGTACTTCTCGGATGAATAGATTATGAAGAAATATAAGCTTCCTATAATATCTCTTAATTAAAATTTAATATGGAAGGAAAACATACATGGATCCTAAACCTTATCATTCCATTATGATTATGGTTAAAATCATGAACATTGCCAACATTATGTTTTATCTCTACATTTTACATATGCACAACCTGAATCTTCACATGGATAAAGGATTGAACATTCATTTGAGAAAGACAATATTCTTTCCTTCATTCATGATTTATATTTATATCCATTACAAATCTAGAAATATGGGATCTTTTTTTATCTTTATCATTTCTAAGCTAGCATTATCCTTCTAACTCAAAGCATCATCCACCTTTTTTTCCTCCCTAGGGTGGTAGTATATTGACCAATCATAATCCTTTATCAACCCTAACCATTTTCTCTGGAGCATTTGAAACTTCTTCTATGTGAATATATATTTTTGAATTTTCAGGTTGATATATATATCACACTTTTCCATATAATGATAATTCCTCCAAATTATTAATGCATAAATTTACTCTACTAACTCAAATCCATGAGTTGGGTAATTTTTCACATGAATTTTCAACTACCATGATGAATAAATGATATACCTAGTCCTATTCATAAGAACATATCCCAAATCCTTCATGGATGAATCACTATATATTAAAAACCCTTCTCTACTACATTATAATGTATTAATAGGTTCACTAACTAACATTATCTTCAGTTCCAGGATATTTTCCTCGCATTCATCTTTGTAGATGAACATGACAACATTATATGTTAACATGGATGGAGGATTAGATATTTCTAAGAAATTCTCCACAAAACAGTGATAATATCTATATAAACCATGAAATCTAAAAATATTAGTCATCTTGGATGGTCTTGGCCTGCATTCAGGAGCCTCTGTATTTGATGGATCCGGTGATATAGAATATCTTGAGATTATGTTACCCCAAAATGGAACCCTTTGAAGAAAAAATTAACACTTTGTAATTTTTTCACATAGTTTATCCTCCATTAGGGTCTTTATTAAAATTATAAAGTGATATATGTGCTTTGAATTTCACTTTGAATAGATAAGAACATAATCTATAAAGATTACCACAAACTAATCTAGGTAATCTTTAAAGACTCTATTCATTAACTCTGTAAAGATAGTTATGGATTATTTAGAACAAAAGGAATCACTATATATTCACAGTTTCCATACATTTTATGGAATGTTGTCTTTGGTATATCCCCTTTCATGACACTCAATTGATGATATACAGAATTACGGTCAATATTGGAAAAAATATTGAGCTTTGTGAAGTTGATAAAACAAGTCATCAATATGGGGAGTAGGATACATGGTGTTAATTGTGATATTTTCCATCTCTTGGTAATAAATTCATAGTCTTATTGATCCTTCTTTCTTTTTCCCAAAAAAATCAGTGCACCCCATGGTGACATTCTTGGATGAATGAATCCATCCTCAAGGTTTTATTGATGTTTCTTCTTCAATTCCTAAAACAAAATTTAGGCCATTCCATTAGGAGTCTATGAAGTTAGTGTGGATATAGGTATGTGTTCTATTGAGAATTAACCTTCAGGTTTTAATGGAAATATTGGAAACTCTTTCTGAAATACATCCAAATAATCATAAAAAATAGGAATATCATCGATGTTAATTTTCACCCCAACTATTTGAGATAAAAAACCCCTCTAAATAGGAATTAATATTCATAGAATTCATGTAATATCCCCAATAAGTTCATTCTAATCATCAAATTGATCGATGAACAAAGGTGGGTTTGAAATATAAAAAGTAACTTTCCTTCCTCAATAATTGATATGGAATTTATTCAAAGAAATCTAATCCATTACTATGATTACATATAATCAAACCAAAGAATAAATTACAATATTTGAATGAAGCACATTCCCATGAACATCAACAAGAGTGGAATCATAGACATGGGATGAAATCATCATAACATTATGGATTTTCACTACTAATTCCATATCTAATTTTTTTGTTGGAATATTAACACCCTTGTTAAATTATTTAAATAAGAAAGAGTAGAAGAATTGAGATTTAGAAATGAAATTAGAAATTCTATAGTGGATGGTATGTGGATATTTCATCATGTTGTTATCACACACCATTTCAAAAATATAGCTTTCATGATATTTCCCTTGTCCCTCAACTTTAGTGGTTACTGAAGTCGATCATCATAACTAGCCCTTGGGTTTGGTAACAGATTAGAAAAATTATCATTCTTCGTACACTAGTAGCATTAAATTATGGGAGGTTAATTATGTGTTTTATTTTCTACATTTTCAATGTTTTCTAACTTATTCCCATCCCTTCGATAATCAAATGGCCGATGGCCATCCCTTATGCACTTAATAAAATTATTAGACCCCTTAAGGAAAATTTTCCATTATTCTTCCCATAAATAAAGAATAAATAATCTCATATTCTTCTCATTATGGATTTCATATTATCGATTAAAATCCATCTTCCTTTTCTTATAAAAAACATGATTTTGGTTCATGAATTCAACCACTATTTCATCCTTGATTTTAAAATGCACAATCTCTTCTTAGCTTCTAAATTCCCTTATGGAAAACACCCTTTTGAGACATTTCATCAAGACACTGAATAACATATCTACTTTACGTTTATGTTGGATGTTTATCCCTAATGCATACCACAACTGTATCATGAATTCATCCTTGTAGGTACCAACAGATTCACCATCCCATTGATTCAAATAAAGGAAATCTTTCTCCATCTTGGTATGAAGATTCTGACTAAAGTACTTCTTGAAAAATAAGTTCTTGAACTAATCCGAATCCAAGGATTCATTCTCATCATGGTGCCTCATATTCTTTATTAGAGTACAAAACTAGTCCACTTCACCTTCTAAATGATAAAAATATAGAATGAAATTTTTTCTTCTCTAAACACTAGGTAATTGAAAATATCTATTCAGTAGTACTAATCCATTCATCAATAACAATTGAATTATAATACCCTCTCAAATAATTGGGATGTTACCTCATAAAAGGCTTAAATAAATTTCATTCAATCATTTTTTCATATAGTGGTCCACCATGAATCATATATTGAGAAAGATGTGTGATTATAACAATGTGTTTTTTCATTCCAGCCCCCACATAATTCAGTTTCTCATGAGGAAATTCGCTGCATTTTCCGTCCCATTCACCATAAACTATGTTCCATTGGGTAACATCCATTGACTAAAACCAAAATCATAGAGTAGGAAACCAATATCATATCAAGGAACTACATAATCATGAAAAGTCACTTATAATATGTTTACATTATGAAACCATTCATAATCTATGGATAATTAGGATTATCATAGGTTATTAATATAAGACTTCTATTTAGATCCTTTATCATAGTTAGGGATGTGTTTTTCAAATCCCAGAGCATATTCCATGGGAATGTCAAACCAGGTGTACAATAAGGCACATTGACATGTACCATATTACCCTGAGTTAGGCCTCAAATATCTTGTCATAGTTTTTACCCCATGGTATATCTATGCTAGAGACACATCAAATTGTAATATCCATATAGGGGTGTGTCCAAGGAAACCACAACCTTTATCCTTTAGAAAAATATTGGGACATTTTAATATACTTTACCTATCCTTAAACATATCTATATACATATTCTTATGGTTTTCACTATGGTTTTCTCATCATATATTCCAATGGTTAACTAAACTATTGCTCTGATACCAACAATAGAGACCCCCACATTTTTTACATTTACGTTACATAAATTTTGAAGAATACATTAAACATAATAAAAACAAGCCCTCAAATACTATAGTAGTCTAGTGCCTTAGTAAACATTGAAACATAAACAATGGTACATAAAAGAGATAAATTATCTCCCTATAGGTTTTTTTACAATAACCCATCCTAGAATCATAAAATATAATACATATCTTCATAACCTAGTAAAGGAAACATAAAAAGGGATGAGTTAAGATGCTCAGTAAGGGTGAAAAAGTGATATATGTATGCATAATCATGAGAATAAGGGTATGAGAACATGATATTAATAAAAAGATCATAAACAACATATTAAAGAATATAAACAAGAATCGTGGCATAAATCATGATAGTTCAAAAGATATGAATCATAATGAAATAAAGAACATAATCCAAGAAAGCATAACATCAGAATAAAACAAGGAGTTGTGGGAGACACATAAATATATACTTTTATTTCCACAATAGTGAAGGAATCCCTACCAAGACCATTTTGGTAGTATGGCTTCACTCCCCATACCTTCTTGGTAGTCATGTTTCACTCCCACATACATCTTATTTTCATGACTTCACTCATTATACAATCTTTGTAGTAATGGTTCACTCCCATGACCATATTAGCAGTCAAGTTTCATTCCCATGACCATCATAGTCTATCTCATGAGATAAAAATCTTTACCTAATTCATTAGAGGGAGGTTTAGGTCCCACCAATCTCATTATGAAATTTTATGAACATGTTCCACCAGATTCTAAACAATCATATAATAACCCGTGAAATGAAATGGGATTCACAAAAACTTAGTCATCTATTAACATGTGGAAAATATAGGTTAAATAATCTTTTCGTAAAATTATAACCTGTGAAAGGATTCGTGTTTAATAATAATATAACATGTGAAAGGGAAATATGTTTTATAAACATATAACTCATGGAATAGAAATAGGTTTCATAAACATCATCCCATAAAAACATAAACCATTCAGAGAATTAATATTAATGGATACAACGAAAATTTCATTATAAATTCATGAGTAACAGCAACAGATGTCACCTTAGATGATAAATAATTTTAAAAAATCTTTTAGAAACATTTCTTAAGAAAAATATCATTTTTTATTTTATGAAGGATCTTTAAAACATAAAATATTTTGAAAACCATTATATTTTAAAATACATTAAAGACATAGAAAGTGGACCTGAACTCATTTTATTGACCCTTTTTCAATTAAAACATATAAAACAATATTTATTTTTTTAAAATGATTTTTTGAATAAAATATATTTTTTTGACCGGAAAGAGAAATATGGTCATATTGTTATGAAAACAATTTTCTTATTTATATTAAGTACCAAATAAGGGAAAATGGTACTAATAAATTGAGATATCTTGGGTGAACATAAGAGAGTTAATCTTGTGAAATTTCTGGAGATATGGATCATAATATTTCATTATTTGAAGCATAATCATATAAAATATGGAAAAGCGATGATATTGTGTCAATAAACAATTATCACTAGGTAACATGGGATTATGTAATACATGTAAAAAAGGAAATTAAATGAAGATTAATATATCATGATAAATGTTTATTCATTATTAAATAAGTAAAATGGATGTATATAGACCGCTGAAAAAAATTTAGGTGCACAACAGAACATGAGTCTCGATGAAAGAAATAGAAGACAAAACTATTTTACCACTTTGGAACCTTTTCAAACTTCAACACTATGAAATAAAGATTATATTATGGATATGTGAATACCAATAAATTTATTTATATGATACATAGAATAAATTCATGCGTAGTACATACACCGCACAAAAGAAGTGTGTTGTGATTAAGTAATGTGTATCACAGAAATAAAAGTGAGATGAAATTCACTTACCTTGTGTCTTCACTCTTGTCCTACTTATTCAAAAAACCTATATAATAAATATAAATTTACTATAAATATTTTTTATAACAACATTCTTATATATAATACCATATATTGTTTGATTATAAACTTATATTACCCTCTTGTTAACAATCCTATCTTAAGGTTTCACATTGGTTAATATCTTCTTTGTTCTTCGCATGTGTCTTACATTGTTATATTATTGGTATTATAATTATATAATGATTTAAATAAATTTAAAACATGATATAAATATAATTTTTATTTATTTTCTATTTGTTGTAATAATCTTCTTAATATAGAAGTATGAACATAAATACACCTTTCTTGGAGACAGTAAGTCATATGTGTGCTTGAACGTTGTTTCCATTTAATAGTCGTATTGAAATAAAGTAAATGAAGTATGTATATATATATATATAATTATTCTAATAGATTTATTATATAATATATATCATATAATTTCATCAAACATATCCTTAATACATTTTTTCTAGTGTGATAATGAATCACATCACTTTAAGTGGGCGATAGTCCACACTTCCTCAAACAGAATTATCATATTTACACGAAATGGAAAATGTAAATACATGTGTTGTAAGATGAATTTAAAAGATTAAATACATTAAAAATATAATATGTATCATATATAAATATATTTTCTATCATAATTTACACCATGAGTGTTAGTAAGGAGAATTGAACAATAATTTTTTTGTGAGACGGTAGTTCACCGTACACATAAACAGTATAGTCACTACCCATTAGATGGAGGTGTGTGTATGTGTAGGTAAAAAACATAGCAAAAAAGTATCATAGTATATTTTGGATATATGTTCTTTTATAAATTCATGGAATAATTAGAGTGGTGGGGTTGATAAAAAATATAAAAGAATGGGTCTTGAGAGAAGACGACACCTCTTAATCAAACGACTCATTTTGGTTTGATCCAAAAGGATTCATGGATTTATTTTTTACCAAGGTAAGGATTGTAAGAGTAAGTTAGGGATTTTGTGAATTTTATTGGGTATATATTGTAAAAACATAGTTGTTTTTTGATTTTTGAAGAAGGGGTAGTGTTTTTGCCTTTATATAGTGGAGGGGTGTGGCACTCTTGTAATATTTAAGATAAGGGAAACCCCTCCCACGTTTTTTATTTCACGTGGACCCAATAATAAAAAAATATTAGAAAAGGGATTATAGGGTATATAAATCTCCACACAATGGATTTTGAACTTGTTTATAGGTATTTTTTGGTCTTATATTTATGGATTAGTACTTTGTTAACCAAATTATTCTGTTAATAATTTTAATTAATTTTAATTACATTCACTGAGATTTTTAGAGAAAAACTTTGATAAAATTATTATAAATTATAAATTATGAAGATTAAAAATATGAAAATAATTTTTAAAAATTAAAAATATATGTGGAAGATATTAATTTAAAAACTAATCATGCTTATAAGATGACATTGTGTTTTATTAAAGTAAAAATGTCCAATAGTTTACTAATTATTTTCTACCCAATTTCAAAGTAAAATTTATTAAAATGACCTAAATTGGATTAATTTATAAAAATATGATATAATTAACCATTGAAAAAAAATTAAAATATAATTTAGCTTTATAATTAAATTAGATGAAAAGGCAGTTTTGATTTATAATCTGCTGTTTTTCAATATTCATCCAAAAATGATGTTTCTTAGAAAAATACCAAAAATTATCAATAAGATAATTTAGACATTATATAATCCAAAATTTATATTATTTTATAAAATTAAATTTATAAATATGTGTAAAATTAATTTCATTATTCACTACATAATGACATTAAAAGCAGTTCATTTGAAAAAGTGGTATTTTTAAACCTATAAGGACATTAGAAATAAATATATATTTCATTATCAATATGTTTTATTTATATAAAACAATTCAAAAAAATGTTTAAAAATTAGTTATTACTATTCATATAACTATGTTTAATTTCACTGTTATAATTATCTCAATTAAATCATTATTATAATAAAACAATGTTTCATAGAAACAACAATGTTGCTTGTAATGTACACCAAGTCGATGTTGTGTGTAAAATATTCATATTATTGGTTACATGTAGTGTACTCCAATTAGATTTTACATGTATCATACTCTAATTCGGTTCCATGTGAAGGTAATTTTCACACCCCGACTCTGGAAATTATTTTATTTTATTTTTTAATTGGTTTCTGTCTGCCTCACCAAGGTGGGGGGCAAGCACGAGTATAATATATATATATATAATTCTTTTCTTGAGTTTCAGATTGGTGTGTGGGCACCGCACGACTAACGGTATCCATGCATTTGGTCCACATACTTGCACAGTTATCTAATGATTAAAATAAATAATGTTTTATAAAAATAAAATGGGTTAAATGTTTGCGCCACAATAATCAAAATATTATTAGGGTGTAGATAATAATATAATTAATATTACTGGTAGTGTTATTATTGTCCTCAATGTTTTTTTATAATGAATGAATTCTAAAGGTTCTTTTAATAATTTTATGAGTAACTATTTATTAAGAAAATTACTAATGTTGTATTATTATTCATGTTGTCAATATTTGAAAAAAATACTATAATGAAGAAGTTTATTAACTTTTTTTAAAATTTTATTATTACTTTTATTATTATTATTATTATTATGTTATTATTAATATTAAGATTTTGATTATTATTATTATTACTTTTACTATTCTCTTTTTTTAACTTCTTTCCCCCCCTCCTAACCCTAGCCGCCTCTCTCACGCGGCCCCTCCCCTCTTTCATCCCTCTCTCACGCCGCTCCCCCTCCCCTGGTTTCCTACGCACTGCGCCCGACCACCCTCCCTTATATCCCGTCCAACATTGATAGCCCCCTTTTCGCATCGCCTTCCTCCTACCGCAGTGCCCTCCTCTTGCTACACTAGCCGACCCGCGGTGCCCTCCTCCTACTGCACCGACCGACCCGCGGTTCCCTCCTCCAACTGCGCCGGCAGCCCATCTGGCCACCACCTATGTCGGCTTCCCATCCTACATAGAGAGCACCCGATCCTCTTGTCTTCCTCGATGCAATGCACTGACCCCCACATCTCACACAATGCCTCACCGCCCCGACCTGTTTTTGTACAACCATATGCCTCTCCGGCGACCCACTACTCCTGCTCGAACCCCACGCCTGTTTTCAAATCATCATCGCCTTTCAACGTGAGAGTTTTTATCACGAAAAGGTTGCTCACAATTAAATTAGTGTAAGAACTGTGTTTTTATGTCCTTGTATTTTATTTTATTTTAGTGCGGATAATTATTTGTGTGCAATCTCGACTTGTCACATGGTTTTCCTACCCGATGCACCCCCTTGCTGAGTCGCTGGCATCGAACCTCAACGTTGTTGTGTCCAGCCCCATGTTGGTGTGTGCCGGCCCTTTCCGACTATCGCGCACCCCAACTATTCAAGAACACCTCCGCGTCGAGGTGAGGTTCACATTTTCATTTCATGAGTATCATATTTTTATTTTAGCATGTATTGTGTTTAATTAAAATTGGTGCAAACATAGTTTTTAAAATAATTGAGTTTGTTTAATTAGTTTAGTGCAAAGTTTATATTTTAAAAGAATTTAGTTTTCATTTTATATCTTATAGCAAATTCATGTGGATTATGTTTTAAAACTAATACTGAGTTGTTTGATTGCTTTTTATAAATTATGTAATTTATTTATTTGGCCATACAAGTGGTGCATTTTCTTTTTTTAGTAGGACATAAATGTGCATTTGATGAAAGATGTGTTCATTGAATCTGTTTTTGTTAAGGTAAAGCTATGGGTTACTCTTTGGAAATTGTTTAATAAATTTTAAAGTGGGTTATAAGATTGTGCTGATGGTGCGGGCATTGTTTTGAAAACTTTTCTAGGCGGTTATTTTTCATTGTTTGTTCATTTGTATTTTTTTAAGTTTTTGTTCATGTATTTTATTTTTCATTGCGGTTGCAGCGCGTTGACAATGTTTTTCAACAGTCCTGCAATCGTCAACTTGGGTGCCTGTGTGAGGCGCGTCGCGTCGCCGTGACTGGTCCTTGAGTCGAGGTAGGTTCCCCACTGCACTATCTTTTAAATTTAGAATTTATTAATAGATTGATGTTTTATTAATTTTAATGAATGAGAAATAATACAAGATAATTAATTTTTAAGTGATTATTTTTTGTGAAAAGAGCCGTTTATTTTATACCGAACACTTGAAACATTTTCTTGACAAGTGGACACCCAGTATTGAAAAAATTCCCATTCGGTCTTTAAACATAATTCACAAAATTTAAAACGTACTTCTAGATTTAAAGATAAATGATTTCTTCTGAACAAGGGTTTTGGGTTTTCTCGAGAAATGAGGTTTTGCTTTAAAATTGGTGATGGCCCGTTTGGGACTTTAGTAAAATAAATTATTTTGGAAAAACCACTCAGAGGTGATATTTGGTGTACATGGATTGTGTGAGCTGTATGTGATGTTTGTGCATCGTGACTGATTATTTACATTAGGGATGCACCCCTTTTTATTGCTTGTGTTGAAATGGGAACCTGACATAGTGAGTGAATATCTTGAGAACGATTGTTGTACTAGTTTAGATTATGCACAGGGTAGTGGCCCCATAGCAGGGTAATACTAAGTTATTGCTGCTATGGGGATTGGGTCCCTCGATTAGGATATGTAGGGCTATGTCGAGCATTAGGGTGTCATGAAGTCATTGAGTTAGGGCATGCCATCAGGATGAGTCACATGTATGGTATGTTCTAGATTGTTCACGATATCCTAGGTTCGACCTATGTTTCATTTGGTGTTAATTTGTGTATGGCACATTATTGAGAAGTCTAGTCCGGTTGCTGGTTCGTGTGTGCCATTTTTACCATTGCCCATGGCGTGTGTTGTGTGTAATCTATAGTTTTTCTTTTTGGCCAATAACTGAAATTTGGTTTTCTAATTGTTCGCAGAAATGTATTAAAATGCAATGCACCTGTTCCTTTCAAACATAAAATAATTGTTTATAAATTATAAAGGGAAATGGACTGATACTTGTTTTAGAAATGGAAGTGTGTGTGTGTGAAAGACAATATTTTTTATATTTAGTTCAAACATGGAATTAATAAATTTATTTATTTAATGGTAGTGCATTGGGAATAGTTTTTTGGGCACACCTACGGAGTTTTATTACTCACGCCTATAGTTCATTTCTGTTTTTAGTGTTTCTGCAGGTTACGGCTTGGGTGCCTTTGCCTTTGGAGCTATTTGTTCTGGGGTTGTAGAGTGACCCCCAAGGTCACACGGAGTTAGTGGTTGTCTCTTTTGGTTAGTTTTATTTTCTTTTGTTCAATTTTAGTTACTTTACTATGTATATTTATTTCGTGCTACTCTGTTTTCTTTTTGCTGCTATATTTATTTATTTTAATCTGGTTAAATCATTCCCACCACCTCTGTTAATGCCCTTGCGCTTGTCACCAGCCCGGGAGAATCAGGAACGCCTCTTGGGCCATGTCGTGGACCGACTCCGGTGACAGGTTCAGGGTCGACCCAGGTTGGTTCGTGACAAAATGGTATCAGAGGAGGTTGGCCCTTAGTGTAACATGCTTTTCAGAGTGCCCTTTGTTATTTCGATGTACGGTAGATAGAGATTAGGACTATTGGGGCTCAGGAGGTAGGTTACTGGTCGGTTACTGATCACCACTGTTTGTGATGAGACCTGAGTTACCAGGGTTTTCCTAGGATTTGAGTTGTTTGCCTTTGGTATTTTTGGATTGAGGGATGAAAATGGGGGGGGGGGGGGGGGCTAATCGGTTCACGTTGTGGCCTCATGTGGGGTGGTGACCCCTGTGGAGTCCAGGTTCCTGGATTAAGGTCCTCCTAGTGTTGTGTATTACTTGGGGAATGACTCACCACCATGTCGTCGGGTTAGGCACATACACTAGTTCATCTTTCCGATGGTTTATAGTTGGTTTTGTTTTGTTTTGAACTCGGTTGAAGTGAGTGTGTGTAAAAAATGGAAGTGATTTTGAAATGAAAAAAAGGGGTTTCTTAAAATGGTTTTTGAAATTTGTAAAGTGTGATTTTTAAATATAAAGTGTATCGGTTTGGAAAAACATGGTATGTGTTTGGATTTAGTAATGAAAAGAAGTGTTTGAACCTTGGCACTCCTTATATAGGGTCACACATGCGTGGGTATGTATGGAAAGTGCATGGGGGGGCATATTCATAGATGATGTGTGCGAGATTGAATGAACGCACATGTGATTGTTCATAAGGTTCCATAGGTGAGTTTTAAAATTTTAAAGAAATATAGGTTTTGGAAAAGTGATTCATGCTTGTGTTCGTATATATTTGGCTTATGGGCCTATTGCCTTTAGCATGTGTTGTTTCCTTGATTGAGTTTTGGCTTGATGCTAGTTTTGATGGTGTTTTTCGTGTTGTCATGTGTATGCTGCCCAGAAAGCCTCCAAAAGTAGTTAATGATTTATGCTCACTTCTCAGTTTGTTTTGTGTGTTTCCTATTTATCGAGGTAATCGAAGTCTGTTAGAGGCAGTAGTATAATTCATAAAGATAGCGTGTCTTTGGGTTTTTGGGAACTCCTAGGGTAGTTAAGGTTCTTACCATCCATGAGTTATTTGAGGTTCCAGTTCTAGAATTGTAAGGATGAGATGTCTCTTTGTCATTGGAGTTCAGGTTATAGTTGGTGGTGGTCGGTTTTTGAGAAGGTTCCCATTTGGAAAGCATGGTGCGCCAAAAGAATCTATTAATGAAGAATGTTGTTTGTCGATGTCGACATCCAGTTCATCAAACCATTCTCTAGCATGCTACTAGTGTAGTCGGTACAGGAATTCTAAGGAGCTTTGTCACATTAATCCAAGTCATACTACAGTGCAAATGCTCAGGTCAACAAGGAGAGTTCATAAAGGAGCGACGTTTGGGAGGAATTTGGAGACTAGAGGATGCAATTGTCTGAGTGTGAGGTAGGAGATGATTCATCCATCAGGGCCCCAGTCACAGGTCTAAGGGTGAAGCTCGTGCACAGTCAAGAGTTGCCGAGGGTGTGTGGAACCTAGGTCCGAGTAATGTTTTCACCTTTGAAAGGGAAATATCCAAAGTTTCCTTGTTCTGTTCTTGTCATAGTTGTTAGCTCATCATAGTTGTGGTGATGGGATGACCTTGTTCTACCACAGTCTAAGCGGTCTTATCTGTTCTCTGTGTGTTTTCAAATCGTTCGGATTTCCTTGAAGGTTGTTGGGCCCGTGAATAAACGGGTCATTCTAATATTGAGTTGGGTCTCAATTGTGTTCATTAGGGGGATGTTTGGTTTCGTGAAATTAATGGGCAGTGTTTCGGGGTCCTTTATGAGTTCAGGCTAGGAATTCCGTAGTCTCTGGTTGCGGTGAGGATTTTATTTAGTCTATGTGTAAGGGGATGAGTTAATTCCTTATCCTCGGGTTGTTGGGTCATTTCGTAGAAAGCTTTCTGTTTAAGTCTCTGGGTGTTGTTATGTCGATGTGGAAAAATTACTAGGTTTGGTTTGGGAGTTCCTGCATTGGCCCCCCTCGGGGGTGGTGTGGTTGGGTTTCAAGTTTTTCTTATTAGTGAATTCTTGTGGTGGGGAGAACCATTCTGTGTTCTCCCCTCAACTTCAGATAGTGATTGTTCTTGAATTGGTCGAGTGTGATTAGTGTTGGTAATGGTCACCCAGAGCCTCTGAGTTTCTTCTGGTTTGGTCTTGTCATGGACTCTAGTTGTGTCAATTGTTGGCTTGGTTACTTTCTTGGGGAAGAAAGTTTTGTGGTGGGGAGAATTATCACACCCCGACTCTGGAAATTATTTTATTTTATTGTTTAATTGGTTTCAGTCAGCCTCACCAAGGAATGGGGAAAGCACGAGTATATAATATATATATATATATATATATTAATATTTTTTTTCTTTTTTTCAGTTTCGGATTGGTGCATGGGCACCACACGACTGAAAATAGATGCGCAGTTGGTCCACGTACTTGCACAGTTATGTAATGTTTAAAATAAATAATGTTTTATAAAAATAAAATGGGTTAAATGATTGTGCCACAATAATCAAAATATTATTTGGGGGTAGATAATAATATTATTAATATTACTAGTAGTGTTATTATTATCCTTTATATTTTTTTATATTAAATGAATTCTAAAGGTGTTTTTAATAATTTTATGAGTAACTATTTATTAAGAAAATTACTAAAGTTGTATTATTATTCATGTAGTCAATATTTGAAAAAAAACTATAATGAACATGTGTATCACCTTTTTTTAAATTTTATAATTACTTTTAATATTATTATTATTATAATTATGTTATTATTAATATTATTATTATGATTATTATATTTATTAATTTTATTATTCTATTTTTTAACATCCTTTTCCCCCTCCTAACCCTAGCCGCCTCTCTCATTCGGCCCCCTCCCCTCCTTCTCCCCTCTCTCACGCCGGTCCCCCTCCCCTGGTTTCCTACACACAACACCCAACCACCCTCATTTATATCCCGTCCAGCGTCGACAGCCCCCTTTCCACATCGCCTTCCTCCTACTGCAGCGCCCTCCTCCCGCTGCTCATGCGGCACCCTCCTCTTACTGCACCAGCCGACCCGTGGCGCCCTCCTCCTTCTGCACCGGCCGACCCGCGGTACCCTCCTCCTGCTGCGACGGTAGCATGTCCAACCACAACCTGTGTCGGCTTCCCATCCTAAACAGAGAACACACGATCCCCCTGTCTTCCATAGCGCAACGCACCGGCCCCCTCATCTCACACAACACCACACCACCCTGACCTGTTTTTGTACAGCCATCTCCCTCTTCAGCGTCTCATTGCTCCTGCATGAACCCGTCCCCAGTATTCGGACCATCACCGCAATTCGACGTGAGATTTTTTATCACTACTAGGTTGCGCATAATTAAATTATTGTCAGAAATATGTTTTGATGTCCTTGTATTTTATTTTATTTTAGTGCGGATAATTATTTGGATTCAATCTCAACTTGCCTCATGGTTTTCCTACCCGAAGCACCCCCTAGCTGAGTCGCTAGCATTGAACCTCAACTATGCTATGCCCAACCCCCTGTTGGTGCGTTCTAACCCTTTCTGACTGTCGCATGCCCCCACTGTTCAAGCGCACCTCCGTGTCGAGGTGAGGTTCGCACTGTCCTTGATTGAGTATCATATTTTTATTTTAGCATGTATTGTGTTTAATCAAAATTTGGTGAAAACATAGTATTTAAAATAATTGTGTTTGTTTAATTATTTCAATGCAAAGAATAGTTTTTAAATGAAATTAGTTTGCATTTTATATCTTATAGAAGACTCATGTGGATTAAATTTGTAAAATAATCCTATGTTATATGATTGATTTTTATAAATTATGAAATTAATTTATTTGACCAGACAAATGGTGCGTTTTCTTTATTTAGTATGACATAAATATGCGTTTGATGAAATATTTTTTCGTTGAATCAGTTTTTGTTAAAGTAAATCTGTGGGTTACTCTTTGGAAATTGTTTAATAAATTTTAAAGATGATGCTTTGATAGTGATGATGGTGCGAGAAGTGTTTTGAAAACTTGTCAAGGCGGTTATTTTTCATTTTTTATTCGTTTGGACTGTTTTAAGTCTATGTTCATGTATTTTGTTTATCATTGCGGTTGCAGGGCCTTGACAAGGATTTTCCATGGTCCTGCGATTGTCAGATTTCGTGCCTATGCGAGGCGCGTCGCGTCGCCGTGACTAGTTTGTGAGTCTAGGTAGGTTCCCCAATACACTCACCATTAAATTTAGAATTTATTAATTGCTTGATGTTTTATTAATTTTAATGAATGATAAATAATGTAATATAATTACATTTTAAGTGATTATTTGGTGTGAAAAGAGACGTTTATTTTATACCAAACACTTGAAACATATTCTTGACGAGCGGACACCAAGTGTTGAAAAAAATGAATGTTTGGCCTTTAAACATAATTCAGATAATTTGAAATGTACATCTAGTTTTAAAGATAAATGATTTATTCCGAACAAGTGTTTTGGGTTTTCTCGAGAAATGAGGTTTTGCTTTAAAATTGGTGAAGGCCCATTTGGGACTTTAGGAAAATAAATTATTCTAGAAAACCCACTCAGGTGTGATCTTTGGTGTGCATTGATTGCCTGAGCTATATGTGATGTTTGTGCATCGTGACGGATTATTTACATTGTGGACGCACCCCTTTTTATTGCTGGTGTTGACATGGGAACCTGGCATAGTGAGTGAATCTTTTGAGAACGATTGCTGCATTACTTTAGATTATGCCCTGCATAGTGGCCCCATAGCAGAGGAATACTGAGTTATTGCGGCTATGGGGATTAGGCCCCTTGCTTAAGCCATGTAGGGCTATGCCGAGCGTTAGGGAGTTATGACATCATCGAGTTAGGGAAAGCCATTAGGATGAGTCACATGTATGGTATGTTCTGGATTTCTCACGATCTCCTAGGTTCGACCCATGTTTCATTTGGTGTTTATTTGTTTATGGCTCGTGATTGAGAAGTCTAGTTCAGTTACTGGCTCATGTGTGCCATTTTTACCATTTCCCTTGGCGTGTTTTGTGTGTTATTTGTAGTTTTTATTTTTGTCTAATAAAAAAAGTTTTGTTTTTTTAATTGTTCGCAAAAATGTATTAAAATTCAATGCACATGTTCCTTTTAAACATAATTTTTTTTTGAAATTATAAAGTGAAATGGACTGATACTTGTTTTAGAAATGAAAGTGTGTGTGTGTGAAAACCACTATTTTTTATATTTAGTTCAAACCTGGAATTAATAAATTTCTTTATGTAAAGTTAGTGCATTGGGAATAGTTTTTTGGGCACACCTACTATGTTTTATTACTCATTCCTATAGTTCTTTTATGTTTTTAGTGTTTGTGCAGGTTACAGCTTGGGTACGTTCGCCTTGGGAGACGTTTGGTCTAGGGTTGGAGAGTGACCCACGAGGTCACGTGGATTTAGTGGTTGTCCCTTTCAGTTAGTTTTATTTTCTTTTGTTCTTGTGTAGTTACTTTACTTTGTTTATTTATTTTGCGATGATCTGTTTTTTTTCTGCTGTTTTTTTTATTTTAACTGGGTGAAATCGTTCCCACCGCTTCTGTTGATGACCTGGTGCTTGTCGCCAGCCTGGGAGGATCGGTAACCCCTCTTGAACCATTTTTCGGAATGGCTTGGGTGACCTTTTCAGGGTCAACCAGGGTTGGTTCGTGACAGTAATGTTGGAATTGATGCATTATAAGACATAAATGAAAATTTCATTTTTCAAAAAATGTTCCATAAAACATGAGGTGTTACATCCACCTTAGTAGTAGTGATGAAATAATATTTCCTTTTCACTTTTGTATTTGGTGGATACTAATGATAATTTCCCTCAAGGAGTCAAGGTTTCATGAACTGTCTTTTATAGTAACCTGTCTTCCTACATTTGAACCAATTAACAGTGGGTGGTGCTCTCCTTTCCACCACAATATTATCTGGATTACTCATGTATCTTTGACATTCATGATCTTGGTGGCCTTATATACCACACATGAAACATTTCACCACAAAATTTTCAAAATTACTAGGATATTTCTTCCCAAATTTATGACATTTGACTTGTTACATTTTCATTACACCTTTTTCATTATATACCCTAGCTTGGAACTACATCATTCATTTATTATATTGATAGACATGGGACAATCCTCCAAATTCAATCTCTAATTTGACATCACATCGAACAACTTCTTCATAACTCCAAAATTCCTGAATTTCTAGATCTTTTTGAATTTGTGGATTTAAACCAATAAAGAGTATAGACATTTTTCTGTCATAATAGATAACAAAACCCAAGGAATATGTTTCATGTGTTCTGAAATTTTCATCATAAGCAATGACAGATTGACATACGTTCTACTTCACCTATATGAAGTCTCTCTCTATGATTTTCAAAATGTTTTAGGGAAATACTTATTATGAAATATTTTGTCAATGTCCTCCCAAAACATATTTTCAATTTCATCCTTCTTCTTGGTGTACTTAATCAACAACCAACATTGGATGGCCTCTCCATCTAAACAATAAACATCCAAAGTCACCTTCTTCACCTCAAAAATGTGATGCATATAAAATATCATCTCCATAGATTTGAACGAATATTCAAAAACATTTATATTTGAAGATCAACTAATCATTGGCGATCTATGCCTCATAAAAGACTCAATAGCCAGTTGGTCCCTCTTAAGGTATTCCATTCATTACACATTATTTAGGGTATTATTCATAGCGCGATATAGCTGGGTATTCATTGTCATGAAATATTGAACTCCACAAAACAAGGCTTTTGGGAATTCATTTGTTCAATTGATCCATTGTGCCTTAAATGGGTTGTTTTTTTGGTTTATATTGGTTCCCACCATTTTTTAAAATAGAAAATGCTTGAAAAAAACATAAGTCAACAATTCATGAATAAATAATTAATTCCATTGTGAAATTAACTACAAAGGAATATCTTATTGGATCCCTATGTTTAGTATTTTTATAAAACAATGACTTGTGTGTTATTACATATGCATAGTATCATACTAAGGGTTTACACTTATTTTATCTAATAATAATTCCAAAATAAACAAAACTGTGCTCTGATAACAAGTATAGAGACCCTTCTTTTCTAATATGATTATTATATAATTTTATTGATAAATAAATTAATAGGGTAACAATACTATGATCCAAAGGATTAGTTTTTTTTGAAAATTAGGACCATACATAACATTTATATAATAAACATTAATATTTTAATTACTTATTTTCTATATTCTTAGTAGACCACATATACTCCTTAGTATACATAGTCACCTGAGGATATACATCAAAGAAAGGGGTGTGCTAAAATCCTATAAGAGGATAGATAAGAACATAAATCAGTATAACATGGGTTTGTGTAATAATATCATCATATCATAAGTATGGTATAGTAATCATATTCATGAGATGAATCATTAGATAGAGGCATGGAATGTTGAAATTCATAAAAATAAAACATCATGTCTTAGTGGTTAACCACCACAAATAGTTTTAAACAATACTGGAATCATGTCCATGCATAACATGTTTGTGTAATCATAAAAACATCATTGTAAAAACCGATTTCATCATCTTCATGCTTAATTGAACTTATATCATGGGATAACTAACATTACAAAATGAATTTGAATTCTATATAATTCAGATTTCACCCATCACATCATAACATTTACATAATCATGAATGCCATATAGAACGTATAAAAATATTTTCCATAAAATAACCCATGGAAAGGAAATGGGGTTCCATAGAATTTCATGAAGAATAATTCCATGTATAAACATTATGGCACCCAAATTAAAAAAATATTAATATACTTGGTATATGAATCAAAAATTTTGTGTGATGAATAAACAATACCAAGAGAAGTAAAGGATGTGTTTCTTATAAAGAATATTTCTTTTGGAAAAATATATTCATTTATCATATCCTCATTTGTGAGACAAATGTGTCCCTGAAAAAGAAAAGGTAAGAAAATGAAATTATAGTTGAGGAATATTTATGTAAAATCAACACTAAAATTTGGAATGAAATATGAATAACCCAAAGAAAGGAAATTGGGTTTGGCAAACTTTTTACCTTATGTCTGAATGTTTTTTTAACATTAATATCCTCTTGAACTTATTCTCCTTGAGAACATCTTTAGGGAAATAAAATTTGGAATTTTCTTGATACCATAGGTTCATGAACATGGAGGAGGTTCTTGGCAAGAGTATTGGTAAAACGTTGGAAAATATTGAGTGCTTTTTTAGGTGTAAGGATAAGGGGGTTGAGGGTGGTATTTATAATTTTAGGTGAGGCGTGTTTTTTATTATTTCATTCATGAGTTTATTATTTTGGCTCAAGAAAACGAATAAATTTTTTTCCTATGAATGAATACAGTGAATGAAAAATTATATTTCTATATTATTGTATGACATTTTATATACATCATCTAAGACAAAATAATTCTTGTTTTTTCTAAATACCATAAATTACCATATTTCAATATTTACCAATTTTTTTTTATTATTTTAGAAAAATACCAAAAATTAATCCTAACCATTTATAGATTTATAGATTTCTAAAATGAACTCTATTTTATGAAATTATTTTATAAATATGAGAAATTGAATTTTTAAATTACATCACCGTTTCCTTTGAAAATACCAAATTTTAAATTATAATTGAATTTATAAAACTTTGATAAATTAATTATTATATCATATATAAAATTATATTCATAATACCACAAATATGAATTTATGAATCTGTTTTATGAAAATAAATTTTCTTTTAAATCATTATATTAATCATAAAATTTCAAATAATTATTTATGGTTTATAAAAATACCAACACTTAATTAATAATTTTTAAAACATTTATTTACTTATATTCTGATATAATTATATCATATAATCATTTATAATATTACAAAATTTTATTTATATTTTTCATCGACGAGGATACTATTTTATTTTCCAAATTATTATTCGTAAATAGTCACATTACTATTCCAAAGGGAATGTTACTATTCCATTAGTATATATTACATAATTTCTTTAAATATTAGTTGTTTCATTGTTTATTTGTGATAATGAGGTTATTATTGGGATATCTATGAAATCTATTTGATTTATACAATATAACATAATTATAAGAAGGGAAATAATTCCAGTGATAACATTTTGGGTTGTTACACTATAGGTCCCCTTTAATCAATATAATAATTATAAGATTCCAATATATCTTTTATACTCCAATGAATCACTCAATATATCTCTATTGTGCTAAAAAAATAGTCCATTATTATCCAACTCTCCATCATCAGTTGAAAAAAAAAAATATATAAAATGATTCACATATGACACTTTTATTAACTCCATATCATTGTAGAAGAAATATCTATTATTTTAATAATATTCAACCAATGATTAATGCCTCACCTATGAACCTCTAAAATTAAAGGCACATGTGCACAACATGTCCTCATACATTTATATTATCCTCTACATATGAAAAATATATATGGTTTCAAGAAATTGTTAAAACATAATTATGACCCAAATCAACACTAAAGACACTTCCACACATGAGATGTATGATAAGGATCCTAATCAGATATATTCTTCCTTGGAACCTCATGAATCTAGAAAATATAATACATTTATAGTCATGATAAATCATGTATTACTCTCATCTCATTTATCTCCATGAAATAAGGAATGTTTCTTAAGAGACTTTAATAACATTTCTAAAACCAAATCTTCTCTATTTTTATAGGAAACTAATAACAAACCTCATAAAATTGTGAACCCTTTTCCTCTAGTTAATACACAATTGGTATATAAAACCAACATGAATATATTTCTCATCATTTTCCTACTAACACACCAAACAAAAGAAGACAAAATAATCCACTAAACTCTTCATAAATATACAACATATCTAACTCCTAAAAATGATATATATAGTTAATATAATGATTCAATTCCAAAGGTGGTCCATTAAACTACTAGATAATCATATCACACATCACTAGTGAACGAAAGTGATTCCTATGAAAAAAATTGATACCAATCATCATCAAACTATCCCTAATGTCCATTTTCTTAGATGAAAAAATCATGACATACATCCACCTAAAGATCTACTAGATAAGACTCCACTACATAACATGTCAGGAATGACTACACTGTTAAATGACACAGGAAAAAACCATGATCAGCTTCTTCTATATCTAGATGTAAATCTTTAGGCACCTATTTCATCTTCCGTGCTTCATTAAATTATTGATTAAAATACCCATAAGAATTTTTACTCAACAAATAAATCACTACATTCTCTTTCCTTAATATTTGCAATATTCTCAAGTTATAATAGTATAATAAATCTATCTTTTACCACATATTCAAATTAAAATAATTCTAAGAGAATATATACATCATGATATTATGATTCATGAGGAATATAAAGTGTTCACTAATAGGGTAATACCTCCAAAATTTAGGGAAACACACTTTTAAAATTATTTAAATCATAGTAACTATTCTACAATCATAAGGTTATAAAAATTGGGTCCCAAAGGAGATAGATTCACTATCATACATCAAAAAAACATAGCGAATGGTTATAAGAATCATATAATACTTTTATATACATAATAAATCATTAATGTGAATAATATGTGTTCCAATAATCTTTTACTTTAGGTAAAAAAATGAATACTGACAATAATTTATCAATACAAAAGCATGATACTTCAATGTTAAATCTATAAAAGGTGCTTTAATATGAGAGAAATTAAAAATCAACATTCAATAATAGCCTATGAGACTAATAATATCACAACCCACAATTTTCTTTAAGGGAAACCCCAGAAACATATTCCCCAATCATCAAAGTATTGAAAAACAGTTCCTTCCAATACATAACATTTTCTATGAAAAAGTCAAAAAAATCCAGAACTTGATATTTTCATGAAGCTGGTGTCACTAAAGAACTATAAGAACAACCCCAAAAATTCTAATAGTGATCCTACTCTAACCACAAATACATGATAATTTCATTGATGGCCACTACTATAGACTAATCCATGAAATCATGAAACAATGTTTTCATTTATCCTATGAAATGAGTTTGGGTGTTAATGTCATTGAAATGAATAATCATGAACTCAATGTGTGAATAATTATTTCTAAATGAACTATTTGTTATATATTCACTTTCACCGTCATTGGATAATACTCCTAAGAATAGTGAATCATTAATAAAAAACTAACAACCTTTAAATGATTGAATAAATAATCAATTTATTAAATGGAATATCATTTCATAACAATCACATGATTCGATATATACTAATTGATACACTACCTCAATATAAAATCCACCTTCTTTGTGAATAACTCATGAGAATCCCAAAGATATACACTATGTTGGATGAAAATCGTTAGAAAATATATCATTAACCCGAATCCAAAAATACCAATAAATAGAAGTATCCATATGATAAGTATTTAAAAATAAATGTTACAACAAGTTGAAACTCTATAACAAACCCAATATCATGTCATTTTATTAGAATCATTGCCTCTTATGAAAATAAAATCATTTTATTCATCCAAAACTCTTAGAAACACTTCTACTTGAACCTCTAAAAATCATATCATTAAATCTTCCTACTGATAAGAATGAGGATCTAGACACCTATATCAAATATATTTATCATCCTTACAAGAAAACACTATGATTAACATTAACATACAAGAAAATAATGATCCTTTAGAAGAAATAAATAATATTATGCAATAAATATAACCATTCCATGATGATAATGAAATCATATGGTTATATATATAATAATAATAAATACCCAATTGACTAGTTCATTCCCATTATTATCTTATAATCCAATAAAACGTCAAATAATCTATACTAATTGAAAACTAGGGTATTGAACATGAAGACCACCATAAGTGTATTCACTTTAATTCATAGATCTATAACCAAGGAATGTTCATTAAAGGAGTTAAAAGATCCATTATCAAATAAGATATATACTAGGTTGGATGAAAAAATAATGGAAGTTTGAACACTATATATCAATCCCAACAATATAAATTCTATTTCTTATACTGGATCATGTTTTTTTCATTTTCCTTGATAACCATGATAAAAAACACCACCAAGACCATGATTATACCGATATTATTATGGATGATGGACATCCTAGTTTTATAAAATCATTTATCCTTCCCCTCTATAGTACCTAAAACTGTATGTACCCTTTTACTCTTATACATAATTAAATATATAGGACTACTACAGAGGATTCACTTGGAAATGGATTATACCACTCTGATAACTACCAAGAAAGATATAAAATTGATAATACTGATGGGAAAAACATTTAAAAGAAAAAAACATTCCATAACTCTATTTAGAAGTCCACGAACATACTTATCTAGAGAAACATAAATATGGGAACATAGACCACCTCACTTTCTGCAAAAAAATTTAATACCCAAAAAATTGTGAACAATATCCACAAATCATACCATTGATATGTACTTATTACATCACTCTTAAAATAAAAAAATGATTATAGAATCTCTTTTTTTACATTAACCTTTTCCATCTCCTCATGATTTATTATTAGCTTAAATAGGATAAACTAAAACTAAATCTATAGAAAAAAATCATCATCAAAATTACACACCCTAGCCTCAAAATTAGGAAAAATAATCAAAGTATAGTGAAGAAGGTCATTGAATTGATTTATAATCCCTGAAACACCAGAGGTCCTATTCTAGAGTGAAATAAACTCATTCCATTGTGACACCATTAACATCGAAGAATGGAACTCATCATGAAAATAACTATGAAACTTCTCACATGACATCCTTAAGTCATATTTATCATAATGAAATAAGATCATATAAATAAAACCAACCCCCTAAAAATCTAATGAGAAGTTTAATCCAATAATTCATCCTATCATCAATTAGACCAAATGAAATCTAAAGCTCCCTTTTCTCTCTATATATTTTAATAGGAGACCAACACCTTTATATTTTGATAATGTTTTATGTTGAAAAATGTGGAAATACTTCCTCCAAGAATCGTAAACATTATATTTAACACACCTTTAGTCAAATAGATAATCCAGATCCACTTCTCGCAGCTTAAATACAAAAATAAAATTTCTACAAGCCATCTATACAAAATGGTATGAAATCTTGAGAACCAGAATCTAGAATTTTCCTTTGAATATAATTTATTGAAAATGATTTTATCTTACCTAAATTATTCCTATTTAAACCTTGGTAAAATAGATCATGATATATTTACCTTAGGGAGGATTCTACTCCACAATAATCATTATATCAATCAATATGTTCAGTATGCTTAATGTCATGACATCAAATCACAAGGGGTTTTAATCGTCTGTTTCATAGAAAGTCTTTATCACTTAATATACATTCTATGTTCAACTAAAATTATCCCCCATAAACCAACACTATTCTCACGAATACCAAACTCTAAACACCTTCCCAACTCTTAAAACATATATTTTATAACACTATATCATAACTCATACCAACTAGAGCCGACATTTGATTGGTATTGAAGTTGAGTGTGACCCCTAGTTCCCTCCCCTAATTGTACTTGTGTTGATTACTATCACTAAGCATATAAAACACACATATGGGAGGAATTAAGATCGTCAAGACTGGGAACATATCAAAAATACACCAATAAACACTATATAATATAAACTGATATAATGTTATAGTGTATGTGATGCATTAGAAAAATCATGTTATCTAAATGAATTACTGAATATAAGAAACATTTATGGAATCAACTCCATTGAAATCATAAATATACAAGGCATGATCTACAAATGTCTATCTGGATCACTAAATTCATACTGCAAATATGAAATGGTATATAGAATATACGGGTGGGAATACGAGTATACTCATTAGGATCCTAACCAAAATATCCTATGAAAATATGCAAGAAGAATACTAATGATTCACAGAGTAAAAAGTGAAATAGAGTTGTTAACTAACTAGGTTAACAACAACTCATCCTCACAAAGGCCAAGTCATCCAAAATCACTCATATGTAAGGTAATATATTATCATGAAATACTTGAAAATGCTCCTTGAAACCACTTTACCTTAGACCTGGTCACCAAAAACCTCAATAAATGATTTTCCTGCAATACCATACCCTCAATATCCACATTAACATATTATAAAATGTCATGTACACATAAATACGACCATGACCACATACCCGCATCCAAAATAATACCACATCTATATAACACATCATGTAAGTAAATATAAATATAATAAAAATCAACCCAATTCCCTCCTCCTTCTATGAAAATCTCTACCATTCACCTGCAACACTATCTCAACATCATGCCCCATAACCTCAAGCCATAAATTCGTGTATTATGTATGGAATATTGAGTGGAGAAGTAAGAATAGTTATCCTTCAGTATCACCACCATCCTAAATATTAGAGAAAATACCAAGAACCCAACACATTATATGGGAATCAATCACATTACATGAATTAGGTATTGATGTATAATAAATAAAATGAAACTACAATTAGAGAGAGAGAGTGTGTGTGTATATCTAATAGTATGCATTCCCAACATAAGTTTAACTACCAAAAAATCAATTATATTTCAAATCAAATTCTACAAAACATAATTTTTTTCACCTATATCCACACAAAAATTAAATATACCACTATGCCACATCACTACTATCATAAAAAACCACTAAACCATATCACTGAAATTTCCAAAAAAAAACATCTTCATACAAGTTAATAGTCAATAATTTACAGATTATTGTATAAATTCAATTGTCTACATTATCATTTACTGAATATGTTATATTAATTATTTAACATATATTTCTTGACTTTAATATTTATATATAACACATGTACATATATTTACCACAAATCATATTTCTAACACTATAATTTTTAGACATATCATTACATAATTTTAATATATCCTAATTTCAATTAATCATTACATTTATTTGATAATATTAGAATAATTTTATTTATTATACCCCCTTTCCATTAATAATTACATTAATAACATCCATGTACCATAGTCGCAATCAATGACACAAACACTTATCAACCTCTTTATGTTACCGTATGAGCAACCACTCTATCCTATGTCAATATCCAAAATATAAATTCTACCTCTTTAATAATAACATTTATAAAGTTCAATATCATCCATTTAAAGCCATCACCATGAAAAAAACATATCACTACCCCATTATAAAACATTGTAAACAGCCATACTAAGACTACTATAAATGTATCAATAATAGAAAAAATTACATTATTAAAAAAATAATACATTATGTTTTATTAGTGCTTAAAAACTTTTTAAATAATTCATCCATAAATAATGTCACAAATTAATTTCCAAATTTTGATATTCTCTATTTTATTATCATTTTTATTTTCTTTAAAAAATTTAAAAGTTCTAAATAAAATCAATAATAGAGAAATAAATCATTTTAATATAATTACTAATGCATCTATGAAATAATATATATGAAATAATGTAGAAATCATATATTGTACAAGTGATTCACTTATTCCATTTCAATTACCTTAATTAAATTTATTACCATCATTATGTAAATTTCAACTCTTTATTAATTGAAAAAATATTTGTAATGGTTCCAAATTTAACATGTTTTAAATATAATACATATTCAAAATACCAAAACTATAATATTTCTTTATCAATAAAATTATAAGGATAAAATGTGAATGGGATTTAAAACCACTGTGACATATAGAGGAATGTTCAACAACAAATATCATATCAATCCCCATCAATAACAAGATCAAAAATAAGAAAAATCAAACCTTACAGACCTTACCATAACCATTTGAGAAGTAAGAATAAATTATTAATTAAAAATGATAGAAAAGAATATAATAGAAGAGAAAAAATAACCACCGATTGAGGTGGATTAATTTAATTGAAGAGGGAGTCCTTAGATCCACCAGTATAATTAAGAACCATAAGAATTGTGTCCAAAGGATATCATGGGATTGAATGAGGGGGATAATAAACAAGAAAAAGTGGGCGATTGAGGTTATTTTGAAAATTATATACAACCTATCCATGATGTTATTGTGGGTTCGTCCGGAATTAATGAGGTATTCCAAAGGGATATCCAATTTTTATAACCTTTAAAATGGATAGAAATACTAAAATATCATCTATAATTTCACTAAAGGATGTTTCTTTTAAAACCATTATAACATAAGGGAATCATGCACAACATTGTGCTTATATCACTACCTGAAATCCATGAACCATAATGGAATAATCCATTAGAATATACCCATTTATATACTATATCCTGTATAATAATATGGAATTGAAAATAAAAATTTTAGTATTCTTATAAATCATTTGGATTCCACTAACACATTACACACACAAAAGTTACCACATCTATTCCATGTAAAACTACCAAGGAAAAAACAATACCTAAAAGAGTTATTTAACACCTCATATGCACAGTCCATTAGAAATGAAAAAACCATACGATAGATGGACTATGGTATCCTATATGATATAAAAACAATAATAAGACCTATTTTAATCCCTAATAATCCAAACCATATCTTCTAACCTTTGAGTCTTCGTGGGGTCAAATCCAACACCTCCAACAATCCCAAAACAAAAAAGTATAGTTATCATAAAATCTACACCTCATTAAAAGGAAACTATCATGAATCCATGGGTAGTAATTTCTTCTATGTTTATGATCTTTTTCAACAATAAAGGGCCTCACAAATTTTCCTTTTCTTATAGAATTATCAACTATAATTGTTTTATAAAATTTATTTGTTAGTTTATTCACACATTCTTTTTATAATAAACATCATTTTCATAAATTGCCTAAATTTCTTCTACATAATAAAATATATTTTGAGTATCTGGATCTGAATTTCGTATCTCATAAAGTTGTTATACTCAGTATTGTTTTTATCTTAATTAGGTGAATCCCCATCAATTCATTTCCTATTTTCATATAGGAAAAGGCAATTTTTTACTGAAAATCAACTGATTTATACCAATAGGATGTAAAAAACACTTATTTCCAAAACATTATTAGTCATAGTAAATAATATATATTTTACAAAAAATAATCTAGTTAATTTATAGATAAAAATTGACCACTTGATTTTATTTTTTACAAATAACTATTATTAAGGATAACTGCATCCTGTATTATATATGGATGTGTTTTCCAAAATTAATTTTCAATTTTTCATTATTATGTCTATTGAAATCGTAAAGAATGAGTTCATTCAAGAGGATTTCTATTTTAATGATAACACCCACAACCCAAATCATAATCCATTCCATTGAATATAGTGAATTTTAAGAGACTACACCATGTAAGACATGAAATATTTACCACAACATATTAAATATTGATACACTATATTCAACATGTACATCCCACGATTTCGTTTTCGGATTTGAAAAAAATGCATCCAAGTTAACTCAAGGACAACACTTGAGCAGCATCTAGAAATGTTGGTGTCCAAACAATAGTGCCTCATAGGTAAGAGGACTAGCATGGGTGTTCTTGTAAAAGTACATGTATATAGGTATATGTGAATATGAAGGCATGATGACATATATGCAAGGGTGAGATGGTGGTTTACAGACTTTTTGGGACCATGTTGATTGGATAAGTTTTTAGGAAGTAAGAAAAGTCTATTTTTAAGAGTGTTGTATTTTGTTGTAAAAAAGGATAAATAAATCCACTTTGTAAAATATCTTATAAAATATGATGATAAATTGTTGATTTTTATTTGTAAAATATTTAAATTGGTTTGGAGATCATTAGATGTAGGCCTTATAAATGAAAGGGTAAAAGGTGTTTCCAATCATATTGTGGGTTGATTAAAAATAAAGATGTTGCTGGAAGACTGAGAAGTTACAATACTTTCCATAGTAAATTTTCGGATTCTAAAGATAATCAATCAAAGTATATATATCATGAACGATGTAGTTTCAAAGGAATTCAACGACTGTAAAACAATTTGGATGGTGTTGTAGAAATATATTTTTAAGGTTCCGTAGTTTCTCAGTGTTTGAAAAAAAACGTGGGCCTTGAAATCAACAATTTGTTTTCTGTAAAAGGAAGGATTTTTTACAATATAGTTTGTGAACAATATTACGTGGAATCTAAAGGAATAATGTATAACATTGAAGAAAAATTAGGAATGGATTTCTGCATTGAATCACTATGTATACCGTGTAGTGTGCTATGCGGACCGCATAAGAAAATTAGTTCAAAAGAGGCTCATAGTTGGCAAGAGGATTGATATTCGTGGGAGGATCATCATTTGTTGCTGATAAGCGGTGATTTTTTTTCATAAGTAATCACCTGCCTTGAGGAATTGTTTAAAATTCTATGAAGTCCGCATAACATAGTTTATGGTGAAGGCTATCCCACATCAATGTGTTGGTAAAATTGGATTAGAAATATTTTAAAATTTAGTCGACTATATAAAAGACCATAACACCATCCTCAAGAATAATTGAATTTTATAAGAAAATATCATCAATATGGGAATAATTTTGAATATGTTATAAGTGGTTCAAAAAGGAGAATTCGATGAAGGAGAAGAGTTCAGGGAGCAATGATTTTCGCAAATGAGATAGTTTGTGGGGGCAGTTCATGAAATTAGTTTTCGGGGATCTTTAACCAGCTATGGAAAAGGGACCACATTAGAATGGTGGTCTATAAGTCATTAGCCATCTACGGAATAGTGATGGTTCAAAGAAGAAGAGGTGATATATGATGCACTCATGCCATATGGTGCAACTCAAATCGAGGAGGATACAAGCAGTTCAGGAAGGAATATTGATAGTTTATAGAGGACAGAAGGAAGTTCTTAACAACTTATACGTAGGAAATTTTTTTTTTTTTGAAAGGTAAAACTTGTGAAGTTGACTAAGAAGAACCATAACATTGTATTGCATCATTTTGTGCTAGAAGTGTCACACAAAACACAAGATTATTTTAAAAGATCTATATGAGTTCATGGGAATATCCTACTCATTGTATTCCACAAAAAAGGATTGTTTTCAAGTGTATTTTATGTTATTTTATTGTTTACAAACCATACCAAGGATATAACTACTCATATAAAGTAGTGAGCCTCTTAAATTATTGAGGTCCTGTGAATGTGTGTTTGAATTATTTTCAGTAGGGAAAGAAATATTTAACAAGAGATGAGAGTTTTTTCCTTTTTAAGGAATATTAAATGAAAATTATATTAATGATTCACCCCTCCCCCTATTAGTTATACATTAATATTGATTGGGAAATTCAATACTCTCACATATAGGGTGACATGGGAGGTTTTAGGGGAGAACTGGTTCCTATCAGAACAAATAGATCTGATGAAGGAATGATGTTTCTTACATGTTACTGGTATTCGAAATGGTGAGTTTGATGTGGGACTTTAGAGTATTTTCCCATATCATTGTTAGGTATACTATGGAAAGTCACCATATTTAAAATATTTTTGATCCAATTGAGATTTTTTTGTGTCCAAATTGTAGTTGATAAGTCTATTACACAACCCCCTTGGAGAAGAAGAATCACACACTATAGATACATGTTATTCCATAGAGGACCCAATTTATGTGGATTTAAAGGATCCAATGATCTCTATTACAACATAATGCAACAATTTTGAAAACATGGGTATGCGATAGTGATGGTTCCAAACCATAGTCAATTCAATGTGACTAGAGGTTATAGGAGATCAATATAGAGATCATATGGGTGTTAATATAGGAGTTAATACAATAATATATGTCGATATCTCCAACTATAAGACTATAAGGCATTTTTTTATTGACTACATCATTGGAATAATTGAGGAATTGTTGATTTCTCCATAGTGAAGATATCCACATCATAGGATATAAAAAATAGGTAATATTATCCCATTAAATACATGACAATGTCAAATCTAGGTAGTATCAGTGTGCTTGTGGTGTCTACCAGAAATTTGAACAAACTGAGTTTTAGCTTGAATCTCATGATTTTCAATTTGAATTAAATGGTGCAAGATGACTTGAGTAATTACATGGATATTTTTTCACAATCCATGAGGAAATAAAATCCATCATAACAATCGGATTGAACAAGAACAAGGGAGAGTTGTACTATGTTGAGGAAGAGATCCACTAGGATAAATTTAGTAGATGAATTTTATAGGGTTATTAAAATTTAATATTAGTGGTTAATGTTTGAATAATGTGTTATTCCATGTATCACATTCTCACTAGAAGTTGAGATTTTATGTTCCAAGGAGAATTTCTATCACATTTTTATTTTTTAATCATCATTATGTGAAAATGAATGATTCCATAAATAGAGTTGTGATTTTATTATTGGAGAGAAATTAGTTCTCTAATTATTCCTTGTAATGATCTAAGAGTGTTAGTGAGACCACTCAAAATTTTATTGTAAAGTATAGAGATTTAGTGAATTGGGTATGTCAAAAAAATTTCATGGATTCTCCTTGGACTAGCCCACTGTAGGAGAACCAGGTAAAATACCTTGTATTACTACTACATTCACCACTCAATGAGAGGGATGATAGAGATAAATAATTGAGTTCTTCCTGGTGAGAGAATGAGAACCTTATACAAGGAACATTTTTTTTAAACATCTATACCTAGTTTCACCACCTTTGTGGGTATAATAATATATAAGGTATAACAAGTGGTATTATTGTGGAATTTATTCTTTTTCTATATTTGAATAATGGAGATAACATTCAGCCATAATGTTATCCTCTTCTTTAAAGGTTGTAATTTATAGTTGTAGAAAATACAAATGATGTATTATTTCATATCCATGTGCATGAATGTTCACACAATGGGTATTTAAAGAATCATTAATAAAATTTAAAGTATAGCCTTTATGAATTGAAATCGTCTAGAATTAGATGCAGACACAAAAACAATAACTTCCATGGGTAGTGATTTTCTAATAACATTATCACAAATAATATCTCCTATAAAAACACCCATGTTACATGGGAAATGATTTAGATTATTTATAAAAGATACTTTCATTTTCAAAGGAAAATTTTTAGATTATATGGATAAAATATGATTATTTTAGAATGAATTAAAATGAGATGGTTCATGCCTTTTTGGTTTATCTAAATGTGTTTGTTGAAGATATTATATTCCTCAATTAATATCTCAAAGATGAAAAGACCATGAAGTAGATCATCAGATAACTCTCTCCTTTTCAAAATAAAAATATTTCATTTCGTGATGGAAAATATATGAATGATATTTCCCTCTATAGTTCTCATATATGAGATGTGAAATGATGATTATGAGTCTTGAATAACGTAATGTACTAAAAAGGTATAAATAAATTATTTATATTAAAAATAAATCAAGTAGAATCTATATATGTATATCATTTTTGAGGCTATGTCATTTCATTCCTTTAATCATTGGAAAGTGAAGGTTTAATGGAATGATTACTCATTATTTATCCAAATGTGTGAAGGTGATTCATTCTATAACTAAATGTACAAAAAAATTGATGATTTTAATTATGAATTACAAAATATGAAGAAGATAAAAGGGGAAGTTTGAATGAATTTTCAAAAGAGGTCCTTCAGAATAATTAATTTTATTTCTTAATAAAATGATAGATATCGATAAATTGAATTATATTAATTTCAATATTAAAAGTATGTATGTGTGAGGATAAATATTGAAAATAATTTAATATATGACTACAGTGATTATTTTAATGAAGGAAATGTAGGAAGGTTTAATTTATATATAGATCCTTCTAGATCCCTTAAATAACATGATGTTTAGAGAGGAAATAGTTAAGGACAATGAAGTTGTCCATGATCCAAATACATACTAAAACAAAAAATAAAGGAAATTCATAACAAAAAAATCAATGTTTATGAACACGCACTGATCATTGATGGGTGGGACAGATCTATTAATGAATCCATTAATATAATTGAGGAGATTCTAGAAGAACTAATGAATTTGGGTCATAGGTGTGAATATTAAGAAAGATTATTGACACTAGATTTTATAAAAGTGAATTCAAAGGCATCAACATCATGTTTTCCAATTGAAATGTTTTCGAATAACTTATAACAATTACATAGGGCTAGTAGTTCAAAGATAAAAACAAATTTTTTATGAAGAATACTGAAGATAATAAGGGATATGTAGTTATTTCAAAACCACAAGCACCAATTCCGTGAAATAATAAAGGACTTGAAGTCATTGTAGTGGAAAAAAATAATACAGAAAATAATATTTTTAATGAATCATGAATTTGATATTTTTTCTATTGAAACATAGAAGATACATACTATGTGTTCTCTATTGCAAGGAGAACCTTTGAGGAGAAACACTAATAAAAAAGGAAAGAAAAATATATAATCATTCTTTTTTGTTTTAAGGAATATTATTTTTTAAGGCTTCAAGAATAAAAGAATAAATTGTTGATCAAGGATTCTATAAATTTCATCAAGAGTGGCTCAACGTGGATGAAATAAATATTTATAACCTTCATCAAAACTAGATTAAAATCAAAATATATATTTCGTTTCTTGTGAAAAATAATACTTTATGGATCTATCTGTATAGAATACACACTCATTACAAACATGGGTGATGATAGGGAGTTCAAAATGATAATGTTTCTATAATTTCCATGAAGGAAATAGAAATTTTGAGCACAAGTATATTTGAATGTGGATTATAATCACATATTACTGAAAATAAATACTTCATTGTGAATTTTAACACAAATAAGATGGTGTGGTTTATTTCATGAATGATGAGGGTTTTATTGTTGTTTTTTCTATAAAATCCAAAATTGGAAGAAATTTTTTATGGTTGATTTAAATTCATTTGGTTAATTGGATAATTCATAATCTTCTCATTCTATGCCAGTTATTTGACCATAGACATGATGTAGAGATTACTAAAAAGGTATGTACTATGAAATCCAATGATGGTTCACTAATTCTATAGGGAAGAAAAACCAGGGGAAATTTATACCATATTATAGAGTAAAATTTCTACACAATATCAAAACAAGAAGAGAATTGGATATGAAATATGTGGATTTTCCATTTGAGAAAAAAATATTTGGATAGGTTAGTAAAGAGGAATGGATCATTTAATATTTACCATCTCATGTATGATCACACTCACAAATGTGACTCATCTTAAAATTCTAAGATTATCCAGATGTATTGAAATCCAAAAAGATGAATGAATCAAGGTTTTTTAACCTTGTTCACATAGATTTTTGTGAGCTAATCTCACCGAAAGAAATATATGGAAATTGATTTTATGCACTGTTTGATTTTGAAATTAGAAAAAATGAAAATTTTCATGCTTATTAAACAATATGATGGTGTTTATAGACGTATAACTCTGTATTATATGATAGATGAAATGATGGATGGTATAAAAATTCAAAAAATCTAAAAAGACAATGGAGTTTAATTAAAAAATCATAAAATTAATGAATATCTATTGAAAGATGGAATTCAACAATAGGATTTGGTTATAACAAAACAATATCAAAATGGGTTTTTGAAAAAAAAGAAACCACAGAATGAACACAATAGCCTGAAAATTATTAATTTAAAAGACACTTTCTTAATGAAACATGAAAGAATATATTCTTAAAGTGGTGTATATCTCTAATATAGATTTTATATATGAAAATAAATGGATAAATCCATATGAAATATTATATTTGTTGAATCATTAACTAAAGATCTTACAAGAATTTGGAACTGAATATTTTCTCCTCCAAATACATAAGAGAAAAAATTGTAATATTGGGGTTATAGAGGAATATTTCATGGATACACATCAAAGAGTAAATATTACATCCTTACAAAAAGTGACATGAAATTATGTTTGAGAGAAATCATGTTTTGGTGGTTGAATATGGGAAAATGATATTTGCATATAATAATATTTCACATTGAAACAAACCAATTTATAAACATGAAAATGATGAAGAATACAAAGTTTTATGTGGAGTTACAAAGAATTGGTAAAAATCTAATGAATACACAGATCATTATTAATGTCTACCAATTACAATAGGATCATAAAGAAAAATGAACATGGGAAGATCATTAAAATAAATTATTAGAGAATAGAAAATCATATTTCAAAACATAATAAAGAAGGCCCAACGTTAGTTATCCTTTTAATCATTATTGGTACCAAATATCTTAAATATTCTGTAAATAATTAATCTTCGTTCCATGATATGAATGAAGATATTGAATAAATAGAGAAAAATGACACATGGGATGTTTTTTCAAGGACAAATAAATATAATGTAGTTCAAACCAAATATATGTTCATGAATAAAAATAATGAAGATAGAAAATTGATTTGGAATAATGTATGACTTGTGTGAAAGGGATATTCTCAAATGAGAGGTGTTATTATGGATGAGAAATTTTTTCCTAGAGTTTAACATGAAAATATTCGATTATTCTTATATATGAAGATTTAAAAGGGTTTAAAATTATATCAAATATATGTCAAATCATATTTCATAAATACTTCCTTTAAAGAGGAATGTTATATTAATTATCCAAATGGGTATATCATTGATGAAGATCAAGGAAATGTGTGTCGTTAGAAAAAGTTTTTTCATAGACTCAAACTACCATCAACATCATTGTATTCCAGATTCAACCAATCAATAATGATGATTTATTTCTATAGATTAAGAGTTTTTAATAACCACTATATGAATAATGTTATTAAACATCAATTGATGACACTTATCTATATTGAAAAATTTAGAGACTTTTATGTAAATCAATATACATAGTTTTCAAAATTCTATATGTTATAATTATAGGTGCCTCTAATTGGTAAAATGAAAATTTTCTTATGCTTCAAATTAATTCAAGTATAGGTATAGATATTTATTTTAAAAAACTGAATATGATTTGGGGGTTTTAAAAAGATTATAGATGGAGGATTTGAGTCCCATGGAATCTATAGTGGATACATGAAAAAAATTATCAAAATATGAGTATGGAAACAAGGTTAATATGACCATGTATCTAAAAATAATTTCAAGTTTACTCTACCCTGATACCACTAAACTGTATATTTTATTTTCTACTTGTCAAAATTCATGTATTTAGAGTAATCCCAACGAAATTTATGTGAAATATTAGAAAATAATACTTTGATATATATATATATATATAATGATAATATATTTGTTTTTTATCACAATGATTGTCTCGTTCTTGTTCATTCGGCCACAAAACACCCAACGGCTACATATCAGATTATTGATGGACCTGCATTCCAAAGGCATGCATTCACCGGATGGTCTGACCAGTGACTCTTAAGAACTCACAATGGTCGAGAGGATGGGAAGTTGGGCTCATCGCACCCTTTTTGGGGGGAAATTATTGCATGTTCCGGGACTCTCTTATAGATTTAAGACGTATTCATATGTTCACGAATCGTTGGTTTATACCCAAACATAGTATCCACGGATTCAACCCTGGTGGGAAATGGTCAACTAGACCCAGGGGTTCGGAATAATTTATGACTGAGGTTTACCATCCCTCGTTGGATTAATGACCCAAAAGGGTTGGAACTCGATCGAGGCAGCACTAGGAGTGGCGTGGAGAACCGATGTGGAGATGATCAGATCGACTGGCTGTTGGGATTGAACCTCGTGGAGGCTTCCTACATACCCTGTCTAGGAGGCAGGGATCAAATTCCACGTAGTTCGCTTGGGCTTGGGGAATACGCTCTAAGGCAACCCAGAATAATGGATTGGGGATTACACTCTGAGGAGGACCATATGAGAATGTCATGTTCGATGTTTACTCTAAGCCCACCTGAGTCATGCTCGGTGTGAGAAACAAGTGGCAGTAGGGACGAGAGGATGACATCGAGAAAGGTGCGTCCGTGAGAAGATGAATTGGGCTTACGCATGAAGGTGGCCCATGGTGATGAATTGGGGCTTACACTCTGAGGAGGCCCAGAAGGTGATGAATTGGGGCTTACACTCTGAGGAGGCCTAGAAGGTCGGGGCTTACTCCAAGATGGACGCCCACAAGGTCGGGGCTTACTCCAAGATGGACGCCCGCAATGACATATCCCAGAGGGAGAGGGAAAGGGGGGTTGTCCTATCCTCGTCACCTCTCTTATTCCCCGGGGAGATACCCGGGGAAGTACCAAGGTGCATAGGGACGGCTACCTTCGGACGGATATGCCTCCCCCTCTATGGGGAGGGGAGAAGTGCCTGATCGTCGAAGCGTGCGGTCCCCCATCCTAGCGTGTAGAGGTAGGAAGGGAGCTCTCAGGCTAGAACCCTGCATTACCATGGGAATGCGAACTCAAAACGTCCCGCTGATGTGCCTGAAAGTTACACCATGCGGATCTACTGGCTCTGGTGGAGGCCTTGGCTCGGGGCCGATGAATAAGCCAATGAGGGAGTCGCAGAGGACCTGGCTGGATCGAAAGGATTTTTCCTAGATCTGGAAATGAGAACACTGAAGTATTTGGGTAGCCACCAAGGGATATGGGTGGTGGTTCCCTTCGCGTGGGGAAGTGCCACACGGCTGGGGAAGCTGTCCGCGAACTAGGGTGGTCCGCAGACTGATTGGAATCCCGTGAACCAGGTGGTTGGCGGCTTCAGGTTCAATTTTCAAACCAGGGGGTTGGCGGAGGGTTCCACGCGAGCAGCAGTGGCCAAGGGCAGTGCCGATCGGGGGCTCGTCGGTCGGGGCTTTGTCTGCGGAGGAGAGTGCTACGCGGTACGACAGATGGGAAAAGAGGCATAAACTCCCTGGTCCACGGGAAAGTCATCCGCGGAGGGGGTATGGTTCATGGTTCTCATTTTTATTTTTTAGGTTCGTGGTTCACCAAATTATTATTCATTTTCCAATTCATTTTTAATTTATATACCTGCTGTGGTTCGCGGGTGGGAATTTCGCTGTTTTTGAAATCTGAAGCCTTCCTTCAATCGATCTTCTTCTTCCAAATCCGATCTGAGCCTCGATCCTCTATCCTTCCTCCTTTCTTCTTTCCCCCTTTCTCTCCTTTTATAGAGTGGGGAACGGAATGTCTCTGTGGCCATGTGGCACCCTTTGCAGTGGCCCATAACCAAATACCTGGTTCACAGCTGACTTGGTCAATCTGCGATTCGCAGTGGGTATCGATCGCTCCCCTCTTTCATGAGGTGATCTCAGGTAGTGATTTGTGGCTGTAGAGGGTTCCACCTCCATTCCGCGAATAACAGTGGGTGCGGCTTGAGCCGATCGACGCGGTCCGCGATTGGGGCGGTTCGCGACGGTGAACTGGACTGGCGCCCATCCTGCCTCACAACTGCAGAGGCCCTCCGCCTCCATTTCACCAATGACAATGGTTCATGGAGGGGGGTTCCTCCCGGTTCCTGGTTGCAATGCGGTACTTTCATGGACCAGTTCACGGAGGGGGTGGCTCATGGTGCCTGGCCACGTTGTGCTTCTGTGGACCGGTTTGCGAACCGGTCCTTTTGTGTCTCCACTTTGATTATTGTATGCCAATTCTTTGGGGGATTTGGGTAAAATTTCCTTTGCGGATTTTTCAGGACCCCACAAATGCCCCCCATCGGGATGGGGTCCGATCAGAACGAAGAGAAGGCCATTTCGATGAAAAGAGGTCCTGAAACTGAAATGGTTCGCGGTAGAAAGGTGGAACCGATGGGGGGCCAAGCCTATAAATACAGGGAGCCCTCACTTTGTCCTTTATCGAATTACTTACAAAACAAGAGCTCTTTCGCCTCCGGATGTTTTCTAATTTGCGAGGTGCCTTGTCCGCGAACCGATTGCAACTTCCGCAAAACCCTTCTTCTTTCGCGGTCGCCTTCACATGCGAGCTGACTTCCCAACCGCGAACCATTACTCTTAATTAATTAAAAATTAAGTGATGAAGGGTTGCGGAGGAACTCGCTTCAGGGACTAAATATCTCTTGAACTATAAAAGTATTTGAGCCATCCGAATAAACATGGGACTGAATTTCTGCAGAGCAACTTGGTTCGTGGATTCCTGGCCAATGCTCCGCGGGCCAGGGCTTCACGAAATGATTTTGCGTAGGGATGGTTCGCGGAATAATGTCATCACAAACCATCCTCCAAGGCCTCCTTGTGGATTTTGATTATGAAGGCTCCTTATCCATTCATCTCGGTTATTCTTGTCCATATTTATTTATTCTGGACTGAGTTCTCTCATTTGTGAAGGGATAAAATAATGGACCCCCCTCGTTCTGTGTCGAGGCCCGCTGTAGAGCCCCTCTCAACCGGCTCATAAAGACATTCAGCTATGATCTACAGAGCGGAGGGAATCAAAGAAGACCCTAGTCGGTCCATCACTCCTGATGATGGTGCATTGAAGAACCTTCTCTCTCTGGAGCTTTTGAGTTATCCATTATCCAATTGACTCCCGCTTTACGGCTTCGGTCTTCAGGACGACATCCCTATCCCCCCTACTTTCGCAAGTCTCCCTTCTCCTTTCCTCAAAGTGCCTTCAAAATGCATTCAGGAAAACATTAACCAATCCGGGGAGATAGTCTCTAATTTTGGTCTGAATGACACATCTATTCTAAGGGGCTCTGTCTGGACCCAAAGCGATTAGTGCACTCAAGTCTTTTCTCAAAAATATACCCTTAAGGACTACCCTTCCATTATTAATCTTCCTCGAAGGGATCCTGATGAGGGGTGGGTTCCCAAGTGGGATCTTCGGTCCAGCGTGCTCTTCTCAAATGATTAGGCTTGGGATTTCTGGGTCTATCACTACTGTCGGGAGTCTCCCGATTCTCTGGAATCTATCAACCTACACTCCGCAGTGTGGGATTCCCAATTTGCGGTTTACCCGCCATCTTCGATCATGCCCGACCTGTTCAGCCACTGGTGTTCAAGTACCAATACTTTCCACCTTGCCCATGATGAAGTCGACATCAATATGTGGGACATCTACCAGATAGGAGGACTGCCGATTGCTGGCGAGATGTATGATGAATTTATGCCCACTCCTGATGCATGGGACGCCGTTGAACAGGTGCCTTTATTGGCGAATGTGCTGCTGACCATAGCCGAGAAGTCACTGGTTCAGGCCTTGTGTGCCCGCTCGATTATTCCTTACGGCACATGGACATGGTTATTTCTAAACACCACTGGTCCTACGACGAAGAATAAGCATCCTAAGACTCATCCCTCCCAACATTCACGAATCATTCAGGGTTCTTACTAGGCAGTTCTTGAAGTAGGTGACTACCTTTCATGGGGTTATGAGGCGCGCCCTGGTGTGTCCCCTATGCTCCGGTTGGCCGGTCTGTTTGCTATGTTTTTGAGCGGATGTGTATTTCCATCCCGGGATGTTAACCCAGGTGTCCGGGCATGCACTTTAATGATGGTGGTCGAGTTATCACAGGACCGCTTGGTGAATTTAGACGTGCCCACTTTGGCCCGTATCTACGACCTACTAAACCACATGCTGGTGGACGGGTCACCCTACCATCTAAGCGGGCCATTTCATTTTTTGTACGGCTGGGTGGCGGATCACTATCGCTGTTATGAATATCGTCACAACATGACTATCCTTCTTCTTGCCTTTCGGCCTACCCTACTTGATATAGATGGATTTTTCTTAAAGTCTCTCAACTCTGGTGAAGTCCTCGAGCTCCTGAGCGACTTCTCCTAGTTCATCTTCACTCCCTACCCCACCCCTTCTGGCATATTAATCGACAACTGCCGGGGGAGCCTAGAGGAGCGCTCTTTCATGGTCTCCCTACGGGACGGGTTTCTGTCTGCACGGATTGACGACATTTCTTTGTGCGAGATGTATAACCCGTGTCCCTTTTCATTCCAGTTCGGGTGCATGCATGTCCAAGCTTACCTTCCCCCTCCTCGGGCCCAAGGACTGCATCTAGCCATACTTCATCAGTGGTGGCTGATGCTAACACGGGAGGGATCTGACGCAAGCATTCCCCTACTTGATATGGGTGCGGCTGCTGACCATTCCCTAGAATATGCAAAGACATGGGTAAAATAATATCGAGATGGGATCCTAGGGAAGGCTGTCCGGCAGACTCCCAAATCGGGAGGTATGGTGGATGTTGCATCCACTAAACCCTCTTCATCAGTTTCAAGGGAGGACCGACTAATGGCTTGTCAATCAAAGCAATTCAGAGAAGATTCCTCTCCCAACCCTGCGGTGGATGCAGTTCGGGAAAGTTCATCCTTCTTGTGCGTGGATGAGGACGACCCTGTGGTGTTGGGTCCCAGTGAGGCCATCCCGGAGGTTCCGCCAATCGATATCGGGCTTAGAAACTTGGTCCCCATGCCTGTACTAAGGTTAGGAGCCCCAGACATTCCAGCTTCAGAGCCAAATCTTAGTGAGAAAATGTCTGCGCAGGCTGCCAAGCCAGACTTTATTCTCATGTCGTCCAGCGAGGATACCGAAGATCCTCGCATCATGGCTGACCACAGGGCAGTGCGCAAGTGGGCCTGGTCCCAAATCTGTGAAATCATCACCAAAACCCCCTTTGCCGGAATGGAAACGAAAAACAAAGATCTTCGTCAGCTCTTCCTGGGTTTGGGGTCGGGTGGCATTGACTATTGGCAGATCCATTCTCTTTCTTTTCAAGTTGTCATGGCCCGCGAGAGAGCTCTCACTAATGAATGTAAGCTTGCTCACTTAGAGACTACTCATTGTGGGGCCCGAACCTTGAAGGAAACCACAAAAAATCTCCATCAAATGATAGCACATGAGGCGATCTCTCATGATCTGGCGGCCATCCTGTCCTCTGAGTTGCATGAATGTGAAGAACTGGCTGCGATGCTGAGGGATCAGTTATAGGCTATGACTGGTCATCTTGAAGCAACCAGAAAAGGGATCAATGATCTCCAAACTGCAGTGGAGCGTATCCGTCCAGTGGTTGAGGCTGAGAACAGTGAGAAGGTAGTGTTGGAACAATCCTGCAACAACCTTCGCCGCATAGTCGCTGATCTGGTGGGGAGAGCAAGTCAAGCTGCTTTATAACTATCAGAGCTACTTTTGTATCTCCGGTTTTACCTACCCCTCTGTCTCCCTTTATTTTTTTGTATCAAGGAGAGACCCCATCTTGTGGATGTCCTCTTTTTTTCTCTTCTGAATGAAATATAGTCTCCATTAATCACTCGTTGCTGTGGAATTTTATTTTTACTTAGAACAACTGTTGAGAAAATTACAATTTACTGATTTAGAACTAATCATTACTCAAGAAAAACAAGCTCCAATTTTTGTCTGGACCATGAGATCCAGCGAATGTAGTCTGACTATTGCTAGGGTTTTATAGGAAAACCCTACAAACTTTTTGTCTTTTTCTCCTTTTAATGCCCTGATTTTTCCTAGGCCCATTTAGTATGGACCCAGCAGGTATTACCCAGCTTTTTCATTGGTAGCCCTTTTCGGGTTTTCGACCTAACAAGCTTTGTGCCTCTTTCTTCTATGAGCGGTTTAAAGTCTCGTTGAGAAGACTGTCATTACTGATGTTTTAGGTCAAACATCTTTGACCAAATATGGTGGGCCGAGGGCCCCAAGGGGGTTCAACTGATTAAAAGATTTCTTAACAACCTTCCGATGCACGTGGGGTGAAACATGTTTGAATTTGAGCAGCATGCAAGGCATGTCTCAAGGAATGGGAGTCGTGTCGGCGTACAGAAGCAGGAAGAGCATTGCCTAAGGAAAACATGCCTTTGGAAGACGGGCCAGGGGAAATAAATATGCAGAGCCGCTGAGGGAATGGTATGCATAGTCATACAAAGGAATCCTTAAGTCAAAGACATATCCATTTCTGATGGCCATGGGACTTCATGGATGTCCGGCTTATGGAAACCACGATGGGTGGTGTGGGAAGAAATCAAAACCACCTGGGGTGGCTCAGAAGGGGAGTGTGACATCTGAAAGGGTTTTGGGAATTTATGTACTAATCAGAAGCATGGTCTGGAGAGCACCTACCTATGCATTTAATTAGCGTAAGGGATGGTTGAGGCTTGAAGCAGTTTAATGTCATGCAGCTGGGACATTATCTGAAATGGAGATACTTCTCCTGGTTCATGGTAATCTCGTCAAAAACGTTCCGCCAAATTAAGGTAGGATTGTGGAGGAGGTTGGTAATCTGTAGCTTAGAGGGTTTCTGAATCCCGGGATAGAAATGGGGGCTCAGAGGCCAAAGGTGTACGGAGTGAAGCATTGCCTAAGGAAAACTTGCCTTTGGTATACGGGACATGGGCGATCAATATGTATATCTGCTGAGGTAATGGTATGCATAGTCATACAAAGATGTACTTAAGTCAAAGACTACCCACTTCTGATAGCCGAGAAACTTCAGGGAATTTTGAGATTTAGAACCACCATGGGTGGCTTATGAGAGTTCGGTTTTTTCTGAGTACAGAGTATGGTTTATGATGAGAGGGTGCCAGAATACAGGGGAAATATCTAGACTAAACATCCTGATAATAGGTGAATTAATCCTTTCTCACGCTAGTGTGAGGTGGTGGTTCATCCAGGTCTGACCCGTGCACTTGCAAGATAAAGAAAAGCCTCTGTTTCTTACTGAACCCCTGATGGGTTCGACCGTGCAGTTTAACATCATGCGGTAAGGACCGAAGGAATTATTTAAATACTTTAGTACAGTTTAACATCATGCATCGAGGACTGGGGCATTTTTTAATGGTATCTATGATGTTTTACGTCATGCATCGAGGACGGCTTCTGTGCAGTTTAACGTCATGCTGTTAAGACAGGGATACCTTTAAAGGTTGCCGTGAATATTAAAGTCATGCGACGAGGATGAGGGGATTTATTGCGAAGGTTGATCTTCATCGGAATATAACTGGGTTTGAATACCTCTACATGCCCCAGATGTGGAAGGGGGGTTGACGGTGTAAATCTTGGTTCCATGGCTTCTTGGATCAGGAAAGGTGATATGGGGGCTCTGAGGCCAGTAAGCGTATGGAGCTAGGAAGAGTGTCGCCTGAGGAAATTTTTCCATTGATGGACAAGCCAGGGGCTATCATTTTGCAGAGCCACTGCGGGCAGGGTATGCATAGTCGTACAAAGGTGTCCACGGGTTGATGACTTTCCACCTATGATGGCCATGAATGATTATGGGGATCCGCAATTATCCGGGCCACGAAGTCTGTCATTTGGTAGGGGAATTCCAGGACATGTCAGGGATATCCGTCCCTAGTTTCTTGTTGGGTTTCAAAGATCCACCTTCGCTAATTTATCTTGCTCATGAGGGTGTTCCTTTGCTCCACGTATTTTAACATCATGAGGGGAGGACGAAGTACTCCTAGTTTATCGGTCATAGGGCTCAGACCATTGGGTGACTATTGCTGCAGTCACTCGAAGGGTAATTGGGTCATGATGTCCTGATATAATTAGAACAAGGCGGGGGATGAAGGTCGTAAACTGCATCTTTGAGCTCTCTCGAATCAGGAGGCGTGGTGTGGGGGCTCTGAGGCCGGTAGGCGTACAGAGCTAGAAAGAGTGCCGCCCGAGGAAATCTTGCCTTTGATGGACGAGCCATGGGCTATCATTATGCAGATCCACTGAGGGCATGGTATGAATAGTCGTACAAAGGTTTCCCTAGGTCGATAACTTTCTACTTCTGATGGCCATGAATGGTTATGAAGTTTCGTGATTGCTCCCTGTGCAGAGTTTGACATGTGGGTATAATGGTGTCCGGGTATACAGAAAACATCTTCACCGCAATTGTCCGTTGAGTCAAAGTAGCCTAGTCCTAGCTTGATGTTTTTTGATGAAGGTCTCTATGTGAACCGCTGACAAACACATAGGCTAGCCAGATAAGGATACCCTGGAAGCATCTGGATGTGAAAAGGGGAATGAACTTGTAAACCACTTCGCCATAAAGTCCTGGGTCAAGAGGTATGGTATGGGGGATCTGAGGCCGGTAAGCGTATTGAGCTAGGAGAAGTGTCGCCTGTGGAAATATTGCCTTTGGTAGATGGGCCAGGGGATATCAATATATAGAGCCACTGAGGGCATGGTATGCATAGTCATGAAAAGGTGTCCACAGGTCGATAAATTTCCACCTCCGATGGCCATGAGTGGTTATGAAGATCCATAATTATCCAGGCTGTGGAGTCTGATGTATGGAAAGCATGTATCCATATGTGCAAGGAGTATCTCCATCTCGTACTACCATGTGTCTTAGGTGGGTCGTGATGTAGTCTGTGCAGTTTAATGTCATGCGGTAAGGACAATCCCCATGAAGTTTAACGTCATGCAGTAAGGATGAAAGTGACCCAACGTGAAAGAAAAAGGGGTCTGCGCAGTTTAACGTCGTGCGGTGGGGACAACTTTCGCGCAGTTTAACGTCCTTCGGTAAGGAAAACTTCTGTCTAGTTTAACGTCATGCGGTAAGGATGAAGATATACACCCCGTGCAGATCTGGTCCGTACACGTGGGAAGGGGCATTTTTAACATCATTGTCTGTGCAGTTTAACGTCATGCGGTAAGGGAAAGAAGTACACCCCATGTAGGTCTGGTCCATACATAAGGGAAATGAGGAATTCTTAATTTTGAAGTGTTGGGCCAAGATCGGGGATCCTGGCCTCGCTACGTATCCTGTGAGGGAAGGAATCAAGCTGTACATAGTTATCTGGAATGAGTACAACCCGCTTAGGTCTGGCCCATATGTGGGGGAAGGGGAATTCTTAATTCTTGTTATCTGTGCAGTTTAGTGTCATGTGGTAAGGACAAACTCCATGCAGTTTAACGTCATGTGGTGAGGATGTGAATACACCCCGTGCAATTCTGGTCCATACACGTGGGAAAGGGAACTTCTGTTTTTCTTTTTGATGTTGTTGGGCCAGTGTGTGAAATTCTGGTTTCGCTACGTATTCCGCGAGGGCAGAAATCAAGCCTTACGTAGTTCTCTGAAAGATGATACACCATGAGTAGGTCTGGTCCGTGCATAGGGGAAGAGGGAAATTTTTTTGAGGTGGCTGGGCCATGATAGGGAATCCCGATGTCGCTACGTATCCTGAAAGGGCAGGAATCAAGCAGTACGTAGTTCTATGAGGGACGATACATCATGTGTAGGTCTGGTCCGTACACATGGGAAGAGGGAATTTTTTTTGAGGTTGTCGGGCCAGGATAGGGAATCCCGGCGTCGGTACGTATCCCGCAAGGGCAGGAATCAAGCCGTACAAAGTTCTATGATAGCCGTGCAGTTTAACATCATGTGGCAAGGACGGGGTGGAATTTTTGAAAGTTGCTATGCAGTTTAATATCTAGCAGTGAAGAAGGGGGCCGTACAATTTAACGTCTTGTGATTAAGACGAGGTGCTTGGCAGTTTTAGTGTCATACAGCTCGGATGATGTGTACATCTCTTTTTTTTTCTTCATCAGTGCAGTTTATCGTCATGCGGTAAGGACAAACTCCATGCAGTTTAACGTCATGTAGTGAGGAAATGAATACTTCTTGGTCTCTATGAAAAATACTTCTTCAGTAATCTCGCATTGGTAGGAGATGTAGTGAATTTCCCGTCCATGGTGATTAGGGCGTATTCTCTATTGGAGTAGACCTTGTGCACAACATATGGTCACACCCACTTGGGCTTCAGCTTTGGAGGCTTCTTCCCGGGTATCATTGGGTCCCGGAGAACCAACCCTAATTCTCCTTCCAAGAAAGACTGGAGGCGGACCTTTTTTTTGAAGGCCCGTGCGATCCGGTTCTGATATACCTCCAGGTGGTGTAGAGTGTGCAATCGCTTCTCTTCTAGCTGTTCCAATTCACCTAACCGCTTTTCTGACTTCTCATCAGTGGATAACCGATCATAGATGGAAACACAGAGTGATGGAAGTTGGATTTCAATGGGTAGGACCGCCTCTGTGCCGTACACCAATGAGTACGGGGTAGATCGAGTAGTGGTGCAGATTGTGGTTCGATAAGCCCACATAGCATGGAGGAGTTTATCCGGCCATGAATTCTTGTCTTTTTCCACCATTTTCTGTAAGTTGTTGGGAAGGGTCTTGTTGAAAGTGTAACGACCCAAAATTTCATTAATGGAAAATCCCTCTTGATCCAGTTAAATGTTTCTTTATGAAAAATGTTTTTATAAGATATCAACTTTTTTTTAGTTTTACATTAATATTTGTGACCGTTACTTTTATAGTCGTTGAACAGTGATCATCTGGGTAGTTTAAATATAAGGCTTTAACGAACCAATTTTCTACTCAGACAAAGGAAGCGATGGCTTCATCTAGTAAAATTGCCCCTTACAAAGCCCATTTGTCGGAGCTCGGAAAAGAGGTGGTGTCTTTGGGCATTGCCCTTGACCAAGCCCAAGCTGAGCTTCATCAAGTCAAGCTCGAACGTGATCGTCTACGGGAAAAATGGAAGTTGATAGAGATTACCACTCGAGCGATGTTATCCGAGCAGCCCCAAGAGTGTGTCACCATCGCGCACCTTACCCTTAGGTCTTATGCGGCTATTTTAAGGGGTTATGTAACAAATAAGTAGCACCATGTTCATGTACATTATTTTTTTGTATATAATAATGAATATAATTTCTACTCATTTTTGATACTTTGTATTTAGTTTTTAAAGTACAAATGGTGTTTTTAGTTATTATTTAATTAAGAATTATATTTTATTAAATTAAAGGATTTTTGAATTAAATAATATTTTAATAAAATATTATTATTAATATTAAATTAATTTTTATTAAATATAAATGATCTTATAATTTTATGAATGCAATTAAAATTTTTATTAAGGTTTGAAAGCCATTTCTGTCAAAACCCGTGAATTTTTTTTATAAATGTCGGTTTTTATTTTAAAAGTGAAAATTCACATATTTAGAAAATTATTTAGATAAAATAAATATTATTTTTGGAATCAGGACGTCGAAATTATCCAACGGTGAATTCTTCATAATTTTCTGAGACAGTCAAATTTTTGGGTAAAAATTAAATACCATTTAAATATATAATGTGTTTTATGACATGATAATGACCCAATGGTGATGTAATAAAATACCATAATCCTTATGTTCGGCCAATATGTGTTTTATCATTAAAATAATGAGGTTTTGGGTTTGTTTGACTCACTTTTCAAAGCATTAATGGAGCCCTCAAGACTTATTCAACACTTTGCCTTTTTAAATTAATTTCCATGGGAGTGTGACTCACCTCCACATAAGCAACCCTATTTTTTTTAATAAGTTCGGACCTTGGACTTGTAAAATATTGTTTTCCTCTTTCCTTTTCCATAAACCATGGGCAAATACCATGGGATGGTTTGTGGTTTGGATTATTTTAATATAAGGGGTCCCAAACCTAAATAATAAAGAATTCTCTCACCTTTCCTATATAAACCCACCCAAGCTCCCACCTCCTCCTCACTCAAAGCCCTTGAAGTTCGTCCAAACTCTGCCCTACTCTCTCTAGAATCCTCCCAAGGTTCCCCAAGCTCCCAAGAGGCCTCTCACAAGCCTCTCTCTAGCCTTTGGAAGCACACTTCCATGTAAGGGTTTTTTCTTCCTTTCTCATTTTTGTCAATTTTCTTTAAGTTGTATTGCCCTTTTAATTTCATTTATGAATGTTGGGGTATGGTTTCGCACCTATCCCATACTTTCCTCTTATTGTTTGAATGATGGGAGACCCCTTTCTCTCTCATTAAATGCCTCCCATGTACACCCGTTACTATGCCGAAATTCCGAAAGGAACCTTTTTCTCCTCTTTTATATTCAAGCAATACTTTTGTATCATGAATCTAAATTCCCTTTCAATTGTTGGGACATGTATCTATATGACCTTTTTACTGTCCATTACATGTAAATATGATGAGGAACCCCTTTCTCTCTCATCAGCCTTTTTTATGAATTCTTATGTCACGCCGTTACGCTGCCGAAATCACACCGATTTTCTAAGCCAATATCATTGTGTAGTGAATACCATGCCCATTTCTCCATCAAGGGTATTCACCTTTATGAACATTTACTTATTGATTGTAAAGTTTCATGTATGAATTCCACATTCCTTTATCGTGGAATAAATGATTATGTTTTATGAATCCATGTTTTATGATCCATGTGGCACACTTATGCATGAAATGAAATGTTTAAGAAGGGTGCGCCCTGATAGCGCTCCAATGCATTGGGTAAAGTATAGTATCATGATACGTCATGTGCAATGAGTGTTGACTAATGCTAATTCAAGTGCAACGAGGGTTTACTCGTGCTTCAAGTGCAATGAGGGTTTACTCATGCTCCATGTGCAATGAGCCTTGGCTCATGCTAATTCAATGTTAAGTGTTGTTGCCACATTTCCATGTTATGATTATCATGCTTTATCATGCCTTTATGTTCATGTCTCTCTTATGATCTATTGATATGCCTATTGCCTAGCATGTATTGTACTCCTCATGTTATTCATTGTGTACTCCCTTACTGGGCTTTATAGCTCACCCTTTTCTTATGCATGTCCTCAGGTTATCCCATGCAATGCTAAGTACGAAGGAATGTAGTGGTCATGTAAAGGAAGTTTTCAATAAAGATGTTGTATTTCAAGTTTAAAGTTTTTATGTAATGATCCTAATCCCCAAAGACACTAAACCTCTCGATCTTCTTTGTTGTATCAAGTGATGTTTTATGTAATAAAGCATGTTTAAGTTGTAATAAAAAGCAGGGTTGTCATAGTTGGTATCAGAGGATAGGTTTAGTTATTTTTGGGATTAGGAAACCCTAGTAGAGCCTTAGATACAAGACTAAGCATAACAAAAAAAAATCCCTAAGTTTTGGTAAATACTAAGTAAGTGGTTTATCAAACAAATACATCCCTGTCTGGATACAAGCAGGTAGTGGTGGCTCTGGCACAGATGTATCCTAGGGGTAAAACCCGAAAACACCGCTTTGAGCTAGACTCGAACGGGAACTGGTGCACGACAACGGGCCTTGCTGCACTCTTGGTTACGACACTCCCGGGGGATATGTTTTGATAAATTCACAATCTTAGTATGAACCCGTATTAAGAAAAAAAAATGCCCCTAAGAATATATGTTAGAAGGAAGATCATGAAAAGTCTGGATTGAATCCTATAGACTCATGAGTTAAAGAGATTAAAGTTTATTTATAAGTCATCAACTTTTGTCTTTGGATTACCCTTTATGTGTTACCCCTAACTTTCCTTTTATTCCAGCCAATGGCCGGTAATAGGAGAACTCGGGCTAACAACCGTTGTGAAGATCAGTGTGATGATTGTACTTATGAGATGCCCAATCCAATGGGAGCGGGAATCGCGAACTTTGTCACGCTTCTCTCTCAGCTAACTCAAGTTTTTAATAGAAACACTGGTCAAGAGGAACGTTCAACCCCCCCTAAGAAAGAACAAGTCGCTATTGAAAGCTTCATGAGACAAAGGCCTCCTACTTTTAGTGGATCATCCGATCCCACGATTGCTGAACAATGGATCAACTCCATTGAAAAGATATTCTCCATCCTCCAATGATCTGAAAAAGAGAAGGTTCTCTTGGCGGCTTATCGTATGGAGGGTGAAGCTGATCAATGGTGGACATTGATCAAAAATACGAAGCCTGAGGAGGAGATCGAGGCTTTGGAATGGAAGGTATTCCGGAAGATGTTTTTCGATAAATATTTTCCACGCACCCTCCGTCTTAAGATGGAAAGGGACTTCCATTCCCTCAAGCAGAAAGATGAGGAATCTGTGGGAGCGTACGAGGAAAACTTCACAAGGCTTTCACGATACGCTTCCGACTTTGTCGTTACCCCCGAATGCAAGGTTGACCGCTTATTTGGTGGGCTGAAGGCTAGCTTGCGGAAAGCATTAGCGATCCGTGATTTCGACAGCTATGAGGAAATTGTCCGATGTGCCCTCAAGGTTGAAATGGAGGTCGGAGAATCACAGGGGTATCATGGGGACAAGAAGCGGAAGGTGGACTTCAATGCTGGTGGTCCGATGGATAAATCCAACAGTGCTATGAAATTCCAGCACCCCACTTCCCAAAAGTGTGGAATGAAGCACCCTGGAAATTGCCTTAGGGGGACAAGAAAATGCTTCAAGTGTGGAAGAGAAGGGCACCTAGCTGTTAACTGTCAGCAAGAAGGACCCGCAGCTGCGACGGAGGGGAGGAACGCTCCGTTCGAACCTCAACGCGTTGTTCAATGCTTCAAATGCAAAGAACCGGGTCATTTTGCGAATCAGTGCCCTAATCCAAGGTTTATCGGAGGCAATCAACAACCTCCAAGACAGCAAGGAAGAGCTTTTGCCATCACTTCTGCCGAAGTGAACCCCGACAACGAAGTGGTGACAGGTATGCTAGTTATTCATTCAAGAATAGCGAACGTACTTTTTGATTCAGGTTCTACGCATTCTTTTATATCTCAAAAGTTTAGTAGAACAATCCCTGCACCACCACAAATCATGGAATTAAAGATGTCGGTGAGTACGACAAATGGGGCAATCATTGCATCCCATGAGTATAAGTCCTCCCCTGTTATAATATGTGGATTGAATTTCCCGGCGAACCTCGTCATACTCCCTTTGGTGGAATTTGATGCAATTCTTGGCATGGATTGGCTTTCCTTATATAGAGCCAACATAAATTGTCGGGAGAGGGAAATCACACTCCATATGGAGAATCGACCCCCGATTCTTTACAAGTGTCAGGAGGAAGATGAATCTCTTTTAGAACCATCATCTCAAGCATGGATATTACTGCCTTATGAGCACGCATATCTGGCTCAGATGATTAAGTCCAAGGAAGAAACCACCCTTGAAGAAATGCCTATTGTGAGGGAATTCGCTGAAGTATTTCCCGAGGAACTTCCTGGTCTTCCTCCAAGAAGAGATGTTGAGTTCTCAATTGAACTTATACCTGGGGCGCTACCAATATCCAAGACTCCATATAGAATGGTTGTGGTTGAGCTTGAAGAACTGAAGAAACAACTACAGGAGAATCTGGATAAAGGGTTTATACGCCCAAGTGCATCACCTTGGGGTGCACTAGTCTTCTTCGTCAAAAAGAAGGATGGGTCAATGCGGCTTTGCATCGATTATCGTGAACTTAACAAAATCACGATAAAGAACAAGTATCCTCTCCCAAGAATCGATGACTTGTTTGATCTGCTGCGTGGAGCACAATACTTCTCCAAGGTCGACTTGCGGTCGGGATATTATCAAGTAAGGGTGAAGAAGGAAGATATCCCCAAGACTGCTTTTCGTACAAGGTACGAGCACTATGAATTCATAGTAATGCCTTTTGGACTCACCAATGCTCCAACAATATTCATGGACTTGATGAATAGAGTCTTTAGAGATTACCTAGATAAATTTGTGGTAGTCTTTATAGATGATATTCTAATATACTCCAAAACCAAGGAGGACCATGAGGAGCATTTAAGAACTGTACTGGAGACTTTGTGCAAGGAGAAGCTCTATGCCAAGTACAGCAAGTGTGAGTTCTGGTTGAAGGAGGTCTCATTCTTGGGACATATCATCACAAGCAATGGGATATCTGTGGACCCCTCCAAAACAGATGCAATTGAGGGATGGCCGAGGCCAACATAGGTAACTGATATCCGTAGCTTCTTGGGGTTAGCTAGATATTATCGACGATTTGTGAGAAACTTCTCATGATTGTCCAACCCTCTTACCAAGCTAACTCGAAAGGGAGTAAAGTTTGCTTGGAGTGATGAATGCGAAGAAAGCTTCAAGGAGTTGAAAAGGAGGCTTATCACTGCACCTGTGCTCACTTTACCCACAAGTGGGGAGATTTTTGTGGTATTCAGTGATGCTTCGAAGAAGGGCTAAGGATGTGTGCTAATGCAGAATGATAAAGTGATATCCTATGCCTCAAGACAGTTGAAAATCCATGAGCGAAACTATCCAACGCATGATCTGGAGTTGGCGGCAGTGATCTTTGCCATGAAAATCTGGCGGCATTATCTCTATGGAGAGAAATGTGAGATATATACTGACCACAAGAGTCTTAAATATATATTCACACTGAAAGAGCTTAATATGCGCCAGAGAAGATGGATAGAGCTCATAAAGGATTATGACTGTTCAATACATTACCACCCTGGGAAGGCGAACAAGGTGGCGGATGCCCTAAGTAGAAAGGATCCAGCAATTCTATCAATGATGAGAATTGAGAAGGATCCAATCTTCTTAGACTTGATGAAGATGGACGTGGGAATCCTAAAGAAGGGAACATCATCAATCCTTTCACAAATGATTGCTCAACCATCTCTTTTGGAAAGGTTAAAGGATGCTCAAAAAGATGATGCGAGAATCCAAGAAAAAGTGGAAGCTATCGAAAAGGGAAAATACTCAGAGTTTAATGTTAATGAAGAAGGAATTGTGCGGTTTGGGAAAAGACTATGTGTCCCATCAATTTCGGGGCTGAAGAAGGAACTTTTGGATGATGCACATAGTTCAAATTTCTCTATTCACCCAGGGAGCACAAAGATGTATCGAGATCTCCGAGAAAACTTTTGGTGGGATAATATGAAGAAGGAGATCGTCGAATATACATCAAAGTGCCTGGTGTGTTAGCAAGTGAAGGCAGAGAGGCAGAAGTCTAAGGGGATGATGCAACCATTGCCCATACCAGAATGGAAATGGGAGAACATCACCATGGACTTTGTCACTGGACTTCCAAGGACATCCAAAAGCAACAATGCAATCTGGGTTATTGTGGATCGTCTTACAAAGACTGCACACTTCATTTCTATTCTATAGGATTTCTCTTTGGATCAACTGGAACGGATATATATCAGGGAAGTGGTACGGTTTCATGGAGTACCACTATCTATTGTTTTTGACCGAGATCCAAGATTTACCTCTAAGTTTTGGAAGAGTCTTCAACATGCTCTGAATACTGAACTGAACTTTAGTACGGCCTATCATCCTCAAACTGATGGCCAATCCGAGCGGACTATCCAAACACTTGAGGATATGTTGAGAGCGTGCTCAATGGACTTTAAAGGAGGATGGGATCAACATCTTCCTCTGGTTGAGTTCTCTTATAATAATAGTTTCCACTCGAGCATCCAAATGGCACCATATGAAGCCCTGTATGGGAAAAGGTGTAGAACACCGGCATGTTGGGATGAGGTCGGTGAACGTAAGCTGCTTGGACCAGAAATGGTCGAAGAAATGGTGGAGAAGGTGAAAACCATTCAGCAGCATATCAAGGCAGCCCAAAGTCGACAGAAGAGTTATGCAGATAATCGTCGACGAGACCTTGAGTTTAAAGTCGGAGACATGGTGTTTTTACGCATATCTCCGTGGAATAAGGTCATGAGGTTTGGAAAGAAAGGGAAGTTAAGTCCAAGGTACATCGGCCCCTTCGAGATTCTTGATCGTGTTGGGGCTGTGGCCTATCGACAAGAACTTCCACCTACTATGGCCAAGGTGCATGATGTCTTCCATGTATCCCTCTTAAGGAAGTACATACCAGACCCTTCACAAGTACTCTCTTCCGAGGTGGTACAATTAGAAGATGATCTTTCTTATGAGGAGAAACCAATGAAGATCTTAGATCGTAGAGAAAAAGTTCTACGAAATAAGACAATGCCCCTCGTCAAGGTGTTGTGGAGAAACCACAAGTTTGAAGAAGAAACATGGGAGTCAGAGGATATGATGAAGCTAAGTTACCCACATTTGTTTTAGTGTGGGAAAAGGAAAATTTCGAGGGCGAAATTTCTTAAGGGGGAATGTTGTAACGACCCAAAATTTCATTAATGGAAAATCCCTCTTGATCCAGTTAAATGTTTCTTTATGAAAAATGTTTTTATAAGATATCAACTTTTTTTAGTTTTACTTTAAGATTTGTGACCGTTACTTTTATAGCCGTTGAACAGTGATCATCTGGGTAGTTTAAATATAAGGCTTTAACGAACCAATTTTCTACTCAGACAAAGGAAGCGATGGACTCATATAGTAAAACTGCCCCTTACGAAGCCCATTTGTCGGAGCTCGGAAAAGAGGTGGCGTCTTTGGGCTTTGACCTTGACCAAGCCCAAGCTGAGCTTCATCAAGTCAAGCTCTAACGTGATCGTCTACGGGAAAAATGGAAGTTGATAGAGATTACCACTCGAGCGATGTTATCCGAGAAGCCCCAAGAGTCTGTCACCATCGCACACCTTACCCTTAGGTCTTATGCGGCTATTTTAAGGGGTTATGTAACAAATAAGTAGCACCATGTTCATGTACATTATTTTTTTGTATATAATAATGAATATAATTTCTACTCATTTTTGATACTTTGTATTTAGTTTTTAAAGTACAAATGGTGTTTTTAGTTATTATTTAATTAAGAATTATATCTTATTAAATTAAAGGATTTTTGACTTAAATAATATTTTAATAAAATATTATTATTAATATTAAATTAATTTTTATTAAATATAAATGATCTTATAATTTTATGAATGCAATTAAAATTTTTATTAAGGTTTGAAAGCCATTTCTGTCAAAACCCGTGATTTTTTTTATAAATGTCGGTTTTTATTTTAAAAGTGAAAATTCACATATTTAGAAAATTATTTAGATAAAATAAATATTATTTTTGGAATCAGGACGTCGAAATTATCCAACGGTGAATTTTTCATAATTTTCTGAGACAGTCAAATTTTTGGGTAAAAATTAAATTCCATTTAAATATATAATGTGTTTTATGACATCATAATGACCCAATGGTGATGTAATAAAATACCATAATCCTTATGTTCGGCCAATATGTGTTTTATCATTAAAATAATGAGGTTTTGGGTTTGTTTGACTCACTTTTCAAAGCATTAATGGAGCCCTCAAGACTTATTCAACACTTTTCCTTTTTAAATTAATTTCCATGGGAGTGTGACTCACCTCCACATAAGCAACCCTATTTTTTTTAATAAGTTCGGACCTTGGACTTGTAAAATATTGTTTTCCTCTTTCCTTTTCCAGAAACCATGGGCAAATACCATGGGATGGTTTGTGGTTTGGATTATTTTAATATAAGGGGTCCCAAACCTAAATAATAAAGAATTCTCTCACCTTTCCTATATAAACCCACCCAAGCTCCCACCTCCTCCTCACTCAAAGCCCTTTAAGTTCGTCCAACCTCTGCCCTACTCTCTCTGTAATCCTCCCAAGGTGCCCCAAGCTCCCAAGAAGCCTCTCACAAGCCTCTCTCTAGCCTTTGGAAGCACACTTCCAAGTAAGGGTTTTTTCTTCCTTTCTCATTTTTGTCAATTTTCTTTAAGTTGTATTGCCCTTTTAATTTCATTTATGAATATTGGGGTATGGTTTCGCACCTCTCCCATACTTCCCTCTTATTGTTTGAATGATGGGAGACCCCTTTCTCTCTCATTAAATGCCTCCCATGTACACCCGTTACTATGCCGAAATTCCGAAAGGAACCTTTTTCTCCTCTTTTATATTCAAGCAATACTTTTGTATCATGAATCTAAATTCCTTTTCAATTGTTGGGACATGTATCTATATGACCTTTTTACTTTCCATTACATGTAAATATGATGAGGAACCCCTTTCTCTCTCATCAGCCTTTTTTTATGAATTCTTATGTCACGCCGTTACGCTGCCGATATCACACCGATTTTCTAAGCCAATATCATTGTGTAGTGAATACCATGCCCATTTCTCCATCAAGGGTATTCACCTTTATGCACATTTACTTATTGATTGTAAAGTTTCATGTATGAATTCCACATTCCTTTATCGTGGAATAAATGATTATGTTTTATGAATCCATGTTTTATGATCCATGTGGCACACTTATGCATGAAATGAAATGTTTAAGAAGGGTGCGCCCTGATAGCGCTCCAATGCATTGGGTAAAGTATAGTATCATGATACGTCATGTGCAATGAGTGTTGACTCATGCTAATTCAAGTGCAACGAGGGTTTACTCGTGCTTCAAGTGCAATGAGGGTTTACTCATGCTCCATGTGCAATGAGCCTTGGTTCATGCTAATTCAATGTTAAGTGTTGTTGCCACATTTCCATGTTATGATTATCATGCTTTATCATGCCTTTATGTTCATGTCTCTCTTATGCTCTATTGATATGCCTATTGCCAAACATGTATTGTACTCCTCATGTTATTCATTGTGTACTCCCTTACTGGGCTTTATAGCTCACCCTTTTCTTATGCATGTCCTCAGGTTATCCCATGCAATGCTAAGTACGAAGGAATGTAGTGGTCATGTAAAGGAAGTTTTCAATAAAGATGTTGTATTTCAAGTTTAAAGTTTTTATGTAATGATCCTAAGCCCCAAAGACACTAAACCTCTCGATCTTATTTGTTGTATCAAGTGATGTTTTATGTAATAAAGCATGTTTAAGTTGTAATAAAAAGCAGGGTTGTCATAGAAAGCTTCTATCTGTCCGTTGGCCACTACATGGAAGCAGGATGAGTGGTTAGCCTTGATACCATACTTTTGGTATAGCTTTTCCAACTCAGCAGAGCAGAAATTGGCACCATTGTCCATCAGTATGGTATGAGGGACACCAAATCTGGTGATGATATTGGTCTTCATGAAGATGAAAATATTTCTTGCCCTTACTTCCTTGAGGGGTATGGCTTCCACCCATTTGGAAAAGAAGTTGGTCGCTGTGAGGATATACTTCTGCTGTTTGGTCGTGGCGGGAGGGTATGGTCCCACGACGTCCATACCCCAGACGGAAAATGGCTAGGAGTACTTAGGATGATGAAGTAACTCTAGGGGCTAGTCTATGAAGTTGGCATGGATCTGGCATGAGTGACATTTCACGGTAAAATGATCGCAGTCTCCTGCCACTGTGGGCCAGTAGTACCCTAGCCCTCGAACATGATGGGAGAGATTGGTCCCTGGTTGATGTTCTCAACATTCTCCTGTATGTACTTCAGTCATGAAGGCAACGTTTTATTCCCCTTCAATGAATCTCAGTATCACTCCATCGAGGCCTCTTTTTTAGAGGACCTCTTGCTGACCTACACCACCATATTAGACAAAATTGATTGCCCTTTTCTGTATTTTCTCTCGTTCATCCCTGTCTGATGGAAGCTCTCCCCATTGAAGGTAGTTTGTGATGAGGGTCATCCAGCCGGTAGTAGGAGCATATGGCTCTTGGACAGGACTGACTTCTTGGATATCTTATGTCTTAGCCAGAACAAATGGCAATACCATTCGACGGTGAGCAATACTGATGACTGTTTCATCCCGGTCTAGGTCGGCTAGGGCTGTGGCCGCATTGGCTAATGCATCAGCCTGAGCGTTCTAGGACCGGGGAATATAAGTCAATGTCGGTTCTATGGAGAACTAGGCCATTAACCCTCGGACATGGTCAAACAAGGGGATCAATTCCTCCTTTTTAATAGCATAGTCACCATTGACTTGCTTGATGACCATCTCCGAGTCACCTTTTACCTTAAGGTGTTGTACTTGTGCCTGGAGTGCGAGCTCTAGGCCTGCAATGAGGGCTTGATATTCCGCTTCATTGTTCGTACATCCCTCTGACAAGAGGAAGGAATACAGAAAAATTGCCTTTTCTAGGGACACGAGTATTATCCCCACACCCACTTTGTTGAATCTGGGATCCTCCATCCTCTTCCTGGTGGGGCTTCGGGACGCGCCGTCAAAGTACACTTCCCATACTGGGAACTACTCTTGAACCGGGAAGATATCTTCATCAGGTAGTTCAGCGTCTGGTGTAGTGGTCCCTATTGAAGGGTGCTCTTCCAAAAAGTCTGCTAATGCCTAGCCCTTTATGGCTTTTTGAGGCACGAACCGAATGTCGAACTGCTACAGGATGACCGCCCATCGGGATAGGCATCCGGTTAGCATCAGGCGACTGAGGATGTACTTGAGTGGGTTACTCCACGAGATCAAATGGACCTCATGATGCTGCATATAATGTCGCATATTTTGAACCGCGAAGTCCAAGGCCAGACAGCTCTTCTCGATATTTGAGTATCGAGTCACATCATCAATCACGATTCGACTGAGGTAATAGAGACTGTTTTCGCTTCCAGTGTCATTCTTTTGTGCGAGGAAGGATCCCAATGACCATTCTAGGGCCGTCACATATATAATGAGAGTCCTTCCTTAGACTGGGGGCATGAGCACCGGGGGGCTTAGGAGGTACTTTTTCATGTTATCGAATGCCTTTTGGCAGTCTTCTGTCCATTGATACGTGACCCCCTTCTTCATCAACCTGGAAAAGGGAAACAAATTCTTGTCAGGTTAGCTATGAACCACCTAATATAGGCTAGGTTCCCTTGGAATCCCCTCATATTAGTGAGATTTTGAGGGGGAGGCAGGCTCAGGATAGCCTTCATCTTCTTAGGGTCAACTTCGATGCCGCGATGGCTTATGATGAAGCCAAGGAATTTTCTCTGAGGTAACCCCAAAGGCGCATTTCAATGGGTTCATCTTCAAGCTATGTTGTCAGAGCTTGTTGAAGAAGGTCTCAAGGTCTGACAGGTGAACTGAGCGTTGTCTGGACTTGACTACTAGGTCATCCACGTAACATTCAACGAATTTCCCCAGGAACGGCTTAAAGATCCGATGTGTGGCATGCTGATTCGTGAAGACAACAATCTTGAGACCAAAGGGCATGACCCTATAACAGAATACCCCTTGAGGGGCCCTGAAGACTGTGTCTTCTTCTTCTTCTTGATCCATACTGATTTGATTATATCCAGAATAGTCATCCATGAAGGATAGATCCTCATACCTATTCGTCGCATCAATTAACAACTCAGTGATTAGAACTAGGAAGTCATCTTTCAGACAATTCCTATTAAGGTCTCTGAAGTCAATGCAGATGCGGATTTTCCCATTCTTTTTCTTGATAGGGACGATGTTGGCCAACCAAATGGGGTACTGGACCTCCCTAATGAAGCCTGCTTTAATGATCTTATCGACTTCAGCCTCTATCTTGGAAGCATGTGAGGGGTGTGTCCTTCTAGCAGCCTGTTTGTAGCCCCATTGGCCTTTTGGAAGACCCAGGTGATGCATCAATACCTCAGGATCGAGTACTGGCATTTCTGTGTAGTTCCAAGAAAAGACATCACGATGTTGCCTTAGGAAAGAGGTATATACCTCGTGATCGTCGGGAGATATTGTCGCACTAATGAGAGTGGGCCTCGGGTCTTCTTCTATACCCAGGTTTATTTCTTTGATCTCATCCACAGTGGTGGAGATACCCTCCTAAAATGCGGGAGGTGCATCTCTGAGATCTTCCCCCTCTTCTTCTCCCAAGTCCTCATCTTCTAGATCTGACGAGGAGAGAGTTTCCAGTCTGAGCCTTCGAGGGTTTGAGGGAGAGGCATCGTGGGCATCCCTTATTGAGTATTCATCCCCAAATTGATGGTTGGTAGACATTCCTGCATTGTCGTGCTCAACCATCATGGCTGAAGTGATGAGGACATCCGAATGTGTGTCCGGACATGAACTCCTACTCTCAACACGGTTTATGGGCAGGACATAATCTCTACCAAGCTGCCTGAGGGGGTCATCGGGGACCATTTCCAGGCCATTTGGAGCGGGGATCCAGTCGACACCATTGATCAAAGGTGTCTTCTTATTTTTCTCATAGAACCCATTGTCAATGTAATGTGACTCGGAGAGCTCAAAAGGGGCCTTGTCGGTGTGTAACGTCCCACTTTGTCCATCAACACAGTACTTGATACACTGGTGGTAGGATAAAGGAATGACCACGTGCTTATGGAGCCATGGCCTTCCCAACAGGGCATTGAATGATGTGCTCTTCCAGACCACCAGGAATTCCGTGTAGGCTACCAGGTCTCAAAAATGGGTCTTTAGCTTAATCTGTCCCATTGGTTTCTACTCACTCTTGTCGTAACCTAACAAGGTCGTGGCCGAGGGAATTAGATCGTCTTCACCGTAGTCCAATTTATGGAGTGTCCGTAGGGGAAGGAGGTTAACTCGAGAGCCATTTTCTATAAAAACTATTCAGATCTCAATACCATTCAGCATGCCGGCCACATATAGCAGTCTGGTGTGTCCCTGTATGATGGAATCTTCATCCTGATCGGTGAAGGATATCACCACATTACATTTAGTTGGGCTAGTCTCCGTCTGTTAAATCTTGGCGGTAGCTACAAAGGCATGGAATTCCTAGGGGATGATCAAAGCTTCGATAAGCAACTCCCTAAGGTCGGATGATAAACTCAGGGCATCCAGGATTGACAACCTGGCTGGTACTGATGCGAGCTGCTTAAGGATGTCATATTTTCGCTCCAACGGCTGACGCTTCTCCGTTGGTGGGAGAGGCTTAGCGGGTGCTTTGGTAGCATGAGCACTTGACGAGGAGGTACCAGCTGCAGGGATGGATGTTGATGGTGTTCCCGCATTTTGAGGGCTTGGCCTGGCCGGTCTGTTTGTACGCACTAGGTGACCAGACACTTGCTCCTCCTCTAGTGGGTATCACAGAACAACAAGGCCATAGAGGCTGCTTGTGGAGATGGAGTGGCATTCCCTCTCCAGCTAAGTCCACTGAAGGGCCCTTCCACGAGTTTCCACGATATTGACGGTCTGGGCTGGGGTCCAACCATAGGGTTGGTTTTGGCCGCGGCTGCGCCTCCCCTGGTATCCCCTGCCTCTGTGATTACTCCTCCCAGCTCCTCGTGCAGGAAACATAGGTTCATAGTCATACCCCTCATCATGGAATGATTCCATGAGATGGATGACACTGATAGAGCCAAAGATTGGCTCCTCATCCTCTGATAGATCAACCTGGTTGGTTGTCTCTGATGGTGCTGTTTGGTGGGTCGGTGCCCGTGATGCCAAATTCGAGGGCATGAAATCTGCCAGGGTCGGGACTAGCATTGACCCCATCGTGGATTTCTCCCCTTGTGATTGTTTCAACCTTTGGATCCATCTGGATGACCGGATTGTTGAGGATTGTGAGGCCGATGTGGTTGGCATTGCGGCTCCAAGGGCTGCTGGTGGCAACACCGGCTGCTGTAGTTGAGCTTGGAGTATGCCCTGGGCTCAGTTGGTAGTCTTCCGAGTCATCCAGTTGTCAAATTTCTGTCCCTGCTTTCTGGTGAATTTCTGCCACCCCTCCTTTTTTTCGGAGTCGGTGGTAGAGATACATTCCACATGTGCTGGGGTTGGTCCCATCTCGACTTGTCTAGAATCTACCATCCTCTATAGAAGGTCTTTGAAAATGAAGCATTCTCGGATACTATGCCCTAACATCTGATGGTAGGGGCAATAATCTGGCCCATCATCGCGACTGAATTCTTCAGGTATCCTCGGTTCCGGAAGGGAGAGCAAGTTGCAATTCATGGCGGCAATGTAGTAGCCACGAACTTGACCATATCGGGACGAGTATACTTTTTATCTTCGCTCCTGAAACTGGTTCCACTTCGGTCCTCGCTGATCGTCCCGTTTAGGTGGGGGCGGCCGCTGATATGGAGGGGGCCCTTGACGATTTGGTGGAGGACTGAGCGGTGGAGCGGGAACAGGGGCCGTCTTGAGTATGACAGAAGACATCTCAGCTCTAGGAACTCTCTTCACGGAATCCAGCGAGGCTATTCAGGACATTGAATTAGTCCGCTACAGGGAGTCCTCAATTCTCTGGGCAATAGCCGAGAGATGGCAGAAGCCAGTGGTGCACTCCACCGGTATGAGCGGTGTTCGCAGATCATCTCTAAGATTATCAATGCATATGTATAGCATCTCATATCGAGGCATTGGCCTGTTCATAAAATAGGTCATACCATTGCATCTAGCGATGAAGTCTGAGACCCTCTCGTTCTCCCTCTGCTTGCACTTTCTGAGATTGCTGACCATTGTTTTAGGCAACATTGAACTGAAGTGGAACAAGAACTACTGTCGGAGGTCCTCCCAGCTCTTTATCGACTAGGCCAGAAAACTTTTATACCAGACGAAGGCGGATCCTTGCAAGGTCCACAAGAAGCATCTGAGTTTCACTGCTTCCTGCGGTTCTGGAGTTCCCATCATAGGGTCACAATAGGATGCATAGTGCATCAAATGTTGCTCCAGATCGCATGACCCGTTGAAGACGGAGAATACATGGCTCCCAAAATTGGGTGGAGGTGGTGTGTTGGTCACCCAATCTAGGTAGGGTTTCCGCTCCAGCTGTATCAGAGCATGTCGACCATCCATATCTTACAATCGAGCTGTTAGTGCCTCGATGGTATTGGTGAGTCCCTGGTTTACATCCTTTTGGGCCCGGTCCTGGGCAGGCGTAGCCCGAGGCTTTTCTTGAGGATTCAGATTGGCCGGAACCAAGGGTGAATATTCTATTGGGGTTACCCTCGGAGGGTTCGGGCGTTCTTGCTCCGATTTCCTCCCAAGTAGAGGGAAATCCTGGTAATCATCATCCACGTTTAGGTGGTTTGACAGACCAGGCGCCTCACTGGGCAGGAGCCCTGATCGTGCTTCATTTTCTGGGCAAGCCTTAGCCATTGAGGTGCACCCGCTAGGAGTGCATGACGTGGCTCTTATTGGGACGGACTTTCAATAAGGCGGTTCCTATAGAGCATCTCGGCGTTAAGCCGCCTCAATTATTTCATCTCTTCTTCCTGTCGAGCGAACATCTCTTCGAGCGTGAGTGGATCATTTTTATCGAGAGAGGGGGATGGGGTATGGGTAACTATTCCATTGTTATTATCCTTGCTGGAAGCTCGCAGGGTAGGAAGAGGGAGGTTAGCTGAAGGGGCGGCCATATTTAAAGTGGCCCTCTGGTTCTGGGAGTGCACACATGGGGGTTCACGGTGAGTCACAGCCTGACCGGAACCGTCGCCTCCTGATCCCTCCTGAATTGAATTTTCTCTGGTTCCAACCATGGGGTTATCCTCTATGGAGTTGATAAACTCATATTGAAAGGTGGAAGGGACGTCATCTTCCAAATAGGAAGAGGATCTCCTGTGTCTTCGGTTGGCCTTCCCTTTCACGACATGGGATTGCCCTCGGACTTCTTGACGAAGGGTGACATGGAGAGTTCTTTGATGCGACCTTACAGTGCGCCTTCCTCTCAGAGGAGATGATGATTCGAATGACGGGATAGGACGGGAACCTCCTCTTCTGATTGTCCTCCCTAGATGAGAGAATACTGATTCTCATGTGGGAGGTTGTTGTTGAGGGGGTAAAAATGCCCCCAGCCCTGAGGGCTAGGGCTGGCTCCGTTCCCTGGACGTTGAGTCTCTTCTCGGTTTCATTGGTCTTACGGGGGAATTTGTTGTAAAAAATGCCCCCATCCCTGCAGGCTGGGGTTTACCCTAGATTGCGGCAGTAGCTGCGGCTATCACGACCTGCCTGATCTCGTGTTTCCCCATCTGGGGGTGAACCAGATCTGGTGCCGAATTCACCTATGGATTAGTCCCTTCTGGGGAGGCAGGCAGAGATCGTTGACTGGCCTCACTTAGGCGAGAGGCCTTCTATATGCTCTCGGTGGCCTGATTTAAGTGTTTTTGAATGGATCGTTCCCGCCTGGCCTGATGCTTTTGGGACTTAATCGAGGCCCGAATCTGTTGGGTATGTTGCCTTTCCTGAATAGGGTGTCCACCCGATTGTCGTCTCGATGTGATGACGTTACACGATACCATGCCAAACAGGTTTTTATGGGAGGGGAGCGGAGTGAAAATAAGAGCTCTGTGTTCCCCCCATCCCCTGATATGGACTCCCATTGGAGCGTCACCAATGAGGCGGCGCAGTTCGTGCAGTGCACGGAGGCAGGCTACCTCCATATTCCATTTGCACCTCTTGGGGAATTGTTGTTGCATCGTGGAAAGGGCCTCTAGGTCAATGTGACGCAGGATGTCCCCTATCTTCTTGATGTGGTCTACATACTCGTCATATGGCAGGAAGCTTGACTTCAGCCGGCGGAGATTCATCCATATATTATGGAAGATTCCGTGCATGCATTCTTCCGAAAACTCCCTGGGTATATTGCACTGAGAGGTGGCCGTGGGCCAAAACATGACTTGTATATCATTCATGGCCAGGCGTTTCCTCAGGTGTAGCATATCGACATACTCCTCCGCCTGTGATTCTTCTACCTGGTCAGCATAGCTGAGGTTCTCACTGCTATTGTGATCTGAGGCAGTGGGACCGGTAAGTGCTGAATCATTATGTAAGCGATTCTGAGGTGGTTCAGAAGAAGAACGCGACGCCAGACCGTCTTCTGATTGAAGAAGGGAATCGTTGGTGACAAGACGAGAATCTGACATGCTCGATCCCATCCTTTTGAGTGCCTTAGCATACGAGGGATTTTCGGTGCATGATTCGGCAGGAGGAGGACCTTCCTGTCGATAAAATATTTCATCGCGGGGAGGACCACCACAATGAAATCCCTAATGGTGAGGACTACCATTACTGCTTGATGCCTCACTGCATAGAGGAATTTTTCAGTGCACACCCTAAGGAGGACCTCCAGGGTATGTTGCAGCAAGGGGAGGACCTTATGGCTGTGTGGCGTTGTTACAGAGAGGACCTTCGCAACAACTTTCATCATGGCGAGGATGAACATCATGGCTTGACGTTCGACGTGTATCTTGGGGGGGACCTTCAAGATAGGCCACAACAAGGGGAGGACCTTCTTGTTCATTAGGGCCATTGCAGGGAGGACCTTCGCAATGGCGGCCGGGGTGGGGAGGACTACCATCACAGCTGTGGAAATGGCGAGGACTACCATTACTGCTACCGCAGGGAGAATATCTGCAGGATACATCCTGGGGAGGGCCTCCAAAATGTACCGTAACAAGGGGAGGACCTTCTCATTGCTCGACGTCTATACGGGGAGGACCTCCATTATTAGGGTGGAAAGGACTACCACCGTGACCTGATGCCTGGCTAACGTTCAACGCGTATCCTGGGGAGGACCTTCAGGACATGCCACAACAAGGGGAGAACCTTCTTGTTGCATGGGGACATTTTTGGGAGGACCTTCGCAATGGCGGCCATGGTGGCGAGGACTACCATCACAGCTGCGGAAATGGCGAGGACTACCATTACTACTGCCGCAGGGAGAATATCTGTAGGATACATCCTGGGGAGGGCCTTTAGAATATACCGCAATGAGGGGAGGACCTTCTCATTACTCGACATCTCTACGGGGAGGACCTCCATTATCAGGGTGGCGAGGACTACCACCGTGACCTGATTCTTGGCTGCATGGAGTTCCGTTGTAGCGTAACCCCTGGGGAGGACCATCAGGGTAGGCCATGACAATGGGAGGGCCTTCTTGTTATGATGAGACGTCACTACGGGGAGGACCTCCGTAGTTGCAACTATGATAGTGAGGAATACTATCACAATCTGTGGTCCCACTGCATGGAGAGTGACTACAGTGTATACCCCGGGGAGGACCTTCAGGGTGGACCGCAGCAAGTGGAGGACCTTCTTTCTTCTTGATCTTCTGGTCACGTGGAGGGTTTCTGTGACTCGCATCAAGAGAGAATCTCTCATGAACGATCATTATATGCCCGCAAGGGAGGCCCCCACGGGTGCTCTGGAGAGGTCCTTTAGAGCTGCTGGTAGCGACATTGCGGGGAGGACCTTTTCATCTGCAACTGGCACTCCCATAATATGGTAATGGGTGGGTAGGGTTTCAAGCCTTTGATGCACGCTTGGCGGCATTGGAAACCCCAACATCTAGTAGAGCGGAGTCATGAACACGCTCTTGGTTTTCCGGCTACCTTCGGCGCGTTCGGGGCGCTCTTTTGCGGGAAGTGGAGACCATCTGCTGTTGACAACGAACTTCTCCTATTTTGGGTCCCTATATAATTGGGTCCCGTGACGTTGCCGTAATACGCCAACGAACATCTTGAATTTTATCAGGGATATATGCCTGCTTTGGAGCATCCACCGTGATGGACGGGTGTCCCCCCAGTTGGAACGAGTGAAGCTGCTCGATCCGATTTCCCTTGCGTCACAGAATATAGCCGGAGACCCTCTTGGGCTGAAGTAGGGATGCAGATCTGCTCTGAGGCGGCTATCTCATCTCATAGATGAGTCGCCTCTATTGGGGAGATGGGTTCACGGGCCCGAGTCCTTGTTGTTGCTTCTGATGCAATTACATGCTGGAAAGTCTGCAAGATATGATCTGGGATCGATACCTGCTCCTCCATCATTACCAGGATATTTAGAGAGACATCTTTGGCTGGAACGGGTATGAAGGCCCATTCCGGTATCGGAGAAGGAATATCCTGCTCTGGTCCTCCAATGGTCAGTGGGTACTGACAATTCTCCAGTGTCGGGGAAGGTGAACGAATCTTCCCCTATACCGGGATATGCAGGTTTCTCTCTCCATTTTCTGCCACATCAGGGTTGCAGACTTTACTTGCATCCACAGGGAGCTGGCCCTGCATATATTGGTTTCCCACCGTATCGAGTCAGTGGCATTTTTTGGCGGGGAGATGTGCCCGCCTATGATTTTCCTCCACATCTGGGTGGCGGTCTTTGTTGATCACCACCATATCAGGATGGCAGGAATCTGAAGCAACTACCAGGAGTTGGTCCTACAGGTTCCGGGTCACCACCATGTCGAGCTGGTGGGCTTCGCGACCCTAGGTAGGGAGAGGTGTCTTCCTAGTAAGTGCCATCCTGCGTGAGTGACGGGCTTGATGGAGCTCGGCGGGGATGCGCGCCAGCTCGTGCGATGCCCCCATGTCTGGATGGCGAGCTCAAGAGGAGCGAACATGTGTGGGTTCCTGTTCGTGGTACATCTCCTTGGCTGAGTAGTAGAGCTCCTCCTTAGGGACCACGGTGATGACTGGTCCCAGATTGTATGTCTGCTGCCCTCGTCGGGTGGTCGGAGGGGCCGGAGCTCGTGGAGCGTGGGCCTGAATCCTCGGGGAAACATCTTCCTTTGTGCGAGGATGTTGAGTCGCGGTGTGACCGTGATGACGCCTTTCAGAGGGGGTCTGAGAGTGGAACCCAAGTTCGACAGGGATGGAGTCCTCAATGTTGACTTCATCTGCCTCCCTAAGATAGGGGAGGTATGCATTGTCCCATTCCGAGGATAGGCACCCGAAATGGGTTGAGATAGCGACAGGGGATGTCTGGATATGCCTTCACAGTCACTGTTGGGAAGGCGGACGACGAGTCATGACAGATTGGAGGGCGTGTATGGCTGCCTCCACCATTGGGTGAGTAACATTCGCGTGGTACTCTCGGATCAGCGCATCTGAAACCCAGCGTTGAAGACGATGGGTGGGTAACGGGGGCCTCCGTTGTTGAGGAAGTCTCATCCTTGCGTCGTTGGAAGCTCGCACTTGTGAGTTCATTTGTTATTCCATTGGATCGAAGGGAGTTCTGAAAGTAGTGCCTGTGAAACATTTTAGGAAATACATGCAGAAAACCTGTCAAAGCAGCATCTCATAATCCCATGCGTAATTAATGAAAATGCTTGGCCCTCCTTTGGAGGAGAAGGGGGGACTGGGTGAGATTAGGTTAAATCGGTCATGTTTGTTTAAAGATTCACGTCAGGTTCACCATTTTTGTCTCGTTCTTGTTCTTTCTGCCATGAAACACCCAATGGCTCCGTATCCGATGATTGATGGACCTGCTTTCCAAAGGCAGCCGTTTGCCGGATGGTCTGACCAGTGAATTTTAAGAACTCACATTGGTCGAGAGGATTGGAAGTCGGGCTCATCACACCCTTTTTTGGGGGAAATTATTTCTTCTTTTGGGATTATCTTTTAGATTTAAGACGTATTCATATGTTCACGAACCTTTGGTTTATACCCAAACATAGTATCCACGAATTCAACCCTGGTTGGAAATGGTCAACTGGACGCAGAGGTTCAGAATCATTTATGCCCGAGGTTTACCATCCCTCATTGGATTAATGACCCCGAAGGGTTGGAACTAGATTGAGGCAGCACTAGGAGTGGTGTGGCGAACCGATGTGAAGATGATCGGATCGACTGGCTATTGGGGTTAAACCTCATGGAGGCTTCCTACGTACCCTGTCTAGGAGGCAGGGATCAAAGTCCATGTAGTTCGCTTGGGCTTGGGGCTTACGCTTTGGGGAAGCCCAGAATGATGGATTGGGGATTAAACACTGAGGAGGCCGATAGGAGGATGTCATTGTCAATGATTACTCTAAGCCCATGTGAGTCATGCTCGGTGTGAGAAATAAGAGGCAGTAGGGACCATAGGATCACGTCACGTAAGGTGCGTCAATGATAAGAGGAATGGGGCTTACACATGAAGGCAGCCCATGGTGATGAATTGGGGATTACACTCTAAGGAAGACCAGAAGGTGATGAATTGGGGCTTACACTCTAAGGAGGCCGAGAAGGTCAGGGATTACTCCAAGATAGATGCCCGCACGGTCGGGGCTTACTCCAAGATATACGCCCGCAAGGTCGGGGCTTACTCCAAGATGGACACCTGCAATGACAAATCCCAGAGGGAGAAGGAAGGGGGAGGGGTGGTCCTATCCCCGTCACCTCTCTTATTCCCTGGAGAGATACCCGGGGAAGTACCGAGGTGCATGGGGATGGCTACCTTCGGACGGATATGCCATCCCCTCTCTAAGAAGGGGAGAAGTGCCCAACCACCAAAGCGTGTGGTCCCCCATCCTAGCTAGTAGATGCTGGAAAGGGGCTCTCGGGCTCGGACCCCGCATTACCGTAGGAATGTGAACTCAAAATGGCACGCTGATGCGCCTGAAAGTTACACCATGCGGATCCGGTGGCTCTGGTGGAGGCCTTGGCTCGGGGCCGATGAATAGGCCAATGAGGGAGTCACGGAGGACCTGGCTGGATCGGAATGATTTTAACTGGATTTGGAATTGAGAACACTGAAGAATTTGGGTAGCCACCGAGAGATATGGGTGGTGGAGCCCTTCGCGTGGGGATGTGCCACACGGTTGGTGAAGCCGTCCGTGAACCAGGGTGGTACGCGGACTGATGGGCATCCCACGAACCAAGGTGGTTCGCGGCATCAGGTTCAATCCACAAACCAGGATGGTTTGCGGCTTCGGGCTCAATCCGCGATCTAGGGTGGTTCGCGGAGGGTTCCAGGAGGGCATCGGCGGCCAAGGGCGGTGCCGATCGGGGGCTCGTCCGTCAGGGCTTCGTCTGCAGAGGAGGGTGCTACGCGGTACGACGGATGGGAAAAGAGGCATAAACTCCCTAGTACGCGAGGAAGTCATCCGCGGAGGGGGTATGTTTCGCGGTTCTCGTTTTTATTATTTTGGTTCGCGGTTCACTAAATTATTATGCTTTTTCCAATTCCTTTTTAATTCATATACCTGTTGTGGTTCGCGGGTGGGAATTTCACTGTTTACAAAATCTGATTCCTTTCTTCAATCGATCTCCTTCCTCCAAATCCGATCTGATCCTCGATCCTCTATCCTTGCTCCTTTCTCCTATAACCCTTGGTATCCTTTTATAGAGTGGGGAATGGAATGTATTTGTGACCACGCGGCACATTTTGAGGTGGCCCATAACCAAATACCCAGTTCACAGCAGACTTGGTCAATCCGCGATTCACAGTGGGTATTGATCGCTCCCCTCCTTCACGAGGCGAAGTCAGGGAGTGCTCCGCGGCTGTGGAGGGTTCCGCCTCCATTCCGTGAACGATACTGGGTGCGGCTTGAGCCGGTCGACACGGTCCGCGGTTGGGGTGGTTTGCGACGGTGAACCGGACTGGCGCCCATCCTGCCCCGCGGCCGCGGAAGCCCTCCGCCTCCATTTCGCGAACGACAATGGTTCGTGGAGGGTGGGGCCTCATGATTACTAGGTGATTCACAATACTTCCATGGACCGGTTCGCAGAGGGGGTTCCTCGCGGTGCCTGGCCACATTGTGCTTCCATGGACCGGTTTGCAAACCGGTCTTTTTGTGTCTCCACGTTGATTATTTTACCCCAATTCTTTGGGGGATTTGGGTAAAATTACCTTTTTCGGATTTTTCAGGACCCCACAATGATTCACATTTTTTTGGGATTTACTAATAAGGATTGGGATTTTTTGGTATGAAAATCAATGTCAGGTGCTTCTTTTAATCTTAGAAGTTTATGTATATCAAAGAAGATAAAGAAAAAGGATTTCATATCTTTGAGGACTACGGTGGATTAGTACATTTCCATCACTAATGCATGCACCCATTTTTTGTTGATTAAGAAAACATGATGATGTGGGTGTTAAATTAGTTTATCCTATTACAGTATTGAGTGAAAATTCTAGTGAAATAAATTTTAATAGAAATACTATACAATAATAATGATTTAAACAAATTGAGATCATATATATCATTATAAAAGGGAAACTAGGGCAAATACTTATGGTTTTAGATTATGTGTCAACTCAATATCACGTTATTTATATCATGATAAAGTATCTACACAAAGTAGTGTTTCTGAAGAATCAATTATATCTTAGATTCCTACCACATTTTTTAACTTTATTTTCTTTGACATAGAAACTCCCATCCATATTATTGATTTCATGACTAAGGTATATTTTTGTAATCCAATTTGCTGGATTACTGACCCTCTTTTATTTTTTTAGAGAAGTAACATATATGGGTTTATATCCAAAGGGGGATAAATTAAGAAGTGTGTTTTGGTGGGGAATAAATGTTAGAATTTGGGTGATTATGTCAATAAAAAATTGTTGGGGGTGGGTGGGGATATGGTTTTGAAAGGATTTGAAGATATTAGTGATAAAATTTTCACTAATTTTTATTCTCACATTAATTATGTATCAAATGGATTAGAATTTATGATTAGTGCAACATTAATACACATCTTGAAATTGGTTTCATTCAAATAATAATTCATTAAATCCTAGATCATTTTGAGTATTTTCAACAAACACATAGTGGAATATTGTTGTCCAAATTCCCTTTGGATGTTTGTATGAGTTGTGTTTGTTTGTAAGGTAAATAAATTGGTAGTTAAAGAGGATTTTAATATAAAATAAATAGATCACACCATGGATCAAGATCCTTTACATATAATATTATGAATTTTAGGAGACTAAATTGTGGAAGACATTTTATATTTCCCATACATTAGTCACAATGTGTACACCATAGTCACCATGGCTACACCATAATATCCATTTCTACCCTTCAATGTTAGTTTAGAGAATGAAAAAAAATTCATGACCATTTAATGCCAGCACCCCAACATCTTCTCAATAATTTGGTGGCCAATATCGAGTGACACATTGTCATGTGGGTCCATACTGGTGTGCATGTGTGCACTCTTACATGTATGTACAAGCGAGGGTGACGAGAATACTTGAAATAAGTGAGTGAATAAGGGTGGTTCATAGTGTATCATATACATGGTGGTACAAGAGGCTATATAAAAGATCCAATTCTAGTTTGATTCAATTGAGATGATGAAGGGAGAATGTTTTTTATATGCTATAGGTTTTCTCAAAGGTGACTTTGATTTGGGACTTGAGAGTATTTTTCCAAGACAGAGCATGGTATACTATGATGTAGGACCCTATTTGAATGATTTCTTATAAATTTTAGATTTTTAAGTTTGTATTATATAGGATAGATGTCTATGTAATAGTCCCCTTCTAGAAGAAGACATCCACCCCAAAACTATGCCTTGTACTGTGAAGGTTCTAAATTTATAAAAAGATAAGAATTTTTGGATCTACATTCCAATAGTAGGACACACCACAATATAAAAGGCTACACTATAGTGACGTGTTAACAACATAGTTGGTTCCACATGAAAATCTATTCATGGTGATCTTTCTAGAGATATTATATGTGTTATTGGAGTTGTTACCATTCTTATAGAAGTTGATCTAGTCAACTATAATACTCTATACTATAGTGCTATTTGCTATTATTTTTAGAGAACATATGAAATTATGTAAATGATTTAGTGATGGCGGATATAACAGAGGATATGAAAATTTCATAATACTTCATCGTATCATATAAGACCATTTTACAGACAGTTGTTTTAGTATGTAAGATGTTTTAGCCCGAAATATTTTGAAATTTATTTATAGAATGAGTCTCCTAAGTGTCATTTCAAATTTAACATTTCTTGATGACTCCAATAATTAAAGGGGATACTTTTCATAATATCTAAATAATGAGAGTTAATAATAACCAATTGATTGAAATAAAAAGAGTGAGAGGCTTACATTCTAGATATAGAAAGACACAAAGAGAATTTTTGGAGCAATATTTTAGAACGTGATTCTATATCTCATTTAGAATGTTCAATATTGAGGAATGTTTTATTCTAGGAGTAACATTATAATGATATGTTTACATTATATGTATAAAATATAAACTCCATTGATTGGGTAAATTTTTATATTATTTTTGTATAAGGAATGATTTAATTAATAGAGTAGTGAGTACCTTGTTTTAAGAGTTTAGTGACATCCCCAATTTTCAATTATAGTGAAATTGGAGGACCAATGAGATAACAAAAAATTATACATGTGATGTAGATATATTTAGTGAATTCTATACACAAAGGCATTATCATGCATGCTACTTGAGCTAGAACTATGTTGGTGAACCATGCAAAATACATTGTGAAATGTATTATAACCACATATCATTGAGAAGAAATATAGAGAATAATTGAAGTATTCCTCAAGGTTAGAGAATTTTATTCTCATAAAATGAATAATTTTTTCCAAATTAAATACTCGGATTCATACCCCCCTCTCAGGGTTTAATCCTTTATAGGGCTCTAACATGATGAGGTTTTTATGAGTTTTTTCAAGACTTAATTTTTCTAGAATTGATTATTGAACTTATCATACTAGAGAAAACAAAATGAATTAATATAAAATTTTATTGAATACATTTTACCTTTTTCACTTTGAGAAAAAAACTTATAATGAGTAATCATATATCAAAAAAACATTTTTATAATCTTTTATTACCCTATTCAACATATTTTTAGTATCAAGACGCCATGATTATGGTTCATTCGAATATATTTATTTTTATATTTCATTTCAGGTTAGTATTTAAAAAATTTAATATTTTTCTAAACATTTATAATTGAGAAATCATGGTTCTTTGAAATAAATCACTTCTCTATAGAGTAACCCATCATTATTTTTTTAATTTCATTAAATAATTCTTTAGAATTATGATCTAATTTATAATATAGGAGTTTTGATAATGAAAGGTCCCAAAATTAGTTTTTAATTTATTATCAGTATAATGATCATGGTTTTCTTCATTTATATAATCAATAACATGAAAAAAAATCAAGCTACAAGTTGGAATTTTTTGGAAGGAGTGGATCTAGAAGTATAATTTTAAAAACTAGATAGTGATAATGGAGTAGTAAAACTAATGTCCAAAGGTTTGAAATTTAGGGAATTATAACTAATGAAATATGAAGAAAATAGAACTATAATAGTATTAAAAACTAGACTATTCCAGAAGGGGGTGAAGGCAATGTATGATCACTTTGATGGTTCAAGGGAGATGTATGATTTATCTAACATGATTAATTTAGATTTTAATTCTACTCAATTTAATTAATAGTTAAGTTAGTGGATTCCTTTTATCAATTTTATTGATTCCAATGAAAATCAAATCCATGGGGTGTACATTACGAAAATATTGAAAGGAGTTGAAGTAGGTTTCACTTATAGGGAATCTACAATTATTTTAGGATGGTATTATCTTTTTAATGAATAATAATTGTTGTAATCATAATTAATTTCTTTAATAAGTAGTTTGTAGTGCTTTCCCCATGGATTAATACTTTTTATAAATTATATAAAAATAATAGTATTGTTTTTTCTTATTATTATCATCTTATAGAAGATCAATCCTAGTGTGTATGTGAGGATTATGACTCACCCTTCAATCCTTTCTCCCTTTCTCATCTTCTCTATCCCCTATGGATTTAAAAATTTGTCCTCTCTAATTATTTCATCCCAAATTATCATCGAATCACACTTCCATTATCGATGTTTTGCTTCCTCATCATCTCTTCTCCTAGTTTTCCACATTTATTGGAACAATTCCCACTTCTGTAGATTCTATTTCCCAATAACCATCTATTTTGAATCCCAATTTATCCTGCTCAATAATGTTTATAGTGGGATAGAGTTTTCTAGAGTTCACAGTCATTGTTTCCTTCATGGTTTGGCGAGTTTCTTAATTAAAGTCATGGTTCCCATTCAAGTCCCCTAATTTATTTTTGTCTATCAAATACCACAATCCTCTTTGTTGGTTTGGTGGGTTGGTGATTACAATGATTTGGTATTGAAAAAAGTATATGTTTGATTTCACTGTGTTGTATCAAATGTATGATTTATGTTATTCGGGTGCCTCTATTTTATTCTCTCTAATACCGCCTTTCTATCAGGGACCTATATTAAATCAACCTCAAATATTTATACATGATATATTATATGAGGACACATTTATATCTAGTGTAGTGGTTTTCATATAGGTTTATGATGTGTTGGTTTTTCATTCTTGGGGGTTCCAAGAAGCCTTAACCAATTATTTTTTAATTTCATCTATTATCTTTCCATTTTCATTTAATAGTTGTAATGTAAGGTCGCCTTATTCACTATATATCTATAAAGATGGTGGTGTAATAAAGTATTTACTGTCATTTTATTTTCCATATATTTGGATCTTTGGATCATGGTTCCAATGGAATTGGTTTTATTAGTGGTGTTAATACTAGTCCAATATTTTTGGAAATTGTGTTTTATCATAGATTTTTTGTTTATTATTTAGTTTGTTATTGTTCTACAATTCATTTAAGGAATATTATAAAATATGTTTCGAGCATGGGGCTTTTTTTTTGGTTGGTTTTAATTTCTAATGTTTCTTGATGCATGTTCATCCTTTACATGTTCTAGTTTCTATTTTGGTGATGGTGAGATCATTGTATTTGGTTCAAGGGGTGTTGATTTTTATAATTCCCTTTATTACATCTATAATGATATATGAATATTGATTTTAGATTTTTATATAGAAGATATAATGATAGTGATGTTACATAGGATGAGTATAAGTGAAGTAAATTGCCTAATGTGGTGATAAATATGAAAACTTTTAATGTGTTGTCATATACCTGGTGAAGGGGTCATGGTATGATTAGTTAGTATCATGTAACACAAAAGGAATAAAGTTTTTCTTTTTCGGTTTTGATTTTTTTTTTGGTGAGACAAAAGGCGCCTATAATGTTACATTGGAAGATTGAAATTTTATGTTTTTTGTATCATCTTTTGAGGATTTTTGAGGGTTCATACTCATCCTTGAAAAGTGAAAATTTGAAATATATAAAATATTTAAAAGTGGTGTTGTGTATGAGGGAATTGTGGAACACGGTTAAGATTCGTACCTTCATAGTTTCAAAAACATAATATATGTGTGTTCAATACAATTTAATAGTTTCTAGCTTCACTTATTTCTATGAATGTTTTGAAGGATAACTTCTAATTGGGGTGTTATAGAACTAGTAAGTGGTATCAAATAATAATTACAGAGTTTGATATATACAATCCCAAGAAAAGGTGTTTTATAGCTCTGTTGAACAAAATCATTCTGGCCTAAGCCATATATGATAATTCTGTTAAATAATTCTTGATCTCTCTTTTATATTTTAATGTTTAGTTTGAGTTTTTTTATTTTAGGAGGATGAATTTGGATGATGATAAGGTGAGGGTAAGATGTTAAAATAGTTTTATTCTAGATTATAAATGATACAAATAGAGGATTATCTGTTTCCAAACAAATATTTATATTCCATTGACTGAAAATAAATCAGGAGCATGAAAAATTAATAATGTAAAATTGTATATATAAAATCATTGAGAAAATAAAGTATTCCAATGTATTATAATGTATAATATAACATTCATTAGGTGAAAATATCATTATAATTTGTGATGAAACTTGGTAATACACATCATCATCTAACTAAAATGAATAATGTGGTTATATTACATAGTCTATTTGGCATGATTGTTTATGTATAATTTTGAAAAATGATCATCTCAACAAATACAACATGATTTAGAGTTCTTTGTAATCAGTAATGGTAATGTTCATAGATCAAACTTGGGAAATATTGTTAATTTAATCATTCCCAAGACCATGGGATAAAATGATTACAATGATAAGGAACTGAAGTGGTATAAAAAACATATTTTTTATAGATATTTAGGATATAAATTTAAATTATGATCTTTAATATATGGAGATCCAAGAATAAATAGAAAATTACTATATTATAGATGGGAGGGGATGTTGCTCTATATTGAATACACACATGAAAGGGAATGGAAGAAAGTGTAATAGTCAAAGAATTTGATTTGAAGGCTGTACCATGTGTTTTCATTATGGTGATAATATTCATATTAATAAATATTACTTTTATTAGAGAGTTAATTTTAAAATATGTGTTTTCAGATGTGTATCTAAAAACACCGTTTAAAAGATACGAGTGGCATAATGATGAATATTAATAGTTCACTTGAGTCGTAGACCATATAATTATGAGATAATTTTCACAATATATCTGAGAGGATTATGATAAATTATATTTTCAAAAGGCTTAAAATGAAATATCATTTTAATGGTGAAATTTTGAGATTTTGGGAATGGGTGATGTTTTCATTCGACTATAAAACATAATCATATTATAATTTATACAAGTATGATACATACTCAAATTAAGAAAAGGAAACTTATATTTGTTGGAAAATATGATTATATAGAATTATAACTACTTTTTTAGTAGAGGAATGGGAATTTTGATGTTGTTATGTGGTGGTGGATAAAGGACTGAATGATGGAACATTGTACCAAACTTGATTATTGGATGGAGAAACTCATATCAGAAAAAAAAAATCCAAAACGTTATGGAATGAGTATCTTGGTAAATTGAGTGATGCAGGGATAAAATAACTAAATGATAAATGAATATTCTATATTATAATCATAGAGTACATATCATATTAATAATTAATTACTGGGAATAATTTAAAGGTATCATTACAAATTGAAAGAGAGGTGCCTAGGGATGTGATGTTAGACCTAGTTTATATGAAATTACAGGGTCAAACTCTTGCACATTCTCAAAGAGGTTAGTTGTACTGTGTTTCCTCAATTCCGATGCAACATATAATGTAAATGAAATCTTTATCAAGAAAAAATTATAAGTTTTTTTAAATTATTTAATGCAGAGGCATGGTAGAAAAGTATTCAAGAAGTAAACTAAATATTTAATAGCTAATAGTGATGGTGAATATGAAAGTGTGGAATTTAAGTGGTTCTACAGGTGGAAAGGTATATGGTTTGTGAAGAATATACTAGTAACTATAAAACAAAATAGATTTATAGAGTGGATGAATTTGGTTTTATTGGATAAATCATTGAGCATGTGGATACATGTTAGATTTTTTAAAGATATTTTTGTTGTGATAATTGACTATGATGCCTACATGGTGAACATATTTACATCAAATTTATTGGGATTATAAATTTTAGATGTATGTAGTTATATAATGTATATTTAAATTCCTTATAATAATTCCTTTGTTGTGATACCCTAAAAATTCTAAAGGAGTAACTTTTTATTTGAATGTGTGCATGACATAAAACAGAAAACATAGAAAAGAATTTAACCTCTCAATGAATTATTGTATATTTAATATTTTAAATAAATTTAATTTTTTATATTACTACTAGTTAATGCAATAAATAGTTATCTAGCATCATATGCAACAATATGTTTTTTTGATAGCTTGCATTACATGCAAGAACAAGTTTTACCAAACAATGTATTATAAAAATAATCAAATTTAATATAATAATATATGAAATAATCATTAAATAATCATTTATATATAGGTTTAACTAAAATTAGAATATATACTATCATATTTATTTTTTAGTAATTAATTTGAAATAAATCTATGAACCAATTTAATATAAAATAAATTTTTAAAAAATATTATAATGTGCCAAATGTTTCTTATAATAATATATTAAATTAATTACTATTAGTGAATGATATTAATTAAATATATATATGTTATATGTTCAATAATAAATTATTTATATTAATCCAATATATTTAATAGGTATAAGATAATAATAAATCTAATTCTTTTCTTTATACTTGCATTTTTTCAAGAATTGAAATATTACCATTTTTTAATGAAGAACCTATTTTTAATCAATTTTTTAACTTATATAAATTATATATATATATATATATATAATTTCTGAAAATATAACATAGAAATTATAGGGTGGTTATTTTTTTTATTTTTCTGAGGTGTTTCATTTTTTACAAATAATGAATGATATTCTTAATCTCAATTAAATAATGATTTTTTGCGTAAAGAATTTATAGTGTTAAATAAAATTTTAAATTATATTTAAGATAAAATTATATTAATTGTACATAAATTAATCCAATTTAGGTAATTTAAATCAACTTCACAATGAAATTGGATATAAAAACATTTCAATAATTTGAACATTTTTACATTAAAAACCACTTTGTCGTCCTATCTGTGAGATTAATTTTAAATTAATTTCTGTAAAATATATGATTGGAATTTAGAAAAATGGATTCAATAATTGTATTCATAATAATTTATAATTTATAATTCGTTAAACATAGTTTTTTACCAAAAATATTAGTGAATGTAATTAAAATTAATTATAGCGATTAAGGAAAAAATTAACTTAACAAGAAATCAAACCTTAATCATAATGACCAAAATAACCTAGAAACAAGTAAAAATAATATTTTGTGGAAATATATAGATAATTTACTATATTTAATATAATTTGGTGCATTATATTAGGCAAATGATGTAAGGATGACCTCTCAATATTGTTCAGCTTTTTAAATTTATTTGAATGCCACCCCTTCTCCACTCTAAGAAGGCACTGACCCACCCATTTATTCAAACCTTATATCACATTATTATCACAAAAAATATTCCAAAATAATTTCCCCACATCCCTACTCTATTATTATATGCCTCAATATTTGTATAAATAAAAACAAGTAAGCTTTTTGGTATAAAACCAAAGAGCTCCCCTGAATAAGAGGTAGCCTTCTTCAAGGATTACATTTCATTCATTTACTTCTGCACCACAAATACTCATTTTATATCATCATTATGTAATAAAATCAATATCTCAAATATACTGAGATGTTTTTATTCTAATAGTTACACCTACACTTTCACAAAAATCCATCAAAATGGGATAAACACTTATCGTTCGTGTGTACGAAGGACTACCACCTTGCGAACCGATGTCATTACTTCGTACATTTTCCACCATTAACAGTTTAAAATAATAATGGTCTAATGGTATATATATTATATTTATGATATTTATAATGTATTTATATTTCTTGAATTCATATATAACTTATACATTCTTTTTTTCTATTTAATGAGAATACGATAACATCATTTGTGGACGTGTGGACTACCTCCTATTCAGAGTGATGTGATTCATTCACAAATTACATGGAATGTACTGAGAATGGTATTAATAAAAAAACGGGGCATATAAGAAATATATGATATTGTAATTACAATATATTTATAAATAACTTACATTTTATTCTCCTAAATATGAGAATGAAATAGAAGTAGCGTTCATGGGTACGTAAGACCTATCATCTCCATAAACAGTGCATTTCAATTCATATATCAAAATACTATAGATTAATAATAATAAATATATAATAGATATATATCATTGTTAAATCAGGGATTAAATTATTTATATAATAAAATCATGTTCTACATATTAAGTAAAAAAATAAAAAGTCATAACATACTCGAAAAACATGAAAATTAAACCTTTAAATGATGAAAATAATGAAATGTTGTTAAAAAATATAATAAGAAATTATAAAAAGATATTATATGTTATTATAAATTTGATTATGGGTTTTTATAAGTTATTAACATTTTTTAATTCCTTATACAAGAGTTTTAGGATGTTCAGCCAAAAGGAAACCCAAGGTAAGAGATTCTTGTCTCAATTTTCATTCCATGAGGCAACACCATTTTAACAACTTATTTCTTTTTTTTCTAGTGTATATAATACCCATATTTTATGTTATATTGTGAATAAATTTATATTCATTGTATTAAGGGTTTATTTTTTATTTATGTATGTCATGGATATTATAATTCAAAAGTTACTAAGTAGTAAGGGACTTCATCACAATTTCTTTTCATTGAGGCATAATTTTCTGTTGTGAACCTAATTTCTTATATAAGGTGTAAATATTACCAATTTTACATATAATATCTTGAATACATATTTATTCACATTATAATTAGTTACAAAATTAATTATTTCATCTAAGTGGATTTGAATTCAAAATTACCAAGTTATTTCAAAAAATCATTTCCATTCAAATGGGTTATATTACTTCCTCATTATCATTAATATTATATGATTATGAATATAATATGGTTTGATATCCATTTATTTATTTCCACTTGTTATAATTGGGATTAAATTTAATACACATAAAAAAATTTATTGATCAATTCCCACTTCAACATCATGTTCGTTTTGATGGTTTATTTCATAATGCCATTCTAATCGAGATTACTTGTTCTTGAAATTCCATTAAAAGGATTTATTTTAAAATTGTTAAATAAAATTTTTATTTTCTTTGAAAAAATTAATTTATGAAACTTTTCAATTAACAGAACCATTTTCCAATGATTTGGTACACAAAATATTTTAGAAATTTTTTATAAGAAATCCCAACTTAATTTTTCTATGTTGTTTAAGAACCTATTTTAATCAATTAAACCATATTTATAAAAAGGTTTATAATAATATTTTTAACCCTTCCTAAATAATATATTACAATCCTTTTTATTCTTTTTTATTTAAAAAATATTTTCAATGGAATATTAGTAATGCTTAACAAAGAAGAAACTTTTCTAACCTTTTTACCTTATAAAAGGAATGTTCTTTTTAACTTGTAACACATTTTGGAAAACCCCTGCAATCATTTATTTTAATAATCATTTCTATTATTAAAGGGGTAATTTTTAGTGAAAATATTTTTAAAATTTAATTTCATTGAATAGGATTTCAAAATTCCTTTCAAAATGAAAATGGTATTTTCCCCATGATTTTTTAGATGATCTTTTAATATCGTTACATTCATTGATGACAAAATCTACTTATTTTTACTCAAATTGGGATATTTGTATTAATACTATCATTATTCTTCCTCTATTTGTTTTTTTATTCATTTGGACAAGGATAATATTGATATTCTCTTCCACGATTCCTTTGTTAACCCCTTGAAATATTCACTTTCTTATGATCACTGTACCATGAATTTCCTTTAATTTTCCATATCATTTATCATTGATATGTTTACATAACAGTATATAATTCTAACATATTTTGTTTACTTTTATAGTTAATGTATTATCTCGTGAAAATTTATAACTCTATATTCTTTATTCAATATGGATATTTGATAAGGAATATTGTTTGTTAATTAAATCAATTTCTTGATATGAGGAATTCTTTGGACAGTTAGTGATGGGTGGGGCTTGAACTCTATATAGTCCCTTGATGCATCAAAAGTATCCCATGAGACAAACTTGTTTGATAAATTAAACATGTTCTACCTATATTTTTATACATACTTATGAAAGGTATTGTCAATATATGTTTCATGTGATCAGACATGATGTCCAATAGTAAATCATTTCTTTCACATTGGTGTAGTATTTATAATCTATAATATTTTCGTAATGAAAAAAATCAATTGATGCAATTAATTATAATTTTATTGATTTAATGTATTGTGTTTCCAATGTGTCAACATTCCATATTGATTATACCTTAACCATTATTTAAATCTCATTTGTTTTCAGTTATTTAACTTTCCATTTTTTGAGCACATACTTCTTAGTTTATTTATTATATAGAATGTGTGTTCATTTATTACCTTCGTATATTGATTATTCTCATTAATTAATTATTTATTCCATTGTACTTTCCCATACTGATCATTTTATCTCACATAAAGTATGTTTCCTTTCACCATTATTCCATGATATGTACTCTAAAAGATATTCAAGGATATACTAGATGGAATAATGTTATCTCCGAAAAAAATAATGTTTTATTTTGTGTATTCCTTTATATTAAAAGACTCGTATATGTATCTAATTTGTAGCATCCCGACCCCTGAAATCCTAGATCCAGTGAATTACATTATTACATTGGAATATGATACATCAAAATAACATCCCAAAGTAACAAATAGATTATTTTTCTTAGTTAACCCGATACATCCATGAGTCTTGAATTAAAAATTAATATACTAATTACAAAATATTTTTTTACTTTCTAGTAAAATAAATTTATTCCATCTATAATATGGTTGAATATATTTTTTAACACACTTCATGGAATCCTGGGGAATGTAAACAAAATAGGGGTGAGCACGAATTCTCTGTAAGGGTAATGTATAATGAAAGAATTAATTAATAAATGAGTGTAATCATTATAGAATGGTAAATAACTGAACACACATGACATATAACCAATAAACTAAATGGATAAACAATATGGAATGCTAATAACTAAAATCATATGACAATGATGTAACTAGATAAGGAACCATCAATATGGAAGGGTAAATAAAAAACACACATTCCATTTTATCAATCAATTGAGAATTATATGAAACCATAGATATGTTGATGAAAAATATCTGAGGTAAATAATAACTACATCTAAATGGGGGAAATTATTAATTATTGGACACCATGTTTCCAGTATACATGGTACCTTTACAATCATGACCATTCATAAGATGGTTTAACATATTGGGGAAAACCACATTTATGTAATGAAAGTTGACTATTAACCTGATAGTACTAATTCATCGAGGGTATATCTATAACTAGGCCCCACCCGTGTCATAATTCTCCAAAGAATTCCTTATATATGAAATAATGAATTAAAAAATGTGCTTTATCAAATATCAGTATTGTGTAAAAGACACATCATTATCATTATTTCTCTAGTTATGTATGAATAACAACAATGGTTATTCATGATTATGAATGTAGATACCATTGAAATATCATTAATACATTCTCAAGGGAAATTTTATTTAATCATTCCAAAAGTGTCACATACCACTTTCAAGAAATTGAACCAAAATTCCACATCAATTTAATTGAAACACAGAATATCATGATAGTAATGAGAATAATTATATAACATGTAAAATTAATCACCATATCTTAAAATGATATGTGTATTTTAAATAATAATCTAACGCATGACAAATGATATGGATATTTAGGGGAAATTCTATCTGTAATTATCACAAGAAATTAAATATTTCCAAGGGGACTAACAATGTGATCAATGAATTGAATTTCAATAATATACATAGATAAATCAATCGAAAAACTACCAAAAGATGAATAAGGAAGGTATCTATACAAAATATCCCAAGTGGATTAGAATAAAGTGTTGTTTTCATTGATGAAATGAATTAATACCTTTAAAAATACTCTTGAGAAAAATATTCTTTTGTTTTGAATGTCCGATTGAAAAAAATATCATTGAAAATAAAATTTTAAAAATCATTAAAAAATAAATCTTTTAAATTTTCAATGGATTATTCGAATAAATGACACTAGGTAAATCCACACATGCCTTATAAGGTAAAAAGAACATTTCTTTTGGATGATAAAAGGATAGAAAATGTTACATGTTCTGAAGGTGAGAAGAAGATAAATTTGAAAACAAAATTTAAATACAAAAAGGGAAAAAATGAATTTAATATGACCCAAAAATTTTATAGATCAATGTGAAATAATAGAGAAGTTTTAACGAATTATATTCAACATCAACTTATGTATTGATGTATTTCGATTCCAAATAGCTGAATAGTGTCAAAAATGAAAAGAATGATATTTTACCAAAATAAAATATTTTTTTTTTTAAAATCATAGAAATATTTAAATAAGATGGTATGGATATTATATGATCAAAAGATTCCTAAATTTACCATTTATGGTATAGTTTTTACCTTAAAATAAAAAATTAAAACCCTATAAAATTATAAAATTTGATACAATATTTAAAATGAAAATTGGTTGACTAAGGGTGAATCAAAATGATAGGGCACAAAATGACATAAAAAATTATCCAAATAATTTTTTTTGGTGGGATTAAATCCAAATCATAACTTATTTTTAAACATATTTCCATTTGGATGCAGTCATATTGAGAATGAATTTATTATAATTTATTTTTATGAAAATTCCCAAAATATCCCCACCTCATTTATAAGAGGGATCCTCTCCCCTAACTAATTAACAAACAATTATACTTATATAGTTTATAAACTATGATAATTTCTATTTTCAACTTCCTTATCCACATTGTAGATTTTTTTCCTTCCAAAAGACCAACCCTTGATCCCTATATATGAGATATAAATCATCATTTCAAAGATGTGTTAATTGCCTTAACCGATCAATTTTTTTACTCTTACATACCAACTATAAATTAGTGGTATTAATCAAAAAAATTACTTCTTTAGTATCCTCAATATTAATAAATATTATTATTGTTTTTAAAAAACCATTAAAAACACTTTTTACCATCAAATGAGAAGTAGAACTATCACTTGTGTGTGTGTACTGCTTATTATCTCCGCATAGTGACACGATTCATTTTTCATAAAAAATTCTAGATGGGTATTATTATGGTTTTAATACTTGTATATTACATTTAGGAAAAAATTATACATATATAATGAAAATATAATTTCAAACTTCTTAATATATAATCCTCTAGGAAAAGATAGTGCCACTCTTGTGTACTTTTGGACTACCACCTCCATGAAGTGATGTGATTTTTTTCATTTATATTATAAATGGATTAAAAAAATTATGTATTTGATAAATATATATGATATATATGATATAATAATGATCATTTTCATCGATTAGAAAATGAATACATTATCCGTGCGTACTTATGACCTATTGTCTACATGATCTGTGAAATTAATCTTTCCATATCAAACATTCATAGATGACTCTAAATATTTATATGATGAATATATATGAAATATATATAATTATTTATATTATTTAGGCGATGAAAAAATATAAATATACACATAGTAGAATTTATGAACTGAAATACTCATGTAAAATTAAATAGTTAACACCCAGAAAGAATAGTTTAAATAACTAATTATTAGTAAAATGAGATGTTGAAGTATTATAACATGATCATATATGATATTATAATTTTTAAAATTACTTGAGTGTAGTATTATAATAAATTTAAATTTATTATTAAAGATTTTATAATTATTTGTAAGCATGGTGACCTCAAGGTAAGGTTTTTATTTCACTATCTCATTAATATTTCAGATTGTTTATATTTAATTCTTCATTGGGGAATATTTTTATTCCATATAAAAAATTAATAAATTTTTTAAAATAAGGTTTTTACCATTCTATTATGATTCTGTAAATTCTCTTTTAACCATGTCTTAGTTTTTCAAAAATGGTTTTAATGAAATCTTCATGTTGTTTTACAAACTAAGTACATTAATACTTTTCCAAAAAAACATGGAAGGATGTTTTTCTAACTTATAAATCCTATCTGAATTTTACCACCATGATGACTAATTTTTTATTTGATGTTTCATTTACAGTCATACAGGCTTATTTTTAATGGAAATGTATGATTTATAATTGTATACATTTTTAAGATATTATTTTAAAATTTAATGGTTATTTTCCTCAATAATTATTCCAAATCGATCTAGAATGGGGGTGAACCAAGTTCAACAAGGGAATTTGTCAACTATGATAGTCTTGGGAGTGAACATTGACTACTACGATGGAATGGGGAGTTAACCCATTCCACTGTGAAGTTTTTTGGGGAAACGATCTTTGACTACTATGGAAATTACTTTATATGATTATGTGTATTCCAAATTTTTTTCCTTAAGCATACATTAAAAATTCGGGGTTTATGTTATTTGATTTAATTGTGATTCATGTCTTATGAACATCCAATATTTATTCCATAAAATAAGATTATGATCATTGATATGCAGGGTGTAACGCCCAGACCCCAGTTACCCAGAGTCGGTGCATTATTACATTACATTGGAATGATCACAAGAAAGATCAAGTCTCGAAAGACCGATTAGTTTAGTTGCCTTGGAATAACGAGATACATTACTAAAGTTTTACATTACATCATAAAATGAAAACTACAACAATATAGTCTCCAAAGTCCACACTCTTATCCCCTCATACTATCCCTACAGGTCATTCATAAATTACTTCTTCACATCCTGGTAAAAATAAAACATAGAAAAGGGGTAATCTAAAATTCCCAATAAGGATAAAAATATAGCGGAAACTTTTATAAATAAGAATAAACATTTAAGGAAATGTATAACTAAAAGAGAAGCCTTTTAAACTTGAACTTCAACATAGTATGGAAAAAATAAAATGAAATAATGCCATTTACTTATTCACATGGATATTATACTAATTGAATAATCACATGAAATATCAATAACCACTTTTATAATGATGGAATGCATAATGCCAGACTATCATAACCACATAGTCATGGCCTCGTGCCAAGACTACAAATACGATTTTGTCAAGGGCTTGTGCAAAGACACTAGTTTGTCTCATGATACCTACCATTGCATCGAGGAGCTATAACGGGCTCCACCCGTCACATATTAAGTCCAATGCATTCCCATATGAAAATGATGAAACATAACATAAACATTCGTATTAAAACTAGGATATGAAATGTAAATACTTCATCCATAAACCATTAATGGTATAAAAATAACACATCCACAGTCTAACGTATCACAAAACCTTCAATAGAATATAAAAGTTTTGTATCATAATAAATCAACTTCAAATAAGCCTAAAATCCATCAAAGGATGTTGACATAGATGAAATCAACACTCTTTTTAGAGAAATATCTATTTCTATTTTGAAATCATTTAAGATTCATTTATCTATAAAATAAAAAATTATCTTTGAAAATATTCTTATAAGCTTATAAGGGAAGCTTCGACGATTCTATAATGGTGGAAAATAGCCGCACCTGCCATATAAGTTAACAAAAACATTCTTACCTTAATTCTATCGAAAAGGTTAAAAAGGGCCTTCTTTGGAAAACGATGGAAAGATTACTTTATAAACCACTTATAAAAGTCAACAAGGGTATAAATGACATTAAACCATATTGTAGTAAATAGTACAAAATATGTTTCGAAATACATTTTTATGAAACATGGGTGTGGATGATAAAGAAATCCCAGTAGATTATTACGTATAAACAACCTCTGATAATGAAGAGATTGCGAAATAAACCATTACCTTGTACTTTTCCTTGGTTGGGGATAGGTTAACCTCCTGTATAATGGTGAAATAATTGTTATTAAATTATAAAAGAATCATATACATTATTATGTTATCATATATGATCTTTTAACATTGCTTTGTTAATAATATCTTACTATTATCGTCGTTTCAAGTGTTAACTTACTCGTTTTATTTTATATGTTTTGTTACATAATCCATGTTTTTCATGGATAGGTTGTATATTATTCATATACATAATTATATCAAGTCCTTCAACATTATTTTTAAATCATCAAATGATATATATACTTGAATGGATACTATGGAGAGTGAATCTCATCACGTTTGTGGAGACGGTAGTCCGTACGTACGCACAAGCAACAATATCATTATTTTGATATTAAAATATTATATAATTGGATGGTATATCATATATAAAGAATAATTATCATGTTTTATTTATTATTTAAATGAATTAAAAATCGTTATTATACCCATCCAAATAATAATATATTGAATAACAATTACACCACGACGTGGAGACGATAAGCTGTACGTACGCACGTATGGTGACATGTCATTCGACGGATTGATAGAATACTCAATATGGTTGTACCATATTTATAATAATATTACTTTATATAGAAGATACTGAATTCATTATTTTATACTGGGAATAATTAGAAGGGGGAGTGCCTTTTTATAAGAGGGGTGAGGGGCACCTTTGGAAAAGCTAGAAATATTATTTTATAATAAATTCATATTCGGTTTCTAATGGCTCCAAAGTGGATTATTTAAAGGTTAAGGTGGGTATGGGTAGAAAAACACTCAAACAATAGAATTTAAATAGGTTTTGGTCATTATATTAACCTTATCTTTTAGTTTTAACTCTTAGTTAATTTGTTTGACACTTACCATGTCACTTTGTATTTTTATATTATATTGTTAATAATCATACTATATACCTCCAAGAGACCCCCAAGTGGTTCATTAATGATAAAACAATCATGATATAAGTCTCTTGGCTGAACCGTAGATTTTTATGAATTTAATATCAATTAATAATATAATATTTGTCTTAAAAACTCTTTTATGAAAATTTTGACACTATTTGGAAAATTGATTTTTGTGAAAATCATAACCGAATGATTACATAAAAAAAAGTTAATTAAATAAATCCTAACATGTTATATTAACCTATAAAATTAGTGTAATTCATAAAAAGTCTCAAATTATATTTATTTGGGTATTTATAATATCAATTATTGTAATATTTTACTATTATGGTAATTACTGTATCATCATTGTGTCATAAATAAACTAAATTATTTAATGTATAAAAATTATAAATAAAATATAATTATGTAGGAAATACCTTTAAATTTCTAATGAATATTAATAATATAATTTATCTTATTTGTAACACTATATTAAAAATGTTTTAGTAAATAAACTTTGATTTTTACTCTTTTAACTATTCTTTGATTTAAATAATAATAAATGTCCTAATCTAATCCAAGTGGACCTAAATGATGATATTTTGTTCCTAAGGTTGTTTTTGGTCCAGATACACTTGTCCAATAGAATTAGGACATGTGTTAGGGTAAAATTAATATCACTTTTACCCTTAATTACCCTATTTACTTTTAACCGTGGTAAATAAAAGTAAAAAGTTACTATTCACCAAAAATTATTTTCATCTCATTGATCCACATTTTACTCCTTGATATTAACCATGTCTCTTGGATTTTAGAAATTCCACTCATAGAAGTGGTAAAATTACGTTTTATAAAAAATTCAGTTTTTTAACTACCACTTAGTAGTTTCACTATTCATCAAAAAATGATGTTTTTCAGAAATATACCAAAAAATCACCCTAGGATAATTTCGATATTCCGAATCCAAAAATGAAGTCCATTTTGAAAAATAAAATTTATAAATTTCAAACAGTGGGTATTACTATTCATAACGGCTAGTTTGATTAGTTGTGGTGTGTTAGAACTCGATGTTGCGTAAAACACACGCTATTGCATTACTCAAAGAGAAGTGTACCATAGAAGCTTGGGGTGTTACATTATCCCCTCATTTAAATAATTTCATCCTTGAAATTTCTAGAATACTACCGCATGAAAAGACCCGGGTGGTTCTTCATCATAAGATCCTCAGGTTCCCATGTTGCCTCTTCCATCTTTTGGTTTCTCTACAAGACTTTTACCAGACGAGTCGTCCAGTTTCTCAGTACTTGTTCTCTCATATCAATAATCTTGACGGGCTCTTCGCAATAAGACAGATCAGGTTCCAGTTCTAAATTCTCATAGGTGAGTACATGCGTTGGGTCAGGCATGTATTTCCTGAATAGTGATACGTGGAACACATCCTGAACTTTGGAGAGATTTGGCGGCATTTCCAAACGGTAAGCTACAACCCAAATTCGTTATAGATTTTCGAAAGGTCTGATGTACCTGGGACTCAATTTACCTTTCTTACCAAAACGTATGACTCCCTTCCATGGATATTCCTTCAGGAAAACATGATCATTGGCTTGAAATTACAAATCCTTCCTTCGATTATCGTCATATCTCTTCTGCCTAATTTGAGCTGCTTTGATATGGTTTTGGATTACCTTCACCTTTTCCTTCGTTTCCTCCACCAGTTCTGGGCCTACAAGTTTTCTTTCCCCAACGTCATCCCAACAGGTTGGTGTGCGACATCTCTTTCTGTATAATTCTTTATATGGTGCCATATGAATTCTCGAATGGAAGCTATTGTTATAGGAAAATTCTACCAGAGGTAAATATTGATCCCACATACCCTAAAAGTCAAGTGAGCAGGATCTCAACATGTCTTCTATGGTTTGAATGGTTTGTTCTGATTGTCCATCTGTTTGAGGGTGGTAGGCAGTTCCCAAATGAAGTTTAGTATCCAAGTCTTTCTGAAGACTTTTCGATAATCCAGAAGTAAAACGGGGATCACGATTAGAAAAAATCGATAGGGGTACTCCATGAAGTCTCACAACTCCATTAATATATAGTCTTGCTAGTCGTTCAAGTGGTAAATCTTCTCTTATAGCAAGAAAATGTGCTGACTTGGTAAGAAAATCAACAATGACCCATATTTCATCGTTCCTTCTAGGAGTCTTTGGTATCCCCATTACAAAGTCCATCGTATTATTGTCCCATTTCCACTCCCGTATGGGAAGAGGTTGAATGACTCCTCCAGGCTGTTGCCTTACAGCTTTCACTTGTTGAAAAACCATACATATTGACACAAAATCCGCAATCTCCATCTTGATGTTGTACCACCAAAAATGTTCCTTCAAATCTCTATACATTTTTGTGCTCCCAGGGTGTATAGAGAAATTAAAACTATGAGCATCATCCAGTAATTCCCTTTTTAGATCTGGTATATCGGGAACACAATGTTTCTTCCCAAATTTCAAAATTCCATCTTCACACACAACGCCTCTCAATCTCCCATCATTCACAGCTTTGATCTTCTTTCGAAATTTGTCATCATCAATATGAGAACTCTTAATCCTTTCTAGTAAATATGGTTTGGAAACCATTTGAAAAAGCATTGATGTTTCACCATCGCTGGTTATTCCCATGTCCATCTTTACTAGATCCATGAAAATTGGATCCCATTCAATTCTCATATTGTCCAAAACACCATGATCTTTTCTGCTCAAAGCATCTGCCACCTTTTTTGCCTTCCCCGGGTGGTAGTGTATCGTACAATCATAATCCTTGAGTAATTCAAGCCATCTACTTTGCCTCATGTTGAGTTCTTTTTGTGAGAAAATATACTTCAAACTCTTGTGATCAGTATAAATCTCACAATTTTCACCATAGAGGTAGTGCCTCCATATCGTCAAAGAAAAGATCATAGCTGCTAACTCGAGATCATGAGTAGGATAGTTGTTTTCATGAATTTTTAACTGTCGTGATGTATAGGCAATAACCCTATCATTCTGCATAAGGACACAACCATGTCCTTTCTTCGATGCATCACTATAAATAACGAACCCATCATTCCCCGATGGTTGAGTCAATATAAGAGCATTGAATAATCTTCTCTTCAGTTCCTCGAAACATTCATCACACTCTTTTGTCCAAACAAATTTAACCCCCTTACGTGTGAGCTTCGTTAATGGGTTAGCCAATCGGGCAAAATTATGGACAAAACGTCGATAATAACCTGCCAAACCAATAAAACTGCGTACCTCAGTTATACATGTAGGTGTTGGCCATTATTGGAGTGCCTTGTTCTTAGAAGGATCAACATAGATTACATATTTACAGACAATATGGACAAGAAAATGAATCTCTTTAAGCCAGAATTCACACTTCCTAAACTTTCGATATAATTCAAGTCTTCTCAGAGTCTTCATGATAATGCGCAAGTGATTTTCATGATCTTTGTATATTTTGGATTATACCAATATATCATCAATAAATACCCCCAAAAATTCATTTATATATTCCATGAAAACTCTATTCATCAGATCCATGAATACAGAGGGTGCATTAGTCAATCCAAAAAGCATTCCTGTAAACTCGTAATGCTCGTACCTAGTTCGAAAAGATATATTCAGAATGTCTTCCTTTTTCACACACAACTGATGGTATCCAGATCGAAGGTCAATCTTTGAAAAGTATTGAGCTCCATGCATTTGGTATATTAAATCATTAATGCGAGGTAGGGGATACTTGTTCATTATTGTTATAGCATTGATCTCCCTGTAGTCGATACATATCCTCAAAGATCCATCTTTCTTTTTAACATAAAGAATAGAGGCTCCCCATGGAGAAACACTAGGGATAATAAATCCCTTATTACTCAATTCCTCTAGTTGTTTCTTTAGTTCAACTAATTCTATAGTGGCCATTCTATAAGGGGTCTTCGATATAGTCCTTGATCCCGGAATTAAATCAATGGAAAACTCAACTTCTTGTTCTGGAGGATGTCCAGGTAAATCTTCTGGAAACACATCTACATATTCTTCCACAATAGGTACATCCTCTATTTGAACATTCCTTTCCTCAACCACTATAATTTCATCCTCTTCCTCCCCAATAATTGAATTTAGTTGAGCTATTGGGGGTGGATCTAGATAAGAATTAGGTGGTGACGATTCTGCTCTAAAGATAAGGTGTTCCTTATCATCATCATCAAATATCGTAACCTCCTTCTTCTTACAATAAATCTTCGCATCATGTTCTGAAAGCCAATCCATACCGAGGATTATATCAAACTCAATCATAAGAATGACAATGAGATCAACGGATAAAGAACAGTTATGTGCTCTAATGGGGACTGATTCACAAAACATTGTTGCAATGATACTTCCCTTAGGTGTTTTAACTGACAAATCCATTGTTAAATCAAATTGGAAATATCTAATATTCTTAGAAAACTGGGAAGATATGAAACAATGCAATGATCCAGAATCAAATAATGCATTTTTTTAAACTTGAGGAAACCATTAAATTAAATGCCACCATATCTTTCGGAGCTTCTACCTCGACAGTAGTGATAGAATAATCTTGGAATTGATCCCTTGGCCTTTTCTGAGGTAAGGTCCCCTGAATCTTAGGACATTCATTTGCATAATGTCCCATCTACCTGCAATTGTAGAATTAGACATCGGTAGCTTCCTTCTTCACCTTGCAATCACGAGCTTGGTGGCCTTTTTCATCACACTTGTAACAGACTCCCGTTCCTTTTAATCAAGTACTGGGGTGTTTCTTCCCACATTTACTGCAGTATGGATATTCAACTTTTCCCTTCTTCCCTTTATTTCCATTCCCATATTGATCAGAAGATTTATTCTCCACTTTCTTTGCTTTAAAGTCATATGACTTAGAGAATTCTTTCTTTTTCTTCATAGCACTTGAGACAATGTCTTCATACAACGATAAGGATTGTGAGACTAATGCTCGATGGAGAAATGGTTTTAACCCATCAAAGAAATGATAAATCTTACTTATTGGGTTATGTATATAATCTCCAATATACCTTTCTACCCTTGTAAAGTTAGCCGTATAATTTGTGACATTCTCATCCTCCTTTTGTCTCAGACTCAAAAATTTCCTATCTATATCTGCTTGATGGTCACAAGGAAATTATTTTTCTAAAAATAGATATTTGAACTCCCTCCTTTCCATATTTTATACTTCATCATCTTCCTTTGTGTTTTGAATCAATGACCACCATTGACCAGCATCTCCAGTGAGGTGGTAAACTACCATGATAACTTTTTCCCTTTCACTACTCCCTAAAGAGTGAAATATTTTCTCTAGGAAATTTATCCATTGGTAATATAATAAGGGATTTTTACTCCCATTGAACCTTGGTGGTTGTTTCCTCATGAAGCGATCTAACATTGATCCTCCACGCTGCAGATCAGGGTGCTCCATATAGGTAAGGTTATTACTCATAACCTAAGTGAGTTGTCCCAGCATGGTGATAAGTTGATCAGCACCAGTTGTATCACCAGCTCCACTATAATTATCTTGAGCAAGAGGGAAATCCCTACATGGAGTGCGTGCATTGATATGGTTTCCATTTCTTCCACCAGGCGCCATTTCTAAACAATGTCATAAAGTAGATCAGTTTACGAATCAAAATACATAATTTCATACTTATAAAACACTTAACATAAATTGAGCTATTTATGGATACAATCCATAATCATAAAAATGTTTTCATTGAGGATGTATATACACATAAAAAATGATTTGTAAATAAAATGAGAGTCATCCTAAGAATATCCCCTGGGAGTGTCGTAACCAAGAGTGTAGCAAGGCCCGTTTTTGTGCACCAGTTCCCGTTCGAGTCCAGCTCAAAGCGGTGTTTTTAGGTTTTAGTCCTAGGTACATCTGTGACAGAGCAGCCTCTACCTGCTCGTATCCAGACAGGGATGTATTTCTTGGAAAACTCACAATATCTCTACAATACAAAAATTCTGGGAAGATCTTCTATACTAATCCTCAAAGTCCATCTTTGTTCTATGTGCTCTAATCAGAGTTTATCTAAATCTAGCATCCAAGGTTTGTACTAATATTCCTCTAATAGAAATTTTAATTCCCCGACCCCAGTTATCCAGAGTTGATGCATTATTACATAACATTGGCATGATTACAATAAAGATCAAGTCTCGAAAGACCGATTATTTTAGTAGCCTTGTAATAACTAGATACATTAATAAATTAATACATTACATCATAAAATGAAGACTACAACAATATAGTCTCAATAGTCCACACTTTTATCCCCTCATACTATCCCAACAAGTCATTCATAAATTACTTCTTCACATCTTGGGAAAAATAAAACATAGAAAAGGGGTGAGCTCAAATGCCCAGTAAGGATAACAATATATCTGAAACATTCATAAATAAGAATAAACATTTATGGAAATGTATAACTAAAACAAAAGCAATTTAAACATGAAATTCCACATAGTATGGATAAAATAAAATGAAATAATTCCATTTAATTATGCTCATGGATATTCTACAAAACGAATAATCGCATGCAATATCAATAACCACTTTCATAATGATGGAATGCATAATGCCAGACTATCATAGCCACATAGCCAAGGCCTCGTGCCAAGACTACAAATAAGATTTTGTCAAGGCGTTGTTCCAATACACTAGATTGTATCATTGCACCTATCGATGCATCGAGGAGCTATAGCGGGCTCCAACTATCACATATTAAGTCCAATGCATTCCCATATGAAAAGGTTTAAACATAACATAAACATTCATATTAAAACTAGCATACAAAATGCATATACTTCATCCATAAACCACGAATGGTATAAAAATAACACATCCATAGTAAAAAGTATCAAAAAACCATCAATAAAATATAGAAGGTTTGTATCATAATAAATCAACATCAAATAAGCTTAAAATCCATCAAAGGATGTTGACATAGATGAAATCAAAACTCTTTTTAGCGAAATATCTATTTCTATTTTGAAATCATTTAAGAGTCATATATCTATAAAATAAAACATTTTATTTGAAAATATTATTATAAGCTTGTAAGGGAAGCTTCGAAAATTTTATAATGGTAGAAAATAACCGCACCCGCCGTATAAGTTAAAAAAACATTATTACCTTAATTCTATCAAAAAGGTTAAAAAAGACCTTGTTTGGAAAATGACAGAAAGATTCCTTTATAAACCACTTATAAAAGTCAAAAAGGGTATAAATGAATTTAACCCATATTCTAGTAAATAGTAAAAAATGTTTTGAAATACATTTTTATGAAACGTGTATGTGGATGATAAATAAATCCAAGTAGATTATTACATATAAATAACCTCGGATAATGAAGAAATTGCGAAATAAACCCTTACCTTGTACTTTTCCTTGGTAAGGCGTAGGTTAACATGCATTATAATGGTGAAATAATTGTTATTCAATTATACAATAGTCATATACATTATTATGTTATCATATATGATCTTTTAACATTTCTTTTTTAATTTATCATAGTATTATCGTCGTTTCGGGTGTTAACTTCCTAGCTTTTTTTCTATGTTTTGTTACGTAAGACATATTTTTCATGGATAGGTTTTATATTATTCATATCCAAAATGATATCATGTCCTTAAAAATTATTTTTAAACCATAAAATGATAATTATACTTGAATGGATACAATGCAGAATGAATCTCATCACGTTCGTGGAGACGGTAGTCCGTATGTACGCACGGGCGACAATATCATTCTTTTGATATTAAAATAATATATAATGGGATGGTATATCATATATAAATAATAATTATAATTTTATATTTATTATTTAAATGAATTAAAAATCATTATTATACCCATCCAAATAATAATATATTGAATAACAATTACACCACGACGTGGAGATGGTAAGCCGTACGTACGCACGTATTGTGACATGTCATTCAAAGGATGGATAGAATACTGAATATGGTTGTAAAATATTTATAATAATATTACAGTATATAGGAGATACTGGATTAATTATTTTATAATGGGAATAAAAAAGAAAGAAGAAGTTGAAGAAGAAATGAATTTGAAAAAGGGTGGTGAAAACATTACCTCTTCTTTGGGTTCTTCCTTTTGATTTGATCAAAAGTGATCCATTGGTTGGTTTTCTGATCAAACTAAAGATTCAAGGTTGTAGGGAGGGATGTTGATAGAGTATTTGGTCATGGTATGGCCGAAACAAAATGCATTGAAGGTGTTAATTACTAAGAAGGGGGAGTTCCCATTTATAAGAGGGGTGAGGGGCACCTTTGGAAAATCTTGAAATATTATTTTATAATAAATTCATATTCGGTTTATAATGTCTCCAAAGTATATTATTTAAAGTTTAAGGTGGGGATGGGTCGCAAACCACTCAACCAATAGAATTTATACAGGTTTGGGTCATTATATTAAACTTATCTTTTAGTATTAACTCTTCGTTAATTAGTTTGACACTTACCATGTCACTTTGTATTTTTATATTATATACTTAATAAACTTACTATATATCTCCAAGAGACCCCCAATTGGTCCATTAATGATACACCTATCATGATATAAGTATCTTGGCCTATCCTTATATTTTTAGGAATTGAATATCAATTAATAAAATAATATTTGTTTTAAAAACTCTTTTTTGTCAATTTTGAAATTATTTGGAAAATGGATTTTTTTGAAACTCATAACAGAATGATTAATTCAAATAAAGTTAATTACATCAATACTAACATGTCATATTAACCTATAAAATTATTTTAATTAATAAAAAGTATCAAATTTTATTTATTTGGGTATTTATAATATCAATTAATTTAGTTTTTCACTATTATGGTAATTACTGCATCATCATTGCATCATAAACAAATTAAATTATTTAATGTATAAAAATTATAAATAATATATCATTATGTAGGAAATCTGTTTATCTTTCTAATGAATATTTATAATTGAATTTATATTATGTTTATCCATATATTAAATTTTTTTCGTAAATAATCTTTGATTTTAACTCTTTTAACTCGTCATTGAATTAAATAATAAAAAATGCCCTAATCTAAACCAAGTGGACCTAAATGATAATATTTTATTCCTAAGGTTGGTTTTGGTCGAGATAAACTTGTCCAATAGAATGAGGACATGTGTTAGGGTAATATTAATGTCATTTTTACCCTTAATTACCCTATTTACTTTTAACCGTGGTAAATTAAAGAAAAAAGTTATTATTCATGAAAAATTATTTTCATCTCATTGAACCACATTTTACTCCATGAAATTAACCATATGTCTCGTATTTTTGAAATTCCACTCACATATGCTGTAAAATTATGTATTATGAAAAATTCAGTTTTTGGACTACCACTTAGTGGTTTCACTATTCATCAAAAAATGAATTTTTTCAGAAAAATACCAAAAATTCACCCTAGGATAATTTCGATATTACAAATCCAAAAATTAATTCCATTTTAAAAATAAAATTTATAAATTTCAAAATGTGGGTATTACTATTCATAACGGCATGTCTGATTGGTTGTGGTGTGTTAGAACTCGATGTTGCGTACAACACACGCTATTGCATTATTCAAAGAGAAGCGTACCATAGAAGAGTGGGGTGCTATAAAGGGTATAGTTTTAAAAAATTAATATCATGTTCATATAACCTTATGATCATGTTATGAATATGTGATCATTGATATGTACCTTGATTACCCTTAATTAGAATCTTATATCACCATCTTATTATGGTCCCTTTCCACAGGTTATGAAGAATGGTATTAAATATGATATGTATAACAACAGATCTATTTATGATGAAATAAGTGGTGTATGATGTAGATATTTTATGAACTTGTTTTTTATGCATGTTTCCAAAGACACATGACATATATGATTGATCATGGATTGAAATGTTTTTTAATAAATATTCAATTATGTAGAAATGATATATATATATTTTAAATGATTTGATTTTTAATTTCGGTATTGAAGTAAAGTTTTGTTATCATTTGGATACAATTATAATAAAAAATTAATAATAACCCTATTGATAAGTCTTATTATAGGATAAAATTATAATGTTTTAGTAAAGATCATGAATGAGCTAGGATAAACGTATGTTATCATAGAAGAAGGTGTAATTATTTAGAGATACTATAAATGTTTTTAGGATTATTTAGTTTCCCACCATGATTAGTATTTCTCACACTATGCATTTTTGTTTTATTCAATATTATTAACTTGAAGGAATTATATTAGCATTGAATGCAATAAATAATTAAATGATTATCCACCTGAGTAAATGATAGTAATGGGAGCTAGAATAAAAAATATTATGGAAATTATCACAAACATTTCTCAAAAAAATGAATTATTCTATTATTCCAATTGATCAATGTTGGGAACAATGATTTGTTAAGTCCTTCATGAGACAAATTCCACATTCTTTTACTGGGTCGATTGATCCACTAGTAGCCATTCAATAGATTATTTTGATTAAAACTATATTTTCCATGATCCAGTTTTGGGAGCATGGTAATGTAATAATTTGAAGTATATTAGTGATTTAATATTATCAAGAACAAGGGAAAAAATCAATTTAATCTATAGAGTAGGATAAATTTAATAAATTATTTTCAAACACATATATTCCATGTATTATTCATGTTAAATGGAGAATTAGTTCCTTGAGTTAAAGAAGACAGATGATGAATAATCCAGTTCCTATGAGGAAAATTGCACAAGAATTGTAGGTTTCTCTTATGGAATTATCTTCCAACCATAATGTATGGTTGATTGGTTGTTCGGTGTCTTGAAAAAAAATTTAAAACATGAATTATACCTAAGGGAATTCAATGGATTTGATGAAATAATTTGATGTGCTATCAAGGTGGAGATAGAGATTGGAGTTACCCATCAATATAATGGTTTCGAAAAGAAAAGAAAAATGGATCATAAAAGAAATTATAAAAATTATATAGAGAATAATATGATCCTTCAATTATTCTCAAATTGTGGAAGGATACATGGGGGACCTCAGTTTGGAATGGTATGTGCTTTCTAAGTGGTATGGAGGTGTAAGAAAAGTAGGGTGACTATTTAATCATGTATTGGATTCATGATGTAGAGCAAAATGACCATGAGATAATGTAGAGGCATATCATTTTGGAGGCTGAATATTGGGGTATTTGGTCTGGTCACATTAAATTTAGGCATGATGGTCTTCATTACTTAAAGTTGGTAGTGATGGTTCGGGCTAGGTATCTGGTAGCATAGATTATACCTATTCTCTAGCATTGGGATCTCTCTCCTTCTATACATATTTTCATGGATAGTAACTAATCTGTTATTTTGACCATCAGCTAGTACAATCATGGAAATTGGGTGTGTTGGTCACCTATAATGTACGGTCTCAAGATTAACATGGATGGTTCTACTTCAACTGGAACATACGGGGAGGAGGTGTTGTCTGAGACATTTCCTAATCAATTAATTTTTCAGTTAGTTGTTTCATTGGGAAGGTTTATTAGCTCATTGCTGAAGATTTGGTTATGGTTATGGGCATGGGTTTATGTCGGTCTCATGGGGTTATTATGAATCAGGTTGAGACCAACTCTCTTATTCTACTCAGGTCCATTGAAAATTATATTGAAATCCCTTGGTCTATCATTAATATCATCTGTAGGTGCATAATTTTTTTACAGCCACATATATCTCTCTCAAACATGGAGAGAGTGTAATAAAGTTTCTGACTTCCTTTTTTATCAAGACTCCCAAAGTTGTGTGCACACTGTATTTAACAGTACATGATCCCTTTCTCCCAAATGTGTTAGTCCTGTTAAAGTAGACACCATTGGATTTCACTATTTTAGACCTCCTTGGACTATATTTTGGATTTACACCAATCTTGAAATAAAAATATTTATGTTTTATTGGAGCTAGAATAAAACATCTTATCACAATTATCACACAAATTTCTAAATAATTGATTCATTTTAATCTTCCAAAAAGATGAAAGAATGGGATAATGATTTTTTAACTCCGTCATGAGATAAATTCCACATTCTTTCAGTGGGTCGAATAAACCACTAGTTTCCATTAAATAGTTCAGTACCAATGAAAATATATTTTACATTATCAATTTTTTAGAACATTGTAAAGTTATTATTACTATTAATCATTTGAAAGGCGAAGAATATTAGTGGTGGATTATTATCAAGAATATGAGATTAAAAAATAAATTTAATCTACTGAGTGTGATGAATTTAATAAAATATATTTCAGCAAGTACATTGAACATATTCTTCATTCAAAATTGGGGAATAAATTCTTTGAGTTAAACAATAAGGATGATGAGTATGCTTGTACATATGAGGAAACTTTCACAATAATTATAGGGTACACATTTGGTATTATCATCCAAAATTAATATAATTATGATTGATTATTAGGTGTCATAAATCCGATTATACAATGTGAGTTACAATAAGGGACATTAATAGATTTGAAGAATTCATTGATGTTATATCCGAGTAGAGATGGAAATTGGATTTACCCATCATATTCATGGTTTCGAAAAGAAAAAAAAATTAATTTAAATGAAATTATAAAAACCGTCAAGATAATATGATGATCATTAAATTATCCTCACCGGTTGGAAGGATAAATAAGGACATCAGTTTGAAATGGTATTTGATTACTGAGTGGTATTTTTGTGGAGGGGGAGTGAGGTGATGGTTTAATCTAGTATTTTTTTCATGACAATGAAAGAAAATAACAAGAGCACAAGGTGTGGAATATCCTTCTAGTGACCAACTTTGGGGTATTTGTTCCAGTCTCCATAAGTCTAGGCATGAGTGGATTCCCACATTCATTTTTGCGGGGATGGTTTGGGCTAGTTATCTAGAAGCATGCATTATTTTTCTCCTCAGTCATTGGTATATATATCCTTCTATGATGATATTAATGGATGTTATCTTATCAATTATTCCATCCTTCATTAGTTCCATTAGTAGAAATTTGGTGCATTGGTCTCCTCCAGAGTATGGTATCAAGCTTAACATGGATGGTTCCTACACTAACAAAAACATGCGGGGAGGAGGCACTATTTGTGACAGGCTATACTCTATTATATTTGAATTTAGTTAGTTCTTTGGGTAGCATAATTTTATCAATACTAACGATTTGAGTAGGATTATGGGATTGGATTGATGCTATTCTCATGATCTAACTCTGAATTAGGTTTAGATATACTCTCTTACTCTATACATATGTATTCAAAAGGCTATTGAAATTCATGGGTGTATCATTTATGATGTCACTAGGTGAATATGTCTTTTCAACAGCCACATGTGTATCTTCCACATGGGGAGAGATGGTAATTATGTTTCCAACTTCTTTGCTTGTGAAGCCTCCCTATTTAATCGACACACCATATTTACCATTACAGGATCCCTTCCCCTGAATGTGTTATTATTTTTAATGAGTACACCCATGGACTGAACTATTTTAGACCGCCATGATTTTTTTTGGTCTAAGCCCTATATTAGAATAAAAATATTGACTTTGGATGGGGAATATGTAAATTTTTTAATTGTGGAAAGTAATTTCTTCATGTATTCAAATCCCAATGTGATGGCAATAATATTTCTAAAGATGAAAATATAGAGAATCCTCAATAGAATACACCACCCACACTCTAGTGTTTTCAATTAAAGGTGTAAGGGAATAAAGAAAATAAATTACCAAATATGAAGGTTATTGATGATGATCGATGTCAACAACCTTTTAATCCTATAGATAATGAGAAATATAATACATTAACATTTTTTTATAAGGGGTATGATAACGACATTAGGAAAGGTACACTTAACCTCCAAACAAGAACTGATAATGTTTTATTTGGTTTTGGATCTACAATCACATTTATATATAAATATTTTTCTAAGGGTATCATAGTACTTCCTAAAATATTAGTAGTTTATTTAGTATAAAAAAATCTACTGGCATGAAAATCCCATCCCATGTCTATGATTCTTCCCTGATTGAAGTTGTTGGCAATGTGTTTCCCAATTTTTTCTCATTCTAACACTAGTTGAATTTGACATTATTTTGGTCATGGATTGGATTTCTTTAAATAAATTCCACATTATTTTATGATAAATGGGTTTACATATAATATTGAAAACCATCCTATGTTTTTCTATCCGTTTGATGTCAAAAAATAAACATTCAATGGAAATTTAATCCATATCATTTGTTATGAGTCCTATTTAAATAGGGATATTATTTCAAATGGGTGGGGAGAAACTCAATAAAAAATATATTCCTATTGTGAGGGATTCTGTTGATGTCTTTCAAGAAGAGTTTTCTTGTATTCCAATCAATAATTATGTTGAGTTTTAAATAGTAACCATACCATTATCTAAAATCATTTCTATGACTCCATGTAGAATTTATATATTTATGTAGTATGATTTGATGAAGCAACACTATGAGAATATTTATATGGGATTTATTCAGAAAAGTGAATCACCTTGTAGTGAACCTATTCATTTTTGTTGAGAAGAATGATTTATCAATGTGACTCTTCATTTATTATCAATAACATCAGAAGATCACTATCAATAAAAACTATCATCTGAATATTATTGATGTCTTGTTCGGTAAAATGCCCGAATCTCGATACATTTTATAGACTGATCTTGATTATGGATATCACAAATTAATTGTATAAAAATAGGATATATCCATTAAATCATTCCCTAAAATGTATATAACCTTGTAATTTAAGGTGATTCCATTTTTATAACTAATTCCACAGGTATGATCATGGATTTCATGAATATAGTCTCTAGATATTACCTTGATTTGTTTGTGGTATAATTTATATAAGATATTATTATACATTCAATGAGAAAAGAAGTTCACAACGACAGCATAAATATTGCATTAAATACCCTAAGGATATATAATATTTATAAAATCATTACCAAGTATGTATTTTATATATAGGAAGTTTCATTCATGGGATTTAAAATATAATGTGAGGGTATATGGTATACTCTTACAAGATATAAATAATTGAACATTAGCCCAGAACAACAACTTTGACTATGATCCACCGTTCTCTTGGGATGGATGGATGATATTAGTTCCTTGAAGCTATCTATTTATATGTATCAAATCCACTAACCATGTTACCTTGGAAAGGATCCATGTTATCATGGTTGAATAAATGTGAGGAATATTTTAAGGAACTAAATAGAAGGCTTGTTATTAAACCAATGCATACACTACCCTACAGTGGATAAGGGGTTTCAATCTATAGTGATGTATCGGTGAAGTGATTGGGATGAATCTTCTTATAAAATGATATGGTTTTAGATTATGCATCTGGAAAATTTTGGGTCCATGATTAAAATTACGTGAATCTTGATTTAGGGTTACATCCTATAGTTTTTATAGTAATGATATATAGAAATTATTTCTATTGAAAAAGATGCGACATAAACACTAATAAGAAATTTATAATGTACATATTCACATATAAAGAGTTGAATATGATCCAAATAAGATGGTTGGAGCCGATTAATGATTATGAATTCTCAATACATTACCCCTAGGAAAAGAAAATAAGTTTTAAGATGGTTTCAGTCAAAAGGATTATGCGAGCTTATTTATGGCGAGGATAAAAAAGGATCCCATATTTTCAGAGTTGATTGGAATGGATCTTGAAATCATGATGAACTTTGGGAAATAATTTCTTTATCAAGTGAGTGTCCAACCATATATCCTAGAAAAGATTAAAGAGGAATATAAGGATGATTTATAGAGGAAAAATAAGGTGACAAATGATATTGAGATAAAGAAAGATTTTAATGGAATGATAAGGTTCAATAACATTGTATATGTTCATTTGAACCATATTTTAAGGACATAGAGGATGTGTCTCATAGTTATTAATTATATATTCATTCTATAAGTAAGAATATGTATAGTGATTTGAAATATAATTTCTTGAGGGATGGAATAAAGGGAGATGTTTTAGAATTTGAATCTCATTTCTTAGTATGTCACCATGTTTAGTCTGATAGTAATTTTTCTAAGTGGATTTTTTCCCATTATCCATACTATAATAGAAATCAGATAACATCCTCTTGTATTTTTTGTTGGAATCCAGACAAAATCTAAATGGTGTAATTATTTTTGGGTTATAGTTGACCACCTAACAATGATAGAAAACATCAATTCCAATAGCAAATACTTCCAACAAGATAAAAATACTCAATTATACTTTAATCATGTGGTATTACTTCTTGGTGATCCACTACCAATTTTATCTAATTGAGATCCAAGGTTTGCAACCGTGTTTTGGAGAAGTTTTCACTAGGTTTTGGATGTTGAGTTATGTTTCATCACAACATATCATCCTTATGTATATGGAATGTATGAGAGGACTATTCAAACTATAGAAGTCATGTTGAGATATTTCAATAAGGATTTCAATTTTGGATGGGATGAATACCATCACCATTTGGAATTTTCATACAATAATAGCTCTCAATTCAACATTCAAATGGATCCTTAAGAATGACACTATGGCAGGAAGTGATGAAATAAATCTTGCTGGAATTAAGTGAGAGAACTATAGATATTGAGAAATAATCCAGCTAAGGAAGTGGACCAAAATTTTAGATACATTAAATGGATCATCAGAACATATTAGAGTCAACATAATAATTATGATGAAAAATCATCATAAATATCTAGAGTTTGATGTTAGTGAATAGGAATTCCAAACAATATCTCCCAAAAAAGGGTGACAATATTTGGAACTAAGGCCATGAAATGAAAAAGGTATATCAGCCCTTCTTAAGATGTTGATCATATTGGGATGGTAGCTTATTGATCTGTGCTTCCACTGAATATCTTAAAATTTCATGTTGTGTTCTATGTATCTCACTTAAGAAAGTATATATCAGATCATTCACATATACACAATATATATGTTATATAATTATTGAAATATAATTCGAATTAATAAAGACTAATAGATATTCTAAATCATATATTGAATGTTCTATGAAAATAATACTTCACGTTAGGTCAAGGTTTTGTGGAGAAACCACCAACTTGTGGAATATATTAGGGATCATGGGAATGTGATGAGGCCAATGTATCATCATCTATTTATACCAAAGTAATTAATTCCGAGGGAGAAATTTATTTTAATGCGGTATATAATGTACCAACACCAAATATTTATAAAATATTCTCTTTAAATAATTTTATTTTTTGGTATCATTCATTACACAAAAAAATAAGTTTAGATGAAATAGGTATCATTATTAAAATATTTTGTGTCATTTACCACATTTCCATTGGAATAACATGTTAGAAGAGTAATAACTAAATTATAAAAATAGATATTCTATATATTTATGAAATTAAATAATCAGTTATTAAATTATAAGAATTAAAAAGTAAAATTATTTGAAAAAAAAGTTATTTTTTTTATAAAATTTTGTATTTATGAGTGAAATGCATTTTTATTGTTGAAAATGTAATAATTTTTCCATTAATTATCTAATTTAAACCTTATATGTAAAAATAAAAACCCATTAATATTGATCAAAAGTGTAAGAGTAATTTAAATTAAAATTGGTTAACTAGGGGTTAATCAAACTGATACAGTTTAAATTGACCCCAAAAGTAGTATAAGTTTTATTAGTTTTTAGAACTAAAACATTATCCTACATTAATTCAAATCCATGTACATATGGAAGAATTTTAATTTATAATTAATTTATTATAATATTATATTTGGAGAAATTCCAAAAGTTCCCCGCAAATTAATTATAAAATGGTATCTACTCTCTAACTTATTTTCACCACTTTGAGCAATATAGATAAAAAAATATAACAATTTAACCAATAAAACTCTATATCCATATTCTAGAATTTTTTTTCCTAAAATAAAAATAGTCGATAGACTTAGGGGAGATCCAAAGGAGTTGTTTTAAAGAAGAGGTAATCACTTTACCCAACCAATTTTTTCTACTCTTTTTTTACCTCATATATATCTCGGGTATTTTTTCTCTCTACTTTTTATCTCAAGTGTTCATAAAGCTTACTATCTCCACACAGTGATACAATTAAATTTCTATCCGCATATTTTAATAATTTATGGGTTTAATTTTTAAATATGATATTTATGAAATAATTATTGTTGTGGATTTATAATATAACAGCTATCTCTAAACATACAATTCTCTGGGAAACTACAACATCAATCGTGTGTATGTGTGCACTACAACATTGAAAAATCAATATGATTTTTTTCATTAATATTTTACTTTTATGGAAATGTGGTAATATGTTTCAAATATATATGATATATATTAAATAATAATGATCCTTTTTATTGATTGAAATATGAAAAAATCATTTATACATATGTAGAACCTACCGTAACCAAGAACTTTGTGATTCATTTTTCCCTCTATAAAATTTATGGATGTATATAAATAATTATATAATAAATATATATGATATTTATATCACTATTTATATTCTAGATGTTATGGAACCATGATAAATTTACAGGACTGACATTACTGAACTAAAATACTGATGATAAATAAAAGAATTAACACCCCAAAATAACAATTTTAATAAGTAATTATTGATAAATGGAGGTGTTGAAATGTAATAAAGGGGTCAAATATGAAATTATAACTAATAAAGTGACTGTATTATATAATTATATAACATTTATTTTTATTATACATGTTGTTATATTTATTTTGATGTAAGTTAATCTCAAGGTTAGGTTTTTATTTCACAATGTCATCAATATTATGGATTGTTTATGTTTAATTCATCACAAGGTAATATTGTTATTCCATATATATGTTTTCTAAAAAATATTTCAGGATGTATTTAAATTTTTTTTATTATTTTTTTGTCATTTTTACCTATTTATAGGATTTTACTAAATGGGTTGAAAGAAATATTTTGTTATTTTCCAAATTAGGTAGTTTGTGAATATTCTGAAAAAAATACAGAAGGAATGAATTTTTAATTATACAACATGAATGACATTTCTGAAATTTATAAATAATTTTTTATTTGAAATTAACCTATATTTTATTAGAATGTTATTTTCAAATAAATTTTCTTTATAATTACGATTTTTTGGGGATGCAATTTTTAAATTGAAACATTATATTCCTTAATAATTTATACAAGTGATCTTTTAAAATAAATTTCCACCTAAGATGGCATAAATTGTTGTTAATTAATACTTATTGGGGTTATAATCCATGTATAAAATCGTTATTATTTCCCTAGAAGGTTGAATATTATTATGAAAATATATTTATAAAACCAGTTTCTTTAAAATTCATTATGAAATGATTTAATGTTAAAAAACCCATGTATTTTCCATGGGATTTGATATGATGAAATGTTTTATGCACCAAATTTATTTTCAATAGTTTTGATATGATGAATGATTTATGATATTGTGGCATAAATATTTTTGAATCTCATTATGTGATGGGTGGGACCAATTTCTACCACTAATGAATAGTGTAAAGATTGATATCTCATGAGATAGAAAGGACTATAATTGGTAGTGGACCTAGTTTTTATTTAAAAAATTTCAACTATAATATTATTTTGATTTTGATTTCACATCTAAAAATGTTTTGGTAGTGAACGAATTTCACTATTATAGTCTTGATAAAGAGCATTGACTAATAAGGAAATAATTTTCTATTCTTATGTGTTTTCAAAAATTATTTGTTTTATTCCTTTGTTATGATTTTATAATTCATTTTATTTTATTACCATATGATTCAGGTCATAGGAATATCCAATATTTATTCCATGACTTAATATTATGATCTAAAATATTTTTTGTATACTTTTCAAATGTAATCATAAAGTTTTTATAACATTATTCACATGTAATGCTTATGGGATCATTGATATCTCCATTATTTAACCTTATTCATCATCCCAGATAACCATTTTTTGTTTACATACTCCAGTTATGGATAAATGTGTTAATTATGATATGTCAAAGAGGTGTTTTAGTTATGAATAAATATGTTGGATATGATGTAGCTGTTTTATGAACCAGTTGTTTATTCTTCAATATTTCCAGTGATACTTGATTTATATGATTCATGGGTGAATCTTAATTTTATGTAATTAATATTCCTCATTTAACATAAAATATCTATGAATGAAAAGTTTGTGTCACTATAGTTTTTATTAGAGAAAGGATTAGTTACCTTTTTGAAACTATTATGACAAAACTTTTGTAATTACCATAGGGTAAAATCTATGTATATGATGAAATACTAATTTTTTTTGTTAATGGTCATAAATGAAATAGGATAAACCTAAGGAATAATAGAAGAATATATGATGATCTACACATCTGACAAATTTATTTTCATGATTATATGTCTTCCCACAATGATTATTGTTTCTCAAACTATGATTTTTAGTGTTTGTCAATGGTTAGAACTCAAAGGAATTGTGTTGAAGCAAAATGAGACACACAATATAATTCTTTTCCTATAGAGTTGGATGAATTATAAAAAATATATTTTAGTAAGTAATTTCCTGATAATATTCTCAAAAAATTGTGAAATATTCCATTATGTTAATGTATAAGGATGATGAATCTGTTAGTACTTATAATGAAAATTTTACAAAATTTTTATTGTGTGATTATGGTATTATCATCTAACAAGAATGTAACGTTGATCAATTTGTCAGTGTCTTAAAACCATATCTCAAAATGGTATTATCTATAAATTTCTTTAGTAACTATTAATAAATCATTCGATGTTATATCATGGTTATGATGGAGATTGGAGTTACCCATCAACCTCATGGTTTTGAAAAGAATGAAAAATGGAATTTAATTCCAATTTTAAAAACAATAGATTGTTAAAGATAGCCCTTAAATTATTCTTGATGTGTGGAGGGAAAAATTGGGTAAAAGATATTATGGTAATTGGATAATGTTTCATTTTTAGATAAGGAGATAATTTTGAAATTGAATGAAAAAGTGATGTAAAGATGTTAGCTAATAATAAAAATAAAGTGAATGATATTCTAAATTCACCACCTGAACTCCAATGTTTTAAATGTAAGTATTATGGGAATTATGATGAATATTTCACAAATATGACTGCTATATATGATTATCAACATCAACAACCACTTAAAACAAGAGAGAAATGCAAATCTAATTCAATCACTATTTATGATTAGGGATCTGAAAATAACCTGGATAAATGAAAAATTAACATACATTGTAGAAATGTTAATGTCATATTTTATTATATATATACCCATTATTTTATATATAAATAATTTTCTATGGGAATAATTATACTATACAACAAATTAGATACTGAGTTAGTAGTAAAAACCCATATTGATTCGATGATCGTATCCCAAGTATATGATTCTTCTCAGGTAGAATCTTTTGAGAATGTGTTTTCTATAAATATTTTCTTTCTCTGACTAGTCAATTTCAGTGTTATTTTTGCAATTTATTGGTTTAATTAAAAAAAATCCCACATCAATTGATTAGGAATTGATATTACATTTTATACTCTAAACAAACCTATGATTTACTACTAGTGTGATGTCAAAAAAGAACTTTTAGGGGAAATTATATCCTAAAAATAGGTCATGATTCCTATTTAAAGGGGAATTTATCACTGCTTTTTGGGTAGAAGATCAACATCAATGATATGTTTATTGTGTGGGAGTTTTTTTATGTCATTAAAAAAAATTTCTAGGTGTTTCAAAAAATCATGAATTTGAGTTTTCAATATAATTAATACCTAGTGGTACACTTATTTATAAGACTCCGTATATAAGAACCCATATTGAATTACAAGAATTGAATAAAAATATTTTAGTGATTTTTGACAAGGGATTCATGTGGATAGGTGGTTCACATAGGGGTGAACCTGTTCAATTTGTTGAGAAGAAATACTGTTTAATGTGACTCTAAATTGATTATCGAGAAGATAAAAAGTTAAATATCAAGAAAAACTATCCACTACCCTATATTGATTACATGTTTGATCAACTGCAATGATCTCAATAATTTTTCAAGATTTAACTTCATTTTTTATATCACTAATTGAGAGTTACCAATGAGTATACACCCAAGAAAAAATTCTATAAAAGGTATATACAATATGAATTTATACCGATGTCTTTTTCTCTTACTAATTCCCCGAAAATCCTCATAGATTTAGTGAATAACTCATTAGATAATACCTTGATCAGTTATTGGTTTAATTTAAAGATGATATTCATATATATTCAATGATCAACGAATATCATGAATATCTCTTATGGATTGTGCTGAATATCCTAAGAAAGGATAAAATCACTGAAAAATTTAGTCTGTGTGAATTTTTACATCATAAATTTTTATTTTAGGGTTATATAATCATAATTTGGGGTATATCATAAGACCCTCAAAAGATATAATTTATTGATCATTGGACCAAACCATCCAATGTGAATAAGATCTATAGTTGTCTTGTTTTGGATGGAAATTATCAGTTATTTGTAGATAATTTTTCACTGGTATTGAATTCAATCACAATGTTAACTACAAAGGTATCTAATTACTTTGGAAAAATTAATATGATGAATGTTTTAAGAAAATGGTGATAACACTAGTCAGCACACCTATTTGTGCACTACCTTACAGTATATACGTGTTTGTAATCAATAGTAATGCATCTTATAAGGGATTATGATGCTTCCTTACGAAGAATGATACAATTATATATTTTTCATCCTGATAATATATAATCCATGGATAATTTTACAGAAATCATTATTCGGAGTTATATATGGTAATTTTAGTTAAATATATATAGTAATTTCTAATATGGATAAATGTGTGAAATTTATACTAATAAAACAATCTTCCAGATTATATTTAAGTAGAAAGTGTTGAATACATGCAAAATAAGATGGTTAGTGATGATTGACTATTATGACTACTGTATACATTACCACCCTCGGAAAGTGAACAAGGTAGAAGGTGATCTAAGAGGATAGGATCATGCTAGCTTATCTATGATGAGGATCAAAAAATAAGAAATATTTATATACATGAAAAATATATGTCCTGAAATTTTATTGGAAGGGAGAAATATTATCTTTTTAAAAGGGTGTTATAAAATCAACCCAAGGGAAGATTCAAGAAGAATAGAAGAAAGAAAAATAAGTAAAACATAAGGTGATAAAATTTCATGAGGTCAACCTCCTTTACGATGGAATGATATGGTTTAAGAAACCTATATATGTCCCTTCATTACCAAATTTGAAGAAGGATATTCCTAATGAATCACATAGTTCATCATTCTCTCTTCAACATGGATATATGAAGAAATATTGAGATTCAAACGATTATTTCTTGTGGATTGGAATGAAGATATATATTGAAGAGTTTGTATCTTATTTCCCGGTATATCATAATTTTAAGTCTATGAGATGGAATTATAATGGTATTTTACAGTGTTTATTAAATCTAAAATGGAAATGGGAAACTGTCACTACCGGATTTTCATGTCGTTGCTTTTGTCTCGTTCATTTGAAATCCTGATACTTTTATTGGGTCTTTTGTGAGATTAATTTTAATTTTTTATGTTTAATATATGTCTAATAAGACTAATTTGGGTTCCCCATTGCTTGTTTAAGAGTTATTGGAGAAACAGTGGTTACTTCATGATTTGGGTAGACAGTGAGCCCATTTCCAGTTTTGAAAACCAATTTTGATTCTTTTATAACGCCTTTTTGTTCAACACTTTTCACCCATTTAACTCCCTACATGGCCTCATCTGATATATTAAAAATACCATATCCTTTTGGACCCCTTAATAATTCATAATCATGGTGAATTATGGTTACTTATTTAGGCATTGGGCCGGCCCAAGGGGCGATTTCCAGTTTTAAAAAAATAATTTTTTTATTTTATACATAATTTAATATTTAATATTTTTTTGTGCTTACACCTCCCACCCCAATCCAATATCCATATCCTCACCCCCATTATCTATTTTTCCTCTTTGGAGCTCGGAATAGTCACGGAGCGGGGAAACATTCTCAATGTCTCTCAAATCATTCAGAATTGACAAGGTAAAATGTATCATTCATAAATGAATCAATTCGTACTATCCTGACCAAAAATCTTCTTTCCCGGGTTCTTCCAGACCTTATGAGTATCTCAAAGTTGTTTTAAGACATTCCATTTTATCAAAGGGTGCATATCTAGTTGAATACAAAGTCTTCTAGTTAAAAAGGTGAGATTCATTCTTCTTTGTCCTACATCTTCTTCTTCCCTTCATTATTTCATGGTTTTATAATCTCCCATAGTCCTATTAGACATAAGGTTCTGTTATTACATGATTTTTTATTGGGATTTAATTCATTTGGGTCTAGTCTTCACAAGTTTATGGTTTTAATCCCTCTGATGGTGATTTCGTGTGTGTTTGTTTCCATTACGCGAAGGATTTGAGGCATGATATCCCTTGAACACGACTTTATCATTAAATTTCATCATTTTAATATTTTCCTCAACTGATATATATGTTTATTATTGTTTTTAAGAATTGTTTTAATTTTATTGGTGTCTCAAATGGTTGTTTAAGTCTTGTTTTGTGAAAGGTATTTTTGTTTTGCCCTGAAAGTGCTCAACAAGTGTTTATTTAAATGTTATGTATCTTTTACACTTATTTTGAGAGGCTGAGAACCTGTTTTATGGTGTTTTTAACATTTTTTCAAATCTTTAATAATATATGGCATGAAATTGGCGTTTTATTCCTTGTTAATTTCTTAAAATAAATTATTTTTTTAAAAGTACATGTCATGTGTTCGGTAAATTGCCTGATCGGCTTTTATGTTTTATGTGTGATTTAAAAATTATATGTTTGGATTTATAAATATATTGGAAGAATTAAAAATGGTATTTTTGGGTCCTTATATGGATTTATAATTTGGAATTGGTTTTACAAACAAATGGGTTTTGGTTTACAACATATTTTGGCCCGAGTTGCCCGAAAGAGGACAGTTTCACATCTTTATGAAAATTGTTATGTTTTGAATATGTAACCTGAGTATTATAAGAGATTTATGAATGTGTTTTGATGCTATAAATGGTGTGTGTACACATACTTAATTATATTTAAATTCATACCTCTGTCAAATGTTAGTTTTGAGAATGCCTTAAAGGCCCATTTGGCATTTTTTTAAAAAATGGATTCCATGTGTATTTTATGTCCTATATTTTGGGGACATTTTATGGTCCATGAAATTTATTTTATAATTGGTATTTGGGATTCCAAATCTGGTTTCATTTTTTATTTTTGAGTTTGGGTCCTTAAAATATCATTTTTGAATGGATTTTATATGCAAAGCCTTGTTATACTCCTTGGGATTGTTTTACAAAATATGGTAGTTATTTATTATATTTGGGGAGTCCATTATGTTATCCCCTCAATTACATGGTTTTATTTAGTTCTCTTTAGTTTGGGTTATTGTTTATTTTCAATGGTAGAAGGCCCAACAATATGGTTATTGGCTTGGTTGTGGAGGTGGTGGCTTGACCATTCCGTTGATTTTCACAAAGTGGTTGTGAGTTAGTGTTTTGTTTGGGAAAGAGGATTAAGTTATGTTGATGGAAAATTATATTTCACTAGATTTATTGGTTGGATCAGGTTGATATTTAATCCTTAGGTGTTTATCTTTCAGCTAGAAATTGTTATGGCTTTCCAGGAGTGGAAAGCTTTAATGGTGGGGAGAATTGTCACACTCGGTTTTTCATGTCTTTTTTTATCCGTGTCATTTCACATCACTATACTTTTCATGGGTTTTTGTGTGATATTAATGTTGAGTTTTTATGTTTCATCTATGTATGATCACCCTAATTTGGGTTCCCCATTGCTTGTTTAGGATTTTTTGGAGAAAGCATGGCTACTTCCTGAATTGGGCCAACCGTGAGCCCATTTCCATTTTTAAAAACCAAATTTGTTTCTTTTATAAATCCTTTGTTTTTCAACCATTTTCACCGAATTTCACTTCCCACATGGCCTCAACCGATATATTAAAACTAACATATCTTTTTATACCCCTTAATAATTCATAATCAGGGATAATTGAGGTTACTTATTTAGGCATTGGTCCAGCCCATGGGCCCATTTCCTGTTTTAAAAAAATAAATTTTTTATTTTATATCTAATTCAATATTTAATATTTTTTGGTGATTCCACCTCTCACCCAAATAAAATATCCCTATAATCACTCACATTATCTATTGTACATCTTTGGAGCTCAGAATAGTCACCGAGTTGGGAAAAATTCTCAATGTCTCTCAAATCATCCCGAATTGACATGGTAAATTAAATCATTCTTAAATCAATAATTTCATACTATTTTGGACACCAATCTTCTTTCCCTGGTTCGACCATAACTGAGGAGTATCTCCTAGATGTCTCAATCCATTCCCTTTTATCTATGGGTGCATATCTAGTAGAATACGAAGAGTCATCTAGTTGAACATGTGGGATTCCTTCTCCTTTATCCCACATCTTTTTCCTCCTTTCATTATTTCATGGTTTTATAATCTCCCATAGTCTTTTTCAACTTAGGGTTTTGTTGTTCCATGATTTTTATGGGGTTTTTAAACATCTGGGTCCGTTTGTCATAGGTTTAGGGTTTGTAAACCCTCGGTTGGTGATTTCGTGTGTGCGTTTCCATTACGCCAAGGATTTTAGGTAGGACATCCCTTGCACATGCCTTTATCATTCAAGTTTGATCATTTTAATAATTTCTTCAACTAAGATATATATTTTTTTATTATTATAATTCCTTTTTATAATTTTTTTGGTGTGAAAAATGGTTGTATAATCCTTGTTTTCTAAAAGGTATTGTTGTTTTGTCATTAAAGTGCACACCATGTGTATAACGACCCATACTTTACATACATTGTTAATACTTCAAAATTGAGGCATAATTATTACAACACATAATAAAACCACGAAAGGACCGTATAGGCATAGTGTCTTTAGAAACTGAGATACATAAACAACTAGTTCATAAAGCATCAACTTTGCCTTCCACTTATTTCATCATATCTAGAGTCCCTTTTTGGCATATCCTACATAATAACCTTCTTCCTGACCTAGGGAAAGAAAACATACAAAAGGGTGATCTCAAATGCTCAGTAAGGGTAAACAAAAGAATTATCAATCACATCGTATACACAAGCACATAACTTTTGGAAATCTTAACCTGCAAAAGAGATCATAATTTCATAACATGGGATAAATCATGGAAGTGAAATGTAATCACAATAATCAAAACATAAAACATGAAACTTTGTGGCAAACACACATAATCATAGAGAATCATTTCTTGTTAGTCAAGACTCATTTCCAAGATTATCTTAATGGACAAAGTCCCTTTCTGAACCGAGTTACCCTCGTTTCTGTCCTGTTTCACTGAACCGGTATAACCTACCGTTCCAGCCATGTCTATCTGATGAGATATAAAATCTTTACCCAATGCATTGGAGGGTGATATGGGTCCCACCCATCTCATAATGATACCATTCTTATGTGTGCCACAAAATCATAAACCATACATCATATCATAACCCATGTAATAAAAATGGGATTCTTAAACAACATGACATCATAAACCATTTCATATAAGATAAAGGAATTCATAAAAATATTTCCATCACAACATAATCAAAACCATGTAATAATAGGGATAGAAACAGAACACTTTATTATCTTAGATGGAAAATAATTTTGATAAAACACTTGAACTCCATTCTTGTGGAAAATATCCTTTCTTCTTCAAAAACACTTTTCATTTCTTAACATGTCGTACAATTATAAACTAAAAGAAGTTGATTAAAAATAAACTCGAAAACTTGTAAAGGAATCTTCTTGGAAATAATGTTTTAAAAATCCATTCATGCCGTATATGTTAAAAAAACATTCTTCGTACTTTTGTCGGAAAAGTCAAAAAGTACCTCGTACGAAAAGCGACAAAATATTCCTTTCATATATTTTACTAAAAACTCACCGAAGGGTAAAATTAGATATAAACTATCGTAGAAAGATATAAATATTACATATTGAGGAAACATGGATGTGGATGATAAAATAGACCCCAGTAAATACCAATGTATAAACAATCTCGGATAAAAATGAGATTGTGATATTTCCCTTAACATAGGTCCGTTTTGCTTCGTAAGTGTCCGAACCTGCTGTATAATGATTTAAATAATGTTATTTACTTATTCCAGAATCATAATTATTTTTATGACATCATATATGGTCATATTAATAGCTTCTTAGTAGTAATATTTCATTGCTACTTGTTATTCAGGTGTTTATAACTTTTTGTTCTTATGCGTGTCTTGTCGAATAAATTATTATTCTTCTCATTAGGTTATAGATACCTCATTTCCAGAATGGTATTATTGTAATATATATCATATTCATTCATTCAATTCATTTATATAATCATTATGAAATGAAGATCATGTAGAACGAGTCGCATCACATCGTGGAGACGGTATTCCGTACGTACGCACGAGTGATGATATCGTTCGTATGATCGTGGAATTGTATTGGAGTGTATGTATACAATTTCATAATCAGTATCACTTTATAATAGTCATATATAGTCATTATTTACACCATTATACCCATCCAAGTAAGGTGGTGGTGGAAAATAGATTACACCACGGCGTGGAGACGGTATTCCGTACATACGCACAGGCGGTGATTTATTTTTCCATAGGATGGATAGATGGTGAAATAGGGTTGTTTCATACTTATAATAACATATCAGTATATGAGTGATACTGATGTTATTACTTCATAATGAAACAAATAAAGAAGAAGAAGTGGAAGAAGAAATAAAGATGAAAGAATCGGTAACGGACATTACCTCTTCTTTGAAGTGCTTCTTTGAGACCTTCTTTTAGGGCACTAAAATTGGTCCTTGATAAATACCAAGACCTCTAGGATGTCTCTAGGGAAGTGGATAGGAGAAAGTTTCAGGGGATGGCCGATCTTGAAGGCTCAATGTGGTGTGAGGAAGAGAGAGAGGAGATGCCCTTTTATAAGGGAGGAGAGGGGCACCTTTGGAATAACTAAAAATATTATTTTATTATAAAGTCAGGTTCGGTTTTAAATAGATACAAATTGATATATTTCGAAGATAAGGTGGGGATGGGTCTAAATCCTCTCATCCAATAGAATTTAGACAGGTTTAGGTTCCTATTTTAACCTTATCATTTAGATTTAACATTAAATTAAATAAGTTTACTTTTACCGTGTCTTCTTGTGTTCTTATACTATAAGGTTAATAAACATACTATAAGCAGCCAAACGAACCCCGAGTTGTTTATTATTAATATATATAACCTTATCTATGTCATTTTGCCGAACCATAGATTTTTAGGAATAAAATAACAATTAATAATATAATATTTGTTGTAATAACTATTTTATGTCAATTTTGACACTATTTAGTAATTGATTTTTGTGAAACTCATAACAGAATGATTATTTCGAACCAAGTTACTTAAATCAATACTAACATGTCATATTAACCTAAAAAATTAGTTTAATTCATAAAAAGTCTCAAATTATATTTATTTGGGTATTTATAATATCAATTATGTCAATATTTCATTAATAAGATAATTACTGCATCATCGTTGTGTCATAAATAAATTAAATTATTTAATGATTAAAAATTACAAATAAAATAACATTATGTAGGAAATCTTTTTATCTTTCTAGTGAATATTTATAGTCTAATTTATCTTATTTATAACTCCATAAAAATGATTGACTTATTAAACTTTGATTTTAACTATTTTAACCCTTCTTTAAATAAATTAATAATAAATGTCCTAATCTAATCCAAGTGGGCCTAAATGGTCATATTTTATTCCTAAGTTTGTATTTGGTCGAATTACACTTGTCTAATAGAATTAGGACATGTGTTAGGGTAATAATAATATCATTTTTACCCTTAATTACCCTATTTTCTTTTAACTGTGGTAAAAAAAGTAAAAAGTTACTATTCACCAAAAAATTATTTTCATCTCATTGAACCACATTTTAGTCCTTGATATTAACCGTGTCTCTCAGATTTTCGAAATTCACTCACAGAAGCGGTAAAATTATGTTTTATGAAAAATTCAGTTTTTTTAACTACCACTTAGTGGTTTCACTATTAATCAAAAATTGAAAGTTTTCAGAAAAATACCAAAATTTCACCCTAGGCTAATTTTGATATTCCGAATCCAAAAATGAAGTCCATTTTGAAAAATAAAATTTATAAAATTTCAAAAAGTGGTTATTACTATTCATAATGGCTAGTTTTAATAATATTTTAAAAGCATATCATTGTTTAGTGAAACTCGGTATTGCGTACGACGCAAGCTATCGAGGAAGGTCGTGATTTAGTGTAAAGCAAACCAAGCAAGTGTTGTGTAGAAAAAGATTCCTTTGATGATTTATATAACATAAAAGTCTCGGGTGTTACATTCTACCCCCCTTAAAATGAATTTCTCCCTCGAAATTCGTCACTTTGTAACAAACAGATGAGGATACCTCTCCCTCATCATATCCTCAAGATACCATGTAGCTTCTTCTAATTGGTGGTTCCTCCACAAAACTTTCACCAATCGAGTAGTCTTGTTTCGTAGGTCTTTTTCGCTACGATCCAGAATCTCTATCGGTTGTTCTTCATAAGAAAGATCTTGCTCCAGCGGTACAACTTCTGAGCTGAGTACATGTGAAGGATCAGGTATGTACATTCTCAGAAGAGATACATGGAACACATCGTGAACTTGAGAGAGATTCGGTGGAAGCGCCAATCGGTAAGCTACCATCCCAACACGATCCAGTATTTCAAAAGGACCGATATATCTAGGGCTCAACTTCCCCTTCTTTCCAAATCTCATAACCCTCTTCCAGGGACATATTCGTAAGAACACTTTATCACCCACTTCAAACTCTAGGTCTTTTCTTCGGTTGTCGGCATAACTTTTCGGTCGACTCTGAGCTGATCTTATGTGTTGTTGAATAGATCTGACCTTTTCTGCCATTTCATCAACGAGATCAGGTCCTAATAGCTTTCTTTCCCCAACTTCATCCCAGCAAGTTGGAGTCCTGCATTTCTTTCCATAGAGAGCTTCATAAGGAGCCATCTGAAAACTGAAGTGAAAGCTATTATTATAAGAAAATTCCACCAAAGGTAGATGTTGATCCCAACCACCTTTGAAATCCATAGAGCAAGCTCTCAACATATCTTCTAGGGTTTGAATTGTTCTCTCATACTGACCGTCTGTCTGAGGATGATAAGCAGTGCTGAAACTCAACTCTATATCCAGAGTATGCTGAAGACTTTGCCAGAACTTCGAGGTAAATCTTGGATCCCGATCAGATATAATAGTAAGTGGTACTCCATGCAATCTTACCACTTCCTTTGCATATATCCTGGAAAGATGATCCAGAGAGAAATCCTCTCTAATAGCAATGAAGTGTGAAGACTTTGTAAGACGATCAACTATGACCCAGATAGAATTATTATCTTTGGATGTTTTAGGAAGTCCTGTGACAAAGTCCATAGTGATGTTTTCCCATTTCCATTTGGGTATGGGTAATGGTTGTAACATCCCCTTAGACTTCTGTCTCTCAGCTTTAACTTGTTGACAAACCAAGAATCAAGAGACATATTCAGCAACATCTCTTTTCATGCCATCCCACCAGAAGTACTCTTTCAGGTCCCTATAAATCTTCGTGCTTCCAGGATGAATAGAGAATGAAGAACTATGAGCCTCATCCAGCAGCTCCTTCTTTAATTCGGGGATGGGAGGAACAAAAACCCAATTCCTGAACTTTATTATCCCATCACAATCAAGGTTTAATTCAGGAACATTTCTCACCTTCTTTTGTAACTCGACATCTTCTTTCTATGCCTCTTTAATCTTCACATGTATAGATGGTTGAACATTCATTTGAGAAAGATAAGATTTTTCCACTACCATTATAATTCCAAGATCCATCCTTTGTAAATCCATAAATATTGGATCTTTTTTGATCCTCATCATGGATAAACTAGCATGGTCTTGTCGACTTAATGCATCGGCCACCTTGTTTGCTTTCCCAGGGTGGTAATGGATTGAGCAGTCATAATCCTTAATCAGCTCCAACCATCTTCTATGGTGCATATTCAGCTCCTTTTGTGTGAAAATATACTTTAAAATTTTATGATCAGTATAAATATCACACCTTTCACCATAAAGTTAATGCCTCCAAATATTTAATTTAAAGATTACTACAGCTAACTCCAAATCATGTGTTGGGTAATTTTTCTCATGGATTTTCAACTGTCATGAGGCATAAGCTATCACCATATCATTTTGCATAAGAACACACCCCAATCCCTTCTTAGATGCATCACTATAGATCACAAACCTTTCTCCACTACAAGGTAGTGTGAGCACAGGTGCACTGGATAACCTTCTTTTCAACTCCTTGAAATTCTCTTCACATTCCTCCATCCATACAAACTTAACTCCTTTCCGAGTCAACTTTGGGAGTGGATTAGATAATCGTGAAAAATCTTTCACAAAACATCAATAATATCCAGCCAAACCGAGAAAACTTCAGATCTCAGTTACTGTTGTTGGTCTCGACCATCTTTCAATAACCTCTGTTTTTGCTGGATCCACAGATATCCCCTCTTTTGAGATTATGTGACCCAAAAATGCAACTTTTTGAAGCCAAAATTCACACTTGGTAAATTTGGCATAAATCTTCTCCTTTCTCAGGGTATTCAATATAATTCTCAAGTGATGTTCATGTTCTTCCTTGCTCTTTGAATAGACAAGAATATCATCTATAAAGACTACCACAAATTGATCAAGATAGTCTCTAAAGACTCTATTCATTAGATCCATGAAGATAACAGGGGCATTAGTAAGACCAAATGGAATCACTATAAATTCATAGTGTCCATACCTTGTATGGAAAGCTGTCTTTGGTATATCCTCCCTTTTGACCCTTAATTGATGATACCCTGAACAAAGATAAATCTTGGAAAAGTATTGAGCTCCGCGTAGTTGGTCAAATAGGTCATCAATGCGCGGGAGAGGATATTTGTTCTTGATAGTGATCTTGTTATGTTCTCGACAATCAATGCAGAGTCTCATTGATCCATCTTTCTTCTTAACAAATAGAATAGGTGCTCCCCAAGGTGATGCACTAGGGCATATGAATCCCTTATCAAGATTCTCTTGGAGTTGCTTCTTCAATTCCTGCAACTCAATTGGGGCCATTCTATAAGGTGTCTTTGAAATAGGTAAAGCACCCAGTATGAGTTCTATTGAAAACTCAACTTCACGATTTGGTGGAAGACCCGGTAATTCCTCCGGAAATACATCATCAAACTCCCATACAATGGGCATATTCTTAATCGTGAGTTTCTCACCAACCATTTGAGATAAATAACCTTCATTTAGTGGAATCAATACCCATAAAATAAATGAAATTTTCACTGGAAGGTTATGTTCATCCTTTCATTGATAGACGATCATAGATTGATCTGGAATATGAAATGTGACTTCCCTTATTTGGAAATTGATATGAGCTCCATATAAAGAAAGCCAATCCATGCCAAGAATCACATCAAATTCCACTATAGGAAGGATCACAAGATTTGCAGGAAGCACTTTCCCACAAACTTCGATCGGAGAAGAATTATAAACTTTTGATGCGATTGTCGTTCCATTAGGTGTTGTCACAGCTAACTCAACATCTAATTGTTGAGGTAATACGGTGATACCCTTATAAAATTCATCAGAAATAAAAGAGTGGGTGGATCCAGAATAAAATAAAACATTTGCTACTTTAGAGTGGATGGTAAGTGTACCTTTCACCACATCGTTATCGTACTCCACATCGCTGATAGAAATTGCATGTGACTTTCCTTTGTCTTTAGCCTTAAGAGTTTGTTGACGTCGACCATCATCATCAACCATTGGATTAGGGAATTTATTGGCATAATGCCCCATCTCCTTGCACTTGAAACATTGAAGTGTTGTAGGTTCATTCTGTGTATCCCTTCCTTTTTTTTTGCATCATTAGACATCTTCTTCCCATCATCGCGGCATTCAAATGCCCGATGACCTTCCTTTCTACATTTGAAACATTTACTTGTTTTTTTAAGACAACTCCCTCCATGTTTCTTTCCACACTTTGAGCATAAGGGAAAGCTCATCTTTTTTTCAGTGGGCTCTTTATATTTTCCTTTGAATTCCATTTTCCTCTTCTTATCAAACCCATATGACTGATGGGTTACTCCGATTTCCATCTCAACTTTGAGAGCACGTCGAACGATTTCCTCATAGCTATTGAAGTCCCTTATGGCTAAGGCCCTTCGAAGACTTGGTTTTAAGCCACTAAAGAATCGATCGATCTTACTCTCAGGTTGGATAATAATACTAGAAGCGTACCTTGCAAGTCTTGTAAAATTTGCTTCATAGGTACCAACAGATTCATCATCATTTTGCTTCAGTTCAAGAAAATCTTTCTCCATCTTTGTTCGGAGAATACGAGGGAATTACTTATTGAAAAATAAGTTCTTGAACTCGTCCCATTCCAGGGACTCAATTTCATCACTTTGCCTCGTATTCTTAATAAGATTCCACCATTGATCAGCATCTCCTTCCAAACGATACACTGCTAGGATGACTTTATCATGTTCAGAACATGTAAGAACTGAAAATATCTTTTCAATAGTACTAATCCATTTGTTCAGAAACTAATGGATCAGTAGACCCGCTGAAAGAAGGTGGACGCTGCCTCATAAAGGATTCAACATAATGTTGCTCTTTCGTTTTCTCGTTTGGAAGTCCTGCATGATTCATAGCTTGAGAAAGTTGTGTGAGCATGGCTACATGATTTTGCATTCTAGCTCCCATAACGTTTGGTTGCTCAGGGGGATAATCATTGCATTGCCCGTCGCATTCCGCATTAACACGGTTCCTTCGGGTTCCAGCCATTGACTAAAACCAAGAAGAGTAGTGTGAGAAACACTAATTATAATAGGAAAACAACATAATCATGAATAAAATTTCACACTTAAGGTCTTATCCTAGGTTAATCATGGCCATTTATAAAACACTAATATTGTGTTCTATGCTTAGACTTATCCTTAGGGTTCTTACTAAGGCTTTCACATCCTAGTTTCCAAAGGTTGACTATACATTTCCTCTGATACCAAATACAATGACCCATACTTTACATACATTGTTAATACTTCAAAATTGAGGCATACTTATTACAACACATAACAAAACCACGACAGGACCGTATAGGTATAGTGTCTTTAGAAACTAAGATACATAAACAACTGGTTCATAAAGCATTAACTTTGCCTCCCACTTATTTCATCATATCTAGAGTCCCTTTTTGGCATATCCTACTTAATAACCTTCTTCCTGACTTGGGGAAAGAAAACATACAAAAGGGTGAGCTCAAATGCTCAGTAAGGGTAAACAAAAGAAATATCAATCACATCGTATACACAAGAACATAACTTTTGGAAATCTTAACCTGCAAAAGAGATCATAATTTCATAACATGGGATAAATCATGGCAGTGAAATGTAATCACAATAATCATAACTTAAAACATGAATCTTTGTGGCATACACACATAATCATAGAGAATCATTTCTTGTTAGTCAAGACTCATTGCCATGAATATCTTAGTGGAGAAAGTCCCTTTCTGAACCGAGTTACCCTCGTTTCTGTCCTGTTTCACTGAACCGGTATAACCTACCGTTCCAGCCATGTCTATCTCATGAGATATAAAATTTTTACCCACTGCATTGGAGGGAGATATAGGTCCCACCCATCTCATAATGATACCATTCTTATGTGTTCCACAAAATCATAAACCATACATCATAGCATAACCCATGTAATAAAAATGGGATTCTTAAACAACATGACATCATAAAACATTTCATATAAGATATAGAAATTCATAAAAATATTTCCATCACAACATAATCAAATCCCTGTAATAATAGGGATAGAAACAGAACCCTTTATTATCTTAGATGGAAAATAATTTTGATAAAACACTTGAACTCCATTCTTGAGGAAAATATCCTTTCTGCTTCAAAAACACTTTTCCTTTATTAACATGTCGTACAATTATAAACTAAAAGAAGTTGATTAAAAATAAACTCGAAAACATTTAAAGGAAGCTTATTGGAAATAATTTTTTAAAAATCCATTCATGCCGTATAAGTTAAAAAAACATTCTTCGTACTTTTGTCGGAAAAGTCAAAAAGTACCTCGTACGAAAAACTCAAAAGATTCCTTTCATATCGTTTACTAAAAACTCACCGAAGGGTAAAATTGGATATAAAATATTGTAGAAAGATATAAATATTACATATTGAGGAAACATGGATGTGGATGATAAAATACACCCCAGTAAATACCAAAGTATAAACAATCTCAGATAAAAATGAGATTGTGATATTTCCCTTACCTTAGGTCCGTTGTGCTTCGTAAGTGTCTGAACCTCCTGTATAATGATTTAAATAATGTTATTGACTTATTCCAGAATCATACTTATTTTTATGACATCATATATGGTCATATTCTTAGCTTCTTAGTAGTAATATTTCATTGCTACTTGTTATTTGGGTGTTTATAACTTTTTGTTCTTATGCGTGTCTTGTCGAATAAATTCTTATTCTTCTCTTTAGTTTATAGATACCTCATTTCCAGAATGGTATTAGTGTAATATATATCATATTCATTTTTTCAATTCATTTATATAATCATTATGAAATGAAGATCATGTAGAACGAGTCGCATCACATTGTGGAGACGGTATTCCGTACGTACGCACGAGTGATGATATCGTTCCTATGATCGTGGAATTGTATTGGAGTGTATGTATACTATTTCAGAATCAGTATCACTTTATAATAGTCATATATAGTCATTATTTACACCATTATACCCATCCATGTAAGGTGGTGGTGGAAAATAGATTACACCACGGCGTGGAGACGGTATTCCGTACGTACGCATGCTCGGTGATTTCTTTTTCCATAGGATGGATAGATGGTGAAATAGGGTTGTTTCATACTTATAATAACATATCAGTATATGAGTGATACTGATGTTATTACTTCATAATGAAACAACTAAAGAATAATATGTGGAAGAAGAAATAAAGATGAAAGAATCGGTAACAGACATTACCTCTTCTTTGAAGTGCTTCTTTGAGACCTTCTTTTAGGGCACTAAAATTGGTCTTTGAAGAAGACCAGGACCTCTAGGATGTCTCTAGGGAAGTGGAGAGGAGAAAGTGTCAGGGGTTGGCCGAGCTTGAAGGCTCAAAGTGATGTGAGGAAGAGAGGGAGGAGGTGCCCTTTTATAAGGGAGAAGAGGGGCACCTTTGGAATAACTAAAAATATTATTTTATTATAAAGTCAAGTTCGGTTTTAAATAGATCCAAATTGATATATTTCGAAGCTAAGGTGGGGATGGGTCGAAATACTCGCATACAATAGAATTTATAAAAGTTTAGGTTCCTATTTTAACCTTATCATTTAGATTTAACATTAAATTAAATAAGTTTACTTTTACCGTGTCTTCTTGTGTTCTTATACTATAAGGTTAATAAACTTACTATAAGCAGCCAAACGAACCCCAAGTTGTTTATTATTAATATATATAACCTTATCTAAGTCATTTGGCCGAACCTTAGATTTTTAGGAATAAAATAACAATTTATAACATAATATTTGTTTTAATAACTATTTTATGTCAATTTTGACACTATTTAGTAATTGATTTTTGTGAAACTCATAACAGAATGATTAGTCAGAACTATGTTACTTAAATCAATACTAACATGTCATATTAACCTATAAAATTATTGTAATTCATAAAAAGTCTCAAATTATATTTATTTGGGTATTTATAATATCAATTATGTCAATATTCCATTAATAAGATAATTACTGCTTCATCGTTGTGTCATAAATAAAATAAATTATTTAATGTCTAAAAATTGCAAAAAAATACCATTATGTAGGAAAGCGTTTTATATTTCTAATGAATATTTTTAGTCAAATTTATCTTATGTATAATTCCATAAAAAATTATTTACTTATTAAACTTTGATTTTAACTATTTTAACCCTTCTTTAAATAAATTAATAATAAATGTCCTAATCTAATCCAAGTGGGCCTAAATGGTCATATTTTATTCCTAAGTTTGTTTTTGGTCGAATTACACTTGTCCAATAGAATTAGAACATGTGTTAGGGTAATAATAATACCATTTTTACCCTTAATTACCCTATTTACTTTTAACCGTGGTAAAAAAAAGTAAAAAGTTACTATCACCAAAAAATTATTTTCATCTCATTGAACCACATTTTAGTCCTTGATATTAACTGTGCCACTCGTATTTTCTAAATTCCACTCACATAAGCGGTAAAATTAAGTTTTATGAAAAATTTAGTTTTTTTAACTACCACTTAGTGGTTTCACTATTAATCAAAAATTGAAAGTTTTCAGAAAAATACCAAAATTTCACCCTAGGCTAATTTCGATATTCTGAATCCAAAAATGAAGTCCATATTGAAAAATAAAATTTATAAAATTTCAAAAAGTGGTTATTACTATTCATAACGGCTAGTTTTAATAATATTTTAAAAGCATATCATTGTTTAGTGAAACTCGGTATTGCGTACGACGCAAGCTATCGAGGAAGGTCGTGATTTAGTGTAAAGCAATCCAAGAAAGTGTTGTGTAGAAAAAGATTCCATTGATGATTTATATAACATAAAAGTCTCGGGTGTTACAATGTGTTTGTTTAAATGTTTAGTATCTTTAGCACTAGATTTGAGAGGTTGAAAACCTGGTTTATGGAATTTTTAACATGTTTCAAAAGCATGAATAAAATATTTCATGAAATTGGTGTTTTATTACATTTTATGTTCTTAAAATAAATTGTTTTGTTTAAAAGTGCATGTCATGTGTTCAGTAAATTGCCCGGTTTTCTTTTATGTGATAAGTGTGATTTAAAAATTATTTGTATGGATTTATAAATGTATTGGAATAATGAAAAATGGTATTTTTGGGTCCTTATATGGCTTTCCAATTTGGATTTGGTTTTAAAAACAAATGGGTTTTGGTTTACAACATATTTTTTCTCGAGTTTCTCGAAAATGTACTGTTTCACATCTTTATAAAAATGGTTATGTTTTGAATTTGTTACCTGAGTATTATAAGATATTTATGAATTTAGTTTAATGATTTAAATGGTTTCTATACACATTCTTAATATAATTTAAATGCATACCTTGGTCATATGTTAGTTTTGAGAATGTCTTAAAGGCTCGTTTGGCATTTTTTTAAAAATGGTTTCCTTGTGTATTTTATGTTCTATATTACAGGGCCATTTTATGGAACATGAAGTTGATTTATTAATTGGTTTTGTGGATCTCAAATCTATCTTTATATGTTATTTATGGGTTTAAGGCCTTAAAAGATAATTTTTGAATGGATTTTATGTGAATGGCCTCGTTATACTCTTTGAAATTGTTTTACGAAACATTTTAGTGGTTTATTGATTCGTGAAAGAAATGTGAAACATGTTTGTGGGATGTTTGTGTGATTATAGTTTGGTAATATAATTTTTATGTGAAAAGTGTATTTGATAATATGTGTAACATGATTGAGCACTAATGGGAATCCTGAGTATCTAGGTTGGCAGACGTGTACTAGTATGATATTGATTATGTGGGGTTTGTCCCATGTTCCACATAGCAAGAATGATGATTAAAAAACTAACTAAACTATGATTATGATGATGTTGGGGGAACACTAGGTTATGGGTATTATCTCTACTAGTGGCTCGTGTGTACGAGAACAGATACTTATTATGGTTACTTTCACCGAGATATGAGGTAAATGGGGCTCACAACTAACTAGTTCCTAGGGGTGTTCCCGTGAGTTGTGCTCATTGGATATTTTGTACTAACTGTCGGCATATGGTGTGTTCAGTTTGTAAATTAAGTAGTGTGTGTTATTTATTTAAATGTGTACAATCGTTAAAGTAGGCCAAATTAAATATTTTTTCATTTTGAGGTTTCACCTCTTTGAAAAATTTTCACTTGCATTTTTTTTATAAAACATGAAAATTTTTGTCTGATAATTATTATAGCATGGAACATCATTTGAAAAAAATAATTTTATATATTTTATTTAAAAAATGAAATTGATTTTTCTTGTATTTTAAAGGAAGGGCATTGGGAATAGAATATTGGGCTAACCTACTGAGTTTTAATTCTCACACCTATAGTCTTCTTTTGTTTTTAGCCCTTGTGCAAGTTTTAGCTTGAGTTTTATCACATTGGGCGATGTGTGATCATTGTGTTGGAGGGTGAAAAAAGGTGTCACATTAAGTTATTTGGTTATCGGGTTTGTTTAGTTGTGTTGTTGGTTTATTTATACTTTAAGTTTCTTATACAAATAATTTTTAGTTCAAATTTTATATAAATGTGTTTTGGGATGTCCATTTATTTCCGTTGTATGTTTGATTGTTTGTATATGGGTTAAATCATTCGCTTGTGTACTATATTAATTCCCTTGGTTCTTGTATCCATATCGAGAGGATCAGGAATGCCTCTTAATACTTTTCGCGGGCAGGTCTGGGTGACCAGTTCAGGGTCGACCCGGGCTAGTTCGTGATTGAATCGATCACTATGGATTTTTTTATCAGACTCCCAATAACATCTGACTTTCATAATGTTTTTTGGGATGTAATTGATTGGAATAAATGTTATAAAAATTATTTTCAATTTTAAATGATTTATATTTTAATAAAATTACATTTCAATCATTAAGGATGTGGTCATATTTCATGGTGTACCACTATAATTTGTATTTGATCAGGATCTAAGGTTTACATGAATGTTTTGGATAAGTATTCATGATGATTTAGATATTGAGTAGTGATTAAAAAATAATTATCATCTTCAGTTAGATAGTAAACAAGAGAGTAATTTTCAAACTCTACATGGTGTTTTGATAGTTTCTTATATGTATTTCAAATAGAGTTTGTTTTAAAACATTAATTATTGGAATTTTCCTTCAATAATAGATTTCACTCTAGTATTCAGATGGATTATTATGAATCCATCTATGGTCGGAAGTGTATAACAAAAATATTATGGAATAGAGTTGTGTAAAGAAAGGTATTAAGACATGATCTAGATTTATAAATTGTGGACATGGTTAGACAAATCCTACAACACATAATAACAGCTCAGAGCTCAAAATAATGTTATTCTAACAATCATCGAAAATATCTAGAGGTAGAAGTTGGTGAAAAGGTATTACTAAGAATATCCTCATAGAAGAGGTTGATAAGATTTATAAATAAAGGAAAGATAATACTATGTATTTTAGTCTTTTTGATATTTTTGATCATATAATGTTGTAAGCTTATCAATTTTTACTTTTACAAAAAATCTCTGAAGTTTATGATGTGTTCCAAGTATCTCTATTGAGAAAGTAAATACTTGATTTATCACATGTACTAAAAACAAAGTTTATACCTCTATATAAAGATATTCCATATGATGAAAAATTGATATATATTTAAAATATGAGAGATAATGTACTATGAAATAAGACCACTAATCGGGTCAAAGGATTATGGTGAAACTGCCAATTTGGGGATGCTATGTGGGAACATAAGGTTGTGATGAGCTAGACGTATCCTCATCAGTTTGTATTGAAGTGATTAAGTTTTAGGAAAAAATTCATTTTAAGGGGCTAGAATGTAACCCCTAGACATTATTATAAAATATTTTTTTATAAAATATTTTATTTCTTCAATAACATCCATTATACATGTTAATGAGTTTTAGAAAACCACATAACATTATTAAAATATAATGTGTCTATTATCACCTAGATATTGGATTGGAATGTATTAATAGTAACAAATATGTTTTTAAAAATATAAGGTATAATCATTTTTAAAATTAATTCCTTATTTTTCAAATTAATATAATTAAAAACAAAAATTATTTTAAAATAAAAGCGATTATTTTACTAAAAAAGTGATTTTATGCGTATAATGTATTTTTATAGAATTAAGCTAAATTAATATCCATTGGTGAATTATTTTAATGAAATTTCTATATTATTTATTTTTAATTTTTTTTGAAAAATGTCAATACATATTTTATAAAGATTGAAAGAGTATAAATTAATTTGTAGGATTAAAAATATATCACTTCTAGAAAATTTTTTTTTGCCACATCTTTCACACATATATTAAAATTAACTTCAATAATTTATAGGTATTAAATTAGATAAAATTAAATAATATTTAGAATTATTGAGTTCATATTAGTTAATTAGACCCATTTTAATTTGCTCAACATTAATAGTAACCATAGTAAAAGTTATCACCTAAGTAAAGGGACAATTTATTCAATTTGGAGAAACAAATAAGACATAAGGACAAAAATATTCTTCAAAATTCTTATTTGATGGATTTAATTATAAAATTCACACCTTTGGTTCAAAATTTATTTTCTTAATGGACACATTTCCATGAAAATTTCTTAAATTTTATTTAAATTAAAGTAAGTTAAAAAATGTCTTGATCTTTGTTCTTAACATTTCTTATTTTTTCGCATGAGAAAAATATATTTTTAAAAATAAAATATGTTTCTATTTCGAGAATAATAAAATTATTTTCATGACATAAATATATTTTTATTTTTTTATAATTATATGATGACTTTAATTGCTTATGCAACATTGATGCAGTATTTCTCCATTTAATAATAAAAATAAACAATTATTTTAAAAATATAAAAATTATTATAATAGGAATTTTGTCATGCAACCCAATAAAATTTTAGACCTATATTAAATAATAAGGGGGGTTAAAATTTTTATATTCAAATTATAACATTTTTTGATATATTTAATGTTAGATTAAATGAATGATGTCATAATTAATAATAATAGTATTTTATCAAAATATTATTTTGTTGTTTAAAATTATTAAAAAATTAAATAATAATATGTTGATTTTATATTATATAAAATCTTATAAATTTTTCATTTATAAGAAAATTATCACCTTATGATTCAAATTTACTATAATTCAATATTAAAAAAGTGGTTACTCTAATTATAATTAAAATTTGTTATCTATAGGTTAATCAAAATGATGAAGTTTAAAATTACACCAAAACATGTTTAAATTATATTGGATGACATGGTTACAACCATATACCATATTATTTTCTAATAACTAGACATTTTGAGATGTTTTTTAGGAGGATAACTTTATTATAATTTAATAATTGGGGAAATACCAAAAGTCACCATCAACTCCATTATAATAGGATATCTCCTCCATCACATATTTACACCACATTGGGAATTATATCAATACAAAAATCTAAAAATAACTATTCGAAAACTCCATTTCCACATTATAGATGTTCTGTTATTCCCAAAATACCAACCCTAGAGCCATTTATAGGATATAAAAAATTAGTCCTTCCGAAGATGAGGTAATAATAATAACTGATCACTTTATTTTATAATCTTGTCCATCTACTATAAATCTATTATATTTAACATAAAATTGAAACATAATTATCCTAAATATTATTAAATGTTTTTATTATTAACGTAAATCCAATATACACCCTATTTTATAACGAATGATATGTGAAATTATCACTCGTGCGTATGTATTCCTTATAGTCTCCATGTAGTGATACAATTCGTCATTCGTAAAAAAATTTATGGATGTGTATAATGATGAGTTTAATAATTATATATGATATTTATAAAGCAATTATACTTTTAGAATGATAATATCATGTCTAAATGCTTACAATATAATAATTTGGAAAACTAAAAAGTCATTTGTGTAACATGTACTGTAGCGGGAATTGTGCATTACTGTAGCAGGTACTTTAGTGGGAACTATAGTAGGCAATGTTTGGCATATAGTAGCTAGGAATATTCCCCTGTTTGGGCTTTCGGGTCACCAATTTGGTCCCTTAGTCCTGTAAGGCCTTCGGGCCACCCAGGCCTTTGGGTCAGTAAGGCCTTTGGGTCACCTCAAGGCCTTTGGGCCACCTTATGTGCAGATGAAAACCATACAACCTACAAGGAACAAGCTCTACAAGGTGGATGAGCAAGGAGCTTCCACCACAGCAGAAGCCAAACATATTGCAAGAATGAGAGGGTATGGAACCTGCCATCGTGACAAGACTATTCAAGCACGGGAATGCCTAGCCGAACAGCCATGCGAAGGTGGAGAGCTGATTTCAGGATGAAGATGCTGGGGAGGAGCAGTTCCAAGTAGTTAGTCTGGGTTGCGTGTAATGTTTGAAGCCTACGGGCAATTAATTCATCTAAGGCCTACAGTCCATGTAATACTTACACCTACAAGCCTTGTAAGGGTTCCACCTCACCCCTTGAATGGTGGATTATCAAAATCAATAAAAAATGAAGGCCTTCAGGCCATTGGAGGATGTGCATGGGTACGTACGACATGCCATCTCCCTAAGAGGTGAAATTCAATTTTCAATTTCTAACTATTATGGATAACTATATATATTTATTTAATGAAGATATATGATATATGATATTTATATTTATATGTTTTAGTGGATGTTTCCTGGATAAATATACAGTTACTAGAACTATTGAATGGAAATACTCTTGACAGACGAATCCGTTAACACCTAAAAAAACAATTTTAGTAAAGAATTATTGATAAAAGTGGGTGTTAAAATTTAAATAAGGGATCATTTATGATAATATTGTTAGGAAAAATATGAATATGAAGGTGTTTGTTTTAAAATGTTGTATTTTAATTTTCAAAGAGGATTTTATGGTCAAGGATGTTTAAGATAAAAGGGAAATCACCTCACATTGAATTTTGTGAGAATCATATTGATCCATTAATAAGAATCCTATTTTCTAAAAAATTAGACTCAATCTATCCATCATAATTATAAAAAGATATTTGGAAGAGATGGTTTTGAAAAGACTCACATTGGGGATAAAATGAATTATAGGACATCTTGTTGGACGTAAATGGTCATCGATTTCACTTTGGATCTGGTGTGGAAGGAGTGATAGTTTTGATGAAGTATCAACGTCTCTATGAATACAATAGAATTAAATGTTATTATGATTTACTAATTTTTATTTCAAAAATATCATAAGTTAATTAAAGGTCTTATGATGCATTCTTGATGGATGAAACAGTAAAATAGGTATTCCAAATCCAACTTCGATTTATCATATATGCGTGGAAGTGAAAAAATAAATGTTACTAATTTAAAATAAATCATACAAAAAAAATTATACTCATACACTATAGAGTCCGACCATCCACCATATTCATAAGAAAAAAATTGTACCTAGGATGATCATACATTATCTTGAGAATAAAAATATTGTACCCAGAATGATCATATTTAGAATGATCATATCTAGAGAAATCATACGTAGAAAAGATTATTCTCCTGCTGAGAAGAAAATAAAGAAGTTGGAATAAATGGAAGGTTATGATACTTACCAATTGAAGTTTGACGATGCTGAAGCTATTGTCAATTGAATTTAAATTTTTGAGGGAATTCACAATACAAGAACTTGTTTATGAATAAATTATGCTAGTGAAGATGAGATGAGGCCGATGAAAATTGTTATGAAAAACCACCAATGTATTTAACCATTCAAAAAGGGTTGAATTACATTTTAGTCATCAATTTAGTCAAGTGACTTTGTATCATAGTTGAATTGTTTTATGATTTTCAACAAGGTCAAGGTAAAAAGGGATAAATTAAAACTGTTTTGAATATGGAGATTTCTAAATTAATTGTCATGGGAGAGATTGATATTCAAAAGATTTATTTTTCATAAATCAATATTGTATCCATTTTTCATACACATTCATACAATTGATATAGAGATTTTTTTGAAGAAATTGGAGACATAAAATTCAACCCCTGAGTAGAAATCAAATTGAAAACTGAAATGAAAATATTAAGAAGAAGTGAAGTTTATAGAATAATCAAGAAGTTTTGAGAAGAGTTGATGTTGTCAAAATTCCCCCCGAGATTTTAAGATAAATTGTGATTAGAGTGAATTTTATTAAGGAGTAAAGTTTTTGAGATTTCTACTAAAGCCACTCAAGGGTAACCTATAAATAGAAAAAAGTACATTGTTCTTATTCGATAAACTATGTATTGTTCATGAGAGAGAAGCTCTTAGTTTAAGGGGGAGAAAGAAGGTTCTGTCTTAATTATTTGTTGAAGAATTTATTATGAATAAGTGAAAGAGAAGAGACAAGATTGAAACATTGTATTTAGCAGATCATCATGCTCAATGATTTTCATACCCAACTGATTACCATTATTATCTGGTCAATCTTATTCAATTGATCATGATATCGGGTTGGATTAAGGGGATTGGGATTTCTGTACTATGATTTTTGAACAGAAGAAAATGGAGGATTGATATGGTGTTGATTCATCTCTATCGTATTCTATCAAATAAATATTTATAATAATTGAGAGAATTGTACTAGGATAAATCATACAAATAATAATCGTATTATGGAGAATCATACTTGGAGGAATTTGACTACGAAAATAAGATTTGATTTTTCCGTAACAAAGTCCAAAAAGATATTAACATCTTCTAGGTAAGAAATTGATGATGATTTTTTAATTAAACACATTTTTAGAATTGAAGAAGAAGCAAATGTGACATGATTTATTACCAAAAAATTATATTTCTATATTTGTTCTAAGAGGATGCACACACACTATTGATATTTCATATATTATGCTACATGAGTTAAATGGTATAACCAACTCATTATAATCCATGAATTTATTTATAGTGTATTGTGTGGTATTAGATCATTTTACATCCATACCAAGGATGTATATATTCTTATTGAATAATAAACCATGTAAATACATGTATTACTTTGGGTGTGTGGTTGATTTTTTTAAGAGGGAATGTAATATTTAACACGAGGTGATTGTTGTTTCGAATAAATATAAATGAAAAAGCATCACTAATTCACCCACACTATCTCTTAGGGGTATAATAATTCTTACTGGGGACTTTTAACTGGTATAAAATGGTGGTTCCCTTCTTTTATTCTTTTTTAATGTTATAAAGAGATGATGATGGGGAATTTGAATTGTGTGAATATTAAAGGTAATTCAATTTTCAATGGAAATAAATATCATATCTGGATATATATAATGTTTCCTAATATTATCTCTATTGGATATAATGTTATTGAAGTACCAATAAATGGGTTTCCTCTTATTAATTACAAAACTCTTCTTACATTTGTTGAAAAAAAGATTCTCAAGAATGATGGAAGGGCCAATAATTCTATATTATCATCACTTCATGAAATTTAATTCTTAAGAGTGAAGGTGTTTCATAGCCAAATGTTTATGAGATAAATTGAAAAAATATATATTAACTCAACACAAATGCGTTTAAGGAATAGTTAAAATCTAGAGATTGAAATGTCAATATTTGAAGATGGGTGTGCATGAATCTGATGTGGAATTATTTACCAGGGTGGATGAAATTGTGTATACTATCATATTTCTTAATTAAAAGTTATATTATTCAATATTTTTTGAAAATATATTTAGAATCCATCCTAATAAGTTTGATGCAAAATTCTATGTATCAGAAGACAGAGACCCTGCAACAGTTTCTATTGATGAATTACATATAACTCTCATCAATTATAACATGATAAGGGATAAAACTATGAAAATAAAAACCAAATTTTATATAGAAATTTAATTCTAAGATACTAAGAAAATAAAGTCATCGAATATTTTAACTTATGTTGAAGATGGTGAATATGATTCTGAAAATTTGGTATTGTAAAATTTGGAGGAAATTTTATCCTTATTTTCAAAAAAATGTTAAAAGAGGTATAAGGAAATATTAATGGAAAATTCCCTTGAAATATTTTGAATGTAGAGGCATTGGTCACTTTGTGGATTATTTTCCACGATTATAGAAAGAAGAGGATACAGATGAAGAATAAATAAATCCATGAAGATCTAGAAAGAAACAATGAGAAAAAGAAAAATTTAATTCCAAAGATAAAGAAATAAAATTCATCAAATCCAAAAGAAGGATTTTCTTGTCTAATAATAAAGAAAAAAAGGAATTCATACAGAATAAAATAACTAGTTGAGTATGGTATTGAATATAATTATATTGAAATATTTAATGATGAAGAATACAGAAACAGTAATTCTGAAGAAGAAGAAACTCAAATCAAATGCCCTTTGACTAAATAGATGAAGGAATGTTTGAGAAAAACCAAAAGGCTTGAAAAAAACAAAAAATTGTAATATGAATGTTCCTCAACAATTAATTAAGAATTTATTTCTAATGAGAATGTAATGATGATAGAAAATACTATTGACTCTAAGAAATATCTTGACGAGAAAATAATTTTAATGAGTTTCTGTTGGTGAAGCTAAAAGAAAAAGAAGAAGAGTTGGAACATTCACAACAATAACGTTCCAAAGGTGAATAGAGAAACAAAAGTTTCAAAAAATCTATTTCTGAAGTTGTTGAAATTTATTGAAAGGAGAAACCTTAGAAGGATAAACAAAAGATACCTTCAAAAGTTGGGAATAATTATGGAATTGTTTCTAAAAATAATAATGTTGAGGAAATTCTATATGGGGCCAAAACCAAAAAATCACGAATTCATAATTCTCAAAGAAAGTAGTTCTCAAAAATGTTTTAAAACATTATAAATCAAGGTAAATATCAAATAATTCGAGTTCAGAAAAAATTGATAAGAAAAGGAAGACTCATATTGATAACTGGAAGGTTGGTGGATCATTAAAGAATGATTATAATGTTTCTGAGAAACATGTTCACAATTTCAATCAATAAGAATGTTTTCATGGAAAATACTATTTCTACAGATTTTGTAGGTATTGTGGTGGATTCATACATAAAGGTAATATGTGTTGGTTCAACTAAAAAAATATCTATTATCCCACAACTTATGGAAGGAAAATGTTGAGAGGGAGTGAATCCCCTCAAATAATGAACTCATAGAAATGTACTTTGAAGAAATTTGAAAAGGATGAAGTAAATATTGAAAATAAGTTCAAACTAATAGAAATTATTTTTGAATGATTCAAACAACCTGAACACCATACAAAATGATGTCTTGTTTTTCTTCTGGAACAATAAAATATTCTTAACAAATCAAAAAAGGAAATAGTCAAGAAAGGGAGAGAATAAATAAAAGCTCTTTTTTATTTAAACTACATTAAATGCTACAAAAGGAGGAAAACCTTGGATTATTGATAGAGGGTGATATTATCATTTTAAAATAGTTTTGAAATTTTTAATGAATGTGAAATATTTAAATTTAGGAACATTGAAATTTTCAAATTATTAATTCTTGAAAATTAAAGGTGTTGGATAAGACATTATTGGGAAAGAAAAGATGAAATTAATGAAAACAATTTATGTTCATGGGCTGAAAAAAATTATATGGGTTTCAAAATTATGTGGTGAGTGTAACAAATATGGCTTCAGAAAGGATGATGTTTCTCTAAATGTGAGGAATATGGGAATATTGTTACAAGTGGACAAAATAGAACAATAAACTCCATTCAAGTTGGTGAAATACAAAAATATAGTTTCTTGAGTGTGGTGTAAGAGAATCAATTACATCATATAAGTATGGGACACATTTGTCGATAAAACATTTAAAGATATCAAAAAGAGGTAGTTTCTGAGAAATTCCTATCTTGGAATGAATATGATTTTGGTGTTGCACCATTTTTTAGAAATGAATAATTACAAACTCAGTGCAGAAGCAAGTAGATATTTGTTCAAAGTAACACATAGAGATGATTAATTCCAACATTTTTTTCCAATGACAAAATAATTAAAAAATAAGAGATAGTAAAATCTTCACATTCATTGGTGATATTACTCCAATTATTTTTTTTGTATATGAAATAGGAATCAGATGATTTAAAATGTTTAAGAGTTTCTGATTGATGGATGATATAGAATGTGAGTATTCGTTGAAGATGATGAGTACAAAAAATAGTGTTAAATAAAGAAGGAAATAATTTGAAATTTCTCTTGATAAATTTTAATTTCGAATGAATATTTTTCAACATACACTCCTCAACAAAATATGGTTGATGAAAGAAAGAATATAAGTTTGGTATAAATGGGAAGAACTACATTAATTGAACATTTTATTTCTTATTACATTAGGAAGAGATCCATGAGTAATGTTGTTTATATTCAAGACTAATTATTCTACAATAAAATATCTGGTTTGACTCCATATGAATGGTTTTTTTTTGGAAAAACACCATTTTTTTAAAATGTAAGTGTTTTTTGTAGTCTATATATTATCGTGGAGAATGATGTAAAATATAAAATGTTTGAGCATAAAGGTGTAGATAGAATCATTCATAGCTATTATATGGATGGAATATGATATATATTATTAAACAAAGAGATAAAACTAGTAGTTTATTTTGTTGATGTGAAAGTGATTGAATGATGTATGAAAGAAAAAGATGATTTGAAAAAATGAATGTTGAGAAAGTTGATAAAAACAATTCTGATTAGGATACAGGCAATTATATTCCCACTCAGGGAGAAAAATATCCCCTACTATTTATATTGATGAGGATGATATTCAAAAATCATTTCCAATGATGAGGGAAGAAGTGGAGGCTCAAAATATAATTGGTGATCAATGTCAGAAGGATCAATGAAGAAGAACAATTAAAGATATTACAGATACATCTTTGTTTTCAATGGTGGAGCTGAATGGTGTGAAAGATTCTCTTGAGTATCTATAATTTGTTCAGCACATGAAAAATGTGTTGGGTCCTATTGAAAATAATGATACCTGGGAACTCAAACCAAAGCGTGAAAACCAAAACCTTAGTGGCACAAAATGGGTCTTCCAGATAAATCCAAATACATAAGGTGATTTGATAAGGAAGAAATAAAGATGGGTGTGTGAATGGTATTCACAAAATGAAGGTATTGATTTTGATTAAACCATTTCATTGGTAGAAATAATTGAATCAATCATAATATTTCCTACAATTGTTGCACAACTAGGGGACACATTCTTTCAATTGGATGTCAAATCTGTATTTCTGAATGGAGATCTTGATGAGAAATTTTATATAGAAAAACCTTTTTGATTTGTTTTATAGAAGGATGAATGTTATGTGTGCATAATGAAAAATGATTTTTATGTATTAAAAAATCTATAAGGTCATGGAATTCCAAATTGGATTCATGTTTAAGGGAGTTGAATTTAAAAAAAGGAAGAGTTGATAGAAATCTCTATATGAGAGAAAATCATGGGTATCCCCTCATTGTAATTTTTTATGTTCAAGATTTAATCTTTACTAGGGATGACAAAATAAAGTTTTAAATGATTTGATGATGAAAGGAAAAAGGTGTTGGAAATGTTCATACTGGGGGAAATGAAATACATTATTTGTTAAAAATTTCGTCAATGAAAATAATACATTTTCCTATCTCAAGAAAAGTATGCTAAAGAACTTCTTAAGATATTTGGTGTGAAAAAACAAAAAATTATTTCCACACCTATATCAATGGTGACAAATATGTGCAAATTTAGAGATGGAAAATATGTTGATAAAAAATAATTTTGAAAGTTGATTGGAATTTTAATGTATTTTACTTACACAAGACCCAACATTGATTATATTTTTTATCTATTTTCATGATTTCAGAGTGATCTAAAATAATAACATTTACTTGATGAAAAAATAAAATTAAGATAAATCAATGACAGAATTTATTTTAGAATCATGTTTGATAGGTCAGATATTTTGTAATTGTTTAGGTATTCAGATGATTATTGGGAAGGAAATGTTGATGATAGAAGATCCACATATGGTGGATAATTCATTCTGGGAAATAATTATGTTTGTTGGAATTCAAAGAAATAAAATTCAGTAACTATCAGTATGGCTTTTGTTGAGTATGTTTCTTCCACTCAAGAAAAACTCAGCATATGTCGATGAATACTCAATTGGATGATTTACTTGTTGATGTGAAGCTACCCTTTCTATTAGGTTGTGACAATCAAATCACAACCAATCTCACTAGGAATCCAGTTCATCATTATAATTAAAATTATATTGATATCAAATATAATATCATCAATAAGTATGTTTTGAAGAATGGATTGAAGCTGGAGTATATTCCAACATCAGAATAAGTTTCTAACATATACACAAAACCTTAATGGAATGAGTCATTTTTCAAATTGATGTTAAAGATGGGTGTAAAAAACTATTTTTATTCAAGTTTGAGGTATTTGTTTCAGTCATCTATCTTATCTTAACTTGGCATAGTGTTTTCAAGCGGGATAATGATTTTTTAGAAATCTATCCATTTCATGAATGTAAAAAGGGGGATTTGTGTATAAGATATGAATTCGTAAATGTTTTTTGAGTGAACTATTATAATTTTTTGAGTGGTTGTAGGAAATGCCATTGTTTTGTCTTATAGGGAGGATGAAGAAAATATGAGGTTGAGGAAAATATGAGGAAGGAAAATTGTAAAAGGTTTTAAATAATTACTAATTTTGGACAACAAGGTGTTTTTTTCAATGATTATTGTTTCGTTAAATGAGTTATCTCAAGTATGCATAGAATTATTAATAAGTAATACATTTAATGAGGATACAAAGTTCAATGATTTATGAAACATGGTTGATAAAAAATTTAAAGGGAGAGATTATAAGGACTAAGAATAAGATGAATGTTGTTGTTTTCAAATGTTATATTTTTTTTGTCAAATAATGATTTTTTTTCAGGGTAGTTTAAGATGAAAGGTAAATCACCTCATAGTGTATATGGTGAGAATTTTCATGATCCAATAATTATACTAATGTTTTCAAAAATATAAGACTCAATCTATCCATCATAATGAGAAGATGTTGTTCGGAATAAATGGTTCTGATCAAACTCAACTTGGGAACATAATGAAATATAAAACATATTGTTGGAAGTAAGTTGTCATTAGATTCAATTTTGATCCGATATGTAATGAGTGATTGTTTTGGAGAAGTATAAGAGTCTTCAAAAATATGATAAAATTAATTGTGACCATTCATTACTGATTTGTATTTTAAATAGATCATAAGGTTATTAAAGGACTTATGATGTAGGATTTATGGATGAAAAGGAGAAATAGTTATTCTAAATCATACCCCAATTTACCATATTTGGGTGGAACAAGAAAAAGAGATGCTTCCAATTGAAAAGAAATTGTACTCATGACAATCATAAACATTCAATGTAGCATCTTACCATTCATCGTATGAATAAGAAAATATTCGTAACCAGATGATCATAGTCAAACACAAAAATAAAATGTTCATACCCAGTATGATCAAATTCAGAATTATCACATCCAGGCTAATCGTACAAACAAAATATTGTACTTGTACTGAGAAGAAAAGAACGAAATTAGTATGAATGGAATGTAACAAAAAAAATTAAGTGTGGTCTGATGATGTTTAAGTAGATCTCAAATTCATTTAAATTAATTATGTATTTCATTATACAAGAACTTGATTGTCAATAAATTAAATTTGTGAATATGAGATCCGGCTGATGAAAATTGTTATGAAAAATAAACAATGTAGTCAACCATTAAGAAAGTGTTGAATTACTTTTTAGGTCTCAATTGTGTCATGATACATAATATTAGAGTAAAATTATTTTATATGTTTCAACTGGGTCAAGAGAAGAAGTGAATAAGTAATATAAAGTTGAATGTTGTGATTTTTGAATGACTTTTCAAGGGGGAGTATGACATTCAAAATAATGATTATTGTAAACAATCAATGTCGTATCCATTTTCCATACACATTCCTAAAATTGATACACAGATTTATTTTGAAGAAAATAGGGTATGAAAACCAGACCCATGAATTCAAATTCAACTAACAATTTAAATTAAAATATAAATAACTAGGGAATATTATAAAATAATTGAGAAACAACAAGAAGAGTTGACAATGTCAAAATTCAACCAAGATATTATGGGAAATGTAGATTAAATTGAATTTTATTAAGATGGAAAATTCATGGGATTCAGGCCAAAGAAACTCCAGGGTCACATATAAAAGGTGAACATTATATTGAACTTTTCTTATGACTAATGTATTGTTCATGAGAGAGATGAATTGATTTTATGTGAGAGAAAAAAGGGTCCATTTTATTATTGTGTTGAAGAGGTTTTGATGGACATGTGAAATAGTAGAGACATGATCACAATATTGTATTCATATGATCATCATAATCAATGATTATCTTAAATAGATTATTAGCTTATTCATCTTGATAGTTGTTTTTGACTGATCATTGTACGAGGTTGAATTAATCGGATCAGGATTTCTATACCGGGCTATCTGGGAAGAGCAAGAAAATGGATTGAAGTGGTGCCGATTCATCTCTATCTTAATCTATCAAATTTATTTTTTTCGTATAGGGGACACTCATACCATGAAGTATCTTACTAATAAGAATCATATCTGGTGTAATTGTACTTGGATGAACCAGACAGGGTAAAACAGACTAGGAAAATCAAACATGGTTTTTAAATAACAATTTTCAAGAAGTTCTTACCATGTTCTAGGAAGGAAATTGAAGAAGTGTTTTCAATTGAATACATTTTGGAATTGAAAAATAATTATAGGTAACATGAGTTCTTAAAAAATCATTTCATTGCCCTATTTGTGCTAAGAGGGTCCTCCCACACTATTGGAATTGTTTGCATTGTGCTGCCTAGGTGAGACGTTATATCCTACTTTTTGTAATGCAAGGATTTATTTTTTCTATATTGTGTGGTATTGGATCATTTCCAAACCAATACCATGGACGTATCTATTATTGATGAATAGTGAACCTGGTAAATACTCGTTTACTTCATGTTTTTGGTAGAATATTATTCAATATGTAATTGAATCTTTAACATGAGAAGACAATAGTTTTAGGGAAACAAAAAAGAAAATGTATCCTTTTTTCACCCCTCCCCTCTCAGTGATACTATCATCATGACTGGGAACATTAAAATATAAGTATCAATATGACTCTTATAAATAAGTATAATAAATTTAAATTAATTATATCGGGGGTTATATTTCATTTAAAATAAAAAAAAACTGGAGGTAAGGTTTTATTTACCAATCTAATCAATATTTTTTATTGATTATGTCTATGTCTCTACTGAAAAATATTTTAATTCCACATCCATATATTTTAATATAAATTAATTATTCATTTTCAAATTCTTATTTTATTATTTAAATTAATTTTTACCCATGTCATACTTATTAAAAAATGGTTATAATGGAATCATCTTATCATTTTCTAAATGAGATACTTTGTGACCTTTTTAACAAAAATATAGAATGATTGTTTTTTATATTATACAAAATGAATGGTTATTCCCATTTTCATGAATAATATTCCCTCTTAATGATTTATTTACATGTTTAGAAGTATATTTTTAATTAAAATTTTTCCTTTATAATTTTATATTGTATTTAATAAGTGATTAAAAAAATGAAATGTGATTTTCCTCAATGAATTATACCATGTGATTTTTCAAAATTATTTCCATCTAAGATTACATAGTTTGATATTACATAATATATATTTGATATATTACCCATGTATACCATACTTATTCATTATCTGATGGTTTATATTTATGATGATAAGATGTTTATAAAACCCATTTATTTTCAATGGGTTACATTATGATGAAATGTTTCTGAAACCCATTTTATTTCCATGGGTTATGCTATGATGAAATGTTGGTAAAGCCCATTTAATTACATGGGTATTAATATGATGAATGAATTATGTTGTTTTGGCGCCCATATGTAAGAATCTTATGATGTAATAGGTGGGACCTATATCTTCAACCGATGAATTGGGTAAAAATTGATATCTCAAGAGATAAATAAGACTAGAATGGGGTGTTAGCTTATTTGAGAAAGAGAATTTATCCACTATGATAGTATTGGGAGTGATCCTTAACTACTATGATGTTTTTGTGAGTGAACCCACTCCACAATGATATTTATGAATAATAGTCCTTATAATTAAGGAAATAATTTTATTTTTTTATGTGTATTAATCAACTCTATGTTTTATTCCTATGTCAAGATTGCATGGTTTATGTTCTTTGATTTCCTTATGATTCAAGTCTTATGAACTAGCTTGACTTATTCGATGAATTAACATTATTATATTTGATATATTGGGTATGGTTTGAAAATATTGAGATCATCTTCTTATACACTTATTCTTATGTAATTCTTTTGTGATCATTGATATCTCCCTTGTTTGTATAAAATGAACATATAATATCCCATTATTATTATGTTTGATTTATTCATGATATAATGAAAATTATTTTGTATGATATGTCTAAGAAGGGTGCTATTTATGAAGAAAAAACTAGGAGATTATGTTAATATTTAATGAACCAGTTGTTTATATTTCCATGTTTCCAAAGATACTAGACATCTATGATACTATTATTGTTTGAAATGTTATATAATAAGTATTAAAATATTTTTATTTATTGTATATTTATAAAAATTTTGGGCTATTTTAACTCATATAACAAACTAGTTAAAAATAAATCTTTTAAAAAATTCTATTAAAGATTATATTTTTCATAAAAAGCATCGATAACTTTTTATTTCTTAAAATTACAATAGAAACTGCTAGTTCCCTCAATGTTTTCTGGAAACTCTAGGTGTCTGAAAATTCATTGGAATCGCCTCATTTCCTAAAAATCCATCACTCCTTGTAAATGATAAATGAAAATATTTTCATAATTCATCTTAATATTTATGTATCTGGTATGAAGCATCATTATCCCACCATTATAAAGTCTTCACTCACCTATTTTTGTATGTTCACAAAATATTCACTAAGGTAGTATAAGAAAAAAATCATATATTTTAAAAACAATTCTGAATTTAATCATTTCATTTCATATGTAATCTCATAATTATGTATATAACAGTTTATAGTCATTGGATATTAGTTACATGGAAAAAATATTACACATTATTTTTTCAATATCCTCCAAGAAAATATCTATATAAAACATCCTTCATTACATAGTACATTAGATAATTTAAAGGAATATTCACATTATCATTACATTAGCAAAAAAATTATAAAATTTATTTCGTTATTAAAAACAAAGTCAAATTTAAATATGTGTCTCAGTATGCTTGTTTTAGGTCGTTTGACTTACAATTAAAATTTATTTTTAATTTTATTAATATACAGGGAAAGTTATCCTTATAGTATCATAATAAGTTGATAAATATTATAATTAATTATTAAATTTATTTTTAGAATCATCCTAATACATCATTGATGTGGAATGAAATACAATGTTTCATAGAGGTGACGGTCCTCATGTAACAAGTGAGACATTTTATTTTTCTAAGGAATCCATGAAAGGAAGATAAGGGTTATCCATTAAAAAAATAATATTTTTGTATACTATTAATTCTCATTTCATTATATTTTTATGGTTATGTAATATTTTTAGGAGGTATAAGAAGAAATAAACTAGAATTAACTCAGTTATGTTAATTACCTCTTTATTAGATATCCTTTAGGTGTCTCTATAACCTTTCATAGATTTGTATTTTGGGGAGCCTAAAAACTCTAGGAAATATAGAACATGGTTTTCGAGAGATTTTGATACATATTGGATGATATGGTAATTTTTAGGTGTGATTATATGTGAGGGGTTATGTGGTCCACTTATAGGGGATAAGGGTGAAATTTCTTAATAATAATTAGTAAATATAAAAAGGGTGTTCATATCCATAAAAAGTAGATCCAAAATTAATAAAAATTGGGAAAGGATAAGTAGGAGGACTAAAAATATATATCCACCCATTTTAAGATAAAATATTGTGACATTTAAAAGATATAACCCTAGATTTAATATTGTTACTTCATTTTAGCATTTTCCATGGTGATTAACATTTACCATAGTAAATTATTTTAATGCTTAAAAATAAAATTAATATTAATAAAGAATTTGAAAAATATGATTTAAAATTTGAAAACAAATATAAAATATTTAATTTTTATAGGTGGTATAAATTAATTTTAATAAAAGTGAACATAACATAACAAAAACATTTTTTTGAAAAATTATTTTTAAGAATAAAATTGATTTTAAAAAAAAGAATCAATAAAATTAATTCCCATGATATTAATTTGTTTATGATAAAGGAATAATTTTATTTAAAATTTTTAATATCAATCCAAAATTGAATTGATCACTATGAGTACATAATTAAAGTAACAATACCATAATAGTTAAATATTAGAATAAATTATATCTTAAGTTCCCAAAATACAAGAATAGATTTTGTTTAATTAAATTGATTTATTTTAATTCAATTACAATAATCTCTAAAAATATTTTTAAAATGGTTGTATATATTTTTAAATCATTATTATATCATAATAATTTTATAAATGTTATGATATTTGTAAAAATGCATTTTCACAGTTCAATTAAAAATTCATCTTTTTTTTATAAAATCCAAAAAATTGACCCTAATATAATTTTCAAATTTTGATCCTAAAAATGAATTTATTTTTTCTTAAAATCAATAGTATAAAACATATAAAAAATATTTTTAATATCAAAAACCGTAATGTAGAAATTTTTTTTATAAAATGTATTCTTGAGCATAAAATAAATTAAAATGTTTAATAATGAAAATACTAATTTATTATATTAATAATTTCTTTTTAATATCATAAAAAATTATACATAAAAATTCTATTGGGACCTACTTATAATATCTAATGGTAGGAAATGTATTTGTATTGGGCTAGAACTCCCCAGTCCATTACATTTTCAAAATCCAGTGTTTGGAGTGTTTTGGGAGGGCATTGTATCTCATTTCAAGAGTTTTCCAAAATTACATTTTTCCATCGGTATCTCATTTCAGTAGGTGGTATCAGTTGATGATGTAAGTATCTTAGTGTTGGTGTCTTAACATCGATAGTTCGTGCATCGGAAGGTTAGGCATTTGTATGTCAGGTATCAGTACGTCGGGTGTTAGTAGGTCGGGCCTCAGTAGGTCGGGCCTCATTAGGCTAAGCATTGGTAGGTTTAGGAATCTGTAGAATGGGAATCGGTAAGTTCGGAATCAATGAGTCACATCTGTGACTTGGTATCATTTGGTCAAATCGGTGACTCATGTCGGTGAGTCACATCAGTGACTTGCATTGGTGAATCAGGCATCGATGACTCACTGTGAGTGACTCGCATCAGTGACTCACACATTAGTGAGTCATTTCCATCTTTTTTCACCTTTTATAGTTTTGCCCCTCTTAAATATAGTTTGACATAAATTGAGTTTTAATCATTGTTTGATCATTTATAAAGGCTTTTCAAAGGATATTAATTATATCATTAAATTCCTAATTCTCTTAAGACATTGAAATTGTCAGACCATGTAATCTTGTCCATGATCTGACATTATTGGCCCTTGAACCCATTTCATCTTGTTGATATAAGATCTATCTCTTCAGAGCTAAGACCTTATCTTCCCATTATGTTTCTCTTTTCTCTGGGTGTGCAGTAGTTTTTCTTCCACATAGAGTCATGTGTTGTGTTGTGGCATTCAGTTCCATTTTTTCCTTTGACCCCTTCTTGCTGTTTGCGTGACCCCCCCCCCATTTGGTGTGAGGAGGAGTTTCTGGTAATCTGTATTTCATGGTAGGAATTCCTCAATATCTCATTTAATTTTTAATCATGAGGGGTGGGTAAAATCATTTCTCATTGAGCATATAGTAGATTCCAAATAATAATTAAGGGTATTATGAAGATAAATAGATTTTTTGCGATAATTAGTTTTTTTCCATAGTAATAAATAAGGGGTGCGGAAGATGATGATGATGATTGTGTTGTTTTATATGTTATCTTTGATCCATGGTGTTAATTGTGTTGGTCATATTTCTTCTAAAAATCTGGGATGTTGGTGGTTTCTATTTGTGCACCCAAATCCTAAATACTTGTTGTCAATCATCTATTGAATGACTATAAAGATGAAAAAATGATTAATCATGTTAATCTTGTTAATTAAATGGATTCCCCACAATCAAATATATTCCATGATCACCCATGAATTATCAATATGGAATTAAATAAAAATGTGTTAAATCTGAATATGATCGACTTGTTTGGTGTGGTTGTGTGATGTGTGTAGATACATTCGGTATTGTGCTTTGGACGGGTTGTGTGGTGCTGTTGTTTAGAGCATGACAATGCGTTGATGGTTTGAAGGTGTAATGGAATCTCAGGATTAGTGATTGATTGATTGAGGGATGGATGAACTTTTTGTGTAGTGGGATTGCATATGGGATGTGTTATAGTTGTTGGTCATGGTTTTTTCTTGTAGTGGGACTTCAATGCATCTGAGTTTTCTTATTTTGATGTATGTGGTTATTTTCATGCATTTGGTCTACCGAGGATAGTTTGGAAGGGATAATTTTGAAGACGCCTAGTGTTAACTTGTGTAAGTGTTTCTCCCTGAGATTCTAAATACTTTTCTGAAGTGTGTATAGGTTATGATGTTATATGTCGTGTGGTGTATTTGGTAGTTTATTGAGTTTCTATGGAATATATAAATTAATGAATTTTCTAAGGAAGAGTGATAATTTTTTGAATAAATTTTCGGGGGTTATGAATTAAGTATATGTCTGGCTATGTTGTTATGCATTTGAGGTGGAAGAAATGGACTTTTTGGAATGATATGGTTATTTTTTAAAATACATATAGGTTGGGCTTAGTGTTCGGCACCGATATATATAAATGAAGTTCCTTTTGATTAATATACACACCCCACCCTTGTTTGGAACTATGTGCTGAAAACCCTCAGTATTATGGGGGAGGCTGTCCTTGTCTAACACCCAAGAGGGGGGATGCATGGCTAGTTTTTGGGTCTTCTCTTCTCCATCTTCTATGAATTGTTATCCCTATACTCTTCGGTCTGGTTATGGTGAGGTTGTGAGGTGTAGGTTTTTTAAGGAGAGGTATGATTCCCTTGAGTCTTATAGATGAGATATGTTTTACTTTCCTAGGTGTCTTTGGGATGAGGTTATGGTTGCGGCCTGGGTGTTTGGGGTGGGATGTAGAATACGGACTAGGTGTGTTTGGGCCGGTTGTGACAGAGGGGCTTATGGAAGAGCGTGGTAGTAGTTGGATGTTCTACATTATGGACGAGTAGTTAAATTGTGGGATGTGGTTCATGCTATAATATCATTGTTGTTCTTAATACATTAATTTTCTTAACGTTTATTATTTGGTGAGCGTGCCTTGGTGTGGATGGGTGGGATAGTATACCTTGTTGGGTGCATTGGAGTTTTTGTTATTTTTCTCATAGGGGCATTAGTAAGCTTCTACCACTAGTACAAGAGTGACTTTGGATTTTCCATGAGAGTATAATTATATTCTCACCCTATATAAGTAAAGAATGTTTCATGTTTAAAGGGAGATTATGAAAATTATGTTAGACTTTACTAGCTCGTGCATTGGGATAGTTTTTGTGTCACTAATTTCGTTGTTTTTTTTTGTATTTTCACGAGAGTTTTTCATTGTATTACTATTATTTTTGTTTTAAAAATGAATTTTGTACGGTTTTGGGATTCTTTTATATATATTTATTAGAGCTGTTATGATTTTGATATATATTATCTCCCGATCATTGTTACTATAAAAATGGTAATGCCTCACATGTTGTGATATTTCTATACCCATGGTGTTGGTCACCCCTATAGAGCCTACTAGAGGCAGGACTCTGGGGGAATTCCCTCTCCATCTCCATTTCCATCTCAGGATGGGAATCTTTGGTGGGAGGGGGTCATGAATCAATGGGGTCAAAGGTGATGGATTAGAGAAAGGATATAGTTTGGAGTTAGGAACAATTAGGATTATATGGGTAGGTAGGGAAAAGATGTGACATGATCTACGTGCATGACATCGGTCAGGAAATACCATCTTGGACATAGGATTTTAGGGCCCCCCATGATCCAATGAAAGGAATTTGATCATACCAAAAAACAATGTGGGGATACAAAATTTGAAGTTAGAGACCCTAGGAAAGGTACATTCATCATGATTACTTGGGTTCTTATTTTTTTTATTTTTTGGGAAATTAATGTAAACAGTTAGTTAAAATTAATCCAACATAAATTCCATACTACTCAAACTTATGAATTCCGTGTTCAAATTTCATTTATTGAACCCAGTTGTCCTTCATGAGGGGATCAGGAAATGAAGTCTTAGGAGCCATTCTAATTGATTGGTGAAGTTGATCCAGAAGATAAGGAAAATCAATGGAAGAATATGCATCAATATTTCTAGTGTAAGAATCCGGAAAAGTAAAAGGGTAGTGTCTCAGACATGGAGACAAACAACTAGATCAAGGAGCTTGAGATGCCCTTTATCCTAATTTGTGATTTGAAGAAGTAATTGGTTCTATTGGTGGTATGTTGGATGAGGAGATCTACATGATAGTAGTGGATACTGCACATGGGGGAGAGAAAAGAGGTTGAGGTTTAAGGGGTCAATTTAGGGAAGGATTTTTAAGAAAAAAAATCCTTCCTTTGATCATGAAGGTTGAGAAGTGACATGAGATACTCTCCCTTCATAGGGGACTATGTCAGTATGAGAACTGGGGATCATGTTCAAGGATCTACATATCTTTCCTCCAGATCTCTTTTTGGATGAGGATTTTTGAGCAATACTCTTAGAGAAGGTACTTCATCCTTCTCTCAAGACTGCACTCACTCACTTCACCTTACTAACATGGATAGAGGTCCAAAATAAGGAAGGAGTGATTGATGGGATGCACTCATGAGGGGGTCTACCATAAGAGGGGAGCTAGTAGGTTTCTATAAAGGTAAAGGATTCCAATAGTGTGTCTCAAGATCCAGGGCCTTCGATGTTTTTTCTAGTGGGGAGATGACCTCAGTAGTTTCAGTTTTGACATTATAGTCATCGTGATTTTCCAAAATTCTTGGGACTGAGGTGATTCTATTGTAGATTCCTTATGAAACTTTATATAAGTTCCCATTTAATTCTCAGTATAGTTCAGGTGGGAAGGTTTAGTGATCTTTCAAGACACAATTTTCGAGAGGTCATTTCAATTGTAGAAACAGAAGGATCTTGCACCGCCTAGAGGAGATAGAGGAGGTGGAGGATGAACATAGTGTGTCCACAAATACCTAAACATGGACATGTTTGAGGAGGTGGCAGACAATAGCGGGGTATATGACTTGGGTGTGGTTAGTTTCACACCACAGAGGTAGTAGTTCTAGTGGGGACATATATCGTTTGATGTACAATCAGCTTGTTTAATACTCATTTTGGTGCCTTTTTTGATTCAAGAGCCTCACACTCCTTTGATTCACTTTTTATAAACCATGCTCTAGGACATGACATAGAGATAATTTTTATGACCTTGGCCTTGAGTACAATGGTTGGAGGTTAATCCTTCTTGTTTTATTTGTGATGGGGATGGAGACAGATTTTTTCACCGTATCAACCTAGTAGGGATCTCTTCTTACTTCAGATGCACCCATACCATGTCATCCATGGAATCAAATTGTTTTTTATGTTAATTATATCATTGAATTCTTCCATTGGAGAGTTTTACTTTTAGAAGATCATTGAAAAAAGTGTGGTTTTATTTGGGGAATAGATTTTTCTGATACACAGTTAGTGTATATAGCCTCTTCTTTCCTTGTAGGCCGAGATGTCAGGAGAATTTGTGGATGCTGAGATGGTGGGGGTTACAATAGTTGTTGGGGAGTTCTTTTATGTTTTTTCTATGGAGTTTATTACTCTACCACCATGATGTGACATTGAGTTCAGGATAGAATTATAGCCTTGTTCTTCTTTGATTTCAAGGGATCCTCATCAGATAGAACCTTCTATGTTGTGGGAGCTAATGAATTAGATCGATGACTTAAAGAAGAAGTATTTCATCTGGCCTAGTGGGTCACTTTGGGGTTCTACGGTCTTATTCTAAAAGAACGAATGTTGTAGTATGAGGCTGTGCATAGACTACCGGAGGCTAAATTAGTTGAAGGTCAAGAACTGTTAACCTCTCTCGATGATAAATGATCTTTTCATCCCCCTGAGGAAAGAAAGTTAGTTTCTTAAGATCGGTATGAAGTCTGGGTATCACCAGTTGAGGGTGAGGAAGGGAGGCATCCCAAAGTCTACTTTTAGGTGCAGGTATGAGGACATAGAGATCATGGTTATACCATTCGGTGGTGTGAACACATCAGTCATGACCATGGGACTTATGAAATCCATATTTTGTGAGTTCAAAGACCAGTTCATCGTTGTATTTAGTGATGATATTGTGATCTACTCAATTTCATAGGAGGATCATACCAAGTATCTTAGGAATAACATAGAGGTCCTTAGACCCCACCATATCTATGAAACTATATCCTTGTGAATGTTTTGGACATGGTATATCCATTTCCTTGGACATGTGGTGTCTTATTAGGGTGTAGCGCTTGACCTGTCGAATTTCCATGACGTGTTTTCTTGGTAAGCATACAAGAATGTGGTAGAGGGTGGAATTTTACTTGGTCTAGTTTGTATTACCAGATATTTTTACCTGATTTCCCCAGAGTTGTAGATCCATTTTTTTCTTTGACAAGAAAATTCCAATCTTTTTTATTTATCGAGAAGTGTAAGTCATACTACAACTATATAAATGGGAATTTGGTCAAATCTGCAGTGCTCATGTTTCTAAAGTAAGTGGTGATTATTGAGGTGTTTTATAATGCTTCTCGTCTAGGATTGGGGTGCATGCAAATATGATAACGATGAATGTTATCTTATGTGTCTGGGTAGTTATTTCCCCATGAACATAACTATGGCACTAATAATATAGAGATAGTAGTAGTTGTGTTTCCCATGAGATTGTGGAAATATTACCTCATTGGAGAATGCATTGTGGTCTTTAGAAATCAAAAGAGAATGAGGTATATCTTTTCCAATCGAGACCTGAACCTGTGGGTGTGGAGGTGGATGGAGATTCTCCAGGATTATTGCTTTGAGATCTGTTAAAACTCTATAAAGGGTTATGTAGTGACTGCTGCTTTGAACCAGATGTCACATAAGGAATTTGTTTAGGAATCTACCGACAGTTTGAAGGTGATATGGGATTTGGATTCCTTGCACCTAGATGTACGAATAGATAGTGGTAGTGTCTGTCTATTTTAGATGATGGTGTAGTAATCTTTGAGGAAGAAGTTGGAGGAGTCTCTGTTGGGATACTCGGATGTGGAGGTGATGCTTGATCACATTGACTAGGGTGATGCTCTGGAGGGTTTTTCGGAGGGTGGTTATAATCAGATATACATACGTGAGAAGATATTTTTTCTAGTTGAAATTCATGATTGAGTTCTCAATAAGTTTCATAGATCACCCCTAGTGGTACACCTGAGAGCTTACAAGATGTCTTGTTGCCTAAGGGAACAATTTTGGTGGCACGGGATAAAGTGGTAAGTGGCAGAGTTTGTGGAAATGTTCTTAGTGTTCTATCAAGTGAAGGCTAACCACAATATTCCTGGCTGTTTTTTACAGCCCCAAGATGTCCCCAAGTGGATGTGGGATGGAATATCAGTAGATTTTAACATTGGATTACCCATGACTCAGTGAGACTATGATGTTATCTGGGTAGTGTTGGATCAACTGATTAAATCGAACCACTTCATAGTTATTAAGGGGTCATGCATAGTAGATGTCTTAGTAAGATGATATGATGATGAGGTGGTACTACATCATGGGGTTCTGAGATCCATCATCTCAAATAGGGATTCACATTTTACCATGTATGTATACAGGGGATTTCAGAATTTTTTGGCACTCTGTTAGAACTCAACACTGCTTTCTACCCTCAGATAGATGGGCTGATACAGAGGACCATCCAGATGGTGGAGGACTTGATGTTAGCATGCATCTTGGATTTTTTGTTGGTCTTGGGTGCGATATTTTTCCCAGTTACATTTTTCTTACAAAAATTTCTATCTCTATATCATTGTAATGTATCTTTTTGAATCTTTATAATGATGGTCGTGTCGTTAGCCATTGTGCTGGATAAATGTTAGGGAAAATATTTTCTTGGTTTGGATGTGGTGTAGAGTATGACAAAGAAGGTGCAACTTCTCTGTGAGAGGATGAAGGTAGAACATGACCAAAATAAGTCGTATGATAAATGTAGGAGATTTCCTTTGGTGTTCAATGTTGGGGACCTCATGTTCTTGAATGTTTCCCCTCGTGGTGGGAAACAGAGGTTTGGACACGGGAGCATGATTTATCCCTATTTCATTGGACCTTTGGTGGTTTGGGGAAAATAGTTAATGTGGAATATTAGTGGGTGTTTACACCACAGTTGGATTGGATCTACAATGTATTTATTTTATCCCTGCTTCTTTGGTATCTTCACAAAGACTCTCATGTCATTAAATAGGGAGATTTGGATAACAAGTATGACACAATTTTTGTGGAGTGACCAGTTGAGATCCGGGATCATCAGGATAAGGTGAAGCATGGATGAACCATTCCTTTGATTTATGAGTTGGAGAGGCATGGTGGCATGACTAAATGTACTTAGGAGAAATAAGTGTAGATGCATTCCCAGTACAAAGAGTTGTTTTCATGTTTTTCTTGTCTGTGTTTCTAATGATGTAATACTCAAACCTTCTTTATGAGATGGGTTTCTTCCTTGGAAATAATGTCATATGAATCCCTAATATGTGAAAAGGTGGATACCATATTACTAATAAATATTCACTAATTAAGATGTTATTAAACCCACATGGGTGAGCTAGTGCAACCGAGAGAGAATAATATTTTCAGATGGAGGAAGGAATTCCAAGATTAATGTGTCTAGAAAGTTGCTACTTCTGTGGGGTAACTTTTGAATGTTTGGGCTTGTAGATGTGGGAGGAGGTTTTATTGGATATTGAGGTTTCACTAAATCATTCATACAACACAAGGTGGTTTATCCTTGAGAGGTATCTTATGGGGTGGTTGTTGGTACCCATCATTATTATAGGTTTGGTTTTGATTTATCGAGGGTGAAAACAGTTTTAGAGGTATCTGATTTAATGGAACGGGCCTCCCAATTCTATTACATTGTGAAAATCTAGTCTTTGGGGTGTTCTAAGAGGCAACAGAACCTCATTTCAAGAGTTTTCCAAAATTCTAGTTTTTCCCTGATAACTAGCATCGGTAGTTTGTATCACTAGCTCACGTTGGTTTCTTAGAAACCGTGTATCAGTATCGATAGGTCTAACATCGGTTGGTCATGAATCAGTAGGTCGGACATCGGTATGTCAAGAATTGGTGGGTCAAGCCTCGGTATGTCTGGGCGTCGCTAATTCATAGTTTCGGTAGGTCAGTTGTTGTTAGGTCGGGTGTTAGCGAGTGGCATTAGTGACTCACTAACGGTAACTCCCATCAGTGACTCACCCATCAATGAGTCATTTCCATCTTTTTCTAGCATTTACTGTTTCACCACTATTACGTGTTATTTGATGAAAATAATGATTAAATATATTTTTTGAGACTTTCTAAAGGTGTTTAAAAGGATATTAATTATATAATTTATCTCCTAATGCTCTCAAGACATTAAAATAGTCATATTACATAATCTTGACCATGACCTGACTTTAATGGCCCTTGAAACGGTTTCCTTCCATTGATATATGATCTAAATCTTCTAAGATATGATATTACCTTCATAGTGTGTTTCTGTATTCTCTAGGTGCACCGGAGCCTTTCATAACCATAGAGTTATGTTTTGTGATGTGGCATTCTGATCCAGTTTTCCATGGAGTCCTTCCTCCTTGTTGCGCGACCCCCTATTTTTGGCACGAGGAGGAGTTAGTAATCATCTGTTTTTATGGTAAGAATTCATTCAACTCTCTATTAATTGAGCATTATACAGGGTGGGTAAACTCATGTCTATTTGATAATATGGTCAAATCCAAATCTTAATGAATGGTTTTGTGAAGATAAATGAATTTGTTAAGATAATAGGTTTTGTTACCTTATTAATAAATAAGGGACAATTAAGAATATGATGACGATTGTATTGTTTTTTCTCTTATCTTTGATCTAGGATTCAAATTGTGTTGGTCATATTCCCTATAAAAATCATGGCCATTGGGGGTGTCTTTGTACGCACTCGACTCATGAATACTTGTTGTTAATCTTATGTTAAATGATGGTGAAAATGAAAACACGATTAATCACATATATCATGTTAATTAAGTAGATTCCAAAGGATAAAATCTATTAAGTGATCTACATTGAGTTATCAAAATCTAATTAAAGAAAATTGCGGTAAACTTGAATACCAATGCCATGTTTGTTGTAGTTGTGTACTGTTTGTGGATCCTATGTGTATTGTGCTTTGTATGGGTTGTGTGGTGTAGTTTTTGAGAGCATGATGGTTTTTGTATGGTTTACGGGTGTAATGGATTCTCAGGTTGAGATATTGATTGATTGTGGAATGGAAAATCTTTTTTGTACAGAAGGATTCCATGTAGGTTTTTTTTTATTGGGCATGCTCTATTCGTGAAATGGGATTACAATCTTGTTGGGTATTTTTTATTTCCTAGATCTGGTTCTTTTCATGTAGTGGGGCTACCGAGGATGGTTTGAGCGGGATAATTTTGACGAACTAAGTTGATAACTTCAAGGGCCATTTCCCCTGAATTTCAAGAGACTTTTGGGAAATTTGAGTTGGTTATGATGTTACTTGTGGTATGATGTGTTTTCAGTTGACAATGTAGGGATTTCATAAATAATAAATAATTTTTTTAATATAGAGTCATAATTGGTTGAATTAATTGACTGGGGTAATGAATTAAGACATTGGTTGGTTGTGTGGTTATGCATTAGAGGTTGAATCAAGGATTGTCTTGGTATGGGGTGGTTATTTTTTTGGAAACCCATAGGGTGGGATGAGTGTTTGGTAACTATATATATATATGTAGTTCCTTTTTATTTATATACACACCCCACCCATGTTGAGTAGTACATGCTGAACACCCCCATTATTATGTGGGAGGGTGTCCTTTCCCAACATCCAGGCCAGAGGATGGATGGATGGTTATTGGCTCTTCTCTACTCCGTATTCTAGGAATTAGTAGCCCCTGAATCATCGAGTAGGTTGTGGTGTAGTTGTGAGGCCCAGGTGTCTACTAGAATGGTGTTCTTCAGAGGTATCATCATAATGATATACATTCTACTTTCCTAGGTGTCTTCAAGATGAGGTTATGGTTGTAGCCAAGGTGTCTGAAGGTGATATGTGGTATGTGTCCCAAGTGTGTGTGGGTAGGTTGTGATAGTGGGTCTTGTGGAAGATTTTGGAAGCATTAGAAAGTTCATTGTTAGAGATCCGACATCAAAAAGTGTGAAGTGGTGTGTGTTACCCTATCATCGATGTGTATACAAATTTACATTACCAAACTTCTTTAATTTTTTGAGTGTTCAATGATTAGATTGGGGTGGATAGTATACCTTGGTAGGTTATTTTGAGTTTCAAATATTTTCTCTAGGGGGAATTAGTATGCATCTCTAACTTGTGCACAGGTGTATCTTTAGTTTCCTACTGAGTATACCTATTTTCTCACCACACTTACATAATTTTTTTCGTGTTTTTATGGAGATTACACGGACCTTGTTGGACCTTACCAGCCCAGGCATTTATATAGTTGCCTTTTCACTGTATAACATTGTTTTTTTTGGTATTTTCATTGGATTTTTACATTGTATTTAAATAATTTTTACTTTAAACATGCATGTGGGATGGTATTTGGATTCTGTTATATATATTTCCTGATGTTTTCTTGAGGATGATACATATTATCTCCCATTATTGGTTAAATAAAAAGGGTAATACCTCCCATTCTTTTAGATTTCTATGCCCTTGGTGTTGGTCGCAACCCCGAGGCCTACGGGAGGAAGGACTCAGGGGGGATTCACTCTCTTTCTCCATTTCCAGCTCAAGAGGGGCATATTTGGAGGCACTGGATTGTGAATGTAATGGTTGGATCCAATTGTAATGGTTCAATTAGAAAATATATCATAGTTATTTCATGGAAATTGGACTTATCTCATAGGTTATTTCACTCATGATGGTTTTTTTGAAATTCATGTTGTTTGTGCTCTAAGGAAGTCATTAATAAAAATAACTCCTTTATAAGCATGGAAAAATTATACTTTTAATGGATAGTTCTACTTCTTGATTCCATTTCTATAGATTACATTATGTGGTTACATCTATTTATAATTTTAATTTTAATGACTATATTAAAATGTTCATATTTAAAACATAGAAAATGTAAAACATTTTGTAATAGTTCTACATTTCATGTGAAACAAGAATGTTTCCAATATTTAATTAAGAAATATATAACAAAATCCTAGTTTGTTACATTCTTCCCACTATTGAATGAATTTAATCCTCGAAATTCCATTACCTAGGTAATAAACTGAAGGAATTTTTGTCTCATTGTATCTTTATCTTCCAATGTAACAAAATTAAAAAATTCACTTCTCTATAAAATATTATCGAAATGGGTTATCTTATTCTAAAACACATTATCTATTTGATTTAGGATATCTACTTGTAGTTCCTCATAAAAGATATCATGTTTAAATTGAATAAATTCTACGATCAGTTCATGTGATGTATTTCTCATGAACTTCTTCAAAAATGTTACATTTAATAAATCATTTACTTAAGATAGATGTAGAGGAAGTGATAATCTATATGCTACATAACTAAAATATTCTATAATTAAGAAGGGACTGATATACCTAGGGATCGACATGGCATTATTCCAAAATATCATAACTCACTTCGATGGAAATATATATAGGAATACCTTATTAGAAACCTCAAAACCTATATCTTATATAAAATTATCCACATAGTTCTTCTGTGGATTTGTGATGCATCCATTTATTATTGAACTAAAGGAGAATTATCATTCATTTCTAGGAAAAAATACTATCATATAAACTCCTTCTATCTAATTTCCTCCCATTATGTTAGAGTTATGCATCACTTCCGTTATATTTTCTCATATGGTTCCATTTGTATTCATGATTGGAAAATGTTATTATATACAATCTTTCTCTAAAGAAGTTATATAGCCCACTTTACATAAATATTTATTTTGAAGAATCTTATCCCATATCTCCATGTTTGAATCAACCTTTTAGATTGACCATAGGTTTGAGGGTTAATATTCCCTTATACATTTTAGCTATATATGATGTTCTTGATATACAATCGTCCTAAATATTGATCTAAACCATGAATCGCGATTAGATACAATTGGAAGTGTTACTCTATATAGACCTAAAAATTTCTTTATGTATAACTTATTAGGTTTATGTAGATATATGTAATCTGATGTAGCTATGAAGTGTTCCAATTTTGTGAGTCAATCGCCCACTAACCCCATGTAATTACTCCCATTAGAAGTCTTAGGGAGTTTGATGATAAACTATATGGTGATGTTATATCACTTCCAAAATATTAGAGGAAATTTTATCATCATACTATTATATTTATTAAGAATAGCCTTTACTTGTTAATATAACAAGAATTGATATACACACTCCACAATATCTCTATTAATGGTTTCAAAAATTATGTGTTTCTTAAGATTGTGATACACCTTCAATATTCCTATATTAATAGAGAATGATGAGTTATGTGTATTATCCCAAATTTCAAATTTCAATTATAATTTTATATGGGACACATATCTAATTTAATTTTTTTAATTCTATATTTTTCTCCATTATGTTTTAGAATATTATCTACCATCTTCTATAATTTTATATCAAAATTCAGAGATTCCTTACATAGATGGATTGTTGAGAAATACTTTGAGAAATGTAAAATTAAAACCCATAATTTTTGATTTTTCTCTAAATATACAGGATATATATTGATATTTGTTCCCTTTTAACTCAAAATAGGGATAGGTCATCATGATACTTTCTTCTAAGAGAATCCTTCACCTTATTTTCCATCCAAATATGGAAATGTATTGAGAAATCATAATATATAATCAATTCCAACTATCTCATTTTTCTCATGATCAACTCATTCTATGGGAATATATGATTCATGATCTTGTGATTATTAGATACATCTTAGTTTTCACTTGTGACACCCCATCCTTCCACGATACATTTCCCTGTGAATAATGCAACAACTTGCGAGGTATGCAACTTCGATATTCTAACACACCACGACCAATCAAACTAGCCGTTATGAATAGTAATACCCACCTTCTAAAATTTTATAATTATTTTTCAAAATTTAATTCATATTAGGATTCAAAATATAAAAAATAGCTTATGGTGAATTTTTGGTATTCTTCTAAAAACATTCAATTTTAGATGAATAGTGAAAAATACTAAATTTTAATTAAAAACAATATTTTTAATAGAAATAATTTATAGTGTTAAAATATATATTTTATTTTTTTTATTATAATTTGATTATATTTTTATCATTTAATATAATTTAGGTCATTGGTTATAATTTCACATTTAAGCTGTACATAAACATGTGTGAGTCTTTTGATAGTCACTATTTCTTAAAAACGATCTTTTTTGTTTTGACAACCTAAATTTATTTTTAATTAATTTTTCCCACCTCAGTGTTTTGAATTTGAAAAAATGGATTATATATTGGGAATTAAGAGATCCAAATTGTGTAAATATATAACTTTTATTTTTATACATTATGAATATTTACTTTATAAATATTTTATTTACCATGTTTAATGGTAAATCTGGTAAATAAGGTTAAAAAAATTATTATTATAATATTCAATTAGCCATACATGTCTATATTTAATATTGGTTGATAAATGTCAGACCATGGGCAGCCTTGGTCAATTTTTGGGCACCATGGATCCACTTAATAGTGATAATGACACTTTATATTAATTAATTTAATGTAATGGAAAAATGACATAAACATATATCTTTTAGTAAAATAATATTTAAAAGGGGATATATAAGTTATATTTTTGAATATAAATATTTATTTGAAATATAAAAATATTTCCTACATCATGGTATTTGTTTTATAATTTTTAGACATCATATAAATAAAATTATTTATAACACAATAATGATTAAATGTTTACCTCATTAAAGAAAGATTTAAATAAATGAGATTATAAAAATTAAAACAATATCAAAAACCTGTCCACTTCTTATTGGATGGTTTTATTTTTACCACAAGCCATATTATATACTACTTTTATGTTTTTTTCCATTTGAAACCGAAAATACTTATATAAGAAAATAATATTTTCAAACATTCCTAAAGAGCCCCTCCTCCCCCTTATAAAAATCCCTAAACTATAAACTATTTCTCACACCTCTATAGCCCCTTTCCTTGTCCTACCTCTTCCAAATTAAGATCCATACATACCTATATTTTTCTTATAATAATTACCTTATGTATAAGGAAAGTTAATGAATCCTTTTGCTTCAAACCAAATATAGTTACCCAATTTAAAGGCAACAACTCCACTTAAGTTATTTTCTTTTATTTTACTTCTCCAACCACCCAAACACTCTTTATTAAAATATTTTATATCAAAAAAAAGTATCATCATATAATAGTTTCTTGTTATGAGAATTATTTTAACTAAACTTACTCACACATCCATCTAATGGATATAGAACATAATTTTTCTATGGATGGCGAACTACTACCTCACGAAATGATGATTGTTCAATCTTCTACTACCACCTCTTATGTTGGCCATTATGACAGAACTGTAATTATATATTATCTTTTTGATATTTATTTTATCTATAATCTTCTTTAATTCGCTTTTATACCATACCATTCTTCTTTTCAGGGTGTATATATTCTATAATTTCATTTGAGGTAGTGCGGACTACCGCCCCCTCAATGTGATATGAATCATTCCTACCATACATGGATCATAGAAAATATGGTGTTAATGAACATATGTAATGTATTTAAAATAGTATATTATACTAGAATAATAATATACCTTTGTATAATTTTTCTTATTTATTTTAAAAATAAAAAATGAAATGGAAGTATCGTTCGTGCGTACGTACGTACAAATTACCGTCTCCATGAACACGATGAAAATCATTCCCCATTATAAAAATCCAAGAATAATTTTTATTTTATTATTAAAAATAATATTTCAGAGCCTTACTTCATTCTGGATGTAAATAAAATACATCCTATCCATAACAAAAATCACTTACGTAACAAAACATATAAATGAAAACGAATCAGTTAACACCAGAAACAATGACACTGTTAAAATGTTATTAAAAAAAGAAATATTAGAAGATCATATATGATATCATTTTTATGTTTTCGGTTCTTTTATAATTTAATAAAAATTATTTAACTAGTATACAAGAGGTTAACATACCCTCAACCAATGAAAATTACAAGGTAAGGGTTAATTTTACAATCTATTTATTATCCGAGGTTGTTTTTACATAAGTGTCTAATGGGATCTCTTTATCCCCCACATCCGTGTTTCTTAAAAATATATTTCAAAATATTTTTACTATTTAATAGACTATGGGTTAAATCCATTTATACCCTTATTTGACTTTTAAATTTTTTTTTGAAAGAAATCTTTCTGTCGTTTTCCAAATAAGGTACATTATGACCTTTTCAACAAATTAAGGTTTGATTTTTTTAACTTATATTGTGGGTGCAGTTATTCTCCACTTTTATAACACCATTTAAGCTTACCTTACAAGATTATATGAATATTTTCAAAAAAATGCCTTCATTTATAATTAAATGACTTTTAAATTATTTCAAAATAGAATGATATATTCCTCTCAAATAATTTTGATTTCACCTATTTCAACATCCTTTATTGGATTTTATACTTTTTTGAAGTTGATTTATTATGATACAAATCATCCATATTGTTTTGAATGTTTTGTGACTTGTTTGACTATGGATGTTTCATTTTTATACCATTTATGGTTTATGATTAACATGTAAACATTTTGTATATTTTAATACGAATGTTTATGTTATGTTACAACCATTTCATTTGAGGAATGCATTGGAATTATTAAGTGATGAGTGTAGCCCACTATAGCTCTTTGTTGCATCGGTAGGTCACATGAGACAAACCGGTGACTTGGCACAAGGCCTTGACAAAATCTTATTTGAATTCTTGGCATGAGGCCTTGACTATGTGGTTATGATGTTCGTCATTATGCATTCCATCAATATGAAATTGGCTATTGATATTGCATGTGATTATTCAACTAGTATAATATCCATGTGAATAAGTAAATGGAATTACATGACTTATATTGTCCATATTATTCAGAAGTTTATGTTTAAAAGGCTTATGTTTTAGTCTTATTCATTGCCATATATTTTTAGTTATACTTATGATGTTTCTACTAGATTGGTATCCTTACTGATCACCCATGCTCACCCCTTTCTATGTTTTATTTTTACCATGATGTGAAGAAGTATATTATGATTGAATTGTAGGAATAGTCTTAAGGGATATGAATTATTTCAATGGGGACAATGTTGTTGTTGTTTTCATTTTATGATGTAATGTGAAACTTATGTATTTATCTTGTACTTATAAGGATACTAAACTAATCGGTCTATAGATACATTATTCCTTGTATCACGCCAATGTTATATAATAATGCTCAGACTCTGGGTAAATATGGTCAGGACATTACAGATGGTATTAGAGGAAGTTTAGTACAATACATGGAAACTAGTTTTCGATAAACTCTAATAAGAGCACATTACAGTCAAGTTGATTTTGATGATTAGTATATAAGATCTTAATGAATTTTGGTAATGTAGAGATTTTTTGTATTTTCAAAGAAATACATCCATAACTGGATATGTGTAGGTAGAGCCAGCTCTGGAACATATGTACCTAAGATTGAATACTTCGACGAGGAGTTTCGGGCTCGACACGTGGTATCCTGGTATATGAAAATGGGCCCTACTGCACTCTTGGTTATGACACTCGCATGGGATATGATTGGGATAATTCAAATTTTCATTACAAACCATTATGAATGATTTATGAGTATATACCTCCGCAAAGAAAATTGATTTTTGATTTTGGATTATATCCATAAACTGTTCAATTTATGTTAAGTGTTTTAAATATAATGAATTATGTATTACTATTCATAAATTAATATTCTGTACGCCATTGTTTAGAAATGGCTCCTAGTGGAAGGAATGGAAACCATATCAACACAAATAATACATATAGGTATTTCCCTCCTAATAAAGATAATTATAGTTATGTTGGTGATGCAATTGGTGCTGATCATTTTATCACCATACTGGGACAACTCACTCAGGTAATGAATAATAACCTTACATGTACGGAACATCCTAGTCAACAATGTGGAAGATCAATGTTAGACCAATTCATGAGGCAATAACCACAAAAAATCAATGGTTCTAAAATCCATTTATATGTGAGCAACGGATATGTTCCTTAAGGACAATATTCCATGCTTTGGGGACCAACAAAAGGGATAACGTTTTCATGGCAGTTTATCTCCCCACGGGAGATGCATATTAATGGTGTTCATTAATTTAAAACACAAAGGATGATAAAGAAGTATCAAATATGGAATTGAAGGAGTTTAATGAGATTTTCATAGAAAAATACATTCCTCATGACCATCGAGAAGATATGGAATGGAAATTTATAAGTCTGAGGGAAAAGGAGGATGAGAATGTCACAAACTATGAGGATATCATTACAAGGTTAGCAAGGAATGCAATAGATTATATACGTAACCTAACAAATAAGATTGTTCGATTTTTCAATGGGATAAAACCATTTCTCCATCGAGCATTAGTCTCAGAATTGTTCTCATCATATGGAGATATTATCTCATGTACTATCAAGATATAAAGTGAATTCTCTAAGTGTTACGAATTTAATGAAAAGTAATAGAACAAGAGATCTTTTGAACACTATAGAAAGGGAAATAATGGGAAGAAGGTAAAATTTTAATATCCATCCTTCAGTAAATGTGGGAAGAAACACCCCAGTACATGACTATTAGGAATGAGAGTCTATTACAAGTTTTGTGAAAAAGTCCACCATGCTCGTGATTTCAAGGGAAAGAAAGAGGATATCAATGTTGAATGAACCAAATTTTAAAGAAATGGGGCATTATTCAAATGAATGTCCTAAGAGTCAGGGAAACATACCTCAGAAAAGGCCAAGGGAGAAAGGCCAAGCTTATGTGCTCACTACTGCAGAGGTTGAATCCCCGAAAGACATGGTGGTAGGTAATTTAATGGTTTCCTCATGTTTAGCCAATGCTTAATTTGGATCAGGATCATCACATTGTTTTATAACTTCCCAATTTGTTAAGAAAATTTTTTATTTCCAATTTAATTTATCAAAGGAGTTATCTGTCAAAACTCCTCAGGGAAGTATCATTACAACAATGTTTTCTGAATCAATACCTATTAGGGAATATAAATGTTATTTATCCCCTAATCTCATCTTCATACCCATGGTTAAATTTGATATAATCTTTGGTATGGATTGGAATTCAGACCATCATTCAAAAATTTATCTTAAGAAGAAGGAGGGTATAATTTTTGATGATGATAAGAAGTACCTTATCTTTGGAGAAGCATCATTACCACCTGATTATTATCTAGATCCACCCCTAGTAGCTCAAATAATTACAATTATTGGCGAGGAAGATAATTAAATTACTATGGGTGAGGAAAATAATATTCAAATATAGGATGTACCTATTTTTCAAGAATATGTTGATGTGTTTCCAGAGGATTTACTTGGATATCCTCCAGAACAAGATATTGAGTTTTATATTGATTTAATTCATGGTTCAAGACCCATATCAAAGACCCCTTATAGAATGGCCACTGTGGAATTAGTGGAACTAAAGAAATAACTTGAGGAATTGAATAATAAGGGATTTATTCAACCTAGTGTTTCTCCATGGAGAGCCTCTGTTCTTTTTGTTAAGAAGAACGATGGATCTATGAGGTTGTGCATTGACTATAGAGAGATCAATGCATTAAAAATAAATAAAATGTATCCCCTACCTTGCATTGATGATTTATTAAGAAATATTCATGGAGCTCCATATTTTCAAAGATGTAACTTCAATCTGGATAACGTCAATTCTGTTTGAATAAGGAAGACATTCCGAAAACAGCATTTTGAACTAGGTACGAGCATTACGGGTTTACAATAATGCCTTTTGGAGTGACCAATTCACCCTCTTTTTTCATGGATCTAATGAATAGAGTTTTCATGGTATATATTGATGAATTTTTAGTGGAATTTATTGATGATATATTGGTTTACTCAAAAATCTACGATGATCATGAAAATCACTTGTGAACTATTCTGAAAACCCTCAACTCGAGTGGCCCGAATGCCTTCATTTTTATTGATTTTTGATAACAAACCCTTCAAGGGATGTGGGGAAACTGTTAAAAGGCCTATAGGATCAGGGATTACTTGGCTGTAGGCATAGGAGATTACATGACCCAAAGGACTTAGGAATTCAACCGGACTATCTACAAGGAACTGCACCTCCCTAGAATCTGCATCATGATTGTAGCTCTCCACCTTCACATGGTCGTCTGGCTAGGCTTCCAGTGTAAGCACTGGCTGGTCATGATGGCATAACCATACCCTCTCATTCTGATAAATCTATTTATCTCTTCTCTACTGAGTGCACCTTCTCGGAATCATCTTATAGGGATGCTTTTTTTTTTGTAGTCTATCTTGGGAAACTGCATGTGGCCCAAAGTCCTTGAGGTGCCTATAAGGCCTTAATGGTGGCCCGAAAGCCCTAGTGACCTGAAGGCCTGGGTGTCCCAAAAGCCTTAAGGACTCCAAGCCCAAACTGATGTCCCCCGGTGAATAGTTCCAGCTACTACAGTACCGAACAATACCTACTATAGATACTGCTATAGTGTCTGCTACAATACCCGCACAGTGTACAGTTCTGCTACAGTACCAGAATAGTGTACAGTTCTTCAACATTACCCACACAGTGCGTAGTGCTGTTACAGTACTTGCTACAATACTTCTACAGTACCACCCAGAAATATGCCTCTACCTAGTTTTGAACCTGGGTCTTGTGGATGCACTTAAGGATACCTCACCAACTGGGCTAAGACTCATGTTCCTAAAAACCCTCAGAAGAATTGAATTATTTTTGATGTTTAGCAAGTGTAAATTCTATCTTTAAGAGATTTCTTTTCATGGAAATATTGTCTCTATGGATTGAATCTCTGTTTATCCTTCAATGACAATGTCAATCCAAGAATGGAAAGCACCGAAAAGTATAACTGAGGCACATAGTTTTATAGGTTTAGCAGGTTATTATTGGTGTGTCGTCCAGAATTTTTCCTGATTCAAAATCCCATTAACCAAGCTCACACGTAAAGGTGTAAAATCATTTTGGACAAAAGAGTGTGAAGAATGTTTTGAATAATTTAATAGAAGATTATCCAATTATTTTATATTGAATCTACAGTCCAAGAATGATGGATTTGTTATTTATAATGATGCTCCAAAAAATATACTTGGTTATTTCCTTATGAAAAATGATATAGTAATTGCTTATGCATCACAACACCTAAAAATTAATCCAAAAAACTATCCAACTCAAGATATTGAGTTAGCAACTGTAATCATTTTTTTGAAGGTATAGAGACACTATTTCTATGGTGAAATATGTGAGATATATACTGATCACCAGAGATTGAAGTATATTTTCTCATAAAAAGAACTCAACATGAGGCAAATGATATGGCTCTAACTACTCATGGATTATGATTGCACTGTATATTACCACCTGGGGATGGAAAATAATGTAGTATATTCTTTGAGCATAATTGATCATGGAGTTATGAACAAGATGAGAGTTGAAAGGGATCCTATGTTCATTGATCTAGTTAAAATGGATTTGGGAGTAATTATGGAAGGTGAAACATCAATAATATTAGAAATGGTTGCCAAACCATCATTAATATAAAGGATAAAATGTTCTCAGGTTGATAATGAGGAGTTTCAAATGAAAAATAAAGCTCTAAAATATTGGAGATTGATCAAATTCATACATGAAGTTGTGATTTTTAAATTTGGGATGAGACTTTGTGTTCATGACATAACTGATCTAAAATGTGAATTGTTGGATAATTCTCATATCTCCAATTTTTCTATACACCCTGGTAGCACTAAGATGTATAGATATCGGAATGAACATTTTTGGTGGGAAACCAAGAAGAGATAGATTGTAGATTATGTGTCAAGATGTATAGTTTGTCAACCAGTGAAAGATGGAAGACAACATCCATGAAGAGTCATGAAACTTCTTCCCATACCTGAGTGTAAATGGTATGATATTACGATTTACTTTATCATGGGACTACCATGGAATCCTAGAAGGAATGATGCAATATTGGTCATTATTGGTTGTCATACCTTGTCAGCACATTTTCACGCAATAAGAGAATATTTACCACTTGAATGTCTAGCAAGAATATATATTATTGAAGTTTTAAGACCTTATGGTGTACCCCTATCAGTTGTTTCTGATTGTGATTCCCATTTTACATCAAGATTCTTGAAATATCTTTAGAAGGCCTTGGAAACAAAAATTCATTTGACCACTGCCTACCAAACTCATACAGATAGTCAATCATAATGGACTATTCAAACAATGGAAGACAAGTTGATATATTTCTCACTTTACTTTCAAGGTATGTGGGATCAATATTTACCTCTGGTAGAATTTTCCTATAACAATAGTTTCCTTTCCAGAATTTAGATGGCACCATATGAAGTGTTATATAGAATGATATTTCGCACCCCAGTTTGTTTGGATGAAGTTGGTTAATGAAATCTTGTAGGCCCATAACTTTTTGGGGAAACAATGTCAAAGGTCAAGGTTATCCAAAACCACATCAATGACACTCTAAGTAGGCAAAAGAGCTATGTCGAAAACTGAAGGAATGATTTATAATTTCATGCAGGAGATCATGATTTCTAGAAGGTATCTCCATAGAATTGTGTTATACTATTCAGTAAGAAACGAAACACTTGTCGTAGGTACATCAGACCATTTTAACTTCATGAAGGAATTTTAGTTGTAGCTTATCGTTTGGCAATGCTGCTAAGTCTCTACAAAGTTCAGGATGTGATCTACGTATCGCTATTGATAAAATACATGCCATACCCAACACAAATACTCACCTAAGATGAAATAGAAATAGAATTCGATATATCTTATGGTGAGGTACCTTTTATAATTCTTGATACCTGAGAACAGGTGTTGAGAAAATAGACGAATCATCTGTGAATGTTCTATGGACAAACCAGAAGATGGAAGAATCAACATGGGAACCCAAGGAACTTATGATGACGAACTACCCAAATAATTTTATGTATTGTTGTAATAGAAATTTCCAGGATGAAATTATTTGAAGGAGGGAAGAATGTAACACCCCAAGTTTCCATAGTACGTTTACCTTTGAATAATACAATAGCATGTGTTGTACACCACTTTGAGATTCTGACACACCACGACCAATCAAACTATCTATTATAAATAGTAATACCAACCTTTTGAAATTAATTTTTATTCAAAATGGACTTCATATGTGGATTTGAAATATCAAAATTAGCTTAAGGTTATCTTTTGGTACTCTTCTGAAAACATTCCATTTTTTTATGAAAAGTGAAAAATAATAAATTCTAATTTAAAAAAACTTTTTTATTTGAAATAATTTATAGTGTTAAACTATACATTTGAATGGTTTTAATGTATAAGGAGATTATATTTTTATCATTTTATTTAATTTAGGTCATTTTATGTAATTTCACATTTAAACTAGACATAAACAAGTGTTCATCTTTTGATAGTTATTATTTTCATAAAAACATCCGTTTTGTTTTGACAACTGGAACTAATTTTAAATTTATTTTTGCCACTTATGTGTTTTTAATATGGAAAAATTCATTCCATATTTGGAATCAGGATGTCCAAATTGTGTAAATATGTAACTTTTATTTTTATACATTATGAATATTTTTTCTCAGAAAATATTTTATTTACCATTGTTAAAGGGTAAATCTGGTAAATAAGGGTAACCAAATATTATTATAATAATATTAAATTACCATAACCCATGTGATATTCCAATTTTATGATGTATGTGTTACCATGGGTCTCTTTGGGTATATTTTGGGACTCCATGGAGCCACTGGAGAGTGATAATGACACTTCATATTAATTAATTTTATGTAAAGACAAGATGATAAAAACATATATCTTTTAGTAAAATAAATTTTAGAAGAGGTTATATAACATATATTTTCGACTATAAATATTCATTTTAAGGATGAAAATATTTCCTACATCATGTTATTTGTTTTATTATTTTTATACATAAATTTGTTTTTGACACAACAATGAGGTAGTGTTTACTTCATTAAGGAGTGATTTAAATAAATAAGATTACAAAAAATAAAACAATATCCAAAGCCTATACAATTCTTATTGGATGATTTTTTTTCTAACATGTGTTGTCTTATATTCAACTTTAAGTTATTTTTGACCTTCATAAACCAAAAATAATTATGTAATAAAATAATATTTCCAAACATTCTTATAGAGCCCCTCCTCCCCCTTATAAAATCATCACCTCTAACCCATTTAACATAACTCTCAAGCCCCTTGGATCGTCCAACTTCTGACCAATAAATCTCCCTAAATACCTATCTTCATATTAGGAGCATTACATTAGGCATAAGGATCTTTAAGGAAGCCTTCTATTTCAAACCCAAAGGAGTTACCCGATTTAAAGGTAATATCTCCCCTTAAGTTCTTTTCTCATATTTTACTTATCCAACCCTCTGAACTCTCTTTATTCATTTCTTTTATGACAACTCTAGTATTCTCAATATAATAATTTGTTTTTATAATAATTATTTGAACTACACCAATACACACCTCTATCTAATGGGTAAAGAATATAATGTTATTGTGGATGACGAACTACTGCCTCACGAAACAATGATTGTTCAATCTTCAACTACCATCTTTTATGGTGGCCATTATGATGGAACCATAATTATTTATGATATATATGATATTTATATATCATATAATCTTCTTTAAATATTATTTTATAGAATAACTTTATTCATTTCATGTTGTATATATAAGATAATTTCATTTCAGAAATTGCGGAATACCACCCCCTCAAAGTGATATAGCTCATTACGACCATACATGGAACGTATAAAGGATGGTGTAAATGAGCATACGTACGATATATAAAATAATATATTATAATATAATAATAATAATATAACTATTTATAATTTTTTCTTCTTTCCTATTAAAATTAAAAAATGAAATGGAAGTAGTGTTCGTGCATAGGTACGTATTATCATCTCCACGAACGCGATGATATTCATTCCCCATCATAATCATTGGGGATTAATTTTCATTTTATTAATAAAAATAATATCTAATAACATTATATAATTTTTTATATGAATAATATACATCATATCCATAAAAAATATGACTTACATAACAAAACATATAAAAGAAAACAAATCAGTTAACGCCCGAAACTATGATACAACTAATATATTACTAAAAAATTAATATTATAAGATCATATATGATATCATATTTATGTATGAAGTTATTTTATAATTTAATAACAATTACTTAACTATTATACAGGAGGTCAACATACCCTCTACCAAGTAAAAGTAAAGTTAAGGGTTAATTTTACAATCTCTTTATTATCCGGGGTTGTTTTTACGTGTCTATTGGAACCTATTTATCATCAAAATACTTGTTTCTTAAAAATATATTTCAAAACATTTTTACTATTTACTAGAAAATGGGTTAAAGTCATTTGTAACCTTATTTGAAATTTTATAATTTTTTTTGAAAGGATTCTTTTCGTCTTTTTCCAAACAAGGTACTTTATGACCTTTTTGACAAATTAAGGTATGCTTTTTTTACTTATATGGTGGGTGCAGTTATTCTCTGCATTTATAACATCTTTGAAGATTCCCTTGTAATATTATAAAAATATGTTCTAATTAAATGTTTTCTTTTATAAATAAAAAAATTCAAATTACTTGAAAATATAAAGAGATATTCCTCTAAAATAATTTTGATTTCATCTATGTAAACATCTTTTAATGAATTTTATACTTGTTTGAAGTTGATTTATTATGATACAAATATTCCATATTGTATGGAAGGTTTTCTGATATGTTTGATTTTGAATGTGTTATTTTTATACCATTCATGGTTTAAGGTTAACGTATTAACATTTTGTATGCACATTTTAATATGAATGTTTATATTATATTTGAACATTTTCTTATGAGGAATAAATTGTACATAGTAAGAGATGGGCAGAGGCCGCTATAGCTACATGATGTATCTGTATGTCTGATGAGACACACTACTTTCTTGGTCTAAGGCCTTGACAAAATCTTATTTGTAGTCTTGGCATGAGGCCTTGACTATGTGGTTATGATGTCCCGCATTATGCATTCCATCATTATGAAATTTATTATTGATACGGCATGTGATTATTCGACAAGTAGAATATCCATGTGAATATATGAATGTCATTATTCGATTTATATATTCCATAATTTTCTGATGTTTAAGTTTAAAAGTCTTTTATTTTAGTCTTATACATTTCCTTAAAGGTTTATTCTTACTTATTATGTTTTCGCTATATTGTAATCCGTAAAAAGAATCTGAGCTCACCCCTTTCTATGTTTTATTTTTCCTAGGATGTGAAGAAGTATATTATGACTGACTTGTAGGGATAGTCTAAGAGATATAAATGTGGTCAATGGAGACAATGTTGTTTTTTTCATTTTATGATGTATTGTAAAACACATGTACGTATGTAATACTTTGAAGGCTAATAAACAAATCGGTATTTCAAGACACGATTCCTTATATCATACCAATGTTATGTAGTAATGCATCGACTCTAGGTAACTAGAGTCCAGACATTACATCACTATAGAGATAAAGAAACCATATCATTAATAGAAATATAATTATTACAGTATTCCAATAATGATCAACGAAATTTTTCTCATGGGTATTTAATTTATATGAGGATTAATTTATAACCTTATCATTTTTATGAGGATTCATCATTCGACCTTCATTGAAGAATTAATATAGTTTGAAAACCCTTCCCTACTATAATTTAAATGATGTACTGATGTAGTGAAAACCCAATTCTTAAGCAACATGAATATTTCATCACATTATTCAATCTAGAGAAATATTACATCCATTTTCATAAACATGGTTAGGGTACATGACAAAAAGGAAAAAAGTATCACAAATCATTGATAGTATCCATCCAACCCAATAAAAGTGAGGATCTTAGTTACAATAGTATGTCATGGATATCTTTTAACAACTTCTATCTTTGAAATCCTCATACAATCTTCATGCTCTTCTTTTCATTTTTATTTAATGATAATATCATCCATAGATACAACAACAATTAAATCAAGGTAATATATAAAGATAATATTTATTAGATCCTTGAATACTATATAGGAATTTTGTAATATAAAAGTAATAATTACGAATTCATAGTGTACATACCTTATATAGAAGGGTCTCTTAGTTTTATATGTTATTTTACCCATAAATGATGATAACTATATGGAAGGCCAATCATTTATATGTATTGATTCCCTCAGATTTACTCAAATATTCCATTAATATGGATTATATGACACATGTTCTTGATCATGATTTTATTAATTTCATGATAATCAATTGAAATAAACATTTATCCATCCTTATTTCTTATAAAAATGACTGGTACGCCCCATAGTAAATCCTTAGAGAACATAAAACGCTTATATATTTTCTCCTAAAATATCTCCGTCAATATTCCAATTATATGGGTGATATTTATTAAGGAATCATATATATTTTCATGAAATGTGGTTAGAGATTAATTAAAAACTCAACCCTATATTCTAGGGGAAGGATAAGTAGTTAATTGGGGAATACATAAAGAAACTCCGATACAATTTGCATTTCTTAAATGTTGATGTCATTCTCAACCATTTGATCGAAGAGTCCCTTGTAATTGTGTATCATGACCTATATTATCAAATTTAGATCCAAATGGATTTTATAATCATAATTGCATTAATATTTTACATTGATATGATTCAGAATATAAAATGATACTTCCTTATCCCACAAAATAATATGATCTCTATATATAGTGAGTTAATCTATCACGACCCGACCCTACCCGGGCTCGAGCCGCAACTACCCCAAGCCCACCTCCATAGGCTAGGGGCCGGTGACCAGTGCCGAAGGCACAACAACTATGGGAGGCCTTTTCCTAAGTACATGTACACACTCACGCAGCAAACTCAATGCAACAGTGCAGAGTAAAAGAAAAGTAAAGGGCAACTGCTATAAATAAACCACAAGAGTGCATCGACCTCTAAACAGTACAGAGTACAGTGATGGAAAGGAAAAAGGGGTAAAAAACGTGACCAACTAGAAATGGTGCCATAACCCGGCAACAGTTAAACAAAAAGGAAATAGCTGATGGGTCTCCCACCTGGAACCCGGCCACGACCACCGCATGCGGTCCAAGCCCCCATGCTCCTATGCTCCATTGAAGTCACGCTCAAACTGTCCGTCTTCTACAAGGGCACACCAAGTGCGGGCAAAGCCCAAGCAGGGGTGAGTATAAAAATACTTGGTAGGATACCCCGAAGGATTCAGGGAGCAACAAAGGAGGTACCGAAGGGTGAGCAGTAGAGCGAATAGGGAAAGTAAAGGAGTCCAACCGAGGGTGCAATAAAGAGTAACAGCACAACAGAGAGTCCAACTCAACCCAACAAAAGGAAAGAAGGTAGACTCGTCCAGACACAAGGATCTAGAAATGGTGAGAAGATGAACTTCTCGTCGAGTCTTCGCTACCTATAGGAGGAGAGTAGACTCCTCCAACCACGAGAAGCTAGACACAGAAAGCATGTGGCATACCCCGCGCGTCATCGCCTCTCCTGGAAGGAGAGTAACCAAAACCCAAGGAGTGGGTACTTGTATGAGGTATATACCTATATATGCTCTGCCATGAAGCCCAAACAAGCTCAAAAGGGGATCTTCGACCCGTAGATCAGCCCAAGAAAATGTGTCGCCAATAGTCCTAGAAGTAACACCATCATCGATGCCCAACATCCCGCACGTCTATCCTAAACCGCAAGCCAAGGGGCTCAATCTCCGCACCTTGACACTATCCGCTTAGGGTGGAACTGACTCGCCCGCACGGTTTTAGATCGTGTCACAAGAACGCGTCTCGGTGGGGAAAGTGCCCCTCGAACTTGAGAGTTCTAGGGAAAGTCACACCACACCTCGTCACTACCCTGCAGTCGAGAGGTCTTCTCAAAGTCATTCCGTCACAGCACTAACTCGTATAAACAAGGGTTCCGCTCCAGTAATCATGGAGGTAAGCCATAGACTAGCCTAGTCAAGAGGACTGAGTCTGGAATTCCAACCGGTGTCCCACTGCCCAGCCCTGCGGGAGGGTAATTCATAACCAGATATCGGGTGACCCACTTCCCAGCCCTACTGGAGGGTAAACCCAAATACATCATCAGGAGACCCACTTCCCAGCCCCACTAGAGGGTAAAACATAATAGATAATCAGGCGACCCATTGCCCAGCCCCGCTGGAGGGTAGACCTGGAATAAGTCGACATGCGACCCACTGCCCAGCCTTGCTGGAGGGTAGACTTGGAACTAGACGACGGGCGACCCACTGCCCAGCCCTACTGGAGGGTAGGCCCTAAGAGGTCGTCCGGTGACCCACTACTCAGTCTCTGCTAGAGGGTAGACCCTAAGTGCATCGGGTGACCCACTTCCCAGTCTTTGCTGGAGGGTAGACCCTAAAAGGTCATCGGGTGACCCACTGCACATTCTCTGCTAGAGGGTAGACCCTAAGCGCGTCGGGTGACCCACTGCCCAGTCTCTGTTGGAGGGTAGACACTAAAAGTCAGTGAGCAACCCACTTCCCAGCCCTACTGGAGGGTAAACCCGAAGAAGTCGATGAGTAACCCACTGCCCAGTCCTACTGGAGGGTAAAACTCATAACTGATCTGGCCATCTCTATTGGAGGGTTCAACACTGGCCAACCGAACACGTAGTGGGTATCGGGCAACCACCCAACCCCATCACAACTCACCCAAATGGGTTCAGCGCCTATTCCATCACTAGGTGTCACTAACACCGCTACCGGCTGATCCATCGAGAACGAAACTAGGGGGAGACCACTCAACCCTGCTGGTCAACTAACGAGCACAGATCCAGGGGAAAAAACTCCACCCTGCTGGTCAAACAAACACACAAAGGGACCCTCTACGTCGCGAGAGGTTATAGTACGCAATGCAGAACCTGGCACGCACATGGGGCCCACACAATGTGTAGCCCCATCGCAACCCCAACCAAGCGCCCAAACGTTCTCAGGTACGAACAACCACATGTACCTTTAAGCATTCTCGTATACTCCCAGAGTATACCTCATTCTCAACCTAAGGGCCATCGTGCACACCACACCCAAAGTCATCACGAAGGCGTGACGTAACATCTCCAACTCAAAGGCCCAGACACGGCCAACCACATCTTGTGAATCATTTTTCGCTCTCCCAAGACTGCACGATCACATTCCAAGGGTCCGCTACAAACAAGGTAGGGAGAACCACCACTGGAGCACCTTCCATGCTTCCACTTTTAACAAGATCGCGCAAGAGGCTCCGCACAACCAAACGGATCACACCGTTGTAATCCTCGTGGAATAACACGCGAGATAGACTACTTACTCGACTGAAACGGTCAACCGGTGAAAAAGGTACTATTCACCATGACCAAACCCGTGTGGAGCCCACCCCAAGATCCCGGAACTGAACCAACGGATCAAGCCACTACGATCCCCTCGGATAAACACACGGGATTGAGTACTCAATCGACCAAAATGGACACCCGGTGAAAAAGGTACTATTCACCGTAGCCAGGTCGGGTGGGTCCCACACCACGTCCCCAAAAAAGGTCGGGCGGACTGCGCCATCGCAAAGCTCTCAAAAAAGCGCGCAAATGGACTATTCACTTGTCCAAAACGGTCACCCCGTGATAAAGTTGGAAAATCACCGTCGACGCCCAAACGACCCTCGTGGGCCCCACACCATCGTGCCGAATTAGAGCGGCCAGACTGCGCCAATGCGATGCCCTCGGAAAAACACCCAACATCGACTGCTCGCACGCCCCGAACGGACATCCGAGGAAAAAGTCGCTCCAAGCTGCACGCAGCTCAAAAGACGGGTCATGGAGCCCACACCTCAACTTCGGCCTCAACGCCTGAAACCACCCTGGAAAGCTCCGAGTCGATGCCAGGGTCCCAACACCACTGACGGCGCTCAAAACAGACGTCGGATGCGTCCGCGCCGCTCAAAACAAGATTCCCGAAAAAAAAAACGCTTGTCCACTTAAAGACACGTCGCGCCTCCGCGGCCACTCGTTCCGGGAATTAAAAATTCCCAAAACGATCTCAAAAGGGTCATCGTAAATTAAAGAGCGCGTCACCGTAGACGACGCCCAAATCCGACACCCGGTCTATGATTTATAAATAATAAATCATCTCCCTTAATAATAATAATAATAATATTATTATTATTATTATTTTAAACAGAATTTTTTTTAATTTTTTTTAAACTTCCACCGACAGGCCGATGGCCGGTCGGCCCCTTTCCCAGTGGAGACCCGACAGTGGCGGGTCCGCGTCACCGACGGGGTTGCCGCGCGACCCCTGTTCGCATGCCGCCGGCTGTCCGCCCGGCTTCCCTACTCGCCGCGCCTCCACGACGCTCAACCGACCGCCCTCGTCCGCCCCGGCTGCTCACCTGCAGCCTCATCGAACCACCGCCGCAGCCCTGCTCCCCGCGGTTCCTCCTTGTCTCTCGCTCGCCGACGCCCGCAACTGAGAGCCATTCACCGAGCCCACCGCCTAGCAGAGAGGCCGCCATCGTTCGGCTCACCGCACCGCCGCCTTAGCTCGCCGGACTGCCGGAACCCGCTGGGGAAACAACCCCAAAAACCCCCAAACCGGCCGGATTCACCTCAAAAACCTGCAACTTTCTCCAGACCACCGTGGAATCCTCCAAACTCTGATTTACAAACCGAAAAGGGCGATGGAAAGTTCAAAATTTATACAACACGATTATGGGATTTGTTCGAAGATCAAACATCAATTTGATACATTTAATCGAGCTCAAAGGGGGGTTCGGAAATTAAAAACGCAAAACGCATAATCCTACCTCGTGGGCGTTGCCTGGAGCTTCGCCGCCGAACCATCGCCTTTCCGGAGCTGCCTCACCGGAGGAGGAGGAGGAGAGGGAGATGAGGGGCTGCCAGGGGGAAGGGGAAGGAGAAAAGGGAGGTGGGTGTGTTAAGTCTTTAAATAGAAAACGCTTAACCACCCACCCGTCGGCCCGAACTCGAACTTCCGACGAGGTCGTGGTTAAGCCTTCCTTAGAGTAAGCACCACCTCCCGAGCACAACGGCAGTCTTGGAATTTTAATCCGAGACCCCGTTCAAAAGTTATAAAACTGAAAGTCCAAAGATGCCAAATTACGAAAATGCCCCTGGGGCCATTTTTCACAAACGGCCCGCGCCCGTGAAGCTTATACCCCTCCTAGGGTAAACAGAATTCTATGAACTCAACGGTGCCCTCAGTTTTCTAATCGGAGCCACCGTTTATGAGATACTCTAGTTCCACCATTAAACGAATAAAATAAATAATTAATTTATCTGTTTAACAATCTAGAAGCATGCGAGGGGTCCAAACGTCCCACGCCAACATGTTTTATGTCGTTCCTAGGGTAACCACTCCATTCTGGACCCATCCGTACACTCAGATCTCCGATCCGGATAACCGTTTAGGAGTTATCCCATTTATTTGGCGTTTCCAGTGTGAACGCAGTGAAAATTTAATTCTGGCCACTCTGGGGATCAGAATCGCACGCCATCTGAAGGCGCTGCCCTGGAATATTATCAAGAATATTCCAAAGTCTTTCGCAGAAAAAACTGGGTTCTTACATCATTCCCTCCTTCAATCTTTTCATCCCCTAAAAGAAAAACTAGGGAGCAACGTAGGGTACTAAGATCACACCTGGCTTTCTCGTACCCATAAGAACCCACACACAGCTCTGCGTCACCGCACACAGACCAATAGATTGATCTGTTCATGCTAGGTCGGCCCTTGCCGACGTCGTACACCCACTCCAGACTTTGGGGTTAGGGCAAGGTGGTAGGGTACCTCGCCATCCCTTTGCATGGTCTCAAACGGCCCAAAGGCCCTCGAGGGTAGCTCACCTCCCTGGTCCAACCTCTACGTCGCACGCCGCGACAGGAATCACCGGTTGGGCATGGGGTAAGGCCTGGTGATTCCCTCCTTCAGAATATCCATATGGTGGAACACCCAAAGATATCTGGTCACGCAAGATTCCACAGTCGATGCTCTCTTACACGCTCAAAAGGCGAAGGAGTCAACACCATCGACTAAAGGAAAAGGTCTCACACCTGTTTCCCTTACCAACACAGGGTTACACCCGACGCCCTGCGTCACCCTGGTAACACCTCAAACAATGAGCAGGGAGAAAATCCTTTCACCCGCAGAGCCTAACAATTCTACTGCAAAAAGTTGAAGAGTCGCAAGGGGTACCTCTCACCATCCCATCCTCTGCAGGATCGTAGACATCCAAAGCTCGGGTATGTCCACAATCCCAACTGTCAGCTCCCGGAGCCTGACGTGGACCACCTAGTGGTGATGGGAAAACCTCGTAACGTCGTCCCCCACTACTAGCTCCTCCCGCTCCTCTGCTAGCACCACCTCTATAGGTGATTCTCCGATCACGGCACTGCCTCCACCATGGTGGTGCACCTACTGCCTTCCCGAAGCTCTCCGCAACTCGGGTCGGGCAGTCTTGGGCCAAGTGACCTCGCCTGTCCCAAGCATAGTGCCGACTCTCTCTGGGCTGCATTGGTGCCCTCCAGCGCCACTATGGTGTACGACCACACCCTTGAGTCCGGTTTTCAGAAAGCCACCTGCGTCGAGGTTCTTCTTGCCCATGACCACTAGCTGCGTCAGACATCTCGGCTCCAACGTGCCTGGTGCCATCACCAACACTAGAACACGACAGGAATCCCTCTGTCAGCAGTGCCTTCTCTAGCACCCTAGAATATGTGGAAATTTCCAAGGGTACTATGACAGCATGAATCTCTCAGAGGAGACCCTTCTCAAACTTCTGCGCTCGGAGGTTGTCGTCACAGACCAAGTCCGGGAAAAAGCGTGCACGGTCTGCAAAACTAGCCGCGTACTCGGCCACTGTCATCCCTCCCTGCTGAAACTACAGGAGCTCCTGAATCCGAACGGAGCGCAAGTCGGAGGGGAAAAACTCCTCACGGAACAACAACCGAAAGTTGCTCCACCAAAGCAATGACTCGTCAAGAAACCGAGTCACCGGACTCCACCAATGCCAAGCTGATCCAAAAAAAAGGCTGGCTTCCAAAGTCACTCTCTGATATGTCGGCGTCTGCACAAGCCTGGAAAGGAAAACCACTGCCTCGAGCCAAACCTCTGCTTCCCGAGGGTCTGGCATACCATTGAACCTCAGCGGTCTCTGCTGCTGGAACTCACGGAGTACGCTCAACCTACGCTCAGGATCAGCCTACTCTGCTGAAACTGCCTCCTGCTCAACAGGTGGGGGTGCTGCTACCGGCCCACCCGGAGGAAAGGGCTTGCACGATGGGTCTTGGACTGTGGCCTCATAGCTCACAGGGTCGTCATCACGCACCCAAAGCAAGTTTCCTAGCTGGCTGTCTTCGCGGAGACATCCTGAATATTATCAAGGAGTTCCACGGTCAGATGAGCATAATGTATATACCAATAACAACGATGGGGAGCTGACTCAAGAAGGACAGTCGAAGAATCGATCCTAGGTGATGCACAAACCAATTATTCCCTCCAAAAAGTGTCTCGGCATGCCGATCCTACAAGCGGGTTATTAGGGTCCTAGTGAATGGATACGTCGGCCACCGCACCATCACTGGACTCCCTGGCCTGAGAGCCGCTCTCGAGACACGTTAACATTGTTGCCCTGAATCCCAACTGATTCCTCTTTTAGGGACATCCGCACAATGTCCCAAGGAACGAACCAACTCTGATACCACTTTGTCACGACCCGAACCTACCTGGGCTCAAGCTGCAACTACCCCAAGCCCGCCTCTATAGGATAGGGGATGGCGACCAGTGCTGAAGGCACAACAACTCGGGGAGGCCTTTCCCTAAGTACCTGTACACACTCACACAGCAAACTCAATGCAACAGTGTAGAGTAAAAGAAAAGTAAAGGGAAACTGCTATAAATAAACCACAAGAGTGCATCGACCTCTAAACAATACAAAGTACAGTGCTGAAAAGGAAAAAGGGGAAAAACGCGCCCGACCAGAAAAGGTGCCACAACCCGGCAACAGGTAAACAAAAAGAAAAGAGCGGACGAGTCTCCCACCTAGAACCCAGCCACGACCACCACATGCGGTCCAAGCCCCCAAGATCCTACACTCCACTGATGTCAAGCTCCACATGTCCGTCTTCTGCAACGGCACACCATGTGCCGGAAAATCCCAAGAAGGGGTGAGTATAAAAATACTCAGTAGGATACCCCGAAGGCTCGAGGGAGCAACAAAGGAGGTACTGAAGGGTGAGCAGTAGAGAGAACAGGGAATGTAAAGGAGTCCAACCGAGGGTGCAGTAAAGAGTAACAACAAAGCAAAGAGTCCAGCTCAACCCAACAAAAGGAAAGAAGGTAGACTCATCCAGACACAAGGAGCTGGAAACGGTGAGAAGATGAGCTTCTTGTTGAGTCTTCGCTACCTATAGGAGGAGAGTAGACTCATCCAACCACGAGAAGCTAGACACGGAAAGAAAGTGGCATACCCCGCGCGTCTTCGCCTCACCTGGAAGGAGAGTAGCCCAAAACCCAAGGAGTGGGTACTCGTACGAGGTATATACCTATATATGCTCTACCAAGAAGCCCGAACAAGCTCATAAGGGGATCTCCGTCCCGTAGCTCAGCCCAAGAAAATGAGTCTCCAATAGTCCCAGAAGTAACACCATCATCGATGCCCAGCATCTAGCACGTCTGCCCTGAACCACAAGCCAAGGGGCTCAATCGCCGCACCGTGACACTATCCGCTTTGGGCGGCACTGACTGGCCCGCACGGTTTTAGATCACGTCACAAGAACGCGTCTCAGTGGGGAAAGTGCCCCTCGAACTTGAGAGTTCTAGGGAAAGTCAAACCACACCTCGTCACTACCCTACAGTTGAGAGGTCTTCTCAAAGTCAAGCCATCACATCATTGACCCATGTAACCAAGGGTTCCGCTCCGGTAATCACGGAGGTAAGCCACAAACTAGCCTAGTCGAGAGTACTGTGTCCGGAATGCCAACCGGTGTCCCACTGCCCAGCCCTGCTGTAGGGTAATTCATAACCAGATATCGGGTGACCCACTGCCCATCCCTACGGGAGGGTAAACCCTAATACATCATCAGGCGACCCACTGCCCAGCCCCGCTGGAGGGTAAACCATAATAGATCATCAGGCGAACCACTGCCCAGCCCTGCTGGAGGGTTGACTTGGAATAAGTAGACAGGAGACCCACTACCCAGCCTTGCTGGAGGGTAGACCTGGAACTAGACAACGGGCGACCCACTGCCCAGCCCTGCTGGAGGGTAGGCCCTAAGAGGTCGTCGGGTGACCCACTACCTAGTCTCTGCTGGAGGGTAGACCCTATGTGCGTCGGGTGACCCACTGCCCAGTCTCTACTGGAGGGTAGACCCTAAAAGCTCGTCGGGTGACCCACTGCCCAGTCTCTGCTGGAGGGTAGACCCTAAGAGCGCCGGGTGACCCACTGCCCAGTCTCTACTGGAGGGTAGACCCTAAAAGTCAGTGATCAACCCACTGCCCACCCCTGTTGGAGGGTAAACCCGAAAAGTGGAGGAGTAACCCACTGCCCATCCTTGCTGGAGGGTAAAACAGATAACTTCTCTGGCCATCTCTACTGGAGGGTACAACACTAGCCAACCGAAAATGTAGTAGGTATCGCGCAACCACCCAACTCCAGCACAACTCACCCAAAGGGTTTCATCGCCTGTTCCATCACTAGGTGTCACTAACACCACTACCGGCCGATCCACCGAGAACAAAACCAGGGGAGACCACTCAACCCTACTGGTCAACTAACGAGCACAGAGCCAGGGGAAAAAACTCCACCCTCCTAGTCAAACAAAGACACAGAATGACCCTCTACGTCGCGAGAGGTCATAGTACGCAAAGCAGAACCCGACACGCACATGGGGCCCACACAACGTGTGTCCCCATTGCAACCCCAACCAAGCGCCCAAACATTCTCAGGTACGAACAACCACATGTACCTTCAAGCATTCTCATATACTCCCAGAGTATACCTCATTCTCAGCCCAAGGGCCAACGTGCACACGACACCCAACGTCAAGACGATGGCGTGACGTAACATCTCCAACTCAAAGGCCCAGACACGGCCAACCACATCTTGTGAATCATTTATCGCTCTCCCAAGAGTGCGCGATCACACGCCAAGGGTCCGCTATAAACAAGGTAGGGCGAACCACCACTGGATCACCTTCCATGCTTCCACTTTTAACAAGATCGCGCAAGAGGCTCTGCACAACCAAACGAATCACACTGTTGTAATCCTACCGGAAAAACACACGAGAGTGACTACTTACTCGCCTGAAATGGTCAAACGGTGAAAAAGGTGCTATTCACCGTGACCAAGCCCGTGTGGGGCCCGACCCCAAGATCTCGAAACTGAACCACCGGATCACGCCACTGCGATCCCCTTGGATAAACACACGGGATTGAGTACTCAGTCACCCAAAATGGACACCCGATGAAAAATGTACTATTCACCATAGCCAGGTCGGGTGGGTCCCACACCACGTCCCTGAAAAAGGTCGGGCGGATTGCGCCATCGCAAAGCTCTCATAAAAGCACGCAAAATGGACTATTCACTTGTCCAAAACGGTCACCCCGTGATAAAGATGGAAAATCACCGTCGACGCCCAAACGACCCTCATAGTCCCCACACCATTGTGCGGAATTAGAGCAGGCAGACTATGCCAACGCGATGCCCTTGGGAAAAACACCCAACATCGACTGCTCGCACGCCCCGAACGGACGTCCGAGGAAAAATTCGCTACAAGCTACACGCAGTTCAAAAGACGGGCCGTGGAGCCCACTCCTCAACTTCAGCCTCAACACCTGAAACCACACTGGAAAGCTCCGCCTCGATGCCAGGGTCCCAACGCCACCGACGGTGCTCAAAACGGACGTCAGACGCATTTGCACCACTCAAAAAAAGATTTCCAGAAAAAACACTCATCCACTTAAACACATGTCGCGCCTCCGCGGCCCCTCGTTTCGGGAATTAAAAATTCCCGAAACCATCTCAAAAGGGTCGTCGTAAATTTAAGAGCGCGTCACCGCAGACAGAGCACAAATCCGACACCCGATTTATGATTTCTAAATAATAAATCATATCCCTTAATAATAATAATAAAAATAATATTATTATTTTAAACTTAATTTGTTTTTTAGATTTTTTTTTAAAACTTCCACCGACAGGCCGCTGCCGGTCGGCCCCTTTCCTAGCAGAGACCCGCCATTGGCGGGTCCGTGTCACCCATGGGGTCGCCGCGCGACCCCTGTTCGCACGCCGCCGGCTGTCCGGCCGGCTTCCCTGCTCGCCGCGCCTCCACGGCGCTCAACCGACCGCCGACCGCCCTCGTCCGCCCCGGCTGCTCGCCGACAGCCTCGACGAACCGCCGCCGCAGCCCCGCTCCCCGCGGTTCCTCCTTGTCGCTCGCTTGCCGACACCCACAACCAAGCGCCCTGCGCCGAGCCCGCCGCCTGGCAGGGAGGCCGCCGTCGTCCGGCTCACCGCGTCGCCGCCTTAGCTCGCCGGACCGCCGGAACCCGCTGTGGAAACACCTCCAAAAACCCCCAAACCGGCCGGATTCAACTCAAAAAACCCGTAACTTTCGCCGGACCATCGCGGACTCCTCCGAACTCCGATTTACAAAACGAAAAGGGTGATGGAACTCTCAAAATTTATACAACACGATTATGGAATTTTTTCAATGATCAAACAACAATTTGATACATTTAATCGAGCTCAAAGGGGGGTTCGAAAATTAAAATTGCAAAACGCATAATCTTACCTCGTGGGCGTTGCCCGGAGCTTCGCTGCCAAACCATCGCCTTGTCGGAGATGCCTCGCCGGAGGAGGAGGAGTAGAGGGAGAGGAGGGGCTACCAGGGGGGGGGAGGGGAAGAGGGAGGTGGGTGTGTTAAGCGTTTAAATAGAAAACACTTAACCACCGGCCCGTCGGCCCAAACCCGAACTCCCGACAGAGTCGCGATTAAGCCTCCCATAGGATAAAAACCACCACCCGAGCACAACGGCTGTCTCGGAATTTTAATCTGTGACCCCGTTCAAAAGTTATAAAACTGAACGTCCAAAGACGCCAAATTACAAAAACGCCCCTGGGGCCATTTTTCACAAACGGCCCGCACCCGCGAAACTTATACCCCTCCTAAGGTAAACGGCACGCTCCTAACTCAACGGTGCCCTCAGTTTTCCAATCCGAGCCACCATTTAAGAGATACTCGAGTTGCACCATTAAACGAATAAATTAATTAATTGATTTATCCGTTTAACATTCCAGAAGCGGGCGAGGGGTCCAAACGTCCAGCGCCGACATGTTTTATGTCGTTCCTAGGGTAAACACCCCATTCCAGACCCATCCGTACATTTAGATCTCCGACCTGGATCACCGTTTAGGAGTTAAAGCATTTATTTGGCGTTTCTAGTGCGAACACACTGAAAATTTTATTCCGGCCACTCTGGGGCTCGGAATCGCACGCCATCTGAAGGCACTGCCCTGGAATATTATCAAGAATATTCCAAAGTCTTTCGCAGCAAAAACTGGTTTCTTACATAATCTATGATTTCCTAAGACACGGGCTTCTAGATATGGTGTAAAAACATGATTTGAATTTTTTTATTAAAATTTAATTTAAAATTAAAAGTACATTACACAACCAAATAACTTTTCTGAACTAAGTTTTAGATAATTAGAAAAAATAAGTACATTTAATCAGATTTGTAAAATTTTTATAAAATTAACAACTATTCATCATGTTTACTAACTCATTAACCAATTTAAGAATCCTTGGAATTTCTACTATGCCTATGATAAATATTATCAAGTCATGGTTTGAGAATAAAATTTCATAGAATATTTTTTTAATCAATAAAAAAAATTAATTGTACATATTTTAAATCTCTTATTACATTTTATATTATTTTTAGAATATATGTTAATATTTATATATTTTCAAAAATAATAACCTCGTTTAAAAAAATCAAAATCCATTAAAAAATTACATATAATTATGAAATTTGAATAACAATTATTATTTTAACAATGCTTGGATTTCTTCTGTTGAGCCTTTTGATAATAATACCTTTATTGATTAATATGATACTTGTAAAATATTAAGAAAATGATGTGCCTAGTGACAATATAACATATAGGAAAGCATCCCTTTAAGGCCATGGGTTTACTCCCCATACCTCATCATCATCTAAATTGATACCAAAGTGCCAAATGTTGAAGAATTTTTTAAAAAGAAGTAACCTTATCATTGACATTCAATTAAAAAATGTCAAAACTGCAAGAATTATTTTCAATGACGAAAGTAATTATTCATTTACAAAATAAAATTTAAAAAATACATAAATAGATTGGAGAAAACAATGATTTTGAAGATGTTAATTAAAATTTTAGATAAAACATTAGAAATTGAACTCAAAATAAATTATTTTTAAATACTTTTATAATTAAAAAAATTCATTAAATACTTTTATAAATAAAATTTTTTTTATATACATTGATAAAAAATAATAAGATGTTTTATAATTATGCATGGAATGATATAGTTGATAGACATACATATAATCCTATGAATCATTAATGAATTTTTAAATAACTTATTTTTATAGAATGATTAGTATTATCATTAAAAAGTTCCAATAAAATGATAAAGGACTGATAAAATCAAATTCCTTTTAAACAATAGGTTTAATCAACGAAAACAATAGTAAAAGAATTTTTTTTACAAGTCTCAAAATTAATTATAGAAAATAGATTTTCAAAAAAGGGGGTTTTCAAAATAATAATGTATCCTTGAAAATAAATTTAATGATAAAAATTCATTAAAAATTATTTTTAATAGAATAGATGTTATATATAAAATCATTACAAAATTTTCAAGTTATAATAATTTATAAATAATGATTTTCCTTAACATAATTTTGAATATATAAAAATTGAACAATAATAAATATTTCCCTTACATAAAAATTTTAAAAAAAATTTCATGGAATATAAATACAATCATATTAAATTTTATTATTTGGAAACACACACACTCTCTCTCTCTCACTCTCTCACCCCCTCTATCTCTACCAATCTATTTCTATCCATATGGGGAAAATTGATTAGTAATAGGAACATACATATTGATGGAAGTATTTTATAGCCATATTCAGCAATATCTAGATATATATAATATATCGAGGGATTTCGCCAGTATGAATATTATATATATATATATGGATATTTGAAGGTTATAAATTGATATTCAATTAAATTCAAATCACAATATTTGTATAAGTATTTCATCTATATGTTATTTCCCTTACTTGTGGGCCAATAATATATATAGCTTGTGAATATAAATATATATATATTATATACAGAAATCACTACAATAAGATTGAAATATTTATTATTTCATTTTTTTAATTCGGATTGATTATGATTTTTTATGAGGCTTCTGTTTAATAATGTTATTTTCAATTTTATGTCCGTCATATAAAAATGAGTCCATTGATGCCCAAAGACATCACGAAAGTCAATAATATTCAATGATATAGACAAAATTTGGAGGTAGGGATAGATATGACATTAATGGGTTTGTTTCGGGAGAGTATTCAAGGAAGAATAATAATGAATTGAGATGGATGGATGAGATCAAAACGATCGAATGATGGTGAATTAACTTACAATCTTTAACATCGTGAATGTTGATCATGCCATTTTGTTATTCATAAAAAAAGTGGTTTATCTCTTTCAATTATATTAAATGACGATCTATACTCATAATATGCGAGTAATGGGGTTTGATACTGATGGTCCTTATATAAGGGTCCAACATGGATTTAGCCTAAACTATGCCTGATCCCAAGACATTATACAAAATACTGCCCACACATAGTGGGAGACATGACTAACTGATCACACCCTAGACACTATAAATCTTTCTCTTCAGACCCTCCCCACATAGGGATGATTGACTTAGCTTTGTGTTGCATTCATAACGGCGACATCATTGTTTAATAACTAGATGAATTTGAAAATATTAATATTATCTAAATATTAATAATGCACAATAAAAAAATATACTTATAACACATAAATTTAATTAAAATAATGTCACTAAAAATAATTTTACTTTTTACTATTATTTATTGAAAAATAATACAACTTATAATGGAAAAAAATAATTTTTCAAATGTGATAAAATTTTGATACCCTAAATAAATGTATTTATAAATAAACACATATATTTATTATAAAATGTAATTTCTAACCAAAATTATTTCAAAAAAAGTTTAGTACATCTACAAATATTTTTTTATTAAAAAATTTAACATAACATATAAATATTTCATGCTAATATTACTTATATCATAAAAATTCTTGAAATCACACAATAAATAATTTGTTTAAAGATTATATTTAATAATTTCATGAAAATTATCAAATACTAACTATATTTTTAAAAAGGGATTTTGTAAACATATATTTATTTATAATTTATTCATTAAGATATCAAAATACTCATTCATGAATGATAATATCAATATTTTAAATTTTGAATGGAATCATGTTTTCAAAATACGTTAGTTTCATAATTTGTTTTAAAAAATCATTTCTTAGTTGGGTTGAAATTTAAAAAAATACTAAATAAACATTTAATTATGAGAAAATTATTATTATAATTTCATGGGAAGTTACATTCTCCCCCTCAAAATAATTTCACCCCCATAATTCTTCCATCGTATTTATGAAAACATTGAATTACCATCTTCAAAATTTAGTAAAAGAATTATTAAACTAATATATTCTAAAGGATACTTATTTAACAAGAAGATAAAAAAGAAAATTTAATCTATAATATTTTTTTTCTCAAATGATGATGCCTAATCTCCAATGTTTTCTGGACCGATGCTCTGAAACCGTTGCCACTACCCGAGGCCCGCACATCTGGATCTGGTGCAAAAACATGTTATGTGTTTTTTTTATTAAAATGTAATTGAAAAATAGATAGTACATTAAAAAATAAAGTATATTATCCATTATATGTTTTTGATAGTTATAGAAAAAATTAAATTTAATCATAGTTGTAAAAATATTTAAATAGTAAACTAGTTATCCTCACATGAACTTACCCCTTAACCGAAACGAGAATCATTCAAAATTCAACTAGGCCTATGAAAAAAATGTAAAAAAATATTGTTAGAATAAATTTTCCAAGAAAGAGTTTTTTTAAATAAGTGATTTTTTTTAGAAATACATATTTAAAAATTATGAAGAAATCTTATATCAAATAAAAAATATTTGATAATATTTATAATGTTTCAAAATTATAAGATAAGGTTTAGTGAATAGAATTTATAAAAAAACATTAAAAAATATTTATCATTTTGAAATCATTATAAAAACATTCTATGAAGAATTAATTTATTTCTCCGTAAAACCCTTTTGAAAATAATAATACATTTATGGATTAAAATGATTCTTGGAAAATCTAAAGAAAACCATGCGGTCGGTCATAATATCACATTAAAACAGAGTTTCATTGAGGTCATGGGTCCACTTCCCTTACATCATCATCATAACATTTGATACCAATGTGCTGAATGTTTATAAATTTTTTTAAAAGGATTTACTTTCACATTCATAATCTATTTAAAATTTGTTCTAAACTACATGAATTATTTTCAATGTTGAAAAAAATTATTCATTTACAAAAACTATTTTTTAAATAATATCATAAGGGTTTGGAAAAATCTATGATTTAGAATAAATTCTTAAAAATAATTACTTAGGCTTTGTAAATTGAACTCAAAATAAATTTCGTTAAATAATTTAATAATTTATCAAATTATTTAAATAATTTCATATATTAACATTTCTAATAAATAATTTTATAAATAATGTTAATGTAAATATTTTATAATCATGTAAGGAAGTATATAGCGAATGTAGATACCAATATTCATATCCACCAATCATAAATTCATTAAGGCGTTCATCATATAACATGATAGATTCTATCATTTAAATCTTCATATAAAATGATTATGGTTTTGTAAAATCAAATTCCTAAAAAATTGGGGGCTCAAAAATAGAAAAAAATAGAAAATAAAAACTTCTCACTTATTTGAAAATTATTTCTGGAAAAGGGTTCTCTAAATTTTTATTTTAAAAATAATCAATAACCATTAAAAAATATTTGATAATAAAAATGATTTAAAAAATGATTTTTAATTGTATAGAAATTCTTCTTAAAAAATTAAAAAATCATAAAGATATAATATTTGAAGAATAATGATTCCCCGTAATATAATTTTGTTGATATAAACATAAAAAAATAAATATTTCCCTTATCATTAAATATTTAAAGTAATTTTTTTCATTTAATGGAAGATAAATATCTTCATCTTATTTTTTTTATTTATAATATATATATCTCTCTCTATTCTAATTCTCATTCTTTAGGAACTAGAAATTTTGATTTGTAATAGGTATCTACACATTGAAGAAATAATTTTATAACCATATTCATAACTGTTTATATATATGTATATAATATAAATTTAAGTTTCCAATATGCATATTATATATAAATATATGTATATGTGTATATATATATATATATGGTTATCCAAAGGTTATATAGTGTCATTAAACTAAATAAAAAACATTAGATTTTTATCCGGATCCTATCTAAATGAGATATCTCTTTCTTTCAAAATAACTATATATATATATATATATTAGAGATATATTTTTATATTAAAATGTAATAGATTATATATATATTTATATTTATTTTAATTTATTAATAACCATTATGGGGCTTGAGTTTTTCAATTTTATTGTTCATTTTAAGACGGCTTCAAAACACAAAATCCATAGATTGACTATGAAATCATGCTATGATAGAATTTTCAACAATGGAGACAATATGAGGGGAGTGGGATAGTGACATCATAAAGGGATTAATTTTAGGAATGTCAAAAATAAATAATAATAATGAATGCAGATAGACTACTGAGATTAAAATGATAAAATGGCAGTGTTTTAATTTACTGGTTTAACACGTTCAATGGTTATCATACATACACATTCCACATCCAAAGAAATAGTGGCTGAACTTTTTTATTTATATAAAATGATTATTGATTGTCAATATTTGTGAAAAATAGGGTCTTTACAAGATGAGCCTTATACACAAAACCAATAAGAATTTATCCTAACCTATGCATGATCTGAAGGCCAAATACATGGTTCTTCCCACATGTAGTGGGAATAATTAACAAACTTCTACATCCAAATGAATATAAAGATGGTTTATCCAACCCTTTTAACTTAAGGTTCATGAAGCTATCTGTTAATATGATTTATAAAGGATCAATGTTTCATAAATAAATATATTATGTATTATGTTTTAATACAATATAAATATTAATCGTGCACTTTATAATAAATTATTTTTAAACTTATAACAGATATCTTAGATTAAATTTATTTCACTAAATAACATTTGAAATTTTAAAAATATATTTTGAAAAATGCCACAACTTATGAATGAAAATAATAATTTATTTATAGTAATCATATTTTTATGATGATAAATAAATTTATTTCTAAAAAACATATATATTTATTAAAAAAATTATGTTTAAATAAAAAATATTTGAAATTAAATTTTAGTTCATTTAATCATATATTGGTTTACTAAAACCTGTTGACATAATAAATTACTATTTCATGTTAATATTATTTCTATGATAATAATTTTAGAAATAAAAAAAATAAATAAATAGTTTGGAGACAATATTATATAATTTCATTAAAATTATCTACATTTAACTATAATTTTAAAAAGGTATTTGGTAGACATATATTTATATAGATTTCATTTATTAAGACATGAAAATAATATTTATTTTAAAATATAAGTAATCATTTAAAATATAAATTGAAATCAATTCATTATAAGGTATTTTCAAAAATAATATAGTTTGTAATGTATGTAGTGGTGAATCAATAATCATAGAAAATAGGAATATTATGAAATAATAATTAGAGCAATAATAAATTAATACATTCCCCAGGTTGTGGTAAATAGTAAGAATACCTTTCACTACATCATTATCAAGATCCAATTTAGAAATAATGTTTACATTTGATATTGTCTATTACATTGTCCAATGTTGTTTTTATAGCCTATTATCTTCTTTAGAACATGGATTATGTTATTGATTTTTATAATTCCCAAACTACTTGCATTTTAGTCATTTTATTGTGGGTGGTGCATTATTTTGTAACATAAACTTTTCTATTACATTAATAATTTTATTCAAAAATATTTGATAGAATTAATTTTAATATAAAATACATCCACACATATAATATTATCTAATTACTTTTTAATATGTTCTTGGGTACTTTATCCCACATTTTTTCCCAAAGGTGGTTCTATTTTCTTTCAAAAAGGTATTTTTTCATTCATGATTCCTTGAAAATACATTTTATATTTAATGTTTTTAAATCCAGGGGAATTATGAGATTCCCTAGATTATATTTATATCTTAAGAGAACATAATTTTTTTTCACAGCTCCCATCATATAATATTGATAATTACATTTGATAAGTTTGGTTTAGGTCATTTAAAAACTGTTTGATATTGATTTTGGAGTTATTAATAAAACTAGTGGCATACCATGTGTTCCTCGTGATGTTTTCTTCATAAGTTCTAATCGATTAATCTTTATTTTATTTTAGATCATAGAATTATTTCTCCCATATAATCCTATGATTTTAGGGATAATATTTATTGAATAACATTTTCATTAAAACCCCCATTCCATAGAGTTAGTTTTTTCCTTTTACATTGTCTTCTTTATTCAGGTACAAAATTTTTCATCCTCATATTATGAGAAATAAAAGACTAAAACAAAATTATAATGCCCTAAGATTTTGATAATAGAAAAAATATTTTATATTCCGTAAATCCTATGCATGATAATTAGATTGTTGGAAGAGCCACAAAAGGAAGACATGCATTTTCACATGAAGGAATCTATACCATGTTACGAATTTTATAGTGTTTCCAAAATCACATTATAGTCCAAGCTATAATATATTCATTGAGGTAGTTTAGAGAGAATATAAAAATATTTTTTTAATCCTTATATCATCCCATTTAGTTTCTCTCGGGGTAAAATCATTGTGTCCTCCTTCGCACTGATTGTTAACCTAGTTTCTACTGGTTCCAATAATTTACTAAAACCAAAATATGATAATTCGATTAATAAAAAATAATATATTTATGAAATTAGAGTGAATAAATATATAAATTTGAATAATATATCATGAAAATGTACAACTCTGAGAATCTATACTCTTAGACAAAGATACATTCAGTTTACTTTTGGTCAACCTCAGTTTACATCAATTGTTTTCTCATATAATTATTAACCTAATTCAAAAAAATAAATAATGAATTATCTAATACCATCTGAAGTGCGCAAAGATTGACATGAATATATTTTACTTTATTTTTATAATTTAATCATTTAATCTCAAAATTATCCTCAAAATCCAAAAACCAAAAGTTATAATGTCTTTAGATATTATCTATATTAATATATAGTTATGAATTATTACACTAACATCTTCTATAAACAAATCTACATAAATCATCCTTCTACAAATAATATGATATATAATTTATTGGGGAAGTGGAAAATGAATGGAGTGAGTGAAAATATTAGTAAGGTAAAAAATATTAATGAGTCATAAAGGTTCATATCATAATCATGTGAGACAACATTTCCGGGGTTGAATTATATAATTTAATAAGATCATTAAATCATCTGAGAAAAATCATAAGTTATGTTATAATACCACTAATAATGGAATCAGATCATATGATAAAAATGTTCCATAATGGGACCATAAATCATTTTAAATGACTTAAAGATACAATAATATAGTTTCCCATTAATATATCAATATAGAATAATAACATTTTGTACATAGTTTAATGCAATTATGTTAATAGAAAAATGTTTTGAACATAGTTATACAACAGTATATCCGCACAAAAGGTCGAGACGTGGCTAAATATTCATCAAGTATATGCACAAGTTTGTGAACATAGGTAAACCGAAATAAATTATATGAATTTTATTAATATATTGTACCCCACCAATCACATAATGATAATAAACACTTATTCATGTCACAAGAACTTAATGGAATTTATCATTCCTTTATATTATAATTAACTCATTAAAAAGAAATGTGTTTCATGACTATTTAAATGAAAAATTATCATAATATATACCAAGAGTTATGTTGGATGATATTAATAGATAATACCCTAATTTATTTATAAAAATCATAAAAATAAGTTTAGTTAAATTGAAAATAAATTTATAAAAGCATATGAAATAATCTTTGAAAAAAAAAGATTTTTTTTTATTTTGGTAACATCAAAAAAATGAAAAATACAAAGAACAATAGGAATAAAACTTTCATTGAAAACCACAGAAAAATATAAAGAAATCTAAATAATTAAGAATCACATTAATGATGTGAACAACTGATCTATTTTAATTCTTAAATAAAAATAATCTTGTTACTCTATAAAAAAATGTAAAAAAATTTACCCATATATAAAATGTTGAAAATATGCATTTTAAAAATTTGTAATGAAATTAAAAAATAGTTGATAATGATGTTAAATAATAAAAAGATTATATAGAAGAACATTCTTGATATAATATAATGTATATATATATAGAAGTTAAAGAGATGGGTAATTAACATGAAAACATTAAATTCGATGATTTGAAATAATAAAACTTATGAATTCTTATATGAAATCCCCATTGAAATAAATAAAATGAGAAGGAACATAATATAAAAGGATTATAAATATTTTCAAGATATAATATTCCAAAGTTGTAGTATTTTCACCTTATAAATTAATATGTGTGCATAATATGGAATATTCCTCTATTAAGTGAAATTGATATGAAAAACACATACCTCAATTTATAACTTTCATTGTAAATGAATATAACCTCCGGAATAAAAAAAAATTAATTTTATTAAATAGTTTTCTCAAAATAATTTTATGTTGTATTTAATTTTTTATGTTATATTATATTTCTTATTTTAGTCATTTTTTTGGTTTTCACTCCTCACCCACTTGGGGTTGTTTTTTCAATTCATCTGATACAAAATTAGAACATTGATCATTGTTAGAAAGGTTATATAATAGATTCATCATATCTATAATATATATAAGTAGGTTGTTTTAAATTATATTAGGGGAAATTTATACAATTAGATAGCTTATTTAATGTTGAATCAAATTTTTCAAAAAAGTATCATGGCTCTCTCATTTTAGGAATTTAGATATACTATCATTATTTATTAATAATATTATTAATAGAATTATGTAATTTTAATTCAAAAATAATAATCATGTTATAAAGAATACATTATATTTATTATATTTATTTTTAAAACTCTCATTGTAAGATGTTGATAAAAAATTAAGTACATCATTTTAGGGTGGAAAATGTTTTGTATATAACACGATTGGTGTTTTCATTTTATATGAAAAGAGAGTTAGGTAGAGAATGGTTATTCTATCAACATGAAAGATTATTTTATACTAGTTATATTGATTTAATTATATCTTAATAGTTAATTTTAGATATATAAGCCACAATTAAGGTTTCTAATTAAATCATTGGAAAAAGAAAAAACCATGATCCACCGGAACATCAAGTGCAAAAGGAAATACAAAGTTGAAAAGAAACCTATATAACTTAGCTTTGGATATAGTGAGTTTACTGAACGTATGAATTAAATGTACCCTACTGACTAAAAAAAGTAAACCCTATACAAAACTATAGTTATGCATATATAATATTCAATGCAACGGAAATTCAAAAAATAGACATACGAGAAAGAAGGACATAACACAAAGTATTAAAATGATTTATAAAATTTGTGATACACACATGTGTGAAACAATACATATTTAATTACATTATTTGAATGTATAAAAATTTCATTCAACAAATATGTTTAGTTGGTAATAATCATTAAAAATAATTAAATGATATATAATTTTAGATCCACTGTGTACTTTAACTATGAATTGTGTAGTAAATTGTTACACTGTGAATATTGGTCCCAAATTCCTTTTATATGAATCTTCTACCAGCATTCCAAGTCACATGTACTTCGTGCATTCTTGAAGATCATTTGAATTAAATTATATAGGTTATATGTAGTAACATTTTTTACCGTAATAACTTTATATGGGAAATACTTCAAAGGTGTTCATTTTAGAGAGTTCACTAAACATTCTGCACCACCCTTGGGGTCATCAAAATATATGAGAACCTTAAAAACATTATTCATCTAAAATATATGACATTATACTTCCTTTATATCTATACTTGATTCAATATTATTATAAATTTTGGTGAATCAACATCTGGTAACATGAAAATAGGATTTACATCACAATAATATACCACTTATAGACATTTTTTTTGTGAAATTAGTTTGTAAACTCTTCATCCATCTTCATTTTTTTTCATTACAAACAATAAAAAGTTTCACCAACTACTTCCATTCACCAATGCACCATTAATGAATGATTCTACCTCATAAATTCATGAACTATAGTTTTAATGAACATGTCTTCTATATTTAAGCTATTGTCTCTCCTCCATAGAAATAACACCTTCTCCTACAACATTGTTTTGATGAAGTGTTAATTCCTGTTGAAATACTTTGCCCATTCATTAGAAACATGATTTGGAACCTTGATATTAAATTTTTGAATATCAAAAAATAATATTCCACCATCTTAAAGGCCAGTATCGATACAAATCAACTTATAAATTTCCAACATCATTCCTTTTAAAATACAATCATTTCATTCTTGACAAATATTTATTTACAAAAATAACTTGTCCATAGAAAATGGAGGGTCAGTGTCCTGAAAACATATTTATTTGACCATGCACAATATGCCCATATTGGCTATGCATAATTTAACCACATAAAATACTTGTCATCCAAATAAGAATTCTTCCCCAAGAGAGGCCAATACTATATCTATAAACTACCAATGCATTATTCTGGAAACCAATCTTATTATTAAAATATTAAAAAGTTATACTTATCATGACTCTAATTCATAAATCATAAGACTAGGGTCCAAAAATTCCCAATTCATGTATGAAGAATATTGTTACATTTTAAACCAATAATTCATATTGTAGTTATAATTCATGGTAAAATATGTTCAAAATAAAATACCAGTCATAATATTCCATCTTTTAAGACATCAATCATCCCATGAAAAGAGGAACAATACTCTCTAGGTTGAAAACTGCCAAAGGGATCCCTGGGTAAAGGATGAGTATCAGCTCACTAAACCTTAAATTTTTATGGTTTAGGAAAATATCATGTAATCGAAAAAAATTTAAAAGACACATAACTCATTAGGTTTAAAACCCAAAAAGGGTGCCTATGAAAAAAAATCAATTTATAACAAAAAATTACATACCATTGTGGACTTAAAAAATTAGGGTGATAATAAAATAAAATATGTTTGAAGGGTTTTCCATGTAACCAAAATTATAGGCAAAGCTATAATCACTGAGCACCTTATCTCAGGAAAAAAATTGAACATTGGGGGTCCACATGCATATTGAAAAACCAATCCAAATAGGGCCAATATCTTCATTGTATGGGCCTCTTCTTTATATAGATCAGAACACATTCTAATGGGGTGTCTATTGGTTCTTAAAAACAATTAATGTAAGGGGAAAACAAAACATAATGCGAGAAATGTAAATTAATATATCAGAAGAAGTTCACAAAGAAAATGGTTCATAGGAGATGAATCTGGGAAGGAAGGATTGGGTCCACATAGTAAAATTTCAATGTAAACTGCCACTCCACATGGAATTTTTTCAATTAACAAATCACACAATGAATGAAATCAAGTCATTTTCTGTGTCTAATGGTGATTTATTCCCCCAAATTTGAACATCCCAAATAAATAAATCATTCATAGGATGAGACAGTACCATAGACGCCAGAATATAAAACAAATAGTTTGCATGGATGGACTATGATTTACATCCCCCTCCAATGAATACCCCCTGTGAATGATTTATTATTCATTGGATAAGTAGGTGAGTTTAAACCTCCATAAAATAAATCATTCATGTGATGGGGTGGCCTTTATGGGATCCTAAAAATTAAACCATGCAGCCCACCCGGGAAAACCAACCATCCCATCACCCGAACCCTTAAATATTCTATAAAAAACCCTATGGGAGATAGATTGGGGATGTGAAATGAGAAGGAGTTCAAAAAAGTGTATCCTCAGAGAAAAATTGGGAGAGAAAATATATTACCAATAGGTAAACCCACTTCATCTCATAAAGTAGGAAATAAAAGTCATCAAGCCTTCCAAAAACATAAAATCGCTTGCTGATACCATTCATATGGGAATAGATGTATAACCCCTTTTTAGATAAGCACCCAACATAGAAAACCAAAATATGGGTGGAACCCTTCTCCATGTAGAAAAAATCTATGTTGGAGGAACTCAACCCTGTATAACCAAAAGCTACATGGGAAAAACCTAGCCCCACATAACAACATGATACACTGGTACAAACTATGTCCATGAAGCACAACCCTACATAGAATGTACCCTCACATGTATAGCAACATGGTATGTGGAAAGAACCTCATATTGCATAAAAATATGCTACAATGATTAGGTCTCCTAGGTATTTATTCTATCCACCTTCCATCATTCCAATCCATTGTATAAATGATCCCCAATTTGTCTCTTATCTGAGATAGTCAAACAGAATCATGCCATAAAATATACCAAATCCTCCTAATATGTATCATCATATTATCAGGCATATCAAAATTCCCTCTCGAATGTACACACACATGGTAAGAATAGTCATGTTGGAAACCTATGTGATAAAGAATACTCTCATAATGTATTCATGGCTACAATCATGTGGTAATGAGAGTCCCAAACATGGATATACCCATGACCTCAGAGGTGCTCACATGATCCTCCAAATTCTAGGGATTGAGTGGCACCACTGACCATTCCCTTCAATAAAGGAAAGTTCCTAACACTCTTCTACTCCCGGAGAATTATTCGGGAATCCCTCATAGAGTAAGCCGATAGTATTTATTATGGAATGAGTCACTCATTCACCACTTTGCCTACCCAAGGAACCAAAAAATGTTAGGAAATGGGCACTTCAATTCGATTTATCTCTCACTTTAGGCATATATTTCGTCCCCTAGAAGACAAAGTGGATCATGTGATCTTTAGATCCACTACTTCCTTTAGTTTTTCACTCTAAGGATGACTCACATGGGTTCAGAGGTAAGTAGTGATCATTAAATTTTCAAGATCCAAAACCTCTATGGGAATCATATACGGTTTAATAACCAATAATATTCATAAAATTGGCATAATATAAGGTGAAATCCCAAATTATATACAAACCACATGGCCCTCCAATACTTTATAAGCCCCGAAACCATTCCTCACACTTCAAGGGCCATATTACCAATGAAGATTCACCTAAATGGGCCTCCTATAAGTTATAATCCCCAACCACATGAGCCACCTATATGGTATAAGCCTTGATTATATGCCTCTACTATTGAAGGTTCATATTTCCAATGAATAAAAACCCTATGGGACTCAGACTAGGATTAAGACCCAACCATTAAAGAACTATTTGATAATTTATTCACAACTGATTGAGATACATTGAAGGGATACCTAAGGTCCAAACCCAACAACCAGATTTACACTAATGTTATTTGGACCACATTAAATGTACATTCATATCCACATGGGATACCACATCTCTATCGATCCCCTCTGACTGCCTCGGTTTATGTCCCACACCAAAAATTATCATGGAACATTTTGTTAAGAAATCCTTTCCCCAAGATGCTAAACTACATGGTTTTATCCCAGTAACATGGCCTAAAAAGGTGATGTATCCTCTTAAGTTACTCCAAACTATGCGGGTATGATTCTTCTCATGAGAATAAATAGGAAACACATATTATGGGTGTGATCCTGACGACAATATAACTCATGTCTTCTTAGATGAAAAAAAATACTAGAGCACCTCACCACGTGTCTTAAAACAAGAATCGTCCAAATGAATGACCAAATAAGACCTAATCCATCCATAAAAGGGTATTGTTTATGAATAACCATAGATATATACAGATATCTTTGTCAAAATAGAACCTTAGATACATAACAATTATTATGAACCCATCCCTATTCATAATAGATCATTATCATAGGGTGATCCAAATTACACATAATTGTGAATGAACCAAGGATTCCCAAACATATCATAAATCTATAAGATATTCCAAAAATAAGAAATATTTCCTACTAAAATTGTGTGATGAGACAGAATTCCCATCGTTTTGAATAATAGTTTTTCTTATGTGTCATTTTCATGTTCCCCAGTGAAAAATTGTCAATGGAAAGTAGGTCCAGGAGAGTTCATGGTGATGAGATCTATGGGGTGTTTCTGGCTCCTTGAAAATAAACCAGTTGGAGACTTCTCGGAAGTAGTTACCCATCATAAATGATTGTTGAAAACACAACCCCTATAATCAAACATCATGAGACATAATTTCATCATAAAAAATGTTAAACGTGAGTGAAATGTGCTCTATAATGTTGTTTACATCATAATTATAGTAGTAGTTATGTGTAAAAAAATATTAAAACCTAAAAAATTTAGAAATAAAATGGAATAATACAAATAAAATGATTGAATAAAGAGAGAGGGAGAATCCATTTCATTAAGAGGGATCTTCTAAAAGTGTGAGAGGAGCTTCTTAAGAGATTGAGGGAACCTTGGAGCCATTTAGAGGGGTAAAGATATAGGAACTTCATGCTCAATGTGTTTTTAATGAATAAGAGTGGGAGGTTGGGTGAATATTTATATTAAAAGAGAGGGGAATTCTTTATTTATATATAAACTTAGGATTTTGAATCCTTATAATAAAATAATACAAACAAATGGATTACCTTGGGTTTTGACCATTTTTTTCCAAATAGGTCTGGTTTCATTGTTTTTATAAGTACATGGATGTAAAATCATTAATAATATTATTGTTGATGTGGAAGTTATTCATTATTATAAACAATTGATTTTAAAAGCACATAATATAATATGGATTTTTGAGGATTCATTAAGGTTTTATAAAATTAATAAAATAAATTTAAAAGAAAATTAATTTAAATGTTAAATTTTTATTTTTCATTTATTCCATTTATAGAATGTATTACCTCTGTTTGAGGTTACTGTGATGTCCTAATACATAATTCATATTTTTATCATATTTAATTTTTACCCAAAAAATCAACTATCACAGCTAGATTTGAAAAAAAAATGTATTGGATAAATTCTATATGATTATTTAAAAAACAATATTTATTTTATAAAATTAATTTTCAAAAAATGATAATATTATCATTTAAATAAATGTCCTTATCTATTCAAAAATACATATTTTTATAATACTACCATCATTCTGGACATTATAAAAGTTAAATTGGACATCAATAATTTATTTTATCATTTATATATAAATAAATATTAATTAAAAAGTTTATTTTACTAAAATAATATTTATTTAAAAAATTCATTAATTTTTTTTAAAGTGTGTTTTAATTGAAACAATTTATTTCCAAAACTTATTTTTTATTTGTTCCTCAATTTTTTTTATCAAACTCAGTATATAACAATTCATAAATAAGAAATAAATTTTTTTTAAATTCAAAAATTATTTTATTTAAAAATAAAAATAAATATTAATAATTACTAGGGTTAATATACATATCCCCTTATTACACTAGCATAACCCCTAAGGGTACGGTATATGTTGGCAGAATTTTCTAGGGGTGGTCTGACGAACATGGTTTGGGCCAGGATATCTATAGGATTGAACCAATATCAAAAATGGTTTCATTTAGGATTTATTTATTGAAATTAAAATTAGGATTAGTCATGTGAATTTCTTTATGATATTCCCTTCACATAACTAATAAATGGGACTCATAGGGTATGGTCCTTCTATTTTTGGTCATTGCTTCTTTCCTCACTACCAATATAACTTTATTATAACCATTAATATATACTAATCATAATGGACATTGTATAACCTATATATTATAAATGATTATGATTCTTAATGGTCTATTGAATATTAAAGTTCAATTATAGAAATATATTCATAATGGTATTAAAATATATTTTATTTTATTATTTTTTCTATTAAAAAGTATTCTTCATATGGAATTTATTCATTCAAAAAGGTAATTTTATTTATGAATGTATGGTTCATTAATTTCCTCCATCATCAGATATTCCTCCCTTATAATTTAATTTTGTACACTAAAATAGATAAAGTAACTTCTATTTCATCTTCTCTTATAGCTCCCATATTGCTTCTCCAAACATCTGATTCCTCTAGAACACTTTGTTGATGTGAGGTATCTTATTTTGTATTAATTTGTAGCTATAATATAATATCTTCATTAATATATCCACATTACATAAAATAGTATAAAAATGTATCACCTGTGGAGTTAGTACATGTGCGATATTTGGTATGCAATTTTTCAAGAGGGAACCATGTACCACGTCATGTACCTAGATAGGTTAGGTAAAAGTTATAGTCGATAGGACACAACGTCGATGTGATCATGGATCTCAATGGGACCAACATATCATAGAAAAAGATTCATATTCTCCCCAAAACTCATGACTTAATTTTATGATAATATATGAAGTAAAAAATTATCTATGACAAAAAATAATAGGTATCATCAATAATTGTCTTTATATAATGTATTTTCACATTTTTTGAATTTCATATGAAGATGAATAGGTTGAAACTTCCTTGTTATATCTTGGATAAGATTATGTAATATAAGACCCATCTCCCTAAAATCACTGCAACATTTTACATTTTGAAACCTCTTCCCAGGATGATCCTCATAAGGTTTTTTTGTAATTCAAGAATGGAAACAATTGTTATATGAGAACTCCAATAAAGGAAGATGCTAATCCAAACAACATTGTAAGTAAATTTAACATGTTCTTAGTATATATTATATAGATTTAGTGATTCAATTAGACTGAACATAAAACTATGTAATATAAGAAGACATAAAACATATCCTTATATCATATGCTTACTAAAGGCTTCTCCAAATGATTTAGTAAATCCTATGATCTAAATTAGGTAAACTTGATAGTGGCCTCCCACATAGTCTTACCAATTTAATTATGTTTATCATAGAGAGTTTTTCATGTGAGAAATATTTCTTGATAGAAATGAAATTATCTGAATTTATAATGTGATTAACAACCAACCAAATGGTGTCATTGACCATAAATCTCCTAGGAAATCATATGGTGAAATCCATGGTAATGTTTTATAATTATTATACTAGTATGGGAAATGGTTTGATCATATCCTTAAAAAATATTCATTTTATACATGGCATGTTGGAATACCAAGCCACAAGATAAATATTCTATAATCTACTAATTTTGTTTTGTACAATATTTTTTTACATAAAATCTCCATATATCTGAGAGCTTCCTAGATAAATGGAGAATGATTATCTATTTGGATGATCCAAAATTTACCTTTTAATTTATATTTTTGGATATACACATATCTAGGTTCTAAATATTATAACTCTTTCTTTACAAATGTTATATTATGTAACATTCAATACATTTTCCAATAGCTCGAAATCACCGTATTAGGCCTTGTTGATCCCCTCAATAATGGATAGTTCAGTAGTTATTTGGGAATGGTATGATGAAGATCCATTGTTGCCTATTTTTATTAATTTAATTCAATAATAGATCAGATTCATTTCAATACTTATTATGGTTAGGGTTACATGTTCTGTTCTATAGAGATAAGTTACTTATTTTTTCACTTTCCCAGGAAGTTAATTGATTAAAAATAATAATCATTTATTAGCACTAACCAAATTCATCATTTCATATTGATCTTTTTTTTAGAATATATAAATAATTATTTTATGATTTGTATATATGTCAAACTTCTCAGTGAAGATATAATATCACCAAATATTTAATTTTTATATCACTACATCCAATTCTAGATCCTAGGTAGAGATTTTATGATCATGTATCTTTAACTGTTTTTAGGAATATGATAACACGTTCTCAGATTGCATGAGTACACAAATAAATCCATTTTTGGATGAATTATTATAGATTTAAAATCCCAACCACTAGTGGGTATTGCGAGCATATGTTTAATGATTATTATATTATTTAACTCTTTGAATCTATTATTATATTGATCATTTCAAAAAAACTATCCATTCCTTCTATGTTATCATGGTTAGCGGGATTGTTAATCTTGAGAATTTTTTCATAAATCATCGATATTAACCAGATAATACAAGGAATTTGTGGATCATTTTCATATATCATGGGATGGTCCACCATTAATTTTCCCCCATTTTTGAATGATCCATAGAGAATAATCACTATAATGTTTCTTTTTTGAGACTATAATAATAAATGTTGAGGATAATTGACCCATCCTTCTTCTTAATTAATAGTTTTGAAACACCCCATGGTAAAAAACATGTGTGTATACTCCCTTAAACCCGATTCTCGTATAGTTGTTTCTTAAAATGTATATGTTCAAAAATGAAAATTTTATATAGATTATTGGATTTTTGAAAACATTTGAGTATATACTAAATTGAAAATTCATCCTTATGGCTTGGAGAAAGATAAAGAAATTCTTAGAGAAACATAACATCCTTTTTTCCTATAATGCCCATGTCACCAATGATGATATATTATATAGACTCAATAATTTTAGTTAGATACAATTTCTTATTAGGTAATAATATTATTTGTTAAGATCATTATTTCAAATAAGATTCATCCTCCACCATTAATTGGTATATAATTAAAAATATATTGACAATACTGATGGTTATTTCATTATCTTGAAAATGTATGTTGGATCAATATAAGAAAATAAAATCCATACCCATAATTACAAAAACATAACTAAAGGAAGTATGAAAAGGTTCATTAAGAAATTTATCTCACAAAAATGAATCGGGAATGCGTTATATTTACAAAGAAATAATGACCACATTTTTCATTACCAACGATAACTCCACTTATATGTTTTGAGGCATTGTTGTAATAGTTAAATTAAACATGAATAATATGGAAGAATGTATGGATCCAGAATTCAATATTACACTCATAATACTTAAATAAGTAATTAGAATAAAAGTTATCGTGTCATTTTCCTGATCCACCATAGTATTTAGGATGTTATAATATCACCCTTGATCAATAAAACACGGGGGTTTTTGTCATCTGTTATCATTGGAAACCCTTGTATCAGTGCATTGATTATCACAGAGTACATGTTTATTGAAGTTGACACATTAAGTACAAGGATAAGGGATGACTATTGAATTTATTTAATCCAAAACATTGTTGATTTTCTCCCATCAACATTCACTATATTTGTGAGAATACCACTCTCACCTAAATAATTCTATTATTCCCTTCAATAATTTTCTAGGTTTATTCTTCCCACACTTTTGACATGTTGGATGTTATAATATTTTTCAACCCTGATATTTCTTCCTCACAATCCACAATAAAACTCTATTCCTCACTTCATATATCTTTACATGTGATACACATAAGATTCAAATATCATTATTTTCACTTTAAGGGAGTATTAGAAAAATTCTTCATATCTATAAAACACTCTAATCATTATAGAATTTCATAGATTCATATTTATACCACTAAATAAGTGGATAAATTTAGTTTTAGGATCAATGAAAAATCCGGATTAATATGACGAATGTAATTTGAATTTCTCCACACACACCCTAAGGAATTCATCATCGATTTTCTAGATTCCATGGATATCCCAATATATTTTTTGTTGGATAGTGCGATGAAATAATATATGAAAAATCTTTTTTGGAAATTATTTCAACTCCATAGCTTTGATCACCACCTTGGGAATTATATTTCAAATCAATGTACCATATTGATCATTATCTCCCTTGATATTATGATCATCCAATATGATATTCTCTTTATAATAGTATTAAATTATATACAAGATAATATTAATAGATTTTATTTTTTTTATTATGAAATTAAGGGATCAGAAGATCCAATGAATGTTTGAGGCCTTTGTCCCATTAATATATAATTCGAAACATTCTATTTCTTAGGTGGGTGGGGAGTTTCCCTTGGGATGACGATTATATTCTAAACATGATTAAAATTAATTTTTATTATCATTAATTAATTGATTCTATATATCATAAGGTTGATAAATTTATTTGGAAAGTTATTGCATTTTCCATCACATTGGTTGTGGAATCAGTTCCTCCCATTTATATATGTTGACTAAAATAAAGGAAAAAATTAGGGATTATAATTTTAGAAATCTTTATATAATAAATGGAAAACTATTAATGTTGAAGGGCTTATTCATAAATTACATACATTCCATAACCTATGAATTTATAGGTTTTTATATAATTTCTCGATTGTTTATTTCCTAACATAAAATTTTATGCACATTTTTGTTCAATTTATGTTTATTCATGTGGATCTTGATAACACACTAAAGATTATTCCATATTACTTTCCCACTATATGTGCATCAAGACAAATTTTTCATACACCAGGTGATGATGGATATAATTCCCAACTAATCATTTTTATGATTATAACCACAAGAAACAACCATTATAGAGACACATCAAATTATAGTCTATTAACATGAATTTTTCTTCATGGAGACTAAATACTATATACATTTCAATAATTTATGGATGATTTCCTATTTTTATTCATATCCCAAAGGATTTCATGAATTTTTTCAAATCACAATCCCTAAATTAACTAAATGTTTCCCTGATGCCAACTGAGACAACACATAAATTTAATATTATTAAATTATTGATTATATATATATATATAAATAATACTTTCCAAATGATTGGAAGGTATATTGTCTTTAGATAAATAGATGTACAAAAACATATATTGAGAAAAGGATACACTTACATTATATAAAAACCTCATATCAATACCTTATATTATATTGATCTTCTAATACTAAATGGGATAACATGTGGATGTACATAAGAAAGGTGTTAGTAATAAATACCGCTGAGGGAATAATAATAGAATAATGTGATTAAAGTAGTAAAAATTATTCAAGAGTCATATCAAGGTGAAAAAGGTTTAGTAATTTGAAACATTAATATCAAAACATCATATAATATAATAACATCAAGGAACCATAGGAATTTTGAAACTATATAAAACATGACAAGATAGTGATATGTCAAGGATAGACTCCTAATATAATAACATGGTATGCTTATGATAACCTCCCAAAAACCATAGATGCTATATCAATAGATAAAAACATTACCCAATGAATTTGAGTTATGTATAATTCCATTGCCACCAATCACATTCATATCATTCCCATACATTAGTGTTCCACATAGATCATTAAATATATGTACACCTTTCATCCATTTTAATCCAATACTTATAGTGTTAGGGTTATATATATAGAATTATCCTGTGAAAAAAGGATAGGTAAATCTATTTTAATACCTATTAGTGGAAATATGAATGGATATTCACTTCCCAAAAGTTTGACATAGAAAATAATAACATACTTTTGGTGGAAAAACTGGTGTATATGTTAATTCATAGAAGGGTTAAATGGGAGTGAAAGGTGGTCTCCTAAATCTTGGAAATCATAAATATAATAATATGGATGTGTAGAATCCCATTATAAGATAAAAAATGAGAAACAATTGCGTAATTCAAATAATGTTATTCAATAAAGAGGAACTAGAGAGAATATATTTCCTTGAGAGGGAACTTCTAAAATTATGCGAGGAACTTTTTAAGGGATTGAGAAAAACATGGGAGGATTTATAGAGGTACAGGGAGAGGAAAATCATTTTTATAATGTTTTAAGGGATTATAATTGGGAGGATGGGTTGGTATTATTACTGAAAGAGATGAGAATTCATTATCAATTTCTAAAAATTGGTTATGAAATATTTATGATAAAACAATAAAAACAAAAAAACTTCACAGGTGTTTTGACTTGGTTTCTACCAAATTGGAGTGTTTTTAAATATTTTATAAGGAATTATACTGAAAATATTATAATAACTCCATTGGTGATGTAGAAGAGATTCAAGTTTATGAAGAAATGATTTTAAAGCCTTTATATTTAATATATGTTTTAGTGGATTCATTATCAGATCCTAATATTAATATAATGACTTCAAAAAAATATTATTTTAATTTAGAGATATAAAGTTTCAATGAGTTTCTTTTAAAATATTTATGACATCACTTTTTTGATATTATGATTTCATAATACAATATGTAAATTTTTACTATTTATATTTTTTACTAAAAAATTTAACTGTAATAGAAAATTATGGACAAATATACATTGGATAATTTCAACATGCTGATTTTAAAATTAATTTTTTATTTCATAAAATTAATCATTGAAAATTTATAATTTTCAATTTTATATAAAAATTCTTATTTATTATAAGATAATTTTCATTATGATATTGACATATTTATGAACATTATAAAATGTACATTGGTCTTCAATAAATTATATTATAATTAATATAAAATAATTATTATTTAATAGTTTTATATTAAGAAAAATTATTTATTCTACAAATCCATTAATTTATCAAAAAGTGCGTCTTAATTGAAACTATATATTTCAAAAAACACAATTTTTATTAATTCTTGTTAAATTTTTTTTATGCATATAATTATGTTATTATTGATAATGTAACAATAAAAAGATATATATATATATATATATATATATATATATATATATATATTATTTTATATATAATGAATTAGAAAAATTCATACTATTATGGTTTATATACATAACCCCTTATTACTCTTGTGTACACCCTAAAGTTATTATATGTGATAATGGTAAATTTTTGGGTGGTTTGGCGATCAAGGATTGGGCCATGATTTAGATAAGCTTAAACACCCCCCATTAACAATTTTTTTCATGTTTTTGTTTTTGAATTTCAGATTTGGATTGGTAAAAAGATAATTACAATGATTCCATATCCATCAGAACCTTTGATAAATGGTCATTATAGGGTAGGACCCAACTAGAATAGGGGATCACTTCATCCATACATGTTAAATAGGCATTACTATATCCATTAATATATAATAAACATAAAAATTATTATAGAATGACTATGTTCTCATGGATATGATTCGTATTGGTCTTTTGAATCTGATAGGATAATTTTATTAATGTTATTTAATGGACTTAAAATAAAATGAATGGAATGAGTTTTCTAAAACACCATTTATTAATAAATAATTTATTTATTAAAAAAGGTACCTTTATATATGGAAGCACAGGTCATTAAAATTTTTGTTAATCTTATAGGGTGTATGTGTGAGTAGAAGTGTGGTGGTGAAGGGGTAATTTTATAGGGGAAAAGAGTGGTATTTTTGTTGACAATAATTTCCTAATATAAAAGGATTGTAATATTTAGGGAATGTGGATCTAAAAAGGGGAACAATTGGAAAGGGATAAGGGAGTGTTTGATAAAGCCTATATCCACCCATTTATATGTCGTATTATGTGACTCCATATAGATTAAACACTTGAATTTACTCTTTAAACTTACTTTGTCATTTATCATGGTCAATATATTTATGGTGGTAAAATATTTTTATGAATAAAAAAGAAATAAAAAATATTACCAAATTTTAACATCATGATTCCAAATTTGACATCTATTCTACGTGATTCAGTTTCTAAAGGTGGTAAAAATTATCTTTAATACAAGTGAACCTAGCAAAAAATTAATAATTTTAAGAAAAATTCCCTTTTTGCATAAAAATGATTTTTTACCAAAATATTATATTGTATATATTACAATGACATAAATTGTTTTTTAATTAAACAAATAATATTTTTTTGCCTTTAAATATATCCATAACTTGATGACTCATTTTGAATAAATAAATTTTGAAAAGGGAAAAAATAAATTTTTATTAGAAGAAAACATATCTTAGGTTCAAAAAAGTCAATCATAGATTTCTAATTTTAAAATATTAATTTAGAATAAATTATTTTACTATTAAGATGTAATTTTTGTCATGAAAGGGGTTTAATATATTTTTAACTTTTTATTGTATTATAATAATTTCTTAAAATTCATGATATTTGTAAAAACAATATTTTACTATTATCATCAAAATGAACTTTTTGTAGAATAATCATAAAAAGTCAATATAAGGTAATTTTGTCATCACAAACAAAAAATGATGTTCCTTTATCTAAAATAAAATAACAAAAGTAAACGTTATTAAATTTAACAAAAGAATTCAAACTAACGAATTTTTTTTAGAATTTTTATTTTTAATAATAAAATGAATCCAAATTATTAACAAAAAAATATAATTTTTTTAATAAATATTTAATTATTATTTCATGAACATTTATAATTTAAATTCCCATAATTCCTCTAAAAAATATCATTAGTAATATATAAATTTTTAGAATTTATGGGTGGTGTTTTAGAATGAACCTATCTCGTTGTGATATCAATGACCATGAAAATATCACATGTGTTATTTCTTTGAAACCATACTTGTTGTTGATAAACATAAGATTGATCTAGGGAAATATCAAGTGATTCAACATAATTTAAAAGATAAAAAATGGCCCATTGAGTAAGATCTCTTTTATATCATTGAATTTGTATATATTTCATATTGTTCTTACCTTTATTTATATAAGTTAATTCAATATTTTAAAAAAACATCCATATTTAATACTTATAAAATGCATAAGATTTTATCATAGTTTAGTGCTATATGTGAAAAAATAAACCCATAAAAAATAATTTAATAAATATTTTATATAGTCACGTGTTTTTATATTCATCATGTCAAATGAATATAACCCATTTAAATTACCATAAGAATCAATGGCTTACCACCATCGATACTTAATAATCCAAAACATTTCATACCAAAAACCACGCTCTTCGAAAATCCATATTACTATTATAGAGTCAGAGAGATTTTAAAGAATTTATAAAATCAGAACCATTTTAAACCCACACACACTGACCCAAACCTGATGCCATAAATTTGTTAATCCACATTTGTTACAAATATTTTATTCAAATAATTTTCAAGGAGTAATTTTGAAAATAAATTTAACTCATAATTACACACTTCATTTTAAAATAATTTTCTTATAAATCAATAAATTTCGATTTTTAAATTAACTTTCAATTATAATTTAAACACCTAAACCAATTTGTAAACACCACCTCCAAATAAAATGAAAATAATTTCCACAATAAATTAAAAATTCATAAATTCATTTTAAAGTAATTATATTTAAATCTATGGAGAGATAAACTAAATAATTTTCATATAATCAAATATTATTTAAAATCCCTAATTTCTAATTAAAAACTATGTTTTCAATTACAAACAATTTCATCAACTAAAATTTCAAATTCAAGGTTTCAAAAATCCAAAAATAAGAATAATTATCATATTTTTTAATCTCTCTTTATAATTTCCCATTTTATTCCTAAAATTATTTTTTGTAAACTGTCTTAATTATCTATCCGAATTCATCTTTACAAAATTTAAAATGTAATCCTCATATAAATCTTAATAAGGAATTATATAATAAAAATAAAAATAGATGATAATCGATCCAAAACACATAATTAATTATTAAATTAATATAATATTCATGATCCACCTATCTAGTAATTTATTCAATGAAAATTCCCTTATCCACAACCAAAAAATCACAATGAAGGCATAAATCCACAAATACCTATCAAGAATAATGACAATCATCAATACATATCCATATAATTAATGTTATAATATCACTATGGATGAATTGAAAACAAATAATGAGAGAAAACAAGATAAAATGAGTGATATAAAGTATATCTTGGTGATAACATATACTTGTCTTATAATCCAATAATTTAAAAATTGATCAATTTAGGATGAATTGGGAGATAACAAATGAATGTAAATTACGATGAAAATTTTCCTCAGATGTTTGGTGTAATGAAACCATAATTTATGATGAATTTTCTATGTAAAAATATGGGTCTATTACAATAAAAACTAACTAAATGGTAACCTTAAATGTTCTTTTGTACCGTGTAGTGGATGTAAAATTGTATTTAAACTAATAATAGGGATTACAGTCCCTAGGACCATGTTATGACAGAAGAAATATATTTTTCAAAGATTATCAATACTTTTACTTCTTTTATAATTTCTAGGGACTATGCAATGGAACATTTAGCCGAATAAATTTCCCAAACTGTTAAGTAGAACATAGAATCACAAAAATCATAGTCCCTATATTAAAAACTACATTATGAATCCCACGACATAGTCTAAACTTACATGTGAGGTTATCTAGGTATCTATTAATGAAAAAAATAAATAAAACACTGTGAAACCAAATTTTAGACTCAGGAATAAATTCTAGGACCACAAAAAAGGAATATCCAAAACCTAGGTGTTACCATTCTCACTACAATTGATTATTTCATTCTTGAAAATTATTTAGGAACTCTAATAAATGAATATATCTGGACCCTACATCCACTTTTAATCCTCTCTCTCATAGAACCTTTTGGATCATTTAATGCATATATTCCTCCTATACTAATAGAATTCTCCATTCTTAAAGTGTTTCCATGCATGATATAAAACTAAAATTTGTTTCTCAATGATAGAAATGTTGTGTTATCATTTAATATTACAAATTCTCAAATAAAGAAATGATTTTTATTGGATGGATAAATTTTATGAATGAGATACATAAAATTTTATCAACAAATATATAATGCTATGGAAAATAAGATATATAATTTACCCATCCAATCTGTTAATGGTGATAAAACACAGCCATATCATTGCTTCAAATTCCCCTATTTCATGCGTTAATATTTTACCAATGTAGGGGAATTATTAAGTATATTTTTATCCTGTTTTAACCTCAAGGGTCCTTTTTAAATATCCTTATAATACATTTTCTATCTACGAGATGAAATCACTCGATTCTATGTAGAAATCAACCTATAATAATAGACACCATTATGGATTACTATAGAATACATAGTACATCAATATAAAAATAGATTAATAATAAATATTATAATTAATGGAATCCATTAGTGGGTGATCACCTTATCAAGAAATTAATGATTTAACTATACAAGTTTAGAGCATATCCACCATAATCTATATAATATTCTCTATCTTCTAATATATCTATATGAGATATGTCATGATCCAATTCAGATGATACCCATAGAATTCTTTACTCTTATCCATAATCTTTATGTAAACTGAGGATCCCCATAATGGATATCTTCCATAAAGACTATACTTATTTTAGGTGTTTAGACTAATATGATAGTTTATTATATCTATGTATTATATAGTATGAAATTATGGAAACCAAGGGATATTATAAGACATTTGTTTAGGAAATCATGAGGTTTGGTACAAACACCACTTTCTAATCCAATCATACTATATGATTAGATATATTACTAGTATGCTTTAATATTATTATACAATTAATATTAGTACATCTGACTAATCCTTGAATTCAATCAGTAGGATTTAATGATTGAATTTCCTTCCACACTTGATATTATAAATTCATGAAATTAATGGGAGAGTCTGTGGTCAGGGGCTAAAATCATTGTAACTATTTACATTTACTCGTATGTTTTCTAATGCATGATTAAATGAATAAAAACTCATGATGAGTCCTTGAGGGATATATACTAAGGTTTTACCTATTGTGACGATTGAGATATTAATTATCGAGATACTACTAATTATCTTGAGCTATCTTCCTTTTCCATCTAAATATACTATGAGATACTAGAATATCATAGTAATGATGAGGATCCCACCCAAGCATTGGGTGATTCAGTCAATCCATGGAAACACCTAAATGGAATGGTTCTTTCTTCATAGATCTTTATTAAAAACTATTACTAAAGAATATGATCTATGACCATAATCAGCGTATGGTTCATCTTCATCATTTTTTTGTACATGATATTAGTATTTCATAGTATAGTGATTTTGTTAATGAGGATTCTATTATTTTCCACTACCTTGAACAAGTATAGTTTGATCATTAGTAACTCATCAGTGGTATCAAAACTTTACTATGCTTACTGATTCTGAAGATCATTATTTAAAAATGGATAAATCATTATATCACACACACACACATATATATATATATATATCAAATTTGACATCATAAATACAAAAAACTAAATTTGGCTGGGCTTATGATGTAGAATATCATATGGAATGATAGGATTTACGAACTATGTATTGTTTTATGATATATAACACAAGAACCTATTTTTCGGATGGTGTTATAAGATTAAATATATCATAAGAAAAACATATTTAATTTTTTTTGACATATCATTGCATATGATATGGAAAATTATATCTTTGATGGAACCAAAGTGAACCCCAAAAATACAACTGCTTATCAAATTGATGATATTTATGTATACATAGATGCAAATTTATAATACAATATTTTCTAGAATAGAACATATATTTCCATCCATATGAATTGATATTATTTTTTATATTAATAATGGATTATAACTTATAGATATCATAAAATGAAATATTGTATGAAAATTTAGTTTAACTAAATATTAATTTAGAACTGAATTTTATTATTTTTAAAATGTTCACAAATTATATGGAATATTTATTTTAGAATATATATTTATGTTATAAATTTATATTTATATTAATTAATTATTATGTTTTTATAATTTATTATTAATTCTTTTTTGAAACATTTAATAAAATAACATATTTGATATTAAAGGTGAAAAATAAATAACTTTTCAATATATATTGTATGATTTATAATCAATAAAAAATATTTTTATATGGAAATTATAAAGTAAATTTGTGAGGGGATTATAAATTATAATAAATGGTTAAATAAAAAGAAGTTTTTATTTAAAATTATGAATTTTTCATACTTCTTTAATTTAAAACATTAAAAATTAAGGTGTTGTTTTACATCTTTTTTAAACCATATAAAAAATTAATAATTTATATAATCATGGATTATTTAATAAATATGTGATATTTTGGATGTTTACATAATATATATAAAAGGATAAGCATAGTTAACCAACATCTTGGACATGATCCATAATAAAATAATTTCTCTTTGAAGGACCAATAGATCCTGAAATCCTTCAAGGGGGTGAAAATTTGTGTGATAGTTTTTAAAAAATTATATATTCTTTAAATATCATCTCGAAATATTGAGAAATATATATATGTTGAGATTTATTAATCCGTTTATATATTCCCAATACACACCACCATGAAAAGAATGTTAAATTTATAGGATATTGTAACACCTTATTTTTTATAAGGTTTCCCCCAATGTGGGTGACTAGAAACTTGCTATTTTCGGTGTCTAATATGTGACATAGATTTTTCTATTTATGTATATCAGTGATCAAAATGCATGACAAGGTATCATACATTAATCAACACCTATATAATGATGAAAGTTATCATCATTATACTTTGCGAAGGTATCACCAATAACATAATTACATCTCAAGAAATCTCATCATTATCTCGACTGGTATGGATGTAAATTCTTTCAGGATCCCTTAGGTCTTCCATGGTCCTACTTTAATTCCTTTTAAATATGATCATCAACATGATTTAATATGTCCCTAAATAAATAGTAAAATAATTTTACTCAACAATAGGTCTCCAACCAGTAGTTAATGTATATAAATAGTCATGTGGATGTTTTCCACTCTAGAACAAATAACTTTTTTCAAGATCGTCAATTTCTAAAACTTATGTAGTATCGAGGTTGTAGATATTTCACACTTATATAACCTTTATATCTATAATATATGGGAATCAATTCTAGAAGTCATATGTCGGGTATACTAATTCAATAATTTTAGGGAAGGAATATATTTTGGCTACTAATATTTTTTTCTCTACTATAACATATATGTCAAGAATTATCTACTGTGACATATTCAAGAAGATCTAATTTTGGTAACCTCAAATTTCATAACATTTATGTTTGAGAAACTCAAATTATGTTTGTGCACAAACATATTTTCTTTTAAATGTATTCATACAATCATCATATAAATTCTAAAAAAGTTATCTAATAATATGATTTTTCAATATTTATATCTATAATTGATCTTTCAACTAGTCCTTTGTGATTTTGTGAAATATTCAAATTCTTGTATTTATAAATAACTAATTATTTCCCAACATTAATTCTACATCATATTCGTTGGACAAGATTTAAAAAAAACTGAAAGAGAGTCCTTCCTTTACACTGAATTAAATATTGAACTTTCACAATCCTGATTATAGACTTCACAAATTATGGAATTTTTATCTTCTTAAAATTAAGTATTTCCCAACAAACATTCGTTATAACTTTGAAATTTTATCTTCTTGATCCTACCTATTGACCAACTCATTATCATTATTCCCAAACTATAGATTTTCCTGTATTATAATTTCAAATGAACATATAATATTCTGAATCTGGGATACTTTTGATAAATAAAAAAACTCCTTCAAAATTTAGACAAGTAAAATATTCTCCAAACTCAATGAAACTATTAATAGTACATAAACCGAAGTAATCAGCAATTTTTTACTTCCATTCTTTCTTTTTTACATTTTCTTTGAGAATATCATCGCCCACCTTCATAATTTCCACTTCATGTTCCACAATTATTTTCTATTCATTTTTCTCTAAGATAATCATTATAACCTATTAATTTAGATTTTGATTTCACATTCTAGAATATTCTTCCTTTATCTTGTGACTTTTAATAATATACTAAAAAATTTAGATGCTCATCCATAAGTTAAATTTATAGCCTATATTTCGAACACCTAATGATTTTAAATAAAAAAAACTAACATGATTTTTGTTATGTTAAAAGATTAGTATAAAATCATCGTAATTAACATACTAATATACCTTCTAGAAAATATATATAAATATTTCATTTTCTAAACTAGTATTCATTAAATAAGAAATATTGTTTTGCATTTATCACTTGTATGGGTTGAGTAAATATTATGTATCATTTTTGATAACCTTTATGTTTCCCATAGTGGCTTTCCTTTATTTTATTATAATATGAGATTCAATAAATATTCTATAAACTTATATTATGAATCAGTAAAGGATTTTTATTCTGTTGGATTCTCCATTAAATTATATATATATCATTTGTTTGAAACTTATCATAACATTCTTTACTTAACAAGTAACATCGAAAAGATAAATTCTTGTTATGGAAGTTGGATAACATCTGAATTGAAAATTAAGATATTTTATCAACATATAAGTATGATATATATATATCTAGAGTTCCAAAACCTCTAAAAAAATCATCCATTATATTTCTATTTTCATCTTCCACATATTTAACTTTGATAATTACTTTTCCTACAACTTAACAATTTTAAAACCATGTATGAGCATTTAGTATACAGTTTTCTCTTCATTAATCATCACTTATCTTTGATTCTATTTAATTCCATATCACCAATAATCAATTAATCCAGCTTCCCCCAAGGTATCAATATTCAAATGATAATATCAATAATAACATTACAATTGGAACTACACTCTCCACCAGTAGCATTATTTTCCAAAATTATTTATGGACATTAATTTTATCTATGGAGTGAATTTAGAGATATATTATCATATATTCACTAATAACATTTAATAGTATTGACATTAAAAATAATATATTCTTAAGAACTTATATTCTGAATGAATGAATAGAAAATAATCCAACCTTGTTATATTTAACAAAGTGATACATCCATTCCATGAATATTTTGTTATTCTATTAATCACATGGATGATATTATTTTGAAATACATCTTTACCTTTAGAACATATTGAATTTAAATCTCATTGAAATTTCATCACATTAAAAAAAATACAAAAATCTTGATCACTATAAAATTTTCTTATTTAATCCCCCAATTTTTTTGTTAATAATGTCCATTTAATTTCTAAATTCAATACTAATCATATTTTTTTCTATTAGGTTCTATGTTTCTCATCCCCTTATTGAAAATAAATACAATTTTTTATGAGTAAGGTGTAACATATTATTCACCTCATGATTTCTTAAATCTCATATTCCCCCCTTTAATAAAACATAATTAACATTAGAGAATGGATGAATGAAATTTATGGTAATAAATTAGACCTAAATTAATCAACTCTATGTCAAATTATGATAGCTCCATGTATAAAGTGAGATAAATTATAAGATATATAATTTTTTAAAAAAAATCATATGTTTTACAAACTAAGAAATCACACTACAAAGTCTATTTAAGTATATTTTTATGTAATTTATTACCATTACTCAACTCGATAAACAAGTAAAAAATATTCAACTATAAGAAATATTACACCCCCATTATACTATCTTCAAGATTTTTATGCACTCTCACTTAATGATCGGATTTAATATACCCAGGAATAATAAGATAAAAGTGGATTTAATACCTCAATACCCTCAAGAATTATTATTATTTTAATATTTTTAAAAATATTATCTAGTACTTTTCTAATTTTCTCATGGTATAGACTCTAATACACTTTATCAGGGATAGTCTTGTTCAGAGTAATCTATAATAATATCTTTTATATAATAAATAATGTATTGTGTGGTGGGAAGAATATTCAAGTTAATGAACTTCATGATGTATATCTTTTTTATTTGTCAAATGTTTGTGGATTTAATTAATTTCTCCACACATATTCATCACATGGAATTCCATATATATATATAAGAATAAAAAATTATGAATATGGTGAAATATATATTATTTAATTATTATGTGTAACAATTATATACTCTATATCTCAAACTTGAAAATATTTTCATATCATCTCTAGTTAAAGCTGAACACTTAATACTAGAACTCAATTTGACATTCCAAATGTGAGTATACCAAGAAAGTAAGGGATTTTTTCTCATTTAATTTTTTTAAAGGAATTATATTTTCATATCAACTATATATCCAAATTCATTATTCTATAACTGATCAATTTTCCTAGATTTTTTCAGTCCTGTTGTCCATATAATTATGGATTTATTAGAAAGTGAGAAACCCTTCTTCATAGTATTATTCTTGGTACATGAAGTAACTAGAATATTTTTTTATTTCTCAATATATGATTATATCTTAGTACCCATGTAATCATTTAATTAATATATTTTCTATATTGTGTGTAGCTTCCCCACAACATATTATTAGAATTTGGGTTACCATTTTTATGAAATCTCACAATTTATTCATCATCATTGTCTTTCACCAAACCAATCCTTATAAAAATTTATTGGATTCATTTATTTCTTTTTTATATATTTATTTCATTAGTTTTGATATCCATGTCTTATTTATAAAGATCCATGAGGTGGTGGTTTCTCCCACAATAGAATAATATCCACTTTTTTGTAGAACCTATTTCAAAATTCATCTTGGGTGAGTTATTATTTAAACATTTCCTTGCTTTCATACACACTCAGAATAAATCATCAACATTTATTTTTTTATCCTCTTCTGTAGTCTTTTATTTTTATCAGTATATGAATTATGCTTTGTCGGTTTATACAATCATTTATCTTCATAATTATCACCCTAATTGAAATATCCATATATATATTCTATGTTTATAAATATTTTGAGAGTGACTATATTTATTCAATTATTTTTTCAGCACAATGAATTAGTTCAAATGATATATTCTAAACATTTTATATACTCCCCCATAATCCAAGTATTCTAATATTTTTAGGAATTGAAAAATTATAACAGAATATAATGGAATTCTATCCAAACCTTCAATATAATAAAAAATAGAGAATATCCCATGCTATTAGTTCTATTATTTAATGTCTCACTATATTTGACACAATTATTTTTTGGATAAAAATAATATTCCTTTTTCATCAGTTAAGGAGATTATTATCTTGTACTTACTTATATACAGACATCATTTACTACTTCATATATTATAACTTTTCTCTACACATATTTTCCCATGTTTTGATATGTAGTTAACACTATACATTGAAATAATATTAGTATATAATGTACTATCTCGGATAAGGGTTATGTTATTTTATGATCTTGAAAAGGATATATTCTAAGATGACTTTATTTTATTTCATTTGATATTAATAGTCTTCTTACATGAAATAATATTATAGGAACCTTTCATGGAACCATATCTTAATTCAACTATTTAGAATGATTTATATTGTTTCCCTTCTATATTTATCCATATTACTTCTAGATAATGATATTTTATTTTGAGTGTATTTTTCTTTTAGCCATATTATTTTAATATTTAGTCCCATTTACATCTCATCTTCTTAGTCTGATCTTCAAGAACTTTTATATATTCTATCAAATAATTGAAAAGATTGTTAATCATTTTTTATTTGACCACCAATTTGGAATCCCTAACACTCGTAATACCCTTTGAGTTCATTCTTATAAATAAATCTTTTCATCTTAATAATTTATCATCTCATATTTCTCATAAACGTCATTTTTCAAATATTCTTCAACCAAGGTGATTTATTTATATACAAATAAGTGTTTCGCTATTGATTACATGTCACTGATGAGAGTGTCTTACTTCTATAACATATCAATAAACCTATCCTCTATAATATCAAATTCCATTTTTAGTTGTAATTTCTCATTATTTAGCCCCATGATTTATATAAGCATATATGTAAAACATAACATGTAAACTTATTATTATAATAATTTTCTTTATAGTAGAATTACTCAATTGATTCAATAGACTCATTCTTCCTATAATCTTTAGAAAATAAAATTGATTTTTCTAATTGATTATTATGAATATATATGTATATAAGATAAGAAATGTTTTATGAATGCCTTTATTTAGCGGTGTATATTAGTTCTCCTTTCAAAAAATCCTTATATTATTTTCTTGGGTCTTTAAAAAATTATTTATGCTTTGGATGAAATGTTAAAGGTGGTACTTATAGGGATGGGATCAATATTTTTTATTTGAGGACACTTTTAGTATTATTAAAATCTACTACTCAGATGTGTCTCATGAAAACATCAATGAATGAAAATATATCTAATTACGTGGAAAATAGATTACCTCTAATTCTAATTGATGTTTCAAATGGATATTGTAATTAGTCTTAGAGGGAGGGGGTTCATCAGGGTGACCCTTATTAATAAATTCCATAATCATTAATTATACTCTCTTAATATTCAAACATCCATATCAGTTATGTTTCATGGATATATTTACATATTTTGAACACATACTACAATATAAAATGTAGTAAATAAACAAGAGATAGCAGCATGTTTCATTTTTATTGGGTTTTTTAAATGCATGTTATTATATCATTATTTTGTTAGGGTCTAGCCCAGGACAAAGATTTTACCACTATTACATGTATGTGACTACAATGGGTGTGAAGGTATCATCCAAAACTAAGGACATACATCATGTGGGAATGTATCACATTTATCCCTTAAAAATGTATCCCAATTATCCCAAATCTATCTCTAAATATCATTTTAGTATCCCAAATGATATGGATATATCTATACTGGACAAATATAGTCTTCCATGATCAAATTTTCATCCCTTAGGATCATGATCTTTAGTATACATTATAATTTCTATAAATCAATTTTACAATCTTCTACATTAATAGTAGGTAATTGAATAATAATTAATGTCCAAATATTGTATCATGAAAGTATTACACTGTTTATAAACTAAAACTTCTTCGATATTATCAATGATTAGAACTTGTGCTATTTTAGGATCACAGATCTTTCTCACTTATAGAATATTTGAAACATTACTATATAGGAACACAATTTTTGGATATCTTGCATTTTGTGTCTCAATTATATAATATTTTAAAACTTATGTGTCCATGTTACTCAAATGTCTTATATTCTAGAAAATCAAAATTTTGTATTTTCAACTCTATAATATTATAAATATTATACATTTGATAATCTCAGCATCCAAAATATACTTGTTCTATAAATTCAACTCCATCAAGAATGTAACTATATATTCATATAAATGACTTCACATATTTATCTTCTAAATTCAAATTAAATTACCTTGTAAAGGGATTGAGACCTTTTTATAAGCATTAATTATCCATATTGAATAAATTTACAATTCTAAAAAACATGCCACCTCCCATTTGTATATACCACTAGTGTTCTCCCTACATTTGTTATGCATTGTTTAAATAGGGTGAAATTATACTTATCTTTTGAGAGAGAATCATTATTTTCTCTCTATTTTACATCAAAAGATCCCCATCCCATATCTAGAATTATGATTTTTAAACATCTAAAAATATTTTTATTTCACTTTCCTAAACTTTAATTCTTATTAAATTCAAAATTTTATCTTCTTACTCCACCGTCTAGGCTAACTGTGGAGCATTAATTTGTAGCTCAATTTTTTTAGATTTAGTATTTCATATAAACTTCCAATATTCTAACTTTTAGATAATTATGTTGTACTCTTGTAATCCATTATTATTCAAATAATTTAATAAAACATGAAACACATTAACACATTGAATACAAATTAACTAATATAGTCAACATTTTTAATAGATCATATTTTTAGATATATTCTTCTTCTTATTTAGTATATTCATCCCCAACCGTTGTAATTTCCTCTTCGGTATTTGGACTTTATTTATTTATATAATAATCAATGGGGATCATTAACATCCATTCCATATGCTTCTAGTTTAACATTTGGGATTCTTCTTCAATCATATAGTTACTTCTAGTTATAGACTCACCACTACTAGATACTACAACCTTAGTCTCACTAACACTCCACCTTATTAACTCATTATGAATCACATTACTCAAACTACCATTATTTTGGTTACATTAGAATAACTATGTAACAGTTAATTATTTAACAAGTAGATTTATATTATAGAAAATATTTTAATATATATCATTTATTTATGACTTGTAATTCTAACATAAGAAATGTAATTTAATATTTATCACTCATGTGAGATTAATAACTATTTTGTATTAACTATTTTAACAAAAAAATATCACATAAGGTTTTTTCCATTTTTATATTACAGTATAACCCTCATAAAATATATTTTTTATACAATTAACTTATCTTACATATAAACATAATATCATTCTTTTACTAATTTTACCATACACATTATCAAAAATCTTATGTATGAAATTTAAATAAAAATGCATAGCATCATAAGTAACATCTACAAAATATATTATTATTTAAGTGAATAGGTAACGTTTAAATAAATAATTAAGTTATCTTATCCACATCAATGAATTTATTCATGATCCCAGTATCTAAAATTATTGGGGACCCATTTTTTCAGTTTCTTTAGGTTGACTTTCAAACATTTAACTTATATAATTCGATTTCCTCCATCATAACTACTTTAAAATCATCTGTGATCATTTAGTAAGAAATTATATATTCTGTCATAAAAACTTATCATTGGTTATCAATATATATTCATGTTATTATCAAGATCTCCATCATCAACCTACTGTAACATTAATTCCAAAATGTTGGTAAACACAATGTCTTCATATAGTGTCACCCATCAAAAGTAAATATATAAATTAATTGTATCAATATAGATAACATCCAAAACATCTATCATTCATTTAGATTTAATTTTATCTATATTTTTAACAACAAAAATAAAAAATTCTGGTCCACTTATATTATGAATCATTAATTATATATTCATATCAACTTATTATATTTACCAATTTTGTCATCCATCCCATATATATTTATTGATGGAAATAATCAAAAGGATGTCAATTTTTTTGAATCAATATTTTCCTTTAGAACATATTGAATATAATTCTCATTAAATTTTATTCATATTAACAAAAAGTTGAACACTTTTACTCACAATCCATTCAGTTCATTAATTTTTATACAGGGGGAAAACATTTTTTATAGGGAAACACCAAAATAAGTAACTAACTAATGAATTTTTTCAACACTTAAATCAATATGCTCATAATAATCTAGGAATAAATCTCTAATGGGTTCGATGGAATTAGTAATGAGAGAACAAAATGAAATTTTGTTTTAACATAAATAATTAATGTGAATAAGGGGGATAATGAATTAGAGAGTCTAAATGTTTCCGTTAAATCATAACTTTGATATATAATTATTTCCAAAATAACTTCTGGAAATGTTCTAATAGTGCGAATATGTTTAATAATAGTTTACCATATTTTATAAAATATTTGATAATATTGTAATTGGGCATGTGAAGTTAAAGTTCATATGTTGTCCTGACAATGTAATAAAGTAAAATATTAACAAAAAATGAATATTGGATTTTTATAATAGTTATCAATTTTCATTGAAACCAAATGTGAATGGCCTAACAAAGGTAAATGTTTCTATACGATGGAATTTTTTTGGGTAACCAAAATGGATTTTTGAATATATAAATAAATTCCATGATAGATATCAGTGTTATTTAAATGTATTTTTAAATTTTAAATGCTATATGGATGAAAATGTATATTAAAAAAACTAAATGTTAAAGTTTTCAAATTATATATAATAACTGATATATCTTTTATTTATTGTTACTAGATTATAAAATGGGATTTTCATTATAAATTTGAATGAAAAGGAATTTATCAAAAACATAAGGACATAATGAAAGGATGTATATAGTTATCTCATCTATCTTATATGATAACAGATGTTGTTTAATAAATAATGAGTTTATAATAAATAAAATGAGGCAATGGATCTAATAAATAATTATTTTCATTCTTTAGATTATATAATATAATTTATAATAAGATAATGATAATATTGTTTAGTCGAGGATAAAAGATTTTATTAGAGAATTATGATCCCAAGAATGGACTCTATTTTTTTCATTAAGGAATACTATCATTTTGATAAAATTTTCAATATATTATTAATTATATGAGATGAAAGGATGAATATAAATCCCATTTTATTTAGTTTATATAACCTTAGATGAATTTTTTAAATGAAACATAATCTATATGAAGTTATTATTGGAAATTTTTATTGCAACAACAGTATATGTGATGATTGGTAATTTTATATTAAATGTTACATGAAATGTAATAGTGAATGATAAGTGGTAATATGTATGATAGATTTATTTTTATGTTTAGGTATTTGTAAGAAGTGTATATCAATAAACCATGACTCTTGATGTCCAAGATCAGGGAATACCAGAGAGTCTATCATTAGTATATTTGATATAAAATATTTTGATGAATAGATGAATGAAATATTTATGTGATTTATAATATTATGAAAAATGTTTTTTAATGAATTTAGAAGGAAATTAGATTATTTTTTTAGTTATTGTGAATTAATTATGTGTTTAAAAAACTCGGGATAGTAGGTTATGTTTCTTACCTTATCTAATTTTTATGGTTTCCATACATTATAGGGTTTGTATACTATTTGATATTTCATAACTATGAAGATTTATTAGTTTGACAAATTCATAATCTATAAAATAATCATAATAAACGTCATTGGGAGAATGTATAATTGTTCAAAAAAATACAGAGTTCATCAAAATAAATAATTTCACTGGTTTGATATATTCCTAGAGTTCATTCACTATATGGGTATAATGTAAATTTATAGAGTTGTTGAAAATACTTGTTCATAAATTTATTAAATCCAAAAACACCACATTAATGTTCATAGGGTACGAAATAATTTCATAGCGTTCATAGATTTCCATATTTTAAGATTTTTATAGTATAGAGTCTTCATAGGTTTCATTATATGAGATTTTAGTAATGTCATCAACCCCACCCAATACATTTTAAGGTACATGTAGGGTTCAACATTATAATGTTCATAAAATTATATGAGTTTAATAAACTAGGGGAAAAAATTTGGATTTTATCCTTATCTATGAATAAAGGGAATTGAATTTTTATATAAAAATATAAAATAACTCAATAAAATAGGTTATAATGATAATACTAACAAATATTCTTATAAAATAATAAATTCCAAGTTACATCCATTGTGGATTATTATGAGAATTATAGAATTAATATAATGAATAAATATTAATTGGAATATGGTTGGTGAGGTTATTCATGGACTCAAGTGTCATGATTATTTATATGGATTGTTAGTGAAGCTATTAATTAATTAAGTAGACCACAATTTGTGGTTCATTATATGATATGTTTGAAGGATGGGTATGTTTCCAAGAAATAAAGGGATGTTTTTCATTGCTGTGATGCATGCTGCCACATATAAATTGAAAAGTTATAATATAATTAAATAAGTTTGTTTCATTGAAATTAAAAGTATAAAATAATATCAAGTCTTAGGGAGGACATTAATGAAGGCTTGTACTTGAAAATTGAATCAGTAAATTAATGATAAATTCAAACTGATAAATCCATTTTTTTTAAAAAAGTAGATCACATGTTCTCTATTATTGAGGCATTTCTATAATTATTTATGGATATAAATTATTCTCTAAACATTCTAAAATTATAGATATTAAAATACATTAAAATAATATTTGAACTTGAGATAGAGAGATTTGAAAATTATATTATTTAAAGTAAAAAAATTGAGTCGTTTAAATGGATAACCTAATACTAAATAGTAAAGAAGAAGAATTTATTGTATCAATGAAGGAAAAAATAGGAGGGGGAGGCATCCAATGATTTAAAAATATAATATAATGTACTGAATTGTTAATTATAATATTAGTTTTAGAAGTGGTATAAAAGAGTAAATTCTTCCATACTGAGATTGAGAGGTTGAAGACCCACACAATGGATCATAGAAGATCCATTCAACACTAGACAAACCAAAATAAACAATTACCCCACCTTGAGAAGAAAATAAAATGTTTCATTATGATATATATATCATATATGGGATGAAATATAATGATTCCTTCAATTGAATCATATATGGATGGATAGGGAAGTGGATGATACCTACCTTAGGCAATGTGGATGATACATCTCAACCAATTGTGTGACAACTATTTGGAAATTTTAATTGTTTCATATAATAGTGATAATCCATATATCAATGAGATAAAAACATAGAAAAGAATATGATTATTAATTGGAACCAAACCTTTTAAATTCTTATTCTACTATAATTTTTTTTATTCAGTATTTCTTACCAAGGAGAGAGTTGAGTGTGCTTTATTACATATATCTTTCTTAATTAGGAAAAAGATTCTAGCTGTAAGAGGGGATTAGAAGTGAAATAATTTCAACCATAGAAAAATGTGGGTACACTAATTCACCCACCTCCCAATATTTCTACATGATATACTAGGAATATCAGAAGGTACCAAATATAATCCACTTTTTCCAATAACTATTTCTATTTAATTTTTTTATTTTCTTCATATCATATATGATGTTTATATTTCATGAAATTATATAAGTTGAAGAAAGATAGAAATAAGAAGTTTCTTATATTAATGAGTGGATAACATTTTAAACTAAAATCATAAGTAATAGAAGGAAATTAGAGTAATATAAGTAGAAATATATTCCAATGTATATGAATAATCATCCAATACATTATGACAATTACAGTGGATACTGTTTATCTATCAAATATATGGAAAGTAATCCTTTTGAATAAATTAGCTTAAATTTTGTAGAGTTTGAGGATTATGAATCCATACAGATAGTAAAAACCACTATTCTATAGTTGGTAAATGTATAAATAATGTTCAAGTGGTCACTTAAATATTTTGGTTTATCAAGGTAATTCTGGATATAAATACATATCTATAATATTAGACTAATGAAATGGATAATTATTTTCAATGAAATTTCAAAAATGTTTAAATCTCACACAATATGTCGGTTATAGAGAATAATGTTTTCACATAGAATAAAAATATTCCTCTCATTGATGAATTTTCACACAGTAGAGTTTTTGATAATTTTTTTAATAAAATATTCTATTGAATAAGTGATCAATGTAATGAAAATAATGTGAAAAACATCCTTAAATTTTAATGATTCATATTTGATACTAGATAAAAATTTTAAAAGATATTAAATATAATTTCATGAAGAGAACAATTCATAAAGATTTGATTATGAATCTAACGATAAATTGGGGTGAAATATCAAGATAAATTGTGGATGATAAAGGATCCTTTAGCTAATATTTCTTTTACTAGAGGTCAAATTAATGAATTTAAAATTAACATAAACTAGGGCTTCAAATTTTTATGTACAAATTAGTAATGTTGTAAAACATTCTATTGAGAGTCATAGATCTAATGATACATATATATATATATATGGTAATAAGTAATTGAAATAATCTCCCGATCAACCTAAAAAAATATTTTACATATAGATAACCCAAACTCGTGATAAATAAATTTATAATAATGTAGTTTTTAAAACTAATAAAAGTTATAAATATTAATATAGAAACTTTTGGCTGAAAATATACCCTTAAATCAACATTCATATTAAAAGAGGATCTTAATATATTCAAGAAAAGAATCTTTCTAAGAAGAACCCAAAACGTTTCTCTTTCTACCCAAAATAACATGGTGTATCCCATAGATAGATTGAATCTCTGTTTAAATATTGAAATTTTATAGGCACTTTTTTTGTTACAAGAGATTATATTATAGGGACATTGAGTGTACGCACAATATGACAATATTTTTTGTCTACAAGAATTTGAGTGAAATAGATAACATATATAAAGAAACTCAAATAACTTGTGTTAAATAGTGTTTATATAAAAGAAAGTATTTATTAACTAAAAATAGATTTAAATGTCATGATAATTACTATTAATAATTCTATAAAAGTTTTCATCATTGGATATAGAACTGGTTTGTGACACCCATTCACAAATCAAGTTAATATGCCAATAAGAAACCCTAATAGAAAAAATAGTTCATCAAGAAAATAAATGATGCTTCCTTGACTGAAAATAACATGAAAAAATTCTAATAAATGCACTCCACAAAAATATATGAATAATTATAAAAAAATTATTAATAAATTGAGATGATTCAACTATGGTAAAAAGGGAAACAAAATAGACCATTTTATATATTCCACGATAATTAAGATGAAATAAACAAATAATAATTCAATTAGAGAAATAATACATGAGAGAAACATGAGGATTGGTTGTATTGAAGACATCCAAGAAAATGAGGTGAATAAGTTACTCATGAAATGTGAAACCAAGTTATAAACTTCTTAGATAATAGATAAATCCTTAAAAAGTGTATATACAAATGTTAAAAATTCATACTCACATGAAAGAGAAATCAATTTTCCTGAGAAGATATACAGAAAATGATGGCCCATGAGTTATTGAATACCTTTTTGGAACTTTCATGAATGTTTTACATGCTGCAATAGACAATGTACCCACCCATGACAAAATATTAAAGAATATTAAACAAAAAGTAAAAGTATCATTGGTTAGAAGTACTCAATTAGAAAAAGGTGAATATACCTAATTCATAAAAAATAAAATATAATGACAAGAAGATTTTCATGATGACCAAGTAAAATCTTAATTTGAAAATAAAGAGTGGGGAAACATTAAAATTTCTCATTAAAATAGATCTATAAATAATAAATGTTATGAGTTTCTATATGAGTCTCAAACCTTATATTTTTGTTAAGAAAAATATTTAATAACTCAAATTATTCACTTGTATTTGTTTCAATGTTCTTATAAAAAAGAATTTAAGTAAACTTTGATGTAATATAACTACATTGATGTTGTAATGACTATAATATATAAGGATTTATCTATCTTGGAGATAATTAACATCCCTGATAATGGTTCATGTAAATACCTGGAGGGGAAAGAAAACATAAAATTTATTTTTCAAATCATAATTATGTAATGAATATAGAAACTATAGATATCCCATTTAGATTGAATTTGAGGTTTTCAATTTAATATTATTCAGCCTATATTTATTCATTTAAATTTATTTTTATGTAGGATGTTATTTTATGAGTAATACAGTATAAGTAGGTAGTAATATTTCTTGAACATTGACTATTCTAATGAATTTATTAATCATGCATGTATAATTTTATTAGTTGTTAAATCTGTCTGTGCATCCCTTAAAATGAGAAAAATAAATTGATTTCAAATGATGAGTACATTTACAATAAAATATTGATATATGTGTTTATTCATTATTTTTTTATAGACTAGTTCATCCCTTGTACACTTACATTTGAATGGATGATTGCTCATTTATATAAAACATTTAATTACATCCTTCTATAAAAATATTGGAACATGATATGATTCAGAACAAAAGTGGGTGAAGAAGTTATTTATGAACTCAATTAAATGTTTTTAAAGATAATAAGTCATTCCTTTATAGGTTGTTTTCATATATTTTTTGTAATGGGGATAAGAAAAAGGAACACATATTGACATAAATATTTATGGGTAGTGACCACAAAAAAGTGATATAATGATGACCCTAATAATTGAATTTATTTTTCTTAAATAAGGAATTCATTCATTATCAAAATGTTATCAGTATTTATTGAATGATCTTATGATAATGGATGAAGTTTCATCTAATATTAGTTAATGAAAAGGAAGGTTTATTATTATTTCATGAAGAAAGAATATTATGAAGAAATTTATTATAGGAACATATGTATCGAAATCGAACTACATTTTTTGATTTTAAATCTCATCTTCAAGGTCGAAAGGAAAAAACATGGGATTGAGAAGTGGTGTTATCTATAATATTTTTTTTGTGAGGCTTCAGTAGTCATAAAAATGTGATATTGAATAAGCAAGATTCAAGAATGAAAATTTTCTTGAATAATAGAGAGTATATCCAAAGTATATTGTATGTAAAAGATAATGATAAATAGATAAAGAAAATATCTATATAATGTATTGAATCATTTGGAATGTTTTTGAGGTGATAAATAAGGATATGATTGAATTTATTATATTTTTTAGTGATGTGTAATTAATTCAATGTTTAAGGAAATCATATTTTTTTGGCTATGTTATAAATCCCACAAACCTCATAGGGTTATATAATTCATGTTTTTTTATACCGTCATATAGTACAATACTAAAAAGAATTATGATTTGTGGAAATTAATGAACTATATACTCAACGTTTAATTGTTTATTGATGCTATATAGGGTATTTTGGAGATAATGTGGAGTTTTTCATAGTAATAAAATCCCAGAGTTAACATCCAAATAGAGATGAATCTCCACAGGGAATTATTAAATTTTGTGAGTTGATATGTGGTAGTGTTCATGAATTCAGTAATTTTATAAATAGTACATTGATGTTTATAAGGTATAAAATAATGTTTTTAGAATTCATATATTTGGAATAGCTGAACCTGTTAGATCATAGTGATTTTATAGGGTTTCCAATCTATGATTTTGTTAATTTTATGTACCTTAAACTAGAAATTATCAGGTACATGAATATTTAGTACAATTTAACTTCATTAAATTAAATAAAACCTATGAAATCCCAAAAAGTTCAACCAAATCTAAAAAGAAGACACATAGACATTAGAGAAAAGTTCTAAAAAACTCTAAAAATTTTCAAATGAAGAAAATTAGAATACAAATACAATAGAGATATAAATTCAAATAGACTTTTAGTATGAATTATTAGATGAATTCACAAGTTAATATTCTGAAAAATATCAATCAGATGATTCTTAGTGTTGTTATTTAAGGATAAAAACATCTTTTTTATTCATGTACATCATGATTCAAGCTGAAAAGTGTGTATGAAAACATATAATTACGGATCATACTATGATGATGTATAATTATGGGTAAGATACGCCACCATGAAGGTGAGTTCCACTTTATGGTGATTCATATATACATGCATATGTGGAGAAGGTAAATGAGTATTAAACAACATGATTTATTGTAAATTTAACGAAAAAATTAGTCCCTGGTATTAAGGAGGATTTGAATGATCACATTGATATAAAGTATGAATGGAAAAATGGGGAGTAATTCAAAGTCATAAAGGAAAGTTTATAAATAAAATAGATTGTTTATTGTCAATGATTATTGAGCTTCCAAAATTAAATATTGAAATAAATCATTCATTAAATATTAAGTGAATATAAATTTGATATGAAATTAATAAGAAAACTATTTTTCATTGGAGATGAATTCAACAATTCTATTATTTGAGAGAAACCACCCTCTCAATGAACAAGGGATCTTGGTTCTAAACAATAAATAATAAAACTTGTTAGTATAAAATAAGTAGGATAATAATGATTTGGAGGATTATGATATACCTATATTATCAAAGGAAATCAACTAAAAACTGACAGAGAAGTTTTAGGATGAAGATTAAGGCTGACTTGGTTTCATATCATGATAGAGCTACTGAAGACCAACTTCACGGTTCATGGAAGAAGAATTTAAGACTACAGTAACTAGAATAAATAATTCCAACTTTTTGGGATATGGATAATGATATTTTAATAATCTAAATCAAATGTATGATGTGGCATATATATTGATTCACCTGTTCTATATTGTAAATTATGGGTAATTGGATAATGCCTACCCTAGGAAGTATGATCGATACATTCCTGGTCCATTGTGTTTCAATTTATAGTGATTTAAATTCCTACATATAATATTGATACTAAATTTATTGATGGGATTTAAACATGATGAGGAATATTTTTCCTCATTAAAATGAATCCTTAATAAATCCTTGTGTGTTGTCCTCTTAATAATTCTTCATTTTATACCATGGTGTGGGTTGAGTTCATATAATTAGACCCATCTATGTAAACCAAGTAAGTTGTTCATGTAACCATAGGGGACAACTAAATATAGAATTTGAAACTCATTAAATGTTGTGTGCTACAATTCAACCCTCATCGTTTCAATACATGATCAACTAGGAACTTTAGATAATATAATTTAAATATGGGGGATTCCACCTCGCCTTCCATCATGGTCACAGTTCAAAAATAAAATCTTATTTTAAGTATTTTACTCTTTAATGAAATCAAAAAACATATATGATATGGTATTATATAATGTTAACATGAATTTTCATTTTCAAGTAAATAATCATTATTTCAAAATAAGAATAATTTTTTATATCTAATCATAATATTATTGAAATAATTGAGTTTATAACAGTCTAGTGGGAGTATAGTTTTTCCTTAGATACGTTCAATGATTAATAAAAAATAATATACCTATCAAAATTTTAATCTAATTTCACATAATATACTAAAAGAGTTAAAGGTATGTAAGTAACTAAAAATGTATAAAGTTATAGTTGACTACCATTCTGAAGTGAATATTAGTTTATGTCCAAAATAATTTAGGTTGTGTTGGTAAAAAGTAATATAAAATTTTTTCATTTTAACCAGCTTTATCTAAAGGAAAAAAATCATTTTTAGTGATTTAGGAATCATGATAATTATGATCTTAGAAATAGATCTATTTTTAAAACATAAATTACTAATATAATAACATTTGGTTCTTGTAAGTAAATAAGTTTGAATAATTATTCATTGATATGAACATTATAATTTTGTCTCTAAATTCTCAAAATTATTCAAACAAACATTGTTTATAGATGATAAGCATTAAATAATTTAGTGGGAGTATTTTATCAAGTAGTCCCAATGAAACCTGATAGGAATTATATAAAGATGTAATGAGTTTAGAAACCCCTTAAAAGTGGAGCAACAATAAGTCCAATCATGTTTTCTATCATATACGATATGATTATATAAGTTGTTACATATAGTTCTGAATGTTTTCTAAATATATTTTATTATTTATCAGGTTAAAAAAATTAAAAACCCTACTATATCATTTTTTCACTTCAAAACTTAAATTTTTTAAAAAGCGTGAGGATAATTTAACTACCAAAGTATAAATTTTGGTTTTATCTTACCTAAGTTAATCATATTGTATTATAAGTTCTAAAGAAATGATAATGTTGGAATGAGTTCGATTTCTTATAGAGATACAATTTAAACTCATGATTCAAAATGGAGTGTCGTACATTCAAATCCCAGTAAGTATTCAACATATAGTTGCATAAATTGTGTCCTTGGTATACTAGGGTTGTATGTTTCATATCAGGATTAAATCATACCTAATGATGGAATGGTACATAATATATGAACCATAATAACTTTATACTATTATTATGAATGCTTTGGGGAATACCTAATCAGAGGGTTGTTGTGTATGTTGTTGATCATGCCATTATTTAAGGTTTAACTAAGATAAAATTTGTCCTCTCATAAGATGGGTTTAAAATTTGGTCCCTCAATCAACATTGATTCAATGAATTTACAAACATTAATAGATAATAAATATAATGTTTATGTCTATTGGGCGGGGGAATGAGATGTGATCATTCATAAAACAAATGACATGTGATTCATTGATTGACCTAAACATTTGATCCTCATAAAATTCAAATTATATGATTAAATATAATGTATTGACATACTTAATATCCTATGGTTACTCGATGACCTAGAAAAAGGGATCTTATGAAAATTGATGATAGTATTTGATATTGTAGTTGGACACAAGGTTTGAAAATCGTGTGTTTAATGGAGATCATGCCTAATCAACATGTAGCTTGAATATCACCGATTCATTTTTATAGGATATGATTTTCCTATATTTTATAATTTATGAGTTAATATTTATTTTATACACTCAAAGAAATTTCAAAACTGTTATTTATAGATTATATAAAGAAAGTTATTTATGTATAGTCATACTGTATTACATATGATGCAATAAATGGTGATTTTATTGACAGTCTTCAAAAGTGTTTCAAAATTATCCAAAAATGTGTTTTTAATATTATTTCCCATGTAATTTTATAGGATACAATATAAGGTGAAATGTAACATTAAATATTATTCTAATATGTATGGGGATATTGATAGATATATACCCTAAATCCAATAAAATTTTATGTTTTTGAGATGATATCATATTATACTATATCTACATTTCATATAACATGAGATAGTGGAAGCCAATGAATATGATATGTTATTTCTGTGGGGTATTATTAGGTTTATTATAAGAACAACTTACTAAGCCATCTATACTATAAGATTTTATATATTTTTAGGAATTATAAATATTGTATAATTTTTATTAAACTCTATGATTGATAATTTTACTATATCATTTAGAGTTAATAATTTAATTATCCTCCACATTGGGAATCATAATTAAAGAAAATAATGGGAGAGTTTGTGGTCAAGGGTTATTAGAATTATTTTTATTTCCATTCACATTGGTGTTTTTTAATGCATGAGAAAATTCTAGGTCACATAGTGAGTATATTAAATAGATATTAAAAAATTTATCACCCATTTTGGTGTCTATCATCATTTCCAAATATCATAAGAATTTTCCATCTATTTCTTCCCTTTTATTCCTTAATAACCATTAGTTACTTGATCTTCATGATCATAAAGAGGATACCAGACAATCATTGGGTGATTCAATAAATATGTTGATACATATAAATGATAATATTCCTTAATCATTTCATTAAAGATCATTAGTAATGAAATATAATTAACGAGTAGGTGCATGGACTAACGTCGATATAATGTACACATTATTTAGTTTTTATACATGAGTTAAATTTTTCCAATCTTGGTGATTTGATGAATAATGTTTATATTATATTATTTTTCCTTGAACATTATTTTTTTCTTTATAAATCCATCACCACCTTTAATACTATATATGTTATAATTCCATGAACTTTTACAATTCCTTCCACATAATTATTCCCAACAGCATAAACTAAAAATGTTTCTCTTATAAGAATGAAATGAACTATCTTTGTAAATTGATCCACTATAACCCAAACACCATCATTCTCCTAAGGGGACCTGGATATAATAATCCTGAATTTAATTGTTATTTTTATTTCATTTCAATGTTTAAACTAGTGTATCATTAAATAACCTTGCAGATAGTAGGTTCTATGACTTTAGATGTTGGAAAACTAGAATATAAGAAAAAAATTCTATGTATTTATTCATTCCTAATCAAGAAAACTAGAATCAAATGCAAACATAACACTTAGTCGCTTCACTAAACTCAAATGGTTAAATACCCCCAACAAACACATCCCAAGGGGAACAAGAACCACCATCAATCCTTAAAAAAAGAATAAAATCCACTAAGATTGACCATTCAAAAGTGGTATCCCCAGTATTTATGTTGTATCTCATCCTTCGATAGTCCTAATCAAATATATAATATACTTTCAATTAATCCACTATAATATAAATTGCATTTAAGTTAGAAATTACCACAATCCACAATGTCTCAATATATTTTTGGTGAAACTGTGCCAAAAAAACTATCAATATACATTTTTCAATGTCACTCTTCAGTACATGATTTTGTGTTTTTGAGATTAAAGAATTCTAAAATTTATTACCTTTCTCTATTTTATACATGATATAGAAACAAATGGTATGTATATATTCCACTCTCATATATTTTTGTCATATTGACAAAATATTGTTGGAAAATATAATTTAGGGTCCCATCAAATGTATACACCAATAATTTCTCACCAAATAGGTAATGCCTCAAAATATTGATACATATCATATCAAATTCGGGTTCCATATGATGCATCTATCTCCAATTCTTCTTTACCTATTTGGTTATATGCTAAAATTGGTAGTTACTTCCTCAAACATATTATTTATTATATATTAACCTTATCCCATATACGAGAATGTAAAATTACTCATTCTAATAAAAATGAATTATCCTTGGATACATTATATGAAAAAATATCATAATAGTTCTATTTAAAAAGATGTAGACTTACCAAAAATCATTGTTTGGGCTGGTAGTATTATTTATCGGAAGCCTGTTACAATTCCATGGTCTACCTGTTTCAATCCTGTTGAGTAAAGTGGTATTGGCATTAGAAATCTATTACTTTTTAATGAGGCCCTTCAAGACAGACTCACCTAAAAACAAATCAATAATAAATCTGAATCCATAGTTTTTCATAAAAATAGGTCCTGGGAAATTCTTAAAAAGGAAATCTACACAATTCAAATTCCTCTATTTGGAATTCCATTAGAAGCTCCTTTTTCAACATCATGCTTAACTCTAGATAGATGGTTAGATCAGAATCTACCATGAGCTTCTAGCTTGACAGCTGGACTAGATCCCCTCTCATTTCAATGTTTCCTCTTAATACCTATCTGGATAGCATCAATTACAATATAAAAGAGGTTATGAAACCAAGTAACATATAGATCCCTTATCTTATCATGTAGGTTGTTGATGATTACTCTTTTTCAAATGATGAATATTTTGTTACTTGGAAAACTGCACATAATGGTATTCTTGATTAATTTTTTTTACAATCATTATTTCACTAACTTTGTTTCTAATTTTTCTTGGATAAAGTTTTTTTATAATCCTTGTATTAAAACCTCAAGACTTAATCTAGTCTGGTTTATTGTTCATAACCATTTTCCAACGGAGGTTTGTCTCTAGATTTTTGGTATCCAGATCTTCTCTAAATTCATCTTTTGTCGTTAATATTTGGAGGACACCAATACTTCATTATTTTAATGTGATACGACCTATGCTCTTTGTAATTTCATTACTAACCTATTAGACTGCCGATGGTTATGCTCTACTTCTATTTTCTCTCAGCTAAAATTGTGTGTGGAGCTTGACACTTCATGAAAGATCAATAACTTCTTCTAATTCGTTGTTGATGACCTCACCTCTATTATGTGGTGTGATTGATATTCCATTATTTTCAATAATTACTCTTTCAATGTTAATACAGGTCGCATGAGGATTGTTATTTCCATTAGGTTTACTGCCACGCTTCATAAATCACATTGCGATAACTTGGTCGGTGACATTATGATCATACGACGGCTTATAGTTGATGGAATCTAGCATCAACCCAAGAACCCTATCAAGGTGTTCTGGAAATACCTACTTCCGAGATGAATTGAAAATAATGTTTATGGTGCTTTTAAAGGAAATCTGGGACCGATGGGTTGTGGAGATATCATTTGGGACTCGCTCGGTCAGTGTCATGGTTGTTTCTATGGAAGCAATGGCATTTCCTCTTCCCTTGAAGCGGAGATGTTGGCTGTGATTCAGGATATTCCATTTGTTATGAAAAAAGGCTGGAACAACATCTGTATTGAAAGTGACTCCACCATCATTGTTCATGAAATATGGAATAGTGTGTCTCACCTTGCTTGGACTCTTACAGTGCGCTAGATGAATTGCTTTAACTCTCTTCTAGAGCTCAAAAACATTTCCACACAAACCTATCAAGAAGCAAACATGGTGGATGATGGTCTTGCTAACATGGGAATCAACTAGGAATTTATGTGGTGTGATGATTTTCCGGTTGATATTTTCCCTTTCTATCAAAAATATTGTAATAAAATACCTCTTTCATACTTTTGTAGTTCCTTTCATAAATTTTAATTAAATTTTTTCTTGGTATTTGACATAGACATTGATTTTTTTAAAAAAATAACTATTAATTTAGTATATATCAAAAAATATATAATATATATATATAAACCATAAAAATTTAATATGCAACTTCAATAAAACATCTAATTATTTTATTGTTCATGTTATCCATCCGACTCAAGGCCAACACCACAATGAAAATTATAGGATACTCCCATTATAGGCTGGCCTACATTAAAATTCTAAAAAATTTCTATATTTAAAATTTAATGTTTCTTAAAGGATCCTAGTCTTGATCAATTCTTGTACACTTTAAAATATATATATACAATCCACACATAGAGGTCTAATGATACAATTGTTCATTATATAATATATGTCACGAATCTATAATCATCTGCTATCCAAAACACAACACTATATTATCTGTGTAATTTCAATACTCAGCAGCATCTATATTTCTACATTTCAAATAATTCTACTATACCATAGACTAATATTCAATACTCACATTCTGTTGATTATTAAATGGAGAACAAAGATGTACCCTACCCACATACACCTAGAAACAAACACCCAACATTAACTCCTAGTAATTTATATTATATCGACACATCACACTTGACATGATAATACTATCCTACAAAAATGTTTTCACCCCCAAAAAATCAGTAATTTAATCCCCTATATGACTACCTTAATCATAACTCACCAATCCCCACCAATCACTATCCATAATAAATTTATCCCATGAATCTATTCTACATCACATGCACTGATCTCAAGAAATTGTGGTGTTTTATTATACCATTACCCAAACCCATCAGCAATATTATATCCAATATGCTAATTATAAATTATAATACCTTGATATTAGTTAATGCAATCATTAGAATGAGAATTCGAAGCTTATTACTACTATAGACTCCAAACTATCATGCGAGGATCCCAATAATCCCATTAATATCAAAAAAATCCAAAAAATCATTTCAACAATAAAAATTCCTTGAAAAGACAACAAAATATTTTATCACATTATTGTATACAAGGAAAATAACTCATCTCATAATTGATCTTTGTGTATATGTTGTCATTTCTCAGTGATATCATAGATAATTTATCTATTATATTTTCAATATTCCAAAATGTTATCTTCTACTTAGCAATAACGAAATCCAATGATATATTAATCAAATATCGTTGATCTATATTGTTCTCTACTCAATTCTAATCCAACTAGTACAACTCAGGACTAGTGACTGCACTATAAATTGAGGTTTCACATGAAACTTTTACATGCTCAAACTATTCTCATGAGTTTCCTTAAATGTGACATGAAAACTAATTCTCATCCATTTCGGGAAAGGGAAAACATGGAGAGATATTCTATTATTGGTCCTCTATGACACCTTTCGAGTTAGTGGTATGTCATTTTTGAGTTTTTATTTACCTATTTAGTCAATTTTGGAGTTCAATGATAATGAGGGGTTGAAATTTTGTATTTAGGGAAAACAAACCACGTTGTATGGTTAGCTTATGGTTTATCTAACCATGTAGAAAACTGGGTGAGTGGGATGTTTGATGATATTTTTCATGTCCTGACCATAATTTGTCAATCCATGAATGTTTTTATAGATTTTTTTGACTCTTGTTTGTTATAAATAATTTCTCCCTAAAAAGTGGAGTATGGTTCTTTTAACTACATAGGAAAGAAATTTGGGTCATCCACATCATTAAATATTGGACCAATTACCAATATTCCATTGACGGATTTATGTCCCCTTTTTCTCATTTATTATCCCCTTTTTTTAATCCATATACCTTAACATTGGATTTTATCCAACTACATTTTTATGGACTCCTCTTAATTTCATGGTTCTCTTCTTTGAGTTAATCCTATTTTTTCTTCATTTGTCCTTTAATCAACATATTATAAATTTTTTATTTTGTTTATGGAAGTATAAGAACCAATAATTCCCATGGATGAATATAATTTTTTTAATTTGGGTGGGGGTTTGGTTTTTTATCAGTGGTTTAGGTGTTTGATTACTTTTTTTGGTAGATTCTATTTATTTTCCTTGAATGTGAGAAGCTTTAGTTTAGTTTTTAGGGAGTTTTCTTTGTTTAAGGGTTTTTTCATGGATAACCAATAATAATATAACATAATTCATATTTCTTTATTTCTATTAAATTTATTTAGTATTATATTTTACACACATTTGAATTGATTCATGGTTTATATTCTAAATTTTATGTTTTCAAGTGCATTTTAAAAGGGAATTTGATTTAATGCACTCTAAGTGTTACATAAAATGGAAAAAATGATATTTTAAGTTAAAATGGTTTCATTAAAATATTTTATTAAGAGTTATTTTAGGGTGTTGACTCTATACTTAGAGTGGGAATGTTTGTTTTTTAATTTGGAATTTAAATGGGATCTTATGATAGGCACTTATTGACTTTTTTTTTTGTGTTTGGAATTGAGTAGAACATGGGACACCTTGTTGTGTGTTAATGAATGAATTGGATAAGTGGAAATTGTCTAAGGGATCTAGTTAGAATTTTTGAGGAAGGTCACGTGAGAATATAATGTTTTTTCCAATGGACCCAGTAAGACATTGAGTGGAAGACTGAGTGAGATTCCAAAAAAGTCAAATAAGGGATTGAGTAAGATCATTGATATTTGTGTCTTGAGAAGACCAAGTGAGATTATTACTTATTATACATTCTTAGTAGAGTAGAAAACAATGTTTTAGAAAATTTCACAATAAGAAATTATGGTTGGGGACCTTGTTTCATATTCCCTGTTCCCATTTGATTTATATGGTTCAATGAAATATGATTGTTCCTTGTTCTATTCAGATAACATGTCTTCTTCCAATTTACACTTACTTTATTATATTCTGATTCTAATTTTTTTAACCTTGTTATGTTTTTTTTGAGTTTGTTGAGTATGATTATGCTGGGTGGATTTATCCTATTATTGAGAGTTGCTTACTCATGTTTTAAACATTGATTTTTTTAAATATGAATGCATTGAAAATTGATTTTTTTTTCCAAATTTCATTGTTAAAAAAGTAGAACACGGTTTTTAAAATGAGTTTCATATAGTATATATTTTCATGGACACAAAACTTATATAGATTCATTCTGGTATAATACTAGGGTATATTCCTCACACTTGTCATATGCCTTTGGGAATACAGAAATGTTTTATTGGTTATAGGAAAGGGTAAGGGAACCATGAATTTATATGTCTCTTCTTGATTACACCTTCTAGGTTCATGTGATAGAGAAGACATTGTATCATTGGATTTACGTCATGATGGAGTTGATATCAAGGGGTTTTATAGTTTGGATTTCACATACATCAAAATGGTTGTCGATCCCTATTTTGAGTTAGGATCTTTTCACTATGGATATCATGTGTATGTCTTGTTTTGGAATTTATATATATGGTGATGTGATGGAATTTATATAACAATCAATTATCCATTGTTATGTTGACTCTATTATATATTTATATTTATTGATCATTTTTATCATGTTTTGGTGGATATCTAATCCATAGAGAGGTAATTCCTATTTTCAATGGGTGACACTAATCCCCAATAGTTTTTTGTGATTCCATTGGGCTAGTCACTTTCCCAAGGAAATTGATAACACACATCAGTCTTTGTGGCCTACTGGCTCTGGTGATGGGTCTGGATGATATGGGTTGGTAAAAAATGGTATCCAAGATCGTTTATTTTAGGGTGAGTGGTAGACTAATGATATGAACATTAATGATCATGTGGTATGAGAAAGGGAATACATGGATTTCTATTATTTGTTTCAAACCATGAGTTATCATGGGTTCTCCTATATTGTGTTTAATCCTTGAGCTAAGAAATTTATTGTTTTGAAATAATTTGTAATATTTTCCATATTTATTAATACTTATATGGTAGAAATGTGGGTTATATTGGGTTTTAGTGTGAATTTAGAAGGAAATTATGAGGTATGTGGTTTAGGATAATGTTTATTATTTATTGTATGAAAATCATACCTCTTTTATTGTTATCTTCCCTTGGAACTTACACAGTTGGCATAATGTTTTCTTAAACATGTCACTAGACCATGAACAGTAGAAAATTGTTCAAAATAATAATATTTTTACCCCATTCTAATTATATTTTTTATGCTAGTTCTTTTTGTTTTATGTTTATTATGGGAATCTATTATGGATTATTTAATATTAATTGAGATTCAAGTAAGTATTGATTGATATTGTGTGTTGTTTATTATAAAAAATTCACCATATAAGGACCTTATCTAAGAATTGTGAGGAGTTATATAGAATTTCATAAACGTTAATCCTCTAGTTGATCCCAATTGGATAGATTCAGTGATCTGTTGGATCTTACTCTTATTCTAGCAAGGTTGTTGAGAATAGTAACACACTATGGAATGCACGTAAGAGTTTACTAAAGAAACTCAATCATTCATCCATTATGATATCTAAAACAAAGATTTTAAGTAGTTTTAGGAATAAATTAAATTATCATTCCATTATTGAAGAACCTTGAGACCTCTAAGGTTATATTCAACATATATATTCTTAGAGGATAATGTTGAAAATGTGGGAATCCATGGTGCTATAAAAGTATCTAGAGGACCTCATATGGACTACTGGTAAAATAGATTTTAATATATAGTTTTATGTATATATTTTAATGGTGGTAAAGGCTCATGAGTTTGTGATTATGGAGAACGGATAATGTTTCTTGATTTAGCATGCTTCTAGGTTTTCCGATTTTGTTAATGCTTCCCTTGATCACTTTTCATAGGATTACCTTAATGCTAAAAAGTTTTAAATGGTTTTTAAGGATGATATATGGTTGATGTTTATCTTTATTTTCTTTCCAAACTATGAAGAGATTGTTAATAAATCATTAATGGGATATGTGTTCATGCAATTGAAATTTAGTTTTTGTGTAGTTTCTTAAGGGGATAGAATTCGATGTTTTTCCTATAGATAACAGAGGATGTAAGATAATCCACAATGGGGTAGTGGAAGGGTTACTCAATAGTCAACAATATTAGTTCTAGTGGTTTTATAGGGAATAATTTGGTGATTTATTATTAGTATGGGAATTCAATCCATACATGGAACAGTATTCCAAAGGATTGAAGAATTTTCCACCAGTGTCAGTTTCTATGAAATATTCAACACTTCTATAAGACTACCCCATAAGAGAGTGGAGTCATTTATTTATTCTAGATGATTCGGAAGCAGGATTTGGGGGATTATAAGGTTGATATATATCTATAACAAATTAATGATTATTATCACCAATAAAATTAGTCTTAGTGAGAGCCTGATTGGGGATATATTTATAAATTAGACTTGTAACCTAATGACACTATGTCCCTGATGAAAATTGTTATAGGTACAATGCTTATTTTCTTATCCATGGAATCTAATTTATTTAATATAGGTTATTACCATTCAATCATTTTATTAAAAAAATTTGATTGCTAGAGTATATGATAAGCACTCTAAACGTTTTTGATGGATTCTCTAACTACATTGGGTAAAATGAAGGATCTTGGTATTATGTGCCTTGAGTATCATGTCTTAGTCACTAATATTGATGTCATTTGGAATTTCTTTTTTTTGGACCGAGTAATTTTTGGCCTCATCATCAGTCTATATTGGTTGATTCAATTTAATGTGTAGATTAATTAATATCACCATAGTTCCCATTTTCAATCTGTTAATGGGATCAATCACATATTCTATGGTGTGTGGCATCAATTATTAGGGAGGTTGGGGATGATTTTTTTAGATATGATATTTTTCCCACTATATAATTATAAGTTGAAATTTTATTCAATATGGTATAGTTCAATTATTTATCTTTTATTAATAGTAGACTGGTAACCCAATATTTTTGTGGAGGATTTTTCTAATGTTCCACTCTGGTGAGAGGTTGAGTTCTCCGTCGATAATCTCCCCAAGATGATTCCCATTTCATTACCAACATCATGGATATATTTGAAAAAATTTATAGTGTTGAAGTACCAATTGGATGACCTTGAAAGTAGTAAATTTATAATAACAAGCATGTCATAGTGGACACCACTAGTTCAATTTGAAGTGATGGGGATCAATGTCTCTGGTTTTACATAGATTTATGTAATCATAATCAAGTGACCCTAAATAATTTAAATATATATCCTAAAATTGATAATGAAAATTTTGATCTGCTAAGAGGATCTCATTGGTTTTCTAATATCTACTTGAAAATACAATAAATGAATACTAGAAATATAGATCTACTGAAAGATAATTTAACTCTTGATTTAATGTTATGTTCCAATCAATAGTAAGGTTAATAAAATTGTATTTTCAATAATAACACTTTTATTTTCTAGTGGATATAACAATTGGTATTGATCATTTATCACCAATAAATGTTATACCAATAGATAAATCTTTTTATTTTTCTTACTAATTCTTAAATTACTTTTACCAACACATGAAATTTGTTTCTCTAAAAACTATTCTGAAAAAATATTTTGACGTCAATAAAAATTGTTACAATAAATTATATAATAAATAAATTTTTTTATCGATTAATTATTAATATAACCTATATATATACATATCATTAAAGTCATTATTATTTATATTGGATTTTATTATAAATATCTTCTTAATTGATTTTAATTTTAATTTTTCTCTAAATATAAAATTTCATTCTATTTTATTAGAATTGTTTATTTAATAACAATTTGAAATATTTTTTATAAAAAATAACACTGATAATAATATAATTCTATCCTACACCCCATCATTACTATTTTCTCCCTCCTATTTTTGGCCAAACCTTCCATCTCCCCACCTCATGTCCCACTGCCCCACTGCCCCACCGCCCCTCCCTTCCTTGCTCTAACATTTATCCCATCATCCCACCTCACATCCTTCTACCCATTTATCTACTTGCATCCCACTACCCCATAAGTATTATATTACCACATATTCATCCCATGAATCTGGATGTAGTTCCCCACCATCACTTCCTCTATGTACCCTACTAGTAATTTCATAACCAGTACCTCACAGCTACCATCCCTAAGTGAAACTTCCCCATTACACTGTTGACTAGTGGACAATTTCACCACCAGCTTCTTTATTATTTCTCTATCAACAAAAGAAAACGTTACACAGTATTATTTAAATTTGTATTACTTATTTATATGATCACATTTTTCTTCAAATAGTAATTATGATATGGTTATAATTATGATTATATTTATTAAATATTCATCAAATGATATAATCCATTATGACATTAGAAACAAATGATTTTAATTTTTCACTACCCATCAATCAGGTTGATTGATAATTAGTAAAGATATGATTATATATGGTGTAATCACTCCTAATAATCATAAAAATAGTACATTGTTGTTTTGCATGGTAGTTTTAACTATAAACTTCCATCTTTGGATTATATTTTGTTGGTCTATTCTATATTTTTACTGAATCATTTTGGATTCCCATATACTTATTTATAATATGTTATATTTTTCTTAATACAGTTGACAAGTTGAGGTATATGTTTTATGGGGAAATGTGAATTTATTTATATTAAGATATTTCCTTCTAATAATGTTTATATTAAAAAAAGTAGTCTATTTTTTTTATTTTTTATCGAAACTGACTGAAAATATATCATATTCTAATATATTGTAATGCTTGATTTTGTAGATTAATTATAATCATTTTTTTAAATTATAATAGAATCTTATGATAAATATTACTCTAAATGTTTAAAATATTATCATTGTTAGATAAACATGCATTTATTGAGATTATAGATACTTTAATGAACATAAACAATATTCATTTTTATGTTATCAAGAAAGGATAATTATATAATTATATATTTTTGTTCACATTGAATTTTAGAATTACATATATTACCATGAATTTTTTAGTTTTATATCTATGAATAAATTATTTCTACCAAATTCATATATAAGAATTTAATTCTTTTATGTACATTTTTTAGATTATTTAAATTTTCAATATTTCAAGGTGAAATTACAATCCAATTCCTAAGTCAATTAAAACACCCTATTCTACTGTATTTTAATATACCAGGTTGTTCATATGGTAATTCAATGATAATTTTATAGTTGTAAGAATGAAATTTTATATTTTTCAACACAATGCTAGTAAGGTTGCCAGTTTTTGTTTTCACATAAAATCTCTAGGAAGGAACTACAATAGTTTTTGAAATCTAGAATCATGAAACTCATTCAAGAAACAATATTTTCTAAAAAATTTCATCCAATTCATTCATATTAAATACAACATTCTAGAAAAAGATCCATGGTTTTAAACTATTTGAAAAAGTTATCAAATATAGGAAGTATTTATAAAACATGTTTATATTTTTCAAAAAAAATTCTTAAAATAAAATTACAAATAAATAAATAAATCCAATTAAGTTGAGTCAGCTACATGGATCTAACACCACATATTAGCTCCATTAATGCCCATATTTTCAATAGAACAACTTTAAATAAGATCATCATTCATGATTTATTTAGATAGATTATGTGTATATAATACAATTCATAAATTATAAAACAAAACAACTTTAAAATAGATAATAATATTTGTTTCAATTATCATTTATAAAGTGAAAAATGAATATTTATGCTATATATTCATTAGTACATTAATTCATGTTTATATGATACATAATTCTAAATTTTTCTAATGAGTAATAAAAAACCCCACACATAAGGGAATGAATAAGGATAACTAAAAAAAATTATTCCATGAAAAGAATAAGTAAGATTTTTAGTTCAGTAACAAATAATTCACTATCATCACTAATATCAGTTTCATGCATATGTAATCCTAGAATGAATATATGAAGCACTATAAAATTTTTATGCGATCCCCACCATTATCCCTTTCTATTATCCTTGTGAAAATATCTCCCCTTTTATAATCATGTGATATATGATATTTGAAAATAAATTGAGGCAACATTCCCACATCCCATTTATTTATTTATTTATTATTTTCTTTAATAACATGTTTTATTCCTCTATAATTATTATCTAAATTATCATTTGAATTTTAGATCAATATTTATTATTTTTTTAGTTTTTTGTTGAGGCCTTTTTTCAAATTTAAGGTCCAATCAGAGCAAAAAATATAGCTAGATGGATAGATAATTTTACATCTGGTTCACTATAATAATTTATTTCAACCTTATAATTATTAATTATATATCTAAAAAATAGATTGGTCAGTCTGATTTATGAATATATATGATACAAATCTTTGAATAATTTAATATCTTACATGTGATTTGGCTATTACTTTTCTTATTCATCAATTGAGACTATTTTTTTTCTATTTATGGAAAACCAAAACCATTTCATGGAAATTACAATTTAATGTAAAATTGTTATATTCAGTTTTGTACTTGAAATAACCATTTAATTGGATAAATATTGGTACTTGGATTTTTTTGGGTATTTATATTTTTATTCTTAATTTTTAGACCTTGTTCTCATTGTTTCTACAACGTAAAATTTTAATGTATGAAGAAATATGTAACCAAACTAAAATGTTCATATATTCAATATTTTTAAATTAAAATATTGAAAATTATTTTTACCATGATAGTATTAGGCCTTATAATTATCATACTTGTCAATTTGTAGAATGGAATTTAATATTTTCTATTGATCTTGTTTTCAATGTTATTACCATATTAGTGGAATGAAAAAATATTTGCAAGAGAATTCTAGAGTTGTGATTCACTATGAAAATATAAAAACAAAATTTTCATGAATGAATCATATTACTAATAATATTTTCGTTTAATTCTTTTGAAATAGATGTTTTCAAATATCTCATTTATCTGATAAGACTAACCTATACTCTATGATAGTGGATAAATCTATTTCCTTTAAGGGGTTAAAAGCACTTTATTTTTAATGGATTTCTGCATCTATCCAAATTTCAATTCTACGAATTTAATAATTTAAAAAATGGTTTAATTAAAGATTCATAATTTTTCATCTTTCAATCCAAAGTATAGGGCCTCAATTTTGGGTATTTAATTTTTAAATTTTTTCGAGATGTTAATAGATATACTTGGATGGTAAGATAATGGATGATATCATGGGTTTGGGGTTTCGAAGAAAATTGAAAAAAATAAATTAGGTGATAATCAATAAGTAAATTTACATCATCATTTATTAATGCTAAATTTCTATGATATAGTTACATTAAATATTTCTATTGGATAGGTAATGAATTAAAATTCATATACTAATGGGATCATAAATTCCAAATTTATTTTAATAAAAATAATTCATTGATATTTTTTTACTTCTAGAAATTTGTTTCCCTAAGGAAAGATGATTCAATGGGTTCCGATTTTGAAAGCACCACCAAAGGATGTAATAAATCACTTTATTTTGAAAAACATGAATTCCAAATAGAGTTTAATATTCATACATTTATATATGATTCCCGTGTCAAAAAACTTGTTCAATATTGGTTTTGTACCAATGATGATTAAGAATATTTTTTTGAATATTATATCAATATTTTATTCTATTATTTTTTCAATACATAATTTATGTAAATATATAAAGATATGTTAACATAATACTTATTACTAAAAATGAAAGGATATTCAGGGATGTAGATTTCTATCCTGATGGGAAAATGGTTTTTGTAAAACCTTTCATTAAAAAATATAGCTTATAAATGGTTAAAAACATATTTCCTTGCACTCAGACCTACTTGTTCGTATTTTTTCTAAAATCAATTATCATAGTGCACACAAATACTGATATGATTCACTATATGGGATTCTTATAGTAGTAATCAGATGTAATAATCATGTAAAGACTAAGTGGACCTAGTTCTATTTATGAGAAAAAAAAACAGAAATTCTAAAAAAACACAATTATTTATTTTTCAATAATTATTATTCAATAAGAAATATAGAAGCACCTGTACAGATAATCTTATCAGAAGTGATATGGTTTATAAGAATCGTTCTTTTTGTGTCATAAAAAATATTTATTTATAAATATAAATAAATAAATATAAATATATATATATATGTGGATGATACAAACATGAATGATTATGATATGGTTAGATTATTGTTTTCCTTGTAATTTTTAATTTTCAAGATTCATAGCTATGATATAGATAGTAAACATATTTCTATTAACAATCACAATGATTTTTTAGACCAGTAATTATTTTTCATAGAAATTTTTTTCTGTCTTCTTCCTTCGATCCTTCAATTCTCAGTAACCAGAAAAAAACATGGCAACCCTAACATGAAAAATAGAAATGACACTTCACAAGCCCAAGTAAATGACTCATTGAAGAATATTTCATCCCACACTCAAATAGAAAAATAGAAACTCAATAAAAACACATAATTTAGGGATTTAATTGACACCAAATAATGTTATAAACTCACTTTGCTAATTATTTTCCTATAATCATTGAAGGAATCCGTGAATATGTTGTGAAATTTTCGTACTGAACCCCAGTGTTACGCAGACATTCATTTACTAGGGAGGGAAATTTTCTAGAATAATTCCCAAGACCCTTAGGAATTTTACCCCAATAATCATATTCTTCTCAAATATTTCCTTATAATAATTTCAAATACATGATATGAGGGTTATTATTCTTATCCAAATATCCCTTTCTCTCATCAACATCATACTATCATGTATTTATATATTCTAGTCAAACCAATCATCCAAAACCTAGAATGTTCTCACGAATATGAATTGGAGTAAAATAACATATTACTGTCATACCATACCCCATCGATTTACTGGAAACTGATGGAGTGATTCATAATCTACCCTACCATTATGGATAAGGATAAGGATCTTGGTGTGGATGGGGTTCATCAATGGTTGATATAATCATTTGTTTCTTAATTTTTGTTCCATAAACTCTTAATATATCCTCTTCAGAGTGAGGGTATTTAGAAACCTTATGTGGAGTGTTTTATTCCTAGAATACAATAGAATGATCTTATCCAACATTATTGAAAAACTCGAATCGGATTATTATCTCGAATGATCCCTTTTTATGGATTCACCACTAACATTAAATGGGGAAAATTACCATGAATTCCATTCTAAATTTATGAAAAATGGAAACTATAAATTTATTCAAATAGAAAAATTTAAGGTTTTATTAAATATCCTTTCAATGGTCTAGATGACGATAATAAAATTTGAATGATGATGTGTTTACTTGTGTTTCTACTATCATGTTATTATACCTCTTATAAATGAAAATAAGAAAGTTACCATACAGGTTAATAAATACTTGTATTATTCTATTTGTTCCTTCATAAATAATCTCTTGAATATCCAAAAGGTATTTCTTAATCCCATGTTGATCATGGAGTGTTTGGAGTAGTCGTGACCACATGCCCAAGTAATATTTTGATTCCTTATACCTTTTTCATGTTCTAACAAACATATTAATACCTTTCACATAAACACAATTCAATTATTTTAAATTTAGAATCTATATTATTGTTCTATCTACCAATATATTAATTCCTCGTTTTTCGTTAAATATTTTACTCATTAGTGTGTGAAATATAATTATAATATTGGATGGTTTCATAATGTGTATGAAATCATGAATCTATGTATGATGTTGGAAATATGAAATTATCATAATGGGGAGAGTGTGAGATGTTACGGTTGGGCCTCTACAATCTGTCCTACGATTCAGAAATACAAGCTTTAGAAGGGGGGAAATGATGCTATAGAAAATCATATTTATGTTATAACCACATGAAGATAATTTTTAACCTGTACCCATATTTTTTTTAAATAGAAGAATCAATATTGATATAAAATATTCTACTAAAAGTTATATAGAAAATTCATATAAGAAAAAATTAAATTCACCTCCATCTCTCTATATTAATCATTTTCCATACTATAGTGAACTACATGAATACTAAAATATGAACTAGTTAAATATGATAATAGAAATTATAAGTTTTTTTTTTGATTTTAGAAAATATGGAAATTTTATAGATCAATGTATATTGTTATTTTTTATTAAAAACTTTAAGCTTTAATCTATGATATATATTCCGATTCCTAGTTTGTAACTATGTTTCTTAGTGTTCTATTTTTCACACATGACCATGCTTCTCCCACGATTTCACATACGGAATATGTATGGAATATATATTCCAAATTTTTTAATATCATTCTAATTTCGTTCTCTTAGGAATTTCGAATCTATTTTAGTTTTCTCGACAGCATAGCTAATTTGGGATGTGAATAAGATAGTTATGTGTAGTAGAGTTGGAATACATATTTTTGTATTAGTTAATGATATCATCTTTGTCTGTATACTAATGAGTGATGTGACCACCCATTATTAGTCTTCTTATATTTTTAATGATTTTTGGTTATTTTTTTGAATTTAAATGGTTTGGTGTATATATACTAATACTTATATGTAAGGTTAGGTATTATAATGTATCTAGGGAGGGTTATGACATGTAGCGTATAGAATCTAACTATAAATAAACATCCTATATAACCCATGTAATTTTTTTATTTAATTCTTTGATGGAGGTGTCTATGGATATTGTTTTTAACCTTTTATGTGTTCACTCTATTATTATTTTGATAATATGTTTGGTGTAATGAATATTCTCTGCACATTCTATTAAAAATAATTAACTAGTTTCTTTAAATCATTTCTTAAACTAATTGATTTTTCTTAAGGTTTTTTGTTCTGAGAGTTTATGTGATTTATTCAAAGTATTGCATTTGGAGATTTTTTGGGGTCACTCTCTATGTCCTCATATCTATTCCCTTTCTATGTGTCATTTATTTTATTGGAAATAAAATAAGATTTAGTTCTCCAAGATATGTGGTTTGGATTAATCACATGGAAAAAAGGATTTAATCTCCTATGTTATGGCAGCACTATAAATATATTTTTTATCTTCCTGGATTATAAAATTAGAAACAATTTTTTTCATGTCATGAGTTCCTCCATTATATTTTTTATATGAAATTTTAAATAATTAACAATTTTTCAAATGGTATATTTTTATAGTTTAAAATAATATCTAATGATTTTAGATCATTATAATGTTAATAGAATTTCAAAAAAAGAAATCATTATGATCTATATCCATAATAATGCTTATGCTAAATTATTCATTCATGAGGTGTTATTTACATGATACTATAAAACTACTTCATAGAAATTTTAAATCATCACTTATTCTAAAATTAAATTTATTGGTTTGTTAAATAAAAAACACTTACATTTTATTGGAAGTTTAATTAAATAATTAAAAATAATAATTTTACTAAACATATTTGACTTGAATATTTAATCTTTTTTATGCTCTCTTTTGTTCATAATATGTTTAATCATTAGGATCCTCTTCATATTTAAAATGTGATATTATGGGTTAATCAATTCTATCTTAAGGTTTATAAAAGGGGGATTTCTTATATTTGTTTTGACGATCACCTCCTTCCATCCACTTGTATTTGAAAATAGGGATTACCTACTTCATGCTTCTTATATGGCATGTTTTTGGTGATCATTTCCATTTTTTCCATGTATTGAACTTTTAGGAAAACTAAGTGGTTATGTTCATTGATTACATAGTGTTATTTCTAAGATCGAGGAGGATCATGTACACTATTTTGATGTTTTTTGGGAAATCTTAACAATGAATTACCTATATTCCAATATATTTGAATGTTAGATTTTTATTAAATAAGTGAAGTTCCTGGGAAACATTATTTATGAAGGATGGGTTTTTTGTGGAACTTAAGAAGATCCAAGTGGCCATGTCAAGAGAGATTACAAATAATGCATTTGAGATTTTTAGATTTTTGGGATTGGCATGGTATTATAAAATTTTTTTTGTGGGATATATCCAGGATTCATTATCCCTTGATATCCTTGACAAGGAAAGGGATGATGTTCATGTGGGGTGAGAAGTTATAGAGATATGTTTATGAATTTCAATGCTTCTAGAAATACAATTTTTTTATTATTCTCCATAATCTCAGGAAAATGTTTTCAATGTATTTTTATTACCCAAGTGTGGGGTTGGGGTTCCTGTTGATGTAGGACAACAATGTGGTGTATTATGGATTGTAAAAACTATGCCCATATGATAATAATTACCACACCCATGCCTTGGAGTTAACAACTATTATTTACATGTTGAAGTCATGGAACCATTACCTTATGAGGGATAATTTTATAGTTTACATAGATCATTAGATACAAAAATATATCTTCACCCATAGATACTTGAACCTCATGAAGGGATTCTATATAGAGTTTCTTCAAAACATTTATTTTGATATTTCATATACCCACTGAAAGGGGAATGTTATTGTTGACGATTTGAGATAGATTTTTCTAATACAGGATTTTTACAAACTAGTGGATGATTAGGTTCAGATGATTTTAATAGATAATTTGATGTTGGTAGTGCAAGAGGATGGGGAGTAGGTGGATTTTTCAAGTGTGTAAGATACTCCTTATTTTATATAACTTGTTCAGAGTGAGATGGTATCCTAAACTCAGTTATTATGACTATTAGTGTTTTAAATGGTAGGTAGATATTGGGTTATTGGTTTCAATATACCAATGGTTCTATCTATTTTGTTAATTGGATGATATTTCCATTGTCTTTTTTGTTTGAGGTGATGAATGTGGGTTATTACTTTAGTCGGGAATTTTATCCCTTGAACTACCAAGATGTTTTATACCATTAAGAAGTATGTATTTGTGTCCTGGGATAAGGATATTAGTTCATTATTTTTTTAATATTGTATTATTTTCATGAAGTTCAGAGATAAACATTAGATACCAAATAGGATGGTACATCCCCCTCCAATTTCTTTTGAAAGAGGTATGAAATATCGATCAATTTTTTGATTTTACTACCTTGTACTATGGGTTAAAAAATTATATATGGATGATTATTTATTATCTAATGAAATTATTTTATATATATCCCATAAGATACTATATAATGTAAAGGGACTCATATGCATATATTTGTTAGAGTTTTTTCGGATTTATAGAGTACCATCAATGATAATTTCTAGCTAGGAATCTCATTTCAATTCTAATTTTTTTATGTGAATTCATGAATCTTTAAGGAATAATATTTTTCTAATAACAATGTATAACCTATAGGAGGATGGTCAGTATGAGTGGACCATCTAGACCCTTGCGTATATTTTTGAGTCTTGTGTTCTTGACTTTGGGTGTTCATGGAAGAGATAAATATTTTAGGTCTAGTATTCCTAGGATAAAAATTATCATTCAATGACAAGGATGACCACATTTTAGGTGTAATATAGCAAGTCATTAAAGTTTCTATTATGTTTGGTTGAGGAGGTTGATCATTCATCAATATAATATAATCTTATTCAAGAGATGACGATGAAATTATATTTGATCTAGAAAATGATAGAGACCACACATAGTCGCCTTAAGTCATACATTGATTTTTCACATCTGCCATTTATGTTTGAGGTTGGTGTTCTAGTGTTTCTTTAGGAATCTATCTTATTGTGAAAAAACTATTTGGTAATGTAGGGGATGTTTATGACGTGTTATGTTGGTCCATTCCATATTTTTTAATGTCTAGAGAAGTTAGTGTATCAATTGGAGTTTCCACCATAGATGACCTCAATTATTGTTTAATTTCGTATCTTATTACTAAATATATATCATCTATACCCATATCATGTGGTAGGGTGGGAATACATGGAGGGTAGAATTCCCCCACCTATGTTGTTCAGAGGACACATAAGGACTTTCTGGGGGAAGAAAGTGGAATTTTGGGGAGTTTTGTGACCCCTAATAGGTCACTAGTGTGTCTTCTATATGTTTCTTATTTACTTATTTGTTTTTTATAGTTATTATGTGTTAAGGGATAGAAATTTAGTGTTAATGTAAAAAATACCCTAGAACATAGTTGGGACACAATATAATTAATGATTAAAATAACGGTGTAAGAGGGTTGGTTAGGGGACATAAAAAAATTTATATTGCCTGAGAATTTTTTTTTCTACCAATGGGAGAATTTTCCAAAACTGTATGACATTTGTATGAGGGAGATAGTATTTCATGAAATTTCAGTGTATGTTTTTCCATATTATTTCTCCAAAACATGAAATATATCCATGCATTTAAAAATTTCATAAATGACCAAAGTGAACTTAAAGGATTAATGTCCCTTTGGACTCATTTCTTCTCCCATAAATGTACAACGATCTTCCTTTTTAATTGGAACTTCTCATCTCCATGCCATAGGGGATTAATCTGGATTCCTTGGATTTTCGGCTTATAGTAATCCAATTTCAACACGATTCACCTTTACATACAATATTAAATCTTTGTTCTTCATTTTTTCATGGAAGTGGGAAACCCTAGAGTTTCCCATGAAAGAATATATATTTGATAATTTGGGGGAAGGGGTTTAGGGGTTACGGAATGTGAGGTTTAATATTTCCCTGTTATTATAGTTTCTAATAAAGGAAATATGATTTTTTTAGTTTCATGGTAGGTGTATCATCTTAAATAATATTATATGGATAACCATAATCAGTTATCACCTTTAATTGATTTTATCTAATTTCTCTCAAATTTATTTAAATTGTTATTTTACAAATGTTTGATGGGATTTATGGTTATTAATGGAAATTTGGTTTTTTAAATTTTATATTCAAATTGATTATTCATTAATACTCTCCAAGTCTTGGTTTAATTTGATAGAATAGGTTTTAATAATTTAAAATGGGTTTTTGAAAGGGATTCAAAAGAAGTATTTTATGGTGTTGATTATTGACTTGGAATGAGAATAGATGTTTATTATGCTATATTTTTAAATGGATTTTTTGATTGGAACTTTTTTATGAACTGTGTTTTTGAAATTTATTATCATATGTTATGTTATAATGTATCAAAGAACAAATATGATGTATAATATATTAAATAATTTGATCAAGGATGGACTAGGTTAAACCTAATGTGTAATATATTGAAAATAATGTGTCCTAATTTAAATTTATAATTAATGATGTCTCGTGATTATGTGGGTTTTTTCTATAATCCCCATTGATCACACTATGATTTTGGGTTTTACTCAAATGATTTAGCTATAAGGAATATTTTGAATAATTAATGTAATTCCCCATTCAATGACCATCCTCATATTAAATAAAATGGAATAAGATATGGGATGTGATATCAAATAAATATTTTCACTCAACTATCTCATGATATTGGTGTAATCATTGACCATGTTTAACATATGAATGAACCATAAATAGAGAAATATGTTATTTAATATTTTATGCGAAAATGACCACTATTATTCTACGGAGTTTTTGATATATTGGTTATAATGTAGTAGATCAATGTAATGGAAAATATATTTTGTATTATTTAGTTATCATAACATGAAATTATTTTCCTATAAATTTATGATTTTGGAGGTTAAATATACCATTGGTGGAAACTCATTTAGAATATTAGGAAAATAGAGGGAATTATTTTCATGTTAATTGATGAGTTTTAGTGATGTTTTTTTAGTAAGTACATCCTTCGTATTATACATAAAAAAATAGATATGGAATTTCCAAAGGGTTAGTAGAATGATGATTAATCTTTTGGTATGCATGATTAGTTTTTAACAAGAAATTCAATGTTTGACTTAGGTTTAATCAGCACACCTAAAATAAAAATTGATCGATTCTTTAGTGGATTGAAATGTAGTATTTGAATGGAATTACCTCTAAGTTACATTAGATGCTATGAAAAAATCATTTGATTCATGATGAAAGTGGAAATAGAAGCTTGAATCCTATAAGATTATGGTGATAAAAAAATAAAGATAGAGAAATTGAGATTCTATTTTGGTTTTTCATAATGGGGAGAAAAATATTGGACTTACTATTTACAAAAAATGCATGAAGGAACAATAAATAAATATCTGAAAGAGACAAGAAATACTTTCAATTGTGGGGAGCTTGGTTATCAAGAAAAATGATGTCGTGGTGATGAAAATATTCTATTCACTAAATATAAATGAGAGAGAAAACAACAAAATGAACCACTCATACTAAACATATATAAATAGAGGGAGTTTCAGAAATCTACAAATGAATACCTTAATGTGTGGTATATTTGTTATGGTAAATATCCCCAAAAAATAAATTCAACAGATAAATGGAATTCATATTCAATTACAAAAGTTAAAGAGAATCATTATAGTTAGGGAACACATATTTTTCACTATATAATTGGGGACTCAATTTTGAACTTTTTATGAACAATCCCTATGAAAATATTATCCATTAGTCAATTTTTATGGGTTATTAGAATTTCTTATCTATCCCAATATATATTTCCTATATATTTCTAGAATAATGTGATCATATTTTATTCTGAATCAACAAATGAGTATCTATTAGTGCAAGGATGAATTTAAACCTCTAATGGATTTTGTTTGGTTAAAATAATATCTTATTTAAATAATAAAGGCTGAAATATCTTTTAGAATAAAATATGATTATCACATTTTGGTTAATGATTTGTACACCTTGGAGAATATATGATCAGGTTATATAGATTTTTTCTATGATACATTATGAGTAATTAAAATAATTTTTATGTTGATTATTGATGGATATGAGATCAGTTTTTATGGTTTTTGATTATGGTGTGTAATATTTTTGAGGATTCATAAGGTTAATTACTCGTGGAATGGATTATGTTGAAAATTTAGTTATCTTGTCTTGAGGTAAAAATATGATTTGTCATTTCTTGTGCTAACCATTTTTGGTTTGGTAAAAGTTTAGATGCATAAGTAAGGACTTATAAGTTTTATGATTCAATTAAATGTGATCAAGGAATGAATAAGTCATCATGAATGATTATTTAATGGAGTATGAAATTTAGAGGATATAGATTGCGAAATTAAAAAATGAATGTTATAATTATTAAAATATATAATTTAATCAAATGTATTTATTTTCATTATTGTTTTCCCTGGATCCTAAAATAATCCCTTGACATTATGAGATAGACCTTGAAATAAAAACTTATCCATTTACTTTTTTTCTAATAAATTAATGGTCTTTTAACCCATCCCTAATTTATGGATTCTTGATGATTATATTTTTCATAACCACAATATATATCACTCTTTATCATTCCTCGAGTGTTATGTCTTTCTTATATATCTTTGCTCTCACATCCCATCTATATTATCCCTCCTAGAAACCTAGTTATTTATTATTCAAAATGACCTTCATACTTCCATTTCTCCCCATTCAGGAATAATATTAAATAACCCTTTTTTGATGCTTTGTTTCATAACAGAGTCCAAAGATTGAAAAAGGGGAATACCGCAAGAAAAGAAGAGGGAAGATTCATAATTAATTGAAAAGGCATTAAGGCGCGCAGAAATACCTGCACGCCAGCCTTGGGAATGCAAGTCACATGCGGGACAGATGTGAGGCATGCAAGGCACTTGTACGCCCCAAGTGAATCTTTGCCCAAACCTCAGGTGGCCTCTAAATACACCATGTGGGACCCCCCATTTCAAGGATGAAAAATCCAAAACTCAGATTCAAGCTTTGGTCATCCAAGTCTCTATCTGAAGTCATACGAACACTACTAAGGTAATTCTTTACCTAGAATGGATGATCTCAAGAAGAATAATCATTCTTTTTTATTAGAACTCATCAATACTTGCACGCCTAAGTGTCCAGCCCGTCACCTTTCCCTTTTAAGGAAACTTACGTGCCACACATCTGAACGCCTCTAGGGATGATACTAAGATTTCCAATTAAAATATCTCAAGTATCTCTTCCTGGATTCTTCATTTCCCAAGTGATCTCATGGCGTGCAAGTATACTTACGCAGCCAGGACTTGCACGTCGGACCAATAATTGCGCTACTCCTTATAATTCACTTCCTTTCCTCAAATTCACCTCTCATCTTGAAGATTTATCCTTCAAAACCCTGTTCAAAGTAATTTATGGCCTGGTTCCTTTTTTGTCTTCCTTATTTGAAAGAATTATTTGGAACATCTATCAAAACATTGGGATTTACATAGCATTATGTCGCTAAGGTTAGAGATTTCCTTTATTCAACCTCATCCTTTATGATGAGAAGATCCCTGATTTGGGCATCCTATTTAAGAGAAATCCCCAATCATAAATCCCCTTTAATTTGGTAATCCTCGTTAAGAGTAAGCCCCATGTTCCCTAATCTGGGAATCCAATTTAGGAGTATGCCCCAAGTTCCCTAATTTGGGCATCCTCCTTAGGAGTAAGCCCCATGTTCCCAAACTTTGGGCATCCTCCTCAGGATTAATACCTAAGTTTTAAGTACCCCTTAATTTAGGCATCCTCCTCAGGAGTAAGCCCCATGTTATAGTATCCAAATCTCTATAAACCACAAAAACCATTATGGACCCTGTTAATGGGCATCCTCTTTAGGTGTAAGCCCCCAGTACGCCCAAATTTGGGCATCCTCCTCAGGAGTAAGCCCCAAGTTAGAGTATCAAAATCTCAATAAAGTACGAATATCTTTATGGACCTTGTTCCTAGTCTTCATTCCGAAAGTGAATCCTAGTCTTCACCTACTTGGGTAGTCACACATACATAGGCCCAATATCATTCCTTGTGACTGCATCTTTCTTTGTTCAAATAGACAGGTTCACTGATACCTCTTCTTTCTCACATCGAGCATGACTCACGTGGGATTAGAGTGTAAAAGTAACCACGACACATGTTTTTTTCCATTAATCCAACGTAAGCCCCACACATCTTAATCAAACTATATGAACTTTGATCTTTGCCTTAAAATTAGAGTACGTAGGAATATTTTCTAAGGTTCAAGCTTATCACCCATTAATTCTCATTTTTCCTATATGACGTTAATCTATATATTAATTTCCGAACTACATGGGTTATGATTCCTCTTTAACAGGGATACGTATGTAGCCCATCTGTGAGTACGATCCCTACTATGATAGAATCCCTGTCCTTCTGAATGACAATAAACATCAAATGACTGACTGAATGGATTTAAAACCAACATGGTCACCATAATTACCAAGTGATTTCTATATTATGTATTGAAGGATACCATTGACTAAGAATCTCCAATACATTTGTATGATTCTCCGTTGATGAATAACTTCAAATACATATAAAAGATCCCCTAAATCTCATATATATCAATCATTGATTGCAAAATCTAAAGGAAAACTCATTTTCATATTGGTGAATTAATAAGGATTCATGAAAATAACATAAATCTATAAGAGAGTCACGTAGTAGGTAATAATTCCACTCAAAAAGGTGTGATAAGCCTGACCTCACATCCTCACGACCAATGAAACTTCGTAAGCCTCATTAGTCCACAACTAATGAGCACCAACCTTTGGAAAGTAGGTCCAAATGGATATCAAATCATTGGATGTTTCTGGTTCTACTAATGAGCACCTACCGTTGGAAGGAGACGTGCAAGTATTGGTCTAGAGTGCAATTCTTGGTCGTGCAAGTATACTTGCGCGACATGAGTTCAAATGGGTGACGAAGAATCCATGAAGTAATACTTGGGCGACTTTGAATTGGGGCCCTTAGTATCATCCCTAGAGGCTTTCATATGCGTGGCGCACAAGTTTCCTTGAGGGGGAAAGGCGGCGAGAAAGTGTCTTTACTTTTCATTAGTGTTGGAAACTTAAGCGTACAAGTATTGATGAGTTCTAATACTTAGGACTTATTATAATTCATGAGAGCTTCCATTATAGGTAAAGAATTACTTTATAAGTGTTCAGAATACTTCAGACAGAGACTTGAGTGACCAGAGCATGAATATGAGTTTTGGATTTTATCATCCTTGAAATGGGGGGCCCACATGGGGTATTTATATGCGACCAGTGGTTTGGGAGAAATTTCACTTTGGGAGCGCAAGTAACTTGTGCGCCCAAGGTGGGAGCGCAGGTATACGTGCACGCCTTAATGCCTTTTCAAATCTTTTATGAATATTCCCTCTTCTTTGCTCTAGGTATTCCCCCTAGTCAATATTTGGACTCTGTGACGGAACAGAGCATCAAAAAAAGTCCCCCCTCAGAGTTGGATCTGTAGAGAAAAGAGGATTTGACTCTGAGGTGAGAAGAAACAAGAAATCTGGTAGTTTAACGTCATGCATGTTGGAATATAAAAGTCGAGTCCCAACTCACAAAATGTACATATTATATGATTTAGGAAATATTGTGCGACAAAAGATGCAATGTTTGCAGGGTTGTTTGTATCACCCTAGTAGATGAACCTGATCTCCCATCCTCTCGACCAATGAAACTTTCTATGCCTCATCATTCCATAACTAATGAACACCTACCTTTGGAAAGTTTGTCCAAATGGATATAGAATCATTGGATGTTTCCGGTTCTTTGAATAAACCCGTTAGAAACTGATTAGAATGTTTAAACCTTAAACAAACAAGGTCATAACAATTTTTGGAAGAAAAAAAATGGTGAACCCAACGTGAATCCTTAATCAAGTTAAAATGATGTTTTACTTATTTGTTAGGCCCCTATTAAAATCAATATGAGGGACAAAAAAGCAGTCAATAAAATATATGCTCATCCAAAATATGTAGTTTGGCCAAGATTATTTTGATTATGTCTGTTATATCAAACATGCACTCTTTTCCATGATATCTCTTTGCAATATAAAATGGCTTATTTAAAATTCACACCTATGAATGCCTCGGCCACTACTCCTGCTGGATCCTTGTCTGCTCTGAGGATGACATCACATACTCAGTGTCTGCAACACTAGGTCTCAAATTCATTGGTGATGGAATACCGTCAACATGGTACCATCCTGACTCTAGAGGCCGCTCGACAAGCCCTCCAAGTTTACAATTCTCCCTGGTTGTCCGGATAGCGATGACAAGTGGTCATGAAGCAGCTGGTTCCAACCACCGTTTCCAACTGTTTCGGGTTGTTATCCTCAGAACTCAACAACCCGTCCCCCCATATTATGGGGAGGAAAATGAAGAGGTCACTCAAGACCTCAATTCAAGATGCCAGGATTCCTCCTTGAGTACTCCCACCAACAATCACCACCAGACTTGTGCGGTAGTGCACACTCAACATGATGAGGGTATCTCCTCTATGGGTTCAGATTAGGTTCTTCAAAACCTACAATGCAAGACGAACCTCTAGAGGAGAGGTTTATCCAACATGGATTAAGTTATAAGCTCTTCCCCCTCCACAGAAGTCCATCAACCTAACTTGGTGGCAAGCAACGAGCGAGCATATACACCCGTCTGTCCTGATTTCACTGCCCAACTGACTCGTCTGGAAGTAACACATCATTCCCACTAGGAAATTATGATGGAGTACTATAGGTAGGCACATACACCTATTTATAATTCATCATCCAGTCTGCATGCTCATCTGACTGCAGCCAAAGAAGTTTTCCGATCTAATATGGTGGAAACTAATAAGCAGGAACACACACCGGTTTAAAATCACCAATTCTATCAGCAGTCATGTATGCAAGTATTGAAAGAAATTCGCCTACCATACTTGACGAAGAATACTCATCAAGAATGTACACCTTCCAATGTTCATCAAGCCTTCCAATAGTCTCATTTGGTAGCACCCAATGAAGTCAGTAGGAGTGCTCTGATGACAAATTTGGAGCAGACTCAACTCTCTGCCCCTATGCATAAGTACTGTCAGAATTCATTGAAAGGAAAAGGAGGATAAAAGTAAAAACATACACCTAATACAGACACGAAATGGATGTATATTCCCGTTCTGGTAGCTGAAGTCACAAAGGACATTCTGACAACGGTGAAAGAGCAGAAGAAAATCACTGCCCATATTCTAGATACCTGTCAGAATATTATAACAACTTCAATGACATCACAAGTAAAGAAATAGAAATCTCTCCCTATCAGTGGATTGAATCATGAAAATGTCACCCCGGAGCAGATACGCACCACTGTTTTAGTTTAGGAGGGTCGTAGGAAATACTCCCCCATGTCATACGGACAATCAAGTCAGGCACATACAACCGATTTGAATAGAGATAATCAGCCTAACCTGACCATTTCTCCTGAGCAGGCACATACACCTACCCATAAAAACCAATTTCCTCAATAAGTATCTTCTAAAGTGAATAAGAAGGTGTCTAAGAAATATAACCATCTAGCAGAGTCGAGAAATCAAGATCCAATCTGCAATAAGGCCTTGATCGATGCTGGAGTTTTTGATGCGCTCAGAACAGTTTCTTTTGCAACTCAAGATTCTACTCTCTCGTTTCTAGTTTCTGGAAGTGACAACATTAATTCCAAAGGTCTTCATCAGACACATCCTTATGAAGGATTTCATCAAGAAAATTCTACCAATCTTGAAGTATCATCTTTAGATGAGAGCCACGATAACCCTCAATGTGGCAAGAAGACCAAGAAGTAAGATGTTTCATCTTTTGTTGTAACCCACCAAGGTGGTCCTCCCCAGGATGATGACAAATTTAGCAGCAAAAGTCTTATCCACAGTAGTAATTCGTATTTTCTGTAAAATTATTCAATGGAGAATTCAGTAATGAGAAAGCCCCATTATCATGAGGAACTTGTAGATGTGAATATAGTCATGTCTAATGCCTTACCATTAGAATGTGAAATACTTTCTCAATCAGAAGATTTCTCGGGGTGTAGGTCATTCTCCGAACCACCCCTAGGTCATTCATGATTTAATTTATCAAATTAATTCTCTACCAATCTTGTTGAATCTGATGAAGCAACAAAGAAGGACCAACATTGGCCCAATCAGGTAGAAGAACCATCATCAAGTGACAAAGAGGAAGTGCTGAATATGAGAAAACAACTGCTGAAAGGTGAAATACCAGTCATGTTTTGGCCACTGGCTGAATATTAGTATGATATTCCAGAAACATTGATAGAAGATTTTATTCTTGATATTCATCTCAACATATGAAAAACTCTTTTTCAGTTAAAAGATAAAATATTATGTTATGATGAATATCAAAGTCATGTCATGATAATAGAAGGATTGCAACGCCAAATTGACTTGGCATATCTCTATGTTTCTCGAAATCCAAAGGTTGAAAAGTAGTAGAGAACCCTTCAGAATTCATTCCATGGCGCATTGAAAAGGTTACATCAGTTAATTACCAAATCCCCATCTGGTATTCATATCAGGGGATGGGGTGTTCATGGATTACTGCATTTCACTATACCCACCAGTCAAAAAAGCCCGCAATAAGTGGTCTCATTCAATGTTATTTCCCATGTTTGGCCACATATACCTTGTTTTCTATGTAATCAAAGGCTTGCCCATGAACATGCCTCAACTATTTCTTCTCGAAACCAGGCATATAAAGAACAAGTGGTTGAATTACTCTTGCATCAAGAAAATGAGAATATCAAACAAGCATCTCATTTAGAGCCTGCAAATCATCTTGTGACCGAAGTGTTAGAAATAATCCAACGGTCATCTGAGCCTGGTGATTTGAGTGGATGTCAGTTGATGAATCCAACCAATTTCCGGAGTAAAGTCTACACATTTAGGAGAGATTTTATGAATGTTTCAGATGTAGCAGCTAAAGATCCACCTCATATATCCAGACTAGGGAGTATTTTAATCCAACCCTTGGGATCAACAGATTGTATTCGAGAAGTTGAGCAGGAAAAATAAGAACTTCCCCAGTCCACCGGACTAGGGAATTTTTCAAATACTCAATATCTTCCTCAGTGAAAGTCAGTCTTCTCTCGATTAGGGAATAAGAAACAAGAGGAACGTAGAGCCGAATTATCAAGAGATTCCCTCCATATTATGGTTCATCAAGAAGTTCCTGAGGGATTAACTAAACCAAGGGAAGTGTCTCATAAAAGACATGGAAGAAGATAGTATTGTGGAAGTGATGAAAGAAATGATGAAATGCATTATGCATTGATAAATGTCATCAATGTTGTTGTCACTAATCCCCCAGAACATGAGGATCACTCAGAGGGATCATATGAAGAAGTTCATGTTCAAGAGGTTGTGCACATAGAAATGAATGAAGGAGGTGTGCGTACCCAAAGAAAAATGGTTTCCCAAGGGAAAGAAATTTATTTGGGTAATGACCTTCCATACTCTAGAAAGGCACATGCCATAGAAAAGGGTAAAGGTCAGGTTACATTCCACCCATCCTATGGATACGGCCAATCACTCTCATTAGATGAAAGGTTCGCACAACAAGATGAATAAATTAAAGAGTTAAGGAGGTTAAATGCAGAACTACTTCAAGGTAGTATTAATTCTAAGCGTACTGAAGTTAATCAATCAAGGGAATTTGTTGAAACTACAATGATGGACCAAAAATATCCCCCTTCACATGTACACATTCGAAGGTCCAATCCCATGGGTTATACCCAACAACAACCCGAAATACTACCATTGGTGGAAATCCAGGATGCTACACCCATCTAAACTCTCGTTATTGCACCGGTTCAGGTCCAAGATCAACCAGAAATTTCTCAAAAATTAATGACTACCATTGAGTCATCAACAACTTTGTTGGAAGCTATGGAAGGAAAGTGTGCACACATTCAACCTAAAAAGATATCTTACCTTGAATTGGTGGATGAAATTCCTCCACCATCAAAATTTTCAAGTACCATATTCCCAATTCTTAATGGTTCGGGAGATCCAAAACAACACTTAACACATTTTGTTTCTAGTTGAGATCCTATGATGGCAACTCCTCAACAACAAGAAGTAGTTTAGCTCAGGTGTTTTATAAAGTAATTACAAGGGCCTGCTTTTGTCTGGTATTCAATCTTGCAATGTGGGTCAATTAATATGTGGGAAGATCTCCATCAAAGGTTCCTTCTTCAATTTAGCTCAACATTTCTAAAGATGATAGTTTTCTATCTTAAAAATTGTAAGAAAAGAGAAAATGAAAGAGTTTCTGATTTCATTGTTCTCTGGAAGGGATTATCATATTACTTAAGCTTAGCACTCCATCAAGAAGAATTGTTGACAATCTGTGTGGAAATGTTTCGTGATGAATTACACACACCGTTGATCCCTGTGAAATACACAGGAGGGTTTCGAGACCTTAATTCAATCACTCAGCAGATTGAAGACTCTCTTATGAATACTAAGGCTAAAACATGAGTAATTCCATCCGTTCCAGGAAAGAGAATAAGGAAAGAAGAGACTACTATAGTTACACTTAAAAAGCACATGTACCTGCTTCCACTTTAAGAGCATCATCATATCGAATAGCTCCACCTCCTAAACATAAACAACGGCCGCCTCATCAAGATGATCAAAAAGATAAAAGGCAGAAAGTGTTTTAATATTTGAAGAACAAATTTTATTCTTTCCGGAATGAAAAAATTTCGTGTTGCTTCATCTTGACTCTGGAAAACAACCTGGTTCAGTTGCCAAGGCCCAAATGGCCGAACAAGGAAAGAGATGAAGATCTCCCAATCTATTTCCTATTTCATAAGATGTAGGGGAATTCAATTCAAGATTATTTTTTTTCAAAGACCTCCAAAAATGATGTTAGACTCTGGATAGGAAACAATGAAACGTTCTTCAGCCCAGGTAGCATGTGTTACTGCTACTGTTCCAGAGGAAGAAGATGAGTGGCATGAATTAAAAAGAAAAAATGTGCAAAAATATGATGATTGGATTGTCAAGAAAATGATATACCGAACTCATTTAATTTTACGTACATAATTGAATCAACCAATTGTGTCTTATGACATGAATTCCATAACAAAACCCCCTTCAACAGAAGGATAATCATCAAAGAAGCAGTGTAATTTGAAGAAAGAAGAGTAGTTAGAAGAAGATGAGCTCGTTTAAAATCCTAAATTTTCTTCGACTATGGTGGATTTTATGCCATCTCCCTCAAAAGAATTGTCACCGACCCACCAAATGGTACAACATGAAATAATTCATCAGGTAGAGTCCTTATTAGATGAAGAGTTGATCTTTGGTTCTGTTAACATGATTCACTTAAAGGATCCATATTCCATTCATAGTTTCAATCATGATTAGCCTGAGTTCGCTATATCAAACAGAGGAATTAAAGGAAGAGACAAAGGTCTCAGATAATACACCACAGTACTCACTGAAAGACATTAAACTGAATAGTCCCTAATAGTCATCACTGTAAGTCTTTAAACTACATGGTCCCTAATTGTCCTCACTACAAGACTTTAAACCGTATAGTCCCTACTGCAAGAATTTAAACTACATGGTACACAAATAGTCCTCAATACAAGACTTTAAACTACATGGTCCCTAATAGTCCTCACTACAAGAATTTAAACTGCATGGTCCCTCTATCGTCCAACATGACGTTAAATTGTGTCCCTTTTTTCCTACAAGGCGTTAAATTGTGCACATGTCCTGCAAGATGTTAAACTACAATACGTCCTAGCTACAAGACGCTAAACTGTACAACAACCTTGTGTCCTACATGACATTAAACTATGAATCTTTAGGGATGTTTTTACCTCTTGTTTCTCAGACCGAGCATGACTCACGTGAGCTTAAAGTAAGCTTCAACCATAACAAACTCTCTGGGCCTCTAACCATGCGTAAGTCCCAACATCATCTCCGGGTTGTCCTCAAGTACAAATTGATCACCAATTCATTATTAATCGAACTACGTGGACTTTGATCCTTTCCTTCTAGTATGGGTACGCACGAAAACTCCTAAGGATCAATCCCAAAACCAACATCTTTACATCGGTTCACCTCCATCTCATATGATGTTGATCCGTGAAGCCCCCTGAAACCAAGATATTCACATTGGTTCACCTTCGTCCTTTCTATATGACATTAACCTGTACAGTCCCCCATTTTCCTCACTACAATACATTAAACTACATAGCCATATGTCCTAGATATATGACGCTAAACTGTACAGCACCGGTCCATGAATATGACCTTAAACTATTAGAACTTTTTTCCTATACAACAATAAACTGCAACATTCATTGACACCCTCACCGGAGAGAGAATCATTATTGACATTGATTTCAAATCATGTTATATTCCAAAGACTATGTGCATACATGGAAATGCCTGAACCATTAATCTAGGATACAACCATCATTGCACTAAAGTCCCCATTCAACCTTTAGCTGTATGAACTAAATTTGTTCATAGGGTATTTCATGAACTACGTATGTCTTGATTCCCATCCTTATGGGATACGTAGAAACATTCAAGAATCCCTAGAATCCAGCCTAATGTATTTGGGCCTAACCCAAAATTACACATTTAGTCCCTTGGCTGAAAATTCCCCCTGTGAAAGCATGAATGTGGTATGAAAACCCTAGTCATCATTCACCTTAGGTTTATAAAACACACAATGTGTATTCCACATTATGGTCTGAGCTCTATGACCCTAAACTAAGATCTCCTATAATCTCATCCTACATGATGGTAAACTGTATTTCAAGAACTACATATGGATTGATTCCCATCCTTATGGGACACGTAGTGAATTCCATCACCTCAATTCAGGACCCAACCACAACATGATTATAGTTAGCATTAGTCAATGTATCTCCTTCAGGCATTGGACAATACCCATTTTCATGTGTCATACTCCTAACCTTAAATACTTCCAGATATCCATAACCCTTTTCTTGAATTCTGGTCACAAAATGTATGATACCAATGAATTCTTTTGCCTGACTATGTAGCACGTGCCCTTAGGCAGCCTTGCATAAGTAGTCTACATAATGGACCTGTCAGCCAAAAGATGCTATTATTTGACTATGCAGCCAATGCCCTTGAATGGACCTGCATAATTCAACCTCCTAATGGGTTTGTTAAATAATGGTAATTTCATTCTTGGATAGAAAAACTCTTTTTTCCTTATTGTTCTTGACGACAATATGTAGGGATCCAAAAAAAATAACCATCCTTAACATATTTTTCCCATACTCTTTTTCATGATCTGAATGTATTGAAGTACATGGTTTATGTTTCCCTTCCCTACGTTTGGGTCATACCTTCACAGGAGTGTCATTCATCCAATTGTTTGAAAATCTTGATTGGAAATATCCTCTCCATTTTCAAGTACCTCTCTCCATACAAAATACACAATGCTTTGGAAAATTTGAATCTCCATAAACTTCCACTGGCTTTTTAGCAATAGAAAAGTAAAATTTATGAGAGTTGTTTTTCCTGACTATGCAGCACGTTCCCCTAGGTGGCCTTGCATAAGTAGTACACATAACTGACCTGTCATCCCAAAAATGCTATTATTTGACTATGCAGCCAATGTCCTTAAGTGACCATACATAATTCAACCCCCTAACGGGTTTGTCAAATAGTCGCAACTTCACTCTTAGGAAATACTTCCTCAAATTCCTTTTAGCCCTTTTTTCAAATCATCCCTCATATTAAAATTTTCATAGGTGATAGTTTACATGTTTCCCCATACTTGAATTTGGTAATATGTTTTAAAACAAATTATCAAGGAATTGAGTCAATTTTAATCCAACCAGTCAAAGCAATTCGAACATAAACAGTAGACTTTTTTATATTCAACTTTCATGACTTAAAATGCAAGATTTCTTATTTCTTCTCACCTCAGAGTCAAATCCTATTTTCTATCTCGATCTAACTCAGAGGGGGTACTTATTTTTATGATTTGTTTCTTCACAAAGTCCAATGATTGACTAAGGTAAATACCTAGAGAAAATAAGAGTTAAGATTCGTAAAAAAAATTGCAAAGGCATTAAGGCACGCATGTATACCTGCGCGACAGTCCTGGGAACTCAATTCACATTCACGCCCAAAGTAAAAATCTCCCAAACCTCAGGTGGCCTATAAATACCCCATGTGGGCCCCCCATTTCAAGAAACGAAAATCCAAAACATAGATTCAAGCTATGATCCCCCAAGTCTCTGTCTGAAGTCTTCCAAAAACTTTTAAGGTAATTTTTTACCTATAATGGAAGCTCTCAAGATGAAGAATAAGGCCTAAGTATTAGAACTCATCAATATTTGCGCGCCTAAGTGTCCATCCCCTAAGTGATGTAATGACACTTGCGTGCTGCTTTTCCCTCTCAAGGAAGCATTCACGCCACACATCTGAAAGCCTCCAGGGATGATACTAAGGGCTCCTATTCATGGTCACCCAAGTATCACTTCACGGATTCTTCGTCGCCCAAGTAAACTCATGTCAGACAAGTATACTTTTGCGACCAGGACATGCGCGCCAAACCAATACTTGCACGCCTCCTTCCAATTCACTTCCATTCCTCTAATTCACCTTTCCTCTTCAATATTTAGCCTTCAAACCCACTTCAAAGACATTTATGTCATCCTTCCTTTGTTGGATTCTTTATCAAAAAGGATTTATGTGGAAAATCTCTCAAAACCTTGTGATTTACATAGGTTTATATCACAAAGGATAGAGATTTCCTTTATTCAACCTCATCCTTTAAGATGATAAGATCCCTAATTTGGTCATCCTTTTTAGGAGTAACCCCCAATCCTAAATCCCCTTTAATTTGGGCATCCACCTTTGGAGTAAGCCCCATGTTCCTTAATCTCAGAATCCTCCTTAAGAGTAATCCCCATGTTCCCTAATTTAGGCATCCCCCATTAGAGTAAGCCCCAAGTTCACAAAGTTCGGGCATCCTCCTCAAGAGTAATCCCCAAGTTATAAGTCCCCCATAATTTAGGCATCCTCCTTAGGAGTAATCCCCAAGTTAGATTATCCAAATCTCTATAAAGAACAAATTCCATTATGGACCCTGTTAATGGGCATCCTCATTAGGAGTAAGCCCCATGTCCCCCATAATTTGGGCATCCTCCTCAAGAGTAAGCCCCAAGTTAGAGTATCCAAATCTCTATAAAGCACTAATATCTTTATGAACCTTATTACGAGGATTATTTCAGGAAGTAAATCCTAGTTTTAACCTACTTGGGCAGTCACACCTACAAAGCTCCATATCATTCCTTGTGACCGCATCTTCCATGGCACAAATCATCAGGTTTAATGACACCTCTTGTTTGTCACACCGACCATGACTCACGTGATCTTAGAGTGTTAAAGTAACAAGGACACATCTCTTTGGGTTGTTAATCATACCTAATCCCCACAATTCTTAATTGAACTACGTGAACTTTGATCTCTGCCTTAAAATTAGAGTACGCAGGAAGCCTTTTTAAGGTTCAAGCACAACACCCATTAATTATAATCTGTCCCATATGATGTTAAACTATATCTTAATTCCTGAACTACATGGTTTGTGATTCCTTTTTAACAAATATACATAGGTATCCCATCTGCTGGTACGATCCCAACTATGAAAGAATACCTTTCCTTCTGAATTACAATAAACTTCACGTGCCCCACTAAGTGGCTTTAAAACTAGTATGGTCACCATAATGACCAAGATATTTCAATATAATGTATTAAAGGATATAATTGACTAAGAATATCCAATAAATACAAATTCTTCTTCATCGATGAAGAACCTCAAATACATATAAAAGATTCTCTAAATTTCACACATATCAATCATTGAATGCCAAATCCAAAGGAAAACTAATTTTAATACTTGTTGTATTAAGAAGGATTTGTGAACATAACTTAAATATATAAGAGACTCCCAGATTAGGTAATAATTCCCCTTAAAAAGGTGTGATGATCCTGACCTCCCATCCTCTCGATCAATGAAACTTATTAAGCCTAATAGGTCCACAACTAATGAGCACATAGATTTGGAATGTAGGTCCAAGTGGATATAGGATCATTGGATGTTTCCAGTTCTAAGAATAAACCCTTTAGAAAACGATTGGACGGTTTGAACCTTAAACAAAAAAAATTCAACCCCATTTCCGGATGAAACACCCTTGTTATAATGTGGGTTTCCAAAAAAGAATTTTCAAATGAGAAACATTGATTATAGAAAAAATTATGATGATGAAATTTATAAAATTTTGGAGAATATAACACCGTATGATTTTATGAAAACCTTTTTCAAAATATATATTCACTTCTTCGATAACTTGTGTTACATGCAACATTGATTTTTTGTTAACCACATTATAATATTAAAAATGTTACTATTACCTAGATTATTATTAGAGGGTTTGAATTTCATAAACTATTTTTTACTTATATAAAAATTCTCTACTCAATATAAATAGATAATAATTAATCAGCCAACTTTTAGTATTATCATTTAATATTTGAAAAATATTTTTTTTCAAAAATGATTTTTTTTATTTTTCTGATAATATATTATAATTATTTTTTGTAACTTTATAAAAATATATTTGAAAAAATAAAATTAATATTTTAATTCTACATATAAAAAATATATTTTAAATAAATTTTGGTATTTCTCTGAGAAGGTTTATTTTGGAATGAATTATGAATATATCAATATTTACAATACTATCATTTTTATTTTCATATAGAGTGTGATAATGATTTTAATTAGATATAATGTAAAATAAGGATTAAATTATTATATATAATCTAATTAACATAATTTGAATCATAATTATAAATTATTTTGGTATACGTACATTTCATATCGTAATAAAACAGTTGTTACAAAACTATTTTTTGTTGTGTTTTATGCGTTTATAATAAAAGTAATTTATTCCTATTCAAGAAATTTAAATTTTTAAAAATTTATTTCTTATTTATAATATGGAGTTTCAAATTTGGTAATTTATCCCATTTTATTTTTGGTCAATATGAATAATAACCTTGGTAAAATTTATATCCTCGGTAAAGAATAAAAAAAGTTAATATCTATAAAAACTAAGTACCAAGGCCTTGATTATTCATTTTATTTCATATTGGATGAATTGAATTCCACCATTAAAGACCAGGGTTGTTTATATAGTTATATAATGTGCACATGTCCATGAAAATGACTTATATATTATTAAAACCAAAGGAAGTGAAACAATGTCACTCAAATACATTAAAATATAGTCAATGAGTTCACATAAGAAAAAAATTAGTTATGAATTCATATTAATAAATTATTTCAAGATGAAACTAAATTCATGATGGTAATTTGTTTACATCTTTTAGTGATTTAATAATTACCTCTAATACTTAACCAACTTCGATACTATAATTATTAAATTTAAGAAAAAATAAAATAAATGTTATTAAAATGTTAAAAGTATTATAATTTTCGCTAATTAAGGTGGTAGTTTTTTTCCAAATCACCATGAAATTTTGGTTATTTATTAAACTAACTATTTTGAATTCTATGTTTTTTCCTCATGTTATTATAATAAATGTAATTATCTATGTCAAAATTGAAAATAATGATATTTTATGTAAATTGTATTTTATTAAATTATTTAAAAATCATAAATATATTAATTAATGAAAAAGTGTATAATATATTGTATAAATATTCATTCTATAACCATTTCAGGGTCAATATTTAACTTATATGTAAAATTATAACCTTTTAAGTTTGAGAAATATGTTACCATGGGTACTGTTAATATAAGTTATTTAAGGGGATAAACATAATGATAGGGTTTAAATTAGAACATAAAAAGTAAAAATTTTATTGTTAGATTATATTACAGCCCTATACTACCCTAGGTTCAAATTAATGACCAATTAGATGTATCATACTCTAGATTAGTACTTTTATATTTTATTTTTTTTATGAAATTTTAAAAGATTCAAACACATCAATTGAAAAAGGAATCCTTCGCCATCACTTCGCTACCCAACATTGATCCTTCTAGATCAACCATCCCCTACCAGTTTTTTTCTTGAATAACCTATCCACATTATATATCTACTTGTAATCCCAAAATACAAACCATAAATCCATTAATTAGATATCTAAAGGAGTCATTTTTAAGAAGAGGGTCTTTGAACAAGAATGTGGAAAGGTGAGACATGATGTAAGGTCTTAGATAATAATCTTATCATTTTACATCCTTAATTGGGAATATTTCGATTCCATATCCATCATTTTAGAAAATAAAAATGTTTTTAATATTCTCTTAAAAATATTTAATTTCATTTCTACCTATGAATGAATTTTTACTAAACTTTTCGAAAAAGAAATTTTTTTCATTTTCTATATAGGATACTTTGTGACTTTTCAGACAAAAACATGGATGGAATGTTTTTTAACCTATATATCATGATTTTGTTTTGTTTTTTTTTGAATTGTTAATTATTTGAAGTATAACATACAATATTAAAATTTTATATTTAAATATAATGTTTTATTTGAATATTTCATTTCTTTTTAAAAAGAGAAGACATTTTTAATGGAAATGTTATTGAACTCAAGAATTAATCCGAGTGATGTTTCAAACTAATTTTTCAATCAACGATGACATAATTTAATGATAATTATGTTTTAATAGGGATATTATCCAATGATACCATCCTTATTATTATTTTAGATGGTTTATGTTTATGATTAAAATATGTTGATAAATTATGTTCCCATTATCAATGGTCAACAATTGATGAAAATTAATTTCTTTTCATGATTTCTGAGATGAGGAATGTTTTACTATATTTCTAAACATGTATTTATGATTTTATATATGTTATGGGTGGGACCCCTATCTCCATCCAATTCATTGGGTAAATATGTATAACTCATGAGGTACGCCGGTTATTGTTGAACCTAATTTAATGTTCAAACTTTTATGTGTAGACTTGGTTTTCATGTACATAAGTTTATGTGTGTACCAGGATTCTATGTCCATAATTTTATGCATGTACATGAATTTCATGTACAAATTATTATGCGTGGACCGAGTTTCATGTCCCGAATTTTATGAGGTGTCCTGGTTTCATGTCCATAATATAATGAGTGAACATGTTTCTATTATACATGTTCACAAAGTTATAAAATTATTTACAAGCCACAAATTATGTCTTATATCTATGTAATTTTGTCATGGGTTATGTTATTTGATTACTTTATGAATTTTTTCATAATTAACTACTATTGATTATTCCATTAATCACGATTATGATCTATGATATGTAACGTGTATATTTCAAATCTTAAGTTCATATTCTCACACATTTTTGATAATGTTATACTTATTTTATTACTGATATATCTATTTTTTACCCAAATTGACATTTTTATATCCCTATTTATTATGTTTCCATTCTACAAGACATGAATAATTGTTTTAGAAATGATTTGTACAAGAAGGGTTCTAGTTATAATGCAATTTGTAGGATATGATATATATCATTGATGAGGCAGTTGTTTTTGTGTCCGTGTTTCTAAAGGAATAATCCTTAAATGATTTTATTATGGATAAAAATGTTATGTAATGATTTTTCATTTAAATAGGTCCAATAAATTTTCATGAAATGTCTGGGTTTTATACTCCCTAGTAGAGTCTTCCACCTACTTCCCTTCTCCCATTCATAGCTGATTCCCTTCCCCATTATTGGAGTGATAATAATAGATAAGTCATTCCTTCCCTCAACCACTTCCTTCATCCTCATTATTCTCTCCATCATTACATCATTAAGTTTTCCAAACCCTAGAATATTATTATGGTTTAATTGTTTGATTTTTATTGTTGGTAAGATTTCTTTACATCTTTAAAGGTTTTATGGACTCGATTGAGGCTAGATATGACATTCACATTAATGGTAGTGAGTTAATGTCTTATATATCATATGTTACCAAATATCCAAGCCTCTAATTAAACAAATATTATTTATTTATTGTTTAAACAAATTCATTATTTTCTAATCTGTATTAGTTATAAAAAATGATTGTGATATTTTTATATAGTTCCTCACATGTATTCCATGTTTTCGATAAACATTCATCGTGGGTTTATCATATTAATGTATCTTTCCAATACGATTTTGAAATGTAAATCATCTAAAATATTTATTGGTTTCCCCCATTTCTTCTTACATGAGAATTGTAAATTCCAAAATATGTTTTTGTTTTTTCACAAGTTTTCCTAAAGTCCTAATGATATGGATAAGTTATCTTGGAATCCATGAGGTGATTTCCAATCTGCTGGTTCATTGAATAAGACTTAGCCACAAGCACATGCATATAAACATATATTCACACACACACACACAGATATATATATATATATATATATATATATTATTTAACACTTTGTGAATATTCATTCATGGAATGTTTAATACGTTATTTGGAGCAAGGGATTATTATATATAAATCATTGGGTATACTTTTTCTAGGATAAGGAATTGGTTTTGAAGTTATATTCTTTTCAAAAATATGGTTTTCTAAAATAACAGTGTTTTATTTTAAAATTATGAGGAACTATAGTGAACCAGACTTATAGTACATAGATATTACAAAAAATTGTATGATAATTAATTATATTACACAAAAATAGGTGTGAGGAGCATAATAGTTTAGTGTATTTAGATACATTAAAACATAAACAACCTATCAATAGGTAAACTAAATCGTATCCCACTATGATCATAATGACTAGAAACCATATTAGAAATATACTATGTAAATAATTTCATCATAACATATGGAGATAAAACCTTATAATGTATGATATAATATTATTATCATGGGTGATTAATTGATATACATAAGTATAACGTGAAAATAATTGTATGATAAAATTGGAAAAACATTTGTGAAACATACCCTACATATTTAAGATCATAATCTTGAGTCATGAAATAAATATTAGATGTTAATAATACATGAGTCATAACAGAACAAAAAACATGATCCTTGAGAGAATATCATTGTAATAATACATATATTATTAAAATTTAAATATGCTTAAAAATCATTTACATATTAAATAAGGATAATTTACATGTCTAACATAGTGGAATTTGTTCACTCTCAAAACCATCATAATAGTAAATAATTACTCTTATGGACATCATAGTTGAAAATATACCATAATGAATTAGGATCACTACCAGTTCTTGTACTTTCTATCATATGAGATATAAATCTACTCCCAATGCATTAGAGAGAGATATAAGTCACACCCCTCTCAAAATGAAAATCTTAAATATGTGTTTCACAAGACCATAAAACACTCATCCACTCAGAACCACTGAAATTAAATGGGTATCATAAAAATTTCTTAATATCATTACTGATTAAAAATATATAAGTTTCATAATAGTTTCATTATTTAATCATTGTAAAACACGTAGTGAAAAAGCAGGTTTCAAAACAATTTTATCTTGGTACAACCTGTGGAACCGAAAGGGGTTCCAAAAACATATATTCATAATAAAAAATTTATAAAAATAATTATAATGGTATACTTAGAGAAAATACACATCAAAGAATATGTTTCATAAATGGGATGTAATCATATATAGAGAATGATTTCGGCCAATTATATAAAACACTTATTCAGGAAAATATCCATTCTTCTTGAAATTTTTCTAAAAAATAAAACCGTATTAAAATATTTTCATTTTAAAATAAAATTAAAAAATGGTAAATTAAACTTCAAAGAATATATTTTACATGATTAATAATTTTTTCTTTAATGCCACACATGTTAAAATAATGATTCCTTTAAATGTTTTTGAAAAATATAATTTCTTTTTGGAAAATAACACAAATATTAAGTTAAATTCATTTTAAAAAATTTAAAACAATGGTAAAATTTTCTTCCAAAAAAATTGGTTAATAATTAATTGAATTAAAAAAAATTAGAAAACATTGATTTGGATAAATATAAATTTTTGACCAAAGGCAGGAATTATGTTAGGTTTATTAAATGAATTTTCTCAATTAATTTTTTCCATAAAAGAGTCAAAAATGGTATTATTAAATAAAAATAGCCATAATAAAAATAGATAATTAAACACAATATATTAATGGAATATGGGTTATTATATTAAATCAAAGAAACAAAATCCTAAATAATCTCGATAAGTGATGAGATTGTAACATAAAATAACTACCACTTTGGTAACTTTGAATCATTAACCTCATTAATGAAAAAATAAAATTGAAATTAAAATATAATATGGAAAAATAAATTCATGATATTAAATTTCAATGGTCTTTATATAAACCTCATTAATGTATATAGGTGCGTAACAAAACATATGTCTCAGAGATGTAAAATTGAAAAAAACCCATTATCGCTTTTCTAATCATTTGAATCCTAATACACAATAAATAATAACCACGCATTAAACTCGTATAATTTAAAAAATAGGATTAATGAGATAATATGTTAAAAGGATATTATATACACCCAAAATAATAAATGAGTTATGAATTTTCATATGTCACCCAAAAATTAAAGATACATGAAATCTCTAACCATAAGTCTTGACATCCATCAAACACATTTAATACTCATATATAATAAATATATGTTTTTAATAAATATATTATAGAACCATATATATATATCCTAAAAAATATTATATTTTTATGACTTTTAATTTCATTTATATTAATAATTCCATTTCAAAGGTATGTTTTAGGTGATAACCCCTCATTTTATAAGTTTTGTTCTTTTATTATTCGTCATGTTAATTTTTTCTGAATTTCAAAATCAATAGAATTTTTATCGTGATATAAATATAATATATATACTATATATATTTATATCTATTAATTGATAAAATTTGTAGATAAAAAATTAATGATATCATTTATAGAGATGGTAGGCCACAAGTTACAAAAAAATATTTCCGTTTTATTTTATTGATTTAAAAAATTAGTTAAATGACATATAATCATTAAAAACACATTTTCATGGAATATTAAAGACATATTTGTGAGGAAAAAATCCTTCATTCCTTCAATGTAATGTGTAAAATAATCACATCACTTCTCCAGGTGGGTTTTTACCATACAGATGAGTGACGTTATCGTATTACCACATAATAGAAAGTGAAAAAGGCTTGTGAGATATAATAATTAAATTAGTATTGTAATATCATATATAATATATAAATAATATATCCATCATTATTTCTATACTTGATATGTGGTACTATAAAAATTAATAACATCGATTAGCGTGGTGGTTGTCCACTATACACGAGAATGATGATTTTATATCACATTTTATTGAAGTGGATGTGGTTATAGGTGATGCAATTTAAAAAATATCAGTAAATAGATTATACAAAGGTTATTATAACATCATGATTTGATAATGATTTATGGATTTGGAGAATGGAAACAAAAAAATTCTCATTGAAGAATGTTATCTCTTCTTTAGGTAACCACATTATGTTTTCACCGAAAGACTTCATAGGGTGGATATCATCCAAAAATATGACTTCTAAGATGAGATGAGGGATTTTGAATGGTTATTTGGGAAAGGAGTTTCTGAACTAAATGTGTATGAATGTCTGAGAAATAAATGAGATGGGGTGACCTCTTTTAATTGAGGTTAGTGGCACACATGAAATTTTTTAAAATGAATTATTCCACCCACATTTTTTTCTTGTCAAAAAGATCCATTAATGGGCCATTATAAATAATAGAATAGATAATTTCATTATATCTTTATAAAATGGGAACTTTAAATTTTTGGGTTTATTTTTAACTCTTATCTTTTTAGTTTCACCCACACCGTGAATTTTTTTTACCATAACCCTATAAAATATTTTTTTCAATTTTTAAAATTTATTTGGGTCAAAAATTACATTGAACATATTATGTAATATATTTCTTAGCGATTAAAAATATGGTATTCTTTTTTCTATATTTCGTTCCCACAGATGTGATGAGAAAATGAGTTTTTGATGTGAAAATATTCAAATAGATTAAAATGTTTTTACATCAAAATGATATATGAAATTGGTTATAATGACCAATGCTTTGAAAATAAGTGTATAATTGAATTGATTTTAATTTAAACCCCATTTCTTAAATAATTTAACATTATAAAAAATTTAAACAAAAATGAAGTTTTCAATTAAAAATGAATCATTTTAGAAATGTCCCAAAAATTTACTCCAAGATAATTTTGACATTAATACTTTAGAAATATATTTTATTTTATCAAAATAACTATAAAAATGTGTGAATGTTTTTGAAATATATTCACTAAAAATCAACAAAACAATTTTTTTAGAAAATAGTATTTTCAAAAAATTTAAATACATTTCCACCAATTATGTTTTTTATTAAAAATATTTCTTTATATAAAAACACAAAAATTAATATTTAAAAAATAATTATTGTTATTTATATCGATTTTATTAACAGATAGGTTATAATTGTTTATTTTAAATAGTTATATTAATAATATATTAGGGTTTTTTTAACTTGGTTTCTTATATAACGTAAGATAAACCATTGTTTCATGTATCTCAATATTAGATTAGTGTTGTGTGTAACAAAAAGTACCTATCAAATTTAATTTATTTCAAAAAAATAATAACTATTAAAAAATAATGGTGTTATATTATACCCCCACTAAGATGAATTTCCCTCTCAAAATTCATAAGTACAATACAAAATAATGAGGATAATTCGGCTTCATCATATCATATATTTTCCACATATCTTCCTCAAACAGGTTTTTTTCCCAAAAAATGATGATCACGTGAGTGATCATGTATCTTAAAACATTATCTATTTGATACAAAGTCATCACATGTTTTCCTCAAATGATAAATCATGATTTTTTTCTATGAATTATGAGTTTAATACATGTGAAGGGTCATGTGTGAACTTCATCCGGAATGATACATGGAACATGTCATGGATTTAAGGGAGGTTTGTGGGATCACCTAGTGCTAAGAAACATTCCCGTTGCAATGAATAATTTAAAAGGGACCAATATACCTAGGTCTTAGTTTCCATTTATCATTAAATCCCATACACTTTTTCTATGGAAAAATTCATAGAACACTTTTTCACCAGCTTCAAATTCAAGATCACATCATTGACTGTAGGTATAATGTTTCTAAAGATAATGAGCTTCCTTCATGTGTTTCTATATGGATATATCCTTCCATTACTTTTCATTATCTATAAATGTTTCCAATAACATTATTTCCCTAACTTCATTACCTCATTTTGGATCCCTACATTTATTTCCATAGAGGAATTCATTTGGATCCATATGAATTCGTGAGTAACACATCTAGAGGATAGTATAGATCCCAACCACCTTTTAGATCCAAATATAATCATCTCAATCTATCCTCTAGGGTTTGGGTTGTTCCCTCATACTTAAAATATATCTAAGTATAATACATAATGATGAAACTCAACTCTGTATCACGATATTTCTAAATAATTTTCGAGAAATTTGAGGTAATCCACTGGTACCAATCCAACATAGTGGAATGTGGTCCTCCGTGCATCCTTACCAAATTCTTAATTTATATCTTTGAATTTTTATATAGAAATAATTGTTTTGAAATATTAATTATGTTTTATAACATAGTAAGGAAATCAACTATAACCCATATAGAATTATTCCCCATTTACATTTTGGTGTGTCACATACAAAATCTATGGGGATGTTTTACCTTTTTAATTCAATTATGGGTAATATATGTATCACCCATTTAGAATTTTTTTTCATCCTTAACATTATAAATTAAGTAGAATTAGGTTACAAATTCATTTCTATCTCACATAATGTCATCCTGCTAAAAACTCTTTCAAAACTCTATATATCATTGTACTTCCCTGTTGAATGGATAATGAAGAACTATGGGAATCCTATAATAACAAATTCTCAAATATAGTATGGATGGAATTCATACATAGTTCATACACCTTACATTTTCATCATCATCATGTTTAATCTCTAAAACATTTCCAAACATTTTTTATAGCTCTCAATCGTCCTACTTTTTTCTCCTTTAATCATCACATGGACAGATAGATGAAAATTAAATTAAGAAAGATAATATTTACCATTCCTTCATGATTTAAATATCCATTCATTTTAAATTCTGAAAAATATGATTATTTTTATCCTATTAATGGATAAGACAACGTGATCATTTAACTCAAAACATCAGTCACCTTTTTTTCATTCCCATGGAGTTAATGTATTGAGTAGTCATTATATTTAATCTTCTCTAACCTTCATCATTATGACATATTCAAAAGGTTTTTTATTAGTACATACTTTATGATTTTATGATACATATATATTTTTATATATCAAAATATTATGCAAAAATATAATTCCTTCTCATCGTTAATAAAAAAATTACCACGTTAAACTCCAAATCATTATTTGGGTAATATTTCTCATGAATATTTAATTTTCATTGAGCAGAAGCTAAAATAATTTCAATATCCATAAGTTCACAGTACATTAACTTCATGAAAGCAATAATATAAATTAAAAATCCTTCTCCACTATAAGGTAATGAAATCTTAGGTGTGCTAAATAATATTCTCTTAAATTTCTTAAAGATTTATTCACATTATACTATCTAGATTAATTGGGATCCCATATATGTTAACATAGTGAATGAATTAAATAGTTATGTGAGGTTCCCTAAAAAAAGTTGACTATATCTAGCTAAATCCAGAAAACTATTGATCTTAGTCACTGTTGTTGGTTTGTACCAATATTCAATAGCCCCTGTCTTTGATAGATCTATCTATAAACCCTCTCTTGAGATTATATATTGCTAAAGTGAAACATTTTTTATCCAACATTCAAACATTGTGAATTATTCATATGATTTCTCCTTTGGGTTTTTAGTACAATTCTCAGGTGGTTTTAATGTTATTCCTTATACATTAAATAGATAAGAATATGATCTATACAGACTTCCACAGACTGATCAAGGTGATCTCTAAAGACATTATTTAATAAATACATTAAGGTAGTGGTAATTTTAGTCAGACCGAATAGAAACACAATATATTCATAGTGTCTATACCTTGTATCGAATTCTATCATGGGTATACCCTTTTTCAATACAATCAATTTATGATATCTAGAATGAAATAAAATTTTTTAAACGCATTGATCTATATGATGTTGATCAAACTAGTAATCAATATCAGAAAAAAGAAACCTTCTCTTTATTGTGATCCTCCTCATCTCTAAACGAAAAATTCATAGTCTCATTGATCCATATTTCTATTTAATTAAAAGAGTAGGTACACCCCATGATGAGATGCCTAGCTAAATGAATTCATTATCAAGGTCTTCCTAGAGTTTCTTCTTCAATGTCTATAACTCAATAAGGTCTATTCTAGATGGAGTCATTAAAATTGGTGTGGCACCAAGTATTAGTTATAATGAAAATACAACTTCATGATTTGGAGGAAGTCTATGAAACTATTCCAGGAAGACATCAACACGTTCATGCACAATAAGCTTACCATCGGTGTCGATTTTCTCCCACACCATATGAGATAAACAACCATTCTGTATACGAAATAATACTGATACAATAGATATGATCTCCTTTTTGAAGTTCATACATATCATCAAATTTATATATGATCATAGGTTGGATGTGAATATTAAATGTGACTTACCATAATTGAAAATATATGTGGTATCTATGTAGAGAGAGGCAATCCATTCCCAAGATTACATCTAATTCAAACAAGGAAGAATGATATGATTTATAGGAAGCACATTATCACTAACATAAACTAAAGAGAAAACATAGACTTGAGATGTTATCATCATTCCATTATGGGGTTTCCCTAATAATTATACTTCTATTAATTTTGGTGAAATCGTAATAACCTAATGAATTTCATTATATATGAAGGAGTTTGATTATCTAGAGTAAAATAATACATTATAATATCTATAGTGTATAATAAGCATACATATCATGACATGGTTATCGAATCTATTTCCAAAAATAGTGATCATATGAGATTTCCGCATGACCCTCTATTTAAGAGTTTTTTCATTGATCATCATCATGAACAATAATATCTGGGATCTACTTTTCATAGTGATCATACACCTTTCATTTGAAACACGTGTGTGTGGGTGGTGCCTTTTGTGCATATTTCGCCCAATTTTTATTATTAGATAACAAATTCAAATCACTTTATAAATAAATTACCATATAAGCTTCCCATACATACTTAATAAATATTTACTAGTCCCCTTAATATAAATACCCTAATTAATCTTCCCACACTCTATGATTAAATGAAATATTATCTTTTTCTATAAATGGTTCATAGATTATCTTTTAAATTAAACTTTTCCTATCTTATAAAAACTATGATATAATATATAAATCCAACCTCCATGTCCAGTATAATAACAAATAATAAATCTCTTCATATATACTTAATTCTTATATGGATTACACCCTTCTGTGACTATGTTTTAAGAATGAGATGAATTTATCATCCAAATGTTCATGTTAGATGATAATACCATAAGAAAACCCCTAAAGTCCTGTAGAAATGCCAATATAGGTACAAATAGATTCATCATCCCTTTTATTTACCAAAAGTAATTTTTTAATCATCTATTTAAGATGTATATAAGGAAGTTATTTTTTGAAAAATAATTTCTTGAACATGTTCCAATCCATATATTCGATTTCATCATGTTTCTTCTTATTCTTGACAATAGTCCACCATTGGTCAACTTATCCTTCAAAATGGTAAATAGTTGAAATGAATTTTCCATGTTCCAAACACTATTGAATGGAAAATTTCATTTTAATGGGGATAATACATTGTTCACCAACTATTGCATTATGAGACCCATTGAAAGAAGTTAAAAGTTAGCTCATGAAGTAAAAAATAGAATGGTGTTCCCTTCTTTTTTCGTTTATAAGTCCAAGATGATTCAAAGCTTGAGAATGTTTTGTCATTATATCAATGAGATTTTGTATTCCAACTCCCATAATGTTCATATGAACAAGAAGAAAATTATTGAATTTTCCATCACACTAAGTATTAACATGATACTATGGGATCCATCCATTTACTACTACAAGGAATAATAATTTAATAAACAATAATTATGACTGGGAACCAAAAAATCATCAATACCACTTATAATATGTCTTAATAGTGACAAATTCATTAATATAAGAAAAATTAGGTTTGTCCTAGGAAATTCATGGTCATCATCTATTTAATATTTTTCTGATTGTTCATAATGTTTTTGTATATTTCCAAACATATCTTTCAGCAGTGTCAAACTAGGAGTGAAAAATTTTTATACACGAGTTAAAAATTTTGTGTATAAAAATGCATTATTTTTATAAATATTATCCCTGCGAACCTTTATGTTTGGGACATGTCCTCTTTTTTATACATATGTTGATGAAATTTCCAGATGACCACTCAATCTATACTTTTCCAAAATTTTTGGAAATTTTCCTTTACTGATACTCTTTATTATAATTTCTCATAGTCATGTCCTTAGGAATATCAGTATGGTTTTCCCATTCTTGTTTCTATATTATAATTAAACCTCTTATATGATACAAACTATATCGACCAAGTCTTAACATTCATATATATTACATTATTTTTTATGCATATTCAATAAATTACACACAAATATTTCCAATGACCTTAATAATTTTTATGTCTTTGGAAACCTGAAAACACATACAATTGATACATAGGTAAACTACATCATCTCACACTATGAGCTTCGTAACTTTTATTATTATTAGACTTATCATACATAATAGATTTATTTATATCCTAGGTAAATGAAACAAAATAAAGAGTTATCTCTGATTCTATGTATGGGTAAACAAGTGAATTACTTAAGCATAATAGAAATATAAGGGTATGATAACATGAGAATTACATTTGAAATCCAAACTGTGCATATAAAAGATCATAATATTGTGTCAGGGAATAAATATTGGTAATTCAATGTTCCTAAATCATAATGGAATTATATTTCATTATCTATGAGAGCATAAAATTGGTATAAAAGATATATTTTTAGCTTACACATATGTATAGAAATCATTTACTTATTTGTAAAGGATCGTTATCATGTGTATCATAGTAGAATGGGTTCAGTCACCCAACTATTATAGTTGTAACGGTTCACTCCCAAGACCATCACAACAGAAAAAATTCTATTAATAAACTCGCTTCACTCCCCATTCTAGTATTATCAATATAATGAGATAGAAATGATTACCCAATGAATTTGTGAGAGATATAGGTTACTCCCATCTCAAATTAAAATCATACATATGTGTGCCATAAGATAATAATTAATTAATCATATCATAAAACATGAAATTAAATGGGATTCATAAATATTTCATCATATAATAACTTTTCGAAAAGAGATAGGTCTCATAAAAATTTTATCATTTCATAAATTCATCATTGCATAACCCATGGGGAAGGAATCAGGTTTCATAAAGATTATATCCTGGTATAAACCAAGGATGAGAAATGGGTTTCATAAATATCTTTCCACTATAAAAGATTGTTAGAATAATGAGAATGGTAACCTTTGTTGATCTCCCCATCAAATCATAAGTTATATAAAAGGATATCATCTTATATGGGGAATGATTTTGATCGATCATTTAAAATACTTCTTCAAAAAAATATCATTTCAGATTTAATAATAATTTTTAAAACATAAAACATTTTAAATCATTTTATTTGAAAAGAAAAATTAAAATTTATAATTTATTATAAGAAGAAAATAATTTTCTTGATTACGAGAAGTTTTGATCATGTCAAACATGTTAAAATAATTATTCATTTCAAATTATCAGAAAAATAAAAATTGGAATAGTTTGAAAAAAACCCATGAAAATTAATTTATAATCATTTTTAAAAAATAAAACATGTATAAAAAATTATTTTAAATGCATATTTTAATAAAAAAATATTTTTGAATTTTGTTAGAAAACATTGTTTAAGAAGAATATAGATTTCAAACCGAAGAGATAAATAATGTAGGACTCCCTTAAAAATATTTTATATATTATTTTACATACCAATGTGTGTAATAATATTAAAATTACATTAAAATAACATAAATAAACAAAATATAATAAAAATCATGATTCTCCTGAGATATGTAACATAATATTTTATCATCAGAAACATAATCATAAAAAATCAAGATAAGAATTGAGATTATAACACAAAATCATTAGCACTCCAGGATCATTAAATTAGATGCCTCATGAAGTAAATACATAGAATGGAACATAAGATATCATGATGAAAAATAAATTCCTGATATTACATGTCAAATAGGAATTATATATACACATCATAGAATATATGTATATAACATAACATACAATTGAAAGAAGTAAAATTGAGATAGAAATCCCTTAATGTATAGGTAATATTTTGAATAATAACACACAATAAATAATTACCTCAAATGTAAAATTAAATACCATTAAAATAATGTTATTAATTATATAACATTTCAAAGGTTCAATATATGCACCACACATAAGAAATGAGTGGTTAATTTTCATGTCCCTTAGAAATAAAAGAGAGACTAGAAATCCCATACCATTAGTCTTGAAATCCATCATACACATCAAGAACTCCAATATGAAAAATTAAAGTTTATTATAAATCTATTATAAAACCATATTTATATATATAATAACATATATTATTTTCTTATTACATTTTATTATCCATTTTTACCAATTCCATTTAATGTTGTTTTTTAGGTAATAACTGCTTTGTTTTTCATATATGTAATAATTTGTTATTTTTGAACCTCTTAATTTTATAATAATCTAATAATATCAATAATTTTGGATCTCCCTTTGACCAGACCCATTATAATCACTTTTCCTATCCGCTATGATGTGGTGGAGTCCAATGGGGTTCACTTATAAATAATGTAATGACCACACTTGTTTCCATTATTTCAATTTTACAATAGTATTTGTGCAACCCCATACACCTTATCTAACTTTTGATAATATTTTTTGAGTACTTTTACCACTTAAATCATTGGATAAACTCTTTTTTATTAATTTAGAATATCCCCTCTTTTCCCATCCCAGTTTTATAACATCTTGTTTTTGTCGGTTCATCATAATAATTGGAAGCATATTTTATATTTTTATTTGGATGTGGTTTTATGATTGATTTTTATGGGTAGGTCCTGGTTACTGTTACTAAGAGTATTTAGGGGCATGATCTCCTCTTCCATCCTCCATGATAAGTGGTTATATTTGAATTAACGATTGATGTATGGGATCCTCATTCTCTTCTTCTTTATAAGTAAACATGGGAATATCATTCTTTTTCTATCCATTGGATAAATAATATATATCATCCTAAGAATATAATTAATTTTATAAATTTATATTAAATGGTAGGGGAGTAGAAAATTTAGTTTTATCAATTATTTTTATTTTTTCATATGTTGTATCATGTTTTTTATTCTTCCCAAATATGGTTTATGATTAGATTAACGTGTTAGAGTGGATTATAAAATTTTTAACCATTTCGGGGTTTTTTATAGAATTACTATGCATAAAAAAAGACATAAAATTTATATATAAGTAATGAATTTCATTCCCAATAAATAAAAGATTTTTTGAGACTACACTAGTAAATAATTACGTATTTATTTTGAAATCTCTATGACTAAAACTATTATGTAATGTGTATTGGTTTGGATTTGTTGTGGATATGTTGACTTGAGATTATAGTTTGGGGTTTTTCTGGATGAGAAGTATGGTATGTAATGTGTTGTGTTGAGTTGCGTCAGTTTCATGGTATTTATGGAATGAAATATTCATAATGAAATTAATAAAATGAGTTAGGATAGTTAATGAAACATTTTAATTAATATGGATCCATGGTTACTATTTTTTTCCTAAAATACGAAACATATGGGCATGATAAATAATTTTTGTTGGCAAATTGGGAAATTAGGATATGGGTTGAATAAGAGAGTATGGAATATGGTGTGTGTGTGTGTGGCTTAATTTTGTGAGGTTATGTATTTAGAGTATACAAAATAATTTATTTTGTGATAGTAGTGATTTATTAGTCATGGTAGTTTGGTGATTTTTTGGTTGTGTGAACTAGTAGAATAGGTTTTTGTGTAACTATTATAAATTTTATTTTTAATTTGATTACTATATACACCCCACCTATGTCTTGTGTTTATAGCAATACGTAATGGTTTTTTATTTTGTGTATTTTTACTAATCATATATGATTATGAGGATGGTTGGTTGGATACCCCCTCTTCCCCATTCTCTATTCTAGGCATGAAACGTATGCATGGGTTGCGATGCCTTGAATATAGTGATATAGAAGTGGTGATTGATGATTGTTTGAGCTACTTCATAGTGTGGGTCATTCATGGTAGGGGGAATGAGGTTGATTTCTTTTATATTTCTAATACACAACTATCCATTTCATATGAATGTGGTTGTGAGAGGATATTAGTGTGTTTACTTGTATCATATGGGTTGAATGACACAACATGGTGTCTTAGTTATCTTCAGGTTATATGTGATGTAGTTTCCTAGTTGTCTTCTATAGTTTATTGGTCTTTTCAAACATATATATTACATATTTTTATATCAATATTATATACATGACCTAAAAACAAGTTTGAGGACCATGATATTTTATTGTCTTTGGAGACTAGGTGGAATAATTTCTAATTTGGTGAATGATATTCAACATCTCCCATAAAAATCTTCCTCTTTATCACTATTAAGAAACATAACCTATTTAAAACCATTCCTTATAACAATGGGAGTGGAAACGTATTAATGAGTGAGATCGTATGTTTAGTATGGGTATGAAATGGAGATTTGAAAAATCGTACAAGAATGGAATGTGTATAAGTGTATGAGAACATAATATTAACATTTGAAAATGATATGCCGCATATTAAGGATCATAATGACGAGACAGAGCATATAGTATTGACGTTCATAATACATAAATCATATATTAATCAAATAACATGATCTATGAATTAATAACAATTTCATAAGACATATATTTGTGGCATACACGTAATCATAGAAAAACACATGTTAATACTATTTACCAAGAAATTTATAACTTGTTAGGATTGAGATACTCTATCATATACCTACTTTAGGCATGGTATAACCTCTTGTATACCCTCTTTTTTTTCTCTGGTATAACCAACCATATACCATCTTCTGTTGGGATTGGTATAACCTTTGTTGTACACTATTGTTTTGGTCTTCGGATAACCTCACACGTACCCATTGAGCTCAAATAACATTAATCTTTTCCCAATGCATTGGATAGAGATATAAAACCCAACCATCACATGATGAAAATAATACATACATGTTTCACAAGACATTAAAATATTAAACATATCCTAACCCATGAAAATAAATGTGTTTCATAATTATTTTATCATTTTTTCAATGAATAAACTCTGTAAAAAAAGTTGCATTCGAAAGCATTTTGTCATGGTTTAACCCATGGAAGAGAAATAGGATTCATAAGTATATTGTAATAATAAATCAAAACCATATAAATAAAAATTAATAATGTTATCTTTGGTTTATATCACCATTAAATCATAATTATCATGATAATATTTTATCTTATATGTGAAATGGTTTTGATTGAAAAATATTATTGAATTTTACTTTAGGAATATATCACTTCATTGAGAATAAAATTATAAAATAAATAATTAAAAATACATTTATAAATTATATTATTTTAAAAGTACCATGGAATATTAAAAGGTAATCTTATAATAAAATAATTTCCATAATTTAAGGAAACCCTATTCGTGTCGTACACCTTAAAACAAATATTCATTTCATATTCGTAGTAAAATACAAACAAATATTGTTTGGAAAACAGTATGAAAATTAATTCCATTTTTTTTATAAAAATTAAAAAATGGATGAAAATTTCATTAATAACTCATTTAATTAATGATAAAGAATATGAAAACATTTTTATGAAATAGTATTTTTGATGAAAAATGGGTTTTACCTAATAGAGAAACAAATACGATTTTTCTTAAAGACATCATTTGGAACCCTTGAGTGAATCAAGAGATAAAAATAATGGAAAACATTTATTATAAAAAATATATGTATTATATTGAAATTTATGTGATTATTGATATTTAGATCATATGATTTCATTATTGAAAGAATAATCACTAAAATTCCTCAAAAATGATGAGATTGTAACATAAAAGGATTTCGATTTTAGTAACATTGAATCATAATCACCATGAAAGAATTAAAATAAATGAAATATAAAATATAATTAAAATAATTATATTCATGATATAAAATTTACCATGGGAATTATATACAACTCAATGAATAATATAGGTTCATAACATTGCTTATTTCTTTGACTGGGTAATTTTCGACAAAAATCACTTCCCACTTCAGTATCTTCTCTACCATAAACCCTATAAAAGATAGATAATAAAATGGATTTATAAATTGAAATAATTTAATGTATTATAATCATAAAATAAATTCATCAGAATTTTATTAACTACATAAAATAAATTGGTGGTGAATAGGACATGTGTCTCACAAAACAAAAAACCGAGAAACAAATGCATTTCTATATTGATAACATTTATACCATAGACCACATATAAGAGAGAACATAATATAGTTATGTAAATAAAAATAATTTAAAGGATAATAATCATGAAATACATTCATAGTATGTATATACACCACATAAAAGAAAGAGGCGGTTAATATGGAATGTGTCTCACATAAGAAAAAAGTGAGACATAAATCCCTTACCTTAATTATCAAATTCTGTAATACACATTAAAACCTCATTTATAATATATATAATTTTATAATAATTAATTTATATAACCATAAATATACATATATATATATATATATTTATATCATGACATATATTATTTTCTTATGAAATTATATTACTAATTTATTAATAATTCAATGTTAAAGTCAAATTCGAGGAAATGAAAACATTTTTTTGTGTATGTATTGATTTATTATTTTTTTAATTTTAATATAATCATAATTAAATAATATAAATAATTCAAAAATTATATATATATAATATATATTTAATATAATTTTTTGAGTGATCCATAAATGATAGAAGTAGAAAATGGAATATCCCATTCATAATGATGGTAGGATATACGTTCCCATTGAAATTGGTTCCATTCTCCTGATTGAAAGAAATAAAGGAAGGTAAATAATAAATTATGATTCCATAATCATAACAATATAATTCATGTTAGTTGTTTTTATTAAATCTGTACTAATTATCTTCTATTTAAAGTGTGAATGAATAACAACACATCATGAGGTGGTAGTCCTCCAAACACACAAACGACAATATCGTTTTCCCATAGAATGGAAATGTGAGATGAAAAATATGATATCATTGTTAAAAATGAATAATAATATAAAAAAATATCATATATAAAAAATACATCCACTGTTATATCCATTTGTAAGATTTGGTTATGGAAGACAAATAATATCAGGTTATGAGGCGGTAGACTGTTGAACACACAGATTATGATTTTATAACACATTTGATGAAAGAGGTGAAATATTTAAGTTATTAAATTAAGATAATAAAGTATAATTTGATTTAATATAATTATTTTATTGGATCATCAATTTTTAATAAAAATTTAAGGAGGTGTAGAATGAAATATTATAAAACCATTGACTAAGGATGTTACCTCTTGTTCAGATAAAATCAAATTATTTACAAAAAATGAATTATTAAGAGCCATTTATGAAGAAAATAAGGCTTATATGAAGACAATAGAAAATTAAATAACTGTTTTAAGATGTTATTTGATCAAAATAATTGTCTTTTTATGTGAGATTTGGTGAAGATATGGGGTGATCTTTTGTAAGTGAGGTGATTGACACAATCATATTTTTTGAAAAGAATGAAATATACCCACGTTTTTTTATAAGAAAAAAGGATAAAAATAGTATATTATATAAAATATAATATATAAGGTCGAAATATTCCTATTTGGTTTGTGTTGGACATTTAGTGGTCATTTTATCCATTATCTTTTTAGTTTAACCCCTGGTAATCCCATTTTTTCCTTTAACCAGGGTAAATAATTGTTATTGTTTTTAATATCAAATGTTGAATAAAATTATTTTTTAAATATTATATAATTTAAATTATATTTTTAAAAAAATATGGAATCAATTTTTCCAAAATAAATTTAGAGAATTCGAAGAATTTAATTAAAAATCCATCCCCCAAATGTGATGAGAAATTGGATTTTTAAAGAGAAAATGTTCAAAAGTTTATAAAGATTATATATAAAATGTCAATATTAAATTGATTAAAAGGAAATAAATTGTATTAATTCATATATAATGAACTAATTTTAATTTTAAAATATTTTTTTTTGAAAAAACATGTAAAATCGTTACTAATGAATTTTTTTATATAACCGAGTATTTTTCAATATTATTCAAAAGAGTAATGTTTTTATAAAAATCCAAAAAATTAACCCTAAGATAAATTTTACACGATGATTTAGAAAATGAATTTTATTTAAACCAATTATTTTTCAAAAAATATCCAAAAAGTAATTTAATAATAAGTGTTAAAATGCAATAAAACCTCTTTTCATAAAAATATAGTTTTAAGCATAAAAATGGATTTATTTTTATCAATTGAAAATAAAACACATAATTTTTTTAAAATATGTTTAATATATAATATATCAATTTCAATAAATTCATTTAGAATGTTTTTTATTAAATTCACTTATGTAAATCACATTTCTGTATATAAAAAATGTTATTTAGAAATTAATTTCTTATATGTTCAAATACTTGTTATTTAAATTTATAAATATTAGGTCACCAATGAATTCATATTATATACATGTGGTCAACATATATTTTCCAATTTTAGTTAAACATAATCATTCCACTATTCCAACATCATGGTAATAAATATTATTATTTAATAATAATAGTTTAATAGTACATCACATTTCATTCAAACTCTATTTTGTGTGTAACATAATTTAAAAATGTTGTTTCAAGTATAACAAGATAAAATCAACCTATACTTTGATTACAAATATCAAAAAGAATACATTTATTTTAAGTGAAAAATTTCATTAATTAATGAGGTGTTACATTCTACCCATCCATTAAATGAACTATTCCATTCGATATTTATCACTTTGTTACTCACAACTAAGTAAAATTATTCTTCAATGTATCACCATGTTCCCATATAACATCATCAAGTTGTTGGATTCTATAAAAATCCTTGATCGTGTTAGTGGCGTTAATTCATTTAATTGTCAATGATCCAGAATCACCACTGGTTATTTCTCTTAAAAAATATTTGGCTCCAGTAGTATGTCATATGAGATTAGTACATGTGAATGATCAGGTATGTATTTCTTCAGGATATATAAATTGAACATAAAATACACTTGATATGGGGTCAGTGGATTTTCTAATAAATAGGATACCATCCCAATATGATCACTAACTTTAAAGGGATATATATACCAAGGGATTATAATTTCTTTTGTATCATAATCATAATTTCTTACTTCATCTTCAATGAGATGAATTTCCAATTAATCTCTAATATTAATAACTGTAGATGATTTTTTTCAAATTTATGAAGCAGTAACTGATAACGAGATCCATAATATAATGATAATTACTTCATTATATCTCTAATTTCCATTATAAATAAATTGATAGCACAGGTTATTGAATATGTGTAAATCCTCATATTGTGAAGTAATACACTAATATATAAAACCGTATCATATGATCAACTGAAACCATTTCATAAATGGTTAACCTTATAACCCTAAAATATGATTAAAATCAAATACTTTAGGAAGAAGGACACTAAATTTTTAAAAAATAATTTATCATTAATCAATGAAACTATATGAAGTAGATCAAAATTATCATATTATAAAAACATGATTTACCTCATCCTGAATTATCTTTAAAATTGTAACAAACTGAATTACTGTTAAATATTATTGAAAAAATGTATTCCTACTCATTCCATGAATAAAATAATTGATTATTTAATAGAATACTTAAATCCAAAAATATTCTATGCAACACCAAGGATAATGTAAAATACATTGACCACAAATCATTAATCAGTTCAAAGGTCATCTATACTATCTAATTTACATTATCCATATCAATCATCACTTTATCCCAACTAAAAACCAATTTATCAACATTAAGTACATACTAAGTGTTACATTCATTTTATCTTATTTCTTCAATAAAATAACACATTTCCCATAAATCACTTTTCATGGTCACTAATACCATTCAACATATTCTTGAAAGTCCTTATAAACACATATACTAAAAAATAATTGTACACATCATGATTCATATAACATAATTATTCATTTAAAATACATAAACACATCAATTTATCTACTATATTCTTATACCATTAACTAGGATTAATCATATTATCCATTAATACCTATTTCCAACAATATGAAATATTAATCATTTTTTAACCTTCATAAACCTCAATTTTACCATTATTGTAATGGTTAAAATATAAGATAATATAGAAAAATCCCATAACATTTATATTTCATTCATGTCCTCTACTTTATCAATAATATAACCACTAATAAGACAAACTTTCTAATACACTTAAAGATATTTCCCCCTATCATAACAATTTTCATAATCCCAATAATTTCCATATTTAAAACAATCACCCATTGATAATACTATAGGAATACCAATATTATCAACCATTGTGTTAACTGAACATATCATTTTACCTTTTAAATTACATTATTTGCGTATTTCTTTTCCACAGTGAGAAAATTATTCTCATCCCATTTAGAAATTCTCTTGTGTGTTTCATCCCACATTATTGAAATATAAGAAACTGAATTTACATTCCACTTTTCACCCCACTACATGAAACCTCCAAAAACTCTACCATTCTCTTATTTTGTTAGTTTAATAGTTGCTTATGGTGCATGTTTTAAATCATATATCTTGATAATTGATTAAGCATAACTATAATACCATTCACTCAAGATATCATCCAATTCGGTTTCTTATCAACACATTTTCTATCACATTCAATTTGGATCTAGTTTCATTTGGTTCCCTCCATTGAATAATACTAATAGTCATTGTGTGATAAAAAATATTCATTGTTGTAAACAACATAATCCTAAAAAATTACTTATAGGATGTCTAAATCTTGAACCATATTTTTATTCTATGACACCTTAGTTTTAACATAGTTAATTCAGGGTCATTATCTATTCTTATCCTTTATTATGGTTTATAATGTGTTATTTTAATCTAAAAAGAATATCCCATGGGAGTGTTCAACCAGTTATACAGCAAGGAATATTGGTGTGCACCAGGTGATGATAGAGTCAAGTTCAATGATCAATTTTCAGTGTTATTACCCCATGGAAGCTATTTTTCAATTCCACATCCACTAATTTTATCCAAACATGGATTTAATTTCTTATAAACCAATCAAAAAATATGTTACTAAAATAAATAGAAATTTTCTTATACATTGAATACCCCCTTAGAATTATTCTTAAAGGTATCCCTATATATATCCTCAGAAATATCTATAAGGATGTAGATAATTTTTTCTCATCCTAGTTTACAAAAGATAATTAAATGTTTTCTCCAATAGAAACTCTATCATCCAATTATTTTCATACATAAATATAATATATTTTTAGATAAATATACACTACATTAAAAATACCCTAAGAACCATAATAGTATAGTATATTTAAATATGTGTTTCACAAACATCTAATTTTGGGTGAGATCTTCAACTTATCTCATAAATAAATTCTCCTTTATTACTCTTAACAAATATACCATACCAAAACATTTATTAATAATTATGGGATGGGAAAATAAGAAAGGGTTAGATCAGATTCAATGTTTCAAAAAATCTATTTTACTATATTTTTAAATGACACTTTTAAGGGGTATGTGTGAACCAGAACAACCTCAACCAATAAAAATATAAAAGGACAGACATCCCAGAAAAAAACTATAGGAACAACCCCTCCCAAGCCATAACAACATTATGACAAGACACCACCTTTTCATGACCACATGGATAGTTGTCTCATACAGGATTGCATGGGCCTGGTACCAATGGAAAAATCCATACCCCCTCAAACTTCCGAATCCGAATGGCCACACTTGGTGATGTTTAGTGCCCTAACTCCTCATTTGAAGCTATTCTATATAGAATATATTGGTGTTTCCCAAAACCACAATCAAAAGCAAATAACCCTTTCAAAATGATCAAAAAATCAAACATAACAACTGTGTTTTCCTTTTATAGCAATACACCTCTCATCTGTCACAAAATCCTCAGATTTGGCCCTCTTCCGCCATTTCAAAAATTCAACAGAAGAAAGCAGTGATCACATGTTTTGACTCAAAAACAATACTCCACACCGTAAATCATCCAAAATAAGTCCAGAAATCTGGAATCAAGCATTCAAATCATCTAACAATCATGCACAGACAAAGAAAACTAGAAATCACACATGCTCCTCCACCGAATTAGATAAACTTAATCTACAACAAAACCCTGCCATAGCCATGAGAACCCTCTGACCATATGCAACATCCTGAAGAGGAAGATGAACATAGAATGGTGAAGCCAAATATTCATCACCATTGACTAAAAGATAGGAAATCACATCAAGGGAGCATCGCCGTTGAAGGGGTTAGAGCATATCAAATCCAGAAATGCCGCTCTGGGCAAGAAGCCAACCATATATAAACCATGTAAAAACCCTCAACGGATTCCAAATCGGACAAACCACAATAAGAGGAAGGGACCAGCGAGAATAGAAATGGTCTCTCTGGTGACGCCGACTCCCAAAAAATACCAAAAAATTATTCCAATAGAAAATAACATAAAATTATCCTGAAACCTATGTGAGAGGCAAAAAAATAGGAATGAGGATCGAGATGCAGGGCGAGGTGACGCCGAAGATCCTCCAACTCGGTGATGAATGCAGCATGGCCTCCCCCTCCGGGTTTCCATTGAAAAAACCCTAGCGTCGCATGAAGGAAGTGATCTTTCGCTCTGATAAAATTCAAAGTTATGTTAATAAATTGATATATTAATGTTCAAATAATCATGACCTGAGAATAAGGTCATGAGAACATGAGATTAAAATTTTAAAACTATACCCTCGTTATCATATATCATAAACATGAGACAAGGAACAAGGCATGGTGGTTTATTTGAAATTAATAAAATATAATTCAATGAAAATGAATCATGATTAAATAAGTGTTTTATAAGACATAGATTTTTGACATACAAGAATGAATATAAAATCCACTTTCAAGGACAACTACCAAGAAATTCATAAGAATTTAGGCTAGGGATAATCAAAATGTTCCTACATTGGGATTAGGATAACATCCCAATTACCCTATTTTTGTGGGCTTGGGATAACCTCCAATCAACCCTCTTGTTTTGATAATAAAATAAAATTCTCGATAACCTATTATTTTGTTCATTGGATAACCTCTTGGGTATAATTTGATCTCATATAACATTAATAATTACTCAATGAATTAGAGAGATATATATGTCCCACCCATCACAAGATGAAAATAATAAATATGTGTAAAAATATCATAAAACATTCAACATATCGGACCCCATGAAAAATGGATGTCCTAATAATTTCATAATTTCTTCACAGAATAACCCATGGAAAAATTAATGGGTTTCATATGAATTTTATCATCGTCTAACCTGTGAAAGAGAAACGTGTTTCATAATTACCATTTATAGAAAACATAAAACATATATATAAATCAAAATATTTGTATCCATTGTTTATATCCATATTAAATTACATGTAACATCAACAGATGTAATATTATATGGAAAAAGATTTTAAAAGATAAATAACATGGAATATTTCTTGAAGAAAATATATTTTCTATAAAAACTATTTAAAACTAAAAATTTATATAATATTTTTGAAAACATTTACTTGAAAAGAACGTTTAATTATTAAAAATTATTCTTCAAAGAATATAATGTTCATGATGGAGGGTAATCAAGTTCATGTCATACATGATATAATAAATAATCCTTCCATATTTTCAGTATAATCCAAAAGACTATTGTTTGGAAAATGACAAGAACATTAAATTCAATTTTTAAAAAAAAATTGACGTTTGAAAAAATTTATTCCATAAATTAATTTATGAACGATATATATACATTTGAATTTTTTTTAAGATAATGTTTTGAAAGAAAATGGTTATTTGACCTAGAGAGAAATAAGGTCACATTTTTATAGAAAAATAATTTTGATCTATTGAGTATATAAAGAGAGGATAATGGAAAAAATTGTTTTTGAGAAATACCTAGATTACATGAAAATTATTGAGATTATTTAGAATGAAATCATAATATTTCATCATCTGATGCATAATCATAAACAACCCGATAAATGATGATATTATAACATAAAAATAATACCACTTTGGTAACCTTGAATTGTAATCCCCTTGAAATAAAATTATTTAATTGAAATGTAATATATCATTAAAATAAAGTTATTCAATAAATAAAATATATAAGGGGTAGTATGTACAACCTATAAAATAATATACATGCATAAAATAACATATCTCTTCGTGAAGGTAATTTTTAACAAAAAACCATTACTACTTTAGTATATTTTGAAACATAATTTACTCCATTGGGATCCTAAAATGGTTATGAAAATACCTATAAATTTAAATATAATAATATTCTAATACATTTATCGGATTTATATACACCTCATAATTGAGGTAGGTGGTAAATGTGATATGTGTCTCACAAAAGTAAAATGTTAGATGAAAATTCCTTATTAATCTCGAAAAAATTGAATTGTAATCCACATGAAATTGATATAAAAAATTGATATTTAATTAATAATACATTTCAAGTGAATAATTATAAAATACATTAATTTTTAGTATATACAACGCATAAAATAAAGAGGTGGTGAATATGGCATGTGGCTCATATAAGTAAATAGTGAGACAAAAGTACATTAACTAATGTCTGGCATCACCAAACCCCTTAAAACACCTTTATAATGAATATAAGTTCATTATATATAAATTATATAATTATAATTATAGATATCAAACCATATATTATTTTCTTATGGTCTTTTATTAGCTATTAAATAACAATTCCATGGTAATGTCTCGTTTTGGGAAATAACAAAAAATTTTAGATATAATCTGATCTATTATTATTGTTTGTATTACTATATTAATGATTAAATAATCTAAATAATTTTATTATTTATATAAATATCATATATATTCTGCATACATGTATTTATAGTGATCCATAAATTTTATATGTTTAAAATGAAATACACCTTTTATACAGATGGTAGGTCATATTTAAACATGAACATTGCTTCCATTTTCTAGATGGAAAAAAATGAAAGGTAACTAATATATTACAAATTATCAAACATTTTTTATTATATATATCTCATATTTTCATAAAAAATTACCCTATTAAGTTCCATGTAATACATGAACAAATCACATCACTTCACAGGGCGGTGTTCCGCTATACACACAAACGTCATTATCGTATTCTCATGGAATGGAATCTAAAAAAGTGCATGTAATATAAATATATTAAAAATAATAAAAATATCATAAATATAATATATATAAAATAAATCCTTCTTATATCCATTTGTGAGATGTGGGGATGGAAAATTAATTACATAAGTTTGTGAGGTGGTAGTTTTTCGAACACAAGAATGATGGATTTGTAACACATTTGATAGAAGAGGGGGATGATTTAATTAACATAATTACATTTAAATATATTATATATATATAGTTTTTTATATAATAATTTTTAATAATAATTAACGGGTATAGAGGAAGAAATAATATAAAACACTTGATTAGGGACATTACCTCTTCTATGGACAACATCTTTTGGTTTGAACAAAAAGTATTATTATGTTTGATTTGTAAACAAAATAATTTTTGTAGGATGATATGATATAATAAAGTATGTTTTTTTAGAAGGTAATTTATGAACCAAACAGTTTTGTAAATGTAAGTAAGAGAGGATAGGGGTGGATTTTTATAATTGTGGTGAGTGGAACACTTGTATGTTTTGAAAATAAAAAGGTACACCCATGTTTTTTCACATGAAAAAAGACTAAAAAACGGGAATTTATTGATTATAGAATATATATGGTCAATATATGGTCAAAATATACATGTTTGATATGTTTTTAGGGTTTTTAGCCATTATCGTTTTTTGTTTAACCCCATGTAAAAACATTTTTTCCCTAACCATGGTTAATATTTTTTATTGTTTCTACTATTCATTATGGAATAATATTAATATTCATTTATTATATAATATATTTTATTTTGATTCAAAATATTAATTTTTTTAATATTCCATTTATATCTGTTTAAAATTTAAATTTAAATTTAATACCGTAGTCGTGTTGAGAATGTGAGTTTTTGAAGAGAAAATGATCAAATATTGACAAATGTTTAACATAATAATTTAATATTAAATTGATTAAAATGGACTAAATTGGATTAATAGATATATAATTTAACTACTTTTACTTTTAAAACCTCATTATAACAAAATAAACCTTATAAATTCTTCAAATAAAATAGTTGTTTTCAATAAAAATGAGTATTTTTCACTATTCATCAAAAAATTATTTAGTTTCAAAAAAAATTCTCAAAAAGATATATTTTTCAATATTATATAAAAATTTAATTTTATTATATCTAATTAATATTGTAAATATTTTAAAATTAATAATAATATAATTAGTCAAAATGCGATAAAACATCTTTTAGAAAATTTATTATTTTTAAGCATAAAATTTTGGTTATTGTTTTAACATGTCTAAAAAACACATGATATGAAAACTGAATAGTTTTTTGAATATATAATATATTAATTTAATTAAAACCATTCAGGAAAATGTAATTGATCACTTTCAAAGTTTAAAACACATTTGTTCTCATAAAAATAGTTTTTCCAGAAACATATTTCATTTACATTCAAATAGTTTAATTTTAATTTATTAGTAATTATTCGCCAAATAAATAATTTTATATAAATATTTTGATAATATAACTTCATAGTTTAGTTAATAATGTTTAAACATGATATTCAAATGTCATGGTGATAACTATCATATTAAATAATCACTTTTCAATAGTATACTATGGTTAATTTAAACTCAGTGTCGCATATAACAGAATATAAAACAGGGTTTTCTGATAAAGAAATATAATCTAGATTTTTCATTTAATAGAAAATATATAAAAAATTATTCTTTTAGAAAAAAAATATTTTACTAAATATCAGGGTGGTACATCGTTTGAGATTATTATATTTAAGGAATGGGCGTGTCTGGACGTGAAACATTGGGGTATAAGAGCATAAAATGAGTGGGAAAGAGATGTGGGGTACCATTTAATGATATTATTGCACCTGGATGAATTATGTTGAATAAATACCATAGAGAGGATGATACTCACTAGTTTACCTATCTTATTGCATATCGGTTCTCCTATTTTCCCCTTTTGAATTAGTATGATCTTTTTATATGTGCAAGAAATATTTTACATATGATCCTACTCAGTATACATTTTCTGATTACCCTACACATATGCATATTTTTTTTAGGTTTTCGAGAGGAATCTAGGGAGTGAGCCGATCACTACTAGACTAGACATTTGAGTTGTTCCTAAGTCACTCCCTTATGATTACTTTTGGGTATTCATTTGGAGACTCTATATTATTATTAATTTATGTTACACATTAATTATTGAATTATTTGAGGTTTTCCTCCTTCTTTTACTTGATAGAATTTTTTGGGTGTTGTTTTATCATATTTCTCAATCCTTATTAAATAAAATAGGGTAATTCCTTCCATATGTGATGTTTTCATAACTGTAGTGCAAGTCGACAACCTGTGACCTATTGAAGGAGGATTTTTTGAAATTTTTTATATTATTTTATTTATAGATTAGGTGGTATACCTTTTGAAGGATGGGTTGTATCAATGTGGTATCAAATGTAAAGGATGATATATAAGACATATTTTTGAGTTAGGAACTTATTAGGACTAGATGGAATGGGTGGGAAATGACGTCAATAGTATCATGTACATGATATAGACAAGGGATAATGAATATAAAATGATATTTAAGGGTGGAAATTATCTAATTCATGGACTTTGAACTCAATGATTGACATGGTGAAAGTTTATATCTTGAATGATTTGAACATATAAATGTACCTAAAAAATTCTTACTTTGGTTTCTGATTGAATGGAGTGAGCTTCAGAATCTGACATGAATTTAATTTAATGGACATAATATTATATACCTCCAATATTAGTTAATACTTATATTATATTAAATTTATCCACTTATAAATCATCCATGTGTGCTTCAAGGTAGTGATGTCCAATAGACTAAACTAGTTGATCAATGAAATGTCAAACCTATTATTGATGATGAGTTTTGGCAGAAGACATTATGTGCCTTTCAATTTTATTTGTGCAAGGGAAGAGTACTGGGTTTCATTAACATTTAGTCTGATTAGGGTTATAGTGCATCAATAGTGGAAGTTTTATCTCATGGAGTGGAAGGAGGAAAATGTGTTTTGTTTGGACTTCTAGATGTAGTTACAAGCAGAGTTCCTGTAATTGACCAAGATGGTAGTCAAGAGAATGAAGTTTCATCTTCTTCTGTAGGGATATATAAATACGAGAGATCGTGGAAGAAAGTGTATAGATTTTTTTAATTCTCCCTCATAATTCTCCCAATGAGGTGTTCCATGAACAACATCTTGACAATGTAGTCTTTCCCACATTCTAGTATGTAGTTACTCCATTAAAATTGGTAATGTATTTTGAGATTCAAATAAAATAATATATGATCATGTGTATGCACTCATGGGAAGTACTATAATGATATAGGATCCTAAAAGGTTCTTCAAGGTGATTTGTTATTAGTACTAGATCTTAGAATCTTGGGCTTTGATAATTTGACAAGTGGGAAGTCAGATCTACAAGCTCTGCGTTCCACTTTCTATGTCAATTATCTCCCATTATCTTTCTAGGTAATTTGGGTTGGTGTGATATTTCATTGCGGGACATGGACCTTGTTGATATCAATGAACAATGGTTCTTAGAGCTCAACATGGTTGTTTTTTTGGTTCTTCATTATCCTCATCAATATCGAACGATCATGTAAAATTTTTATTAAGGACAGAATTATAATCCTCCACTGATATGTGATTGGTTAGGTAAATTGTTTCTTTAAGATAGTCCCCATCATTAGGGAGAATAAACAAAGTGTGGTGAGGTAAATATCAATGAGGTAGAGTATATGGGTGTGGTATGATATATTCCACGTATATTCTTGCATAAGAAGGTCTAGGGATGTTAACATGTATTATTAACTTATCATCTACTCTCATTTATATTTTTTTTTGGTTTATGTTCCTCATATTTTTTTGTTATACCCTTCTAATTCCTTACTTTGGGACTCGATGTGAAGTGGCATCTCATTCCCTTTTTATTGAATATTCTATCATGAGGCCAAACCTACTTGTGAGATGTGTTCCTAGGGTGTAGAATAACAATGGGGTATGATCAGTAATGTGGGGACCTATTTTTGATATAGATACAATAGTATGATTTTATCCTCCATGTGAATTTGTTATATATTGTTTGTATGGTTATTTACAACTTTCTGATGATATTTACATTATCTGATGTGGATGGTCAGCATTCCATTTTTGATAGAAAGACGGTTTATCATATGGGATGTTGGAATGTGGATAACCTTCTATTTTTAATGATAATGTTCTAAATAACTTTATTAGAGTTGGGGGTCATATAGGCTCCCAGTGTCATCAAGGATTTTTTAAATGTTTCTCCCGAAGGGATTGCGAAACTACCAAAATGATGAGAAATTGATTTTAGGATATATTTGAAAATATGTGACCTTCCAATTTGTATGTATAATTGTTTTATGTAACCTTATTTGTTATTAGATTTGAGGATTCATATAGATGACACGATCTTAAATGGTTCCATCAATCCTTTTGTGTTAGCATAGATTACCCTAGTGTGGTTTTCTAAGAGAGAAGATAGTATTATATGGCCTTTTATATAATATCGAAGGATGAATTAGGTCACGATCATGAATAATTATCTACTTCTGGGTATGGATGATATTTGTTACCAATAGAGAGGATATATATAGTTTTCAATGAATGGTTTTTAGTTTCGGTGTCATCAGTTGAGGGTGAAGGAGAAAGACATCCTGAAGACTACCTTTTGGGGTATGTATGAGAAATTTGAGTTCATGGTCATTCCAATAGGTTTCAAAAACACAAAAACCATTTTCATGGAGATTAGGAACACTATGTTTTGTGGGATTATTTGCTAGTTTTTAGTCATTCTCATCAACGATATATTGATGTACTCAAAGTCAGAATAAGAGGATGTCTACCATTTTAGGGATGTCTTACAGTTCCTTCTATGCGAATAGATCCATGAAAAGTTTTCCATTTGTATATTTTGGATATGGTTGGTTCATTTCATTGGTAATTTGGTATATTAGTCCTATGTGATCATGGTCTTATATAATATTGAGGTAGTTTTTTTATTAATTAGAAAATAATATGGAAAAGGATTGTTGATTATTTAATATAATTGGCCATTATCGAAGGTTCATGTATGAATATTTTTGGATTGTTTTTCAATTGATGGACTCGAATTGGAAAGAAAATTAATTCATTTGGATTAATAATATACATGAAATTTTTTAATACCTGAATGTGATGTTTGTGAGCAAAACAATGCTTGGTTTGATGAGGATGGGTTGATGTTCTAGGTGTTATATGATGATTTATATTTGGGTATTAGTTGTTTATTGTGGTAGAAATAGGAAATGATCTCACATGTCTCTATATAGTTAGACCTCCATGAGTTTAACTACATTACACTTAATTTGTAATTAGAAGTATTGATGTTTTCCTTGATGAAATGAGAATTACCTATTCGAAAAATGTTTTTGTGTATTCACTGATTTGATGTAATTGAGGTCTATTTTCTCTCAATATAAACTATACATACAAAAAAAAAGATGGATATAGATTCTACATGACTAAAAATTCAAGATATTCTAAACCTTTGGGAATTTAAATAATGAATTTTAATCCTTTAATTGTAATAAAAGAATATATAATGTTGAAAAGTCTATATATTATCAAAAGGAAACATATGAATTAGTAGTAATGAACATTAATGAAAAGGTAGTTGAGGGTGATGGTCGTTTGTTTTAGAAGATTGTAGTGTTCTATAATATAGTAGGTGGATGAGTCTTAGTGGGTGGACTCTTAAGGAGAGTCAGTGTACAATTGTGTTTGTCATGGTGATGCCCTAGAGGGATGGATATAGGATAGTCAGAACCACTCTTTTTCTAGGGAGGTTGTTTGTCTAAATAGTGATATGTTACGGAGTCCATTATGTGTTTCATATTTTACCATTAATGGTATACTATAGAGATCAAAAAATTACAATGGTTTGAGGAACCAGTTTTTTTCATGTAATGAAACCTGATAGGGTGGAGTTTATGGTGTGGTGGAAGGGTTTCCAAGATGTTAATTAAGAGAATAATTTTTTTGGTGGTCTATTACTACTCATAGATGATCCTTAGTGTATATGTGTGTACATGTGGATAAATAATATCACTTTATTGTGTCAATATTTGGGGGGATATTATAGATATATAGGTTATCACGGATCGATTGAAGAAGTCATCTTACTTCTTAGAGACCAACGAGTCATGAACTATGGACAATTTTGTAAGGAGGTATGTGGATGATGTTTTGTAGCTGAGTGGAGTTCCAAGGTCTATTTTCCTAGTACACGATTATCATCTAACCTCTTGAGTCAATATGATATTGAACCATGACTTTAGCATAAAAATAAGGAATATAATTTCCTTCAACTCTCATTCAAATTAGAAGATAGAGAAGACCATCCAAATATCATGGGATATGTTGTGAGAATTCATATTAGATTTCAATTGGTGTTGGTTAGAGCACATTCCTTTGGTTTTGTTCACCAATAACAACAAGTAGCATACATCAATCAGTATAGACTTATTAAATGAATGTAATGGTAGGATTTATGAATCCCTATTAAGCTAGACCAAATATAGAGAATCATCTGTCATTAGTCCCAGGGTGGTGCTGAGTATGACTATGATGGTCCAAATGCGTCATGTGAGGATGAATCTGGAATCATACTCTTAGAAGTTTTATGTCCACTGGTGTAGTAGACCATTTTATTTTGAGGTTGGAGACCATGGTTCCTTAAATTTTTAACCTCGTCATGGATAGTGTAGGTTTGGTCCAAGAATTAAGTTTTCTCCTCATTTGTTTTTAGTCGTTTGAGGTGTGGGAACTCATTGTTCAGGTGGTTTACAAATTATTTCTTCCTACATAGATTAAAATGATCAATTAAAACTACAAAATAACTCTTCTTTATCAATATCTACTTGATAAATCCGATGTTATTTATTGGGGATAGTTAAATACCCTGGAAAATCAAAATTCATGGAGAGACTATTATAGATAATTTATTATCAGGAAAAGGTGTTGTGTGGGAAAAAATAGCTTTAGTTTATTTGATTTTGAGGTTTGGTGGATTAATGAAGAGTTTGTTGAAGAACAAGATAATGATGTGTTCCTAGTACCTTAATAAATCTTGACATTTTTCATATTTGTTCTTCATTTGATGATATAATTTGTGAATCATATAAATATATGAGAGGATCATTTTTTTCTTTTATGATTGTCTGTGTTATATCCTTTAACATATAAAGAGGGTAGAACCCCTTACCAATGAATATGTTTTATGTTTATGACTTGTTTTAAAACCATGCAGTCATGTTAGTGCCACCCAATGAATGAAAAATCATAATATGGAGGGTGTTTTCCCGTAATTTATGGGCAAGAAAGATAGTGTTTTATGATAGATGCATTTTTTTGGAATTGACTATATAGAGGATGAATTGGGGGTGGTAAAGGTAATATTGGTGAGAGGTGGAATGAGGCTAGAGTGATATAGTGGAATTGTTTCGTTTTTAATCAGATCCTTGAGAGTTATTTCTTGGAATGGCTTTTCATACCCCCTTTTTTCTTTGTCATGGGTTTATTTTTTATTATTGAGGATGAGAATTACTTTATAGGTATCATATTTAATGGTTTTGACCATTATGGACTTTCCATTTTTTGTTTGAATATCCTGTTGGTGATGAGGTGGATTTTGGGGTGATATAGAGGTTAAAATATGGCCTTGGGATATTCATAGGATAACTACTCCTTGGTGGTGGGTGTGGTCAAGGGATCTTTATGAATGAGATCATCTTATGTAAAATAGGCAACATGGATGTGCCTAGTTTAGGGAGTAAAATATTGGGGGGACCTCCTATCAAAAATGGGGAACTATACATCACCACATAATGGATTTGGGAATAGTGAAGTGAATATTACTGTGTATTTAGAGCAAGGATATGGTGGTTGGTCATGCATGATATAAGAGGAACCAACATGGAATGAACCAATCCATTGTCTATATCATGGTAGTGGTCAAATGTATTTTTTAGAATCTAAAAAAGGGGGAAACAACCCTGATATACATATTTATCTCATTGACTGGAGACACATGGGTGTTTCATCTATCAACAATGTCATTGTGGAGTCCATTAGGATTCCATTATAAATAGGGGGCTCAAACTCCATTGTTTTTATTCTTACTCATATACTCTAGGATTTAGCCAACTCAAGACCCCTTGGTCCACTTTTTATTTTCTTCAGTGAGGAATTAGACAACTTAATACATTAGATCATGTCATGTCGATTGAGATAAGATATTTCCACTTCCCCTATTCTATTCTCTTTACTATTTCATTTTTAGGGAGAATTTACGAAATGGGAACCCTTTTTTTAGATGTTATCATGATGTGGTTTGTTGATTGATTTCTATCAGAAGGTCTTGTTGAGTTATCCTATTTGTTTTTTGGGGATTTATCTATTATTTCTTTCATCATCAAAAGTTTTCACATTAAAGATTCAATTGTGGTAGGATGTAACGCCCCAACCCCAGTTACCCAGAGTCGGTGGATTATTACGTAACATTGGCATGATCCCAAAAGACAAAGTCTCTAAAGACCGATTAGTTTCGTAGCCTTGGAAACAGTAGATATATTCATAAGTATTACATTAAATCATAAAGTGAAAAAATACAACAACATAGTCTCCATAGTCCACACTCATATACCCTCGGACTATCCCTGTAGGTCATTCATAAAATACTTCTTTACATCCTGGGAAAAACAAAACATATAAAGTGGTGAGCTCAGATGCTCAGTAAGGATAAAAATATAGTAGAAACGTTCATAAATAAGAATAAAAATTTAAGGCAATGTATAACTATTACAAAAGCAATTTTAAACTTGAAATTCAGTATAATATTAAATAAAATAAAATGAAATAATTTCATTTACTAATTCACATGGATATTCTACTAGTCGAATAATCACATTAATTATCAATAACCACTTTCATAATGATGGAATGCATAATGCCAGACTATCATAACCACATAATCAAGACCTTGTTCCAAGACTACAAATAAAATTTTGTCAAGGCCTTATTCCAAGACACTATTTTGTCTCATGATACCTACCGATGCATCGAGGAGCTATAGAGGGCTCCTCCCATCACTTACTAAGTCCAATTCATTTCTCATATTAAAAGGTTTAAACATAAAATAATCATTCATATTAAAAATAGCATATGAAATGTCAATACTTTAACCATAATCCATGAATGGTATAGAAATAACACATCAATAGTCAAACATATCAGAAAACATTCAATACAATATGGAAGTTCTGTATCATAATAAATCAACTTCAAATAAGTTTAAAATCCATCAAAAGATGTTGACATAGATAAAATCAAAACTATTTGAGAGAAAAATCTCATTTTTTTAAATCATTTAAAATACACATAATTCTAAAATAAAAAATTTACATTGAAAATATTCTTATAATCTTGTAAGGGAAGCTTCGACGATTTTATAATTCCGGAAAATTGTTGCACCCGCCATATAATTTAAAAAAAGACATTCTTACCTTAATTTTGTAAAAAAGGTTTAAAAGGACCTTATTTGGAAAATGACGGAAAGATTCTATTATAAATGTCTTATAAAAATTAAAAAAAGGGTATAAATGTCTATAACACATAGTCTTTAAAATAGTAATAATGTTTTCAAATAAATTTTTTAGAAACATGGATGTGGATGATAAAGATGTCCCAGTAGATAATTACATATAAACAACCTTGGATAATGAAAAAATTATAAAATTAACCCATACCTTGTACTTTACCATGATTAAGGGTAGGTTAAACTCCTGCATAATTTCAAAATAATTTTTGTTAAATTATTCAAGAATCATAAACATTAATATGATATCATATATAATCTTTTTACATTTCTTTATTAATAATATCTTAGTATTATCGTTGTTTCGGGTGTTAACGGATTAATTTTCCTATATATTCTTTGTTATGTGAGTCATGTTTCTTATGGATGGGATTTGTATTATTCATATCCAAAATGATATGAAGTCTTTAAACATTATTTTTAATCATCTAATGAAAATTAGTCTTGAATGGATACGATGGGGAATGAATCTAATCGTGTTTGTGGAGACGGTAATCCGTATATACGCACGAGCGACTATATCATTATTTTGATATTAAAATAATATATAATTGGATGGTATATCATATATAAAGAATAATTATCATGTTATATTAATTATTTACATGAATTACACATCATTATTATAACCATCCAAATAATAATGTATTGAATAACAATTACACCACGACGTGGAGACGGTAAGCCGTGCGTACACACGTATGGTGACATGTCATTCAAAGAATGGAAAGAATAATGAATTTCGTTGTAAAATATTTATAATAACATTATAGTATATATAATATACTGGAGATATTATTTTAGAATGGAAACAAAAAAGATAATGGATGTGGAAGTAGAATGGAACTTGAAAGAGGGTGGCGAGATTATTATCTCTTCTTCAGGTTCTTCATTTTGATTTGATCAAAAGGGCTCCTTAAGATGTATTTATGACTAAATTAGGGCCCCCAAGATAAAGGTAGAACAGTTTAGAGGGTTTTTGGGTAGAGTTTGGCCACCCCAATTGGCTTTGAAGGTGTGAATTATAGAGAAGGGGGAGTGCCCTTTTATAAGAGGGGCGAGGGGAATCTTAGGAAAATCTAGAAAAATTATTTTATAATAAAATCATTTTCTGTTTCTAATTCTTCAAAAACGTATTTTATAAAGTATAAGGTGGTTATGGGTCTAAAACCACTCAACCAATAGGTTTAATATAGGTTTGTGTCACTATATTAGCTTTATCTTTTAGATTTAACTCTTAGTTAAATAGTTTGACATTTACCTTGTCTCTTTGTATTTTTATATTATATGGTTAATAATCATACTATATACTTCCAATACAACCACAAGTGGTTCATTAATGATACAAATATCATTATATAAGTCCTTTGGCCGATCATTATATCTTTAGGAATATGATATCAATTAATAATATAATATTTGTTTTAAAAACACTTTTATGTCAATTTTGACACTATTTGGTATTGTTTTTTTCTAAATTCATAAAAGCATTATTAATTAATATTAAATTAATTTAACCGACCCTAATATGTCATATTAACCTATAATATTATATTAATTCATAAAAAGTCTAAAATTACATTTATTTGGATATTTATAATATCAATTATTTTAACATTTCATTAATGAGGTAATTACTGCATCACCATTGTGTAAAAAATGACATAAATTATTTAATGTCTAAAAATTATAAATAAAATACCATTATTTAGGAAATATTTTTATATTTCTAATGAATATTTATAATTGAATTTATCTTATTTATAACACTATATTAAAAATCTTTTAGTTATTAAACATTGATTTTAACTCTTTTAACTCTTCTTTGAATTAAATAATAATAACTGTCCTAATCTAATCCAAGTGGACCAAAAAGGTTCATATTTTAGTCCTATGGTTGTTTTTTTGTAGAATTATACTTATCCAAAATAATTAGGACATGTTTTAGGGTAATAATAATATCATTTTTACCCTTAATTGCCATATTTACTTTCAACAGTGGTAAATAAAAGTAAAAAGTTACATTTCCCCCAACAATTATTTTTATCTTATTGAACCACATTTTACTCATTGATATTAATTTTGTATCTTTTAATTTCTAAATTCCACTCACATAAGCAGTAAAAGTATGTTTTATGTGAATTTGCATATTCTCCTAGGGGTTTGGTAAAAGACGGTGAAAAGTTCAATAAACTTTTTTTATATATAAAATTGATATAAACTGACTACAATGAATTACAATGAACATATATAGTTTTTTTGAATATATTTTGAACTTATATAAATTTAAATAAAATAAATAATTAATTAAATAAAAATCCGTTTTTAAACTATAACTCAGTGTTTTTTACTATTCATCAAAAATTGAATGTTTCCAGAAAAATACCAAAAATTCACCCTAAACTAATTCCGATATTACGAATCCAAATATTTAGTCCATTTTACCAAATTAAAAACATAGAAGTTTCATTTATTAATTTAAAATTAATTCTCGTTGTCAAAACCAAAAGGCGTATTTTTATGAAATAATATATATCAAGTGATTAACAGTTGTTTATGACCAATCTCAAAGTGAAATTACTTAAAATGACCAGAATTGGATTAAATTGTAATAATATAATCTATTTATACTTCCAAACCACTAAAATGTAAAATTTACCACTATAAATTATTTTTATTTAAAAAGATGATTTCATTTAAAATCTACTATTTTTCACTATTCACCCAAATAGGAAAGTTATCAAAAAAACTCCAAAAACTTTATTGAAACTAATTTCTTATGTCCCGATTCTAAAGAAGAAGTTTATCTTGTCAAATAGAAAATATAAAAGATTCATATATTTTATTTATAAAGGGTTAATCATTTAAAGGTGGTAAAGTTCATTTTTTGAAATAAATACATCTTTTATCTAAAAAAATGATTTTTTTCTGACATTATGTCTAAGAAAATCATAATTTGGATTTTAAAATTTTATAGATTAGATATACATAAATATTATGTTAATAATATTCATAACCGCTTTTTAACGGCTAGTTTAGTAATCTTGAGGTGCGCTCGAACCCAGTGTTGCGTGTAGTGCACGTTATTGAATTAATTTGAAGAAATAACGTACTATGAAATCTTATGGTGTTACATTCTTCCTTCCTTCAATAAATTTCTTCCTCGCAATTTGAAATTGTTCATCAAAAATAAAACGATGAAAATAGAAAATACCTTTGTGGGGAAACACACATCAGAAATTGGGTTAATAAAATTTAGTTTTAATAAGAGGAAAAGGGGAATGAAAAAGTAACCACCAAATTTTGATCTAAATTAGGAGAAAATTGGTGGAAATTAGAGACACATAATTGGAGGGAAAAGTAAATATTTATAGGGAGTGATTCAGTGCATCTGTCACAAACAATTGTATAATTGAGGGCCTCAAAGCCATCAATCTATGATGATTTAAAATATCATTGGTTCAACCAAACATAAGGTATTATGATAAAAAAATTTTAGTTTTAAGATCCCTTACAAAATGTTTAATAATTAATTTATTAATATAATAAGAGAAGAAAAAAATATATACTTGACAAGTAGACTTCCATCCTTTACCTAATTTTCACCACAAACTCATCTTTCATTATAAAAGATAATAGAACTAAAAAAATTCTATTTATCCTATTCGTATAGGGTTCAAAAAAATGAATTTATAATTCATCCACCATACCCTTTAAAATAACTACATTATTCAATCTAGGAAATCATGTGGGTCAGTGGTAGGTGATACACCCTTGTCACCATTCAGTTGCGGGTTCAAGTCTCTCGGCCTTGCCAAACGCGAAGGGTTGCCGCTCGACCACCAGGTGGTCCTTTTTATGGAAATCCCAAAATAATCTCAAACTAGAATTATCCAAAATACTTCTATCCAAACTCAGAGTCCAAAATTTATACGGAATTTAAACACAATGAAGATCCTTTTTGCCACGTAATAACATGTGAACACCTTCATCATGTATTCTTTTAAAACACTGAAACATCCTGAATTACAATAAAAACTTATTGATTACATTGATGCTCTCGTATTCATTATAGAATACTTGATATACTCCTTCTATCCAAAAATTTTGTAAACTCAAACAATGATGAAATATACAAATCATTAATAAGTTTCAAGGTAGTCATGAATATCCAATATAATTTATCCAAATAATAAATGTATTATTAAAAAATCACTAACTCAGTATTAGGACCATATTATGGATTATCTTTCTCTCAACCATATATTATCCAAAAATTTAACCTCCTATTCAGTCACTTTTCATCGTTCTACACATTCTCAAGTCCTTAATGAAATAGTAATGCAGTACAATCCTTATATACTCCATAATTATTATAACCAGTTTCTTTGTTGATACAACAATCAATTGACATAATTCTTTAATAACAACATAAAAAATCTAATAATACCTCCTCATCGGTGGTAGTATCATAACTTTATTATTATCCAATAACATCATTTGGGGCATACTCTGATGATTTTGGCATTGGTTTGTGTAGTGTCCCAACTCCTTGCTGATGAATCATTGTATATTTGAAACCTTTTTCTTACCCTTGTAGTCATTTACATGGTGTCCTTTTACTCCACATTTATAACAAACTCCCATTCCCTTCAGGAACGTTCCAGGGTGTTTCTTCCCACAGTTATCACATATGGTAAAATTCTTCTTTTCCCTCTTCCCTTTATCCATCTTTCTCTCTTCCATCATTTTCTTCTCTTACTTCCATTAAAATCCATAAGACTCATAGAATTATTTACTAATCTTATTAACACATGATACTATTTCTTCATAAGTTGAGAATACATGGGAGACAATTTCCCTTCAAAATGTTGTCTTAATAACATGAAAGATATGATACTTTTTACTCTTTGGATCATATGTATTCCTGGAGTTCACATTCCTTCTACTGGGTTCCATTTCTATACAATGGCATACACTAGGTCAGTTTATGAATTGCAATGAATAATTAAAAACTTGTAAAATACATAATATAGATTGAAAAGTTTGTGGATATAATCCATAATAATAAAAATGTTTTCATTGAGGATGTATATACTCATAAACCCTTCATAATGGTTTTTAATGAAAATGAGAATTATCCTAAGCATATCACCTGGGAGTGTCGTAACCAAGAGTGCATCATGGCCAGTTGTTGTGCACCAGTTCCCATTCGATTCTAGCTCAAAGAGTTGTTTTTGGGTTTTACCCCTAGGTACATATGTGCCTGAGCTACCTCTACTTGCTCGTATCCAAATAGGGATGTATTGTTCAGAAAACTCAAAAACTCTATGCAATACCAAAATTCTCGGAAGATGTTCTATACTAATCCTCAAAGTCCATATTAGGTCTATGTGCTCTAATCAGAGTTTATCTAAATCTAGCTTCCATGGTTTGTACTAAAAATCCTCTAATACCAACTGTAACACCCCGACCCCAGTATGTAATCCTTAAGGGCTCATTCATAAGGTGTCTGACCTACCACCTTGAGGCATACCCTCTTTGGATGACAGGTTCTATAATCATTGTGATCTATGATGGAATTTTTTCAGAACTCTGCATCATAGAGTGTTTTGATTCATTTTTAGTATGTATTCCACATTTCATGATACATTGATAGATACTATTGGGAACATGATTTATACAAACAATACTCAAACAATCAGTGTAGATTTATCTTCCATAATTTTTCTTCTGACGACCAATACCACCTAAAATATCATTCATTACCGTAGTAAAAGAGTGGTTACACCTTTGTTTGACCATGATAGTGATTAATAAGGAAATATACATACCAACCAAAGATATCTCCTCCTTTTAGGAAAAGAACATCAATTATCACTATCCATTTTGAAACCATGGCATAACTGAACACCTTTAGGGTTTTTTGGTCTTCCCTAGTATTTACTCTACATTTAATGATCATCAATCATGTTCTGATAAAAATATTTTAATCTTCAAATAATCTTAGTCTCCAAGAAAAAATACCTTAAACTACAATAAAATAAGGTCTGAGATCAAAGAACCTAAACAATAGTAATGTAAGGTCTATTCCAGAATAACATAATCTACAATAATATATTTTTTATCTAAAAGTCATTAAACTATAGAATCATAAGATCAGAGCTAAAAGACCCAAAATTATATTAACAAAAGGTCCAACCTAGAAGACCCTACACTACATCATTGGAATACTCTAGTTAAGAATACCTTAAAATAACCAACTGAAGAAGGAAAAATTCATTCTAGGTTGAAAACCAAGAAATGGTATCATGGGAAAATATGGAATCTCTACTCGCTGGAAATATACATTTTTTTGAAATAAGAAACACTTAGAATCTATTAATCGGAAGAGGAACAAATGTTTTCCTTCCAAAAATACATATGTGGGCATCCTGTGAAAAGTTAATTCTTATCCCTTAATATTTTCCTTTATATAAAGCAAATAAAAATGTTATGTTCTTAAAATGAAATAGATATAAATATTTTAGGTTCCAAAATATGCCCTTAATTAAAATCAATCTATGATTATTATGTCCCATAACATAGGAATGAGTTTGGGAATTCTACCTATGGGATGGATAACATATCAGAATTTTCCTTATAAATAATAAAATATCAAGACAACAAGAGTAGGTATATCAATGAAGAATCTCATGTCAGTGGGAATTCAAGAATATTACTCAAGAGGGATCTATTGTAAGTTAACCACTAAAATTTAAGTGTTTGAATCTCTTTGGTATTACATAATGGATGGGTATCATTGAAGATCCATGAAACATATCCACCAAAATATGGGTCTCTATTGAGGGTTTCTTCACAAGAGAGTGACATTCACCATCCTACATATGAGCCCGATATATATAAGGGCATTAATAATTGATTTATTTATCTTTGAACATATTTTCATTATTCATGAGTTTGATCAACTTAGTGGTATATTTTAAAACAATGTATGAATTGATTCCCACTATCATGTGATATAATTAAATTTCCAAGTACCACAGTTTGGATCCATCCAAAATGTTTTTTTTCACCCAATCCCTATTCCATAATTCCATTTATACACATTCATATTTCTGGGTATTTATGCACCATGACAAGTCTATATCTTATATTGGATTCATCTATGTGCTCATTTTTAAGAGTAGCCTCCTGAAAACAGCTAAAATTCCTCAATCAACACACTCTAAAAATATAATCTTATAAGTCTCAACATCAATTATCATCATATGTTCGTATGAATGGAATAGTTATCAAAATTTACCTTATAATATTATTCATTTCACCCTAAACATATATAATTCTATAGGGGTATTTTGTAGGAAACCAAAATTGAAAACCATGAACATTTCCTTCAATGATATCTAATGTTTGAAGGCCTTGATAAATTAGAAGGTATTTTTATATAATGGGTTATAATAATAAATATTTAATAATGGGTTATAATTGAATATATGTTGGACTATTATTTTAACTAATTTTATTTAGATTATTTTTGTATGTACTGATGGGAAGCCTTTGCCAAAGAATTCTCTAGACAAGCTCACATTCCCACGAGCATAACCATGTGAACAAGCAGAATTAGGACTCAACCACACCCTAGGTAACTAATCAGACAGAACAATTTAGATAATATAGGTGAGAAAAGCTCACCTCATGTTCATGAAAATGGTGGATGATGCATGTGTTCCTAGGTGGTCATGCAATGGGAGGGTAGGACCGGTGGGGGTGTGGGTCTATGTGTTGTGTGTACAAATGCCCCTGAAATCATGAGCAGCAGATGAAATTATCAAAAATATTATGCGGCGAGATAACAAGAACAAGATTTAATTGAGAAATCTGAGAAATATGATCGCTCTTATTTCATAGAAAACACACAGATCGAACTACGACCACACAATTATGTCGATCCTAGCAATCTGATCACTTTCATGTGTTGTATTCAACATATCTATTGTCCTGTGATATACCACGCAACTATCAAAATGATGCTAAGACACCAAATTTCACCAGGTCTATCATGATAGCCTTCTCCAATGATCAATTTGTGGTAGCAGTGACTCACTCGACATCCAGAAGTAATTCATGAAACTTTGATTAAATACATGTGGTTCATTGAAAAACCAAGACATGAGATACCACAACATGAAACCATTCATAAGAACCATGAGAGGACATCATAATGGGTGTTTCATGATCAAATTATGATTATTACATTAATCAATGTTCTTCAATGGAAGCATTACTTGAGAAATAGCGTTCTAAGAAAATTGTACCTTTGGATTTTTCCATTATTTTCATGAATGATGAAATAGAATGGTTTCTACTAGTACACCAAAAGGTCATTAAGAACATCTAAGAAACCATTTGATAACATCATTGGATTTATATTACCCCATCACATAAACGATATAAAAGAAGGATCACTGGTTTACTTTTTTATTATCCATGTTAAAAAAATTGAGACACAACATGTTGTTGGTCAAGAAATTATATAAATATATTGAATGAGGCACCATGAATAATTTGGATAGATGGTGACAGTTAAGTGATTCAAGGAAAACATCATTGAATACTCTCATAAAGAGGAATTTATCTTTTCATTGCAAGATCCTCCCATCCACGGATAATGAAAATTCTCCAATGACTCAGCTAGCAAGCATAGGATGCCCACCATGAAGGGTGGTTCCACCATCAGGCCAGCTCCCACTTTATAAACCCTACCTCCCCCATAAAAAACACAGTCAATAGAATTATTTGAGGGATGCAGATAAATATTGGAATATCATAGCTTCCTTTGAAGAAATTCTCTAGGTAATGGTGATCTCCATCACTAGATCTCTTTTATTTGATATCTTGATGTTTTAATTATCATATGACTCTATCATGTAGAGAGATGAAACTATAAATATTTATTTGAGACCACTGTTATGAAAAATAATCTCATGAAATTCCCATCATGTGGGGTTCCACCCCTATGTCAATTGGCATAGATAGAAAACCCTTGTTGGCTATCTTGTACACATGCAATGCCTTCAAGAGAATGTGAAAGGAGGTTCACATGAACCCTTAGTCTCATGATTTCATTAAACATGCATATCATGTTTCGCTCATGTAACCTTGGGTGAGGCTTCCTCAAGATAAAAAACTCAAGTAGATACCCTTCCATGCAAATTAAAAATTTTGAAATTCACCCCATATCTCATGCACCCTCTTCTCTATGCAGTTTGTACTATTTTCGATTGACACAACGACTTTGATACACATTTCTTATGCATTATCACAAAAACCCATCATAATAGATCATGAAGGTTATATAAATCACTTGAGTAATTTGGAATCATGTGGTGTCATTATGATAACACCCATTGACATGTATATGTATTTAGAATGCATATAAACCAATGTACATACCTTCATCCAAGTGATCTATAAACTATAAACCCTTTTCCATGAACATGGAGTTAATGGGAAACCTATGTATAGGTTGGAAGAACCCATATCTAGACTCATTAGGAAATCACATGAGAAATTAATAATCATGTGATTCCACTATTTGGGAACCCACTTAGAATGTATGGTCTAGAGTATAGGCAATCATATCACCATATATTCTCTTAGACTTGCATTACTGGAATAACCCTTGGCCATACACTCCTCTTCCCTTGAATAATATTTTCCATGAAACCATGAGTAATGATCCATTTAGACACGAATCCTCAAACACTTGGATAAGAATGAGATAATAAACTTGATCTCAGAGCCTTCCATGTGACTAAATATATATCACCCAATTTCAATATTCATCTATGGCCTTGTGATGTATTTCGGTAGCCTTGGAAGTGTTACGTTGTTTACAAGACATGCCATGGATGACTCAAGTTTTTTATGAGAAAAAATGTTAACAAGTCGACATTGTCAAGAGATTTCCTACAGAAATTTACACATTAATTTTGTAAATACATCTGATAAAAATCAAATAGATAATGTGAAGACATCCTAGACATGTTAGATGATCTTACAAAATACATTGAACATGTCCACTTTGATTATGTGAAGTCATCCTGAACAAGTAACTTTGATCACATGATAGTATATGGACAATTTAATTTGATCATTTAATGAAATTTCAAATAATTAAATTGATCATGTGAAATATATTGGAAATATACTATTCGATCATGATAAAGATCATGGTCTTGTTTTATTTGATCATTTGAAAGGTATTATACATGTCAACTTCAATCACGTAGAAAAACATGGACATGATAGGAATACACCCATTGAAATGTCTCCCATGTCATAATGAATCCCCAAACATGTTAGGAAAGTGATCAGATCATGTCAGTCAAAAAAATACAAAATGTAGATAAAATCCACAAGAACATGTCCACTTCATCCAACAGACACACTCAGATTTATACCTTGTCATACCCTATCTAGGATTATTTGGTCGTTTCTCCATTATAAGGGATGTGTACTTAATGGGTTAGTGTTACACGCTCATTTAACTCTATTCATGTCATGCTCTTAGACGGGTCCTCCGTGAAATGCCAAGAATATGAAACAAAACTTTTATGGTCATCATCTCTCTTTAATATATTAGAAGATATAGAATGATTATCCAAAACTAAATCCATCTTGATATAAACTCTTAATATTCATAAAACCATAAAGATAACCATAATTCCATTGAGTGGGATCACCCAAACAAACCCATTAGTGGGTTATAGGGTAACTAAACTCTGAGATATTTGATTTAAATCCAAATAAAATATGTATGATTTATTTCTAAGGTATGTGTGCCAATGGTTATCCACTTCATTTTAACTCCCTTTATTTCCAAAATATTCATGATATATTGGACTATGTTATCCAATAATTCTACCATCATTCCTCATTCATTAATAGAAAAAAAGTGTTCTCATACATGATAGTAATTACAAGTGTAATCCTCTGTAATTCATGTAGATACACAAAAAACATCATTAGATTAGAGATGAACTGAACTATGATAAAGATGATTCATGTTGTGAATAGGATTCGTAAGACAACCACGTAAGTCCTGTGATCCTTACCATTTTAATTTTCTCATTTTTTACTAAAATATGAAACCTTTGGTTACTATCCATAATAAAATATAGGATGTATTTTTAAGGCCGACCTTCTTTTTGAATCTATATTAGTGTAATTCAATTAATATCCCATACATTCATCAGATATGGGACTGAATTAACCAATAAGGCTACCATTATTACAAATCCATATTGAGACCTGAAGTGGGATCATAAATGGGTATCTATTTATGTGTATTCCTCATCCACTCGCTTAGATTACCTAAACAAATCGGTGTGGTAGGGACAAACTAATGTTTGATGACTACGATTCCTGTTGTGAAAAGGAAACATATGAATCCTTCCTAAGGCCTTTTCTCCATGCCACATCATCCATGAGACCAATAATAATTCCTCTAAATGGGAATCATAAATTTCTAATCCCTGTAAAAACATTATCTCATTCAATGTGTCTAACCACCCACGATCTCTTGTTTCCCACCCTGAGAATGACCCATGTGAGATTAACTGTTGGTGATGACTTTACAAGTATAATGGTGAGAACTACCCCAACAAGGGCCCTTCATAAGGATGAACATCTGATTATGTCTGACCTTCACTCAAAGGTACACACAACATGTGAAGCAATCCATGGACACCTTATATGCATAAATCCCACCCAAGTCCTCTATTGTATCATCTCTCATGAAACTTTTTCCCTTAATACTAACTATAAATATAACAATTCCTATCCTAATAGGATACATAGATTTCTTCATCAATGGTTGAGCCCTATATTTACATACTTACCATGTAATGTTTAATGTCATGGATTGGCCAAATCACACAAACATAAACTATGTCAAATGAGATATGTGGGATTTTATTCCAATTCCCATCGGATATGTAGGAAGCCTCACAGTTGTTTTATCCCATCTCAAATTCACCAACCTCCTCCCTACCTCGGAATAAACTATAGTGTTCCCAAAAATGTTTTTAAACAATAGAATCCTAAATAGATTAGGGATTAATGGAGAAACTAGGATATAAACGAATTTGTTCTAGTCAATAATTTTTCTTAATAATATTATGGAAAAAGGGGTAACGAGTCCCATATCAGGGCATGTGATGTATTTCATGAACACCCCTGAAATATATAAAAGATTCTCATAGAAGGTAATAATTACCCCTAAAATGATTTGATGAGCCTGGCCTCTGATCATTTTGACTAATCTGAGTTCTTATGTTTAATTGGTTATAAAACCATAGAGGACTACCAACCTTCCTAATGTAAGTATTTACTCAGTTTGGGAAGTCAGAACCATCAGGATTTTTCATCGGAGAGAATGATAGTTAACCCAATGTAAACTATTATGAAAACACCCTCACTCACCCACAACCTAGTGTTGGGCTAGATGATCATTCCATATTTTTCAAGGAACAAGGTTTTTTTCCTAACATCAACTAATAGTGACGATGGATGGATAGCTACCACGTTTCCCTAATATGTATTTTAGGGGATATTCTTTTTTATGGGATATATTTTCTTGCGAAAATAAATAACTGTATTTGTGATTTTAGATAGGTTTATGTAGTATAGAGAGGGGTTCGTTCATGGATGGAGGATGGAATAAGGTTAATTTCCTTATTTTTCATGATACCCCCACTATATTGGTTATATGGTCATTATTTGAGAGGAAGTGAATGTGTTGACATGATGAAAATGGGGATTATGGTATGAGGTGGTTGATTTTATACTTTAGGAAGGATATGATATAGCTTCTTTGGTGCCCTAAAGAATGATTATAAAGAAAGTATTGGAGTTCAATGACATATGATTTTGGGGCATGATAGTTTAAAACCATTAAGAAATACGTTTAGGGAAATATTAACCAATATAATTCTTAATATATTTTTTCACTTTGATGCATTATTTGGTGAGTGTTATATAGTGAGGATGGGGCTAGTTAGTAGTACTACGTGGTGGGAATGTTGGTTATGTTGTTTTTTCACTAGTTCATTAATATTCCCTTCTCTAATATTCATGATATATCTTATATATGATCCTCTTATGTATAAATTTTATTCTTATCCAACGTATATACAAACTATATTTTAGTGTTCTATGAGGACTTGGGGATAGATATGGTCACTAGTAGCCCCAAAGCTGGAGATGATGTTGAGTTTATATCTTACTATTAATCTTGGGTATTTAAATGAAAGCTTTATTTTTTATTTATTTACATTATACATGAATTATGGTATTGTTATAGGTTTTCATTTATATTTTATGTTATTGGGTTATTTGGTTTCTGGTTTATCCTATATTCTAATCCTTATTAAATAAATATAGTTGATTCCTTTCATATGTGATATTTTTATACCTTTGGTGCTAGTTACCAACTCCGGTCCAACTAAAGGAAAGATTCAAGGGTCATTGTCACTCTTCATTTATTCATGGCATAAGAGGGGTAACATTGGAGGGATACAGTCATGAAAATTCATGTGGTATATTTTATTATATACTTCATATCATAAGTCACACTATAGTAAATAACTAATATCACACATTACAAAAATCATGTAGCATCCTACAAATCATTTCCAACCCCCTCCATCATATTTTATGATATCTCCTAAATAATAATTATGATATGATATTCTATTTTATAGATCTAAAATAACATAAATATGTATTATCTGTAATTAAGATTATGTAAATAGTATTCAAAAATATAAAATGTATTTCATATCATATTTTGTTATAATAAATATCATATGTTTTAATATGCTGAAATAGATAAATTTACACCGAATCGTATGCTATTATATCTGATATATATATATATAATGACATCCTTTTATGTTTTACTGTATCAGATATCATAAAATATTAATTAGTACAGAATTTATAGCATCTTTAATGGCTAAGAATACTATATAAATGAATTATTAATTAAAAAAATAATTTTATGAATCAAATAACATGGAATTTATCCGATATCATTATTCGATTAATCAGGATCAAATAAAACTTATTTGAGAAATGGATGAAAAACAAACTAATCTCATTATCTTCTATGCTATTAAAACTAAAACCAAACATAAACTAAAATTAATGGTCTACCATAAATAAGATATGGATGAGCTTCCTTCTTCAATCACATAATTATTTATGATTATTAAGATGATTCTAAATGATTCCTTCAACATAGGGAATATACGGGTTAAAAACCACCAAATGATTTGGTAGCATTATCATTTATACCATGGATTAATGAATTAAATCACATAGAATTTAATGAATACCACTATTTACATTTATAGTATTTATTTACACTTATTAATGTATAATAATATAATGAAAAAAATCAACGACGATACAATAAATTGAAACTAAAACCATATAGACACTAAAAAGGAGAATATTGTGTATTGGAAAGCCTTCTTAAATAAAGCATTTGATAAATATTAATTGGAATCCACCAAAGGGAACCATCTACCAATGGTATGTAAGTGTCAATAAATCAAATTATTCTAAGGATTTATTCTCTTTTTGGCTAGAATTTTCGAATATGTATCAATGTAATGTAAGAAGAAGAAGTGGTCATCAACTTTGGATAATTGACAAGAATTTGAAAAAGATTAGATTTATTTTTGATGGAATCAAAAAACATTATACGGAAATCAATAATGATCTTATACATTGTCCATCATGAATATACACTATTACAATATAACATGTGAGTAATGTTATAGTAAAAAATTTACAATAATTCAACTGTTTCATTCATTAAACATTTAAATGCAATCATGATTCTCAAATTGTATCATTATATGAGAAGTCATTGATCAATGATATCGTGAAAAAATGTTAACTCTTGACATTCAAATGTTTTTTTAAATCCTATAAAATGATTAAACCAAATCATAAAATTTATGATATTCATATATCATAAATTATGAAATGGTTAAAGGTACTTGTGAAATATCACTATATCGCACTACACAATATGTCTTACCAAGACAAAAACTATCTCATGATTTCCTGACATCCATATATTATCAAATATTCTATATCATATAATTTGATATAGATAGAAATAACATATTTATAAAATTCTATAGAGAATATCTCCATCACATTTATTATATAAAATTTATATTAAAAATCATTTAAAAAATTCTAGGGACATTAAATAATTCACACTTATACAAATTTTAGGCCATATGAAAATTTATAGAAATATAATGAATCTTAGGGATAGTTGGTTCTCCTATCATAGTAGGTCCTAATATTTATGAATCATTAATGTATAATCACCCTTATTTGATGATTTTTTCACTATTAAATAAGAGGACTGAAAAATACTTGATGATGAAACACCATTAAAATAATATAGTATATGATTTTTTTTCTATATCATATTGTATGATATAAGTATATTATATGATATTGTATCCTTGAATCCATTTCATATCATATTCCTTGGAGTGTCATACAACAAGGTATGATATTGTAATATTTTATATCTTACTTTAGTTGTATTGTTTTGTAAAATATATTTATAACATATGTGTCATTATATATTTCAATAATATAATATATTCAAAAATGAAGATGAAAATTAAACCTTACTGTTTTAATTTCTTCTATGTTGGAAATAAATTTTAAATAATGTTTTATACAATCTCATTTTTAGGATAATCACTCATGCATTTAAATGTTATATGCATGCATTGACTAAATTGTAATGAAGTACTTTTAATCATTGGATGACTTGAATATTAGGTAATATTCTTGTAAATGTAAATAATTCCAAAGGATTTTTTTTGAAACAAATATTATAGAGTACGAGGATATAAAAAATGAGTTTAATCATATGTGTGTGACACATTTCCCCCACATATAAAGCTCTATATTTTTTTTACCATTGAGGGGTACTAATATAAAATGTTCAAAATGAGGATCTTAGCAATGTTTTGAGTCATTTAAAAACCCATGGCTACCCTAGGATGAAAGAGAAATTTATAATGTTTTAAGTGATCATTGTCTGGTGTGTGATTAGAGATAATTTTTTTATCCATTATCTAGTGATGACATATTTTTCAAATTATATTGTATGTGATTCTAGTTTCAAATCATTGATGTTATAGTTTTTTGGTATCATATGTCATATATTGATTGAATAAGTGTTATTTGACCCTAACAAAACATGTAGTGATATCAATGTGATTTTATGAATTAATATATTCATGAAATACTGATTAAAATAATGAATATTGCTTGTCATATCTAGTTTCATAAAATATGATAATGATTTCCCTTTAAAAAAGGTTATTATATTTAGTAAAATTAAATATGATATAGTATTTAGACCATGTTTTATATTATGATATTTAATATTGTATGTTATGAAAAAATATTTTTTTTCTAATATGGATTATGGCAGGTTATGACATATGAAAAATCTATTTGTTATTGTATATTATAATATATGATATATTCTATTTGGGGTACACTAAATCATTTTTTCAATATCACAAAATATGATTAGAGAATGTTAATAAGAAATAACGTGGATGCACGTTGATGAGTGTAGCCTATAATATAACATCATATCAACAATTTTATATAAGGCCCTATTGGAAGCAACAAAATCCAATTTCTAAAAAAAGTTTTATAGGATAATGTTTTACAATCCTAAATAATGATATAATACTAAAAATAAATCATGAATCAGGATTTAAATATATCACTAAAAAAGATATATAGAAAATATATGATTGTTAGAATTTTAAATTATTAATAACTTTATACAATTTCTAAATAGTTTGTAAATTTATAAAATACATATTTCCATATGTATTTAACATATAATTTATTAATAAATGCATTACATATAATGTTTTGGAAAATAATTATTTAATGTTTTTGTCACATTTAATGAATAATTATATTTAATATGGATCATAAATATCAAATAACATTAATATATATTGCAATAATTATAATTTTGGTAACATCCTAAATGTAAATGAATGTTTTTTTAAAAAATCATTCTTAAATTATATATTAATGATAAATGATTTTTCTTTTTTTGAAATGATATAAGCAGAACATTTACATAGCTATTTTTCTCTTATGTAGATTCATTTATGGTATACCTGTTAATCCTTTAAAATATTAATATAATTTTAATAAATTTTTGGAATAAAAATTACTAATGAAAATGGTTTTAAAAAATCTATTGGAATGTTTTACATATCATTTTTATCCAAATGTTTTTTCCAAAAATATCACTCTTATTTATATTTAATTTTCAAATTTTATTTTAAATAAAAATTTCATTGCTGAAATATATTTTTAAAATATTATTATAAATATTTAGTAACTATTTAATTAAAATATATATGCATTTAATGTAATTTAAAAAAATTATTTCAACATAACATTTTATGTATATTATATGATAAAAAATGATAAATAATATTTTTATGCTGGAATAATTTTATGATGAATTTATATTTTAAATAATATTAAATATAATGATTACATGTTTTCTTATTATTTTGACATTGTAGAAACCTCCATTTAAAATAATATGCATCTTGTTTGATAGTGAAATAATTTAAGGAATTGTCTATTAAATTAATTTATGAATATAAATTATTATTTACATGGTTTCTTATTATAACATCATATACATTATATTTAAAAAATTAATCTATTATAAAACAAATATTGTGATTTATAACGAATTTTAACTATATTGTATAATTTTTTAATTTTTTTCATAAATATATAATTATATGATGAATTCCACTTCATTATAAGTTGAAATTTATTTAATGGAAATATTTCTTTTGACATGTATAAATAAATAATTATAAAACATGTAATAATTATTGATTGAATATAAATTGTAATATATTCTCTTATAATAGAACAAATATTTATTATACAAAATAAATCACTTCTCTTTGTATTATAATATTTTTTAAAAGATAAATATATAATATATAGAATTATAATTTCATAAATTAGAATTAATTCTTGAAATAAAAATGAATAAATCTGGTAAGGGTTATGTTTATCAATTTTTAAAAAATAATAATATATTTAGTTGAATATTAAAATATTATATTAGTTTTGTAGGAGTATTGTATTTTATAATTGTGTGTATGGATTCATTTTATTGGTATTTTAATGTTATATGAATATTTTAAGGTCTCATTTACTATAAAATCATATTCACCATAGTATTGAATCATAGGTTTGATCACTGTTTTAAGTTATACTATTTAATTCTAATATTTTATCCTAAAACACCCCTTCCCACCACTTACAAATATCAACCTCTCTATTCCACATCAACCAAGACATTAATCCAATTATCTTTAAAACAATTACTTAGAAATATCTCCCTAACTTTTGGTTCCATGTTATTTAGGCTTTAGTATTCACAAAAGATAAATTATTAATGCATATGTAGCATATCAGTGGATGACTTCTAAAGAAAAAAAAGTAAACTATACCTTCCAATATATTTTGAGTTTTACTTTTGTTTTCTGACCCCAAAATAACTTAAATATTTCATGATAAAATAGAATAAACCTCATATATATTCCTAATTTTTATTATATTAAAGTTATATTCATTATTCTTCTCCCCTCCTTAATTTTAAAATGAAATCATCGGTTATATTATTTTCAGTTTACGACCACCATGAATGATGCATTCCATTTTTCATCACTTCCTTAATGGTATGTTTTTTATGATATTAATATATATTTATAGTAAAAATTAATAAAAAAAATTTATCAATGTTTTGTAATATGGATTTTATAAACATAAATTATAAATAATAGATGTTTCTTTAAACCAAGTATCTATTCATGTCCAGTATAACTGCCTATATGAATATTTTTTCTAAAAAAACTATTACAACCATCTTATATGGTGGAATTATATCATTTGGTTATTAAGTATAAATTTAATAGTTATTTTATAATATTTTTCAATTTTTTAAGTGATAAAATTTATAAAATCAAATAAAACAAGAAAAAATATTAATGATCTGTGAACATCACAAATGACCACACCAATATACTATAATTTTTTTATTAATATAATTTTGCAGTCAATGAAATGAAATTTTTTATTTGGTACCATTTAAACTTATATAGTTAAATGAAATATGTATAATCCATATTCTTTAGTTATGGACTCATTTGATAATAGATTCCATCATTTCTAATAAATCAATACACCATTTAAACCATGAGACAATCATGATCTAGACGAATGAAATGGATATAAATGTTAAATAAGGAGATTAAAAATGATCATAAAAGAGTAATAATAAATGAAAAACTTATAAATGGTTCTGAGTAATCTATTTTGAAAATTCAATTTTAATATATGAGGGGTTAGGAATCAATAACAGGTTGAGTTTGGACACAATTAAAGAGTATTCTTTTTTAGAGCCACATTTCTATATATTTATTCAATCTATATAGTTTATTTTAATAAATGGAATATATAAAAAATATTTAAATTATAAATTACTAGTTTATATATACATTTGAGGTATTACATCTCACCTTACCTCTTATACAAACTCAATGATCATAACATGCATGGTTCATAAGGGGTCTTTCTCGCTGTCACTCTAGATGTCATATTATTGATCACACTCTTTCAAATCACCCACTCATTCCATCAGTTTAATATTTTTACTTCCTGTTATTTTAGATTCACTATAATTATTTGAGTGGATACTCATGTCTATTTTATTCTTTTTATAGTGTACAATTATGTCAAACCAAATTTGTTTATAATGGATCATTTTACAGTTTTCTTGACTTATTATCATAGTTTCATCTATATTAAATTTATTTATTATAGAGATTCTATTATTGGAATATATTAATGTTAAAATGTTATTTTAATATCTTTTTTAGGAAATATTATCTGAAATTGACTCAATTTCATTTTTTATATAAAAGTAAAAAAGGCATGGAATATATTTTGTGATTTTGAATTACATTTTACTCTATATTATTTTTAAAATTCATTTAAAAATTATTAATTTATATTATAAGTTCTATGAATTAATTTTTTTTTAACATTTTTGATAATTAAATAATATTTTATTCCTTCGATTAAAATTTTATTTTATTAATTTAATCAATCATTTCATGAAAACTATGAAATTGGTTTATAAAAACATATATTATTTATTGTTTTCCTACAAAATGTTATGTATCCATATTAATGACCAATTATATTCCTCCTATTTTACTATTTCTTAGGTTATATTCACATGAATAATATATTTCTCATAAAAATTTAATAGTTAAAAATTATACTCTATTTATTTTTCCATGTTACTACATATGTTAGTTATGTTGGAAATTAAATATCTATAAGAGAAATGTCATATCACTGCATATTTTTTATGAATTTTCATATACCATGAATAATCATAACATTTTCTACAATGAATTTACTTTTTGAACACCCTTAATTTTTTCTTCAGATTAAAGGGTGTTCACCTAGAAACCTGTATATTTGATTGAATTGGAAAAATATTTAAAATAACATATACCATTTTTTCTATATAAAATAAATACATTATAGTTAATTATCTTGATTTATGAGTATTTACATTCTGTTTTTTTAATTATTTTATATTTTAATTTTGGTTCAACTAGTAATTATTTTATTATTTTTGATAGATTTATGATAGTTTTATTATTTATGTGGCATATAAACCCATTATATATTCTGATGTGATGAATGGTCCTAAAACTATATTGCACCGTCAATTTGGTATTGCTTCCATCTCATGACATGCTATGTATGATACAGTGGTTATCAGACTCTAACAATATGTTATGATTTATTGGTAGTGAGCAATAACTTATGTTCATGAAAAGATTTTATTTTCACTAGATTATTATAGTTCTCCTGAAAATCATACTCATAAGACACATTTACTATTATGAAATAGTTAATAATCATGTAATTGAATTATTATTATGATATCATGCATCATTTTTAGATCTTTTTATTTCATTATCTAATTCCTTTAATCATGGTAATTCTCACAAGGTTGTGTCTATAATTGGTTTATGAAATATTGTATCATTTTAATTCTTTATCCCTTAATGATAATTTGAGATCACCCCAATAATATGTCTAATTATTTGAAGGTTGAAGGTGATCCCCATAAAGGATGGGTGAAGAAAGAAAATATGTATACCATTGGGAATTCAAATAGAGCATCATATGTTAAAAATGGAATCTATATGAGTTTTTTGTTATGTGAGTGGCCTCGTATAATAGACAACTATAGAACTAATCATCAAGGATATATGTTTAAAGTTCGTTTGATGATAGAGTAACCTTCCATTACATGATACATGGAGTTATATTCTTCCACAATTAAGACTATAAAGAGAATAAATATGTCAATTTTTAAGGTTTTCTTTATGATTAAGATGTGTACTAATAACTATGTGTGGTTTCTATATCTCTTGGAATGTCTGCAGGGTGAGAAACTTTAAGAAGATACTATTTTTAATTTTTACAATTTCATTTGGTGTGAAATGAAAGTTTCATTTTATGATAGACCATGACTATGTTTATTATGATCAATAAAATTTGAAATTAGTGTTATACAACAGTTGGATACAGGTTTGACTAGAATTCACTCAGTCAAGAGATAGAATATAATAGATAAAAATAGATGAATTCAAGATGAGTAAATTATTAGTATGTGACATTTTGTATGGTTTTGATGTTTCCAAGAATATTCAATATATTCCCACAATTTTTTTATAGGACTTAATAGGTTTTGAGAAGACTAAAATAAAATCTACGTATAAATGATGAATTATAAATTTTTTAGTATAAAATTGCAATTCGGCTATGTATGGACATCTGAGTATACATAATCTTAGATTCAAGGGATTTATATATAGATAATATTTCACTATATAAAAATAATATGAGGAAAAATTAATAATTCATAAATATCATCTACAACATTATTAAACCTTATCCTATATTTTTTTAACCTTCATATTTATATATAACCAAGAAATCAACTATATAACCATGAGAGATAAAAGTTCCCTCATAATAAAATGGGTCTACGGGCAGAGTACTGTAGCAGTGGTGGGTACTGTGCAGAACTGTAGTAGTGCAGGCACTGTAGCAGTACTATTCACTGAATGGGCTTCGGGCAAAAAAATGGGTCTACGGGCCATGTAATGGGCTAAATGCCCACTGGGCGTTAAGGCTATGTAATGTGTCTCCCTCTACCCAGTTAAAAGAGGTCTTTTCTTTCCTTTAATAATAAATGAGGCTTCAGCCCCAACCTTTAAAAAAAATAACACTTCTAAAGCTTGTGACTAAGATGTTCACTACGATGTGGTAGTTCTTAGTCATCAATCAACTGTTTATAATCAAGAATCCTCCATGTGTAGATATCATTTGTAAATTTATATAATCATTATAGTTGGAAGGATCACCAACTAAAATAATTCTACATAACCAACATTACATAGATAAATTTCATAATGTTGTATATTAAAATTTGATGTTTATAGAATTAATATTTTTATGTGTAAATTGTTTTGGAAGATGAAATAACTATTCTTAATGAATTAAAAAAATCACAAAAATTTTAATTCAATAATTGTTTTAAAGAGAAGATGGTACTAATTTTGGGAAAGTGATGATTAAATCTAGGTGAAACTTGAGAGACATTTTATGTGTCTACAAACCTGAGATTATAGAATTTATTATTTCATATAAAAAATCAAATGGTTTATAAATTGAGCTTTAGATTTTTAAATATACTATAAATATAATTTTATCCAATAAGATTTTAAGATAATTAATGTTGAGGTTATTTTTAGTGAAATGAAAAATGAAAAAAAGTGGAAGCATCTATATTATAACATTATAAGAAGATGAATTACAACTGAAGATTATTATATTATGATTATATATTGTAAATATGAAAAATAATTTGTATTCATTCTAGTTATGATTTATATAAAATATATTTGTGTTCTCAAGTGAATGAATTTCTTTCTACCAAGAATAATTATGATGTGTTATAGTGTGATTGAAGCATAAAATGATATTCTCGAGTTATATCATTATAATTGAGTTAATCTTCAAATATATAATTTCGGTAAATGAATAAAACCGTGGTATTTGTTTGAGATAAAGAATTCATTATAATTGTCTTTATACGAATATAGATAGGAAATTGATCTTTCAATCGAAAGTGTATATAAGAACTAGTTACATAGGGTTTTTTTCAATTAAAAATAATATTAGGACACTCTTATAAACACACAGACATAGTTGTTGAGGAAGAAAAACAAAATTTAAAGTTGTGGGAGATCACCCACATATGAAACACTAAAAAATAAATTTATGATCACATGAAACTAAATATGTTGGAGATATTCTATACAATAAATATAGTAAAGAAAATATCTAGTGACCTATAGAAAAATTGAAAACAATAAGAGAGAACCATTGTGTTCAAATAGAGTTCACTAAGAGTTGTGAGTTTTGAAGAAGAATTGATACGTATAAAATGTGAAGATGAATGATTTGGGAAAAAAACTAGATTGACTATCATCTAGGTATTGAAGAAGAATTTATAATTGGATTATAATGCAACCATAGGTTATAGAATAACTTTATAAAGACACAGTGCATAGACTATATGATAGTTCATGTTCTAATCATTTGGATAGACATTTAATATATTTGAGGTGATAAAAGATTTAATATGATCACAAGTGTATAGTGGGATGATAAATATGTGTGAGAAGATCTATTTATGATACGTGAATATAAGATAAAACATGTATAAGGTTTCGTGTTATTTATGAAAGGATATTCTATGGTTTCAAGATCATGTGTTGAGAGGATGCAGAAAAAAAATGTGTATAAAAGGTCTTACATTTTCTAATATGTTATCAATTTCAGGAGGATAATGAAGGATATTTTTTTTAAATGTATAAAGGGATTAAAACTTCTGGGACTCGAGGTATTAATCTAAAACATTGTGTGAAGCCTTCAATTTAGTGTTATTTTTAGTTTGTGTGAGTCCTACGCTAATCATGACATTATATGCACGGTTAAGACCTATGAATGTTTGGTAAGACCCAAACATTGTTTTCAGTAATTTATTATTGTGTAGTAACCTTGATTTGGTGAATAAGAAAATAATGTAAATAGTATACCTTGTAGCAGAGCAATATTAAAACAACACATACATATTTAACTATCATCACTTTCATTTTATGTGATGTCGTATATTTGGTTAAACATAAAATATATCAAACTGTCTTAATAGGAAAAAGTGGTTTCAAACCAATAAAAGAAAAAAATTAAATAATATATTCCTTTTGGTAAAAATTATTCAACACCTAATAAACCCTCCCCCTAAAGTGTTTATTCCAATAATATAGGGAATTTATGTAGGAATCATAGCATAGGTTCTCTATGGTTATATCTATTCATACATGCATATTAGTTTTTATCTAATTTGGTGAAATTAATATTTTATGTGTTGTATGAAGGAGAGCCTATGATGGAAGAACTAGTTTCTACTCAACTTGTAACACGTGTCGAACACTCTACCCAGTCTATGTGAAATTCAAAAAAATAATATGGATAAAAGATGAAAACATATCATGGAATAATTTATAAAAAAACCTATTAATGATTATTTGAGTCGTAATAATATAGATGAATCTTTTAGATATTTTTGCCTTTATAAATAATGTTTGAGTTGTAATGTAGATGTGTAAAGTGATAAATAACATCATTAATTTTAATAATGTTTTAGGTTTTTATAAAATGTTTCTAATGAAGTTGCTTAATATATATTATCATTTATCAATGGACTATAGAATGAAAAGATACAAATAGTGAAGTAAGTGAATTCCTAGGATGTGGAATTGGTTAAAAATGTTTGTATACAAAACACCTTCTCAAAATTGGGGAAATCCATTGGTGAAATAGTTTCTCTTTTAATGAAAATATTTAATTTATTGGTGAAATCATCAACTAATAGTAGTTGAGAAGGATATTTTTAATGACATAGCTACAAAATATTTCCATTCATTAAATATGCTTAAAAAAGTCACTATCAATTTCAATAATTCTTAGCTATATTTGAATGCTCAAAAGGTGAATGATATTTAGTGGTCACTATAAGAGAAAATAAATTTTCATAAGGAATAATTTTTCAAGATAAAAAATTATTGGGAAGGTAATATTTATTCAGTTGAGGTAGATAAATATTCTCTCAACATGACTGTCTACACAAAGTGGTAAAGCTGAAAAATATTGAAGATACAAAAGAAAAAATCTCACAATATATTGAAATAGTAGTTTATGCAACAAATACACATAGAAAGTGTAAAAACATTTAAAATGATTTTTTTGGTATCATGAAGTGTAACATAACATATGGAGAGGCCTCCACATAATGAACTGGGAGAATTTTTCCCAATGTCTTGATTAATATGCATGCACTATATTTTCTTTCAAAATTAGTGTGCAAATATTCAAAATATGAACAAACGTGTGTTATGAAATGTTTAAATAAACACACCAATAACTCATGGGTGTGTTTTTTGTTGGGACCAGGTTGAATGAAGATGAAAGTTTGAAGAGTTAGCTTTTGCAGAGTGTTGTATTTTGTTGTCAAAGGCGATAAATCAATTCACTTTGTAGAAGGATCATAAATCAGACGATGCTTTGCTGGTATGTATTTCACACAAATCATGAGTTAGGAGAACTTGTGATGCAAGCCTTATGAAGGAAAGGGGGAGAAACGATGATGCCAGTCATATAATGTTATGATTGGAAGGAATGATGCTGCTGGAATATAGGAAAGATTCAGTTCCCATTGCAACTCTGACGATGCTTAAGCTGATCTATCAAAGGATAAATATCACGATAGTGGGATTCGTGATAAGAGCAGAAGAATGGTTATGTGAAGCAGTAAAGAGATAAAATGGCAAAGCAATAGACAATATGGGGATGGCAGAAAAGCACAGTTTAAGGCACGTTTCGCGCAAAAAATAAAGCGGTGCGCGCAATATCTGCGGGATGCGCGAAATAGTAGCGGGTTGCGCGAAAAATCTGCGGGATGCGCGAAATATTGGCTTGGTGCGCGAAATTGAGGAATGAAGTTTTCGCGCAAATGATGGTTAGAGATCAGAAGATCAAAAATTGGTAAAGGCATAAAATGCGCGAAATATTGGAGCAATGCGCGAAATCTGATGTTGCAGGAAAGATTGGGTTTGCGCGCAATGTGGAACGTGGTGCGGAATTTTGCGCGCAATTGGTGATTCATGCTTAGAACGATGAAAGATGGAAAAGGCATGAGGTGCACGGAATATTGAAGCATGGCGCGAAATATGAAGTTGCATAAAAGAGTTTTTACGCACATGGAGGAGATTTTACGCGCGGATTAGTGTTTTTCGCGCGGGTTCAAAAATGCCTATAAATATGAGGCTAACCCTTGTTAGTTGTTAATGCTCGACACATAGAAGAAATCCCGAGCTCTGGTGCGCGTAAATTATATGCTAAGTGAGTTGTGCGAAAATAGGAAAAGTTGCGCGTAAAAGGAAAGTTGCGCGAAAACGTTTTTCGCGCCAAAAGGGGTTTTTACGCGCAAGCCATTTGAATTGCGCGCAAGGCACCCTAAAGGCTGCGCGAAATATTTGGGGTCTTCGCACGTATTCAGTTGTGCACAAGAGAGTTCTTACCGGCTTCTGGGTAAGAAAGTGAAGATTTGTACTTCGGAGAATACATCTGTTTTATTGTAAAGAAGCACTGAAACATTGTGTTATCCTATTTGTGCTAAGAGGGAGCACACGCACTATTGGATTGTTTTCAGAGTGCTGCACGAGTGTAAGGGTATATCCTACTCGTTGTATTCCACATCAAAGGATTGTTCTCTAGTGGATTGTGTGGTACTGGATTATTTCCGTACCATACCAAGGACGTAGCTACTCTTGTTGAGTAGTGAACCTTGTAAATCTTGTGTTCCTGTGGATGTGTGTGTTCAGCAGGGAAGAAACTCTTTAACAGGAGGCGAAGGTTGTTTCAAAAAGGGGAAACTTAAAAAAGGAAAAAGATATCACTGATTCACCCCCTCCCCCTCTCAGTGATACTTGGATCCTGATTGGGAACTTCATTTTTGAAATTGTTATAGTGTAATCTCCCCAAAATCACACTATAAGAAAATGTTATTATCCAAAAAATAGCATGATTCTCAAGATGAAATTTTTTTTAAAAACAAAATCTAAATTAAAGTGATTAATATTCAAAAGAATCTTTTGGTGTTGTTATAGGTTCATTAATATTTTCCTTTACTGTTGGAAAGATATTTAAAATAATATATGTTTTAGAAGGCTAGGAGATAGGGAGAGAAGAAATAAAGATGGAAATAAACCTTCTAGATAAAATTGATCGAACAAAAAGGATTTTCCTATATGAAATAGATTGGGGATCCCTGAGAATGTAGTGACTCATATTTTTCATGAATTACATTTCAATATTATTGGGATTATTTTCATGACCAGGCACTAGGATGGCATGAGATTTCAAGGCCTGGTGATCCCAAAATAATTGATTGAAATATATTAAATATATTAAATTCATGTGCATGATGTTTTCCAGTTAAAGTTGAATAACATAAAAATGGAGTCAAGGATTAGAAATTTTATGTAATTATTGAGTTCATAGAATTTGTTTTATCCAAGGGGCGATATAAACCTGGAATGAATCAAGAATTTAGGTTGACGCACAGTCATGGGCGGATGCCTAAAATAAATTAACCTAATAAATGAATTTATTTTAATTAAAAGACCAAATAGATAACTCTATAAATATATCATTAAGGTGGATTATTAGGTAAGTAACTAAGCCATGTAGTTCCAATGAACCATTAGAAAGTTGTGGGTAGAAAATATGTCAGAAAACAAGAACTAGATAGAATATTGTCAATCGGTGTGCAACAGAATCAGAAAATCTCACCAACAATAACAACATAGCTTCATTCTTCATCAATGATCGATATAAATCAAGGAATTAAATTTTTTGTTTAGATTTATCTACCATTTTATTATTCCTAGAATGATCTCCAATAAATCAAATAATGAATTAATTCCAAAAAACATTCATCTTGTGGGTATGCATTAGATTTATCTATGTATTGAGGGAATTTCTTATTGATTATTTATTTATCCATTTTTTCCTTATTCTAATGGAAAAAATAGAGAAGAAAGAATAATTGTCTGAGGTTCTTTCTCATTGTTTGTGATTATTCTTTTTATCCCCATTTCATTATTCATCATAGTAAAATCTGTTAGATCATGGTTTAACAAATACTAATATATTGAATAATGTACAACCTTCTCATGGAACAATAGTTCGATATAGTATATCCAAGTTCAAAACAAGAAGAAGATTGTGAATTGATTAAATAGGAAAAAGATCAGATTGATTTTTGATAATCAAGTGTGTTTTCATTGTAATGTTATTATGTATGATGCACAAGTGAATATTATGAGTTGTTTCGAGGGCCAAAACCCCGTGATCAGTGATGGAAAGTGTCATCTATATTCATATTTCTATTTCTAGGTAGGGTGTAGATGGATCGAGGGAGAAAGGACTTGTCATGAACATAACTTATTCAATCCTGAACAGGTCACCTAAGATTACCTGTGGCTTAACCAAAAGGGTGCTCCCAATCCCCACAGGATGGAAACTAGTGTCAGGCATCAACATAGTACACAATGGAACGATTTCTCTTAATAAATAGACGAGAATATTAACAATGGAAGATGTAAAAATAGATCGATAAATATAAATGAAATCAAAATGAACATCATTTATACATGAAACTAAAAATACAACAAAGATATAAAATATAACCAACTAGAATATTAGATAACCCCATATCCATGTGGCCTTGTTGGTCACTCTCCAACATAAGACAAAATATTTCCCATGGTGACTGAACTCAAGCTGAAACATGAAAATGGGATAAAAATAGAAAATAACTATAGGCGTGAGTATTAAAAATCAGTAGGCTAGCTTGAAAATCTATTTCCCAATGCACTTCCTTTAAAATTAAAGAAACATTAATTTTTATATTTGAACTACAACATATCCAAGTATTATTTTTTACAAGTTTTACATAAAAACAAAGTAAAAATCATTTCCCTTATTCATTTTCAATTATAGGATCAATTTATTAGAGTTACCATATTATTTTTAAGGGGGAAATGATTTTTTTATATTCAGAATGCACCAATAGGATAAAACACTTTTCTTGGGGAATAATTATCATAAACCTTATTTAAACCAACACATCACTTCCAAGAAAAACATTACACATGAAAAGACTATAACTATCACACAACAAGGGAAATGGAAATAATTTCAAATGTATTCAAGTCATTATTACAAGTAGCTAAAATCTTATAGACATATGAAAACCTAGGAGATCACGAATAATCTAGAAGTAACTAAAAATGTGACCCCATTCCAAGAATCATGCCACACATGATGAAATAGAAATGCTGAATACACTCATCCACCCGTTCTTTGGACATACCGAGGGAAAATACCATAAGAATAAACCCATAATATCTACCTACATTGAGCCACTAGTCAGGGTATGACCTACCAATGAAACAATCATTCTCAGAAAATTCTCTCAATATGAAAAGTTATTATGTATCATGCTCATAAAGGGGGTGATCCAACCAATTCCAGATGATAATCCTATCACAATATATATTATTATAATTCACAACTAGCCTTAACCTGAGTCTCCCCATGGACTAATCTCCTTCCTTAAAATATATAGATCACAAATAGTTAAAAATGAGAAACCCAGATAATGGGTCCCTAGGATTCCACATTAATGGAATACCTTCCATTATAAATATTCTAGGCATGAGAAACATTCAATAGAGGTTTTTATAATATTCACTTTTCATCATTTTTAAAAAGTAGTCAAACATGCCCTTTGTAAATCCACCAAAATATCATTTACCACAAATTACGTTTTCTTTTTTCAGAAAAGGTGAAAACATTTCATTTTCTATATAAAATGAATTTATAATGTTTCCATAAAACATTTTCATTACACACTAAAAACAAACCATTCCATAAAAAAGTTCCAAATAGGCCATTCATTGGAAATACATGCCAAAACACCATAAAATCCAACATTTGTATCATTATAGAATCCATAAACTCATGGGAATCCCACACAAGTAACCCCATGCACCATTTATCATTTTTCAAATACATTCAAAAATAAAAAAAATGCATTTTATATCACAAATTATTCATAAAATCTAATATGGAATTTATTCTAACACCCGGTCTATACAATTTACAAAACAACATAAAGAAATGTTGTAAAGACCATTTTACCACCAAAAAATTAAATCCAACAATCATATATTCAAATTTATCAATAAAAAAGGGTGTACGAATAATGAAACTAATGATTCTCAAATTAATAAGGCAAGTGAAAAGGAAACACTACCTCCAATCCATGGTGCAACGAAAATGCACCCATGAAACCCTCCAAGATTGTTACACAAATCTTGATAGACCAAGATAAACCATAAAAGAAAAAAACACACAAAATAAATCAAGGGTAAACCAAACCCTAGGTCCACATGACCATTAGAGATGAGAAACCCAATAGAAATCGATAGAAATAAGGAGGGGTGAGGAGAGGAGGATACCTTAGGAGATATAACCAACAACTTGAAGAAATCACATAGATCCATTACCAAAGAAAAATGATAAGGCTTGGGAAGAAAGGGGAGATCCCTTAGGGTTGCACGAACTAGGAGAGTAAGGTTAAGGTCATATTTGAGTTAGAAATAATGTGGGGGAAAACATGGAAATCCTAATAATTAAAAAATTGGCAAGTGTCACTATTTTTCCGTAATGTTTAAAAAACTATGTGGTAAATGTGTGATGGCCAATGTTCGTTGATGAAAGGGATGCACAATTACTTTGGTAACAACCACATGGTTTCCAAAAACATTTGGTAGCCATGTGGTAGGTTATGTAACCTACTTTAAATTTTTTTGGAATGGCCACAAGGTTAGAACAAACCATACACCAACCATGCACCAGAGTCTTCCATGGAAAAACGTACATGTATTCTCAAAAACATTCCTACCAACAAAATTATCACCCATGGAAAAAACATAGTTAAGGAGACACTTCAATAATTAACACATATCACACTCAAAACATAATAAGAGGACCATATTTCCCACCAAATTGGAAAATAATCCATTATTATAAAACCGGGTGGGGAAACTCTCTACCCCATTAACACATTACTACCTTGGAAAGACATGACACAGTCCAGTCAATTGATCAATGCCTAAGGATTCCATATTTACATGATCCATCTTATCTAAATAAATGAAATTTCACCGACCACAAATAGAATTTAAGACCATCACCCAAAACAACACAACACTCAAATAACCACCGACCAAGCACAATATAAAAGATCTAACCATCACTATTAGATCACCAGTTTAGGAGATATCTGAATGGACTCCCAACCATTAGAAATTATCTATCACATGATAATTATTAAGAGATAACTAAACAAGACATGCATCAGGTTTCCCCACAATTAAGAACCTCTTAAAACAACTAAGAGAAAATTCAACCTCATCCAAAACCGATTTTCTCCCACACATGATAACCAAAACTTCCTCACGTCATCATATCTACCCAGGCCATGAAGAATTTGATAGAACAATATAAAATCCCCACTCCCAAATGTAGGTGAAAGAAACCAATCCAATACCTTTTATGCAACTAAAAGACCCCCACTACATAGGACATGGTTGGAAGAGTCCCAATTATTTGACCATTAAAACCACATCCTGCAACTACCCACCACTCTACAGATAATAAAATTCCAAACCTGATTCACATGGGTGTTCCACACAAGTACATATTTCGAGAACTCACATACTAGATGGAACAACATAAACATATAATTAGTAGTAATTTCACCACACTCTATGCAAATAGATGGAATTATCAGTGACAAAGAAACCACAATAGAAACACTATAAGTACCTCACTATAATGTTGGATTCAAAAACATATCTTGAGTCCTTAAACCTTCGGGATTCTGTAATATGCACCAGATTCACTCCAAGACCTATGGTTAGATCCCTAATGTGTGAAGCATCTACTACCTCATAGTCAAGAGCTGCTAATCCCTAACCAAACCCCCTTATTCTAGTGCCACACAACTTCACATAGAACTCCTATGAAAAAACAAAAGGATTATGATACCTGTGAAGTTCACCTCCTCAAACATCACAATTTTACCCAAAAAAGGACTTTAGAATACACATAAACATTCACTTTCACTTCAAACAAGGAAAATAATGAACAAGAAACATGGAAAACACACTAAACACCAGTAGGCACAACCAATATAATTGAGAGAATTTCCATAATAGGAAATCACTATAGATATCACCCCAATAGGTATTATTCCATTAAATGGAAAGGAATTCCTTAAATGTTTTTTATTTTACATTTGAACCCCAGAAAAAAATCCATAGGTTGATCAACTATAAATATATTCAACGGAGAACCGCATATAGCCATACTATAACATTCATCATATCCCCACATGGGAAAATCCAAGGAAATATGGAAACCATAAAATCATGAGCTCTATCAAACCCAGCCCATGAACGAAAACATACATTGAAAGAACACCTTCTTAGATGGAAAGCAACTAAAATATCCTAAGAAATTTCTTAGAAACCCATTGAACACTGCTACAAAACCAAGACCTCATCAGGATTCCATCCCAAGACACAATAAGGGTATCACTTCTAGATCATGATAAAGCATACCAAAAAAATAGAAATCATTGACAAATAAAAACATGCCACATACCTATTGTGTTTCAAAAACACCACAACGAACTACATAAAACTCTTTTAAAAAATATAAAAAAAGTTGTGGATTTTCAAACAAACTAATGGCGTTTTATCGAGCCTCACACACAAGCACATTTATTTTATCTGCCATCCTAGTCACCCTCCAAATTTCGATATTAATCCATGCATTTGTGAACCAATGAGGACACTATAGGTTAAAAAACTCATTTTCCAAAATAAATCATTCAACACAATTCAAAAAAATGGTACCATCCCAAGGTGCACTAACCACCAAGATGAAAACCATTTTCAAATTATACACATCAATCCATTTTACAATTATTGAAAATGTATCCCCATAGACATCCATCAGATATCAATTTCATCCTATTATAATTTTTTTTTATAAATTCCAAAAATATCATTTCACTAAAACCATTGGGTTAAAAACCATTAATTTTTCAATAACAAAAATTTCAAATCAAACAACCCATTTTAGAAAACATTTTAAATTTTCAAAAATTCACCAAGGTCTCATTCCATATACAAATAGCCATCATGATCAAAAATCATTTTTAATTGCACAAAAATCATCAGAAAAAACCCCAACCATTCAAAACCAATTTCCAAAACAAATTTATATGTCTCTAAAACATTTCATCAAGTCATGATTTTCAAAAAAAACCATGTTTTCCCAAAAAAAATATTATTTCAACATACCATAATATAAGATTATGGAAATCCAATCCAATTAAACTATTTCATATTTGACCAAATATTTTTTTCAAAAAAACCAAATTTCTAAAACCATTCTTAAAATAAATAATGAAAATCCATTTTAAACCTTTTAAAAATCCAACCATTCCATTAAATCTTATTTCTCACAAGCCTCACAGTAGGATTTTGAAATGTAGTTTTTCAAAATTCAGAGAATGTTCCAAGAAGCTCAAATGAGGGAACTATGAATAATGGGTGACTTGTTAGTATGGTTGGCATCCATATACCAAACACACCACCAACATGGAGAGACTTCTAGGACCATGCCCAAGAACCATGATGCTTTTCAGGCCCAATGAGTTTACATAGACCTTTATCCCAACACCCCATGTTATATCCCAATCACCAAACAATCCAAAAATACCAACAAACTAACAAAACCAAACCTCCCATGGGAACCTAAAGATCGAAACAAGTATGATTTCATGATTCTAACCCTATACCTACCCCTAATGTCTGTAAAATACTACTCCATCTTCCTTGAAATCACCAAATAACATAGGGTTCTCTGAAAAATAAAGGTCCTCAATGATCTGGCCTCCTTTGATTCCATTTAGTCACGAGTCAACATGGGTTAACCTTGAACCAGTCCCCCAAGCCGAATAGTTCCATGGACTGAAGTAAATTACCGATACCCATGGGCCGATAACTAGATCAATGCATCAACAGAGTACAAAATGAATGATTTTTCCTAATATGAAAAAATTGTTCAATATATATAAATGAAATTGAACTGAAGAAAATTTATAAAAGAAACAGAAAATACAACCAAGATATAAAATAATACTAGCTGGATAATAAGACAACCCAATATCTAAGTGACACCATAAGTTACTCTCCAACAAAAGACCAACCATTTCACATGGTGATCGAACTCAATAAAAACCACTACAATGGCAGAAAACAGAAAAGAACTATAGGTGTGAGTATTAAGACTTAGTAGGGTAGCTCTAAAAATACATTTCCCAATGCAGTTCATTTAAAATAAAAGAAACATTAATATTAAAGATTGAACTATAATATAGCAATGTATGTTTTTCCACCAGTTTTTATTAAAAAAAGTACAAATAATTGAATTTATTTATTTTTAAAGATAGTTTTGATTCATTACTGTTACCAAATCAATTTCAAGGGGAAATTGATTTTTTTTTATTTTTAACTTGCATAATGATGAAAAACACATTACTTAGGAAAAAATTTTCAATATACTTTTTAAACCCAAAAAATCACTCTCAAAGAAAAACATTTCACATAAAGGGACTATAACAATCACACAACAAGTGAAATGGAAATAACTATACAAGTATCCCAATAATAATTACTAAGAACTAATAGCGAATAAGAATAGGTGAACCTAGGAGATCAAGAATAACCTTTATACATGATACATGAGACTCCATTACTGGTATCATTCCACACATGATTAATTAAATACACTAAATATGATCATCCATCCATTCTCAAGAAAAACAAAGGGAAAATCTCATAGAAATATACCATGTATATCCACCTACTATGGGCCACTAGTTAGTGTGTGACCTACTAGGGCAGCAATTGTTCTCGTAAAATTCTCCAAATATGCCAGGATCCAATGTCTTATGTTCATAATGGGGGTGAGCCAATCGATTCTAGTGATGAATACAATCACAATGTAAATATATTATAATAATTTAAAATAGGACTCACCCTAAGTCTCTCCAAGAACTAATCTCATGAATAAAAATAAATTGATTAAAAAGGGTTCTAAATGAGGAACCCTAATAATGGATCCAGAGGCTCCCACTATGAGAAAATCCAATCCATTATACCAAAAAAAGTCATGTGAAACATCCAACATATGTTTTTATAAGAAAAACTTTTCCTCATTTTCAAAACGTGTCCAGAAATTCATTTAGTAATTCAAAAAAACCAACATTTATCAAAAATAAAAATTTCACTTTTCATAAAGTCATGAAAACATATCATTTTCAATATAAAAACCATTTAAAAAGTTTTCAAAAATCATTCCCATTACACATAGAAAAAAACGATTTATTAAAAAAGTTCCAAACATGCCATTCATCAACAACACATGCAAAAACACCAAAAATTCCATCATTTATATCATTTTAAAAACAAAAACCACATGGAAAGCCCATACAAGGAAGTCCAAATATCATTTTCATCTTTCTAATACATTCATGAATCCAAACCGTGCATTTTATATCACAAATTATTTGTAAAAACCATCCGGGAATTTATTCGAACTCTATGTCTGCTTTATTTACCAAAACAACATAAAGAAACGATCAAAACATCGTTTTCACACAAAAAAAATTAAATATGATTATTGTATATTCATATATATAAATCAAAGAGGGTGAGAAAATAATGAAAGTAATTATTCTAAAATTAAAAAGTCATGTGAATGGGAATTCTAACCTTAAATTCATGGTGCAATGATAACCCACCTCCGAAAATTCTTCACAAGGGTTCCAAAACCCTAGATCTTTAATGATGAACCCCAAAAAAAAAAATTAATCAAGGTAAAACTGAACCCTTGGTCCACATGACCATGGGAGAAGATAAACCTTAGAGAAAACAAGACAAATAGGGAGAGAGATATTAGGAGGGAGGTTACCTTATGAGATCTTGCCAAAAACATGAAAAAAACCACTAAATCCAAATCCGAAGGAGGAAAAGTATTTTAAAGGACGGGGTGATTCCCTCAGGTTCTCTAAAACACGGATAGGGGGTCTGTGGTCAGATTTGGGTTAAAAACCATTAGGGTAAAACCTGTAAATCCCAAAATTTAAAAACTACACCACTCACATGGTTATGCTGCACTATTTAAAAAACCATGTGGTAATAGTGAGATAACCAATTTCTTTGGATGAAACAACTAAAATGTTACTTTTTGATCAAACACATTGTTTTTCAAATTCGGTGGCATCTATGTGGTGGGTTGTGTATCCTACTGCATGGTTTCCTAGAGTAGTCGCACGGTTGGCAGTAATCATGTGCCAACCATGTGCTAGGGTCTACCAAGGACAAAATCCCATGCTTTAACAAAAAATTTCCATCCAAGAAAATAATCATCCATGGGGGAAAATATTGGTAACGAAAAAATTCAAATCGCAACCTCTTTCAAACCCATATCCTAAGAAAAGAATTGGAAATTCCACCAAACGTGATCATAAGCCATGATTAGAAAAAATGAGTGTGATAGGAGTAGGAAAAGATGAGAAATAATTATATGGATTTCTAGAAAATACTAATCTAAATGGTTTTGGTTTTAGGAAAAAATCAATGTGGAACCCCTAGTGTGGTGAATAGTGCTTCCAAAGTGAAGATAAATATTACATGTCATGTGACACTGTCACATGGTAGTTTCCTTAACCTAGAATATCTTGTGTACCTCGTTGGTTGTGCGGAAATTCCATGCACTCTAACATATACATGTCCATGCCTCGTGTACATGGTATTATCCATTTACTAAAACTCGTTCAGATATAACCTATCATGGACATATCATGTAGTTTGACACATAAATGAGCATGGGTTATGGTACAATAGTAGGACTTGGAACCAAATGTAAATGTTGTGTACTACTATTAATCCCCATGTACTTGTTCAATATTGACTTTGATCTCTTTTCCTATATACCAGGGATAATTTTTGTTAGGGTTCATTCCCTATATCCTTTCCTTGAGGGTTAGTATGGAATTGATTCCAACACATATGATAATTATCCCATAATCAAGACATACATTATAAGGTTTTGGGAATCCTTCCAGGTTTCCTAGAGTGAGATCCTCTATCATTATATTTCCCTAGATTGAGTTCTTGGTATATTTGTGACCAACTCTATGCAGGCTCTGATCTTATACATAGTGGGTTACTAGAGTTTGAGTTGGTGGTATACACCATGGACAATGGTTTAACCCTCATTTATGTATCGTATCTCTTCAGAAACCCATTTTATACATACTATAATGAGACAAAATTATAATGACACATCAGACAGACATAATCAGTGACATCTGACACTTAGAGTGTGTTATCATTGATGAGTGATATGTTTAACTTCAGAAAAAAATTACTAGGATGGAATTTTAATGTGAATTTACATTTAGTCGCTTTGCTTTTTAGTATATTTGGATATTATTGATACATGTGTTTTAGACGTATACTTATTATGATGTGAATGTAGTTCTCATTGTTATATACATTTTGGTTTCAGGGTATCTTACTTGGTATTATTATACTCACGCCTATATAGGATTTTCCCACACATGAAATGTCTTCAGTAGGTGATCTTCCTATTGATGGTGTCCTAGAGGGACAAGGAATATGAAGTGCTTAGTGATCTGGATATACCATGGTGTGTTCCTATGGCTATCTTGATAACATTTTGATGTTTACAATCAGGTTATACCTTACACCAGACTCTTTTTGGTGGGTTTTTTAAAACATGTTTACATTCCACTACATTTTATCATACTATGTTTATGGGATTTATATGTATGCATTCATGGATTATTACATGTTTTTAATTTCATTATTTTATGTTTTTGGTGATTTATGCATTTGTACATGTAATTTAGGCTAGGGCCTCACCTTTTAGTGATACGCCTACTCAACACTAGTTTCCAACCACTGGCCTATTGGAGGTGGGAATGAGGGGGTCATGGCATGGGCCCTATTGGGATGGATTGTGACAGTGAACCTCTTTGAGTAATTGCACCAATTTGGCCACACAAACATTTAATAGTATGTTCCAACCAACACCAAATCATATACTAATTTTAATAAGAAGCCTCAATTACTAAAGAATGTTGTAATAAATAAAAGTTATTTTTTCATGAGTAGTAATCTAAAGAATAAGCAAGAGAAAGAAACTCCATGAATATATTTGTAGAGATATGTTAATAAATATTTTACCGAAAAAAGAAAAATTTATTCTACTATGGTTGGAAGAGCTACAACTTGGACGACTTAAAATTTTAGATGATGAAGAATGTTCATTAAATCCGTCTAGAAAATAAAAACAGACAAATCAAATTGAGGCATATAAAGACTATATTAGTGAAAGAAATATTTTATTAATAAGTAGCTAAGCTATCTATAAATTCTAACATATAAGTTGATAAAATAACTTCTAGAAGGTGAAATTTGTAAGAAAAAACTCTTCATATATTCTGGAAATATTTACTTGGTCAAACATATTAGAAAACTGGACATGGAAATAAACTGGAGGTTTCAAGATTAAAATATATTATAAATAAGAAGAAAATTAAACAAAAAATGAATTAAAATAATAACTATAAAGTGTGATTGATCACAATGCTTGATCATTTGGAGTGGGATAAAAATGTAAATCAATATGAGCAGTGTAGAAATTTTTTTTAAATTTCTAAAAATATATTTAATCTATACTTAAATCTAAAAAGTAATAGTAGTGTAAAAATCCCAAATAAGATCAAGTTTGGAAGGATAAATAAATAATAATTTTGAAATAATATACAAATTTTAGACCCTTAAAGAATTAAATTGTTGGGTTGAGAAAGATACCTCTTCCGTAATATTATAACTAAAGAGATGATAAAAGACAACATTATTATTATACATGTATGTTTGTGCTTTATAGTGTTAATTATGAATGAAGATATAATACATCAAAATAATCATGGTTTTCAAAAATTTTAATTGGTATTCATTTTTAAGTGGCATCAAATATCAACAAATAAAAAAATTTATTAGATGTTATTTTGGAAGAATAATTCCATGGTGATATGGTATAAAAAGAATTCCATGAGGGGTAGAACTCAAATAATTCAAGCTTTCAGCCATGAATAATTTTTTTAAAATATTAATTCATGATAGAACCAAAAAATATAAATAATGATGTATGTTATTCACTATAAAATCATTTTTTTGTTTATGAGGTATATATGATTTTGTGTGACTGACTATATAGTAAAAATAGGAATGAAAACATTTTCTTTTGAATATTTTCTTGTCGTTTGTAAAGTGGAGTTCATGTTTTTAGACCATTTTGAAAATAAATTGTATAACAACCACCAACACCCATTGAATTTAATTTTAATGTTGGTAAAATAATGATGAATATATATGGATATATTTGACTCTTGGTTCAAATCAATGTGGGATTATATATCAGGATGTCCCAAATAGACATAATTATGTCATTGATTATGCTCATTGCTAAGAAATATAGTATATCTATACTTCTATTAAAAGTATGAAGGTATGATTTTTTTATTTATGGAGAAGATATAGTTTATATTTGGGGGATTCTGAGAATAATCCTTCCCTCACATATATGGTATAAATAATGTGGAGAGAAAAATATTCCATGTTTGTACTTATTTCCATTAATGGGGAGAAGAGAAGTAAACTTTTAATGGACTATTTACTAGTATGTTAACTATTTTGGTGTTCAATGTAAGGAAAATAAATCCAAAGGGTTAAAATTAAGCTCTATTTGGTCTGTGATTATGCTTGGTGAAAATTGAGAATTCCCATTTATAGTTGTCAGTGCACATGGAGCAGTGGGTTGTGGATTAAAAATCCACCCATTACATACACATTGAGGGTGATTCACATGAATTATGGGAAAAGAAGTGAAATTGTCTTCTATTGTATAATCTGAGAGAGTTTTATATTTTGCAAATGGAGTTGGTAGAGTTTTATTTTATATGTGTCGATATTAAAATAATAAAAATTTGTCACTGATATTCATGAATATTGGAATAATGTTCTTTTGAGGGTAGAATCACTATTCACTACAAGATACATGTAGTATGATAATACAAATATAAAAGAATAGATAATTATTAAATAATCTTATTTTTGAGATGGCTTTCATGATTAAGACATGTATTAAAATTAATGAGTTTTTCTTACTTCAATAAGATCATTGGATGTGTGGATAAATTGAAGTAATTGTTATTTCGAATGCTCAGAGCAAGCTTATGTGTGAAATGGAAGTGTTAAATTATGAGAAATAATCCCACCCATTATTTTTCACTGTATTTATTAAAATTATTGTTATCCAACTCCTAGATAAATTTTTTTGTGACTTCATTGAGTCTACTGTTAGAAGGAAAATGAGAAACGTTGAATAACTCAAGTAGAGTAAATAGGATACATGTGTTCTTAGCAATAAATCTAAATTATTTAATGAGGTTTCATGTATTACTAATGTAATTTTGAAGAGATTGAATAGGTCTTAAGATAACATGATGATAATATGAGAATAAATGAAGAAGTATGGTTTTTTGGGTTTAAATTTGAAATTTGGATATGTCTGGACATCTATATAACCATCATCTTGTTTCTACAAACATATAATCCTACCATTATTAAAAAATATTATTGATCTATGTAACCATAAACAACATGGTGTAAACATGTGACAACTAAATTTTCAGAGATGATGCACTTCATTAAAATGAATCACCACTGCATAAGATTGAATCCACTAGGAATAGAAAACATTTGAAAATATACAAAATCATTATATGGGGATGGATCATCCAATGTATTTTTAATCTATGGAAGAAAATTTTCATAACCATTAGTAATTTTAGAAATTTACAATACTGAATTATAAATTATATGAATAATACATAATATAATTTATAATTTATAAATTGATTTGGATTATGAAATAACTATTCTTAATAGTTAAAAAAAAATTAAAACATGAACTTGATTAAAGATATGAAAATATTCTGGATGAGAAATTAGAAATAAATGCTAGAGATAACTTTAGATACTTTTCCTATTTTTAAAAAATTGATATTCTATAATTGTTTTATTTTGATGAAATAAAATCTGAAGAGGAATTCTCTAATATTTAGAGTTTTAGATTTCACAAAGAACATAATGTGATCCGATATTGATTGAAGATAATTGACATTTTAGTGAATTTTTCAGAAAATGAAAAATATTAATAGATAAGATTCATGATTATCGAACCTTTAAATTTATAATTTCATATGATGATTCATATGTTCTCTATATATGTTCTAAATATGACATAGAATATTAAAATTCATTTCAGTAATGATTATATATAGTAAAACTATGTTATTAAGTGAAATATACCCTACACACATATTTATTTTTGAATTTCTACTATGTGATTGATGTAGAAAATGAAAATCATGAGTTATGGAATTACCTGTGTTTTGAGCCAAGTTAAAAATTTTTGGGAATTGGAATTTTTCAATTTACTCGAGGATTTATTCCTTGAAAAAATATTCAGAATGAAATTATGAGAGTAAGAACATTTTAATGTATTATTTTTTAGGATTTTATAAGGACTAAATGCTCTCTTGGTTGGTCATGTTGAGTTTCGGGGCATCAGACACTAAAAAATCCAAAACAAAAAGAACTCTGTAGGAGGTGCATGTTATTTCTGAAACCTTGTAGCCCACTAGAGAAACTCATGCAACAACAACATGTGTTTAGATTTCCCCAACCGGTATGTGCATTTTTTCCTTAACCATTCACCCATACCTTATGGTTAGGTATACATATGCAGTATGCTCATAGTATTTATCACACGTCTAGTGCACTGTTATAAAAACCATATGTGACAACCAGGCGAGGTGGGGTTCCTAAGTAGCAGGAGTTGCGTGGATGGTTCATGGATTGGCCAAACCATCCGACAAACCTATGTGACCCAATTTTGACAGTGAATTTAACCATTTTACTTAATTAAATCTTTAAAAATATCATTTCCCCACCACCTCCAACGGGTGTATCCTCCACCCTTTCATTGTCAGTATCCACCAAGCCTAACATAGGCTCTCATATATCTCCATTATCCATAGTTAGATTGAACCTTCATCGATCACTGTGGATCTTCATTGATAAGATGTCATTTCCTCTTGATCCTTTATCAAATTAACCTTATCTCAACCATGTTATTGTGGTGTGATTCCATTTCCCATATTTTGTGGTCGGATGTCTATTTCTTAGATCTCTTCCATACTGGACTGAATCAGACCATGATATTGGACGTGTAAAGTGTTTTAAGAATGAGGTATGTGGTCTATTTATTTTTCCCCTTGTTTTCATAGAATTATATATTTTTCCACTATGCTACACATCATCTTATGTCATGTGTTTCCATAAAATACAGTTATTCATTTTAAATTTGGGTTTTAACCCTATATTACACCCATTGAGCCTTGTTTAATAAATTGAGGTTTCCAACATTGATCAATGACACCCCATGGGTATACAATATTGATTTTGACCTTTATTATTAATTGATTCAATGAATGAAATGACTTCTAGGAATTCATATTTTATTAATAATGTGATTTCCCCTTGTAGTAAATGGACCAACTGAGAATGGAACCACCTAAGTGAAATGTAGAGCATTGTATTTTTTCCCTATTTGGTAGAATTTTAAATTATTCTTTTGGTGGTCTCAGTTATGTTACATCATTAAAATTATATGTTATGATTTAATTAATTAGTTAATAACAAATGGCATGTTTTATAGTAGAACACCTCATATGTAGGGCACATTCTACAAAACAAAAATGTGGTAACATGTGAATTTTATCTTTCTTGGCTTTATGTAATTGATGGTTTTCCTATTATTTTTTAATGATAAAAAATTTAAAAAAATTTACATGTCCTATTTGGTTATTTATAAATGGAGTTACCCTCCATTGGTAAAATTTTTTATTTATACTAAGGAACCTATTATGTTTTTGTCCTAACTAATGAATGGGATTTCCATATGAAAAATTTTCCTACTAAACCATGAACCTTATAAGTGCCTCATTGAACCTTGATAAATGAATTTCCTTGTTTTGTTTAATTAAATGACATTTAGTAAATGGAATGACATGTTCATGATGGATTTCCATCCTTTAATGTATTAAATGATTTATTTTAAATGGAATTGAATTAGGTCATATGACCACACGTCTTATTATATTTAAATAATCACAACCTATGTGAATTGTTAAAGATTTGGTTCCCTTGATTATTAAACATGCTTGATAAATGTAATAAATGAGAGGTGATTCCTTGGGGATATAATTATAAATATGATACATCTTGATATAGGTTTAGTATTGATGGAAATGGGTTATGTTGATAATAACTATATCGTGTTCCCTTTCATCAGGTGTGGATCATGATATCTCACACTAGTTACACTATTTGGATAGTGGCCATAACACACGATGTCCCTTTTTGTGTGTGTCAGCATGATGAAACACTAAATATATATAGTGTTGATATAATTGAACAATCATCATCTTGAGTGATGATAATGATGTCTCCCACTAATTATGAGATGTAGGGCTTGTACACTTTGTCTTGATCTTATCATATCATTTAGATTGGTCATTGATGATTTTGGTATGCCCTGGTCTAACCATCACCTAGTATTACCAGTATACTTCCACTTTACGTACTCATGTACATGGTCCAAATAGTAGGATGGAATATTAAACTATACATTGTATATATTTTTACTATATATAAGTGGTTACTATTCTGAAACTAATTCTAGCCAGGAGATGAAGAATGTAGTGCCACCAGGTGTCCATTATGAACCTAAGTGTGTTGTTTGTTACATATTTATTTTAGCCTTTTTTATTTTTTTTTCTACCACCACACTACTTAATTTTATATTCAAGGAATTTTTTTAGTTTTATCATAGTGATTGGTAACCTATTGTCATTTATATCTCACACCCTGATTGGGATTCCATTGCACTAGGGTACCCATGTTGATCTCAAGTTTGGAGGAGCATGGATTATTTCTTGTGATTATTTTCGAGTACCTAGGAGTTAGGAGCACATGAATTTGATGGATCATAGGATTATCATGGAAATATACATAGAGGATTTTTTATTTTATTTATTCTTCTGGTGTATCTCGATGAATACCGTTTAAATATTATATTAGTTATGTATCATCATCTAGAGAAGAATGCATTATTATATATTGGCATTGGACATCTTTTATATTTAGTACAAAATATTCTGTTGCTGCTCTATCTTACAATTATTAATGCTTCCTCTATTGTCACATATTTATTATCTGATAAAGTGATGTTCTATTATGATCATGATGGCATAGTCTCACCACTAACACCTCATTAGTACCACATGCCTAGTCAATAGCCTATGGAATACATGGAGGCATTCTTGAGGCCGTGTAACCAACTGGTCTGGCTACAAGTTTAGTAGTTAGTTGGGCCGAGATGTTACAAAGTGGTATCCAGGTTTTCTTTTACATTGTATTAATATATTTTGATGGTAGAAAGGAGACAATTAATTTTTCGACCCTTGGAAATTAGTTATTTCTTTGAGTGATGAACCCATGTATGGGAAATGTCCAAGTGGTCATTGTTGGGATTTATTGTTCACGTTTTTCAATATTACTGTTAATTTTTATTTCACCTTATGGGATTGGCGTACTTTCTACTACTTATTGATTTATGAAATTTATTGTATTTTCCCTTGGAATATTATGGAAATTATGTAGCATTACATGTATCATTATAGGCACATAAAAAATTCACATGTCATGCATATTACAAGCCATGTGGTGAATTTTGAGATTTTATACTAATATGATTGGGTTCTTTATGGGATATGACACGCTTCTTTAATCATTAGAATTCCCTATTTTATAACATTTTTTTGGTTATTATATGTCATTATTCCATGTAATTTATCATGTTTATCTATGTTAATGCATGTGAAAACATACTATTTCTATTTTGATATATAAATAATTTCACGAGATAAAGATAGTGGTTTTGAATATCGAGATCCAATCTTCAGTTGTATGTTTACAAGTGTCGTATAATGGGGGAAGTATGACCCATGTCCTAAACCCATATTTTGAGATTTTTATATAAATATAGAAAATTATTTAATAGTAAAAGATACTAAAGTTAAAATTTATTTTGAAGTGAATTTTTTTCGATTAAATAAGAGTTAGCATGTAGTCTATATAGTGTTTAGGAACTGTATAGATTAAGACATGTAAACCCATATAATCAAACCATTATTTATATGGGCATGCATTATTTTTAAATGTTTATAAGTGTATAATCTGTTTGATTCTAATCTGAACAAAACTGGTTTCTTATAAACAACCCATACATGACTCGGCCATAGAATGTCAGTTATAATATTTTAGCTTATCCAATAAAACCCATTAATGGTTATTTTAAAAATGTAAACAGTTGATGGTGACCTCTATAAAGTCTTATGAATATTTTCACAGAGGCATGAAGATCATGTGATTAGAATTCCAAATGTGCAACTAGACCAAAGTAGGACAGTTGGGGCATTCTTTTGATTAGATAACAGTCTATGAGTCTGTTTAAACATTAATAATTAAGGAACCTCTATTCAGTTTAATTTTTAGGAACCCATTCTAGATTAATATAAACCATGTTGGCCTTCTTATCAATTATTACATTTGTTAATTTCATAATTTGTGCTTGATGTTCTACTTTTTAATATTTTAAATTTTTAAATAATGAATTTAAATCAATGTGATGAATTAAAATAGATCCTTGGGAGGTATCCTTTGTTTAAATCCTCACGTAAGTGCAGTTTAAACTTCATGTTGTATGGTGTGACCTAGTGATATGGTCAATTATTATGCTTTAACAAAGGTATTTCTAAAGGTCAGTATCACCCTTAGTGCTAAAATGACTTTCCAATTAACATTATATTTTAGAAGTTTGGTTTTGTTTGGGTGTTCCAATCCCTAATAGGACATTTAGGTTCTAAATGATACAATTTTTTGGATCGGTTTTCATGGTATCCTTTACCTTTGTTATAGGCGTGACACTCAAGTAATGCTCAGATTTAGCAGGTTATATATAACGACCCATACGTTACATACATTGTTAATACATCCGAATTGAATTATATTCATTACAACATATAACAAAACCATGACAGGGCCGTATAGGTATAGTGTCTTTAGAAAGTGAGAAACATAAACAACTGGTTCATAAAACATCTATGTTTTTTTTTATTTGATCATATCTAGACTCATTTTTTGAATATCATATTTAATACCCTTCTTCCTGACCGGGGGAAAAGAAACATACAAAAGGGTGAGCTCAAATGCTCATTAAGTGTAAAAAAATAAAATTTCAATCATATCATATTCTTAAGATCATAACGTTTTTAAAATCTTGTCCTACATAAGAGGTCATAATATCACGTCATGGGATAAATCATAGAACTGAAATGTAATCCATAAAATCAGAACATAAGACATGAAAATTTATGGCATACACACATAGGCTTTGAAAATATTTTCATATTAGTAAAGGCCCATCGCCAAGACCATCATGGAAGACAAATCCCATTACAGAACCGAGTTCACTCCTCATTCTAGCCCTGTAATACTGAACCTGATTTACATTCTCTTCCAGACATGTCTATCTCCGGAGATTCAAATATTTACCCAATTCATTGGAGGTAGATATAGGTCCCACCCATCTTATAATAAAACCATTCTTATGTGTGCAACAAAATGATAAATCATATATCAAAGCATAACCCATGTAATAGAATGGTACTCTAAATCCTCATGCCATCATATAATAATATATATGAGATAAAAGGAATTCATAAAAATAATTCCACCATATCATAATAAAATCAATTTAATAGTAGGGATTCAAACATAACATTATATCATCTTAGGTGGAAAATAATTTTTATAAAACACTTGAACTTAGATCTTGAGGAAAATATCCTTTATTTTTCAAAGACATTTTCTATTATCAACATGTATTGAAATAGAAGAAGTTAATTTAAAATAATCATGAAAATGTGTAAAGGATGCTTCATGGATATAATGTTCATAAAAATATGTTCATGTTGTATAAGTTAAAAAAACATTCTTCTCGTACTCTGGCCGGAAAAGCCAAAAAGTATCTTGTACTAAAAAAAATATTCCTTTTATATCATTTACTAAAAATTCACCAATAGGTAAAATTGGATTGAAATAATTGTGGGAAAATAATATTACATATTGAGAAAACATGGATGTGGATGATAAATATTACCAAGTAAATACTGAAGTATAACCAATCTCAGATAAAAATGATAATGCTAGATTTTCCCTTACCTTAGCTCTGATATGATTTGTGCATATCTAAACCTCCTATATATTGATTTAAATATTGTCATTGACTTATTACATAATTATATTCATTGTTATGATGTCATATATGGTCATATTCTTATTTGTTTATTAGTAACATTTCACTCTACACGTTATTCGGCTGTTAACTACTTTATGTTCTTATGCAGGTTTTATCGAATAAATTCTTATCACTATTTTTAGGTTATAGATATATCATTCAAATAATTGTATTAGAATAATATATATGATATTAATTTATTCAATTCATCTATATAGTCATTATTCAATGAAGATAATGTAGAACAAATCACATCACATCATGGAGTCGGTAGGCCGTACTTACGCATGAGCGATGATATCATTCTCATGATTGTTGAATTTTATTAAAGTGTATAGTGTCTAATATTTCAGAATCAATATCACATTACAATAATCATATGTAGTTATTTCATCCATCATTATACCCATCCAAGTATGTTGGTGATGAAATAAAATATTACACCATGACGTAGAGATGGTAGGCCGTACGTACGCATGCGTGATGATTTCATTATTCATAGGATGGATAGAATATAGAATATGGTAGTTTCATATTAATAATGACATATAAGTATACAAGTGATAATAGAGATGCTACTTAAAAATGAAACAACAGATATATAGGAAGTAGAAGAAGAAATAATTTTGAAAGAATCGGTAAAGGGTATTACCTCTTCTTCGACGCGCCTCTTCTAAACGCCATATTAGGGCACTAAAGATGGAATTTGAAGAAGACCAAAACCTAAAGTATGTTTATATATAATTTTATAAGTGAAATGGTCAGGGTTTTTCCGTGTTTGAAAGCTCAATATGGAGTGAAGAGAATAGGGAAGAGGTTCCCTTTTATAAGAGAGGAGAGAGACAGTTTTGGAAACCACAAAAATATTAATTTATAATAAAATTAAATACCACTTAAAAACCCAAAAAATCACTCAAATTATAACATAAAATGATATAGGGATGTATTCTCATCTAGAAATAAAATTCATACTTGTTTTGGTTCTATTTTAAACCTAATCATTTTGATTTATCCTTATTTAATCTATTTAATTTTATTTGTGGCAATAATATTAAAAATTGTAAATTGTTATAAATACATACATATGTGTTTTTAATATCCCACAATTAGATACATTATTATATTTTGTACAAAATAAGTTTCAATATTTAATTTTTAAATATATATGTTATTTTTAAAAAAATTAAATAATATGTTGTTTTTATAAAATATCAGTAGTGTCAATTTTTACACTATTCATTTATTTGAATTTAAATAAAATCCAAACAAGAGATATATTCGAATAAAAATATTTAAAATATTCCTCACATGTCATTTTCATCTATAAAATTTTTGGATCAAATTAATAAGTCAATATAAAATTTGTTATATTTTTAAAACAATTTATTTTATATTTCTCTTAATAGAATAATTACTACATCATTTTTGTATAATTATTTAATATACTTATATTTTTCATTAAAATTAAAAATAAAATACTATGATAAATATAAATCTAATATCTTTCATAATAATACTTTTACTCAAATTTATATTTAACAAACCCCATTAAATTATGATGGTTACAACTTCGACACGATTTAAATTAAAATAATATAAGTGTCATAATCACTTTTATAAAGCACCAAATGGTCCATTAGTCTATAATTGGACTCTTATAGTTTATATATACTCAACCAATAAGTTTTGGTCATGTTATTTATCCTTTTTATTGGAATTATTATTTTAATAAAAACTATATTATTGGTTTTTAACAAAATAAATAATTTCTGTATCATTAATGTATAAGATTTTAAGGTAATTATATATTTTATAAAAATTACCAAACAAATACCAAGATAAAGAAAACATTTAAGATTTAAAATGAGTATTTATAATCTAATTTATAATCTGTATATCCTTATAGTAAAAATAATTTAATTATTAGAATTTGAGTGAGACATATTCACATTCCTTTGAATAAAATAAATTGAAGGTCTTAATCTCATTAAAGTGGGTTACAATAGATACCATTTCAACTCAAATATATTTTAGGACAAAAAATAATAATACAAATATATTAGGAAAAGTGTTAGGGTAATTTTATCATATTAATTTTACACATAGTTACCTAATTTAACTTTAACTGTGGTAAATAAAATTTACCGTAGTTACTATTCACAATGGCCAAAAATAAAAAATATCCTATTAACATAATTTGTACCTAATGAATCCAAATATGGAATCCATTTTTCCAAATTCAAGACAAAAAATTTCCAGAAATTTAATTTATAAATTAACCCTGTTGTTGAACAAAAACGGGTTTTTGATTAAAATATTGCAAAAGATTGAAATAATTTTACCAATGAATTCAAGTTAAAATTAATTATAATGACATAAATTATATTAAATGGAAAAAATATATTATATTTATACTTTAAAACCATTTAATATTATAATTTAACCATATAAATTATCTTGATGAAGAAAGTTGTTTGTAATTAAAATTTAGCGTATTTTTACTATTCATCAAATTATGATGTTTATCAGAAAAAATAAGAATTTTAATCAGACTAAATTTTTATATTCCGATTCCAATGAAAAGGATTATGTTTTAATATAAGAATTATTAATGCAACTAATAGGGGTTTGCAAATAAATGCATAATAACATTCATTTAATAATTACTTGATCAATATCAAAAATATGATTTTAATAACATACATATATTATTAATTTGATTCACTCAAATAACTAATATGACATCTATATGATTTACAATTATCATAGATTTTTTGAAGTTATTTATATTTATTCCCACTAACATAACAACAAATTTATAACTGTAACTTTATATTAAGGTTATCTCATAGTTTGTTTAAACTCATGATTGCATGAAAAACAAGCTATTGAAGAATAAAAATTATTTAAATATTTCATAAAACACATGGGAATTACATTCTATACCCCTTAATCTGAATTTTTCCCTCAAATTTTTTCACATGGAAATAAATATATGATGATACCTCTCCCTCATCACATCCTCAAGTTCCCATGTAGCTTCTTCTAATTGGTGGTTCCTCCATAAAACATCAACCGATCGAGTGGACTTGTTTCGTAGAATGTTTTCACTATGATATAGAATCACTATCGATTACTCTTCCTAAGAATGATCTTTCCCCAATTGTATGGCCTCTGCGATTAGTACATGTGAAGGATCAGTAATGTACATTCTCATGAGAGATACATTGAAGACATTGTGAACTTGAGAGAGATTCATAGGAAGTTAAAATCGTTAAGAAACCTTCCCATCACGATCCGGAATTTTAAAAGGATTGATATACCTAGGGCTAAGATTTCCCTTTTTCCCAAATATCATTACTCTCTTCCAGGGAGATATTCATAAAAACACCTTATCTCCTACTTCAAACTCTAAGACTTTTATTCGGTTGTCAGCATAACTATTTTTCGACTCTAAGATTATCTTACATGTTTTTGAATATATCTGGCCTTTTCAGCCATTTCATCAACAAGATATAGTCCTAACATTTATCTTTCCCCAACTTCATCCTAGCATGTTGGAGTTCTGTACTACTTTCCATAGAGGGCTTTATAAGGACCCATCAGAATACTAGAGTGAATGTTATTGATGTTAGAAAATTCCACCAATGGTAGGTGTTGATCCCAACAACCTTTTAAGTCCATAGAGAAAGATCTCAACATGTCTTGTAGAGTTTTAATTTTCCTTTCAAACTGACCATCTGTCTGAGGATGAGAAGCAGTGTGGAAACTTAACTCTGTATGTAGTACTTGCTGAAGACTTCGTCAGAAAATCGAGGTAAACCTAGGATCCCGATCAAATATAAAGGAATGTGGTACTCAATGCAATTTTACTAATTCTTTAATATATATCTTCGCAAGATGATCAAGAGAGAAATCCTATCTAATAGCAATGAAGTGTGATGAATTCGTAAGAAGATCAATTATAACCCAAATAAAATTATTGGCTTTGAATGTTTCGGGAGGTCCAGTGACAAAGTCCATAGTGATTTTTTACAATTTCCTTTCTGGTATGGGTAATTGTTGAACATCCCCTTAGACTTCTATCTTTTATCCTTAACTTGTTGAGAAACCAAGAATCGAGAGACATATTCAACAACATCTATTTTCATGCCATCCCACCAGAAGTACTCTTTCAGGTCCATATACATCTTCGTGCTTACAGGGTGAACACCTAATGCAGAACTATGAGCCTCATCAAATATTTCCTTATTTAATTATGGTATGGGAGGAACAAAACCCTAATTCCTGAACCTTATTATTTCATCTCAATCAATTTTGAATTCAAGAACATTTCTGACCTTCTTTTATAACTCTACATCTTCTTTCTGTGTCTCTCTAATCTTCACATGTATTGATGGGTGAACATTCATTTGAGAAAGATAATATTTTTCCCCTTCTGTTATAATTTTATGATCCATCCTTTTCAAATCCATAAATATTGTATTTTCATGATCCTCATCATTGATAAGATGGAATGGTCTTGTCGGATTAGTGCATCTGCCACCTTGTTTGATTTCCCTGGTGGTAATGTGTGGAGTATTCATAATCATTAATCAACTCCAACCATATTCATTGGCACATATTAATCTCATTTTGTGTAAAAAAATACTTTAAACCTTTATAATCAGTATAAATAATACTCCTTTCACCATAAAGATAATGCGTCCATATTTTTAATGCAAACCTTACCGCGGATAACTCCAAATCATGAGTTGGGTAATTTCGTCTAGGTATTTTCAACTGTAGTGAAGCATAAGCTATCACCATATCATATTTCCTGAGAAGACACCCAAATCCCTTCTTGGATACATCAATGTAGATCACAATCCTTTCACCACAATAAGGTAGTGTGAGCACGGGTGAAATGGATAACCATCATTGTAACTCATCAAAATTCTCTTCACACTTCTCTAACCAAATGAACATAACTCTTTTTCAAGTCAACCTGGTGAGTGGATTATAAAATAAGTAATATCTTTCAAAAAACATCGATAATATCCAGCCAAACCAAGAAAACATCATATCTCCGTTACTGTTGTTGGTCTCGAAGATCTTTCGATAACCTCTATTTTTGCGGGATCCATATATATCCCCTCTCTTGAGATTATGTGACCCAAAAAAACTTCGTGAAGCCAAAATTCACACATGGCGTTGGGAAAAAATCCCTCAAGGTATCATTGAAGCTTTTTTGAGGTGATTGTGTCTGTTGAAAAAGTGGACATCTGTGTTGTGATTGTTGACAAAGTAAACCATGACATACAAATTTGTTGAAAAAGGGGATTTTATGGGGGAATGTCGAGTTCAAGGGTTTTAGTTAAAAATCCATGTTTTATTCTAGAACATTGAAAAATGAATAGTTGATAGGGAGGTGGTACAAAAAGGGCAGATACAAGGTGGTCCCGTTTTGCAGTGTTTGCCAAATTTTTGTGCCTGAAAATCAAAAAATGGAGAAAAGTGGTTTTGGAAAAAGGACTTGCATGTCATTGACTTGATGGAGAGGAAACGTGCGCGCCATTTTTTTTCAAGATCAGAAGATAAAAATATGGCAAAGGGGAAAGGGGCGCCCATGTTTTAGGGTTGGTCGCGCAAGTGATTTTCACAGAAGAGACTAGGGTGGCTTGGCTAGGGCGGCGAGACATGCACGCCGAGGGGATAAATGCGCACCGTCGCACAGGGTGTCCAAATTCTTATAAATATAGGTCGACCCCTCCTCATTCTGGGAGAGTTCCACACTTAGAGAAAACCAGAGCTCTTGTCTCACATGTGTGGTGGTTGCACAAGTGGTGGTGGGTCGCGCAAGACGAAGTTGTGCGCAAGTTATTTTTTGTGCACCCAATTTGGTTTGGGAAAGAAAGGTTGTGAGTTCCCATGTTTTGAGTTGAAGGAAAAGGTTTCGTGCAAGTGGTTTTGTGACAATTGCATGCCAAATTTTGTAGAATCATGACCGTTGATGGTTGTGCGCCAAAATTTGATTGGGCGTAAAAGGGTGTGAGTCACGCAAGTTTGGAGTTGCAGAAGAGTGTGTCACACAAGTGGTTGAGGTGGACATGCATGCTAGTTATAACTTTCATGATGATAATTGCACACCAACTTAGAGAAGGGATCCATGTATGGTTGATGCACAATAGTGATTCAGGGCTGCGTGGAAGCTGGAAGATTGCCCGATACCTTCGGTGTAAAGTGAGATTCATCTATGGGTGACAGTTGGAATTCAAAAGAGCATCTACATACAACAGAGGATGTATTCATTAGTGATAATGAAGAGACCTATAGGTCTATAAACTGTGAGTGGATCCTTTCTAGAGTAGTGAAAAAAGGAATAGGAAGAAGGTGATCCTCTCCACTGGCAGTGAGCGAGAGAGAGAGAAACAGGGAGTGACCCTTGGGAGAGCAGTGATCTGACCCTAAACCTTGTAAATGTAGTGAGCCTGAGCGTAGAAGTGATCTACCCCGAACCTTGTAGACAACAGTGTGCTTTTGTGTATTTGGTACAGCGGCACATCGCCATTGTATGCCCCTTGGACGTAGCCAAGTGAGGGTAAACCAAGTAAAAATTTATCTATCTACCTACTTACTTCACTTCATTGCATTTAAAGCATCATTATCAGATAAAGAAAAAAAAGAAGTATTCATAATAAACAAAAAAGTGAAAACCACGTGGCCCTTGTAATAAAGATGTCAAGATCTGGTGGGGTAGGAATTTTTATGAAAATAATATCCATACCCTGATTCAACCCCCCCCCCCCCCTCAGGGTATATGGGCCCCTATTGGTCCTAACAATTGGTATCAGAGGAAGGTTTCTTTTATAATATTTGTTTTCATTGATTTGGTTTAGTAAATTTGTGTGGATATAGATTTCGTGTGCTCTTATTTATTGTGCCATTGAAAAGGGAAGAACTTCCAAGAAGAAGAAGATGTCTGGTGAAATTACCCATTGTGGAAGTGTCAATAGAAAGAGTGTGATTCAATTAATGGAATCATGTAGTGAACAAAAGAATGGTATGGATGAATCATACTATGGAAATACTTATACATTTAATGAAGATAAAGTAATGAGTGATGAACCAGATATTCCAAGTGATGTTAGAAGTACTGATGATGAAGAAACTCCTAGAAGTCAAAAATTGGAAGATGCCCACAAAGTGAAAGAACTGGATCTGAAATTAACTGATGAAATTAAATATAATGATATTCAGATCAATGAACTGGAAATTGAGATCAACAAGCTAAGAGGTTTGAATCAAAGGATTATTGATGTAGCTTCTGATATGAGGGAGTAGAATGATTCTCAAGATGAAGAACTGTGAAAGAGATATACAAAGGTAGAAAAATAAAAAGGTGATGTCATGTGAAAGAATTTGAAATCAGATGAGATTCAAAATTTGAAATCCAAAAAATTTGATCCTGCTACACAGCTATCTGAACTAGTTCAGAAGAATAAAAGGATACAATAATAGAATGCATGTTTTTCTAATTCTATTTTAGAAGAAAAATTGAAAGTGAAGGAGAAAAGTGGCATGGTGGAAAAACTCACACCGGAACTAGAAGATGAGTCGAGTATAAGGAATAATCTCAGAAAAGAACTCAATGAGATGATGGAAATCCAATGTTGAAGGATGCACTGCACTTACTATTTGATTTTCCTTCATAAGGTGATGATAAAATGAAAAGGAAGTTTGATATTTCTAAGGAAAAACAACAAAATATTTGGTCAACTCGAAGACCATATAGTTTGGGAAAATATGGCATTGGATTTGATGAATCCCCTCCCGTGCATGATAGAATGTGAGCCGTGAATAGTTCCAGGAGTGGAGTAAAACCTGTATGTGCTGGAGATAGGCCTAATAGGATAGTTAAAAAAATAAGTGACGACATGTGCTATTTCTGTGGGACTCATGGACACACATCAAGCTTCTGTTTAGAGGCTCTAGAATACATTTCAGGGTGTGATAAAAAAAAATTGATTAAAATGAGAATAAGAAGAAGAGTAATGATAAATCAGAGGGAAGAGTCTCTCAGAGGAAAGCATTCATTAGATGATATTACTGTGGAATAATGGGACACACCATGGATATGTGTCCGAAAGCTCAGGAGCTCAATGTCAGAGGAAGAACTCAATCTTCATCAGCATCTCTACTGATAGATGATGAAATGAGGTATGCCTTTAATGGTAGATGTTTCATATGTTCTAATCATGGAAATTTGGAAAGATATTGCAGCAAGAAGAATGTGAGAAAGGAAAAGGATCCCAGAGAGAGATTCCTGACTCCAGTGATGTATAATGAGAAATCCTAAATTGGGAGATAAAGTGGAAAGTTGGATAATAGGCTTAGAGCCTCAGGGGAATCACATGGAGCTGAAGGAAATGTGTACCTGTCACCTCCTCTATCACACTCACAACCACACTCTAAGAAAGAAAATGAACAAATATTGAAGAAAAAGTGAGGAAACGCTTAAGCTACGAGTAAGAATAATGTACGTTCAGTGGAGGACCCACCACCTATGAAAAATAGTATGGAAACACGGAAATATGATAAAAGAAAAATAAACAAATAATGCATTGAAAAATTTTCATGTCTTGTGCCATAGAGAGAACTAGAGGAAAAAGGAAAATCAATGAAATGGTGGAAGAAGAAAAGGTTGATGACAAGCAGAGAGATTCCTACTAAGAGAAGGAATCTAGGGAAGTGGAATATTTGTGGAACATCAGAGAAGGAAATGTCTAGCAGTGGTTTTAAACCTCAATGTGTGAGGAAGGTTATGCCTGACGAATCCACATTTCAAAAAAAAAGGCTCAGAATGTGGTAAAGAATGCATAGTCATATGGCATGAACAATTGATGTTGGCTTGGTAGATAGAAGAAGTGAGGATGCAGTGTGATGCTCTACAACAAAGAATTAAAGGGTTGGCCCATCAGGATCAACCAAAATCCTCTTCTTGAGTATTCCAGAAGTACCCCTCTCCCTATGTATATAAATGTTGTTAACTGATGATTCAAGTATTTCAGGTTTTAGGGAGATACGATCCAAAGGGAAAGGGCATCTAAAGATGCAAAGTGGAGAAATGATATGATTCAGAGTTTTAATTAACTCAAATCAGGAACCAAAGTTGATTAAGAAATGGAGAAACAAAGCATAATAGGAAGTGAATGTTTTGTTAACTTTATCTCTTGTTTCTTACAGCAAGTATCAACTCAGTGGGCTTAGAGATATCATTAATGGATCAATGTCGAGTTCTAGATCAAAATAAATGATGTAGAAGGGGAAACTGGTTAAGTGACAAAGTAGTGGGCCGAAAAAATGGAAGAGTTGCATAACAAAGGGGGAACACTATATATCCTAATCAGATGAAAGATCTCAACGGGATATGAAGGATTAATGTTTATGTTCATGAATAATTATTGGGAGACATGCAGCAACACACATGGTTTTCAGGATTATTTATTTTGTTCTAATAATATGGTATCATCTGACTACAATCAAGATACCAAGAATTTGTGAGAGAAAATCAAAGGTGCTTCAACCAACAAACATGAAATTAGTTGAAAGAAATGATGTCATTGAACAATGACACAGTGAAAATTTTCCCTTAAAAGTGAGGAAGCGGTGAGAGACTTAGGGAGAGAAGAAGTGGCAGATATTGATTCAGAATATGATACTGATGGTGGGTAGGAGGAAGTAAGATCCTTATCTTCCCAAAAGCCAAAGAGTCAAGCTAAAATTGATAGGAAAAATATCATTGGTGATTATTCAGCTCCAATCCAGACAAGGAGAATGAAATCATTGCAGTAGGCATCTTTTCTAATCTCTAGTTGAGCCGAAATGCGTTGTTGATGCTGCTAAAGATTAAAACTAGGTTCAGGCCATGAAAGAAGAGTTAGATCAGATTGATAAGAATCAGACGTGGGAGATTGTTTCAAGGCCAGTAGATATGAACATCATCGGGAATTAATGGGTCTATCAAAACAAGACAAATGAAGATGGCATAGTGATTCGAAACAAAGCATGTGAAGTGTGGAAAGGATAGTCCCAAATAGAGGGTATTGATATTGATGAGACATTTTCACTAGTTGCAAGGCTAGAGACAATCAGATTATTTTTAGATATAATAAGTGCAAAGAAAGTTCAATGTGTTCCAAATGGACGTCAAATCTGCATTTTTGAATGGGTCTATGGAAGAGGAGGTGTATATTGAGCAGCCAGATGGTTTTTTCATTCATGAAGATGAGAATAATGTTCGTCGGTTAAATAATGCACTATATGGGTTGAAATAAGCACCGCATGTATGGAACTCAAGGATGGATTAGTATTTGAAGAATCTTGGGTTTCAACGTAGTGGAGTTGATTACAACCTCTACTTCACCAGCGAAAGTAATCAAAGGATGATGTTGTTGGTTTATGTCGATGAAATAATATCTGGCGGGTCATATGAAGCATAGTGCAAACATTTTTTTGAATTCATGAAAAGTGAGTTTGAAATTTCAATGATTAGAGAGAAAATGTTTTTCCTTCTTCTACAAGTGACACAAGGAAGGAATGGATCATTAATTTATAAATCCAAATATGCCAAGGAGGTTTTGAGATGGTTTGTAATGAAAAATTCCAAGGTGATAAAGAGTGCAGTTTCTACCCGGACGAAATTATCCAAAGATGAGGATGCAAAGGCAGTAAATATCACAAAATACAGGCAGATCGTTGGAATTCTACTATACTTTACTGCGACAAGGCCTGACATTGTTTTCTCCACATGCCAAGAAGTGAGATATTAGAGTAATCCCAAGGATATCCACATGCTTTCAGTAAAAAAGAATACTTCGGTATATCAATTGCACGATGGACTTTGGCTTGACATATAATAACAAATCTTAGAGAGAGTTAGTGGGATATACTGATATAGACTGGGCCGGTTCAGTGGATGATAGAAAAACAATGTCGGGTGGTGCAGTCTATCTAGGTGGATTGTCTATTTCTTGGATAAGCAAGAAGCAGGATTGCATTTCATTGAGAACTGTGGAATCTGATATATTGCGGCCAATCAAGTATGCACAGAGTTATTGTGGACGAAGCAGCAGCTTTAAGATATGGAAGTTAAAGTGAGGTCTCTGATCGAAATCTAGTGTGATAATTTAAGTGATATATATATTAGAAAAAATCCCATCCATTACTCAAGGACAAAGTACATTGAGATAAAGTATCATTTTATCAAAGACAATGTTGAGCAAGGAATCAGGAAGTTGGAGTATGTGCCTACAGAGCTACAGGTTGCAGAAATTCTAACAAAGGCTTTACCCAAGAAAGATTTTGAGAGGCATCGACTGGCTATGGGAGTTTAGTCGACTCTCCCAACATAATAGAGTGTGGATGTGGAGCTCCCCCCTCTCCCCTAGGTATTGCGTGTTTTTCTCTAATGTGCTAATATGTGTTCTTTCCAATGTTACAGACCGTAAAGGGGTGACCTTTGGGTTCACTGACAAAGGGGGAGAAATAGTAAATCCTCAAGGCGGAGAAACTGTGGCTAAGGAATGGAGAAAATTTCTTACTAAAAGACTCATGGAGAAGAAGATCAGTGGAGCAGCGAGATAGGGGAGAGAAATGAGATAGGGGGAGAGTATTAAATATGATGATTCTAGAAGTGATCGATCAAAGAACAGGTATCACGACAGGTGAGGATCCTAATAAAAGTGGAAGAGTGGTGTTGGAATGGGGTGAGAATTTTTCCAAATATTCGTATCAGTTTGGTGTCAATAGAAGGTGTGAGATTTGAAGTGATTCATTGATGAACTTTTCATTTACTCTTGTTTCTCACGCCGAGCATTACTCATGTGGGCCTAGAGTTTGTGTTGATTAAATCCTTGATCACTATCAGAATCACAATAGGGTAATGGTGGATGAAGAATTAATTATTTAGCTTTTTATGAAAAAATTGTCAACAAACACAATGGGGAAGATTGTTGGGCAAAAATATCCCATGGTATCATTGAATATTTTTTGAGGTGATTGTGTTTGTTGTCAAAGTGGACATCTATGTTTTGATTTTTGACAAAGAAAACCATGTCATACAAATTTTTTGAAAAAGGGGATTTCGTGGTTGCATGTCGAGTTCAAGGGACGTGGTTAACGATCCATGTTTGATTCAAGATATTAGAAAAATGAACGATTGATCTGGAGGCGGTACAAAAAGAGCAGATACAAGGTGCTTCCGTTTTCCAGTGTTAACCAAATTTTTGAGCATGAAAATCAACAAATGGGGAAAATTGGTTTTGGAAAGGTGACACGGGCGCCATTGACTTGAAGGAGAGTAAACGTGCGAACCATATGTTTTTCAATATTAGAAGATCAAAATATGGAAAAGGGGAAAGGGGTGCCCATGTTTTTTGGGTTGGTCATGCAAGTGATTTGTGCGGCAGAGACTAGGGCGGCTAGACTAGGGAGACAAGACCTGCATGCCGAGGGAGACTTTCACGCCATCGTGCAGGGTGACCAAATGCATATAAATAGAGGTCGACCACTCCTCATTCTAGGAGAGTTCAACACATAGAGAAAATCAAAGCTCCCGTCGTGCAGGTGTGGTGGTCGCGCAAGTGGTGGTGGGTCTCACAAGTAGAAGTTGTGCTCTAGTTGTTTGTTGTGTGCCCAAGGTGGTTTGGGTGAGAAAGGTTGTGAGTCACCCAAGTTTTGAGTTAAAGAATAAGGTGTCGTGCAAGTGGTTTGGTGAAACTAGCATGCCAGGTTTTGAAGAATCACGACAGTTGATGGTTGCACGCCAAAATTGGTTTGGGTATAAAAGGGTGTGAGTCGCGCAAGTTTGGAGTTGCAGAAGCTTGTGTCACACAAGTGGTTGCGGTGGACTAGCATGCCAGTTATAACTTGTGTTCCAATACCTGAACTTCGGCTTAGAGAAGGGCTCCAGGTATGGGAGATTCATTGAAGTGATTCAGGGCAGCGTGGATGCTGGAAGATTACCCAATACCTTCGGTGAAAAGTGAGATTCATCTACGGGTGAAAGATATACATTAATAGATAATCTACATACAATAGAGGATGTATTCATTAGTGATAATGAAGATACCTATAGGTCTATAAAATATTAGTGAATCCTTTTTATAGCAGTGAGCAAAGGTAGAGGAAGAAGGTGACCCTCTCCACTAACAGTGAATAAGAGAGAGAGAAACAGAGAGTGACCCTTGGGAAAGAAGTGAGTTGACCCTAAACCTTGTAAAGGTAGAGAACATAGGCATAGAAGTGATCTAGCTCGAACCTTGTAAACAACAGTGTGCTGTAGTGGATTTTGTACAGTGGCACAACTCCGTTGTATGCTCCTTGGACGTAGCCCAGTGAGGGTGAACCAAGTAAAAATATTTGTGTCTTCCTGCTTACTTCCCTACATTGCATTTATATCATCATCATCAAATAAAGAAGAAAATAAGTGGTCATAATAAACACACAAGTGAAAAAAGTGACCCTTTTAATAAAGAGGTCAAGATCCAGTGGGGGAGGAATTATTAAGATAAGAATATCCATACCCTGATTCACCCCCCCTCTCAGGTTATATAGGCCCCTATTGGTCATAACAATTGGTAAATTTTTCATAAAACTTCTCCATTCTTTGGGTCTTCAATACAATTCTGATGAGATATTTATGTTCTTCCTTGATCTTTGAATAAAAAATAATATCACCTATAAAGACTACCACAAACTAATCAAGATAGTCTCTAGAGACTCTATTAATTAGATCCATGAAGATAGCAGGGAAATTAGTAACACCAAATGGTATAACTATAAATTCAAAATGTTTATACCTTATACAAAAAATCATCTTTGGTATATCCTCCTTTTTGAACAATAATTGAAGATACCCTGAATGCAGATCAATATTGGAAAAGTATTGAGCTTCGTGTAGTTGGTTAAATAATCCATCAATGCGTGGGAGAGGATATTTGTTCTCGATAGTGATCTTGTTTAGTTCTCGTTAATCAATATAGAGTATAATTGATCCATATTTCTTCTTAACAAATCGAACAGGTTCTCCCTAATGTGATGCACTAGGGAATATGAATCACTTTTCAAGATTCTCTTAGAGTTTCTTCTTAAATTCCTACAACTCAATTGGGGCCATTCTATATGGTGTCTTTAAAATGGGCATAACACCTAGTATGAGTTCTATTGAAAAATCCACATCACAATTTGGTAAAATACATGGAAATTCCACTAGAAAGACATCAACAAACTCTTGTACAATCAGCATATTCTTAATCATGAGTTTCTCCCCAACCATTTGAGATAAATAACCTTTATTTATTGGAATCAAGACCCATATGATGGAATAAATTTTCACTAGAAGGTTACAATCATCCATGCATCGATAGATGATCATAGATTGACATGTAATATGATATTTGACTTCCCTTCTTTGTAAATTGATATGATCTCTTATAAAGACTGTCAATCCATTCCATGAATCACATCAAATTCCACTATAGGGAGGATCACCAGATTTGCAGGAAGCACTTTCCTGTGAACGTCAATTAGAGAAGAATTATTAACTTTTTATGAAACTGTAGTGCCATTAGAAGTTGTCACAACTAACTCAACATCAAATTGTTGAGGTAGTATGACGATACCCTTAGAAAATTATTCATCAATAAAAGAGTTTGTGGATCCATAATTAAATAAAACATTTTCTACTCTAGAGTGGATGGTAAGTGTACCTTTCATCAATTCGTTATCATACTCCACATCACCGATAGAAATTGCATGTGACGTTCCTTTTCCTTTGTCCTTAAGATTTTTTTGACACTGACCATCATCAACAACCTTTGGATTAGGGAATTGATTGGAATAATTCTACATTTTCCTGCACTTGTAACATTGAAGTGTAGGAGGTGCATTCGGTGTACCATTTTCTTTGTTCGCATCATTAGATATCTTTTTCCCGTTAGTGCGGCATTCAATTTCCCAATTACCTTCTTATCCACATTTAAAACATGTACATGTACCTTTAAGACAATTCCCTCCGTGTTTCTTTCCACACATTGAGCATAAGGGAAAAATCATCTTCTTTTCAGTGTGCTCTTTAGATTTTCCTTTGAATTAATTTTTCCTTTTCTTATCAAACCCATATGACTGATGGGTTACTCAAATCTCCATCAAAAAATTGAGATCACATTGAACGGTTTCCTCGTAGCTATTGATGTCCCTTATGGATAATGCCCTTCGATGACAAGGTTTTTTTCAATAATAAATGAATTGATCTTACACTCAAGTTGGATAATAATTCCATAAGAGTATCTTACAAGTCCTGTAAAATTTTCTTCATAGGTACCATTACATTCATCATCCTTTTTCTTTAGTCAAAGAAACTCCTTGTATATCATTGTTTGAAAAATATGAGGGAAGTGCTTATTGAAAAATAATTTCCTGAACTCATCCCATTCTGTAGACTCAATTTCAACTCTTTGATCATATTCTGGATAAGATTCCTCCATTGATCAGAATCACCTACCAAATGATATACTTCTCAGACGAATTTTTCATGTTCAGAACATTTTAGAATTAAAAATATCATTTCAGTGTTAGTGATCCATAGTTTAGCCACTAATGGATCAGAAGACCCGCTGAATGATGGTGGACGCTACCTCATGAAGGATTCAAAAGAATGATGCTCCTTCCTTTGATAATTTATAAGTCCTTCATGATTCATAGCTTGAGAATGTTGTGTGAGCATGGCTACAAGATTTTTCATTTCATCTCCTATAACATTTGGTTGCTCCGTGGGATAATCATTGCATTGCCTATGGCATTTAGCATTAACATGGCACCTTCGAGTCCTAGCCATTGACCAAAACCATGAAGCATAGTGTGATCAACACTAATTACAACAGGAAAACCACATAATTAGGAATAAAATTTCCCACTTTACATATGATCATAGGTTATTCAAATCCATTTATAAAACACTATGATTGTGTCCTAGGCTTAGACATATCCTTATGGTTCTTGCTAAGACGTCGACATCCTAGTTTCAAAAGGATAGCTATACCTTTCCTCTAATACCAACTATAATGACCCATACATAACATACATTAATAATACATCAAAATTGAATTATATTTATTACAACATATAACAGACCCATGATAGGATCGTATATGTATAGTGTCTTTAGAAACTGGGAAACATAACCAACTGGTTCATAAAGAATCTACATTGTCTTCCATTTATTTGATCATATCTAAACTTTTTTTGGAATACCATATATAATACCCTTCTTCCTGAACTGGGAAAAAGAAACATACAAAAGAGTGAGCTCAAATACTCAATAAGGGTAATCAAATGAAATCTCAATCATATCATATTATTAAGATCATAACATTTGAAAATCTTATCCTACATAATATGTCATAATATCATGTCATGGGATAAATCATAGAACTGAAATGTAATCCAAAAAATAATAACATAAGACATGAAACATTGTGGAATACACACATAAGAATATAAAATCATTTCATAATAGTCAAGGCTCATCGCCAAGACCATCATAGCGAAAAAAGTCCATTACTCAACTAAGTTCGCTCCTCATTCCAGCCCTGTAATACTGAACTGGATTTACTTGTTGTTCCAGCCATGACAATCTCATGAGATACATATATTACCCAATGAATTAAAGGGAAATATAGGTCTCACCCATCTCATAATTAAACCATTATTATGTGTGCCAACAAATCATAAAATATACATCTTAGTATAACCCATCTAATAGAATGGGATTCTTAAACATCATGCCATCATAAGATAATCTATATAATATAAAAGGACTTTATAAAAATAATTCCTTTATAACATATTAAAATCAATTTAAAAATGGGGATATAAACATAACCCTATATCATCTTTGAAGGAAAATATTTTTGATAAAACACTTGATCTTAGATTTTGTGGAAAATACCCTTTCTTCATCAAAAAAAAATTTATGTTCTCAACATGTCATGTAATAAAAGACGTTAATTGAAAATAAAAATGAAAACTTTTAAAGGAAGATTCATGGAAATAATGTTCATAAAAATCCATTCATTCCATATAAGTTAGAAAAACATTCTTCTCGTAACCTGGCCGGAAAAGTCAAAAAGTATCTCGTACTAAAAATGAAAAAAGTTTCATTTCATATGTTTTACTAAAAATTAACCAATAGGTAAAATTGGATTTAAATAATTTTTGGAAGATAATATTACATATTGATGAAACATGGATGTGGATGATAAATATTCCCCAGTAATTGATGAAGTATAAAAAATCATGGATAAAAATGAGATTGAGCGATTTTCCCTTACCTTAGCTCTGATATGCTTTGTAGGTTTCCAAAACTTATGTATAATGATTTATATAATGTCATTGACATATTTCAGAATCGTAGTCATTTATATGATATCATATTTGGTTATATGCTTATATATTTATTAGTAACATTTCATTGTTACTCATTATTCAGATCTTAACTTCTTTATGTTCTTATGCATGTTTTGTCGAATAATTTCTTATTACTCTTTTTAGGTTATAGATATATAACTTAAATAATGGTATTAGTATAATATATATCATATTTATTCATTCAATTCATTTATATATTCATTCATCAATGAAGATCTTGTAGAATGAATCAGATCACATCGTAGAGATGATAGGCCATACGTACGCACGAGCGATGATATCATTCTAATGATTTTGGAATTGTAGTGATGTGTATGGTGTATAATATTTCAGAAAAAATTCTCCTTAGAATAATTATATGTATTTATTTACTCCATCATTATACCATTCCAAGTATATTGGTGATGAAAAAAAATATTACACCACGGCGTGGAGACGGTAGGCCGTACGTACGTACGAGTGGTAATTTAATTATTCATTGGATGGATAGAAGATTCAAAATGGTTGTTTAATATTCATAGAAAAATATCATTATACAAGTGATACTAGAGTTATTACTTAATAATGAAACAACTCCTATAGAGGAAGTATAAGAAGAAATAATTTTGAAAGAATCGGTAAAGGGTATTACCTCTTCTTCGACACCCCTCTTCTAAACCTCATCTTAGGGCACTAAAGATGGTCTTTAAAGAAGAAAAATACCTCATATATCGTTCTAGGGATGTTGATAATGGAAATTTGAGGGTTTGGTTGAGTTTTAAATCTCAAAATGGAGTCAAGATAAGAGGGAGGTGGTGCCCTTTTATGAGAGAGGAGAGGGGCATGTTTGGAACCCTCAAAAATATTAATTTATAATAAAATCAAACCCCACATAAAAAACTCTAAAATGACTCAAATTTTATGAAGATATGAAATAGGGTTGTAATATAATTAACCAATGAAATTTATTCATGTTTTGATTCTATTTTAAACTGTATCATTTTGATTTATCCTTATTTAATATATCAAATTTTATTTGTGGAATTAATATTCTAAATTTTAAATTATTATAAATACAAACTTATGTGTTGAGAATTTTCCATAATTATATACATTATTACCTTTTCGACCGTATAAGTTTCAATTTCTAATTTTTAAATATATTTGTGATTTTTATAAAATTTAATAATATGTTATTTTTATAAAATATCAATTGTGTCAATTTTGAAACTATTCATTTATTTGAATTTAAATAAAATCCACACAAGAGATATATTCGAACCAAAATATTTAATATATTTCTCATGGGTCATATTCATCTAGAAAATTTTTGTATCCCATTAATAAGTTAATATAATATTTTATTTATATTTTTAAAACCATTTAATTGATATTTATATTACAACAATAATTACTACATTATTTTTGTATAATTATTTAATATACATATATGTTTCATTAAAATTAAAAATAAAATACTATGATGAATATAAATCTAATATATTTCATAATAATACTTTTACTCGAATTTATCATCTACAAAACCCAACTTTTTAAATGTTATAATTATTAAAATATGAAGATGATAACATTGACATGATTTAAAAAAAATAAAATAAATGTCATAATCACTTTTATAAGGCTCCAAATGGTATATTAGTCTACCATTGGACTCTTATGGTTTATATATACTGTAGAAATAAGTTTTGGTCAAGTTTTTGGGCCTTTTATGGGTATTATTATTTTAATAAAAGCTATATTATTGATTTTTTACAAAATAAATAATTTCTACATCATTAATGTATATGATATTAAGGTAATTATATATTTCTTAAAAATTACAAAAAAATTACCGTGATAGAGAAAGAAATTTAAGATTTAAGATTATTATTTATAATCGAATTTTTATTCTGTATAACCTTATAACAAAAATAATTTAATTATTAATGTTTGAGTGAGACAGATTCCCTTTCCTTTAAATAAAATAAATTAAAGGTATTAATCACATGAAAGTGGGATAAAATAGACACCATTTCGACCCAAATATATTTTAGGATGAATTATAATCATCCAATTATATTATGACTATAGTTAGGGTAAATTTATAATATTCTTTCTACACTTAATTACCTGATTTACCATTAACATTGGTAAATAGAATTTACAGTAATTACTATTCAAAATGCCCCAAAATAAAAGAGTAGCATATTATTATAATTTGGACCCACTGATTCCAAATATGGAATCCATTTTTCATAATTCAAGACACATTAGTTGCAGAAATTTAATTTAAAAATTAATCCTGTTGTCGAACAATAAGAGGATTTTGTTTAAAATATTATAAAAGATTGAAATGATTTTACATTTGAATTCAATGTAAAATTAATGATAATGAAATATATTAAATTAAATAGTAAAAATATATTCTATTTATACTTTAAACCAATTCAATATTATAATTTAACCATTTTAATTATCTCACTGTAAAAAGTATTTTTTTAAATAAAATTTAGTGTATTTTCACTATTCATCAAATTATGAAGTTTATAAGAAAAAAATCAGAATTTTAATCAAAGTAAATTTTATATTCTGATTGAAATAAAATGTATAACATTGTAATATTAAAATTATAAATGTGTTTAAAAGGGATTCCAATAAAAAGAGGAATTTTTTTAATATCAATTTAATGAATATTAAAAAATCATTTCAATAACATACATATTTTATTAATTTCATTAACTCAAATAACTAATAAGACATATAATTGATTGAAATTTATCATATATTTTTAAAAGGTAGTTATATTTTTTCCTATAACATAACGTATAGGTTATAATGGTAAATTTATATTAAGGGCATCTCATAGTTTGTTTAAACTCACGATTGCGTGAAAAACATGCTACTGAAGAATAATTTTTTTAAGTATTTTATAAAACACATGTGTGTTACATTATAAATTATTAGGTCATGGTCAACTAGTTAGTAGATATTTTTACCCTGTTTCTTTTTCTTGGGAAGCTACATAGGTTGTTAGTCTGTTATATAGTTGTATTGGTCAATGCTACATGAGCAAGTTTTCTATATGGATCGTCTGATACATCAATGAATTAGGTGGATATCTTATAGATAATATCATTGATCTGTCATAATTAATTAATGATATTTGTGTGGTATGTGTTTATATACATGATACTATTGATTTTATAAACAATTTAATGAGCTAGTTGAGTTCGGTATAATTGTTGAGGTTTAAAATATTTAGTTTATTCATCAGAAATCTCTAGAGTATAGTGAATTAGGTGTCAATGTAATATAATTCACCACAATGTTTGGGGTGGAATTCCAATAGGATCACATATTTTATCATGTTGTGTCAGTTTGATTGAATGTGTTCCCTTCAATGTAACACCCCAAGATTTCATAGTGTGTTATTTCTTCAAAATAATTCAATAACTTGCACTACACGCAACACTGAGTTCAATTGCACCATGACTTACCAAAAAAAAAGCCATTAAAAGAGGTCATGAATAGAATTAACTAAATTTTTAACTTTATATAATTCTTATAATTTTATAATCCATCTTATGAGTTTCTTAGTCATAATGCAAGAACAGATTCATTTTCAATATTGCACTTTTATCAACTTTTGATAGTGAAACCATTTTAAATACAATATTTTAAACTTTTTGACTAAATGGAGACATCAAAAAATTTAAAATGAAACATCCCAAGCTTCCACGGTACGCTTTCCTTTGAATAAAACAGTAGCGTGTGTTGTACGCAACACCGAGTTCTAACACACCGTAACCAATCAAACTAGCTGTTATGAATAGTAATACCTACTTTTTGAAGTTATATATATTTTATATTTTAAAATGGACTTCATTTTTGGATTCAAAATATCAAATTTATCCTAAGGTGAAATTTTGGTACTTTTCGGATAACTTTCATATTTTGATGAATAGTGAAAATTACTAAATTTTAATTTAAAACAACTTTTTTAATCAAAATAATTAATATTGATAAATTGTGAATTTGAGTGGTTTTAAAGTATATTTAGAATATAGTTTTACCATTTAATATAATGTCGGTCATTGGACATAATTTTACAATTAAACCGAACATAAACAAGTGTCAATCTTTTGATAGTTATTATCTCTTAAAAACACGCTTTTTGTTTTGACAGCGGGAATTAATATTAAATTAATTTCTTCCACTTCTTTATTTTGAATTTAGGAAAATGGATTCCATATTTGGAATCAGGATGTTAAAATTGTGTAAATAGGTAACTTTTATTTTTAGACATTTTGAATAATTACTGCGGTAAATATTTTATTTACCATGGTTAGGGGTAAATCCGGTAAATAAGGGTTAAAAAAATAATATTATAATAATACTAAATTGCCCTAAAACGTGTCTTAACCCTATTGGTTGATACATGGTCGACCATGGGCATCTTTGGGTCGATTTCGGGACCCCATGGATCCACTTGTAAGTGATAATGACACTTTATTTTAATTAAGTCAAAATGAATACAAAAATGACACAAGCATATATCTTTTAGAAAAGCAATTGTTATATAGGGTTATATAAGTTGGATCTTAGATTATAAATATTCATTAGAAATATAAAAAGATTTTCTACATAATGATATTTTATTTATAATTTTTAGACATTAAATAGTTTATTTTATTTATGACACAATGATGATGCGGTAATTACTATAATAGTGATAAATTAAAATAATTGATATTATAAATACCAAAATAAATATAATATGAAGCTTTTAATGAATTAAACTAATTTTATAGGATAATATGATATATTAGGATTGATTGGATTGACTTTGTTCGAGGTAATCAATCTGTTATGAGTTTCAAAAAAATCAACTATTGAATAGTGTCAAAATTGACATAAAAGAGTTCTTAAAACAAATATTATATTATTAATTGATATTAAATTCCTAAAAATCTAAGGTTCGGCCAAGATACTTATATCATGATAGGTTAGTCATTAATGGACCACTTGGGGGTCGCTTGGATGTATATAGTAAGTTTATTAACCATATTATATAAAACTACAAAGAGACATTGTAAAAGTGAAACTAATTAACTTAGAGTTAATACGTATAGATAAGTTTAATATAAGTACCCAAACCTGTCTAACTTATATTGGTTGAGTTGTTTTCGACCTATCCCCACCGTAACATTTAAATAATCAACTTTTTAGCCATTAGAAACCGAATATGAATTTATTATAAATTAATATTTCTAGCTTTTCCAAAGGTGCCCCTCACCCCTCTTATAAAAGGGCACTCCTCCTTCTCATTTCATCACACCTCTAAAGCCTTTTGGTTCGGACAAACTCTGCCCAAATACTCTCCCAACATCCCTCACTACAACCTAGAGGCCTTAGTTTGATCAGAAAGCCAACCTAAGGAGCCCTTTTGATCAAATCACAAGGAAGAACCCGAAGAAGAGGTAATGATTTCACCACCCTTTTCTAAGTTTCTTTCTTCTTCCACTTCCTCTTTCTTTGTTCTTACCATTCTAAAATAATAACTCCAGTATCTTACATATACTGTGATGTTATTATAAATATGGTACAACCATATTCAGTATTCTATCCACCCTTTGAATAACATGTCACCATACGTGCGTACGAACGGCTTACCGTCTCCACGTCGTGGTGTAATTGTTATTCAATATATTATTATTTGGATGGGTATAATAATGATGTGTAACTCATGTAAATAATAAATATAACATGTTAATGATTCTGTATATATGATATACCATCCATTTATATATTATTTTAATATCAAAAGAATGATATTGTCGCTCGTGCGTACGTACGGACTACCGTCTCCACAAACGCGATGAGATTCATTCTCCATCGTATCCATTCAAGTATAATTATCATTTGATGATTTAAAAATGATGTTTAAGGACTTGATATCATTCTGGATATGAATAATATACAACCTATCCTTTACAAACATGTCTTACGTAACAAAACATATAAAAGAAAACAAGTAAGTTAACACCCGAAACGACGATAATTCTAAGATATTATTAACAAATCAATGTTAAAAGATCATATATGATATCATATTAATATATATGATTCTTGTATAATTTAATAACAATTATTTCACCATTATACAGGAGGTTAACCTACCCCAACCAAGGAAAAGTACAAGGTAAGGGTCTATTTCACAATCTCTTCATTATCTGAGGTTGTTTATACGTAATAATCTACTAGGATATCTTTATCATCCACATCCATGTTTCTTAAAAATGTATTTCAAAACATTTTTACTATTTACAAGAATATGGGTTAAAGTCATTTATACCATTGTTTGACTTTTTATAATAGGTTTATAAAGGAATCTTTCCGTCGTTTTCAAAACAAGGCCCTTTTTAACCTTTTCGATAGAATTGAGGTAAGAATGTTTTTTTAACTTATACGGAGGGTGCGGTTATTTTACGCCGTTATAAAATCTTCAAAGCTTTCCTTACAATCTTATAAGAATATTTTCAAAGAAAATGTTTTATTTTATATGGATCCTAAATGATTTCAAAATAAAAGGAGATATTTCTTTAAAAATAATTTTGATTTCATCTATGTCAACATCCTTTGATGGATTTTAAGATTATTTGAAGTTGATTTATTATGATACAAAACTTCTATATTGTATTGAAGGTTTTGTGATATGTTTGACTATGTATGTGCTATTTTTATACCATTCATGGTTTATGGTGAAATTATTGACATTTCGTATGCTAGTTTTAATACGAATGTTTATGTTATGTTTAAACCTTTTCATATGGGAATGCATTGGACTTAATAAGTGTCGGGTGGATCCCGCTATAGCTCCTCGATGCATCGGTAGGTCTCATGAGACAAACTAGTGTCTTGGCACAAGGCCTTGACAAAATCTTATTTGTAGTCTTGGCAAGAGGCCTTGGATATGTGGTTATGATAGTCTGGCATTATGCATTCCAACATTATGAAAGTGGTTATTGATTTTTTCATGTGATTATTCGATTAGTAGAATATCCATGTGAATAAGTAAATGGCATTATTTCATTTTATTTATGCCATACCATGTTGAAAGTTCATATTTAAAAGGCTTTTGTTTTAGTTATACATTTCCTTAAATGTTTATTCTTATTTATGAACGTTTCCGCTATATTGTTATCCTTACTGGGCATTTGAGCTCACCCCTTTTCTATGTTTTATTTTTCCCAGGAAGTGAAGAAGTAAATTATGAATGACCTGCAGGGATATTATGTGGGGATATGAGTGTGGATTATAGAGACATTATGTTATTGTAGTAGTTTTTCATTTTATGATGTAATGTAAAACTTATGAATATATCTAGTGTTTCCAAGACTACTAAACCAATCGGTATTTAGAGATTTGATCTTTCTTGTGATCATGCCAATGTTACGAAATAATGCACCGACTCTGGGTAACTGGGGTCGGGGCGTTACAGTTGGTATCAGAGGAAGTTTAGTACAAACCTTGGAAGCTAGATTTAGATAAACTCTGATTAGAGCACGTAGACCTAAGATGAACTTTGAGGATTAGTATAGAAGAACTTCCTAGAATTTTGGTATTGTAGAGATTTTGTGAGTTTTCCGAGCAATACATCCATGTCAGGATACGAGCAGGTAGAGGCGGCTCTGGCACAGATGTACCTAGGGGTAAAACCCGAAAACACCGCTTTGAGCTAGACTCGAACGGGAACTGGTGCACGACAACGGGCCTTGCTGCACTCTTGTTTACGACACTCCCGGGGGATATGCTTAGGATAACTCTAATTTTCTTTACAAATCATTATGAAGGGTTTATGAGTATATACATCCTCAAAGGAAACATTTTTATTATTATGGATTATATCTATAAATATTTCAATTTATGTTATGTGTTTTATAAGTATGGGATTATGTATTTTGATTCATAAACTGATCTAGTTTATGCCATTGTTTAGAAATGGCGCCTAGTAGAAGGAATGAGAACTCCAGAAATGCACATGATCCAAAGAGAAGGAAGGATCATATCTTTCATGGTCTTAAGCTAGAATTGATAAGAGAAATAGTCTCCCATTTATTATCATCATATGAAGAAATAATATCATGTGTTGATAAGATAAGTAAAGAGTTTACTGAGTCCTATGGCTTTGAAGGGAATCAAGAGAAGAAAAGGATGGAAGAGAGAAAGATGGATAAAGGGAAAAGGGAAAAGAAGAATTTTCCCATATGTGGTAACTGTGGAAAGAAACACCCTGGAACTTGCCTGAAAGGAATGGGAGTTTGTTATAAGTGTAGAGGAAAAGGGCACAAAGTACGTGACTGCAAGGGTAAGAAAATGGTTTTAAATGTACAATGCTTCATTTGCAAGGAGTTTGGACACTACGCGAACCTATGTCCCAGTCATCAGACTATGCCGCAAATGATGTTATTGGATAATAATCAAGTTATGATACTACCACAGATGAAGAGGAATGATTAGAGTTCTTATGTTGATTATGTCAATTGAGTGTTGTATCAACAATGTACTTGTTACAATAATCATGGAGTATATAAGGATTATACTGCAGTACTATTTCATTAAGGACTTGAGATTGTGTGGAACAAAGAAAAGTGAGTCAATAGCTGGATAAATTTTTGGAAAATATATGGTTGAGAGAATGATAAATCATAATATAGTTCTGATACTGAGGTAGTGATTTTGGAATAATATGTGATTGTTTTGAATAAATTATATTGGATATTCTTGACTACCCTGGAACTGATTAATGATTTGTATATTCCATCATTGTTGGGGTTTAAAACATTTTTGGATTGATGAAGTATATCCAGCATTCTATATGGAATAGGGGATCATGAATGTAATCAATAAGGAATATGGTAATTCAAGATGTTTCAGTTTATTAAAAGAATACAAGATGAAGGTATTCATATGCTATTGTGGGGTAAAAAGGATCTATATTATGTTTACCTTCCTTATAAATGTTGGACTGTGAGTTTGGAAAGAAGTATTTTGGATAGTTCTAGTTTGGATTATTTTGGATTACCATAAAAGGAAAACCCGAAGGTCGGGCGACAACCCGTCGCGTCCGGCAAGGCTGCGAGACTTGAACCTGCAACCGAAGGGCGACAAGGGTGTATCACCTACCACTGGCCCACAAGATGTCCTGGATTAAATAATGTATTTTTTATTAAAAGATCATGTAGATGAATTATAAATTCGTTTATTTTGGAACCCTATACGAATAGTGTAAATAGAATTTTTTTACATTATATTATCTTTTAGAGTGAAAGATGAGTTTGTGGTATAAATTTATTAATGGATAAAACTCTAATTATAAAGTAAGTATATCTCCTTATGATCTTAGCCAATCTCATAAATAAATTCCTCAATATTATGAAAAGAAACTTAGAACAAAAATGTTTTCCTAGATGGTACCTTAAATCATCACTAATTTATGGCTTTGGGACTGTTGGCCTTTTCATAGCCATGTTCTCTACCACTCTCCATCAGATAATTGATGGTTAGATTTTTCTTCCATATCCATATTTTCCTACATGGAACCCTAGTATGTGTTATTTTCGGTAATCTTCATACTTTCGACTCTTTATTTTAAATAGAGGCCTCGTTAATTCATTTTTCGATGTGGGATTTCAACTAAGATATTTTGAAACGTCAAAAATGTGTTATCCCAATACCCTATATTTTGTTGAACCGATGGTACTTCAAATCATCATAGATTGATGAGTTTAAGGACCTCAATTATACACTTGTTTGTGATTGATGACCTCAATCACTACATATAAATATTTACGTTTTTCCTCCGATTATATGTCTCTAATTGCCACCAATGTTCTCCTAATCAAGATCATAATTTGGTGGTGACCCTTTCATTTCTCTTTTCCTCATATTAAGACTAAATTTTAGTAACCCAATTTCCGATGTGGGTTTTCCCACAAATATATTATCTATTTTCAACCTTTTATTTTCGAAGAACAATTTCAAATTGCGAGGACGCAATTTATTGAAGGAGGGGAGAATGTAACACCCCAAGATTTCATAGTGTGTTATTTCTTCAAAATAATTCAATAACTTGCACTACACGCAACACCGAGTTCAATTGCACCATGACTTACCAAAAAAAAACCCATTAAAAGAGGTCATGAATAGCATTAACTACATTTTTAACTTTATATAATCCTTATAATTTTAGAATCCATATTATGAGTTTCATAGTCATAATGCAAGAACAGATTCATTTTCAGTATTGCACTTTTATCAACTTTTGATAGTGAAACCTTTTTAAATACAATATTTTAAAATTTTTGACTAAATGGAGACATCAAAAAATTTAAAATGAAACATCCCAAGCTTCCACGGTACGCTTTACTTTGAATAAAACAGTAGCGTGTGTTGTACGCAACACCGAGTTCTAACACACCGTAACCAATCAAACTAGCTGTTATGAATAGTAATACCTACTTTTTGAAGTTATATATATTTTATATTTTAAAATGAACTTCATTTTTGGATTCGTAATATCAAATTTAGCCTAAGGTGAAATTTTGGTACTTTTCGGATAACTTTCATATTTTGATGAATAGTGAAAATTACTAAATTTTAATTAAAAACAACTTTTTTAATCAAAATAATTAATAGTGATAAATTGTGAATTTGAGTGGTTTTAAACTATATTTAGAATATATTTTTACCATTTAATATAATGTTGGTCATTGGACATAATTTTACAATTAAACCGAACATAAACAAGTGTCAATCTTTTGATAGTTATTATCTCTTAAAAACACGATTTTTATTTTGACAGTGGGAATTAATTTTAAATTAATGTCTGCAACTTCTGTATTTTGAATTTAGGAAAATGGATTCCATATTTGGAATCAGGATGTTCAAATTGTGTAAATAGGTAACTTTTATTTTTAGACATTTTGAATAATTACTGCGGTAAATATTTTATTTACCATGGTTAAGGGTAAATCCGGTAAATAAGGGTTAAGAAAATAATATTATAATAAAACTAAATTACCCTAAAACGTGTCTTAAACCTATTGGTTGATACATGGTCGACCATGGGCATCTTTGGGTCGATTTTGGGACCCCATGGATCCACTTGTAAGTGATAATGACACTTTATTTTAATTAAGTCAAAATGAATACAAAAATGACACAAGCATATATCTTTTAGGAAAACAATTGTTACATAGGGTTATATAAATTGGATTTTAGATTATAAATATTAATTAGAAAGATAAAAAGATTTACTACATAATGATATTTTATTTATAATTTTTAGACATTAAATAAGTTATTTTATTTATGACACAATGATGATGCGGTAATTACTATAATAGTGAAAAATTAAAATAATTGATATTATAAATACCCAAATAAATATAATATTAAACTTTTAATGAATTAAACTAATTTTATAGGATAATATGATATATTAGGATTGATTGTATTGACTTTTTTCGAAGTAATCAATCTGTTATGAGTTTCAAAAAAATCAACTATTGAATAGTGTCAAAATTGACATAAAAGAGTTCTTAAAACAAATATTATATTATTAATTGATATTAAATTCCTAAAAATCTAAGGTTCGGAAAAAAGACTTATATCATGATAGGTTAATCATTAATGGACCACTTGGGGGTCGCATGGATGTATATAGTAAGTTTATTAACCATATTATATAAAACTACAAAGAGACATTGTAAAAGTGAAACTAATTAACTTAGAGTTAATACTTAAAGATAAGGTTAATATAAGTACCCAAACCTGTCTAACTTCTATTGGTTGAGTTGTTTTAGACCTATCCCCACCTTAACATTTATATAATCAACTTTTGAGCCATTAGAAACCGAATATGAATTTATTATAAATTAATATTTCTAGCTTTTCCAAAGGTGCCCCTCACCCCTCTATTAAAAGGGCACTCCTCCTTCTCTTTTCTTAACACCTCTAAAGCCTTTTGGATCGGCCAAACTCTGCCCAAATACTCTCCCAACATCCCTCACTACAACCTAGAGGCCTTAGTTTGATCAGAAATCCATCCTACGGAGCCCTTTTGATCAAATCAAAAGGAAGAACCCGAAGAAGAGGTAATGATTTCACCACCCTTTTCTAAGTTCCTTTCTTCTTCCACTTCCTCTTTCTTTGTTCTTACCATTATAAAATAATAACTCCAGTATCTTACATATACTGTGATGTTATTATAAATATGGTACAACCATATTCAGTATTCTATCCACCCTTTGAATAACATGTCACCATACGTGCGTACGAACGGCTTACCGTCTCCACGTCGTGGTGTAATTGTTATTCAATATATTATTATTTGGATGGGTATAATAATGATGTGTAACTCATGTAAATAATAAATATAACATGTTAATGATTCTTTATATATGATATACCATCCATTTATATATTATTTTAATATCAAAAGAATGATATTGTCGCTCGTGCGTACGTACGGACTACCGTCTCCACGAACGCGATGAGATTCATTCTCCATCGTATCCATTCAAGTATAATTATCATTTGATGATTTAAAAATGATGTTTAAGGACTTGATATCATTCTGGATATGAATAATATACAACCTATCCTTTACAAACATGTCTTACGTAACAAAACATATAAAAGAAAACAAGTAAGTTAACACCCGAAACGACGATAATTCTAAGATATTATTAACAAATCAATGTTAAAAGATCATATATGATATCATATTAATATATATGATTCTTTTATAATTTAATAACAATTATTTCACCATTATACAGGAGGTTAACCTACCCCAACCAAGGAAAAGTACAAGGTAAGGGTATATTTCACAATCTCTTCATTATATGAGGTTGTTTATACGTAATAATCTACTGGGATATCTTTATCATCCACATCCATGTTTCTTAAAAATGTATTTCAAAACATTTTTAATATTTACAAGAATATGGGTTAAAGTCATTTATACCCTTGTTTGACTTTTTATAAGAGGTTTATAAAGGAATCTTTCCGTCGTTTTCAAAACAAGGCCCTTTTTAACCTTTTCGACAGAATTGAGGTAAGAATGTTTTTTTAACTTATACGGTGGGTGCGGTTATTTTACGCCGTTATAAAATCTTCAAAGCTTTCCTTACAAGCTTATAAGAATATTTTCAAAGAAAATGTTTCATTTTATATGGATCTTAAATGATTTCAAAATAAAAGGAGATATTTCTTTAAAAAGAATTTTGATTTCATCTATGTCAACATCCTTTGATGGATTTTAAGATTATTTGAAGTTGATTTATTATGATACAAAACTTCTATATTGTATTGAAGGTTTTGTGATATGTTTGACTATGGATGTGCAATTTTTATACCATTCATAGTTTATGGTGAAATTATTGACATTTCGTATGCTAGTTTTAATATGAATGTTTATGTTATGTTTAAACCTTTTCTTATGGGAATGCATTGGACATAATAAGTGACGGGTGGAGCCCGCTATAGCTCCTCGATGCATCGGTAGGTCTCATGAGACAAACTAGTGTCTTGGCACAAGGCCTTGACAAAATCTTATTTGTAGTCTTGGCACGAGGCCTTGGCTATGTGGTTATGATAGTCTGGCATTATGAATTCCAACATTATGAAAGTGGTTATTAATTTTTGCATGTGATTATTCGATTAGTAGAATATCCATGTGAATAAGTAAATGGAATTATTTCATTTTATTTATGCCATACCATGTTGAAAGTTCATATTTAAAAGGCTTTTGTTTTAGTTATACATTGCCTTAAATGTTTATTCTTATTTATGAAAGTTTCCGCTATATTGTTATCCTTACTGGGCATTTGAGCTCACCCCTTTTCTATGTTTTATTTTTCCCAGGAAGTGAAGAAGTAAATTATGAATGACCTGCAGGGATATTATGTGGGGATATGAGTGTGGATTATGGAGACATTATGTTATTGTAGTAGTTTTTCATTTTATTATGTAATGTAAAACTTATGAATATATCTAGTGTTTCCAAGACTACTAAACCAATCGGTCTTTCGAGATTTGATCTTTCTTGTGATCATGCCAATGTTACGAAGTAATGCACCGACTCTGGGTAACTGGGGTCGGGGCGTTACATTCAATGCATATAAGACACAACTGTGGAATAATATTAGGGAATGTTCAAATTCGTTTTTGAAAGCCTGTGAGGTTGGTGAGTGATGTAACATGTCAGGGATTTCTCTAAAGCTTGACATAGATATGGTTTGTAGTGTATTCAATCATTATAAATCATCGTTGTCCATGGAGGGACTTCATTGGTTAATCATGATAAGTCATAGAACTTTTCATAAGGGAAAGCTGATATTATTTTTAGGAAAGTTGACTAGTAGTGTTTTGACTATTATTATTTTGGTTTTCTTAGTGACCTATTACTGTAATCCTATTTAGTAATTAGCATGAACCCTATCATGATGTCATCCTTAATGAACTAAAGGCGAATCAATTATACTACATGCTAATTTTATAAATGTATTTGGGCTTGAAAGTGATCTTTATCAGAGTTGTGAATTATTTTTATGATTCTTATTGAGTTATGGTTAGTCTTTAGTGATACTTGGGTTCCCAAGTAAGATCACATTGGATGGACTCTTAGAAACCAAATATTTTCTTTTGACTTATCTATAGGGAAGATTACATTCTGGTCCCAATAAATAATCCAATGTTAATGTTTTCCATTTGTACAAATTAATCACGTGTAATAATCAAATATGGAATTGCTTTGGTATATTCAATGGAATCTAGTTAAAAAAATATAAGGTTGTCGTAGATTTATTTTCTGGCTCAATGGTGTTTTTGAAAGGGGTGATGACTCAAGTGGGTAAAACATGGGTTACAAACTTTTTTATTCTGAGGCACTATAGATGAAATGGTCAGGTGATGGTCTGATCATGAAACTTCACTAGATTTCTGGTATAGGATTTAGTGAATGTGTTTTTGGAAAATGGGAGATGCCTTAGAAGAAGGCTATGTACTTTAGTTTCTCATACACCGACCATCTAAGTTTATCATTTTTTTGACCAGTCAATCGGAGTGGCTCAACTTTTTATTCTTCTTATTCAAACAATATTGTTAAAAGTAACTATTTTAAATAAAATTTATATGTCAAGTAATGTTTGGTTTAAAGGTTGGTTTAGTATTCTGGGAATACTTCCTGGACTAGTTTTAGTTAGGCTAACCGGGTTTTGAAAGTTTCGTTATAATGAGGCCTCTGATGTGACCTCAGAAGAAATATACGACACGAAGAAAAATAAATAAAAGTTGAAGCATCCCTAGGACATTTAGGGGTGTTCTCTATAAGAATATCTAAGGGTGAAGGTGTCACGGCTCAAAATTGGACCCTTTTGGGATAATACCTATATTGGAAGCACCATCAATAAACATATTAAAGATATGAGAATATGTTCTTGACTCTAGATAAATGCTCTTTTTGAAGCACCATTTTAGAGGTTTAGTTAGAAAATGAGTGTTATCTCAGGCTTTCCATATCTTATGTTTTGTATACTTAATTAAAGCTTAGAGGTGTGTTGGATGTTTGGGAACATAATGTGACCATTTAAATGCGATTTATCAACCCATGTTTGTTGGGTGATGTTTTCATTATGTCCTCAAGGATTCATAGGGATGAAAAGTTCTAATGTGGGGAGGGTGTAATGACCCATGTTTTTTAGCCAAGGAATAATTTGGAAGGAATTTAATTTTTTTTATTTATTAGATGGTCCATTCTCTGAATCGAGATTTAGATCCAAATTAGGATATTTGTAACACGGAAAAGTGTTTCTTATACTTTTTTAGAAGAACAACGGATCCCTAGGGATTCTTGTTGAGTTTTGGGAGCACTGGAACCTAGAATTCCAAAATGAGAAGAACCAGAAAGGGTGAATAGTTTTTTGGAAGTCATACAACCCACCCAAGATATATGTGTAGATGAAGTAGGTATGAAGATGTTCCATGAAAAAGCTATGTATGGTCTCTCTAACCATGTTTCTAGACCACACAAGTATTCCCACATAGGCATTAATCTATCAATATTTATCACTTCATTTGGATACAGTTTGAGAAAATAGTACGTGACATCCATGTGTGTCGAGGTACCAATGTAGTAGGAGTTGCACGGTCAGCAAAATGTTTTGCCAAATCATACAGTAAAACCATGAGACCCATTTAGAGTCTGAATTTACTATTTTCTTCTATTGAAATAATTTAAAATCATTTCTTTCTTTTATTCTCCTCATATAGTGGGTGTCTCCTCCTCCCATGGGTTGTGGGTCCATCCAAGCTAATCTTATGCTATAATAGATCTCATTTGTTCTTAGTACAATTTCAATGACATCGGTATCTATGGATTTACAAAAGTATGATCTTGTTTCCTTTGTATCCTTTCTCTATTTAATCTTCTCTCAACAAATTAATATTGGTGTGACCAGATTTTCCCTTTCTTTGGGGTTGATGTTCGTTTTGTATATTTTATTCAAAACGAATAGAATCAAACCTTGATATTGGACATGTAAAGCATCCAAATAATACGTTATGTGGTTGATGATTTTATTCACATGGATTCTATAGAATTATTAATGTTTCCATTGTGGAACATGTTGGCCCTTTCAACATGTTTCATTAAAAATGATTTCTTTATTTTAAATTGAGTTATGAACCTTTTATTACTCCAGCTGATCATTTTTAATAAATTGAGGATGTCATCCTCAATCAGGGACACACCATGGGTATTTAGGATTGATTTCCCCCTTTATAATTAATTTATTAGATATCTGAAACACCTTCTATGTGTTCATCTTGGATTAATAATTTGATTTTCCCTTGTGGAAAATAGAATATTTGAGAATGGAACCACTTAAGTGTATAGTTAATCATTGTAATTGCTTTTACCTATTTGTTTAGATTTTACGTTGATTGTTTTTTTATCTATGTTATGTTACATGAATTAAATTCTATGTTATGATTAAATGAATTATTTGATGAACAATGACTTTTTTATAATAAAACCTATTTGACAAGGTGCACTATCTTCCAAATTACAAATTGGTTATTAGTGAATTGTATCTTTCTTGGGATAACAGAATTGATGTTTTTCCTATGACATTGTTAAGGTTCGACAAATGGATTTTTTTACATTGAATATTTGGTTATTTCTAAATATAGTTACTCAACTTTGATTCAAATTTTTACCATAACCGAGGAACCTCCTAAATGGACGGCTAAACTTATAAATGGTAATTCAGTGAAGTAAATTTCCCTATATGAATAACACAACTTATTAGTGCCTTATTAAAACATTAAAAATGAATTTCCAAGTTTTTTTGATTAATAGAGTGTGTTAAAAGGAATGACCTGTTAATGATGGATTTCCATACATGATTTTATTAAATGGATTAATTGAAATAGAATTGAATTGGGTCATATGACCAAACCACTTATTGAAATTTAATACACATGGATTCTATGAATTTTTATTGTTTTGTTTCCCTTTATAATATAATGAGCATCATAAATTTAAATAATGAGATTTGGTCCCCCATAGATATAATTATAAATAAAATACACCTTGAAATAAGATGAGGAATGATGGTAAAGGTTATGTTGAGAATGGTGGTATCACACTCCCTTATTTTTTGTGTTGAGTATGATGTCTAATATCTATGACACTATTTGGATGATGGGAATGACACACCATGTCCCTTGCTGTGAGTTTCGGAATGACAACACAGTCGCTGTATCAAGTTTCGACATGATTTCACACTCACCATATAGAGTGATGAAAATTATATCCCGCTCATTAGGATAAGTAGGGAATTTACCCTTTGGCATGAGCTTATAGGCTCATCTAGACAGGTCAGAAATGTATATGCTATGTTCTGGTCCATCCATCACCAGGTAAAGGTGGATTATCAAAAACAATAAAAAAAGATGAGGGCTTTTGGGCCATTCATGAAACCAGTACCATGTATTCGATGTATATGACCAATTACGTCCTCACATACATGGTCAATATAGGTGGATGCGATATATAACCCTACTATGTATATATTATTATTAAATAAATAAAATTACTAATCAGAAACTTATTCTGACCATGAGCCAAAGCAGGTAGAGCCGCCAGGTATCCTTCCGGAACCTATTTGGGCTAATTGTTAATTTTTTATTTTAGTATTATTATTATTATTACTACATGTACATTTCTTGATTTTATATTCAAGAACTATTTTTATATGTAGAAGCCAAGGGTTTAACCCACTAGGATTGATATTTCACAGCCTACTCAAGTAGCTGTTTCACTAGGGTACCAGAATAGATATCTTGTTCGTAAGACCATGAACTATTGGTTGTGTTGATTTTCTTATTCCTGGGAGTTAGGAGAATGGGACTAATCATAATATTAAGATTCTCATGGAGATCACCTTAGATAATTTTTGTTCTTTACCTCATTCTTGTGTTGTATCTGTATACCTATAGTATTCCTACTGTATTAGTTATGTATAATCATCTAGATATGTGTGCTTTATTGTCAATTAAAATTTTATATCTTTTATATTCATTATAAATTTTCTTCCATTTCTCTTTCATTATTTTATTACCACTTCCACTATTTTGTATTATTTATTATCTGATAAACTATTATGATAATCTGGTCACGAGGGTATAGTCTCCTTAATAACACATACTAAAAATATCACTACTAGTCAGCATCATAAAAAATACAGGGGGCACTCTAGTGTCCATGTAACCTAATGTTCTAGTTATTGGTTTAGTATTCATATAGTATAGGGAATTACAAGTTACAATAATGAAAATGAGTTTATCCAAAAATATATAAACTGTGTGATTTACATATATGCATACTGTATGTCTGAGGTTTAAATTTTTGGGGAAATGTTTTTACATGAATATAAGGTAGAACTCGATCTTGTTGCAACATGTGACTAGGAGAACTATTTAATGAGATATTTGAGAATTGAAATAAATGAAAATGGTGTTCCTAAAAATTTATTGGAGATAAAAATTGATGATAAAAAAGAAATGAATGATCATGGTATCATACCAACATTCAAAAAATTTTAGAAAAATCAAATGGAGGATCATGGCAAGATTAATCTAATAGAGATATTATATACTATAATTATAGGTGAAATGAATTGGTGAGATTCAAATAAAAATAAAAGGAGGTAGAGAGAACATGTGGGTTCAAATAGTGTTCATTGAGAGTTGTGAGTTTAGTAGAAGAACTAATAACTCTAGACGGAGAAGAATAAGGATATGACATAGAAATAATATAAATATATTCTCATTATAAAATCATAAGTATGATGAGGAACATTTGATCATAATTTTTGTAGAATCATAAGGAGAAAAAATTTAAGAGCGATAGAAATACTATTCATGATATATTCATTGGTGTAGACCCTTTGTGATATAGATGAATCACTAGACTTGATAAGATCACAATACCATAGTTATGTTTGGAATACATGTGTGTATATATATTAAAGAGATATGAAGATGATATGAATGACTGATTTGATTAAATTATATGTGTGTGAAGATCATATATCATTTAAGACCTTGTGTCCAGATGAAGGAGATGAATAATATGGATATTGGGACATCCATAAGCATATATTTCATCTACTTCAAGAGTTTCATTTAAAACAACACTTGTATATACATGTTGAGAATCAATGGAATATATGGGTCTCAGGGTACGCAAAGCCATTAAAATGAAATATCATTTAATTGAATGTGATGTTGAGTTTTTCACATTTATATAATAATTATTTAATTGTATGCCTGATGAGATATTTTGTAGGTGTGTAAATGAGATACTATTATTTTTAGGAATTGATTATAATGATGAAACCATGATTGGGGAGAAAAATCAATCATGGAAGGCAGTGGTACTTAGATATGAACCCTGTAAAAATAATGCACACAACTTTTAATTCTTTTTATTTCACTACATGTGGTGACTGTTTGAAGGATAAATGTAAAATATATCCATGACTATCAACCAAATATATATGTATATAAATATATTGGGTTAAAATATTAATTAAATTTTTTATTTTAGAAAAATTTATTCAACACTAGATTCACCCCCTGATAGGTGTCTACACCAACACTAAGGTGTATTTTAGTTCCCAAGGACACAAGTCATTTGATCTTTGAAGTTGATTGTAACCCTTGTGGTTTATGAAATATGTATATTTTTATAACACTTGATATATAATTGTGGGTTAGGGGGGTGTATCATTTTGTGTCAGAGAATATTTCTTTTATTCTTGGGAATTAGGATAGTAAAAAAATTCATAGATCCAAATATATATACATTATCCATAGAGGAAAAAGTTATGTATAACAAATATGTCTACATAGGGTCGACATTTCTAATGTATTTAGAATGTTCCCTTACCATACATAAAATTTATGTTTAAATTGGGTATAGAAGCAAATAATATAGTCATCTACATTAAAAGGTCTTTATCAATGAGTAAAACTGGAAGGATCCAATATTTTAGGGGAGTATAGAATATATCATCCATTATTTCTAAGGAATATTTAAAAAAATCACTCATAAATTATATATAATTTTTAAATTGTTTTATGTTGTTTTTAATGATATAAACCAAATATTTATATACGTATTTATCTAATATGTATATTAATTTATTGAATGTATGTTTTTATATAAAATATCATTTCAATTATAATATAAGTGTAGGTATAATAATTATTTATTAAAATAAATCAAAAAATATATTTTAATGTATACAGAATTCCTCTAACAAAAAATATTTATTTAAAAAAATATTTCACTTATTGGTAGTTTATTTTCAAATATTCTTTTAAATAGTTATTTAGTTATTAAAATATAATTTTAAATATAAGTTTAATTGTTTAGTATCTATGTATTTACTGTGGTTGGCATTATTCAACATGTGTCACTCCCACATCAACTCACTCCACTATCCTGCAACCCTCCTCCCCCATTCCTTCACCTCACCTTCTCCCTCATCATGATTTTCATCTTCGTTTCTCGCTGTTTCAAAACCTTCACCTCACCCACTTCCCCTGTTATCGTATCCTCCGGTTCCTTATTATCCTCTCCAATTGTGACTCCTCCATACTGGATTTACCACTGAAAATAGATTCCTCCCCTTTCCTTTGTCTTTTGCTTCATCATTTACCAAGTCTTCTCCTTTATCTACCATTTCTCTCAGTTATTTCATATAAAACTGGGTTTCGTGCCTCTACCATTGGCCCCCTCTACATCCAAAAAAACCATCCATTCCTCAAGCTTCTTAACCTCATCCTCAATATGCTCCGTGTATATATCCTCTGCCTCGTCAGAATCTAGAGCAGTGACCATGAATTGCAGTGGAATTTAATATTCATCAAGAAGATGTTGTTGGATTCGATTCGGGGTCTTTTCAAAGGCTTCTATTTTAGCGTATCTCATTCTAAGTGAGAAGATCTCTACATCAGCTAGCAGCTCAGATCAATAACCCATTTATTAGCTCCCCCTACCACCTCAACCACCCTTGACATTTTCAATGGATTTCATCTTCATGCAATGTTTCTAGACATTATCACGACGACTCAAATGAAAGTCTATAGATCCCATATCTGGTGCTCATGATCAATTATTTAAGAATCTTTATCAATCTCAGATGAAACAATAAAATTAAATTGTGTTTCATGATTCAAGGTATTCCGCTTCAAATGAATCTATGAACTTGTTCTCCATTGAGACAAACTCCCTTAAACAATACCAAAGAAAATTTCGAGATTCAGGGTTGGTCAACACCATCTTTGTCATCATAAAAGGTCTCTTTAGTGATTTAAAACACTATATTCATATGAAAAAAACATTTAGAGAACTTCCTTTTATTTTTTCATCATCCTTTGTGATTATCATAGTTAAATAGTTTGTAGATTGATTTTTGTTTCAAGAGAGACTGCCCTAATCTATTATATTGAAACTCCTAGAAGATTATGTTGGGCTCTACCTCAATTCATTCTGGTCTTATATTTAAATCCATACCTTCTTTTTAGATTCGTTGGATCATCAGAAGATGGGATGAAATGGAAGAATTTTTTTTTGATTGGGTATGTGATGGTTTAGATGAAGTTGTTACCTTATAATCCTAGACTACATTGTATATAATATCTTCCAATCAACTTATTTCTTTATGATTTTCTAGATTTCATAATCACTTTCATGTTTGGGAAAGTGGGATGTCTAACTACTTAGATGTGAATACTATCATCGGAATATTATCTTTTTAATATTTTCTTATCATTATTGTTTGATGGAAACATAATGCTTCTCTTTATCTAACCTGTTAGATCCATTACAGTCTCATGGTCTATTATCTTCTCAATAACCAGTCCATACCATTACTGTAAAATCATAAATCATTGTCCCTTAGTTTTAACACTGTGTGATTACATGAATTTAATATTTATGGATAGTTTTTCATATATTTCAAGTGTTTCTGAAATAAAAAAAAGTGTCCCCTAAAGAAGTTAGACAGCTTGAAAGAAGGGTACACTTTTTTAAAACATTGACTCAAATTACACTTTGCTGATGACTCATCTATATCATTGTTATTTTATTTGAAATATTAAAATCTTAATTTTCTGTGGCGGATCAATATATAGATCTCCCTTTCTTGTATAGGGACATAAATTTTTGGATTTGAAGGTCTGTATTTTTGTAATTTGTTTCAGTGTTACTTTACTTTAATAAATTTATAGTAGGTGTTCAATATGCATTGTTAATTTTAATTTTTCAAACTATGGATTACTATGATATTTCACTTTAACTTCTCGTTGGATTTTGATATTTCTTATAAAGTAATTCCTAGATTCCCAAATATATTTGTTACATAAAAAATTGTTATATACAAAATTAAACCATTTTATAACATAGAGAAATTATTTATACTTTTCCATTAAATCATTTTATTTATATTATTCTTTGGATTTAATTACACCCATTCTATATTCAAGATAAACTACTATTGGTTCTATTATTAATGACTAATGATGTTGAGAATATTAGTGGAATATAAGGTCTATTTGAATACATTAAACCTTTAATCTTATTGTCCATCACTAATAAAAGATGGTCACTATTTTATACTCTTAATGGATTCTGACTAGATGATGGCTTCAATTTTACAATCTATCATACTAATCTGTTGAAAAAATAATAGTATTCTCGTATATCATTTTTTCATTCCATTTAATGTTTTTTTTTCAATATTAATATATTAAAACCATGAGAAAATCCTTACAGAGAACAGATAGTATATGAAATGTTTAGTTGACATTATAATATATGAATTTATATTTATATTATATCCTTCTAATTGAGAACGAAATGAACCTATCTATATTTATGGCTGGGGTATTTAATTTCTTGGGTGATGATATTAGAGCCTATTTACTGGACAAAGTAAATTGTCACTACCATTTATGGTTGGTTCATTTTTGGTTTCATCTAAAAACTCACTATACCATTATTCTTTTCCAATAAAACCAATTACCCCTTAAATTGTTAAAGCTAAAGGCATTCACCAGTTTTACGTGATAAAAAGGGAGAATTTAGAGAGTCACAATGGATTGAATAATTAATTCTATTGGAGACACATTCATGGGTTCAACCAAAGAAAGACTACTCCACGAGTCTTTGCTGCAAGATTGCATGCTAGGAGTCCCATTGACATTTCATTGATCAACCATCTGTATATATATTTTATGAATGTAACTAAATTTAGTGGCATTAATTTTCATCCCATGAGTATATGTTAAATGGAAATAATTAAGAGTAAATGGAATTAGACATTAAAAATCAGTTCCTTACATTTGATTTGTCGGATTTTCTACTTTCCCAATCCGTTTATCTATATAATTTCATACTATACAAGCTCTAATTTGAAAGTAGTTATGTGTTGTAAAATCTATAGAAATAATATTCTTTTATATTTTTTATTGAAGGATATTTTTGAAATTTGACATGACCTTAGATGAAATGTAAACATAATCCTAAATTTTTTTTACATTCCTAAAAATTTAATCATTGATTTGCATGCCAAACAATTAAATGTTATTTTACATAAAATCACATTCCATCTGATAATTTTATAATACTACAAAAAATTTACATGAAAGGTTCTAAAAACCATTAAATTTTTTACAGGTTAAGAGTGTTCGAGTAGAAAGAAATGGTTTAATATTTTTTGATATCATTTGACCCTTCAACCAATTGTTAGGACATATATTTTTACTGTCGTTTGTGTTGTTTTACTGAATGTATTCATTTACAAGTGGTTTTGTAAGTTAGTTTCCTTCCCCTTCAATAGTATTATAATAATTTATGTTCTATTTCATTCCTAATAGATAATTTTATGAGTGATTATGTTCTGAAGTATGATTTATACATTTCTTTCATTCATCCATAAGATTTTCATGTGAAGTTGTGTTTATTAAAGGTGTTCTTCACATTTATATGACATTAATGTTAGTTTTTTTAGTGTATTATATTTTATTGACTAATATGTTTGGAATTTATTTTTTAAAAACTTCAAATGGATGTATTTTTATATAATTAATCACAACCTATATGAAGGAAAACACAAAATAAATGATTGAAAAAATTTACTCATATTTCACCATGAAATTGCAATGTAATTGAAAAACATGCATGATTCTATTATTTTCAAATTAGATTTTAGATTTTTATTTCTTCTTCTATATTTTTATAAGAGTATATTAATATTATTAACATGTTTTTTTACATTTTCTGAACATGAAAAAACTTTTATTTTCAATGGATTTTTTTCAAAAAATTTGGGTTTATAATATCCACCGCTAGTACACTTAACAGCTTTCCCAGTTTCTTTTTACGCACCAATATTGACTGCTTTTCATTTATTATAGTGATATATTAATGTAGAAAGACATATTTACTGACTTTGATGCAGAAGATGTAGTTAAATGCAATGATTCACTGTCTCAAGACTCCACACTAACATAAACTCATGCCAATTATAATCATGTCAATATAAAGTATAACATGAAGAAAAATCTGACAAACCTAAATGAATGTTTTTCATTAATTTCCAAGGTACCCGGAACATGATTTCCAATCAATAAGATTGAAATTTCCATTTAAATTTTTTATCACTACCCATATTATATGATGTTTCTTCATGCATTCAGGCTGCATCTGTGAACCTGATGTGATTTTAGGACCTTGCTAAGTTGATTTATTTTTCATAGAAGCAAACGAATGATATTTAATATAGTTTTTAGTTTTAAATTTCTTTATTTATATATAGTGGTTAAATTTTCTTAGCATTGCTTTGTGATGATGTATAATTTTTATTAAATTTGGAATAATTTATTTCATTATAAAATAACAATATTATATGTTAATTAATATCTATATTTTTTTGGTTTTCCAGTTTTATAATTAATTCTCCTAGCACTTCCTGGTGTGTCAATGTGTTACATCATGTGGTATTTAAATTATAGTGTGGTTTTGTCTATTCAAATATATGTCTACAATAATCCCACCCCACAATAGGAGCTTGTTGCATAGTCAAATCATGAAGGGGATATCACATTGGAAAACCTAATGTGGAGGTCATGTCCATCTTCAATGTTGGATCCTTTCAGGGAATCACGTTAAAGAATTACATCCCTTTATCCCTCTATTGTAATCCATCATCCCTTTTTTGGATTTGAGATTCAGACATAGTCTCTGTTGGTGCCAACATCTATATTATGTTGGATCCTACATGATTCTTAAAAAACAAATATTCCTGTTATGTTCAAAAAATTTCTTAATATAATTTTAGTATTAGGTAATTTTTATTGGTGTTTCACTATACTAATTTACAAGGAACTAATCCAAATTGCAGTGATGGTATATTCATTTTTCTTATTAATAGATTATTTACTTTATTTTTATAGTAGATGGTGTATTTAATTTGAGTAGTGAATTTTTTTAGAGCATTGGAACATGTATTTTATTTTACAAGTGGATCATTAATTATAATTGAGTAGTGAAAAAATTTATTAGAGAATTTGATAATATCACTATACAAATACAATAGTGGGTACTAGTTTATTTAATTAGAATATATGTATATTGAAAGTAATTTATGAAATTATAATATCATATATCATTTTTATATGTTGAATTTTAGAATTATTGGATAAGAATTATTTTTTACACAAAAATTATATTTCATGATGAATTAATAATTTAAATAATAATTAATTTAAAGTTTACATGGATTTTTTATATTTTTATACTATATGTATTTCATTTTATAATGAAAATTAACCTGTTTTACAATAAAATAATGATATAAATTATTTATTATATTAATTTAAAAACATTTCTTTATTTATATAGAGAATTATTATAAAATTATAGATAACATATTTTGATAATGTAGTCACCATAAAAGTAATAAGATTATTGACATAGCATTGTAACAATATTTTATAATGTTCATCAAAATAAATATTATTAAATAATTATATAAAATGATTAATTTCAATTAATTAGAATATGAATTTTAGAAAAATAGAAACTATTTTAGACATATATTAATAAATATTTATTAAACATAAAATAAATGGGGAATAATGATGAATAAAAAAATATTAACATTAAAATTAGTAGTTTTTATTGAAAATAAATTTTCTCTTATATATTATATGATTTTATTTAATAAAAAAATTAATATTATATTGAATTTTAATTTGATGAAATGAATTTTATTTTTATAATAAACACTAGAAAATTATATAAGGTGTGCTTTTCGTATTTTTCATAAATAGTAAAATATGTTTCTAAATAATGAAGTACCATAAATGTAAAGTATTTTGTACTATATTATATGAATTAATTTTTTATGTTTTTAGAAGTTAGATGGTTCTTTTAATGCCCCTTTTACTATTAAATATAATGATATTTACACTTTAATACCATTTTTCATCACTGTTTATAGAGATAACATTTAGTTATAATGAAACCTCTCTCACTCTAATGAATACCTTCCTCCCCAAACATCTTCTCCAAAAAAGTTATGATTATTATCATGTCACAGTGCTACCGATATCCCTAAAAACACTCTTGGAAATGTTTGGAGATTATAGTCTTTAATAAAGTCCACATATTGATGCTCAAGAATCATATCAAATGATGAAATCTAAAGAAAAACATAAACTATCACTATCAACATCTTTTGAGTTTATAATTCTTCTAAATCCTATAATACCCTTCAAAAATGACAATAGAAGGAAATAATTATAATTATAATATTGAATAGTTTTATAAAATTTCAATTATTATAATCCCTCTATTCAATTATTAAATGAATGCATCTTCTATATTATAGTCAGTTCACTACCTTCGTGGATGATGAATTACAATTTTCACCATTCCATTAATGGAGAGTTTTAATATGTTATTACTATATAATTATGAGATAATTACTAATGTAAAACAATATTAATATTAAATAATATTAATTTAAAAATATAAACTAAAAAAACCTTATCTTCGTTAAAAAACATCCATTTATGGCCAATATAACTGAAAATAAGGATATTTTTTAAAAAAATTAACTCTTCCATTTTGAATGGATGAAACTAATGAAAAATACATTGGAAACAGATATAAACAAATTAAACATGGTAACATGGTTTTGGTGGATATAAGTTATATATAAGGAGTACCTCTTTAACATGTCAATTTTTTTTAAAATCACTAATATCATGGTGTAGTAAAAAGAAAAATTCAGTTGCATTATCAGCTACTGAAGCTAAGTACATTATTACTAGTATTTGTTGTGCACAAATGTTTTGTATTAGACACAACTTATTAGACTATGTATTTTAATTTATACATATCCCCATAAACTGTGACAACAAAAGTGCAATTAACTTTTCTAAAAAAATTCAATTTCTCATTCTTGAACAAAGCTTACTGAGGTAAGAAATCTCTTTTTGAGAGATCATTATAAAAAAGGTTCTATTAATCATGATTTTATTGGGACTGAACATCAGCATACTGATATATTCAATAAACCCTTAAATTTTGAGAGAATGAATTACATCAGATATGAACTAGAAATGGTAAATCAGTAGAAATCTCAAGAAACCGATCTTTTGAAAATGATCTCATGAAACCGATCTCTTGAAACCAATCCATGAAACTATTCTCTTGAAATCGATCTCTTGAAATCAATCTCTTGAAACCGATCACTCGAAACTGATCTATTGAAACCGATCCATGAATCTGATCTCTTGAAACCGATCCTTGCAACGGATCTTTTTAAACCAATCCTTGAAACTGATCTCATGAAACTGTTCTCTTGAAATCGATCCTTGAAACCGATCACTCGAAACCGATTTATTTCCACCGATGTAGTTTTGTTTTTTTAAATATTTAGTCTGTCTTAAATGAAACGACCTTGTTTTATACTTTTTTTTTCCACATTTAATGTCTATGTTTTATGATTTCCAATCCCTAAATTATATATTTAGTCCAATCTATCCCAACCTTTCACCTTGCCACTACCATAAAGTCTTCTACCATTTGTCCTTTTACCTCTTACCCTCAAACTCTCATATTTGTTTGAATCCAAAGCCTCTACATGAGAATGGCCAGACGTTCTACGGAAGATCCAAGTAAATCTATTTATTCTAAGTGTCAGAAAGGTGAGTCCAACTGTGAAATTGGGCATGGATATCTTAGTGGTTATGGCTGAAAAAGTGGTGTCTGTTGAGTGGCTTCTGTTGAGAAAGTATTTTTTATTAAAATTGCTGAAATCTCCAGGGTGTCTCATTTGGTTCACAAACAACGAAAGACCATATTATCCCCAACTAGTGCATGAGTTATATCAACATTTTATTATATCCCTTGATGAATCTGAGGCATCAAAGACGAATTCTTTGGTAAAGGGAAAGGAAGTAGCTTTTTCATATAAGGAATGGGTTGAGTGCTTGGTGATGCCTCATTAAGGGGTATATAATGATTATCTAGGTAATATTCCACCATCATCGAATTTTTTCTCTTATGAAGGTGCTCTGATGGAGTTGACTAGAAATGGAGAATCAAGGAGCACTATTGCAAATTACATTAAAGGAGATGTAAGAATACTTTTTATGTTCATATAATATCAAATCTACCTATTTATTTGAGATTTATTTACTGTGAAATGTCATGATGTTTTCTAGATCTATCTATTGAAACATGGGTTAAAAGTGAACCTTTTAGGTATCTACTTGTACATATATCTAATTTGATTAAGCCATCAAAGAAGGCAACCTGCTTATACTATCCGAGTATGATCTCTACCATGCTGAAGAGATTAGGTTTTATGGAATATGGAGATAAAATGATAAGTGCATGTAGTGGTTTTTGTATTCAAAAAGTCATTTCTAAGAGGACGAAAATCTTTTGGAACCCGTGGAAGAGATATTTTCTAGGAGACGAGGAAAGGATGTAGGAGGATTTCAATCCCATTGACTACCCTACTAGTCTAAAGGATCGAGTTGATCAAGGTATCAAATCTAGAGATGATACATCTTATTGTAATGAGGATGCCAAACATGAAGTGCCAAGTGAATAAGGATCTCCTTTTGATGATAGGAGTGCTCCTGATATTTCTGAAAGTCCCAATCATTTGTCTTATGGACCTGCTAGTCCACCTTTAGACACTTAACTTCAAGAGAACCTTTATTAGTTGTTGAGGATGAGTAAGAAATTGAATTTACTAGAGTCGAAGTCAATGTTAGTAAATCAGATGATTCAGATGATGAAGATGATGATGGTGGTGGTGGTGGTGATAACAGATGAAATGATGAGCATGGGAGTGACTCCCTAAAAATGGGACAACATGTGGTTGACAGATTCTGTGAGGAATCTTTACATGGGGCTGGTGATGGTATTGAGCATGTTGAACAAAAGGCCTTTTGTCATTGAGATAATGAACATGAGGATAGATCACCCCATCCTAATGCTAAAAATCAAGAGATCATTCATGAATTGAATGATCTTATGGCTGCTGACTAATAGGAAGAATATGAGGTTCTAGTGACTCAAATTGAGGAACTTCCTAGTGAAGTTGGAGTGTCTAGAGCACATGGCGAACCTGATGTTTAGTTAGTTTTTATTCCCAGACAAGTTTTTATGGAAAAAAACTAGGATGAAGAAGTTGATGAAGATGATGTAATTCTTGAGCCTCTTGAAAGAAGGATAAGAATTGATACCATTGATCCAAATGACTGGACCTGTACTAGAGAATGGAATAATGATCCAGGATACATTCTTTTTGGTTTAGAATATGTCTCAGATGAGGAGAGGGTTCCTTCTCCTTCAGCTCCACCTTTCTAAGCTGAACCAGAACCTGTTGCACCTGTTCAACCAGTTTCACCTCCAGCAGTAGAACCGATAGCATAGGTAGTACCTAGTGACTATGTCACTAAGGTAGATTTGGAACAATTCAGAAAATATAAATGCGAGTTTGTGATATCCTCTGTTCGATCCATAAGTGAATCCTCCACATTAATAGGTATCTCATATGCTGATGTAGTGAAGATTGCACGAATGGTGATTCAGGAGATTCAACCAAATCTCATTACCACATGAGAATCCATCATTAGGAACAATACTTTGCTGAGAGAAAAAGTAATAAAGATGAGCAATGAGTTAAATTCTTTAACCTATGACTTCAAGGCCTCCTTTAGTGGTGTTCGAGAAGTTATTAGAAACTAGGTAACTCATCTACTCAATGTGGATATGAATAAGTTGAAAGAAGATCCTTGAAAAATATTGACCGACCCATCTAGTTCTAGGAGTGGGAAAAGTGTTGTTTCAAATTAGGAATATCTCAAGGTTGTGATGAGAGAGGAACTTTGAAAACATCAGAGTGTTTTAGACAAATAAACTCTTGAAAAAGTGAATTGTAATATATTTCTAGTATAAAATATGGCCAAGTAATGCACAAATGATGCCTCTTATTCTCAGAATGTTATTCGAGAAAATGTGGATATGTATTTTACTATGATTTACATCAAGCATGATCTCGTAAATATCTTCATGTATATCATAGAGAATCTCATAATTCCTCCGATCACAGAAGAGTTAATGAAGCAGGTCACTCAATTAAAAATGTTTACCCCTTTGATGAGTAAATTTATGGTGAATAAAGATGACATTGATAAATTCGTGCTATATGGTGGTGAAATCATTAATGACTTCATCAACTTGATCAAACCTTATCTTCACGTTTAGGGTGAAGAAATTGTGGTCCCTCATGCCGCTTCAATTGGTGCTTCCTCTCGGCCTCCTGCTCCAATGACTGTCTCTCATGCTCTTTCCCAGATTTTCCCGATCATTATATAGAAGTCTTCTAGTAGTGTGTTGTCAATAAGATGACCTACCCTTACAGCCACTGTCCCTACAGGTGTTGCCCGGCCTAGTGTTATCTTCAGACAACCTCATCCCTCTCCCTCTCCCAAACCTTCTCCTCCTCCGTTGGATCCTTCTGACAAAGGAAAAACTTTTCAGCATCCAAACCCTTAGTGATGGATTGTATATTTTTATAGGGATTTGATCAATTTGATCGACTTGTACTTTTATTCCTCCTAATTAAACTCATTATGGTGTCTTTACTTTTTGTTATTTCCCATTACTCCCTTTCTTTTTTTGATAATCCCAAAATTGGGAGAATATAAGGCATACATTATTGATCTAAGGGGGAGTTTTTTTTTTGTATAGGACACATGGCATGCACTCCCCTCAGTACATTTATTTAGGGGGAGCTTTGTTTTAAAAATTAAAACAATGAAGGACTTCAGTTATATTGGATAATTACATTAAGTGCAGTATGCTATGTCAATATATCATTATTCTATATATTTTCATGTATTCCATAATTTTTTATTATAAAAAAGGTGGAGATTATTGGACCCTCTATGATATTGTAGTTTTTATTATCACAAATAATGTCAATATATATATTCTACACTTTCATGCCTTTTTAATTATATCTACTTAACTCAATTATGTCATAGAGTAAAATATATTTCAATATGTTAATAATCTATATTCATGAATACATACGTTTAAAAGTGTCCTTGACCATGTATTTTTGGGTAACACATAGTATTGTAATGATTTGTGTAAGGCATACAATTAATATCCTTTATAGATTCCCTAGAACCAATGTTATGATTGACACACCGATGTTGACATACTTATGCTAACACACCGAAGTTGACAGATCGATGCTAACACCCTGATGTTGAAAGACCGATGCGAACACACCGATGTTGACACACCGAAGATGACACACCATAGTTGACAGACCGAAGTTGAAAAACTGAAGATAACCCGCCAAAGTTAACACACCGAAGATGAAACACAGATGATGAAGGAACAATGCCAACACACCGAAGTTGAAAGATAGAAGATGACACACCAAAGTTGAAAGACCGAAGTTGACACTCCAAAGTTAACACACCAAATATGACACAACGAAGTTGACAGACCGATGCTAACTCACCGAAGTTGACAGACCGAATATGACACAACAAATATGACTCACTAATATTCATAAATAACTAATTCGATTATATTAATTGAAATTTATTTCTAACAGTCATATTTAGAATAATTAATGTAACTGACATTACATAATGTTATATGTAGAAATATGCATAGATAGTACGAGGTACATGCACATGGGGACATCTTCATGCCTAGTAGACCTTTAAGTATAAAAGGTCTTCTACTATAACAGAAAAGGGTGTGGTGTGAAGAACACACAAAAAATATGGACTGTGCAAATACGCAAACAGAGGAACTCAAATCCTGATATCATAATACGTTTCTAACAAGAAACATTTTTCTGAAGCTCACTATACATTGAGATATCAAATAACAGAACATATTTAGACGTGGAATATGGATTACATAAACTACGACACTTTGTTCAAAATCAAAATTCAGAAGAGGACCCGAATATAATTTCTCATTACATCCATTGAGTCCAGAGTTTTACTGCACAACATATAGAGTTTTCTAAACCCTATTATTTTTCATAGTTCTGTGTGATCTTATAGTCACTATTTGAGAAGTGTGTATATCTATTTGTATCACACATACCGCCTCTTGTGCATAACAGGTGTATACTAAAATATCCTCACTCTCAATCCTTTCTTAAACTTGTATCCCACATAGAACTATGGAAGAGATCCAGTGTGATCTATTTGATAGATTTTCCTATGAATAACTTTGGTAGAGGTCAAGTGTGACCCAGAAATCCTTGTTTGCTATTGTGAACCCCGATCTAGGGTGTGGATAAAAAGATAATTAATATCAATAGTGTGGTGGTAGGTGATCACCAAGTGAAGAGGATTAAGTCTCAGCTTGAGACTGAACCTCTTGTTTTATTTTCTATAATGTTTGTCTTGTGCTTAATTCATTTCACATTAAGATATAGTGAACTTTTATAGTTAGTTTAGAAATTTTTTACAACTTTTTTGAATCAATAGGTTTGTTTCAAATGTTTTACTAATCATTAGATTGGTAAAAATGATAACTAATCAATCATCTGAGGACCAAATTGATCGTTCAAGACTTTTATAAATTCACTATAAGCTAACTTTGTTTTTATTTTCTTAGGGGATATTATTTTGTAAAGAACTTTTAAAAAGATGTTTTTATAAATACTAAATTCACCCCCTCTTGAGTCATCTACTCTGACCAACATTAGTGTAGGTGAAAACCATATAGAATCTATTGTTTGCATTTTCGAGAGATTGATTATGTGAAAAATGGATTTTTCGATTCAGGACAAACAATCAATATGTTTATTATGAGAAATAATTACATGAATTGGTGTTATCCCACACTTGGATAACAGTTTTTTGTGACCTCATTGAGGTTGGATATAGAAGAGTAGTGTGGAACATTGAATAACTCAAGAGGATTAAATAGGATTCATGTGTACTTAGGTAAAGTGAAGATGTTTTCATGAAGGATTTATATATTTTCGTATCATTTTTTAAAGATATTTTAGAGTTCTTGTGATTTCATTAATAGAATATGATCATAAATAATGAAGTCTAAATTTTGGTGTTTAAATTCATAAGTTGTATATATTTTGGCGCTTTCTTATGAATCATATAATAAAATAATGATCCACATATGGATGGTCTAGTACTGTGTAACAATAATATATAAAAACAATGTAGTTTGTAAGAATCTTGTAGTTTCCTCATACATATCATCTGACCTTTCATAACCATCATACAGATCTATTTAACTATAAACAACATGATGAAATCATTAGAAATGTAAGATTTCATAGATGATGTACTTTTTAATATTGAATTTAAGTGTTAGACATGTGAATGATTCTATCCTAAACAACAGTTTAAAATATACATAGTCAAAACCATGGGAAATATAAAGATGCATAAGTATCATTTATAAAAGATAATATGAATAACCCTCAATGTTTAGATAAATTTATGAATATTGAAGACTAAAATATAAGGAGTACTAAATTTATATTCTAATATAGAAATTGATTTGTATGATTCATAAAATGTTCATAATGGATTAAAACATTATTAAAAAATGTATACAAGAATTAGATTTAATATAATATTATTTTTAATATGAGAAAGTGATTATAAAACCTTGATAAACAATTAGATAGCTGGAAACATAATTTTTTTTAATTATAATTATATAAAATATAATGGTTCATGAATTCAGCTTCATAGTTTTAAATATAAAAAAATAATAATGTTATCCAATCTAGTTTGATGATAATTGATGTTTTTCTAAAATATTTAGAAATGAAACAATATTAAAATCAAGGATTCTATAACATCAAATAAGGAAATTAATAAATACATATGATTATGAATATGTTCTTCTACTAGGATAAAAACAATATAATGAATATTTGTAATTCGTGTTGGGATTTATTTAGATAAGAAGAAATAGTGTTCATCTATGATATAGTATTTGTATTCCAAGTAGAACTATAATGTGATGAATGATGAATGATGTAAGAAATATAATCTTGAGTTATTACCTTTGAAACGTGTTAATCCTAATGTCTGATGTCATGTTAATTTTAATAAAACTATGGTTTTTGTTTGAGTTATTGATTTTATGGGAATTGTTTTGTGGGGAAGATAAGAAATAAATTTATATTCTTACATGATGGTTTAGAATAATTTTTTGATAGAGTTTTATGAAATAAAAACAATTATAATTTCATTACAATAAACATATTTGAGATAGATATTGAGGAAATAAAAAATAATATAATATATTGGTATCTTACCCACACATTAAACTATAAGAAAATACAAATATAGGATAATGGTGTGTTTAATATGATAGAGATATTATATATTTTAATTTTTAGGTAAAAAAATGTGGGTGGGCTATATATAATAATAAAAATATAGTGATAGAATAAGGGTGTCTAAATAGTTTTCACTGATATGTATAAGAAAATAAGAATAAATAGACATCGTGAAAGTGAAGAATAAGGATATGATATAGAAATTATATCAACATAAAATTTTATAAATAAAATTCCCTTTTTGATTATATTAAATATGTATTATGTATTATGGTTATAGAAAAAACATGCAAATATTTGGTTTTTTATATCCTGTCATATTTAAAAGAATATTTATAATCATAATCACTAATAATATAGATATTTTAGAGTGATAATAAGACTATTTTTAATATAGTATTTTGAAAAATAAATATTATTATTGAAATCGTCACTTAAAAATTGTCTAGCAGTTAATTTTTGATACGTTTTTAAGATAAAAAAAATTTAGGGTAAAAATAAAATAATATAGAAATACATAGTGTATATTATTACATAATAATAAAACAAAAGTGATCTAATAAATTCCATTAAAGGTATCCACAACCAAATATATGTTTTAAATTTTAATAAACTTGGTTATTATGATATTTTTATATTTTATTAATGTCTTTATTAATCCTCCATAACCAATATTATATTTTAAGATTTTAAAATCATTTAATAAAAACAAATAACTCACATCCACATCATCAAGGGTAATATTTTATTGATTTTAGACCATTTCATTATTAAATAATGAAATGTACTCATATCTGGAAGAAACAATTTGGAATAATAGTGGGAATGGTTTTTGTTTAGATTACATTATATTATAATGTCAAAAACCTATCTTTAGTAAATAATAAAGAACTCTCCTCCCTTTTCTATATAACCCAAACCAAGATCACATTCTCATTCACTCATGAATATTGTATGACATCATTAAACTTTCCTCCCCTCTCTAGATTCGTCCCATGGTTCCTCTACTCTCTCAAGAACGTCCTCCCAAGATTTTTTGAATCACCCTCTCATTGTAAGGGATCCTTTATTTCTCATATTTGTTCAAGATTAATCATTATTTTATTTCATTTTATTTACAATAACTAATGTTTGGATATGTTTTTACACATCCCACTGAGTACCCATTTTATTTCTAAATGAGAAGAAACCCCTTTCATTAAATGATTTTACGATCTTTTATGTAAAGTTGTATTGATTCAAGAATTTCATTGTGATTTTTCCTTACCAAAAATGTTTATTGTAATTAACAACACTATTTTCCCCAAACGGTTTACACCTAGACATACCTGTACTCATTTTATTGGGTACATACATGTATTTATTCCCAAATCATTGATCATGGAAATAATTTTTTTTATAATATATTCTTATTTTATATCATTTATGTGGAACACATATGTTTGAACGTGATAAGATTATGATTAGTGCATTAATATAGAACTCCAATGCATTGGATAATGTTTTACTCTCATTAAATGTCATGTGTGGTTCTAGGGAGGTTATCCTAGGAAAATTATGTTTTTATTTCCAAGTTTTTTACCTTGAAATGTGTTTATGATGTCATTATTAAAGTTGTTTACACATTCCCAAGTTTCCATTATGTTTTCACTCTATATCATGCCTCATCATTCATGTTTATTATTCTCACCCATCTCATGTCTCATGGATATTTCTATTTTCTAACATGTAAAACATTTTCACGTTATTATTTTCATATTCCCCCCAAGATAATTATATGTCATGCCTTTCGTATGTATATCCCCAGGTTATCACATGTAGTTTTATGAATGATGGAATATTATGATTTTCTTAAGGTTTTTTTGAAAATTTTTTGTGTACTTACTATTGTATGTTGTTATGTAATTTACATAATTACCATAATATACTTGAATTAATGATCATATGGTTTGTATAATGTGTATTATTTTTTAATTAATAATTAATTAAAATGTAATAAAGATAAGGTTTTTCTTAGTTGTACTCACTTGAATGTTTTGTTTTTTTGGGATTAATATTATAAAATTTTAGAGGAATAGATAGGGATAAGAATAAAATTACAAAAAAACACTTATTTTTTTATTTATAGAGACAATTGTTTATAATAAAATAAATCCCTCTCTAGATACTAAAATTTTATTTGGCTCTAGCACAGATGCACCGAGGGGTGAAACTCGAAAATACCACATTAAGCCAAACTCGATTAGGAATGAATGCATGATAATAACCATTTCGGAACAACTGATTTGACTATCCTTGTGAATATTATTTTTTAAATTGACAATCACGTAATTAAATGTTATTAAGGTGACAAAAAAATCTTATAAGTGTATAAGTTCGGAATTAGATCATGGATAACTATGATTTAAGCTTACAAATTTCTAAGTTAAGGAATAAACATTATTTATAAATTACCCCTTTGATGTTATTGGATTTAAATTAATTTTTTGATAGTGTAAACATACTCAACCCTAATTTTCCTTTTATTCTATCCAATGATTAGATATTGGAGTAAATGAGGAAAAATTCAATGTAAAGGGAAATGTGATTAATTACCAAATGAGATTCCCAACATGATAGTAGTAGGAATCGAAAGACTTGCGATGACACTGTTTCAGTTGACCCAAGTATTAAAAATAAACCTGAATGAAGAGGAACAAACAAATCCACAAAATAAAGAATAAGTAGTAACTGAGAAATTAATGATAAAAATTCCTTGGACATTCAATGAAACATATGATCCCTTAATCATGGAATAGATGATCAACTCCATTTATATGATCTATACTATACCTCAATGTACGAAGAAAGAAAATGTTGTATTGGTTGTTTATCATATGGAGGGAGAATTTGATCATTGGTGCACATTAATCAGGAATAAAAAGCTTGAGCAATTGATCGATGATTTGGGGTGGAAGGAATTATGAAATATGTTTTTCAAAAAATATTTTCCCCACACTATCTGACATAAAATATAAATGGTTTTCCATGCTCTCAAGAAAACATGAAATGAATCCATTAGGGAGTATGGGAAAAAATTCACAATATGATGATGATATGCCTCTATATTTTTTTTCCTCAAATGAAACGTAGACATCAACTATTTTTGGATAAAACCGAGTATAAAAAAATTCATAGCTATCCAATAATTTTATAGAAATGAGAAAATTTTATGGTGTTCCCTCAAAGTTGAAATGTAGATCATATAAACGAAAGGGTCCTATGGGGATTAGAAGTGGAAATGGATTTTATATCTGGTAGTACGATGAAGAAATCCAATGGTGTAATGAAATCTCAATATCCCACTTGTAAAAAGTGGGGAAATAATCACCACATAAGTTTACTAAGGGTGGGGAATAAATGATTTAGGTGTGAAAAACAAGGACATCAAACTAGTGTTTTCCAAAGGGAGAAACCCACCAATGCAATTGAATTGATGAAATCTGCAGCCTACCCCCATCCAATTTTCTAATGTTTTAACTACAAGGATAAAATAATCAATGAAAAAGGCTACCCAAAACAAAGGGGTTTTTTTGAAACAATCCACGCATATAACCTCCAAGGTAGTAAGGGATAGAATATTCCATTACAATTTCTGAGGAGACTATCGAAAATGTAGTGGTAATATGTATATTAGTTTTTGTGAAAAAATTTCACACCTAATTCATTTTATAGTTATATTTATTCATTCATATCATATAATTTTAATAGTATAATTAAAACACCACAATAATAATAGAATTAGAGATATTAGTGAAAATAGAAAATAGGGAAATTAATGCACCCGTCATATATAACTCCTCCCATATCAATATATTTTGGCTAAACTCCCCAAAAAAATTTACACTCTTTTTATTGTAATTTGATGCAATTATAGGTATGTATTTACTTTAATTATATAGTTCCAATAAATCCTTTGAAGAAAATATATCTTTATCTTGTGAATCATTCCTTACATTCGTATAAGTGCAATGAGGAGGATGAATCTAATTTAGTACTAAAATCTCAAGAATGGATATTATTTCCCTATTAGAAATCATGTCTAACTAAAAGTATTGAGTCTAGGGAAAATTTCACCCTGAAATTGTAATGCCCCGACCCCAGTTACCCAGAGTCGGTGCATTATTACATAACATTGGCTTGATCACAAGAAAGATCAAATCTCCAAAGACCGATTGGTTTAGTAGCCTTAGAAACACTAGATATATTCATGAAGATTTAAATTACATCATAAAGTGAAAAACTACTATAATAACATAATGTCTCTATAGTCCACACTATTATCCCCTCATTAAATCCATGCAGGTCATTCATAATTTACTTCTTCACGTCCTTGGAAAAATAAAACATGAAAAAGGGGTGAGCTCAAATGCCCAGTAAGGATAACAATATAGAAAATACATTCATAAATAAGAATAAACATTTAAGAAAATGTATAACTAAAAAAAATGCCTTATAAACTTGAACTTCAACCTAGTATGGAAAAATTAAAATGAAATAATGTCATTTACTTATTAACATGGATATTCTACTAATCAAATAATCACATGAAAATATCAATAACCACTTTCATAATGATGGAATGCATGATGCCGAACATTAATTTCTTTGTCGAGGCCTCGTGCCAAGACCTAAGGGATAACTGTAACCGGAACCCAACCCGGAGAGCCTCTGTAACCTGACTCCACCCCGGAGTGCCTCTAATAACCGGACACCAACCCAGAGTGCCTTTAATAACCGGACACCAACCCGGAGTGCCTCTAATAAATTGACACCAACTCGGAGTGCCTCTAATAACCGGACACCAACCCGGAGTGCGTCTAATAACCGGAAACCAACCCGTAGGGCTTACTTTTACCGGTCCCTAACCCGGAACATACTAGTCCAACACATTCATCTTAAGAAGATGATGAAATATAACATAAACATTCGTATTAAAACTAACATACAAAATGTCAAAACATTAATCATAAAACATTATTGGTAAAAAAATAACTCATCCATAGTAAAAAATATCACAAAACCTTAAATACAATATGGATGATTTGTATCATAATAAATAAACTTAAAACAAGTTTAAAATTTATCAAAGGATGTTGACGTAGATGAAATCAATACTATTTGAGAGAAATATCTCTTTTTTATTAAATCATTTAAAAGTTGCATAATTATAGAGAAAACCTTTATTTTGAAAATATCTTTATAAGCTTGTGAAGGAAGCTTCAATGGTGTAATAACAGCGGAGAATAACCACACCCGTCGTATAAGTTAAAAAAAGTCATTCTTACCTTAATTTTGTCAAAAGGTTAAAAACGACCTTGTGTGGAAAACGACGAAAATATTCCTTTATAAACCTCATATAAAAAGTCAAACAAGGGTATAAATGACTTTAACTCATATTCTTGTAAATAGTAAAAATGTTTTGAGATACATTTTTAAGAAACATGGATGTGGATGATAAAGAAATCACAGTAGATTATTACGTATAAACAACCTCGGATAATGAAGAGATTACGAAATAAACCCTTACCAATTTGGTAACTTATGATACATACAACCCATGAAGGAGGTATAATAAAATGAATCTGTAAATACACATAAATTAAAGTGTATTACACAAATAATACAATTATGGGCAGTACATACACCACACAAAAGGTAATAGTGGCAATATGGCATGAATCTCACGGGAATAAGGAGTGAGATGAAAACCCCATACCTTGTACCTTTCCTTGGTTGGGGGTAGGTTAACCTTATGTATAATGGTTAAATAACTTTTATTAAATTATACAAGAATCATATATATTAATATGATATCATATATGATTTTTTATCTTTTATTTTTTAATAATATATTAGTATTATCGTTGTTCTGGGTGTTAACTTACTCATTTCCTTTTATATGTTTTGTTACGTAAGCTGTGTTTTTCATGGATAGGTTGTATCTTAATAATATCCAAAATGATATCAAGTCCTTAGATACTATTATTAATCATCAAATGATAATTATACTTGAATGGATACAATGGATAATGAATCTTATGGCGTTCGTGGAGACGGTAGTCCGTACGTATGCACGAGCAACAATATCATTCTTTTGATATTAAAATAATATACAATTGCATGGTATATCATATATACAGAATCATTATCATGTTATATTTATTATTTACATGAGTTACACATCATTATTTTACCCATCCAAATAATAATTTATTGAATAACAATTACACCACGATGTGGAGACGGTAAGTCGTACGTACGCACGTATGGTGACATGTTATTCAAAGGATGCATAGAATAGTGAATATGGTTGTACCATATTTAGTATAACATCACAGTATATATATGATATTGGAGTTATTATTTTATAATGGTAATAATAATTGAAGAAGAAGTGGAAGAAGAAAGGATCTTGAAAAAGGGTGGTGAAATCATTACCTCTTCTTCAGGTTCTTTATTTTGATTTGATCAAAAGGGATTCATAGGTTTGCTTTCTGATCAAACTAAGGCCTCTAGATTGTAGTGAGGGAATTTTAGAGAGTATTTGGGCAGGGGTTGGCCGAACCAAAAGGCTTTGAAGGTGTGAAGTAATGAGAAGATGGAGTTCCCTTTTATAAGAGGGGTGAGGGGCAGCTATGGAAAAGCTGGAAATATTAATTTATAATAAATTAATATTAGGTTTCTAATGGCTCAAAAGTTGATTATTTAAAGGTTAAGGTGGGGATGGGTCTAAAAACACTCAAAAAATAGAATTTATACAGGTTTGGGTCATTATATTAACCTTATTTGTAAGTATTAATTCTTAGTTAATTAGTTTTACTTTTACAATGTCTCTTTGTATTTTTTTATTATATGGTTAATAAACACACCATATACATCCAAGACACCCTCAAGTGGTCCATTAATGATGAACCTATCATGATATAAGTCTCTTGGACGAATCGTAGATTTTTAGGAATTTTATATCAATTAATAATATAATATTTGTTTTAAAAACTCTTTTATGTCAATTTTGACACTATTCAATAATTGATTTTTTAAAAATCATAACAGAATGATTAATTCAAAGAAAGTTAATTAAAGAAATCCTAACATGTGATATTAAACTATAAAATAAGTTTAATTCATAAAAAGTCTCAAATTAAATTTATTTGGGTATTTATAATATCAATTATTTTAATTTTTCATTAATTAGGTAATTATTGCATCATCATTGTGTCATAGATAAATTAATTTATTTAATGTCTAAAAATTATAAATAAAATATAATTTTGTAGGAACTCATTTTATATTTCTAATGAATATTTATAGTCGAACATCAAACATATATATCCCCATGTAAAAACTGTTTTTCTAAAAGATATATGCTTATGTCATTTTTGTACTTATTTTAACTTAATTAAAATAAAGTGTCCATGTCACCTACAAGTGTCTAAAAGGGGTCCCAAAATCGACACAAATATGGCCATGGTCGAACATGTATCCACCAATAAGGTTAGGACATGTTTTAGGGTAATTTAGTATTATTATAATATTATTCCTTAACCCTTATTTACCGGATTTACCCATAACCATGGTAAATAAAATATTTACCGAAATAAATTTTCAAAATGTATAAAAATAAAAGCTACATATTTACACAATTTGAACATCCTGATTCCAAATATGGAATCCATTTTTCCAAATTCAAAACACAGAAGTGGCAGAAATGAATTTAAAATTAAATCCTGCTGTCAAAACAATAAGCGTGTTTTTAAGATATAATAACTATCAAAATATTGATACTTGTTTATGTTCGGTTTAATTGTGAAATTATGTCCAATGACAAAAATTGTATTAAATTGTAAAAATATATTCTAAATATACTTTAAAACCACTCAAATTCATAATTTATCAATATAAATTATTTCGATTAAAAAAGTTGTTTTTAAATAAAATTTAGTAATTCTCACTATTCATCAAAATATAAGTGTTATCCGAAAAGTTCCAAAATTTCATCATAGGATAAATTCGATATTACGATTCCAAAAATGATGTCCATTTTTAAATATAAAAAATATATCATTTCAAAAATTAGGTATTACTATTCATAATGGCTAGTTTGATTGGTTGTGGTGTGTGTTAGAACTCGAAGTTGCGTACAACACACGCTACTGTATTATTCAAAGAGAAGCATATCGTGGAAGATTGGGGTGTTACATTGTAAATTTTTTTATGTCTCCATTCTAAAGAATAAATTTATTTAGTCAAATTGAATATATAAAAGTTTAAAATATTGGATTTAAAAGGGTTCACTATTAAAGTTGGTAAAAGTGCATTTTGGAAAAATACTTCTTTTATCTAAAAAGAAGAATTTGTTCTTACATTATGTCTAAGAAACTAATAATATGGATTCAAAAATTATAAGTATTATTTAACGTTGAAAATTTTGTTAATACTATTCATAACCTCTTTTGAACGGCTTGTTTGGTAAGTCATAGTGCGCTTGAACTCGGTGTTGTGTGTAGTCCAAGTTATTGAATTGTTTTGATGAAATAACACACTATGCAATCTTGGGGTGTTACATTCTACCCTACTTCAATAAATTGCGTCTTCGCAATATGAAATTGTTCTCCGAAAATAAAAGGATGAAAATAGAAAATATCTTTGTGGGAAAACCCACATCGAAAATTGGGTTACTAAAATTTAGACTTAATATGAGGAAAAGAGAAATGAAAGGGTCACTCCCAAATTATGATCTCGATTAAAAGAATATTGGAGGAAATTAGAGACATATAATTGGAGGAAAATGTAAATATTTATAAGTAGTGATTGAGGTCATCAATCACAAACAAGTGTAAAATTGAGGTCCTTAAATTTATCAATCTATGATGATTTTAAATACCATCAGTTCAAAAAAACATAGGGTATTAGGATAACACATTTTTGGTTTTAGGATACCTTAAATAAAGTATAATAATTAATTTCTTCATTGAGTAAGAGAAGAAGAAAAATATATTCTTGACAAGTAGAGTTCCATCCTTTAACTAATTTCTACCATAGACTCATCTTTCACTCTAAAAGATAATAGAACTTAAAAATAATATTCTATTTATCCTATTCGTGTAGGGTTGAAAAATGAATTTATAATTCATCTAGAAAAACCATTAAAAATGACATTATTCAATCCAGGACATCACGTGGGTCAGTGTTAGGTGATACACCCTTGTCACCCTTCGGTTGTGGGTTAAAGTCTTGTGGCCTTGACAGACACGACGTCTTGCCGCCCGACATCCAGGTTGTCCTTTTATGGAAATCCAAAATAATCCAAACTAAAACTATCAAAAATACTTCAGTCCAAAATTTATAAGGAAGGTAAACACAATAAACATCTTTTTTTCGCGTAAAAACATGTGAACACCTTCATCATGTATTATTTTAAAACACTGCAACATCCTGAATTACCATAAAACTTTATTGATTACATTCATGATCCCTTATTCCTTAAATAATAATAGATATACTCCTTCAATCCAAAAATGTTTTAAACCCCAACAATGATGAAATATACAAATCATTAATCAATTTCAAGGTAGTCAAGAATATCTAATATAATTTATCAAAATCAATCATGTATTATTCCAAAATCACTGTCTCGGTATCAGAACTATATTATGGTTTATCATTCTCACAACCATATATTTTCCAAAAATTTATCCTGTTATTGAGTCACTTTTCATTGTTCCACACAATCTCAAGTCCTTAATGAAATAAAACTGCAATACAATCCTTATATACTCCATAATTATTATAACAAGTACATTGTTCATACAACACTCAAATGACATAATCAACATAAGAACTCTAATCATTCCTCTTCATCTCTGGTAGTATCATAACTTGATTATTATCCAATAGAATCATTTGTGGCATAGTATGATGACACGGACATAGGTTCGTGTAGTGTCCAAACTCCTTGCAAATGAAGCATTGTACATTTGAAACCAGTTTCTTACCCTTGCAGTCAAGTACTTTGTGCCCTTTTCCTCCACACTTATAACAAACTCACATTCCATTCAGGCAAGTTCCAGGGTGTTTCTTCCCACAATTATCACATATGGGAAAATTATTCTTTTCCCTCTTCCCTTTATCTATCTTTCTCTCTTCCATACATTTCATCTCTTGCTTCCCTTCAAAGCCATAGGACTCAGTAAACTCTTTACTTATTTTATAAAAACATGATATTATTTCTTCATATGATGATAATACGTGGGAGACTATTTCTCTTATGAATTATGGCTTAAGACCATGAAATATATGATCCTTCTTTCTCTTTGGATTATATGAATTGCTGGAGTTCTCATTCCTTCTACTGGGCGCCATTTCTAAACAATGGCATACACTAGATTAGTTTATGAATAACAATACCTTATCCCAAACATGTAAAACACATAAAATAAATTAAATAGTTTATGGATATAATCCATAATAATAAAAATGGCTCCTTTGAGGAAGTATATACTCATTAAACCTTCATAATGGTTTGTAAAGAAAATGAGAATTATCCTAAGCATATCCCCCGGGAGGGTCGTAACCAAGAGTGCAGAAAGGCCCGTTGTCATGCACCAGTTCCCGTACGAGTCCAGCTCAAAGCAGTGTTTTTGAGTTTTACCCCTAGGTACATCTGTTCTAGAGCCGCCTCTACCTGCTCGTATCCAGACAGGGTTGTATTGCTCGGAAAACTCACAGAATCTCTACAATACAAAAATTCTAGGAAGTTCTATTATACTAAACCTCAAAGTAAATCTTAAATCTATGTGCACTAATCAGGGATTATCTAAATCTAGTTTCCAAGGTTTGTACTAAACTTTCTCTGATACCAACTGTGACGCCCCAACCCCAATTACCCAGAGTCAGTTCATTATTACATAACAATGGCATGATCACAAGAAAGATCAAATCTCGAAAGACCGATTGGATTAGTAGCCTTGGAAACACTAGATATATTCATAATATTTTACATTACATCATAAAGTGAAAAACTACTACAACAACATAATGTCTCCATAGTCCACACTATTATCCCCTCATAAAATCCATGCAGGTCATTCATAATTTACTTCTTCACATACTGGGAAACATAAAACATGAAAAAGGGGTGAGCTCAAATTCCCAGTAAGGATAACAATATTGCAGAAACTTTCTTAAATACGAATAAACATTTAAGGCAATGTATAATTAAAAAAAGCCTTTTAAACTTGAACTTCAACATAATATGGAAAAAGTAAAATGAAATAATGACATTTACTTATTCACATGGATATTCTACTAATCAAATAATCACATGAAATATCAATAACAACATTCCTAATGATGGAATGCATGATCCCAAACTTTAATTTCTATGTCGAGGCCTCGTGCAAAGACCTAAGGGATAACTGTAACCAGAACCCAACCCAGAGAGCCTCTGTAACTGGACTTCATCCCGGAGTGCCTCTAATAACCGGACACAAACCCGGAGTGCCTCTAATAACCGGACACCAACTCGGAGTGCCTCTAATAACCGGACACTAAATCGGAGTGCCTCTAATAACCGGACACCATCCCAGAGTGCCTCTAATAACCGTACACCAACCCGGAGGGCGTACTTTTACCAGTCCCCAACCTGGAACATACTATTCCAACACATTCATCTTAAGAAGAGGATGAAATATACCATAAACATTTGTATTAAAAATAACATAAAAATTTTCAAAACATTATTCCTAAACCATTATTGGCATAATAATAACTCATCCATAGTCAAAAATATCACAAAACCTTAAATACAATATGGATGATTTTTATCATAATAAATCAACTTTAAACATGTTTAAAATTTATCAAAGGATGTTGACATAGATGAAATCAATACTATTTGAGAGAAATATCTCTTTTTTTGAAATCATTTAAAAGTCGCATAATTATAGAGAAACCCTTTATTATGAAAATATCTTTATAAGCTTCTGAAAGAAGCTTCAAATGTGTAATAATGGCGGAGAATAACCGCACCCACCGTATAAGTTAAAAAAGACATTCTTACCTTAATTTTGTCAAAAGGTTAAAAAGGACCTTGTTTGGAAAAGAACCGAAATATTCCTTTATAAAACTCTTCTAAAAAGTCAAACAAGGGTATAAATGACTTTAACTCATATTCTTGTAAAAAGTAAAAATGTTTTGAAATACATTTTTAAGAAACATGGATGTGGATGATAAAGAAATCCCAATAGATTATTACGTATAAACAACCTCAGATAATGAAGAGATTGCGAAATAAACCCTTACCAATTTGGTAACTTACGAAAAATACAACCCATTAAAGAGGTATCATAAAATGAATATGTAAATACACATAAATTTAAGTGTATTACATAAGGAATACAATTATGGGCAGTACATACACCACACAAAAGGTAATAGTGGCAATATGGCATGAATCTCACGGGAATAAGGAGTGAGATGAAAACCCCTTACCTTGTACTTTTCCTTGGTTGGGGGGTAGGTTAACCTACATTATAATGGTTAAATAGTTTTTATTAAATTATAAAATAATCATATATATTAATATGATATCATATATGATCTTTTAACATTTATTTGTTAATAATATCTTAGTATTATCGTTGATTTGGGTGTTAACTTACTCAATTTCTTTTATATGTTTTGTTACGTAAGCCGTGTTTTTCATGGATAGGTTGTATCTTAATCATATCCAAAATTATATCAAGTCCTTAGATACTATTATTATTCAAAAAATGATAATTATACTTGAATGGATACGATGGAGAATGAATCTTATCGCGTTCGTGGAGACGGTAGTCCGTACGTACGCACGAGAGACAATATCATTCCTTTTATATTAAAATAATATATAATTGGATGGTATATCATATATAGAGAATCATTATCATGTTATATTTATTATTTAAATGAGTTATACATCATTATTATACACATCTAAATAATAATTTATTGAATAACAATTACACCATGATGTGGAGACGGTAAGTAGTACGTACGCATTTATGGTGACCTGTTATTAAAAGGATGGATAGAATAGTGAATATGGTTGTACCATATTTATATTAACATCACAGTATATATATGATAATGGATATATTATTTTATAATGGTAATAACAATGGATGAAGCAGTGTAAGAAGAAAGAAACTTGAAAAAGGGTGGTGAAATCATTACCTCTTCTTCGAGTTCTTTCTTTTGATTTGATCAAAAGGGATCCATAGGTTGGATTTCTGATCAAACTAAGGCCTCTAGGTTTTAGTTAGGGAATTTTAGAGAGTATTTGGGCAGGGTTTTTCCGAACCAAAAGGCTTTGAAGGTGTGAAGTAATGAGAAGGTGGAGTTCCCTTTTCTAAGAGGGGTGAGGGGCACCTATGGAAAAGTTGGAAATATTAATTTATAATAAATTAATATTCGGTTTATAATGTCTCCAAAGTTGATTTTATAAAGGATAAGGTGGGTAGGGGTCGAAAACCACTCAACCAATAGAATTTTCATAGTTTTGGGTCATTATATTGACCGCGTCTTTAAGTATTAACTCTTAGTTAATTAGTTTAACTTTTACAATGTCTCTTTGTATTTTTATATTATATGGCTAATAAACATACCATATACATCCAAGAGACCCCCCAAGTGGTACATTAATGATGAAAATATCATGATATAAGTATCTAGGCCGAACCATAGGTTTTTAGGAATTTAATATCAATTAATAATATAATATTTGTTTTAAAAACTCTTTTATGTCAATTATGACAGTATTCAATAATTGCTTTTTTAAAAATCATAACAGAATGATCACTTCGAACAATGTAAATTAAAGCAATACTAACATGTCATATTAACCTATAAAATTAGTTTAATTCATAAAAAGTCTCAAATTATATTTATTTGGGTATTTATAATATCAATTATTCTAATTTTTCATTAATTATGTAATTACTACGTCATCATTGTGTCATAAATAAATTATATTATTTAATGTCTAAAAAATATAAATAAATTATAATTATGTAGTAAATATATTTATCTTTCTAATTAATATTTATAGTCAAACATGAAACTTATATTACCCTATGTAAAAATTGTTTTTCTAAAAGATATATGCTTATGTCATTTTTGTACTTATTTTAACTTAATTAAAATAAAGTGTCCCTATCACCGACATGTGGCTCAAAGGGGTCCCAAAATCGACCCAAAGATGCCCATGGTCGGAAAGGTATCCACCAATAGGGTTAGGACACGTTTTAGGGTAATTTAGTATTATTATAATATTATTTTTTAACCCTTATTTACCGGATTTACCCTTAACCATGGTAAATAAAATATTTACCGAAGTAATTATTCAAAATGTATAAAAATAAAAGTTACATATTTACACAATTTATACATCCTAATTCCAAATATGGAATACATTTTTCAAAATTCAAAACACAGAAGTGGCAGAAATTAATTTAAAATTAATTCCCGCTGTCAAAACAAAAAGTGTGTTTTTAAGATATAAAAACTATCAAAAGATTGATACTTGTTTATGTTCGGTTTATTTGTGAAATTATGTCCAATGACCAACATTGTATTAAATGGTAAAAATATATTCTAAATATACTTTAAAACCACTCAAATTCCTAATTTATCCATATAAATTATTTCGATTAAAAAATTTGTTTTTAATTAAAATTTAGTAATTTTCACTATTCATCAAAATATAAGTGTTCTCCGAAAAGTTCCAAAAATTTCACCCTAGGTTAAATTAGATATTCTGAATCCAAAAATGAAGTCCATTTTGAAATATAAAATATATATAATTTCAAAAATTAGGTATTACTATTCATAACGGCTAGTTTGATTGGTTGTGGTGTGTGTTAGAACTCGAAGTTGCGTACAACACACGATACTGTATTATTCAAAGAGAACCATACCGTGGAAACTTGGGGTCTTATATTGTAAATTTTTTTTATGTCCCCATTCTAAATAATAAATTTATTTAGTCAAATTGAATATATAAAAGTTTAAAATATTGGATTTAAAAATGGTTCACTATTAAAGTTTGTAAAAGTGCATTTTTGAAAAATACTTCTTTTATCTAAAAAAAGAATTTGTTCTTAAATTATGTCTAATAAACTAATAATATGGATTCTAAAATTATAATTATTATATAAGGTTCAAAACTTAGTTAATACTATTCATAACCTCTTTTGAACGGCTTGTTTGGTAAGTCATAGTGCGCTTGAACTCAGTATTGCATGTAGTGCAAGTTATTGAATTATTTTGAAGAAATAACACAATATGCAATCTTGGGGTGTTACAAAAATACATGATAAATGTCATTAAATGAACATAATTATTTCTAAAAAAATCCAAATATTATTCCTTGTTTAGAGGTTGAATTTTCAATTGATCATATACATTGTGATTTTACAATATGAAAGACTCCATATGGTATGACAGATGGGGAACATTAGGTGATAAAAAAACAATAATTGGTGAATCTATTCAAGGGTTTCACACACACATGTGGTTCAACATGACGAACCTCAGTTCTATTCATCTTGTAGAATTATGGGTCAATGCACTACTGAATTAATTATCATGATATAAAAAATATCATGAATAAGAACAATTATCCCCTTCCATAGATTTCAAACAGGATTTTTAGGCTAAATAGATCCAAATACATCTACAAAGTGGATCTTAAGTCAGGGTGTTACCACGTAATGGTGAAGATGTGTAACGACCAGAACTGTTACGAATAAAATTCCACTTTTTTATTTAATTATATAAAAATTAGATGCACTATTTTTTTCCAATTAGATTTATATGAGTTTTATGTATCATTAATTTTGATTATATATCCTTTGAACATGATCACATAACTTGTATAAATATATGGTTATAAAAAATCCATTTTTCAGGGAAAAGGAAGTGATGACATCAAAAAGTAGGATTATAGAATATAAAGCCCATTTATTGGTGCTTCTATGAGAGATAGAATTTCTAGGCTTTCCCTGGACTAATTCGAAGATGAGATCCAACAACTAAAGCATTAGTGAAACCTTTTATTGGAGAAGTTCAAGATAATTTAGATCACGACCAAAACAATGTTCACCGAATCACCCCATAAAAGCCCCACCATCATGCACCTTACTATTAGGGAATATGTTGGTGTAACAATGGGATATATATCAAGACCCTAGAAATAGAAATATGTACATTAATTTTTGTATAAAATGAGGAATATATTTTCATCATATTATTGTTAATTTTTAAATGATTTTTAAAGTACAAATAATATTTTTGGTTAATTAAGAAATATATTTTGATGAATTAATGAATTTTTGAAATAAATAAATTTTAATAAAATATTATTATTTAATAAATCTAATTAAATATAAACTATCATATATGTTTTTTATTAAGAAGAAAATAATTTTCATTCAGGTTTGAAGATGGTAATTGTCGAAACTCATCAATTTTCAATAAATATAGGTTTTTATTTAAAATGTGAAAAATCACATCTTTAAAAAATTAGTTATATAAAATAAATATTTTTGTATTTGGAATCATGACTTCGAAACTATCAAAAGGTGTATTTTTCCTAATTTTTTGAGACATTAGATGTTTTTCGTAAAGATTAAATATTGTGTAAATATACGGTTTGATTTGTGACATCATAATTGACCAATAGTGATGTAATAATTAAAAAATGGTATACTCAAAAAAAATATGTTATTACATTAAAATAATGTTATTTTAGGTTTATTTTATCTATTTTATAATTCCTTATTGAATCCCCAAAGTTTAATAATATATTTTATGATTTTGAAATCATTTATTTAAATGTGTGACTCACCTCCACATATGAAAGTGAAAAAATTTATTATATTAGAACCATGGAAATATTAAATAATTTCAACCACTCCCCATTGGTAGAAAACATGGGAAAAAACCATGGTATGGTTTTATGTTTTGATTAATTTATTATGAATAGTCTAAAAACTAAAAAATAATGAAGTTCCATTTTTTCATATATAAACCCAGCCAATATCCCATTTCATTACCCTGAAACACTTTGAATCGTGAACAAACTATTCCCTATATTCCCTAAAGTCATATTTTGTCTCCCCCAATCTCTCAAGAATCATCTCCCAAGTCTTTTGAGTCACACAATCATGTAATGGATTCTCTCTCTCCACTTTTTATCAAGAACATCATTTATGATATACCCTTTTTATTTCAATTTTTTAGTTTCTATAAATTCTTACCTATCCCTTATACTATCCATTATATTTCTAAATTATGGTATCCCCTTTCAATCTCACTTATCCCTCTTATGAACCCTTATGTACACCCATTACTATGCCGATATTTGGTATGGGGTCCTCACCTTCTTATCTTCCCTTCAGTTCAAGAAACTTTTTTGAAATTAGCCTAAAAAATTAAAAATTGTTATGATTAAATTAAATTATCATTATCCACATATTAATTTGTTAATTTTATTTAAATTAGATCCCATTAAAAATCTCTCATTTTGACTCTTACCTAAGTAATTATTATCCGGAATTTCTCTTAGGATTATTCTATACCCTATTTAATCTCGCATTCCTTTTATGTTATGTCTTCCAATTTAATTTTTCCCTGTGTTGGGATATGTTCATTAATAACCACCTTATGTTCCATTTCATATACAAATAATTAGATCCCCTTTCTTTCCCAACAAACAATATTAATGAAATTCTATATGATTCCATTATGATGTAGAAATTGGACCATGATTTTTCATGCCAAAATAATTATGTCTTGAGTATCATATTCATTTCTCAATCAACAGTGTTCAGCTTTACGAATATATTCTTAATGATATAGTAAATAAATTTATTCCACACTATATTATCATGGAATAAAATATTTTGTTGTTTGAATACATGTTGTATGTTTTAAATGTCACACATAAGCATGATAATGAAATGATTATGAATGGTATGCCCTGATAGCATTTCAATGCATTGGGTAATGTTTAGTGTCATGATGTGTCATGTTGGGAAATGGGTGTACCATATTCCATTATGGTAATTTTTCCACCACACGGTCTTGAATGTTTTTCCTTGATCTATTTATGATTTAGTGTTTTAAGTTGTTGAACATGTTTCTATACTATGATTGTGATGATATATAATACCTTATTATTCATGTTTCACTATGAATTATTGAATTTAATTCTCTTAAATTTATTATTATCTTCATGTTATAACATTAATTACCTTACTATGATTCATATATCACCCATTTCTTATATATTTTCCCATGTTAACTAATGCTGCTTTATGTTCATGCATGTTAAATAAAATTTCGATTAAGATGTTTTAATTCATGTTTAAATATCCAAAGCAATGTACCTAATTCCAGAATACACTATAAATATCAATATTCTAATTTTTATTAAAAAACATTTTATTTAATAAATCATATTTAAATGTTTAATAATTATCTGGGTTGTTATAGTAAGTATCAGATGATAGGTTTAGTTATTTTTGGGATTTGGATTAGAAAATCCTAGAAAACACCATAGTGAAAAGACTGAGTGTAAAGAAATACCTCTAAATTTTTTCTAGTATTTTGTAGGTAATTTATCAATAAAATACATCCATTTCATGATACTAATAGTGGATGTGGTTTTGGATCAAATGAACCTTGGAGTATAACTCTGACAAGGTGTTCCAAACCAAACTTGAGGTAACCTAATACACCACCACAACCCATACTACCCACATGGTATGACACTCCTAGGGGATATGATTTGGTAAATTCATAAGCACATTATGATCCATTATTAAGTGAATAAAAATTCCCATAATAATATATGTTAGGTAATAGATCATGGACATCATATTTTGATTGCTAGAAGCTTCTAAGTTAATGAGATAAATGCAATTTAAAATTTATCCCTTTATTTTCATTGCATTCCTCTTTAAGTTTGTAATAGTTTGAAATTACTCATCCCCATATCTATATCAAATGAAGTTGAACCATAACAAAAAATTAAAATTTAGGGTTATCATCCATAGTTCCATGAATTCTTTCATATCACCAAAGATTAATATAACTATTCGAACAACACAAAAAAGCATTGATGTAGAGATACTGATGAAAATAGAAAATGGGGGAAATTATTGCATCCGGATTATATAATTCCCCATATATCATTATTTGTTGGATGAAATTCCTGAAAAAAATTTCATAATCCCTTTGGTGGAATTTTAGGGAATTTTGGGCATGGATTGGATTTTCCAATATAGAGAAATCATAAATTTCTCTGAGAAAAAAAATCAAAGTACATATAGTGAATAAGCCCCTAATTATATAGAAGTTAAAAGAGGGGGATGAATCTTCATTCACACCATAATCTCAAGAAAGGATATTATTCCACTATGAGAAATAATATCAATCTCAAATGACTGATTCCAAAGAATGAACCATCCTTGAAGAGATGTATATTCCGAGTCTATATGCTGATGTGTTTCCATGGAATTTCCTAGTATTCCCCTAGCCAAGAGGTATAATTTTCAACCGAGCATATACCTAGGGCGCTTCCAATATCCAAGAATACATATAGGATGGATGTTGTGGACCATGAGGAACTGATGAAACAACTAATGGAGAATATACATAAAGGATCCATACACCCTGAGTGATTCAACATGGGGTACACCAGTCCATTTCATTGAGAAGAAGTACGGGTAAATGCACATTTTCATTTACTATTGTGAGATCAAAAATATAATGATAAAGAACATGTATCCTTTTACAAGAATTCATGATGTGTTTGATAATATATGTGGAGAACAATACATCCCTACAATGGATCTATGGTTGATATATTTCCATGTTAATGTGAAAAAGGAGGGTGTCCCTAAGAATGCTTTTGGTAGAATGTGCAAGCACTATGAGTTCATAGTGATGCCATTTAGAATCACTAATGCTTTAGCAGTCTTTATGGTCATTATGAATGGAGTATTTAGAGATTATATCTACAAATTTGTGGTAGTATTTATAGATTATATTCTAATATAATCCAAAACCACATAGGATCTTGAAGGTTATTTGAGCACTTTTCTAAACAGTTTGAGAAAGGATAAGCTCTATGAAAAAGTACATAAAGTGTGATTTTTAGTTGATGGAAGTATCATTCTTGGGGAATATCATCAAAGGAAATGTGATATATATATATATATCCTTCAATGAAAAAAGAAATTTTAGGATGGAAGATTCCCACATTTATGACATATATATGTAGTTTCTTTGGGTTCTCTAGATATTATCCCAGATTTATGATAAATTTATCACAATTTTCAAAACCACTCACTAATCTAACTTAGAAGAGATTCATGTTTTTGTATAATGATAAATGTGAATAAATCATTGTGGATTCAAAAAGGAGGCTTATCTCTACCCCTGTCATCACACTACCCACAAGTGGGGAACTTATCATAATTTTTAGTGATTCTTCAAAAAAAGGTATTGGGATGCGTGTCATTGAAAATTGACAAATTCATTTTTTACACCTCAAAGAAGTTGATAATTCATGAGAACAAATATCTCACCCATGGTCTAGAATGGTCAGTGGTGATCTTCATTTTGAAAATTTGGTGGCATTATCTATTTGTGGAGAAGTGTGAAATATATATGGATCACAAAATTCTTAAATATATATTGATAGAGAAAGAGATGAATATGCACCAATGAAGATGGTTAGAGATAATCAAGAATTACGACTTTTAAATCCACTATAATTATGGTAAAGAGACAGAAGAGTCAGATGCTCTATGTTGAAAGGATCTAGAAATTCAATCATTATGATGAATTGAAAATGATTCAATCTTCCTAGATTTGAAGAGGATTGTAATGCTAATCATAAAGAAGTACATCATCAATCCTTTCACAAATTATTTCACAACCGTCAATTTGTAAATGGTTAAAGTACACTTAAGAAGATGATATGGGAATTCCGATGATGGTGGAAACTAGTAGAAAAGTGATATCCTAAGAGTTTTATATTTATGATAAATTAATTGTAAGATCCATGTCATGACTATGTGTGCCATCAAACATTTATTTAAAGAGGAAACTATTTTATGATGCAAATTGTTGGTCAGAGTGGATTCTCAAGAGGGTGGAGGGGGTGAATTGAGTTCCCATTAGAAATTTATGTTAAAAATATTTCTCTTAAAATCCCCCTATTTAAAAAACAAGTTAAAATTTATGGAATTTATACATATTTTAAGTGTTCAATTATTTTCGCAATGATTGATTAAGTCTCAATAAATTTAATCAGAATATTAAATTAACTTTGCAAACTAACTTACTAGTTCAGAATAAGTATAAACACATGCTAATTTAACTATCAATGTAACATTAAAAGAAATTGTATTTCAAGGTAATTAGTAGAAGAATATAAATTATATAAATTTTATACTTTAAACTTAAACTAAAAATCATAGAAGATATAACAAATAGTTTCAGTCTCAAGCCGAGACCAAGTCCTCTCAAACAATTTATATAAATTTGATCCACACCCTAGATCAGGGTAAACAACAGTGAAAACACTGTCCAGGTTCAAATACCTCTACCACAATTATTAGTGGGAAATCAAACAACATTTCAAAAGCTATCCAGGTCGTACTTAACCTCTACCACTTTCTACAATGGTATACAAGTGAGTTATAGAAATTTTGTGTGAGGATTTACAAATCCTCCAGTTTTGCACAGGAGGCAAAGTGTGTAAGAAATATACAGAGAATACACATAGCTTGAAATGTAATTAAAATAATCACTAAAAGAATAGATAAGAGTTTAGAATGCTCTAGTGATGTGAAGTGCAGCTTTGGACTCTTTTGATGTATCATAAATTCTTCTGAGTCCTTCTCTGGATTTTTTTTGAAAAACAAGGTGTCATTTTCTTCCTTGGTTTTCAGGTTCAGCTTTAGCTTGAGTGCATGAAGATCTCATTGTAGTTCTTCAATCAGGATGTAGCTTTTGTTCTCCTCTATAATGAGTGGATTCGTGTATGTACAGTGCTCTTCTAGTATGAATGTAGCTTATTCCTTTTGTGTGAATGCACCACGTTTCAATGCTATTCAGACCTTTCCTTTTACACCCTTCACGTGCCTTCTTAGTTTCTTGATTCTATTATCTCTGCATGGTATTTTTCATTCCTTTTATATATTTTAGCTCGGGTAAAATGAATTATTACCTTTTTCATGGGCACTAGGTACGGTTCCCTGACATGCCAACAACTATCATTAAATATAATTAATTAAATTAAAAACATCATATATGACAATTGCATAATAAATAAATAGTATTAAGAGTTATAGAGTTTGAATGGTCAAGTATTCATTAGTAGCCTTCTGTTGGTTGATGTGTCACGGTGGACTTTGTGTAGTAGTGACCTTCTGTCGGTAGCTATTGGTCTATCGGTAGCTCTTGGGCTATCGGTATCTCTTGGTCTATCGGTAGCTCTTGGTCTATCGGTATCTCGGCTTTGTATTAGTAGCTTCATTCTATATCGGTGACTCTTTATATTGGTAGACTTACTCTATCGGTAAATCTGGTGCAACGGTATCTTGTATCAGTATACTTTTAGTCTGTGAATATCAGTATCACCGTTTGGTTCCAGTGAAGTATATATATATTGGTAGACTCGTGCATACTGGTAGACTTGTTCTATTGGTAGCTTTATGTATCGGTGACTGTCTATGTCAGTGTACTTATATATATCAGTAGCTCTGCTTATTGGTGACCTTTTCCTTTCGATGACTATGTCTATCAGCAGAATATGTCTATCAGTAGACTATGTCTATCAGTATATTGACTTTATCAGAAGCTATAGGCATATCAGTGACTTAACACTTATCTGTTTTATGCAGAACACATCCGATTGAGTTAAGAATTAATTCAAAACTGATATAAACATAAATGAACAATGATTAACATATTTCAAGGACAATTTTAATGTTATTATCATCTTGATAATAGAATTTCTTAAATTGAAATAATTAATATATAGATAAATATTATTTGGGATTATCAAAGCTTGTGAAAGAATAATTGTGATTATCAAAATAGGTGAGGTCAACAATCTCCAAATTTTTGATAATCACAACTTAAGATATTATAGTTTTAAAATAATGAGTAATTGTATCAGAGGATATATCATTAAATTCAATTGTATCAGAGAAAACAATAAAAGATGTGAAATATGCAATGTACTAGAGATAGAATTAAATGCAATGGTATCAAAGGTTAAAGTTACAAATCATAGTTCCTCTCCCTTAGATAATTTTCTCCCCCTTTCATAGTAATTCCCTGATAATTTTTCACCCCTTATAATATTTATCCCCTTTGTGATAATCAAAAAGTGGGAAACAACAACGAGAAAAGGAATAAAATGAGAAAGAAAATAATGTAATTTGTATTTCATGTTGCAAAAAGGTACAAGGAAATAAAACAAAATACAAGGGATTCCTATCAAATATCTGAGCCACATATTCAATCCACATCCTCAATGTCAGATTTTTTCTTGGGATAAGAAGAGGATTCGGGTTGTGTGGATGAAGGTGAAGGATTAGGAACACCAGAAATGATCATAGGAGGCTGATCGACTGAAACTATTTTTGGCCTGTATTGAGTAGCCCTCTGAGTAATCGTAGGAGTGAGGCTTATAATAGCTTGATCAAGGGTCATCTGAACCTGAGATGTATTAGAGGCAGAGGCAGGTAAATCTGGAGGTATAATCACTGGCCTAGAATTGACATGCAAGAAAGGAAAAAAAATATTTCTGAAATCCCTAATTATTCCTCCTCCTCTCTTCATAGCATATATCAAATCATCCTTGTTAAACATGAATTTTTCCAAGACTGGAGTCAGTTCACTTAGCTTGCTGACTTACTCTCTGAAGGCTTGATTAATTGGTTGCAGTTTCCTATTTTCTAGCGTGATCTTGAAATGATTGTTGAGCTAGTGTTTGGTATAAATCCTTTGAAATTAGTAGTCTAACATTTCATTCACTTCATTCTGAGAGGCATAATCAACTCTCATATAGTCTTGAACAATCTTCATTATCTTTCCAGTGGTATCTCTAGTATAAATAACCAATTTTTACCGGTCGGATGAGTCCACCGAGCCTCGGGTAGATGCCGAACCAAGATCCTCCTTCATCACATCTCTAATCTGATCCAAATCCACTGAAGGTCTGGAGCCAAATGAACCAACAGAGAAATTTATTGTTTCCTTGATGATTTAGGTCAATCCAATGATAGGATTTTTGACATGGGAATCCTGGGTGCAGACATGATCTTTCATGGAGGTTTTAAAACCATCAAAGACTAATACCATCAGGCTCACAACACCTTTGACATAAACTAAATCTTTATCTTAATGGGATTTAGAAATCATATAAGATTCTAAATAAATAACACATTTCTTTAGAGCTTCAATAATTTCTTCCAGTCTAGATAACTGATTCCGGAAAGCTATAACTTCATCCACTATCTCTGCCTCAAAGGTAGAGACATAAAATCCAAGAGAGATTTCAAAATACTTTTCCAAATTTCTCATCTCATCAACAAAACAGTGCTTTAACTCTGCAATAGAGTCACTAATAGACTCTTTCAACTCATTCTTTATGAAATCAAGATGACCCCTGGTAATCACATCAGTAGGTGAAACCACAATAGGTGCTCTTTCCGAGGCCATACTGGCCACTGATTCATTCATAATCGATTGATTGGATGACACCAGTGAAGTTTATATATTCTTTATTTCTTCCACAAAACTGATTTTGGGATCAGACTTTAGCTTATCCAGATCAAGCATTCCGACCACATATTCAGGTAACAACTCAGTCTGAACATCATAATTTGTTTTTGGTCTATTGAGGGATGCCTCATTATTAGAATATGGATAATCCACTCCCCAAACCACAAAACCTGGATATTATTCCCAATCCTCAATATCAATAGCCACTGACACACTGCCACACCTGGTTTGATTCTCACCCTCAACTGGTGCATTCTCATGTATAGAAAGAGCATTCTGAGTGGGTCTTTCTTCCTCAAAAGAATCTTTTAAAATCAACTCCATCTCTGCAACAGCTGCTACAGAAGGAGGCTCCTCTAGATTAGGCACATGTCTTTCCATCTCACCCACTACTTCCTTAACAGGCACAACTAGGCTTCCAATCAATGGACTCAAACTTAATCACACAAAATCAGATGATTTAGATTCATTCTCTCTTTATTCTTCATTCTTAGGGACTAGCTGGTCATTCTCATTAGCATGAGTTTCTTCTTCTTCTAAAGCTTCCTTTTCTGAAGAAAAAAATTTACCATCAGGACATGAAGGTAAGTTTGTATCCCTTCAATCAGCCATAGAAGTATCCTATTCATCAGTCTCGTCACTATACTCAGGTTCTTCTTCATTGGGTCCTAGACCTGGATCCCTCACATTCTTAGTCCTTGAAGGATGATTCACAGGATTGAATTTTTCATACACATTATTTTCATAATTAACCCATTGTCCTCTCCACGGGTTCCAATTTTTCATCATATATTTTCAAACTTTTCTCATGATAAAAAAATTATTCTTTACTACCACTGTCTCATTTTATACTCAGCTACTCCTTTCACTTTGATCATCACTGAGATCAACTTGGAATAGAATAGTGCATTGGTTGTTGATATAGGTCTAATCATATCCTCTATTTGAAACATTATAAATCTGCACAAATTCACTTTTACACAATGTCTCAAGAGATTTAGAAGTTAGATGTCTTGATATCTTAAATTCGCAAAGTCCCCTCTCCTTGGTATTAAGACATGATGAAAAAATTTGAACCACAATTGGTTCTCTCCATCCATTTCAGCAGCCACTACTTGTCTTTGATTTCCACTACCCGTGAGCTTCATCCAGGGCAGTCTTATAATCGAATATATCACTTGTAGGTGGTATTTCCTTGAAGACATATCCTGACACACCTTTGTGTGGAACCTTTATGAATTCAGCCCACTCAACGGATGAAAAAGACAACTCCTTTCCATTCACTAAAGAAATTACTCGGTTCTCATCTTCTGACATCGCAAAGCTCAAACACTCATAAAATTGTTTCACTAGCTTCGGATAGTAGGGGCCATTATTGTTCGAAAATAAATGTACCCACTTTTAATCTTGCAGAACCTAGAGTAATAATTAATTTCTATCCAAAAACCATTCCACGCACATCTCTTTTTCGAACACAATAACTCTATTTTGCAAATGAGGATTCACTGGTCACCTCCCCGACCTGGTTCTACTTATAATACTTCTAACTTCTAGATGGATCTTCTTCTTAATCTCATTCGGGTCATCAATGTCATATCTGATGGTAGGATTTTTGGTTTTTCCATCTCTGGTTCGAGGTACATAGGGTTTTCGAGAAATTAGGGAGCTAAGGCTTGAGGGTAAAGGGTTTGAGGCTCAGTGCAATGAGAAGTAAATAGGCCTTAGTTTTATCATTTTGGAATCATAAAATAAATAAAATAAAATAAAATATAGACGATAAAAATACTAGCGGCAGAAAGAATTTTAAAATAGCTCATACTCATCGGTAGGGTTTATCGGTGAGAATTCCTATCAGTGAGGTCCATCGGTGAGGTTTTACATCGGTGAGGTACACCAGTGAGGTTTTCACATCGGTGAGGTTTTCACATCGGTGAATTTTATTCATCTGTGAGGATTAGGTGAGGTTTTCACATCAGTGAGGTATTCACATCAATGAGGTATGCACATCGGTGAGGTACCTACCGATCAAGGTTAATCATTACTAACTCATGTCTAATGTAACTTAACCTATCCGAATATAAAGGTTTGGTTAAGATGTCAAAATATTGATGTTCAGTACCTATAAATTCAAGAGTAATATCACCTTTTCGGTAATGATCTCTCAAATAATGGTGCCTTACATCAATGTGTTTGTTCCTAGAGTGAGATACATGATGCTTTGAAATGTTTATTGCACTAGTGTTATCATTGTTCATAGAAACATGCTTAAAATCATATCCATAGTCCAAAAGAGTGTGCTTCATCCATAGAATTTGTGCACTGCAACAACCAGAAGCTATATACTCTGATTTAACATTAGACAAAGTTACAGAATTTTTTTTCTTACTACACCAAGATACTAATGATTTTCCTAATAAATGGCATGTTCCAGATGTTCTTTTTCTATCCAACTTGCATCCAGCAAAGTAAGCATCTGAATAACTCATTAATTCAAAATATTGTCCTTTTTGTAAAAAAACCCTAAATTTACAGTTTGTTTAAGATACTTAAAAATTATTTTAACTACAAAAAAATGAGATTCATTTAGATTAGCTTGAAATCTTGAACACATACACACACTAAACATAATATCTGGTCCAATAGTAGTAAGGTAAAGTAAGCTTCCAATCATACCTCTGTAATTGGTTTGATCCACTGGTTTCCCAGTTTCATCTGCATACAATTTACATACAATACTCATAGGAGTATCATTTTTCTTAATACTATCCAAACCAAAACGTTTTAATATATCCTTTTTATATTTAGTTTCATTCAACATAATACAATTTTCATTTTGAAAAACTTGAAATCCAAGAAAATATTTGAGTTCTCCCATTAAACTCATTTCAAATTCATTTTTCATACTCTTTGAAAAGTAAGTACATAAAGAATGTTTAGAAGATCCAAAAATAATGTAATCAACATAGATTTGTGCTATCAAAACATATTTTGAAATTCTTTTAATAAAATTATTTGGATCAGCAATCCCTTTTGAAAAACCTTTTGAAATAAGAAAATTACTCAGTCTATCATACCAAGCTCTTGGAGAATGTTTCAAACCATATAAATATTTAGATATCCTGGAAACATGATTTGGAAAAAGAGGATTAGTAAATAAATGTGGTTGTTCAACAAAAACATCTTCATTTATAAAACCATTTAGAAAAGCAATTTTGACATCTGTTTGATATAACTTGAAATTCAAATGAGCACCATAGGCAAGTAGGATCATAATGGATTTTAATCTAGCTAAAGGTGTAAAGGTTTCATCATAGTCTATACCTTCCTCTTGACTATATCCTTGTGCAACTAACCTTGCATTTCTTCTAACTATATTTCCATACTCATCAACTTTTTTTCTAAAAATCCATTTAGTGACTATTGTTAAAGTGTCCTTGGGTCAGTCAACTAATTACCAGAATTTGTTTCTTTAAAATTTATTTCACTATTCTTACATAGTAATTACCCAGAATTCATCATTGATTGCATCATTGACATTTTTTGGTTCTATTTGTGAAAGAAAGGCTTGATTTTCAACCTGATTTCTCAGAGAAGCTCTAGTCTGTGTCCCTCTATCAAGATTACCAACAACAGCATCCAAAGGATGATTATTTAGAATCTTAGTTGCTCTAGTAAAGGTAGGAATAGAAATTACAGGTTCATCTATAGGTTTGGGTTCAATGAAAGTAGATTCTGGAATATGTCCAGAACTGGTTGTTTTTACAGCAGGTTGTTTAGTTTTATCATTAAGGTCCAGAACAGTCAAATAATCTTCATGATTTTCAAGAGAAGACTGAGGTTCATGTAGATTACCTTAATCAAAATTACATTGAACATATTATTCCAAACATTTGGTTCTTTTATTAAAGACATTATAGGATTTTCTAGTTAAAGAATATCTAAGAAAATTTCCATCATCATTTTTAGAGGCAAACTCGCCTAGATTATCTTTTGTTTTGAGGATAAAGACATTGCATCCAAAGACTCTGAAGTAAGTATCTTTGGGTATTATATTGTTTCAAAACTCATAAAGGGTATTTTTAAGAATAGTTCTAATAAAGATTCAATTAATAATATAACAAGATATATTCACAACCTCAACCCAAAAATAAATAGGCAGGTCATACTCGTTGAGAATGGTTCATGCAATTTCGTGAAGGGTTCTGTTTCTTCTTTCTACTAAACCATTCTGCTGAGGTGTTCTAAGGGCAGAAAAGTTATGGCTATAGCCATTGTGTGAGAAATAAGGCTCAAACTCATGATTTTCAAACTCACAGCCATGATCACTTCTTAGGGTTTTAATCATAAGTCCACTAAGGTTTTTTACAGACTTGGAGTATTTGAAAAAATCAGAACAAGCTTCACTTTTGTGAGCTAAGAAGTATACCCAAGTATATATAGAAAATTCATCTACTAGGACATAAACATAGTTCTTACAATTTAATCTAGAAACTCTAGAAGTTCCAAAAAAATCCATGTGAACCAACACAAGAGGTTGATAAGATTAAACTTATTTCTTTGATTTAAAAGAAACTTTATGTTGCTTTCCCTTTTGACAGGGATTACAAACTTTTTCAGATGGGAATTAAAGTTTAGGTGGGTCTCTAACTAATTTCTTCCTAGTCAATTTTATAAGTGAATAAATGTTGTAGTTTCCAAATCTTCTGTGCTAATTCCAGGATTCTTTATGAAAAGAATTTAAACAAGTAACATTTTTCGTGGCTAAATAATTCAAATCAACTCCATAAAAATTTTCATTTCTCAAGGTAAAAAATACTAAAACATTTTTTCAGTTAAAAACAATGCAAGAATCATTTTCAAACCTAACATTAAAGCCATCATAACATAACTAAGAGATACTTAACAGATTATACTTAAGTCCATCAACAAACAAAACTTTACAAATTAAATCTGAATTAGTGTTACCGATCGGGCCTAAGCTGATGATTTTTCCTTTAGAGTTATCACCAAAGGTGACATGGCCTCCATCAACATTTATTAAGATTTTAATGAATGAATAATCTCCAGACATGTGCCTTGAACATCCACAGTCCAAGTACCATATCTCCTGTGAGAACTCTATAAGCAGGTCTCCTTAGATGTGTTTGTTATAAAACACATGTTAGCTTTATGAGAATATTTATCCTTTGATGAATCAGAATCACTTGAAGTGTCATCTGAAGCACTCCAAGTAGATTTCATTTCATTCTTATACTTTTTGTCCTTGTAGTCATGTTTCTTCTTGAACTACCATTTTGGAAAGTCAGCTTTTACATGTCCTTTCCTTTTTCACTCATAGCAGGTAATCTCATCACCATTATCAGGATTTTTCCAGTCCTTCTTCCAATGAACTTTGTTGTCATCTTTATCTTTTTTGTTTGATTTTATGAAGAATTTATTCTTCCTGTAGAACTTTTTAAATATTCTTTCTATTTGATACATCTCAGCATCACTATCAGAGTCTTAACTTTCACATGTTGAGCTTTCAGTTTCTATGTGGACTTTCTCCTTATCCATGCTCTTTGAGGTAGTAGACTTAAAATCCACTGACTTCCTTTTAGGTTCACCATATTCTTCCTTATTCACCTTGAGTTCTTCCTCATACATCATAATCATAATAATCAGCTCCTTAACAAGTATTGAACTTTTATAACATGATTCTCATATGGAAACATATGCGTCTCACCATCTTTCTGGCAGACATCTTAATATTCTCATAATTTGTTCCATTGCTGGAACAACCTTTCCAAGAGAACTCATAGTATTGAAAATCTCATTGAACCTGAGATACATGTCAAAAATGGGTTCATCAGGATTCATATTAAAGTTATCATATTTAATAGTATAGGTATTCAGCCTCATTTATTTAGCATTGGTTGTTCCCTCATGGGAAGCCGCCAAAGTGTCCAAGATTTCATAAGCAGTTTTGCAAGAAGATATTCAATTAAACTCTTCATCTCCTAGAGCACAGTACAGGGCATTCATTGCTTTATAGTTATTTTTGTAAGAATTATTTGTAGGATCATCCCAATTAGATATATCAGTTTCAAGAATTTTATATTGAGTTTCTATGGAAGTCCAGATATCAAATTCCATATTTTCTAAATGAATTTTAATTTTAAGCTTCCACTGGGCATAATTTTTACCATTAAATAAAGGTGATATGTTGGTAACAAAACCTTCCAGTTTATTGTTTATAACTATATTTTATAAAAAATATTTAAAGGGATAAAATTTAGAACTAACAGAAATTTGAGATATTTAAAGATGCAACTAAAATCAGAGTTGAAAAATAAGGTGTCTTGAAATCTTGTATTAATAAAAACAACCTCTGATATCAAATTTTTTTCAGAGTGGATACTCCAGAGGGGGGGGGGGGTGAATTGAGTTCCAATTAAAAATTTCTGTTCAAAATATTTATCTTAAAATCCCCCTATTTAAAAAACAAGTTAAAATGCAGTTAATTTATACAGATTGTAAGTGTTAAATTAATTTCTCCATGATTGATTAGGTCTCAGTTAATTTAATCAGAAGATTAAATTAACTTTTGAAACTAACTTACTGGTTCAAAATATGTATATATACATGATAATTTAACTATTAAATTAACTTTAAAACAAATTGAATTTCAAAGTAATTAGCAGCGGAATATAAGTTATATGAATTGTATACTTTAAACATAAACTAAAGAGCACATTAGATATAACCAAGAGGTTCAGTCTCAAGCCAGACCTAGTCCTCTCAAAAAATTTATATAAATTTGATCCACACCCTAGATCAGGGTAAACAATAGTGAAAACACTATCCAGGTACAAAGACCACTACCACAATTATTCGTGGGAAAATAAACAACAGCTCAAAAGCTATCCAGGTCTTTCTTGACCTTTACCACTATCCATAGTGGGATAGAAGGCAGTAATAGAAATTTTTTCTGAGGATTTACGAACCATCTAGTTTAGCACATGAGGCAATGTGTGAAAGAAATATACAGGGAATACACACAGCTCGAAATGTAAATAAAAGAATCACTAAAATAATAGATAAGAATTTTGAATGCTCTAGTGATGTGAAGTGCAGCTCTAGACTCTTTTGATGTATTAGAAATGCTTCTAAGTCATTCTCAGTTTTTTTTAAAAACAGAGTGTCGTTTTATTCCTTGGTTTTCAGGTCCAGCTTTAGCTTGAGTGCATGAAGAGCTCGTTGTAGTTCTTAACTCAAGATGCAGCTTGTGTTCTACTCTAAAATGAGTGGCTTCGTGTATGTCCAGTGCTCTTCTAGTATGAATCTAGCTGATTCCATTTGTGTGAAAGAACCACATTTCAATGTTGTTCAGCCCTTGCCTTTTACACCCTTCATGTGACTTCTTAGTTTCCTGATTCTCTTATCTCTACACGGTCTTTTTCATTCCTTTTATATCTTTCAGATCTGGTAAAAAGAATTATTACCTTTTTTATGGGTACTAGGTACAGTTCCCTAACAAGCCAATAACTATCATTAAATATCATTAATTGCATTAAAACATCATATATGACCGTTTCATTATAAATAAATAGTATTGAGAGTTATACAGTTTTACTGATAAAGCTTTCATTAGTAGCCTTCTATTGGTAGATTTGTCTAGTGTACATTGTGTAGTAGTGAACTTCTGTCGGTAGCTCTAGGTATATCGGTAGCTCTTGGTCTATCGGTAGCTCTTGGTCTATCGGTAGCTCTTGGTTTATCAGTAGCTCTTGGTCTATCGGTAGCTCTTGGTCTATTGTTAGTTCTGCTTTGTATCTGTAACTTCATTCTGTATCGGTGAATCTGTATATTGGAAGACTTACTCTATCAGTAACTATGGTGTAATGGTTTCTTTTACCAGTAGAATTTTATTCTATGCTTATCGATATCTCCGTTTGGTTCCAATGATGTATATATATATATATCGGTAGACTCATGCATACCGGTAGACTTATTCTATCGGTAGCTTGATGTATCGGAGACTATCTGTGTCAGTGGACTTATATATATTGGTATCTCTGCGTATCGGTGACCTTTTCTTATCGGTGACTATGTCTATCAGTAGACTATGTTTATCGGTATACTATGTCTATCGGTAGATTGATTTTATCAGAATCTATAGGCATATCAGTGACTTTACACTTATCTGTTTTATACAGAACACATCCAATTGAGTTAGAATTAATTCAAAACTCATATAAACATAGATGAACCATTATTAACATATCTCAAGGACTATTTTAATATTATTATCATATTGATAATATAGTATCATAGATTTAAAGAATTAATATATATATAAATATTATTTGGGATTTTTAAATCTTGTGAAAGCATAATTGGGATAATCAAAACAGGTGAGGTAAAAACACATAGTTTGACATTATCAATTCAACTAAAAAACACAATGATGTATCGAGATATCCAATATCACTATTGGTGGGATAACATGATGAAGGAGATTGTTTATTATACAACAAAGTGCCTTGTATGTCAGCAAGTGAAATCCAAAATGCACAAGTCTAAGGGGATGATGAAACCATTACCCATTCAAACATTGAAATGAAAAAACATCATCATGGACTTTTTCATTGGACTTAAAATGAAATCCAATTGAATCAATCCACAATAGGTTATTGTGGATATCCTTAAAAAAATCTTCACACTTGATTGAGATTTAACATGAATTATCACTAAATCAACTACAATTGATATACATTATTGATGTGGTAATGATTCACAGAGTAACACTATTGACTGTTCCTGATCGATATCGTAGATTCAACTCTTTGTTTTGGAAAAGTCTCCATAATTATCTAAACACAGAGCTCAAAATATGTACTACATATCATGCTCAAACTAATGGCCAATATGAGAGGACAATCGAAACACTTGAGGATATGTTGATATATTGATTTAATAACATAAAATGAGGATGTGACCAATATATTCCTTTGGTGGAGTTCTCATACATCAACATTTTCTACTTGAGCATCGAAATGGATCCCCATAAAATCCTTTATGGGAAGAAGTGCATAATGCTGGATTATTGGGATGAATATGGAAAATGAAAGCTTCTAGGTCCTAAAATGGTTGAGGAAATGGTGGATATTGTTAAAACCATTCAGTAGAACATCATAGCTTATCAAAGTCGTAGAATATCTATGATTAATATTGATAACGAGACCTAGAGTTTTATTATGGAGACATGGTATTACACCATGATGATCTTAGATCATAAAGAACAAGTTATATAAAAAAATACAATTCCCCGTGTAAATGTGTTACAGTGAATCCAAAGGTTTGAAGATGCAATTTGTCAACCATAGTAGGTGATGATGTGAAGTTTCCCTCATCTGTTTTAAGTGTGGGAATATAAAATTTTAGTGGAAAAATTTATAAAGGGGGAAATTCTTACGACCTGAACTGTTATGAATAAAAATCCCCATTTTGAATTAATTAAATAGAAAGAAAATGATCTTTTCATCTAATTTGATTAAAATGAACCTTTAGTATCATTGTTATTGATAATATATCATGATAACATGACCACATTACCATTATAAAGATAGGGTTTTAACAAATCCATTTTCCATAGAAAAAGGATGTGAAGACATCAACCAGTAAGACTGTACCCTATAAAGCCCATTTATCAAAGCATATGATGGGGATAGAATTTATGGGATTTTCCCTAGACCAATCCCATGTTGAGATTCAACAACTTACGTTTGAGAGAAAACATTTATGGGATATTTTCATTCTCATCAATATCACGGCCCAAACCATGCTCACCAAACGATCCTATCAAAGCCCCATAATCGCACACCTTACTCATAGAGTATATTTTGATGTAATAATGATATATTTATCAAAACACTATAAAATAGAATATATACATTACATTGTCTATAAAATAATTAATATATTTTTATCATGTTATTTTTACGTTTTAAAGGATTTCTTAAAGCACAAATTGTATTTTTGGTTAATTATGAAAAACTTTTGATGAATTTTTGAATTTTTGAAACAAATAAAATATTAATAAAATATTATTATCAAATAAATTTTATTGAATATAAATTATCATATAATTTTTATGAATGGAAATGTAATTTTTATTAGGGATTAAAGATTGTTATTGTTAGAACATGTGAATTTTCAATAAATTCATGTTTTTATATTATATGTGAAAATTCACATATTTTTATTATTATTCAGACAAAATTTATAGTATTTTTTGAATAAATATGTTGAAATTATCCAGTGATTAATTTTTTATAACGTTTTGAGACTGTATAATTTTTGGGTAAAAATTAAATACAGTAAATATAAACTGTGTGTTTTATAAAATCATAATATACCAATTCTGATGTAATAAATACTTAACAGGTATTCAAGGACAAATATATATTTTTTTCTTTAAAATAGTTATATTCTAGGTTTATTTCTTCTATTTTATATGGCCTTAGTGAATCCTCCAAGACATATAATTTATTTTATGATTTTAAATTCATTTTATCAAAAGTCTGACTCACCACCACATAATCATGGGAAATAGTTTTTTATCATCATTTATCATCCTTATAAAATAAATTAATCCAGTAAGGTTTTTTTTAACTTGTTAAAAAATCGTGGGATTGTTTTTGGTTCTTAATATTTTATTTTGTGGAGTCCAAATCATAAATAATAATGAAATATCCTTCATTTCCTACATAAACCCACCTAATATCCCATTTCCATTCACTAAAACTCTTTATATCACATAATTTTTTCCCCATACTCACTATATTCCTATTATGTATACCCCAAGAAATCAATAATACCCTCCCAAGCATTTGGATTCAGACATTCATGTAAGAGATTATCTGTCTTCTCTTTTTATCAAGCACTTCATTTATGATATTATCTTTTGATTTAAAATTTTTTACGTTGGTATAAATTTGTACATATTTTCCTTACTTTACATTTTATTTTTATGTGATGGGATCTCCATTCAAAATAATTTATCCCTCATATGAACCCTAATGTACATGTGTTACTATGCCTAAATTATATAAGGGATCCTCACCATCCTCTCTTTTATCCAAATAAAAAACCTTAATTGAAATTAGCTTATATAATTTCAATTAGTAATGTAGAAATTAAATTATTATCACAACATTACTGTCTAGTTAATGTTATTTTAATGAGATATTGTTTACACTCTATCATTTTGACCCTTACCTAAGCCCTTACAATTCCAAATTTCAGTATGGAATCTTCCACACTCTTCTTCTATCAAACATTCATTTAATGTTATGTATTCTAATAAATTTTTTTTACTATGTTAGGATATGTTATTAAATACCCCCTTACATTACATTTCATGTATAAATTATGAGATCCACATTTTTCTCCAATCAACCCATTTTTATGAAATTCTATGTGACATCGTTATGCAGCCGAAATTGCGCCTTGATTTTACTTGACAAAATAATTGTGTAGTGAATACTATACTCATTTATTTATCAAAGTATTTAAAATTTATGAACATATACTGACCTATTTGGTCATTATATTTTGTAAAAACCAATGATCATGGAATAAAATATAATGATGTATGAATCCATGTTTTATGTTTTATATGGCACACTTAAGCAGGAGAATAAAATGATTATGATGGGTGCTCCCTCATAGTGATCAAAAGAATTGGGTAATGGTTAGTATAATGATACATAATGTTTGAATCTAAGAGCACCTAATTCCTTTTTGGGATATTGTCTATGATTGGGTATTGGTGATTTTATCCCTGATCAATTCATTAATGAAGAAACATTATTTCACAGAAGTTTTTTATATCATTTTAACATCAGTTAAAAACCGACGTTTATAATGTCGATGTTGCAAATTGGTTTTCAAAATCAGTTAAAAAAATATGCCAAAACCCATGAATTTTTGGTATTCAGAATCCTTTATCATGAAAACCAACACCTCATACCTTTTAAAAATTTATATTTGATGATATTTTATAAGAAAACAGATGTCATAATCTTCTGGTGTTGATTTAAGAAAATATTGACACTGAAAGAAAATTATTTTCTTTTAATAAAATTAAAAATAATAAAAGCACAAATAAATTTACTTTTAATACAAAAAATACATAGGTAGGATTATAAATCTATAAGAAAACAAATTTTGGAAACTTCATTAAAAATAGATTTACCTAATGATATTTTAAACTAGATTTCAGAAAAACATAACAAATAAATTATAACATAATCATCTATTGTTATTATTGAAGCCTAACTTTGAGATTATTAAATTAAAACACCTATTACAAAAAAATTATTAGTTTTGGAAGAAATTATTAGAAAGTAATAATATTAAAATTAACCATTAAAATAATTATACATGATAATTTAATTCAAAACTATACTTAAAAATCAATTTGAAAATAGGGATCGAAGATGAGTATGTTCATCATCCGTATATGACTATGTTTCATTGAATGTATATAAAAAGATTATATGAAATAATATTTAAAATGGAAGCTTATGAAATAAAATATAAAGTAATTTAATAAATAAATAACCTTATGAAAATTATTCATTAATCCAGTTGTGATTATCTCATACAAGAATTATAAAACATGATAAAAAAATTCTATGATTCCATGTTGACGATGATAATGAGGTTATAAAACATTTACATGATATCAAGAACCAAGATATATTTATATATATATATCAAAAATCAAAATATGATGTAATATAATAATATATAAATGAACTTCCGTGTATTGGATTGGATTCGGTTTCTTTATCGACTATTGATCTTTGTTAATATTTATCCATGACCTACATTTTCATATATATAAACAAATAAACATCTATAAAAAATGAAATGAAAAATAATTGAATTATAAAAAATAATAAAAGATAATTTTCTATCAATGTGCTATCATTTTTTAGGAACATGTCCTAATTAAGAGAAAACACAATATAAAGTGCACTCACATGGACACCATATGCCTAAAATCCAATGCCCCATACAATAAATAATGTTCTAAATTAACGAAATTATAATTAAAATTTGTTAATAATTATATTAATGTTCTTACCCATCATGTAATAGTGAAAACCAACATCCAATATTTGTGTTTCATAATCTCTCAGATATGTATTTAACACTCTCAGCAGTTTTCACATATTGTAGAGCCATTAAAAGAAATTAATAATCCATAAAACCATAAATAAAAGTTCATTCATTCTATATCTATTGCATGGATAGATAACTAATTAAAAAGATAAAATAATAAGTCACTTAAAATAATCATTATTTAAAGAATATTTTAAACTCTAACATAAATTTACTAACATGGGAAACAATATAAACACCAGAATGTTGAGCACTTTAAACTCTATCAGATCCATGATATCATTTTTAAATATTTTAAATGGATAGTCCCTTCCACATATTTCATTTTTTATCCATAATTCATGTAAACTATCCATTGATGAAGTATTATGTGATAATAGGTTTATACCACCAGAACTAGAATTATCTAAAATTATTTATTCTGGAACCCTTTGTTTCATTTGTTTCATTTTTTTATTCTAGATAATCCAATAAAAATTTAAATTTAGAAAATAGTACATGTAATTTTCAATCTAATGTAATTAATATTTGTAAAAATGCATACCTCGTATGATAGATAAGAAATAAGGTTATTGGAAAAAAGAAAAAACTATCCCATTCAATCCCCAACCCAGGTAAATTCCTTTGTTGGAAATGGTTGTGGAAGATTATTATCAGTAATATAATGCACCAATACTATTACATAACCACACTGAAAAAGATGTTGATATAAAAAATCTCTAAAAATAAATTTGACTCCATACGCTATAATCCATACATAATTATCTCCAGCATGCAACTCACAATATAATACCCATTATGAATGAGGAGGTAGAGGATCTGAGTTGGCAGGATGGGCGGTTTGGGAAAGCTGGGTCATCTGTAAATGATTCACAACAAACTATGAGGACATTGAAGACTAGACAGGATGGGAAGGATGTGTATGTGTAGTATACTATGATTGTATCATTAGTTATTCAAACATAGCTTTCAGGACTGATTGAATTTGATCAACCATGTATTATTTCATTTATTTCATCTCAGATTTTAAAGAAATTGTTTCTCTATCTCTTGAATACTTATGTTAATTACCCAAAAATTTATTAATATTAACACTCGCGTGATATCTTCTTACTCAACATGGGTGTTCTTTCTTTCTTAAAGCCATCACTAGGATATCCATCACACCCTTAGGGATAAAAGTTCCTCAGATCTCATTATCCTCAAAGACGGCTTGAAATAGAAAATTAAATTGTTATATCTATGTCATTAATTGAAAAAATAGAAACATCAATGAAGGATAAAAAAATATTTACTTTGAATTTATTCAGATAATTCATTATCTTTCTCTATAAGATACATTTTAATTTACTATATTCTCCCTCATTTCCATTTTCATGTAGAGTGGGAGGAGTTGGAGGACCAAACTGTACCTCTTCTAAACCACTACTAAATCAATATATTGTTGCTTCGAAATTTTCTTAAATCATTTATTTTTACAATAACTGATACCATCCATGTGATAAATTACGAGGGTATACATTTTTCAACTGGATATCTTGAAGAGATCCCCTAGATGTCTATTATATTAATATAATTTAATATGTAATTAGATATATATACAATAAATATTACAATATCAAATAATTATCATAACTAATTTTTTTCTTCATTTGGGTTTTCAAAAACATTCTTCCATTTATCTGCATCTATTCACTCATACTTGAGGCATGGGTTTTCATAAATTTTCGTTTTAAAAACAAAATTTTATGTAATTGTTTTTAATTTATATACATCAAACCACTACTAAAGCGATATATATATTCTGAATTTCATTCATTTTCTCCAAATTTTATGCCATTAATATTTTAATAAATTAAATTTATCATTTTAAATTTTAAATACTCAAAAATAGATAAAATAAATCAATTGAGATATTTTACTATTACATCCTCCAAATGATGTTATTTCCCCGTCCTATCATTATACATACAATGAGGATATATAATATTTATCCTATAATGGTTCTACATTGATACATAACTAATAAACTAAGCTTTATTTTGTCTACTTCAATTATTACTAGTATCAAAGTGAATTTGTAATCTCTCTTCTCCATTATAATGTGAAAATTCAAGTAAACATGTGACACCACATTTACCAACATGAAAACTTGAGTTATTTATTATAATAGGATAATTATCCTCCACTGAAGAAGCATCAGTAGACATAAAAATATTTTTTATAAAAAAAATTCCTTCTATAATTAATTATATTACTGAATATTTAATAATGTTAAAAATAGATACACCTTAGTAAATTCTCCTCTATCTATGTATAAGTCATTTACACAAGATAGTGTAATGAAATTTTGTGTACCTGTATATCATTAGAAAACTGAATATTTAGAAGCAAGGATTAAAAAATAATTTTATAAAGTAGTTATGGATTTGAATGTTGCAAAAAAATATAATGATGTCCTGATTTGTATATCTAAACGATATGAAAGTTAACCAATTAAAAATAGATTTTTTACACTTGTGAATTTCAAAAAGAAAACAATATATGAATAATTACCATAATAATTAAGAGACTAATTTATTCTTTTCCCATATTATTTCATCATGACTATTACATACTGTATGCACTATATCTACCTTAAAGTTATTATAATCATTCAAAAACACGTAATAAATAAATAAGACTCATGTAAATCAATAACATAATCAGTATCATCCTCATCACCCAAATGGTATCATATTCCTTGAAAAAAGATAGATCATTGATCAATTGATGGATCAAGGACATAAAATATTTTCGTTCCAAGTTTCACCATGATAAATGTTTCCTCATTGTAGAAAAATCTTTTCAAATCAACCAGTGTAAACCCACAATCATCACGTTTAACAACATTATTTCTATCAAACCAATTTACCATAATCACATTGAATCTAAATTTGTTATAATAAATTTCTAATATATCCTCAAGAACTAAAAAATATTTCAATGAAGCATAAATTTGGTTTTTATCTTTTTCACTAAAAAAAATCATTACTTTAGAGATGACTATCACACCAATATTTTTAATGGTACTCTTTCCATCTATCAATATTTTGTAAAATGTGTTACCGTAAATATTAAAACTAGACCATATTATCAGATTAATAGATAGTCCATTGACAACCATTTCAGCCTTTTTAATGTAGGTATATTTGTGATCAATTTACATTTAAACAATGAAACAAAATAATATTTATAATGAATCATCGACCACTTATTGTTTTTTTGGATATCATATCATTAATTGGGAAATATGTAATGTTATATATTATTGAACATCATCTGTGTTGTTCAAAATGTATGAATGGTCCTTCATCACTTTATCATGTTTAATTAATTTTACCTCTAAGGCTCGAATCCCTCTACAATCATTATTAACTATCAAATGTTGAGATGTAAGGAGACCAATATTCACCACTTCATATAAATAATCAGTATATTACTCAATCACCTCATCCGATACATTTTTTTAACAATAGGGTCCTCTGATCAATAAAGATTTCTTATATATCCCTTTTTCTGAATAGCCAGAAGGCTTTATTTTTATTTTTATTATAGATAACCCCCTTTTAGGGGATTAAGTGGAACCTTTACATGACCCGTAGGCCTAAGGCACAAGGCCTGTCATGACCCGCAATACATGACCCGAAGGCCCAATGGCTTATTATGCCCATTACATGACTCGTAGGCCCAACCCACTTGAACTGACCCTCCCCAGCGTCTTGCATCATTGATATCATTACCTCCCCACCTATCATTGCTGATCAGCTAGAATTGCCCAATACAAAGCTCCACAGGGCCTGGTCCTAATGGCGGCTGCCATAACCTCTAATTCTTCCAATCCAGTTAGGACTACATCTGGTGTCTCTTACTCCTGTTTCTCTGATCCTCTTCTGGGGCCTGTTCTATGAATACTGGGCTACTCCATGGTCTACGTGACCCGAAGACCCTATGGCCCAAAGGATTATGATGACTCAAAGACCCTGGACACCCATAGGCCCAAACTGGTGGCCCAAAGGCCCAAATAGGGTGAATAGTTCTGCCTTATACAGTAATGAACAGTATCTACTACAATGACTACTACATTATTACTACAGTGCTGCTATAGTACCCCAGAAATTTGCCTCCACCCAGTTCTCTTGGATGCCAAGAAGAAGCCCTTACCACTCAGGTACAGGATCGTTGGCACCACTAAAATTTCATAAAACATTCAAAAGGATACATCAAATGTAAATAAATAAGCCCAAATATTCTTACCTCATGAACTATATGGATCATTAGATGGACCAATATATCAAAAAATGTTGGTGGAAAATACATTTCTAGTTGAAAATGTATAAGAGAAGCTGCATTATCCAACACATATAATAATTTTGGAACAAAAACATTAATAAAAGAGGATTTTAAAAAATTACGTAACCTAATGACTGTCTTTCTGACAGTTGATGATAATATACCACACAGTGCGACCAATAGTAGTTTTTGTGTCATTACTCTATTGCCATGATATTTTAAACCTATTAATTTCTATTCCTTCACAGACACAAAATTCTTCACAATGAAGAATATCCAGTGGGGAATTTTATACCATACATACAATTCCAAAGATTAATCTTCTCACTCTATCATAATGTGTGAGAATTCAGAAGTAAATATGTTTAGTGTTTTTTCACAGTGGGAGCTAAATCCAAATGTATTCTTATTGCAATCATGTAGAATCTAGAATTCAATAAATCATTTTTCCTTTGATTTATAACAATGTTCCAATAAAACTATGAAATATAATTTTCTCAATATATATAACAGCAATTTTAAGGTTTATATCAAAAAATATTTAATAAGGTAGTTCAAAAAATAGACTATTTTTTACAAATGTATTTTTGAAGATTAAAACTACTTTTATTTCCAAATTCTGAATCTATATTTTTCTCCCTATCATAATATTCTTCAATCGAAAATGGTTGTGGGGAAATATTGTATTCTTTTAAACTGTTAAATTCATTTTTTAATCTACGATATGGATGATCAATTGGAAAAAATTCAACATATCATTTAAAAATTCATTTTCCCATTCTAAAATTGATAATACGAAGTCTCTTCATCAAAAATTGTCGATGATTAATGTCCTTTAACACTATTTCTTGATAAGTTTTCATATGCAAGTAATTCATTTATACGAAATATTATCATTGAATGGAATAGAAAATACTCTTTTCGATATGCATCAAAAACATTAACAAATGATACCTATAGAAGATTCAAATCATCGATCAATTGTGAAAGATACACATCAATATTGTTTCGTGTCTATTTTGGTCCATAACCCATCATTCTCTTCATATCATATTTCTACCATCATACATATTTCTGGGGATAAGTTGTAATCTACCAAAAAAATAGTCCATGAACAATATTGGATACATAGGATCCTATATGGACACATTCCATCTATACACTCTCCCATTTTAAGATTTCGTATATCACATCCAAAATCAGGATATTTTTTATCAAATATCTTCCATTGGGTTGAGTGAGTAGGGTGATGTAATTTACCATCAGAGATGCATTCATCTAAATTCTATCATAAAATTTCTCCATCAATTGAATTTGAAAATAGTCGCTTCAAACATGGATTTTTTAGATGGTACCAAATTACTTTATCCAGATCATTCATTTCAGTACCTGAGAATAAATCTGAGTTAATTTATTGGAATTTCAGGAAGGTATTATTGGAAAGAATTATTAGATTTAGTATGAGGTTAGATTTCAGTACCTGAGAATGAATCTTAATTTACCTTTTCATCCATTTTATATCATGATGTTCCAAATGAAAGATATTTTGATTAAAAATCTTATTCATTTCTATACAATACACAATCATTGGGGAAATAATGTCTCTTTTTATACCCCAATCCCATTGGGTATAATATCTCTTCACCTAATTATAAGAATTTGGAAGCATGTTTCCTTATAAAATTATCTCTTTTAAAATATAATGTTTGTTGGAGAAACATTTATCACTCCAACCATTTATTTCTTTCAATTTAACTAATCTAAAAACAGTTGATAACACTTTATATTTACTATAACTATGGAATAATGGTTATTCAGAATCTCCATAACAACATTCAATGTTTGATTTTTTTATCGACTTTTTTAAAACCTATATCATTTATTAATTATTAAATATGGTCCTCTATCTCATTATTAATATTTTCATCAACATTAGATATTGAATTTTTCATTCTTTCACCATGCCTGATCCAAAATGTATAATTAAGGCTAAAATCATAGCAAATGAGATGATCCTCGATTTATATAGAATTTAACTATGTGATACTCAATCATTTTACACATTGACATAAAATCAAATATATGTTTTGATGGTTTCATTTAGCAAATTCTATGAAATCATTAACTTCATTTTCAAATTTATTAGCGGTTCTTTGTAAATTTAACCAATTATGATCCATTGAATACCTGAAATCGTAAAATAATTAGTGAATATATTAAAACATTTATACATTTAACAATATATATAAAAAGATAAATTTTAAACCTAATAACATAAAATAAAAATGATTCGTAGTCATACCTGAAATATTATTGATTATTAAAAATAAAATTAATACCATTCTACTTTAGGTATTTATTTTCTATGATGTGCCAATATGATCCAAAAGTAAATTTTTTGTTTAGAGTAAAAAAATTCAAATATCACAGCTAATTTCATTTTCAATATGTACACATATATACATATATACGAATCCAATATGTAAACATTTAAATGTATATATATAAATAGATAAATTTTAACCTAAAAAATAAAAAAAATTTCTGATCTTGTTAGAGATTTCAATGATTATTAGGAATAAAATAATTAATTAATTACTTTAGGTATTTATTTTATTTAAATAAATGATTACAGTCAATAATTGATGACCATAGTAAAATAATAAATATATGTCTATCAAGTTGATATATATTGTTTTTAAATGACTCTCAGAAAACCCCACATTTGTTTAACTGAGATTCGTAAAAATAAAAATATATACATTCAACTTTTTTATATCCTATAACAAAACCATTTTCTAATACCATAAAATAAAAAATATATATAACTAAATCAAAATTCATAGAAATTTATATTTAAATGTCTAGTTCAAAAAATAAATGAATGATTGAATCAAATTTATAACTAACAGATAATTAATTTAACATTTAATTTTTTGCCAAACACTTTGAGATTTAGGTGTTGTACACTAGAATATTGAAACAAAATATAGATAATGTCCCATGAATTCATTGGCAGGAAGAACAGTAAGAGAAATAATAAAACATTTTTAAAAAAAGAAAAAAGAATAGAAAAAACCTAAAATCACGATGTTGGTCGACCATCATAGGGTTACCAAATACAAAATAAATTTATTATTACCCTTCAATCCGTTTGAAAGAAAAAAATAAATCCAAAAATTATAAAATTTGAAAAATAATGAACATGATAAAATAATATAAAAAACATAAAATCTGAGTGACAATTGATCGTAAAAGATTTACTGTAAAAAAATATAAAAAACTAGATCATGTAACAATGAAGGAGATGAATGATTGATGGTCATCGATCATGAAATTATGATTAAAATTGAACCAAAATACACCACAAAATCTTCCACTAATGGATTTGGATGTTTCCAAATCCACTGTAGGTTGAGGGAAGATAGAATAATCTTAGCATGAAATAAGAGGTCCCTAAAAGGGTTTTTTAAAGTGTTTTGAGGTAATTTTTTTTATTAAACTGTTGTTAAAAAATTACAAAAAATCGTTTTGGTATTAGTTTCCTGAAAATAGAGGCCAGAAATCTGAAAATATTTGTGTTTTAGGTATGTTTTATTAAAAATTGATGTGAAAAATGATTTAGTTGAGCATTTTCAGCATTTGTTTTCAGGAAAACTGATGCTGAAACTTTTATGAAAATTCTTTGGCATTGGTTTTTCTTAAAACAGATGCCAAAATGTACATTTATATATTTTGGATCCATTTATTATAATAAATGATACCAAAATATAAAGCATTTTATATTATATCATTTGATATATCAAACTGACTTTATATATGAGATGTTAAAATCACTTATTCTGAAAGTGAATTATGATGTAGTGTTTTATGTAATTTCCAAATCTTCCAATGTTATAATTACAATGCTATATCATGCCTTTTTATTAATGTTCCTCTATGACTCATTGATTTTCCTTGTCTAACATGTATTATTTTATTTATGTTATTCCATCTTTATTTCCTTGGATTTAAGTCTTAACCCTTTCTTATGTATTTTCCCACGGTTATCTGATACAGTTTTATTCTCATACATTTTAAATATTATTTCAATAAAAATGTTGTAATTAATGTTTAATTTTCTAATGGAATGTACCTAATTCTCAAATACACTAGACCCCTGAAAATTCTATGTTTTATTAAGTGAACATTTATGTAATAATTCATTTTTAAATGCTTAATAAAGATCTAGATTATCACAAGGACATACCCAAGACTTCATTCTACATAAGGTATGGGAACAATGAGTTCATATTAATTCCATTCAGACTCACTAATTCCTTATAAATATTAATGGGATTGAAAATAGAGTCTTTATAGTTTAAGTTTAATTGTTTTTACTATTTGAAGATGATATCCTAATATGCTCTAAAATTAAAGGGGATAATGAGGATTATTTGATCACTGTGTTAAAGACCATATAAAAGGATAATCTTATTTAAAGTGAAGAAATAGTGAATTCTAGTAGAAGGAAGTCTTATTATGGGGGAATATTGAAATATGTAATGCGATATCTATATAACCATTAAAGGAAGAGGAACTTTTAGGATGTATGAGGCTGAAATCTAAGAAAAAAACATTAGATTCCTTAAATTAGTTGGGTATAAATGTCGATTTGTGTGAAATTTATCTAAACAATAAAACCCACTAACAAAGATTTGTCAGAAGGGAGTCACATTTTTTTGGAAAAATTATTGTGATTAGTGTTTCAAAGTTTTTATAAATAGGCCTCTCATCACACTTATACTTTTGTTACCCATAAGTTGATAAAATTTCAAGGTATATAGTGATGATTGATAGAAGGGAAATGGGATGTGTACTAATGTAGAATGACAAAATGATCTCCTATGCATCATTAAAATTGTAATTTCATGAAATTAACATTGTAATGCATGATCTGGAGTGAGTTTATGTGCTATTTGTACTGAAAATTAGGTTCTATTATATAATTTAAGATAAATATGAAATATATATGGATCATAATATTCTCATGTATATATTTACACATAGAGAGTGGAATATGCACTAAAAATGCTGGTTAGTGCGGATTAATGAATATGATTGATCAATACACTACATTATGAGGAAAGAAAATAATTTTCCCGAAAATAGATGTAAAAATGATCTAACAATTTCGTTATTGATGAAAATTAACAAGGATATGATTTTCATCTACTTGATAAGGCTGGACAAGGGAATATTAAAGTAAAGAACATCATCAATCCTTTCAAAAATAATAATTCAACCATCCATTCTAAAGAAGATAAAGGAAGATCAAAGAGATGATGTGGGAATTTAGAATAAGTATGAACCTTTGAGAAAATGTAACTAATCAAATATTGAAATTAATTAAGAATGATTTGTATGATTGAGGTTCATACAATGTGTACCATCATATAGTGGGTTAAAGAAGGAGATGTTGGATTACACATATAGCGTGACTGTCTCTATTAATCTATAGAGAACATAGATGTATCCATATTTCTTAGATAACTATTATTGAGATAATATGAAAAAAGATATCAAAAAATATACATCAAGGTGTCTTATATGTTAGAAATTTAAGGGTGAACGAAAAATTAGAAGCTATTGATGCAATCATCACCCATACCGAAACATAAGTGGTTAAAAATAAAAGTGGACTTTATCACCGATCTTCCAAATGAGCCATGAATAAATAATGATATATGGGTTTTATTGGATTTTATTATAAATTATTCTCACTTCATTGCAACCAAAGGGGACTTATCACTAGATCCATTTGAAAGGATATCTGTTAGAGTAGTGGTGAGGCTACATGGAACACCACTATGTATTGTATGATATTTAGATCCAAGATTTTCCTGTATGTTTTGTAAGATTCCCCACCTTTCCCTAAATACTATGTTTAAATTCATCATGGAATATCACCCTCAAAAAGTTGTCCAATCTGAGCATACAAGCCAAACACTCAAGTAAATGATAAGAGCATGCTCAATGGAATTCAAAGTAGGATGGGAAAAACATATTCCTAGGGTAGTGTTCTCATAATATAATATTTTCCAAACAAGCATAAAAATGGATCCCTATGAAAACCTATATTGTAATCGGCAATGAACACTTTCATACTAGGATGAAGTTGGTGAATGAAAACTATAATATCCTTTGACGATCAGGGAAATGGTGCAAAGGTTCAAGACCATTCAACATCACATTATGGGATCTCAATGCTTAAAGAATATATATGTTGAAAACAATAAAAAAAAATATAGAGTTGGATTTTAGGGACAAGGTATTCCTCTACATATCTCCATACATGAATGTATTTATATTTCTTAAGAACAGAATATTTTCTAGTGATACATCGTCCCTTTTGATATCTTTGATCACATTGTTGTGGTGGCCTATCAACTTGCACACCCACATAACCTATCTCATGTACATGATGGGTTCCATGTTTCCACCTCATGGAAGGACATACCAGAACCCTTACATGTGATGATTCCAGAAGTGGTACGATTGGATAATAATCTTTCATATGAGGAGAACCCGATGACGGACTTATATCATGATGGTAAAGTCCAATTAAATAATACAATACATATGGAAAAGCTGATTTTGAGGGACCACATGTTTGAATATCTAATATGGGAACCAAAGGATTTTATGATATAAAATTACCCAATAATTTTTATTGTGTGAAAAGAAATTTTGAAAGTCGAAATTTCTGAATGGGGGTGATTAAAAAGGATTGAATGTTTATAAATAAAATTAATTTTATGAATGAATTAAATTCCCCATTATGTATTATTTTTTTTGAGAAAAGAACACTTCATTGGTATTATTGTATAATATTTAATTTTAAAAAATCTCAAATATCATAATCATTTGTCATACATTTGCTTAATAGTGAACATACGATTAGTAGAAATATATGGTTTTGGAAAAGCCAATTGACATGGACTAAGTGATGTCGTCCACTTTTAGGGTCATTCCCTATGAATTGAAATTTATTGAAGGTTTTTACGATGATATAATCACTTGGGTTATTCCTTAACAAATACTAATCTTATATCCATCAACCAATGCATGAGTGGATCATCGAGATAATGACCTAAACAAGGTATGTAGAACCACCCCATGAAAATGACACCACCACACACCTTACCCTTATAAAATTTTCTAGTGTAATAAATTGATATTTATAAGTATCCTTATATTTTAATACATATATATATGGTATATAATAATGATTATATTTACTTCATATTATTTCATGTATAAATGATTTAGAATTTTATATAAAAAAATTATTTTTGGGTAATATAAAATTTCAATTAAGAGATTTATATTGAGGATTTAATGGATTTAATAATTAAATATTATTTTAATAATTTTTTTTTATTAAATATTGGTTATTAAATGTAAATTATTGTTGGGGAAAAATCCCTCAATGTATCATTGAAGTATTTTTGAGGTGATTGTGTTTGTCGAAAAAGTGTGTCTCCGTGTTTTGTTGGTTGACAAAACAAACCATGATGTACAAATTTGTTGAAAAAGGGGATTTAATAGTGTAATGTCGTGTTCAAGGGATGTTGGTAATGATCCTTGATTGATTCAAGAACATCGAAAAAGGAATGGTCGATCTAGAGGTAGTTCAAAAAGAGCATATACAAGGTGGCACCGTTTTCCAGACCAGAACATCAATATATGGAAATGGAAAAAGGGAGTTGTTCACCAGTGTCATGGAGGCTTGGAAACTTGTGCGCCATATTTTTTTCAAGACCAGAACATCAATATATGGAAATGGAGAAAGGGGAACCCAATATTTGGGATTGGTCGCGCATGTGACTAGCGTGGAAGAGACAAGGGTGGCTGGACTTGCGTACCGAGAGGAGACTTGCGTGTTGGTGCTCAGGGTGTTCAAATGACTATAAATAGAGGTCAACCCCTCCTCATTTATAGAGAGTTCAACAATTATAGAAAACATATTCCCATTTGTGCAGATTTTTTGGTCATGCAAGTGTGGGTGTGAGTCACCCATGTTTAGAGTTGAAGAAGGGGGTGTCATGCTGGTGGTTTAATGAAACTTGTGCACTAGGCTTTGAAGAAGCGCGATAGTTGATAGATGTGCGCGAAAATTGGTTTGGGTGTAAAAGGGTTTGAGTTGTGAAATTTTAAAGTTGATGAATCGAGTGTCGCGCAAGTGATTGAGGTGAACTTATGCGCCGACTTGAACTTGCGCGCTGTCTTGGAGAAGCCCGCTAGGTATGGTAGAAGCACAACAGACATTTTAGGGCTATGAAAAATATAAAATATTTCCTGATAACTTTGGTGCAATGTGAGATTCATCTACTGGTGAATGTTGGACTTTAACAGAGCATCTACATACAATAGAGGATGTATTCATTAGTGATAACGAAGAGACCTACATGTCAATAAAATGTTAGTGGTTCCCTTCCAGAGCAGTGAGCAAAGGAAGAGGAAGAAGGTGATCCTATCCTCCGGCAGTGATCCAGAGAGAGATACTAAGGAAGTGATCCTTGGGAAAGAAGTGTGCTGACCCTAAACCTTGTAATGCCAGTGAGCATGGGCATCGAAGTGATCTATCCTAAACCTTGTAAACAACAGCGTGATTTAGTGAATTTGATACAGCGGCACATCGCCGTTGTATGCTCCTTGGACGTAGCCCATTTAGGTTTATCCAAGTAAATATCTATTTGTTTGTCTTCATACATCCTTGCATTTCATTTAAAGCATCGTCATCAAATAAAGAAGAAAAGAAGTGGTCATAATAAACACACAAGTGAAAACAAAGTGAACCTTGCAATAAAAAGGTCAAGATCTAGCTGGGCATGAAGAATTTTGAAAAATAATATCCATACCCAGATTCACCCCCCCTCTCAAGGTATATAGGAACCTATTGGTCCTAAAAATTGGTATTAGAGGAAAGGTTACATTTATCATATTTTTTTCTCTTACATGGTTCAGTAAATTAGTGTGGTTAAAGATTCAGCCTACTCTAATATTGGTGTGCCATGGAAAAGGTTAGAACGTCATAGATGAAGCAGAAGTCAAGTGGTATCCCTTAGCTTGGAAGTGTCTGTGGAGATAGTGTGATTCAGTTAAAGGAATCTAGTACTGAACCAACTGTTGATTTGGATAATGTGAACATTGAAAAATCATAAGCATTCAATGATTCTGAAGTAATGAGTGAAGAACCTGATATTCCAAGTGATGATGGAACTACTGATGATAAAGAAGCTATAAGAAGACGAAAAGTGGATGTTTCCCATAAAACAAAGGAAGTGGATCATAAGTTGGATGAAGATATTAAATCTAAAGATATTCAGATCCAAGCACTGGAAATCGAAATCAACAAGCTAAGAGGTTTGAATCAACGATGTATTGATGTAGCTACTGATCTAAGGGAGAAGAATTATTCTCAAGATGAAGAACTACGAAAGATATCTACAAAGGTAGAAATATCAAAACCTGAGGTCAAGGGAAAAAAAATCAAAACTCATATGAGATTCGAATTTTGAAATCTATAAAGGATGATATTTATACAAATCTATCTAAACTAATTTAGAAGAATCAACTGATAAAATAGGAGAATATATCTTGTTCTGATTACATTGAAGAAGAAAAACTAAAAATGCTACAGAATAGTGAAAGAGTCGAAAAGATCACATGAGAACTAGAAGATGAGATGAGTTGTAGGGAGAATCTCAAAAAATAACTCAATGATAAACTTGAATCAAGATATAAAAATATTAAAAAATTGGACGAAGAGATAGAATAATCCAAGAAATAAATGGAGATATTAAAAGAAAATGGAAAACCTATGTTGAAGGATGCACTGCACTTATTATTTGAATGTCCTTCCGATGGTGATGATAAAATGAATAGGTATTATGATATTTCATAATAGAAACAAAAAAAATATTTTCTCATTCCAAAGACCATGCAGTTTAGGAATAACTGGTATTGGATTTGATGAATACCATCCAATGCATGATAGAAAGGGATCCGTGAATAGTTCCAAAAATGATAAAAACCATATAGGTGCTGCAGAAAGACCTAAACAGAATTTTATAGGAATTACTGATAGAATGTATTTTTTGTGGGATTCATGGTCATACATCAAGATTTTGTTTAGAGGCTCAGGAATACATCTCCAGCTCTGAAAATAAAAAATGTACTAAATCTGAGAATAAGACGAAGCGTTATGAGAAATCTGAGAGATGAGTCTCTTAGAGGAAAACACTCATCAGCTTCTATTACTGTGGAAGGAAGGGATACACAATGAGTATGTGTCAGGAATCTCAGGAGCTCAATGTCTGAATAGGAGCTCAAGATAAATCAATATATCGATTGACAAATGATTAAATGAGTTATTAATTTGATATAAAATGTTTTATATGTTATGATTATGGGAATTTGGAAAGACATTTCTACAAGAATAAATCAATGAAGGAAATGGAACATGAATTGAGATTCTCAACTCCAGTGGTGCATAATAAGAAATATTGCACTAGAAGACAATGTGAATAGTTTTCGTGGAAATAATGTGAACAAACATGGGAGATCAAGGGGAGATTGACTCCAGCTACAAGTCAAAAGAATGCACATTTAGTGGAGGACTCACCATCAGTGACAAATAGTTTGGTGACACAAGTATCTGATAAAAGAAAGATGAACAATGAATGTATTGAAAAAAATTCATGTTGTGTGCCACAAAGAGAAGAGGTGGAAAGAGGAAGATCCATTCAATGGTGGTAGAAGAAAGGGAATATTCCAAAAAGAGAGATTGCTACCTAGAGGTGGAATAAGGGGAAGTGGCATATTTGTGGTATATCAAAGACGAAAGTGTGTACTAGAGGGCCTATGTCCCAAATTGTGTAAAAGGCCAAGCCTACACAATCTATATATCAGATAAAGACTCAACATGTGGGTAATGAATGCTTGTTCATATGTCCAGAGTAGTTGAAGATGGATATGAAAATAGAAGAAGCGAGTAAGGAGTGTGATGCTCTACCAGAAAGAATTAAAGAGTTAACCCTTTAGGATCAACCACAATCCTCATCTCGAGGAGACCGGAGGATTCCCCTCTCCCTATGTTTTTAAATGTTGTTAACTGATTATTCATGTGTTTCAGGTTTTAGGGAGATATGATCCATGGGGAAGTGGCATCTAAAGATGCAAAGTAGAGATGCGATGTTATTCAGGGTTTCAAGTGCCTCAAATTAGGAACTAATGTTGAAGAAGAAAAGGAACAACAGAGTAGAATAAGAAGTTATTGTGTTATTAACATTATATCTTGTTTCCTACACTGATTTCCAACATAGTTGGATTAGAGATTATGATAGTGCCTCAATGATTAGTGGAAGATGAGAATAAATTATGTAGGAGAAGAAGAATGTTTATGGTTCTAAATAGTGGGCCTAACCCAAGTAAGTGTTTCATTACATAGGGCAAGCATTCAATAACAAAATCTGATTCAAGATCCATCAAAGCAATAATTGGATGACACATCGTAGGTGTTTCCTATCGAGGGAAGAAAGAAACACATGGATAAGTAGAAATAATCATGCATCTCATGATTATCAATTTCATTCTAACAAATGATATTAGCTGACAATTTTTAGGATGCCAATAAGTTTCAAGAGATTATCAACCCTATCTCAACAAGAAGCTTAGAAATGTAGCTGAAAGAAGTGAAGACATTGAACAATGAAATAGTGAGACATTTACTCATGAAAGTGTTGAGGAATAAAGCAATAAAAGGGGAGAAGAAGTGACTAATTCTGATTCAGAAAATAATCAGACGTGGGAGATTGTTTCGAGGCCTGCAGATAAGAACGTCATTGGGACTAAATGGGCCTTTCACAAAAAAATGAACGAAGGTGGTACAATGATTCGAAACAATGCACAAATGGTGTGCAAAAGATACTCCAAAATAGAGGGTATTGATATTGATGAGACATTTTCACCAGTTTCAAGGCTGGAGACAATCATATTATTTTTAGCCATAGTAGTACAAAGAAAGTTCAATGTGTTCCAGATGGATATCAAATCTTCATTTCTGAATGGGTTTATAGAAGAAGAGTTGTACATTGAGAATACAGATAGATATCTCATTCTTGAAGATGATAATAAAGTTTTTCGGTTAAAGAAAGCACTATATGGGTTGAAACAAGCACTAAGAGCCTGGTACTCAAGGCTGGATCAGTATTTGATGATGTTTGGCATTCAATGTGATAGAGTTGATTACAATATCTTCATCATCAATAACATTAATCAAACGAAAATTATGCTGGTTTATGTCGATGACATAATATTAGGTGGATTAGATGAATCTCAATGCAAATAGTTTTCTGAATTCTTAAATAGTGATTTCGTAATTTTAATGATTGGTGAGATGGCATTTTTCCTTGGTTTACAGGTGACATAAGGAAGTAATGACACTTTCATTTCTCAATCTAAATACACCAAGGAGGTTCTGAGAAGGTTTTGAATGGAGAATTCCATGTAGATGAAGACTTCGGTTGCTACATGGATGAAATTATCAAAATATGAAAATTGTAGGGCAGTTAATATCATTGAATATAGGTAGATTATAGGAATTTTACTGTACCAAACAACTACAATACTTGATATTGTTTTCACTACATGCCAAGCAGCACATTACTAATGAAATCCCAAGGAAATACACATGATTACAGTGAAAAGAATACTTCCGTATATCAAGGGCATGGTGTACTTAATCTTCCTGTATAATGGAAAATCATAGAAAGAGTTATTGGGAAATACTGATGCAGATTGGGACGGTTCATCGGATGAAAGGAAATCAACGTCAGGAGGTGCATTCTATCTTGGTGGATTATGTGTTTTTTTTGGATAAAGCAAGATTGTATTTCATTGATCACCGTAGAAGAAGAATATATTGCCTCCACTCAAGATTGCACAAAATTATTTTGGATGAAACATCAGAATGATGATATGGGAATTATAGTGAAGACTCTGATTGGAATCCAGTGCGATAACTCAAGTGCTATAAATCTAAACAAAAATCATTTCCTTCACTCAAGGAAAAAGCACATTGAGATAAAGTATCATTTTATCAAGGAGAAGGTTGAGCAAGGAATTGTGATGTTGGAGTATGTGCCTATAAAACTACAGGTTGCAGACGTTCTACCAAAGGCCTTACACAAGGAAGCATTTGAAAGGCATCGACTAGCTCTATAAGTTCATTAGACTCCCCGCACTTAAAAGAATGTTGATGTGGAACCCCCTATCCCTGAGGTATGATGTGTTTTTCCCTAATGTGATGATATGTGTTCTCTACTCTATTATAGACTGCAAAGGAGTGAACTTTGGGTTTGTTGAAAAAGGGGGAGAAAATAGTGATTGTTCAAGGTGGAGATAGGGTGGCTATTTGAGAAGTCATGAAAGATACAGGGAAAAGCTGAAAGGTGGAGCAGCCAGATAGGGGAAGATTAAAGCTGGTTCAAAGTGCTTCTCTAGAGCTTAGCTTGGACAACATAGGTAATAGTGCTAAAGAGGATTTGTAGATGACAAGAGTTAATTATGTGAGAAGACAGGGAGAGTATCAAATACAATGATGCTAGAAGTGATCGATATAAGAATTGATATCACAACAGGTGAGGATCATGATAAAAGTATAAGACTGGTGTTGGAATGTGGTAAGAATATTTCCAACAATTGGAATCATTTTGGTACCAATAGTTGGTGTCAGAGTTGAAGTGATTCATTGATGAACTTTTCATTTACACTTTTTTCTCATGCCAAACATTTCTCATGTGGGCTTAGAGTATGTGTTGAGTAAATCCTTGATCTCTATTGAAATCATAATAGGAAAATGATGGCTGAAGAATTAAAGATGTATCTTTGTATAGAAGAGTTGTCAACAAACCCAAAGGTTTAGATTGGTGGGAAAAAGTACCTCATGGTATCATTGAAATGTTTTTGAGGTGATTGTGTTTGTTGACAAAGTGGGCCTCCATGTTGTGTTTGTTGACAAAGAAAACAATGACACACACCTTTGATGACAAAGGGGATTTCATGGTGGAATGTCGAGTTCAAGGGATGTTGTTAACGATCCATGATTGATTAATGAATGTCAACAAAGGAATGGCCGATCTGGAGGCGGTTTAAAAAGAGAAGATACATGGTTGCACCATTTTTGGGTGTTTGCCTAATTTTTGGACCTCAAAATCAATAGATGGAGAAAGGGTTTTTTGGGAAAAGGGATTTGCGCACTGGTGTCTTAGAGTCTTGGAAACTTTCGTGCCATATGTTTTCAAGATAATAACATCAAAATATGGCAAATGAAAAAGGAGCGCCCATGTTTTGGGTTTGTTCGCGCAAGTTACTAGCGAGTAAGAGACTAGGGAAACTGGACTTGTGTGCCGAGAGGAGACTTGGGCACTGGCGCTCAGGGTGTCTAAATGCCTATAAATAGAGGTTGACCACTCCACATTCAGAGAGAGTTCAACACATAGAGAAAACTATACCTTAAATCGCGCAAGTGTTTTGGTCGCGCAAGTGGGGGTGTGAGTCACCCAAGTTTATAGTTGAATAAGGGGGTGTCGTGAAGGTGGTCTGGTGACACTGGCACGCTAGGTTTTTAAGAATCACGACAGTTGATAGATGCACACCAAAATTTGTTTGGGCAAAAAAGGGAGTGAGTCGCACAATTTTGGAGTTGAAGATGCGTGTGTCGCGCAAGTAGTTCAGGTGAACTTGCGTGCCGACATGAACTTGAATGCCAGAACTTGTGCGCCGTCTTGAAGAAGCACTCCAGGAATGGTAAGAGCATTCCAGACATATTAGGGATGTGTGAAAGCTGGAAGATTGCCCGATACCTTCAGTGTAAAGTGAGATTCCTCTACAAGTGAATGTTGGAAATCAACAGAGCATCTACATAAAATAGAGGATGTATTCATTAGTGTTAATAAATAGACCTATAGGTCCATACACTGTTAGTGGTTCCCTTCCATAGCAGTGAGAAAAGAAAGAGGATTAAGGTGATCCTCTCCACCGATAGTGATCTAGAGAGAGAGACTAAGGGAGTGATCCTTGGGAAAGTAGTGAGATGACCCGAAACCTTGTAAAGGCAGTGTTCCTGGGAAAAGAATTAATCTAGCCCGAACCTTGTAAACAGTAGTGTGATTTAGTGGATTTGGTACAGTGGAACATCGCCATTGTATGCTCCATGGATGTAGCCCAATGAGGGCGAAACAATTAAATATGTAAGTGTCTGCCTGCTTACTTCCCTTCATTTCATTTAAAGCATCATCATCAGATAAAGAAGAAAATAAGTGCTCATAATAAACACACAAGTACAAACAAAGAGACCCTTGTAAGAATGTGTTCAAGATCCAGTGGGGTAAGAATAATTTTGAAAAATAATATCAATTCCCTAATTCACCCCTCCTGTCAGAGTATATCGGCCCCTATTGTTCCTAATAATGATAATTATATATTTATGATTTCAAATGTAATTTTTTTAAGGATCCAAATTTTATTATTGTCGAAAACCCCAACTTTTCTCAATAAGTGAAGATTCAATTTTAATAGAGTAAATAAAAATTTTAAAAAATTATTTTGATAAAATATTTATTGTTTTTGGAATAACTATTTTGAAATTATCTAATGGTGAGGTATTCAAAATTGTCTAAGAAAAACAATTTTATTTGAAAAATTTAAATACGATATAGATATAAGACTTGTATTATGAGATCATAATGATCAAAATGTGATGCTAATAAATGATTTATTATGAATCCATGAACAAATTTATGTTTCCCATTTATCTTAATTTGTTTTTGAGATTATTTTATTAATTTTATAATGACTATAAATCTTCTATAACCTATATAATATTTTAAGGATTTAAATACATTACTTTTGAACATTACTCACTTTCACATCACCTAGGGTAATATATTAATGTGTTAATCTCTTATTATAATAAAATAAAAATATATTATTTGGTTTAAGCCATTAGAAAAACTATGAAAATGTTTATGGTTTTAATTAATTAATTGTATAGTGTTCAAACACTATATTTGATAAATAATAAATAACTCCCATTTAATTTACTATATAATCCCACCAAATCTCCCTTTCATATTCACTAAAAAAATATTTTAGAAAATCCTTACTATTTCCTCTCCAATTTAGAGGCCCCCAATGTTCCCCCAAGCTCATAAGGGGATATTATATTCTACATCCATATAGTTACCATTTGATTCAAATATGATGATAATCCCCTTTATCCCTTATAAAAAAAATTTATGAACCTTTATATACATCCATTTTGATGCCTAAAATTCATATTCATTTCTATATTCCAACCATTTTTTCGAATAAAATCACTATTTATGACATGGATTATTTACCGAGACATACCTAGGCTTATTTTATCATGGATTTCCATGTATTTATTTCACACTCATTTATAGTGGAATGAACTGTTATGTAATATGTTCTTATGTTATATGATATATGTGAAACACCAATGTATTTACATGGTATGGTTATAATGGGTGTGTCTAGATAGAGCTTCAATGATTTGGGTAATGTTTTTCCCATGAGATTACAATTATAGTACATGAGAGGTTATATTAAGCACATTTTTATGATATCTTAGTGATTATCCATGGCTTATATCTATGATGTTATTTTTAAAATAGTTTCCACATTACCTTGTTTCCTCTCTGCTATCATTCTATATCACAGGTCATTGTTCATTTTATTATTCTCACCACTATTACTTTATATTTATATTCCTACCTCCTAGAATGTAATACATTTTTCATGGTATTATTTTCATATTCCTCTTTTGGACATTATATCTCACCCCTTTTAAATGTATGTCCCCCGATTATGTCATTCAGTTTTTAGAACAATGAATTTTTTTTATCCTGTTAGGGTAGTTTTCAATAATATTGATATATCCCCTATTTGAAGTTGGTGGGTACTATACCTAATTACCCAAACACAATAGACTTATAATTCTTCTGTGTTGTATTATTTTTATTATTATGTAATGAATTAAAAATTAATGTGTAATAAATACATGGTCTTTCATAGAATTGATGTAATGAAAATTTTTATTTCAAGGATGATATAAGAATACGATCCCTCAAAAACCATTTTTGTAAAATCATGTTAAAAATACAATGAGGATAGATCGACTTAATCTACACATAATAAACATTAGTGATGATCTTTTAAAATATTTTCAAGTTACATAATTTTATAATATCAAAAAAACACATTGAGGTGAGAAATACTTGTGATATTATATATTGAAGAGATGTGAAGACGATTTGGAACAAGAATTTAATATCATTTTATGTGTGGTAAGATGTAATAGAATTTGAAGACCTTATATTGTGAGGAAAGGGATCAATATAACAGATGAAGATAAATCCTTCTTCTCATTAGTGATATAAATTAACATAATATTGAAAGAAAACACTTTTTGTATACATAGTGGGAAGATATAGAACATTTTGTAATCATGTAATGCATGAATATGACAATGAGAAGCTCAGATTTTAGTGTAATGTTGAGTTTGTGGAAATCTATTAAGAAGTACGTTGTTGTTTTCATGGTGTGATATTGTGTTGCTATATGAAGCATAATCCACAATATTCAATTATTTATTATAGAAATTAAACCTTATTTGAGGTGAATAACCAATAATTGAAAGGAGTAATCCGTAAATCCAAACAAGGTAACATTATTGGGCATATCTTTTAATTTCTTATATTCCATTTCATATGGTGTTTATTGCATGGTTAAATGTAAAACTGATCTAATTTAATTACCCAGAAAATTGGTTTATTATTATAGGAGGTACAAATATAATGATGATTTAGATTTTGGTAAAAATTATTCAACACCAAATTCACCAACTAACACGGTGCACACACCTATCATAAAGGGAATTTCAGTTCCCAATAACACTGATATTTTCACCATGGTAGTTAATTTTAACCCTTTTATGTATGAAAAGTATGTATTTTTTATAAAATCTTTGTATGTGTATGTTTAGGTTCATATAATTTGGTATCAAAGAGTTGTTTAGTTATCTTTCATAGTTAGGATTGTGTAAAATTTCATATATTTCCTTAGATAGATAACCATTATCCCTGGAATACTATGTAATGTATAACAAGTATGAGTATATAGTATTATCTTTTAAAATGTATTTATGATGTTTCCATTCCTTTTATAACACCTAAGATAAAATTCTAGGTTGTTATCATATTTCATGAATATAGTTACAGGCATTAATACGTGTTTATCAATGAGTTAAAATTACAATGATTCAGTTTCATTATGTTTGGTAGAATGTATCATCCTTTATTTCTATTGAATACATTTAATGTTTTTATTTATTAAATTACAAATAAATGTTAAAAGAAATATCTTTTTTTTGATTTTGATGATATAAACTAAATATTATTATACATATTTATCTCCTATGAAGAATCCATTATTAAATATTTCATATTTATTTAAAATATTAATTCAAATATAGTATTATTTTAGAAATAATGAATATTTATTTAAAATGGTTTTTGAAATGCCTTTTAATGTATTAATAATTATGTTTTATAAAATAGTTTTATTTGATAAAAATATTACATTTAATCTTAGTTTATTTTCCTAGTTTAATTTTAATATTAATTTAGTTTTTGAAATAAAATTTCTAAAATAGCATTGTTTGTGTTTATTCATGTATTAATTTTTATATATTTTTACTGAAAGTGGTTTAAAATTTCTAATATAATATGAATTTTTATATATATAATATTGAATAATAAAAGTATAACCCACATTTTTCACTGAATTAATGTTTTATGATGAATTATTAATATAAATAAAAATTAATCTAATGATTAATTGATATTTTTTGAATTTTTACTCTGTCATTTTTTTAATTAATAAGAAATATGTTTTAAACATTACTAATGGAATGAATTATTTTTTTTAATTTTCAAACCTAGTTCTCATTTATATAGTGAATTATTTTAATATTATAGATGAAATATTTAGAAAGTCTAGTGATTATAAAAGTTATTTAGTTATTTACATAACATTGTAACAATATTATATAATCTTCATAAAAAAATATGTTTTCCTAAATATATAAATAAATTTCAATTTCAATTAATTAAAAGATGATTTTTTTAAAATAAAAACTACTTTTTTAAATATATAAATAAATAATTATGTAACATATAATAATTGAGGAATAATAACAAATCTAAATGTATTAACACATAACAAAAGAAATATTTTTTATTCTATATAAATTATTTTCTATGTAATATAATATAATATCTGAAAGTAAAATTTCTAATTTTTTTTTTAATTTGATAAATGAAATTTATTTTTATAAAAAACACAAAAAAATTTGGAATGAGTGTGGTTTTAATATTTTTTTCTTAAACAGTTAAATAGATAGGTGAGTAGTAAAATGAAGTAAAAGTTCATTATTTTGTTATAATGTATATGAATGAATTTTTTAGGATTCAACAATCTAGTATAATATATCAATTCCATATTTACTATTAAATCATCACCTCATTACTATTTAATCACATGTATAAACACTATATAATGAAATAATATTTTATTCAAATATTTTATACTAAAACAACCCTTCCCCCTCTTATAAATAACATCCTTGTTCTCCACACTCTTTTTCCCCTTTTCATGTCATATTTTTACCATAATATATCACAAAATATCATTGAAATGTTTAGGGTTTTCTATCCTTTAAAAAATTATCTTCTTAATTCCCAAGTGGCATATCAAAAGGATACCATCTAATGGTAGAGAAAATCTATCTCTACAGATATCTTTTGTGTTTTTACCTCTTATAAATCATCCATATACCCATTAAACATCAACATATAATAATATAACTATCATATTTTCTATTAAAATGATTATGAAATCCTAAATATTTAAGTCCCTCTCTTTAATTATAAATTGAAATCATTTCCTATATCAAAGTTATTTTATTGCATCTATAGATGATGTATTCAATTTTGAGTCACTATATCAATGGGTTGTTTTAAAATGATATTATTGTATAATTATTCTTTTAATAAATATATTAAATAATAATTACTATTACATAATATTAATACTAAAAATATAGAATTCACATAATATTTTTTTCATTAAACAAATACCCATTCAAGATCAGTATAACTATCTATAAGGTTGTTTTTTATAAAATTATCACCACATTTATTAATGTTCTAAATAAACCACATTATTATAAATATAATCTTAATAAATATATTATAACACTATTTATTTTTTTAATTTATAGATAATCATTAAAGTATTTAAATTTTTTGTTCATAATGGTTGGTATTTTGCTTATAAGAATGCACAAATAAAAGATTACACTTTTACTAATTAAATTGTATATTCATGGTAAGAATATTTCATATTCAAAACAATTAAAAAATTTAGAATAGAATAAAATCCATATCATCACACTTCTTGAGTTACTTACACACTCTAGAAGAATATCCATCATTACCGATAAATTTGATTCGATATTAGAACCATGAATCAAACATCCTTTAGATAAAGGATATGAAAATTAATATTCAATAACCTGATTATAAAATAATAAATTATTATTATTATTATTATAAATGAATGATGAATGAAAAAGGTTCTAAATCAAGTATTTGGTTATTTAATTTTCTTATTTTGATGGCCATCTGTGCATATTAATATAATTTTGGACATGATGTAATGGGATTTATTTTTTGTACAATTTTTCTTTATCATATTTGTTTATATATGCTCTATATTTTATTTTATGTTTTATCTTGAAAATATTTAATGTATATCAAATAAAATTCTATAAAATTTTGATGCATTACTTTTTTCCTTTCATGTTGTACATACTCAAAGGTCTTACATTGCACAGTTTGTAAGGGATCCTTCGAGTTGTTTTTCATTATTGATGATATGTTTTTTATTCTCTATCTCTCACACCTCGTATTCCCATATTTATAATAAAATTTATTTATTTTAAATTCTATTACTTTCCATAATTTATTAAAGGATTATCATTTATTTTATATTCCATTCCAACTATTCTATTATGATAAAATAAAATATGTTTATAAGGAAACATTTTACATTTTTCTTATTTTTTCTTCAATATATAAATTATTTATCCACTAAATCCTAGGATATAATAAATTAAAATATCCCTCAAGCCATAAAAAGTAATATTTATGTAATAAATATCAATATTTATGATTACCATATACCGTAAAGAGCATGGGTGGCTATAATGGACAATGTACAGGATCCATATAATGTAAAAGAGTATTGTTGATATATAAAGATTAGTATGAGTAGTGGATTAATTAGGTAATATGGGGAGATTTTTTATTTTGGATGACCTACAAAATTATAATCAATGTATTGTCATTTATTCATTAATATTATTGGGGTTGGATTCTTATTAACAATATTTTCACCTATGTTTGTGATATTCCAATCATGAGAGCCTTTATACATTGATAACATTCATACATTATACCTGATTCATAACTAATAACGAGGATTATGGTTATATTCTAGATCATATCATTGGTTGGAGATCAACTAATATAGTATTTTTCCACATGTATAATTAGAAAAGAAATTTATCGCTTTATTTAATTAGAATAATGAAAATTCATGGACTAGCATATTTGAGTAATTTATCAGGTTCTTAACTATTCAGATTAGGGAAATTAAAGTTATCATCTACAAGATATAAAACATTTTATGTATTCATTAATGAGATCAATCATTTTCTAATAATTAAGAAATTTTGAGATGGCCTCTACATAACTGACATTGTTTCACATGTATTGGTCACTTGATGTGATAGATAAAAAGATTATATATGTAAAAATATGATGTATATGATACATATTATGGTGATAAAATGAATATGGAGACCTGGGTATGTTTGGTGAAGATCATACCAGACCATGTAGTGTCTTGAGAGTCATGTAATTGTTGCTAAAGAATTATCTTTTATTACATAAATGAAATAAAAAATTATAAGTTTATGAATGATTCTAAGGCTTTTGGAGTCCTATAGTAAGGACATTGGATATAAATTAAATTTGGGAAAATATGTTTGTTCCCAAATAATTATAGTTTCAAAAAATCATATCCCAAAGAGTTTTTTTTGGATTTTTACCAGGTTTTGAAATTTTATACATTATGTATTTATTGGATTTTATTGTATGTGGGAGATTAAAAGTTATGAAATAAATATTGGGATAACATAATAGAAGATATAAAATGATATTTAAAGCATGATATACATGATATTTATATCGTGGTTTATAATTATCCTATATCATTAAGAGAATAATATAAGACTATTAGGCTTATATCCTAGATTTAAATAAGTCCTCTGTTATACATATATATATATATATATCATGGGATGAATGTTAATGTATATGAAACTTACACATGCATGATTTCTATGATTATAATTAATTTTTCATGAATCAATAATTCCTTAAAATAATTGACCACATTAATTCAAATATTCATCGAATGAAAGCATTATAATGGTGTGAAATGCTAAGATACCATAACATTGAATCTAAATATACAAAAAATCTTCATAGAATGAATATTACATGTATAAGGTGATGTGATGAATTAAATTTTTCTTGACTCCATGAATAAAAGATAGGTCAAAACCACTTTCTAATTATTTATCATTGTTTTTCTCATATAAAATGTGATACCACTTATTAATTGATTGAGGGTCCTCAATATCTGATCGAGGATCATAGGATGGTGTACCACTTATTGTGATAGGGGAATTTTATTTTATTTTTTGATTTTACACTTCAAATTTAATCCACCCTAAATATAATATGGATCTACAAATAGTGATGGAACACACATGATTTTATATATTTCACTATATAAGTTTAACTATTTGTGATAGATCGGGTAATTTTATGTGTTTTTTAAAATGTAATTATACATTGGATTAGACCTCTAAACCCATCAGTTTTATCTATTTTAAATTTATTTATTTTTAAATATTACAATATTATGTTTTTGTTGTTATAAAGATTGTTTAAAATAATTTTTTCTAATTTTTTTAAAAAATTGTTGTTGAAATGGACTCATTTTTTATTTTCATGAAAAAGTAATGAAAATTTATGTAGGCAAATTTCCTGATTTATATTTTCTTTTGTGATATATTATTAATAGGATTTTAAAAAAATTATTATTATTATTTATGTTCTATGAAGTAAATTTTTCTAATTATTAATTTTTTTAAAAAATTTATATTTCTATCATTTAATGGAAAGGAAATTCTATTTATTTACTTTAATATTTCATCAAAAGAAGAAATTTATTCCCTAAAAATCCTATGATTTAATTTTTTCCTATGAAATATTATTCATCTACAATAATACTATTTTATATTCTCCTAATTTAACTATTTGTTGTATTGTATTCCATTGAATACTACCATTCAAATAATATGTTACATTTTCAAAATAATTATCTGATTTCTTATTCAAGTTCCTTTGTATTTTAATTATGGTTTAAATTAAATAACTATAATATAAATGATCCATCACTTCCTTTTTATTTCTTTATGGTTATCTATGAATAAAAATTACTTTTTCCAATAAATTTCAATTTTAAACACACGTTATTAATTCTTCAGATTGGTGTTATTCACCAAGATTAACATTCATTAAATTGACTATTGATATTATTGATTAACCATAAAACCATAATTTTATATGTTTTAAATACTCTATACTTCGTTATCTTTATTTTAGGGTGTTTACATAGAGATTTTGTTTTCTTATTTATATTCTCATTTTATTTTCACTTGTAATACTTGTTATTTCTTATGATGGATATATGATTATTTTAATATTTTTTGGTACACATATTCATAATGTATTATGATGAAACAATTGGTCTAATGATTATATATCCCTCAATCTATTCTGTAATGCTTCTATCTAATGAGAGACATTTTATGGATCATGTGTAGTGAGATGGAAACACTATCTTATAACGTTTTTGAAATGATTCTTATATATGGCATGCTTTATGCATAGGCCATATTCTTATGATTCTAGAGATTATAATGATCATATATGAAATTTAGTATTATTACATTAGTTATAATTTATTACATGATTTATAATTTTGATATAATACACCTTTTTTATTTCTTTTGATTTCATGTTCAAATTCCATCAACCATGTCACTTCTCACATGATCAGTCCACTCATTTTTTCTTGATATATTGTCTTATATTAAACATCTTACCTATTACGGAGAACTTAAGCTCATTTCATTCTTATATTCCACCATTTAAGAAGGTGATCATATATGATGAATAGAGTGGTACCCATTTTAAAGTGGTATAAAATGAAGGATTTTAATAAATTTCTTATTATTATATATGTTTTTATAATTTTTTACATACCTAGTTCCAAAATTTATAAAATTTTGATCATTGATGATGGTTGCAAAAAATTTAATTTATGAAATTTATGTATGTTTACCACCATGTTCAAATTAATGGTTCTAGGGAATTTTAATTTTGATATAAAAGGTTTATATATATTTTATAAATAAATTTATAAACTACATATATATTAAAATACATTGATAAATAATACATAGATTACATTTAAATTATTTTTTATATTCATAAATGTCAATCAAAAACATTAAAATTAAATATTTTATTAGATACAATATTAAAACCATGTAAAAATTGTTTAGATAATTAAAATAATAAAGGTTAAAATGAAATTTAATATTTGATATTTTGATAAAATAAAATGTTTACCTAATCTATGAATTGCTTATATGAAATATGAAATGATTAAATTTTAATTAAATATAACATATTTAGATAAATGGAATTTATAATGATAATATGAAGGAGTTCTTATAAGATATAATTATACATAATTTAAATTTATTTATTTATATCAAATTGATAATATTTATTTAATTGAAACTTATATAGAATTTTATTATTGATGAAAGATTCTTTAATGTGTATCTCATTTATATGTTTAAATAATATTGATTTATTTTTTTGTTATTTATATATTCATAGATATTTTTTATATTAGGAATTTGGATTTATTATATTGTTTAAATATATTTAAATTTATTTTATAAATTGTCAAACATGAATTTAAGGTGTTATAAGTAACATATGATAATTTATTTAGTTTTCTTCTATATTAAATTTGGATTTTCTATGAGTTATGATCGTGAATACTAAATTATATTATCTTTTATAAATATTTGTGCCAATATATTGATGGATTTTACATCTATATTGAAAATTGATCCATGGGTAGCGAGACTTAGAGTTAGACTGGTTACTAGGTTAACTTCTTTCTATTTGTTAAGAAATATGGTGGTTTGATAGTCAATTCAATATGCTTTCCCAAATTAATATTTTAATTTATCATGATCTGAAGACATTATATAAAAAAAGTTCATGTCACTTATAAATAAATCTTACTTAGATGTGTGTAAATATATTTATGTTTTAATTTCGGTTTGTAAGATAGGCTATGAGTTGTTTAAAGAGTTACACATAAATCTGGTGTCAATATATTGATTTTTTGGAAGGATCATAGATCCAAAATTAAATCCTTGGATGTATTCTAGAATGATATGGGAATAAATGTGATAATTTTATTATATATTATAAACCCATATTTAAAAAATAAGTTATATATTCTTTCATAGGAAAACACTTTTCAAGACCTTAGTAATTCAAACAAACATTTCATGCCGAAGCTAGGTGCCCATAGATTATATTTTTTATAGAATGTGTGATATAGGTGACCATAACAGTTATGTTTTTTACATCCATGATTTTGGGTTACATATAACTAGAATACCCAAATGGATAGGATACCAAAGGAATAAAATGAAGATATATCATTATAATGATTTACCAAAATAATAATTCTCACAACTATAGATGAGTTATATGTGATTTTAGTGAGATGATTTTATATCATATATACTCGTGTATTATATTACAATATTATATTTGATTATATACGATTAAATATAAGTATTTTACAATTATATATAAGAAATAATTTAATAGGGGTCAATATTTTGGTGGGATAACAATTAATTAATTTCATTATAAAATGATTATAAAACAAAATAATCATATGATAAAATATTTTGTGGTAGATAATATGGAATAAGCATGATTAAAATTGAATTTGAGATCATTAAAAGAGAATAAAAATATTAACGGATGAAACTTATTATATAGTTAAAAAAACATAAGAATTATTATTAATCAATAAGGAAAATTATATGCATAAAGGAAATCACATATGTATTTTACAACTAAAAAAGTATTTTTAATAATAAATTCCTATTTTTAAGACAAGATCTTAAAGGATTGGATGGATTTAAATAATATAATTCATGAATATATGGAGGATAAGTTGTAAAAAACCATTAGAACAAGAATATATTCAATATGATTTATTAATTGAAATGTCTATATAAAGAATTGGTAATGAAATAGAAGTATGGGGTTTAAAAGGAATTGGTCAGATTGCTTATGAAAACATAGTCTCCAATCTTATACTATGTATTGGTGGGAATATCTATTAATTATATAGGTTTGTGTCTTCGTAAAGATGTGATCTGGATATGGACATTAGTATATAACATTTTCAAAAAAAGTCTTCATAAATTATAATAAACTATAACATGAATGACATTGATTTTTTTACAAAGTCTCTAAAATATATTGATGATATGTGATAAGGGTATTGAATGTATAAGATTATATTCTTATTTAATAGTTTTATTTTGTAAATGTTCCATAAGAAAAAAAATTATGCGGGAAAGTATAAGATAATGTATTCCAATAGATAGTCAAAGACATTGAAACCTAATGTAGGAGTCATGATGGATTGGAATTTCTTCAATTATTGTAACCCTAATCACTAGAAAATTAATTTCATATATTACATTAAAATGGTAGAATAATCATTTTGGATATTCCATTTTATGTTTTAATTTTATATATAAAAATTATTATATTTCTAAATGTATATTGAACCAACTATACATTGGATAAATAATATTAATGTATATAAGATATTAATATTGATGACATTTTGATGGTTAAAAATTAAAGTATATATTAAAGTGATAGTGAAAGGCGTTTCAATATAAATAGTTTGGGTATGGTGGATTACTCAAAAATATATATTATATCATAATAATGATTCTAAATTTTAGTTTTATTTCCATATTATATGATACGTTTAGCTATTGTAAACATCATTCATGAAAAATAAATGATATGGGTTCTTTATGTTGTGGTCTATAATTGATCTAATAATATAAAATATTCCAAAAAATATATAATGATGAAAATTATTTGTAGCACATATTAAGGTGTTTATCCATGTTATTTGTTAAAATAAGATAGAATGGGTTTCCACCACCTAATAGTGACATATTTTAAATAATATAATATTAATTTTAGGATATGAAATCAAATACATATAATTCCATTTTTGATTTGGTTTTTTTGCATATTATTTATTAAAATTTACCTTTGAATAAAATACATATTATTTTTAAAAATAGAATATTTGTGACTGTTATAATGGTATTTGATAAAATAAAATGTTTATAATGTTATAAATATTTCATGTTTTGAATTATTGAAGAATAAATTTAATGAATTAAAATATTATACTATTCAAATTCAAAGTGCGAGTCACATTATATCCAAAAGTATATTATGATTTATGGATAAAGAATGATAATGTAGAGTTTTTTTTTACCAAAATAATCTCAAATAAAATTTTGAATTAAAAATTTCCACGATGATGATGATGAAATTATATTGAGTCCTAATGAGAAAACATAAGTTATTATAGTATTAACATTTAATATTATGATGTAATGAAGTTAGAATACCTTTTTAAGGCGTTAAGCATGAGGAATATGATTTATACTCTCAAAATTATAACAAAAATATTTATTTATATATGTCCGTCATTAAAGGAGTTTATAGGGTTTCTTTCTAAAATATCCACATATATATATGGAAATAAATACATAGATATGTCATAATTTTAATAATATCATATAAGTATAACAAACATATCAGTTATCAATATATCTATCATATATGATTTGATTCTATGATCACATTTGTATGTATTTGTTATTCATATTGATAGTGTTTAATAATATAAAATTTATCATTTTTTATACAAGTTACTGTTATTTTTTTTCATTTTTCAAGTTTTACAAATATAATAATGTATTTAATGTTTTTAATGTTTTCATCGGGGGTGTTATTTTATCCTATCCCACTCCAACCTTTTAAAGGGGGAGTCCTATCAATCACCTGGGGAGTTGATAATGAATCCCTTTTTTAGATGAGAGTATGGGAGGTTCAATCATCTTAATGAAATATTTCATATTATAAAACATTATTCATTTGTCAAAATGATTAATTAAGATAATTAGTTTCATAGAAAATTATATAAATGGGATGTTCTACATTATTATCCATTTGATAAATTATGTTGTGATTTTAATTTATATAGTCAACAACACTTTAAATTATTTTTACCTAGGTAGGTAAAAGATGTTTTGGTTTTAGGGTTGGGACCATTAGAAGGGATTCATACATATCCTTATAAATTAATGAAACCCATTGTAGTTTTATATCCTCTCTTGAAAAACTAATATATTTTATAGTCAATTGTATAGAAATACATTGTTACCTTCTATGGACTTGAATAAATTTCTAATGGGTTGGAATTAATTGTCATTTTTCAAGGAAAAAAGTTTTTTCATTTTATCATTATGTATGAAGGACCACTTCCAATTTGTTTAATATAATACATAATATACTTCTTGGTGAATGGTTTTGAGAAAAGTTTTGTTGTCTGAATTATGTATAGGAAGAACATTCTATATTGGTCTTACAGAAGGATAAAATCCCATTTTAATTCATCTCTTTTTTTGGTAACATAGTGGTCAGGAAGGATGACTAGATGAATGAGTAGTGTTAATACACGAAGGAATGTTTTTGCTTACAGAAAATAGGTGTCCAATTGTAATTCCAGATCATTAATTGTATATAAAGGTTAACAGGATTCTTAAGAGATATGAATAAAGATTTAGAGAAGTCAGGATCAGTGCCTTGTTCAAGGTAAGTATCAAATTTTTTACAAGAGAATAGATCATCATTATCAATTAATTACATGATTAATTGTGCAATAAAGTTCCTACCGATTCGGTAGGTTAACCCATTGGAGAACTCTCAGAAGATTTAAATCTTATATTATCTAAGGAATAAAAGATCAAGAAGACTATCTGATTTTTTACCAAAATATAGTCATGCATTATTAGTTTATATGCTTGAATCATTTGAAAAGTATTCTTTTAATAAGTTTTACATAAAAAATTAAATTTTAATATTGTCTCTAGGTCAACATAATGAAAGTGATAATTCTATTCTATATGGGTGACGTATTTGAAAGAGAACATCCGATGATATTGTGAAGGGTATTTTTAGTTTCAAATTAAGGATACTTGGGTACGATGGTAAATAACACAATAAAGGGTCTTTTATAAGTAAGGTTATCATTGGTTAAATATTATGTGAATATAGAATATTAAAAATTGAGAAATATATTCTTAATGAGGATCAAATATCATATAATTTTTTTCATTATTCGAATGGAATGGATTTTAAAGGTTATTATAGGCTACATAATGTAGAGGACATCAGGTTTACATGGTGGGATTATAGAATCATTTTGTATAGATATTATAAAGAAACAGTGTACCTATAATGTTGTAACATCGAGAGGGAATAGGTATCATAATTTAACAAGGGGATGTGTCCCCCTTTTGGAATTATCATTTCATTTTACCCCTATGATAACATCTTTAAAAAGTATCTCACCGAAGTATTTTCATAAATGATGATATATCAATATTTTGGTTCCATAAAATGTCTAAGTGTTTAAAAATGTATTTTGGTAAGAATATTAATTGGAAAGTATCATTGATTGATAAATTTTCATCTTAGGTAATTATAAATGGATTATGAAATCATAATTTTCTATTCTATTCTTATAATAGTGGTGGGGGTAGATAGGTTCCGTGGTACCACAAAAAACATCTCATTCTATAACCGTATAAAATAAAATATGCCTTAATTTTGAGCATATTATCCATAATCAATAGGCTATGAATTGCATAAGATCTATGTGACCATAAATGAGATCCCATTTTCTACAATGAAATTACTAGGGCACCACTTAATTGGTAAAAAACTACTTACATTTTATATGGTTGTGAGACTCCCCCATTATTTGACCAGAAGTGGATTATTGTGAATGTTCTTCACAACCCCATAATTTTGATGTAGACACCAATATAAATCTGTACCAAAGAGTGTATTTTTAATAAGCTTACTTTCCATTATCTTCTCATCCTTGAGAATATATTTCCAATCACATTTCTTTATAAAAAATAATCCCCTCCCGTAGAATTGTTTTTTAAGACATTATATAGTTAGGAAAAACTTATGCCTTTATTTAATTTTAGTATTTTCCAAATAAGGGGTGATTTAAATTTCACTACTAAAACTACATATAGGGTGATGGGGGGAACCACTTAGTAAATTATTACACTGATTTCCATATTTCTTAATAATGTGTATTATTTTGGATGTCATTCCTCAGATAAATTTTACACGGTTCCTTTCATAAAATGGTAGCCACCTAAGAATCATGTGAGCCATGATCCACCAAGAATTTATTCAATAATTAATATCTCACAATATTTAACCTATATAGACTATCCTACACCTACTTTTGATGAAAGAATTTACACATTTTTTTATTGAAATACCCAATTAAATTAATATGGTATTTTTTACCCAAAATTTTAAATAATTATTCTCTTGTATAAATATCTAGGTGGAATGTAATGGATAACATTATTCGAAATGGATAGTATTATCTTACACCCATGAAGGATAAAATTTTCTCCAAACTGATGGTAGTAGGAATTAGATGTTTCCCATCAGTGGAAGGAGTGCCTCTTTAATCATTTGGGTTGTTGAGTTAAATTACAATTTACTTTAAATATTATAATCTTTCTACATAGTGGTTCTCCTTAGACTCTATCATCCCATGATAAAATTTTTAATTAACTATACACAACATTAAGTTTGTTGTTGATGGGGTGGGATAAGTAAATTGGTATATAGAGATAACCTTGGATTAGGATCCTTGATTATTTGAACCATAGTCCCACAGATACAAATCCATTTTTCATAAATTTATTATAAATTAACGAAAATGGTGAAATTCAATCATGGTTCCCTAAACTGGGTGTTTATTTGGAATTGAATGGGTGTTTTCCTACTGGGTCCACCAAATTTGAATGAAGTATGAGATAAATTTTATGAATTTTAGTTTATATGAGATGGTATATATTTTTTTACCCATTATCACATCCCAATAATAATATCAACTTTGATCCATTCAAGTAGTGGAGCCCCAATACCAACAAATATTATATAATCCAATGGGTGGATGGAATTATTTTATTTTATGTGTATATGATTTGAAGATATCTACACATGGTAGATATATATAATGAATTTATTCACTACACATATTTGTGTTTTTATATTTAGAGGAATACTCTATGAGAAATGATGTTGTTACAGATGGGGGGATATATGGTAAAAAATGACCTCTTCACATATTCTATCATCCATTTTTCTACCTTACCTAATAATTTCACCATATCGAATTGGGATGAACTAATGTTAAGGAGGCCAAAGAGTTTCCCAATATACATGCCTCATGCTTCCCTATGAACATAATGGATAAAAATAGGATATGTTGGGTAAAAAAGTGGGTCTACGTGTTCATCCCTAGATGGGGTCTATGAGTATCAAAGTTATATTTGATTTAAATCTTCTTCTGAATCCACACGCTTATAGTTCAAGATTCATAAAAAATGGTTTGAAATAAAACATTAATCATTGATGGATAACTATAATGTGGGAAAAAATATTCATGGTTGTACCATTATTGGAAAAGTAGTATTATAAAATTAGAAACATTAGTAATGAGAATTATTCTATCAATATTTCTTCGCTCCATTTGAATATTATGTAGCTACATCATTGTTTTCTAGGGAGATATTAATTCTTCACCACAAAATCCATCCCATCTGTGTATTTGAGGGAATATTTATAATATATTTCTAGGGTTTGACTAGTATTTCTAGGAAAACATGTTGTTTCCTCCATACAATAATGTTATAAAAAGTTCATGTCTATTCAATAATTGCTCCAATTTTACCACCCATTTTCAAAAAATTTAGAACATATTATGAAAAATATTTTATCAGAAAGGAATATTATTAGTTAGTGTTTTTGTAGTGACCATTTATGAATCCTACACAACTTGTCTATTTGTTCTCAAAATTCACTACATATGTAGAATATTTACATCTCAATACCGAAACATTTAGTCAATTTAGTATCTTATAGTAAAATGGAAAATATATTTAGTGCTCATCTAAGAGAACAAAACATTTATATCACAGTCTCAACAAATGTTTTTTTTCATCGAGTGGTTTTTTTTACTTTACTAAAACATGGATTAGATCTAACCCTCATTATATGTGGAAGAATATTATAGTCCATGTTAAATAAATACCACTTTTTAAATGGTAATAGAAACTAGACCATATAATAGGGATGAAAACAAAAAGGAGTCATACTCTAAGAAAAACTAATATTAGTAGATAGGACAGGAAGAAGTTGATGCTCTTAGAAACATCTTCAAATACTAGAAAACTAAATCCCCAACCAACTGTCTATATTAATTTTAAATTCCTATATGAATTATTTGAGTGAGAGACTTGGGGTATTTTAGTTTCTATATCTAATTCCAGTATTCCCTATGGAAGGATTAATTTTTTTTTACTATTGTTGATCAAATTACCACACCACATAGTGTTTCATTTGAGAATAATCCTGATAAAGTTAAAAATTATGTAAAATAATTTTAGTTTTATAGTTTATGTTGTTGATTTTAAATTAATTTTTACACATTGAGTACTAAATATGTTGTGTATTGAATTATAAAGTGATGATTATGACAATGTAAATGATGCTAATGAATCCATATAAGAAATGGATATAACCAACAAAGTGAATATTAATTAAAAAAATTATTGTGAGGATTTAATATCATTTTTCTTCATACTTTACATGTTATCAAAAATAATTTCATTGATATCATAGATTTATAATTTTTAGTAATATGATAAATCTTATTTACCCATATGGTATATATAAGGTTAACTTTGATAGACACTGACATAGATAACTGTTAACTATGGTTCTAGGTTTGATGAGAATGCTTTATAACATTTTTATTGTAAATTAGTTTCATGAACCATAACCTATTGGATGATTTTTTCCGTACCACCGTCAATGTATCTATAGAAAAAAAAATTCTCTAGTCATTCTAAATTTCTGTGGGGAAATAAGTGTAAGAACCCCACCTCAACTGATGGTTCTATGGTGAAAATTTGGTGTGTATATCTATATTTTTTTTGTTTTATGTCTCTACAAGGTAACATTCTAATTATTTTTTTTTAAAAAATATATCATGGTAATCCATTTAGATTTAAATACACCAAAAATATATCAGAAATAAAATCCCACCCATGCAGAGGTGGTATCAATTGTGGCCATGTCTATTTATTTCTATGATTTTTATGACTAAAACTATTTTTAAATAAAACAGCCAATACCATTAACCAATTTGGCAATGTTTACGATCTCATGTTAGATATATGATTATTTTTATAAAATATAGAACTATCTTTTAAAAATATCTTTGGTATAAGGTATATTACTTCAACATCTCTTGTGGATGACATTTGCATCCTTTAGTAATCATTCTCATCAATTCCCACATTCATTCACATTATTATCCATATTATACATCAACTATATCACATAAAAGTAAAGAATAATAATAGGGTATGTTGGTCCACTAGAGTGCTCTATGGTTTTAGGGGTATATATGTCTCTTAAGAACATTCACATGTGTCACTTCAAGGATAATTTACATCTAAACTAGTTGAAAAACATGTTTATTTGACATAAGCTAACATTCCAATAAGTGATGTTAAGTATTTTTAATTATATAATTTAATATCAATATTTACATATTGAGTTATACTTTTGAAATCATTTTCAATAGCCATGTCACAAATAATGGAATTTTCGTCACACAACACTCTATAATCATAGAAAATAACTGTATTGAGTGGAATTCTAATGTTTCTAACGATTTAAAAACACTCACTCAACATAGTAAATAAAATTTGAAACAGAAAATAAAAAAAACCATAAATAAAAATTAGAACCATGTAATTATAAAATGAATAAAATATACCTTTAACTAAATAACGTTTATGTAATTTTTTTAATTAGTAATTAATTAATACTACAAAGAATAATGAATAGACTCTTGCCATCATGTACTGTCCTTGATATGATCTAAATAACCCAATATTTAGGCAATATCTTCCCATATTTCACAAATATTATAGTATCATAGAATGAAAATTATGCCGGAGGAGAGACAAATTAGATAATCAAATAAGAAATATTAAAATATTATCACACACCACTACCCAATGCCTTCACATTTTATACTTCCCTTAGAATATCTCCCTATGTGTTCATACATTTACTCATAAAATTTGAAACATTATAGTAAATTACATATGTTACGAAATATTTATATCCCTCATCGAAAATAATTATTCCAAAACATTTCAACTTATAAAACATATATTGATTATTGTTCATCATTGTAAGACTCTAAAATGTCAACAATTAACTTTTTGGATACCAATCAAATCCATTGGGTGATATATAAATTGTATAAAATTATTTTTTATTAACCTTGAAAAATAATATCAAATGATAATCATATGGAAGTGGAATGAAATATCTTATTAATTATTTACGATATACCCAAAAATGGAATAAGACATCCCTATTTGGAAATAGGGTACCCTTGATAAAATTTATGTTGTACTTTCTGATTACCATATCATGTATATAGTGAGTTATTCATGATCTATTATTACCATAATATTGATTATAATTTATTTTAATCCATTTACATGCTGATATCCTTATATTATATTATCAATTTATAGCCATTTTTCAGCTATAATGGAAACATTGCGATACTATCTTTGAATTATTAAACATATATACAATGGTTTAAATACATCATACCGATAAGAAATGGATTATTTCTGACTATTAGGTTATAAGGTATCCTATGAATTAATATATCTTATAATGATGTTTTTATATGTTTATATAGAGTATAAGTATCGTTAGGACTGAAATAATGATAGGTTCGTTACTTGTTTTAGGTTTCATTAGTTGTTCCTATCTGCGTGCACATGTATTGGTATCTTGAAAATAAATCATTATCATTGTGTGTCATTTTATTACATACCTTATTATAATAAAAAAACCCCATGTAATTAAAATCATTGTAATGTATATTTCTCTGGCTTCATCATTAATAGTATGAAATTAATTGAATATTCAAGATAAGATTTTTCACTTCATAAAACAGGAGATATCTTTGGCCCAATTGATGAGGATGGTAGTACGTTTACTAATTCCATTTACATGGTACAATATGGTAGGTGTATCTTCTATAGTAAATAACAAATAAATCAATAATGGCTAATGAAACAATGTTTTTATCCCATATTTTTATATATTATGAGAGAAATAGATTATAATATGCACAGCGTGTCAAAAGGAGGTTTTCATTGCTTTGATTTAACCTTATCACTTTAGGGTCCTTATATTATTCCCGAATACTTATCTTGATTTGTGGTTATAAGTCACACTTTTATAGACAAGGGATTATAGTTTCACTCCCAAAGCCTATTTATAAGGTTCTTTAATTCTAATGAATTGAAGTTTTTAACGATGAGGGCCCCATGGTGGGTGTTTAGTGATGTATAAGGTTAGAAAATTATATGAATTAAATAAATTAAATATTTCCCATGTTTAGAATAATATGTGTTTAATATAATTACTCACTATTTTTCTTTTTATTCATTAAATAAAAAGTAAGATATTCAATAAATTTATATTAATTTATTCAAGGTTAGTTTAATGTTTTTTGAAATGATTATAAGAGTTCAAGACTAATATTTTATCAAGTTACATATTATTAATGTTTCAAGTAACTAATAAATTTATTATAAAATATATGGAATGTTTTTAGTTTTTTTGGTCAGGTTTTATAGATTATTTATTTAGATAAACTTTAAAAGGGAAAAGGTGTAATTTTTGTGAATTACTGACCAATATAAGATCTTATTCTCGAATTGAGGAAATTGTTCTCCTGAAATAGGGTGGATGTCAAAATTGATTTCAATTAACAATGATATCATCTAGAAAACGATAAATGAAAAACTAGTAGGGTATTTGATCATGTTTTTATGATCTAGAGGGTTATGTCTATGGTTTATTTGAGCAACAATTTTCAAAAACATGGTGAAAAATCCTACATTTTGGCCTCCTCTAGTTTTAATACTCACAAATCATGTTTTTTAGGGTTGATCAAGTTTAATTATGTTTATTTATTTATAAATATTATTACATATAAGCTTAATATATTCTATTAATGTTTTACTACATAAGACAGGTTAGAAAACATTGGCTATGAATAAGTCACCATTGAGGATTAGTCATCGTTGAGGCTGAGTTACTATTAGTGTGCATTCACTATTGGGCATACAAATGATATGTATCACAAAAAACTGTCTCACCATCATAACGGATAATGAGATTTCATAAATTAAAATACAACAATATGAGTCACCAATGCCTGACCCACCGATAGCTATGTCACCATCGCACCGAGCTACTGATATCTATTAAGAATTTTCGATAAGTTTGAGCTACCGATAGTCGACCTACCGTCAAGATGAAATATCATCAGAATGAACTACCAATAGTCATGTCACTATCAATTAGATCTATAAAATTAATAACTTACTGGTGGAATGAGTCACCATCAAGTTGACCTACCAATATAATGTTTAACTGATGGCATGAGTCACTGCCAAGCAGACCTACGGACAACACGACCTACCATCAGAGAGACCTACCATTCTTGAGTCACAGATAGTCAACTATCTATTCCTAGTCGCATAATACATTAGTTCTGAGACACCAATTCTAAAACACCATTACCTGACCAACCAATTTTGAGACATCTTTTCTCCTTACTTTTCAATTTAAATTTAAAAAAAATTCTGACGGTCATATTAATGAAACACAATACCATTGATTATTTAAATCACTTTGTAAATATTTTGCAGAAAAAATATAATGGATGTTACATGATATTTCAAGGTATAAGGTACATGCCCATTATCACATACAATGTGTAAATCTATGACCAGATTTAAATAAAAGTGAGGTCAAAGAAATATATATAGATTCTAATGTTCTTGGGAAAAAATCAAGAACTACAAGCTTTTAATCCACAAAGAAAAGATGCTGAGAAATCAAACTGAAGAACTTCTTGTAGAAACATACTATGAAGGATATATCATCTTCCAAATCATAAACCTCACTACATATAGAAAATAAAGATCTCATGACACACTGTTTTGATGTCGATTTCCATAAATCGACTAAAGATACATCTAAACACATCTTTCAAGAGTCTCAAGCTGCATATATTATCACACATAGCATTCTAACTATATTCTACTTAAATTATGCTCTATTTTTAGTTGTTTTACATTTTGAGTAGTGTGTGTGTCTCTATAAAATAAACACACACCAAATACTTTTCAAAACTAGATGATACATATATATCTTTACAAACCATATATTTAATGATACACTACCCATGAATAATATTGGAAGAGTTCCATACTTAGAACGTTGTAATTTACACTCCCACAAATATTTTGGAAGTGGTCTGTTGACTGGGATAGTTTTTTATGTTGTTGTTTACCCAGATCTAGGTTATAGATCATTGTTTATTTTTTTAAACAACTTATTTTAATGTGATCAATATGTGTGGAGGTCTATGTCTCAGATTGATATTGATACGATTGTTTTTGAATAAGCTATGCTATTTCTAGTGTTGTATTCTTTTTAAATTATCATTAAAACCAGAAAACATTTCTTCATACTGATAATCAATCATAGAAAGTGCTTTATTATAATTATATTTTTACAGAATGATTTAAAAAGTAAAAAAGAATAATCCTAATTACATTAAATAACAACTAATTGATCTTTGAGAGATATTTCAAACAATTGAATCTTTTATAAATACACTACTTTAGTTTATTGGTCTGATTTGTATTTCAAATTGGGGAACTTTTAAATTAATGTTTTAGACATAAATTTTTATTGTAACTCAATTCACCCCCCCTCTTGAGTGTTCCACTCTAACCAACATTACATCATCAAAATAAAATATAAAAAAAAATCAATTTCTGTTTCATGCTTAATTAAATCCTCAAAAGATACTCATGTTGAAACAAGCTACTTAGTCACCCTAAAAATTTTGTTAAGTCAGTCCAAGAATAAATTTTTTGAATTCCCATATTTCACACTTCTTCTTACATCTCATTACAAATAAATTCTATCATAGTGATGTTATGTTAAATCAAGTAGATTAATAAATTAATTTTTCATATATTTTAGTTTATTTAATTCTGAATATTTCCAAACAAGTGGATGCCATTTGATATGAGGTTATATAGTCAACTAATGTCTATCCAATGATCAAGGAAACTATTTTTGGGATAATGTTTAATTAAAATAATCATATGTATATATAAAATATTATGATGGATAATAACCCACTATTATTACTCTTCCATGGGTATGTTAAGTTAATATACTTTTAGGAATTATTTTTTTATAGTATATCTTATAGCCTTCAGAAATTGAATAAAAATCATGTTCTTAGTCCCAATGTTGATTTATGTATGGGGTAGCCGTGTACACCTTCCAAAATGGAGGTTGTATTAATTTTTTTACATTCTATTTTATTAGATAAGTGAAATTTATTACACCACCGTCACCTCAGACACCCCATAGGGCAAGTCATACATGTGACTTGGCCAGCCACATAGGTCACCCAAAACCATACTGGATAGGGTTTCCTATTTGACCCACCCTGTATATTTTGGGCCCAATTCATGCCTAAGACCCCACTATAGGGGATTAGAAATATACATGGGAACCTAAAACAATACATAAAAACTATTAATATTATTTTCAAAATATTAAACATTTTTTAAAATTGGTTTTGGGATCATGAACTGAGATTTCCATGGAATAACATTAATTTCACATAATTTAATTAATTATTTATTCCCAAAAATATAATTAATGAAAAAATCAAAATAATTAGGATTTTTTATTTTATGTTTAATAATTATGAGCAAGATAGAAAAATTAATGTTTTGTTTTTTTTGTTATTTATTTTTCATAATGTGAGTGTTTATAATAATTAATTTATATAATATGGTCTATGTATCATCCCTCGATATCATTACATATATAAGGGTCTACATTTCTATGAGTGATTTTAATATTTCTCTCTATACATTCTCAATATCACCTCACATGCATTTGAGAATTCATGTATAATAATGAAGATGAAATAAGACTTATATCATGATGAGACATGACATAATACGGGTTGGGAGATAAATTCATTGGATTGGGTGGAAATTTTTATTCATATTTTTCATGAATTGCATTTTACCAATAGGTTAGAGGTTGATAAATTACCACTTGATGGATCAATCATTAGAAAATATTTAACGATAACATCACTTTTTTGTATTTATATGTTTTTAATAATATTGTTAATATGTTATGTTGACAAAGTTACATAGAATAAAAAACAATAATGGATAGAAAATATTATATTAATATGTATTGAATATATTAATTTTAAAGAATGTTACATTTTGTGTGCTATCAAATATCACATGCTTATTGAGTCTAAGATATATTTTATTCCTAGAGAATATCAAAATCCCTCAAAGAAAATATTCAGTCAAATGCCTTCCGTCACTTATGTCTACATGAATCAATACATTCAGGGTTTTCTTATGAAATACTAAATGGTTCCTCTAAATATTTGTGAGTTTTCATGATTGGAGGGGTTTTAATTAAATAAAATTATCATCAAATATGTATCCCTATATATCTTGGTGAAAATGTTTAGGAAATATGATGATTATTTGAAGTACTTAATTCAATAAAATGGGACTTCGGTCAACAAATCAAGGAAACGTGAGTTAAAATAGTTTTCCATCCAAAATCTAACCTTAAAACTATAAGATTTCTTTATATATAATTCTTGGAAAATGAGGATATGTTTTGAGGTTAATTTACACTTGAAAAGAAAAGAGACTGTGTAATTGGAATCTCATAGATAAAGGATACTTGAAATTTTTAAAATATATGGAGACATTGAGTTCTTAATAAATATATAATATATAATTTTTGGTAACCATGATAAATATAGAAATATAATTATATTTTATTTTTTATAAAATGTAGTGTGATTCCATAATAACATTGTGATCAATACTGTATAATGAACACATCCTAAAAGGAACTTATTTTGAAGTGTGGTGTATATTCCAGCAAAAATTATTATTATTTAAAATTAATTTTGTTAGGTTATGTCCCTAATACATTTTAGTCAACCTTTGGATGAAATATATGGTGAGATGAACGATTACAAGAGACTCATTAATAACACATTAGATGTTTACACTATAATTGAATCATCAATTTCTAGTGAATTACAAAAGAAACATTTGGAAATATATGGATTTACAATGTTGATTCACAATCAAGATGTTTATGTGGATAAATGAAAACCTTAAATGAATGATGATATTATTACACATTTCATGGGTAAATTAAATAATGAGTTTTGATCTTATAGTATATCCCACTCTTCCATCCTTATCTATTAGGTACACTATTTTTTTAGAATTACAAAATAAATATTATGAAGAAACATCTTCTATATGTTTTGGGTAAGGGTAATCTTGTTCATAAGAACATAAAGAAAGTAAAATATTTATTTAATATGATGAAAAAATTAAATTAAATGGTTCAAATGACATGGTTATTAATATTTCAACAAATATTTAATGATTTTCTAAGAGACCCAAGGTAAATAGGGATCACAAAAATCATGACACTATTTTCTTCTCAAGTGAAGAAAATTTTCATTAAAAGAGAAAAAACAATTAATTGAAGTGGAATGAATTTGATGATTCAGATTTACTTATATATGAATATATATTTTACTAATTTCACGTGATATTTTTGTTTACTTGTTACGTATTTTAACACATTTTTATCCAAATAAAATAATAAACTATTTTTAGAAACATAAAAATCTGGAATGCAAATTGTCTATGTAGTTTAAGGAAGTGTGATTCTTAAGCATGTAATGTGAAGTAAAATAATTCTATTTTTCCAAGTTGATTGATTATAGGTAAACTATTATTTGGTGTTGTGTATCACAAAACCATTATCTCATTTTTCTATTGGAAACAGTGTAAAGTTATATATTTTAGGAATGAATTTTGTTTATGTTGTTTTATATTGAACAAGTGGTTTGGTAAAACCTGAATAAGGTACAATAAAAAATGAATTGAAAATAAAATAGTCATTAATACAATGTTTTGATAAGTTATTTTTTATTTTTAATAAAATAAAAATTCATTATCAACAATATTCTTAGTGCAAATATTAGACACCCTATAGATGCAAATATTAATTTTTATCCACATAATTACCTCCAATGTTTTATATAAATAATCTTTATAAAATTATTGTGTTTTCTAATCCTTTAGATTTAGTTTTGAATGAGGTTTCAAAATATTATAAGGAAAATTTATAGGTATGTTTATATAAATCAGGTTATTCCATTAAGAAATTTAATGAATAAAAAATGGAATTAAGAAACTTTTATTATTAGGATCTATGAGTTGTTTCATGTTTGTGATCCAATGAATATATTAATAATAAATGAATTGATTTAGAAAATATAGATCAAATTTATTCCTAAAATCAAATTTTCTTAAACATGTCAATGTCATGATGTTAGTAAAAGGACGATAGATGATGATTCATACAAGCATTAATTGATCATTAATATTTAGAGTATATTTATTCCCAAACTAAAATTTCTTATACACATTATATCTAGGATTTAAGTATAAGGGGGCTCAATGATGATAGTTATAATTCATTAAAAATAAACCATTATCCTTTTGAGACATGGTTCATAAATAATATAATTAACCAATAAGGATATTATAAATATAAAGGTGAATGGATATCATATGGGTTATCATATGAGAAAAATAAATTATTCCCCAAAAAATGTTTTATATTAAAATATTTTTTATTTCTGTTATATTAATCCAAATTGTATTAAGGAAAAACCAAATGTTCATTTTAGGTAATTATCCTTAAATTTATATTGGATGTTAAATAAATGCATATGAAAAAAAATTAGTAATGTGATTGACTATATTTCAATAATAGGGTGCATATCTCTATTTAATACACAAGGAGAAATATTGACCTGGATAAAACCAAGGATAGAAATTTATAAATAGTGTGTATATGAATTTGTTTCATATGAGCTCTTGGGTGAGGATTTTTTATAGAGACACATACTATGTTGGATGATTATAATCTACAAGATGGATTTATATTCACTTTTGTGGGAGATATTTTATTCATTAAAATTAATTAATCCTTCATGGAATAAAATTATGGTAATATTATATGATTTGAAAGTTCATATGAATTCAAAAATTGATTAAATATACCAAAATTAAGTTTATATCTTAATATTTTTTGTGGGTATTGAACAAAAATTATACAAGGGTGGTATACTTGTGGTACTAAAAATTCATCATATGTAATACCTATTCATCATCCTTAAATCAACTAGAATTATATTGTTCATATAAAATTTATATTATTTTTATTTTTGGAATAGGATTTCATGAATATCTTCATTGAAAAAAACCATACCGAATATATCTATGCTATATCACCAGAATGTATTAGAGACATTACAGAATGATAATAATTAATTCAAGTTATAGAAACCAATTTAGGGATTAATAAGAGAATCGTGATCATATAATATTAATTTGGATTGATAAATTACATTATTTCTATAATATTTTAAAATTATATCTATATATTTCTAAGTAAATTATTTTCAAACAAGACTACACCCTTGTTGAAGAGGCTCCTTCTTGGTATAAAAAATAACTAGGATCAAATCCAGGGGTAAATTTTCAAGAAACTATAGTAGTACTATAAGAGTTTCTATAGATAGTACTATGCAGTACAATATCATTCATCGTTCTTCATCTGTTTTGGGACTTCATGTTACTAGTTTGGAAGATTGAGTCTTAGGGCCTTTGGAACACTATGATCGTAAACCCTTTAGGACTTCAAGAAATAGGGCTTTCACCCCACCAATTTCCTTCAAGCCACTAGATCTCAGGTCCATAATGGACTAAGAATATGTCTAAGAACACTACATAAGACCATTCCCAAAAAGAGAATTCAGAGAAAGTAGCATCAAAATGAGTATAGCTAAATAGATTGTATGCATTTAAGAGTATAGAAAGTGACATCAGTATGAGGAACCATGATGATCTATACATGAAAAATAATATTCGATCATCTATTAGAGGTAGGGATATTGGTTCCTTAAAATATTAAATTTTATGGGAGGGGGGATTCCAATATATAGTTTGGTATTGGCACGTTGATGGTCATGTAACAGGTCATGTGCCTTTGGTCCTTTAGTTTAGGTTTGGGCCTTGTTAATCTGTGAATATGGGTAATCTATGTGTTCCCAATCAACCCTTAAAAGAGGTATTATTTAAAATAAATGGAAAACTGAAGATTTTGACTCCTTATAGGAGTTCATAAGAGATAATAAGAATCTCTCCAATGATTGACATAAATTAGAATCCAATTTTTATGGAACAAGAACTACTAAGGTAAATATAAATGTTTGTTCAACTAAGTCATTATATATACGCTAACAAGGTTTTAAAATATAGAATTTGGTAAAATTTACAATATAATTATTTCCGATATCACACGACATAAATATATCAAAGAGACAAATATGATATATTGGAGGAGATTAAAATGGTTATTAGAAATCCATACACATTTTGGTGGATCTATCATAGATTTCATGTCATATACTAAATATGATATTTTCAATGAATAAATTATGGTCCGAAAATAATAGGTAAATCCAATATAACTATATATCATTTTTTCCGGGTTATCTAATTTTACTTAAGAATTTACAAAGTATATTTTTCTGGTACGGAGAGATAAAGTAAAACTAGTTACAAGGCGGAAAACTCGTTTTCCTATGTATTATTTGGATATAATGTCATAGTGATGTTAATTCAACGAGGTAGAGTCAATCCTTAAATAATATGGGTTCCATATCTACAAAAATTTAGTATTTTTTTGATTCTGATTATTATGTAGAAACATTATAAAACTGAAAACAATTTTTTCATGTTCTTATATTCGTTAAAAATGTACTATCTAGGATGTCTAGATTATAATAGATGAAAAAACGGATATACTATGGGTTTTAAAATCATAATTTTTTCTATTCAAGGATGTAAATTCATAAATAGTAGAGTGGATATATTGGAAAACATTTCAAACCCTATGAAGAAATCTAATTTATAGTAGAATCATTATCTTATCATGGCTAAGATCGAAAGTTGATCATTAGAACATTTTCTCCCATGAACATGAGAGTGTAGTGAAAGTGGGTTCCCATGAACCATCTTGAGTTAAACATTTTGATTACAAAAACATATATAATGTGAGTTGTTCATGTTGTATTAAAATAATAATATTGTTGACAATTTTTTACACTATGTACAAGGTAGTGAACTTATATGCCTAAATGTCCCGAAGGCCTTCTTTTTTATTTTATTATAGATAATCCCCCTTTTATGGGTTAATGGGGAACCCATATATGACCCGTAGGCCCAAGGCACAAGGCCCGACATGACCCGTAATACATGACCCGAAGGCCCAGAGGAATATCATGCCCAATACATGACCCGTAGGCCCAACCCACTAGAACTTCCCTCCCCAGCTTCTGCTACATTGATGGCCTTTTAGCTCCCCACCTGCATTGCAGATCAATAAGCATTGCCCCATACAAAGCTGCATGGTTCCTGGTCCCAATGGCGGTTTCCAAACCCTCTCATTCTTTTAATCTGGTTAGCTCTGCTTTTGGTGACAGCTACTGGTGCTCTGATCATCATCTGGGGCCTTCTATGTGTGAACTGGGCTACTTCATGGTCTTCAATGGCCCCAAGGCCCTCTGGCCCGAAGGCCTTTGATGGCCCAAAGGCCCTGAGACCCGACGGCCCAAACTGGTGGCCCCAAGGCCCAAATTAGGTGAATAGTCCGGCTGCTATAGAACCGAACAGCGCCTACTAAAGTACCTGCTACAGTACTACTACTGTACCCCCAGAAATTCACCTCCACCCGGTTTGTAACCTGGGTCTCATGGATTCCAAGCAATAGCCATTACCAATTGGATACGAGACCGTTCGCGTAGTGGCCTTATATTATTTATCATATCAATAGCCTCTTAGAGTTATTTGGTATAATGCACTTAAATATATATAATATGGTCAAGATACATTATCTAGATGAGAAATAGATGATTTTGAACTATCATTTATTGTGGGTTAAAAATCATTGATACATCTTCTCATTATGTTCATGATTATTGATCATGAGTATATGATATTATAAGGACTACACTGAAAAAAACACCACATATTTCAAGTTTCATTGGTTATCCCATTCTATGTGAACATGTGTTGGTCTCTTGACTATATATCATTATCATTCTATGTCATTTGATCATGTACATTGATGTAAGATGAAAACCATGAGATTTATGTCAAGGTGATGTATCTTGATACAAGTGCATCATTGGTTGATTGATATTGATTGAATGATCAAGATATGATTTATTTTTTCGAAAAGGAAGATATATATCATGTATAGTTTACTAGGATGGTAGTACATTTACTGAATCCATGGCTATGTTAGAATATTGAAATTTTAACGAGTATGGTCAAGAATGAAGAAGGAAAGGATGATGATATAATTTGACCTTCCTTCTTTATGATATATCATGATACAAAGAAAATATATTTCACATAGAATGTGCATTGGAGTTTTTTATTAACAAAATAAAATATTTTAAATTTAGAAGTTTGGATGGGTTTCTAGATATTACTCTTAATCATTGGGTATGACTCATTGTTATCAAGATAATGTCTTATAGGGTTACATAAAAACGTGTATTTATTATCTTACATAATTTTAATGAATTTATGTTCTGAAGAAGAGGTCCCCACAATGGGGGTTAGGTAATATATGAGTTTGATCGATAATATGAGATAAATAAATACAATATTATTTGACATAAAAATAATAATTGTTGGATTTATTTACTCAATTTATATTATTTTTATTCAATGAATACAAAGAAAAATATTTAAAAAATGTATATTTATTTAGTCATGGTAAACTTAATAATTAAGGGAGACATAACTCAAATCAATAACATATATTTCATCACATAATATTATATTAATGTTAATCATTATTGATAAAATAATCGTAACTTTTATGGTATGTTTTAAGTGTCATTCGTTTTTGTTCATGGATTATTTAGTGGGTTAAAATTTTTAGAGGGCCAAAGATCAATTTAATATACATATTTATAAACCTTTATAAATATTTGTGTGATATAATTCATGTTCCTATTCATACTATAAATTATAGAGCTTCTCTTCCATATATATTTCTTCCAAATGTGATAAAAAGATGATCAAAGTGCCATAATCCAATATGTTCTTCATAGTTTGAATCAATGATTCTTCCTTGATCAACATAGCATCAGAACTGTAAAGGAATATTCATTCTACCACATAAAATGGATAATATACACACCAATATGTTTTTGTATAATTTTTTGAGTATCTATATGGTTCTTGATTCAAGTCCATTGATTATTGATATCCTACAACAAGAATAACACACCTACATCATCAAAATAAAATGCGGTAATATTTTAATTTTTTCTTGCTTAATTAATTCCATGTGTATTTATTAGGTAAACAATAAGCACATCCACAGTCGAAATGGTGTTTAAATATTAACCATGTGATGGATTTTCAAAAAATCCCTATTTTACCTTTTTTTGCTCCATGTACCAACATTGCCCTGATTTCCTCTATGGAATTCTAAATAACTTATATATCATATTATATGATATGTCTTCTTTTAAATCATATGTATATTAGACATCATAACACATCTTCTTATTTATATTACTTGCAAAGAATATTCATATAATTTATATCGTTCCATTTTATATTAGATTAGATATAATGACTTCTCAGACCATATCCATGAAAAATTGTAGATGTATTACAAATCTATTTTTAAATTATTTTATCAATTTCAACTTGTATCACCATATATGGAATACCTTATGATTATCCATCAAAAACCATTTTTGGATATAATCAAATAATGTTTTAGAGAAATTCTCTAAACATTTTAAAACTTAATCCCAATTAAATTGAACAAAATCTGTGAACTCATTGGTGTTTACAGTTTTGGAAATAAATATGAGTTATCAATATTATAATTTTTTATACAGAGTGACATATAGAATATTATTAGTCATACTCAATGATTATTAAATCTAGTATGATCTCTATCAAATATATATATCTCAACACAAATTTCCATATACTAAATCATATGGAAGTATGAATAATTAAATAATTCTTTTATTCAAGTCATTGAGTAACAATGGGAAATGGGTTGTGTTAGTCCCATATATATTACTTGTATGTTTTTATTCTTTAGTATATATGTACCATGGCAGTGAATACCACACATACCATTCATCTTTGGTATATGTGTACATCACATATCCCTAAACAAAATAGATTGGCACCCCACATGTTCTTTATATAGGTATTTCCATAAAATTCCCCAATCAATCATAACATTCATCATATATTATATACTAATATTTTGAGATTAAAAACAATATTGGTTAATCTACAAAATTCTGCATGATTAGTAACATACATAACCTCCCACTGAATAGTTAATACTAAAATATTCTCTTAGGATTGTATTAATGTATAAAGGTCCTATTATTAAGAATATTTATAAAATAATGTAGTGGGTTTTATGTGAGACATGAAATATTATTTAACATAGTGCATAGAGTATGGAATTCCATGTTGTATACTTTATAGGTCATATATTTCATAAAACTTTTTTGCTCCTCATTGGGATAGTTTTTATCTTATTATGAAATCTAACCCTTGAAAACCTAAACATTTTAACACAAACTATAATACATTATATATATGTTCGATTATGGATAACCGAAATTTATACTTTGATAGGTAAAATATTGTATCATTCATTTTATTCATCCAATCAATATGGAATTTCAAATTAGAGACATCATTTTATATAAAATGATAAACATATTATTCTTAATCTAATTTAATACTATTAAAAAATATATACATAATCACCCATATAATCACATTACACATGATTAACTACTAGATAAGCCTTATGCTTTCTACAATTTTTGTTTTTTTGTTAATTTCATTTCATTACTACGTAATTCTTGTAAAGCTCCAATATAATCATTCAATAAAATCAATCGCATTCAAATATATATTGGGAGAAATCAATGAAGTAAATTTTTTGGAAAAATTGTGAGTCTTGGGAATCCTCTTTTTATTCTTCAATCCATTAAATAGGTGGTAAAAATATTTGACTTCAAAATATAAAATGTTATAATATTCATAAATTTTTTGATATATTATATCTCGTTTGATGTTCATCATCATGATAGTTATTGGAACCATTTCCAGTAAAATGGTTCCTGAAATATTTTGGTAACTAATGTAAATATTTATATTAATATTATATTCTTATTCCCTAAATATTTTAGGATACAAAATCAAATCTGATTTATATTTTTACATTTTTAATCATTTCTTTTTAATAATTGATCTTCTCAAAGACTAAATATAACTATATTATCCTCTTAAAAACTATATTGATATTGGAATATTATTATAATATAAATAAACAACTATTTGTTTAGAAAATTATTCATATTTTCCTTATAGGTAAAAATAACAAATAAATAATTAGTATTCATATATTATATTGTATTCTATGTTCTTGGAGAAAAATTCTGAAAATAATATTTTCTTTAATTAAAATATTAGTCTATCAAGTGGTGGAATCATAGTCATAATTATTAAGAAAAAAATGGATAAACTCTTTTATCGTTGATTAAAGTCCATTTCACCTCGTGATATTTTTCTTGAACCTGTACTGCTATATCTGATGCTAAAAACATAATCATTATATTTAAATATTTTATACATATACACACAACCTAATTTCAAATACTCATAATGTATAAAATAAAACTAAAATATTGGACCACTTACACACCAAAGGTCCTTTTTAGGTTTATAGTTTTAGGTAAGTAGTACACACCAGTATATAGAAATACCCATTTTATCTGGTGACCATTTCCCCTATTATAACCCGATTTTCTTATATCACAATATGTCTGTAACCTCTCCCAAATAATTATAGAAACATGAATCCTCTCTAGATATAATTCATTTAACATAATTCTTCAGAATATATGATAATGAAAAATATATGAATGGTTTTCTCAAATGCTCAGTAAGGGTAAACATAATAATGAATAATTGAATATCCCCAATGAGAATATGATGAGAATAATATTATAACAATATAATCATAGTTCATGAGTTTATATTATTAGAATTTAATCCCATCATAACATAGATAATTAAACACATGACATTTCATAGATATTTAAAAAAGTAAATAGTCATTGGAATGAAGTGTTTTAATTTATGTGATATTAATCTTTATCTAATGATCCATTAAAAACTCAAAATTAGAATAGATAAAAAGTGTGGGTATATTACAAATTTATCTTCATAGAACCCTTATATGAAGAATAACATTACGTGGTTAATAATGATAATATATTGGGTGTAACCTATTAACTGCTTATAGTTTTCATCTCTAAAGAGGTATGTATATTATATAAAATCTATTATCATTACCTAATAAATATGATGGATATAAAAGAACCGCCAATAAAATATGATTCATAATCCATTTACCATTTGGGTTCATTACCAAACACAATTTTTATAAATAGTTTTCATGTATAGCATTATATTAAGAAAAATTAGAATATTTAATTTTTCTATATAAAAATTACATTTTCAATTTCATTTCATGATTTACCTGTAGAAAAGAAATGGGTTCCATTAAAATATTTCTGAAAAAATGATAATCCCTCCATAGAAAGAAATATGATGGTATCATTGTAAAATATTCATTTTAGAAAATAAGTAAAGCCAATGATTTTTTTTAGTGAGTATATATACAAAATAAATATCCTCGAAAACATTTGTGAGGAAGATGAAATTTTCCCTTTAATAAACTCTTTTATTAATGAATCAAATGCAAAAATATTATGAAAATTATATAATTTAAAAATAAACATAGAAATTTAAAAAATAATAATCAAAGAAAATAGTGGTCATGATTGAATAAAATTCTATTTATGTAATAAATATTAAAAACAACATTTTTAAATATTTTAAAGAGAGTCAAAAGTGACCCATGTGAAAAACATTAAGAAATTTCCTTTTAAATTATTTTAAATAATCTTTAAAGGTTATATAATTCTTGTTTTCGATATTTTTTTAATAAAATAATTCTTAAAAACATTTAATAATACATGGATATGTTAGATTATGATTCCTAATATAAAAATATAAAAGATCAATATCCCTTAAAAACATTCTCAATGTTTCAATAATATATAAGTTAGGAAATGGAAACTAAATATTTAAAACACATTAATTATCCTAAGTCAATAAAATAGATATATGTTTAAAAAAACTAAAAACATATTATCCTCCCCCCATAGAGTGACTTTAGGCATTAAAAATGAATGCCATCGCTTTATTGAGGTGGTTATTCCAATGTATGAATCTTTGACATTATCATTTTTCAATAGATTGAATGGTATGTAAACATATTATAAATTATATTTACATAATGATATTTATTTTATTAATTACATAAATATATACTCCAAATCCATTATTATATTAATCTATATGTTTTCTGTGATGGAGAATAAATTACAGTAGTCCACGAGGCGGTAATCCCCTAACAAATAAATGAGGGATTCATTTTCCATTTAATGGAATAATGAGATTAATATAGGTTATTAAATTAACATAATTACATATCATTATTTTCATGATACAATTTTAAGTATTTTATCAGGGCAAATGAATTTTTAAGGAGGTAAAAGAAGAAATAAATCTAACAAAATTTAAAAAAGTTATATCAATTCTTCGAACAAACTCGTTTTCATTTAACCCTAATCCCTACAAGGATAATATTATACCAAATATATGTCCCCTAAAATGTAGTTTGATTTTTTGAAGGTATTTTTAATGTTATTGGCTAATATAGAGGGCTAAAAAGATGTATGGAATAGAGTAGATGAGGTTTCCTTTCATAAGTGGGGAGGAATCTTTGAAATACCTAATGTATTACATAAATATAAATAAATTTCCATGTAAAAGTTGAATAAAATTGATGAATGTAAAATATAGTAGGAGGATGAGTCCATATCCTTTAATAAAATAATTATTTTAAATGTTTCGGTGCATTTTTAATCCCTTTATCTTTATGTTAACCCCTCATTAACCGTTTTGTCGATTATCATGATGTTGATTTTCTTAACTCTTTAACAGTTAAGAAAGTTACTATAACTGGAAAATTGAACCATATGTCTAACAAGATTGATATTTTAAACAATATCTCATTTAATTATTTTAAGTCGACAATTTTTATTTTAATATAATTTAAAAATATATTTTTTGTTATAAAATATAAATAATTGTTTTTATTGAACTATTCATTTACTTTTAATTAAATGTCATCACGATTTAAATATAATTCCAATATTGAAATTTAAAATAGAATTTATATTTTATATTAATAAATTACACTTTTGGGGAACTATAAATAAGAAAAAAAATGAGATATTTTAAAATTATTTACTTGATTTTTCTACTACATTCATGGTAACTATGTCGTTGTTGTGTGAGACTTAATTGTTATTTTATCTTCATTAAAACAAAGAAATAAATTAAAATTAAAATAATATTAATATTTTTCACTAAATAAATGCTAAAATATTTACTAGAATATTTTTATCCCATCATGAACATATAATAGTAATTTAAAAGAAATATAATGGAATTTTAAATTTTATTAACATTATATAACATTTCATTTTCAAATAAAAAATGAACAAAATTTCTATAAATTCTAATATTAGATGATAATGGTGAAAAAAACTCATAAAAAATATTCATTAAATGTGTTTTGGATAATTTTTTAAACAAATCATGTTTTTGTACATTAGTGTTATTTTTATAAATTAAATTAAATCAACTTTTTACGTTATAAGCAACAATAGGTGTTAATGAACCACGAAAAACTAATAATATTTTTATTTTAAAAATAATATTTTTACATAGCTGTTAATCTTGGGGGATTGAATTATAATAAAAAATAAATATTAATTATGATATTGTTATATAATGAAAACATTTTGATAAAAAACACTTAATTTTTGGTACATTCTATATATGTTTTTGAAATACTATTGTCTCAATAATAAATATTTTATATTTCTTTTAGTGAAATATAATAAAATTATATTTTTCCCATTTTAGATAATTTTTTTTTCAAAATTCAGTTATTTTTTAATATTATCATGTCAAAATTATATTATAGAAACATTTTGGGAATTTTATCAAAAGAAATTTTATTAAATGCGTGTTACAAAATTGTCATTTATATTAATAAATGTCATATAATTTAAAATAATAGTAAATTTAATTTTCATTATATAACGTTTTTAAAGATAAAATTAGTTCAATTTTATATTAATTAGTTTAATTTAGTTCATTAGAATAATTTTCATATAAAATTTTGATAAAAAATTTAAACAATTGAACATTTTCATTTAGAAATCCACTTTCTGATCAGGTATATGGGTTTAATTTTAAACGAGAATTTTCAAAATAAGTGTACGTAATATAGGAAATAATATTAAATATTTGTAACTATTATAATTTATATTATATAATAATTTATAACAATTTTTATAATAATTAATAGTAAAAAAATTTAAAAAAAAATATTTACAACTCATAAGGTAAAAATGGGGTTACATTGGGGTAAACTAAACATATATGGGTTGAAATGAACCAAAAAGCATACAATTAAAATTTTATGGACATATTTCATCATTATAAAGTATAATTGTCTATAATTGTCCATTTAGGGGTCCTATAAAATTTTTAAATTGTAGGTACACCTTTTTTCTTTCTAAAAATATCAGGTTTTCCACTCAACTAACTTATAAAATCCACCTATTATCCATTCATATTATCTCTTACAAAACATTTTTTATCCAATAATAGCTTAAATTATTTATATACTTCAATAATCTAATCCTCAAATCCTTACTTTTTTCAAAAAACTATCCTAGTATGGATTTTGTTTCCAACCTAATGAGGTTACCCGGAGAAGATGTATCCTTCTACAATGAGCATTTTTATATTATTTCTTCCTCCAAATCCATAAATTATTATTAAACCATTATTATTTAAAAATCATAGTATATAACATTTACTAATATTTTTTATTTAATTATCATGACCTACCACCATATCCACTTCAATTAAATGTGATATGAATTCATAATTTGTTTGTACGATAGATTATTACCTCATGAACCAATGTTATTCATTTTACCTAAACACCTCCCACATATGGATATAATGATGAATTAAATTTTTATAAATGATATTCACAATATAATTATACTTCTAGGATTATTATATCTTCTATAAATTATTTCGTTCCATCCAGTGGGAATACAAAAACGTAGCTTGTGTGTACATTTGACTACCTCAACGCAAAGCGATGTGATTCGATCGAACATTGAATAAAAGGTAATAAGTAATGTTTTAATGAAAATTGGTTATATATAACAATAAAAATAATTATATATTGTTTTAATATTAATTTATTTTCTTTCTTCAATTCATTGATAAAATAGAAACTCCATTCTTGTGTACAAATGACCTATTCTCTAAATGAAAAATGTATTTTATTATTTATCTTAAATTATTTAAATTAAAATAAATCAATATCTATTGAATTTATATGATATTTTTAAAATATTAAAATTCAAAATATTATCGGACTATTATAAAATTATGATGAAAAAAATCAAATCAAAAGATACAAAAAAATCATTTATTACCCATAACCTGATGTTAACAGGGAACTATTAATAAAAGGGTACTACAAGGTTATAATTAAATCATATATGATCTGATAATAAATTTTCTATTTATATAATAGTTTTTTAAAAAACATATATTTTCTATTGATAAGGATTTAATGTGTACAAAATAATTCAAAACTTAAGGTAACTGATTTTTGACTCAATTTTCCTTATTTTATACAAATGTTATGTTATGAAATTATCAACTTCTATAAGGTGTATATACAACCCAATTAACATATAATATCATGAATTTATTTCTTCTCTTAATATAATATGTTTTAGTTAATTTTATTCTTTCATGGGGATAATAATTCGATGTTAAAGATGTGGTAAGGGTTTTATGTTATAATATCACCATTTAACAGTATTTCTCCTGATTATATTTACAATGATGAAATAATATGATATATCTACCAAGAAACTAATGTGTTTTTTATATTATGGATATTTATAGTGAATAAATTTCTTCATTTCACTTTACTCTATTTATGTACTAAATAGTTTAAAATAATGTTTTATAATAAATCGTTTTATTTTACTCTTTGATCGAAATAACATTTCCATTCAAATTTTTGTTTTTGAAAATGTATTCAAAAAAATTATATGAGATCAATAAATGTTACATTATCATTTTCCACGGTTAATCTCAAATAAAATTATTTTAAAAAATTTTTATGCCGTAAAATTTGGGTTTCAATGTGGGAAGTATAGTTTTGTCATGAAATGATGAAGGTTACTTATGCTTTACAAAGGATCAGATACAACTATAAAATTATTACTCTTTCTCTAGGCAGTTTATGTTTTTCATGAAATCATATTTATGAAACCTATTTTTCATAAAAGGGATATACCATGATAAAATTATTGTGAAACCATCATTTTTTCCATGTTATATACTTTAATGAAATGATGAAATATTTATGAAACTTTTTTATTTTCCGTAGGTTATTTTATGATGATGTTTTTATGAATCTCATTTATTTCCATGAGTTGAATATAATGAATTCAATATGATATTTTGGTATACATACGTATGATTTTCATTATGTGAGGGATGGCACCAATATCTTCCTCAAACACATTGGGTGATAATTGATATCTCATGAGATAAATAGGACTGTATTATAGAGCTAACACAATTTAGTAAGGGAATTTATTTGCTATGTAGTATTTGGAGTGAACATTGACTACTATAATGGTTTGGGGAGTGAACCTATTCCGCTATGGTAGCTTTGGAAATGATATTTAATTACCAAGGAAATGTTATTCAATACTAATTTTTATGCCACAAAAATATACTAATGTTATACTCTCATGCTTCATGTTCTCTGATTACATTATGATTCTAGTATTATGAAATTCCCTGACTTATGTCATAAATCATGTTTATGATATATTATATGAACGGTATGTTTTTAAAATATTAACTTTATGTTATCATACCCTTAAGCTCATGGTATGTTGATATCTCCCTTCATTACCCTTACTGGGAATCTAATCTATCCATTTCTTATTTTTTCCTTTACCCAAGTTATATTGAATGGAATTGTTTATGGTAAATTTAAGAGTGGTTTTATTAATGAATAACATAGTAGGTGGTGATGTATCTGAATTATTTACTAGTTTTCAATGTTTCCATGTTTCCAATAGAACTATACTTTTATGATCATTATATCTATGATTGTGTAATGTAATGAATATTCATAAACAAATCTGTAATATCATTATATGAGAAGTTTTGGTCTTTAAATTTTATATCAAATGATAGTTCTAGTGAACATTTTATAATTATGATATGAAATATTTAATTATAAATCTTAGGATATGTGTGAGGATAAGTCTAAGGATAAGTTATAGTATAGTAGAATGCCCCTGAATTTTGGTAAAGGATAGAGTGACTGCTTTCCATGAAATTAAATCCTCACCAGGGCAATACAAGTTGATATGGATCTGTAATAGAGGTTATTTTGGGGTATAAATATAAAAAAGTTTCATTGATAGGGAATTGATAATCACATGGTGTATGACAATGGGCCTTTCTGCACACCTGGTTCAACATTATTTACAGTATGCTATATAAATTGAAAATATCATTACAACCCATCATGATGGATTGAAAAAGATGATTACTACGAATGAACTAGGATAGACCTAAGATGTCATTTATTGGAAAGAATTTTTCATTATTTATACATCTGATAATTTATTATTTATTATTATGTGGTTCCTAAATTTGATTATGGTTTCATAAATTATTATTTTCGGTTTTATGCAATTAATAGAACCAAAAGAAACTATGTTAATGTTTAGTGTCATAAGAAATGTACTAATTTTTCTCTTGAGTAAAAAAGCCTTAAATATCTGGCATGAAAAAATACATTATTGTGCTCACATTAATTTCTCAAGATATAAATCTTGTTGAACATCCAATTAAGAAAAGGAGGGAATGCAATTTTGTTGATTCCTTTATGAGGAAAAATCCAGGAAAATTACACATTTGTTTAGTGGTTCTACTGATCCACTAGTTTATAAACCAGGGATAAATACCATTGAAAAGGTTTTTATACTATATAGTGTTAATAACATGAATAAATCAAATTGGTCGTCTATTTTGTGGAAGGAGAAATACATCAATGGTTGAATTGCTTCAAAATTACAATTAAACATGATCAAATTGACTCCATAGAGTGTGATGAGTTTAAGAGATTATTTTTCAATATGTAATTCAATTTTATGCTTAGTACAAAAATACAAAAGTAATTCCTTGATCTAAAGAAGAGGGATGATGAATATGTTTGTTTATATGAGGGAAATTTTACAAAAACAATCATGGAATGCTTCAATCATTATCATCCAACATGAATTTAATGTTCATCGATTTTTATGTGGATTAAGACCATGTTTCTGAAAGAATATATCCTTAGTAGAAATTACTAGATATAATGAAATTATTCGAGGTTCTATCATGGTGGAAATATATATTATAATTTCCCATAAATATCATGGTCTTGAAAATAAATGGATGATAGAGTTTAAAGGAAACTGTAAGAACCATGGAGAGAAAATGATAACCATTCCATCATGCTCTAAATATAGAAAGAAAACAATGATGAAATTTTACTAAGGGTACTATTAAATGTTTTATGTGTGGGAATGAAGTTAATCAAGTAAATTTATTTCCAAAGTGATGGGAAGAATATATCTATGAATATAAATATAGACAATGAAAAATGTAATTGACCACCCATACTTTAGGGTTAGAAATTCAAGGGGTATGGGATCAAAACAAACTAGTTACCAAATCTGAAGTATTGTGATTATGATTGATGACAGAAACCAATTACACTACTGGAAACGTTCAAATATCAAGAGATAACTTTTTTCTAAGTAGTTGTGTGATACTAGTGTGGTGAATGGTACACATACCATCTACTATAGAACAGATATTCTCATAATTCAGTCTAGATCTACCAAATATTTTTCTTTTGAATAATTTTTTAATGGAATAAATACTCCACCCAAATGATTATATGTAGAATTATAAGTGAAACCCCATAATTGTATGATGAAAATATCTCAAGTATATGATTCCTCTCAAGTTGATGTTACTGGGAATGTGCATCTTACAAATTTTACCATTCTTCCTTTGGTTGAATTTGATGCGATATTGGGAATGGATTAGATTTATCTACATGAATAAAACAGAAATTTTCGATTAAGTAAAGTCGAGTTTGATATTTCAAACCAACCTATGATCATATATCAATGTTATAACAATTTTAAAATTCTAATGAATATCATATCAATTTTATGGGAACTGATTCTCCTTCAAAAGGGGTGTTAATATAATTTAGTTAGGGAGAAAATCGACATCAATGATATACATACTGTGAGGGAAGTTCTTAATTCCTTTCTGAAAAAATTCCGGAGTACACAACAAAGTCATGATGTTGAGCATTCAATATAACTCATACTTAGCCTTACATGATTTTTAATGACTCCCTATAGAATATCCATGATTGAGTTACATGAATTAAATAAGAAAACATAGGAGAACATTGAAAAGGGTTTTGTTTGGCCAAGTGTGTCACATTTTGGTAGACCTAATCATTTAATAAATAATAATGATAGATCTATGAGTCTCTACATTGATTATTGATATATTAATAAGATAAAAATTTATAATAATTATCTTTTTCCCCTTATTAATGTCTTATTTGATCAACTACAAATAGATCAATAATTCTTCAAATTTTAACTATATTCAAGATAACATCAATTGAGGGATAAGAATGAGGATATACTCAAGAAACTATTCCATTTAATGTATAAACAATATTATTATTTATTGATTCTATTATATCTTACTAATTCCACTACTATCTTCATTTATTTAATCAATAGTGTCTTTAAAAATTATCATCATCCATTTTATGTAGTCTTTATAGATGATATTGTTAAATATTGGATGTGAAAATAAGATAATGAAGGTCACTTGACAATTTTACTGAAGACCCAAAAAAAACAATAATCAATATGAAAAATTTACAAAATGTGAATTTATTTTTCAAAATGCTTCATTTATTGTCTTAAAATCTCAATACAGGTTATATTAGTAGATCCATCAAATATGGTGGATAATGAATATCATCTTAGTCCAACCATAGTGACTGATTTATTTAGTCTTCTTGGTTTAGTTGAATATTATCAATAATTATGGATAAATTTCTCATTATTTTCAAATCCACTAACCATGTTATATTGGAATGGAGCCAATTTCCTCTAGGAAAATGAATGTGGGGAAACTTTAAAGGAATTGAAGTGAATATTAGTAAGTGGAATTGTGATTACATTACTCGTTAGTGGTGAAGGGTTTTTAATCTATAATGATGCATCCAAGAATGGATTGGGATACTTTATTATGTAGAATGGTATGATTATAAATTACACCACACAATAATATAAGGTTCATGAGAAAAACTACCCAACTCATGATTTAGAGTTATATGTTCTTATTTTTTCATTAAAGATATGCAGGTATTATCATTACATAGAAATATATGATATATATACTAATAAAAAATTTAAAGTATATATTCACATACAAGGAGATCAATATTTACATTATAAGATGGTTAGATATCATTAAATATTATTAATTCTCAACAAATTACCACTATATAAAAGATAACATTGTAGATGATTCAATGAGTTGAAGTGATCATTATAGAATATCTATGAGGAGGATCCCAAAAGATCCAATATTTCTGGATTTGCAATGGATTGATCGAGAAATCCTAAATGAATGGGATAAATTTTATCTTCCCCAATTGAATGTTCAACCATCTATCCATGTGATGAAAAAAGCAGAATTTGTGGAAGATGTAGAACTAAAAAAATAAAATCAACAATTTTCCTATGTTTAACATTTATCATGATAGAATAAAAATGTTTAGGAACATTTTACATGTTCAATCCATACGATATTTTAATTAGTTATTAGAGGAATATCATAATTATTCATTATTTATTCATCATGGACATATGAAAATGTATAGATATTTGAATGTTTGTTTCTATATGGATGAAATTAAAAGAGATATAATATAGTCCGTTTATTGATTCATGGAATGTCCTCATGTTATGGAAGATAGATAATAGTCTATGTGGATTTTACTTCCATTACCCATACCGTAATTTAAATAGGAAAAAATAGCCATTTTTTTCATTAGACTCCATGAATCAGATAATAGGAATAATACTATATAGGATGTAGTCAATCTCTCTAAATATTTTTGTACACTTAATCAGTATCTAGGAATATTAATATTTTAATTATATCTATAGGATATAAATTGGAAATGTGGTAGGATTTCATGTTTTATCGTATTCAATTATGTATGATTGAGATCTATGGAATACCGTACTGTTATAGAGAAGTCTCCAGATGGATCATGATATAGAGTTACATTTCAGTACTGTATATCATCCTAAAATAGATGTTCAATCCACGAGAACAATTCAATCCTTTCAGGATTTTTTGATATCCATTTATATGGATATTAAAGGTGGTATGGGTCAATAGCTTCTTATAGGTGATTTTCTTATGACCATATATTTTACCCATGCATTTAGACTGATAAATATAATTCCATAAATGAAAATATGTATAGAGATCCAATATAATAGAATTAATTTAGGAAAATATATATATTATGATCTGAAATATATTATGAAATGGATGAGAAGGTCAGAGCTATTCAACAACACATAATGATAGTAAAACGTTGATAGAAATGATATGCAAATAATCATCGAGGTGATATGAAATTTGATGTTAATGTAAATTGGTTTCTATGAATTTATCTATGAAAAAATTTATTGAGATTTTAAAACAAGGTTAAAATAAGACCAACTTTCATCAGTCCCTTTTAAATTTATAATTATATTAGGAAAATTGATTATCAGTTGGTGCATCCACCAAACCACTCTGATGTTTATAATGTGTTCCGTGAATATATCCTAGGAAGTACATACCTAACTGATAAAACACTGTTTTATTGAATATTTTATTGATAATAAATGATATAATTTCCTTAAATTGTGTTAAATATGTTTAATTAGGAATTATTTGGGATTAGATCATTCATTTGAATATTTGATGAAAATTCCAATTTTAACCTTTATAGTTCACTGTAGTATTTCAAAGATAAATATTTTAATATTTATTATTTGAAATTAAAATTTTGAAACCGTGTTCCGAACTTAATTATCTATGACCTTTATTCAGGACACTAGAGCTAAAGAGTCCATTTGGTTGCTAACAATTGGCCATGAAGTCAAAGTTGGGCTGGACTCGCTAGAATTGAGAAGCTTTTGTATTTCGGCCATAACTCCTTCATCTGGGCCTGGATTGAGGCCAAAATTGAATAAGAGATAGAGGACCGATATTAGAACATTTTATCCTTCTGGAATGCTGGACAATTAATGCATTATGCGGTAAAATGGGAGGTTCAATATGGAATAAAATATTTGGTAGAATTTCCACATTCACAATTGAAACCACTTGTAACCTCTCCTCCCCTGCCCTCTATGAATTGGAGTTTTTCGCATTTGGATGGGTTGGGACGTGCATTAGGATATTGGAGGCAGAGGAGAATTTGTTTCACCCAAATTCTCCAACCATTGTAAGAGGGGTAGCTCTTGAAGCAAGGATCCCCCCATCGAAGCCTTCTTCTTCTCCTTCATGTTGTAATGATTTTGTTTATGTAATAAACTTCGTTGTTCTTATTTTATTTCTTCTCTTTTATTCTGTTTTATTTTAATTTATTCTCTTAACCTTCATCTTTGGGCTGGAATTCTTGAGTAGAAGCGTTATTGGGTTATACCCATTATAAACCTTTGCACATGAAAAACGCTTCTATGATGATTACGCCACCCATGGAAGAGTAATTATTTTTAGTAATCGATGGACCTCTATCATTCTTCATTTATTTATTTTGAATCAATGAGATGCTTTAATTCACATATTATGATCTATTAATTTAGTTTTTAATTTAAATGAAACTAAGAAAGCAATTGAACAGTTAACACAAAACACGCAAGGTCGGGAATTGTGTGAACTGTGAGAGCGCAACCTTAACTGGTAATTCAAAACCACATGGGATCAATTTGTAGAGTTAAAATACCATCCCTAAACTCAATTAATCCACATTTAGAGAGTGGTTATGTGCCTTAATTTTCCACAGACCATAATCTAATCTTATAACATCAATCAAAGTAGGGTGTTGCGATTGCATGTTCCGAAGTTAGCCTAAGGTTAAATTCACATCATCTCTGTGGTAAAGTTATTTCTCGTAGGGTTCGAGATTTAAAAAATTAAGGGATCATAATTAAGTGAATATTAATTTAAATGAAAATTAATAATAAATGATTGAATAGGTAGAGTTAGATCGATTATACCTTTTAAATATTGTCTAAAAAACATCTTTTTGTTGTGTCATTTTAATTAAACTTCATTTCAAAACTAAAAACAAAAAAAAAATACAATCATCTTCCAGAAAAATTCTTCTAGATTCATAAACTATAACCAGCCCCCTTCATTTCAATTAGTTTTTTTATTATCTTTTATTTTATTTTTAAAATACCTTTAAAATTTTGTTTTAAATCTACTTCCTCCTTTTAGAGACGACCTTGGTCAGCAAATCTGCTGCACCTAAGTACCCCAAAATCACATTAATCATTTGAGGGTGCCCACGACAGCGCTCTATCACTAACCCTTCACATGCACTAAATATGTGTATTAATTATTGAAGATAATGGATCAAACCAATAATGTTCTATGACACTAGACCACACCCCTAGTTAATTTTTTTAGTGAAACCAAAAGTTTGAGGAAGCAACAAGGGAACTTGAGGAAATGATGAAGAAGACATGTTATCATATTTTATTATCAGATAATTTATAGGGTCAAATTCATTTTAATTGTTGAATAATGTAACACATTATGTTTTTATGAATTATATTTATTTTTCGAATAAATTAATTTTCTTTAACATCTTGCATTATAGAAAACAATGAATTTTAATGAACATTAAAAAATATTAATATAACTTTTTAAATAAGACCATAATTAGGTATACATTAAGCATGGAGGAATTAATTAGAGTAAACATATTTAATATATTATTTATAATTAGTTTTATATAAATAAAATATACACTACTGGATAAATGACCTATACACACGGTTCAAAACTGTGGGATTAGCCCCCAAAACCATGGGTATAGCCTATACCCACGGTTTTGGGAACTGTGGGGCTGAGTGGCACCAGTATAAGTCTGAAACCTATCCCCACGGTTTGTAGGAACCATGGGTAAATATTTATTTCAATGCTTTCAACGCCATATTTTTTTATTCCAGGCTGTCACAGCCCTATTCCCACAGTTCGCAAACCGTGGGTATAAATTTTTAAGAAATTGTAGCGCCATGAATTGAACTAGAGACCTGGATCTCCAATTGATTTCACCCCACCACTCATGCTACGTAATTTTTGTTAATATGTGTCTATATTTATTTTAAATAATAATGTATGCCGGTATTAAAAGAAAAAGGAAACCGCAGGTTTCGATCCCGTGCCTTAACATGCGCTTCACAAACAGTCCAACCGAGCTATCCATTTTATCTGTAATATAATAATACATTTTCGTATATATATTAATATAAACTGCGTTTTCAAAAATGTTTACGAACAAAGGATTTGAACTTGCGCCCCACAAAGGACCACAAGGCAGCGCCTCACTATGGGACCAACCGTGCTATCGGAATTTCTGAAGATATGTATTTATATTTTTGTAAATATATTAATTTAAACAGTGAATAAATGTCTTCCTGGAATCTTTTTTCCTTGTCCTGCCTAAATATTTCCCCCACTATAACACGGGAATTCTATACACACGCTTCTTCAGAACCGTGGGTATAGGTCATCAAAAAAATTCCCAATACTTACAGTTTTGATGAATTGTCGGTATTTGTGTTCAGAAAATACCCTATACCAAATTTTTTCTCCTAAACCGTGGGTATAGGTCTTAAAAGAAAACTATACCCACGGTTTTCCAAAACCGTGGGTATATGCCCTCTATAGCATCCCTATACCCACAGTTTTTTGCAAAACCGTGGGTATAGACCCATTTTCCAGTAGTGATACTGATAAATAATACATAATTTCTAATAAAGTATTTATATGTTTCATTGAATATATTTTCTCAATGTATGTTCTTTAGTTATTTATGAAAAAAGTAATAAAAATATGTTATGAATCTTAAATAAAATTAATTTCATAAAAGAAAATTAATCTTTAAATAATATTTTCAAAATTATCTAAGGGTGAATGTTTTTTATTTTTTGGAAATATTACTTTTTCAATTAACAATGAAGAATACTAGTTTTTATTCAAAACTAACTCTTAATTTAAAGAATATAAAAGGTTATTTTTTATTTTAAAATGGATTAAAATGTATCATTTATAATGACCTATACTTTACAGACATGGTTATTACTTCAAGATTGAAGCATACTTATGACAACATATAACAAAACCATGATAGGACTGTATAGGTATAGTTTCTTTAGAAACTGGGAAACAGAAACAACTGGTTCAGAAATCATCTACATTGTCTCCCATTTATTTCATCATATCTAGAGTCCCTTTTGGCATATCCTACTTAATACCCATCTTCCTAACCTGGGAAAACAAAACATACAAAAGGGTGAGCTCAAATTTTCAGTAAGGGTAAACAAAAGAAATATCAATCATATCATATTCATAAGAAGATAACATTTTGAAAATATTAACCTGCAAAAGAGATTACAATATCATAACATGGGATAAATCATAGTAGTGAAATGTAATCCCAATAATAATAACTCAAAACATGAAACTTTGTGGCATAAACACATAATCATAGAAAATCATTTCATATTAGTCAAAGCTCATTTCCAAGACCATCATAGCGGTCAAAGTCCATTACTGAATAGAGTTCACTCCTCGTTCCAGTCCTGTATCACTGAACCAAATTAACTTGTCGTTCCATCCATGTCTATTTCATTAGATATAAATCTTTATCCAATGGATTGGAGGGAGATATAGGTCCCACCCATTTCATAATGAAACCATTTTATGTGTGCCACAAAATCATAAATCATAGCATAACCCATGTAATAAAAATATGATTCTTAATCATCATGCCATCATAACATAATCCTTGTAAGAGAGAAGGAAATCATAAAATTAATTCCATCATAACATAATCAAATCAATGTAAAAATATGGATAAAAACAGAACCCTATATTATCTTAGATGGAAAATAATTTTGATAAAACACTTGAACTCCATTCATGAAAAAAATATCCTTTCTATTTCAAAAAAAATTTCCTTTCTTAACATATCATACAATTTTAAACTAAAAGAATTTGATTAAAAAGAAAATTGAAAACTTTTAATGGAAGTTCCATGGAAATAATTTTCTATGAAATCAGAAAAATCCATTCACACCGTATAAGTTAAAAATCAATCTTGTCATACTATGCCCGGAAAAGTCAAAAAGTACCTTGTACTAAAAACGAAAAAATATTCCATTCATTTCTTTTACTAAAAACTCAAAAATGGGTAAAATTGGATTTAAACAATTATAGGAGGATATAAATAAAATTAGATATTGAGGAAACATGGATGTGTATGAAAAATATTCCCCAGTAAATTCGGAAGTATAAACAATCTCGGATAAAAATAAGATTGCGAGATTTTCCCTTATCATTGGTCTAATTTTCTTCGTACGTATCTAAAACTCCTATATAATGATTGAAATAATATAATTGACTTATTAAATAATCATATTCATTGTTATTATATAATATATGGTCATATTCTTATCTATTTATTAGTAATATTTCATTGCTACTTGTTATTAGGGAGTTCATTGCTTTATGTTCTTATGCATGTCTTGTCGAATAAATTCTTATTCCTCTTTTTAGGTTATAGATACCTTATTTACAGAATGATATTAGAGTAATATATATCATATTTATTCATTAAATTCAATTATATAATCATTATTCAATGAATATCATGTAGAATGAGTCGCATCACATCTTGGAGACGGTAGGTCGTACGTACGCATGAGGGATGATATCATTCCCATGGTCGTGGAATTGTATTTAAGTGTATTTATACTAATTTAGAATCAATATCACATTAAAATAATAAAATATATTTATTCTTTACACCATTATATCCATCCAAGTAATGTTGTGGTGGAAAACATATTACACAACAGTGTGGAGACGATATTACGTACGTACACACGCACGAAGTTTTTGTTTTCCGTAGGATGGATAGAAGGTGGAATATGGATGTTTAAAATTTATAATAACATATCATTATATGAGTGATACTGATGTTATTACTTCATAATTAATTAACTAAATAAGTGGAAGTAGAAGAAGAAATAAATTTGAAAGAATCGGTAACATATATTACCTCTTCTTTCGACACGCCTCTTTGAAACCTCCTCTTAGGGAACTAAAATTGGTCTTTGAAGAAGACCAGGACCTATAGAATGTTTCTAGGGAAGTTAATATGGAAAATGGGCAGGGTTTGGCCGAGATTTAAGGATCAAAATTGTGCGAGGATGAGAGGGAGGAGGTTCCCTTTTATAAGAAATGAGAGGGGAAACATAAGAAAAAATTAAATTATTAGTTTATAATAAAGCCATATTCGGTTTATATTAGCTACAAATTGATTTATTTATAATCTAATGTGGGTATGGGTCGAAATCCTCTCAGAAAATAGGTTTTAGACAGATTTAGATTACTATTTTAACCTTGTAATTTACATTTTACTCTCAGTTAAATAATATAACTTTTACCGTGTCTTCTTGTTTTCTTAAATTATATGGTTAATAAACTTACTATAACAAGCCAAACGAACCCCCCTTGGTTCATTAATAATATATATAACCTTATATAAGTCATTTTTCTTATCCTTATATTTTTTAGAATATAATAACAATTAATAATATAATATATTTTTTAAGAACTATTTTTTGTCAATTTTGATACTATTTGGTAATTGATTTTTTTTTGAAAATCATAATAGCATGATTAGTTAAAAAAGGTTAATTAAATCAATACTAACATGTCATATTAACCTATAAATAAATATTAATTTGTAAAAAGTCTCAAATTACATTTATTTGGGTATTTATAAAATCAATTATGTTAATATATTATTAATAAGGTAATTACTACATCAACAATGTGTCATAAATAAATTAAATTCTTTAATGTCTAAAAATTATAAATAAAATACCATTAGGTAGAAAATATTTTTAGATTTCTAATGAATATTTATAGTCGAATTTATCTTATGTATAACCATACATTAAAAATGTCCTTAATTATTAAACATTGATTTTCAGTATTTTACGCTTCTTTAAATAAAATAATAATAAGTGTCCTAATCTAATCCATGTGGACCTAAAGGGTAATATTTTATTTCTAAGGATATATTTAGTCAAATTACACTTATCCAATAGAATTAAGACATGTGTTAGGGTAGTAATAATATCATTTTTACCCTTAATTACCCAATTTACTTTTAACCGTGGTAAAAAAAAGTAAAAAATTACTATTCACCAAAAATTATTCTTATATTATTGAACCACATTTTACTCCTTGATATTAACCGTATCTCTCGGATTTTCGAAATTCCACTCAAAGAACTGTTAAAATTACATTTTATGTAAATTTTAAAATTCTCCTAGGAGGTGGGTAAAAGACGGTGAAAAGTTCAATAAAATTTTTATATAGCTTAAAATATTATAAAATGACTCCAATGAATTACATTGAACATATATAAGTATTATTTATCTATTCTGGCCTAAAAAAAATTTAAATAAAATAAATAATTATTAAAATAAAATGACGGTTTTTAATTAGTAACTTAGTGTTTTCACTATTCCTCAAAAATTGAAAGTTTTTAGAAAAATACCAAAATTTCATCCAATGCTAATTTCGATATTCCGAATCCAAAAATGAAGTCCATTTTGAATGATAAAATTTATACAATTTCAAAAAGTGGGTATTGATAGTCATAATGGCTATTTTTTATAATATTTTAATAGCATATCATTGTTTAGTGAAACTCGGTATTGCGTACAACACAAGCTATCGTGGAAGGTCATGAATGCATGTAAAGAAATCCAAGCTAGTGTTGTGTGTAGAGAAAGATTCCTTTGATGTTGCGTATAACATAAGACATAAAAAAAATACTTCTCATAAACAATAAGGGTGTAACATTCTACCCCCTTAAATGAATTTCAGCCTAGAAATTCGTCACTTCGTAAAAAACAGATGAGGATACCTCTCCCTCATCATATCATCATGCTCCCGTGTAGCTTCTTCTAATTAGTGGTTCTTCCATAAAACTTTCACCAAGCAAGTGTTCTTGTTCCGTAGAACATTTTCTCTACGATCTAGAATCACTATCGGTTGTTCTTCAGAAGAAAGATCTTTCTCCAACGGTACAACTTCTGAGGTGAGTACATGTGAAGGTTCGGGTATCTACTTTCTCAAGAGAGATACATGGAACACATCATGTACTTGAGAGAGATTTGGTGGAAGCGCCGATCGGTAATCTACCATCCCAACACGATCCAATATTTCGAAATGCACAATTTACCTAGGGCTCAACATTCCCTTCTTTCCAAATCTCATTACTATCTTCCAAGGAGATATTCGTAAGAACACTTTATCACCCACTTCAAACTCTAGGTCTTTTATTTAGTTGTCGGCATAACTTTTTTTCGACTCTGAGCTAATCTTATGTGTTGTTGAATAGATCTGACCTTTTCTTCCATCTCATCAACAAGATCAGGTCCTAATAGCTTTCTTTCCCCAACTTCATCCCATAAAGCTGAAGCCCTGCATTCCTTTCTATAGATAGCTTCATAAATAGCCATCTGAATGTTGGAGTGAAAGCTATTATTATAAGAAAGTTCCACCAAAGGTAGGTGTTGATCCCAACAACCTTTGAAATCCATAGAGCAAGATCTTAACATATTGTATAGAGTTTTAATTGTTCTCTCAGACTGACTGTCTATCTGAGGATGAAAATCAGTGCTGAAACTCAACTCTGTATCTAAAGTATGCCGAAGACTTCACAAAAAATTTGAGGTAAAAGTCAGATCCTGATCAGATATAATGGAAAGTAGTACTCCATGCAATCTTACCACTTTCTTTAAATATATCCTATCAAGATGATCCAGATAGAAAACTTCTCTAATAGAAATGAAGTGTGCCAACTTCGTAAGATGATCAACTATGAACCAGATAACATTTTTTCCTTTGTATGTTTTAAGAAGTCCGGTGACAAAGTCCATAGTGATGTTTTTCCATTTCTATTCGGGTATGGGTAATGGTTGTAACATCCACTTAGACTTTTTTCTCTCAGCTTTATCTTTACGACAAACCAATCATTGAGATAAATATTCAGCAACAACTCTTTTCATTCCATTCCATCAAAATTACTCTTTCAGGTCCCTATACATCTTCGTGCTTCCAAGATGAATAGTGAATTAAGAACTATGAGCCTCATCCAGCATCTCCTTCTTTAATTCTGGGATGGGAGGAAAACGAACCTGATTCTTGAACCTTATTATCTCATCACAATCAAGGTTGAATTCAGGAACATTTCTCACCTTCTTTTTCAACTCTACATCTTTTTTTGTGCCTCTTTATTATTCACATGTATATATGGTTGAACAGTTATTCGAGAAAGATAATATTTTCCCCTTCAATTATAATTCCATGATCCATCCTTTGTAAATGCATAAATATTTGGTCTTTTGTGATCCTCATAATGGATAAGATAGCATTGTCTTGTCCGTGAAATGAATCTGCCACCTTGTTTTCTTTCCCAGGGTGATAATGAATTGAGCAGTCGTAATCCTTAATTTTCTCCAACCATCTTCTTTGGCACATATTCAGCATATTTTTTGTGAAAATATACTTAACTTTTATTATCAGTATAAATATAAATCTTTCACCATAAAGATAATGCCTCCATATTTTTAATGCAAAGATTACCGCGGATTACTCTAAATCATGAGTTGGGTAATTTTGCTCATGTATTTTCAACTGTCATGCGGAATAAGCAATCACCATATCATTTTGCAAGAGAACACACCCCAGTCTCTTCTTGGATTCATCACTGTAGATCACAAACCATTCTCTACTACAAGGGAGTGTGAGAACATGTGCACTGGATAACCTTTTTTTCACCTCCTTGAATTTCTATTCACACTCCTTCATCGACACAAACATAACTCTTTTTCGAGTCAACCTGGTGAGTGGATTAGATAATCGTGAAAAATATTTCCGAAAACGTCGATAATATCCAGCCAAACCAAGAAAAAATTGGATCTCAGTTACTGTTGTTGGTCTCAACCATCTTTCAATATCCTCTGTTTTTGCTGGACCAACAGATATCCCCTCTTTTGAGATTATGTGACCCAAAAATGATACATTTGGAAGTCAAAATTCACACTTTGTAAATTTGGCATAAATCTTCTCCTTTCGTAGGGTCTTTAATACAATTCTCAAGTGATATTCATGTTCTTCCTTGCTCTTTGAATAGACAAGAATATCATCTATAAATACTACCACAAACTGATCAAGGTAGTTTATAAAGACTCTATTCATTAGATCCATGAAGATAGCTGGGGCATTAGTAAGACCGAATGGCATCACTATAAATTTATAGTGTCCATACCTTGTACGGAAAGCCTTCTTTGGTATATACTCATTTTTGACCCTTAATTGATGACACCCTGAACAAATATCAATCTTGGAAAAGTATTTAAATCATCGTAGTTGGTCAAATAAGTCATCAATGCGTGGGAGAGGATATTTTTTCTTGATAGTGATGTTGTTAGGTTCTCGACAATCAATCCAGAGTCTCATTGATACATCTTTCTTCTTAACAGACAAAGCAGGTTCTCCCCAAGGTGACACACTAGGGTGTATGAATCATTTATCAAGATTCTCATGGAGTTTCTTCTTCAATTACAACAACTCAATTGGGGCCATTCTATATGGTGTCTTTGAAATAGGCATAGCACATGTTATGAGTTATATTGAAAACTCAACTTCACGATTTGATGGAATACATAACAATTCCTCTAGAAAGAAATCATAAACCACCCGTACAATGGGAATATTCTTAATCGTGAGTTTCCCTCCAACCATTTGAGATAAATAACTTTCATTTATTGGAATCAAGACCCATAATATGTAAGAAATTTCCACTGGAAGGTTATATTCATCCTTGAATTTATAGATGATAGTAGATTGACCGGGAATATAAAATGCGACTTCCCTTCATTGGGAATTGATATGAACTGCATATAAAGAAATCCAATTCATGCCAAGAATCCCATCAAATTCCACTATTGGAAGGATCAAATGATTTTACGGAAGAAATTTCCCACAAATATTAATTGGAGAATAATTTTAAACTTTTGATGCAACTATTGTTCCATTAGGGGTTTTCACAGCTAACTCAATATATAACTAATGAGGTAATACGGTGATACCCTTAGAAAATTGTTCAGAAATAAAAGAGTGGGTGGATCCAGAATCAAATAAAATATTTTCTACTTTAGAGTGGATTTTAATTGTACCTTTCACCACTTAGTTATCATACTCCACATCTCCGATAGAAAATGCATGTGACTTTCCATTGTCTTTGGCCTTAAGAGTTTGTTGATGTCGATCATCATCAACAACCTTTGGATTAGGGAATTGATTGGAATAATTACCCATTTCCTTGCACATGAAACATTGAAGTGTAGGAGGAGCATTCTGTGTATCCCTTTCTTTGTTCACATCATTAGCCATCTTTTTCCCATTATTTACACATTCAAATGCAGGATGACCTTCTTTTACACACATAATACATTTAATTGTCCCTTTAAGACAATTCCTTCCATGTTTCTTTCCACACTTTGAGAATAATTGAAAACTCATTTTCTTTTCAGTGCGGTCTTTATATTTTCTATTGAATTCTGTTTTCCTCTTCTTTTCAAACCCATATAATTGATGGGTTACTCCAACTTCCATCTTAACCTTGATAGCACATCGAACAATTTCCGTGTAGCTATTGAACTCCTTTATGGCTAATGCCCTTCAAAGACTTGGTTTTAATCCACTAAAGAATCGATCAATCTTACTCTCAGGTTGGATAATAATTCCAGAAGCGTACCTTGCAAGTCTTGTAAAATTTTCTTCATAGGTACCAACAGATTCATCATCCTTTTGCTTCAGTTAAAGAAACTCATTCTCCTTCTTTGTTCAAAGAATATGAGGGAAGTACTTATTGAAAAATAAGTTCTCGAACTCGTCCCATTTCATGGACTCAATTTCACACCTTTGCCTCGTATTCTTAATATGATTCTACCATTGATCACTTTAACCTTCCAAACGATATACTACTAAGATGACTTTATAATGATCAGAACATTGCAGGACTGAAAATATCTTTTCAGTGGTAGTGATCCATTTTTCAGCCACAAATGGATCAGAAGACCCACTGAATAAAGGTGGAAGCTACCTCATGAATGATTCAATATATTTTTTCTCCTTCCTTTGCTCATTTAGAAGTCCAGAATGATTCATAGCTTGAGAAATTTGTGTGAGCATGGCTACAAGATTTTTCATTCCAGCTCCCATAACGTATGGTTTCTCAGGGGACAATCATTGCATTGCCCATCACATTCATCATTAACACAGTTCCTTGGGGTTCCAGCCATTGACTAAAACCAAGAAGCATATTGTGAGAAACAATAATAATAACAGGAAACCCACATAAGGAAGAATAAAATTTCACACCTTAGGTCTTATCATAGGTTGTTCATGGCGATTTCTAAAACACTAATATTGTGTTCTATGTTTAGACATATCCTTAGAGTTCTTACTAAGGCTTTCACATCCTAGTTTCCAATGGTTGAATATACCTTTCCTCTCATACCAACTATAACGACCCATACTTTACATAAATGGTTATTACATCAGAATTGAAGCATACTTATTACAACATATAACAAAACGATGATAGGACTGTATAAGTATAGTGTCTTTAGAAACTGGGAAATATAAACAACTGGTTCATAAATCATCTACGTTGTCTCTCATTTATTTCATAATATCTAGAGTACCTTTTGGAATATCCTACTTAATACCCTTCATCTTGACCTAGGGAAAAGAAAACATACAAAAGGGTGAGCTTAAATGCTCAGTAAGGGTAAACAAAAGAAATATCAATCATATCATATTCATAAGAACATTACATTTTGAAAATATTAATATGTATAAGAGATCATAATATCATAACATGGGATAAATCATAGTAGTGAAAGGTAATCCCAATAATCATAAATTTAAAAAATGAAACTTTGTGTAATACACACATAATCATAGAAAATCATTTAATATTAGTCATGAATCATTTCCAAGACCATCATAGTTGACAATTTCCATTACTGAATCGAGTTCACTCCTCGTTCCAGTCATGTATCACCGAACCAGATTAACTTGTCATTCCGGCCAAGTCTATCTAATGAGATATAAATCATTACCTAATGAATTGGAGGGAGATATATGTCCCACCCATCTCATAATGAAGCCATTATTATGTGTTCCACAAAATCATAAATCATATCATAACCCATGTAATAAAAATGGGATTCTTAAAGATCATGCCATCATAACATAATCTATATAAGATAAAAGGACATCATAAAATTAATTCCATCATAAAATAATCAAATAAATGTAAAAAATAGGGATAGAAATAGAACCCTATATTATCTTATATGGAAAATAATTTTGATAAAACTCTTGAACTCCATTCTTGAGGAAAATATCCTTTCTAATTCAAAAACATTTTTCCTTTCTTAACATATCATACAATTTTAAACTAAAATAAGTTGATTAAAAATAACATGCAAACATTTAAAGGAAGCTCCATAGAAATAATTTTCTATGAAATCATAAAAATCCATTTATTTTTTATAAGATAAAAAAACATTTTTCTCGTACTTTGGCCAGAAAAGTCAAAATGTACCTTGTACTAAAAACGACAAAAGATTCATTTCATATCATTTACTAAAAACTCACCAATGGGTAAAATTGGATTTAATCAATTTTAGGAGGATATAAATAATATTACATATTTATGAAACATGGATGTGTATGATAAATATTCCCTAGTAAATTCTTAATTATAAAAAATCTCGAATAAAAATGAGATTGTGGGATTTTCCCTTACCTTAGGTTCGATTTGCTTCGTACATATTTGAACCTCCTGTATAATGATTTAAATATTATAATTGACTTATTACAGAATCATATTCATTTTTTTGATATCATATATGGTCATATTATTATCTATTTGTTATTAATATTTCATTGCTACTTGTTATTTGGGAGTTTATTGATTATGTTCTTATGCATGTCTTGTCGAATAAATTCTAATTCCTATTGTTAGGTTTTAGATACCTTATTTACAGAATGTTATTAGTGTAATATATATAATATATATTCATTCAATTCATTTATCTAATCATTATTCAATGAATATCATGTAGAACGAGTCACATCACATCGTGGAGACGGTAGGCTGTACGTACGCACGAGCGATGATATCGTTCCCATGATCATGGAATTGTATTGAAAATTATGTATACTATATTAGAATAAATATAAATTTACAATAATCATATATATTTATTATTTACACCATCATACCCATACAATTAAGGTGGTGGTGGAAAAGAGATTACACCACAGTGTGGAGACGGTATTCTGAACATACACACGCGTGGTGATTTTTTTCCGTAGGATGGATAGAATGTGAAATAGGGTAGTTTCATATTTATAATAACATATCAGTATATTAGTTATACTTATGTTATTACTTCATAATGAAACAACTAAATAAGAGTATGTAGAATAAGAAATGAATTTGAAAGAATCGGTAACAGATATTACCTCTTCTTCGACACGCCTCTTTGAAACCTCCTATTAGGGCACAAAAATTGGTCATTGAAGAAGACCAAGACCTATATTATATTTTTAGGGATGTTGAGAAATGAAATGGGCAGGGTTTGGCTGAGTTTTAAGGCTCAAAATTTTGTGAGGATGAGAGGTAGGTGGTGCCCTTTTATAATGGAGGAGAGGGGCACCTTATGAAAAAACATAAAATATTATTTAATAATAAAGTCATATTCGGTTTATAATAGCTCCAAATTGATTTATTTCGAAGCTAAATTTGGGATGTGTCTAAATACTCTCAACCAATATGTTTTAGATAAGTTTAGGTTACTAATTTAACCTTATCATTTAGATTTAACTCTAAGTTAAATAATTTAATTTTTCCATGTCTTCTTATTTTATTACACTATTGTTAATAAACTTACTAAAACAAACCAAAAAAACCCCAAGAGGTTCATTATAAATATATATAACCTTATCAAAGTTATTTTTCCAAACTATATATTTTTAGGAATATAATAACATTTAATAATATAAGATTTGTTTTCAAAACTATTTTAGGGAAATTTTGAAACTATTTGGAAATTGATTTTTGTGAAAATCATATGAGCATGATTAGTTCAAAAAAAAATTAATTAAACCAATAATAACATGTCATATTAACCTATAAAATTATTTTAATTTATAAAAATTCTCAGATTACATTTATTTGGATATTTATAACATCAATTATGTTAATATTTCATAAATAAGGTAATTACTGCATCATCATTGTGTCATAAATAAATTAAATTATTAAATGTATAAAAATTATATATAAAATACCATTACGTAGGAAATCATTTTAGATTTCTAATTAGTATTTATTGTCGAATTTATCTTATGTATAACCCCACATTAAAAATGTTTTTAGTTATTAAACTATGATTTTAACTATATTATCACTTCTTTAAATAAAATAATAATAAGTGTCCTAATCAAATCCAAGTGAACATAAAGGGTAATATTTTAGTAATAAGGTATTTTTTGGTCAAATTACATTTATCCAATAGAATTAGGACTTGTGTTAGGGTAATAATAATATCATTTTTACCCTTAATAACAATATTTACTGGTAACCGTGGTAAAAAAATGTAAAAAGTTACTATTCACCAAAAAAATTATATTATTGAACCACATTTTACTCCTTGATATTAACTATTTCCCTCAGATTTTCGAAATTCTACTCACAGAAGCGGTAAAATTGAGTTTTATGTAAAATTTTAAATTCTCCTAGGAGGTGGGTAAAAGATGGTGAAAAGTTCAATAAATTTTTTATATATCTAGCATTATTATAAAATAACTCTAATGAATTACATTGAACATATATAAGTATTATTTATCTATTTTGACCTGAAATAAATATAAATAAAACAATTAATTATTGAAATAAAAAGTCGGTTTTTAAAAAGTAACATAGTGTTTTCAGTATTCATAAAAAATTGAATGTTTTTAGAAAAATAGCAAAATTCCACCCAAGGCTAATTTCGATATTCTGAATCCAAAAATGAAGTGTGTTTTGAAAGATAAAATTGATAAAATTTTAATAAGTGGGTATTACTATTCATAACGGCTAGTTATATAATATTTTCATAGCATAACGTTGTTTAGTCAAATTCAGTATTGTGTACAACACACGCTATCGTGGAAGGTCGTGATTGCGTGTAAACAAATCCAAGATAGTGTTGTGTGTAGTTAAATATTCCATTGGTGTTTTATATAACGTAAGACAAAAAAAAATATACTTCTCATATACTATGAGGTTGTAACATCATTTTTTCAAATATATATCATTTATTAAATTTTGTTTCATTGTATTCATTTTTATATGGACTTTTGAAATTATTGTTTTTAAAACTTTTGAGCATATTCTCTTCGGAAAATTTATTTATCATCAATAATGTGATGTTAATATTAAATTAAAAATTCCCACTTCTATGGGTGAATAATTTGAAAATAGATTCTATATTTAGAATTTCCATAATTTTTATTTTCTAATAAAATCACGATAATTTTTTACCACAATGAATAGAAAATAATTGAAAACTATTTATCACGGTTAAGGATGAAATGGATTTTCTGTGGGGTTAAACTCAAAATATATTTGTTAAAAATGTTCAAGAACATTTCGAAAACATATTTTATGTACATATATAGTCTTTATAAAGTATATGGATTTATAATTGTCTATTTTGGATAATTTTCATTGTTTTAAAACATGGGTACACCTTTTTATTTTTAAATATTATATGTATATAAGTCATATCACATATAAAAGGCCACCGCTTATCTTATACTATTAACACTTGAATAAAATTTAATCAGACAATAACTATCCAATTATATCAATTAATTCCATACTCTCATCCTATAATACATATCTTGGTCAGAAAGCCTATACGTGAAGTATTTTGGTGAAAACCTTAGGAGGTTACCTGAAAAAGATGTAACATTCTTTAACGGGTGTTTATATTTAATTTATTCTACCAAATAATTTAATTATTAATAAATGATGACAATATAATATCCTCATTATAATTTATTTACTTTTATGATTTTATATTAATGTTACTATATACAACCATCTCCACTTAAATCCAATGGGATACAAAATTATCATTAATGTGTGTGACAGACTACCACCACGGAAACTGATGTTATTTGTTTCAATCACCACATCTCACGGTCAGATATAATGATGTGTTAGGTTTTTATATATGATATATATCATATTATTATAATTTTATTACTTTTTATATCCCATATACCTTCTCACAACCCCTTCTGTGAGAATATGATAATGCCACTCATGTGTATGGTGGACTACATGATCATGTCGTGATGTGATTTGTTCATGCTTTACATGGTATAAAATAAGGATGGATTTAAAAAAATATGTGAAAAATATGAAATAAAAATTATTCTGTAATGTTAATATATTGTTTACCTTTCTTTCAATCAATCCGTTTAGAAAATGGAAATGAAGTTCTTTCATATGAATGCCCTACCGTCTCCATGCATAGGGTACTTCTTTCTCTACCTCTTACATATAGGGATTACTATAAATAAATATATATGTAATATATATATTATATTTATTTTATTGTTATAATTATTTGTACAATGGATCCATGATCAATGTAAGATTAAAAAAAACAACAAATCAAAACTTACCAAAAAACAAAGCAGTTATTAACATAAACATGACTTTAACATTGAATTGTTAATAAAAAAGTAATAAATGGTCATAATTAAATCATATATGGAATGAAATATATATATATATATGGTTCGGAAATATATTTATAAAAAAATTATTTTTATTATACATGAGGTTTGTAAAATTATAATGGACGTCAAGGCTTAAGGTAAGGGCTTTTGTCTCAATTTTCCATCATTGAGACATGTGTTATATTATGAACCTATCTTACTTTATGGGGTGTATATACAACACATTGGACATTCAATATAATTTCATAATTTATTCGAATGATATTATATTTTTAATATGACATTATTCATTCATGGGGTTTACAATTCAATATTACCAAGGTGGAATGTGTTTTATGTTACAATGATATTATTTATCGGGATTGATCATGATTATGCTTCCAATAATGAAATCATATGATATATCTCTAATGAAACTAATATTTTAGTCTCCTGTTGTTATTTAGGTGGAATACATGTTTTAAGTTAATTTTCCTCTCTTTATGTACTCAATATTTCAATATAATGTTTTTATGAAAAATTATCTATAAATATTACTTCGGTTGAAAACACTTTTTATTCCTAAACCATTATTTTTAAACATGTTTTAAATTTTTTTGATGATAAGTAATTAATAATTAATAATTTTCCAATTTTATATTAAAATAAATAGAATTTGTTTTAAAAAACTACATCTTAAAAAGTAGTTTTTTATGTGGCGAGGTTGTTTTCCTTCAAAAATATTCCATGTGATATTTCAAAATCATATATATCTAAGATGAAAAAATTTTATGATAACTATGGTTTACTATGTTTATTATCCAAGGATCCCATTAATATTATTTCTATGTATTCTTATTTTTATGATGATATGATTTTTATTAAACATGTTTATCATCCCTGGGTTATACTGTGATAAAATTATTATGAAACAAGCTTCTTTTTCCATGGGATATGCTTTGATGAAATTATGAAATGATTATAAAACCTATCTATTTTACAGAAGTTATTTTATGATAAAATTTATCTCAATCCCACTAATTTTAATGAGATATGATATGATGAATTAATTATGATATTCTAGCACACATATGTATTATTTTTATTATTGGAATGGTGGGACCTACATCTCTTTGTAAGGAATTACCTAAAGATTGATATATCAAGATATAAACCCGAATGGAATAGGTACTGAATATAGTTTAGAATGGTACTCTATCCATTATGTTATTATTAGAAGTGATCCTTGACTACTATGATGGTTTAGGGAGAAAAATCATTCAACTATGATAGTTTTGGCAATGATCTGTGGCTACTAAGGAAATATTTTCAATGCATGTGCACATGTCACTAATATATTTCAATGATATGATCTCATGGTTCTTGTAATTTGATTTCATTATCATTTATATTTTAAGATGTTCAAATATTTATTCCATGACTCATGTTAACAATCCATTATATGTGGTGTATGGTTTGCAAATGATATCCTCATGTTCCAATACCCTTATGGTCATGATAAATGGATATGTCTCATGTATACCATTACTGAGTATCTGAGATCACAATTTCTTTTGTTTCGTTTCCCTACGTATTAATTAATGGTATTTTGAATGATATGTCTAATAAAGGTGGTAGTTATGAATAAAAAAGTGTGAGATGATGTCAGTCACTTATAATATTGTTGTTTTGTGTACATGTTTCTCAAGAAACTATACCTTTAAGATACTAAATCATGAGTTTTTTAAATACAATAAATATTCATATAATAATATAAATATCTATGTATAAGTATTTTTTGGTCTTTACTATTATATTATTTAACCAATAATTTTTAATAGTAGTTACCTCATTTACCCTTAACGAGGTGAAAATTATTTACCCTGATTAATATTCATCATGGAAAAAGTAAAAGGGACCTATTTACCAAATTTATACCACCTAATTCATAATATTGAATCCATTTTTTGTTATAAATACTCTAAATGTTTTATAATTTAATTTTACATAAAAAGATAAAATGTAATTATTTTTTTAAAAAAAATTCTAGGCCAAATAATTAACTTATGAAAACATCAGAAATAATTTTGACTATATGTAATTATATATATTTTTATAATAAAAGTATAATAATTTTACTTATTATAAAATACAACATGTAAATTAATTTATTTAACTAATAGAAATGGTTGTTTTAAAAAAATCTATCTTTTAACCTATTCATAAAAAAATAAATTTTGTTAAAAACATTCAGCTTCATAAAATTTTGATAGAATATTATGAATAATTTTCCAATTTTATTAAATTTAAATTATTAAATTTAAATTATTAAATTTAAATTATATAATTTATAAAATATATTTTGATATAAAATTACATAATCATTAAAATCCAATTTGGCTAGAAATAATGACTTTTATTTTTGAATGAAAATTTACATAACAATATTATATTGAATATAACTATATAAAATATAATTCATGAATATTAATAGGTCTTCAAATTGACTTAATATAAATATTACCTAGGTTGTTACAGTTTCTTTCTCTTAAATCATCTAGTAGAACCCAATGAATCATAAATTGTGTGTATTAATATTACATCTCAAATATTTCATAAAAACACATAGTTTAAAAGAAATATATCTTCATAAATTAGAGAATTTAGATAACTATACACAACCATGATTTAGATCCATTTAAGTTAGGTATATTCGGTTATATTGAAATCTATATTTTAAAATCGTTTTTTTCATCATTTAAATCAAAACTATATCTTTATTTACTATTTCTTTTAAAGTCTTATTAATTTAAATATTATTATACTATAAATTTTGTATGTGATAACCTTAAAAGTTAATGATTTTATTTTTATAACATTGATTATCAATATATAACTTCCATGGAGTATAATAAACTCTTTCAATGAGTTCTATTATTTTATATCATATTGAATCATTTCACCTCCCCTTTAAAAACTCATTTTAGTTTTAGTGACTAAGGATGAATATTATAATAATAAAACCTTATTTTTTTGACTTAATCTTTTACCCATTAATATCATCATAAATGAAAAATAACCAATATATCTCATGAACTGGTAATATATCATAAAATCATGATGATATATAGTTAAAATTATATAAAATTATTGAAATTATTATAAAATTTCCATTAATGATTCTATAAATAATTTAATATCTTGATCATTACTTAATGGAGAATTAAGTGTTTTTATGTTATTAACACACTCAATCATAATAATACATGAGTAGGGACTAATATTTATTTCATTACCTTTCATTTAATACTTTTGGAACCATAATTGAATCATTATATTGTTGACATATGAATCTAGATTCATTTTTGAAAAACATCAATATTTTTTACTTATGAACATATTTCTCCACTCTATAGAATGTTTATTATTATTTAAAAAATATTCTTATAATTTAACCTCTACAAAAATTATCTTAAAATAATGACCTTTTAATATTATATTAGTATCAATGTTTATTTTAATTATGATGATGTTTTTATATCTATGAAGAATGTTTTATCTGATGAGTATCATGATTGAATTTATTTCAAAATAAAAATTATTAAATTTTATCGACATAAAATTTTTACCCTTTTAATTATAAATGTATATTAATGAGATAAGATCCTTATTTCACTCTGATTTGTGTTGATTTATAATTTCTCCCATCTATTAGATATTTGGTTATGGTATCAGATCAATAATATCATATATGACTCATAGATAGTTGTATAGACACTTGTTTTTTCAATCCATCATGTAGATAAACTGAATCTTACTCATCTAGAAACCAAATACTATTTTGTCTTCATAACTATGTGTAACCCAAATTAAATTTTAAAATATGATATTTATCATATTAGGATCTCAAATAATTTTCTTTTTATAGATATGATAGTATAGAGGAACCTGACTGTAGTGTGACCTATGAGATTGAATAATCGAGGTCTTAACAAATTTTATACTGAAAAGAATATAACACTTAATATTTTTAAAATTAAATTTAGAATAATCAAATTATCACATGTTATTTCCTTTATATATATTATTCCTTCCAATTATTTACATTGAATTATTATTCCATTCACTAGATAAAAATGTTCAAACTGCATTGATGTGTACTTGTTTACCCAACTCCTATATATTTTGTCTAATCCACATCGAAAGAATACTGTATTTTTATATCCAAATTCATTATATGAGTATTGTTTATAAAAGTGTTTAATTTAATGTCATAAAATATTATGAAATAAACAATCCACATAAGAGAAATATTGGAGTGGTAGATGAAAACCCATAACTTTTCTAGAAAAGGCATAAACATCCATGAAATTGTTTAGTTTGAACTAAATTACCTATACCCAAGATAAATTTACCCAAGATATGAATCAATTCAATTTCAATTATAAATCCAAATATGTATAAACAATAATCTATTTTATAACTAATTCTCATGACCCAATTTAATCTAAATTTAAGGTATAATAAAAAAATAAATTATCATAACCTGTATCTAAATCCTTAAATACATGTATGATAATTTACATAACCAGTTTAACAAATTAAACTAAAACATAATTCTATTAACAATATAAGAAATATATCAATTAATAATGAATTGTTAAACTAATGAAAATAATAATACATATATTTAATCATTATATACACATTTAGAAATAATTCATATCCTAATCCATTTTTAATAAACTATATTAAGGTTGAGTGGGAGTCATTTAGTATTCGATATATCAAAAACCATATATACCATAATTGAAATACCAAAGAAACATAACAGAAAGAGTAAATTCTAAAAATTTAAAATATTAAAAGTCAAACAAATCAAAAATATATATATGTGCATCAATCCCCATTCTATTGAGATGTATGGATACATTTGAAATATCATGAACCATATTATACTTGGATATAAGACAATGAATATTGAGCACACAATCATTATAACCTCATTTTTAATAATAATCCACTAGAAAAGTTACCAATTTCATAATCAATGAAATTAAAAACACAACTACCAAGACCCATAAGATCATTGGGATGATCCATCAATCTTCTTAATAATAAAATAATAATTATATTAAGAAACCAAAAAATAAAACAATAGTATCATTTGGTTAAACACCGTCGTATAAAAATCCATGAATGTTCACTTCTTAAGACCCAAACGAAGGTATGTGAACACCATTCCTTCCTCCAGGCACATTGTTGTGATAATTGTGTGTCACCTCCATAGAGACTCTTGATGTCAACCACAAAATAATGAACTTGGTAAGAATAGATTGATCATGATAATAAGATATAGTATAATACAAAAAAAGGATTCATAGGGAGTCACATCCTTTATAGGGATAAAAAAAATTTCCACATGTATCGTAAATAAAATGAATAAAAAATAAATAATCCACCAACATCAAAGAAAAAAAATCATCATCTTACGAATCTATCATAAAAAAATCCAATAATAAAATTTCATTTGATTGAATCAAATAAAATATAAAGGTACCCATGGACATACTGGGGCGTGTAGAGCAATTTGGTGCTGATGCATTGTAAAACCGTTCATCGTCATGATGGTGAAACTTGATGTATCCTATTATTTGAGCCCTAGTATGGTTCCAGGATTGCATGTAAATTAAATAAATAAAATGAAAAAAACTATTTTTGATCTATAGATATGCTCATCATCTTCTTTTCACTAGTGATATATAGTCATATAATCCCAATAATAAAACCTCAATATCATCCACATGTTCTTCAAAAATACATAGAAGCTTTAATCATCAAATTTCAAGTGGTACTTTTGAGATCCAATAATGCCTTCGATGCCCCGATGGTCACCACATCGACATGCTTGTGATTCATGAGAGAGAAATTTATCTAAAAACCTAGATCCAGAGTTCCTCTCTCTAAGAAGATGGATAAGAGATATAATCCTTCAAATTATTTCCTTGAATAGTATCAATTGACATCCCATCTCCAACATTAAATAGTGGATTCTCAAATACCCAGATTGGGTTCTCCAGCCCCCGTATGTTTAAACTCCCATAAATATTTAATAACTAAAAACTCTTATGAAATAAATAACTGCATAAATATTATTTATTTTTTATCACAAACCTGTAATATATATTAAATAAATTAGATGATAAAACAAGAGTCAGAAAATCGACTCATAATTCCTGATTGAAATTAAATGAAACTTGAATATTAAAATAAAATTTATTAAAATAGTATTATGATATTTAAACACTTGTAAATAATTTATAATAAATTAATTCTACCAAATTAATTTTTAATTGAATAATAATGAATTTATTTATTTATTAGTGATCAATAACTTGGAATAATCTTGGACCCTATAGTGGATACAACCCTGTCTTACATACCTATTCACCAGAATAAGGTGGATAATAGAATATGTTATTATGGGTGACCCTCTAGGCCCTTATCTTGATAGAAGTGAATAGTATTCAGAGACTGGGATCACAACCGAAAACCCATCAAGGCCCCTAATTAGAGAAGTAATATTTACAGTAAATACAATCATCATACACACACATATTGTTTAATATAATCTCTTTTCCATTATATATCTCATAAATCCGGATGCACACTCGTGGCATCATCTTTCTATGATTTATTATTTTTTTATATAATTAAATGTATTTACCCTCAAGTTCCTTGACCAATGGCCTATGAATGTACTACCATATTGATCATCCATGCATGATATATTTAATATTTATTTTGGATGTTTCAAATCCGATCATGATAATTCAACCAATGACATACCACAAGTGAGACAACTAATTCAAGTAACCTCTCCATGATTTAATTAGCATGGGTTTTACTAGCATAAATGTATATGATAAAATGACACACATAGATAATGATATCAATTAAAAATATAATTAAACATTTATGTATTTGAGAATAACCAATGACACAAAAAATATATCTTGTTTTTATTGGTGTGTTTATCCTCATGATCTGAACTACTAGAGACCACCATGTATGAATGTAATGAGGAAATGTCCAAATTCTTATGATCATGTATAACCTAATTATAATATATTATCATTTTCAAATTAATATAATGTATCTAGACCATATGATATTTATTTATGATTAATTTCACATTTTCTCAAGGTTATCATTATATCCTAGGATCTTAAATAATCTTTTGATAGACTAATTAATCAATATTATTTATCATTAAATAGTTGACATAAAAATGTATAAACTATAATAGTATGTTTCAATAATGAATATATAATTTTATACATGAAATAGTAATAAAAACTATTTTTTAGTTGTTTCTATGGAGCCCACTATTACATCACACCCACTTACACTAGATACCAAATGCTAAAAATCCTTGTTAGCTCTCACATTATTATGATCGTGTTTCTATTGAGTCATGACATTTGTTACTAGGTCTTCCATGTCTTCACTGTGTGTATATAATGTTATGTTAGACCTCACAACCATGAGAAAAAAATCTATATATTTAAACCTTAAGTGTAATCATTTTTTCTACAGTCAAAAATTTACATATTGGCTATCAAGTGTATCATAATTTAAGATATGATAATAAATTTTATAGTAGTTTGGATTGCGAGAACTGAAATAAATAGTTTCATTTAATAACTGCTTATTATTTGCTCTAGAATATACAATGTATTCATTTTTATTGGGTGCGGTTTCCACTAGCTAGTATAAGATTATCTTACTCCCAACCATAGCCTGAAAATAAAATTTGATCATATCAATCAATGGGAAAATAGTTTGTGTCCCAATAAACTAGTTTCCATTCATCAAAACATACCATGTACATATATTTTATAGTAACTCAAGTAATATTTGATGGTTATGACTTCCTCCTTCAAATATTTCACAGATATAAGTTATATTTTCATATAAAAAAGTTGATCTTAGAAATATCATATCTCATACAAGTCATGAAATTTTTTATTGACCTATCAAAAAAGGGAATGAAATTAAAATCTCTACAACAATATTTTCATGTTACTATTCATTCCTCCATGATGGGATATATTCCATGTGACATTGGTATTAATTCCCTCTCAAATTGTTTCATCGTGAATTTTACTATACAATGTTAGTATTTAAATGATTTGATGGGTCTAATATAACATTAGATCTACATTGGTAGATCATGGTCTTTATAACATAGGTTTAGAGTTTATGTAAATCTATAAAAAAAATTATTTCAGTCTAGTCTTAACTAACTATAAGACAAATAGTTTTTTTTCACATGTTACTAAACATATATTACTAGTAATAACATGGTACTCCCACTATCTTCTTGTAGACACATGACATTGATTCATTACAAATGTGTATTCTACGATCTTGTAGACTACCTCAATCCTAAACTACATTTTTGTCACTTTCACCCGTACTATAATTCTATGATTTCACTCTCCCTTTCATATTATATCATAAAAATACCTTCCACGATTAGTGGCCTTGACATATAATTTTCAATAAAATGATCATATAATATTATCTATAGAAAGTAAAATTCATAAGGTTGTAGGCATAAAAACTTTGTATTTCCAATAAATCCTTATTGGTAAAACACTTGTACAATCCATGTATCATATCACTTGAATACGCATTATTGTATTCAAAATAATAAACACCATGTACATAATATATGGACTGCATTATTAAATTTTAAATGATCTTTTCAATCAAATCTAATTTACATATACTTATTAGTTATAGGTGTTATTATTCTCGAAAAATAATATATCGCAATCCATAATGAATATGAAAGCATAACTATGGTTTTATCTTTCCTAGTAAGAATGTGTATCTAAAACATAACTCCTCCCGGAGTTGATCTGGATTTTGTTCCTATGTAAACTATTTTTTAATATCTAGCACTCACATAACCCAATTCAATCTTTCTCCTACAATATCAACTAGAAATTTTTACCATTTTATATAAATTTATTTCATTACCTATCAATATATTTTCTAACATATTTATTTCTATAATATTCTATAATACTATTAGGATAATTAATTTAGATTCACATTGTGTGTTTTTAGGATAAAACTTTTTTGTATCCTGACTGAATCTTTTCATTGAAACATGTGTTCCTAGGAAAATATGGATTTACATCATACAGAAACACATACGATATCTATTGATCATTATAGTTTGATTTTGGTTCTAGGAGAACACTATTATTTTTTATTAATTTCTTAAAATAATCGATGTTTCAGTCATGGATATACGTTGCAACACTAATTCTATTTTTACTTATTTAATAACTCTAATGTATATTAGGAAATTTGGGTTTAGGAATTATTACGTGCTATATTTTTTTGATCAATTTTATCACAAAAGCCTCATCATTTATCCTCCTTATTTACATCACAGGCCTGATGTAGATAAGGTAATGTTCATTTTGGATTTATTGAGCACTAAATTATGTTGATTGATGAGTGTCTAGTAACGAAATTCATTGAAATTCCATCCTTAAGAAACTCATATATTCTGACCATGCATATATATTACTATATTTTCATATTCCATTGATAGTTAATGGAATCGTATGAATTATATTTACCTTTATATTACCCATGGAATAGTCTGTTTTATCTAACTGAACTAATAATGAATTATTTTCGGTGCAGCTTTATTAATATGGGTTCCTTTTCCCAAACCAAGCAAGTATAAATGTCTATAATACCTATGGTTTTTAGATCCAATGAGTCTAAATACCATTCTAGTTATATCATTGATGTTCACTTTTTGTTTTACTTGATAAGGAATTATCATCCTAAAAATTGGTTTATAAGTCCTACATTTTTTATTCATCACATGTTTCTAATTATTCATGAATCACTGAACTATTGGTTGAGTATGAAACACCACAAAAGACATTAATTCCTGAAAATGTCATAATGTCTCTTAATGTCCAATGGAAACATGAGATAAATTATTTCGTTAGACTCAACAACATGTTAAAATAGATTCATGTACTAAGAAATTAAAAGTCATGTATGTCTCACTACTGACACAGATTCCACCCATTCTCAGAAACATGGAGAGGACATGATACATCTTATAATTATTATATGAATTTATGGTTTCAATTTTTCAATAAACATATGTGAAAAAATATTGTATTTGATACCCAATAAATATGTCAGAGAGAATACTTATATTTGGTGAATATACACTGAAGAATAACCAGGTACTTTTTTAATCAATTCATTTCATTATATTTAGCATCCAAATAATCATTTCATGGTATAGGAGGAATAAAAATAATATTTATTAACTAATCTATTTTTTAATGATGTTGTGAAGGTGACTTGGTGTCACTCTTTCCATTGACCCTTTCACCTGGTCTTTTAACTTTTTTACTAGAAATACTAAAGATTATACATTTTTTAAGTTCTTATTTTTTAGAAAACTTTACCTGAAAGGTAAAGAAGAGTTTTCAACATAAGGCTCTTTGTGTAACCTTAAATGTGGTCAGAGAAAATGGGTGAATATAATATGAGGAATGGATCCTCTGAAATGTTGTGACACATATTTCAACTTACACATATCCAATGTAATAATTACACATTAATATCTTGATACACTATCTCCTTATATTCTATTTAGAGATGATATAACATATAAAATCATCTATGTCTCGATGTTTTATCCATAACTCACATCAGATGTTGATGATTTCATAATTACATAACCATCATATTCATCATACATGAGTCTCACATAAGAACTTTTTCACACCCATACTTCATTAGGTGTCTTAATTGGTATTGGGATAATAGCATCGTGAATTTCATATACCAAAGTATTTTGCGCGTGAGTCTATAGTAAACTATGAAAATCGTTCTAGTTTAAATACTAACGTTGTCAAATATTTACAATATATAATCTTGGGGTCTAATTTTTAATTTTTTACATAATTAAAATCCTGTATATTGTAGTTTTATCTAGGTTATGTATTTAGACATTATTGATTATGAAAATCATTAAATCTATCGCTCTATTTTTTCTACAGCCCATGAAAATAAATTTTTACTAAAAAATATTCAATTGTTTTTTTTGTAATGAAATGAAAAAAAGTATAATTTAACTTAAACATAATTTTTTCCCTTAATAATTTTTTTTAAATTAATATATCCCCTTAAATCAATTGTGGAATATATAATTATATTAATATTTTTATTCTTTTAATAAATTAATTATACACTATGTTTATTATCATGTTATGAAGACCTTTAATGTTTTTCAGAAATTAAAAGTTATTTATAATTCTTAAATTATCTAAAATAATATTTAAATCTATTTTATAGTATTCAATATCATTCTGTTTTAATATATAAATAATAATTAAATTTAGATTTATGATATTTATGATATTTAATTAATTGTTAAATTGTTTTGGAAAATTAAAAATGTGAGAAGTTTGAGTAATATACAATAATAAATAATAAAACTCTTATTTAAAAAAGTCTATTTAGTACATTTTTGAAAAAAATAGTAAAATTTAAATTATTAAGTTTCTATATAAAATGAAATTCATAGGAAAATAATAATAATAAAACATAGTAGTAAGTAAGTGTAATATTAATATAAATATTATTCTAATGATCTTTTGTAAAATAAACTATTAATAAAAATCAATTAAGTGTGTAATTTATCACATATGAAGGAATTTTTAAAAGTAATATAATAGACATTTAAAATGTATTAATAAAATTAATAAAAGTAAGGTAAATTTTTTACCTGTGTTCTAGAATTTATTTTTATATTTATTTTTTTTAAAAAAGTGGCCAATCAACCATACAATACATATGAAGAATGATCATCCCAAGGGGATAAACAACCAAGAACTCCATGATAGGTTGACTCACAAGGAAGAGGTTGGTCAGGTGCCTCATTAAGAGTCTGAGCATGGGTTAGGAAAATTTCCTAAAACACCTAGGTATAAGGTGTATAAAAGAGGTGGGCCGCATCATGCAAGTCACATATCCAGTTATCACTTCTGGAAGGATAAATTTTGTTCTTTTTATATAAATGGGAATAAACCCATCCTATGTTTCAATGTGGGAGCGCTGAAAAAATCTATGTTAAATCGTGATCATTGGATTAGATTTCCATGATAGTATGATCATTCACTCAATCATATTCTTCCTCAAAACTCCCTTTGATGACTGTTCCTCAATCCTTATCCTATAATCCATGCTCATAGTTTTATCTCCATTAAAGTAACTCATTCAGACTTCATTCATCACATGGAAACCATATTTGGATCGACCTACGAAAAATACGATACTCTACTTTTTTTCAAATATCAAAAAGAGGACCATATATCCTTAGATCTACCCAATATAGGTGATATATCTCCAACCCACCTGGATAACCATTGGTCACTTCTTACTTATTAAATAATAATTGACAAACACATGTGAAAATTTATACGTGATCAAATTTGAGAATATGTTATACTGTTTCAAAATTAAATTATTTATATTTTATTTAACATCCTCTACTGAGAGGGTGATCAAGCAGTTAATTTAAAACACTTGATTGAGGTTTCGTGGGGTTATAGGTTCACGATGATCTCAGATTCCCCTAAAAGAGAAACCAATTATGGTTCAATCACATATATATATTCCTAGACACTAAAGAGAGAACCCCTCTTCACTCCTTTCATAGCCTGCCTAAACCGATGTATTCCCTCAATTTCTCTTCCATTCAATTGGGTTGAGTACCCTGAAGTGAATAATTAGGTCACACCTTCACTCGTGTTGAATAAGAACCCAAGATTTTAATCAGGTTTAAACACATCAAATACAAAAGGCTACACAGCTTTCGCTTCAATTCAGTTCCCCCAAGCATGAAGATGCGTCATCTCCTTTGATTTTCATTACCTCATATAAGGTTTCCGTTAACTTTTTTTATATTATATATATGTATATATTGATTTCATGTTTCATGTTTATATTATTTAATAATATACAAATATATGTAAAAATTTCAAATGAATCATGGTTATGTTTTCCGAATTTAAATTTATGTAAGGGGATTCAATTTTTTTTGAAAAATGCATATTTGTATTCATATCTTTATTTAGGTATTGGTGAATATAAATTCATATACAATTTCAAAATTTTACATTATTATTTTTATTATTTTCAAAGTATAATCATTTTATGTTTTTTATTATTATAGAAATTATTATTTATAATTTATGTCTTATAATAGAATCTATTTCATTAAACTATATATATGTGTCTTAAATTTCAATAATTTTTTTAAAATTATTTCTTCTCATAATTTCGATAACATTTATATCCAAGTAATGGGATTTTATTTATTATATGCATGTATAATTTCATTTTAATAATTTATATGACATGATGGATTTCATTTAAACCACATTATACTTTATCTAACAAATAATTATTCTTATAATTTTAAAAGTTTTTATACATATAATATGTGTATACGTTTGTACAAATAAATATTAGGATGCAAGGTTTTATTAGAAAAATGTTACATTGTATAATTATATGATAATAATATATTTTTTTCTAAACATATATTTTGTGGGTATAATTTCATTATTCTCATGATTCCTTCATGAATGTATGATTATATACATACATACATATATATATATATATCGTTAAAAGTGTTATTTTAAGTGAATATTAATTTTTATAATAAATATTATTTAATGAGATGGATTCATACCTTCACACCATTATTGTATCTTTAATATTTCACAGTAAAATATATTATTCTGAATCATGTAAATGAGTATGTAATATCAATATTTATTAATGAATATTTAATTTAAATTTTTTAACATTTTATGTCCTATTTATAAAAAAATATTTCTTATGAGTATATAAAATAAATCTCAAATACATTTATGAAAATTATTTTCTAATAAAATACAATGGAACAACTAATTTTCCTGTTATTTGGTTGTACTAAAAATCACTAGTGATTTCTAAAGAATGTTAATATTAATATATATTTATATTTTTATATACATATAAGTGTGAAAATAAAATAATAAATTATTATGTTTTTAATGAAAATTTCGTGTAAAAAATGTATATATATATAACAAAATATCAATATTTTTTTAAAAAAAATTCCACTTGGACTTTGTAAACATGAAAATGAAGTGGGTAGTGAACCCATACTTATAGAAAGTCGTTAAGCCTATGAAACCCTAAATTTATGATGTGGCTCATTGTTTTGTTTTCCAAATACTTTATAATATTATCTGAGAAACCCTATGATTATTTTATATCATTTTAATAATTATTATTTTTAAAAAGTATTATATAAATTTAATAAGATAATGTATTTTAAAAAATTATTATAATGATTTTAAAATCATAACTATTTTCAAAGAATTTATAAATTTTACTAAATCTCAATGTTTTTCAAAAATGAAAATAATATTTTCAAAAGAATAATTATTTCCAAAGGCTTTATATAATATTCAAAAGATTAGGTATTTCCAAAAAAATATAATTTTTTAAAAATCATATGTAATTTTAAATGCACTAATAAATTCATGTCTTCAAATAAAATTCAATGGGTTTTTCAAAAATCTATTATATATTGAATGTTTAGTAAATTTTTTTCTTAATTATCGATATATTGATATTATTTTTCAAAATTATTCTAAAAATTATTAAAAAAAATTAAAAACTGTATTCTATTGTATTTTCAATATATATTAAATAGTTTTTTAAAATGTATTTTCTAATGGTATAAGTATTTAAAAAAATCATTTTCTTGTATAAAACCCCTTACTACACAAGTATTCTAACCTTATATGTTTTTTAAGAATAATCCATGATCACATAGAGGTTTCATAGAGTTTATCATTGATAAGGTTGTAGCATGATGACGGTCAATTCTATTCCTTTTTATCAATTATTATAAAATGTATAATTTTTAAGAGTGGTCCTTTTACTCCAAATCCTAGATCGGAAAAAATCCTCAGATGTAAATGACTATATTTTTTTAGTTCCTTTTTTTAAAAAAATATCAATCATAATTTTGAACTAGATCTTGGAGAGCAGGTCTAGGGACTCAAAGTAGATATCAACAGAAAAATTTAGATAACATTAAATATTCACATGTTTGGTTAAACATATATTAATATTCTATGTATTTTAATTTACTAAGATAATTTTTTATATACTATTAGTTTTAGAAAAAATAAGAGTTAGAAATATACATTTGAACTCATACAAATTTTACTAACCATTATTAATATATAAGTCTAGTGATTCAAGTTTTCTAAATTCAAAAAATGTTATTTCATAATTTTCATTATGTATGACACACAAATTTATGGGATTATATTATTTTTAATGGGGGTAGAATGTAACTGCCTTGATAACTAAGCATTATATTAAATATTTATAAAATGGTTTTTTAATTAAAACAATAAATGTATTGTTTGACCTAAAATTAATTTGTTTTTATGATGATTTTTTTTTTCAAAATATGATATTACATTTAAAATATTCATGAATATATATGTAAACTAATATTTTTATTTTCTGAATAAATGTATTTATACTTTAGGATTACTAAAATGTTCGGAATACCTTTAATGTTATTTTATTGTTTAAAATTTATCTTTCATTATTAAAATATTTAAAAGGAAATTTAATACTATATTAATAATTTTCACAATCTTATTGATTGAACATATAACTAATAATTAAATTTTGAGTTATAATGGTTAATATCGTAAACAAATATTTATATTTTTGAAATAAATGATTAAATGGGAATTATTTGAGAAAAAATTTAATGATAATTAATGAAACCTTAATTGTAAAATATTTCTTTGGTACATTGTTCTAAAAAGTAATCAAATTGATATTATAAATTTCTAATTAAAATATAACTCACATTAAAATAATGGTAATAATAATAAAAACATTTTAATTATAAGATTAATACTAATTTAAATGAAAGATTAATGTTAATTCAGAAACGAAAAAGTTAAAAAACATCAACTTGGTCGAAAATATATCTAATGTATATGAATATAAAAAATTAATAAAAAGAAGAGTTAAAATATAATAACAACATAAATCAAAAATAATTTATTTTTTTCTTCTATTATATAATTTATTTTTATAAAAATGTTGGTGGCCAAGGGGTTTTCCATCCCTACAACCCACATAGAAGAATCAAGACCCAAGGGGGAACCAGAAAAGACCACCCAAATAGGTGGCATTATGGCCTTGCATGTAAGAGAAAGTTTGAGTGACTCACAGAGAGGTCTTACTTGGGTTGGGTAATTTTCTAAAAAAGCCAATTTATAAGGTACATAGATGAGGTGGGCCATAGCATACCAGTCATGTATCCTATTATTTATATTTGAAGGATGTAGTGGGAACATAGTTTATAATGGAGTAGAAACCAATCCAAAATTTCTATGTGGGTTCACTAAAATACGTTGTTAAATCGTGACCATTGGATTGGATCACCATAGTTATCCAATCATTCACCCAGTCATATTTTTCCTCATAGATCCCTCCCATGACTTTTCCTCAATCCTTCTCCTGCAATCTACAATCATAGTTCTATCACCATCAAAGTAACTGCATCTAACTACTTTCTTCACATGAATACCATTGTTACATCGACCTAAAAACAATACCTACTCCATTTTTTCTCCCCATAAATAAAATTGGATCATATATCCCTAGATATTCCTATAATAAGTTATGAATCCCTATCTCACTTTAGTCACAAGTGGCCTCTTTTTTTCTTCTCAAAGATGATTGGAAAAGCACATCCATAAATTTATATGTTATTAAATTTTAAATCAGGTTATGAAATTTCAAAATAATATTATTTGAATTTTATTTAACATCCTCGAATCATTGAGTAACCAAAAAGTTATTTCTAAACCATTTATTGAGGATTCATAGGGTTATTGGTTTAATATGATCTAATCTTCTCCTAGAAGATGAAAATATTCCATTTCAAACACCAATATATATTTATGAATTCTATAGAGACAAACCATATCCACTCCTAGAATAGCCTGGCCATGCAGAATACTTCCCTCTATGCCTCTCCCAGTTCACTATTTTTATTACCCACATCCAAAGTATAAGTACATGACTTCACGCGGTTTGAAGAAGAACCCGCTACTTCTATCTGGTTTGAACACATTACATACAGAATTCTACACTGCCTCATCATGGTTTGACTTCCCCTATATAGGTAAAAGTTTCATCTCCTTCGATTTATAGAATTTAATCTATAGGTTCCATTGATAGTTTTTAAAAAAAATTATATATTTATCTATATATTAATTTCAAATTTCATGTTTATATTATTTAAGAATAATCATATACATAGAATAATTTCAAAAGCATTAAGTTTATATTTTTTAGATTTAAATTCATGTAAGTGGATTGAATTAGTTAAAAAAACAATATTTTTTTCAAATATATATTTATGTAATGGTATATATAAATTCATATACTATTTATAAATTTCAATTTTATTTCTGTATTGTTTTAAAACTACAATAATTTTTAGGTGTTCTCATTTTGAATGAAATTATTTTTAAATTTATCCCCATATAAGTGGGATTTTTTCTTTAATATATATATATATGTATATTAAATTTCAAATATTGTTTTAAAATTATTCAAGATAATATTATTTTTAATCTTAATATCCATTTTACGGGATTTTATTTATTATATTCTTGTATAATTTCATTTTTAAATATTATACCACATGATAGATTTCATTTGAAATACATAATATTTTATTTAATACAGAATTATTCTGAGGAGTATATGCGTTTTTTCTAATTTAGATAGGTGTTTATATAAATATATATACTTATATAAAAGTATTGAAGGTTTTATTAAAAACTCTGTTTTTATTATTCTATGTGAATAATATATTTTTTCTAGAATTTTATGTTATGGTTATTATTTCTTTATTAATATGATCGCTTCATGAATATAATGTTATATATATTGTTTAATGTGTTATTTTATGTTAATAGTATATTTTAAAATTACTATTATTTAATGTTATAGATTCATACCTGCAGACAATTATTTCATATTTAAAATTTTATTATGAAATATCAAATTTTGAATCATGAAAATGAGTCTCCAATATAATTATTTACGGATGAATTTTTAAGTGATAATGTTTATAATTTTATATACTATTACATAAAATGTATTTTATGATTTTATCAATGAAATTTTATGTACAAGGACGTAAATTATTTATAATTAATAGTTTATTCAAAGGATAATTGTGGTGAGTTTTGGTTTTTCCAAATCATGCATGTGATTTATTGAGAAATTTTATATTTATATATTTATATATAATTATAATTGTCTAAATGAAATAATAACACAAAATATATTTATTTTTATTTAATGAAAATTGAATTGAATAAATAAAAAGAAAAGGAAATACAAAACAACAAACAAAAAAAGTGAAGCCAGATGACCACAATGGACTGAATAAGTGAAGACTGAGTGTATCCGCAAAAAAATATCATCCCCATAGTAGTAAAGCTCCTTTAATTTGGAAAATATAAAGTTTGTGTATCTTGAATCTCCTTATAAGTGAAGATGTCAGAAACAGAATTTCTGTTTTTCTAGGTATGACTAACATCTATGGAGCTATTCATAAGACCTTTTCAATTTTTATTAATTTATTAAATCTACAAGGGATTCAATCCCTAACCTCATAGAGCATTGAAAAGTAGAAGAGAGTTAGTTTTAACTGCCTCCAGTTGCTTATTCCTTTGACTACATATTTGGAGGCTAGTGAGCAAGGCTTTGGCTTCGTCGTGGAGCCAGTCGCTACACCCAATGAAGATAGAGAAGTATGTTTGTATAGATCCATTGGTATCTGGGAAAACACCCCACCCTGCATAAGGCCCATGATACACATTCCTTCAGTTTTCATTTTATGCCCTGCATTGTGCGGGTTCCACCAAACCCAATTTCCCTTCATGTTATTGGATGCGATGTTGGGCATTGAGGCTCATGTATGAATTTCTCTTATGGAAAGAGCATACTCCCATTCATTACTATGGTGGTTCAGCTCTATAAATGTGCTACTGGTTTGTAATACAATACTGAAACCCATACCATTGTGTCCCTTATACGAAGTATCTTTTCGACCTTTCTTGAGATACCAGCATCCAGCCAAGAAATAGAATAGATCTAGCCCTTTTCTCAGGACCGGTGTCCATTTCCCCTTGAATATTTTTTAAATAACATTTCCCATGATGACCCATGAGGTGTAACACCCAAATAATTTTGTGAAATATTTTTTTTCTGACTCTTTATAATATTTCATTTCTTGTTTATCCATGTTAATCATGCATTATACACCATACTAATTTAGCTTTCATTGCACATAACAATGAGATTCTATGAAACATCAATTTATTATTATTTGAAAATGATAATAACCAAGATGTTAGATTAGCAGGTATGGATATTATTTAATAACATAGAGAATATTTTTTTTTTATAATATTAATAAAATGGTTAGAAAATTATTATATATTAAAATATATACTAATGAAATATAATGATTTCTTTATTTTAATGCTCTCACAGTTTTTTTCTCTAAATAAATTACAATTTGTGAATCATATTAATTTAAAATAAATGTATTATACACAATAAAATATATTTGTTATCTTTATTCATTATATTTTATAGGCCTATGATATTAACCAACCCAATTTTAGGAATAAAACAAATTTTATAAAAGGTAATTTTCATCCTTTTAATGGAGAACCCACATTAAATCAATGTTTTTAACATTTATGTCTTTTATTTAATAAAATGAAATTATTCTATGAAATATGGATATATGTAATTATAGTGTTTTAATATTTTTTTTATTTTTCTGATAAGTTTCAGGCTTTGATGAATAGTTAAAATATTCTAAATTTTAATTATAAACAATTGTTTTAATAAAAAAATTTATATGGATAAACTATATTATTGAATGGTTTTAAAGTACAATAACATCAAATTTTTATCAATAAATATAACTGAGTTCATTTTGAATTATTTTAACTTAAATTTATATGTACGAAATCTTTAATCGTTCACATGTTTTAGCATTAAAAACCAATTTTCTCATTTTGACTGTGGGATTAAATTTAAATTAATTACAACAACTTCTGAGGGTTCAATTTTTAAATATTTATTTCATATTGAGAATTAGTGGGTCAAATTTAGATAAATCACTTTCTTTTATTTTAGGGAATTATGAATAGTATCTTTCGTAATTTTTATTAATATAGTAAATAGGTAATTCTTGTAAATAAGTGGAAAAAGAGTACTATAAAATTAACCTAACAAATGTACTAATATAGTTGGATGATATTTTAGACTAAAATCATCATTAGGTCGAAATGGTATCCTCTGGAAGCAACATGGAAGATATTAGGAAATTTAATATCATTTTTAAATAAAGGTTAATTATGTCTTAGTAAACTTTTATTAACCATATTATTTTTAATATAAGGTTATACATAAGTTTTATTACACTATAAATATTATTATTAAATAAAAATAATTTTATTTATGATGATAATTTATTTTTAATTGTTTAAATTATATAATTACCTTAAATGCTTCTACAAGGATGACGGATAAATTATTTAATTAATGGAAAATCACAAAAATATTTTTAATTAAAATGATAATAACAATTAAAATTTCAAAAAAATATGGAAAAATATTATTGGTCAAGTATATATAGACCATAATCATACAAGGGTATCATTATAAAACCATAGGAGCCAAATGGAAATGATTTTGACACATAATATTTTATCTAATGTAATACTAAAGTTTCCACATTCAAGATTTAATAAATACAACATTTTAATGTAGTATTTTCCAAAATATATATTTTAGTATAAGTATTATTATTAAATATAGACAATTTATCTTTATCATAATATTATTTTATTAGTTTTTATTCAAAAAATAAGTATATTAAATAATTTTACATAACTGATTTAGAAATTATTTAATTAATGAAAATATCAAATAAACAATATTAAAAATTATAAAATTAATATAATTTTGGAAAATGAAAATATCCAATTAATTTTATGGATTACCTAGACCTATTATAAATATAATAATTTTTTTATAATTATACTTGTTATTTTAATATTTTTTTAAACCAATTAATTGATTAGTGTCAAAATTGACACTATTGATTGATTATCAGCATAATGATTTATTACATTATTAAAAAATTATCAGACATTTTAAAATATAAAATAAAATATTATATGGTCTAAAATAATATAAATATTTCATTTCTGGTTTAATTGAAATCAAATAATTAAAAATTTCAATTTTTTAATATTGAAGAACATGATACGTTATTTAAAAATAAATAGAATTACTAATGGATAATTTAAATGATAAGGTTTAAATTGATAGAAAAAATGGCTAAAATTAATTGGTTGATTTTATTATTAACTCTTTCCATATAGTATTCTAAAATATGTAAAAAAAATCATTTATTATGTGTTTTGACATTATTATAAATTAATATTTTTAGATATTCCAAAAGTGGATCCCACCTCAATTATAAAAGGGCACCCCTCACTCATTTCATCAAATCACATTTACCCATCATGATGAAAAATTATTTTCAATATTCCATTATCAATATTTATATCACTGTTATAGAGGTTTCATTCTTCTCAAAATACCATTTCTAATGTCATTAAAAGGAGATTTGGAGGGAGCATGCTGAAGAAGATGTAATCACCTTTACCGAATCTCTTTATATCATTTATTCTCATTATTTATATCTCTACATTTTTACATTATAATGTAACAAATTTGGTATCAATTATATTTTGAGATGTTATAACAAAAATGGAATAACTATATTTTACCATTTAACCATCCTATGAAAAACAAATCACAAGGTGTGCATTTATACGATCTACTGTCTACATGTCGTGGTGTAATCCATTTATCCCCACATTATTTTCATGGGTATAATAAAGGAAATAATATATATATATATATATTGATTATAACATTATATTTATTTTTTAACAAAACATATTCCATCCACTTTCTTACTCTTTATTATTAAGGAAATGATAACATCGCTTGTGTCTATATATGACCTACCGTATCCACAACGAGATGTGATTCACATCCATGTCCACCATTCTTGGATTATTATATAAATATATATAATGAAGAAATATGATATATATTACATTAATATAATTCTATAAATAATGTAAGTAAATCCTAATTACAATAATTTGGTTTTATATGGAAAATCATTCATGGGAAAATGAAGCATTTAATACCCAAAATAAGGGTAAAAATATAATACTATTAAAAGGGTGATAATATGGTCATAAATGATATCGTAAATTTAAATATGGTTTTAAATTAAGTTTATAAAATTCATTAAACCATTATAGAGTAGGTTATTATTTTTACTGAGGGAATCATACCTATGTTAACAGATTATTTTTGTCTCACTGTTATTTTTATGAGACCCATGTGATATACATGTATTGTTTCTTCTATGTAGTGTATATACTTCCCATAAAATTATTTCACGAGTCCTATCTATAAGATTATGTAATTTTTATTATTTTCATTCATTCATACATTATATGATTCAATTAATTATAAAGTTAAGAGTACTTATTTTATAATATGTTCAGTAATTATAATTGTTTTTTATGTCTATGTTGGGGAATATTTATCATCCATAATCATGTTTTCTAATAATTATTTCATAAAATGATTTAAAATTTTACTATGAATATTTAAATTTATTTTTACCCATTTTTTAGTTTTTACTACCCATTTTTAGAGGAATATTTGTTTCATTTTCCAAACGAGGTACTTTTTGACTTTTTGAGTAAAAGTTCTAGAACAATGTTTCCATTTATTGTATATGTCTAGAACATAATTTTACACTTTATTTACTAGATGATACCCTTAAAAGATTACAAGGTTATTTTCTATGAAATAATTTTACTTTAAAATTTTATGGCCTTTTAGATAAAATAACATTCCAAGAAGAATGTATATTTTCCTCATGAATTATTTTCAAGTGTTGATCAATATTATCATCCATCCAACATTACAATTTTTATGTTATATAATCATCTATAGGTAAATTGTTTTTTCAAAAAACATTATCCCTATTCTTCCTATGATTTGATTTTTTTGGAATGATATTTATGAAATCCATTTCTTTTACATGGATTCTGTTAAGATGTAATAATATTTATGAAACATGTTTTCTATTGACATGATGACTGATTTATATTATTATGGCACATATATGTATTTTTTTGATTATGAGAAGGGTGGGACATATATATCCCACAAATACATTAGGTAACGATTTATATCTCATGATATAGACAATACTGGAATAGTTAATGATCTCGGTTCAGTAATATAGGGTAGAAATGGGAAGTAAACCAGGTTTAGTAATATAGAGAAGGAATGATGAGTGAACTCAGTTCACTAATGAAATTTAACGACGATTATGGCCTTGTGAATTACCCTTGGCTAATATGGAAATGATTTTTTATTTTTATGTGTTAGACACAATTCCATGTGTTTATGCCAATGTTATTTTCTCTTGGATTGTATTTCTATATGATTTATTCTTATAAATGACACGATTTATTCCATGACACAATATTTTGATATATGTTTTACGTGGTATGATTATCAAAAGTTTTCTTCATGGTTTTAAATTCTTATTTTCATGTTTTGATTTATATTTTCCTTGTTTACCCTTACTAAGAATCTAATATCACCCTCTTTATATGATTTATTTTCACCATGAAATAAAGAAATGTTTTAGGTAGGATAACTAATGGCGGAAGACCATTATGGGATATTTTGAATGCCATTCACCAAATTAGAATAATGTGTTCCAAATTTACAAAGGAACTAAACTAATAGAGTATTTGGCTATGTGTTTGTGTAATGAATGAGAGATTCTTTAAAAGTAATATATTGTGTATATAAAAAAACCATGGTTGTTATAGTTGGTATCAAAGAGAAAGTTATGTAGAATTTGGAAACTAGGTAGATAATAATTGAGTGAGATCCCTATAGATATTTCTATAGATATATCTAGAGATATCCATATTGATAAGTCTATGTATAGATTTCTATACTTAAATTTTGGTTATGATGATGGAAAACCTATGATTAAACGTAATATTTTAGAGATTAAAAGTAAATTTCCTTTATTATTTTGTTGTACTAGTATTATTTTTTCTTCTCATGAAACACTTTTTAGATTTTATACAATATATGGAATGATGAGGATTCATGTTAATGATGAATATTATAGACAATGGAATGATATTCCTCATGTGAAACTAAATGAAATGGATGTTGGAAGGTGAAATATACTTATTATGTGTAATAAAAAATCTCTGGATATGATCAATTATATAAACTTTGGTGAGTTTCCTTACCCACATAATAAGATAATGATTGATTTTCGGGGTGACCACATAGGAAAGAAAGTTCACTTTTACTAATATAAATCATTTGGGAAAAGGAATCAATGAGAATGTTTCTAAGGAATTGGATGTTTTTTTGGGGGTGGATCATAAGGAAACAATGCTGGTAATTACAAAGTAATATGTTTAGTTAACACAATAAACAAGGATAATGGTTTTTCTAAAGAATAATTGATAGCTATATGTTTTAAATGTCGAATGTATGGGAATAATTAAAATTGATTTCATAGGGTTATGTATCATGAATTAAATCATCATGTCCATAAAAATAATTATTATATTACTGAATATGAAGAGCCTACAAATGATATGTGAGATGAAAGAAGTGTTCTGGAATAAAATTATAAAGTTTGGTTAATAGATTCAGAATATATTGGAATGATTGCTTTTATATGTATTGCAATTCATGATTAAGGTTATAAAACTAATTTTATGGTAGGACGGATTGAAAAATCACCAACGAATTGTTCCAATATATTTTTACGATAAGTATTTGACAGTATACATTGAATGGTATTAGTAACCATGAATAGTTATGTAGGTCGTAAGGTCATATTTTTGGAGAATACATGATTAATGGAAGGATAAAGATAAATATGTGAATAGTGATTAGATAATGAAATAAGGGGTTGTTTAATTGGATTAATGAAATTGGGATTAATATGATGAAAAATATGGTTTTATTGAATGTTTGGATATATTGATTGAGGGAAGATCTGTTTTTTGAAAGCATACATCTTTTCAGTATGTTTTTATGGTAATTTAGGTTATTACCATGTTTCAAGAGAATACATTATAATATTTTTCACGTGTGTTGCATCGGAAACTTAATGGCTACATGATGTTTTATTGGGAATTAATAATAAGTTTATTTGGTAAATTAAGTGATCTACATTGAATGTGTAGGATTTTACCCTTTTGGAAGGATCATAAAGGTAACTATTTATGAAATTGTTTGATGTTTTTGTAATTAATGTATTTTCTTTTCATATGAAGATTTATACTTATTGCATTACTCAATCTATAATTTTAATTAGGATAAATACAGATGGAATGACCTATCATTATATTTATGGATATCATTTTATTCTAATTCTTAAGGAATGACTAATTTACTTTCATTTATTGGAATAAGTGATATGGTAAAAATTAATAAAATCATAAGTAGAGGATGATATTATAAATAACTCTGTGATAATTTCTACTCATTCATAAAATATATGTAAGGGATCTGGATACCATAAATGTTTTCCTAGTACCTTATTTTTTTTGAGGAATTAGATGTTCCCTTTGATCATCACAGATTTATGGATTCTGATTGTTAACTTTATAATAATAGTGTTTTCTATAACTCTCAATCAGATCATGATAGTTATATTTCTCTTCCATGAACATGTTTCCACTTTCCACCTATGTTCTCTTAAGTGTAAACCCAGTTATGAGTGACTTTGTGTAACCGTTATGTTTCACAAATTCTTCTCTAAAAGGAAGTTTTTATTTTTTGTTTTTACGATGTGGGTTTCAATAAATGGAACATTCAAGTATTAAACCCAAAAAATTCTAAGTGAGAAATTCATTTTAAGTGGGGTAGAATGTAACAATCTAAGGCTATTTGGAAAAATAATTTTTTTTCTTTACTATCTAAAATTTCATGCAAAACCTTGTTAATATTTAATTTCATTCGACACCTATTTAGCTTGCATTGAACACAACACTGAGTTTCTACGAAACGACAATTTATTATTATTTGAATAGAATAATAACATACCTTTTAAATTAGTGGGAATAAATAGTATTAACTAAATTATGAAATATATGGTTTATAATATTAATTCAATGGATAATAAATAATTTTAAAATAAATTATATACCAAATAAATATAAAGGTTTTTTATTTTATTTCTATGCACTTAAAGTTGTTTTTTTCTAATATATAATATAAATTACAATAATTTAATGATATAAATGAAATATATATTTTCAATAATCAATAAAATATGTTTTTTCTATTCATTTTATTATATATACATATGACAAAAACCAACCCAATTTTATGCATAAAAACCATTTTTACGTAAATTTTACAGCCTTTTCATAGCGTAGCCTCAATAAATCCATTTTTGTGACACATTTATATATTCTATTTAAGAAAACAAACTTATTCTTGGAATAAGGGATAAAAATGTTTACTTTGGATATTTGTTTCTAATAATTTCCTTTTTTTTATTATTAGTAAAAAATACACAAAATTTTAATTAAAAACCACTTTTTTCCATCGAAATAAATTATATGGTTTAATTATATTAATTAATGGTTTTAATGTATAAATATATAATATTTTTATTATTTAATAATATTTAGTTCATTGTCATTAGTTTTACAGAAAATTTATATGTAAAAACATTTCAATATTTTACATGTTTTAACTTTTCTATTTTGTTTTATCATTCCGACAAAAGGATTAATTTTAAGTTAATTGCTGAAACTTTTTTTTGGAAATTGAAAAATGGGTTCCATATTTGAAATTAGTGTGTCTAAATTATGGAAATATATTTCTTTTATTTTTTGGCATCATGAATATTATGTTCACTAATTGTTATTAATACGGAAAAAGGTAAATCGGGTAAAAAAAGCTAAAAATAATAATATAAAATTACCATAACACATTTCCTAATATAATTATATCATTTTGTATTGAACTAAATAAGCATTGGGTAAAAAATATATCCTTTTTATTTTATGTGGTTGAAATTCGAACATTTAATTAATTTTATTTAATGAAATGTTAAAGATATATTACATAATTCTTAATAATTATATTATTTTCAATATAAGGTTATACATAACATAAATTAAACTAAAAATACTTTTTTGAAATGTAAAATGTAATTATTTATCATTTTAATTTGTTTTTTATTCATAAGAAATAAATTATTACCTTAAATCCTTATACAATGATGATTTAATTTTTTTTAATTGATAATAAATAAACAAAAATTAATTTTAATTCAAATAATAATAACGATTAAATGACCAAACAAACTTGTCCAAATATTATTTTTTGAATTTATATCAACCATATTCTTATAAGGGTTTACTTATTAACCACTTGGAGCAAGATGGAGATGATTATGACACTTATAATATTTTATCTTAAGTAATGATAAAGTTGTCCACAGTCTTGTTTTAAAAAATATAATATTTTTGAAGTATGATTTTTTAAAAGATATATTTGACTATATGTATTATTAATAAATATATATAATTTTTCTTCTATCAAATTATTTTATTTTTTATTTTCATTCCAGAAATAATTTTATTTAATAATTAAACAAAACCAATGTAGTAATTATTAGATTAATGGAAAGATAAAATAAATGTTATTAAATATATGAAATTAAATATAAGTTGGGATAAGGAATATATCCAAAACAATTTACGGATGACCTTGACATCTTAGAAATATAATTAAATATTTTATTTATAGTTAACTTTTTATCTTAATATTTTTAAATATCAATGAATTGAATAGTGTCAAAATTGTAACTACTATTGTTTATCAGTATAATATATTATTAGACTATTTAAAAATAAAAATTACATTTTTAAAATTACCAAATAATCCTGATACAATCAATAATATTATAAATTTTTCATTTATTTTTTAATTTACATAAAATATTTAAAATTTTAACTCTTTTAATATTGACATGATTGTTACCTTAATAAAAATTAATATACCATAACTAAGGGTTACTTAAAATTATATGTTTTAAATTGAATAAAAACTATTCTAAATTTTACTGGTTGATGAGATTAAAACCTTAACTCAACTCATATTTGAAAATTTCATTTTAGATGTTTTTTTGATGTGGTTTTATTTTCATAGAAATTAATATTTTATGGAGATTAAAAAATGTGCCCCTCGCCTCAATTATAAAAGAGCTCCTCTTCCCACATTTCTTCACTAAACATTGTGTCTTCAACCTTAGACATCCCATACATAATTAAATTATAAAAAATCATAACTATTTTCTATATGTTCTTTTCTTGTTAAAAAACAAAATTTAGTCTCTTTAAGAGAATATCTAGAGGGAGCTCACCAAATAAGAGGTAATTTCTTTTTTCATGACTCTCTCAAGATCATTTATTATTCTAAATCCTCTTCCTATTTTGTTTAAATTATAATGTAATAAATATAGAATAAATTATATTATGATATGTTATTACAATTATTTAACAACCATATTTCCCCTTTAAACGATCCCATGAAAAACAAAATCACTACCCATTTGTGCATACAACCCGTCGTCTCATTGTAGTGGTGTAATATGTTTTTCACCACATTATTCTGATTAATAAAATGATGTAAAAAATAAACATATATAGTAATTATTAAATGATATTTATTGTGTAAAAAAATTTCATGTACTTCCATACTTGTTACCATTAAGTAAATGATACCATCTCTCATGTGTACGAATGGCCAACCAAATCCACGATGTGATGTCCTTCATTTCCATGACCGCAATTCAATAATGATTATATAATTGTATATAATTAATATATATGATATATATTACCTTAATTTAATTATATAAATTAATTAATTATATGTTGTTTATAATAATTGGGACTTATATGACAAAACATGCCTATGAAAATGAAGTAGTGAACACCAGAAAGAAGCGAAAAAATAAAATCTTATTAAAAGATTGATAATAAGATCATATATGATATCATAAATATAAATACAGCTCTGGAATAATATAATAACATTCAATAAACTAGTATACAAGAGGTTTAAATATATAACAAGGTAATCAGACCTAAGGTAAGAGATTATTTTTATCTCGCAATTATTTCAATGAGACACATGACATATACATAACTTGTTTTTTTATGTGGTGTTTATACTATCCATGAATTTATTTTATGAGTATTATCCAAAATATTTTGTTATTATCATAATTTTCTATATTTTATAAGGAATTTAATTATATTAATTATAAAGGAAAGAGTATGTATTTCACAATCTCTTTAATACTTAGAATTATTTCATTTTAATTATATATTGGGAAATTTTTATCATCCAAGTCTATTTTTTATAAAAATATCTTCATAAAATATTTTACAATTCTCTTGTGGATACATAAATCCAGTTTACCTATTTTTTACTTTTTATTACATGGTTGGAAGGGAATCATTCTTTCATTTTCCAAAATGAGGTACATTTTGACTTTTCCAGTAAAAGTATGATAAGAATGTTTTCTTTTGACTTATATGGCTTGAGAAATTTTTTACACTTTATTAAATCTTTATATCCTAGAAACTTTCCTTAAAATATTACACTGTTATTTTCAATTAAATTATTTTCTTCTGAAATTTCATGTCCTTTTAAGAAAAGAAAATATTTTTTAAGAATAAAGGATTTTTTCTTAAATAATTATTTTTATGTGTCTATAAAAAATATATTTCATATAATATTCCATTTTTTGATGTTATATAGGCATTAATAGGAAAAAAAATTTCAAGGATATCACCTTATTTTTCCGATGATATGATTATGATTATAATGTAATGATATTTTTGAAATCCATTTCTTTTTCATGGATTATGATATAATGGAATGTTGTTTACGAAACCCATTTTTATATGATATGATGAATTAATTATGTTATTTCATAATACATATGTATGGTTTTCATTATGAGATGGGTGATACCTATATCTCTATTCAATGAATTTGTTAAATATTTATATCTCATGAGATCTAAATAGATCAAACTGGAAATGATCACAGTTCAATAATATATGGCCAGAATAGAAGGTAAACTCTGTTCAATAATACATTATTATAATGAGGAGTGCACTCGGTTCAGTAAATGAATTTTTCCACTTTTATAGGCTTGGTCATGAGACATGGAAGATATGAAAATTATTTTATATGGTTGTGTGTTTTCCATAATTCTATGTTTTATGCCAATACTGTTATCTCATGGATCCTCTAACTTTATGCTACATTCCTTATGAACTTCAGGATATATTCCACGACTCAAGATTTACGTATATGATGTAAAATGTTTGATTTTAAAAAGTTATGTTAATGTTTTGTTTGATATTTTACTTGTTTACCCTTACTGAGAATTTGAGCTCACCCTTTTCATAAGATTTTTCTTTCCCAGGATATAATGAAAGGTTGTATGTAGGAAAACTAAAGGGAACGATCTTTATGAGTTACATTTAAGACCTTTTAGGAAATTAGAAGAATGTGTTCCATGTTTTCAAGACCACTAAACAAATAATTTCTTTGCCTATGTATTTCAGTAATATATGTATGATTTCATATATAATTTAATATCTATTTATGTCAAACCTATGTTGTTATATGATGAGTCCAGCCGGTGAATCCATCAAAGGAATGACACACTATTTTCACCCATGCTCCTTCAAAAAATAAATGTCAATGGACTCAGACTAGGCTTCCCTACAACATAAAAATTTAGAGGCCAAGCTAACTCCCAAGGGTTGAATGTTTTAATCGTTCAAAAAAATAGTTCCTAACCCTCCTTTCTAGAAAAGCCATTATTGATGAAACCTCTTTTCAGTAAACTATCTTGTTCCACACAACACGATCACCATTAACTTCTTGAATTAAGAGATATTATTTGGCCAAAAAATATATAGAAGGGGTTTCTGTTAAAATTCATATATTGGGTTCAATATTGAGCTCAATATTATCAAAGAATATTTTTGAATATTATTGGAGGATTTCCTGAATGAAGCTCAGATAAGTATATTCTTGTATGAAGGTGTTCTCCGGAGTGGGGAAGCCTGGGAATCCAAACCTATTTCCTAAAGAATTTTGATTCCAATAATTTATGTCTCTTATACCCACTATCCAACCATTGTTTTGAAGTATATTCATTATATAGGGTATTATCATGAGCCTAATGGTGGAATCTATCCACCTTTTCTTGTCTATATCAACCCCATAGAACTCTTTCATAAGCATACCCCTATGAGTATTCCCCTAGATAAACTCCAAAGCTAATTTAGCATGTCATCAATTCATCAATTTTGAAATGATTTTTACATTATGTCCTCCCCCCAATAGTGGTTTTTCCAACCTTATCCAAGGCTCCTAGTGAAGTTTCCCTTTGGATTAGACATCCAATTGAAACTAGGCCTCAATCTTTTATATCATGGATATAACATCTTTTAGAACCATGAACATTGAAAGGAGATACATGTGGATAGATGATATCACACTATTAGTGAGTATGATTTTTCCTCTAAATTATAGGAACCTATTTTTCCAATTCATGATCATTCCTATTTGTCTATCACTCACCTTATCAATGTGATGAATTTTTAGTCATCTTGGTGAAATTGGGGAACCTATGTAATCCATGGGGAAGGGTCCATGGGGCATCTCCAATCTATTTTTGATTTCTATTTCCTGCCTTTCATAGCATCTTCTTGATATATATATATATATATATATTGTTTTTCCCTAGTTGATACTTTTTCCAATCCACTTGGTGTACTCTTTCAGAATTTGATTGACCCCCAGATAGATTTATTACATCCATTCACAATTATTATTGTGTCATTAGAAAACATTAGATGAGATATGTTACTAGAGTGATGCTTGTAGTGAAAAGTGGGAGTAATGCACGTCATCACTCATTTGTTGATATAGTGGCTTAAAGAGTCTAAAATGAGTATAAAAGGAGTGTGACAAAGTGGGTATCCCAACAATTCATGATCACTTATAGGTTTTATAGAGTTTATCAATCATAAGGTTGTAGAGTGAAGAAAGTCAATTCTATCCCTTTTTATTAATTGTTATAAAATTTATAATTTTTAAGAGTGGTCCTTTTACTCCAAATCCTAGATCGGAAAAAATCCTCAGATGTAAATAAATATATTTTTTTTAGTTAATTTGTTTAAAAATATCCATCATTATTTGGTATTAGATCTTGGAGTGCAAGTCTAGGGACTCAAAGTTGATATCAATGGAACAATTTAGATAACAGTAAAGATTCACATGTTTGGTTAAACATATGTTAAAATTATATGTATTTTAATTTACTATGATAATTTTTTATATACTATTTGTTTCAGAAAAAAATTAGAGTTAGAAATCTACTTTTGAACTCGTACAAATTTAACTTACCATTATGAATATATAATTCTAGTGAATCATGTTTTCTAAAATCTAAAAATAAAATATGATAATTTTCCTTATCTATGACACACAAATTTATAGGATGAAATTATTTTTAATGGGGGTAGAATGTAACTGCCTTGATAACTAAGCATTATAATAAATATTTATAAAATGTTCTTTAATTAAAATAAAAAATGTATTATTTAACCTAAAATTAATTTGTTTTTTTGATGAAATTGTTTTTTAAAATATGATATTACCTTTATTATATTAAGGAATATATATGTACACTAATATTTATATTTTCTGAATAAATGTATTTATACTCTAGGTTTATTAAAATGTTGGGAATACCTTTAATGTTATTTTATAATTTAAAATTTATTTGTAATTATTAAAATATTTAAAAGGAAATTTAATACAATATTAATAATTTTCACAATCTTATTGATTGAACATATAACTAATAATTAAATTTAGATTAATAATAGTTAATATCTTTAACTAATTTTTAAATTTTTGAAATATATGATGAAAAGGGAATTATTTGAGTAATAATATAATGATAATTAATAAAACCATAATTGTAAAAATTTTATTTGGTACATTGTTCTAAAACATATTCAAAATAATATTATAATGTTCTAATTAAAATATAATTCACAATAAAATAATAGTAATAATAATAAAAAAAAATTAATTATAAGATTCATATTAATTTAAATGCAAGATTAATGATAATTCAGAAACTAAAACGTTAAAAAACATCATCTTGGTAGAAAATTTATCAGATGTTAATGAATATGAAAAATTAATAAAAGGTATAGTTAAAATGTAATAACAAAATAAATTAAAAAAATTTATTTTTTTCTTCTATTATAGAATATATTTTTATAAAAATATTTGTTGGCCAAGTGGTAATCCATCCCTACAACCCTCATGAAAGAATCAAGACCAAAGGGGGAACCAGAAAAGACCACCCAAATAGGTGGTATTATGGCCTTGCATGGAAGAGAATGTTCGAGTGACTCACTAAGAGGTTATGCTTGGGTTGGGAAAATTTCTTGAAAAGCCTATTTATAAGGTACATAGATGAGGTGGGCCATAGCCTACCAGTCACATATCCTATTATTTCTTGTGGGAGGATTTAGTTGGAACATAGTTTATAATGGAGTAGAAACCAATCCCACATTTCTATGTGGGTTCACAAAAATACGTGGTTAAATCGTGACCATTGGATTAGATCACCACAGTTATCCAATCATTCACCCAATCATATTTTTCCTCATAGATCACTCCCATGACTTTTCCTCAATCCTTCTCCTACAATCCACAATCATAGTTCTATCACCATCAATGTAACTTCATCTAACTACATTCATCACATAACAACAACAGTTGGATCGACCTACGAACAATACCTACTCCATTATTTCTCCCCATAGAGAAACTTGGAATATATATCCTTAGATCTACCCATTATATGTTATGAATCCCTAGCTCACTTTAGTCACAAGTGGCCTATTCTTTCTTCTTAATGATGATTGGAAAAACACATCCATAAATTTATATATTATTAAAATTTAAATCAGGTTATGAAATTTCAAATTAAGATTATTTCAATTTTATTTAATATCCTCGAATCATTGAGTGACCAAAACGTTAGTTCTAAACCATTTATTGAGGTTTCATAGGGTTATAGGTTTACTATGATCTCATATTCTCCTAGAAGATGAAAAGATTACATTTCGAACACCAATATATATGTATGCCTTCTGCCGAGATAACCCATATCCACTCCTAGAATAGCCTATCCATGAGGAATACTTCCCTCTATGCCTCCCCCTGTTCAATATTTTGATTAACCTCGTCCAAATTACATGTACATGTATTCACGTGATTTGAATAATAACCTGCTACTTCTATCTGGTTCGAACACATTATATAGAGAATTCCACAGTTCTTCATCATGGTTTGACTTCACCTATATAGGTAAAAGTTACCTCTCCTTCGATTTCAAGAATTTCATCTATGGGTTCCACTTATAGTTTTTTAACAAATATTATATATTTATCTATATATTAATTTCAAATTTCATGTTTATATTATTTAAGAATAATCATATATATAGAATAATTTCAAAAGCTTCAAGTTTATATTTTTTATATTTATATTTGTGTAAGGGGATTCACTTAGTTAAAAAAAATATTTATTTTCAAATATATATTTATGTAATGGTACATATAAATTCATACACTATTTATAAATTTCAATTTTATTTCTGTATTGTTTTAAAACTACAATCATTTTAAATTTTTCTAACATTGAATGAAATTATTTTTAAATTTAACCCCATATAAGTGGGGTTTTTTCTTCAAAATATATATATATATGTATGAAATTTTAAGTATTTTTTTACAATTATTTGAGCAAATTTTATTTTAAATATTAATATCCATGTAACTAGATTTTATTTATTATATGCATGTAGAATTTCATTTTTTGATATTATACTACATGGTGGATTTCATTTAAAATATATTATATTATAGTTAATACAGAATTATTCTCAGTAGTATTTGAGTTTTTCTAATTTATATATGTGTGTGTGTATATATATATACATATATAAAAGGATTGAAGGTTTTGTTAAAAAACTCACTTTTTATTAGTCTATGTGAATAATATAATTTTTTTCCAGAATTTTATGTTATGGTTATAATTTCATTATTCTTATTATTTCTTCATGAAAGTAATGTTATATATATTGTTTAATGTGTTATTTTATGTTAATAGTATATTTTGAAATTACTATTATTTAATGTGAAGGATTCCTACATGCATACAATTATTTCATATTTAAAATGTTATTATGAAATATCAAATTATGAATCATGAAAATGAGTGTCCAATATAATTATTTAAGGATGAATTTTTAAGTGATAATATTTATAATTTTATATAATATTACATAAAATTTATTTTATGATTTTATCAATGATATTTTATGTACATGCATTTAAATTATTTTTTATTAATAGTTTATTCAAAGGATAATTGTTGTGATTTTTGGTTTTTCCAAATCATGCATGTAATTTCCTAATACATTTAATATTTATATAATTATATATAATTATAATCGTCTAAATGAAATAATATCACAAAATATATTTATTTTTATTTAAGGAAAAATGAATACAAGAAATAAAAAAGAAAAGGAACTAGAAAACATGAAACAATAAAAGTGAAGCCAGATGACCACGATGGACTAAAGAAGTGAAGATTGAGTGTATCCGCACAAGAAAATCCCAATAGTAGTAAAGCTCCTTTAATTTGAAAAAAATAAACATTGTGTATCTTGAATCTTCTTAGATGTGAGCATGTCAGAATCATAATTTCCATTTTTCTAAGTATGACTAACCTCTATGGACCTATGCATAAGACCTTTTCAATTTTTAATGATTTATTAAATCTACAAGGGAGTCAATCCCTAACATTTTAGAGCATTGAAAAGTAGAAGAAAGTCAGTTTTAACTGCCTCCAGATTCTTATTCCTTGGACTACATATTTGGAGGCTAGTGAGCAAGGCTTTGTCTTCGTCTTGGAGCCAGTCGATGCACCCAATGATGATAGAGAATTATGTTTTCATAGATCCATTGGTATCTGGGACAAAACCACACCCCTCATAAGTCCCATGATACACATGCCTTCAGTTTTCATTTTATTCCATGAGTTGTGCGGGTTCCACAAAACCCAATTTCCCTTCCTGTTGTTGAATGTGATATTGGACATTGAGGCTCTTGTATGAATTGATCTTATGGAAAGAGCTTCCTCCAATTCATTAATGAGATGGTTCAGCTCTATCAGAGTGCTCCTGGTTTGTAAAATAATACTTAAACTCATACCATTGAGTCCCTTATACCTTGCATCTTTTCGACATTTCTAGAGACAGCAGCAGCCAACCAGGAAATAGAACAGATCAAGCCATTTTCTCAGGACCGGTGTTTATTTTCCCTTGAATATTTTTAAATAACATTTCACATGATGACCCCTGAGGTGTAACACCCAAATAATTTTGTGAAATATATTTTTTTCCTCTTTATAATCTTTCATTTCATGCTAATCCATGTTAATCTTTCATTATACACCATACTAGTTCAGCTTTCATTCCACATAACACTGAGTTTCTATGAAACATCAATTTATTATTATTTGAAAATGATAATAACTGAGAAGTCAGATTAGTATGTCTGAATATTATTTACTAACATATAGAATATTTTTTATAATATTAATACAATTGTTAGAAAATTATTATATATTAAAATATATTCTAATAATATATAATGATTTGATTATTTTAATGATCTCAAAGTTGTTTTCTCTAAATAAATTAACTAAATTACAATTGGGTAATCGTATTAATTTTAAATAAATGTTATATACTCATTAAAATATTTTTTATGTTTATTCATTAGATTCTATTGGCATATGATAATAACCAACCCAATTGTTGGCATAAACACAAATTTTATAAAAGGTAATATTCATCATTTTAAAGGAGAACCCACATTAAATCAATGTTTTTCACTTTAATATATTTTATTTAATAAAATTAAATTATTCTATGAAATCTAGATATAAGAAATTATAGTGTTTTAATTTTTTTTCTGATAAGTTTCATGTTTTGATGAATAATTAAAATATTCTAAATTTTAATTATAAACAATTTTTTAATAAAAATAATTCATATAGATAAATTATATTATTGAATGTTATTAAATTATAAATATATTAAATTTTTATCAATAAATATAACTACGTTCATTTTGATTTATTTTAAATTAAATTTAGATGTAAAAACTATTCAATCATTCGAATGTTTTAACATTAAAAACAAGTTTTCCCATTTTGACTGTAGGATTAAATTTAAATTAATTACAACAAATTTTGAGTGTTGAATTTTTAAAAATTTAATTCATATTGAGAATTAGTGGGTAAAATTTATATAAATCACTTTTTTTTATTTTAGGGCATTATGAATAAAATCATCAGTAATTTTTATTAATTTAGTAAATATGTAAACCTTGTAAATAAGTGTAAAAAGAATACTATAAAATTAACCTAACACATGTACTAATCTAGTTGAAATATTTTTTCGACCTAAATCATCATTGGGTTGAAATGGTATCCTTTGGAAGCAACATGGATGATATTAATACATTTAAAATCATTTTTAAAGAAAGGTTAATTTTGTCATAGTAAACTTTTAATAACCATATAATTTTTAATATATGGTTATACATAAGTTTTATTACACTATAAATATTATTATTAAAGATAAAAAAATTTATTTATCATGGTAATTTATTTTTAATTTATTTGAAATTAATAATTATCTTAAAGGCTTCTACAATGAAGATGGATAAATTATTTAATTGATGGAAAATCACTAAAATAATTTTAATTAAAATGATAATAACAATTAAAATTCCAAAAAAATATGGAAGAATGTTATAGATCAAGTATATATAGGCCAAAATCATTCAAGGGTATCATTATAGAAAAATTGGAGTCAAATGGAAATGATTTTGACACATATAATATTTTATCTAATGTAATGCTAAAGTTTCCTCATTCATGTTTTAATAAATACATCATTTTTAATGTAGTATTTTCCAAAACATATATTATAGTATATGTATTATTATTAAATCTATATAAATTAATTTTATCATAAAATTATTTTATTAATTTTTATTTATAAAATATGTATATTAAAAAAATTTACAAAACTGATTTTGCAATTATTTCATTAATGGAAATATCATATTAACAATATTAAAAATATTAAAATTAATATAATTTGGGAAAATGAATATATCCAATGAATTTTATGGATTACTTAGACCTCTTACGAATATAATAAAAATTGGTTATAATTTGACTTGTTATTTTAATATTTTTTTAAACCAATTAATTTAATAGTGTCAAAATTTACACCATTGATTGATTATCAACATAATTTTTTATTACATTATAAAAAAAATTAAAAAAATTTAAAATATAAAATAAATTATTATATGTTCTAAAATGTTATAAATATTTCATTTTTGGTTTAATTGACATCAAAAAATTAAAATATTCATTCAATTAAAATTGAAAAACATGATACGTTAGTTAAAAATAAATAGAATTACTAATGGATAATTTAAATGATATGTTTTAAATCGATAGAAAAAATATCTAAAATTAATTGGACTATTTTATTGTTACCTTGTTTCATATAATATTCTAAAATATGAAAAGAAAATTCTATTTTTATGAGTTTTTACTTTATTATAAATTAATATTTTTAGAGATTCCAAAGGTGCATCTCACCTCAATTATAAAAGGGAACCCCTCACTCATTTCATCAATTCACATTTAGCCTTAAAGATCAAAAATTACCTACAAAATTCCCTTATCAAAATTTATATCACTTTTGTAGAGGATTCATTCTTCTCAAAATACCATTTCTAGTGACTTTAAAAAGATATCTCGAGGGAGCTTGCTGAAGAAGAGCTAATCACCATTACCAACTCTCTTAAAATCATTTATTCTTATAATTTATATTTCTACGTTTTTAAATTATAATGTAATAAATTTGGTGTTAATTATATTTTGAGATTTTATAACAATAATTGAATAACTATATTTTACCATTTATACATCCTATGAAAAACAAAATCACTATGTGTGCATTTATATGATCTGTTGTCTACATCTCGTGGTGTAATCCATTTTTCCCCACATTATTTTGATGGGTATAATAATGGAAATAATATATATATATATTTTGATTATAACAATATATTGATTTTGTAACAAAACATATTACATCCACTTTCATACTCTTTATTATTATGGAAATGATTACGTCGCTCGTGTCTATATACGACCTACCTTATACACAACATGATGCGATTCACTTCCAGGTCCACCATTCTTGGATGCTTATATAATGGTATATAATGAATATATATGATATATATTACATTAATATAAATCTATATATAATTTAACTAAATCATAATTACAATAATTTGGACTTATATGGAAAATCATTCATGAGAAAATGAAGCATTTAATTCCCAAAATAAGCGTAAAAATAAATTACTATTAAATGGGTGATAATATGATCATATATAATATCATAAATTTAAATATGGTTCTTGATGAAGTTTATAACATTCTTTAAACCGTTATACAATAGGTTCTTATATGTACCTAAGGAATCATACCAATGTTAACAGATTAATTTTGTCTCACTGTTATTTTCGTGGGACCCATTTGATATACACTTATTGTGTCTCTTATGTAGTGTATATACTTCCCATAAAATTATTTCATGAGTCCTATATTTAAGAGTATGTAATTTTTATTATTTTCATTCTTTTATACATTATATTATTCAATTAATTATAAAGTTAAGAGTATTTATTTCACAATATGTTCAATAATTAAAATTGTTTTGTTTTATGTCTATATTGGGGAATATTTATCATCCATATTCAAGTTTTCTAATAAATATTTCATAAAACGTTTTAAAAGTGTACTATGAATATTTAAATTTATTTTTACCCATTTTTTAGTTTTTATTACCCGTTTTTAGTGGAATCTTTGTTTCATTTTCCAAACAATGTACTTTTTGACTTTTTTAGTAAATGTTCTAGAATAGTGTTTCCTTTTATTTTATATGGCTGGAACATAATTTTACAATTTATTTAATATAAGATACCCTTAAAATATTACAATTTTATTTTCTATTAAATAATATTCCTTTAAAATTTTATGACCTTTTATTATTAAATAATTTTCCAAGAAAAAAGGATATTTTCCTCAGGAATTATTTTCAAGTATTGATCAATATTATCAGCCATGTAATATTAAATTTTTTATATTATATAATCATTTATAGGGACATTTTTTTCTCTGAAAATATTATCCATATTCTTCCTATGATTTTATTATTTTTATTATGGAATGATATTTATGAAATCTATTTCTTTTTCATGGATTATGTAATGATGGAATGGTGTTTATGAAACCCGTTTTTCATTGACATGATAACTGATTTATGTTATTATGGAAAAAATATATATATATATATATATATATATTTGATTATGAGAATTTTTGGACCTATATCTCCCACAAATACGTTGGGTAAAAATTTATATCTCATGATATAGACAAGACTGGAATCGGTAATGACCTTAGTTTAACAATACAGGGTAAGAATGGGAAGTAAGATCAGGTTAGTAATATAGAGATGGAAAGATGAGTGAACTCAGTTCACTAATGGAAATTAGCCATGATTATGGCCCTGTGAATTAGCCTTGGCTAATATGTAAATGATTTTTTATTTTTATGTGTTAGACACAATTCCATGTGTTTATGCCAATGTTATTTTCACATAGATTTTATTTCTATATGATTTATTCCTATAAATGACATGATTTTTTCCATGAAACAATTTTTTGATATATGTTATACATGGTATGATTTTCAAAAGTTGTCTTCATGGTTTTAAATTCTTATTTTCTTGATTTGATTTATATTTCCCATGTTTACCCTTATTAAGCAACTAATATCACCCTTTTTATATTATTTTTTATCCCCATTAAATAAATAAAGGTTTTAGGTAGGAAAAGCAATGGGTGAAGACCATTATGGTATATTTCGAATACCATTCTCCAAATTAAAATAATGTGTTTCAAATTTACAAAGGAACTAAACTAATACAGTATTTGGCTGTGTTTTTGTGTAATGTAAGAAAGATTCTTTAAAAGTAATATATTATATATATAAAAAACCATGGTTGTTATAGTTGGTATAAAAGAGAGGGTTTAGGTATAATTTGGAAACTAGGTTGAGAATAATTGAGTGAGATCCCTATAAATATTTCCGTGGATATAACTAGAGGTATCCATATTGATAAGTCAATGAATTAATTACTATACTTGAATTTTGGTTACGATCACAGACAACTTCTGATTAAACCTAAGATTTTAGATATTAAAAGTAAATTCCCATGATTATTTGGTTTTTCTAGTATTATTGTTTTTCACAAGAAACTCTTTTTATGTTTTATACAACAGATGGAATGATGAGGATTCATGTTAATGATGAATATGATAAACAATGTAATGATATTCCTCATGTGAAACTAAATGCAATGGATGTTGGAAGGTGAAATATAATTATTATGCATAATAAAAAATCTCAGGATATAATCAATAATATCAACTTTGGTGAGTTTCCTTACCAACCTAATAATAGAATGATGGATTTTTGAGGTGACCACAGAGGAAAGAAAATTTAATTTTACTAATGTAAATCATTTGGGAAGAGGAATCAAAGAAAATGTTTCTAATGAATGGGATGATTTTTTGGGGGTGGAAAATAAGGACACAATGCTAGTAATTACAATGTAATAGGTTCTGTTAACACAATAAACACAGATAATGGTTTATCTAAAGAATAATTGATAGCTATATGTTTTAAATTTTCAATGTATGGGAATAATAAAAATTTATTTCCTAGGGTTAAATATCGTGAAAACAAATCACCAGGTCCCTAATAATAATTATTATATTACTTAATATGAAGATCCTACAAATGATATGTGACATGAAAGACATATTTCGGAATAAAAGGATAGAGCATGGTGAATGGATTCACGAGATAATAGAAAGATTGATTTTATATGTATTGGAATTCATGAATAAGGTTATAGAACTAATTTTATAGAACGATGGATTGAAAAATCATCAACGAATTGTTCCAATATATTTTTACGATTAGTATTTAAAAGTATACATTGAATGGAATTAGTTGCCATGAATTGTGATGTAGGTCATAAGGTAATATTTTTTGTGAACACATTATTAAGGGAAGGATAAGCATAAATATGTGGATAATGAATGGATAATGAAATAAGGGGATATCTTATTGGATTAATGAAATTGGGATTAATATGATGAAAAATATGGATTTATTGAATGTTTGGATTTAATGATTGAGGGAATATATGTTTCTTGAAAGCATTCATGTTTTTAGCATGGGTTTATCATAATGTAGGTTATTACCATGTTTCAAGGGAATACATGATAATAGTTTTCACATGTGTCATCTGTGAATTTTAAGGGCTACTTGAAGTATTTTTGGTAATTAATGATAAGTTTATTTGGTAAATTAAGTGACATAATTTGAAAGTTTAAGATTTTACCCTATTGGAAGGATCAAATAGGTAACCATTTATGAAATTGTTTGATGTTTCTACAATTAATGTATTATCTTTGCATATGAGGATTTATAAATATTGGAATACTCAATATATCCTTTTTATTGTGATAAATACAAATGGAATGACCTATCATTCTATTTATGGTTCTCATGATCTTCTAATGCTTAAGGAATGACTAATTTACTTTTATTTGTTGGAATAAGTGTCGAAGTAAAAATTAATAAAGGAACAAGGAAAGGATGAGATTATAAATAACAATGTTAGAATTTCTACTCATTCTTAAACTATATGGAAGGGATCTAGATACCATAAATGTTTTCCAAGTACCTTATTTTTTTTATGAATTAGATGATCCCTTTGATCATCCCGGATTTATGGAATTTGATTGTCAAATTCCTTATAATGGTGTTCGCTATAACTCTCAATCAGAACATGACAGTTATATTTCTCTTCCATGCCCATGTTTTCACTTTCCACCTATATTATCCTAAGTGTAAACCCGGTTATGAGTGACTTTGGGTAACCGTTATGTTTCAAAAATTCCTTTATAAAAGGAAGTTTTATTTATTGTTTTTACGATGTGGGTATCAATAAATGGAACATTCAAGTATCAAACCCAATAAAATCTAAGTGTGAAGTTAATTTTAAGGGGGTAGAATGTAACACTCTGTGACTATTTGGAAAAATAATTTTTTTCCCTTTAGTATCTTAAATTTAATGCAAAACCATGTTAATATTTCATTTCATTCGACACCCGTTTAGCTTTCATTGCACACAACACTGAGTTTCTACAAAATGAAAATTTATTATTATTTAAATAAGATAGTAAAATACCTTCTAAATTAGTGGTCATGCATAGTATTAAATAATTATGAAATATATGGTTTATAATATTAATTCAATGGTTAACAAATAATTTTAAAATAAAATATATTCCAAATAAATGTAACTGTATTTTATTTTATTTTTATGCTCTTAATGTTTTTTTTCTTAATATATAATATAAATAACAATCATTTAATGATATAAATGAAATATATATTTTGAATAATCAATAAAATATGTATTTTCTATTCATTTTATTTTATAGACATATGACAAAAACCAACCCAATTTTATACATAAAAACCATTTTTAAGTAAATTTTATAGCCTTTTAATAGTGTGGCCACATTAAATCCATTTTTGTCACACATTTATATATTATATTTAAGAAAAATAATTTATCCATGGAATGAGGGATAAAAATGTTTACTTTGGATTTTTTTTTCTAATAATTTTCATGTTTTAATTAATAGTAAAAATATTATAGATTTTATTTAGAAACTAATTTTTCCATCAAAATAAAGTATATAGTTTATTTATATTAATAAATGGTTTTAATGTATAAATATACAATACTTTTATCATTTAATAACATCTAGATAATTTTCGTTAGTATTATAAAAAATTTATATGTAAAACCATTTCAATATTTTACATGTTTTATCTTTTCTAATTTTTTTTATCATTCCGACAACGAGATAAATTTTAAATTAATTACTGAAACTTTTTTTTGGAAATTCAGAAATGGATTCCAAATTTGAAATTAGTGTGTCTAAATTATGGTAATATCATTATTTTATTTTTTGGCATTATGAATAGTAATTTCACTAATTGTTATTAATACTGTAAAAAGGAAAATTGGGTAAATAAATCTAAAAATAATAATATAAAATTACCCTAACACATTTCCAAATATAATTATATCATTTTTTGACCTAAATAATCATAGGGTCAAAATTATATCCTTTTTATTTTATGTTGATGAAATTCGAACATTTAATATATTTTATTTAATTAAATGGTAAAGATACATTACTTTATTCTTAATAATTATATTATTTTAAATATAAGGTTATACATAAGATAAATTAAACTAAAAATACTTTTTTTGAAATGTAAGATGTTATTATTTATCATTTTAATTTATTTTGTATTATTAAGAAATTAATTATTAATTTAAATCCGTATACAACGATTTAAAGCCCCGACCCTATATATCCAGAGTCGGTGCATTATTACATAACATTGGCATGATCACAAGAAAGATCAAGTCTCAAAAGACCGATTAGTTTAGTAGCCTTGGTATAACTAGATACATTAATAAAGTTTACATTACATCATAAAATGAAAACTACAAAAATATAGTCTCCATAGTCCTCACTCTTATCCCCTCATATTATCCCCGTAGGTCATTCATAAATTACTTCATCACATCCTGGGAATAATAAAACATAGAAAAGGGTTGAGCTCAAATGCCCAGTAAGGATAACAATATAGCGGAAACTTTCATAAATAAGAATAAACATTTAAGGTAATGTATAACTAAAACAAAATCCTTTTGAACTTGAACTTCAACATAGTATGGGAAAAATGAAATGAAATACTTCCATTTACTTATTCACATGGGTATTCTACTAATCGAATAATCACATGCAATATCAATAACCACTTTCATAATGATGGAATGCATAATGCCAGACTATCATAACCACATAGCCAATGCCTCATGCGAAGACTAGAAATAAGATTTTGTCAAGGCCGTGTGTCAAGACAGTAGTTTGTCTCATGAGACCTACTAAGGCATCGAGGAGCTAGAGCGGGATCCACCCGTCACTTATTACGTCCAATTCATTCCACATATGAATAGGTTTAAACATAACATAAACATTTTTATTAAAACTAGCATACAAAATTTCAATACTTTCTTCATAAACCATGAATGGTATAAAAATAACACATCCATAGTCAAACATATCACAAAACCATCAATACAATATGGAAGTTTTGTATCATAATAAATCAACTTCAAATAAACATAAAATCCATCAAAGGATGTTGACATAGATGAAATAAAAACTCTTTTTAGAGAAATATCTCTTCCTATTTTGAAATCATTTAAGAGTCACATAATTATAAAATAAAACATTTAATTTTAAATTTTTCTTATAAGCTTGTAAGGGAAGCTTTGAAGATTTTATAACATCTGAAAATAGCTGCACCCGCCGTATAAGTTAAAAAAACATTCTTACCTTAAATATAACTAAAAGGTTAAAACCCACCTTGTTTGGAAATCGACGGAAATATTCCTTTATAAACATCTTATAAAAAGTCAAACAAGGGTATAAACGACTTTAACCCATTTTCTTGTAAATAGTAAATTTTTTTTGAAATACATTTTTAAGAAACATGGATGTGGATGATAAAGGGGTCCCAATAGATAATTACGTACAAACAACCTCGGATAATGAAGAGATTGTGAAATAACCCTTACCTTGTACTTTTCCTTGGTTTAGGGTAGGTTAAACTCATGTATAATGGTGAAATAATTGTTATTAAATTATACAAGAATCATATATATTAATATGATATCATATATGATCTTTTAATATTTCTTTGTTAATAATATCCTAGAATTATCGTCGTTTTGGGTGTTAACTTAGTCATTTTATTTTATATGTTTTGTTACATAAGACGTGTTTTTTATGGATAGGTTGTATCTTATTCATATCCAGAATTATATAATGTCCTTAAACATTATTTTTAATAATCAAATGAGAATTATACTTTAATGGATACGATGGAGAATGAATCTCATCGCGTTCATGGAGACGGTAGTCCGTACGTACGCACGAGCGACAATATCATTCTTTTGATATTAAAATAATATATAATTGGATGTTATATCATATATAACGAATAATTATAATGTTATATTTATTATTTACATGAATTTCACATCAATATTATACCCATCCAAATAATAATTTATTGAATAACAATTACATCACGACGTGGAGACGGTAAGCCGTACGTATGCCCGTATGGTGACATGTAATTCAAAGGATGGATAGAATACTGAATATGGTTGTACCATATTTATAATAACAATAGATTATATATAAGATACTGGAGTTATTATTTTAGAATGGGAATAACAAATAATGAATAAGTTGAAGAAGAAAGGAACTTGAAAGAGGGTGGTGAAAACATTACCTCTTCTTTGGTTTCTTCCATTTGATTTGATCAAAAGGGCTCCGTAGGTTGGCTTTATGATCACACTAAGGCCTCTAGGATGAAGTAAGGTAAGTTGATAGAGTATTTTGGCAGGGGTTGGCCGAGACAAAAGGCTTTGAATGTGTGAATTAGTGAGAAGGGGTAGTTCCCTTTTATAAGAGGGGTGAGGGGCACCTTTGGAAAATCTAGAAATATTACTTTATAATATATTCATATTCGGTTTCTAATGGCTCCAAAGTGAATTATTTAATGTTTAAGGTAGGTATGGGTAGAAAAACACTCAACCAATAGAATTTAGACAGGTTTGTGCCATTATATTAACCTTATCTTTTAGTTTTAACTCATAGTTAATTAGTTTGACACTTACCATGTCACTTTGTATTTTTATATTATATAGTAAATAAACATACTATAAACCAGCAAACGACCCCCAGGTGGTCCATTAATTATACACCTATCATGGTATAAGTCTCTTGGCCGATCCTTATATTTTTAGGAAATTAATATCAATTAATAATAAAATATTTCTTTTAAAAACTCTTTTATGTAAATTTTGACACTATTTGGAAAATTGATTTTTGTGAAAATCATACGAGAATGATTACTTAGAAGAAAGTTAATTAAATAAATACTAACATGTCATATTAACCTATAAAATTAGTTTAATTCATAAAAAGTATTAAATTTTATTTATTTGGGTATTTATAATATCAATTATTTTAATTTTTCAATATTATGGTAATTACTGCATCATCATTCTGTCATAAATAAATTAAATTATTTAATGTATAAAAATTATAAATAAAATACCAGTATGTAGGAAATCATTTTATATTTTGAATGAATATTTACAATCGAATTTATTCTATGTAAAACCCTATATTAAAAATGTTTTAGTAAAAAAACTTTGATTTTATCTCTTTTAACTCTTATTTGAATTAAATAATAATAAATGTCCTAATATAATCCAACTGGACCTAAATGATAATATTTTATTCCTAAGGTTGTTTTTGGTCGATCTACACTTGTCCAATAGAATTAGGACATTTGTTAGGGTAATATTAATATCATTTTACCCTTAATTACCCTATTTACTTTTAACCGTGGTAAATAAAAGTAAAATGCTACTATTCATCAAAAATTATTTTCATCTCATTGAACCACATTTTACCCCTTGATATTAATCATGTCTCTCGGATTTTCAAAATTCCACTCACAAAAGCGGTAAAATTATGTTTTATGAAAAATTCAGTTTTTAACTACCACTTAGTGGTTTCACTATTCATCAAAAAATGATGTTTTTCAGAAAAATACCATAAATTCACCCTAGGCTAATTTCAATATTCCGAATCCAAAAATAAAGTCCATTTTGAAAAATAAAATTTATAAATTTCAAAAAGTGGGTATTACTATTAATAATGGCTAGTTTGATTGGTTGTGGTGTGTTAGAACTCGAAGTTGCGTATAACAAACACTACTGTATTATTCAAAGGAAAGCATTCTGTGGAAGCTTGGGGTGTTACATTCTCCCCTCCTTCAAATAATTTTTCCTAAATATTTCTATAATACTACCGCATGAAATGACTCGGGTGGTTCTTCATCATATGTTCCTCGGGTTCCCACGCTACCTCTCCCATATTATGGTTTCTCTACTAGACTTTTACCAGACGAGTCGTCCGGTTTTTCAGTACGTGTTCTCTCGTATCAAGAATCATGATGGGCTCTTCGCAATAAGACATATCAGGTTATAGTTCTAATTCCTCATAGGTGAGTACATGTGTTGGGTCATGCATGTATTTCCTCAACAGAGATACATGGAACACATCATGAACTTTCGAGAGACTTGGCGGCATTACCAATCGGTAAGCTATAGCCCCAATTCGTTCTAGAATTTCGATAAGTCCGATGTACCTGGGACTCAATTTACCTTTCTTCCCAAAACATATGACTCCCTTCCATGGAGATACCATCAGGAAAACATGATCACCGACTTGAAAATCCAAATCCTTCGATTATCAGCATAGCTCTTCTGCCTACTTTGAGCTGCATTGATATGGTTTTGGATTACCTTCACCTTTTCCATCATTTACTCTAACAGTTCTGGGCCTACAAGTTTTCATTCACCAATGTCATCACAACTAGTTTTTTTGGGACATCTCTTTCCGTATAACGCTTCATATGGTGCCATCTGAAAACTCGAATGGAAGCTATTGATATAGGAAAATTCTACCAGAGGTAAATATTGATCCCACATACCCCGAAAGTAAAGTAAGAAAGATATCAACATGTCTTCTGAGGTTTGAATAGTCCGTTCTGATTTTCCATCTGTTTGAGGGTGGTAGGTAATGCTCAAATGAAGTTCAGTATCCAAGGCTTTCTGAAGACTTTTCTAGAGTCATGAAGTAAAACGGGGATCACGATCCGAAACAATCGATAGGGGTACTCCAAAAATTCTCACAACTTCATCAATATATAGTCTTGCTAGACGTTCCATTGGTAGATCATCACTTATAGCGTGAAAATTTGCTGACTTGGTAAGACGATCAACAATAACCCATATTGCATCGTTCCTTCTAAGAGTATTTGGTAGTCCCATGACAAAGTCCATCGTGATATTATCCCATTTCCACTTAGGTATGGAAGAGGTTTCAATACTCCACCAGGCTGTTGTCTTCCATCTTTCACTTGTTGACATACTTTTCATCTTGACACAAAATCATTAATCTCCCTCTTCATGTTGTCCCACCAAAAATGTTCCTTCAAATCCCTATACATTTTGTAGCTCCTAGGGTGTATAGAGAAATTGGAACTAGGAGAATCATCCAGTAATTCACTTTTTAGATCTGGTATATCAGGAACACAAAGCCTCTTCCCAAATTTCAGAATTCCTTCTTCATACACAAAGTATCTCAATGTCCCATCATTCACAGCTTTAATCTTCTTTTGAAATTCTTTATCATCGGTCTGAGAACTCTTAATCCTTTCTAGTAAAGATGGTTTGGAAACCATTTGAAAAATAACTGATGTTTCACCTTCCATTGTAATTTCCATATCTATCTTCACTAGATCCATGAAAATATGATCCCTTTCAATTCTCATCATGTTCAAAACACCATGATCTTTTCCTTTCAAAGCATCTTACACCTTATTTGCCTTCCCCGGGTGGTAGTGTATCATGCAATAATAATCCTTGAGTATTTCAAGCCATCTCTGTTGCCTCATGTTGAGTTCTTTTTGTGAGTAAATATACTTCAAACTCTTGTGATCAGTATAAATTTCACATTTTTTACCATAGAGGTAGTGACTCTATATCTTCAAAGAAAATATCACAGCTACTAACTTGAGATCATGAGTAGGATAGTTTTTCTCGTGAATTTTCAACTGTCGTGATGCATAGGCAATAACCCTATCATTCTACATAAGGACACAACAGAGTCCTTTCTTCGATGCATCACTATAAATAACGAACCCATCATTCCCCGATGGTAATGTCAATATAGGATCATTGACTAATCTTCTATTCAGTTCTTAAAAACATTCTTCACACTCATTTGTCCAAAAAATTTAACCCCTTTACATGTGATCTTCGTTAATGGGTTATCCAATCGGGCAAAATTTTGGACGAAACGTCGATAATAACCTGCTAAACCAATAAAAATACGTACCTCTGTTATACTCATAGGTGCAAGCCATTCTTAGAATGCCATTGTCTTAGAAGTATCAACAAAGATTCCATCTTTAGAGAAAATATAGAAAAGAAAAGGAATCTCTTGAAGCCAGAATTCACACTTTCTAAACTTCTCATATAATTCATTTCTTCTCAGAGTCTTTAGGATAATGCCCCAATGATTTTCATGATCTTCGTAGCTTTTGGAGTATACCAAGATATCATAAAAAAATACAACCACAAATTCATCGAGATATTTCTTGAAAACTCTATTCATCAATCCCTGAATACAGAGGGTGCATTATTCAATCCAAAAGGCATTACTGTAAACTTGTAATGCCCGTACCTAGTTCGAAATGTTGTCTTCAGAATGTCTTCCTTTTTCACACACAAATGATGTTATCCAGATCGAAGTTTAATCTTTGAAAAGTATTGAGCTCCATGATGTTGGTCAAATAAATCATTAATGCGAGGTAGGGGATACTTGTTCATTATTGTTACAGAATTGATCTCTGTGTAGTCGATACATTACCTCATATATCCATATTTATTTCTAACAAAAAGAATAGGGGATCCCCATGGAGAAACATTAGGTGGAATAAATCACTTATTACTTAATTCCTATAGTTATTTATTTAGTTTAACTAATTCTACAGTGGCCATTCTATAAGAGGTCTTCAATATAGGCCCTGATCTAGGAATTAAATTAATGGAAAACTCAACTTCTCGTTCTGGAGGATTTCCAGGTAAATCTTCCGGAAACACATCTACATATTCTTTCACAATAGGTACATCCTCTATTTTAACATTCATTTCCTAACCCACTGTAATTTCATTCTCTTCCACCCTAATAAATTTATTTAGTTGAGCTACTAGTGCTGGATCTAGATAAGAATTAGGTTGTGACAATTCTTCTCTAAAGGTAAGGTGTTCCTTATCATCATCATCAAAAATCGTAACCTCCTTCTTATTACAATAAATATTCGCATCATGGTCCGATGGCCAATCCATACTGAAGATTATATCAAACTCAATCATAGGTATGATGATGAGATCAGCAGATAAAGAAAATTTATGTGCTCTAATGGGGACTGATTCACAAAACATTGTTGCAACGATACTTCTCTTAGGAGTTTTAACTGAAAACTCCTTTGTTAGATCAAATTGGAAATATCCAATTTTCTTAGAAAACTGGTAAGATATGAAACAATGCGATGATCTAGAATCAAATAATGCATTTCCTAAACTTCAGGAAACCATTAAATTACCTACCACCATGTCTTTCGGAGCTTCTACCTCAGTAGTAGTGATAACATAAGCTTGGCCTTGATCCCTTGGCCTTTTCTGAGGTAATTTCCCCTAAAGCTTAGGACATTAACTTGCATAATGTCCCATCTCCCTTCAATTGTAGCATTGGACATCAGTAGATTCATTCTTCCCCTTGCAATCATGAGCTTGGTTGCCTTTTTCAACACACTTGTAACAGACTGCCATTCCTTTTAAGTAAGTACCAGGGTGTTTCTTCCCACATTTTCTGCAGGTTGGATATTCAACATTTCCCTTATTCCCCTTATTTCCATTCCCAGATTGATTAGCAGATCTATTCTTCTCTTTATTTTCTTTAATGTCATAATACACAGAGAATTCCTTTTCTGTCTTGATAGCAGATGAGACAGTGTCTTCGTACTATGAGAGGGATTGTATGACTAATTCTCGACAGAGAAGTAGTTTTAACCCATCAAAGATACGATAAATATTACTTCTTTGGTTACGTATATAATCTACATCATACCTTTCTAACCTTGTAATGTTAGCCTCATACTTTGCGACATTCTCATCCTCCATTTGACTCAGACTCAGAAATTGCCTTTCCATATCTTCTCGATGGTCACGAGGAAAGTATTTTTCTAAAAAAAGATCTTTGAACTCACTCCATTCCATATTTGATACTTCATCATCCTCCTTCATGTTTTGAATCAATGACCACCATTGATCAGCATCTCTAGTGATGTGGTAAACTGCCATGATAACTTTTTCCCTTTCACTAATCCCCAAAGCCTGAAATAATTTCTCTAGGGTACTTATCCATTGCTCAACTACCAATGGATTTGTACTCCCATTGAATGTTGGTGGTTGGTGCCTTATGAAGCGATATAACATTGATCATCCACACTGTGGATCAGGGTTCTCCATACGGGTAAGGTTATTATTCATAACCTGAGTGAGTTGTCCCTGTATGGTGATTAGTTGACCAGCACTAGTTGCATCACCAGCTCCACTATAATTATCTTGAGCAGGAGGGAATCCCTACATGGAGTGTGTGCATTGATACAGTTTCTATTTCTTCCACTAGGAGCCATTTCTAAACAATGGCATAAACTAGATCAGTTTATGAATCAAAATACATAATTCCATACATATAAAACACTTAACATAAATTGAACTATTAATGGATATAATACATAATCATAAAAACGTTTTCCTTGATGAGGTATATACTCATAAACCCTTCATAATGATTTGTAAATAAAATGAGAGTTATCCTAAGCATATCCCCCGGGATTGTCGTAACCAAGAGTGCAGCAAGGCCCGTTGTCGTGCACCAGTTCTCGTTCGCTTCTAGCTCAAAGCGGTGTTTTCGGGTTTTACCACTAGTTACATATATGCCAGAGCCACCTCTACCTGCTCTTATCCAGACAGGGATGTATTTCCTGAAAAACTCACAAAAGCTCTAAAATACCAAAATTTTAGGATGTTCTTCTACACTAATCCTCAAATTCCATCTTAAATCTATGTGCTCTAATCAGAGTTTATCTAAATCTAGCTTCCAAGGTTTGTACTAAACCACTCTCTGATACCAACTGTAATGCCCCGACCCTAGATACCCAGAGTCTGTGCATTATTACATAACATTGGCAGGATCACAAGAAAGATCAAGTCTCAAAATACCGATTAGTTTAGTAGCCTTGGTATAACTAGATACATTAATAAAGCTTACATTACATCATAAAATTAAAACTACAACAATATAGTCTCCATAGTCCACACTCTTATCACCTCATACAATCCCTGCACATCTTTCATAAATTACTTCTTCACATTCTGGAAAAAATAAAACATAGAAAAGGGGTGAGCTGAAATGCCCAGTATGGTTAACAATATAGCGGAAACTTTCATAAATAAGATTAGACATTTAAGTAAAAGGAATAACTAAAACAGAAGCCTTTTAAACTTGAACTTCACCATAGTATGGAAAAAATAAAATGAAATGATTTCATTTACTTATTCATATGGATGTTCTAGTAATCGAATAATCACATGCGATATCAATAACCACTTTCATAATAATGGAATACATAATTCTAGACTATCATAACCACATATTTGAGGCCTCGTTTCAAGACTAAAAATAAGATTTTGTCAGGGCTTTGTGCCAAGACACTAGTTTGTCTCGTGATACTTACGGATACATTGAGGAGCTATAGCGGTCACCACCCATCACTTATTAAGTCTAAGGCATTTCTCATATGAAAAGTTTTAAACATAACATAAAAATTCGTATTAAAACTAGCATACGAAATGTCAATACTTTCTTTATAAACCATGAATGGTATAAAAATAACACATCCATAGTCAAATATATCACAAAACCATAAATACAATATGGATGTTTTGTATCATAATAAATCAACTCCATATAAACTTAAAATCCATCAAAGGATGTTGACATAGATGAAATCAAATCTCTTTTTAGAGAAATATCTATTCCTATTTTGAAATCATTTAAGAGTCACATAATTATAAAATAAAACATTTACTTTGAAATTTTTTTATAACCTTGTAAAGTAAGCTTCAAAGATTTTATAACGGCGGAAAATAGCCGCACCCACTGTATAAGTTAAAAAAACATTCTTAACTTAATTCTGTCGAAAAGGTTAAAAAGCACCTTGTTTGGAAAACGACGGAAAGATTCCTTTAAAAACCTCTTAAAAAAAGTCAAACAAGGGTTTAAATGACTTTAACCCATATTATTGTAAATAGTAAAAATGTTTTGAAATAAATTTTTAAGAATCATGGATGTGGATGATAAAGAGGTCCCAGTAGATAATTACGTACAAACAACCTCGGATAATGAAGAGATTGTCAAATAAACCTTACCTTGTACTTTTACTTTGTTGAGGGTAGTTTAACCTCATATATAATGGTGAAATAATTGTTATCAAATTATACAATAATCATATAAATTAATATGATATCATATATGACATTTTTACATTTCTTTGTTAATAATATCTTAGAATTATCATCGTTTCGGGTGTTAACTTACTCGTTTTCTTTTATATGTTCTGTTACATAAGCTGTGTTTGTTATGGGTAGGTTGTATCTTATTCATATCCAGAATTATATCAAGTCCTTAAACATTATTTTTAATCATCAAATGAGAATTATACTTGAATGGATATGATGGATAATTAATCTCATCGCGTTCGTGGAGACGGTTGTCCGTACGTACACACGAGGGACAATATAATTCTTTTGAAATTAAAATAATATATAATTGGATGGTATATCATATATACAGAATAATTATCGTGTTATATTTGTTATATACATGAATTACACATCATTATTAGACCCACACAAATAATAATTTATTGAATAACAATTACCCCACGACGTGGAGACAGTACATCGTACGTACACAAGTATAGTGACATGTCGTTCAAAGGATGGATATAATACTGAATATGGTTGTAACATATTTATAATAACATTACAGTATATATAAGACAATGGAGTTATTATTTTATAATGGGAATAATCAATGAATAAGAAGTTTAAGAAGAAAGGAACTTGAACGAGTGTGGTGAAAACATTACCACTTCTTCGGGTTCTTCTTTTTGATTTGATCAAAAGGGATCCTTAGGTTGTATTTATGATCAAACTAAGGCCTCTAGGATGAATTGAGGGAAGTTGAGAGATTATTTGCATGGTTTTTACTGAGCCAAAAGGATTTGAATGTTTGAATTAGTGATAAGGGGGAGTGCCCTTTTATAAGAGGGGTGAGGGGCACCTATGGAAAATCTAGAAATATTATTTTATAATAATTTCATATTCGGTTTCTAATGGCTCAAAAGAGGATTATTTAAAGATTAAGGTGGGGATGGGTGGAAAACCACTCAACCAATATAATTTAGACATGTTTGGGTCATCATATTAACCTCATATTTTATTTTTAACTCTTAGTTAATTAGTCTGACACTTACCATGTCACTTTTTATTTTTATATTATATAGTTAATAAACATACTATATACCTCCAAGAGACCCCCAAGTAGTACATTAATGATACACCTATCATGATATAAGTCTAATGGCCGACCCTTAGATTTTTAAGAATTTAATATCAATTAATAATAAAATATTTGTTTTAAAAACTCTTTTATGTCAATTTTGACAATATTTGGAAAATTGAATTTTGTGAAAATCATAACAGAATGATTACTTCGAAAAAGTTAATTAATTCAATACTAACATGTCATATTAACCTATTAAATTAGTTTAATTCATAAATAGTCTCAAATTATATTTATTTGGGTATTTATAATATTAATTATTTTAATGTTTCACTATTATGGTAATTACTACATCATCATTGTGTCATAAATAAATTAATTTATTTAATGTCTAAAAATTATAAATAAACTAATATTATGTATGAAATCCTCATATATTTCTAATTAATATTTACAATCTAATTTATCCTTTGTATAAACCTATATTAAAAATGTTTTAGTAAATAAACATTGATTTCAACTCTTTTAACTCTTCTTTGAATTAAATAATAATAAATGTCCTATTCTCATCCAAGTGGACCTAAATGATAATATTTTATTCATAAGGTTGTTTTTTTTCGAGATAAACTTGTACAATAGAATTAGAACATTTTTTATGGTAACATTAATATCTTTTTTACCCTTAATTACCCTATTTACTTTTAACTACGGTAAATAAAAGTAAAAAGTTACTATTCCCCAAAAATTATTTTCATCTCATTGAACCAAATTTTACACCTTGATATTAACTGTGTCTCTCGGATTTTCGAAATTCCACTCACAGAAGAGGTAAAATTATGTTTTATGAAAAATTCAGTTTTTTAACCACCACTTAGTGGCTTCACTATTCATCAAAAAATCATGTTTTCCAGAAAAATACAAAAAATTCACCCTAGGGTAATTTCGATATTCCGAATCCAAAAATGAAGTCCATTTTGGAAAATAAAATTTATAAATTTCAAAAAGTGGGTATTACTATTCATAACGGCTAGTTTGATTGGTTGTGGTGTTTTAGAACTCGAAGTTGCGTCTAACACGCGCTACTCTATTATTTAAAGGAAAGTGTACCATGGAATATTGGGGTGTTACATTCTCCCCTCCTTAAAATAATTTCATCATTGAAATTTCTAGAATAATACCACATGAAATGACTGGGGTGGTTCTTCTTCATAAGTTCCTCGAGTTCCCATGTTGCCTCTTCCATCTTATGGTTTTTCCACAAGACTATTACCAGATGAGTCGTCCAGTTTCTCTATACTTGTTCTCTCATATCAAGAATCTTGACAGGCTCTTCGCTATAAGACAGATCGGGTTCCAGTTCTACTTCATTATAGGTGAGTACATGCGTTTGGTCATGCATGTATTTCCTCAACATAGATACGCGTAACACATCATGAACTTTGGAGAGACTTGGTGTCATTGTCATTCGGTAAGCTACATCCCCAATTCGTTCTAGAATTTCGAAAGGTCTGATGTACCTGGGACTCAATTTATCTTTCATACCAAAACATATGACTCCCTTCCTTGGAGATACCTTCAGGAAAACATGATCACTGACTTGAAATTCCAAATCCTTCATTCGATTATCAGCATAGCTCTTCTGCCTACTTTGAGCTGCTTTGATATGGTTTTGGATTATCTTCAACTTTTCAATCGTTTCCTCTACCAGTTATGGGCCTACGAGTTTCCTTTCACCAATGTCATCCCAACAGGTTGGTGTGTGACATCTTTTTCCGTATAATGCTTCATATGGTGCCATCTGAATACTCGAATGGAAGCTATTGTTACAGGAAAATTCTACTAGAGGTAAATATTGATCCAACATACCCTTAAAGTCAAGTGACCAAGATCCCAACATGTCTTCTAAGGTTTGAATAGTCCGTTCTGATTGTCCATCTGTTTGAGGGTGTTAGGCAGTGCTCAAATGAAGTTCTGTATCCAAGGCTTTCAGAAGACTTTTCCAGAATCTTGAAGTAAAATAGGGATCATGATTAGAAACAATAGATATGGGTACTTCATGAAGTCTCACAACTTCATCAATATATAGTCTTTCTAAACGTTCCACTGGTAGATCTTCTCTTATATCATGAAAATGTGCTTACTTGGTAAGACGATCAACAATAACCCATATTGCATCATTCCTTCTAGGAGTATTTGGTAGTCCCATGACAACGTCCATCGTAATATTATCCTAGTTTTTCACTCAGGTATGGGAAGAGGTTGCAATACTCCACCAGGTTGTTGCCCTCCGTCTTTCACTTGTTGACAAACCATACATCTTGACACAAAATCATCAATCTCCCTCTTCATGTTGTCCCACAAAAAATGTTCATTCAAATCTCTATACATTTTGGTGCTCCCAGGGTGTATAGAGAAATTGAAACTATGGGCATCATCCAGCAATTCCCTTTTTAGATTATGTATATCGGGAACACAAAGCCTCTTCCAAAATTTCAAAATTCCTTCTTCATACACAAAGTCTCTCAATCACCCATCATTCACATCTGTAATCTTCTTTTGAAATTCTTCATCGTCGGTCTGAGAACTCTAAATCCTTTCAAGTAAATATGGGTTTTCAACCATTTGAAAAATAATTGATGTTTCACCTTCCATGGTAATTCCCATATCCATCATCACTAGATCAATGAAAATAGCATCCCTTTCAATTCTCATCATGTTCAAAACTCCATGATATTTTCTGCTCAAAGCATCTTCCACCATATTTTTCTTCCTCGGGTGGTAGTGTATCATGCAATCATAATCCTTGAGTAGTTGAAGCCATCTCCTTTGCCTCATGTTGAGTTATTTTGTGAGAAAATATACTTCAAACTCTTTTGATCAATATAAATTTCACATTTTTCACCATAGAGGTAGTGCCTCGATATCTTCAAAGAAAAGATCACAACTGCTAACTCGATATCATGAGTAGGATAGTTTTGCTCATGAATTTTTAACTTTCGTGATGCATAGGCAATAACCCTGTCATTCTGCATAAGGACACAACCGAGTCCTTTCTTCGATGCATCACGATAAATAACGAATCCATCATTCCCCGATGGTAGAGTCAATATCGGAGAATTGACTAATCTTCTCTTTAGTTCTTCAAAACATCCTTCACACTCTTTTGTCCAAACAAATTTAACCCCTTTACGTGTGATCTTTGTTAATGGGTTATCCAATCGTGCAAAATTCTGGACGAAACATCGATAATAACTTGCTAAACCAATAAAACTATGTACCTCAGTTATACTCGTAGGTGCTGACCATTCTTAGATTTCCTTGGTCTTAGAAGGATCACTAGAGATTCTATATTTAGAGTCAATATGGCCAGGAAAAGAAATCTCCTGAAGCCATAATTCACACTTGCTAAACTTCCCATATAATTCATGTTTTCTCAGTGTCTTCAGGATAATGCGCAAGTGATTTTCATGATCTTAGTAGCTTTTGGAGTATATCAAGATATCATCAATAAATACCACAAAAAATTCATTGATATATTCCTTGAAAACTCTATTCATCAGATCCATGAATATAGAGGGTGCATTAGTCAATCCAAAAGGCATTACTGTAAACTCGTAATGCCCGCACCTGGTTCAAAATGTTTTCTTCAGAATGTCTTCCTTCTTCACACACAACTGATGTTTCCAGATCGAAGGTCAATCATTGAAAATTATTGAGCTCCATGCAGTTGGTCAAATAAATCATCAATGTGTGGTAGGGGGTACTTGTTCTTTACTATTACACCATTGATCTCCATGTAGTCGATACATAACCTCATAGATCTATCTTTCTTTTTAACAAAAAGAACAAGGGCTCCCCATAGAGAAACAGCAGGTAAAATAAATCCCTTATTACTCAATTCCTCTAGATGTTTTTTTAGTTCAACTAATTCTACAGTGGCCATTCTATAAGGGGTCTTTGATATAGGCCTTGATCCAGGAATTAAATCAATGGAAAACTCAACATCTCGTTCTAGAGGATGTACAAGTAAATCTTCTGGAAACACATCTATGTATTCTTTCACAAAAGGTAAATCCTGTATTTGAACATTCCATTCCTCACCCATAATAATTTCATTCTCTTCCTCCCAAATAATTGTATTTAGTTGAGCTATTGGGGGTGGATCTGGATAAGAATTCGGTGGTGACAATTCTGCTCTAACAATAAGGTGTTCTTTATCATCGTCATCAAAAATCGTTACCTCCTACTTCTTACAATAAATCTTCGCATCATGGTCTGAAATCCAATCCATACCGAGGATTATATCAAACTCAATCCTTGGTATGACGATGAGATCATCAGATAAAGAACATTTATGTGCTTTAATGGGGACCGATTCACAAAACATTGTTGCGATGATACTTCCCTTAAGAGTTTTAACTGAAAACTACTTTGTTACATCAAATTGGAACTATCTAATTTTCTCAGAAAACTGGGAAGATTTGAAACAATGCAATGATCCAGAATGAAATAATGAATTTTCTAAACTTGAGGAAACCATTAAATTACCTGCCACCACATCTTTGGAAGCTTCTACCTTAGCAATAGTGATAGCATAATAATGGCCTTGATCCCTTGGCCTTTTCTGAGGTAAGTTCCCCTAACTCTTAGGAAATTAATTTTCATAATTTCCCATATCCCTGCAATTGTAGCATTGGACATCAGTAGCTTCCTTCTTCCCCTTGCAATCACGAGCTAGGTGGCGTTTTCACCACACATGTAACAGACTCCCCTTCCTTTTAAGCAAGTAACTGGGTTTTTCTTCCCACATTTACTGTAGATTGGATATTCAATGTTTCCATTCTCCCACTTATTTCCATTCCCAGATTTATCAGCAGTTCTCTTATTCTCTTGCTTTTCTTTAATTTCATAAGACTTAGAGAATTCCTTTTCTGTCTTGATAGCACTGGTGATAATGTCTTCGTACGACGAGAAGGATTGTGAGACTAATGCTCGACGGAGAAATAGTTTTAACTCATCAAAGAAACGATCAATCCTACTTCTTGAGTTACGTATATAATCTCTAGTATACCATTCTATCCTTGTAAAGTTAGCCTCATACTTTGCAACATTCTAATCCTCCTTATCTCTAAGATTCAGAAATTGCCTTTCTATATCGTCTCGATGGTCACGAGGAAAGTATTTTTCTAAAAATAGAACTTTGAACTCCCTCCATTCCATATTTGATACTTCATCATATTTCTTCATGTTATGAATCAATGTCCACCATTGATCAACATCTCCAGTGAGGTGGTAAACTGGCATGATAACTTTTTCCCTTTCACTAATCCCCAAAGCCTGAAATATTTTCTCTAGGGAACTTATCCATTGCTCAGCTACCAATGGATTTGTTCTCCCATTGAATGTTGGTGGTTGTTGCCTCATGAAGCGATCTAACATTGATCCACCATGCTGTAGATCAGGGTGCTCCATACGGGTATGGTTTTTATTCATAACTTGACTGAGATGTCCCAGTATAGATATTAGTTGAACCGCACCAGTTGCATCACCAACTCCACTATAATTATCTTGAGTAGGAGGGAAATCCCTACATGGAGTGCGTGCATTGATATGGTTTCCATTTCTTCCACTAGGTTCCATTTCTGAACAATGGCATAAACTAGATCAGTTTATGTATCAAAATACATAATTCCATACTAATAAAACACTTAACATAAGTTGAAATATTTATGGATATAATCCATAATCATAAAAAAAATTTCTTTGAGGAAGTATATACTCATAAACCCTTCATAATGATTTGTAAAGAAAATGAGAGTTATCTTAAGCATATCCCCCGGGAGTGTTGTAACCAAAAGTGCAGCAAGGACCGTTGTCGTGCACTAGTTCCCGTTCGAGTCTAGCTCAAAGCATTGTTTTCGTGTTTTAAACCTAGGTACATCTGTGCTAGAGCCGCCTCTACCTGCTCGTATCCAGACAGGGATGTATTTCCTGGAAAACTCACAAAATCTCTACAATACCAAAATTTTACGAAGTTCTTCTATACTAATCCACAAATTCCATCTTAAATCTATGTGCTCTAATCTGAGTTTATCTAAATATAGCTTCCAAGGTTTGTATTAAACCTATCTCTGATACCAACTGTAACACCCCGACCCTAGATACCCAGAGTCGATGCATTATTACATAACATTGACATGATAACAAGAAAGATCACGTCTCGAATGACCGATTAGTTTAGTAGCCATGGTATAACTAGATACATTAATAATGTTTACATTACATCATAAAATTAAAACAACAACAATATCATCTCATTGTCCACACTCTTATCCCCTCATACTATTCCTGTAGGTCATTCATAAATTATTTATTCACATCCTGGGAAAAATAAAACATAGAATAGGGGTGAGCTCAAATGCCTAGTAAGGATAACAATATAGCAGAAACATTCATAAATAATAATAAACATTTAAGGCAATGTATAACTAAAAAAAATTCCTTTTAAACTTGAACTTCAACATAGTATGGAAAAAATAAAATGAAATAATTCCATTTACTTATTCACATGGATATTCTACTAATCGAATATTCACATGAAATATCAATAACCACTTCCATAATGATGGAATGTATAATTCTAGACTATCATAACAACATAGGCAAGGCCTCGTGACAAGACTAAAAATAAGATTTTGTCAAGGCCTTGTTCCAAGACACTAGTTTGTCTCATGAGACCTACTGATGCATCGAGGAGCTATTGCGGGCTCCACCTCTCACATATTAAGTACAATGCATTCCTCATATGAACAGGTTTAAACATGACAAAAACATTCATATTAAAACTAGCATAGAAAATTTCAATACTTTCTCCATAAACCATGAATGGTATAAAAATAACAAATCCAAAGTCATACATATCACAAAACCATCAATACTATATGGAAGTTTTGTATCCTAATAAATCAACTCCAAATAAACATAAAATCCAGCAAAGGATGTTGACAAAGATGAAATCATAAATCTTTTTAGAGAAATATCTCTTCCTTTTTTGAAATAATTTAAGAGTCACATAATTATAATATAAAACATTTACTTTGAAAATTTTCTTATAAGATTGTAAGGGAAGCTTCGAGGATTTTATAATGGCGGAAAATAGCCGTACCCACCGTGTAAGTTAAAAAAACAATCTTACATTAATTCTATCAAAAAGGTTAAAAAGAACCTTCTTTGGAAAACGACGGAAAGATTCCTTAATAAACCTCTTATAAAAATTCAAACAAGGGTATAAATGACATTAACCCATATTCGTGTAAATGTTAAAAATGTTTTGAAATACATTTTTAAGAAACATGGATGTGGATGATAAAGAGGACCAAGTAGATAATTACGTACAAACAACCTCGGATAATGAATAGATTGTTAAATAACCCTTACCCTGTAATTTTCCTTTGGTGAGGGTAGTTTAACCTCCTATATAATGGTGAAATAATTGTTATTAAATTATAAAAAAGTTATATACATTAATATGATATCATATATGATCTTTTATCATTGCTTTGTTAATAATATCTTAGAATTATCGTCGTTTCGGGTGTTAACTTACTCGTTTTCTTTTATATGTTTTGTTATATAAGCCGTGTTTGTTATGGATAGGTTGTATCTTATTCATATCCAGAATTATATCAAGTCATTAATCATTAGTTTTAATCATCAAATGAGAATTATACTTGAATGGATACGATGGATAATGAATCTCATCGCGTTCGTGGAGACGGTAGTCTGTACGTACGCACAAGTGACAATATCATTATTTTGATATTAAAAAAATATATAATTGGATGGTATATCATATATACAGAATCATTATAATTATATATTTATTATTTAAATGAATTACACATCATTATTATACCCATCCAAATAATAATTTATGGAATAACAATTATACCACGACGTGGAGACAGTAATCCGTATGTACGCACGTATGGTGACATGTCATTCAAAGGATGGATAGAATACTGAATATGGTTGTACCATATTTATAATAATATCACATTATATATAAGATACTGTATTTATTATTTAAGAGTTGTAATAACAAAGAAAGAAGATGTTGAAGAAGAAAGTAACTTGAAAGAGGGTGGTGAAAACATTACATCTTCTTCGGGTTCTTCCTTTTGATTTGATCAAAAGGGATCCATAGGTTGGCATTCTGATCAAACTAAGGCCTCTAGGTTGAAGTGAGGAAAGTTGAGAGAGTATTCGGTCAGGGGTTGTCCAAGACAAATGGCTTTGAATGTGTTAATTAGTGAGAAGAGGGGGTTCTCTTTTATATGAGGGGTGAGGGGCACCTTTGGAAAAGCTAAAAATATTATTTTATAATATATTTATATTAAGTTCTAATGGATCCAAAGTGGATTATTTAAAGGTTCAGGTGGGGATGGGTCGAAAACCACTCAACCAATAGAATTTAGATAGGTTTGGGTCATTATATTAACCTTATCTTTTAGTTTTAACTCTTAATTAATTAGTTTTACACTTACCTAGTCACTTTGTATTTTTATATTATATAGTTAATAAACATACTATATACAGCCAAGATATCCCCAAGTGGTCAATAAATGATACTCCTATCATGATATAAGTTTGTTGTCCCAACCTTATATTTTTATGAATTTAATATCAATTAATAATATAATATTTGTTTTAAAATCTCTTTTATGTCAATTTTGACACTATTTGGAAAATTGATTTTTGTGAAAACCATAACAGAATGATTACTTCGAACAAAGTTAATTAAATCAATCATAAAATGTCCTTTTAACCTATGAAATTAGTTTAATTTATAAAAAGTCTCAAATTATATTTATTTGTGTATTTATAATATCAATTATTTTAATTTTTCACTATTATGGTAATTACTGAATCATCATTGTTTCATAAATAATTTAAATTATTAAATGTCTAAAAATTATAAATTAAATACCATTATGTAGTAAATCTTATTATCTTTCAAATTAATATTTAAAATCAAATTTATATTCTGTATAATCATATATTAAAAATGTTTTAGTAAATAAACTTTGATTTTAACTCTTTTAACTCTTCTTTGAATTAAATAATAATAAATGTCCTAATCTAATCAAAGTGGACCTAAATGATAATATTTTATTCCTAAGGTTGTTTTTTGTCGAGACAGATTTTTCCAATAGAATTAGGACATGTGTTAAGGTAATATTAATATCATATTTACCCGTAATTAACCTATTTACTTTTAACCGTGCTAAATAAAAGAGAAACGTTACTATTCACCAAAAATTATTTTCATCTCATTGAACCACATTTTACTCCATGATATTAACCGTGTCTCTCGGATTTTCATAATTCCACTCACAGAAGCGGTAAAATTATGTTTTATGAAAAATTCAGTTTTTTAACTACCACTTAGTGGTTTCACTATTCATCAAAAAATGATGTTTTTCAGAAAAATACCAAAAATTCACCCTATACTAATTTGGATATTCCGAATCCAAAAATGAAGTCCATTTTGATAAATAAAATATATAAATTTCAAAACGTGGGTATTACTATTCATAATGGCTAGTCTGATTGGTTGTGGTGTGTTAGAACTCGAAGTTGCCTATAACACACGCTACTGTATTATTCAAAGGAATGTGTATCGTGGAAGCTTGGGGTGTTACAAATGATGATGTAATTTTTTTTAATTGATAATAAATCTACAAAAAATTAATTTTAATTAAAATAATAATAACCATTAAAAGACCAAAAAACATGTCCAAATCTTATTTTTCGAATTTCTATCAACCATATTCATACAAGGGTCTACTTATTAACCACATGGAGCAACATGGATATGATTATGACACTTATAATATTTTATCTTAAGTAATGATAAAGTTGTAACAGTCATGTTTTAATAAATATAACAATTTTAAAGTATGATTTTCTAGAATATATATTGACTATTAGTATTATTAAGAAATATGTAGAATTTATCTTCATCAAAGTATTTTATTTTTTATTCTTATTCTACAAATAATAATATTTAATAATTAAACAAAACTGAAGTAGTAATTATTAGATTAATTAAAATAATGAATAAATGTTATTAAATATATTAATGTAAATATAAGTTGGGATAATGAATATATCTAAAACAATTTATGGATGACCTTGAAATCTTAGAAATATAATTAAATATTTTATTTATAGTTAACTTTTTATCTATAAAATTTTAAATAGCATAGAATTGAATAGTGTCAAAATTGACACTATTTATTATTTATCATCATAATGTATTATTAGACTATATAAGAATAAAAAAAATTTAAAAGTACCAAATAATCATGATACAATCAATAATATTATAAATTTTTCTTTTATTTTTTAGTTTATATAAAATAATTAATAAGTGAACTCTTTTAATATTGACATGTTTGTTACCTTAATAAAATTTAATATACAATAACTAAGGGTTACATAAAATTATATTTTTTAAATTGAAAATAAAAAACTAGTCTAAAAATTACTGTTTGATGATATTAAAACCTTATCTTAACTCATATTTGAAAATGTCATTTGAGAGTTTTTTTGTATGCTGATTTATTTTATTATAAATTAATATTTTTTAGAGATTACAAATGTGCCCCTCACATCAATTATAAAAGAGCTCCTACTACCACATTTCTTCACTACACATTGTGTCTTCAACCTCGTACATCCCTTACAAAATTAAATTATAAAAAATTTTAACTATTTTTAAGATGTTCTTGTCTTCTCAAAATACCAAATTTAGTGTCTCTAAGAGAATATCTAGAGGGAGCTCACCGAAAAGAGGTAACTTATTTTTCTCACTCTCCCAAGATCATTTATTATTCTACATCCTATTCCAATGTTGTTTAAATTATAATGTAGTAAATACAGAATAAATTATATTCTGATATGTTATAACAATTATTTAACAACCATATTTCCCCTTTAAAAAATCCCAGGAAAAACAAAATCATTACGCGTGTGTGCATATGATCTATCGTCTCATTGTGCTGGTGTAATATGTTTGTCACCACTTTATTCTTATTGGTAAAATGATGTCAATAATATACATATATAGTGATTATTACATGATATTTATTATATAAAAAAATATCATGTACTTCCATACTTTTTACCGTTAAGGAAATGATACCATCGCTTGTGTGTACGTATGGCCATCCATATCCACGATGTGATGTCTTTCATTTCCATGAACACCATTCAGGAATGATTATATAATTGTATATAATTAATAAATATGATATATATTACCTTAATTTAATTATACAAATGATTTAATTATATGTTCTTTATAATAATTGGGACTTATATGACAAAACATGCCTGTGAAAATGAATCAGTTAACACCAGAATAAAGTGAAAAAATAAAATATTATGAAACAGTTGATAATAAGATCATATATGATATGATAAATATAAATAAATATCTGGAATAAGTTAATCACATTCTATAAACCATTATATAAGAGGTTTAGATATATACCAAGGGAATCATACCTAATGAAAGAGATTATTTTTGTCTCACCATTATTTCTATGAGACACATGACATATACATTACTAGTTTTCTATGTGGTGTTTATACTATCCATGAATGTATTGTATGAGTATTATCCAGAATATTTTTTTATTTTCATAATTTTCTATCTTTCATAAGGAATTCAATTATATTGATTATAAAGGAAAGAGTATGTAATTCACAATCTCTTCAATACTTTGAATTATTTCATTTTAATTCTCTATTGGAAAATATTTATCATCGAAGGCAATTTTTTATGAAAATATTTTCATAAAATTTTTTACAATTCTCTTGTTGATAATTAAATCCATTTTTACCCATTTTTTACATTTTACTACATGGTTGGAAGGGAATCATTATTTCATTGTCCAAAATGAGGTACATTTTTAATTTTCCAGTAAAAGTACCCGAAGAATGTTTTCTTTTGGCTTAAATGGCATGAGAAAAATGTTACACATTAATAAATCTTTATTTCCATGAATATTACCTTACAATATTACACTGTTATTTTCTATTAAATTCTTTTCTTCTGAAATTTCAAGTCCTTTTAAGAAAAGAAAACATTTTTGAAGAATAAATGATATTTTCCCACAGAATTATTTTCATGTGTCTATCAAAAATATTTTCCATATAATATTACGTTATTTTATGTTATATATGAATTAATAGGAAAAAAATTCAAGGTTATTACCTTATTCATCTGATGATTTGAATATGATTATAATGTAATGATATTTATGAAATCCATTTATTTTTTATGGATTATGATATAATGGAATTTTGTTTACGAAACCCATTTTGATATGATATGATGAATGATTTATGTTCTTGTATAATACATATGTATGTTTTTTATTATGAGATGGGTGAGACCTATATCTTCCTTCAATGCATTTTTTAAAGATTTATATCTCATGAGATCTAAAGAGATCAAACTAGAAATGATCACAGTTTAGTAATATATGGCCAGAATAGAAGGTAAACCAGGTTCAATAATACATTATTAGATTGAGGAGTGTACCCAGTTCTGTAAATGAATTTTTCCACTTTTATGGGCTTGGCCACGAGACATGGAAGATATGAAAAATCTTTTATATGTTTGTGTGTTTTCCATAATTCCTTGTTTTATGCCTATACTGTTATCTCATTGATCCTCTAACTTTATCCATTTTTCCTTAAGATCTTTTGGATATATTCCATGACTCAATATTTTCAAATATGATGTACAAGGTATGATTTTCAAAAGTTATGTTAATGTTTTGTTTGATATTTTCCTTGGTTACCCTTACTGAGAATTTGAGCTCACCCTTTTTGTATGATTTTTATTCCCTAGGATATAATGAAAGGCTGTATGTAGGAAAACTAAAGGGAAATATATTTATTAGTTACATTTCAGAGATTTTAGGAAATTAGATCAATGTATTCCATGTTTTCAGTGGCACTGAACAAATAATGTCTTTGGCTATGTATTTGTGTAATAGATGTCCAATTTCAAATTAAATTTCATGTCTATTTATGGAAAACCTAAGTTGTTATAATATGAGTCCATCCGGTGAATCCATCAAAGTCACGACACACCATTTTTACCCATGCTTCTTCATTGTATATATGTCAATGGACTCAGATTGAGCTTCCCTATAGCATAATAATTTAGAGGCCAAGCTAACTCCCAGGGGTTGAATGTTTTCATCAGTCGAAAAAGCATAGTTCCTAACCCTCCTCTCTAGAAAAATTATTAATGATGGAAACTATTTTCAGTAAACTATCTTCTTCCAAACATCACGATCATAGTTAACTTCTTGAATTAAGAGATATTATTTGGTAAAAAATATATAAAATGGGTTCCTGTTAAAATTCATATATTGGGTTCAATATTGAGATTAATACTATCAAATTTGATTTTTGATTATTCTTGGAGGATATCCTGAATGATGCTCAGATAGGTAGATTCTTGTACGAAGGTGATCTCTAGAGTGGGGAATCCTGGGAATCCAAACCTAGTTCCTAATTAATTGTGATTCCAAAAATTAATGTCTCCTAAACCCACTATCCAACGGTTGTTTTAAAGTATATTAATTATGTAGGGTATTATCAGGAGCCTAATTGTGGAATCTATCCATATTTTCTTGTCCATATCAACCCCATAGAACTCATTCATAAGCATATCCCAATGAGTATTCCCCTAGATAAACTCCCATGCTAATTTAGCATTCCACGCATGCATCGAGTTTGAAATGATTCAAACATTAAGTCCTCCCCCCAATAGTGATTTTTCCAACCTTGTCCGAGCCTCCCAGTGATGTTTTCCTTTGGATTAGACATCCCATTGAAACTAGGCCTCAATCTTTTATATCATGGAAATAACATTTTTTAGAACCATGATCATTGAAAGGAGATGCATGGGATAGATGATATCACACTATTAATGGATATGATTTTTCCTCTAAATGATATGAACCTATTTTTCAAATTCCTTATCATTCCTATTTTTCTATCACTCACCTTATAAATGTGATGAATTTTTAGTCATCTTGGTGAAATTGGGGCACCTATGTAATTCACGGGGAAGGTTCCTTAGGGCATCTCCAATCTATTTTCGATTTCTATTTCATTCCTTTCTTAGCATCTTCTTGATATATATATATATATTGTTTTTTCCTGGTTAATAAGTTTTCCACTCCACTTGGAGTACTCTTCCATAATTTTATTGACACTCAAATAGATCTATTACTTCCATTCACAAAGATTATTGTGTCAATAGAAAACATTAGATGAGATATGTTACCAGAGCAATGCTTGGAGTGAAAAGTGGGAGTAATTCCCATCATCATTGATTTGTTGATATAGTGGCTTATAGAGTCTGAAATGAGTATAAAAGGAGTGTGACAATGTGGGTATCCCTACAATAATCCCATAACTGTCTTGAAGAAGACACAATGTTTTCTATTTAAAAGGGGTATACATCCATGAGGTTTTAAATCATCTAAAAATGGGATCAAAATTCCTAGGTGAAAACCCACACATGATAAAACCTTTAGTTTGTAGCTTCATTTCATTCAATCATGTGCCTTCTTCATATATAGATTTATTTCCATATTCTTCATGATTTTTTTTGGTTATTTCTCCTATAATATCTAGTGATAATCCAATTTAACTTTCTATTGTTTTTCCATTGATAAACTCATGCTACTAAGAAGATATCCAACTTCGGTGATAGTCATAAATTCATAGATTAGTAATGAATTACAACATATTATAGCTAACAAGTTATGGCTATGATACTATTCTATGATTTCAAGGTAAGATTTTGACTACGAAACCAAATTAACTCATGGTTCTATTATCTTTTGAGTGAACTCCTTGCTTTTAAAATCATAAACACGATTTTTTCAATACTTTTATAATGTTGTATCTAGTTATATTTGAAACCTTAATTGATACCATATTTTGTTAATCAAACGCATCACTCTCAAAAATCACTTTGGTGATAGGAGGAACCCTTATATTTTACCCCTGAGCACACCGAGTACCTATATTTTTTATTTAAACTCAATTAATGGATGGAATTTAGCCACATTGTATTTTTTGAGGTGTTTTTTTATTTAATTTTTTGAAAAAATAATTTATCCATTTTTATTAATCTTGTTCATAATATGTTTTTGTTCTCACAACTGAGCAATAATTGAAAAGAATTATTCACTTCATTGTGAATTTTATTCTTTATTATTTTATTTATTTCCATCTATCATGAAAATGTATAAAATAATAAAGAAATGGATAAATAAAATAAACTACCCGAATAGTCATGAGAATATAAAATTGGTTGATCCTTTTAAATAAAATAGACCATTCATGGACTAGGGGTAACATACATGAGTTATTGCTTGATCAGTGATATAGCTCTTCATGTTCCAGAGTGTTCACAACACATCTGGATTTTTCCTCATCTTGTCAGGGGTCCATGTCATCAGTTTCATCATGAAAGGGTATTAGTATACTCGTGCACATCTAAGGGTAACTAGAGTCATAATATATAATAGATAAATTTGGACACACATGCCTTTTTACATTTTGATCGAAAAAAATATAATGATACGCAGACCATGTTATTTAATTACAATAATTATATTTTATTAAATAATTAAATTAAATAGAGAAAACATACATAAGAATGATAATTTATCAAGATCAGTCTCTAGGTAATATAAAATTAAGATAAAAATTAAATTGAAATAAATTAAAGCATGGTGTTTTTAATTAAATTCGACCAATTAATTAAATTTAAAAAAATTAATTCAATTTATCCCTCTAATTTATTTAAATTTAATTCCAAAAACTAAAATATTTAATTATTTTAATTTAAAAACAATATTAAATAAATTTTACATCGATATTTAAAAATATATTTTTAAACAATAAAATAATATTTAATTAATTTAAATATAAATTTTGGTTATGTTGTGACCCAAAACTCCACACATGGCCAATGTTGGTTGTGCTGAACTTGTGGAAACCACTATTAGAAATAATCCCATTAGAGACCACCGAATGTAGTCACTAATTCTCTTTATATATCACTAATGTTTTTCGTAGATGGCATGAAGTTGAAGTTCATTAGCGACCACCATTGGCATTTGATATTGCTCCTCTACCCTGCATCGGTTTGGTGGTTAATATTAGTTCACCTATAGGGTCTGCTAAAGGTGGTCTCTATAGGTCATGATAATTTGAACCCCCAATGACCATATATAGTGGTTAGTGTAGCTAAAAATTTAACTATTAGAGACCTCTTATGGTGATCATTATAGGTAAAATACATAACTATTAGTGACCACCATGTGGGGTAGCTTACCTAAAAAGATTTTTTTTAAATATACTTGTGATTCAAAATACAACAGAAACAGGTCCAAACATTAAAAATAGGTCCAAAAATCATAAAAAACAATTATCCTCAAAATAAATGAGAAACAAACTTCCTCAAATATCCTGCAATCTAAATAGCACCAATCTGTTCCAATCAACTGTTTCAATAAACTTAAAGTAAGATACATAAGAAAAAACCAAATAATGAAAATATAAATTGGTCATATTTATTTAGTTAGTATATATATAGGATAATCAAAATTGTTTACATTTTATTATTTATAGAATGGAGTCAAAAGCGAACATTAAATATATTTTTAATGTACTTGTAGTTAAATAATGACTTTTAAAACTAAATCATGTTACAGTATACTGATCAATCCAAGAAATTAAGGTATTCAATCCTTGTACTGATGATTCTTGAAATTATAAATGATAGAAATATCATTATATGAATATTTCATGTAAATTGGTTCTCTTTTGGTTGATTTTGATCCCTACACACATGATTAGCTCATTATTTCAACAACGCTAATAGTTATGAAAATGAACTTTAAATATCACCATTAAATCCATGCATCATATTGACACACGGTCGATTTTAGTAGCCCTATAATTCTTTCTAGAATGTTCTCCTACCTTTTCATGTAAAATAGATGTATTTTTTGCATTTTGACCCCTTCATGGGAGATGTGTCATTTTAATTACACTAAGAAATGTTACTTATTATTTTTAATCATTCCAAGAGACACGAGCATATTAGAGATGGGGAATTGATATCTACATATCCAGAATTTTTTAAGGATTGTTCTCCTATGATTCCATAACATTCCAAGGGAATTAGGTTGGTATTGACATCTTGTATGTGATTTATCAGTTAACGCAAAATCTAAGGGAAAACACAAATTTTGATCAAATTGAGTAATTCAGGTATCTGATCCATGTATTGATTTATCCTACAAAATATAAATGTCGTAAATATGATTCATCTAATATTTCATGTCAATCGGTGCTCATTTTGTAGGTTCTGAACCCTACACACATGATTTGGTCATTATAACAACGTTGACAACAGATGCGAAAATGAAATTTTAATTATACAATTCCATATGTTCAATGGATTGAGATGCAAAAGATTTAAGTAGAATACAAATTCTTTTAGGAATTTTCTCCTATATTTTCACATCAATTATAATTTTTTCTCATTTTTCCACTTTACGGGTGATGTGTAATTTTAATAACACTAAGCAACGTTACATATTATTTTTAATTATACCATGAAACACAAGCATCTAATTGAGGTGGAATTGATGAAAAAATATTTAAAATTTCAAAATGAATATTATCCCATGATATCATGACATCCATAAGGAATTATGGATGTATTGACATCTTTTACATCATTTATCAATTAACTCCTTATTTGATGGAAAACACCACTTTTGATCATACTTAAAAATTGAGGTATGTGACCCACATACTGATTCGTCATGCGGAATATGAATATGTTAGATATAATGTCTTTAGATTTCATTTCAATTGATGCTTCTTTGGTCAGTTTTGACCCCTAAACACATGATTTTCACATTCTTACAACAATGATAATAGTTCTGAAAAATTACTTTTAATTGTACTGATAAATCCAAGCATCGAATTTTCATGTACTTTATTTTAATAGAACATAAATGCTTTGAAGAATTTTCTCATACCTTTGAATTTAAAATGGAATTATTTTTCATGTTTTGACCCCTTCATGGGGGATGTTTCATTTTAATAACATTAAGCAACGTTACTTATTATTATCAATCATTCCGAGAAACACAAACAGCTGATTCATGGGGAGTTGATTCCTACATATCCAAAATTTCCCAATGCATTTTCTCACATTATTCATGAAAATCCATGATCATTAGGTTTCTATTGACATCTTTTACTTGATTTATCAGTTAACTCTTAATCTTAGGGGAAACACAACTTTTTATCCTATAGTGCAATTCATGTATCTGATCAACTTAATGATTCTTACTTCATAATATAAATGTCTTAAAAATAATTTTCCAATTATTTAATGTCAATAAGTTTTCATTTGGTTGGTTTTTACCCCAATACACATTATTTTATCGTAACTACAATAATCATAATATATGTGAAAAAAGAACTTTTATTTGTACTGATCAATCAGTTCATTCGATTGACACAAAATTGATTTCAATAGATGAAAAATTATTTGATGAATGTTCTCCTACCATAACACATCATTTAGAAATCATTTTCATGTTTTCTCCACCTCACAAGAGATGTGTCATTTTAATAGCACTACGAAACATTACTTATTGATTTTAATAATATGAGGCGACATGAGCATCTGGTTGATGCAGAGTAGATTACTACATACCCAAAATGCACTTCTAATTGTTCTCCCATGATTTCATGACAACCTAAGAGAATTATGTTGGTATTGAAATATTTTACATGATTTATCAATTATGTCCTAATCTGAGGGGAAACACCACTTTTAACCATACCAAGAAATACAGGTATCTGATCCACATAAAAATTCTTTATATAGAAATTAAATGTACTAAATATCATTGTATTAAGATTTCATGTCAATCGGTACTCATTTGGATTGTTTTCACCCCTACACACATGATTTCCTCATTATTACAACAATGATAATATATGTGAAAATGAACTTTTAACTATACCAATAAATCTATGCATCAGATTAAGGCATAGTTGAATTCAATAAAACCCAAATGCTTTGAGTAATGTTCTCCTACCATTGAACATAATTTAGAAGTAATTTTCGTGTTTTCACCCCATCATGATCAATGTGTCATTTTAATAACACTATGAAACATTACTTATTATTTTTAATCATACTTGGAAACCCAATAATTTTATTGATGCAACGTTGATTCCTACATATCCAAAATTTGATAATAATTGTTCTACCATGATTTCATGACAACCCAGACACATTATGTTGGAATTGAAATCTTTTACGAGATTTATCTGTTAACTCCTAATCCGAGGGGAAAATGCCACTGTTGATCATAATGATAAATTCTGATATATGATCCCCTTACTGATCCTTCATGTAGAAAATAAATGTCACTAATATAATTTTACTACTATTTCATTCTAATCTATGCTCATTCAGTTAGTTTTGATCCTACCTCCACCCTGAACACCCCCCCCCCCCCGCCCACTCCTCATACACTCCCTCACCCCCCACACCCCATACTCTTCCCCCCCACATGAATCCCCCCAACCGGCCCCCTTTGACAACCCCCACTCCCAACCCCCTATATCCCTGCCCACACCCTTAACAGCCCCCCTAGGGAACACCCATGGATATCCCCCACCCATTCCCCCACTGGACAGCCCCCCCCCCCCACTCCCAACTCCTTACAGCCCCTACCTCCACCCTTAAATATCCCCCCCACCATTAGACAACCCATAATTTCCCCCCATTTAGGCATACCCTACTCATAACCCCCCCCCCCCACACACACACACCTGAATCCCTTGAACCCCCCCCCCCCCTCTTGAATCCACTTAACCCCCTCCCCATTGGACAACCCCCACTCCCAACCCCATATAGCCCCCACCTCCACCCTGAACATTTCCCACACCCTGAACATTCCCCACTCCCCCATATATAGACACTAGACAAATCACCCCACCCCTACCTATACCCTACCTGAATCCCGACCCCCCCCCAATAGACATCCCCCCACACCAAATCCCCTCCCCCACCTAAATCCCCCTTGGACAACCCCCACTCCCAACCCCTGTAGCCCCACCTCCATCCTGAACACCCCCACCACTGGAAATCCAGAAAATAGATATCCCCCACTCCCACCCCACCCAACCCCCCCCCCATCTAGACAACCCCACTACCAATAATTGATCAATCGACATCTAAAAACCATTTGGTATGATTCTTTAGAACAAATACATTATGATAAATCATGAGCTATAATTGAAAAGTGACCCACTATCATTGTTTATGTAATTAATCTATGTTATGAAGTATCTTTTGAGGTGTCAAATTCTATTATGTAAACCCATCTGCATGCACTCTATAATTGGATTCATCTATGAATCAAGAACTACAGACTTAATGCAGGGATCATATGACTAGTGATTGGATTAGAAAAGGTGATTCTAATCTATAGTTATTTATACTAAATGAATAATGAGGGGAGTATGATCTGAAAAATATCAAATGAAGTTCTCAATCCTTGAATTAAGAAATTAATTGATTTCTTGAATGATAGAAAATAAACGATCCTATCTACACCTAGTTTGAGGACTTCCCTTTTGGTTATTACACCAGGTGAACTTGTTGCCTAAAGATCATAGGTCCATGAGGTTGTTGCAAGAAGAATGTTATGAGAACACCTATCAGTCTCTTCTAAGGTATACTTCACATCCCTTTTTATGACTAATCATAGATGAAATTGAAATCACCCCAAAAAAACCATGATGAATTCCTTGGATCAAAAATATCAATAAAATGTTAATTTGTATTCCTTTCTCAATCATTTTATTGTGCATAAACAAATGAAAAGGTGTGAATAAAATTATAATCACTAATCATAACATCTAGATACTAATTAGAAGTATTTGGTAGTTCTACCAATTTTTTTCCACAAAACCCATGCATAGTAATTTAATTGGATCTATTACATACATCAATATAAAGGTTATGTACTATTTTAATAACATTATTATTGAAGTTGTATCATATGTATTTTCATATATCAATGGAATGATTCATGAAATTAAATAGTAGAAGTTGAAAATAAATTCCCTATGGAATCAATGGAAAATTTGTTTAGTGGATTCAATACTCTCACAAAACTTTTGAAATCCGTGGGAAAATATTCCACATTTTCAATGAAAGTGTTTTTTTAGTGATGAAGAATTTAAAAGATTTATTTGTGAGAAATATGTATTGGAAAATTTTTCAACTAAGGTGGTCCATGCATAAGAGTATTATCTTGATCACTTCATACATCTCGAATCACTCAAATGACATAACCATTATATGGTAAAATAAATTCCATAAAACTAAATTAATCAGGTAACAGCCCCCGAGACATGAGAAGAATATGATGACTGACTGATTATTATCCCTTGATTTCTCATCGGTATAATTTTATTTATAGTTGGTTTTGAAAACAAAATGAGATAGTGAAATTGAATAAGAAAAAAGAAAAATAAAACAAACACAAATCTTGAATATAATGTGTCATGTGAGGCCATGGTTGCAACCTCCATCTACTGTAGTAGAGGCCTACAACAAATAAAAATTATATATATTTTATTAATGAAAATAATAGAAAATAAATAAATATATATAGTATAAACCTACATTATATGATCCTTTACACAATCACCAGGACACATATATTCCCACAGCATTCTATGCTCTGCAATCAGTTGTTCATTTACCTCCTTTGAATCATGAAACCTTGCCTTAAAATCTACAACTACTAAGTCATCCCAATAATAAAAGGACCTAAAACCTCAGCGTGTGAAACTACAAAGAAAGTAATCCAAATTCAAAATGTCAAACTATATCCATGCCTATCATGACCAATAATGTGATAGAATATCTCATCCTTTCGCATGGCTAGCTGTCGTTGGTCCTCTGACAGTTGTTCTAACTCTACATCAAATTGTTCCTATGTAATATTTAAATTCATACATATATTCACACACACACACACAAACATATATATATATATATATATGTGTGTGTGTGTGTTTTTTTTGTTTGTTTGTTTATTAATAGATTCATTTAAGTATTGGTATTGAGTACAATAACTTACTACTAGGATTGCAGCCCCAATATCATTTCGATCACGAGTCCTCATCCACACTAAAATTTTACCAGTCGGTGCACCTTGATTCCATAACTATATACCAATAAAATACAAAAAATATAACACTAAATATTATTAAATAATAAATTAAAAATTATTATTAAATACATCTTGTCATATCTGAGACACGTGATGAGTCCCGAGCCTGTGAGGTGGTCCCTACAACACTCGATTCTCATAATGATGTGCTAACACCTCCAATATTCAATTATTTCAAATTTACAAAAAATAAAATTTCACAAAATATTTAAAATATATATTCCAAAATAGAGGAACAAACCACAACCACCTTAGTAGAACAATATGAAACTAACTCATTCCACTGAGTTGGGATAACTCCTTTCGGGACTCTTTCTAGAATGTAATGGGCACTCACTTTTGGTACCCAGTTCCCTCTCTTGACATTTCATTTATTAACATTCTAAATCTTATGACATTTGACCATAAAAACTGGCTGAAACTAATCGGAGAACACATTTAGATTATTTTACTTAAGAAAAAAATCACACCTGATAGTATTTTTTAAACATAGGGAAGAAACTAAAATAGTCCTCTTACATGAAATTGCCTCCATAGTCAATCTAATGTATCGTAAAGGAAATAATAATAGTCATGTGTGGTCAATAAAAATCAGTGGAGGTCACATATGATATGACCCATCTGACGAATAAATGGAGGGGTATTCATTCCACTGGAAGAAATCTCTCTTCAAATCATACATCTTAGGTCATGTCAAAATTCAACAATGCAATGGAACGACCGAGGCCTCTCCTACAAGAGGAAGAATCGGTGGAGTATGATCCTATTGAAAACATGTTTATTCGTAATTAGATAGATTTGCATATATATATATATGTGTGTGTGTGTGTGTGTGTGTTTGTGTGTCAATGTCTGTGTCTAACAACTAATTGAAAAAATAATCAGATTTACATTCTTACATACCTCAACCCTGAGATGTGGATTTCTCTACTGAATGATGTGGATCTGGTGCTTGTTCCCTTGACATTCCTATAGTCATAGAAAACATTAATAAGCAAAGTATTAATTTACTACTAATGTTTTAATATGAATAGACCAATATAAATGACAAAAATAAAAAATAACCAAATGAATCTATCTGAAGCATATCAAAGAACACCATTTCATATTCAAATACAGGAAATATTGTGCCTGATGAAACAGCTAAATGATTATTAGAGTGGCATAATCTATTTTTTTAATAAATTATTTGTAAAATATTTTATTAAAAATAATAATACCATATTGATTTATTTATTAATATTTTTTGAAGTCACAGAAGTTAAAAAAAATATGTTGAACAGCTCATAAATGGTTAAGAAATTTAAAAGAGGCTATAAACTGAAGAGAGGGAAAACAATTATACCATTCATTTAACATGAAAATTGTCCATTTATCCTTAAAAATCTAATTAATCCTAATAAATAACTTATTAATTTTGAACTATAGTATGTTTATCAAGTTTCTGTGCAACAAAGGGAACAGTCTTGGGTTCATCTCCTTCAAATAAAGAAAAAAATCTCCATGACATTTTCACAGCTACCTGCCAACAAGGATTCAATGGAAATTTAAAGAAGAAAACTTCTTCCACTTGCAATGTAAAAATGAAAGGTTCATTAACAACTCATTCATTTCTATATAATATATTGTTAAAATTAACCAATGTAAACTAACATTTATCAACTTTACTCCCTTTCAGTAGATCAACCTGATTACACTGTGAAATATGTATTTCAACTTGTGTACATATACAACTTCAATAACATCTCCAATTGACTATAGTAATAACCAGAATCGACTATTGGAAAACCAATGCCACTGTTTTTTATGATCATTTTTATCAACATATTTAATTATAAATCGAATGATATTAGCATATATAACTACATAACAATGTGCCGTTATCCATGGACCCTCATCTAGTTGGTTAAATTCTTTAGTAACTGTGGGGTCACCTAACTCCCTAGGTTTATAAACTTACATAATTCTAAGAATTCAATAATTATTTCTGAAAAAATAAATTATTATTATACTTCACTCATAATATTAATCAATTAATATGTAAAAAATACTTGGACCAATTATGAAATGACACATAATGAGATTGTTGAATTTGATACTCAGTTGCATGACCTATCTCTTCTTTTAGCTCATGAATATGTTTCCTGGAAATTATTACGCAATGGTTAAATGATAAACATTATATTTGAAAAAGAAACCTGTAAATGATAAAAAAATAAAAGTTATAAGACAAATACTACATTAACGGTTCAAATGATGGATTATTGAACCGGATATATCGATGCGATTGTATCCACTCGATATTGTCCACATAAAATATGTTTCCTTCTCTAACAGTATCATCATGAATCTTAGAGGGACTATATAATTTCATTTCAATATCTAAAAAATATTATTCACAAAAATTATTACACTAATCCATAAAATAATCATTGTCTATTGATTCCTCTTGATGCGATCTGTTGGGTACAAGTCATTTCATAGTATTCCAATACTACAGAATAGGATACCAGAACCTGAATTGCACTTGACCAGTAACAATTACATCATTTGTGTGGTGCACCATCAAGTGAAACATAACATCAATAAAGGAGGGGGAAAGAGTTTCTCCATGTGACGAAGAGTAAGTACAATTTGTTCCTACAAATTTTTTAATTCACACATTCATTGATTTCATAAACAAAACCATCTAATAAATTACTCATCTCACTCAACGGATGAACAAAAGTGGGGGATAAACAATCAAAAATTATGATTACAATAAAATTATGAAGTAGTATATGAGTTTCATGACTTTTCAACCCTAGTAATGCATGCTCCTTAGATTCACAAAAATTAAAATATAAAAAGAGTAACTATCAGGTACCTTGAGAATATTCAAATAGGAATGATACGTATTCTTCTTCTTTTTAGTAATTGTATACTATGCAATTAGACTATATGCATTGTTTCCCTTAACTAGCTATAAATGCCATTATTTTCTTAACAAATTTCTTCCAAATAACAACATGCATTAACATAGTCCATTGATTTTCCACCGACACCTAAAATGGTCCAAAATATATTATCAAAATAATTTTTTTCAATGTGCATGACATCCAAATTATGCCTTAGAATGATCATTTTCCATAATTAGTGATTTTAAAAATTACATTTCTTTTCCCAACTGAGACTGCGATGTCTACCCAGACAACAAATATTATGTAATAGATGAGCCACCAAGTCCTGAAATTAGTATACCATGAGAATGTTTTCTTCCTCAATCTATGATTATATTTATACTCTTTTCATCATCATTGGTGCTGGTTAAAACTCTATAGATCCATCAAATGTCTCTGTCATTTCGAAACCTATGCTGATGGGGGTGAAAATGTCTGGGACCCATGTATGCCTATTTTTAAATGTTTAAGCCATACAGAATTGTTTATTTTATTGTATAAAGGGAAATAAAATTCCACTTTCATACTACATCATGATAATTTTTCATAAGACATGGATTTGTTGACTGTACACAATAAAGTAGCCTTCAAATTGAACATTTCATTCATTTCACTGTCAAAAGTCATCACATAATCACCCCAAAATTCATTTAACTCATCAATAAATGGTTAATGGTAAACGTCAATCATATCACCTGGAATTATAGGCTTATCACTAATTGAGGAATGTAATATAAATTGTTTCTTCATACAAAGCTAAGGAGGATGATTATATGGAACCAAAACCACATGCCATGTGCTATGAGTAGCACCAACCATTGACTTGAATGGACTAAAACCATCTACATCCAACCCCAATACACCGTGTATTCATCAATACACGCTGCATACTGTTTTACCTATTCGTTGCCTATATAAGAAAGGGTCGCAGATTATTTCCAGACTAATCGTTTCTTCTTCACACGACGACGCTCTTGGACGATCGAGAAGTATTCCTCCTCTAACTTCTTTGTTCGAGCTCCGAATTATGATCTGTCAGCGGCCACAGGATCGTAGAGACGAGACGAAGCTTCTAAGCCCAGACTTGTCACCTTTCCTTCCGGCCTTCCTTCCCTAGCTTCTATCCTAGGAGGCGTTTGTTGGGTTTGGCGAAGGCGGAGGACACCGAAGGACGTCGTCAGAAGCGACGTGATCAGAACCTTTTGAGGTAGGGATCTCACCTTTGTCTCTCTAATTTGTGTATCATGTGTGGCGGGTATCCTTTTGTTTTCATGAGAAATGGTTGAACCTTTAAATAAAGATAATAACTGGTTAAATAATGGGGTTGGGAAGTTAGTGATTGTTGTTACCTTACTTTTTATATCCTATGATATTATATTTTTGAATTGAATGTGCTTCTACCTACTGAAAATCATAGTCGTTGGGGGCCTTTGATTATGCAATTAAATGTTTCCCTCTCCTTCTGTATTTTCTTATGGATGGAAACCTCATGAAATGTGGAAATTGGTTAATCACGTAAAGTTGACTTTTTAAATGAAAATCTAGAACCCTTGTGTGATCACCCCGGTTGAACCAAAATGGAATAATGAACATGTGGGTGTCGGCTTGGTTACGTGGCATGTGTTGGGGGTGTTTTGTGGGCTGTCGTGGTTTGGGTGAGCAGCGGGGATGCGACGTTTGGGTGGTGATCTTATTGGAATGGTTGATGGTGGAAACGTGGAGGTGTGAAATGTTTCGTAAACGATGGGGTTGAAATGGGAAGTGGTTGGTTGTGGAAAATGCCTTTATTTATGAAAAGTGTTTTGATTTATGAAAAGTGTTTTGATTATGAAATGTGTTTTGAAGTAAAAGGTGTTTTCAAATGCGGAAATGTTTTGTGTGTGGAAAGGGTTTTATGTGTGGAACTTTGAAATAAATGAATGATGGAATGTTGTATGGTTGTGATAATCTTTTGTAAATGAAATGGCATGTGGTTTCTTGCGTTTTACCTAACCTTGGTTGTGGATGGTAGAGATATGTTTCTGAAAGGTTTTGTCTATATGATAGTTTCCCAGTAGTAATAATTGTTAAACCATTGCATGAAACATGAAAACCTAAATGGGGTTGGGGGATGATTGTTTGGTTGTTGATGCATGCTTCGTGGTAGCAGTGCTAAGGCACATGCTCAGTTCCTCTTTTTAAGAAGTCATAGGTTGGGCTGTGTGTTTGGTATATGTATATATATAATTGTATCTTTGTGTTTTGTCGCACCACACCCATGTCAAGCACCTAGTGCCGAACACTCCCATTTTATGGGAGAGGGTGTTCCCCCTTAGTTACTAGCTCCTTCCTGCTCCTTCTTCCATAGGCTATGATGGCTTGAGGTGACCTTACACCCAAGACTCTTCGGGTACGTCTCAGAGGCTGTGATGGATTGAGGAGACCATTAGCCCAAGACTCTTCGGGCAGGATTACCGTTCCCAAGAACCTTCGGGATGAGGCCCAAGTGTCTGCGGGCGGGTTAGTGGTTGTTGTGGCCCAGGTGTGTGCGGGCGAGATGCGTGGTTGTGAGGCCCAGGTGTGTGCGGGTGGGATGCGTGGTTTGGCCCAGGTGTGTGCGGGCGGGAAGAGTGTGGTACCGTCAGTACGTTTGCCGTTAGGAAGATAAGCATCTAATTAAGTGGGAAATGGTGCGGGGTACCCAATACTTTTGTTCTATATATATACTAAACTTGTTTGTGTTACTTGGTGAGTGTGACCAGTGAGGATGGGTGGATAGTTTTTCCTTGTTAGTTTCTGGTTCTTCTGTTTTCTCACGGGACCTTAGAGTGTCTCCCCACTTGTGCATGAGAGATTTAGGTTTCCCTACTGAGTATACTTGTATGCTCACCCTACGTTTACTTTCAGGTTTCTAGGAGGACTACCAGGGCCGTGCGGGACCCTACTAGTCGGGCAGTTGGAGTTGTTGCAGTTGTTGTTCTCTTGTTTTCTTTGGCATTGTACTTTTTAGCTTCCTTGTACTTGTACCTTGTTATAAAAATTATTTAAACATTCATGTGGGTTTGGTTTGGGTTTATTTATATACACTTGTTTTTTCCCTTTTTGGTGGTTGACTTGTCCTATTTCCCGATCCAAAATAATAAAAAGGGTAATGCCTCCCATATTTGTGAAAACTCATACCCTTGGTGCTAGTCTCCAACCTGGGGCCTACTGGAGGCGGGACTCGGGGGTCATTATCTCCCTTTCACCATTTCCAGCTCAGGAGTAGCATCTTTGGTGGGAGGGGGTCGTGACAGATACATGAATGAATCCATCTTGTGTGAGTCCAAAAATAATAACATTAATACCTTTTGAATTCATATCATACATGTATTTAGTTTCCTCATCCCAGGTTTCTGGATTATTTGGAATCTTATTGAGTAATGATCTTTGAATAAACTCTAAATCTAATATTTATATGATAAATAATCATCCTTTATTTCCAACATCTATAATTTTACCCATTGAAATATTGATCACAAACTATTGAATTTCTTTCTCTAGGGTCAGCCATTTCCATCTTTGTATAGATCATAAACTTTTCAGCTAGCTATATCCTACAATATAATCATTCCATTGCACTAATTTTTATGTTGGAATATAAAAAACAAACAAGAGGGGGGTTAATTGTGTTTCCTCAAAAAATATTCTTCAATTACAAATTTAAACACCCTCTTTTAATTAGCTTGTATAAGAAGAGTTTTTTTATGAAAATATGTAACATACAAACAGAAATAAAGAACACAACTTTTTCTGGTGGTTCTGGGCCCAAATATCCCCTAAATAACTCCACCAGAAACACTCTCTATGACCTTGGGGAATTTCACTAGTCTTGTCCTATTATAAAAAAACCGAAATTCCATCATCTTAGTATAGAATGTTTACACCATTATAATAAATACTAGAAACAAATTCTTCTGCCTCTAAATATTTATCTAATTATCCACAACATAGTCCAAGAAACTGACACTCCACCACGATTGATTACGAGAATCCAATACTCAAATAAATCAAAAAAATATTTGATTTATTGAAACAGAATGATCTTCATAGTTGTAGCAGCACTCAAGTAATAGTAGATGGATATTATTCATCAGAAAACAATATCTTCATGATTGAAATAGTTTGATGTGAACTGATTGTAAAAAGATCTTTGATTTAAAAGCCGCAACAAAACCGAGCAGTCATAAAATTACATTAGAACAAGAATGAATATATAGATCTCCAAAATTTATTCCATTAAAATAGTTTTTCTTTTTCAATGGAACGTTGAAAAAAATTTCAATAATAAAGTCTAGTATAGTAATCCCCTATCTCATATATTTTTATGATATATTCTGATGTAATATATAGATAAGGCGATTTTCATCGATATTCCAGACAAAAAATAATAGCCTGATTGGTCACAAAAAAATCAAATTTCAATTAACTAGGAGAGTTCCAACTTCACTTAGAAATTTAAATGATTTTCTCCAATAAACATGGTTCTTTGAAATAGTTAAAACTATCCTTGAATCGGTCTCTAATTTTTTTTATAGCAGAAGTGTTAGATTTATGACATGGCTAGACGAACTTTTCTGTTGAGATTACAACAAATAATTGAGTAGAATAGTGTATTATTTCTTCACATATCATAGGCTTCCTTCATGTAGCATATAGTTCTTTATTCATACGTTAATTTTTACATAATTTATAAAAAAAATTACCATAAAGATGAGGTTCCATATTTTTATCATTCCCAAATTTACCATTGATGAACCATACATTCAACTTACTAGAATGAAGCATTGATGTTCCATACATTAATCATTACCAAACATAGCATTGGTGAACCATACATTCAAATTTCCTAAACGTTGGTTTTAAAATATAAAATCTAGAATCCACTGTAGGTTTTCTGATCTATACACTTGTTGATTTCCATACGTAGGGATGTTATTCCAAATGCACACTATCTTTTGTAGAGTAGGGTTGATACCATACACAAACATTATCTTTTTCAAAATAATGTTTGGATGAAAACTGTGTTTCCATAATTATTCGTTAATGATAAGAAAAAATTAAAACAAAATAATAATTCTGGTAAGGTTAACTTAACAAAACGTCATTTGAAAAAAAACAAGAGTATTTATGGGCATCAAAATAATCATAAATCATAGTGAATTGTTCAGATAATACATGCCCAACACAACCTCTACTCACCTAGGATATCTATAAATTATATAATATTTTATTTAGATGCAGGTGAGGGGAACCATGTTTTTGGGTTTGGGGGATTACATAAAATGAAATAGTGGGAACACCATGTAACATCCCCTAATCTGGCACTCTAACACATGACCAAAAATGGGTTGTTTTCAAGACCTCAAGCATGCCTCCCCATATGCTAGAGGCTTCCAACTTGAATTGGGGGTGTAAAATGTATACTCTGGAGACTATACCCCATGTTATAATCTTTTGTAGCAGTAGAAATAAACCACAGAAATAAAATAAATCAATGTATATATGAAGTTCAAAAAAACTATAAGAGCTCATTGAAAAATACAGTAAATAATAAATGAATGATGTAATTATGTGATGGAATATAACTAAATATCATCTTAGAGAAACACAAGTATTAGAATAGTAGACCCAAATAAATACTCAAGTAACCCTGATCCTAATCCCCACATTGGTCCCACCACTATACTCCATCCCATCCAGTAGAAAAAGTAATTAACAACACGGTCCTTTTCCCTTGCCCAAACCTACATCCACATAATATGCTTATGTAACAAATAGTGTCCGTAATAGTGAATAAGTATAACTATGTAGTTCAACACCAACATTTTGAAACAAACATGTCTAATAATAAGCATAAGAAATTAATTTCTAAATATGTGTATTAATTAATTCAAAAAGTGATATAATACAACAATATCCAACTTCATCTCCAAGATAGAATATCTTTTAATATGTCTTCAAAACATGTGAACAATAAACACATCACCATGGTAAAATAAACAGATTTATAACCCTCTTTGAATAGATTATAGAATGTATTATGACCAATCCAACCATCACCATATAACCATGGTATTGTCACAAAAATTCAGGTCAAATCCCTTTAAGCATTACAATATCTGGGTCAAATCCCTATAAGTATTACAATGTGGGGTTGGGTTGATCCCAATGACTATTGGAATTACAACATGGGAGTAGTATGAGGCCACTCAATATCATCATTATAACATGTAAGTGTGTATGTTCTAGGGCCATGACATATATATAATTATTTCAGTATGGGACACAATTCTTGTCATATAAAATTCATATCACAATATCACATCAAAAATATCCATGTTTAATTATGAACATTATAATTTAATAATCATATAACACATTAAATTTAAATTAAGAGTTATTAATAGTTATATCAATAATTAATAATTCATATCATGGGGATTATATTTCATGCAATCACCTGCATTCTAATGTCAATAAAATACACTTTAAGCAATTAAAAACATCAATTATATTGATGGACCTCTCACCAAATGGTTATCCATAACCCATGATAAAATCCAATAGGAAAAAAGGAATCCATGGAATGTTCCCATCCATTTATTAATTAATTTTTTGTACACATTACGTTAGAAGGATCAGAATATTGCATAAACATGGAATTTATCAAATTATAGGGTAATGATTTTGACCGCTACCTTTAACTAATGATCCAAAAATTCATCCAATGGAAAACTACCATGAGAAAGACGGTGTAGATGATCTGTAAATAAATCCATGATCAAAACAGTAATTTAAGGAATTATTGGGACATCCTGAAGGAAGTTTGGTACTGCCCAATTGCATTGAAGGTACCCTAGGGTTTATTGGAAAATGATTTAGAAAGTTGGAATGAAAACTCATCCACAAAACATAATTTAATATATCATGTTGGGGAATTTCATGACATGTATTGTAGTTACACTTCATGTAATTATTTTTAATGTGATAATTTGAAAACCCCATCTCCTGATATTATTTTATTAAAATTAATTGAATAAATTAATGATATGTAATCCATATACATGTTGTGTAAATTTTTTTATGATGGGTTTTCATCCCATTTTCATTAAACAACGAGAACCCCCTTTAATGATTCTCAACATACCATGACCAAATGAAACACCTAACCCATATATACACATACTCTATTAATTCAAACAAACATACATCCATTTTATTTAATTAATTTTCCCATAAAATATGTCCTTAAAATCCTATCTAGTTATTCAAATATATGGTTTAAATATTATAACAATATTACCTTGAAGAAAACATATTTGAAAAAAACTAAATAGATACATACCAAGAAAAATATGGGATCTTATAGATTCCCAACTATATTACACCTCATCCCCGAGATGGTCCAAGAATAACTGTGATGTCTTAGTAAAATAGTATTACCATTGTGTTCACATTTCATACTCCCTCTCCCAAGTCTTCTCATAAAATTTATCATTCTTCTACTACGCTTGAACCAATAGTATAATCCTAGCTAGACGGTATTTCCCCCTATGTCCCATAACCCGTATCAGATGCTCCTCAAAAGAAGCAGTATCAAAAAGATTGATATCTTCTATTTGTATCACATGGGTAGGGTATAGATGATATATATGTATTTTTGAAACATGGAACATGTCAAGTATGTAACAATAGTGTTACGGAAGGGATAAAAGGTACACACTTGGATCAAACCTTGAAATTATCTCAAAAGATTAGAAAAAATTTGGTTTTATCTGTCTCTTTTTTCTACTATGGAATTTCTACAACCTAGGATACACCAGAATGAAAAAATGATGGAAAATCTAGAATTCCATTTGTCATATTCAATGGTTAGTTTATGTTTTCTACTTACTTTCTATGGTCACCAACAATTTTCAGAATCAACTGATCCTTGTCAGATGTCTTCTGCATGATACTAGGCCCAAAAACTATATACTCAACTACCTACATCGAAAAAAGAGGTTAATCGAATTATATGACATAAAAATACATAAAATGTCCCATTTGGATCAATAATTGGAAGCCATATTATAAAAAAAATAAACAAGTGTTATATGTTTCTCCCATGAACTACAAAAATCCAAAACATATGCTCGTAACATATCCTCCAAAACCTGAATAGTGTTCTTGTATTTACCATCAGTCTATGGTTGAGGTTGTTTTCAAAAGAACTCATGATCATAGAGCCTTCTATGTACCCTTCCAAAAATTTGATGTGAAATAATGATTTCTATTTGAAATTATATTCCTCAAAACACCAGGAAACTAAACCCCCTCTCACATGTAATGACTGCCCAGATCATCATCCAAGATGGTTTCTACAAGATGTATGAGGAGGGATACATTAGTAAGTTGATCAAAAAAAACCTATAAAACTGTAAAGACCCGTAAAATTCAAGGAAATTTTTTTCTTAATTTTCTTTAGAATTTTACAAGAGCGCGGTTTCAGACGGCACCTGATTCCGAGGCCCAGAGTGCCCGGAATTAATTTCCGAAGTTTGGCTCGGGTACGTTCAGTGAACGAACGAGCGGAAATTCCTAACTTTTGATCCGGTGCTTGGAATTGAAATCCGAGGGCACCGATGAACTCGCAGCGCCGATATTCGCTTAAAGAGACCTTTTCGGGAGTTGCGTTTGTTGCGGGTTGAAAGTTAATTTTGGGGTTTTTAGTTGAGTTAAATAAAATTTGTGTAGAACAAATTTTATTATAACTTGATAAAACCTACCAAAGGGGGTTGGAAGTGGGACCCACACCCACTTAACCTCCCTTGGGAGGATTAAGTGTGGTGGGGCCCACACGAACCCCTAATCCTTTCAAATTCTCCCAACTCCCTTAACGCCTCATTTATTGGCTTGAGTTACTTATTTAATTATGGGAGTTAATCCTTTTGAATTTCAAACTTTTGAAATTCTATTGTGTTATGTAATAATAAAATAAGTTGTTGTCTTATTTTATTTTGGGTTATTTGTTTGTCTTCTTGAGAGGTGGAGAGCTCTTCTTCTTCTTCGACTCTGACGAAGAACTCGAAGAACGTTCATCTTGACGAAGAACGCTCAAGCTCCGACGAAGAACGCCGCACCTCCATTCTTCGTTTACCATGTCAACGAAGGGGACACCACTTCTTCCTCGGACATCCTTCGTCGGCGTACAAGTTTCGCCAACGACGTGTCTCTTCGAACGCATCCCTTCGTCATCGGATTTGACGAACGGCTACCGCGACGCCCGACCTCCGCGACGTCGTCTTCCGCGGAACGTTCACAATCTTCGAACCATAAATGTAAAGACCCGTAAAATTCAAGGAAAATTTTTTGTTAATTTTCTTTAGAATTTTACAAGAGCGCGGTTTCAGACGGCACCTGATTCCGAGGCCCAGAGTGCCCGGAATTAATTTCCGAAGTTTGGCTCGGGTACGTTCAGTGAACGAACGAGCGGGAATTCCTAACTTTTGATCCGGTGCTCGGAATTGAAATCCGAGGGCACCGATGAACTCGCAGCGCCGATATTCGCTTAAAGAGACCTTTTCGGGAGTTGCGTTTGTTGCGGGTTGAAAGTTAATTTTGGGGTTTTTAGTTGAGTTAAATAATATTTGTGTAGAACAAATTTTATTATAACTTGATAAAACCTACCAAAGGGGGTTGGAAGTGGGACCCACACCCACTTAACCTCCCTTGGGAGGATTAAGTGTGGTGGGGCCCACACGAACCCCTAATCCTTTCAAATCCTCCCAACTCCCTTAACGCCTCATTTATTGGCTTGAGTTACTTATTTAATTATGGGAGTTAATCCTTTTGAATTTCAAACTTTTGAAATTCTATTGTGTTATGTAATAATAAAATAAGTTGTTGTCTTATTTTATTTTGGGTTATTTTTTTGTCTTCTTGAGAGGTGGAGAGCTCTTCTTCTTCTTCTTCAACTCTGACGAAGAACTCGAAGAACGTTCATCTTGACGAAGAACGCTCAAGCTCCGACGAAGAACGCCGCACCTCCATTCTTCGTTTACCGTGTCAACGAAGGGGACGCCACTTCTTCCTCGGACAACCTTCGTCGGCGTACAAGTTTCGCCAACGACGTGTCTCTTCGAACGCATCTCTTCGTCATCGGATTTGACGAACGACTACCGCGACGCCCGACCACCGCGACGTCGTCTTCCGCGGAACGTTCACAATCTTCGAACCTTATACCCGAGGTAGGGGTTGTTTATTTCTTTTTGGTTTCCTTATTTATTCTTGATCGTGAATAGCAAGTCTAACGTGTGGCTTGAATTATTTAAGTTGCGTTATTATTTTAACGTGAGGGGGCCGGACCGCACGAACACGGTCGAACCCCCCTCCATCGTTCTTGTTTATTCTTGTGGGTGGAAGCAAGTGGCGTGGTGCCGTCGCACCACGCGGATGATCGTGCAAATATTTTACGCGGCGCCGTCGTGCTACGCCGAGGTAGAATCTTCAAGAACGCGACGCCGTCGCGCCGCGTTGAATGGAATCAAGGCACGGCGAAGGGGCGCGGTGCCGTCGCACCGTGCCGGATGACGAATGCCGCGGCCGGTTCCGGGCCGCGGCGGGACGAGGAGACCGCGGCCGGTTCCGGGCCGCGGCGGAAGAGAAGACCGGCGGCCGGGCCGCCGGCGTCGGAAGCCGAAGGGGGGACAGGAATTTCCGGTCCCGTTGGAGAAAACAGGCCGGCCAGCTGGCCAGCCGGAAGGCATTAAACCGGGGGAATTAATCCCCCGGCCAGCATGTAAAACCCCCCTCTTTAAGAGGGGGGCGGTTCCATGAAAGGGGGGCAGCAGCCCCCCGGTTCTCTTCATTAAACCGGCCCCCACGTGGGGGCCGTTTGTTGCAAAGGCGCGGCACAAAGGCCGCGCCGCTTCAATCAGCGGGGGCTTAGCCCCCGCGTGCGGCCCCTCGCGGCGCCAGGCCGCCGCGGCCCGCCGCGCCGCCGCTCCGCTGCGCCGCCAGACCGCCGCGCCGCCGCCGGCCGCCGCGCCGCCCCAGGGAGGGTCGGGCCGGGTCGGCCCGGACCCGGACCCCCCCGTTTCGAACCAGAATCGGTTTTTGGGCCATATCTTGAGCCTCGGACCTCCGAATGACGAACCGTCTGCGGCAACGCGATCCTTGGATCGAGACGGTCGTTTCGGTATATTGCACTCAAGGTTTCGGTTTACTTTGAGTTCGGCTGGGTTGGTTCGTTCACGAAACCAACCGGGCCTTCGGAGCGGAAACGCTCATATCTTGAGCTACGGACGTCCGATTGACGTGTCGTCAGCTGTGTTGTGTCCCTCTTAGTGAGGCGAATCTTTTGGCATACTCCGCCCGAGGTTTGGACGCAGGTGGAGTACGGTCGGGTTGGTTTTGCCTTGAAAACCAACCGGGCCCCGGAGACGAAAATGCCAATAACTCTCAGACCGGGCGTCCGATCGACGCGCCGTCTGTTGCGTTGAGTTCCTGTTGACGATACAGAACTTTTGGATACATCAACTCTGGTCTTCGTGACAGTTGATGTATCAGCCTCTCGGCTCGTGGAGCGGACCCTCCGAACGAGCTTGCTATTTGCGGGAACCCTAGTGCTGGCTGCGACTGTTCTACTGCTACGACTACTACTGCTACTGTGACTGCGACGACGACAGTACAGAGATCCTGTGTGGATTCGACGATGACGACTACAGCACTCAGCGGTCCTACGTGGATCAGTGCTACAGGTCCTGTGTGGGCCCGATCCTGTGTGGGTCTTTGCGGGGGTTAGTTACCTATCGATCCTTCGTGGGTCCGACGACTTAGATGGATCAGTGATCATCTTTATCGTCTTTGAAGAAGTATACCTGTGTGAGCTGAATCCTGTTGCTTTCCTGTGTGGATTGTGTTGTGCAATCCTGTGTGGATTATGTTTTGCTTTCCTATGTGGAATACGTATACTTTCCTGCGTGGACTGAGTTGTACTTGGGCTCGGAGGTTGGAGCGTATTTTAATTGATGACTTAGGTATATGTATGGGCATATACCTAAGCAGTGTCGGTTGTTACTTCGTGATTGTACTTTTCTTCGTGGTTCATCCTTTGTGGATTTGAGAGACCTTCAGGGGTCTCGGGGTCCCTACTGAGTAGCTTATACTCACCCCTGCACGGGCTTCGCCCGCACTACGTTGTGTTGGTTGCAGACGACGGACAGCGTTGACCTTAGCTGAGGCTTGTAGAGCGGGACGGTACCCGGAGGTGGACCACTGGGCGGGACGTGCACGGAGCGGACGGCGGGACCCGTGGAGCAGAGGAGCTATCTGTACCCACCCTTCAGGTGGGATTTCCAGTGGACAGCTCGGTGTAGCGGCTTTTACTTTTCAGTTGCTGTTTTCCCTTTCGAGTTGTACTTTACTTTTAGTTTGGGTTTGTATTCTGGCCCATTTACTTTTCCGCACTTTCAATTGTACTCTGCTTTGTTTAGTGTTTACTTTCCGCTTGCTTACTCTGTGGTGTTTGTTACTTTTCAAAGGCAATGCTTTCCCTTTTTACTGGGATTTACGCCTTGGTGCTAGTCGCCAGCCCCTGGCCTATGGAAGGCGGGCTTGGGGTAGTCACGGCACGAACCCCGAGGGCGGGTCGTGACAAATTGGTATCAGAGGAGTTCGGTTCTACCGCGAACTCTGATCTTTTCTATCTGAAGCAATAATGTTTAGTGTATTGAGTGTGGATATCAGTCCAGGGAGTCCAGTGTTGGTGCGGCGGCCGACGTATCCGTACACCAGGACCCTGACTTCTGATTTCCGACTTAATGCACGAAAACATTGATTGCGTGTGTGTTTCAAAGTTTTCTTGTGATTACTTATATCAGCTCACCAGGTATACTGTTCTGACTGTGGCGCACCTGTTTCCTTTTCAGGATGGCCCCATGACGGCAGCCAGCTAGGGTTCTGAGAGTCGAGTGTGACGACAGCCCACCGAGCGACGAGGCCTCGGTGCATGGCCCTTTTCCAGTAGTGGCACCGGCGGTAGCTTTACCCGCCGATCCCCCGATTCTTCCAGCAGCAGCCGCTGACGATGCACGTCGCCTCAGCGCACTGCATGAGTTTCAGCGCCAGCGACCGCCCAGGTTTCGCGGGGAGACGGATCCCCAGGCAGCAGAGGACTGGCTGGAGGCAGTGGTTCGAGTGTTTAGGCTAGTGAGGACACCAACAGACCTCATGGTGATCCTCGCTGCGAGCCTACTACACGCAGCAGCAGGACGATGGTGGAGCTTGATGCTCCAGGTGCAGGATGAGGCATCTCTACTTTGGACGGACTTTGAGAGCCTCTTCTGCTCGGAGTTCGTCCCAGCCACCCTTCGTGCGGTGCGTATCCAGGAGCGTCTACAGCTGCGGCAGGGCAGCATGACGGTCGCTCAGTACTCGGAGAGATTTATCGATCTCTCGCGCTACTCGACCGACATGGTACGGGACCCATTCTTCCGGGCCCGGACCTTAGAGCAGGGTTTGAGACACGAGATCAGGGCATCGCTGATCTCCCTCAGCATACCGACTCAGACAGGAGTACTGGAGCGGGCCCTTCTCATCGAGAGCTTCCTTGCTGAGTCTACACCAGCACAGCGACCAACCGCAGGGCGGCACGTGGAAGAGTCATCTGCAGCAGGCAGTCGACGGATGACTCATGGGTCCAGACAGACCAGACCTTCGGGCAGACGACCTCAGGATACTGGCTCAGCAGTGCGGGGCACACAGCACGGGGCCAGTCTTCCGAGAGGCAGACAGTGTTACTCGTGCGGCGGGCAGGGCCACATGGCTCGTGACTGCCCGACCCGCCGTGCCGAGGAGCAGCAGACGGTTGAGGGACCACCGAGGCAGAGGCAGAGGGTTGACCGTGGCTGTCCGCAGGGAGGAGGCGGACGAGGCAGAGGAGCTGGACGAGCAGCTGGTGGTGGCCGACGCTTTGAGGCTCGGCCACCACCACCACCAGGAGGTCCACCCCGACCATAGGGAGCTGGCGGGCAGCGACAGACACAACTCCAGGCAGCAGAGGCCTATGACCACGGCGCACCCGAGATGATCTGAGGTACTATCTGTGTCTATTCCACCCTTGCTGTAGTTCTTATAGACACAGTAGAGAGTCATTCTTTCATAGCCGCTGCCCTTGTTCGGAGCTCGGAGATTCCGATAGAGCCGTTGGCTCGATCCTTACGGCTAGAGACTCCTACGGGAGCGGACTCGACGATTACGCACTGGTGCCGACAGTGTGAGCTCACTCTAGGAGGCGAGAGCTTCGGCTGGGATCTTCTTGTAGTAGCGTCGAGGCCTTACGACGTCATCTTGGGAATGGATTGGCTATCTACGGTCCATGCACAGATTGACTGTTTTAGGCGCAAGGTGCGATGTGTACGCACCGACGGGAGAAGGTTCACCTTCACCGGCGAGAAGGGAGCCTTAGCAGCACAGGATGGACTTCCGCGGAGGAGAGGACAGCACATCACTCATTAGTTGGCTAGCCTCATCCTTGGAGCAGTTGACGTGCGGAGTCCTGGTTTTCCTGCAGTGGTGGATCAGTTTGCGGACGTTTTTCCTGACGACGTTCCAGGGCTACCTCCTCGCAGAGAGGTAGACTTTTATATTGACTTGTATCCCGGGACAGCCCTGATATCCACTCCAGCATATCGGATGGCCCCCGCCGAGCTTCGAGAGCTACGGGTACAGTTGGAGGACTTGCAGGGCAAGGGATTCATCCGACCTAGTGTTTCACCCTGGGCTTCCCCGATATTGTTCGCCAAGAAGGAGGACGGGAGCTTGCGACTTTGTGTTGACTATCGTCGCCTGAACCAGGTGACAGTGAGGAACTAGTATCCGCTACTGAGGATTGATGACCTCTTTGATCAGCTCAAGGTAGCACGGTGGTTCTCGAAGATAGACCTCAGGTCAGGCTATCATCAGCTCAGAGTCAGAGACGAGGATGTGCAGAAGACGGCCTTCAGATGTCGGTATGGCCACTATGAGTTCTTGGTTATGCCTTTCGGTGTAACCAATGCTCCAGCAGTATTCATGGCTCTCATGAACAGGATCTTTCAGCCATACCTCGATCGGTTTGTCGTGGTCTTCATCGACGACATTCTGATTTACTCTACGACAGAGGAGGTGCATGCCTATCACTTGCGAGTTGTTCTTGACACACTCCGAGAGCACCAACTTTATGGTAAGCTCTCGAAGTGCCAGTTCTGGATACGTGAGGTCCACTTTTTGGGACACGTTATCTCTGAGGCGGGAGTTGCAGTGGATCCCACGAAGATTGAGGCTGTGTTAGCTTGGGAGCCACCCAGGAGCGTGACTGAGGTTCGGAGTTTCTTGGGACTAGCTGGATACTATCGGAGATTCGTACCAGACTTCTCTAGAGTTGCAGCATCACTCACAGCTTTGACGAAGAAGGGGAAACCCTTCGTGTGGTCAGACAGATGTCAGCAGAGCTTCCAGGAGCTGAGACAGAGATTGACTAGCGCACCTATCTTGAGGTTGCCTGAGGAGGGAGTAGGGTACGAAGTCTACTGCGATGCATCAGGGACCGGACTCGGATGTGTTCTGATGCAGGAGCGGGCCGTGATCGCCTATGGATCACGTCAGTTGAGGCCTCATGAGCAGAACTACGCTACCCATGACCTGGAGTTAGCAGCAGTGGTCTTCGCTCTGAAGACATGGCGACATTATCTGATGGGCGAGCGCTTTACAATCTTTTCCGATCATTAGAGTCTCAGGTATATCTTCTCGCAGAAGGACCTGAACCTGAGACAGCGGCGATGGATCGAGTTCCTCCAGGACTATGACTTTGAGATAGTCTATACTCCTGGGAAGGGGAACGTAGTAGCTGATGCCCTCAGCAGGAGGACGGGCATACAGCTACTTGAGGAGGCGACGGAGCAGCTAGCCTCTTTGCAATTAACCTTCGTGGATAGAGATGGAGCAGCCTTCTTCTAGTCTCTCACAGTCACCCCTCCACTACTGCAGCGAGTCAGGGAGGCACAGCGTGGGGACGCTGACTGTGAGACACGGTGAGCACAGATATCCACAGGACAGGTACCTGATGGTTTCTCCCTTGGAGCAGAGCACGACATCCTTTTCAGAGGACGTACCATGGTGCCAGTCGCATTGCGAGAGGAAGTACTGAGAGAGTTTCACACTTCTCCTTTAGCGGTACATCCTGGAGTGGCGAAGATGTACGAGGACCTCAGACTGGTGGCCGGGCATGAAGAAGGCAGTAGTAGAGTTCGTTTCTCGATGCCTCACCTGTCAGCAGGTGAAGGCAGAGCATCAGGTACCAGCAGGCTTAGTACAGCCCTTGGAGGTTCCGGAGTGGAAGTGGGACGGCATATCTATGGACTTCGTGACTGGACTTCCACGCACTTCCAGAGGTCACGACTCCATCTGGGTGATTGTTGACCGACTCACCAAGTCGGCACACTTCTTACCCATCAGAGAGAAGGGCTCAGTGGAGAGCTTGGGACATCTCTACGTTCAGGAGATTGTGCGGCTCCACGGCGTGCCATCATCTATCGTTTCCGATCGAGATGCCCGCTTTACTTCCCGGCTTTGGAAGGGGTTACAGGAGGCGTTCGGGACGCAGCTACGTCTTAGCACAGCTTTTCACCCTCAGACTGATGGTCAGACGGAGAGGACCATTCAGACTCTCGAGGACATGCTCCGCGCATGTGTCCTCAACTTTGGTCGTAGCTGGGAGGACCACCTACCCTTGGTGGAGTTCGCATACAACAACAGCTACCACTCCACCATCGGGATGGCACCGTACGAGGCGTTGTACGGCCCACCATGTAGATCTCCTTTATGGTGGACAGACCCTGGGGAGTCAGCACTGGTGGGATCGGAGATGGTCCAGGCCACGACAGAGAAGGTCTAGGTCATCCAGGAGCGGATGAGGACAGCTCAGAGCCGGCAGAAGTCATACGCTAACAGGAGGCGGAGGCCACTGGAGTTCGAGGATGGCGACCACGTCTTCCTGCGGGTCTCACCTCGACGTAGTATTCGGAGATTTGGCCGAGGCGGCAAGTTATCTCCGCGCTTCATCGGACCTTTCCAGATTCTCAGCAGGATTGGTGAGGTGGCTTATCGCCTGGCTCTACCACCTCAGTTGCACCGGGTGCACGACGTCTTCAACGTATCTCAGCTGGGGAGATACGTGCACGACCCGACGCACATCATTGACCATGGGGAGCTTGACGTTGACGATGGGGCGACTTTTACGGAGGTCCCGGTGGAGATAGAGGATCGACAGGAGCGGGTCCTGCGTGGGCGATCGATTCCTCTTGTGCGCATCAGATGGCAGCACGGGAATCTCCAGGAGAGTACATGGGAGCGGGAGGCTCACATGCGTGCTCAGTACCCTCATTTGTTTCCCTAGTTTTTGATGTATCTTTATGGGGACGTAAATCCCTGAGGTGGGAGTAATGTAAAGACCCGTAAAATTCAAGGAAATTTTTTTCTTAATTTTCTTTAGAATTTTACAAGAGCGCGGTTTCAGACGGCACCTGATTCCGAGGCCCAGAGTGCCCGGAATTAATTTCCGAAGTTTAGCTCGGGTACGTTCAGTGAACGAACGAGCGGGAATTCCTAACTTTTTATCCGGTGCTCGGAATTGAAATCCGAGGGCACCGATGAACTCGCAGCGCCGATATTCGCTTAAAGAGACCTTTTCGGGAGTTGCGTTTGTTGCGGGTTGAAAGTTAATTTTGGGGTTTTTAGTTGAGTTAAATAAAATTTGTGTAGAACAAATTTTATTATAACTTGATAAAACCTACCAAAGGGGGTTGGAAGTGGGACCCACACCCACTTAACCTCCCTTGGGAGGATTAAGTGTGGTGGGGCCCACACGAACCCCTAATCATTTCAAATTCTCCCAACTCCCTTAACGCCTCATTTATTGGCTTGAGTTACTTATTTAATTATGGGAGTTAATCCTTTTGAATTTCAAACTTTTGAAATTCTATTGTGTTATGTAATAATAAAATAAGTTGTTGTCTTATTTTATTTTGGGTTATTTGTTTGTCTTATTGAGAGGTGGAGAGCTCTTCTTCTTCTTCAACTCTGACGAAGAACTCGAAGAACGTTCATCTTGACGAAGAACGCTAATGCTCCGACGAAGAACGCCGCACCTCCATTCTTCATTTACCGTGTCAACGAAGGGGACACCACTTCTTCCTCGGACAACCTTCGTCGGCGTACAAGTTTCGCCAACGACGTGTCTCTTCGAACGCATCCCTTCGTCATCGGATTTGACGAACGGCTACCGCGACGCCCGACCTCCGTGACGTCGTCTTCCGCGGAACGTTCACAATCTCCGAACCTTATACCCGAGGTAGGGGTTGTTGATTTCTTTTTGGTTTCCTTATTTTATTCTTGATCGTGAATAGCAAGTCTAACGTGTGGCTTGAATTATTTAAGTTGCGTTATTATTTTAACGTGAGGGGGCCGGACCGCACGAACACGTCCGAACCCCCCTCCATCGTTCTTGTTTATTCTTGCGGGTGGAAGCAAGTGGCGTGGTGCCGTCGCACCACGCGGATGATCATGCAAATATTTTACGCGGCGTCGTCGCGCTACGCCGAGGTAGAATCTTCAAGAACGCGACGTCGTCGCGCCGCGTTGAGTGGAATCAAGGCACGGCGAAGGGGCGCGGTGCCGTCGCACCGCGCCGGATGACGAACGCCGCGGCCGGTTCCGGGCCGCGGCGGGACGAGGAGACAGCAGCCGGTTCCGGGCCGCGGCGGAAGAGAAGACCGGCGGCCGGGCCGCCGGCGTCGGAAGCCGAAGGGGGGACCGGAATTTCCGGTACCGTTGGAGAAAACCGGCCGGCCAGCTGGCCGACCGGAAGGCATTAAACCGGGGGAATTAATCCCCCGGCCAGCATGTAAAACCCCCCTCTTTAAGAGGGGGGTGGTTCCATGAAAGGGGGGCAGCAGCCCCCCGGTTCTCTTCATTAAACCGGCCCCCACGTGGGGGCCGTTTGTTGCAAAGGCGCGGCACAAAGGCCGCGCCGCTTCAATCAGCGGGGGCTTAGCCCCCGCGTGCGGCCCCTCGCGGCGCCAGGCCGCCGCGGCCCGCCGCGCCGCCGCGCCGCCAGACCGCCGCGCCGAAGCCGGCCGCCGCCGCCGGCCCCCGCGCCGCCCCAGGGGGGGTCGGGCCGGGTCGGCCCGGACCCGGACCCCCCCGTTTCGAACCAGAATCGGTTTTTGGGCCATATCATGAGCCTCGGACCTCCGAATGACGAACCGTCTGCGGCAACGCGATCCTTGGATCGAGACGGTCGTTTCGGTATATCGCACTCAAGGTTTCGGTTTACTTTGAGTTCGGCTGGGTTGGTTCGTTCACGAAACCAACCGGGCATTCGGAGCGGAAACGCTCATATCTTGAGCTACGGACGTCCGATTGACGTGTCGTCAGCTGTGTTGTGTCCCTCTTAGTGAGGCGAATCTTTTGGAATACTCCGCCTGAGGTTTGGACGCAGGTGGAGTACGGTCGGGTTGGTTTTGCCTTGAAAACCAACCGGGCCCCGGAGACGAAAATGCCAATAACTCTCAGACCGGGCGTCTGATCGACGCGCCGTCTGTTGCGTTGAGTTCCTGTTGACGATACGAAACTTTTGGATACATCAACTCTGGTCTTCGTGACAGTTGATGTATCAGCCTCTCGGCTCGTGGAGCGGACCCTCCGAATGAGCTTGCTATGTGCGGGAACCCTAGTGCTGGCTGCGACTGTTCTACTGCTACGACTACTACTGCTACTGTGACTGCGACGACGACAGTACAGAGATCCTGTGTGGATTCGACGACGACGACTACAGCACTCAGCGATCCTACGTGGATCAGTGCTACAGGTCCTGTGTGGGCCCAATCCTGTGTGGGTCTCTGCGCTCAGCGGTCCTGTGTGAACCAGCGCCTACAGGTCCTGTGTGGGCCCGATCCTGTGTGGGTCTTTGCGGGGGTTAGTTACCTATCGATCCTTCGTGGGTCCGACGACTTAGATGGATCAGTGATCATCTTTATCGTCCTTGAAGAATTATACCTGTGTGAGCTGAATCCTGTTGCTTTCCTGTGTGGATTGTGTTGTGCAATCCTGTGTGGATTATGTTTTGCTTTCCTATGTGGAATACGTATACTTTCCTGCATGGACTGAGTTGTACTTGGGCTCGGAGGTTGGAGCGTATTTTAATTGATGACTTAGGTATATGTATGGGCATATACCTAAGCAGTGTCGGTTGTTACTTCGTGATTGTACTTTTCTTCGTGGTTTATCCTTTGTGGATTTGAGAGACCTTCAGGGGTCTCGGGGTCCCTACTGAGTAGCTTATACTCACCCCTGCACGGGCTTCGCCCGCACTACGTTGTGTTGGTTGCAGACGACGGACAACGTTGACCTTAGCTGAGGCTTATAGAGTGGGACAGTACCCGGAGGTGGACCACTGGGCGGGACGTGCACGGAGCGGACGGCGGGACCCGTGGAGCAGAGGATCTATCTGTACCCACCCTTCAGGTGGGATTTCCAGTGGACAGCTCGGTGTAGCGGCTTTTACTTTTCAGTTGTTGTTTTCCCTTTCGAGTTGTACTTTACTTTTAGTTTGGGTTTGTATTCTGGCCCATTACTTTTCCGCACTTTCAGTTGTACTCTGCTTTGTTTAGTGTTTACTTTCCGCTTGCTTACTCTGTGGTGTTTGTTACTTTTCAAAGGCAATGCCTTCCCTTTTTACTGGGATTTACGCCTTGGTGCTAGTCGCCAGCCCCTGGCCTATGGAAGGCGGGCTTGGGGTAGTCACGGCACGGACCCCGAGGGCGGGTCGTGACAAAAACATCATTCCTAAAGGTTTTCTAGGGCAATTGTCTCACAAATTCCATATTTACATCAACCCATTTCCACTCAAGAATGTGAAAAGACTGCAAAATCTCAACTAGACTCTAATTATAAAGATTCACCAGCAGAAAACTGAATCATCTAGCCACTAAGAATGAAAACCACATTCTTCATTCCCAACCGCCAGTACAGTCTATGATCAACATGATACATCTTTATTAAAACTGGATGCACCATCCTTCTAGAAGCATAAAAATCCCTCATCAACAACTCGTGTAATGTCGTAGGAACCCATACTCATCAATATAAAATAATAGAATGTCCATTGTAGAGAGACCATCTGGATGGTGTCCCCCCACAATATAGTTTCTCTCTCATAATTGATCCTTTCAAATTTTAAGACATCTCTATATTAATCAGGTTTAAAAGTAACGATATAATAGATATCTAAGATAGATATACCCATCACTGAGACTCATGAACATACACATGCATGTCTTATAAGATCTCCATTATCATCCACCCATCACAAAACTCTCGTATGACCTCTATATGTGTCTTTTAGCTCAACTTGTTCGAAACTATGTTGCCCTTTCCTATTGTATTTTCCAAATCAAAGTCGAAAGACATCAGATACTCAATACACTACCTTTGTGGAAGGATCAAATATCATTGAGAAAATATGTACTTGAGGCTCTTGTGCTCTAGGTATAACAAAATCCTCTCGCCCATGAGATCATGTCTCCAACGTCTCAAGTAATACAACACCAATGAAAAATACATATTGTGAATAGGGTAATTCCTCTCATGTGGTCTGAGCTTCTTGGTGCCATAAAAAACACTTCATCTTCTTGTATTAGAATTACTACGAGTCTAACTCTGGATGCGACATAGTAAATAACATATTCATTATACGGAATCTGGATTTTTTATAACGTAATATTTTCATTACATGGTACAGAATAGAGTATACATAAAATTTTAGTTTCTTGGGAATTTGGAATATAATACAAGAAAATATAAATAATTCATCACAAAAAGTTGAAAATATTCATTATAGTTTCATCCTATGAACATTTTTTGAATCTCATATGATAGGTTAATACATCGAAGGCAATGGGTGAGCATAAGGCATAGTAAGTGAAAATATACACATATATTCGTGAGAAATATTAATAAGAATATGAGGAATAACAAAGTTTCATGAGAAATGGAAAAAGAGTACTATAGTAATAAATATAACATGAGTCATAAAATAGAAATTTATCTACAAAATTTAATTTTTACATTCATAAGAATATCAGTGATGTTAATCACCAAGGTGTTGTTAGTGAAAACTTCCAATGTTATTCACTCGGGATTCATAAAACCTAACTTCTCTTGAGATTAAATTCTTTAACCAATGCATTGGTGTTCTATTAGTGAAAACCATTAATATGTATTATTTAACCAGGCCCAAATAGATAATAATCTAGAACGTCATAAATAATCCATGGAGATTAAAAGTATGGGTTTCATCATAAAATCCAAGCATTTTAAAAGTTCTTAAATACATTATCATCATTTCATTTTCATCACATCCAAAAGGAATGTTGGGTTTGTGTATATTAATAATAGAATAAAATAATTAATTTCTATATCTTCATGAATACCCCTGGAAAATAAATATTATTGGGTATTCAAAAAAAGAAAATAAAAGGGAATTTATTAAGGATAAGAGGGTAATTTTGGGAAGTAAATTATGCAGCAAAAAAGACATGGTCTTGAAAAAAGGTAAAATGATGGGGGAAAACGGTTTACCATTAATAAAAAAAAAAAATTTAGTAATGGTATGATAAAAAATATAAGAGAGTAACCATAAAAATTGAAATACATTTAAGAAAAGAGGTTCCTGAATCGAAAATAAAAGAAGGATAGTTTCCTTACCTTGGACCATAACTCCTAAATCGTGAGGAATGGAACCATGGGGGATTGACGACACCATGAGGTGACACCTTAGGGGGGGGGTAAATACTAGATATTTATGAAGGATTAATTGGGATTGAAATTATATGAAAAAATGGGTGGGTATTTTTTGAAAAAGTGTAGGATTTGTACAATAATTTCCAAATATTGGACTTGGAAATCTAGGTTTTCAAAAATGTAAAATCATATGATTTACCATTGTTATTTCCCATAGTTTTGAACATTTGTTAAATATTTTATGTTATTATTACCCATAATAACTGAATATCATATTATATAACTTCTTTTGAACAAAAATCTATTATTTTTATAAAATAGTATTTGTAATGTTATTGTTTACATTTTAGATTTTCAAAAGTGACTTATAGGTTTGGAAATCTATTAAAATACATTATATTAATAAAATAAAAAATATAGGCCATGGATTGAAGTTAAATAATTATTACATGACTAGGATATAATTAAAAATTCAATAAACATACCTCAAACCAAAAAACATTATTTTTACTATTAATGAAGAAATAATGTATTTTAGAAAATTCACATTAATTAACCATAACCTAAATTTGGAAAAAAATATTTCTTAAAAGATGTTAATTTTATAATAATAATTATTATCACATTATGATAATTTTATATTTTAAATAAAAAAATACTTTTTATTAAAAAAATTATAATCAGTTGAATGTACATAGTAAAATGTTTTATACATAAAAATTTTCGAAGGACATAATAAAATTATTTTAAAAGCATGTTTAAATAAATGTTTATTTATCATAATTTTTAACTAAAATATATATTATTAATTATTCCATAGTTTATTATAAACTATTTCCATCCTTTTTGAAAATTAAATTTCATTTATAAAAAATCAATTTATCAAAACTATTCTTAAAACAGAATTAATGGATTAGCAATTTTATTTGTAAAAATGAATTACTCGTTAAGTAACATAGATAAGGATATGTAATATCCTATAAAACCTATGTGCATCCTATGGGTAGGTTGTATAATGGTGATAGATTTTTGTGGTTCCTCAGCAAACATAGATCAAGTGGTAATCTCAACTAACTTGAACTTCTCCCTTAGGTGATTTCATTCAAGCTTCACTTTTTGAATCATGAGTTTTGTTTGATCAAGGGAGAACCTCAATGATGAAACCTCCCTCCCAATATCCAATAGATGGGAATCAGATAGAATGAATCTACTAGTTGATGACATCGACTATTCTATTTATATCAATTATCCTTTGTCAAATATTATTTATTAGCACTAATTATAAAAAAAATTATTATCAGTAATGTATTTCACAAATGTCTTATTGACCAATGGTCATAATAGAAAAACGATCTTTAAATGGTCAAATACAAATTGTAACATTTCTCATTAAATGAAAAACATTAGTAAAGATATATCTTTTCTGAATAATATAATATAACACCTATTTTTCTGAAAAACAATATTCATTAAAAATGTATTGGTCATTACACTCTTCCCCCTTAATTAATTTCTTCCCAAAATTTTCAACTTAGACTCTCAGTTGAGAAAAGGTGCGGTACATCTACCTCATTGTCTCATCTGGTTCCCTTTTTTGTTCTTCAAATTTAGGGTTCCCCCAGAACACTATGATGAGGTGGGTATTCTGGGTGAGTAGATGATTGTTTCTATATTTCATGATCTCCTCAGGATACTTCTCATAAGAGAGGTCATGTTCAAAATGAATCAGCATCGGAGTCAGAACATATGAAGGGTTAGGTATGTACTTCATCAAGAGAGATACGTGGAATACATGATTAAATTGAGATAAATTAGGTGGTACTTCTAACAATTAGTCCACTTCTCCAATTAGATCTATGATTTCATAGGGGAAAATATACATGGGGCTATGCATCCCTTTCTTCCCAAACAACATGACTCTCTTCCCTAGTGATATTTGAAAAAATTTGTTTCTCTAACATCACACATGAATTCCCTTAAATGGTTTTCAACTTAGATTTTCTATAGTCTCTGAGTAGTATTAATTTATTTTTTGATAGCATGGACCTTTTTTATTATCTATTGTACAAGATCGAGGCCAGAAATATTTCTCTCACTAACTTATCCCAAAATTTAGGAGTTATACACCACTTACCATATTTATCATCATAATGTTTCATTTGAATACATGAATAAAAATAAATTAATGAGAACTAAACTAATCAGATATGTTTTCCCCATATACAATAAAATTTCACTGAACATGTTCTCAGAATTTCCTTTAGTGTTTGAATAGTCCTTTCAGATTGACCATATTATTGGGGTGATAGGTCATACTAAAATTCAATTTGTTACTCAGATGATGTTTATTAATTATCTAGAATTTTGATGTGAACCTTAGATCATGATTAGAAATGATAGAAAGTGGAACCCAATGATGCGGCAATACTTCATTTATAAAAAACATGGAAATTTTGTCAACTGAGAAATCATCCAAAATAGAGATGGAATAAGAAGTCTTGGTGTGTTGATCCACTATAATCCATAACACCTTCCATCCTTTGAATTTTTTTTTCTGAAACCAGTGACAAATTTCCTAGTTAATTTTTTATATTTCCATTTTGGTATGGGTAGTGGTTCCAATACCTCACTAGGATGTTATAACTTCACCTTCACTTGTTGACATATCAAGAACCTTTCAGTGCTCCCCTAAATTTCCCATTCCATGTTATCACATTAAAAATTATCCTGAAGGTCCCTATACATTTTCACCCATATAGGATGTATAGATAAACTAGATATATGATCTTTTTTCTATCACTTCCTTCTCTATTTCCGAAATAGATGGATAAAATAACCTTGTGAGTAATATTTGTAAACCTAATTGATCAATATTGGTCTCACAAAACATCCCATTCTTCACCACCTCTATCTTCTTTTCTAATAAAGGATATTTTACTTTGAGATTTCTGGATATTCTATAGTAATGATGGTTTAGACATCATTGGGATAGGATTGATGATGTCCCTTATTAATTGATTTCCATATCCAATTTTACTAGGTAATTGATCAAAGGATCTCCTTGAATCATCATAATTTCCTGAACAACTGGGTATTCCCTACTAAATTCATTAGTTACATTTTTTTCTCTTCTGGGATTATAATGAGTTAAATAATCATTGTATTTAAATAGTCTCAAAAATATTATTTTCCTCGGTTCAATTCCTTTGTGTGAATATATACTTCAAAATTTGGTGGTATGTGAAAATATCACATTTCACTCCATAAATATAGTGGCTCTATATTTTTAGAGAAATAAACTACAACGAATGGAAGGTCATTCGTTGGATAATTCTTCCCATGATTCTTTAGCTTTTGTGATGCATATGCAATCACCATGTCGTTACGCCTGATTATTTTGACAAACCTTATATTTATTGAACAATAATACGAGATTTAATTATATTAAATAAAAATTAATAAAACAATTTTTTTTTATAATTCTAGTGCCTTTGGGAATTTTTTATATTGTATTATAACATTACACATGAATTAAGACATATTTATTGAAAACATCTTTGACATGCTTGTGCTTAATGCTTTATTGGATAACATGGAGAAATACATAATATATATATGAGTTATAAATATCAGTCAGGTAATAAACCTGTAATAACATGAAGATAATAACACATGATAGATAAGGTAAATCAATTAATCATAAAGTAATATGAATAATAAGTCTTGATATATCATGATAATCATAATATGAGAAATGAGGCAAAAACATAAAACACTACAAAATATATATTGGTCAAGGAAAAACCCCCATGACGTTATGGTGGAAATATTATCATAAAGTATTCATTTATACCCCTTTACAATGATGATGTGTCATCATACTAATCATTACCCAATTTATTGGAGTGCTATATATTTCTAGGCACACTCATCACTTTCATTTAATTCTCATACTTTAGTCTTCCACAAAGATCATAAAACATGGACTTATTCATCATTTTTATTTATTCCACAATCATGGAGTGTGGAGTAAATATAATATAGTTCCTAATAAAAATTTATATTTCCATAAAAGTGAATCCCCTTGATAGGAGATGGGTTTGGTATTCACTACACAATTTTTTTGGCATAGAAAATCACAGTGAAAATTTGAAAGCATACCGACATCACATAAAAATTCATAAAATGGGATGATGAGAGTGAAATTTGTCTTAAATCATTTGGAAATGATGTGGAATGTAATTGGAACATGGGATAAAATTTCCACACACATTTAATTATATAAATAAGGTATTAAATAACAAATAAGCTTGAAAAAAAGAGAGAGTAAAGGATGATTATGAATTGATTGCAAGGTAACATGTCTATATGGGAGGGATTAATGATAGAGGAAGGGTTATATAATATTTCAAAAATAATAAGAGTATTATGGAGGGTGAGAAACCATACCCCACAAATATTAATTGAAAAAATGGCATAAAAATAATGGTTTTGTTAAAGATGAGAAATGAAAGAACCGTTACTTGAGTGTGTGGCTCTAGAAGATTGAAACGGGGTTTATTGATAGCTTGGGACGCCCATGGAGGATTCTGGGGAATGGAGGTATGAGTAAAGATGTTCTCTATTGATTTTCCATGAAGATGAGTGGAATTTTGGGTGGGTTTATATAGGAAATGGGAGGGGAATTCATTAATATTTCACAAACATTGGTTTTGGACTCTATATAATAAAATATTCAAAACCACAGACCTTCATATGTGTTTTCCCAAGAGTTTTTCAGTATGAATAGGATTCATTATTTTAATAGGAAAAGGTAATATATATTAAAAAATTAACCTTGTTTATGTGGAGGATAGTTACTCTATTAAATAAAGGAATTTAAAATGAATAAATATAGTATATAATATGGATGATTAATAAATTCATTATAAAATTAATGAAATAAATTAAAAGTAACATTATTTTAAAAAACCCATAAAACACACTGTATTTTAAAAAAAACACTGTATTTTAAAAAAACACATTGTATTTTAAAAAAACACACACTATATTTTAAATTAAAGTAACAATATTATTTTATAAAATATATTTGTCCTAGGTTACCAATTATATTATTTATTACATCATTTTTGGGTCATTATGATGTCATAAAACTCACTGTATTTTTATATGGTATTTCATTATTCCAAGAAAATTCGATTGTCTCAAAAAAATTTAAAAAATTAAACATTTTATAATTTAAACTTTATTTCGAAAATAATAATTTTTATTTTATCTAAAAAAACTCTCAATCTATGCATTTTCCCCTTTAAAAAAGATTTTACCATAATTGAAAATTACTATGTTTTTTATACAATAACAGTTTTTGGTCCATTATAAAAGGTACATTACACTTCAAAAAAATTATATGAACATTTATAACTAATAAAACATATTTAATAATTTATTTTTATTTAAATTATATTTATTTCATGATTCCATTAGTTAATGAAAGTAAATCATTTAATTGAATTTGAATATTACCTAAAATTATATTTTTTGTTTAAATAAATCAAAATCAAAATCATTTATAAAGTAAAGATATAAATTGAATATTATTATATAAAATATAAAGATTCGCATTATTTACATCATTATTGATATACCATTGTTACATAGGAACACTCCCTAAGAGTAAGGTGTATTATTGTGGGACTTTCATGGGGTCATTCTTGGAATAAGGTTTGGTTTGTGGTCTTGATGGGATTGAACATCACCTATAAGAAGCTTCTCCCATGATTAATTTCATTGATCTTAGATAGTACTTGGTCAATGGATAATCCCAATGATTTTATCTCCCTCAAAAGCCCTGATAAATGGGCTTTATAGGGTACAATCCAAGTGGACAAGGCCATCACATTGTTTATGTCGATTGGATTAGTTAAAGCCCTATATTTATACTAATAATGTGAACATAGTTTAATGACTATATTATCAATGGAAATGACTCTTAATATTCTATTGAATGTAATTGGAATAAATAAATCAAATAAAGTGTATGTGTTTTCTATAACTATATTATATAATAAACATTAAATCATAGGGGAAATTTATTTATAACTGTACGGGTCACTACAATACCCCCCAAGAAATATCACCCTCAAAAATTTCATTTCTCCCCCTTAAAAAAATGAGTGTAATTCAGTCTCATCAATTATTCTAGTTACCATGTGGAATTTTCAATGTTGGAATTTCTCCATAGCCCTTTGACATGGATCATTTTCTTATTTCATATAACTTTGTATTTATGATCTATTATCTTCACCATGTACTCCTCATATGAAAGATCAATCTCTGATAGTACCACCTATAGATTGGGTAAAAGTGACGGTTAGAGTATGTAAATAGTCAAAAGTGATACATGAAATAAATCATGAAATCCAGATAGGTTAGAAGTATTGCAAGTGGATAGCCCATCAATCCAATGCGATCAAGGATCTCAAAGGGATGATGTATCATGGACTAAACATTACCTTCCTCCTAAATCACATAACCTTTTTCTATGGATATATACATAAGAATACTAAGTCTCCAACCTCAAACTATTGGTCTTGATGGATATTGTCAGTATTACTATATTGTCAAATATGAGTAACCTTGATGTATTTTTGAATGGTCTTCACATTTTCCACCATTACCTTGATCATTTCTGGACCTAGATGTTTTCATTCCCCAACTTCATCCAAACATGGAGGGGTTTTACATCTCTTCCCATAAATGGATTCATAGGGAGCCAGTTAGATTCTTCAGTGGAAACTATTGTTGTAATTTACCTCTACCAGAGGAAGATATTTATACCATCCACCTTTAAGGACCATTGATAATTCCTTCAACATGTCCTAAAGTGTCTATATATTCTACTCATATTGGCCATTATTTTGATGGTGATAAAAGATGCTATAGTTTAACATAGTATTTATAGAATGAAAGAGACTCTTACAGAACGTAAAGTTGAATCCTAGATATCGATAAGATATAATTAATAATGGTACTCCATGCATCCATAACACTTCACTTATGGATATATGTGCAATTAGATCATGTGATAATTCATATCATGTCACATTGAATTGTAAAGTCTTTATAAGAAGATAAATAAAATCCCATATACCATTATTCCCTCTCTATGTCTTTATAATATCAGTGAAAAATCATAAGGTGATGTTTTATCATTTCCATGCAGGTATGGGTAATGGTTGCATCATCCCCTTGGAATTTGTCCATTTCTCTTTTATTTTCTCACATACAAGACATGTTGAGGTATATTCTTTGATTTCCTTCTTTATATTTTCCAACAAAATGTTTTATTGGAGGTCTTTATAAATCATTGTGCTTCATGGTTGGATGGATAAGGTTGAGCTATGTTCATCGTCCAAAAGATCCTTATTTAACTCAAGATTTGATGGTACATATAGTCTAAACCCTTAATCTTCCAGCACCTTCATCAGTAACATTGAACTCTGAGGATTTACCTTTACACATATCTTCTAATTTATTTTAAATTCAAATATAACTCACTAAGTGTCCTCCCAAGAAGAGATAGTTGGGAAATCATTTATGAAAGGATTGATGATGTTCCTTCCTTTATGATTCCCATGTCCAACATTTACAAATATAAGAATATCAGATCCCTATCAATTCAAATCTATGATTGAATTTATAAATCCTTTATTTATAGATATTATAACACATTAGTTTTACCTATGATAGTAGTGGATTGAGTAGTCATAGTCATTGATCGTCTCTAACCTTCCTCATTAGCACATATTTAGCTCTTTTGATCGGACTATATACTTATGAATTTTGTGATTCGTAAATATTTAATTATTCTCCCAAAAGAGATATTGCTGTAAAAATATTGAAGGTAAAATCATTGAAGTCACCTCCAAATCATGTTTTGGGTTGTTTTGTTCACGATCATTAAACTACCTTGAAGAATAAGTGATGACTTTTTCATTTTGCTTCAACACACAACTCAGAACCTTTTTTGAAGAATTGTTGAATTCTGTGAAAATATCACAACCTCTAGGTAGTGTGATATCAATAATAATGATATGACTTACTTTCAACTCCTTGAATCTATTTCAACATTCATCGTTCCCAAATAACATTACACCCTTCGCAGTTATCTTGTTATGTGGGTTTAACAATTGTGAGAAATGTTTCACAAATCAATGATAGTGTCCAGCTAACACAAAAAAACTATGCATCTCTGTCATAGATTTTGGCCTTTTCCATCTTAAAATTTCATCAGTAATTGAATGGTCCATATATATCCCACTATATGTGATGATATTACCCATTAATGAGACATGATTAAACCAGAATACACAGTTGTTGAACTTTGCATAAAACTTCTCCTTTCGTATAGTCTTTAGCACAATGTTTAAGTGATTCTCATCCTCCTATTTTATTTTAGTGTATATTAGAATAAAATCTATAAATAATACCAAAAATTTGACTGGGTAATCCCTAAATAATCTATTAATTATTTCCATGATGATTGATAGAGTATTAGTGAGTCAAAATGACATCTCGAGTAGGAGGAAGACAATATAATTCATCATGAAACACATCAATGTATTACCTCACAATGGTCATGTCTTCATGGATGATTTATTCTATAAATGCATACATTTGAGCTAGAAATTCTTGATCCTAGGTTAATAAGATCCATGCTTGAGAAAATGGTTCTATAAAATATTCATCATCCTCCTTTCATTTTTATATAATTGAGTGTTGATTCACAACACGGAGAGTGGTTTCCTTCTCATGGAAATTTATTTTGGATCAATATAAGAAAATCTAATACATGTCTAGAATTTCGTCAAATTCTACAAAAGGGATTTTGATAAGTTTAATTGGAAGGTTCATCTCATAATCTGTGATAAGGAGGAGTTATATACTTGGGATGTAATAATTTTCCCACTTACCATTTTCACAAACATATCTACTTTCATGCACTGGGGTGGGATTTGGATAGTTCTTCTAAAGATTCATGATATGAAAGAATTCATAGAACAAGAATAAAAAGGTACAATCATTATTCTTGAATGAATAACTAGCGTACCTTTCACCATATCATCCTCATGATTCACTTCGAGGATAGTGATGGAAAAAATCACCCTTACTACCTCAGAGGTTTTCGGTTTTCTCAAAAAGCACTAACATTATTACATTTGTTTTAAGTGACCTGGTTCCTTCTACTTAAAATAATGAAAAATGCATTGAGGGTGAACGGGAGAATTCCTTTCCTCCATCACAACAGCAGGAATATCTTTTTGTATCAACTGGTTATGTGTCATTCCTTCCCACACCTAAAGCATTTCTTCATCACCTTCAATAAATTTCAAGGATTCTTCTTTCGTCACATTTGGTAAATGGGATGTTGATATTTATCAATACCTTTAGATCTCTCTATTTGAAAATGGTAATTGATATCCACATTCAACTTCTTATCTCCATGATTCCCCTAACATTATCTAATATCCATTTTGATTTTAATGTCACATCTTACAATTTCCTCATAGTTATCAAAGTCACGGATCATCCGGGATTCCCATAGGCTATGTTTTATCCAAACAAAGAATAAATCTCCCGTGCACTCGTGGTTAATGAAAAGGCCAGAGTTATATCATGAACGACTTTTTAATTTTGCGTCATATGCCAAGATATATTTTTTATATTATTTTATTGAGGTCAAGGAAATCCCATTCCATTTTAAGAAGGAGAGTGCGACGAAAAATAACATCGAAAAACATTTTCCAGAAATCCATCCACACCATAGTCTCAATCTCTTCCTTAGGATTTATATATATTATCAATGAAAATAATTTATTAGATTCCCCATTGTTATGATCAATATCCTGAACAACCTTCTCATGTTTATAACATTTTCATATTGAGAAGATATTTTCAATAATTTTTATCCACTATTCCATGATTAAGGGATTAAATGATCCATTGAATGTTTGAGGTATTTTATGCATGAATATCACTTTATAATATTTTTATCAATTATGGGTGGTTTAGAAGCTCCTCTTAATCCATTTTTTATTCATAAAATGAGGTATATGAGTGTATCGTTATGAAGTGTGTGATTCATGCTCAAATCGGGTTGGGAATCTCATTGTGTCAAAAATCACATTGCACATTACAATGATTGTTCGTCTAATTACTCCTATTTTTTCCATTGGAAAAAATAAAAGGTAAAATAAGGATGATTATATTTATCTTTTAACCACATAACACTAAATTTGATGACATTAAAATGATAACTTATAACAGATATTTATTTTTTTAACTTATGGACTTCTAGACTTCAATATGTTTTATCCATGACCTATTTCCTAACTAACACTCCTATGAGAATTTTTTACTCCAATAATAATGGTTATAAATGAGATTATTAATTACCAAAAAATATCCCCTAGGTGTTTTGAACTAGGTGGGAAATAAGGCATGTGTTCATGGACTGGGTTACCCCGAGTTAGGGTGGAAATACCTTATCAGAGTTGTTGCTCGTACGTATATTTTTTCCAAAAAACAAATCCACATGTAGTATCCAGAAAGAGGTGTATTTTCATTATAACACAATTAATCTATAACAACCATGATTTTTGGATGTTTTCTTATACTTATTCTTATTCATAAGGATTTCTCTAGTGTTTTTTAATCCTAATATCAGAAATAACTATTCATTTCCTCTAATACTAACTGTAAAACCCCTTATCATTGTTACACCGTAATACATGACTTAATTTCATAAAATTAAAGATAATAAATTCCAAAATATTGAGATTTATAGTGTATTTTAAAATTTGGTACATTTCATTACAACTTTAAATATGAATTACAACATCTCTATGGGAAACTTCTTTGACGTGACTGAGCTTAAAACAATATTGGATAACGTGTGGAAATACATAAGAAAGGGGTGAACCATAAATCCAAACAAGGGAATAAAAAATAAAAAACATGATTATATTAATTCATGATATTCAATAAATATCAATTAATAATAATGGAACATGAATAATAAGGCATGATATATCATGATAATCATAACATGAGAAATATGGGAACAATTTAAAACACTACATCATAAACATAAGTCAATGATAAACCACAAGACATCACAGTGGAAAAACTACCATAATGGAATCAGTTATACCCTGGTACAACATGGAACATCATGATACTAATAATTACCCAACGTAATGGAGCACTATATAATTTAGGGCGCACCCGTCACATTCATTTCATTCATACACCTAAGTGTTCGACATAGATTATAAAACACATATTACTTCATCATCATAATTTATTCCGTGATCATGGAGTGTAGAATAAATACATGTATATACACAATAAATAGGTATATTTTCATAAAACATAACACCCAAGATAGTAAATGGGTATGTTATTCACTAAACAATTAGTTTGGCTTGGAAAATCATGGAAAAATTTGGCAGGATAATTAACGACATCACTAAAAAAATTAACATTGGTTGATGAGAGAAAAATATGTCTCTATTAATTTTTACATGAAGGGTAATGTAATCTGTAAATGGAAGGATATGTCTATACATATATTATTAGAGAAAGAAGGCATAAAATAATAAATAGTCTTGAATAAATATAAACGAAATGATGCCTATGAAATTTTGGAATTGAAACAAGTGTACATGGATGGAGTTTCCAATAGATAAAGGGGTTATTCATCATTTATATATAATAAGGTAAGTATGGGGTGGTGATAAATCATACCCCATATTTATTAATTGAAAATAAAAGTGCATAACATGATAAAGAAACATTGATAATGATAATTAAGGAACGAAGCCTTACCTGAGTGTATGGATAAAAAAGATAGAAAATTTGTTTATTGAGACCTTGGGGCTCCTTGGAATAATTATATAGAGGGGAGGAATAATTAAAGAAGTTATCAATGTATTTTTAGTGAAGATAAGTGGGTTATTTGGTGTTTATTTATGAAATGAGAGGGGAATTCCTTAATATTTCACAAACATAGGGTTTGGACTTTATAAAATAAAAAATTCAATACCACAAACATTCATACAATTTTTTCAATTATTTTTAAAAAAATGGGTATTTCATTCATTATTATATTAGTAAAAGTTTCTAACATATTGAAATATTACACATTTTTATGTGGACTTGAGTCCCCCTTTAAAAGAAATAAATTTCAAATCATAAAATATTTTATATATTTTGATGGATTCAGAAATACATTATCAAAATAATAAAATAAACATAAAATTACATTATATTATTTTAAAACATATATTTTTCCTATTATACCCATGATACTATATATCAAATCATTTTTTGATCATTATGAAGTCATAAAACACAATGTATATTTACATGATATTTAATTTTTACCCGAAAATTAGATTGTCTCTGAAAATTATGAAATATTAACTATTGGATAATTTCAACACTCAAATTAAAAAAATAATATTTATTTTATCAAAGTAATTTTCTTAATATGTTAATTTTTAATTTTAAAATAAGATTCGATATTAATTGAAAAATGTTGGATTTTTTGACAATAACAGTTTTTGAACACCTATAAAAATTGCATTACACTTCATAAAAATTATATAAAACATTATAATTAATAAAACTTATTTAATAATATACATTCATAAAAATAATATTTATTTAAAAAATCCGTTAATTCATCAAAATAAATCACTAAATTGAATTTGAATATTACACGAAAATTCAATTTTTGTTTAATTGAAACAAAATCAAAATCATTTATAAATTAATAGTATTAAATTAAAATTATTATATATAATATATATATATATATATATTATTATGGGCTTGACAAATATCTTATTATTATACCACCATACATCCTAATTGTAAGGTTCATAAAAATGAGACATTTATGGGGTGGTTTGGTAAACATAGTTTGGGTCACAATCTTAATGAGATTGGAATTATCCCATAAACATTTTCACCCATTATTAAGTTATTGGATCTCATCATGTGCTTAGTCGAGGGAAGAAGCAACGATTTTATCCCCCTCTAATGATCTGATAAATTTTCTTCATAGGGAACAATCCAACTAGATGAGGCCATCACTTCTATTTTCTATGTCAATTAGATTTTGTTGAATGCCTATATTTAGACTAATAATATGACCAATGTTTAATGGCTATATTATCAATGGTAAAGATTCATAATTTTATTTTGAATCCAATTTGATATAATAAAACAAATAAATTTCATGGGTTTTCAATTACCATATTACATAATAAACCTTTAAATCATAAGTGAATTTTATTTATTGTATTTTAGGTCATTATAAGGATGCACCCAAACCCTTTTATTGGTGAATAACTAAATATAATTAATCCTTAAAAATAATGGTTATAGTTACCGCCAGTGTAGTAAAAAAACTATTATTCCACTCCTAGAAACTATCTTCACACTCAATAGTCTCTATGAACATATCTCCTTTATGAGTTAACATGGTTAGTGGATTAGAAATTCATGAAATGTTTCTAAAAAACCACCTATAATATCTTTATAAAACAAGGAATCTGTGAATATTAGTTTCTATTTTAAGATGAGGATACTCCTCCACAAACATTGTCTTAGCGGGGTCAACATATATTCTATCATTGGTTAAAATGTTCATAATAAATAAGCTTGTTGTAACCAAAATTCTCATTTTCTGAATATTCCAGATAGCTTCTCATACCAATTAGTTTTCAATATAACCCATATATGACCCTCTTTCTCCTTGAGACTTTTAGAATATTTCTTTATATCTCTAATAAAACTATGTTGAGAAACAATTTTTCAAGGTATCATTGATGCATATTTGAGGTGACTGTGTTTATTGACTAAGAGGGCCTCCATGTTGTGTTTTCTGAAAAAGTATACCATGATGATCATTTAGATGATGAAGAAAGATTACATGGTGAGTTTTAGAGTTTAAGAGATGTTTTAGACAATCCATTATTGAAAGAATAACATCGACAGAGGAATCAATGATATGGAGGCGGTATAAAAATAGCAGATACATGGTTGTTCCTTTTTACAGTGTTTTCCAGATTTATGGGCCTTGAAATCAAGAATTAGAAAAAAAGTGTTATTGGAAGAGGGACTTCATTCCAGTGTCTTGGAGACATGGAAAGTTGCATTCCTTTTATTTTTCAAGATCAGAATATCAATGTATGGAAAAGGACAGAGGGGCTTCAATGTTTTGGATTGAGAAGGCAAGGTGACTAGGGTGACAGAGACTGGGGTGGCTGGACTAGCACACCAGAAGGAATCTTTCGCGCGACACTCATTGTGCCAAAATTCTAATAAATAGAGATCCACCCTTCCTTAGTGGACTAATCTCAACCCATAGAGAAAATTCGTTCTCCGGTCATGCATGTGTTTTTGGCACACAAGTGGTGGTGTGGCTGTGCAAGTATAGTGTTATTCAGAAGTTTCATTCTTGTTGATAGTTACAGACCAGAATTGGTTTGGGCATAAAATATTGTGAATTTCCCACGTTATGAGTTAGTGAAGGGAGTTTCACGCAATTTTTTAGGTGACACTTGTTTTCCAGGCTTGGAGAAGCACACTAATGCAAAGAGAAGAGAGCCGGTAATTGGATATGTGCACTAAATAATAGTGAAGTGCATCAATCATTCTAGGGATGTGTGAATGTTGGAATATTCACCGCTACCTTTGGTGAAATGTGAGATTAATCTACAGGTGAATGTTATACATCAATAAGGAATCTACATACAAAGAAAGATGCATTAATTTGTGATAATGAAGAGACATAAATGTATTTAAAAAATAAATGGATATTTTGCCGGGCATTGAGACCACTTTAGTGGAGAGAGTAGTAATCTTTCATATTTTGAGTGGTTGTAAACTAGGAGGGACATTTAGTCCACTTTGTAATTTCTAAACAGCAGTGCGCTCTTAGTGGATTTGGGTCATCGACATGTCGCTAGTGTATGCTCCTTGGACGTAGACTAGTTAGGGTGAAATGAGTAAAATTGATGTGTCCTACGGTTGTTTTATGATTTGATCATACTCTGTAACGGGAAGGATAGAGAAGATATTTTTTTAAAAAGAAACAAGATCAATATGGGCAGTTGTTTTAATCTTTCATACCCTGATTCACCCCCCCCCTCAGGGTATCTAACCTAGTGGTCCTAAAAAACTACCACAAAGTTATTAGGGGAGTCCATAAACAAACAATTCACAAATCCATAAATATAAGAGGAGAATTATTCATGATAGAGAGAATAAAAATAAATCATAATGAAAATATCTCTGTAAGAATTCATTCCTTAGAATATCTTCTCTCTTTAACCTCAATTTATGATAGCAATATCAATGATAAATCTTATAGAATAATTGGACCCCATGATGCTGGTCAAATAAATCATCAATCCATGGGTGTGGATACTTATTATTCACTATGATTCAGTTTATTTATCTATAATTAATGCATAGATGCATATATGCATTGATCAATTATTCTTTTACACAAATATAATTGGTTCTCCCCATGGAGACACACTTTGTTAGATAAATACATTCTCTAATATATGTTTAAGTTGATTATTTAATTCCTCAAGCTCCACATTTTCCATTCTATATAGGGTCTCTGCTATCGTCTTAGAACTAGGTATGAGTTCAATAGGGAAATTTACCTATCAGTATAGAGTATTTGAAGCTAACTCTTCAGTAAATATATCAATGTATTCCTAAACTATGGATACATATTAAATTCTTAAACTTTTATTTCCTTATTCTTATTCACATATCATCACTAATAAGAAGTTAATGAGTGGGTCTTTTATTCAAATATGAGGTTGAGATATCCCTCCTTCGAAAATTGCTGTAGGATTTCCATTCAAGGCTACTAATATATCATTAATTTTTTAGTTGATATTATAATTATAAATTAATATCCATTCCATCCCTAATATAACATTGAATTCCACTGTGGGAATGACTACCCGATTTTCTATGAGATTTTGGACACCAAATATAATATTAGATATTCTATACACTATTGATGCATGGGTAATCCCTCTAGAAGTCTTTAATGATAACTATACCTCTTTAAGTTGAAGTAACGATTCTATAATCTTTGAAAACATATAAGAAATAGAGGAAGGTGTAGAAATTGAAAAATACATGGTACTTCATAGAATTTAGAAAATAACCAGAGTACCTTCCACCACATAATTTGGAGCTTCTACTTCATCTGTCTTGATAGAAAATTCATAACCTTTATCCCCTGGCCTATGATGAGGTTGATGATGATTCCCCTCCATTACATTTTAATTTGAATAGTTATAAGAAAAGTGAAAATTATTTCCACAATTATAGCATTGGACTTCAGGCTGGGAATACACCATATTACCATTTATTTTAGTGTTGAGAAGTTGGTTCTTCCCCTAATTATGATAGTCCCATGATTTATTTCCATCTCTTACATTCTTATAACATTTTTCACTCTCGATAAAGTAGTTCTATGAGTGATTCTTCCCTCATCTTTTACATGGGGGAACATTCACATTCATTCTTCATCTTCAATGATCAAAGAACCCTTCTATGTTTGGATCCAAATATCTCTTCTTTTCATTCCATTTATTTGATCACTTCATATATTCAAACTAAATTTAAACCCGTATAGCACACTTTACTATCACCTCATTTCATTCATACTCTTGATTGGATAGATTCCTATGTAGATAGGGTCTTATTATTCTGAAAAATAAATCCACCATTCTATTAATATCTATAAAAAAGATATAGGTATAAAGAGAAAATATTTTATAATTCCTCTCACACCTACCCAAATATGATTTTTCCTTTTGATTCAGCTCTTTGGATTCCTTCTCTATTTTCATTCACGTTGAATGGGGGAAATATTTTTCAAAATGGATCCATTGTACTCTTCCCAATCCATAGCATCAATATACCTTATTAAATTTGTGTTTTAAATTTGTTTTGACCACAAATCATATTCTTCATCAAAGTGGTACATAGCTAGAGTGACTTTATCATGTTTCAGACAAAATTTTATTGGAATCACCTTTTCTATATATCTTATCCATTGTTTCAGAATCAATGGGTCGATAGATCCAATTAATGTATGTGGTCATTGATGCATAAAGGAATCAACTGAATGTTTTTTCCTTCTAGTTGAATCCTATATATTTGAATGATTAAAGTTATTATTCATATCCCGAGTTATTTGATGTATAACTCTCATGATGTTAACCATTCCTGCCTCTATCGGAGGATCATAAATTCAGGGTCCTTTGTGATCGTAATTTACATTTCCTCCTATATCCGACAATTTAAAAAATATGAAAACCTTATTGAGAAAAGTGTTCCTTTTAATAATCTTATAATTATAACAGAATTTTGTGTATTAACACATCATCCATAAATAGGTTGTTCTTAACAACAAAAACATTTCTATAAATCCTTTATAATGGTTCCTAATAATATTTTTATTAACCAAACATATACAATGGGAGTTTCAAACCAAGAGGGCAGTAAGGCCCATTGTGTTGCACTATTTCTCATCTCGGAATTGATCAAAGTGATGTTTTATAGTCTTACCACTAGATACATTTTTGATATAGCCATATCTACATGTTCATATCCAGACAAGTATTTCTTTTCTTGGAAACCACATACATACTTCCTAAAAAAAGTAGTGTGTTTTACTATATTTAAACACTTATCTAAAGTTATTTAAAAATCTTCAAATCTTTTTTTTGTAAATAACTATTCATTACATTCATTCCAACTATGACATCCCCCATTTTATTATATAAATTTTCCAATACATGGTTAAAAATTGAGTATCTTTTAAATTTTAGTTTCTTGGAAATCCAGAACATAATACATGAAATTATAAAACATTACTATAATAAACATGAAAGGATTATTCATAAGCAAATCCTAAGTAAATTTACAACATATCATAACCTAGGAAACAACATCAAAGGATTAGGGTTGGCATAAGGCCTAATAAGGGAAAAAATTTGAAATTATTCATCAAGAATATATATTAATACATGGGGAGTAGAATATTGTCTTAAGAAATATAGAAGATTGAATATAATGATAAAAATAACATGATTTATAACATGTATATGTGGATAATAAATTTAATTTTGAGATTCATAATCATATCACCAGTGTTAATCACCAAGGTTCTCTAAATTAAAATTTCTAATAGTATTCACCATGGTATTATAAAACATGTCATCTCTAGAGAATAAATTATTTTCCCAATGCATTGGAGTGATATCAAGGTGCACCATTTAAATAAATTTTTTAATGTGTTACATAGATTTTAAAATAAATAATTTCATAAATAACTCATCGAGTATAAAAACCATTTCATATCGAAATTGTTTTGTTTTCAAAAGTGCTTAAAACAAGGTCATGATGTCATTTTCACCACATAAAAAGGGAATTTGGGTTTCACGTATGTAAATGATAAAATAAAATAATTAATTTTTACATATTTATTAATACCCTTGGATAATCAATAGGCTTTATTATTTAGAAAAAGAAAATAAAAGAGACTTTATTGAGGGGAAGAGGGAAATTTTGGGAAGTAAATTCAGAAATATAACGACTATAAAATGTGGTTTTGAAAAAGGGTAAATTGGAAGGGGACTATGATATATCATTTATAAATCATAATTTTTTAGTAAGGGTATGATAAAAAATGAAATATAAGATTTTAAAAACGTTATTTGTCACACATATTAGAAATGACGATCTTAAATCGAATCGAAAACAAGTATAATTTCAAAACCTTGAAGAGTTACTAACAAATCATGGGGAATGAAACATTGAGGGTTTGATGATTCTTTTTGGGGGAAACCATGGGGGGTTAAACTACCATATATTTGTAGATGATTGATTTGGAGTGAATGGAAATGGATAAATGGACGGGTATTAATTGAAAAAGTGGAGGATTTATATAATAATTTTTAAATATAGGCCTTGGAAGTCTAGGTTTTTTAAAATGAAAAACTTGGGTCTTGGACATGAAATTTATGAAATATTTTATGTTATATTAACCCACACAAACCTAAAATCATAATACATTGCATATTTTGTCTGGGGAAATTAATGTTGTCAAAAAATAATATTTTTAATGTTAATGATTCAATTTTAGAAAGTGGAATGTTACATATAAGTTTATAAATTTTTTAAAATATATAAAACACTTGATATTAATGAAATAATTCATTTCAGGTAATGTATTTCGGTTAAGTAATTATTATATCATTGGGAAATATTTATGATTTCATGAAACATACTGCCAACATCAAACTATATTTTTACTATTCATGATAAAATAATGTTTTTTAGAAAATTATTATTAATTCACCACAAAAAAAACTAATAATGATGATTTCAATAAATAAGTATATTTTATCGTAATAATTTTAGTTGTATAATAATGTTTTATTTTAAATATAAATTATTTTTTTAATAAAAAATACTAGGTGGAAAATTCATAGTATAATTTTCGACATATATAATATTTAAGGAAATAATAAAATCATTTTACGATTTATATTTAAATAAAAGTGTTTTATCAATAAATTTAACTAAAATAATTGTAATTCATAACAACCTAATTTATTATAATAGATTTACATCCTTTCTAAAAAGTACAATTTGTTTATGAAAAATTAATTAATCAAAACTATACGTAAAATTGAATTGATGGAATAATAATTTTATTTATATATATGAATTAAAAATTGAGTAACTAAGTTTTGGACATGTAACCCCTAATTACACCCACATATTATATAAGGGTAAGGTGTGTGATGGTGATATATTCATGGGGTGAATCAAATAACATTGAATGGGTGGTAATCTCCCCTAACATGAACTTATCCCATAGGAGATTTCATTGAAGCTTCACTTTTTGAAGACCATATATGGATTGGTCTTCATAAAACCCCAATGATGATACCTACCTCCCAATTTCAGGCAGATGAGATTAAAATGACAAGACTCCTCAATTTGAGGACATAAACACTTCTTTCTATATCAATTACCCTTCATCACATTTTACTTATGAACACTGGTTATAAAAATAAAATTATTACCAAGAGTATAGTTCCCAATGGTCATAATTGACCAACAATCCCATAATGGTTTCTCTAAAATTTTCCAAATTTCCCTTTATAATCACTTTATCATTAAAGAGATATGGTTTTGTTGAATATTAAATAATATAACACTCATTTTGAGGAAAAAATTATCATTCATAAATTTTTGGGTCTTTATAATTTACCAACAATTGGAAAAAGGAAGACATGTGTGAAGTTTATCCTATATTTTGACTCACCTATATCACTCTCACAAGCATTAGAGCAATAAAATATCCACCCTTTATTGGTCAGACCATACATTGGTGCTACCAAATTGGAGAAATCTTAGATAAAGCACTGATAATGAAATTCTAGAACCAAAAGTCTCTGAATCACAAATACATTCTTGGGATATTATTTATATTCCACATACGTGACTTTATTTGGTTCCACTAATACTCCACCCATTGAGATGATATGGATAAAGAAGTATACTTCATTAAAAATGACTCTAAATTTCGGTTTCAGGGTGTAAAGATGATGCACTATTAATATAATCATGATGATGTCAATATGTTTGGAATTATCATCTATTGTCTAGGAGTATACTAAGATATCATCGACGAAAAAACTATTGATCGGTCCAGAAAAGGATGAATGATCCTATTAACTGAATCATTGAATACCACTGGTTGTTTAGTCAATCTAAATGACTTCACTAAAAACTCATACAATCCATACCCACTCCAAAATGCAGTTTGAGTTTTGATCGATGGTCTCACCATTAATTGTTGGAAACCTAATCTCAAATAAATAATGGAGAAGATCTGGGCACCTCACAACTAATATAAAATATCATTAATGTGTAGAAGAGGATACCATTTCTTTATTTTAATTGACTCAAACCTATATTATTCCACACAAAATTTCAAGGACCCATCAAATATATTGAATAAAAAATGGATAAACCAAGGTAGTTGTTCTATGTTGTATGAATCCATTTATATTCAAGATCATTCAACTGAACATTAAACTTAATAAGGAATACTTGTTATATACTTTAAGGAAGGGTAGAATGTGGCTCTCATGCCAGCACCAAATCGATCATTAATTCTATCTCTCTATCATGATGTAATCCATATATCTTGTCATGGAAAACTTTCTAGATACGTTAGACCAATATAGGAAAATAATCCCACTGCATTCAACCATTATCTAGAGAAAGACCAACTATCTAAGACGTGAGAGAATCCAATCTACACTGAATCGGTCTAGCATGAATAGTCTGAAGGTACCACTAACCCTAATGAGAATAACAACCTTCTTTAAAGTGAAAGAAAGGATAATATCCTCCTATAACATTCAACGTAATCCTGGTACAATACTAAGTAATCCATAATAGTAATCCAATCAAATCCTATCATTTCCAACATGAATTTTTCCCAAAAGATAATGTAACCACCAATCTCTAGAGAACACACCATGAAACATTTGATATTCATGGACCGCTCTTTTATTAGTGTTTGGATGCCCAAATCAAAATCCATTTTTCCAAATCCAAGCACAAATTTTTTTAACAAATAGAATATAAGAAGGAATTTGATACTCCGTTATCAAAAAATATAAGGTAGACGATACAAAAATATTTCCTATAATGGTCAAGAGCCCTATATCCAAAATAACTAGAGTAGTCTATATAACATGTAGTTTACCTTTCCATCTACCCTGGGATCCAGTTAGACTAACCTGGTCTATTTCTACTACCTCATATAGATTATCCTATACTAGGGTACCACATCCCCTAACGAAACCTGAATAGCTAGTGGAACTCTAGCTACTATCCCGCTAAGGGGTGCCTAAACCCCTTCCCTATTCATGTTCTAGTCTTGATCCCCCACCACTGGTCTACTATGGAAATTTCACATTGAAACACTATTGATGACTCCACATACCACATATATGACACTTGACTACAACGTAAGTAAACTGTATGAAATTATAGCCAATCATTCTACACTTATATCACTAGAATGTAACATGATCATAAGATAGACGACAAGTACCTTGACTTCTCTTCCCACTATTGTCTTGGTAAAAAATTTCATATTAAAAAAAACAGGAAACTCAATGAATATATACTAGATAAACATACTGAAAAATCCTAACCACTAATTTGGGCCACTCTCGGCTCCAATTCCATGATCAATGCATAGTTCATCACATCCTCATAGCCACATAGCTGTAAAATATTTACCTATGACATGATGTCATAATGAAGATCATTATTAAAATGTATCACCCTAAATGTATCATCAATTATATGATATGGACCAATTCATTATAGGTTGTTGAAACGCACAACATAGCTCAACCTAGTGTCTAGTTTTTTTCCAGAATATCCCACCAATGATTGGAAGGTCTGTGAAGAAAATATGTAGTAAGATCCACCCTCTAATCCATGGGATTCTCAATATTATTGAATATTGTCCGGACTGACTCCATCTAGAACGTAGTATCATGGGTTCCTCCTTCCATATTAATCATTGGAACATGCCGATGTTGAAAAACTCTAATCATCTCCAAAATAAATATCACCATATGAAAATTTTCTCTATCAATGTATCGCATGACCCTCAGAAAGCTATTGTGATGATGATCATCCATATGATCCTGATAAAAAATAGGATGCTTTATTTCAGCTGTGTTAGGAGAATGCAGATTTCAACAATCTTGAATCACAAGTAAAAATGATCCAGAGTAATTTTATCAATATGAAAAATTCAAATCTATGAGAACTATCCAACAACATGGTCAGCCTCCAATGATGACTATAATAGAGAACCACCGACTCCTAGACTCTATAAACACAACTTACATGTGTTTTATCAAGACATGTCAATTAATTTTATTTATTTTAATTATTAGGTATAATATATTACTCAAATGAAATTTCAATTAGTAAGTATATATCACCGGACAAAAAATATATATGTCCCTATCATGAACAATTTATGTCGATATATCCCTATTTTCCTATTATGATGCATGTGTTCTCATCGCCCGATATACCGAGTCATGAGTAAAAATATAAAGAAATAGTATCATCATAAAACAATAACGTCCATAATTGTATTAATTTATTAACAAATTTTTATCTAATACATTTAGTAATTTTCTAATAAAAGATCATAAATGATGTGAAATACACATGTTCTAATACTAAAAATAATTTTTTAGCATTATTGAAATTAATCCAGATCTGATTTAGATTACTTTTTTAATTATAACTGTCATCGTACATATCCAAGTTATGTTATTTTAATTTTATAGTGTTCCTAATTAAATTTTCTACACATAATGCAACTAGATAGTGGCCTAATTCGGAAATCTAAAGGGTCATATGAACAACACAAGACGAATGACCAAATCTGTAGTGAAAATTGGACCATCCATGACGATAGAATATATGGGATCAATCCAAAATCCCAAATTCAATGATATTATTTAATTCCTTATTTAATAACAAAAAAAATCTCATATAAAAAATTTAAGTCCCAAATCAACCCAAAATGGTCCCAAATGATGGTTTGAAGTCTAACCGACAATTCCATCTAGAAATGAATATTAGTACACCTTTCTGGACATTTATCCCAATCCAATAACACAATTGAGATAAAATATTTTGGTTTTAAATAAAAGATATATATCCCAACATTTATTTGAAGTAATGGTTCATAATTTATGGCATCTTAATTTAAAAAATCCATTCACATTGTGACATTTGAAAACTTATGGATAAAATGGATAGTATAATTTTTTTAATAAAGCCTCCATAATGGTGGAAAAAAGTAAAAATGATACAAGATTTTGAGGGTGTAAATTAGATATCCATTTATTCAACTTTGGTAAATGATATTTCTCAAGATTTCACAATCTATATTATCAAATTGGCAACCGAAATGGAGAGGAATTTTTTGAATGAAAATAGACCACTGCAATGGGATATAAACAAATCCCCTTATTCTCCATATAGGGGGTTGAAATTTTGGATCATAAAGAGGATATTTGGAAGTAATATAACCTTTATAAATGTTGGGATTACTTTACTAAATCTTGTTTTTATAATAGAGACATCTTCTATATATTTCTTTTATTGATTTTTACACTTTTTTTCAATTGTAATCAGGTAAGTTTGATTTATTTTTAACAAAACACTATCGAATTTTTCTTCCTCATAATATCTAATAATCATCCACCATATATTTTTTAATATTAAATTTCTATAAATTGTTTATGTAAATTTGAATATAATTCCCTTATTTCACTTTTTCATTCAATTAAAAGTGAGTATTTAACTCTTTAATTTTTTGTGTTTGTGTTCAACACACAAATGTTTTTATATCCCATTAATTTTCATCTCATTAAAACTCATCACCATAATATTCATAAATCATTAAAATAACTATATAAATGGTCGATTAAATCAATTATTTATTTCAGACGTAATATGGGTTTCTTACGTGCTTGAGATATCTTCATAGATTAATATGCTTTATGTTAACATTGTGTATATTAAAATTAAAATGTTATGGATTATTGACACATTTGGTTTAATATATGGAGTATATGGATTATTAGAACCATAAATATACTATAATAAACAATAATTGATATAAATTAGAACACAAGTTATGTTAGGTCCTAGATTAAAACATCAACACCTATGAATTTCGATGAAAATCATCCTATTATGTGGGTGTTAATTTAGTGAGATATAGATAAAAACAAAAAGATATTAGAAGACTAACATGATAATAATCAACTCACCCAAGTTATAATTAAATTTATAAACTAAATACACAAATAATTCAAATCATATAATCTGTATAACCCTTCCCCCCCAATTTAAAATAGAAAAAATTTACTCTAATAAAGAGTACGCTCACCGAGGATTTGACTCGAGAACCTCAAAACACATTATCAGTGCACCAAACCATTAAATGGATAATGGGTGACAATTGGTCATTCATCAAATGGAACCATTTCTGGGGATGGTTCAACAAGTAGTCTATAATTTTTAATTTAAAAAAATTCAAAAAAATATTATGAAAAAACACCAAACAAAAAACAAACTATCCTATTGAAATCATAAAGGGGAAAACAATGAAAAAAAATCTTGTATCATCATTTATTAAAATATTTGAATACCCCATAGCCTTCCAAACAATCCATCATAATTTTTTGACATTGAAATCGAGATAACTCATTGTCAAATTTGGAAGAATTGTTAGGGATAGAAAATTCACCTCAGAACCATTCGTTGTAATTATATATGAACAATATATATCCAATCATATGGAAAACAACATTAAATAACTCTCTTACCCTGAATTGAACTTCCATCCCAATTGTATTAAACATCAAAATATTAAGGTGGATGATAAAACACTATTTTATTGAATATTTTATTGATAATAAATGATATAATTTCCTCAAATAATGCTAAATATGATCTATTATGAAATATTTCGGATTAAATCATCTATTTTCAAATTTGATTAAAATTCCATTTTTACCCTTTTAAAATTCACTGTAGTATATCCAGAATAAATATTTTTATGTAAAATATTCTAAGATAAAATTTTGTAAATTTGTTCCTGACATAACGGTCTAAATTTTTTAATGATGACATGGGAGATGGATCGTGCATTTCTATGGATTAAATGGGCCATGAAGACCAAGTTGGACAGGACCATCCCAATGGGACACCACTTCACTATTTGGGTCATAGATTCTTAATCCAGACTTTGAATGAGACCAAATTTGGATGGAAGGTCTAGGAAATAGTTAGGATGAATTAATCCTATTTTATGGTCGTCCAATTCACTCGTTTTTGAGGTCAACTATACAATTAAACTTGGAAAATAATATTTGGCCTTGTTTTCATTTCACACTTAAAAAAGATATGTAACCCAAGACCTCAAAAACTCTATTTAAATGGGGTTTTTACTCTTTGGGAGGGATGGTTGAGGCTTAGGGAAGGTGTTTCCGAATTAGTGTCTCTTCGGAATACCTCACAACCCTTGGAAGATGTAAGGCCTTGTGAAAAGTTCTTTTCCAAGAAGGCTCTCCTCTCCCACCTCATCATTGTTTTTCCTTGTTTTTATACTTGTAACATGAATTTTCTTCAATAAATCCCTTGTGTTATTATTTTTTCATATTAGTATTTTTATTCTTGGGATTAAATCTATGAGTGGAGATGAGGTTGGGTATTCCCATTTCAATCCATTTCTTTTGCAAAAGGTTTGTACGATGACAACATTGCCCATGGAACAATAGTTTTCTTAGTAATCGATCTACCTATTACCTTCATCATTCATTTATTTTGAATCAATGAGCTACTATAATTCACTTAATATGATATATTGATTGAGTTTTCCAATTAAATGAAACTATGTAAGAAATCAAACTATAAACACAAATCTCGCGAGGTCGAGATTTTGTGTAAATTGTGAGAGCACAAACATAATCGATAATACAAGACCACACGGGAAAAGATTGTACAGTTAAAATATAATAATTAATCTCAATTAATACTCTTTTGAAGAGTGGATATGTACTCTAATTAACCACTAAACATAAGCTATCCGTAGAACATCAATCAAAGTAGGGTGTTGCAATTGCGTGTTCTGAAGCTAGCCTAGGGATTATGTAATTTCATATTTGTTGTAAAGATAAGACACATAGGGTTTGAGGGTTAAAAAATTTGGGGATAATAATTATGTGGATATTAATTTAAATGATAATTATTAACAATTAATTGAAGTGGTAGAGTGAGATCGATTATTCATTCACAAAATAGTTTCCTAAAAAACATATTGTCGTTGTGCTTTGTTAATCAATTTTTATTTCAAAACTAAAAAAATGAATTCTTCTTCCAGAAAACATCTTCTAGATTTATAATCAATAAACAACCCCCATCCTTTTATTTATTTTTCTTATTTACTTTTATTCTATTTTCAAAATTCGTTTAATATGTTATTACATTTACTTCATCCTTTGAGAGATGACCTTTATCAGCCACTCTAGTACACCTAAGTAACCAGAAACCGAACATAATTTGAATGCGCCCATGACAGCGCCATTAAAATTGGAACTGTTTCTAGGGAGGCAAGTAATTATTTCAACCAATTAGAGGTATTTATTTTATTTTGAATTTTATTCACTTCTTCTCTTCTTTCTTCCTTCTTTACCTAATCTGATTTATTTTCTTCTTCTTTTTGGACAATCAATTAAATCTTCTCATTTTTATTTTACTATGGTCCACCTTAATTAATTTCATTTTTATTTGATTTGAGAAATGAAATAATGCCAAATATCTCTTAGATCTTTACATGGAGATTTAACACAGCCTTAGGGCTCAAATCAGCCATTCTATGTCTAGGGGATGTTTCAATATTCCAACAGTTGTAGAATTTCTCCACTCCAAGAACATTGAAATTGGAAAGACATCAAATTCAAACTTAAAACAATAACCAATGGCTGAAAATAATGGAAATTAAATTAATAAAACTTTTTGAGAATTGGCTACATCTGATATTAACTATCAATCAAATTGTATTGTATACCCGAATCTCGAATCCGACGTTGAACTAAAATCTATGTTAATTCATCTTCTTCAAAAATTTCATGGGCTCTCTGGTGAGGATCCCAAAAAACATTTAAAATAATTTAATGTTGTTTTCTAAACTTTAAAACCAATTAATGTATCTAAAGTCCAAATAAAACTAAGAGAATTCCCATTTTCACTTGATGGAGCTATAAAATATTTGATGAATTATTTACAACCAGAAGATATAACTTCTTAGAATGATTTTAAACGTCTTTTATTGTAGATATTTTTTCTAGAATCAAGGACAACTTCCATTTGTAAAGAGATCTTGGAGATCAAGATAGCACAAGGGGAGTCACTGTATGAGTAGTAGGTGTGATTCAAGATGTTGTGTGAAAACTGTCCACATCACCTAATCAGTGAGAAAATCGCCATCCAGTACATCTACGAAGGACTCACACTTATGGAGAGAAGCATGGTGGATGATGCCGCTAGAAAAGCATTGGTGGACAAGACACTAGCAGCTACACATGCATTGAACAACAAATGGACCAAAACGCCCCAGAATTTGGTGATCAAGTTACACCACATGTCAGGGGAGAACATGTGATAAGTCCATCTTCTCTTGAAAGTCAATTTATTGATACCATGTTGAATGAATTGACATCTATGGTGATAAAAATTTAATTGGCTCAAAATACATCCCAACCCCATCCTTCAAGGCCATGTGGAATTTTCACTGATACAATCCACCAAATTGATTGTTTCCCCCAACTAAAAGAAAGAGAAGATTGTAAAACAATGTTTCCTAAGAGACAATTTCAGCAGAAGCAATAGACACATCCCCAAAAGAAGTTTGATTCCTTTTCTCCAACATAGAACCAAGGGTGGAAGGATTAATCAGACATGAGGTACGACTCTAGAAGACAAAAAAGGGAAACTTTTCAACAAAACATACAGAAATCTCCACCTTACCAACTGGGTTCCAAAAACCCCAAAGGTGATTTGAATCTTAAGAATCATCAATCCAACGACAAGGGAATCCCACAGCCAAGGTAGATTCTAACACGGATGACCTTTTAAAGAAAATTGTTCTTAATCAATAGAATGAACTGAAGAGTCAAGGTTTAGAGCTAAGGGAGTTAAAGACTCAAATGATCCTGATTTCTACTACCCTCCATAAACTGGTAAGTAAGAATTCTGGAAGTCATCCTTCCCAACCTACTCCAAATCGCAAGGGGAATGTGAATTCCATCACATTGAGAAGTGGGAAGAATATGAATGATACATATGTACCTACCATTCCACCGAGATTTACCTCAACTTCATAAAAGCCACATTCCACACAAACTGAAGAGAAATCTAAGGAGAAAGAAAATGGTATGAATAATATTGATTATATTCATCTTAAACCCCTTCTATTTCCAAACAGTGTTGTAAAAACCAAAAAGATAGCTGAAGATGCAATGAAAAAGGATGTTCTGGACACATTCAAGCGTGTGGAGATCAACATTCTTCTACTTGAAGCTATCAAGAAAATCCCAAGGTATGAAAAATTCTTAAAATAATATTGTACCAGTTAAAGAGGGATCAAGGGAAATGAGAGGATCAATCATGGAAGGAATGTTTTATCACTCATTACACCAACTCTAACAATGTAAACAATGTGTATGGATCTAGGGACATTCACCATACCATGCACCATAGGGGAGTTGCACTTTTTTATGCTTATTTTGCTTTTGGAGATTCCATAAAAGTGATGCCTCACATTGTATTATATTATTCGTAGGTTTGTGAGCTGAAAACGAAGAGAGTAGTGGTGCATTTGGAAAATAGAGCTACATCATATCAAGTGGGAGTCCTTGAGGATATTGTTGTCTGGGTAAGATACATGATCTTATGAGCATATTTATACGTGGTTATCATGGAGGATGAACATATAAGTTCTCATTCTCCCAATATCTTAGGTATAATATTCCTTAAAACAATAGAATCTATCATAGATCTCAATGAGGGTAAACTTTCCATGGAGTTTGGGGATTAAGTTGTGATATTTAATTTTATGGAATCCATGAAGTACCCCACAAGGGACCATTTTACATTTGTTATCTCCCATTTTGAACCACCAAATAAAAACACCATGGAATTTGATTGTCCTATGCATAGAGAGATTACGAATATTGGTTCTAGTTTTATGTCTAAGAGTACGTCCACACCAATTTATAATGCACAAGAATATCTTAGATTTTATTTTGAAATAGAATCGTATTATGATCATTTGAACTCTGATTATGACATTGATATTGAGTATGCTAATAGATTTGATGCTTTATTCTATGATTGTAATGATTTCTATTCTAATATTGATGCTCTTTGTGCACAGATTTCTGTTCCTTCAATGTCTCCCTCCATACACCACCCCTCATCATTGGAGATGAAGACATTTCCACCAAATTTCATACACTTATACTAGTTGAGTGGCAAGAAATTAGCTGAAATAATTTCTCATAATATTTCTTTTTTAACATGAAGAAAAGAAGTTGAATCTTTTTAGGGATAACATTAAGGAAATATGGTGGACCATGGCTGAAATATCAGGGTTTTCCCCTCCAATTTCATGCATATGATTCTTTTAGAGGTTGGGGCTAAACTATTGAGGCAACCACAATTGATACTCAATCCATCCCTTCAGGATGTTTTTAAAAAAGTGGCTGAAAATTTTCTCGAGGCAGGTACAATCGATCCCAGTTCAGATAGCCAGTGGGTGAGTCCTATTCAGGTTGTGCCTCAGAATAGTGGTGTTACTATTGTTAAAAATGAGAAATATGACTTAGTTCCAATGAGGGTGAAAAATAGTTGGAATGTGTGTATTGATTATAGGAAACTGAATTAGTCCAGTCGCAAAGACAAATTCCCCTCCCATTTATAGATCAGATTCTTGATAGACTAGCTGGGAAAACATGCTACTATTTGTTGGATGGATTTTTTTGGATATTTTCAGGATCCTATTGTTCCAGAGGATCAATAGAAGACAATATTCACTTGTCTATTAAGTACGTTTGTCTACCGAAGGATTCCATTTGAAATTTTCAATGCCATAGGTACCTTTCATAGATGCATGGTGGGTATTTTTTTCTTATTTTATGGAGACATCCATGGAGGAATTTTTGGATGATTTTACAGTTTATGGGTCTTTATTTGATGATTGTATCTCTATTTTGGGAATGGTGTTGAATTTTTGTATTGAGAAGAATATGGTCTTGAACATTTGAAAGTGTAATTTTATGGTAGAGCATGCCATAGTCTTAGGGAATTTTGTGTCATAACATGGGATCGAGGGTGATATATCTATGATAGAAATTATATCATCCTTACCATATCCTTCATGTGTGCATGATGTTAAATCGTTCCTAGGACATGCAATATTTTATCCGCGCTTCATCAAATAGTTTAGTAATATTTCTCTTCCTATGTCACAATTACATCAAAAGGATTCTAATTTTGTGTTTGATGATTCTTGCAGGACTTCCTTTGATGATCAAAAGAAGTGTCTGACCACTCCACCGTTCATATAGCCCACAGGGTGGGAGATTCCTTTTGAGAATATGTGTGATGCCTCTAACATCGCTGTTGGAACTGTCTTATCTTGGAGGGTTAAGGGACGTTCACATGTGATTTCCTATACATCAAGGACACTTGATTCATCCCAATCGCACTACAAAAATACAAAAAGGTGTTTCATACTATCATATTTGATTTAGATAAAAAAAATTCATATTTTTTGGGCTCTAATGTAGTTGTTTTTTCTTACCATGCAGCCCTGAGGTACCTTTTGAAGAAGCCATACACAAAGCCCAGGCTTATCCGATGGATGCTCCTTCTTCAAGAATTTGATATTGAGATAAAGGGAAAGAAGGGGTAGGAAAACATGGTGGCAAACCACATGAGTAGGCTTACTCACACACTATAGAATGACATCATGGACTAGGTACCACTTCGTGAAACATTCCCTGATGAGAATCTTTATTCCATCTCAGGTACGCATCCTTGGTATGCAGATTTAGTTAACTACCTTGTTGCCTCTGAAATTCCTACAAATATAAAGAAAAATCATGTCCAAAAATTACAGTGTGAGTCAATATTTTATGTTTGGGTTGATCCATACTTATGGTGCATGTGTAGGGACCATTTTATTAGGAGGTGTGTTCCTGATATTGAGTTTGAATCTATTCTACAATTATGTCATACATTTTCTTGTGGTGGACACTTTAGACCCCAACGAACAGCTTGGAATGTTTTAGACTCTAGATTATACTGGCCTATATTAATCCACGATTCTCATGTGTATTGTATGGTGTGCTCACATTTCCAACACACGAGAAACATTTCTAGGGGACATGAGATTCCTCAACAACCCATATTATTCTGTGAGATTTTTGATGTGTGGGGCATCAAATTTATGGGTCCTTTTCCAAGTTCATTTGGGTTTTTTTATATTTTTTTGTTGTTGATTATGTGAGTAAATGGGTGGAGGTCAAGGCAACAAGGACTTATAATTCTCATGTTGTTATGGGATTTTCCAAAGCATGGATTTTTAGCAGGTTTGGAGTACTGAAGGCCATCATCAGTGACGAAAGAACACACTTCTACATTCTGAATCTTTCTTCACTTCTTAAGATGTATGGGGTGGTACAAAAAACATCAACACCATACCACCCCCAATCAATTGGACAGGTTGAGGTTTCAAATCGTGAGTTGAAACAAATTTTGGGGAAAACTGTGCAGCCAAATAGGAATGTTTGGAGAAAGCTGGAATCAGTCTTTTTGGGCTATAAAGACATGCAACATGGATTTGGAAAAAGCTGGAATCCAAAGGAAGCTGCCAATTCAAGGGCTTGAGAAGATTTGATTGTCTTCATATGATAACTAAAGGCTATACAAGGAAAGAACAAAAGAATAACATGACCAAATGATCCATCAAAGGGAGATTCTAGTTGGATAGAAATTCCTACTCTATAGTTCACGACTGAAGTTGATGCTTGGTAAGTTTCATTCCAGATGGCTAGGTCCTTATTTTGTGATTAATGTTTTTCCTTCTAGTGTAGTGGAGATCATGAAAGAGGACCCTAAAAGGAGCTTTACTATCAATGGGAATCATTTGATGAGATACATTGAGGGACAACCTACCGATGTAGTGGATTTCATCACACTACATGACCCCATAACCACTTGAGCCTATCAGGGAGTTCTTAACCCTTTCACTTTTATATTATTTGTCCTATTTAAAATTCTTCATTTCTTGTGCATATATCATCTCATGGGTTCACATTGAGGACAATGAAATATTTTAAGTGTGGGGGATGGAACCTTTTATTTATTAATTTCAATTGTTTTCTTTTTTTTCAATGATTTTAAAAAAATTTATGGTTTCCAGAAATTTTGTGATTTTTTTTCAGTTTTTTGTGTGTTTTAGAAACTATTGCGCTGAAATTATTCTCATCACCTTTTTCAAATCCATATCAATAAGTGAAACAATTTATCCCTTTAAACTAACCTTAAATGAATGATAAAAATGATTTGGTTTTAAGTTCGAATATTTAGTAATTTCATGAAAAGTACACGGAATTTTGAATTCCATGACACATCTCACTATCATTATATTTGAAATCATGATAGTGTGAGGCTTATGAACCATTATTTTCATATTCCTTACATTTACCTCATTTCTTAAAAGAACCAAACCATGCTTTATTTAAGCAGAATGTGACTTATTCCTATAAAAACATGAGGGTGTGAGGTACTTATGTTTAAATGATTGACGATTTTTTTTGGTATTAAAGCCCATATTTCAATGAATCTTTTTTATAATGGCCTACCTTGATAATTTAATCCTTGTATCCCTTAGAAGCGATGAACAACCTATTAGGTAGGCCAAATTACAAGCCAATTTTACATATCGAACAAAATCATGAAGTGAAATTACATAGTCTAGTTGAACATAAGTGTGGGGGAAGCTGTCTTGTGTTGTTATACCACATTCTGTGATATTTTTTGTGGAAAACTAAATTATAAAAAGATGTGTTTGATGCTGATGAAAATCTTCATATTGAATGGTGTGCCTTTTCTAGAGCATTAATAATAAGTTATGTTTTTCCTTTCTGGAGCATCTAATAGGAATAGAATGTTGCACATATCTGGAGATTTCGACAAAATCATGTTTGAGAAGAATGACATTTTTACTGCTGAAATGTTGAATGGTGTGCACATTCATTTTTTTCATGATGATGAACATGATTCGATGCTATGGGGAATTATGGGGAGACCATATTAAAGTGAAAATTAGATTAATACAATTTTGCTTCAAAAAGAGTCAAGACCTCCTCATTCAGCCCCATAATTGTTCACATCATAATCCTACCATCCAAAAGCCACATAACCACCCTAAAAATTACTCATGATAAAAATATGTCCTTTACTCACATCAAGTGGTGATATTGGAATTTATCAAGCCTATGGTGACCCTTGTAGGATTTTGGATGAGAAATACAGTGCTAAAAATTTTCATTTTTGTGATAAGAGAAAATTCAATTGAGGTAAGTGTTTTGTGCATGGGAGGATAAATGAAGTGGAAATATATTTAATGATATAAATGGAGAACTTTAAATAATGATTTTTTATAAGGCCTGATATCTTTTGTATGTTGGTGAGGAATTGTTCGATCTAATGGATATGTGTTTTAAAATTGGTTTTGATTTGACATTGATGTTTAATTGATTGAGGTTTTTCCCTGGAGTGCACAAGGTTAAGTGTGGGGGAGTTGATAAAACACATTTTTATTGAATATATTATTGATAATAAATGTTATAATTTCTTCACATTATTCTAAATATGATCAATTATGAAATATTTTGGATTAGATCATTCATTTTCAAATTTGATGATAACTATAGTTTTACCCATTTAAAATCCACTACAGTATTTCAGGCATAAATATTGTTATGTAAAATATTTTGAGTTAAATTTTGTAACTGTATTCCTGACTTAATGGGCTAAAAATTCTATATAGGACAAGGGAGATGGATCGTACATTAAAATGGATTAAATGGGATGTGAAGACAATGTTGGACAGAACCATCCAGATTGGACACAACATCACTATTTGGGTCGTATCTTCTTCATCCGGACATGGATTGAGCCCAAATGGGGAGGGAAGATCAGGGACATTATTATGAAAAAATTCTCCTTTAAGAATGCTGGAAACTTCATTCGTTATGGAGGTCAACTATGCGGTGCTACATGGAATAAAATATTTGTCAAGTTTTCATCTCACACTTATAAAAGTTATGTAACCCAAGATCTCAAAAAAATCTATTTATATGGGGTTTTAACTTTTTGGGAGGGCTTCATGAGGATTTGGGAAGGTTTTTCTGAATGGGTGTCTCTTGGGAAAACCTCACAACCCTTGGAAGAAGTAAGGCCTTGTGAAAAGTTCTCTTATAAGAAGGCTCTCCAACCCCACCTCCTCTTTGTTTTTCCTTGTTTTTATGCTTGTAACATGAATTTTCATCAGTAAATATCATGTGTTCTTCTCTTTTAATCTTTTCATTTTTCTTCTTCGGCTTGAATATAATTGTGGAGATGAGATTGGATATTCCTCTTTCAATCCAGGGATTATGAAAAATGTCTCCACGATGACAACACCACCCTTGGAAGAGTAGTTTTCTTAGTAATCAATCTACCTCTTACATTATTAATTCATTTATTTTGAATCAATGAGATAATGTAATTAGCATATTATGACCTATTAGTTGATGTTTCAATTTAAATTAAACTAATAAATCAATTGAACAATAAATACAAATCACCCATGGTCGAGCTTTTGTGTTAATCATGAGAGCACAAACTTAAACTGTTATACAAGACCACACGAGATAAGTTTGTAGAGTTCAAATATAATCCCTAAAATCAAATAATCCTCATTTCTAGAGTGGATATATTCTATAATTAACCACTGAACAAAATATAATCTTAGAACATTAATCAAATCCGGGTTTTACGACTGCGTATTTCGAAGCTAGCCTAGGGTATAAGTAATTTCATATTTGTGTTTAAGTAAACTCCCATAGGGTTTGAGTGTTAAGAAATTAAGGGATATTAATTTTATTTTTAATGATTAATAAGTTAATTAAGAGTTAGATTTTGATCGATTACACTTTCTAAAAATAGTTTTCTAAAAAAGCATCTTCTCGTTGTTCTTTGTTAATCAATTTTTTATTTCAAAAATTAAAAAAATGTAATATTTATTCAAGAAACATTCTTCTATATTTATAAACAATAAAGACACCCATACTTTTATTTAGTATTATTATTTCCTTTTATTTTATTTTCAAAATACCTTTTATATGTTGTTAAATTTTCTTCCTCCTTTAAAAGATGACCTTGGTCAACCACTCTGCATCACCTAAGTAACCCGAAATAGAACATCATTTGAAAGTTCCCACAACATCGCCTTTCAGAAGATTTCAAACTAAAATTATGGTTGACAAATTTTTGGCCTCGTTTTCAAGGGTTATACATTGGGAATCAACATCCTTAACTGAAAGAGTTCCAGGTGTTGTTCTCTACAATGATTCCTCAAGGGGGTTTTGAGGAATAAATATAACATAGAAAATTCCCCTTCTCTCTTGAAGGATCCTCTAATTAATGGCTCTACTACCTCCCGCATGGTTCCGTAAACCAACTGATTGACATGAAGTTTGCCATTTTAGAGAAATTATTTCCTATTTATATAACCAATTATATGAAAATGAAATAAGTTGTATCTATGAATTCCCTAGTTCATCACTCCTCGAGTACTGGGAGAGGTTTAATAAATGGTGGCATCCAACCCACAAAACCAAATCCTCAACCAATTCTTCATACAATACTTTTACGAGATCTTATATTTTATATATAGAACCCTCAATCATGTCACAATTGGCAGTTCTATTACTGAAAAAACCCCTACAACCACATGATATCTCATAATAATTATGGCTAAAAACATGGAAAAATTCAATACTACAGAACATGATCAAGTAAAACAAGTCCCATATAATAAATTCATAAATCCTAAAAAGATTTTTGAGTGGATGAGTTAACATATTGTTCTCGTGTGGCAACTAGAGGTAGATACCATATCCCTAACCTAATATTCTCCCCGAATATTTGATCCCTATACATATAAAAAATTGTTGAATTTGTAAATTACTAACTCATCTAAAAGTAACATATTCACAACTTCTATCTGATTCAATAGATTCATCATGACCAATGGAGCTCAATGACAAATATTCTTAGTAGAGAACCAACCCTAAACTATTATATTACTTCATTAGAAACTCTAACAAACCCCACTTCAATCCTTTGTCATCTACATATAACTTTTGATTGAGGTATGGTAATATTTTTACTCATCACCCTTAATTTCCTACCCAAAATACAAACCAATTACAATATGGTCAAGGTGATGATGTACTCCAACAAGCTTGTCCTTCTGTTCCGCAACATCAATGGAGGAATTATCCTAAAACTTCTCCTGGGATCCACTGTCCTAGTAATATTTCCCAATTCCCAACCAAATACAACAGATTTCACAAGAACTAAAATCAAGGAAATCCCAATTCATGAAATGAATCTTCTTATAAGAAACCATGGGATAGATCTATAGAAGATATTTCCTCATTCACCCATTATAGCCTTAAAATTTTCAAATATGAATTTTATCAAATTTCATCACACCTTAGCTAGAAAAAACCATCCATTTCTTCCCAACTCCAAGATCAACTATTTACCAACGCCAAGGGTATTGTAAGTGCACTTTCAATTGAACCAAGAAAAAAATTTTATGCCTCGGGATGGATAATCAAATGAACCTTTTAATATTGATCTTTTAAATGAAAATAAAAAAAATATAGAATAAGAACGTGAAGGAACTCAGTCACATTATTCAATTCCTCTATGGATCCTAAATAATTTTCCTCAATCCATATATATGCCTAATTATCCCGTTGATCTCGATTAAAAAATTCTTGAAATGTTTATACATGTTGAGGAAAAAATTACACAATTATATTACTTCAATTAAATCACTATGTATTAAAAGATTCTTATGTAATTATTTACCCATGTGAGATAATATAGGATCATTGAAATTTTTTACCCCAAAAGTCCATACCGATTATGTGCAATGATCCATGTAACTTTATGATTCCATGCCAAATAGGGAGTTACACCTTTATTGATGAACTCATAGACCTAGGAGCCTATATAAATTTCATTCCAAAATCCATATTATATAACTTTAGTCTAGGTAACATGCATCTAACAAGTTTATTCATCTAGTAAGCTAATCAAAACCCAACCATAACTGAGAGAATAATTAAGGTTTTCCATGTCCGAGATAAGTATGTTATCTTCCCACCAAATTTTTTTTGTCCATTACATGGAAGGTCTGATAAATTATTCTTCATATCCCCTTATTCTAGGAAGAAAAATTCTCATGATTGATTAAACAATGACTGATGTCCATAAAGGAATCTTATGAATAGAATTTTGGGACCAAGTGATCATATTAAGAAAGTTTCATTCCATGTGATACCCTTGCAAGTATCACCAGATATTATCGATCCATTCTTCGGAGGACAATTCTTAGAGTGGACTTACCCCCCACTAAATCATGTTCATCATGTTTTAATGACATCTAAATTGGTGAAATTTGAATCATGGTTAACCCAGTCATAAATGGGGATGTTCATATCGAACATTCCTTCATAAAATCCTTCAATATATAGGACCATGAATACTCTATTTAATCATATATCAACACCAATATCATTTATTCCACCTTGTATAGTATTGTGGAAAATGAGTAACAACCAACATAAATAACTTACTTTAATCCAAATTTTTCAATACCACATTTAAATGATGGAACCTATTTGAAACCTATTCTAGTAAAAAAAAATATGTATTACTTTTTAATAACCACTCTTATCCTGTCCTAATATCAATTTCACATACTTATACTGAGGAGCCCAATCTTGTTCATGTTTTATAGGGAAAAAATGATTAATTTTGGACCCTATAAAACATACCTCGAATCAACCATGCCCTTTTCATGCATTACATCCATCTAGAATAATCAACCAAACAAATCATACAACCACAATGAAGACTTAATCCACTCTTTCATGATTTAGTTAGGGAAAATATTACCAATATTATTCATGCTAGTATTATCTTCTAAATTTCAGAGAGTGGTTGGGTCGGTCATATTCATCTGTTACCTATAAGGTTTTGTATGATTTTTTTCAATAATTAACTTGGAGATGTTGTCACAACATGAGTGAAATAACGACATGTGTTCATTGATTATTTGAAATGGAAGGATAAAACATTAAAATATCACTACCCTCATCCTTTCCTTGATCATATGAAATAACAATTAGCTGGAAAGTCACATTATTTATTTCATGATGGATACACCAGATACGTTTAAATCCTAATAGCACCACATGACCAACAAAATACTAAATTCACTAGACCCTTTGAAATATATTAATATATGATAATTAAATTTTCCCTTTTCAATGTTAACACAACATTCTAGGGGTTTGTGATGAGTATATTTTCTAAATTAATTATGCATTCCATGAAGGTCACCATGGATGACTTTACCTTTTATGGTGACTCGTATGAATAATACATTCATTCAATCTCTCTGGTCCTACAAAAGTGTTTCAAATGTCACCTTCTGTTGAATTTTTTAAAATTTCACTTCATGGATACTAATGGTATTTTCAATAGAAGAAGATATCACATGAGTTCATTCAATTCGTTCCTACAGAAATTGAGGTGATCCAATAACTACTTATTCACACATCAGTTCAACAACTCTATTAAATCCTTGGTTATATTTATTAATATCTATGATACATCTATAAAATCAGTATGATTTCCCTACCACTTACTCTGATACTCTAAGAATATGTTACATTCCATTTGGATAAGGCTTTCAAGAAATAATTCATTGAACTCAAATTGGTTCACACATATTCTCTAAAAAATTCAATCTTTAGATTGGTAATAACCATTTGAATTTATGTTTGAGTCTTCTAATAGGTTCTTTGCGGCTATTGTTGGTCAAATAAGATAAAAAATCCCTCACGTCATATATTATTCCAAAAAACAATGAATAAAACTCAATCTGACTGCAATTTGACTAAAAAAACATTTCACTGTGGGGTTTTCCTTGGAAATATTACATCCATATAACATAGGTTCCAAAATAATCCTTTTTATAGACCATTCAACATTAAATATATTAATTTTGAAATTCTACTTCAAATTGATGAATATAATATGGGTCTGGATCCTTAAGAGTTTTACATTTTGTGTAAAGATAAATCTGATTAGAATTCATAATTCCTCTCATTATGACATAATTGATTCAATTTTTTTAACTAATAACCTATCACCTCTCACTAAATCTTTACCAACATATGCCATAATTATAAATTACATGGTTTCCGGTGTTTTTCATGATAATATTTCAAAATAAATAATGTGTAGCAGAAAAGAGAAAAAATTCTAATTTTAAGGTGTTAATAATCATTGTAAATTGGGACCAACATAGTAATTAAAGGATGTGTTTATGAAGATGAACATTCCTCCATTATATAATTCATTCAATCAATTCTTGGTGGTTTCCACTTTGGAAAATAAATGACATCCCAAAAGTTGAATAACTCTGGTCTCTTATAGACATCACTCTTAAAGGACTCAAATTAATTTTTTCTTTCATGTATTACCTTCCAAAAATTTTCTCAAAATTTTAAAGTAAGATGAAATTCCCCAAAAGATTTTACTATAAAATGAGATCATTAATGTTTTTGGAATCGATTTTGTGGGACCATATACACCTTTTAATTGAATCTCCTATATTCTTCTTGTTGGTGAATATATTACTAGGTGGGTCGAGGACAAACCCACCAAGTATGAGTATTCTCAATATATCAGTGACTTCCTCAAAACCCACATCATTCATCGATTTGGAACACTATGTTCATTGATAAGTTACATAGGAATCCATTTCTGTAATTGGACCACAGAATATATTTTAAAAAATACATACTTTGTATATAAAACATCAACTAAATGTCACCCCAACCAAATTGATAGGTTAAATTATCTAATAGGGAAGTAAACAATAGTTATTGAGAAAAATTTTAAGCCCACAAGAAGTGAATGAAATAAAAGTTTTAATGATGTTATTTGGGATTATTGATCTTCCAATAAAATATCCACTGGGATATATTATTTTAGTATAGTTTTTTGTAAAGTATTCCTTTCCATATTTGAAATAAAACATAATTCATTCTGGGCTATAAATACTTGTAAATTTGATAATGAAAATTCAGGAGAATATAGATTGTTGCGGATTAATGAACTGGATAATCATTATTAATATTTTTTTAGATTTCCATTCTATATAACGAAAAGTATGTGGAACTCCATTAAAAACACATCCTAGGAAAGGTATTCAATGATGTATAAAAGGATATGCTATTCAACACATGATTTTATCATTACAAAGGAAATATTAATTCTCATTGGGAATGTCATTTTATTATTACTAATATTTTCACAATTGTAGTAGTGAATGTTCAAGACCCATATTCAAAAAATAAATTCCTGGTAAATGGAAATTAGTTAAATCGCCCCCATGAGAAGACAAACTTCCCAAGAAACACATCGATTTCTACCAGAACCCCTACTTTTATAGTATACCCACTGATGGATGGAGTAACAACCCACCAAATCCAAACTAGGGGAATCTATTTCGCTTCAACTCTCTCTCTCCCTCTCAATCTCTCTCAATCACCTTCCCTTGGTCTCTTTCTTATACTCCCTCTCTCAGTCACTTTCATACCAATTCCGTCATCAAACTATTTTTCTTGTCCCTCAATTTTTATATATTTTTGTGATAAAAAATACTAAGAAATTTAAAAAAAATCATAATAATAATGTGGGTCCTAAATACTCACCCTTAAATTATGAAATTTTTTCTAACCATTTTGGGGAGTCAATATTAAACTTTTAACCTCAGAAAATTTTTAATTTCATTATAAAATTGGATAATGAGTTTCTTGTGAAGATTAATAAAATATGAATTATAATTTTTTTATTTGGAAAATGATTTTCCACAACCATGAGGAATAACGTTAGAATTCATCACATGTACCCCTAAAACAACCTTTTTTTATTGTGTGTCTTTCATCCCCAATTGTGATTCCAAAGTTTGAGTACATCTGTGATGAATTTTCTACTTTAGCATAAAGTAATATGATAGCGGAATTTTCTAAACAATATGAGAATAAAAATATAAAAATAGCCTCCCATTGAACTAACATTGACCCTACTTTTTAAATCCCCATATATCCAATGAAAACCCTTTATTTATAACCACATTACAATACAAAAACATTGTACCCCAGATCAACTACATGGATTTTCTATTAATAGTTTATTAAAATTTAATTTTGGTATAATTGAATTCATTTTGGATACAAATTCCTTGATTTTCAATGTTTGATGATATTATTAAGGGAAATAATCCATTTAATAAGAGGAAATGTTTTTATTTGGTGTGTTTTGGGAATGGATTACTTTTTATGTCATTTTTTTAATTGTTTTTGAAAATTATTGAAAATATATATATGAAAAATGACCAAAAAATGAAAAAAAATGTGTTCTGTCTTGGGGATGTAAAAAATAACACTTCCTTAACCTTTGATATTTTTTTAAATATTACAATAAGTGTTGTGTATAGATCAAAAATGGGTTGGGAAAATATTTTGAGAGTTGTTTCAAGTTCAACATTAGAAAATAAACTATAAAAGAACACTTGAAAAATATGTTATTGTGTCACTTGGATAATTTCATTGTTTTCTACATATTTTTTCATTACACACCATCCAATTTTCCCCCAATCATTTCTTCAATCAAACATTCATTCCCTTTTAAATATTTGTTTCAATTTTCGTCCGTGTATAATTTCACAAAAATGGTGCATTTATTTTTCAATGTTGGTGTTTTACCCCTCTTTTCTTATCTCTTGGAAATTATATTACTACCATCCCATATAAAATAATAAACTCTAAAAGGGCCTATTTATTATTGATAACTTTATAATATCAAATATAAGATGATATCTTTTATAAACACTATGACTTCCAATTTTGGTTGGTGATTAAGCGAACCTCTATAAATAAATATTTATCATCTTGAGAGGAGTGAGTTCTGAGTGACCACATTTATTGAAATTTGAATATTCAACATGAAAAATTAATTTTTTTCAACACATTATTGGTTTAAAAATTGTGGAGTAATTATTTATGGATGATTATAGTACTATAGACCACCTTATTGGTGAAAACAAAATTTTAATATTTGTTGAAAAAAAAATTTGTTATGTTTTTTATTTATTTCACACGAGGAAATAAATGAGACTATGTATGGGGGAATTGATGTTATTAAATTATTAAAAAAATATTATATACTCCCTTTATTATTTTTAAGTAAAATTTCATGAGTTGTGTGAAATATGAATGCTTTAATAATAAAATAATTTTTGAGCATTACTCGACTTAATCTAGATTCAATTTAGTTTACTATTTTAATTATAAATCACAAAACATATATCCATATTATCTTATTACTATTTTTAGTGTTCCTAATTAAATTTCTAAAAAAATCATTCAAATTGAGCATGGGTTAATTCATCCATCAAATGGGTTATTTTCAACACAGGATGGCCCACCAAATACATGAATAAAACTAGACCAACCACGAACATAGAATTTCTAGACTCAATATAGAAGCCCAATATTGATGAAATTAAATAAAATGGTTGAAAATAAACAAACTCATCATGGATTAAAATTTTAAGGAAAAAATCTATATAAGGGTCCTAATTGATTCTTTTAAGTCCATCCCAAAATTCAATCCTAAAATAAAAGATAACACAACTTTCTTGAATTCTATCCCAATCAAATCGTCCAAATGAAAGGATATTTTGTGTTGTAAAATAAATGATGTAAACCCATAAATTCTTTTAATAAATGGTTCATATTTTATGGAATAATCCTCACTAAAAACCCTATCACATTTTGAAATTTTAAAATGTTTGGATAATAATGTACAAAAGAAAATTGTTTTAGAAAACAACCATTACATTGAAAAGAAATGTACAGTGGATTCAAATATTGGAGGGTGGTGTTTAAAAATAAAAATCTTAAACATTATAGATGAATATTTCTCCATATTAAGATATATAAATTATCAAACTTATGAGATAAGTGGAGGGGATATTTTGGAAGGCAAACATTCCACCACATTGGGCTATAAATACATCACCCTCTACTCCTAAAATGTTGATGGAATTTTAGCTCTTAATAAGGATATTTGGAATGAATATATACTTTTCAAGGACTTAGTATGACATTTGATGATCTTGATTCATCAAGAGATGCACCTTACCCACTTTTCCTTTCATGTTTGATTATGCTTGATTTCTATTGTAATCGTGTAAGTTTGTTTTCATATCAATTAAATATTTATTCATGTTTCTTCATAATAACCTCTAAAAATCATACACCCTATGTTTTTAATATTAATTTTCCTTAAATTGATTAAATAATTCTTCATTTAATTCCCTTATTTCACTTTCTCATTCAATCAAAAGTCTGTTATTAACTCTCTTCACTATTTCGTCTGTCTGTTCGGCGCACTACAGTTTTACTATACTATTATTTTACTTATGCTTATAAATAATCCCAATAATCATAATTCTCCTGATCAATGACCAAATAAATGTCTTAGTAAATCATCTATAATGGATAGACATAATTTTTGGATGTTAGGTGATTGATAACATTTTCTTGATTAATATTCTTTAGGTTAACATCAGATGTGTTAAACATAAAATTTAATGTAGTATTGACATGTTATGATTATGATATGGATTCCTTAGAATATTGGAACCATAAATAGTCTTCCATAAACAATAATTTATTTATTTTATAACCATAGTTAGGTTATGTCTTGAAATAATGCCTCAACACATTGGAATTATGATAAAAATCATCTTGTGAAGTGGGTGTTAATTTTATGAAATGTATATCAAAGCAAAAGAATCTAACAAGATAAAATCCATACTAATTAACTATAAGAAATAATTATTAAATCTTTACACCAAATACATAAATTAATAATTTCATACAAAGAAGAAAAACAACCCCCCCCCCCTCTCAAAAGAAAAAACAAAACAACTGTTATAAAAAAATTACCATCAACAAGGATTCGAACCGAGTTATGCTATACACATTAGTAGAGTTGAACACCATTGTGAATTCTATAGACAAAAATTAGATATTCTTAAATCACACAGCATGTTAATCACCCAATGTGAAATAACATAAACTATAACAAGAACACTATTAAAATAGAAATTCAATCACTAGGAACATGGAATGTCACCCATAAATGGGTTAGATAATCCCATTCACAAGCTCATTACCATTTACCAAAACATTATAATCTTTTTTATACATTCCCAAAACAGCAATGAATAGTAAAATAATACTTTCTGTAATGATACAACATTGTAATGTTCCCTAATCTAGAACTCTCTGATGTTGCCTAAAAGGGTTGGTTATGAGACCTCAAGAATTCCTTACCATATGTTGGAGGCTCTTGACTAGAAGAAGGGATGTGAAACATCTGGTGTGGAGAATATAACCACTGGTATGAAGTGTCATAGAATTGAAAATAAACAAATTAAACAAAATAAATCAAATTGTAGACATATCATAAAATAACTATAATATAAAACTGAATAATCTATTATATCAGAAAGGAATAATATAATGATGTTCTACAATATAAATATGTTTTATACTAGAAATGTTTAAGTAAATAACTAGGAATATAAAATAAAGACTCAAAATTCCAGTGTAAAAATCCCCACGTCAGTCCTACCTCCAATGTACATCCCATCTAGAAAGAAAAAAATCATATTCAAGGTCATTTCCCATTATCCAAACCTACATCCATGTGATCTTATCGAGTACTAAATGGATGCCCGAATAGGGTGTGAGTATAAGTCAGTAGGTGAATACCCTAATGTCTAAACAAACTAATCATAAAATAAGTGTATAGAGTAAAGTGATAAACAATGGAATTAATTAATTCCAAAAAAATACAACAATAACTTACTTCATCGCTATGCTAGAATATGATAGAGAATGTTTTTCAACCATTCCAACCCGAACCATATATCCACGTTAAATTTACCTGCATCAGTCACATGCCAGAATATCTCTGAGTGTTTCTTATGACAACTCCATCCACAACCATATAACCATGGTGTAGGCACAACAATCTATGTCAATTCCCTATATGAATTACAACATCTATGCCAATGAACTTTAATTATTATAGCATGTGACTGGGTAGATCTCAATCACTATAATAATTACATCATGGGATTTGGCTACACATTCTTAATATCATGATTACATTATATATGTCTTCATTTTTCTCTTCCAATCCTATTATATAATAATTTTATCATGGAACATAGGTCATTTCATATATCATGGATATCAAAAAATCACATCATAAATTTCAATGGTAAAGTATTATAATTATTATTTATCAATCAGATAAATCATAAAATTAAAATTAAAATGGATTAATAATTATATCAATAAAAAATAAGTCATCTCGTAGGGATTATATATTAGTCAATCACATAATGCATAATTTCATGATAAACACATATTAAACCATGATATAATTAGATTATATTCATGTTCTGCTCACTCTTCAGGTACCCATAATCTTGGGTCGAATCTAATTGGAAACATAAAACTAAAAGGAATGATCTTATTTATTTCATAATTAATTTGGTTTCTTGTTATGTTCGTAGAATACCAATATTGAATAAACATTGAAATTATCAAACCATAGGTTTAAGATTTAGAACCATGCCTTTATCTGATGATCAAAAAATGCTTCAAATAGAAAACTAACATGAGGATGAAGATACAGACGATCCCTAACAGAATAAATGATAAAAACAGGGATCAATTTTGTTATCATGACTTGTGGATAGATTTTATTAACACAAAATTCACTTGGAAGGTGCCCTGGGATTCAGAGGAGAAGGTTGTAGCTAATTAGAATGAAATATCAACTGGACAACATACATTAAAATAATAGGTATGAGAATTAGATATAGGTTAATGTAGTTACACATCATGTAACTCTATTTAATGCGATATTCTAAATAACCCTTCAACTCATATTATTTTATTAAAACCACCAAAAGAATTAAATTACATGTAATCCTTTTACAATACATTTTTGTGTCATGCATATGGGTATTCACCCAGTATTCCTTTTAAATAAAATGATACCCCCACCAAAGCTGCCCCTCCCATGTTAGGTTTATATACAAGGAATGTTTTACGAGGAAGAAATGTTAATGAAACCAACACAGAGAGTGACATACCTAAAATAGATAGTATCTTACAAATATTCCCTTATTTAATGAAAACCAAGATGAGGTGCATTCCATGAATTTAATTTTTTAATAAATTAAATGGAAACCAATCACCCAAAAATGTCCTATCTATGCTCATGATCATCCACATACATGAAATGAATTATGCATTTAACAAATAGTATTTATTCCCAATAATTCTTATTTAATTAAACATTTCTAAATTCATTTAATTATCTTATTTAATTAATCAATTATTTTGTCTAAATTCTCATCTAAATATTCTTGAGATTACCAAAATTCATTATTTTTAACAAATTAAATTATTTTTTAAAATTTAAAAGTATAAAATATTTACCATTGAAGTCACATGATGAGTACCTATTCATATTACCTTGTCTTTATGATATTCATATAAAGTTTACTCTTGTTTCATGTTGAATACACAACTTATCGTATAATTTCATGTACTGTAGTATTAAGTCAATACCCAAATATACCTTTTATTTATACAAGGTTTCATGTTTTAAGGTGGATTAATTAATTATTGTATTAATAATTATATAAAAATTGATTTTGAAAATATTAAATAGAAGTTACTTAAAAATTTAATATATATATATATATAAATCATCACATGTTGTGTACAAATCAGAAAAATGAAACACATAACACATGTTCATAAGGTTTAAGAATTAAAATATATTAATTATAAATTATATGTAGTCATGTAATGTATATAGTATGAACTATGTATCCAAATGTCTTGTATAGTTCTTTATCAATTATCAGAAACACATGCCTCCAGACTCATCATGTTTGAAAAATGATACCATTACTAGAGTATATGGTATTTTCCTATGCTACAAGCCATTTATTCTATGAGTTACATGGTTTCTAGTCACACTTTTTTTGTAATAAACTTATAACTAATCTTCAACTAATGGAATACATGTACTTTTTTAATGTTACACACCATGTAGTCCTACTAACCAAGAAACGGGATGTACCATTCAACAAGTGGTGTGAATTAGTTACACTAAAAGTGATATAAATTCATGAATCTCAAAGATAATTAATGACTCATCCTTGTTCATTAATAATGGATACATGTTCTGCACCTACATGATACATTCCATAAATTATTATGATATATTTCCAAATTAATTGGCACCCCTAATGAGTTCTTATAATAAATCTTATTAATAAATTTTCATTTTTTAATATATTAATGGAATCAATGGGGATGTAGAAGAGATATCATGATTTGGATTTAAAGAAAAATTAAACTATAATTACAAACTCATGATAAATTCATATATAATTCAATAATATTTAATAAATTATAAATTCTAATGTGAATCCTTTGATACCACTTGTTGGTTCCTATCATAGTGAATGAATGTTTTTTGGAATTCCCAACTTGTATATTTCCACTATCAATGATTATTCTAAAATATAAATGATATAGAACATTGGGACCAATGAAATTAATTCTATGATTAAGTTGAAAATGAATGTCAGAACTAATATAAAGGATCATCACAGGATAATTTACAATAAAAGTAAGTAGTTAAAGAATTACCTCATGATTAATTATTTCAATGTTAATGAATCTAAAAGAATATCTACATCACAAAATCATTATGTCATAGAAATAAAGTGTAGATTCAACTTTTGTGGTGATTGAAATGAGAAAAATGAATATTTGAGAAAAATTATTGGAATATTTGAGTGTTAGTCAATTATAGCCTAATGTTTTAATCAGTAGTATTTGATCACCATAATAATATATTCACAGAAGGACTCTCTACGTACTATCTATAACTGATATGGGTGGTGGGGGAGGTCTCCCTCCATTCCTATGTTTATTCATGTGGAGGAGCTATCTAGGGATTTAGAGGAATTTATAAAAATATTTGTATACAACAATACAGATGTTTAGATATAGGGTTGGAAATAATATAACTGGGGTTAAATATTTATAAGGAAGAAAAATATAATAATTAGACATATGCCCTTATTATTTCCTTAATCCCCACTTAAACACATATTTATAATAATAATAATATTATTATTATTATTTTTTAGCATTCATAAAATGGTTTGAATCCATTAAATATATTTTCATGAATATTTTTTATCAAATTTATTCAAATAATATTTAATATATTTTATTTTTCACTAGACTATCCAACTGGGTGTACCGTTCATTGAAAATATTTATCCAGCCATGAATAATATCTATTTCTTTAATATAAATGAAACAATAAATTATTCATCTATAAATAAATAAATATTATAGTTACTATATTGAATGTAATTTTCAATTAAAATTCTGGTTATAGATATTCTATTAAATAATTGGTGTCTAAATATATGTGATTAAAAAGATGAATAATTATTAAATGATGTAAAAGAAAAAGATATATTAAATATATTAAATATTAAATAGTATGTTATATTTTAATGATTTTATAGATACACATAGTTTGTGACCCTCTAGACAACTTTCACAGTGGATATATGCAGAGGCGCAAATAGTCAATTGATAGAATTTGGAAACATTATAATATATAAAAAGGGAACAAAGTTAATTTCATAATGATATAAAACATCATAAGAGTGTTTACTATAAAATACAATCCACTTATTATGATATATCATATCGCGAATATTTAGTATTGGTGTGATAGACTTATGTACTCATTGTCTTTTTTGTGATATTCCTAAAATGAAATTTAATTTTATCCCCATAACCATGTATTTAATTACTTTGTTCAATTAATATCATAGGGACTATTATATCATCATTTATTTAAGAACACATTGGACGGAAGATTTATCATGTTATTCATTAATTCAATATTATTCATGTCTTACCCAAGTAATTCTAGATTAATACAAACATATGTCATTATTGTTTGGAAAAATAATTCAAATTATATGAGAATAATATTCATTAGTAAAAATAATAATTTATATGGACTATTATACACTTCCATATATAGGAATATCCATCGGTGCATCTAAATTTGGATTATCTACTAGTAGTTAGTGTTTACATTATCTCTAGCACTAGAAACTTACACATGTGTACATTATGATAATGTGTCTCAAAATTATATTAGTTTCAATCAATGATATGACATATCATTTATGTCTCTTAAAATGATATGTTGTAGCTATATAATATATGTATGTATATTAAGAATAATTTCAATACACAACTAGGATATCATAATAGTGAAGTGTTTCTATGAATTTTTTGTACTAAAGTTACTCTTAGGACATTATCACGTTTTATTTTTTGAAAAATAATATTCTTGAAGTGATAATATGTTTATTAATATTGAAAAAGTGATTTCAATTAATCCTTAAGTACATAGATTTTGGTTCCACGGAACCAACTCAAATAAACTATAGGAATAACCTACCCAATTTATTCTTGAAAAAACTACCTAATATAAGGATAGATCCAAACCCATTTATTCTAAAAATAATAGCTATTTATGCAGAGACACTAGAAATTTTCCATAATCACCCAATCTCATCCTGATGCTCCCATATCATCATCCATCCAACCCAGTTCTTATATTACACCACATCATGCCCAATGCACACTTTTTTATGACATCATACCTAATTCAAAGTCAAACATGTTTCATACTTGATGTATAATTTATCAAGCATCATACTTGATGCGTAATTTTACCTCACATCATACCTAATGCCCACATTACCTTGCCTCATACCGAATTCCCACTTTTATCCTGATGAAAATACATCAAATATTTATATTTTATCATATTCAATGCCCGCCCATTAACCAACCTCTCATTAAAACATTATTCATATACATAACTCGTGAACTACTATCCACCATTAATAAAAAGGCTTCACCCTCACAACATAACTCTAACTACCATATTCACTTAATATGTTAGGTCAAACATATACAACATTCCCAGAGCCCAACTTTTCGATGATTGTCCCCCGTTTGGAGAAGTAATATCTACTATCCACATCCCCAAATGTTGGGTATATCACCCACTACCATGTATTGTATGAGAATTTGAATCCTTAATACCATCTCATGGTCCTAATCTTAATGTCACTTTATATCATTGAGTTTTACTTGGTCTATAACTCCATGATGACTGTAAGATCATCCAATGAACATCTGAAATTCAAAATTTGTATACATTACCTTTATTCCATCATTAATTGATCATACTAATCCCAACAATTACCCATCATCTCATAATGGAAACACAACATTGATTATCCACTATAAATTTGTATCATCTCATATGTATATAAGCTACATGACATAATTTTCATGTGTCCCTTATATTTTCTACCCATATATTCGCTACCAATCTTACATGACCCAATTTACCTATTCTATATAGTTTCAATAACCTAGTTCCACTGTTCTCTTAGTGCCTAATTAATTTCATCTATGAATGATGTCACCTTAAATAGGTTTACATTCACCTTGATTGAAAAATGTAAACCATCCTCGAACCATAACACAATAAAAATATCATCTCCATCCATGATCAATAAAGATCGCTTAAGAAAAATGATTCTCCCATGATAATACATGAATGATGTCTCTCCCTACACTGAAGAACATAATTGATATATATTCCATAACATGGTGCGTGAATTAACATATATATAATACCATATTCATATCATATTCTCTAGATCCATGGTCTTTTCCTAGAATTTATCACACTAAGATCACTCTTAGATGCTCATCCATCCACTAAAAAACTCATCAAGAATCTCTGGTAAACAATCCCACATTAAAACTACCACCCCAAACACCTTATAAATATATATGTAATAGTACAGATACCATACATATGGAACACAATAATAGATAGTGCAACCGACTAGCCTTTTCCCTTGCCTAATTCACCTAATTCTTTATCATATTTTTATGACCCATACCTACCAATTTAAATATTTGGAACCACATTAATTATATATACATACAGTTAGATAATTATTAGACCAACAATTGTATACCCAGTCAGGTTTTTTATAATCCCACTGATAATACATAATGTAGAACACCGTATATGATTTTACTAGCATTATAAATAACTGAACTCCTTTTTCTTTTCTATAATAACTACCCATCCCACATTGGTGGAGTAAATTTCCACCAAGATACTATATAGGAATACATTTTTTGCACATTTTTGATAAATTAAATAACTAAATACATGGTATATTTTTTTCTCCCAACCAAAAATTACAAGAAAAAAACAAATTTTATATGAGTTAAGAAAGATTAACATTGTGTATAAATATAACTTATTTCCTTTCGAGGACAAGATACCAAAATAATAATAATATAAAAGGTAAATTAAAATTTGAATGATAACCCTTCAATATCAATGAAAAAAAACACAACCTCAGTTTCATTAGTAATTTCCCTTTTAGCTCACATAAGGTCTAACCAAACACAAGACCTGGAATCCAATCATAGATTTGAAATGTCCCTATAGTAGAGTTATACATATACAAAAATAGAATCCTAATTTAGATATATTTATCTTTAATACCATTCAATGATAACACTTGGAAAACACCCTAACTTGGTACTACCTGTAAATAACTAATATACAATGCCACATTGTAATGATCTCGCATCCTTATACTAATCAAGAGTTCTCTAACTAGGGTGAACCACATGACTTTAGGAGCTTCACCCTATAGATAATTGCTCCTAGTCTGCTACCATTGGAATATGTGGAGGCATTTGTAAGGACATATAGGTCACCTAATACAAGAAATGTTTATTAGTCCATGTTTGTGGAATAATTACATATATGAATTTTACAATATGATTATTCATTACCTATGAAATGAAAAATTCATTCGGTATGAATAGATTAAGTAAATGACATAAAATATCTTATTCATTACTTATGATATCCCCAAATTAATTTCATATTATAATAATTGTTTTAATATATGGTTTATCCTATTTCATATATATTACACACTATGATATGTTACAATTTACATCATATGTAAATAAGGATTTATGGAACACAATATTTATAATGGACTTCTCTGATGCTAGATTTCATGGGGTGAATGAAATCCATGTTTTTTCTAATTGATATATCCCCAGAAAATGTTATGGTCATTAATTTATATTTCAAAATCATTCCAAAGGTCAATATTATTTAAATAAATTCATTGGAAATAGGTTTTGAAAATTATCTAAGTATTTACCAATGTTAGCCATCTTTATAAGATTAGTTGACCACCCCATATTTTTTAACACATGTTTATCACTACATAATATGATTGATTTGAAATAGGTATAATGTATATGGGAATGAATATCATAATTAATTAGTGAGAGTGAAAGAGATATAACTAATTATACATTTTACTAGAATATTATATTGTTTTCATCTAAACACAAAGGATTATACTACTTATAGGATAATCTCACTATCCGTTAGTTTTTTTCAGAAACATTACATGGTTGATGATGGAATATCCATAGTGAACCACCACCGAAGTGAACCATCCATAACAGACATGCATATTTCATAATTATAAATGATTTAGAATTATATATCATAAATAATAACTCCCCGTAGAATAATATGTTTTCTGAATCTGGATATTAATTTCATAATATAATTATTATAGAAAAAATTATTCGTGAACATGAACAAATCTTTCCATAAAACTAATCATTCTTGAAATATTACACATAATACATATGCTCATTACCTGGGGAAGGTAATCAGAACAAATGGGTGATCTCGCATTTTCAACAAGGTGTAAGTAAGAAGAGGTATCAAATGATTCAAATTTGGAAATCATAATGATTATTTTGAAGTATTAAGAATTAAACGGCCATGTATGTATGGTAAAAAACATTAAATCATAATAAAATAATTAAGAGCATAGAAAAAATTATAAGAGCATTAAATAACATAATAGTGTTGAATAATAATACCATTACAATTCGCAGTAGATAAATTACCGAGGAATGTAGAGTAAACATAAGCATAAAAAATTATTACTTATGTCATGGTACCAACAAGACATTTATATCAATGTTGGCTTAGATAATCACCTATTTCTTATAACATCCAAAAACATGCACTTCTGAATTTTTTAATAAAAATATAATATTTATATTTCAATATCTGATACTGATAAATGTGAGCGAATTTTAGTCATGTAAACATAAAACATCAAAAGGAAACATTGGATCACATACATACTAATTTTTTTTTTAGATTTACGTTTTTGATAATTTTGGAAAACTTTATCAAATTTCAAATTTTTAGTGTATATTATATTTTCTCACAAAATATGTTCTTTATAAATACATTCATTTCTCAGTCAAGGTATCTTCCATAACTAAATCATTCCATTTATTAACTTTTCTACTCACAAAAAAACCCTTAGATTATTTTTTCACATATAGGATTAGGAATGTGAAAATTAAGGGACATAAAACGAAGGAGAAAAACTTGTTAACCTATTTTCAAAACAACATGTCATAAAATTATTTTTTCTTTAATGTACTAAGAATAAATCCCAAGAATAATCAATTTCCTACACTTGAAATAATAATTTATAACCAAATATTCTCATAAAAGAATTTATCATAAATCAGAATGGAAAATATTCCTAAACACAAGTTTTTCATAAAAAAATTTAGAACCAATGAAAATAGTTTCTTAAAATAATATGTTTTTACCCAAATGGGAAATATCAATATGTTAAATAAGTATATCGAATATACCATCTAAATAGAATGATATCCATGAAAACTCACTATAAAAAATAGAAAATTCATGCAAATATTTTATGATATCATCTTCTTTGATCCCATAAAAATCATTATAAGTGGAATAATCATATCGTTAAATTAATATATAATTCTCTCAAGAACAGAATCATTAAAAATAATTATAGGCATATAAAAAAACCCATTCATTACCCATTTATAAAATAAACAACAATACATCGTTTATAATGGAAGCACACATCATTAGTTTATTAAGGATGACCTATCATTAGTTTATAATGGAACAAACCATTCATGGTTTAAAATGAATCCAACATCATCATAAATAATATCAAAGGATGATATCAGGAACAAAACATTTTACACATTGAAATTTTTATGATAATACCCTTTAAAAACTCATTTAAACCCATATTAAAAATACATGTGAATATTGAAACACCCTATCATTTTAAATTTTTTTCTATACAAATATAAATACCCATAGGCATTGAAGGAGTTTTTTTCTCTGAATAAATCAAACAAACATAAAATAGAATACAAACATCAAATAATGGTTATGGTGGTTCTAAAATTTGATGATGTTGTATATGGTAGGATAAAACATTATTTTTCTCTAATTTAATGAAAATTAAAACTATAAAAACACAAGTAATTATAGAATAAATTATTTACATGATTGTTGACATGAATTAGATAGTTCTATTCATTATAAAAATATTACGTAATTCTTAAAAAATAAAAAAATAAATAGTGCAAATTTAAATATTTTTTATCATGATTAGAATGAATAGATCTTTATACCATAATGACCACTCAATTTTTTAATGATTCCTTTTTATGGTTGAAATATATTTTCATTGAAAATAATTTCTTTAATTATTTTAATAGTATTAGATTTTAAATAAGGGTTTTCAAAATATAAAGTAAATTTTACTCAATAAATGTTCCAAGTAACCATTTTATGTAATTTTCATTCTATGAAGACATTATTTTTGTAACTCAAAATTCAATGACCATTTTGATCCATAATGTTTTTATTAATTTTATATGGTATTTCCATTCATTTTCATGACAAAATCCATTGATGATACTTATACTCTGATGAGGATTTGTGGTATTAATAACACCTTTATTATTTATATAGATAGATTATGATATTGACACGAATCCCATTTATTTTATATGGGTGAATCAAATAATCTATAAAAAATGTTCATTATTATGTTGAAAAGTGAAATATAATATATATTTTTTTCATTATTTGTACTCGAGAATTATTGATGATCACGGGTGAGCCTGATAGAGCTTAAATGAAGGTTACATTTAGATAGCACTAGGTGATCCCATAATAGATTATACAATGGGTGTATATAGATAGCATTGGGGGATCTTGAAATATATTATATAATGGGTTCACCTAGATAACATTGTTATGAATTTATTAATGTAACATACCGTAATAGGAAAAGGAGGGGTTTATGAAAAGAGTTTCTCAAATGGATTTAGCTGGAATCTAGTAACTTATCCCATGGGTTTAAATGTGTTATTAATGTGTTAATATATTTTCCCTAGAGGGTTTTAATTTTATTTCAATGGGTTTTAATGATTTCACTGTGAAAAACAGTGTATTATTTCATGTGAAAGTGATTTATTTTAACTCTATAAATGTACTTAGTGAAAAATTTAATAATTTCATGAGATTTCATGTTTTTCTATAGACTAACGAAAAAATTCCCTTTATGTACCATACTGACATTTTTCTCCCCATACCACATTTTAAAAGTTTTTATATAGTGATTAAGGATGGATAAAGGAAAAGAAGAGGTATTATTGAAATTTTTTAGGATTTATCATGAAAGAAAATAATTTTTTATTTTAAAAGTTTTATATTATGGGAAAAATTGATAACATACAGAAATGTATACATTGTATATATATAGTCTTCTAATGTATGAGTTATGACACCATTTTCTAAAACTAATATGTAAATAGGTTCTCAATGTGAAAGAATGTGAATTAGTGACTAAAAAATAAAATTATTATAAATTTAAGACAATTTCATTATAGTTAGTATCAGATGTCAAATTATATAAATTTAGATGTTAGTATAATGATAATAGAATACCCTTGAAATATTTTATTTTATGGTTAATTTGAAATGATGTAGAATTTAAATTTTACAATTCTTCTTCATCTAAACTATTTTTTATTAGAATTATTTTCATACAGATAAAAGGGATCTTCTTGTGGGAAGACACCAATAGGAATATATCCTTCCCAATTATCGTCTTGAAATTTTTTTAATTGGAAGTGAGAAGTTTCTTGTAGTGATAGATCAGTTTTAAGAAGTAATAAATGCCCGTTGAAACCATTCAAAGGAGAATATAGATCTACCACAAATTATCATGTCAATGGTGGTTAAATTCAAGAGGCTACATTCCCCATAATTTAGTATTTCATATTATCATATTTTATCCAAAGTAATGATTTATTCTCTGGAAAAGATATTTGAAAACATGAGATTTTTTAAATTTCAAAATTAAACTCATTCTATTTATCATTTTGAAGTTAAAACGGATCTATGGTGGTATTAGGTTAAAAATAAATGAATAAAATATGATCTTTAAATAATGTAATTGAAAACAATTAACTATATTTTCGTTCGAAATAATTACCTAAGGTTGATTGACTCTGAAAAAAAAACAATTCATATGTTTAAGTGAAAAGAATGAAGAATATTTAGCTATATATGAAGAAAAATTAACCTTATTGGATAGGTATATTCTTGTATTTTATTAATGAAATTGATAGTAAAATTAATTATTTTAATTAGGGTTAAAACATAATTTATGAAGGGATTTTGTAGCATGATTATTTAAAATTTATGATAAAGTGGCTCATTATACAGAGAATGTTGAGAAATAGTTTGATGAAATTTATGTCCCTCAAGATAAAAATAATAATAAATTGTCATGTTGGATGGAAATAAGGAAGAATATATCTATGAAATATCTAGGTAATCCACAAAAATGTTTCATGTGTAGTAAAAAATATTTGAAGGATATTTTGGTGGAATCTTGAATGTGTCTCTCATGTGGTATGTTTGGTCATAAGATTCCTGATGGTAAAGAAAAGGGTCTTTGAAAAACCAATGAATGGGGTAATTGATAGCAATATAATAGTTAGGAATTTTAGTTTAAATTATATGGTTAATTACAAAATCATGTGTCTATAGTATGTTTTATAGGATGGAAATCATCATGATTATAAACAGAAATGAGTATAAACATTTTTCAATGCTACAATTGATGTTAAATCATAGAATTAAGTAGTGAAATATATGATACATGTTAATTAGGATTATGTTAATTTCGTGTTTGATTTTTTATTTTTTCAATAATTAATATTGATGAATGGTTAAATAAAAATGGGGATATCAATATATGAATAAATGATAGAAATTTTGGTGGAAAATTAGAGTGGAAATATTAAATCTAAGGAGATTTATAAGAATATTCATGTTGTTTTCAAAGGGATGGTATTTCTTATAGAAAATGTTTTTTTTCAATAGTAGTGTTTGATATAATTATTTTTATGGATTTGATTTCAGTTTATCACACTAGGATATACTGTATTGATACGAATGTGATGATATGTTATTCCACACCTTTGATAACTTACCAATATATTGAGAAATTCATTTTATTTTGAACTGTAGGATACCTAAATCATATTGATGAAAATAAAGAAACTTTTAGAATTAGTAATGTCCAACTAGTGAACCAATACATGGTTGAATTTACTAATGATTCAATATTTTTTATTTATGTCCAGGAGGTTGAGTTTACTATTGAATTATTGATTGATGATAAACCTACTTCGAGACCCCCTAATAGAATGAATCACGTGAAACTTTTTGAATATAAAAAAAATTGTAGAAGTTATTAGGTAATGTGTTCACCTGAAATAGAACATCATTATGGGGTACTACTATTTAGGCCATAAAATAGAAATATACATCAATGAGACTTATCATTTACTATAGATCTTTTGATTTAATCACCATTAAGAACATGTATCTTTTTCCTCATATTGGTGTTCTATTTTATCTGGTCCAGGGAGATCAGTGTTTTCTAAAGGATGATCATAGGTTGGGGATCCATCTTATTAAATTTAATGTATTATATATTACAAATACATCATTTCATACTAGAAATTATCATTATGAGTTTATAGTTATTCCCTTTGGGTTGTCAAATGCACATATTGTATTTATGGGGCTTATGAATAGGGTTTTTCTGGAATTATTAGATAATTTTGTGGTTATATTTGTTGATTAAATTTTGGTATATTCTGAACCTTTAAACGAACATTAATGCCATCTATGTATTATCTTTCAATTTTTGAAAGAAAATAAACTATATAGAAAATTAATTAAGAGATAATTTTGGTGGAAAAAATTTCATTCCTTCGACATGTTTTTTTAAATATGACATAAATATTTAACATGCTAATAATTTTTTTTAATAATGTACAAGACCCAAAAGTATCCTTGTGATTAATATTATTATGGGTTTAGTTAGTTATTACAGATGGTATGTATATTGTTTTCATTATTTTCTTCCTCATTGACTATTTTGACTTGAAAAGGAGTTAAACTAATCCAAAAAAACTAATGTTATGATTATTTTTTGAAATTAAAAATAATTTTTTTAATGATCCAGTTTTTTTAAAAATTTTATAAATAGTGAAAATTTTCATCTACATTGATTCTTTATTAATGTGTCTTTATTGTGTACTAATAATGAATGATCATGAAATTACTTGTAGTTCACATTATTTGAAACATCCTAAGGTATGTTTCCCTACACAAGATTTGGAGTTATATATACTGGGTTTTATTTAAAATATTATGTCATAATTTATGTAGAATAATGGGTGAAATTTATATAGATCACAAAGTTTCAAATTATATATTTACATAGAAGTTTTTTAATATGAAACATAGAAGATGGTTGGAAAAAATCAATTATTTTTATTTAATGATTCATCAATATCCGGTAAAAAGATACAATGTGTTTGAATATTTGTCTCACACAAATATTGATACATTAACCATGAATTATTGGGAACCTGACCCTTTAGTTATGCATTATAGGAAAAGGTATATTCCATTATGAAGGGTAAATTTCATGTGTTCAATGTTGATGAAAACGTTGTAATCTTATTTTTTAAAACATTATGTGTGTCATGTGATTACTATTCGATGATAGATCACTTTATTTAAGCTTAAAAAAGCTTATTTTATATTAATTTTGGGACCCCTAATATATACCGAGAACGTCAGTTGTATTATTGGTGGCATGGTATCAAAAGAAATATTTTAGACTTTTCCAAGAGTTATTTGACTAGTCAGTATGTTAAATCATAATGAAAATTACTGAAGGCAATGATTAAACCTTTTATAGGTCAAAAAATGTAAATGGGAAAATATATCTATGGATCTCATGGTGGGTTTACAAAAGACATCTCGAGGTAACAATTTTATTTGAGTCATTTTTGATCAATTAAATAATTATACACAATTTATTCCCTATCAAGATAATATGTCATCATATCATATTTATCAATTTTAACTAAAACAGATAGTATGGTAACATGGTGTGCCTCCCTCTATTTTATTATATAGTTATCCAAGGTTTATATATAATTTTTGGAAATGGATTCATCATTCATTGGGTAATAAATTTATTTTTAGTTATTTTTTTTATCTCCAACCTGATGGTCAGTATAAGCAGAAGATTTTGACCATTGGATATATAACTCATTATTATTCAATAGAATATATTGAAGTCGTGATAAATATATTTCATTGGTTTAATTTTCTTATAATATAATTTTTCATTCTAGAATAATGATGGAACATTATGAAGCAATATATAGAAATTGGTATTGAATGAAATTTTTTTGGGATGAATTATAAATAAGTAAGATTATGGGACCATTGTTAGTTGAGGGCATGGCAGAGAAGGTGATGTTGAACAGTCATCTTATTATGAGGCCTCAGAGAAGAGAAAAATTTTATGTGGATAAATGAAATAAATATCTTTATTTTGACATAGGCCATTATGTTTTTTAATTTATCTCTATGGAAAAGTGTTAGGGAATTGGTAAAAAGTGATTCTATATTCAAGGTTAATTAGACTATATGAAATCATAGAGAAAGTATGATTAGTTTCATATCAAGAAACGTTTCCTTGAGTTTACCACAGTCAAATGAAATTTTTCATGTATCAATATTAGGAAATATATTCCAATATCATCTAATTTTTGGATCCTAGAAGCAGTTCCTATGGAAGATAACAGTTCTAAAAATGAAAAAACTATTTCAAATATTAATTATGGAGAGAATGTTTTATTTAATAAGATTATTCACCAGGATAAGATTTTATGGAAAAACCATATATGTAATGTTTTGATAAGGGAATATGAAGATGGTATGATGAAATTATATCCCCACTTGTTTAATAAGTTAATAAATTTGCAATTATAAAATTTTCAAAAGTATTGAAGAATGTAACGACCCAATTAATTATGAAATAAATTATTTAAATGATTATTAACATGAATTAGATATTGAAATTAATTATTTAAAATTTTGTATTTTTTAAAATAAAAAATAGTTTTAATTAATGTCTTCATTTTTTATATATTTTGCATGAGTGAAACTTTTCTCCATTATGACCACTCTATTTTTTAATGATTCATTTATATGTTTCAAAGGATATTTTTGAGGAAAATTTCATCATAATTAATTTAAAATGATTTATATTTTGAATTTTGTTTTTCAAAATAGATATGATATTTTCCCCAAGAAATATTTCTTATTGTATTTAAAAATGAATTCCCATTTGATATGACATCTTTGATTTTACTCAAAGTTAAAAGGCTATTTTCATAAATATTTTTCTTAATTATTTTTAATTTTATTTCCATTTTTTAATGAAGAAAACTGTTGATGTTACATACACTAAAATGGGGATATGTGGTATTGATACCAACCTTATTCTTTATCTAGATATGTTTTTATAATGACATGGAACCCATTTCATTTCCATGGGCGAATCAAGTAATGAATGAAAATTGATTATTGTTATTCTAAAGTGTGAAATATTCTAAATATTTTAATTATCATTGTTATATGGACATTATTAATGATCATTGGTCAAACCAATATATCTTATATGGTGATTGTACCCATATATAATTGGGTGATCCCTATATAGTTGATATGATGGGTGTTCCCTAATAGTGTCATGTCAGCCTGATATAGCTTAGATCGCACCCAATTTACTTTAGTAATATTTTTTGAATTAAGATGATATAAGGATGGAGTTACCAAATATTTCATATTATAGATTTAACTTGGATCCAATCACATCACAGATGGGATTAAATGAGTTATAAATTTTATTCTCTAGGATTCCAAAAGGGTGTTGATTTTATTTCTGTGGGTTTTAATGATATTTCTGTACAAAACCTGTTTTTGAATTCCTGTGAATGTGATTTATTACATTTATCTCAATTAAATTTGTGATAAAGGTACAAATTTAATGATATTTCATGGAATAAATTCATTTTTATTTTTATATCTTTGGATGATTATTTGTTTTCACATCCCATGTTTTAAAATGTTTTTTAGAGTGTTTATGTAACACCGTGAATTTTTATAGACCTTTTATGGACTAAATTAAATTTCACTATGTATTTCAATTTATGCTACACCATGTTTATTATCCATTGTATGATACAACATTTTAATCATGTGCTTCCCCCAACATCAGCATACCTTATGTTTCATGGAACAATAAGTTTCTACGAAAGAACACATTGTTATTAAAATAGTTTAAACAACAGTGTTACAACCTATCTATTATTATTTTTAATATAATTAGTAATAAGTAATTTTTTAATATTATATATATATATATATTTAACATAAATAAATCATATTTACAATGGTTTATATACCTTTAGGTAAAGTCTATATGTGTTGAAAATACTTTTCATTCCAAAAAAACCTTATTTATGTCCTACGATAAACAATAATAAAATTTTATTTTAAAATTTTTTAAATAAAATTTTTTAGGATAAAAATATGTTTTTAATTCATAATTAAAAAATTATCATAAGGTGATTTCATTGTATTTTTTTTTGAAATTATTCAATTTTAGAAGAATAGTGAAAATACTGAATTTCAATTGAAAACTGATTTTTCATTTTATTTATTTGGATAGTTAAATTATATGTTAATTTGGTTTTAAAGAATAATTAGAATAATTATACGTAAATTAATCCAATTTAGGTCACTATAACCAATTTATCAATGAACATGTACATAAAGGCATTTCAATATTTTGAACCTTTTCACATTGAAAAACGGACTTCATATCCCATATGTGGGATAAATTTTAAAATATATTTTTTCACATTTGTGATTAAAATGTGGAAAAATAGATTCTATATTAATAATAATAATATTTTATAATGTAAAATAAATTCTTCTTTATTTGAAAAAATATATTAGAGAACATAATTAATATTAATTATAGTATTTGAGGAAAAATGGTTTTACATAATGGCTTATCATTATTTTTTGTGGAAAATAAGCTAGAAACATTTCCAAAAGATATTTTTTAGAAATATTTATATGAATTCCCCTCTTGTATCAAAAATGGAAATTTATTAGGGTAACATGATATAAGGGAGCCCTCCCAATATTGTTTTTCCTTGATAAATTTACTAGAATTATACTCCTCCTCCACTATAAATGGTAACTAAGACCCCTCACTTCATCACACCTATTAATCCATTTGTATAAACCAACCTATATTAAAATACCCTCCAATAATACCATTTTTCATCCAAAAGGACTAAATTTGGGCAGAACGGGAACTAAGGAATACCTTTTGTGAAATCCAAAAGGAGTAACCCAGGATGAGGCAACATCCTTCTAAAATATCTTTAATTTTGTTTCTCTCCACCCTATAACATTACATTACATTTATTATATTCATGTTTTAAATGTTTTCATGGTTTTCCATTTCATTTTTCATGGTAGGGCTGAGAAGGAATTGGGAGGATACGTGGGATGGTAAAGTCATATATTTTCTGGATTCTCAATATAAAACAAGATTGTTTTTTAATTTTCTAAGAATTTACATGTCATGTAATATAAATAAACCATTTGTAAGTAATAAAATATTAATAAATACATTTTTTTAAATGTTGACTTATGTTTCTTATAATTTATGATTTTTCATTTACATGATGTGTAATTGGGTTACGCATCGTTTAATTTCAGGATGGTTGTTATTATAAGGAATATGGATATTTATTCATTCTATACTATATCATTTTCAATGATCTCTAACCAATATCAAATACCATGGTCTTTTGGACCCCTCAAACCATTTGGGTTTTTTTATCTATGTTGGATCATTATTTCAGTTTCGGTGTGACTCAATGAGTAAGAATTCTTCCTATATATTTATCTCTTTCTATTTAATTCCTTGGAGTTTGATATATCATATAGGTATTGATGGATCTAAAATCCATTTTTTTGAATATTTTTTCTATTTTGAGTTCCTAAATCAAATGTACCATCATTCATATTGGTGGGTTTTGTTGCGGGTTTTGTGTTTCTATGAGAAAAGGTAGTTGGTTAGTTTATGATGGTTAAATTTGATTAGCCTTGAATATATTGATTTAAATAATATTTTTTGAATTAAAATAAATTACATGAAATAATTTCAATTAGTTTATTAAAAACCCAATTCCAATGAATTAGGAGACTGGAATTAGAAATTTGATATTGGCACAGAATTAAAGAAATCCCCCAATTACATTGAATTATTTTGTGTTTGAGAAATTGAAAGAAATTTTGGAATTAAATTATTCAATTTAAAGTATAAAATTGTTTTTTAGAAATTTATTTCAATTTGGTACTCAAGATAAATGAATTGAAATTTTTTTTATATACATCCACTAAATTCACGCTTAGATTAAAATACCATGTTTTTTATTAAATGGGAAGTTGGTAGTTTTGAAATGGGTGAATGCGATGAACTATATTTTCATTAATTTTGAAATAAACTTCCAATCATTGTTATAATATTTAACAATAAATCATTAATAATAAGTGAGTTATAGGGATAACACACTTTTTATTATTTACAACTAAATCAAAACGTAGTACAGGAGGTCACATTCCTAAGGGAATGGTGACAAGTCACATTTGGCATGTGTTGGAGAAATGCATGTCTACAAATAATTATGTGATCACCTTTGAGTGAGTGAGAATCCCATATCCAAAATCTACCATACATTTTGGTCAATGATCATATTGTACTCTTTTTTATATATGAGATATTAATGTGTACCAATGTTTGTATAATATTTTAAATGATAATTGAATTTATATAAATGTTTGTGGAGAAATTTATCTACGTATTTCCATTATTGAAAATGTAAATCATAATCTTTTTGAATTATGCTCGGAACAACCATACTTGTTCATTTAAATTTTAAATCTATAATTGGATAATAAAATGTTGGTGTGTTATTTTCAAATCCTTATTGAAGCCCAACTGAGATTTTAGTTCACTCACAACCTATTCCATCAGGTATTTATATATTATCTTCTTCTAGGTTCGAGTATGGGTATGGTGCCACATGGTGGTAGTATATGTTGATACATGGAGATTCCTCTCCATTGGGAGATTATTTTTTGCCCAGTTTACTAGTACTTTGATGTAGTGAATTTGTGGTGTTTACCTGTTTGACTTCTAGATCACTACTCCCTATAGAAATTTTTTGTATGCCTACGGACTTATTTATCTACATCCAAAGTGTTTGTGGAAAAAAATAACTCCACTTTTATTTTCTATGATTCCTGGTTCTATTCACCAACCCATTGTGATAGGAAAATACTTTATATAAAATTCAGGACTGGCTCAGTTATCAAGTTACCATGGTAGATGGGATAGTTCTTGAAAAAGAGTTATCAGAGCTATTTATTGAGCTTCTTATCATGATTTTAGTATGGATTTTTGTATTCTTTGTGTGGATTAGTGGTATTTATTATTGATTTCTTGACCATATATTATCATAATTAACTTTATGGTACTAGGGGTGGTTTTGGAAAGTAATGTTGAGGATTAGTTCCATCCTTTTCCATTCATTTTATTTGGATGGATTTAGTTACAAATTTTATGATCTTATATGATAAGATTCTTTTCCCATGTTTCTCTATTTGAGTGTTAACATAAAAACTTCAATGTTGTATTTACATGTTGTGTAGAATCATTCATATGAGAATACATGTGAATCGGATCAGATAGGATGCTACTGATGAACCAAAATGAGAAAATCCCCCCATTGACCTTAGTCTGGATGAGGTGATCATGCGTATTATCCAAGCTCTAGGACAGGCTCAACCACTAGTCCTTGTTTTGGATCCAGATATGGATCGTCCATGGTTTTTTCTTCCAAAAAATTAATTATAGTTCCTTTTATAGAATCCACCTGCTTTCAGATGCTCCAATGATCGTCAAGGGGCTGACGAATGGTTGAGCCCAATAGAGAGTTTGTTCAAATTCTTAGACACACGTAAAGTGATTATATTGAACTATGACACCTTCATACTTGAGGTACCAAGAATTAAATGGTGGTACATGATAGTGCTTAAGAGAAAACATGAGGTCTTAGAGTGAAAATATATCAAGGGTCTTTTTACGGATCTGTTCATTCGATATTCGATGATGTAATGCATGGATTTAGGGTTCCTAAAACATGAGAAGTTTGAAAAAACCATGTCAGAGTATATAGACTATTTTATTGAGCTAGTGTAGTTTTCAACTGAGGTAGTATCAAATGGGAATATGGATACCTGATGTTTGGAGTTGGGACTTAGAGTGGATATTCATACATAGGCTTTCTTACTAAAGATTCCTTTTTATATTAGTGTTTTGGAAAGAGAGTTGGTGGTTGATGTAGGAAATGATATAAATTTAGGGTTGGAAGGAGTTTCTTCTCATCATAGTGGAAATGTGTTTTCTTAAGTGGAATAAGAAGCGTGATGATTATTATAGTGTATATCAACAGTAAGTATTTTCCAAAACATCGCATAGTGTCTGGAAGAGGCCCTTTGATTTGCATCATGTGTGGAATGCCTATATAGTCAATGAGGGTTTTCACTAAATAACCCATTATATATGGCTTAACAAGACAATTTAGTCACTTATAGATGATCTTCTATACATTATACACACTAAATAGTGGAATAAGATCATAAATTCTTACCCAATATGTGGGGAAATAATATTCTTCAAATAAAAAGGGGTTATAGACACAAGAATCTAGAAAGATGTGTCTTCATGTCATAGAAGAGTCTCCAGAGGAAGTAATCATGTGTCCGGTGACAATCAGAGGTACCACCACTATAGATTCTACATTAGTTACTTCTTTATTTGATATCGATGCATCTCATTCATTAATTGAAACCTATATTGTTAATCTATGAAATCTTTCTATGGATATTTTTCCTTAAGTGATGGATATTACTACACCCGAAGAAATAAAGAAAGATCAGGGTCATCATAGTCCCTCTTTTGTTTTATCTCCATCGGATGTTGATCTTTTTTGGAGTTTTCTATTTCTCAATATGAAACTATTTGACATCATATTCCAGATGGATTTTCTCATTTCCAATAAATCTTGGATCAATAGTTATCTCTTATGGGTCTCCATTACTACACCTATTGGGGTTATCGAAATCTTTCTGGGAGAATGGAATCCATGGTTAAGTAGATCGATACATTATTATCTATAGTAGGGAAATCTAATATCAATGTTCACTTTTGATCTAGATCAAGAATATATGAGTAGTTATCTCCCCCTATTTTTCTTCATGTTTCCTGATGTCTTCCATTTTTAAATTTCTCGTATGCCACCGATATGGGTGGTAGATTTTTATATTGATTTAGAAAATGGTACTCAACTTGTTTCATTCCCTTATATATTAATGATGGTAGTTGAAATTAAATATTTGAATATTCAGTTAGGTGATCTTCTAGCCAAAGGTTTTATATTCCTATGTGTGTCATCTTGGGAGCCGCTGATTCTCTTTTCTAATAATTTCGATGGTTCAATTTTCCTTTTTTTAATTATAAAAATCAGAATAAAGTCATTTTTAAGAAAAATTACTAGATTCCATTTATTTATTATCTGTTTTATTAGTTTAGAAGAGAAACGTGGTTCTCAAACCTTGATATTCTTTGTGGTTACCATCAGTTGAGGATAAAATAATCCGATATTTAGAAAAATATTTTTAAGAGATTAAATGGTCATTATTAGTACCTTGTTATGAATTTTTGTCTAACCAATTATCCTACAATATTTATGTATTTAATAATCATGATTTTTCAAGAGTATCTTGATACCTTTGTGGTAGTATTTGTGGTTGAAATACTGTTTACTCTAAGCCATCGTAGGATCTTTCACATTATATGAGAATAGTTCAATGTTTTTTAGAAAATCACCATCTTTGTGCCATGATTTTGAAATATGAATGTTTGATTCAAGAAGTGAAATTATTCAAAATGTGTTGTTGGAACATGGTATTTCATTTGATCTAGAAAATTTAAAGTCTATCATGACATGGGGACAACTGTTGAATGTTATCGAGATTTGAAGGTTCTTAGGTATGAATGGGTATTATCGCTGATTTGTTATGGACCTATCAAATATGTATTCTCAAATTACTACACTAAATAAAAAAGGAGTGATGTTTTCTTGGGTTTAAATATATCATAATTCTTATGTTGATATGAAACACCTTTTGACTAATACACTAGTATTAACTCTCCAAGAGGTCAGGTAGGGCAATGTGGTCTTCTATGATGCATCAGGTTCAGGTTTGGAATGCATTCTTATGTAAGGTGATAATTTTATTTCATATATACATCATCATCATAGATCAAATGGGGAGAATTTTGCTACATAGGATCTTGAACATGATGGTGTCATGCATGCCCTTAATAGTTGGCGACATTACAATTACAGAGAGATATAGGAAATATTTAAACCACAATATTTGAGTCATATTATCTCTAAAAATATTTCAATTTATTTTAATGGAGTTGGATGGAATACCTATAATCATTTGACTTTTACATATCCTATAACATGGGGAAAGTTGATGTCATTGTATATTCTATGAGTAGGAAACATCAGACTTACGGAGTGAAAGAATCTTCAGAATAGTGGAACCTGATGGATCATTTTTCATAGTTTCATATTATAGTCGAGGAACTAGGGGATGAGGACTATTTATCTAGTTTTTATTTGGCATCTGGTATTCTGTAGATGATTATTTAGGAACCACATTTTGATTATTAGTTCTACAGCTTTATAGACTTTCTTTATGGTGGGTAAAAAGTTGTTGTGCAGTAATTCTCTAATGAGGGAATTTCGTAATATCAGAATCTATTTGTTGTGACATTAATGGTAAACAAAGTTGTGATGTGAGATTTTCATAATTCTTAATGTATTTTTAACCTAGGAACGTTGAAAATGTTCAATGAAATGTAGTGTAGATTCTTGTGGCTAGGTATGAGATGGGGAATATGTAAATTTTTCTCTCATTGTTATATGTTACATTAAGTCAATGATGAGCACTAGAAACCATTAAGTTTTCATTAGCCACTTCCAGTCTATACATTGATGTGGGATGATATATATATATATATAGATATTCTGTTGGGGTTTCGGCATACCTAGAAAAATAAGAATGTCATATGGGTTGTGGTTGACTAAAAAACTATATCATATCGCTTTATAAACATTCACAATAAAAGAAAAGTTGGGTAGTATTTAAATATATATGGGAAATATGTTTTTTATTTTCAAGGAGTTTCATGTGTTATAATCTCATAAAGTGATCCTTTGTTCACTTCTCAATTTTGGAGAGGCCTTCATGAGGCAGTTAGGTCTCAAGTCTATTGGAGTATGGTGTACCATCCATAGTCAGATGCCTAGAAAGGAAGATCTATATAGATTATTAGGTATATGATTTTCACTTGTGTTCTATACATTACTGGGGATTAGGATGACCATATATAGCTGGTTTAGTTTACTTATGTATGTACTTACCAGTCAATGATCAGAATGAATCCTTTTGATTCCTTGTATGACCAACCTTGGATATCTACATTATTTTGATCTGAAATTGGTTAATTTTCATTTACGTGAATATGATTGGTTCAAGATAAAGAAAAAAAGAGATTCAGTTGATTCGTTGTAGATTATTTTCGGCACACATACCATATAAATCTTATGATAATCATCATTGTAGGTTTTTGGAGTGTTTAGATAGTGACTAGGTGTTTCTGAATTTTATAGCTTCATCACGTCATAAATTTCATAAGTTGAAAGGGAAACATACTACTCATTATTAGGGTTTTTCCAGGTTTTTGAGTAGGTGGGGACAATTGGATACCATTTAGCACTTCCCCTATAGATAGTGTTGATACATAAAATGTTCCATGTATCTCAGCTATGAATGTATCTATCGAATCCATCTGATGTTCTGTGATGGCGTAATACTGATATTGAAACTAATTTATTTGTGGGTGAAATGTGAGTTGGGATATTTGATTATGAAACCATGGTACGTAGTGAGAGGATGATATCATTGGTTCGAGTTCTATAGAAGCATAGTTCATATATTCATGAGACATGGGAGCATGATACACTAATGAGAGAGTAGTAGAATCAAGTTTTTAATATGATTGCATCCCGAAAGTCATTTTAGGGATATAATATTGTTATGTTTTTTAGGTTGTAACTTAAATTACCTTTGGGATAGTTGCGTTCTATGTATTTTCATGTATTTCCTTTTTCAATGTCTAGGTATGACCATAAAGAAATTTTTAGGATACCTATGATGGTGAAGTGGGTGGTTGATTGGATACTTAGGGTAAAATCTACTTGTTCTATATTCTATTATGGATTTACATTCCGTGGAATTTAGTTACATGTCATGTAAGTCCTACAATAATTATAAATATTTTTATAGAAAAAGATGATGAATTTTTCCAGGATTTTTGGATTTTTCAATTACATGATGAGTAACTAGGTTACACTTTGTTTAATGACTCGAATGTAATTTTTAACTAGAATTTGGATAATTTACCTTTCCATCCTCTGACGTTTTTATTACTCTTGACACAAGAGCCTTTCCCATATGAGTCTGGAGTCGTCCCACCCTTGTAGTTTGATTTGATAAGTGATTGACCATTGTTACAGTTACAATGTGACTCATTGGGAAAGCATTCTCCCTGCCTCATCATATATTTTTCATTCCTAATTTAGAGTCTCATAGATCTTATGGGGATTTAGGGATCTAAAATATATGTTATTGATTCTTGTTTCTATTTTTAGTTCTTATATCTTCTTCACCTTTATGCTTGGTGGCAAGTTCCATTGTGGCTTTTTTGTTTCCATGATAAAGGTAGGTAGTTTCATTATGATGTCAAAATTTGATTAACCATGAATTGCATCATTTAAATTCAATTTTGTAACACAAAATAAATTTCATAAACTAATTTAAATTGATTTATTGAACCCCAATAAAATTAAATAGTGGGATTTTATTGTAAAATTTGATTTTGGCACAAAAATGGGGAGAACCACAAATTTCATTAAAATGGGGCGTGTTTGAGAAATTGATGGAAATTGGAATATTTAAACTTTTGAATTTAAATTATGAAATTGATCTGTTAAAATTTATTTCAATGTGGTATATAATAAAAATGAAAATAATTATTTTTTATATAAACCATGTGGTTTTATCTTGTAAAAGGGAATGCTTTTATTAAAAACATGTGTATGGTTTTTAAATGGAAAATTGGCACTTTTGGAATAGGGTACTAGGAAGAATAATTTTTTTAAAATTTTTTAAAAATAAATTTACCATAGTTTTTTTAGAAGACAACTTTCATGAATATGTAGTTCTTGAGTTATTGTGATATCACTCTTTTGGTGCTTTACAATGGAATCAACACCTAGTGGATTAGGTCACATCCCCGATGGGATGGGGATGAGTCTTCTTTGTCCAGTGTTAGAGGGATATGGGTATACACATATTTTCATTATAACCATTGAGTGTGTAAGGATATCATAGCCTTGAAATATCATTCTTTTTTGCAGATGACCATGTTTCACACTTGTTTATATGTGAGATATAAATGTCTTCCCATGTTTTTAAAAAGAAATTAATGCCAAATGAATTTATATAAATTATTTTATATAATTTTTTTGTGAATAAATTTAATAAATGTGTTTCCATAATTAAAACATTAAATCATGAATTTTTTTAATTGTGATCTAAATTTCCATACATGTGTACTTAAATTTATTGTTATAATTATTTAATTAAATTTTGGCATATTATTATCGAATCCTTGGTGAAATCCTACTGAGCTTTTACTTATCACCCTACCTATGACTTAATGTTTTTAAAGATTATACTTTTCTTAATTAAATCAGGGGTAATGTGACACTTGGGGGTGGTAGTTGTGTATTCATGGGTATTGGATAGTAGTGTCTGTTGGGACTTGGGTTTTTGTCTAATTTTCTAGTACATTGTTGTAGTACTTTTGGATTATTTACCTATTCAACTTCTCATACTCTACAAGTTAAGGAAATTTATTTTTTATGAATGCTGAATTTTTTATATGATTACATAAATGTTGTGTAATAAATCATTCCCAAAGTTGTTTTTAATGATTTTGGGTGCCTGTCACCAAACTATGGTGATTAATAATACCCTTCGGGAAATGTCAGGACTGGCTCGGTTATCAGGTTCCCAGGGTTCGAGCGATGGTTTATGAAAAATCACCAAAATTATTATTATTATATGATTATATAGTAACCTGATTATACTCAATGAACTTGTATGTTGTTATTTTAATGTTATCACCCACACAAACACACACATCCATAAAATGAGACACATAATCATTGCTCATGTGCACCAAGGACTTCCACCTTGCGAACTGATGTTGTTCATTCCTCCATGGACTCTTTTAAAGGTTGGTAATAATGTAGGTATTTTAGTTTTTATATGATATATATGATATATCTGATTTATTTATTCTTTTGGATTTATTATATATCACTTACCTTCTTGAATTCTATTTTTGGAAATATGATAACTTTATTTGTGGAGGTGTAGACTATCACATCCTCAAAGTGATGTGATTAATTCACACATTACATTGAATTTATTAAGGATGGTGTTAGTAAAATTATATGATATATATGAAATTATAATTCTACTTTATTGATATTATATATATATACAGACATTTTATTGACCTTCTTTCTATCAATGTGAAAAGAGAATGAAAACAGTGTTCATTCATATGTATGACCTATGTCTCCATAAACCTTTCATTTAATTTGATTATTTAAATCCATTATATATTATTATATTTAAATATATACAGAATACATTTGATATTTAAGTCGTTGTTATCATTCTCAAGATGATGAAATCATGATATATCTAAGAGGACCAACAATATAACAAATCAAAACACATGCAATAACAAAAGTGGTTATTATATGGTACGATATTATTGAACATGATTCTATAATATATATATAATAAAAGTATATTTATTATATATGAGTTTGAACAATTATGACAAGATTCCAGAAAAATGATAAGTGGATTTCTAATATCACTTTTATTAATAAAATACATAAGCCTTATTCGCCACAAATTTATTTTGTGTGGTGTATATACTACCAGTTAATTAATTCTACTATGCTTATACTTAATCTTATTGGTATTTACATATTCATTTTATAATCTATGTTTCATATTGTTATAAATTTCAAATGATAACAAATTCGTAAGGTAATTATGTCTCAATATTTCCTATTTGACAAAAAAGTTTTGTTATGTACCTATATTATTTTACAAATTATACATACATACATTTGACATGTTATATCATGATTCAAATTATTTTATTGATATTTTATGCTTCATTAAATTTTATTATATCATGGGTATTTTGATTCAATTTTAACAAAGTGGTAAGAGTTTATTTTTATAGTCTCATACTTTAATAAGATTGTTTATGATTATGCATCCATTGATGAAATAATTTGATGCATCTCTCAAATAAAGTCATGAATTTTATTCTCATCAGATTATTCATTATATACATATGTAATGGTCCATTTTTCTACACTTTTTTACTTGACACTATTAAGACATTGTTTTTAAAAATCTAGAATCTATTTCTATTTTCAATTGAAAAACTGTTTTATTCCAAAAAATTATTTTCTAAAATAATTAAAAAAGTTTTTTCATTTAATTTAAACTTATTTTCAATGAAAATTTATTTTTTAGGATATTAAAATATTACTATATAATTTTTTAAATATATTTTCAAAAAATATGGTTTCAAAATTTGTATTGTATTAAAAATCGATTTTCCACAAAAATGATATTTCCCTCAATAAATATTTTAAATTATGTTTAAAAATTACTTTCCCTATAAGATGAAATAATTTGGTGTTAGACATGAATTTCTAGGTAAATTATCCATGGGTACCATTCATATTATTTCTATGAATTTTTTATTTTTTTGTTGGAATGATTTTTAGGAAACATTTCTCTCTTTCCTGAGTTATATTCTTATTAAATAAACTTATTTTATCAAGTAATTCTTTGAAGAAATGATTATAAAACATATCTATTTTCCACAGTTAATGATATAATGACAAATTTATGATACCCATTTCATTTCATAAGTTTTTATATGATGAATTATTTTGATCCTGTGCCCATGTATATATGATTTTTTATGATCTTTGTACCACATATGTATTATTTAATTATGATATAGGTGGTTCCTATATCTCACTACAATGTATTGGGTGATTATTTTAGATCTCTTTTGATAGTCGGGGATAAAATAGACAATTGGATCTAATCAGCAAAAGAATTTTCAACCTATGATGGTCTTGGTCGTGAAAATTAACAACTAAGATGGTAATTGGAGAAAAACATGTCTACCAAGATAGTTTTTAGAGTTAACCCATTATATTAATATGGACCTGAAATTAAGATATTACGATTATTTAAATCATTTTATATTCATATGTTTCTTCCACAATTCAATTTATTATTCCTATGTTATGATTTCATGACTTATTCTCTTAATTACCTTTTGATTGATGTCTTATGAACTTCCCATCTTAATTATATGATTCAAGTTTATGATATTTCATAACCATGGTGTGATCTTACAATGTTATGATAGCATTTCCATACTCTTATTCTCAATAATATTCTTACATGTCTCCCTTGTTTACCCATACTGAGCATCTGAGATAACCCCTTTTTACGTTTCATTTCCCTTGATTATGAAGATATGTATTATTTAAGATGAGTCTAAGAATGGTGATAATAATTAATAATATACTATGATAAAATATATCTCAATAATATATCAGTGCTTATATTTCCATGTTTCCAATGAAAATACCTAATATGATCTTTGGGTGTCTATTAGTGTAATGTCTTAAGAAATCCATAAAAATGATGTAACATTTATCTATAATGATTTAGGGTCACTATAGTTTTTATTAGAGTATAATTTTAGTTATAGTTCATCAATTAGGAAGAGAAAATCATAATAATAATGCTATAGAAATGTATACGGACAAGTCTAAGGATGAAGAAACGTATCAAAAATTATCCATTAATTTTAGTAAAGCATAGAGCGAGTTGTTTAATAGTAATACATCCATTTTTGGATACTATAACTAGTTCTGGGCCTGGAACATATTTACATAGGTTTAACAACCCTGTAAAACTGTATTGAGATAAACTCAATCTAGAACTGGTGCACGATAATATGCCTTGCTGCACACTTGGTTTCACACTCCAGGGAGATGTGATTTGGAAATTCTCTAAAAATTCCTGAACCATAATAAATAATTTAAACTGATTTTGGATATGAATAGATTAGGATATACCTAAGGTGTCAGAGATTAAACAAGGTTTCACAATTTAGGTATCTTGTATGTGGTTTTTATGGTTACATGTTTCTTTATTATCATATTTGTTTCTTACTCTTTGAATTTTGGTTTTTATCAATGGTTGAAATTAAAGGACCCTTTTAAATGATTTGTGTGATTGAATTTTAATTGATTTCTCTCCTAGGAATCCAAATTCTATTAGAGATGGATTATAAAACCTCATTACTATGCAAACATATCATTCGCAATCTATGAGTCATGTAGAACTTCAATACGAGCAATAGAGGGAACAACAATATGTTGATTCCTTTATGAGGAAGCGACAAGATTATTTATGTGGGTCTTCTAATACAATAGTTTTTGACAATGGATATGTACCACTAAAAATATATTTATTATTCTCTAGTGTTTGGATCATGTGTAATTGATTCTACCAATTTATTCGTTAGAAGGAGAACCAGACACCTGTTAGACTCTAAGATAGAATATAAGGCCACGAGATGAAATTGAATCCATTGATTGGGATGAGTCCAATAACTTATTTTCCAATAATAACATTCTACATATTGCACATAAAAATATGGAGAAATTTTTCCTTGAGTAAATAATAAGGGGTGATGATTCTTATCAGTGCCTTTGAGGATAATTTTACAAGACATGCGAGTTATGCTTATGGTATTATCATACAACCCAAAAGGAATGTCAATAGGTTATTTTGTGGCCTAAAGAAATCTATTTTAAGGGAATTATCCATAATTGGAATTATTAAATATTAAGTTATTTTTCATGGTGAAATCATGGTTGAAATGAAAGTTGGAGATACACATAAATCTCATGGTTTTGACAATAAATGGAGTATAGGGTTTAAAGGAAAATCATAAAACCATAGAGAAAAGAATATAAGAATTCATTTATCATAAAAGTGTTGTAATAATAAATAAAGAAATTTTCCTAAGGGGTTTAATAAATCCTTTAATAGTTAGAGGGAAGGTTATCTGGAATTTTATTTCCAATATGATGGGAACATGACAGCTAAAAATAAAAATGGAGAGATAGTTACACAGAATTCTTCTCCCCACATCAGTGCTAAATATGTAATAAAGAATGGAATTAGGATATCCAATTATAAATCAGAAAAGTTAATGATGATTATAGTTATCAATAATATATTAGGATGAGGGACAAAAGGAAATCAAATTCAATCACATTTTTTAATATGGGTTGTTGAAACGATGTGGATGATGGTACACATATCATACACTCTAGAACTACTAATGTCTTATTTGATTCAAGATAAACCCTGTCCTTAATATCTATAGATTTATATTAGGGTATTAGAGTCCACATAAATAATTAGATGTGGAAATAACTGTTCAAACCCTTGATGTTATCATGACTATATCTTAAGTGTATGATTCCTCTCGAGTTGATGTTTGTGGTAATGTGATGCATGGAAATATTTTAATTCTTCCATTTGTTATTTTTGATATCATCTTAGGAATATATTATATATAACTTCTTAAATCCTATATCAATTTTATAGAAAAATATGTTGTATTTGATACTTCAAACAAACCATTGATTTTCATTCGATGTGAGGATAAGTATGAACATCTTTTGGAGATTACAAACTATGTATGGGTCTTAATTCCCATTAATAAGTTGTGTTTATCACAAATGGTTGGGGATAAAATATACATCAATTATATACCTATTTCTAAATAATTTTGGGATGTCTTTATACAAGAGTTTTATTTACCTCCACAAAAATGTGATTTTTTTCTCAATAGAACTCATACTATATTCCAAACCTATTTCATTGATTCCCTATATAATGGACCAAATTTTGTTATAGGATTTGAAAAAGATACTCCATGAGAACCATTATAATAGATTCTTTCATCCATGTTTTTCACCTTGGGATTCACTTTCTCTTTTTGTGAAACATAAATATTCATCAATGTGACTCTAGATTGATGATCAGGAGTTGAGAAAGATCACTGTCATGAACAAGAATCCTCTTCCCCACATTGATGATTTATTTGATTAACTACATATACCTTAATGATTTTCCCCATGATTTTCATTCTTTTTGGATATCATCAATTTAAAATAATGGATGAAATAACCAAGACAACAATCTGAAAAATGTATTTACACCATGAATATATTGTGATGCCTTTTGGTCATACTAGTTCCCCTGAAATATTAATGGAGTTGATGAAAAGATTCTGTAGAGATTATGATGATTAGTTTGTGATAGCCTTTATATATGATATTCTAATCTATTCAATGAAAAATTAAGTGAATGAATACAACATGATAATTTTACTAATGATTCTATAGATGTAAAAAATAAATGAAAAATTTATAAAACTGTGAATTTTGGTTATAAAATATTTTATTCTTTGGAAATATAATCCCATGAGAGGGTTATTAGTAGATCCATCAAAGTTGGATAATATTTAATTTTTTCATATACAAACCACTGCGATTTACATCCATACTTTTTATTTTTTGGCAAGATATTATTGATGATTTTTTGGGAATTTATCATGACTATATAATCCTCTTATGAAGATAACTAAAAAGAGAGAAAAGTTCTTTTGGATAGATGAATATTTGAAAAATTTCAAGGAACTGAAGAAAAGCTTAGTTGGCATACCTATGATTACATCACCCATTAGTGAAGTAGGGTTCAAAATTTATATTGATGCATAAATGAGATGAATAGGATGATTTCCTATGTAAAACAACATGGTTATAGCCTAGGGCTCAAAAAAATTTACTGTTAATGATCAAAATTACCTAACTCATGATTTGGAGTTAGTTGTAGTATTTTTTTTCATTAATGGTATAGAGGAATTGTCATTTTAGAGAAAAGTGTGATATGAATATTGATAAAATTTTATGAAGTTTATATATTAAAATTGGGGGAGATGAATATGCTCTAGAGAATAATTTTAGATATGGTAAAGGATTATTAATTCTAAATAAATTACCACCATAAGAAAGAAAAAAATGTTGTTGATGTTTTTAGTCGAACAAATTGTTCTTACTTATCAACGATGAGGCCCCCCCAAGAAAAAATATTTCTCGATTTTCAAATGATGGATATGGAAATAATTAATTAAAGGGAAAAACATCATCTTTATCAATTTAATGTTTAACCCTATGTCTATGTGATGATTAAATAGGCACAGAAGGAATATGTAGAACTATAGAATAATGTTTGAAGTTTTGATTAGTTTATCCATGATCATAATTGAAATATATGGTTCATGAACCATTTATGAATTAATTCCATAAAATATTGGATGAACGATTTTCATGAGTAAGATAATATTTCTTTATTCCTTATTCATCCTATATATACAGACATTTATAGAGATTTCAAAGAACACTCCATATGGGATTGAATAAAGAGGGATATCATAGAGTTGGTATAATGGTTCTAGGTATGCCAGAAGGTTATGGCTTAATAAAAATAGTCTAAAGGTATGTTACAACCATAACATATTCTAGAATGGAAACAAGAGAACACAATTAAGGGTTTTATCATTGGACTCCCTAAAATATTTAAAGGGTATATTTCTATATGGATGGTATTCTATCACTAAACTAAGTTAGCACTCTTCATCAATATCAAAAAATAAATATCTAAAAATACGATTTTGAGTATTTACAGAAATAATGTGGTAAGGTTTCATGGAGTAAAACAATCCATTGTATTTGATCAAGATCAATGGATTACGTCAACATTTTGTAAAATTATTTTTCAATACCTTGATATATAACTAATTTTTAGCATTACTTATAAATCATATATGGATTTCCAATCAAATATTTAGGTTCAAACCCTAGATTAAATGTTGAGATCTAGTTCTTTGGATTTCAAAAGTGGTTATATGAACACCTTCCTCTAGTTGAGATTGATTACAATAATAGCTTCCAATCAAGAATTCATATTTCTCTTTATGAATCCTTCTATGGAATTAAATGTAGATCACCAATGGGATTGAATGATGTTAGAGATATAAATATATTGGGATGTGAGATAGTCGAACACATTAATGAGAATGTTAGATCCATTTAACAACATAACAAGATAGAAAAAAATTAGTAAAAAATTTATTATAAGATCCATTTGAATGATCTATAATTTAAAATTATTGAGAAGTAGTTTTTGTAAATGTCTCCCGAGAAGAAGGATATGATATTCCAAATAAATGGCAACAATGTACTAGGTATATTAGTACATTTTAGATTCTTACTCTTATTGTGATGATAGCCTCTCACTTTGAGCATCTTCCAAATATTAGTAAATTTGATGATGTGTTCGATGTATCTCTCGTGAAGATATATATATATATGACACTTCACAGTTACTAAACTCAAAGGCCATACCTCTATAATGGGATCTTTCTAATGAGGAACAACTAGTAGGAATTCTGGATCTTATAGAGAATAATCTTTGAAATAATACCACTCACCTGGTCAATGTTTTGTAGAGAAATAAAAGTAATATAAAGCTACATGGGGACTTGAGGATGTGATTCGGCATTATTATCATATTTTCTTGTATGAGAATGGAGAATTGTTGGGGGAAAATGCATTTTTTGGGGATAGAATGTGACACCTATAGTTTTTATGAAACACTTTTAAATTAAATTAAATTTCATTGATGACCTGAGATTCATGCTACACCATGTTAAAATTTCATTATATGATACAATAAGTTAATATTGCGCTACATGAAACATCATCTTAACTGTTGTTATACGTATCACCGAGTAACTATGAAATAACACATTTTTATTTTCGATATTTCAATAAGAAAATTATAACATATCCATTAAATTTTTTATATTAATAATATTAAAAAATATATAAACATTATTTATAAGTTTTTCACATAAATAAAGAATATTCAAAATGAAATATATAATTTTCAATAACGTCTCTATGGTACAAAAAATATTATTTCTCAAAAGAACTTCTTTTTATGCCTTTCAGTGAAGAATAATAAAATTCATTTTATACAAAATTAAGTATTTAATATGATAAAATAAATTTAATTTTATAATTAATATTGTCAAAATTATATTAGGGTGATTTTTTGAAATTTTGTTTAAAATATTTCATTTTAGGATGAATATTAAAAAATACACATTTTTAACATAAAACTACTTTTTTTTTATTTTTTTATAGTTATATAATATTTTAATTTGTCTTTAATGTATAATTATATTAATTACAAACAAATTAATAAAATTAATTTAATTACTACCTTTTTCACATTGAAATGGTAAATAAAAACATTTTAATATTTTGAACTTTTGACATCAAAAAACTTATCATCTCAACCTATTTTAGTGATTTATTTTAAAATTATTTCTTCCTACATTGTGATTATAATTTAAAAAATAGATTACATAATTTTAATGAGATTAATTTATAATTTATATTACATTCAACATAATTTTTTATGAAAATTATTTTTGAATGTTTTTAAAACTAATTACATCAAATAAGGTAAACATTAGTTTACATAGAATTTAAACATTAATTTAATGGAATAACTAACCTAAAAATATGTAAAAAATCTATAATCTATACATATTAATACTAATATCTCATATTAACATATAATATAAAATTATTTGTGTCACATTATGTATAGGAGACCTCTCTAAATTGATTTCCTTTTTGTATTAATAATAATTACACTACTCCTCCACTATAAATGGGTACTCACCCCCCATAACATATTCACACTTATAATGGACTTTGTATTGGAAAAAACCTATATATAAATCCCCCTAACTTCCCTCTCTACATCATATTGGCTTCACTTTTGGATGAAATCTAACCAAGTATGCCCTTTGGTGCAAACCAAAAGAAGTTACCCAAAGAAGACGTAATATCATTCTACATGAAATTTTTGTTTTATTTATTTCTCCACCCAATTTTTTTTCATATTTCATTATTATATAATAATATAATTTTCCTAAATATAGTGATATTTTTTATGTTATGGGTATAACCCAAATACTACACACTTCCATCAAATGAGATACACAATCATCCTTGGTGGATACGGCAGACAACCATCTTGCTAACCAACGTCATTCATTCATCCATTTCCACATTTTAATGTAGTGATTGATTATGTGATTTTCTTTTCATATAAAATATATTATATTTTTTAATTATTTATTCATTTTTTATTTTCATATCAAACACACCATTATTCTTTCTATTTTTTGGAAACACGATAACTTCATTTGTGGACATGTGGACTACCACCTCCTCAAAGTAGTGGGATTCGTTCACACAATAAATGGAATGTATTAAGAATGTTTTTATTAAATTTATATGATATATACATAATTATAATTATACTATAATGATATTATATGTATATATATATGTGTGTGTGTGTAATCTTTTTTTTCCAACATGTCAAGAAAATGGAAACAACATTTATGCATATGTTTGACCTACTATCTCCATGAATGATGTATTTCATTTATTATTTATTATATATTATTATAAATGAAAATATTATGAAAATATTTTATATTTATGTCATTTTTATAATTCTATATATATGGAAATTTTTTTATAAGAAAGAGGACCAAGAATAAACAAATCCAAACACATGTCAAAAAAGCAGCTATTACATGGTATAACATAATTAAATATTATTATGTATTATATTATAAAGAATTTATATTTAGTAGACACGTGGATTGAATGTGTATGACGAGTATTGAGTCTTATGGTAAGGGGATTTCTAGTATCACTTTTGTTTTTGGTGGACTTATTCTTTATTCAGATCTTGTTTGTTTTAAATTGTGTATATATTACGCATGAATAAATTTTATGATCTTTATCCTAAAATATATTATTATTTACATATACATTTTATCATATTTATTTCATTGTGTTTTATACTACAAAATTTACCAAATAGGTATGGTTATTTTATCTCAATTTGACTTCTTTCAGGTGAATGTGTTTTTATGCTTCTATATTCTTTTATGAGGTGTATATACTCCTATTTGACTTGTTATATCATGAATAAAATTATTTTGATGATATTTTATGATTCAGGAAATGTTATTATTTTGTGGGGATTTTGATTCAGAGTTACCAAATTGGTACGAGTTCATTTCTATAATCTCATCATTTATCATGATTGTTTCTAATTATACATCCATTAATTAAATATTACGATGCATATCTCAATGAACTCTTAAATTTTGTATTACTGTTTTTATTAATTATTTAATTATGTAATTTTAACATCATTATACTAATTGGTACTTATAATTATTAATAATACTTTTAAGAAAATTCAGCTTCATTTCTATATTTGGACGAATATATTTTTTCATCCAGATAATTGTTCTCTAAAAAATTTAATAAATGTTTTTAAATGATATTTCAAGATTATTTTCAATGAAGATTTATTTAAATTATTTTCATAGAATCATTTATTAGTTTTAAAATATATTTTAAATTAAAAATGTTTTGCAAATGTTTAAGAATTGTAAAATAATTTCGAAAAGGAAAAGTATATTTTCCTAAATAAAAGTTTCAAATGATCCTTAAAATTTATTTTTAAATATAAGAGGAATTAATTTGGTGTTAATCATGAATTTCAAGTGAAATGATCTATGGGTATCATTCATATTGTTTCCATGTATTTTTTATGATTCCATGGAATGGTTTTCAGGGAACCAATTTCTTTTTTCCAGGTTATATTCTTCTGAATCCTTTTTCTTTTAACAGGTAATAATTTGATGAAATTATTATGTATCCTTTCAATTTACATAAGATATAATATAATTACATGTTTATGATACCCATTTAATTTCATGGGATATGATATGATGATATTACATGATCTTATGACCAATGTTTGTATTATTTAAAAATGAAAATAGTGGGTCCTATGTCTCACTTGAATGCACTGGGTAATGATTTATTTCTCATGATATAGACATTGTGGTAATGGAAAGTAAATTTGGTTCAGTAAAGAATTTTTTTTCTATAATGGTCATCAGAATAAAACTTGACTACAAATATGGTCATAGGAGTGAAGCATGACTTCTATGATAGTTTGGGTTGTGATCCCATTCTAGTATGATGGCCTTGGATTTATGAATTGACAAATACTGAAATCTTTTTATATGCATATATATCATCCACAATTTCAAGTATAATTCCTATGATATGCTTTCATACCTTATTCTCTTGATTCCCTTTTAATTCATGTCTTATAAAATTCCAATCATTATCCCATGATTCATTTTCATGATCTTGGATATACATGGGATTATCTTCTTATATTATTATCACATCCTCATACCATTATTCTCATGATTATGCTTACATATCTCTTTTTTTACCCTTACTGAGCATCTGATCTCACCCCTTATAAGAATTCCTTTACATATGTTATAAACAAATGTATTATTTATGAATAGACTATGCAGAGTGCTACTAATTAATAAAATAGTATGAGATAATGTAGTTTACTAATATACTCATGTTTATGATAGTATGATTCTAAAGGCACTAAACTAATGTGGTATTTGGGTGTCTGTTTGTGTAATATATTAGGTATTTGGTAAAAATAATGTAATTTATATATATGAGAAGCAAGGGTCACTATTTTTTGTATCATAGTAAAATATTAGTAATAATTAGGAAACATGAATGCCCAAATCATAGTGAGAACCCAATACACGTTTATAGGGGTACGTCCATGGAAAATTATAAAAAATTATCGGATTGTTTTAGTAATGGATATAGTGAGTGGTTTTCTAGAAATAAAACCCTTTCGGGATACTATAGGTTGATGTGGATCTAGAAGATATGTACATATGGGTAAAAAAATTGAGAACACTGTATTGAGCTAGACTCAATCAAGAACTGATGCACATCAAGGTGTCATACTCCACAACTAGTTTGACACACTTAGGGTATATGATTTGGAAATTCAAAAAACATCACAAACCATGACGAAGGATTTAAATTCATGTTTGTTATGATAACCCTAAGGTGTCATAGTTTAAATATTTTTTCCTAATATAAAAATCTTATATGTGGTTTTTATTGATAATGTGGTTCTTTAATATGATTATCGTTTCTTACTCTATCCTTTCTAGTTCTATTCAATGGATAAAACCCAAAGAAACAATATTAATTTTGACTGCAACAGACTCTGAATTTTTTTTTCTATTGAGAATACAAATTATTTGGGAGATAGATTGAATAATATCATTTATATGATCAAAAAACATTCTCAATATACGAATCATGTTAAACCTCTAAATAATACTAGAATATAACAACATTCTTTTGAATACATTATAAGGAAGAATCAACATTCATTATATGTGTCTTCTGATCACTAGTTTTCAAACATTGGATTAATAACATTGGAAATATATTTTCTATTATCAAATTTTTGTATCATGATAATGAAATTCTTTCATGTTATAAGTCTAAATGCAAAGCAGACAAGTGGTAGAATATAAACAAGAATATGAGGTAACATGATGAAAATTAATCCATGGATTTGTATGAGTTCAAGTGCTTAATTTCCTAATAGTATTTTCCTCATATTATATTTACAAATATAGGGAAATATTTCCTTTATTTAATTCTACTGTCTGATGAATTTTTCAATACCTTTGAGGATAATTTTACAAGACTTTTGTGGTACGTGTATGGTATTATCATCCATACTAAACGTAATGTTGATAGGTTCTTTTGTGGCTTAAATATAAGTCACCAAGAGGGAGATATCCATAAGATAAATTAGTACCTATGAAGTTATTTTTTATTGTAAAATAATGGTTGAAATGGAAGTGAGGGTTAATTTCAATCTCATGGTTTTAATAAGAAATGAATGATTGAGATCAAATAAAAATAAAAAATCCTTGGATAAAAGTAGATGATCTTTTTTTAAGTTATATGTGTAGGAATACACATGGAGTAAATTTTCATAAGTGGTCTAATAAATGTTTTTGTATGAAAGGATGTTCATCATGGATTTGATTTATGATGTGATAATAATTTGTTAATTGAAAATGTGAGTGGAGAGAATGCTATGTAGAATTCCCCTCTCTCGCGTTAGTGTTACAAGTGCAATGAGAAGATACATTATAATAACTAGTTCTATAACAAGAATGTTAATGATGATGATCATTCTCAGCAAAACTATTAATCCATGGGATAAGTGAAAATCAAATGAAATTACTATTTTTAATGGGGGTGTGATAATAATATGGTGAAATGTATACTTATTATCCACTCTAGAACTACCAATGTCTTATTTTATTTTGGGTCTACCCACTCTATTATGTCTAAATAATATTTTATGTGTATTAGATTACACCAAAATTATTAGATGTCAGATTAGAATTTCAAACCCCTAATATAATGATTATTTCATCTCAAGTGGATGATTCATTTCCGGATGATGAATTTTGGAATTTGCTTATTATGAATCTTTTCATTCATTAAATGGTTTATTTTGATGTTATCTTAGTCATGGATTGGATTTATCTTCTTAAATACCATATTAATTATCCTGGAAAAGAAGTTACATTTTATATTTCAGAAAAACTTTTATCTTCTTTCAATGTGATGATATGTATGAACACCCTATGGAGATTGCAATATGTTTATGGTTCTTAATTCTTATTCATAAGAAATGTTTATGTCAAATGATTAGGGAGAAATTTGACATCGATGATATGAATATTGTTCAATAATTTTTGGATGACTTTCAAAAAATATTCATAGCCTTCCACGAAAATGTGATATTGAGTTCTTAATAGAACTCATACATGGTTCCCTACCAATTTCAAAGAACCCATATAGAATGGACCTGATTGGGTTACAAGAGTCGAAGAAACTATTACCATAAAACCTTGATAAGGGATTGATTCATCTGTGTATATAAACATCGGTTGAACCTTTTTTTTCAAAAATAAACATGGATTAATGTGACTTTACTTTGATTATTTTTATTTTAGTAAGATCATGGCCAATAACAACAATTATCTTCCCCATATAGATGACTTTTTGATTAATATCATGGAGCATAATAATTTTCCATGATTAACCATCATTGGGGATATCATAAATTAAGGGTCAAAAAGGAGGAAATAACCTAGATGGAATTCCCATCAAGGTTTTGAAAGTATGAATATATAGTGATTCATTTTTCTCTTACTAATTCCTCTTCTATATTCCTTGAGGTGATGAATAAATTATTTAAATATTACTTTGACAAGTCTATGGTAATCACTATAGAAGATATTCTTATCTATTTTAATTATATATAATAGTATGAATACCACTTCATAATTTTAATAATGATCCTAAATAAGGATAATCTATATTGAACATTTACTATGTGTTAATTTCAGCTCAAAAAGGTGTCATTTTTTGGCCATATAATCTCATGAGAGGGTATAGTTATAGATCCATCAATGATGTTGGATATTGAATGTTTTATCCGCAGTGTCTATGATCCATAATTTTCATTGTTTATCTAGATATTATTGATGTCTTTTTTGATAATTACTCATATCTATCTAATCAAGTGACCAAGTTCACTTGTAAGGGTCACATGTTCCTCTTGACAGATGAATGTGAAGAAAATTTCAAGGACCTGAAGCGAAGGTTAGTCATTTAACCGTTTCATACATGACCATATAGTTGATAAGGGTTTATAATATATAGTAATGAATTCGGGAAGGTATTGGGATGTTTAAAAATAAATAATATTGTGGTTATAGGTTATGGATCATGATAATGAATGATTTATGAGTAAAATTACCCAAATCATGATTTGGAGTTAGCAAATATATTTTTTTAATTTAAGATATGGATGCATTATATTTACTAAGAAAATGGTTATATATATACCAATAATAAAATAATTGAGTATATATTCACACAAAAAGAGTTAGAAATTATTTTTAGAATAATTATAGAGTTGGTAAAGGATAATGATTGTTGAATGCATTACCACCCAAGAAACAAAACAAGGTGGTTGATCCGTTTAGTCGAAAGGATTGTACATCATTATCTATGAGTAGGGCATAAAAAGTTAAAATATTTATATAATTTTAAATGATTGATCTAGAAATAAATAATGAAGGGTAAAACATTATCTTTCTCAATTTAATGTTAAATATAAAAACCTGGTTCTTCACTCGGCAATGGACTCTTTAAATGTCGGTCTAATTATTGATTATTGGCCTAATATTGAATCCTAATGGGTTAGTGAAGGTCCCAAGGGTTTATGAGACTTATTTCGAGCCCAATACCCATATTTTTGGGAAAATAGGCATGGCACATATTTTAGAGAATACCATGGTAAAATGTCGTATGATTACGAGAAACCATGAGAATAATGACTTTTTTATCAAAGCATTACTAAAATATTGGTGCATAGCTTCCCTAACCATGACACCTAACTATGAAAGTACCTATCCTTCCATAAGTACATATGTTGTGTTGGAAAATGGTACAGAAAACTATGGGGCCAAACTGCGTCGAGGCAAAATTTACAGTAATTTTACTATTTTTTCATTAATGATCTAATTAATCCATCTCATTTCTCCTAATTCGAGGTTATGTAGGATTAAACAATTTTTATTCCCTATTATATATATTTTATTGCATAAGTTAGGGATCGAATGATCTCCTTCATCCAGGATCTTATTGATCTTATGTTTATCACATTAGATGCACAACGATATGTACTAAAGTCCTCTTTGGTTGTTCTTCTGCTCTCTTTCTCTCAAACTAGTTATCAAGGTGTGATTATTTTTACTTTTTTCTTATATATAATGCAATATAATCCAAATTATAAGTCAATATCAGAGGTGAATGATTGTACAAACCTGAGCTGGGTGGTTTATAACTCATCCCTAAAGTTCGTTGATTTTTAAATTATCATGTGGGGACCACCAATTTCCTCAGGTGCCATATATTATGTTTATATTTCATGTCGATAATCATTATAGCCATATGATTTTTCTCTTTCCATATATGTGATTAGTAATTGGTGGATACATCCACAATGTACAACATCCCATATCAGATGATATTATATAGTTGATTTTTTAGTGTTCTAAGACTTTTGAGCCACCATTATGATGTGCTCGATCTAGACCATACTAATGGTATGCCTCCATATCATAATTGCTTTTTGTATCATAAAATATTGAGTGGAAATTACAATGTTGCCTACACTTGACCTGCCTAAGGTTAGGGCTTTAAATTCATAATTATATGTGAAAGGGAAATGGGAAAGGATAATAATTATATGAATTGAGAAGATAAAATGTGAATTAATAATAGGTTTCATGTCTCTTGAACCCTTTAAAACAATAATGTAAGGTAGAAAAATGAACCCTAATTATTTAATATGCCAAAAATCGAATTAATAATGGTTACTTGCTACTTGGCCTTATCACACTATTGAAAGGTATGTCTGGACCCAAATGGACTTATTGATTAATTATAACTTGATTAAAAGGATTATTTCTACAATAAATTATTACAATAATAAAAGTAAATTCTTGAACTAGAGGAAATGTTAATTGAATTCATAATTAAACAGCAGTGGCCTTATTTGAGATCACCTTGGGTTATTATTATGGAATTCCATGAGCTCTTAGGATCCCTATTTAAATTCAAGGATATGGAATTATATGGTTGTGTACCACATATATCCTTATCCTTTTTATTCAGGGATACCCATTATGAAACCATAGGATGCCTCACATAGTGAACAAATGTTTCCTTGGATACACTCCTTAAATCCGACATTGATAGGTAGGTGCCATTGTTAAAGCCTATAGGAACCAGTCACTGGTGATCACAACTGTACCTTGGAATATCTCATTGGATTTTAAGACATCTTATTATGGAATTCCTTGGAATATGCTCCTTTTATTACACTCTTACCATTATCCAGGATACATTTATTATTGAGTTGAAGACCCTTGAGGTCTATGTTTCCTTAGCTATTACCTCAGAACTTCATTTTTAAATTTCATTGATGGGTTCCTTGACATAACATGGAAACATCACTATTTTTAACATGTGACTTATTTATAAACTGGTAATAATCTATTAATAGACCGGTATCATTGATAAGCTAGCCAAGTGTTGTAGCCTTTACTTTGATATTTAGTTACATTTTACTTCTTTACTTTATATATGCATACTTTCACACTATTAAATTTCCATTACATGGGCTAGATGATATAGACACCATTCATGGTGGTCCACTATGATTTATATCACACCTTCTCTAGGCACCATTTGGTACCAATATTAGATTTTATGAATGTAGGTGTTGTTAGAGTGAAGCATACAACTTTGAACACATGACTTTTTTCTATTTAGGATGGAGAATGATAGTAGATACCTGAGATAGAGCTCGTGAATATTGGGAATGTATTTTGACTTCCTTTATACTTTTTTGGAAGATGTTATGACAACAGTATTGTATCCATGTTTTCCAGTTTTCTGGTGACATGACATATCATCATCATTTATTGTTACTGTTGTCTATATTTTTTGTATCTGCTTTCAGCCTAGCTATATTGTTTCTTTTATTTACCTTTATTTATATTTAAACTCTATCATACACTTCGTAAATGAGATAATAGTCCATCCAATGACACACCCTAGGCCCTCACTACTAGTCGGTATCCTCTAGAATTTGGGGAGATGTTCTTGAGGCCATGTGTCCTACTGGTCTCAGCTCGCCAATTAAGTGCCATTCTAGTCTAGGAAATCAAAAACCGGTATCAGATGTGGTTCATTTATTACTTCACTATTTAAAGATACTATATTGGAGATTAAAAATTCTTGAGACATGTTCCTATGTTGCGCTTGGGCGCCGTGAACCCATGTTTGGGGAAAATGCTGAGTTGTCTTAATTATTATTGTTTTTCTATTTTTCCTATTATAGTTCACATTATATCATCCTTGGGTGGAACGCATGGTGTGTGGTGTTTTTGATTGTTATTTGGGTTGAGATTCTATATAATCCTTGGCATTATGAAATTAGGTAAAGGATAATTGTTACATGAATCATATTGGATCCTTGAATTCAGATTTTATACATATTACCATGCCATATAGGCACATTTCACTAATTTTCATTGCTTGATATGCTTGTGATTGTTGAGTGATGTTGTGATAGTTAGCTTATTCATGTATTATTTTTTTTATTATTTAGTAATTGCGTATATCAATTCATGAGGCATATGGGACATCATGGTTTGGGGTGAGAAATTTACTTAGTCAAGCCATTATCCTATAAATAAATGGGAATCATTTTTAGTGATAATATAGGTACCCAAGATTAACGTACATGGAAATTACATTTATTTTGTTGAATACATTATATATGACACAAAAATATTCCCAAATACCATATTAGTTTAATTCCTATAGAAATAAAAAACATAAATAACTGGTTCATAAAACATCTACATCATCTACTACTATATCCTTCATAACTAGAACCCATTTTTACACATCTTACTTAATACCCTTCTTGAAATTATGGGGAAAATGAAACCTGGAAAGGGGTGAGATAAAATTTTCATTAAGGGTAAAGATTGAGATTATAAAACAAACGATAAACATGATAATGTTAAAAATATGAACATAATGTTTAAATATAAAAATCATGAGTCATTAAATAAATCTTGGCAGTAGGTAGGCCATAGATCATAAAAGAGCATTAACCATGGTCAAATAGCATTGGAATAAAAAAGGAATTATAGAAAAAATAATAAAATAATATGATTTCCATAGTATCCAAGGAATTCCTGCCAAGAACATCATAGTGAAAAAAGTCCATTACAAAACCGGGTTAACTTTCCGTTCTAGTTATATATTACAGAATCAAATTTACTTGTCGTTCCAACCATGTATTACTGAACTGGATGTACATCTTGTTCCAGTCCCATCTACCTCATTCGATATAAATCCTTACCCAATTCATTTGGGGAAAATATAGGTCCCACCCCACTCATATATAAATCATTATGACATGTTCCCCAATAACATAAATCATTCATCATAACATATCCAATGAAATAAAAATGGGTTTCTTAAAAATAATTCCATAATAATCCATATAAAATAAATGGTTTTCATATAAATAATTGCATAATAACACAATAGAATAAAATAATAATAGGGATAGAAATATACCTCTATGTCATCTTAGATAGAAAATAATTTTTTTAAAACACTTGAACATAATTCCTGAGGAAAATATATATTTTTTTAAAAATGTTTTCATTTCTCAAAATTCCATGCAATTTTAAAAGAAAATAATGTTGTTGAAAATAATATTGAAATCATGTAAATGAAATTTCATAAAAATAATTTTACATGAAACAATAAAAATCTATTCATTCCATATAATTTAAAAAAAACTGTCCTTGTCCTTTTTCTAGAAAAGTAAAAAAGTACCTCAAATTGAATAACAACAAAAATTCCCTTTCATACTGTTTAATAAAAATTCACCACATAGTATTATTAATTTTAACAAATTGTATAATAATATATTTAACATTATATATTTAGAGAACATGTATTTGGATGATAAATATACCCCCATTAAATACTTATGAATAAGAATTCTCGGATAATAATGAGATTTCAAAATTATCCCTTACTATAGATTTGATATGCTTCATATGTATATGAAACTCATATATAGTGGGTTTAAAAATATTATTAACTTGTAATAGAACAATAATAATATTTCTGATATCACATATGATTCATTTAGGACTTTATATTACCTGTTCATTTATCAAGCCCAACTTAGAGAAACATTTTGGGTAATAATCATTTTATTTATCGTATGTTCTTTGACATGTTATTCTTGATTTTATTACATAGATAATGATTTAATTACTTCAAAAATGTAGAACGTGATTTATATATCCTAAATATCCCATATAGAAATATACTTAATATATGGATAAATGAAGTGTAATACACCATTCATGGAGATGGTAGGTCGTATGTACTCATAAACGCTGTTTCTGTTTCCTTATTGAATTGAATGAAAGAATGTAAATGATATATATATATATATATATAATAGAATTATTATGTCATATATTTCCAGATTATATATTATATATACTTTATAATCATTCTTGAATGGTTAACGTGGAGAATGAATCTCATCACGTCGTGGAGACGATAAGCCGTACGAATGCACGAGCAACAATATCATTCACGTAATTGTCAAATGGAAAGGAATTGGATGGTATATTATTTATAATGAATAATAATTTTTTTATTTATTATTTATGTCCAGTATTATCATCATTATACCAATCCAATTTAGGTATTGTTTAATAACAAGTTACACCACAACGTGGAGACTGTAAGTCGTACGTATGCAAGCATGATGGTATTGTTTTTCGTATGATAGGTAAAATGATTTATAAGGTTTTAATAGAATTTTAATAACATCACATAATGTATAAGTTAATATATTTATTATTTTATTATGTAAAAAAATTAAGACTATGTATTATATGAATAAAATAATTTTGAAATATGTGATAAAACAATTACCTCTTATTTGAGTGTCTCCTTTTGATTTGCAGAAAATGACTCCCTGGGATGGATTTCATCCAAAATTAAAGCCTCTAAGAGGATATTAGGGATTCTAGGAAGATTATTAGAAAAATATTTTCCAAAATGAAAGGTTTTTTTTGTGTGAGGTATAGAGAATAATATGTTCTCTTTTATAGAAGAGGTGAGGGGCACTTTAGGAAATTCTTGATATATTAAATTATTATAAATTAAATTTTGTATAAGAATGGTCAAAAACTCATTTAATTTTATTAGAAGATGATTTTTGTTTGAATACATATAATTAATGAATTTTTATACAAGTTATGATCATTTTGTTATCCTTATGTTTTTACTTTAACCCTTGTTTTACCCTTTTAAATCTTATAGTTATATCTTGTTATTTACACATTGTGGGTTAATGTAATTACCATATCATGTAAAAAGACACAAAAATATGATAGTTATGAAATATTTGGACAAATATTAACCATGGGGATGAATTCTATATATTTATTAAATTAATATCATTTAATAAACTAATTTATATTTTAAGTTATGAATTATGTCAATTTCGGTCACAATTCATACTTGACTTTTTTACAAATTCATCACAACACGATTCCTTCTAAAAAACATTTAATCAATCATAACATGAAATATTGACCAATAAAATCATTGTTTTACATAAATTTTATCAAATAATACTTATTTTAATATTTATAATATCGTTAATTTGAATACATAATTAATGAAGCAATCATTGCATCATCATTGTTTCAAAATTATATTTATAGATTCAATGTATAGAAATTTTAAATAAAATATCATGATATAGGAAAAAATTCATATTTCTAATAAATATTTATATCCAAAGATATCCATTATATAACCCCATATAAAAGTTTTTTTAGTAAGAAGATACATTTTTTTGTTATTATTATCTTTATGTTAAATTACTTACTGTAACATGTCATTATTACTCCCATGTGGATCCATGGGGTCCAAAAATTGACTCCATGGATGAACATGTTCGTCCATATGTAATAAAATAGTATTAGGACATTTTTAGGGTAGTTTTATACAATTTGTTTACCGTTATTTACCCGATTTGACCATTTACCATAGTTAATAAAAATAATTACTGAAGTGACTATTCATAATTTCCAAATATTAAATGTACCTATTTACAAAATTTGGACCATATGATTCAAAATATGCAATAAAATTTTCCCAATTCATAACACAAAATTGGCAAAAAAAAATTTTTAAATTTATTCCCATTATCAAAACCATAAAGTGGGGTTTTAAGAAGTAAAAAACTATCAAAAGATTGACATGTGTTTATATCCAATTTAACTATGAAATTACATCTAATTAACAACATTAGATTAAATGATAAACACATAATAAAAGTTCACTTTAAAAGCAATTAAAATTATAAAATAACTATAAAAATAAATTAGAAGAAAAGACTTTTTTAAATTAAAATGAATTATTTGTTACAATTCATTAAAATATGAATTTTAATCATAGAAAAAAAATATCATCCAAGGAAAATTTTGTTGTCCCGCTTCTAAATAATAAGATTAATATGTCAAATATAACTTATAAAATCTTCAAAAACTATTTTTAAAAAAATTTTCTGAATCAGAAATTGGTAAAATTTTATTTGTTTTGAAAAATAATTCTTTTACCCAAAGAAATGAATCTGTTATTATATCCTGTAAAGAAAATTCATAACATGAATTTTTATGGTATATAAAATTTTAAATTTGGTTAACACTATTCATAACGTCTAGTTTATATCCCATTAAATAATAATATTTTAATAATATATTGTTTTTTAGTGAGACCCAATATTGCGTAAAACACAAGATATTGATGAAGGTTGTTCATTCATGTAATGCAAGTCATGTCAGTTTTGTGTGTAGTGACAACATTATTTGGTGTTACGTGAAACATAATACAAACTTAGTTATTTTATACATATGAAAAAAATCTATACTCAGTGTTTCATACATCATATGCCAACTTGGTGTCGCGTGTAATATATGATCAGTCAGTTTAGTGTGAAATGAATGTTTTTCTTAGTGAATTGCAAGACAATAATGAAAATTTTAATTTGTTTTAAAAAATGGTCCATTAAACCTCGGTGTGTTACAGATAATGTGTATTAGAACTGATTCACTAGGAATGCGTATCCATTATGAATTGAATAATGAAATATAAAACGAATCAGTTGCATATCTTTATCCAAACCTTTCATGTTTATGAAAGGTAAAAGAGATAACTAAGAAACTAAATGTAAATTTAAATGAAATTTACACGTGATCAGTTACCTGTTCCTAGTCAGCTAAGCGGGTCATTGGGGTTGTATTCCATATGTATTTAGATTTCCTACATTCGACATCCATAGAGATTCTATCATTCTACTTAAACTTGTTTTGAGGCATGTGCTTGGAATTTTTAGACCCATGTCACCACAGTGTCCCTGTATCATACACTAGGATGGTGGTGAGGACAATGCTCCATACATGGAGGGCATAGAGATTCCACTCTTAAATCTAGGATTTCCACTTGAGGAACCACCTACTATACCATATTTGGGAATTGATACCCAATTTTTTGATAGTTTCCTACATCTGATGCAGTCCATGCATGGTGCTCCATGGATTGAACCTATAATGGCTAAACTAACTCATGAGTTCTAGCAGCAGCATCCTCCTACTTTCTCATTGGATGGAGGTACGTAGGCCACTGTGACCTGGCTAGTTTCTAACCTATATATTTTTGAGTATATGGTGATTCCTCAAGAGTATAGATTCAAGCTAGACACATACATTCTTAGGGGTTCCTTCAAGCACTTGTGGGATGTGATTTCCCAAGATGGTGGTCATCAGGGCATGTTATTGGTTGATTTCCAGACTTCCTTATATGATAGTTCATTCCTTATATGGTGAGAGCAGACCAAACCATAGATTTCACGCATTATGAATACTGATATATTTCATTCATGGAGTATTGAACACATTTCACAGAGTAGAATCACATTGCACCAATTCTTCTGGTTATGAGCTTTTGTGTTCTATAAATTTCAAGGATAGGATCCTGTATACCATCCACAAGAAGGTGAATGTATTTTTCCTTCAAAAAATTTCTATAATATTCAATAAGGCTATTATCACTTGGTGTAACGTATGGGTTGAAAAAAGTTTTGGTCATATAGGACCAAGGCTGCATTAGGCTAGTAGTTCTTCTGGTGGAAAGAAGTGTTCTATAAAGGATTCTCATTGGGGTTGTGACAACTAGAGTCCCTATTTCAATAGCTCCAAAGTATTTCATCAGTATGAACGATGTAGTTACATGAAGCCTCGTTGATATAAGGACCCAATTGAGTGTCAATCTTGTGGAATTATGGGGAATATTCATAGGTTCTATGGGACCTTTCCATTAGCTTTGCGTGGAAAACGATCCATGAATGCTCTACTTTTAGGAACCGATTATTTTTTTCATTCCAATATGGGTGTTGGAATTTATTTGATAGGACTGGATAAAGAGGAGGTCATCCTTGTTGACGCCAGATCCCTGATCAAAAACTGCGCAAACATATCCGTTATGATCATGGTAGTCTATCTGTTCCACAAATCCATGTAGCAGGTCAATTGCATGCACTACGTCCAATACCCAAGGATCTGGTTGTAAGACCATCTATATTACGAGGTATTATACTTATTTTATACACCATAGTATCTTGTTTATTTGATGTGTGTGCCTTAATCACTTTTGTTCTGTATCTCTCATGGAATGTCTCAATCTGAAGTTGTAGTATTACTATGGTGTAAGCACTATATATATGTATTTGGGGGTATAAAAAGATTGTTTACTCTAGTGTGGGTACTACTCATGTGAGTTAGGAAGATACCCATTCTTATAAAACATTGTCTTTCTCAAGATGATGGGCTTATATGTCATTAAAATGATTGAGTGGTTGATTCAGTGTCGTGATTTTGTATATTACTATCACCACATTGTATCTTCTACGTCACCAGATGGAAGTAGTTGTCTACATAAGGGTGAGTGAGATTTCCAAGATGGTTGAATTGGAATGGTACGTCATGGGATTGGTGGAGTGACTACCCAGATTGAAAATATCTTCATGGAGGACAAAGGTTTACATCTATATAATTTTCCTCTAGTAGTAGATCCTTTCAATTTTGTATTTACCAATGATTTTTCTATATTACCACTTGAGATAGAGGTAGAGTCTATGATTTCACTTGATCTTGGTGAAGATTTCGTGTCTATTCCTCCATACTAGATGTCATAAACAAAGATATAAGAGCATAAGATGCATTTAGAGGATTTAGAGGCCAAAGTTTTTATAGGTACAGATACATCATCTTGGGTACCATGTTATACCATTCAATCTTCCAAAGACAACAATAAATTTTTGTAGCAGTTATGGTCCATATGAGTACCTTGTTATACCGTTCAGTCTTACAAAGACACTTATCATTTTCATGGATCTAATGAATATGGTTTTCATCCATATCTTGACTCTTTTTTCATGTTATTTGTGGTGGCAATCTTGGTGTATTATCATACTCGTAATGATGATGCCAAACACCTTGATATCATTCTGAGTACACTACGAGTGCATTAGAATTATTCCAAGAATCCGTTATGACACTTATGGATCAACTATGTTCACATATTGGGTTGTATCATATCAGAATTGGGAATCTATATTGACCCTAAAAGGCTTAGTGTGGTAGTTTCCTGAGAGTAGCCTCGAATGTGTTTGACATATAGGGTTTGTTGGGGATGTTTAGATATTATAGGCATTTCATACAGGACTTATCGCATATTTCTTCACATAATACTGGCCTTACCAAGAAGGGTGTTATGTTCATTTTGTTAGAAGCTTAAGAGACCGCCTTTAAGGATATGAAATATAGGATTGTATCAGTGCCTATTCAGACTCTTTCGAATATAGGCATTGGTTATACAATTTATATGATGCATAATGCATAAGACTAAGAGAGGATCTGATATATGAATAAAAATTCATTACATACAAATCTTGGCATCTAAGTCCTCATGAGAGAAACTAACAAACAACTGAACTTGTGTTATCATCACATTTCATTCCCTTGCGTTGCTGGAGGCATTATCATTTGGGTGAGAAATTTGTGGTTTACACAGACCCCAAGATCCGCAAATAATTATTTTTCATCATGAATTGAACCCAATACAGTGATGATGATTCAAATATTTAAAATTCATTTATTATACAATTACCTTTATTCCATGGAAGAGAATTGGGTTTACAGATTAACGAAATATGAGAATATACGCATAGGTAGTGAGGGAATATAGTGATGAATGGAAGTTAATGGCCATCTTTACTAAGTTGCATTTAGAGTTTCATAACACACATGAGAAGCATTATCTCTCATATTTTACAGTTACCTCTTAACTCCTTGAGAAGGGGTAGAGATTATAATTTTTTGATCTAGACGTCCTGGTATTTCATGAGAGTATATTAGGAGATAACCCACATATTTATTACTCTATAGATAAAGATGACATCATGTGTATCCATGGACATGTATGGGCCCTAATAGATATGAGAGAATAATTTTTTAAAGTTTCTCACACATCTCAGTGGGTAGTTCATCCAGGCATCTTGTTGATGTATCTGGACATGCGACGCTCGTATTGGTGTCCCTTGATGAATTATCAAATTGAAGACTTATCACTGCGTATTCCACCTGTTTGCAGGTGAAGGTGGACCCACAGAGATATACAGACTTAATACAACCAATTCCATTCCTGAAATTGATATGGGATTATATTTTTGTAGACTTCGTATTCTATTTACCTATGTCGCCTCGAGGTACATAAATTTTATGGGTTTTCATTTACAGACTGACAAAAGAAGCTTTCTTCATTCCAATTTGGGAGTCTTTCTCAGTTGATTAGATGAGAAGACTATTTTTACGTGAAATCGGAAAACTCCATGGGGTCCCTCGTACTATCCTTTCAGATAGGAATGCTCATTTCATATCATAGTTTTTTCATGGACTGTAGAAGGATATGGGAACACAGGTTCATCTAAGAACCACTTTTCACCATAAATTTATGGAAAATCATAATGAAGAGTGCATTTTCAAGAGGATATGCTTCAAGAATCTATCATCGATTGCAACAGTTATTGGGAAAATCATTACTCTATAATTTAATTCACGTATAATAACAGCTTCTAGGTGACAATTCATATGAATCTTTTTGAGTCCTTATATAGTTGGCCATGCCATTAATCCATATTCTTACTAGAGGTAGGTGAGGCAACCCTACATTGTCATCAACTCGTTCAGGAGACTTCATAGAAGGTTTAGATGACCAAAAAGCATATGTCTACTGCTCAGTCTTGATAAGAATTACATGTTGATCTCCATCAATGACCCTTAAGGATTGAGGTTTGTATTGTGTCTTCCATTGGGTATCACATAGGCTTGGTAATAGACTATTATGGAAGCAAGGGAAGCTGTTTTCTTATTACGTATGACCATTTGAGATCCTAGAAGTATTTAGGATGGCTTCCTATCAGTTGCTACTACATTAGAAGTGCCATTGCATGAACAACTTCTTCTATGTTTCACAACATGACCAGTACCATGACAAAACGTCCCATACCTTTGATCATAAGGAAGTTGAGTTAAATGCTGATGGTAACATTGAATGGTATCCAGTATGCATCTTTAACTAGAGCATGATGGTTCCCTGAGGCTATTCTATACCTCTACTATGGGTGATATGGTAGCATGGCTGCATGCAGTACATGAAATGGTAGTAGGATGCCGAAATATGTGATCAGTGTCCATAGTTGTTCTCAGATAGTGTTTCTACACTAGTGGAAGGTGAACTCGTGAATGAGTTCCTTTAAATATTGAAGACTTTAAGAACCCAGTATTTCGATCTGCTATAGTTCCTTTAAATTTAAGCCTAATTTTTTTGGCCCTAATATGGATTTTTAATGGGGTTGTGAAGGTCCCAATGGTTTCAAGGGTCTGTTTGGATGCATGTACCCACCTTTCGGGGAAATAAAGCCTTGCAAACAATTTATAGAAAACTGTTCAAGAGGGCTGTAATGTTATCAAAAACAATGCAGATGGTGACCTTTTTGAAGGATCCCTATCACACGATTGGTGAACAGTTTCCTTATCAATGAAACCTAACCATATGAGTTTCCATTCTTTTCCAGATATTTTTTAATGTTTCGTGCATGGTTTGGAAAACTGTGTGGTCAAATTGTGCACCAGCTAACTTCCAAGTAAATTTACTATATTTTCCATAATGATCTATTAATGACTCATCCTTCATTCTAATACGACATTATGTGTTATTGATCTATTTTTATTCACTTTTGGATCTGTTTTAAAGAATAATGTAGGGTTTGAATGATCTCCTTCATCTGGGATCCAATCAAGCTCTTGTTTGTCATGTTTGATGCACAATGGTTAGTACTCGAGTCCTTTATTGCTATTTTCTCCTCTTTTTCTCTTGTCGTAGTTATCAAGGTGTGATATTTTTTACTTTTTCTCAAATATACATGATTATAAATTAAATTGGAGGCCTATATCAAAGGATAATACTCACACAACCCTATGGTGGGTGTTCAGTAACTCATCCCTCATGTTCGTTGATTTTGGAATTGTTATACAGGCCCCACTGATTTCATTGGGTGTCATTTCATTAATTTATATGCCATTATTATAATCATTATAACCATATTATTATAATCCTCCCATTAATGAGATTATTTTTTTTGTTTCCATGCCCACAATGCCCAAAATATCATGTCGAATGATATTCCATAGTTTAGTTTTTAGTGTTTTGACACATTCTTTCCATCGTTCGGATGTGATTGATCTCAACCACATTAATGGTTTTTCTATTTATCATAAATTCTTTTTGTATCATCAATTGGTGAATGGAATGTACCATGTGACTTATACATGAACCTCCTAAGGAAAGTGCATCAAATTGATAATTATATGTGAAAGGAAAATTAGAAAGTATACTATGTATATGATTTGACCAGATTAAATGTGAATGATTAACAGGTTTAATTTCAATATCAACCCTTACCAAATTAATTGAAGATAATAGAATGATCCTTAATTTTCGATTATTCCTTAAATGGAATTAATAAATGTTACATTCTGTATGGACTTATCACAATAATGAAAGGAAAGACTTGACTCAAATGGGCTTATTATTTAATTTTGACATGATTAAAAGGATTCATTCTACATGACCTTACCACACTAATGAAAGGAAAGGCATGATCAAAATGAAAGATTACTTTAATTAATTATTAAATAGGAGTGTCCTGACTCGATCTCACCTTGGATTCTTATCATGGAATGTATTGAGGACAGAAGAACCCAATTTCAATTCAAGGATATTTATTGATTAGTTTGAGACCCACCAAGATAATAATCCTTTCATATTCTTAGTTTCCCAGTACAACACCATAGGATTCCTCACATATTATTAAATGAATTCCTTGGATACACTCCATAGATCTATTATTGACTGGTCGGTTCCTTGGTTAAATTCTATAGAGCCCAGTCACTACTTACACCAGTTTTAACACGGATGGTCACCATAGGATTAGTCTGAATATAATTGTGGAATGCCTTGGAATATGATCCATGGATTACACTATTACCCTTAGTGTTTTTAAATTTAATAATAAGTTGGTGACCCTTAAGTTCTACATTTCCTTGGTGATTACCTTGGAACTTCATTATTAAATGTCCTAGAAAGTTTCCTTATCATAACATTGAACCTTCATTGTTGTTAACATGTGACTTATTTATAAACTGTTAATAATAAATTAATAGACTGGTTATGTTATGATGCTAACTGAGGGATGAAGAAGGAACATGGGTATTTAGTTATATTTTACCTCTTTACTTTATATAGGAATGCTTCAAAAGAGTTACGTTTCCATTACGAGGACTTGATGATATAGACAACATTGGTGGTTTCCCAAAGAGATTTATCTCACACCTTCTATTGGGGTCATTCAGTACTCGAAGTAGATTACACGAATGCATGTGTTATTAAAGTTAAGAATGAAAGTTTGAACACTTGATTGCTAGTTGTTTTGGATGGATCTTGATAACAGATGATAGAGCTAGAGCTCTGTATGGTTGGGATGGTATTTTCATTTTCTTTGTACTTTTGCGTAACATGTTATGTAATCTATCTTGTATCCATGTTTTCTAGTTTTCCAGTTTTTTCACATATCATCATGACTTATTGTTATTGTTGCCTCTATTTTCCATTGTGCCTTCTGTTTATTTATATTACATTCATTATTTACATTTATTTATATTTCACCACTGCACCACACTATAGTAATGATGGAATAGTCTCCCAATGGAAACAAAAGAGGCCCTCATTACTAATTGGAAGCCTAAGGCATTTGGGTTAATGCACTTGGGGCCATGTGGCCCACTGGGACTGGGGCACCAATTAAGTGGCATCCAGGTCTGATTCGTAACATTAAAACCTCTATCCTTTTGATGATTAAAAATTCATAGAAGTAATATATATAACTGAAGGATATTGATATAAATGTTATTGGGTTTACACTTGATCATAATGGAATGATATGGTCCATGAACCGTGTATGTGTTCAGTCCATACCAGATTTAACGGAGGATTTTTTAGAATATATCACATTTATTCATTCTTTATTCATCTTTTTAGTATGAAAATGTATAGATATTTAAAATAATACTTTTTATAGGATGTCACGAAGTGGGATATCACATAGTTTGTATATTGGTGTATGGTATTCTAGAATGATAAGTCTGAAAGGAAAAAATATATTAGGATGTTAAATCAATTACCTATACAAGAGTAGAAATGGTGTAACATGACTATGTATTTTTTCATTGGACACCCAAAAACCATTAAAGGATATACTGATATATGGTTGGTACTCGATCTCTTTACTAAGTCAGAACAATTTTTTCTATCAAATAAGACATATCTTTGAATTATCATTCTAGGATATACATAAATGAACTGTTAAGGTTTCATGGAGTACCACCTTCCATTAAATCTGATTGTAATTTTTGTTTCACATCAATGTTTTTGAACTGTCTTTAAAAACCCCTTGATAAAAAATTGAGTTTCAAAACTTCTTATCATCCTCATATTGATGGTCAATATAAAGGAATTATTGATACCCTAGAGGATATATTAAGATCTTATTCTTTGGGATTCAAGGGTGGTCATGATGAACACCATCATCTTGTTGAGTTACCTTAAAAAACATACTTCACTCAATCATTCATATTGATCCTCATGAATCCTTATATTGAACTATTTGTAGAGCACCAAAGTGTTGGATGAATTATGAGAATGAAATCTATTGGTACCTAATAGAGATGAAGAAATGACAGAGAAGGTTAGAACTATTCCATAGAATATCAAAGTAGTTAAATCTCTGGAGGAATTTTATGATAAGAACTATTAATGTGATCAATAAATTTAATTCCTATATAAGAGATTTCAAAAAATATATACTTGGAAGAAGGTTATGATATTCAGTAATAAAGGGGAACAAATCACTAGGTGTATTAGTCCCATTGAGATTATTGATCTAATTGGTTTAGTAAACTATCACATAGAACTTCCTCAAAACATATCTAAACACCATAATATGTTTCATATATCTGTCATTATGAAGTACATATATGATCGTTCACATGTACTAAACATAGTGGTTATACATCTGGAGTGGGATCTCTCTTACGAGGAACAACAAGTTGGAATTCATGATCATATAGATAATGTCCCACGAAACAAGACCACTCACCTGGTTAATGTTTTGTGAAAAAATAACCATTAAGGGAAAGTTACATGGGAACTAGAGTTTATTATTGGGTATAATTATCATCAAATTATTGTATTATATTGACAAATTTGAAAGGGGAAATTCGATTTAATGGGGGTATAATGTAACACCCATAGTTTCTATGGACATTTTTTATATTAACTTAAATTTCATTGATGACTTTAATTAGAGACGAAACTAATTTGATCATTAATAATAGGATAAAAAGTTTATAAAAATCTACATTAATCATCATCTTAACTTGTGTTACACACAACACAGAGCTTCGGTGAAACAACACATTATTATTATAAATATTTATTTAATATAGTTATAACCTATCTTTTAAACTCTATAATATGAATAGTAATAAATAGTTTTTTAATTTTTTTATAATGTTTTCACATAAATATATCATATTCAAAATGAAATATATAATTTTTAGTAATGATTAGAATATTCAAAAAATACCTTTCTTTCCAAATAAATACATTTTATATCCTCCGATAAACAATAAAAAAATAATTGTAAGCACTTTTCAAAATATAACTTTATCAAATAATACTTATTTTTCAATTCAAAGTGTCAAAATTATATTAGGGTGATTTTTTTAAAATATTTCATTTTTGGATGAATAATGTAAATTATATAATTTTAATTTTTAAAATGATTTTCCATGTGATTTATTAATATATTAATATTATATTATAAAATGGTTTTAAAGTAAAATTATATCTATAACATATAAATTAATCCTATTTATGTAATTATATCCAATTTCACAATGAAATTGGATATGAAAATATCTCAATCTAAAGAACATTTTCACATTAAAAACTCATCCTATCATCCCATCTATGCAATTATTTTTAAATTAATTTAATCCATTTTTATAATTATAATATGGAAAAAATGGATTAAATATTGGGAATTATAAAAAACTATATTTTATAATATGTTTAATATAATGTTTTATGAATAATATTTGTGTATGTTATTCAAACTAATTAGAATGATTGAGGAAAAAATGAGTTTACCTAGTGGTTAAACATTAATTTAAGGTGAAAAATAACCTAAAAACATGTCCAAAATATATAATCATTAACTAATTATATTAATTACACTATTTTTTAATAAACGTTGAAATTATTGGTGAAAATCACATATGAGAGACCTCTCAATAGTGTTTTCCCATTTATATTTACAATAATCCTATTCCTCAAACACTATAAAATAGAACTCAACCCCCTCACTTTCACACCTATAAATCCATTAGTATTAGAAAAACTCTATCCAAATATCCTATTATATTCCTTATATACATCATATAGAAATCTATTTTTGTAGATATCCCACCAGAAATCCCATTGTTGCATACGAAATTTGTTACCCAAAGAAAATGTAACATTCTTTCACAAGCACTTTTTTTTAATATCATTATCTTCACCCTAAATTATTATTATAGAAATATTATATAATATCATAAGTAATATAATTATAATGAGTGTTTTTTATGTTATGGGTATGACCCATACTCATTCACACTTCAATCTATTGGGATACAAAATAATCATTCGTTTGAATGGCGGACTACTGCCTCTCAAACCGATGACATTAGTTCTTCCATTTCCTCATTTAAATTTTACAAATAATTATGAAATATTAATTTTATATGATATATATTATATTTATGATATATTTATTCATATGGAGTAATTATATAACACATATATTTATGCTTTTCATGTTATGGAAATACAATAATTTTTCTTGTAGATGTGTGGACTACCACCTCCTCAAAGTTATCTGATTCATTCAAACATTAGATGAAAAGTATTAATACTACTTTTAGTAAAGTTATATAGAATTTATGGAATAATAATTATAATTATATGATTATATATATATATATATACATTTATGTTATTTACTTTCTTTTTTTAATAAAGAAAGAAAATGGAAATAGCCTTCGTGTGTATGTATGATCTACCGTCTTCATGAAGAGTGTTTTTAATTTCATTTGTATATCATTTAATTACTATTATAAATATATATATACTGAATATATATGATATTTATGTCATTTTTATTATTATATATATTATGAAATCAAGATATATTTAATGGGAAAAAAATATAAAAAATCAAAACCCATGTGAAAACAAGTTGTTACATGATGTGATATAATTGAATATTGTAATGTAATAGATGTATAATAAAATTAAATTTATCATAATTGTGGATTGAATAAGTATTATGAGACTTGATACATAAGTTAAGGGGACGTTTAGTCTCATTATTATTTATATGTCACTTATGCCTTATCCACTAATTGTTTCTTTTGTGTGGTTTATATATTTTCTATGCTTGAATTATATGATACATATCCCTAAAACTATGGGTATTTAAATATAAAATATATGATATATATTTCATGCTGTTTTATGGGTAAAGATTAAAAAAATTGATAAGGTTGTTCTTTTTCAATATTAACTCTTTGAGACACGTGATTTTTTATGCACCAATATTCTTTTACAATGTTTATATACTACCATTTGACATGCTATATCATGGATCTACTTGTTTTCATTCTATTTTATGTTTCATGTAATTTTACTATTTCATGGCTATTTTTATTCAAATAAAACAATGCTGTAATATTTAATTCATACAATCTCATTGTAATTCGATATGGTTAATGATTATGCATACATTTATGAACTCTTGTGATCCATCCATGAAGAATTATCATCAATTTTATTTCCTTATATTTATTCATGATATTGTCATGTAATGGTAAAATTTATATACTCTTTGGTACATATTATTATTATGAAATCCTTATTTATAAAATCTTACATCATTATTCTCCTCAGTCAAAAATCTAATTTCATCCAAAATTATGTTTTTTTAAATGTTTTCATAATTTTTTTTTAAATTATATGTTGAGATAATGTTCAAAAAAAAGTTTTACATAATTTTTATGGTTCCATTATAATTTTTATATGAATTTATTTATGAAAATGGTTTTCAAAATGTTTTATTTGTTAAAAAATGTTTTTGAATAACAAAAAGATATTTTCATAAAGATATTTTTAAATTATATTTGAAAATTATTATCCACCTAAGATGAAATCCTTTAGTGTTACTCATTCCATTGTATGAATATTTTACAATGTTATCATTCATATTCATTCTAATAATGGTTTATGTTTTGAGGACATTATTTTTAGGAAACTGGTTTCTCTTTCACTAGTTATATACTAATAAAACCCACTTCCATTCATGGATTATGCTTTGATGAAGTTATTATGAAACCTCTATTCTCTCCATGGGTTTTGAGATGATAAAATATTTGTGATACACATTTCATTTAATGGGTTTGTAGAACATTATTTTCTGATTTAATTATGAGATGGTTGGGACAAATATATGCCTCTAAGGAATTTTCTTATGATTTATAAATCATGAGATAGAAATTGAAAGAATGGGTTGTGGAATCAATTCAGTAAAAGACATTCTTAGCCAAGATGAACATTGGAGTGATACGTGACCAAAAATATATCATGGGGGGAACCATGACTACCAAAATAGTTTGGGGGAGTGAACAAATTCCTATAAGACGGAATTAGAATTAATCCTTGACTACTATGTAAAATATTTTATATGCATATGTGTCTTCCTCAATTCAACATATTATTCCTATGTTATGATTTAATGGATTATGATCTTGACTCCCCCAGGCTTTTTATATAATTAACTTCCTCTATTAATGCAATTATTAATATTTTTGACATTTTCTATAAAGGTTATGATATTCTAATTTTATGTTCATGTTCATGTACACTTGTATTAAGGGTTATGACTACATGTCTCCCTTGTTTACCATTATTGTGATTCTAAGATCACTAATATTTATGTTTACCTTCCCTAGGGTATGACTATATAGTTCATGTATAATGAATCTAATAAGATTTTTAATAACGACGAACCTAATCTGAAATAATGTATATCACTTATGTACTAATGTTTATGTTTCCATGTTTCAAAAGGTAATAATCTAATACAGTCTTTGGGTGTATGTTTGTATAATGTATTAATTTATCTTAAAAAATGATGTATTTTATATATATGATAAGTTAGTGAATATTTTTTTATGTATTGTTAAGGGAAAGGAAGAGGTCATGTTGAATGTCATAATGAATTTTCATGAAATGAAATCATTTTTTATTTAAAAGTATTATATTATGGGAAAATATATACTGATAGGATGTTTCCACATTTTATATATATGGTTTTCAGTATATTAATTTTAAACTGGTTATCTAAATCTATAAGCCTAAAATATCATAAATTTTATAAAATGAGAATTCATTAAATAAAATCAAGTTTCTGTTATTATTGTGGCTGAGTACTTATAAAAACATTTCATATAAAATAAACAAAAATATTCCTTTCAAAAAACCTTTAAAAGAATGTCAAAAGTCATATAGAATTTTCTCAATAACTCATTTATTTCAGTATAAAAACATATAAGGAGTAAATTTAGTAACATGGAGATGGAATAAAATTATTTATAAAATCAATCTGTAAAACATTTGAAATGAGATTCTTAATGTTAGGTGTCCCTTAACTCGAGTCTTAATCATCAAGTATGTACTCAATCTTCTTGAATAAAAAATTAAATTAATTATGTAGTTTCCTGAAAACTTTTTTACTTTTGTTAATGCTTTAATTTATCTTATTACTATGTTATATTAAATTACTTGATCATTTAAGTTCATGAAATATGTTTTTACAATATTCATCTCATATGATAAAAATGACTTCACTAGAATTGTTGTGGTCAATGGGATCAACATTAAATCATATTTAAAATAAAAATTATGAAATTTTTATAATTTTTTCACAACAGCAATGATTTTAAAAGAAACTATGAGAAATGGCTATGAAAAATGGAATATGTAACCATAATGAAGACTGTAGGATTTAAATATGCATGAGCAATGTTTCTATTTTTCAATGATCATAATGGAAAGATGGTAAGTATTATTTTAACATTATATAGTTGTAATTATATCAAAGAAATCATATTATCAACCTAAATATAGTCATATAAACAATACATGTGATGCATAGATGAAAAATGAATCAAGTTACATAGAGGAGGTGGGAATCCACATGTACGAACGAACGATGTTATCATTTTTATATAAATGGAAAGGTAAGTAAATAAAACATTTTTAATCTAAAAAATTAAATTTTTGGTTTATATTATATTTATAAATTAAATCCATGATAATATAATATCATGATAGATGTGATGGTAAATTAATTAATTTTATTCATGAGGCGGTAGTCCGACCTACACAGAAATTATGGATTCATCACCCATTTGATAGAAGAAGAGATGGATATATGTAATTACATTAAAATAATAATATATATTTTAATGAGAGACAAAAGATATTTTATATCATCATAGTTGAATATTATTTTAATGATTTGGAATAAGAAAAAAATTGAAACACTCAGTTAATGTTATACCTCTTATTCTGAAAATATTCTATACATTGAAGATTAATCCCTCTAAGGTTGGTATTATTTTTAAAACAAGACCTCTGTAATGAGGGGATGGATTCTTGGAGATTATTGGGTTATGTATTGTCCAAAAAATTATTTTCTAGTCTGAATAAATGTGAATAAGAGGGACTATATTATAAGGGAGTGTAGGGGAACTCATGGAATTTCTTAACGTATTAAATTAATATAAAAAATTTCACAAAGAATAATGGATCAAAATGATATTTTATTGAATATATAATGAGGATTGGTATAAATAATTTCAAATAATAAATTGTTTTCTCGTTTTTAATAGGTTTATACCATTATGTTTCATTTTTAAACCCTGTTGACCTTCTTTGAAAATTAAGACAATATCAATATTTTTACTATTTTGGGGATAATAAATTACTATGAAAGTAAAATTGTTCAACAAATGTAACATGTATAATATTTTATACCATTTATCAATATTTTTTCTTATGATAATATATTTTGTAGTTTTAAATCATTTATAAAAATATTACTTACTATAAAATATTATTAAAATAAATTTGGGATGAATTCATTTAATTTCAAATTGAAAACATCATGGAATCTAATTAATATGAATATAATTATTTAACAAATCCCTAATAAGTAATATTTATCTAAAAATTCATGTAATTGGATAATTAATTAATTTTTTTTAAATTTAAATATTTTTTGAATATTTTTTTAATTTTTCTATAAATGGAATGAATACTTTTTATCATTTCATAATCATCTATGGTACATATTTTATTTTCAAAATAGTAAATAGAAAATGATTTGAAAAATAGGTATTTTTTAAAAATAAATATTTATACCATAACATAACTTTTCTATACCTTTCACGAAATTTTATAGATATTAAAATCAATAGAGTGACACTTTTGACATTATATTTAATTAAAATAATATAAATATTATAATCATTTGAAAGTGGAAATAATTTTCCAAATATTATATTTTTAATGATTATAGATGAATTATTGTAAAAATATAAAATAAAATATTCTATTAAGTTCATTTAATTATTTTTATCATATTATATGTAACCACGATTACCTGATTTTCCCTTAGTTGGCTAAAAAATACAAAGGTTGCTATTTGTAATGAAAAAAGTGAACTATTTGTCAAATTTTGAAATAGTTATTTTAAAAATGATATACATTTTATAAGATTCAATTACTTTAAGTGGATAAAATTAATTTAATAATAAAACACAAAACACAATATAAAAGTATATTTTAGAAAAAATCATTTTTTGGGTATATGATATCTTTTAGACCGATGAACCAATTGGGATTATATATAATATAATAAAAGTAATGTTACCTATAATCGATTTTAAATTAAAACATAACTTTTTAAATTCGTGAAACACAATCATAGTTTTATGTAAAAAACAGTATTTTTCTAGTATTTAATTGAAAGACAATATTTTCTGAAAAATAAAAAAGACTACTATAAGAAATATTTTATAAAACGATTTAAAAAATAATATCACATTATAAAAAATAATTTCATTAATTGGATGAAAATAATTTATATATCCCCTCAAAAATAAATAATCATAATTTTTTATTGATATTTTTTGGAAACATAAAATGAAATTTCCAAAAAATGAATAATTATTTCCAAAGATTTAGTCACTAAAATAATAATTTGTATAAACATTAAAAATATATTTCAAATTTTTTTTATACACAATTCATACCCTTCAATTCAATGTCTTTGTTATAATGGTTATATTAAAATTATTAATATTTTGTGGTTCATTTTGGCTCGTTGTTTTCTATCGTATATGTTATCGAAATAAATGTTATTCTTTTGAATTATCATCGTGTTACGTTCTCACAGACCATTGATATATAGTATCCTCTAAATCTGAACATGAACTCCGTAATCAATGGTCTAAATTTTTTAAAATTCATTTTTTGAAATCTAATATAATAAAAAAGGTTAATAAAACATTGACAAGATAATAGATAGAGGGAATTATGAATGCTATAAGGAATAAAAAACTGGGTTTTCAAATTAGAGGAGGATAGTTAGAAGTAAATATATAGATATGGAAGAAAATTTTAACTTCAAAATAATTATGGAAAGTTATACAGATCATTGATTACAAGAAATTGAATGATAATGAGCAAGTTAACATCCACAAAAGCATAAACAAAATAGATGTGAAATAGACCATAAATTCCATATAAATGAAGGTTATTGGATAATATTTTGAAATCAGGATACTTTTTCCTAGATTTATGGAATTCCTTTATCATATAGTCTAAGAACATAAGGAAATGTACATAAATGTCATGTATAATATCTACCATTAATAAATTTCCACCACAACCACATCTTTTAATCAAAATTATGAGTATTTGAGATGAATCTGTCATGTTGAACAAATAAAATAAAAATTTAATGGATTAAAAAATTTCAGAAAATAATAACATTCTAGTCCTCTTATCATTAGAAATTATCTGAAAAAAATTCATAGAACATCTTTTTATAATTTCAAAAATGAATAATCCTTCATAAGATTATATAAAACATTTGTCTCCAAATTATCAACATAAACACTCAATGTTATGCATATATCATTTGAGAAATCACTAACTGTAAAATTCATTAAAAATATTTTAGACCATTTTTTATCCCAAAAATCATAAGAATTTGATCCAAAATTCATCTATGAATAATATAAAATTTATCTCAATTTATCATTAGTCACTCATCAAGTTATATACCTAAAACTGTAGATGAACTAATTATATAATCTTGGAAATATGATAATAATTATCATAAATATCTCGAATCACCATAAAGATGCATTAAAATCATTTATTCTTCTAAAATATAATTCAACTATAATTAATTAAGTAAAATATCATAATATTGTGTTTACCGTAATTATATAATTTTCCCCCAAATTATTATGATCTTATTCTCAAATAAAATTATTCCCTTAATCAAAAAATTCAATTTTCAATCTCTTTGTTTTATAAAATAAAACATGTTTTCCAAAATTTCAATAACACATGTTTACCTCAATTTCCAAGATGATATAAGCCCTAAAGGTTATCAATACCTTTAAACATGAATAAAAAATAGTTAATGGAATTATTCCATAAATAACATTCTCACTAAAACCCATACTAAATCCAATGGTTATATTAATATAAATCTCTCCAAAAATAATCTTAATCATATTATAATTACATAACTTAAAAAAATGGTTAGTTTATGCCGTTATATTTTTTATCAACCATTTAATTATAAACCCAAGATGATATCCAAAAAACATGGGTTAACCTCACATGAAAGCATAATAGTCTCCAAATTTATCTAAACCATTCCTATAATTCCAAATATAATATCCACAAACCCACACATCCATATCTAATTCTAAAAAAATATCTATTATTTTTTGGCATTAATACCAATAAAAGTTACCCAATGTATTCCATCCAAATATACAACTTCAAATAATTATATTGGATCACTTACATACCTCAACTAATTTTTGGGTTTATAATTTTGTATAATTTGGAAAAAATTCTTTTAATATGGACATTTTCACACTGTATCCATTTTTACAGTAGAATATGATCTTTATAAAGACATTAATTCTGAATCCATGATTACTTCCATATCTAGAACTCTGTCTTTATTAAAAAATTTACTCATCCTTAAATGATTTTAAAAGTATTTAAAAACATGGGATAATAGAAAAACTCTGTACAGTACGTGAAATGAAATATAGAACCCCATACATCTATTTTTAAGTCATGAAATTGTGAAAAAATATTCCATTTTAAAAATATATTTTTAGATAAAAAATAATCATTTACATAGACGTGAAATATATATTTTAAAATAATGTATTTCATAAAATACTTTATAATAAATGATAATTCATAAATCATACACATGAGGTTTTATTTGAAAAAATGATAACCCATGATTTTTTTTATATAATCATACATTTTAACCTAAAAGGGGATATTAAATGATTTAAAATAAATTACAGTTATGTTACCATTTTAAATCAAATTATTTCCATTAAAAGTCATAAGAAATCAGAGAGAAGTCTTGCTTGTGCCTTGGGACATCTTCTCTATATAACCATTACGAGAACCATTACAATACAAATAACTATACAGTTGAATTTTAATAAATTTCTATGTAAAACGTAATCATTACCCAATGTATTGGAGGGGAATAATATACCCCCTTTCCATCATTTATAATGTTTCCACTCATCATTAGTCTATATTGAAACACCCATTCCTCGGTATATAAAGTGACCACTTATCCATTGCTTATAACTAAACCACTAATACATTATTTACCAAATAACCACCCACTATCAGAAACAATTTACAAAGAATATGTCGAGAATAAAACATGTAAACCATGTATTCATTCATCATAAAAACATTGTATAAATATTTTAATCCCCTATGAAAAATACTTTAAAATATCAAAATACACTTTCCTTAAAAAATTAATTCAATAATTATATATTCTAAAGAAGGGTTGAACGATTTTTCATTAAATAAATCAGTTAATATAAAAAATTTATAAAAAAAATAAAACAATGTGTATTTCAAAAGGAGAAAATATTGAATTTAATACGTTAAAATAGAAATAATTTTCAATAAGTTGTAAAGAATCTCAAAACGTAAAAATAAAACAAAAAATTATTACTTTTTACAAAAAATTGAATGAATATAAAATAGACATAAAATTTCCTTCATAATTCATTATAAAAAAACATCACTAAAAATTTTCATGAATATAGACAGGAAATAAATTTTTTTAAAAAATAAATCATTAAAAAATTTAGAATTGGGTTTTATAGAAAATTGTCCCTTACCTTGAGTTCGGATCATCACTTACTTTCATTGTCTTCATAAGAAATGAAATAATGTTTATTATTTACTACATCATGAATGTTTTTATATTGTATTATTCATTATATAATATTAATTACATTATTATATTGAATTACAAAACAATTTAATTCCATGTCAGATGTTTCGAAGATATTCAGATCATATTACCAAAAGTACATCGTTAGGTTGACTATGGTCAATGGGGCCATGAGTTAATAATCTAAAGAATAATAATCATGAAAAAATAATAATTTTATACAAATGTTATTAATTTAAAAATAACCATGACTCATTGTTATGAGAAATTAACTATGTTACAATCATGGAGATGAAATGTCATACGTATGCATGTGTAACATTTCTATTTTTCAACAATTACGATGAAAATGAGAAAATTATAATTTTATCATTAAATAATAATAATTATATCATAAATATTATATTTTATTTAAATATACATACATATACTATCCATGCGATGTGGTAATGAGAGATGAATCTCATCACATCATAGAGGTGGTAATCCACATGTATGCATGAATGACATAATTATTTATCAATGAATGGAGTGGTTAAAAAATATATTATATTGTACAAATTCAGAATTATAAATATTTCATGACAACAATATATATATATATATATATATATATACATACTGAAATTAAATCCATCATCATAAACTTCCCTTAGAGGGTGCGATGGAAAATTAATTACATCAGTTCTTGAGGCCGTTGTCCATCATACACATGAAGGACAGTTTTTTCCTATTTGACAGAAGAATAGATGGATGTAGGTTACTAAATTAATTTAATTAAATGTTAGTATAAGGGAAATATTTATGTCATTATATGATCATGGTTCAATAATATGTTATGGAGGTTTAAAAAGAAATAAAACTAAAACCTTCGTTTATTAAATACAGATTTTTGGGAAATTTTCTTTACTTTACACATTAATCCTTCTAGGGATGATATTACTCCAAAAAAAATAATACTGTAATGTGGGGTGGGAGTAAAAGAAGGTATTGTTTATGTCTTATCGTAGAAAAATTCATTTTTATAATTTATGAAATTGGGAGTGATGGTATCATTTTACAATATAGGGGAAACTCTAAGAATTTATTAATGTCTTAAATTAATATAATTTAGTTTTTATGAAAAATTATTCCAAAATTATATATTCAGAATATATAACGATCATGTGTAAAAATCATCACATTAAGTAAAATTTAATATATAATTACACGATTTTTAGCTATTTCAATTTTGGTTTAACCCTTTATCAAACTTTTTCAAAATTACAAGGATTGTTTTTTTAATCTTTAGGGGTAGAGATAGTTACTATAAAAATAAACTTGTCCCATAAATGAAAATAGGTTGTTACTTTAAACTGTATCCTAGTCATATTTACGAAAATATTGTTTTTGGAAATTTAATTCTTCTAATAGTATTATATTTATTTTAAATCAACGTTACTGTTAATTTTAAAAAAATGATTTAACATGAATTCTAAATACACTTGTTATCAAATTATTTTGAATAAAATACTTTGAAACATCACTAACATGTTATATTTATCGAAACATTATTGCAATACAATAGTTAATTTACATTATAGTACTTTTCATATTTTTAGAATAATATATTTTATTTTTATTTGAATTAAATAAATAACAAGTTACTGATTCAAATCATTTAAGGTAATGACTTCATTAATAAAAACAAAAAATAAATTACCTTGATAAAAAAAATTATATTTCTATTAAATAATTTATAACAAAAAATAAGTGGTTCCCACCCTTTTCCAACAAATATATATACATTAAATACAATAGAGTGATATTTTTGATATTATATTTAAATAAAATAATTGAATTCATATAATCAATGGAACGTGGCACAAAATTGCCCTATATTGGATGTTTGGATGATAATTGATTACATATACTAAAAAATGAAAAAAAGACTCTACTTCTAGGGACAATTTTTAGTACTTTATTATTCCTTTCCCTCTCAAATTATATAATATATTTCTATTTTCGTTATTTATAGCATAGTTTTAATAGGAGGGGTGGAATTCAATGAAAATAAAGAGGATATATATTTTATATTTTTTTTACATTTTATTAACTTGTGATTTTATTCCAATTTAATCATTAATAATAATATTTCATATTTATTTTTCATCATGTATCAATTAAAATATGGTATTATAATTTCTTCTCACAATAAAATGTAGTTTAGTACATTTTAGTTTGGTATTGTGTGTGAAACAAGCCATTCATGACATTAAAAGGATTTAAAAAATGGGATGTTATATTTTACTACCATTAAAATAAATTCATACCTTAAATTGTTTATACATGGATGATAAAATGTGGTTTTTTTCAATAAATCTTTGGCTTCCCAAGTCACTTCATTAAACATACAATTTCTCTAAAGAAAATTTATATAGTGGCTGTTATTATTTCATGGTACACTATCTCTATGATACAATATTTTTAAAATCTTTTCCTAACTGGAGTGATCATGTTCTATTTTTATAACCTCTAATTTATTATGGGCGGTGGATCGGGTATATAATTCCTTGAAAATGAAACTTGGAACACGTCATCAACTTGTGAGAGGTTTGGTAGAAGTGAAAGTAAATAATATATCATCTCTATTCGATTGAGTATTTAAAAGGGGAAAATGTATATAGGGATCAACATTCCCCTCTTTCATAATGAAATAAACTTATTTTAAGATGATATTTAAATGAATAAATTGTCTCTAATTTATAACTACATATATCACATACAATTATCAATGAATTGTATTATTGACATTATGGTATTAAGATATTTCATTTAATGGTGTGAATATTTCCTAAAATTTATTGGGTAATATATATTGAAAAAATATTCCTCTCTCAACCATTATCTAAATAATGTAGAGAACAACATTTATTTTCATCATTTTAGATGAATATTCAATGCACTTCACAATAATATATGTCTGAGGTCCATACAGGTATAGTGTGCTTTTAGGATTGATCAATTATTTTTTAATTTCATGAAATATATTTAAAATCTCTCTAAAATATCTTCTCACATAGCACTATTATTATACATACCCAACACAGAAACTTTAATTATGGTCAGGGGAAAAAACATACAAATTACAGAGCTCGTATTCTTGGTAAGGGTGAACATGAGAGATATCATTAATTAGAATATAAGATGACACTAAGGGTATGGTAACCTAATTTAGTTCATGATATATGCCTAAAATATTCATATTGTAAAAAGGATTAATATTTTTTATTGTTTTTTATATTTAAAAGAATGATCAATAATGGTGTCAAGTTAGTACTAAACATCTAAGAGAAAAAAACTACATGTTGAATCATAAGAATACGAAATAATAATCTTCTGAAAATAGTTAAATTAAATAATTTCCATGAATAATATTGATATAATAGTAAGAAATTGATCATAATAACCCATAAAAATGTGGACAAATATATTCAAAATAATGTCCACATATTTTCATTTTGAATAACTAGAAATAAATCATACTCTGGTTTCAATATGTTCATTATATATATTTTTTGTCATGAAAAAACCTATCATCAACCCACGAGATTTTATAATCACATTACCAAATTTATTTAATGGATATAACATAACCATCCATCACATAATTATAATTAAATCTTATAAATTTCATAAGATTTGAGAATAGTTGTCATATCAATATTTCATTCACTATGATGAATAATTAAATTTTAAAAATGTCCCATAATAATATACATATACCATCTAGGGGAAGAGAAAAAATGGTATCATTAGATCGTAACCCCAATAAATCAATGTTATTATGAGTGGTTGTTTTAATAGATTAAAATTTCATTTAAAAATCACTGGAATATTTCTCGAGGAAAATAAAATTTTCAATTTATAAATAATTCTTTAAATTGTAAAAAATTACAAAATATTAATGAATTTTTTTTAATATATCGATTAATGAACTTAAATAAATCTTCAAGTAATTGGGTCCTCAATATAAAAATAAATTCCATTCATGTCATATAATTTAAAATAAAACATTCATTCCATACTTTATAAAAGTTAAAATGTACCTCATTCTGAAATCGATAGGAAGGTAACTTCTATAAATTTTTTTAAAAATTAAATCATGGGTAAAAAATAATTTAAAAATCAAATTAAAATATTAAAAACATTCTCAAAAACAATTTTATAAGAAATGGATATTTATGAAAATTTATTTTCAACAGATTATACAAATAAATTGTGTTTTCCTTAAAAACATTTTTTCTGTCTCTTGAGTAATTAAAATGAAAATAATGAAAGGAAAAAATTTATAATTCATAATTAACTAATTAATAAGAATATATAATAGTTTTTAGATGTAAATATCTTGTATTTCCTCTTATAGATGCTTAAATATAAATAATATTGAATAATGATGAGACTGTGAATCAAACCCTTACCTAATGTCCCACTTTCTTCATAGTGTTTGAACCTCCTGTATAATGAGTATATATTTGTTATAAATATAATATAAAACCATATTAATATATTCAATTTACAATGTTATTTAATTATAACCTTTTATCAACCACTTATACAATCACTATTATAGGTGATAACTACTTCATTTTTCATAGAATGTTTATTTTGATGGATTCAGTTCTTCTAATTTGATCACGGTTCCATCGTATATGGAATTTTAATAATTGTATATATTTAACACAGACACACAAATATATTTATATATACATATATATAGTCATCCACTAATGTACACTTAGAAAAATTAATTACAATATTCATTGAAATGGTAGGCAATATGTTTGCATGTATACTATTTTCATATTTAGATAGACACAACAAGAGAAAGGTAAATAGTAATTAACCTTTCATGAATTATAGTTATTTCTTATAATTAATATATATTCATAAAATTAAACTATATTACGTTCCATTTATATTATATATAAATAAAAAATCATATCACTTCATGGATGTGTTAGCTCACATGTATGTACAAGTGATGGGATTTTTTTCCAATTGGATGGAAGGTAAGAAGATAAATATGGGATTTTATTTTAAAAATTCATACATATGTAATTATAATCACATGTAAAAATTAAAAATATTATATTACTAATCTACAAGTGTTAGTTATGGTATATCAATTACATCACTATGTAGAGATGGTAACTTGTACGTTCAAACAAGCAATACATTCACTTCACATTTGATTGGAAATGGGGTGTATAATCTTTTTAACATCATCATAAAAACAACTATTTAAAATTAAGACACTAATATAAATATTTTATATTGTATACCCTTTATTTTTATGAGGATTAAGATGAAATAAAATTGAAATCATAGAATTAAGAGTTATAGCTCTTCATTGGGAACACCCTTTTGGATTACACCATAATCCTTGATGGGATGGAATTTGGGAAAGACCATAAGCTATAGGATGTCTTAATGTGAGATAGGAAGGTACAATTACAAGGAATTTATGATCTATAATACAGAAAATTTTAGAGGAAGACATGAGAGGAGGATTATTTTTATAAGTGAGGTGAGGGGAACTCCTAAAATTAGAAAACAAATTAAAATGTTTTTTATACATTCTCAGTAAAAAAACATAAAAATGGATAAATATTAGTGTAAAATAATGTGATGGGATAAATATCATCATAAAATTAAATTTATATTGGATTGTGTGTCATTTTAAATCTTATCTTTTCGATCAACCCCCCAGTTAACAAATTTTAACCGTAATCATTGTAATGTTTTTTCAAATATAAAGGGTTATTATTTTACTTATGAGGTAAAACTCATTCTAAATGTATGAGGATAATAATTTTGACAAAATATTTTCCCCATATCCTATTTATAGTTTTTTTTGAAATTATTTAATTAAATTTTATTTTTATAAAATATCATTAATATAGATTTTTACAAGATTCAATTAATCTGGCTATATGATCTTAAAAAATATGGAATTAAAATATATTATTTTAACATATCACTACAATTTTATATTAATCTATAATATTTTTGTAACACATTAACTCACTCAAATTATATTACATTTTTTTAAATCATGTATTTCATTACTATATTAATTGAAGATATAATGTTTCGACATTGCGTAAAAATATTAGAAAACTATATAATCAAAATAATTATAAATAAATTATATTAATGAAGATAATTTCATTATTATCAAAATAATAAATAATATAAATTCTGAATATTCTTTACTGTGTATGTGAACACAAATGTTATTTTTATAAGCAAGAGAATTACATTTTTTACATTTATTTTTTATATATACTTGGGTGATAATTTTAATAGAAATGTGACCCTTAAAATATTTTGAGCCTAATTGTTTAAGGGTTTATGAGAATTTATCCAATTAAAATTAATATGAAAAAATGGTGACCATAACACCTAGTTTTAACTTGGTTTAACCCATTTCACCCTTTACCGATGCCGAAAATTTTTAAAGGTTATTCTTTTTAATGCATAAAAATAAAAACGGACAAATTTATCAAATTAAATCATTCATATTGCAAATATGGGATCCATTTTCCAAAATCATTTTTTCTATATGGCTCGAATGTATTTTAAAATAACTTTAAATAATGTGATGAGAACTATTTTTTAGAAAAATACATTTTTAGGAAAAAACATTGGCTAAAATCTTACTCTAAGGCAAGAAACATTACAGATAAATGAAAAAAATTGATATAATATTTCATATATAAATTTCATTAAAATAATTTATTGATAGTGATTAATTTAAATAATAAAACGAAAATGTGTGCATAAAAATAATTTTCTCAGAAAAAAAAACTCCTTTTATTTTAAAATTATTTATATTTTCTCTTTTATATTAATTGGTGACAAATTAATTCATTGTATACATGTAGAAAATCATACATTATTCATAATTTATTCATAATTTATTTTTTTCTACTCATACCCAATAATAGAATGTCTAGGACAAAGGTGTCACATTAAAAAAATATTTTAATAATATATCGTGGTTAATTTATAATTGGTTATGCTCATAAAGAAAGCTATCAAAGGAATAAAATTTATTTTATAGAACTATATTGTTAAATGTTGTGGTGTTACATTCTACCCTAATTAAAATTAATTTCACTTGAAACATTCTACCACTATCATATAAAAATGAGGATATATATGTTTTATCAAAGCCTCATATACCCTATTAGCTTCATCAAATTTTTGATTCCTCCAAAGAACATTAACTTAGTGACTGGTCTTCTTCTATAGCACTATATCTCTATGATCCACGATTTAAATCAATTGATATTTAGATAAAATATCATGATATAGGGGTATAACCAGTGACTTCATTACCTATGATGAATAATGTATGTACTTACTCCAGAAAGATATATATAAATAAATCATGAACATGGGAGAGGTTTAGTGGAAGCACAAAATAATGTGTTATCATCCATACTCGATCAAGAATATTGAAGGGGCGAATATGAAAATGTATTAAATTTTCATTTTTTATCAAATAACCATATTCTATGGATAAATTAATTGACATACAATGTCACTAACTTCAAAATACTTATTTCACTTACAATTTTTAGTACGGATTTTCTATGGACTCAGAGCTTCCTTAACACGTCTATGAATGGATCAAACTTTCTATGACACTTCCTTAGTTAACTCATGTCACAATATATTTCTTTATCTAAATTTATCAATAAATATTTTATTTATAGTATTCCTTTCATTAAGAGATTTATAAGGTGTCATCTAAATTATTGAGTGAAAGATATTGTTATAAGAAAACTCAATTTGATGAAGGTATTGATCCCAAACACATTTAAATCAATATAACAAGATCATTGATCGTCATTTATAGTTTTTTTATTTATTTTAGACTGAAACTCAATCTGTGTATGATAAAAATTATTAAAGAAAAACTCAAAATAAATATCTTGACGAAGGCTTGAAATGACATTATAGGTAATCCTCAAATCCAAATCAGATAAAATAGAATGTGGTTCTCCTTTATTACTTACAACACATGTAATGAATATTTTGGAAAGATTATTATGTGAGAAATATTCTATGATAGAAATGAATTGGGCCTACTTCATAAGGTGATTGATTATATCCCAATTTTAATTATGGCCTATAGACATTATGGGGTGTCCGATAACAAAATATATAGTGTTGTTTTCCCATTTCCATTCCATTATAGGTAATAGTTGTAACATTAACTTATACATATGTCCCTCAGCCTTAAATTCCTGACATAACAAGAATAAATAAATATACTAAGTTAAATATATACTCATTTTTCCCATAAGAAATACCCCTTCAGATATCTACACATCATCATTCCTCTAAGATAAATAGAGAAAAAATAACTGTGATCTTCATCTATTATATTAATTTTCATGTCTAGTATAAATGGAATTCATACCCTAGTTATAATCCTTGTCAATCAATCATAATAAATGTTAAACATTGGAAAATTTATCACCTTCTAATATAGATCCACATTATCTTTTGAAAACTATTTAATATATACATTGATATATTATTGAACACTCCTTTAAAGTTAATAAGGGTTTTTCCTTTCCCTCGTGATTTCCATATCCATCATTCAAAAATATATATCTGTTGAATCTTATTCAATCCTAATCATGGAAAAACATGCATGGTCCTTCTGACTTAGAGCATCAATCATTGCGTATTCTTTCATCGGGTGGGAATGTCTTGGAAGTTCAAAATCTTTAATCACCTCCAACCATATTCGTGGAAAAAAATTTTACCTATTAATAATTGAATATATAATATAATCTTTTTTGAATAGTATATAAATTAAACCATTCATTGTAATGATAATTCATCTATATTGTTAATGTAATAATTAAAACATCTAAATAAAAACCTTAATCTTGTAATTTTTCTCCTAATCCATCAATTATCACAACACATAAGCTATAATCAATTAATTTCTCTGGAGGATTCATCTCAAACCCTTCGTTAATACATTACTATAAATCTAAAACCCTTCTCCAAAATATGGAATTTAAAAAATAGGTTCAATGACTAACCTCTTATTTATTTCCTTTAAATATTACTCACATTCATCAATCTAGTGGACCTTGTCTTCCTTCCATGTTAACATGGTGATTGGATTGGATAGTCATGATAAATTATCCATATTTCATATATAATATCTCTAAAATCATAATAAACTACATATATCAATCCAAGTGGTCTGTCTGGTCCAATATCCAAAAAATAATATCTTAGATAGATCTACCGATATACAATGACATGAGATTATATGATCCAAATATAGAACTTTTTTAGCCAAAATTCATAGATGGATGATTTTTCATACAACAGATCCTTCATTAGGTTCCTTAGTATAAATCTTAAATGTTCTTTTTTACTGTTCCTTACAGATTAAATGAATAATAATATAAATAATACCATAAAATTATTAACAAAATTCCTAATGAAACGTTTCACTAAATCCATCATGATAATGGGAGAAATTAGTATTACCCAATGAAATCACTATAAATTCATAATGTCCATACCTCCCATGAATGATTATGTTGGTTATTTCTTTAATTATTACCCTCTAATGATAGTATCACAATCGAATATAATTCATGGTAAACTATTAATATCCTCATAGTTGATAAAAAATAACCAATATGAGGTTGAGGATACTTGTTCTTGATAGTGATCTTTTTGAGTTCCCTATAATCATTGAAAATATTAAATGACCTGTCATTCTTATTAAAAAAATAATATGTGCACCCCACTAAAAAAACTAGGGTATATAAATCCCTTTTTAAGATTTTCATGTATTTTTTTCATCCATTCCTTTGACTCAGTATAGTTCATTTTATATGGAGACGTTAAAATAATTGTTGCACTAGGTTAGAGTTCAATCGAAAACTGAATATCATAATTTAGAGTATGGCTGGGAAATTCAACCTAAATGATATCAAAAAAATTCCATTCAATTGGAATAACTTTTATTTTGAGTTTCTACCTAACCATATGAGATAATAACCTCTTTTGAATAGGTATCACAACCCATACAGTGGATTTAATTACCATTATATGTTCATATTTATCAATCCATTGATAGAAAATCATATGTTGTTTCATAATATCAAACAAAATATCCCTTCATCAGAAAATTATGTGGGATTTATGAAAATAAAGTATATTCTTACTAAAAATAACATAAAATTCAACTTGATAGATAATAATAAGATTTTATGGAAGAATCTTCACAAAAAAATCAATTAGATAAAAATAATAGACTTTATTTTTTATCATCATACCAATAAATGCTTTCAAAGTAAATTAAACATATAATAATTGATGTGGTATTACGATATCCAAATCATATTCCCGAAATATAAAAGAGTTAGTGGACCTAGTATCGAATAAGTAATTAACAAATCCAAAATATATGGTAAGTGCACCTTTCACTACCTCATTCTGTCAACCCTCTTCAGTTGTGACAACAAAAGACTTTTCTTTGTCCCTTTTCATTGGGGGTTGTTGAAATCCATTAATATCATTATCTCTTTGATTAGGGAATTGGTACACAAAATTGCCAATCTCCATACATCATAAAATTTTAAATTTAATGGTTGATTCCTTCTTCTCCTCAATTTCATATAATGACCTTTAGAAACCCTGTCCAAAATTATTAGCTCAATGGATAACAATTACACTATAAAATAATTTCCATGTTTATTTCATAAAATTCCCTAAATTATTTCTCCCACATTTTTTATATTTATGTGAATTAAATTTCGTTCCTCCTTGATATTTACTATTTCAGTTTCCATGAAGATATATTTTTAGTTTTTTTTTCATTATACAAGAATAATAATTGGAGTTCTCTCTCTCTATTTCTACCTTTGGAGCACAATAAATTATTTTTTCTTAATTACCACATTATATTATTGATAATGACTTTCATGGACATGGTTTTAGACACTAGACAGTTAATGATATTTTCTTATGAGGTTAATTTTATGTCTAATAGAATACAATTATAGTGTTGTAATTTTTTCATTGTATGTTCTATTAGATTTATTATCACTCCGTATTAGCTATAGAAAGTCCCATTCCATCTTGGTATTTGTATTTTAAGGAATTTATTTATAAATAAATATACTTCATATAACCTACCATTCTATAGAGGTAATTTCAATCTTTTTTCTTGTACTCATAATAAGAGACCACCACTAATCAGCTTTTCCTTCCATATAATATTCCATTAACAAGAAATTATCTTATTAAGAGACCAGATGAACTAAAAATAAAATTTCCATTCCATTGATCTATTTATCAAAAAAGAGTGGATTAAAAGACACATATAATGTGGGTGGACATTTCTATATAAAAAAACAGTGTCTCATACCTCCCATATTAGTGCATTCACATGGTCAGAATGATCTGCATTACCATTAATATCTAGAGATATTTGAGAGATCATAATGAAAATATATTTGGTCCTTGCTCCAATTACATTAGGTTCCCCTTTAATGTGGTCGTTTCATCGACCATGAAATTCAATATTTACATGATTTACTGTTTTTACATCAATTTACTAGCATGAAAAACACAGTGTAATAATCAAGTTATAATAATCAATGTGATTTGTAATATAATTATGAAATATCATTATTAATATGTTTATACCAGGACACCTTATTTTAAATATATGTAACATTTGGTTTAAACTAGATTATCCATTTTGATTACCAAAATATTATGATATTATCCTATATTTATTCATATCACCATGGTACTTACTATATTCATGTAACCCTAATTCCAAGGATTAACAAAACATGCCATATGAGATGATATAAAGTATAATGAGAACAATATATATAAAAATATAGAATCATTTTAGATGAATACTCAAAACATTTCATAATAATACATGCCACAAGACCGTAAATGATTATTTCCATTGTATACATGCAACATAATCATCTTATTTCTTATAAAAAATTTAACATATCTTATAAAGACCTTCATAGATAGTACTATTTAATGATATTACCAATATAGAAAATAATTCCAACCCTAGGAAATGTAAAAATTAGAATGGATAATCTCATATACATAATAAGGGTAATCGTGTGATGTATCATTAATTCAATGGTAAGATGATCATAAGGGTATAATAACATATTCAGGTGAATGTTCTAAACATAAATTATTTACACAAAAAAACATATCTCATAGGTCTTAGAATCAGCTCATAGGTTACAAAATGATAAATAAGGTTGTTAAAAGGGTAATCAACATCAATGAGTTTCAATATATGAATGTGGTATCATAAGTGTAATAAATCATAATCTTGTGAATGTAGAAAAATTAAATAATTTCCACACACAATATTGTGTTCATTTATAATAATAAAACCTACTCACACATCAAAATTTAAACATTGATATTTAAAATCATAGCTAAGAATTTTCCTATGATACTAGCTTTATTGAAGGAATAATTTCCCAATAATATATTAAAATGTTGTTTGATATCGTTTTCATTATTATCATCATCATCTCATAAGATATCAATATCACTAACCCCAATTCATTGGAAAGATGTAATAGACCCAAATTTCACATAATAGTATTTCATTAATATAAATGTCATAATGTCATATAACATTCTTCATGTTATTAAAGAATTACCCATGGAAAATAAACATATTTTATAAATATATCATCATCATATTCATAAACCATCCAAAGAATGAATAAGGATAGTATCATTGGATCATAACCATTAAAAAACATAAATAACATTTCAGTAATTTAAAATAGACTAAAATTACAATAAAATAATCATTGGAATATTTCCTAATGAAGACACATATTTGATTTTAAATCACCTATTCAAAGTCTAAACGTTTATAAAAAATTAATGAAAATATTTTCTTTGAAAAAACAATATAATCATATAATTTAATGTTCAAAAAAATATTTTTCATGATGGTGGTTATTTAGGTTCATTCAATATACATTAAAATAAATCATTCCTTTTAAACATTTATAAAAAAAATATAACAATATCATTTGGAAAAAGACAAGATGATTCCTTTTAAAGAATTTTGGAAAAAATAAATCATGGTAAAAAATGATTTTAAAAAATCATATTCTAATATTTAGAATATTCTTGAAATAACTTTTCGAATAATTGGATTTGGAAGAAAATGATTTTCAACCGATGAGAGATATCTAGTTTATTTTCTATAAAAACATCCTTTTAATATATTGAGAAGTTAAAGTGAGGAATATTAATGTAAAAAATATATTATACTGAGTTAAGTATGTGGGAATAAAATATATTACTTTTAATATAGAAAAATCAAATAATTTCCCTAATGGAGACTTAATCATAAATAATCATGGATAATGATGAAATTTTGAAATAAACCCTTACCATAGAATATCCGTCTTTCATTTATGTTTTGGTCAAATAGTTTTGTTCCATGTACGTTAATCAAGGTTACATAAGATCCAAAAAAATTCATGTTATAAATGTAATATATATATGTATATATATTTAAATTCATCTATAAAATTAGATATAGAAGAATTAATTACACCGTTAATGGAGATAGTATGTTGTACGTACTCATGAAAATTGTTATCATTTTTTAATTGATTGATTGAAAAAAAAGATAAATAATAATTCACATTTATAAAATATTTATTATTTCATATAAATCATATATATTCATAAAATCAAACATTATTACTATCCACATAAATCATAAATTAAAAACGAATCACCTTTCATTGTGGATGTCTTAGTCCACACGTACACACAAGTGAGGTAACCATTTTCTAATGAATTGAATGGTAAGAATGTAGAAATTATATTATCATTATAAAATAATAATTATGTTATAAATATCATATATAAACATTAATTCTATACCAATACCCATCCATTATAAATGATGATGAAAATTTAATTGTATCGCAATGCGGAGATGGTAAACCGAATATCTGTATGATCATTATTTCCACTTCCCATTTTGTGGGAAATAGGGTGGATAATGGTGGTTAAATAGTCATAATAAAATTTGAGTATTTTCAATTTGAATAGATATTTATTATATAATCGATAACATATATTTTGATGAGTTTTATGAATATCTAAATTAGAATCTAACACTTAAGAGTTATACCTCCCCATTGAAAACATTTTTTTTCTTACAACTTATGTTTTAAAGATATTCATTTTGAAAAATAATGAAAGGTACAGAATGTAATAAATGAATCTATTAAGGTATTATTTTATTTATTTTACAATCTATAATGATCAAAATCTATGGGGAATTTACGTTAAAAAGTTTATTTTTACGAGTGATTGGATAAGAACTCTTCAAATTACTAAAAGTTTTAAATTAAAATTGAGTAACTCTCTATGAAACATTATTCCATATTAATTTTTTTTGAATTATGATAAAAATAGTTTGATATTTAATCAACCAATTATATTTAAATAGGTTTTTTGTCATTTTAAACCTTCTCATTTTCTTATCCCATTCGTTAACAAATATTAACCCTAACTCCAATAATGAAAACTTCAATATTAAATGGTTATAATGGTTTGTATAGGAGAACAATTGGTTCATAAATTGATATTGAATGATAATTTAGAGCATATATTATGCCCCAGGTCCTATTTCATGATTTTAATAATTTAGAAATAATTTAATAATATATTATTTTCATAAAATACTATTAATGTCATCTTTGAAGCTATACATTTAAATTGACTTTAAAGACGCCAAGAAAAAATGGAATTCAATTATAATACTTCAACCAATCACTAATGTGATTCCCCAAACCTATTTCAGGTGTAATAATATTACTTTATGGTTACAATTTGTTTAATTTTAATATTACCCAAACAACACATGAAAAAATAAACAAAACACATATTTTATTTCATTAATCACTGAAAATGATTAAATTATATGAAATCCAAAAAAGTCATACTACCCTAGGATACCTACAAAAATACGTATCAAAATAATAGGGAGACAACCAAATACAAATAAAATTCTTAAAAAACTGTGGATGTCCTTCGGATCCGTCACTAAGAAGAACATTATATCCATAACCATAAAAACAGTGCTATGTATAAGGGGAATTATGAGCCCCATATTCGACTAGTTGTCTTGAAGATAGAACACACTAATCATGTTTTTATATGTCCTTAATGTTTATTCACTCATTTCCTTCTTTTGGTGAACTTTGAATCTATAATGGCTATAAGACCTTATAGTCATTGGGTATTATCCATATTTTATAATAAGTATTTATGTATCTTATGATTACTAAGTGTTTTTAGTATGAATTAATATAATATATTTTAAAATTTTTGTAACTAACTCTTCATTATATTTGGAAAGGATAATGTATTAGACGTTTAAATTGGATTAGAAAATGTAAACCTCACTTTTTAAATAAAATTCCAAGTGAAGTAAACACTTGTCACTCCTTGACTTTTGGTACAAATTAAAAACAATTTGAGTTATAAATCATAATTTGGGAAAATGAAATTTATGAGTATGGTTGTTTTTAGTATTTTCTTTATACTCGGTCAATTGGGTATTTAAGTATTTCAAATGTTTTCAAAAGTTACCTTTATATGCGTTCAATAGTGGATGAATAAAAACATGGTTTTAATTAAAAATATGTTTTATATTTTAAATATAAAACGCTTTTTGCATTTCTTTTAAGACATATTAAACATTGATTTTTGATTTTGACATTTTACATTTTCAAAACTCAAATGTTTAGAAAACTAAGGTAAATAATATTTTTGAAGGTTTTGAATAACCAATATAAAGAATTTTTTTTATTGGTTTGCAAACATATTTATATTTAATTGTGGGATTATATTTAATATAAGATAATTCTTACCCTAATAAAATAATATGCACTATGGACAGCCCTCAGGCTGGGCTGCAATAGGTTGCTCATGCTAATATGGTAGTAGGAGGCCAATCCTCGACCCATAAGCCTCAGCACATTTCATCCATGGTTGTGTGTGTGCATGTGCCTAAAATCACACACGGAGGAACTAAGCAGTGTGCCATCATGTGGGGCATCACAACAACCTGGGTGGGTGCTAAAGCGTGACTATAGGGACCTGGTATAGGGAGGTACCGAGGAGGGTAGATAGGGATTTCATAGCCTGATCGGGGAGCTCTAGGCTTATAAATCCATCATGAAATCCTCCCCATTTCGATGTGGGAATGGAATTTTAAATAAAGATTGTGTCGTAGCTGTCTGATCTCGCCGCATAGAACCAGGACTTTCTGACCGGTATGTCCTTCGAATCCACACCACCATGTTTTTACTTAATTTTTTTTATAATCCATTCATTCAATCCAATATCTAATCTTGCCCGTTCAAGCTATTTTAAAATTCCACATTGCTCGCAGTCATCCGATTTGAGCAATGTCTTGATCTCAACCATTCATCCTTTTAAAACCCCACAGATGCACCTCCGATGCTGGATCAATTATAAGATATTATTAATTATACATTGTTTTATGCACATCACCCCCATTTATTTCTTCTTCCTCCTTCCTCATGCTGCACCAATAGCCATCACTACACTACTTTCTTCATTTTTCTACTATCGTGACACCCGGTGGCCCCATATCTGTTCTGTTTTCCACAAGACTGATACACCAGGTCTTATTTTAAACATAATCATCTCAGATCTCACTTCATGTTTCCTTTAAAATATTATATATAATTTATATATAACCATTTTTTACCAAGAACCCTACAGGTTTTCTTCCTCTCCAGTGTCTCTCCAAATTTTTCTCAAATTCACATTGACCTTAAGCCAGGGGTCTAATATACCTTTTATTTATAATGAAAACCCTATTTATACACTTGGAATACTCTTTTATGTAGAGTTTCTTATATATACTTCCATTCTACCTAGTTTTAATCCCTTTTTAAATTTTTATTCTACTGATTAAATGATGTTTTTAAAGTGAAAGGAAATTTTTAGGGATTATATATGATCTGAAAAACCCATAAATACATTTATTACATGGTTATATTTATATAGTGATATATTTTATATAATTCACCTCAGAACCTATTTTTGATCCATTTAATATATATTTTCAATGTTTAATTGATGGTTTAAAACATTTGGAAATTATGAGGGATTTATTTTTTTTCCTACCTAGTGAAAAATATGATTATACATGCTGTATATCTTGTATATATATATATTCAAGATGTTTATATATATATATATAATACTCCATTTCAATCTTTGTAAGTCTTTTAGTTTTTTTGGTTTAGTGGGAACATATAAACACACACAGACACACACACACACACATATATATATATATATGGTAAATGTATAAACCTATGGGATTTAACCATAATCTAAATTAAGTATTCATGAAACAAACATTGGTGATTAAAGTTTGAATTAAAATTATGTATTATTAAATTTTAATGCATGTTTCTATCACATGAAACAACAGTTTATTCATCTAACCGAATGCACTGAGAATCAGCTACTTTAAATGCTTTTTAGTGATTTTAGCTTATTTTACATGGCCTTTTATAAACATGTGATTGGAATATAAATGAAAACTGTATTAAATTCACAACTATTCATTTTAAAATATAAAATTTTATTTCCATAAAATAAGGATTTTAAAAGTTAAGGGCTATCATTTTATGTGACAAAACCTATATAACTGTTTATTTTATCTACATTAGCTGTCATCGCATATGGTATAAACTGGCTACCATAATTATCATTTATTACATTTCCATAGAAATACATTTGTTTGTTTTGTTGTAAACTATTAATTCATGATTCACTATAAATATGTAATTGCTAAATAATGAAATATAACTATTATGTCCATTAATGGATTAAGGAACTGAATCATTCAAAGTCATATGGATGATTTTGAATAATATGAATGAGAAATTAAATATTTAAAGTAGATGGGACCCTTTGAATGTATGACCTTACTGGACATAAGAGGAAAATATTGGACTCAGTACATACAGGTTGGGATTGGTTAATGAACGTCCTACGAGTTGGGGACTGATTAATGAATGCCCAACGGGGTGGGGACCGGTTAATGAGATCCCCACAATGCATCAGTATTTATCATGAGATAAACTATGTCATGGCACAAGGCCTTAGAATAGTCTAGAATTATACATTCCCTCATTATGTTTATATTATTTAATTGACAAAATGTGTATTCAACTAGAGAATATTCTTGTATAAGAGCATGTACATATGAGTATTAGAAGAATTAAATGCACATGGAATGATGATTTTTCAACACCTATCCATTGAATAATAATACAAATAATTATATTTTACCAATTATTTTCTAATGTGCATTTTACGTGATAAATTAATTGTGACGTTTTTTATCCAAAACTATTATCATGTACTTTTTCCATTTGAAAATTCTATACCCACACCCTTGCATGATTAACCTAGAATTTTTTAATTAACTTTTGAATAATATGGTTCACACCATGCATTTTCTATAAGCATGATTATGATTGGAATATGTTTTATTATAGCCCTGTTAATTTTCCTTAAAATGTTCACTAGTAATTCTTGGTAAAAATATTGTTATGTTATGCATCATTAATTACATCATTCTTTAAGAACAAGATTTATGAATATCATTAAATGGATGTTTTTAAAAAATTTTAATTGAAAAATAATTTTACTTTTAAAACTCCTTACTAGACATTCATATGCTGACCCGACATTTTCAATCTATTTTTACAGGTTTAGTAGATTTGATTTACACTGTTAGGTGGATGCTTAGTGGTTCCTTTTCTGTTCAATATTTATGTATTGCAATATTGGTATCTAGTTTTCTATAACATAATATGAAGGGATTCTCCATAGTAGAACATGATGTGTCGTTTTTCAGTATATCTTATATAAAAAATCAAACACCAAGTTTTATTGAAAATGCATTGACTTCAGAGTAGTCTGGGATATGGGCGGGACAATTGGTATTAGATTATCAGTTTAGAAAACCCTAGAAAATTAGAAAAACATTATGAACCTGATTATGTTTTACAAAGTAGAATTATTCCTAAATTTTTTAGATGGTAGAAAAAAACGTGCATTTTTTCTCTTCCAAGGAAATATTAGAGAATATAGTTGGAAAATCACATTTATATGGTTGTGAGACTTTTGAAAAGCTTTGTCTATCATGTAAAAACCACAACCATGTATCCAATTCTCCTTGTGTACTTCAAATAAATTTTAGATTAGGCTTAGACTATTTCATTATGATGAACACTCAATTTTTGTTGTTTGCATGGAAGGTAATGTACATTGGGGGTTTGTTTAAATTATTTTCCACAGCCGGGAATTCAACATCCCAATAAGAATTCCATGATGCTGCACATGAGGGTGACCTCCAAGTGGCATATCTTTTTCAACTCTTGACCTATGGTCTCTATGGTCATGTTAGGTACTATGAAACTTTTAGGGACAAGTCTACCCATTTTAATTATCGACATCATGTTCATATTGATATCGCTCAACTTGATACACATATTTCCTTTCTCACATGAAAAATATTATGTCAATACCCCATTGATCCATGTTGCCCATGCTGTGTATGGACAGAAGAGATCAAAGTATTTAGAACCACTTTAGGGATCTTTTTGACTGTGATCTATGGAAACCACCAACACATGTGGTACCTGTGTACAGATGTCACGATGAATTTCAAGAAATCCATACCATGGAGTTTTGAGAGGGAACAAATAATTGAGTAAAAACTTGAGTTTTTGAACCTTGATTAAATAGATAATGTGGTATTTTATGTTTTTGAATTTTAATATGATTTTATAAAATAACATCATTGGTTTAATACGGTTAGGCCTTACTGAGTAAAACATGTCCCTTAAAATTATCTAATGTAAGACCTGGGTTTACCAACAAACCTCTTATCACTCCTTACTGAATTACTAGAGTCCATAATCATCAATTATTGTTTAGAATACTACGATCCTTTTGAAACCATACGCCTATCTTGAAAAAACCTCTATAAAGTATCCCATTGCATACATGTCCTCTGGACGAGACTCTAATGTTTATCACTGCATGGAATCTCTATAGTCTGCAGAGTATAGGTAGAGAGTGAATTACCATGAATGTATTTTCCAACGTTTCACCTTGTCTAATAAATATCTAGATTTGGGAAAGTTTCATGAAGCGGTATTGGAGGGAGACCTTCAAGCCACATATCCATTCCAAGTACAATGTTTTACTATGTATGGAATTCTCTACGACATCAATGTTTTAAAGCATGATATAATTCAAGGGATCTATAGGAAACTAGTCCACTCTCAAATCTATGATCTCCACACCGCTCAAGACTCCCCATATAAACCTGAATGCTTTTTTCATAGGATTAATCCTTACTTCTCTCGATGTGTATGGACCAAAGAAGTCAAGAAACTAGAAATTAATCTAGGAATCCACATGAAGACGATAGGAGAGCATCCACAATGGCACAATTTTTTATGTAACGTCGGGAGTAATGTCTTTCAGGTTTTGTTAGTAGAAGTGTACAAATTTTTTATAATTCCGACAGTGATATTCTTTAGAGAGGGGGGATAATGTGATGCCCCGAACATATTTCATGTGTAATAATATTAATGTACTGATTTACTTTGTTTAATTTCTATACTCCCCAAAAAATACTTTCAATGTAAATAGAGGACATATTTTATTCAATTAAACACTAAAAATGATTACATTACAACAATTCTAAAAGAGTCCTACTACCCTAGGATACCAACTAAAAGACCTATATAAATCATAATAAGGAAACCAAATACAATATAATTAACTAGAAAATATCTGATGTCCTTCACATACATCACCATGAAGAACATTATAGCCAGAACCACAACAACAGTGGTAAGAATTAGAGGAATGACAAGCACCATCTTCACCATGTTGTCTTGAAGTTAGAACACCATAATCATGATACTATTCGGCCATTAAGTTAATTAGATTGGTTCCTACTTTAGGTGACCATTGAATATATAATGGTTAAACGACTTTATATCCATTGGGTATTTTGGTTATTTTATATTCAGTATTTATATATATTAAAATTTCTATGTGTTTTTAGTATGCATTAAATTAATATCTTTTAAACATGTTTATAATTAACTCTTATTTATATTTTCAAAGGAATGTGTATTAAACATATAAAATGAATTTTATATTAAAACCCTTGCATTTTAAATAAAATACCAATAGAATTACACACTTGTTACTCTTCGAATTTTGGTACAATGAAAAATGTTTTTGAGATTGAAATCATACATTGAGAAAATGAAATTTTTCAGTATGGTTGTTTTTAGTATTTTTACTATAATTAATGAATTGGGTATTTATGTATCTCAATTATTTAAAAAAGTTAGATTTATATATTTTCTTCTATGTATTAATAAAAACAAGGTTTTAATTAAATATATGTTTAGAATTTTAAATATAAAACCAGTTTGAGATTTATTTTATGACATATTAAATGTTGATTTTCTATATTGATCTATGATGTTTTAAAAATTCAAATTCATAGAAATCTATGGTAACTAATAGTTTTCAGGTTTCTAATAACCATAAGAAATAATTTTTGTTCTTTGGCTTTTAAACATAATTATATTTAATTATGCCATTATTTTTTATAGAAGAGAATTATTACCTTAATAAAAAAATTCCATATGGCTAGCCCTCTAGTGAGGCTGAAGGTGGCAGCTCGCACTACTATGGGAGTAGGCGGCCAAGCCTAGATCCTTCAACCTCAGCATTAGTTTTCCATAGGTGTGTTTGTTCACGCACCTACAAGCATGCAAAGATGAACCAAGTAGCTTGCCACTATGCGGGATGATACGATAATAGGGGTGGGAATAATGGTGTGCCCGTATAGACCTAGTACGGTGCGATACTAGAGAGGGGGAGGGGGATTTATGAGACTAATTCGAGAGCTCAAGGATTATAAATCCGGCCCTAAATCCTCCCTGTTTCGATATGGGACATACTTTTTAAATGGAGATCATGTCACAGCCATCCGATCTCGTTGTGTAGAACATGGACCGTCTGATCGGTCTCTTATTCAAATCCACATGGTCACAGTTGTACTCTGTGTTTTTTATCATCCTCTCAATCCATTCATGATCTAATCTCATTCATTCAAGCTATTTTAAAATCATGTGTCGCTTGCAGTTGTCCAATCTGGGCCACATCTTGATCTCAATTGTTCATAATTTTAAAAACCCGTGGATGCCCCTCAATCACTGTATCATTTTTCAACTAATCCTAGTTGTCAATTATTTTTAACACCTCATCCATGTCTCCTTCTTCTTCCTCCTACCACGTCCCACACCTATAGTTATTACTACACTACTTTCTTCATTTTTCTACTACCGTTACTCCTGGTGGCCCCTTCTCTGTTTCGTTTTCCTCAATACTGACGCTCATGGTCTTATTTTAAACCAAACTACCTCGGATCCCATTTCATATTTCTGTAAAAAAAATAATATATACAATTTATATATTACTATTTTTCACAAACAACCCTACAGGTTTCTTCATATCCAGCACCCCTCCAACTTATACTCAACTTCACCTTGATGTTAAGGCATGTATGGGTTTGATAAACCTCATCAATATCATGAAAAACATGTTTACACACTTTATATACTCAGTTATAAGTAGTTTTCTAAATATACTTTCATTCTACCTAGTTTCAAGACGTTTTTATGTTTTGATTCCAGTGTTTAAATGATGTTTTTAAAGTGCAAGGCAATTGTAATGGATTGTATTTGATATGTATAACCGTTAAATACATTTTATACATGGTTATATTTATATAGTCATATAATTTTGATTAGTGGGCTCTGAACCAGTGTTTTGAGCCTTTTAATATTGGGATTCAATGTTTAATTGATGTTTCAAAATGCTTGGAAATTGTAAGGGATTTATTTCTTTGCATACCTAGTAAAAAATATGATTATACATGTTTTATATCAGGAGTATATATATATATATTCATAATGTATATATATATATATATATTCATAATGATTATATATATAATATTCCATTTCAATCATTCTAAGTCTTTTAGTTGTTTGGTTTAATTGGACCATATAAACACATATATGTGTATATATATATATGTGTGTCTCTATGTGGTATATGTACAAACCTATGGGATTTAACCATACCCCAAATTAAGATTTAATGTAAAGATAGTTGTGCTTAAAGTATGTTTTTATGATATAAATAATTAAATTCTTGTGCACGTAGCCATCACATGAAACAACTATTTTCCAATCTAGCTAATTGCACTGAGAATCCACTACAATAAATGTTTTCAATGATTTTAGTTTATTTGAAATTTTCATTTATCGGTATATGATTTGAATATAAATGAGATCTATCATAAATTCAATATTATTCATTTCAAAATATAAAATATTTATTTCCATAAAATACGGATTTTAGAAATTAAGGGATAACATTTTATTTCACAAATCCTATATAACCATTTATTTTATGTACATTAGATATCATCACATGTGCTATAAACTACCTACCATACATGTCATTTATTATATATCCATATACATATTGTTTTTAGTTTTGTTTTTGACCATTAATGCATGATTCACTATAAATATGTAATTTCTAAAGAAAGTAATTTAACTATTATTGTCGTTACTGGATTAAGGAACTAGATTATTCAATGTGGTATGGGAAATTTTGAATAATATGAATGAGAAATTAAATATTCACTGTGGAATGGGAAACATTGAATATACAACCTTATTAAACATAAGATGAATGTATTCGAATCAATATATATGGGTTGGGGACCAGTTAATGAAAGCCCTATAGGTTGGGGACCAGTTAAGGAAAGCCCTATGGGTTAGGGACTTATTGATGATAGCCCCATGATGCATCATTAGTTCTCCTGAGAAAAATATGTTCATGGCATGAGGCCTTGCACAATATATCATTATGCATTCCCTCATAATTTTTATAGTATTTAATAGATCATGTGTGTATTCTACTTGAGAATACGCTTGGTTAAGAGAATATACTTATGAGTATCAGAAGAAGTAAATTCACATGACATTATGATAGTTCATCACCCATATACTGAACATTAATACAAATGATGATATTGTACCAGTTATTTTATAATAGGAATTTTATTTGATAATTTAATTTTGACTTTTTGTATTGCTAACTCTGATCATGTACTTATTCCATGTGTAAATTATATACCTGCACCATTACATGATTCACCTAGAATTGTTTAAATAACTTCTTAATAATATGTTACACACCATTCAATTTGTATAACCATTATTATGATTGGAACATGTTTTATTGTATCCCTATTAATGTTCCTTAAAATATTCACCTGTAAATCTTGGAAAACGAATTGTTCTGTTATGCTTCATGAAATAATGATTTAATTAATAACATGTTTTATGAATATTTTAAAAGGGATTTTTGAAAGGATTTAATTAAAATATTATTTTTCTTTTAAAACCCCTCTATAGGAAATTCGTATGCTCACCCTATATTTTCAATATATTTTTACATGTTTAGAAGATTTGAGTTACACTGTTAGGTGGCCGCTTTGTGGAGTAATTTCTGTTCAGTGTTGAAGGATTGTATTTCTTTGTATCTAGTTTTCTAGAACCCAAACCGAAGCGATCCTCTATAGTGAAACATGATGTGTAATTTTTTATTATTTCATTTATAAATTTTTTTAGGCAACATGTTTTTTTGAAAGCGCACTAGCTCCCGGGAATTATTGGGTTGGGGCGTGACAACTAATATGTTATATCTATCTATAAAATTCATGGAACACTATTACTCACTATAATAATGTGATATTTATTTTTTTAATCCGTTATATTAATTTTCTATTTATTATTTATACAATGTGTTATCATTGCATAAGTATTGATGGAAATTATAAAATCACTAAAAATTAGATATAAATTACCATTATGAAAATAATATATTTATAATCAATATAACTATTAATATCTATTCAAAACAATATTTTTTTCTTATGTGAACACATAAGGGATCTTTTAATTTAATAGAGTGACATTTTATAATTTTATTTTATTTAAATATAATATTGATCATTTTCATTGAAAAGTGTCATGTAAATAATTAGATTTCAAGCATAATGTGATATGGTTTGAATTACATTCTTCCAATAAAAATTATGATGAAAAAATTGTGACCTTATCACTTTGTTTTAACCTAGGTTTACCTTATTTACTCTTTATCGGGGTGATAAATTTTACAATTATTATGATTTATAATTCATAAAAATATAAGTGAATATTTTACTAAATTTTTTTCACCTGATTCAAAATATTGAATACATTTTTTACAATTTATGTTTATTTTAAGTGATATAAATTTATTTTAAACTATTTTCACAAAACATGACATAAAAAATCTTTAGAAAAAATAAATTTTAGAAAAAATATATATTTATTTATATTCCATTGCTAGAAAAAAATTATATAGTTATTATTTTTTTTGAATATATAATATATACATTAATTTTAAAAAATTAATCATCAGTGATTAATATAATTTATAAATACCAATTACTTGCATAAAAATGGTTTCTTAGAAAAACATCTCAATTATTTTCAAATAATTTTTCTTTAATTTTCTAAACAATTGAAAGCCCATAAATTTAATTTATAGAAATATGACCATAAATGTTTAATTATTTAATTATTACTATTCATAATCTCAAATATAATTGTATTTGGATAACTATAAAATTATATAATTATAGTGTGTCATGTTTCTTTTAAACTCGGTGTTGTGTTTAAGGAATGCTATCAAAGAAATATAATTTATCTATATAACTATATCATTAAATCATGGGGTGTTAAATTATTGAAATTATTTGAATATCAATATATCTTCACATATACATTCTCATATGGTTAAATTCTCTAGTGGATATGATTATTATATTATAACTCTACTAAAGGATGATATTTATTCCAACAACCTTTGAAATCAATAAATAATGATCAATTCATATCATTCATTATTCAAAAAGTCATTTCAAATTGAACATCAGTTTAAGGATAAAAAATTATACTAAATATCAACTTCATATCCAATTACATCCTATGAAATCTACATAACCATGAGGTTAACATCGAATCTCAATCAGATACAATTGATATTTCTACTCTATATATACATAACAATTACATTATATACATCATAGAATGTTAATTGAGGAGAAATTGATCTTGAATAGAAATTTAATGTAATGATTTTTTAAGATGATTGGCCATATACCAAATAGAATTATAACATTTAATGGTCACGGGATGTGTTATAATGAAATAAATGGTAACATTCTCCCCTTTCAATTTAAATACAGTTAATGGTTGTGTATTAACCTTAGTGTTGTTATTTTCATATAAAAATTATCTGTATACCAATAATAATGATGCATACTCTATAACATCCATCATTTTGATTTACCACAAAATGTGTTCCTTGTGATCCCAATAAATCATTATACATTTATAATGGATATAGAATGATGAGTGATACATTATCCAACTTCCCCATATTCCATTCAAAATTTTGGGGGGCACATATTTGTTTCCTAAATCCTATTATTCTATCATTATCAAGGTTTAATTATATTGTATTCCTTACCTTTTATTGCAGATCTATTTCGTATTTTGGTGTCTCGTTGATCTTCACATAGATGGATGGTTAAAAAATAATTTTTGAAATATATTATATATATCTTCCCCTTATGATCTATAGGTCCATTATTTTACAAAAAACCAAAATTGAGTCTCTATGAATCCTTATAATGTTTAGATTTTAATGATCCTTATTACTAAAAGAATCACCCACCTTGTTAAACAACCTAGAATATATCAATCATAATCCTCAATCAACTCCAATTACCTCGATTGATTCATGATAAACCCATTTCATATTAGTATATAATTCATTTTATTTTAATTAGTATATATACCAAAAAATTTGTATAAAAGAAATGTTGCTATAACATTAATAGGAATATTTTCACTGCTACATCCATCTCATACATCGACTAATTTTTCTCATGTAACATTAATTGATAGGGGGAATAAGTTACTGCAATTTCATTTGGATTAAGGACACACCCTAACCCATTATTTATTGAACCTCTCACAAACCCTTATATACTACATGTTAGTTCCACTATAAGTATAGGGAAAAACATTATTTTATACTCCATGAAACTATCTTAACATACTTCTTTATATATTGAATTTACAACATTGTGTAATATGTTATTGGATTTCATATTCACGAGAAATTTCCCATAAGCATTTGATAGTATCATGTTAATCAAGAAAAACAATGAATATCTATAATACAGGTTTATTTATTTCATTTATTAATCATCTATATCATTGAAGTGTACATAGATATACCAGATTTAGGGATTATTTGACAAAAAACAATACACATTGTCTCAAGATTTAATCATTGATAAATTTGAAAATTATTTCATCTTTCACTTAGCCTTCATCAGAATCCTAAAATTCTCTTATTTCATTTCATTAATATTTAAATAAGTGGGAATATAATTGATAAATACCACTAAAATTTGATAAATTAATTTCTAATGACACTATAAATAAAATATATGAAAATAGAGGGTAATTTATAATCTTGAAAGGAATTATTATGAATTAATAACGTCTATATCATGTCGAGGAATGTCGTATTGGGTAAATACTCTCTTTTCACCATAAATTTATGATATATGGATCGAGGATTATACGTGTTAAATTATTTATATCCCCATATTTGATCAAAAAAATCATCAACAAGAGTTGGAGAATGCTTGTTCTTAAATATGGTCTTGTTATCCTCACAATAACGAGTGAAGAGATTCATTAATCCATACTTATTTTCTACAAGGTGGACGATTTCAATATATATAAATGCAAATAGTTATATAAGTTCCTTATATAGATTTTTATAAAATATCTACTTTAGTTACTCCGATTTAATAGGTCTTATTCTCTATGTAGCATTTAAAATTATTAAAGGTCCCTATATTGTGGTTACTGAAAACTCAATCTCATAACCTTGTTGAATGTGATAGCCCATATATTTTTATTAATAAAAATTTTATGATTTAATTAAGTTAATTCTATGAATTAAATATTAATATTTATTATTTTTCTTGGATACATAATTTTTTAAGGTACAATATAATAATAAAATTTTACATTTATGAAAATTTATTTTAAATATTTTTTATTCCTTAAAAATATATTTTTTTATTTTAATTGTTAATTTATGAATTTGATAAAATAAATTTTACATAAATGAATTAATTTTTGGTAATTCCATGTAAAAAAATTATCAAATAATTATTTTTCGATGTTCTTGGGAAACGTGTTTTTTGTTGAAATTCAAGAAATACATTTTTAGGAGTACTATATAATTCATGGCGTCGTCGTGATACAAAAATGGATGAAAAACATTTTAAACATATAAAATGACTCATACATAATAGTATAATAAGAAAATAATATGATTAATATTCAATTAATTTTAATTAAACTGTATGTCATAAATATCGGAAAATCACTATAAATGTTGTTGTTGAGCAAGTATAATATTGTAAAAGTAGAAATTATTATATTATAGATAATATTTAATTATGTAAATGTCTGATATTGCATCAAAAAACTTTAATGACAAATAAAATATTTTTTATGAATAAATTTGTATATTTAATTGAGGGGGACACTTTAAGATACAGTCAACACTAGGGGTGAATTAGTGTTGGAAACATTTGTTCACGTTAAAACTTTTTAACCCACTACCTCTTAGACCTATTAAGATCATAGTTATATTATCATATATACATTATCTAGTTAATTTTTAAATAAAATTATTAAAGGATATAAAATTATGTTTTTACAAGGTTCACTTCTCAATAAGATTAGCTAGTCTATGGAATAGTTTTGAAATAATAAAAACCACACAACCAATAGAAAATAATCACTTAATCATGGGTATATAATGTAGGGAAAAATAATTCACATGTGTTGAACTTTTATGAAATGATAAATTAAGCTTTATAGTTCTAAGATGCTTCTTTATAATGCATATAAAGACAATCTTCACCTGTTAATGTTGTTAGTATCACCGAGAAATTAATCCATGTATTGAATCATATGATGGATGTCATTATAATGATATTATTCCACTTAATTATCCATTGGTTACTTGAACAATAGTAGAAAACAAACTCTTATTCATTACAATAAAAAAATGAAAGATTTAATTCTTAATTTTTCTTCATTTTCATAACAAATTTGAATAGATGTTGCATACACTTTCTATAGGTGATAATACTCTGCATTTTTTTATTAAATCACCAACACAAATACCACTTTTCATGTTGTTTAAATCAATCCTTTTAAAACCCAAACTTCCATTTTTTATTAATCATAAGTGATCTATTTGATTTTTCTATTCAATGAATTATTTCAAACATGATTGGCTTCATGTTACTTTATGTAAAACCCATGAACACGATAGATATGACATGATCCATTAAAACGTGGAGTCGTCCATGAATATTAGATTCATGTAGGCCTTGTATATATTCATTTTATCCTCAGTAGTTACAGATAATTTATGTAAACACATTAATGAATATCACAGACTCATATAATGATGATTCAGGTTATGACCATCTCATGATATTGAGAGTGCAATGATCTCAAGCATGGAATGATATTTTTATTGTGGGCATACATCATATCTTGTGAAAAAAATCATTGATAAGGATTGAGGATATATATGAATTTCACAATGATCATACAAGTGCAATCACCGAAATTGAATGGTATATATTATATCTGTATATTTATTGATTGTGGATCAGTACTCGTACTTCATTTGTCCAAAATCAATCTATATCAACAATGAATTTTGATTAATAAGTAATGTTGTTTCATCACATATTCAAACTATAATTCAATGGTAATCTCCTAAAACAAAATACCATAGAAATATATGTGGTGCAGATTGATGTCTCTCCCAATATTAACCCCATGTGGTGGCACTATGCACCATCCTTCACAGAGTTATTTCTTTTCTAGTGCTGACCTCCAATCTTTACCATACCACTTCATGCAAGGTATAGCTCTTATGTGGGTTGTTCATTACTCCAACTATATATGGTTGATCTAGTATCCTTTAGTGGCTACAGTTAGCCCCATTATTTTTATAATCTCTAATAAAATGGAATATCCAAACCTTCATAATTTTCCATATAAAATAAGAATTCCAAACCAACCTCTCAAAAAAACATCATCATAAATATGACATCTCAGTCATCTATATGTATGTAATTCAACAAAAGTTATCATCCAATTAATATTTATATTACATGGACATACTCATCATTATAAAAAATGATATTTTGAATTATATTTAATACATTATTCATCATGAAAATATATATTTTAATTTTCATCAAATATGCACTTTCATGGTTCTCATGAAATAATTGATCATTGAATGACCTTGATCAATGTATCTTCTTTATCAATTAATTTTTATCTCTTTGGGAATATCAATTCTGAAGATATATTCATCATAAAATCATCTTGTTTATTATTATAAACATTATTTCAATATTGAAACAAGACATTGACATTGATATCAGTTCAAAAATCAGTAGAGTTACAAACTCAATGTCTACAAAATAACTTTTTAAATATAATAATACTTGAGTAATATATTTTTTATTTATTCATACAAAAATCATTCACTTTATTATTAAGAATTGATATCATCAATGCTTTATAATATGGCCATCAAACATCTTTTCTACAAAATTGGTCAACATATTTACATAAATTAAATTTTAATTATTTATTTTTCACCATTGAAAACTCATGAAAATTATTTTAAAAAATAGGATTGTGTTTAGGAAAATATCATTCCATTACAAACAGATCTTGATACCATATTAAATGGATATTCATAACTTATCCTCATGGGTTATCCAATATGTTTTTAGGATGAACATACTTAAATTATATATGAAAATTTATAAGTGATATAAACCTTAAACTTCTGCACTCAATTCCAAAAACCCCATAATAATTCAAGTACATTAGGTATGATAAGTGTCCATGGATCACTTTCATACTTCTTTATTTTCTTATTTCATTGATTAGTTCAATTAGTCCCCATTTTTGATTATTTTATTTTATTTTTTAAAACTAATTATGTGATTTTAAAAAATACCTTCTCTAATTCCATGATATTTACTCCCATTACAGAATAATAAGATTTCATACTAGTAGAAATAGTGATTCTGGATGAAACACAATGATTATTTATTACTCTACCCCTAAAAGGAAATATTAATCATAATAATTATCATGGTTGATCTATTCATGTATGAATTTCAAGATGATCTATTCTAGAGAATAAAAAAAATAAAACAAGATAATCCATACATTATCTCGAACTCATGATCTATGAATGTTATAAGGACCCAAGATTATATATCACATATTCTATTATATTTATAATATAATTCACATTCATTGATTCTCAAATATATTTTAGGTTTAGTTTTTTAGGTAATTTGGAAAAAATAAAACAAGGTAATCCATTCATTATAATTTTAAATTTCTATACAGTATGAAATTTTTTTATGATAAATGGTATTTAAAATAAAACCTGATTTATCTTTATGAAAAATATTCCAAAAAAACTTGATTGGATTCTTTTTTCTCTTACCCATCCTTAATTCCTACTAAAAAAATTTAAAACATGGAAAGATCATAATTACCTCATTATGGGACATAAATAGAAGGAATGAAACCATTATTTGATGAATAATTAAAAAACCATGACTTGGATTTAATAATTATATATTTCAAACCCTTAAAAATAAAGCATACATACTTAGTGAAAAGACATGGTTCTTATAAAACATAGAAAGAATAAATAATCTATTTAGGTGACATGGGAAATAATTTTATTATTCTAATTACTTATTATTTTAACCCTTATAGCTACCATGTGATTTTTAACCCTCATAACTACAATAAAACAACCCTTACATTTATACTTAGCACTAACCATAACAGTTTAACATATAATTACCATTATGGTCAACATATAACATACACAATTTATAGGATGGATATCATAGACCCACTAATATATTTTTAAATGGGACCACCATCATCATAAATAATTCCCAAGAACCATAACCTAATGACAAAACATACACAATTTTCCAATAAAAACATTCCTTGAGGAAAATAATTTATTATAAATGATTACTACATAGTTGAAACCAAAAATATTTCTTTTAAAATACCATAAAATTTTGTAAATTAGGATTCAAAACATTTATTCTATATAAATTTCGAAAAATACACTATTTCCATATAAGTTTTTAAAAAAATTTAAATTTTTTATAAAGATACATTATAGAGGATTTTGAAAGGAAAGACCCTTACCTTATGTCTAAAACCATTATGCACATTCAATCAATGTATTCAATAATAAAGTTACATTTATTAATTATATAAGAATGAATGTCAATAAAATAAATTTTATTTACTGTTTTTATGTTCATTTATTTCAATTTGATCCGTTATAAAGATCACTATCACCGTTTCGGGAGTCTCCGTTTCATTGGTCCATGGTTCTATTGATTATGGTTATTCATTAAAAATGGAATTAATACTGTAGATGTGAAATTATATTTTATTCGTGCACAAAAATAATTTTAAATAGACCAATATATCATTTTATTTCTGAAATGATGATAATTAAATTTATAAAAAAATAATGATAATAGATTAATTTATTATGGATGTTTTTCCAATGATCATGAATTAGATTTATTTTATTTAATATCTTGTCTATATTTTTGTTCCATAACATGGAATAAGTTATAGCATACTTATTAAAATATTATTTAAATGTAATAATACTTTTATATCCATCCTTGAAGGTGGTATTATAGAAACAGTAACTCATTATCCCAGAAGAGGGTTAACCCCCATAATCTAGACAACGGTTTTGTTCCATTGAATAAGAGGATTTGAGAAGAAGGGTGGATATAATATATTAAATTATCAATATAATGTTCCAGTATATACATGATACTATAGTTATTATTACTTTATGGATGTATGAGTTGAAGAAAATATTGAAGAATAAAAGAAATAAAGAGAAGTAGTTTAATAAACTTAACTCAAGAATATCTCTTCTTTGAATGATCCCCTAAGGAACGTGAATCGGTATTTTAGTGAGATAATCACCTGTAGAATTTTTCTATGGAAGTGTAGAAAGGTCATTTTATAGAGTATTGTCGAAATATAAAGATGAATGTAGTGAAATGATGTGTTGGAAGGGGTGCCTTCTTCTAATTGAGTTTGGGTGGGGGCATTTTTTGGAATTATGAATATATTAAAATATAATAATCCTATTTTGGATCCAAACACATCCAAATTTTATATGAATTCACATCGTATAAAATGTTAGACAATATATTAAACAATTTGGACATATTTAATATTTCTATGAATTATAAATAATTATATAAATAATTTATTCATGAGATATCATTATTATAAAATTAAACATTATTCATTACTGTGTCCTCAAAAAATCCTTAAAAGTGTCAAATACAAACCACTATTTTGTTATACCTAATACATGTCATATTTTCCTATATAATTCATTTATTAATTTAATTTTCTAAAATTAAATTTATAATAATATTTTAAATATCATTTATTTTATTTTTCATTGAATTTAACATGTAATACGTCATCGTTGTGAAAACATTTAAGGTTTTTATTTCATCCAAAACAATTAAAAATAAATTTTTTGGAATAAGAAAAATATTTTATCTTTCCAATGACTAATTTTTGTCGAACATATCTTCTATAAAATTATTTATTAAAATGTTATACTAATTAAAAACCATCATGTGAATAGTTTGACATTATTTTATGTAAAATAAAAATGAAAAAATGATGTTAAATAGGTAGATCCAAAAGGTCAAAAGTTTTAACCAAGGAACATTATGGTCAAAAATTACTCATGAGATAATATTTGTTCATAATATTGGGTAATTTATTTGTAATTATAATTTTAATTGAAATCATTTTTTTTATCTTCTTACATAAGCACTATGTCAATGTTGCTGAATAATTAATGGTAATAATTATATATATATAATAAATTAATATTATAAAATTAGATTAGATAGGTTTATAATAAACTTTAATATTCATTCATTATTTATATTTACTCATATCCATGTCATGAAAACTTATTTAATTTGATAATTTTACTTTAATTTCCCAATATAAGATTTGCACATTCATTTGGATATGATTCTTGTTATATAACATTAAATTTTAAAAAGAATATTAAAATAGTCATTTATACACAATATTTAATAATAATTTCATGAAAATACTTTTTATTACTCTATTATTATCTATATGGAACCATATTTGACATTTCCAACGCTACACAGACACTTCATTGGCACTAAAAATGATTTTAATATTATTGATGACATATTTTATAATTTATATGTTCTAACCTATTTTGTTGCAATATTTATATTCTAATATTTTACGATCACTATATTATATGTTTAATAAATTTTATATCATAATTATGTCTTTATGACTTCAAAAAATATAAATTATTTCATAAAAAATAGTATGATTTACTATTCAATATAAATGTAAATTTTTAGGAAAATTATCTGAAATTCACCATCTGATATTTTATCCATTATGAAATCAAAAATGATATTGGTTTTTTAAAATATAAATTATATTTTTTTAAATTTAATATTTAAAATATAACCATTTAAGAATTTATATAAAAAGCAATTTGTTTTAAAATTTACATAACATAATGAATTTAACTATTGAATCCATGAATACAAATAAAAATGAAAAAAATATTCTCCCAGAACCAAGGTTTTAACATTCCCCCCCAATTTTTTAAATTCCCTTCTTACAATTTATTAACTTATTAATCAAATGGGGTTACATTTCCATTATATAATTTTCAGATTCCCATATTTCTTCTTCAACCATATGGTTTCTCCAAGACAACCCAAATCTGGTGAATTACCTTTTTCCACATTAACTTTCCTCTTCAATAAATAATTTGAATTGGATTATACTCATATAAAATGTTATCTTTTAACTTAACAACCTAATGTCTCAAAACATGATATTAATCTAGCTCACACATTCTTGATACTATAACATGAAAAACATTGGGTACCTGAGATAAACTCAGAGGCAATGATACTTAGTTGAAATACGGACTAATATTCTCCTAGATTTTATATGGTCCAATGAATTATGTACTTAAAATTACTTTCCTACCTAAATTAATAACAATTTTCCCTTGATATATTTTAAGAAAAACATGATAACCTACATTGAAATAATGATATTTCTTCCAATTATCTGCCTAACATTTCTCCTTTCTCTTAGCTACCTTAAAATAATGCTAAATTATTTTCTACATATTAGAAACTTACTTTACCAATTATGGTTCCATTATATTTTTTCCACTGTCTTTATCCAAAAATGATAGAGTTCAACACCTATTTCTAGATATTACCTCAAAAGGACCCATCTTTATACTGGAATAAAAACATTTATTTTATGAAAACTAAACTAAATAAATTTATTGTACCCAACATCTATGTTAATTCATTGAACATGAGTGTATCATATCATCCAATATCTAAATTGTTCATTATGACTATCCATCTCAGTGAGTGTGAAAGGATGTTCTGAAATTTAATTCAGTACCCAATAACTTTTTAAAGCCTTCTGAAATGACAAAAGTCACCCTTGGATGGATGTTAAATTCAAAGAAGATAGGAAATCCATGTATCCAAGATTTATCCATAAGATATAATCGAGAAATTTTATCTTAATAAATTGTATCTTGAATAGGATAGAAATGTGTATATTTATTCATTTGATCAATAATAACCCAAATAATATTATTACCTCAAGAAACCTTTGGTTGTCCTACTAAAAAATCCATGGAAATATTTCCCAAGTTCAACTCTAGGAGTATAGAACGATGGAGAATCCCCTTTTGTAATTTCAATTCATCTTTTACCATTTGAAAATTCAACCATTTCATGGAAAAATTATTAAAAACACTTTTAATTACATGCCACATGTAATACTCCTGAAGGTATCTATATATCTTAGTGCTGCAAGGATGAACTGAAAACAGAGATCTATAAGATTCACTTAACAACTCATTCTTCTATCTATAATCTCGAGGAACAAAAAATATCCTACCAAATATCAAGAAACATTTATTTCATCAACATTAAATTCAAGAAACTTACCATTATTAAAAAATTATACACTTTTCTAAAACTCAAATACTTTATTCTATGCATCCTTGTTTTTTATATTCAGATATGATTGCTATGACACCTAAATAAATAGCATAAATTCAACACCCATAAAATCAAGGCCATATTTTTTAATGTTATTCATAAAATTTCCATTTTCTATATGTAACATCGTTAATGATGCATTATTTTTTGGACTCATGGAATCTTCAATTTTTTTCTTTTCCAAAAGGGTAATTTATCATGCAATAAGAATCTTTTATTAGTTATAGTCATATTATATGACTCATGATAAATTCCTTCTGAGTAAATATATAATTTAAAATTGTATGATTAGTATATATTTCACACTTGGAAAAATATTAACGATTCCCTTCAATTTTCAAATAATAAAATTAGATCATCTAATTCAAATTCATGGTTAGGATAATTTGACTCCCAAAGTTTTATTTTTATTGATTTATAAGATTTTACCTGATCATTATAAATCTGAATGCAACAATTTCTATTCAATAAAGCATCATTATAGAAGAAAACAAACACCATTTATCAAGGGAAATCCCAAAACATAAGCATTCACTAATCTTCATTTTCATCTATGAAAACAATATTCACATTATTTTTTCTTGGTAATTTTAACTCATTTTCTAGTTAGCTTAGTTACTGGTCTAGATAACTATGAAATTTTATCAAAAAACCCACTAGAAATAGACTTCTAAACCAAAAAAACCCGAAGACTCGAAAAATATGTATGTATTTTTCATTCATTAATTTTTTTTGTTTTTGTGGGATCAACTATTATTCCATGTAGTTTGACAATGTTCCCATGAAATAAAACCTGTTGTAACCAAATATTTAAATCTCTAAACTCCCCAAATAATTTTTTTTTGCGGTTTTGTAGAAAAATATGTAAATGTTTCTCATGATAAACATAATTTTTATAAAATACAAAAATATCATTAATAAAACAAACAATAAAGTAATCCATGTTTTTATACAATATTGTATTCATAAAATCCCAAAATATATTAAGGAAATTTTTCAACCCAATGGACATAACTATAAACTAATAACTACCATGTCTATTTGGTAATAGTATTTTATGAATTTCACCCACTTTCACAATTAGATGATGGTACCTAGATCTGAATTCAATATCGGAAAAATATCGAGCTCTCAGGATATGAACAAACAAGTCATCGACATGGGATAACAAGTACTTATTATTAATTGTAAGGTTACTAAAAGTTATATAACCATTTAAAATCTTCATTAAACTAACATTACTTTTAATTAAAAATATTACCACCCCATGGCGATGTTTTAGGTAAAATGAAATATTTTTCGAGAAGCTTTTAATACTGGGATTTCAATTTTATAAGTTCCAATTGAGCCATTAGATAAGGGGGTTTCAAAATTGGATATGAATTGAGTACTAATTCTATAGTAAATTCAACTTCATTATTTTTAATTACCCTATGAACCACATCATGTAATACATTAGTGTATTTATTTACCTCTATAACATCATTAAGTTGAGTTGTTCCATTGTTTTTTACAATAGTTTTAAGGTTACATTAATTTTCATTTTATAAATGATTCATACCTTATAGATAAGATATAAATTTAATGGGTCTATTAATTTTATAAAAACAACAACACATTATAAAAAAAGTATTTATCTCTACAATCTGTATTAGTATGGTAAAAAGGAAGCCAATCTATATATAGAATACCATCAAACTCTACTAGGGGAAATATAACAAGTTTTTCATGTAATTTCTTCCCACATTTGGCAACAATAATATTATTATAATAACACTTTTCCTTAATATTTTCTCCAAGGAATTTTACAATATGTTCAAGATCCATCAATATATGTGAAATTCCAAATTTACCATAAAATTTCATAGAATTAGAAAAAATTTTAAACCCCATATCCAAAAAGAAAATTAGCATAATCCATGTAAAGAACAAATGTGCATGTCACCACTTCATTAGATAGAAATACATCTGATAATGTAGTTGCAAAAAAATTTGCAACACCTTTCTACTTAGTGTATGTCTTCTTCCAATCATTCAGTTCCTCATTTGGGTAGGTATGTACATAATTCCCATTCTCACCACATTTAAAACACATTACAGTTTCATAAATAGATTTGAACCTACCAAAACTAATATAATGTTCATTTTAATTGTGGTCTATATATCCAAACATACAACATCTAATGAACAAAAAAAATTTCCCTAGGGTTGTTTTTACAACACATTCTAAAAAGTGAACAATGTACTTCAATATCATCAGATTTATTTGATTGGTGATGACCCTTTTCCTACCATTATGACCTTTTCTTCTTATTACTATCTTGAAATACATGATTATGGTAAAACTCAATTTCTACCATGTCAGTAAATCTAACAATTTTTTCATAACATTTTAATACTTGGGATGCCAATTCCCTTTGATATAATGGCTAAAGTCCTATGTAATAATGAATCATTATAATATCAACATCCTGAATAAAAGTTGGATCATACCTTACCAATTGAGTGATGTTTTCTTCATACATGGACACTAAATCATCCTCCTTTTGAATTAATTATAGAATTTTATTTTCTATATTATTTCAAAATACCTTACGAAAATATTTTTCAAGGAAAATAGTCTTAAATTCATCACATTACAAGGCATAAATATCTTATTATTCCTTGAAATTCATGACCACTGACCACCATTTGTGGGTTTATCTTTCAAAATTCTAAATATGAATAATATAAATTTGATTTTACAAACATCCAATTAAATTTAATATCATTTAAATGTATTTATTCCACCCTTCAGATACCACAAGGTCAAAATATCCACATAAAGTATGGGGGTTTTGCCTCATAAAATAGTCAACTATCATTATGTTCTAATGTAGAATCTATGGTTATTCACTTTTATGGATTCCACCACAATTTATAGCTTACTAAAACTAAGAAATTACAATAAAAGTCGTCATTTTTCGAATTCTCATTATTACTGGTTTTGAATTTTGAAGTGTATCATCCTCTCGAGGTCATTCCACTTCAACATCAATATTTATTTTGTAGTAAACAATTTTAAATAGACATGATTTTGAAAAATAAACATGGTAATATTCAAATTATTTATCACATTGACATAAAAATAAAGTAATAAACATTTATTTTATTCTTTTAAAATAATCCTAACCTATAAATTTAAATAAACTATAAATTTATACCAACTATAAGGGCTTGACCTTACATATTACATATTCTTGTCACTTTTAATATATAATTCAATTTATTTCATTCTGAATGTTATATTAATTTTATAATTTTAGAGAAATAGGAAAATATTTTTCATTATAATACATAAATTACAAGTTTAAAAATTTACATAGTACCCATTTCTCTCATAATACAAAACTATTTAATATAGAATTTGATTTATTTTGATGCAATTTTTCACAACATTCAACCTGGATTCTTATTTATCCTACCCATCCTTAAAAAATTTTAAAAACATTTTAAAACATGGGATGAGAATAAAAATCACCGTAAGGGACATGAAAATATGTAATGAAAAAACTATTTCATGACTAATTATAAACATATGATGTAATTTTCACATAGATATAAATATCAAACTTAAAAGAAACATATACTTGCTTTCTTGAGGCAAGAGGTTTGTATAAAACATATCTAGAATAAATAAGACATTAATGTAAGTTGAGAAATCTTTCAATTATCAAACATACCCTGATTATCACCCTCATGTATACCATAAAATTGGTATCCCACATAGCTTCAATAAAATAACCCTTACAGTTATACATGGATGTAACTATCACTGTTACACATGGAATAACCATTATCGTCAACATCCAACATACCCAATTATATGGAGGGATATCAAGGACCCACCCATATTTGGATTATAATGGATCCACCCTTCATCATAAGAAATTCCCATGAACCAAAACATAATCATAAAACATGAATACTTTCACTATAAAAACATTCCTTAAAGATAATAAATTATTTTAAAAGAATATCATGCACATTAAAAGTAAACGATTTCTGTTGAATATTACAATATAATATTCTAAATGAGGCTTAAAATCATTATAGATTCATGAAATCAAGAAAATATTTTTATCCCATATAATTTTAAATATAATTCATTTAAAATTTTGTAAAAATAGATATTAAAAATAATTTTTGAAGGAAATTACCTTAACTTATGTCCCAAAGAGATATGAAATTTCACATAACACCCTGTATAATAAAATTAAACAAATTAACAACCAAATTTATAAAATATTATATATATATATATTTAATTTATTATATTTTTATTAATTCTATTTATTTTCATTTTGATGAGTTATAATGATCATTTTCACTGTTTTGAGATCATTCGTTCAATAGTTCCATGGTGTATAAATGTTCTTATAAAAAGGGAATAGTTCTAAAAAAATGAAATTATATGGAGTTCATGAATCCCAATTAGTTTAAATTTCTGAATAATTTTTTATTTCTTACATGAGGATTATTCAATTGATAAAACATTAATGATAATTGTCTTGTTTATTATTGAGGTTTTCCCAACCTTGACAAATTAGTGTATTTTATTAAATATCATGTCTATTTTTTGGATCTATGATAATGAATAAATTATAATAATGTCATTAAAATATTATTTAACCATTATAATAGTTCTATGATTTTTCATGAAGGTTGTGGAAGAAACAACTCGTTACCCATACAGATGGTCAACTACTATAATTTGGAATATAGTTTACTTTCATTGAATAATATGGTATGAGAAAAAATATGGATATAAGATATTTAATTAGATATATAAAAATCTAATATATACATGATTTTTTATTTATTAATAATTAACGGATGTGTGAGGTGTTGAGAAGGATGATTAAGATAAGAAATTAAAAGAAGCAGTTTAAGAAAGCTACCTCTTGAATATTACCTCTTTGAAGGATCCCTTAGGAAATATGGAATTGGTCATATGGTGATAAAACCCATCTAAAATGTGGATATGTTATTTTAGAAGAGAATTTGTAATATTTTTGTAGATCTATAAGGCTTATTGTGGTTAAATTAACTGATGTATGGGGTGAATTTTATAATTGAGTTGGGGGTATCATAAAAAATTCTTAAAATATTAAAATTTAATAATGAACTTCTAGTGAGAAAGACTTCAAAATTGGATATTAATGATTATAGGTTGACATTTTTGGCCATATCTTATACCCTTATTCCTTTTATAAAATTTCTATGATTTTTTGAAAATTTAATAAAATATTACATTTATGAAATATCATTATTTTCAATTTTAATATTATTCATTAATTTAACTATATAAACATTAAAACAGTGTAAAATTATAAATTATATTTCATTATATCTTATAGTTATATATATAGTTATTATATCTACACAATTAACTAAAATTCATTTAACATTAATATTTTTAATATCATTTTTTTTATTTTTCTATTAATTTAATAGTTACTACATTATCATTGGGAAAACATTTAATGTATTTATTTCTTCCATAAAAATTAAAAATAATTTTCCATGAAGTAAATACTTATTTTATCATTGAAAATTATATTTATGGTCAAACATAAATTTTATAAAACCATATATAAAAATGGTATACTAATTAAAATTCATAGTATGAATAGTTTAACTATCTTATAAATAAAATACACTAAGGGTCTTAATTTGGAACAGGTTGATCTAAATGGTCCTAAATTAAAAAAAGGTTTATTATTGTCTATTATTACTCATAAAATGAGTTTATTCAATTTTTTGGGTTATTTAATAGTTCTTGTAATTTAAATTATAATCATTTTATTGATTTTTTTTCTTCTTGAACAAGAAATATGTTAATGTTGAAAAACAATTAAAGATAATTATTTCATAATAAAAATAAATTAATATAATAATAAAAATTATTTTTGTTAAATATAATATTTTTAATTCATTAATTATGTATATTTACTCATATCTAGGTCAATAATATTTTTTTAATTTTTTAATATAACTTTTGTTGCATTACTCAAGCACTGCATAATTATTTGAATATGATTCTTATTATATAACTCTAAAATTTAAAAATATAAATCAATAAAATAATTTATACATAATAATTTATAAATATTTTATGAAAATATTTTTTTTCTGTCAATAATTATATATAAAGAACCAAATTTGGCTTCTCTAACATTGTGCATGCACGATGGCTCCACTAAAAAAAATTTATATTTATCATGAAATAATTTATCATTTTAATCTTCTAGATTATTAATGTATAATATTATTATTTTAGGATCATAAATTTGTAATTACATATGTTTATCAAGTTTTATATCATAATATTTTGTTCATGATATCATAGAAGATACTATATTTTATAAAAAAATTCTATTTTTTACTCTTTATTTTTTTAACATTTTCTAAAAATTATAAAAAGACTCCTCAAAAGATAATTTTTTCATATTTAATTCAAAAATGAAATTATTTTCCATATTAAAATTATATAATTTAAAAATTAATGTTTTAAATATATTAATAATTTTTTTAATGAAACTATTTATTTAATGAATGACATAACATAATGAATTTATATATTTAATTAAATAATAGTAATAAATACTAAAAAGAATTATTCCGACTATACCTGACATGTTACAAATTTTTTTCATTACCTCTATGGAGACTTGATCTAATTTCTTTACATTACATGGCTGATATGTCTTCATTATGGGAACACACATTTCATCTTCTATTGATAAGAGGGAACCTCTCTTCATATTTATTTTCTATTTATTTCTCTCAGTCATAAATTTCTTGTTTGATATAGAATTTATCTCAAATATAACTAAATCTTCACTAAAACTTCACTTCACTGTTTACTCCTGAAGGGAACTCAAATCATTATTGGAGAATATATGGAATATTGAGAAACCAATTCTGTTGAACCAAGGATGTAAAATTAGTTCAGATACCCAATTTTTTATATTCTCAAAATAAATAAGTGTTGTGAATTATTATTGGGAACGTTATCTATAATTACAACATTTTATCACATTACCTCTTATAATTATTAGGATTATGATTCTATTATTTTATTTTCATTATCCCATTCAAGTTATATTAATGAATTAAAATATATATCAAGATTCTTAAACAAGGTTGACTACTCATGATGTTTATATAAATTGTATCATGTTCCTAAAATAATCCAACGACACAACCATGAGAAAATAATCCATTAATCATGGTTACAAAAATGAGGTAAATACAATTTAGTATCATTTCAATAAATTAAAACAAAAGTGTATGTTTTACAATACATATTTTTCATATTATACCACATCTAAAATAAATATTCACTTTTTATCATTCATTGAAACACCATGAAATTATTCCACATGTTCATATTGTTTATGTATTTCATTATAAAACTTCTTTCATCCAATAACTTTTTCAGGTGTCACTTTCATAGATGCAGACATGGAAATATTATTATTTATCATGGTTGAAAAATAAAATATCCTTATTCTCCTATATCTAATTATAATAATATTAATATTTATTTTACATCTAATATTGTAATTCTTTAATGAACCAAATGATAATTAAAAGATACTAATTCATTCAAAAACTCATCTTCTTACTGGAATCTCAATCATCATTTATGATTACTAAATCAATGAATTTTCATCTGAAAAATATAATGAAAATTATTCTACCATAGATAATAATCAATATATGACCCATTAAAACATTTTATTCATCAATATTAATTTTATAAAAAAATTGGTGCCTAAAATCTCAAACTTCCTCGCTATACAATATCAACAAATGGGAACGGTACTAATAACCTCGTAGTTAAATTTTTTATTTGTAAAGACTAATTACATTACACTAAAAATAAAATCATATAAATGTGTTTGAATCAAAATAATGAAAATTGGGGTTATCCCTATAGATATATTCCCACATTTTAGAGAAACCATGGGTATATAGTTCTTATCAAAATCTATAACCAAAGTTTTAAAAACTGATGGTGTGTAATGATCTATACAAATGGTTTATCAAAACATTTGGGTATAAAACCTTTATATATTGGGAAAACCCTCCACTCATCACACCCCCACTTTATCAATGATACATATCTCCCCTCTACTTCTACACACCATGTTCCCCCTTCGCTGCTCCTGAGGTGTTTCCCCTACTAGTCAGATCATCATCTTCCCTTTTTAAATTTTTTTTGTTTTGATCTGAGAGATGTCTGATTTCTTTCCTGCCACTTATTTTATTTCCCCTCACAGGAGAAACATATGGTTTTATTCTATAGTGGTATCCCATAATTAATTAATTTTTTATTCCACTATTCTTCGACATTGTATTATTGATTTCTAAATCCTACTTCACTTATGCTGGCAGCTATTTTCATTTTTATCTATGATTTTATTTAAGTTGAGTATTTTGGAATAATATCTATCATCATGTTCTTGAAATTTTAGTATAAAATAGATCAAATATAGTCTATTAAAATAAATTAAGTACAATTTAATTATAATTGTTTCATTTTCAAAACAATACAAGGGATTATTATGAACATTTCAAAAAATTGATATTATTTTAGTGGAATATTTTTTGGAATTATATATTCTTATTTATATAAATCATATTTATGTTAAATATATGGGTTAATTTTTGTTTTATATTACCCTTGAGTTATGGAATTTAATTATTGAAACTTAAAATGTAGTATCATGAAACCATGTGAAAAAAATTTATTAGACTGTTTTATCCCAAAAAGTAAATAATATTATGATGATGTACATGCTTATAATATTAAAATTAAATATGGAATATTTATGTGTATATGAAGGTTGGTACTTCGGGAATTTCCAATTTAATTTATAGTACTTGTCAAGGATGTTTTAAGGAATTCATTATTACGATTTAGATATGAATAAAATATAATTGATTATTTCAAATATATAAATATTTACATTAAAAAATATTATGAATTTCAAAACCCAGATTATGGTCATATATTTAATAAATCCTTTGGTAAATATCATTAAATAATTATATACGTTATAATAGAGATAATTTTGGATCATATTACTTTTATGAAACATGGTTTCCATTGACACGGTTTTATAAATGAATATAACTCTTTAAGAAAACATTAATGGTATAAATCGTAGTTTCAAGACTTTTGATTAACTGTTGAGTATAAATTTTTTATTTGTTATTAATTATTCCTTAGTTAATTTACCATGTTTTATATAGATATCCATTTATTTCCACTACATATTAAATTAATAAAAAACCATTGTACCACACCTTTCCTCAGTTATTATGTAGCATCAGTAGTGGTTTAATGTATGTATTTCATAAAGATGGGTGGAATGGATTAATTATTAAGTCATGGTTAATATTCCACAAATTAAATACTTCATAAATTTAAATAGAACATATTTTAAAATATTTTTTTTTTGTTTCAATAATATATCTTATTTTAAATTTAAATAAAATCCTTTCATAAATAAATGTTATCATAAATTATTTTTTGAAATTAGAAGCCTATATGATTAAGAAATACAAATTTTTCAACTAATATTCCTTAGTTGTAATTTATTCTAATACATGATCCTTTTTTTTGGATTTATATGATTATGACTTTGTTTTTTCTTATGACATGCCTTATTATTTTTTTGTATCTATAGTATTAATATATAATGGTGAATTGCATCATTCATTTTTTAAAAATTGTACTATTATTAGTGTTCATTAATTTCCTCCACACTATACATTTAAATTAAATTTAAATTTGGATATCAATATAGCATTATAGTAATTTTATTAGATATTTTAATGTTTATTAACATATTCTTTAGAATATAAAATGGGGTATATTTCTTTGATAGGTCCCCTAATATGGTATTTTAGCCACTGATGAATATGTTTTGAAATAATGTATTGCTATTTGGACATGATGACTCTATATACAATATTATCATGATATACTAACACTACATAATTTCCCTATTCCCATTATGATGAGATTAGTGGTATATTAAATATATCTACACTTTCACATTTCAGATATCAAGAAACATTGTGATTCTTTATTATTTATTATTTTTTGATAAAAAAATATTTTAAAAATATTATCTTCTATATTATTAATATTTAATGATTATTTATATTTATATCAATTATTGTAGAATTTTCATGAAATTATTATACCATGTTTTTGTGGTTTTGATGTTGGGTATCATATTGTTGTTATTCTTGAGTAAATAGTTTCCATTCAAATGAATGGTGTATTTAATTATATTAATTTCAAATTGAAAAAATTAATTTTTTAAATATAATTGTTTCATAAAAACATATTTATTTAATTGGATTATGTAATAATTTTTTCTCATTCTATGTCCTATAATTTTGTTGGTTTTTATTTTAAGGGATCACTTATAGCCTTTGTATTTTCTCTTATTCATTTTTTTCTAGATATTATCAAGATTTGATGGTATTAACATTGAAATTATTTGTAATTAATTTTTTAATTTTGTTTTAAAATTTATATTTGAGTAGAACTTTTTTCTAAGATAATAGAATTGATTGAATATGAATGTATCATACCAATCAAATTTCTATAGAGTTTTAAAATAATTTGGATAATTTTTTAGATTTTTCCTTCAGAAGTTCTTCAAATGGGAGTTTTATATAGTGTCCACGTTATAATTTAGTTGGAATACTATGGTTAAGATAGAAGGAATTTTGATACTGTATAACTAAAGCTGGAATTCAAAATAAATTATGTTTGGTACCATAATAGAGATATGATAAAATATTATATTATTCATGAGTTGAAATAAAGAAGTGGTATAACGAAATAGATATTTTATAGGTTTGTTTTTTTATAATCAGGCAATAGATATTATGAAAGTGTAAGAAAACAATGATATTAATGAACATGAGGAAAATATTTGAGATGATGAAGTTGAGAGAGTGAAAATATTAAGGGATGATACCAGAACTCCTATATATCAGGAATACACTAAAACATGGTTTGGAATTTAATGCTGTTATATAATGGAAAAACCATGTATGGAATATCTAATATCACTATTGATCATATTCATACCTTTTCTAAGGAAATTCTTCAAAGTGGTACAATTATTCCCGTAATTAATTATAATGAACGATTGTTAATTAAGATGCTCTGATTTATTGTTAGTAAAATTCATGCTTGTCTTAATGATTACAGATTATTTTGGGGGGGAAATAGTATACGCTAATTAATGTAAAGAGTGTTCATCTCAATATAAGTAACATTCATATGTAAAACAGTATCATGTTCAACATAAAGTCATGTGGAACTTTACATTCATTCCAATGATTCAAAATATATTCATGTCTAAAAATATCTCATCAAATATATTATTTCATGTTAATGGGGTAATTAAAGGTAATTATGTGTTGGTTCATCATAATAATGGATTATTATGGTGCGAAATTGAAGAAATTTTTTTTATTTTTCTTCTGAGGTGTGTAATTTAGGTTTGGGTCTATCCTATGGTGGTTATAATCCATTTTGTTTAGATGCTTATTCCTCAAAATATTATGGCCAATTTTGATTTACATTCGTAATCATCCTCCTTGGATGTGTATTAAAAAACCTTTAAATTTCATGAGTATAAAAAAATATAGACCTTCTCATTATAGAAATGATATAGATTTATACTTTTAACTATTAATAAATCTTCAAAATATTGTTTGGGATATGGTGGTGTGAACATTTGATTCTTATTCAATAAAAATTCATATTTGTACATCCCTTCTAACGAATATAAATAATTTCCTTGCTTATAAAATTATTTCTAGTTTAATAATGAAGGTAAGACTATCAAGTCCTATTTATATAACAATACGTGATCAACAATAATTAAGTATCACCATAGTTACAGATTCATAGGGCATAGAAGATTCTTTCCAATGATTCATCAATATAAGAAGAGTTATCAGAGTTTTAAAAATATGATTTCTAATGAATTACCACATCAATGTATGTCAAAAACCGGTGTGCTTTATTATTTGAAATATTTTAGTTTTTAAATTTTGAAAGGAAAAATGAAACCTAAAAGTCAAAATAATTCTTGCACTGAATCCATATAAAATTGAAAAAATAGAGGTATATTTGGGTGTTTCCATATTTTCATACCTATTTTTTAATTAATATTATAGGAATGATATGAATTGAGAAAAACATATGTGAAATATTGATTTCAATTCTTTTAAATATCAAGGGAACGACCATAGTATACTTAAAATATCACTCTGAATTTTTGGATTATCATATTCGACCAAAACTACATCTTCTATGTATCTTTGAATGAAACTTGAACGTTTCTTATGATTCTTATGTGATGAAACATATAGAAAAAAAATCCATTTCTGGATTTATTGTAAAATATCAAGGTTTATGATATTTATTCCATCAACTTATCTAAATAAGAAAGCATAAGGGAGTTGAAACTAAAATAGTGAAAAACTAACTATTATCAAGTCCTTTTTCATCAATTGATTCCCAAATAAATATTGTGTTTACTATAAAGTAATTTGAGGGTGATAATGATTCAATTTTTTAGAGACATTTGTTCTGAAATGATGACCAATACATAATACAAATTCGGAAAGAGGCCGTATTAATTTTGGTTTAGTTAGGAAAAAAATTCTTCCATCCATTTACACATGAATGTTGTATTTAACAGTTCATCTTCAAACTAAAATCCTTCTTGGTGGACACATATTTTTTTTGGTGTATCCTACTAAATTATATGTATGAACAATGAAATATTATGTCTAAAAATAGGATTCCTTGTGAATGTTAAATTATTAGAGGTTATTTGGCTCAAGAATGTATGTATTTATGCTTAGTGTATTTTTATTATGTGAGAACGAGCTAGATAATAAAAATTAAAGATGAGTAGTATGGGAAAATTGAGCCTCATTTCTATCTCTACCTTAAATAGGTGGAATTACTAGATCATATTAATTGGCCACATTAATCCTAGAATAGCATGATATAAAACATCATATAGTCATATTTAACTATGTTTTTATAGTGACCATATCAAGAAATTAATTTTAATAATTTTATGCCATATAATACTATTTCATTTAATATATACCTTAAAATTTTGTTATCATTTTATTTAGGGAACATAAAAATATTTTAAGTAGACTTCATCGATATTTTCCTTTGATAAAGAGAGAGGCATTTCATAGTAAATAGTTTCTTACATGGTTGAAACCAATTGTATGACTAGAAATTTAATTGAAATAAAGTATAGAAAATTATTTGATATTTTTATTCATATCTATTTTAGATTTTCCATTTACCCGTTGACTCCATCTATAAAAAATTAATAGCATTGAATTTATTTCCCAGTTTTATTGGTTCATAATTACAAATATTTAATAACAAATGTCTATAAATCTGTTACAACTGATCAAAAGTTTAAAATTAGAACAAATTATTATATAGTTACATTATCTTCTCCAATAGACTATTATACCAGTGCATCCGATAGTATTCCACGATATTAAAATGTGTATTATTATAGACTTTTTATAAAATATTGTTGTTTTATTGTTATTATCATGGTCGAGTCACTATGATTATTTGTAAATGGGTTGATTCAATGATATGACATAGTAAATTTATTGAATAATGAGGATTTAGAGTTGTTAACATGACTTGATTCATAGCTATCAATAAACTGTAATATTTTTCATCTATGGTAAAATTAGTGTTATATGTGAAAGATCATTTGTGTAATTATTATAGTGTCATTAATGAATTAACACCAAGAAATATTTTTCATGAAGGTGGGGTCAAAATTTAAAACCTTAATTCACCCATTGGTGTTAAAAAAATAATCTATTTGATGACTCAAATTTACCAATTGTGAGATTTTACATTGATCATGAAGTAGTGGTGGGTAATATATAGATATAACCATATATGTTCATGGTTCATTCATTTTAACATGATGTTGGTTTCTAAGGATGGTACTGTTTTAATTACTTTAATATAGTTTTAGTTTGGAATGATATGTTTGTTTTAGTAATTTTTATTTTACTTGAATTTAATCATATTTATTTCAATTCAAAAAACGAAGTATAAAACGGGGTTTTAAAAAAATTATAACATTGGTTTAAATTATAGTTTCTAAAACATGAAATGATATTGAATATGAATTCTTTGTCTTCTATGTCGTTTGCAATATTTTTAAATACTATTTCTAAAATATACACATTTCCTTTTTTTATTGATTATGAATGATATTGATGACATTTAAAAACATTATTATTTGATAATAATATATGGATGAGCAAGATATAGTTACCTCCTATGGTTCCCTTAGTGAGTATAAGAATTGCATATTTTTATTTGGAATAATATTTATTTTCATGTTCTTATTTAGTATAATTTTTGGTGGCATATTGTTGAAAAACAGTTGACTTATGATCAGCCTACTAGTTTGGGAATGAGTTTGGGTTCTCCCTAGGTTACATGGAACACCCTTTTTATATGTTCATGTTGATAACCGCTCTTTCCATTCATTCACATTATATCACTTTTGATGAATACTTAATACGTTTTAAAAAATAAATCCAAAAATAATATTATTCTAGTGCCTTTGGAATCCTGGGAACATAAATAGTGAGACATAAGTGAAATACCTTATATCCAACTGCATTATTTATGAATATAACCCTTCTTAAAAACACATACATAATACATATCTTTATATCCTCGTTATGAAAATATCAAAATGGGTGAGGTATGATGATCAGTAAGGGTAAAAATGGTAGATAAGTAAGTATAAACATGATCATAAGAGTATGATAATATGAGCTTAACATATTTTAATCTTATATGGGATATCGAAGATTATAAACTCAAATCATGGAATAATGATTAAATATTCTTATGACATGAATCAAAATTAAACAAAGATCACGATCTATGAAAGAATAACATAAGAGTAATACATGGAATTGTGGAATTTACATAAACATTTCATATCTTTCCATATAATTAAAGACACATTACTAGAACATATCAGGGAACTTAATTGGGACTACAACTTCTGGGTAGGAAACACCACCATTATCATTCATAGTTCATTAAATATAAGGAATTCGGTTTTCTGATATTTTTATAGTGGATCAGTTTTCCCCATATTCCCATAGTGGATCGAGTTTCCCCATCTCTCGGTAGTGGATTGGTTTTCCCTATATTGCATCTTAATGGTGGCTACACCCACTGGGAAGGGCACACCACTATCGCTAGTCGTATTCAATTCCATTCAAAAGATCATGTTTACCCATCTTTCCATAGTTGATCAAGCTCGGAAAACTTATTACCATAATTATATCATGACATATAAATCATTATCCAATGAATTTGAAAGAGATATTGGTCTCACAAATCATATAATTAAATAATTCATGCATGTGAAAAAAGATAGTAAAAAATTTATACTATCATGACCCATACATAGAGATGTTATCATAAAAATCATATTATATCCTATTAAATGAAATGGGTATCATAAAAATTTCATCACATTATAACCTATAAAAAATATATTTTTATGATAATTTCACCAAATCATAACCCATGAAAAGAAGTGGGATTTAAAATTATAAAACTCATTCAATGAAGGAGGTTTCATAAGCCTACAACCTCAAAGATATATGCCAATTTCCTCAACATCATGCCATCAAAACATAATTCATTCAAATAGAGAATATGAATGGAACCTTAAAGCCACTTCTCAAAAATGCATGAGTAACATCAACAGATGTTATCTTAAAGAGAAAATAATTATGAAATATCTTTTAAAAAAATTGAGTGAAATATTATTTATTCTTTGAAAAAATATTTTTAAAACATAAAATCTTTTAGAAACCATTTTATTTGAAAATACTTTTAAATAATGTAAATAACTCTTGTATTCATTTTGAAAACCATTTCCCCTGATAAATTGAAAAATAAGAATGAAATTTTTTTGAAATAAATTTTCCATTAAAATAATTTTAAAATATACAAATGAATCATGAAAAACAAAATAAATAAAAAAAATTATATTTAATTTGATATTAAAATATCATTTTCGAATATTGTTTTCAAAACATTATTTCATAAGTTCTCAGCATGTGTCTTAAAGGATGAAAATTGAGACAAAACTACATTACAGAATGGGTAATGTTTGAATCCTAAACCTCGTGAAAGGGTGATATTCAAATGGATATTTAAATACCCATAAATTTAAATTTAATGATCATATAATGAATTAATGGGCTTTATATGCACTACCTTAAATAATTGAGTGGTTAAAATGAGTAAATCTCATAGAAATAAAGTGAGCCTTGAAATCGCTTTAACTAATATCGGGAATCTCTCCGTACTCGTAAAAATATCATTAATAATAAGTATAATATTTTTATAGATATTTTAATAAATCAAATTATTATATATAATACATATATGGATTTATTAATACTTAATATTACTATCTTATTTACAATTCAATGTCAATGGTTCTCTTCAGGTAATATCGGATTTGTTTTTGTCTTGTGTCTTAATTTGTTATATCATTTGTCATAATACTTATATAATAATTTAATGAATATAAAAAATTATATAAATAACATTTATTAACTATATAGTTATTTATAATAATATATTTAATATGTAAATATTAAATGGAATACACGATTCATAGAGACAATAGGCCACACATAGGCATGAACGCTTTCTTCTGTTTTCTTCAAATTGAAATAATAATATATAAATATATATACAATTATAGTAAACTTTTTATGTCATATATATCATATAATTCACTAAACCCATACTTAATAAATATCATGTTGTCTGTGAAGGAATCTCATCGCTTTTAGTAGACAGTAGTACACACTTCCCCAAACGAAATTATCATATTTACAAAAAATTGAAAGAAATAAGGTATGTGTCATATAATAATTTAAAAAGAATAAATAAATAACATATGTCGTATAAATGTCTATATTACAACATATTTCTCAACCATGAGAGTTTGTAAATGAAAAAACAAAAACACCATTTCATGAGGCGGTAGTTCATCATACACAAGAACGGTAAATGTGTTACCCATTTGATGGAAGTGTGTGTAAGATTAGGTCGATCCATTATCATTAAAACATATCAGTATATTCAGGATACTGATTTAGTAATTTATTCATGTAATACGATTAATTGAGGTAGTGTAGAAAGAAAATAAAGGAAAGGATCTTGAGGAAGCATGTAACATCTTCTTTTGGTATCCCCTTTTGTTTTACACCAAATGGCTTACTTAGATTTACTTATTACTGAAGGTGGTAGTTTTTGGTTTTTGATAATTGAATTAGGTAGATTTTGTCTTATAATCTTTTGGTTTGAAAGGTGTGGAGAAGTGGGATAAGTGGTGTCTTTTTATAAGGTAGGGAGGGGACACGGTTCACATTTAAAAAAAGGTTAGTTATAACCACATTTTACCTTAAGAAAGGCATAAACCCCAAAAAAGCCAATAATGGGTTGTTTATGTCATAAATGTACCTTGAAAATAGGTTTTGGACAAGTAAATAGGTCGTTTTCCCCTTATGTATAAACATTAGTCCCTTGTTAAGCTTAATTTTACCTTAATTGGTGTAATTAATTTTAATCACATACACTAATATTATTTTACTAAAATTCTGTTTATATTGTTATACTATAAATATTATACCTATTAGATCTATGTATATCAATTTTTTGAAGATCAATTCACAAAATAATTAAAATTATTTTTAATTCTAATCCCTCATATGTGGCGATAGAAGTTTGTTTTTTAAGTGATAATACTAAAATGTTCATTAATATTTTATATCTAAATTAAATTTAAAAATAATTTAAATGAAAAAAATTGGATAAATAGATGTCTTACTAGTCAATTTTTTCTTTAAATCTAGCATAAGTTTAAATATAACTATATAAAAAAGTAGACAAAAAGGAAGTTTTGAATTAAAATTAAATATTTTTCACAATTCATCAAGAAATTTCATTTCTTTGAAAAATCACAAAATTTCAGCCTATCAGAATTTTATCATTATTAATTAAAATATGGTTTTTATTTTATCTAATTAAACTTATCAAATTATCGAAAATAAATTTTAATTTTTTCACATAGAGACCTAAAAATCAGATCTTTTAAAAAAATATAATTTTCAAACATACAAAGACTTTTCAAAAAAAATTATGCCTTTTTAAAAATAGGTGTTGTTTATATAAAAACATTATAAATAATGTTTAAAAATAAGTTTTTTCTATTCATATTCCTATGTTTAATAGATATGTTAAAACTATATCATTCAAATAAATATAACCATAAAATTATGTTCTCTAGAAACTGATTATTGCATGTAATGGAAGCCATGTTGGTGCTACATATAATAAATATCTGAGTTATAGTAGTGTGTACCACATTACATCAAATAAAATTAATTGATTACAAAAAGGATTAAAAAACTCAGGTTGTTACAGTCCACCCTTATTAATTTGATTTTCTCCCCCAAAATTTTTCATTATTATACATACAAATGAGTATATTTATGTGTCATTACATCCTAAAGAGCAAACATAGAATCCTATAATTTCTGGATTCTAACAAAACTTTTACCATGTAAGGGATTTTTTTGTAGAACATTCTCTGTATGATAGTTAATTCGAGTATGTTGTTAATTTAATGATAATCCTTCTTCTGCGGTATGAAATCTGAGTTTAGTACATGTGAATAGTCAGATATGTACATAATCAAGAGAGGTTTATGGAACACATCTTGAAATTTAGATATATTTATAGGAATATCCAAGTGATAGGATACCATTCAGATATAATAATGAATCCCGTATGGAATGATATACATATGGCTTAGTTTACCTTTATTATTGAACCTCCTAACTTTATTCTATGGAGATATTCGTTGAAGAAACTTCTCACCAACTTCAAATTCTAGGTCACTCCATTGGTTATCAGCATAAATTTTCTTCCTAATTTGAGGGACCATGATATGATATTTAATGGCTCTAACATTCTATTCAATTTATTCATCTATATTAGCGTGCAATATATTTGTTTCTCTAACTTCATCCCACCAATTTAAGGATTTACATTTTTTCCCATATAGTGATTCATAAGGATCCATCTGTATGCTAGAGTGAAAGTTATTGTGGTAAGAAAAATCAACTAGAGGATGGTGTTGATCCCATCAACATTTGAAAATAAATATCAACATATCCTCTTGGGTTAGGATATTTCTTTTAAACTGGCCATCCATATAGGGATGATATGTAGTGTAGAAACTCCATTATATACCAAATGTTTGGTGAAGGTTTCTCTAAAGCATTGATGAAACCCTCATATCCTGATCAGATTCAATTAAATGTGGTACTCCATGAAACCTTACCACTTTATCAATGTATATCCTTTAATACTAATCTTGAGAGAAGTATTTTCTGGTAGCAATAAAGTGTGCTAACTTATTTACGTGATTTTTGACCACCCATATTGAATATAACCATTTAGAGGTTTTGGGGATTCTAATGAAAAAATCCACAGTGATTTTATCCCATTTCCATTTTGGTATTTTTAATAGATGTAATATCCCTTTATATTTTTTTTTCTTTTATCCTTAACTTGATAGAATAACAAGTAATGAGATACAAACTTAGTGATATCCCTCTTAATTCCATCCAACTAGAAGTATTATTTCAGGTCTCTATACATATTCATATATTACAAGATGAATATGGAATGATTAACTATGATAATCCTCTAAAATATCCTTCTCCAAATCAAGTATGGAAGAAACACATACATGGTTCATAAACCTTATCATTTCATCTTGATTAAGGTTAATCTAAATAACATTTCATACTTTCTTTTTAGGATCTACATCATCATTATTCACACATTTAATCCTTACTTGGATAGAGATTTGAATATTAAATTGAGAAAGGTAATATATATCCCCATCCATTAATATATTTCATTCCATCCATTGAAAATATCTAAATATTGTAACTTTTGTGATACTCATTAGGAATAAGCTAGTATGATCCTTTTGACTCGAATTATTATCCTCCTTATTCTTTTTCCCATGGTTCTACTATATAGAGCAGTTATAGTCCTTTATCATCTCTAACCATATTCTCTTGAATGTGTTCAATTCCTTCAGTGGGAATAATATTTTGCATTTTTATTATCAATATATATCAATATTTTCTCTATAAATTTAATAACACCGAAGGTTTAATGATATAATTTCCATTTCTAACTCCAAATAATGAGTTGAGTTATTTTTTTTCATTGAAATTCAACTGCAGCGATTCATAAGAGATGACCATGTAATTATACTTAAGAAAAAAAAATCCCACCCCCTTCTTGGATGCATCATTGTAGATTATAAAACCTTCTCCACCATTGGGTAATGTAAGAACATGTGTGATGAAAAACTATCTTTATAGTTCCTTGAAATGTTTCCTCATATTCATTTGTCTATAGGAACATGGCACCCATCTTAGATAACTTGGATAAAGGATTCAATGTTCATGAGAAATTCGATAAAAACCTTCAATAGTATCCAGCTAATCCAAGAAAACAATGGATTTTAGTCACTTTTTTGACTAAGAAAAATGTATATATCCTCCTCCTTTGATTAATCTATTTTTATACCATCAATTGATATTATGTGACCCACAAAATGAAAACTTATGTATCCAAAATTCACACTTTGAAATTTTTTCATATAGTTTATAATTTATCTATTTTTTAGTACAATTCTCAGGTGTTTTTCAATGATATTAATTTAACATTGAATAAATAATAATATCTTCTATCAAGACTACAAAAAACTAATCAAGGTAATTTATAAGGATTGTATTCATGAAATTCTCAAAGATAAATGGATAATTAGTAAGACCAAAAGGCATCACTATATATTCATAGTGTCTATACCTTGTATGTAATTACATATTAGGTATATAATATTTATTGGATCTCAATTGATTGTTCCAAGAACGAAGTTAAATATTGGGAATGTATTTATATATTTCTAGTTAGTCAAACAGGTTATCAATGCATGGAAAATGATATTCTCTCCCAATCATTATCATATCCATCTACTAGAAATCAATGAAGATTCAAAACAATCCATCATTATTTCTTAAAAGAAGGATAGGTTCACCCCAAGGTGAAACAATTTGTTGTATGAATCCCTTAATATGTTTTTCATGGAGTTTCTTCTTTGATTATTTCATCTAAATTGGGGCAATTATATTTAGATTCTTTAAAATTAGCGTTGAAGCAGTTATTATTTCTATCATGAACTCAACATAAAATCTTGGTGGACGGCTTGGAAACTATTCTGGGAACATATCCAATAATTACAGAATGATAGGAATACCATGTATATCAAGTATGCCCCAAAATATATGAGACATAAAATCCTTATGAATATGAATTAAGACCCACACACTGGATGTAATCTCTAACGTAAGTTCATGATTATCATCACATTGACAAAAAAATCATAGGTTGTTTTAAAATGTCAAACCTAACATCCTTTACTTAACAATTGATATGATATTTATGAAAATAAATCCAATCCTTTCCTAATAAGAAATAAACATCAAACCAGGTAAGAATGACATGATTTTCTAGAAGTACATTCCCAAAAATGTCAACAAGAGGGGAATAATAGACTTGATTTTCAATCGACATACCATTAGGGGTTTTCAATATTAATTCCACATCTAATTGTGTGGGTGAAATTATAATACCATCAAAAAAATAATTTGATATTAATGAGTGGCTAGATATAGCATAAATTAATACATTAGTAGTTATAGATTGGATGGTAACTGTACCATTCACTAAATCATTATTTCACCCCTCATTAAAAGTAGTGATTGCATGAGATTTCTCATTATCACTCTATTTGAGAGGTAAATGATGATGATAATCCTCATCAACACAAGGATTTGGAAACTAATTATCATAATTCCTAACCACCTTACACATAAATCTCTAATGTGTGGGAGGTTCATTATGTTTATATTTTCATCTATATTCATAATATCCCAACTTCTTCCCGTCATAGGGGAAATAAATTTCTTGATGGAATTTCCTTACACACATAAAACCCTATTATACACTATAAGGCAATTCCATCCATGCTTCTTTCAAAATGTAGAGAATAAAGGAAGGCCCATCTTATTCTCTTCATAATTGGTAGATTTTCCTTGGAACACCATCTTCCTTTTCTTGTTAAAACCATGAGATTGATATGTAACTCCAACATTCTTTTCAACTATGATTTCATAACACACATAATCATCGTAGATAATAAAGTATATTATGTCCAACACCTATATAACACTTGGAATTAATCCACTAAAGTACCAATCAACCTTAAATTTGGGTTATATGATAATTCCATAAGCTTACCTCAAAAGTCTTGGGAAATTATACTCATACTACCGACTGATTCATCATCCATTTAACTCAACTAAAGGAACTAAATTTACACCTTGGTACGAAGAACATAAGAAAATTACTTATTAATGAATACATTCTGCAAATCATCCCAATCAATGTATTTAAATTCATCCTCTTTCCTCACATTATTTATTAGAGTCTACCACTAGTCTGCTTCACCTTCAATCTGATAACCATCCATACTGAATTTCTCATGAACCAAACACTAGAAATAGAGAATATCATTTTACTGGTATCAATCAACTGTTAAGAAATCAGTGGATCAAAATACCGTTTGAATGAATTTGGATGTGGCCTTAATAAGGACAAAATGAAATATTGTTCCCTCTTTTTCATGTTTGAAACATCAGCATTATTTATAACATGAAAATTTTATGTGATCATAACAACTGGGTCTTGTATTCTACATCTCATATCATTAATATTCTCAGGAGAACAATATTTTTATTTTCTATTGAAATCACCTTTAATGCAGTATTTGAAGGTTCCCTCCATCGACTAAAATTAGATAACTGTAATGTAAGAAACAATTTTCACAGTGAGGAACCACATAATCATGAAAAACCACTTACATGTGGCCAAAATTTGGACACCTTCCATAATATATGAAAACCAAGGTTTATCCTAGGTTATTCATACACAAATTATTTTCATATAAATTATGATGGTTCGTGAAGATTTTTTGAATTCCAAAAGTAGATCCTTTAGGAGTGTTAAACCAAGTGTACAGTAAGGCTCATTGTAGTGTTCCAAGTTATGCATGATTTAGGCTCAACACACCCTATCTGAGTTTTTACTCAAATGTACATATATGCTAAAACAAATTCCACAAGTAGTATCCAGAAATTTATTTATTTTAAGGAAACCACTCACTCTATCATTAGGCAAAATTATAGGACATTTTTCTATAACATTCCTCATATTTGGAATTATACTTACACAAGAGACTAGGATTATCTCTAATGTTTTCTGATCCTTGTTTCTAAGGGTTAACTAAAATATTCCTCTAAAACCAACTATAGAGACCATCTCATTTCAAACATTAACATTGCATAACTTTTCAGAATACTTGATACATTAAAAAGAACAGACACCCAAACAATGTATTTGTCTAGTTTTTCTGTAAGAATAGAAGCATAAACAAAAGTACATAAGTGAGCTAAATTATATCTTACAAGTATCATCATGACTAGAAATCTTTTTATAAAATTCATATTTAATACATATCTTTATATCCTCGGCATGGAAACATAAAAAGGGTTGATATCATGTGCTTAGTAAGGGTAAATGAGGGAGATTAATAACCAAAAAAATTATCATAAGGGAATGATACACTGATCATAAAATTAGAAGATTGTACCATGCATATCAAAGATCATAAGATAATCATGGAATAAATATTAGAAGTTCATAAGACATGAATCACAATGAAATCAAGATCACGGGACCTGAAATCAAAACATTGTAATAATACAAGAATTTTAGAATACAAAAAAACATTTAATACCAATACCTATATGTCTCGATACCTTTCTAGAACATATCATGGAACTTCATGGATACTGCACCTACTGAGTGAGACACACCAGCATCCACAATAATAGTCTTGTCCTTGTAAGTGCTTGGGGTTCCCCATATTACCATAGTGGATTGAGTTTCCCCAACATCCCATAGTGGATTGGGCTTCCCCATATTCTTATAGTTGATTGGGTTTCCCCATATTCCATCTTCATGGTGACTACACCTATTCGGTGAGACCCACCACCATCCTTAGTTGTAGTACTTTCCTTGTAAGGGACCAATGTTCCCCATATTCCCATAATGGATCAAGCCCATCTACATGATTCACTTCATTATCTCATGAGATATAAATCTTTAACCAACATATTATAAGGATATATAGGTCCCACAAATCATATAATTAAACCAATCATACATGTTCCACTGCATAATAAAACATTCATAATAATAGGAACAATAAAATGAGATGGGTTTTATAAAAATCATATCAAGGACTATTAAAATAAAAATTTTACATAACAATTTCATGATATCATAATCAATAGATAATATACAGGTTTTATGATCATTTCATCAAAGAATAACCCATAAAAATAAGCAGGTTATATAGGCATGAAACCTGTGAAAAGAAGCAGTATATATAATAATATAACATGTGGATGAAAAAAGTGATTTATAAACATCATTCATAAAAACCTATTCCATTAAAATAAATAACCTGAATATAACATTTAGAACATTTACCAGAAATGCATGATTATCATAAACATAAGTCATCATTGATGAAAAATAATTTTCAAATAATTTTTACAAAAATTCCTTTAATAAATAACTTTTATTATTTGAAAATTTATTTTTAATAAGTAAAAACTTTTGAAAATAATTTTCTTCAAATAATTTAAAAAAATAGAAAGAAGGAATGAAATCATTTTGACACCCATTTCCCTTGAAAACATAGAGAATAATATTAGTATATTTAGAAATACTTTTTTCGTTGAAAATAATTTGAATACAACTATAAAATATTATTGAAACCATAAAACATTTTCAAACTAAATTTTCCGAAAAAATAGCATTAACTATCATTTTTTAAAATATTTCTAAAGACATGGTTTTTTTATGTTCATTGAATGTGTGTGAGAGATGGAATATTGAGACAAAACTAATTTAGCAATTTGGTGACATCTGAAACATAAACCCAATGGAAGATAGATCTTAAAATAGATATATAAATATACATAAATTTAAGGATATATATCATATAATGTATTCAAGGTAATTATATACACCATAAGAAAATGAGTTGTGAGTAATATGTAAATCATGCTAAATTAAAAGTGATACTTGGAATCTACATATCATCTCTCTTGAATCCTTTTTTACTCATACAGACCTCCTATATAATAAATATAAGTTTAATATAAATATTTTATAAAACCATATTCTTATATATTTACATATATGGTTTTATTATGATTTTTTATTACCATCTTATTAACAATTCCACGGAAAGAGTATTGCTTCAAGTAATATATGAATTGTTTTTCTCATATGTCAAAATTTGTTATATATTTGGTCCTCAAACTTATAACATGTTTAAAAAAATGATAAAAATAATAAAATATAATTTATATTCATTATATATGTAATTATAATAATCTGTATAGTATAGAAATATTAAATGGAACACATCGTTCATGAGATGGTAGGTTGTATGTACGCATGAACGTTGTTTCTATTTTTTGTCACATTGAATGAAAGAAATTAAATGAAATATATGAATATTTATAATATAATTAAATTATCATTATTATGTCATATATATCATAAAATATTACTAATACAATCCTTAATACATTCTATGTAGTGTGTGAATGAATCACATCGCATTGAGGAGGTGGTAGTCCATATTTACCCAAACAAAATTATAATATTTACACAAAATTGAAACCATAAAGGTATATTTTATTTAATAATTATAGAAGATTATGTAAATAATATTTATCATATATGTATCATATAAAAATATGTTTTACATAAAAATTAATCACCACGAGAGTCGGTATTAGAAAAAATGAACAACATCATTTAGTTAGGCGGTAGTTCACCATACACATGAACGATAAGTTCGTAACCAATAAGATGGAAGTGTCTATAATTTTATGTCAAACCATTATCATAAAAATATATCAGTATATATAGGATAATGTGGATCTTATTTATACAATTAATAAGAAACATTGTGGTGGTGGAGAACAAAATAATGGAAAGGATCTTGGAGATGGATGTTACCTCTTTTTCGAGTAACTCCTTTTGGATTGAAACAATGAGACTCTTTCGATAGATTTATGCCAAAAATAGGATTAAGGTAGGAAGGGAGGTGTTTTTAAAATTTATTTTGGAAGATCGTGGAAAAACTAAAGTGGTTTTATTGGTGTTAATAAGGGGGATATGTGGTGGCATTTTATAAGGGAGGGAGGGGACCCATGTGGATTTTGTTTTAAAACAACCTTGTTGTACCAACGTTTTTACCTGAAAATAGTCATCCAAAATAGAAAAAATCATTAATAAAAAGTTCAGGACTGAACTATTCCCATAAAAGTGTGTGTTTACTAGTGGATAGGTCATTTTGACCCTTAAAATAAAGGTTTATTCCCTTATTAATATTAATTTTTCCATAATCATTTTAATTAATTTTAATCACATTCACATATCTATTTGGTCAAAAACTGGGTTGTAATTATAAGAATATAAATACTATAATTAATATATTCTTGTATTTAACTCTTTTTAATTTAAATTCACATAATCTGAAAAAATATTTTTAATGTTAATCCCACAAACAATGTGTTAAAACGAATTTTTTAAGGGAGAATGTTGAAATGTTGATTAAGATTTTATATCTAAATTCAATATAAAAATCATTAAAATGAACTAAATTTAATTAATAGATGTATAATTAATATATTTTTACATTAAAATATAGATAAAATATAATTTAACTATATAAATAAATTCGAAAAATGAATCATTTTTTAATTGAAATTCTTATTTTTCACTATTCATCCTAAATGGATTTTTCTCGAAAAAATCATAAATATTCACCCTAAGATAATTTTGACATTATGAATTAGAAATTTATGTTGTTTTATTATATAAAACTTTTAATGTGTCTAAAATTAATATTATTTTTTTCATATAATGGAACAAAAAAACTTTTCTTTTAGGAAAATAATATTTTTAAATATAAAATGACTTTTTAAAAAAATTTATATCATAATATAAAAATTTCTTATTAATGTTATTCCCCTAGGAAAAATATCCTGAGGGAGAGGGGTTGAATCAGGTTATGACAGATTAAACGAACCACCCTTTTTGATATTGTTTCGTTGTTAAACAAAACATTCTTCTCTCTCTTTCTCGTCACAAGGTATGAGCTGAAATTAAAGCATGAACAAGAAACAAAAATTTTACTTGGTTCACCCTTAGTATGATACATCTAATAATAAAACAATGAAGATGTGTGGATGTAAAAAATCCACAAAAATCGAATTGTGGTATAAAAGGTTCGTATTAGACTCACTATCCTTCATGGTTCATAACCAATAACAATTTTAAAGCTCACTACTATCTCAATTGAACTATGCACACTTCTTATTCATAATATCCACTCAAATTTTATAAACTTTTATATCAATTCATTATCACTAATGAATGCATCCTCTTCTATATGTAGATTATCTATTGATTCCCACTTTCATCAACTGATATATACTGCTTTACCATAGATGTACTGGGAAAATAAAAATATTTAATGGTAGCGTACTTATTGAGTGAAACTATAATTCCTTGCATACACGATTCCATTTTTTTGAGAAACACCTCTTTTGAACACCTTAAATCATACAAGAAACTGAAATCATAAGATCAAATTTCATAGAATTTGTGCAACTTTAATGCTTTTTTGAAACCACCCTTACTTAAAATATTGGGTTATTCATAGGTCGAATTCTCTGTAAGTGTTGAGCTTATTCAAATTAGATGGGTCACCTTTTATTTATAGTCATCGTAGATCCCTGTGTGGAAGATTATATGTGTAGAAATAGATCCCCTTTATGCATAAAAAACCTCGTTTGCTGTCTCATTATAATTGAAAGTCTCTTTCCCACTGACTCATCTTTTACACACGTTTTCTAAAGCATTCGTGTAGTATAAGACTTTTCGTTTTTTGGAAATTTTGATCCTAAAACATTAATTACACACAAAATTCCATACTATCTTCAATATTGTGTGACAAATCCATTTCCAAAAACAACATTCTCTTTTTTATTATTTTAAAGCCCAAAAATTTGGCAAGCACTGGAAAACTACACCACATTCTATCTTTTCTTTTTTGTAATTTCCCTATATCATTCATTAAATTTTCGTTGTTCCTTGTAAACATTTTTTTTTCAACAATACCTATTTATGATGACACTCACCATGGAAACCCTCTTTCTCAACAAACACAATCAACCAAAAATTCTTTATGTTACCTTGAGATATTTTTTCCCAAAAATTTATATTAAACTATTATAAAGAATATTTAAGAGGATGTTATTACTATTTATATTACTATGTATAATGGATAGGTTATAAATATCTCATATAAATAATTATAACAATAAAATTATGTTTCAAAAAGGCAATTTTGTGTGTAACACAAGCCAATTCGGTGTTGCATATAATGAATTTTTTACATAGTGTAGCGTAAAACCCATGAAATCAATAAAAAATAACTTATTCAAGAAACAAGGCTCACAAAAACTAAGGGTGCCACAGTTCACACCCTAAACCACTAGTGTAGTTTCCATATACCACACATTTTAATCCTCTACTTGAGCCTTCAAGTATGTTCCCACACATTCCTTCATTATCATATTGTTTAGAATGGCCATCTAATATTATGTTTATTCCATATCTAGGGATTGTTCTTCATATTTCACTTCCATAACCCATGATGTATACCCATCCTGTGTATCCTTATCCTACCATGTCTATACCACCACCATTTCCATATATCCTTCTATGATCTGATAATTTTGTTCTTTCATCCGCCACTCCAATGCTTGAATGTGACCCGGTTCATGGATTGGAATAGGTAAATCCTTCTGAGGTAACCTAACATAAAAATCTCATAGATCCATCATATGTTACTGAGAATTATACATGAGGTTTTTTTATTATATGTTTGATGAATTATATCACATAATTTTCTCTCTATTGTATCATGAATTATTTCTCTTTTTTCCATTGATCATTTCAGTGGGATCTTCTAATATGAGACTTAGGTGCACCAATATCTGTGAAGTAAAAATTCTAAAAAAACAACTAATGGTCGATTATAGTGAATATAATATGATAATAATTAAATAAGCATGAAAATTTAGAAGTTTAATAGCAACTTTATCCAAGTACAATGATATCATTCTAATGCAACTAGTCTCATGGATCCATATTGGTAATTAAATCAAGGATAAATCATGGGATATGTATAAGAAAAATTGTTAATTTATATCCATATTATTCTTAACATTATATGAATTAACATGTCTGTTGGATCATCAGTGTAACTTTCCCAATTTTCATGTTTCAAATGTCACATGATTGAAAAATAATATGGTGTTCTAGAGAACATATAAGAATTAGTTATATATTGGTTGGAGGATTATATTTCGTTCATATTTATATACCGTAACAATATTCCCCGACTATCCAAATATAAAAAAGTTTTTAATGATTTGATATTGGAATAGTAATGAGTTTAAGTTAATCTTATCATTCAATGTCATGAAATGAAAATATAATTATTATTAATTGAATTGAATTTTTATTTTTATGATGTATCATAAAAAACCAATAATAAAAAAGAATATATGATGTATTTTTACACATGGGGCTATACTACAATGCATGATCATGAAAGGGTCTGGGTATATCAATATGACTAGACTGCATATTGGATATGTTTCAATGTGGGGGCCATGTGTCCATGTGTCCATGTATCCTAGTGTCCAAGTGTCCAACTAGCCAAGTGGCCAAGTGGCCATTTTTCCATTTGGAAATGTGTCCAATTGTCCAATTGACCATTTTCTCAAAATCACAAATTCCGATATTCCGAAATATCCAAATGGGGAATATGGAAAATGTAAAAATGGAAAAATTTACAATTGACCAAATTAATAAATAGTAAAATGGACAAATGGCCAAATGGCCCAATGTAAAAATGACCAAATTTATAAATGGAATAATGATAAATTGGAAAAATGTTTAAATTCCCAAATCCCAATTGGCCAAATGGATAAATTTCCATATAGTCAAATTTAAAAATGAAAAAAATAAAAAAATTGATGGAATATTAAATTTCCTAATTATCCAATTGGCCAGATGTATAATTGGACAAATGTAGAATTAAAAAATAATTATAAATTTCCAAATACATTAGTTAATAAATTACGAAAAAACCTAACAAAAAAAGGAACCTAACTAGGGGAATAAATATTAATAAAAATTATATATATTTTTATATTATTAAAAAATAGAAAAATGAACAAATTTCAAAATGGCCAAATTTCGAATTCAATAAATGTGAAAATGGAATGTTTTTTAAATAGACTAATCTCTAAATGCCCAAATGGATAGATGCCCACTTGTCCATGTATCCAAAAATCCCAATGGAAAAATAACCGAATTACCACATTCCCAAATCACCAAATAACCAAAAAAATGAACAATACTAGGTACATTAATATGAATAGAAATTAAATATATATTTATATTGTTACGAAATTGAATAATAAAATTTTTGAATCCTAGAAAGATGAAAAATGTCCTAAATTACCAAATGGATAATTGAGTGATTGGAAAAATGCTTAAACTACCAAATGAACAAAATTTATAATTGAAAAAATTTCCAAATTTCCAAATAAAAAAACGAAAAAAAGGTCAAATGGCCAAACAACCTAACTAAAAAATGAACCTAATGAACAATTGATTAAAATTACTAAGTGTCTGAATAAACAAATAATGTACCAAAAAATTAATTGGACCATAATAAACATAAAAGTGGAATCTATATCATAAAATTTTTGCAATGGTAATAAGTATGTATTGATTGTGTTATTGCACTAATATTAAATTTATAATTAAATGTATATTTAGAAGCTTCTTCATTTTATGAATTACATATACAACTAAAATTTTTATTCATTCCCTATTTATCAATTTTATATTACATAACAATGTACTACTATAGTAATCAATTCCATTTTCCATATGTGGTATTAGGCATTGAAGGTAATTTTTATCAAACTTAACTATTTTTCTTGAGGGAGAAGAAAAATGATTGATGTGTAATAAATTCATAGATATTATTAAATTTTTGAAGTCTTTTTCTAGTAATTTAAAAATATTATATGTAATTATTAATTAAATATCCTTTCTATATTTTCAATAGTGTGACTTGGAGGCCCTTGATGTTATGGAATATGAAAACTTTGGGCCAAATCATCAATTTAGGTAGGCATTATACGGGGAACCCCAAGGGAGAGTCTGATGTCATCCTAGGAAAAACATCATCTCCAAATAGTATTTTCCCTCATCAAGCAACTCTCAAACATCTCACACCACCTACATGAAAAACTCACATGTAGAAGTAGCCAAGGGAAAAAAATTAGCTATGTATTAGTGTGAAATAGGTAAACATGTTGAGGAACACTTCTTGAAAGCTATGTCCATTATATGCCCATATCTTATGGTAGAAGATGATACTATTCGTGATTATTTTATGTAATAAATTCAATAGTTATATGATGCCTCATGTTATGTTAATGAGGTCCTAGCAACAGACATGTTGATAGTACTTATGGTGGTGGTGGTGGTGGTGATGATGATGATGACGACGCTGATAATGATGATTATGGAACTCTATGAGATAATAATGGTGATGTTTATGATATCACTAGTGGTGATGAGGGACTTAATGACCCCTCCATTTTTATGTTTAGGTAAATAGACTAATTTTGATGAATAAAACTAATTGATGATATTGATTATATTTTTATGTTAAAGAATTAAAATTTGGTTGTAAAAATATCTATAAATTTAATGTTGAATGGTAAATATACAATAAGTTTACAGCACTAAATGTGTACCATGTTTGTAATTTTATTTTTAGATTCAATTAGGGGTACGAGTTGGTGTTACTGTTATCCAATTGGAGGAGGTGTCCATACACATAGTTCAAAAACCTGCAGTTTTAGATGAATTATGAAAAACCATTTATACTCAGAGTTTTATAAACCGCAGGTATAGACATGTGCCCATATTTTAGAGTGAACCATAGATATTAAGAAGACCATATAGTATATACCCACAAAATCTATATAAACCATCAGTATAACCCAATACTAATAGATTAATCATCCATTGATCTATTAACCATTCGTATAAAATATACAAACAATTTTATGGGATGTACCCATGGATTAGAATCATGGGTGTGTGGTATGATTCTAGTAGTGTTCTTCTTGGAATTACCACCCAAATCCCACATGAACCAAATTACACTCTTTTATAATCTACATCCATTTTTATATTCATTTTCAAAACATCTTCTCTTCATTAGTGATGTACTATTTTATTATTTCCATGAATGAAAACCACATGTAAAACTGTATGGGATATATATGGTCCCCTTACCATAATATTTCTACTTGCGTTATAACATTATTATCATAATTTTAATTTACACAAGGTGTATTCCTTCTTTATATAAGTGTATGTATTCAAGTAACATTTTCTTCTTTGGGTAATTTCGAGAATATAGGTTTATAGTCCACAACCATAGCATAATTATATATGGACAATATCTCAATCCTACTTATAAATTATGGTGTGGCTCTTGATTTATGAATTCCAGTGTCTTATTCCAAATCATTTTCCTTATTTGTGTAATGATTTATATGTTGGTCACTATATTACCACAACATAGTGGTATGGATTTATAACATAACTAGTTTAAGGGAAACTTCATACATCATCTAGTTATGAAGGCTTCAAAAAAGCTTAGCATAAATACTTGCAACTATTCCCCTTCACATAAGCTGTGTGTAGAACACCCCTATATAATTCATCAAAGATACACATAGATATTAAATTCTAATTCATATAAATCAAAATATTGCGATGCATTATATTTAAAAAATAGTTTATCTCAGGGAAATCATGAATGGAAGAAAAAAATTCGGCCTTGGGTGATTATCCATTTATAGAATAGAACGTGTAATCATTGTTTATTCAATAAAAGACTCAAGTACCACATTTAATGTTTTTTCCGTAAAGACTTTGAATTCCTGAACATCCTAATTTTTTTATTCATTGAATTTGGGTTATTTTTGTTTGATTTTCATGAAATTATTCGTTATTTGATTATATTCTCATCACTATAAGTATTTAATGTGCACTTGGTAATGATCACATAATCCATTTAAACGTGAAATCATCTATTCATATCAAATGCACATAATCCTTCTATATCTTCATTTCATTTTTGGTAGTTAATATTCCTTCATGTAAACACATGCATACACATCACACACTCAAACAATGATGATCCAAGGAATGATCATCTCATGATTCTGAGTATACAAAAATCATGAGATCAAAAAGATAATTATGTCATCAACGTGAATTCTATATGGAAAATAGAAATCCACTGATGAATCTCAAAGATGATGATGACTATTTTAGTGACCAGATAGATGGTAGTGATTGAATTGGATGACGGATTTTATGTAAAGGTCTATATTATCTCCCCTTATTCCAACCATGTGGCCTTGATATATGCCAACTCAGTCACATGTCTTTCTATGTAGTTTCTCATGTCCTCTTTCCTCCAAGCCAACTTATGCACATGATGGTTACCAAATGGGTTTATTCTTACTCCCCATATATGGGATTGATATCCTCATTATGTGATTTTGGATTGCCCTATATTTTCAATAAACACTATAAAGAGGTTATCCAAATATTTAAGATGTTTCACATAAAATATGAATGAAAAAATCCACTCAATAAAAACCAAAAGAAAATTATGATATATCAGTCATTAATATGCATGGACTTCAATAAAATTCAACATGAAATAAATTGTTATATTTCTTGGTTTTCTTCTTCAACATAAAAAATTATAATTTTCATTATATTTATTAAAGACTCCATTATCAAAATTAATATTTTCATGGTCTTAAAATAAAATATTCATGTTTCTATAACCTGAATGAAATATTTTATTAATTTCTTCAATGTATGTTCTTTATAAATTAATTTTTTCCTTTCGGTATATCATTTCTAAATACCTTTTTATAATCCGATAATATTATTAATTCTTTTGAACAACATGTCTCCATTGAAACAATTCAATCACATTAAGATAAATTTAATAATCATGTGAGTCCCAAAGTAAACTTATTAAAAAGAACATTATTACAATAATAATACTTATGTATTATCTTCTACATCCATTCATACAAATTACATTGCTATTAGACTTGGATACCATGGATACTCCATGAAATATTCAAGTAAAATATTTCTTCTAACTTCTTCAACGTATTAACATCAATGAAATTTAAATATTTCATAATCTACTATTGAAAATAAATAATAATCAATGAAAAAACACAACTTATAGAAAAATCAGTATCTTTATAAATTTATATATCTTGATATATTTCCAAATATTTAAATCTCCATTGAAAAATGTTAAAAAAATTCAAAATTATTATATTAAAAATACTATCATTCTATAAGTAAGAATAAATAATTTTCAAATAATTTTAGATGATGATATTGACGAAATAATAAATTATATTTATTTCATTAATCAATTTTTAATATTAAAAAATCGAATAGTTATCCAAAATACTTATGCATTGTTGATGCAATGCCTCTGAATGTGGGTGGAAATTCAAAGAAAATAGTTTTAAAAATATAAAAAGAGATGTTTTTTTGTGAATTATGGTCTCGAATAATTATTATATTAAATCATTATTATAAATTAACTATTTAAATATTTAATTCCAATTCCTTTGTTATCTCGATTTTTTAATGTTTAAATTATTCAACAACCTAAAAATTTATTTTATTGATAGTTTAGTGGAAAAAATAATTTATAGATTGATTGAAATATCATAACATATTATCATAACTTATTTGAGGTCTTTAAGGATCTAAATTTTCATCCCTTTTCATTTTATGTGAAAATTTTCATATTATCATAATATATTTTGCCATTAATGTTTATGTGTTTGTGAAAAACACCTAATATTTTCTTATAATAGTGGAGTCATTATACCCTTTTCCAACAACATATCATGTTGAGTTATGTCTCCTTATTCATAAAAATACCTCTATAGATGATGTCATGACCCCCTCCTCATAATCTGTACCCCTCCTGGGCCGGCAATGTGAGAATATAGATAATGACCCCCGAGCCCCGCCTCCAGTAGGCCCCAGGATGGCGACTAGAACTGAGGGTATAGTAACTCACAAAATGATAGGAAATACCCACTAAGAGAACACATGCATAAAAGAGTGATAAGATAGACACCAATCAACTCTAACTCAGACTGCAATATAAACGAAAAACCAAGTACACCTATGAAATTCCATGAAAAAGTACTACCACTGAAAGGGAAAAACAACAAGTACATAAAAGAATGTAAAACAAGTAGCAACCACAAGCCCGAACAGCTCCAGTAACCCCAAGCTAGTAGAAACCAGCTTGATCTTCCACCTACTCTAAGGGACCTGAAAATAGTTTATATATACATAAGGTGAGTATAATATTATACTCAGTAGGATCCTCTCTAAAGCCTCTCATGCAAAAGTAAAGATAGCATTCTAAAGCACAGTTAACAACAGATGAAACTAACTCATCATCTAAATAGGTATATTAAGTTTCCAGCCTCACCATGGAAACTCTCACCAAGTAATTCATACAAGAATATACCATATAATAAATAATATCAAGGGTACCCAGCTACAACTTCCCCACTATTTTTCCTATTTTCCCCAACGTTGCACATCCTAAACATCTATCTCCAAAAAGGCTTTCCCGCAGACACCTGGGCGAAGCACCACAATATGCACCTCATGCAACAAAACCACCACTTATACACACCAATGTAACCAGGTAGTTTTTGGGATCCACCACAGCTTGCATAACGTGTATCATAGGCTGGTAATTATGCCTCAAGCCATCATAGCCTATACACGTTACACATATAGTAATACATAGCGAACTATATCCAAAATATATCTGTGTGAACAACCACAAGATATTAAAGCCCTCTACACACATATATGGGGAAAACTAACCAATGTGCCTGCCAGCACATGTAACTACCAAGAGCTGAGAGCAGGGCCAAAGGGGGTAGTAAGCCATCCATCCTTCCACTGGAATGATGGGAAAAACACCCCCAGGGCTCAGAATCCCTGGGGTGTCAGTTTCCCTTACTGACAGGGTGGACCAGCATATAGAAACACATAAATTATAGGAAATATTATATCTCACAATCACACTACGGGCATTACCTAGTCTTAGACAGAACTGCAGCTAACATCTCTCAGACTACGGGATGCTACTTCTAATACTAGGTATCCAATAAGATCACAACCATTTAATGAGCTTTATTAGATTATTTCATTCCCGTTTTTATCAGTTCCACTACATGTTAATTAATTCTTTAAACATTAATTAACCATGAACAATTCCAAATTAAATTTCATTAGCATCACACCCAAAGTCAATTGTTCCTTCAAAAATTATATCCTCATCATTATGTTACATCATCTCAATCCTCATTGGTTAACACCATTTGTTCAATTATTCATTATAGAAATACTTTCCCATATTCCCAAGAATTCTATAAAAACATTACATGCAACTGAACACAAGGGGGATGAACACAGTGAGTAGATGTACTGCACGTCGTGTCTTTTCTGCTTATAGCAAGAGCATATACACATACTTCCTTAAGAAGCTAAACACGGAAAGACTGTGGCATACCCCGTGTGTCGTTTCCTCTTTCGGAAGAAGGGTATAGAAGACCATATACCTTTATAAGTGGAGAAAAGTAAAGTGGATAAACAACCAATCAAAATTACCAAGAATCCAATAATCACATCCACTCCAATCCATCATCCCCGGTGTACACTCTGATACCAACATCCATAAAAGGATGCATCTTGCCACTCTAGGCGTCATCTGCTGCCACAACCAAAAGGGCCTCCAGGCCTCCACATATTACCACATCCATCCAGGATCACATTAAAACACAAGCAGTAGTAAAACAAACATCTTCACAATTGGGATGTTGGCCATTAAACAAACAAGAGGGTAACTCAGAACCCTACAAGCAATTATCCTTTATCAACTACTAGTTCTTTATTCCATCTCGGGTTAGCTGATTTATTATTCGTTGTTTCCAAATTCAGAAAATCTAACTGGTAAGTTATCAAAAATAAGTTAACATGATTATTGCACTAATTTGATTAACACCAAATTACAATAAGAACACTATTAGTTTTCATTCCTCTTTATCTTTATCCAATAATTATCCATCAATCACGGTTTATGTTCGTTACTAATTTTCATTCAGAACAAATATCCAAGAAAATAAAGCATAGATATCACACTATCTAGCTAAACAAGAGGCAATAACATATGATCAATATCAATTTATTTATCCTGTAAAAATATTTATTCTGTCAATTCCATTATCATCCAGTGGGATTAAACATGCCAACAATACAGTTGTATGTAAAAAAATAGAAGCTATGAATCCCCTACCTCAAACAGTTGGTCTTGTTCTTTATCCACACAATGGGTCACGATACTCTTCTCGCGACAACTGCATCGACCCGAGGATGCCACAGCATGACAACACCAACCAAAACCCAAGAAAAATCCCATTATAATAATGGATATTACATGCTATAACATAGAAATGAGAAACATGAGGAGATGATACCTAATGGAATGACTATAAAACATACCTTATGTCGAAGATTGACCGATATAGCTCGGTTGCATCAAAATAGAGCGCAAACAATTCGAGGAGTATTGTTTGATTGTGCAACTCTTATGGGAAGGGTTGAAAGGTTCTAGCATCTCATAGCCTAGAACAAAGAAGAAGATCAAGGGAGGATGATATCTTTTCCCTTTTAAAGATTTAATGGGGAGACAGTTTATGATACGCTTAATTCCCCATTAAAAGTGGATCGCATTAACCCACACGGTTTGACCAAGTAAAAACATACCGAACCATAGTAATAATTAATAAAGGATTTTTTGTCTTTGAATCATCCTTAAGAGTGCTTAAAATAGGATTAAATGTATTTTACGTCAAAGGAAATGTCAATGGTGTGAAATTGAAGGAAGCTGGAAACACTATTCGAAGTCCACTGTTAGAAGACCGCTGTTAGAAGTCTGCTGTTAGAAGTCTGCTCTTAGATGTCCGCTATTATAAGTCTCTTGTTAGAAGTCAGTTATTAGAAGTAGGTTGTTAGAAGTTTGTTGTTAGAAGACCCTTGTTAGAATTTCCGCTGTTAGAAGTCCGCTGTTAGAACTCCGCTGTTAGAAGTCTGCTGTTAGATGTACGCTATTAGAAGTCCGCTGTTAGAAATCATCTATTAGAAGTCCGCTGTTAGAAGTTTTCTCATAGAAGTCCGCTGTTAGAAGTCTGCTGTTAGAAGTCCACTGTAAGAAGTCTGCTGGTTGAATTAGGCTTTTAGAAGTCCGCTGTTAGAAGTCCGCTGTTAGAAGTCCACTGTTAGAACCTCACTAGTAGAAAACTATTCACTAATCCTCACTGATAGAACATTGTTCACTAAACCTCACTGACAGAAAAATGGTCACTGAATCCTCACTGATAGTACATTGTTCACTAAACCTCACTGATAGAACACTGTTCAATGAACCTCACTGATAGAATACTGTGCACCTACCATTATAGGTTACAAATATAACTGTTAACTGATGGAACTGTTAACAAAATTAGAAATTTGGTAATTTGTTGGGGATATGTCACCTTGACCTCCCTGAACACCTCAAACACCATATTTTCACAAAGTAATGGACCAGAGAAGTCTAGGACATTAAATCTGATACCGCTCAAAACATTCTCGTCCTCTAGAATCCAAAACCAACATAAAGAGACAAAAAATGAAACGGGGCCTAAACAACCACCCATCGAGATACCTCTAAAAATAGTGAAAACCACAAAAGCAACAAAATAAATTAATAAATAAAACATGAAAAGTCTAACCACAAAGGGAACATCAGTACATGAAAAGAGATAAACATCAAGAAACTCTTGGTACTAAGGATGTATTTATGACTCGCGATCCCAGTTACTCTGCTCCATGCCACCATGTCGCCACAAGACATGAACTAAGTGGATATAACGCCCATTCTACACCTTATCCTTGAGGTCTTCGACCTCCACAAGTCGCTCCATAAAGGATACTTCATCATCAACATCGATCTCACCCCAATTGATGTTGTGAGAGTCATCATGAAGATACTGATGGAGCTGTGATACATAGAAAACATCATGTATCTGACTCATCTCTGGGGGAAGTGCTACTTGATAAGACACAGCTCCAACACGATCTAACACCTCAAAAGGCCCAACAAAATGGGGAGAATGCTTAGTTCCACGACAAAACCTTCACTGCCAACGATGAGGATTCACCTTCAAAAACACATGACCCCCAAAATTAACGTCTAAGGGCCTCCTTCTTGGATCTTCATATGATTTATGACGATATTTCACTATCTACATCCCTAACAAATCACCTGAACCATCTTTGTTGTATTCTGCACTACTTCCGAACCGAGAATTGTTGACTCGCCGACCCTAGTCTTGCACAACGGAGAATGGAAAGGCAGGCCATACAAGGCTTTAAATGGCACCATACTGATGGTGAAGTGAAAACTATTATTGTAATTGAAATCCACCAATGGTAAGTTCCTCATCCATGATCCTCCAAAATCAAGAACACAAGAGTGTAACATGCCATCAAGAGTCTGGATGGTTCACTCTGTCTGACAATACGTTTGAGGATGAAAATCAGTGCTAAGGCATAGTTGACAACCGAATGAATGATGGAGAACTCTCCACACCCTAGAGGTAAAACTAGGATCTCGATCATAAATGATCATCTTAGGGACTCCATGAAGTCTCACCACCTCTTCTAGATATTTCCTCGACAAATAATCCACTGAGCTAGACTCCATGATCGCTATGAAGTGGGATGATTTTGTTAAACGATTCACTACCACCAAAATAACATCATGTCCTCCCAGAGCTTGAGGTAAACCTATAACAAAGTCCATTGAGATATCCTCCCACTTCCACTGAGGAGTCTCTAATGGATGGAGAAGACAACTAGGAACATGATGTCCCGCCTTCACCTTCTGGAAGACTAAACATCGAGACACAAACTCTTCAACCGCATGATTCAGCCCAGGCCACCAAAACTGACTCCTCAAGGATCGGTACAACATTTTCACAATAGGATGTACTGCTAAGGGTGAACTATGTAACTCTCTTAGAACTGTCTCACGCACTATCAAGGGAACAAAAATCCTTCCATAATACAACACTTGGTGTTGTTCGTCCTCAGACCAACCATCGAGGGCCTCACCACAATCAACTCGGTCTCTCTAGACCTCCACCTCAAGATCCCCCTAATGGGACTCTTCCACATTCTACATCGAGGATGACTATACCATCATCTGAAAAAGACAACCTCTACCCCCAACTTCATCCATATCAAGATGAAATGCTGACAGTTCTTCCATTACTGTCCAGGAATCACCATATTCACGCACAGCATCACTACTTGACTTTCGGCTCGTCACATAAGCAACAACATTCCCTTTTCCTGGGGTAAATGATATTTTGATGTTGTATTCATGCAAAAACTCCGTCCACGAACATTTTCATAAGTTCAAGTCAAACTGAGAGAAAACATACCTCAAACTCTTATGATCAGTGAAAACCAAAAAAGTGCTAACAATGAGGTAATGTCTCCAAAACTTCAGATCAAACAACATGGCTACCAACTCAATATCATGAGTGGCATAGTTGCATTCATTGGGACGCAACTACCAAGACCCATAAGAAACAACTGACTATTGCTGCATGAGAACACAGTCTAACCCCAGATGTGAAGCATCATAGAAAACATCAAACTGAACTCCCTCAGTTGGAGGAAAAAGGACTGGATCACTTACTAACTTCTCATTTAGATACTCGAAAGTTGTCTGCCACTGATCAGTCCATATGAGTGCCTGATCCTTCCTGGTCAAAGCTTTTAGAGGAGTAGAAACTTGTGATAAATAGTCTATGAACCTCTTGTAGTAGCTTTCATGACCATGTAAACTTCGCACCTATGACACTGTCTTGGGGGCTTCCCAAGACAGAACTGCTTCTATGTTTGATGGATCCATAGCTACTCCCTATTGATACACAACATGCCTCAAGAAACGGACTTCTCAATCTTAAAACTCACACTTCGACAACTTCCCGAACATCTGATGTTGGCGAAGAACTCCAAATACGGCTTGTAGATGCTCTGTCTGTTCTTCTTCAGATGTAGAGTGCACAAGGATTTCGTCGATGAAATCTAACATGAACTTGTCTAGGAACTCGCGGAACACATCATTCATTAATCCCATGAATACTTCTGGATCATTCGTCACGCCAAATCGAATTACAACGAACTCATATTGCCCATGATGGTAATGGAAAGCTGTCTTCAGGATATCCTCATCCTTCACATGAATCTGATGATATCTTGAACACAAGTCGATCCTTGAGAACCATCTTGCGCCCTTCAGTTGATTTAATAAATCATCAATTTGAGGAAGAGGGTAGCGATTACTTATTTTCACTTTTATTAAGCGATGATAATCGACACACAACAGTAAACTGTCGTCGGCCTTCTTCATGAACAAAACTTGTGCACCCCATGATGACACACTTGGCCGAACAAAACCGCACTGTAACAGACCATCAAGTTGTATACGCGGCTCTCGTAACTCAAAAGGGTCCATCATATATGGATACATAGAGATAGGAGATGCTCCTGACTATTGCTCGATCCCAAACTCGATCTCTCATCGAGTGGGTAATGTTACAACCTCTTCTAGAAAGAAATTAGGGTACTCCTCTACGACCCTAGGAAACACCAACTACTGAACCACTGAAGATCTCATCATCATCTCATACATCATGGATGATTAGGATGGAACGCACCTATGACCCATATAAGGATCTCGCTCACTAACAAACACCACTTGCTCTCCATTTGCACAAATGAATACGACATTCTTCTTAATGCAGTCCACAATAGCCTACACCGAATACAACCAATACATGCCGAGGATGACATCATATGGTTGTGTTCGTATAATAGTAAATCTCCCCAAGAGTGGTGTTTCCCCAACACTAGCTCATAGTCTCCACATACTTCAAACAATTCAGCTCAAACTCCAACTGGTGAAGTCAACGCCAAGGGCACTGGAAGCCTCTCTACCTCAAGTCCCAAAGCATGGAAAAGGGTAGGTGATATGAATGAGTTTTTTGTTCTCGAATCACACAAGGCATACACCAAGGTAGAAAACAAGAAAAGGGTACCTCAAACGACGTTTGGCTCACATAGAGCTGGAAACCATAGAGCATGAAGGTGACCACAACCTCCTCCACGACCTCTCTGACCCTGATGACGATCACCATCATGGAAACTCTCTACTATCTAAGGATGGGGAGCGTCATGGGGCTGTCATCTGCCTGCCCCATCTACCCTCTGCTGATCTAAAGTCGGTGCAATAGGTTGCTTCTACCTCGACTGGAACTACCTCAATGGAGGAACCTGGAGCATAGAACCTGGTGCACGATGACCATTCTGAAATGTCGGGAACTCCCGCTGTTGATGGACACGACCACCCTGAGAAAAACAAGTGTATGATCCCGTGGAATAAGCCTGAGAGTTTCTACCTCTAGAGAAACGAGATGTGAAGGGCTAGGACCTACCCCGGATGAAGAGAAACAATTCTTCCCTGAAAACCATGAACCCTGGACCATAGATCTTCTTCATGAGGAATCATGTTGATTCCCCTCTCATGATGATCCGGTCCGAGCCAAAGTCCTCTCAACAACCTCTACCCTCGTCAGTACCTCAAGATATGTTTATCGCATAAATGGGGTGACCTGGCGCTGGATCCTTGGATGAAAAGCCTCCACAAAATGCCTCGCCTGGCCTCATCATCTAGCAGTAGGTCTAAAGCATATCGTAAAATGTTTTTGAAATAGATTCCAAATTCTCGTATAGTGTAGCTCCCTTGTCTAAGGGTAAGAAACTCTTGGTGACTAGACGCCTTCGCAGTCGATGAATGAAACTCGACTCTAAACCTGTCTCGAAACTCCTCCCACAAGATCACTAACTCTTCACAATCCTCGAGGAATAAGAACCACCACTACCTCGCTACTCCACACAACATTGTCACAACCTAGGACACCCAGTTCTCCTAATGAGCTCGAATTGAACTAAATCTGATCTCGACCTCCTCTAACCATTCTTCTGTGACTGCATCTGAAACAGAGTCTTCATTCTACTGTAGACTCTAGTGTAGAAACTCTCATAGTTTCTTCCTCCAAGTGTCATCGTTGTCAACCTCTACCCTGTGGCGATCTGCCGGAATATCATGTTGGACGTTTTCTACGCAAAATTGAATAGAACGTCAACCTGTAACTATACCTATAAAATAACAACCTTTAGAGTTACTAAACCTGGAATATAGAAGACTCAACATTAATTAATTATTATTTTTTCTTTAATTCATTTTAGGTTAACCTGTCCCATGGTCTACCCATTCAAACGTAGGCACAAAGAAGAATGATGCATGATCCTTTCCTAGGTCTCTATCCTAAAACTAGTTTCACCATGTTCAGTAGCCATTGTAAATTTAATGGTCCATACATTAGATCAGAGGGTCCCTAAATGCCTATGTCACAGTCGGTCTCCAGTGTTTACCTCACTTTCTAAACATGAATGACACTGTTTCCCTACCAACCCATGCAACCTCACCTGTGCCTAACGCCAAACTCTATCTTATCCCTCAACTAGACCTCTAATACCACTCGGTCACAACCCCCTCCCCACAATGTGTACCCCTCCTGGGCTGGAAATACGAGAAGGGAAATAATGACCCCTGAGTCCCGCCTCTAGTAGGCCCTTGATTGGAGACTAGCAGCGAGGCTATAGTAACACACAAAATGGGAGGCATTACCCTCTAAGAGAACACATGCAAAAGAGAGAGATCATATAGACACCAATCAAATCCAAATCAGGCTGCAATATAATCAAAAACCAAAGTACACATATTAAATGCCATGAAAAAGTACTACAACTGAAAGGGAAAAACTGCAAGTATCCAAAATAAAGTAAAAAGAGTAGAAACAACAAGCCCGAATAGCTCCAGCTACCCCAAGATAGTAGAAACAAGCTTGATCTCCAACCTGTTCCGAGTAACCTGGAAAACAATTTATATATACATAGGGTGAGTATAAAAGTATACTCAGTTGGATCCTACCCGAAGCCTCTCATGAAAATGTAAATAATGCATGCTAAAGCACATTCAACAACAAGTGAAACTAACTCGTTACCTAAAAAGGTATACTACGTTCCCAGCCTCACACTAGAAACTCCCACCAAGTAAAGAATACAAGAATATAGAATATAATAAATAATATCAAGGGTACCCTGCTACTACTTCCCCACTGGTTTGTCACTTTTCTCGAATGCCGCACGTCTTGAGAATCCCTCTTTAAAAATTCTTGCCTGCAAACACTTGGGCGAAGTACCACAATATGCACCTCGTGCAACAAACCAACCATGTCCAAACCCCGATGTAACCAGGTATTTTACGGGAGCCACCACATCTCGCATAATGTGTATCATACATCAAGTATTTTACCTCTAGCCATCACAGCCCATACACTGAGTAAGGATCCTCAAGCCATCACGGCCTATACACGTTACACCTACAGTAATCCATAGAGAACTATATACATAATATATGTGTGTGAACAACCACAAGCCATTACAGCCCTATACACACATATATGGGAAAAACTAAACAATGTGATACAAGCACAAGTAACTACCAAGAGAAGAGATTGGGGCCAAAGGGGAAGTCATCCATCCATCCTCCCACCAGAATGTTGGGGAGAACACCCCCCAGGGCTCAGAATCCCCGGGGTGTCAGTTTCACTTACTGATAGGGTGGAGTAGCTTATAGAAACACAAAAATAAAAGGATATATTATATCTCACAACCACACTATGGCCATTACCTACTCTTAAAAACAACTGCAGCTAACGTCTCTCAGAATATGGGCTACTACTTCCATGACTATGTATCCTATAAGCACACAACCATTTAAAGAGCTATATTAGATTACTTCAATCCCCTTTTTTCAGTTCCACTATTTGTTAATTAATTATTTAAAAATTAATTAACCATGAAAAATTCCACATTAAATTTCATTAGCATCGCACCCAATGTCAATTTTTCCTTCAAAAATTTCAACCTCATCCTTATGTTCCAGCATCTCCATCTCAATGGGTTAACACCATATATTAAATTATTCATTATAGAAATACATTCCAACATTCCCAGGAATTCTAGGAAAAAATTATATACTACTAATCACAAGGGGACTCAATACGGTGAGTAGATGTACTACCCATCGAGTCTTTGCCGCTTATAGCAAGAGTATTTACCCATCTTTCCTTGAGAAGATAAACACAGAAAGCACATGGCATACCCCATTTGTCTTCGCCTCTTTCAGATAAAGGGTAAGTAAGACCACCTGCCTTGAGTAGTGGGGAAAAGTAACGCATATAAACAACCAATAAAAATTATCAAGCATCCAAAAATCATATTCATTCCATTCCATCATCCCTGTTGTCCTCCCTTACACCCACATGCATAAACTGATGCATCTCGCCACTCTATGTGTTATCTTCTACCGTACCCAATAGATCCGCCATGCCTCCACATATTACCTCAACCATCCAGACTCACATTAAAACACAAGAAGCAGTACAACAAACATCTTCACAATTGGGCTCTTGGACCTTAAACAAACAAGTAGGTAACTCAGAACCCTACATAAACTATCTTTTAACAACCAAAAGTTCTTTAATACATCTTGGTTTAAACGATTTATTATTTGTTGCTTCCAAATTCGGGAAACCTAACCAGTAAGTTATCACAAATAAATAAACATGTTTACTAAACTAATTTGATTAACATAAAATTACAACAAGAACCATATTCGCTTCCATGCCACATTATCTTTATCAAACAACAATCAATTAATCCCTATTTACATTCTTTACCGATTTCCATCAAGAACAAATAGCTAAGAAAATCAAGAAAAAATATCACACCATATAGAAAAAAAAGAGGCAATAACATACGATCAATATCAATTTATTTATCCAGTGAAAATATTTATTATGTCAATTCCATTATCATCCAGTGGGATTAAACTTTCTAACAATACTATTGCACATAAAATAAAGAGAAGAAATGAATCCCCTAAATCAAACAGTTCTTTATGTTCTTTATCCACACAACGGGTCACTATCCTCCTATTGCGAAAACTGCATCCCCCTCGAGGATGCCACGGTACGAAAACCCCAACCAAACCCCAAGAAAACCCCCATTAGAAGCATGGAATTTAAATGCTATTACATGGAATGGAGAAAAATGAGGATATGATCCCTAAAGGAACGAATATAAAACAAACCTTATATCAATGATTGACTGATATAGCTTGGTTGCATCAAAATAGAGCGGAACCAATTCGAGGAGTAAAGATTGATTGTGAAACTCCTACGTGAAGTATTGATAAGTTCTAGCATCTCATAGATGAGAACAAAGAGGATGAATAATGGAGGATGATATCTTGTCCCTTTTAAAGATTTAATGGGGAGACGGTTTAAGATATGCTTAATTCCCCATTAAAAGCGGATCACATTAACCCACATGGTTTGGCCAAGTAAAAACATCTCGAGCCATAAGAATAATTAATATAGGATTTATGGTCTTTGAATCGGCCTTAAGAGTCCATAAAATAAGGATTTTAATGTATTTTACGTCAAACGAAATGTCAAATGGGTGAAACTATAGGAAGCTAGAAACACTATTCAATGTCCATTGTTAGAAGTCCGCTCTTCGAAGTCCCCTGTTTGAAGTCCACTGTTAGAAGTCCGCTGTTATAAGTACGCTGTTAGAAGTCCACTGTTAGAAGTCGGTTGTTAGATGTCCGCTGTTAGAAGTCTGCTATTATAAGTCGGTTGTTAGAAGCCCGTTGTTAGAGGTCCACTTTTAGAAGTACACTGTTAGAAGTCCGCTGTTAGATGTATGCTGTTATAAGCCCTCTGTTAGATGTCCGCTGTAAGAAGCCCACTGGTAGAAGTCTGCTGTTAGAAATCCGCTGCTAGAAGTCAGCTGGTAGAATTCCGTTGTTAGAAGTCCGCTTTTAGAAGTCCGCTGTTAGAAGTCCTCTGTTAGAGGTCTGCTATTAGAAGTCCACTGTTAGAAGTCCGCTATTATAACCTCACTGGTAGAACATTGTTCACTAAATCCTCATGGATAGAACACTGTTCACTAAACCTCACTGATAGAACAATGTTCTCTGAATCCTCCCTGATAGAATACTATTCACTAAACCTCACTAATAGAATATTGTTCACTGAACCTCACTGATAGAATAATGTTCACCTACCTTTATAGGTTACCGATATAACTACTCACTAAGGGAACTATTCACATAATTGGAAATTGGGAAATGTGTTGGGGATATGTCACCATGACCTACCAGAACACCTCAAACACCGTATTTTCACAAATTAATGGACCAGAGAGTTCTGGGCCATTACATACAACTTTTCCCTTTTTAAATGATTTGTTCTTTACATAACACCTTTATACAAATTATTTTGTCTGAATACAATGATAGTGGTTTGAAGAGGAAGTTATGTTATTCCAATCATACTTCTTAATTCATATTTGTAATTATATACTATAAAACTATTTTAAAACCGTATGTATTATTCTATCATTATTTTATATAATTTTTATTAGAATTATTTTGATCCATAATGGATGAAATATCCAAAAGTACCTAAAATGATACTATTATAATAAGATATTAATTTACCATAATATATGTTTCCTCTAAAATTGGGAATTTTTTTTTACTATCCTCTCATTATTTTAAACAACATATTTAATATGTAATATTAGAATTAAAATTATAAAATATTTCAAATATAATTTGTTTAAAAAAACTAAAATAATTATTTTCTTTTACATATTTTATTCTCTTTTGAAAAAAATTTCTCAATGTGGTGATTTTATACTACCTGTGTGAATGGATATGGTTTCATAAGCTTATGTCATTCATGTATGTTTCTAAAAAATATTTTTGGACTTAATATAAAATCAATATTCATTTTATTTTAATGATTTTGATCATGGGGTGGTAAAATATCTTATATAAAAAAGGAATTCAATGTAAATAATTATGGATATTTTTAGTTGTCAAAAGAAATCTTATCAAGGAAAAATCATACACAAGTAACGCATTGATGAACTATTGAAATACATTTGTATTTGAATGACATGTATAACACACCTTGTAACATATGGATAATATTTTTCATTTTTAAAAATAAATTCAATGGTTACAAAAATATTAAAGCTATTTTGGATTAGAATGACATAAAAACAACCAATGTGTACATTTCCAATTAAGAAAATAAATTAAACATGATCATAAATGAAGCAAAAGGAATAAAACTAATGTAATGAAGATAAAATAGGTTCTAAATTAATGTAAAAATTAATATAATTTTTCTAATCATGTGAGTAAATGATTTATTAGGTGAGTTTGGACTTTATGTTAGTTTATTTTTCTTTTAGATGATATATTTATTGTTTTTTATCATCCAATTAAATAAATCTTTCATGTTTTACAATAAACTGTTTTCATCCATTATTACTAAATTTTATCAATTTTATACATGTTTAATTCATTTTTATTTTAATGGGTTATTGGGTAACCAATATTTTATGTTATCTTATATTATGTGATAACTGAGATTTCTTTGTTTTTTCAGGGTGAAATCATATGTTTTTATCATGTAATGTTAAAAGAATGAATTTATGTGTTTTAACAATTATTCAGTTCTTCTAAAATATGTATGGTGATGGGTAGGTCCAGTATAGCCTTAAAATTCATTGGATAATAATTTATTCATTGGAGTATATATTTTTTAAAGATGTTAATATTATATTTAATTAGAAGGGTGATTGTATGTGTAATTGTGAGAGTGAATATATAAATGATAGGCCAAATAACCTTCATGATTTCTCTTTTACCATTATTATTTCTCAGCCTATTGTTTAATGAAATTATTTAAGTAATACAGTTTTTTTTGATTGATTATGGGATTATATATACTCAATGATTATTATAAAAAATGGGAATCTTTCTCAAGGGTATTCATTTTATTCAATAGACTATTGGATTTCCACTATTTATTTTCACCATAAAGAGATTCATGTTCTAATTAATTTTTTTATTTATTTTTTTACATGATTTATAGGGTTTAAAATATGTTAAAAGATTCTATTCTAATGTTATGGGGATTTTTATGGATCAAATAAAGTGTGTGAGTTTACGATTTTTATGGATAAAATAGAAACTGTGTGAATGATAGAATTTGATTTTTTTATTTTTATCCTAAATCTTTAAAATTTTAAAGAAAAAAAAATATTTATAATGAATGAAGTAAAATATTATCTACAAATCAGGGTGAGGATATGTTCTAATTTTTATATTTTTTTCATAGTTGGCAGTGAATAATTTTTGAGGTTAGGATATATTTAATTAAATACATTTTTGGAATAAAAATTTGTTTTTATATTATCAAGATATTGTTTATTATTAATTTGTGGGATTACATTATTATTTATCTTATTTATTTATGATTTAAAATTGGTATTCACATACGTTACAAGTTGAATAATTCAAGAATATAATAAGGGGAAAATATTCTTCCAAACCATAACCCTAAAATGGATGGAGTTGGAGCTGAGATACATTTTTTAATTTTAATTCATATAATATTGGACGTAAATATTAGTGACCACTATGAGAGCATCCAACTTATTCATATAGTAAAATTTCAATAGTGGATAATTTAATGAAAACATATCCTTTAACATTTAATTGAACATCAAACAAGGTGGTAGAAGATGTATGGATAAATGCTTTGGTGATTATATGTGATGTTCTGGGTATCCCCAAGCATAAGAACTCTATTATTTCAATTTATCATCCTGAAATAAAATCAAATAAGTAAAAGTGATTTATAAAGAAAAAAGTGGGGGTGAATGAGCTTGATAATAAATGTTATTCAATAAATAATGGAAAAAAAAATTTTAATGGATATCAAAGTTAGATTATTCAGTGGCTGTCTATGAAAAATATTTTTCCGGATTTAAAATAAATTCACTGAATTTAATTTCAAATCTGGAAATTAAAATTTAAGGATTCTAAATAATATTAAAACCATGGTTATAATGGCGTTTAGTTAATAATAAATTTTTATTTTATAATAAAATTGTTTGTGTGATAAGAAGTTTGAGGTGGAGTATTTTTACATTTATTGAACTCATAAAAAAAAAGAATAAAAACAATTCCCAGTGGAAATAAATAGTAACAAATAAATAATGTTACATAAGTAAAGGAAAATTAAATTCATTTTATGACCTTAAATGTGGTAATAGTTACTCATGGGAGTGTGTTATTAAATTAGAAGAGTTAATAAATTTGGTAAAAAATTACATTTGGTTCATTATTTAAAAGAATTGGGAAAGTATCAAACAAATAAATATCATTAGATAGAAAAATGTTTCAATTGTAATAAGATTTTCCATTATGAAAATGTGTGTTTAAATATTACAATGAATGGTTTAAATCATCATTTCTATTATTTGAAGTTTTTGGATATGTTATTTTTCACTACTATGAAAAGAGATTTTCAATCAAATGAAGTGGTGACATGTAAATTATTTTTTTACTCAGGTTATTCTAATGACTTGTTGGATTAGAGATCAACACAAAATTTTAATTTTGGTAAATTTTACACTAATATGGAAACATCATCTCAATAAATGAATATAGTAATTTTACTGAAAACTAATAGAGAATGTTCTAAAGAAACAATGATTTATTAGAATCATCATATAATAATACATTGCATTATCATTCGCGAAAACATTATTTGTATTTAATTACGCATGTTTGATTTAATTTTTGGTATGGATTGGATTTTGGGAACCATAATAAGAAATAATATAGATAAATTGTGTTGTATTTAATTTTTACAATTGGTGTATGATTATATTTAATAAAGAGATTATACGTATAATAACATATTAAGAATCCAAGAATATATTTAAAGATTGTATTTCATGTTGTCATTCTTCTATCATTTAAAATAAGGAAATAGTTCAACTTAATGATTTTCTAGTTATAAATGAATATGTGTATGTATTTTATAATTATTTACGCAATTTTATTCCTAACTAAGAGGTTGAATTTATTATTGTCTTTTTTACTGATGCTAAGAAAATTTCAAAACCCCATATTGAATTTCACTAATATATCTATTGGAATTAAAATTAAATTACAATAATTTCATGATAACTGTTTCATATAAACAAATACTTCACCAAGGGGTGTTACTTTGTTATTTTTTAATATGAATAAGGGTTTTATGTGGGTATACATTGATTATTTGGCAATCAACAATACTATTATTAAGAACAATTATTATTTCCCTCAAATAAATGACTTTTTTGAACGGAAACAGGAAGAATAATACTAATCAAATATTTACCTCTAGTTACGATATCATCAGTTAAATATAATTTAATAATATATCCAAAAGAAAAAAATAAATTTATTATGTCTATGATACATTTTTTTCTCATTCCATTTTTCTGAAAAAAATAAACCCATTGTATTTGTTGATTTTTTTAATAGTGTTCTTGGAATATTGGGATAAATTTATGGGGGTTTTATTAATGACATTATTTTATATTATAAAATCTATAATGAACATGAATGGAATATATGAATTGTTTTAATAACATTACGTGAAAATTATTTATATGGAATGTTCAGTAGATGTGAATTTCGGCCATATAATTTGTCATTACATGTTGATGTTGTATTTAAGCATATAAAAACATGTGATCATACTAAAACATAATTCATGGAATAATGGATAAGACTAATTAATTACTCTACGATTGGAATTTTTCATAAATTAAAAGGTTATTACTAATGGGTTATGAAAAAAATTCATGGTTAGTTTACCAAAAATCCATCTTAACATGAAAGAGAGTAATATTTATTTAGAAAAATGAGTGTGAATAATTTTTCTAAAAATTAATACAAGGTAATATAATTCTGTAGTATTATATTTTCCATCATTAAGTGGGGAATTTTGTTCATAGTGGTTCTTCATTGAAGGGCCTTTGGTGTTTTTTTATGAAAACTGATTGGGTAGTTGCATATGAGTCATGATAGTTGAATGCCTAGGTTCATTGACATGCAATGCATGACCTTAAATTTGTAATGTAAATTTATTATTTAAAAACATTGTGAATAATCTATATTTGGTGAAATGTGGTGTATATATATATCATATAAGTTTAACGAATATATTCCCTTAAAAATATTTGAACATGATTAAAAGTGGTTTTTTGGAACTAATAAAGGATTCTGATATTAAAATTCATTATCAACAAGGGAAAATAAATAAATTATAGGATGACTTGTGTTGATGTATAATTCATCATTAAACATGTTATGTTTGTGACATGATCTAATCATTAATGATGTAATAAAAATTGTACTAGAAACTGTTTATTGAGAAACCTATCCTCTTTCAGATCAAGTATCAATATAATAAACCATATTGGAATTGACTAATATGATCAAAATGAAGTTTATGGGTTGAATGGAAATATATATCTGGTTATGTAAATAATACTTCCTAATGATAATGTTAAAAAATAAAGTGTTATGATATTTGTAAAAAATTGTATTTACTGAGAGAATTCAATTTGAATAAGTAATATTAGAGTCATGCTCATATATCTCTATATTATTTTCATCTAGGTATAATTAATTTGTATTGATATCTATTGGAATAGTTTTGGGGGGGATGAATAAATGGGGATATTATTCAAATTACCTTGAAATTATTTATTTTTCAATAAGTTAATGTTGAAAGATATCCATCAATGGGAATACATCCATAATTACCATTTATATAATTTTAATTAGATAATATATCTCGGAATTTCAATGTGGGGCTGTAAAATAATTCTCAATGTAAAAAATTCAATATGGGATATTGTGAACCATTTCACTAAATTATCTTATTTTATTCCCATTTAAAATCATATATCTTTGGATCATATTTCTCAACTCTTTCTTAAATAGATAATTGTGTTGTATGAAGATCCAATTTCAATTGTATCTAATTGTGATACCATATTTACATCCATTTTCTTGAGGATTATTTATAATTCTTCAAGTACTATGTTATGTAATATTATAGTTTTTTACCATTTCAAAATGAACAACCAGAGTAGATTACTCAATCATTGATGGATATGCTTTGAGCATGCTCTATAGGATTATATTTTATGTTGGGATCAAAAAATCATTAGTGAAAATTTATTATAATAATAGATTTAATTAATTAGTATTTAGGTGTCCATTTGAAGAATTATATTTAAAATGATGTGGTACTTTAATTTATTGGGATGAAGTTCGAGAGTGGGAATTGTTAGGACATTAATCGGTAGAATAGTTGATTGAGAATTTTAGAATGATTTGACACCATACGAGGGAAAAATATACCATGTAGAGTAGTTATGTAGATTACTAGAATAAATATGATTCCTTTAATGTAGTAAAATATATTTCTGTAACATATGTTCATGGAAATATGTGATGGTTTTCATTAAGAAAGGAAAATTGAGACCTTGATTTATTTTTTCATATGAAAATATGAATAAATGGGACAATTGGTATACTAAGTAGATATAAATATTATTTTATATCGTTCACATGATGTGATTCATGATTATTTTTTGTGTAAGTGTGTTTCCAATGCACCTCATGTATTATTCCCTTGATTGGTTTTGAGGAAAAAGAATAGTTCTTTCAATGAAACCCTGAATAGATCATTGATAATAGAGAGTATGATGTATGGAATAAGGCGAGTCACCTAGTTAATTTCTTTTAATAAAATTATTATTTAATTAATGAAATTAGAACCTAAAAATCTATGATATAAAAATATTCCCACCTATTTAAAAATTAATAAAACTGCTAGGATGCAATTTCTTCAAGGGGAGAATGTAGCCACCCATTTCATTTTTCTAATAAAAAATTATATTATTTATTCATGTTAGATATATTAATTTGAAATATTATTTATTATATTAATCATATAAAAATTTTCAATAAGGTATGGAATAAAATATTACTTTTTATTTGAAAAATAAGTAGTTTTTATTTTAAATAAAAATTTAGAACTTGTAAAATATAATTTTCTTTAAAAGTTATATTTCCAAATTTAAGGAAATTATTTTTATATAAATGATTTACATTTTTGTTTCATATTGTAATAAATAATTACGCTGATTTTTTTTTGATATTTTAGAAAAAAAATCCGTGAATTGTCAAAAATATTATTTTCAATGAATACTACATATTCTCATACGTCATTTTCAGAAAAAAAAAATTAACTAAAAATTAATGAAACAGACAGAATGAATCATAATTCTTAGAAGACACTAAATATCAAAAAAATACCACTCAATTTAAATAAATTAAAATTTTTTCTCTGAAAAATAATAAAATCCTTATTAGTGGAGACACAATTCTAAAACAACACTAGAATGTCGAGAAGTCTAATGTTTGAGATAGTATTTAATAAACAATATTTTTAATATTGAGTTGTAAATAAGGATGATAAAAAATTATATTGATGAATATTGATATATTTTAAAATTATATAAAAATAAAAAAATTCACATATTGACCTAGAGTTTGTATAAGGGAGAAAAGGAAAAAATCATAAATACTATAACGAAATAATAAAAAAATAATTTTTTGAATAAACATTATATTTTGATATTGAAAAAATGAATTCTATTTACTGTATTAATTTCTTAATATTAAATAATATGAAAAATACCCAAAATTATTTCTCTTCTCCAATGTAGTTATAATGAAAGTGGGTAAATAATAAATGTAAATTTTTTAAGGTTTATTAAAAATTGATTGAATTTTATTAATTAGGGTATTTAACAAATTTTATTTTCACAATAAAAGCTATGTAATTATTTTAATATTTAAATTTTAAATCCATTATCATCTAGATATTCTTTAATATTTAATTTATAAAAACAACATCGAAAGTTATGTTAAATATTATTTTTAACCATGTATATAGATGTTGAATAAAAAAATATATAAATTTAGCTTGACTCAAGTAGGAGGGATATGGTTCATTAATTTCTTACCTTGTCCCATGATCAGCAAATTTTCATTTTTTTCATGTCATTTTTCCCCTTAATGATTGATTATTTATGAAACATCTATCAAAGTTTTCCACTAAAATAGATTACATTCATCTATTTTCAATTGAACACTCATGTTAGTTACACTATATATACTCTAATGAATTACTACTATAATATTTATTTACCACATTCAAAATACTCAATCCTTTCTAAAAAATCATTATCCAAGGGCTTTGTACTCAATCTAAAATTGGTAGTTCATAATAAATTTAAGAGCTTCCGAGCCAAATTATTTATTCAAATTTTCGATAATTAATTGTAATGTTCTTTTAAAACTCCAACTATTATTATTATATGATTTAATTTATATGGAATTAGAATATTTCCTAAACATAATTGATGAAATATCATATAATATGTCTCACAATAATAATTTCATAAGTTGTTAATTTGTTAAACACTACTGTAATTTTGGGTTATACCCACATAACTATATAAATGATTTTTTAAAAATATTGGAATAAGGGTACTTATACCAATGGTTTAAACTCAATGATTGGATATATTTGTTCATAATAATAATGGTTTACACTCACACGTTGAATAGAAATCCCTCCCCTCTCTACAATCCCTAGATTTTTCCTACCATGAGGGGTGACCTACCCTATCTTATATTGAAAATACCCCCCAATCTTTGGGTTTTTTAATAAACTCTTACTTAACGTCATATTTGTGTTTTAAAATCTATAATCCCATATATTGAGATTCATTTTCATTTTTATCAATGCATGAAGAACTAAACAAAGATCTTGGTAGGTCACAATTCATTATAATTCATTGACTTAAGGTTCATTTAGATTTTACCTGTTATAGTATTTAATAATAAATGTGATTGTAAATGATGTATTTTATTTAATTTATATATTATATAATTCTACATAAATCAAATATATATTTTTTGTGCAATATAAATTATTTTATTTTGTAATTATTTATTTAACTAATTTTTTATTTTTATAATGTATTATGGGTTACAAAATTTTTCATTATTTGATTTATTTTCAAAATTGAATGATAATTTTTTATATAGTTATTATTAATTTAATAAAGTGTAAATTTTTTAAATAATCTTGTTGGTAATTAGAATCTTGTTCATTTAAGGGCTACACATTCATCCTACCAAATATTATTGTATGTATTACTTTTTTTCTATTCCTTTTCTTATATTTTTTGGATAGCTAATAGTATATCTCCGGTATAACATATACAAACTGTAATACCATGTTGTTTACAGATACTTGTTTTATTTCATGAATTTTAAATTAAAATTGTTATTTGGATTAACATATTTTAATTTTCTTTTAGACATGTGATAATAACTTATATCTCTTGTGTTATGAATGATTCCTAATAACATCATATGTATCAAAGGAAGAATATTTCTTGTTGGGTAGGAAAATGATGTTATTCATGTATTGATATTTTCCTTGATAAAATAATATTGATCTAATTTGGTTTAGTTCACATTAAAAACATTGATTTATATTTAAAAACAATATCTTCATAAATAAATATGTTTTTAATTAATATTTTCTAATCAAATTAATGCAAGCATGACTAAAATGATGAAAAAGACTACCACAACATTAAAATTATAAAATAAAAGAAAAGATTGTAATTTTTATTTTAAAGTGTAATAGTTGTAATAAATTTTATAATTGTTTTTCACAATGAGAAAATTAAAAATGACTTTTTTATGTCACAACATTGATTGAATTTAAATATATGATATAAATCAATTTCAATCGTTTTTTAAGAATTTATACAAGTTTAACTTTTTTTAAATAAAATTACTTCAGATATTGTTCTTATACACTTCTTTTTTGAAAATTTTGTTTTAAAACCATTTTATCTAGGTACAAAGATATGAAATATATATAAATGTAAGTTTCCAAACAGATTATTATGTATGGTATCATGATAGAGAGAAATTGAAATCTGAAACTATTCATGATTAAAATAAAATAAGTCATATGGATATAATTATATTTGTTTTTTAAGCATAATCGTTAGAAAAATATTATTACATTGAAAAAAGGAAATGATATGAGTACACATGAGAAAAATGTAGATATTTATGAATATGAGGGATAAAAAAAAATTAATGGATGATTCCATGATTACTGTATATCAAGAATATAGTAAAATGAAAAATCAGCAATTTGTAATGAGATTGTATCCTCAGAAAACCATGTAAAAAATTATAATTATACCTTCAATTATATTCATTACATTATTAATGTATTATTTTCTTATTATTAAAATACTATCACAAGTCATTATATGACAGGAAAATTAATTCACTATTTTAGATTTTCTTCTAATAAAATTAATACATTGGAAAAATATTTAATCTCATTCTGTGAGTAAACTGTATTCCCGAATTATTTTAATGAATATGGTATATCTAGATGCAACAATAATATATATGTAACACCAAATCATGTTCCATATTATGTAATGTGGTACATTAAATTCATTCTAAGGATTTATGATATTTTCAAGACCAATGAAATTTGAAAAAATATTTGATGAAATGATGGGAAGATAATTAAGTATAATTTTGATTTTGTTTGTCTAGTTGATAGATTAGTATAGTGAAATACTGATTCATGGTTTCTAAATTTTTTTATTTTGGAGTTTATTTTTAAGTGGATTATTTAATGTGACCTCTATATGGATAAATGAATGCATCTTTTAAAATGTGGATAGAATTTATTCACATCTAAAACCTTCATATATGTATGTGTATAAAAAACTGATCAATTTCATAAATATACTCATATATCATAATATTTATCTTTTAAATTATATATATATACTTGTAATTTTTACTAAAATAGTTGAATTATATTTATGATTTTCATGGTAAAACATATGATGTTTCATAGGAAAAATATATTTTGATAAAAAAAATTTCTTATGGGGATGATAAAAAATTTCACAAAATCTACAATGATTTCTAGTAGGATAAAATCTATGAATGATGTGGTAATATTTTTGAGAAGAATGCCTGATCAATAATAATTAAATATCATCATAGTTTCAGTTTCATTAGGAATCAGGGATCCATGTAAATAGACCATCTATACGTGAATAATCATCGAAGATTTGATATTAATATTTTGATCACAATGAAACCTATGATTATGTAAGTACATGTTGTAATTAATGAATTTCATGATTTTAAATTTTTATTAAAGAAATTTTAGATTAAATATATAAATAATAAGAATGCTCCCATGGAATCTAATTACAAATTGAAAAAGAAAAAAACATATTTTACTTTCCATATTTGTCAAAAAATTTGTTACTTATTTATTATGATATAATTAAGATGGGAAAAATATATGTGAAATAATAATTTAAATTCTTGAAAATGTGATGTGGAAGACCAAAAAAGACTTATGATCTCAATTTGGCTTGTGGATTCTGGAATTTGGCAAGAAATGTAATCAATGTGTATTGGAGGAAATAAATGGAATGTGCTTCATAATAGCTATGTCTTTTAATATTTTGAGAAAATCAATTTATGGAATTATTATTCAAGTACAAGGTTCATGATATATATTCAAGAAATATATCTAAATGTGTTAACAGAATTTATTTGTAACTGGAATCCCTAAAAACTTACGATTACCCATTCCCTCTTCATGAATTGATTCCCAAAAAATTATTTCATTTATTATCTAATAATGTAAGGGTGATAGTTATTTTATTGTTACATTTTTATATACACATTTTTTCAAAAGGTTAACCATATAAATCTTGATTAAAATTGAAGATAGGTTACCACTATTTTTGTGTGAGTTAGAGAAACTTTTTCCTCCATCATTTTTAACATTCATTTGGTATCTTGTTGTCCATTATAAAACTTAAATAATTCTTAAGGGAACTATATCTATTAAATGGATGTATAAAACTAAATAAATATTTAAAAATTGAATTCATTTGTTTATAATAGGAATCCTCTCGAATGTTCCATTGTGGATGGGTATATGGATTAGCCAATTATGTAATTTTTTTCAATGTATTTGGAAAATGTCGCCATGAGAAATCACTATTTGATGAGAAACATAGATGATCAGTATGAGAAAATTAATCCCTCTCTTCCATCTATTCTTAAAATGTGGTAATTTATGGGTCATATAAAGTAGTTTTATTGATCATTTAATGACGAGTGATAACAGATAAAAATGAATTACTGAACTGTGATTTGTTTCAAAAATGAATCAAGTATGTAGTCTGAACAAGTATATGTTATCTTATAATAAAAAACATCATATATATAATAATATTTTATAAATATTTTATATATTGAACCAACATAAATTTATTTAAATTCAATCATTAGTTACGATTGAGAAGGAGAGAGACGTTTCATTTAAAATAGTTTCCACATTCGTTGAAATAAAAGGAATTACCATTACATTAATAAATTAAAAAAAAAATAATTTAATATTAATAATCATATATATTTCAGGTATTGATTAAATCATTGAATATCTCTCTAAAGAAATTAAAATTTTGTATTTTGGTCCGAGTTGTTTTTTTGTGTGATGAAAATAACTGGTAATAAATCAGTACGAATTAGTAATAATTGATCAAGTAGTGAACAATAGAACATAGAATGAATGTGTAGTGTTTACTATCATAATTTACTCTCCTTCCAGTTCACCTAATAATATGAATTTTATAATAGACCTGAACCCACACTCTCAGATCTCATGTTAAAAAATTTGGTTTTCATTTATACCTTGATAACAATAAAAATGACCTAATTTTTTCATCCAAAACATATAACAAATAATAGAATACATGAACACTAATATTACTTAGGACCTTTTAGAACTAAATTGTTTCAAAATTAAGGAAAACTCATACGAAAGAAATACCTATGTATTCAAAGGAGTATTTCTCTCACTTAACTCATCTCTTCTAATTTCAAATTAAAATTATCATCATTATGCATATGAAAACATTATATACATAATTCATTTAATATAATTCTGGATAACCTATAAAAAATGAAACATAATAAATATGAGCTCAAATTTTCAGCAAGGGTAAACCGGATAATTTATAATTTTAATGTCATTGGTGAATATAAAATGAGAATACGGTATGATAACATAACCAATGAGAATGAGAATAATAAACGATAAATCATACCCAGAAAACATAGATCAATAAAAATGTGTCATAGAATAAAGATTTAACAAATAAGTCCTTTAAGGAATCAATAATCACTATCCTTTTGATATGAATCTTGATCAAATGAAACATTCAAACCCCATAGTAAACACAACAAAATTATAAAGGTATCATGGACAATTATCTTTATTGAACTTATACTGAACCATTACAAATTGGAATATAAATATTTCCAACATTCAATTTAATTTTCCAAAGAAAAAAATAATTATACATTGAATTCAACATCTATAATGGGGATCATCTATCATATAATGAGCTATAATGGAGTTCAACATGTTATATCTTAAGATATAATGGGGATCAACCCATAATATATTGATTTATAATGAGGCTCAATGAAAGATATATTGAGCTATATTAGGGATCAACCCATCATATAAACGGTATCAAAATTACCCATTAACATAAAAATTTAACAAGATTATAAAAAATAAAATACATTGAGCTTTAATCTCAACATTAATATCATAAAAAATTTGTTATTCCTTTCATAACACGATTAACCTGTGGAAAATGATTATGTTCCCTAAAAATCTCTTTGAAACAACATTAATCTATTAAGAAAATGGATATGGATGGTATTGTTACAAAATATACCTAATGTATCATAATTATCATCAAAGGTTGTTAAAGTTGAAGAAGAGAAATACTATTAATTGACCAGTAAAATAATTCATGTGTAAACCAACGTTTTTTATTTGAATATAAATTTTAAAAACTAAAAAATCAAAAAATATTTTAAATATATTTTTCTTTCAAAATAACCATGGAATATTATAAAGTATGATACTAAAAAATAATTGTAAAGGTGGTGGGAAATAATTTTCATGTTTTAAATGTTTAAAAAACATTTTTTTCAAACATCTACTTAAGGGAGTCAAAAGTGACATATTTTAATAAAAATTAAAACCTTCCATTTTAAAACCTTTTCAAATAATGTTAAATATAATGTGTAATAGATTTATGATGTCATTTATATTTCTAAAGGAACACATTTTAAAAAATATTGGAAAACATTGATATGTAAGAGGAGAATTCATAATCTAAAAGAAGATATGTGATCAATATTACTCACAAACAACATTATCGACGCTTCATTAATCATTAAGGAATGAAATAAAAACTAAAAATATATTCCAAATTCATAACTAGAGGACCATAAAAAAAATTTGGTTTAGAAAAATAAAAGCCTATGATTTTTTAAAAATAATCCATTAACATAAATAATACCAAAATAAAATAAGGCTATAATATAATTAATTTAACATTTTGTTAACCATTCAATAATTACCCCATATTCAATTGAAAATGTAAACATCTTTGACATTATGAGATTCATGTTATAACATATCAATGTTAAATTCTATACACCCCATAAAATGAGTAGGTGGATATCATATATTTACATACAAATGAAAGAGTATTTGAGTTGAATAACCCACAAAAAATCATGTAGTTCAATTGAGAATTAATTAATGAAGCGATTATGATTAAAAATTTTAAATAAAAAAATTTAAATATATAATATATCAATTTAGATAAAACTCCACACATGATCATTTTGTACTAGAGTTAATGATGAATAGTTATAACCAAATGAAAGAAATGTGAGTTAATAAACCCTTTACCAATTGGAAACATTCAAGTCAAATCATCATGGATAAAATAGTTTTAATTTAAAACTAATGTTCAATGATTTATGAAGGATAAAATTTATAACATATAAAAGGGGAATTATTTGATCCATATAAAATAAATAAGGTACACAATGATAAATATTCCTAAATGAAAGAAAATTTAGATGAAATCCATTACTATATCTGTAATATATGGATCAAAACCTCAAGAAATAGATGACTGCATATGGATTTATAAATACAAATAATTCTATTGAAAATAATCACAATATTAATTCATGGTAACTATAGGATCAATAAAATATAAATAATTAGTGACTATAATATATGTCTCAATGAAATAAAAGTGAGACGCGAAACCCTTATCGTAAGTACAGACATTCAATGTAAATTATTTGCCTCCTATCTAATATGAATATATTAGTTATTTAATTTATTATGAATATTTTATAGGTTTAATAACTTATACATAAATAGTTTAATTTCTTTTAATGAAATATTTATATATTTAATCAGGTATGTCCACATCGACAGTTTTGTGGACGTTCAATCCATATATGTAAAGAGGCCTCAATGTGTTGACCATGTTGAAAAGGGTTCTTGATACATCATATTCATAAATATAATCATTAAATAATTATCATTTTTACAAGTTAATTCTAATTAGAAAAACAACCATGTATAATTGGTATGAAAAATTATCTATGTTACAATCATGAAGACAGTAGGTCATACATACACATGAGTAATGTTTCCATAATTAAACGGTAATTGGGGAAAGATGTTATATATTAGATTATCTATAAATAGTTATAATATTAACATAAATATCATATTGATTCTTTATAATCATATAGATATATCACTCATGTGATGTTGTGATGAAAATTGAATTAGATCACATTGTGGTGACAATAGTCAACAAATATTTCAAGAACTAAATTGGGATTCCCACATACCTAAAACCTAAACTATTCTATCATAGACTCGAAGGTCATTCCCGATCCCTACGGGGTGCCAAAAGAACCTATGCATCGAACAACATCCCCGATTAAAAAAATTTCCACAACCTAAACAAACACATGGCATATGTATATATATAGGAATAATGAAATTGGGGAATAAAAACAAATATATATGCCATAATGGTTAGAAAGGTAGTGGAAACTGAACAACCATATCAGTAGCACAAACTCTAAAAGAAAAGTCCATCTGTAAGTGTAATGGCCCAGACCTCTCTTGTCTATTACATTGTGAAAATGTGGTGTTTGAGGTTTTCCGGGAGGTCAAGGTGACTTATCCCTAACACTTTTCCATATTTTCAATTATGAGAATAGTTCCATCCATGAAAATTTCTATTGGTAACCTATAACGAGAGGTGAAAAATGTTTTATTAGTGAGGTTCAATGAATAGTGTTCTATCAGTGAGGTTCAGTGAACAATGTTCTATCAGTGAGGTCCAGTGAATGGTGTTTCTATAACAGTGAGGTCTATTGGTAACCTCTATCGATAACCTCTAACAGTAGGTATACAACAATGGTAGGTGTACAGTGTTTTCAGAATGGTGAGGTCTATCGGTGACCTCTAATGGTATATGTCCTGTAACGGTAGGTTTACAGTGCTTCCAGAAAGGTGATGGCTATCGGTAACCTCTATCGGTACCCTTTAACGGTAGGTGTGCCGTAACGGTAGGTGTATAGTAATGGTATTTGTATAGTGTTTCCAGAATAGTGATGCCTAACGGTAACCTCTATCGGTAATCTCTAATGGTAGGTGTACAGTAACAGTAGGTGTAATGTGTTTCTAGAATGGTGAGGTCTATCTGTAACCTCTATCAGTAACCTCTAAAAGTAGTTTTAGAGTAACGGTAGGTGTACAGGGTTTCCAGAATGGTGAGGTTCTAATGGTGAGTTTCATGAATAGTGTTTTTCCTTCGCCAAAATTTGAGTATGTGAATAGTGTTTCCAACTTCCTATAGTTTCACCCCTTTGACATTTACTTTGATGTAAAATACATTTAAAGCCTTATTTTAAGGACTCTTAAGGATGATTCAAATTCCATAAATCCTATATTAGTTATTCCTCAGGCCCGGGATGTTTTTACTTTGTCAAACTGCGTGGTTTAATGCAATCATCTTTTAATGAGAAATCAAGCATATCCTAACATGTCGCTCCATTTAATCTTTTAAAGGGACAAGATATCTTCCTCCCTAATTCATCCTCTTTTTTCTCGGCTATGAGATGCTACAACCTTTCATTCCATCCCGTAGGAGTTATGCAATCAAGTTTCCCTCCTAGGATTGGTTCTGCTATGTTTTGATGCAACCAAGTTGTATCGATTAATATTTGATATAAGGTCTGTTTTATCGTCGTTATTTTGGGGTTCATCATCTCATGTTTCTCCTTTCCATATTATATCATATAATCTCCATGATTCTAATGAAATTTTCTTAGGGATCGGTTGGTGCGGTCGTACCGTGGCATCCTCAGGTGGATGCAGTTGTCACTAAAGGAGGATCATGACCCATTGCGTGGATAAATAACATCAAGTACTATTTGAGGTAGAAAATTTATTTCATCTCTCTTATTTTATGTGCAACTGTATCATTAGCATGTTATATCCCACTGGAAGAAAATGGAATTGACGTAAAAAATATTTGAATCGGATAAATAAATTGATATCGATCATATGTTATTGACACTTTTTCCCTATATAGTGTGATATTTATTCTTGTTCTTGATGGAAATCAGTAAATAATGTAATCCGAGATTAATTGATAATTGATTGGCTAAGGATAAATAGGCTTGTAAATGAATCTGGTTATTGTTTTAATTTGAGGTGAATCAAATTGGTGCAGTATGCTTTTTATTTTTTTGTAATAGCTTACTAGTTAGGTTTACCGAATTTGGAACCAACAAATAAAAAATTGTTTAATCCATGATGGATTAAAGAACTGGTGGCTGTTAAAAGATAATTGCTTTCAGTGTTCTGAGTTACCCTCTTGTTTGTTTAAGGGATGAGATCCCAATTGTGAAGAAGTTTATTTTACTGCTGCTTGTGTTTTGATGTGATCCTGGATGGTTGTGGTGATATCTGGAGGCATGGAGGCCTTTTTGGTTGTGGCAGATGATGACGCCTGAAGTGAGAAGATGCATCGGTTAATGCATGTGGGTGTCATGAAGGACACTATGGCTGTGGGAATTTGATGGATGTGATTGTTGGATTCTTGCTGATTCTTTATTTGTTTATCTGCTTTACATTTCCCCACTGCTCAAGGAATATGGTCTTATGTACCCTTCTTCCGAAGGAGGAAAATACACTCGGGGTATGCCACATGATTTCTGTGTTTCGCTTCTCAAGGAAGGATACCTATATTATCATGCTATAAGAGGAAAAAACTAGACGGGTAGTGCATCAAATCACCGTGTTGAGCCCGATGGTGTTTAGTAGAATAGAATATTTTTCTAGAATGCCTGTAAATGTGGGAAAGTATTTCTGTAATGAATAATTGAACAAATGGTGTTAACCCATGGGTATGGAGTTGCTGGAACATAATGACGAGGTTGTAATTTTGAAGGAACTGTGGACTTTGGGTGTGATGATAATGAAATTTTATGTGCAATTGTTCATGTTTAATTAATGTTTAAATAATTTATTAACATAAAGTACAACTAATAAAAATGGAATGAATTAATCTAATAAAGATCATTAAATGGTTGTGTGCTTATAGGATACCTAGTCTTAGAAGTAGCATCCTGGAGTCCGAGAGACGTTAGCTGCAGTTGTGTTTAAGAATGGGTTATACCCATAGTGTGGTTGTGAGTTATAGTATATCCAGTACTTTTTGTGTCTCTATACACTCGTCCACCCAGTTAGTAAGGGAAACTGACACCCCATGGATTCTGAGCCCTAGGGGGTGTTTTCCCCAACATTCAGGTGGGAGGGCGAATGGCTGACTACCCCCTTTGGCCCTGCTCTCTTCTCTTGGTAGTTACTTGTGCGGGTATGAACATTGGTCAGTTTTCCCTATATATGTGTGTAGAGGGCCGTAATGGCTTGTGGTTATTCACACATATATATTCTGGATATAGTTTTCTATAGACTACTATAGGTGTAACGTTTATAGGCTGTGATGGATTGAGGATCCACACTCGGTGTATGGGCTATAATGGTTTGACGTATAATACCCTACATATGATACACATTATGTGATATGCGGTCGCTCTCGAAAACTACCTACTTACTTTGGTGTGTGGACATGGTGTATTTGATACACAAGGTGCATATTGTGGTGCTTCACTTAGGTGTCTGCGGGCAATCCTTTTTGATGAGAGATGCTTAGGACATACGACGTTGGGGAAAAGTGGAAAACTAAGGGAGAAGTAGTAGTGGGGTAGAATTGATATTATTGATTATATGATATATTCTTGTATGCGTTACATGGTGAGAGTAGCCATGGTGAGGCTGGGAACATAGTATACCTATTTAGGTGACGAGTTAGTTTCACTTGGTGTTCATGGTGCTTTAGCATTCTTTCTTTACTTTTTCACAAAAGTCTTTGGGGAGGATCCTATTGAGTATACTACTATACTCACCCAATTTATATACAAACTTGATTTTAGGTATCTTAGAGGAGGTTGGAGATCAAGCTGGTTTCTACTAGCTTGGGGTTGCAGGAGTTGTTCGGGCTTGTGGTTGCTACTATTTTAACTTTCTTTTGGGTACTTACAGTTTTTTCCACTTCCAGTTGTAGTAATTTTGCATGACATTTCATATGTGCACTTGGGTTTTGTTTTATATTCTAGTTCTGGGTTAGAGTTGGTTGGTGTCTATATTATCTTTTTCTTATGCATGTGTCCTCTTAGAGGGTAATGCTCCCATTTGTGTGTTTATTATACCCTCGGTGCTAGTCGCCAACCTGGGGCCTACTGGAGATGGGACTCGGGGGGGTCATTATCTCCCTTCTCACATTCTCGACCCAGGAGGGGTACACTTGGTGGGGAGGGGGTCGTGATAGAGTGGTATTAGAGCTCTGGTTGAGGGATAGGATGGAGTTTGGATTTAGGAACATGTGAAGTTGCATGGGTTGGTAGGGAAATGGTGTCATTCATGTTTAGCTAGTGAGGTAAATACTGGAAACTGATAGAGACATAGGCATTTAGGGCCCCCTATAATCTAATGTATGTAACTTTATGTTTACAATGGCTACTAAACGAGGTGATACTAGTTTCAGGGCAGAGATCTAGGAAACGATCATGAATCATTCTTCATTGTGCCTATGTTTGAATGGATATACCCTGGGATAGGTTATCATAAAATGAATAAAAGAAGATAATTAATTAGTTAATGTTGAGTCTTCTATATTCCAGGTTTAGGAGCTCTAAATGTTTTTTATTTTACAGTTATGGCTCCAGGTCGACGTCCTCAATAGGTTTGCACAGAAAATGTCTAGCAGGCTATTTCAGCAAATCACCGCAGGGTAGAGGTTGATGATGACGACTCGTGGAGGAGGACACTCTGATAGTTTCAGCGCTATAGTTTGTAGAAGTATGAGGGCTCCATTTTAGATTCAGTCATGGAAGACTGGTTGGAGGCGGTCGAGATAGGCTTCAGTTCGATCCGTGCCCGGAAGGAGCACTAGGTATCCTTGGTTGTGACAATTCTGTGTGGAGCAGCGAGGTAGTGGAGGTTCTTGTTCCTTGGGGACCATGACGTGTCAGCGATCTAATGGGAGGAGTTTTGAGACAGGTTTAGAGTCGAGTTTCTTTCTTCAACTATGAAGGCGTCCAATCGTCAAGAGATTCTTACCCTTCGACAGGGGAGCTCCAGTGCTCGAGTGTTTGGAATCCATTTCAGGAACCTTTTTTGATACGCTTCGATCCTGCTGTAGGATAAGGAGGCCATGGAGAGGAATTTTGAGGAGGCCTTGCTTCCAAGGATCCAGCGCCAGGTCACCCCATTTATACTAAAAATATATTTTGAGGTGCTGGTGAGGGAAGAGGTTGTCGAGAAGACTTTTTCCAGGACCAAATCATCAAGATAGAGGAATCGGTATGATTCCTCACAAAGTAGAGCTATAGTCCAGGGTTCACGGTTTTTAGGGAAAGAAATTTTCCGTTCATTTGGGGTAGGTCCCAGACCTTCACATCTCGTTTCTCCAGATGCAGAAACTCTCAGAATTATGCCAAAGGATCATGCACTTGTTTTTCTTGTGGTGGTCATGGTAATCAGTAGCGGGAGTGCCCGACATTTTAGAGCGGTCATCAGGAACCAGGTGCTACGCTTCAGGTTCCACCATTGAGGAAGTTTCATCCGAGGCTGCAGCAGCCAGTTACACCAACTCTAGATCAGTAGAGTGTAGATGGTGCAGGTAGAGTACATCCCCATGATGCCCCTCATCTTTAGATAGTAGAGTATAGCCGTGGTGGTGGTCGTCATCAGGGTCAGAAAGGTCATGGAGGAGGTCATGGTCAACTTCATCCTTTAGCGTTGCCTACTCCAGACGATCCAGATGTCGTTTTAGGTGCTTTCTTTGTATTTCATACCATGTTTTATACCTTCTTTGATTTATGAGTGACACACTCCTTCATATCACGTATCATTTTCTAGGCTTGGGGACATGAGGTAGAGGGGCTTCTAGTGCCCTTGTTGTTTACTACACCAATTGGAGGATGAGTAAACTTGTTTTAAGTATGTAGAGATTGTGATCTAATATTGGGGCAACACCACTCTTGGGGACATTTCTTATGTTTACGAATACAACCATATGATGTCATCCTCGGCATGGATTGGTTATATTTGGTGCATGCTATTATAGATTGATTCAAGAATAGGGTTGTCTTCATTAGTTTGGATGGAGAGCCAGTGGTGTTATTTGGTGAGAGAGATCCTCGGATGGTTCATAGGCAAGTTCTATCCTTATCATCCATGATGGCTGAGATGATGCTGAGTTATTCAGAAGTTCAGCAGTTGGCATTTCTTATGGTTGTAGAAGGAGTACCCAGATGTCCTTCCAAAAGAGGTTGTAGCATTACCCCCTCGATGAGAGATCATCTTTGGGATCAATCTACATCGAGGAATGTCTCCTCCCTCTCTATGTATCCATATAGGATGACCCCTTCCGAGTTACGAGTGCTACATATATATATTGATGGTATGTTACAGTGCGGTTTTGTTCAGCCAAGTTTGTCATCATTGGTTGCCATAGTTTTTTTTGTAAAGAAGACAGATTACAGTTTGCAGTTGTGTCTCTATTATTGTCGCTTAATCAAATTGATAATAAAGAATCTATATTCTCTTCTGCGGATTGATGATTTATTTTATCAACTAAAGGGTTCATGTTGGTTCTCAAAGAACGAATTGCGGTCAGGATATCATCAGATGCGTGTGCAGGATGAGGATATCTTTAAGACTGCTTTCCGTTTTCATCAAGGGAATTATGAGTTCATTGTAATTCTATTTGGCATGATGAATGCTCCAAATGATTTCATGGGATTGATGAATGCAATGTTTCTTGAGTTCCTGGACATGTTCATTGTAGTTTTCATCGATGAAATCCTTGTGTACTCCACATCTAAAGAGGAGCATGCACATCATCTACAAGTTGTTTTGGGTGTTCTTCCTCAACGTCAGTTGTTTGTGAAGTTGTCAAAGGGTGAGTTTTGAGCTCGAGAATTCTGTTTCATGGGGAATGTAATGTCCCAACAGGAAGTAGTTTTGGATCCATCGAAGATAAAATATATTGTTTATGTGACATCCCCCATGACAGTTTCATAGGTGCGATGTTTCCTTGTCTCGTATGATACTACCAGAGGTTCGTAGCCAATTTCTCATGATTTGCGACTCCACTGACAGCTTTGACTAGGAAGGATCAAACATTCATATGGATTGATCAGTGTCAGGAATCTTTCGAGTATCTAAAGTAGAATTTAGTAAGTGCTCCTGTTCTTTGTCTTCCAGGTGTGGGAGTTATATTTGATGTTTTTTGTGACGCATCGCATTTGGTTTTAGGTTTTGTTCTCATGCAGCATAGGTCAGTGGTTTCTTATGGGTCTTGGAAATTACGTCCCCATGAACGTAACTATGCCACTCATGATATTGAGTTGGCAGTCATGGTGTTTTCTATGAAGTTGTGGACACATTACCTCATTGGTGAGCTCTTTGTGGTTTTCATCGATCATAAGAGTTTGAGGCATGTTTTCTCCCAGTGTTACAAGAACATAAAACAACGTTGGTGGATGGAGATTTTACAGGAATATGACTTCGAGATATCATATATAGCTAGAAAATAGAATTTTGTAGCTGATGCGCTGATCCAAAAGTCACGTAGTGATGCTGTGCATGAATCTGGTGATTCCTGGAGAGTAGTGGAAGAAATTTCTTTATTAGATCTTGATATGGGAGAATTTGGGGTAGAGTTTGTCTTCTTCAGATGATGGTATAGGCATCCTTGATGAAGATGGTGGAAGAGTCCCGGTTGGGGGATCTTGAGGTGGAGGTATGTAGAGACAGAGTTGTTTGTGGTGAGGCCCTTGATGGTTGGAGTAAGGATGAACAACACTGAGTTTTGAATCATGGAAGGTTTTTTGTTCCATTGAAGATGCAGGAGATGGTTCTTAGAGAGTTTCATAGTTTTCCATTAGCTGTGCATCCTGGTGTGACAAATATGTACCGAGCCTTGAGGAGCTAGTTTTGGTAGCCTAGGTTGAAGCGTGCAGTTGCGAAGTTTGTGTCTCAATGTTTGGTCTACCAGAAGGAGAAGGCTGAACACCGTGTTCCTGGTGGTCTTCTCCAACTATTAGAGATTCTTTAGTGGAAGTGGGAGGACATCTCAATAGACTTTCTTATGGATTTACCTCGAGCTCAGGGAGGATATGATGCTATTTTGGTGGTAGGGTATGAATTAACAAAATCAGCCCACTTCATAGCGATCAAGGAGTCGAGCTTATTGGATGTTTTGTTGAGGCAGTATCTAGAGGAGGTGGTGAGACTTCATGGACTCCCAAGGATGATCATATCTAATCTAGATCCTCATTTTTCCTCCCCAGGGTGGAGAGGTCTCCATCATGCTATAGGTTCTCAGCTATGTCTTAACACTACTTTTTATCCTCAAACAGATGGTCAGACAAAGCGAACCATCCAGACTCTTGAAGACATGTTACACTCTTGTGTTCTTGATTTTGGAGGTTCATGGATGGGGCACTTACCCTTGGTGGAGTTCACTTACAATAATATTTTTCACTCCACCATTGGAACGGCGTCGTTTTATGCCTTGTATGGCCGGCCTTACCATTCTCTGTTGTGCTGGACTAGGGTCAGAGAGTCAGCAATTCTCAGACCGAAACTAGGGAAGAATACAATAGAGATGGTTCAGGTGATTCGTGAGAGGATCAAAATAGTGAAACATCATAAGAAATCATGCATTGATCAAAGAAGGATACCATTAGAGTTTAATACAGGAGATCATGTGTTTCTAAAGGTGTCTCCCCGTCATTGGCAGTGACGGTTTGGTCATGGAAGTAAGCTTTCTCCCCGCTTTGATAGCACTTTCAAGGTGTTATCTCATGTTAGAGCTTTGGCGTATCGAGATGCACTTCCCCTACTCATGAGTTAGGTACATGATGTTTTCCATGGTTCACAGATCCATCGTTATCTTCATGATGACTCTCACCTCATCAATTGGGGAGAGAGATCAATGTTGATGATGATGCGACCTTTGAAGAGCGACCTATAGAGATCCAAGACCGCAAGGAGAAGGTGTTGCGCATGTGTTCTATTCCCTTGGTTCGTGTCTTGTGGTGACACGATGGCATGGAGGAGAGTACCTGGGAACATGAGTCACAGATACTTGCGCAGTACCCAGAGTTATTTGATGTTTAACTCTTTTCATGTAATTATGTTCCCTTTGTGGTTAGACATTTCATGATTTATTTATGAATTTCTTTTGTTTCTTTTGTGGCTTCCTCTCTTTTGAGAGGTATATCGATGGGTGGTTGTTCAGACCCAGTTTCCTTTTTATTGTTTAGGTGGGTTTTGAACTATTGAGGATGAGAATGTTTTGATAGGTATCTAATGTAATGGTTCGGACCACTCTGGTCCATTACTTAGTGAAAACGTGGTGTTTGAGGTTTTCCGGGAGGTCAAGGTGACTTATCGCCAACAATTTTCCAAATTTCTAATTCAATGAATAGTTCCATTGGTGAAAAGTTATACCGGTAACCTATAATGGTAGGTGAATAGTGTTCTATCAGTGAGGTTTCGTGAATAGTGTTCTATTGGTGAGGTTCAGTAAACAATGTTTCTAGAACGTTGAGGTCTATCAATAACCTCTATTAGTAACCTCTAATGGTATGTATACAGTAACAGTAGGTGTACATTGTTTCCAGAGTGGTGAGGTCTATTGGTAACCTCTATCGGTAACCTCTAACGGTAGGTGTATAGTAGCGGTAGGTGTACAGTGTTTCCAGAACAGTGAGGTATATCAGTAACCTCTAACAGTAGGTGTACAGTAACGGTAGGTGTACAGTGTTTCCAGAATGATGAGGTCTATTGGTAACCTATAATGGTAGGTATACAGTAATGGTAGGTGTACAATAACAGTATGTGTACAATGTTTCCATAATGATGAGGTCTATCAGTAAACTCTAATGATAGGTGTTCAGTAAGGGCAGGTCTACAGTGTTTCCAGAACTGTGAGGTCTATTAGGAACCTCTATCGGTAACCTCTAACGGTAGGTGTACATTAACAGTAGGGGTACATTGTATCCAGAATGGTGAGTTTCTAATGGTGAGGTTCATGAAAAGTGTTTTTCTTTTTCCAAATTCTGACTATGTGAACAGTGTTTCGTGCTTCCTATAGTTTCACCCCTTTGACATTTCCATTCACGTAAAATAAATTTAAAGCCTTATTTAAAGGATTATTAAGGCCGATAAAAAGGACATAAATCCTATATTAATTACTCATAAGGATCCGGATGTTTTTAATTGGCCAGACCATGTGGTTTAATGAGATCCACATTTAATGGTAAATCAAGCGTATCTTAACCTGCTGCTCCGTTAAATCTTCTAAAGGACTGGATATCTTCCTCCCTAATTATACCTCATTGTTCTTAGCTATGAGATGCTAGAACCTTTCATTCCTTCCCGTAGGATTTGTGCATTCAAATTTCCCTCCAAGGAAAGGTTCCACTATGTTTTTATGCAACCAAGCGGTATCGATCAATATTTGATATAAGTAATGTTTTATCGTCATTATTTTGGAGTTCATATTCTCATGTTTCTCCTTTCCATATTATAGAATATAATATCCATGCTTCTAATGGAGTTTTCTTGGTTGATCAGTTGGTGCAGTCATACCGTGGCATCCTCGGGTGGATACAGTTGTCGTGAGAGGAGGAATGTGACCCGTTGTGTGGATAATGAACGTCAAGAACTGTTTGAGGTAGAGGTTTCATTTCATCTCTCTTATTTTATGTGAAACTGTATTGTTACTATGTTTTATCCCACTGGATGACAATGGAATTGACATAATAAATATTTTAATCTGATAAATAAATCAATATCGATCATATGTTATTGACTACTGTTTTTTCTAGATAATGTGATATTTATGCGTGTTCTTGATGGAAATCGGTAAAGAACATAATCTGGGATTAATTGATAATTGTTTGGATAAAGATAAAGGGGTATGTAAATGAATCTCATTCTTGTTGTAATTTGATGTTACTGAAATTTTTTCAGTAAGAATGTTTATTTATTTGTGATAGCTTACTGGTTAGGATTCAAAAATTTGGAACCAATGAATAATAAATAGTTTAATCCAAGATGGATTAAAGAAATGGTGGTTGTTAAAATATACTTGCTTGTAGGGTTCTTAGTTACCCTCTTGTTTGTTTAAGTTCCAAGAGCCCAATTATGAAATGTTTGTTTTACTGCTGCTTGTGTTTTGATATGGGCCTGGATGGTTGTGGTGATATGTGGAGGCATGGAGACATTTTTGGTTGGGGCATCAGATGATTCCAAGAGTGGCGAGATGCATCGGTTTATACATGTGGTGTTGGGGAGGACACTAGGGATGTTGGAATGAGATGGATGTGATTGTTGGATGATTTCTGATTCTTTTGTTGTTTATCTCCTTTAGTTTTCCCCACTGCTCAAGGTAGATGGTCTTACTTACCCTTCTTCCCAAAGAGTCGAAGAAACATGGTGCTTTCCATGTTTAGCTTCTCAAGGAAGGATAGGTATATTCTCTTGATATAAGCGGCAAAGACTCGTTGGGTAGTACATCTACTCACCATGTTGTAACCCGTTGTGTTTAGTAGCATAAAATGTTTTTTAGAATGCCTGGGAATGTGGGAAAGTATTTCTGTAATGAATAATTTAATAAATGGTGTTATCCCATGGGGATGGAGTTGCTAGAACATAATGATGAGGTTGAAATTTTGTTGGAACAATGGACTTTGGGGGTTATGTTAATGAAATTTAATGTGGAATTGATCTTGGTTAATTAATGTTTAAATAATTAAGTAACGTAAAGTGGAACTGATAAAAATGGAATGATGTAATCTAATAAATGTCTTTAAATGAATTTTTGCTTATAGGATACCTAGTCTTTGAAGTAGCTGCCCGGAGTCTGAGAGACGATTGCTGCAGTTGTGTCTAAGACTAGGTTAATCCCATATTGCGGTTGTGTGTTATAGAATATCCAATAATTTTTGTTTTCTATATTCCACTCCACCCAGTCAGAAAGGGAAACTGACACCATGGGTATTCTGAGCCTCAGGGGGGGGGGGGGTGGTGTTTTCCACAACATTCCGGTGGGAGGATGAATGGTTGTCTACCCCCTTTGGCCAGCTCTCTTATCATGGTAGTCACTTCTGCTGGAAGCCACATTGTTTTTTCCCCATATATGTGTGTAGAGGGTTATAATGGCTTGTGGTTATTCACACACATATATTCGGGATATGGTTTTCTATGTACTACTATATGTGTAATGTGTATAGGTTGTGATGGCTTGAGGATCCTTTCTCGGTGTATGGGCTATAATGGATTGATGTATAATACCCAACATATGATACACGTTATGCAAGATGTGGTGGCTCCTAAAAACTATCTCGTTACTTTGGTATGTGGATGTGGAATATTTTTTGCACGAGGTGCATAATGCGGTGATTCACCCAGGTATCTACGAGCAAACCTTTTTGGAGAGAGATGCTTTGGATGTACGATGTTGGGGCAAAGCGGAAAACCAGTGGGGAAGTAGTAGCAGGGTACCCTTGATATTATTTATTATATGATATATAATTGTATGTGTTACTTGGTGATAGTAGCCATGGTGAGGCTGGTAACATAGTATACCTGTTTAGGTGAAGAGTTAGTTTCACTTAGTGTTAACCTTTCTTTAGCATGCTTTCTTTATGTTTGCATGAGAGGCTTCGGGGATGATCCTATAGAGTATACTGTCATACTCACCCTATGTATATACAAATTGTTTTTCATGTCACATGGAGCCGGTTGGAGATCAAGATGGTTTTTAAGAGCTTGGGGTTGTAGGAGCTGTTCGGGCTTATGGTTGCTGCATTTTTTACTTTATTTTTTGTGCTTGCAGTTTTTTCCCTTCCAGTTGTAGTACTTTTTCATGACATTTCATATGTGAACGTGGGTTTTCTTTTATATTCTAGTTCTTGGTTGGAGTTGGTTGGTGTATATCTTATCTCTCTCTTCCTAATGTGTTCTATTAGAGGTTAATGCCTCCAATTTGTGTGTTTTTTATACCCTCGGTGCTAATCACCATCCCAGGGCCTACTAGAGGTGGGACTTGGAAGTCATTATCTCCCTTCTCACATTACCGACCCAGGAGAAGTAACTTTGTGGGGAGGGGGTCGTGATAGTAAGGGTCCACAACCAACAACTATACCATGAGTTGGTGTGGGAAACCCCCACCATCTCACAACCATATACCCATCCCAGATGAAATGAACCTCACGAACTCACTGTGACACCCTCATTTCCCTTCATAGGAAGGCAATCAAATGTATACAAACGTCTGAATAGGTGCTTAGGGTGTGAGATAATGGGATCAGTAGGATCCCACCCTGCTGTTCCATAACAAGTATCTTTATACCAAATCATAAATACTCATATTATGTAATAACATGGCATGATAAGCAGTAAAGCAGTTTTATAGAAAACATGGTAATCATTTCCCTTTTTACATGGTTCTAAAAAATGTAGATATATCAGTTTCAAAGAATATATTCCATATTATTTTTGACATTCATAAACATGTATATCAACGATAACAATAAAATACAATCTGTACAAAAAAATTACAGGTATCACAACACCCAAAAATACTACTGGATCAGGTCACAAACTAATCATACCATGATAATCAACTATAGAAATCAGATCCTAGAAAAATGGGGCAATGAAGAAGAGGAATACCCCATGATTAAACCTCCCCAAAACTTGATATCAGTCCCTTATAACAATGGGTCAAGGAAAAAATAGAAACCACCAAGAAAAACATCCTTGATAATCACAAAATAATGGGCAATGGCCTTAATTTAGTCCATCCACCTATGTACCCAAGTTAACCCATGCACAATTCTTCACAATTCATTTCAGTGCCTCGATACTCATTCAAAACCATTTTTCAATCTATTTCAATAAACAAGTAAAACCATTTTTCATTGAAAACTCTTTTCAACATACCGAAAATTTTCAAGCTAGTGTTTCATTATAAATGAATTTTTAAATAAAAACAAGTAGGTTCATTATCACTAGCTGGAGATGGAACAACCTACATCAATTCTCTAGTCGAACACACCAGAAATGAAATCCAAAGACAAAAAAACCAAGAAACGCCAAGGAAGGCACAATAATCAAATCTAAACATATTTGGATTGATCACAATTTTATCAAAATATGCCAGTGTAAGAGAAAAACCCCACATACCTCGAGGTAGAATGCTCATCGCACCACCACCATCTCAGGAACAACCAACCAATATGAGATCTCACAAAGGATGTAGATGAAACCAAGAAGAAGAATCCATCTTATATTAATGGAGTTGATAACATAAAGCCATGGTGTTACCATGATCAATTGTGACGAATGAATGGAAAGAAAACTTATCTGGAGAGACGTGCCATGGACACAATGAATATCCACAGCTGATCGGATCGATCCAGATGGAGGGTGTATATGAAAATAACCTATAAAGAGTTTATGGTTGATAAAGATAGATCCTAGAAATAAACGACTGAAAAAATGTTCCAAACACATGACATATATCAGGGCATAGGGGGAGTCATTAAATGTCCCCAAGGGTCACAAATTGTAGTCCACAGTTGATAAGTTATGCCAAAAAACCTTCCACCTCAGATTAAAATATTGCAATTCTCCAATCCCATCATGTAGGCCCCGATCATGACATGTACCTTAGGTATGCAACATGTACCATAGGTACACGACATGTACCTGCTCTGCTGCCTATAGAAAAACAAGTCAACCACATATCAGAACTTTAAACCAAAGGGGAACATAGAAAAAGTGAAAACTTACTCGATCATGGTAACATGATGTTACAAACTCCCCACCATAAAGACATTCCATCCCTCAGAATTCATGTGGTTGATTTAATCCATGAATTGATATGAGGAAAATTCATCATCATCAATTATTTGGGTTCCCATTTCTCATGAGAATACAATCCTTTTTTCCATTGAACTCTGACCAACAGAATCAAATTCCTAGGAAGGAATTTCATCTAATATTCAATGATATCAACTAGTTCCTCCAATATATAAGCATATGAATCTAACTCAATTTTTTCCCAACCCAATAATGTGAGAAACATCATGGTGATAATTCGTGAGCTAAGATATATGGAAAACATCATAAATTCTTGTCCACTGAACCAACAATTTTAATCAATAAGAATCCTGTCTCAGTCGTTCAATGATCTCAATTGTTCCATCATATCTTTGAGCCAACATTATTGGTTTTCCATGTCGATGGTGACCCAAAAGTGGGAAAAAAATTCAATAAATCCTAGTCACCTTCATAAAACTCCAATGTCTGATGCCACTGATCTACATATGATTTACGTTGAATCTGTGTTGTAACCAGATTTCATCTCACATCCAAAATCATTGCTTACGTATCGCAAAACATACTTGGTCCAACCAAAGATGCTTCGCCCTCCTGTTTCACACAAAGAAGTGATATTCATGGGAAACCATACAATTCTTCTAATGGAGGCATTCTTATCAAAAACGGATAACTATTGTTATAAATATTCATAACCAATACCCAGATAGCTATCCCACGATCCAATAAAATTCAAGATGTGGTTGTGAAGCATATCCTACAAGATATGAAATACATGCTCAATTTGACTATCTATCTGTGGATAGTAAGTTGTGCTCAATGTGATATAAGTTCTTATTATCTATTGAATAATTATCTAGAACCTCGAGCTAAACCTAGTAGCCCTATACAAGAAAAAACCATAAAGACTCCAATGTAAACTCACAATAACCTGCACATACAACATACCTAGATCATCAAATTTACTAGTATCATTGAATGGAATGCAATGAGTATACATTGTCAACCAGTCAAAAACCAACCATTGAGAATTTTTCATTCAGGTTTTATATTGAAATCCAACAACAATGTCCTTGGATACCATATCCCTTTTCCAAACCGACGCCAAAAGAGGCTGAAGAAAACTAGAAGGTTTTTAGTGTTATGCCTTTTTCCATTGGAAAGTCTAACAGTGGGACACATTATATTGAAATTTCATGCTTCTTACTAAACCACCAGAATCATCTTCTCTTGTCATAATACATCTTTTTATCTCCCAGATGAATGGACCAAGAAGAGTTATGTCAATAAAACAAGATTGATCTTCTAATAGGTGATATGATGGTGACTCACATTCTGAAGTGACGTTTTCCATCTAAAGAATGTGACCAACTTGAAACGATATCCCAACCATAAATTCATTCCTGAGTCTCTTGAAACTCACCATCTGGATACTGAATTTACAAGATAGACTCTGTTTGAGATGATAAAAACTAGAAACTATCCATAACCATGTAAAAATAATTTCCCAAGAATCTAAGTTAAACTGAGTGAAAATCCCCACAAGGTCCTACACTTCCTCTGAATCAAGAATATCATGTTGTGGTACTTTACATCCAATATAATTTGAAACTACATTCTTCTTTCCAGGGGTGTAGTCGATTTTGACGTCAAACATTTGATGGTATTGTATCTAGCATTACTATCGAAGATTCCTGTATTTATGAGAAATAATTTAGCTTAGACCCTTATGACCAGAGAAGACCATGAACATCTCCCCAATGATATAGTTTCTCCAAAACAGAAGTTCATTCATATGACTGATGTGAAATCTAAATCATCAGTGGGGTAGTTTCTATCTGGTGGTCAAACCTGAAATTAATTGTCTGCTATGGAATGGTTATCGTGCATAAGAACACATCCTAAACCAGAACCCGATGAATCAAAAAACACCATGTATCTCTTACATGGATCAGGTAAGATTAGAATAGGATTTGATGTCAGAAGTAATTTCAGTTCATCGAAATAATACTAACACTTTCCATCCCATGTGAATTTCACTACTTTCTTGGTAAGAGTAGTCAATAGTGATTCCATCTTAGAGAAGTATTTTATAGACTGTTAGTAGTATCCTGAAAGACCAAGGAAGCTTCATATCTCAAAGTCATTCAATGTTTCCTTCCATGAAAAAACAATATTTACATTTTCATAATCAACTGATAAGACATGATATGAAATTATATGCCCAAATAACATCACTTCATGAATCCATAAACTACATTTTGAAAGCATCCCAAACAAATGGCGACTAACTCAAATTTCTAGAACCAAAATCATATGGTGTTGTGCTCACACTCAGACATTGAGTAAACCAGAATTTAATCGATGAGAACTACCACAAAAGTGTTAAGACATTAATGGAAAATCTGATTTATATAATCCATGAAACATGTATGAGTTTTAGTTTGACCAAAACAAATCATAACATATTCATAATGGTCATACATACTTCTAAAGGCTATCTTTTGTATATCAGACTCCCAAAATCTGAGCAGATGATAACCTGATCGATGATTAGTCTTCGAGAACCACTTTTCCCCTTCAACTGCACAAAAAAATCATCCACATGAGGCACATGATATTTTTTTCTTAAACATTACCTAGTTCAACTTATGATAGACCACACATAAACGAAGTGAACCATATGCTTTCATGGAAAAGAGAATGGGGGCTAACCAAGGAGAAATGATAGGGAGAACAAAACTTTTTTCTAATATGTCTTCAAACCAAATTTTGAGCCCTTTCTTCTTAGCTAGTTCCTTGTGGTATGAAGGCATCAATATCAGTTGTTTACACGACACCTAGTCAATCGTAATCAATACCTCCCTCTATAGAGGAAGACCAGAGAAATATCTTTAGAAAACATCTGTAAATTCTCATAGGATAACCAGAAAACCATCAACAGAAGATACATCATTGTGTTCAAATGAAATAGGAACCACAAAAACTCTTGAGATCTAGGTAGGATGGTCTTTCACGACAAGACCATGGGTCCCACTCTCCCTAAAACACTCAAGATCTCATGTTGGCTGCAAGAAAAGAAACATGTCGATGATAAAAATCAAACTCAGATTAATTGGAGATAACCTAATCCATACAAATGATGAAATCAAACAAATCTAAATCTAGAATGAGAAAAATACCAGAAGATCTCCACATCAGTTGTTTTAAATGAACATGAAATACACTGAAACCCCTCCTCTATTCTCTTTCAAATAGGTGTCACTAACTCTATTGTAATGGTCATAAGATCAAATGGAAGTTTAAGAACATAGACAAAGCATGAAGATATAAATGAGTGGGGGGAACCAATATCAAAAAAATAATTGCTACTAAAGATGAAATATGAAGTGTACATCTCACTATTTCCAGAACTGCATAAACCTACATTAGAGACTCATCTACCATTTGAAAATGCTTCACTCCTTTGTAAAGTGGATGGATCCATATAGTCTTTGAAGCTTCTGACTACACCACAATTGTCTTTCGAGATGACAAACATTGACCACAATGAGGCATATTCGTAGCCTGAAATAATTCCAACAGATGACCAATACTTCCACAAATATTTTGTGTCTTCACAAGAATTGGAAAAGAACTTATTTTGTATCCTTCCTTTCCACGCTGATAGAAAATTAGAGGAACATTACCCACTGTAAAATATGGTGCAGAGGATGATTGATACTGAGACCCACCTCCATTACTTCTATGATGATCCTACCACATACTCTTCTTCCCATGCATGCAAATCAAGCAATCACCTAATATAAGAGAAAAGGTGGAAAATCAACCATGCCATTCATGTTCATATATTCTCTCATATATCTTTCTACTTTCAATGATTAGGTGGGGAGATTCAACATGGAAACATGTGATCTAACATCTGTTTACTATCCCTATAGGTTTTTATGATCCATTATCTAGTCATTACTTACAACTTCCAGAGAAAAACAGAAAAGATCAAAAAATTGGTTGTTGTATGGAAACACTAAACACTCTCTATACTATAATGAAAACAACCACAGAGAATATTACAACATTAGAGACTATAGAAAAAACTATTGAAATAACCTAGTTTTGAAACCCTTCCAACCCAATCCTACGTGTCTGTCTGCTTGAACTAAAGAATCTCACCAATGATTGTTGGAACCCTTGATTATGAACCATAAAAACATCACCCATATATTCTATAGTTCCTATAAGAAGACAAATATTTTTTCGACCATACCCATCCAATCATTCACCTCTTTAGTTTTAGTTTTTCCCTTAAAGGGCACTAGCTTATCATGAACAAGTCCCTTGATCAACATCTCTCTACTACATCTTCTAGTTGTACCACAAAAAAAACATTCTGTAATCGTGGTAGGTACTAATCGAAAAAAATGAATTCATGTTTAATTGTCTTGATAAGGTTGTAATATATAGCTGGGTTATCTTAAAGAGTGTCAGTTGAAACCTCCTGATGAAATCTTGGAAGATGTCTCAGAGGCATACTACAACACACCGAAACATAATAACCATCATAAAAAAACAAATCACATTACAAAATATAAAGCATATAAGAAAAAAACTATGAATTTTAAAACAAAATCCTATACTAGTTACACACATCCCAATGTCCCAGGGAAACTTGAGATTCACCATGAAATGAACTGGCTATCCACTTATTGAAATATACCTATGAAGCCCTGAATATCCTATCTTTAGTCTAAGAGATGTCCCAAGACAAGGACTCTTGAGTACATATTTAGATCTGACACTAAACTCTGAGAAACTGACCCTGTTTGCCCTCAAATTTAAAACATGGACCATTCTGTCATATACCCGAAGGGCATTCTCAATCCCCACAAACTGGCGAGAAGCACTCAGGCATCAAACTATAACACTAAAGGAATAGATTCCCCTACCTAAATATTGACATGTAATACATATCAATATATCAATAAGGAAATAATAAACTAATAAGAAATATATATTCTATAACAATATGAATGACAACAGAAATATAAAAAATGTAACTTTAGCTAAAATTCCAAAATTCAGGTCCAACAATAAGGGATTATAGCCAACTACTACTCTTAGTTCTGGAATGGATAACCACCACCATCTCACCACCAGCTACCCATCCTAGCTGACATGAACCTTGCCACATCACTACGTCGCATTTTCTTTCCCTTCACTAGAAGACAAAACGGTCTACAAACCACTGAAATGGTGTGAAGGGTGTGAGTTAATAGGCTGAGTAGGATCTCACCTATGTATTCCATAACAAGACATAGTATAAAAAATCTTGTACAATAATTTTTTTTAAAAACATGGAATGATAAGTAATAAATAAATTTTATAGAAAACATGTTAAACATTTCCCATTTTACACTTTTCAAAAAAAAAGAAGATATATCATTTTCAATGAATATTTTCCATATCATTTATATCAATAATAAATATGAATATTAAGCCTAACTCAGAAATCCAAGAAATAAAAAATACAATTACATGAAGAACAATGCCAAGGATTAATACAGGATTGAGCCACAAAATAATCATAACATAATAATCATGGGCACAAATATGATCCTAGAACAATGGGCCTACTATGCAGAGGAATACCACATGAGTAAACCCACCCAAAATGTCTATATAGGTCCCCTATAACAATAGGTATTTGAAATAAAGGAAATCCACAAGAAAACCCCGTTGATAATCACATAATAATGTATGATGGCCTCAAGCTAAAATATCGAACTGAGTACCCAAGGTAACTCATGTTCTCTTTTTAACAATTCATTTTAATGCTTTGATAATTATTAAAAACCATTTCCTAATCTATTTCAACAACCAGGGAAAACCATTTTTCATTGAAAACTCTTTCCAAAACATCCAAAATAGTCATGCTGATAATTCATTATAAAATTTTTTATAAAGTAAAACAAGCATGTTCACTATCATAGGTAAGAGATGGAACCACCTACCTTAAAGCTCGAGTCGTACCTGCCTAAAACGGAATCCAAATCGAATAAAACCAAACAACATCACAAAAGGACCTAGAACCAATCCCACACATATTAGGACCGATCCAAATACATGAAAAATAGTTCATATGAGGAGAGAAAATCCACATAAATAACGAACAAATACTCACTGCTCCATGACCAATGAAGGATAAGGCATTAAGAATGATATTTCACAACGAATCTATAAAAAACCAAGAAGAAACATCCATCATATATCAACAGATATGATAACACAATTATAGGGCTCTACTGCAAAAAATGGTGATGAATGAACAGAACAAAAACATACCCAGAGACACTCACCATTGATCCAACAAATATCCAAATCTAATCAGGTCGATCTGGAAGGAGGGGAACCTCTAAAAAACACATATGAAGAGTCTAGGGTCAAGGGAAATAGAGTTTAGAAAGAAAGGACAAAGAGAAAGTACCAAAACATGACATAAAGATAGACATGGGTTGAGTCATTATGTGTAAGCAAGGGTCATGACATGTAGTCCACACTAGATAAGTTATACTGAAAAACACATCACCTCGGGTAAAAAACTGACACTTTTCTGGTCAAGATGTGTAGGCCCCCGGATTGACATGTACCTTCTATGATGCATATAGAAAAACCATTAAATAACTTATAAAAACATTGAACCAAAAGGGAACATAGGAAAATGGAAAACATACTTGATAAAGGTAATGGGATGTTACACATATTCATGAACGATGTTGTATTCTTTCAAATAATGGAATGTTAAGAAAATATATGATATATTAATTTTTAGGAACAATATATATTTATAGAATATATTATGTACATATTAAATATATAATAATTGAAATTTTTGAGCGAAAATGATGGAAAATGAATTACATCTACTCGTGATGTGGTATTCTATCATACACGTGAATTATGGTATTTTTTTCAATTTGATGGAGAAGAGACGAATTTTGGTTATTAAATTAAAATAATAACATCACAAAACAAATGATATACTAATTTTATTATATATTCATGGTTTATGATGAATTTAGGGAGATTTAAAATAGAAATAAAAAATAATGTTCTTTTAATAATGATACATCTTCTTCAGGAGACCTCTTAAAAATAATAACAATGGCCTTCAAAAAATTTATTTTATGATCAGTCCTTGTAATCTAGGTTATGGGTGGGGAAGTATAGAAGATATTTTTCAAGTACTATATGAGCCAAATGTAATTTTAAATGTATATTTGTGAGGATTTTTGTGGCCTTTTATTTTTGGGGAAAAGACACACATGGGATAATTGAAATGAAATATATTTACAAACATCTTACACAATTGAAAACCCTTCAGAAGAAATCATTATTTCTATTTGGATGATATTACTTCTATATATGTACATAAAGTATAATTTAGAAAAATTGTTATGTCATTTTAACCATTATTATTTTAGTTTAACCCACATTTAATCACATTTTCACCATAACAACGTTAAAAGACTTTTAAAATTTTCACTATTCATTATGACCAAAAATAAAATTGATCTTATCATATAATTTTAATTATTCTTATTCCAAATATTGAATTAATTTTATCATATCCAATTTATATATGGGGAATAATTAAATTTAAATTAAAACCTCTATGTGCAATGAAGAAGTGGATTTCACAAAATTTATTTATCAAGAGTAAGATGATCTTATATTAAAATTATGACTATAAATAATCATTATAAGAATATAAATTAATATTAATTGATATATAATGTATAAATTTCAATGAAATAATCCCCTATTTTTTAACTTAATTAATTAAAATGGAAGAGAAATATACACTTTAAAACTGTTTTATGAATAAATGTGTTTTACACCTAAAACTAAATAAATACTAAAATTTACTATTATGATTATTCAAATGTAATTAATTACAATAAATATAACTATGAAATGCATATTTTATTTTTTAAAAAATTAAAATAACAATTTTAATTTTCAACGAGTTAATTTATTGATAATAAATGAATGTTTAAAAAAATTAATCTGTACATTTCACTATTAACAAAAAAAAATATTTTCTAAAAAATAATAAAATTTCACACTAATACAATTTAAGTCTTATAATTTAAAAAAATTATTTAAAATTATTATATATTTTTAAATAAATTATAATAACTTCTCACAAATATTAACAAAAATAACATTTCAATAAAATATATTTTTGATATATAAAATACAGTTACTAAAAAAGTGTGGTTATCGACTAGAAATTATTCAATACATTAATACTGAGTAAGAATTTTTTATTAATATTTAAAAATTTAATTAATCCTATTAGTACATGAATATTTAGTTGTTATGTTATAAAATTCATATATTTCTTGGGTTTTTTAGCTCAGTGTTGCTTCTTATATACGCTATCAAACATAATTCTCTTATTTGAAATTTTCACGGTGTTATATTATCCCACATTTTCTAAATTTTTCCCTCTAAACATTAACTTTATCTTGATAACTTATGTTTTTTGGATTTAAAATTTCTTTCCATAAAATAAAAATTTTCAAAATTTTTAATAAACGTACATTTGAAAAAATGGAGATTAAAATATGATGGTCATCTATAATATCACATAACTAGATTTATAATTAATAGAAAATTTGAGGTAATTTAAGTTATATACATGGAAAAAATCATTTTTCCAATTTAATGATGGATAGTAATAATGATCAATGATCACAAGAATGTGGGTTACCATTATAATTTTAAAACTCAAAAAACTATACACTAAAGAGGTTTGAAAATGACCATCATCAATTTGGAAATGAAGGGAACATGATAACATTTTCATTTTCAAGATCCAATTACAGGATTTACAGAATGTAATACCATATATAATTAAAAAATAAGGATAATATACATAATTTAGAATTATAAATTTATCCATTAATCATTTTCTACCAAAATATCATCTTTTTCCCCAAATAATTAGAATTCGGCATGATGTTTTTTATCCCTGATGTACGAAAATAAACTTCTAATGGAACACATAATCCCCAAAATATAAAAATATACTCCTATTATATATATACATTATCCAATCCAAATATTCTAGAAGGAAAAATATTTCCCATGGTGAATAATCCTTAAAATCATTAAACTATAAAATTAAATAGAAATACTTAAAGTTTAAACTACATCATTCAATAAATAATAATCATTAAAATTATCCAATGTATTCCAAACAATGATTGAAACAAAAATATTAGAATCTTTGGATCTCATATTTTTTCAAGGATTATTTTATATTTATCTTTATAGAGTAGCATCAAATTTTAATGTTTCATACAAAAAATGTATATGCATTAGTCTTATAATTTATAACATATACAAATAATTTAAATAAATATGTTATATGTCCAAAATTCCATAGTAAAATCATATATGACTCAAAAATATAGTTCAACTTTTAGTCCTATAATAAAATCCCATAATGTATTGTTTACTTTAATCATATACGGTTCCATAAATCAGGGACTTATTGTGGAATAACATTAATGACAAAATAACCAAACCACTTTTGAATCCCATTTTATCCCTATGATAAAACGTATATTCTGAAAATCAAGAAAAACTTTATCCATCAAAAAATTTAATGTAAATAAATTTCATATTTATGAAGACATCATATAGTCCAATGGTTGGTTATACTAAGATAATTCTTATATTATTCCCATAACAATGATTAAAACCCTCAAAATTAATCCTAAATATCAAAATTGATTAAAAACATAAATATTATCAAGGCCTTTTAACATATTTATACAAAACCAAATGATCATTCTTCGTTAAATAACATTTTTACATATTTGAAATAGTGTTATATATATCTTAAAATTAATAAAAACACATTAAATTCCTCCAAAAGTACTCTCGTTACATAATAACTAAAATATTATTAATTAATTTAAACTTATTAAAATCCTTAAATATACCAATACATCCTAAATTGTGAATCCCTATATGTATAAACATTCATCACTAAACATTCTTCAAAACTGATTAATATTTATTTTCAACCATATTACATAATACTTCCATTAATCAAAAAAATGACCCATTTCCTAAAATTCCACAATTTCAAAAAATATCTATGATATAATACATTTCTTTTACTTATCATTTGAAATATCCTTAACATAAAAGTTAATGGAATTATGCATTGATTGAAAATTATCCACATAGTCTTATAGATGACATTCTTGAAATTTCCCCCTTGGAAATTGATTTGTATAATTCCATTATCCTGTACCACCTCCGCATTAAAAAAATCGATTGATACCTTGTGAATTTTTAATTTCATTAATGCTATTAACTAAACACATTGTTTTTCCATGGAATAGTATTTCTTTATTATCTCATTTTCCACATACCAAAAATCGTCCCATCCTTTTAAAAAATTCTACCAAGTGTTTTTTCCTACATTCTAGACACATAATTCCTTGGATATTTTTACTTTTATTACTATCACATGAACATCCAAATAGACTCATTTATCCCTAATTTTATGTGTTATTAAAATAACCTAGGTTTTTATTTTGACTCATAACTGAGGATTGTTTTTTTAAGAATAACCACAAAATTTTTTACTATAGTTTCTATTTATTCGGTAGATCATTCATTCAACAACTTAATTTTCCTTCACACCCATTAGTAATTTTATTCAAACTAGATGTAACCATTTACTTAAATATAAAAAAATTTCTATGATTATATCAAATATATAATAATAAACCGTATAATTGGGGGGATACTAATATATCATTATCTATTCCATCCCCCATAAAACTCTTTCTATTTTCCCAAAGTAACCATAATTTACATTAAGACACTAAAAATTATCGTTATAGATGATTTTTATCTTAATCTCAACTAATATACTAAGCCCTAAAGTTATATAGACCTTTAATACAACTATAAAAATTTCATCCCCTTAAAAAACTCTTAGATCTAATGATAACAATATTATATTTTCATTTTTTTCCTGAAAACAATAAATGTGGCCTAATTTTTTACATACAAAATGTATAACACAAAATGGAAATATATGAAGGTAAAGCTCAAATTCTCAGCAAGGTTAAAAATAATAAAAAAATTTTTTATTTTCATTATTGAAAATCAGATGAGCATAGGCATATGATAACCTAATCAATGATTTTGGAGTAACTGGTGATAACTTATACCACCAAACCGGAATCAATAATCATCTAGTATAGAAATATGATTTAAAAAAACATGATTGAAAGGAATCAATAATCATCATCCATGTGATTTCAATCTTGATATAAGTAAACATTTAAAATTAATAAAATTCATAACAAAAATCTGATGGTATATTGTAACATCATATTCATATATCTCTTATATAAACCTTACAAATTGGAAAAATCAGACATCAGAATATGAATATAATCATTCAGAGAAAATAGTAATTACCCAATGCATTATAGATATATAATAGGGCTCACCCCTCATACCACAATCCATAATCTGGATCTAACCATCATATCTTGAGCCATAATGGGGATCAACTCATCATATATTGATCTATAATAGGGCACGACATGTCATGGGATGAGATATAATGATGACCAACCAACAAAATCAGATGCATCAGGATCACCAATTAACATTCACAATATCTAATTAATACAATAAAATTAATGAAAATTAATATTTCATCTCATCATAATGCTCATAGAAACAACAATTATTCTTTTCATAACACGAATATCCAATAGAAAATGAACGAGTTCAATGGAAATCTCTATGAAACAATAATAATACATCCAGATAAATATAAAGGATTGTATTATTTCAAAAATATCCCCAATAAATCATAAGGGACATCATGGGTTTTTTTACAATGATGAATGGAAATAAGATAAAATTATCATTAAAGTCGTTCTTTTGGAAAATAACCATTCCATAATAAAAATCATTTTTAACATCTAAAAATTCAAAAAAATAATGTTAATATAATTTTCTATGAAAATAAAATTTAAAACAAATTAAGGAATCATAAATTATAATAATGATCATGATGGATTAAAAATATTTCTATATTTTAAATGTTAAAAGGTAAATATACTGGTTAATAAAATTAGTAAAAACATTCAAAAGTTAAGCACTCAGAAAAAATCAAGAAAATTAAATTTTAGAACCTTTTAAAAAAGGTTAAATATATTCTAATTTATCTTTATAAAATCATTTAAGATTATAAAATATCACTTAGGAATACATTTAATAAAACTTGGACATAAAAAAGAATGATTCATTATCTAAAGGAAGATACATGATTTGTATCACTCAAAAAACATTCATGATGTTTCTTTAATAAATAATAGTGGAAATGAAAACCAAAAGAGTAAAAAACATTCATGAAAAGAGTATAATAAATTATATCTGTTTCAAAAAATATAAGGGAATATGATTTCTTACCATAGAACCTTGGACATAAAAAACCAGAAAATAATGTTGATTCAAAAATGATTCCCTCTCCAATTATTTAACATTTAAATCATCAAAACTATATCAAATTAAAAATTAAATACCCATCTAATAATTATTTTAAATATACAACAAGATAAAGGGGTTGTATATACACCTCATTAAAGGATATAGGTTGATATCATAAATATACATCCGAAAGAATGAGGATTTGATATAAATAACACTTAAAAGATACTATCATTCAACTGAGATCTAATAATTGGTATAATTATGTGTATCAAATATAAATCCAAAAAATAATAGTAATATATAATAAAGCAAAATTTTGATCAATTCATAAATATTCATGTCTTAAACTAAGTTAATAAAGAGTAGTTATGACCCAGCAAAAGGAAATTAAATTAAGAAACATCGTACCACATGGTAAAATTAATTTCAAATCCCCTTAGATGAAATAATTTTAATTGAATCATAAAATACAAAGATTTATTATGGACTTAAGAGAATAAAATAAATATTGGTGGTATATTCACCCTATAAAAGAAATTATGTTCCAACAAATATTTGTCCCTCAATGAAGGAAATGTGTGATGAAATATCCTACTACATTGGTAATGTCTAGATAAAACCCTCATGAAAGAAGGTAGATTATATAGATTTTTAATTTGAAAAATATAAAATTAATGTATTCATATCATTAATATGTTTAATGAATATACACTAGAAAATATAAATAAGTTATGAATATGGAAAATGTATCCCAAAAATAAAAGTGAGATGAGAAACCCTTACCTTGAGTCAATAATATACATGAATGTTCTTTAACAACTATGTATTAAGATTATATCAATTATTTATTTAAATAAATTTTTATATGTTACTTAACATACAACTAATTCATCTATTTTATTTTAATGATATATCTAAAATTTTAATCAGTTTTCCCCACTTTGTGTGTTTTGAGGATGTTATATTCATATTTTCTAAAATACTTCAGTATGTTGACCATGATTGAAGGGGTGTTTGTAATATACTATAAATAATAATAATAATCATGTGATAATTTCAATTTATATAAATCAATTATACTTTTAAAACCGACCAGGATTTGTTTTTATAAGAAATGAACTATATTGCAATCATAATGATAATAGGTCATACAACTGTAGAATTGGTGTTTCAATTTTTTTAAGATCATTTAAGAAGGTAAGTATTATTTAATCCTTAAAAAGGATAATAATGTCATAAATATAATATCATTTTATTAAATTCATTTAAATATTTCATTAATGTGATGTGGTTATAAAAAATGAATCATATCACATTGTCGTGGCGGTAGTACACACATACTCACAAATAATGTTATGATATTTCTATAAATTGAAAGGGAATGAAATTTTTGATATATTTAGTTTTAATAAAGATAAATATTTCATTAATATAATATATAAACATTAAATCCATCTTCATTAACTTCCATGATATGAGATGAATGGAAAACAAGTTACATTATTTTCCGAGGTGGTAGTCCTCCAAACAGACAAATGATGGTTTCATTTCCCATTTCATGGAACAAAAGATGGATTTAGGATATTAAATTAAAATATAAAATATCATTATAAATTATATACATATATTATTATATCATAATAGTTGACTATTTTTATGGAGGTGTAATAAGAAATAAAATAGAATGCAATGTTAATAATGATACCTCTTCTTTAGATGACCTCTTTATGATTATACCTAAAGACTTATTAGTTTTGTTTTATGATTCAAAAAATTCCTCTAGTACATGTGTGTGTAAGTAATTAATGGATTATTATAGTGATTCTCCAAACCATAAGGCTTTCAATGAGTTAATTTTAAAAGGGATGGTTGGCCTTTTATTAGTGGGGGAGACGACGCACATGGAATTTTTGAAATGAAAAATTTATACGATTTTTTACACATAAAAAATAATTAAAAGAGGCAATTTTAAAAAATTATATGATTTAAGGTTTAAATATGTCCATAAAATATAATATAATAATGTTTTAGGTCATTTTTATAACTATTTTGTTTCATTAACCCCTTGTAACAAATTTTCTCCTTAATCGTAGTAAATGATTTTTTTAATTTTCAATATTCAATATAACCAAAAATTTAATAGAACAAATTATATAAAATAAAATATTATGATTAAAATATAGAATCCCTTTTTTCAAATTCAATATATATATGTTTTATAATTTATTAAAAAATAAAACCCACATACATGATGAAAAAGCGGCTTTTTTTATAATGTATTTTTCATGCATAAGATGAACATATATTTTTATTATGAATAGTACTAATAATTAAATGAATTAAAGTTAATATTTATTGTAATATGATCTTAAAATTTAAATTAAATAATTCTCTAATAGGGGTTAGTTTAATTAACCAAAATGAAGAAACATTATGTACTTTAGAATAGTTTTAAGCAAAATGTCTTCTTAAGATTAAAAATAAACATATCCTACGATAATTTATAAAGATGATTAAAATTAATTAATTATTATAAATATAACAATAAATAATTATGTTACTTGATGTCAAATTTAAATAATAATTTATATTTTATATTATATAATGTTTTGAAAATAAATGAAATGTTTTCGAAAATCTGTATTTTTCACTATCACTAAAAGTTAATATTTTTCAAAAAATACAAAAAATTAACCATAAATTACATTTCATGGGATTATTTAAAAATTGAATTAATTTTATAATATAAATAGACAAAAATTTATATATTTTGATTATGATATTTTTTTTCAAAAATAAATGAAATTAATTTTTTAATAAAAATTATTTTGGATTAATAAAATGTAATTATTATAAAGTGAGTGATTATTTACAAATAAATTTTTTATATATTTAAATAGAGAAGGAAATTTAAATAAATATATATATATATCATAATTTATTTCATCCTATTCATATTATTGAATTTAATATATAGGTTCTAAAGATAATATGTTTCATGGGTCATTTAATCTCATTGTTGCATATCGTATACACTATCAAACATAATGTTCTTATTTCCAAATATTGGGGTGTTAAACAAAGTTATAATTTTTATTCTTATTGTGCAGTTGTATAGAAAATGTATATATTATATTATTACTCCCATAGTCGAGTCACTATGATGAAATGCATGTTGTTTGATTGAATGAAGTGATATGAAAAATCTAAAGATAACATTGGATTTAGAGTTATTTACGTTACTTGAATATTGGCTACCGATTTGACATATATTTTGTAATCAATTAAAAAAATTGTTTTATGGGAAATACAAACTAATACATGGATTCAATGAAATTATTAATGTAATCCAAAAAAATATTTTTGATTTTATATGGGGAGGGATGAAATTGAAACCATCGCTTCTAATATTGGTTTTTATAATAATATTACATATGATGAATCAAATAGTCCATTTGATAGATTTAACTATAAATATAATGTAGTTATGGGTAATATTTAGAAGAAACCATATGTGATCTCATTTCATTTGGTATATCTCAACATGGGTCTTTTAGTTGGTATTATTGTAATTTCTCTATTTTAGTTTTATTTTGGATGTCTATATTTTGTATTGTTTTTATTGTTAAAATTACATCTAATTACATTTATTTAATTGGAAAACAAATTCATTAAATTAACAATACTAAAAATTAAAATAGGTATAAGCATATACAAATTCATAACTTGTTTTTATTGTTTATAACATGTTTGAAAATATTTGTTAATACAAAAACTTCATGGAGAAATAATCTTAAACCGAAATAAAAATACGTATAAGCATATAAAAATTAACACAAAATAGGAACTACATAAATTTAATGGAGAAATTTTCATAAGATAATTTTGATTCAAAATTGTGATGTATAAAAAATTATTTATTACCATATCATAAAACGTTTAAACTAGTTTCCAAAACCATTTTGGAGACATATTTACAAATAACTAATTTAAAATAATAATTTAAAATAAATTTAAAATATTTTTAAAGATCTAGTTTAAAAAAATTACTAGAAAACATGTTATTGAAAAAGTTTTTGAAGAGTTTTCAAAATCATGTTGAAATAGTTTTTTACAATTATTATGTAATACTAATTTTAAAAAAAATTGATTTTTTTCTAAATAATATATTAAATAAGGTTGAAAATTATTTTTTATAATATTTTTAAATGTAATTATTGGTATTTATTTCATCCATATGCTTTAGTATATAATCTATTAATTAAATGAACATTTTTATTCCTTATTTATTTCTAATTTGATTACTTTGGTTATGAAATTTCACCATTTTTAATTTTTTGAATTTCTTTTTAGTATGTATTTATTATTTCTTATCACCTTTTATACTTTATGTGTCTCTTAATATAGTATTAAAAAATTAAAAAAATTATATTTCATTTCAATGCAGAATGTTCAAGATATTAAAGAAACTACAACAAAGTGATTTTTTAAAAAAGATCAAAGAATATGTGATCTAGGGAAGACTCCCCTGGTACCCTGGGCGAGTATAGTAATTATAATATTTATTCACTAAAATACATTAATTTTTTTTCTTATTCTTTATCATATATCTCTTTACGAAATTCAACTTTTTCATAACTGGTCACTAGTGAGGCTTATGATATGGGTTGCATTACTCGAAAATGGATTTGGGGGAAACGAGAGGTACTCAAATAATGTGTCACACTAGTTCAATCCTAAAAGTTGAAGTAGATATCCCATATAAAACACATTTTTGTCCCCCTCCACTTAAGGATCTGGGGATTTTTTCACCAATGTCATCATCAAAATTTCATTCAAACACTACCCATCGTATACCAGTTTCCTTATCCTATGATTATTCCTCATACCTTTTATCCCTTTCATATAACTTCTATTCTGCCTCTATTTCCCACTACTATTAATAATGTATTTGATGATAAAGATCCTTTTACTTCTACGCCATAGCTTTTAGATGACACCGTGAATGCATTGGTGTACACACATCCTCCATAGGTTACCGAGATTGTATAACCCATAGATCCATTGGAGCTTATTGATAAGCCTAGATCATGTAAAAGTCTATAATTGAATTAAATTTTTTCATAATATTATTATTTTAGTGGTAATGTGAATTATATATATATATATATATATTTCCTTTTTATTGGGATCCTCTAATTGTTGATGTGGATGTAACCGCAAGCATTACATGTTGAGCTGTCAAACCAAAATCTTGGTACTATCTAATTAATTTTACAAATTATTCGGTATAACAGATAGAAAATCTATATGTTTAATGGAAACAATATCCATGTATAGTGACATTATTCTAGTTCATCAAATCTCATGGAGGTATTTCAATCATTAAATCATATATAATTCATGGGATGAGATATGGGTAATAAATGTTTTCCAATATAATACTATATTATTATTTAATGTGTAAGAATTATTATGTTTACCATATATTTGATAAAAAAATTCATGATGGTCATGCTACGATGGTGACATAATTGATAGAAATAGTAAAACTTTAGTGATCATATTAGAATTAACTATATCTATTTTTAGATGAGTAGAACCAGCACTAAGTTAGAGGGTATACTAATTTTAAACAACTATTCAATTTCATATGACTAGTAAAGGATCACTTATTTCATGACTAATGACTTTAAGGTATTATTAATTTTTTATGATTTTGATTGAGAATTAAAATTTTATTAATTTTTTGAAATTTAAATTTTCAGGATTCATCATAACTTAATTTAAAAAGTATAATATGATGTATATTTACTATTTTCGATTCAAAACTATAAAAGAGAATGATATAAAATAGGTTTTCTATGAAAACCTATTTTTAGTTTGTAAAAAATAAAATAAATAGAACCAAATAAAACCTATCAAACTAGATATTACTATAAATGAATCATATAAAAGAAATAAAGTTCCATAAAAAATTTTATTACTATTCAAATCCTTTGAGTTTTTTTTGATATAATTTTTTTATTAGGATAGGTTTGCACTATTAAATTAATATATTGATAAGTCTAATAAATTTAATTTATTTTCATTAACCTCAGTCCGGAATGGGTTTGTTAGTTTTTGTTTTCTTTAAACCTATCACATTCAAACTAAAAATCCTTATGTTACCGAAATGTATCCACGGAAAAAAGAAAACAAATCACCCTCAATAAAACAAGTAAATAACACATAACCAAACTAAATGAACCAAATCGCATTATAGGGAGTGTATGAAAAAAATCATTAAATATATATGAAATTTACCAAATTATATTAAATAATGTTAAATATAACCTAAGTAAACAAAATTTAACTTTTAAAATTTTATGGAATTAGTATCCAACTAAATGAAAATGAATCTAAAAAATTTAATTGAACTTAATGGATGTGAACAAAAAAAACCTATATAAAAGTGAACCAAAAAACCAAATTTATTGAATTAAATTGATAAGAATCAACATAACATGACATGACCTATACTTAAACAAATTGAATATATAAGAACCAAAATCAATAATAATGAAATAAATAAAAAATAAATTGAATGTGAACTACTATGAGAAGAATTGAGTAGAACCATACAAGAAAATAAATGAATATAACCAAACATAATGACACTAAAATGAACTAAATCCAATTGAATCAAACAAAATATAATTGTATAAATATGCAATGAATAAAATCAATACCAATAGTTATAATCATAACTGATCTAAAAAAATTTATATAAATTCATACAGAATAGGGAACATTTTATATTCATCAAACTAAAAAATATAGATTTGATGTGATATGGGTTGAAGTAATATGATCAAAAATGAAATGAAATAAAACAAACATAATAAAATAGACTGAAAAAAAAATAAATTGAGACTTAATTTCCATATTTAAATAAAAATAATAAAATATTAGAAATAAATTGGACCAAAAATATCTAAACCAACCAACCCCATGATTTTAAAATTTTCCAAAATTACCAATTATAAAATATACATATTTATCTCTCATCATTTGGATTTTTTTAAAATTTTATAATTGATATATTATTTCATGTTTTGATAAAAACAATTCCACTGTTATTCACTAATACAATGAATTTTATCACATGAAATATCTACTAAAATAAAATTATATTATAAATTCATTCTAATAAATTAATATTTCCAAAACCATGTTATATCAAAATCAAGTAATTTTATGGGTTTCCCACAAGTTATTAATTATGATGTTCTCAATTACAAGTCCTTGTACACATATGAAACTATCAAAACCATGGTAATAATTTAAAATTATCAATACCTTTTTCTTGTTAAATTTCTTATATATAAACACTGCTTTAATAAAGTTACATTTAATTCAAATAAAAGATGATGTGAATAAACATAACCTAATAAACCATAACCAGTCATACATGGATAAAATTAAATTTAATTAAAATAAATAAAATAAAAACATAAATAAAATTAACTAAATAAATAAGTACTAAAACGTATAAATCATATTGTTTTAAATAGAAGTAAAAAAATGAAATAAAATAGATTGAAACAAAAAGGTATGAATATTAACTAAACCTAGACATACTGAATTTAATTTATCTTTCCAAACAATACATAAAATATATAATGGAAATAAAATAAAACCAAACCAAAATAAACCCTTCCAAATTGATCTAAACTAATGGGTCATGAATCAAGATATACTATATTGACAAAAAATAGATTTGATATGTTGTAATAATAACTAAAAAACTAGCTATAAAAGATATAAATCATCCAAAAACAATACTTACTCAAACTGAATTAATAAAAACCTAGTAAAACTAATACAAAAATAACATAATTGATTAAAACTAATAAAAACAGTAAAATTCCAAAATAATATAATAATATAATAATATATCTATTTTGAATTTACCTTGATCAAAATAATTCATGTATTTTTATTCTGTTATTAATTTATTCTACTATTTCTATGATAGGGATACAATTTTTCATTTCCTTGATATTTTTTTGATTTATATTAGTTTTGATTTATTGAATGATTATTAGAATGATTTATTATTTTTCATTAATACTTTTACTGAATAATGTTTTTTTATTTCATTGTAATTTTCATCTGGCCGTATTGAACATTGAATTTTTTGTTCATGATGAAAAATAAGATTTCAATTGAGTAAGAAGAATAAAGATTAGAATTTTTTAACTGAAAATATTTAGGAATTTATTTATGTATTACTATATATCTTTTAAATTTAGAAACATATTTTATAATTATATAACATTTTTTTATTCTTAATAGCATTTTTTGGAGACCAATTGTCATAAAAATAATGATAACTTAAAAAAATTGTCATTTGACAAAGATTTTTGGTGAGTATATGTAGGGGATTTGGAGGTCAAACTATGAATAGAATCATAACAACTAGGTATTTTTTCCATCATTGGTTACTTCTAACCCATATTATAGCACCAAATCTCTTAAGGCTAATGCAGAAGAAGATATAGCCAAAAAACCACATTGCATGAGTGTGAATGAGGTAAAATGGTCACCGAGTAGTTCCTAAAAGTTATGATAGTTTTACATCCATAAATTTCACCATATAATGATGTGGTTATTGATTCATACATGTCAAAAAATATATCCATATTTGACAAACCATGTAATAGTGATAATGGTCCAAGTGAAATTAGAGGTCGGGAAATTACTAGGGATGCTGATTCTGTTGGTGAGGATATATGTTATGTGTTTTATGATCATGGTGTTAGGGGTGGTGATGAGGTATAAATTGATATATTCCATTTTTGGCATGATATTTATGAGACCAGTGTGTGGATGGTTTTGAGGACTAAAATAAGTTTTATATTTCTATTATAATTTTTTATATTGGAATGTAATTAAAAGAAAAATATATTTTATATTTTATGTCTAAAATGAGTATTGTAATTGGATGAAAACATACTTTTATTTTCATGATGGTATATATATATATAAATTTTAAAGACTGTATGTCGGTGTAATTGGTTGTACAAATGGTTTACAAAACTATGGGTATATACACATTCCATCACCTTAAATAAATACTAAAATGATAGCTATTGGTATAAATAAATTCTGATAAAAAATATCCCAAGACTTCTATAAGCCTTTAGTATAATATATAAAAATCATTTTTAGGTATGTTCCAGTGGTTTCCCAAATATTGGTATATCTAAAAATTCCAATAGTGAAAATATGGGGATTTCCATAATAGTGTCTTATAATTTCCATTGTCCTCTCACTCTTTTAAAAACATATTTTTTATCTTTTAAATTAGACTAAAATTATAGTATAATTACAATATAATATTTTTTGAAAAACCAAAATATTTAATGGGTTGTCCTTATTTTCATCAGGGTTTATGCATCTCAAGTAGGACTTGATTTAAAAAATTCTATTTTTTGGGGTTAATTTAGAAATATTCATTCATTTTTCACTATAAATTGGGATTTATTTAATATGTGGTAACCAAATTGGGAATACAATAATGGATTCTAGAGACCACATATAGTTCCACATGGGATTTTTTTAATGAGTAATAAATGATTTAGGATCGATTATCCTATAATTTTCCTATAATTTTTTACTTGTGGTAGCAAATATTGAAGGTTCTGGGTACAACAGAAGCGTGTTTGGGATGGAACCCAACTTTATTTTTAACGATGATCAATGATTATTCTAGGATCAATACGATGATGAATAACAATCTCTACGAAATATAATCAAAGATTTAGGTAATGAAGGAAGAGGCCTGAAACCATTAGATAGAATCTTGCGCATTTTGTATATAATTAATATAATTAATTTCATAAAGAAAGAATATTTGGATCTTCAGTATTTTATTCGTGTATGGTGTTGATCATTTTGAATGAACCTTCTAGGTAATATCTTTTCACTTGCAAGGATCTAAACTAGAATCCCTCTAGCGGTGACCCACACGTGTTCTAATGGCCTCCAATCGACAACACTCATTCTCTGGGTGATAGTGCAAGGAAGTGAGTGTCTTGTGTCTTTCGTGATTGATCACTTGTTCTTCAACCTTGAAAAACATCTCTCGTTCTTGAGAGGCACAGGAAGAGGGTTTGAGAGAGAAACATTTTAGCTCAACAATTCTCATTTCACCAAGCGTGCGGTGTGTTCACTATTGCACAATAGATGTAATTTTCTATTTATATGAACAGAACATCAATTAGAATATTAAATATCATAACAATAATTAAACACATTCATGAACATAGATAAAACCCATGCTCATTATAATAATACTACGTCATTATTTTTTGGCACCAACTAGAAATAAATTGAATTATGGATAAAATTACACGTCAAAAAAATAATAGCAGTGCCATTATTATTTTAACTTGTGAAAACTAATAATTGTTTACTATATTGTAAATAATTATTTTACTATCAGGCCACACTTAGTCTACTCAAAATCCACTTCCATTTGTTGAACAACCACATAAATAAATAAATAAATTATTCTCTTAAATAATTTTTTTATTTATAAACTATTAAATAAATATTTATTAAATGTTCAATAAAATAAGTAAATATATTTAGCTACGTTTTTTTTCATATTAACTTGAATAAAATTATTCCATGGTCTTGAGAAAAATATTTATTTCATTAATTAAATTCAAATAGAATTTAACTGAGACCACCAAAAACACATAGTGTGTGAGCCTTTAGGATTATTTCTCGTTGGCATTATGAGAACTTTCCTAAATGCCAAGAGTACTGTCTAGAAATGGGTAAAGGAACCTAATAGAAAGAACATATTGTCCCAAAAAAGACATCTACATACGAATTCTTATTGTGTATTATAATCCCTTTGTCTCAATATCTCATCAAATAGATTTCTAGATAGTATCATCATCCTTTATACATGTTAATTTTTTCTTTGACTACCTAAAATAAATTTGTTGTTACAACATATCCAGGAAATTTACATGATGGTTCAATTTCAATCAAAGAGATGAGATATCAACTTATATAAAAGGAAGGTATATTTCATTCTCAAACATATCAATTAATATCATGTCACTCGTGATGCACCCAACATACCATAGTTCCCCACAACTGTCTGCATGATGGTTTTCTTAGTAAATCAAAATGCACGATTCATGATGCATATAAATGATAATCTTAATGTATAAGGACCATTACACATGCTCACATATTGAAATATCTGATGACACCATTACATGAGGAATTCCTACAGGTAGATCTGTTCTCATAACCTACTTTCTTGTAGATTACCAAGTGACAACATCAGGAGAGGAAGTATCATATGCTAATGAGTACTCAAACCTGATATTATGCATGCTATGTGTCCATTCATAGTATGTCATCCAACAGTAGAACTATAATTAATAATATTGTTATATCATTTCAAGGTTCTCATTATATGGGGAACTTATATGACCTTATCAATAGAACATATTCTATAGAACATTATTACATCATAGTCATGCATAACAATGAACAATATGTAATAAGATGTTCAATATTAATATACATAAAATATCAATGTAATAAAAGTACAACCAGTTTGTTCTAGGATGAAAACTCTTACAAACTCCCACTTGGGCTAGAACCAACTGCCTACAACTTTTAGTCCGCTAGAACTCACATAGTGATCTTATTTCTACTGTGTTAAGGATTTAGTCAAGGGGTCTGCCATGTTGTCTTCTGTAGAAATACTGAAAACTACCACATCACCTTGTTGAGAAAAATTCCTCTAGATATGATACATCCAAAGTATGTTCCTCATCCACTAATGTAACCATAACACTTTTTCGAGAGCCACCGCTACAGTATAATCACAGTACAATGTGATGGGATATTTACTGCTTGGTATCACATTCTACTCATGGATGAAGATTCACATCCAAACTGCTTCTTGAGCTGCCTCAGATGCTACGATATACTCAGACACTACTATAGAATCTGCAACACTCTACTGTGCGCTCTTCCAGCTCACTACATCTCTATTCATAGTGAATATGTATCCAGTTTGTGACATCATTTCATCTTGATCAGTCGGGAAACTAGAATCTTCATATCCTCTCGTAACTAGTTCCTCATATCTTCCATAAATCAAGAACATATCCTTATTACACCTCAGATACATTAAGATAGTCTTGAATGCTTGCCAATGGTGGTCACCTGGGAAAGCTTGTTATCTTCCTATTGCAAATAATTCATAGGCTACATCCAACCTAGTATATAGCATGGTATACATGACTGATCCAATTTTGGATTCATATAGATTCTTTTCCATTATATTTTTTTCCTCTTGTTTATAAGGACTTGTTTTCTTGGAAATATGAATTCCATGTGTTTCTGGAAACAATCCTTGCATTGATTGTTCCCTACAGAATTTGTTTAGTATGTTATCAATGTTTGTACTTTTACATAGTCCTAGTAATCAATTGGATCTATCAAGAGGAATCTTGTTCCCAATAATATGTGTTTCCCTTCCCAATTCCGTAATGGAGAAGCATTGATTAAACCATTCCTTAATAGACTGTAATACTGGTATCTCATTTCCAATATGTAATATTTCATCAATATATACTGTTAGAAAAACAGCTTTACTCCCACTAAACCTTTTATAGAGACAATGCTAAAATTCATTCTTGATAAAATTTAATTCTGTTAATGCTTCATAAAAATGAATGTTCCATGACCTGGATACTTTCCTTAATCCTTAAATGGATTTCTGCAACATTCATACCTTATTGGAATCATTTGGGGGCATAAACCCTTCAGGTTGTGTCATGTAGAGATATTCCTAGAGTATCCTGTTAAATAATGTTGTTTTGAAATATATTTTCCTAATCTCATATTCATGGTAAGCCTCAATAGAATGTACAATTCTGTTGGATTTCAGCATTGTAACTGGTGAAAAAAATTTCATCGTAGTCAATGCATTGACATTATTTAAACCCTTTTGCAACAAGTAATTCTTTATAGGTATTGAATTGTCCTTCCATGTAATGTTTCTTCTAGATTAACCATTTTCAACCCATAGGAATTACATCATGTAAAGGATCCACCAAAATCCAGACATGGTTTTGATAAATGGAGTCCATTTCAAAATTCATGGCTTCTTGCTAGTTCAAAACGTCTGTGCCACATTCTACTTCCTTGTAGGTTAGGGGGTCATTATTATCAATTAATAATGTGTCACCATCCTTGGTTACTGGAAAACTGTACCATTTCAGTTCTCTAACCTCTCTTGTACTCCTATGCAATACTTTTGTCTCTCAAACAGATTCTTATTCCATGGGGCTTTGTGGAATATGTTCATGTACCAACTCTTGTGTACCTTTATCCTTGAATTGATTAAAGTCTATCTCACTCCCACTTTCACTTTTGGGTAAGTTATCCATCTCAAGGAATATGGCATTTCATTCCACTATAACCTTTTTTATGAGGTATTTTATGGGTAATATCCTTTTGTTTCCTTGGGGAATCGTAGAAATGTATAATTTGTGCCTCGGGTTGTGAGTTTGTTACCTAAAATGCCTTATAAAACTATTCACTACCCCAAACATGTAAATTTGATAAAATGGGTTTTTATTACACTCTAGAACACATATAGAATACCATTTATTGATATATTTGGTACTTGGTTTAGTATATGTGCCTCTATTTATAACACATGTCCCCAAAAGGATAATGGAAGAATTGCATGACTCATCATTGATCTCACCATGTCCAACAGGGTTCGGTTCCTTCTTTTCTCTCACATCATTACATTGGGGCATGTTTGGAGGATTGAGTTGGGATAGGATCCCAAACTCTCGTAAGTAATAAATGAAGTCCTGACTATGATATTTGCTACCATGGTCTAAGTAGAGTTTCCTAATCTTCTTACCAAGCTAGTTATGAACTTCATTCTTGTATTCTTCTAACTTATAAAAATAATCTGACTTATAACACATCAAGGATATATATCTATATCTACTAAAATCATCAGTAAATGTTATGAAGTATGTGTACCCTCCCCTTTATTCAACTGGAAATGGTACACAGACATCGATATTAACCAATTCAAGAAGTTGTTTAGCCCTTTCACCTTTCCCACAAAATGGGTATTTGGTCATTTTGCCTTGTAAACATGCATGAAATATGCCAAGAGGTTTTTGTTTGAAAGAATCTAAATATACATCTTATTGTAACTTTTTCAAGTGTTTCTCATTTACAAGACCTATTTAGTGATGCAAATTTTGTGTGTTGTATGATTCATGTGATGTATCTTTGTTATCGATTTCCATTCTGTGGTTTTTGTAATCCAACAATAATGACCGTTTTATAAATCTGACCAACCAAATCAAATGCTATATTTGTAAAATAAGCCACATTCATTTTAAAACTTGTAAAAATATCCATTTGTATCTAATATAAATACAGGAACAATATTTTTAGTAATAGAAGGCACAAAATAACAACCATTTAAGGAAAAGATCATCCATGTTGGCAATGTGAGGTGGTAGTCCCTGACAGCTACATCTGCAAGTCTGGCTCCATTGGCTACTCATAGATCTACCTACCCTCAGTCAATCTTCCTGAATCTACTTGGTTCCTATATTGGGATACATATGTGAGTGCCACAAGCTGTATCTCATACCCAATTTGTAGAAATAGATAGATGGAATTTGATAACAAATGAACCCAATGCTTCTCCTAGAATCTTAGGTTGGGTGGAGTTCTTCATCGATTGGCCCTTATTTCCACATGCAATGCAAACATCCCCCTATTCCATTGCCTCCCATTTTAACTTCCTTTTCAAGGAAGTCTGTGAAGAAGCATTAGCGTTAAATTTCTTTGTCTTCCCTTTCCTCTTATTCACTATAAGGAAAGAAGGACTTTCATGATTTATATATTTATCCACTTGGAAAATGAGGATAAAAAGTTAAGATAGGGACTTCTCAATGTTGTTCAAATTGATATTGACAACAAATTTAGTGAATCACTAAGGGAGTGATGTGAGAATGAGATCAGTGCCTGGTACTTCAAGGAGTTTAAACCCTAGAACATAATAGTGCTCAATATAGCCAATGATCTTGACTCCATGAGGCCCCTCTAGGGAACCATCTTCAATATTACTCTGAAAGTGTGCCTTATATATTTCAATCCATTCATTTCTTGCTTTCTCAGGGTAAAGAACACATAGGTTACCGAGCATGATATAAGTATCTATGTTTTCATGAGACATAATGATATCACTAGACATTGATGATAGAATCAAACATTGAATGTTGACTGTGTCATTCATATATTTCTCATAGACCTGGAAATCCTTATAACTCGCCTCTTTGCATGCAGACTAGGTAATACTAAATCTTGCTCGTAAGGCATTTGATCATGGAATAGGATAACCTGAATGCATTTAAACCATTCCAGGAAGTTAATGTTAGTGAGGATGTTTTCTTTATCCAGAAGTGATTGTAGGGATACTGTGGTTGAAGAGCTGGTCATTTTTATTCTACAATTAAAGGATCATATCATTAGTACATTATTAATTACATTCTATGAGATATAATAAATTTCAATTTAGTCTCCCACTATTTTATCAAGTCCCAATATCCTTCATCATTGAACTCAGAATTTCCAGTTTCTATTACATTCTTGTTGAAAGGATCCATATTTCCCTTCACATAACCCCAAAAAGGGTTGGTCAAGCTATTAAAAGGTATTTAGGTTGAAGGTATTTTCCAAGTACGGGCTTATAGCTCCTGGATCTGTTGAGTGGACTCCCCAATATTGAAATCATGACTTTTCTATTTTATCAACTCTTACCTCCAATATTACACCAAGTCTAGCAGGGATACTCCACATGATATAATATGGTTAAGTAAACCTGAATGCTTTCATAATGGATTCATGTATAAAATTATGTTTCCCAAAATGGGTGGGTAAAACACATATTTTTTTATGTTTTTCCCTTAATCAAGTAACATAAGGCTTGGTCTGATGTAATATTTTATTTGAGGTATTTTTTTCTCCTATGCGTGAATTTCTCATTATCCTTATCACATTCTTGTTAATATTAAGTGGATCGTACTTAACATATTAACCGTGTTGTGATAATATTTATTCATTAGATTGGTTTATTTTAGTTTTATCTTGTGTTATTGTTTAATTCATTAATTGTATGATCGTGAAAATACATCCATAATGATAAAACATGCAACTGGAAGAAATAAAATAAATAGAATGATCATGATATTTTCTAATTGTTAGTTTATCTAGAAGTTGATAAATTAACCTTTAACTTGGGGAGAAACATCTTGATCCTGTTGGGTTCTTTTTTACAGCATTCCACCTATCCACCATTGTATCTCTTAGGATTGTTTTCATCACATATTCAACTAGAACTAGATCCACTAGGTTGGGAGTTCCATCCATTACATATGCCTTTTTTTGAACTCACATGCAGGTGAGGGGAAAAAGGGGGTTTTACATCAATGAAACCTTGCACACAAAGGCCCTACATATTAATGATGAGAAGGCTCACATGCCAAAAAACTTAATTTAAATAAATTAATTAAAAGAAATCAACCACACACAAAGGACTTGGTCTATATCATGATCATCCATACATGCAATTATATTTACACCCAAATAAAACTTGTATTCAATTCTTTAATCGTTCTTGTTTATGATAAATAATGCTCAAATCAATTAATTATCATCATCAATTAATCACTACATTTATATTAAACCCTTTTTTGAATTTTCTTGAGATTATGATCCATCATAATTATAAACAAAAAAATCATATAAAATTATCTTTATTCATAACTTGAACCATGGAAGAAACTCGGTGAATTCCTATTCATAACTACCCAATGAGTAGAAATTAACATTATGTAGATGTTTAATTAATCACAAAATTATGAAACACCTATCATGTGTTGTTCATCAGCTTTACACCTACACTATGGTACACATCTCAAGGGTTTTTATTATACAATAATAAATTTTATTATATCTATGTAAATTCTATGAGTACACGGCATGTTGTTCTAACTACATAGAGTGCACTATTTTTCAGCATCCATATGAAGTACACGCCCGAGGAAATGGTGTGTGAGTGTACTTATAAAATCCTCGGAGTACATGTCATGTCCAGTAGGCCACACACCGTTTAGTTCCTCATCACACTGTCTCGGGGTGGGAAAGATGTGTACGGGGTACACGGTCCAACCCTAACCGAAAGGGACTACACGTAATTTCTAGTGGTCCCACTGATGTGTAATACAGAAAATGTGTGCCACATATTCCTGGTCAACACATGGTGTCATTAAGACTTAGACAATCTCCAATGACATGGATTAGTTTGGCGGATGAGACATGGTTCGTTGAACCATGGCTACACTGCCTGTACAGCCAAATACACATCAGGTGTTCTGGTGTTGTACATCCAAGAACCTTTGGCACATTCGAATGATACCATCTATTTTATTATAATCAAAATTAAATGAAAATAACATTTCTATAAGGTGAATGAAAAAATAAAAGAGGAGGAAAAGATCTCCAAATTCGGATTTACCGAACGATTAACTTGAATTGAAAGAACTAAATTATTAAATTCGTAAATCATCAATGAAATATTTAATTAATTGTAAACTTGAACGTAATCCTTCGGATAAAACATGATGGTTTTGGGCGTAGTGAATGTGTGGTTGGGACGACTCCCAATATTAATTTCTTCCATGGACAATGACTATTCCGGGATCAATACGACGAGAAACGCCTGTCTCCACAAAATAGAATCAAATATTTAGATAATGAAGGAAGATGCCTGAAACCATTATAATGGATCATTAACATAATGTTTATAATTAATTAAATTAATTTCATAAATAAAATAATAACTATTTCTTTGGTATTTTCTTCATTGATGATATTGATCGTTCGGAATGACCCTTCCAGATTATCTTCTTGCACTTGTGAGGATCCAAACTATAATCCCTCTAGTTGTGATCCACATGTGCTCTGATTGCCTTCGATCGACACCACTCATTCTCTGGGTGCTAGCGTGGCAAAGCGAGTATCTTGTGTCAGTCGATCTTGGTCCCTTGTTTTTCGTCCTTGAAAAATGTCTCTCGTTCTTGAGAGGGGTGTGAAGCGGATTCGAGAGAGAAATTGTTTAGCTCAACAATTATAAATTCACCAAGCATGCAGTGTGTTTAATATGGCATAATAGATATACTTGTCTATTCATATTCACAGAACATCAATTATACTATTTAATTTCATAACATAAATTAAGTACATTCATGAACATAGATAAAACCCAAGCCGATAATAATAAAATTGCGTCATTATTTATGGTGCGCCTACTTGGGAAAAATGAAATTATGAATAAAATTCCATGTTAAAAATTAATAGCAGTGTCCTTATTAGTTTCACTTGTTCCAACTAATAATTATTTTCCATCTTGCAAATACTTATTTTACTACTAGACCAGTCATGGTCTGCTCAAACTCCACTTCCATTTATTAAATACCCGAATAAATAAATAAATAATTTATTCTCTTAAATAAATATTTTATTTAAAACAATTAAATAAATATCTATTAAATCTTCACTAAAGTAAATAATTATATTTAATTTAATTTATGTGATCATCATAACATGAATAAAATTATTCCATGATCTTGAGAATAATATTTATTTCATTAATTAAATTCATATAGAATATAACAGAGACCACCAAAAACACTTTTTGTGTGACCCTCTTGGATTATTCCTCATTAGCATAGGCGGGTTTTCCTAAAATCCAAGAGTATTGTCTAGAAATGGATCAAGTCACCCAAGAGAAATAATATAAAGTTTCAACAATGACATACACATATGAAAACTCACTGTGTATTATAATCCCTTTATCTCAATATCTCCTCAATAAGGATACATGATAGTGTTATCAACCATTATACGTGATACGTCTTTCATTGACTACCTGAAATAAACTCATTATTACACCATAGCCATGGAATTTTGCAAGAAGTTTCTATTTTAATCAAAGGGTTGAGATATCAACATCCATAAAAGGAAGGAACAAATCCTTCCTTGACTTATCCATTAATATCATGTCAATTGTGATGAACCCTACATCCCCTACTTCCCCCCAACTGTCTTCATGATGGTTTTTTCTTGAAAATAAAATTGCATGAGTCGTGACACATATTAATTATAATATTTAATTCTAAGGATTATTACACATGTTAGTTGACAGAAATACTCGATGACACCAAAACATGGGGAATTCTTACTATTTGGTATGTTCTCATAATCTCTTTTCTTGGATATTACCATGTGAGTACTTCATGATAGGAAGTCTCATCTGCATATGAGTACTCGTACATGACAGTTTGTATTCTATGTGTCCCTTCATAGTATTTCATCAAACATTAGAACTATATTTATGAATATTGTTATAGAATTTCAACGTTCTCATCATAACAGGGAACATCCATGACTTTTTCAATGCAAAAAATACTCTTGGACATTATTACACCATAGTCATACTGAACAATGAACAATATGTAGTAAGATGTTTAATATTTAAATAAATTAAATATCCATTTAATAAAAGTACAACCTGTTGGTTCTATGACCTAAACTCTTACAAATATATCTTCAGCAAATGAAGGGTATATTTTATTATATATTAAATAGGAGTCAGAAGATCCAAAATATAAGATTTATTGGTAAATTTTTTTCATATAATGCATCAAATTAATTTCAAGGTTATACTTGGTGAATTTATTACCACATGACATCATTTATTAGTTTTATACATAAAATTAATGAATTATCATATGAAAATGAAATAATTTTGGAATATGAGAATCAGATTATAGAACCTATATAATAACAATATAATGGATATTTAAGAATAAACATAAGATAGAATTATATATGTATGTTCAACAAACCCCAGAGTACATGTTTATGAGGTTATTAAAAGTGAAATAAATATTACCACTTTTACACTTAGAGTGTATAAAAATTTTTTCCCTAAAAGAAAAGAGCCTTGGTAGTGGAATGTTCATGATCAGCTAAAATATAAGGATAAAAATAGTTTTTTAATGATTTATAAATTTTTCTTAATAAATATACATGGGTTCAATATGGTGTTGTTTGTTGAGATTCTATAAAAGAAGTTAGTGAGAATAAATCTAAATATTTTGAGTATTTCTACGATTCAATACATAATTGAAATCATGAATTAAAAATATACAATTTTTACTTCTGTTAGAGAGAAAAAACGTATATATCTACATCATGTTCCGTGTAAAAAATATGAAGAAGGTTGTACCCTATTTATAGATGATAAAATTAAAAAATTACGTAAATTATACATTAATATTATTATGAGTAAATATATCACGTCTTTATTATAATTAGATAATATATGTATTAGTATAGAGAATCTGAGTTATAACTGTTATCAAAAAATACATCAATATATGGTTAAAGAGTCTTTAAGAAGGATGGAAAATGGTGTTGAAGTTGGGTTTGATAACATCGTCATTGATTTGTAGAAATTATCATGGGAGTTAGGTGGTAACTGGATCAGTAGATAATTTAATGAAATTGTGAAATTTAATAAATTTTTTGATGAATAGAGGAAGAGTTATCTAGAACATTTTTATATAAATAATAGAGAAAATTTATGATTTTGATATAATAGGTGCATTATGTTTATGATTCTTAACATATGGCTTTTGGGAGAGAGTGATTGATGATACTATTTAAAGGGAAACTAATTTTTTTATAACCAATTTTATTATATTCTTGAGAATTAAACCACCTAATAAATTTATTTGAATAACGATCAAATATAGTATTATTGAAACAAATCCCAAAATTTTCATATGTTTTTATCTAATATGGATAATCCATATAATAATCTTATTATATAGATTCTATTAAAATTTATTGAAAGTAAATGTGTTCTTGTAGTGTATGTTAAAATCATCCAAGACATTAATAAATGGGTATTGACTCAATTTAGATAGGATATGCAACATTACAGACATACCAATCTCATTGGGTCTACATCAAGGATCATATTTAAGTAGATTAATTTTATTCATTAGTATTAGAAGAAATATAGTTACCCATTCCTTTTATAAATATTATTATTGTAATTTTAGAATAATTATATATTAGGTAAAATCCAAGGATAAAAAATCCTAGTATCTTTGTACGAACATGTACATTATTAGAAAAAATAAATCTATAATGAAATATCATTTTATTAATCATCATATCAATATCCTAACTCATCTTGATCTCATACAACATCATAGGGTAACTGAGGTAATACCTAGAAAATAGGGGGAGCTAAAAATTATATTAAGGGAATAATTATGAAAATGAAGTATAACACACATGTCAGAATACATAACATGATAAAATAAATGGCATGGATATTGAATAAACCTAATGGGAATACAAAAATAACCTGTAATAATATTATCATGGAAACATAGGAATGTGGAAGAAACTTTTAACATGACATAAACATGAGTAAAGAATAACTACCAAGATGATGTCATATGGTCAGCATAGTCCCTTAATAGAATATGTTTTCTCCCGAAACCCACATGATATTATAACATTACCCAATTAATTGATGAACTATCTATGAACACCAATCATTACATGTAAGTATCATCCTAACCTGTATTCCACTCACTAGTGCTCCGAGATGGCTGGGCACAAGACCTCAAGAACGCATCCCCAAACAACATTTGATTCTAACTACTAGTGAGGTCCTAAAGTGTGTCCCTGAGAAGACTACACAATCATAGATCAGAGTAGAGTGCAATTATTGTTGCATAATAAAAAATAATAGAAATAGATATATACAACACATATTATTAGAAACAGAATAAGTGATCATGAAAGAGTAAGAATCAATAAGATAATGGTTAATAATAATAATAATATACAATATGGTGATCATAGTGAAACATCAATTAAGATTTGAATTCAGGGTGTAGGTGATACAAGCATATACAAAATTGAGAAATTTGTTTCCAAAATACAAAAAACGGATGTGATTACCATCTCGAGAATATGCTCGATCCTCTTCCCCCATAGCATCATCCTTGGAGTGCATGAGATATCAAGCATTGGAAGTGGGATGGTTCACTTTACCTATTCCTATGAGCATAAATTCTACACGGGTACCAAAGGTTCCCAAGTATGGTGTGAGATATAATATATGTAGGCATTCCCCCATGGTGTCTAGGCCTTTACATTATGTGAAATTGAAAATAAAAAGTGTTCCTTAATAATTTAGATGCAGTAAAGAATAAATAAAAAAATTATATTGGGTTCCACTTGAATACCCATCCAATATACCGGCTTCATACCAAGTCAGTGTCTTTAAAATGAGAGAACCTAAAATTGCGAAGTGAGAGATAATTTGTAAGGGGGTGTACTTTCAACAAGTTGGTTCTTGTGATTAGAAGACATGTCCTTATATTTCTCGAACAAGGTGTTATTTATCATTTAAAAAACAACCATTTTCCTTTTTTTAATTTGAAAACCACTTTATAATGTCTGTAGAGACACACATAAGACATCCAAGATAATCCTGAGAGACATTCTGTGTTTCTCTTGAGGGGATCAATCCATTTCTAATACTAAGGAGTGCGTCCAAAATGACCCAAGAATGATGCCCCAAGTGTCACTCATAAATGGTGTGAAAAAAATTAAAGTATAATTGGACTCCAAAGTCCATAACTAATATCATATAAAGGTTCATAATTAGATATTATGGAATAGTACAACTAATCATGTCATCGAGCCTATCCAAGGGGTCTCCCTTAGGGAACTGGTGTCACTCATCTGGAGACAAAAAAGATTATCTACGATGAGACTATCTATGACATATCTGATATCACCCACAACATGTTTACAAGGAATTAATCATTATAATGGAGAGGCATTAAAGTCAATCCAATGATTAATTAATTATGAACCCCTTATTCCACCTTCAACATTAAGGTAAATAAACTAAAAAATAAGTGAATTTACATAATGATTTCAATTGAACAACCATTACATTTTAATTCAATCATTTATAACATGAATTTTTTTTGGTCAATTCATTTCAATTTTAATTTATCATTCAATGAATGAGGTATATAATTTCCCACATATACAATTAATTTAACATTATAGTTTCATCTAGGTAATGGTTAGGGGTTTCGAACATGGCTCAGCACCCAATTCAAGTTAACATAACCACCCAATGCATCTTATTGAGAGGCAATAAACCATGAGGGTAACGTCCAAAAATATGTCAAAGATTCATTGTTCTATAAGGGGTATAACACACCTAATGGGGTTGTAAAATTAAATGAAGAAAATTTTGAATTATATTTTTCTCTGGTTAGGATCACAAAACACATGAAAACCCACATGAATTAATTAAATTATCATTTCTGTGGCATTTCCGGAATGGCCTGGAGAGTGGAACAATGGAACAAATTATTGAACATAACAATATGAATGGGAAAATCCTAGAACAAAAACATTATCCTCATAGAGATCCAATTTTCTAGCTCAAACATTTTACTTGATATAGGTTGGACGAAATAGGAGAAATTAACAAATGAGTAGAAAACTTGGAAAATGAGATTGCTCCCAAATAGCACAACCGATGAGAATAAGAACATGAAATAGATTATAGAGGACTTGAAATCATACCTCTATATCCCATTGGATATACTAGATAATGAATCATATATAGGATATAAGAATTTCTTAAATTCCTAGGCTAAGAGGAGTACAAGGTTTCTATATGAAGGGATGATCTTTATCCAATAGAGAAGAAGAGGAGGAAAAGAGAAATAATATTAAATCATTAAAGAATGTTATTTTGGTAAGTTCAAACTCATTTAAAGAACATCAACATTTTCTCACATAGTTGGCCAAATTGTGCTCCAGTTGTGGCTGTAAATCTGCTACTAAGGGGAACATTGAACTATTAGGTGCATCATTTGAATAACCATGTGAAAACTATGTGAAAACACTCTATCTTTAAATCATGAAGAACCCCATCGCCATGATGTCTTGGTTTCATGGTTATAGACAAACCATGTTTCCCCTTATACTCCAATTTCTATAACAATGAAATTTAGATAAACCATGTGGGCTTGGTAGCATAGTTTCTTCTAACCGTGTGACCCTATGTCTCTCATCCCATTTTATGGATCTGGTATTCGAATAATGCTCAGACACACTTTATCCATCCTTAACATGACTAAAAATCATCACTAAGGCCATTTAATGAAACAAGAACAAAATATTATTAGTCAGTACCATTGAGAAAAAGGTGGTATATTACAACCTCATCTCATTAAGACAACTCATCCCTGAGTTTATCTTTGAGGGTGTTAGAACATCATCAAGGAAGAGTTTTGACCACTACACATGTACATCTGCTTCAAGAACCAAGGTCGCATCCTATAAAATTATATGTTGTCATAGCACCTGGACTAGAAGAAGTAACCTATCTCATAGAACCGTTATGCTACGATCATTGATATGCATCAGATGATCCTTTAAGTACGCATCTTCCTCGATCTCAATATTTTTAGGGTCAAATCAATGAGATGGGTGTCCATGATATTTGTGGTATATGGTGTATATATATTTCCTTATACATGGAATGATACCATTGAGGTAAAAACAACCAATATGAGGTCAGACCATCTCACTCCACTATCTTGAAAGGCATGAAATATCTTAGTGATAACTTTCCCTCTCTCTAGATTTGTCTATGACCTAATCAAGGTGATACATGCAGCAAGACCTGAAGCCCCACCATGAACTCTAGAGTTCTATTGAGATGGTCGATATATTACTTCTACCAAGAATGAGTTGTAGACATATGCTTCTAAATCATCCGGACTTTCATTAAAGTCTCCTAAATAATGGGACAAGCTAGTACAGCTACCTCACCTTCTTCTTGCCAGCATAACAGTGAATGACATGGACTTCCATTGAGACCCTCATATAGAGCCATCTGAATTGTCAAATAAAAACTATTATTTTAGTAATAATCAAGAAGTGGAATATTATTTCCCCCAAAACCACCAAAATCAAGGGTGTTAGCCTATATCATATCCTTTAACAGTATATAATCTACTCGTACGACCTTTCTATCTAAGGGTTATATGCAGTACTCAGGAGCACCTATGAACCCATGGCTTCTACAAACCTTACCAGAACCTTGATGTAAACCCAACATATCTATAAGAAAGTATTGAATGGGGTGCACTATTAAGGTTCACTATCTACCAGATTTATAGACTTCCTAACTAATAAATATAAATGTTTTCCTATATTAATAGGAAGTTAAAAACTCTGTTCAACCAATTGACGGTCACCCATAATGCATCACTACATAGAGGGAATCTTAGTAAGACCATCCAAAAATCCATGAATATTTTATTCCATATCCACATAAAATGGAGAGAGGCTATAAAATTCAACCCAGTCACTGGTGCTCTGCCTTCATCCGTAGACAGGTTGAGTACCAAGTGAAGAAACCATCAATCTGCCTATCCATACATGGACACCAATTCTAATGATGTATATCTCTGTAAATCCAGGAAATGGTAGGATGAAAATCCCATATAGAGGCATGTGATTCCATCACCATCTCTTCTCATATATATGAATTCACCCATACATGGTCATCAAAGAGTAGGGTCTCAATCACATCCACAACCCATCATGGATGTGGGCTCCCTCCTATGACTCTCTCCCTCAAAACAAGGCCTTTTTAGTTTGATAACCACCTTATCATATCCAATTATAGAAGTTAAGATTTCACTTCTAGAGCTGCAAGAACAAGGTATTCATGCTATTCATGATCCTTTATATGTATATTAGAGAATAGTGCCACAAACTTCCACTAATCATTGACTTCTTTGACGGATTTCATCTAAGTCTTCCATCTCAATGCATCAACTTCAACATTTACCTTTCAGGGTGTGTAAGTAAGATCAATGTTAAAATGTTGCAGGGATTCCACCATCAATACTACCTCAGATTCAGGTCATCATGAGTATAGTTGTATCAAAGACTTATAATATCTTTGTAAACAAATTATCACTCAAACAACATACAATTCCTCCAAAAACATAGATCATGAACAATGGATGATAGCTTTAGGTCATCCCTAGTAAAGTTCCTCTCATGAAGCCTTGGTAGACAAGATCTATAAAATTTCAGGAAATCACTTTGCATTAAAACTACTTCCAGCCCGATCCCAAAGGAATCAATATAAATTGTGGAACTTCATACTATCTAACACAAAAACTGAATCTGATCATAAGTGCGCCTCATATTTGCTCATAAAAATATGTATCACAAACTTTAGTCCAATCAAATTTCAAACCTTTCATAGACAAGCACATTAGAGGTTTTTCTAGATGTGAAATTTCATATAATTGGAAGCCTTCCCTAAGAAGTTATGTATATCAAACAAATTCTCCGGATGGTCCCAGGAAACCATATTGGGAACCTTATTTGGAAAAATTCATATACCTACCTCACATATGATATTACCCAATAAGTGAACCACAGTAATAAGGAAGTGGCATTTTCTATGCTTCGTATATAGGTGGATCCATATCGGTGTAATCATCCTGATCTTAGGATGATTGTAACTATCATTTCTTGTGTAGCAGTATACTAAGATATCATCTATGAAGACTAGTACAAGGGAGTCAAGGTACAAGTGAAAAACATGATTCATCCACAACATAAATATTGTTTGTGTGTTCTTTTGACCGAAAAACATAACCAAATACATATAAAAGTCGTAACAACATTGGAACATTGTACATGGTATATCTAATGTACATAAATTAACTTTATGGTATCCATACCTAAAATAAAAATATAAAAAATAGTATCTCCCCATATCTAGCCGAATAGGACATCGATACGACGAATTGGATACCTATATCTTAACGTATGCTGGTTTGGCTTCTGATAATCCATGAACAATCTATGTGCACTATCCGCATTCTTGGAGAAAAGGACTGGTACACCGCATGGAGATGTTCATATTCTAGTAAATTTAATAGCCTCTAAGTCTCCATGTAGCTTGTTTAGATTCTAGAGCTCTATTGTTGTCATCATATATGGAGGAATGGACACTGGTACTGCACCTGGTGCAATTATAATGGTGAACTCAATATACCTATTAGTATGTAGGACATATAAATTTTTTGGTATAATGTCCCTAAAGTGAACCCTGAAAAAAAGGAAATTCCATAAGATGTAAACCCTACTCACTTAAGAATAGAGTAGAAATCTAGGATGTCATTCATCCCAGCCCAATATGCTTGAGTCCAGATCGATAGGATTGGAAGTCCCAATAACCAGAATAGATATAGTTTCTTCCATTGGGTGATGTGAAAGATACATAATAGAGATAGCAATCCACCTAGGATTTATATGGAATAAGCTAGTCCATACCAAGAATTACGTTGAAACTTGTCATCTCTTAGAAGAAGAAACTGTACAGAAAATGGTACAAACCTATTTCAGCTAAAAAATCCATGCACTAGTCTTTAAAATCTTTTGTAACACCTAATGGAATGTCAATGTTAATAAATCTACAAGGGTACTATAACATTAATCATAAGCTTCCTATAGTCTTAGAGGATAAAAAATAGTGTGATTCACTTATATCCAAAAAGGATGGTACTAATGTAGAGCCCAGTAGAATAGTACCTCTCACTGTAGATAGCCCTTGCCCCTTCTTCACTGGTGTAGGAGGCATTGCATAAATAGTTTCTAAACCTCACCCCCATATAATGCCTCACTAACCTAAGGAGGTCCAATATATTGACGATGAAACATTGAGGCCAGACTCCCTCAGCCTCGACCACCTTCTCAGCTTTAATGGCATGTAGATGATCAAATTATTTAATATTTAAGTGTCTATAATCTTTCACCTGAGGGTGGTCCTGGCATAGATCCTTATTCAATTGGAATTGGTGGAAATGATTGGCATAAACACTAGAGATAACCCATTCTACCTCATACCCAACACTTTATCAGGTTCCTCGTACACTGGAACTTTTACGAGACTTGTAATTCCACACTATTGAAACCTGAAATCAGTGTTAGTGTGTTTCATATAGATGGTACTAACACTGCTAGTAATATCAAATCATCTCTTCATACCCTTAGATAAACAACTACTATACTTGGAAGTTGAACTCTCCTACTTCATGTCACCTAATTCCCTATGATTTCACTTATTAATGAGGGCCTCGGTGACTATTTCTAAAAATGTATCCATCCAAAATATGTTCACCTACAAGAAGATGGTTTTAGAAATCCCATACTCAAATTGCCTCATATTTTTATGTTCATATTCTATCAAGGTTTGTGTGAAGTGTGGTAATTCAGTAAATCATGTTATGTATTACATAAATAACATATCACCTTCTGAAGGTTCATGAATTCCCTAATGTGATCTGTTCATGGAGTTTGTGGGAATATGTTTTCTAAGAAGGACAACAAGAAATCCACCCAGAACATTCTCCTGTGTCAACTACCCTATGTAAGAAAGTGGAACCTACTATTTGTGGAATCACATAAAATATATATTGTCACCATGATACTCCGCTATGGAAGAATATCAATATACTTATAAATAGATACCATTCCCCCGAACAGGACTCATCAACCTGAGGACTTTTATCCCCTAATAAAGTTGAAGGATGCTGCTACTAAAAATCGAGGGTCACCCTTACCATAAAAGGGCCAGATCGAGGTGCACCAGAACTATTCTCATAAACCACATAAAATATATCACAGAACTGGGAATTATTAACCCATAGAGGATCCATAGGATATGCCTCAGGTTGTAATACAATATGTCTAACAGGTGGTTCGAGTCCCACCACATCTGGATTGTTCTCATTAACAATATCCTAGCATGTAGCATGAGGTCATAGTGGTGGAATAAGTCTAAAAATTCAATGTTCATGCCTCAAACATTATTTACAAAGGATAAAGAACATTGTAATGAAGGAAAAGTAAAAACCTTACCTATAAGAATGTAAAAACCCTTGTCAAGCTCTTGAATCCAGGTATTGGTAAAGATAATTGGTCACAAAATGAGTATAAGAGACACCACCTACAACCCACTATTATGATCCGGTTAGGATACAGTCTCATGTCTCAACATATAAAGTAACCATTTTATTTTTTAAGTATGAAATATTTTATTTTAGTGTTATGTGTAATTTAATTGGTTATTGGCATCATTATCTAGTTAACAACATCACCAATTCCAATTCATAAGGGCCCATAATCCTTTCAAGTCTATATCGATGAATCAACTAACAATTTCCTAACCATTACACCATAAAAGGGGTGTATCCGGACATGGTTTTCATTTGTTCAAATGATATTCCATTAGAACATTCTAAAAAACCACCAATGTGGAACTATTTTTCCCATTGAATCAATGATACCATTAAACAGAATAAAATCACACTACAAGGAATAAAAAAGGGACATACATCAATCCTATGAAAAACATGAAATGCATGTTGGAATGTAAATATTTCATGTAAAATGAATGGAATTTTATGTTTTATTGTGCATAGTATGATGAGTTATTCAATTTTTCCATTTATAATTGAAATTTTTCTCAAAAAATCTTTCAAATATTATAAAAAATATAAATATCATAAAATAAGTATGTCACCCAATAGTGAAATCCAATAAAATTATAAAAATCACAAGCAATAGTTGTAATTACCCATCCATGAAATTTGGATTTCCCCTATACGTCACGTAGATACTTCCAGGAATATGATTGTTAAAAAATTACAATTTCCTAGTATCCTTATAAACCCAAATAGTATGAAAAAAGGAAAAATATCACTGATACTACTTTGTAGCAACCCACTTTGAATGCTTGTCACTGCTGCTCTGAAAAGGTTGGCCACAATACCTCATGCGTGCCTCCGAAAACACAAGATGATTATGAATAGTATTGAGGACCTAGGGTGTGTTTGTGGGGATACTATTCCCTCATATATTTGAGTACGTGTAAATAATATATTTATAATAAGAAACATCAAAAAAATATAACCAACATTTATTAGAAAAAAAAGTGATCATGCAACTGCAAGAATCAGTAAGCAGGAAGTGAATAATTATAAAATGAAACATGATGATGATGATGGCATATTAGCTATTAAAATTTAAATGTAGGGGTGTTGGTATACAAGCATACAAAACATGTACAAAAATATACAAAAGACAAAACAATTATTTGACTAACACCTCGAGCATTGTCTTGGTCCTCTAGATATAATGATCCATCCTAGGAGAGCATGTGATTTCAATAATTGAAGTCGGCTGCTTCCACTTTTCTATATATATGATCATAATGTCTACTTGAGTACAAAAGGCACCCAATCTGGGTGTGAGATACAATCTCAGTAGGCCGGAACCAACAGTGTCTAGGCCTTTCTAGAACATGTAATATAAATTAGCAGTGTCCCATAATAATATATATGCCATAAAAAATAAATAAATAACATGCCATAATGGATTATAATTGGAGACCCATCTAGTCTAACTGCTTTACCATAAGTTGTTGTATCTAAAATAAGAGAACTTGAAATGGTGAAGTGATCTATAGTTTATAAGGGGCTAGACTATCCTTAAGATTGTTCTAGGTCTTGGAGGACATTTCCCTATGTTTTATAAACCAGGGATCATTTTTTATTTAAAAACCATTCATCTTTATTTTTATTTGATTCAAAAAAAAACATTATTAAGTATGGGGAGACACCCTTATCTCATCGATGAAAATACCAATAGACTTTCTAATTATTTCTTGAGGGTCTTAATATATGAAAAATGTTATGGAGTTCTTTCATGGTCCCCCATCTAAGAAGTACCATATGTCATTTTGGGATGGTCTGAAAATATTCAATGTCTAACTCACCATTATTTACATACCTAGTATCGCATGTAGGGGTGCGAGTATCCCCAAGGCATTGTACATCCATTCGTGACATTGATCTCATTCAAGCGGTCTCCCCAAGGGAACTGGTATAAATCGTTTAGAGGAAAAAATAGATAACACGTAGTGAGGAAGTATTAGTCATAGTTTACATTTCCTACAATGTGTTCACAAGGAATTAGTAATTCTAACAGATAGGAAAAATATTTTTTCATTGGGGTAATTATATTAGAAATAATTTTTTTCATCTTCATCGCAAGGGTAAACTAGATAAACATGAAATGAATTTATATAAAAATTTCAATATAATGAACATTACATTTTAATTACAATATTTATAACATCAAGTCTTATAGTGATGGAATTTCAATTTTAATGGCTCATTCAAGTCATTTGGAATATAATTAGGCATATGGAAAAGTAATTTCATTCAATCATTTCAAATGAGGCATGGGTTGGGGTTTGACACATGGATCACCACCTAATTCAAGTCAACATAACAACTCAATGAACCTTATTAAGAGGCAATACCCTTACTGGGAAATTTATGCAACAAAGTAAAAATGATATTGAGTCATAAGGGGTAGGAAACCCCCATTTGTATTTTCCAAGTCATTGTAAACTATCTTAGAAGAGATTAAAATCTTTTTAGGATCATAATTAATGTGAAAAACTATTTTTATTAATTAAATTATCATTTTAGAGGAATCCAGAGAATGTCTTGGTGAGTGTCACATTATCAAAATTTATAATATGTAATTAAATTAAGGTAAAGATCATAGAACACCTACTTTGGCCTCATAGATCTTCCTTAATCATGTTCCAACAATTTAATCAAGAAAAGTTGGATGAATTTAGAGAAATAATCCAATTCCCTGAAAATGGTCAAAATTATCTTCCACCCAAATAGTGCAACAAATTAGAATAAGAACATGAAATATATTGGAGAGGATGAAATATAAAACCTCTATCTTTCCATTGGATAAAATATTGAATTAATTATATATTGGATGGAGGAGGTTCTTGAATTTGTAGGTTGAGAGGAGATGAGGATTTCTAAATGGGAATGAACCATTAATCATTGGAGAATAGGAGGAGGAAAGTGGAAATAAGGTTAAATAGTTAAAGTGGGTATTTTGGTAAATTCACCATAATTATTAGGGGGAATGGATAAGCTTCATTTATGGAAAAATTGTGCATCATCTGTCCACCTTTATCTGCTGTTGATAGATAAATATCATGGTTAGGCCCACAATTTGACTTACCGAGCACAAACAGTGCAAAAAATATCTATCCTGAAAGCCTGTAGAATTGCATGCCATTGAGTCCTTGGTCACACAGCTGTAGAAAAATATTACAGTCCCTACTTATCCACTATTTTCAACCACATTGTTTGGAGAAACTATATGTGTTACACTAAACAGTTTCCTCCAACAGAGCATCACAGTCATTCTCTTCCAATTTCGTGGCTCTATGCTCTAAACTAGCAACAGACGCACATGATCCCTCCATGAAATTGTTAAGAATAATAAATATTGATATTTAATGGAATTAGGAAAAAAATTAAGAGTCCATATGTTTTATAAAAATTCAGGATGTTACAATGTACATGTTTATGTGTTCCATATAATGAAATAAAATTGGAGCAATAAACATTAGGATTACCCATGGAAAGTGATGGGTTTCATAATCATGTTATATGGAATAACCAAATATAGTTTTATAATGGTATCCATTTAATATTAAATTATATCGTTATTATTAATCACTGATGAAAAATTACGAACATATCATTAATAATGGTGTCTAACTAGCATTAAAAGAAGAAATATTGTTGTTAATTAACATTAGAAATGTTCCCACTATGCATAATGTAAGGGAAAATAGTAATGAGTTTTTAAATATGATAAGTGAATAATCATTTACATAAAAAAAAATGAACCAAATTGGGTTTTCAAAATAATTTGAGTGATTTTAGAAAATAGAAGTTTCTTTAAAAAAATTATGTAGTGTAATTGAAATGGAGTAAGAAAAATATATGTTCCCTTAAATCTGGTTTTCTTATCTGGAAGATTTGAGAATGGATCTTTTTGAAAAACGTATTTTCACATGAAATAAATATGAAATATATATATAAGGTAATTGTAGTAGAAGAGTTAAATTTAGGCAAACCTAAAGAGTATAACAAGAATGAAATATGATTGTACATAGAGATTCATACCTTATGAATGAAATTGTTTACCACATAGATTTAATGTTCATGATAATGAAATTAGATTCCTTAATTTCCTAATTCATATCATATTTTACATATATTTTATTTGATATAATTTTATTTGTTTTAATTAGGGTTATTTTGGTAAGTTGTAGTTTTCAATTTTGTTTTTTCTGGACTTTTTGTTCATCGGTTCATGGTCGGTTCACTTTTATATAATTAAAGAAGTTCATTTAAAATAGAAATACTTGTCCAGAAGTGAAATTACATTTTATTAATGATTTCCAAGATGTTTAAATTTTCCCATATATCTTTTTTCAAACATTTTGTTGCTTTATTTAATAAAATGTTAATGATAAATGTTTAGTTTATTTTGGGGTTTTTTGACCATCTCAATTTAGATTCATTTTATTTAATTTCATAGACATTTAAAATTTACATAATTAAAAGCCACATAATAGATAATTTTATATAATTATAAGTTTATTTAATCCTACCATAAAGGAATTAGGTAAATTGAAATTTCATCATCCATGAAGTCGGTTAACCGACATAACATGGACAATGATTTTGTTTATCTTTGAATAACACGAATTGAGAAAATTTTTGGATGGCATTTTTTTCATTATAATCATAAAATTAAATTCTATACATGATAGTGGAGTTATTATTATATATTTTATGAAGGATTAATGGTTATGTTAGAAGAATAAAATAAATTTAATGAGTTATATTGAGAATGTAACCTCTTGGAAATCATCTGCCTGATGGACCCCTAATAGAACATGGAATTGTTATTTTTCAGGCACCTAGAGTTCATGAACATGGGGGAGAGTGGTGAGGAGATTCTTTTATAGAGAATTGGAAATCATCCATTCCAATAATGTGTGAGGATAAGGGGTGGTATTTATAAATGGAAGAGAGGGGTGTTTTGTATTATTATATTCATTTGTTTATTATTTTGGCTCAATACTATCAACGGTGTTCATTATTATGCCTATATAAATAAAATTGTGCTTTATATTTTTAAATAAGTTGTTCTTACATAATACATGACTCACAAATTCATCTATTTGTCATATAATGTTAAATACCATAAATTTCCCTATTTCATTATTCACCAAAATTTTTACAATTTTATAAGAATAAAAAAACTGACTATAACAATTTTTAACATGTAGGGTTAAAATATGTTATACTTGTTGTGAATTTTTTTTATAAATTTGAAAATTATATTATTTTAAGAAAATCCACATTTATAAAATAAATAGCGATTATAATATTATAATCGATTTTTGACCCTTTAAAAATTACTTATGGAATCATAAAATTATAATGTAATTATATGAAACATAATATGCTTTTTTCAGTCCATTTTTGAAAATATAATAAATTCTAAATCATTATATGAAACATAAAATTGAAAATAAAATATATATGTTTTACAAAAATACAAGCACTTAATTTATCATTTTGAAAACACTTATTTACTTTAACCATGACATAAATATATCATATTTTATTTTTATAAGATAATGAAATATTAATTTAATTATATATAGGGGAGGTTACTATTCGAAAAATCATGTTACTATTCCTAACAGTAAGATTTCTATTCTAACTGTCCAGTTATAGTTCTAATGGTCAGGTTATTATTCTAATGGTTAAATTTTTAACCGTTATATAGGTTCATTTATTTCTGTAAATACCTATAATTTCATTCAATATTCATTACCTTATATTTTTCCTCAATTTTATATATAATTTTATCATTAAAATGAATATTTTATTTCGAACATTATGTAAAATCTTTATATCATTTTTTTGTGATTACGGACATTCTAGTAAGTCGATCAGATCCAAATTTCCATATATTACTTATATTTTCTTCTATTTTTTACCCCATTGTAATATTTTGAATTATTATTGGTTTAATTTATAAATAATATATCATTCTTCATTTATAAAAATAATTTTAGTTTTTTTTCTATAAAACATGTATGTGGTTTATAGTACCTGACTTAATCTTAAAAATAGAAATTTTATTGATAAGATTATGGTTCATTATGAGAACATTAAAAGAATATTATATATGAGATATCTACTATCTTGATTTATTTATATGATATCGTTCTCACTATATAATACAATGAGGGTGTCAATTTAAATTTATATTTTTGTAGTGGGGCTTTAGAATAAAAATATTTCCATCTTAATATGTATAAGACAAAATACATGGAGTTCAATTTTAGAAAATTTGTATTTAGTAAAGTTATGAAAGATAATTTTCAAGTATAAATTATTTATAAAGTTGTTTTTTAAAACCTATGTTCATTTTTTGAAATGTGATGGATATACAAATACAAATTCTTATCATAGTATTCAAAGTGGATGGATAAAATGGAGAAAGTCTTCAAGGGTTCTTTGTGATTGATACGATATATTGAAATTCAATGTTAAATATTATAATACTATTAATATACTAATTAATTTATAAGTCAGAGAGGTTTTATCTTTTAGGAGACGTCTCGAAGATAATATAGGTGTATATGAAATTAAAATTTAATGATGGAGTTGTGAACATTCTAATATGTATGTAATCAAAAATGAATGTGATTGACAGTAAATTGGAGTGGATCTAACTGATGAAAAGATGGATAATACTATAATAATATTGTTTGGACATGTTATAATTAGACATAGTGATAAACCTATTAATATAGTGCACATAATGACATATTCACCTATTTAAGGAGGTCAAGGTAGACCTAAAAGGACCCTTAACAAAATCTTTCAAGGAGATATTATTCTAAATAGATTAAATGACGATACAGTCTTTAATAAATCTAATTTTATTTGATTGATCCATGTATCAAACCCTAATTAATTATTTAAGGATTGTGTTTGTTTTTTGTTTTTGTAGACTCTTTTAAAAAATACCGCTCAATTTGTTTCTTTTACACTACCAAAGTGAGTTGTGATGACTTCGTAAACATATTGATTTTATTTCTGATTTTGTAAAATAATTTTATCATTTAATATAAAATTAATATTAAATAAAATTTATTATTATGATTTTAGGATATTGAAATGTCCATTAAAATAAAAGAATTAAAAGTAATCAGTTATTGATGTTTTTAATCATTATAAATAAGTATAATAAGGATGTTTCATGTAAAATCATCTCCTTCATGAACTACTGAATTTATTTAATAAAAAATTAATATTTATAATATAAAATGGATTATATAAATTGTATATATATATTTTTAAATTACTATTGATCATAAAAAAATACAGAAGCTATTTTAGGCCAGAATGACCCAAAAATAATTGCCACAAATAATATTGATTAAGTAAATAAATTAAACATGATAATAAATGAAATAAAAGGAAAAATAATTAGAGAATTTATTAAAAACATCTTATGAATTAAGTTAAAAATTAATTTCAATATATTAATTGAGTGGGTATATAATGTACAAAGTGATTTAAGACTTGTTGTAAGTGATTTTTCTTTTAAATCATACATTTACAGTTTTTTTATTATTTCTTTCATAATTTCTTATAATGATTTCCAAGAAATTTATTTCACAAATATTTATTTTAAATTATCATTTTTATACATTTATATTTAATTTTACGCTTAATATGTATATGTTTATCTTTTTTTATAAGAAATATTATTTTAATGGCTTAATTGAAAATCTTTTTCTTATGGTGGAAGTATAGGATTTTATTCATGGAATGGTAAAGTAAAGATTAAATGTGTTTAATTCATATATTTGTTCTTATATATTATATATGATAATTATTAGGACCATTATATCCCTCCAATTCACTAGGTACTGATTTTTTCTCTAGAGTAGACAAGTTAGAAAATGTTTAATAGGTTATTCTATTATACGGGGGACTCTGAGGGTACATTTGTGAGTGATTTTGAATATAATGTCCAATATAACATTTATGATTTCACATTTTCAATTATTCATTATTATTATGTTTTATAATGAAATTATTAGTAAATGATATTTGGTTTATCCATGATTAAGTGATTATTAATTCTTAAAGTTAATTATGATAGAAGGTGAATATTTATCATGGATTTAATTGTTTTTCAATGGACTAAAATTTTTTATTTCTTTTCAAAGCTGTTATAAAAAATTATGGTATACTTAAAAAAATTAAATTCTTTTATAGGGAATCAGGATGATTGGAAGCGTCAATATAGTTAACTTTTCAGTTATGGGGATTTTTTTAATGGAAGAAAATGTGTCATTTTATGAAAATAGTTCACCAAAAAAGTGAAATTTTATTGAATGTGATAATTTATATAACAATTTTTTTTTAAATATATAATACTCTAAAACCATATTGTAATGTAATTTTATAAAATTTTATATTTTTTTATAAATATTAGGGGAGTTATATTTAGACCATTATAGGGAAGGTTAATGAAATCATTGGAAACTACATCAATATATTTCCAAAAAAAATTTAATGGTTCAATATAGTGTTTATAACATAAAATTTTGATTATATATCCCTTATAATTTGGTATCAATATACATAAATTATATGTAATCTCCATTGAGATATCATTTTCAACCTTCTGATAATAGAATATAATGGGTTCTTTGGGATTTAAAATGTGTTTTATCTCTCCCAAATATTTACATGAGTTCCATGTATATAGAAATAATCCATTACTAAAATAACATAATATTTAAAATAATATAGAACACTCATATTTTCAAGGATAATGTTCCCACAACAAGTGATGAGGAAAAGTGGTAGACTTGGAATACAATCATTTCAACACAAGGTGTTCCCATTTCTAATTCAATATCTCATCACTGAGTGGTGATATATTCCATTTATAAACCATTTCAAATATTAATGATGGGTATAAAAGTAATAAATTCATATATTTTTATTTTATTTAGATATAATAATCATACATATATCTCTTTTATTTTAGTTTTAATCATTTACTACAAAAAAATTATAATTTATATAAAATAATCTCATTGTAAAATTTAATTAAAAATCATATTAATATGATATAAGACCAACATATTTTATATTATGACACCACAATTTCCACTTATAACCGTTTGGGTTTATCATATATCAATTTTTTTAAAACCTATAATACTCATTATAGATTAAACCAAGGTTTAATGACTTTTATCTAATTATTCATTATAAGATTGTACCAAATATTAAAGAAATCCCACCCCAATACTGACTAAGGTGATCCATATATAATATCCATACATATTTTTTCATTAAACCTGGCTATTCATTACATCTTCTAAGGAATAATATAACCAAAAACTATAGTCCCAGTGGCATTTGAGATGATAAATGATATCCTTTTATACATATTATATATAATACACTTCTTCCAAACCTCAGGAATGGAAAAATAATTAATGGGTGATCTTGGATGCTCAGTAAGGTTTTATATAAATATATAGTAGTAAATACAACATTGGTAATCATAGATATGATCCAAATGTATTAACCATAAAAAGAATTTATATGAATACTAACATAATCATATTGTTATACTAAAAGTTATAAGAATATATCCTGGATAATAAAGAATTATAATTGTAATCAGGCGTGGAATCATTAAAAATATTCATGATTTAAGGGGAAATTACATAAAAATGTGGATCAATAATATGTATATAAAATCATAATATATTTTTAAGGTAACCAATAAGATATTCAAGTCATAGTATACTACAATAACCACAAATTTCCTATAACATAATGGACTAGATATACTAATCTAGCACCATTACATAACATTTCATGAGATATTAACATTGACAAATTTTTTTATGACTATATAATTTTATTCCCACCAATTTCATAATTTATAATATACCATATTTGTTCCAATTGAACATGATAACATTCATAAATAAACCTTAACATTAGTAACCCATGAGAAATAAAATAGTTTCATGAAAATATATTAATGGAATAAAGAAATAATCTTGCTAATCAAAGTGGATGAATTAATGAAAATATACCCTTATTTAATCAATAGATACATTAAAGGGTATGTATATAGAGGATAAATTCCATGGATGAATATTAGATTTTTTTTTGAAAATAAGAAAAAATATTTATTATATTTTTATAGCACTGATTTAAAAATAAATTAATTTAAAATTCAATGGTTTAAAAAAATAATGTTAAGGTAAATAAACATTACATTGAAGAACCGTCAAAACTAGTAATGTATTATTTTTGGTGAAAATAAAAGAAAACATTTAGAGAAATTCATCATGTGAAAAACATTACAGAAGAGTGATAAACTATTTATTTCATACATCTATAAAAGAATGTAAATGTGCTTATAAAATTACCTTAATAAATCTTTTAATTTTATTTAAGGATATATAATAAATATATGATACATATTAGAGATCAGGGTCATGGAAGAAAAATATACTAAATCGACAGATTATATAATCTAAATTAAGATTACAAGAATCATTGGGGATAATTCTAAGAAGATGTGTAAAACTAAAATATGATACAAGATATGTAAATGTATTGTATATTATATATGTAGAATATAAAATTTTTAAAAATGGTAATCTATTCATGTAAAATCATTATTTCCAAGTGAAATAGGAAAAGAAACCCTTATAACTTTGGTAATGTTTGAATCAAAATTAATTTAAATTGAAAACCATAGATAGATTATTAAATCCCTTTAATTACAATAATTTAATCATTAAATAAATACTTAGGTTATTATATACACTAACTAAAACAAAATAGTTGTGAATAGGGAAAAAATATCAATGGAAGGAAATTTATTTAAGAAACCATTTTCTTAAATCATAACACTAATCAAATAGATCCAATGAATGGGTATAAACCTAAAACATAATAAAAATAATAATATTAATAAATTATTTCATAAAATTAATTATAAATATTATCATTTATAATTTTATTTATAACCATTTAAGACACATATATTAATCTGTTATTTTCTATTTTCAAAATCATATGTAATCGATTTTAATGATTTCATCCAATTTTTTGAATTAAATTATATATTCTAGTTATCAGATAATTATTTTTCAATCATAGATTATTCAATGTAGTGTAATAATTTTTATGAATTTTTAATGAAGTACTATATTCATTTTTTGGAAGTTATGTTTATTTTTTGTGAGAATGATATTCATGAAGAGCATGTTTCAAGAAATTTTTCAATAATGAGATACCTTATATGGACTATTCATTTTTATTTCATCCATAAAGAACCAAATTCAATATATAAATTAATTTTTAATTTAAAATATTATTATTATTTATGTCACAATACTCATTCATGTGGAAAATGGTAAAGATAGTGTAAAATAATCTATGGTAGTGGTTGAACTGGCCCAAATAAGAACATATAATAAAAAATGATGGAGTAAGATTATACAATTATATTATAGAAATATAATCTTTATAGAAGAATAATGATATTAATAGAATATAATTATTTTCTTAAATATATTTATAATAATATTATATGTGGAGGAAATTGCAAAATATGATTAATAATTAGATACATTGATGAATTTTTTATTATAAAGGGGTTTCTAAAGAATTAAGGATTAAAGCCTCATTATTGAGACCAAAATCCACCAAAAAATTGTTAATACATTAACATAGTAAATATGGGTTGGTATTAAATATAGAACCAATTAAAATGTTTGGTTCTAAGGTGGTCACGTATGGTTCCTTTTACATTGGATTTTGAGTGGAATTTTCAAAAAAAATCCATTCACTAATGTGTATATAATTTCATTTTAAAAGTAATGTCAATGAAGAGTGGAAATATAATAAATATGGTGTATTAATCCCATAATATACCCAATTTATATTTAGGTTAGATATATATTAAACATTTAATCACTAATTTATCCCCTATAACCTCAACTTCCCCATATTGCGTTTATTCAATTTTTATCAAGGTAACTTACTCTTTTACCCAGAAATAAAAGTGAATATCTTATCTAATTTCAATGACCTGATTCTATAAAGGAAATTAATAATAAAAAATTAAATTTTATAAATTAATTAAAATTAATTTTTAATCAAATATGTATAACTCACAATTTGTTTTAAAAAAACAACATTTTAAGAAAACAATGGTTCTATAATCATATTTATTAACATGTAATATTAATTAGATAAACGTTACTGTATTTTTTTATTTACATAATCATTAAATTTTATTAAATTATAGGCATATATAATGAAATATATAACTTTAAATAATGAATTATAATATATATTAACTTTAATATTATTAAATAATGTTTTTTTCTAACCAGAAATAAATAAATTAGTTTTCTTTATAAGTGAGTAATTATTTATTAAATATCATTTACATATTTTACAAGTATTTCCTTTTAATTTTCTATCAATTGTATTACTATTAATTTTAAATTTATATAATTTTTATAAAAAATACTCCATATAAAAATATAATATCATAAAAATAAAATATCTTTTAAAAAATCATTTAATAATATTATATTTTATTCCAAAATTATTTATTTTATACTATTTATATGTAAAAAAATTATTTGTAACTAGTTATAAACTTATTACTAAAAAATAATTTTTATACTTATTAGATACACCTATACCGTGTGAACACATATTCAATTACCATATATACTATGATCATTTATCTACTATGCATATATACACTTACAGTTCATGATGCATTCTAGTATAAAAAATCCTATACTCCAAAATTCATTCATATACTATTCATATATATCCCTCAAAATGCATATAATATTTCGAATTTTTTCATTTTTATCCATTGTTTTATTTCGTTGGATTTTCTTTATGGAAAATTTGGAGGATAAAAAATGAAATGTTTTTGGTTTTTTAATTTACTTGTGTTTTATATATCTTATTATTTCCATAATGATGTGTCATATTTATTTATCATATTTTATTAATTGTTATCTTATACTGAAATATAGTAACTTAATAAATTGTTGTGTGTTTGATTTTAATTTGTTATTGTGTGTGAAGCAAGAAATGTTTCATGTTAGAAGAATTAAAATGATGGTGTGTTACAACATTTGAAGACTGTTTTCTACACATGATAAGGAAGTGGAGGAATAAAATAATCTAGTTGATAAAACCAATAAGGTAGTAAGGGATATATATAGAAAAGTATAAAAAAATTATAGGTTTAGAGGTATATATACGTAATATCTTTTGAAATTATCATGTTTTTAATGACACAACATGATCATTGATTCAACATTAGAGCTAAATCTGACATTCCATATTTCAGTATTCTATTGAATAATGTTACCTTCAATTTTTTTTTTAAAATTAATGGATTTTCTCAAAGTTGGGGTTATTCTAGGATACCGTTTTATTTATTTTAATGATTTTTTACGTGTAATATATTTACATCCTCATAAATATTTAATACTAAATTTTTGAAATTCTTAATAATTATAGACGAGTAATGATTAGTTAATTAAATCCATGAAAAAATTAAATGGAAATGGATTTTGTTTATAAATAAATATCTAATATAATTAAATCAATTATGAATGGTTTTATGAATAAGTTTTATACAATTGAATGTGCTCCCAGATAGGTAAAAGTGGTATGGATATAAAAAAATTATTCCATCACTATATTCTAGGTGAAACTATTGGATAGGGGATAGATGGGATTGTATTTTTACCCAAGACTTGTGATCTTGGATAGGTATTGATTGGATTAATATGTAGAATGGGTGACAACACTGTATGTCAATATTGGTTTATTAGAATGCAGAGAGTGGACAATTTTGTGTAAACAATTCATAAAATAGGTTTGATTGTGAATTAATGCACAAGAAAATCTTTAGTTCCCTATATTGAAATTATTAAGATATTCATAGAAAAAATCTAAACTAATATATCTATCGAAATAAAAGGAATCTATATATTTTTGTAACTTCTTCAGTTTTAATGAATAAACCCTTTAAAAGATAAAGACAATATTTGTACCTCAAATTGTAGAGTTAGTGTGGTGTTTCTGGTGTTGTAAATCCCTAATGCTTGTATATTAAAACATAAATAGACCTGATCATAGAAATAATGGATTATCTCATGAAAAAATTATTATATATTGAAATACACAGAGTCATTGAATTCAAAATTTTAGATTTACCATAACTATAAATATGAATGGTTTTCACTGGGTGTTATGTTATAGTGGAGTTGTTGTTGGATTAAATAAATTAATTCATAAACAAAATAAGTTATTGTCTATGAAATTTCAGCAATCCTAGAACATTTTTATATAATACCCATTATACCAAATCTACTGGGTTATCCACATAATTCTAGATATTGATAAGGGAGATACAAGGTAGATAAAGGTAGAGACTTTATTGGAATCAAGGGTTGATCAACAATGTGTCAGGATTGTATCATGTGTTTGACGATGGTAATGGTAGATTCATCATTCATCTACATTAGATCTCATATAGTGGTATGAATTTACTTTTATGTATTTATTCCATAATTTTTAGATTTCTTTGGATTGTATTTTATTTTCAAATGAAATAAATCTAGAATCAACAATTATCAATCTATGTGGATATAATTTTTTTGAACCAGTGATTAGAGAATCATTGATTTTGAAACATGTGATATTTTTCTATTTCATTGGATTAGATAACAATATACAATGTACAAATTCATATTTAAATATTTGATTCTAATCATTGTGGTTTTCTAATTTCTCTCACATTCATTCCATTAATTTTGTAGATTTGGTTTTTTTGATAATTCGTCCATGAATCTGGTTTGAATCACAATTGAGCCCCTAAATCATGTTGCACTGTATAACCTATTGGGAAGAGGAAAATTATATGATTTATAATCTCTAATGATGATTTTTGGATGGTTCATTGGATCAAATATGCGGTTTTTCATCCCTTATGTGTAAATAACATGGAAGATAGTGATGTTATTATTTTCTTATGATAGATGGATGGATTTCATTTTCCTGAAAGGAATTGATCATTGATCAACACTAATGAGTTACTTTTTGGGGTATTCATAGTGATAGTGATGCAACAAGTGATGTTTTGAGAGGTATCAAATCTTCATAATCATTTTTAACTACATGAAATGTTGTTTGGAAGAACTCGTGTCATGTGTCTTTTGATAAAAGAAAGATTTTGAGTTAAGGTAAATATCACATAGTAATGTGGTCGGGCCAATACTATTTTTATTTCTATATTCCTTTATTTTTGTATACGATATATACATTGTTAGGGACCTATGTATCCCCACATGTTGTATGTTTAAGGCCACACCACATGTACCCTTGTAGATACATGACTTAGGCATATGGGGTACATGTCAAGTATGTCTATAAACATGGAACCTTGTGTGACCCTTATACACAACATGTATTTTGGGATGTGACACACCATGTGGGGATATAAATCAAATATTGGTAACTAAATTGTGATTAAACATCATATACCCATAAGAAACATCATGTGCTTCCCCTAGACAAGAATATTTCGGTCATACATGTATTTCCTCCCCCCATTATTACCATGTGAGTTGGTATTCCACCTATCAGAACTGGGATCCTTATTTTTAAGAAGGTTTCTGGTCAGGCCCCCTAAATAGTTCACGAAAAACATGGACCCTTTTGTTTAGTTGGAATTTCAAACATGAAATCATGGTTTCAAGATTCTATTAATGAAAAATAAAATAGAGTCTATATTTTTGCAATAGTATGGGGAGGATATATCTATATATGGATTATGTATTTAAATAATATATAAATAACATGTAGGATAACGATAAATAATTGGAGTCTTTATTTCACCCAGGGTCATGGGTTTTGGATCCTCCATTATCATCTAATGGAATGATCACATAGGTTTCGTGAGACTTCTAAGTTTTAGGTTTAGAGTGTAGAGTGTTTAAGGATGTATGATAGTTATATTGTCCATAGATACATAAATACCTCCTATGAGAAAATCATGATTTTTCATTTCTTTTTCTATCTTGAATATTATTTCTACCAAACTCTTTCATTAATTCTTTAATTCATGTCGATTTTGGAGTGTTTTATAAGGTATGTATATACTAACTCCAACATGGTATCAACCCTCCCATGTTATGTATAATACAGACACCATGAAATTTTATGTAGATACAATGGGAACAATACATGTGGTTCTTAGTGGCACTCGGTGGGTGTGGTTGTAAGATTATTTTTAGATTATCAGTTTCGTGCTGACACTATTTTCCCACTAGATGTAACGTCTGTCCAACATAATAGTCATTAGTGATATATTTTCCCACATTTATACACTATTTTCTATCATACAATGGTTTGGGATATTATATTTTTTGGTTGAATTTATTATTACACCTATTTACATTCTTCAATACTCCACTATTTATGGAGATGTGGGCGTGTGCATGTATTTGGTTAAGGCCTCCCATATATATGATATGTATACTTTCTGTTAATACCTATCCATAGGAAAATTTAATTTGGGATTGGGGTAGCACACTCATCCTACTATTGGCATGGTGGGACTTGGTCGGTCAGTTCATGTTAGAGTGGTAACAAAGCCTATGATGATCTTGAGTTGAGTTTGATGATATATTAGTTTTGAATTTATTTTTGGGATTTATGGAAATTATGTTATATGTTTCTTGAGTTAGGATATCTATATGGAGAATCTTGAGACGAAATGAATACATACATATCCATTCACCATGACTCGAATACCCAACTTGTTGAATCAGTACAGTGAGGCAATAGTTCCACTGGAAATAATGGTTCACACATTATATGGGAATGGTTTATGGTTTTGATTTCCTTTATGAGTTATCTCCCCATAAATACACTATTAAATATGGTACATATTTAATATTTTTATATTTCTCTATGATGAAATACATTTAGGTTTCCACTATAGGATCGTGATGTGGATCTCTCATTAATAAGGCCTTAGTTAAGGGGTACGTTTATGATATGTTCCTTTTTAGAAAAAAGAATTTGATACTTCCAACAATCATCAAGTGATAAGGACATACCATAGTATCATAACCAATAATTTTACCACATTCTAGGTAGCATATAATTTTAAAAATATATGATGATGATGCATAATAGCTATGTATGCTCTGTGTGTGTCATAGAAAGATAGTTTCTAGGTTCCATGGTGACCTAAGACCAAAAGTGGTAGATGAATAATCAAATACTATGGTCTATTTATTCTATGTTATAAATAATCCTTTAGATTGGATGGTGGTGCTCATAAAGTTCCTTTTCCATGGATCAGAAAGAAGACAGTCGAGCAAGAAGATAAATACTCATGGGGTGGTCAATATTCCTTAAATTATGTTTAATAAACTCTTTAGAGTGGATTTTCTCCCAATAACACTATGTGTAATAAAAATCTATGATCTTCATAATCATAAATAGGGATACATTTCAATATCAATGTGTGAATTTTAGTTTAGTGACCTTAAGAAATATTTTTAAGATATAGTTTGTGCTTCATTATTTAAGGAATGAATGGATAAGCATAGTCTATACAGATTAGGTCAATTCAGAGTTGTGAACTTTTACATCGCCACCAATATTGTGGTTCTATATCTGGACATGCATAGAGAGATACATTTTAAAGATAATTCATATCCAACTTGTGCTAACAAAAATCACTAGGAAGCAGAGTCTTTAGTATTCATGAGATGACATCAATCTTTGGAGTTGCAACATTTAAATAATTTGAACATTCTATCTTATACTATATTTTGGAAACATAGGGATCATATATAGGTATATTCATTTTAGGGACACAAAATTCGTGTCTTATGATGGGAATGTTCATATATCAAAATACATCCTAACCCATCATGAAATAATGATATGAAGATAGTTTTTGGGTCACGAATGATTAGGTAGTGACATGAGTATGTGGATCTATTGGGTGGAGGTCATGGTAGAATAGGTTGGAGGGATATATTAGGTGTCTAATTTTATGATCTGATATAGACACCAAAATCTCCCAGTGGACCCTTCTAGGCTCAGTGATCTTGTGAGAAGGTGTAGATCCCCGAACATGGATGTCCAGAGTTAGTTAATTATTTTATTACATTGGCATGATAATAAAGAACCAAATACCAAATGTCTAATTAGTTTAGAAATCATGGAAATCCATATTACATACACGATTCCCAAAATACAATGGGAAATCGAAAACAAAAATATGATACATAACAAAAGAATGAAACTACATCCTTGAAAGCGTAATCAAATATTTTTTCGTATAACCTTGGGAAATAAAACATAATAAGGCTGATCCCAAATTCTCAATAAGGTTAAGTAATGTAAAATAAATAATGAATCAATGAGAATAAATTAACATGAAAATTTAAATAGCAGGTAACACATTCTATTCAAAAATATAAATAAGAAAAAATCAACAATGCAATGTAAGAAACTGAAACACATAACATTTAATCAATGAACTAAAATGAAATGTATCCATAGATATGTTAATTTAAAATACTGTGTATGAATAATAACTAAAACTAATATATGGTCAATTCTTTCTTAATGGATGTCATTTATGAGGCACATAAAAAACTATATCGTCAATACAATTCAAAATATGGTTAAAATATAGATTGAAACCCATTTTATTTATACAACTTATATGTCTCATGAGAAACTATCGATGCATTAAGGATCTATATAATTTATAGCCTCAACCATTCATTATCAGCCCAAATCATTCATCATATCTAATAATCAAAATTAACAATATTCCTTGTCAAATATTTTTATTAAATAAAAAATATGTAAATACCAATATTTATGAAAATGATCTAATAACATTCAAATTAGACACTGTAAGTAAAATAATATAAGGTTTGGAAAATATAAATATCCATTGTATGATAATATTGATATTTAATTAAATTTTCTATGAATAATGATTAAAATAAAGTGATTATTACAATGGAAATCACAAAAGGATGTGATGTCACATAGATTATAATTAATAACATTCATGAAGAGAATAATCTTTAAATATTCTAAAGTGTCCCATGTATACTTGAAACATTGAAATAATAATCTCCATGATGAAAAATATTGGAATAAAATATATAATATCACCAGAGTAAGGAGTTTCATGATAAAACTTGTCAAAAGGTAGTATATACACCAAAATAAATGTGAATTGGCACATAATAACAAATAAACCTCAATAAAATGTAAATTGAGATGAAATTACAATACACACAAATCAAAAGAACCAAAAATAATTTTAATAAATTGAAATAATTAATAAATAACATTTTAAACATGAAATGAAATTTTATACTAAATGACGATGGGTAAATATATACATTACGTATGAGGTAAAAATAATATTTCTTTTATATAGTAAAAAGATAGAAAGAAGCCTCATTCAGAAAGTGATAATAATATTCTATTAAAAACAATGGTAAAACAAAAAAAGGTTAAATATTTATTCACTGAATAATTTTTAAACTTTTAAAAACCTTTTTTATATCATTATAATAAAACATAGTTTTTATAGGAAAACACATTATCCATCTAAAGAGATAAATATAGTCTGGTTTTCTTAAAAACATTTTCTAGAATACCTTGAGTACTAAAGAGTGGGAAATGCTAATAATACATTATAAAGTTCATTAATAACTAGAGTATATCAAAATGAAATGTTTTATCCAATTATTATTCAACAATTTTCTCAAATAGAAATTCATGTACTAACAATATCATATAAAATGAGATTATGAAATAAACCATTGAATATAATAAAACATCAAAGTAAAAATGAATAAATCATTAGACTCTCTGTATCAAATGTAAATCAACATAAATTAATATTAAATAAAACAATCTATATTAAAAATTTACTAAACACATAATCATATAATATTACTGACAATGAGGATGTAATATAACTTACTGAAATGAAATCGAGTTATGAAATTTTATTAAACAAGGTAACTTTTAACTCCAAACCCATTTCAAAAAAATAAAAAAATTGAATCTCAAGTTACCATAAAGAAATATTTATTCATGATATTACATGTCAACATGGTATCACATACAACATATATAAGAAATTAGGTGCAAAATAATTGTGTATGCATCATGAAATGAAAAAGATAATAGAATCCAATACCTTGTGTTTCTTTCCCGGAGAAAATCCATTTATATACACTATAACAAACATATATTGTTTTTATAATTTATTCAGAATACTTTTCATGTTAATTATTACTTGTAATTTAATTATTATTATGTTTTATAAAAATACATAAACAATTAATTTTACATCAGCTATTTTGACCGAAATCGGTTTATGTGTCAAAAATGACAAATGAAGATCAACAATGGTCCAAGGGGTAATTATATAACATATAAATAACAATAACTAGGAAATAATTATAATATTATTAAATAAATTATAATTATAAAACTAATCATTAAATATGGTTATGAAAAATGAACCAACATTACAATCATCGAGATTGTAGGTCATAAACACACATGAGTGATGTTCTCATTTTTCAATGATCGTTATGGAATGATGTTAACTAATATTATATTATTCAAAAAAATAAAAATATATCATAAATAAAATTTCATTTTTCCATACATACTTATATATTAGATTGTTTTTATGTAAATGGAATCACATGATGTCAAGGATTTGGTAGTCCACATATCCACAAACAACATTATAAATTTTTAATTATACGAATGAGTAATAAAGAAAATTAGATATATATATATATATATATATATTATTTCAATAAAGGTAATTATTTATGGAATATAATATATTTTTTATTTATGTAACATATGTCTAATTAAATCCATCCTTTATTCATTTTATGTATCAAGTGAACGAATCACATCATTTCGAAGGGGCTGTAGTCCGTATTTCCACAAATGATGTTAATGTTTTTATAAAATATAAAAATGTTAAAGATATGTGTTGTAAAATAAATACATAATATTAAAGACATAATAGAAATAATAGATAACATATATTAATATATTTTCCATCATAATTTCCTCCATGATAGTTGGTAAGGAAAAAATGGGCAATCGTGGTCTCGTGAGGCGATAGTTTTCTGTACACATAAACATTATATTGGTAACCTAGTAGATGGATGTGTGCGTAATTTTAGGGAGAAGAATTAGAATAGAAATATCTCAGTATATTAAGGATACTATTTTGGTTATATTATAATGTAATAAGGATAATTTAGGGAGTGGAGAATGGAAATAAAATTAAAGAGCTTTAGGAAAGATGTTACCTCTTAATTAGGTAACTCATTTTGGTTTTCATCAAAAGGATTACTTGGATTGATTTCCTTTAAATGGAAATATTAAAATTGGAATGGAGGGATGATGGGGAGTAAATATGTAAGATTTTGGCTGAACCTAAGTGTCTTCAGATGTGCAGGTAAGTGAGAGTAAAGGAGGAATTTTATAATGGAGGAGTGTCACCCTTGTAATATTTTTAAAAAATAATCCCCATAGACGTTTTTTACCGTAATTGGAAAATAATGGTACAATCTATATAAATGTAAATAATGGGTAAAATATGTCCATAAAATAGATATTTGAATATTTTATATGTCTTTTAGGCCTTATGTTTTAGGGTTAGTCCCTTATTAAGATTAAATTAACCTTAATCATTATTATTAATTTTAATTGCATTATCTAATCATTTTGCTCCAAAAAATATTGATATTATTATCTATTATAAATTATAATGGTTTAAAATTTTTAATCCATTTTTCTATATTCCAATAATTTAAGTGGAATAAATTAATGTATATTTAATCCAGCTGTGGGGACGATAATGAGAGTTTTTAATATAAAACATCAAAAAGTTTGCTCTGTTTTTATTGTCACTTTCAATGTGAAATTAATTAAAATTACCTAAATTGTATTAATTGATAAAAATATTATCTAATTAAAATTCAAATCCAATATAAAAGTCAATTAATCCTTATAAATAAATAATATAAAAAGGCATATTCAAATTAAATATTAGAATTTTTCAGTATTCATTAAAAAATGACTCCTGAGAGAAAAATAACAAAAATTTAACCTAAGATTATTTTTATGTTTCTATTTCAAATATTATAATTATTTTGACATATAATATTCATAAAAGTTCCAAATAATGTATTTTTAATAGGTTTTCCATTAAAAGGTGGTAAAAGTACCTTAGTAAAAATATAGGCATTTACGTGTAATTGTTATTTTTTTCATATCTTTAGAATATCTAATCTATCAGATGATTATCAAAAATACTTCATTGAATATATAAAATATATATATTATTAATATCATCCAATAATTGTAATTAATTTTAAATATCAATAAAAACCACATTTGTGAACATAAAAATAATAATTTTTTCTTTATATTCAATGACTTTATATTTTTCATTTCTAATTAATAAGTATCATATTAATTAATTTTATATATATATTTTTAAATATTTTCATATGTTATTTAATAGTATTAATAGACACTAATTTTAATGGCTATGTAAATTATTATTATATTAAATAAGACAATTTTTAATAATATAATATTGTTCGTTAAAACTCGATCTTGTGGGTTACCCAAGCCATTGAAGGTGGGTTCTCTTGTGTGTAACACACGACAACAAGGTGTTACATTAATTGACATATATATAATCTCTTTGAAATTGGAAATATATTATATATTCCCAGGATATTATATTCCCTTACATGCATGGGGTTTCATGTCATATGTGCTGTTGAAGACAATGTTCCTATATTAGATTTTTGGGGAATTACATTCTCCCAACTTTAATTAAATATGATCCTTACAATTTCAACTCAATCAGGATTATATATTATTTGATATTTCCTTTGTTGAAATCCTACATCGTTATAAGTGTTGGTAACAAATCCTCTATACAAGAGATGATGGAAAGTACAAAGGGCACATGAACTAATATATAACTATGTCTTTGTGTTGGAGAAGATTAATGGAATGTAAAGATGTGTACTTAGAAGAAAATGGTAAATATTTATAGGAGATATTCAGGTCATCAATCAAACACAATTAAATGATCAATGAGAAGTTTGGGACATCAAATCCATAAATCTGTGATGATTTAGCAGACTATTTGTTCAATAAAAATTATGTTATTAGAACAAAGCATTTTTTTCATTTTGTAATGACGATTAACTAATTTATGGCCTAAAAATACAAGGAAATATAATTTCTTGATACAATTAAATTTTATAATAACAGTTTTAGATTTTGGATGTTCTTTGATCGAATTATAATTCTTCCCATACCTCTTGAAATCGGTATCCAAAAATTAACTTCGATCCATGAAGCACTAAAAAATTTAATGGATCGTAAGGACCATAAAAGAGTAAAAATTATAATTATTTGTCTCTAACTATTCTCCAAAGTTAATTGGGTTAATATAGAAATCCTTAAAACAAAAAAAAATAAAACAATTAGTTCATAAATAATATTTTTTGTCAAATAGTTCAAATTATTACTCATAAACCATGACATTATATAGGCTAATGGTAGGATAAAAACCTAATCATACTTCTAGTCATGGGTTTAAGACCCATATTATTTTCTAGATTCCATATGTTGTCACCAATAATATAGGTTGTAATTTTCTAAAACCATATTAATATAAATTTTGAAATAAATATAATGGGCATACATGAAATTTAATCATTAAATAACCTCTTAACATTGGAGTTCAATACATCATAAATACATAACTATTTCATCCATTTATTTCCCCCATACATACTTCCATGATCTAGGGATTATACTTTAACAGTGGGAATTGACATGGGAAATTACCAGGTTCCCCATATTTAAATAAATTAAATACAAATGGATCGTTAGGAATAGATTCATTTCCATCCACCCTACTCCTAATTTTTTCCTCAATAATCCAGTGCCTTATATCCTTATTTTTCACCCATAAATTAATTCCATGTTACATTGAGGCACGTTCTAGAGTCTCTTTCAACACTAATCACACATCAAAAATTGGTCATTCTTTTCTTTGCAGTCTCCACCACTCGAGCTATTACAAACCTCCATCCTTCTCCCATTTAGTTTTTTGGGAGTTATGAACGGTATATATTGTTAATCACATTTCAGGAAAATTGATTTGTCATAAACACAATATCCTTCACTCCTTTCAACACCTCATTTGGTTTCTAATTTTCTGAAACATATCATTCATGTTCATTGTTAACATGAATCCTTCAGATTAAATCCATTGACTAAAACTAGAACGAATAGAGCGAGGAAGAATTTTCATAGTTAGACACATATATAATCATTTATAATATAACTAAATCACTGCACCTTGTTTTTTAATCTGAAGTAGCTTAGGTTTAACCTTTATCATTCTCTTTCATTATCCCTTCAAATTCATCAAAATGGTTTATAAACAAATCAATGATTATCCTAAGAGTATCCCTTGGTAGTGTCAGACCATGTGTGCAGTAAAGAACTTTTTCATATACCTGGTTACCTCGAGTTAGTCCCAATAAAACTTTTTTGAGTTTTTACTCCTAGTTTAATTTAGTCGAGAACTATATCCATTTGTAGTATCCACACACAAATTTATTTCATGGAATATCCAACTAATTTATACCTTACCAAAATTCTAGGATATTCATGAATATATATACATAATTTATATATTATGGTTGTGCTCCATAATAATATTTTTTTTAAATATAGTGTCCACGGTTTCTACTAAACTTCCTTTTATACCAACTGTTATGCCCCGACCCCAGACGCCCAAAGATGGTGTCTTATTTTATTACATTGTCATGGTTACAAGGAATCAAAAACTGAAGGACTAATTAGGTTAGCAGTCTTGGAAATCCATATTACATAAATGATTCACATAATACATTGGTAAATATAAAACACAACCATGGTACATAATTGAATGAAAAAAATTCGTATTTCAAATCTTATTCAATTATTTATTCTTAATAACGAGGGGAAATGAAACATAATAAGGGTTATCTCAAATTCGTAGTAAGGGTTTGTAAAGTGGAATCCATAATGAATCAATGAGAATAAATTAACATGTAAAGGTAAATAACTAATAACACATTCCATGAAAATAACTAGATATGGAAAAATCAACATGGAAGAGTAAGGAACTGAAACACATTGCATTTAATCAATGATATAAAATGAAATGTTTCCATAGATATGGGGACGCAAAATCTCATGGATGAATACTAATGGAAACTAATATGATGGAAATGATTTATTAATTTACATCACATCCAAGGCCTATAAAAATGTATATCATAAATACCTTTAATAAGATGGTTAAACCTACAGACAATAGCCCATTTAATTTATGTAATAAAATTATCTCATGAGAATGATTTATTGCAACTAAGAGAAATATAATTTCTCTGATCCACCATTCATTACCATTCCAAACAATTACTTGTATAAAATAAAAAAACTATTAATATAGATTATCAAATATCTGTATTGAATAAAAACTATAGAATTATCCATATTTACACAAATAATAAGATATCTCAAAGTGTAGACACCATATGTAAAATGGTGTATATTTTAGAAAAAACTAATAGTCATTGAAAAATAGTATTGATATTCAATTAAATCGCCAATGTAAAATGATTAAAATAAATTTATTGTTTCAATATAAAGTTAACAATCAAAAATGAAAGTGGCATTGCGAAGATAATCATTAGGGAAATTCTAAAGGGGAAAAATATTTAAATATTACAATGTGTCACATAAGTTTATAAAACATTTAAATAATAATACCTATGAAGGAATAATATTAAAACAAAACTCATAATATCACGAGAGTAAGGATATTTATGGTATAACTTGTCAGAAGGTAGTATATACAATAAATAAAATTGAATTGTCCAATAATAACAAATAAGTATCAATGGAAAGTAAATTGAGATGAAATTCCCTTACAAGTGGATCTAAAGAACCAACAATTATAGTTATAAAATGAAACATTTAGAAACTAACCTTTTAAACAAGAAAATAATGTTTCTATGAAATGAATTTAGGTAAATCCATATATTCTAATTGAGGAAAGAAGAATATTACTTTTGATGGTAAAAAGATAGAAAATGCCTTGTTATGAAAGAGAGAAATAGATTCATTTAAAACATTGGAAAAAGAAAAATGTGTAAAAATTTATGTAACAAATAATTTTAAAATGGGTGGGAACATTTTTTAAGACTTTTTTATAAAACATGGTTTCTAGAAGAAAATAGGTTCTCTGACTAAAGGGGAGAATAGAGTAGAGTTTTCTTAAAAACATTCTCTAAAACACCTTGAGCACAAAAGAGTTGAAAATTGTACTAATACATGATAGAGGTCATTAAGAACCAGAGGAGATCAAAATGAAAAGGATTACTAAATAATTATCATATAATTTACAATAATGGAAATTAATATACTAACAATATTGAAAAGAATAAGAATATGAAATAAACCCTTGAAATAGATATAAGATCAATGTGAAAATAAATAAATTAGTAGATTATGTGTATAAAATCAAAATCCACATAAGGGAATTTTAAATACAAAAATAGATAGTAAAATGTGATTATATGCATAATCATAGAATATTAATGATAATAAAGAAGTAGAATAACTCAATAAAAATTAATTGAGAGATGAAATTGTATTCTACTTTATAACCGTTAAGTCAAATAACTTTTAAATAAATTCTTCAAATTAAATCTGAAAATACCATGATGAAGGGATTTATTCATAATATTACATGTAATTGTGGATACATGTACACTATATATAAGTAATTAGTTTCATAATAAGAAATTAAGCCTCATAAATTTAAAATAAGACAAGAATCTCTTATTCTGAGTTTCATTTCAGGTGAACGCCTATTAAATTCTTATATAATAAAAATATACTGATTTTATAATATATTAAAAACATTTTTTAGGTTTATAATTAATTTTAATTTACTTATAATTTTTTTTATAGAAACTTAAACATTTAGGTTTACATTGGGTGTTTTGTGAAAATTATGATTCTGTGTCGAAAATGACATTGGTAGGTAAACTATTGTCAAAGGGTACATTATAAAACATCAATAGAACAATAAAAATTAAATAATTATCATATTTATTCATAAATTATACTTTAAAGCCCAATAATTAAATATTTTTAGGAAAAATGAACCAACATTATAATCATGGAGACGATAGGGCGTGTGTAAGTGTGGGTAACATTCCAATTTTAAAATGATTATTATGGAATGAGGTTTACTAAAATAGCAACTTTCCAAAATAAAAAATATATCATAAATATGATTTTATTTAGGCATATATACGTATATATTACATTTTTCTGATATAAAAATAATCACATCATGTTGAGGTGGTGGGATTCCACACATCTACAAATGATGTTATCACTTTTTTTGTTTTTTATAGGGTAATACAGAAAATGTTATATATATATATATATATTCCAAAAAGTTAATTATTTCATGAATATAATATAGATGTTTTGTATGTGACTTCTTTTTAAGTAATACAATCCTTTATACATTTCATAAATCATGTGAATTAATCACATATCTTCAAGGGGTTGTAGTCCACAATTCTATCAGTGATGTTATTATTTTTATAAAAATGGAAAGTATAATGATATGTTTTTGAAATAATTTTAGAATAATAAAGAAAGTATAAAAATAATATATATCACATATAAATATATTTTCCATCATAATGGTAACCATGAGTAGTGGTAATGTAAAAATGACCAATCATCAATTTGTGAGGTCGTAGTTCGCCATATATGTAAACATTATGTTCATTATCCATTACATGGATTTCTGTGTAAATGTGGGTAGAATCCTTATAATAAAAAAATCATAGTATATTGAGGATATTGTTTTATATTATCAAGGAATAATGATAATTTAGGGAGTGTAGAATATTAATAAAATCGAATTTATTTAGGAAACATTTTACCTCTCTATCAGGTAACTCTGTTTTGTTTACACCAAAAGGATTCATTTGAATTATTTCATCCAAAATAAATGATTCAAGGAGAAATTGACAGATTTTGGGGATTGAATTTGGCATTCATTGTCTGATCCTATGTGGCTTAAGAAGTGTGAGTACGTGGGAGGAAAGGAGGCCCTTTATAATGGAGGGAGAGTGGCTCTTTTGTAATATTTTAAAAGAATGGATCCCCACCAGCATTTTTTTATTGAAATTTGGTAAATAATGGCTTAAATTAGAGAATATTTATTATAGTTTCTAAATATTACTATCCAATATATTTTGGAAAAGTTTATAGGTCGTTTTAGGCCTTAAGTTTCATGTTTACTCCCTTATTAAGCTAAATTTAACCTTAACAATTGTAATTATTTTTAATTACATTCAATAATATTTTATTTAAAATTCCAATTTTATCTTATGAGAAAATATAAATTATTATGATTCCAAATATTTAATCCATTTTTCCAAAATTCCAATCATATCATTACAATACATTAATTTATTTTTAATCATGTAGACTGGACGAATATACAGATTTTGAACGTAAAAACATCCAAAAGATTATTAGGTTTGTTTAGAAAATTTCAAAGATAGATTGATTAAAATTTCCTAATTGGATTAATGGATATAAATATTATCAAATTAAAATTGAAAAATATCTTAAACATAATTCAACCATATAAATAAATAAGATAAAAATATAGTTTTTAATTAAAATCTATATTTTTTCTTTTCATTAAAAACTGAATATTCACAGAAAAATACAAAAAATATTCCTTAATCATATTTTTATGGTTCCAATTCAAATATTAATTCTATTTTAACATATAATATTCATAAAATTTCCAAAAAATTGATATAAAACATGTTATCCATTAAAATGTGGTAAAAGTTTGTTAGTAACGATATAAGTTATTTTGTGTAATACTGAGTTTATTATTATCTTATGTCTATAAAATATATTGTATGATTATAAAAAATATTTGATTAAATATTTAAAATATATATTTAATTAATATAATTCAATAAATGTAATTAATAAAATTTATTTAGACAAAATGCCGTTTTGAGCAAAAAAGTAAGGATATTTCTTTTATATTAAATTGTTTTATATTTTCATTTCTAATTCCTTGGTAACCTATTATTTTATTTTGAATTTGTTTAAGTGATATATTTTCATAAGATAGTTAATAATATTCCTAATTTCAAATTCTAAAGGATAGTTAATGTATTATTATATTAAATAATAATATTTTAATATTATATTATTATTCGGTAAAACTCCATCTTGTTTATAATGCAGACAATTGATGTTGGTCGTTATTTCCTGAAATTCTTTCTAACTTGGTGTATCATGAATTGAAATATATATAATCTATTTTAAATAATAAATATATTATAAAATCTTATGGTATTATATTCTCTTACATGCTTGGTGTTTCATGTCATAAATTCTATTAAATACAATGTTCCCACTTTTGATTTTTGGTGAATTAGAGAAGGGATATGGCCAGTTTTACAAAGTTGGCTCTTATTAACCATATGCTCATGGTATATTTTGATGTATTATCTGGGTCTTCTCTACCCTATATTATATTTTTTATAGATATAAGAACAAATAATATTTTATATCCTTATCCCCTATTTTAGATCTGGGGATTCCAGAGGAGACTCCCTCCTGAACATTATCGTAGGAGACACATGATGGAGTGGATTCTTTGGTCAAAATCCTTTTTTTGGTAGAGTTAGTTCTATTTTGGTTGAGAGATTTGCTATTGGGGCCATTTCATTGTCGTAATGAGACAATATGATTTCATTTTTTATATTGAATGGATCTTCACCAGCCATTGCCAAATAGGTTGCTCCCTTTAGAGGATATGGAGGACCCGATATAACAGGTTCTGATCTTCCTTCATCAATTTTAATTATTTTTTATCTAGGAAGGCTAAGTCTTTATGGATGATAGAGTTACTACTTTCTCACCAGTTTTCAATCTTGGCTCTTTATACAACAAACTCAATGGATATTAAATTATATACAATGATAGAGGAGATCACTAATGCATACCATGGTGACTCACCTTGGTTACCTCCAAATACATTGGTTAAATTTTTAATTGAATTGCATCAAAGGGGTATTATGATAAGTTTTGTAGAATATTGGATGGCTTCTTCTAAGCATTAAGATACGATAGTGTAGTTGGGATTCCTTTTTGGGAAATTATTTATCAAAACCAGTGCACCCCCCGAGTTTGCCCTAATATTATTTTCAATAAATATATATGAGAGTATATATAGGTGTATGAATCATCATAACTTAAATAGTTTAAATGTTATGAATATATATCCACTACCATGAATTGATGAACTCTATAATCAATTGAAAGGGTCAAGGTGGTTAACAAAAATCCACCTTGGATTAGGATATCACCAATTTCTGGAGGATGAGAATGAATAACATATGAAAATATTCGAATATCATTATGGTTAGTATGAGTACCAGGTGATAACCTTCGATGTGAATAATTCCATAGTAGTGTTTATCGATACCATGGACCAGATCTTCCATCCATTTATAGACATGTTTTTTGTGGTATTTATTGATGGAATTATTGTATACTCTATATTGTAGTATGATCATTTATATAATTTGAGTATGGTCTTACACATACTATGATGGAATTAACTATATGAAAAAAATTCCTTGTATCGGTAATGGATTGGAAAGTTCCACTTTTGGGACATGTCATGTTAGAGGAGGGGGTAGTCAGGGACCCAATAATGTTCAGGGATGTTATAGCTTGGGAGAAACCAAAGAGAATGAAAATGGTGTGGAGCTATCTAAATATGTATTCATATTACTGGAGATTCATGTTAGACATCTATAGGGTTTCAACTCATTGGAATTTCATGACCAAGAATGTGAATCCTTTTATCATGTCATATAAATTACATAAAGGCTTTAATACGTTTTTCCATAGGTTTACTAGAATCTTCTACTTGAGATATTTAGAATATGGGTGATTTTTTTCAAATATCCCTCTAGAGTTGGGCTTGGGTGTGTGTTGATGCAGAAGAAGATGATTTGTTGAAACCCATATCTTTAAAACACCAAAATTCTTGATTTATTAAGTAAAGAAACAAATAAATACGTTTTAAAATAAAAAAGGACCAATTAATTTCTGTAATTAGAAAGATAATATAATAAAATAATATATGGATACAAAAACATTATTTAAAACACTTCAATAGGATCATAAAATTCGATCATTTTTATAAAATGGGACATGATTACCTAGGGATGTAAATGATAAAGGATTGCGAAATAAATCCTAGTAAGGGAATAATAAAATAACAACATGATGATAACAACCTATGTTATTGAAGAGGAATATAAATGTTATATAAAAGGGATGAGAATCATAAATGCGAACATATAATAATAATATAAGATGTTAAAAATAGGGCCACAACATAAAACATGAAATAAAAAAGAATAAATCTGTGTATATAACCAATATAAAACTACATATATTGTTATGGTTATTCTCCCAAGAACCATAAAACATATATCATGAGATAAAATCATTACATTATTCATTTTATGGCTAAATGAATTTTGGAACACCTGTTACATTCATATCTTGTACATGTGTCAGTGATCCACATTGATCATACAACATAAGAATTAAATTAATCACATTTACACCATGATAGTTACGTTTTTGATATATTTATGAAATTATATAATAAATTAATATTTGGTACATCTTTTTGAAGACCATTGAGTGGAAATAATGATGGGCATTCACTTTATAAATACTTATCCTACAAAAATGTAGATAATTATGGGATCATAACAGGTGCACATAATGCTTCATGGAAGGTTTTAATGAGATTGAATTCATGAAACTCATTTAACGTGTTAAATACAAAGAGTATTATGGATTTAAAAAAAACATTAAAAATTGAAAAATAAAGTGGCATCATATAATAAAAGTCCATGAAAAAAATAAGAGGATGAGAGAATCCCATACCTTTAGATGGAAACTATAAAATCATAAAAGGATCTATTTAGAATCCTAATAATGTCATGGGGGTGGAAATATAACATATAGGGAGAATAAATTAATTCACAGTTGGACTTTTGTGAGTAGGAGAGGAGGATGGGATGGTATTTACACGAAACATGAGGGGATTTCGTTATTAATTCCAAAACATGTATTTTGGACTCTATATGTTATAATAATTATAAATAGAAACGTTTCATGATTTTCCCATGGTTTTTTGAAAAATAGTAATGTTTTTAAATTATTGATATACTAAAAAAGTGAAAATATTCCAATAATATCATTTGTGATGTGGAAGAGAGTCATGTTCACAAAGAATTAATTGTAAAACTATAAAATACAATATAGGCTTAGGGGGATTCATTAGTTGATTATAAAATTATTCAATTACTATAAAACTAATTATATTTAAGTTAGATTCAATATTTGGTGATTGATGATATTTATAACAATTTTACAGCACTTTTAGGTTAATTTTATATTATGATATAGACTATATTTTTATACTATTTTTTATTTTAACCCAAAAAAATGAATTCCTCTAAAATTTATAAATACATCAACATTGGATAATTTTAATGTGATTATTTGAAAAATAATCTCGATTTTAACCAAAAAATTTCTTCAGTACGATATTTTATAGAATTAATTAAAAAAACCTATTTGGTGAACAATACTAGCATTTACGATAATAATAAATTTTGAACCATCATAATTATTAAATTGGATATAAATAGATTATATTATCATTTATATATTAAAATTTATTATTTAATAATTATATTTTATTTCAAATAAATTTAATTGAAAATTTCATGAAATTATCAAAATAGTGTCTTAATTGTGAGTATATATTTTCTAACAATATAATTTTTATTTCTTTGATTCAAAATAAAATTTTATCAAACTGAATATATAATCATTTATAAATAAATAATAAAAAAAGAAATATATAATATTTATTTCAATACAAAAATAAAAAAAGTAATATTACTGTGATTTTTATAAATATCCCCTAATTAAACCAACAAATGCCATAAGGGTAAGGTGTGTGATTTGATTTCTCTCTTGTAGTGGATCTGTGAGCATTGTCTAAGTCATCATCTTGATAAGAATTATAATATCTCATAAATTTTTTCTCTCAAGATTTATTTGTTGAATCTCATCATGGGTTTAGTTATAGCCAAATAAAATTGATTCCATCTCCCACAAAATTTCCAATAAATGGTTTACATAGGGTATAATCTTACAGGTCGAGGCCATCACTTATTATGTATGATTGATTTAAAATTTATGATAACTATCATTATATACTAATCATAATAGTTAGTGTACATGGGATATAATATCAATGGTGATTACTAATAATCATACCTTAAATCTAGTTGGATATATTTTAATTTTCTCACAAAATAACAAAAATAGTTCATGTGTTTCTATAAATATATTACTTAGTAAATAATATATAAATTTAGAAGGGAATTTCATTTATTAATTTTTGGGCTGTCATAGTCTTCCCTCCTTCAAAAAATTCACCCTCAAAATATCATCTCATACACTAAATAGATGAGGGTAACTATATTTAATTTCCTCTTTCAGTTCCTATTGTTCATCCTCAAACTTGTAGCTATTCCATATCACTTTGAAGAGGTGTGTTATCTGGTTTCATAGAACATTGACTCTATGACCTAATTTTTCCCCAACTTCTCATTATTTTTAATATCATCTTACAAGGGTACTATATTTGGATTCAGTATAAGTGAGGGGTATCATATGTAATTCCCATAACAACATGGATTTTTATTAAATAAATTCCATTTTAATGTGAATAAATGATTTATTATGTAATGATATTATATAAACACATTCACTACATTGGTTACTTTAGAATGTAATAAGTTATAAATTTTTTATTTAAAATCCTATTATATATTATTATAGTTGATAATATATCTATAATACAATGACCATTATTATTAGATTATATTAAGGTTAATGATAAAATCCAGTTGACACAAACAGAATAATTCATGGCCTTGATAAGTATGATCGTATCCTATGAAGCCCATTTATCGAAGATTATGAGGGTGAAAAAATCACTATGATTTTCCATTGAAAAATCATTAGATGAGTCTCATCAACTAAATTATGGAAGATACAAAATTAAGAGATAATTTCAAGCTTATTGACATCCCGAACAAAACCATGTTCTTTGAACCATCTTAAGGAAGTTTCACAATCACACATGGTACCCTTGGAGCGTACACTAGTGAAATAAGGGATTATGTATCTAGACCCTAACATTTTGAATCTTTATATTTTATTTTTTAATAGAATAATTATTATATTTATCCATTTTAATTGTAACTATTTTAAACCATTTTTTTGGGAAATTATATTTTGATATGATGAAACCAATGTAGAATTTTTGGAAAATATATGGTTTTAATTTTTACTTTTTTGGATTAATTATTGAAATTAGAGAATAAATGTTATTCTAGTAAAAAAAACATATTAAATAATATTTATTTTAATATAAATGGAAACATAATTTAATTATTTTTAATATAAATTTTTTACGGGTAAAAAAATTATCATCGTAAAAACCAGTATATTTCAATAAATTCGGAATTTTTTCTTTAAAACCAAAAATTATCTTATATAGATAATTATTTATATAAAATAGATAATAATAATTATATAATATCCATGATTTAATTTTCCAATGGTATATTTTTAATATATTTCTATGATAATCAATTTTTCTGTTTAAAAATTAATATGGGATAAATATACATTTTTCATTTTGACATCAAAAACTAAAAAATATATATTATAAATATAGTAAAGAGTATCGAGGACTGAAATTCTATTTTCAATTTAAAATATTTTTTTCAAATTTATTTTATTAATTTTATTTACCCTTAATAAATCATCCAAAACCAATACTATATTTTATGGATTTAAAATCTATTATTTATAAAATAGACTCACATCCACATCACAAAGTGGGTTATTTTTTATTATTTTAGTTCTTAGAAATAAAAAAATTAAAAAGATTCATAATTTCCAAAAATCATATAAATTATATATTTAAAGGATTGAGGATTTGGTTATTCTATCATATAGATTCCAAAACTGATGTTTGGAAATTAATACAAAGTTTTACATAATTTTTCTATATATACACACACATCATAACACTCATCTTCCATAAAAAAAATTTATCATTAAACTAATCTACCTATGCCACTCTAATTCCATACCAATTCATTCCCAACCCATATGAAGCTACACCCAACCATTTAGAAGCACCCTATATTGGAATGGGACCCCCACCTCTCCCATTTTATAAGAATTAATCTCATTTTACTAAGAATTTTGAATTATAACTTTTCATGTTTTAATGTTGTTCTAAACATCCATTTTTTAACCCTTATTATTCCCATATAATTCTATAAAACCTTTTACTCTTATTAACACATTTCATGAACCTTTAAAAATACCCATAATTTTGTTGGAATTATCCCACAAATATCTATGCCATAATTTTATATTGTGAAAATTCGTCCCCATTTTCATTTAAGGGTATTCATTAAGATAGGTGTATACATGTTGTATATTATAATTCCATTTATGTAAAATACACACCTTAATTGTGGGATTAAAAATAATGAAAAACATTCATTATTTAATGATCTTTGTGGAACACAAATACATGTACATGATATGAATGTGATGGGTGGGCCCAAAATTTTATAGCCCTCCAATGCATTGGGTACCATTTTAGTCTCAATAGATAACATGTTTGGTGGATGGGAAGTTATCGTAACAACACAATATTATGATTTATCGATTTCTACTATTGATATATGTTTATGATGTTAGGTTTCATGTGGCTTCCACATTTTGTTATGTTACCATATTATATCAAGCTTTGGTGTTGAATTTTAGGATCCTCACCCCTCTTATGTTACATAGATATACCTCTTGACTCACATGTATTTATTTACCTTATTCTCTAACATTATTGATTCCTTGTTGGTTTTTATATCTTATCCCATCTTTATATACATCCCCAAATTATCCAATTTTTTTCAGAAGATACATTGAATTTTAATGGAATGTTATGGGGTTTTTAAATAAGGATTTTGTATCCATGTTTCAATTTATTAAATGATGTTCCTAATTTTTTAAAGGCACTATGACTTCCTATCATATATGATTTCATTATGTATACCATTTTATAAAAAATAATGAATTAAAGACTATTATAATATGGGTTTTCATACTACATATCAAAGGAATGACTTGTTATTTTTGGGAATTATGATTTGAAAACCATAGTGAAAACCTTAGGAATAAGACTATATTTAGGAAAACATCCTTATTTTTTGGTAAAGTATACAGTAATTGGTTTCCATGAAACCATATACTAGTCTGGATACTTCAAGTGGATGTGGATTTTTTATATTTATACTTATGGCTAAAAACCCCAAAAAGAAAAAATTGGGGATTGACATTATTGTCAACTACAGCATGATAAAAAGGCCTATCATCACACCGAGTTTCACACTCACAAGGAATATTCTTTAGTAGGTTCATAATATATTTTTGAAACATTATGAAAGTAATTGAAATACCGATAATATTCATGTTTGAAATAAATCTTGAATAAAATATATTAAAACAAATAAAATCATAGTATTAGGAGCATAAGTCATTAATGATTTCTCCCTTCAATATTCATCATATCTCTTTTAAGTGATTGATATTTTTAAAATTCATAACCCTAAATTTAACATTGTTTTACTCAATTATTTGGAATATGATTAATTGGGTAAATAAATAGTTTGATTTGAAGTATAATGTATACCCAAATGAGGTTCCCAACCCAATAAGATAAGGGTTCAAGACATTCATGATGATAATTTCACAATTAATTTTGTTCTTTAATAGAATCATAAATTAGAAGGAAATACATATCTTCCTAATAAAGGTAATGTTTAAATTGCATCCTTCATGAAATAATAGCCTATTACTATTAGTGGATCTTATAATCCATTAATCATGCAATAATGGATCAACATCATTGAAATTATATTCTACATACTTAAATACTCTATGTAAGAGAAGATCATGCAGGTTATTTATCATATAGAGGGGAAATATCATCAATGGTGGGCATTAACCATAATTATTAAGCCCATCAACAATATCTATGTGAGAGAGTGGAAAGAACTCTAGAAATAAAATTGATAAATATATTCCCCTCACTAAATAAAATAAAATTTAGTGGAATTTCATTTACCATAGAAAAAGAAATGATGAATCCGTAATCAAATATATGGGAAATATCACAGTATTTGTATGATATGCATTTGACATTTTCATATCCTCTAAAAGTATATTTTAGTTCTTATTTAGTTTGATATGCCTGATTTTATAAAAATAATTATCATTTTGAGATCCTGACAACTGTATAGGAATATAATAATGTTACCTCAAAGATAAAAAAGAAAATTACTGAATATCAATGGTCTCATGTGTCTAGACATATGAAGTGGATAATTTATTTTAACTCTAGTTATGTGATATATCTAATAAGGATATGATTGTTCAATTTATATGTGTCTGATGTGTGGTTGTAACAACCAAGATAATTATAAGCTTAATTTTATAGGAAAACTGATTAATTTATAATAAAAGAAATCATGGTTTTATTATTAAAATTATACATTTAAAATTATTTTATATGGATTTTAATTATCTCGTCAACTATGATTTTGTGAAATTTACCATTCATTAACATACTATTTTGAATTATAAAAACTCCTTTTATATACACAGTCTTAAATTGTTTGATTATTTTTTTGATGAATTAATTTTAATATTTTGATATAAATGTTTATGAAAAATGATTAAAATAATAATGAAACATAATATCATTTAAATTTAAGAATTTATATATAAATTAGTATTATTTTTCATAATAAAATTTTTATAATATACTTTATATCAAACATAAAAATGTATTTTAGAAGTCTTATTATTATTATTTTTTTGATAATTATTAAATTATTATTTTTTATGAAATTTACATATTAAAGGAATATACATAATTTAATTTTCAAATTACGAGTTAAAAATATAATAATATTAGAAATGCAATTTCTATAAAGAAACATTTTATTTTCAAATAATATATTTATATATAAAGTTATGTAAGTTATGTTATTTATTATCTCAATTAAATATAAATATTATTTTATTTTATTATTAATGATAATCAGTTTTAAAAAATAGAATGATGGGAATTTAAATAAATGACAAAATATCAGGATATGATAATGATTTTTGATCTGAGGGTTTATTCAAAATCTTGAGCACCAAGAAATATAGTTGAGAGCTTGGTGGGGCTTCATCATTCGTATTTGAGGCTGATGAAGGTCATTATTGTTTGTTCATCTTTGTATGTGATGTCGAAGTCATGTGCGGAGTTGTGTACTTGTAGATCAAGTGTGAGGTTAGTCGCTGATAAACTAGGTGATATTCTAGATGATCTGAGCAAGGTCAAGATTGTGGTTAGGGTTTCGATATTTGGTTAGGTAGATTTATCTTGTTACTATGATCCGGACCTAAGAAAAATGATATCCTATCATCCTCAATATTACATGTAGATGTTTGTTTCTTTAATTTTCAATGTTTGAATCTTTTTAAAACCGGGTAATCGACAAGTCTGTTTTCATTTTTCTTCCTCTCAACTTCGATTTCAATATTTTTTATTATTAATTTCTTGTTTTTTCAAGGTACTTTCCATATAATTTACAATTTTTTGGTGTCTTGTTCTATTTTTATATTAGCTGTTGGTTTTGGATTCCTTGTTCTTCATATATGATCACATTTTACATAGTGAATTGCTAATTTTGTTTGAAATTAATCTCTAAACTACATAGTAAGAATTTTTACCTATTTTTTATCATGTCATTACAAATTCACAATGAAGACCCTAATAAAATCAGATTATATAATTTAAAATGTATCAATCATTTATTATTTGAACAAACAGTTAATACATTGTATTTTTCTATCTAGTTGTTTCAATATAAGTATATTATATATTATGGTTTCTAAACAATCATTTCATTGGAACCAATAATTTCCAATTCAATCAATGAACCTACTATTCTTGGGACAGTTGAATTTATTTTATTTAGGAGTGTATTAGTCTATACTATTTATTTGAGGTTATAAATAGAGAGTTTATTGTATGCCCATTTTAAGGCACTGCATGTTTTCTTGCACAAAGAGTGAATGATTAAGAAATCAATAATTGGTAAGGGAATTCAATTATTTTATTTACATTTTAATTTTTCTAGTAATGCATATAATATATACTATGAATTTATTTGTTTATCATATTATGATTAAAAATTTCTCAAATTAAAAAGGGATTATCCTATCTATTTATGTTCATGAAAAATTTAATTATTAGTAAGTGAAATATTTTTTTTCAAATCTATATTCAATTGTATGATTATCAATCCTAGTATTATTATCAATTTTAAAATTAGTATGAGATTAATTCATTTCTAAATTAATTTAATTGATTTATTCTTGTGTTTAAGGGAAATTTTTTTTATCTATTATGATTTTCGATTAATCAATTAGTCAGGGAAAAATATTTTGGGAATTGCTTGTTTGTTGGTTTCTTTAACTGAAAATCAAAAATGTTTTGTAGATTTGAAAATTTTGATAAGTTTTCTGAGTACATCTGTTCTGAATATTTTGGATAGTATGTATAATTATTTTAAAATTAAGATTTTATTTTTCAAAAATATTTTGGAAGGATCATTTTATTCCATGATAGTGGTATATATATATTTATCAAAGCCAATGTTTTAATTTATGTTAATTCTAGAAATGTATATTTCCGTTATCAACGTGTCATTTAAACATGAAATTATTTTTTTTATTATGAGTGATATATATATATACTTATATACTTTTATAAATTTCATGTATATAACTATGATTAAACAAGTGTTATTCTAATTAATAATTTAAAATTGAATAATATCATAATTTTGTGATATAAAAATCATGATTATGGTAATTGATCGATGAATTATTTTTCATTAAACATATACATTATTATATGAATAAGTATATATATTACTATATTCATATACACATACACACAAGAATTGAATAAACTTCACAAAAAATGGATTTTTATGGGATTTAGAATGTAATTTTTAGTAAGTGGATGATAATTAATCTTCCTTGAAATTATTAAAAGTCAATGTGTCATGATATTTGGTCAAACCTAGTCAAACATGTTACTTCCAATAAATATTAGTATTTATATATTTATTTATATAATTAAAATTGGGCATCTTTATTTTATGCATGATTATATATATGTATATATATATATACATGTACTAAAATGTTTTCGTGTTTTCAATATAGAAACTCTAGTGGAAATGTATATAGGTATATAAATCATGCTTAAAAAGTTTTCATTAAACCCGAAAATTGAATGTTATAAATATGGTAGGGAATTGAAGAGTGAACCCATCCCTCAATAAGTGGGTAGGCACAAGATATCCTTCAATATTTCATGTTGTCCCAACAATTTTGTTTTCAAAAGCATGTGTAATATTTTCTAAATATCAATAGATTATATTTAAAACATTTTTGGACATAATTAATTTCAAAAGTGGTGTATTAACTTAAACGTAAAAAATTTAAATGATGTTTCAGATGGGTATTTCAAAATTATTTTTATTATATTATCAAAATAACCATTAAAATATTTTCTCAATTTTTTTTCTAAAAGATTTTCTAAAAAGTGTTTCAACGAATTCAAAACCCCTTACATGGCATTTTAATGCCCACCATTTGTTGAAAATGATTTTCTCACAAGTATCTTAAAAGTACATTTTTATGACAGGTTCTCTTTTGGAGGTAGCGCACACGGAAGCATAATATACATTTTATTTTATTATTGTTGAACATTAATAAATGTAAGTTGTTGTCAAATTGTCCATATGCTTTACCAGTAAAAGGTCCATGTTGTGTAATATGTTTTGTAATTATTCAGTTTCATTTTATAAAATTATTTACTAATCATTTTGAATCACTGAATATGGAAGCGCAGGCTCGGGTTGTTATAATTAGTATCAGAGGAACGATCTTGATAAAATTGGAGATTAAATGTTGTCTGAGGGAAAAAAGCAACATTTTAGAATTTTATTGAGATTATTGAGTCCCCTTAGATATTATTAAATTATAAAAATGTAAGTTGATAGATTTCTATTGTCTGATAAACAAATTCAAAGGGCACAATTCTTTCAAGGGGGGAAGAATGTAACAACCCAGAAAATTATAAGCTTATATTTTTATTTTTTAAATTGATTAATTTTTAATAAAAATAATCATCATTTTATTATTTTAATTAAATGTTTAACATTATATAACATGTCTTTAAATAATCCCATCAAATGGGATTTTGTGAAATTAACCATTTCTTAACATACTATTTTAAATTATAAATACAGCATTTATATATACAGTCTTTCTTTATTTTACTATTTTTATTTGACGAATTATTTTTATTATTTTGAATTACATGTCTATGAAAAATTATGGAAATAATAATGAAACACAATATCATTTAAATATATGAAATTATATATATATATATTTATGTGTGTTTATTATTTTTCATAATAAAATTTTTATAACATATTTTATATTGAAATTATAAATATATTTTGGTAGTCCTATTTTTTAAAATTATTATGTTATTATTATATTTTATGAAATGATAATATTAAAGGAATATATATAGATTAATTTTTAAATTATGAGTTAAAAATATAATAATATTAGATGATTATTTTTTAAAATGAAACTTATTATTTTATAATAATATATTTATAGATAAAATTATATAAATTATGATATTTATTATCTCAGTTAAATATAAATATAATTTTACTTTATTAATATTTATAATATAATTTTAGTAAAAAGTGAATTTTGAGAAATAAAAAAACATGAAAAAAATCAAGATGGGATACGGATTTTTGATCTGCGGGTTTCGTGGAAAGATAGAGGACCAAGAAATCTAGACGAGAACTCGGTCAGTCTTAATCCTCAGTTGTCGAGGCTGATTCATGTAGTGAGTGATGGTTCATCTTCAGTTTATATGTTGAAGTTGTGTGTGGAGTGGCGTACAGGTTGATCTAGTGTGAGGTCACTCGCTAATGAAACAGGTGATATTGAAGATGATATAAGCAAGGTCAAGATCGTGGTAATGGTTTTGATCTTTGGGTAGGTTGGTTTATCTTGTTTATATGGTCTAGATCTGAATAATTGATCTCAGATCTTCTGTAATCATGCATGTAGGTTTTTGTTTTTTTTTATTTTAAGTGTTCAAATACTATTAAAATCTGGTGATTGGTTGGACTGTTTTTTCTATTACTTTAAACATATATTTCATTATTTTTCAGTATTAATTTCTTATTTTTTCTATTTACAAGAAAACTATGTGAACATTTTTTGGTTGTCTTATTCTGTATTTGTATTATCTACTTGTTTAGGATGCCATGTTCTTCATATCAGCCCCATTTGACACAGTTAATTTGTGATTCTGTTATGAAATCAATATCTAAACTACATATCAACAATTTTTACGTATTTTGTCTCACGTCATTGTAGATTCATCACGAAGGCCCGGATCAAATCAAATTATCCAGTATAAATTGTATCAATTATATTTAAAATGAATAAACTATTAATATATTTCCTTTTTCTTTCTAGTTTCTTCAATATATTAATATTATACATTATAGTTTCTAAAAAAACATCATTACTAATAATATCCAATTAAAATAAAGACCATACTGTTCTTGCAACAATTTCATTTATTGCATTTAATAGTGTATTTTTCTATACTGTTCTTTTGAGGTTATTAATAGATATATTACTACATGCCCGTTATAAGGCACTTAATTTTTGTTTTAAAGAGAGTTAATGATTCATCAATCAAGAATTGGAATAATATTTCATTTATTTAATTTACATTCTAATATTAATGGTTGTGCATAATGGATATAAGATGAATTTTCTTGTTTTCAATATTTTGATTTCTAATTTATGAAATTTAAATAATATTTGTCTATATATTTATGTTTATAAAAAATTAATTATTAGTAAGGGATGAATATTTTTTGTAATCTATTTTTAATTGGATTCTTATCCATTCTTGTTTGATTAGAATTATAAAATCAGTATGAGATGAATTATTTTATAAATTAAAGAAATTTATTTAATCTTATGTGTAAGGAATATATTTTTATCTTTTAAAATTTTCAATTCATCAACTAGTGAGGGAATAATATTTTTTCAAAATATTTTTTCATGGTTTCTTTAACTAAATATCAATCATGTTTTGCTGTTTTGATAAGTTTTGTTTATTTTTAGAATGCATATATTGGAAATTTGTTAGACATTTTGTTTAATTATTTTTAAATTTTGACATTATTTTTAAAGCATATTTTGTAAGGATAATCTTATTACATGAAATTGATATATATATATATATATATATATCAAATTTTATTCTTTATTTTCATCTGAATTCTAGAAAGCTATATTTAATTTTCTCAAAGATTCATTTAAACATGAATTTATTCTATTATTATGGGACATATATATACATATACATGTATAATTTTCATGAATATAGCTATGATTAACCAAGTGTTATTCTATGAATGAATTTATAAATAAAGGATATCATAATTGCAACATATGAAAAACTTGATTATGGTAATACGTTGATGATATTATTTTCATGACACATATACATTATTATATGAATAAGTATTTATATTTTTATATGTATATACACATATGAATGGGAAATGAATAAACATCCCCAAAAATTGATTTTTACCAGATTAAGAGTGGAATTTTGAGTACGTGGATGATAATTAATCTTCCATGTAATTATCAATAGTCTATGTATCTTAATATTTGGTCAAAACAAGTTTGATATGTAATATCCAATGAATATTAGTGTTTATATATTTATTTATATAACTAAAATTGGGCATATGTATTTCATGAATTATTATATATATGTATATATATATATAACAATATACATGTAATAAATGTTTTTCATGTTTTCAATGTAAAAACTCCAGTGGAAATGTATGTATGAATATAAATAAATCTTCTAATGTTTTCATAAAACTCGCTAGTTGAATATTGTGAATATTTAAGGGAATTGGGAAGTGAACCCATCCCCCAACAAGTGGGTATTCTCAAGACAACCATCAATATTTCATGTTTCTGTAATGTTTTTTTCTTCAAAATCATGAGTAATGTTTTCTAAAAATCAAAGGATTATATTTGAAACATTTTTTCATGTATGTAATTTCAAAATTAGGGTATTATTTTAAATGTATGTAATTTTAATGATATTTTCAAAGGGTCCTTCAAAATATATTTTTATGTTATTATTTAATGAATTTTTGAAATCATTTTATACATTTATTTTCAATGAAATATTTTCTATAAATTATCTCAATGATTTAAAAACCCCTTACATGGCAGTTGAATTCTCACCCTTTGTTTTGAAATGACTTTTCATAGGAATCATAGATGAACATTTTTAAGAAAACATCACTTTTTGAGTTAATGCATGTATAAGAGTAGTAAGAATTTTATTTTATTATTGTTTAACTCTGATAAATGTATGTTTTTTTATAATAATCTAGAACCTAGACCAGTGAATGGTCCTCGTTTGTGTAAAATGTTGTAAAATTATTTAGTTTATTTTTATAAAAAAATTACACGGAATTTCGAAGTACGAAGTCTGGAAACATGGGCTCGGGCTGTAATAGTGGTGGGAAGCATCCTAGAATTTTATATAAGGAGAAAGAGAAAATAATTTAGTGTTAGGAAGGAAGGAAACCTAGAAGGATAATTTCAATGGGATAAACCTACTAATGTGCTGAAAGGTGCACTATTTATGCCACCACAACAATTGAGGAGTATCCTAAATATAATGTGGTGGTGGGTACATTATTTATCCATTCAGTAATAAAGGATGTTATATTTGATTTTGGTTCTATTAATTCATTATTATCACACATGTTTAGTATAAATATTAAAAACCCTCATTAAAAAATGATGTAAATATATCTAAGAAATCATCAAATGGAGAAATTATTTCATATAAAATACATAACATCTCTCATATCAATATTTTTGGGATGAACATCCTAGTGAAAATTTTGATACTACCTTTAGTGTAATTAAATGCGTTTATGTGTATCAATTATACATCCTTATATTTGAAAAAACTTAAATTTTTTAGATAAGGATATCTCCCTTTTAATTGAGAATTTTCCTATAATTATATATATTTTAAAGGAGGAGAATTAATTTCATCTGATATCATTATCTTAATCATTGATTTTATTTCCATGAGAGAAATTTTATCTATATCAAATGATTTCGAATGAGTAAACAACCATCCTTGATGTTGTTTCAATTAGAATAGAGTATTCTGATATTCTACTTGAATTATTTTCTAGTCTTCCTCTATGTTTTGAGGTTGGGTTCTCTGTTGAGAATATACATGGAGATTTTCACATATCCAAGACTCCATATAAAATTTACACTGAATAACATAAATTGTTGAAGAATAAACTATACGATAATCATGATAAATGGTTTATACACCCAAATTCCCTACCATGGGGTTTGTTGGCCTTCTTTTTCAAGAACAAATACGGGTCAATGTGCCTTTGTATTGATTATCATGATCTCAAAAAGACATTGATAAAGAACATGTATCACCTATAATGGGTATGTGACTTTTTTTATCATCTATGTGGAGTAAAATACCTCTATTTGGTGGATTATGAATTTGGATATTATAATGTAAATGTGAAGAGGCATGATATCCCCATGACTACCTTATGTACAGGGTACAAGAACTATGAGTTTTTTATTCCATTATGACTCACTAATACTTTATTTTTCTTTTGGTACATAATGGAAATTTTCTTTGGGTATTAACTCAAAATATTTTTGGTATTACTTATAGATTTTATTTTTATATACTCAAAAACAAAAAAGGAACACATGGATAATTTTAATAATGTACAAATTTCCATAAAAAATGAAAAGTTATAGTGAATTACAGTAAATGAATTCTTTATATTGAGAATCTAACATTACTCTGGAATGTTATCACTAGAAAATGGATATACGTAGATCCTTTGAAAAAAGAAAATTTAAGGATGTCCAATACCAACATCTATGATAGAGATCTATAGTTTCAATGGATTAGATGAGTAATATCATCGATTTGTGAGAAACTGATTAGGATTTTCAATTCTAGTGATCTATATGATGTGGAATGAGGTGTATCATGTATGGAGTATTGAATTTAAGGATATAATTATATATTTAAAGGAATACCAAATTAATACACCAGTAATCACTTTTCCCACAACTATGGAAGGATTTTTATATACAGTGGTTCTTCCTAAAATTCCATGCATTGTATACTCGTGAAATAAGAAAATGTGATAGCATATTCCTCATATTAACTATGGATCCATGAGTGGAACTAAAGAACTCAATATCCAAAATTGGATGCAATGATCTCTACATTGACGAGATGGTATCATTTTCTCAATGAGGTGATGTGTGACATATATACTAATCACCAAAGCCTTAGGCATATATTAATGGAGAAGGAGTTGAGTATATTCCATTGATGGTGGTAAGATATACTTAAATTTTATGATTTGTCAATCCACTACCATATTGGGATGGTAAATATATTAGATGATGCATTATGTATAATGAATCCCACAACCATGTCCATGATGAGGATTTCAATAGATATAATATTTTTAGGCAAGAAACGGATGTACATGAGTATAATAAAAGAAATTTCATCTTCCCTTTCTCAAATAAATTCTTTATAATTTATTCTTGGGAGGTTCAAGGATGCCCAAAATGATTATAAGGTGCTATAAAAAATGGTATAAAACATTATATGGTTTAACATTTCTAAATATGGACTTATAAGGTTAGGAAACTAAATTTTTGGCCTGTATATACTAGAACTGAAGAGGTAAATTCATGATGATGTGTATAGATCATCCTTATCTATTTATCCAGTAATCACTAATTTGTTTAGTGATCTGAGGAAAAAAAGATTTTCTAATAAATTTCAGAGTGAGTTTATAGGATTTGTATCATAATTCTTTATAAGAAAATAATTCATGGATGAAAGCTAGAAGAGTAGGGGTATGATACAACCATTTACTATGCTATAATGGAAATGGGAAAATATGACCATGGATTTTTTCATTTGACTCCCCAATATATGTAATGGAAAAAAATTCTTCTGGGTGGTATTGGATTGTCTTCGAAGAAAAATTCACTTCACTTTTAATACGAAATATTTATCACTTGAACAAATATCCTAGATAAAATTAAATTAAGTGGTACAGCTTCATGTATTTCCACTCTCCATTATATATGATCAAGATTTTAGGCTTATGGTGATATTTTGGAGAATGCATTAGTAATAATGGGACACATAAAAATGTTTTATTATTTCTTGTCACCCTTAGATAGATGGTAAATCCAAAATAACCATGCAAAATAAATTTGATATTTTGAGATCTTGTTAAATTAATTTTCAAGGATATTGGGATAACCACATTACACTAGTTAATATCTTATATAAAATAATTATAATTATACTTTTCATATATCCCTTTATGAGGCTTTGTATGGGAAGATGAATTGGATTAAGAACATATAGGATTAAAAATAGAAAATGGAAGCTGATAGAACCGAATCATGTAAATGAGATGAATGAGAAGGTTAAAACTATTTAAAATCATCTGAAATACTCAAAAATTCAACATAATTTCTATGTATATAGGTATATATGATATTCAAAGTTTTAGTTTTTATATAATGTTTTTCTTTATATATTATTGTGGAAGAAATTCATAATATTTTGGGAGAAGGTAAAGCATAGTGAAAGATACAGCAACCCCATTGTTTATCCTTGATCATATCAGAGTTGTTGACTATCAACAAGAAATCCCGCTGAATCTATATCAATTACATGATGTGTTCCATTTATCCCTCTTGATAATGTATATTCTAGACCCCTCACATGTATTTAATTCATATGTGGTACCCTTGGAAAGTTATCTTTTATGTATAGAACAACCAGTGAAGATCCTCTATCTAGGAGAAAATGTCTTAAAATGTAAGACAACCCGCCTGGTTAAAGAATTATGGTAGAACAAAAACTTTAACAAAAAAAGATGATAAATCTAAGTGGTGATGAAACAGAATAACCCTCATCTATTTTAGTGTGTGGAATTTAATTTCCATGGTATATTTTTTGAAGGCTGAAAAAAATGTAATGGCCATAATTTTTATAAATTAAATCCCATTTTCAAATGAATAAATAACATATTATGTAATGATGTAATAAAAAACAATCACAAATTTTGGAAGTTTTGTGTTGTTATATATTAGACCAAATATGATTTAAAATAAATATAAGAATTATAATTTTTGATAATGTATTCATTTTATAGTGACCATTATGATTAGTATATATTTAGGGTGAAGATAAAATCTAATTGACCTAGAATGAAGAAGAGATAGCCTCGACCAGTAGTATAATACCCTATAAAACCCATTTATCATTTCTTCTGATGGAGATGACATCACATGGATTTTCCCTTAACCTATCCCAAGATGAGATTTAGGAAGTAAAGCATAAGTATGACTATTCATGGTGGTAGTATAATTATTAGGATCACAACCTAAACTATCTTTGTCGAGGCACCCTATGAAATTGTTACCATCGTACACCAACCTATTAGGTCATATTATGTTGTAATTACAGGTTATGAATTTGGATCTTAACAATATGATTTATTTTATTTTATTTTCAATAAAATAATCAGTATATTTATCCATTTTAAGTATTAAAATTTTATACATGTTGATGAAAATTAGATTTTGATGCGAAGAAACCAAAAAAATTATAGAAAATATGAGGTTTCTATTAAAATGCTATTTTTGATAAATTCAATAATTTTTTAAATAATTTTTTTTAAATATATTATTCTTTTTAAAGAAATTATTTTAATATAAATAGGAATACAATTTAATAAATTATTATATAATATTTATAAGGGTAAAAATTTTAATTTTCATAAATACCAGTATTTTAAATAAATAGAGACACATGATTCAAAATTGTAGACCTTATTATATAGAGAACTTCTTTGATAAAATATATATAGATTTTGAAATCAAAATTTTGAAATTAGCCCACGATGAAGTTTTCCTAATTTTCTGGGATTGAAAAATATTTGGTTAAAAATTATCTATGTTATAAATATAATATATTTATTATGATATCATAAATGCTCAAAAATGAATTCATAAATATATAAAGAGTATCAATGAAAAAAAAATATGTTTTCAGTTTAAATTAATTCTATTTTGAAGTTATTTTCATAATTTTATAAACCATTAATATATCTTACAAATCCTATTTTATATTTTATGGTTTTAAAGTATCATTTTTATAATTATGTCTAACTTCTACATAAACAAGGGAATTGTTTTATGGATTTTGGTTCCTTTCCTTATAAAATAATGAAAACTAATCCTCTTTTTCAAAAATAGTGGGAAGAACCCAAATAATGGATTTTGGTTTTAATTATTTTATCATTTTGAATCGAAAATCTATGTTTAAAAATTCATAAAAAATTTCCCCATCTATTTCTATAAATACCCACCCATCATCCCACTCATCTCCACTCAAAATGCATTGATCATGAATTTAATATCTAAATCCCTATTTAAATCTATAATCATGTGTTATCAAGCTCTTAAGGAGATCATTCTATTTTTTAGAAGCACCCTCTCAATGTAAGGGAACCACTCCTCTCCTTTTTTATTTTGAGAAATCTCTTTATTTAAAACCTTTTATTTTCACATTTTTCCATTTTAAAAGTGTTTTTAAACATGCATTTTACTATCGTTATGATTTCAATGTAATTAGATGAAAACATTTATTCACATTATCCCCTTTCATGAACCATTAACTACACCATTAATTTCATAAAAATTATCAATTTATTTTCCATTCCAAACTTTTATATTGTGAATAAACATCCCCATTTACAGTAACAGGTATTCACTTAGGTGGGAATATGCTTAATTTATTTATTAATTACATTTATATAACTCTCAAACCGTATTAATGGGATTAAAAATTATGAAACAAATTCTTATCTTGTATGATCTTTTTGGAACAAAAATTAATGTACAGTGTATGAATGAGATAGGTGGGAATGAAATTATATAGCCCTCTAATGTATTGGGAAGTCTGTTTATCTCATTAGATTCCATGTATTGTCGAATTTATGATATCAAAATCACACAATATTAATATATCTTGTTAGATATCTTTTACTTATGTATAGGATCTCAAATCATAGTTTTTCCCCACATTACCATGTTTCCTTTATATTATCATATTCTACCATGATTTGATGCAATGTTTATGATTATCACCCTTATTAGGATACCATAATATCCCAATTGAAATGCATGTACTGATTAACATTAGGATAATATTTGATTATTCCCTTAAAGGGTTATATATCTCAGCCCATTCTTATATACATCCTCACATTATCCCATGACGTTTTAAAAGAACGATGGGTTTTATGGGAAAGTTGTGAAGTTTTGAAATATTTTCGGTGTTCCTGTGTTTCATGTTATTATGTTATGTGACTAATTTCCCTAAGACACTAGGAATCACAATCTTCTAGGATTCTATTATTTTTAACATTATATACTGTTTCTTGAATATTTTTATATTCAAATTAGGGTTTTCATACTCCTCCGGAAGGATACATGGAACACATCATGTACATGGGATAGGTTTGGTGGGAGAGCTAGTCTATGGGGAATAACTTTGATATGGTCCTGGATATCAAAGGGGGCAATGTATCTTGGACTAATCCTCCCCATTATCTGAATCTTAAAGAATTTATTCGACAATGATATATGAAGGAACACCTTATCTATAAACTCAAACTCTAGGTCTCATAAATTATTGTTGATTTTTCTTTTTCTACTGACTTTTTGGGGATTTCATATGATTTTGAATGGTTTGAATCCACTTAGTCCACTACTATATAAATCCAGGTCCCATAATCTACTTCCCTCAAACTTCATACCTACATTTTTTATTTCATAACCTCTCCCCTTATAGCGCGACACAGGGTTCCATTTAAATATTAGAATATAAACTATTATTATATGATAAATCCACCAGCGGAAGAAGTCATTCCCAATATCCTTAGAAATCCATTAAATATTGTTTCATTTTATAGAATGTCTTTTAAATGTTTCTTTCTATGAGCCATTTATCTGATAGTGATAATCATTACAAAAAATCATCTAAATATCCAATTATTGTTAAACACTTCTCCAGAATCTTGAGGTTAATATCAAATCTCAATCAGATGCAATAGAGAGTTGTAATCCACATAGTATCTCCACCTCCATAATTTATATAATAGGGATTTGGTAAAGGGATAAATATTACATGATAGAAATAAAATTTTCTAACTTCATACGGTGATTGAATACCATCCTGATGGCATTATTGAATTTAGATATCTTGTGGATTCATATAATGAAATCCATGCTTACTTTTTTGGATTTCCATACAGGTATGTGTAAGGGGTTCATTATACTCATAGACTTATTTCATTTATACTTGACTTATTGGTATTATAATAATTGAGATAAAAAATTTACTACATCCCTATTTATGTTGACCCACCTAAAGTTTTGATTTTTTTCTCTATATATCTTAGTACTTCTTGGTTGAAAAAGAATGATGGTCTATGTGAATCACCCCATTGTTTCCTCTTCAGTTCTATTTTTTATGTGACACATTTATTAATTCTAAATCAAATAAAAAAATATTTAGAAAACTTAAATTAGATAATTCATCCAATAATTTTTTGTGTCTCTTAATCAAATTTTGGTCAACTTTGATCCTCTTAATAATGGATAGTTGAGTAGTTATTTGATCAATGATGGATGACATCTATTTTTTTATTCCAATTTCAATCCTTTTCATTCCCATGAATATTAAATCAAGTTTAATACTCTTCATTTATAGGTTTAAATGATCTATTCTACTTAGGGAATTAATAACTTTGTTCACCTTCCCAATAAGTAATGGATTTAACAATCATAATCCTTGATCATCTCTAACCATCTTCATTGGAAGATATTGAGATCCATTTGTGCGAATATAAAATTTAGTATTTTATGATCTATATGTTTATATATCACATTTCTACATGTAGATATAATTTCTATCAAAATTTAACTTGAATATAACTATATTAAATTTTAGATAATATGTGTTGTAGTTATACAAACGGTTCATTAATTGGTGAAAGGTATAGACTATCAACTTGTCATATTTGATGAGTAAAAAACCCAAGATCTTTTTCAATGCATCAATATAGATTTAATATTATTTACCAATAAAGGGAAACATGAGAAAAGATGTAGTGATTATCAAATTTTAAAACTCTTTTAATCTCTTCCCAAATTCATTAGTTTTGGAAAACATCATTTCCTTCTTTGTTATCATGGTTAGTTGGCTTGAAAGTCATGATAAATTTCTCAAAAATCAATGATAGTACAGATATAGTCCAAGGAACCTATGAATCTCTCTTATAAATTTTGTAATGTTCTATCCATAAACTATTTTTATCTTTGAAGGGTCCACAAATATCAATTTTTTGGTTATAACATTCCACATAAATGTTAATTACCCTATTCAAATCACTAATTTATTATACATAACATATGACTTTTTTTATAAGTTATTTAGTACAACAATGAAATACTTCTCATGTTTCTCAAATATGTTATATTAGATAATAATATCATAAATAAATATTACAAAAAATATTATTGAGTCAATTCTTAAAGACATTATTCATTTAGTCCATAAAGATAGCTCGAGCATCACTGAGTCCAAATGTAATCTCTATTAAATCATAGTTCCTGTACCATGTAAAAAATTATTCTTAGGGTATTTCCTCTATATTTATATTTTCAGGATATTACCTCAACCAATGATCTAACTTAGAGATGTACTTGGATACAGGTATCTTACCGAATAAGACATCAGTTAGTGAAAAGGATAATTATTCTTTATTATTTTTCTGTTGAGATCATTATAATCAACGTAGAGGTGAATTGATCCACCAGTATTCTTGATAAACAGGATTAATATACCCCATGGTGAAGAAATTAGTATTATAAAAACTCTATCGATATACTCCGAATTATTTTTATTCTACTCCTCAATTTAAAAAATGGCTATTATATTTGTTTTCTTCGTTATTGGAATTGATCTACGTATAATCATGAATGATAATTAATCCTCATGACATTAGAGAAGATCGTGAAATTATTTTTCAAAAACATAATCATTTTCCATTACAATATTCATTTTATCAAGTATTATATTTTACTTTTTCTCAATCATTTTTGGTAGATACACATTCATATAAGTTCATAATATATATGATTGATATGTTGATACCAAATTAGATTCATCTTAATCTTTGAACTTGTAATTATTAAGAGGTTGATTCATGATATAGAAGGAGATTTCCTACTCAAAAAAATTTATGTTCACTCAATATATATATATTCAATCTGTACCATGAATTGTATCAAATTCCAATAAAGAAAGTATCACAAGGTTCATAGGGAATTTTATCCCACAAATATTGACAAGGGAGAGATTATATATTTACTAGGAAATAATTTATCAATATTTCATGTCTTGTGGTTCTTGAATGGTTCTGTTAAACATGTTTGATTTAAATTAATAAATAGAAATAAAATATATTAGTTACTTCACTATTCTAAAATGAATTAATAATGTACCTATTAGTACATTATTGTTAGGATTCACCTCAATATATATATTATGGTATAATGTCAGCCTTTCACTCTAGGACATAGTTGTTATTTTAATTCCTAATAGTCTTTAATCCATGCCTTGGTGTATTAATTCACACAGTGTTCTTATTCCATGATGTAAAAACATTAGACAAGAGATTGAGGGTTGAATGGAGCATTCCATTCTTCCATTAAATTGGAGGGCTTCTCCCATAAACATTAATATGTTTAGTTTTCTTCTACCCTGCAACTAAAGAATATCGTTATACACTTAAGTAAATTTTTGTGATTATTCTTCAACACTTTTTACAAGTTTCATATTGTATTTTTTTTACATGATATTTCTCCATAAAACCAGCAGAATTACAATCCATTCTCCGTTTCTTTTCTATAGATCTGTGAGACCCTAAAATATTCCCTGATCTCTATTTATACTATGATTTCATATTGAAAATTTTCATTATATTTCCAAACATACCAAATAACCAATAATATTTGTAAACAAATATTTATTCCTCCAAAAAAGTGGCTAACATTACTTATATTGATAATGAAACATTTGTTTGAATCTAATAAATGTTTTCAAAAGATTTCTTCATATGATCTGATGGATCAAACATCCTTTACCTTAAATAAAAATAAGTTCCTCTATATTTTATATCATAGAGTGTGATAAAAATATTTAATGGAAAACATTTTCTAAAAAATTTCCCTGTCAACTTCATTAATATCTTCCTTTATCTTCTTATTTTTTATCCCAGTATACTATTGATTAGTTTATCCCTCAATACTATAAAAAGCTAGTACAACATTTTATTTATCATATAATTGGTGTATGGATAATATTATTCAATAGATTTTATCAATTTCTCCATGATGAAGGGATCAAAATAACCACTAAAATTTGATTTCCATTGTCACATAAATGTCTCAATTAAAACTTACTCTTTCATAGGAAGATGTGGGGTTTCATGTAATTCACGTTTTCATTAAAAACAAGAGTTATATAAGAAATTATTGTTATGATTTTCTCAAATTATACTCCCATTATGTTGGGAATCCCATTTGTACAGTAATAAAGTATCCATTCACAATGGTCATTGAATCAGTTTCTCCAAATTTCATCCATAGATTTTAAGAAAGGGAAAATTATAGATATTAATTTTAAACAAAACATCATAACATGGTAAACTAAAAAATTGAATTAATTAGTCATAAATGACATAAATTAATTAACCAATTAATTTTTATGTTTTAATATATGTTATCAATTGTTTTTAAAATCCTAGGGGTATTTTTATTCCCTTAATGGTGGTTCATAAGGACCACACGAATTTATCAAAGAATATCCCCAAAGACTTCCAAAAAAGTTCTGTAGTATGTCCCCTTTATCATTCACTTGGTGAAAATATATTGAGTTCCCAATTCACTCTTTGTAATTTTATTACCCCAAGGTAAACCTATTATATATATGCCTCAACTTATAGTGTCTAGATATGGAATTGGTTTCTTGGAGGGAACTCAATATATAATTTACAATAATTTTTGGATGTTTTTATATTTTTAGTTTTATCCTTAATTCTTTCACTGAAATTTTATAATCCTATTCCCCAAAAATAACTTGACCTTTCTTTAATAAAAATTAGGACAAACAACATCTTCAATACACCTTAATTCATGATTTCATACTTAAATACACATATAAAATAATCCCATAATTTTTAAAGGCCTTTTTATTAGGTTGATTAGATACATAACATAAAAAATTTAAAATTTTGATACTACAACATTATTTAATACTCCATGACATTTTCAAAAAAAATATCACTTTCTCTTGTAAAAATACATAGGATAACATGGGGTTGTTTAAAAGAAAGGGTGAGTAAGAAAACCCTAGTAGGGGAATAATGAAAGAATAAAATTTTAATAGAAGTAAATTTTAGTCAATAGTAATATCATGGTGAACAAAAAGGTGTTAGAATAATAAAAATTAACATTGAATCCTGATATAATATGATAATTTCAATGCAACAGAGTAATATGGAAACAACATAAAACATGAAATTGTATGTATAATTCCAGGATATTCATCAAGAAATAATAACATAATTTTATTAGGGTTACATTATATGAAATTATATCTAATGTGATAAAAACATTTCCCAATACATTAGGGGGATATATAATTTTAGGCCCACCCATTACATTTATATCGTGTACATTTTTTAGTGTGCCATATAGATCATACATCATAATAATTACTTTAATAACTTTATCTAACTTTAATAAGGAATTTGTTTCCCATTCATGTAATTCACCAATCAATACTGTATGGGTAAATATACGTTATTACCCTTGACTGGAAATTGGGATGGGTTTTCACAACACAGATGTTTGGAATAGAAAAATCAAATGGTAATTTTGGTAGTATAACGAGTGTCCATAACAATTCATGGATGATTTTTAATTACTGTGAAAGTTGATATATTTTTACCTATATATAAAAAGTACAGTAATATATTTCTTTTTAAAATAAATTTCAATAGGAAAAACTAAAAAATACAATGGAGTTATAAAAATAAATTAACTGAATAAAGAGGTGGATGAGAGATTCCTTTTCCTTGAGAGGGTGCACCTAAAATATTAGAAGGAGAATATTAAGAGATTAAGAAAAAATGATATGGATTTTGATATGGATAGGGAGATGAAATTATTAGTTAATGGTAGTGAGTTATGTGGATTGGTAGGATTGGTGTGAAATCACAACAATAGATAGGTGACTTCATTGTAAATTTATAAACATAGGTTTTGGACCCTAAGTGTTAAAATAACCAAATCCCTAAAGTACAAAATTATTTTTTATGATTAATTATACCAAAGGTGATTTTTTTTTAATATTTTTTAAAGCCAGTAACATAACATGTTAATATAATACCATCAGTGATGTGGATGTGAGTGTTGTTTATAAAAATTTATTTTAAAACCTCAAAATATTATATTGATTTTGAAGGATTCATTAAAGGATTATTAAATTTATCATATAAATTAAAAAACTAATTATTTAAAATATATATAATATATTTTTCTATTGAAAACTTTTATTGAATTTATTACATCACTTATCAGCTGTTGTGATGTCATAATATAGACCATAAATTTATACAATATTTTATTTTAAGCATAAAATCAACTGTCACTAATAATTCTAAAAAATATACCATTCATTAATTTAAGAATTTTAATTTAAAAGTTAATATTAATTAAAAAAATAATTTCTTAAATATGATATTATTCACATTTGAATAAAAATCATTATTTATTTAAAAATAATAGTTTTTAATATACTACCACATTTCTGATTCGTAAAATGATTACATTGTTCTTCATTAAATTATATTATAAGATAAATTTTAATAAATATTTTTTATGAATTCCATTTTTTCAAAATAAAATTTGATTAAACATTTTGTGAAATTATAAAAACGTTTCTTAATTAAGATTATATATTTCCCCAAAACACAATTATGAATTCTTTATATAAGGATATGTGTTTATCAATATCATTATGAGATAATTTAAAAATTAATGATGATAAGGGATAGATATAATAAATATCTAAATAAATATAAAATCTAAAAATTAATGTTACAATGTTCTAGATGCATTACTCTTTCTTACAGCAGTTTATTCCCATATGGTATGGTGTGCGATGATTGTCTAAATTTATGGTGGTTCGTCCACTTCAATAGGACATAATCATAACCCATACTATATAGTAATCCTAATTTTATTTTCACAAATAATCAATTATAAATGTTTTACATACTTAATTTTTCTTAAATTTCATAGGAAATGTTTTTTACGTTTCCTAAAATGACCAATATCGTGAAAAATATTTCTGTAAATATATTACATAATTATAAATTTATACATTCAAAATTGAATTTGTTTTAAAAACATTTTGGTCGTTGTCCAGTGATAGAATTTGGATCTATGTTTCTAATACCCCATGAGAAGAACTATGCAACCAATTAATAGGAGGTAACACTTTTTTTGTTCACCCTGAGGACATGGTGACACTACATATTTTGTGACTGAATTTTTTTATTACGAAATAAATAATATTAGGTACATCTCCACATAGATTTCATTTTGAGATCAAGGAGATGGATGTATATCCTACTAGAATGTGACTTTTAGAACATCTATAAACTTTTTTAAATGCAACTTTGTGGTAGATTCACATAGTAGATAATATCATTCCCAATTTCTAGGTGAGGCATTAAAGTTGTATCTCTCATTGTAATAATTCTTATTGGATGAGGGAGGAGTATCATGCCTCAGATTTATGGTTTTGACTCCTATAATCATACTATGCATGTTGAGAGACTATTTTTAGAGTGATGATTATTAGGTCTTGATTATGTTGATATTCACATGAAATTATCCTAATTTATTTTCTAAAGGTGGGGAGCATGTCATTCTTTTCCAAGGGATTACAGTGGTACCTGTTTCTCATTGATAGGAGATGTTGAGGGTGTTCATACATTTCCCATATATATAAATCCATGTGTAATCATGATGTACTTCGGCCTTTAGTGAAAGTTTTGGCGTTAGAGATGACGAAGAGTATGACATATCTCATATCTGGATGCCTCCACTACCAATAGATCAAATCCAAGAATCATGTAAAAGAGGGTTTTTCCAAACACCTCTAGGTATTATAATAAATTTAGGATGTTATATAAATAAATTTTCTAATGGTATTTATATATATTACGGTACGACATGATGTCATCTTGGTGATTGTATATCCACTCACTAATTCATCCCATTTCATTTCCAATAGGGAGTATGTTTTGATATATATATTATGAAACCTATACACATAAGTTATCATCTATATCCATGGTGTCTCCTTGATAATTATCTCAGATTATGAATATTGCTTCACATATCGGTTTTAGAGGGGTTTTAGGGGGATATTGTGACCCAGTTGAGGATGCGTATAGTGTCTCAACCCCCAAAATATGCCTAAAACGAGAAGGACATTCTAGTCTAAGAGTATATACTATGAAGTTTTATATTAGACTTCAAATTATGTTGGTAGGATCAACCCACCTTATTTGATTTTTTATTAATCAAATGTTATCACTCTACAATATGTAAAGTACATTTCAAGGCCCTTTATGGGATATTATATAGGCCACCACTTCATTATCTAGATTTGGGATAATCAGAAATTGTTGGTCTAAGGATAGTTTCATCAAAAATAGAAAACTTATAGGTCCTAAATTAGTGGATAATGACATATATAATGTATATTAAGTCATAAAAGGTATTTGGGATAGAGTATCTTGGAATTTAGTGAGAGATACAATGTTCTTATAAAGTTCTATCCTTGATGCATCTATTGAAAATTTATTCATGATGGTAAGATATATTTGTGTTTCATCAATACCTTTTGTCTTTTTATGGAATTTTCAAGGTATCATGCCTCTATTATGTACCTCCGTAGTTTTATTGAGTTTATGACATCCTCCATTTGTAAAAACTAACATGGTATGTTCATGATATGTCTCACATTAGAATATAAACTATTATAATATGAGAAATACACTAGGGGGAGGAGTTTATCCTTATATCCATTGAAAACCATTAAAAAGATTTAATTATAACTTAACTTTTTTAATGTTTCTTTAATACTGACCATTTATCTAGTAGTGATAATCATTATTGGAAATCATCTTAATATCAAATTCTTGTTGAAAACTTCTCTAGAACCATGAGGTAATCATAAAATCTAAATCAGATGCAGTAGAGAGTTTTAATCCATATAGCCTCTCCACTTCCTTATTTATATAATAGGGATTTGGTTTAGAGAAAAATATTTCTTGAAAGAAATTAAATGTGCTAGCTTTATAAGGTAATCGAATACCATCCAGATGAAGTTATTTAATTTAGATATATTGGGGAGTCATATAATAAAATCCATGGTTACTTAATCCCATTTCCATACCAGTATGGGTAATTGATTCAACATACCCATTGACTCCTTTCATGTATCCTTTACTAGTGGCAATAATTGAGATACAAATTTTACAATATCAATATTTATGTTATCCCACCTAATTTTTTGTTTTTTCTCTATATATATTATTTCTTCTTCGGTGCATAAAAAATGATGAGCTATGTGAATCACCCCAAAGTTTCCTCTTCAGTTCTATTTTTTATGTGACACATATTTTAATTCTAAAACATATAACAATATATTTAGAAAATATAAATTCTATAATTAATTATTCAATTTTCTGTATCCCATAATCATATTTTGGGACTCTTTTATCCTATTAATAATGGACGGTCTAGTAGTAATTTGATCATGGTTGGATGACATCAATTTTATTATTCCAATTTCAATCCTTTTCATTCCCCTGAAGATTGAATCCATTAAAATCCTCTTCATGTATAGGTTTACAAGATCCATTCTCCTTAGAGAATCATTCACATTGTTCACCTTCCCAGTAGGTAATGGATTTAATAATTATAATCCTTGATCATATTTAACCATTTTTAGTGGAAGATATTGAGATCCATTTGTAAGGATTTAAAATTTCGTATTTTATGATCTATATAATTATATGTCACACTTCTACATGTATATATAATTTCTATAAATATTTAACTTGAATATAACTATATGTAATTCTAGATAATATGTGTGGTAGTTATACTCATGTATACTTAATTATTGAAAGGTATATGTTATCAACTCATCAAATTAGTTGAGTACACAACCTGATATATTTTTGAATTAATCGATTTAGATAAAAAAATTATTCCCCAATAAAGGGTAATATGAGGAAATTTTTAGTGATTATCTACTTATTTATCTCTTTTAATCTCTTCCCACATTCATTAGTATTGAAAAACTTCATTTTCTAATTTGTTATCATGGTTAGTGGGCTTGAAAATCAGGATAAATTTCTCAAAAATCAATGATAGTATAGATATATTCCAAGGAAACTATAAATATATATTTTAGATTTTGTTATGTGTTAGGCTTAAACTACCTACATATTTGAAGGGTTCACAAATATCCATTTTTGGGTCATAACATTTCGCATGAATGTTACCTCCTCCATAGGAATCTCTCATTAATTATACATCACACGTGAATTTTTTTCATAAGTTATTTAGTAAAACATTAAAATAATTCTCATGTTTCTCAGATATTTTAGATTAGATAACAATATCATAAATAATTATTACAAAAAAGAGTATTGAGGTAATTCCTAAATACATTATTCATTTATTCCATAAAAATAGTTAGAGCATCAGTGAGCCCAAATGTAATCTATATTAACTCATAGTTCTTGTACCATGTAAAAAAGTTTACTTAGGGGATATCCTCGATACTCATATTTTCATGATATTACCTCAACCAATGATCTACATTAGATATGTACTTGGATACAGGTATCTTACCGAATAAGAAATCAGTCTGTGAAACTGATACTTATTCTTTGTTTTTATCTTGTTGAGATCATGATCATCAACGTTTAGGTGAATTGACAAATCAGTATTCTTGATAAAGAGAATTAATATTCCCCATTGTTATGTAAATGGTATTATAAAACCATTGTCTATATATTCCATGAATGTTTTTTCTTCAGCTCCTCTATTTCAAAAATGGCCATTATATATGTTGTCTTCGATATTGGAATTTTATATGTATAATCATGATTGAGAATTGAACCTCATGTTGAATATCATGAAATTATTTTGGAAAAACATAATCATTTTCCATAACAATCTTAATTTTATCAAGTATTATATTTTACTTTTACTCAATAATTTTTAATAGACACACTTTTTCATTCATTCATGATATACATGATTGAGATGATGATACAAAATCAGATTAATCCTAATCCATTCACTTGTATAGTATCATAGGTTGATTCATGATACAGAGGTCGATATCCTACACTCAAAAATTTATGCAGGCTTTATATAAGTAAATTCAATTCGTACTAATAATTGCTTCAAATTCCACTAAAGGAGTATCACATAGTTCACTAGGATGTTTATCCCACAAATATTTACATGGGAGAGATTATATATTTACTATACAATAATTTATTCATATTTCTCATCTTCTGGCTCTCAAATATTTCTATTAAACACGTTTTCTTTCAATTAATAAACATAAATAGAATATAATAGTCGATTCACTATTAAAAAATGATATTACTAATGTACCTATTGGTAAATTATTTTCATGATCAAAATAAATAGTTATGATGGAATAATATCATCATTTAACTCTCGGACATGGATGTTATTTTCATTACTAAAAATCCACAATCCATGACTTTGTTTATTAATTAACACAATGTCATCGCTCTATGAAGTAAAAACATTAGACAAGAGATTGAGGGTCGACTGGAGAATTACATTCTTCCATTACATTGTTGGATTTCTCCAATAAACATTAATAAATTGGATCCCTTCCACCCCACACCTTAATAATATCCTTATACACTTTAGAAAAATTATTTGATTCTTCTTAATCACTTTTGACAAGTGTCATATTTTATTTTTTCCCACATGAGATTTCTCCAATACAGCAGCATAATTATAATCCATTTTCCATTTCTTTTCAATAGATCTGTATGACCCTTGAGATTTCATAATCACTATTTCAACTCTGAGGTCAAATTGAAATTTTCATTATATTTACCAACATATCAAATCACCAATGTTCTTTGTAAACTAATATTTATTCTTCCATACAAATGGGTAAATTATCTTATATTTATATAGAAAAATTTGGAGGAATCCAAAAAAAATTCTAATTATTTCCTCATATGATCTGATGGATAAATCAGTCTATTCCTTGAGTAAAAATAAATACCTCGAAATTTTATATCGTAGAGTGTGAGAAAAATATTTATTGAAAAAAAAAATCCAAAAAATTTTCTTGTCAATTTATTTAATATCTTCCTCAAGATTTTTATTTTTTATCCAACTATACCATTGGTTATTTTCTCCCTCAATACTATAAAAAAATATTACAAAATTTTATTTTTCATATCATTTGGGGATGGATAATATTATTCAATAGGTTTGATCCATTGTTCCATGATGAAGGGATCAGAAGATCCACTAAAATTTAGAGTCCTTTGTCACATAAATTTCTCAATTACAAATTTCTCATTCATAGGAGGATGTGGGGTTTCACATAATTCATTTTTTCATTATAAAGAAGACTTATTTTAGAACATATTTTCAGGATGTTCCTAAATTATACACCCATTTTGTTCGGAATCCCATTTGGAGGGTCATAAAATATTTATTCACATTGGTCATTGAATCAATTCCTCTAAATTCCATACATAGATTTGAATAAAATAATAATTATGGATATTATTTTTTAAACAAAAAAATCACAACAAGGTAAACAAATAAAATTTAAATAATTATTCATAAATGACCTAAATTTTTTTACCAACAAATTTTTTGGTTTTAGTCTAAGTTATCAATGGTTTATAAAATATTATGTGTATTTTTGTCACATAATGGTGGTTTGTAAGGAACAGAATAATTTACTAAAGAATGTACCCAGATATTTCCAAACAAATTATGTAGTAAGTCCCCTTTATAATTCACTAGGTGAAAATTTATTCAGTGCCCAATTCACCCTTGGCAATGTTATTACCCAAAGGTACAACTATTCTAGATATGCCTCACCTTATGGTTCATATATAAGGCTTTGGTTTATTAGAGGGAACTTAATATATAATTTAAAATAATTTATGCATGTTTTCATATGTTTAGTTTTACCCATAATTATCCCACTAAATATCAATAATCCTAATCCCAAAAAATATAAAGACTTTGCTCTGACACTAACTATGAAAATACACATCTTTAATACACATTAATTCATGATTGAATACATAAAAACACACATAACACATTCTCAAAATTTTGAAATCCCTTTTTATAAGGTTAATTAGATACATAACATAAAACTTTTAAATTTTGATACTACAACATTATTTAACACTCCTTGAAATTTTCTAAAAATTCACTTGCTCTTCTAAAACTACACAGGATAACATGTGGTCGTTTATAAGAATGGGGTGAATTAGAAATCCCAGTATGGGAATAATGAATGAATAAAATGATTATAGAAATAAATTTTAGTCAATAGTAATATCAAGGTGACCAAAAATGGGTTAGAATCATAAAAATGAACGTTGAAGCGTGATATAATATGATAAAATCGATGCTACATTGGAATGTTGAAACAAAAAAAACATAACATTGTAAGTATAAGTCAAGGATATCCAGTAAGAAATAACAACCCTATGTGATTAGGATTACATTATTCGAATCATACATATATATAATGTGATAAAAAATACAAATGCATTGAGGGGTATATAATTTTAGGCCCACCCGTCACATTTATATCATGTACATATGTTACTGTGCCACATAGATCACATGTCAGAAGAATTACTTCAATAAGTTTATGTAACTTGAATAAGGAGTGTGGGATACATTCATGTAAGTAAAAAATAAATAAATTATTGGTACATATACGTGATTACCCTTGACTGGGAATGTGGATGGGTATTCATTACACAAATGTTTGTCATTGAAAATCGAAGGGTAATTTTGGCAGTATAGGGACAGTTCATAACGATTCCTTGATGTTTTTAATGAGAGTAAAAGGTGGAATATTTTTACCTTGATATAATAAATATAGTAAAATGTTTCATTTTAAAATAAAATTAAATAGGAATAACTAAAAAATCAAATTGAGTAATACAAATAAATTGATTGAATAAAGAGGTGGATGAGAGATTCCTTTACCTTGAGAGGGCGCACCTAAAATATAAAGAGGTGATTGTTATGAGATATGGATAAATTTAGAGTGAATTTGAGATGAATATGGAGATGAAATAATTTCTTAATCGGTGTGAATTTTGTGGATTGGAAGGATTGATGGGAAATCACAATAATAGATAGGTGATTTCATTGTTAATTTCTAAACATAGGTTTTGGACCCTATATGCTAAAATAACCAAATCCCTGAACTGAAAATTTATTATTTCCGATAGATTATACCCAAGGTGATTTCCTTTTAATATTTTATATATCTAGTAACTGAACATATAAAAATATTACCATTGGGGATGTGGAAGTGATTCTAGTTCATAAAAATTGATTTTAAAACCTCAAAATATATTATTGATTGTGAAAGGGTTCTATAAAATATTATTAAATTAATATTATATGTTTGGAAACTAATTATTTAAAATGGATACTATATATTTTTCTTTGGATGAATTTTATTGAATTTATTACATCACATTTTGGCAATTATGATGTCATAACATATACAATCAATTTATAAAATATTTTATTTTTAGGAACAAATCAGATGTCAGTTAAAATTCTAAAAATATTAACATTAGTTAATTTAATAATGTTAATTTCAAAATTATTATCTATTTAATAAAAATAATTTCCTAAATATGATATTATTCACTTTTGAAAAAAAAAATTATTTATTTATAAATATTAATTTTTATTATAATAACACATTTTTGATTCATTTAAAGAATAAATTTTACATCACTAAATTTTATTATAAGATAAATTTTAATAAATGTTTTTTAATATGTCCATTTTTTAAAAATAAAATTTGTTAATTTTTTTTGTAAAATTAAAAAAAAAAATTGTCTTAATTATGAGTATATATTTCCTCAAAATATAATTATGAATTCATTAACTAAGGATATGAGTTTATCAAGATCATTATAGAATAATTTATAAATTAATTATGATAAGGGATATATATAATAAATATATAAATAATGATAAAATATACAAATTCATATTACTATGTTCTAGATACATTACTCTTTCTTACACAAGTGTATTCCCAAAGGGTATGGTGTGCGATTAGGGTCTAAATTTATGGTGGTTCATCCATTTAAATTAGACATTATCATAACCCATATTATATAGTAATTCTAATGGTAATTAAACAAATAATATATTATAAATGATTTAAATACTTAAAAATTATTTAAAATATCATAGGTAATATTTTATAAGTTTCCTAACCAAACAAAAATTGTGAATATTTTTTCTATAAATATATTACATAATTAAAAATTTATAAATTCAAAATTGAATTTATTTTAATAAAATTTGGGTCATTACACAGTGATTGAAGTTGTATCTAAGTAACTAATACCCCATGCAAAGAACTATGCAACCCAATAATTGTAGCTAAAAATTTTGTTGTTCACCCTAGGACATGGTGACACTACCTTTTAAGTGGATGATTTTATAATTCTGAAAAAATATTCTCGGGTACATCTCCACCTTGGGAAATTTCAATCTGAGACAAAGGAGATGGATGGATATCCTACTAGATTGTGACTTTGAGAACATCTATAATCTTTTTAAAGGAAATGTTGTGGTAGATTAACTTAGTAGAAAATATAATTCCTAATTTCTAGGTGAGGCATTAAAGTAGCATATCTCATTATAGTAATTCTTGTTAGATGAGGGAGGAGTAGCATGCCCCATATTGAAGGGTGTGAATCCCATAATCTTACTTTTCATGATGGAAGACTTGTTTTTGGGTGATTATTATTCGGTCTTGATTATGTAGACATTCACATGACATTATCCTAATTGATTTTCTAATGGTGGGAAGCATGTCAATGTTTTCCAAGGGATGACGATGGTAAGTATTTCTCTTTGAGAGGTGACATTGAGGAAGTTTAGACATTTCCCATAAATTTAAATCCATAGGTAATGATGATGTACTTGGACATTCAGTTGTAGTTTTGGTGGTTAGAGATGACGAAGAGTGTGACCAAAATCAAATCTCGATACCTCCACTTCCAAAAGATGAAATCCACGAATCATGTACATCAAGGATTTTCCAAGCACCTATATGTATCATAATAGATATGGGATGTTATATAAATATATTTTCTGATAGTATTTCTATATATTATTGAAGGCCATGATGCCATCTAGGTGATTTTAGATCCACTCTCTAATTATTCCCTTATCATTTCCAATAGAGAGTAACGTTTGATGTAATTATTATTAAACATATAAACATAATATATCATCTGGAATCAGGGTGTCTCCTCGATAATTATCTCATATTTTGAATATTTCATCAGATATCAGTTTTAGCGGGATTTTAGATGTAATTTGGGACCCATTTTAGGACGAGTATAGTGTCCCTACAGCAAAAAAGATGGCTACAATGAGCATTTCATTCCAATATAAGAGGATATGCTGTGAAATTGTATGTTAAAAATTTTATGGTGTTGGTAGGATCAACTAACCTTATTAGAATTTTTATATTAAAAAAATTATTGCTTTACAATAAGAAACGCACATTTCAAGAAACATTATGTGATATTATATAGACCACAACTTTGTTAGATAGATTTGGAAAAAAATTTACTTGTAGGCCTAAGGTTAGATTTGTCAAAAAAGGAAAAATTATAGGTCCTAAATGAGTGTCTACAGACATATATAATCTATATTAGTTCATACCTAGGATTGGGATGGAGGATCTTGGAGTTTAGTGAGAGATAAAATGTCCTCATAATGGTATTTCTGTGATGCAGTTAATGCATATTTAGTCATGACGGAAAGTAATATAAGAGTTTTATCAATACATTTTACCTTTTTTATGTAATTTTAAAGGAATTATGCCTCTAATATTTACCGTAATAGTTTTATTGAGTTCATGACATCCTCTATGTGTTGAAACTAACATGGTATGTTCATGATATCTCTCACATTATAGTATAAAATATTATTATATGAGAAATCCACCTGGGGAAGGAGATGATCCCAATATCCATTGAAACACATTAATCATGATTTCATTATATCCCCTATTTTTTAATGTTGATTTTATATTGAAAATTTAACTAACAGTTATTATCACTACAAAAAATCATATAAATATCCAATTACTGTTGAACACTTTTCTAGAACCTCAAGTTAAACATCATATCTTAATAAGATGCAATTGAGAGTGGTAATCTGTATAGTCTCTCCACTTCCCTTATTTATATAATAGGGATTTGGTAAAGGGATAAATATTCCATGATAGAAATGACATGTGATGACTCCATAAGGTGACTAAATACCATCCAAATAGAATTATCGAATTTAGATATCATGGGGACTCTTATAATGAAATATATGGTTAAATTTTCCAATTTCCATACTAGTATGGGTAATGGATTCATCATACCCTTTGACCCTTTTCATTTATCAGTGACTTGAAGGAATTCCAATAATTGATATAAAAATATTACAATATCCCTATTCATGTTTACCCACCTAATTCTTTTATTTTTTCTCTATATATCTTAGTGATTCATAGGTGAATAAAAAAGTATGAGCTATGTGAATCACCCGAAAGTTTCCTCTTGGGTTATATTTTTTAAATCAAAAACATCTTGATTATAAAACATGTAAAAAATATTTAGAAAATTTTAATACTTGGATTCTTTATTAGATTATCTATATCTTTTAATCTTGTTTTGGGCCTCTTTAATCCTCTTAATAATGTATGGTTCAGTAGTTTTTTTATCAATGTTGGATGAAAACCATTAAATTATTCCAATTTTAATTATTTTCATTCCCATTAAGATTTAATACCTTTAGATCCTCTTTATCTATAGGTTTACAAGATATATTATCCTTAGGTAATCATTCATGTTTCTCACCTACCTAATTGGTAATGTATTTAACAATAATAATCCTTAATCAACTCTATCCTTTTTCATTGGAAGATATTTGGATCTATTTGTGAGAATAAAAAATTTATTATTTTATGATCTATGTATATATATGTCTAACTTCTACATGTAGATATAATTTCTATAAATATTTCACATAAATATAACTATATGTAATTATTTATAATGTTTGTGGTAGGTATACTCATGGATCTTTAATTGGTGAGAAGTATAGACTATCAAAGTTTTATATTTTATGAGTACACAACCCAAGATCTTTTTAAATTCATCGATGTAGATCCCATATTCTTCCCCAATAATGGATAATGTGAGAAAATGTGTATTAATTATCCACTTATTTAACTCTTTTAATCTATTCCAACATTCCTTAGTTATGAAAAATTTTATTTTCATCTTTTTTATCATAGTTAGTGGTCTTCAAATTAATGATAGATTTCACAAAAATCAATTATATTATAAATATAGTCCGAGGAAAATATAAATCTATGTTCGATATTTTTTTATGTGATATCCTTAAACTACCTACATCTTTGAAGTGTCCAAAAAATCTATTATTAGGTTATAACATTCCACAATAATGATACTTATTCCATGAAAATATCTCATTTATTATACATTAGATATGAATTTTTTTCATAAGTAATTTAGTGAGAAATTAAAATACTTATCATGTTTCTCAAATATTTTAGTGTAGATAATAATATCATAAATAAGTATTACCAAAAACGGTATTGAGGTAATTTAGAAATACTTTATTAATTTATTCCATGAAGATTTTTAGAGCATTAGTGATTCCAAATGTAATATCTATTAACTTATAGTTCTAGTACCATGTAAAAATTTATTCTTTGGTGATATCCTCCATATTCATATTTTCATGATATTACATCAACCAATGATCTACCATAGAGATGTACTTGGATAAAAGTATCTTACCAAATAAGACATCAGTCTCTGAAATGGATACTAATTCTTTATTATTATCTGGTTGAGATCATCATAATAAATATAGAGGTGAATTGATCCATAATTCTTCTTATTGAATAGAAGTAATATACCCAACGGTGATGAAATTGGTATTATTAATCCTTAATCTAGATACCCCGACTGTTTTTTATAAGCTCCTAAATTTAAAAATTGTCCATTCTATATGTTTTCTTTGATATTGGAAATTATTTGGGTATAATAATGAATGATAATTAAACCTCTTGAATTTGGTAAATATCATGAAATTATTTTGTAAAAACATAATCACTTTCCCAATAAATATTCCTTTTATCAAGTATTATATTTTACTTTTTCTCAATAATTTTTATTACATACACTTTCTCATATGATCATAATATTCATGATTGAGATGATGATACCAAATTATATTCATCCTAATCCTTTGACTTGTATAGAATCAAAGGTTGATTAACTATACAGAGGGATATTTCCTACTCTCAAAAATTTATGTTGGCTCTATATAAGTAAAATAAATGTATACCAAGAACTTCATCAAATTCCACTAAAGGGAGTATCACAAGGTTCACTAGGATTTTAATCTTTTAAATATGGAAATGGTATAGATTATATATGTAATATTCAATAATTTATCCATATTTCATGTTTGGTGGTGCTTGAATAGTTCTATTAAACATGTTTGATTTCAATTAATAAACAGAAATAGAATATATTAGTGAATTCACTATTCCAAAATGATTTACTAATGTAACTATTAGTATGTTATAGTCAGGATCCACCAAAATCTTTATGATGGAATAATATAAGACATTCACTATAGGAGATGGATGTTATTTTCATCCCTAATAATAAATAATCCATGTCTTGGTGTATTAATTCACATAGTGTCCTTGTTCCATGAAGTAAAAACATTATACAACAGATTGAGGGTTGAATGGAGTATTCCATTATTCCATTACATTGGAGGGTTTCCCTCCCATCATCATTAATAAGTTTGGTTACCTCCAACCCCACACCTAAAGGTTATCCTTACAAAATTTAGTAAATTTAGGTGATTCTTCTTCCACATATTTGAAAAGTGTCATCTTGTATTTTTTTCTCTTATGAGATTTCTTCATCACACCATTATAATTTTAATAAATTCTCCATTTCGATTCTATAGATCTGTGAGACCCTTGAGATTCCCTAATCTCTATTTCTAAATTGAGGTCAAATTGAAAATTTTCATTATATTTACAGACATATAAAATCACCAATTATAATTTTAAACAAATATGTATTCCTCTAAGGATGTGGTTAACATTACTTATATTGATAATAACAGTTTTAGAGGAATCCATTTAATGATTTCTAAAGTTTACCTCATACGATCTGGTAGATCAATCATAATTTTCCTTGAGGAAAAATAAATACCTTTGCATTTTATATCTTAGAGTATGAGAAAAACATTTTTGAAAACATTTTCCATACAATTTCATTAATATCATCATCTAGATTATTAATTTTTATCCAAGTATACCATTTATTATTTTCTAACTCAATACTATAAAAAACTAGTACTACATTTTCTTTTTTCATAGAATTGGGGGATGGATACTATAATTTAATAGAGTTAATCAATTGTTCTATGATGAAGGGATTAGAAGATTCACTAAAATTTAGAGTCCATTTTCACATTAATATTTCAATTAAAACATTCCTGTTCATATAAGGATGTGGGTTTTTACATCACTCATGTTTTCATTAAAAGAAATATTTATTTTAGAAATTAGTTTCATGATGTTCTAAAATTCTACTCCCATAGTGTTGGGAATCCCACTTGGACTGCCATAAAAATTCCATTCACATTGTTCATTGAATGAGTTCCTCCAAATTCCATCCATAAATATGAATAAAGGGAAAATTATGGATATTAATTTTTTTTTTAAAAAAAATCACAACAAGGAAAACTAAGAAAAATTTATAAATTTGTCATCAAAAACCTAAATTATTTAACCAATTATTTTTTAGGTTTTAATTAAATTATAGATGGTGTATAAAATATTATGGTTATTTTTTTCCCTTAATGGTGGTTCTTAAGCACCAGATAAATTTACTAAATAGTATACCTAGAGAGTTCAAAACAAGTTATCTAGTATGTCAACATTATCATTCACTAGGTGAAAATTTATTTAGTTCCCAATTCATCCTTTGAAATGTTATTACACCAAGGTAAAACTATTCTACATATACCTCAACTTATAATATCTGGATAGGGATTTGGTTTCTTATAGAGAACTTAATATATAATTTAAAATAATTTATGGTTGTTTTCATATGTTTAGTTTTATCCCAAATTATTTCTTTAAAATTCTATTATCTGATCCCCTAAAAAACTATACCTTTATTTGATACTAACTATGACAAACCAAATCTTTAATACAACTAAATTCTAGATTTAATACATAAATACACCCATAAAACATCACAACATTTTGAAACGCCTTTTTATTAGGTTTATTAGATACATTACTTAAAAGTTTTAGTTTATGATACTACAACATTATTTAATACATCTTGACATTTTCTAAACATTCCATTTCTCTTCTAAAACTACATAGGATATCATGGGGTTGTTTATAAGAAATGGGTGACTTAGAAATACCAATAAGGGAATAATGAATAAATAAAATGATTATAGAAATAAAGTTTAGTCAATAGTAATATCAGGGTGACAAAAAGGGGTAAGAATCCTAAAAATGAAAAATGAATCATGATATAATATGACAACATCAAGGCAACATATGAATGTGGAAACAAAATAAAACATGACTTTGAAAGTATAAGTGAAGGATATCCACCAAGAACTAACAAAATAATGTGCTTAGGATTATATTATGGGAACTATACATGGAATCTAATGTGACAAAATCATTTCCCAATGCATTGGGGGTATATAATTTTAGGCCCACCCATAACATTTATATCATGTACATATGTTAGTGTTCCACATAGATCATACATCATAATAATTTCCTTAATAAGATTATGTAACATTAATAAAGACTGTGGAATACATTCATGTAATTCAACAATAAATAAAGTATAGATACATCTAGATGATTACCCTTGACTTGAAATGGGGATGGGTACTCACTACAACAATGTTTGGTATGAAAAAATCAATGGGTAATTTCGGCAGCAAAACGAGTGTGCATAATGACTAATGGATGTTTTAATGAGAGTGAAAGATGGTTTCTTTTTAACTAGATATATTAAGTTTAGTAAAAAAATTATTTTTAAAAAAATCAATAGGAAAATCTAAATAATCAAATGGATTAATACAAATAAATTTATTGAATAAAGAGGTGGATGATAGATTCATTTACATTGAGAAAACACATCTAAAATATCAATAGAATATTATTAATAGATTTGGAAAAATTGAGAGTTATTTACAGTTGGATTGGGAGATTATATTATTACTTAATGGGTGTGAGTTATGTGGATTGAGAGGATTGGTGGGCAATCAATAAAATAGATAGGTGATCTCTTTGTTAATTTCTAAACGTGGGTTTTGGACACTATATGATAAAATAACAAATTCCTTAATCTTAAAAATTATTTTTTCTGATGGATTACACCAAAGGTAATTTGTTTTTAATATTTTATAAATCCAGTAACTAAACATATAAAAATAATACCATTGGTGATGTGGAAGTGAGTCTTGTTAATAAAAATTGATTTTAAAACTTTAAAATATCATCCATGCATCCAACGTCCCAGAGGCCCTCCAATGTTTTTATATGATAAATCCCCCATTTAATGGAAGTAGGGGTAAACCCAAGCAGACTTCATGGACATTGAACAAATCACACTTGAAGAAAAAATAGTAAAACCAGAATGATTAAATGAAGTTTCCCCACCCCAGTATTTGGTCGTGATGAGGCACTCCACTATTTCAAAGTTGTACAGCAAGAAAGTGTCCAATGTCAAAGCACAAACCCGATCTGATGGATGATTCCATACCCTATCAGACAACCAAATCAGAAAAGCACTACAAAGATGGACTACTATCCATGGTTCCTTCTCTAGAGCTCATTGCATGTAGTCATGTCTAGTTTCACACCCTTCCCACCTTAGTAAACAATCCAACCACACAATCACTTCCCACATTTCACAATATGAAAAAAAAACGCAGTCACAATCATCACCGCCAACCATATTTCAGACTTCAATGCCTCTACATAACCAAATTCAAAAAACCCACTGCCAAATCATCATAATTTCACTTCCAATCGTCTGCGATATAGTAGAATTAAAAAGAAAACCAAAACCAATACACACCCACACGCAAGACTCCATAAATAAAAATCCAAAAACATAGATCATGTCTGTATAAAACCTCACCGATTACATGGGGTTATTTTTGCATCACTTCCACACCGCTACTGCAACCGATGACGCTGTGAGAGAAAATCAAAATGCTAACACACCGCAGATCACAACCTTCATAAACAACATTTAAACAAAATCATAGGATCAGAATATCAAAGACAAAATAGAACTAGAACGGTGATGACAATCGCCTGAACACCACCTCGAACAAGAACATGCTGCAAACTAGAGCCATATCCCATCACCACCACCATGATCTTTCTTTGAGACCAAATAGACCGACCCCAAAAACTCCTAGCAGACACACCCTGTCACTGACCTTCATTATTTGATGGATTTTTGACTGTTGACAACACCACTCCCCCAAAGAATCCCTACCCATATTAAAAGGGAAGAGTGACAGTAGGCTAGAAAATAGTGGGAAGTTCCGTTATGGACGAGTCCACCCTCAATGCCGCCACTAACACCTGCTTCCATGAGAACTCCAAGAAACAGCGATGAGGGATAAGTTAAAAAACTAATTATATAAAATGGATACTATATATTTTTCTTTGGATTACTTTTATTGAATTTATTAACTCACTTTTTGGCTATTATGAGGACATAATATAGACCATAAATTTATACAATATTTTTGTTCAAGAAAAAATCAACTGTCACTACGAATTCTAAAAATGTTACCATTGGTCAATTTAAATATTTTAATTTCAAAAATAATATTTATTAAATAAAAATAATTTCCTAAATATGATATTATTCACTATTGAATAAAAATAATTATTTATTTAAAAATAATAGTTTTTATTATACTAATACTTTTCTAAATCATTTAAAGATTGAATTGTACTTCATTAAATAATATTATAAGAAATTTTTAATAAATATTAATTAATAAAGACATTTTTAAAAAATAATGTTTTTTTGAAAATTTTGAAAAAATATAAAAAATAATATCATAATAAATATTATATATTTCCACGATATACAATAATGAATTATTTATATCACGATATGAGCTTATCAAGATCATTATAGAATAATTTTTAAATTAATAATTATAATGAATAGATATAATAAATATCTCAATAAAAATAAAATATACAAATTTATATTACTATGTTCTATATACATTACTCTTTCTTAAACCTGTGTATTCTCATAGAGTATGGTGTGCGATGATGGTCTAAATTTAGGGCGGTTCATCAATTTAAATTGGAATTTATCATAACCAAAATTTTATATTAATGATAATGCTAATTGTATAAATAATCTATTTCAAATGATTTACATACATAAAAATTATTTTAAATATTAAAGATAATATTTTATAAGTATCATAAAATAACCATATTTGTGAATATTTTTTCTATAAATATATTACATAATTCAGAATTTATACATGAAAAATTGAATTTCTTTTAATTTCATTTGGTTCATTACCTAGTGATAGAATTTGGATCTTAGTAAATAATACCCCATGAGAAGAACTATGAAACCCATGAATTAGACCTAACAATTGTTTTGTTCAACATGAGGACATGGTGACACTACCTTTTCGATGACTGATTTTTTTATTCTGAAACAAATATTCTATGGTACATCTCCACATAAAAAAATTTTAATCTAAGATAAAGGATATGGATCGATATCCTACTAGAATGTGACATTCAGAACATCAATAATTATTTTAAAGGGAATTTTGTGGTAGATTAACTTAGTATAAAATATCATTCCCAGTTTCTAGGGGAGGCATTAATGTAATATCTCTCAATATAGTAATTCCTATTAGACGTGGGATGAGAAGAATGCCTCAGATTGAAGGTTGTGACTCCTATAATCTTATTATGCATGATAGAAGACTAGTTTTGGGTTGAGGATTGATACGTCTTAATTATGTAGATATTCACATGATATTCTCTTAATTGATTTTATGTAGGTGGGGTGCGTGTCATACTTTTCCATGGGATGAATGTTGTACCTATTTCTCTTTGAGAAGAGATTTTGAGGGAGTTCATACATTTCCCATATATTTAAATCCATATGTAATTATGATGTACTTGGACATTTAGTTGAAATTTAGGTGGTTAGAGATGATGAATAGGGTGACATAGATCATTTCATGATGCCTCCACTACCAACTGATGAAACCCTAACATCGTGTACAAGTGGTTTTGGCCAAACACCACTATGTATCATAATAGATTTGGGTGTCTATATAAATAAATTTTTTTGATTGTATTTCTATATATTATGGGAGGCCATGATGTCATCTAGGTGATCGTAGATCCACTCACTAATTCAACCCTTGTCATTTCAAATAGAGATTATGGTTTGATGTAAATATTATGAAACCTATACACATAAGATATCATTTGGATTCTTGGTGTCTCCTCGATAATTATATCATATTGTGAATATTGCTTCAAATATCGATTTTAGAGGGGTTTAGGAGGATTTTGTTACCCAATTGAGGAAGAATATAGTGTCCCAACCCCAAAAATATGGCTAGATTGAGTAGGATAATCTAGTCTAAGAGGATATACTATGAAATTGTATGTTATACTTTATATGCCGTTGTAAGGATCAATTATCCATATTATAATTTTTATTAAACAAAATTTCCAGTCTACAATAAGTAAAGAAAATTTCGAGGCCCTTTATGGGATATTATATAGGCCACTAATTTTTTAGATAGAGTTGGGATAATCAGAACTTGTGGGCCTAAGGAATGTTTCATAAAAAATGGAAAAATTATAGGTCATAAATGAGTGGATAAAAAATAGATATGCTATATTCAGTCATATAAGGGATTTTGATAGAGGATCATGGATTTTAGTGAGAGATACAATGGTCTCATAATGGTTTATCATTGATACAGTTAATTCATATTTAGTCATAGTGGTAAGTTATATATGGGTTTCATCAATATCTTTTATATTTTAATGTAATTTTCAAAGTTTAATTCTTCTTATATTTACCTTTGTAGTTTTATTGAGTTCCTAACACCCTCCATGTGTTGAAACTAACATGATATGTTCATGATATATCTCAGGTTATTAACAAGGTTGATCTGGACATCGAAAAATGAGAAAAACAATTCAGGTATCTAGTGTCGATTGAGGATAATTATGTGAGGATATTTTATGGGGTAATGAATCTCCTTTTTCATGTTCTTTGGTAGTAAGATAATCATTGTTCAAACTCATGGCAGTGGAAGAACCAGGTGGAGGCATAGTACAATCAACTATTTGAGTGGTCATTTCCTTTCAAGATGAATGTCCTTGGAGGTGAAGATAATATAATAACATTAGTTTAAATATTAGATACCTAGAATATTTTAAATATAATTTATGAAGCAATTAGTGGGGTTATCAGAGTGTTTTGGGTGTCATGAAGCCCAGATATTGGTATGTCAATCCTTTAAACACACAAATATGAGAACAAACAAAATATCAAAAATAATGTAGTATATATAGAATAATGTCAATTATAATGAAATTACGGATATCATTGAATCAATAACATGTGTTTTACCATAGGTACAAAAGATGCTTTGTTTTCACAGGGCATTTCCATATAGGGCATTCATTATTGGATTAAATAGATAATTAATATATATTCAATTAAATTTATCTACCCTTGGGAAACTAGTATATAATACCCATTATACATAATTTATAAGTTTATCCTCGTAATTATATAGGTTTAAGGGGAAGAGACATGGTGGTGAATTTTGGTGGTGCTCTTAGAATCAAGAATGAGTCAAAATGTGTAATGATTCAACCATTACTTTAACAAGGAAAATAAAATATTTATTCTTCACAAGTGATAGATTTAATATCGAGTTAGGGATTTTGTTTCAAGAATTTATTCCCCATTTTTATTTCATTGATATTATAGATTTATTATTTTGTGATATAAATAAGGAATTATCTGTTGTAATGCCTAATTAATTTACATTTCATGAACATATAATCAAAGAATTTTTTTATGTAAAAAATAAATATTTATCTATTTTTATAGATTCTATAACCATAGATGATTTATGATGATGTAGAGTCTTCCCTAAATCTCACCATATGGGTTTGTTACTTTTTATAACATTCATTTTATTAATCATTGGCCTATGTTATATGGAAAATTTGGCCACAAATATGATTTAAATTAGGAAGAAACATTGAATTCATAATGAATTGTTAGGTCATTGGTAGATATTTCAATTGAAAGATTTATGAAATTCAATGATTATTCATGGGAGGGTAATGATATTAGATATGGTTAGTTTGTGAATTTGGATGTGCGACTAAAATGGTAGATGGTGATGAATTTATTTTACTATAATAAATATTTGGAATTTATTTGTTGACAATATATTGATCATTAGTCTACATAGTTGGGATATTTTAAGTGGTAATCACTATGGAAGTTGCACCACTAGTGATGTTTCAGGACGAATTTTATCATCTGTAAACATCACAAATATGTAATGTGTACTTCATAAGAACACATGTAATGTGTTCATGAGGTGATAATAGTTTTGAGATGAGTTAAATATCATACAGTTATGTAGTTGGTCTGCCATGAAATATAGATCTGGATGTCTAGCCAAACACTTACCAAATTTATATGCCTTGGGATCCATGTGGCCCCATGCATTATGTCTTCTGAGTTATATATCAAGTATCCTTGAAGGTACAAGACTTGGGAATATGAGTTACATATCTGGTACCTCTATAGACATTCAATGTAAGGTGACCCTTTAATGTATATCGTAGTTAGGGAATACACATTCCATGTGGGAAAATAGAGCACAACAAGGCAGATTACTTGGGATAACACACTATATACCCATATGACACATCATGTACTTACACTTGGCCTGGAATAGTTTGGTTATAAGTCAAATTCCCATTTAATATTCCTTATTGGAGTTGGTTTTTCACTTTTTCCACCTTGGACTCTTTTATGGAGTATTTACTTCTCTGGTAAGCATGGGGATAAGATTCTATCCCTACATAATTGGATTGTGACTTCATTACACATATAGTATAGGGTATGGATTTTCTGTTCATAGAGTCAGTATTTCACAGATCTATATAACATATACATGACATGAATTATCCAATAATGTCATTATTTATCTCATAGTCATGGGGCAGGGATCCTTGAGCATGATCTAAGGGAATGACCATGTATGCTACTTGAGACTTAAATATTGGAATCTGAGAGTAAAGAGTTTTTCATGAATTATTGTGATTTGATACTATACGATGGGACTTCAGTACCTGCTATGAGCATATCAATGTTTTCCCTTTCTATTTTTTATACATTATGGTTTCGAGATGATTATTTATTAGTTTCTTTATTTCTTGGTGATTTTATGATGTCCTACTAGGTTTGTATATATTCACCCATTCATGGGATCTTTACAAACATGTTGTGTATTTTAAAGATGACAATCTATTCGATGGACATCTAGGTTGATATGGTGTAGGGGGTTTTTTGTAGCCCATGATGTCCATGGTAGAAGGAATATTGTGTGACTAATGGTTTCATATAGATACTACACTTACTCTTATTGTCACCTAAGACCAACATACTAGATTTTAGGCCATTATTAATCCCTCTTCATTTTAAAACATAGTATCATATATTGTTTTGTGGAATTAGAAGTTTCATGTGCATTTATTATTCTAGTATTATACTATTTTAATTACTCTTTTATTTATGGAGATATTTTTTCATGAGTACAAGTTTATTAGGATAAGGCCTCCCATTGGATTGATATGTGAACGTAGTGATAATATCCATCCCATGGCCTATTTGATGTAGGATTGGGGTGTCACACTCACCTTACTACCATCCAGGAGGGCCTCAGTGGGTTGGTTTGTTTCAATTATTTCTAGATATATATACCTAGATAGCATAAACTAACTTTTTTTATAGTCTTGTATTAGTCCATGTATGTTTTCTTATTTTTATTTTATTTTTTAAAACATTCCTAAGCCATGGAATATGAGACTTGGTGAGAAATTAATTGAATATTTATGAAGCTACCATTTTTTGGATTGTAAATGTAACTAGTTTCATGCCTATTTTTTTACATTAAGGTATTTCCCATTAGACTAATGTTCACCATATAAACGTTAATGTCATACATCTTTGTACGTGAGTTTTTAAAGATTATTAAAATATATATTTAACTAAATTCTGTATGTGTACAACATTTATAGGAAGTCGGTTTTGTTATCTAGAAATTGATAGAAATAACCCAAATTAATTAAGGATCTCAATTTCTATACTAGAATCATATAGGGTGTGTTATACGACATACAAAATAGAGTCATTATATATAGAAATTTCAGAACATCTTTAAACTAATGGTGATGGATAATATAAATTTTAGTTTTAGTTATTTCAATTTGGGGAATATTTGATAACAAATAAATATTGGGATAACTACTAACCATAATAAAATAATGGGTCTATTGCTGCATTAAAAAACTAACATACTGAGGATGTTGGATGACCATATTTGTATAACATGATACACATTCATTTTTTAAATTTAATGCGGGAATAGATGATTTAATCATTTACATATAATCATGACCATGGTTGGTTATACATGAGCTATACATATAGGAAAAAATTTATTCACCTTGATAATGTGGTATATTAATATTATACCTACTATTTATTAATTTTTATTGATGATTTTAAATAATTCGAATGATCAATGTACAATTTATGGTCTATTTAAGGTGAATGTTCAAAGGTATATGGATATCCGAATTCAAAGAAATAGATGATTGTCACTAAAAAATAGATACTTTACACATCATTTTACATTACTATTAATTAAAATTTACTATAAAACACACCATAGAACCAATAGGTTTAGTGACTTTGGAGATTAGGTATAAAATGAATTATACTATAAACCTTAGAAAATTTCTCTATAATTTTACAATACAAAAAAACGTTCAAGAAATATTATACGATTTACACTTCTTCATAACTTAAATAATGGATGCATATGTAGTTGTGATCTTAGATGCTTGGTAATACCCAAAATGATATAATACCCAAAAAAACATATATTATAAAACATTAATCATAACATAAATATTATTAATACTACAAGAATGAATAATCAATATCAGGAATCATGGTACAATAATCATGATCCTTGAAACATAATATAACAATGCATTACAAAATAGACATTTGTAATTTACAAAATCATAAAAAATAAATTCTTATTCCAAGTATCACAACCAAGACCATTATTGAATAATGGATAGAGTCTTATAATGGATTAGGTTCACTCCCAACTATCATTAATGTAATGGATTGGTCTTAATACCTAGTATCGTACATCTCATCTCATGAGATATATTGATTTACCAAATTTTTTTATGATATATAATTATAGTCTCACCCATCACATAATGATAACAAAAATATCTGTGGCACCAGAATAAGAATACAATTATAAATAAATCATGGCATAAATAATCCATGAGATTGAAATGACAAAAATTTAATTTTCACAAGAAAAAACCATTTTCCTTCTAGAAAAAATATAAACGATATCATAAAAAAGTTCCCTAGTGATTCAGGAGAAATTTTTAGTTATTTAAATTGATTTTGAAGAAAACCATTTAGAGGATGGAAAAATTTAGTTAATGATTGAGAGAAATAATCCTTTACATTTTCTCCCATTTTTCGATAAATCTAAAAATCATTGAAAAATGGAAAGATACATATTATATTTAAAACATAATTTAATTAAATAAAATGATACATGGTAACTCCTTATAGAATATGGAAAAAATTAATTCGCATAAGTAACAGTGGAAACAATTTAAATGATTACATTCACACATTGATAAAAAAAATTGAAATTTAATAGAATATAAAATGAAGAAATAGTATAATTAGATAAAAGGATATTCATAAAATAATATTAATATGATGTATATGGATGAGAAATATTCCAAATTGAAAATAATTTATATGTTTTGATCCACTTACAAGCATCATTTAAGTGGAATTTTGATCCAAATGGAGGGGAAATGATAAGTAGAAATATAAAACCCAAAATAATCGATAAGAAAAGAAAAATATAATGTTTTTTAGATAAATTAAATATAATTCTACTTTATAGAACTATAGATATTAAAAAATATTATTTCAAAGTGTAATTTGAAGAGAAACCCTTAATATTAATCATGATTTCTTCAAACATGATCTAACAATTTTTACGATTAATAAATTCATATTAATTACATATTTTAGAACCCTATTCACATATATTAACTTTATAAAATTCAATTATAATCATTTATTACATTTATATTAGTTAGTTATTTTTCATCTTCATCATTGGATATTTTTACATTTATTTGTTTTATAGGATTTTTGTAATGGTGATGTTGATCCTCAGTTTTTTCAAAATTACATAATTAACTGGTAATTAAAGTTATTAGAATCATTTATTGAAATGATTATTTTATCTCCATGTTAATTTAATTTACTTTATGGGAATGTTAAATTACAAATATAATTCAAGATGAGCATGTTTTAGGTAGTTTATTGATAATAATGAGTTGTTTTATAATGTAAATTCATTTTTATGTCACACTTATGGAAATATATTATTACAAAAATTTCAGATTAATATAAAATATTACTATTATTAATGTCCCTGTAATCATTATTTTTCATGACCCCATTCTTCCAAACGTAACCCTACTAGGCACACATTGAAGAAAAAGAGATAAGGATCCCTAAATATTTCCTCTAATAAGCCATGAGTTAGATAATAGAATTGAGGGTTTATCAATAACACACATAGGAGGAATTACACTCTATATATTTTTTATGGGTAAGAGATAATATGACAAAACCAACAAAACACCACCATGTATAAAAAATTATAAATCCAAATACATGAAATGTAATAAAAAATATAAATACAACATAATGAAAAACATATGTACTAAAATTATGTATAGGATTTGACCATAAACTCCATAAACTACTGAAGTATCTAAATAAATCCACTGAACTACTTTTACGAATCTTGATCACCCTCTACTGGAAAAATTACCAAAATCTTTAAACCTATAGACAAATTATAATAGTTCCATTGATATATGAATTCTATAGGCATGAAAATATTACATTTGTTACTTCATTCATCAAACAAATTACACCTCCCCTAGAGGAATTCATCTTCTACAAATGCACATAAAATACCTTCTCCCTAATGGCTCGATCCCATCTCTATCACCCGATTCTCACCCAACCAATCCATTCTCTATTTATTGATCCTTTCTCAAATTCTTCACTTGGTTCCTCCATACCTCATATGAACACACCCATAATAATAATAATGTATTCTTCTCCTTCTTCATCACCATAGATTTTCATTCCCCGTCAATTGAAAGTGTTGTGAAACCCCGTTTAATTCCATGAGTGTACTATTCATGAGGGCTATAAATGAACCTAATCCATTCATGAGTGAAAATAACAAAATAAGATAGCTACTCTTCTTGGAAACATCACTCCTTCCTCCCCTAAAACACATTCTTTATCCTTTATACATGCACGTGTGTTATAGTGTCCATATATTTTTTAAAGGATCTTATTATTTTCTACTATATCATAGATTATAAATTCAATCAGAATAATCCAAATTTACTTAGATTTTTTTTTATATTTTCTTTATATTTTTTTCTAGTATTTTTTTAATTTTTAATATTTGAATAGAATGAATTATGTTACTATATTCAGAGTATTTTTACATTGTGTTTTGAGTATATAGAAGTAATTCTGTATTTCTATAACATCTGACTGATAGTAATATAGATATATCACATTATTTAATTAAAAATATATTGATAATTTGGATCATATTTTTTTGTGAAGGATTTTCAATCATAAATTCAAAAATTTATTAAAAATATATGGAAAGAGGGGCCCTACTAATGTAATAAAAAAATAAAAATATGTGAAAAGATAAATATGATATCTTCTATTGGAAAATATAATAAATATATAAAAAAGATATAGGGTTGAAAAATGAAAGGTGATATTATGGGTAACTCACATATAATATCTACAACTCATGCTCGTGACATAGGACTAAATATAATCGGATATTTATCATTCATTAAGGAATAAAAATTCTATAAATAAGTTGAAAGAATGGGGGTTGATATCATAATTGTATGAGATGAATGTTTCTGGTGTGTATGAATATAAGTTTTTTTTAGAAAAAATAGGAACTCTAAATTATTGAATAATATTGGATTGTGATTTACATTCATTGATAAATAATTTTTTAGTAACATCAACAGAATAAATGGAGGGAATTGTAGTCATGAGATACTCGTAAAAAAATATATAGGTTATATGAATGAAATGATATTTTATCTTGGTATAAAAAAAATTGTGAAAATAATATTAGGAATGGGAGGATTAATTACATTGTGTGGGGAGGATGTTGGTTTCAGTTACAATCATGGTGTAAATAATGACAGTATCTTTTTAAAAAAATTATATATACAATAACCTTTAAAATTCATGGATACCTGTATGATTTTTTATTTTATAAATAATATTATTTTGAAGGTTATTATGAAGGGCTCAGTTATATGATATTGTAATTATTACTATTAATAATATGTGCTTTCATTGGGAAAATTAAAAAAAAATACAAAATATCCCGGAACATAATTTTTTCCGTGAATCCAAAGTGAAACTCATAGTCGTGGATCAACCATTTGTATAAATATCCCCCCCCATTAAATATATCAATGTCCTTTTATAGGATACTAGATATATAAATTTAAATTAAAATCACTACAAGAATTTCCTTCAATTTGAAGATATAAAATTGAAATTTAAATCATTCACTATGTAAAATGATAAGATTTATATCAATACTAGTATTTAGATTATTTCCAATATATTGGGATAAATAACGTAATATAAAATAAAAAACTAATTCATTCCTTGTGGAGGATCTTGAAGAAGAATTGAATTAAAAATGAAAATAAACATTAAAAAATCAACAATTAAGTGAGTCGATTATTTTACAAAATAATAAATATTTTCCATCATATCACCTAGTAATTAAATAATAAAAACATATAAAACTATATTATTCACATATAATGGATCTAAAAGGTCATATGAACATATCATAAGAATCTTTTTATCAGCATTCAAATTATGAATAATAAAATCACTTTGATTTTTGAGTTTACTGATTCGTACTAATAAATCATTAATACTCTAATAATTTATAAAATTGATGTGTTGAATAACTATAATAATAATTTAGTGGGATTAATGTCTTTAATAATAAAATATATTTTTTTCATAATGATGTTTAATTGAAATATAAAGGTAATGATTAATCCCAAAACCTAGAGACCAATAACATCAGGCACTTTCGATTCAATTTCAATGGCTAGTGACTAAATCCCTGGGATGACACACAATTTTTGAGTTTCTTTTACTCTAAACATAAAAATTACCTTAATGAGAAATACAACTACAAATTTATCTCTATAATATATCAAAAAAATCATCACAAAAAGATTCTACAGCTATAACAAATGTCTTTAATAGAGATCCAATAATTTAATAACCATAAATACTACATTAGAGAATCATATAAACTAATCACTACATATGAAAAATTTTTAAACACAACATCTGATAATGTCTCTAGGGAGTGTGTACATATTTAGTTTATCATATTAATTTACTATTATATTCCATCTATATACACTTATGGTGAATAAATTGAAAAACTATATGTATTTGTAAAATAGTTTCACAAAAAAATTATTGATGAAGATGTAGCATAACCTATTTGAAAGAAATAAAATAATAAATATTGTAGAGTATGAATACAAAATTATCTAAATTCTAAAATTTAAGAACATATAATATATTAGTTTACAATCTGTTCATGATATTTTTCGTAATTTTTTTAAACAAGTAATTCATTATCATTTTTATCTCAATAAAAAATGAAAATAGTGTTAAGGGATTTTATAGATTATTTATTTAATTTAGATTAATTTGTATCAGAATGGATAGAAGTTGGATATGTATCATTGATCATATCACTAATGAGATTTATAAAGAGATTCGTTATGATTTGAAATTTTTATTCAATAACGATTCAAAGGGATGATTGATGAAGTAAAATTATTTTGATTGTGTTAGAAGACTACGGTTAACTCAGAAATAAGTGAGTTATAAAATCACTAAAAATGTATTCCAAAAAATATCATGGTTGGTATCAAAATTGATAAAAAACATATGCAGTGACTGAATTTTATTAAGTTGAAGGGATTGGTATGAAATTCTTTTTGTTTTTTTCATTTTCTTCACTAGAAATATAGTCATAAAAACAAATTAAAATAGAAGTAAATATTTATATATTTTTTTATTATAATGATGAAGTTGATATTGTTATGAATATAATGAAATATTCATAAACCTATGTATTTCAGGAATGAGAAAAAATTAGAAAACATTATTTTTTAATGCAATTATACCATTGGACCAAAATTTAAATATTTACTAACACTCTTGTTTACTATATACTGACATTTAATAATGGTTTAATATATGATGATGCATGAATTCTAGAAAATTAATTAATGGAATCAAATTTGGATAATTTGTTTTAGATTATTTTCGACTAAGATCCATGATTTCTATAATTATTGTTGTCTATTATGGAAGGAATATCGAGTTAAGTAAGTGAAAATATTGCGGTACATAAATGTGGAAAATGAATACAAATAGAACTCAATCCAATGTTATTGAGAAGGTTTTGAGTCACATTACATCAATATTTATTATTCAAAAACATTTTATGTTAGAATAAGTGGAAAGAAATATGAAATTTAATGAATATGAGATAAATAATGATGAGAATTAAATAGTGCATCCTACAAATGAGTTAACCTGAAATAAATTTGATATGTTGCATCTTGATTTTTCATCTTACACATGAAATGTTATATTGGAATTGTCATGTTATAGTTTCAACCCATCTAACCCTTTTCAAACTCTACATAGTATATTTATGGTTTTTATTAACATTTCTAACATTCCATCATGTATTTGTATAAGGAATAAATTCAATATCATTGTTACATTTATATTAGGACCTAGTGATCATGGAAATTATATTTGGATATACATTCCACCAATAATATATGAGTTAATGGATAATTCGATCACTTGTGTAAAAATGTATATTGCATTTATGAAGTGGTAATATTTTTTAGGTGTCTTTATTTTGAATGATAAATTTTTTACATGATTATAAAATGATCTCTGGTTGGAGTAAAATGGTGAAATTGTCCTACCGCATTTTTATGAAAAATAAAAATCCCTAGATATTAGAGATTTAATTAAAATTCATGTTTATAGGTAATCAATTATTAATGCGAAAACCTCATGAATTTCGAAAAAAAGTGAATACTGTTTGAAAATTTCTTAGCTATAGATAAAACAACACAATGAATACCCAGGAATTATTTTTAAAGAATAACATGGCTTGAATTATGATCATATAAAGAGTAAATAAAATTCCAAAAAAGTGAATGAATTTAAATTGCAATTCCAATAATAATTTTGAAAAAGAATTATTATTTATGATTTCATATTGGTGTTTTTATTTATTTTTTTATTAAATATTTTAAATGTATATTGAAAAAATTTAATGGTTACTTGATACAATTTAATATTTCAATAGAAAAACAAAATAATATTTATATTCATAAAATGATTTGATAAAAACATTGTAAGAACAATACATAGACCTTAGTTAATTTTCTACAATAAGTGTAAAGTATATTTTTCAATTTTTTCGTCTGAAATTTGGAGAATAAACAACTCATTTTGTTCTTCGATAATTTAAATGATCTAACCAATTATTCAAGTTAATTTTTGAAATGGTTGAATAGCCATGTTGTTAAAGTAAAAGCTCTTAAAACCCATTACTACCATTTTTTGAATGATATGATAACAATTTCAATTATACATTTCCATTAAAATAATATTATAGTTTATGTAATAAGGTTATGTAATTGTTTTTGAGGCCTTAGATACAAAATAATCTATGGACATGTCATACATAAATAGTAGAGAGATGCACTCAGTATTCTTTGTGACATATAAAAAGCTTTCCCTCCACTATTATTCACATGTATGTTATATCTTTTTTTGTGCATCTTCCCAAATATGTTTTTTTGGTGTCCTGTTTTGAGTCTCTAGATGTATCAAATAGAAAAAATTATGTCTATATTGAAATATTTAATGAGAATAAATATAAACCTAAAGACTTTATTATGAAAATATATTTATAAAAATAATTAATGAATTTATATTCATCAGAGTTTTATAAATTGAATATGAGGTCTAATTAACTAATGAGATATAAGGATTGGAAATATGATCCCAATAAGTCTGTATTTCCTTCAGTTCTTGAAATTGGGAATATATATAGATCATAATTATTATGTACATTGATAAAGGAGGAGTGGTAAAGGGATCATCATACAATATTATTAATTTTTGGTTTCAATTATTTTTATACTAATTATGTAAAATAATATATATGTATCTTTTCATTGTGTGATTATTTTTATAGATTCTAAAACTTTAAATCTCTCACATATGTAGAAAGATTTTTTATATTTTAAAAAAGTGATATCATTCAGTGTATATTAAGAGGACAGAACAATTTCACAATAAAGGATTTACTTCTCAGTTAAATTAAAAGGAAATAAATATCATTTTTATATAATCTAAGAATTAGTTTCTATTTAATATTGGAGTCTAGTATCATTTAGGTTCTATGTTAACCAATGGCTAGTCTATTAGAACAAATGATAGAGTTTTTATTTGGTGAAGAAAATGAGTTATGTGATTGTCAAAAAATGGTTGTCAATGGATTTTAATTCTTTATAAATATATATTCCACAGAAAATCGAAACACATCATGATCAGTTCATAATAATTTCCAAAACATATTTTTATGTGAGCATATTAGATAAGAAACCTCAATAAAGAAAATATATCAAATTATGGGGTTTTGAAACGAATCATTTTGTTATATTACTATATAAAATGTCATGACACAAGGATGAAATGAAATAGGTTTGATTAAATGACATGTAAATTAACATATATACATGGCTATAGATTTAGATTTTCTAATATGAAATGCCTACAAAATGTCGATGAACCATATATTCTTACATATCTTACTAGACTAGTGTTTTATATAACTTGGTTATTAAAACAAAAAAATTGGTTTAATTGTTGATGAACTATAAGACATATTTTTTATGATTCAATTTAAGAAAGTGGTTTTTTAGATGAACCTATTTGTGTTATTTTGAATTTTTCATTTTGATATATACATGACTCAATTGTTAGAATGAATTGAGAATCATAGATCATAACTGACCAATAAAATCATTGACACATTTGTAAGTATTTATTTATTATTATTAATATGTTGAATATTTTTTTAACCTTTATACATGGTATAAAATTAAATATGTTGTTTACATTGTGAAAATTTCAAATAAGTTTTCACTATTATAGAATGATATGAAAATGTAAATAAATTATTATTTATATGTTGATAAATACTTACATAAAATAATATTTTATGTATTTTCATTTTTTTATAAATTCAAACAATTATATAATTTAGTATCTACATTATTTTTCAATATCTCATAATCATATTATAAATTTCTTGGTATGTATTATTGATTATGAAAAAGTAATAAGGAGAAAAAAAAATAAATGAATAGAGAATTATTGATTTAGGCTTGTATTTTATGATCAGAACTATAAGTGAATTTTATGCATATATATTATGTTATTTCAAATAATTTACCTTTTATCATTCATTTTATTTTTACTCCCATGTTATTTTAGGTTGCCAAATTGAGAATATGATTAGATTGCACTAATGATCCAGATAGTATGCATAGGGGACTGGCATGAAAAAACATATAGTTCAACATACCAGAAAGTCACATCATTCATCCAGAGGTCATATAGTTTGTCCATCCCATTATGATGCTAATGTCACTAAAATTTCAATATCATATTCATCCATATACTTATTTTCCATACCCCCATTTTCTATATATTTTTCTACCTACACCCACATAGGATGGTAGTGCTCACACTCATATCCCTCCTTATTACCCACTCCCACCATCCACTATAAAGCGCACTGCTCCTCCATATATCCCAAAACCATATGTAAATCCACTATCATTTATATAGAGATATATATAAGGCTCATTTCCATCTATCAATGCATTTTCCATCAATGACTATAAAATGTAGTCTTTTTTATAGATATCCCACATTCCATATAGATTAATTTTTTTTTTTGAAAATGATTTTTAATGTATAAATTACATATTTTACTATAACATTAATGTTTTAGAAATAAATGATATAAAATTATTGTAAAATACATTCACACTCTTAGACGAACATTTGTCAAAGATCATGAGTAAAAAAAATAATTAGAAATTTAAAATATTGAGCATATTTTTCTTGAATGTTTATTGTATTTCACTATATTTTTTTTGATGTGTAAAATTAGTTTACTTTTTTATAGTATTATGTTTTTGGACATGTTGATATTTTTTCTCAAATTATTTCATTTTCATATTTATTTCCAAAAAATAATTTTTTATCCAAATAAGATCATATCATATCCTTAAATATCTTCATGGTACAAGTAAGTTTCAATTATTATACTAAATTTTTATATTTAATAATTTTAGAATGAAAATATTTAAGGAAAACCCATGTAGATTTAGGTTTTGTTTTCAATTATTTAATATTTCTCCTTAGATAGGATAGATGGAATAACCTCTTCAACGGGGATGTCTGTGTTGAATTATTTAAACAGTTCCATATTATAATATTTTAATTATAAAACATGAGATAATATTTTATACACTCCTTCTATAGCTAGGTGTATTGATCATAGTCCTTCCACTTTGGATCATGAGCCTTCACATGTAATGAACTCGATTGTTTAATAATTTATTTCATCTAGAATTTCATTTAATATTTATGGAATTTTATATATTTATATAGCCTTTACATACTCTCCATTCTATTAATTATTCTGAATATAATATTTAAATTTTATGACTTCTCTATAAGAACTTCAATAAGAGTTTTTATTAAAATATATATGTTTCCATGTGTTTTAATAAATGTTGTGAATCACACCTTGTTCCTATATGCTTAATGAGAATTCCAGGTTCCCCCAAAATCATAGTGTAGTAAAAATTTATTCATTCATGGTAAGAAAATCTCTTGTAATTACTCCACAATATTCATTTTCAAAATGTATCGTTAAACTTATTTCATTCAAATTTCCATTTATATAGGGATAAATATTTCATTATGTAATGATGTATGTAAATCCATCCACCAATTGGATCTTGATAAATATGAACCTTTTATCAATAAATATTACTGAATTATATTTCCAAATATTCTTATCCTTTGTACCTATAATGTGATAAATTAAGGCATGTATAGATATTAGTAATGTTAATGACCCTTAAAATGATTCATAGAAAAACCATACAAACAAATATAATAAATAATAAAATTATGAGTGACTAACCATATTAAGACACCTGAAAACCAATAAAAATCTGAACCAACTATTATAAATCAATTTATTATCCTTAATATTTTTATCCATCAAAATTTAAATCTTAAAATAATTACTAATCAGCAATATGATAATTGTGGTAAATAAAATTATATTCTAATGGAATATATGAAATTTATTCCTTTGGGGTTTCTATAAAAATTCTTTAGCCTCGACCAGTGCCTCAAAAACCACTTAATTAGTCACATTGAAGATATCATCATTGTCATAGGAATCATGAAACATATATAATCTCTATAAGTCCATGAAAAATCATTTGTAACACAACATGAATCCCTCTATATGGTCTAATATCAATAACACCAGTCTTCCTCTATGGTGTGGCCACATTACTGAGGGTATTTTTAGAAATAGAAAAATATATATTTTTAATAAAATCACTCTGGAAAACCATTTATAATGAATATGATGCATAATATTACATAATTCTACTTATCTCTACATATGTGACATTTTAAACAATGCACCACATTCGTAAAATCCAACTTCAGAATTTCATTTTCATAACTATCCCTTAATAAAGTAAAACATGAATGAAACATATCAATGATATCCCATGGACCCCCACACATTGAATCGACTATTAGTGAAAATAACACCCCGAAATACATATTATCCACTATAATAATCCATGTGCATACTCATACATGCTATTATCCTCTGCCAATTCATGTTAGGCCTCACCACAAGGATTATTGTCAACTAGTGCATTTCTTACTCTGATTGGATTAAAAATAGCATTCCATATTTTATAAACTCTTACATACCCATCTATTACAATCATATTTCAACAACTATATTTCTAAAAAACTAAAAAACTAATATTTATAAAAAATTATAACAATTTTTTAGACATTTGTATTTTATTTTTTTAACTGTAAAATATAAACTACTAATATTAGGGAAATTAGAACATATCTTAATATAATATTTGACATTCTATTCAGAGGATCTATTCTTCAAAATGTTCTAAGGATGATTCCCAATAAATTTTAACCATTTAATTTATTATACACTTTCTAAGATGTCCATGATAACTATGTTATAAATCATTCAACCAATTTAATATATATTTGAAAGAAATAATGCATACTTTAATCCCATTTATGTATTTAATAATATATTTTTTCAACCCATAAAATATATATTTTGGAAATTTTAAAAGAAGAATCCTTATGGTTGAAACATTCTCTACCATGGTAATTTTATGGAATATCTTATTAAAATGGTGTATAGATTTTATAATTAATATTCATTCCCAATATTTGTTAAAAATAAAAATTTTATTCATTAATTAAGATATAACTACTCATTAATTATCCCATTAGGGTTCACTATATTTTTCAATTGAAATAAAAATATTTTAATCCATACTTAATTCGAGAGTAAGAGGGTATATTTTCCAAAGATCATATTTACTTCAAAAAATTATTTCAATAAATATGTTGATGATCCCAAAAATCAATTTATTTCTCTCATCCATCCTTCATTAAGCACCAACTAATAATAAATGTTCATATTTCATGTTAATTATTCTGAAAATTATCTAAATAGTAATATTACAAATTATTAATGGCCCTTCAAATAATCATTCAATCACACATTGTTAGAACTCAGTATATGAAATATGAGATATTTTTAAAAACATCAATGATGTCTATATAACTTCATAATATTCCTGAAAAAAATTTAACAGGAAAAATTCTTTCTACAGAACACTACCAGTAACCGTAATCAGATTCTCACAAAATAGTCAGTGAAAAAAAAATGAAAAACCATAAGAGTGAGGGACATTACATGTTTTATTTTTATTAAACCTAAATTTTTCCATTATATAAATTTTCATTCTAGCCATTATCTGAATCCATATGAATCTAATTTAACAATGAATTTACACCATAAATTCATATATTTCTTCTTAAATGTTTTTAACCAAAGAAGACTTTTTTTCTTTAAAACCACTGCATTATAAAATATGTCCTCTTATTAATAACTTTAAATTTTTTATATAATTAAACGTTTTATTGTTGATTTTCAATTTTAAAATTATTACTGTCTTTAATGTGTCTTAATTTAATTGTTTCCCTAGAAGAATTTCTTTAATATTAATCGTTTCATTTCTTGTTCTACCATGTTTTCTACAATAAGGAAAAAATATATGGTGTCTTATTAAATAGAGGAACCTGAGAGAAGATTATAAGTATATTTCAATTTTTTTATTTTGAATTACATTAAACATTTTAAACATTTTATAATTTCAATTTATTTTATATCTCACTCAATAGATTTATTATAGTAATTGGATAAAAGGAAACCAGGAAATTTGGGTCAAAAAGATTATTTGTATCTTTTTTAGGACATGAACAACATCACGGGGTGAAATGTTGACTTGGTAAGAATATTGTACAATATAGATAATGGTATTAGAATAGGGTTTCATAGAGTTTTTGTTCTAGACTGTCCATATGGGTATAATTGAATTTCATACTAAAAAAATGTAAAAGAATATACTAGGATTCGAAATATGATTACTAAACAGAAGATGAATTATACATATTCTCTTTCTCATGAAATTCCACATTATGGTGATGCATCATTGATATTTTTTGATGGGGATGTGTTCTATTTATAAGGATTCTTGTGCTCCTATAATTATTTTTTGTGTTCTTGTATAAATTTATATTGATATAGATATTAATGACCATGATGATTATGTTTCTGGTGGTGTGAGAGAAGGTGGAGATTATTCTAATGTATCATTAAGAGATGATGATAATAATTGTTATGGTTCTGGTGACACTAATTATAAACCCCCCAAGGTTAAAAAAATAATTTGAAATACATGAAAAATTGTTTTAAGTAGATATTTAAAACTATCATTTAAAAATAATTTTTCCAGTTATATATTTTGAATTTCAAAAAATGGCCATCTAAAATTGTTCCAGAAAGTTATTTGGAGACAGATGGGACGGACATGTTTTTTTTGTGAATAATAATATGAATAGTAATACAAACCTAATTAATAGTCAATTGTGTTAAAATATTATTTTCTTAAGGTTTTTAGATATTGACCTCATGATTAATTTTTCAATGTGATATAAAAGTAGTTATAGTTTTTATATTATTAATTTTTAAATTAAGAATGATTTTATTTAGAAATTAAATTAATGCAATTTAAACAGTTATTTTTTAAAATATAGAATTTATTTTTGAATTATTCACATCAATAAATGGTAAGGATGATTTTTTGTTATTTTTCTGAAAGTCATGAATATTTGATGAATAGAGAAATGCAATAAAATACAGTATATTCAAATAATCTACTACATACACTATTTATGACATCATAAGTGATGTAAGACCTCTTGGTTCGACCTCACATGCCATTATTACTATTTGGGTCACATGAATTAATAGTATTTATATTGTTGAGAAAACATGTTATAATATTGATTAAAATAATGCTAAATACCTCCTCTCCTCCCCTATAAATACCACCTGCATTCCCATCTTCCTCCCACACATCTAAATCCTTGATCATTGAATAATTTATTCCAAATTACCTCTCCAATATCATTCCCCACGACCAAGACCTGTTGCTCTCACCCAAAGGCCAAAATCAAAGGCATTATATATGATCTCAAGGAGAAGATATCGAGATGTAAAAAATCCTCTTCTTTTTCATGTGTTTTCCATTATTTTCCTTTTTTTAATTATAGTATCATCCCCTCCTCTTATCTAAAGAAAATTAGATCTCCATAAATAATATATATTCAAGATTTTCTCATGTTCATTGAAAATTCATCATCATTCTTCTTCTCATCTCCCACTTATTCAAGGAATAAAAACATTGTTCGTGATGTGTCGAATTACCAACATCGTGGACGATGTGATTTTAATTTGATTTAATTCCTTAAAATATGGTCATGAAACCATTTTTCATAGTTGAAATAGGTTATAATATATGTATTATGTCTCATCCATGGTTTTGGAATCCTTTTTTCACATGGTTTTAATTTATACAACAAAATGAGGTAATTATTATCAACAAACCACTAAAATGATCTAAATGAACATAATTAATGTTTTATCTTATGAATAATTATAATGTAAGAATTCAAAATAAAATTTTTTATAATTTATGTTTCTTTAAATATGTAATCACCACTTCATTCCAATTCAGTATTTTCACTCCCAATTGAAAAGAACAACCATCATGAACCAATCATGGAAATCATGTAAATAAGTCACCCAAAATAGTGTAAGGAACAAAATACTAACAATTTAAGGGTGAAATGATGTAATGAAATGATCATATATTGTATTATAAAGATGGATATGTTTCTGTATGAAATTAATAACACTCTTTTAACCATTATAAAGTATGATTAAATGATTTGGAAGTAAGAAAAATCTGAGGTAAGATATTTCTTAACCGGATTTCCATTCATTGGGTTAACATTCAACTTCATTATTTATGAGGTATTAAAATAGTTTTTGTGATGTGTTTTGTATATAATATGTTAAATTATTTGTATTTATAGTGTTTATATATATTCCATCTACTCTACAAAGTCTCACTTCAATTATATGATATGTATGACAAACTTTCTTTTTAAAATCCTCTTTTAAGATTCTGTTTTACAAAATTCAAAATATTTTTTTATACTATTATTAATGTTATATGATTATGTTATGTTTCTTGGGAGTTATTTATGATGAATTTTGGAACCTATATATCCCTCAAATAGGTTGGGTATGTGTAAGTTGGAGGTCATTTTTATGGTTACTCGATGTGTAACTATGATGGTTACACAAATAGTAAGGTAACCGCGAGGGATACAAATTATAAGGTAGCTGAGAGTTTTACATGATTATGTAAGTAATTCCCCAAGATACCTTTATGGTTATATTAATTTTCCTATGGGTTGTGTGGATCTTTTTTAAATCTAATGTTTCACAAATTAAGTATATATAGGTGATAAGTATGTCTTTTGATAATGACATCATATGTTACATGTGTTTGTGGATTAATGTGTTCTTTCCATTTAATATCCCTTACTGAACTTTTTTTGCAAAACCCATGTTTTTAAATGATTTTCATTGGTTATAAGGATGTTTATGACAAATATTGATTCCATGTTAAAAGTATGAATATTTGTCTAAGCAATCATGAATTACGTGAAAAGTTTCATATTTTGTAAGAAATGAACAATGTTTTTATAGTATCAACTATAAAAAAATGTGAAATTTTATGAATGTATTATTTCCCAATTCTCTAAATCTCTAAACATTAAAATATCCTTGATGATAAAGTAAGATATTTCTATACTAAATTCAATATTATGTAATGTAATAAGGTTGGGTCCTTATAGTTGGTATCATAAGATGTTTTAGATAACTTTAGGGGTTAGGATGATGATAAAAAAATACCATAAACGATTTATACTCTATGATTTGTTTGAAATGTTATAAAATTTAAATATTACTATGTTTCTTCATCTATGTATGTTTGTTCAGAATGGTTGTCTGTAGAAAAAACAGGGAAGCTGAAGAGGAGAGGCACTGACAGAACGACATCCTTCCGAGTCTGTAGACTGGAATGGTAGGGATTGGAACCAAGATTTTTTTTATAATAATGGCTCATTAAACACAGGAAATAAATTGTGGTGTAATAATTTCTAGATAACAACTAGTGGTACCATAATGGAACATAACAAAAATGGAACATTTTAGGAGACAACACCCACCTGCTTTCAATGGATCTTCTGACCTAGTAGTAACTGAATGATGGATAAAATCCCTTGAAAAGTTATTTGATGTTATATTATATTCATATAATAAAATGTTAAGTCTTTATATTTATCATTTTGAAGGTGAATTTGATCAGTGGTTGTAAATGGTATGAAATATCAAGGATAGAGAGGATTTTGATGCCTTAGTGTGTGATGAATTTAAAAGTCTTTTCCTTGAAAAATATTTACCTAAGGTGGTAGGCCTTTGGATGGATAAGAAATTCCTTGAAATGAAGAAAAAGGAGGAGGATTAATTAGATATGTATAAAGTGAATTTCACTCTACTGGTGAGATATGGTCCTAATCTTATTTGGATCTGGATAGAAAAATCAACAAATTTTAATCAGGACAGAAACCAAATTATCAAAGGGTGTTGACCTCCTATGAATTCAAAAGTTATGAGAAACTTGTCCAATGTTATGGGAGTATAGATATGGAGTTTGATGATGATAACATGCATTTTTTAAACAAGGAGAAGAAGAGGCCCAGGTGGCAAGAAATGGTTAATAATCAACAAAAGAAATCTGATGGTAAGAAAATCTAGCTTCCATTTTGAAAAAAGTGTGGAAAGAAGATCCGAGGGGAATGTCTTACCAAAACTGGGATTTATTTTAAATGTGGTAAATTTGAACATATAGCTCGATATTATAATGAAAATTATCCTAAGCCTAATCCGGATAAGCAAACTATAATGTGTTTTAAATGTGGTTAGATGAGTCATTATGTAAATTCATATCCAAAGAGAGATCCAAATGATGAAAAGAAGATGGACTATAGGTAGAAAGGTGTAGTGAGATATTTTGAGAATACGTCAGCAGATGCCAACCCATCCCATGAAGTTTTATCAGGTATATTGTTTCATTACTCATATTTTGCAAATGTTTTGTTTAATATATGGTCTACAAATTTCTTCATCTCTGTGAAATTTTATGGTAAATTGGAAATACCACCTCAAAAAATGAGACTAAAACTTGTTTTTAAAATTCTAGGGGTAAAATATTATAGAAAAGATGAATTATTATAATTTTTATATTGTGGTTTATGGAAATAATTTACCTACAAACCTTGTTGTTTTACCCTTAGTCGAGTTTGATGTTGTTCTGGGAATAGATTTCATTTCTATTTATGATGCTAAGATTGATAGTAGAGACAAAGATGTTTTTTTTAGAAAATTTTTTAGTTTATATACAACAATGAACCCATACAATTTATAAATACTAAAGCTGTGAAACAATTGAAATATTTAAATTAAATTTATTATGCTCATATTGTTGAATACAAGGGAACTATTTTGATTGATGATGTACCAGCCGAAAATGAATACCTGGATGTTTTTTCTGATGATTTACATAGTGTCATACCTGATTGAGAAGTGGAATTCCCAATTGACTTAGTTCCTGATGCTAATCCAATTTTAAAACCCCAATATCATATGGCTCAAATAGAGCTTCTGGAATTGAAAAATCAGTTGTAGGATTTTCTTGAAAATGGTTTCATTCATCCTAGAACTTCCCCATGGGGTGATTTTATTTTGTTTGTTAAAAATAAAGATGGTTCCATGAGACATTCAGTTGATTATAGAGCTTTTAATAACATCTCTGTTAAAAAATTACCCTTTTCCTCATATCGATGACATGTTTGATCAGCTCTAGGGATCTCAGTACGTTTCCAATATTGACTTGATATTTGGATACCATTAGATGATGGTGAAGGAGGATGATATCCTGAAAATAGATTTTCATAATAGATATGGGAACTATTAATTTTTTGTTATGTTGTTTGGGTTAACTAATGCACCTTCTTTATTCATGAATCCTATGAATAGAATATTTCAAGAGTTCTTCAATAAATTTTTGGTCATGTTTATTGATGAATATCTGGTATTTTCTAAAAATAAATAGAAGAATGATAAATAACTAAGGGTTATTTTTCAAACCATAAAAGAAAAGAAAATATATGAAAAACTCAGAAACTGTGATTTTTGGTTTCAATATATTTATTTTCTTGGGCACATTTTAAATAAGGATTGAATAATAGTTGATCCTACCAAAACAATATTGGTTGATGAATGTCCATGACCCACAAATGGTACAGATATTCATATTTTTCTTGGATTAGAAGGTTATTAATGGGATTTTGTTATGAACTTTGCACAGTTATCTAGCCCAATAACTAAGCTGAAACAACAAGAGGTTAAATTTTTTTTGGATAGATTACTTTGATGTTTTTTTAGGAATTGAATAAGTTATTGGTGAATGCTCCATTTTTGGCCTTTCCTTCCCAAAATGATGAGTTTGTCATCTATATTGATTATTCAGTGACGGGACTTGGTTTTGATTTTATGCAGAATGATCAGGTAATTTCTTATGATTCAATACAACAAATACCTCATCAGTAAAATTATGACACACATGATTTGGAATTGGAAGTTGTGTTTTTTGAATTTAAAATTTGAAGGCATCAATTATACAGATCAAAATGTCAAATATATAATGACCAATAATGTCAAATGTATATATTCACTTAGAAGGAATTAAACATGAGGCAGAGAAGATGGCATGAACTGATAATTTATTATTATTACACTATCAATTACCATTCCTGAAAATCAAACAAAATGGCATATGCATTGAGTCAAAAACATCCTAAATCATTAACCATGTTGTGTTTGGAACATGATCCCTTGATTAATGTCTTGATGAATTTAGAAATAGAAGTTGTTGGTGTAGGAAACACACCTGTTTTTTAGGTTTTATTGAATTCGTCATTATCAGATAGAATTAAGCAAGAATAGAAGGAAGACCATGAATTATAGAAAAAGGTAGAACCAATTAAAATTGGTTATTTTCCAAAATTTAACCTTGATAGATATTTTGTTTTAAGATTTGGAAAAAATATTGTGTGTGCCTTGTGATTCTTAGTTGAAGAAATATTAGTTCTGTGAAGCTCATAGTTCTCCATTTTCAGTTCATCCTGGCAGTACTAATATGTACATAGACCTTCAATATTATTACTGTTGTGATAGAATGAAAAAGAAAATTGTTGATTTTACCAAAAAATCCTAGACATGTTAATAGGATAGAGTATATTGGTAGTTACTAAATGGGTTGCTTCTACCTTTCCTAGTGCAAGAGTGTAAATGGGAGAATATATCCATGGAATTCGTGGTGGGACTACCTAATACATCTCTAGATAACAAATTGATTTGGGTTATTATTGATAGGCTGACAATATCTACACATTTTCATTCTATTAAATATACAATGTTGTTGGATCAGCTTTCTCAATTGTACCTCAAAAATATTTTAAGGTTACATGGAGGTCTTCTTTCCATTGTATCATACTAGGATCCTAGGTTCAATTATAACGATTTGAAGGGTCTTTATAAGACATTGGGATCAAAATTAAATTTTAGTACAAAGTTTCATCCTCAATCATATGGGCAGTCAAAACGAATGATTTAGACATTAGAGGATATGATTTGAGCTTGATAAATGGACAGCCATTGATTTTGGGATTAGAATCTTTATTTAGTTGAGTTTTCTTATAATAACGGTTTTTATTCTAGAATATAGATAGAACCTTTTGAGGCTTTGTATGGGAAGGGGTGTTGGACTCCTTCATTTTGATAAAGTTCTTTAAAGAAAATTCATGAGGCCAGAATTAGTATAAGAAGTGGTTGAGAAAATGAAAATGATCCTGCAGCATATGAGGATAGCGAAGAGTAGGTAGAAACATTATGTAGATAACAGAATGAAAGACATCTCTTTTGAGGTATGTAACCATTTTTTCCTTAAAACCACTCCTTGAAAAAGTGTGATGTGATTCAGTAAGAAAGGGTAGTTATGTCTGTGGATCATCGGTCCTTTTGAAATCATCTTGAAAGATTGACAAGTTGCATACTAAGTATATTTGCCTCTAAGTTTGTCTCAGGTACACAATGTTTTTCATGTTCCAGTGTTGAGAAAGTATGTGTGAGATTCGACTGATGTTTTGAGCCCAGAAGTAGTTCTTCTAGAAGAGAACCTTTCCTATGAAGTGAAATCAGTTCACATTCTTGATTGAAGGAAACATGTATTGAGGAATAAGTAAATCCACTAGGTAAAAGTTTTTTGAAGAAACCATATATTAGAAGAAGCAATATGGGTGTTTGAAAATTCTATGAAGGAAATGTACCCTCACTTGTTTTAAAAGTAAATAAAATTATGCGAATGCAACTTCCAGACGGTGGGGACAATGTAACACCCCAAGGTTCTAAAAATAATTTGTAAGGCATGATAAAAAATTTAAGTTTATATTTATAACTATCCTTTAAAAGTAAATTTTCCACTTCTATGTTTTGAATTTCAGAAAACGTTCATCTACAATTGTGATAAGTAATACATCTGGAGTCTGATGGAACCAAATTGTGTTTTTGGTGAACGGAAACATAACCTTATAAATAGTAATATGATTAGTAATATGACCCTAATGAATTTTAAATTGTGGCATTATTTTATTTTCATAAGGGTTTAATATAATGACATCTTGATTAATTTTTCAAAGTTATTAAAAGCAGTTATAGTTTTTAAATTATTAATAGATGAATTCAGTATGATTTTATTTAAAAATAAAATTAATGATATTTGGAAAATTATTTTCAAAAAAATGGACATCATTTTTGAATTCTACATGTCAAAAAATGTAATGTGTCAATCTTTCAGATTTTTCTGAAATTCATGAATTTTTTAAGAATAATGAAATACAATAAAATACCGTATTTTCAAATTATCAGTTGAATACACTATTTATGACATCATAAGTGATGTAAGACCGCTTTTACTGAACTAACATGCCATTATTACTATTTGGGGTCACATGAATTAATAATATTCATATTTCTGAGAAAACATAGTATAATGATGATTAAAATAATGATAAATACCTCGTCTCCTCCAATATAAATACCACCCTCATTTCCCTCTTTCTTCCACACCTCTAAAACCATGATAATTGTTTAATTTCTGCCAAATTATCTCCCCAATCTTGTTCCCTGTGTCCAAGACCTACAGGTCACATCCAAAGCTCAAAATCAAATACCTTAAGTTGGATATCAAGTTGAAGAGATCAGGAGGTATGAAATCCTCTTCCATTTCAAGTGTTTTCCATTCCTTTCTTTTTATTTTATTATAATATATTCTCATACTCTTGTCCAGGAAACATGAAAGCTCCAAAAACTTGTATATATTTTTTTTATCATGTTTATGGAAAATTCATCATCATTATTCTTCTCCTCTCCCACTTATTCTAGGAATAAAAACATTGTCTGTGATGTGTTGAACTATCGGCATCATGGACGATGTGATATACTTTTGATTTAATTCATTAAATTATGGTCATGAAACCATTTTTAATAGTTTAACCAGGTTATAATATATGTAATATGTCACATCCATGGTTTTTGAATCCTTTTTTACACATGTTTTTAATTTATAATACAAAATGATGTCATTTTTATCAAAGAACCACTAAAATGATCTAAACAAACAGCATTAATTTTTTATCGTATGAGTAGTCCACATGTAATAATTCAAAATGATAAATGGTATAATTTATGGTTCTTGAAATATATAAATACCACTCCATTACAATTCTATATTCTCACTCCTAATCGACAGGAATAACCCTTACGAACCAATCATGGAAATCTTGTAAAGAACTCACCCAAAACAGTGCAAGGAACGAAATACTAAAAATTTAAGGGTGAAATTATGTAATGAAATGATCAAACATGGTATTATAAAAATGCATAAGTTTCTGTAAGATATTAATAAAATTAATTTAACCATTATACAGTAGCTTTAAATTCATTGGATGTAAGATAAACCAAAGGTATTGGAATTCATAACCCGATTTCCATTCTTTGGGTTAACATTCTACTTCATTATTTATGTGGTATTAAAAATTCTTGTGTGATGGGTTTTGTATATAATATATGGAATAATTTTTATTTATAGTGTTTATACATATTCCATTCACTCTACTTAGTCTCACTTCAATTATATGATATTTATGACGAAGTTTTTTTTTTAAATTCTCTTTTATGATTCTATTTTACATAATTCAAAAGTAATGTTGTTTAAACTATTATTCATGTTGTATGATTATGTTCTGGTTGTTGAGTATTGTTCATGATGAAGGGTGGGACCTATATATCCCTCCAATGCATTGGGAATGTGTAATTTGGATGTCGGTTGTATGGTTATTGCATGTGTAACTACGACGGTTACACAAATTGTTAGGTAGCCATAAGGGTTACAAATTATAAAGTAGCCGACAGGGTTACAAGATTATGTAAGTAATTACCCAAGATACCTTTATTGTTATGTTTAGGACCTTATGTATTATGTGGATATTTTATAAATATCATGTTTCAAATAGTAAGTATATATGGGTGACAAGTATGTCTTTTAAAAATGATTTCATATATTACAAGTGTTCATGGAATAACGTGTTCTTTCCTTCTTTTTATATCCCGTACTAAGTTTTTTTTCTCATCCCATGTTTTTAAATGATTTTCATAGGTTATAAGGATCTGTAACCCAGAGAATGAATCCAAGTTAAATGTTTGAATATGTTTCAATGAAATCATATTTTATGTGAAATGTTTTATATTTTGCCGGAAATGAATTTTGATTATATAGTACCCACTATGTAGAAATGTATAATTTTATTAATGTATTATGTCCCAATTATCTAAATATATGAACATGAAAATATCCTTAATGAGAAAGGAAATTATTTCTTGACAAATTCAAGATTTTTTAATGTAATAAGTCTGGGTCCTTATAATTGGTATTAGGGGATAGTTTAGATAACATTAGGGGTTATGGTTGTGTTAAAAGAATACCATGAATGATTTTTACTCTTTGATTAATTTTAAATATTATATAATTTAATGATTACCATGTTTCTTCATCTAAGATATGTTTGTTCAGAATGGATTCTCATAGAAGAAACATGGAATATGAAGAGGAGAGGCGCCGACATAATGATGTCTTTCCAAATCTGCATCCAAGAATGATAGGGACAAGAACCGAGAAATTTGTGACATTAATGGCTCATTTAACACAAGAAATAAATGGTGATGGATTCCATGAAAGAGAAAAAATAGAGGCCCCACAACAGAACATGACAATAGTTGAACATTTTATAAGAGAACACCTTCCAACATTCAATGGATCTTCTGACCCAGTAGCGGCCGAAAGATTGATTAAATCCCTGGAAATGATATTCAATGTTATAATATGTTTAGATAATCAAAAGTTAAGTCTTTCCATTTATCATTTTGAAGGTGAAGTTGATAAGAGGTGGTCAATGGTCAGAAATATCAGGGATATAGAGGATTTTTATGCCTTAGAGTGGGGTGATTTTAAAAGTATTTTCCTTGAAAAATATTTTCCTAAGGGGGTGAGACATAGGATAAAGAATCAATTCGTTGAATATAAGGAAAATGAGGAGGATTTAGTGGATGTGTTTGAAGCAATCTTCCCCAGACTGGCGAGTTATGGTCTAAATCTTATTCTGGATCTTGATATCCAAATCAACCACTTTTACTCAAGATTGAAGGCAAGTTATCGAATGGCATTGGACTCCTGTGAATTCAAAAGTCACGAGAAACTTTTCCGATGTGCTTACAAGGTTGAGATGGAGTTTTCTGATGATCACGTTCATTTTTTCAACAATGATAAGAAGAGGCATAGATGTAAAACAATGGGTAATAATCATCAAAATAAATCTAATGGTAAGAAAATCCAGTTTCCATTATGTGAAAAGTGTGGAAAGAAACACCCATGGGAATGTCTTACTGAAACTATGAAGTGTTTTAAATGTGCTATGTCTGGAAATATGGCCCAAGATTGTAATAAAAATTATCCAAATACTAATCCTAGTAAGAAAACTATGAAGTGTTTTAAATGCGGTGAGATGGGTCACTATGAAAATGCCTTCCAAAAGAGAGATCCAAATGATGAAAAGAAGCAAGACTATAAGCAGAAAGGTGTAGTGTGATTTTTTGTGACTAGGTGAGTGTTTTTCAATCCATATAATGAAGATGAATCAGGTTCTTTGTTCTTTTACTTGGATTTTTTCTACATTTTTGTTTGATATGATGTCTATACATTCCTTCATATCTGAGAAATTTTATGGTAAATTGGAAATATCACCACAAAAAATCAGAACAGGACATGTTCCTAAAACACCAAGAAGATTATATAAATTAGCAATTATAAGAATCTTCCTATTGTGGTCTGTGGAAAGTATTTACCTGAAAACTTTTGTGGGTTTACCCTTAGTCAAGATTGATGTTATTCTGGGAATGGATTAACATGCTATTTATCATGCAAAGATTGACTGTAGATATAAATAATTGTTATTTTAGAAAGATTTATAGTTTTCATACAATAATGAACCCATAAAATTGATAATATATCAGGAAGTTGAGAAATGATTGAAAGATGGAAATGAATTTTTTCTCACTCATATTGTTGAAAACAAGGGAACTGTTCAGATTCATGATGTGCCAGTGGTAAATGAATACCTTGATGTTTTTTCTGATGAGTTCCCTGGTGTCATAACTGATTAAGAAGTCAAATTCACAATTGAATTAGTTGCTGATGCTAAGGCAATTTCAAAACCCCCATATCGTATGGCTCAAATAGAACTTCTTGAATTGAAAATTAAGTTGCAGGATTTTCTTGATAAAGGCATCATTCATCCTACCACTTCACAATAGGGCTCTCTTATTTTGCTTTTTAAGAATAAATATGGTTCCATGAGACATTGTGTTGATTATAGATATTTGAATAACCTCTCTGTTAAAAAGAAGACTCATTTTCCTCAAATTAATGACTTGTTTGATCAGATCCAGGGAACTCAGTAGTTTTCCAAGAATGACAGGAGATCCAGATACCATCAGTTGAATTTGAAGGAGGATGACATCTCAAAAACAGCTTTTTGAACTAGATATGGTCATTATGAATTTTTTTTATGCAATTTGGGTTTGATAATGCACCTGTTGTATTCATGAATCTTATTTATATAAAATTTCATGAGTTCATGGAAAAGTTTGTGGTTGTTTTTATTAATGAAATTGTGTTATTTTCTAAAAATAAAGAGGAGGATGAAAAAGGTCTAAGGGTTGTTTTCCAACCATAGAAGAAAAGAAACTGTATAAAAAATTTAGTATGTTTGATTTTTGGTTTAATAGATATCTTTTCATGGGAACATTATAATTAAGGATGGAATAATAGTTGATCCTTCCGAAACAAGAGTGGTTGATGAATGGCCAAGACCTGCAAATGTTACAGAAATTCATTGCTTTCTTGGATTAGCAAGTTATTACCGACATTTTGTTAAGAACTTTTCATGGTTATCTTGACTGATAACTAACTTAACACGAAAAGGGGTGAAATTTATTTAGACATAAGAATGTGATATTTTTTTCTGGAAATGAATAATTGAGTGGTGAATTCTTCAATTTTGGCCACGCCTTACCGAAATGGTGAGTATTTCATCTATAGTGGTGCTTCCTTGAAGGGTCTTGGTTGTGTTTTGATGTAGAATGATAAGTTAACTACTTATGCTTCAAGACAACTAAATAGTCATCAATTATATTATCCCACGATGCTATGGAATTGGAAGATGTGGGTTTTTCTTGGAAGATTAGTATTCATCATTTATACGGAGCCAAATTTCAAATATATACTAACCAAAAAGTATTAATTATATATTCATTATAAAGGAATGAAGAATGAGGTAGTGAAAATGTCTTCAAATGGTAAAGGATTATGATTGCACGATCAAATACCATCTTGGAAAAGCAAACAAATTCACAAATGCCTCGAGTCAAAAACACCATGCATTATTAACCATGTTACATTTGAAACATGATCCCGTGATTAATGATTTGATAAATTTTGGATTAGAATCTATTAGTGTAGGAAATTCCTCTATTTTGTTTCAGGTTTAAGTGCAGTCATCATTATCAAACAGAATTACGGAAGCGCAGAATGAAGACCATTAGCAACAGAAAAAGGTAGAACTTGTTTAAATGGTTAAGTTTCCCTAATTTAACCTTGATAGAGATTGTGTTTTAAGATTTTGAAATAGCATGAGTGTGTATTATGATTTTTAGTCGAAGAAATATTTCTTGTGTGAAGCTCATAGTTTTCCATTTTCAGTTCATCCTGGTAGTACTAATATGTACTGAGACCATCGGGATTATTACTGGTGGGATAGAATGAAAAGGGAAATTGCTGATTTTACCATTAAATGCATGACATATCCACAGGTTAAAGCCGAGTGGCAGTTACTGAAGGGAATGCTTCATCATTTTCCAGTGCTAGAGTGTAAGTAAGGGAATATATCCATGAACTTTATGTTGGGATTACCTAAGAAATCTTGAGTTTACATTGCTATTTGGTTTCTTATTGATAGGCTGACAAAATCTGCCCAATTTCTTTCTATTTGAGGTACAATATCTTTGGATCAGCTTTCTCAAATGTACCTCAAAGAGATTATTAGGTTACATGGAGGTCTTATTTCCATTTTATCTGACCGGGATGGAAGTTTCACTACCATATTTTGGAAGGGACTTCATAAGTCATTGGACACATAATTAGATTTCAGTATAGCATTTCATCATCAATCAGATGGGTATTTAGAATTAATGATTCAGACATTGGATGATATGCTTTGATCTTGTTCAATAGACTACCATGGAAGTTTTAATCAATACCATTTTTAGTTTAGTTGTCTTGTAATAACTTCATTCATTCCAGTATATAGATGGAACATTTTGAGGCTTTGTATGGGAAGCGGTGTTGGACTCTAGTGTTTTGGGATGAAGTCGGTGAAAGAATGTTTATGGGGATATAATTAATAGAGGAAGTGGCTGAGAATGTGAAGATGATCCAGCAAAAAATGAGGATTTCTCAGAGCAGGCAGAAAAATTATGCAGATAATTGAAAGAAAGACTTCTCTTTAGAGGTAGGTGACAATGTTTAACTTAAAACTTATCTTTGGAAAAGTTTGATGTGTTTCGGTAAGAAATGGAAGCTAAGTACGTGGTTCATCGGTCCTTTTGAAATCCTAGAGAATGTTGGACTAGTTGCATACTGAGTATCTTTGACTCCAAGTTTGTCTCAGGTACACATTTTTTTTCATGTTTCGATGTTGAGGATGTATGTGCGATATTCAACTCATGTTTTGATCCCAGAAGCAGTTCAGATGGAAGAGAACCATTCCTATAAAGAGAAACCATTTCAGATTCTTGATCGAAGGGAAAAAGTATTGCAGAATAAGGTAATCTATCAGGTAAAAGATTTTTGGAGAAACCACATGGTAGAATAAGAAACATGGGAGTCTAAAAAGGCTATGAGGGAAAGGTACCCTCACTTGTTTAAATAATTAAATAAAATTGTGAAGACACAATTTCTAGAAGGTGGTGATAATGTAACACCCCAAGGTTCAAAAAATAATTTGAAAGGCATGAAACATTGTTTTCATTTGATAATTATAACTATCCTTTAAAAATAAATTTTTTACTGCTATTTTATGAATTTGGAAAAATAGTCATCTACAATTTTTTTCAGTAAGTTATTTGGGGTCTGATAGAACCAAGTTGTCTTTTTTGTGAATACTAACATACTGTTATGAATAGTAATATAAGAAGTAATATGATTTTAATGAATTTTAAATTTTGTTATTATTTTATTTCCTTAAGGCTTTATGATAATGACATATTGATTAATTTTTCAATGTGATATAAAAGTAGTCATAGTTTTTAAAATTATTAATTTTTGAATAATGTATGATTCTATTTCAAAATTAAATTAATGATATTTATAAAATTATTTTCTGAAAATGGAATTCTTTTGAATTTTAAACATCGAAAAATGGTAAGGGTTAATTTTTGGGATTTTCTTGAAATTCATGCAGTTTCGATGAATAGTGGAATAAAGTAAAATACTATATAGTAAAAGTAGTAGTCAAATACACAATTTATGACATCATATGTGATGTAAGACCATTTGGTTTGAACTCATATTCCATTGTAACTATTAGGGGTCACTTGAATTAACATTATTCATTGTCTTGAGAAAAATATTACAATAACGACTAAAATAATGTAAAATACCTCCTCTCCTCTACTATAAATACCACCCTCATTCCTCTCTTCCTCCCACACCTCTCAAGCGTTGAAAATTGTCTAATTTAAGCCAAATTACCTCCCCAATAACATTCTCCACATCCAACACCTTCTGGACTCACCATTTTTTAAATTCAAAGGCATTAAAGAGGATGTCAAGGGAAAGTGATCAAGGGGTAAGAAATCCTCTTCCTTTTCAAGTGTTTTCCTTTCCTTTACTTTTATTTTCTTATAGTATCTTCCCCTCCTCTTATCTAAGAAAAATGAAATCACAAAAAAAAACATTTATATTCTTGATATTCTCATGTTCATGGAAAATTCATCAGCATAATTCTTCTCCTCTACCACTTATTCAAGGAATAAAAACACTATTTGTGATGTGTCGAATTAGAGACATTGTGGACGATGTGATTTAAATTTGATTTAATTCCATCATGTATTGTCGTGAAACCATTTATTATGGTTGAACAAAGTTATAATATAATTATTACGTATCATCCAGGGTTTTGGAATCCTTTTGTAAACATGGTTTTAATTTATAAAACAAAATGAGGTTATTTTTATAAAAGAACCACTAAAATGATCTAAACAAACATCATTAATGTTTTATATTATGAATAATAATCTTATAAGAATTTAAAATGATAAATGGTATAATTTATGGTTTTTTTAATTTTTAAATACCACTCTATTCCAATTCTATATTTTCACATCCAATCGACAAGAACAGCCATCATGAACAAATCATTGAAATCATGTAAAGAACTCACCCAAAACAGTGCAAGGAACAAAATACTAACAATTTAAGTTTGAAATGAAGTAATGAAATGATCATATATGGTATTATAAATCTGGATATGTTTCTTTAGGATATTAATAAAACTTTTTTAACCAGTATACAAGAGGTTTAAATGAGTTGTATGTTAGACAAACCTGTGGTCAGGGAATTATTAACCTAATTTTCATTCTTTGGGTTAACATTCTACTTCATTATTTATTTGGTGTTAAAATTGTTTGTGTGATGTTTTTTTTATATAATATTTTGAATAATTATTATTTTAAGTGTGTATACATATTCCATACACTCTACTAATTCTCACTACAATTATATGATATTTATGATGGATTGTGCTTTTAAAATCCTCTTTTAAGATTTTTTTTAATTCAAAAGTAATGTTTTTATGCTATTATTAATGTTGTATGATTATGTTCTGGTTCTTGGGAATTTTTTATGATGAATGGTGGGACATATTTCTCCATCCAATGCATTGGTTATGTGTATGTTGGAGATCGGCCATATGGTTACTCCAAGTGTAACTACGACGGTTACACAAATTGTAAGGGAGCGTTGAGGGTTACAAATTATAAGATAGCCGAGAGGGTTACAAGATTATGTAATTAATTCCCCAAGATACTTTTATGGTTATATTTATGTTCTTATGAATTATATAGAACTTGTGTAAGTCTCATTTTTCACAAAGTAAGTATATATGGGTGAAAAGTATGTCTTTTGAAAATGATTTCATATGTTATAGGTGTTTATGGGATAATTTGTTCATTCCTTCTTTTAATATCCCTTAATGATATTTTTTTATACCATGTTTTTAAATGATTTTCATATGTTATAAGGATTTCTATGAAAAATAAGTAATCCATGTTAAATGTTTGATTATTTTTCAAAGGAATCATATTTTGTGTGAAATATTTTATATTTTGCAAGAAATGAATACGGTTTTTATGGTATCCACTCTCTAGAAATGTATAATTTTTTTAATGTATTATGTCCCAATTATCTAAAGATCTAAACATGAAAAGATCCTCAATGATAAAGGAAGTGATTTCTTGACAAAAGTCAATAGTATTTAAAGTAATAAGGTCGGGTCCTTATACTGATAGCGAGTTTCATTTTTGATGTAATGTATATTATTTTTTTAATGATTTAGTTTTATTATGTTGTTTTTTATTATGGTGATACTAATATAGTATTATTGAATTTTTTATTATATATAGATTACATTTTGGAGATATATTCAATCTTATTATAGAGATAAATTGGATTTTTTTTGTTTGAATTGTTTCTATAGGAGTGGATGATAAAACTAAAATTTCCCTTATTGGAATACAAGAGTTATAGCCACATGTCGCTCTTATGGAAATATGCCTATTTCTATGAACAAAAAATTTTATATAGTAAGATATTCACGGTAATAAACAATGAAAACAAATTTACACTTATTGATATGATACTAGGATCCATAACATACTTGATTATGGAAATAACCCAAAGCCACCATTCGTAGATCTATGACCATGGATTTTGGCCACAACTATAGGTCTATTTTCTAATAGTGACCAACATTCTCCTTTGGACCTAAAAAATAGTTCATATATATATATTTAATATGATAATTATAAATATAAAAACTACGTGACACCTAAACCCTCATATGAAAAATGTGGATGATGATTAAAAAATCTTAGTGGATAAAAAAAATAAGCCTAACTCATCGCAAAACAGGTAATACAAATTTCTCATCCTCACCATGCCTCACTCAAAAAGTAATTCATATAAGTATATTTTTCCTTATAAAAATTAAGCACATATATATATATATTATAAGGTAACATGACTTTTAATTCTCTAACAGTGTAAATCATTCACACCCTAATAGATAGGTCGTGTTCTCAAACATCCTATAAGCCATCCTGACTCCTAGGAAACCATATCAATCATGTATCTCATGATATCTTATCATATTCATTATTATATCCCATGAATCAAAACATATATCTTCATCATCACTTCCCATTAGTAAACATTTATAGTCCTAGAAGCCATTATATCTTGTGAACACCCATTATACCTCAATTCATCACAACCCATGGAATTACAACCATGGAAAGATGAAACCATAATGTATGGATACAAGTATGTACTATAACCCAATCTATTACAAACTTCACATATATGTATATTAAAACTATGAGTCGTCACAATCGTTGTAGTAACACACTCTATCCTATACGACATTATATCCTAAGATACTCATACTAATCTATTTATATAATGTCGAATGTGGAGGCTGATAACAAAGATATATATTTCCACTCTATCATTGATTTTGGAGAAACTAATCACTATGTATTTGGTTTTTAGTTTCCTAATTAACATGGGTGGGGTAGTGTATGAAATCCATGAAATTAAACAATGTCACGCGCATCCAGACTAAGCGGAACTAACTAGACATAGACACATCTACCACTATCATCACACACTAACTCTAGATTATACTACTAAGGGCTAGATAGAAAACAATTATACAATAATAAAATAGGTCTATATTTTATGAATAAGTAATTTATTAATTTTAGCAAAAAAAATTATGAAGATTTACATTTAAATATTCTCAAACATGTGTTCATGACTACCAATTTATTTTATATATTCTAAAGCATGTATTATATTAATAAATTTACAAAATCATATATTACAATTAATTTTTTAGTTTAAATAATTTTTTAATAATAATTCAATTACATAAGGAATTTTCCTAATATTCCATGTAAAAAAATGAACACTTAGTGAACTACACCAAACTACATCAAGTAATTGTAATCTAATAAATTATATATCATCTAGACATAAGGACATCAAGAAGGTATCAATAAAAAATCAATAATTATTTTGATTATTGATAACCAATTCCCACTCTAAACTCATCCAAATCACTCGATGTCCAACACTATTGTTCATAGTCTTAATTTTCCATACCATCTTCGACATCAACCATCACTAAATCCCAAGATCCCATCATATCTCTTATCAAATCATTCATTAATCAATACATCCTCGGGACTCCAGACCTTCACTCATCAAAGGATCATAACCATGAAAATTTCATCAAAATATAATACAAGGCTATAAATCCATATATCCACATACTTTTAAAATAAACATTTATACAAATCGAAAAAATAGTAAGTCTATTTCATTGAGGAATATAATATCCCACCATACAAATTGGGTTTTTTCATCCCCAAGCATTAATTCTTTTACAAAAACCCTATTAAGTTTATATTGAATTGATTATTTCATTAAGAAAATGTTATCCTCATTAAAAAACCTGAAAGAAATAGGTTACCATATATAGTATAATAAATAAACATTCCTTAAAGATTAATTACCATATTAAATTAATTAAAAAATTATTATACATCCACTCATGAAGATTTAATAAAATTGAGTAATAATTCAGATTTATTTTATGTATAGTTTTAGGAAATTATCTATTAGAAACAAATAAAAACAACATACTTCTAATAATTGGCCACAATAACTACTAAAAATAAATATATTATCAACAAAACACAAGAAGCATGTTTTTTATCCAAAAAATCATTTAATTATCTAGAGAAAATATTATATATCTTAAACATATCATAATTTCCATTTCCATACATTAAATTTTACAAATATTAAGGAAATATTTACCATATAAAAAAAATTAGTTAATACTGCAACATGTGATTATTAATATCATTAAATTAATATCTGGATTAATGAATCCTAACTATAATATTCAAACCCTTTAACAAGGTACGTTAATATTTTATTTATTGTTAGAATATTTTTTAATGGATTAAAAAATGACTCTAATAATTTAGGAAGTATATGTGATGGGAAATGGGGCTCACAGTACATGGAACATAATTAACGAATGGTTACTGTTAATCATTAACCATGACAATGTGTCATAGATTATAGATAGAGAATAGTTTAAATCTATGAAGGGTATCATGGAAACCATGATAGAATGGTATTGATCATTATAATGGCTTACCCATGATTTTTTAAATAATTTGGGTGGCCTAGAAAACTATGTGACTTCATTTTCTCATGGAGAAAGAAGATCACAAGGTTAGTTAATGGTTTATAAATTTGTTTGTACAAATATTTCAACTCATTAAAAGTTAGACATTTCTGATTTTCCCTAATTATCTTATATATTTCTCCACTATTCCCCCCCCCATTTCAATCCCAACTTCCCGAGGTGTGAACCATACTCTCCCTTTTCTCCCATGGGTGGATCATGTTCAATTATAGGTCATTTTAAGTGTCTTTTTTTGTGAATTTTATCCTTATGTATTTCTAAAATATTTTATTATTTTATATAGGGGATGATTTATAGCTTGTTCTTTCCAATTTTTCTAGGTCTCATGAGACCTATTTCTAGAGAGTTCTTCTCCTTTGTGGTTACATCCATTTTTTCTTGATTCAATTTCTGGGTTCGGACTAGTGTTTTCTAAAAACATAAGTAATATGGAATAAAATCTATTTCCCACTATCTTAGTGATGTTTATTTGTTTGTGGAATGTGGTATTACAACAATATACTACTCAATTGGTTCCTTGTTTAATAATTATATATATTTGACTTTTAGATCTTGTGTTTAATCCTTTAAAAATCTTATTGGTTTCAAAATAAACTATGAGATCATGCCTATGGCCAACCATGGGGTATTACAATCCTTTTTAAATGGTAAAATATAAATTAGGTTATAGAATGGAGGCCTTACATGTATAAATAGGCTAGACCTTTTTAACATATTTTTATCAAGTAATAAGGCGGAATTTGGCTTCCATTGGGAATTAAATGGTATGTAAATAGATATGGAAATGAATGGTAAATTGTTAAATGGGAATTCCTAAATTTTAAAATGGTGTTATGGAACATTTAATGGATGTGATATAATGAAAAAAGTCATATTGGTTGGATGGTTAGTTGGTAAAATGGATTTCGGTATATTAAACAAATTTGAGCAAAGATTATTAGACTTGAAACCCTTTGCAAATGTAAATTATATAAAATTCAATGATGAAAAACTGTTGAAATTTTGAATTATTGTATGGGTGAGAATGTTGGACGTTGGATCTTTATATTTGAGATGTTCTAGATAGATTCTCGGGGAACCATTGATGTCATACATGACTTTATTTCTTGGCAGATGCTTGGGGAACTAATTATTTTTACATGGGTAGGTACTTGGACCGATGCTCCCTAGTACATTTATTAGAATTGTACAATTAATGACTCTTTGGGAGTTAATGTGCTGAATAACTATGGTATATGGTTTTGAAATACATCCTAGACCAAAGAAGTTTGGGTAGGTCCGGTTCCACAATGGAACTGATGGGCCCAATAATATAATTGATAAGTATTTATTTCAGAATACTATTTTAATTTTATTTCCTTGGATTTTATTTCGTAGAAATACACATAAAATATTATTTAGAATATTAATTTTTTTAAATTCCATTGTCGTTGGACTACTATGTTGTATACACATCGTGCTCAAGTGATTATTGGTACCCAAGAAGATATCATGGTTTCTTCTCTGGATTATAAAAAAGGCTATTTGATAGATGGATTATTTCAGACTTGGTATGGATTATATATGATAGGTTTTGATATGATGTCTAGTTTTTTTTGTAATATCATCATTTCTTATTTTTTTGGGTTTTCTTTTAAATGTGACACTATTATTACATGGCTTTTTTATTGTATTGGTAGTAAGCACTTACCCCATTTTGAGATTTTGTTATGTGATATATGGTTATTACTAGATATTTTTTTCATTATTTATTATAATTTATATTGTTTCTTTAATCTAATAAATGTTCAATAGTATCCCTGCATTATTTATTAGTTCGATGCTACAAGGTAGTAGCCTCTATAATATGAAGATCCATTCTTAAGGTCATGTGGTGAACTGGTTTTGATACTAGTTAGAGAGAAGATGATTTGGGAATTACAGTAACCCATTAATCCATTATAGTAAATCTAATATATAATTAAATTACTCAAAAAATGAAAAAAACATTACATTAGATAGTGTTATTAATTATAGTGAATAACTTAAATAAAACCATTAAGAAATTAAAAAATATCCGTAAAATTTCTACACTATTGATTAAATGTAACGCCCCGACCCTAGTTTCCTAGAGTCAGAGCATTATTACATAAAATTGTATTGATCACAAAACATCATGTATCGAAAGATTGATTAGTTTAGTAGCCTTGGAAATAGTAGATACATTCATAAGTTTTACATTACATTATAAAATTAAAAACTAGAACAAAAAATTCTCCATAGGCCACACTCATATCCCTTATACTATCCCTACAGGTCAGTCATAACATAATTCTTCGTATCCTGGGAAAAATAAATCCTAGAAATGGGTGACCCTAGATGCTCAGTATGGATAAAAATATAGCATAAACTTTTATAAATAAGAATAAATTTTTTTGCCAATTTAAGACTAAAACAATAGCCTTTTGAACTAGAAATTCAGCATAATATGGCAAATATAAAATCAAATAATTCTATTTACTTATTCCCATGAATTTTCTACTAGTCAAACAATCACATGCAATATCAATATCCACTTTCATAATGATGGAATGCATAATTCCAGACTTCATAACCACATAGTCAGGGCCTTGGGCCAAGACTACAAATAAGATTTCATCAAGGCCTTGTGGAAAGACACTAGTTTGTCTCATGAGACCTACCGATTCATTAAGGAGCTATAGTAGGCTCCACCTATCACTTTCTATGTCCAATGAATTCCTCATATGAAAAAGTTCAAATATAACATAAACATTCTTATTAAAACTAGCACAAGTAATGTCAATAATTTATCCATAAACCATGAATGGTGTAAAAACAACATATCCATAGTCAAACATATCACAAAACCTTCAATAAAATATGGAAGTTTTGTATCATAATAAATCTACTTCAAACAAGCTTAAAATCCATAAAAGGATGTTGTCATAGATGAAAACAAAAAATTTTGGGATAAATACCTATTTCTATTTTGAAATCATTTAGAAGTCATGTAATTATAAAAGAAAACATTTATTTTAAAAACATTCATAAAATCTTGTAAGGGAATATTCGACGATGCTATAAAGGTGGAAAATAGTCAAAGTCACCGTAAAAGTTAAAAAAACATTCTTACCTTCATTTTGTCAAAAAGGTCATAAGGTACCTTATTTGGAAAATGACAGAAAGATTCCATTCACACCATATTATAAAAATTAAAACAAGGGTATAAATGACATTAAAACATATTCTAGAAAATGATAAAAAAAATTGAAATACATTGTTAAGAAAACATGGATGTGGATGACAAAGAGGTCCCAGTAGATATTTACGTAAAAACAACCTCGGGTAATAAAGAGATTGTGAAATTAACCCTTACCTTGTACATTTCCTTAGTCTAGGGTAGGTTAACCTTCTATATTACGGTGAAATAATTGTTATTAAACTATACAACAACCATATACATTAATATTATATCATATATAATCTTCTAATATTACTTTGTTAATGATATTTCAGTAGTATCATCATTTTTGGTGATAACTGATTCATTTTCCTTTATACGCTTGGTTATGTAAGCCATGTTTCTTATATATTGGATGTATTTGATTAATATATAGAATTATATTATGTTCATAAACATTGTTAAATCATAAAATTAAAATTATTCTTGAATGATTACTATGGGTAATGAATATCATCATGTTCGTGGAGACGGTAATCCGAATGTACGCATGAGTGAAAATATCCTTATTTTGATATTAAAATCATATAAAATTGGATATTATATCATTTAAAAAAATCATTATCGTGTTATATTTATTATTTACATTATTTATACTCATTATTATACCCATCCAAATGATGAAGTGTTTGAATAAAAAACTACACCATGGCGTGGAGACGTTAATCCGTACACATGCACGTATGGTGACTTTTTCATTTATAAGATGGATAGAATAATGAATATGGTTGTACCATTTTGAAAATAACATAATAGTATATAGAATATATGAGGGTTATAATTTTGGACTTGAAACAAAAAAGAAATAAAAAGTGGAAGAAGAAAAGAACTTAAAAGAGGTGATGAAATATTTACCTATTCTGTGGGTTCTTCCATTTGTTTTTATAAAAAGAGCTCCTTAGGTTAGATTTCTGACTAAATTAAGGAATCTATGATAAATTTAGGATAGTTTAGAGGATATTTGGGTAGGGGTCGGCTGAGCCAAATGGCATTGAAGGTGTGAATTTGAGATAGGGGTAGGTGCCCTTTTATAAGAGAGGTGAGAGTCACTTTAAGAAAATATTGAAATATTATTTTATAATAAAATTATATTCTTTTCATAATGGATCCAAAATGAATTATTTAAAGTGTAAGGTGGTTATGGTTATAAAAAATCTCAACCAATAGGTTTTATACATGTTTAGGAAATCATATTAACCATGTCTTTTATATTTAACTCTTAGTTAAATAGTTTGACATTTACCAAGTCTCTTTGTATTTTTATATTATATGTTTAATAAACATACTATAAACCGCCAAGAGAACCTCAAGTTGTTAATTAATGAAATATATAACATTATTTAATCCCTGTGGTCGATCCATAGATTTTTAAGAATATAATACCAATTAATAATATAATATTTGTATCAAAAACTCTTTTATGTAAATTTTGACTCTATTTGGTATTTTGTTTTTGTTAAATTCATAATAGAATTATTACATCAAAAAAATTCATTTAATCAACCCTAACATGTCTATTAACCGGTAAAATTAATTTAATTCATTAAAAGGCTCAAATTAGATTTATTTGGATATTTATAATATCAATTATTTTAATCTTTCATTAATAAGGTAATTAATGCATCATCATTGTGTCATAAATCTATTGAATTATTTAATTTATAAAAATTATAAATAAAATACAATTATGTATGAAATCTCATTACCATTCTAATGAATATTTATAGTCGAATTTATCTTATGTATAACCCAATATTAAAAATGGTTTAGTTATTAAACTTTGATTTTAACTATTTTAACTCTTCTTTAAATAAAATAATAATAAACGTCCTAATCTAATCCATGTGGACCAAATGGGTCATATTTTATTTATAAGGTTGTTTTTGGTTGAATTAATCTTATACAATAGAATTATAACATGTTTTATGGTAATTATAATTCCATTTTTACCCTTAATTAGCATGTTTACATTTTACCGTGGTAAATAAAAGTAAAATGTTACTATTCACCAAAAAATTCTTTTATCTTATAGAACCAAATTATTCTTACTAATATTAACTGTGTATCTTAGATTTTTGAAATTAAACTCACAGAAGCAGTAATATTAAGTTTTATACAAATTTTCTCATGCTCATAAGAGGTGGGTAAAAGACGGTAAATAGTTCGATAAAATTTTAGATATCTAAACCTATTATAAAATGACACCAATGAATTAAGTTGAACATATATATGTATTATGTATCTATGTTGACCAAAAATAACTTTAAATAAAATAACTAATTATTTAAATAAAAAATTTGGTTTTAACCAATAACACACTGTTATTTAACTATTCATCCAAAATTGAACGTTTTCTGAAAAATACGAAAAATTCACCCTAAGCTAATTTTGATATTCTGAATCCAAAAAAAAAGTCCATTTTTAAAGTTAAAGTTAAAAAAAAATAAAATCTTGTTATTACTATTCATAATGGCAAGTTTGATTGGTTGCGGTGTATTAGAATCTCGATGTTGCGTACAATGAAAGCTATTGAATTATTCAAAGGGAAAGGTACCATGGAAGCTTGGGGCATTACATTCTTCCCTCCTTAAAATACTTTCAACCTTGAAATTTCTATAATACTATTGCACAAAAATATTCGAGAGTTTCTTCATCATAAGTTCCTCTAGTTCCCATGTTGCCTCTTCCGTCGTATAGTTTTCTCATAGAACTTTTACCAGACGAGTTGTCTGGTTTCTCAGCATTAGTTCTCTTGTATCAAGAATTTTGACAGGATCCTCAAAATAAGATAGATCATGTTCTAGTTCAATTTTCTCATAGGAGAGTACTTGTGTTGGTTCAGGTATGTATTTTCTCAACAGTGATACGTGGAACACATCATGAAGTTTGGAGAGACATGGAGGCATTGCCAAATTATAATCTACAACTCCAATTAGTTCTAGAATTTCTAAAGGTCCAATGTACCTGGGACTCAATTTTCTCTTCTTATCGAAACATATAACACCCTTCCATGTAGATACCTTCAAGAAAACATAGTCTCTTACTTGAAATTCCAAATCCTTCCTTCAGTTATCAGCGTAGCTCTTTTCCCTACTTTGGGCTGCTTTGATATGGGTTTAGATAACCTTCACCTTTTCCATTGTTTTCTTAACAATTTCTGGGCCAACGAGTTTTCATACACTAACATCATCCAAACAGGTTGGTGTGCGATATCTCTTTCCATAAAACGCTTCATATAGTGCAATCTGAATACTTGAATGGATGCTATTATTATAGGAAAATTATACCATAGGTACATATTGATCTCACATACCGTGAAAGTCAAGTGAGCATGAACTCAACATTTCTTCTATGTTTTGAATAGTTTATTCGGATTTTCCATCAGTTTGAGGGTGGTAGGCAGTGCTTAAATAAAGTTCAGTATCTAAAGATTTCTAAAGACTTTTCCATATTTTTGATTTCAAATGGGGATCATGATTAGAAACAATATATAAGGGTACTCCATAAAGTTGTACAACTTCATTAATATATAGTTTTTCTAGACATTCAACTGGTAAATCTTCTCTTATAGAAAGAAATGTGCTGACTTGGTAAGAAAAACAACAATGACCCATATAACATCATTCCTTTGAGGATTATTTGGTATCCTCATAACAATGTCCATCGTAATATGATCCCATTTCCACTCAGGTATAGGAAGAGGTTGCATGAATCCTCCAGGTTGTTGCCTTCCAGCTGTCACTTTTTGACAAACCATACATCTTGACAAAAAATAAGCAATCTCCCTCTTCATGTTGTCCCACAAAAAATGTTCCTTCAAATATCTATACATTTTGGTGATACCAAGGTATATAGAGAAATTAGTTCTATGACCATCATCCAATAACTCCATTTTCAGATCAGGTATATTGGGAACATAAAGTCTCTTCACAAATTTCATATTATCATCTTTATATATGAAGTCAATCAATCTCTCATCGTTGACAGCTTTCATTTTCTTTTGAAACTCCTCCTCATCATCCTGAGAACTTTTTACCCTTTCTAGTAAAGATTGTTTGGAAACCATTTGAAAAAGTATTGATGTTTCGCCTTCCATGATTATTCCCATAACCATTTCCACAAGATCCATGAAAATATGATCCATTTCAACTCTCATCTAGTTCAAAACTCCATGATCCTTTCTACTCAAATAATCTGCCACCATATTTTCCTTCCCTGGTTGGTAGTGTATTATGAAATCAAAATCCTTGAGTAGCTCAAGTCATCTACTTTGCCTCATGTTTAGTTATTTTTGTCAGAATGTATACTTCAAACTCTTGTGATCGGTATATACCTCACAATTTTCACTATAGATATAATGTCTCCATATCTTCAAAGAAATGATTATAGATTCTAACTCAAGATCATGAGTAGGATAGTTTTTCTTAGGAATTTTTAGCTATCGTGATACATTGGAAATAACTCTATCATTCTTCATAAGGACCCAACAAAGTCTTATCTTTTATGCATCATAATAAATAACAATCCCATAGTTCACTGATGGCAGAGTCAAGATAGGAGCATTGATTAATCTTATCTTTAGTTCTTCAAAACATTATTCACACTTATTTGTCCAAAAAAATTATCCACTTTACGTGTGATATTGGTTAATGGGTTATCCAATCGGAAAAATTCTGGATAGAATGCCGATAATAACCTACTAAACCAATAAAAATGTGTACCTCAGTTATACTCATCGGTGCTAGCCATTCTTGGATTCCATGGTCTTTAATGTATCAATAGATTTTACATAATTAGAGACAATATAGAAAATAAAAGAAATCTCTTGAAACCAAAATTCACACTTGATGAACTTCCCCCATAATTCATTTCTTCTAAGGGTTTTTAGAATGGTGTGAAAGTGATTTTCAAGATCTTCATAGCTTTTGGAATATACCAATATATCATTAATAAATACCACAACAAAGTCATCAAGATATTTCTTGAAAACACTATTCATTAGATTCATGAATATTGAGGGTGCATCAGTCTTCCTAAAAGTCATTACTGTAAACTCGTAATGCCAGTAACTAGTTCGAAATGCTGTTTTCGGAATGTTTTCCTTCTCTACACAGAACTGATGATATCCAAATAAAAGGTCAATATTGTAAGGTCCTGACCCGGATACCACTAACCGAGGCTCCGAGCCGATTCGCCACAAGGCCTCAAGCCCATTTCTCCAAACGTCAAAGGCTACCGACTAGCAGCGAGGTCCTTGGGTATGATAGTGGGGAAACTATGCCCTCATTGACCGAGTACACAGTGTAAATAGATAAAAATGAAATAGCGGAAGTAGTGAATAAACAACAATAACAAACAGCGGAAGACTAAATCAACAAACTGTAGCACATATGTATATATGAAATGATGCAAGATACAACTATAAGAAAGAAGCCAAACAAGTCACAATGCTGAAAACACCAAAGTACCAAAACAAGTACAAAATAAAGGTAAACAGCTCCTCAGCATCACAATCCAATGCATGGTCCCATGCTCTCCTGCTCCAAGCAATCAAGTTGCAAAAGTTGAATGGTGCTTTCCCTTGTCTATACATGCAACAACATAGTCTGCTTGAGCCCAAAAGCATGGCCCAAACAGGGTGTGAGATAAAATCCTATTAGGAAACCACCCAAAGATTTTTTCCCTACAGTCAGTGAGTATATGGAAGGTAAAAGTAAAGTAAGAAGTAAACAACAATAGCAAGCAGTAGGCAGTAAACAGTAAGCCGTAAAGCAGGATGATACACAATAGTAATCAATCCACCACAAATAACAGCAGCGAAGAAAATAGCTAAAAAGCAGAAAACCCTCTGGGAAGTACTCGCAGCCATCCCCTTTGGTCTTATCTAAGAAGTACCACAATCCTCTGGGAATTTCACTCAGCCAAACCCATATGGTTTGGTTATACAAATTTATGAGACTCTCTAGGGAAGCACACTGGATCAATTACCCTTATAGTCTAGGGTAGTCAGGGACTCTCTGAGGAATATCATGCGGTCTAACCCTCTTAGCCCCAAGGTCTAAGGGCACTCTGAGGAAGCTATCTTGGTCATTTTCTCCTATAGCCTCAGGTATACCACAGGCTCTATGAGGAAGCTCACTCGGTCAATTCCCCCTCTAGCCTGGGAAGGTTCTTAAAGAGATTAAAACGCAGTAAAACTCTCTGAGGAAGCTCACTCATTCTACCCTCTTGTATAATATTATATCCAAGACTCTCTGGGAGATCTCTCGGTCCATCCCCTATAGTATATAATGTCTAAGACTCTTTGAGGAAGCTCTCTCAGTCTACCCTCCTATAGTCTATAATATCTAAGACTCTCTGGGAAGCTCACTCGGTCTATCCCTTATAGTCTATAGCACCAGGTTCTCTCAATCTCGTGCCAGTCAGTGCATAATAATTCTATAATGAAAAAGTACACCTATAGAGATTCTTGGATAACAAAAGTACACCTATAGAGCTACTTGGATAAACAGTCTACAGGGTCACCAACGTGTTATGAATTTCACTCCAACCTATAATCTCAAGGCATGGAAATAGGTGTAACAACCAAAGGCAAACGAGACCCCAACGGTCGTAAACAGAACAAAGCATAGGGAAAAACAACCAAGCCCAACAAAGAATCCTCTAACATGATCAATTTACCTCTACGCAATCATACAAGAAAGGCAGACAAACAACAAGGGAAAACGGTAAACACACAATACCCCGTTCACGGGTATTGGTGGAATTTGCACATAAAACTAAAGGAATTTGAACGGTAAGGCACAAACCACCTACCTCGATCCTAGGAGATTGATATATTTTAACCAAAACGATTGATTCTCCCCCAAACATCGTAGATCTGAGAAAACATCCAAAATTTTCAATCCAAGATAACTTGAGAAGGAAGAGGAATTGGAAAACAAGGCTCAAGCAGAAAGCAGAACTCACCGCTGCGATTCCAATGCAATCGATGGTGCTCGAATCAGATAACAGATGTAGGAATGGTGGATCGTCAATGATTCGTGGATTCACGGTGCTCTCGGATGAATAGGACCTAGAAAAAGTCGTTTATAGTGATCTTGAATGTCCCCGGTCCGTTTAATGAAAAAAAGAAAGTGCACGGCGTGTAATTTTAGAGTACATGGCATGTACTAGGTATTTACATACTTCGACAAAATTATCCTCCATGTAACCCTTACACACCGTGTGTGTGGCCTAGACATGGCCAGTACACGGCTTCGAGCAGGAATAGAGTACACAACAAGTACTCAGAATGTACATGGTGTGTACTTCAAAAATTTCCAGAAACTTTATTTTTCTCAAAAACTCTATAAAAGGAAAGACATACCTAAAACGAAGATCCGGGTTCTTAAAAACTTCCCCCCTTAAAGAAATTCATCCCCGAATTTCCCTAGCGAATCGTAGAAGAAGAAACCCCAAACAGATCCGGCCACTGCGATCACACCTCGGCCACACTCTCCCATGTCTCGTCCTGTACTCACCTATGCTGCCAAAGAACCCACACTAAAGGAACAGACCGCCCATGTAGAACCTTCGTACTGCGATCGGCAATCCGGATTGAATTCCCTTCAAACAATGCATCCACATCAAGCTCAACCTCCTCAGGTTGGAAGATATGAGACATGTATGAAAAGTAATGTCGGAGTTGGGAGACATGGAAGACGTTGTGCATGTCCTGGTACCTCTGAGGTAGATGCAACCGATAGGCAACCGGCCTAACTCTCTCCAAAACCTCGAACGGCCTGACGTACCGCGATGAATGTTTACCCTGTCTCCAAATCCTCTTGTGTCCCAACCTCGGCGTGACATTTAAGAAAACCTGATCTCCGACCTCGAATGCTAGAGGTCGTCTCTGCTGATCAGCATATGTATTCTATCGAGACTGTGTCGTATCCATCCTCTTCCAAATCATCTCTATCTACTCAGAGGTCTCCTGAACAAGACGAGGTCCCAGCAAAGCTTCCACTCCTGCCTCCATCCAGCATAAGGGTGATCGGCATAGCCTACCGTACAAAGCCTTGTAAGGTTCCATCTGAATGGTCGCCTAAAAACCTTTGTTGTAGGCGAACTTCAAAAGAGGTATATGCTTTTCCCAAGAACCTACGAAGTCTAGAATTCAAGGTCAGAGCATATACTCAAGCACCTGGATCGTGCGTTTGGACTGGCCATCAGTCTGGGGATGGTATGTTGTACTCAAAAGTACATGTGCACCCAATTCATTCTAAAGTCCTTTCTAGAACCGAGAGGTAAAGTGCACATCCCTGTCTGAAACATTGGAGTTTGGAACACCTTGTAGACGTACAATCTCCAGGATGTACAGTAGTCCCAGATCATCAACAATGAAGGTCTTCGTGATCAACAAGAAGTGTGCAACCTTTGTAAGCCTGTCGATGGCAAACCAAACAACCTCATTTCCCTGAGGGGACCTTGGTAACCCAATCACGAAGTCCATCGCGACATCGTTCCACTTCCACTCGGGAATGGGTAACTGCTGGAAAATCCCTCCTTGTCGCTGATGCTCTGCTTTCACCTGCTGAAAAGTAGAACATCTCAAGACAAGACCAACAACAACTTTCTTCATACATGGCTACCAATACTGGAGGTTTAGATCACGATACATCTTGGTGACTCCAGGATGAACTACCCAAACTGAGGAATAAAAACCTCGCATCAGCTCCTCGCCTATGTCTGCAGGCACCCATACACGTCCCTAGAAATGCAAGATCTCATCCTCACCCACTGTCCATCCCGGAAGAGGGTCTCCTCCTGACACACTCTCCCGCAAGACTAAGGCCTCTGAATCTGATAGTTTCCTCATCCTTACCTGCTCCTGAAGTGTATAGGTAACAGCTACAGGAGATAGGACAGTTTGTCCTTGCCTGTCATGCACTTCCAAGTGAATCTCAGAGAATAGTTCCATAAGCTTCCACTCACTACTAGCCTCCTGAACTACCTAAATCTGAGTTCTTCTGCTCAATGCATCTACCCCTGCATTGCCCTTTCCTGGCGTATAGGCGAGCGTAAAGTCAAAGGACTAATGATACTCGACCCACCTACACTGCCTCAGATTCATATCATGCTGAGTGAAGATATACTTGAGACTCTTGTGGTCGGTGAAAACCATGAAGTGCTCTCCCATAAGATAGTGTCTCCAACAGCATAAGGCATGAACAATAGCTGCCAACTCTAGATCGTGCATAGGGTAATTCCTCTCGTGTGGCCTCAACTGCCGAGACCCATACGCAATGACTCCATCTCCCTGCATAAGCATAGCTCCAAGTCCGATACCTAAAGAATCGCAGTAAATAGTGTAGCTCTTGCCTGGATATAGAAAGACTAGTATCGGTGCTAATGTCAACCTCCCCTTCAGCTCCTAAATGGAGGACTCACAAGAATCTAACCATAAAAACATTGACCCCTTCTTGGTCAGACCAGTCAATGGTGCTTCTAGGCACGAGAACTCCCTTATGAAATTCATTTTGTATCTAGCCAGCCCTAGAAAACTCGGCACCTCAAAGATGTTCTTCGGCTGCTCCCAGGTAACTACAACTCTCACTTTCTCTAGGTCCACTGAAACACCTGTCTCCGAGATGACATGACCCAATAAGTGAATCTGATCCATCCAAAATAGGCACTTCGAGAGTTTAGCATAAATTTGATGCTCTATCAGTGTACTGAGAACGATCTCAAGATGGGCAACATGGTTGTGTCGAGTACAAGAGTACACCAAGATATCATCTACAAAGACTGTAACACCCGAGACTTTCATGTGAAATATTTTTTTTATGTTATATAATTCATCAAAGGAATCTTTCGCTAACATTGGCTTGGCTTGCTTTACACGCAAATGTGGCCTTCCTCGATAGCTTGCGTCGTACGCAATTCCGAGTTTCACTAAACAATGATATGCTATTAAAATATTATTAAAACTAGCCGTTATGAATAGTAATAACATATTTTAGAAATTTTATAAATTTTATTTTTCCAAATGGACTTCATTTTTGGATTCAGAATATCAAAATTAGCCTAGGGTGAAATTTTGGTACTTTTCTGAAAACTTTCAATTATTGATGAATAGTGAAACCACTAAGTGGTAGTTAAAAAAACCGAATTTTTCATAAAACATAATTTTACCACTCTGTGAGTGGAATTTCGAAAATCCAAGAGACACAGTTGATGTCTGTAAGTAAAATGTGGTTCAATGAGATGAAAATAATTTTTTGGTGAATAGTAACTTTTTACTTCATTTTACCACGGTTAAAAGTAAATAGGGTAATTAAGGGTAAAAATGATATTATTATTACCCAAACACATGTCCTAATTCTATTGGAAAACTGTAATTCGACCAAAAACAACCTTAGGAATAATATATGACCATTTAGGCCCACTTGGATTAGATTAGGACATTTATTATTATTTTATTTAAAGAAGGGTTAAAATAGTTAAAATCAATGTTTAATAAGTAAATCATTTTTAATATGGGGTTATACATAAGATATATTCAACTATAAATATTAATTAGAAAGCTAAAAATATTTCTCACATAATGGTATTTTATTTTTAATTTTTAGACATTATATAATTTAATTTATTTATGACACAATGATGATGCAATAATTATCTTATTAATGAAATATTGAAATAATTGATGTTATAAATACCCAAATAAATGTAATTTGAGACTTTTTATGAATTACACTAATTTTCTAGGTTAATATGACATGTTAGTATTGATTTAAGTAACTTGGATTGAACTAATTATTCTGTTAAAATTTTCACAAAAATCAATTACTAAATAGTGTCAAAATTGACATAAAATAGTTTTTAAAACTAATATTATATTATTAATTGTTGTTTTATTCCTAAAAATATAAGGATAGGCCAAATGGATTAGATAAGGTTATATATATTAATAATAAACATCTTGGGGTTCGTTTGGCTTGATATAGTAAGTTTGTTAACCTTATAGTGTAAGAAAACAATAAGACACGGTAAAAGTTAAATTATCTAACTTAAAGTTAAATCTAAATGATAAGGTTAAAATTGATAACTAAACTTGTCTAAATTCTATTGGATGAGATGATTTCGACCCCTACCCACCTTATCTTTGAAATATATCAATTTGGAGCTATTAAAAACCGAATTTGACTTTATAATAAAATAATATTTTTAGTTATTCCAAAGAAGCCTCTCTCCTCCCTTATAAAAGGGCACCTCCTCCCCCTCTTCCTCACACCACTTTGAGCATTCAAGTTCGGCCAACCCCTGCCAATTTCCCCTATCCACTTCCCTAGAAACATCCTAGAGGTTCTGGTATTCTTCAAAGACCTATTTTAGTTTCCTAAAAGGAGGTCTCAAAGAAGCACTTCAAAAAAGAGGAGGTTCGGACACTTACAAAGAAAAACGGACCTAAGGTAAGGGAAATATCACAATCTCATTTTTATCCGAGATTGTTTATATTTTGGAATTTACTGGGGTGAATTTTATCATCCACATATATTTTTCCTCAATATTTAATATTTACATCATTATACAATAGTTTATATCCAATTTTACCCTTCGGTGAGTTTTTATTAAAAGATATGAATGGAATCTTTTGTCGTTTTTCGTATGAGGTACTTTTTGACTTTTCCGAAAAAAGTATGAGAAGAATGATTTTTTAACTTATACAGCATGAACGGATTTTTAAAACATTATTTCCAAGAATCTTCCTTTACAAGTTTTCATGTTTATTTTTAATCAACTTCTTTTACTTTAAAATTTTATGACATGTTAAGAACGGAAAATGTTTTTGAAGTAGAAAGGATATTTTCCTCAAGAATGGAGTTCAAGTGTTTTATAAAAATTATTTTCCATCTAATATAATAAACGGTTCTGTTTCTATCAATATTATTACATTGATTTGATTATGTTGTGATGGATTTATTTTTATGAACTCCTTTATCTTATATGAGTTGTTTTATGATGTCACGATGTTTAAGATTCCCATTTTATTACATGGGTTATGAAATGATTTATGATTTATGATTTTTTGGCACAAATAATAATGGTATCATTATGAGATGGGTGGGACCTATATCTCCCTCCAATGCATTGGGTAAATATTTTATATCTCATGAGATAGACATGGATGGAATGGTAGGTTATACTGGTTCAGTGAAACAGGACTGATACGAGGAATGAACTCATTTCAAAAATGGAATTTCTCCACTAAGATAGTCTTGGCAATGAGTCTTGACTAACAAGAAATTATTCTCCATGATTATGTGTGTATGCCACAAAGTTTCATGTTTTATGTTATGATTATTGGGATTCCATTTCACTACTATGATTTATCCAATGTTATGAAATTGTGCTCTCTTTTGCAGGTTAAGATTTCCAAAAGTTATGTTATTATGAATATGATGTGATTGGTATTTCTTTTGTTTACCCTTACTGAGCATTTTAGCTCACCCTTTTGTATGTTTTCTTTCCTCAGGTCAAGAAGAAGGTTATTAAGTAAGAAATTCCAAAAGGGACTATAGATATGATGAAATAAATGGGAGACAATGTAGACGCTTTATGAACCAGTTGTTTATGTTTCCCAGTTTCTAAAGACACTATACCTATATGGTCCTTTCGTGGTTTTGTTATATGTTGTAATAAGTATTATTCAATTTTTCAGTATTAATAATTTATGTAAAGTATGGGTCGTTATAGTTGGTATCAGAGGAAAGGTATAGTCAACCTTTAGAAACTAGGATGTGAAAGCCTTAGTAAGAACCCTAAGGATAAGTCTAAGCATAGAACACAATATAAGTGTTTTAGAAATGGCCATGAATAACATAGGATAAGACCATAAGTGTGAAATTTTATTCTTGATTATGTGGTCTCCTATTATAATTATTGTTTCTCAAACTATTCTTCTTGGTTTTAGTCAATGGCTCGAACCTGAAGGAACCGTGTTAATGCGGAATGCGACGGGCAATGAAATGATTATCCCCCTGAGCAACCAAACGTTATGGGAGATGGAATGAAAAATCATGTAGCCATGATCACACAACATTCTCTAGCTATGAATCATGCAGGACTTCCAAACGAGCAAAGGAAGAAGCAACATTCTGTTGAATCCTTCATGAGATAGCGTCCAACTTCTTTCAGCGGGTCTACTGATCCATTAGTTGCTGAACAATGGATTAGTACTACTGAAAAGATATTTTCAGTTCTTCAATGTTCTGAGCATGATAAAGTCCTCTTAGCAGTGTATCGTTTGGAAGGTGATGCTGATCAATGGTGGAATCTTATTAAGAATACTAGGCAAAGGGATGAAATTGAGTCCATGGAATGGGACGAGTTCAAGAACTTATTTTTCAATAAGTACTTCCCTCGTATTCTCTGAACAAAGATGGAGAAAGAGTTTCTTGAGCTAAATAAAAATGATGATGAATCTGTTGGTACCTATGAAGCAAATTTTATAATACTTGCAAGGTACGCTTATGGTATTATTATCCAACCTGAGAGTAAGATTGATCGATTCTTTAGTGGCTTAAAACCAAGTCCTCGAAGGGACTTAGCCATAAGGGACTTCAATAGCTATGAGGAAATCGTTTGATGTGCTCTCAAAGTTGAGATGGAGATTGGAGTAACCCATCAGTCATATGGGTTTCATAAGAAGAGGAAAATGAAATTCAAAGGAAAATCTAAAGAGAAAACTAAAAAGAAGATGAGCTTTCCCTTCTGCTCAAAGTGTTGAAAGAAACATGGAGGGAGTTGTCTTAAAGGGACATGTAAATGTTTCAAATGTGGAAAGGAAGGTCATCGGGCATTTGAATGCCGCGATGATGGGAAGAAGATGTCTAATTATGCAAACAAAGGAAGGGATACACAGAATGAACCTACTACACTTCAATGTTTCAAGTGCAATGAGATGGGACATTATGCCAATAAATGCCCTAATCCAAGGGTTGATGATGATGGTCGACGTCAACAAACTCTTAAGGCTAAAGACAAAGGAAAGTCACATGCAATTTCTATCAGTGATGTGGAGTATGATAATGATGTGGTGAAAGGTACACTTACCATCCACTCAAAAGTAGAAAATATTTTATTTGATTCTGGATCCACCCACTCTTTTATTTCTGAATAATTTGCTAACGATATCACCGTATTACCTCAAAAATTAGATGTTGTGTTAGTTGTGACAACACCTAATGGCACATCAGTCGCATCAAAAGTTTATAATTCTTCTCTGATCGAAGTTTGTGGGAAAGTGCTTCCTGCAAATCTTGTAATCCTTCCTATAGTGGAATTTGATGTGATTCATGGCTTGGATTGGCTTTCCTTATATGGAGATCATATCAATTTCCAATGAAGGGTAGTGACATTTCATATTCTAGATCAATCTATGATCGTCTATCAATGCAAGGATGAACATAACCTTCTAGTGGCAATTCCTTCCATCTTATGGGTCTTGATTCCACTAAATGAAGGTTATTTATCTCAAATGGGTGGTGAGAAACTCACGATTAAGAATATTCCCACTGTACGGGAGTTTTATGATGTCTTTCCAGAGGAATTACCGGGTCTTCCACCAAATCGTGAAGTTGAGTTTTCAATAGAACTCGTACCGGGTGCTTTGCCTATTTCAAAGACTCCTTATAGAATGGCCTCAATTGAGTTGCAGGAATTGAAGAAGCAACTCCAAGAGAATATTAATAAGGGATTCATATACCTTAGTGCGTCACCTTGGGGAGAACATGTTCTATTTGTTAAGAAGAAACATGGATCAATGAGACTCTACATTGATTATCGAGAACTTAACAAGATCACTATCAAGAACAAATATCCTCTCCCATGCATTGATGACTTATTTGACCAACTACGCGGAGCTCAATACTTTTCCAAGATTGATCATCGTTCAGGGTATCATCAATTAAGGGTCAAAAGGGAGGATATACTAAATACGGATTTTCTTACAAGGTATGGACACTATGAATTTATAGTGATGCCATTTGGTCTTACTAATGCCCCTGTTATCTTCATGGATCTGATGAATAGAGTCTTTAGAGACTATCTTGATCAATTTTTGGTAGTGTTTATAGATGATATTCTTGTCTATTCAAAGAGCAAGGAAGAATATGAAGATCACTAGAGAATTATATTGAATACCCTGAGAAAGGAGAAGATTTATGCCAAATTTACCAAGTGTGAATTTTGGCTTCAAAAAGTTTCATTTTTGGATCACATACTCTCAAAGGAGGGGATATCTGTGGATCCAGCAAAAAGAGAGGTTATCGAAAGATGGTTGAGACCAACAACAGTAACTGAGATCCGAAGTTTTCTTGGTTTGGATGGATATTATCGATGTTTTTTTAAATATTTTTCACTATTATCTAATCCACTCACCAAGTTGACTCGAAAAGGAGTTATGTTTGTTTGGACGGATGAATGTGAAGAGAATTTCAAGGAGTTGAAAAGAATGTTATCCAGTGCACCTATGCTCACACTTCCTTGTAGTAGAGAAAGGTTTTTGATCTATAGTGATGCATCCAAGAAGGGATTGGGGTGTTTTCTTATGCAAAATGATATGTTGATAGCTTATGCCTCACGACAGTTGAAAATCCATGAGCAAAATTACCCAACTCATGATTTGGAGTTAGCTGCGGTAATCTTTCCATGAATGATTTGGAGGCATTATCTTTATGGAGAAAGGTATGACATTTATACTGATCATAAATGTTTAAAGTATATTTTCACACAAAATGAGCTGAATATGAGTCAAAGAAGATGGTTGGAGATGATTAAGGATTATGACTGCTCAATCCATTACCACCCTGGGAAAGCAAACAAGGTGGAAGATGCACTAAGTTGACAAGACCATGCCAGTTTATCCATGATGAGGATCACAAAAGATCCAATATTTATGGATTTACAAAGGATGGATCTTGGAATTATAATTGAAGGAGAAAAATCGTATCTTTCTCAAATGAATGTTCTACCATCTATATATGTGAAGATTAAAGAGGCACAAAAAGAAGATGTCGAGTTACAAAATAAGGTGAGAAATGTTCCTGAATTCTACCTTGATTGTGATGAGATAATAATGTTCAGGAATCGGGTTTGTGTTCCTCCCATCCCGGAATTAAAGAAGGAGCTGCCGGATGAGGCTCATAGTTCTTCATTCTCTATTCATCCTGGAAGCACGAAGATGTATAGGAACCTGAAAGAGTACTTCTGGAGGTATGGAATGAAAAAAGATGTTGCTGAATATGTCTCTCGATGCTTGGTTTGTCAGCAAGTTAAAGCTGAGAGACAGAAGTCTAAGGGGATGTTACAACCATTACCCATACCCGAATGGAAATGGGAAAACATCACTATGGACTTTGTCACAGGACTTCCAAAAACATCCAAAGGAAATAATGCTATCTGGGTCATAGTTGATTATCTTACCAAGTCTGCACACTTCATTGATATTAGAGAGGATTTCTCTCTGGATCACCTTGCCAGGATATATGTAAATGAAGTGGTAAGATTGCATGGAGTACCACTTTCTATTATATCTGATCGGGATCCGAGATTTACCTCGAAGTTCTGGAGAAATCTTCAGCATACTCTGGATACAAAGTTGAGTTTCAGCACTACTTAACATCCTCAGACAGACGATCAGGCTGAGAGAACAATTCAAACTCTAGAAGATATCTGGAGAGTGTGCTCTATGGATTTCAAAGGTGGTTGGGATCAACACCTACCTTTAGTGGAATTTTCTTATAATAATAGATTTCACTCCAGCATTCAGATGGATCCTTATGAAGCTCTCTATGGAAAGGAATGCATGACTCCAACTTGCTGGGATGAAGTTGGGGAAAGAAAGCTATTAGGACCTGATCTCGTTGATGAAATGGCAGAAAAGGTCAGATCTATTCAACAACACATAAGAGCAGCTCAGAGTCGATAGAAAATTTATGCCGAAAACCGAAGAAAAGACATAGAGTTTGAAGTGGGTGATAAAGTGTTCTTACGAATATCTCCCTGGAAGAGGGTCATGAGATTTGGAAAGAAGGGGATGTTGGGCCCTAGATATATCGGTCCTTTCGAAATACTGGATTGTGTTGGGAAGGTAGCTTACCGATTGGCGCTTCCACCAAATCTCTCTCAAGTTCACGATGTGTTCCATGTATCTCTCCTGAGAAAGTACATACATGATCCTTCACATGTACTTAGCTCAGAAGTTGTACCGCTGGAGCAAGATCTTTCTTATGAAGAACAGCCGATAGAGATTCTGGATTGTAGCGAAAAAGTCCTACAAAGAAAGACCACTTGATTGGTGAAAGTTTTATGGAGGAACCACCAATTAGAAGAAGCTACATGGGAGATTGAGGATATGATGAGGGATAAGTATCCTCATCTTTTTGTTACAAAGTAACGAATTTCGAGGGCGAAATTCATTTTAAGGGGGGTAGAATGTAACACCCAAGACTTTCATGTGAAATATTTTGTTTTTATGTTATATAAATCATCAAAGGAATCTTTCACTAACACTGGCTTGGCTTACTTTACACGCAACTACGGCCTTCCTCAATAGCTTGCGTCGTACGCAATACCGAGTTTCACTAAACAATGATATGCTATTAAAATATTATTAAAACTAGCTATTATGAATAGTAATAACCACTTTTTGAAATTTTATAAATTTTATTTTTCAAAATGGACATCATTTTTGGATTCAAAATATCGAAATTAGCCTAGGGTGAAATTTTGGTATTTTTCGGAAAACTATCAATTTTTGATGAATATTGAAACCACTAAGTGGTAGCTAAAAAACTGAATTTTTCAAAAAACATAATTTTACCGCTTCTGTGAGTGGAATTTTGAAAATCCGAGAGACACGGTTGATGTCAGTATGTAAAATGTGATTCAATGAGATGAAAATAATTTTTTGGTGAATAGTAACTGTTTACTTTTTTTTCCACGGTTAAAAGTAAATAGGTTAATTAAGGGTAAAAATGATATTATTATTACCCTAAAACATGTCCTATATCTATTGGACAAGTGTAATTCGACCAAAAACAACCTTAGTAATAAAATATGACCATTTAGGCCCACTTGTATTAGATTAGGACATTTATTATTAATTTATTTAAAGAAGGGTTACAATAGTTAAAATCAATGTTTAATAAGTAAATCATTTTTAATATGGGGTTATACATAAGATAAATTCGACTATAAATATTAATTATAAATCTAAAAAGATTTCCTACATAATGGTATTTTATTTGTAATTTTTAGACATTATATAATTTAATTTATTTATGACACAATGATGATGCAGTAATTATCTTATTAATGAAATATTGACATAATTGATGTTATAAATACCCAAATAAATGTAATTTGAGACTTTTTATGAATTAAACTAATTTTTTAGGTTAATATGACATGTTATTATTGATTTAAGTAACTTTTCTAGAACTAATAATTCTGTTATGATTTTCACAAAAATCAATTACTAAATAGTGTCAAAATTGACATAAAATAGTTTTTAAAACAAATATTATATTATTAATTGTTATTTTATTCCTAAAAATCTAAGGTTCGGTCAAATGACTTAGATAAGGTTATATATATTAATATTAAACAACTTGGGGTTCGTTTGGCTTGATATAGTATGTTTATTAACCTTATAGTGTAAGAAAACAAGAACACACGGTAAAAGTTAAATTATCTAATTTAAAGTTAAATCTAAATGATAAGGTTAAAATTGATACCTAAACTTGTCTAAATTCTATTGGATGAGAGTATTTCGACCCCTACCCACCTTATCTTCTAAATATATCAATTTGGAGCTATTAAAAACCGAATTTGACTTTATAATAAATTAATATTTTTAGTTATTCCAAAGGTGCCCCTCTCCTCCCTTATAAAAGGGCACCTCCTCCCCCTCTTCCTCGCACCACTTTGAGCCTTCAAACTCGGCCAACCCCTGCCAATTTCTCCTCTCCACTTCAATAAAAACATCCTAGAGGTTCTGGTCTTCTTCAAAGACCTATTTTAGTGCCCTAAAAGGAGGTCTCAAAGAAGCACTTCAAAAAAGAGGAGGTTCGGACACTTACAAAGCAAAACAGACCTAAGGTAAGGGAAATATCATAATCTCATTTTTATCTGAGATTGTATATATTTTGGAATTTAATGGGGTGAATTTTATCATCCACATTCATGTTTCCTCAATATGTAATATTTACATCATTCTACAATAGTTTATATCCAATTTTACCCTTCAGTGAGTTTTTAGTAAAAGATATGAAAGGAATCTTTTGTCGTTTTTCATATGAGTTACTTTTTGACTTTCCCAACAAAAGTACGAGAAGAATGTTTTTTTTAACTTATACGGCATGAATGGATTTTTAAAACTTTATTTCCAAGAAGCTTCCTTTACAAGTTTTCAAGATTATTTTTAATCAACTTCTTTTATTTTAAAATTGTATGACATGTTAAGAAAGGAAAATGTTTTTGAAGTATAAAGGATATTTTTCTCAAGAATGGAGTTCAAGTGTTTTATCAAAATTATTTTCCATCTATGATAATAAAGGGTTCTATTTCTATCCCTATTATTACATTTATTTTATTATGTTGTGATTGAATTATTTTTATGAATTCCTTTATCGTATATAAGTTGTATTATGATGTCACGATGTTTAAGATTCCCATTTTTATTACATGGGTTATGCAATGATGTATGATTTATGATTTTGTGGCACACATAAGAATTGTATAATTATGAGATGGGTGGGACCTATATATCCCTCCAATGTATTGGGTAAAGATTTTATACCTCATGAGATAGACATGGATGGAACGGTAGGTTATACCGGTTCAGTGAAACAATACTGAAACGAGGAATGAACTCGGTTCAAAAATGGACTTTTTCCACTAAGATAGTCTTGGAAATGAGTCTTGACTAACAAAAAATGATTCTCTTAGATTATGTGTGTATGCCACAAACTTTCATGTTTTATGTTATGATTATTGGGATTCTATTTCACTACTATGATTTATCCCATGTTAGGAAATTGTGCTCTCTTTTGCAGGTTAAGATTTCCAAAAATTATGTTCTTATGAATATGATGTGATTGATATTTCTTTTGTTTACCCTTACTAAGCATTTGAGCTCACCCGTTTGTATGTTTTCTTTCCTCATGTCAGGAAGAAGGTTATTAAGTAAGATATTCCAAAAGGGACTATAGATATGATGAAATAAATGGGAGACAATGTAGATGCTTTATGAACCAGTTGTTTATGTTTCCCAGTTTCTAAAGACACTATACCTATACGGTCCTTTCGTGGTTTTGTTATATGTTGTAATAAGTATGCTTCAATTTTGAATTATTAATAATGTATGTAAAGTATGGGTCATTATAAAGACCACGACGAAGGAGTCCATGTATGGATGGAACCCTCGGTACATCAGTGCCATGAAAACCGCAGGTGTGTTCATGAGGCCGAACGACATGACTGCATACTTGAATAGACCATACCTACTCCTGAAGGCTGTAATCGGTATATCTTATGGTCTAACGCACAAATGATGATAACCAGACCTCAAGTCAATCTTCGAGAACACATGAGCTCCACGAAGCTAAATGAAAATTTTATAAATCCTTGGAAACGGATATCAGATATTGACCGTCAACTGGTTTAGCTTCTGATAATACACACAAATTCAAAGGGTGTCGGCTACCTTTTTCACAAACATGACTGGAGAACCCTAAGGAGAAGTACTGGGTCGGAAGAAACCCTTTTCCTGCAGCTCCTCCAACTACTTCTTGAGCTCCTACAACTCAGGTGTAGCCATCCTATAAGGAGGAATGGGCATTGGTGCTGCTCCGGGCACGACCTCAATCGAGAATTCTACCTCACGCTCCAGAGGCAAACCTGAAAACTCCTCTATAAAGACATCCCTGAAATGATCCACCACTAGGGGAAAGTCTATCTGCGAAGTCCCCTGGTCATCCAGATAAAAACTGGTAATCTGGGTTGTAACATCCCCTAGCCCACGATGCTCTGGTCAAGATCTACCATCCTGGACATCCCACTCACCTCTATGAAGGAAGGATCTGCCCCTTGGTGATATGAAACTCACCTTGCGGTGATAGAAATCGATGAATTCCTAGAAGGGAACCAACCAGTCCATACCGAAAATGATTTGATAGCTCGTCATCTCTAGGACATAGAGTTCCCATAAGAAATGACACCATGAAACCTCAAGAGGGAACTCTCTGTACTGACGTACGCTAGATGTCCTTGTCCCCAAAGGTGTGTCTAGTGTCAACGAGTCGGCAGAAGAAAAGATACAGTTCCCAAGTCTCTCCACATCCGTAACAAAGATAAAGCTATGGGTAGCACCAGTATCGAAAAGCGCTGAAGATAAAACTGAAGCTACTAAGATCATACATCGAACTGTAGAAGGGTTTGGATCCTTCTCCTGATAGATCTTCTCCACAGCGAAAGACTGGACTACACCGTAGCCCTACGCCCCAGGCTGACCACTTTGAGCTGATCCACTTTGTTGTCGCTGAGAACCTGGTGACAAACGACCACGGCCGCGACCTACACCTTGGCCTAAACAGTCGGAAGAAGTCCAGTTCCAGGACTGGTGGAAAATGGTGAAGCATCTCCAGAATGGAGGTTCATATAGGAACCCCTACCACCAGCTGAAGGTGAGAAGATGTGACATAAGCGCTTAAGATGGCCCATCTTGCCACAAGATCGGCATCCATTGTATCTCTTTGGCACCGAGGCCTAGTATTCCCACTCCTACCACACTGGTAGCATACAACCTGGCTGCGAAACGACATATCCTGTGAAACCCAATCTCTTCTAAAAGACTCGCTACGACGCTTCCTACTGTCCGTAGGAGGAACACCTGCTCTAGATGTCAAACTGCCCTAGCTCACTGCTCCAGAATCCATTAGATTGCGCTCAGTAATCAGCACCTGGTTGACGATGGAGGATATCTAAGTCATCTAAAAGATATTCACCTAGGAACGGATCTCTTTCCTGAGACCATACTCAAACTTCCTAGCAAGGAAAAACTCATGACCTGATGGGATCAGTGTGAAACGCTGCAACTCAGTGAAGAGAGACGAGTACTCCATAACAGAAAGAGTACCCTGCTACAGGCTCATAAACTCCCAGGCTCGATCGGCCCTTAGTGTCTCCAGATAGAAGTAGTCATAGAAAGTACGCCAAAACTCATCCCATGACATACCCTGCTGGTGCCCTGACTCTGAGATCACCTCCCACCACCTCTTGGCGGTGTCCCAAAAAATATAAGTAGCCAGCTTTACCCTCTTCTCTGGGGGTATCTCCAGATGCTCAAAGATAGTCAGGGTGGCCTCGAACCACGACTCTATATCCTGGGGTCCTTCATCCCCTACGTAAGTAGGAGGATGCTGCTGCTGAAAAACCCTCGTCAATTCAGCCATCGAAGGGGCAGGAGGCGGCGTTCCCAGAAAAGTCTACAACATCCTCAGGAAGTCCTCCCTGAACTGCAAATATGCACCTGCAACGGGTATAACTGCTGGTGCCAAGGATGGCATAGTAGTAGGATCAATAGGAGGTCCCTGATCGGCCATTTCTAGTGTCTGGTCACCATCCCGCAACTGACATATGGCCGGAGGACATCTCGTAGGCATAGCTCTGAAAGATCAAAAGCACACCTTGGATCAAGATTTACAAAGACTGAAAACTCAGGAGTATGAAACGGGAATAGGGGAAAGAAACTATCAAGTCTTACAAAACCCGTCTATACGGCGTGTATAAAAACTACACGGCATGTCTTCTTTATCCAAAAACATGGACGTGTACTCCTGCCACTACTGGCCATGTAACACCCCAACCTACATGGCGTGTGGTTCCCACACACGGTGTGTACTTGAACTCTAAAACCCTACCCGAGTCTCCTTAAATGGCTAACCCACACGGTCCACTAACCCCAGACTACACTGCGTGTTCCCTAGGGACACGGCGTGTACTACACACGGTCTGGGTGGCCCATGTTATTAGCTACACGGTCATCTACACGGCTACCCTTACACACTGTGTTCCAAAAAAACACGGCGTGTACAGGATAAGATAAAACCGACCCGTGTTGTTCATCACAAGGCCGGGTACCGGGGAAAAAACTACACGGCGTGCTCTATACCCACACGGTGTGTTCTACTCGAGCTTCCCCGGCCTGTGTTATTAGTAAAACAGTCGGGTACATGGCTCAAAACTACACGGCGTTCACGTACCGTACATGCGTGTTCCTGAAGTCATTTTCACGACACCGTGTTTCTGCTCAAGCAGTCAGTGACACGGCCTGAAAACTACACGACGTGTATCCAGAAAGTACACGCCGTGTGTTCTGGGTTATTCTGGGCAGTAGCTCAGAAACTACACTGAAGCCCATAAACACTGAAAACAAGGTAAAGTGGTGCCAAATTCCAATCTGTGAGGGCCCATACTCCCCACGAATCAAAGATTTCCATCTCCTACAGTCATGTACAAGAGAAAACATGATTTTGATCCACCAACATCCGATTCAAGAGGGCCCATAACACCTCAAGAATCAAAATTTGGCATTCATTAAAGAAAAGTACACACAATCAATTTTTCTATCACAACAGTAGTGATTCTATCAAGAATCTATCACAACAGCATACATAATCTAAACAGAGTCTATCACAACATCATGAAATCACTAATTCACCCTAGATGGCATGGAAAGAATGCATGGCATGTGATTTCTAACAAGTGAGTATATGATGCATGGGATGGCATACCCTCATCTCATCTGGATGTGACAGAAATAGAACTATAATATCAAAACAATAACAGTAGAAAGAATTTGAATCACTCTAGGTGAAATCTTTTGAACCGTAAAATCTCAATACCCGAAAAATGCAATAAACGAGGTGGTATGGCTTTTCACTGTACACGAGTTAGCTACTCCTGGACACAACTTATTACCAAGTACCGAATCTATCTCATCCCTGGCTAAATTGTCCAAACAGTAATGCAATAGAAATGAACTCCTATGATACCACCTTATAACATCCTGACCCAGATACCACTAAACATGGATCCGAGCCAATTATCCAAAAGTACTCAAGCACATTTCCCCAAATGATAGAAATTGCTTACTAGAAGCGAGGGCCATGGGGGTGATAGTGGGAAAATTATTCCCTCATTGGAAGAGTACATAGTGGAAATTGATAAACATGAAATTGCAAAAGCAGTGAATAACCAAAAACAATAAACAGAGGAAGACTAAATCAACAAACTGGAGCACATATGTATATATTAAATGATGCATGATACAACTCTAAGAAAGTATCCAAACAAGTCACAATGCTGAAAACACCACAGTAACAAAACAAGTACAAAATAAAATTAAACAGCTCCTCAGCATCACAAGCCAAAGCATGGTCCCATGCTCTCCTGCTCCAAGAATTCAAGTACCAGAATTCGAAGGGCGCTTTCCTTGTCTATACCTGCAATAACATAGTCTTCTTGGGCCCTAAAAGCATGGCCCAAACAGGGTGTGAGATAAAATCTCATTAGGAAACCACCCAAAGATCTGTGCCTAATAGTCAGTGAGTATATAGAAGGTAAAAGTACAGTAAGCAGTAAAAAACAACAGCAAGAAGTAGGCAGTAAATAGTAAGAAGTAAATCAGGATGATAAACAATAGTAATCAATCCACAATGAAAAACATTAGTTTAAAAAACAGTTAAAAAGAAGGAAACCCTCTAGGATGTACTCGCAGCCATCCCCTATGGTCCTATCCATGAAGTACCGCAGCCCTCTGGGCAGTGCACTCAGCCTAACCCCTCTTGTTTAGTCATACGAATTTATGAGACTCTCTGGGGAAGGACACTCAGTCAATTCCCCTTATAGTCTAGGGTAGTCAGGGACTCTCTGAGGAAGATCACACGATCTAACCTTCATAGCCCCAAATTCTAGAGACACCCTGAGGAAGCTATCTCAGTCAATTCCTCCTATAGCCTCAGGTATACCGCAGACTCTCTGAGGAAGCACACTTGGTCAATTCCCCCTCTAGCCTGGGAAGGATCCTAAAGAGATTCAAACAAGGTAAGACTCTCTGACGAAGCTCACTCGGTCTACCCTCCTATAGTCTATACTATCCAAGACTCTCTGGGAGCTCTCTCGGTCCATCCCATATATTCTATAATGTTCAAAACTCTCTGAGGAAGCTCTCTCGGACTAACCTCCTATAGTCTATAATATGTTAGACTCTCTGGGAAGCTCCCTCGGTCTATCCCTTATAGTCTATAGCACTAGGTTCTCTCAGTCCCATGCCAGTCAATTCATAATAATTCTATAAGGACAAAGTACACCTATAGAGATACTTGGCTAACCAATGTAAACCTATAAAGATACTTGTCTAAACAGTCTACAGGGCCACTAACATGTTATGAATTTCACTCCATCCTATAATCTCAAGGCATGGAAACATGTGTTACAACCAAAAGCAAACGAGACCCCAAAGGTCATAAATAGAACAAAGCATGGGAAAAACATCAAAGAACAACAAATAATCCTCTAACATGATCAATTTACCTTTACGCAAGCATACAATCAAGGCACAAAATCAACAAGGGAAAAAAAGGTAAACACACAACACCCTGTTCACGGGTATTAGTGGAATTTGCACATAAAACTCAAGGACATTGAATGATAAGGAAAAAACCACCTACCTTGATCCTAGGAGATCGATATACTTGAACCACTAAGATTGATTCTCCCCTGAACGTCGTAGATATGAGAAAACATCCAAAACGTTCAAACCACGAAACCTTTACAAGGATGATGAATTGGAAAACAAGACTAAAGAAGAAGGGAGAACTCACCGCTAATATTCTAACGCAATCGACGGTGCTCAAATCGGAGAACAGACGTAGGAGTGGTGGCTCATTGAAGATTAGCGGATTCCCAGTGCTCTCGGATGAACATGACCTAGAAGAAGACATTTATGGAAATCGGGTGCGACCCCTGTCCATTTAATGAAAAATAAAAGAAAGTACATTCCCGGTAATTTTAGAGTACATGGAATGTACTAGGGATTTCCGTACTCCGCAAAAAACGGCTTCCACGTCACCCCTACACACCGTGTGTGTGGCCTGGACACAGCCAGTACACGGCTTCGAGCGGGAAAAGAGTACACGGCGTGTAATCAGAATGTACACGGCATGTATTTCAAAAATTTCCAGAAACATTATTTTTCTTAAAAAATACAGAAATGGAAAGACATACCTAAAACGATGTTCCGGGTTCTAACAGATATTTAAAAAATATTGAGCTCCATGAAGTTGGTTGAATAAATCATCAATGTGAGCAAGGGGATACTTGTTCTTTATTGTTATAGCATTGATCTCTCTGTAGTCAATTCACAACCTCATAGATTCGTCTTTCTTCCTAAAAAAATGAATATGGGCTCCACTTGGAGAAACACTAGGGAGAATAAATCCATTATTACTCAATTCCTTTAGTTTTTTATTCAGTTCCACGAATTCCATAGTGTCCATTCTATAAGGGTTCTTTGATATGGTCCTTGAACCATGAATTAAATCAATGGAAAACTCAATTTCTCATTTTGGAAGATGTCTAAGTAAACCCTTTAAAACACATCCACATATTCTTGTACAATAAGCACGTCCACTATTCAAACATTATTTTCCTCTCCCATAATTATTTCATTCTGATCCATCCCAATAATTGAATTTAGTAGAGCTACTATGGGTGGATCTAGTTAAGAATCAGGTGGTGACGTTTCTTCTCTAATGATAAAGTACTCCTTATCATCATCGAAAATTATAACCTCCTTCTTCTTACACTAAATTTTCACATCATGGTCCAAAATCTAATCCATACTGAGGATTATATCAAATTCAAACATGGTTTTAACGATGAGATCAGTAGATAAAGAACATTTATATGTCTTAATGGGAACTAATTCCCAAAACTTTGTTGTGATGATACTTCCCTTAGTTGTTTTGACTGACAAATACCTTGTTAATTCAAATTGAAAATATATAATTTTTTAAGAAAAAAGGAAATATATGAAACAATGCAATGATCTAGAATGAAATAAAGCATTTGCTAGGCTTGAGAAAACCATTAAATTACCTGCCACCATGTTTTTCAAAGCTTCAATCTCAGTAGTAGTGATCGCCTATGCTTGGCATTGCTCCCTTGTAATTTTTTTTGGTAAGTTCACTTTGTTCTTATGAAATTGATTTTCATAATGCCCCTTTTCTCTACAATTGTATCATTCAACATTGGAAGCCTCTTACTTCCCCTTGCAATCATGATCATGGTGGCATTTTTCACCAGACTTGTAACAGAATCACATTCCCTTCAGGCAAGTATCATGGTGTTTCTTCACACATTTACTACAGGATGGATATTCAACTTTTCCATTGTTACCCTTAGTTGGATTTCCAGAGTGTTCAGAAGATCTCTTCTTCTCTTACTTTTCATTAAAGTCATAAGACTTAGAGAATACATTTTCTATCTTGATAGCACATGAGACAATATCTTCGTATGATGAGAAGGATTTTGAGACTAATTCTCGATGAAGAAAAGTTTTTAACCCATCAAATAATCAATCAATATTACTCCTTAGGTTACATATATAATTTACTGCATGCCTTTCTAGCCTTGTAATGTTAGCCTCATATTTTGCAGCATTCTCATCCTCTTATTTCCTCAGACTCTGAAATTTTCGTTCCATATCCGCTCGATGGTCACGAGAAATGTATTTTTATAACAAAATCATTTTAAACTCCCTCAATTCAATATTTTATACTTCATCATCTTCCTTTGTGTTTTGAATCAATTACCACCATGGATCTGCATATCTCATGAGGCAATAAACTTCCATGAAAACTTTTCCCCTTTCGCTACTCCTCAAAGCATGAAATATTTTCTCTATGGAATTTATCCATTCCTAAACTACTAATGGATTTTTACTCCCATTTAATGTTGGTGGTTTTTACCTCATGAAGTGGTATAACATTTACCATCCACGTTGTGGATCAGGGTGCTCCAAACGGGTAAGGTTATTATTCATAACCTGAGTGAGTTTTCCCAGTATGGTGATAAGTTGATCAGCACCAGTTTCTTCACCCACTCTGCTATAATTATCTTGAGTTGGAGGGAAATACCTACATTGATTACATGCCTTTATACGGTTTCCATTCATTCCATGATGATCCATTTATAAAAAATGGCATACACTAGATTAGTTTTAAATAGAAATACATAACTCCAAACATGTAAAACACATAACATAAATTGAACAGTTCATGGATATAATCCGTAATCATAAAAAACAAATTGAGGAAAAATATACTCATAAACCCTTCATAATGGTTTGTAATGAAAATAAGAATTATCCTAAGAATATCCCCCGAGAGTTTCGTAACCAAGAGTGCAGCAAGGCTCATTTTCATGCACCAGTTCCTGTTCGAGTCTAGATCAAAGCGGTGTATTGGGTTTTAACCCTAGGTATATCTGTGCCAGATCCACCTCTACCTGCTCATATCTATATAGGGATGTCTTTCTTGGAAAAATCACAAAATCTCTACAGTTCCAAAATTCTAGGAAGATCTTCTATACGAATCCTCAAAGTCTATCATAGGGTAATGTTCTCTAATCAGAGTTTTTCTAAATCTAGCTTCCATGGATTGTACTAAACATCCTCTAATAAAAACCGTAATGCCTCAACCCATTTACCCAGAGTCGGTGCATTATTACATAACATTACCATGATCACAAAATATCATGTCTCAAAAGTCTGATTAGTGTAGTAGCCTTGGAAATACTAGATACATTCATAAGTTTTATATTAGATTATAAAATGAAAAACTACAAAAAAAAGTCTCCATAGGCCACACTCACATTGCTTAGACTATCCCTATCGGTTATTCATAATAAAATTATTTGAATCTTGGGAAAAATAAAACATAAAAATGGGTGAGCTTAGATGCTCAGTAAGGATAACAATAGAGCGGAAAATTTCATAAATATGTGTGAACATTTAAGGTAATGTAATACTAAAAACAGCCTTTTAAACTTGAACTTCATCATATTATAGAAAAGATAAAATAAAATAACACCATTTACTTATTCACATTGATATTATACTGTTGAATAATCACATGCAATATCAATTGCCACTTTCATAATGATGGAATGCATAATTCCAGAATGCATAATCACATAGTCAAGGACTTGTGCCAAGACAAAAAATAAGATTTTTTTTCAAGGCCTTATGTCGGGACACTTGTTTGTCTCATGATACCTACCTATGCATCGAGGAGCTATATCGGGCTCCACCCGTCACTTACTTAGTCCAATGCATTTCTCATATGAAACAGTTTAAACGTACCATAATCATTCGTATTAAAACATGCATACAAAATGTCAATACATTATCCATAAACCAAAAATGGTGTAAAAACAACACATACACAGTCAAACATATCAAAAAACTATAAATACAACATGAATGGTTTTTATCATAATAAATCACCTTCAAACATGATTAAAATCCATCAAAGGATTTTTTTCATAGATGAAACCAAAACTTTTTGAGAGAAATATGTTTTTTTATTTTGAAATAATATATAAGTCTTGTAATTATAAAATAAAACCTTTATTTGGAAAACACTATTAAAATCTTGTATAGGAAGCTTCAAAAATGTTATAATGGTGGAAAATAGTCACACTCGCCGTATAAGTTAAAAAACATTCTTACCTTAATTTTGTCAAAAAGGTCTAAAGGTACCTTGTTTGGAAAACAACGAAAACATTCCTTTCAACCCATTTTATAAAAAGAATAAACAAGGCTATAAACGACTATAACCCATATTATAGTAAACGGTAAAGAAAATTTGAAATACATTTTTATGAAAACATTGATGTGGATGATAATGAGGTCCCTGTAGATACTTATGTAAAAACAACCTCAGATAATAAATAGATTGTGAAATTAACCCTTACCTTGTACTTTTCCTTAGTTGATGGTAGGTTAACCTCCTGTATAATGGTGAAATAATTGTTATTTAATTATAAAATAACCATATACATTAATATTATATCATATATGGTCTTCTAATATTGCTTTGTTAATGATATTTTAGTAATATCATCATTTTAGGTGTTAGCTGATTTGTTTTCCTTTATATGCTTAGTTACATAAGCCATGTTTGTTATAGATAGGATGTATTTTATTCATATACATAATGATATATTTTTCATAAAAATTATTTTTAATAATTAAATGAAAATTATTCTTCATGATTACGATGGGGAATGAATCTCATCGCGTTCGTAGAGACGGTAATACGGACGTACGCACGAGCGACCATATAATTCTTTTGATATTAAAATCGAATATAATTCGATTGTATATCATATATAAAGAATAATTATTATGTTAAATTTATTATTTTCATCATTTATACTCATTATTATACCCATCTTAATGATGAAGTGTTTGAATAACAAACTACACCAAGACGTGGAGACGGTAATCCGTACGTACGCACATATGGTGACTTTGTCATTTATAAGATGGATAGAATAATGAATATGGTAGTACCATTTTTAAAATAAGGTCAAATTATATAGAAGGTACTGGAGTAATTATTTTCTAATGGAAACAAAATATAAGTAAGAAGTGGAAGAAGAAAAGATCTTGAAAGAGGTGATGAAATATTTACATTTTCTTCGGGTTCTTCCTTTTGATTTGATCAGAAGGGATCTTTAGGTTGGCGTTATGACTAAATGAAGTCCTCTAGGATGAATGGAGGATAATTGAAAGGATATTTGGTTAGGGGTTGTCCAATCCAAATGGCTATGAAGGAGTGAATCTGAGATAAGGGTAGGTTCCCTTTTATAAGAGATGTGAGGGTCACTTTAGGAAAATCTTGAAATATTAATTTGTAATAAAATCATTTTCGCTTTAAAATGTCTCCAAAATGAATTATTTAACTTTTAAGGTGGGGATGGGTCGATAAACTCTCAACCAATATGTTTTATACAGTTTTTGGTCATCATATTAACCTTATATTTTAGATTAAAATCTAAGTTAAATAGTTTGACATTTAGCATGTCTCTTTGTATTTTTATATTATGTGGTTAATAAAATTTCTATAGACATACAATAGAACCTCAGGTGGTTCATTAATGATATATATAATATTATTTAAGACCTTCTCCTGAGCCTTATATTTTTAGGAATAGAATACCAATTAATGATATAAGATTTTTTTTAAAAGTCTTTTATGTCAATTTGGACAATGTTTGGTATTTTGTTTTTGTCAAATTTATAACAGCATTATCAATTCAAAATAAATTCATTTAATAAATCCTAAAATGTCATATTAACCTAGAAAATTAATTTAATTCATTAAAAGTCTTAAATTAGATTAATTTGGAAATTTATAATATCTATTATTTTAATCTTTCAGTAATAAGCTAATTACTGTATCATCATTGTGTCATAAATAAATTTAATTATTTAGTGTCTAAAAATTATAAATAAAATACCATTATGTATGATATATTTTTATCTTTTTAATGAATATTTATAGTAGAATTTATCTTATGTATAACCCAATATTAAAAATGGTTTAGTTATTATACTTTGATTTTAACTCTTTTAAATCTTCTATAAATAAAATAATAATAAATCTCCTAATCTAATCCAAGTGGACCAAAGGGTATCATATTTTATTCCTAAGGTTGTTTTTGGTCGAATAAAACTTATCCAATAGAATTATGACATATTTATGGAAATTATAATATCATTTTTACCCTTAATTATAGTATTTACTTTTTACCGTGGTACATAAAAGTAAAAAGTTACTATTCACAAAAAATTATTTTCATCTTATTGTACAATAGTTTACATACTGATATTAACCATGTCTATCATATTTTTGAAATTCAACTCTCAAAAATGGTAAAATTATGTTTTATACGAATTGCAAATGCTCCTATGAGATGGGTAAAAGAAGGTAAATAGTTCGATATAATATTATATATCTAAACTTATTTTAAAAGGACTCCATTGAATTATGTTGAGTATATATATGTATTATGTATCTATTTTTACCTAAAATAAATTAAAATAAAATAACTAATTATATAAATAAAAATTCGGTTTTAGCAAATAACTTAGTGTTTTTCCCTATTCATAAAAAATTTAATGTTTTCAGAAAAATACCAAAAATTCACCCTAAGCTAATTTCGATATTCTGAATGAACGAATGAAGTCTATTTTGAAAGATAAAATTTAAAAAATTTCAAAAAGTGGGTATTACGATTTATAAAATCTAGTTCGATTGGTCACTATGTTTTAAAATCTCGAAGTTGCGTACAACGGAAGCTATTGCATTATTCAAAGGGAAACTTGTTGTGGAAGCTTAGAGAACTACAATAACCATTCAAAGCTTAACTACCTTGATGAATTAAAATATTATTTAGTTCAAACAAAAATAATTATACAATGATATAATGATTTGTTAATTTATACTTCCTGAAAATAAAATATATGTAACATATCCCCAACATCAATTAGAAGTCCATCATTCTTCACAAAAGAATGATGGATCAAGGATCATCCACCTTGGAAAGAAACTACAAAAAATGATAGAATTTGAATAAAGACTTATGAATAGAAAACACCATCATGTATTACATGATTTCTAGCCCAAAAAAGACGAAATATCTAAAAATGTATTTCTATAAGAAAACAATACAATGTAAAAGAATATGAAAGGATAAATTGTAAGAATACCTTGATTTGTACGTTGATATGATGATATAAGGGGTTTTTACTCTTCAATGAATAGATGGATAAAGGATAAAGGAGTATAGTATGTCTAGTGTTCCAGAGAAGGATAGTAAATATGAATTAATGATCTTGAGACCTTTCTTATAAAGGAATACTGGGATCCATTACTAGTACATCATGAACTCCCAACCACAAAATTGTCCCCCTTAGTGGAAGGATATATAAATTTTAAATAATTTGATCATGGTTATCATTTTCCTTTAAAACCTTGGTTTATCCTTATTGATATCTCTCAGGGCCTCAACTATGGATTTATACCTAATATTAATCTATTTTACCCTCACCATACCCAACACTATTTAATCGGAAGCTTTACACTTCCAAATTCTAGAATTAGGATTCATAAAGTTCTATGTCCATCTCGCCTTCCTCAAAATGGAACCAAGACATTTCCACATCCCCATATCTCACAAGATAAACATGAAATAATAATCATAGTAATATTGAAATGTAATTTATTTTACTCAATTTCGATCAGTCCAACATGAAACATCCATATCAACTACCAATCTCAAATTTTATATGTCCAAAATGGCCTACCCAATTCCCAATCCTTAATGTTTTCTTCAAAACGACCCACACCACGACGAAATATATAGTGTGGTGAACCTCTATATTTAATAATTCCTAATTAACCTATATAAAATATTTAAACTCCCTCTCACATCATATATATATATATATATGAAAATGTGAAATAAAGTTATTTAGATTTATAAAACCTTACATTCATTATGAAAATGGTTGTTCTATTATGTCATCATTAAATTTTGTGGTTGAATAGACCCAAACAAGAACATTATTTCTAGAAATGAATGAGTAAGGTCTTATAGGTATAAAATCATACAATCATTTTATCATAATGAAATTTATTTTTATATAATATCCTTATAGTGGAAAAAGATATTTAGAGAGATTTAAGATTAGAAGGAAATAGAAAATTTCATAAAAGAATTATATATTAATTTATATGGAATAATTACACATAATTAGAACCACATAAATAAATTATTCAGGCCTTGTTCCAAAGACTAAATGATAAAAAAAACATGTAATAAAACATTATGGGAGGAAATTTTTGGATGGGATTCAACAAAAAAAAACAATGTGTTCTAGTTGTTTTGAGTGTATGGAAGAATGTACTTTTTATAAGTTAAAATGAGTGATGATTCATAGGAAACTTAAGTTATACAGTGGTTAAATGTTAAAAAACATATTTGGAAATAATAACATGTTTATTATAGCATTGATGAAATGTAACACCAATCTTTCAGAACCCATGAAATATATTTCCTAGAAATTAATCACTTTGATGGCTTGTGGAACACGCTGCCCTGAGTTGAGGTGAACGATAATATAGTATACCAATATATCATAATGATTATTTTTATTGGAATTAATATTGACTGCTAATTTTTGAAAATATGGTTATCTATGGATTATAATTAAAATAAGTATCATTAAAAAGAAAAAGAAATGTTTTCTAAAAAACAATATTTTTCTAAAACACGGTTTATCCAAATTTTGTAAACATAATTTAATATTATATTTTAAAAAATTTAGAATCATTAATTGGTAAAATAAAACATTGTTTTAAAATTATAATATAAAAATTATTTGAGTTTATATTGTATGATTATTTTGAATTGTTTCATTTTTTGATCAATAGTGAAAATTATAGAATTTTGATTGAAAGTTTCCTTTACGTATAAATTATTTATAATGTAAATTATATTTTAATTTTTTTTTTAAAAACATTAGTTCACTTTTATATCGATTTATCCAATTTTAAAAATTGTAATATTTTTTATAATTGTTTTTCACATAAAAACATTATAAACTTTTGAATAGTATTTTTAAACCCTCTTTCTTATTGCATCTGCGGGACTAATTTAAACTTAATATTTTCCACTTATGTGAATAGAATTTTGAAAAAAAAAATATCCCATATATCTAATCATAATGAATTATATTATGTAATAAATTTAACATAATATTTTCCCAAAATGAGTTGTGAAAACATTAAAAATTATTTAACGCAGTTAAGGTAAAAAGGGATTCTCAAAAGTTTAAAACTAAATATATAAGGGTTAAATGACCAAAAAACATATATAAAATCTATTTTTGGTAAATATTGAGTATCAATCAGGTATAAATATCTATAATTCGACATTTTTACCCTTTTTAATGTGAAAGACATGGTTTCACCTATTTATATTTAAAAATCACAAGTGTGTTACACACTTAACATAAAAAGGGAATCCACCTATCTTTTCTTATTCACAGCTTGAAACGAGTTTTTCATAAAATACCTAATGAAATCACTTCAAAACATAAATCACCTAATCCAAGAATCATCATCTGTACCTAAAGAGGTTACCCAGAGAAGAATTAACGTTCATCAATGAGCGTATTTATTTTGTTTTTCAACCACCTCCTTAAATTATTTTTTCAAAATGATAATATAATAACATAAGTATATTAAATTAATATGTTTTTTTCTATTAATTTTATGACCCAAAAAATCCCGAATTCCATCAAATGGGTTACAAAATCATTAGTGGTGTGTGTGACAGAATATCGCCTCGCTTATCGATGTCCTTCCATTTTCCACTACCACCTATCACAGCTAGGCATGATAATGTATATAAAGTATATATATGATATTTATAACATAATTATACCTCTATAGTTATTATTTATAAATTAATTTTTAATTTACATTGTATAGTGTTTACAATAATATATTTCATGTGTATAGATTATTATCACCTCACGAAGTGATGTGATTCATCTTCCACTAACATCTTATAAGGAATTTAATAAAGAAAAATTTTAATGAATATTTGTTATATACAAGACATGGTTAATATATTAATAAAATATTTATCATTTTGAAATGATAATAAATAATTTTATTTCTTTCTTTTTTATTCACTTAATGATTATAACATTATCCGAGTATGTGTGGACTATATCCCTCATGAAGAGTTGTGACACTCTATTCACAAACACACCACATTGATGATATATATATAATGAAACAAATTTTTAATTATGATATAATGTGATGTGAAGCATGGGATTCATGGGAATAATGGTGTTAAAGTTGTACTTGACGAGGATAGTGCAAAGTTCAACATTGCACAAGACCCGTTTCATTGAATTTGTGGCCTAATGAATAGGGAGAGGGAAAAGAGTATGAAGGTTGAATTAAATGGATTAATCCTGAATATCCTTAGGGATTCCTAATACCCTTTATAGGGGTGAATCATCTAGTCTTATACATACATTAATTAAGTCTTAAACCCAATCTTAAACACCCAACCCATGATGTGTTACAAATTTCAAGCCCACAACAACATTGAATCGTCAATTTAAAAAGTGGTGGTCTAGTTTTCATTAATTTCTGAAATGGTGTCCTAATTGTCTCTTAAATTCATGGTAAACTTCCACAATTTTCAAAAAAATATTTTAGGCTTTTTGACTTTTGGAAAAAAGGACCTAGTGTTTTGTATCACTCTTTGGATATTAATAGGATTAAAATTTAACTTCTTGGCGATAATGAATAAAGGTAATGATATTGTGGGGGGGTATTTTTTTGAATTTTTTTTTAATTTATTAATTATTGACTTATCAATAAATTGGTATATTTTTTTGGATTCTTACCATTATTGTTCTTACATATAATTTATCTATAGGTTCCACCTTGACCATTTTTTCCCATCCTTCTCATTTTCAGTATCTACACACCGTATTTCCCTTGTTTACATGAAACTATCCAGGATTCCAATATTATAACATTGAAGGAGGTTCCTATGAATCATCATATTTTGTCATGGATTGCGTATCATTTTGTATCATGGCCCACTTGCAAGAAGTCAAGTTCATTATTTCATATTTATTCATCCATATTATTTTAGATTTGTATCAGATCAACATGATTTCTAGTCTATTTTTTTCTTCACGTATAGACATCATTTTCATAATCATATTGAAAATACAGTATATAAATATTATAGACTAAAATATTATCTTTCTTTACCATTTTATATCATTAAAATCAAATATGTAAATCATGATATATAACATGATCAAATTTTGATAAGAATTATACAATTTTAAAACCATGAATCTCTTACGTTGATTCCATATGATTTACAAAATTATTTCATATCCTAAATTTAAATTTTAAAAAACTCATGTTATTTGTTCATTATTTATTAAAAAAACTGAAAATAAAAAAAACAAAAAAACAAAGGTTAAATTTTTTTTCATAATTTATAATCCTACGTCATGTTATCTTTATTTCTTCATTGATTTTTCCCCTTCCAAAATTTTTCAACCTGAATGCTTTTATAATTTTACCTTTTAATTATACTTTAGTATTTACACATACTAATGGTCCATATTTTTTTGGTAATTTTTTATGAATTCTATAGAAGTTTAGTTGAGCAGTAACAATAATGAGTGTTTCATTTTGTTAAAAAATACAAAGATAAGTGAAACAAGACCATAAATATTTCATTTAATTATAAATATATGTGGTGGTTTGTGAGATCCATATTATTTTCTATTATAATATTCTTTCTAGGTTATTAAATTTCATAAGCATGTAACCCCAATGAAAGGTACATTATGTTGTTCATGAGTGAATTAAAAGAAAAATTACAATGGTTGAATGTGGTGAGGGATGAATTGATATACACTTCCAATTATAGATAATGAACAATGATGATGGTCTATAAAAGAGAGGATATTGTTTTTGATTTTAATTAGTCACTTATTCATAGAAATCAACACCATGGAGGCGTGATAATGATCATGGAGGGGTAAAGATGAGGATCCCTTTATTACAAGGTAAGAATGATACCAAAAAATAATCAGAGTTTGAATGAAAGTTAGAGAATGTATTTTGTTTTCAAAAAAAATTTAATGTAAAAAAGGTGATGTTGGTGACTATGTAATTGAATGACTATTCTATAATTATATTTGGATAAACTACAATTAAGTCTATGATAAAGTGGAGAAATACTTATTAGAGCTTTGGAGGAGATGAAAGTGGTATTGCGTAAGAGGTTCATTTCTATCCATGGTTATCATGATTTGATCCTTAATTTTATGGGTTGGAAACATGGATACATGGGTTTTTAGGAGTATCATAAAAATATGCATATCATCATGATTCGTGAAAAAATTTATCAGGAGTGGGAGGCCCCCATGGAAATGTTTTTGAATGGCCTCAACAATAAAAGTTGGGATATTTTGAACATAAACCTCTATTTTTTTATAGAGTATCTACATAAAATGGATACTAAAGTAAAAATTATTTTAAATAAAATAATTATCCACCCAAAATTTTATTGTAAGGATAATATATATTCTTTAATGTTCAATGATCAATATCCAGAAGAACGTATAAGGGAACAAAAAACTTATTCAAAAGAGGTGACAAAAACAGAACAAATATTTTTAGAATCTAATGGTACAAAAGGGGAAAAGGTTGTTTCCAAATCACAAGATATCATATATTTTAAATTTAAATTATTTAGAAATGTTTCCTCGTTATTATGAAAAAAGAGAACCAGGATTATTTTAGACGATAGAGATGTTCTTAGTTGTAGTTCAAGGAAAGATAAAATTCCACCTCTTGAAGAGTATTCAGATGTAGAAATGGAGAACATTGTATGTGAATAAAATCTTGTTTAATGGAATTCTCCAAGTTCTTAACACAAAGGATAACACGATCAAGAGAAAAGGTAACACATTTTTCATACAAGATGCATCATCTAATTAAAGGCATATATTTTTATTATTGATAGTGGTTGTTGGAAAAATATAACAAGTGGTTTAATGGTTGTTAAATTGGGTTTATCAATAACCAATGAACCTATGACTTATAAATTGAAATGGTAAAATAATAGTTTGTATGTTAAAGTTTCTATGAAAATACATTTTCAATTTTTTATTAAGAAATAGGAAGACAATGGGATATGTGATGTAGTTCCCATGCATTCTAGTCAAATTTTATTGGACAGGACCTATGAATAAAATAATAGGGGCACACTTTATGGGTAAAAAACCAATATTCTATTTATTATAATGGGAGGATACAAATGCATTCATCCATAAGGCCTTTTCATTTTTATAAAGATGAAGTATGGATTGGGGGATATTTTGAAAAGACAAAAAAATAAAAGTTGAAAAAAGTGAGATAAAAAATGGTGGAAAAATAAGAAGTTAAAAAAGAGTGATGAGTGACTTCCAAATAAATGAGGGAATGAATAGAGTTGAAAACAACTGTGAAAATAGTAGTAAAAACAAGAGTGTTGAGGGAAATATGAGTTTATTTTAAATAAAATGATAGATAAAGATAGATTTAAAAGGGGGGAAAACTATCTTAATTCAAAGGAATGGAAATTTTTTACCGGTATCTATTATAAAAAATAAAGAAAAACTTATTTTGTGTCTTTATTACACGTATTTGGTTATAAAACGAGGAAGTGTATGAAATGAGTTACATTTGTTCCTAGTGGATTGGAATCGAAAACCTACCAAAAATAAGGTTTATAAAGGAAAAAAATAATATTTTCATCTATGGTATTATCTACCATTACATATATTTTATATGATCTATGATAATTCATTAAATATTGATTCACCAAAAGTGTATTCAAATGTCAGTGTCATATTTAATGTTTCCAATCTTTCTCCATTTTAATTTTCAAATTTGAGGTTAAATTCTATTGAAGATGTAAGTAATGATTATGATCATGGTACACATGGGAATTAAAGGGTTGAAGGTAGAATTGATGAGAATGGGGAAATGTGGTTGATTTCGTAAGGACCCATGTGAGTAATTCATGGAGAAATGACAAGGGATCATAATAAGAATTTGAAAGAGGCCTTACATGGATTAATAATGAAAACCCATGTGGAGGAACAATAACCTTTTTTAGGGAAATCTTATGAGCATATATATACAATAATAAGGTCCAATCATGGTTTTAAATACCCAACCCATGGTTTCCTATGAATTTCAACCCCACCCACCATGGAATATTCCAAGTTAAAAGTTGTGTCCTAGTTATAATTTGTAAAATAGTGTGATACTTGTCTATAAATTTCATGAAAATGTTCTAAAATTTTCAAAAAATCATTATTTATTCGTTTTTACTTGTGTAAAATAACTTTAAGTCATTTTTATTAGTCTTTCAATATAAGGAGTCGCGCCCTTGTACTCATTTGAGATGATGAATAAATGTAATGTTATTATGGAGAGTTTTTCTTGACACCTTTGTTTTATTAATTAATGATTTATAAATGTATTGGTCATCCTGTGTGGAATATTTTGGATAGATAACTTTGATATATATTCTATTTAGGTTCTACCTTGTCAATTATCCCCCATACTTCTCATTTTCACTATGCGCACACAACATTTCACTTGTATTATAACGGATATATGGGTGATCAATATGTGAAAATTAAATAATGATCCTATGAAACATCTTATTGGGTCTTATATCATGTTAAATTGTCTACTACAGTATGGTTTCATGCAATTAGGTTATTTCTATCAAATATCTTCTTCAATAATATTTTTTCTTTGAATCGAGCCAACATCAATATTTGTCCATTCTTTTGATCACCTGTGGATTTATTTTTCTTCATTATTTTGAATGTAATGTATATCAATAATTTATTACATAATCTCATATTTCTTATCTATTTTTATTCATTTAAATAAAATGTATAAATCATGAGATATAGTGGGTACAAAATATTCAGTGAAATATGCAGTTTCAAAACTGTGTAATTCTCACATTAATTATATTTAATGTTTCAAATTGTTACTTCTCCAATTTTTACATAGTGAAATATTCATATTTTTCTTCTACATTATTCATCAAATAGAGAATAAAAATTAAAAAAATATTAAAGGGCTAAAAAAATTCAATATTTTTAGTGCTGCATCCCGTTATTATTTTTCATCCACCTTTTCCCCCTTCCCCAATTTTTCATTTGAATCCTTTTTTAGTATTATATTTTAATTCTAGTTTGGGATTTCTATATTCCAATTATAATTTAGATTTATTGGAATTGGGATAAAATACAAGAAGAATAATTTTAGTTTTATAAATCAAAAATGTTTTATTTTGTTTAAAAATTAATAATTTGAGCGAAGCACGAGTGAACATATTATTTTTGAGTGTAAACATGTGCGAGAGGTTGTGGGGTCTATATTCCTTTATCTAAAAATTTTCTTATAGGATTATTAAATGGTGAATGTGAGTAACATACATTTAATGGAAATAATATTTATCATGAAGGTTTTACAAGAAAAATTCGAAATGTTGAATACAGGGATGGATGAAATGGAATCCCCTTACAATTATAGAGAACCACCAAGGAAGAGGTTCATTGAAACATAGGATATGTTCTCTGATTTTCATTACTCAATAATTATATGAAATCAACCAGTATGGTGGAATAACAATGACCATGGAGGGGTAGATTTAATGATTCATTCATTCAATGGAATGAATGATCCTAAAAAACATTGGAGGGGAAACAAAAGGTATAGAATGTTTAATGTTATCAAAATTATTTTGAGAAAAGACATGTGAATTTTGGGGATATGGAATTCACTGAATATTCTATTATTTTATGGGACATACTAAAAGTGATTTTATAATATTGTGGAGAACGATCTATCCACACATATACATAGATGAATGTAGTAATGAAAATTTGGCTCATTTCTAGAAATAATTATCCTTATTTATTCCTCATGTTGTAGGATTTGAAACATGGATCCTTGAATATAGTGGAGCATCCTAAATAGACAGAGATCATCATGGTTTGAGCTAATGTTTATGTAGAGTGACTGACCACCATGGAATGGGTTTTGAATGAACTTAATCATTACATTTTGGAAATATTGGACATGCACCACTATTAACTCATGGATGATATACTTTACATAGATTCTAAATAATAGAGGCATGTAATGGAAAGAAGTATACATCGTACATATTATGGTCAATATTATAGAAATTATTTCATGACCAAAGATTAAAAACAACAAGATCATGTAAGGTAACACAAAACTTGTTCGAATGAGGTGCCTAAACTAAAACCGTTATTTCTGGAGTCCATATGTAAAATAAAGGGTATTTTGCTTCCAAATTACATGGTATAAAATGGGTATAAAGACAAGGAGTTTTGAATTTGTTTCATAAAATTTCCAAACAAGAGATCCATGGATGTTTTAATGATGGATATGTTCTTAGTTCTAACTCAAACAATGATTTAATTCCACCACATGAGTAGTGCATAAATTTATAAATTGAGTGCCTTATAAATGGGGAAATTCTAATGGGAATTATTTCTTTGAGAGGTAAAACTGATGGGAACATGATAAAGATATAATGGAGGACATTTTTTATACAACATGACTCAAATTGATAAGGTATTTGGTATGATTATTTATGTGGGTATTTGAAAATATATACCAAGTGTTCTGCTAGATGATAAATTTTATTTTTCTGTTACCTAGAATCCTAGGCCTCATAAATGGAAATGGATGAATCATAGTAGGGATGAGAAAGTTAATAAGAAAGAATATTTTCCATTTTATATTGGTAATTATGAATAAAATGTGACATGTTATGTATTTACCATACATGTTAGTAATATATTATTAGGAAGGCCCCGTAAATTTTATAAGATGATAACATGTGATTGATAGACCAACTACTATTCTATGGAGTGAAATGGGATGACGATTATACTTACATCCATGAGGTATTTTCAATCTTATGAATAATAAGTGATGATTGATATATATTTTGAAAAAGATATAAAGATAAAATAAATAAACATATATCGATAATTAAAAGAGTGTAAAAATATATATTGGAAAATTAGTGATGATTAACTTCAAAATAATCTAGGGAAAGAAAAGTGTAGAAAAAAAGAGTGAAAATAAGAATGAAAAAATAGTGTTGATGTAAAAATGAGTTTATTATCAAGAAAAATAAATATAGAGAGGTATTTATAAGGATGAATATATCCTTATTATTAAAAAGTGATAATTTTTTACCACTAACTCTGTTAACCCATCAATTGAATCTTCTGTTTTGTCTTCATTACATTAATTTCAGGATCACGTAATTATGTGTGGGAATTTAGAAACATTTGATCTAGGTGTTTTGGAATAGAAAAACCTTATTAAAGGAATGTTTTTATAGAAATAAAAAATTCATCAATTAGGAGATGTTACTTTTCATGTCTTATAGCAGAATAATGATAATTCCTATAAGATCGAGATGCCTGGTTGGTATAGAAATGTTAGTTTAACATTTAATGTTGATGATATTTCTCTCTTAGAATTTTATGATTCTTGGTAGATCCTTTTTTTAGAGGGAAGAGATGATGTGAACCATGGAACACGTGGGAATATAGGGGTTGATGGTGGAACTAACAAGGAGGTTTTAATGTGCATGACTGCATAAGACCTGTTGTGAGGAATATGTGGCTCAATAATAATGGATCCTACCAAGAACATGAAGGGATACTTACATGATTTAATCATGAATATCCATTAGGAAGCCCAATAACTTTTCATGGGGGAATAATCCAGGGCAATAAATATATTAATTAATGCATAAAATTATTTTAATGACTCAACCCATGGTGTGCTATGAATTTCAATCATACCCCACCATAGATTCATGAATGTTAATAGTTGTGGGGTAGTTGTATTTGCATTCCCAAAGGGTGTTCTACTTCTCTCATAAAGACATGACAATCTTCCAAAAATTTAAAAAACATAATTTAGGATTTTTGACTACTGGAATCTAGGTGTTAGGCTCTTTATCACTCTTTGGATATAAATAGAATCCCCATTGGAGATAATGAATAATCGTAATGTTATTATGGTGTGTGTTTGGTGAAGCTTTTGTTCCCTATATTAATTCCGAACATATCAATGGATTGGGCATACTTTGTTTTATATTTTTGGAATTTTTATTATATAAAATATTTTTCTTTGTTCTATATATACCATTTTCTTATATCCTTTTCTTCTTCCCAATCTATAGACTCCATTTCACTTTTTTTCCCTACAGAGATCTGCCTGCTTAACATAAAATCATTGAGCAAGGTACCTATATTACAATATATGGTGTCTTGGATGGAATATCATTATTATCATTATTGAATTATAAATCATTAATTACCATCATTCCATAATAATCATTGACCAATGTAAACATTACCCATGAATATATATGGCCTACCATCTCTATGATCGTAATGTATTTCATTTTTCATAACCATCATTCATGATTGGTTTTAATATTATTATTAATATATAAATATGATAATTATTTCATTATATTTGTTATGTATATGAAGTAACTATATAATATGCTCAAAAACTAGAACATCCACAACAAAATAGGAATGAGAAAACAAGGAAATTAATAACTAAAATAAATAAAATGACGAAATATTTTTTAACGAACATTTGATAAGATGTTTTAAATGGATAATATATTATATTATAAATATTTATACGGTTATGTAATAATTTACTAAAATTTTAAACCCACTATACATGATATTGAATCACATTTAAGAAAATGTAATAGAGAACTAATAGATTCTGTGTCAACTTTCTTTTATTTAGGAACATTTGTATTTCATGATGAAATTTACTTTATATTTTGTATACACAACCATTTCACATTTAATATCATAAATACATAATAATTAGTATTATTTCGACATTAAATCTCAATAATGAAATCCAATGTGATTTAACATTAATTTTACCAAGTGGTTAATAATTTCATATCTCAATTTCATTTCATTATGTTATATTACAACTAAGTTATCAATGATATTATAAGATTATTTATGGAATAACATTTGATTATATTATTCTGTATTTTAACATTCATTATTCCTATTTTTAGTTGGTACACATAATCAATGAATTTGTTAATTCTCATTTCAATGTTAGGATCATTGGAAGGGTTTACTACAAAATTTCTTATTAATTGGAATTGATTATATTTGAATTTCCATTAAAGAGTTCATTTAATTATTTTTTGATAATATATTTAATTTTATTACCCACTACAAATTAATGATAATTTTCAAGAAATGTTACCATTTCCCAACTATTTGGTACAAGAAATAATTAATAAAATTCTTCTACAAATATCTGAATTCACTCCCTCTTTGGTCGAAATTGATTTTCTACCAAAACAATATTTTATATAAATATTATCCAATTTTTTTTGAATTTCTTCCAAATTATATATTAATGAAATTTAAACCCATTTTTACTTTTTTTAAACTATTCTGCATGTTATTTTCAAAAACAATTTACACGTTTGATATTATAGTAAAAATTATTGGAATCTATGTTTTAACGTGTACGACATGGGAATAATTTTCAGCAGAAAAGACCACTAAAATATTTTCAAAATTATTTTATATGTTTCTAGAGTAATTTTAAAATAATATTATTTCTAAAATTTTTTGTGAAATTTACTTTTAAAAAATTTACTTTAAAATGAGGATGATATTTTCCACAAGAATGTTTTCGAAGATCTTTTATGGTATTTATATTAATCATCAAGAATTACATTTTATTATAACTCAAATGGGTACATGTTGTATTGATACAATAATTATTATTTTAATATATGTTTTATGATGATTTTTTCTAAATATAATATTGAAAATTACTCTATTGATTTAGTTTTTTAGTCCTTAACTTTCCCTTGAAATACTCACTTTCTTGTGATCATTGGACAATAAATTTCCCAAAACATTCCATTTTTTTATCATGGATATGCTTATATATTAAATAATATCTCATTTATACATTTGGTGTTTGACTCTGAATGATATTTAACTAGTTGGAGAAAAAGTGGCAGTACATATTCTTTATTCAATATAATTATTTAATGGTAAGACATGTAGTTCATTAATTAAATCAATTATTTAATAATTGAGGAATGATTTAGTGAAGAATACATAGATGAGTAACATTTATTGATATACCCTTATTTCATAAAATTTATCATGAGGAAAATCAGTAAGATAACATAAAATATGTTGTCCAAACTAGATGAGTTTTCACCCAGTAGTTTTAAATGTTCTCGTTAAACGACTTAAATATAGAGCTACCATGTGCCTAAGACAATACATCAAATAATTCATCATCTCCATCATTTAGAATTAATTTATTATTATTATCCATAATATTTCTCAATGATATTATCTCTATATGTATTTTGTTTTAATATATTGATTAAAAGGCATGTGTTTTTACGTATTTACATTTCCATATTCATTATTACACATCTTTTCAAGATAGTATTTTTATTTATGTGTCTTGTTTTTTCATTTATTTAACATTAAATATTTATTATGTATTATATATTTATGATATAAAAGTTATTGATTAAAAGATTTTTGCATTTATTTAAATATCATTCCACTTGGATTATAATTTATTGATTCATGGTAGCTTATGATGTACATAATCATAAATTATAATTTGAGCTCACACTTATCCTATTTCCTTCCACACGAATATGTGAATTTTACCATTAAGGGAGGATAAGGATATTATAGAGGAAATAAGGTCTTTATAAAAAAACATTTGTACTTTTTGTATTCAAATTTTATATGGAAATCAAATATTTATCTATTTTTCCAAGAATAAACTACTCAAACCATTAAGATGTGATTTTTTATACAATATTATATTGTAACAAATCGTAAAATAGTTTCGAGATACTAGGGTTGGTGTTTATATAGTTGGTATTATTCAATGTTTAGTACAATCCATTTTAACAAGATTTTGAAAAACATATATTTTGTATCATAACCCTATTATAGTATTTGAGTATAAGTATAGAAGAACACATTGATGTTTTTTAAGGAATAAATTATTTGCCTTATCATTACAAAACATCCTTATAAAGATATTTTAAGTGTAAATGGTTCTTTAAAAGATATACTAGGTAGTAAGAAAACTAATAATAGTGAATTGTGATTAACTAAATTGTCATCAGGTGCACAACAATGGCCATTACTATGCACATTCTTTAATACTCCCATTGGATATTATTAAGATAATTCACATATTATTTACCAAACATAATAATTTATTTGAATATATGATTACAATTAATGGTCAAGGTGAAACCTAAGGTGACTTAGAATGAAAATAATGTGTCTCAAAGAAATATGAAAATATTTTATGTTTAAAAAAGTATGACATAAAGAAATGTTTTGCAGTGGAAAATTGAAGAGTATGATGGAAGGAAATAAATATCATCTTAGGGTTCCATTTATAATTTTTCTTTATTAAATATAGAGAAAATGGGAATTAGCCAAGTCAATAATTTCTTTCAAATTATAATTATGATACCATGGAAGGTGCTATATTGAAATAAAATAGAAGATATGTTTATTGGGATATATGAATTATACTGTAGACGTATTTTTGGAAATTGAATTTTTCTATAAGAATCAAAAAAAAAATTTATGGATTAAGTTAAAAATTAGAATATTATATGTCTTCATTAACTTAATATATATGGATACCATCATGGGTTTATTATTTTAATATTGTACATTGCTTCAATGACATAAACACCCTAGTTTATGTATTATGTGATTTCAGTCGACCAATAGTAAAAATATTTGTGGGTATATTTATGGAATTCATATGATTTAAAGAAAAATTTAGTTTAGTAATAATTCAATTAAATTTTATTGACATATATTTAATTGCATTGATAACCTTCAGGGTTAATATAATTATTGGTGACATTGTAATAATAATGAAGATAATATTACTAGATTCTATGAAAAAAGGATATATTTAAATAAAAAGAAAAAATGAATATTTAATTAATAATTCTATTATAATGATTTCCATCATATTTTTTTTAATTTCATATTAATTATAATAATATAGTTATAGAAAAATGACAACCCACACATCGAGTGATAACCCGTTATTTATGGAAAGAGATCTGGACATGAACCCATGATAGAAGGATGATAAGGGTTTAGCACCGAGCACTGGGCAATGTGTTGTATTGGTTAATACATCATTGTTATCAGTTGAAAATTTGGGAACAAATTTTTTATTATAAAATTTTCCTCATACTTTTGAGATTTATAGATTAATTTTCGATATTGGGTGACTTATGTGAGCTATAATCATTTTGAAAAAAATTATAGAGATGGATGGAATGATATTTAAATATTTTATTGATCTTATTTTATTCTTAAATTGAAATTTTGTGCTTGAGGCATAACATATTCATCTTTTGGATATTCATTTCTTGGTTTAAGGGATTAAGTAAAAATTTATTGATTGAAAACCGGAAGAATTACATTATCCTTATAGAAATTCATCAAGTAAGTATATTTCATTATATTGATAAGGAGTAAAAGAATTCAACATCTTTAGGAAAATGATCTTGGATTGTTTCCCCTATTATCATCATTTTTGATGGTATAGATGATCTTTTCAGACCAATTTTTTTATAAGTGATATATTCATTAATAATTATGCACATGATACATAGAATAAAAAATGATATTAGGGAGGCCTAAAATTTCGAATCCCAGGAGAATCACCCCTGACAATATCCAAAAATTCAATAGGTAAGGAGAATAAATTAGAGAAAAGAGTACAAGATCTAGGAAAATTAACCCTTGAGGATAAGAAATCTACCACTTAATTCTTTTATTCCATTCATAGACTAGGGTTACATGATTCTTGAGTAGAGATTTTCATTGGTGGTTGTTAAAGATAATTGATCGTGGTACAATAATTGTATCTTGGAGCATGAGAAGGATGACTATTGAATCCTTATTGATCATATAATGATAAATATTATTCTCACTGCAAAGTTACATACTATTTATCATGGTAGAGGACTCCTCCATTAGATATTCACTATATTCATCAGTTGATATGAAGGTTAAGATCAATAATCCATGAGATTATGGATAATTCCACCTCATCATATAATACCAAAGTTATAGGGCTAATTAAAATTTATTTTCATACTATTAAGGGGAGGAGTCTAGTTGATGCAGTGGACATATAGATTTAGTCACAGCCTAGAGGGTGAATAAACTCAGAAATTTTAAACATTTCATAAAATAGAGTAGATTCCCAATGTTTAAGGAGTGGTGCTAGGATAGCCACCTAACAATTATCTCTACTCACAAAGATAAAATATGAACTACTAACACTATCACATCGAGCATTGTCCCAAGATTCCAATATTACCCAATATCTGAGATCCAAAATGATAACTGTTGCTTTGGTCTACCTGAAATTACCTTCAAACATGTTAAAACGGATATTAAGAAACACACCTATGAAAGAATTGTGTGACGTTATCCCTATGAAATCCCTGAGTACATGTCATACAAACAAAGCCCAGTCACCATTGAGGAATATATGGGTAGTTTTTTCTTCTTTAGGGGTCATGAAACACATGCACCATGAGGATACACTAACACCCTTCTATCTGATCTCCTCATCCATAGGTTGACCATGGTTTATGATCCATCAAATTAGTATGTTATATTTCCGGGGGGTCTCTTTTCACCAAAGAATAATAACACATTAATCTTGCAATACATTTCCATAAGAAGCATGATGGTGGGCCTCAACTAAAAAAATACTAGAATCAGTACACTTGAAAACATAAATATCATGCTATCCATTCATATGAGTAGTGTAGATCAAATCATATTACTGATGTTTGAGTACTACATCAGTGAATGATATATAGCTATTAGAGAGTCTAAAAAAATGTTGGGTGTTGGCAATCCAACAAATCCAAGAATGGTCCATGACCAATTGTGGACGTAGAATCTCATCTATCCACTAAAAATAACACAAGGGAATTTCTCTAAAAGAAATGCAATGTGATCCTGAAAAAATATCTAATAACAAGATACCTTATGTGGATCACTCGCCTTATTGAGATTAGGGACATTTATAACTCTCAATTATTCCTTATGTATTAGTACTATCCTACTTTTCCATGCAATATTTTTAAGTCATTTTCTCTCACTTAAAACCTAATTATTTTATTTTTTTCATATAACCTTTGTATTTCCATTTCACTTTTATTAAGAGGGTGTTTCATAAAATTATTTTACAATTTGGTTTTTTACAATTTAATTTTCAAATATAAAATCTTTGATTATCATGATCATGTTTAAATTGTGATAATTCAATTTATTTAAAGTGGATAGAATGTTACTCCCATGAGATTCCAAATTGTTTTAATAAATTTGATAGCATACATGACATGGAAAACAAAGCCTAAAAAATCCACAAACATTATTTCATGAATTTAAATCTGTTTGATAGCTTTCTAAACACACCACCACTAGTCAAAATGATAATTAATATAATATATTTTTATAAAATAACAATTAAATTGGAGGGTCTGATTATTACATTTTAAATTATTATAGTTTTTTTATCAATTGACTTGAAATAAAATAATAATTATTTAAATGATAAATAATTTTTTTATAAAAAACATTATTTTCTCTAAATGACTTTTTATCTGCATTTGGGGAACCTAATTTAAATAATTATAATTTACCAATTTAAGAAAATTTAATTTATAAAATAAATACATTTTTCAAATAAGAATAAAAAAATTTGTTTAGGGTTAGTTTTTAGATTTTTCTGATCTATATTATTTTTCGATAAATAATGACAATACTAACTTTTATATTAAAACTTCATTTTTCATTAAATTGTTTATAGAGAGAAATTATATATTAAAATTTTAATAAAGAAAATTTAGTTTAAATATATATTAATTAATAATTTATATGTCATCTTAAATATTCTCAAATTGATTATAGATATAAATACATTATAAAATTTTGACCATTTTTTATTTGAAAGCCCTCTTTCTTGTTGGGTTTGAGGGGTTGATTTTGAATTAAAATTTTCCACCTATGTCAATAGAATTTTTAAAAATATATTGAATATTTGGAATACTAATAATTTATATTATATAATTAGTTAAACATAATTTTATGCCAAAAATAATAGTGACATCCATAAAATTTGTTTATCTGGGTTAAGGTAAAAATGTATTTACCTGGCGGTAAAAGTAAAAAAAAATATAAATGTTTAAATGACATAAAAACATTTATAAAATCCATTTTATAGATATAGTTTGACCCTATAATTTATAAATCTCTATAATTCTCTATTTTATATACTTTTTTCCTATAAAAAACATGGGTATACATTTTTCTTTTCAAAAAATACAAGTGAGCCACTCACCTCACTCGTAAAAGGACACCACTTATCCTCTCTTTGTCACACTATAAAAAAAATTCGACCAATCACAACATAAATAACATACCAATATCCTACCCCATTTTCCATTATATTTATTTAGGAAATAAATCCAACATTGGAAGTCTTTAGTGCAATCCCAAGGAGGCTGCCTGAAGAGGACGAGACATTATTTAATGAGCATTTTTATTTTTTTTTCATACTCTACCTCCTTAAATTAATATTAAAACATGATGATATAACAACATATATATATTTCATAAAATGATATTTTTTATTTTATTTGGATGACCTATAACCATTTCTACTTCCATCAAATGTGTTCTGAAATCATCATTTGTGTGTACAGCGGACTACCGCCTCCTTGATCGTATTGTACATCATTTTTCACAACCACCATTCATGATAGTTTTTAAAAGAATAAATGAAATATTTTATTCTTAATTATTTCATTATTATAAATTTGGGTATGGTTTAACTATATGATATGATCAATAAAAATATCATTCAAAACAAGGCATGATTGAGAAAAAAGGGAAATTAACACCCAAAATAATGAAAATAATGAATGATTATAAATGAATGGTTGATCATATGTTATAAAAGGATCATGTATGATAATATAAATATTAATATAGTTCTTTAATTAGTAAATATAATGTTTAAAATAATTATAAAATATTCTAAATCATTTTCAACCAAAATGAATATTGGGGTAAGGGATTTTGTCTCAATTTCATTTCATTGAGGCACATTTGTATGTTATGCACAAATTTCAATTATATGATATATAAACAACTCATTTAACATATAAAGTTATTCATATATAACAGTTAACTATATTTTTAGATTCAATTTGATCTATTTTATCCACGTTTATTTTACAAAAAATGTTTCTAAGTGTTAAATAATTTTATAGATCAACTTCTTTTCATTAGATTATATTACCTCTCCATCATCTTTAATATTATATGATTAAGTTCATAATGTTGTATCATTATCTTATGATTTATTTCCACTTGTTTTATGTTTATTTTTATGTCATTGATATAATCAATTCATTTTTTAATTGTCACTACAAAATTATGATACCTTCAATGGTTTTATACACAATCTCATTTTCATCAGGTTTGTTTACACATAAATTTCCAATGGTGGAAATTATTATACATTTTTTTATAAACAAATTAATTTTATTATCATCTATTTATTAATGAATTTTTTCAAGTAATATAACCAAATTTATATTTTTTGGAACCTAAAATAATTGTTAAATTATTTTTAGGAAAATTCATCTTTATCTCTCTCTCTCTACGATTAGAAGTACATTTTCTATCAAAACCTTATATTATGAAAATGTTAAAAAAAATTAACCACCTTCCAATTGATGTTTTAGTTAAAATAATCCCATTTTTTCTTTTAAAACTTTTTTGAAATGATTATTCATATCGTTTTAGAAATAATATCTATTTACCTTTTTCTAAAAATGTAATGGAATATTTGATTATTCATTTACACCATGAAACAAAATTACAGCCATCATGAAAAAAAAATGTTCTAAAGATTCATTTAATATTTAAAAATTTTATTTTCAAATAAAAATATTTCCAACATGTTTTATGAAATTTTAGTTTTAAAATTAGATATTGAAATAGAATAAGATATTTTCTTCAACAAATATTTCAAATATAATTAATGGTATAGCAGTTAATTAGTAAAAACAACACATTATTAATTATCTAATGCATAGATGTTTTATTTATACCATCATTATTCTTCCACTAGATGGTATAAATACAACATCTATGCATTAGATAATTAATAATGGGTTGTTTTTACTAATTAACTGCTATACCATTAATTATATTTAAAATATTTGTTGAAGAAAATATCTTATTCTATTTCAATATCTAATTTTAAAACTAAAATTTCATAAAATTTCCCCAGAATATACATATTATTTATCATGTATATTCTTTTTTCATAAACCATATCTCATTTCTAAATGTGGTGTTTTACAATGAAAGTTATTTGATTTACTGATGAAATATTAATAATATGTATCCCTTATTTAATATAAATATTTAATTATAAGTCATGTTGTTCATGAATTAAATAGATTATTTATTATATTATAAATGTTTTGGACATACATATGTAGTTTTTCCATGATTATAGATACCTTCTAAGTGCATAAATAGTCTCATGAGTTGAATCAGTAAGCTAGAATAAAATTAGTCTTGAAAAAAATTATTTTTGACCCAGTAGTTATAAATTTTCTTCTAAATAGTCTTGACCATAGAGGTATCATGTTCCTAAGATAGGTTGTCCTATAATAAAGAAATTCATTCAATGAAAATTCAGTTATTGTTATCATCTGTGTGATTTTTTCTTTGATAAATTCTTAGGATGTGTTTGATTATCATTAATTGATTAAATTTCATGTTTTTTCAGTTATTTGCCATTCCATATTGGTTATGAATTATCTTTTCATGATAGTCATAATATAAAAATTCATTGTGTGTTTAGGTGTTTTCCTTCATATATTTATTATGTATTATCTAATTACGACAGAGATGTTATTGGTTAAATTTTATGTGTGTTTAGTTATTTACCATTCCATATTGATTTTACTTTTTTGATTTGGGATATATTTCAGTGTACTTAACCCTTAATTAGCATTTTATCCCACCTTTATTATGTTAACTACCCTGTGAATACTTTAATTATACTATGATTGATATAAAAGGATATTGTATCGGTAATAATGTTAATCTAATAACATATTATGTTTTATTTTTTATAATCAAATATAATATGGGAATCATGTTTGTATCTAGTTTACCAAGACTATTAAATAGTTCAGTCCTTTAGAATTTTATTCTGTCTACTATATGCCAACTTAATAAAGTAGACATGAGCTTTGGCCTACTAGGGTTAGGGTTTCCACTATTAAAATGGAATCATGTTGGAGTTAGGTGAGTTATAAAATTAAATGTTTATGATAAATAAAGGATTTAATCTAAAACCTTCAAAATACCTTATTTAATGATTTCATATCAAATTAATTATAAAATCTTGAGTCTTTACATTTTACAATTCTTACCTCATTTTATTTTATTTATTTCTTAAACATGGAAATTAGGTTTTTTCAGAAAATAAAATATGCCTCTTCTTATCTAAGTTCAACATTATGATTCCAACTTTTTACAAAAATTAATCTAATTCATTTTCTATCTATGATACATTTAATTTTTAAATGAAACTAATATATATATGTATGTATATATATATATATACCTATTTTTATAGAAAAATTTCATTTAAAAAATTTTGTTTTCTCATAAAAATTCCATATAAAATAATAATTATTACATGTTGTAAAGAATATTTATTATCACTTATAAAAAAATATAATAATAACATTCTTAAACAATGACATATTTAGTTCATTAAAATAATAATTCACAACACATTAAAATATTTTTTATAAATATATATTTTTTTGTATATAAGGAGATTTATTTTTATTTCATACAATTTAATAATCATTTGAAGGCTGTAAAGTTTATATGAATATATATATACTAAGTTTCATTAAAACCATTAGTAAACAGTGGTTGATTAAGATAAATTTGTAAAATATACCTAAAAATGATTTTGTGAAAATATCTCTATTATCATTATGTGATTTTATTCCAATTTATTTAAAATTATTTAAATTATTAAATTTAAAAAAATAAATTTTTTAAAATAGTCATTTCCATTTCAAAAATAGATTTAATTAAAATAATTATTTAAGAGTGATAAATTTAACCAAAATGACATATTGGATAACATTAATTTCTTTATAATAAATGTATATTCACAAATAGACTTTCATATTTAATTTTAATAAAAATTTGTATATTTAGTTTACATAACTTTTGAGACATAAAAATTCATATTATAATATATTCAACAAACCTATTTGATATATGTATACCCAACATCCATATATACAACAACTATATAAATAAAACCCCATGCCCAACAAACATATATGTGAAAGTAAAATTGCATTCCTATATATAAAATTACTTTATTTAATAAAATAAATCATCTCAATCCCTCATTTAATTTATAAATATAGTTATCATATTTTAGACATATTTTTTATCTTGTTGTCATTGGAGTCATAGTCTCCATGGGATATCAGGATTATGATAATTTCAACCTTATAGTGTTTTTATTTACTTTTGGTATTATACCATTAATTATATAACTAATTATGTTTCATGAAGATATCTTGTAATGTTTTTAATTATATATTTTAATAGTATACCCTATTAAAATAAGTGATTTACTATTTTATATTGGTGTTATGTTTATCACAAGCTGTTAATCATAGAAAACTTATTTAAAGGAAATAAAGAATTCCTAAAATCATGGGGTGTTACATTTTACCCCAAAACAATAATTCAAAAAAATTAATTTCAGAACTTAGATAAAGAATAACTAAATTAATTTTGTCACATTACATATTTAGGTTCCCTCATAGCTTCCAAAATTCATTGATTTCACCATAGGACTTTAACTGGGGCTGTCATTTTGTTTCACATCAATATATATCTTTGATCCAAGATCGTTACTAGTTGTTCCCAAAAAGTGAGGTCATATTACAATTTTATAGATTTTGAGTCAATTGCATGTATAGTAAAAGGTAATAAATTCCTCAAATATGATTGATTGAACACATCATTCACATGATAGATATAAGGAAGGAGTGATATTTCATAATCCATAGTCCCAAAAAAATCATGTATATTGAAAAAACAAGTTGAAGATGATGTTTAAATTTTTCAAAATACCTAATAAATTGTTATGAATATTTGGATAAAACTAAATTAAATAATTTAAATTTTATTATGGAATATAAATATCTCTACTTTTTGTAGTCACTAATGATACTAAGGATTTTACTATTGAAACAGACTGATGATGTGAGTTTAATAGAGAAAAATGGTATCATGTAGTTATTAAAAAAATACTTGGTTCATTAATAATTAATAATGTTGATTAAATTAAAGTATATCTCTTAGATGTTGTTCTGATAATATTTTATATTCATTATAATGACATGATGGGGTTCTAATAAGTTTTTATCTTATACTAAAATCAGGTTGTGAGATATCATTATTTTTCTAGGTATTCCCCTTTTGAGTTTTCTCTTTTGATCTAGGTTTAAAAACTCTCTGATTTTTGTTTATAAGGAATTTGAGGTGGCCAAATAATTATGGGAATTTTTTTGGACTGAAAAACTATATACAAAATAAAATACATTCCATGTAATGTAATTGTAACACCCCACACCTACCTCATTGGCTCGAGGAGGCGGTGAGGGATAATTGGCCTTAAGAAACGTTCCCAAGATGCCAAAGGCTGGAAACAAATGCCGAGGGATTCATATTCAAGTTGGGGAACGATTTTCCCTTAAGACAAAACTAACCAAAACATCCATTAACCACCACTATATGATGCATATCAAAAAAACATTCCAATAAGAATTCCCAAAAGAAAATGAAGATGTTCCACCGTACATCTCAAATCCAAAACAACAACACAATATCAAAGTACTATGCAGGGGACCAAACAACAAAGCACCACATGTCATGATACCACCATAGCTCTACAAAAAGCTCCATGCTCCAAGCTCCACCAAGACATCACAATGCACCCCTAGAAGAGGATGTTGCCTTACCTTTTCCCACGTTACAGTACACAAAATCTGCAAAGACACCAAAGTGACAAAGCAGGTGGGGAGTATAATTACTCAGTTGGATTTCCCCAAATGACTTCCCTACACACACCACTAGGATAAAACTGTTAGCACCTTTATATAAAACAATTTATTTAAAATAATCACATGCACAACCATTACCATAAGCTAAACACACCCTTACCATGCCATCTCACCCAAACCAAACAACCAAGGGAAATACAAACAAACATTCCACAAGCCATTTCATCATTTACGCACTAGCACAACAATTTCCAACTTTCCATGAAATGCACAAAAATTAACCGAAACAACCAAACGGTGGAGCTTCCATCTTACCCATTCACCCATTCACACCTAATGTCACTTCTTGTCCACTTATCCTTTGATGGTGTCCCTTCCGTCCACTATACATTCCCTTTTTATAGAGGTATTTCTTGCCACTTACACCCAATATTCTAATAAAGCCATAACCAACCAAATAACCCACCAAGGTCACAACATCAAGCAATCAACCAATTCAATTTCATATCAATCCACTTCAATAAATCACACATTTATTGAAAACCATTTTCCAGGCCAAACAACATTTCAATAAGACAACCTATTTATTGAAAACCATTTCCATCAATAAGTTTCTCAAATCAACCATAAAATACCATTTTAAAATCTCAATTTTAAAATAAACAACAAACCCATATCACACAAAAAACCTCTTTCCCCACAAAAAAAATACCCAATTGGATTTCCATACAACTTTGCACATCAAACAAAAATTAACTTTAGCACAAAAAAATAATTATAACCAAAATGATTAACTATAACCAAGTGGAGTCGAGAGAGAAACCACATACCTTTAGGGTTCCCAAGAAATCGACCCACAAGCAACTGCACCTCAAATCTGGTGAACACACCACCAAAACCTCTCTAGATCCCTTTACCTAACATTCAAAAGCCTTAAAATCAACTTCTAAGGAAACCAAAACCCTTTATCTAGAGAAAAAAAGTGTAGATCTAGAAAAATAAAGAAGGTAGAAGAGTAGATCTAGAGAAAACCAACAGTAAACCAAGAGGAGAGACTTTCCCAGGAGACACCACCTTCAGAACACTTTGAAACCTCTTCAAAAAGCTTCCAAAATGAGTGGGAGATCACCCTCAACCCCTGAGAACCCAAACTCCTGAGTGAGGCTCGGGTGGGAGAATGTTTGGAGCATTTTAGGTCAAGTCTGAGGGAGCTCAGATTTAAAAACCCCCAAATTAAGTGGTCACACGATTAGCCTACACAGTTTGGAAAACTGTGCGCTAACTGTGCGCATGCTACTATCTCGGGAGGCTAGGTTAACATGGTTTCCTCACACGGTTTGGAAAATCGTGTGCAGGCCGTGCGAAGCCTACTGTCTCCCCCTAAACGGTTTCTTGGAGAATCCTCATGGTTTCCACTAATCGTGCTCAAACTGTGCTCCCTAAGAAAAGCCTCCAATCTCATTCAAAACCATTCCAAACTCTCTCAACCTCTTCCCAACTCATCCCATGCACTTTAAACACATCAAAATGAACAAAAAAGTCCTCATAGATCAAATTGGGGGTACTACATTCTCCCCACTATTGGTATTTCCATCCATGGAAAGTAGTTAACCCATCCTTTGCTGAAAGAGCTCGGGCCATTGCTCGACCATCTCTTTCCCCCACTCCCCAGTCTCCTATTGAATCTAGTCGTGCTGCCACAAAACATGAACTAAACTGATGATTTTACCACCCAAGACTTTCTCTTCCCTATCCACAACCCACACTAGTATGTGCACCAACGAGGCATCTGATTGTAGCTCAACATGATCCCATCGAATCACATGGTCACAGTCTGGCTAATACTTTTTTCAATTTCAATACATGAAACACATTATTCACCGCACTGAACCTAGGTGGAAAATCCAAATGACAAGACACCTCACCAACCCGCTCATGAATATAAAAAGGTGCAATATACATCAGAGATAACTTCCCCTGCTTCCCAAACTTTTGATGTCCCAACCAATGAGAAATCCTCAATAAAACATGATCACTCACCTCGAACAACAACAGTCATCAATGATGATCCAAAAATTATTTCTGACGACTCTGAGCCATCTCTATTCTCCTTCTGATTAACATGATCTTCTCCGTATTCTCTTGGAAAAGGCTCAGTCCAACCATCGAGGACTCACCCATTCCCACCCAACATAGTGGACAATGACACATCCTCCCATACAATCCGTCAAACAGAACCATATGTATGGATGCCTGATAACTGTTATTATACGAGAACTCAACCAACAAAAAGTTCTCCTCCCATAAGCCACCGAAATTCATGACACAAGCCCTCAACACATACTTCAAAGTTTGTATCGTACCCTTGGATTGACCACCCATCTGAGGGTGATACGTTGTACTCATGGTCAACTTAGTTCCAAGGGCTTGCTATAAATATTTCCATAAATGTGATGTGAACCTCGGATCTCTATCGGATACGATCAAAACTGGGACACCATTCCTCTTTAAAACCTCCTGAATATAGGTTTTGGACTTATCTTCCACCATATAAGATTCACGAATCAGAAAGAAATGGGTCAACTTTTTTAGCTGATCCATTATCACCCAATGGAATCATGCTTTCTGACCATTCTTGGGAGACTCGTGACAAAATCAATCGATATTTACTCTTACTTCCAACCAAGGATTGGTAACCACTGCAACATTCCTGCTGGCCTCTGATACTCTGCCTTGACCTACTGTAAAGTAAAGCATCTCGAAATAAACTCAGCCACAATTCGTTTCATACCATCCCACCAGAACTGCACTTTCAACGCTTTATACATTTTCTGATTTCCAGTATGAACAGCCCACCAGGAATGATGATATGCCCTGAGAAGATCCTCCTAACAAGTAACTGGTACAACCAGATGATTCTTGAAACACAGAAACGAATCCCCATTCAGTTTCCAACCGTCAATGGTCTCCCCACCATTGAGTTTTGACCTCATGGTCACACACTCAGAATCAGGTATCTGTGCCTATTCATCCAGGCCAACCATGTCAGGAATCAACAAAACTGGAATGAAAACATCTCTATCACCATGGTATTCATGTTCCAACCACATGGAAGCTATAACAGACATCAACTTCGACTGTTCTGATGCCTGTTTCACTACTTGAACATATGATTTCCTACTTAATGCATTTGCCAATGAATTTCCCTTACTCAATGTGTACATCTGCCACTATTTGAATATATCATTTCCAACATAATATCCTTGATTTATTTCCTATCATATGTTCTTATGGGTATTTTTATTGCCTTAAAAATGGTTCATAAGGAGCCTATGAATTTACCAAATAATTCCCCTTGGGTGTGTAAAATTAGGTGTGAATCAAGGCCTGTTTTTGTACACTAGTTCCTGATATATTCTAGTTTAATGCGGTGTTTTTAGGTTTTTCCCGTATGTACATCTGTGGAAAATTTCCATGAACCATCAGTATCCATGAATGGATTTATTTTCTTATTAAAACACTTATTCTATACTTATCAAAATTTATGAATATTTTCTTACACTTATTCTTTTCCATATGTCTTTTTCTAGTGTTTTTTTAACAATATTCCCAAAATAACCTAACTTTTACTTTGATACAAACTATAAGAACCCATCAATTTATTAAACATTATTTCACGATTTATTAAATATGATTACACAAAATAAAACCTTGAATATTTAGAATTATAGTGTGTTTGGGAATTAGGTACATTACATAACAACTTAAAACAAGGAATACAACATTTTGTTGAAAACGTCTTTAACATATTCACAATATTCTTCCATACTTAAAACATCATGGGATAACCTGGGGACATGCATGAAAAAGGGGTGAGATATAAAGCCCAGTAAGTGAGTAAACATGGAATAAAATTAATAAAGTAATACATTTAATACATGTGACATTGAAATATGGAATACAAGGAGTTAGAATCATAAACATGACCAATGAGGCGTGATATAACATGATAACATAAAAGGCATTATGGGAAATGTAGAAACAACTTAAAACACTACATAATAATCATAGGTCAAGGATAAATGTCAAGAAATCATGATGGAAACAATACTATAATGTAATAAACATTACTCCCTATCCCAACATTTCATCTCATGAGACTAAAAATTACTCAATGCATTAGATCTTTATATAATTCTTGATGTACCTGTGAGTTTCATTTAATTCTCATGTATATGTGTACCACATAAATCATTCAACATTTATTTATTCATCACCACAATTTATTTCATGATCATGGAGTGTGGAAGAAATAGATTTATATCAAAATTTAAATAAGTATAAGTCTATTAAGGTTAACACCCTTTATAAGAAATGGGTATGGTATTCACAACATGATTGTTTTCTCAAGGAAAAATCATGGTGAAATTTCATTAGTATAACTGCATCACATAAAAATAATAAAATAACATGATGAGGGAGAAATGGGTATCTCCTAATTTGAATATAAAATGGGTAGTAATATATACATAGATATGCACATCCCAATATTAGTGATTGGATGTAGATGGTATAAGATAATAAAGATTCGTTAATAAAGAGGACAATGAGAGGATCCATTAACTTGAGAGTGTGACACCAAATGTTTGGTAGGGGAATTGTGAGATATTTGGGGATCTTTGGTATGAATATTCGGTAGGGGAAGAGTAAGAAAATTTTTCTAGGATTTTTAGTGAAGATAAATGGAATATTTGGTTGGTTTATATAGGAAACGAGAGGATGATTCTTTATGATTTATCAAACTTTGGTTTTGGAATCAATATAATAAAATAAACCCACCTAAGCTTTTAATTGGTCTTCCAAATGGGTGTGGTTTTCATTATTTTATAAAGAAAATGGCCAAACATAAAAAATATTTATGATGTGTAATAAAGTCGTACATGTAAAAAAATTATTTGAAAAGGATAAAATATATTTTATGTTCTATTGGATTTTTAATTGTTTTATATAATAAATAAAATATACATAAAATAAAATTATTTGAAAGGGAAACATCTATTTTTTTGTGCATAAACATTATAGTTTCTATTACATCACTGTTGGGTCATTATGATGTTTTAATACACATTGTATATTTATACGGTACCTAATTTTTTTTTCAAAAAAAACAACTATTTTATAAAATTATAGAAAAACTCCCCATTGGATAATTTGGAAATTCTGATTAAAAAAATATGTTCATTTTATCAAACTAATTTTTTAAATTTTTGTATTTTCACATTTAATATAAGAATCAACACTTATTGAGAAATGTTGGGTTTTCTAGACAATAACAGTTTTTAAAACCTTATAGAAATTTTTATTTTTAATTATAATAATTATATGATCATTTATATTTAATATAAAATATTTTATTAAAATATTTTTTATTTCAAAAATTCATAAATTCATTAAAATAAATTCCTTACTTGAATTTGAATATTACCCAAAAAATACAATTTTTATTTTATTATACAAAAATAAAAATTATTTATAAAGTAAGAATTAAAAGAAAATATGAAAAATATTATGTTAAAACAATAATATAGATATTCATATTATTATTGTATTGATAAATAACCCTTTAATACACCAAAAAAACTACCTAAGGGTAAGTGAGAGACTATGATACTTTCATGGGGTGGTTCGACATACATGGTTTGGGTTGTGATCTCGACGAGTTTGAACTTCTCTGATAAAAATTCTTCCTCATAGCTAGAAATTTATGCATTTTCAATGGGTTATTTGATACAGGAATTGGTCACAAAAGGTTATATGTGATGGGGTCTCATCCTAAATGACCTATTGTAGAAAATAGTGTCCCAAATATTTTACCCTAGTTTTTTTAAAAACTTTTTTCGGATGGGCCAATTGTAAATACTTATTTGTGATGTGCCCCGCTCAATTAAGAATTTTCAATGGGATTGCTCACCCATTGAAAAAAAATAAATAAAAAATAATAAAAAATTTTAAAATTAATAAAATTTAACAAAATCATATTAATAAAATTTAATAATATATAATAAAATAATATATATAATAAAATAATAAAATAATAAAAAACTAATAAACTAATAATAACTAATACAATTAATAAAAATATAATTTATATCATATAACAAGAAAAATAAATTTATTCACAACAATATTAAAAAATAATAAAAATAATAAAATAATATAAAAATAATAAAACAATAATAATGTAATAAAATAAATAAATAAAACATATAATAATAATAATTATAAATAAATAAATAGAGATAAAATAAAAGCACTCCATATTCGTAATAATATAAAAATGCACTATAAAAAAGGTCAATATATATGGACAAATAATAATGTTACAAAAAATAACATTGAAATGTTTATAAGAAAACGTATATAAATCATTGGGGGTCATATGGAGGATCTGCAGGAGCTGGTGGAGGGAACTCCATCCCAAAACCATGAGTCAAACATTATGTGTACCGCTAATTATTACTAGTTGTTACTATTTTTACACTTTATTACCATTTAATACTTTTTATTCCTAAGGTTTAACCAATTAACACTATTTTTAAACAATTACCATTAATTATTACAAATTAATACTAATTTTTACTAATTAAATCTAATTTTTACTTATTACCACAATTTTTTACTAATTACCACTACCTTTTACTAATTACAACTAAATTTTACTAATTTACACTAATTTTTACTAATTACTGTTTATTTTTACTAGTTTGTAATAATTTTTACTAATTACCTCTATTTTATAATAATTATATTGATTTATCAAAACAATTAACAAATTAGGGAGAATTAATATTATTTACCACTTTGTTTTATTAATTACAGAAAATTTTTACGAATTACCATTAATTAATATTAATAAAATGTAATAAAAATTGGAATAAATTAAATAAAAATATAAAACATTAAATAAATAGCCAAAAAATGAAGCTTCTATGTGCTGCACACTTCAAAATTTCTTTCCCTATCTACATTTATACTTCTACTTAAGGATTAGAGGTAAAAATTACGATAGGTTGCAAGAAATAGTGAATGGAGAGAAAAACATCACAGGGAGGGGGTATATATAGGTAAGATTAGTTGGGACGAGACTATTTTGATGGGACCCATCTTAAATAGTACCCATAATAAATTCCTGAGGTGACGGTTAAAAAGAAAATTGCGATGGTTCCCATCAAAAATGTTATCCTTCCAAGAGAGTATTTGGGGTGGGTCATGTCACAAATAGTTCTCAAAATAAATGCAACAGTTAAAATCTAATTTTGATGGGACCCATCACAAATAATCATCTACCAGCATAGTATTTGCGATGGGTCCATTCACCCATCACAATTAACTTTAAATGACTGTGGGTATTTTCAATAGAAACCATGTCTCGTCGCAAATATCCTTTCTCATGTTTTAGTGGAAAGGCATGCCAATACTATTTGGGACGGGATTGTGTATCCATCGCAAATACTCATTTATTTAATAGTATATGTGACAGGCCATGAACCTATCATAATAGGTCATTTTATTCATAGAGTCTCGCACTTATGTTGTTAGATCTCAGTTTGGGATTGGCTAAGGGATCATCTTTGGGATGTTATCTCCCTAAGAATCTCTGATAAATTAGTTAAATATGGTACGATCCTAATTTTTGAGACCATCACTTCCTTCTTTGTGTCAATTGGATTTGTTAAAACCAAATATTTATACTAATATTGTGATTACATTTAATGACCCAGATATCCCCAGGCCTTCCCTTTTTGAAAATCTAGTGTTTAGGGTGTTCTAGGAGGCAACGGTGTCTCATTTCAAGAGTTTGCCAAATTTCTAGTTTTTCTAGTTTCTTTCATCGGTAACTAAAGGAATATGTGTTGGAATGTTAGTGTGTCGTCTTGTTACTGCCTTTTCATATCAGTGCATTATTGAGTCAAAGGTGTCAGTGTCGATCAGTTGAGGGCATCAGTGTTGGCGAGTCAGGGAATCGATATGTTAGAGCATCGAAAGGTCAAGGGGTCAGTTGATCATTATGTTAGTACCTCAGTGTCGGTAGTTCAGTGTTGGTAGCTCAGCGTCAGTGGCTCAGCATCGGTAGGTCACAATGGTACCTCACCTATCAGTGGCTTTTCTTCCGTGACTCATCCATCAGTGCCTCACCCATCGGAAACTCATTTTCATTTTTCCTAGTTTTTACCATATTTCTAGTTTCTCCCCACTTATGTATTGTTTTACATAAACCGATTTTAAATGCCTATTTGGGTTTTTTAAAATCATTTTGATGTATTTTAAGTATATCCTTAAGATCCTAACATTCTGTGGGATTTGAGATACTCAACCCGTCTAATCACGACCATGATCATGTGATTAATGGCTTTTGAAACCGTTCATACATTAATATAGGATCTAGATCATCAAAGTTGGTATCTTCCTTTACGAGTATGTTTTCCATTCCCTCTTGGTGTACCGTGAGTATTCCTTTATAGATGAGTCATGCGCCTATGCTCGAGCCTCTCCTGCTTATTTGTCTTGGAGTTCTTTCATGCTGCTCGCACAATCCCCTAATCTTGATGCAAAGAGGATCTTTGGTCACATGTTATTCTGGTAGGGTTTTCATCTGCCTCTCATAAATTTTTCATCTTGTGGTGTGGGTGTACAAACGATTATCTATGAAGTACAAATGAATAATTTTATTAAAACAAGAAATAAATAACATGTGAGTATGATCAAAAGAAAGCGGGATAAATTAAATAAAATATTGAGAGTTTTTTATGGTGATTGAAAGATTTATTTGTTATGTTTGTTAATGGTGTGACTTTTGTGGTTGTACGCCTTCTGAAAATCATGGCCATTGGTGTTATTTTCATGTGGACTGGTGGTGTACTGTTTGTTTTCATCATGTTGTTTGATGAGTGTTTGTGACATGAAATCTTCTTAATCATGTATACCAGGTTAAATGAAATGGATTCCCCAGGAAAAAAAACTTTTATAATCACCCCTATTTATCAAGAGGTTTAAAGAACACTATTTATTAACTATATATAGATATATATGTATATCCTTTTGATATGTTTGACTTAGTGTTGTGTTCTATGGGGTTTTTCACATGAGTTGTGTGGTGCTACTGTTGGAAGCATGGTTATGGGTATAAGGGTGGATGGATTTGTTGGTTCTATGAGAAGGGTGCAGTACATGTGTGCAGTGGGGCTATGTTGTAATTGGTAGTTTTGTGGGTTTGGTTTGTGGGGATGTATGTTTTGTGTTTTAGAGCCTCAGGTTGAGATACTGATTGACTGTGGAATTGAGGGACTTGTAGGCATCAAAAATACCTTTGTTTATTTTGTATTCATCAAACAACATTGGGTAGCGGGACTACATGGTGGTTATGAACATGAATGAAATGGGACTACATCTAGGAATTTTTCTGTATTAGGGATGTAAGAATGGTTTGTGAGAGAAACTTCTTTTTGGTATGCCATTGAATAATGATAGTTGGCAGTGGTTGAGTGGGGGTGTGTAGTGGGACTGAAAATCTGGGGTTTGTTTATTGTTTTTATATGGTTGGAGATGGTAGTTTCCTGGTAGTGCTAGAAAAAAATTAAAGTGAATCAAATAATTTATAAATGGAATGTAAAAAATACTTAAAATGGGTTTGGGTTATGCATTGGTATTTGTCTTTGTGTGGTTATGCATATAGGAGTAGTAGAAATGTGGTTATGTATGAGTTGGTTATTTTTTTGGTATCAGTAGGTTGGGGATGAGTGGTTGCTGACCTATATATATATATTATATTTCCTTATAATTTGTATAAAAATCCTACCCTTGTTGAGAACCATGTTTTGAACACCCCCATTTCATGGGGAGGGCATCTTTCCCAACATTATGGTCAGAGGATGGATGGTTGGTTACAGACTTTCTCCCTCACACCATCTTCTAGTTCTTATGGATTAAGTGTATCCAAGTAGGCTGTAATGAGTTGAGGCTTAACATATTCCTCGATCCTTTAGGCAGATTTGTTGTGGATGAGTGGCCTTGGTGAATCTGGGTAGAATTGTTATCCCATGTGTCTCTGGGATGAGGCCCAGGTGTCTACGGGTGATTGGAATTATTTTTGTGTCCTAGGTGTCTACGAGTTGGATTGTGTGTGGTTTAAGGCCCAGGTGTGTTAGGGAATGTTGTGGCTGTGGTACTTTATATTGGAAGTGTGGTAGCATCAATATGTTAGCTGTTAGGAATGACAAGTTATCCCATGGGGAATTTTTGTGAGGTACCCAAATGTCATTGTGCATTTACTACTACCCTACTTGACGTGCGTTATTTGATGATCATGCGTTAGTGATGTTGGGCTAGTTAGTATTTCATGGTAGGTCCTTTGAGGTTATACTATTTTGTTATAGATACATTATTGTGTCCCCCCACTTTTCCATGGGTAGCTTTAGTTTCCCTACATAATATACATGTATTCTCACCCTATAAATATATATCTACTTTTATGTTTCCAAGAGAACATTGAGGATCATGCTATACTTCACTAACTCATGTTTCGGTATTAGTTGTTGTTGCGGCATAGTCTCTTTTCTGTCGATACATTACCTTAGACGTTTTTTATACTTAATATCAACTTTACTTTTGAACATGCATGTGGAAATGGATTTTGGATTTATTTTTACTTTTAGTATTTTGTATTTCTTAGGATTTATCTTCTTATCTCCAGATACTATTCCAAAAAATGGGTAATTCGTTCGGTATTATGTGATATTTTACACACTTTGTGCTAGTCACTTCTCTGGATCCTATTAAAGGCGAGACTCAATGGTCATTATCTCTCCTTCATCTTGAGGAAGAAAGGGCGCGGCACATTGTTTTCCCTTCCCGCATCTTAAAGAAGGTGGGTCATGATAAGATAGTATGAGAGAAAGGTTTGGTAATTTGATAGGTATGATGGAGTTCAGAGTTAGACATAGTGATGATTTCATGGGATGGTAGGTTAATTGTGTTAGGAAATGATGGTGCTTGAAATAATCTGGAGAAGATTGACTAGTAAAAGATATTTTAGGACCCCTTGTGATCTGATACAAGTACTCTAGACCTACAAAACAACCAAGTGAAGCTACACGGATGGCATGGTAGAGACCCTAGAAAACATACATGCTTCATAATGACTTTTGTTCTCATTTGAGTATGGCATTTCAGGAATTTGAATAAAAATTTAGAGTTTGATAGAATTTAAATGAAAATTTCCACAGTACATGGGATTAGGATTTACTTGTTTACTTTTTTCTCTATGTCACTCAAAAAATCATCCACGTGAGGTATGAGAATTTGAGGCACATTAGGTTGACCAAGTCGATCGGCAGAGGATTGATCGAGAGGAGGAGAATGAAAAGTGGTAGAAGATGCTTCATTCCTTCTAGCGGCAGACTCTGGGAATGTACGAGGGAAGCATCTCAAACATGGGGAAGGAGAGTTGGATTGAGGATATGGTGATCACTTTCTGCTTAATTTAGGCTTTGATAGATTATGGGGTTCCTCTGGAAGTGATCTAGATAAGAGGATAGGCATTTGAGTGGTGGATGCTTAACCTCAGAGAGAGGAAGGATACTAATGTCTCATTGGATGAATTTGAGAGGGGGTTCTGGGTGGAATTCCTTTCATCCCGGATAATGGTCGAGAAGAGGTAAGACCTAATATACCTCTAGTAGAGGAGTATGTTAGTGAGGGAACCAATGATCAGGTTCAATGGTCTCCTACAATTTTCTCTCAATCTCTTTCTAGATGAGGAGTCTTGGGAAAGATGCTCAAAGGAGGCACTCCGACCTTATATTCAGTATGTTGTCACTCCTTTCAACCTTCTGGCATTATTATAAATTCAGAATAAGGCCAATGTCGTGGAGAGGATGAACTTGATAAGAGGTGTACTAATAGAGGGGAGCTAGATGAGTTCATAAAAGGGAAAGGAATTCAAGAGAAGCCCTCCAACATCAGGGCCTTCTAGATTTTGGCTAGCAGGGAGTAGTCCTCAGAAGTTCTAGTTCAGATCTCCTGGTTCTCGGCCATTAGTCATAAGCCATGATGCAAGGTTCTTTTTGTGGATTTTGTGGATAGATTCAGAACCAGTTCCTAGTTCAAGCATCGTACAATGCGGGTGGGAAGGTTCTGTACCCCCCATAGCAGTAATAGTTTTTCTTCATGCCTTTCCAACAGTTGGGGATGTGAGATCCCTCTACACTGAGGGTAGATAGTGTTGGGGAGGCCAAACATTGGGTTCTCCTCAGGGACCTCGACCAGGTCATGGTCAGGTAGGTGGATGACAACAGAGGGGTAAAGTATCTTGGTGTGGGTACTGGAACACCGCCAAGGCAGTATTTCTAGTTGGGTCTAAGGTTGTTTGAGGTATGATCAGTTTTTTTAGTACTCTGTAATTTTCTTTGTCTGATTCATGATATCTATACCCTTTTTTACACCCTTTTTAGTCTATACTCAGGGACTAGACATAGATAGACTTCCTGTTCCCATAATGATGAGTACAAAAGTTAGAGTTCAGACCAATCTTTTTTATTTTTTGATGGGGATGTAGAATGATGTTTGGAACACATTAGTATAGTTGGGATATTCTTCTACAATAAATACAACCACAAGATGTAATCATATGAATTGACTGGTTGTTCTATGTGTGTGCTATTATTGACTGGTTCTGGGAAGGGTTCGTTTTCATAGATAAGGGCAGCCAATTCATATCTTTCATTGGTGGGAGGTGTTTTCAAGTGGGAAGATAGTGTGAAGATCCTCTCCTTTTATTGTTAGCTGGTATAGTTTTGGAATCAGAAGTCATAGAGATGGTGGATGTTACGGGGGTTTTCAATGTGTTCCGGGATTTATTCCCTAAAAAGGTTGTGATTCTACCCCCATGACGTGACATTGAGTTTGGGATAGAATTGTAGTCTGGTGCATCTTCGATTTTGATGCCTCTCTATTGGATAGTGCCTTCTGAGTTGTAGGAGGTGGGAATTCAAGTTGACGACCTGAAGAAGATGGGTTTTATCCATCCTAGTGTGTCACTTGGGGGGATATAGTCTTGTTCATGAAGAAAGATGGCGGTTGTCTAAGACTATGCATAGACTACCGAATGTTGAATCTGGTGACGGTCAAGAACCCTTAGCCCCTTCTATGGATTGATGATATTTTCAACCAGTTTATGGGAGTATGTTGCTTCTTTAAGATCGATCTATGGTTTTTATATCACCAGTTGAGGGTGGAGGAGGGTGAATTTTTCAAGATTGATTTCATGTGTAGGTATGGGAACTTTGAGTTTGTGGTCATGTTTTTTGGCATTAGAAACTCGCCAACGGTTTTCATAGGGCTCATGAACTATTTTTTCCATGATTTCTTTGACTAATTTGTCATCATGTTCATAAAAGACATCATTATCTACATAATTTAAGAGGAGGATCATGTCGAGCATCTGGGGACATTCTTAGAAGTCCTCTAATTCCACCATCTCAATGGGAAGCTATTTAAGTGCAAGTTATGGACAGAACAGGTGAACATACTTGGACCTGCAATGTATTAGCATGGATTAGAAGTGGACTAATCAATTTTCGAGGTGGGTTTTTCATGGGTAGAACCCAAGAATGTGGAGGAGGTTCGTAGTTTTCTTCTTCTGGATGGCTACTACCAGAGTTTCATACCCATCTTCTCTCGAGTTTCATCTCTGTTAATAATGTTACTAGAAAGGTTATGGCCTTTTTATAGAGTAATTAGTTTCGGGAAACCTTTATCAATCTGAAGGGGAAGTTTTATAGTGCTTCAGTGCTCATGTTTTTAGAGGGAGGGGTGTTGTTTGAGGTGTTTTTAAATTCTTCTAGTCTAGGCCTAGGGAGTGTGCTAATGAAACAATGGGCAATGATCTCTTATGGGTCTATGTAGTTATGTCCTCATTAACATAATTATTCCACCCATGTCATGGAGCATTCAGCGGTTGTGTTTGTGTTGAAGTTTTGGAGACATTAACACATCAGGGAGCGCTTCACAGTCCTCATGGATCACATGATATCGAGGTATATCTTCTTCCTATGAGACCTAAACTTGCGGCAGCGAAGCTGGATAGAGTTCCTATAGGACTACAACTTCGATATCTCTTACAACTTGGGAAATAATAATTTTTTGGTCGATTATTTGAGAAGGAAGTCAAAGAATGAGGTAGTTTGGGAATCCACATATTCTTGGAAGGTAATATAGGAGTCGGTAAATTTACATATGGTTACAAGAGTGGTTGACGAAAGAAGTTGGCTACTTGAGATGATAGTGTATTATCCGTAGGTGTGACTGGTGGTGGAGTCGTAGTGGCGAGACTCAGAGGCTAAAGTTGTGGGTGATCACATTGGATATAGCGATGCGCTGAGGGTATGGTCCGAGGATAGTCATAATTAGTTTTCATTTCATGGGAAGCTATTTGTCCTAGTGAAAATGTGTGAGGGACTTCTCCATGAGTTCCATAACTCACACCTACCAGTACACCCAAGAGTTTCCAACATGTATTTTTCCCTAAGGAAACAATTTTTGTGGCCTGGGGTGAAGAGGGAAGTGGTGGAGTTTGTGGCAAGGTTCCTTGTGTGTCTGCAGGTGAATGATGGGCACCATGTTCTCGAAGGTTTGTTGCAGCCATTAGATGTTCTTGAGTGAAAGTGGGATGAGTTCTCGATGGATTTTGTCACAAGATTACCCAGAACATAGGGAGGGAGAGATGACCTTAGGGTTGTAGTGGATCAATTAATGTAATTAACTCACTTCTTAGCGATAAAGGAATCCATCACAATGGATGCCTTAGCACATCGGTATGTGGATGAGGTGGTGCAGCTACATGGAGTTCCATGATCCATTGTCTTGGATCCAGATACATGTTTTACATTGCGAGTATGGAGGTGATTTTAGCATGCCTTTGGCACCTTGTTACGCCATAGCACTGCATTCCACCCTAAGACAGATGGGCAGACAATTATGACCATCCAAATGTTGGATGATATGATATAAGAATGTGTTCTAGAATTTGGATGATTTTTGGTATGACACATGCCTGAGGTAGAGTTTTCTTACAATAATAGATATCACTCTACCATTGTAATGGCACTATTCGAAGCATTGTACATAAGTTCGTGTCATTCACCAGTATGTTGGATAGAGGTTGGGGAGGAATCCCTTCTTGGACTAGAGGTAGTGCAAAGCACAATGAAGAAGGTTCACCTTGTGCGTGAGAGGAGGAAGGAAGCACATGACTAATAGAAGTCATATGCTAATCATAGGAGGCTACGTTTGGAGTTCAAGTATGGGGACCGTGTTTTCTTGAAGGTTTCCCCTAGACATGGGCAATGAAGGTTCACTATGCGAATAAATCTTTCCCCCAGTTTTATATGACCTTTCAAAGTATTGGGATGATTTGGCGAGGTGGCATATCAGCTAGTGCTACCACCGTAGTTGGAGAAGATCTACGACATCCTCCATTTGTCTCATACCAATCATTATCCACATAGTGACTACCACATACTTAACTGGTAAGAGTTGGATATTGAGGATGAAGTGAGGTTTGTGGAGAGACCTGTAAGATTCAAGGATCATAAATAGAAGGTGATTAATGGATGGACCATTCCTTTGGTTCCAGTGTTATTTAAGAATTATATCCTTATGGAGAGTATTTGGGAGTGGGAGGAATAGATGTGTCCCTAGTACCTATATGTATTCTATGGTTTTTCTCTTGTGTTTCTCTTTGTTGCTAGATTTTGATGTAATAAATGAACTCATCCTACTATCAGATGAGTTGTTTCCCTGTTATCTGGATGTGTGTGAAAAAATTTGGACTTTTGGAAGGCGAAGACCTAATCCCTAATCCAAACACATTAATGTGGATGCGATTAAACATGTGCTGGCGAGACAGTGCTGCCCAAAGTGGATCGTATATTGACATGATGGAAGGAGCTCCCTAATCCTTGAATCTGGATGGTGTGAATTTGGTGTTTGTGTGGCATTTTAGGGAAATGAGGGGGGCTTAGTGTTCTCACAGTTGTTCAAGAGGAATATGTCAAGGATGTGTCATTGGATGTCGAGGTTTCCACTCCAGAATTAAAAATAAAACAATGTGATTTTCTTAGTAAAATGTATCTTAAGGGGTGGTTGTTTGAACCTATTTTCTTTTGGTTAGTTTTGGATTATAGAGGAAAATAATAGTTTGAGATGTTTCTAATATAATTAACTAGATTTCCCCGGACCATCCCTTTGTGAAAAAATAGTATTTAGGGTGTTCTAGGAGGAATTGGTGGCTCATTTCAAGATTTACCAAATTTACAGTTTTTTCAGTTTTTCATCAATAGATCATGGTGTCGGCGTCACCATGTCAATGCATCGTAATTTCAATGTGTAGGCATCTCAGGGGAATTCTCAGTCAAACATGTCAGTGTTAGTGAGTCTAGGTTGTCAGTGTCCGCGATTCTGGGTGTCGGTATGTCAGGGTGTCGGTAGGTCGAGGCATCAGTAGGTCATTGTGATGGTATCTGAGCATCGATAGCTCATAGTCGGCAGCTCAACATCTATGGCTTAGCGTTGGTGGATCAGTGTTAGTAGGTCACATCCGCAGCTCACCCATCGGTGGCTCTGTGTCGGTGACTCACCCATCAGTGACCCACCCATCAGTGACTAATTTTTTGTTTTTCAGTTTTTCCCAGTTTTCCTGTTTTTCCCCACATATGTCTTATTTGACGTAAACTAATTTTAAATCCTTTTTGGGCGTTTTTATGGGGTTTTTAAGGATATTAAGAATAAATTTAATATACAAAAAATATAGGGGCATTGAAATACTCAAACTGTGTAATCTTTGCAATGATCCCACACTTAATGGGTTTTAAAACCATTATTTCCTTAATATAGGATTTGGATCTTTAAAGTAAGGTTTTTCCCATCCCAATATGTTTTCTATTCTCACTTGTTGTGCCTAGATTCTTCCTCCCTTGACGAGTAATGTACCTTTGTTAGATCCCCTCCTAATCATTAGTCTTGGAGTTATTTATTGCTTCACGTGCAATCCCTTATTCTTGACACAAAGAGGATCTTTGGTCACCTATTGATCCGATTGAGATTTCTTATACCTCTTTTAAATTGTGCATCATACAAGGTGGGTGTTCTAATGACTCTTTGTGAAGAACAGATAATGAATTTTCTTAAAACATGAATTAAATATGAAGGGAGTATGATTAAAAGATAACAAGATCAATGAAATGACGGGATGAGAGTGGTGTGGTGATTATTGACATTTTTAGTTGTTATCTTTGTTGATGGAGTAACTGGTTGTGGCTGTATTCCATCTAAAAATAATTTTTTTGGTGGCCTTTTCTTTCACACTGGTTGTTTTTTGTTTATTTTCGTCATATTTTTGGATAAGTGTCCATAACAATAAATCCTCTTAATCACTTATACTAGGTTAAATGAAATGGATTCCCCAAGAAGAAAACCCTTGTATGATCACCCTTGTTTATCAAGAAGAATAAATAAATGTATTTATAAAATATGAATATATATATATATCCTTTAAATAGTTGTTGTCGAGTTTTGTGTTCTTTTGGGTTTTTGGTGTGAGTAGTGTGTTCCTATTGTTGGGAGCATGGTTATGGGTATAGGGGTAGACGAAGGAGTTAGTTTTGTTTGAAGTGTGTGGGGCATGTGTGTAGTGGGGATTTGGTATAATGGTAGTTACATTAGTATTGGTGTGTGGGGAGGTATGTGGGGTGTGTTGGTGTCTCAGTTTGAGAGACTGATTGATTTTGGAATGGATGGACTTGTAAGTAGTGGAACTACCTTCATTTGTGTTGTGTCCATCGAATAACAATGGGTAGCGGGACTGTGAGGGGTTTATGAATATATATGCATTGGTACTACATCTAGGATTTGTTTAAACACTATTAATACAAGACTAGGTTGTGATATTAGTATTGTGTGGTATAAATTTGAAAAATGATATTTGGCACTGGTCGAGAGGGGGTGTGCAGTGGGATTGAAAATATGGTTTTTATTTGTTGTTTTGATATGGTTGTGGTAGTTAGTATCCTGGTAGTGCTAGAAATAAACTATATTGAATCCCTAAATTTATAAATGGAATGTGGTTAAAAGAAATAAGGGGTTGGGTTAAACTTGGGTAGTGGATTTTGTGTGGTTTTTGATATACGGTTAACAGAAATGTGGTTTTGTATGAGTTGGTTGTTTATTTTTGGATATTTAGGTTGGGGTGATTAGTTTCCTACCTATATATATATATATTATTGTTCCATTTTATATCTATATGCGCCCCACCCTTGTTGATCGCCATCTGCCGAACACCCCCATTTGATATGGGAGGGTGTCTTTCCCAACATCCTAGTTGTAGGATAGATGGATGGTTACTTACTTCCTTCCTCGCACCCTCTTCTAGTTCTTACAGTTCGAGCATATTCAGGAAGGTTTTAATGGATTGAGGATTACCATTGTCCTAGATCCTTCACGTAGGTTTAATTAGGATGATAGGCCTAGGTGATTGTGGGCCAAGAATGTTCTCCCAAGTGTATTCAGAATGTGGCCCATGTGTCTTCGGGCAAGAGGCATGGTTGTTGTGGTAGAGGTGTATTCAGGTGGAATTAAGTGTGGTTTGAGGCCCATGTGTTCGTGATAATGTTGTGGCATTGTGAATACGTATGGGAATAGTGGTAGCATCAAGATGGCAGCTATTATGAATGATAAGTTAACATGTATAAAAGTGGTGCAAGATACCCAAATGTCAATGTGATTATACTACTGCCCTATATGACTTGAATTATTTGGTAAGCATACCTTGTTGAGTCTAGGATGGTTAGTATTCCTTGGTAGGTGCTTTGAGATTCTACTATTTTCTCATAGGGACATTAGTATGTTCCCCAACTTGTTCATGGGTAACTTTAGTTTTCCAACTGAGTAAACTCGTATGCTCAACATACATATATAAAATTGTATTCACGTTTCCAAGAGGACATTGAAGACTGTGCTGGTCTTTAAATGATTAGACATCAGGATTTTTTAATATTGATACTTAGTCTATTTTCTATTGTTACTTTACCTTGTATTATTTTTTACTTTGTATCAGCTTTACATTTCATCACGCATGTGGGAATGGATTTTGACATTATATTCACTTTTAGTATTTGGATTTTCTTGGGATTTACCATCTTATCAGTCAATATTATTCTAAAAAAGGGTAATTTCTTCTAAATAATGTGAGATTCTATATCCTTGGTTCTAGTCCCCACTTTGGGGCCTATTGAAGGTGGGACTCAAGGTTATTATCTCTCTTTCATCTTGAGGAAGGAAGGGTGTGTCACTGTACCTTCACATCCCTCATCTTGAATAAGTCGGGTCGGGAAATCACTGTTAAATAGCAATATTATCAATGCTAATGATTTATAATGGTTTTTAAAATATCATAGTATATAAAAAACCAAATAGGTGCATGTGTATTCTATAACCACAATACACAATAAGACATTTAATTTAAATTTCAAGGGAAATTTTATTTATAAATGTTAAATCCCTTATAATCTTAAAATCAGGTACAAATTCAACAATAAACTCAACATACTTATTAGGAATGACTACAAAAAATAATTAGTAAATAAAACCATTTATTCGTTTTCTACTTTCACATCACTTATTTTAATAGTTTCTTTATTTTCAAAAAAATATTGATAACTCTCATTTCCAAATAAAATAAATTTCTCTATTTTTGGTATGTTATCAAAGGCATGAAATCATTGAACACAACTTTCAATACTCTGTAATCTATCTTATCATGATAAACTGAAAGATAATCTATTCCAAGAATTATATAAAACTCTAAAATGGCCAGTTAAAAATGAGTTTTTTTAAATACCACCCCAATGATATTAATAGGAATATTCCAATATATATTGGTTTCATTAATAATTCCACCTGGAGTTTCTACCAAAGGATCTATATTACATTCATGTAGTGATATTCACAATTCAATTTAAAATTTTAGATAAATGAAATAATGTGAAGATCTAGAGTAAAATAAAGCATTTTCATAATTTTAATACCAAAGTCACAAACATCTCAACATTTCATTTGATGGCCCAACATCAACTGTAGTAGTTAGAAATGACTTCGCAACACCATTCTATTTCTAATAATAATGATTTAATCCAATGAAACTAAATTTGGACATATATTAGCATAATGACATAACTTAATAAAGCTAAAGAAACTTTCCAATGGATGGAAATCAGTAACCTAATTCTTTGGTTGTTCGGGACCCTTTTCTTTATAACCATGAGTCTCGTGACCATACAAATGACACTAGAACCATTTTCAAGATCCTATCAAACATTACAATATATTTCATTTTCCACAAATAGAATGTTTTGGTGGATAACATTTTGACTTATTATATGGTTGTTTCTCTATTTCCATACACTTTTACTTATTCATACATTTTCATCTCAGGGAAAAAATATTTTAGAAAAATTAATGACAACTTTATTGGAATAAAACCCCACATTTTCAAAATTATAAAATTCTCAAATAAATAATTCTCTTCTAAATATTTTTTTAACCATACCTAATATATATTAGTTCTATTTATGTGTCCCAAAAAAATTAGGCAAATACCTGTACAATATTGTGTTGTTTTCATCATATGCAATTACAAAATCATCACTTTTCCGCATTTATTAAATTAATTGATTTCTTTATAGTGTTGAAAAACATAGGGAACCTCTCAAGGGTAGTATCTAGGAATGTTTCCCATTCTATGGCATTAAGATAATATTTTTCTATAGTATTCGTAACCAAACCCCACCATCAATCAGCTTCACCATCGAAACGATAAACAACAGGACTTGACATTTGGTGTCTTTAAAATCCCATGACATCAAATATATTATCTAGGGAATTAATAAATCATTGACTATCACTACGTCATATGATCCACTAAAATAATGTGATGTTTCTTATTTAAATACTTCACAACAAAAATGTTTCATTATGGTATTAGGGTTTCTCCCTAGTATAGATACCTCCCCGTTTATAGTTTTTTTCAACTGTTCAATCACTATAAAAAATGTTCTATTTTGATCCCAACCATCTAGGGAATTTGATTTGGAATAATATTTTCATCTCCATGCCTTCCCACTAATAATTCCATATTTCCTCTATAGAAACTCATTTTGAATAGAAGTAGTTTAGATTAACAAATAATTTCATATTAAAATGATATATCATTTCATCATTAAAATAATGTAAAATATTCCAAGGTTGTACTATTATCATTATCCAAACATCTAAATTTATCTAAACCAATGTTTGATACCAACTATAAGAACTCATACTTATACATTACATTATCTTGATTTTTAGTCATGAATTTATGTTTATTCAAATTAGGGATTTTTTTCAGGACTATAAATTTAGATCTTAAGTTCATAACCCATACATTATAATCTCATATTACACAAAGTGGACAAACATGATCAATATCCATTTTTCTCACCGTATAAAAATTTTTAAAACCAAAAACTATTTCATTCATGAAATCTATTCTTGAATTTTTACATGACTTCATCCTTTCCCTTACCCATCCTATGAAAAAAAATAATTAAACATGTGGGATTTTCAGGACAAGATTGTTATGAGATATAAAATAAATTAAACCATTAGTCTAGTGAAAACATGAAAACCCAAAAAATATTTACTTTTAAATCAATGTTCCTTTATCAATAGTAATAAAACATTTTCCTATAAAACACACAATTTTTTATCAAATAAATCATTTAGAACCCATATAAAATAATAAAAATAACTTCTTGGAAACTTATTTTTTTACATTTCTAATCCATTTTAATCCCATATAAGAAGTAATCATTTACACATTAAATTCATAGTAGAAACTATTTGGTAACTCCATCCTTATTTACAATTAATACAATGAAAATTACCCAATGAATAAGAGTACTTAGAACACCGAAAATGTAAGCTAAAATAAGATCACCTAATACTATCTATGCCTCCCCGTAATATTGGTTGTAATAGGCTCACCAAGTTCTATCTATAATACCACTTCATTTATGTTGCAATGAGATCACCCATCCCTATCTGAGTGCATCCATTTCTCATGTAAAATCCTCAAATATTATATCATGAATACATCATTTATATTATTTCACTTCTCCATCATAAAAAATTTTAAAAAAACTTTTAAACTCATAGTTAAATTACTTTTGGATATCACAACACCATTTTCTTTTAGAAAACCCATTTATAATATAAAAATACCCTTTTCTTTTGAAAAATAATATTCAACACCAAAATTACTAAATAAAGGGAAAAGGGAATATTTCACTAAAGGAACCATAAAAATCTTGAAAACAATACCAGGAATCATGTAATGTTCATGGAGGTAGAAAATTAATTTTTTCCATGTATTTTAAGAATATGACACTTAATTTGGCATTTGTCAAAATGTTTTGTATAAATCGCGTAAATATATTCCTTTTTTAAATCAATTGATTATATAGTAAAAGTCAAATAAAATTTAATTTATATATATTTTATGTTCATATTAAAATATAATAAAATCAGTTTAAAACATGGACATATAACATGTCAACAGTCTATATATACACCTCTAAAAATAATAATGGTGCATAACAATGATTTTTTCCTCAATAAAAGGGAATTGAGATAAATTACATAACCTTGAGTGAGACTTGTCATGTGTGTATTTATGTTCATTAATAATAAAATTATGTTAATTATCTACATTATTTAGAAACTTTTTCTTGTTTATTTTTACATTTATCTAACTTATTTACAAATTAATTACATTTAAAAAATTAATTATCTTTAAGATAGATGTTTTAACCATATTTATATAATTTTTAAAAAATGAATTTGGTGAGTTGACTGTCATCAAAGATGTAATTATTTAAATATATATATAATAATAATAAATTGGAATTAATTATCATATTTATAAATCAATTATAATATTTAATACCAATCATTAAATACTATTATGTAAATTATATAACATTATGATAATTGAGATGAAAAGTCATAAGTACGCATGAGTAACGTTTCCCTTTTTCCAGTGAAGGTTATAGAGAGAATTAAGGTAACATTGATCTTTAAAAAATTATCATAATATCATAAATACTATATTATTTCATTATATATACCTATATATATCATTCTTTTAAGGTGGTGGTTAAAAATTAATCACATCGCTTTGAGGACTTGGTAGTCCACATGTCCATGAACGATGTAATATTTTTTTTAGTGAGTAAAAATGTAAAAGGAAAATGTTATATTAAATTTAAAGAATGATAAATATGCCATTAATATCATTAATAATTCATATATATGACATATATTTATTTCATTAACTCTTATAACCTTCCATGATATGTGTTACTGAGAATGAATTACATTTCTTCATGAGGTAGTATTATGTTGTACACAAAAGTGATGTTATCATATTCTTTATGTATTAGAATATAAAACATTTATAAATGATTTAATGAATGAGTATGTATAATTATTTTTTAGGTATATTATATAAACATTATATATATTATAATACCTAACCATGGAAAGTCATAATGGAAAAACAATTGAAATCATTTCGTGAGGTGGTAGTCCCCCGTAAACATGAATGATGATTTCATGGACATCTCAAAGAAGTGTATGTGGTTTGAGGTTGAAAACATAACATGAATGAAATATCAAAATATGGAACTTGATAAGGTTTTTATATCATCATTTTATAAGTCCAATTTAAAGTATAGGAGGAAGAAAAAAAATAAAGACTCCCTTTGGAGAATGTTACCTCTTCTTAAGGTAACTCCATTTGGTTTTTACCAAAGTCCTTCTTTAGTGTGATTTATGAAAATGTTTTGGATCATAGGATGATATTAAGGAATTTTAGAACTGATCTGTGAAGGTATGGTATTAAATAATTGTTTTTAAGGGTGTGAAGATTGGAGGAGAGGTGATGTCCTTGTATAGTAGAGGTGAGTTTCATAGTTGAAATTGTTTCAAAGAGTGAATTATGCCGACATTTGATTTATGTAAAGAGGCCCCAATAATGGTACATTAAAAAACAGATAATTGATAAAGTAAAACTATAGACCTAAAATGGGTTTTTAAAAATTTTATATGAAATTTTTACCATTAAGAATAATATTTAATCCCTCAATAAACTCGTTTTACCTTAATCGATGTAATTAATTTCAACTATTTTTTGTAGTCATTGTAGTCAAATAATTATGTTTTCATTATTATAAATTTATAATTGTTATGATTCTAGATATTTAATCCATTTTAAAAAATTAAATTAATATAATTGAATTATTTTAGTTTTATATTAACCCAACAGACGCGGCGAGACAACGAGTTTTTAAGAAGTTTTTTCTAAAAAAAAATATGATTTTATATGAACTCTATGAATAATCATCATCATTTTATGTAACTAATTTAATAATTATTGATATATAATATATACATTTAATATAAATCACCCCCATTGGGAATTATATTATTTAATTTAAATTGAGAAACATTATTCAATTTAAAAAATCTTTTAAAAAAACTATTTTTAAACCCAAAAAATAGAAATATACCAAATTCCAATATAAAGATGATTAAAAAGTCATTATATGGATGAAATATTACTAAATATTACTCAGTATACATTAAAATATATTCCAAAAATATTGATACCCTTAAATTACTATATTTATTTCAATAAAATTTCTTTTTACAAAAATTGGTTTTCATCACTATTCACTCAAAAATCTATATTTTCTGAAAAATACCAAAGAATATCTAAAATTAAATTTTAGTATGATGATTTCAAAAAATAATCCACATTTTAATATTAATATTATTATACTTATAAATTAATATTTTAAATAAAACCTTATAAGAAATGTTTTTAATTAAAATAATTTCCTTTTGGATGGAAAATTACTTAATATTATTGTAAATAATATAAATATCTAATTAATAATACTAAAAGTAAAAATTATTTATTATATAGCTACATGGGTTTTAAAAAAATGGTTTCGAAAATTATAACATAAATATAAACATAATGTTATTCATAATAATTTGAGTATAACTCAATAATCTAACCATTTCATAATTTTTATAACGTTTAATTCTTGAAAGGTTTTTATATAAAATTAAGTGGATAATTAAAAGTGTTATTGTTTATGGATTCAAACATTAAAAATATTAATATAAATTCTGATTAAAATTGAGAAATAATGTAAGTTTCATGACAGAGGGGAATGATCCATAATGTGTTACATGAGGCCAAGAATATGTTGAAGAATATTCAAAATTGATTTGAATGAGGGGGATTCTATAGATTTTTAAATATGAAATAATCCCATTTTTTAGAGTGATTTAAAAACAATGAATAGGATTGTATTAGAGGATTGTGAAAGTATAATGGTGATTTCAAATTTAAATATTTTATATTATTCATCATGATAAATTATGATATTATTAATGGAAATTCCATGTAGTAAAATAACATTAAAATTTTCATAACTATTATTCAAATAATATTCCCAAATGTTATGAATATAAATAATATATCTAGAGAATAATCTATTCATTAATTTAATGTATGGGATGATATTATTAATAATATATTATTTTTAGTTTTATTGATAGAATTCAACTTTATAATCATTCAATGGATTCCTAATGAGGATGGATATAAATATCACTTCAGGATTGTGTGTAGGATCAAGGATTCCAAGGTGATTTTTCTTTTGAATGCAGTTTCTCATATATTCATGTAGAATTCGGAAGTGGTTGAATCTAACCATTGTAATGTGTTTAAGGTCATTACCATAGTAGATATCATATTTATAAAAACAGGAGAGTATTGTGGTTAGGATAAAAATAACACTTCATGTATATAGAAATATTTAAAAGAGGAAAACTGCATTTAAAAAGTGCTATATTTGGTCATTTGAAAAATTAATGAGTGTCATGGAAAATGTTTTTTGATTTAGTTTGAAAGCTTATGTGTAGTTACAACATCATTAAATAGTGATTCCCCAAGTGGTTAACCCTTTGTTCGATCATAAATGTATATAGGGTTCTTCTATCCCTTATTTAAAAATCATATAACCCTTTTCCATATTGATATTCAAAGTAATATGTTTTCTCCAACATAAAACTCAAAATAACACGAATTATTTTCATCATATCTCTTCTGTTAAATTTATACTTTATTTGTAACGACCCAAAATTTCATTAATGGAAAATCCCTCTTGATCCAGTTAAATGTTTCTTTATGTTTTTATATGATGTCAACTTCTTTAGTTTAACGTTAAGATTTGTGACCGTTACTTTTATAGCCGTTGAACAGTGATCATCTGGGTAGTTTAAATATAAGGCTTTAACGAAACCATTTTTACTCAGACAAAGGAAGTGATGGCCTCATCCAGTAGAATTGCCCCTTACGAAGCCCATTTGTCGGAGCTCGGAAAAGAGGTGGCGTCTTTGGGCTTTGCCCTTGACCAAGCCCAAGCTGAGCTTCATCAAGTCAAGCTCGAACGTGATCGTCTACGGGAAAAATGGAGGTTGATAGAGATTACCGCTCGAGCGATGTTATCCGAGCAACCCCAAGAGTCTGTCACCATCGCACACCATACCCTTAGGTCTTCTGCGGCTATTTTAAGGGGTTATGTAACAAATAAGTAGCACCATGTTCATGTACATTATTTTTTGTATATAATAATAAATATAATTTCTAGTCATTTTTGATGCATTGTAATTAGTTTTTAAAGTACAAATGATGTTTTTAGTTATTATTTAATTAAGAATTATATTTTATTAAATTAAAGGATTTTTGAATTAAATAATATTTTAATAAAATATTATTATTAATATTAAATTAATTTTTATTAAATATAAATGATCTTATAATTTTATGAATGCAATTAAAATTTTTATTAAGGTTTGAAAGCCATTTCTGTCAAAACCCGTGAATTTTTTATAAATGTCGGTTTTTATTTTAAAAGTGAAAATTCACATATTTAGAAAATTATTTAGATAAAATAAATATTATTTTTGGAACCAGGACGTCGAAATTATCCAACGGTGAATTTTTCATAATTTTCTGAGACAGTCAAATTTTTGGGTAAAAATTAAATACCATTTAAATATATAATGTGTTTTATGACATCATAATGACCCAATGGTGATGTAATAAAATACCATAATCCTTATATTCGGCCAATATGTATTTTATCATTAAAATAATGAGGTTTTGGGTTTGTTTGACTCACTTTTCAAAGCATTAATGGAGCCCTCAAGACTTATTCAACACTTTGCCTTTTTAAATTAATTTCCATGGGAGTGTGACTCACCTCCACATAAGCAACCCTAATTTTTTAATAAGTTCGGACCTTGGCCTTGTAAAATATTATTTTCCTCTTTCCTTTTCCAGAAACCATGGGCAAATACCATGGGATGGTTTGTGGTTTGGATTATTTTAATATAAGGGGTCCCAAACCTAAATAATAAAGAATTCTCTCACCTTTCCTATATAAACCCACCCAAGCTCCCACTTCCTCCTCACTCAAAGCCCTTGAATTTCATCCAAACTCTGCCCTACTCTCCCTAGAATCCTCTCAAGGTGCCCCAAGCTCCCAAGAAGCCTCTCACAAGCCTCTCTCTATCCTTTGGAAGCACACTTCCAAGTAAGGGTTTTCTTCCTTTCTCATTTTTTGTCAATTCTCTTTAAGTTGTATTGCCTTTTTATTTAAATTATGAATGTTGGGGTATGGTTTCGCACCTCCCCCATACTGCCCTCTTATTGTTTGAATGATGGGAGAACCCTTTCTCTCTCATTAAATGCCTCCCATGTACACCAGTTACTATGCCGAAATTCCGAAAGGAACTTCTCTCTCTTCTTTTACATTCAAGCAATACTTTTGTATCATGAATCTAAATTCCATTTCTATTGTTGGGACATGTATATATATGATCTCCTTACTGTCCATTACATGTAAATATGATGAGGAACCCATTTCTCTCTCATCAACCTTTTTATGAATTCTTATGTCACGCCGTTACGCTGTCGAAATCGCACCGATTTTCTAAGCCAATGTCTTTGTGTAGTGAATACCATGCCCATTTCTCCATCAAGGGTATTCACCTTTATGCACATTTACATATTGATTATAAAGTTTCATGTATGAATTCCACATTCCTTTATCGTGGAAGAAATGAATATGTTTTATGAATCCATGTTTTATGATCCATGTGGCACACTTATGCATGAAATGAAATGTTTAAGAAGGGTGCGCCCTTTATAGCGCTCCAATGCATTGGGTAAAGTATAGTATCATGATACGTCATGTGCAATGAGTGTTGACTCATGCTAATTCAAGTGCAACGAGGGTTTACTCGTGCTTCAAGTGCAATGAGGGTTTACTCATGTTCCATGTGCAATGAGCCTTGGCTCATGCTAATTCAATGTTAAGTGTTGTTGCCACATTTCCATGTTATGATTATCATGCTTTATCATGCCTTTATGTTCATGTCTCTCTTATGCTCTATTGATATGACTATTGCCTAACATGTATTGTACTCCTCATGTTATTCATTTTGTACTCCCTTACTGGGCTTTATAGCTCACCCTTTTCTTATGCATGTCCTCAGGTTATCCCATGCAATGCTAAGTACGAAGGAATGTACTGGTCATGTAAAGGAAGTTTTCAATAAAGATGTTGTTTTTCAAGTTTAAAGTTTTTATGTAATGATACTAAGCCCCAAAGACACTAAACCTCTCGATCTTCTTTGTTGTATCAAGTTATGTTTTATGTAATAAAGCATGTTTAAGTTGTAATAAAAAGCAGGGTTGTCATAGTTGGTATCAGAGGATAGGTTTAGTTATTTTTGGGATTAGGAAACCCTAGTAAAGCCTTAGATACAAGACTAAGCATAATAAAAACATCCCTAAGTTTTGGTAAATACTAAGTAAGTGTTTTATCAAACAAATACATCCCTGTCTGGATACGAGCAGGTAGAGGTGGCTCTGGCACAGATGTATCCTAGGGGTAAAACCCGAAAACACCGCTTTGAGCTAGACTCGAACGGGAACTGGTGCACGACAACGGGCCTTGCTGCACTCTTGGTTACGACACTCCCGGGGGATATGTTTTGATAAATTCACAATCTTAGTATGAACCCTTATTAAGGGAAAAATGACCCTAAGAATATATGTTAGAAGGAAGATCATGAAAAGCCTGGATTGAATCCTATAGACTCATGAGTTAAAGAGATTAAAGTTTATTTATAAGTCATCAACTTTTGTCTTTGGATTACCCTTTATGTGTTACCCCTAACTTTCCTTTTACTCCAGCCAATGGCTGGTAATAGGAGAACTCGGGCTAACAACCGTTGTGAAGATCAGTGTGATGACTGTACTTATGAGATGCCCAATCCAATGGGAGCGGGAATCGCGAACTTTGTCACGCTTCTCTCTCAGCTAACTCAAGTTTTGAATAGAAACACTGGTCAAGAGGAACGTTCAACCCCCCCTAAGAAAGAACAAGTCGCTATTGAAAGCTTCATGAGACAAAGGCCTCCTACTTTTAGTGGATCATCCGATCCCACGATTGCTGAACAATGGATCAACTCCATTGAAAAGATATTCTCTATCCTCCAATGCTCTGAAAAAGAGAAGGTTCTCTTGGCGGCTTATCGTATGGAGGGTGAAGCTGATCAATGGTGGACGTTGATCAAAAATACGAAGCCTGAGGAGGAGATCGAGGCTTTGGAATGGAAGGTATTCCGTAAGATGTTTTTCGATAAATATTTTCCACGCACCCTCCGTCTTAAGATGGAAAGGGACTTACTTTCCCTCAAGCAGAAAGATGAGGAATCTGTGGGAGCGTACGAGGAAAACTTTACAAGGCTTGCACGATACGCTTCCGGCTTTGTCGTTACCCCCGAATGCAAGGTTGACCGCTTCTTTGGTGGGCTGAAGCCTAGCTTGCGGAAAGCATTAGCGATCCGTGACTTCGACAGCTATGAGGAAATTGTCCGATGTTCCCTCAAGGTTGAAATGGAGATTGGAGAATCACAGGGGTATCATGGGGACAAGAAGCGTAAGGTGGACTTCAATGCTGGTGGTCCGATGGATAAATCCAACGGCGCTAAGAAATTCCAGCACCCCACTTGCCAAAAGTGTGGAAAGAAGCACCCTGGAAATTGCCTTAGGGGGACAAGAAAATGCTTCAAGTGTGGAAGAGAAGGGCACCTTGCTGTTAACTGTCAGCAAGAAGGACCCGCGGCTACGACGGAGGGGAGGAACGCTCCGTTCGAACCTCAACGCATTGTTCAATGCTTCAAATGCAAAGAACCGGGTCATTTTGCAAATCAGTGCCCTAATCCAAGGGTTATCGGAGGCAATCAACAACCTCCAAGACAGCAAGGAAGAGCTTTTTCCATCACTTCTGCCGAAGTGAACCCCGACAACGAAGTGGTGACAGGTACACTAGTTATTCATTCAAGAATAGCGAATGTACTTTTTGATTCAGGTTCTACGCATTCTTTTATATCTCAAAAGTTTAGTATAACAATCCCTGCACCACCACAAATCATGGAAGTAAAGATGTCGGTGAGTACGGAAAATGGGGCAATCATTGCATCCCATGAGTATAAGTCCTCCCCTATTATAATTTGTGGATTGAATTTCCCGGAGAACCTCGTCATACTCCCTTTGGTGGAATTTGATGCAATTCTTGGCATGGATTGGCTTTCCTTATATAGAGCCATCATAAATTGTCGGGAGAGGGAAATCACACTCCATATGGAGAATCGACCCCTGATTCTTTACAAGTGTCAGGAGGAAGATGAATCTCCTTTAGCTCCATCATCTCAAGCATGGATATTACTGCCTTATGAGCACGCATATCTGGCTCAGATGATTGAGTCCAAGGAAGAAACCACCCTTGAAGAAATGCCTATTGTGAGGGAATTCGCTGAAGTATTTCCCGAGGAACTTCCTGGTCTTCCTCCAAGAAGAGATGTTGAGTTCTCAATCGAACTTATACCTGGGGCGCTACCAATATCCAAGACTCCATATAGAATGGCTGTTGTTGAGCTTGAAGAGCTGAAGAAACAACTACAGGAGAATCTGGATAAAGGGTTTATACGCCCAAGTGCATCAACATGGGGTGCACCAGTCCTCTTCGTCAAGAAAAAGGATGGGTCAATGCGGCTTTGCATAGATTATCGTGAACTTAACAAAATCACGATAAAGAACAAGTATACTCTCCCAAGAATCGATGACTTGTTTGATCAGGTGCGTGGAGCACAATACTTCTCCAAGGTCGACTTGCGGTCGGGATATTATCAAGTAAGGGTGAAGAAGGAAGATATCCCCAAGACTGCTTTTCGTACAAGGTACGGGCACTATGAATTCATAGTAATGCCTTTTGGACTCACCAATGCTCCAGCAATATTCATGGACTTGATGAATAGAGTCTTTAGAGATTACCTAGATAAATTTGTGGTAGTCTTTATAGATGATATTCTAATATACTCCAAAACCAAGGAGGACCATGAGGAGCATTTAAGAACTGTACTGGAGACTTTGCGCAAGGAGAAGCACTATGCCAAGTACAGAAAGTGTGAGTTCTGGTTGAAGGAGGTCTCATTCTTGGGCCATATCATCACAAGTAATGGGATATCTGTGGACCCCTCCAAAACAGATGCAATTGAGGGATGGCCGAGGCCAACATCGGTAACTGATATCCGTAGCTTCTTGGGGTTAGCTGGATATTATCGACGATTTGTGAGAAACTTCTCACGATTGTCCAACCCTCTTACCAAGATAACTCTAAAGGGAGTAAAGTTTGCTTGGAGTGATGAATGCGAAGAAAGCTTCAAGGAGTTGAAAAGGAGGCTTATCACTGCACCTGTGCTCACTTTACCCACAAGTGGGGAGCTTTTTGTGGTATTCAGTGATTCTTCGAAGAAGGGCTTAGGATGTGTGCTGATGCAGAATGATAAAGTGATATCCTATGCCTCAAGACAGTTGAAAATCCATGAGCGAAACTATCCAACGCATGATCTGGAGTTGGCGGTGGTTATCTTTGCCGTGAAAATCTGGCGGCATTATCTCTATGGAGAGAAATGTGAGATATATAATGACCACAAGAGTCTTAAATATATATTCACACAGAAAGAGCTTAATATGCGCCAGAGAAGATGGATAGAGCTAATAAAGGATTATGACTGTTCAATACATTACCACCCTGGGAAGGCGAACAAGGTGGCGAATGCCCTAAGTAGAAAGGATCCAGCAATTCTATCAATGATGAGAATTGAGAAGGATCCAATCTTCTTAGACTTGATGAAGATAGACGTGGGAATCATAAAGAAGGGAACATCATCAATCCTTTCACAAATGATTGCTCAACCATCTATTTTGGAAAGGTTAAAGGATGCTCAAAAGGATGATGTGAGAATCCAAGAAAAAGTGGAAGCTATCAAAAAGGAAAAATCCTCAGAGTTTAATGTCAATGAAGAAGGAATTGTGCGGTTTGGGAAAAGACTTTGTGTCCCATCAAGTTCGGAGCTGAAGAAGGAACTTTTGGATGATGCACATAGTTCAAATTTCTCTATTCACCCAGGGAGCACAAAGATGTATCGAGATCTCGGAGAAAACTTTTGGTGGTATAATATGAAGAAGGAGATCGCCGAATATACATCAAAGTGCCTGGTGTGTCAGCAAGTGAAGGCAGAGAGGCAGAAGTCTAAGGGGATGATGCAACCATTGCCCATACCAGAATGGAAATGGGAGAACATCACCATGGACTTCGTCACTGGACTTCCAAGGACATCCAAAAGCAACAATGAAATCTGGGTTATTGTGGATCGTCTTACAAAGACTGCACACTTCATTTCTATTCGAGAGGATTTCTCTTTGGATCAACTAGCACAGATATATATCAAGGAAGTGGTACAGTTGCATGGAGTACCACTATCTATTGTCTCTGACCGAGATCCAAGATTTACCTCTATGTTTTGGAAGAGTCTTCAACATGCTCTGAATACTGAACTGAACTTCAGTACGGCCTATCATCCTCAAACTGATGGCCAATCCGAGCGGACTATCCAAACACTTGAGGATATGTTGAGAGCGTGCTCAATGGACTTTAAGGGAGGATGGGATCAACATCTTCCTCTAGTTGAGTTCTCTTATAATAATAGTTTCCACTCGAGCATCCAAATGGCACCATATGAAGCCCTGTATGGGAAAAGGTGTAGAACACCGGCATGTTGGGATGAGGTCGGTGAACGTAAGCTGCTTGGACCAGAAATGGTCGAAGAAATGGTGGAGAAGGTGAAAACCATTCAGCAGCATATCAAGGCATCCCAAAGTCGACAGAAAAGTTATGCAGATAATCATCGACAAGACCTTGAGTTTAAAGTCGGAGACATGGTGTTTTTACGCATATCTCCATGGAATAAGGTCATGAGGTTTGGAAAGAAAGGGAAGTTAAGTCCAAGGTACATCGGCCCCTTCGAGATTCTTGATCGTGTTGGGGCTGTGGCCTATCGACTAGCACTTCCACCTACTATGGCCAAGGTGCATGATGTCTTCCATGTATCCCTCTTAAGGAAGTACATACCAGACCCTTCACATGTACTCTCTTCCGAGGTGGTACAATTAGAAGACGATCTTTCTTATGAGGAGCAACCAGGGAAGATCTTAGATCGTAGAGAAAAAGTTCTACGAAATAAGACAATGCCCCTTGTCAAGGTGTTGTGGAGAAACCACAAGTTTGAAGAAGCAACTTGGGAGTCGGAGGATATGATGAAGCTAAGTTACCCACATTTGTTTTAGTGTGGGAAAAGGAAAATTTCGAGGGCGAAATTTCTTAAGGGGGGAATGTTGTAACGACCCAAAATTTCATTAATGGAAAATCCCTCTTGATCCAGTTAAATGTTTCTTTATGTTTTTATATGATGTCAACTTCTTTAGTTTAACGTTAAGATTTGTGATCGTTACTTTTATAGCCGTTGAACAGTGATCATCTGGGTAGTTTAAATATAAGGCTTTAACGAAACCATTTTTACTCAGACAAAGGAAGCGATGGCCTCATCCAGTAGAATTTCCCCTTACGAAGCCCATTTGTCGGAGCTCGGAAAAGAGGTGGCGTCTTTGGGATTTGCCCTTGACCAAGCCCAAGCAGAGCTTTATCAAGTCAAGCTCGAACGTGATCGTCTACGGGAAAAATGGAAGTTGATAGAGATTACCACTCGAGCGATGTTATCCGAGCAACCCCAAGAGTCTGTCACCATCGCACACCTTACCCTTAGGTCTTATGCGGCTATTTTAAGGGGTTATGTAACAAATAAGTAGCACCATGTTCATGTAAATTATTTTTTGTATATAATAATAAATATAATTTCTAGTCATTTTTGATGCATTGTAATTAGTTTTTAAAGTACAAATGATGTTTTTAGTTATTATTTAATTAAGAATTATATTTTATTAAATTAAAGTATTTTGGAATTAAATAATATTTTAATAAAATATTATTATTAATATTAAATTAATTTTTATTAAATATAAATGATCTTATAATTTTATGAATGCAATTAAAATTTTTATTAAGGTTTGAAAGCCATTTCTGTCAAAACCCGTGAATTTTTTATAAATGTCGGTTTTTATTTTAAAAGTGAAAATTAACATATTTAGAAAATTATTTAGATAAAATAAATATTATTTTTGGAATCAGGACGTCAAAATTATCCAACGGTTAATTTTTCATAATTTTCTGAGACAGTCAAATTTTTGGGTAAAAATTAAATACCATTTAAATATATAATGTGTTTTATGACATCATAATGACCCAATGGTGATGTAATAAAATACCATAATCCTTATATTCGGCCAATATGTATTTTATCATTAAAATAATGAGGTTTTGGGTTTGCTTGACTCACTTTTCAAAGCATTAATGGAGCCCTCAAGACTTATTCAACACTTTGCCTTTTTAAATTAATTTCCATGGGAGTGTGACTCACCTCCACATAAGCAACCCTAATTTTTTAATAAGTTCGGACCTTGGCCTTGTAAAATATTATTTTCCTCTTTCCTTTTCTAGAAACCATGGGCAAATACCATGGGATGGTTTGTGGTTTGGATTATTTTAATATAAGGGGTCCCAAACCTAAATAATAAAGAATTCTCTCACCTTTCCTATATAAACCCACCCGAGCTCCCACTTCCTCCTCACTCAAAGCCCTTGAAGTTCGTCCAACATCTGCCCTACTCTCCCTAGAAACCTCTCAAGGTGCCCCAAGCTCCCAAGAAGCCTCTCACAGGCCTCTCTCTAGCCTTTGGAAGCACACTTCAAAGTAAGGGTTTTCTTCCTTTCTCATTTTTTGTCAATTTTCTTTAAGTTGTATTGCCTTTTTATTTCAATTATGAATGTTGGGGTATGGTTTCGCACCTCCCCCATACTTCCCTCTTATTGTTTGAATGATGGTAGAACCCTTTCTCTCTCATTAAATGCCTCCCATGTACACCCGTTACTATGCCAAAATTCCGAAAGGAACTTCTCTCTCTTCTTTTACATTCAAGCAATACTTTTGTATCATGAATCTAAATTCCATTTCTATTGTTGGGACATGTATATATATGATCTCCTTACTGTCCATTACATGTAAATATGATGAGGAACCCTTTTCTCTCTCATCAACCTTTTTACGAATTCTTATGTCACGCCGTTACGCTGTCGAAATCGCACCGATTTTCTAAGCCAATGTCTTTGTGTAGTGAATACCATGCCCATTTCTCCATCAAGGGTATTCACCTTTATGCACATTTACATATTGATTATAAAGTTTCATGTATGAATTCCACATTCCTTTATCGTGGAAGAAATGATTATGTTTTATGAATCCATGTTTTATGATCCATGTGGCACACTTATGCATGAAATGAAATGTTTAAGAAGGGTGCGCCCTTTATAGCGCTCCAATGCATTGGGTAAAGTATAGTATCATGATACGTCATGTGCAATGAGTGTTGACTCATGATAATTCAAGTGCAACGAGGGTTTACTCGTGCTTCAAGTGCAATGAGGGTTTACTCATGCTCCATGTGCAATGAGCCTTGGCTCATGCTAATTCAATGTTAAGTGTTGTTGCCACATTTCCATGTTATGATTATCATGCTTTATCATGCCTTTATGTTCATGTCTCTCTTATGCTCTATTGATATGACTATTGCCTAACATGTATTGTACTCCTCATGTTATTCATTTTGTACTCCCTTACTGGGCTTTATAGCTCACCCTTTTCTTATGCATGTCCTCAGGTTATCCCATGCAATGCTAAGTACGAAGGAATGTAGTGGTCATGTAAATGAAGTTTTCAATAAAGATGTTGTTTTTCAAGTTTAAAGTTTTTATGTAATGATCCTAAGCCCCAAAGACACTAAACCTCTCGATCTTCTTTGTTGTATCAAGTGAAGTTTTATGTAATAAAGAATGTTTAAGTTGTAATAAAAAGCAGGGTTGTCATATTATTAATTTACCACAAAATATTTTTTACCTTCTCTATTATTTATTGATAAATATTTAGGTCCTAAAATCATCCTCTATCTAAATTTTTCTCATTATATTAGAAATTTTAATATTTTCTCATATATAGCCTTATATTGTTCCATTTGGATGATAGAGTGAAAATTTTATTATATAAAAACTCAACTAAAGGAAAATGTAGATCCTAACATGCTTTGACAAACACTTAATAAGATATCAGTATATAATCTGACATCTATAATGACCTCTTAGATTGATTATTGTGTTAAGGATCATAAGTTGTGCTTAAGCTTATCTCTATATCAAATTAATATTTAAAAAAAATCTCCAAAATATCAATTTAAATATCATATATGAATTAGATACAGTTGAAACTAAACTCTATATATCATTACCACATCTTTTATGTAAATATTTAAAAAATTTATTAAGTGGGAAACCCTCTCAAATTAGAAGTAAATATTCTAACAATATAAGGCTAAGAATTATAAAAAAATGAAATTATATCTTTTAGAAGTAATTGAATGTCCTGTGAAAAAACCATTGTGATATTATCTCATTTTCATATATTTATGGGTAATTACTATATCATCCCATTATCCTTATACCATTTATAATTAAGCTATTTAAAAACTATGCATCATGATTTATACACTAAAGTTTTTCTCTTTATGTTATCCTTGTGAAAATACTCCTTCATATATCTATAAAACAGTATTCTTACAGGGTGGATAGAGAATGTCAAGCTGTGTGTGTCATCAAAAAAATCATTAATCATTTTTTGTATTGATGAGATATGTATTAATTTCATGATTATTATAATACTTCCATTTTCAATGTTGGTATCTATATTTTGTGTTATCTTATTATATAGACCCATATCTTCTTCTTGAGACTCCATGATTACCACATGGATGGAATGTCGAAAAATCTCAATAGAAATATTGGACATCTCATATTACCATTTGATTTCGTGGTCTATGAATTGAGTAATTGTGTATTAGGTATCTTTAAAACTTTATCATGGATATGGTATAAATATAAATACTATTCAAAGCATCATATTCCATTCCACCTTATTAGTGTGGGTGTATGTTGAATATTCATAGTTCTTAGTCACCTCTATAGTTCTTTCTAACAGTCATGAAATTCTTTAAAGAATTTCTTTAAAAATAAGGAGTATTATTACCAACATATTTCACATCTAACTCCAAACTAAAAAAACTAAAATACATTTGATTGAGATAAAAATATGACAATTTGAAATAATAATTAATAAATTAATGGAATCAAATACTAAACAACATTTTTAAAATTACAAGTTGAATATATCTAAAAGTAAATGAAAAATACAAAAAACATAAAATCGTTATCCTTGTTCATTTCCATGAAGATCACCATCTAGATTTTAAATATGGATGTAAGGAAAAGTATTCAAAATACAATAGCCATATTGAAAGGTAAGTAAATAGTTTTAATGATTTATCTAATGTATGTAAGGATATATAGAGTAATGAAATCAAAATAATACAGATATAAGCATTGGGATTTTGTATTTATTAGGTTTATATGGTTTTTGGGATTATATATCTATTTTAATGAATCCATTTAATGGGGGGGGGGTATTAATATGAGTAACCACGTTATGAAATATATGTATGAAATAGAATTATGTGGAATCGACTACTATATGTATTCCTTATGAATCTCCCATACCATTAATGGGATGGAGGTGAAACCACAAGGGTTTTCTCTCTAGCAATCTTAACCTAAATATCAACATGTATGGAATTATTGAAATTGCCTCTTGGAGAACTTTATGCACAAGGAAATCATAATGAGTTATATAATTATGGAATCACCACATCTGATAACCATCATTTTATATAGTACCCTCATTTGATATGAATTGGTAATAAGGATGTTTTTGTCTAAAAAAATAGGATTATATAAACATGTAATAATTCAAACTAATATTTCTATTCTTATATGTATTTATATAAATTAGACTATTTTTTAAAATTATACTTTTATAAAATGAATTTATTTAATAAGATAGATTTTGTTTAATAATATGTTGATATATTTTATTTATTTATTATTAAATAATAAATCAATATTATAAAATTAGTAATAAAATTATTTAGTTTTAAAAAAGTCTATTTCTAAAAAATTACATATTTTCTATATGATTTATATTTATATCATAACAAAGTAAGTTCATCCTAATTGAATAATGATATTATTGACATGTATAGATAATATATATATATATATATATATATATATATATATTAAATTCATATTTATCTATGGAATTTTAATATGAGATGAATAAAAATTAATTAAATTTATGCTTAAAAATGAATTAGTCAAGAAATCAATTTTAGGTGTTTTTTATTTTTTAAAAAATTTATATTTTTATCTTTATTATAAATAAATTACAATAATTGAATTAATTTTTAAAATAAAAAATTTAAAATTGAGGAATGAGTGAAACATAATTTTTAGTCATAAAAATAATGTTATTTACCATGATAAAGGTGAAAGGGTTATTTAAAATTAGCTATTTTTTAAGTATTTTTTATTTTTTCAAAAATAATTAAATTAATCTATCTAAAATTACGACTCCAAATAATTGTTTATATATGTAAATATATTAAAATTAAGTAAATTTATACTTTATAGGAAATTATATTTGGAGTACTTAATGTTTAAAAAGTCATTTTTATAAATATTTTTTATTCTATATAACTTATGTCTTTATTTGAATTTTTTTTATCATATATATATATTTAATTTAAATAATATTAGTAAACATTTAGAATTATCACATCCAGAATGGGTAATAGAGATCATATTATATTATTAATAAAAAATAATTACCATGGTAAATAATTAAACAAGTTAACAGGGGTAAAACGAGATAATTTTCAAGGGATCTAATTTTATTTAATTAACTAGATATATAGAAACTTTAGAATTCCTTTTTTAATTTTACTATTAAATACTAAATTTCCCAATATTACTTTACCATCCAACTCAACTAACTCCTATGTGATCCCATATTTAATCTTCTCTTAAACTATTCTTCTATGGAAATGTTCCCCTAGTTTCACTTATAAAATATGCTCTCTTACACCCAATTTAAACCACTATTCTTATCCAAATACATCTTGAAACCCTACCTATTTTTCTTCTCAAAGTGTCATATCACATTTCCTTTAGCCTTAGACCATGTTAAAGATGTCGATATCATACATTATAAATTAATTCATCCTTAGAAGGTTGGATTTCATCAAATAGTTCAGAGTGCATCTGACGAAGATGAAATCCAAGGTAAGAATTTTTCATCTTAATTTCACTTCCCTAATAAATTTTCCTTATTATAGATTTATCTTTATTGATAAGTAATATATAATAACTCTTTTTATTGTTATTTCATGATTCTATTTATATTCATGATACCTAAATTACTATTTAAGATTATCTCATTCAATGGTTTCTAATTCAAAATTTACCAAATCTATAAGGGTTTAATTCAAATGACACATTAATGTAAAACATTTATAGGAATGAACTATGTAAAAATTTTATGTCATTTATATATTATATTGTATCCATATTCTTGTCCTTGGTATATTTTTGTGTCTTATATGTTATATTAATAGTACACCTCTCTTTGGTATACCATCCAATCGAAAGGGTATTATTAAATGGAGCTCAACTTATCTTCTTTTTTATATCAGGAATCATCATCACTCAAGAAAAAATTCATTAATTACATAAATGTTTTTCATATTTTTATAAAATATAAAAATATTTTATCTTTTTTACTCCCAATTGTTATCCTTTACCCATTTCAAAATGACTTATTGTAACTTTTTCACTGAATTGGGATTTTCTATAAAAACATCCTAAATATATTGATAGATAATATTGTATCACTTGTTTATAGTTTTTTTATTCCAAAAAAATTTCCTAACTTTTCATAAATTTATTTCCAAGGTTCGATAATTGCGTATTATTTACAGGGAATATTTTTTAAAATAAAATCTATTTTTCACCTTCTCAAAAATAGTTTTTAGTGGTGACATATAACTTCATATTTTAAAAATAATTTTCTAATTTATTGTGTAAAATGATTTTTATTTTTCTTCCATTTTTTACTTTATATAAACATATATCTATGTTCTATCAATAATTTTCATTTAATCATTCAAAATTATATAATGATATAAATCGTTTGGACATCAAAGTGTTGGTTTCAACTAATAAATTGTTGTAATTAGCTTATGTGATTACATTTCAAAAGTTTATATATTCAATTTTATTTCCATGGGTTTTCATGAGATTTATAATTGATATTATGTGGAATGTATATGTTTGGTATATAATTATGTGATGGACAGGTCTGATATAGTATTGTAATTCATTGGGTATTTTTTTATCTCTTGATATAATGATAGTATGTGTATACTTTATTGTAGAAAATTTTGATCACAAAATTTTATTTGGAAATGATTTTAATTTTATTTATTAATAATATATTCCATGAACATGATATATGGTAGATTTTACCAAAGATGTATTGTGTAACATATTGTGGATATCTTTTTTTACATGTTATTGAGTGGACATGATTTTGGTTAGCATTGTTTAAAAGATTGAGTGTGTTCATATATAAGGATAAAATTATAAAAAAGAATCATAAATTTGATTTTAGGTGTGCCTGTTAAAAACATTTTATATAGACATTAGTGTATATAGATTTTTGAAAATATGGAAAATGCACATGATTTCATGTGGCTTTGTTCAATGGATTTTCTAGGGACATGATTGTGCATATATGTGACTGTGGATATCATTGTTCATAACATTTTGTAATGAAATGATTATCGGTATCCTTTTTCACAATATTGTTTATGGATATGATTTCCTATTTATTTTTCCATAGTTTTGTGCGTGTACATGATTAATGGTTACTTTGTCCACAAGATTCTGCATGGACATGTTTGTAGATCACTTTGTTCACAATATTTTCTATGGGACTGATTTTTGGGATGCTTTATTCACAATATAATAAGTGTATATAGTTATAGATAGATTTATTGAAAAAAATTATAGAAAAAAATCAAGTTATCTTTTTTCACATGTTTATGTATGGAAATGACTATGGGTAACTGTATTCACTAGATGGCATGTTTACATTATAACATATAGCTTTTATCATATGTTTTTATAAGGATATGATTTTAGGCCATATTTTTCATAGTATTCTGTTTGTATAATATTGATGATAGATATGTTAATAGTATTGTGATTTTCTGTACTTATGAATATTTTATATTATTATATTAATGTTATGATTTTTGGATTTATGGGCTATGCTTTTACTCTCCAATTACCCATGTTTTATGTAATATCAGAGGATCTATGAAATTAATCATGATTTATGATCTATTTTTTGTGTAATATTATCCACTTTTGTTATATGTAGATACCATGATTATCTTCTCATGCTCACATTTTTTATATTATTCTCACATTTGATTTTTCCTTTTTCTCTATTATATTTACCCATACTAGGCTTCTAAACTCACATGTTTCTTAAGTCTCTATTCCATAGGATATAAACAAGAGTGTGACATATGACCTATATTGAAGGGTGTTTAGTAAAGTGTGACTAATGATAAATTATCAAATAATTAGAGAATAATTTTCTCATGTATCTAATTTCTAAAGATACTAAAACTTTGGGTTGAGATATTATGTGTGAGTTTTTGATATTTAATTATGAAATTATGAAAATGTTGAAAAATACATGTATGGTATTATAGAGTCATCTCACTTGGTATAAAGGAATATGTGAAAATTTTATATTTTATCGTTGGATCTGGGAGTGCGGGTTTAAGTAAACCCTAGTTGGTATCATAGAAGGGTTTAAATTTTTTTAGGGATCAGGATAATAATTATATGATAAACAAACATAAATTGATATATTATGAATAAAAAGTGATATAGAGTGAACATAAAATGTCATAGGTTTCATACTTTAGGTCATCAAAGGATTTATTTCCCTTTTCATTTGGTTACTTACTCTTATTATTGTTTTATAATAATCACACAGGCCATTTTGGATTTAAGGAATGGATAGAACCTAGAGGAATAATGTTAATAATGAGTTCCATGGAAAATGCTGTGGTTATCCCTATGAGAAACTATGTGGGATGGTAGATTTTATTAAAACTACTATAGAAATCCATACCTTGTTATCTAGAGTTTCAATCAACACCTAAAACCATTCCAAAATTCCCAATACACAAAACATGAAAAATATGGTGTTTCAGTAAAGTTAATGTGATATAGACAATGAAGTAATGAAGATTAAATATTCTAATTATTAACATTTTGTGTAGAAGAACTAGGGGAATGTATCAATAGAACTGGAAGATATTTCTTTGTGGTAACAGAAGGAATACAATAATACATTTGTGAAGAAAAATTAATATTTCAGTTAAAATGGTGTAGAAGAATAATTTTATTTAAAAGGTACCACTAATAATTCAATATTTTAAATGTAATGAATTGTGGAACTATAAAAATCAATGCACAAAACTATGGTTAAATGATGACAATCAACATAAAAAACCTCATTAGGCAAGGGTTAAAGGGAAGGTTGCTAAATATAAACTAATGAAGTGATTCATTTAAATTAGTTGTTGTATGGTACACTCATTATTCACTCAATAAATAAAAATTTCCTATTTTTATCTACTCACTCATTTATTTCTATAATGTTTTCTAATAATTTAAATTATCTATCTTAAGAATTATTTTATTGGTAAAAATAGATAGTGGTATAATTATTGCATCCAAAATCATGAGTTATTCTCTAATAGAATATTGTAGGAATGTGTTTATTTCAAATATTTTGATTCTCCATTTAGAAAAATTAGCATTGATGTAACGCCCCGACCCCAGCTACCCAGAGTCGGTGCATTATTGCGTAACATTGGCATGATCACAAAAGATCAAGTCTTGAAATACCGATTAGTTTAGTGGGCTTTGGAACACTAGATACATTCATAAATGTTACATTACATCATTAAGTGAAAAACTACAATAACAAAGTCTCCATAGTCCACACTCATATCCTCCTCTGACTATCCCTGCAGGTCATTCATGAAATAATTCCTCACATCCAGGAAAATATTAAAACATTGAAAGGGGTGAGCTCAGATGCTTAATAATGATAACAATATTGAGGATGCTTTCATAAATAAACATTAACATTTAAGACAATGTATAACTGAAACAAAAGCCTTTTTAAACTTGAACTTCAGCATGATATGGCAAAAATAAAATTAAATAATTCCATTTACTTACTCACATGGATATTCTACTAGTAGAATAATCCCATGCAATATCAATAACCACATTCATAATTATGGAATGAATAATGCCAGTCTATCATTACCACGTAGCCAAGACCTCGTTCCAAGACTACAAATAAGATTTTGTCAAGGCCTCATGCCAGGACACTAGTTTGTCTCATGAGACCTGCCGATACATCGAGGAGCTATAGAGGGATCCACTCGTCACTTATTAAGTCCAATGAATTCCTCATATGAACAGGTTTAAACATATCATAAACCATAACATAATCATATCACATAAAACATGCATAAAGGAAACATAACATTTCCACATTTCAATCACAAGATACCAATACAACACATAGATATAATAAAAACATTATCAAAACCATTTTCAATACCAAAATAAAATTCAAACTATGTATTTACTTTTTATTTAAGAAAAAGTTATGGCTTGTAGAGGAAGCCGAAACTCAAATAACGGTCATGGCGGCGGAGAAGTTGTTGTCGCCGCATACGTACGACAAGAAAATTCGTCCTTTTTGTCGTTTAGTAAAACGTTTTGTATAAAAATATTCCTTTTTAATAAACGTAAAAGTCAAAGGGGTTTATACACCGTATAAAAGAAAGTTGCGTATAAAACCAAATATGCCTCAATGAAAGGAGATTGAGACGAAGTCCCTTAGAAGGATCATTTTTTTAATTAAAATAGATATATTATGTGTGTTCACCATAATTACACATAAAGAAAGTATAAGATAAGACATAATAATATCATGACGTAATTTGAAAGTAGGTGCTTAACCCAATGAATGGAAATTGGGTTAAGAAGTTCCCTTAAAAAGATCTTTTTTTTAAATAAAATAAATCTATTATTTGTATTCACTATATGTACACATAAAGAAAGTACAAATACTGATAGGACATAATAATATCATGACATAATTTGAAGGTAGGAGATTAACACAAAGAATGAAAATTGGGTTAAGAAGTTCCCTTACAAAGATCATTTTTTTAAAATAAAATAAATCTATTATGTTTATTCACTATATGTACACATAAAGAACGTACAAATACAAGATAGGACATAATAATATCATTACATAATTTGAAAGTAGGAGATTAACCCAAAGAATGAAAATTGGGTTAAGAAGTTCCCTTACCTTGCGTCTTGTCTTGACTCGACCGTTCTTTAACCTCCTGAATAATAAACTAGAGTTAATTTATAATTTTTTAAGAACCTTTTTCAAGTTTTTTATTCATTTTATATCACTTATTACCATGTCATGAACATTATTTAATTATTTAAGTTAATAACAGTCGTTTTGTCGATCTTAGGTACTTGAGTCAAAAATGGACTTCTTATAATTACAAGTTGTTCATGTGGTGAAATATCCATTATATCCTGAATTATATTCCTGATATAGATATCATATATCTCATATATATCCAGTATATAATATTACATAACATTTAGAGGTAACAAATGAAATGCACCGTTCATGGAGACGGTAAGCCGTACGTACGCATGAATGCTACTTTCATTTCTATTTCATATTTAATGGAATGAAATCATAATGATATAAAGGTATATTATAATTACAGTATAATATCATATATAATATCATTTAATCCATCCTTTATACATCCCACATATGGAATTAACTATTCAAATCACTTTGAGGGGGCGGTAGTCCGCACTTCCTAAAATGAAAATATCGCCTTTACCCATAATGGAAACAATAAAGGTATGCCATAAATGAAAAATACAGAACCTTAAGTAAAACATAAACATAATATATATCTTATATATAAATATAGTTACATATTAATGTCCACCTTTGAAGGTGTTATATGAGTGTTAAACAATCATCATTTTGTGAGGTAGAAATTCGCCATCCACAGAAATAGTATGTTCCTTAACCATTAGACGTAGGTGTGTGTAAGTGTAGCTCAAATACTATTTATAAAAACATCCTAGTATATTGAGGATACTGATGTTGTTACAAATGAAATTAATAAAAAGATTTTAAGGGGTTGGATAAGCAAAATAAAACAAAATAACATAAGAGAAGAGATTACCTTAAAATCGGGTAACACTTTTGATTTGAGCCAAAGGCTTCCTTGGGAAGAATTCTGCCCAAAGTGAGGCTTCTATGAGTAAGGGAGGGAAGTTGGGGGAGTATTTGGGCAGAGGTTGGCCGAGAAAAAAGGCTTTGATAGTGTGAGTAAGGTGGTAGTGGTTGGGTCCTTTTATAAGTGGAGAGGAGGGGCACTCTTGGAAAGTAATGAAATGTTGCTTTATTATTCAATGATTTTCGGATTCTAAAGGTAACACACTTATATATTTCGAGGATAAGGTGATAAGGGTTCGAAATATTCTCCTATAATAGGTTTTTGACAAGTGTAAGTCTTATATTTTACATTATCTTTTCATTTTATTTAAATCGTTAGTTAATGAGGTAATCGCTGCATCATCATCGTGTCATAAATAAATTAATTTATTTAATGTCTAAAAATTATAAAAAAACTATCATGATGTAGGAAATCTTTTTATATTTCTAATTAATATTTATAGTCAAAAATATGACTTGTATAACCCCATTTAAAAATTTGTTTAGTAAAATAACTTCTGTTTGTGACATTTTTATTTTAACTTTAAATAAAAGTTATTTATGTCATTTTCCTACCAAAGTGGCTCCATGGGGTCCCCAAGTTGACCCATGGATTTTATTGGTCGGACATGACACATGAAATAGGTTTAGGACAAGTTTCAAGGTCATTTCATATTTTTATAATATCATTTTTACCTTAAATTTCACTAATTACCTTTACTCGTGATTAATTAAACTTAAAAGTTACTATTCACCAAAAAATTATTTTAAACCCATTGAAGCACATTTTACTTCTTAATGACAACCATGTATGTCTGATTTTTAAAAATCAAATCACATAAGTGGTAATATTTCATTGAAATGAAAAATCAGTTACTTAACTACCACTTAGTGGTTTCACTATTCATCAAAAATTGAAGTTTTCAGAATAATGCCAAAATTTCACCCTAAGAATTAATTGATATTACAAATCCAAAAATGATGTCAATTTTACAAAATTTCAAACATATAAGTTTCATTAATTAATTTTATAATTAATTCCCGCTGTCACAACAAATAGCTTGTTTTTAAGAAACAATATATATCAAAAGATTGACAATTGTTTATATCCAATTTCAAAGTGAAATTAATTCTAATGAACACCATTTGATAAAATGGTAAAAATATATTTTAATTATACTTTAAAACCACTCAATTGTATAATTTATCACTATAAATTATTTTTATTGAAAATTTTGTTTTTAATTATTCTTCACTATTCATAAAAAATTGGAAGTTCTCAGAAAATTACAAAAAATTCAACTTAGGATAATTTTGATTATCTGAATACAAAAATGAAGTCCATTTTGAAATATAAAATTTCTATAATTTTAAAAGGTGGGTATTACTATTCTAAACGGCTACTTTGATTAGTTGTGGTGTGTTAGAATCTCGAACTTCCTTACAATGCAAGCTATTGCATTATTGAAAGAGAAGCGTATCATGAAAGCTCGGGGTGTTACATTCTCCCCTCCTTCATTAAATTGTGTCCTCGCAATTTGAAATTTTTCTTTGATAATAAACGGTTGAAAATAGAAAATACCTTTATAGAAAACCCACATCAGAAATAAGGTTAATAAAATTTACCCTTAATAAGAGGGAAAGGGAAATGAAAAAGTAACAACCAAATTATGATCTCGACAAGGAGAACATTGGTGGAAATTAGATACATATAATTGGAGGAAAAACGTAAATATTTGTAAGGAGTGATTAAGGTCATCAATCACAAACAAGTGTAAAATTGAGGGCCTCAAATCCTTCAATCTATGTTGATTTAAAATATTATCAGTTCATCAAGACATAAGGTATTAGGATAACACATTTTTTTGTTTTAATATCCCTTTACTAAAGTTTATGAATTAATTTATTCATAGAATAAGAGATAGGTATATATATATATATGCTTGACAAGTAGAGCTTCAACCTTCAACTAATTTCTACCACAAACTCATCATTTACTCAAAAAGATAATGGAACTCAAATATATTATATTTATCCTAATCATACAAGGTTCAAAGTATTAACACATACCATTTATATTAGGAAAACTATTTTGTAATAACCAGGGACTTCCTGTAGGCTAGTGGTAGGTAATAAAGGCATGTCGCACTATGGTTGTGGGTTCGATTCCTGCAGCTTTGTCCAGTGCGATGGGTTATGCCCCATCCTACAGGTTGTCCTTTTCCTAAAACTATAGTATTATAATATTCCAAAAATAATCTTCAGAAATTTTTTAACCTTAAACAATACTATCCAAAGATCAACTTAATCCATTCCAACCTTTATAGTTATCCAAAATACTTTTTTCTAACTCACAGCCCAAATTTTATAAGGAATGTAAACATAATGAAGATCCTTTTTTCCACGTAACAACATGTGAACACCTTCATCATGTATTCTTTTAAAACACTGCAACATACTGAATTACCATAAATCCTTATTGATTACATTCATGATCCTTTATTGCTTATAGAATACTAGATATACTCCTTCTATCCAAAAATTTATACAAATCATTAATCGGTTTCAAGGAAGTTAAGAATATCCAATATAATTTATCCAAATCAATCATGTATTATTCCAAAATCACTATCTCGGTATCAGAACCATATTATGGTTTATCTTTCTCTCAACCATATATTCTCCAAAAATTTAACCTGCTTTAGAGTCACTTTTCTTGGTTCCACACAATCTCATTTCCTTGATGAAATAGTACTGCAGTACAATCCTTATATACTCCATAATTATTATAACCAGTACATCATTGATACAACACTCAAATGACAAAATTATTTAATAACAACATAAGAACTCTAATCATTCCTCCTCATCTGTGGTAGTATCATAACTTGATTATTATCCAATAACATCATTTGGGGCATACTCTGATGATTTGGACATTGGTTTGCGTAGTGTCCCCAATCCTTGCAGATGAAGCATTGTACATTTGAAACCTTTTTCTTACCCTTGCAGTCACGCACTTGGTGTCCTTTTACGACACACTTATAACAAACTCCCATTCCCTTCAAGAAAGATTCAAGGTGTTTCTTCCCATAGTTATCACATATTGTAAAATTCTTCTTTTCCCTCGTCCCTTTATCCATCACTCTATCTTCCATCCTTTTCTTCTCTTTCATCCCTTCAAATCCATAAGACTCAGAGAATTATATACTAATATTATTAACACATGATACTATTTCTTCATATGTTGAGAACACATGAGAGACTATTTCCCTTCTAAATGTTGGCTTAATACCGTGAAAGATATGATCCTTCTTACTCTTTGGATCATACGTATTGATAATGTTCACATTCCTTCTAATGGGCGCCATTTTCTATACAATGGAATAAACTAGGTTAGTTTATGAATCGAAATACATAATAACAAACTTTCAAAACACTTAACATAAATTGAACTATTTATGGATATAATCCATAATCATAAAAATCTTTTCTTTGAGGAAGTGTAGACTCATAACCCATCATAGTGGTTTGTAACGAAAACGAGAATTATCCTAAGCATATCCCCCAGGAGTGTCGTAACCAAGAGTAAAGCAAGGCCCATTGTCATGCACTAGTTCCCATTCGAGTCTAGCTCAAAGCGGTGTTTTCGGGTTTTACCCCTAGGTACATCTGTGCCAGAGCCGCCACTACCTGCTTGTATCCAGACATGGATATATTGCTCGGAAAACTCACAAAATCTCTATAATACCAAAATTATAGGAAGTTATTCTATACTAATCCTTAAAGTCTATCTTTTGGATATGTTCTCTAATCAGAGTTTATCTAAATCTAGCTTCCAAGGTTAGTACTAAACTACCTCTGATACCAACTGTAACGCCCCGACCCCAGCTACCCAGAGTCAGTGCATTATTGCGTAACATTGGCATGATCGCAAAAGATCAAGTCTCGAAAGACCGATTAGTTTAGTAGCCTTGGGAACACTAGATACATTCATAAATGTTACATTACATCATAAAGTGAAAAACTACAATAACAAAGTCTCCATATTCCACACTCATATCCTCCTCTGACAATCCCTTCAGGTCATTCATAAAATAATTCTTCACATCCTAGAAAATATTAAAACATTGAAAGGGGTGATCTCAGATGCTCAGTAAGGATAACAATATTGAAGAAGATTTCATAAATAAACATTAACATTTTAGGCAATGTATAACTGAAACAAAAGCCTTTTAAACTTGAAGTTCAGCATGATATGTCAAAAATAAAATTAAATAATGCCATTTACTTACTCACATGGATATTATACTAGGCGAATAATCCCATGAAATATCAATAACCACTTTCATAATGATGGAATGCATAATTCCAGACTATCATAACCACGTAGCCAAGGCCTCGTGCCAAGACCACAAATAAGATTTTGTCAAGGCCTCGTGCCAATACACTAGTTTGTCTCATGAGACCTGCCGATGCATCGAGGAGCTATAGAGGCCTCCACCTGTCACTTATTAAGTCCAATGCATTCCTCATATGAATAGGTTTAAACATATCATAAACCATAACATAATAATATCACATAAAACATGCATAAAGGAAACATAACATTTCCATATTTCAATCATAATATATCAATACAACAAATTGATATAATAAAAACATTATCAAATCCATTTTCAATACCAAAATAAAATTAAAACATTGTATTTACTTTTCATTTAAGAAAATGTTATGGCTTGTAGTGGAATCCGAAACTCAAATAATGGTCACGACGGTGGAGAAGTCATTGTCGCCTCATACGTACGACAAGAAAAACATTCCTTTTTTGTCGTTTAGTAAAACGATTTGTATAAAAATATTCCTTTTGAATAAACGTAAAAGTCAAAGGGGTTTATACACCGTATAAAAGAAATTTGTGTATAAAAACAAATATGCCTCAATGAAAGGAGATTGAGATGAAGTCCCTTACAAAGATCATTTTTTAAATAAAACAGATCTATTCTGTGTATTCACTATAATTACACATAAATAAAGTACAAGATAGGACATAATAATATCATAGCGTAATTTGAAAGTAGGAGATTAACCCAAAGAATAGAAATTGGGTTAAGAAGCTCCCTTAAAAAGATCATTTTTTTTAAAATAAAATAAATCTATTATGTGTATTCACTATATTTACACATAATTAAAGTACAAATACAAGATATGACATAATAATATCATGACATAATTTGAAAGTAGGAGCTTAACCCAAAGAATGAAAATTGGGTTAAGAAGTTCCCTTACAAAGATCGTTTTTTTAAAATAAAATAAATCTATTATGTGTATTCACTATATGTACACATAAAGAATGTACAAATACAATATAGGACATAATAATATCATGACATAATTTGAAAGTAGGAGATTAACCCAAAGAATGAAAATTGGGTTAAGAAGTTCCCTTACCTTGCGTCCTGTCTTGACTCGACCGTTCTTTAACCTCCTGAATAATAAACTAGAGTTAATTCATTATTGCTTAAGAAACTTTTTAATGTTTTTATTCCTTGTATATCACTTATTACCATGTCATGAACATTATGTAATTATTTAAGTTAATAACGGTCGTTTTGTCGATCTTAGGTACTTGATTCAAAAATAGACTTCTTATAATTACAAGTTGTTCATGTGGTAAAATATCCATTATATCCCGAATTATATTCATGATATATATATCATATATCTAATATATATCCAGTATATAATATTACATAACATTTAGAGGTAAGAAATGAAATGCACCGTTCATGGAGACGGTAAGTCGTACGTACGCATGAACGCTACTTTCATTTCTATTTCATATTTAATGGAATGAAATCATAATTATATAAAGGTATATTACAATTCCAGTATAATATCATATATAATATCATTTAATCCATCATTTATACATCCCACATATGGCATTAACGATTCAAATCTCTTTGAGGGGGTGGTAGTCCGCACTTCCTAAAATGAAAATATCGCGTTTACCCATAATGGAAACAATAAAGGTATGCCATAAATGAAAAATACAGAACCTTAATTAAAACATAAACATGTTATATATCTTATATATAAATATAGTGAAATCTTAATGGCCACCTTTGAAGGTGTTATATGAGTGTTGAAGAATCATCGTTTCGTGAGGCAGAAATTCGCCATCCACAGAAACAGTATGTTCATTAACCATTAGATGTAGGTTTGTGTAACTTTATCTTGAATCCTTCTTATAACAAAATCCTAGAATATTTATGATACTGCTGTTGTTACAAATGAAATTAATAAAAATATTTTAGGGGGTTGGATAAACAAAATAAAACAAAATAACATAAGAGAAGACATTGCCTTAAAATCGGGTAACACATTTGATTTGAGCCAAAGGCTTCCTTGGGAAGAATTCTGACCAATGTGAGGCTTCTATAAGTAAGGGAGGGAAGTTGGGGGAGTATTTGGGCAGATGTTGGCCGAGCCAAAAGGCTTTGATAGTGTGAGTAAGGTGGTATTGGTGGGGGCCTTTTATAAGTGGAGAGGAGGGGCACTCTTGGAAAGTAATGAAATGTTACTTTATTATACAATACTTTTCAGATTCTAAAGGTCCCAAACATATATTTTTCGAGGATAAGGTGATAAGGGTTCTAAATATACTCATCCAATAGGTTTTTGACAAATGTATGTCTTAGAGTTTACATTATCTTTTCATTTTATTTAAATCGTTAATTAATGAGGTAATCGCTGAATCCTCATGGTGTCATAAATAATTTAATTTATTTAATGTCTAAAATTTATAAAAAAAATATAATTATGTAGGAAATCCTTTTAGATTTCTAATTAATATTTATAGTAAAAAATATGACTTGTATAACCCCATTTAAAAATTGTTTTAGTAAAACAACTTATGTTTGTGATATTTTTATTTTAACTTTAAATAAAAGTTATTTATGTCATTTTCCTACCAAATTGCTCCATTGGGTACCCAAGTTGACCCATGGATTTTCTTGGTAGGAAATGACACATCCAATAGTTTTAGAACAAGTTTAATGGTCATTTCATATTTTTATAATATCATTTTTACCTTAAATTTCACTAATTACCTTTAGTCGCGATTAATTAAACTTAAAAGTTACTGTTCACGAAAAAATTATTTTAAACCCATTGAACCATATTTTACATCTTAATGAAAACCATGTATGTCATATTTTTGAAAATAAAATCACATAAGTGGTAATATTTCATTTAAATGAAAAATCAGTTATTTAACTACCACTTAGTGGTTTCACTATTCATCAAAAATTGAAGTTTTTCAGAATAATGCCAAAATTTCACCCTAAGCGTTAATTGATATTCCGAATCCAAAAATGATTTCTATTTTACAAAATTTAAAACATATAATTTTCATTAATTAATTTTATAATTAATTCCCGTTGTCACAACAAATAGCGTGTTTTTAAGAAACAATATATATCAAATGATTGACAATTGTTTATGTCCAATTTCAAAGTGAAATTATTTCTAATGAACACCATTTGATAAAATGGTAAAAATATATTCTAATTATAATTTAAAACCACTAAATAGTATAATTTATCACTATAAATTATTTTGATTAAAAAATTTGTTTTTAAGTATTCTTCACTATTCATAAAAAATTGAAAGTTCTCAGAAAATTACAAAAAATTCAACATAGGATAATTTAGATTATCCTAATACAAAAATGAAGTCCATTTTGAAATATAAAATTTCTATAATTTTAAAAAGTGGGTATTACTATTCATAATGGCTACTTTGATTAGTCATGGTGTGTTAGAATCTCGAACTTGCGTATAATGCAAGCTATTGCATTATTGAAAGAGAAGCGTATCGTGAAATCTCGGGGTGTTACAATCGATTTTGGGCATGAATTTTTTATCTTCACATAGATTCCATATTAAATTCTAAGAAAAGGTATTCACATTTTGTGTCCAAAATTAATTTATGATCATTAATCTATGAAAGGATGACCATGGAACCCCTATGGGAATCTATCCCTCTACATAGATCTTAATTATCAATCATAAGGGATACATGGATTATCTTGTTGGGGAGAAAATTATTATTTTTTATATTTCTATTATGAGGTTACAGATTACTTTTGAAGAATTAATGATTTAATTGAGGTTAACATATGAATAGTGATTAAATCTTTAGTCTTGTTTATCATCTGGATACCTTTAACAATTTTAACCAATTATGGAAAATATGAATTTCTAGGATGTATTTGATTTATTTGGGGAAGAGTATAATGAAATAATATTTTTTTATTAATTTCTATTTAAATAAACATTGGTTTAAAAATCCTATATCACACATAACCCAAAACTAAAACCAAACATGTTACTATTTTTTGAGATAAAAAAATTTCCACAACGACAAACATTAATACAATATGATATTGAAAAATAAAGAAATATTAATAAAATTACATGTTGGATAAATTTCTAACTAAATAAAAATTATAAAAACAATAAATCATTGTCATTATGGTTTTCCATTTGTAACATCCCCTGGATTTCAACATTGGAAGTAAGATAATGATTTAAAAATATTATAGACATGTTGAATGATTGGAAAATAGGGTTAATGAATTTAATGATTTGCATAAAGCTATGTATATTAATGAAATTTTTCCTCTAAGGATTTGGATTTTCTTCTAATTCATTTTAATAAATTAATTGGGTAAATACTGTAACCACAAGCTAAGATGACATGAGATTCTAAGACCCAGTGTGCCTAGAATAAATTTTCGAATAAATATCAATTTTTTATTAAGAAAGTCAAAATTGATAAATCTGTACATTAATTACTCTTAAAAAAGAGCATGAATGAAAAATATGGGGGCATTATTTCATCTAGATCATCAAATTTACCTTGGTAAAGGCCTAACATTGTCCGGCATGGGCCAGACAAAGAAAATAGATTTTGGACATAATTGTTATTAAATATTTTAATAAAAGTATTTTCTTATGACGCAATAGATTGTGTTTCTTTTGTATTAAACCAAGAGGTAGGGTTCCAATGAGATAATTCCCAACACTGTAAATTCATTGATAACTCTTGAGAGATGCAACCTCAAAATAAGGCATCAGAGAATGACGAAAGATCGACACCAACTTGAATCAAGGATCGAGGATCAAGGGAACTGTTCAATGGATTTGCAATTACTAAGAATTCTCCCCCCATCAACGAATGATCCAAAACCATGTATGGAGTTATTTGATTTGGTTTCATTTCCTGTTATTTATTCTCTTACCTATGACTAATGTGAATAAATCGACGAATAACTTGATTCACGTATCATTCAAAGTGCAGGGTTGGGATTATATTATTGGGTTTGAATCGAGTATTATCCACGTTTAGATTGAACCATTCTTACAATTATGAATCCTAACCATTTATATTCTAATGTGGATATATTTGGCCTACACAAAAAATCCTGGATCTACCAAATTTGGGCATTCTTTTGTTCTTCCCATTCTTTATTTTTCAATGATCCCGGCCATCTTCTCGACGGACGGTGGAAGAAACTACCCGCCGTACAGGCAAGACCATGACAGATGATCATTCATGACAGGAGGCCATTAATTAGGGCATTTCTAGGCAGTCATTGGATTATCAGCCAGTGACAGGGATGGTCATGGCCAGGTGGTCCATGACTAGGTGGAAGGTTTCGGGCCGTTGCTAGGTGGAAAGTCACTGACTCGATGGCGTAGGTTCCCCCGGTGGAAGTGTCCACGGGAAGTGGCAGCACAAGTATGACTCCCCTAGCTGTATTATGGGAGGGACCTTATGTTGATGGCCATCGGATTCAGTGGGTCACACTGACCGACCGCGTTGACCGAAGGCTCCTTGTGGTGACACGGAGGACCGTGTGGCCGAGGTAGGGGATACGGCCTAGCCATGTCCAGCTCAAGATGGTGCACCCACTCATGGTAGGATATATTGGGTAAACCAGGATGCCTTGAGTGGCCCAGTGGGGCAGGTCCATCGGTCATAGTGGGCCATGTCAGGTCTGTCTGACCGGTTCAGACCGAGCCCATACCTAATTGTTTGATTTTTATAAACAATTCATGAAACTTTGTAGCTTTTAGATTGTTATACATGTTGTCTATGGATTTGGGACACATGTGAAGAGGTGAACCTTTTGAGATGGATTTTTTAGAACTTAGTGAGGGCCTGGGTAGGTACGGAGCTATTCCCCTTACTCCTTCCCTCAAGGGTTCAGTATGACATTTCATAGAAATACCCTCGAGAGACAGAGTACTATATAGAGTTATAGAAACCACTTCGGGATCGTAGTGATGCTCTGTCACCCTTGATGGGGTTCATTTGGTTTTGGCGTAACATTCTAGTGGTAGGAATTAATCCTCCATCTAGTGGTCCATATTAGAAGGGTTTGTGGTATTCTTAAGAATCCCCTATGTTAGAGCCACATCAGTAGGGTTTATGGTATTTTATGAGAATCCCCTATGTTGTTGGGTAATTAATATTGGGTGTGTTATATTCTCTAATAGAATACCCATTTTGTATAACATAATCATAACTTTTGATGGAATCAATACAAGTGGATCGAGTCCTCTCGAAACGAGTATGCCTCGAGATGAATCCTGGGGAAGAAGTTTGGATATTACTTATCCTTTCTACCATGAGAATGGTATTTGAGTATATCTGGGCATCCATGGTATATGTATGGAGGTATAAATATGTAGAACTAACCGTTCATTTTATTATAGTTTTCCCTTTTTGGTTTTTGGGTGACTTACAGGGTTTTTTTTACTCACCCTTGCACAGGCTTTTCCCACACGCGTCCTTTCTTATGAAGATGACTAAAATTTCAATGGAGACCTAGGCGGAGCAGGACTAAGACCAGGACTAGATGGTGACTTGTTAGATCAGATGGACTTAGGCGTTTCCAAAATCCTTCTACTACAACTTCAGTACCCATGTTTGAAGGTCAAACATTGTTGTTTCCTTTCTTTTGTTGGTCTTGTATTCTGGCCCAGTTTACCTTCCAATACTTTACTTTCATATTGTACTCTATTGTTACTTCTTAATTTATTCATGAATGGTGGTTGGTGTCTTTCCTTTTTTTATGATTGTGTCTTGGGGACATATGTGTGTTTATAGGTACTTAGGAAAAGGCCTTTGTTTTGTGAGATATGACTACTCAGTGCTAGTCTCCTTCCCATGTCCTATCAGAGGCAGGCTTGGTGTTGTTAGGGCATGGTCCCCATTGGGACAGGTCATGATAGAGTGGTATTATAGGGGGTCGGTTCCACAATGGGACTGATAGTTTGTGAGATTGGTCTGGGGAAAATCTGTTAAGTTTTTCATGTTCGTCTTTCAGTTTAGGAAATCCAGTGTTGGTTGAGTGGCCGATATATCCACACATTAGGACTCTTGGTACCTACATTCTGACATGGTACATGATAACACTAGTTGTAAAGAAATTAATTCCACATGCATCATATATGAATGGGTTTTTTTTCTATGTCCTTCTGGAGTGAGCCTTCCTAGTATACTCAATTGACCATGGTTCATCTTGATATATTTCAGGATGCCTCCACACAGACAACCAGACATGATCCTAATACATGATCATGAGGATTATGCACTTAAAAATAAGGCATCGATAAATGGTAATGTGTCAGATATGGCCTCCCAGGTGGTTTTTTTATTGTAGTACCACCAGTCGTGGAGAATTTGTTTCTAGTGCTACCTGTACAGGATGAATGCAGGCGCAGTGTGTTGTAGGAGTTATAGAGGTAGAGACCTCCCAGGTTCAGGTGTGAGACTGACCCCTATGTAGATGAGGATTGGATGGAGGCAGTTACTCATGTCTTCTACCTTCTGAGGACAACACCTGATCAGATGACATTCTTATCCATGATCCTTTTTTAGGTCTCAAGAGGACGATGTTGGAGCTTAGTGATCCGGATACATAATGAGACGACTCTCTCTTAGGATGCATTTGAGAGCCACTTTATATATGAGTTCTTTACGGAAACCTTATGGTCAGTACACATCCATGAGCTCCTACATCTGTAGTTGGGAATCCAGACAGTAGTGGAGTACTCGATGAGGATTACCAAGATTTCTCAGTACTCCATAGATATGGTATGGGACTTGTTCTTTAAGGATCCGGATTTTGAGTAGGGAATAAATTGGTAGATTAGGGTAACCATGGTGTTAGTTTTCATACCTACTCAAGATAGTGTGTTGGAGTGAGCTCTACTTGTCAAGAGATTCATTGAGGAATAGGCGTCAGCAGTTGGAGCATCTAGTAAACATCAGGTGGCAGAGTCCTCAGCAGTGGGTAGTAGGCCGCAGACGAAGGGGCCTTAGTGGACTACGTCTTTTAGGAGACATCCTTAGTATATGGGATTAGTGGTATGAGGCTAATACGGTAGATCATGGTAGCCAAAGGATAAAATGTGTTTCATGTGCAATGGTCGGGGATACAAATCTTTTCATTGCCTAACACACCATGAAAACGATTAGCAGACAGTCTAGTTACCACCGAGGAAGATTCAAAGGTTTTAGCATGGTGGTCCATTGGACAGCGGACGTGGAAAGGGAGTAGCTAGAGCATCTGGTAGTGAATGCAGATTCCAGGTACTACCACCCCCCCCCCCCATGCATTCCACCACTAGATCAGGGAGCTGGGGGATTGGGGGGAGGTCAGCTTCAAGTGATGGAGGCTTACGACCCTAGCTCTCTAGAGTTGATTAGAGGTACGATCTGTGTCTTCTACACCCTTGTGTCAGTTCTTATAGATACAAGTTATAGTCAATCCTTACTTGGTACAGGCCTTGTTCAGAGCTCCTAGATTCTGGTGGAGCCATTATCTTGAGCCTTACATTTTGAGACTCCTACAAGATGGGATTTGATGCTCACACACTGGTTCTGGTAGTGAGGGCTTATTCTTCAAGGAGATAGCTTTAGCTGGGATCACCTAGTAGCTACTTCTAGCCCTTAGGATTTCATTATGAGTATGGACTAGTAATTCACATTCCAGTATCATATTGACTATTTTAGGCACAGATTGAGGTTTGTTCGTAGAGATGGGACCTGGTTTTCCTTTACCCTTGAAAATGAAACACATGCTGCATAGGATGGACTTTATCAGAGGAGGGTGCAGTCGATTACTCACCAGATTTCTAGACTCACCCTCTATGTGGTGGAGGAGAGCAGTCCACAGTTTCCTATATTGGTGGAAAATTATGAATATGTCACCCCTGAGGATGTTCTAGGATTACCCCTTCAAAGGGATGTTGACTTATGCATTGATTTGTACCCGTGGGAAGCACTGATATCTACACCAACATATCAAATGGCTCCTGCATAGCTTAAGGATTTGAGAGTATAGTTAGAGGATTTTTAGACGAAGGGATTTTTGAGGCCTAATGTATATCCTTAGGTGGACCTAGTGTTGTTTTACAAGAATATGGAATTTTGAGGATATGTATGGACATGGGGAACCTAAATCAGGTGACCATGAAGAATAAGTATCCAATGTTGAGAATTGATGACCTCTTCGACCAACTATATGAAGAGAGGTGGTTCTCGAAGATAGACTTATGATCTACATATCATTAGCTTCGTTTACTAGATGAGGTTGTACAAAAGACATCCTTCATATTTCAGAATGGCTACTACGAGTACTTGGTTATGCCATTAGGTGTAACCAATGCTCAAAAAGTGTTCCTCTTACTCTTGAATAGGATCTTCCAGTCATAAAATGACCAGATCATCATGGTATTCATTAATTACATTCTATTTTACTTGACATTTGTCGATGAAAACACGATACACGTGAGAATGGTCTTGTAAACGCTCTGAGAGAACCAAAATTAGTAGAAGATCTAATAGTGAGAGTTCAGAATTCGAAAGGTCCAAATTCTAGGAAATGACATTTCAGAGGTTGGAGTTGTGATGGATCTGGTAAAGATGTACCAGGACCTCCGACACCAGTTCTGGTGACCTGGGATAAAGAATGCAGTGGTGGATTTTGTTTCATTGTGCCTCACTTGTCAGCAAGTGAAGGCAGAGCACTTGGTTCCAATATGCTTGAATCACCCACTTGAGGTTTCATAATGTAAGTCAGATGTGATATCAATGGACTTAGTGATGGGATTACCAGGCACATCTATGGTTCATGATTACATCTGGATTATAGTTGAATGAATCACCAAGTAGGCCCACTTCCTACCCATCTAGGAGAAGTGTTCTGCAGAGATCTTGGGATGAATCTATGTTTGGGATATAGTTTAACTTCACGGGGTAACATCAATTATTTTTTCAAACTGTGATACTCGGTAAACTTCCTGGATGTGGAAGGGCTTGTAGGATGCCTTTCGGACTCATTTTCGGTTGAGAAAAACTTTTCATCCCTAGACGAATGGTAAGAAAGATTGGACCATCCATGTGCTAGAGGACAGGATTCATGCCAGTATCACGGACTTTGGCCACAGTTGGGAGGACAAATTACCTCTTGTGGATGTTGAGTACAACAACAGCTACCACTCTACCATTGTTATGGAATTATTTTAGGCTTTATAGGTTCTACCATACAAATCACCATTATGTTGGACTAGCCCATGAGAGTCAGTACTCGTGGACCCATAGTTAGTGTGGGATACCCCCAAGAAGGTGTAAATCATCCAGGAGTGGATGAGGACCAATGAAAATAGAATTTTTATGCTGATAGAAGATAGAGGCCCTTGAAGTTCAAGGAAGGAGGCCATGTTTTACTATGGGTCTCACCTTCGACAGAGTTTTCCGAGATTTGGCTAGGGCGGAAAGTTTCCTCTAAGGTTCATTATCTCCATTAAAAATTTTAGTAGAGTTGGAGAGGTGGAATACCTCCTATCTCTTCCACTATGGTTGCACTGAGTGCATGATGTTTTTCATGTGTCGTAGCTCTATAGGTACATGTATGAACCATCAAATGTTATCTACTGGGGTGAGCTAGACATTGATTATGGGGGGACGTTTGTGGAGTTTCTGGTAGAGATCAAGGATCTGCAGGAGAAGACCCTTTGTGGGAGGTTGATTCCTCTAGTGAATGTTCAGTGGTATCATGGGAACCTCTATGAGAGAACTAGGGAGAGGGAGGCTCAGATGCGTTCTCAACACCTTATCTTTTTTTGGAGTAGCCCTTGTTTTGGCTTTCAGGGACATAAATCCCTAAGGTGAGGAGAATGTAATGACACATATTTTTTCTTAGATTTATTTTAATAATTTAATTTAGAACATAATGATACAATACACTAATATGACATGATATTATGAGACCTGGTGTTCCAGAAACAAAATTCTAATAAATTTCAGTTTTAAATTAAAAAAACTCAACAACTAAATTTAAACCTTAATAAATATTAAACGGGTTCCCAAATCCAAAATATAAGGGAACAATTGCATACAGCATAGTGAATTTAACTTAGGTAGGGTTTGACATCATCTGGCATGAGACAGACAAAAATTTAGATTTTGGACGTAACCATCAATTGATATTTTAATAAAAAAACTCATATGATGCAACATATTATGTTTCTTTTTTATTAAACCTAGAGGCTGGGGTCCAAGGTGAGAAGTCAAAAACCTTGAAATTCCCTAAGTACTCTTGAAATTAGTAACCTTAGAAGAATGTCTTAGTTAACAATTATAGATTAACACCAACTTTAATCAAGGATTGTGGATCGAGGGAATTCTTTAGCAATATGTCAATGAAGATGAATTATCCCTCCGTCAATGAATGATGCATACCCTATTAGGCCATTGTTTTATTTTGTTTCATTACTCATTATTGATTATATTCCCCATGATGAACATGAATAAATTGATGAATGGGTTGATTAACTGATATGGCAGTGTAGGGTTGGTATTTATATCATGGGTTTTGAATCGGGGATTATCTATTTTTAGATTGAACCATGCTTAGAATTATGAATCCTTACCACTATTTATTCTAAAGTAGATAGATCCGGCAAAAAAATCACAACCCAAATATATAAACACATTGAATTATTGTGTTCTTATCATTCTACTTGGTGTAATGATCTGTGTTGCTATCTTGACAACTACAAGGGGAAACTACTTGTGGTCCCAACAAGACTGTGGTGACAGATCAGCCTATGGTAGGATGTTGCGAGCGGGGAAGCGCTAGGTGAACTTTGGCTCAATATATGTGGGTGGGTAAGTCCACAAATAGGTGGATCATGGTAGTATAAAAATACCATAACAAGAGGTTTTTAGGCCAGTGAACGCAGATCCCGAATCCGCATCGGAGGACAGACCCCTTCACTGCTGGCCGTGAGATCTAGCGGGTCGCGCGGACAAGCTGTGCTGACCTATGGATCCAACTGGCCATGCGGTGGACCGTGTGGAAGGGAAAGTGGATGAGGCCTAGATGAATCCAGTGCAAGAGGGTCTTCCCACTCCTTGTGGTCCGGGTCTAGTAGTTCAGGTCGGGTCTGCCCGTCACCAGACCTGACCAGCCACTTTTACAAAAATACATGCAACATTCGAGCCCTAAGTCTATTTGAGGAACCATATATTGAATTGGGACACATCAGATGATGCTATCCTTTTGATATGACTTTGTGAGACATTAGTGATGGATATTTTAGTCACATAGCTTTTCCCCTTGCATCTTACCTCAACGTTTCAGTATGGCATCTCATAGAAATCCCCTTCAGGGACAGAGTCCTAGATAAAGTTACATTATCCTCCTTTGGACTAGAGTGATATTATATCACTGCTGATGGAGTTCGTTGATTATTGATGTGACCTATGAGTGAATGGGGTTAATCATCTATCTAGTGGGCCATATCAATAGGGTTCTCCATATTCTTTGGAATCCCCTATGTTACGAGCCCCATATGTAGGGTTCATGGTATTCTCTGAGAATCCCTTAAGTTCTAGTGTAATACAGATTGGGTTTGAGGAATTATCTAAGATAATACCATATCGTTATAAAATAATCTTGACCAATGATGACATTAAGACTTGATGAGTGAGTCCTCCCGAAATGATCATGCCTCGAGCAGAATCGTATAATGGAGATTTGGTTGTGACTTTTCTTTTCTACCTTGAGATTGTTATTTGAGTATATCTAGGTATACATGATATATTTATGGTTTTATACCTATATAGAGTTTAATTTCCTTTCTTTTTTGGTTTTCCCTTTTTGGTTTTGGGAAGCCTTAATGAGTACTATTTTACTCGCTCTTATATAGGATTTTATCACACATGTCTTTTTTTGTGAAGACAACTGATGTTTTGATGGAGTCCTAGGTGGAGAAGGACTAGGACCAGGACCAGATTATGCCTTGTGAGATCAGATAGACTAAGGTGTTTCCTGTATATTTCTAATACAACTTTAGTACACTTGTCTATTGGTCATACATTGGTCTTGTATTTCTTTTGTTGGGTTTATATTCTGGATTAGTTTACATTCTAGTGATTTACCATCCATCCAAATCAAATTTTTATTCAAATAAAGAGAAAACAAAACAAAACAAAACAACCAGAACAACCAAAACAACCAAGGGACCCTGGGAATTAGGGGGGTCAGAAATAGTGCAATCCGAGGGAATCCCTTATAAGTAAATTAACACACTCCGATTTCTTAAAGTATGAATGCATGGTGGTTGGTTTTCTCTCCTTTTGTTAGCTTTGTGTCTTGTAGATGTGTCTGTGTGTATAGGTACATAGTCAAAGGCCTCCCTTTGGCGAGATATTCCTACTCGGTGCGAGTCACTTGCCCCTGGACTATCGGAGGTGGGCTTGGGGTTGTCATAGCACAAGCCCCACTGGGACGGGTTGTGACATTTTCATTACATATATAATCTATTAGATTATATGGTATTTGGGATTATATGGTAGTTGGTCATATATGATAGTTTCCACAGAGTCATTGAATTAGTGGGTATTTATTCACGTTACTGAATTATAAAATCTAAATGTAAATGGAAAATAAATAGTATCAAGTAGTTATATTCTTCGTAAAGAGGGTCAGTTATTCAGGCTTTTGTATGATGTTTAATCAATATGTTTTTCAATAAACTAGTCCTATTTTGTTCTTAAATAAAAACTTATTAGATGAAATCAGTTTTGGGAGGGGTTCAAGATTGTAAAAATCACTATAAATTCCATGATAGCCAAATCACTACATATAACTACCCTTATTTTGTTTGATAACCATAGGTCTTATGTGGTTATCTTAAGAGGTTTTTTAATTAAAATTTTGGATGATTCAATCACATAAAAAACAATATTGTTTTGTTCTTACATGTATTTATATACATTATGCATTTTTCTAAAATTATACTTTAATAAAATGAGTTTATTTAAATAATAATGGTTGTATTTAATAATTTGTTCATAAATAATAATTAATTTTTATTTAAAAAATAAATCATAAAGAAATAGGAATAAAAATATTTAGTATTAAAAAGATAGTTTTTCCAGAGAATATACTTTTCTCTATGATGTTTATTTTTATCACTAAAAACAATAACGCACAATATTAAATAATTATATTACTAAAACTTCATTATATCATATATATTTAAAAATAAATAAATATTAATCTACATTTTTTTAACTTAGAATCGAATAATAATTATATTCTATTATTCTGACAAATTAATTTTTCAAGAAATTAATTTTTATGCATTATGTGTCATTATATTAATGTTAATATTTATCACTTATATAAATTTAATCTAGTAAAATTGAATTCATATTTTTAATCTTCAAATTTAATATATTCAATAAGTTCAATTCATTTTTCATGAAAAATAAATAAATTATTCTAGAAAATCTTACATACAATGGTGAAGGGAAAAGGGTTATTTGGAAAGACATATTTTTTATGTGTTGTTTTTTTATCTAAATAAATTATGTACATATATTTTAAATAAATGTTATAGTTTAATTTCTATATATAAAAACTATATTAAGACCCATTTAATAAGTGATTTATAAGATATAAGTGTAATAATAATTAATGTTTAAAAAGTCATTTTTCTACAGAAATATTATTTTCTAAATAGCATATTCTTTAATTAAAATAAAATATTTTTTCGCATATATTTAAATTTAATCATATTAAATGGATTAAAAAATTGAAATTATCACATCATAATTGTGAAAGAGGGGCCATATTATATTTAATTTAAAAAAATCCATCATAAATAATGAAAAAGGATAAAAATGTGTAAAATTGGGTAATTTATCTTTCCTTAAATTTTGATTAATTAACTTGACATATAAAAATTAAAAAAGAAATTTTTAGTTTTAGGAGTCAATTATACCGTTTATTCCAACATTTCAACACCTAAATCAGCTAACTCTCATGTAATTATATATTTACCCGTTATGTAACTCATGGTTCCCTTGATATGTCCCTCAATTTAACCTATAAAAGGAACTTCATCCAACCCAGTCTAATCCATTCATATCATTAAAATCCCTATTTAATCATTGAAATTTATTTCCTCTCATAGATTACTCATCTAATTATATAATCCTCTCTCCACAAAAATAAGTCCAAATTCATTTATTCTGAGTGAAGTCATTATAACGAGTGATTTTATTATAGGGGTTATAGTGTGTTTGACTGTGAGATAATTCATGGTAATAGGTTTTCATCTCAATGTCCCTTCATTGAGTTATGTTTCATATTAAAAACATTTTTAATTTATATGGTATATTTACTTACCTTTAAAATATTATATCTTGATTCGATTTATATTTAGGGTTTTTGAAGTCTTATTCTTGGTTTTCTCCTTCAATGGGTTTTTATACAAAAGATACCAAAACCATAGGGGTTTTCATGTAATGCCACCTTTTAATTGGGACTATGTATGGTTAATCTCTTATTTTGTAAAATTTTTTATTCTTTCTCTCTTAAAACCCATATATTTTCGTCCCATTTAGTATTTTTTTCTGGTGTTTCAGGTATTATTACCATTTCACCTCTATTTTGTTGACATTCCAACTAAACAAGTCTTTATAAATAGAGACAACAATATTTCTACTTTTATATCTAGAATTTTTTTCCTTTATTCCCATATTATATATTTTCACAGATGTTCTCCATTTTAATTTTAAAATATAAAATTATATTATATCTTTTACTCTGTCACATTTCACAAAATTTGGTTTAATAAATTTTATGATGTTTTTCTCAAAAATGACATTAAGATAATAAAAAATATATTTAATTTAACTTTTGTAAATATTTTTTATTTTACAAAAAAAATCATAAATATACCCTTATTTATTTTCCAGGACCTCTTATTAGGGATTGAATATATACAACTTCTTTTAAAATTCTTCTTTCTACATTCTTAAAAATGATATTTTAAAGTGAATCATATAATTATATTTTTATGATAACTATAAAAAACAAATAAAAAATATTTTTTATCTTCAAATTTATCCTCCATATCAAAATTAATTATATTCTATAGGGAATTTGATGATCAATGTATAAATTATATTATTATATACTTATTTTGTGGGATAAAATTTTTAGTATTAACAGATCTAATTCTTGATATCAAATTACATGGTTGCATTTGAAAATGTTATGTAACCCATTATATTTACAAGGGTTTTCATGAAGAGATGTATGATTGATATTATATGGAACATATATTTATATTTATCTTTATTTTATATTTGATAATAATATCACTCTTTTATTAATTATGAAAATATATATTTCTCTTGAGATCGTGATGTTCCATTTGGACAAGAATATGAGTTTATTTATTTAAAATATTGTTTATGGAAATGATTTTAGAAATAAAAATTTACAATATTGCTTGTATAAATGCTTAAAGGTATATGTTTTATAATTATTGATAATGGAAAATATTTTGGATAAAATTGGACAAAAAAATTGTGCTAACATGATTTTTGGTATCTTTTTAACAATATTATGTATATACTTTATTGTGGATATCTTTATTCAAAAGAGTGTATATAGACACAATTGAATGTTTCATTTTTCAAACAAATTTCTATATTAATTATTTAGGATAACATTATTCACAAAATTATATGTGGTGAAGATTGTGAGCATATTTTTCCTCGGTATTTTGTGTGGGCATGATTATGGATAACATTAATTAAAATAATTTTTATGGACATTATTGTTGATAAATTTGTATTAAATAAATTAATATAGACATTATTATGGGTAAATTTTTTCAAAATATTGTATATTGGCATTATTTTTTATATATTTTAAAAATTATGTGTGTAAACAAGATTTTAGTGACCTCTATTCATAAAACTATGTGTTCTCATGATTGTAGATATCTTTGTGCAAAATATTGTTCCTGAACATTTCTATTTTAATTTATTTATTCACAATAATGTGTGCGTAAAAGAGGGTTGATATCTTTATTTGAATTTTTGTGTGTGGAGTTGATTTTGGTATTCTTTGTTCTTGTGATTATTCATGGGCATGATTGTGGATAGCATTATTCTCATTTTTTTGTGTGGATATGATTATAGGTATCATTGTTCACAACATTATGCATGAACAAGAGTTTTCATTTCTTTATTCACAATGTTATGATTTCTTAGGTGTATGTGTAGTCTATATTTTTATTCTTTTGTTATAATTTTATAATTATTGGATCATATTTTCATACTAAAATTATTCATCTCTTATCATATGCCAAAGTATTTGTTCCTAGACTCGTGATTTATGACATATGTATTGTTGAGTATGATTCCTTTTTGTTATATATAAGTTCCAAAATTGCATTCTCATACCCAGATGCCCAAATTATTCTCACTTGTGATATTTGACTATTATATATTAAGTTTACCCTTAATGAGCATCTGAGATCAACCCATTCTCTGGGTTCCATTCCCCAAGATATAATGAACTGTGTCAAATTTGAAATATATAAAGGCGGTCTATTTCAGTGACACTATAGAGAAATATTCATAGGGTTATAAAATAAGTTTTCTATGTGTATAATCTCTCATGAAACTAAACTAATAGGTTCTTGGATAGAGAATGATGTTGTGAAATCTAATTTCAAAATTATGACAACAACATAAATTATATTTGTGTAATGACCAGGTAATTTCAAATTGTATCGAAGCATATGTGTAATGTATTGATTTTAGCACCAAATCATGGAGTGAAAATTTTGAGAACCTTCATATATTATATATTATGTTCAACTACTTTTCTTTGAATATTCACGTTAATATCTTATGATTAGAATATATATCACACATTATTCACAGAGATAATTCATCCAAACATTTAAGGAAAATATTTCCACTACTAACTCCACGTATTGAATTGAGTAAATTTGATCATGAACCTTTAATTGATATGTAGAATAAGCTACCACTTTATCACATGGTATAAGAAAACGCTCCCATCTCTTATTCAGTGAATCATTGTATATCACAAACTATTCTCCTCTATAAGGCATTGTGAATATAGGTAAAGTGACTATCCTTCCCTTAATAACCATTAAATTTTCTTCACATTCATCATTCGAGAGGAAAATGACTACCTTCTAACTTAACATGGTCAGATTATTTAGAAATCATAGGATATTTGTCAAGATGCTTGATAGTATCCAACTAATCCAGGAAAACATTACATCTCTATCAAAATGGTTGGTCTATTATAATAATTAATTAATTCAATATTTGAATTATTAACATATATGTCATCTATTATGATTACATCACCCAATAATGATACTTTGTATATCCTTAATTCACAATTTCTTAATATATAATATAGTTTCTTATTTGTAAAGTCCCATAAAAAAGCTCAAATTCTATAAATTCTATTCAATTATTTTGGAATATATGAGAATACTATATACAAAGGATACAAAAATTGAATGTGGTAATATAAAAATAATTCATTCATCAGATCCGTGAATAATCTAATAGAATTTAAATGTTCTAAATGAATCAATATGAATTCATAATTTCTATATCTTATATAGAAGACTTTTTTAACTATATCATCCCTTTTCACCTTTAATAGTTGATATCTCGTTTGAGGGGTATTTATTATGATGTACTGATCCCCCCAAAACTAACCCAAAAATTCATCAATATGGGGTAATAGATACCTTTTCATGTTTATGATCTCGTTATGTTAATAATAATCAATGTAGAGACACATTTATTCATCCCTTATCATAACAAAGAAGACTAATTCAATCCATGGTGAAGCACTTATGTGTTTAAACCCCTTATCCAGTTTCATTTATATTTTCAACATTATTTTTTCAAATTCAATATGGGTAATTATATAAGGATTAATTGATATGTCAATTTATCAATGTATGAGTTAAATTTTATACCAAACCTCAAATTATGGGGGATACTATGAAACTAAATAAGGAATACATAAATAATTTCCAATAAAATTGGAATATCTTTAATATTGAGATCTTCCACAACCATTTTAAATAAATACCCATCATTATTGGGTATTAATACCCATATAAGGGAATTATTTTACAAAGAAAGATCATAATTATCCTTAAACCCATTGATGATAATAGGTTAATTATCAATATGAAATATGATTTACTTGTCCAAGATATTGATATTGTATACATGAAAATAGATCCAACCCATGGATAAAATCCAATCAAATCAGACCAAATTAGGAAAAATATGATTAGATGGAAGCATATTCCCAAAAATCATAATGAGAGTGGAGTTATAGACATTGGATGAAATCATCATAAAAATAGGTTTTTGTTATTGAAATATCAATATAAAATTGATTTGTTTGTAGATTAATGAAATTATAAAACATTTTATAAATAAAGTAGTGGGTAGAATCAAAATTAAATAATACATTTTTAGTTATTGATAGAATGATGAGCGTACCTTTCATTCCTTTTTTTCATGACCCGCTTTTATAGTTCTTATTACATAATATTCACATTTCTTCTTTGGATTTGAATATTTTTTATGTCTATTTTAATCATTAACACTTGGATTGGTTCATTAACATTGATAATATTCTAACTCCATATATTTTATCTATTTATTAGTGTTGGTGAATTTTGTGGGACCTTCATCTAAATCATTATGGTGGATTATATCTTCATATATCTTTCTAATTCGTGTCCCCTATAGATTTATTTTACACATTTAAATAATTTTCATATTCAATTAATAAAATTATCAAAATTTTATTCCAAAATTTATAACTTGTAAAAGTATTAATATACATTCCTCCATAGGTTATATCTTGTTTTTATTCCATGAAAATCCATTTTATTATTATTTTATAAAAACCATAAGAATAATTGAAGTATCTAGTTTCCAAATCTACATTGAGAGAATATAGATAAATTTATCAATTGCTAAAATGCACCTTATATGTAACTCTTCTAAAATATTTAATTATAATCCACTAATGAAATGATTGATTTTATATCAAGGTTAATGATAAAACTAGATTCATACCTTACATGTATCATGAATTTTGTTTCATATTTACCGATGGATGTTTTCCTTATTTTCTTTAACATAAATAAATATCACTCTATTTTAATGTCAATAGTTTGGAGAATATATTTATCAAAAAAATAATTATTTAAATTCCAAAAAAATGATTCATTTGATTTCATGATTTTCTACATGTTTTTAATGAAAGAGCAGAATTTATCAACTTAACCTTCCAAATGATAAATATGTAAAAAAAATTCTTGCCCAAATAATTGGAGATCAAAATTATCTTTTGTATGTTTGTCAATTTATTTTTTATTAGTGTATCAGGTCACCCATTAATGGGGGGTGGTCACTACAACTTGAATAAAAAAGAGAAGATTAGTTGATTAGCACATATGGTAGTTTGACATATCTTGGGATATTATTCATATAGTGATATTGTTGAGTGAGCACCGTCATATGATATTCCACTCCTATCCCACCATTTTTGGAATACCATTAGGGAAATAATTTTATTTTACACTACAATCATTTCTCACTCATTTTCTCATGGTTCTAGTCATTTAATAGAAAAATAAGTTATTATGAGTATTATAAAACAATAAGAAGAGAAATAAATATTATGATATGTAAAATAAATCTTATTATTTTCTAAAGTATGACTCCTTCATTCAAAAATATGATATTTATGGTTCAAATTGTATCACATTTGGTATAAAATATGATTCTTAGTCATGGTTACACTTTGTGTTTTTATGGTTTCTACATGTTATCCTTCAAAAAATAATCCCTAAAATTAACAAAACCACAATCTAGTACCAAATGAGATAGACCAAACATAATATACATACATAATACATCATTTTACATAAGTATCCATTATATTATATAAACAATAGACCCAAGAACCATTATATATAGTGTATTTGTATATTAGATACATAAACATCTTATTATATAACGTAGTGATCATATATCGATAGTTACAACAAAATTATGCCCCTGTATAAACATATAAATTTTATGATATTCTTAATAACTTAAGAAATTTTAACACACTAATATTTTAATATTAGATTCTTAGTAAAGGATAAAATATGATATAGTAATGAAGAATCATTCAATAAATTGAAGATCATATGTGAGTATAATATGAACTTGATTGAATGTGGCCCAAAATTGGAATAGAAAACTTAATTCATGAAACATAAAATAATAATATGGTATAACATAGAAATGTTTCACAGACATGGAATAGAATATAATTTTATTTGTTAATACCCACTATAATTACCACCATTATGTAGTGAAAAATAATTCATTGTTAATATGTTTCACTCCCTATTCCCATAAACATAGTGGATTGGGTTCACTCACAAATCCAATAAATTTCATGTCATGTGATATAGTTCTTTAAAAAATTCATCTCAGGGCCATAAAATTCTTGGACTACCTAATTTATAATGATTATAATACATAAAATTTACACGTGAAAAACAATACATTTTTAAATTAACTATATCATAATTAACCCATCGGAATTAAATGTGTTTCATTGGAATTCTACAGCACAAAAACATAATCCATCTTGAGAAAAGAGTGGATTTTATCCAAAAAACACAACCCCATTGATCCAGGAGAAGTTTTAAATTTTTTTAAAATTATATTATTGAAACCCCATTAGATTATTACATAAAAATAACATAAATATTAATAATATAATCTGTCTCATTTTTTCATTTTTTCATTAAAAATAAATATTGTCAAAAACGGAAGGATGGCGGTATTTTTCAATCATTATTGATTCTACCATGTAGGGTAATACTAATATAAGAGGTAAATAAATGTATTTTTATTTTTAATAGATCCCCTATTGTGATCATCTTCCATATATATTAGTAAGTCCTGATCTCTCTTATAACTTATGTGTAGTGTTAAATAAACAAATAAGTGGAAAAAATAATTTTATATGGTTCACTAAAACCATTATAATTCAAGGAGCATGCAATGAAGATGTTTTGATACTCCAAAAACATATTATTACATCATTTTTTATTTTAATATGGACTGATCTCACTATCCATCCAATTTTATGACCATCAGAACATAAATTAATAGTGCACTACCCTAATTACAAGATCAAAATAATCAATCTAATTTTAACATTTATTTTCACTCCATTAACATCAAGAATAAAGTACAAGAATGATGGTGTAGTAATAAACCCACTTCCATGAACTTTTAGCAATTTGAACTCTGAGATTATTATCCTATTATTTTAAATATTAGAAGTGTGAGGTATGAGTTCTTATAATTTACCTTCCAAAAGAATGATATCCCATCTTTATCACCTTTCACTATTAAATTATTTGTTATTGAATAGAATATCACTTCTATATATTTATATCCACTATTTTTAATACATTGTATTATCAATTTTCACATGAGAATAATGTTCATAATCAAGATAAAAAAACCTACACTAATCTTAAATGAATCTTTTTTAATATGATTCAGGAATTATTATTTAATTCCATAATTTTTTTTACTGATAAATATGCATATTAAATATCTAGAACTACTAACATGGAACACCTCATATACTTTCATCTATGTATAATTTACAACATGAGAGTTTTCATTGATAATTGATCTCAACCAAGGAATATATATACCAAATATTCACAATATTTCAATTATAATTCACCTAATTACCATAAAATAATATCTATTTAATTTAGAATTGATTCCATTGGTCCTCTACTATCAGATTTATTAATCATATTTAATGTATCATAAAATAAATTATAAATTACTATTGTTGTCTAGTTTTTCATTTAAAAATAAGTAAGGGACCAACAATTGAAATATTTACAATACTTTAAAGATTACCCTTATGTTCTAATTTAAAAACAATTACATTTACCCCCATTTCCTAAAAATTCACCTTTACCCTACGCATGGAAATCATACATGATTATTGATTTTAGAAATTAAATAACCCTTAAATTTTTTTGATTAATCATATGATTTGGAAAAATTACCCTTATGGTTCCATACCTTTTCCATTTTACAACTTTCTAATACCCTAGTGATCCTTACAGAATCAATGGAGGCCCTTAGAAAATAAATATTACCCTTAAAATTTTAAATTTATAGTAAAATTAAATATATTAAATGCTTGAATTGACTCTTATAAGTTCATTCATGGACCTTAAAACATTAGATATAACCCTTATTGTTTTAGGATATATTAATTTTTTACATCCCACAATATGCTGAATCTTATAGAATATAATGAAACTTACCAAATCTCCTCAATGAGGGATTTATTCCCTTTTCTATATTTTTTCCCTTTTCACTAGATTTCCTTATGATTTAGACATACTGAATTTCAGAGACCTAATCAAAATAAGATTTTTCTAGAATTCCACCAGAGTGCAATCAATGCTTCTCAAGACTTCATGTAATGTGGTCCCCTTGACTTCATGAGCTATTTTACAAATCCCTTCAAGAACCATGTCAAAGAAAAAAACCCATTAACCATTATATGGTGTTTTTTTAACAATATTTAACTTTAATGCAATCAATAATAACAATTTTATAAATAATATTGATGAAAGTAGTGAGAAAAATTAAAGAAGCATAAAATGTTACAGAATATTGTTAAAAATATTCTTCTCCCACGTTTATGAAAATGTGAAATTAAATTAACATCTACCAAAACAATCATATAATTTGGGATAAGGACATCCAAAAACAATTTGAAAAACATGAACATGAAGGATAAATGTTCCAGACTAATAACAAGAGATACAGTTTGATCCACTTGCAAGCATCATTTCTATTTAATTGGTAATAAAGGGATAAAAATTATAAAAAGGCATGTAAACACCCAAATAGCCATATGGAAATAATATATAATAATTTTTTAAGGAAAAAACATAAAATGTACATGGATATAAATTTATACATGAAAAATCTCAATTTCAAAGTTTGATTGGAAAAGAAACCCTTACCTTTACTCTTGTGTTCTTCAAACGTGATCTAACCTCATGCATAATACAAATATAGATAAGAATTAATAATTTAAAAATCATATTAACATATAATACCTTTTATGACATTAAATTATAATAATTTATTAAACATATGATCATTATTGATTATTTATTTTCATAATTGGATGATAGTAATTTTAATTGTTTTATAAAAATTTTATAATAAATATAAAGATATAAAAACATTAATAACATGTTAATATTTCATAGATTAATCAACTTATTTAAATAATTTTTTCAATAAATTTTGATATTCTATATTTTTTCAATAGAAGGTATGCACATGGATTATGAAAATGTAACTCATGAGAAACATGTTTCAAGTAGCTTATTGATAACATTGAGTGACCAAATAATGACTATTAATTTTTTTTCACAATTTATACATCTCATTAACAAAATTAATTTCTCTATATTACCATATATTACAAAAATTAATTTCTTTATATGATCGCATCAATTTAATTTTGGTATTAATATAACATCATTCATGTAAGTTGTTGAACCTATCCAAACAAAAACATTGTATAATGATGAATCAATAAGTGTTCTGAGTCTTATAAAAGTGATATAATTTGTAAAAATGTATAATAATTTTAATAGAACATTAGTAGATTAGATAATGATATTTTTAAAGATTTGATATGATGTGGTAATTTAAAAATATAGAGAATATATAGATACATACATAAATAGAATATCTCCATTTTATGACAGGTTCTTTCAAAATGAAGGATTTCATCCTCCATCATTGGACTACAATTTACCAAATGTGTAAAAAGTCTTTAAGGGATATACTATTTATAGTAATTTATGTGAAAATTAATCGTTACATATAACAACTCGGAATATTTTATATGGGAGTTTCATTATGAATAAATATGTGTGGTTAATATTTAATATTATAATAAGAAAATAGATGCACCAAATTATAAAAAGGAATAAAACATTAATATATTAAATATAAAATTATATTTATAGGATAAATATAATTAATAAAATTGAATCTAGTACAATGGTATAATAAATAATGAAAGTTGAAACTCTGGCTCATTTTCCTCCACTAATATAATCACATTGGTGAATAACAATTTAAAAAATAAACAAAACAATATTATGTTAATCATAATTTCTGAAAATTAAGAATAAATCATTACAAAAATTTAAATGAATTTTGAGTAAAGGGAAAAAGATATATTTTTAGTAAATATTAATCCAGTATGATTTTTGAAAATTTGAACGTTTGAAATAGTAACCTAACCATTAGGAATAGAAAAATAATTATATGGAATAATATCTTTATCATCAAAATAATAACATTATTATGGAATTAAAAAAATAGTTTCATTTGTTATGAAACAAATATATAATTTATTTACAATAAATGAAAATTAAATAACATTGGTAAATATGATAAAATAAATATTTTACATAGTGAAGGTTGAAGTATAATTTTTTAAACCCTATATGACTTATTTTTTAAAAAATTAATTTTCATAATTAAATTAAAAAATTATTAATAATATTAAAAAAAATAAAAAACAAAATATTCTTGTAGGGATGATAATATGATTTTATAAAATTATATTTAATTTGTATTGGGGTAAAATATTTGACTGTGTAATAAAAATCATTATTGGTCGATAAATAATGATTTTAATAAAAATTTAAAATTTTCATATTTATATAATTTTTATAAAATAGATTTTTTTAATTAAAACGTCAGAATTTGGTTAGAGTGTTGTTTTATATTTTATATGAAAAATATAATATGGAGTAGAATACTCTAAAATTTTATAAGTATGGGATTTTGTAACAGCCTATATGTATGAATTTTTAATGTTTATATAGGATATATGAAAATGTTAATTTCTATTTTACTATAAAATCACAATCCTCATTATATTGGATCACAGGTTTGGTCACTATTTGAGGAAATAATTTTTTCCTAATAATTTTTTTTCTAAAACACCACTCTCTTAACTTTATATATATCTCATTCCTCCTGCCATTTACCCTCACTTTCAAATATCATTTTCATACCTAGAGTCGGCATATATACCTCCAATACATTCTTAGAGATATCATAGTGGTTATTGTCACGAACCAGCCTTGGGAGAACCTAAACCGGTCACCTGAGCCGGATCGCAGAAAGTCCCGAGGGGCGTTCCCGATCCCCTCGGGATGGCATCTAGTTTTGGGCATCAAAGTTAAAACATTGGGAACTATTTCGCCCAAAAAAGATAAATAAGTAAATAAGAATAAACAGAACAAAAGCACTAAACTCTAGCAGTGGAAAGAAAAAAAACCAAACAACAGACATACATCCATGTGACCCTTTGGTCACCTCCCAACCAAGGCCAACATTTCTCCCAAAAGGAGAAACTCATCCAAGAAAACATGAACGAGGGAAACCTGCGACTGAAATGTTAAAAAAAGGCATGAGCATTAAAAATGATTAGTAGGGATGCCAAAGTAAACCACAGAATCCAACCAAGTCCACTTTCCATAAAAAATCCCAAAAAAAACTAATTTTCACATACAAAGATAGAAAATAGGGTTTTCATATTTTAAAAGAAAAAGGATCCTGATTTACCATTTCAAAAACCAACGCACGCCACAACCCATTTTCCGCAAAACAATGCATTTCTTGAAAACTGAATTTCAAATCCATTTTTACCACATTTGTGAAAAATAAGAACAGGTAATAAGTAAATTTTGGAAACCAAGTGCAAGAAAAAGTAAACAAGCAGATATAAGCAATAACCATGGGTGATCCTAAACATCCTTAGAAAACCCCTGGAGGTACTCGGTTTCAGACTACCTGTCGGCGTGGAACTCCATAGTCAATAACCAACTGGCCGCCCTAATAGCCAACCAGTGGCACATCCCTCCTGGCCTGTCCATGACTCCAGGGGGTACTAACCTGACTAATATGGGCTTTCAAGAACCCACCACTCGATAATCTATAAGATGCCCAGGAACCCATGGTGATTTCGATAATACTGTGTAAGTAGGAGGCCCTCGCACACGTGAATCATCTCACCGCACTTTCCAACCCCTTACATGAACACCACCATAGGACAACCCTCGAAGGGAAGTACCCTTGAGAGATGCCCACAAATATGTATATATGAAATACTATCACATTCAACAAGGTTCCAACCGGGACTTCAAAACATGTATAGTTTCAAAACATTTTTTAAATGAGTTATGCTACCAATCGGGCACACACACTTTTCCCAAAAGTCAGTACAAACACCCTATTCAAAACCCAATACCAAACGGGCCTTCAAACCGAACAACCATTCAAATCACACCAAAGTCAAACCTGCCAAATTCTTTTCACCACTCTTTGAAATACCAAAACATTTCATCAAAAACATATCTTTAAGAAAATATAGTTTTTATGTGTCATTTTCATTTGGAGGCACATCTAGTTTTTTTGCAGAATCACCATAGAAACCATTTTAATAAAACACTTAGCATTGAAACCAACCCCAATTCTTTCACAACACTTTTTAAAAGAAAACTACATCTTTCAAACCAACCACCCTTTCCAAAAGTTTTCTAAAAAACCTATGGGTTAATCATTTTGTCAAACAAACAGACCAAACCAAATCTTACATTTCCAAAACACAATCACTATCAATTATAACCAAAATCATCACAAGGCACTCAATTTAACTTTACCAAGAACCTATTCATATCATATAAACCAACATCAAAATCCACTTTCAGAAATTTTAAAAAACAATACAACTATGTCAGATGATTTTCATAAACACAACAGAAATGAAACAATATAAAAGAATTAATTGAAAACATTCAAGTATTAAAGGTTTGAATCAAAAAGGTAAATGGTTGGAAACACCTACCTCGGTTAGCCCATGTCCAAAAAGCACGATCTTCCAGCAGTAACCATCTTCACACATCACACAGTCGTGCACACGTGTCTTTGATGTGCATATATACAAACGTATATATATATATATACACCAGACACATATATACCATAGGTATATATATCATGTAATGAAAAAAGAGATAAATTTCTAAATTAATAATTCAGGTAATGCCGACTCTGGACCAGATAAATACCTCAAGGGACCGCAACTCAAATACAACATATGACACTAAATCAGGAAGTGAAAAACCAATCAACTGGTATAAACTCTTACCTGAAACAACAGTGGCATAGCGAAACAAGTTCATCGCCTCGCCCTTGGCAGTGGATGCCAGAACCTAGACCAAAGGTGTCTCAAAACATCAATTTCCCACTCTAAATATAGTGCAAACAGCATGAATCAGAAACCAAGACATCAAAGTTGGTTAAAGTTGAAGATGACACCAAAATTGGAATTGGATACAAACCATGGGTTGATGGCGATGGGAAACAAGACCGTGCCAGAGAAGAGCGGAGGTTTTGTGCAAGGGAATTTCAGTTTTATGTTGGACGGTAGTCGGGGGGCAGGGGTCGGGTTCGCTGGAACAAGGCAGAGGGGGCTTGGGCCACTGGAAAAAGGGCGCACAAGGGGGTTCGAGGCAACGGGTCACCGGAGTCGGGTCCGCCAGAGACGGATGCAGGCGGCCGGAGTGTGAGAGGACTGCCGGAGGAGGTGTAGGGGAAGGGAGATCCGATGGTTTCCAGGCAGTGGGATGGAGAGCCAGACGGGGAACCGGAGCCGGGGAGCTAGAGGCGGGCCGGCGCAGTGTCTGGGGGTAGCGCCGAGGGTGGGGGGTGCGGCGCGGTAGGCCAGCAGAAGAGGGGTCGCATAGCCTGGGTGACTGGGAGGCCGACGACGGCGCGCGTCGGGGAGGCGATGAGGAGGCCCGACAGGGAGGGGGCTCACACGGGGAAGAATGGGGGAGAAAGGGGGGTTGCGCATAACCCTAACTCGTTCCTCCTTTTTTATTCTAATAATAATAATAATAATAGTTATTATAAACATATATACACATATAAATATATGGAAACATATATAAACATACTAATATAAACATAGATACATATATACATATATATATATAAACTTATACGAACATATATACAAACATATATACACATAATCATATAACATTTAAACATATTTATTTATAAACATATTTGTATATATATATACACCTATAAACATATATACACATACAAATATATATATACACATAACGTTAAATCATAAACATATACAAACTTAGATACACATATATATACACATATATAAACATATAAACATACATATACATATATCTATGCACATAACATTAAAACTGGATGATCGTGTGGTATTTGAGCACCGTACGGTACCCAAGCGGACAACCCGTCTTAAACGTACGATGTTCGCGCACTAACCCAAACCATAAAACCATCCCAACATTAAACATTTAAACCGGGACTCACCCGCACTTATGAAAAATCACCCAACGCCAAGACAAATAAAATAAATAAAATGGATAAAAAATGGGTGTGACAATTCTCCCCACCACAAACACTTTCTACCCCCAGAAAGTCACCAGGCCAACAATTAGCATAACTAGAGTCCGTGCCTAGGAAAAACCAGAAGAAACTAAGAGGCTCGGGGTGACCACAACCAACACAAGTCACACCTGACCAACTCGAGTACAATCATTGTCTGAGGTTGAGGGGAGAACACGGGACGGTTCTCTACACCACAGAAATTTACTAACACGAAAACCTTGAAACTCGAAGACACCACCCTAGTGGAGGCAACATGGGAACTCCCCAAATGAACTCATCCTACCCTCTCAGAGCTAACAGAACAACTCCACCACTAGGATTAAAACTATTCTGGGAAGAAACCGGCACACCGAGACACTAGGAGAGAGGAATCCCCTTTAAAACTCAAACACACTAAATGAAAACTCACGGAGAGGTGTCCGGTCTAATAAAAATCCCAGAAATGACACCCATTAATTTCACGAAAACCAAACATTCCCCCTAATGTACACAGCTAAGACCATCCTCAGGATCAAAACAGTTTTGTTTAGTCACGGACCCGACACCTTTCAAAGAATCTAAACGATTTAGAAACATTAACAAGGAAAATGAGGCCACTTGGATTGCGGCAGAACAAGCTCATCCTGTGACCACAACAAGGATGAGCTTACACCGATGACAAAAATAGGACAAGAAAACTTTGGATATTTCCTTTCAGAAAGTAGAAAACATAATCCGAAGCTGGTTCTATGCTCCCTTGGTAACTCCTGACTTTGCGTGAGCTTCACCCTGAGACCTGTGGATGGGGCTCTGATGGCTGAAGCATCCCCTGCCTCACAGTCAGGAATTTTCATTCTCTAGTCACCAACTTATTCCTTTTCTTGATGATTCAAATGACCACAATGGTGGCACGTTTTCATAGGGGGTGAAAGATGGTGGCTTAGAATGCCCAAACTGGCCATACTAGTGCCACACAAGAGATCGGTGAGACAACAAGAAGTGAGCGCCGATGAAGATGGTGTCTTGGCGATAGGTTCCTCTGGCATACACTCCTTGCCAGATGGGGAAACAGCACCATAGCCAATTACCATTAAACACACTCCAATCTTCAACAGTAGTGAGACATCCATATTTAATAGTCCAAAACTAGACCCTCAAATAAACCTGAGACGGTACAAACCCTAACAACCTTGGGAGTTCCTATCCCGAAGGCCCACACTAATTCCACAACCACACAACTGCCTCTAACGAACATTGATTACCATAATATATACAACACAAGAAAAGAACTAAAAATTGGGCATGAATCATTAGCAACCTTAGCGACCTTTTTGGATGGAAAACTTACAAGAGCATGAAAAACACAATTGCAGTCAGCATCAAGGCAAACCTCAATCAAAGAAACAACCCAAGTCAAAGGCCATAGGTACATAAACCTAACATATACAAACACAAGTAAAAATTAATTTTCCAAAAACCGTCATTTCTTTTAAATTTTAAAACACGGCGATGGCCCCTATGGACTGTCACATGTGCATTCCCCGAATCCTGGCTACATCGCAAGTGGACAAGTGCTCCCACGAACTCTCTACACATATCGATGCACATGTGATCCTCCATAAGGAATACCAAGGTTCGAAAACTTCTTTCCCTTATAAAATCCAAACACATAGTCAAACATTCCAAATTGAAACACTCCCACTTTAAAAACCCAATTCACCAATTTCAAAACAATTTTAAAAGAAACACTTTTCCATATTAAAACCACTTCCATTTTTAACACATGCTCACATCGACCGAGATCAAAATGAATCACAATCAGCAAAAAACCACCAGAATGAGGAACTGGTGCATATGCCTAACTTAGTGATATGGTGGTGTGCCATATCCCAAGTAAGTTATATCCCTAAAAGGACCTTGAACAGGACACTTGGACTACACATGGGTCACCACTCCATGTGAGGCCACAACCTGAACCATTTCACCTTCATTATCATCTATCAAACCAGAACAACTAAAGGCAAAAGAGTCAAAACCCATACTACCCCTGGTAACTCAGGTCTTGTCACGGGCAGTGGTGATCAAGCACCAACCCGTAACCTACCTCCTGAGTCCCGAAAAATCATAATCTCCTTCTAACAGACATCCCAAATATCAAGAAGCTCCTCTGATACCATTTTGTCACGAACCAGCCCAGGGTAAACCTGAACCGGTCACCTGAGCCGGCTCGCGGCAAGTCCCGAGGGGCTTTCCTGATCCCCCCACGATGGCAACTAGTGCCAGGCACCAAAGTTAAAACAGTGGGAACGATTTGGCCCAAAAAATATAAATAAGAAAATAAGAATAAATAGAACAAAATCACTAAACTCTAGCAGTGGAAAGAAAAAAAACCAAACAGCAGATGTACCTCCATGTGATCATTTGGTCACCTCCTAACCAAGGACAACATTACTCCAAAAATGAGCAACTCAGCAAAGAAAACTTAAACAAGGAAAACCTGTGACTGAAATGATAAAAAAATGTGTGAGCATTAAAAATTCTCAGTTGGGATTCCAAAGTAAACCACAGAATCCAACCAAGACCACATTCTAGAAACAACCCAAAAAACAGTAGTTTGCACATACAACGATAGAAAATAGGGTTTTCATATTTTAAAAGAAAAAAGGATCCTGATTTACCATTTCAAAAACCAACACACGCCACAACCTGTTTTCCACAAAACAATGTATTTCTTGAAAACCGAATTTCAAATCCATGTTTATCAAATTTTTGAAAAAGAAGAACATGTAATAAGTAAATTCTGGAAACCAAGTGCAAGTAAAAGTAAACAAGCATATATAAGCAATAACCATAGGTGATCCTAAAAATCCCTAGAAGACCTCTGGACGTACTCGGTTTCAGACTACCTGCCAGCGTGGTACTCCATAGTCAATAACCAATCGGACGCCCTAATAGCCAACCAGTGGCACATCCCTCCTGGCCTGTCCACGACTCCTGGGGGTACTAAACCGTCTAATCAGGGCTAGAAAAAAACCTTCTCTCGATAATCTATAAGACACCCAGGAACCCATGGTGATTTCGATAATACTGTTTAAGTAGGAGGCCCTCGCACGCGTGACTCATATCACCGCACTTTCCCACCCCTTACATGGACACCACCACACGACAAACCATGAAGTGAAGTCCCCCTGTATAGATTCCCACAAATATGTATATATGGAATTATTTCACATTCAACAAGGTTCCAACCGGTCCTTTACAACATGTGCAGTTTCAAAACATTTCATAAATGAGTTAAGATTCCAATCGGGCACACACACTTTTCCCAAAAGTCAGTACAAACACCCCATTCAAAACCCAATAACAAACGGGCCTTCAAACCGAACAACCATTCAACTCACACCAAAGGCCTACCAGCCAACTTATTTTCATCCCTCTTTGAAATAAAAAACCATTTCATAAAAAACCTATTTTTAAGAAAATATAGTTTTTATGTGTCATTTTCATTTGGAGGCACATCCATGTGAGCACCTACTTCTCCCATGGATGTGCCAACATCCAACGGAACATCTAGTTTTTTTGATGAATCACCTTAGAAACCATTTTCATAAAACACTTACCATTGAAACCAAACCCAATTCTTTCACAAAACTTTATAAAAGCAAACTGCAACTTTCAAACCAACCACCATTTCCAAAACATTTCTAAAACAACCTATTGGTTCATCATTTTATAAAAAACACACCAAACCAAATCTTACATTTCCAAAACAAAATCACTATCAATTACAACCAAGCACATCACAAGGCACTCAATTTAACTTTACCAAGAACCTATTCATTTCATATACACCAACATCAAAATCCCCTTTTAGAAATTTAAAACAACATTACAACTATATCCGATTCTTTTCATAAACACAACCAAAATGCAATGATATAAAAAAATTAATTGAAAACATTCAAGTGCTCAAGGTTTGAATCAAAAATGGAAATGGTTGGAAACCCCTACCTCGGTTAACCCATGTCCAAAACACACGCTCTTCCAGTAGTAACCATCTTCACACGTCACACAGTCGTGTGCATGTGTCTTTGATGTGCATATATACATATATAGATATATATCTATATATCTATATATACATCATAAACCAATATAACATAGGTATATATATCCTCCAATGAAAAAACTGAGACATTGTTAATTAATAATTCATGTAAATCCGACTCTGGACCAGATAAAGGCCTCAAGGGTCCTCAAATCAAATACAACATAAGACACTAAATCAGGCAGTGAAAAACCAATCAGCTGGAATAAACTCTTACCCAAAACAACAGCGGCATAGCGAAATGAGTTCATCGCCTCACCCTTGGTGGCGGATTGCAGAACCTAGAACAAAGGGGTCCCAAAACATCAATTTCCCACTTTAAACACCGTGCAAATAGCATGAATCACAAAATGAGACATCAAAGTTAGTTAAATTGAAGAAAACACCAAAATTGGAATGAGATGTCATCCATGGGTTGACAGAGAGGGGAAACGAGACCGTTCCTGAGCAGAGCGGAGGTGCTACGCAAGGGAATTCGGGTTTTGCATCGGAATGTAGTTGGGTGGTAGGGGTCGGGCTCGCTTGAACAAGGAAGTGGGGGCTCGGGCCACTTGAAAAAGGGCGCACAAGGGGGTTCGAGGCAGCGGGTCACCGGAGTCGGTTCCTCTGGAGACGGATGCGTCCAGTTGGAGTGGGAGAGGACTTCCGGAGGAGGTGCGGGGGAAGGGAGATCCAGCGGTTTTCGGGTAGCAGGATAGGAAGCCAGGCGGGGAGCTGGAGTCGGGGAGCTGAAGGCGGGCTGGTGCAGTGATTAGGGGCAGCGCTGAGGCGTGGGGGGGGGGAGGTGCAGCACGGTAGGCCGAAGGAAGAGGGGTCGCACGGCCTGGGCGATCGGGATGCCGACGGCGGCGCGCGTCGGGGAGGAGACCAGGAGGCCGGATGGGGAGGGGGCTCGCACGGGGAAGAAGTGGGGAGAAAGGGGGGATGGGCGCAACCCTATCCCATTCCTCATTTTTTTATTCTAATAATAATAATAATAATACTACTACTAATAATAATAGTTATTATAAACATATATACATATATAAATATATGTAAGCATGTATAAACCTACTTATATAAACATAGATACATATATACATATATATATAAACATATATATAACATATATAAACATATATGAACATATATATAAACATATATACACATAAGCATATAACGTTAAAACATATTTATTTATAAACATATGTGTGTGTGTATATACACCTATAAACATATATACACATACATATATATATACACATAACGCTAAAACATAAACATATAAAAACGTAGATACACATATATATACACATATATAAACATATAAACATACATATACATATATCTACGCACATAACGTTAAAACTGGATGACTTTGCGGTATTTGTGCACCGTATGGTACCCAAGCGGACAGCGCATCTTAAACGTACAATGTTCGCGCACTAAACCAAACCATAAACTCATCCCAACATTAAAAATTTAAATTGCGACTCACCCGCACTTACGCAAAATCACCCGACGCCAAGAGAAATAATATAAATAAAATGGCTAAAAACGTGTGTGACCGTTTATAGTCTCACAAAAAGACTACTCTAAGAAGGCTTATAGTGTTGTTTAAATGAGCAACACCCAAGTGATAAAGTATGTTTACTATTTCTTTCACCTTTAAAATTTTAATTTTATTTTTTATAAAACCAATTTCTAATTATCATAAATATGAATTTCATAATACAATTAAGAGTATAACACTAATTTAATATCAATTAAATCTTTACATAATTCATAAAATCCATTTTTTATTTTTTTATAACATGCATCCCATTTTGGATGGTTCTAACCACCAATTTGGATGGTGTGATAAAAAACAATTTCCAACTTCAATTATTTTCATAATGAATAATTTTGACATAAACTATGAAAATTATAATGATATTATAATATTATTCATACATTTTGGTTTCTAAATAACCATAAATTTTTAAAATTTTCATGATGGTTTTAAAACAACCTACATGATCAAACCATTAAATGATAACATTTATACTCAATAAACCAATCCTATATTGGGATAATTATATATATTTAGAACCATTGAAATTTTTTGAATGATGTGAACTTCATTTCATCATAATTCAAGAGTTATCAACTCATTTGGTATGTAATTCCATCATTATCAAGAAACTGATGCATCCTTGGAACCATGAATCAAAGATCCTCGGGATGGAGAAAAACATAATTTATTAATAAAATGATTATTAATGAATATAAATGAAAAAATTAAATGAAATATATAAAAAAATTATCTTTAGGTTGTATTTATTAAACGTAAACTGATTATTCGTGTGGTTATATGTATGTACCATGCAAGTCAGGAGTCGAGGGAATATAACTCGAAAATATCCCTATTTTATTTTAAGTTTATCAGTCTATATCTTCACTTCTTATTTTTTCTATATTATTCAAATTTAATTCTTATTAATATATTATATATGATCCTTATATATTTAACTAGTTTATTTTTCCTTTATTTTATGGGGGTATGCAAGTTTCTCAAGTTTTATTTTTATCCAATCTTTAATGTGAACTAAATTAAAGGTAACTTTTCTATTTCCTCTCTATTTTATTATAAACATAATTTAAAAGATTCAATCATCCATTAATATAAAAATAACCATAATTTTATGCGATGTTTATCTTTTCTACTCATTACTTCAAATAAAACTATATAAATTTATTTCTTTTAGGTTGTTTGTTACATTCTTAAAACATCACTTAAAGGGTTTATTACCAAGAATACTTATTCACCCCTTTCAATTTATATTTTCATAAATTGAGATTTATCATCATGATATTTATTTATTTATTCATATATGGACATCTAAAAACACTTAACGAATTATTATCATAGGAATAATTATGATATTTCTTTTGATTATGATTTAATACATGATTATGTAACTCATTTTTTTGTCATTGGTTTTTCTTATGATTATGATTTAGTAATGATACCATTATATTGAACACATTTTCATGTAAATTTTATGATGTGATGGGTGGGTCTGGAATTATAAATTTGTTAAATTTTATTGTGTAATATTTTCATCTCATGAGATACCATGTATGATAGATGACAAATAATCCCATCATACTCTGTAGTATTTTCATAGAATTGAAGCCTAAGTAATTTTTATTATGTCATTTTTTATATCATTTTCAAATTATTATTATTTAATGATATTTTTTCATTGATTCATTCATTGCATTCTTCTATTGGATTATACATGATCCTTTCCTTCTATTGAATTATCTTATGCTTCCAAACTCATATGTTTTACTTCTTTATCAGTTATTTCCCTTATGAGTATTATAATATCACCCTCTTTATTTATGTATGATCCTAGGGTATCCTATAGAGTAATATGCCTTCAATGGGATTTGGGAATACATTAAGTACATTATAATAAATATGACATAGTATATTTTTATGTTTATATATTATGAATCTAATCTTTGAAGACACTAGACCTCTAGTTTTTGGGATATGTGATCTTGGATTTATGTGGTAAAAATGATGTAATAATAAGTGTGTTAGAATTATGTTACTATAGTTGGTATCATAGAAAAGTTTATTTAGTCTTTAGGATTATTTTAGAGAATATTGACAGTAAATAGACTATGAATAGCATAGATTGAAACCTATAAATTGTTATATTCGGTAACTTAATTCATTTAAAATTTATTCCCAAAAATTTAATTGTTAAGATTTAATATGGTTATTAATTTGATTATTATCAACATTAATTTTAATTTTTTTAGTAATTTTTCCAAAATATAAGAAATTGTATCAAAAAATTCTATGAAGTGAAATTTAACGATTCCCTAAATTATATTCCCAAAATAATGGAATAAATAGTTGAAAACCTCATGATGGTACTCATACAACTAACTCGTGTTATGAATAATAACTTGAATCAGATGGAATTAACTCCACCCAATAGAGAAAAACGTTTGGTTGGGTATTTTTTATGATAGAGGCCTTCCCGATTTAGTGTATATTCTAATCCCCCTGTTAGAGAACAATTGAGTAATTACAATGATAACAAATCACTTTCCATATAATTATTTGGGAAAGATAAATATATATTTGTTTCATAAGTCTTAGAAGTATCCCTCAATTAGTGGTGGACACTAATCATGAATACGAAACCAAATAAATATATTGAATCATTTTATTAGGTTGAATTTAATAATAAAAATTCCACAAATATTTTCCTCACACTATCCTTAAAACAGGGAGGGAGTTCAATGGGTTAAAGAAAATGAAGGATGATTAAATCAAGTATTATGAGGATAATTCACAAGGAATTAAAGGAATTAATATACATTTTTCACTAACCATGATAGTAATTTTTTCTTCTTCTTTTGTGGAAAAAAATTTATTCTTTCAGAATATTTATAAATTTGATACTTTTATACCTATAATGAAATAGATTGATGCTCCCTTAAATATAAGATTGATATTAGTAATTCTCAATAGTCTCTTGTAAATTGATAGTAAAATTGGATAATGTAGTTTAATTATAGATTACTAATGGATAAATTCCACAAACGAAAAAATAAAACTACCTATAAGTCATAAGTGTGTGACTGAGTATCTACGAAACAAACACGTAGGAACTATTGGAAGTTTAATATGTCAAAAGGAGAATCAGGATTCTATTTAATGTCAAAAAAATCACATACCTAATATGACGAAAGAAAGGCTGCTTATATTCAATCCTAAAAATATGGTCTGACTTTTCAACAATAAGGGACATAAACACTATAAGAGTTATTTCACTATGATAATGATCATTTAAGATATAAAAAAATATCAATATTTATGGATAATATAGAGAGTATGATCTTAGGTCATCATTACTATTTACATAGATCCTGAAAATGAAAAGGACCCATGCATAATTTTTATTCATTAAAGAATAACCATTATACACTTTGACCATAGATATATACCTTATTTTATATCATTCATTAATAGTATATATATTCAAACAACACCTCAAGACATTGATTTTTAGTTATTTGTGAAAAACCCATGTGATTTAATAATTTTATAACAAATTAACAACTCTTCAAATATTAAAATTTATTAGAAAAATCCAAAAAAATGTGATAGTTTGTTTAATATAATTCATTGATATATTAGTCAAGGATTAGTCATCTTTGTATATAGTTATTACAAACTACCAAGAACAAAAATCAATTTTTATATCCTAAATCATCCATTGATTATATATAAATGAAAATATAATGATGAATCTCATTTGAAAAATCCTTATCAGTTATAGATTCTTTTTGTTTATGAGATATCATATCTAGATAAATGATTTAATAAAATTAGGGGATCATTCTTAAAGAAATACCCATTATAAGGGAATATACTGATTTATTCACTGAATTGTTTATTTATCATTCTTTTTATCAAAATATTATGTTTTTAATTGAACCTATACTTGAATCTAAAAACATATTCAATATACATTATAAAATGACCATAATTTAATTAGAAAAAATGAATAATAAACTACAGGAGAATCTACATAGGTATTTCATTGACCTATGTGCATTAAATTAATGTGAAATTTTCCTCTTTTTTAAGAATAATTATGGGTTAATTCATGTATCCATTTTTTATCATGAAATCAAAAATATCCCAAAAAACAAAAATTACCCGCTTATAGTTGATGAATTTTTTGTTCACATATGACTGGATCAAAATATATCTATAGTGAAACTCTATTTAGCATATCATCAATTTATGGACTGAAAATAGGATATTACTAACACTACATTTAATAAAACATTCATACCTTATGAATTCATCATGATTCCCCGAGCCTTAAAAATTGCACTAAAATTTATCATCAGAACTAGATGAATAATAACCCCATAATCCAAGAGAGAATATCTTCAACAATTAATTTATATTTAATTTAAATAAATATTATTTACCATGTAATGTAATGAATTCTATGTTGTTCAATCGTTTTACCACATCATGTTATAAAATCATTATTTTGAATGATTCACATATAGAATCTTTCTAGTGGTATCCACAAGTTCACCAAAAACCTCATAGCAACCCCATCGAATCATTGAGTGCTTGTGTGAATTATTCTTACTACCTACCTCATTCATTTTTAATCATAATAAGAATTATTTTTAGTATTTATGTATTTATTATAGTTCCCTCAAGGTTAGAGATGAATTATGAGTATTGAAGCTCTCTACTATTGATATAGTTCTAAAAGATATTCTATCTAGGGTTTTGAAAACACTCTATTGAGGATTTATTGTGAAAAAAATTCCTCCAATATATTTCCATTGGAATTAAATAAAAGGTTTTATATAGCTAGTTCATTGAATTTTTAATAAAATATTATCCCATAGACTATAAATTACTCTATGTTGAACCCCATATCAATAAATAATAATATTATTATTTTTCAGTAGCCCACGCTTGTTTCATGAATAATATAAATATCATTTCTTAAATAAATAAATAAAATATTAATTTAATTATTTTTAATATATCTTTCTAATGATACCCTAATATCGGTTTATATTTCCTCCATAGTATTTACAAAACCTTGAATAATTAATCTTTATTTAGAAAAAAATCACTCCATTATTCACTCAACAAATAATGAAATATTATATTCTCTAAACATTCAAAGCAATATTTATTTTACATTCAAATCTCATATTAATTCTCAAAAATATTTGGTTACTAAATATATATTATCGAAAAAACATGAATAAATATTATTCCTCAAAACATGATAATAATATTTATTCTAATATTAAATTCAAATAGATTTTATGTGATGTTATGAATACATTAAGGGTGTTCCATCTAGGATTATTTCTTAGTAGTATTTGGAAAGCTAACATAGAGTTTGATAATAGAGTATTAAAACACATCCAATAAAAAAAGGGAAAGTAGTTAAATTTCAATATACAAAAAACCTCCTACAAACATACATTGTGTAATATAATCTCTACGTATTGATAATTCATAATGTAAGTTCAATTTAATTTATCATTAACTGATATGTTTGATAAATTTTCGTTTAATTTCATTAAATATTTTTTTTAGTAAAATTTGCATTTATATTAATGTAGTTATGAACAACCCTTCTTATTAGAGGGATAAAGATATCTACTTACACTACGTTGAAAGGGGAAAATACTTTATTTACTTAATAATGAATTCTATATCACTAATGATGCACCCAAAATATCCAATATTTCTATGAGCACATATCATCACATTTTTCATTAATATATAAAACTAAAAAACACAATATATGAAATAATAATAATATCATGTTGAAGGTCCAATACACATGTTTGTGTATGGGAATATTAAATGACACATCAAATAAGTTAAATTCATTTAGGAGGGTTTGTTCTCATAAAATCTTCTATTAATGATTAATGAGGGTAGATTCCATAAGAAGAAGTCTCATTGTTTCATGATCCACCTAACCTTGATATTTTGTAACATTTTTTCCTATCATATGATTTCATCCAGAAATAGAACATGTATTTACGAATATCTTTATATCACATTATGGTTCTCATCATATCAGGGAACTGCTATGACATTTCAACATTAAAAATAATCTAAAAACATTATAACATTAAATGTTATGAATAATAAAAATCATGATGTGATAAGATATTTATTAATATTCAAACCCTTAAATATTCAGGTTATCAATAATTAAAAGTAGTTGGATCTAGGAAACCAACTCTAACATACCAATCTTTTAATCTAAAGTCAACTACAATCAATATAAGGACCTGAACTTATTACATTACATAATCTTGAATATTATTCAAGAACTAACTTACTTTCATATTGAGGATCTTTTATGTTTTGGAGTTTTGCGTAATTTGGATAAAATACATTCAAATCATTCCACATTCATATATATATGATACCAAAAAAACGGTATCCATTTCTTTCCCAAATATAAAAATATTCAAATAAAACATGATTTCTTTAAAAGTCTTCATAACCTTTTACATGGATTCATTTATTGTATTACACATCCTTGTAAACTTTGAATATCATTTAAAAACTTGGGATTATCAAAAAATTCATAGTAAAGTATAGAAAAATAATAAAAAAGAAAACATTAGTCCATGAATACTTGTAAACGTATGAAATCATTTTCAAAAATGATATACTTGACACCCATATATACATACATTGTGAGACTTGATATTCCCACAATATTTCCATAAAACATAAACAAAATAAATAAACCATACTTTTATATTGAGACATTACAAAGTTATATTTTCACTCTCATATATATCTTCTAATTTGTAACCCTCGTGGCTACCTTACAATGTAACCCTCACGGTAACCTTATAGTTTAACCATCACAGCTACACATCGAGTAACCATAAGACCAACCTCCAAATTACACATACCCAATAAATTGGATGCAGATATTGGTCCCACACTTCATCATAAACAATGTCCAATAACCATAACATAATCATAAAACATGAATAATTGGATAAAAACATTGCTTTTGAATTTTTTTAAACTGGGTGTTTAGATTTGGAATTTATAAGAAAACTCCCTTACAAATAACATATAATTGATATAAAATTCTATATAATGAATGGAATATGTGTATAAAATATAAATGAATATAATAAAACATAATAAAAATAAAAATTAATCATATAAATGATCTTAAAACCATACAATTAATGAAGTAGAAGGTTAACCCAATGAATGGAAATCAGGTTAAGAATTACCTTACCTCAGGTTTGTCTTAATTAAAACATGTATAAACCTACATAATAATTGATAAAATAGTGTTATTAATATCTTAAATAAAAATAATAATATATATAATATCTTATATGATCATTTTATAACATCATTTCACCCTTTAATTATTATTATTTTGTTCCTTCCATTATTTTGGGTGTGTTCTTTACATGATTTCCATGGTCAGTTTGTATTTGATTTTATTTTCATATGGAAATGAAATTCCAAAGTGGAAGTAAATGGGATTCATATTTTTCTATAATATTAAATGATTATATAACTTATTTTGGTTATATGGTATGACGATGAATCATTAGATAATATTTAGTGATTTCCATTTATATCATTTTTGTCGTTCTTCGATAATCACAAACTAGTGACATTATATAACATAATATTATGTATATATATTAACTCCAGAACATAAAATATGATATATCATACACTTAAAATTCTGTTTCAGCCATTAAAATGGTCTTATAACTAGTTTTCATGGATATAATTGATATTGTAAACACATCGCCCTTGATTTTGGTAAATTGAAGCATCGTAGATGGTGTTTTTATATTTAGAATAAGAGGAAGAGGATAAGAATATTGAGGGTGAATCTTTTCATAATCATGATAAAAATACAGAATAAATATTATAATATAGGTTTCAGGAATCTTCGATTAGGGGAGGATAGGAGAGTATGGGAAAAGAAAAGAATTGAAATGAAACCACAATAAAATGAAAGATGATCCTTACATCATGATCTCTTCTCCTTGAGATCGTACTTAAGGATTTTGTTTTTGAACTTTTGGTGTGTCCAAATGGTCTAGGACGTGGGTAAGATCCTTGGGAAGGAGATTAGGCAGAACATAGACTATGCTCAAGGCTTTAGAGGTGTGAGGGGAAGAGGGGAAAGAGGGTTGAATTAATAGTTGAAGAGAAGAGGGGTTTTACCTTATTTTAATCATTAGATTAATATTTTTTATCAAGAATATGAAACTTCTTGATTCTTGTGACCCCAAATATTAATAATTTAATGGAGTTTGAACAAAGTGTGCTTATATGAGCCTTGAATCACCTTTGCTGTAGTAAAACAATTATTTATCATTTATCGCAATTTATTTTATTTTTATATTCCAAAAAAATTCATGAATTTTAGAAAAATCCCAAAACATAACCCTAACCATTTTTCAATATGTGTAATTTAAAGAAGAAATCCATTTTATGAAAATGTTTTTCTAAATATGATTAATTTTATTTTTAAATAAAATCATACTTTATTGAAAAATTTACAATTTTAAATCTATATCTCATTTTATATCACCTTGAAAAATTTAAAATTATGTTAATATCATAAATCCGTAAGAAAATTTTAGAATAATAAAATTTACTATTAATTGTAGTCATATTAGTATTCATATTACTATTCATAATGGTATGTTACTATTCACCAAAAATCATGTTGGTTCTATCAAACTCCAAATAACATACTAATCACAACTACAAATGATCGTTTTTTGAAATTAAATTCATAGGATTGATGAAATTATGTATAAAGTAATGTTATAAATATCTAATTAAAACAAAGGTTCATTCATTTTAATTTATTTTTAAAACATTTGGGTGTTACATTTTTCACACCATCCATAAATTTCATCCTCATCTTTTTATTTACTTTTTAAACAAGTGAGGTTACCTTTCCTTCATATGATTTTCAGATTCCCATGTTTCTTCTCCAACCATGTGGTTTATCTACACAACCTTTACCTAGTGTATTACCTTATTCCATAATAAATTTTCTCTTCAATCAAGAATCTGAACAGGTTTATTCTCATAGGAATGATTTTCTTCCAGCTAAACTACTTCTTGTCTCAAGTCATGAGATGAATCTGGTACAAACTTTCTCAACATTAAAACATGAAAAATATTATGCACTTGATATAAACATAAAGGAAAAGATACTCATTAGGGAACTGGTCCAGCTTTCTCTAGAATTTTATATAGCCCAATGAACTAAAATATAGATTTCCTTTATTTCCAAAACACATAACACTTTTCCATGGTGAGATTCTATGAAAAACATGATCACCTACTGCAAAAGAAAATTCATTCCTCCAATTATCTTCATAAATTTTTTGTCTACTCTACACTATCGTCATGTGATGCTAGATCAATTTAACTTTCTCAGCCACTTCCTCTACTAATTATGGTCACATCAACTTTCTTTCCCCTGATATCATCCCGAAAAGGTGGAGTTCGACACTGATTTCCATATAATTCCTCAAAAGGACCCATCTATATACAGGAATGAAACCTGTTATTATAAGAAAATTCAACTAGTGACAGATGTTGAACCCAACATCCCAAGTAGTCCATTGAAAAATATTGAATCATATCCTTCAAATACTGAATCTTTTATTCTAACTACCAATCTGATTGAGGATGAAAAGTTGTACTGGAATTTAATTCTGTTTCTAATGACTTATGAAGTCCATTCTAATTTATGTAAGTGAAAATAGGATCCCAGTCATATAAAATAGAAAGAGGAACTCCATTTAACCTAACAATCTCTTTGAGTTATAGTCAAAAAAAGCTGATCTAAAGAGATAGTATCTCGAATATGAAGGAAATGTGCAGTTTAGTCAGCCAATCAAAAATCACCCAAATTGCATTGTTACCTCTTTAAGTATTTCATGGTCACACCATGATGTCCATGTATACATTTTCCTATTTCCAATCTAGCATCGGAAAAGGCTGAAGCACCCCCTTTAGTAACTGCCTCTCTGCTTTAACCTGTTGACATGTCAAACATTTTAGAGTAAATTAGGCAATATATCTTTTCATAAAATGGATAACTAAGAGCTTCACACAGTAATTCTTTCTTTAATAAAGAATAGTTAAGAACACATATTATATTCTTAATCATAAACACACAATATTTATCAAGGTTATATTTTTGTAACTTATCCATTTTTACCAATTATACCTTTTTATGTAACTCACCATCTTTTATCATCACTTGATTAATTCCGTCTGACTGAGATGACTACACTAAAACCAAAAACAAAACAAAGTAATTTCTTACACAAACAACTACCAATCCAAAATTCAAAAAATCATTAATCAAGGATTTGTGATCCAACCTTAATGCGTTTAATGATGCATGATGTTTTTGAATCATGGAATCTTCCAATTTGTTTTCTTTTACTAGATGGTAATTGATCGTTCAATCGTACTCTTTTATCAATTCAATCCAGCTTCTCTACCTCCTGTTTAATTCCTTCTAAGGGAATATATAAATTAGACTTTTATGGTAAATATATATTTGACAGTTGTCTCTATCTAAATGATGCCTCCAAATTTTCAATGAAAAAAACCCACAGCTACCAATTACAAATCATGTGTAAGATAATTTGACTCAAAGGTTTTTTTTGTCATGAAGGCTAATAAATTACATAATCATTCTTCATCAGAAAACAACCAATTAATTTCAAAGAAGCATCATGGTATATGACCAATTCACCACTTCTGGAAGGTAGGGAATGGACTGGAGCATTCACCAATCTTCTTTTCAATTCCTTAAAACATTCATCACATTCTTTTGTCCAAATTAATTTAAATCATTTTCGAGTTACGTAGTTATTGGACTAGATAAACATGAAATGTTTTAAATAATCCTTCTGTAATAGCCTACCAAACCATCATAACTAGAAATATCCATTATATTTGAGGGTCTGGGCCATTCATCAACAAACTTTTTTTTAAAAGGACCCACAATTATTCCATATTTATAAATAAAGTTACCAAGGAATGAAATTTGTTGCAACCAAAATTCACACATTCTAAATTTTCAATACAGTTTCTCTTCTTTTACGGTTATCAAAACAACCCTTAGATTATTTTTTATGCTCCTACTTAATTCTATAATATACCATAATTTCATCAGTAAATACAACCACAAACATATCCAAGAACTCAAGAAATATTTTATTCATAATATCTATGAATATAGAAGGGGGTTTAGTTAACCCACACCGCATAACAAAAAATTCATAATGTGCATATCTACTACGAAATGCTATTTTTGGGATATCATCCTTCTTAACCTTCTTCTGATGGTATCTGGATCTCAAGCCAATCATGGAAATTTACTGAGCTCTCTATAGATGATCAAAAAATTAATCGATATAATGAAAATAATACTTTTTTTTAATATTGATGTTATTCAAGGATCTATAATAAATGAAAAGTCTCATGGGAACATATTACATTTTAAAAAACAAAATATAAGACCCCCATGGTGAAGTGATTGGATGAATGAAGCCTTTATGAAGAAGCCCATGCAACTAATTTTTCAATTCAATAAGTTCCATTTGAGCTATTTGATATGGGGATTTTGAAATTATCTTAACATTATGAACTATGTCACTTGTGAATTAGACTTCCCCATCAGGAAGGACACCAAGTAAATCATTATAAAAAACATCAAGGTTTTTATTTACCACTGGAACATAATTAATCTGAATATTTCTCTTATTTTCAAAAATATAAACAACGTAACATACATTTACATCTTTCAATAGTTTCTTAGATTTTGATATCTTATCAATTGTATAGGTTTATTCTTGTATACAAAATAACTCTTTTTTGGAAGAAAATATATTTATCTCTATAGTCAATCTTCGTATGATAAATATAAATCCATTCCATTACTAGAAAAACATCAAACTCTAATAATGAAAAAACAACAAGGTTTTTAGGTATTTTCTTTACATGGATAAGAATATTAATATTATTAAAATTATTTTTTCCCATAATATTTCTCACTATTGTTTTAAAAATAAATTCATATCTCATTTTTTGAGGTGACATTTATAATTTACCAAACAAAATTATCAAAAATAATGGAATGTGTAGACCCCGTATCAAAAAAAATAGCAAAATCTGAGTAAACTAACAAGGTACCATATACTACTTCATTGGATGGCCCAAATTCAGTTGACATAGTAACAATGGATCTCACTACACCTTTCTGATTATATTATTGCTTTTTTTCTTCATTCAAATCTCTCTATGGGTAGGAATTTTCATAATGAACCATCTCACCACATTTAAATAACTTTATTGTATATTTATAAGGATTACTCATAGGATCATTTTAATTAAAATATTAGGCTAAATGTATAAACTTACCACATTGAAAACACTTCCCAGTTTTTTTAATCCACTCCTCCAAAACCATTGTCTTTCTAGGCTCAACTGATATTCCTTCATTGGTTACGATGAGTCCTAAGAAAGCCACTTGTTGTAACCAAAAATCAAACTTTCTGGACTTTCCAAAGAGACTCTCCTTCCACAGAGTTTTCAAAATAACCCTCAGATGATCTTTATGCTCCTCATGACTTTTTTATTATATCAAAATATCATCAATTAAAACTACCACAAAGTTATCAAGGTAGTCCTTAAAGACTCTATTCATCAAATCTATGAAAATAGAAGGAGCATTAGTCAAGACGAAGGGAATAACAATAAACTCATAATGACCATGTCTTGATCAGAAGGTAGTCTTTGGAATATCTTCCATCTTCACCCTCAGTTGATGATAACCAGATCGAAGGTCAATCATGGAGAAGAATTGAGCCCCACAAAGTTGTTCAAATAAATCATCAATTCTTGGAAGAGGGTATCTGTTCTTTACTATGATCCCGTTCAGTTCTCTATAATCAATGCATAGCCGAATTGATCCATCCTTCTTCTTCACAAAGAGAACTGGTGCTCTCCAAGGAGACACACTCGGTCAGATAAACCCCTTCTCCAACAAGTCTTGGAGTTGTTTCATTAACTCTTCTAGCTCTACATTTGCCATTCTATACGGGGTCTTTGATATCGGTTAAGATCCAGTTATGAGTTCAATGGAGAACTCTACATCTCTTTCTGGTGGGGTCCAAGTAACACCTCAAGAAATACATCCATGTATTCCTGAACAATCAGAACATCTTCTATTTGTACACTCCCTTTTCCATCTTCATCATCACTGTTTAACTCCATAAAGAAAGCTATATGAGGTGCTTCTAGATAGGGATCAGTTCGGGATATCTATCCTTCGAAGATAATTGTAGGTCGTTCATTCAAGACTACTGAGAATTCCTTACTTCTTCATTTTATCATAGCATTATTATTTGAGAGCCAGTCCATCCCTAGTATAACGTCAAATTACATCATGGAAATGACTACTAGATTTGCAATAATATTGTGCTCACTAAAGTAAACACTAGAGTCTCTAAACACTATTGATTCATGGATTATCCCACTTTGAGTCTTGACTGACAACTCTGCCTCTAGCAGTTAGGGGATTGATTCTATATTCTTTACAAACATCGAGGAAATAAAGGAATGCATAGAACCAGAATCAAACAAAGTACTTGCTATTTTTTAGAGGACAACAATAGTACCTACTACCACATCATTCAGAGCTTCAAATTTAGTTGTTGTGATTGAAAAAGCACGACCTTGCTCCCCTGTCCTTTTTTGAGGTTGACTGTGATTCCCCTTGACTGCCCTTGGATTCGGATAGTGATTAGCAAAGTGCCCAAGCTGTCCACACTAGAAGCAATGGACTTCGGGGAGGGCCGGAAACATATTTCCTCTGTCGTTAGTGTTGGGGAGTTGAGGCTTCACCTCACTAAGAAAATTCTGAGAAATATGGCCTCCTCTTCCACACTTATAGCTCCTTCCACTTCCGATCAAGCAGTGCCCCCGATGCTTCTTCCCACATTTATTACATGTTGTAAGTTTCATTTGCTTTCCACCTCTTCCCTGATCAAATGTCTTCCCTAAACTGGGCTCCAACGATCTCTTCTTGTCATTTGATTTATGAGACCATTGTGTCTCACCAAACTCTAGCTCGACTTTCATTGCACTCCACACGATCTCCTCATAGATATCATAGTCCCGATTGGATGGATTCTTCCGCAGATGAGGTCTCAGTCCACTGAAAAAATCTGTCAACCTTCCCACTTGGATCCACGACAAAGCTAGAGTTATATCGTGAAAGTCGGGTGATTTTCATCTCATAGCATCAGACAGATTTGTTCTCCTTCTCCTTCAGCCCGAGAAACTTTTTCTTTATTCTTGTTCTCATGGAACGAGGGAAATACATATTAAAGAATATTCCCCAGAACTCTTCCCACTCCATAGCTTCCATCTCTCCTCTAGGCTTTGTGTTTTTGACCAGTGACCACCAATGATCAGCTCCTCCCTCTAGGCGGTAAACATAAAGGGTGACTTTTTCTTGTTCCGAAGAAAGGAGTACAGAAAAGATCTTTTCAATGGAGCTTATCCATTGATCTGCAACCAATGGGTCAGTAGATGCACTGAATGTTGGTGACCATTTATGTATGAAGGACTCAACAGAGTGTTGTTCCCTTCATGTTGAGATCGGCCTCTCAACTTCATTCACATTATTACTCATAACTTGAGTCAGTTGGTTCATCATTCACATGAATATTTCCATTCCGACTTCCATCGGAGGGTCGTCAGCACATGGTGCATTGCGGTCACCATCTGCACAGTTCCGCATCTTTCCCGATCTTTTCTAAAAGAATAAAACCTTATTGAGAAACTTATTTCATTTATGAATCTTTTAACTAAGACTTCATGCTTAGAGAATTACATTTATCTATAATTCCTTCATAATGATTCATAAAAAGCTTGTAAGTAACCAAGAATATCCCCCAAGAGTATCATAACCAAGAGTGCAGCAAGGCCCGTTATGGTGCACCAGTTCCCATTCGAGTGTTGCTCAAAGAGGTGTTTTCAGGTTTTACACCTATTGTAATGACCCTAAATTTTGAATAAATTTTGTTTCCTAATTTTTTTTGTTATTTTATTTTATTTTTATACTCAAAAAAAATGTTTCATTTGATAACATGAGTATAATTAAAATGAGACCGTTGAGTTTTGACTTTTATATGACCATTGGTAAATATGACCCTTGGAAACTAAAAGTTTTGATTATTGTCTCTAAATACAAGTAATCTTGGTTAATTATTATAGAAAGAAGATCTGATGGCCTCACCCAGTAGTCTTGGTCCGATCGAAGCCCATCTAACAGAACTTGGGAAGGAGGTAGCACCACTGGGCTTTGCTCTGGACCAAACTCAAGCTGAACTTCATCATGTGAAGCTAGAACTGAATTGCCTTTGCGAGAAGTTCAAACTGATAGAAATTACTACTCATGCGATGTTAGCCGAGCCACCCTAAGATTCTCTCACCTTAGCACACCTTACACTTAGTTCCTATGCTGGTGTGATAAGGGCTATGTAAGGAGACTGTAACTGCCTTATGTAATCCTTTGTTTTAAATAAAAATTGGGAGTTCTTCTTATGATGATGTTTATGAGTTTTCAAATGACCGGATAAATATAGTATGCATATTTTTGATGAATTTTAGAAAAAGGATATTTTAAAAATCTTTATGTAAACCTTAAATAATAAAAAATGAGTAATGATATTCCAAAAATGGTCTTCTACAATTATGTTCATTACGAAATTTCGAGTCTAATAAGATCAACTTAATTTTTGATGAATAGTAAATTATGAATAGTGATTTTTGCTTAATATTAGTAATGTGACCAAATGGATAAGTAATCTCACTTAAAGAAAGTATTAATATAATCTAGGCACCTTGATTAATTAATGGGATTCAATAAAATGGTTAAATAACGGTTTCATAAATTATTATTAAAGTATTAGTTTTTTTAGGTGAATAGTGTTTTTAAATTAAACATTAAATTAAAAATATTTAGAAAATTATTTTTATAAAATGGATTTCATTTTTGAACTCAGAGCATCGATATTATGTTAAGGTAATTTTTGGGGTTTTTTCTGAAGAAATGAATTTTTGGTGAATAGTGTATTAATTTAAAAATTAAATTAAAAATTTTTAGAAAATTATTTTTATAAAATGGAGTTCATTTTGAAATCAGAGCATTGATATTTGCTTAATGTGAAATTTTGGGATTTTTCTGAGAAAGTTGAATTTTCAGTGAATAGTAAAAATACAGTTTTAGGGTTTCTGTATGTTTAATGACATCATAACTATGTAATGATGATTCCTTATAATATTTTATGGGATGGTCGACCAAAGGTGATGAATTATTGTATTTGGGGCCCCATGTGGCCTAAATCCATGGGAAATACCATGTGAGAGAACGTGGTTTTGAGAAAACCACTTTTGAGGTGTCCCTTGGCCATTAATGCCTTGTCCCCTCACTTTCCCTATAAATACCAAGCCATCCTCTCATCCATTTCGACTCCCCACTCTCCCCAAACGAATTTCTGGTCTCATTACCTCCCAAATAGTCCTCCCAAGGTTCCCCCAAGCCCTCATGGTCCCAACCTTTGAGTTTTAAGAGTTACGTTTTAAGGTAAGGGATTCAACCTCTCTCTTTCTTTTCAAGAAATCTTTTTCATGTCATTTCATTTATGATCCATGTTCTTATATTAAAGGATGTTATTTTATTCTCCTCTTACTTCCCTTTTCATGTTCATATAATGAGATACCCCCTCTTACTCTCATTATTTCATTTTACGATGTTTTAAGTGGCGCTGTTAGGCTGCCGGAATTTTTGTAACGGATTCTTTCTCCCATCTCATTTTTCAAGATCTATTTTCATGTAAAGTATTTCAAGGTCCTTTTTATTATGTTGGGGTATGACATATAAATTTATAATACTGATATTTTATGATCATATGATAAGATACCCCATTTGATCTCTTCAATTCAATATTTTGATGTTTTAAGTGGCGTCGTTAGGCTGCCGAATTTTTAAGTGGTTCTTTCACCTTTTTCCTTTTTCAAAGTTCTAATTCCATGTCAAGTCTTGAACGTTCCTTTTTATCATGTTGGGGTATGATCTCTAAATCTATCATACTGGTCTTTTATGTTCATATGATGAGATACCCTATTTTATCTCTTCAATTCAGTATTTTGATGTTTTAAGTGGCGCCGTTAAGCTGCCGAATTTCTAAGGGGTTCTTTCACCCTTCTCGTTTTCAAGATCTACTTTCATGTCAAGTCTTTCAAGTTTCTTTTTATTATTTTGGGGTATGATCTCTATATCTATAATACTAATAATTTATGTTCATATGATTAGAGACCCAATTTCATCTCGTCAATTCATTTTTGTTGAAGTTTAAGTGGCGCCGTTAGGCTGCTGAATTTCTAAGGGGTTCTTTCACCCTTATCGTTTTCAAGATCTACTTTCATGTCAAGTAATTCAAGTTCCTTTTTATTATTTTGGGGTATTATCTCTATATCTATCAAACTGATCATTTATGTTCATATGATGAGATATCCTATTTCATCTCATCAATCCATTTTTGGAAGTTTTAAGTGACGTCGTTAGGCTTCCGAATTCTCATAAGAGAAATCTTATTTTTTTTCTTCTTTTCAAGTTCTTCGTTTCATATGGTATATCATTCAAATTTCATTACCATGTTCTTAAATACTATATATTCTGTTCCCCTACTGTTTTATGTATCATTTTTGAGTGGGTGACCCATGTTCCCTCTTTTTTCAATGTTTTATAAAACCATGTATCGTAGATGTTATGCTGCATAGTTTTCATCTCAAAATGCCTCCCTCTTTATCTCAAAATTATTTTATGTTATTAATTGAATACTAAAATCTCTTATTTCTACAAGGGTATTCACATATATATCAAAATTTTCTATTTTAAATTCTGGGATTTACATACATGAAACCCGCTTTCCCTTTTTCGTGGGTTTAAAGTGACATAAAGATCATGTCTTTAAAGTAGTTTTTAAAACGTTATGATTATGAAATGAAACCCATTTCTTTTATGCTATATGGGTTGTTTATTAAATGATTGATGATGATATATGTGGCTCACATGATAATAAAGACATGTCAAGGGTGCGCCCAAATAGCGCTCCAATGCATTGGGTAAAGACTTAATCTCTAGAGATGACCTTTCAGACTAATACCTTGGTGAATAACCATGGTAATTTTTAATGACACCTTGGGGATGGACCTTGGTGAAACGAAATGATTTTCAATATTAAATGTTGTATCCTCATTTTCACGTTATGAAAAATGTTATTTTTTATGATATATCTCATGATTTGTTTCACATGCCTTAAAGTTCTTTTCATGACCCTATTGAAGTATCTCAAGTTCACATGTAAAATGTTTCTCTTGTTTCCCTTACTGGGCCTGCTGCTCGCCCATTCTTTTGATGTATGTCCCCAGGTTATGAGATGCAGTAATGAACCTATGATGAACATGAGGAGAAGCCTTTAATGTGTTTAAGAAGAATGTTTTATGTTTTCATGTTTTAAGTTCCTGGTTTCCAAGACCCTAAACCTTAAAGATCCTTGGTTTTGTAAAATGTAATGAAAGTTTATGTGATAAAAAGACGGGATTCTATACCTATGTACATCTGTTCCAGAGCCGCCTCTACCTGCTCGTATCCAGACAGGGATGTATCTATTTGATAATCCACTTACTCAATTCTTACCAAAACACCAGGAAGTTTTCCTATATTTAAACGTTTTTACAGGGTTATTCCTAAAGTTTTTATATCCTAATTTCCATAAATAACTAAAACATCCTTTGATACCAACTATAACATCCCACATTTTATAACATAAACTTTCATTACTTTACACAAAACTGAGGATCTTTAAGGTTTAGAGTCTTGGAAAGCAGGACCATAATACATGAAAACAACATAAAACATTCTTCTTAAACTCTTGAAATTATTCTCCTTAGGTTCTTCCTAGGTTCATTACTGCATCTCATAACCTAGGGACATACATCAAAAGAAAGGGTGAGCAGAATCCCCACTAATGGAAACAAGAGAAACATTTTACATGTGAACATGAGATACTTCAATAAGGTTATGAAAAGAACTTTAAGGCATGAAAAAGAAATTAGGAGGCATATCATAAATAAAATAATGTTTTTCATAACTTGAATATGTGGCTACAACATTTAACATTGACAATCATTTCGGTTTCTCCAAGGTCCATCCCCAAGGTGTCATTAAAAATTACCAAGGTTATTCACCAAGGTGTCGTTAAAAATGGTCATCTCTAGAGATTAAGTCTTTACCCAATGCATTAGAGTGCTATCAGGGTGCACCCTTAAATTTGTCTTTATTATCATGTGATCCACATATATCATCATCAAAAATTTCATAAAAAACCCATATAGCATAAAAGAAATGGGTTTCCTTTCAAAATAATAAGGTTTTAAAAACTGCTTTAAAGACATGATCTTTATGTCACTTTAAACCCACGAAAAAGGAAAGAGGGTTTCATATATGTAAATCCCAAAATTTAAATATAAACTTTTGATATATATGTGGATACCCTTGTAGAAAAAGATCTTTGAGTATTCACTTAATAAATTAAAAGTATTTGAGAAAAAGAGAGAGACATTTTGAGAACAAAATTCTACAGCATAACGACGATGTTACAGAGTTTTAGAAAACATTGAAAAGAGAGGGGACATGAGTAACCCACTCATAAATGATTAATAAAACAGTATAGGGATATAATATAATGTATATAAGAACATTTTAAATAAATTTTAATGATATACCATATGAAATGAAGAACATGAAAGGAAGACAAAAATAAAATTTCTCTTATGAAAATTCGGCAGCCTAACGGCGTCATTTAAACATAAAAAAAAATTGATGAGATCCAATAGGGTCTGTCATAATATGACATAAAATATCAGTATGATAGATATATATATATAATACCCCAACATAATAAAAAAAACTTGAAAGACTTGACAAAAAAATAGAACATGAAAATGAGAAGGGTGAAAGAATCCCTTAACCATTCGGCAGCCTAACGGCTTCATTTAAACTTTGATAAAATGAATTGATGAGAGAAAGAGGGGTTATCTCATCATATAAACATGAAAATGGAAGTAATAAGAATATAAAATAACATCCTCCAACATAAGATCATGGAACATAAAAGAAATGACATAAAATGGATTACTTGAAAAGAAAGAGAGAGGTAGGATCCCTAACCTTAAAACGTAACTCTTAAAACTCAAAGGTTTGAATCTTGAGGGCTTCGGGAACCATGGGAGGAATCCTTGGGAGTTAATGAGACCATTTCTTCGTTGGGGGAGAGTTGGGAGTGAAAACTAAAGGAGGAAAGGGTGGGTATTTATAGGGAAGGCGAGGTGATACTTTAATAATTTCAATGGACACCTCACAAGTGGTTTTCTGAAAACCATGGGCTCTCCCATTGTATTTCCCATGGAGTTAGGCCACATGGGACCCCCAATACAATAATTCATCACCTTTGGTCGGCCAAACCTAAAAATATCTCATGAAATCATCATGACACAGTTATGATGTAATTAAACATACCGAAACCTTAAAACTGCATTTTTACTATTCACTGAAAATTCATCTTTCACAGAAAAATACCAAAATTTCACATTAACCGAATATCGATGCTCTGATTACAAAAATAAATTTCATTTTATAAAAATAATTTTCTAAATATTCTTAATTAAAGAACACTATTCACCCAAAAAAACTAATACTTCTCTAATAATTTATGAAACCATTATTTATCCATTTTATTGAATCACATTACTTAATCATGGTGTCTAAATTATATGAAATCTTTTTTTAAGTGAGATTTCTAATCCATTTGGTCACATTACTAATCCTAAGTGTAAAATCACTATTCATAATTTACTATTCATCAAAAAATTAAGTTGATCTTATTAGACTCTGAATTCCTTACTGAACACTTTTGCAGAAGACCATTTTTTGAAAATCTTTATGCATCATTAATTATTTAAGGTTTACATAAATATTGTAATGTATCCATTTTTCAAAATTCATCAATAAAATACATCCTAAAATTATCCGGACATTTGAAATTTCACAAACTTCAATAAAGGAAGAAATCTACATTTATTTATCCCAAATGATTACACAAAGAAGTTATGGTCTCGTCACATATCCCCTTATAACACCAGCATATGACCTAAGTGTAAGGTGCTCTATGGTGAGAGAATCTGAGGGAGGCTCATATAACATTGCCCTAGTAGTAATCTCTACTAACTTTAACTTCTCCCGTAGGCGTTTCTGTTCATGCTTGACAAGCTGGAGTTCGGTTTGGGCTTGGTCCAAAGTGAATCCCAACGATGCCACCTCCTTCCCAAGCTCTGATAAGTGGGCTTCATAAGGTTCGAGTCTACCAAATGAATCCATCGACTCCTCTTTCTGTATTAACCATTTACATCTCTATTAAATCGTTAAGAGTAAGATAATATACTATTCAAAATGTTTGGGTCGTTACATAAAACATATGTACAATATATATTTTTAAATATATAAATAATACACTCAACAAGTAATACAGTTAATATTCCCCTTGATTTATTACTACAGTGTAGTTATTTATCCATTGATCATCCATTCCATAAGAAATAAATTATGCATTTGGTTACCTTACATTCCTTTATATCTTCCTCTTAATTTAAGGTTGATTCTCAAAATCATCATACTAGGTGTGATTCAGGGGGACCTTTACCTATCACTTCCATTTTTTCTCTATAGGGGCTCTAGGTTTTGTTGTCCAAATGTCCAAATCTATTTGGAATTCCATATTTTTGACTTTCAAGAGATAATTCTTGATATTATTCATATTATAATTAGCAATAAAAATATAGATTCATTGTGGTAGTAGAGGATGCATGAGTTCAGTTAACTCATATAGAATCTTAAAGATCCTATTGTTCAAATTATATTTATATAAAATCATCAAATTATATGAGTTCTTGATATTGAACCTTATTAATGTTTTCATGAGAAAGGTTACATAGATATCAGGTTTCACTTATATCTAACCATCTTATAAAAGATACTAAAAAGGTTAGACGAAACTCTATACACATCTATTTCAACATAAATCTTTTAAATCACACATGACAGAGATGATATTATACAACACTAGATATCTACTACATCATCTAAGTGATTCAGGTATCCATAGAGCTCTCACTCACTCTCCTAATTAGAAGTTGCATTTGGAATAAGTTTCTCATAAATGAAATAATTACTATATTATCATAGTATATTTGGAAAGTGTATGTAACACTCCTAGAAGTTATAGATAGTAAATATAGTATCATTCTATAAAATCAATCATCTTGAAAATATAAATGTTTAATTGTTTTCCATTTTTAAAAGAAATAAAAGAATGATTTGGTACATTATTTTAATTTCCAAAATATGTGTTATGTAATAATTTTATTAAGTATTATCCCACTATTTTATTATGTAACAATATCCCTCACCATTGGATTCTTAATGTAATATCACATGGATATTCTAGTGTCCATGATTCAAATTTACCTTATCATAACCCATATGGGGGTCTGTTAAATTACCTGGAGGCAGTTAGGTTATCATTGTTTTCCAACTACATTATTTCAAGGATTCTTGATCCAATGTGTTGGTCAAATTAGACTACTCAAGAGGGTGGTTAATTTAATATCTATAAAAATTTATATTAATAAGATATAATTTGAACTTCCCCAAAAATTTAAAATTCAATTTCCCTGTTAGCCAGTAGTGAATTTTTAAGATCTTGACTTTTAGATTAATTTCTAAAAATATCGATTAGTTCTCTATTATATGAATGTTATAATTAATACAAATTTTGAAACAAACCTAATATGTCAATACTATTATAAACACTTTCTAAGAATAACTATCAATGATCAGTTTAGTTTTATAAAATATGTGACAAATAGAGTAAAACTTAAATGCAAAAACCCAGCATAAATAAAAAAAGAGGATCAGTCCCAAGAAAATACTTAATACTCTCAAATTGGTGATCAGATTATGCTATGAAATTTGAATTAATTAATAGTTTGATCCACACACTAGGCTAGGGTTCACAACAGCACACAGGATGTCTATGTTACAAGACATCTACCACAGTTCTTAAGGGGTACAAACTATGAGGTCACACTAGGACATATTCCACAGTAATCTATAGGAGAAAAGGGTGTAACAAAAATATTAGTGGAAGGATATCGTGTATCCATCAGTTTGATATTGGAGATAGTGTGTGTTTGAATACATATACACTCACAACTTGAATGTATGTAAGAGGCACACAACAAAGAAAACAAATACAAGAAAGGATTTACGAGGCTCTATGTGTCTTGAGATGAAGCTCTTGAGTCTTTAGATTAAGCTGAGATGAAGTATGGGTCCTCTTCTGGATGTTGACACAAAAAAAGAGTGTTATATTCTATCTTCTAGGTATAATTATCGTTATATAGGTATTTTTATCTCATTATTTGATATGATGAAGTAGATTGACAATTTTATTTTCAACTTCATTTCTCATATATTTTTATTTTGTTCTTGAGTTCACAATGGTTGCATGAGAGTTGTAAATGTTCTTCAGTATGTCTTTCTTGCACAAATATGCAACACCTCACACTTTTATTCTATCTTTAATCATTTAAAAATAGATTCTTATTTTCAAAGGCCAACAAAGAGAACGTACATTCCACATTTAGAGGTTCATCGTACCTTGCACGATCTACTAGATGTACTACAAAGGATTATAAAATATATCAGTAGCATTAAATGACACAAATATGACCGTTAAAAATAATATTAATAAATTAATATTTAAATAATATATCAGTGATTTTTCTTTTGGTGTCTCCTCATATTGGTGTCTCTATCTATCAGTGTCTCAACCCATTGGTGGCTTGTTCCTACTATCAGTGTGACAGTAGAACTAACGGTGACTCATATCAATGGTGATTCATTCCATCTGTCGGTGAGAGTATTGATGTATCATTGACTCATTTCAACTATCGGGGAGTCCTTTCATCGGTAGCACCATGCAATGGTAGGTAACTTGAACTGCATATAGGTCATCAGCATTGATGACTCATATGCAATGGTGAGTCATCTGCATTGTTGAGGCTTTTGAAAAGGAAAATTGTCTATGTTAGCGAGTCATGTGCAATGGTGAGTCCTTTGGATCGATGAGTCGTGTGCTATAGTGTCTGCTTCACATATTTAGAAAATATGTCTGTTTGAACTGTCTCTTAGTGAGTTATATGTCTATCAGTGTTCATGACTCGTACATAGATATTTTTAGATGTTTTGTCTATATCACAGCTCCAAAAAGTTAGAGAGTGTTAATAATAATAATTACACATAGGTAATCAGTTATAAGATTTTTTAGACTTAAACACAAATAAATAGTTATATGAGTGAAATGATCTAATATACAAGACAATCCTTTGGAATAATTTAGGATCTGACATGAAGAAATATATATGTTAATATATGACATGATTTGTGATAATTCAAACCATTAGAGTCAGAGATAGTGGGAAACAATATCTATGGGCCAACAATATCCCCCCCCCCTTTTATGATCACAAATCATGGCATTATTAAGTACGATTAGAGAATAATAAAAGTAAACAGTCTGATTAGTATCTCTCATAAAGATGAAATAATTTATCAGAGATAATAATGCATAAACACATAATATTGTCTAAAATTGTCGAAACTCATAAAAATTATTAATAATTTTCTCCCTATTTTTGAATTAGAAAAAAGTGGAAGGTAAAAATAACACTAAAAATAGAAAAAATAGAAATGGTGAAATGTCATTCATTTGCAGATGATACTAAATTAGAAAAAGAACAATCACTCAACCCTGTCAAAAAAATATCACTCCATACTAGTCTTTAAAGTCAATGGGTTGCATACCCTTATTAGAAGGATAAATTGATGGTCCAGGAGAAGGCTTAGGATGATAATAATGAGGGTCTGAATGGATTTTCCGAGGAGTTAAATGCACTCATTCTGGTACAGTTGAATCTAGGGAAGGTGTTTGCTTAGAAATAATCATAGGATAAATATTCTCTATAAAGATGTGTCTAATCTGAGATAAGCCCTGAGAAATTGACATCTGATCTTCATAAGGCACTGAACCAGTATGGCCATGTGGTGAAGCATCAGGTACAACAATGGATTCAATTTGAACATGTAGATATGGTTTTAACAGCTTTATGAACTATTCAAATATCTCTCCACTATATTTCATTGCATTTTAAAAAACATCTTTGTTTTTTATAAACATGTGCATTAAGGTAGTGAATTCTCTATACTTCTGAAACTAGTCCTTAAAATGCATTTTTGATGGAGGGAGAGTAATATTGGTGGCCAAATACTTAAACATGATTTTCATTTGATGCTTTTTGATGATTATATAGAAAAACTCATTAATAGTTTTGGTCCTCTCTTCCTGAGTGTGTGAAGCACTCCTTGTATAATACTTCACATGGTCATGAATATTATCTGAGGTTTCTTCAACCTTGACTATATTAGAAATTAATACTTGCTTCTCTTCTATCAAAACTATTCTAATTGTGGAATGATCTAGAAATTGTGATGGCTGAATAGGTGTATCAGAGGATGAATCAAGAGAAAAGGAGGAATGTTCCTTATCTTCTTTTCTCAATTTGTAAAAATCAAGAGCTATAAAATGAGAAAAAATATTCTCAAGTCCTTTCAGGACTCTTTCCATTGTATTTCTGTACTCAGTGGTTAAAGCATTGTTGACCATGGTAAAATTCTTCATCTCATTCACATGTTTGGTGTTTCTTGTCACATTTTTTTTCTGTAGTTGTAATAAAATTTGGATGAATTTCTTTTATCACAATCTTGGAAACTGAAGCATCATCAGCTTGATCATTTGGATTGATTCTAGGATCCACTAGATTCCTTGGTATAACTAGATGATCTTTATGATTGAACTTATCATATAGTCCATCTTCATCACTAAACCATTCCTTACTCCATGGGTTTCAGTTAATTATCATTTCCTTATAGATTTCAGAATTTAAGCAGATTCCACTATATTCACTAACTATCACATCATCAACTTCACCAACACAACCTTTCTATTTTTGAATTGTTGAAATAATTATGGAGTAGAAATGAAAATTTGACATACAACTGGGTTTTATCATCTAATTTATGTGCACTATCAGATATCTACATAGATTCCATTTAACTCATTTTTTTATAAAATACACTAAGTATACCTCCTGATACGTGAGAGAAGAAAATTCCCATTTCTTGGGACAAATCTTATTCTGAATAAACTTAAATAAAATTCTGCACTCACCATTTAAATCTGATGCAATGGGTCTCTTATGTTCCTTAGTTCTAGTTAGTTCTTTAAGAGCTATCTCATAGAAAAATAAATCACTTTCGAGAAGAGAACTACCATGATAATCATCAAACATTACTTAATGAGGGACCATACTACATTCATCTAAATTTCTTGAAGGGAAATAGATTATCTTCCGTTTTACTATTGACTTGACCCAAGAAACATCACTTCCTTCTAAATAGAAGTTCTATATTTATGTAAAATTCATGTAAAAACTTCATGTAGTAGACTCTGTCATTGTTTACAAACCAATCAAGTCATCCTTGATATTACACCACATTTAACAATAAAGACTTTCTCTCTAAGATCCATTCCACCAGGACATATTTCTTTAAGGATACCATGTGATTTTCCAGACCAGGATTTAAAGGAGCTAAATATTTTCTCAGTTCACCTTATTGTTTAATAAGAAACACGAGAATCACCATATTCGAGAGCTCGCTTCACACGCACCGTTATAATAAATTTAGTCTAGAGAATATAAGGTTAATGTTTTGGGGTAAAGAAAGAGATTGGATGTTGAGAGATAGTAGTGGTAATGAAGTAGAGTGGATCAATTAAAATTTATATCATTTAGGGAATTTGAAACTACACAATCGCTAAATCATGAACCAGGTTCAACAAAAAGAATAAAATAGTTCGTTTTGATAAAAACATTAGATATATAGAAATACTAAGTCATTAGTGTCATCATGTAAGACATTGTATAACACTAATTTTGTCGGTATGACATACTTTGTGTATCGCTAACAATGTCGGTAAGAAAAGGATTTCGGCATGACAATTGTTTCGGTATGAAAAATCCACAGAAAATGATTAATGGAAAGGAAACACAAGGTCTTACTGATTGATTATTCCAAACTCATTTCTAATGTAATTCATTCTTTTAGAGGTCCATGGATTAGTGAATACTTCATCAAGATGATATTCAGTGTTAATAAATTCGAAAGTGATATCACCCTTCTGATAATGATCTCTCAAAAACTAATGTCTTACGTCAATATGTTTTGGTCTAGAATGAGAAACTAAATTCATAGAAATTTTAATAGCACTTATATTTTCACAAATTATAGGTACATGTCTAAATTTATATTTTTAGTCCCGCAGAGTGTGTCTCATCCACAAAATCTAAGCATAATAGCAACCAGTTGCTATGTATTCAACTTTGGTAGTAGATAATGCAACCGAATTTTGTTTCTTACTACACCATGAAACCAAAAACATTCCCAAAAACTGATATGAATTAGAGGTTCTTTTTCTATCTAACTTTCATCCTACAAAATCAGCATCTGAATGACTCACTATATTAATTTATTGTCCTTTGGGGTAAAAAATACTAAATTGAAAGTATGTTTGAGTTATTTAAAAATTCATTTGACAACATCTAATTGAAATTATTTGAGATTAGCTTGAAAACTAGCACACATACACACACAAAACATTATATCTGGCCTACTAGAATTCAAGTAAAGAAAGTATTCTATCATTCCACTGTAAGTGTTTTGATCAACAGATTTACCATCTTCATCAGGATACAATTTACAAGTAGTAATCATTGGAGTGTCACTACTTTTAATGATATCAAGGACAAAACCTTTTATAAGATATTTAGTGCATTTACATTTATTTAAAATGATAAAATTCTTATTTTGAAAATCTCGAATTGAAGAACGAATATGAGTTCACCCATAAAACTCACTTCAAATTAATTTTGCATCATCTTTAAAAAACCAATACATAAATAACTTCTCAAAGATCCAAAAATAATATCATCAACATTAATTTGAATGACTAAAACATGTTTTTAAATTCTTTTTATAAAAAGTGTAGGATCAAAAATTCCATTTGTAGAACATTTAGAAATAAAAAAATACATAATCCCTCATACCAAGATCTTGGAGCATGTTTTAAACCATATAAATCCCTTGTTAATTTGATAAAATGATTATGAAAATGATGGTTTGTAAAACCATGGGGTTTCTCAACAAAAACATCCTCAACTACATACCAATTTTGGAATGAACTTTTGACATATATTATATAATTTTTGAAATTAAGATGGGAAACATAAGCAATACGGATTCTATTTGCTTCAAGTCTAGAAATATGTGAAAAATTTTCTTCACAGTCAATGCCATACTCCTGACTATAACCTTGTGCAACCAATCTAGATTTATTTCTATCTATGTTACTAGACTCATCTAATTTGTTCCTAAACACCCACTTAGTGGCTCTGGATAGAGTGTCTTTGGGTCTATCCACAAGTTTTCCAAACGTTATTTATTTCAAATTGATTAATTTCTTCTTGAATAGCCATCATCCAAAATTCAATTTTAATTGCATCTTTGATATTTTTAAGTTCAAGCTGTGATAAGAAATCTTTATGATAATCACGGTTTCTAAGAGAAGATATAGATTTCCCCTTTATCTAAGTCTCCATTAACCACGTATAAAGGATGGTTCTTGAGAGTTTTATTTGGTCTAGAAAAGGAGGGTATAACAACTTCAGGTTTATCTACAGGCTCTAGTTCATCAAGTTATGATTTTAAGGAATTTCTAGAACTGTTTGATTTAATATATTGCTTGATAAGAGGATTATATGGTTTTTGATTTATGTCTAGTTTTTTCCTATTTTCTTCAAGATTCTCTAGGGAGGTCCAAGGTTATCGTGGATCTATTTCATCAAATTTTATATGAATAGATTCATCCACAATGTTGGTTCTTTTAATAAAAACATTATAGGCTTCACTAGAGGTCGGGTAACCTAGGAATATTCCTTCATCACTCTTGGATGCGAATTTTTCAAGATTTTCCTTAGTATTAAGAATATAAGTAGTGAAACCAAAAAATTTGAAATAACTAACTTTGGTTTTTCTATTGATCCACATCTTATAAGAAGTATTCTTGAGGATAGGTCTAATTAAGACTCTATTAATTATGTAAGAAGCAGTATTCACAACCTCATCCCAAAAGTAAACAGGAAAATTATATTCATTAAGAATTTCTCGGGATATCTATTATAAGGTTCTATTTTTTCCTTCCAAAAATCCATTTTAATGAGGTGTCCTTGGGGTATATAAGTTATGACTATGGAAATTGTGTGAAAAAAATGATTCAAAGTATTGATTTTTAAACTCATATACATTGTAACTTCTTAACGATTTTATTCAAAGTCTAATTATATTTTCAATTATTTAGAATACACAGTGAATTAAGTACATGCTTCACTTTTGTGAGCTAGGAAATAAGTCCATGTATACCGAAAATAATCATCTATAAGAACATAAACATAGTTCTTCCTACTTAAACTATAATCATGGGATAGCCCAAAAAAATCCATGTGATCAAAGTCTAAAGGATGAGAAGTTGAAACTTAATATTTTTATTTGAAAGATATCTTGTGTTGTTTACCCTTTTGACATGGATTACAGACTTTATTATTTGGAAACTAATGTTTGGGTAGATCGTTGACTAAGCATTTTCTAGTATTCTTTCTAAGAAAGTGTACATTACATTTTCCTAATATCCTATACCAAATCAAAGACTATTTATGAATTACACTTATGAAATAAAAATTTTGAGAAACTAAAGAATCTAAGTTAATAGAATAAACATTTTTATTTATAAAAGAAGAAAATAAAAATTCATTTTTATAGTTAAAAATGTTTCAACAATCATTTCCAAATTTAACATGAAATTCATCATCTCATTATTATAAAATACTAAGAATATTATATTTAATTCCATAAAAAAAGTACTTTAGAAATTAAAATTGAGTTAGAGTTTCCAATCTAGACTAGGAAAATTATTTTTCCTTCAGCATTGTCACCAATGGTGACATATCCACCATAAATCTTGATTAGGTTCTTGAAGTTTTAATAATCTCTTATTATGTATCTTGAACATCCACTGTCCAAGTACCACTGACTCTTATAGGATCTCTTGAAATATATTTAATACATGACAATCAAACAAAAAATGTTTTGATAACCACACTTGTTTTTGTCCAATGACATTAGTAACTAATTCTTTAGGTACCCACATTTTCCTTATGGGTTTTCTGTAAGCATTATGAAAAATATTTGAAAAATATACTCTATTTATTCAATAAAAACTAGAGGTAGTAAAAAAGTTACAAAACATCTACTAGCAGCAGAATTTTGATTTTTATATTGAAAAACAGATTTTCCGTATTTAGTTAAAAAATATGTTTTATATAGGTTTCTCTATCCAGAATGATATACAATACCATATGTGTACTTAAGATCTTTCTATTTACCAATAATTTGAGTAATATTACTCTTCCCATTAGTTAACTTTTCTAGATCTTTCTTCAATTACTCAAAATACTTTTTTAATTAATTATATCCCTTATGTATTTGAGCATTATCTTCCTTTTCAGTGGTTAGTTAACATTTAATAGTAATAGTAAGTGTATGTTTTTTCATTGAGGATTTATATTTATCATTTAATTCATTAATGGTATCTTCCATCATGTCGAAGTATTCAAATAATTCATCACTTGTCATATTTTCATAATCACTCTCATTTTCATAATAATATGAATTGGGTTCATGAGAATCTAGGGTTACATAAATGGTGTTTTCATAAAAAAACATATTTTTCCTTTCATTTTTTCCTTCATGAGATGATGTTAATTCATTTGAGCTATCCTTAGAGGAACTCCGGGAGGACTTCATAGCTTTTTAATACATCTTAACATTGATTTCATAATTATTTTTGTATTTCAATTTTCAACATTTATCTTTAACATGTCCTCTTCTCTTTCATTCTTAGTAGACAATATCCTATTATTTGTCATTTAATTTCTAGTCCTTTTTTTAGATACCCTTGTTATCATACCATCCTTTGTAATTTTTCATCTTGGAGAACTTCTTCTTCCTGTAGAATTTCATGAATTTTCTGGCCAACTGAGCCTGCTATTCATCATTATCTGATGTTTATTCATTATTACTAGAACATTCAATGGAGGATATCACCTTCTCAATCTTTTTATTCTTTGAGGTAGTAGTATTAAGGATATAGATTTTTTGATAGGTTCGTCCTCTTTTTCTTTGTTGACTTTCAACTCTTCCTCGTACATCATGAGTTTTCTAATGATTTCTTTTGAAGGGAGTTCACTAATATCACATGATTCTCTAATTGAGACCGATGTTCCTCTCCATCTATAAGGTAATCATATGAGAATCCTCATAATTTGTTCCTTGGAAGAAACATCACTTCCATGAGTGATATTAGTGTTTGATATTTCATTAAGCATGAGATACATGTTAGAAATAGTATCATCTAACTTCATATTAAAGTTCTCGTATATAATATTATGCGTGTTAGGTCTCATTTTTTTAACACTAGAAGTTCCTTCAGGTGAAACGGATGAAGTATCCCAAGTTTTATGGGCTGTTTTATATGCAGAAATTCTGTTAAATTCTTCATCTCTTAGATAATAGTATAAGGAATTCTTGGCATTGTAATTATTATTATATACAGTCTTTTTTGGTTCATCCCAAGTAGTTCTAGAAATAGTAGGAATCTTATTTTATCTACAGTTGAAGACCAAATTTCAAAACCCATGCTTTCTAAGTGCATTATAATTATAATTTTTCATTATGTATAATTTGTTCTATTAAAGAATGGAGGTATTTTGGTAGCAGCACCATCCAAAATATTATCCTTAATAAAAACTTTGGAAAAATATTTTAAAGAGATAAAAATTTATTATTAACAGAAATTTTAAGATCATTTAATTACAACGAAAATCATAGTGGAAGGGTTTGAAAGTGCTTTGAAAACAGAAAATTCCAAACACCTATAATACCAAATTTTGTTCAGAGTACAGTACTCAAGAGGGGGTGAATTGAGTATCTATAAAAATTTCATTTTAGAAGGTATAATTTGAAGTTCTACAAAAATTTAAAATTCAATTTTCCAGTTAGTCATTACTGAATTTATAAGAGCTCGACTATTTGATTAAATTATCAAAAGACTGATTAGTTCTCAGTTATTTGAATTTTTTAATTAATACAACATTTGAAACTAACCTTATATGTCAATACTGTTATAAACACATTCTAAGAGTATCTATCATAGTTCAATTTAGTTTTATGAAATATTTGATAAAACATACTAAAACTAAAAGGTAAAAACACAGTGGAAATAAAAAAAGAGGTTCAGTATCAAGAGAGGACTTAATCCTCTCCACATAGTTATCACCTTCTAGCAAGTATTTTAAATTAATAAATAGTTTGATCCACACCCTGGAGCAGGGTCCATAGTAGCACACAATCATTCCAGGTCACAATAACTCTACCATAGTTCTTTGTTGGTACAAACTACCTGGTCACACAAGGACCGCTTCCACACTTATCCATGGGAGAAACATGTGTAAGAAAAATATGAGTGGAAGGATATCTTGTATCCTTCAGTTTGATATAGGAGACAATGCACGTTTTAATATACAAACTTATACACTGCTCGAAACTATGTAAAATCACACAACAAAGAAAACAAATATGGGAAATGATTTAGGAGGCTCTATGCACCCTGAGATATAGCTATTGAATCTTCATGTGTATCTAAGATGAAGTTTGGGTCCCTTTCTAGAAGTTGACACAAAAACAGAGTGTTTTATTCTAGATTCTAGGTACCTGTATGGTTCTATAGGTATTTTATTCTCTTTCATTGATATGCTTAAGTTGTTTGAAAATTTAATGTTTAGATTGATTGAGGTCACCTCATGTGTTCTTATTTTGTTATTGAGTTCATAGTGGTTGCATGAGAGTTGAAGAGTTTCTTCAGTATGTCTTTTTCACACAAACATGCACCACTGCACTATTTTTTTCTCTCTACCTTCTTTAAAAAAGTTCTTCTTATTTTAGAGGTCCGACAAAGATTATGTTCATTCCATGTGAATTTGTTCATCATACCTTGTAATGTCTGATAAAATTTCTAAAAAGGATTATAAAACATGTTATCATAATTAAATGATACAAATATGACTGTTAGAAATAATATTAATAAATAAAGATTTAAATAGTATATCGGTTACTCATCTGTCGGTGTCTCCTTCTGTTGGTGTCTCCTTCTGTTAGTGTCCCAACACATCTGATACTTTTTTCTACTATTGGTGTGACAATTGAACTAATGGTGACTCATATCAACCGTGAGTCCATCTTTCTATCGGTGAGATAGATGATGTATCAGTGACTCATTTCTACTAACAGTGAGTCCATGAGAAGGTAAAACCAAGCAACGGTAGGTCACATGAACTGACAGAAGGTCATCTGCGTTGGGGATTCATATGCACTGGTGAGTAGTCTGCATTAGTGAGTCATGTGAAAGGGTTATTCATCTATGTTAGTGAGTCGTGTGCAATAGTGATTTTTCTGCATCACTGAGTAATGTGCAACGGTGAGTCCTTTCAATGGTGCCAACTTCACATATTTAGATAATATTCCTATTTGAAATGTCTCTCAGTGAGTCATATGTCAATCATTTTCCATTACTCATACTTAGATGATTTTAGAGGTTCTTTCAGTCTCATAGCTCATAAAATCTTGAGAGTTTTAATAGTCATAATTACACATAGATAATCAGTTATAAGCTAGTTTGGACTTAAACACACATAAAGAGTTATATGATAGAAATGATCTAATATACAAGAAGATTAGTTAACATAATTTAGGATCTGACATGTGAAAATATATATTTTAATATATGAGATGATTTGTGATAATTAAATTCATTAGAGTCAGAGATAGTTCTCCAGAATATCTATGGGACAACAAAATGAGTAGACTTCCCACTCTTGAAATCTTTTACTTTTATTTCATCAACATATTCCCCCAAGTAACATTAATTATAAAAAAGGACACTCCTTTTGATAAAAACATGGTTATTTCATCACAAAACTATCATGAGAACTCTCTAATAAATTTATGTGTATTGATGAGGTCGATAGACACACATTGGTAAATGGTTTTATACTAAATAATATTTTTTAAGGTGATATTTGATTAAATATTTTCCTCATCAGATTTTTATCCTTACACATAAATATTATTTATTTCATACATTTTATGTTTTTATTGATATTATTTGAATTTTACATATGTAATTAATTTTGTATTGATAAAATTATTCACCCACTATCTTTTTTTAACTTACATGCTTTTTAAATGTTTTATTTTATGATATTATGATAAATAATCCAATAAAAATAAATAATTAACTATGAACACAAAAAAAAATATTTGGAATGAACATGATATTTTATAATGTTTGGTATATCCAATGAAATATTGATACATAAAATTTTCATGGATCTCAATTCAATAAATTTCTCATTATTAATTTAAGAATCATATAACAAGACCTAGGGATGATCTATGGAAGAGGCCACTCACACACACTGAATATCAATTGTTATTATTTATTATCTAAATTGTATAATACTAAATGATATAATAATATAATAGTGGTTTTATAAATTAAATAATTAAATTTAAAGATTAATTCCTGAATAAATAGAATTAATAAATCAAAACAAAAATATATTTGTTAAAAAATTTCATTTTCAAAGGGTGTTCATGGTTGGGGAATTATTGTTCAATAAATTGTAATTACTATTCTCCAATTCAATGTAGCGATCAAGACCTATCACACTACACAATAATTTTCTCAAATTTTGTTAATCCACTCTACGACCTCTACATGTGAAAAAAATACTCTTCCTAAATATTTCTAGGATACCTCTTCGCCCACCAAAACAATCTATTCCAAACTACACTAGATGAGTAACTTAAATAATGATGGGAATGAATATTGATAATAATGAATAATAACACAATAGTAGAGAAAATATAGAGGAAAATTTCCATAATTGATTTTACCATGATTGAGATTATTGTAATAAAATAAATAGAGGTTTTAAAATTCAATAACTCAATCATCCGATGCTAATTTTCTTTTAAAAAATTAAAATGTCTGTTCTCTGTTTTCATGGAGTTATGATTGTATAGTGGCAGAACAAAAAATTAATAATAAATTAGAGATAATAAGAAGTCGAATATACATTAAAATTTTAAAACACTCATATATCAGAAAAACCCCTACTTGTCTAATGAAAATACACTAAATCCTTTGAATAAAATTTGAGGTGCACACTTATAGTTAAGAGGGGTTAACATGTCTCATGCAAATCCTATCTAGAAAATGTTTTCATAATTCTATCCCATTAAATTAATGAAAATTGGTAATTATTCTTCTGTAAATTTACACATCTATAAAAAAACATGTTTACCCAAAAATTTGAGCCTCATTGGGCTTGTTTATAAATTTTTTTCTAGGATTACTAAAGCTAATGTTTCTATCCTGTACGAAAATTTGAGTTCCAATTATATTTATTATTATACATTAAGAAACATGAAAATAACTGTATATCATGAATGAACATTTAATAGATTTCTTCCTGGGCCTATCATATATATTTCCTTCATTTTATTCTAATTTGGATTGGTATATTATGAGATATCGTCTCCCCTTAAAATTTACTCAAAACTATACATATATTTCCAGGCCTTAATTGAATGATACATTTAGGCCTCATATTTTTGGATTAAAAAAAAGATCCAGTTGACTGAAATGAAGCCCCATAAACCTATAATTCAACAAAAAAACAAATATTCATCATTAAATAGTCTAGAAAATGTTATTATATAAAAATAAAATGGTAAAAAAATCAAGAAAATCGAAAATTAATCAGTTTTCATAATTAAGATCATCTTATTAAGAAAAACATAAATATGAATCAATTATCATTAAAATAATAATTTTTTGGGATTTAAGAAATAATATGTATATAATAGAATATATTAAAGTATGATATTACTCAATGATAAACTATCCCATCACCCTAAAATAATATCTCTTTGAGTTAAGGCTTGGATTTAGATGCATAATTCCACATGTACATCTACGTATCTCCATATTCATTTTCTCATTTTATTAACCTTTAACCACCTCCAATAATGTGAAATAACCATCCTTTACATTTTCTTATTTACATTTAGGTAAGAGGCATCTGGAAAATGAGGTCAAAAAAAGTAATCCACAGATATTGAATCCTCATACATAAAAAATAGGATGGGATGAATTACAAATAAAACTTTTTATTTAATAATAATTATCAAAAATAACCTCCTATAATAATTGTTAAAATTAAATATATTCAACACATAAAATAATTAGTCAAGGTCATGATCATTCATTCATGAAATGAGTACACGTGATAATAAGTTGATTTCATTAATTTCAATTTGTTATTAATTAAGTAAATTATCTAACATACTAAATATATTTCATTATTAATTAATTCATTAATTCAAATTAATTTTACATCAAAAAAATCTTCAATATTCCAATAATCTATAATTTTATGTAAATTAATATAATAAATTCAATTTAATAATCATTTAGTACACAATGTGGACATGATCCCATGTTCAATTGAAACATGTAGGTATCCTTTGTGTATCCCATCGAGGGCTCAACCCACAACTATTCTCAATGCCCCCAAATAAATTAGGTGTGTTTTACTTGGGGAAAAAATCACATGTCTCCAAATTATGGGATATTAGTGAGAGTTTGGTGCATGATTTAAATGGAAGTGTTCTTTGATAGTGGGAGGTGTGGCCTTGATAGTTTTAGGTAGAGGGACTTCAATCTAGGTGATATCCCTATGAGAAGGTTATGGTAGGCTATTTTTAGCAGTAGGTTGTGGTTAGGGATGTATTGACCATAATCAAGGGTGAAGGTGGGTGACATAGACTAGAAGGTCAGCCACACTTATCGGACCAGGGCCTTTGGTCTTGGGACATTAGGAACCGTTTGACCTATGGGTCAGGGTCTTCTGGATAGTTCTTTGGGCCTCTATATTCCTAGGCTTCTATGCCATGTAATGAGACACCACTAACCCAAAAAAAAGACTACTTTCTTGTGTATAATAAAAATTTGGGAGGGGGTACCACCTATTTGTTAAAAAACAAATTATTACCAAATATTTACTGGAGGAAACAAGATCTGTATCCATCAAAGATATGAAAAATCACATATAGGTAATATGAATTTCTATGTGTTTACATGGAATGTAAAATACCTGGTGTGTTTTGATATTACACAACATTTAGTTTCATGAATTAAGTTTTATAGTCTATGTTGTGCTAATGACACCCCATGAGTCTTAATATATACATCATATACATATTTTATTTCCCATTATGTACAAAACCTGAATGAAAATTCATATATGGAATTTTGTTTCTAATTTAATGCATAGACTAATTTATTTAATAATTTAATGTTAAAATCGATTCCATAATTAGTGTGTATACTTTTTCATTAATTAAAATTGTGTACAATGTGTCTAGTTATGTACTCTATATGGATGAGTATGGGTTACAAGGTGTGTAAACCATGTTATACATCATGTATTCCACTCTATGGATATATTTGGCACACTCCTATGGAAATTTTGTGTATACTTTATGAATATTTATGAGTTACACCACATGAAATCGAATTATACATAATGTAAACTTATTTTTCTTATTTTTCTCAGCTCAAATTCGATTCCAAAAAATTAATTAAAACATTATACATTTTTTAAACACATATCTTCCATCATTACCATATTACTAAACCATTTTTGTTACTCAGTGTGTATACCAGTTACATTCCATATAAAATTCCAAGACAAGGTACATTTTTCTCAGTCAAAAAATAAAATGTAATGATTTTGTGTATTATCATCCATCATAATGAGATGAAATTTATATAAGTGTGTCTGGTTGTAGTGAATATGGTAACACATCATATAAATTTTCATTTAATGATTTTTATATGTGTTCTATAACAAGATTCTTTGGAACTTCATAATATGCATGTTAATTTTTTCTTGATTTTTCTTTGGAATGTTCATAGGAATATGAATCTAAACGAACAAGTTAATTTTACATTCGGAATAAATTAAAATGAAACATGAAATTTAAAAATAATATGAATGTTTTGATTAGTCATTGATTAATAAATAGTTATAATTTAATACAAGGATTCATTTATATAAATTATATATTGTAGGGAACAATTAATATAAATTGTCTCATGCTCAAAAGAAATTTTCATTATTGATTTTTATTTTCCTTTAACTAGATGAATACAAAGCCTGAAATCCATGAGATATAATATTTCACATATAATTTATAATTAATATGTATAAATAAGAACTAACATGGATTTTAATTATTTATTTATTATTAAATCAATTGGATTATTATTTTCTGACCACCATGACATCAAATAATTCAAGTGTATAATCCCTATAGTGCTATCTACAGGTGAAATAAGAATCATATAATATCAGCATTGAATTTCTGAGTCCTACCATGAATGATTCTCATCACATGAATTATATTTTATTTATTTAAACGTGAATTGAATCATGGATTCAATTATTTCATTTAGTTATCTCTGGTCTTGAGAGGAAGGAGGAGAGTTGAACCAACTTATTTTCATAAGTTATCTTGAGTATTTTTTTTCTAGGATGTTGAGAATTATCTATAGAGGATTTTTGTGTGCCAAACAACTTCTCAAATATCATTCCCTATAATTGATAAAACCATGTTTATATAGCTAGGACAAAACATTTGTAATTTGACATATAAACTTTGATACTCTGATAATACATAGTGAAACCCACATATTATTTTTATTTTCTTTGTACATACATGTCTCATGGATAATATAAATATCATTCCGTAAATTAATAAATTAATATTTATTTTAATGTAATTTAGTATATCATTCTCACAACACACTTAACTCAATATGTTGTTCCTCCTCAGTATTTATCGAACATTGGACAAAAAAATTTATTTAAATTATTAATTATCACTTCATTAATCATTCAAATAAAAAATAATTATTATATTTACTAAATTTTCACAGTTATATTTATTTAGTATTCTAGTCATATATTTCCCTATCGAATAACTAGTGACTAAAAATATGTGAGAAACATAACATAAACAATTACTTTTCCTCAAATACTAAGAATAATATTTATTCTAATATTAAATTCAAATTAAATATAACTGGTGTCCTGTACACACAACGTCTGTGATCATTTTGGCTTAATTCTTAGTAATAATAGGCCACCTCACCTAAATTCCAAGATTACTGACTAGAATCAAATCATGGAACCCATTGAGAAGTTAAAATTATCCATTATAATAACTACCTAAGAATTTTATCTATATAATATAATCCATTTTTCTCAATTTCTAATCAATAAATTATTGTCACATATCAGACCAACAAATATTCTTAGTATATTCTCTTTGACATTCCTAAAATAAACTCTATAAAAAACTACCATGTCAATAGATTTTTTTTGGATATTCCATTACTATAAAAGAGATATAAATATCTATATCAACTAACATGGAAGTGGAAATATATTTTTTATGTTTATTAATTCCATGTCACTTTTGATGCACCCATCATATCCTACCTCACTGAGAGAATCTGTCATAACAGTTTTCATCATTAAATCAATGTATATGACTCATTATATGCACTAATAATTATAGAAAATACAATATCCAATAAAAATTATACTAGTGGGAATATATAATGATAAATAAATCATAAGGAATTCCTATGGTGGGTATGTTCTCTTAACCCCCTCTCTTGTAGATTACCAAGTATCAATATTATGAGAATAAGACTCAATGTCTTGAAATCCTTCCATCCCGAATAGCATGTATCATAAATATCGTGTCAGATAATGTAATCTGACCATAAAACATCTATTTAAGAATATTATAATCTCACTTAAATCCTCTCATCATAACAAGGAACTTTTATGATCTTTCAATGCAATGAATACTCTAAAAAATTATAAAATTAAATGTTATGGAGAAGAAAAATAAAATTGTGTTAATATATTTATTAGTGTTAACTTTGAGTATAAAGGTAATAAAAATTACACAACATTTGGATATTTTCCATCAAATAGAGCATAAATAACCAAAAAATTCAATAACACAAATTCTGATCATAATGGTTGGTAAAACCATCAAAATGAAAAAAAAAATATTTAAATGACAACATTTTTACTCAATAAACCATTACTTATAAAAAATTTGTTTTGGATATTAAGAACCATTTAATCTTTTACCATGACCCAAACATAATATCATCACAAATATGGAGTTATTGAATCATTTGATAAGAAATTAAACTACTGCAAAATTGGTTTCTAACAGCGTCAGGATTTATCATAATTATCTAAATCATTGATAAAGGAATTATTTATCAAATCTATAATAATTAATGATATATGACCCATTTATTATCCCAAAAATATGAATTGATATAAAGGGTCTTTATCAGTGTAAAAAAAGATCTGATAAAGGGGGCCATATGTCAGTGCTAATGATGCACTTATGTACATACAAAATTTTCATTATTAAATACATATTGAAAATGGTTGTTTTAGATACATTGTTATTATTTTATATCCTGAACACTTTTTCTAGGTGTAATTTAATCATCAAAGTAAGGAACATGAAGATATGGCATGAATTGGGAATTTAGGATGGAAATCGGAGCCTTTTGGACGCTTTTTCAGTGCTGTATGGTTAATATTGAATCACCGAAACCAATCACCCAAACCCGGATGCCCATGATGTGCAAGGATCTTTGAGACAAAACCTCTCACAAGGTCTCATCAGGGTTTTCTGAACCATGTAGTCCCTATAGGATATAGTGTGGGCTATACTAGTTTGGAGGCAGTGGATTACCACACAGCATCTGCATAGTTTAAAAAATCTGTAGAACAAACTAGAAAACCATGCATCTTAATTCCTCAAATAAGATCCTAAATCATGGTTGGGTAATAGTTAAACTAATTGTGCACCTTAACCATGTGAAGGTCAACAATTGTACACATTTCTTCTATCTACCCCTCCTAACCAGCATTTGACAAAGTATTTTCACCCTTAACCACCCTAGGTTACTGGGGGACAACAAATTAATTCTAGATAAACAATTTTATAGGGGGAGTATTATTTGGGAGATATTTATTTTGGAGGACAAGAACTTAAAACCCATTCTATTCAATTTGTTGAGTAATTTGCATATGGTTTCATAGAATTTTCCCACTATATCAGTTCTATAATGATCACTTCGGGTATCAAAACATTGTTTTTCATCATTTATTAAATTTTTTCTAAACCATTGTTTGGGTTCTATGTAATGGAGATTTTTTGGTGGTTGAATCAACTTATTATGCTTGTTTTTGTTCAGTTTTGTCTCTCATAATTCCCATGTGTTTCCTTTCCTCTTCTTGTTGGAAACTCCAATTCAGATCAAGAATAGAGTTTCCAGGAATCTAGGGGAATTACAATGCAGAATCCCATGAACATTGGGTGCACTCATCATCTCTTACGTTGGTTTTCCTCTACATGTTTTTAAAAAACCAATTATCAGGCGAAGAAATTTATTTCTAATTAACTTAATCAAAACTCACCAGACCATGGGATTTTCATCACATTAAATTCTTTGTAATGCATGTCATTATTAATATCACAACATGATAAGATAATTGATTTTTTTATCTTTATAATAACCCACATGGCCGACACATTTCTTCCATTAATTGATAAAATCATTTTTGGAATTTTGTCATGTTTTAATGTAAATTCTCAAAGAAATTGAAGAGTAAATCATTCAGTCATCTATAATAGCCTTCAAAAATCCAAAATATCAACTCAAAATTTATAAAAAATATATTGTTAGATTATCATGACTTAAGGTACAAAATAATTTAATTTTTTCCTATGGATTAACCCATACATACACAATACTAGTTGTGAGAGTTGGTAAATCAATTTGGGCCAATGAAATAAACACTTCTGTTGGAATGAAACCAAAATGTGGTATTTCTTCTAAGGACCAGTCAATTTTTTGTTAAATTGTGTTTTTATTGATTAATTTATATTAAACATTAGAAATTAAGAAAAATTACACTCTTAATCCAATTTCTATTTTGGTTATTTTTTGTTTTCCCTTTTATTATTGGTGTTTTGTTTTGTGTTGTGTAGGACTATAGGTGCATGTGTAGTCAAATTACTAATTCTAGTAGACCAAAGTCAGAGGAAGAACTATCATTTTACCATAGAATCAAAATAATGATATCCAGATTACCTCAAGCACTAATGGGAAACACCACTAGAATTCTCTCATGGTTGTGTGGATAAAATATATGTTTCCTAGGTGTTGGAAAGTAGTTTTTACTTGGTGGAAATCTCATCCAAATTACTCCCTATTTAAAATGAACCAAATAATCCTTTATAGCCTACTTTATCCAATATGTTCCCTAAACCATCAATGGCCACCAACTCAATTTCTTCCAAAGTACGGATGACAACAATCACAATAGTATCTTCCACCAGAACACATGCCATATATTCCTTAGAAACAACAACCCTACTTTTCACAAGAGTAGCAGTATATACCACCACCTCCCCAAGACCAAGATCCTCAACAACACCCTCTTATGGAGTAAATATTTTCATTGATCCATGGATTTGATATAGGAATTATTAGGGAAATGGTGTATGACATACAATTTGAGATCAAACTAGCCATTATGAAACTCATTCAGAATGCTGCCCAGTTTGAATGCATGCCAAGTGAGGAACCCAATTCCCATATTTTGATTTTTATAGAGATATGAGACTTATTCCATTACCATAGGGTATTGGAGTATAAAATTCAACTCCATTTATTTCCCTTATCATTAAGGGACAAATAAAAATATTTGAATAATGGGCTACTCTAGTGCTCCATTCTCATAAGGGAGGAATTTCCTCAAGACATTATATCAAAATACTTTCCTCTCTCCAATATGGTGACATAAAGATATGATATTCATAATTTTCAGCATCACGAGTTAGTGTATATGTATGACTTTTGGGAAATTTTCAAGGAATTGTTCAAGAAATGTCGACACGATGGGATCCCTCTATGGATGCATGTTCAATCATTTTATGGGGGTCTCACGATGAACAAAAAATCCATGGAGGATATGGATGCTGGAGGTAATGTAATGAAACAAATCTATTGAATATCTTTTGAACTTTTATAAGACATTTTAGAAAATAGTTTTCAATGGAATTATGGGTGGTGAACTTAAAATATAGGTATAGAAAACATTGATATCACTATGATACTTTCTGGTCATCATGGTGTTGTATCAAATACAATTGGTTCATTGAATCTTGAAACAACATCATAAATCCCAGAAATGAATCACCAATATTACAAAGAATAAAATGAAAACCACATTATGTATGAATGTTCACAATTTAGTGTTAGTACCTCTACAATTGAATTAATTTATGTCTCTCAAGACCGAGGGCCGAATATGTACCCTCAATAACAGACCCCTGTAAGAAAAGATAATGTGAATACTAGTTAGGGATAACAGCAGAAAAATCATCATCCACGATTCCAATAGTTTCCTAGTTTTAGAGAATAGTAATATAAAAATCCTAATATGATACCAAAATAGGTAAATCAATATCAACAAGGTCAGTATCAATACAAAGGCTACTAGAAACATCACCCGACACAACCTCCTCGACAACCACAACAACTACAAGTAGTTCAATAACAACTTCAGCAAGAACAACCATAAATGTTGAAAGAAATGATTCTTAAATTTATCACTACAACTAAAACCAGATTTCATAACAAATATTTCACCATTTAAATCCTTGAAAATAATATTGGATAGTTATAAAACCAATTATCTATATGTAAACTGAGTAAATTACTGATAAAAACTAAAAATAACCCATAGGAATAATCTAATGAAATTACGTTATGAAGTGGGAAAGAGTTATCGCCACAAGTGAACAAAAATAACGGCGGGTTGAAGCTAAAAAAATATGAATATTTTTTGGACAATTAACAAGAAACAGATGAGATTTCCCCTCTAAAAAAGACATCTAAAGGGAAAAAACACATCCATTATAATGAAAAGGGAGTGGTTAAGACTTATGAACCCACCTTAACATTTCAAGAACATATGAAGCAAAATATGTTTGATAGAAAATATGTTAAATTATTGGATGTTTTTATGAAGCTCCAAATCAACATACCCTTTATGGAGGCCTTAATCCAAGTGAACGCATACACAAATTTCATAAAAGGGGTGTTGTCCAACAAAAGGAAAATATAGGATTTGGGTACTATCCATATCAATAAAAAATTCTTGGTGGTGGTACAACATTTGATTCCTCCAAATCTTCATGATCCAAGGATTTTATCTATTCTGTGTGCTATTAAATATTTTGAGTTGGGGAATTCCATATGTCACTTGGGGACTAGTGTCGATTTTATTCATTTTGATGTTTTCAATAAGTTGGGAATTAATTAATTGAATCCTACTTGAGTAGCACTTCAACATGTTGATTATTCAATCAAGTAACCAAATGGGATTCTAGAAGATGTGATAGTAAAAGTTGGGATGTTAATGTTTCATGAAGAATTTATTATCCTTTATATGGTGGAATATGTGTTAGTACCACTAATTTTGGGGAGACCCTTTGTAGCTATAGGTAAGGTGTTGATCGATGTTCATCAAGGGGAGTTAATATTTTGAGTGGTATATAAAATTATACCTTATAACTTCCCCAATGTTGTTAAAAATATTCAATTATGGAAATGCATGACATTTGCTCCCTATCCATAGTCTAATATTGTTGTATTTTCATAGAAATTGACATGGGTTATCTCTCCTCTATCAATGAGATGGATTTAGTGGAAATCCAACCCAAATATGCACATGAAGAGCTGTAGTATATTTCAGACCAGGGAATTTGATATTTGAAGAGGGTAGTAATTCCAGAAATTTTGGTAAGAGAAGGAGTTGAACCTATCATGCCCTCACTTATCAAGGCCCCACTACTCAAAATGAAGCCTCTTCAATAATCCTTAATGTATACATATTTGTGTTACAATGATACAATTCCCATTATTCTAAATACATCCCTCAACTAACCGAAAAAGGACACCCAATTGTGGGTTCCGAAAAGGACGAAACAAGCTATTAGTTGGACAAGGACTAACCTTAATAGAATCATCCCAACCATTTATACCCACAGGGTACATTTAGAAGAGGTTGTAAAACCATGTTGAAAACCATAATGACGGTTAAGTCCAGCAATGAATGAGGTTGTGAAATGAAAAGTGATCAAGTAAATAGATGATGAAATTATATACCCAATATTTTATGGTTAGTGGGTTAGTCCTTTGAAAATGCTTCCCAAAAAGGGGGTACCACTATGATATCAAATGAGAAAAATGAATTGATCCCAACTTGGACTATTATAGGTTGGGGGATTTTTTAATATTAATGAAATATTAATGACACCATAAAGAAGGACCACATTCCCCTCCCATTCGTGGATCCGGTGTTGGAGAATTTGGAATGGGCATAAATTCTACTGCTTCATATAAATGTACTCTAGATATAACTAAATATTTGTTACACTAGAATATCAAGGTAAAAGTACCTTCACATTACCTAACATAACATTTTCTTCTCATCATATGTCATTCAGTATGTGTAACTCTCCATCAACATTTTAAGGGTGTATGCTATATATCTTCTATGAGATGGTTGAGAAGATTCTGGATGTTTTCATTGATGAATTCTCTATTAATGGGAATTCAATTGAAACATGTTTAAAACACCTAGAAATTGTTTTTTAATAGTTTGAAAAAAATATGGTTTTTAATTAGGAAAAATTATATTTTATGGTGCATAATGGTATTTTCATATGCCATCGGATCTCCAAGAAAGGGATATAAATAGATATTACAATGATTGATGTAATGAAAAATCTTCCCATTCCTACTTCTTTTCGTGCAATTGAAATATTTCCTGGGAAAGCAAGATTCTATAGATGGTTCATACAAGACTTTTCAAAGATACCTCATCCATTAACTAGTCATATTTTTATAGATGTTGTCTTTGAATTTAATGAATCATGTTTTAGGTAATATCATCTTTTGAAACATAAATTAGTTGAATCTCTAATCATGATTTATCTAAATTGGGATTATTACATTGAACTAATTTTTTATTATAGTGATTATGTAGTGGGAGAAGTTCCTAAGTAGCATCTTGATAAAATTTTCTGTCCTATTTTCTATTCTATATATTCCTTGAATTAAGCACAGATAAATTACATTACCATAGTGAAAGAGATTATGGAAGTGGTTTTTACTTTCGATAGATCTAGATCCCATATGCTGTTATCCAAAATTATTGTTTATAATGATCATGTAACACTCAAGTACCCCTTAAAAAGGAAATATTAAAAACCACATTTGATTTTTTGGGTGATTATTCTCTAGGAGTTTGATTTGGAAATTCATGATTAGAAGGGAAGTGAAAATTTGTTTTCCGATAATCTCCCTCACTTGTAATTTCCTATCATATAATGGGATAAAGTGAAAGAAATAAAGTAAAAATTCCAATAAGAACACTTATTCATAGTATCCACTTCACCACATTTAGGGTTCTCTAACATTTATAATGATTTGGACATGAGAGTGCTTCATCCCCTTATTTCTTACTAACAAAGAAAGTATTTTCATTCAAAAGTGAAGAAATATTTCCTAGAAGATCCACTGCTCATTTATTCATGTGTAGGCATCATAATTATTCATGGTGTTCCTGATGATGAAATTAATTGTAACACCATGACCCTAGATTCCCAGAGTCAGTGTATTATTTTAATACATTGGCATGATTACAAGGAATGAAGTCCCGAAAGACCGATCAGTTTAGTAGTCTTGGAAAATAGATTACATACATGAAAATTACATTACACTTTCAAACATAAAATACAAAAAAATAGTTCTTTGAGAACTCCATTATTCCCTTTAGCTTAACCCTGCATATCAATCATAATAAACTTCTTGTAATCCTGGGAAAATAAAACATAAGAAATGGGTGAGCTCAGATGCTCAGTAAGGAAAACAATATAGCGGAAACATTCATAAATAAGAATAAACATTTAAGGCAATTTAAAACTAAGACAAAATCCTTTTAAACTTGAACTTCGGCATAAAATAGAAAAAATAAAATTAAATAATGTCATTTACTTATTCACATGGATATTATACTAGTAGAATAATCACATTAAATATCAATAACCACATTCAAAATGATGGAATGAATAAAGTCAGACTATCATGACCACATAGTCAAGGCCTTGTGCCGAGACTACAAATAAGATTTTGTCAAGGCCTTGTTCAAAGACACTAGTTTGTCTCATGAGACAAACCGATGCATCGGGGAGCTATAGCAGGATCCACCCGTCACTTACTAAGTCCAATGCATTCCCCATATGAATAGGTTTAAACATAACATAAACATTCGTATTAAAACTTGTATACAAAATGTCAATACTTTCTCCATAAACCCTGAATGGTATAAAAATAACACATCATGATTCAAACATATCACAAAACCTTAAATACATTATGGAAGATTTGTATCATAATAAATCAACTTCAAATAAACTTAAAATCCACCAAATTATGTTGACATATATGAAATCAAAATTATTTGAGAGAAATATCTCTTTTTTGAAATCATTTAAAAGTCACATAATTATAAAATAAAACATTTACTTTGAAAATATTCTTATAAGCTTGTAAGGAAAGCTTCGAGGATTATATAATGGCGGAAGATAGATGCACCCAACATATAAATTAAAAAAACATTCTTACCATAATTTTTTCGAAAAGGTTAAAAAGGACCTTGTCTGGAAAACGATAGATAGATTCCTTTATAATGATCTTATAAAAAGTCAAAAAATGGTATAAATGAATTTAACCCATAGTCTATAAAATAGTAAGGATGCTTTGAAATTCATTTTTAAGAAACATTTATGTGGATTATAAAGAGCTCCCAGTAGATAATTACGTATAAACAACCTCAAATAATGAAGAGATTGTGAAATAATCTCTTTCCTTGTACTTTTCCTTTGACAAGGGTAGGTTAACCTCCTCTTCTTCAGGTTCTTCATTTTGATTTGATCAAAAGGTCTCCTTAAGTTGTCTTTCTAACTAAATTAAGGCCACTATGATGAATTGAGGTAAGTTTAGAGAATATTTGGACAGGGTTTGGGTGAGCCAAAAGGCTTTGAAGGTGTGAATTAGAGAGAATGGGGAGTTCCCTTTTATAAGATGGGTGAGGGGCACCTTAGGAAAAGCTAGAAATATTATTTTATAATAAAATAATTTTCAGTTTCTAATAGCTCAAAAATGGATTATTTAAATTATAAGGTGGGTATGGATCCACAAACACTCAACCAATAGGTTTTAGAGTGGTTTGGGTCACTATATTAACTTTATCTTTTAGATTTAACTCTTAGTTAAATAGTTTTAAATTTACCTTCTATCTTTGTATTTTTATATTATATGGTTAATAAATTTACTATATACTTTCAAGAGAACCCCAAGTGGTTCATTAATGATGCACCTATCATTATAAAAGTCCTTTGGCCGAACCATATATTTTTAGTAATAGAATATCAGTTAATAATACAATATATTTTTTAAAAACACTTTTATGCCAATTTTGACACTATTTGGTATTTTGTTTTTGGTAAATTCATTACAGCATTATTACTTCGAGCATAATTCAGTTAACCAACCCTAATATGTCATATTAACCTATAAAATTTGTGGAATTCATAAAAAGTCTCAAATTACATTTATTTGGATATATATAATATCAAATATTTTAATATTTCATTAATTTGATAATTAATGCATCATATTGTGTGATAAATTAATCAAATTATTTATAGTCCAAAATTTATAAATAAAAAACCATTATATTGGAAATATTTTTATATTTCTAATGAATATTTATAATTGAATTTATCTTACATGTAACCCTATATTAAAAATGTTTTTGTTATTAAACTTTGATTTCAACTCTTTTAACTCTTCTTTGAATTAAATAATAATAAATGTCCATATCTAATAAAAGTGGACCAAAGAGGTTCATATTTTATTACTAAGGTTTTTTTGGTAGAATTATACCTAGAAAATAAAATTTGGACATGTGTTAGGGTAATAATAATATCATTTTTACCTTAAATTACCCTATTTACTTTTAACTATGGTAAATAAAAGTAAAAAGTTACTATTCACCAAAAATTATTTTTATCTTATTGAACCACATTTTACTCCTTGATAATAACCGTGGATCTCGGAATTTTGAAATTCTACTCACAGAAGTGGTAAAATTATGTTTTATGTAAATTTGAAAATGCTCATTGGAGGTGGGTAAAAGACGGTAAAAAGTTCGATGAAACTTTTATATTTTTAAAATTATTATAAACTGACTTCAATGAATTAAATTGAATGTATATATGTATTATGTATCAATTTTTACCTAAATTAAATTTAAATAAATTAAATAATTATTTAAATAAAACGTCGGTTTTAAACAACAACTTAGTGTTTTTCACTATTCATCCAAAATTGAATATTTGCAGAAAAATACCAATAAATCATCCTAAGCTAATGTTGATATTATAAGTTAAAAAATGATTTATATTTTATTAATTTTAAAACATTGAAGTTGCATTAATTAATTTAAAATTAATTCCTGTTGTCAAAACCAATAAGCGTATTTTTAAGAAATAATAACTATCAAAAGATTGACACTTGTTTATGTCCAATTTCAAAGTGAAATTACCTAAAATGACCATCATTGGACTAAATGGTAAAAATATAATCTTATTATACTTCAAAACCATTAAAATTTATAATTCAACACTTTAAATTATTTTGATTAAATAAGTTTTTTCAGTTAAAATATAGTATTTTTCACTATTCACCCAAATATGAATGTTATCAGGAAAACACCAAAAACTTATTGAAACTAAATAATTATGTCCCGATTCTAAATAAGAAGTTTATTTTGTCAAATTGAATCTATAAAACTTTCAAATATTGGATTTAAAAAGGGTTCTCCATTAAAAGGCGGTAAAATTTCATTTTTGAAAAATAATTCTTTAATCTGAAAAAATCTATTTGTTATTACATTATGTATAAGAAACTAATATATGGATTCTAAAATTATAAGGATTATATAAAGTTAAATATTAAGTTAATTCTATTCATAACCGCTTTTGAATGGCTTGTTTGGTAAGTCGTGATGCGCTTGAACTCCGTGTTGTGTGTAGTGCAAGTTATTGAATTACATTGAAGAAATAAGCTACTATGAAATCTTGTGGTGTCACATTCATACCTCCATTAATAAATTGTATCCTCACAATTTGAAATTGTTCATCGAAAATAAATGGTTGAAAATAGACAATACCATTGTGAGAAAACCCACCTCATAAATTGGGTTAATAAAATTTAGTCTTAATAAGAGGAAAAAAATTATATATATATACATATACATGAAAATTAGAGTTTCAACCTTCAACAAATTCCTACCATAAACTTATATTTCACTCCAAATGATTTCAAAAAAATCTATTTATCCAAATCGTATATGGTTCCAAAAAGATTAATACATTTTTCAGACTATTTAAAAAAACAAAATTATACAAACCAATACATCACGTAGTCCATTCATAGGTGATGCAGCTTTGTCGCTCTTCAGTTGCGGGTTCATGTCTTATGGCCTTGCTGGAAGCGACTAGTTGTTGGCCAACCTCCAGGTTGTCCTTTTTATAACAATCCAAAAATAACCATAACAATAGTATTCAATTTCAAACTTAATCCATTCCAACCTTTTGACTTATCCAAAATGCTTATATCCAAACTCTCAGTCCAAAATTTATATGGAATTTAAACACAATGAAGATCTTTTTTCAGATTAATAACATATGAACGCATTCATCATGTATTCTTTTAGAACACAGTAACCCCCTGAATTACCATAAAACCATATTGATTACATTCATGCTCATTATTCTTCATAGAATACTGGATATACTCCTTCTATCCAAATTTTTTTTAAACTCAAACAATGATGGAATATAAAAATCATTAATCAGTTTCAAGTTAGTCAAGAATATCCAATATAATTTATCAAAATCAACCATCTCTTATTCCAAAATCACTTCCTCATTATCAAGACCATATTAAGGATTACCTTTCCTCCAAACATTTATTTTCCAAAAAGTGTATCTTAATATTTAGTCACTTTTCTCAGAACCATATAATCTCAAATCCTCAATAAAATAGTACTACAGTGCAGTCTTTATTTATATCTATAATTCATGTAACCGGTATACTATTGATACTACTCTCAAATGAAATAATTATATAATAAAAACATAAGAACAATAGTCATTCTTCTTCATCTAAGGTAGTATCATAACTTGATTATTATCCAATAACGTCATTTGCGATATACTCTTATGAATGGTACATTAATTAGTGTAGTGTCTCAACGCCTTGCAGATGAAGCATTTTACATTTGAAAACTTTTTCTTATCCTTGAAATCACGTACTTGGTGTCCTTTTTCTCCAAACATATAACAAACTCCAATTCCCATAAAGCATTTACCAAGATGATTCATTCCACATTTATCACATATTGGAAAATCATTTTTTCCCTTATTCCTTTTATCCATCTTTCTTTCTACCATCCTTTTCCTCTCTGGATTCCCTTCAAAGCCATTGGATTCATGGAATTATTTAATAATCTTATTAACACATGATTCTATTTATTCATATGATGATAATACGTGGGAGACTATTTCCTTTCTAAATGTTTTCATAATACCATGAATGATATGACCATTCTTACTCTTTGGATCATACGTATTTCTAGAGTTCTCATTCCTTTTACTGGGAACCATTTCTAAACAATGGCATACACTATTTCCGTTAACGAATCATAATTCATAATTCCAAACATGAAAAATACCTTACGTAAATTGAACAGTTTATGGATATAATCCATAATCACAAAAATGTTTTCTTTGAGGAGGTGTATACTCATAAAACCTTCATATTGGTTTGTAAAGAAAATGGAAATTATCATAAGCATATCCCCCGGGAGTGTCATAACCAAGAGTGTAGTAAGTCCCATTGTCGTGCACCAGTTCCTATTCGAGTCTAGCTCAAAGAGGTGTTTTCGGGTTTTTACCCTAGGTACATCTGTGCCAGAACCGCCTCTACTTGCTCGTATCCAGACATGGATTTATTTTCTTGGAAAACTCACAAAATCTCTATATTACCAACATTCTAGGAAGTTCTTCTATAATAATCCTTAAAGTCTATCTTAGGTCTATTTTATCTAATTAGAGTTTATCTAAATTTAGCTTCCAAGGATATTGGAAAACTTCTTCTAATACCAAATGTAACACCCCAACCCTAGATTCCCAGATTCGGTGCATTATCTTATACATTGGCATGATTACAAGGAATCAAGTACCGAAAGACCGATCAGTTTAGCAGTCTTTCAAAATATATTGCATACATGAACCTTACATTACTCTTTCAAACATGCAATAAAAAATATAGTTATTTGAGAATTCCATTATTCCCTTTAGCTTATCCCTAAATTTCAATCATAATACACTTCATGGAATCCTGGGAAAATAAATCATAAGAAAGGGGTGAGCTCAGATTCTCAGTAAGGATAACAATTTAGTAAAAACCTTCATAAATAATCATAAACATTTAAGGCAAGGTATAACTAAAACAAAAGCCTTTTAACCTTGAACATCAGCATAATATGGCAAAAATAAAATAAAATAACTCCATTTAATTATTCACATGTATATTCTACTAGTCAAACAATCACATGAAATATCAATGACAACTTTCATAATGATGGAATTCATAATGCTAGACAATCATAACCACATAGTCAAGGCCTTGTTCAAGATAAAAAATAAGATTTTGTCAATGCCTTGTGCCAAGACACTATTTTGTCTCATGAGACGTACCGATGCATCGAGGAGCTGTAGCGGGCTCCACCCATCACTTAATAAGTCTAGTTCATTCTTCATATGAATAGGTTTAAACATAACATATACATTCGTATTAAAACTAGTAGACAAAATGTGAATACTTTCTCCATAAACCATGAATGGTATACAAATAAAACATCCACAGTCAAACATATCACACAAACTTCAATACAAATACAGAAGTTTTGTATCATAATAAATGAACTTCAAATAAACATAAAATCTATCAAAGGATGTTAACATAGATGAAATAAAAACAATTTGGGAGAAATGTCCATTTTTTGAAATCATTTAAAAGTCACATAATTCTAAAATAAAACAATTACTTTGAAAATATTCTTATGAGCTTCCAAGGGAAGCTTCGATGATTTTATAATGGATGAATATATCTGCACCCACTGTATAAGTTATAATATACATTCTTACCTTAATTTTGTTGAAAATGTTAAAAAGGACCTCGTTTGGAAAATGACAGAATGATTCCTTTATAAATATCTTATAAAAAGTCAAAAAAGGGTATAAATGAATTTAACCAATAGTCTATAAAATAGTATAGATGTTTTCAAATATTTTTCTAAGAAACATAGATGTGGATGATAAAGAGGTACCAGTAGATAATTATGTATAAACTGCCTCAAATAATGATGAGATTGGGAAATAAACCCTTACCTTGTACTTTTCCTTGGATGAGGGTAGGTTAACCTCCTTTTCTTTAGGTTCTTTCTTTTGATTTGATAAAAATGGCTCCATAAGTTGGCTTTTTGAATAAAGGAAGGCCTCTAAGATGAAGTGAAGGAAGTTGAGAGGTTATTTGGGCAGGGTTTGGCTGTTCCAAAAGTATTTTAAGGTATGAATTAGAGAGAATGGGGAGTGCCCTTTTATAAAAGGGGTGAGGGGAACCTTAAGAAAAGCTAGAAATATTAATTTATAATAAAATCATTATCGGTTTCTAATATCTCAAAAATGGATTATTTAAAGTATAAGGTGGTCATGGGTCGAAAACCACTCAACCAGTAGGTTTTAGATAGGTTTGGGTCACCAAATTAACTTTATCTTTTAGATTTAACTCTTAGTTAAATAGATTTAAATTTACCATGTCTCTTTGTATTATTATATTATATGGTTAATAAAAATAAAATATACTTCCAAGAGAACCCCAAGTAGTTCATTAATGATGCAACTGTCATTATAGAAGTCATTTTTCCGAAACAAAGATTTTTAAGAATATAATATCAATATAATAATATAATATTTGTTTTAAAATATCTTTTTTTCAATTTTGACACTATTTGGTATTTTGTTTTTTCTAAGTTCACTACAACATTACTACTAGAACATAATTCATATAACCAACCATAATATGTAATATTAACCTAAAAAATTAGTGTAACTCCTAAAAAGTCTCAAATTACTTTTATTTGGATATTTATAATATCAATTGTTTTAATATTTCATTAATTAGGTAATTACTGTATCATATTGTGTCATTAATAATTTAAATTATTTGATGTCTAAAAATTATAAAAAAAATAACATTATGTAGGAAATCGTTTTATCTTTCTGATGAATATTTATAATCAAATATATGTTATGTGTAACCCTATATTAAAAATGTTTTAGTTATTAAACTTTGATTTTAACTCTTTTAACTCTTCTTTGAATTAAATAATAATAAATGTCCTAATCTAATCCAAGTGGACCAAATAGGTTCATATTTTATCCCTAAGGTTTTTTTGGTCGAATTATACTTAGCCAATAGAATTAGGACATGTGTTAGGGTATTAATAATATCATTTTTACCCTTAATTACCCTATTTACTTTTAACCATGGTAAATAAAAGTAAAAAGATACTATTCAGCAACATTATTATTATATTATTGAACTACATTTTACCCCTTTTTATTAACCGATTCCCTTGTATTTTTGAAACTCTACTCAAAAAAGCTATAAAATTATGTTTTATGTAAATTTGCAAATGCTCCTAGTAGGTGGGTAAAAGACAGTAAAAAGTTCGATGAAATTTTTATATTTCTAAAATTATTATAAACGGAATCCAATGAATTACATGGAATTTATATAGGTATTATGTATCTATTTTGACCTAACACAAATTTAAATAAAATAAATAATTATTTAAATTAAAAGTCAGTTATAAACAATAACTTAGCATTTTTTACTATTCAATAAAAATTTAAAGTTTTCAAAAAAATACCAAAAATTCACCCGAAGCTAATTTTGATATTACGAATTAAAAAATGAATTCTATTTTACCAATTTCAAAACATAGAAGTTGTATAAATTAATTTAAAATTAATTCCCTTTGTCAAAAACAAGAAACGTATTTTTAAGAAATAATAACTATCAAAAGATTGACACTTGTTTATGTCCAATTTCGAAGTGAAATTTCTTACAATGAACATCATTGTATTAAATGGTAAGAATATAATCTTATTATACTTCTTAAACATTAAAATTTATAATTCAAAACTCTAAATTATTTTTATTAAAAATGTTTTTTCAGTTAAAATATAGATTTTTTAGCTATTCACCCAAATATGAAAGTTAATAGAAAAAACAAAAAATTTATTGATTCTAAATTATTATTTCCTAATTATAAAGAAGAATTTTATTTTGTCAAATTGAGTATATAAAAGTTTCAAATATTGAATTTAAAAAGGGTTCTCTATTAAAAGGAGGTAAGATTTAATTTTAATGAAAAATACTTCTTTTATTTAAAAAATGTATTTGTTATTACATTATGTCTATGAAACTCATAATATGGATTCTAAAATTATAAGGATTGTATATAGTTCAAAATTCTATTAATACTATTCATAACTGCTATTGAACGGTTAGTTTGGTATGTCTCGGTGCGCTTGAACTCAGTGTTGTGTGTAGTGCAAGTTATTGAATTACTTTGAAGAAATAAACTACCATGAAATCTTGGGGTGTTACATTAATATCATTCCATAATTTTTTCATCCGTCTCCCACTGGAGGGCATCATGGGCTAGACCACAGAATAGAAAATTTCTTATAATCTGGATTTTTCTTGCCAACCGTGTATAAGGATGCTCAAAACACAGGGGAATGGTGTAATATGTGACACCTGACAAGAAATATAGTGCAAAGATATAAGATACCTCCAAACCCCATTATTTATGTCTAAATCATTGACGTGTGGGGTATTGAATTTATGTGGATGTTTCCACCATTGTATTGGAACACGTAAATTTTTGTCTGTGTGGTTTATGATACTAAATTGGCGGAACTCGCTGGAATAGCCAACAAAACGACAAGGTTCATTATCAATTTTTTGTTATAAAGGGTTTTATATCTCCTAAAAGGGGGGAATTCTAAATTATTTCAGACTGAGGCCTACATGCAAGTTTATTTTGGTGTATCAAAATATTCACCATGAATGTGCATAGTTAAGAACCCATTCCATATGTAGCCATATTGGTCTCACACATTTTCTAACCGTGTGGATCCTCTAGGAAATTGTGATGGTAGAACACCTCATTCCAGCAACACTCCTCACAGTTACCGTATAGTAAAACAAACCATTTTGTTTAAGTGTTATCCACTTAAAAACCCAAAAAATTGAAACCCTAAAATCATTCAAGCATTTCTAAAACCCCAAAATCATGCATTACTCTTAGTCTTAGCTATGTGGAACACCCTAATATCCCACTCCTTAAAAATATAATCCTTTTCTTATTTATTATTCTTATGGATATTCCACCAATGTATGTCCTCTTTTCTCCTCCTATTACTCTTCTCCTTATTTTTACCCTCTCCCCATCTCATCCTTGTCTAGGGGTTAGGGATTCTAGGATCTTTCCCAACCCTCATTTTCAATTTTTTATTTTATTTTCATTCATATGGTTTCCTTTCCTTTCATTATAACACCATGAAATTATTAATTATTAAATAAATAAATGATATGACTCATGACAACAAGGTAAACTATTATTTTTGGGAGCCTACCAAACTAGAAATCCAAAGCTATGTCTGCTTATCCCGGAGTACTTATCAAGATGGGTGACCTTATGGGAAGTTTCATAGTGTGTGTGTGAGTGTGTGAGGAAAAAGAACACTTGAAAGAACATGTGCTGTCATGTGGAGACAATCGTTAGTAAAATGACTTGTTTAGGCATGTGGATGGAACCTAGGGTGGGGACCACCTATCAGTGGGGTAACGAGTGGAACCTGGTGGGCTAGGAACCAATGAACATGTTAATATGGGGTGTGTGTGCTGTTAGTGGGGCTCAGTTGATACATTTGGTATCAGAGGTGGAACCCAACCTTTAGTGTGGTTTACATTCTGGGTTGAGATGCAGGTTCCACAATTAGTATATTGTCCTCTAAGGGGGTGGGGGTGAATGTAACACCCCAGAATGACAAAGGGTCAAATGACTAAATGATATAACTCTTGTAAATAAGGTGATCATTTCTTCTTAAGATCCTACCAGATTAGAAATCCATAATTAAGCATTCTTGAAAGATTATTAATTAAGATGGATTACCTTTTAGGAAGATTATCAGGGTGTGTGTGAGTGAGGAAGAAGCACACTGGAAATATCATGTGTTTGCTTGTGAGGAAATTCATTAGTCAGATGACTCATTTGGGCACATGGGTGGGCCCCTGGAAGGGGGCCACGTGTATGCGGGGAAACATGTGGTACCTGATCATCCAGTACCCAATTACCATGTTAAATATGGGTTTATTTTATGTCATTGGGGCCTAGTTTTTACATTTTTTACATCAATTCATGAGAAATCATCCATCCACAAACATGCATGAAATGGTTTCTTCCCAAATAAAAACTCACTTTAAATGATAATAATTTCTAGATATATTTGTATCCATAGGTTGTTTAGGGTTTTCGTGATAACTATTCAATTTTATATCTATTTTTTTCATCAAGAGTGACCTTTCTATTCTTTTTATATTATTACCTACAAGACCACAATCCCAAACCCCCATGACCTCCTCTAAATGTGATCAATCTTCCAGATCCGCCTACCCCATCGGTCCCCACCTTAAATTCATCAAAAATGAGGAGAATAACTAACACTAAGTGTTAGTCACTCACAAGGCTAATACCCACCTCTACATCTCACCACAACATCTTGCAGCCATGGGTATTTATGAGGAACCACATCAGCTGATTTCCAGAGGGCACCTCACTGTGGCACTTGTTGTGCCCCAACACACATTCAAGGAATATGTTGTAACATCCCAGGTAAATAAAGAAAATTTCCTTTTCATATTTATTAATATTTGTGAATAAAATATTAATATTACTTTAATGGGAACTCTATGCTTGATAGCGTACCCAATACATAAACAATGAGTTTCTTTGAAATCTTATGTTGCACTCTAATAATAAAATAATATTATTTTAAATGGTAGTTAACGCCTAACCGTTGTATTGGCGGGAATAAATAGAAATAACTAAAATATTATTTTATATGTTTGTTAAATGTTTTTACATTTATCCAATAAAAGATAAAGGCTTAAAATAAGAAAGGAATTCAATTTTAAGAATAAATGCTCTAAAATTCACTAAATGGTCGATTTATCACATTATGATTGTGAACCCTCTTTAATATAGTTTTTGTCACTATTATACATTCTATTGAACCAAATATAATTCTTATTTATAATTGGGACATCAAAATTTACTTTGTGTAAATTTTTGGTATTTTTCCAATAAAGTTCATTTTTTAATGAATAGTGAAAATGTTGTATTTTAATTCAAAACATCTTTTAAATATAATATATTTATATGATACGATTGTATTTTAAATTGGTTTTAAAGTCCAATTATAATATATTTTTACCATTTAATCCAATAGTGGTCATCTAAATAAATATCACTTTGAAATTTGACTTAAACTACTGTCAATATTTTAATATATATTGTTTCATAAAAACATGCTATTTGTTCTGACAACAGGAATTAATCATTAAATTAATTAATGCAACTTATATGTTTTGAATTTTGTAAAATGGACATCATTTTTGAATCCGGATTATCAAATGTAGCTTAGGGTGAATTTTTGGTATTTTTCTGAAAAACTTCAATTTTTGATGAATAGTGAAACCACTAAAAGGTAGTTAAAAAACTGATTTTTCGTTTTAATGAAACTTTACCACTTCTGTGAATTTAATTTCAAAAATCCTACATAAATGGTTTTCATTAGAAAGTAAAATTTAGTTCAATGGGATTAAAATAATTTTTTGGTAAATAGTAACTTTTAAGTTTTATTAATCATGATTAAAGGTAATTAGTGTAATTTAAGGTAAAGATAATGTTATAATAATATGAAATGACCTTGACACATATCCTACCCTTATTTTATGAGTCATGGACGACCAATAAAATCCATGGGTCAACTTGGGGACCCCATGGAGCCACTTTGGTAGGAAAATGACATTAATAACTTTTTATTTAAAGTTAAAATTAAAATGTCACCAACATGTACTGTTTTACTAAAACAATTTTTACGTGGGGTTATAAAAGTCATATTTTTAGCTATAAATATTCATTAGAAATATAAAATGATTTCCTACATCATGATATTTTTTTAAAAGTTTTATAAATTAAATAAATGAATTTATTTATGACGCTGTGATGATGCAGTGATTACCTCATAAATGAACGATTTAAATAAAATGAGAAGATAGGGTAAAATATAAGTCATACACTTGTCACAGACCTATTGTATGGGTGGATTTCAAAACCTTATCACCTTAGCCTCGAAATATATCCTTTTGGGACCTTTAAAATCTGAAAATCATTTTATAATAAAGTAATATTTTATAACTTTCCAAGAGTGCCCCTCATCTTCTCTTATAAAAGGCCTCCACCTCTATCACCTTACCCATGCCTCTCAAGCCATTGGCTCAGCCAAGCTCTGCCCATTTGTTCTCTCCACATCCCTCTCCTCATCCTAGAAGCATTCCCTTAGGCATAAAGCTCTTGAAGAAACCCTTTTGGTTCAAACCAAGGGGAGTTACCCGATTTAAAGGAATATAAAGAAACGAACAAGACAAGTCGGACTTCAAGTAAGGGATCCTACCTATATCATTCTTTTTAAGTACCATCTTTTATGTCGTTTCTTTTAAGATTCACTTTCTTATGTTGGGGGATGTTCTATTATATTCCTCTTACTGTACATTCTATGTTAATATGATGAGAGACCCTATTTTATTTCATCAATCCATTTTTTGGAAGTTTTAAGTGGCGTCGTTAGGCTGCCGAGTTTTCGTAAGGGATTTTTCATCTCACTTTTATTCCCGTGAGATTTATGCTACATATTCCACCATTTCCATTTAGTGGTGTATGTACTGCCCATTATTCTACTCTTTGTGTAATATAATTTCGTTTATGAGTATTTTCATCAATGTTGTATAGTCCTTCTTTCGTGTGGTGTACGTTTCGAAAGTTACCCAAGTCGGTAAGGGAACCTTTCACCCTCCTCTTTTTAAAAGACTTATTTTGATAGGTCTTTTAATTTACATATTATTATGTTGGTCTATGTTTTTATATATCTTTATTGATTTAAATTTTATTTCCATGTTATGAGATACCCTTTTCGTCTCATCAACTAGTTTTCTAAATTTTAAAGGGACGCTGTTAGGCTGTCAAATTTTTACAAGGGAACTTCTTAACCCAATTTTGATTTCTTTGGGTTCACCTTGTAGTTTTTGAATATGGAATCCTATGAATATGTGTGAATGACTTCGGGTTTTTTTACACTTAATATCCACTTATATTGGGTGTATTTATATTTGTCACACATAATTATGATATTAATTTATCCTTAATTTAAGGATACCTTCTTTATAATGTATTTCATCTCGTTTTACATTTCTATTGAGACTTAATTGTTGTTGTGCACCAATTCACACATTTATGGTGTATATACTATCATTTGGAATATTATATCATGAATCCTTTTATTCTCATGAAATTATAAAGTTCTGATTAAATTTTATTCCTCAATTATTTGTATTCAAGTGTCTCTCATTTTGTTAAAAACCCTTTAACTTAAATATCGTTTTAAATGTCTTAATGATTTATTCTTATAATTTTTTCTCATTAATATCCATTTTTTCAAAATGGTTTTAAGGATTTATTTATATGTATATTAATGGTTTAAAATTTTAAAAGTATCAAAGTGGTATGGGACACTTTTATTCAAAAATATCTTTATTAAATGTTTTAAATGGTTTTGAAAATGGTTTGTAGAATAGATTCATTATTTTAATATCTTAAAATGTTATATTGTCATTGCAATGTGTGAATGTTATCTTTCCTTTATGCTTAAGTTATGTGCTATGATTATGTTATGGTTCTTGGGCATCGTTTATGAATACGGGTGGTTCCGTGATAAACTAAGGGAAGGTGAGCCCGATATAGCTCTCCAATGCATTGGGTAACGCGAACGAGATAAACGCTATGGTTTCTCCAAAGAGATTCAGGGAATATATTGTGATGGGTATTCCAAACGTAACCATGAGGGTTACTCCCTACTTAAGAATGTTATGAATTCCTCAAGTTACCTTTATGTCTTATGATTTCTATGAGTTGTTTATAAATCTATGTTTACATGAGGTATGTTAAGTGCTTATGTTTTAGGAGTAAAGTATGAGTTCATTGATTCTTATGTATACATAGACTGATGTTTTCTTTATGTATTGTTATAACCCTTACTGAGCTTTTTATGCTCATCCCAAGTTTTTTGAATTTTTTTCACAGGACATAATGTTGAATAGGGTCAAGGATGGGATCAAGGAAATGTCAGGCTGTCTAAAACAAGGAACTAGACATGACTCTTTTGTTCAACAGTTTTTATTTTGTGAAAAAAATGTAAACTGAGTAGATGTGTCTACTTAGTAATCTTTGAGATTTAATAGTTATGTCCTAATTCTCTAAAACTCTAAACCTTAAAAGATCCTCAATGTGAATTATTTATTTAATTGAAGATTATTTAATGTTTTAAGGCCGGGTCCATATAGTTGGTATCAAAGCTTGGTTTAGACAACATTGGGGATTAAGAGTTTTTGTTAAACACGTGATTAGTCCCTATATTTATTATCTTAGTTAAATCCTTGTTTTATAGCTTTTACATATCAAGTATATGGAAGGAGGAGGATATAAAATGACATTCTTATCTCTTCCTGATGACTTTCTTGAAATAATTATTGCAAAGTCATGTTCAGATGACTGTGAAACTTTTTCTAGCATAAAACTCACTTGCAAGTAGCTGTTTGAGATATCAAACACCTCCATTATACCTCATTATCATCGTGGATCATGGGTTGTATTTAGAAAAATCCTATTTTCACAGTATTCTCATATTTACAAGAAAGGTAGATATTATCAAGGCATTTTCAAATATTTTACATTATCACAAGATTTTGAAACATGTTATGATTTTAAAGAAGGTGCTGAAGAAGGCGACCCTTTTGCAATCTATTTATATTTTCTTTTAAAGTATATTCTCTCAGCACATACCTATGGTATTTTAAAAGGACCATTAATTGAATGTTTCTACTCAAATTCAGTCAGACTATTTTATAGGAATCATGTCTTATTATATGTCTTTCAATTATATGTCATAGATGATTATTTTCCAAAAACAAATTTCTGTGAACACCCATATGACCCATGTTATACAAGGTGAATTTGGATGGAGGAAGCAAATGATTTTGAAGGATCTATAAATAATTGTTGCAATGCATGGACCTTCTACCTACGTGAATAGGATGATGATGAAACCAAATGGACACCATGATCAAGGTATGATGTTCTTCTTTTTTGGGAATCTTTTTATTTTATCTTATGGTGTTGAAATAAGACTTCAAGGATTAAGATGTAGAGATCGTAATGAATTTGTATGAAAATGGGAGGTATAAGGAAACCGTTTAGGTTAAAACATGTTAGGGTTATTTTTGGAGTTTTATAAAAAGGACAACCCGTTGGATAGGTGAAAACATGTCGCATCTGGTAAGGCCGCAAGAATCAAACCCACAACTGAAGGGTGACAAGGGCGCATCGCCTACCACTGGACTACGTGAATTCCCTGGTTAGTATGACGTATTATTTTTAGTTATATAATTTTATGAATCAAGAATAAGTTGATTTTTAGTTATCTAGGAAAATATTGACCTATCATGGAGGATATATGATTATGTTAATTACTTTTCAATATTAGACTTTAAGAGAAACTGATGTTATTTGGAGATAAATGTTAATTTTACCTTGGATGACTATGTGATTAGATCCTACAAATATATGTGTTTCAATTTTAGTTTTGTTTACATTGATGAATTTTATGGACAAATTTTTTATCGAATGGTATTCTTTGAACTTTGGGTTTTGTTGGAAAATTTTTGGAGATTAAGAATATATTTTCTTTTTATAAAGGATTATCCTTTTTGGGTATTATCTGATCTCATACTAACAATTTTGGTTTTGGTTTTTGTCTAAAGACATGGGAAATATATAGTTCTCTTTTATGGATTAAGTGATTCTCTAGATGTTGATTATAGCGCTCTTATTGTAAACAAGTCATCCTAAATACTCATCATTTGGAGAAAGTATGAGTTTGTGTTAGAAATCTAGTAAAAGATGAAAGTCTGCACGACAAGTTAGTGTGTTCCCTTATGATTTATTTAAGCTCATAAATAAATTTCTCAATGAAAAGTAACTTAAAACAAAAATGTTTTCCGTTAACTTTCCCTACTGGGGAATCAAATACCATTTAACCCATCACAAGTTTGTGATTTTCTTGTGGTTAACTTTATCCTAATCATGTTTTCTATCACTCCCCATCAGAACATGACCCATTGTTTTCTCCTAAATGTCCATGTTTTCCTACATGGAATCCAAGTATGGGTTAACACGGGTGACCATTGTACTTCCCTTTCTTTCTTTTAAAGTGACAATTTAATTTAATCCTTTTGTGATGTGGGGCTTTCAATGAAGTTTCCAAGCCCAATTTTAAAATTGTGAGGATGCAATTCCCAAAAGGGGGGAAGGATGTAACATCCCAGGTAAATAAAGAATATTAACTTCCTATATATATTAATATTTTTGAATAAAATATCAATATTACTTTAAATGGAATACCATGCTCGATTGCATACCCAATAGCAACAACGAGTTTCTTTGAAATCTTTCGTTGCACTCTAATAATAAAATAATATTATTTTAAATGGTAGTTAACACCTAGACATTGTTCTGGCGGGAATGAATAGAAATAACTAAAATATGATTTTATATGTTTTTTAAAATCTTTTACATTTATCCAATAAAAGATAAAGGCTTAAAATAAGAAAGGAATTCAATTTTAAGAAAAAATACTCTAAAATTCACTAAAAGGTCGATTTAGCACCATTTGATGGTGAAACCTCTTTAATATAGTTTTGGTCACTCTTATACATTCAATTGGACCAAATAATATTCTTCTTTAGAATCGGGACATAATAAATTACTTTGTGTAAATTTTTGGTATTTTTCAGATAAAGTTCATTTTTAATGAATAGTGAAAAATGTTGTATTTTAATTCAAAACCACTTTTTAATCTAATATATTTATATGATAATATTATCTTTTGAATTGTTTTTAAAGTCCAATTATAATATATTTTTACCATTAAATCCAATAGTGGTCATTGAAATTAATTTCACTTTGAAATTCGACTTAAACTAGTGTCAATCTTTTGATATATATTGTTTCATAAAAACACGCTATTTGTTCTGACAACGGGAATTAATTATTAAATTAATTAATGCAACTTATATGTTTTGAATTTTTTAAAATGGAAATAATTTTTGAATTTGGATTATCAAATATAGCTTAGTTTTAGTTTGTGGTATTTTTCTGAAAAACGTCGATTTTTGATGAATAGTGAAACCACTATGTGGCAGTTAAAAAAACTGATTTTTCGTTTTAATGAAACATTACCACTTTTGTGAATTGAATTTCAAAAATCCGACATAAATGGTTGTCATTAGTAAGTAAAATTTTGTTCAATGGGATTATAATAATTTTTTGGTGAATAGTGACTTTTAGGTTTTATTAATCACGATTAAAGGTAATTAGTGTAATTTAAGGTAAAGATAATGTTATAATAATATAAAATGACTTTGACACATGTCCGACCCTTATTGGATGATTCAAGGCTGAAGAATACCATCCATGGTTCAACATGGGGACCCAATGGCTCCACTTTGGTAGGAAAATGACAATAATAACTTTTTATTTAAATTTAAAATTAAAATGTCACAAACATGTATTGTTTTACTAAAACAATTTTTACATGGGGTAATACAAGTCATATTTTTTAAAATAAATATTCATTATAAATCTAAAAAATTTCATAAATCATGATATTTTTTTATAATTTTTAGACATTAAATAAATTAATTTATTTATGACACCGTGATGATGCAGTGATTACCTCATAAATGAACGATTTAAATAAAATGAGAAGATAGGGTAAAATCTAAGTCTTACACTTGTCACAAACCTATTAAGTGGGTGGATTTCGAAACCTTATCACCTTAGCCTCGAAATATATCCTTTTTGGACCTTGAAAATACGAAATTCATTTTATAATAAACTAATATTTTATAACTTTCCAAGAGTGCCCCTCCTCTTCTCTTATAAAAGGCCTCCACCTCTACCACCTTTCCCACACCTCTCAAGCCATTGGCTCGACCAAGCTCTACCCATTTGTTGTCTCCACATCCCTATCCTCATCCTAGAAACCATCCCATCGGCATAAATCGCTTCAAGAAACCCTTCTGGTTCAAACCAAGGGGAGTTACCCAATTTAAATGAATATAAAGAAACGAACAAGAGAAGTCGGACTTGAGGTAAGGGATCTTACCTATCTCTTTATTTTTAAGTACTCTCATTTATGTTGTTTCTTTTAAGCACCTCCTTATTATGTTAGGGGATATTATATTATATTCCTCTTACTTTAATTTATATGTTAATATGATGAGAGACCCTATTTGATTTCATCAATCAATTTTTTGGAAGTTTTAAGTGGCATTGTTTGGCTACCGAGTTTTCCTAAGGGATTTTTCATCTCACTTTTATTCCTGTGAGATTTATGCTACATTTTCCACCATTTTCTTTTAGTGGTGTATGTACTTCCCATTATTCTACTCTTTGTGTAATATACTTTCATTTATGAGTATTTACATCAATGTTGTGTACTCCATCTTTCGTGGGGTGTACGTTTCGAAAGTTACCCAAGTCGGTAAGGGAACCTTTCACCCTCCTATTTTTAAAATACTTCTTTTGATAGGTCTTTTAATTTAAATCTTATTATGTTGGGATATTTTCTTCTATATCCTTATTGATTTAAAATTTATTACCAAGTGATGAGATGCCCTTTTTGTCTCATCAACTCATTTTCTAAATTTTAAAGTGACACTGTTAGGCTGTCAAATTATTTTTAGGGAACTTCTTAACCCAATTTCGATTTCTTTGGGTTCAGCTTGTAGTTATTGAATATGTCATCCTATGAATATGTGTGAATGAACTATGGTTTTTTTACAATTAATATACACTTATATTGGGTGTATTTATATTTTTCACACATAATTATGATATTGATTTATCCTTAATTTAAGGATACCTTCTTTATGAGGGATTTCATCTCATTTTACATTTCTATTGAGACTTCATTGTTTGTTATGGACCAATTAACTCTTGTATAGTGTATATACTGTCCTTTGGAATATTATATCATGAATCCCTTCATTCTCAAGATATTATAATGTTCTGATTAAATGTTATTCCTCAATTATTTGTATTCAAATGTCACTCATTTTGTTAAAATCCATTTAACTAAAATATCGTTTTAAATGTTTTAATGATTTATTATTATAAATATTTCCCATTAATATCCATGTTTTCAAAATGGTTTTAAGGATTTATTTATATTGATATTAATGGTTTAAAATGTTAAAAGTTTCAAAGTGGTATGAGACACTTTGATTCAAAAATCTATTTATTAAATGTTTTAAATGGTTTTGAAAATGGTTTTTAGAATTGATTCATTATTTCAATATCTTTAAATGTTATATTGTTATTGCAATGTGGGAATGTTATATTTCCTTTACGATTAAGTTATGTGGTATGATTATGTTATGGTTCTTGTGCATCGTTTATGAAGACGGGTGGTTCTGTGATAAACTAAGGGTGGGTGTGCCCGATATAGCTCTTCAATGCATTGGGTAACACGAAGGAGTTAAACACAAAGGTTTCTCCGAAGAGATTTAGGGAATATACTGTGATGGGTATTCCAAACGTAACCATGAGGGTTACTCCCTACGTAAGAATATTATGAATGCCTCAAGTTACCTTTATGTCTTATGATTTCTATGATTTGTTCATAAATCTATGTTTACATGAGGTTTGTTAAGTGATTATGTTTTATGAGTAAAGTATGATTTCATTGATTATTATGTATAGATGGACTCATGTTTTCTTTCCATATTGTTATAACCCTTACTGGGCTTTTTATACTCATCCCATGTTATTTAAATTTTTTTCACAGGACATAAAGTTGAATATGGTCAAAGATGGGATCAAGGAAATGCCAGGCTGTCTAAAACAAGGAACTAGACATGACCCTTTTGTTTAAAAGTTTTTATTTTGTGAAAAAAATGGAAACTGAGTAGATGTGTCTACTTTGTAATCATTGAGATGTAATATTTATGTCCTAATTCTCTAATACACTAAACCTGAATATATCCTCAATGTGAATTATTCATTTAATTCAAGATTATGTAATGTTTTATGTCCAGGTCCTTATACATGTCTTGGAATTCATTACGAACCTTCAGTGCTGTGAGAGATGTGAAAATAATTATAAAGTTTAACTAATAGAGGATGTAGGTGAAGTCACATTTTTTCATATGATCTGTCACATTATCATTAAACTGAGTGAATTTTTCACATTTGTTAGGGTATATGATCAAAATTATGTTCAAAGTATTTAGTATTCTTAGGAATCTTGAGAATATGATCATGTGGCTGCTAGAGAATTTTGGGCTATCATTCCTCATCCTGGAGATCCCTATGTCCTACTGACATCCAAGGCCCCCCAGATTCTTAATACCATCCATCGTATTTTAGACTAGATTATTACCACAAGTTTCACATCTCGATCAAATAGTGAAGGACATGTCAGCCTTCAGGATTTGTTCATCCTTTACTCTATGATTATCAAAACTCCAATTAACATCACCTCCATCATCACACCATACCTTCAGCATATGTTTTGAAAATTGAAGGGGGACATTTTTATAAGAATTTCATCACTCTCGTTGTTGAACTCTTTAACACTGAATATGATGGGTACACCTTCCTTGAGCTTAAAAATTCCATCCTTTTGATCACAATATAGTATATCTCATAGAGATAATAGAATTTGATGTTCTCCAATTCTGGTTATGTGGCCAGCAATAAAAATCATAGGATGGACCCCAACTAACCTCATCCAACCATGATTCCTCCCACCACTCCCCCATATGATGAAAAATACCAACCCCCACTCCTCAGACCTCTATTCCACCACCACCATATCTTACATACCCACACATGGAGGGAACCCCCTTTAGTGACATGTATCTCACCCACAATGGTGGAAAGATATGTATTCCATGTTCTAGTAGCAGGTTGAGGCCATTCAGTTCCAGATTGTGGGAATTTACTTAGAGTATTTTCCTCCCCCCACCACTACTGCCCCTTTCCCATCTAGCCCCCTTCCCACTACCTATACAAGGTGGAATCCTCTATTCAGGTCCAATTATTCCACCAATAGCACCTCCTACTAAAGGTATGAACTATTATATGGCCCCAGTAAATCCATCATGGGCTGAGAATGCCCACACACATTACTGAGATCCATATATCTCTGAAACCTCAATGAGCTAGAATTAATTTCCTTAAATATTTGGATTTCACTACATAATATTTTGGGACTTGGTTTTGGAACTATCATTTTCTATGGATGTTGCTTTATTTTTCATGAATGTAGTGATTGTGCACTAATTTTTCCCATTCCATTATTTTTACTGGACTATTATTGCTTCACATGTTAGGGTTTCATTTTCATGAAATCATGTGGATACTATTTCAGAATGAGGACACTCTTTCTCTTTGTGGGATCTCGCAAACCAGTTTCTGATATTTAATCCACCTCTATCAAAGTGAGTTCTTTTATTTTGATTCACACTTTATTTGATTTCTTGGTTTCTCCCTCCCATTGAATTAAATTTCATTACCCACCCTTCTCCACATTAACATGTTCATGGGGGAATGTGCTCAATTTTATGTGGGGGGAAGTGAACCCACTTATATCACCCGAGTTGATCATTAACATACATTTTCCTTTGATGAGATTTTTTCTTAGGGGTCTTTTAATGGGATATTATAGGTACCACACATGTATATTAATAGGATAAAAATTATTTTTGGGGTCATAATTTTGGAATTCCTCATATGTATAGATTGATAATATAATTATTATATGAATAAACATTGTAAAAATTAAGGATAAACCATTAGATATTCATTTATAACGCATTTTTTTAAAAAAAATAAAATTTTTATGAAGTACTTTAAATTAAGGAACCCCATAAATGGGAAATCTATTTATGCATAAATGGGAGTGATGTCTTGAATTTTTTTATGTTACACTAGCAATTATTATGTGGTATTAATTTCATAAGCTCTTGATTTGATATCCTTATTTATAATAGTATGATATGGTAAAATTGGGCCACAATTTCAGTTCTAGGATATCACCCCATTGAAAAACTTAGAGATATGTAATGTCATGCCAAAATTTATTGATGACGTTTCATAATTTTTTAAATGTAGAAATTCAATGAGTTTGTGTGGCCTATAAAAGTAGTATCCCTACATTTTGCACCGATAAAGTATTTTCTTAACCCACCAAAGTGTTTGATGAGACAAAAATGGATGTTGAAACATTATTTGAATGATGAATGAACTTTTCTATTTTTAACAAAATTGGTTTATGAATGAATGTTTGGTAATTTTGAATTGATCTTTCTTTTTTACTATATTCATAGATTGGTGAGTAATGAAGAATGAATATATGAAATTGAATAAAAATTCAACCAAAATCCACATTCATTTAGTTGATAGGATCTATTACATTTCTACTTGTTTCTTTAGTGTTTCCTTATAGAGGATGGTCTACATATGTTTTTTGGGGGAAATCTGATCAAGTTTGGGGGAGTTTTAAGAACATACGTGCATACAAAAATTCCATTATTATAGTCATATTGAAATTGGTTGTTCTGGATAAGTTTTTATGATTCTACAACAAAAATATGTTTTCATAGGTGTAATTTGGTCAGCAAAGGAAGGAATGTGAATATATAGAATCAACTGGGAATTTTAGAAGGAAATCAGAGGCATTTGGACCCTTTTTCTAGAGTGGACGGTTTCTACTGAATCACCCAAACTGAGAACCCCAACCCAGATAACCATGTGGAGCATGGAGCCTTGAGACAGAACCTCCTACATGGTCTCTTCATAGTTTTATAAACTATGTGAACCCTCTAGGAAACTGTGTAGGGGTATACTAGTTTGGAGGCAGTGGCTACCACACAGTCTCCGTATAGTTTCCAAACCATAGGGAAAAACCTAGGAAATCATGTGCCTCAATTCATAAAGGTATATCTGGAAGCATGGTTGGTTCCTGGGTAAACTAATTGTACACCTTAACCGTGCGAAGGTAAACAGTTATCCACCTACATTTTATCTACCCATCTTAACCCCCATTTGACCTAGGATATGGACCCCTAACAACCTATAGGTAGTGTGGGATGCCCAATTAAAGATGGATGGACTATTCTTAATGGGAGGATCATCGAAGATACATCCATTTTATAAGTGGAGATCTTGAAACTCATTCTAGGAAAATTTTGCATGAATTTCCATGTGGTTAATTGGATTCCTTCCTTTTTCTCCGAAGTAATAAACCCTTAAGGTTTCAGAAAATTATTTCTCATCATTTATTCAATGAGTAGATATTTACTCTTTATGTTGGGTAATTGGATAATGGATATTTTTTTGTGATCAAATCCATTATTATGAATGTGTTAGTTTAGTTTTATCTCTCATAATTTCCATGCATTTCCTTTCATATTCTTACTGAAAACTCCATATTAGATCAATAACATAGTTTCCAAGGATCCCGATGGTAATTATAAGGATGAATACCATGACTATTGGGTGAGCTCGTTATCTCTTAAGTGTGTTTGCTTCTATAAGTTTTAAGAAAACAAATTCTCAGTCCAAAAAAATTATTTCCAATTAACATAATCAGAACTCACCTGACCAAGGTAGTTCCATCACATTCTAATCTTAAATATGTGAGTTATTATGAAAAGAATGATAAGATAATAAATTTTTGATGATTTTCATAATCACCCATATCCCCGACACATTTCCATGATTAATTATAAATAATGGGTTCAACAATTTTTCTTATTTTCAGGTAAACCATTAATGAATTTGAAGAGTTAATCATTCGACCATATAGAACTGCCTTCACAACCCCAAAATATCAACTATAAATTTAGAAAACATTTATTTAAGTAATCACGACTTAAGGTACAAAATAAATTTTTTTCTCCTTGTGGATTGACAACAAACTTACATTATACAAGTTGTGAGAGTGGATAAATCAATCTTGGCAGCCAAAAGTAACACTTTCGCATGAACGAAATTAGATAATAAAAATTTGATGTTAAAAGGGGGTCCTTATTATTTCATGAAAAAGAAATTACAAAGGGGGTCCCTTTATTAGTGATATAAAAAAACTAATAAATGGGTTCCCTTTATCAGTGGTAATTAAAAACACTGATAATGGGGGGCCTTTATAAGTGACATAAAACTGTAAATAAAGGGCGGCTTTATTAGAACATTTTAACTAGTGCTAATAAAGGGTATATTTTATAAAAAAAATTAAAAATAATATTTTTATATATAATTATATTATTATGGATATAAATGTAATATATATATATATATTAAATATATTAAAGATATGTAAAAATAAGTATTTACACAAAATTTATAAGATATTTAATAAAAATGGATTATAAAATAATTAATAAAAATTATTAATTACCAATTTTCAAATTATTATTCACTAATATTAATTTAATAACAATTGGATGAAATAAAAATTAAATGAATTAATGAATGGTCTTATATAAGTTGAAAACTTGACATGAACTTCAAATGGCCACAACTTTTGATTAGGGTGTCCATTTGGTCCCTAAAATATATCAAATTGAATCCTATTTAGAGGTATATGTTGTGGTGACTGGGAGAATCTCTAGCTATATTTTTTAGGAAAAAGGACTAGAATGCCTCCAAAACCGAGTTTTTAGATGTTGCATCAAAATTTTTTACATTCAATGGAATTTAAGCCTCATTTATGAGGGCCTTATTGTTTTTTGGGTGGGGGCTGAATTTATTCCTAGGACCTACATTCATATTGATATTATGGATTTGATGTTTTTTCATTTTTCATAATACCATTTTATTTATAATTATATATATGTATATTTTCATATATTCTCTTATAAAAAATCAATTGTAAAAATACATATTTATATAAAATTATATTTTAAAATAAATAAAAATATGGATGTAAATATTTGTTAATAATTTTATTTAAGATAAATAATTATCCATTTTAATTAACTTATAAAAATGAATTACTATTTACAGATATACATATACAAGTAAATATGTTTATATATAAACATGTGTGTGCCAGAAAAACTATATATTTTTGTGTATATTCTAATATATGTAAATAAATACATATATATGTAAATATTTTTCTATCTCTTTGAGAAATATAAATGTTTACATGTGTTTCTAAATATGTGGGTAAGTGCGCGTGTGTGTCTATGTCTGTGTCAATATTGTGGTTATACATTATAATTAAATTTGTGTTTATATTAATATATCATTATCATTAAATATTTTTCTTAAATTAATTTACAATAAAACTATATGAATATATATTTATATACATATGTATATATAATGTTTATATATATTCATGTGTGTTAATAAGAAGATATATATTTGTATTTATATTCTAATATATTTAAAAGAATATTAATATATAAAATATTTAAATAAATTTAAGTATATATATATCAGACACACATGCACACTCACACAACCACATATTTTATAAATTTATATGTGTGTGTGTGTGCTTGTGTGTTTGTGAATAATAATCATGTATGTATGAATATGTAAATAAATATAAATTATATTATAATACCCAAAAATCAAGGAAGGGAAGCGATAAATAATTTTTTATTTTCACATGGAGGTCCTAGGATCAAATATTGGTGTGCACAGGGTTACATGAGAAGCAATATAACAATAAATAAGGGGGTCATAAGCATTGAGGAATGGGGTTGTTGTGGATTGGTCAGTGCAGCACTAAGAAAGGGGGTATTAACCACTGATAAATGGTGTGAACAATAGTTTCTCTGATTTTTTATCTTTGATAGAAAATAGTGATCCTAAAAACCCATTATAATTTCTAAAAAAATATCTAATAAATGCTTCTTATATCATCACTAAATTAGTACACTAATAAAGGGGGGAATTATTAGCACTAAATAAAAGCATTGATAAAGGATACATTTACGAGTTCTTTTTTTAGCATAGATAAATGTGGGATTTTAACCTCTCTTTGGAAGTTGTGAATTTATAAGTTCTAATAATGTCCCATTATTGATGATATTAAATGCATGTTTTGTTATATTATCACATCGTTATCAAAGAAATAAAGTGACCTTGGAACCATCAAATAAAATTCCTTGGTATGGTAACATGAAAATAATTTACTGAGAAAATATAATAAATGAATATAAAAGAATAATAATTAATCAAATATACTATAAAATTATTTTGTATAAATTATTTAATGAACCTAATTTCATCATTTTAGCTGTTATATATTTTTAAAAAGTGATTCTGGATCCAAGGTAAAGGAACTCAAAAATAACAACCTTTTATATTTTTACTATGTATTATCTCTCTTTTTTAATCCTTAACCCTCCCTTCATCACATATATTTCCTATATATTATGTACTATGTTATTTAATTATATACCTAGTTTATTCTCACATTCATTGTTATGGGTATTCATGATTTTTATGTTTCCTTTCCAATCTATTGTTTTAAGAAAACCTAATGAAATAGAAATTTTATCTTTCTTTTCTTGTTTCATAATAAAATCTTTTAATTTTTTTGAATTATATAATTTATAAAAAAAATAAATTTATTTAGGTAATTTTATTGTATTATGTTTCATGGTTTTAAAGAAAACCATGTCTATTTATTTCCTTCTGACGTTCTTTTCTCAATTCGTAAAACATAATTTTTGGGGTTCATTTCCATTTCTACTTCATCACACCTATATATTGGATATTTATTCAATTTTTCTATATCATTGTGTACTATATATATTTATTTATGCATTGACATGTCAAATCATTCTTCCCTTCTTCCCATCTGAATCATTATGATATAACTTCTGGTTATTCTGTAAGAGATTGTAATGTAACCCATTTCTCTTTCATGGGTTTTTCTTATGTTTTTTATTTATGAATGATGTAAAACCCAAAATATATCAATCCATAGCTATTGGTTACATTATTACATTGGTATAAGATATAAGGTATCCCACCAAGTGGGATCGATATGTTTAGTAGACTTGAAAAACAAACGACTTACATGATTCTCATATTACATTATAAATATAAAATCAGAGAAAAAGAATCATTATTACACCCTTTAACTCAATCATAATATCCTTATTCATATCATGGGTAAAGAATAAAATAAAGGGTGATATCATATTCTCGGTAAGGGTTATGTTCATTAGAATCCATCATGAATAAATAAGGCATAATCAATATGGTATATTAGATAATAAAAACTCATGTCATTCAATAAAAAAATTTAGTTTGATACACATCCATAGATAATGTTAACATAGTAAAAACATGGAAAATTAAAAGATGATTCATGATAATGTAAATGAATAGAAATAGATAATCATGAACTTTTATCATTACCTCTTAGGAATCATGTCCCCAGTAAATAAAATAACTTACTTTATAAGATTTATTCAACTAATACTATATATAGAAATGGTATATGGTTGAAAAATCATGAAAGTAATAGAAATGATTTTGAATTAATCCATGATTTTTAAAATATGGACATGAATGAGAAAAATATTGTCCAATGAATAATGTATAGTGATATAATACATGATTACAAGAAATTTAATGATCTTAAAAAAGTATAACCATTATAAGATCAGGATGACAGAAGACTATAAATTCAGTATAAATGAAGGTTTTATAGTGAAACCATCACTTAAAAAATTACATATAATAAATAAATTAAATATAACATCCTTTTAACAACATGTAAGAACATTTTTATAAATCACTTTTCACAATTCATTTTATTCCTTTGTGAAAATAACACACTTTTCATTTGATACCATTTTACATAAAAATTCCCAAAATATTGATAAAAATATTTTAACTAAAAATAACCATTGAAAATTTTATAGGAATTTTTAAAAAATGAATGTTCAAAATGGTGGTGAATTATATTCATGTAGTACATGGTAAAACAACGATTCCTTTGACTTGTTGGTAAAGAGGTAAAAATTTACCCAGTTATAAAATGAAAATAAGATTCCTTTTAAAAAAGTTAAAATGAAAAATATATTAGAATATTACATTAAATAATAATTTTAGATTAAATTAGAATTTTATTGAAATTTTTTAAAAGAACATAAACATAGAAAAAAAATTATTTGGAATGAAATCATTAAAATATGGACTTCTTTAACAAAATGCCATTTACTTGTAAATCAGTTAATGATTTTTGATTTAACAAAGGTTAAAATTGAACAAAAAAATGTAAAATCGAAAATAAACATAGAATAAGAAAATATATATAGTTTCAAATATTAGGATCATATAGTTTTTCTAAATTAAATCATTAAAAAAGTAGCCATGAAATAAAATGAGATTATAAAAGAAATTTCTTACCATAAGTTCAACATGCACAGTAAGTGATTTTATCTTCCCTCATAATGAATTAATATTTATTATAATTAAATTAAATAACCATATGCATACTTATAACATCTTATATAACCCACTTATAACATTTCATCTCCCATTCACTAATAATATTTCATTATCATTATCATTCCAGGTGTCAACTACTTAATTTTTAATGTATGTTTCAATTTTATAGTTATGGTCATTAAATCATGATATCGATTACAAAATTTCCATATTATTAATATTTATATAAATATAATATACATTAATTTTATATATACTTATAATAATACCCAAAAAGAAGACTTGAAAAATTAATCACATCACTTTATTGAGGTTGTAGTGCACAAGAACGCATGAGAAAAGTTATCAATTTTTAACTAGGGGAAGGGTAATATTTTAAATGATTTATTATATTTCAATAATCATATTAATTTCATTAATATCATATATATGAATTTTATCTATCATAATAACCATCCATTAATAGTGGTTATGAAAATAAAAATGTATCGCTTCATGACAAGGTAGTCTTCATGTACACACAAAGGGCTCTTTCAATTCACATTTGATTTATAAGTATGTAAAAGAATTTTCATTCTTAAATATAATAACATATAAGTGTATTTTATATAATAATTATATTATATAATTATGGTTATTATATGAATTAATAGGTATAAATTGAATTAAAATGGACAAAAATAGTTAAAAGCTATACCTTTTTTGGAACATCCTCCATTAGCTTGACCTTATGCCTTCTAAGGTGGGTATTTTGATTAATAACAAACATATAGATCATTTGGATTGATTTAAAGAGGGATTTAGGTATAAATTGGATGAATTATAGTGATATTTAAGTGTGTATAATATAAGAGAGGTGGTGTCCATTTATAAGGGAGGAAATGGACACACTTTGAATGTTTCAAAGGATTAAAATATATGAAGGCTTACACAAGAAAATTTGATTAAAAATATAAGAACCCATTTATTGTCATTGGTATTTATGATTTTAATTATAAGATAAAACACATGTTTTAGTTCTCTTTTTGACTTAGAACCTAAAGTTAGGTCATGGGTCAGATGATTTTTTTTAGAAAAAGAGGAGAGGGGGATGTAGGTTGGTTGCAGGACAATTACAAACAGTTTAATTTTAATAAATTATCTATATGAATTAAAAGACATTTAATTGTATGGTTATAACATTTCTAATCAAATAAAGTGTTTTTCTGGGAGAGGACCCCTAGCTTTTCAGGATGTGTAAATCATTTACACATCTTGTAAATGCAAGTGTAGTTTTTAAAAAAATATTATGTAGGTCCTTTGTTTTCAGAAAGATCCTCACCTCCCCTCCCTCTCCCTCATAGGAACCACCACTCAATCCTATACATAGGGTTTGGTTTTTTTGTTCAGACTCTGATTCGATCGTTTTCTATCACATTTTATGTGTATCATTAGTAACTTGATTAATTTCTAATATTTCATCATTCTTCTTCCTATTAATGAAGCTATTTTGATGATGGATCATATGCCCCAATTTTAGGTCATTTATCCATTATTTATATCTCCTCAAATACAATCCAAACAATACGATGATACTCGGTGAAAAGAGTCATATGAGTACAAGTTATGTGATCTATAGCTCATCCTCGGAGTTTCAATGTTTAATAAATTGTCATGTGGTCACACTGATATCATCAAGTGTCATCTCATTAATTTATATACCTTTCTATTTTTCATTATAAATATGTTCTACACCAATTCCATAGATTTTATTGAACTTTTTTTGTTATTTCCACCACATCATCGACCCCAAGTAGGGTTATTTCCATGCTTTTACTTTTAGTGGACCATTATGCCCTAATTGTTGTTTATGGCCTATTATCTCCACTGTTTGGGTGTGTGGATTGGCCCTACTAAGGTTGATACCTTGAGTTAATTTAACTATGAATTGTTTAATGGATAGTACCATGAATTATTAACAATTGAACCACCTAAGTTAAGTTTTAAACTTAATTAATAAATGGAAAATTGAAAATTTGAAGGTATATTGTATATATATGACTTGTCCTAGTTTATGTTAAATCTATTCCATGTGGTCAAATTTTCCTTATCCTAGCCTTGTAATGTTATGGTAGGAGAAGGAGAGAACCAAGTAGTTATATATTAAATTACCTAAATGGTTTCATGTATCTTAGCCTCATCCCACTAATGAAATGTAAGGATTGAAATAATGAATATATTAAATTATATGAACATCACTTGGATCAATCTATTAAATGAATTAAATGTAATAGTACTAATTATATTTGGAACCCGAAATCATTAATATATTAGTTTTCAGACTCGAGTTAGATTTTTTATTCCCAATAGAATGCCTTGAGTTCTCATTGATTCCATTCGGATTCAAGGATGTCAGTTTCTATGGTTGAGTCCCACCCAGGAACTTGATCCTTGTCTATCAATGGATGCCCGATATGACACCATAGGATATCTTATTTTCTATGATGGATTCCTTTGATACACTCTCAGAATCCATCATGGACTCTATAAACATTATATGCCTTGGTTACATCCTTGATTCTAGACATTAATTATCTTGTTTTACCTTTGATGTATTCCTAGGACTCAGTTAGACCCCACTATTGTGGATTTCCATGGACAACGCTCCTTGGATTATAATATTACCTTTTATCTAGGCTGTAGTCTCTACTAATTTCTAAGCCCTTGAGGTTTGAGATTCCTTGTTTACTACCTTGGATCCGTTTTATTATTAATATCTATGTAGGTTTCCTTCTCACATCATGGTACATATACTATTACTATCAAAACGTTATGTTAGTGATGGATATTCTTAAAGTGATATTTTTAAATAAAATGTAACTTAATTAATTATTAAATTAGATAAATGTTCAGATAGAAGATGAGGGATGAATCATATACTTGGGTATTTATATTAATGAGATGCTCTTAATTTTTTATATTCATGCTTGTAGAAAATTTGACTTTATATTAGACAGAGTAGATATTATAGACAGTAATGGTGGTGGCCTACTGATATTTATCTCACACCCTATTTGATCCACCATTGGTACCCATGTAGAATATATATATGTAGTTGTTGACAAAGGGAAACACCTAACTTTTGACACTTGATTTCATGATTTCTTATGATGGATCCGGTAGCAGATGATCGAGCAAGAACTTAGGATCCTTGGGATAGTTTTTGGATTCCATTTGATAATTTTTTATACCATGTATTTTATTCAACATTTTATCTATGTTTTTTGGCTCATATATACATGAAATATCATCATAAAATTTTGTATATAATTATCAGTCATTCGGTTGTTTACTACTTTAGTGTTCTTCTGTTATTCAATTTTACTTTTTAGTTATATTGCTTCTGCTATTTACCTATGTTTCTATTTGATCTATTGTGATACACTTCAGTAATGAGGGAATAGTTTCAACATTGACAAACCGTATTCCCTCACTGATATTTGGAATCCTCTAGAATTTACAGATATTCTCTTGAGCCCATGTGGCCAACCTGGCTTAGGGGAGCTCAAAGTGGAATCTAGGACCGGGATGTGAAAAAGTGTTTTCAATGTGGCTCCATTCATTATTATATATAAGGAGACAATATATTGGAGATTAGGTATTCTTGGAAGTTGTCTATATTCCATTCTTGGGTGTCATGAACACATTTTGGGTTAAAAGTTGAGTTTCCTAAACTATATTGGTTGTCTAGTTTTTCCTATTATAGTTGATATCATTTCACGATTTGGTGACACACATTCTCTATGGTTTTGAAGATTTTTATTATGATTGAGGATCTTATTTCATACTTATCCTGATGGTATGAGGGAAATGATCATTATTTATTGCATCATCATTGGAACCTAGAATTCACATTCCTTGCATATTTCAATGTCATATATGTTAATTTCACTTCTTATATTTCATGATATATTTGTGATTGTGTAGTGATCCTTATTTATATATATATATATGTTTCACTTTGGTTGTGATTGAGTGATTTATAGCTTCAATTCATGAGGTTTCATGGGCCCTCGTGGGTTGGAATGGGTAATTTATTAAGTCAGGTCACTTGATTAAAATCAAAAGGGTATAATTTTCAGTGATAAGGTTTATGGGAACTAATTCACTATGAATGGAAATCAACTTTAAATGAACTTTGATATAAGTTATAGGAAAATGAAAAAAATAAAAGTAAAAAAAATGGATTCTAAAATGTAACACTTTCATGTCCTTATCCCTCCATGTAATGCTTATGATATGTAATGGAGTGAAATGAGAAATTACATATAAAATTAATGAAACAGTTTACAATAAATGATGAGGCATGGTATTATTGAACCATCATCTACTAAAACCCCTATAAATAAATCTCGATAACTTACCAATACCTGGCCTTCTAAGTATGTAGTTGAAGTAGTATATCATGGGTAGTGAGCACTTCTTTACATTTAGCTTCTACAAATATTTATATGTAACTTCTTTAGGATCTTTCTTATTTTTGTTCATTGAATTTTTAGACCAATGTATCCAGGAATTATTCATGTTGTGCAAAAAGAGGGTGTTGAAGATCATGCCCTATATGTGGTGGTCCATGATCATCTAGTCATAACTATAGTAATGAAACCTATAGAACTTCTTATTATACACGTGTCTGTCACTGATGATCAAGTTCGAGATAGTTTCCTACATCAAATGTATTCCATGAAAGGTGATACATCACCTAAACCTCTAATGGATGATCTAAACTATGAGTTCTAAAATTATAATCCTCCTTCCTTATCAATGGATATCAGTTAATAGGTTATTGATTCATTGATAGAGGCCACCCTGTCTATCTTTGATCATTTGGAGATTCCTTTAGAGTGGTGGTTTATGCTTTATGAATACATTTTCTATAACTTGGACAAGAATTGGTGGGATGTAGTTACACATGATGGTCTCCATCAGAGCATGGTATGGGCTAATTTCTAGACTAATTTATATTATCAGTTAATTCCTCAGAAGCTCGGAGGTGATAGATCTAGATAGATAATTCATTTTGAGAAATTTTTTATGTCAGTTTTGTAATATTAATCATGTTTTATTAATTTAAAGTGCTTCAACCCACTTCTAGATGGTTATGAGATTTTTAATACTAGATGCTTTGAGGATGTGCCCGTTTTTGGCATTCGTGCTTAGGTAAATGTATTTGTCCTTCCTACCTTTTCTGAAAAAGTCAATTAGGATATTAGTACTATAAACACCCCATGGGAATATGATAGTACTGGGTATAGAAGACCACTATCGAGGGATGGTGATGTTGACTATAAACGTACTGGTAGATCTGTTGTGTGTCCCCAATATGGGTGATAGTGGCACTGAAAGCCGATGTGTGATATAGACCCAAAGTATTTCTGAACATTTTGTCATATGGTTCAATTAAATAGAATCTATTAGAACATCCCATAAACATATAATGAAATTGGTTCTTCACCATCTCTATATTCAGGGGAAGTTTCTTTTACACTCTTTCAGGAAGGGAGTTGAAGTAGAACTAGCAGGATAGGTCGAGGAGGAGGTCATGGTCATGGTAGTTAGAATCATGATCAGTAGCAGTTTCAGTAGAGTGGTTTTGATCATGGTAGGCCAGCTATTTCCCATGCATATAGATCATGTCAGTTTCATGTGTTGGAATAGATACCTTCGGATCAGGCTACATGGCCATCTAATGTATGAGGTACTATTCTAATAGCATCCAGTTTAATGTCTTCTTCATTTGTTATAGGTGCTCCACACTCTTTCATCTCTTTATTTATCATGGAAATCCTTGAGATAAAAATATAGTATTACTATGATGTAATGACCCTAGATAAAATGTTGGGGGTTTAGTTAGAGGGAATATGCCAATTCATGAACATTCCACTTGAGGAAGGTAGTACCCTTTCTTAAGGGACATATTTTTTTGAGATAAAAGTCTTAAATTTCATTATTAATGTGGATTGTCTGGTTACACATCACCCATTTATATACATTTATCATCATATGTTATTGTTTAAATCTCTATTGGGTTGTAGTTATCTTCTTAAGGGCGAGTGGGATGTCCAGGTTAATAGAGCTAGACCAGAGCATCGTGGCCTAGGTAGAGTGACCACTCAAATTGTAAATCTATTCAAGGAGGATAAGGGTATAATTTTAGATGAATTCCATCCAGTAATAGATCATTTTAAGGAAATATTTCCTAATGATTTATTAGGAATATTGGCTAAGAGGGAGGTTGAGTTTATGATCGATCTCATTCTAAGACAATCCCTAATATACATTCCTACATATTGAATGGCACCTACAGAGCTCTAGGATCTCAAGCGATAGTTATAGGACTTCAATTCCAAGGATTTAATATTCCCTGGAACATCCACTTTGGGTTCACCTATGCTTTTTTTCCACGAATAAATATGGAACCATTCTTCTATGCATGGATTACAGATGGTTGAACTAGCATACAATCAATAACCTGTATCCACTACCTCTAATAGATTATCTATCTGACTAGATCTGAGGAGATAGGGTTTTTTCAAAGATTTAACTGAGATTGATCTATCATTATTTGTGATTTAGTCCAATAGAAATACCTCGTATAACTTTTCATAGAAGGTATATTTTGTTTGACTACCTTGTTATGTTTCATTGGTCTCAAGAATGTGCTCACTATTTTTATGGATCTAATGAATATGGTGTTCTACCCCTACCTTGATTCCATGAACATAGTATTTTTGGATGAAATCTTAGTGTATTCTCACCCATGTAGAGACCATGATAAAAACCTCGAAATTATTATGGGTACATTGAGTGAGAATAAGCTCTATTCCAACATTCATATGTGCCACTTATGGATCAATAATGTTCACTTTTTCGGTCATATTATCTCGGAATCATGACTCTCTATTGACCCAGAGAATATTAGTGTTTTGGTTTCCTGGGAACAACCCCAGAACGTGTTTGATATAAGGATTTTCATGGGGTTATCTTGTAATTATTGTTGTTTCATAGTAGAATTATCACGATATTTTTCAAATATAACGAGTCTAACAACGAAGGGTGTTATGTTACTATGGTTAGAATCTTGTGAAAATGTTTTCAAAATATGAAAGGGATACTTTCCTCGGAACCTATTCAAATTCTTCCAAATATTTTAAGAAACTCTACATTGTTATGTGATGCATTTGGCATCATCCAATTAGTGGTTCTGATATTGGAGGATTGAGTTTTTGTACATGGGTCATGGTAGTTGAGGCCCCATGAGATAAATTTATTGACACACAACCTTGAGCTATGGTAGTTTTATCCCTTGTCTTATGTTTGTGGAGACATTATCTATTGGATGAGCTCTTTGTGGTGTATATGGACCCCAAGAGCCTCAAATATTTCTTTAAACATCAGGAATTGAATTAAACACATCGAATATGGGTTGAATATCAATATTAGTTCAATTTTGAGATTTCAAATATGCCCCAAAATGGAATTGAAGTATCTATTTTACTAATTTGGAAATTTTCAAAATAATCCATATGGGAATCCAGTGATGAAATGAAATTAATGGCCATCTTTTATAAGATACATCTATAGTTTCATTCCAATCATGAGAAGGCACATCGCGCATCCCTGATAGTTACATATTCCCTCATTGAGATGGTGAAGAGAAGGTAATTTTCATATCTCATGGGATTAGTTCTCTAGGAGCTTATTTTAGGAAATGACCCACCTCTAGATTGGTTTGTGGATAGAGAAAACATTATTTGTATACATGGATGTATATGGATGCATTAAAATATGAGAGAAGAACAAATGCGGGAGTCCCACATTTCACAGTGGGATGCTCATCTAGGCATATCCAAGATGTATCATGATATGTGACACCAAGTATTTATGGCTTGGGATGAAACATCAGATAATAATCTTTATCACTAGGTGTTCCTCCTATCATCCAATGAAGGTGAATAACTAGAGACCTATAGGCTTGTTACACTCACTTCTAGTATCAGAATGGAATTGGAGAGATTTTTCCATATACTTTTCAGTTGGTTTAACTAGTTATCCTAGAGGTAGAGACATTTTATGGGTTTTCATTGATAGAATAAAAAATGTATCCCGCTTCATTACTATCTAGGATACATTCATAGGTGATGATATCGGAATATTGTATGTCTATGAAATCATATGAGTACATGGGGTCCCTCATTCTATAATTTCATATAGATATTATCATCTAACATCATGATTCTGATGGGGGTAGTGTAAAGCTAGAGGTATAAAGTTTCATCTGAGAACAACCTTTCACTCTCAAACTGATGGAAATTTGAAATTAACGATATAGGTTCTAGAGTACATTATCAATGAATGAATACCAAACATCAACATTTCTTGGGAGAAACATATCCCTCCCATCGAGTGAACCTACAATAAAATCTTCCATAGGATGGCTCAGATGGATACTTTTGTGGCCTTCCGCGGTAGGTCATTCTGTTCACTCATGTGCTTGCTAGAGATATTTAAGGTATCCCTATTACATCCTTATCACATGAAGGAGACTTTTGAGTAGGTCCATTTAATTAGGAATCATATGTATACTAATTTTTCTAGAAATAATTATTATTTTGAATACCATTGATGACCTCAAGATTTTGAGGTTAGGGACTATGCTTTCCGGTGGGAATCACCCAGGTAATTGTATATATGGATATAGAGGCAATGGATGTTTTTAACCGATTATGTCGGGTCATTTGTGTTCTTGGAGAGAGTCCAGCTGGTATCCTATTTATTGTTACAACCTCAGAGGTACTATTTTATGCATGAAATCTTCCATATTTCACATTGTTTTCATTATCATGCAGACATGTATCATACATTTGATCCTGAGTAAGTTGGGTTAGATGGCGATGTTACCCTTGAGGAGTATCCAATATGCATATTTACTAAAGAAAAAAAAAGACTCTCTTAGGTCATCCTTTCCCTCTAGTATGGGTGTTTTAAAATCACATCCATCTACAATATGAGAATTGGGAGAGAGAGGCTGACGTACATGCCTGGTGAAAATCATTGTACTCAAACATTGTTTCGTTGTCATAGAAGGTGTACTTGGGGATGAGTTCCTCTATGGAGGAAGACTATAGTTACCTGGTTTTTGTCCCCATGATAGATCCATTTATTTTTTTCATTTAAAACCAATGTTGGATTTCTGTTTTTTTCTTACACCCTAATGTTAGGTCGTGGGCTGGTTGGTCTGTTTTTATAGAGAAGGGAACAACGTGATATAGGTTGGTTGTAGGCCAATTACACACCACATAATTTGAATACATGACAAGTATGGATTAAAAAAATTTTTATGGTATGGTAAAACCCTTTAACATTGTCTATAGTGGTTTCCTAGTGGGGGAGAAAATTACATGGCATGTTAGTCATCTACGTGTCATGTAAATGCCAAAGAAGATCTAAAACAATTTGATGTAGGGACTCCATTTTCGGTTTGTGCCCCGCCTCCCCTCTCTATCATGTGCACATGAACCCCCTCTCAAGCCTAGACAAATTATTTTTTGTCTCTTCATGATCTAGAATCCAATTAGATTGTTGTATTTCATTTTGGATTTGTATCAGTAAGACCTTGATTCCTTTTTTAAGTTTCAACATTACTCTTCCAATCAATGATTTTATTTAGATGCAAACTCATATTCCCCAATTTTATAGAATTTATTCATCCTTAAAATATCCTCTAATACAATCCAAACTAGAGACTGATACTAGATTAGGATAAGCATATGTGTATGAATTAGGTGGTCTATAACACATCCCTTGTGTTTTTTTTGTTTTTCCAATTGTCGTGTGGTCAGAATGATTTCATTGAGAATCATCAGATTAATTTATATTCTCTACTCGTATTCATTAAAAAAATGTTTTAAGACCCATTCCACATATGTAAGTCAACATATTTAGTTACTTCCACAATGTCACCAACCAAAAGTAGGGTGATATTCATGTTTACGCTCATAGTGGTCAGTAATCCTTTAATGGTTCTTTATGACTTGTCATATTTACCATTCGAGTGTGTGGATAGACCCTACTAATTATAATCTCTTAAAATAATTGATTTATGTTCTATTTAGTGGATATAACAATGAATCCATATCACTTGACCCACCTAACGTATGTGCTTCAACAAGATTAATCAATTTTAAAATGTAAAATGGAAAGTATATTGTATATTTATTACTTGGCCTAATCTATGATAAATAAATTTCATGTGGTTTTTTATCTTTATCCAAGCATTAAGATTTAATGAATGTTAAAGAGAGAACCAAGTGGTTATATATAAAACAACATAAATGGTTTCGTGTCTCTTGGCCTTGTCATATCAATAAAAGGAAAGGCTTGAACCAAATGAACTTATTAAAAGGTAAGACCATTACTTGCATTCATTTATTAAATGAATTGAATGTATGGTTACTAATGGTATTTAGAAATTCACATCATTATAATATGAGTTGTTACACTCAATATAGCATTTGGATTTCATAGGGAATTCCTTGAGCACTCATGGGCGCTATTCAAATTCAAGGATTTTGGATTCCTTGGTTGAGACCCACCTTAGAACTGGATCATTATCTATAAGTGGATGGATGATATGACACTGTAGGATTCCTTTTTTTCTATAAAAGATTATATTTATACCCTCCTTGGATCTAGAATGGATTCAATGTACATGGACACCATGGTTATATTCTTAGGTCCGACCATTTATTATCTCATATTACCTTGGATGTATTCCTTAGACTCTATTAGATCATACTATTGTGGAATGCCTCAAATGATGATCATTGTATACACTATTACCCCTTATATAGGGTGTAGTTACTAATAATTTGGAGACCCTTAAGGTCTTAGATTCCCTTATTACTACCTTGGATCCCTTCTATTATTAATATCAATACTGGTTTCCTTGTTACATCTTAGAACCATTACTACTATAATCGCTAGGTGATGTCAGTATGGGTTATGCCTCATGTGATATATTTACACAAACTTAATATTATTAATTAATGAACTGGTTATATGTTCAAACACCAGTTGACGGATGATGGAGGTACTTGGGACTTTAAATTATTGTGCTTATTAACTTTTATAAATGCATGCTTGCACAATATTTTAGTATACATTGCATGGACTTGATGTTATTGGCACTATTGGTAGTGGCCTACTGAGATTTATATTACACCATATCTAGGACTCCATTGGTACCTAAGAATAATATTTGATTTCTGGTGTTAAAAATGGGAAACTTCTAACTTCATAAACATTATTACTTGATTTCTTAGGATGTATCTAGAGCATAAGACCAAGCTAGGGCTCAGGATACTTGGGATAGTTTTAGGATTCCGTTTTACTACTTTTTCATAGAGAGTATTGTGTCCTACATTTTATCAGTGATTTCAATCTGTATAGATACATGACGTATCATCATCAGCTTTTTTATATAATTATCAGTTGTTTAGTTGTTAATTACTTAAGTATACTTCTTTTATTACATCTTCCTATTCACTTATTTTTCATATGTAATTTATATATGTTTATTATTTATTTATTATTCTACACTCTATTAATGATGGTATAGTATCCCCATGGACACACCCCATGTCCTTAGTTCTAGTGGGAAGCCTCTAGAATTTAGTGAGTTTTTCTTGAGTCCATGTGTCTAACTAGGCTTGGGGAAGCTATAAGTAGCATATGTGTCTGGGGAATCAAAAACAATTATGCATATTCAAAGAATAGATGATAGTGGTTTATCATGTAACTGTAAAATAGTATATATACATGTTTTTTATAAATTATAATAGTTTTAATTTTAGTTTAACACCGATGTTGATCCATTTAATCTTTTACAATTGTACTGACTTTCTACCTTGGTTACTCTTCATAATATCAAAAAAGTAATGTTTTATCATTACCAAAATTTTAAATTCTGATTCAAATTATGGATAAAAATAATTAAAATTCAATTTATATAACTGGTGTCCTTATGTTTCAGAACAAACCTACAAAACATTATGAAATATGGTTTTTAAAAAAAATCATTTTTAAACCAAAAAACTGACTTATAATAAAATATAATATAATGATCATTAATTTGTAATTATTTATTAAATTTTTTTATTAAATTATATTTATGTAAATTTATGATAAAATTCATTGCATAAATAGGCTTTTTTGTTACTTGATTTAATAAAAAATGATAGTTCTAAAGAAATTGTTATATTTCACTATTCAATACAAAACTATTTTTAGAAAAAAACCAAAATTTCACCCTAATATAATAATCCCATGATGATTTAAAAAACAAAATTCATTACAGGTAATGAATTTTTTAAAAAAATTAAATTAATTATAATTTTTTGCATCAAATGTAATAATTTGTTTAATAAAAGCATATTTTTGAAGCACAAAACAACCTTACAATAAATTGAGTATATGTTTGTAATATATTAGCCAATAAATTTTTGTTATATAAAACCATTATAAATTTTTTTGTATGGTGGTTATTCCAACCCATACAACTAATTTAATTTTAAGGTGATAATGGTCTCATTTAAATAATATTTTTATTGTATATTCCAGTTCTCTTAAAGATGTGTGTTGAGTGTTATGAAATCTATTGAACATATAATTATTTTAAAATAAATTTCAATGCTGTAAAATTACCTTCTCCCCCCAATAAATTTAATCTTTTAAAATTTTATCTTGGTGATTAGGGGTTTAATATTTTAAAATACATTTTAAAAACCCGAATCATTTAAAGGGAAAATAAAATTTCCTTTAAAATGGAGACGTGGGAAACTTAATGGTTACCTAAAATAACACATAATCATGTTACAAGATATGGATAACATTAGTAGGAAGTGAGATTATTTACATGGAGGAGAAAAAATATCCTATGAGTGATAATTAGTGATAGAAAAATTGATCATGTGAAAGTTAATGACCAAAAACCATGTATCTATAAATGGTGAAAAGACTATCAATTCACAATAAATTATTGTGAACATAAATTTTTCATTTCTCAAATATTATTCCATGATATAATTAATTACATTGTCATGGTATAAATAAAATATACTAATGTGATCTTATTAAATCAATAAACGTAATTTAATCCTTGGTTTCATTCTTTATTAGCTTCCTTCTCATTTCATCCCACATTTCAATGATTAATATAAAACATGAATTTATCATGTGTGAAGAAACATACTAAACTTCTAAAAGGTCATAAAAATTATAAAATTATTAATATATATTCCTATTATCTCAATTCAGTTAATTAAACAATAAATTTTAAGTAAAGGATAAATTATGTAATATGAAAAAACTATAATTTGAAATATTTTCTCAGTGGTTTCTATAAAAATACCCAACGTTCTTTGTAAATATTTCTATAAATATCTAAATAATAAAAATCCTCAATCAATTATTAACCAAAATTTAGAACCTTAATATTTAGATAAATTCTCAACAATATTCCAAAATCTATTTGAAATTAATCTCCAGACAACATAAAGTATGTATTCTTGTAAGTTGAAAAATACGTGAATAACTCTATTAAAACATGATGGCAACAAAAATTACAATAAAACGTCAATGAAAATTTAAATTCTTATAAATATTTATTTTATCCAAATTCCATAAATAAAATCATATACTGTCAAAAATATTTCATAAATATAAATATTCGTTAAACATTATCTAATAAAACATAAATCACATTATCATCAAATCATTTATCGATTTCAAGGTCCCCAATACTATCTAATTTATATTATTAGTTTAATTCATGTCTTTATCCCAAAAAAAATATTATCTCAACATTAATAATGTATTCAGGGTTATATATCCCATAATATTGTTTTTTCAAAAAATATCACCTTACCACTAAATCACTTTTCATGTTTACTAGTACCATTCATCATATAATTTCTAATCAATTATAAAAATTTATATTGATAAATCCTTAAAAGTTTCAGGATTCTTATAACTAGAATATCACTCACACCACACTTTTATTACACAATTTCTTGAATCCAAATACATAAACACTTCAATAATTCCACTTCAATGACTAGAAAAACAAAAGTACCTTGTTTACAATTTGTGTTAGGTCGTGGATTGTGGCATTGGAATAGATAATTTCCCTGATCCTCACACAAAATACATATAACTATAAATTGTACCTTAAGATTGATATTATTTCCATTTATTGAAATCTTCACTTCTCTTAGGTTAATTCTTCTTATATTCCCTTTTTTACACGCAGAAAACATCTTCCCATTCCCTTTATATATTTCAACATGTTTTCTTCCAAAATTATAAATATGTAGGAAGATAAATCTTATTTCCTCTGTGGTCATCATGATATTCTATTTTCTCTATTATCGTTAAATTAGAAAATCAACTATGTGGAGATTTTTAATCAGATATTGTGATATATTTTATGTCATAATCAGTATACTTCCCATTAAATTTCCCATTTCACGTGGTTTCTTAGGAGGTAAATCAATGAATCATTTTTCACACATAATATGAATACAATATTTCTAGGATCAAGCCATTAATTAATTAAAAAATAATATTGTGAGAAATAAAAATCATAGTGAGTAATCATATAATCATAAAAAATCATTCATAAGATGTTAAATTGTGCAACATTATTTTAATTCCTAACACTCTATGTTATCATGGGCCTTCCAAAGTCACCATCTATTAAAATCTATTATAATGATTAATAATGAAAATTTGAATTAAACTAAGAATATCCCATGATATTTTTGTTCCAGGGGTCTGATTTTTAGCCTACTCGTCATGCACTACTGATCCTAGAGATATTACAAAATTTACCCCTTTTAAAGGTGTTACCCCTAGGTGCATTTATTCCAGATCCACATCAACTTACCTGTATCAAGAAAGTGATGTATTTTCAAGGGAATCTCATATTCTACACCTCACTAAAACATTATGGTATTATCATATACATAGACTTATCAATATAATCTATCATATTATTATTCTTTATAATCTTGGATTTTATAAATCTAGTTCCCATGGTTTATACTAGACTTTCTCTGATACCAATTATAAAACATCAAATCTAGTTACACAGAGCTAGTGATTACATTAATTCATATTTATAAGATACAATGGATATCACCACATAAGCTTGATTAGATTCCAGACTTCAAAAACATGATAAATACATGATTCCCATATTACATTGGAAATAAAATAACATAGGATTATAAAAATTATTACATCCTTGAAAACATTCATAATATCATTATTTATATATTAGTGAAAGGAAAAAAATGGTAAACTTTGATGCGTAGTAAAGGTTATGTATAATGGTTGAAATTGTGAATATAGAAGGAATATATGGTTAATAGGATAATCAAAAACAATTCTATTCTATAAACAACTTGATTTAAATAAATATCCATGGAAAATATCAACAAATAAAATAGGTAGATAATGGAAACGAGATTATTTATAAATGAATGTTTAAATTTAAACATTCATTGACTTTCCATCAGGGCCTATCAACTATGATATCAGGAATATTATCATCAAGGCCTCTCAACCAATACATCATTTTTTATAAATTTGTAGGTTTAAACCGAATACCCATCTAATTTGGCCACCTATTTTTCCTCATTAGACCTATCGATGCATTAGGGTGACATCTGTTATCGAGTACCACCCATCACATGAATTTTATATCCATTTCAAATATATTAAATTATTAATAAAATTAATTTTCAAAATTACATATGTGTCAATAAAAACATTATTGAATCAACTATATGAACCATCATTATTTCCCCAGTAAATGACATAACCTAATCAAAATTTCTTCATTTAGATGATATCTTGTATACAAATGTAATATTGTTGAAACATTATAAATATAAAATAAATAATTTTTAATTGAACCATGATATTAAAAAAATGGACCTGAAGAATTAAAATAATGTTAACTGAATAATAGTGATTGATAGATTACATGATCAATATAAAGTAATGGATTTAAAAAATGTATACAAATTATCATTATAGGATGAAATAAGAACATAAAGTCATTAAAAATGGATTTTTACTAAATCCAAAAATTAAAATTAAATAGAATCCGAAAAAAAAAAGAAAAATTATAATCCATATAATTATGCATAAAAAAAGAGATATAAACAATTTTTCAAAATTCTTTTTTTCCCTAATAAAATAATTATATTTTGTTTTTTATATAATATTAAATAAAAATTCCAAAAATAGTGGGAAAAATATTTTATTTGAAAATATACACGAAAAAATATAAACCAATCTTCAAAACAATGAACATTCATGATATAAGTACATATTTCTCATGCAGTAAACATTAAAAAGTGTTTCCTTTAAAAAAAATTAAAAAATTATCATTTACAAATGATAATAAAATTAATTTTAAAAAACTGACAATGTAAAATATAGATGAAAAATAATTCAAATAATAAATTTATTTTTTTAATAATATCCTGGAGAACATTTAAAAACACCTCAACATGTAAGAAAAAGATTTTGGAAGGAATACTTTAATATATAAATTTCTTTAAAATAATGTCCAATATGAGTAACTATCATGATAATTTTTTAAAAAATAGAAGAAGAAATGGAATATAAACTTTTAAACCCCAATCATAACAAAGGTTGAAGAAATTATATTTGGTTTAAGAGATTTGGATCACATAATTTTCCCAAATATAATATATATATAAACAATCCCAAAATAAAATGTAATTGAAAAATAAATCCATTACCTCAAGTTAAAAAAGCCTCATAAGTGATTTTAACCTCATGTATAATAAATTTACATTTTTTATACTTATATATTAGAACCATATAATAGTTTATAATATCATATATGGTCCTATTATAATAGTTCATCACATGTTCATTTATTATTTTTCATTATCATCGTAATTTTGGGTGTTAACAGCTTCGTTATTCATGTATGTTTCAATTCGTCTTTTATGGTCATTTAATATTGATCAGGGTTAAATAATTTATTGAATAATAGTTTTGAAATAAATGTATTATATTTTTATTAAATATATATTTTTAATCATCCATGTAAATAAAAAATGAAAAATGAATCGCATCACTTTGGGGAGGTGGTTGTCAACACGTACGGACAATCAAAATTATCATTTCCTAACGAGTTTAAGGGTAAGAATGTAAATGATATATTATATTTAAAATTTATTAATAGTTTAATAAGTATTAAAAAAAATATCCATCATAATAACAACACGTTAATAGTGGTTATATGAAATGAAATACATCGCTTCATGAGATGGTAGTCTGCACATATGCATGAATGATGCTACTGTTTTCAATTATATAGAAAAGGACATAAATAAAGGTTATGAAATAAATATAATAACATGTCAATATATTTTATATACTATTTTCATAATATAATGGTATTTAAAATTTAATTAATGGATGTATAACAAAAAATTAAATTAAAATACTTTGTTAGTTAGGACTTATACAACTTCTTTCGGAAACCTCATGTGGCTTACCCCTTATGAATTATTAGGTCTATATTTTTATAAAGAACTTATAGATCATGGGTATTGATGTTATCAATGGATATGGAAAATAATTGGGTGTCATAGATTGCACTTGATGTGTGTGTAATAGAGGATAGGTGGTTTTATTTTATAAGTGAGGGAAATGACACTCTTGAAATTTTTCAAAATATTGAAATATATTAATGTATTTTTTAAGATAAATAGCTCCAAAAATGAATAATATTATAATATAATATGTTATATGTAAAAATATAACCATTAAAATGTATTAGAAATTTTTTATGTTATTTTATCCCTTATACATTCAGTTTAACCCCCACCCCAATAAATTTTAACCTTTACCATAGTATTAGTTTTTAACTTGGTTACTATTTATAATCAATAAAAATAAAACTAGTATCACTAAAAATTTTAAATATTAATTAAAATTATATTTCATATTTTATCAAATTAAATTTCTTTAATTTTTTGGTCTAAAATTAAAAACAAACCCACAAAACGCGGTGAAAAATAGTTAGAAAAATGTTTTCTTGAACCCCAAAATGAACTTATACAAAAATAAATTTTAATGATAATAAATTTTTAATTAATTATATTATTTATAATTAAGGGATACATATTTTAATTTTTTTAAAAATAAAAAACCTAATGATACTATTAAATTTATTTATTTGATGAAAAGTGATGATTATTTTATGATCAATTCTGTATTTTCACTATTAATTGAAGAATAAAAATTTCAACAAAAATCCAAAAACAATTACCCAAAGATAATATTGATGTTTTTATTTGAAAAATAAATGTAATTAACTAAATTAAATTATACTTTTTGAGGTTAACTATAATATTCACACATTAAATGTAATAAAGACAGCTATTTATGAAAATATATTTTTTATGCATAAAATGACATTAAAAAAATTGAGTATGTCTTTATAATAAATTACTCTATACCTGTTTAATATATAAAAAAAATTTAAAAAAAAATTCAAAATTAGATTTCTCCTGGTCATACAGATAATTTAACAGTTATGTTATAATGTTTACATTTGAATAATATTTTTAAAGTATATCGATATTTGCTAAAAGGTCGGTATTTCATGTTTAGTAAGCTATCAAAAATACTATTATTTTCAATTAATTTTTAAGTGTGTTATGAATTATTTTTTATGATTCAAAATTATTCATGTAAAATAATTATTAGCTCACCTTATACCATTATAAATTCACCAAGGATATCCTATTTAGTAATAGAAGTTTTATGGTACTTAGGATCACATTATGGGGATTGAAATAAATATGATGTGGATTTTTTTTACGTTGATACATTTTGCATCTAATATCCAAATGGAACTAGAAATAAATATTTATAGGTTTTGTTTAATAGTATTTTATGTTCCAAATTGGGTAATAATATATGTATCACTTTAAGGTTTCAATAAAATAAGTAGTTTATAATGAGTGGATGATGGGTCCTTTAATTGGTGAAAATGGGTGACATTTCATTAGAAAACAATCCCAGGTAAAGGGTAACGATAGAATCACATTAGAATTAAGTGATTTTGATAAGGAAATATATTTGAGAATTATAGTATTGAATATAATATCAAAAAAATGTCTTTTATAATTTTAGTATATCAATTTATTTACCAGAACATTCAACCGTGTCATTTTACACCTTTTTTCATTTTTTACCATTTTAATTATTTACCCCGATAATTATTTATTTAATAAAAATACAATATTGATCCTCTTATATAGTTTAAAAATTATTATTCAAAATATTAATTTCATAAAATTAATTCATGTTCTTATTATTTAAAAATATATTCTAAAGGAAAAGATGATGTATAACGATAAATTTTCATAGAAAAATAAATTTTTTACAAATAATGGTTCTTATTCTAATTACATATCAATTAATTTAAAATAGATGAGTTGTAACGTAGTTTTATATAATTATATACATTTTATTTTAATAAAATCATTCATATACATGATATATTATGTTTTTCAAAATAAAAATGCTCATCATATAATGAAACTTAGAAAAATATATTTTAAAGATTAAAAAGATATTTATTCTTACTTAATATCAAGTAATACTGTTTATATGGGTGTTAATTTTTCTGATCCTATAAATAATAATTAAATTAAACTAAAAACATTCCCAAATAGTGATTGATTATGTAAAAAATTAGCAATCTATAGAATAAATTTTTTTAAAAATATATCTTTTAACATTACGTGATTTTATTGACATTTAATGAAAATTATTTATAACATTGAATTTATCAATATATTTAGATTAAAATATTTCTATTAATTTAATATATATTTTTAATTAAATTAATCCAAAAAAAGTAATAAATTCAATAAAAAATTATATTTGATATAAATTATTTCATTAGAATAAAAAAAAATTAAAAAATATAGGTGTATTTTATTTCAGTTAATTACCGAATAAAATTTATATATATTCACAAAATTCGATATTTCTATGATAATATCTCTAATATTACAATTTGATACATGAACTCCCATGTATCCAGTCCCCATATAACAACAACCATATTCTCAATGAATATATGAACAATGGTTCAATATGTAAATATCATATAGAATTCCTATATATTACACTACACAATTCACTAAAAAGTTTCTCTAAATCAATAATTCCATTTTTCAATATGCTTATCATATTTGTAATATTTTTTTATTATTTTCCTAGTTATTATTATTGGTACGATATTCATGGAAGATTATGGTGATGTGAATTTCAACCGTGTAGTATTTCTATTTAATTTTGTCGTTTATCTCATTGTAATCTTAATAATTATGTTTCATTTAGTTATATTTTAATTTATTTTATATTGTTCTGTAATATTCTAAAATAATAAAATATGGTAATTAATTTTAGTTTAGTGTCTCCGGTATCATAGGTTGTAAAACATACATATGATTTATAAACTATTAAAAATTCCTAAAAAATCATGGAGTGTACCAAAAATGATTTGATCTAGACGTTGTGATGTATTTAATTGGGAAAGAAGTGGATGAGATTTTTCATATGGGTTTGAGATAGTTCATCAAAACTATAATGACCTGACACTAGTTTCTCAGAGTTAGTGGCTTATTACATTACATTATCATGGTTACAAGAATTTGTATCCCAAAGGAATGAATAGTTTAGTAGATTTAGAAACAAGATACATATATTATATCTATATTACAACATGAAATGAAAAACAATATATAAGTTCCATTGGGAACATCCACCACTCTAATATTATCCCTACAAGTCAATCATAATATACCACTTCATGTCCTGGAAAAATTGAGACATATGAATGGGTGAGCTCAGATTCTTAGTAGGGGTATACATTATAGAAAAATATAATATAAACATTAAGAATAGTGAATAAATAAAGACACATGCCGTTAAAAATATACCGGAACATAATATGGAAGGAATATGAGCTGAGTAAATATTTCCATAATAAAACATAATCATGGGTATTATATTAGTTGAATATCCTCTTGAACATTAAATTTATAGCTTTATAATGAGGAAAATTAATATGCCGGACATTTTGAAACATACCGTCAATGTCTTGGCAAAGACATCTAAAAATGATTAAGGCCTCAACCAAAACCGTATCTAAAAATGTGCAAGGCCTTGGCCATGTCCATATCTATTTGTCTCATTAGACCTACTGATTCATAGTGGGGATATAGAGGTCCCCACCCATCACAAAATAAGTCTAATTCATTCCCCATATGAATGGGGATAAATGTAAACAACATATACATTCATTTGAAACTAAAATATGAAATGTAAATAACTTTCCCAAATCATTAGATATAAACACTATCAATTTTGAGTAATATGGTGAACTGTTTCAAGATAAAACATTCATATTCAAACTAATAATAAACCATTCAAAAAAATATGTATGATTATGTCAAAAAATATTAGTCCCATTTATACATAATAATCAATAAGAGTGTTGAAACAAATGAAAATATTCTTGTAAAAGCATCGAGTAATTATTGAGATAAATACTCTTTTACTATGAATAGAAGAGTTATTTATAAAAAATATTTGTATAAAAACAAATATAAATAATATAGTTTTTTATCTAAATATGTGAAATTTATTTTTTAAATAAAATCATTATCTACTTGGAAAATATCGATTTTAAATTTAAAAATGATTATATAATACATTAGAAAATTAATTGAGGTCGCATAAAATTATCCAAAAATCATAGGACAAAAAAATATTTACTTAGGAATAATTTTTATGAAAATAAATTTTATTAATTTAATAAATTATTAATTTAAATTTATAATTAATTATTTAATAATCACAAAAATACCAACACCTAAAAATTAATTTATAAAATAATCTATTTTGTTTATAAGGCGTTAAAATTTTATTTATATTGTCATGGGTGTGATTACTATTCATAAGGTTTGCATTACTATTCATAAGGGTATGTTACTATTCATAAGGTTCATGTCACTATTCACCAAAAATGTAAGTTTATCTTTTTAGAATCAAAATATCATACCAAATGCAACTATGTATGTGAGTTTTTCAAAATTCCAATTAGAGAGGTGGAAATTTTATGTTTTGTAGCTAGGTTATAAAAAATTGGTGTTTGTAGAGACTCATTGTTTTATAAATTCAATTTTAATTTTCTTTTCAAAATTATGGGTTGTTACAATATCCCATCTTTACAAAAAACTTTATCCATGAAATTACCAAAATATTACCTCAGAAAAAGATTTGGGTAGTTATTCATCATAAGATCATCAGGCTCCCATGTGGCCTCTTCAATTTTATGATTTTTTCAAGGTATCTTTACAAGTATAGTCATCCAATTCCTCTAAATTTGTTCATTAGTGTCCAGAATCTTGTTAGGGTCTTCACAGTAAGGTATGTCAGGTTCCTATTCTACACCTTCAAAAGTGAGTACATGTGTTGGGTCTAGCATGTACTTTCTTAGTAATGCGACATGGAACAAATTGTGTACTTTAGACATGCTAGGTGGAATAACCAAACGATATGAAATTGCTTCAATTCCCCCCAAAATTTTAAAATGGTCTATGTACCTAAGGTTCAATTTCCCTTTCTTTCCGAATCAGATAACACCCTTCCATGGAGATACTTTTAAGAATATATAATCTCTCACTGTAAATTCCAAATCCTTCCTTCGATTATCAGCATATCTTTTTTCTGGTTTGATCTGCTTTGATATCATCTCGAATAGTCTTTACCTTTACCAGTGTCTCCTCTACAAGATATTGTCCCCCAAACATCAATTCTATAACTTCATCCCAACAAGTTTGTTAATGACATATTTTTCGGTACAATGCTTCATATGGTGCCATTTGATTACTTCAATGGAATCTTTTATTTTGGGAAAACTCCAATAAAGTTTAATATTGATTCCACATACCTTTAATGTCAAGTTAACATAATCTCAACATATCCAATATGATTTGGATCATCCTTTCTGATTTCCTACCAGTTTTTGGGTGATAAAAATACTCAATCGAAACTCAATATCCAAAGCACTCTGACAAATTTTCTATAATTATGATTTAAATTTTGGATCATGATCAGAATCAATTGATAGAGGTGTTCCATGAAGTCTCGCAACATCATTGTTATAGAGTCATCTTATACGCTCCCGTGTAAAATCATGCCTTATAGAGAGTAAATGTGTAGATATTATAATTTGATCAACAGTTACCCATATTGCATCATTCCTTCTCAGAGTTTTGGGTTATCCAGTGAAAAATTACATGGTGATGTAATACCATTTACATGTAAGAATAGGAAGAGGTTTCACGACTCTTCTAGGATGTTTTCATTCAACCTTCACTTGTTTACACACTAAACATCTTGATATATAATCATCAATTTCCCTCTTCATGTTATCCCACTAGAAATTTTCATTCAAATATCTATACATTTTAGTTCTACAAGAGTGTGAAGAGGGATTTGAGCTTTTATAATCATCAAATAACTCCATTTTCAGCTTGTGTATAGTAGTAACAAATAGCCTATTCCCAAATTTCAAAATTCCATCTTCACATATGAAGTCAGCCAACATCCCTTCTTTCACAACATTAATTTTCTTTTGAAGTCTCTCATCATCAAACTGTGAATATTTAATTCATTCCAATAAAGAAGGTTAGTAAAACAATTGAAAAACTTATGATGTTTCACCTTCATTGATAATTCTCAAATTCTTCCTCACTAGATCCATGTACAAAAGATCCTTGTCATTATTCTTCTTTTTGAGAACTCCATGATTCTTTATGCATAATGAAATAGCTACCCTATTTTCATTTATTGGGTGGTAGTGTATGGAAATCATAATCCTTGAGTAGTTCAATCCATCACATTTCCCTAGTGTTGGGTTCTTTCTATGAGAAGATATATTTTAGACTCTTATGATTTGTATATATCTCACATTTCTTCACCAAAGAGATAATGTCTCCATATATTCAAGGAAATGATTACCAGTACTAACTCAAGATCATCTGTAGGATAGTTTTTTTCATTAATTTCTAAGTACCTTGATTCATAGGAAATAACATTATCATTCTTCATAAGGACACAACCATGTCCTTTAATTGATACATCACAATAGATCACAAACCCATAAGTCCCTGCTGGTAGATTTAGGATCAGATAATTCACTGATCTCCTCTTAAATTATTTGAAAAATTCCTCAAATTATTTTTTCCATTTGAACTTAACCCCTTTACATGTAATCTTGGTCATTGGGTTGGATAGATTGGAGAAATTCTGAATGAAATGTTGATAATAACCTACTAACACAACAATACTATATACCTTAGTTATGATTGTTAGAGTAAGAAATTGTTGCACAACCCTTTTCTTCACAAGATCAATAGATATTCCATCCATTGAAAAATTGTTTCCAAGAAAGAAAAATGATAGAAGACAAAATTCACACTTTTGAAACATACCATATAATTCATTTCATCCACGAGTCATAGGAATAGTGTGAAAGTTATTTTCATGATCTTTCACGATTTTGGAGTATACCAATATATCATCAATAAATACAACCAAAAATTCATCAAGATATTATTTGAAAACTCTATTCATTAGATCCATAAAAATATAAGGTGAATTAGTCAGTCCAAAAGGCAATTCTATAGACTCATAATGCCCATACCCGGTTCAAAATGTTGTCTTTGGAATATCTTTCTTCCTCACACACAACTGATGATATCAGATCGGAGATCAATCATCGAAAAATATTGGGATCCCTAAATTTGATCAAATAAATCATCAATGTGAAGTAGGTGATACTTGTTCTTTATTGTTATAGTAATGATCACCCTCTAGTCAATGCACAACCTCATAGATCAATCTTTATTCTTAACAAAAACAATAGGGGCTCCTCATGGAGAGACACAAGGGAGAATAAATGATTTATCACTTAATTACTCTAGTTGTTTCCTCATTTCCACTAATTATATATTCTCTATTATATAAGGGGTCTTTGATATGGGCCTTGAATTAGTAATTAAGTCATTGGAAAACTCATTTTCCCACTGTTGTGGATGTCTAGGTAAATCCTCAGGAAACAGATTAACATATTCTTGAAAAATAGGTACTTCCTCTATTTGAAAATTATTTTACTCACCCATAGTAATTTCATTCCCTTCCTCCCCAATAATTTTATTCAGTAGATCTATTTGGGGTGGATATATATTAGAATAAAATGGTGATGTTTCTTCCCTAAAGATTAGGTATTCCACATCATTTTCAAAAATTGAAACCTCCTTATTCTTTCAATAAATATTTTCATCATGGTTCAAAAGCCAATATATACCGAGGATTATATCAAATTATATCCTGGATATGCTAAAAAAATTAGCAGATAAATAATGTTTATACTCTATAATGGGGACTTCAAGACACAATTTTGTTGGAAGGATACTTCCCTTTGGAGTTTTCACTAACAACTCCCATCTTAAATAAAATAGGAAATATCTAATTTTTATTGAAAATTGGGATGATATGAAGGAATTCAATGATCTAGAATAAAAAAAACATTGGATAATTATGAGAAAATGATTAAAGTTATTACCAGCACATCATTATAAACTTCAATATTAGCAGTTGTGATCACTTAAACCTGTCCCTCCTCCCTTTACCTTTTCTGAGGCATGTTTCGTTAATGCATTGGACAATAATTATCATCATTTATCAAGTTCATACAGTTATAACATTGAACATTAAAAGATCATTTCTTCCCTTTTCAAATGCTAACTTGATGGATTTTCTGTCCAAACTTGTAGCACACCCTTTTCCTTTTATGAAGGCACCAGGGTGTTTCCTGTCACAATTATCACGGAGTGGAAGGTCAACTCTTCCCTTCTTACCCATTTCCTTATTTCTTTATCTAGAGTTTTCAGTAATCCTCTTCTTCTATTTCCTTCCTTTACTGTCATAAAAATTAGAGAACTTATTTTCCATCTTGATATCACATGACACTATATCTTTATATGATGAGAAATCTTGGCAGACCAGTTCCCATCAGAGAAATGGATTTATTCCATCAAATAATCGATCAATATTCCTCATTGAATTATGTTTTTTGTCCACAGTATAACTTGAAAACCTTGTGAAGTAATCTTCATACTTTTCCACATTCTCATATTACTTTTCCATCAAATTTAAAAACCACTATTCCTTATCCGCTCTCTCTTTACGAGGAAATTATTTCTATAAGAAAAGTTTTATATATTCACTCTATTGCATGTTTTCTATCTCTTCCTCCTCTTTTATATTTTGAATTAGTTATCACTATTGATCAGCATTTCATGATAGATAATAAATTTCCATGATAACCTTCTAGATTTCGTTACTACCCAAGCTAAGAAATATCTTCTCTAAAGAACTTATCCACTGCTCCGCTACGAATGAGTTTGTAGTCCCATTAAATTATTGAGTTTGTTTTTCCATAAATTGATCTATAATATATCCTCTACATTATGGATCCAAATGCTCCAAACATGAAAGGTTATTGTTCATAACCTTAGTAAGATGTCTCGATATAGTTATAAGATGCTCCCTACCAGTTGCAGCTCCATAGGCAACATCATTATCATTTATAGGAGGGAAATACCTACATGAGAAACACGCATTCATGAAGTTTTAATTCCTTATACTAGGCCCTATTTATAAATAATGGAATACCCTATATTAGGTTATGAATCATAATTTACTATCTCATCATAGAAAATATACTTAACATAAATTGAAATCCTATGCATTGTTAATACCATAATACTAAAGATTGTTTCTTTGAGGAAAATATTACATTTAAATCCTTCATAATAGCTTGTAAAGAAAATATGAATTTTCCAAAGAATACCTATTGAGAGTGTCAAAATAGGTGCACAGTAAGGCATGTAGTCATGTGCAAGGATACCCTGTGTCAAGTCCGCAACTCATTGTTGATGTTTTCACTCCTAGTTGTTTCATAATAAAATTATTGTTTTTATAAAAAGAATTTTTTCAAAATATAGATTATAGAGTGCCCTTGAAAATAGGAAAGAATTTGGGAAATATAATTGAAATAGGCTTGAATTTCAAGAAGAATTTATGAAGGACAATTTTAATACATATAACTCCCCATAAATGAAGGTATGATTCTATTAGGAAAATATATATAGATAATTCACACAGAAATTATAAGGATTTCATATTAATAAATAATAATTTAATTGAGGAAATTAGAAAATAAATACAACCCGAATGAATAATTATTCCTTTTTCATAACAAAAAATATAGTACATGTAATTTTTTAGAGTCATCATAAAATTTTTATTAAAGGAGGAGAGGAAATGAACTTGAAATAAAAGAAATGAAAAGAGGATTTTACCTCTTGAAGTAAACTTCTTTGAGAGCCTCTTTATGGGAGAGGTTTTGTTTTTTATGAGTCAAAGGGCTGATAAACGTGTGTAAAGATCTTGGGAGGATATCTGAGTAGAATTTATACAATTCATGAGGCTTGAGATGAGTGAATAGAAGAGGCTATGAGGGGGGTTTTAATAGTGAAGGAGAGGGGGATTTTCCCATTATTTTACTCGTTATTTTATTATTTTGACAAAGACAAAAAATAGTAGTAATTATTATAAACAGAAATTGAAATATTTTCATTTTATTTAAAACTAAGTGGTCTAATATCAGCCTTACATCACTTATGACTCAATAAATCATGTATTTAGTATTTATCGTAAATTATCATATTTTACTATTCACCTAAAATTGAAGTATTTTAGAAAAATCCCAAATGTTCACCATAACCAATTATCAACATGTAGAACCCAAGAATGAATTACATTTTGTCAAAATAATTTTTCTATATATGTGAAATTTAATTTTTAAATTAAATTATTATTTATTAAGAAAATAAATATTTTAAATTTAGAACTGATTTTATAATACGTTCAAAAAATTACAGAGGTCTCATAAAATTATTCATAAATTATAGGACAACAAAATATTTTTTTTATATTAATTTTTATGAAAAATAATTTTATTAATTTATTAATTTAAAATTGTAATTAAATAATTATTTCTCAAAAAAATACCCACACATAATTATTAATTTATAAAACACTCTATTTTATTTATACGTCTTGTAAATTTTATTTATATTTTCATGGTTTTGGTTACTACTCATAAGGTTCATATTACAATTCATTAGGGCACGTAACTATTCATAAGTGTCAAGTTACTATTCACAAAAATGTAAGTTGATCTTATCAAAATCTAAATATCTTACTGAAGGCAATTGTTTATGTTCATTTTTCAAAATTCTAATCACAGTGGTGGAAAAATTATATTTACTATCTGGGTTATAACAAAGTGGTGTCTCTAGAGACTCAATGTTTCATGAATTAAATATTAAATATATTTAAAAAATATTGGGGTTTTGTTAAAATATCACTTTGTATCTTGTAAGAATATGACTCAAGCCACATATAGTTCCAAATTTAGCATCATGATATATGGTAAGTGTAAGAGATCCCAACATGAATTGGTAATCCCATATGATCTGATAGTGTAAAGCGTGAGAGTTTTGTGGTAGACCTATGATAAATGATCTAGATGTTGATACATATCATATAAGAATAGAAATCAAAACATTTATAATTTTATGATTTTGAGGTCTCTGTGTAGATCTAGCTCATGTAGAAGGGAAAACAACATTGTATGAAGGGATTCTCTTATGAGAGGGGAAAAGATAAAACCCATTGTGGATGAGGAATAATCTAACATGGATGTGTTAATGATGAAGTATTGTGGATTTCTTTGAAAAAGTTAATCCACATGTATTTATGTGTCATGTAATATTATGAATCAAGCCCCATGTATTTTAATGATATATATTCTCTACATCGATATTTCTTATGAACAAGGGATTACAGATTATCCTTGTATAGGGTTAAGGGAGGAAAACCTGATAATTATTTATAATGGATTAATTCTTGGAAAACATTTATGGGGTTTCCTAGAATTAAAAATTTTTATGTCAGTATATGGTTTTATGATACACGACTGATATGGGTTTCCCGAATGAATGTGGAGATCATACAGTAGTGTTTAAATAATGATTCAGTTTGTAACTATTTACCATAATGTAGATACAGTCATCACAATGTATCCGACTAGAATAATAATCATTCCATACATAGTTCTTTGTAAATATGTATTCATGTTATTTTTTAGTGTTGGGTCAATTAGGGAGACCAAATAAGAATATAGAAGAGTCTAAGAGATAAGGAATCTTATATAGATGAATCTCCTACATAAGTTGATTGTGTAATATGGAATAACATATATTGATCAGTTCAATTTTATGTGGTATAAATCATTTTTTATAAAGATTATAGTCATACAAAAACATAAAAACATATAATTTATTATATATGTGGTAATGACCATCTATTATGTATTTTGAAATCATGATATGAGTAATATTTTTTCTTGAAATTTATGTTCGTATGGGGTGGACCTTATAAAACCCATCTAATTTTTTTGGAAAGTACTTGTTGAGAAATATTTCTTTAATGGGAGGCATAATACACTTTCATTATTGGGTTATCAAAATGTATGATATATTTGAGTGGAACATATGAATAATGTAATATCATATATATTTAATCTCCAATTTCAAAATATTTTTATTTGGAATAATTGGTTGTATTAATTCCAACTCCAATTCTAATTAGACAATCAAGTGAAGGAAAACCTTCTTGTTGATTTCTTCTGTAACATGGTTTTGATGGACTTCAAGGTTTTGCAATGCATGAACTTCTGATTGTTAGTATTTGGTCAACTAATAAAAATTTATTTTCAAGTAGGAGGAACTTTATATTCAATGGTAAATATTTCCATTCCACATATTCTAGTGAGTATGGAGTCATTTTCATGACATTACAAGTATTATAGTGATGAAAATAAAAACCATTGTGGTGGTTTTTTTTGGCCAATACCTTTTTTCCCTTGTACACAATTTTCAAATAGATATCTAATATAGTCATGTTCAATTCAATAATTTTTCTATTTGAAAACACATGGTAGTAGGATGAATGGATATACTTAATGCAATAATCTCAATACAATTTCATTAGTTTATATTCATAATAGTTAGTTCCATTGTTTATGTTAATTATAGGATAGACTCTAAATATATTTATGATATTAAACTTCAGGGATTTGATCATAGTCTTTAAACCAACATTATTAACAGGAAAATATTTCCTCCATTTATATAAAAATCGGAAGTGATAAAGATGAAATTGAATTTCTTGATAGTGGATAAAGGGTATGAACACATAACATTTATTCAAAATATATATAATGATTAATATTATTTAGCAGTGTGATATAACATTAGTGTTCGATTGGAAAATTTATGATATATTATTCATGAATGGAAGTTCCTTATAAATTCCATAAATTATTGCATCATGTATGGAAAAAAATATAACAATCTTCTAATTTTGTGAAAGTGTTCATTCCCCATTTTATATTCACCTCATGTTCTAGTATTGAATTCTTATATGACAGTAAGGGTATATTATCTATCAATTCATCTGAGAAATGAATCAAATATCTTTTTTTGTAGAAGGGTTTCTAAAATTTTGAGAAATTTAATATAAAATAAATCATGGCTCATCAATGGACTATGTATATTTTAAATCGATATTGTGTAAGTTCCTTATTTTAGAAATAATAACTATAGGTGACATCGAATCTGTTAATGTATTAGTTATGAAATATTATGTATCACTCTAGGACCATATGATATTAATTTAATTGATTTTATCTATGTAATTTCTAACCTACTAGGGGGACACTCTGTGATATGCATTGTGGACGATTCAATAATACTTATAAAGATCCTTGGGATTTGATGATAGAGTAGCTGCTACATCTAATTGATCATTGTGTGAACACATATTATAAAATAATACTATTTCCAATGTAAATTAAGGAATCAGTTCGTATATATAATCAAAAAGGGAATTAACTCATATTTTTTACTAGCACACTCAGTTAATTTGTTTTATAACCATATTTGAACTATCATTGATATTTAATTGGATAATTGATATATACATGTCAGAAAATAATAATATATTGAGTTCGTAGTATTCTAACGCATTTTTTATGAATCCTCCCATTATTATTGATAGGTATTGTTGAAGTTCCACTGTTGTAAAAATGAACACAATGTCAAAAAAAATGTTCTGTTTCATAGCTTCCATCGTATTAATAATTAGGCTTTGATATTAACCATCAAAGTTAATTTATAATTTTTGGTAATTTCATGGATGGAAAATTTCTTATGATAAAATACAACTATATATATAAGTGACTACTCTAGAGAGGGATGTGCTACTAGAAATTTTTTTATTCCTTTTCCTCTGATCACTTCTTAGAAAAAAACGGATATCAAATTTCAAAATAATTACAACCAACCATTATAATCATCTAGTTAACATTGATCAACCAGGGATAAAATTAATAATATATACATAAGTGATCAATTGTATCACATGATATTAAAAATAGTGGTTAATAATCTAAACTATAAATATCACTTACCTAATGTTTTTCTTAGTATTATTATATCAGATTCCAAATATCAATATTTATCTGCTGAGGTAATAGAGACTTTTCTCCTTTACTATGTTATTCTTATAAATAAATTGGTAACATGGTGATTTATTTATATATTACACATAGTTAATAAGAGTTTTCCCCTATATGAGTAACATCAATATTGTAGTTCACATGAGACATCACATAAGAGATTTGAACATGATTTAGAAATCTTCCTCTCAATAATTAGTTATTATTTTTATTTTAAAATTTTGAATGGTAAATATTTTTCCAAGAGTTTAGAATTGAATACTCTGATTTTTTTTATTTTCCCATGAAATCCACTAAACACTCAAAAAAAATATTGTAAATACAATTATTACACTAGTTTTTTATATTAACATTGAATTCATATGGGTGACTTATAAAGCTAAGATAATTCATATAAGTTACTGAAAAATAACTTTGGTGGGGCCATCTTTATGGTTTTTAGTCACTATTTAGTGATAATTTTATTACATATGGTGATTTGATTGAAATTTTTGTGGAATTTCATGACAAGTTCATAAAATAACATTCATAATTCTTTACATTAATGGGTATAAAAATGTGGTGTCCTATATATTGGTATTTGTACATAAAAATATTTAGGATAAAATGAATTAACCAATATTAATAAACCCCTTATAGGGATCGAAGTTTTATTTCCTCCTCATCTCTAGGGGTAATTTGAAAAGGATTACATCGAGTGTAACCATCCAAAATAGAGTGGGATTCGAATAATTCCATTATAACAATCACAAATTTAAAAATTGAAATAGGGGATCCATCTTTCATAAAATGATGGTTTTTGTCTCAAAAATTGATAAAAACTATATTTTTAACATTATTTTTCATAAGGAGGAAATGTTATCAAGCCAAGTAGAGTATTAGACCTCCCAAATAAAATTTTACATGGCCAATGTTTCAATATCATCTTCTATTTTTGAACCATTACTCAAATACTTAATCCTTATTGCATATTTGTAACTATATAGGATAACAATTATGTCTATATGTTTAATGGAAACCTATAATACAATATTAAAATCCCTATATAATTATATAAAAGTATAACATGGTATTTTAATGAAATTTAATGTACTACTTTAAGTCTTATGGAGACAATGTTACACTGATACATGCGAGTCATGGGAATTTATTAGTATCTAAATTTATATACATTATTTTATCCAAAATGGTTGAAACACGTTTAAAATTTTTAGGATTATATTTGAAAGTTTATTCTATATTTTCAATTTGATAATGGATTATATTTTTAGCTTGAGTATTGAGAAATTTTTCAATGTCATCGTCATCTTTTTTAGAAATATAGTTACTCAAGAAGGGAAAGTTTTCATAAATATTGGCTGAAACTATGTTAATGGACATGAAGGTTTCTAATCCATGACTTCTCTTCTAATGGTGTATTATCAATTTATTACAAACTCTCCACCGGGTTTATTGAATAATAGTTTATCCTCTTCTTAGATAATAATCGTCAAAATTTAGTTAAATTTTTATAAATAGTATAAATATCTTCCCCTCTATGAATGAATGTGATTCAATAGTGGGTCCTTCTTCCCTATCGTAATACAAGATGGTAATTCAATGATATATTCTTATAGAAAATATGACCATATTATATCCAAACTCTAGGGTTATAAATTATATTTGATTTATAGAAAGTAAAAAACTTACTTTTCAACTCACCCTTTGGGTTTATGGGATAAGTTTCTACACATTATGAACAATGATAAATGTTGCACCAACAAACTATGGTTATTTTCCTTCTAGTTTTTATTATCCAACATCTATATACCAAGCATCACAGGGTTAAAAGGTTGAACTATCATTGTAATTAATTAAACTATACCCATTAATAGAATATTTATAGCATTGATGATAGAAACAGGAAACCAATATATATATATATATATATGTCAATCGATGGTATTCCCAATATGTTATTGGAGGTGGATTCATTGTAAACCCAATTGAAATGGGAATCAAGATTGATATCCCTGAACAAATACTTCATTTTGATCATTTCCAAGGGTTTAGGTTCTCTCTTACAATAAACCAATATTTTCATGTTAGAAGGGGATATATCAACCTTATTGAATCCTATAATGTTAAAATTTTAGCTGGAATAAGATTAATCATAGTGACATTATCCACCTAGGTTTAATAGATGTTAACATCATCAATCTTACAAAATATGTAAAATGACTTAATCATCCCTTGGATGGTAGTTTCATGATTTTATCCTGCAAAATATATAAAATAATGTAATTTAGTGGAAAATACTTCTATCTGATATGTTTTAAAGGCTTACACATCAATTTCAAACTCTTAATCCCCTTGGAGAGCCATTATGATATATTCATGGATCTTCTTGTAGAGATAAGAGGAATATAATATTTAAATATAAACCAGTATGAAAATTATATTCTTTAATAAATCATATTTATGAGCTAGTGGATACGATATCCTACCTTGAATTTAGTCTTAGAATTGTGTCTTATGAGATATAGTCATCTGTGATAATAATATTCACATTGAGTTGGAATTAGGGGAAGTTTTTGTGTCAATGAACTAGGTGGAGATGTATTTCCCATATTCCAAAACTAACTAGATGACTATAAATATATAATTTATCAACTAATATACTAGGAATATAATTATACCTAGATAATTTTTTTATTAGATTCACATTATATTTGGAATCCCATGACTTTTTTTTCACCTAGTTTCTTCCACATATAAGATTTTATTTGGGATGAAAATAAAACACAATGGACTAATTATATTATCTCTTCCTCATATATTGAATCCTCCTTGATATGGATTGGTGTTATGAGAAATTTCCTAATAGTCTTCTTTATCAGTATATCTGTCTATCAAGTGGATGAAATGGATATAGAAATATTAGGAGTCCATGTTAGAGAAAATATATGTTTGGTATGGAAGTACCCATCTACCCAATGATTAGGGAATGGAAACAAAAAATGTTTTGGTATTTTTTTTAGAAACATCAAGATTTAACCATGGAATTATCCTCTAAATCGATATTTAGTATGTCGATTTCTAGATTTTATGGAGTATAATATGTTATTGTGGATGTTTTAGTGGGAAGTTAGGCTAGTACTGGTTGATTCAGTCATACCCTGTTGAGTGTATGCACACAGTTCAATGATTTCTAGGTCAGTAAATTGTCAAAATACTAAAAAATTTATGTTTTTATTTTATTACAATTTATTTTTACACATTATGTAGAGTGTTGTAAACACATACCACATGTGTATTAGGGTTTTCCAGAGTTATGTTCCCATTTCCAATCATAACATTGAGTAATTATTTGAATACGAATCTATCTTATATGTTTTCTCCAATACTAAATGATAAAGGTAGAAGTTAAAAAATATCATTCATAAATTTCACATTAGTATTTATATAATCTGATGATATGCAAAAAAATTCACTAATTATGTGACAAAATATTCTCGTACTTTTTTTGGGAAGGAATATACCTTGTTATTAATATTATTAAAATTATCTCTCATTCTACTTCATTCTCTATGTATATCTATTGTGATGTGGTAATTATTATTTTTAAAAAAAATTGAACCTCACAAAACTATGTGGTTTAATTATTAAACTCATAACTCATTCAGGTTTGATAGTGAATAAAATATTTTACACCTTCCCCAATTTCATTGCATGTGATGATGGTGTCTACTGATATTTGATTTTGGGGATTTAATAGAATAATCCAACTTATGAACTATTTTTGTGTACTCTAAAAACCTATAAGGGAATTTTTGGGTATGGGAAATTTTTCTATTTCATCATAACCTTTTTCCACACATATCTGAAGAATATATTCCTAATAGAGTTATTTTTACATTGAATAGGTGACGACATTCCATCTAGAAATAATGTGTTTGACTTAATCATTTTCACACTATCTATAGTTATAGAAGTAATGAATTTTATTCTAATTAAATTTTGAAATATAATAATAAAATAAGTGGTTATTAAAATATTACAAACCATAAATGGATCTAGCTACTATATTTGTATACCAGATGAATGTGAGACGTTCAAAATTCTACAAGAAAAATTTGAGATTCATTTCCTTTAATAATTTTAATGTTTTGTGTAGTAGAACACATAAGAAATTAATTCATGTGAGTTTATATTATGGATTTAATTATCCAGTGATAATATAGAAATTATGATTCTTGTGGTTGTGTAGAGGACACAGCAAATTCACCCACTTAGTGTGTGGTTTTATCTTTGGATACACAGGTGCATGATAAACTTCTATGGATCCCATCAAGTAACTAATAGAATCATGTATCTCTAAATGAGAACTAAATTCCAATGAAGATATTTGAAAAGGGAGTTACACCTAAAAATTATATTTTATTTATTTCCTACATTTTTGGTTGGTAACATTTTATAATAAAAATAAGGATTACATTACAGAACAGGTGACTAATGTTTCTCTAGTGGAGAGAAGTATCCGTAATTAACCAGCAATGGAATCAAATTGATGGGATGATGTGGTATCAAGTTGACCCCCACTATCAAATATGTTATTGAATGTTGGGATATATTATATTAAGGAAGGTGATTTTTTTTAATTAGATAATACCACTTCAGTGGGAAAAACACATCTCGGAGGTATATTCTCTTGGATAAATTCAACATTTATATTATTTAGGTTTTATTTATTATCCCCATATTAGTTATGTAATTAGATAGGAAATAGGGTCATAACACCCTTGTGGGGTTGTAAATATATGTAAGTGGACACACCCATCCCTTTATCCTTTATACTAGCTCACCGATCAATTTGTAGGGGAATGATTTTGGGAGTTCCCAATTCCTAAGCATGCCATTGATTTTGGGTTGACCCCGCATCTTAATGAACCATTGTATGAATGATGTTTAAAATGGATTATCGCTAGTTTTAATGTTATTTATCATCAATATCAATATATATTGAATTCATATTTTCAATATTAATGATATTGATTAATGTGAATCCAATAGTAGCAATCAAATATTTTTCCACATCAATGAAATATGGGACCTCATCGGTCTAAACATAATTTTCATGGTATATACCATAATAATATTTAACATGATCTTTGGAAAATGAAATTTTTAGTTTTTTCTCCCCAATAGGGTTTCAATTTATCTCTTTAGTGCTATCACATCGATAAACTTGTTGACTACTCATGAACAATGATTTTGAGAGAATCACATCCAGATTTGACTAAACTTTATCCCATAGGAGGTGTTGATTGATGAGTATGCAATTGAAAGAACTATATGGGTTTATCTAATAGTGGTTACCCTAGTTTATATACTGATTATTTAAATGTTAGTAGTAAAAAAATTCTCTTAAACAATGGCATATATTTTCACATGTTCTATTAAAACAATAAACACATCTCTTTAAAAAATTTGATTATGTAAAAAGAATTTATCAAAGTAAAAAAATCCCCTTTCCAAATTCATTGAGGATTACCCTTTGTTTTGTATGTTTTCTTTCATAACTTATTTACATGTGTTTCCATATCCTGACATTAGCAATTTTTAATGTTTCTAAATTCCATTTTGGATGAGAGTTTTAAACTATTAAGAATTGTTCCATTTTTTCTAGGATTTTGTTCACGTTATATTTTTCAATTTTTTTACTTTTCTATAAGTCTATTACAATATCTGCTAAATCATTATTTCTCATTAATTGATATTATTGTATAATCTAAAATAATTGGGGTTACATTTGTATGACCAACTAGAAAACAAAAATTGTGGATCTAGAACTTTTTATGATGTCATAACATTAAAAACTCTATTACTTAAATTACTTATATTGAACAATGAATGGGGTGAAATTAAATTCCCCGAAATCACCCCAACATTAACTTCAAAAACAGTGAAAATCATTCTTAATAATTTAATGATGCATCTTAAGGATATCTAATTAGGCTTTCTATAGGATCTAATAATCATTTACTAATTTGGGGTTACATGAAATCTTCATTCAAAGAATACCTTGATTTGATCAATATACCCATATTAAATGAGATTTTTTCCTCTAATATGGTTCAATTTAATAAAATGATTAAATTTATAATGATAAATTATTATTGGAATTAGATTTTAACATTCTATTAGTTAAAAATTTGAAAAAATAAGACCACTATTTTATCATCAACTAAATCTTTCGATAACATATTGAAATCATGTTTATCTTATTTTAATGGTTCATTAATCTATTCTAATCAAAACAGTTCTATTCCCATAACTTTTTTAAATATTGGAATTATTATAAATTTATTCAACCATATATGGGTTTTGATGTTGTATCTCTAGAATCGATGATGACCATTTCCTCAACTAATATTTTTATTTTTTTTAAGAACTTCCAGTTTGTGGTGGATTGATCGATTTAGTTATGGTTAGTTTTTTAAGTGCCTCTTTATAGGAAAGTAGCTTTGAGATATTATTTATATGCAAAGACATTCATTTTCATTAATCCGGGTAAAACCTATAGAGTACTTTTATCCATTAACATGGAGATAAAATATGAGGTTTCTTATTTATAGATCCCCAGAGGGAGGGCCCTCTTTGTTTTGTGATGTTTATTATACATAAGGAGAACATCTAGGGTTACTAATTTATTGTTTATGGTCATATTGAGGACAATTATATTATATATTTACATTATATTATTGAAGAATTTAATGGATGATTCCCTAGGGGACCTCTAGTGTTACTGCTTATTGATTTTTTGGTAAACATAATGACCTATTTATCAATTGAATTTTGTGTCATGGGGAGGACCTCTTCAACATTAACCAATGGGAGTACATCCATGACTGTTTAATCATGATTCACCAAGGAGAGTACTACCACGTATTATCTATTAATTAACATGGTGAGGACTTATGAATTGTGGGATATGAGAAATACCGAAATATAAGTATATCTGAGTAGTACCATTATAGATTCAAATTTATATTTTTCCAATGGGAGAACATACGTGGATACTATATTATATATTATAATTAAAGAAGAAATCGCAATTTAATTTATTATTCTATTATGGGGAGGAACACCATAATTAATATCTTAAAGAGGAAATCTAAATTGACCACTAGTACTTTTATAGGGGGAACCCCATAAAAAATTCCCCTAGGGATTACATTGAATCCTTTTATTAAAGTCTTTTTATAGGGAAAACCTATGTGGTTTCCATTTATATTGTTATAAGGAGGAACTCCACAATAAAGGATTTTGGGAGTACCTCTAGATTCATGTATGATTTTACTAGGGGGATATATTCCACAATAATAATTTTCTTCTATTATTGTTGAGTATTTCATGGATGAAGTCAAAAATACACTTTATAATGACATATAAGGTTTATTTTTAATATTGAATTTGAATTACCATTAGGATACTATTATGATATATTGATAGTTATTCATGATTTTGGTAGTAATAGTGAACTTGATCATCTCTTGGGTGATTATTTACCTTGATGGGTTCTCATCCTAGTCCTTAGGCCAGGGTGACCAGGGCTAACAGAACTTCTTTGATAACATCCTGGGAAACTACATTATCCTATTAGTCATTACAAACATGGGAAATATAATGTTAGTTTTTATTCCTTATGGATAATTAATATATTTTTAATTAGAGATATATTGTATTATTTAATGTATATTATATGAAATACATTATTGTTCATTTATGTTTGTTATATAAAACAAGTGAATCATATGCAAACAAACCATAAAATATATGTATTACTATGATATCCCTAATAAATTTTCATTATATTTATTTACATTATATATTTGGATAAGTATGGGTAGGATCACTCTTATAGTTATAAAAATTGTAACACTGAATGATTTTAGGGTATGTATCTTTTTAAATGAATTTAATCTCTTTGATATCGTATGTTTCATGAAACACCAAGGTTAAACAAACTCTAAAATATTATTATTCTAATATGACCATTATAAAATATACATTAAATTAGTGGGTGTGAATTAGATTAAAAATATTATAAAATATATATATATGAATTTAATGGTAACTAAAAATTTATTTATGGTTACTAAATAAACACATAATTATTACTAAAGTCATTTAACTCTTCAAATAAATATTTTCTTCAAAAAGAGATTTTTATTTATTTCTATGTGAAAATAAATATAATTATTTTTTAAACATTTTATAAATTATATTTGATAAATGAAAAAAAAATCTTTATATTCATATTTACAAAATTATCTTTGGATTAATTTTTGGGAGTTTTTTTAAATGATTAATTTTTCATTGAATAGTAAAAAATACCGATATTTGTAAAAATGTCATTTACATTCAATAAATTAAAGAATCATAAAAACCATTATGTTTCAATTTGATTTAAAATAAAATAAATATATTTATTTATATTTCATAAACATAAGTTATTTTTAATCAAAGTTATATGGTATTTCAGAAAATGTTTATTTTTCAGGATTAAAAAAAGGATTTTTTTGAAAAATACATTAAATTACTTAATGTTTCTTTTTTTATTAATTAAAATAATAACCAATGGATATTATATTAAATGAAATTTATATATTATATATGAGTAAATATTGAATTATATTTACAAAATGGGAATTATTATTATTTTTAAGTCATCTTTTTCATGAAAAATACTCTTCATGAAAACCTATTTTATTGTTGTGTTTGTAGGTTTTGTTTTCAATTTAGTTTTTCCAATAATTCGAATTGAATGTGGTAAAATTTATAACATATTTAGAATAATAAGAACAAACATAGGTATTTAGGTAATTTTTATTTATATTCATAAATATGTTATTGTGGTAAAAAAACAATTTACTGTAATATATGTAAAATAATTAAATGGGTTAAATTTAAAATGTAAAATCATAAAATGGATAAAAATAAAAATTAAATAGATGTTTTATGTTTTTATAGCCCTAAAAAATAATTTAAAATATTAATAATCACCAAAATTATGTGAAATTAATTCCAACCAAATGTGGTTGGCTTTAAATATAAAATAGTCATTATTTAATTAATTTAAACCACCCCTTCTCATGTATATATTCTCCCCTCACCATCCCCATTCTTGTTGATCAGAAAATATCTACAAAATAAACTCTTCTAAAAACTCTACCAGAATTCATGTACTATATGTATCACCTAAATACCAATTCCAAGTTCCTTAAGGGTCCTTCCAAGAGGCAATATTCCAGAGGTAAATTTCTCAAACAACCTCACTAAATTTCATCCCATTTTTCTACCTTCTTATCACCTCCTTCATAAATCATAGAATAATGACTCCAATATCATGTATATACTTAAATTTTATATTTATAATATAAAATATTATATCAATCCTTTCTAATACCACCTTATATTCAATTAAACAAAACCATTGTACAAATTATGGCGGTTAACTATCAACGTAGATAATGATTTTTTTCATTACCACCTTCATAGTTGGTAATAAATTTAATAATCAAGTTAAAAATGATTTTAATAATAATATTATAAAGAGCTTCATGTAAAATAAAAAATATATAGACATAATATTAAATAAAATGAAACTAGTTTATGATGGTTGGAGAAACTGCCAAATTAAACTAAACATTTATCATTAACATTTTCTCTATTGAATCATCCTCATGTAATAATGGGAAATGATATATGGGGATAAATAAAGATATATAATATATATAATAAAATATCATTTCATTTCTGGATTTTAATTTCTATTTAAAAAACTATAAATATGCATAAATGAAGAGACCAAGAAAACCATGAATCCAATGTACACAAAATAGTGAAAATAATGGTATATTATATTAAAAGTGTGGTAATGTTTCATAAAATAATCATATAAGGGATTATAGATATTATTATAGTTCTATAATTAATTCATAACATTATTTAGACACATATGTTAGAGTTTAATGTGTTGAAAACTAAAGGGAAACGCGAGGTAAGGGTTTATCGTTACACTTTTATTTTTATGAGACATATTCCTTATTCACCAATTAGTCCATGTGTGTTCTATATATACTACCAATTGATATATAATATCATTAATTTCATTATCTTCATAGTATTACATGTTTCATATTATATTAATTACATTTATGAGAAATACATTTCAACTAATTATAAAGTAGTAAGGGAATTCATAATCCAATTTCTATTCCTTGGGTTAAACTTCTACATCATTTATTATATCATACTACGATTATTGTTCTAATGAATTTAATATAAATTAATTTTATTTTTCATTTTTTATTTTTAATTATAGTGAATACTCTTATTACATTCATTTGGTTAATTATCACTTCTGTGATATTATATTTAGAATGTATTTTCATTAAAAGATTATATATTTTTTTGTTTCCCTTCAAACTCGATTTGTCTTCTATATGTTGTTTTTTTTAAATTTTATAAAAAAATGTGTTTAAAATTTTCCAATGATTAATTTAAAATAATTTTTACTCATGATTGAATTTTTAAAAAATGGTTTGAAAGGATATTTTTGGTCGTTTTCTAAACAATGTTATTTGTGACTTTTCTAACAATGATATAGAAGGAATGTTTTTTTACTTGTATAGAATAAGCAGGTTTTTCTGCCATCATGAGACCTTAATATTTTTATATTTCCTTTAAAATATATCTAAGAACTTTTCAAAGAAATTATTTCTTTTATAGTTTTAAATATCTTTAAAAATAAATGATATTAAAATGGAAATTTTATTTGTGAAGAATTATTTTTAGTGGTCTTTTAAAATTATTTTCCATATAAAATAAGGTAATTTTATGTCACTTATGATTTAATAAGAGATTATTCAATGAGAATATCATTATTCTTTTTATGGTTGGATTATTTTTATGATTTTAAGACTTTTATGAAACCTATTTCTTTTCTATATGTAGTGTTTTGATTAAAATTTTATAAAACCCAATATTTTTTTATGGGTTATGATATGATTTACATTATTCAACAAAACATGTGTATTGTTTCATTATTTGATGGGTGATACCTATGTCTCCCTCTAATTCATTGGGTAATTATTTTTTTCTCATGACTTAGAAAAAACTAGAATTGGAAGTGAAATTGGTTCAGTAATTGACTTTGTCTGCAATAATGTATTGTGGAGTAAACCAAATCCATATAAAAAATATTATGAGTGAACTTTCTCTACTATGATGTTATAGTAAGTAAACCCATTCCACTCTGATTGTAACACCCCTAGATTTTATGAAAAGTATTCTTTTTAATTTCATTAATGTCTTGTATTGTACGCTACACCAAAAGGAACTTGCACAACACGTATCCTTGAATTGCCTTGCATTACACACAATCTCGACCTTCCTCGATAGCGTGTGTAGTACGCAATACCGAGTTTCACTAAACAACGATATGCTATTAAAATATTATTAAAACTAGCCGTTATGAATAGTAATAACCACTTTTTGAAATTTTAAAAATTAGATTTTTCAAAATGGACTTCATTTTTGGATTTAAAATATCGAAATTAGCTTAGGGTGATATTTTGGTACTTTTCGGATAACTTTCATATTCTGATGAATAGGAAAAATTACTAATTTTTAATTAAAAACAACTTTTTTAATCGAAATAATTAATAGTGATAAATTATTATTTTGAGTGGTTTTAAAATATATTTAGAATAAATTTTTACAATTTAATACAATGTTGTTCATTGGATGTAATTTCACATTTAAACCAGACATAAACAAGTGTCAATCTTTTAATAGTTATTATCCTTTAAAAACACGCTATTTGTTTTGGCGACGGAAATTAATTTTTAAATTAGTTAATTTTACTGATATGTTTTGAATTTGGTAAAATAAACATAATTTTTGAATTCATAATATCAAATATAGCTTAGGCATAATTTTTTGGTATTTTTCTGGAAACTATCATTTTTTGATGAATAGTGAAACCACTAAGTGGTAGTTAAAAAAACTCAATTTTTCATAAAACTTAATTTCAACACATCTATGAGTAGAATTTCAAAAATCTGAGAGACATGGTTAATATGAAGGACTAAAATGTGGTTCAATGAGATGAAAATAATTTTTGGTGAATAGTAACTTTTTACTTTTTTTTACCACGGTTAAAAGTAAATAGGGTAGTTATGGGTAAAAATGATATTATTATTACCCTAACATGTGTCCTAATTCTATTGGATAAGTGTAATTCTACCAAAAACAACCTTAGGAATAAAATATGACCATTTAGGACCACTTGGATTAGATTAGGACATTTATTATTAATTTATTTAAAGAAGGGTTTAAATAGTTAAAATCAAAGTTTAATAAGTAGATAATTTTTAAAATAGGGTAATAAATGAGATAAATTAGAATATAAATAGTCATTATAAATCTAAAAAGATTTCCTACATAATGGTATTTTATTTTTAATTTTTAGACATTAAATTATTTAATTTATTTATGACACAATGATGATGCAGTAATTATCTTATTAATGAAATATTGACATAATTGATGTTATAAATACCCAAATAAATGTAATTTGAGACGTTTTGTGAATTACACTAATTTTATGGGTTAATATGACATGTTATTATTGATGTAATTAACTGTTTTCTAATTAATCATTCTGTTATGATTTTTACAAAAATCAATTACTAAATAGTGTCAAAATTTACATAAAATAGTTTTTACAAAACATATTATATTATTAATTGTAATTTTGTTCATAAAAATATAAGGTTTGGCCAAATGACTTAGATAAGGTTATATATATTAATAATAAACAACTTGGGGTTCGTTTGGATTGTTATAGTATGTTTATTAACCCTATAGTGTAAGAACACAAAAAGACACGGTAAAAGTAAAATTATCTAACTTAGTGTTAAATCTAAATTATAAGGTTAAAATAGGAACCTAAACTTTTCTAAATTCTATTGGATGAAATTATTTCGACCCATCCCTAGCTTATATTCTAAATAAATCAATTTGGAGCTATTTAAAACCGAATTTGGCATTATAATAAAATAATATTTTTTTGTTATTCCAAAGGTGCCCATCTCCTCCCTTATAAAAGGGCACCTCCTCCCTCTCTTCCTCACACCATTTTGAGCCTTAAAGATCAGCCAACCACTGCCAAATTCTCTTCTCCACTTCCCTAGAAACATACAAGAGGTCATGGTCTTCTTAAAAGACCAATTTTAGTTCCCTAAGAGGAGGACTCAAAGAGGCGCTTCAAAGAAGAGGTAATGTCCGTTACCGATTCATTCAAATTTATTACTTCTTCCAATTATTCATCATAGGTTGTTTCATTATGAAGTAATAACATCAGTATAACTCATATACATATATGTTATTATAAGTATAAAACAACCCTATTTCACCATCTATCCATCCTACGGAAAATGAAATCACCGCGCGTGCGTACATACGGAATACCGTCTCCACGCCATAGTGTAATCTATTTTTAACCACCACCTTACTTGGATGGGTATAATGGTGTAAATAATAACTATATATGATTATTTTAAAGTTATATTTATTCTAAAATATTATACATACACTCCAATACAATTCAATGATCATGAGAATAATATCATCGCTCGTGCGTACGTACGGACTACCGTCTCCACGACGCAATGAGATTCATTATCCATGTTAACCATTCATGAATGATTATAAAGTATATATAATAATTAATAATGAAATATATGACATAATACTGATACTGGATTTATGTATATATATATATGTATGTCATCTACTTAATTTCTTTCAACTCAATAAGGAAACGAAAACAGCGTTCATGCGTACGTATGGCCTACCATCTTCATGAACGGTGTATTTCTTTCCATTTTCTAATCTATTATATATATGTATATTATGAATATATATTATATATAAATCATGTTTTATATTATAGAATTCAGTAATCATGATCTAAGTAATCGTATGAATAATTACAAGTCAAAACACGGACGACAAATGAAACGATTTTACCCAAAACGCTCTTTAACATGAAATTTACAAAATAACGGGTAATATAATGTAATGAGTGAACCATATATGATATCATAACAATGATTATGATTCTTTAATAAGTCAATGGAATTATTTAAATCATTATACAGGAGTTTCAGACTCTTACGAAGCAAATCGGATCTATGGTAAGGGAAAATCTCGCAATCTCATTTTTTTCGGAGATTGATTATACTTCAGAATTTACTGGGGAATATTTATCATCCACATACATTTTTCCTCAATATGTTATATTTATATCCTCATACAATTTTTTAAATACAATTTTACCCTACAGTGAGTTTTTAGTAAAATATATGAAAGGAATCTTTTGTCATTTTTCGTACGAGGTACTTTTTGAATTTTTTGATATAAGAACGAGAAGAATGTTTTTTTAACTTATACGGCATGAATAGATTTTTAAAAAATTATTTCCAAAAATCTTCCTTTAAAAGTTTTCATCAACTTCTTTTAGTTTAAAATTTTATGACATGTTATGAAAGGAAAATGTTTTTGAAGTAGAAAGGATATTTTCCTCAAGAATGGAGTTCAAGTGTTTTATCAAAATTATTTTCCATCTAAGATAATATAGGGTTCTATTTATATCCCTATTATTCCATTGATTTGATTATGTTGTGATGGAATTATTTTTATGAATTCCTTTATCTTATATGAATTGTTTTATTATGTCACGATGTTTAAGAATCCCATTTTTATTACATGGGTTATGCAATGATGTATGATTTATGATTTTGTGGCGCACATAAGAATGGTATCATTATTAGATGGGTGGGACCAATATATCCCTCCAATTTATTGGGTCAATATTTTATATCTCATGAGATAGACATGGCTGGAATGGCAGGTTAAACCGGTTCAGTGAAACAGGACTGAAACGAGGAGTAAACTCGGTTCAGAAATGGACTTTGTCCACTAAGATAGTCTTGGGAATGAGTCTTGACTAATAAGAAATTATTTTCTATGATTATGTGTGTATGACACAAAGTTTCATGTTTTAAGTTATTATTATTGGGATTACATTTCACTACTATGATTTATCCCATGTTATGAAATTATGATCTCTTTTGCAGGTTAAGATTTCCAAAATGTTATGTTCTTATGAATATGATGTGATTGATATTTCTTTTGTTTACCCTTACTGAGCATTTGAGATCACCCTTTATGTTTTATTTTCCCCAGGATATAAAGAATGGTTTTAGGTTAAAAAAAGGAAGATCTTTATGGGAGGTGTTGAAGATCTTTCACCACGATTAGAATATTATATTCCGAGTTTCCAAATACACTAAACTATTACGGTCCTTGTGTGTGTGTTTTTTTTATGTACTAAGTATTCCTCAAAAGTAATGTAATGTCCATATACGTTAATCTTCGGGTCTCTACAGTTGGTATCCGAGAAAAGGCTTAGTCAACCCTTGGAAACTAGGATTTGAGAACATTAGTGAGATCCCTAGAGATATTTCTAAGGTATATATAGGGATGTCCCTAAGGTTAAGTATAAGTATATGTTATAGTACTAGAATTACGGTAACCCATGATGTTAGATATTAAAGGTACTCCCCCTTTATTATATTGTTTTCCCTAGCGTGATGTTTTCCTCTCACACTATTCTTTTTGGGTTTTAGAAAATGGCTGGAAACAAGATGATTCACGATAAAGGAGGATATGATGGACAATGGAATGATATTCTTCATGAGAAACCAAATGAAATGGGATTTGGAAGTCCAAACATCATTATTATGCTGAATCAGCAATCTCATAATATGATCAATAAACTCAAATTTGGTAAGTTTCCTGACTCGGCTAATAAGAGAAAGATGGAGTTTCATGATGATCATAGAGGAAAGAAAGTTCAATTTCCCCTATGTAAATCATGTGGGAAGAGGCATCAAGGAGAATGTTTCAAAGGAACTGGAAGATGCTTTGGGTGTGGAAAAGAATGACACAAAGACAGTAAGTGAAAAGGAAAAGGTTTAGTCAACACCAAGGATGAGGATAATGGTATTGCTACAACATCAACAATGGTTAAATTTTTTAAATGTGGAATGTACGGGCATTATGAAAACCAATGCCCTAAGGGAAAGTCTCGTGAAGAGAATCAGTATGGTCATATGGGTAGTATTTATGTAGATGATGATGAAGAGACTACAAATGATATGTGAGTTGAAATAATTGTTGAAGCTCGATCAATGGTTTAAGAAGGTAGTGGAATGATTACATGTTTATCATGTGTAATGTTGTATAAGTAATCTCATGGTACTATGGAATAAAGAGACATCTAAGGATTGTAACACGGTTGTCTTTCCTTAAGTTTTGAAAGTGTATAATGAATGGTACCAGTAACCATGAATGGTTATTCAGATATTTTTGGAAAGTAGATGATATGCGCATAATGAAGGGATAAGGACAAAATAAAATGTTTGATAGTATTCATGAGCTCATGACTGATATAAGGAAATAGTTATATCATGGTTTGAGTGTATAGAATTTTGGGGTTTTGGTATGTGGAAAGAGTTAACTTTTGACAGCACTCATGTTTTCACTAAGGTTCACTGGGTATTCATTTTTTCAAGAGAATACATGATTAAAGCCTTTGAACGTTTGGAATGTAACCAACAAGAAATATCTTATGATATATGGGGATCAATGATGGTATTAACATTCTTGTTATATGAAATATCTGGTAATTGTTTTCACTATAATATGACAATGGACTGTAATATTATGGATAAGCCTAAAGATTGGAATGGAATATGTTGGACATAAGTTAGTATTGTTTAAGGATAGAACCTGTTTCGATATTATTTATGGGATGTTATAGTAATGTAGTTTTAGAAAAAGGACAACCTGCAGGATGGGCGACAGCCCATCACGTCAGACAAGGCTGTGGGAATCGAACCCAAAACTGAAGTGCGACTGGCCTTTATCTCCTACCACTAGCCTATAGGAAGTCCCTGTTTAGTTGAAACTAGTTTTTTTATATTAAGAAGTATGATATATGAAGTTTAAGTCCATTTTAGGAACCATATATTATTAATCTCAATATAAATGGACTGATGTATTTTTTTTGATAAGTTTTATAACCTTTTGATTGAGACAGATGAAATGACCCATCATTCTATCACATGATCTGCTAACACATCACGAATGACAAATTCAACTTCATTTCTTTAAGAGATGAAGAGGAAATTGTCCAGATAACCACCAACGGTGAGACTATACCAAAATCACGAAAGTATTTCTTCTAATTCCAATTTCATCAACTTTAGGGAAATGATCTTGACAACCAAAAATGTTGTCCTAGTTCTCTTATATCTGATGAATCAGATGGTACCTTAGATTGTCACAAATTTATGGCTTTGTGATTGCCGGCTTTTCCATAGCCATGTTCTCTACCACTCTCTATCAGAACATGATGGTTATATTTCTCTACCATATACATATTTTCACCTTTGTGGAAACCTAGTGATTAGTTCATTTGAGTAACCGTTACGTTTCATACTTTAGTTTTTTAAGATTGGTTTTGGTATTCCTTTTTACGATGTGGTTTTCTATTAAATAAACTTTTGAGTAGTAAACCATTTATTACCCCGACGAATTTCGAGGGGGAAATTCATTTTAAGGGGGGTAGAATGTAACACCCCGAGATTTTATGAAAAATATATTTTTTAATTTCATTAATGTCTTGTTTTGTACGCTAAACCAATAGGAACGTGCACAACATGCATCCTTGAATTGCCTTGAATTACACACAATCGCGACCTTCCTCGATAGCGTGTGTAGTACGCAATACCGAGTTTCACTAAACAACGATATGCTATTAAAATATTATTAAAACTAGATGTTATGAATAGTAATAACCACTTTTTGAAATTTTTTAATTTTTTTTTTTCAAAATGGACTTCATTTTTCGATTCGGAATATCGAAATTAGCTTAGGGTGATATTTTGGTACTTTTCGGATAAATTTCATATTCTGATGAATAGTGAAAATTACTAAATTTTAATTAAAAACAACTTTTTAAATCGAAATAATTAATAGTGATAAATTATTAATTTGAGTGGTTTTAAAGTATATTTAGAATATATTTTTACAATTTAATACAATTTTGTTCATTGGATGTAATTTCACATTTAAACCCGACATAAACATGTGTCAATCTTTTGATAGTTATTATCTTTTAAAAACATGCTATTTGTTCTGACGATGGAAATTAATTTTTAAATTAGTTAATGTAACTGATATTTTTTGAATTTGGTAAAATAAAAATCATTTTTGAATTCATAATATCAAATATAGCTTAAGCCTAATTTTTGGTATTTTTCTGGAAACTTTCATTTTTTTATGAATAGTGAAACCACTAAGTGGTAGTTAAAAAAATGGAATTTTTCATAAAACTTAATTTTACCACTTCTGTGAAAAGAATTTCGAAAATCCTATAGACACGGTTAATATCAAGGACTAAAATGTGGTTTAATGAGATGAAAATAATTTTTGGTGAATAGTAACTTTTTACTTTTTTTTACCACGGTTAAAACTAAATAGGGTGGTTAAGGGTAAAAATGATATTATTATTACCCTAACACATGTCCTAATTCTATTTAATAAGTGTAATTAGTCAAAAAAACAACCTTAGGAATAAAATATGACCATTTAGGACCACATGGATTATATTAGGACATTTATTATTAATATATTTACAAAAGGGTTTAAATAGTTAAAATCAATGTTTAATAAGTAGATAATTTTTAATATAGGGTTATACATAAGATAAATTAGAATATAAATATTAATTAGAAATCTAAAAGGATTTAATACATAATAGTATTTTATTTTTAATTTTTAGACGTTAAATTATTTAATTTATTTATGACACAACGATGATGCAGTAATTATTTTATTAATGAAATATTGACATAATTGATTTTATAAATACCAAAATAAATGTAATTTGATACTTTTTATGAATTACAATAATTTTATTGGTTAATATGACATGTTAGTATTGATTTAATTAACTTAATTATAATTAATAATTTTGTTATGATTTTCACAAAAATTAATTACTAAATAGTGTCAAAATTGACATAAACTAGTTTTTAAAACAAATTTTATATTATTATTTGTTATATTATTAATAAAAATATAAGGATAAGACAAATGACTTAGATAAGTTTATATATATTAATAATAAACAACATGGGTTTCTTTTGGCTTTTTATAGGAAGTTTATTAACCTTATAGTGTAAGATCACAAAAAGACATGGTAAAAGTAAAATTATCTAACTTAATGTTAAATCTAAAGGATAAGGTTAAAATAGGAACCTAAACTTGTCTACATTCTATTTGATGAGATTATTTCAACCCATACCCACCTTAAATTCGATATAAATTAATTTGGAGCTATTTAAAACCGAATTTGTCTTTATAATAAAATAATATTTTTAGTTATTCCAATGGTGCCCCTCTCCTCCCTTATAAAAGGGAACCTCCTCCCTCTCTTCCTCACACCATTTTGAGCCTTCAATCTCGGCAAAAACCTGAAAAATTCTCTTCTCCACTTCCCTAGAAACAACCTAGGGGTCCTGGTCTTCTTAAAAGACCAATGATTGTTCCATAAGAGGAGGAATCAAAGAGGTGCTTCAAAGAAGAGGTAATGTTCGTTACCGATTCTTTCAACTTTATTTCTTCTTCCAATTATTCTTAGTTTGTTTCATTATGAAGTAATAACATAAGTATCAATAATATACTGATATGTTATTATAAGTATGAAAAAACCCTATTTTACCATCTATCCATCCTACGGAAAACGAAATCACCGCGCGTGTGTACGTACGGAATACCGTCTCCACGTCGTGGTGTAATCTAATTTCCACCACCACCTTACCTGGATGGGTATAATGGTTTACATAATAAATATATATGATTATTGTAAAGTGATATTGATTCTGAAATAGTATACATACACTCCAATACAATTCCACAATCATGAGAACGATATCATCGCTCGTGCGTACGTACGGACTATCGTCTCCACGACGCGATGAGATTAATTCTCCACATTAACCATTCATGAATGATTATAAAGTATATATAATAAGTAATAATAAAATATATGACAAAATAATGATACTGGATTTTTTTGTATATATATTTATGTCATCTACTTAATTCCTTTCAACTCAATAAGGAAACGAAAACAGCGTTCATGCGTACGTACGGCCTACCGTCTCCATGAACGGTGTATTTCTTTCCATTTAATGATCTATTATATATATGTATATTATGAATATATATTATATATAAATCATGTTTTATATTCTGGAATTAAGTAATCATGATCTAAGTAATCATATGAATAATTACAAGTCAAAATACAGACGACAAATGAAACGATTTTCCCCAAAATGCTCTTTAACATGGAATTTACAAAAGAATGGGTAATATAAAGTCATAAGTGAACCATATATGATATAATAACAATTATTATGATTCTGGAATAAGTTAATGACATTATTTAAATCATTATACAGGAGTTTCGGACACTTACGAAGCAAATCAGACCTAAGGTAAGGGAAAATCTCGCAATCTCATTTTTATCTGAGATTGTTTATACTTCAGAATTTACTGGGGAATATTTATCATCCACATCCATGTTTCCTCAATATGTTATATTTATATCCTTATAAAATTTTTTAAATCCAATTTTACCCTTCGGTGAATTTTTAGTAAAAGATATGAAAGGAATCTTTTTTCATTTTTCGTACGAGGTACTTTTTGACTTTTCCGACATAAGTACGAGTAGAATGTTTTTTTAACTTATACGGGATGTATGGATTTTTAAAACATTATTTCCAAAATGTGTACTTTAAAAGTTTTCATCAACTTCTTTTATTTTAAAATTGTATGACATGTTAATAATGGAAAATTTTTATGAAGTAGAAAGGATATTTTCCCCAAGAATGGAGTTCAAGTGTTTTATCAAAATTATTTTCCATCTAAGATAATATAGGGTTCTGTCTATATCCCTATTATTCCATTGATTTGATTATGTTCTAATGGAATTATTTTTATGAATTCTTTTATCTTATATGAATTGTTTAATGATGTCACGATGTTTAAGAATCCCATTTTTATTACATGGATTATGCAATGATGTGTGATTTATGATTTTGTGGCGCACATAAGAATGGTATCATTATTAGATGGGTGGGACCTATATCTCCCTCCAATGAATTGGGTATAGATTTTATATCTCATGATATAGACATGGCTGGAATGACAAGTTAAACCGGTTTAGTGAAACAAGAATGAAACGAGGAGTGAACTCGGTTCAGAAATGGACTTTGTCCACTAAGATAGTCTTGGAAATGAGTCTTGACTAATAAGAAATGATTCTCTATGATTATGTGTGTATGAAACAAAGTTTAATGTTTTATGTTATGATTATTGGGATTACATTTCACAACTATGATTTATCCCATGTTATGATATTATGATCTCTTTTGCAGGTTAATATTTCCAAAATGTTATGTTCTTATGAAAATGATGTGATTGATATTTCTTTTGTTTACCCTTACTAATCATTTGAGCTCACCATTTTATGTTTTCTTTTCCCCAGGATATAAATAAAGGTTTTAGGTTAAAAAATGGAAGATCTTTATGGGAGATGTTGAAGATCTTTCACCACGATTTGAAGATTATATTCCGAGTTTCCAAAGACACTAAACTATTACGGTCCTTGTGTGTGTGTTTTTGTTATGTACTAAGTATTATGCAAAAGTAATGTAATGTCCATGTACGTTAAGCTTCGGGTCTCTACACTAATAGTCTTAAAAAATATCCTTGACTACTAAGGAAATGATTTTCTAATCTTATGTGTATGCCAAGATTCCTTGTCTTATGACAATATTATTCTTTCATGGCTCATGTTCTTTTATGGTTCATGTCTTATAAACATTTATAATTTATTCTATAACTCGTGATATGGGTCTTTTCTACTTAGGGTAATATTTAAAAATTTTATGTTCATGTTCTTATATGCTTCTGCTTATGTTATGATTGATATATCTCTTTTGACCCTTAATGAGCATCTGATATAATCCATTATATATATTTATCATTTATAGGATATAAAGAAAGGCATTTAGTATGAAATTTAAAAAAGAGTTCTTGTTATGATGTAATATGTCGGAGAAGATTTTAAGGTTCTATGAATTTGTTTCTATTTTATTGTTTCTGAAGACACTAAATCCATATGATTTGGATTTTGTGTTCTTATGTTATGAAATGAATATTTATATATTTAGAAGTAGTATCTATGTATGATAAAAATGGGTTATTATAGTTGGTATCATTGTATGGTTTAGTTAACATTTAGAAAATATGATGATAAAACCTTAATAAGAACCCAAAGGGTAATTCTAGATTACAATCATAGAGTTTTGGTAATGATCGTGAATAATTTAAGTTAAATCCAAGTTGTAAAAGATTAAAATTTCATATATAAATTAACTTTATTATGAGGTTCTACGATAATGGATATTTTTTCATAACATTATTTATGGTTTCATTGAATTAATTGAACCTGAAAGAGATATGTTATTGATGAATGTGATAGGCCATATAACAATTGTACTCTTGAGAAGCTATCTTTTATGGTAGTTAGAATAAAAAATATTAATACTATTCTAACATAATCTCCGAATCATAGAAGACATCTGAATGAGTAAAATATGGAATAAAATTTTATTTAGTCCTTCATGATGCAACGTCTACCTTCGTTCAGTGGGTATTCTGATCTACTAGTGTCTAAGTAATGGATCAGCACAACTGAAAAGATATTTATTATTATCCAACGTTCAGAACATGAAAAATTCATTTTCAATGTTTGTTATATAGGTGTTTAAGTAGATCAATTGTGGAATATTATAAAAAATATGTGGAAAAAGGAATAAATTAACTCTATGGATTGCGATAATTTCAAGAACTCCTTATTAAAAATTTACATTTCTCATGTTCATTGTATGAAAATAGGGATTTAATTATTTGAGTTAAATAAAAAGGATGATGAATCTATTGGAACCTATAATGAAAATTTTACTAGACTTGTTATGTATCCTTTTGGAAATATCATCTGACCTAAATATATGTTTTATAGATTATTGAGTGGCATAAAACCATGTCTCTGAAGAGTGTTGTCCATAAGGGACATCGGTATCTATGATGAAATACTTCAATGTGCTCTCAAGGATGAGGTGGAGGTTTTATTAACCCAAATTTATTACGGTTTTTATAATAAAATAAAAATGGAATTCAAATGAAATTATACTATCCTTGAAGAAAAGAGGACGAGCCTTCATTTTTTTCTCAAATTATGGAAGCAAATCTGGTGAAAATTGTCTTTTGGGGACAAGTAAATGTTTCAAGTGTTGAAAGGAAGTTCATCAAGTAAACAAATTACAATTTTATGGGATGATTGTTTCTAAAAATGTGTAAATAAACAAACATACATAGAATGAACCACACAAACTCCAGTTATTCAAATGAAAGGAGTTTGTGAATTCTGTGAATCTATCACCTAATCCATGTGATAATGTTGATGATATGGAACAACGAAATCTTGGGGAGAATAAAAAAGGGAAATCTTATGTAATCACAATGCATTAAGTAAGTCATGTTAATTAGGTAAAATTTATCCCCCACTCCTTAGTTGTGAATTTGATGTAGAATTTTTTCTGAGTGCCACCCAAGAAAAATCATAGTACAATATCATTTGATTATCACTATTTACATGAATTCTATAATAATGGAATTAAATTTCATATTATATCAGTACAAGTTTTCACCTAATATTCCAATTGATATCTTTTTGTATGAGTTTAGATATATTTACAGAATAAATTTTGAATTATCTTTTAGAATCATATAAGATTAATAAAAGAGTTATGGACACCATTATTGATTTATGAGTTGTATTCGTGTATTTAAACTTTTTGAAACACCTTTTGAGGTTCTCTGTGGTGGGATATTATAAATAATAATGATATTTCAAGAGAAATTTATGGCTATGAACCCCTTTGGTTTTATATATCTATCTGAGGAGGAATGCCTTTAAATTTTGTAGGTATGCGATTAAATTTATTAGTATCATTTAGGGTTTATATTATTTTGTATGTGGTGGTATTTATGAGTTACAGTCAATCGATTTTTAAAATAATCACACTCCATTTATATCATCGAATATTTCATTCTTGATATGATTTCTAGAATATACATTATAGAGGTGGTAAGGTGATATTTATAGAGAACACTTGATTTAGTAAAATTTATACCTTAATATGTTCATGATGTTGGTATAATAATAAGATAACAAGATATTTGATTATGATATAACAAATGGGATAAAATTGATGGCCTATTAACTAGTCAGTAATATGATGAAAATGTGGTTTATGGATTTGGATTATAGACTTTTTGGATTTATGGTCTGAGGAAATATTTTTTCTTTAAATAATTCATGTTTTCACTAAGGTATTGTTGTAATTTAGTTTCTTTCATTTTTTAAATATAATGGATTATAATGATATTCACATGATTTTTGTGTGACAATTAATAGCTACATCATGTTATTTGGGGGATTAATGATAAATTTATTTTTCAAATTTAGTGGGCTTTATTCAAAAGTATATGACTTTAATATTTTTTCAGAACCATAAGGGTGACTGGTTTTGAAAATTTTACACTAAACTTTTGATGAGGATTTAAAGATTAATTTACTACATAAATATATAAGGATCTATGAATATTAAATAACCCATGGATACCATTTTTTATAATGAGAACTAAATATAGAAGTAATGATTTTTCATCCCATTAAGGATCTTTTGATCTACTTATAATTGAAGTGTTATAATTTCAACATAATTTCATAGAGAAAGCATTGAAGGGGAAATTGATCAAGGTGCAAACAAAGAGTGATATGTACTTATGAGATGAAATAAAGTAAGTGTATATTTTTGATGGATTTTGAAATAAAATGTTATTCAATTATCATTTTTATTATGATAACAGTGACCTATTTCAGACCTATTTTTCCTATGGATTTGAGGTCAATAACCTTATTTGGGCCTTGTTCTCTATCATTATCGATTGAAATTTGATAGTAAAAATTATATTCTACGTCTATGCTTTCAATTCCCACTAATGTTCTCATAATTTGAATCCTAGTTTTTTGGTGACCTTCTCCCTTTACATTCAATATTTTTAAGAGGATATTTTATTGACCCTTTTTTAGATGTGGGTTTCCCAAAAATGAATTTTCAAATATCCTCCTTTGATTTTTGAGGTGAAATTTCAATTTTTAGGTATGAAATTCTTTGGAATTCTTGATCGTATTGGGATGGTAGCTCATTGATTGGTGTGTCCAATGAATCTCTCTCAAGTTCATGATTTGTTCTGTATATCTATCATGAGGAAGTACATTCCTGATACTTCACATGTACTAAGCTCATAGGTAATAATGCTAGATAAATTTATTTATTATGAAGAACATACAGTATAGATTCCAAATCGTAGAGAAAATGTTATAAAAAACAATACCACTCACATGGTTAATGTTTTTAGGCGAAATCATAAATTTGAAGAAGCTATCTAGGAATATAAGGATGTGATGAGGTAGAAGTATCCCCATATATTTTTTCTAGAGTAAAAAAAATCATGGGTGAAATTCATTTTAAGTAGGTAGAATCTAACTCCCTAAAAAATATACTATTTACCATTTTAAAAAAATTTAATCTCGTTGATAGGTTACGTTGCATGAAACACCAAGATTAAATGAACTCCAAAATATTAGTATTATAACATGAATGTTATAAAAAAAGCATTAAATTATTTGGTTTGAATAAGATTCATTTTATTATGAAATATATATTAATTTCATTTTCAAAACAAGATTATTTATTCATAGTGAATAAATGTGTAATTATTAGTAATTTCATTTTATTCATTATATATATATTTTTTATTCAAAAATAATATTTTATTACATTTTATGTGAAAAAAATAAAATTAATTTTTTAAAAATTAAAACAATGTTTTTTATAAATGAAAAACATTATTAGATTCATATTTTAAAAATTATTTTATGATGATTTTTTAAATTTTTTTTAAAAAGATTAATTTTTCAATGAATAGTAAAAAATAAAGGTTATTGTAAAAATTTTATTTCATTTAAATAAATTAAAAATTTTAAAAGTACATTTACATATTGAATTTAATTTCAAATAAAAAAATAATTATTTATTTATATTTCAACCAGTTAAATTATATTTAATCAAATTTATATTTATTTAGAGTATGTTTATTTTAATGTCTAAAACAAGATTTTTCAAAAAAACTATTTTAAATTACATAACATTTATACTTTTTAATTAATTAAAATAATACATTATGGGGAATGTTTCTAAAGATATTTATTAATTATATTTATATGAATATTAATCTTTTTTAATACATTGATAACTATTTTTAATATAAAATCCTATTTTTCTTGGAAGATATTTTCATTGAAAACTATCTTTTTGGTAAAATATAAAAGTGTTGTTTTGAATTTAATTTTCCAATTATTTGAATTTAATTTCATGAAATTGACTCCATATTTTTAATCATATATTTCAAATTAGTTAGTAAGTCAATTTTCATTTTTATGTGTAAATAAATTTACGTGGTAAAAAATATGTTACCATAGTGTAGGTAAAATAATGAAAGGGGTTAAATTTAAAATGTAAAAGATTAAAATACTTAAAGGCTAAATATTTAAGTCAGTGGATTATGTGTTTCTAAACCATAATCATAATTTAAAACATTAATATTCTCCCAAATTATTTTTAATTAGTGCCACAAAAATGTTGTTTGCTTTAAATATTAAATAATCATTATTTAATTGCCTAAAACCACCCCTCCTCAAGTATAAATAAACCCCTCCCTACCCCCGTTATTATAACATGAATATAAGATCCTAAAATATATGCCCATACCTATTATCCCCACTATCCAAACTTCCATGCTTTTCTAGTCTCACCCAAATACAAATTCCATGTTCTTTAAGGGGTCCTTTAAGGAGGTGATATTCAAGATCTATGATTCTCAAACACCCTCTCTTAATTTCATTCCTCTGTCTACATTCTTCCTTCCTCATTCATCGTTTAAGGAATAATAACTCCATTATCCTTTACAATATTTAATTTAATGTTTATAATATAATATGTTATATCCATCTATTAAATTACCTACTCCAATTCAAATAAACGAAACAATTGTCCAAATTATTACGGTTTACCTTCTCTATGGATAATGATTTTTTATTTTCCATTATCACCTTAATGGAGAGTCAAAAAATTATTATTCTGGTTAAATAATATTTTTATAGTTATATTATAACCTATTTCATGTTATGGAACTAATATATACACATAATATTAATTAAAATGAACATTGTTTGTGATGGTCGGAAAAACTACCAAATTAAGCTAAACATTTGTCATTAACATTTTATTAAATGAATCATCCTCATGCAAGAAATGAAAATGATATTTGGTACCATTTAATCATAATTAATACCATTAAATATTAATTATGGATTTTTATTTCCACTTGATTAGAAAATATATAATTATACACAATTGATTTGACCAAGAAAACCATGAAACTAAGGCACCCAAAACAATGAAATAATGGAATATTATTATTTAATGTTTTGTAAGAAGTTATAAGTGCATTATATAAGTTCTAATAGATATTATTATTGTTATATAATGAATTAATAACATTATTTTAACATTTATACATGTTGTTATGGTATGAATAACTAAAGGGAAGCATGAGGCAAGGTTTTCGCATCTCACTTTAATTTTTGTGAGATATTTTCCATATTAACTACTTATTTGTTTTATGTTGTGTCTACACTATCCTTTAATATATCATATAATTAATCTCATTATTTCAATTTTATTTAATTTTTCATTTTAATTTTATTAATTTTATGTGTTAAATGATTTGATAGATTACAAAGTGGTAAGGGAATTATTAACACAATATCCATTCTTTGTGTTAAAGTTCTTCTTCCGTGATTTTTTCATACTATTTTTTTTTGTAAAATTAATTTTGAATATTTTTTTTTATTTTACACCTTTATTATTTTTCTTTACATTAAATACACATATTTTATTCATTTTGTTACTTCCCACTTCAAGGATGAGATATTTATAAGGGATTTTCTTTTAAAAATTAATTTTTAAATGTTTCCCATAAAACTCTCTTTTTCTCCCATGTATATGTTTTATAAATTTTCCTCAAAAAATATATTTATTATTTTCATGTGATATATTTAAATTTATTTTTAATCATTTTTTTATTGTTTTAAAAATGGTTTGAATGGAATCATTTCTTTTATTCTCTAAATGAGGTTCTTTGACTTTTCTCAAATAATACTAAATAATTGTTTCTTTACTTATACTAAAAAGGAATATTTTACCAAATTAATAAATTATTAATTATTTTTCATTTCCATTATAATATTACATTGGTCTTTTCAATGAAATATTTTTCCTTCATAACTGCACAGATCATTAAAAATAATTGATTTGAAAATGGAAATGTTATTTTTCAAGAATTCTTTCACATGGTCTTTCAAAATTATTTTCCATAAAAGATAAAATTATTTGATGTTAATTATGATTTAATGATGATATTATTTAGGGATACAATCCATATTCATTTTATTTTGGGTTTACATTTATTATGGCATGATATTTATGAAAATATTTTCTTTTACATGGGATATGTTATGATGGGATGTTAATGAAAACCAATTTATTTTTTGGTTTTTGATATGATTTACATTATTTTAGCACACATATGTATAGTTTCATTATTTTAAGGTTGGGACCTTTATCTCCCTCTAATTTATTGGTAATGATTAATATCTCATGAGGTAGAAAGGACTGGAATGTGAAGTGAAACCAGTTCAGTGAAGTACTTTGTCTGCTACGATGGTTTGAAGAGTAAACCAAATCTACTATGATAGTCTCGGAGTGAGCCTTTGATAATATAATGATTTTAAAATTAAAACCATTGCACTATTATATTCGTGGTATTGATCATTTACTACTAAGGAAATGATTTTCTATGATTATTTTAATTCTGCAATTCCATGTCATAAGCTAATGTTATTCACTATTGGCTTATGTTATTTCATGATTTATGGATTATGAACATTTATGATTTATTCTATCACTCAAGATTATGATATTTTATATGTATAATATACTTCTCATATGTTATATTTATATTCCTATACCCTTATGCTCATTTTATAATTGATATCTCCCTTTTTACATATACTGGGCATCTGAGATCACCCTTTTCTTATGTTTATTTACCACTTGATATGAAGAATAATGTTAGTTATGACATGTCAAAAAGGATTATAGTTATGAAATAATATGTAGTAGAAGATTTGGATTATTTATGAACCATTTTTTTGGTTTTGAAGTATGAAAACACACTAAACCCATAAGATTGAAGAATAGTATTCTTATGTTGTGTAATGATTATCCATCTATTTAGATGTAATATCATGTTATGAAAATATGGGTGATTATACAACTGATCCCTCATAAGATATAAATTTGAAAACATTTATATAATTTTTTCCAATGAAAAATGAACCACATGGGTTATTATATTTTGTTATTTCATGTTAATGAGGTGGAAATAGGGTATGGACCCTTTGATTCGAGATTCTATAATATCTTCCTTATTCAAAAAATCTATTACATTAGTACCTATATAAATTCATAACATAATTTTTCCTAACAAAGGAAATTGTGTATGTCTATAATCAACTAGAGGAGTTTCATTAACCAAGATAAGATATGTCTAACCATATGATCAACGATTTGTGACATCAAGTATATTGATTTATTTTTGACTAAATGTGTGTATATAAAAATCAAATTACATGTGATTTAATTATATATGATTTCTGAATATCTAAAATTGAAAAAAAGGTGATATATTATGTGGGATTGACATTATCTAGAGTCTATTGAGATTTTTCTACAAGCGAAAAATATTTGTATTGAGTTTAGAGTCACAAGACCTCCCGAGATGTAAATTGGTAAAATAATCGAAGTAGAAAACCTTTTAAAAATTATATAATCATTTATTTTAATCTGTTTTGTATTTTTTACCCTTACGATGAGATGGAGTGGAGTTTTAAGTGTAGGAAAGCTAAAAGAAAAATAAATTATTTATAAAACTTTTATTTTTTGACTATGTGAACACATTTTATGGAATTATGACTTTCATTATAATAATTGCATAATAAGAGAAAAAATATAATAATTAGTTCAATAATTGTGGTTTTAACTTATGGATAAAAAAAATTGTCTTGAATCAGGACCCTCAGTTTTTTTCATCATTTGTTCATTAAATAAAGAATTTAGTTCGTTTTTCTGATTGATTGATAGATTTATTTATTTATAGAGGTTAAACATTTTATGAGACATATATAAGTCATGAAAAATTCACTCTCTAGGGTGAGATCAATTTTTACTAACATGGCCTTAGAGAGAGGAAGAAGATGAGGATCTATTTTAGTGGAATCAATAGAATATCTAAGGAGTGAGGTCATAATTGGGATGGCATAAATTTTAGGATTCTATGATAATAAAAAATATAATCACTACATCAAAAATTGGTTGGAGAATCAGTGGTTCTATAATGAGTTAGGGATTTATTATATTCTTTTCTAAAATTTTCATAAATTTCATACTGAATTTATGGGTTATATTCTCTATAATTCAAGATCAAACTTCTTGATTATTCATCATTATTATTAACTCTGGTTATTCTTTAGGATAATCCTTAAAATTTATTCTACATGAAAATCCTTCAAGATTATTGGTCTATTATTTTCTATATCACATTGTGTTTAATAGATCCATATTCTTGGTTTCTAAATATCTCTTGACATAGAGTTTTAGGGTACCTAGATTTCATATGTAACATTGCTTTCAATTGATTTAATACATTGATATTGGAAAAATATTGAGATAGTAAGATTAACCTCTTATTATTCAATTTATATCCTCTATTTATCTTTCCCATGGATCTCTCCCTCATTCTCATATGAATAGGGTCAGAAATCCCATGGATGGCTAATTGATGTGAGAAAGTGAGTGGCATTGTTCCGAAAGGGTGCTCAGGGATCATACAATCATCATGATGGGAAAATATGACTTAGTAGTATGTTAGAGGTATATTAGAGTTAGAGGATTTATGGATGGTGCTCAGAGGGATGTCAAAGAGAGTGAGGTGGGTAAGGATGGGTGATGTTGAGTTAGACTAGGGTAGTATAGTAATAATATAGATGTAGGAATATAGTTCTGGTAGAGGCCAGTGGTGGCTAGTAAAAATGTGGAGACCGATGTGATAAATGGAGGAAGACAAGAGAAAGAGGAAGGATCAATCATGAATTAAAGGAGAGATGTTTTAAAAAAAATAAAAAAAAAATGTGTTAAGATTTGAGGCAGATCTATGTGAAGGGGAGGTCGCATGAAGGAAGCCACAACATGTGTAGGGGAGGCCATATTAAGGGCTTCATTTCCCCATCCCAATGTCGTTTACTTTATCTCATATAATAAAAATATTCACACTAAATATTTATCATAATAATGATGATGATAATTTTATTATTATTTTAAACACTTGTTTCGGTCAAGAATTATTCATATGATGTCAGAAATATAATACTATTATGGTGTCATGATCATGAAATTTAGATGAATAATTCAAGACTGATATGATATATAAAATTAATACTCCTGGAATGCTCCCATGTCATGTCACATAACACCCCCATGTGTGCTATGATGAAATGATTATATTTTACTCGAATTCCATTATAGAAAAATTAATAACATGCCCTAATAATGTTTCCCCATATATCAAATTGATCCAATCTGTTTTCCATATGAGGATTGTTTTTGAGGTCAGATATGTATTTTTTATTTAGTTCTATAGTGATGAAGATAGGTTTTTTACCACAATTATAGAAATAAATGGAGGTCATAAATTATTCCTCATCTATCATGTGCCACTTGGTGATGATTGATTCAATATGTATTTATAACATAGTTTCATTCTCCATCTCATATAATATATGAAACTTATACCTATTTTGATCATTCATTAACTTCTATGATCATTTTATGTGTTACTCTAGATTTTTTTCCTATATCATTATTGTAATAACTTTTCTGTTATTTTTTCTACTGGTGTTATAGGTATTCCATTAGTGTTAGAGATTTACCATTGACTGATGCATTCCCTCGGTGAGCCATGGATTTAGAGCATCAATTTTAAACAGATGATATAGAATTATTCATAGATTGATTGGTTATGGTAGTATTACTTAGTACATCTTTGACTATCGTTTATCATTGTTCAAGGATTGGGTTCCTCTATGGTTTTATAAAATTATGAGAAAACAATTAGTTGAGAATGATTGTATATGGTACCCCTAATGTAACGACCCGGACATTTATCAAGGAAAATTCATCTTGATCTGATTAAATGTCTTATTATGTAAAATGCTTATATAATCTATGCACTACTTTAGTTTTATGTTTTTGGATTTTAAAATAACATTAATAATTTAAACTGTTTATAATATAGTTGTTGAACAGTGATCACATTATTAGTATAAATATAGGGCTTTAAAACTCCAAATTACTCAGACAAAGGAAGCAATGGCCTCATCCAGTAGAATTTATCTATACAAATCCCATTTTTCAGAGCTCGTAATGTATGTGGCTTCATTGGTCTTCTCTCTTGGCCAATCCCAAGATGAGCTTCAACATTTTATGCTTGAACGGAACCGCCTACGGGAGAATTGGAAGTTGATAGAGATTAAGACCCGAGAAATGTTATCCAAGCCACCCCAAGAGTCTGTCACCATCACACACCTTACCCTTTGGTCGTATTCAAGTGTTATAAGGGGTTATCTAATGATAACCTAGTATTATGATTATGTACAATCATTTTTTATAGATAATATACATTCATTTTATTATTGTTACTATGTAAATGGGTTTTAAAGGAAAAAATAGCATTTTTAGTTAATAAAGAAATCAATTTCGACGAATAAATGAATTTTTAAATAAAATAATATTTTGATAAAATATTATCACTAAATTACTTTTTATTAAATATAAATGTATGTATAATTATTATCAATTCTATTGTAGTTTTTACTAAGGTTTGAAAGCTATTTTTTCTCAAAACAGATGAATTTTTGATAAATGTCAGTTTTTATATTAAAATAAAAAATTCACATACTTAAAAATTTATTTAGATAAAATTAATATTATATTTGTAATCATAACATCAAAATTGTCAAATAGTGAATTTTTCATTATTTTTTAAGAGAGTCGAATTTTTGGGTAAAAATTAAAAACCGTTTAAATATATAAAGTGTTATGTGACATCATAATGAACCAATAGTGATGTAATAAAATACTATAAATATTTTTTTCGTATATTATACATTTTTACCATTAAAATAATGTTATTTTAGGTTTCTTTTATATATTTTAAAAATCTATAGTGGACCCTCTAAGACTTATAAAACATTTTAACTTTTTAAATTAATTTCCTTGAGCGTGTGACTCAGCTCCACATAAACAAGACTAATATTTTAAGAAGATAGGCCATTGAACATATGTAATAATGTTCTCCAATCCCTTTTTACAAAAACCATGCCTAAAAACCATCAGTTTATTTATGGTATTGATTAGTTTAAAGTGCAGGGTCCAAAACATAAATAATAAAGAATTACCTCCCTTTTCCTATATAAACCCATCAAATCTCCCACTTCCTATTCACTCAAAGACTTTTCAGATCTACCAAACCCTGCCATACTCTCTCTAGAATCCTCCCACGGTGCCCCAAGCTCCTAAGAAGCCTCTCTCAAACCTCTCCCAAGCCTTTGGGATCACACTTCCATGTAAGGGATTCCTTCCTTTCTCATTTTATCCAAGTTTATTAATATTGTTATGCCCTTTAATTTTCATTTATAAATGTTTGTGTATGATTTCAAAACTCCCCCAAACTGACCTATTTATGTTTTAATGATGAGACACCACTTTCTCTCTCATTAATGACTCCCAAGTACACCTGTTTCCATGCTAAAATTCCGTAAAGAATTTCTCTCTCCTCATTTACATTCAAGCAATTTTTTTTGTATTATGGATATAAAATTACATTAATTATGTTGGGACATGTATCTATATGACCCATTTAATATAAATTTCATGTTAATATTATGAGACACCGATTTATCTCTTATCAACAATTTTTATGAATTCTTATGTCACATCGTTATGCTGCTGAAATTGCACTGTGATTTTCCAAGACGAAGCCTTTGTGTCGTGAATACCATGGCCATTTCTCTATCAAGGGTATTCAGATTTATGCATGTTTGATTATTGATTATAGAGTTTCATGTATGAATTCTTCATTCCTTTATCATGTAATAAATGATTATTTTTAATGATTCAATGTTGTTTGATCCATGTGGCACACTTATGCATGAAATGAAATGTTTAAGAAGGTTGTACCCTGATAGCACACCAATACATTGGATAAAGATTAGTATCATGATATGTTGAGTTAAATAAGGGTTTACTCATTATAGTTCAACTGAAATGAGAGTTTACTCATACTCCATTTGAAATTAACCTTGGCCCATGCTAATACCATGATAATTGTTGTCTCTATATTTCTATTTTATAATAATCATGTTAATTTGATGAATTTCTATTCATGTTTCTCTTATGATCCATTAGTATGCCTATTTCCTAACATGTATTATGTTCTTCATGTTATGCCTTATTTACTCCCTTACTGGGCTTTATAGTTCATCCTTTTCTTATGCATGTCATCAAGTTATCCCATGCAATGCTAAGTACGGGGGAATGTAGTGGTCATGTAAAGGAAGTTTTCAATAAAGATGTTGTGTTTCATGTTTTAATTCATTATGTAATGTTCCTAATCCCCAAAGACACTATACCTCTCGATCATAGAGGTTTAATCAAGTTAATATTTTAGGTAATAAATCATGTTTGAATGTGTAATAAAATGCAGGGATGTTATACCCAATGACTTACAGTCATTCTTAAGAAATTTCCTTTTCCTTTTATATGGTTTCTAGTAGCGATGAAAAAGTTTTATTGGATGAGAAGATTAAAAACATCAAGGATTATGAAACTTCATGATCCCATAGACTACCATTTAGATACAACATAAAGTTAGAATATCTAATTCAGACATTGTGGGCATATAAATATTCCGAGAATCCATAGTTTTTTATGAGGTATAAACCTTCATGGGTTGGAATTAGGATGGATAATACTACAATCTACCCCTAATACTTATAGTGTTCTAAATATCAATACCTTATAATATTATCTTCCTACTGGTACTCTATTCTATCAATGGTTTTGCGTTTAATTATTTAATTTTATTTATGTTTGGGATTTCAAGGTGTCCTATTGGGAATGTTTATACTCACTTATGTATAGGTATTGTGATAAAAAATGATTCATATATTTTTATGATTCACATGTCCAAAACTAAAATTTTTAGATGTTATTTTTTTTGTGTATTATTCAGATCTAATTCTAGTGATTCTCAGAAACACTCAATATAGTATGGTGAACTTTACTGGTTTTTGTAACCGATGTGGTTTTGACATAATTCTTGGAGTATACATAATTATGATGAGGTTTCATGTTTATTATATCCATTTCATTAAAATAATTCTCATATATATATATTTCCATGGTTTCTTTTCATATTGGTGATATATTATTACTTTTTATTTCATGCATTTCTTGAATACAATTGAATTTATTATATATATACCTTTTCTGGAACCAAACTAGAGTTCAATCGACCCCAAAAATAGACTCTTTATGTGGCATGGCCTCAAGGGAATTCCCAATCCCCGCAGTCTAGAAAAAATTTCCTAGGTATCATTAATGAAATTTGGGAATTAATTCACCCATATAAAGAATCACAAACAACCAAATATAATAAATAAACCATAACTGATTTATCATAATCAAACATGGAATAAAAAATTTTAGATTCAATGTTTTGAACATTTAATATAAAATAATAGGGGATAAAAAAATGGAATTAGACACAATAATTAAAACCAACATGCAATAAGTGGACCATCATCCTCAAACCATGACCACAATACCTACATGGTAAGACAACTAGCATCATGAACCACCATCTCCAATCATATTTCATTTAATAGTGTCAAACATAACAAAGTCTACTTACACCCAAAGGTGTAAGTAGGGTGTGAGACAAATCTTAGTATGATGCCACCTAATAAACTACATTCCATTCCAAAACCATATAACAAAATTCACATGAAATTTTTACAAAACAAAAGGCTTGAAATTTTTTTATATAAAACATTTTAATGGGAAAAATTATTATTTTTTAAATAATAAAATAAGGGAATTTTAATCTAATGGCAATTTTTATAACACAAAATAACACTACATCATGGGAAAATACTATTTGTACTAAATATATATGGAACACTATGTACATCAAATTTCTCTAAAAATGATATAGAAACCATTTCCATAGCATTCTCATGCATGATCCAATAAGAGGGGACACCCCATGGGTCTAGTGGTCTTCAATCATCATTATCATTTAGTTAGTGTTGTATCATCAATAATTCTAGATAAATTTGGGAAAATCCACTTCTGACTCAACTAGTGTACTAGTCCTAGTCTGGAAACCTAGTTACCTAGATTTCCCATCATGCTCAATATTCATTCAACACATCGCATATGACATCCCTTTTACAAAAACATAATCCAAACAATATAACCATGGTTGATAAATCACTAATTTCACAACCAACCCCACTTTTATATAAAAATTCACACCAAAACCATTCTAAATCATGTTTTCCCCACTATCATAAGTTATTAAAAATTTTACATAATTTATAAAGAACATTCAAAATTTAAAACATGTGTTCACGCCTAAAATACACCCAATTTCCTTTAGAAAACAACTTTGAATAAATACCCATATCAAAACCCTTAAACAACATCTCACATATCATATATAACCCCTATAACATAGAACGGAAGTGAGGAATCTATATCAAAATCACCAAATAATGATCAATCATGGATCCACCTACCTCAAGTGTATAAACATCTGCAATATGATGGAAACCAACAACTACACCTCATGTGAACCCTATAAAAGATGGATTGAACCACAAACATTAAGATTGAATCCTATGTTTCAAGATGAAACCCATCATAATTCACCCTATCTTAAAAAAATATAAAACCCTCAATGAAGGAGAAGGAATCCATAAAAAGGGGGTGAAATCCAGAAAAGGGGGGACTTACATGGATAATCAATGAAAAAACCACACAAACATCACCCCAAAGTGGAGGTACAAGGGATAAAATTGAGGAGGGAGGGGCACCTAGGGCTAAAAAACCCAATTTTGGAAACAATTGGGTGATTTGGGGGTTAAATATAATAGAGAAAAAAAGGTAAAATCCACATTTTCATAACATGGATATGCTATAGGATTTTCCTGCACAGTTTTCCAAACCCTGCAGCAACCATGTAGTTTCCACTCTCCATAAGGTACATATTGTATAGTTAGTCACATAATTTCAAAAAATGTGTTCCAATCATACAATTATTCTCGATCCAACAAATGAAACCTTGTTTCATGGTTTTTGGGGCATGGTACACGATTTCCCCTAATCATGTGCATGTTGTGTGCCACCACCTGCAAAACCCAAATTTTACATTTTTCTTCAGAAAATCCAAGGATACCGTAGGAATAAATATAGAATCAAAATAAATATAATAAATACCTAAAAATGAATACATATATGGGATAATTCTCCACACCATGAATACATTCCACACCTAAAAAGTCATCTCAAAATCTTGATTAGATAATTGAAATGAGTACCCTTTCTCAACCCATGTCTTCCACTACCAAGTATCATGCTCATCATTACCATGTTGCTAAAAAATCTGACTAACAAAATATACATCCCATGATTCACTTTCTCTTGGGAATATATAATCCTCACAAGCAACTCAAACACAGATAAATCAGCTTCTATTTACAATGCTTACCAATTCAACACATGACATATATATGGGTTTCACCTTTTGATCTGAGAAACATGGATCATGTCATGAATTCACGTCAACTGAAAAGGAAAAATATATTATATGATGTCTTTCAAACCCACTTTGTGATCTCAAGATGTCTGACATAGATTAGCGTTAGCAACCCTTGTTTTCCTAAATGACGACGACCCAAATGGGGTTCCACTTTCAGGAACTCTGGATCAACCCTATAAATATCTAGATCATAGCCTATCTAATCAGCATATGATTTATGGTTAATATAAGCTATCAATAAACACTACCTTAATATATATTACTTCTCATATTTCTCATGCACTAAGCTCAGTCCCAAGAATGATGTCTCACCCACCTCGTCCCAACATAATGGTGATAGACATGACCGACCATAGATAACTTCAAAATGAGCTATTATAATTGAGGATTGATAACGATTATTATATGAAAACTCGACCAATCCCAAATGGCTATCCTAATAGCCTATAAATTCCAAGACGAATTCCAGATGAATTTCTTCCAAATTCTGATTCAACCACTCTGTATGACCATCCATATGTGGTTGTAATATCATGCTTAATTAAACCTAAAACCCCAATTCCTTTTTAAGTCCTTCATAAAAATGAGAGGTAAATTGGGGAGTTCTATTAGATTTAATTACAAATGACACACCATGAAGTCTCACATCATCTTGAACAAACAATTATCCTATCTAGTCTACCTTCACTAAATCTCTGATCGGAATGACATGGGAATATTTGGTCAAACTATCAATCAACCCAAAAATAGCATTCCTTCTTTAATTTGTATGAGGAAAGAAAATAAATAATCCCTTTAATTTTTCATCCATATTCCATGTAATAATTTGTAGCATCTAAAGTAATCCTGGGGGCCTTTGGTTCTCTTCTTTAACTTAATGACATGTATAACACATCGATATGATGTCAACCACATATATCCTCATACTTGGTCACCAAAATTGTCGGTGAACATCACAATACATCATCATATCACCAGGATGAAAACCCCAATAATATTGGTGACTATCCAACACTACTAACTTTCATAAAGACAACAAAACCAAATAAATTGCTTTAATGAGAAATATTCCACTAGGAGACAGTGACCAATCACAGGGAATATCCCCACCTTGATGTAACGGCATAGAATACTATCATATCCCATCTTTAGGCTTCCCCTATGAAATAATTTCTAGGAGATAAGGAGTCATCTAAAGACTAATTAAGAACATGCCTCCATTCTGCTCATTGGTTTCAATGTTCAACTAGGGGGAGGGCCCATAAACATCTCCTTGTCACTAAACTTCCTCAAAGATTACACTGGCACTTTTCTGATCAAAGATTCTACCACAACTTTCCATTCTTCTAGGGTATACATAGTATCAAAATAAAAACCCTGATGTTACTCAACTCAATAGTGTTGTCTTAAATTCAAAACATTCTATGAGAAAATATATTTCAAGAATATATGAGCAGAATGAACCATAAATTTATTCCCAAAAAGATAATGATGCCACATATTTAGGGCATGCATCACCACTTATATCTCATTTTCATGGGTTTGGTAGTCCTTTTCATGTGTTTGAAGTTGTAGGGAACCATAAGGAACAACATGGTCAACTTTCATAAGCACAGACCCATGACCCATACCTGAGGAATCACAATAGACCACATAAACCTTTATAGATTCTAGAAAGGTAAAAATCGGAATGGTAGTCAGCTACTGCTTTAGCTTCTTGAAGTGTATATAACAATCTGGGATCTATTAAAACATCAACCCTTTCTTGGTGAGTGTCTTCATGTGTATGGAATGTCGAGAGAAGCCCCAAACAGGCCCCCTATAATATTTAGACAGACACAGAAAGATTCAAATAACAAACTCATTTTTCAGTTTCACCCATCACATAACTAGACTAATATATTTGGGGTCTGCTGAAGCCCCTTGTTCTAAGATCATGTGGCCAATAAACTTTACATCATTAATCTAGAAGGTTAATTTATAAAACTTTGCATAGATATGATGATCTAAAATTTTTCCCAAAATTATCATGAAATGATGCATATGGTCCTCCTCAAATACTAGATAGACTTGGATTTCATCCAATAATACCATGATAAATGAATAAATATACAGGTGGAAAACCCAGTTCATAAGTTCCATGAAAACCATAGAATCATTTTTCAATCCAAAATCTATGAACATGTACTCAAAATGGTCGAACCTACACCAAAAGATGTTTTCAGGGAATCTGCCTCTCTCACCCTGATTTGGTGACAACCTAAATGCAGTTAAATTTTTAAGAACCACCACTCCTCCTTTTACTAGAAAAAAATCATCAATATGGGGTAAAGGATATTTGTCCATGATAGAAACCTTATTCACCTTATAATAATCAATACACAACTACAAAGATCTATCGGCCTTTTTAGAAAATAAAACTGGGGTGTCCCTAGGAGATACATGTGGGTAAATTAATCCTTTGGATTTAAAATTATTTATCTATACCTTTAATTCCATCAACTAGGATGGGTATATATAGTTTGAGGGAAGATATATAATCTGTGTACCCAGTTCCAAATTAGTCGAGAACTCTACATCCTGCTCTAGAGGTAAACTGGAAAAATCCTCTCAAAAAACTATGGAAAATCATCCACCATGTTAGGTAATCTACCCTCTTGTGAACTACCATTTTACTCTAATTCATGCAACTATAACTGAAGAATTATATTTCTCAATTATGAGAGTTTAGTTCAACCCCCACTTGACTGAGAAACTCATTCTCCCTGAAAACCTTGGGTACTTCCATCAGGTTCCATAAAACGCACTCACTACCTATAGAAATTGATGTCTACATAAATTTGGACCATAAATCCATACTGATGATCACATCAAGGAGGTACCTTTATAAAATAAGGAAATTCCATTCCATATCGACCCCTAGCACAGTGAGTGCACAAGACATGAACCTGAAACCCTACTCTTTCTTATTTCCAAGTCGTGTTACCAAATCTATTGCATACAACATGAGTTCAGTTAGAAAATTCAACAGATTTTCAATATGGATAGATATTAATTAAATAGAATTATTAGTTTAAAAAAATATCCATGGATGATTTGATCAAAATGGTACCTTGAACTGTTAGTGGCCTCACATCTGATTCTATTAGAACATGTTCCACCGCTTGAAGCTGCCTCATCTCATACTTCGCCTAAAAATGACCACTATCCTAAAACACTTCCCTAAACATAATATTCAAGAATATTCTCTATTCCAACCCCCATGACCACCAAATCAAGATCCCCCCATCCTAGACAGATCTGATTGTGCTAACATTCATCTTGAATCTACAGATCCTACACCACTCTAATATAGGCACGTAACTTTTCAAAAAATTTGCAAGTGTCCCATAGCTCTGCACCGATGGAATGGTTTGGGAGGATATGTTCATACAGGTCAAATTAATCATACATTATGGCATTGATGACATGGAACCAAACCAGCATTAGAAGCCATATACAAAGACTACTAGGAAGGATGGTATAAACTTTTACCTACCTTCCTCCCTTAATTAACCTGATTCCTATTTTTCTCTGATGATCTAACACTACCCATTATTTACATTACCCCAGAAGAAAAATACCTTCCATTTTGATTCCTTTTTACCATACAAGAATGGTCAACCACTTCTTCATAGGTCTTCATCTTGAATTGAAAGACCTAAGAATAAATCTATAACCGCAACTCCCTTTTGAAACTCTTTGACATTATCTACTCATTGGAAATGATCTCGAGTGTATACCGTACTATCTCATCCAAGTGGTTATCTTAATCCATAATAGAATTATCCTCTTGAACTATATCACTAAATTCCCAAGATCTTGTGTAGGAAAAGACCTCAAGACATTGTTTTTCATTTAAAAAAACCTTGAAGTCTTTCCAGTTCATCTACTCATTCCTTCTAGATTTCACCACTACACTACACCACTTCTGACTGGGACCTTCTAAAAATAATGAAGTTCATTTCACCCTCACTTCCTCAGATGATTCAAAAAATTCAATCATTTGTTCTATATTCCCAAGACACTCTACTACTTCCTTAGGTTATGTGAAACCTTGTAAATAAATATGCGTATTCTTAAGGAACTCCTGAGCATAACCCCTTTGAGGATCAGGTTTAACCTCTCTAACATGAGAAGGACCATGACATACTCCTTATCCTAAACCCTGAACATCATGAAACATGGCTACTATTAGTCTCTAATCAATTTTTGAGGGATAACTCTCACCGGACTCTTCCCGTGACTTGAAAGGAAAACTCCAAGGAGGCATTTTTATACAAAAATCAACTGTCATAAGAAAAAATATCAATACAATAATTCAGAAATAAATCATCAATGAAAAAATTACCAAAATTCTATAAATCCAAAAAAATCAAACATAACACAATAATATAGAAACCAGAATACTCCACCTCCACCTAGTGTCTATATACAGTCTTCAACATGTACCTCTCACCTGGAGGAGAAGTGAATCAAAAATCCAAAAATACCATGGAAATTTGAGTTCTATCACAAGGTGTTCTGGTCAGGGACCCTACTCACAAATAAAACATCAAGTCTCAATAGCCCTAGCTACTATCTATTCATACTCATCCCAAGAAACATGAACCAAAAAGTGTTTGACATGCTCTGATGCCACTTTTCATAAACCAACCAGGACTGCTATACAACCCAAAACCTGACCTAGCTTATGAAATGGCTAGAAGGGAATTATCAAACACTACATGCTAGAAACAGGTTCCTAGGTATAACTAGTGCCACATGGGAATGATTTCACCCATTTAAATATTCTTAAACAACCAAATATAATAAATAAACCAACATAGATTAATCATAACCAAACATGGAATGACAAATTTCAAAATGAATATTTACAACATTTAAACAAAAAATCAAAGAGGCTATAAAAAATGGAACTAGACACTAACCAAAAAATAACCAAGAAACAACAGTATCGTCATCCTCAATCCACCACCACAATACCTACATGGTAATAACACTTCCATCATGAAACAACATCTCAAATATCATACCATTTTTTATGTAAAACTCAACCAAGTCTACATACACCTAAAGTTGAATGTAGGGTGTAAGCCAAATCCGATTTGGATTCCACCCAATAAAATATATTCTATTCCAAAAATTTATAAGACAATTCACATGAAGTTTTTACAAAATGAAAGGCTAGAAACATTTCTATATCAAACACTTTAAAGGAAAACATGATTTTATTTTGGAATAATTAACCAATAAAATTGTATAACGACGTTATGTACGATATCATAAATGAGAAATATGTCATGGGAAATCCTCTAGGAACTAGATGGAAATGGGACACTAGGTACATCATATATCTGTGAAAAGTGGTATAAAAAACATGACCAACATGATTATCATGAACAATCCACTAAGAGGGTACACCCAATGGGCCTAGTGGTCTCCAATCACCATTACCATTTAGAAAGTGTTGTATCGTCAATCTCAATTGATAAATCTAGGATAATCCACTTCCAAGTCAACTAGTGTACTAGTCCTAGTCCACCCACAAGGTTACACATGTCGCCATTCGGGCTCCATTTTCATTCCACATATCATATATGACTTCACTTTTACTCAAACATAAGTCAAACAACATAACAATGCTTTATCAATCACTATATTCAAAACCAAAAGCACTTTTAAATACAAACACGCACCCAAACCAATTTAAATCATGTTTCATGCATCTTTTATAATTTATTTAACTTGTTTCATAATATAAAAGGCACATTAAAAATTCACAACATAGTTTCACACTTGAAATACACCCAATTACCTTTAGAAACCACACTTTCAAGACATAAACATGTCAAAACCCTTCAAAAACACATTTTCACCACATATATAATCCCTAGAACATAGACAAGAAATAATACATGCATATAAAAATCACCAAATAATGTTTAAGCATGTAACTACCTACCACAAGTGGATAAATATCCATAATCTAGAGTAAACCAACAACCGCACATCATAAGACACCTACAAACGAAATATCAAACCAAAACATCAAAAATGAACCCATAGAATCAAGATCCAACCATAAATACATCACCTAATCTGATGGAAATATAAAACCCTAAAGAATGGAGAATTAAACCATAGAAAAGAAGGATAAATCAAGAAAAGTGGGACTTATTTGCAGAATAAATGGAAAACCACATGAAAAGCACCCCAAAAATGGAGTTCTAAGGGAGAAATGGAGGAGGGAGAAGATTCTAGGGGTAGAAATTTAGAGTGGGTTGAAATTGGCTATTTTGGGGGTTAAATATGAAGGGTTCAAAAAGGTTAAATCCATAGTTTAATGACTTAGATAGGGTTCATGGTCTTTCCACATGATTTTCCAAAACATACAGCAACCATGTGGTTTCAAATTTCCAAAAGGGACATGTATTATGATTAGTCACATAGGTTGACAAACCATGCACTAACTATGTGATTCTGTTCCATCCAAAAAAGAAACCTTGTAGAACGATTTCCCAGGAAAATCACATTGTTTCCCATAATCATGTTCATGTTTTGCACCACCCCTATTAAAATAATTTTTCTATTTTTCTCAACATACTAAAAGGAAACCCATGGAATAATCATAGGATGAAAATAAATAGAGTAAAAACCCGAAAATGAAGAAACTAATGTGACATACCTAATGTTACTGAATCTATTGAATCTATTCATTTTGATGTCTATTTATTACTGGTTTATATTGGCTATGTCCCCCCATTTTGTTTGATATGTGACCTCAATTCTAGTCACACCCCCCCCCCCACATTAATGGTGGTGGGTTTAGGGTGTCACCCACGGTACATTGTCGACCCGATAAGGGTTCTAGTGGGTTGGGTCATGTCAGAGCTATATCAAGGTGTAGCACCCCAACCCTATATTATATCCATATTTATACATGTTTATGATTAAATTTATAATTATAAAAATCACCCATTCATAAATATATAACCCACTTTTATCTGGCTTAATATCCCTGAGGAAGCATTTACCTACTTTGGCCAGTGCTGAAGTGGAATGATGTACATATAGTCAGTAATATAGGATGAACCTTAGTATCTGATCCACAAATACCTTATATCGATTAATAATGATCTCCCATAAAAATTCCCAATAGAAATATCACAATTACCTTGCTCTTCTAAATCAATAATCGCCATTGGATCAATACCCAGACATCCCAAAATCAATCACAAGTCCCTCATACAACCACTAAAATATATACTAATGGATAAATATCCCGACATTCAAAAGAATGGAGACATCTATCCTTTAATGAACAAGAAGTCACAATTGGATAAACAACCTGATATCCTATTGTTTGGAGAGATATATCCTCCATTAATCTCGACCCATCATCCATTATTGTTACACTGAGCCTCCACAGTCATCCAATGGTCTCACTCAACATTAACTACAGCTTTAAATGGTGATCACTTCCTCTATAACTGATGGTCAACACCATCCCCCATGTCATTAAATCTACGTAGGCCTCCACACACAACTAGTGGTTAACACTACCTCAACTGAGTCCTTATTATTGTGAACACAACTCCAAAGATTCTATTGGCCTGTCATGGTGAGAATAAATCACCATTATTTCCTAAGCCAGACCAACCAATGACCTCATAGAGAGAAGCAAACCTCATCTCCCATTTGTGGAAAATTCATCACCATATACATTGTCTCGATGGGAAAATCACCTCAAACTGGTAATCAACATCATGATAAGTCACTACAGATATGACCTCAACCTGATAAACCACAAAAACTCAATCCCCATGATCATCATCATCCCAAGTATCTTGGGTTAAGTCCAACCCATTCCCATGAAACTCGTACAACCATATCTTAGCTATAAATCAAATTAAATAATCATCACCTCATGCCAAAATAGCTCATATACTATATACCAAATTTTATACCACATCTATTTTAATGAATTAAATTAAACAAGTAAACTCCAATATTCATCTTCCAATAACAATAATGGGATAATTTAATAGAAGGAATCAATTTTTATGTTTCATTCTTGGACCACCTAATTCATGCATCCCATAGTATACATATGATTTGGAAAAATCTAGGAACCACCTACCTTATTCGTGTTTCTTCTCACTAATATATTATTGAACCATAATATGATAGTAAATGAGATAAATCTATATTTTAGAAAATAATCCAAAAAATAGGGCAAATGAGATCTCATAGAATTAGAATTAAGAATGGTGAGAGAAATGAAAAACTGATGAAAGAGAATTCAAGGACATGCCATTATCCTTCCAATGCACCTGAAAACATCCAAAAAGTGCTAAACTGAGGGACATAGGAATAATACTAGATGAAGAAGTAGTATATTCTCTAGCTGCTGGAGGAGGCGCATGAATTGGGTGACAAAGAAAGGATAATAAAGGAGATAGAATGGAAGGGTAGAAAGGTTATTTCATTCCATTTAATGAACCACATGGTTAGGCCATCCAATTTGGATAACCATGTTCCAAACAAGTTGTTCCACTATCCAAGGGGACCCATTATTATATTTTGTCAGATGGATTAGGTGAATGGTTTGGCCAAACCATATTCCAACCATGTACACCCATTATCTATGTGGAATTAAGTGTGTTAGATATGCCACATGGTTTTTCAAATAGGGTGCAGCCCATACTCATCCTTTTTAATTTATTATAGGTGCATCACATAGTTTTTTAGGAACATCTCATAGTTTTCTATAACCATTTTCTCATTCCAATAGTCCACACTATTTGGGTAACCTAGTTATTACTAATTGTTCTCCAATAATGCACCCAATAATGTTTCTCCCAAATATTAGTTCTTATAGCATGACACTCTCGAAACCAAACCAGGCCTCTCAGACACATAATGATCCTTAAACCCCATATAAAATTAACATACTAATGCATTTTTGTTTCTGAAGTTATCCTATGAAGGTTAATTTTAAATTTGGACTAGTAACCAAACATAAAATTAAAATTTACCGAAGAAATTCAACTTATTTAAAAAATTAAGAATCTTACCCCCCCCCACCTTAAGATAGATCTTTCTTGAGATATTTGATCTCCTACCAATATTTTACCGAATATAATAAACTTGGAAGCATCACTCCATTCTACCTCGATCACTACCTGAAGGGTAATTCCTATTGTGGTGCTCCCCACCTTAAGAATAACCTACATGGTCTCTTCCTGACTGAGATATACCTTTTTATTATTTTTGAACCATAACCTAGAAATACATGTCCCCACATGAAATATCATCTTTACTACCCCTCATTAAATGCTCATTCCACACACGTGTCACACATGACACCAATGAGTCCAATATCACAGCCGATTCCCAAGAGTAGTTGCATCACACTGATGATCAAAAGTGATCCTACATCGTGTGTTTGTGTGTATATATATATTCAAAATATCATGATTCCTATGAATATTATATAACCAATGAAACATACATTATTCCCACATACTAACTATACCCTGGTATGTTCAATTACAACATGTTTGTTGGAACCATGGTCATTCTATGCAAGAATTAGAGTATGGTTTGTGTTTGTTTTCAATCCTCATTGGAAGTTCAGAATGTTTCCCAGTAAAGTGATCATACATTTCAAGCAGACAATAACATTGAAGGTGGTGTCATTTCCAAGTGTTAGCCAAATTTTTGGGCCTAAAAATCAGAAAATTAAGACATGGGTTGTTGGAAAAAGGGGGTGCACGAAAAGAGGAAGTGGTGCACAAAATAGGTGAGATGTGCACGAAAAATAGCATGGTGCGTGAAAAATAGTTTGGTGCGTGAAATAGTGGAGTGAGGACTTTTGCTCAAGACATGTTTCTGAATCATAATGTCGAAAAATGGAAGAGGAATGGCTTCACAAAAAACATGGATATGTGCACAAAAAATGATTCATGCATGAAAATATCGCACTCCGAATGAGAGGTTTTTCATGCCAAGATGGTTTTTTTTTCGTTGGGGTCGGAAACGCCTACAAATAAAAGGTGAACCCCCTCATTCCTTACATCTGAGAAATTAGAGAATATTCAAGTGCTGATGTGCGTAAAAGGTTCGTGTAATGGTAGTTGTGGGAAAAATTCCAAGTTGTGTGAAAACGTCTGAGTTGTGCGAAAAAGAAGAGGATGTGCGTAAAAAATGAAGGTGTGTAAAAAAGTAGAAGTTGCACGTAAAACATGAGGTTGTGCGTAAAAGTTGATGTTGTGTGAAAAAGGTGAAGCTGCGCGTAAAAAATGAGGTGGCACATAAAAGTTTCAATTGCCCGAAAAGGGCGTTGTTGCAAGATATATTTTTCCTCACAAAAAATAAAATATCGCATGGAAAAATAAGGTATTTCACACAAAGGGTTGGTGTTGCATGCAATTGTCAGTGAAACCTATTTTCACGTTCTCTTTATCCAGTTCATTTGTTCAGTTAGTTCAAGTGAATCATTTTCAGACTTCTATGTAGGCAGAGTCTTGTGCTAATCAGAGGAAAAGACTTCAATGCGAATATATTGAAGAGACCCTCACATCTATAAACTGACTGGGACTTCACCAAAGGAAGTGATCCAGGGGGAGTTAATGAGAGTGACCCGAGGGACGTAGTGAGCTATCCAATAACATTTGTAAAGGCAGTGAGCCTTGGACAGAGTGACTATTCCCAAACCTTGGTAATACACAACATGTGAAGAATATTGGAATTCGGTATTACTGACACAGTTTTGGTGTATGCTCCTTGGACGTAGCCCTCTGCGGTAATCCTAGTAAAATTGTCCGGTCATCTTGTTGCTTTTAGTTGGTTAACAGATATAAAAAGTTCCTACTAACGTGGTAATAAGATCCTCAACTTTAAAAAGAAAAAGTTGACTCCCTGATTCACCCCTCCCCTCTTAGGGTGTTATGGGGTCCTTTATGTGGTATCAGAGGCAGGTTACTGGTGTTTGATATGTCTTATACCTCTTTGGAAAATTCATCTATTGTTAGGGGAGTCCCCCTCTTTTATGGAATTAATTTTTAGATTTGGAAGAATAGAATGAGATCTCATATAATATCCCTTGGAATGAAAGTACTTTTTCCACTGTGCAAGTTATACTTGTTACCGATCCAACATGGTTGGCTATGACTGATGCAGATAGGAAAATTCTTGATGCAGATGCTAAAGCATAGAAATCTCTCACCGAAACCCATTTTGATCAGATCTATCTAAAAGTGATGAGTTACACCTCAACAAATACCATGTTGGATAAACGTGAAAATATTTATGAAGTAGATAGAAAATTGAAGGAGGTAAAACTACAAGTATTGCATAATAGGTTCGATGATCTAAAGATGCATCCTGATTAGAATTCAGACTCCTTCTTTAATTGAATTACTGAAGTGGTTGGGGAAGTTTAGGGTCTAGGAGAAGAAATCAAAGATGTTGACATTGTGAAGAAAATATTGAGAAGACTTCCACCCCTGTACAATGAAAAGTTGTTAGCCCTTAAGGAAAGAGATCTTTCCAAACTTTCTCTGGATGATTTACTAAGAATCCTTGTTCATATGAAATAAGATTCAAACAAGAAGATGCTACAACTCGAGTGAGAAAGTAAATGGCATTCAAATCCATTGAGAAACTGAAAATCATAAAATATAGTAGTGGTGAATATGATGAGGAAAAAGAAATTATTTCTCTCATTGCAAAGAAGTTCGAGAAGGGAAAAGAGAAATTCAAAGGGAATATACCTCTATCTTGCTTTCGTTGTCGCAAAGTTGGTCACATTGTCTCTCAGTGCTTAAGAAAGATCGATGATAAAAATAGTGATGATGAAAACATTGAGAAGCCTCAGAAATGGTTTTTCAAAAATGGAGACTTCAAATCTAGAAAGAAAGTACCAAAGAAGAGTTTTTTCTGTGATGAGGAAGATGATGATAATGAATTATGTGATGAAGAAGAACCATAATTTAAAACTAGAAAACATAATTCCATGATGGCCACTATTGAAAAATTAGAGTATACTGGTGGAGAACATCAGTTGAAAACTAGGTCCAACCCCAAGTTACAACTTAAAGATGTTGTTAGAATGCTTTAGATTAAATTTAAGAGTTGTAATAAGTGGAAATCGATTTTAGAAGAATGAACTGAATATGTTGATAAAATTGAAACTGAAATTGAACGACTTGAAGAATTTGTGAAAGTACAGTCTAAATTACTTGAATAAAATGATGATGTAGTGGATCTGAAGGTGAGAATTTAAGAGTAGGAAAAGGTTATTAATGACCTCACCTCTAGAGTAGAGAAAATGTCCATGACTGCTGAACATCTAAAGGAGGAAGTTGTTACTCCTAGGATTAAACGTGAGAGAGATTCAATTTCAAAAGAATCAAGGAAGAAAATACAGATTGGAATGCTCATAGATGCTATGCTGTTGGAGAGATCAAAATGTGGCTCTAATGGATTTGAAAACATTTTGAGTGATCAAAGACCCGCTTCCATGGGAAATAGTGGAATCAGTTTTGAGGCTGAATCGTCAAATGTTTCAAACAAAGGGGACCAAAATAAAGGAATGATAAAAGTGGGTCATGGAGAAAAGTCAGGTGAAGTGCTGAAAAAGAAACCTCCAATTCAATCTAAAAGAAGAGATGGATACTATTCTTAGGCCCCCAGGAATAAGGGGCACTCAAACTATTATCCCATAGAAGAAGGAATGAGGATAAACAAAAGTGAGAAGACATTTCCTCTAATGAAGTGTCAGTTCTGTTGATATTTGGGCCATACCATGCCTTATTGTGAAGAGGCAAGAAGCTATTTGAATGAAGAATATATGGGAGTTCAACAAAGGATAAAAAATTCATATCCTAATTCTTTTAGAAGAAAAAATTTATATGGATATTGCTTTCTTTGTTCTAACATTGTTAATAAGTCCATTTATTGCAGGCAGAGAAGGGACATGGAAACTTCATACTAGAGTTTGAGACAAGTTAAAGCTTTTGAACAAGAAATTGTTGCTCTTACAAATAGGTTTACTCCTCTAGAAGATGACTTCTACTATGAAGAACCCATGAACTCAGATGAGTGAATTGAAAGGCCATCGATGTTCTACACTCAATCCATTGTCACATGGAAGGGAATGAAAAAAATTTAAAAAACCAACCTTGAAAAGGTGGCCCTAAAAGCTACAAATAGAAACCGCACCTAGATTATGGATAGCGGTTGTTCATATCATATGAGAGGTAATGCAGACCTATTAACGAATATAAATAAAAAGTTCGATGGAATAGTACGGTTCAGTATCGATGCTAAGTTGAAGATAAAAGGTTGTGGAAGTGTTGAGCTAGATAATGGAGAACTAAAGAAAGGAAAATTTCTTTATGTGGATGGTCTACGTCATAATCTTCTAAGTGTGAGTCAACTCTGTGACTCGGGGTTTAAAGTCACATTCAATCAGAAATTATGATGTATAAAGGGAAAGACAGGAAATTCACTTATGAAACGATGTAGAATAGAAGGATACATGTATCAGGTTGATAGTAAAGAAAACATCTGTTACATGACTATTGAAGAAGAAAACAACTTGTGGCATCAAATACTAGGGCACATAAATCAACAAGAAATGGAGAAAATACCAAAATGGAGATTGTCATGGACATTCTTAACCTGAAGAGTGAAAATGAAAAGTCTTGTGATGCTTGCATTCGTGGGAAGTTAGTCTACAGTTCATATTATCCAAAGAAGAAAAGGGAATCTCATCTTCATGATCTCATTCATACAGACGTATGTGGGCCGATAAATGTTTCTGGAACTCATGGAGAAAGGTACTTGGTACTTTTCATAGACGATTACAGTAAAATGGAATGTGTAATGGTTATACATAGGAAATAAGAAGTACTTGACTACATGAAAACATATCGTCGAATTCATGAGAATGATATTGGACGGACAATGAAAGTGCATCGATCTGACAATGGATGAGAATACACATCCATTGAATTTGAAAAAAAATCTAGAGAAACATGGGATACAACATGAGGTTGTACTAGTAAAAACTCCACAAAAATGGAGTTGTTGAACACCTGAATCAACAGGCGAACAAAATTTAATGAACTATGCTGATTGAGATTCATATTCCACAACATTACTTGAAAGAGGTTGTTCAAGTTTTAGTGTATATTCAAAATCGAACAGGACTTTATATGGTTGAGACCAAGACACCATATGAATTTTGGCATGGAAGGAAGCCCTCTTTGAAATAGTTTTATGTTTTTGGAAGTAAATGTTTCATCTGGAAAAAAGAATGAAATCAAGGGATGTATGGAGACAATGCAGATGAAGGAATTTTCCTTGGATACTTAATGAAAAACAATCCTACAAGTGTTTCAACAAGCGATTAGAAAAGATTCTGGAAGGCATTGATGTTAGGATCATTGAAGAGAAAACCCCAAATGCTTCAAGGATTTCATATGCTAATGCGATAGAAAGTGAGGAAGAATTTTAATGTGGAGAAAATACAAATACAGAAATAAAGGAAGGTGTAAAAAAAACTCAGCAATCATATCATGATGTTTACTTAGAAGAAAAATATAAAGAGGAAATCTTGACTGGAGAGAATGAAACTGAACCTCACAAGAGAAATCAAAGAGCTGAGATTGATTCATCTAACATAATTGGGGACATGAGTGAACCCACAAAAACAAGGAGGATGAGGAATAACACACAATATTTATTTCTATCAGTTGTGGATCCATACTCATATGAAGAAGTAGCAAAGGCAGAATCTTGGGTGAAAGCCATGAATGAAGAGTTAGATCAGATTGACATGAATCGTACATGGGATATTATCCAGAGACCCAAAGATCACAATGTGATTGGTACAAAATAGATCATCATGAAAAAGTTTGATGAGCATGGAAGTGTTATTAGAAACATGGCACGACTAGTATGCAAATGATACTCCCAGATTGAAGTTGTTGATATTGAAGAAACCTTTCCTTTAGTGTCTAGACCAGAGCCAATCAAGATTTTCCATTCCATGGAACTCTAAAGAGGGTATAAAGTATATAAAATGGATTTCAAGACAGCATTCTTGAATGGTGTACTCGAAGAAGAAGTCTACATTGAACAACCAGTGGATTTTCTTCTAGTTACTAATGAAACAAAGGTTTTAAAACTAAATAAATCTCTCTATGGTTTGAATCAGGAACCCACAAGCATGGTATTCTCGGCTGGACTCTTATCTCAAGAAGCTGGAATTGAAAAGAGTAAGAGTATATCACAATCTATATGTGAATAATTCTCCAAAAGCTCAGTTCATGGTTCTAGACTACGTTGATGACATTATATTTTGTGGCAGCAGGCATAAATCAGTGGATGAATTTTCCAATCACACGAAATTAGAATTTTAAATATCTATTATTTGGGAGATAACATATTTCTAGGGGCTACATGTGATTCAAAAGATGGATTGTACTTTCATTTCTCATGAAAAGTATGCAAGAGAGTTGTTGAAGAAGTTTAATATGCATGAATCCAAACCGATGTCAACTCTGATTGTGGTTGGAACCAAACTTGGAAATCATGAGGATGGGACCTTTATAGATCCCACAATGTACAGGAGGATTATTGGAAGCTTATTTTACCTGAGAGCAACACGACCAGACATTATGTTTGCAAGATGATTAGCAGCCCGCTTTTAGAGTAATCCAAAGGAACAACATATGACAGCAGTAGAAATAATCATGAGGTATATTAAAGGAACTTAGAATTGGGGCTTATACTTTTCTGTATGAAGGGATTGTGAATTATCAGTATTTTTTGATGATGAATGGGCTGGAGATGTAGTGGATAGAAAGTCCCCCATTGGTGGAGCATTCTATATTGGGAATAAATGTGTTGGATGGTTGCGCAAGAAACAGGAAATTACTTCTCTTAGTACTACTAAAGCTGAGTATATCTTCGCCACAACGTCATGCACTCAAATTCTATGGATGAAGAAACATCTAATAGATATTGGTGATGAGGTGAAGCAAGCAATGGTGATTTATTGTGATAACAATAGCGCAATTGATCTTATGAAGAATCATGTTCCTCATTCTCGTACAAAACATATTGAAATCAGGTATCACATTATCAAAGAAAAAGTTTAGCAAGGCGTAATTAGAATGGATCATGTGGGAACTGATGAGAAAGTGGTTGATATCTTGACCAAGCCACTACCAGCGGCTTTGTTTGAGAATCATTAGTTGAACCTCGGTGTTTAGCCACCTCCTAATGCATAAGGATTTTTTGAAATAGCCCTCTTCCTAGTTATGTTAGCTATTTTTAATCTATTTATGGATGTGATGTAGGTTTGTGGGGAGATACTATCCAGGGGGAGTGTGTTTTCAGATGAACAATGAACAATTACCGGTCTTTGGGTTTATTGTCAATGGGGGAGAATGGAATAAATTTAGGCATGTCATGGACATGTAATGCTTCTATGACACTGTAAGAGAATTATTTGGGCATCATTGAGAATTCCAAAACACGGGAACCCAATTCAAGCTTCCTCTCTTGTTTTTTACACTGATCACTACTCACATAGACTTAGAGTGTTGGCTAAGTTGATTCTTTCATTTTCAGTTTTCATGTGGCTAGTGATCTTTTTCAATTGATTTGGTGATTTCCAACAAACAAAAAGGTGGTTATTGTTGGAACAATGGTCGTTCTATGAAATAATTGGATTGTGGTTTGTGTTTGTTATTAATCCTCATTGGAAGTTCAGAATTTTTCCCAGTAAAGTAATCATACAGTTCAAGTAGAAAATAGTATTGAATGTGGTGTCATTTCATAGTGTTTACTATATTTTGGGCCTAAAAAAACATAAAATGAAGATATGGGTTGTCAGAAAAAGGAGGGGTGTGCAAAGAGTAAGTAGTGCACGAAATAGGTGAGCTGTGTGCAAAAAACAGCATGGAACATGAAAAACAGTGTGGTGCATGAAATAGTTGATCAAGGATTTCCGCACAAGAGGTTCTTCAGAATCATAATATCGACAATTGGAAAAGGCATAGGATACGAAAAAAACATGGAGATTTTCGTGAAAAACGATTCATGTGCGAAATGTATTGTGCGCCGAATGAGAGGTTTTTCGCACCAAAATGGGTTTTGCGGGCGGGGGTCAGCGACACCTATAAATAAGAGGTGAACCCTTTCATTCCATATGGCTGAAGACTTAGAGACTTTTCGATTGTTGATGTATATAAATTTTTTTCGTAAAGGCAGCAACGTGAAAAATTCCGAGTTGCGTGAAAAATTCCTAGTTGCGCGAAGAAGGAGTGGTTGCGCGTAAAAATTGAAGGTGCATGAAAAAGTAAAAGTTGTGCGTAACACATGATGTTGCACATAAAAGTTTATGTTGTGATAAAATGGTGAAGTTTCACGTTAAAATTGAGGCCGCGCGTAAAATATTTAGTTGCATGAAAATGGAGTTGTTGCGCGAAATATTTTTCCGCGTGAATTGAAAATATTGTGCACAAAAGTAAGTTATTTCATGCAAAGGGTTGGTGTTTCAAACAATTGTCAGTGAAACCTTTTTGCATGTTCTGTTTACCTGGTTCGGTGGTTCAGTGCATTCAAGTGCATCATTTCTGGACTTTGATGCATGTATAGTCTCATGCTAAGCAGAGGCAAAGACTTCAATGCGAATCTATTGAAGAGACCTCCACATCTATAAACTGGCTGGGACATCACCAAAGGCAGTGAGCCAGGGGAAGTCAATGGGAATGACCTGAGGGACGCAGTGAGCTATCCATGAACATTTGTAAAGGCAGAGATCCTGGGATAGAGTGACTATTCCTGAACCTTTTTAATCCATAACTTGTGAAGAATAGTGGAATTTGGTAGGACCGACACATTGTCGGCATATGATTCTTGGACTTATCCCTTTGCGGTGAACCATGTAAAAGTGTTGTGTGATCTTGTCGATTTTAGTTGGTTGAAAGATATAACATGTTCCTACTAACGTGGGAATAAGATCCATAACTTAAAAAGAAAAATTTTTCACCCTAATTCACCCCTCCCCTCACAGGGTGTTTCGGGGTCCTTCAATGTTCACCTCATGAAACCTTATCTTTCATGAAAGAATACATAAAGATGCACCATAATCAAGGATTACCTATAACTATAATCACCTCCCTAACATACTATGACCCTTCTAGATCAATAGCATGTACATGTACTATAGTATGATTTTCTGAGCCCTGACCACCCTATAGAGATGGGCCAACTACCAGCCACTAACCCCACTATTCGGTATCTCTCTCTCTCTCTGTCTCCAAATCTCTCCATGCCATAACAAATGTGTGTAGTGGAATCCTAGATACATGATCCTATTACTACTCCCAATCCAACCTGATATCCAAGATTTTGATATAGTCCCTGAATCACACATTCCTAATAAGTCTTCCTACAAAACCTCTCCAAGATCCCCATCTATTTGATTTCATGGCCCTCCTTTAAAAGTCCCTCAGATTGGGTCCAAATAGAACCACACTTCCCAAAACAGAAGCACACTATCTGTGACCCACTATTCAAGGGTATGGTTTAAATACTGGCTTAAATTTACGAGTTAGAATCTGCATGGTCTCTATTCTATCTACATGAAGCACAACTTCTAGTATCAACAAACACTATCCACAGGCTCAAATAAATCCATTATATCATATTTTCATCATCTATTAAATCCTTTTTCAATACCTTTGAGAACGTGTTTAGTCTGAATATATTTCCCCAAGCCTTTTTGATAGGCATCGGTCCATCTTCAAACCATCTCACCCTGGTGATGTCGTCGCCTACCATTGAAGGTTGAAAATTAGATACTTTAGTGAGACTCTTTGCATAATACATAATGGATGTATCCCCAACTGACGGTTCATGAACTCATGGTCTTGGTCCACCCTTAGTGCATCCGAGAAGAACATATCAAGGAGCCTAGCATTTAAATACATCTATAATAGACCATCATGCTTCTAACTTCTACCAATATGTCTCACCAGTTCTTTTATGGTCCCCTTTGTATGTAAGTATTCAACTTCAACCTCTGAACCAGGAGTGTCTCTTTCTTATGGAATATATTCTACAAGGAATTCATCCAAATCTACTCTTCTTATAGTCCACCCTCAAATTGAAAATGATGGGTGTTGAGACAAGAAATATAGAGACAAATAATCCATAGACAGCTAAGCTCCCTAATATCCAATGTTAATACTCATTGTGACTCACACCAAGATCTCCACTAGATTCTTGTCTATCCATGGCTCAAAATATATCATTTCTCATATTTTCCCTACCTGCCTTGGAGCCTACACCAATTGCACATAATCATGAAAACCCTCAGGGGCCTCAACCCAACCATCAAGAGCCTAATCTTGAGCCTTGAGGCGTCATCCCATGCATGATCTAGTGGAACCACATCTATAACCCTGATCTTCCGCCAAATACTATCTTGGTGGAACCATGATAAAGACCAAATATGATGGTAAGTTATAGCAATAACAATCAAAGAAACATTTTAAATAGGAAAATATGTAACTAGAACTGCATATCACCACACTTACACTTCCTTAGTACACCTATATCACATGTTATCTGGACTAATGGCCCCTTACCTACACATTTAGTATTTAGGTATCACATATTATGAATATCAGATATCGTCATCCAAGGGTGGATGAGTGGATGCATTTAAGAACCTATTTAGGTTAACATTGTCTAGTTATTTTTGATAGTTTAGAAAGATCGTACCTTTCATTATTCCTACCTACCCATATTATATTTAGGCCCATATATACCATATATGCATAGAATCATGTACATATTTCATTAGTAACCACATACCTGGTCTAGATGAGTAAAATTCCACCAAAAATCTATGTTGGAAAAAAATTTATAGGTTTTTAAAATTTCAAATAGATAAACACCTCTTTGCATATTCCTATATCCTAATGGAAATCACAATAATATACACTCGTAATATGATTCTAGGTGTCTATCGAGATGAATAAATACTCCTCCCTTTCCATATAGGAAAAAGGGTTGAAACTTACTAATCTAATGACATCACACCCAAGTGCGCCACTGAAGGTGGAAATCAATCAAACATAAAAGAAAAAATAATAACATCAATTTACCACCCCTATAAAATTCAAAAATCCATAATGCATGGGGATACAGACACCCAAAACCGAGCTATTTACCCAATTCCAACTAGATCCTAGCCTCTAGTCTACCATTACCAAAATAGTAAGACCGAGAAGGGAAATAAATAGATCTGATATTACTTGCATCACCCCAACATGGGAACCACTTAACTTATGCTCTAGGATGGATGTCCATTGGACCATAAGTGTGCCTCCTCATATGCCAAAGCCTTACAACTAGTAGTGATGGTCTGATTAGGTGATATTAGGGAGACTACACCCTCTTATGATGATAATTATAGTTGTCATATAAAAGTTAGTGCACCGTGGAATCATGTGATAAACTTAGTGGAATCATATAAATAACTAGGGAAATAACAATACAAAACATGATAGTCATTAATATCATAAAATGTATAAAGTTCATTAAATAATACCACGGTAGACATGAAAAAACATTCATGGAGGATTATATAAGAAACTACTAAAAATCCACATAAAGAATCTCTAGTTTGATGCAATAAACCACTATGGTACATATACCATCTATCCCATGCATATGTTCATCCCTGATAACGATGATCGAGCCCCTACATACAAGCCCTTACCTGATCTCAAAACTATAATTTCTATATACGTCCCAAGGGGTCGATGAAGGGTTTGATTATATACTCATTATTCCACCAATAAAATTTTATTATATTACCTCCATATTTATAAAAGTGTATGAATATGTAAATAAATAGATATTGAACTCATTCATGAATATGTAACACACTTCACTCATGATCAACAGCCACGAGGAATAATTTACCTTCTTCATCCCACAACGGTGTGCAATGATGTATCCACTGCCAACCAAATCAAAAGAACATTCATATATCATCCACATAATCATTATATCAAATAATACTAACATCCCATTGACATCCCTAGAAGATATATAAAAATCCCCTTGGACTTACACTAGGTCAGTTGCCATCATCTCAATATACTAAAATCCCAAATTCCATCACAACTCCCCCAAAAATTTACTGTAACATCGGCCACTGGCTCTACATAAAGAAATCACAATAAAAAATGTCATACATCATTCAATTAACAATAAACCAGTGTCGGTTCAACTGACCAATGTCCACATGCATGAAAAGATATGTCATCCCATCATTCTGGCCTAATGGTCATAAATGTCACTCTGAGCCTCTACCCACATCTAACGGTCTCACTCACCATAAACCATGTCTTTATATGTTGAGAAACCCATCCATAACAGATGGTCAACACCATACCCTAAGCCTCTAAATATATAGGGGCCTCCACCAACAATGAATAGTCAACCACACCTTAAGAGTTACTTTCTCACAATTTTTATTATTTTATAGATAAAAAAAAGTAACTACTTTTGAGAAAAATAATATTCCTCTAAAAGAAGATGTTTTCATTTCAAAAGAAAAATTGAGTTATTGACAGATACAAAATGATTATAAAAAAATTTATAATGTGTGTTTCAGTAGTGGATAATGTGTAGGAAAAAAGAATGTTATTTCAAAAAATATAGAATTGTGGTTAGAGCTAGTAATTTTTATGGATCAATCTCTCCTCCTAATTTGAAAATAATTTCACAATTATAACTCTCTAAATTCTCAAAATTAAATCCAAAATTGTGAATATCATTCAATATATTAAATTGTAGTCAACTGTTAAAATATCAACCTTTGATATCATTTTTGTAGGTTTCAATCAATGTTATGGAAGATCATTGATTACATTAACCCAATATCTATGGTGAAAATATTCAACAGTGGATTTTTAAATTAAAATATATATAATTTAGATCAAAAACCTCTTCAAAAAAGTATAGCGAGTTTCATTAAGAGACCAGTGCACTCCAATCAATAATATGACATTCATAGAATGGGACAGAAAGAAAGAAATGAAGTGAGAGAAAATTAGAACATCGATCAACAATAGTGTTTCAATTTTCAATAAACACATCACTATTTTAATATGTTACTTATGACCAAATGAAATCTATCCACTAATGTTCATAAATAATAGAAATACTTTGATCTATATCTGCATTGGATGTGGCAACAATAGTGCAGAAGATCCTCTCCTTCCTACTCCCATCATTCCACTTTCGAAATTATTTTGTATGTTCTTGAATTTCTTTTATCCATTAAATATTCTAGAATAATCCTCTTTTACAATTTTTTATTCTTTCCCTCAATCTTTACCAAATTTCCACCAACTAAATTTGGTGACTGAAAAATAGAGGAAAAAATCATTGTACTTTATTCATAGCTTTCGTGACTTTATAAACACTCTTAAACCACCAATGACACTTGCATAGGAGAATAATTTCCCACCTCCAAACTAATTATTATTTGGTTTATTTATATTCCATTTGGATAAATATCATACATCAAGAATGGAATCAATTATTTCTTAATTCCATCACTTGAAATTCAACTATAACCAGACATGAAATCATAATATCCAGTTATCCTATAATCATAGAAATAATCCTCCAACTGAACATCAAGTCTCTAAATCCAAATGATATCTTTATCATCTCATTCATCTCATTTAATATTATACATAAAAATATTCAATTCACTTAATCTCATCTCTTCAACCAAAGCCATTGGAGAATTGGTATTACTATGTTCATGTTAGACTATGAACTTTGTCAGTTTTCCCCATGATGTTGAGTAGAAATCTTTTAGTTGAATGAAATCATCTCATCAAGCATTACCAAACATCTTGGAATCATCTCCTTCACAATTAATGATTCGAATCAGGTATTATCAATTAATGATGGTGGATCACCTTTTGTGGTGGTCACCTTCATATCGCGCATGACTTCATGGTTTCCCTACATCAGTGATGTCTAGGATCCCATTCGTGTATTGTTTCCTCTTCATGAAAAAAAATGAATCGTATATCCATGGTGTTAGTGAGGTCATGGTATTGGGTGTATAGTCGACAATAATGGTAGAATTACACTACAAATGGATACTTAGGAAGAAATTTATCGATGGTGGCCTTCAGTGTTTTCAACTCTGAATATATGATATCAGTGGACTCTATCTATGATTATATAGATCTAATTTATTTAGAAAATTCAGTTTCAATGACAATGGTCTAGATTCCAGTTTAAGACCACATCATGGGATCAAAATTATACATCTTCCATTTCAGCTAAATCATGGATAGGCTTCAAAATGGGAGCAGTAATCTTGAAAGAAATTCTTATTTTTTTCTTTAATGAAAAGCTGCAATGTTATTAATTGTTGAAAAGTGGTGGGTGGTTTTTCACTGGAATTTGTGCTACATGGATGCTCATATATGAATTCAGATCTAGTTTATGATCTTGAAGAATCATTAAGAGACACATCAAGTGATTTTCTGCATATAGAAATCTCATTGTCCTTTGAAATAATTTAATATGTGCTTCAGAAACAGGTATGTGATATCACATATCCAATTAAATGGATACATGGTTCCTTTCCCATTCATCCATACAAAAACTCTAGAACATAGCTTTCCCCCAAGATTATTCATTTGGTTCCCAGTTGCAATTTTCCAAAATAGGTAGCCATTTCCCAATTGGAAATGTGAATCCATCTTCATTTTGGCTACCAACCATTAGGATAAATTGGCTAGATGATCTATAAATAAAATCATCTACTTAAAATTATCTGCACATAAAATATAAACATAATAAAATCAATCCAAATAAATTAAATAAAATGAAATTCCCAAAAATAGGTAACAATTTATTTATTTATAAAAAATTTTAAAAAATAAAAACAAGATTAAAATTTTAATTAAAGTTATATGTTATTAAATCCTCTATGTAATTATAATAAAGTCAAATAATATTAAATATTTAAAGGATTAATTTACTCTCAACTTTAAGAAAATATTGGAATTATAAGTTTTACTTTATAGTTAAATTTCACAAAATAATTAAATTATTTAAAGAAAATATATTAACATGCTTCTCTTTAGTATGTTAATAAATTACAAAAAATAAGGAAAATATAAATTAAATTTATATAAAATATAATTAATCAAAATAAAAAAATCAAAGTTATAAAATTTAGTGCTAAAACATTAAATAAAAAATAATTAATCAAAAAATAATTATTTTAAGTGTTTTATTATTTTGAAATAAAAAAACTCAAAATAAAATTAACCAATTAATAAAATATTTTAACAACTAAAATACAATAAAATTTTAAAAATTATGTTAAAAATAAGTAGCAATATATAACCACATTACATGCCCCCATAGTAGCCTATTTATTTTCCACGAGCATACAATGATCCAAAATTAGTGGAATGAAATTAATCACAAACATGAAATATATTATCATATTAAAGTATCGGTTTTTAAAATTATTTTACCCCATGGATTTTCATATAATATTGAATGATTTTACCGTTAATAAATTGAATATTTTCTATTAAAAAAACTAATTCTTGTATTTAAATTTTTATTTCCTTTAAAAAAAATTAAAACATAATAAACCCATTTTAGTTTTCATTCAAATAAAGTTTCATACATCTCATTACAACTAGGAGAATATACTAATAAAACTAGAAATCAAATAAACTAGACACACAATTTGTATGATATAATTCAATAATTTAAGATGGAGTATAATTAACTCATCCTTCATCTTTAGGGACAAAAAAATTTTCCAAGTTGGATTAGGATTTTCATTTCATAATTCATTTTAATGTGTATGTTACAATTTTAAATTTAATTACGAAAATTATGAGTAAATGATGATTGTATAAAAGTTACACAATGTTTTTACCAATGTCGATATCTATTCAAGTGGTAAATTAAAAATTAATTGATCAAATAAACCTAATGTGTATTAGAGTATTATGCACCTTAAACTAGATACATAATATTGATAATTTATAAAAATTTAAATCCATTATAAATGATTAATTGAAAATAGAAAAAAAATAAAAATTTAAAAAATTGGGGGGTTTTATTATGGGTTCACATGGATGTATAGATTAACACTGTGATATTTCCTTACCTGAAACTAAATATCATCATTATACTCAGTTTTTAATTCACTGTAGAGAAAAAATTTATATAAATTTTAGTGTTCAAGAATTATTTTTCAATTTAATATATTAGAATCAAGTTTGGAAAGTGATAATGAATCTCAAAGTGTTTTTTTACACAACCAAAATTATTAACAACTCACAACATATAGAAAATAAGTTTACTATAGGTTTCCACTTAAAAATTCAACTCAAAAATAATTTTTGAATTATAATGCATGGTCCAGGAAGTGTATAGAAAAATTTTCATCAACAATAATATCGAGCATGAAATATCACTAAAATACATTATAGAATAGCCTATATAATGGTATTAACAATCCTATTACACAAAAAATATAATCATGTGAAAATACATCAATTTTAAATTCTATTAAAGTATATAAGATTTAATATTCTTTAATAAGAATATTATAGAAAAGAATAATAAATTATTATAATATTTTCAAGAAACTACATAGAATTAGAAGATATTTTTCTCTTTAAATCCACTCAAAACAACACTTATTTATTTATAAAATGTATCTCTAGTTATCTTTAGATATTATAAATATGAAAACATGTTGACATTAGATTCATGTATTAAGAAAATAAGTAAAATATAACTATAGTTTAGAATGAAAGGGGATTAATCTAGTTTCTTTAGCTTATAGCTTCTCATATTAATTATAATGTATAAACAATATTCTGTAAAAGTGAGATAATGTGAATAGAATCCCCACATATATTCATCATGGTGAACCTAATATCCCTTTAGGTTCAAATTATTCAATACAGATCATCATAAATAATCTAAATGAAAAATCATAAAAATAAAAAAAAATTGTAACATCCCATACAAATATTCTAAATAAAATCTAAAAATGTATATGAAAGAAAAAACATAAATTATTTTTTTATATTTAGATTTTATTAAAAGGAACTTCTCCCTTGTAGGTTCCTTATTACATTCCCAAAACAACTTCATCAAAAGTCCATTAATGGTGAATAGAACATACTTCCTGGGATCTTGATTCTTTACAACACCAAAAGGGATAATGAGGGTTATAATAAAAGTTTCAACCCATTTGGAACTAGATTTTCATGGAAAATATTCATTCTATAGTTATATATTAGAACCCTATCTCTAATCTCAAAATCATTTTTCTGATCAAATTGTCTTACACATGCATGCTTTTTCCTTAAAATCCAATCAATTTCATAAGAATCTTTTCTTATGTCTTCCAACTCTTTCAAAAAAAGCATCTTATCTTCTATAGCTTTAGAAAAATAAAATTTCAAGATATAAAATCCCAAAAAAATTTATTTTCTACAACCATATTCAAATTAAAATCTCTTCCAAACACTATTATATAATGTTAAATACCTTGTAGAGTATTATATGAAGTTCTATAGACCCAAATAGAATCATCAATCCTTAAGTTAATATATTTCCTATTGAGGTTTGTAGTTTTCTCAAGAATATGTTTTATTGCTGTATTTGAAACTTCAATACTTCCATTCATTTGAGGGTGATATAGTGTATACACTAAATGAAAACCCCAAATTTATTCAATGAATATTCTAAATTCATATTAACAAAATGTGTTCTTTGGTCTGTGAGAATAATACTTAGAATCCCAAATCTACAAAACCAATTTCTCTTAATAAACTGTCACAACAATATATCATCAAATGTTCTATTTGGAACATCATCTATAAATTTATACACATATTATAGTGCAAGATGTATTTACAAATATCCAAAGGATTTTGGAAAAGTTCCCATAAAATCCATTCCCCAAACATCAAAGGCATTTCCAAATAACAAATGTTGTTGTGTACTCTCATGTATTTGATAAATATTTACATGCAATTGAAATGATTAAAATCATCTACAATAATTACGATAATATTTTAAAATTGTGACCCAAAATATTCTTGAATATTGAAATTTTATCGTAATCATTTATATCCCATAGTGGACACCATAGTTGAATTTATGGGGAAATTTAAGAAAATAAGAAATTTTATAATTTGGGATACATTTCATTACAATTTTTTCACTTACCATATGTCACAAATAAGGATCAACATATAAATATTTCATCGATTCATAAACCATTAATATTACTTTTTTCTTTTCACACCAATGTAGAATTATATTTAGCGAAGTAATTTAAAATATTTGAAACCTTGGACACTTCTTAATAGTAGTATAATCCATATTATCCCAATGGAATATATCCCTTATATGTTCATCAAAATATTTATCCTGAAAAAATTAAATAGGTATCATGCTCAAATGATTATCCAAATAATTCTCAGTTCGTTTCTAATCCTGGATCTATATGTCAAATTACTATTGAAAAAAAATCTATCTAAATAGCATTTAATTTGATTCTATATTTTTTATGAGGTTTATAATATATGAATTATGATTAAAAACACAACTTTAAAGCCAAATAGATACCTCATATACTTATAATGTTAAAATTATGTAGCTAACAACTCTTTCTTTATTGTGGAATAATTGGGTTGAGGGGAATATAGATTCCTAGAAGCAGAAGTTATGAAATGTTATTTCTTCTCCACTAATTTCAAAATAATATCCTGGAAAGATAATTATGAATTATTTTTCATCAGAAAAAAAGGCATGTTCTAATTAGATGGATAAACTATTTATGGGGACACAAGCATCTATTTTAGTTCATTAAAGGCTTCCTTAAATTTCTCATCCAGGGAAAATGGATTACATTCAAAATAAATCATGTTGACGAAAATTAATATGGATAAATTATTCAATTAACCACCTATAAAACCCAACATGGACAAGAAATAAAATCCAATATCCTTCACAGTCTTATGAAAATATAATGAAAATAATATGTCATCCATATACTTTTTCCACTCAAATCCCATTCATAAACACTTTATACCCAATAAAAGTTTTACATTGAACCATAAAATTGAATTTATAAAAGTTAAATACAATGTTCCTTTAAATAAAAGATATATTCATAGCCCTAAAAATTTGAACAACACATAAAAGATGGACCATACATTATAAATTCTTACACAAACACCTCCATCAATTCTTTAATAAATTCAGAAATAATTCTATCAATCCTTCTCAAGAAGGAGAAACGATATTTACATAGTCCAAAATTCATTCTCAAAAAATAAAAGATATAGAAATGTCATGTTAATGTTATTTTATCTTGTTCCTCTAGAGCTATGTGAATCAGTAAATATCTAAAAACCATCTAGGATGTAATAATGGGATTGACCAGATAATCATTCACAGGTTTGATCAACAAATAAAAAGGGGAAGTGGTATTAACTATTAAATAAGTAAAATATCCTATAATTCACATATACCCTCCACTTGTTGGGTAATCTAGAAGGAAAAAACTCTCCAAATTATTTTTTGACAACTTTGAATCCTCCCCTTTTTAGGTACAATATGAACTTTACATACCCAATGACTCTTTGAAGATTGGGTAAATTATACCTACATTCAACAAGGTAGTAACCTCTTTCTTCACAACTTATAGAAGGGATGGATTCGATCTCCTCTGAAATTTTCAAATGGGTTTCAAGTTTTCCTCTAAAAGAATCCCATAAATGCACACTAATGGAAAAATTCTGGGTATATCTTCTAAGGACCAGCCTATAGTTTTTTTATTCTTCTTAAGGACCTTTAATTGGGAAACCTAATTTTAATTATAAAATGGGGTATTCTTTTTTCTTTTATGTATATATATTTTAAATTTTCTAATAAATGATTTATCTCAACTGTGGGTGAGATATCACCTTTATATAAAACATGTTCTATTGGATCCTTGAGTTTATTTTCTTCTATTAAATCATAAAAAAGAAAACTATAATAAAAATACTAGAGTATGGGAACATTTATTTTTCAAAAGAAGACTTGTTCCATCCTCAAAAAAATTATATATTTAAATTCAAAAATATGAGTTGACTTTCCAATAGAATTATAAGTTGAATTTGTGACATTCTCATAAAAATATAAGTCAATTTCACTGAGTTTAGTCTTGATTTCACACATATTATTATAAATTCTAACAATAGTACATGATTCAAAATATTAATAAAAAACATCATCCTTTATAATAACAATTTCAGAAAAAACACCTTCATTTTCATGTTTAGATATTAAAAATATCCTGAAATTATTTCAAAAACATACTCATTTTTAGATTCATCACAATATGAGATTTCATAATTTTTTTAATACTCATTTTTAGAAAAAATTTCAATTTAAAATGAATAAAAAGTTTGTTATCTTCATTAAAATCGAGAAACAACTCTATGGAGAAACATTTAATCATGTTAACATGGTGTGCATAAGGGAATTCCACATAGTGTTTCATTTATTTAAAGATTCTAAAATTAAACAAATTAACTCCAAATTAAATGGAAATAGTTCATTTATAAACATTCATTATTTACATAGAATTTTTTGAAAAATAATCTTCTAATAATTAATACTTCTTATGAACAAAATTGACCATCATCCATTTATAACATATAAAAACTGGTTTGGAAAACTAAATATTTCACCCTTACCAACCAATCTTTAATAACTCCAACTAGTTTAGATAATATCTTTCTCTCCAATTGAATTTAAATACCAGGTTTCTTGTCCTCTCTAATACGCATAAATGAAAATACATAATAATGCATAACATTTATAGATTCTATTAAATCTAGCATCACAACATCTAATCAATGGTTACCAATTACATAAGGAATAGAAAATTCACATGGATCATTGAATTTATTTAGGACGGTATGTTGGCTCATGGAAGAAACATTTCATCCCAAATTAAATTCCCCACCTCCCTTGAACCTCCTCTTGTGAGTTCACATCTCTTTAAGATATTTATTATAATGAGGGATTTTTTAATAACATCTATCTGAGGGATGTTAACCTAGAAATTTCTAAAAGTTTCAATCACATCTTTTTTAATTTTTGTTTCCAAATTATTATTTATAGGAGGGTTACCCATAGAATAAGGTGATGAATTTATATTTATTTTCAAGTCATCATATTCTTGATCCATCCCTTTCTATAAGCTCCTTAATATTTTAAAATAAATACTGGTACTTTCAATTTGGATTTGTTTCTTTTTATTTGATTTTTATTTCTCTAATTGTTTATTTAATTTAAGTTTTTCAACATGTTTAGTAGGTTTTAAAAATGTTTCAGTATGTTATATATCAGTTTCCACAATTGATTTACGAATTTCAATTGTTGTTTTTGTGACCTCTTTATTTGATTCTCCATTTTTTCAAAAGTTGTCTGGTTCATGTCGAGTATTTTAATCTTACATGGTTTTTATCTTTGTTCCACATCCCAAAATTATTTCACTTACATTCTCTCTTCATCTCGGGTTGACATTAGATTGTGATGGGAAATTAAAACTTCATTGATCCTTTAAACCAATTATTTTGGTTTCCACTTAACCCATTTGAGTAATCATGTTTTGTATAAGTAGTTGTTCTTGAGAAATATCTTGTTTAATTTAAACCATTTACTCAAGGTGTGATTCAAATATTTTTTAACATTTTGTTTTGAGTTTTCATAATTCTAAAATTTTTGGAAATTATTACCAACTTGGATTCCAGATTAGTTTTGTTTATATCTATATTGTTGATCAAATTTTGGGTCCAATTTTTTTTTGGTCATTTATTTTACCAAAGCTTATCTTTTTAGGTTATTCTATTCTTGGATGAAATTATGATTTGTTTAGAAAGGATATGATTTGATATTGTAGTTGGGAAACTAGAATTTTGGGTTGTTTTGGATTTTGTTTCCTAAAAATATCCCATTACACAGTTCAGAAGATTATTGAAAATGTGTACATTGAACATTAACATGGTATTTGATGGAGAAAATTCTACATAGCATATAATTTCGATAGACTGGTTCAAGTTGGGTTAGTGAATGAGAAGAGTTAATCAACATCAACTTCATCAAGCTTTCAATTTCAATCAATGAGTTCCCAATTAAGCAATAATCAAAAATTTGAAGGAGAAAAATACATAACTATATTAATATGAATTAGGCCCATAGTACCAAAATGATGTGAATTCTATGCCATGTTTGAATTTATATTCCTATAATTAATTTGAGTCTTATTAACTAATGATCCTTCATCCCCAAAATCAATCATACACCTATCTATCAATCCTATACATTTAATAAAATATCTAATAAGTAGTTGGTTAGAAATATGTCGGTGGGGGTAGCTAGAGAATATATTTTTAAAACTTTTATAGTACTCATGAACAATCTCCCCTTAGAGCTCACAAATTGCACCAATATCTTTTCCCAATATGGAAGAATAAGAAGATAACTATATTTTCTATAAAAAGATATTATTTAGCTATTGTGAACTTTGTATTTTAGTAGATTGTGAGAAATAAAACAACTCCTTGGCCAATTAATCTATAGAAAATGGGGAATCCATCATTTTAATCTGATCCTCACTTACTCCATGAGGTTTCATGGTCACAAAAACCATGTGGAATTATTATAAATTTTTATAAGTATTTTCTCCTAGAATACAATAAAATTTTGGTAAATAATCAATCACACTTAATATACACTCAAAACATTGAGTTATTTGAGGAGAACCCAAATATTTATGTTCTTTATTTAAATCTAGAACAATAATCTCCTTAAGTGTTCTCTCTTCAACCATTTTTTTATGTTTTGAAACATTTCTTTTTTTATGATTTTTTTTAGTGTTTCATTCTGTTGTGTTTAATTTTTTTCAATATTTTCAAATTCTATGAAATTTTAAAAAATAAATAGTTCATATGTTATATAAATTTTCAAAATCATAATATAATATGTAATTGAACATGCAATATATATTTTTCAATTTTTTGAAAATTTTACTTCTAAAAAAAAGAATATTTTTATATATATTTTATAAAACCCCCTTTTAGCCTCCCAAGAAATGAAACTAATTGAACTCATGGTTTTCGATGTCTTTTTTAGAACCTAAGTTTAATTTTATTGATTTTTATTGATATATTTAAGGAATGCTGGTAGTCTCCCAACAATACCTCCCTATATAAAATAATGTTTCATGTTTTGTATTATTTTATATATTTAAATTTTTAATTGTTTATGAGGAAAATAATATTGCTATAAAATTATATATTTGAATTTATAAACAAATAAGTATTTAAATATAGAAACAAAACTAATGAAAACAAATTGAAATAGTGTGTATCAATAGTGTGTAACGAGTAGTAATCAAGAAGATATTTTCAAAAAATATTGAATTTGTGGCTACATCAAGAAAATATCATGGAAAAATCTATATTCATAATTTAAAAATTATTTAAAAATTATATCTATCTCAATGATCAAAATTTAATCTCGCATTTTTCCTCATTTTTTTTAAAATTAATGTTAGTAGCTAATATCATTCCCTTTGAACTCTTTTCAGTATGAGTTGACCAATGTTCTGAATGATAGTAGAGTAAATTTATAGAATCAACACCCTATGTGCTCAAAATCCTCAACTAAAGATTGATTTTAAAAAAAATTATTTTAGATCAACCACCTCCTCTACTTTGTTTAAGAATATATATTAATATATTAGCACACTCTAGTCGATAATGCACCATTCTTAGAATGGGAAAAATATTAATGACGTGACAAAAAATTGATAATCGATCAATTTTTACACCCCATGACCTTATAATATTCCTCATTAAGAATAAATATAATTTTTTGGCATTACCTATAAACAAATTTAGGTATACACTACACACAACACTTAATTAACTTACAAGTCCATGTTTTACAGCCTTTATTGAAAAGCCTTGTTTAAAACTAAATTTTGACCCTTTTATGAATTTATTTATAAAATACTCTCCATATTTGGGTTCATAATGTATAAATTATCTTAGGGTTAATCTTTGATATTTTGCAGAGAAACATCATTTTTTGATGAATAGTGAATATTTCTTTAATTTAGTTAAAAGTGGCATTTTCATTTATATAATTATTAATTATAAATTAAAATTAAAATTTGTTTTAGAGTAACATTAGATAAATTATAAATATATTTATATATTTATGTTCATTAGAATCTGTTTTAATTTGAAATTGAATATGAAAACTTTGCAAACTTTTGAATTTTTTATACTTTAAAACCCCATTACTTCGCCCCATCTGCAGGATTAGGGTTAATCTTAATTTTACAGCTTCTATGATTTGAGTTTTGAAAATCTGACATACTCAGATGTAACTAGTATGATATTTATGGTCTAATAAGATCAACTTATTTTTTTACCAAAATTATTGGTGAATGTGTTTAAAATTTATTACGGTGATTAAGGTATGATTAAGCTCAATAACATACAAAAACATAATATTAAGGAACAAAATGACCTAAAAACTTGTAGAAAAGAAATTTTAGACAAATAATTTTACCATTTACCCACATGGTTCAAAATATATTGGTTATTGGGATATTGTTAAATGGAAGGGCAGTATATAAAAGTTTAAGTAAGGAAAAAGAAAAATAGAGAACTTTCATTAAAATTTTGAGATTTGTAAAAAAACAACATAATTTTAGTTATACATATCCTTTTGTAATATATATTGGTTATTGTTATCATAATAATTTATCAGTAACTTCAAGATATGTTTTAGTTATATATAATTCATAAGAAACATAAATATAGTGATTATTTAGTTAATAATTAACTAAAATAAATGACACTATAAATAATAAAAGTGAAGTTAATTGAATAAATTATTATCATGATTTAATTATTAGGTGAATATATCATGATAAAAACCTTTAAACCTAATTAATTTGAATTCGAATATAAGATTTATATTTTCAAATTAATATTAAATAAATAATGACAAAAGTGACATTAGTGTTATTTTACAATAAATAAATCATATTAAATTAATTAAATTTAATTAAAATATTTGATTATAAAAAGTGATTTTTTAGTCCAAATAAATATTAAATATGGTCACTTAATGGACCAATTAATCTTTCATTGTTAAGCTATTTACCCATATACTTTAAAAATGTTTTTAACAATGTTCGTGTTCAAGTAGCGTTTCAGCGCATCACATGTGCTTATTTTAATATTAATTTCTAAAATATAGGGTCTTTTTCTAAAAAATTATATATAATATTAATAATTAATTTTTTCTATATTTTTTAATAAATATCACTTTAATTTATTCTTAATGGTTAAAAAATTATATTATAAATCTAGATTCTTTAATAAAAACCAAAATGATAAATATTGGGAATCTTAGAAGTTAAGGAACCAAAATATAAAAATGAACATATTTTTGTGTTGATGAGGTTTTTCTTGACCATTATTCTCCTTCAATTTTTTTAGAACATTTTTAGGCAATTTAGGTAATGTAGACCACCCATTATTGAATACCTTTTCATATTTAAAAAAGTGTCACTCCCCCCTCCACTAAAAAAATCAAACACTATACCCCTTCCTCACACCTCTCAAGCAACAATTTATCATCAGAACTCTACACAAATAGTCTCCCATAATATTTTACCTAGACCTTGAAACCTCCCCTTTGGATTAAAACCATCCAAGGAAGATTTTGTCTCAAACTAGAATAATTTACATGGTTAATAGGTAATGCCTTCTCTCATTCTTTCTAGTTTTATTTTCATTATCCACTCCCTATAATCTTCTAATTATATGATTACATAAAAAAAGTATCCTCAGTATAATAGTTTGTTTTTATGATAATTCCTCTACCCAAACATACACACACCTCCAAATAATGGGAAACAAACATACTATTTTTTGTATGGAGAACTATTGCCTCATAAAATGATGATTATTCAATTTTCCCCTAACACCTATCATGGCGGACATTATGATAGACACATTATTTATATATGATATACATGTCATTTAAAAAGTATTATTCTTCTATTATTTTATTTATAACTTGACTTTATGCTTTACAAGTTGAGTAAATATGATAATTTCATTAGAGGAAGTGTGGACTATCGCCCCATCAAAGTGATATGACACATTCAGTCCATAGATGGAAAGTTTAAAGGATTGTGTTAATATAAATATGTAACATATATAAAATATATATTTTAATTTAATTAAAATATGCATATTTATAGTTTAGTTTTATTTCTTTTAATGCAAGAAAGAAATGAAAGTAGCATTAATGCGTACGTACGACCTACCATCTCTATGAATGGTGCACTTAATTTCTAATCTCCAAATACTATGTACTCTTATAAATACATTTGTACTAAATATATAAGATAATTTAGTAATAGATTACATTAAATAGATGATGAAATCATGTTCTAATTAATAGGAACAACAAATCATAAGTCAAAACATACTTGAGAAAACATGGTAGTTAACCCCCAAAATAATTAAAATAATGAATGATTGTTAACAAATGGGTAATAAAATATTGAAAGAAGATAATATATGGTATTATAAACATGATTTTTTTATTTTATTAGTTATTAACATATACTAATCCACTATACAGGCAGCTAAATACTGCTCAAAAAAAGTAGGGTGTGGTAAGGGATTTCATCTAAATTTAATTTCCAATGAAACACAATTTTGGCTATGCACCAATTCACATTTATTTGGTGTATATATTTCCATTTTACAAGTTTTATCATTAATATCCTTACACTAATAATGTTATGATTTTCATTTAATTCAGGTGGAATTATTATTTATGGGTTTTAATGTGGTATGAGACATATCAGAATGTTTAAATAGAATTTTTCATAAAGAATATTTTAATGCCCACAACCCTTGTTATCACTTATCATCCACTAAGGAATTATTGAAAAATCAATTTTCTTTATTCAACATAGATATCCATTAAAGAATATTTTTTATTTGATTATTCAATATGAGGAATTCTTTGTTCTGGTAGACATTGGTTGGGTACCCTTTAAGGAAAATCCTACTCGTTGGGGACCAGTGAATGAAAGCTCATCAATGCATGAGTAGTATTTGGAGACGAAATAGTTGTCTGAACACCTTATATGGGATTTGAATCTATAGATATAAAATATTCTGAAAGTTGTTTATGGTAGAGGTTCCATGTACCTAGGAGACATGGCCTCCTACAATTAATAATTTTATTATGTTGTTATATATCCATGAGATTTTACATCGACATATCTATGGATTTATTTTATTTGTAGTTTGTTGATTAATGGAATGTGTTTTCAGTTTACAACATTTTTATATAGAATATTCCTTATAAAGTTTTACGAATGGAAATTTTATTTAGTTTTTTACCTTTCCATATACATTGATTGATTATTACTTCTACTATATTTACCCTTACAGATCATTTGTGTTCCCCATTGTTATTTTTCATTCCCAAGGTTATGAAGAATAAATCATTGAATAAGAATTCAAGGATGTAGTTTATTAAATTTTAATATATATCATGTTTTTATTTCCTATTTACCAATATTTTATGGGTATCATGTGTTTAATCTATATTTCCATGACTACTAAATTTAATGGTCCTTTAGGATTTTATTCCTTAGAATAATTTAAATTTAATTTAATAATGAAAAAGCCACGGGATTCTAGGGTCAGGGAATTATAGTTGATATCAAAGGATTTTTAGAAACAACATTGGAAAGTAGATTGATAAAATGTATATTAGGGATCATAACCCTAAGATAGACCTTGAGGATAAGTTTACGAGAACGTCCTAGAGTTTTTGTATGATAATTATTATGTGGTAATTCCTATAAATACATCTCTGTTTAGATTCTACAAGTGGGCATGATTATTGAATAGATGTACCTAAGAGTAACAACTCTAAAATGTAATTCTAATCATTACTTGAGATAACTTGGTACATGACAACGATCATTACTATGCACCTATTTTGATAATCCCGACCTCTATTCATAGGATAATTAAAATTTTTTACCAACCATTAGAAAAGATTTAGATGTAATGATTTTCCCAAAGGAGCAAAAGATTATGGTTCTAGGATGTATGATGCATAAATTTATGTTAAGTGTTATACCATATTTAGATTTAATTAAATTTCATGATTTTATAATCAAATACAGTATTAGGAAATTTAAATAAAATTTTGCCTAACAAATTAAATGAGAACTCCACCAATGTACATCACAAAAATAGTGAGAATGATCATATCATTCATGGTCTTAAGAAAGTATTTTAATGGGAAATAATATCCCATGTATTATCATTATATGAGGAAATATAATCATGTGTTAACAAGATAATTAAAAAATTATTTGATTCCTATGGATTTAAAGGGATGAAGATGATGGAAAAGAAAAATATGGATAAAGGAAAGAAGGGAAAGAAGTATTTTCCCACATGTGATAACTATGGAAAGAATCACTATGGTAAATGCATAATAGAAATGGGAGTCTATTAAAAGTTTTGAGAGAAAGGACACTATGTTCATGATTGCAAGGGTAATAAATGTTTTTGAATTTTCAATGATTCCACTAAAAGTAGATGGTACACTATTAGAATCAATGTCATAAACGTCAAATTAATATACCCCATATGATACTATTGGATACTGATGAAGATGTGCTACTTACAAAGTTGAAGAGGAATGATTAAAATAATTATTCAAGAATTATTTCATTTAATTAACTTATCGGCAATGTACTTATTATAAAAATTATTGAATATATAAGGATTGTATGACAATACTTTTTTGTTAATGATTTGAGATCAAATTCTGAATGGTACAAATAAAAGTTATTTAGTAGAATGCCAGAATTTTAGAAATACACGTGATTAAGGGAAGGACAACACTTAATATTTTCCTGATGTTAATTTAATGTTGAAGAAATGATTTATTGGATGAGTTCCAACTACCTTGGAAATTATTATTAACATGTCGATAAGTGGTCTTTTCTATCATTAACTTAGTATACAACACATCTGGATTTATATAATTAGTCCAATAACATGTGTCTTACTTAATTAATAAGTAATAATTCATGTTTCCAACAAGGTTTTATGGTGAATCGAGTGGTCCCCATATTTCAAAAGGATACATGGTGAAGTTATTCACATAATTGGAATGTGAAAATTTAAGGCTACTTCATGTTTACTAAAGGATAGTGATATGTTCATTTTGAAAATTAAGTATCTTTCCTTCAAAAGCGATTGGATCATAAATCATTTAGAAAGGTTAAGAATTTATATAATGGTTTAATTTTATCATCGGACGAAATTGTAGAGGGTATTGTATTACTTCACCAAATGACGCATCATGTGTTAAGAAATGAAGTAGAGATACATCAATGTATAATCAAAAGAAAAGATAATTTTTATAGAAACATATATTTACTTATAGATTGGAAGAATTCATAAACTCCAACAAAAGTTATCTTTAAACCAAAAATTATTTCCAAGTACTTTTGTTTGTGATGAATCTAATGGAATCTTAGATCATCACATATTTATGGCCTTCTGATTATTAACTTTCTTCTAACTATGTTCTCTAGCACTCTTCAACAGAACCTGATGGATAGATTTTTCTTATGTATACAATTTTCCATATACAACATATGTTCTCCTACTAGGGAACCTAGATACATGACTAGTGTACTTTCGATTCTCTATTATTATAAAAATGTGATATTAACCCTTTTTAAGATTTGGGTTTTCCAAAAATAGTTTATTTTCAATCCCTTGACTATTGAGGTCAAGTTTCAATTGTGAGGATGTAACATAAAAATAGTGGGAATAATTTGAAACCCTAATACTTTCCAATGTTTTACTTTTAAAATAAATATAACTTTTTTGTTACATTCCTTATACATGAATTTATGTTTATGCTACACACAACACTAAATTATCTTTCATTACACGTAAGACCGTGTTTTATCATTTTTTAATAGATAACATATATAAAAACTATATTTTAACACTTTTAATAATTTTAATTTAAAAAATAAATGTAATTTTTGAATTTAGAGTTTTGAAATTCTCTTAGGATGAAGTTTTCAGATTTTTTTGAGAGACTTCATTTTTGATGAATAGTGAAAACTACTACAATTTAGTTAAAAAACATTTTCATTTAAATAATTATTAAGGATAAATTATATTTTTTATTTTTTTAGTGTCACATTAGATCAATTAAACATATATTTGTAATATTAATTTCATTATAATAAATTTTACATTGAAAGTGAATATAAAAATTTAACAATATTTTGAACATTTTTCAACATTAAAAACATGTTATTTCGCCTCATCTGTGGGATTAACGTTAATCATACTTTTCCCACTTCTGTGATTTGAATTTTTAAAATCTGAAAAAAAAACAGATATAATTATTATGATATTTCTGGTTTAATAATTTCAACTTAATTTTTTTACCAAATTTTTTTAATGAGTTTGATTAATAATAATTACGATGATTAAGATATGATTGTGCTGAACAAAGGACTAAACCTTAATATTAAGGACTAAAATGGCCTACAAGCTATTCCAAAATCCATTTGCTACCAATAATTAAGCCATTTACCAACATGATTATAAATATATTTTTTATTGGAATTTTGTTAAATTGAAGTTCCCTATATAAAATGTTATGTAAGGAAAAAGACAAAAAATAAACATTCCTTACCTTTAACATTTATAAAATTTTGAGATATGTTAATAACATAATATTTTAGGTTATATATATCCCTTTATAATATAGATGATGTTTTTTACCACAATAATTTTTCTAAAGTTTTTAGATATGTTGTAGTTAATTAAAATTTATAAGAAATGTAAATATAGTTATTGTTTAGTTAATAATTAACTACAATAAATGTACTATAAATATTAAAAGTGAATTTAATGGATTTAATTTTTATCTTTATTTATTTTTTTATATGAATATACCATGATAAATACTTATAAACCTAAAATAATTTAATTAAAATATACTAATGATATTCTAAAAATAAAATTAAATAAATAATTTCAAAATTGTCATTATTGTTATTTTACAAAAAATAAATATGATTAAATGAATTAAAATTAATAAAAATACAATATTGTGAAAAGTGATTTATATGTGTAAAAAAATATTAAATATGGTATATTAATGGATCAATCAATCTTTTATAATTAACATAATGACATATGTACTATAAAAACATTGTTAACACAATCTGGGTTCAAGCAGCGTTTTAGCGCATCACATGCACTTTCTTTAAAATTAAGTTAAAAAAGTGGTGATTTTATTTTATAAATTATATATAATATTAATAAATAATTATATATATATTATATTATTAATATATATATATATATATATATATTATAATATATCTCACTTTAATTTAGTCTTAATGGTTAAATTAATTAGATTAGAAAACTAGAATCTTTAATAAAAACCAAAATAATAAAAATTTGGGAATCTTCGAAGTTAAGGTAACAAATTACAAGAATTCACATAATTTTATTTGGATATTATTTTTCTAGAACCTGATTCTCCTTTAATATAATATTTTTCCATTTTGGGGGAACTTTAGGTGAGTTGAACCACCCATTAACGGACACCTTTTGGTGTTTATAAAAGTGACACTCCCCTCCACTATAAAAAGGCAAGCACACTACCCATTCCTCACACATCTCAAACACATTGGTTCATCCAAAATATATCGAAATAGTCTCCCGTCATCCATACCCTATATCTAGATTCCTCCCATTGGGTATAAAACTATCCAATGAATAATTTGGTATAAACCAAAACAATTCACCTGATTAATAAGTAAAACCTTCTCTCATGCTTTCTAGTTTCATTTATATTCTCCACTCCATATACTTGTTGTATTCTAGTATTAAATAAATAAAAAAGTATCATCAATATACTAGTATTTTTTTATGATATTGTTTCTACTGAAACATACACACACGTTCATTTAATGGGTAACAAAAATATTGTTTCTGTGTACAACGAACTATTGTCTCACGAAATGATGATTATTCAGTTTTCCCCTACAATCTCTCAAGGTGGGCATTATGATAGACACCCTATTTATATATGATTTATATTTTTTAAAATTTTATTTTTATTTATAACAAACCTTTATTCTTACCAATTTGAGTAAATATGATAATTTCGGTTGAGGAAGTGTGTACTACCTCCCCCTCAAAGCGATATGATTCATTCATTACATACATGGAAAGTATAAAGGACAGTTTTAATATACACATGTAACATATATAAAATATATATTATACAATAATTATAATATAAATATGTATCATTAATTTTTAATTCTTTTAATACAAAAAATAATCGAATGTAGTGTTCATGCATATTTATGATCTATCGTCTCCATGAACGGTGCACTTAATTTCTAATCTCCAAATATTATAGAATATTATAAATACATCTGTACTGAATATATAAGATAATTTATTCATTTTCTACATTCTAGAGATGATTAAATCATGATATAATAAATGTCAACAAAAAATCAAAAGTCAAAACATATTTGAGAAAACCATGAAGTTAACACCTGCAATAGTTAAAATAATGAAAGAGTGTTGACAAACAAGTAATAAAATATAGTAAGAAGTTAATATATGGTATTATAAACATGATTTTTTATGGTATTAGTTATTAACATATTTTAAACCACTATATAGGAGGATAAATAAAACATAACAAAAAATAAGGATAAGGTAATGGACTTCATCAAAATTTACTTTCTATTGAGATATAATTTTTAATATGCAACAATTCACATTTTTTGGTGTATATATTTCAATTTTTCCTATCATAGAATGAATATATTTACTCTAATTATGTTCTATGTTACATGTAATTCATGTGGAATTATTATTTAACGGTTTTAATGTGTTATGGGACATAGTATAATGTTTAAATATTATTTTTCCTCAAGAATGATTTAATGTCCAAAACCCTTGTTATCACTTATCAACATCTAAGGTATTGTTGATAAATCCATATTCATTATTCAAAATGGATACTTTTATAGAATATTATTTATTTTATTATTCAATATGTGGAGTGTTTTGGACTAATATGTACGGGCTGCAAACCATTTAAGGAATGCCAATGGTTTGGGGAACGATGAATCAAATCCCCTCAATGCATCAGTAGTCTAATGAGACAAAATAGTTAGCTAGCCTCCTTAGATGGGTTTTTTACCCTATATCTAAACCATATTTTAAAATTTATTGATGGTACTAGTTCCATGTACCTAGGAAACATGGAATCCAACAATTAATCATTTTCCAAAGTTATTATTTATCTATTAGATTTTGCATCGAAAAATCTATAGACTTATTTTATTAGTAGTTTGTTGATTAATGGAATGTGTTTTCAGTTTCCTACATTTCTATATAGATTATTCATTATCTAGTTGTAAGAATAAAAATTTTATTCAGTTATTTACCTTTACATATAGATCTATTCATTATTTTAGCCATTTTATTTTCCCATACTGGTCATTTGAGATCACCCTTATTATGTTTCATTCCACATTCTATAAAAAAGAAATCAATGAATAAGATTTTAAGGATGCTATTTAACAAATTTTAATAAGTATCATGTTTTTTTCTTATCTACCAATATATTATGGGTATCGTGTACGTAATATAAATTTCAAACACTGCTAAACTGAATGGTCCTTCAGGATTTGATTTGTTGTAATCATGCCAATGTAATTTAATAATGCATCGACTCTAAACTTCTAGGGTCGGGACATTACAAATGGTATCAAAGTAAGTTTACCAACAACCCTAGAAACTATATTTATAAAACCTAGATTAAGGATAACAACACTATGATAGAAATTTAAGATGGGCATAGAATATCATATTGCAATTTTGGTAGAGTAAATATTATGTGGTAATTATTAGCAATACATCCATGTCTGGATACTAAAAGTGGATGTGGTTTGGGCACATATGTATTTAAGAGTAGCAACCACGAAAAGATTTTATGGGCATGATTTAGGGTAACCTAGTACATGAAAATGGTCTTAAACACATAACTACTTTGACTCTCTTGGGGGATATGCTTAGGATATTTCACATTTCATTTTGCTACCATTATGAAGGATTTAAAAGTAATGATTTATCAAAATTAGAGAATGTTTATGGTTTTAGGATTTATGATGCATAAATTTATGTTATATGCAATACTGTGTTTAGAGTTATAGGAAGTTCATAATTTTTTGAGCTAATATAATATATGAAGTTATTTATAAATGGATCTTAATTGAAGAAATGATAACTCTACCAATGCATGTGACACAAATATTGAGAAGGATCATATCATTCATCCTCTTAAGCCAATATTTTGAAGGGAAATAGTATCCAATTTATTCTTACCATCTGAGTAAATGGTATAATTCTTTAATAAGATAATTAATGAATTATCTGAGTCATATGTATTTGAAAGGTAAGTGGGTATGGCAGAGAAAAAATGGATAAAGTGAAGAAGGGAAAGAAATATTTCTCTAGCATGTGATACCTTTGGAAAAAATCACCTTAAAAAATTCTTTTAGTGAATGTGAGTTTGTTATAAGTGTGGAGAAAAAGGACACTAAGTTATTTATTAAAAGGGTAATAAAAAGGTTTCCAATGTTCAATGATTCCTCTTCTTGGATATGGGACACTATGCGAATCAATGTCCAAATCGTCAAAGGAATATACACCAAATAATGCTATTAGATGGTGATGAAGTTATGATAAGACCACAAACTAATATGAATGATTAATATTATTATTCATGAATTATTTAATTTGAAAATTTAATCATAAATGTATTGGTTACAATAATTATGGAATATTAAAGCATTATACTATAGTACTTTTTAATTAAGGATTTGAGATCCTATAATAAATGGTACCAAGAAAATTTATTCAATAGAAAGTTTAAATTTTCAAAAAACACATGATTGAGGGAAATAGAAACCTTAATTTCTTTCTGATTTTAAGATAATGATGAAAATTTTGGGTTGCTTCATGTTCCCGAATGGCTAATAATAAGTTCATTTATGAAATTAAGCAACTATCCTTCAGAAGTGATTGGTTCATTAATTATTTGGAAAATTTATCAATTTATAAAATGGTTTTATATGATTTTTGGAAGATATTGTAGGTGGTTAATGTATTACTTCACCATATGATGTATCATGTGTTAAGAAATGAAGTGAAAATAGTTCAAAGCATAATCAAAGGAAAAGATTACATTTATATAAATATATACTTTGGTATAGAATGGAAGAATTACTCAACTCCTAGAATATTGGTCATGAAACCAAAATTTATGTCCTATTACATTCTTTTTATGAATCAAATGTCCTCTTAGATCATCATGGATTTATGGACTTCTGATTTTTGAACTTTTTCTAACTACGTTCTCTAGAACTCTCCATCTGAACTTGATGGATAGATTTTTTATCCCTATTTATGTTTCCATTTAACACATAATTTCTCCTAATATGGAACCTATATATGTGATAGTTGTACTTTTATTTCTCTCTTATTAATAAAATATGATATTAACCCTTTGTATGATGTGGGTTTTCTAAAAATAGTTTATTTTTATTCCCTAGATTATTGAGGTCAAATTTAAATTGTGAGAATGAAATTTAATTAATATGGATAGAATGTGAAACCCCAATACATTACAACATTTAACTTTTATAATAAATAATTTTTTTTGTTAGAATTCCTTATACACAAATTTAATATTACTCATCACACAACAATAAATTAGCTTCTGTTAAAAGATTGATTGTGTTTTACAACTTTTTAATAGAGAAACCATTTCAAAAATATATGTTGATACTTTTATGAAATTTTATTTTTAAAAATAAACATCATTTTTTGATTCATAATTTATAAATAATTTTATTCTGAATTTTTCTTATTTTTCTAAGAAACTTTACTTTGTTTATGAATAGTGAAAATTACCGCCATTTAGTTAAAAATAGCCTTTTTGAAATAATTTTTAGTGATAAATTTTATTTTAGATTTCGTTATATTCACATTAGATCAATTATACATATATTTATACAATTTAGTTCATTAGAATCAATTTTAATTTGAAATTTAATATTTAAACTTATAAAACTTTTGAACGTTTTTCTACTTTAAAAACTGGTTATTTCGCCCAGTCCGCAGTATGAGCCTTAATCTTAATTTTCCAACATCTCTAATATGAATTAAAAAAAATTTGACATAAATTGATGTATGTAGTGTGATATTGGTGGTATAATATGATAAAATTATTTTTTACCAAAATTATTAGTGAATTTGTTTAAAATTAATTTTGGTGATTAAGGTATGATAATGTTTAATATGGGGCTAGACCTTAAAATTAAATAGAAAATGACCTATAAACTTGTTCAGAATCCATTTTCTACTAATAATTTTACCATCTACCCACTTATTGATAAATATATGGGTTATTGGGATATAATAAAATGGAAGTTCCCTATATAAAAGGTTATGTAAGGAAAAATTCAAAAAGTGAACTTTCGTTACCTTTAACAGTTATAAAAATGTGAGATATGAAAAAAAAATCATTTTTTCAGTTATACATATCCTTTTGTAATATATATTGGTAATTTTTATCATAATAATTTCGCAATAATTTTTATATATGGATTAGTTACTTATAATTCATAAGAAACATAAATATAGTAATTATTTAGTTAACAATTAACTAAAATAAATGACACTGTATATATTAAAAGTGAAGATAATTGATTGAATTATTGTGTTTGTTTAATTTTTATTTGAATATATCATGATACACACCATTAAAACTAATATGTTTGAATTCCAATATAATATTGATATTTTGAAATTAAAATTAAATAAATAATGTCAAAATTGACATTACTGTTATTTTATAATAAACAAATATTATTAAATGAATTAAAGTTAATAAAAATTATATATTATGAAAATTTATTTTTAAGTCCTAATAAATATTAAATATGGTCTATTAATGGACCAATTAATCTTTTATAACCAAAATAATGACCTATATACTTTAAAAATGTTGTTAACACTGTTTGGGTTCAAGTAGTGTTTTAGCGTGTCACATGCGCTTATTTTAAAATAAATTTCCAATGCACAGGGGAATTTTTTTTATAAATTAGATATAATATTAATAATTCAGTGTATCAATATTTTATAATAAATCTCACTTTAATTTATTCTTAATTGTTAAATTAATTATATTATAAAACAATATTCTTTAATAAAAACAAAAATGATAAATTTTGGGAATCATAGAAGTTAAGGAACTAAAATATTAAAATGAACATATTTTTGCATTTATGTGGTTTTTCTAGACCATTATTCTCATTTAATAAATTATTTTTAAATTTTTTAGGCACATTAGGTAATGTAGACCACCCATTATTGAATACCTTTTCATATTTACAAATGTAGCACTCGCCCTCCACTATAAAAAGGCAAGCACTCTGCCCCTTCCTCACACATAACGAGACACATTGGCTCATAAAAACTCTGACCAAATAGTCTCCCAAAATTCCTACCCTAAACCTATAATCCCCCAATTTTTCATAAAACTATCAAAGGAATCTTTTGTTATAAACCAAAAGAATTTACCAGAATAACAGGTAACACCTTCCCTCATGGTTTTTAGTTTCATTCCTATTCTCCACTCCCTATAATCTTCTTATTATGTAATTACATAACAACACTAGTATACTAAATACATTAGGTTGTTTTTATGATATTTTTATACCTACACTTACAAAAACATCTTTCTAATGGGTAACAAAGATACTATTTCTGCATACGATGAACTATTGCCTCATGAAATGATGATTGTTCAATTTTCCCCTATCAACTATCATGGTGGAAATTATGATTGAAATAATATTTATATATATTATATATGTGATTAAAAATTTATTATTATTCTATAATTCTTATTTAGGACATAAATTTATTCTTTCTATGTTGAGAAATTTCAATAATTTCATTTGAGGAAGTGTGGACTAACGTCCTCTCAATGAAATATGACTCGTTCATGACAAACATGGAAAGTATAAATGATTTTTGTAATATACCTATGTAACATATATAAAAAATATATTATAATGAAATTTTAATAATCATATTTATCATTTAGTGATAATTCTTTTAATACAACAAAAAAATGAAAGTAGTGTTCATGAGTACGTACGGCCTACCATCTCCATGAACGATGCATTTAATTTCTGATCACCAAATATTATGAAAAATTATAAATTCATATTTACTGAATATATAAGATAATTTAGACTAGTTTGACATTAGAAATATTATTAAATCATGATCCAATTAATAATAATAACTAATCAAAATTCAAAACATGCTTGAGAAAACAAGGTAGTTGACAACTGAAATAGTTAAAATAATGAAAGAGTGTTGACAAATGGATAAGAAAATATTATAAGAAGTTAATATATGGTATTATAATAATTATTTTGGTTTTTTATTAGTAAATAACATATTTTACACCACTATAAATGAATCTAAATACAACACAAAAAATTAAGGATAAGGTAAGGGATTTCAACTCAATTCACTTTCCATTGATACATAATTTTTGTCACACACCAATTCGCTTTTATTTGGTGTATATATTTCCCTTTTACATGTTGTATCCTGAATATCCTTACTCTTATTATGATTAATTTTCATCTAATTCATGTGGAATTATTATTTAAAATATTCCATGTGGTAAGGGACACATTGGAATGGTTAAATATTATTTCACCTCAAGAATTATTTAATGTCCACAACCATTTCTATTACTTGTCTTAATCTAAAATATTATTAATAAATCCATTTTATTTATTCAATATGAAATTTTTTTAAGGAATATTATTTACTTGATTATTCAATCTGAGGTATAATTTGGACTGGCAGACAAGATTTGGAGACCGTTTATGGAAATCTCTACGGGTTGGGCATCGGTGAATGAAATCTCATTGATGCATTGGTAGTATCATGAGACAAAATAGTTGTAAAGACACTTTATATGAATTTTTAACCTATAGCTAAACCAACTTGTGAAAAGACATTAGTGGTACTGGTTTCATGAACCTAAGAAACATAGCATCCAATAATTATGAATTTTCTTCAGTTATTATTTATCCATGAGAGTTTTCGTCGACATATCAATTTATTTATTTTATTTAATGTTTTTTGAAAAATGTTAGGTATTTTAAGTTTATAACACTTCCATATATTTTATTCCTTATCTATCTGTAATAATTGAAATATTATTCAATTATATACATTTCCATATAGATTGATTCATCATTTCTTCCATTGTATTTACCCTTGATGATCATTTGAGCTCACCCTTGTTATATTCCTTTCCCCATGTTTTGAAGAAAAATAATTGAATAACCATTCAAGGATGCTGTTTATTTCATTTTATTATGTATCATGTTTGTATTTTCTATTTAGAAATGTATTATGGGTATTATGTATATAATCTATATTTTCAAGACTACTAAACTAAACGGTCATTTTGGATTTTTTTCTTTGTAATAATGTCAATGTAATGTAATAATGCACCAGATCCAGGATTATAGGGTCAAGTAATTACATTAATGACCATATTTAAATATTCTATATTATAAAGATAATTTCAATTTTAAAATTAAATAAAATTTATACATAAAGATATGTAATTATTTGAATCTATTATTTCTGACTACATGAAATCTAGCCACTCTTGTTCTCAAAGTGAATAATGGATTTGATCTTTATCCCCATCATAATTATAAACATAAGTGTTGAAGATCCTCCACTTCCCACTCCAAGTTATCTTCTTTGGTAAATCATTCACATGTTATTGTCCACCTTCTATACATATAATATCCAAGAATTTTTATTTTTTTTCTTTTTTTCTTTTTTCACTCTATCATCTCCTAATTTTCACGGACTAAATGTGTTGACTGAAAAGATAATTTGAAAACTCAGTCTCCGCCAATCATAGTTTTTGTGACTTTTGAAATTATAATAAACCACAACTCTGACACGTGTATTGGAATGTAATTTCACCTCATTTATACTATCATTATTTCATTTTATTCTGCTCCATTTAACCATCTATCAAACATCATTAATTAAATCACTCAATTCATAATTTCACCACCTATTATTCACCATTATCCCAACATACATCTTCCATATCAAGTAATCCAATCATTATAGAAACAATATCGAAACCAAAAATCAAGTCCCCAAATTTAAATGGGGTCTCCATAAGCCCATGAAACTCTTTAAAATATTTCCTCAAACATATTACATTCACTACATCTTATCTCTACAACCAAAACCAAGGGAAAATTGGTATTAACAGTTTTATCTCAAACATATATACTCAACTATTCTTCCCAGTGATATCAAGTAGAAATCCTCACTCAAATTATGTTTATCCCTGAGTAATATTCAAACTGATTCTTCAACATGCTTGGGTTCGAGTCAAAAATTAGTCGTAATCGTCTCATTGGCAAGCATGGATTCGAATATCGTATCCACAATAAATGATAGTGTCTTGGCCCTCAATGAAAATCAATTTCCTTAGCACACTGATCATCACTGGTTTCTTGATTGGGGGTTTTCTATGATCTCAATCACAACTTCTTTACTCATCATGATAATAGACAAATATCATAAGCAAATTTTTGGTGAGAGATCAATATAGAGTTTAAAGTCAATGATAGTGGTTGAATTCCCCTTAAAAATAAAATGGTTGCTTAGATTCGTCAATAAAATCCTTCATGTTACTAACTCAATAGATATAATAATAGTTTCCTCTCCTAAACTTCTTTATATCCAATTAAATTGAGGTATTTGGATTCAATGGTGATCATCTAACTTCAAGTTTTAGTGTACATTGGTGAATTAGCATTGCCCATCTTTAGTTTTAGTTGAATCATGGGTGAGTGTCATGGTGGCCATACTAAACTTGATTGTGGAACATATTTTTTTCTTCACCAACAAGATTTAGTTTACTTTGACACTAGGTAGTGGTTGGATGTTATTCACTAGAGCGTGGTTGGAATGTCTTCTCATATAGGAATTTAGATATGTTTTTTGGATAGAGGAATTGGTAGCATCATCATCATGTTTTCGTCAGGTTCGAAAAAATCAGTGACCTTTGAAATCACCAAATGTGTGGAGGGGAGATGGGTATGTGAAATAATCTATTTAATTAAATGGATATATGGTTTTGCACCCCGTCGACTATGTGAAAAATGTTGTGCATGGGTTCCCTCTAGAATTTGATATGTGGCTCCCATCTATAATTTTCCTATGTCGGTAGACATTTCTAATTTGGATATATTAATCCTTATTCATTTTTTCCACATAGCATCATGATAAATTCTCCATGCAATCTACCCATAAAATCAACTATATAAAATTGACTACACATAAAATATTAAAATGATACAAACTAATATAAATAAATTATATGAAATAAAATATCAATAATTAATTGTTTAATTAATTAATATAATAATATAATAATAAAATTAACAAAATCATTACTATGAAAATTAAAGGTATAAATTATTAAATCTTTTATTCCATTATGTTACAAAAACATACATATAATAATTAAAGGATTAAATAAATAAAAAATTAACAAAAGATAAAAATTATAAATGAATTAAATTACAATTAAATGTCACCAATTACAAAATTATTTAGAGAAAAGTGATTTAAATAAATCACATCAATTTTATGATTAATTATAATAAAATAAGGAAAATTTAAATTGAATTAATATAAAAAATAATTAATAAAAAAATAAAATAAAAAACAAAGTTAAAAAAATTAGGATAATAAAATTAATTAAAGAAAAAAATAATTATTTTAAATTTTAAATATTCTGAGATCATACAAACACAGTAGTAAATTAACCAATTCAACATTATTTTATCAATAAAAGCATAATTATGTTTTATAAATTATGTGCACATTTTCTACCAAAATATATCCACGTAATTAGTCCATGGTTACATAGTAACCATTAAAAACCTAGAATTTATGTTTTATTGGGTTTTATAGGGTTTCTGAATGGCTTGTTAAATAACGATTCCAAACCATACAAGGTGTGAGGGATCAAAATAGTGTCAACTGCATCATCGTTGCATAGTTTGGTAAATCGCACAGTCACCTTGTTTCCTACCATATTTCACTAAAAATAAAATTTTATAATTTTTCAACATATAATTTTAAAGCATTAATTCATCTCTTATCCTCTCTCTCTCTCATGTCCAGACAAAGTGGTTCTCATCTATACTTCCTCTTCAATTCCCCCCTTGATTTGGGGATATTTTTATGGCATTAAGTTGTGATTAAGGTGAGTCTCCATCTTATTCTTTCTCATTTATACTACTCGTTTCTATCCCACATATTTTTTATGATTTGAATTTGGGTTCTTGAGATGATTATATTCGAACATTATGTAATCATTCTGATATGAGGTTTCTTTTGATAAACACGGTTAAAGAATACCAAAAGTTGATAAATTCATGGTTTTCATCTCTTTTTGATGAATTTATGTCTCCCGAATAAGTATTCTAGAGTTTTTTATTGAATTATTTTCAATCAAAAAATTAATTGGTATAAAATTATAGGTATTTTTCTCAAGATGGTTTTGGGATATGATTTAAGACTTCTTAGTGTGTTTTTCACGGTTGAGACATGATGAGATGGCTCAACCACTATTTATTAAATTAAAACTATTTAAATTAAATTCTTTATTGAATTATAAATTATTATAATTAAATGAATTGGTTGTTTTGGAATGCGATGGGGCCCCATGTTGACGGAAAGTTCCATGTTAGGTTTAGAGGAGATTGTATGAGATTCATTAGGTTTTTATTGATGGAAATGACATCGTATAATGCTGATGGTTCCTAAATATGACATTTTTTATCTTTTTATATCTATATGTGATATTTGGTCTCTCCACATAAGAGAGATCAACCTTAAGTTTAAAATAAATATAATTATTTCATTAAATTCCAATAGATTGAGAAAAGTGCCAAGGGCCAGGATAGAAGCTTGAATATTGGTTATGCCTCATCTACTAATGGTTGAGGGTTTTAATATAATCTATTTTAAATGGAATATAAGGCTCCACATGCGTATAAATTAGGTGGGATTGAATTAATTTAGTGGCCCCCATTTTAGGATCCTTGGGTAACCATTGAGAAAAGGATCTTCATTAGTTGGAAATGATATAACCAAGTAGTTCATGAAGGGATGTTTAGATGGTTTATAATCTTTGGATAGATGATCATAGAGTTAGATGAGTCCCCCCACTCTAGTATGTGAACACCCTTTCAGATATTCTATGTGTAGGATTTTAGATGGGTATAGGGGTAGTGTGAGAGGAACAACAGAGGATTAATCAAGGAGTGAGATGTGTGTAACGCCCTGACCCTAGAAGCCCAGAGTCGGTGCATTATTATGTATCATTAGCATGATCACAAAAGATCATGTCTTGAAAGACCGATTAGCTTAGTAGCCTTGGAAGTAATAGATACATTCATAAGGTTTAAATTACATCATAAAATGGAAAACTACAACAACATTTTTTCCATATACAACACTGAGATCCCGTAGAATATCCCCACAAGTCATTCATAATATACTTTTTTTCATCCTGGGAAACATAAAACATAGAAAGGGGTGTGCTTAGATTCTCAGTAAGGATAACAATATAGTAAAAACATTAATTAATAAGAATAAACATTTAAGGAAAAGTATATAACTAAAACAAAATCATTTTCAACATAAAATTCATCATAATATGGAAAATATAAATCAAAATAATGTCATTTACTTAATCACATTGATATTCTACTAGTCTAATAATCACATGTAATATCAATATCCACATTCATAATAATGGAATGCATAATGGAAGACTTTATAACCACATATTCAAGGCCTTGTGTCAAGACTAAAAATAATATTTTGTCAAGGCCTTCTACCAAGACACTAGATTCTCTCATTAGACCTACCGATGCATCGAGGAGCTATAGCGGGCTCCACCCGTCACTTACTAAGTCCAATGCATTCCTCATATGAAAAAGTTTTAAACATAACATAAATATTCGTATTAAAACTAGAATATGAAATTTCAATACTTTATCCATAAACCGTTAATTGTATAAAAATAACACATCCACATTCAAACATATCGCAAAACCTTCAATACAATATGGATGTTTTTATTATAATAAATCAACTTCAAATAAGCTTAAAATCCATCAAAGGATGTTGACATAGATGAAATCAAAACCTTTTTTTAGAGAAATATCTCTTTCTATTTTGAAATAATTTAAGAGTCTCATAATTATAAAGAAGACATTTATTTTTGAAAATATTCTAATAATATTTTAAGGGAATCTTCGACGATGTTATAATAGCAGAAAGTAGTTTTACCCACCGTAAAAGTTTAAAAAAACATTATTACCTTAATTTTGTCGAAAAGGTCATAAGGTAGCTTGTTTGGAAACCGATAGAAATATTCCTTTCAAACCATTTTATAAAAAGTCAAAAAATGGTATAAATAACATTAACAAATAGTCTAGTAAATAGTAAAAACGTTTTGGAATACATTTTTAAGAAACATATATGTGGATGATAAAGAGGTCCTCGTAGATACTTACGTAAAAACAACCTCGGATAATTAAGAGATTATGAAATTAACCCTTAAATTTTAATTTTCCTTGGTCAAGGGTAGGTTTACCTCTTGTATAATGGTGAAATAATTTTTATTAAATTATAAAAGAATCATATACATTAATATGATATGATATATGATCTTTTAATATTGCTTTGTTTATAATATTTTAGTATTATCGTCGTTTCCGGTGTTAACGGATTCATTTTCCTTTATATGATTTGTTGCATAAGTAATTTTTGTTATGGATAGGATGTATCTTATTCATATTCATAATGATATTAAGTCTTTAAACATTATTTTAAATCATCTAATGAAAATTAGTCTTGAATGGATACGATGGGGAATGAATCTCATCGTGTTCGTGGAGATGATAATCTGTACGTACGCACGAGCAACAATATCATTCTTTTGATGTAAGAATAATATATAATTTGAGGTTATATCAGATTTACATAATCATTATAATGTTCTATTTATTTTTTACATCAATTATACATCATTATTATACCCATCTAAATAATAATGTATCGAATAACAACTACACCATGACTTGGAGACGGTAAGTCGTACCTATGCACGTATTGTGACATGTCATTCAAAGGATGGATAGAATAATGACTATGGTTGTACCATATTTATAATAACATCACATTATATAGAATATACTGTAGTTATTATTTTATAATGGAAACAACAAGGAATGAGGAAGTGGAAGAAGAAAAAACATGAAAGAGGTGGCGAGATATTTACCTCTTCTTCGGGTTCTTCCTTTTGATTTGACCAAAAGGGCTCCTTAGGTTGGCTATCTAACTAATGGAAGGACTATGGAATTAAGGTAGGATAGTTGAGATAGTATTTGTGTAGTTTCCGGCCGATAAAAATGGCTTTGAAGGTGTGAATTAGAGATAAGGGTAAGTGCCCTTTTATAAGAGGGGTGAAGGTACCTTAAGAAATTCTAGAAATATTATTCTATAATAAAATAATTTTGGGTTTCTAATGGCTCTAAAATGAATTATTAAAAGTATAAGTTGGTTATGGGTCAAAAAACTCTCAACATATAGGTTTTAGATAGGTTTGGGTCACTATATTAACTTAATCTTTTAGATTTAACTCTTAGTTAAATATTTTGACATTTACCATGTCTCTTTGTATTTTTATTTTATATGGTTAATAAACATACTATAAACTTCCAAGAAAACCCCAAGTGCTTCATTAATGATACAACTATAATTATATAAGTCTTTTGGCTGAACCGTAGATTTTTTAAATTATTATATCAACCAATAATATTTTATTTGTTTTAAAAACTCATTTATGTCAATTTTGACATTATTTAATAAATGATTTTTCATAAAGTATTAAAAACATTATTACTTAAAAATAAATACGTTTAATCAACCCTAACATGTCATATTAACCTATAAAATTAGTTTAATTCATTAAAAGTCTCAAATTAGATTTATTTGGATATTTATAATATCAATTATTTTAATCTTTCATTAATACGGTAATTACTACATCATAATTATGTCATAAATAAATTTAATTATTTAATTTATATAATTATAAATAAAATATTATTATGTAGGAAATTTTTTGATCTTTATAATGAATATTTTTAGTCGAATTTATATTGTGTGTAACCCTATATTAAAAATTGTTTAGTTATTAAACATTGAATTTAACTCTTTTAACTATTCTTTAAATAAAATAATAATAAATGTCTTACTCTAATCCAAGTGGGCCAAAGACGTTGATATTTTATTCCTAATGTTTTTTTGGTCTAATTATACATATCCAATAGAATTAGGACATGTGTTAGGTTAATAATAATATCATGTTTACCCTTAATTACCCTATTTACTTTTAATCGTGTTAAATAAAAGTAAAAAAGTTACTATTCAACATATATTATCTTCATCATATCAAACCACATTGTAATTACTGATATCAGTCGTGTCACCCATATATTTTAAATTCAACTCACAAAAGCGGTAAAATTATGTTTTATGTAAATTTGCAAATGCTCCTAGAAGGTGGGTAAAAGACGGTAAAAAGTTCAATAAAATTTTTATATATTTAAAAATATTATAAACTAAATTCAATGAATTAAATTGAACTTATATAGGTACTCTGTGTCTATCTTGACTTAAAATAAATTTAAATAAAATAAATAATTTTTTAAATAAAAATTTGGTTTTAAAATATCACTCAGTGTTTTCACTTTTCATCAAAAATGGAAAGTTTTCAGAAAAATACCAAAAATTCACCCTAAGCTAATTTTGAAACTCCAAATCAAAAAATCAAATACATTTAGAAAGATAAAATTTATAAAATTCCAATAAGTGGGTATTACTATTCATAACGGCTAGTTTGATTGGTTGTGGTGTGTTAGAACTCGAAGTTGCGTACAACACACACTATTATGTTATTCAAAGAGAATCATACCATAGAAGATTGGGGTATTAAATGTAAATATTCTATATATCATGTGTGATTCCAGTATGAATTTTACTTAGAGGACAATGGAGAAACATTATGTTTGTTAGGATTCTAAGGGATGTTATTCCCTCTGAGTGTTGGTCTTGGTCCTGAGAGATTATAATGTTATATAGGAACATTAGTAGGGTGTTTGAGATATGATATGAGACAACAGACCACTATGGGAGCCCAAATATTACGTTGACCCAATATTGGAAGAGTTTATATGATATTTCATCATTTTTTATGAGTGGATATTTATTAATCAGGACTTAATAGAGATATTCTAGGTTGTTTCCTCATAGTCTAACTTAGGATATGCGTATGAGCGTAGTGTATTGTCATCCCTTTTGATGATAGTTCTATATGAAATGTTACCAGGTGGATGATGGCCCTTGAAGATGATATATGAGATAATTTGGGATCTAAATAGGATCTGAAAATAATTTCTGATAATATTTAGGATTCATATGATGCTTCCAAGGTTCCAAAATTTGAGCATGTTCACTTATGAGATTCAAAGGATGTCTGGGATCTAATAATGAGTCTGATGGAACTATTAATGATTCATAGTACTCTTGGGATCTCTATTTTTCTTTCAAATACAATGGAATTTCATGGGTAGTACCTATGATCTTGTGATTGTACCTAATGATACTTAGGATTCTTATGATACATCATAGGATCTTGATGTTTTCATGTTGACTGATGATATGACTAAGATTCTTGAGTTATAGTGTTAATTTGGATGGCACTACATGAGTTTCCATGCAAGCCTAGTATCCATCACATACTCCTCATACTTTAAGATTTCTAGTGTACCTATTATCAGGATTGTGTGAACTATACTATAAGATATAAATTACACCTTATATATATCTAGCGAACCTGGTATATCTTAAGATGTATGGGATTTTCTCCCATGGTTGAGTAGTTATGCATGATGTTTCAGCATTTTCCTATGATTAGATCCAAGGATGTATTTTTTATTCCTAAATATCAATGAGATATATAATATTTCATCCCAATATTTATTGAAGTCTAATATTATGAGATTCCCAATACACTCCCAAATATTATTCTTTTAGGGTGTTACTATCTAGAATTAATAGGATACTTCCTATGATCTAGTTATTACATCTAGTGGAGTCATATTCATGATATATTGTGGTAATACTTATATTACTTGAAGATATCAATCAGGATCAGTAATATATGTCCCTAGATGAAATAATTGTGGTAAATCATGGGTATCAGGATAAAACAAGGTGATCTATGATAATAACATTATCATACTTTTTTTACAGTTTAATTATTCTGAGAAAATCACATATGCATTCAATAGGTAACTAGTTATGTCAGGGTTGTTGTTGGTGGTTGAATAATGAGTTTTACTCACACCTTTATTTGTATTACATGTCACGTTATTATTTGAGGATACTCTATTATTCACATATTTAGGTAGGGAAGATGCCCAATGTTTTATGATCAATCTAGAGAAGCTCGATAGGGATCATGAGATTGGTATGTGGAAAGGATATGGGATGTCAATAGAGCCTCTTGAATTTTTTTCTTTTGTTTATTTTTTATTATTATTATCTTAGTGGGAGACCGAATGGGATATATTATTTTTTTTCTTCAATATTTCATTCTGAAATAGCATGGTTATGTTTTATTGGTTATATATACTCTTATTATTCATTACATATATTATTGTTAATTTTTATGATATCGTTTTTATATGATATGTGGGTATTTTATCCCTATGATAATACTGTACATTCTAACATTAGTTAAGAGACTTTTCCATATAGTAAGGCATGTCTAGTGTCATGTAATAACCACCGATCAAGATTCCAATAATGATTTCTAAGGAGATAGGGTAGTATGAAGTTGTATCACAGGGTCTTTTCATGCCTTAATATTTGGGGAGATATTAGAAAATTTATATAGGGATGTATCAGATCTTGTGATAGAACATGGACCAGTGGATTTAAAACATATTTTATGATGATATTTTAGGTCACTAGGTTTATGAGATTATTATTATTGGTTTTTGAAGTTATACTTGCGATATTTTTTCAATATTGTTTGAGAATTTGAAATATTTGTTATAGTTTTAGATTTTATCTTTTTGGTAATATTATTTTGTTTTTTACCGTTATTAACACAAAGGATTCACATGAAATACATGTGCTTTCATGTGATTGATATCACAGATAATAGAGGGTTCAGTTTTCATAGTGTAAAAACAAATTATATGGAATTTTCAATATAACTTTTTTGTTGAATTCCACTCACCTAAAATACAATATATTTTCTCTGATTATAGGTCATGTGTATTCAATGGAAGGGTAAAACGTGATGATTAATAGATACACCATCTATATAATAGATGTGTGTTGATCCTATCAAGCCATTAAAATCATTTATTCTTCAATGATGGTTCTAAACTGAAATTGGGTTTGGTTACTTGAATTGAATACAACATCATATATGGTGTTTTCCCATAATTCTTGTTGATGAAATTATACATAACGAAGCCATAAGATTATGGTTTTACTCAAAATTGGTCAACTATGATGATTATATTATATATATGTAGATGATATCGTGATCCTAGAGGGGGCAGTTTCATATACAGATTCTTGGTGATAGTTAATTCCCTACTAGGCAGTTGATTATGCATGTCATTTTTGGTAAATATTTTTGTATGAGAACACTAGATAGTTTTCTGTTTATATGTGTTTCATGTTTTTATAAGGATTAGAGAAATTATTTTTCCCTATCAGTTATGACATATGTGAGACATGGTTTACAGTGTTGGTGGGAGAGACTAGGTGGTCCTTGAATGATTTTTTCTCAAAATGATTCGAAACTCCCATTGGTTTAGAGAATGGGAGGTTAGACGCATCACAGATTAATGGGGGTATTTATTTCCTACTCCATTAATATCATATATAATTAAGTCATATTAATTAATCTTTTATAAACATTAAAATAAAAATGGTGTCCCTTCGCATTTACAATCAACCACATATATATGCAGAGGTTACCATCTTTATGTATCAAAGGTTCTCCATCAATGGAAACATTATTATATATCTGAGGTTATCTTTAGAGATGTCCACCTATTTATATCAGAGGTTTACAGTCTCATTTTTTTACTTAATAATTCATTATTTAAATGATCGTGATCTAAATCCCCATGATTGGGCACTCTATATTTTCTTATCATCTAGGGATATAGTTGGAGTTTTATTGAGATTTTTGGACCCATAAGAAGGGATTACAATGTATCTTTATGAAATAAATCAGAACCCATATATTTTGGTTCCACTTAACAGGAAACATCATATATTTTATGGTAATATGACAAGGAAGAAACCATGTAGTTTAGTGTCCTGTTTTAAGTATATCTAGGTGTAAGGTTCCTAGAAAATTTTTTTGTGGGACTTATGTTGAATTTGGAAGTTCTTTTTAGTCCTATGGAATGTATGTCCCAATGGTAATGGATTAGACATTCAAGGAATATTTCCCTGTGAAAGCATATCTCACTAAGAATCACAGTACGATGAGTGTGCTAGCATATGGGGAGGACCCAGAAGGAATATAACTTTCTGGATTGGGGGCATTATATTTTTAGGTATATGGTCCAAAAGAGGATATGGTGGAATTTTAATATTTAGTTTAAACCATATAGAGTCTTCTTATCTATCCCATTATAATGGGAGTCAAATCCCAACTAGTTCGGGATTTTTGACTTGAGGTTGTTTGATTATGATAGTGATATGATCACTACTAATCTCTATGACATGTGATCCATTCCCATTATGAAGAATAAGAGAAATTAGAATATCTAGAACTTTTGATGATCACCTTCACCCCCTGGTGGAGGAGGAAGAAGGTACGGAAGGGAAAGAGATGTCCTTCAAAAAATTCATGGGCTTACTCCAAGCGGGTTCCCCTTATGGTTTCTCTTCAGATAGGTATAAACGTGTAAAATGGATTGGTGACATATGATAAAGAGAGTTTTTTGTTAAATTCTATTAAATTTTCATGCAAAAAATTTAACCACCTATCCTGAAAATTTATCTACCACCAACCATAAGGCTTGATTCATCATTACCATGAGAATGAATGGCTATGAACATTTTGAGGATCCACCCTACATTGGAGGTTAAACAAGAGACTTCCTTTTCCATGATAATTCATGGACTGATGCGGGACACACTTGTTTGATCTATCATTTTTTCTGAAATAATATGGTAGCTACATAAGAGGTATCAATGATGGAATTCTTTAGTTTTATCATGGGAATTTTTAATTCATTTGGGCAGTTCATGAAGGGGACAATATGAGGTCAAACTCTACGTGGAATGAGGAAAGTGGGACATAAAGGGAAAATACCCTAAGGATTCCTCATTATGCATACCATTATTTTCTATGTGGGGTGGGTGATCATGATGTGAGTTATTCTGTGAAGGATATTTCTTCATGGTGGGCTTTCTTCGCAGGTGAAAAGGAATCCCCTTCATGGATGTCAGTGTAGGTCCCTTTGCAAAGGGTCCCTTTTTGGGGTCACCCTTTATTTTCCTCATGGTATAAGGAAGATTAATTACCTATAAAAGTATTATATGTTCTTCTATGTTGTCCATAAATCCATATTTTGTACCTTTTAGTGCTAAGGAGACCATTTATTAATTGGTCATAGTAAATAACCATCTTCCCAAAATTTCTTCTGAGCCTCGTAGTATTATTGATTTCATTTGATTTGAAAATAAATTTTTTCCTTACAAGAGGTTTCTTTTGTGGGATGGTAGGAAACTAAATCACATTATTAAATGTGAAGTCATCTGTGATGGTAGTGAAATGTGTACCTCATGATGAAAATGAACAAAAACAATTATGAGGGGGGATAATTTATTTTCCTTCCCCTACAAAATGAAAAATAATTTGTGGATTCTTAAAATACATTCATCGTGCCGCAAATAAAAATTTCTCTTTGGGATGGAGGAATGGTATTAATACCTCTCCCCAAATTTTTTTTCAGGAATGCCTTCTTGAAAGGTAGTCCCGCATAGCATGTGCACTATGTCGAATGGACATATTGTTTTGTGGTACTGTAGTAGGGTACTGTAGCAACACTGTATCTGGTCACTGTAGCAGTACTATAGTAGCGGCGGACTGTAGCAGCAGTAACATTGTAGTGGTGGAGGGACAATTCTAGGTACTGTTGTGGCAGTAGTACTGTAGCAGGTACTGTATCAGCGTGGGTACTGTAGCAGTATTGTTCATCGAGGGGTCCTTTGGGCCAAAAAATGGGCTTTCTAGCCCTGTATGCAGGCCACTTGGCCTTGGGTCTTCAGGCTATGTAATGGGTCACCCTCTACCTAGTCTAAAAAGGTCTTTTCTTTAATAATAAATTGAGGCTTCGGCCCCAACCATTCAAAAAATAATATCTTCCATATATTCCATGAGAAATTTTCAAGGACTAACAAATTCACCCATAGGGATGGGGTCTGATTGGTATTAAAAGGAATATATTATGAGGAATAATACATCCTAGTTTAATTATATGTGGTGTGTATGTATACTTAGAGGAGGGCCAAGCCTAAAAAATGTTTCAAGAAAAACTCATTTTTCATGTAGAAAACTACATATTTTTTTGAATCATCATGAGCTTGTGAATTGTGGATCATCCCTCAAATTAGTTTCCCAATAAGAACATCCTTCTTTGTAATGTATTATTACCCCCTCAAACGGGTATTTACATAAACTTCATATCGCATGTCACAGTGTAATCATTTCGTCTTAATAATGGAAATTTCATATGGTCAACTGAAGAACACATATCAGACCATGATTTCTCATAGTATTTTACTCTATATGCATCATTCAGTATATTGATAATTTTTACGAATTTTTTTAATTTTTTTATGTAGACACAATTTTTTATATTCAACGGTTCTTATTTATTTTTATGACCATGATTGAGAGGTGAATTATTATTGAAATAAATACTGAATCCAACCCATTATACCATGATATTCCTCTGAAAGGTATCCAAAAGAATCATATTTATCTAGATCATTTTTATAATCCACTATATGATACACTACCCTTATCAATCTTTGATCTACAAGATTATGTTCTAATCCTACCAGTTAATTTAATCCTTCCACTCACTAGGCTCAAAGTTTCTTTTAATTTTTCTCAAGTGAAGATCTCTTCTATGGTTAATTTTATTCTTGGATCAAGAAAAGGGATAGTCTTCATTTTGAATGGTTTCTTATAGAATCAAAACAAATAGAATAATCATAACACATCTCTATAGTCCATTATAAATGACTACCCATCCATTTTATCTCTCATAGGTATATTCCACTGTAAGTTGGAACTCAAAGTGGGGGTTGTGTTCTAAAGGGAGTTTCATTGATGAATAGGCTTGGGAACATTGGGTGCATAATAATTTCATGGGAATTTATTAATGGTTGGGGCCCATAAATTTATACCATGTGGTATGGATTTACTAATCCTCCATATATCCTCTAATATGGATCTTTTCTGGATTTAATAGTCATTGGTTCTCAAGTACCAATACATTTCACAAAATAGATGGTGAAGTTGGGATGATATTGTGGGATATTGACCAATTATATGGAGTTCCCATCTTTAGAAATATGTAGGATGGTTTTATTCAGGTATATAACACATTTTAAGATACTCAACACATTTCTACATTCGATGGAGACCTATTTATAGAGATAGATAAGCCACTAGGTTATACCCTATACATTCATTCAGTTATTTCTTTTAGTAATTGAATAAAAAATATTATTGAAAACTAGTGGTATGAGGATTATGGTTGGGAATCCCATGACTAATATAATTAAAAAATCATGACCTATTAAAGATTCATAACATGCCACTCTTTAGGTAGGTGGAAATAACACATGGGATTAACATACCCAATCATATATCTTCTAGATTTGGGTTGGGAGTATTTTTCCTCATGCTTCCATGTGGATATATTTTCCCATCCTAAAATTATTTCACTGGTGTTAGGGTTTTCCCCTTGATGATAGTGACCACATTGGTATAGGGATATCCATTCAACCTAGTTGTCCTTACACTTGATACAATTTACAAATTATTAGGTCATATATTTGAAGGAATATCTATGCATCTCCTTAGTGGTCCATTCATATTTTTATATGGGTGGATAGTTTAACAATTTCAATGTTCTGAGTATCAGCATACCAGGATGATTCCTTATTTTTTTCTCCCTAATATGAATAACATTATTTTTTTCTTCGGAAACTAGTAGATGTAGATAGTGTTACTTGGATGATAATGGATTCCATATACTTTTCTTTTACCCAAAAATTGTAACCATATGGAGTGGTCTTAGATAATATGGGGGGAATTATGAGATTTCTCAATATATTTTCTTATTTTTATATGGGATTCGGATACATCTGATAGATGGAAGATCTATGTGCTAACTGCATGTCTCTTATAGGAATGTGTGGTAGTTTTGATTTCTACAATAGGTCACATATTTTTCACTCACTGAGGTTAAGATCAAATAAAATATATCCATCCTCTATTAACATTATATAATGATGGTTCCTCTGGATTATTTAATAGAAATAATTTTTCCATCCACAGATTCTGCAACCCCTTTTTCATGGGATAATGATAAAACGTTGGTGGAACACTATCCCAATGGAATGTTGGGGAAACTAATTTGGAGGATTATTAATATAATAAAATTCTCTTTTTCCTTATATATAATTATTTGGGGACATTTTAATGTGGTATAATTTCATAAATCTAAACACTCATAGCATTCTGAAAGAGCATTTACTTCAAGTTCCCCTAATATCAAAATTGGTACCAACCTAGAATTTTAAGTAGAGACTGTAAATTATTTCACTAGTGATGGTCCAAGATAAATACCATTGGGATATTCATCATAAAATATCAAACTCATTATATCAATCTACTAAATTAAATGGGAATCAATAATATAGGAATTTCTTATAACTACATCATTGATCAGGTTGATCCCATCTATAGTGAACATGATTTCGTATAATATACCCATAGTGGAAGATAAAAATAACATGTTTCTTATTATTTATCTTGATTTTAAGGCTATATAGAAATGGTCTTGGAATCAAGCTTTCATTACTATTATATAGACTCATATTGAGATGTTTGTTGACAAGGTGGGCAGTCTTTATCAACCTTTCTTTGGTTTGGGAACATGTGGGTTTGATTATCAAATTTTTTACATCCTTATCTATATAGTTCTAATATCTCCGAATGAATTAGTTTCACTAAAACATGATCTCGTGTAATTTAATCTTTCCCAATATCTATTTGAATATTTGAAAGATACTTCTATGGAACAAAATTTCTTCGTCACTGAGGAAGAAAAATTTCTTGGTAACTTCATTTTGAAGACTATAAAGCTATGAGAATATAAGTATCATGTTTCCAAGGTGAAGTAATGGGGACATTGAAAAACATAGGTCTATAAGACATATGATGAGAGAGTCAAAATACATATTCTTATTTAAGAAAAAAATTCTCATTAGTTGAATATGAATATGGGTAGAGAGTCATTCTTGATCAATCACGTAATGTATCGCATCTGGAATTAAACAATTTATTGAAAAAAAAACTTGCTAATGATTATTATAACTATATTTTTATCAAAAACTTATTATAATTATAGAGACTCTATTTTTGGGGATGTTCTTTCTTCCCATTTTTTTAAATTAATGTAATCGTAGTTATTCTCAATTTTTCTAATTTAAAAAATCACTTCATATCATAATCTATTGTTTCAAAAGATAATTTAAAGATATCCTCAATCATTCACCCACCAAGTAATAACATCAGTTGTAATTATTAAAATATATACCGAATTATGAAATTTATTTTTTTTGGAATGGATCACTGATGTGTATATGTATATTTATAATCATTGTAATACTAGAGTTGGACTCTTTGAGATGGGGAATAATATTGTATCACATTTTATAATATCTTAACTAAAAGTTCATGAATAGATATTTAGAGAGCTCTTATTTTTTCAAACATTTTGTGACCTAGTAGCATAATTTGACAGTTCCTTGGGTCACCTGATAAATAATATAAACAATATGAATTTTCTATAACTACAATGTTTTTCCCTCAATCAGATGGGAAGTAGACTTTGTGGGAATTACATTGTTTTTTCTTTGGTTTCCCTTTGCTGGTTTTCAACTTAATTGGTTTTGTTACTTTTCAATTTCAACATCTCAATCTTTCCTACATCATGTGCAGTGCATACCTGGTGAGATGGAACTACTTTTTCTTAGGAGTCCCTTTTTTGGGTTTTCAACCTATTTAGGTTTTTGTCTCATTTCACTGATAAGTTAGGTTCTTTCATGCTAGACTAATAAAACAAATATTGTAGATTTAATTTTTTTTGACCGTGAGTTTACTTCATACATATTTCTAGTCAATAAGTACTCAATATCATTTGGTGCGAATAGGTAGGTTCTATAAGTCATTATCTTTGGGTTTTTAGATTAGTGGAAATGGTTTGGGGAATGTTTTAAGGGCTGACCATAGACCAAAAGCAAAAAAAGATTTTTTTTATTGTTTTTATTTTAGTGTATATAGATAGAATATTTTTAACCTATTAATAGAGGTTCCCCTATTTGGTAGGCCACATTTAGAAGCATATTATGAAGAACCAATTTTAGATATATCATGTATAGTCAAAACAAAGGTTCTCTTAAGAGTTTAATTCTATTATCACTAATATCCAATTGAGGTTTGAAAATATTCAAATTTATCAATATCATTAAGTGTACTTTTTGAAATAATGTTTTCATGTATGAAGGGATAATTAAAACTTGCATTGGATATTGCTAGTAATTTCACTATAAAAAATTGATTCTCTTGTGAAGAATTGATAATTTTTTAATATTAGGCTCACAAGTGGGGAAACCCACAAGAAATTTGTAACCTCTTACTTAGATCATGATTGTTTCTAATAAGGAAGGGAAAATTTCATGATTTGTTGTATTATGTTGGAGTCACCATCTGACAAATCATGTGTTTTTAGGGAAAATGGCCAAAATTATTTGACCATAGTCCATACATGAGGGTATGGATGTGAAGGACATCATAAATAATGACATTGGGTATTTTTATATCTTAAAGGATGATATAGGGAAAAAAATATAAGGTATCGCCACTACCCAAAATTGAAAAATGGATACCATTATAATCGAATCAGTGAGTACAGAGATAAAAGGGTTTTCTTATAAGGAAAAAGTGCCTCTATTTGATGGACCATAATTAGAGGTGTATTATAACAAAACACATTAGTTCATATTATGTATAGTAAAAAAATTGGTCATTTTAAGTTCAATACATTTTTAAATTATATTAAAAGGAATCTTAGGGGGATATGAGTTTCCATAGGCATGAAGTGTGATTTGTGAAAAAAATGTCTAGGTTACAAAAAATGTATTTAGAATGATGTTAGACACGACCATGTAGAGAATGTATTACATAGCCAAATATCATATTTAGGATAAGAGGATTGTAATATATTTCACAGTTGGTCCTGAAATGAATGATTTTGGCATCACTACTTTTCTAATTTGGATGAGCATCGTGCCACACATAGTTGTAATATGAAGGTGTGATAAGAGACTGACACTAGGAATGATATCCCTCTCAAGTGAGGACCAAAACAATGAATAGTATTACATAATGTAGAAGTGATGTGAACTACTCATTTTAACATCACATGACCATGATTTTGTCATATAGTTTAACATCATGCATGGAAAATTCTTGGTGTTCCTTTTAAGGTCTAGTATCCATGACCATTTTAACCCGGATATGAATTGATGTATCTTAGTCATGTGAGTAAATTCTCTATTAAATTGTATCTAGACTAGGATGTAGGGTCCTAGTGCCCCTATATACCACATTAGGATAATAAAAAATCCATATGTAGTTATTATATGAGAAATTTCCTAGTGTAGGTCAGACACATATGTTGGGAGGGGATATTATTCTCTTTTTTATTGTATTGGGACAATGTATTTTGAGATCAAGGTGTCACTATATATCATGTGATAAAAATAATAAAACCATACTTAGTTCTAGAGGGAAGGAATTTCTTCACACAAGTATGAATTCTTATAGGGTGACATGTGTATTTTTTCGACACAAGTTTACAAATGAAAGGGGAAACACATGTTGGGATCTCCCATTTATATCTGGTTCCAGAAAAATAGAGTTGGGTTTTATTTCCTATTGTTCTTCAGATTAGGAATCCAAAAATAACATCATATCTCATAAAAGTGATAATAAAGAGAAATTTTTATAAGATATTGACACTTGGAATGCAGATCCTTTTGGGAGTTGCCCAAAAAAGTGTGGATTTTAATAACTTATGAATGATACATTAACCATGAAGTTTAAAATCATTTATTAAGGAAATTAGATTCATAGTTTATAATAATGAAACAAGGACATTTGTTACATTATGTGAAGATAAATCACAAGGTGTCAAATCATACAAGCATCTTTTGAATGAGATACACACAATTTAAGGTTATGGTGTTTAGACTGTGAGGTGACTTGAAAACTCAAGGATCCACCTAATAAGATTCCTAATACCATGTGAGCTATGATTAGTGTGAGAAATTAGGAATAGTAAGGATTTTACTTATTAAATGGGTGAGATTCAAACAAATCTATAGAAACAAGAGACTAACCTTAACAAGTCTAAAGTGGTTTTATCTGCTAGTAAGGAGGCATCTGACAAAAATGAAAGGCGTGGAGTTAAACACTAAAGAAAAAAAAATCATGAATGGGTTCAATTTTTTTTAAATTGCGTGAGATGGTAGGTATAATCATCTCTTATATCATTTGGAAATATGAATCAAGCCATATGTAGTTTTGGATAAAGATTTCTTTCACTAATTTGACTCGTATACTAAGAAGGGGGGCACATTTTTTTGTTTTACAAGAGAAAATAAGATGAGGGATACAATAATCACTACATTTTTTTCAATGTGATATTTAAGATAAACATAGTTCCCATATTTATTGTTACCTAAAATTAATTTTATAAAAATTTTAACATTGGGTGATCAAGATGTGCCATATACCTTTTAAGGTTATACACTTAGTAAAATTCCATGCAGATTAATGTCCTATAGTAAGGAAACATGTTCTAGGGAATGAGTGAAAATATGGGAAGTAGGTATTATGAAATAAATAGTCCTATGAATTATAGATATCATAGAATGTGTGGCATCCCAAGTGTTCAAGAAATAATCTCTTTTGAAAAGCTACCCAACCATTTGGGAAATAATGTCTTATGATGTATACCTAGATCATTGCATGAGACTTCTTGGGGTTAATTCTTGGGAATAATATTATTTTTTAACAAGGTAACACTAAATTATAATGCCATTTGTTGGAAAAATTATTGTACTATTTAATGTATTACGACTACCACGGTATGGTTCATGAATTTTAAGGTCATGAGACAAAAATGACTCCGTAAAAATTAATGTCAGTTGGTAAGGGTGAAAGGCGTATGGTAGATTTTGGTCATATGTCTAGGACATCCAATAATATACCTTCCAATTTTAGATCACGCGTTGGAGGTTTCTTCCTAGGTGTCATCAGGGTCCTGAGATCCAATTTCTATTCTCCTTGAAGGAATTAACAAATGTGAACTTTCCTGTTAAAATATCACACCATCCAATTTTGATGAACCTATCTATGATGCAAGGTGTGTAGTCTCTTCTCACTGAAAATTTATAATTCTTCCAAATGCTTCTAGGAATGATAATCTATTTAAAATAGGTAAAAAATGGAAATGTGGAGATAAGGAAATTAGTCTTTAATTGGAAAATTACTTTTATCCCATATACCAGTGAGTATAGAGTCACTTGTGTAGAAGTACAATTTTTGGTATGGTAGGCCCACAAGGAATGCATATTCTTATTGGGAATTCTTTCTTTTCCTTATTCACCATTTTCTAGAATATGTTTGATATTGTTTTTTTAATGCCTCTTTCAGTACATTTTCCACTACATGATAGTGGTATGAATGCTTAGTCTTAATGTTATACTATTGGTACAACCTGTTCAATTCTAAAGAACAAAAATTTGTGTTATTGTCAATCAATGTCACATGAGGGAAAACAATCCTGATAATAATGATGGACTTCCTGAAATTGAGGATGCTTTTCATCCCATCTTTTTTTATGAATGTCACTTAATCCCATTTGGAAAAGAAATTGATATAAGTGAGGATATATTAAAAATAATTTTCTTTACAAGAATGGTATGGACCATTAACATCCATTCCCCATACAACTAATGTCCAATAGTATTTGGAATTATGAATAAACTATGGGATTTGATGTATGACGTTGGAATTCACTTGACAGGGATGCAAATTTTTAGGGAATTTGGTGAAATCATATGTTATTTAAGGAATGAAATATCCAAGCCTCCTAATTTTGAGAGAAATATTGGTTCTTGACTAGTAGAAACCACATGCAGAAGCATGAACTTACGTAATAATAGAAATAGTCGCCTCTCCCTAAAATAATTTGAGGATAACACTATAAAATAATTATTTATAGAGGACCTATTGATGATCTTGGTTATCATATTGAGTTAAATTGATGGCCTGATATTAGCTTTGTTCTTTCATAGATCCTTTTTATATAAGATTCCGACTTTGGAGGTAGTATAGGATAGGTTACATCCAACAATTACTAAGGTGTTATGGTTTAAGTATGTAATTCAAATTGTATATCTATTCCATGATATAATGAATAAACGAAAATAGACTTCTATGATATGTAATTTTAGTGACTGTCTCTCCCCTATCCATGTCTAACAAACTTATAACCACATTTTATTTTGAATATACCCATTAATTATATGAGAAAATGATATGATCAAATTTTGGTTCTGAGGGTAATTCCACCATAAACCATTCGATATAATCAAGTAGGGGGTATCTTCCTTTCTGATACTATAATAACAATTTACTTGATTGATTACCAACACTAAATCACATTCAACATTCATATGGGTTACTGGTATTTGGAGTTTTATATATAATACTAAAATTATGGATTCATATTCTATCTCATTATTAGTCTGGCCATCTGACAATATAGTGTAATAAGGAAGATCATCTTTTTCCAAAGAAATAAGAATAAACCCTAACCCAAATTTAAATATTATGTGGTCTTCCATTATTTTTCTAATTAGGCTTCTAGTCATGACATAAAAATAAATCTCTACATTTTTTAAGAATCCCTAGATAGAGAATATATCTTCTTATAGTAGTTTAGTATTCACATGAACATGTTCTAAAGAGAAATTCTCTTTGATGAAATCCTTTTAATCATGTACTGTTACCACCTTCTGATGTAGGAACTAAATGTAAAACTACAATCTAATGACCACCCATTATTCTAAACTCCTATTCAACATGAGATTATTGAGGACATATTTGAGCGAGTGATTTTGAGAGACAAAATGGGCCTTGTGGTTCTATATGTATTGACTCATCTTAAGAACAATATATATTAATTCCATAATATTGTTCTCAATAATGAATAACAAATCTCAGTATCAAACATGGTTTGACTAATGTAATAGATTTTTTTTCATTTACAGCCACATTCATTTTTGTGAGGAATGTACAAAATGATCTCTCTAAAGTTATCACATATATGATAAACTAATTTTCTTTACATATAGAGGAATCAGTACATGTGGACTCAAAAAATAATTCTTTATACTATCAAATACTTCTTGATAGTCATCACTCCATTAACATGTGACCCCATTCATCATCAACCTGTTGAATGGTAAACACTTACCTAAAAGGTTTACTATAATGCACCAAATTTCGGCTAGGATTCCCTAAAATCCCCTTAGGTTGTTGAGGTTTTTAACAGGTTACATGTTAGTTATAGACTTTTTATTATTTAAATCAGATTTTATGGAACTATGGATTAATATGAAGATGAGAAACATTCCCAAGGTAACACTGAAGCATGTTTCCAGAAGTTCATTTTTAGGCTATATTCTGGTAACTTATTGAAGATAATCTAATGTTGGAAAATTAGTTATAATTTTTTTTAGATTTCACCACCATATTAGAAACATTTAATTTTTTATACATTCCCATGAAATCATTGAATATGAAAATAATGGCTTGTTGTTATGTATAAAAAACATTCTTTAAACAGAAGGTCATCACACAATAGTAGTATACTCATTGGGGTGCCTTGAAGGTAGTGGATTCATCTTATTTGGGGGAATCTAAAATTTAATTTTATATTGAGTATACATCCATGAATGATATTTCTTTGTATCCAATGATCTTATTAATCCAAATTATATAATCAGAATAATGGATTAATCTTTTGAACAATGTCAATTGAGATCTCTGAATTCATTTCACACATAGATCTACTAATTATTTTTATTGGTTTGGACAACATTGTTGAGGCATTTTTTGTATTGATCTTCCTGAATGAAGTTGGATTTTTTTATCTTATTAAGTTCAACATCAATATTGGTTGGATAAGTTTGAATATTCCTTCTGGATTCCTTTATTTTAATAATGATGATCTTCTAGAAGACCAATGTGGTGGGTGTCCACCTCAACAACAAGGCCTATAATTTATATATAATTCCTAGTGGGAATATCATGGTACTAATTTAAAAAGGAGTTATATGCCTATTTTACATTGAGTTAAATGGACACACTAATTAATTAAGGTCATAGATCTTCAACTGTGAAAAGATAAACCCATTGGAGTTCATCGATAATGGCAGTGACACCTTCCTCAAATGTTGGAGGAATGTCTCTGAGGTCAAATCCATCTTACAATTCTTCTTCCTCTTACACATCCTACTTTATCATTTTGAAATAGATGAGTGTATATGGGTAATATTTATAGTTATAAGTAAGATTAATTTTCTAAGAATCAATGGAATACATGTCTCCATTCTCCAGTGATGGAACATGATTTTCTTCTGATTCACCTAATGATTATGTGGTCTACTATAATATTGGAGATAAAATAAGGGTATTTTCCTCTAAATCATCCTCCCCAATATATGGATAATTGAAATCTTCAACAATGATAGGTTTAGTTAACATGATTGATATCATGATGGTTCACTAATACATGCATGATTCTGAACTCATATTTTCAATTTTGGTGATGGGAAACACCAACACATCAATGAGGTTCCTGAATGGTTTGGTCAAGTTCATTTACAAACAATTTGTGGTATTAACCCAACAAGCCTCTTCAATAATTTTTTTTATTCCCTTATGTCTGATAAAATCATGCATCAATGTATTGAGACTCATGAGATTCAAATATATATTTGTCACCATGTAATTCCTTACTTTGTGCATTAACGTAATACATGAGACATTCTTTGAAGGTTTTATCCTACCAACTAACTAGGAATTCAATGTTAGATATCATTTTCCAAAATTGAGTTCTGAGCATGATCTGGTTAAGGGGATTTTTTCAATTTTTTGTATACCCTTTAAATATCATAGGATAAAGAGACAAGTCAACTTCACTATAGCCCAGCCAAAGAATTATTTTCATTAGAATGAGATTTATTATTGTACCATTATGAATGAAATCTCATCTGATGTTAATGTCATATAATATTCCTGACATATAAAAGGGATTGATTTCCCCTTGTATTATATCATCATTTTAATGTCCAGTAAGTAGATGATCATGTGACATTCCATAGATTATATCTCTACAGGGTATACCTTAGTAGAAGTGACCTCATCTTAAAAATATCAAGGGATTATTAGTTCCTATAAAAGTTATTCAAAGAGATCTTGGGATAAATTAAGAGCATTTGGAATTTAAAGTTTCACTAGAACTATGACAAAGTATTTCAAGATGTTGTAGTTTTGATTCAAAGAACTATCTCTTTGCATTTAGAGATATTCCCTAATAGGAGAAGAATAGGTTGAAATTCCTTGGGTAGATGATTCGGGTGGCTAAGAAGATGTTGCTGGAAATTTTCTTACTGTTGGATTAGACTTTCTTGGCTTTCCAACCTGTCTAGGATGACGATGATATTTCTCCTATTCTAGTCAATTTTCCAAAAATAATTGGGTATGAAAGAATATTATAGAATGTGGTTTTTCTTATATAATATTATTTTTCTCACATAAGGGATACTTCGTGAGTTTTAGTATCATTAATGGATTTGGTGGGGATATGTCCAAACTACTGGGTTTGGTTGTGACAACATCATCGCCTTCCTCCTTGGTTCATGTAACCTCTACATTTGGTTCCCTGATCTGGAATGGGAAACTCATGTTCATAATCTAGATCATCATAATAGTGGGGAACCATTAAGTGAATTAAATTAATGGAACTAAAGATTCATTCCACATTTGATGACATTTCCACATGAATGTTCAAATCTTGGGGTAATTTTTGATGGGATGGTTCCCATACTCTTTGGATTGGAGGCATAAAATATGAAATAGTAAGGTTTGGATATAAAATTTATATAGGATCATCTTTTGGTATTTGTAATTTTATTCTTCGACTACAATGTTTCATGGAGGACTAGACCTTATAGGACTGTGGTGCCGACAAAATTGGTTGCATCGTAGTAGAAGAAACTAGGGTTATTATTTTTTGATCACCTTTTCCTTAAGGATATCACGATTTCGACTGATTTTTTTCTTTTCATACAACCATTGAGATTTTTTACCCCCCTTCTCATAAATTTGTTACAATCACTTTCTTATTATTATATGGAAGAATAATTGAATCCCACTTGTGTTGATGGTTTTTCTAGATTCTCTTGCCTATAATCAACCATTTTTTCAGAATATCTGTACAATAAAAACAAATCATAGATATTATTTACCAAAATTTAGTGAAAGGGTAAAAATTTATGAAATCATCAACACCAAAATTTATTCGGCCTCTGAGGCTCTGGAATCCTCAAAAAAATTTAAACATTTCTGATGTAAATTAGTTAATAATATTATTGTCTCATAAGGAAAAAAATTTATCCTTATGATTTTCAAATTGGGAGTGTTTATTCTCAATTCTCTTATCTCGATAGGGGTATATTTTAGATTTTTTCATTCTATATTATGTTTTTTACATGTATGTGTGAGAATTGTATCAGGGTCTACCATAGAGTTCTGGTTTATGCTGATTGCCATAGCCTCAATTATGCTCACTATCTTTCCCTGAGCTATTGGTGTTTGTTTGTATTTGGTTATGGTTTGCAATATAGAATTATCAAACCTGTATAAAATTATGTCAAGTTCCTATAACCCAACTTGATACTTGTATGGGATAATCTATATTCACAACTGATCAAGAAATTTCTAATTAGAAATACCCAACAAGTCCTTTTGGGGAAGATATATCTTTGTGGACTAAGTTAGACCCTTTCACCTAGAGAAGAAATTAAAAACTATTTTAGTTCATCATTTTATAAAATCTTAAAGGTCATGGACAATTTTCATTGGAAGCATAGAACTAAATTGATAGTAAAACTTTTTGAAAAAGTTATTTCCACCATTTGTTCGATATGGTTCGTAAACAAATATAAAAAATAACAGATGGTCCCTATAGGTTATTCATCAGGAACCTAAGCTTTTCAATCTATTTCATTTATAGGGTTACCATTATGGGACCACAATTGGATAAGGATCTTCGAAGATGACGTTTTGGATCCCCTAATCCATTTATTATCATAAACATATGATTCCAACCATTTTATGGGGGAAGATTTGTGACCACCCATTTAGGATAATGTTTCCTCTATGATTGTACTGGTGTAAATCATTCTTCCATTACATCCAACCATGATTCCAATGACTCAATGGTGTCAAGGAGCTCAGTGGGAATAGGCGGTAAGCTAGGATCTTGAGGAGTGATAGAAAAAAGTTGATCTGGATTCGGTGAATCTACCTATACTCGCAGTTGCTAACCTATAGGGGTTATCAAGTGAGAATTTATCATATATATATATATATATGATTGTTTCCGTACTCAATGGAAATACTAATATATCTTAGTTGTGGGTTCCAAATATACTTTTTTATCAGTATCCCATTATGATTAGAAGTTTTGGATCTACTTTTATTTTTGTGACAGACTCTCCTTACTAAGGTAAATCAACTATAAGAGAAAAATAACTCTATTCTTAAATAACATACCCATCATGGAATATTTCCTTGAGTAATTCCATATAGAACATTCTCATCTTCTTCATATCTTACATAAACTAATATAAATTTTTTTCAATTTTTAGATTTTGAACCTCTTCGTATGGTGGGTGAGGTGTGACCACACCTATACCCTTTTCTGTAACAACCTCAACCCCAGTAGACCTGAGTCGGTGGTTATTTTATTACAATGAAATAGATATAGGAGATAAAATCACTAATTATATATCATGTTAGTAGTCTTTATGAACTATATATATACATTGTTTCTTTATTACATTTGTAATTAAACACATAACAAAGGAAAATAAATGTTTTTCTCGACCTTTATTCAGAGGTTCTATCATCCTAACCTAGGGAAGGGAAAAAATAAAATGGTGTTATAAAATTATAATAATGGATTACATACATTTTAAAGATGAATAAATAATAAGTGAATCATAATCAATAATTCATAATCAATATGTCAATGTAAATAATTGAAAAAACATGCTATTTTACCAATAGAATGGGAATGAAAATGAATCAATAGATTTTGTCATAGTGAAAATATCATGTATATTTAAAATAAAATACTAAATGAAGGAAATTATTAATTTTTGGACATCTGTTTCTAGCACATGAACTGCTACCATTTTTAAATTTCATAAGATGATTTAAGTCGGTGGGAATAAACCCATCTGATTCAACATAAAAACAGTCATGAAGGGTTTTTGAACAACATTTTTGTATTATGCGACCTATAAATCCATTGAGGGGATATATAATGTCCAAACCCACCCATCATAGCAAGAAAAAATCATTATTCATTGATAAATTTAATTAATGGAAATTATTCCTCTTAAAAATATCCATATTGATTAGAGGATATATATATCAATATTTACACAATTAAAACAACATTCAAAGTAAACACCATATGTAAAATTTGTATATAGCTTAGACAATAACCACATCCATGAGATAAGAAATCTTTTTGTTTAATTAAATCTTTGATGATTTATGATCATAAAAAAAGTGGTAGTACACAAAGGAAAAAATTGAATAACATGGTATATGTCCCATAGAAATTAAAGTTAGATGAAAAACCATTATCTTGTATCTAAAAGAGTTCTATACTTTTTCATAATGTTTTATATAATCAAATTTGATTCATTAATTTCTTAATTGAGAACCACTTAAAAATATATTTTATTTATTATAATATTATTAGTTTCATTTATGGACATTATGATGAGTTATAAAGTCTAATTTTATTGTTCGAGGAGAATTCATTTCATGGTTTTCTAGTCGGTTCCCTTCTGTATAATTATCATAGATATTTTCACATGGAACAAAAACATAAATATTTAAATTATTTAGTATTAATGAACTTCCAAATTTTTAAATGTTGTCCTATATAATTTTGTTATATTTTTTGAGGGTGACTCATTAGATAAAATGTTGATGAAAATGTTTGAATCTCTTTTAGAGGTTTTTACGACCATCACAAAATTTTATCATTTTATTGAATATTTTGTTTATATGTTGGTTATAGAAAATTATATAAATTATAATATGTATATTAAAATCTGAATTAACCATAATAATGGTTTTATGAAAATCCTTAAATGTAGTAATGGAAAATGAAAACTCAACATCCACAAAGGTGGGGAATTGACATGTCACAGATGATATTTTATTTTAAGAATAAAATGGGGAGATAAGAGATTTAATGATTAATTTTGCATTAACACAATAAAATTATATATATATATATATATGTGATACTTGATTTATCATTCCTTTTTTTATGAGGGGACATGATGATAGAATAAGAAAACAATAACATAGAATGAAGGAGGATTTTACCTCTTGAATATCATCTCATTGGGAACCTCCTAAATACAATTGGATATGGTATTTTCATAGGAATATAAGTTATTAGACATGGAAGATAGGATTGGGAATGTAATTGAGAATAATTTAGACAAGATTCAATTGTTAGAAGGTGTGAGGAGAAGTGGTGGTGATGGGTGATACTTATAGGGGAGGAGAGGGGTGTTTTTCAATTATTTTATACATTAGTTTATTATTTTGACTTAGGAAAATTAACAGTGTAGATTCCTGTTACTAGGTAAAGTATCTAGTGCATGTGAGTTTTAACTAATGGGTTAATACTTGAAAAATTACTAAAAAATTAATGTATTTAACCTATAATGGTAAATACCCTAAATTATCGTATTTCTCTATTCACTAAAAATTAAACTATATCAATGAAATCCCAAAAAGTCTCCCTAACCAATTTTTTATGTGTAGATTTACAAAATGGACACCATTTTATGAAAATAATTACCTAAATTTTATGAATGTAATTTCTAATTAAAATTTTCATTTATACCAAAAAACACTGATTTTAATATTATAAAAACATTGAAAAAATTAATTATTATCTCCTAAAATTATCATATAATTATTTGAAAACGAAATATAAATTCACGAATCTATTTTATAAAATTAAAATTTCTATTAAATTATTATATAAATTATACTATTGTAAATAAACATTTAAGATTCAAAGTAATAGCAGCACTTAATTTATCATTAAAAAACATTTATTTTATTTATGATATAAATATATAATATTTTCATTTATGAGAAACCTAAATATTATTTTTACTTTAATAAGTGATTTTATTATTCAAATGGCCACATTACTATTCCTAACGATCACATCACTACTCCAATGGTCATGTTAATATTTAAAAGTATATCATGGATCGTTTATGCTCGGTGTTACATGCAATGTAAGCTATCAAATAACTTTAATTTATTTATGTTGGTACATACCATAAAATATTGGAATATTATATTCATAAATCCTTTGAAAATTACATGCTCAAAAGGTTCATGAATATCTCCTTCTAAACAGATGGGGTTGGTTCTTTTTCATAATGTCTATTGGTTCACGTGTTTTATCTCCCATTTTAGGGTTTCCCCAAATATATTTTACTGGTAGAGTTTTTCGATGTCCCAATACTTCCTATCAAGTATCAAGAATATTGATAGTCTATTCACAGTAAATCAAACTAGGTTCTAGTTCAATTTCTTCATAGGTGTATGCATGTGTTGGGTCTATCATGTACTTCTTTAACAGTGATAGGTGAGACATGTCATGAACTTTGGAGTGCCTTGGTAGAATTTCTAACCAATAAGGTAATGCACCAATTCTTTCAAGAATCTCAAATGGTTAGATATGCATGGGAAAAAGTTTCCCTTTCTTACCAAACCTTATAACACCATTCTATAAAGATACTTTTAGAAAGACATGATCTCCCACCTGAAATTTAAAATCATTTCTCTATTTGTCAGCATAACTCTTTTCCCTTATTTTAGATACATTAATATGATCCAAGATAGTATTTAACTTTATTAGGTCACTTCGATATGTTTTAGTCCTATAGGTTTCTACTCACCAACATCATCCAAACATGTTAGAGTATAAAATCTCTTGCGATATAATGCTTCATATAACACCATTTAAATGCGAAAATAGCAAATATTATTGTTTGAAAACTCTACCGAACTTAAACAATAATCAAACATACCATGAAAGTAAAGTGATCATGATCTCAAAATTTGTTCTAAGGATTTAATAGTCTTTTAGACAGTCCTTCAGTTTGAGGGTGATAATAAGTACATAAATGAAACTCAATATAGGAATTCTTCTCTGTGCTATCTATACTTTTGGTGTTGAATTGGGATCTTGATAGGACATAGTTAATAGAGGTGAGACATCATGTATTACAACTTATTTAAATATTAATAATAAATGAAGAGGTAATAGTTCTCTTATAGTAAGAAAATGTTCTGATTTTTTAGGGAGATCAACAATAACCCATGTCATATCATTCGTTTTAGGGGTATTTAGTAATCTATTGATGAATTCAAAAGTAATTTAATCCCACTTTTACATAATAATAGTTTTTTTTTCTGAATTTTCTATAATGATATCTCTTAGACTTCACTTATTGACAAGCATGAAGTCTTGACACACAGTTAGTAATTTCCCGTTTCATATTTTCCCACAAAAAAAATGATCATTCATATACCTTTACATATTAGGGATACAATGATATATAGAAACATTTGAGCTATGAGTATCATCTAATAGTTTCCTTTTTAGATATGGTATTTATGGATCATATATCCTCTTTCCGAATTTTATAAATTTGTCCTCATACATGAACTTTTCCAATATTTCATTCATAACAATTTTTATTCTATCTTTAAAATTCACATCATTAGATAGACATATTTTTATCTATTTTTATAAATATTTTTCATAATAATTTGAAAATGGATTGATGTTACATCTTCCATAAAAATTCCCATATCCATATTAAATAAACTCATGGACATAGGAACTTTCTCAATCCTTATCTTAGTTAGACATCTATGCTATTTTCTTCTTCATGCATATACTACCTTATTTTCTATTCATGGGTGGTACTTTATGGAGCAATCATAGTCTTTAAATAACTTAATACATCATATTTATATAATGTTGAATGATTTTTTTATAAATATGTATTTCAAATTCTTGTGATTCATATTTATCTCACATCATTCACCATTGAGATAGTTTCTACATATCTTTAGAGAAATTATTTTATATGATAACTCAAGATCTTGATTTGGATAATTTTGTTCATGAATCATCAACTACCTTGATTCATATGAAATAAATTTATCTTTTTTTAAGGACACAACCTACTCCTTTCTTCAATACATCACTGTATATCTAAATCCCATCATTTCCGGATGGTAGATTCAAAATTAATGAATTTTATAATCTTCTCTTCATTTATTTAAAACATTCTTCATAATAGTTTTTATATATGAACATAATCCCTTTACAGGTAGTCTTGGTTAACAGGTTATCCAATGGAGAAAATTAAGAATGAAACAACAATAGTATCTTGTTAAACTAATGAAATTGCATACCTCATATTTGATCCTTGGAGTAGGCCATTCAGGGATTTTAATTAACTTTATAGGATCAACTAATATTTTATACATAGAGATAATATAGCCTGAAAAATATATTTGTTGAAGCCGTAATTTACACTTTATAAACTTAAAATATAAATATTTCACTCTGAGATTATCAAGAATGATCCACAAGTGATTCTCATTGTCATCATATGTTTTAGAATATACTATAATATCATCAATGAATACTAAAAAAACTATCAAGATATTCCATGAATACTCTATTCATTGGATCCCTGAAAATGAATGGTTTAGTAGTAAATTCAAAAGGCATTTTTATACACTCGTAATTTCCATACGTACCCCAAAAAGATGTCTTTGGAATATATTCCTTCTTTAATCACAATTGATGAAACCCATGAAAATGGTCAATCTTTGAATCATATTGAGATCTATTAATTTGATTAATTAAATCATCAATTTTAGGTACAAGATATTTTTAGTTATTATTATATCATTGATTTTTCTATAGTCAATGAACAGGCTCATTGATCCATCTTTCTTCTTAACAAATGGATCCAGGGTTATGAATAGAGAAACACTAGGGAGAATAATTCCTTTATTACTCAACTCCCCTAGTATTTTATTTATCTAAACTAATTACATTATGTCCATTATATTAAGAGTCCTTGATATTGGTCGTGCACTAGGGATTCAATCATTGTAAAAATCAACATCACTCTCTAGGGGTGTGTCACGAATCAGATCTTGACACCATCAAAACCAGCACCAGACCTGGTTTCTGGCCTGTCCCAAGGGGCAGTTTTAATCCCCACAGTCTAGAAAAAAGTGCTCGGGTATCATAAAAGTTGGTTTGGGAATGGTTTACCCGAGTTTAAAAGAATTAAACAACTAGAAACAATAGATAAACGGATTCTGAATCATTAATCCAAAAAATCCTTTAAAAACTCAGAATTGAAATAAATAGTTCTAAACAAAACCCCAAGAGGTCAAAAAATAAAACAGATCATCAAGTACAACTCATGAACAACCACACAACAAGGGGACATCACCCCTAAACATTCTCCATAACACCACAGCCGGAAAAGAAGCTAACAACCCAAACTTCCATCTCTAAGGACATTTCCCTTACCTATGTCAAACATTATCAAGTCTACTTACACCCAAAGGTGTAAGTAGGGTGTGAGATAATCCCAATAGGATTCCACAAAAAAATATTCCATGTGAGTTTCATTTTAATACAAAAATATTGAATTTTTTTTAATCAAGAAATGCTAGTATCAATTTCTAAAAGATGAAAATTTAAAATAAAATAGTTTCTAAGAGGGAATCGTGGAAAAATGAACACTTTTAAAAAACACACATTCTACTGAATTTGCTATCAAAATACAATTTATGTCGATGGTAAATATGATTTAGAAAATGATCACTAGTCACAGGAACACCCCTAGGAACAAGCTAGCTATGGGGCTTTAGACACATCATATCTCGATGTATAAGTAACCATAACTAATATAATTCCCATGCATGAGAAACTAGAAGGGGAAACCCCAATGGCCTAGTGGTTCCCGAAATCAGCAATGTTTAGTTAGTGTTTTCATTATCAAACATTCTAAGTGAAAGAAGGACAATATCCCTACCGGATCACTAGTATTCTAGTCCAAGTCCACCGACCTAGATACCTGAGTTTCCCTCTTTGTAATAAAACAAATTACACAAATTATAAAATGCCATTTTCATATAAAAATACCATTCCTAAATCATAAAACATGAAAGAGTACACAAAATTGTTTTCACCTTTTGTGAAACTCAACAAACCATTTAAAATTTTTGTAAAATAATTCTATGAAGTAAAACATGAGTCTGCACCAAAACTCCAGTGAAAAAATTAAAGGAAAATTAAACCAAATACCATAAAAAATATAATTGGTATCCCTATGAATATATAATAAACCATTTTCATATATTATAAAATGCCCTCAAATGATACCACTTAAGTTACTCATGAAAAACACACAATTTGAAGCAAAAAAATGATAATTTAGAATCAACTGCTTAACCAATTATATTAAAAAATCACAACCTAAAAATAGGTAAGAAACATTCTAGGAATGACAAGAAAGAAATATGACTCATCAAAGATTTATTACATATGGAAACACCTACCTTAGATGTCAGAAACCCAAAATCTTTGTGTGAAAATTAAACTGCACCACCGTCTCACCAAAAGGGGATGAAAATGAACCCTAATCCATAAAATAGAACCAAGAAACCAAAAATTAAACCCTAATTACGAAATCCATATTTCTGGATATTTGGAACATTATGAAGGGGAGAAGAAACCCTAGAGATAAGGAATAAAAACAAAGGAGGAACCACTTACTTGAAGAATCATGAAGTTCAACCACTGATAACCCCTTCATAAATGAGTTCCGCAAGAGGTTGAGGGATCTTGGGAGCCTTGCATGGCTATATGGGTTGAATGGGGGAAGAAAGGGGTGAGTTATGGTTAATCCTGGATTGGAAAAATTTGAATAACATAAATAACATTATGACCTCGATACTTGTGCATGATTTGTACTTGCGGTTTAGTAAACCGTGTTGCCAATTTTTGTTGCCCTTTATAGCCACCAAAAAAATTTCCATTTTATTCAAAATTCAAGGGGGTTCAATGGGGTCATAGGGGAAAAATATTGGAGAAGAATATAGGAGGAAAATACATGAAAAAATGGAATGATATGAAAATTCTCCCCACCATGAAAAACACTCCTCTCTAAAAAGACAACCTGAAGCCTGATAAGAAAAAAAAGAATGGGTACTCTTGATGAACCCATGAAATATACTACCATGTATCATGTACATACTTACCTTGATTCCAAATTACATGGACAAGTGGGATATACAACACCAAATAAACATATATTGGGAATCCAATATTCACATAGGCCACTTAGAAACTAATTAATCGGTCTCTATCTCCAACTCTTTCAAAGTCAACATGTGGGACAGATCCGGGTTGTACTTATTCAATTGGGTGACATGGAATACTTTTTGAATAGATGTAAGTTGATAAGGAATATCTAACCTATATGATACCTTACCAATATGTTCTTTGATATCAAAAATATTAACATATCTTAGGGTGATCACTCTCTACTTTTCCAAATGATGATGACCCAAATGAGGGGCCACCTTCATGAATACCTGATCACCCACAGAGAAATCGTTATCCTAACACCTTCAGCATAAGATTTTTTGTGACTTTGAGTTGTCAATAATACTTTCGGATTAGCTTGAACTTCTCATATTTCTCTTGCACAAGGATCAACCTGAATAATGAGGTATCACCTACCTCATCCCAACAAAGGGGGCAACGACATGGCTGACAATAGATCACCTCAAAGGATATCATTGAACAGAGGATTGGTAACTATTATTATAATAAAATGAATCCAATCCAAAATGGGTATCCCACAATTCTTTAATGTCCAAGACACATGCATGGATCATCTCTTCCAGAATCTTGTTTACCTGCTCTATCTAGCCATCCGTTTTGATGATTGTTATGCCATTCATATCTTAAGATATGACCCCAAAACCTTTTGAAGGTCATCCTAAAACTAAGAGGTAAAATGGGGGGTCCTTATCAGAGACAACTACTGACGAGACACCATGAAGCCTTACCACCACCTGAATATACAATAAACATAGATCATCAACTTTAGTTTAATTTCTTGTCAGAATAAAGTGGGTTGATTTGGTCATAGGATCAATCACTACACAAATAACATTATTACCCAAAGGTGTATGAGGTAAGTCAGTAATGAAATCCATGGTGACCGCATCCCACATCTGTGTAGGAATGTGTTACAGCTGAAGAAAACTAGAGGGCCTTTGATGCTCCACTTTCAACTGCTGACATAACACCTTGATGGAAAATATGTTATATCATGCCTCATACCTAGCCACCAGAACTACCGATGAACATCATAATAAATTTTAATTACACCTGGATTAATGGTCCACTAATATTTGTGGGTATCCTACATCACCACCTTTCATAGAGAGAACAATACCACTGAGAATCCCTTGAAGCACAAGATTCCATCAGGAAATAAAGACCAATCAAAAGACATCACCCCACCATGAAGGAACTACATTAACGGCTAACACATCTTATCACCAGGCGTCTCATGCTGAATCAACTATGAAATAGAAGGATTAAATTGTACACATTCAAGAAAAGTACCTCCAGTTTTCTCTATGGTCTCTATATATATTAGATAAAAAATCCCCCTTAGATTCCACTCACTACTAGAATTCCTAAAAGCTTACAATGGCACTTTACTGATTAAGGAATTAGCTACCACATTACCCTTTCCTTGGGTATATACAATATAAAATTCAAACCCGTGTAGATATTTGATCCAACAATTCTACCTCAAATTCAGATCCTTTTGTGATAAGTTATAGGCCATGATCATATGATCCGAGTAGATGAAAAACATCTCCCCAAAGAGGTAGTGACACCAAGAATTGAATTCATGCATCACTATCGCTAACTCCAAGTCCTCAGTCGGGTAATTCTATTCATGTGTTCGAAGTTCATGAGATTCATATTCCACCATGTTATCACCCTATATAATCACACAACCGAGCCCCATACTTGAAGTGTCGTAATACACCCCATAGCCCTTCCTGATTCATAAAAGATCATTACAAGGGTCGTCGTCATATGCTGCTTCAACTCTTTGAAATGTGCCTAAAATTTTATGACCCATTAAAACTTCACCTCTTTCTAAGTCAAAGTACTCATGGGAAAATAAATAAAAGAGAAATCCCAAACAGACTTCATATAATTACTTTCTAGAACAAGGAAACTCGTGATCCCAAACACGTTATTCAGGTTCTCCCGTGACATAACTTCTATGATATTATCAAGGTCCACCAAAACCCCCTATCTCATGATAAAATGACCCATAAAAATCACCTCACTAATCCATAAAGTGAACTTGGAAAACTTTTCATAAGAAGATGATCTTGTAGAGTTCCTAACATGATCTTCAAATGACGCTCATGCTCTTCCTCAAATCCAGGGTAAACTAGGATACCATCCACGAATACCACAATGAAAAAGTCAAGATACTGGTGGGACACCCTATTAATGAGTTCCATAATGACTAATGGAGAAATTTTCAATTCAAAGGGTATGAAAAATTACTCAAAGTGTTCATACCTACTTCAAAAAGTTGTCTTTGGGATATCTACCACTCTAACCCTGACTTAATGGTAACACGAATGCAAGTCTATATTGGAAAACCACTTTTCACCCCATCAAATGATCAGACAAGTCATCTATTCGGGGAAAGGATATTTTTTCTTGATAGTTACCTTATTCATCTTCTGGTAGTCAAAGCACAGTTAGAGGTATTTGTCCACCTTCTTCAAAAAAAAGTACAGGAGTAGCCCAATGAGAGATTCTCAGGAAAATGAATCCTTCAGATTCAAAATCATCCAGTTGTATTTTAAATTCCTTTAACTAGATGGAGTCCATATGATATGAGGTAATAGATATTGTTTGGGTTCCCATCACTAATCAATCAAGAAATTTGTGTCCCATTCCAAGGGAAGCCTGAAACATCTTCTAGAAATACCTCTAAGAACATGTCCAATACATGAGGTAATCCTCCCTCAGGAGAAAAACCATCGTCCTCTAGCACATGCGATTATAACTGGAAGACATGATTCCAAAACTCTGGGAGTAGAGGTACCACACATTCCGATAGAGGATCCTAATCCCTAATAGAAACTTGATCACTCCCATAAGGTTCCTTGAAACTCACCTGCTACCTATAGCAATCGATATGTTATTGAAATTTCACTATATAGTACATGCTAAGGATTAGATCAAACGGTTCCATATCCAATACCATGGGGTACCACTCCATCTCAACCCCTGACACAAAAAGTGTACATGATAGGAACATGAGACCTTGCTCCTTCTTTTTACACAATAATGTAACCAAATCCATCGCAAATAACAACAAATCAGTTGGAAAATTATATAGGTTCACAATATGGGAAAATAAAAATGAAATAGTAGCACCAGTGTCAAATAGAACTGCATATAAAGAATATGCAATCAAAATGGTACCTTGAACTATCAACGGTCTTGCATCTGATCCAACTGGTGCCTGATCTGCATCATGTAGATTACTCATCTCTACCTAAGAATGGCCAATCTCTTGTGGATCTACCATGAAATAGATATTCCTAGACGATGATTGGACCTATCCATTACAACTAATAAATTTAGATCCCACTGTCCTGGTTGGCTCTGACTGAACTGGCACTCCCCAGGAAGCCATAGATCCTTCCCCATTTTGAAGTGGTCGTATCACCTTGAAAAATTTTTATCAGTGCACCATATATCCACATTTATAATAAGTCCTCCAGGGAGATGTACATGTAGTCCAGATGTTTCCTAGCCTTCCACATTGGTGGCACACAATAGACTTTGCATCAGAAGCTAAAGATGAGAACTGACTTAGAGGATGGCCTGAACTGCTAGCTCACTTCTTCCTCAGCTCCTCTCACTTCCTTTTCTTCTCATATTTAATTCCACTTCTTATTATTGATATTTTCCCAAATAAACCAGATCTCCACTTTAATTAAATCTCCACTATATATTCCTGATCAACCACCTCCTCATAGGTCATCAACTTGAACATGAATACCTAATAATAGATCTCTGGCTGCAAACCCATCTCAAACTTCTAGGACTTCATCTTCTCATTAGATACCATTTCAAGTGAAAATAGGACTAGCTCAATGAAGCAGTTGGAATACTCCATCACTGATTGATCCCCCTAGATGAGTTCCATAAAATCTTGGGATCTGGAAAAAGTCGTGACATCAGGATAGTCCTAGTCGTTAAAGGAAACCTTGAAGTCCTTTCAGCTCATCTCCTCATGCTTCCCACCTTGAGGCACTAATTCCCACCACCTGTGGTTGGGAACCTATAACAGAAATGAGTCACATTTCACCCTGACCTCCTTAGGTGTGTCAAGGAACATGAACACTCACTTGATCTTCTCAAGCCACTCCTCCACCTCCTGGGGTTCTATACTACCTCAGAATGTAGGAGGTTTGTTCTTCATAAAATCCCAAGCTTTGTCCTTCATTGGACCAGAATCATATTCTCTAGCTTGAGAAGTATCGGGAGTAGGACCCACTCACTATCCAAGATCTTAGGCATCCCAGACCACATATTCTATGAACCACTAGTCAAGCAGTGAGGGAGAACTCTCTCAAGCTTCCACCCATGGGTGCATGGGAGCTTTTGGGGAGGGATGTTGCTACCAAATTCAATAGTAATTAGAGATAACATTAGTACAAAAACTATGAAAAATTTCATAAATAAAATCAAATATAAATATATATAACTCACCTAAACCATAAAATAAACAACTACATCACCCCCACCAAATGTCAATGTGCAGTCTGCAGCCCACACGTCTCACCTGGAAGTGAAGTCAAATAAAAATCCCAACATCCCAAGGCGACATGAGGACTATCATGAGAGGTATGGGAATGACACCCTTATCACAACTAGTACTCTGAGCCCTAACCGAACTAGCTCATATCTAACTAGACTCATCCAAAATAACTTGACACAAATAGCTTATCCATGCCTTTGATAACATTTTTTCATGAATTCAATCTGGTCATAATCAAACCTGGCACCTGACCTTGTCTGTGGAATGCTCTGAGGGGTTTTTCAAATCCCCATGGGATGGAAAAAGTTCTCGATTATCACAAATAATGGTTTTGTAATGATTTACATGACATTAGAAGCATTAAAAACTAACAAAAATAAATAAATAAAATCTGAAAATTTAATCCAAACAAGCCTTCGATAAAATTCAGAATTGAAATACATAGTTTTAGAGAAAACCCCAAGAGGGAAACAACTCAAAATTAGTATAAAGTCTAACTCAAGAACCACCACATGGAATTGAGACATCACCCCCAAACCATCCCACAATACTGTATCCTGAAAAGAAGCTAACAACATTAATCATTGTCTCCTATGACCGGGCTATTACCTGTGTCAAACATTATCAATTCTACATTCCCCCAACGGTGTATGTAGGGTGTGATCCTTAGAATAATAAGATACCAACCAAAAAAATTCAATGTGATAAACATTTTAAGATAAAAACATTTCATGTTTTCATAAAAAATCAATGCAAGTAATAATTTCTAAAAGATGAAAATTTAACAGAAAACAATTTCTAGTAGGTAAACATTGAAAAAATGAACACTCTTAAATAAAACCCACATAATAATAAATTTTCTAGAAAAACACCATATGCCGATGGTAAATACAATATAGAAAATGATAATAAGTCACAGGTACACACCTAGGAACTAGGTATCTATGGGGTCCTAGGTACATCAAATCTCGGTGTATAAGTAACTATAACCAATAACCATCTCTTGAACAAACCAATAAGAGGGGAAACCCAAATGGCCTATTGGTCCCCAAAATCATCAATTTATACGTAGTGTTTTCATCGTGAAACTTTTTATAAGAAACATGGATGATACCTCTACCAGATCACCAGCATACTAGTCCTAGTCCACCCACCTAGATACCTATGTTTCCCTCTTTGTGCTCAAAAAAGTTCCACATGTTATAAAATACCATTTTTACATAATGGAACCATTTTGGAATCCTACAAACACCAAATAGAACACAAATGTTTTCCACCCTTTTTGTAACTCAATAAACCATTTAAAATTTTCATTTAATTATTTCAAGAAGTAAAATAAGGCTTTGCACCAAAAATCCATTTCAAAACCCACTTTCAAGGCATGTTCACCCAAATACCATAAAAAATTATAATTGGAATCCCTAAAATATTTAATAAATCATTTTCATATTTTATAAAAAAAATTAAAAAGATACCCCATGAGTTACACATAAAAAACACACAATTGGAAGAGAAAAATAAAACTTTATAATTAACCACTTAACCAATTCTATAAAAAATAATTTTTTCACCACACACAATTGGTAAGAAACATTCTAGGATGGTCAATCAAGAAAACTAAGTTTTCAATGAATTCGTACACATGTAAACACCTACCTTAGATGTCAAAACCCCCAAATCTTAGTGTGAAACTTCAACTGCACCATTATCGCACAACAAGGAGATGAAAAAAATCCCTAATCAACAATATTAGACTAGGAACAAAAAAAATTAAACCCTAGGTATGAAACCTTAGTTGCTGTAAATTTGTAACTTTTAGAAGGAGGGATGAAACCCTAGAGAGAAGGAATAAAAATATAGTAGGAACCTTTTACTTGAAGAATAATGAACTTCCACCACTAAAAAACCCTTAAAATGAGTTTCAAGAGAGGTTGAGGGAGGATGGAAACCTTCCATAGCTGTAAGGGTTAAATGGAGGAATAAAGGGAAAATCTATCTTAAATCCCGAAAGGTAAATCATGGAATACAATAAAAAATTATGACCTAGACACGTGTAAACAGTTTAGCCACACAATTTAGTAAATTTTGCCACAAATCCGTGTAACTTATTCAGTCCACCCAAATATTATTTATTTACATAAACATTAAAGAGGGTTTAAGGGGGATCCAAGGGTAAAATGATAGGCCAATAATAGAAGAGAAAAATACCTGAAATGATGTGAATGGATGTGCTAATGAGTCTAGTTAATTACTCAAAAAATATATCTATTTATTCCTATAAAATTGGTACATCCCCAATTTTAATATTACATTCCTCATACCAGGATTGTATTCTCTCTTCCTCCCTAAATATTTCATTTAGTAGATCTACCAGGGATGTATTTAGATTAGAATCATATGATGAATCTTATATCATAAAGATAAGTAATTCTACATCTTCCTCGCAAATCATAATTTCCTTCTTCTGGTAATAAATTTTCACATCATATTTTGTAATATATTCCACACTAATCATTATATAAAATTCAAACCTAATTATGGTGATAATGTTATCAAATAAATCATTTTTATGTGTCATAATGGGACTTCCCTTAGGAATTTTGACTTAGAACACCCTATTAAATCAAAAGGGAAATTTCTACTTTTCTTGGAAAATAGGTTCAATATAAAAGAGTGAGATGGTCCAAAATAAAGTAAATAATTTATAAAATTTGAATATAGGAATAATAAACCTACCAACACATGATTAGGTAATTCTACATCAACTCTGGTGATTGCATAATCTTATACATCTCCCCTTTGACTCTTCTATGGTAGATTCCCCTGACAATTGGGACATTGATTTGAATAATTCCACATTTCTTTATAGTTTAATAATTTAACATAATTGAATTGTTTCAACACATTTCATTCATTTTCTTGATGACCCTTTTCATAGCACATATATCAAATTCCCATTCCTTTCATGCATTTCCCAGGATGATTCTTTCCACAATTTTCACATAGTGGGAATTGATTCATTCCTCATTTATTATTTTATTCTATACCTTTTTCATGATTATCATAAGACCAATTAATCTCTTTATTAGTATTGAACATATAGGATCTATAAATTTCCTCCTCTGTTTTGATGGAACATAATACTATTTCATCATATAATGAAAATGTTTGAGAATCCAATGCCCTTCAGAGACATGGATTAAATCCCTCAAAAAAATATGTATCTTGTTTTACGAATCACATATGTAATATATATAATACATAGTCGGTCTTGTATAGGTATCCTCATACTCCGTAACACTCTCTTATTATTTTTTCTTTAATATAATAAATTTTCTATTTATTTCAATTTGCTGATCATGAGGGAAATATTTGTTGAATATTTTTTCCTTAAATTATCTCCATTACATGTGTTCCATTTCATCTTCATCACCTATATTATGGATCAATGACAACTATTTATTAGAATATCCATTTAAATAATATTGTTCTAGAAATAAATTATCAATTTCATTGTATCCCAATACTAGAAATTTCATTCCAACAGACCTGATGCATTGCTCATTTACCACTAGATTAGTACTTCCACTGAAATATGGGGGATTCCACTGCATTAAATGATTCAACATGGGTGTATTATGGTTATTCATCATAATATGAATTGTTTTTTCTAATATGGTCAGGATATAATCACCTCCAATGCCAATTGTGTTAACATGCTTAATAGGTAAATCTCTACATTGTCTGCGGGTACTGATTCCCTTTATTCCATTAGGAGGAATCACTAAATAATTGAACACAAAATTATAGATTATAATAATAATGATTATTGTGCAAAAAATACACTATAATGAACTATTATAATTCTCATTTTTATTTAACATCTATTTCTCAAAGAGTCAAGTGAACTTTCTCTAATGACAACTATGATAAACTCAACCCCAGTAGCCCAGATTTGGTTGTTATTTTATTAGAATGGAATATATACAATATATAAAATCACCAAGTATATATTATTTTAGGTTTATTGAATAACTAGATACATACATGGTTACAGTATTTTATTGTTAATTAAACATAGAACAAAGGAAGAGAAACTACTTCCTTGACACTTATTCAATGATTTCATCTTCATTGCATGGGGAAGGAAAAAAATAAAAGAGCGAGATCAAATGATCAGTAAGGGTTACATATAGTAGAAACATAAGTCAGTTATAAGATAAGCATAATCAATAAGGAAAGATCTATAAGTCATGTTAAATAATTGAATCAAATTCACATTTCTTCAATAGACTCTGAAATAAAATGAGTCTACATATTTTTTTCATAGTTAAAATATCGTGGATGGTAATAACTAAATAATTAATGAAGGAAATAAATAATTATTGGACATAATATATATAGAACATGAACCACTACCATCTAGACATTTCACAGGATGATTTAATTTGGTGGGTTGAAATAATTCTGGTTCTAATTAGAAACAAATGTGATGGGTTTGTCCCCAATGTTTTTGTCTCATCAAAACTATCGATGCATCGAGGGGATATATAATGTTAATCCCAACACATCACCGTAAGTAAAAATTAATTATTCAAATGTATATTTAACTATGATTAATATTTATTATCAAAATATTTTTTTGGATTATATGAAAAAGATTTATCAATATTTCCATAGTTAAAACAGCATTCAATGTAAACATTGTATGTAAAATGGTATACTGCTTATACATTAACCATACCCATGATATAAGAAATAAGGATGAATAATGAAATATTAAATTATTGATGATCATAAATAAAAGGGTTAGTACACAATGGAAATAAGTTATGAATATGACATATGTCCCATGGAAATAAAATTGAGACGAAAAATCCTTACCTTATATACAAAAGAGTTATTCAATTGTACATAATTTTTTAGATAATCAAATTAGATTAATTAATTACTTAATTCAGAAACTATTTAACATATATTTGATTTATTATAATTTTATTATGTTCATTTATTTCCATTATTATGAGTTATAATGATTAATTTTGTTGTTCACAAAGTGTTTGTTTCATTATTTTATGGCCAGTTCCCTTTTGTATAATTATGGGGGTTCTTATAAAATGGATGAAAAAGTACCTAAGTGATATTATTTAGTATTAAAGAACATCGAAAAGTTTAAATGGTCTAATATTTCATTTCATTATATGATATTAGTTTAAATCATTAGATAAAACATTGATGAAATTTTTTTAATTTATTTTGATGATTTTTACGACCATCACAAGCTTGTATCATTTTATTTTATATTATGTTTATTTGTTGGTTCCAAAAAGTGATATAAAAAACAATATGTACATTAATATTTATATTCACCATAATAATGGTTTTTGGACTAGACTTGCAAGAAGTAATGGAAAATGAAAAGTCATCCTCCATGAAGGTGGTGAATCGACATATCAAAGATAATATCTTTATTTTTAGAATAAAAGGAGGAGAGAATGTATTTGGTGATAGATATTCCATTAAAAAAAATAAAATTATAATATATTTATTCTATTGGAGTTATAATTACACTTTTAATAAGGGTAGTTGAGGATAGAATAAGAAAATAATATAAAATAGAAAGAAGGGTGATTTTACCTACGGAATATTGTCTCCATGGGAACCTCCACAAGACACTTGGATTTCATATATTGGAAAGGCTAGATAGAATCAAAAGTGGGGAAGAGTTTTGGGAAGCTAATTTAGCATAATTTAGTCAATATTCATGGATTGAAAGGTGTGAGGACAAGGTGTGGTGAGGGGTGGTATTTATAAGGGAGGAGAAGAGTGTTTTTTGATTATTTTATTTATTAGTTTATTATTTTGGTTGAATATTATAAATAGTGGGGATTATTTAGACTGAGTATATTTAATAGTTCATGTGAGTTCTAAATAATAGTTTTATTCATTAGAAATGACTCAAAAATTCATTTATTTAACATATAATGTTAAATACTATAAATTACAATATTTTATTATTCGCCAAAAAATCAAATATTTTAGAAAAATACAAAAAATTCACACTAAACATTTTTAAACATGAAGATTTAAAAAATGGACTCCATTTTCTTAAATTAATTTCATAAATATGATAAACTTAATTTCTAATAAAAATAACCACTTGTTTGAAAAATATTAATTTTAATATTATAACCACATTGAAAAAATAAATTATGGTCCAATAAAATTATCTTATAATTATATAAGAAAAAATATTAAATCATTAATATATTTTATGAAAATAATTTTTATTTTAAATCATTATATTATTTATAAAATTTTAAAGAAACATTTATATTTCACAAAAAAATTGAACATTTAATTTATTAATTATAAAACATTTATCTAATTATTCCATGATATAAATATATCATATTTTCCTTAATAAGATACCAAAATATTTTTTTACCTTCATAAGTGAGGTTCTTATTCTAATGTCTTCATTACTGTTCTTAACGGTCACATTACTATTCTAATAGTAATGTTAATATTTAATAGTATATCATAGTTATTTTAAGCCTAGTGTTACATGTAACATAAGATATCTAATAAATTTAATTTATTTAATAAGATACATACCATAAAATCCTGGGGTGTTTTATAATGTTTGGTTAGTTCTAATTAAGAATTAGTTATTATATCCTTTTATAGAGTCCCTAAATTCTTAGTGAGCTTCTGGTTTCTTGTATGCACAACTTCTTCAATCCTTTCCGTGTGGATTGTATTTAAAATGGAAACATCATCCTTCTATGATTTTGAATCAACTCCATGTTATGTAGAATTATTATAGGTGATTCTAATTACATTCAATGATATATAATTCTGTGTGGGTTTATCAATAGTAATAGAATGGTAGGAGTGTCTGTTCCCTAGGGATAACTAGTGACAGAGCTATAATATTATGGAGCATTTATACCCCTGATAAATTTATTATCCTTAATATCAATACGGGGAATTATTCTTCCCTTAAATAATCTTCCTAGATCCTATTTGAGAATATATATTCTTAAGGAGTATCCTAAAGGTTTCATCGTTCATGTCCCCAATGAGGAAGCAATGTCATGATATGGGACAAACTGGGATGGTCTATCTTGTGGGATACCTCCTATGAAAAATATACCAATTTTTATCATGATGGAGGTTGATGTTAAAATTACCCCAACATTATGGGTTACGGTTTCCCTTTATCCATTTAAAAATAATGTATATTTCGATTTAGCAGTCTTCAAGGGGGTTGTTGGTGTAAAAATTCCCCCAGACCTGTGGGATGGGGATTCCCTACATTGTTTGATCTGTGAGTAATGTAACTTCCCTTTTGATCTAACAAATATTCATCCAATCATGAGTTTGTTTCCTTGTATGACCTAATCTCCAGCAACTTGGTTTGGAAGGAATTGTCTTTTTTTAATGATTAAATTTCTTTAAAGAATAATCTTTCTGAACCTTCTTAGATTAATTTTTCAATAGTCATTAAATGGCTTAATCTCACTAGAAATGATGTTACTATGATTTTTTATGAAATAATTCCTAATGATAATGCAATTTTAGAATCATGTTTTTTAGGAAGAGATGTATTTCTGAGATAATTTGACCTATTGCGTTTATTGGATGGGTTGTTTTATAAATAGGTATTCGGAATGAAATTATGAGAGTTGGAATACTTTAATGTATTGTTTTTGTACTTAGATGAAGGCTTGAGAAGTTTCCCAAGTGTCCTAATGAGTTTCAAGAGTGTAAGACCCCAAAATAGTTTTTAAAGTGGTCTGCATAGGGTGCATGGTTTTTTTGAAACCGTATGGCCCTTAGCAACAAAATCCAGATACCTTCTACTGTTGGACAAATTAGGTGCGCTAGGGATGCACAGAGTTTCCCAAACCATGCACTTAGATTTCTCAGTTAGTGGAAAATGGTTAGTACCTCAACACTATTTACTGCACATTTCGTACATGTTTTTTCAACCTTAAGGCCAAACCATGCACGGTGCACCTTGTTCCTAGTAGAGGGAATAGGGTTAGCACACGATTGGCCTAACCGTGCGGCCCAAACCGTCCGTGGTGGCCTATTTTAAAAAAAATCTTATTGATTTTACTAATATATAAATAAAATAAAATAAAACCTAGGTTTATATCATTCCCCTAACTTTTATGATGACACAGCCTCCCCCACCCCATTGGGGGCTCCCTTTGGGCAGACGCTCGTACCAACTCCCAGTTCCCTCTCAGTTCATCAATTTCACACTGATCCCTCATGAATCTTTGTCAATTTCTCAAGATAATTCTTCTCCTCTATGTTATGCCTCTCTTCTAGTTTTATTTTCCTCTTTGCTTCACCTGATGAGGTTCAAAAGAACACTAGGTCAAGGGGTAATCTAGATTTTAGGTTTTCTTGGGATGATAGGGTGTGTGAAGGGATTCCTGGGTCGACATGGGTATGTTTTGGTGATCTCCACCGAAATTTATGTGATTTAGTCCCTTTTCATCTTTCCATCTCCATCTGAGGTAAGGGTTTTCATCCGATGTTTGGTTTCACCCAATTTATTGTGGGTCATTTGGTGATTTAGAGGCCCTATTGCTTGTTGTAGATTGTTTGATGACTATATGAAGGTTGGATCAAGTATAAATAGGTGTGTGTATATATATATATTCCTTATAAAAATTACCTTATAGTGAGGGTAATATGTGAATTATATTAAGGTATATATATATATTATATGTGTGTGAAATTTTGGAGCGATCTTCCTAAAAATCATCAAGTGAAAATGTATCATCTTGGTACTTCGTTGAGGTAGGATACTTATCCTTGCCCTTTTAATTTTAAAATTTCTTATTTTTATTCTTAATTCTTATTTTATAAATGGAATTGTGATTGTTAAATGAAATGATTAGTATGATAAATGAGTTTTTTGGGAAAAAAATCTTGTTTTTATAATAAAACCCCACCAATAGAGGCATGTTGTATTTTAAGCTAAAATGTATTGATTAATAGTTTAATAATTGTTTTGATTAATTCTTATGGTTTACCCTTTGTAGATTAAATGGTGTGAAATAAGTCATGTTTTGGACATGACCTCTACTGGAATTAAGAAATTGATTTTTTTCCCTTATGGATGTTTATGCAACCACTGCACCTTCTAAGTTCCCTTTTGTTCCTTTTCATTTGAATTATTATTCCTAGTTTGAACCATCCAAGGGATGTGTTCTTGTGATTTCCTAGTTTTAGTAAGCCTAATTTAAATTTAATGGAATTAGATTGAGAGTTTTGAGATTTTTTCCTCCCTTTTTGTGTGATTCCCCTCACATAATGGCTTATATGAACATGAATTGATTTAATGGTTATTTAGAAAATGTGAATTGTGATGAACGTGTGGTTATACCCATGTGATATGAATAAATTTAAATGTTAAAAAATTTGTGGGTATAACCATGCCACATGATTGAATGTAATTTAATATGAATGATGGATAATGAGTGGGTATACTCATTAAATGTATTAAATGTGAAATGATAAGTGATTTGGAGTACTCATTGTTTTTCATGGTCATGAAATTGTATAAATTTGTGGGTACACTCACTGTATGTATTTTAATGTAATGGGTGATAAATTAGTGGGTAGACTCATATTGTGTTTAACGTTAAATGGTATAAAATCGATGAATGATTGTATAGATTCCATGGATGGCTTTCCATGGATCTTGAACATGGTAGTAGATGCCTTTCGTTGAGTATTCCCCTTGGTTCTTGATTTTGTGGGTTTTCATTGGCCTAGATAACCCTTGTATCTTGTTTTCTTATACTCATGAAGGACATATTCGGTAAACATTATCCTATGACACCAATATGTTCCTTTCTTATGTTTCCATCGAGTTTCTCAAGGAACTCGATGAGGATTCCTTGGTCTTTAACACCTTCTATCTATCCCTTCATGGTCTTCCACTTTGATATATGAAATGGACATGAAGTATATCATACTTTCGATTATATGGAATGTCCATGTTAAATTTTGAAATGTGTAGTTATACATATTGACAGTGAATGTTATTACTTTTTTGGTTGAATGGGAAGGTTGTGATTGATAGGTAATGCGGCGTGTATGACAATGTTGTGGTTGTAAGATGTGTTTAGTAATGAATGGAAAGGCCATGTTGTTTATTTTTTCACTATCTATAGCTTCCGTGACATATAAGATTTCCCATATTATGTATATAGCTTTGAGAAGCAATATTGTTATCCTTGGTTTAGTAGTTTACATGACATGGAATCTTTACATCTATTTACTGCATTACTTTTTACCTATACATTGCCTTAATTCTGTATTTCAAAAATTGTATAGGGCTAGAAACAATGTGTCACATCATACTAAGATGTTATCTCACACCCTTTTTAGTTACCGTTGGTACCTGGGTATACCTTCTTGTTTTATGGGTTATGGAACATTCCTTGTGATGTTTTTCTTATACCAGGGGAGTTATGCGACAGGACTGGGTCAGACCTCAGGATGCTCTTGGATATCACCTTCGTGTTTTTTAGTTATTTTTCTCACTTGAGTGATGTATTTTACTGAATTTTAAATCATTTTGTATGTTTAACATTTTATTTTATGTATCATCTAATTTACATTCATTCTTTGTAGATACTGGCGTTGGCCGTTGCTTTTATTAAATTATTATTTTTGGTATTTCACTACTATCTTTCATTTATTAACTAATTCCATTTTTATATTCTATTTATTCTGATTTTACTGTTGTTACACATTGATATGAGGTTATATTATCCCCACTGAACTACCTTTACACCCTCTCTGGTAGTCGGCAGAATCTAGCATACAGGGAGATGCTCTTGAGGACATGTGGTGACCAGCCTGGTTATCAATTTTTGTGGTCGGTCAGGCCCGGATGTTACAGAGAGGTATCAAAGGTATTTTCTTTCCTTTTTATTACTATTTTCGGTTGGTAGAAAAGAGAATAGGAATGTGAAATATCTTTTTAAATATCTATTCTTGAGACTAATCACCCCACGAACAGAAAATCACTTAGTGGCCAGGGTTGGGAATTTTTATATATATTATTCGATGTTATAGATGATATGATTTCACTTGGGTGGCTTGCATATTTTATATGACTTATGATTTGTGATGTTATGTATATTTTAAATTTTCTATATATGGAAGAGATGGTAAATTTCATGCATCATTATAAGCACATAGAAAATTCAAATGTCATTCATATGCCATGAAATGTAGTTTCATTTGTAAGTTTACTTTTAATCACGATTGTGTGTTTGGATATTGTACCATTTGTAATTGTGCCTATATAGGTAAAATTAAGCATACTGTTGGACTCCTCATGTGTTAATCATGTTTTAATAATCACAAATCTCATTACTATTAATTAATCTTGATCTTCAATGCACATCTTGCTAATGCTCTTCAAACTAAACAATAGGTGCATATCATGTTTTTATAATAACAAATCTTATGGATGTTAATTACTCTTTACAAGTTTTATGCATAATTAAAATTCTCTCATATATTATCTCTAATGAGTAACCTTAACTCATATTCTACATATCACTGTCTTAGTCCAAATACAGTTGTTTTTGTCAAAGTATGGACTCATCGTGAAGGACTCACCATGACCAGACACCGTGACCACTCACCGTAACCCAGACACCGTGAAGGACTCACTGTGACCAAACACCGTGACCACTCACCGTAAACCAGACACCGTGAAGGACTCACTGTGACCAGACACTGTGATCAGACACCGTGAAGAAGAAACTGTTTCCATGATCACTGTGACACCGTTTCTTAAGCATTTGTCAATATTATTTTAAGTGATGCTAATGGTCATATTTGTTGTTTTTAATGCAATGAATTTTATTTAATGCTAGTTGTTGGATTGAAAGGAAACCGTATCTCATACCTATGAAAAGGGAATCATTCCTACTACCAGAACTCGTGGAATATAAGAAATTTTGAAATTCAGTACACATGAAACAAGTGCAAGTAGTAACGTGAAAGTGTGAATGTACAACGAGAAGAACTTGCATACACCAGAGAGAACTGTGCTGAATGAGAAGAACAATCCTGAGCACGAAAGATATTTCCAGTCTTTCAAAGAACTCTTATGAATGCAATCCAACACCACTGAAGAACACACGACAAATCAAGAGATCATTCTCACTCCTGTAGAAGGCAAGCTGAACTATGACACTCTGTTTTTCAACAGAAAAACCACAGAAGGACTCAGAAGAACTCCTGCTGAATCCAACGAGTACCGAGCTGCATTGATAATCACTAGATCTTTCTGAACACTTATCTATCTTCTCTACGTGATTTATTTATTAACTATCGAGTAGTGTGGTGTACTCTGTATTTCTTATACACCCATTGTCTCCTGCACTGAACTGGAGGATATCAAAATCCTCACTCCAATTCTCTTTTCACTTGTTTACCCACGTCAACTATGGAAGAGGTCCTTGTGTGGCCTGGTCTTTGCTCTGTTTCCCATGTATAACAGTGGTAGAGGTCTTGGACCTGGACAGTTTTTGTAAAACTGTTGTTAACCCCGATCCAGGGAGTGGATCAATTTCTTATATAAATTTGAGAGGACTAAGTCTCAACTTGAGACTGAACCTCTTTTTATATCTGTTGTGATTCTTTTATTTAAGTTTAATGTATACGAAATATATTATATTTATTCCGCTGCTATTACTTTAAAATAAAAAATTATTTTGAAGCTACTTTGATAGTTATATTAGCAAGTGTTTACACTTATTGTAAATAAGTAGATTTGTTTCAAAAGTTAGTTTGATCTTATGGTTAAACTAACTGAGACCTATTCAATCTTTGAGAAGCTATGTGAACATTTACAATCTGTATAAATTCACTATAGTTTAACTTATTTTATAAATCGGGGGATTTTAACTAGACAATGTTTTAACAGAAATTTTTAATTGGTACTCAATTCACCCCCTCTTGAGTGTCCACTCCGACCAACATTTGGTATCAGAGGTTTGTTTTTGTTTGTTCAAAGATTTTTGAAATACTCTGTTTTTGAACTGTGATTTTAGTTTCATCTCTAAAGATCTTAAATTTCTGTTAGTTCTAAAATTTTTCTCTTTAAATTGTCTTTCTAAAATCTAGTTATGGATAATAGACTAGAGGGTGTTGCTACTAATAGGCCACCTTTCTTCAATGGTATGAACTATGCCCAATGGAAGCATAAAATGAAAATTCATTTAGAAACCATAGGTTTTGATATATGGACTGCCATAGAATCAGAATATAAACTTCCCACTACTGCTAGATCCACTTGGGATAAACCTACAAAGACTGCTTACAATAATAATTGTAAAGCCATGAATGCCCTGTACTGTGCTTTAGGAGATGAAGAGATTAACAGCATTTCTGCTTGTAAAACTGCTTTTGAAATTTGGGATACCTTAGCTGTTTCTCATGAAGGAACAACTAATGTTAAGGAAATGATATTAAACACTTATACTATTAGATATGATAATTTTAAAATGAAAACTGATGAACCTATTTCTGACATGTATCTCAAGTTTAATGAGATATTCAATACAATGAATTCACTTGGAAAAGTTGTTCCAGCAAAGGATCAAATTATGAGAATCTTGAGATGTTTACCAGACCGATGGAGAGGCACATCTGTTTCAATCAGAGAGTCATGTGACATTGTTGCTCTACTTGTTAAATAACTCATTGGTATGCTTATCATGTATGTGGAATAACTTAAGGTTAACAAAGAAGAAGATGATGAACCTAGAAGAAAGTTTGTTGCTTTCAAGACTTCAACTTCAAAGAATAAAGATAAGGAGAAGCTTCAATCTATAAACGAAAGTTCAAGCTGTGAAGACAATGAAAGTGCTTCTGATAGTGATTCTGAAATGGCTCACATTTCCAGAAGGTTTAAGAAGTTCTATAGGAAGAAGAAGTTTTTCAGAAAATCAAATTACAAAGGAAAGTATGACAATAAGGAACATTTGAAGAAGGATTGGAAAAAGCCAGATAAAAGTAATGAAGTTTTCAGTTATGAGTGCAAAAGGAAAGGACATATTAAAGCAGATTGCCTAAAGCTCAAATTCAAGAAGAAATATGATTACAAGGACAGTAAGTGCAAAAAGGCTATGAAGGCTACTTGGAGCGCTTCTAAGGATATCTCCACTGAATCTTAAGTCTTTGAAACTGAACACAGAAATAAGGCAAACATGTGTTTTATGACAAACACTTCTGAGGTAACAGCTGAAACTCCTGCTTTAAACTCTAATTATTCTAGAGATGATACTGACTCTGATAACATGTCAAAATATGAACTATTTGAATATTGTGATATGTTAGAAGAAACCTGTAATGAGCTGAAAGACAAATACAAAGGTTTAAAGAAACAGTATGCTTTAACTGTTAAACATATATCTGATCTTGATATTGAAATGTAAATGAATGCTCAGTTACATAAAGAAAACACTGAACTGAAATTATCTATTGAGAAACTCAGAAAGGATTTAGAGAAATTCACGAATGGAAAGTATACACTAACTCAAATTCTAGGAATGTAAGTTGCACCAAAATACACTACCGGAATAGGCTACAATCCTGGACAAAGGCAGTTTACTAAGAATAGATTTATTCCTAAATCTGGACAGAATGCTGCTAATTCTAGTTCTGGACATTTATATGCTTCAACTAGTTATATTCATAGTTATGGATCTAATAAGGTTTATCTTTCAAAGTCTGTTGATTCTAAAACTTTCATGAGACCCATAAGTCAAATTTGGGTAACAAAAGATTTGATTGTTAACCTGTCTGGACCTAAGAAGATCTGTATACCAAAATCATTTCATATCTAAATCAATTTTGTAGGAAACCTGCTTAAAGAGCTCTTTTAGGAAGACCTGGTACTTGGACAGTGGATGTTCAACACATATGTCTGGAGACTTCTCATGCTTTAAAAGCATAGTCAGAGTTGATGGAGGTTTTGTCACCTTTGGTGATAATTCTAAAGGGAAAATCATCGGCTTAGGCCAGATTGGTAACACTGACTTAGTATTAATTTCTAAAGTTTTATTTATTGATGGACATAAATATAATCTGTTAAGTATTTGTCAGTTATGTGATGATGGTTTTAATGTTAAATTTGAAAATGATTCGTGCAATGTTTTTAATTCTAAACATGGTATAGTATTTTCTGCCCTGCGAAATGAAAATGTTTATGTTGTTGATTTAAATTCTATAACTAAGAAGAATATTGCTTGATTAAATTCTTTTCATAAAGAGTATTGGTTTTGGCACAGAACATTAGGACACTGCAATATACACTCGCTTAGAAAACTTACTAGGAATAACTTAGTTAGAGACCTACCCAAACTTGAGTTTCCAAATGACAAAGTTTGTAATACATGTCAAAAGGGAAAGCAACATAATGTTTCTTTCAAAATAAAGAAAGAAGTTTCAACTTCTCAACCTCTTGAGTTGGTTCACATGGATTCATTTGGACCATCTAGAGTTTCTATATTAAATGGGAACCACTATGTCTATGTCTTAGTAGATGACTTTTCTAGATATACTTGGGTATATTTTCGAGCTCACAAAAGTGATGCTTGTTCTTACTTTGTTAAATACTCCAAATCTGTAGAAAACCTTAGTGGACTTAAGATTAAAACTCTGAGAAGTGATCATGGCCGTGAATTTGAGAATCATGAATTTAAATCTAATTGCTCTCAAAATGGCTATAGTCACAATTTCTATGCCCCTATGACACCCCAACAAAATGGTGTAGTATAAAGAAGGAATATAATAATGTAAGAAATTTCTAGAACTATGCTTAATGAGTATGACATGCCTGTTTATTTTTGGGCTGAAGCTGTAAATACAGCTTATTATGTTATCAATAGAGTCTTAATCAGACCTGTTCTTAAGAGGACCCCTTATGAGTTGTGGAACCATAGGAAACCTAAGGTTAACTACTTCAATGTTTTTGGTTGCAAAGTCTTTATTCTTAATACTAAATACAATCTCGACAAATTTTCATCCAAGTGTGATGAAGGAATTTTCCTAGGTTACTATACCTCTAGTAAAGCCTATAGAGTTTTCAATAAGAGAACCAAGTGTGTGGAAGAATCTGTTCACATCAAGTTTGATGAAACTGATCCACATGAGCCTAAAACCTATCTTGAAAATCTTGAAGATGATCAATTTGTTTTGAACCTTAATGATAAGGACAGTGGACCTATAGTTAAAACGTCCAGTTCTGGAAATTTTCCAGAACCTGCTTCTGTTGATTCCCAACCTGTTGAGGAACCTGAAATTTCTAGCCCTACCTTTACTAGATCAACTGGAATTCTGAAGAATCATCCTTTAGATGTTGTTGTAGGAAATCTTGATAGAGGGACACAGACTAGAGCTTCTCTTAGAAATCAGGTTGAACATCAAGCCTTCTTGTCACAGCTTGAACCTAAAAACATTGATGATGCTATTAATGATGAATTTTGGGTAATTTCTATGCAAGAAGAACTCAATCAGTTTGAAAGATATAAAGTTTGGAATCTTGTTGAAAGACCTAAGGACACTTTCACAATAGGCACAAAATGGGTGTTTAGAAACAAAGTAGATGAATCCGAAAACATAGTTAGAAATAAATCTAGACTAGTTGCACAAGGCTATAGTCAAGAAGAAGGTATTGACTATGAGGAGACTTTTGCTCCAGTATCCAGATTAGAAGCTATTAGGATTTTACTTGCTTATGCTGCACATCTAAATTTCAAACTATATCAAATGGATGTCAAGAGTGCATTCTTAAATGGATATATTGTTGAGGATGTTTTTGTTGAACAACCACCTGGTTTTTCAAACCCTCATTTTGCAAATCATATTTTCAAATTATCAAAAGCTTTATATGGTTTAAAGAAAGCTCCAAGAGATTGGTATGATAGATCAAGTACTTTTCTAATTTCTAATGGTTTTACAAAAGGAATATTTGATCCTACTCTTTTTATAAAACGATTTTCTAAAGATGTTTTAGTAGTACAGATTTCTGTTTATGATATTATCTTTGGATCTTCTAAAAATTATTTATGTACTTATTTTTCAAAATTAATGCAAAATGAATTTGAAATGAGTTTAATGGTTGAACTTAAATTCTTTCTTGGTTTTCAGATTTTTCAAAATGATGATGGAATTATTTTAACTCAATGTAAATATACTAGAGATCTTTTAAAACGTTTTGGATTAGATAGCACAAAATGTAGTGACACTCCCATGAGTACCACCTGTGAGATGGATCTTGATGAAAATGGTAAATCTGTTGATCAAACCACTTATAGAGGAATGATTGGAAGTCTACTCTACCTGAATGCTAGTCGTCCTGATATTATGTTTAGTGTGTGTATGTGTGCTAGTTTTCAAGCAAACCCTAAAGAGTCATATTTAAATGCTGTAAAGAGAATTTTCAAATACCTCAAGCATACTCCCAATTTAGGACTGTTCTATCCCAAAGGACAATCATTTGAACTAGTTAGTTATTCTGATGCTGACTTTTCTAGATGTAAGCTAGATAGAAAAAGCACCTCTGGAACATGTCATCATTTAGGCAAGTCACTAGTATCATGGTGTAGTAAGAAACAAAATTTTGTTGCATTGTCAACTGTAGAAGCTGAATACATAGCTGCTGGAAGTTGTTGTGCACAAATTTTGTAGATGAAACACACATTACTGGACTATGGATATAAATTCAGACATGTCTCAATAAATTGTGACAGCACAAGTGATATTAATATTTCTAAGAATCCTTTTTCTCATTCTAAGACAAAACATATTGATGTAAGACATCACTTTTGGAGGGATCATTATCAAAGAGGTGATATCACTTTGGAATTCATTGGTACTGAATATCAACTTGCTGATATATTCACTAAACCATTAAATTCTGAAAGATTAGACTACATCATACATTATCTTGTTATGATTAATCATAAATGAATATCTTACTGTTTCTTAGTTACATTTTTTATGCTCACGGTTTGACAACTCACTGTCTCACCATGACTATATAAACTGCACACTGTTTCACCGTGATGACTAAAAATTGTCTCATTGTGATGGCTAGTTTTCTGTCTCACCGTGAGGAGTATGATAATTTTTAGTATTTTTATTTTATTTTTACCCATATCGTGGTACTTTTTATTTCACCGCTATTTGACTTACCGCGTTCGTGTTTTTATGATTTTTGACATTCCCAACTGATAAAACATAAGGGTTTCATTCGACTCCTTGCCCGAATTCTCTCCTGATCCTTCTTTTCCCTCTTGCCCGAACCTTTAGTGAATGCCAAGGATGAAGCGTCCGTCTTCACCCTCGTCTGAGAAGCGCCGCTCTAAGAAACAAAGGAGGATACCGAGGATAGCTCCCGAAGGACCTCTAAACCCAAACCTCGTAAGTCGTACAGTTGTACCTAAAAAATAGGTTTCCCCTGAATGGTGGTTGTCTAGAAGATCATTAGTTTTGAAAGTTTTAAAAGAAAAATGATGGATTGAATGGTTCACTGGACAGAATAGACCAATTCACCCGAGGATTGTATCTCAATTCTATCAGTATGTGATGTTCTCTTTTGAGTTTGGAGAAATATTTTTGGTGACCAGCTAGATTGATGGTCAGAAGTGCTCTTTCTCTTCAATGTTGTGGGATGCATGCCTAAGAATTCTACATGAAGGAGTGTGTGAAGATTACCAAAGATACCCTCCTCCAACAACTGACATCTTTGACCTAGAAACCGCTTTGGAAAATATAACTGGAAATGGAACCAAGAAATGGACCATAGCTGCTGAACTGGATGGGGAGACAAGACTTTTGTTCAAGATTGTTCATAATTTGATTAGTCCATGAAAAGGAGATTTTTCTGTGATGAAGTATCAGGATGTGTTCCTAATTCACCTGTTGAAGAATGGCCAAAAGATCAATCTGTGTAAGTATGTTATCAACCATATCTGTGAGCTGATCAAAGTAACTTCCAAATCCACCTCTCTGTTTTATTCAAGGATGATTTCAGCCATGTTAGTCTCAAAAAGAATGGTTGGACCGAATGAAGAAAAATTAGAGGACTTTGATTTCTGCCTATCCATGCCTATCATCAGAAGGATGAAGATTAGCTGGAATCGATGGAAAAAGCAATGGGTTGAGGATAGTGATCAAATGTATAAAAAGTTTAATCCTGTTGACTATCCAAGAAGGCCTAAGAACCTAGATGATCCTAGTTTGGAACCAGATGAAGTGGCTGAGTACTCAAAAGAAGAAGAACAAGAATAAGTAACAGCTGAAGTTCCACCTGGAGAAGAATCTGTAATACCTCCAATGGAAACAGTTTCTGTTGAAGAGGAAAGGGCTGTTATCTCTGCTGTTATCCCTGCTGAAATACCTCAAGGAGAGGAAGTTGTTGTTGAAAGGAATGGACTGAGGATCCTTCAGTTTTTCTTCATGAGGAAGAAGATCATCCCAATTCTGCAAGGAAATTAGTTTTTGCTGGTTCAGAACAGCAAGAAACCTTTGAGGAAGTTGTTGTTGAAGAGACTCTTTCTGTTGAGAAAGAAGCAAGTCTGGAAGCTTATCTAGTGGAACAATCGGTTCCTGAGGTTATTATATCTGGTGAAGAAAGAATGAAAATTTCCTTTCAGTTGTCAAGGAAAGAATTTGCTGAAGAGATTAGGGATGATCCTGTGGATCTTGTCCATGTTCCTGAACCTCAATAATCTGAAAGGGAAGCACAAGTTGAGGGGGAGGAAACTCGAAATCCTGATATTGTGGAAGCTGGGTCTGGTGAAGCTTCTCAACCTTCTGTCACTTTCTCTGTACACTCTCGGTATGATTTCCCAATCTTTTATGATGTGAATGAGTCACAGCAAGTGACTGAACCTGGAATGGATCTTTCTTCTCTGTTTCAACTGAAGTCCTTAGCTCATTCAGAACCAGAATCAGAGCCCCAACCTCAATCTGGATCAGAATCTGAGTCTGAAGATGACTCTGACACTCAACCAGAATCTGAGCCTCTACCTTTACCTGCATCCTTACCTGAGCTTCATTCCTTTGTAACCAAAGATTAGCTGAAAGATTTTGGAGAGACTTTGTTAGCTGGTTTTGAAAAAATTGTCTCCACTCAACCTCGCCCAGTGACTCAATTATGTCAAGAAGATGCATCAATTCACTTGGAAAATATTATCTTACATATTCAACCAAGGATGATCCAAGAAATTCAAGAAGTCTGAGTAGAGAATAAGCTGCTGAGTGCTGATGTTGCAAATCTGAAAAGTATGGTAGCAAGTCTACAGAATGAGCTATCTGTGAGATCAGAGCCTTCTCCTGTTTCTACCCCTTCACCTGCTGTTGTTTCACCTGAGTCTTATGATTCCCTATTTTCTAGGGAGATTGTGTCTCAATTTTATCCTTACCTTCTATCTTTTGATGAAAATATTGGAAAAAGGCACACGAAGATGCTGGAATGCATGAGAGAGCTTGTGGAAACTCTGAATAAGCTTACAGATGAATACACTGGATGTATGCAAAAAGTTCTGAAACAGCTCAAAGTTCTAACCGAAGCTGCCAAGGCTTCACCTGCTTCTGGTCAGACCTCCACACCTACTTTGGATGATTCTCTGCTAAGATCCTTAATTAAGAAAGAATTACAGAATGCCTTCAGTCGCTTGGATCTATCTTCTTTGTCAGAAGTAATTAAGAACAGTGATAGAGCATTGGACTTGGTTAGGATCCATTCAAAGATAGCCAATGATGCTCAACAAGAGATCTCAAAGAAAATAGATTTGTATCTATCCCTGATTTTCTCTAAATGTGACATGAAAGATCACTTTAGATGTCTTGTGGAAAATATGAGAATCCCTCCAGTGACTCAAGCTTTTAAAGCTCAATTTCAGAAACTTTCAGAGTTCACCAGATTGTTGGACATATTTCTGGAGAATAAGGATGATTTTGAAAAGGCCATGCAGTATGGTGGTGAAATCATTACTGATTTCATCAATCTTTTGAAGCTGTATCTTCATGTGCAGATTACTACTATAGTTGCTCCAGCTGTTGCACCCCTTAGACCTGGACTTCCTACCTTAGCATCTACTACCATGACAGTTAGCCAAGCCCTTTCTCAGATCCGGCCAATCATTCTTGACCAACCTAAGCCTAGATATTCTACTGCTCCTACTTTGGCTCCATATGTTTTTGAAGGTCTACCCTTACCCTTGTTGTGTACCTCTTCTATTCCATCTTTTACATCAGCACCAACTCCTGCTACTGATAAAGGCAAGACAAAAATGGATCCCTAAAGAGTTTACTGCCTGTCGTTCTTTTTTATGGGATGTCATTTCTTGTTTCCAGTTTGTACTTCTCCTGTACTTTGTATTATGAATGCTTTGGTTAATGATAATTGCCGAGTTTCATTTCCTTTTATATACTTTTTGATAATCCCAAAAGGGGTAGAAAAACCTACAAGCTTCAGTTCTATAATAGTATAAATGAGGGAGAAAAACTGCAAGTATTTGTTCTATAATGTTTTTGCTATGCTAGTATATTTAATATTACATATCTTTTATATTCTTCCTATATGGGATTTGTGATCATCAAAAAGGGGGAGCTTGTTGGACTCCTCATGTGTTAATCATGTTTTAATATTCACAAATCTCATTAATATTAATTAATCTTGATCTTCAGTGCACATCTTGCTAATGCTCTTAAAAATAAACAATAGGTGCATATCATGTTTTTATAATAACAAATCTCATGGATGTTAATTACTCTTTAGAAGTTCTATGCATAATTACAATTATCTCATATATTATATCTAATGAGTAACCTTAACTAATATTCTGCATATCACTGTCTTAGTCCAAATACAATTTTTTTGTCTAAGTATGGACTCACCGTGAAGGACTCACCGTGACCAGACACCGTGACCACTCACCGTAACCCTGACACCGTGAAGGACTCACCGTGACCAGACACCATGATCATACACCGTGATAAAGACACTATTTCCATGATCACTGTGACATCGTTTCTTAAGCTTTTGTCAATATTATTTTAAGTGATGCTAACGGTCATATTTGTTGTTTTTAATGCAATTAATGATATTTAATGCTAGTTTTTGGCTTGACAGGAAACCGTATCTCATACCTATGAAAAGGGAATAATTCTTACTGCCATAACTCGTAGAATATAAGAAAGATTGAAATGAAGTACACGTGCAACAACTGCAAGTAGTAATGTGAAAGTGTGAATGTACAACGAGAAGATCTTGCATACACCAGAGATAACTGTGCTGAACGAGAAGAACAATCCTGAGCAGGAAAGAGATTTCCAGTCTTTCAAAGAACTCTTATGAATGCAATCCAACACCACTGAAGAACACACGACGAATCAAGAGATCATTCTCACTCCTGTAGAAGACAAGCTGAACTACTACACTCTGTTTTTCAATAGAAAAACTTGAGAAGGACTGAGAAGCACTCCTGCTGAATCCAATGAGTCTCGAGATGCATTGACAATCACTAGAGCTTTCTAAACTCTTATCTATCTTCTCTACATGATTTATTTATTAACTTTCGAGTAGTGTGGTGTACTCTGTATTTCTTATACACACACTGTCTCTTGCACTGAACTGGAGGATATCAAAATCCTCACTCCAAATATCTTATCACTTGTTTACCCACATCAACTATGGAAGAGGTCCTTGTGTGGCCTGGTCTTTGCTCTGTTTCCCACGTATAACAGTGGGAGAGGTCTTGGACCTGGACAGTTTTTGTAAAACTGTTGTTAACCCCGATCCAGGGTGTGTATCAATTTCTTAAATAATTTTAAGAGGACTATGTCCCAGCTTGAGACTGAACCTCTTGTTATATCTGTTGTGCTTTTTTTATTTAAGTTTAATGTATATGACATATATTATATTTATTCTGCTGCTATTACTTTAAAATACAAAATTATTTTGAAGCTACTTTGATAGTTAGATTAGAAAGTGTTTAATCTTATTGTAAATAAGTAGATTTGTTTCAGAAGTTAGTTTAATCTTGTGGTTAAACTAACTGATACGTAATAAATCTTTGAGAAGCTAAGTGAACATTTAAAATCTATATATATTCACTACAGTTTACCTTATTTTATAAATCGGGGGATTTTAACTAGACAATTTTTTAACAGAAATTTTTAATTGGAACTCAATTCACCCCCCTATTGAGTGTCCACTCCGACCAACACATACCTTCTTGTATAACATGTTTAGGTGATTATATTCCATGATTCCTCTTCTTATATCATGTTAGCTTCTTCTTTTCTTAAAAAGTTACATTCCATAATGACAGTTTCTTTTTCATGTCGTGAATGTTGATGTGTTTTTCTTCTATATTTATGACATTCTTAGGTGATGATGTTCTATCATTTTTTATTATCATCATCATTTTTAGTGTTTATTTCTTGTGATCACATTCCTAGTATTTTTTATAAATACGTGATTCATTTCATGGGATAAACTTTTGGTTTGTGATTATGACTGGTGTCATTTTTAGTTATGAGTTGTATGAGAGCCTTATTATTGGAAAAGGGTAACTCTTACATTCAAACCATTCTAAAATAATACTAAAGATAAAGTGTTAAAATTGATTGGTTTCAATCAAGGGGAGAAAATGTTCAATTTAAAATGTGTATGGGTGCTTCAAAAATTTGGAAATGGAATCCCATATTAAATGTAAGGGCATGATGTGTTTTGAAATGGTGTAATGTTAATGCTATTGAGTTTTTAACCTAAATGGATTGGTTAAATTTAAAAATGGTCAACTAGACACAAGTATGTCAGTTAGGGCATGAATTTATGAGATTAACAATTATGGTTTTTATGCTTTCTATAGTTAACCAACTGCTTTGGGTTGCTTTTTAAAGAACCCAGGCTGGTTTAATGGGATACTTATATATAACCTTTTCACTTAAAAGGAATTTATATGGTAAATTTTCTATTTATGATATAATATCAAGGAATGTAAGATGTTTAAAAATGATTTTGATGAGACTTCCCTGTATTTTCCTCAATCTATTATCTAAATTGGATACCAAGTGCCTTGTTTTATAATATTGTGCTTGATGTTTTGTTTAAAATATGTTCAAATGTTTAATGGTTGATGTGAATTAATGAAATTAATTTAAAATAGAACCTGTAGTGGTTTCACTTATTTAAACACACATTTAAGTGTAGTTTAAATTATTTCTATGGTTTTCCTTGGAATAGAGTGGACAATAATTATGTATAGGCTGATTGTTTTTAGTAATGGATTAAAATAAAGGGGCTCTTGAGCCTAGTGGAATTTTTTTTCATGGTCTATTTATAGGTTATATGATTATTCTTTTTAATGGGATATCATGTGGAAGGTATAACCTATAGATCTTGATGACTTTCTTTCTATTGTGTGCTTTCAAACATTTCGTGCCATTTTCCCCAGTATGACTTTTGGTTTTTTTAAAGGGAACCCCTGTTTGTATGGATGGTCATTGCATCTCGAATCATGATATGGGAATTATAATTAAGGTATGATCAGTTCAGTAGGTTAGAAATGCCTCAGGCATGGAAAGTAGCTTGGGAGGTTGTGTGAACCACTATTTTTATCAGTGATGGAATACTGGGTACATTGTCATCTGAGTTAATGATTGTATGAGATGATTCTCTTCTGATCCAATTTCTGTATGCCCCGTCTGATACATGATTTTATAGGGAGGATTTCTTATTGATAGTACTTAGGATTTTCTATTTTTTATTTTTAAATCAAGGTAGTATGTTTTTTATATGTGGTTCCCTTTGATTTGTTAAATGAGTATTGAATCGGTTGATTTTGGTGTAATCGTTGAGCCTTGTGCTATTGGGGGTGATCTCATGTCATATCTGGAGTAGAGTAAAGTGGGAATTAAGGAAAAAAGTTATTCCCACTACTCGAGAGAACTATTTCAGGTACTCAGGTGTTTTGACACACCGATTGGTTTGATTTGGATTTCATTCCAAATAATTTGATGTGTTGATCATTTATTGAGGGAGTGTCACATATTCGTTTAAGGTGAACACATCCTAGACCACTTGTTAGTTGTTGGTGAATCTTTTATTTCAATGACTTGGCTACACTAGTGCTTGGGAAAATTGTATCAATTATATTTAACGAGTTCTTCTAGGTATAGTGAGTGAAGTTAAGGAATGTTATTAAAATGTTTAGTTCTATTTTCAAATGCCTTTGAGGCTTGAAATTTTTGAATCGGGTCAATGATTGCTCGGAATAACAATGTTGACAAGGATGGTTGTGTGTGAAACCCTTTAAAAACTTTTTTAGACATGGAAGGGTATCAGTGGTAAATATTGAAAGATAATGAATTCCTCTAGTGGTATAGGAATCGTGGTTGAGTTGATGATGTGTTAGCAGGTGAATTTGTTCTTCTTCTAAAGAAGTCGACTAGTAGTGGTTTGACTATTTTTATTTGGTATCCTCTTAGTGTACTCTTTATTAAGATTAGATCATTTCCTTTATATTTACATCATCTTGGATGCTCTAAGAGAGTGTTAGGTTTACACCATGCTAATGTTTTAGAAGTTTTAGGGATGTTTTGAGACCTCTATCTGTATTGTATTCTAGATGTGTAGTTCTTTTTTAGGTTTATTAGTTTTGGGTGATACTTGGGTTCTTATATGAAAAAAACGTGGATAAACTTTTGGACACCATCTATTCCCTTAACTTGACTGCTAGGAAGATGCTTCCCTAGGCTTAGTATATGATCTAATGTCGGTGTTTTGGATTTGAACTAATGTCACACTTATAACCTAGAGTAAGGACTTTGGTGTAAGTGATTTTGTTAACTTCTGGATGCCTTGAATGAAGGAATTGTAGTTCTGTTTGAAATGTGTTTCCCTTTTAATCCAGGTAGCATCAATATAAGTCATTTGGGGTGACTCAACCATTTATATTTGTTGTTCAAGGTATATAGTTGGTAATGAAGAAGTTTTAAAATCACATCACCAATTTATTGTCAGTGTAGTGTAAAGGTTGCCAATGTCTTCCTAGAAGCTCACAAAAAATTACAATTTTGTCGAATGGGATTCAACCATTCCTTTCATATGTGGTACCTGATATGAAATAAGGTTTAATCATGTTTACCAAATTATATAAATCACATGGGAAGTGTTTCTATAAAAATCAATATGTGCCCTCTTAGGCAATTACAAAAGTGGAGGAGTCATTGTTTGTAATTAGACATTAAATGTTGAGACCCTTGGTGGAAAGAACCATTGGGATTTTGTTTAAATATACAATGAAAATATCATATCACTTGTTGAGTGGGCTCGGTTAAGCACTAATTTGATGTTTTGTTTTGAAATTGGGCATTAGCTTATGTTCTGATGTCTTAAATTCCTTACGCTTGTAAAATGCTTTAAGGTGTGTTTTGCGTTTGAAAATGAAACACATCTATTTGAATAAGACATCATGACCTTGTATTTTGGGTGATGCTTTCATTGTTCAAAATTTGTTATTAGAGACAATAAGCTCTATGGATGGGAGATTTTAGAATCCAATTTTTTTGACTGGATGGATTTTATAAGGAATTTGAACTTTTGCATTTACTGGATGGTCTATTTTAAAATCCATGATTCAGAATGAAATTTTGGGAGTTGGAATTGGTTTATTTGTTGTATTTGGACATAGGTGAAGGATTGAGATGTTCCCTAGGTTTCCCAGGGACTTTTCTAAGTTCTAGACCTATAAAATAATGTTTTAAAGGGGTTCTCCATAAGTACATAGTATTTTAGAAACCATGTTGTCCTTAGCTACAAACCATGTGACCTTTTGTAGGTGGACATAGATAGTGCACATAGGATGTGTATGGTTTCCCAAAATATGTTCCTATCCCACATGGTTAGTAGAAACTAGGAATTACCTCAACACTATTCACTACATGGTTGGTGCACTATTGCCAAACCATGATGCTAGCTCGTGTGGGGTGTTCCATGTTCCCAGTAGAGGGTGCATGATTGGCATAAGGTTTTTGAAATAGTTCAATCCAAACCATTGGTAGTGGCCTATTTTTTTTAAAAAAACTTATTTATTTAATTATAAATAAAATAAATTAAAATCAAATTTTATACCCTTCCCCGACTCCTGGATCACCTCCCCCCCCACTTCAGGGATCCCTTCAGTTCTGCACTTGTACCACCTCCCAAATCCCTCTATGTTCATCTATTTCACATAAATCCATCATTATTCTAGGGCAAGGTCTCAAGGTATGTCTTCTCCTCCATCTTATTCCACTTAGATGAATGTATTTCGTTTTTTTGTCGCTTGATGAGGTTCATCTAAACCGTAGGTCAATGGGAAATCCAAATTTTGTGTTTCCTTCCGATGATTGGGTGTGTGAAAGGATTCTTGGGTCGGCTTGGGTATGTTTTGGTGTTCACCACTTAAGACAATGCACTTTGGTCCCTTTTTGGTTTTCCATCACCATCCAAGGTAGGGTTTTCATCTGCTATTTGGTTTCAACAAATTTATTTTAGTGATTTTGGTGATTTTGGAACCCTAGTATTTATTGTAGAGATTGTGATGACTTTGATAATGATTTCACTGATATATATAGGTATATATATATATATCTTGTATATATTCCCTCACAAAGAGAGAAATATGTGTATTAGATTAATGGATATAAATATATATATAGTAATGTATGTGCATGAATGTGTGGAGAAGGCTTCACCCATAACATCAAGTGCCAAAGTATTCATCTTGGTTCCCCTTTGTGGTAAGATCCATATCCTTTCCATTTTAATTTTATAATGCATTAGTAATTTTAATAATGATTCTTTGATAAATGGAATTGTGATTCTTGAATGATATTCTTTGTATGATAAATTATATGTTTGATAAAAGAAGTCTTTCTTAGTTTGATAAATTATATATTTGAGAAAAAAAGTCATGTTTTTATAATAAAACCCATCCAATAGAGGTGCACTATCTTCTAAGATATAAATTATTTATTAGTTGTTTAATACTATTTTTAATTAATGCTTGTGGTTAAAACATTCATAGATGACATAGTGTGAAATAAATCATGTTTAAAACATGACCTTTTATGGAATTAGGATATGGATTTTTTATCTTATGAACATTTATAGAAACATTTCACCTTCAATGTTCTATATTGTTCCTTTTCATTTGAATTATTATGCCTATTTTTAACCTCATAATGGGTGTTTTCTCATTATTTACTATATTAAGGAAGCCTAATTTAAATTGAATAGAATATTATTGAGATTCGGGACATGTTTTCCTCCCATGGAAATCAATTCCCTTGATGTGATGGCCTATATGAATTTGAATTTCTTAAATGGTTATTTAAAAAATGGTAATTGTGGAGAATGGGTGGTTATACCCATGTTATGTGAATAAATATAAATGGTAATAAATTTTTGGTATACCCATGTGATGTGATTGAATGAAATTTAATATAATGAGTGGGTATAATCATCAGATGAATTGAATAGGAAATGATAAATGATTGGGTATACTCATTGTTTTCCTTGGACATGAAATGTGATAAATTAGTGTTTAAAATCATTTTGTATATTTTAACATAATTATTTATAAATTAGTGGGTATAATCATATGTTTTTTAGCATTAAATGATATGAAATGGATGAATTATTGTATAGATTCCATGGATGGCACTTCATTGACCCTGGACATGGTAGTGGATGCCTAGTTTTGATTATTCCCCTTAGATCATAATTCCATGGGATTCCATGGTCCACGATAACCCTTACATCTGGATTGGTTGGACTCATATAGAACATTTTTGTGATACATTCTCTAAGGGATCCAACCAATACCATTACTGAGTTTCTATCGACATGCTTGTGGGACTCGACGAGGATGTCTTGGTCTTCGACACCTTCGATCTGGCCCTTCATGATATGGATATTTAACATACGGCACAACCGTGAGGTGTATGATACATTTAGTTATAAGGATTGGCCATGTTAAATTGTGACTTGTGTATTTATATGTCTTACTCGTGAATGTTATGAATTTTATGGTAGAATAAAAGGGCCATGATTAATAGAGAACCTAGGGTGTATAGCTAGGTTGTGGTGGTAACATGTGTGTGTGGATGAAAAACAAGGTCGTGTTGTTTATTTGTGAATTTTTGGTAGCTTCCTTTTCAGAGGAACATATTCATCTTGTGTAGGGATAATTGATGGGGTATATTATTATCATTGGTTTAGCGGTTTGCAATCCATGTAATATTTACATATATTTACTACTTGACTATTTATATGCACACTTCCTTAATTCTATATTACAAAAATTGGATTGGGATAGACACAGTGGGTGTGAGCCTAATATGATTTTATATCACAACCTACTCAGGTATAATTGGTACCGGGGTATACCTTCTTATTTTCATGGTTATGGACCATTTCTTGTGCTGTTTTTTTGTAATTGAGGAGTTAAGAGCAGAGGACTAAGCCAAAGCTCAGGACGCTCGTGGGGATCACCATAGGGGTTTTTAGTTCTTTTATACACATGATTTAGGTATTGTATGAATTGTAAAGAATGTTTTATATTTACCATTTTATCTTTTGTGTCATTATCTAGACATGAATTCTTTGTATAAACTATCACTTTCGATCAATTTTATTAAATTTTTATTATTTTTCTTCCACTATTGTCTTTCATTTATTTATTGCTTCAGTTGTTATCATATATTTATTAAAACATTTACCATTGTTACAATATGATATGATGGTATATTCTCCCCACTAAACTACATTTACACCATCAAGTCTATTCATTGGCCTCTACCATATGGGGAGATGTTCTTTGTGCCATGTGGCGACCGGTCAGGCAACTGGTTCTATGGTCAGTTAGGCAAGGACGTTTCAACCATACGTCATGAAGATATTACTCTAATGATAGTATACTTGGAGTGGTAAAATTACATGATTTCATCTTTGGTGTTCTTTAGTAAATTAGGAGTAAGGTAAAGTGAAATTCTTCATGATCTACATATCCCCTAATTTGAACATCAGGTGGGGAGTCAACGATAAGCTAATGTAACTTGTTTATTGAATTTAGACATGCATTTTGGATACCCTCGGACTATTTTAGTGATTTCAGGTGGCATGAAGCTGAAAATTAAGTTTATTTTATTTCATCATGAGGATCATAAAATACCATTTCATTATTTTCTTATTCGTCATAAGGTATGAATTTAACTATTAAGTGATGAAGAGTTCTCTATAGGCACAATCAAATGTTAGGAACACACTCTTATAGAAATGATTGTATAATTATATATTTAGGGGTTGGTAATGGACAAAAAGTTGTCAATATATTTCCTTTAGATAATTATTTTCTCATAAGAAATGTATTCTATGCAGCTTTTTTAAAATATTCATTGACCTAATCTAAAAAAAGTGGATGTTTACCATATGACTTGTTGTAAATGGTGGGATATGGGATATTATTCTTTTTTGTATTTGAAGGAAGATGATCTGAGGGTTGTTTAATATAATGACTATTACCTTGGGCTATATTTTGGTTGATAAAAGATACCAATTTTCAGTGAAAAAGAATCAATAATTACTGGTTGTATCTTCTCAAGTGCCTCATGATATGATGGATTTACCATAATTGATTCATAAATGGGATAACCATCTTGGTTAAATAAAATATCACAATTGGGAGGACCTTCACAATGAATTACATAATGGGGAGGAATACCACTATGTCTTTATTTTCGACTTCAAGTATAAATTTAGTGGAGTATACACTGAGGATGACCTTTATGGTGGACACGGTAAGCAAGTGCCTTCTTGTCATTTTTTTCCTATGAGGATGGTTTTGTTGGTCCTAATTAGGATCTGGTCTCTCATGATCATTTATTTCATGAACAAAAAGGAGGCCTCTATGGTATATAATCTTGGTAGGACCTCTAGATTTACTGGTATCAATGTTATGAGGATGAAATTCACTACTATGATCACAACTTCTATAATTTGGTTACAAATGAGTAAGATCATAGGCCACCATTGGTAAATATTTTTTGGACTTAAGACCACTAGCCTCATGTTGATTAAGGTTGTATTCCATATTATGGATTTATGTATTTCTTTTGTGACAATTATTTTTAGATGTTTTTTGTTGGGTGGTCAGAGTAACATTACCTAAAAAACATTCATGTATGGGAACATTCTTGAGGAAGTTTTTTGAGGCTTCCAAAATATCCTAATAGTCTTATGAAGTTTTTTAAAGGATATATGCCTAACATGGTGTGGTATTTGAATTTTACCAATAGTGTCTTGATGAAACATGTGTGTGTGTTCATAGTCCTCTTTCCCATGGTTGGATTAGGTATGTATCCCTACTCCAATACTACATTCCTAGATAATAAATACTGACAATCATAATGTGTGGGGGTGGAAATATGGGTATACCAATAATTAGTTCTTGGGATTTGCCCGTTTCTTTATCTAATTGTTTCCAAATTTTGTTGGAAGACATTATTTATGCTAGTAGGTATATAGGAATTCTAATTTATGGTTACCATGTTTTGTTAGTAGGATTTTCTGGTGGGAGCAGGGATGTAATAAAATACTAGGTTGATTGATTTTCACCATTGGTGGGATTTCCTGGGTTCTTAATTCTAAATGACCGGCTCCAAATCCCTCAGGATGACATCCTCATCATGTTGAGTACTTGAATCCATGTGGTATTTCTTTTAGTGGTTTCTAGATAGGTACCTTCAAAAATGACCTTCTTGTGTCACGATGAGTCCCCTATATACCTCTTGATCTTCCTCCGTAAGGTATGGGTAGAATTTGTTATTTAATTCTAGGGAGATGATACTAAAACAATTTAAGATGGTGAGGGGTTTTATCTACTAAATTTCCACCATCCATCACTAGGTAGATGATTGGTGGGGCTTCATTTCATGGAGTAAATATCATGTGACCTCCAAGGTCAATATGATACCACATAGTTTTTACTCTAAAACTAGTGCATTTGATGCATGTTGTTTAATATGATAGGTTAGTGAAAGTATCCTATGGATAGATAAGAACCCATCCTATGCTACATCCAAAGAATGATTTTTTAAGTAGGTAGTATACAAATTTTATTTAAAAGAGTGATGTTGAATGTTCCCATACATATATATAGCAAACACACATAATGAAACCTATCAAAGAAGAATGGAGATAAAAAAGTGCATACACAATTGATTGTATTAAAGTATCCATGTTTGGAAACATTTATTTTGTGAATTTAATATATGGATTTACATATGGGTGACGTAATTAATTGTGTTAATGAGAGGATTCACATCAGATTTACCTTTTTCCCACTAAGAGACAGGATCCCAAACATTTGATTGGGGGGTTGATTGTGGTTGCATAATATTTCATGTTGATACAAAAATTTTATTTCACATCCCAAATCATGTTGTTTTCAATGATTTTTATTCATTTAACTGAAATCAACCATCATTTCATATATCCATAAAAATTTGTGGTCCTTCTTTCAAGATGAAACTTGCTATAGAAGTATTTTCCACAATGACTCTTAAGAAATAAAATTGTTTATAAGAAGGTAGTTCGGGCCCATCACACTCACTTTGGGGTAATTTATTCCTACTCAAGGACTATCTTATAGATTTAATTCATATTCATGAATCTTTTATAATCCAAAAAAATAAACTGGACACCCTTTGCATTTGAAATCGAACGCATTTACATGAAGAAGTAACCATATATATGTATAAAATTTTCTCCATCATTGTAATCAAATTTATATATCTAAGCTTCTCCATTGGTAGGTCCACCAATGTATATGAGAGGTTCTAGATATCGTTTTTTATTTACATGGTAATTATTTATTTAATGGATCATGCATTAAAGACAGATGATTGGGTGCTTTAGGTCTTATTTAATATAGGTAAGTAGTTAGAGATTTGATGTTGGGATCAGGCCCATAAGAAGGTATTCATATGTACCCTTGTGAAAGGAATCATAATCCATTTTGTTTAGTTCTACTTAAATGGATACATCATACATTTTAGTTTTATGTGATAATGACCAAACCATGTAGTTCAGTGTCATGTGGCAAGGAAATCAGGGAATAATGTTCCTAGAAAAGGGTAGTCTGGGCAAGTCTAGTTAGTCCAACATGAATTATTTATTGGTGGGAATGGATTAGTCTTACAAGGAATTTGGTCCTCAGAAGAAAGATCTCACTAGGAATTATAGGTTGATGAGGGTGATATGGATATGGATATGGCTGAGAAGGAAAATGGTATTCCAGGTTGGGGACATGATATTATTGGAATATAGACAAATAGAGAATATGGTGGATCTTTAATGTCATGTTTGAACCTCATGGATTCTTCCTATGTATAATTAATACTGGAATCAAATCCCTGAGGTTTGGTACTATTGGGACATAAACCTATGAGGGTGACCCATTTGAGGATGTTTGATCATGATAGTGATGTGATCACCACTTTACTCTAAGACCACATGATCCCTGATCAATATGACAAATAAGTGGAAGTGGAATATCTTTTACTTCACACAATCTCCTTTTCCAACTGGTGGATGAGGGTAAGGGAATGTAATTATAGGAGATGTCTGGTAATAAAGGCCATGGATGTACCCCAAGAGGGATGCCCATGTGATTTCCCTTCTGAAATATTTAAGGGAGGGTGAGGGAGAAGTTACAGCTGAAAAAGGTATATTTTTATAAAATTATATTTACATTTTAGGAAATATATTTCACCGCTCATCCCTATAATGTGTCATCCAACATCCCAATGGATGGTTAATCATTACCATGACAATTCATGACTATGAACAATTTGAAGATCTAGTATACGAGGGAGGTAAAATTTTGGACTTCCATAAACATGGGAAGTCATGAATGGATTAGGGAAATGATGGTGTGTCTTTCCATTTTGCTGAGTGAATATGGAAGAATTTAATGTTGTCTCAATGATTTAGTTCTAGGGTTTTTTCAAGGGGCTTATGAAGTCATATTTATTGTTATTAATGGGATAATATGGGGCCAAATGCTACGTAGAAAGAGGTTAGTGAAGAAAAAAAAAAGAAAAATACACTCTATATACCACATTCTACATACTAATCTTTGCTATGTGGGGTGGGGGTGTTGAATTTCATTATTCCGTGAAGGGTATTCCTTTATGGTTGGATTTTTTTCAGGGAACAAATGAATATCCTTTTTGTATAGTCCAAAAGAAACTTTTTTTGAAGGGTCCCTTTGTGGGGATTTTGTTTGATTTCCTCATGGTATATAGTAGGTTGATTAACTGTCATTGTCTTCTATAGTCTTTTCTACTATCCATATATCTAACTTATTCACCTTTTGTTAGAGTGGTGTTAATGTATTTATAGGGAACGCAAAATCATCATCTTCCCATAATGGATTGTTGGCAGCATAGTATTCCTAGTTCAATGCACTTGATTAATAAAACCACCACTGGTAAATGATTTTTTTTCTTATGAGATTGTAAGTGACCACCTCACATCACAAAAATGAGAATTAGCTTTTAGGGGATATTAAAAGGAATCCTCATATCGCAAATGAATTAAATCATTTGTGGTGGGGGATAATTTTACCACCATCCCCACCCAAAAAAACATTTGGCTGTCATTGATTCCATACCTCATTCCATTAAAGAAAATTTATTTTTGGGGACATAGAATTACCACCTCTCCCTAAAAATGATGTTTCATTTGCTGGAACACTATGCAGAGTAGCAGTCCTACATAGAATATGTGCTATGTTGAATGGATGAAGTGATTTGTGGATCAAGGTAATTTATCAATTTTAACTCCATAAATAGTTTTACAACTTGATTGTAGAATTCCCCAATTTATAATTTCTTTATTAGATCCAGTAATAATTTTTTTGTTCTAAATATCCATTGAGATGTTGCTCATTATATTGATGAGTTGGTTATTTTTTTGAGATTAGATGTGTTATAAAAAGGTAACCTAAGATAGGGGTGACCCCATACTTGTGAGATCCCATAGAGTGGGGAACCTTGGGTAGATTTTTTCTGTTTGATATCTATCCATGGGAGGTTCTACTTGATACGTATTATTGACATGGAGATGATTTCAGATATCATGATGAAAAGTACTTGAGGTGAATTGATATTGAGTACTGGATCCTAAAGGAAAGATCAATAGGACATGTAGACATATTGATTTCAGGTGTAGTATCTAAAAATGTTATAGATTTAAGTTCTATATGTTCATATTTATGATGGATATCATGTCAAAATATAATTTTATTTTTCGAGATGCTGCCTTGGTAGAAGGTGATCGTTTGATTGGCCTTGGAATGGGTGATGTGACAATCTTGTTAGATAGATTATAGGGTTGATTCTAATTAAATAATATTGACATAAAATATATAATGGTTTGTGATTTTAGTGTGAGAGACTATACATGATGTGTGGTATTCATGGGAGTGTGATTCAGGTTCTATGATTGGGAAATATTAGGGTATACACCACTTGGGGTTTGGATGAGTTGAGGTATCTGTCACTAGATATGCAGTATATTATTTGCCTTTGGTATCTGGGGTGTTTGTATATGGGATGAGGACTATTGGATTTAAGAATATTCTTATAGGTGTGGATTTCTAGGGAATGGTTGATAATTATAGATGATAACTTTGTATTTTATAGTTAAATCATGGATGAATTGTGATATGGGTTGAGAATATTGGTGAGAATGGATCAGAAAAAGTGTCATGCATGTGATGATGGTACTTGTTGAGTTTGTTCATGAGGAGTGGTATAAGAAAATCAATATTTTTGGAATGAACTCCATTGGATATTTGAGGGTGTGAACCTTGTTGTGGATAAATATTTCATTGATGTTGAGGATGAAATTACTTGTGTGATTGTGAATGTTTTTTGTTGATTTTTCATCTTGATACTCTTACATGAATAGGATAGGCACATCTAGTCATTACCTATAATAATTAATGGATGATAGGTGTTGGATATCAATGTTTTTATAAATAATAGTGAATATGATAACACTCCTTTGGTGGTGAGTGTCATATTGATCTCAAATGTGTGACCCCTCAGGTTATTATTTTTTTGTATCTTTGATGAGACTAATCGTTGGATTATTGAGATAGTATTGGATAGAGCTCATGCATTGGAACTAGATTGGGGATAAATTTGATTTTATTTGACCTTGATTCAAAATTAAAGTGGACCAGTACTCATGAGTGGAGTAAAATAGATGATTTGGTAATTTTATGAACCAACTATGCATTTACATCAAATACAGGGACCAGACATCAATCCATATGTTTAGAAAATCACCTGATGCATTTGGGGGAATTATGAATCATGTTTGGGTAATGAGATAGAACATTAATGGGTATAGTTGAGAATTCTAAAAAATGGTCATTTTGAGAAGGCATAACCAATATTATCACACATTTTGGGTGTAGTGATATGGAAACCACATTAGGAATATCATTAGACCAGTAAGGATACATTTTTGGTATGTAGTTATCATGATGGGGAGTATCATGGCTCAAAATCACCCCTTATGAGTTGATTAATATGGTCGATAAAACAATTATTCTTGGAATGAATCAATAAATAAAACCATGGTTTAAAAATATAAATGGGTTACATTGATCATAATCTTGGTTTTGATAATGGTGAAAAGTATTATCTTGGGGTCTTATGAATACTCTTCCTTATGTTTGGAGTTAAGCAGTGGAAAATCATTTAGAAATCAGATATAGGATGCAGTGAGGTGGTTTTCTATTGGAGACCATAATATATGGATTAATGGTTGAAAGAGAAAAAATTCTTATATAGTATGATAATTTATATCGATGGGATGTTTTAAATACCTATAGTTTTTAGGTTCTGAATTTCAGGTAAAATTTAAATTCTTGGTCTTAAAGCAGGGTGCATTCTATGAAATTTTATTCATGCCAGAATTCCAAGAGTTAGATAATCTAAAAGGTAAAATTTTTAACATGGATTAAGGATCAGTAGATGGATCAAGTCCTCTGGTGAGTGTTGGAGATTCAGGATTAAATCTAAAATTTAGAATGTTTTTTCCACAATTTACTTTTTATGGTGTACTTAGGGGAAACCATATGGGTGAACCATGTGAGATGTATCTTCCTGGAGTTTTTTATATAGTTGGTTAAAAGTTTCATAGAAACCTTAACATGACTAAAATTCAGGGGTCATATGAATTTTCATGGTGGAACACAATTTGTTAAACCATGTAGCAAAACCATGAAATGTGTGAAGGCTCAAGATAGTTCTATCCATATAGTTTATGAAGGGTTTAGAAGAACACATGGTTTGACATATTAAATTAAAAAGCCAATTTATATTTCCCCCCCCCCCTTGAATTTTAAAAATACCACCCCTCTCTTCTCCTACATCCTGTGTTGTTGGACCAAAATGGTATCCTCTCTCATTATTCTTAAATTTCCCCTCATTTGTAGTAATATTGGTAGATATTGGTAGGGATTAAGGTGACTCTTATCTTATTCAACCTATTTTCTATTTGTCCATGTTAGCCTTATTGTTATATAAAATTTTATTTGGTTTCTTGATATGATTTCTCCAGATCATTTCACAATCATTCCAATGTGATGCGTATTTTTTCCAATATAGCTAGAGGAAAACCCAAAATGAAAAACATAGATACTTTCACTTCATTTTAGTTAAGGTATTTTTCCCTTTTAATTTTACTAGGATTTTTTTGTTTTAATTAGATAAAACTAAATACGTAATCAGTACCATCTATTAAGGTTTTTTCTTGGCATAGTGTTAGGAGTATACCTTGAGCCTTTTAGTTAGTCTTGGTCGAGCTTCTAGTGTTATGAGATGGAAATGTGAGTATTTAGTAAATTATTCCTATATAAATTAAATTTATTAATTAATTATAAGTTTTTATTATTAAATGAATTGGGTTTAATGGTGTAAGATAGGGAATTGTGTGGATTGATGGTGGCAAGATGAGATTAGTGGATCTAGGGTGAGAGTCTTCGAGCATTGATTTATGGAAATGGATTCAGATGTGGTAGGTGGTATCTGATTATTGCCTATATTTGATTTATATTATATGTATGTGTGATATGTGTTCTTGAAAACATTGAGGGATCAGTGATGATTTCATAATAAAAATAATATTTTAATTAAATTCCCAAGAAATGAACAATGTTCCAAGGGCCATGATAGACCCTTTAATATCAGTGATTCCTTGGTCACCAGTCGATAACGAATTGATTATAATTTCTATGCAGTGAGATATATATAAACTTGGGGGTATAAATTAGATTTAATCGAATAGACATAGTGACCCATCATATATGGCCCCTTAGTGACCTCCAAGTAAAGTATCTTGATGAGTGGGCAAGATTGGATCCAATAAGCCATGATGTGACCAAGAGTTGATTTACAGCCCTTGGCTTAGATGGCCAAAGTGTAAGGTGATTGGTCTACCCCCTCTAGTATATTATCACCTTGGTAGATATTCCATAGGTACGATTATTGATGGGTAGGTTGTTAGAACTAACCTAGGTTAACATGGGAAGTGAGATGGGAATTATGGAATCACACCAATGTGATGTCAGTCTAACTTTTCCAAGGAGCATAGTGGAGATTCACTATGATATGAGGATTTTGAAATATTTTATTCACTCTAAGTGGAATGTTGGAGCCCAAGATATTAGAATGAAATAGATGAATCAAATTAGGTTGTTTAAGATATTTTGTGACATGTGGAACCACAGTTGGTCCCCATGAATTACGCTAGTCCTAGAGAGGTGTATTATAGAGGATATTGAATCCTCGATTTTGAGTGGAACATTAGAACTTGATAATTTATTTTGATTTTCTTGTTTTTACACTAACATTCTAGCTTAGGATATGTGTGATGGGATCAATATAAGGCTATCCCTTATGATGATATTTATATATGAGAAGTCGTTGGGGGGTATTGGCATTTAAAAATGATATATGCATTTTTTATGGTACTTCCTAGTATCTGAATATTATGCATGATGATATTTAGGATTCCTAGGATAATTCCTAGGATCTACTGTTTGATCTTGTTAGCTTATGATATTCCTAGAACACCAGGGATATTGTGTTAAGACTGATAAAACTATAGGGGATACCTAATATTTTATAATTTCACTTCAATTAATGATACTATGATATGTTTATGGTACTTAAAATGATAATATGATTACTCTTGATGATATTTAGGATGAATAAGATACTTCCTAGGATCCTTCATTTGATATACTTTACATATGAGATATTTGGGACACGTAGGATTTGGTGATGAGCTACATGAAACTACCTCAGATGATTTTTACACATAGGATTTGACTTGTATTATAGATATTATGAGATACTTTACTAATGATAAGATTTGTCTTGTATTTTTGGTACTATGAGATTTATACTATGCATATGATCATTCTTTTACACTATATGTTTCTTGAGGTTTATGGGTTTACCTCCCATGATATATATTTAATTCCTAATAATTCATGAGATCCCTTTTATTTCATCCCAGGATATGGTGCTTACACACGGGGAGGTATGATCATGAGATCTCAGGGTAGGACATGTATTACCATAAGGAATGGTTTTTTCCTTATACAAATCTAGCATTGGGAAATGTTGGTATGGTCAATCTCCGATGTCAGGTTAGAACAAAAGTATCGAGAGTGAATATTTTATTATACTTTTATTCTTTCTAATTTATTATGATAATACCACATTTCTATAAAATACATTAATGTTTATGTTTGATATTACATTGGTGGTTGTTTCTTCTAGAAATGGGGATGACCTTGTTTGTTTAAGGTTCGAACTTTCCAATAAGTTTCTAACAGGTATATTCGTAGAACCGAAAACACCCAATGATTCTATATCCATTTGGACCTACTTTCCAAAGGTAGGTTCTCATTAGTTGTAGACCGATGAGGCTTAAGAATTTGCATTGTTTGAAAGGATGGGAGGTCATGCTCATCACGCCTTTTTGGGGGGAATTAATACCTACTTGGGGACTCTCTTATAGATTTAATTTATGTTCATGAATCCTTATTTATTCACCAAGAATGAAAATGAGTTTTCATTTATATTTGGAAATCAATGATTGATATTTATGGGATTTAGAGAATCTTTTATATGTATTTTAGGTTCTTCATCAAGGGAGAATCATTTGTATGTATTAGATATTCTTAGTCAATGGTATCCTTCAATACATTATATAAAAATCTCTTGGTCATTATGATGACCATACTGGTTTTAAAGACACTCAGTGGGGAAATTGATGTTTATTATCATTCAGAAAGATAGGGATTTTTTCAGAGTTGGGATCGTACCTGTAGATGGGACACCTACGTATCCACGTTAAAAAAGAATCAGAACCCACGTCATTCGATAAAAAGGATATAGTTTAACGTCATATGGGATGTAAAATAATTAATGAATGATGGGATTGAACCTTTTAATGGATTCCAAGGTACTCTAATTTTAAGGTAGATATCAATGTCCATGTAGTTCGGGTGAAGAAATATGGGGATTATGAATGGTTAACAGCCCAAAAAGAGATTTCATGATTACTTTTACACTCTAAGATCACGTGAGTCATGCTCGGTGTGAGAAACAAGAGGTATCAGTAAACCTGAAGATTGTGCCACGAAAGATGCAGTCACGAGAAATGATGGGGGGCTTACGTATGTATAACTACCCAAGTAGATGAAGATGAGGACTTACTTCATGAAAGAAGCGCAAGAGCAGGGTCCATAAAGGTATTTGTACTTTATGGAGTTTTGGAGTTTTAACCTACGGATTACTCCTAAGGAGGATGCCAAAATTAAAGGGGACTTATAACTTGGGGCTTACTCCTGAGAAGGAGGCCCAATGTTAAAGGAAATTATGAACTATTGATAAGGAGGCCCGGGTTAAGGGGACTTATAACTTGGGGCTTTCTCCTGATAAGGAGGCCCAGATTAAAGGAATTATGATTGGGGCTTATTCTTAAGAAGGAGGCCCAAACCAAGGGAACTTGGGCCTTACTCCTGAGAAGGACGCCCAGGTTAAAGGGATTTATAACATGGGGTTTACTCCTGATATGGAGGCCCAAATTAAAGGAATTATGATTGGGGATTATTCCTAAGAAGGAGGCTCAAACCAAGAGAACTTGGGGTTACTCCTGAGAAGGAGGCGCGGGTTAAGGGGACTTATAACTTGGGGTTTACTCCTAAAAAAGAGGCCCAAATTAAAGGAATTATGATTGTGGCTTATTCCTAAGAAGGAGGCCCAAACCAAGGGAACCTTGGGCTTATTTCTGAGAAGGAGGCCCAAACCAAGGGTACATGGGGAATACTCATGAGGAGGATTCCCTAAATAAAAAGATAATTTCATCATAATGTATGAGGTTATATAGAGGAAAACTCTAAATGTGGTGACATAAATCATGTAATTGACGAGGTTTTGGGAGAGGTTCTCACAGAATTCCTTTTTGATAAGAAATCTGACAAAGGAACCATGACATAAATGGCTTTGAAAAGGGGTTCGATGGATAATATATTAAGGAGGATAGGTGAACGGGAGAGAGGCACCCAAATGAATTTGGCCCGCAAGTCTGGACTAGGAAAGTGTACTTGCGCATCATGGGTTTACTTGGGCGATGAAGAATCTGTAGGGTAATACTTGGGTAAGACTTAACTCAAGCCTTTAGTATTATCCTAAGATGTTTCCAAAAGGGTAGAGCGCAAGTTTCATCGAATGGGTAGGGCGGAACGCAAGTGTTTCCATTTTAAAGGAGGTCTAGATACTTAGGCGCACAAGTGTTGATTAATTGTAAACACTTAGTCCTTATCCTACTCCTTCAAGTATTCCATTCTAGGTAAAAAGTTACCTTATAATCTTTTGGAAGAGTTGAGTTGAAGACTTGGGCGACCAAAGAATGAATTTGACTTTTGGAAAATTGGTCCTTGAAATGGGGGGCCCACATGGGCTATTTATAGTCCACCTTACACCATTGGAGAAAAATCAAATAGGGTGCGCAAGTGAGCTGTGCGACCCATAGGTGGCACACAAGTGACTTGCACGGCGCACAAGTAACCGGCGTGGCTCACTCCAATTGGGCTCCTAGTCAATGCCTTCCTCAATTTTTTTGATGTTCTTCAATGGGTGACCCAAATTGTTCTTAAGGTACTCCCATTTTCCATTAATTGGACTCTGTGATAGAAAGGAGCATGAACAAAAGTCCCCCCTCAGAGTTGGATCTAAAAGGAAAGAGGATCCGGCTCTGAGGTAAATCCGGAGAGATCAAGGGTCTGTGGCGCGCAAGTTTGGAATGCAGATGATGGGGCGCGCAGGTTTGGCATGCATGTTTTACCGAATGGTTGATATTGACTCAATTATTGAAAAATAAAATATGGAAACATATTACCATATTCATGTATGGAGGGGGGAAATTTTAAACTGTGATTTGAGAAATTTTTATTCTGAGGAATGACATGGGAAAAGAGCTAAAAGGCATTAGAGGAATTTTTTTCTAAGAATGAAGTTACCACTACATAAAAAACCCATCATGGGGGATGAATTATGCATTGAAAACTAGGGAGTAAGATGCATAGTCAACTATTAGTATCTTTTGGCTGACATGTCCTTTATGTAGACAACTTATGCAAGGCTACTTAAGGGCACGTGTTGCATAGTCGAGCAAAATATCTCTAAAAAATTTGACTTTTTATTTCTAAAATTAGAAGAATGTTTTATGAGGATTAAAATTTTCCAATGCATAGAGTCTTCTTTATGGAGAATGGTACTTGAATATGGAGAGGATGTTTCCAATCAGAAATGTCCAGGAATTGGAGGAATGTTACTTCTACAAAGATCTGACCCAAACCTTGGAAAAAAGGTGTCTATGGTTTTAAATAATATTACTAAAACTGGAGATAGAAGCATTATACGACATATGGTCAAGTCTTCCAAGGTTATTTCATGTCTCTCTGAACATAAAAAGAAGGAGGAAAATGTAAACCATAGACTTGAATACCTTCATATCATGAAAAAGAGTATGAAAAAAATATGTTTGGGATAGACGTTTTTTTGTAGATCCCTGCATATCGTCGTTAAGACCAATAGGGACAAAAGAGTCATCTCCTAAGAATGATGTTACCATTACTTGAAAACCCCATTATGGAGGTTGAATTATGCAGGTCCAACTGGGGCATAAGCTACATAGTCAAATAGTTGCATCTTTTGGCTAACAGGTCCGTTTTATAGACAACTTATGCAAGGCCACCTAAGGGCACATGCTGCATAGTCAAGAAAAAAAACTCTTAGGTATCAGACATTTTGTGACCATATTTCATAAAAACGGTTATGGAGATCATGAATATTATTTGTATAATGTTGCGGCTGGGTCCTGAATTGAGATTCTTGATGTCACAACGTATCTCATTAGGATGAGAATCAAGCCACACGTAGTTCTTGAAATACAGTTTAATGTCATGCAGGATGAGAGCATAGAAGATCTTATTTTAGGGTCATAGAGCTCGGACCATAGTGAGGGAGACACATCGTGCATTTTTTTATAAACCTAGTGTGAATAAAGACCAGGGTGTTCCATATCACACCATGTGCTCCGAGGGGGACTTTTCAGCGAAGGGACCGAAAGTGGAGTTTGGAGTTAGGCCCAGAGGCTCAGGGCTGCACTCAAGGAATGCTCGAGTGTTCCTACATATCCCATGAGGATTGTAATAAAGCTGCACGTAGTTATTAAAATACTCTTTGTACATATTTGGTTCGTACATATGAGGGGTAAAGAGAACTTTATTGAAATTTTGGTTGGACCCCAGATTAAAGACTTGGGTGTCACTATGTATCTCATAAGGTTGAGAATCAAGCCAAACGTAGTTCTTGAAATATGACATGGTTGGAGACCATGTATATGATGATTCCTCCCGAGTCAGGGTATCAGGGATTGTTGCAGTTTATTGTCATATAGGACAAAAGTGCAAATAGTTTAAGGTCATTTGCATAGACCAGTGCTATGCAGCTTAATGTCTTGCAACAAGGACAATGGGGGACTGTATAGTTGAACTTTATATAGCTAGGACGATGGGATGTACATAGTTTGACGTCACGTAGGACTAAAGTGAACCAATATGAATAAGACAGTTGACAAGGGTTTCCCGGATCAAAATCGTATGGGATGGAGGTAAATCGATGTGAAGAAAGTGGTTTCAGGCTTGAAACTCAAGAGGTTGTCTATGTACCCAGCCTAGGGGGAAAGGATGAAAGTACGCATGGTTTAATTGACAGGGATTTGGAGATTAGGGTGTATTTGAGGACAACTAGCCGAATATGATTTTGGGACATAAGCGTAGTTAGTGGCCTAGAGAATATGTCATGGTCGAAGCTTACTCTAAGCTCACGTGAGTCATGCTCAGTCTGAGAAACAAGATGTAGCAAGAGACTTGATAATCATGTCATGAAATATGCATCCACAAAGGATGGTGCGGGGCTTATGCATGGTTAGCTTCCCGGGGCACGCATGGCAACAGATTTTAAAAGACAATTACACGTGCATCGATCACAGTGTAATGTCATGTGTCATTGACATGGGGTGCTTGGCAGTTTAACGTCATGCATCTCGGATGATGCACATTTTAAAATCATGTTGGATGATAGAGGGGAAACATTTTAACGTCATGTTGGATGATAGAGGGGACTATGTAGTTTAGGGTCCTATAGTAAGGACAATGGGTGTATTTTTTTTACACAAAATACTTCTTCAAGAATCTTGCATTGGTTGGAGTTGTAATGAGTTCTCTATCCATTGATATTAAAGAATAATCTCCACTGGAGTAGACCCTATGTATTGAGTAAGGTCCTTTCCACTTTGGCTCAGGATTTGGAGGATTATTTCTTGGTATCATTGGGGTTCTGAGGACCAATACCAATCTCCTTGATTTAATGAACAAAGATGAACTTTTTTACTGAAATCTCATGCTATTCGATTCTGATAAACTTATAAATGGTGTAGTGTGCACAATCTTTTTTCATCTAATCATTCCAATTCATCCAATCTCTTTTGAAATTTTTCATCTACAGATAACTGATCACAAACGGTGACTCTAAGCAATGTTAATTGGACTTCAATAGTCAAGACTGCTTCTGTTCCATATACCAATGAATATGGAGTCGATCGTGTAGCAGTGTGGGTGGTAGTACAATAAAGCCGTAGAGCAGAAAAAAATTTATCAGGACATAAATTATTATCTTTATACACCACCTTTTGAAGTATATTTGAAGGAGTCTTATTTAAAGCCTCTACTTGACCATTGGATGTTGCATGATACCGAGATGAATAGTTGGATCTAATATTGTATTCTTGATACAATTTTCTTACCTCGGATGAACAAAAGTTGGTTCCATTTTTCGTCAATATGGTATGAGGAACACCAAATATGTTAATGATATTGGGCTTGATAAATATAACAATTCTTTTAGCACCAACTTCTTTGAGAGGTATTATAGAATCCCTCCTTTTTATCACATAAACTTTCATTACATTTTACAAAACCGAGGATCTTTAAGGTTTAGTGTCTTGGAAACCAGGAACTTTAAACATTAAAACATAAAAGATTCTTATTAAACACTTGAAAGGCTTCTCCTCATGTTCATCCTAGGTTCATTACTGCATCTCATAACCTGGGGACATACATCAAAATAAAGGGTGAGCAAAAGGCCCAGTAAGGGAAACAAGTGAAACATTTTACATATGAACTTGAGTTACATCAATAAAGTCATGAAAAGAACTTTAAGGCATGAGAATGAAATCATGAGGCATATCATAATAAAAATAACATTTTTCATAACTTGAAGATGTGGCTGCAACATTTAATATTGACAATCATTTCATTTCACCAAGGTCCATCCCCATGGTGTCATTAAAAATTACCATGGTTATTCACCAAGGTATCAGTCTAAAAAGTCATCTCTAGAGATTAAGTCTTTACCCAATGTATTGGAGCGCTATCTGGGCGCACCCTTGACATGTCTTTATTATCATGTGAGGCACACATATCATCATCAATAATTTCATAAACAACCCATATAGCATAAAATAAATGGGTTTGATTTCATAATCATAATGTTTTAAAAACAGCTTTAAAGGCATGATCTTTATGTCACTTTAAACCCACGGAAAGGGAAAGAGGGTTTCACGTATGTAAATCCCAAAATTTGAAATAGAAAATTTTGATATATATGTTAATACCCCTATTGAAATAAGATCTTTGAGTATTCACTTGATAAAATAAAATATCTTTAGAAAAAAAGAGAGAGACATTTTGAGACGAAAATTCTGCAGCATAACAGCTATATTACAAGGTTTTTAGAAAACTTTGAAAAGAGAGGGGACATGGGTCAAACATTCATAAATGACCCATAAAACAGTATAGGGATAGAATATAAGGTATTTAAGAACATGTTAATGAAATTTGAAAATATACCATATGAAATGAAGAACATTAAAGGAAGACAAAAATAAGATTTCTCTTATGAAAATTCGGCAGCCTAACAGCGTTACATAAAATTCAACCAAAAATGAATTGATGAGATCAAATAGGGTCTCTCATCATATAAACATAAAATATCAGTATAATAGATATAGAGATCATACCCCAACATAATAAAAAGGAACTTGCAAGACTTTACATGGAATTATAACTTTGAAAAGGGAGAAAGGTGCAAGGACCACTTAAAAATTCAGCAGCCTAACGACGCCACTTAAACTTCAAAATACTGAATTGAAGAGATCAAATGGGGTATCTCGTCATATGATCAAAAATGATCAGTATGATATATATAGATATAATACCCCAACATAACAAAAAGGAACTTTAAAGAATTGACATGAAAGTAGAACTTCAAAACGAGAAAGTGAAGAACCACTTAAAAATTCGGCAGCCTAACGGCGCCACTTAAAACATCAAAATACTGAACTGAAGAGATCAAATGGGGTCTCTCATTATATGGTCATAAAATATCAGTATTATAGATATAGAGATCATACCACAACATAACAAAAAGTAACTTGAAATAATTGATATGAAAGTAGAACTTCAAAACGAGAAGGGTGAAGAACCACTAAAAAATTCAGCAGCCTAACGACGCCACTTAAAACTTCTAAATACTGAATTGAAGAGATAAAATGGGGTCTCTCATCATATGGTCATAAAATATCAGTATTATAGATATAGATATAATACCCCAACATAAACAAAAAGGAACTTGAAAGAATTGACATGAAAGTAGAACTTCAAAACGAGAAGGGTGAAGAACCACTTAAAAATTCGGTAGCCTAACGGCGCCACTTAAAACTTCAAAATACTTAATTGAAGAGATCAAATGGGGTCTCTCATCATATGATCATAAAAGAAAAGTATGATAAATTTAGATATCATTCCCCAACATAATAAAAATGAACTTTAAATACTTTACATGAAAATAGATCTTGAAAAATGAGAAGGGAGAAAGAATCTGTTACAAAAATTTCGGCAGCCTAACGGCGCCACTTAAAACATCATAAAACGAAATAATGAGAGTAAGAGGGGATCTCTCATTATGTGAAAATGAAAAAGGGAAGTAAGAGGAGTATAAAAGAACACTCTTTAACATAAGAACATGTAGCATAAAAGAAATTACATAAAAGAGATTTCTTGAAAAGAAAGAGAGAGATCGGATCCCTTACCTTAAAACGTAACTCTTAAAACTCAAAGTTTGGGACCTTGCGGGCTTGGGGGCACCTTGGGAGGACTCCATGGGAGGTAATGAGACCCAAAATTCGTTGGGGAAGAGTGGGGAGTCTAATGGATGAGAGGATAGCTTGGCATTTACAGGGAAAGTGAGGGGACAAGGCATTAATGGCCAAGGGACACCTCATTAGTGGTTTTGGAAAAACCATGGGCTTGCCCATGGTATTTGCCCGTGGTATTGACCACTTGGGACACCTCATACCTTATCTTACTATTCATAAGTCGACCATATTGATTACATACTTAATACATCATTTAATGATGTCATTAAACACTCGTAACTTAAAACTGTATTTTCACTATTCATAAAAAATTCAGCTTTCTCAGAATAATCCCAAAATTTCACCTTAACCAAATATCAATGCTCTGATTTCAAAAATGAACTCCATTTTATAAAAATAATTTTCTAAATAATTTTATTTTTATTTTTAAATAAATACACTATTCACCGAAAATTCATTTTTTTCAGAAAAAACCCCAAAAATTACCTTAACATAATATCGATGCTCTGAGTTCAAAAATGAAATCCATTTTATAAAAATAATTTTTTAAATATTTTTAATTTAATTTTTAATTAAAAAACACTATTCACTCGAAAAAACTAATACTTGAATAATAATTTATGAAATCGTTATTTAACCATTTTATTGAATCACATTACTTAATCAAGGTTCCTAGATTAATTTAAAACATTCTTTAAATGATATTACTAATCCATTTGGTCACATTACTAATCCTAAGCGTAAAATCACTATTCATAATTTACTATTCATAAAAAATCAAGTTGATCTTATTAGACTCTAAATTTCGTACTGAACATAATTGTAGAAGACCATTTTTTGAATATCATTACACATTTTTAATTATTTATTGTTTACATAAACTTTTTAAAATATCCTTTTTCTAAAATTCATCAAAGATATGCAAACAATATTTATTCGGTCATTTGATAATTCATAAACTTCATCATAAAAAGAAATCCCAATTTTTATTTAAAAAAAGGATTACACAAGGCAGTTACGGTCTCCTTACATAGCCCCTTATCACACCAGCATAGGACCTAAGTGTAAGGTGTGCTAAGGTGATAGAATCTGAGGGAGGCTCGGCCAACATCGCACGAGTAGTAATTTCTACTAGTTTGAACTTCTCCCAAAGGCGATTTCGTTCTAGTTTCACACGATAAATTTCGACTTGGGTTTGGTCCAGAGCAATGCCCAGTGGTGCTACCTCTTTCCCAAGTTCTGTTAGATGGGCTTCAATTGGTCCAAGACTACTGGGTGAGGCCATCGAATCTTCTTTCTATAATAATTAACCAAGATTACTTGTATTTAGAGGCAATAATCAAAACATTTAGTTTCCAGGGGTCATATTGACCAATGGTCATATAACAGTCAAAACACAATGGTCTCATTTTAATTATACTCATGTTATCAAATGAAACATTTTTTTTGATTATAAGAAACAAAATAAAATAACACATAAAATTAGGAAACAAGATTTATTCAAAATTTCGGGTCGTTACAATCTTCCCCCCTTAAGAAATTGCGTCCACGCAATTTTTAAAATTGGGTTTTGAAATTTCATTGAATGTCCCACATCGGAAAAGGAGTCAGTGAAACTATTAATTTAAATGAAATAAAGGTAAGTACAAAGGTCACCCAAGTTAGCCCACACTAGGATTCCAGGTACAAAAACATGGACATGGAGGAGAAAACAAAGGGTCAAGTTCTGAGGGAGAGTGATAGAAAACATGATTAGGAGAATGTTAACCGTAAGAAAATCCCAAACTTATGATGTGTGTAAACGGTCTTTGATTACCCAGTAGGAAATTTAAACCAACAACGTTTTTGTTTTACATTACATTTCTTAATTTTGAGGAATTCATTTACAACATAAAAAAAACATAATAAAATATACCTATCTTCGTGTAGAGTTTCATCCTTTAATAAGATTCTACCCCAAACTAATATTTTCTGCAAACTATGAGCATTCAAAACTAATTGGTCTCATCAAAACTCAAGAATCATCTTCTAGAGAATCACATAATCCACAAAAGATTAACTGTCTATTTCTTCTATCTTTAAACATTATCCCCAAAATCAGAAATGGTAAGGTAAAAAACTATTCAAAAAAAAAAAGAATCCCATAGGAAGGGAAACTACTATTAAATCTTCAAAGTTCCATGGTACTACCCAAAGTTCATCATATTCCATTCCATAAATAACGGTCCTTAAAATTCTCAAAATAAACCAAACTAAGATTGAAACCCAAATACAAGAAGGATTTGATAACATAGTCTTCCAAAATAAACATCATTGTTCGTCTCCAAAACACATCAACCACTCCTAACATCTTATAACAAAAGTAGCTAACCTAAACATCTTTTACCCAAGATAGGTTAATCATTTCCATAAGTAACTTAAATTACTATAAGTCCACCTTAAATTCATCGATTCTTCAAAATATAAGTCAACCTTACTCCTCAATAATCATTAAAAGTATATCCTAACTTGTGATCCCCTAGGTTCTAATCTAGGTTATCCCTGATCATATATTCTTATGTGAATCTTTATTTTGTTTTATTCTTGTTCCTTTAATAATGGTTCATACTAAGCTTATGAATTTACCAAAGCATATCCCTCAGGAGTGTCGTAACAAAGAGTGTAGCAAGGCCCGTTGTTGTGCACCAGATCCCGTTTGAGTCTATCTCAAAGCAGTGTTTTCAGGTTTTACCCCTATGTGCATCTGTGCTAGAGCCACCTCTACCTGCTCGTCTCCAGACAGGGATGTATTTTCTTGGAAACCCCTTACTCAATACTCACCAAAATACCAGGAAGATTTCCAATATTTAAACTTTTCTATAGGGTTCTTCCTAGAGTTTTCATATACTAATTTCCACAAATAACTAAACCATAATTTGATACCAACTATAGAATCCCGCCTTTTTATCACATAAACTTTCATTACATTTTACAAAACCGAGGATCTTTAAGGTTTAGTGTCTTGGAAACCAGGAACTTTAAACATGAAAACATAAAAGATTCTTCTTAAACACTTGAAAGGATTCTCCTCATGTTCATCCTAGGTTAATTACTGCATCTCATAACCTGGGGACATACATCAAAAGAAAGGGTGAGCAGAAGGCCCAGTAAGGGAAACAAGTGAAACATTTTACATATGAACTTGAGTTACATCAATAAAGTCATGAAAAGAACTTTAAGGCATGAGAATGAAATCATGAGGCAAATCATAATAAAAATAACATTTTTCATATCTTGAAGATGTCACTACAACATTTAATATTGACAATCATTTAATTTCACCAAGGTCCATCCCCATTGTGTCATTAAAAATTACCAAGGTTATTCACCAAGGTATCAGTCTAAAATGTCATCTCTAGTGATTAAGTCTTTACCCAATGCATTGGAGCGCTATCTGGGCGCACCCTTGACATGTATTTATTATCATTTGAGCCACACATATCATCATAAATTATTTCATAAACAACCCATATAGCATAATATAAATGGTTTTCATTTCATAATCATACTGTTTTAAAAACAGCTTTAAAGACATGGTCTTTATGTCACTTTAAACCCACGGAAAGGGAAAGCGGACTTCACGTATGTAAATACCAGAATTTAAAATAGAACATTTTGATATATATGTGAATAACCCTATATAAATAATATCTTTGAGTATTCACTAAATAAAATAAAATATCTTTAGAAAAAAAGAGAGAGACATTTTGAGACGAAAATTCTGCAGCATAACGGCTATGTTACATGGTTTTTAGAAAACATTGAAAAGAGAGGGGACATGGGTCAAACATTCATAAATGACCCATAAAACAGTATAGGGACAGAATATATGGGATTTAGGAACATTGTAATGAAATATGAAAATATACCATATGAAATGAAGAACATGAAAGGAAGACAAAAATAAGATTTCTCTTATGAAAATTCGGCAGCCAAACAGCGTTACATAAACTTCAACCAAAAATGAATAGATGAGATCAAAGAGGGTCTATCATAATATAAACATAAAATATCAGTATGATTGATATAGATATCATACCCCAAAATAATAAAAAGGAACTTGCAAGACTTGACATGGAATTAGAACTTTGAAAAGGGAGAAAGGTGCAAGGACCACTTAAAAATTCAGCAGCATAACGACGCCACATAAACTTCAAAATACTGAATTGAAGAGATCAAATGGGGTCTCTCATCATATTATAATAAAAGATCCGTATGATATATATAGATATCATACCCCAACATAACAAAAAGTAACTTGAAATAATTGACATGAAAGTAGAACTTCAAAACGAGAAGGGTGAAGAACCACTTAAAAATTCGGCAGCCTAACGGCACCACTTAAAACTTCAAAATACTGAATTGAAGAGATCAAATGGGGTCTCTCATTATATGGTCATAAAATATCTGTATGATAGATATAGAGATCATACCCCAACATAACAAAAGGAAACTTGAAATAATTGACATTAAAGTAGAACTTCAAAATGAGAAGGGTGAACAACCACTAAAAAATTCGGCAGCCTAACGGCGCCACTTAAAACATTAAAAAACTGAATTGAAGAGATCTAATGGGGTCTCTCATCATATGGTCATAAAATATCAGTATGATAGATATATAGATCATTCCCAAATATAACAAAATGTAATTTGAAAGAATTCACATGAAAGTAGAACTTCAAAACGAGAAGGGTGAAGAACCACTTAAAAATTCGGCAGCCTAACGGCGCCACTTAAAACATCAAAATACTGAATTGAAGAGATCAAATGGGGTCTCTCATCATATGATCATAAAATATAAGTATGATAAATTTAGATATCATACCCCAACATAATAAAAAGTAACTTGAAATACTTTACATGAAAATAGATCTTGAAAAATGAGAAGGGAGAAAGAATCTGTTACAAAAATTTCGGCAGCCTAACGGCGCCACTTAAAACTTCATAAAACGAAATAATGAGAGTAATAGGGGATCTCTCATTATGTGAACATAAAAAGGGCAGTAAGAGGAGTATAAAAGAACACTCTTTAACATAAGAACATGGAGCATAAAAGAAATTACATAAAAGAGATTTCTTGAAAAGAAAGAGAGAGATCGGATCCCTTACCTTAAAACGTAACTCTTAAAACTCAAAGGTTGGGACCTTGAGGGCTTGGGGCACCTTGGGAGGACTCCTTGGGAGGTAATGAGACCCGGACATCGTTGGAAAAGAGTGGGGAGTCGAATGGATGAGAGGATGGCTTGGTATTTATAGGGAAAGTGAGGGGACAAGGCATTAATGGCCAAGGGACACCTCATTAGTGGTTTTGGAAAAACCATGGGCTTTCCCATGGTATTTTCCCATGGTATTGGCCACTTGGGACACCTCATAACTTATCTTACTATTCATAAGTCGACCATATTGATTACATACTTAATACATCATTTAATTATGTCATTAAACACCTATAACTTAAAAATTGTATTTTCACTATTCAACGAAAATTCAACTTTCTCAGAATAATCCCAAAATTTCACATTAACCAAATATCAATGCTATGATTTCAAAAATGAACTTCATTTTATAAAAATAATTTTCTAAATATATTTAATTTTATTTTTATATAAATACACTATTCACCGAAAATTCATTTTTTTCAGAAAAAACCCCCAAAATTACCTTAACATAATATTGATGCTCTGAGTTCAAAAATGAAATCCATTTTTTAAAAATAAATTTTTAAATATTTTTAATTTAATTTTTAATTAAAAATGACTATTCACTCAAAAAAACTAATACTTGAATAATAATTTATGAAATCGTTATTTAACCATTTTATTGATTCACATTACTTAATCAAGGTGCCAAGATTATTTTAAAACTATATTTAAGTGAGATTACTAATCCATTTGGTCACATTACTAATCCTAAGCATAAAATCACTATTCATAATTTACTATTCATCAAAAATCAAGTTGATCTTATTAGACTCTAAATTCTGTACTGAACATAATTGTAGAAGACCATTTTTTGAATATCATTACACATTTTCAATTATTGAAGGTTTACATAAACATTTTTAAAATATCCTTTTTTCTAAAATTCATCAAAAATATGCATACTATATTTATCCGGTCAATTGAAAATTCATAAACTTCATTATAAGAAGAAATCCCAATTTTTATTTAAAACAAAGGATTACACAAGGCAGTTACGGTCTCCTTACATAGCCCCTTATCACACCAGCATAGGACCTAAGTGTAAGGTGTGCTAAGATGAGAGAATCTGAGGGAGGCTCGACCAACATCGCATGAGTAGTAATTTCTATTAGTTTGAACTTCTCGCAAAGGCGATTCCATTCTAGTTTCACATGATGAAGTTCGGCTTGGGTTTGGTCTAGAGAAAAGCCCAGTGGTGATACCTCTTTCCCAAGTTCTATTAAATGGGCTTCGATCGGTCCAAGACTACTGGGTGAGGCCATCGAATCTTCTTTCTATAATAATTAACCAAGATTACTTGTATTTAGAGACAATAATCAAAACGTTTAGTTTCTAGGGGTCATATTGACCAATGGTCATATAATAGTAAAAACCCAATGGTATCATTTTAATTATACTCATGTTATCAAATGAAACATTTTTGTTGAGTATAAAAAGCAAAATAAAATAACACATAAAATTAGGAAACAAGATTTATTCAAAATTTCGGGTTGTTACAGGTATTGCCTCTTCCCATTTGGAAAAGAAGTCAGTAGCAATGAGAATATACTTAAACTTATTAACTGTAACCAGATGATACAGTCCTACTACATCCATTCCCCATGTAGCAAATGGCCAGGAGTATTTAGCTGTATGAAGTAACTCTAGGGGTTGATGAATTAATTTGTCACATACTTTGCAAGAATGACACTTCTTAGTGAAATTAACACAATCTTGCATCATTGAAGGCTAGAAGTAACCAAGCCTTCGAATTTGACCTGAAAGTCTATGTCTAGACTGGTGGGCACCACAAACTCTTGCATGTACTTCATTCATGACGACCATTGTCTCTTCACCATCAATACATATGAAGAGAATTCCATCAAAAACTCGATTGTTGAGAATTTTTTGGTGATCTGGGCTATCATAAATAGTAAAATTGACCACACGTCTCCGGACTTGTTCTTTCCCGGCTCTATCAGGTGGGAGTGTTCCATTTTGGAGGTATTCCCTAATTGGTGTCATCCATCCTGTAGTATGACCATATGGTTCAAAAATGGGACCGATTTCATTGATTTCCTATGTTCTAATTTGAACAAAAGGTGAAACTATATGAAGGTGGTAAATATTGATGATTGTTTCATCCCAGTTTCGATCTACCAGGTTTGTGGCTACATTATCCAGTGCATCAGCTTGGGAATTTTTTTATCACAGGACATAAGAAAATGTCGGTTCCGAGGGAAATTCCACCATTAACTCTCTGACGTAATCAAACAAAGGTATTAACTCTTCCTTTCTGATGGAAAAATCCCCATTGATTTGTTTGATTACAAAATCTGAATCACCTTTTACCATCAAGTAATTCACCTATGTCTGAAATGCCAATTCCAACCCTGCGATGAGAGCTTGATATTCTACTTCATTGTTTGTACCACCTTCCAAAAATTAGAAGGAATATGGTAGAACTTTTTTTTCTAGGGACATAAGCACAATTCCTAACCCAACATTGTAAAATTTAGGATCTTCCATTTTATACCCTGTTGGGCTTCTAGAGGCACCATCAAAGTAAATTTCCCATGTTTGAGGATTTTCTTGAATAGAGAAGACTTTATCATCAGGAAGTTCAATATTTAAAGATGTATCTTCTACAAATGGGTGTTCAGCAAGGAAATCGGCCAAATCTTGGCCCTTTATTTCCTTTTGAGACACGTACTAGATATCAAACTGCTGCAAAATAATTTCCCAACTTTGCAGACATCCTATAAGCATTAGAAGACTAAGGATAAATTTGAGTTGTTATTGTGAGATACCAATTGGACCTCATGATGTTGCAGGTAGTGTCTTAATTTCTGAACTGAAAATATTAATTCTAGGCAGAACTTTTCAATACTTAAATATTGATTTTCTGCTTCATGCATTGTCCGAATGAGATAGTAAAGGTTGTTTTCATTCCTAGAATCATTCTTTTGGTCAAAGAAGGCACCCAATGATCACTATAAACCAGTCACATAGAGAATAAGTGGTCATCCTTCAACATGTGGCATTAATGCCGGTGGACTCAAGAGATATTTCTTGAGGATATCGAATGCTTCTTGAAATATTTCAGTCCACTGGTAGGTGACTCCCTTCTTCATTAATCTGATGAAGGGTAAACACTTGCCTTCCAAATTGGCAATGAAACGCTGAATATAAGCCAAGTGTCCTTTAAGTCCTCTTAATTACATCAAATTTCTAGGATGTACATGTCAAGAATTTATTTTTTCTTCTCAGGATCAACTTCGATACCACGATGGTATACAACAAAGCCGTGAAATTTTCTTGAGGTTACCCCAAAAGTAAATTTCAATGGGTTCATCTTCAAATTGTGTTGTCAAAGTTTGTTGAATATGATTTTCAGATCGGCCAATTGATCAGAACGTTTTCTAGATTTAACCACCAAATCATCCATATAACATTCAACAAATTTCCCTAAAAAGGGTTTGAAGATATGGTGCATGGCACATTGATACATTATACCTGCATTAGTCAAGCCAAAGGTCATTCCCCGATAGAAAAACACACCTTGGAGAGCTCTGAAGGCTGTAGACTCCTCATCTTCTGGGGCCATTCATATTTTATTGTACCCAGAGTAACCATCCATGAAGGAAAGATCTTTGTAGTATGCCGTTGCATCAATTATGAGTTATGTGATCGGAACTGAAAATTCATCCTTGGGACAATGCTGATTAAGATATCTGAAGTCAATGTAAACACTAATTAGTCCATTATTCTTTTTCACACGGACAATATTAGCTATCCATTTGGGATGTTGAACTTCTATGATGATGTTAACCTTCATAAGCTTATCAAATTCAGCTTCAATTTTGGAGGCATAAGTTGGATGTGTTCTTCTTGCGGCTTGCTTGAATCCTCAATGTTCTTCTGGAAAATCCAAATGATGAGTGGAAACATTGGGATCAAAAACTGGTATTTATGTATAATTCCAAGAAAATACATCGCGATTATGATTTAGAAATGAAGAATACATTTCTTGCTCTTCAAGATTCATGGCTGCACTAATTAAAGTGGGGTGTGGATCTTATGTTTTACCCAGATTTATTTCTTTGTGTTCATCCACAGTGGTAGAGATACCCTCTTCAAATGCTGGAGGATAATTCCTATGATCTTTTTCTTCTTCTTCAATATGTGTTACTTATTTTGTTTCTACTTGCATAGTAGATGATGTAGAAGAATTTCCATGGTTAGGGGAGAAGTTAAAATTTGAACATCTTGAAAAAGAGGCTACCATTTCTGGACCTATTGACGATGAAGGGTCGTCCTAGGGTGATAGAGAGGAGATGATGGATTGAGAATTGACATCATTGTTTTTCTCTGGTATTTCTATACCTTCTTCTGGCCTGGTCGATGAAGTATAAAATTGCTCGATTTCAGCAGATGAAATGAAGACATCTCCATTTAACCTTTCATCACATCTTGGAAAATCAACAATTTCTCCCATGCTGTCTGGATTGGTTTCCATAATTGACGTTATAGAAGTTTCCATAAGAGTGTTGGGATTTAGGTATATCCTGTCAATTTTACTGATAGACAACACATAATTTGTACTCACATGTATGAATGTGTTTACTAGAATCTTTTCCAAACCATTTGGAGCATTAATTTTGGTGACCTTATTTGCTGTGGATTTTTCCTTTCCCTCCATGTGATAAAACTATGCCTCAATGTATTGAGATTCAGAGGTTTTTAATGGGGCCTTGTCACCATAAAATATCCCAATTTGACCATTGAAACAATATTTGAGACATTGATGGTATGAAGAAGGTATGGCCACATGTTTATATAGCCAAGGTCTTCCAAGAAAAATGTCGAAGGCTGTGTCCTGACGAACAACCATGAAATCTGAATTAGACACAAGGTCTCTAAACTGAATTCTGAGTGTTATCTCGCCCAGAGATTCTTGTTCATTCTTATCATATCCTTGCAACATCAAAGTAGAAGGAGATAAATCAGATTCAGTGAGGCCCAATCGATGAAGTGTACGAATAGGAATGAGGTTGACTCTAGAGCCATTATCAATGAAAGCTTGTCGGATGTCTATGTCATTGACTTTTTTAGATAGATACAAATGTTTTATATGTCCATGTACAACATCATCTTCATCTTCATCAATAAAAGATATCACTGCATGGCATTCTACAAGACCATTCTCTATATGGTATACCTCAACCGCATCAATTTTAGTTTCGAATTATTAAGGACTTGACAAAGCCTCAATAAGTGCCTCCCGTAGATATTTTGATAGATTCAAGGCATCCATAATTGATAACTTGGATAGTAATTGGGCTAAATTTTTAAATACTTCTTACCTTTGGTCCAAAGGTTTGTGTTTCCCATCATGAAAATGTGGTTTTTCAGGTGCCTTGGAAGTTGATTCTTTGGCAGTAGATGCATCCCGTATTGGGGCAGGAATTGGAAAAACTCTTGGCTTCGGTAGATTAGACTGACTAGGTATATCTATTTTCTAATAGGAAGAAGGTGTAACCTCTAACCGGTCCTCAAAAATAACTATGTCAGGACTAAATCTTCCATGTGTGGAAGAACTTTCTTATTCTTGTTGAGCCCGCTGAAGGGATTTTCCACGAGTTTCTTCCGCATATACAATTCTAGCAGTGGTAGGATTGAAATAGTGGCTTCTGGAATATCCATGGTTTCCTCTATATCCTAGACCTCTGTCTCTTCCTCTAATTCCTCTTTTAAATACCGGGAACATAGGCTCATCATGATCGAAACTGTCATTGGAATAGGGATCCATTAAATGAATCATGTTAATAGAACCAAAGATCAATTCTTCGTCTAATGAAGATTCTTGCTTATGAACTAGTTCAGACTATGCCGTTTGGTGGGGCGGTGCACATGATTTTGAAGCGGATGGCATAAAATCTGCTAGAGTCAAAGACAACTTAGGATTTGACATGAGCTCGTCTTATTCTAACTGCTCTTCTTTCTTCAAATTACACAGATTCTTTGAGGATTTTTCTTCTGATGAAGGGGGTTTTTTGGTGGACGAAATAGCAGAAGACACAATTTGTTGATTCAATTGTGTTTGTAAAATGGAATGAGTTTGTTTGATCGTTTTTCTAACCATCCAATCATCATATTTCTGCGCATTTTTTCTTTTGACTTCGTTCGACTCACCTTCTTCCTCTGGATCAATAGCAATAACTCATACTACCTAGGCTGAAGAACCTTTCAATTTTACTTGTCAAGGGTCCACCATATTTTTCAAGAGGTCTTTGAATAAAAAAGACTCTTTAATGAGATTCCCCAACATCTAATGAAATAGGAAATAGTTGGGGAGGTCTTCATCTCCTTCCTTATTCAGCTTTTTGGGCCTTGGAAACTGAACCAAATTGTTTTCCATAGCCAAGATGAAGTAACCAGGAACTTGGTCATTCTAGAAAGAATAAACTTTGTTCTTTAAATCCTCAAACTATTTCCACCTTTGATCTTTCTTATCATCTTGATGAGGTGGTCGTTATTGTTGACACTCAGGAGGTGGAGCCCTATGATATGATGAAGGTTTTGAAGTGGAAGCAGGTACATGTGCTTATTTATGTGTAACTATCTTTCCCTATTATTCTTCCCAGAACTGATTGAATTACACGAGTTTTAGCCTTAATCTTTATAAGAGAGCCTTCTATCAGCTGAGCGATTGAAGTAATGTCTTGAAACCCTCCTATGTATTTCACAAGGATCAATGGTTTTCGTAATTAATCACACAGATTTGCTACACAGATTAGTAGAAACCATCTTGAGGGACTTCTAAACTTAAGAAATATGTTAATCTCTTCCAATGAGAAAAGAAATCAGAAACTCTTTCATTTTCCCTTTGTTTACAATCGGTAAGATCAAAAACTGTCGTCTTTTGGTATTGTTGAGCTAAATTGAAGAAGGAATTTTTGACGAAGATCTTCCCACCCAATAATTGACTGAGATTGCAAACTTGTATACCAGAAAAAAGTAGGTCCTTGTAATGACTACACAAAACACCTAATCTTAACTGCTTCATGTTGTTGAGGAGTTCCCATTATAGGATCACAACGAGAAAAAAATGAGTTAAGTGTTGTTTTGGATCTTCTAAACCATTAAAAATTGGGAATGTGGTATTTGAAAAATTTGATGGGGGAGGAATTGCATCCACCCATTCAGGGTAAGATCTCTTTTTCAGTAGAACTATTGCACGTTGTCCTTCCATAGCTTCCAACCGAGCTGTTAATGACTCAATGGAAGTGATTAATTTTTGAGAAACATCTGGCTGAGCTTGGACCTGATCAGGTGAAATAACTGAATTTTGGATAGGTGTGGCGATCGTTACTGCCACTAACGGTATTATTGCTGGTTGCTGTCATGTATGACCCATAGTATTGGACCTGTGATGGTGTAATTGTAAAGGGAGATATTCTTCATCCATCCCAATAGCTACAACAAATTCCCTTGATTGATTAACTCTAGTGTGCTTAGGAGGAAGACTACCTTGATGTAGTTCTGCATTTAACCTCCTTAACTAATTCATTTCTTCTTCTTGTTGTGCGAACCTTTACTCTAATGAGTGTTATTGGACTTTTCCAAAGGTAGAGTGCGATGTAACCTGACGTTTACCCTTTTCCATGGCATGTGGCTTTCTGTAGTATGGAAGGGAATTACCTGAAGGAATATCTTGCCTCTGGGAAACCCTCTGGATTCTGGTATGCACACCCCATTGATTTGTTTCTATGTATACAGCCTCTTGAATAGGAACATCTTCATCTGATTCCTCTGAGTGAGCCTCATGTTCTAGGGTATCATTTACAATAGTGTTTATGCCATTTATTGATTCATAATGCATTGCATCCCTTCTGTTAGTGTTTCTGTGATACTATCATCTTCCATGTCCTTTATGAGACATTGCCTTTTGTTTGGTTGATCCCTTAGGAACTTCTTGATGAACTGTAATTTGGAGGGAATTTTCTGATAATTCAGCTATGCTTTCCTCTTGTGGATTCTTCCATAATCGGGTGAAGACTGAATTTCAATGAGGAAGAGATTGAGAATTTTAAAAAGTCCCCAGTCTGATAGACTGGGGTTATTCATGTTTTTACTGCTCAACTTCTCAAATCATGTCTGTTGATCCCAAGGGTTGGATTATAAGAGTCCCCATCCTGGCAAGCTGAGGTGGCTCTTGAGCTGCTACATCTGAAACTTTCATAAAAGCTCTCCAGATTTTGCAGATTTTAGTCCGGAAATTGGCTGGATGCATCATCCGAAATCCACTCAAATCACTTTGATTAGATGAACGTTGGATTATTTCTAACACCTCTATCACCTGATGATGTGCATGCTCTAAATGAGAAGCATGTTTGATATTCTCATTTTCCTGATGCAAGAGTAATTCGACAACTCGTTCTTTATATTCCTGACTTTGGGAAGAACTAGTTGAGGCATGTTCTTGAGAAAGACTTTGATTACACACAAAACCAGTTATATATGGCCAGCCATGGGCAATAACATTGCATGAGACCACTTTTTTCGGGCTTTGTTGACTAGAGAGCATAGTGAAATGAAATGCTCCATGAACACCCCATCCCTTGATATGAATACCAGGTAGGGAATTGGTAATTAACTGGCACAAACTTTTTCATGCGCTAAGACTTTTATACTGAAGGGCTCTCTGTTGCTTTTCAACCTTTGGATGTCGGTAAACTGATAGAGATGCCAAGTCAATTTGGCATTTCAACCATTATATTACCTTGACATGATTTTGATATTCATCATAAGGTAATATTTTCTCTTTTAAGTGGTAAAGAGTTTTCTATATGTTGATATGAATATCATGAATACAATCTTCTATCAACATTTCTGGAATATCATACTGAGAGTTATCCAAAGGCCAAAACATGACTGGTATTTAACCTTTCGCCAATTGTTTTCTCATATTCATCATTTCCTCTTTGTCATTTAATGAAGATTAATCAACCTGAGTGGACCAAAGCTGGTTCTAATTTGTTTCTTCATCAGATTCAACAAGATTGGTAGAGAATTCCTTTGTCAAATTAGATGATGAATAACCCAGGGGTGGTTCAGAGAATGACCTACACCCCTAGATATCTTCTGATTGAGAAAGAATTTACCCTACTAATGGTAAGGCATCAGACGTGAATGGATTCACATTTGTAAGTGCCTCAAGATAAGAGGTATTTCTCATTACTGCATTGTCCATTGATGAATTTTCCAGGCAATGAAAATTACTACTACGGAGAGGGCTTTCGAAGCTAAATTCATCATCATGGGGAGGACCACCATGGTTGGTTACAGAAATAGATGAAACCTTTTTCTCTTTGGTATTCTGGTCACGCAGAGGGTTATCGTGACTCTCATCTAAATATGATGCTTAGAGATTGACCAAATTGTCAAGTAGAAAGCCTTCATGAGGAATTTTTTGATCAAGACCTTCGGAATTATTGTTGTTATTTCCAGAATTTGGAAATGAGAGAGTAGAATCTTGAGTTGGAACAGATAATTGCTTGAGGGAATCAGGAACTCCAGCATTGAGCAAGGCCTTATTGCAGATTGGCTCTTAATTTTTTAACCGTGCTGGATGGGTCTTTTTCTTGGACACATTATTACTCAATTTGGAAACCACCTGTTGATGAAAGTGGTTATTATGGGCAGCTGCATGTGCCCACTTAGAAGAAATGGTCAGGTTAGTTTGACTATCTCTATTTAAATCGTGTTTATGTGCCAAACTTGATTGTCCATATGACATGGGGGAGTATTCCCCATGACCATCCTGGACTATAACATAGATGTGTATCTACTCTGTGGTGACATATTGATGAGTCACTCCACTGATAGGGATATATTTGTGTTTCTTTCCTTGTGATTTCACTGAATTTTTTATAATATTCTGACAGGTATCCAGAATATGGGCAGGGATTTGCTTATTCTCTTTCACCATTTTCATAATGTGCTTGGTGAATTCAGCTGTCGGAACAGGAATATACATCCATTCTATGTTTGGAGTAGGTGTGTATCTCATCTCCTGTCCTTCTTTTCCTATCAGTGAATTCGGACAGTACTCATGTGTGGAGGTAGAAAGTTGTGTCTGCCTCCTATTTGTCATTGGAGCATTCCAATTGACATCTCCGGGTGCTACCAAACAAGACTGTTGGTTATCTTGATGAATTGCTGGTTTATGTTCGTACTGATTATTCTCCACCTAATTTTATTGATGAAATTCTTTCAATACTGGCAGACGAGACTTCTGGCATAATTGATGAGTGTAAGCAGGTGTATGTGCATGTTTACAGGTGGTCACCACATTTGGTTGCTGGATTTTTTGGATACAATCAGATGAGCCTGTTGAATGGCTAGTGATTTATAAATAGGTGTATGTGTCTTCCTATATTACTCCGCCAAAATTTCCTGGTGATATTGGTATGTTACTTCCAGATGAGTCTGCAGGGCAGTGAAATTAAGAAGGATGGGTGTATATGCCTGCTCATTGTTTTCCATCAAGTTAGGTTGATGTACTTCTCTGTAGTGGGTAGAGGTAAGAACCTTCTCTCTATTGGCCGAATTTCGCCTCTGACGATTTTTCTTTCATGCTCGAGTCTTTGGAACCTGATTCAAACACCTAAAGGTGATACCCCCATCATGTTGAGGGTGCACTACCGCACAATTTTGGCAGCGTTTTTTGGTGGGAGTCCTCAAAAAGGACTCATATATTCTTGAAATAAGGCCTTGAGTGACCTCTTCATTCACCTTCCTGTAATATGTGAGTGATTGGTTGTTGCATTCCAGGGATAATGACCCGAAATGGTTGGATACGGTGGTTATCACCACCTTCTTCTTGACCACTGGTCATCATAGTCTGGACAACCAGGATGAGTTGTTAACATGGAGTGCTTGTTGAGCGGCCTCCAGAGTTGGGATGGTATAACGACCCGTACTTTACATACATTGTTAATAAATCAAAATTGAATCATACTTATTACAACATTTAACAAAACCACGAAAGGACCGTTTAGGTATATTCTCTTTAGAAACTGGGAAACATAAACAACTGGTTCATAAAGCGTCTACATTGTCTCCCATTTATTTCATCATATCTAGAGTCCCATTTGGAATATCCTACTTAATAACCTTCTTCCTGCCCTGGGGGAAAGAAAACATACAAAAGGGTGAGCTCAAATGCTCAGTAAGGGTAAACAAAAGAAATATCAATCACATCATATTCATAAGAACATAACTTTTGGAAATCGTAACCTGCAAAAAAGACCATAATTTCATAACTTGGGATAAATCATAGTAGTGAAATGGAATCCCAATAATCATAACATAAAACATGAAACTTTGTTTCATACACACATAATCATAGAGAATCATTTCTTATTAGTCAAGACTCATTGCCAAGACTATCTTAGTGGACAATGTCCATTTCTGAACCGATTTCACTCCTCGTTTCAGTCCTGTTTCACTGAACCGGTATAACCTACCATTCCAGCCATGTCTATCTCATGAGATATAAAATCTTTACCCAATTAATTGGAGGGAGATATAGGTCCCACCCATCTCATAATGATACCATTCTTATGTGTGCCACAACATCATAAATCATACATCATTGCATAACCCATGTAATAAAAATGGGAATCTTAAACATCGGGACATCATAAAACAATTCATATAAGATAAAGGGATTCATAAAAATAATTCTGTCACATCATAATCAAGTCAATGTAATAATATGGATGGAAACAGAACCCTATATTATCTTAGATGGAAAAGAATTTTGATAAAACACTTGAACTCCATTCTTGAGGAAAATATCCTTTCTGCTTCAAAAACATTTTTCTTTCATAACATGTCATACAATTTTAAACTAAAAGAAGTTGATTAAAAATAAACATGAAAACATGTAAAGGAAGCTTCTGGGAAATAATGTTTTAAAAAAAATCCATTCATGCCGTATAAGTTAAAAGAAAACATTCTTCTCGTACTTTTGTCAGAAAAGACAAAAAGTACATCTTACGAAGAACGATAAAAGATTCCTTTCATATCTTTTACAAAAAAACTCACCGAAGGGTAAAATTGTATATAAACTATTGTAGAAGGATATAAATATTACATATTGAGGAAACATGGATGTGGATGATAAAATACACACCAGTAAATTCCAAAGTATAAACACTCTTGGATAAAAATGAGATTGTGGAATTTCCATTACCTTAGGTCTGTTTTGCTTTGTAAGTGTCCGAACCTCCTGTATAATGATTTAAATAATGTTATTGACTTATTCCAGAATCATACTTATTTTTATGATATCATATATGGTCATTTTCTTAGCTTCTTAGTAGTAATATTCATTGCTACTTGTTATTCGGGTGTTTATAACTTTTTGTTCTTATGCGTGTTTTGTCGAATAAATTCTTATTCTTATCATTAGGTTATAGATACCTCATTTACGGAATGGTATTAGTGTAATATATATCATATTAATTCATTAAAATTCATTTATATAATCATTATGAAATGAAGATCATGTAGAACGAGTCGCATCACATCGTGGAGACGGTATTCCGTACGTACGCACGAGTGATGATATCATTCCTATGATCATGGAATTGTATTGGAGTGTATGTATACTATTTCAGAATCAGTATCACTTTATAATAGTCATATATAGTCATTATTTACACCATTATACCCATCCAAGTAAGGTGGTGGTGGAAAATAGATGACACCACGGCGTGGAGACGGTATTTCGTACGTACGCACGCGCGGTGATTTCTTTTTCCGTAGGATGGATAGATGGTGAAATATGGCTATTTCACACTTATAATAACATATCCATATATGAGTGATACGGATGTTATTACTTCATAATGAAAAAACTAATGAAGAATAAGTGGAAGAAGAAATAAAGATGAAAGAATCGGTAACAGACATTACCTCTTCTTTGAAGTGATTCTTTAAGACCTTCTTTTAGGGCACTAAAATTGGTCTTTGAAGAAGACCAGGACCTCTAGGATGTCTCTAGGGAAGTGTATAGGAGTAATTGTCAGGGTTTGGCCGAGCTTGAACGCTCAAAGTGGTGTGAGCAAGAGGGGGAGGAGGTGCCCTTTTATAAGGGAGGAGAGGGGAACCTTTGGAATAACTAAAACTATTATTTTATTATAAAGTCAAGTTCGGTTTTAAATAGCTCCAAATTGATATATTTCGAATCTAAGGTGGGGATGGGTCGAAATCCTCTCATAAAATAGAATTTAGACAAGTTTAGGTTCCTATTTTAACCTTATCATTTAGATTTAACATTAAGTTAAATAAGTTTACTTTTACCATGTCTTCTTCTGTTCTTATACTATAAGGTTAATAAACTTACAATAAGCAGCTAAATGAACCCAAATTTGTTTATTATTAATATATATAACCTTATCTAAGTCATTTTTCCGAACCTTAGAATTTTAGGAATAAAATAACAATTACTAATATAATATTTTTTTTAAAAACAATTTTATGTCAATTTTGACACTATTTAGTAATTGATTTTTGTGAAACTCATAACAGAATTATTAGTTCGAAAAAAGTTAATTAAATCAATACTAACATGTCATGTTAACCTAGAAAATTAGTGAAATTCATAAAAAGTCTCAAATTACATTTATTTTGTTGTTTATAACATCAATTATGTCAATATTTCATTAATAAGATAATTATTGCATCATCATTGTGTCATAAATAAATTAAATTATTTAATGTATAAAAATTACAAATAAAATATCATTATGTAGGAAATAATTTTATCTTTCTAATGAATATTTATATTCAAATTTATCTTATGTATAACCTTATATTAAAAATCATTTACTTATTAAACATTGATTTTAACTATTTTAACCCTTCTTTAAATAAATTAATAATAAATGTCCTAATCTAATCCAAGTGGGCCTAAATGGTCATATTTTATTCATAAGTTTGTTTTTGGTCGAATTAAACTTATCCAAAAGAATTAGTACATTTGTTAGGGTAATAATAAAATCATCTTTACCCTTAATTACCCTATTTACTTTTAACCATGGTAAAAAAATTAAAAAGTTACTATTCACCAAAAAATTATTTTCATCTTATTGAACCACATTTTACATACTGACATCAACCGTATCTCTCGGATTTTTGAAATTCCAATCACAGAAGCGGTAAAATTAAGTTTTATGAAAAATTCAGTTTTTTAACTACCACTTAGTGGTTTCACTATTTATCATAAATTGAAAGTTTTCAGAAAAATACCAAAATTTCACCCTAGGATAATTTCGATATTCCGAATCCAAAAGTGATGTCCATTTTGAAAAATAAAATTTATAAAATTTCAAAAAGTGGTTATTACTATTCATAACGGCTAGTTTTAATAATATTTTAATAGCATATCATTGTTTAGTGAAACTCGGTATTGCGTACGGCGCAAGCTATCGAGGAAGGTCGCGATTTCGTGTAAAGCAAGCCAAGAAAGTGTTGTGTAGAAAAATATTCCTTTGATGATTTATATAACATAAAAGTCTCGGGTGTTACATTCTACCCCCCTTAAAATGAATTTCGCCCCCGAAATTTGTCACTTTGTAACAAACAAATGAGGATACCTCTCCCTCGTCATATCCTCAAGCTCCCATGTAGCTTCTTCTAATTGGTGGTTCCTCCATAAAACTTTCACCAATCGAGTGGTCCTGCTTCGTAGGACTTTTTCACTACGATCCAGAATCTCAATTGGCTGTTCTTCATAAGAAAGATCTTGCTCCAGCGGTACAACTTCTGAGCTAAGTACATGTGAAGGATCAGGTATGTACTTTCTCAGGAGAGATACATGGAACACATCGTGAACTTGAGAGAGATTCGGTGGAAGCGCCAATCGGTAAGCTACCTTCCCAACATGATCCAGTATTTCGAACGGACCGATATATCTAGGGCTCAACTTCCCCTTCTTTCCAAATCTCATGACTCTCTTCCAAGGAGATATTCGTAAGAACACTTTATCACCCACTTCAAACTCTATGTGTCACGACCCCCTCCCCACAAAGTGTACCCCTCCTGGGCCGGCAATGTGATAAGAGAGATAATGACCCCCGAGTCCCGCCTCCAGTAGGCCCCGGGTTGGCGACTAGCACCGAGGGTATAATAAACATACAAATGGGAGGCATTACACTCTAAGAGAACACATGGGGAAGAGAGAGATAGAACAGACTCCAACCAACTCCAACTCATAACTGAAATATAAAAGAAACCCAAGTACATATATGAAATGTCATGAAAAAGTACTACAACTGGAAGGGAAAACTAAAAGTACCCAAAAGAAAGTAAAACGGCAACGACCACGAGCCCAACAGCTCCTCCCCCAACCACAAGCTAGTAGTAACCCGCTTGATCTCCAACCTGCTCCAAGTGACCTGAAAAACAGTTTATATATACATAGGGTGAGTATAAGAGTATACTCAGTAGGATCCTCCCCAAGCCTCTTGTGCAAAAGTAAAGAAAGCCTGCTAAAGCCCAGTGAACAACAAGTGAAACTAACTCATCACCTAAACAGGTATACTATGTTCCCAACCTCACCATGGATACTCTCACCGAGTAACGCATACAAGAAAATATCATATAGTAAATAATATCAAGGGTACCCCGCTACTACTTCCCCACTGGTTTGCCGCTTTGCCCCAACAACATACGTCCTGTGCATCTCTCTCCAAAGGCTTGCCCGCAGACACCTGGGCTAAGCTCCACAATCTGCACCTCGTGCACCACATAGGCTTTCCCGCAGACACCTGGGTGAAGCACGACACCGTCCTCACAACCAAAGGTAACCAGGTAGTTTCCGGGAGCCACCACAGCTCGCATAACGTGTATCATACGTCGGGTATAATACCTCAATCCATTACAACCCATACTCCGAGTAAGGATCCTCAAGCCATCATAGATTATACACGTTACACCTATAGTAGTCCATAAGATACTATATCCAGAATATATGCGTGTGAATAACCACAAGCCATTACAGCCCTATACACACATATATGGGGTAACTAACCGTTGTTCCTCATGGCACAAGTATCTACCAATATAATAGAGCGGGGCCAAAGGGGGTAGTCAACCATTCGACCTCCCATCAGAATGTTGGGAAAAACACCCCCCAGGGCACAAAATCCCCGGGGTGTCAGTTGCCCTTACCGACAGGGTGGAGTAGTGAATAGAAAAAAAAAGTACAGAATATATATATGTAACTCACATCCACACTATGGGCATTACCTAGTCTTAGATACAACGGCAGCTAAAGTCTCTCAGACTCCAGGCTGCTACTTCTAAGACTAGGTATCCTATAAGCACACAAACATTTGAAGAGATTTATTAGATTACTTCGTTCTCATTTTATCAGTTCCACTGTACATTAATTAATTCTTTAAACATTAATTAAGAATGAAAAATTCCACATTAAATGGAATTGGAATCACATTAAAAAACAACTGCTCCTTTTTAAGATTCACATCACCTTTAAATTCCAACATCTCCATCCCCGTGGATTTTCACCATTTAATCAAACATTCATTACAGAATTACTTTTCCACATTCCCAGGCATTCTAGAAAAGCATCCTATGCTTCCAATTACGGGATACCTAATCATTAAGATATCACAAATAAATAACCATGCTTACTTCCCTAATTTGATTATCCTCAAATTAGAACGACTACAGCAACGACAATAACAAGATTAATTTATATGCCTCTTTATCTTTAGCCAATTAATTAACAATTAATTCTGGCTTTATGTTCATTATCAATTTCTATCATGAACGAATAACAAATCAAAGAAACATAGATAACACTCTATCTAGCAAAACATGAGGCAACCGTTATCACGGTATAAAGAAACAACATGCGATCAACCAATTCTCTTAATCCGGTTCAAGTATTTAATTAGGTCAATCTCATTGTGATCCAAAGGGATAAATCATGCTAATTCTACGATTGCACATATACAATTAGAGAAGCCATGAATCCCCTACCTTGAAAAGTTCTTGACGTCCTTTATCCACACAACGGGTCACAATCCTCTCACGACAACTGCATCCACCGGAGGATGCCACGGTACGACAGTACCAACCAAACTCAAGAAAAACCCATTAGAATCTTGGAGAATACATGGTATAATTATGGAAAAGAGGATAGGATAAGATGAACCCCAAAAGAACGACGATGCAACATACCTTATTGGGAAGATCGACCGACACAGCTCCGTTGCATCCAAAACAGAGCAGAACCAATCCTATGAGTAAAGATTGATTGTGAAACTCCTACAGAAAGGATTGAAAGGTTCTAGTGCCTCTTAATCGAGAACAAAGGGAAAGAACAAGGAAGAATGATATCTCGTCCCTTTTTAAGATTTAATGGGGTGACGGTTTAAGATCCGGTTAATTCTCCATTAAAAACGGATCGCATTAACCCACGCGGTTTGACCAAGTAAAACATTCCAAGCCTTAGGAATAATTAATATACGATTTATGGCATTTTAAACGGCCTTAAGAGCCCTAAAAATAAGGCTTTAAATGTATTTTACATCAAAGGAAACATCAAAAGGGGCAAAATTTTAGGTGTCTAGAAACACCGTTCACCCACTGTTACTGTACATGAAACTGATCTGTGAAACCGATTTGTCACACCGATCTGTGAAACTGATCTGTCAGACCGATCTGTGAAACCGATCTGTCACACCGATCTGTGAAACTGATCTGTCACACCGATCTGTGAATCCGATCTGTCAGACCGATCTGTGAAACCGATCTGTCACACCGATCTGTGAAACTGATCTGTCAGACCGATCTGTGAAATCGATCTGTCACACCGATCTGTGAAACAGATCTGTCAGACCGATCTGTGAAACCGATCTTTCAGACCGATTTGTGAAACCGATCTGTCACACCGATCTCTGAAACCGATCTGTCACACCGATCTGTGAAACCGATCTGTCACACCGATCTGTGAAACTGATCTGTCAGACCGATCTGTGAAACCGATTTGTCACACCGATCTGTGAAACCGATCTGTGAGACCGATCTGTGAAACTGATCTGTCAGACCGATCTGTGAAACTGATCTGTCACACCGATCTATGAAACGGATCTGTGAGACCGATCTGTCAGACCGATCAGTGAGACCGATCTGTTACTGTTCATAAAACTGGAAACAATGTTCACAGAACTGGAAAATTGGCAAAGTGTTGGGGATAAGTCCCCTTGACCTCCCGGAACACCTCCAACACCAAAATTCCACAAAGTAATGGACCGGAGAGGTCTGTGTCATTACATTAGATACCTCTCAAAACATTTTCATCCTCGATAATTTAAAACCAACCCAGAAGAAAAGAGGGGTCCGAACAACCACCCCATAAGATACCTCTCAGGGGAAAAACCACCATGAGTTGTTCGAAAGCTCGAACAAAACTACGACATCCAAGATCAAGGGAACAAACAATCCATAACCAAACAATTAAATCATATCATCACATAAAAAGTAGATAAATAAAACATGAAAGTTCTAACCAGAGAGGAAACATCGTTACATGAAAGGAGTTAAACATTGAACAACTCTAGGTACTGAGCACGTATCTGTGACTCACGTTCCAAGGTACTCTCTTCCATTCCACCATGTCGCCACAAGACACGAACTAAGGGGATAGAACGTCCACGCAACACCTTCTCCTTGTGGTCTTGGATCTCTACAGGTCGCTCCTCGAAGGTTGCATCATCGTCAATATCGATTTCTCCCCAATCGATAACATGTGATTCATCATGTAGATAATGACGGAGCTGTGATACATGGAAAACATCATGTATCCGAATCATCTGAGGGGGAAGTTCTACTCGATATGCCACAACTCCAACATGAGCTAACACCTCGAAAGGCCCAACAAATCGGGGAGAAAGCTTACTTCCACGACCAAACCTTCGCTGCCCACGACGGGGAGTCACCTTCAGAAACACATGATCCCCAACATTAAACTCTAAGGGTATCCTTCTTTGATCAACATATGATTTCTGACGATCCTGTGCTATCTTCATCCTCTCACGAATCACCTGAACCATCTCTGTTGTATTCTGCACTAGTTCTGGTCCGAGAATTGCTGACTCTCCGACCCCAGTCCAGCACAACAGAGAACGGCATGGCCGGCCGTACAAAGCTTCAAACGGCGCCATACCGATGGTAGAGTGAAAACTATTATTGAAGCGAACTCTGCCAAGGGTAAGTGCTTCACCCATGAACCTCCAAAATCAAGAACATAAGAGCGCAGCATGTCTTCAAGAGTCTGGATGGTTCTCTCTGTCTGACCATCCATTTGAGGATGAAAAGCAGTGGAAAGGCACAGTTGAGAGCCAAAAGCATGTTGGAGACCTCTCCACATCCTAGAGGTAAAACGAGGGTCTCGATCAGAAATGATCGTCCTAGGTACTCCATGAAGTCTCACCACCTCCTCTAGATACTGCCTCGACAAAACTTCTACTGAGCTCGACTCCTTGATCACTATAAAGTGGGCCGACTTTGTTAAACGATCCACTACCACCCATAGAGCATCATGTCCTCCCAGAGTTCGAGATAAACCTGTAACAAATTCCATTGAGATTTCCTCCCACTTCCACTGAGGAATCTCTAATTGCTGGAGAAGACCACCAGGAACACGATGTTCGGCCTTCACCTTCTGGCAGACTAAACATAGAGACACACACTCTGCAACCATACGTTTCAGCCCACACCACCAGAACTGACTCCTTAAGGATCGGTACATCTTCGTCACACCAGGATGTACTTCCAAGGGTGAAATATGGAACTCTCGGAGAACCGTCTCGCGCATTGCCAAGGGAACAAAAAGCCTTCCATGATACAACACTCGGTGTTGTTCGTCCTCCGACCAACCATCAAGGGCCTCACCACACACAACTCTGTCTCTCCAAACATCCACCTCTAGATCACCCAAATAAGACTCTTCCACCTTCTGCATCAAGGATGACTGCACCGTCATCTGGAAAAGACAACCTCTACCCCCAACTTCTCCCATATCAAGATGCAAAGCTGCTAGCTCTTCCATCACTCTCTAGGAATCACCAGATTCACGCACAACATCATTACGTGACTTTCGGCTTAGTGCATCAGCTACAACGTTCCCTTTTCCAGGTGTATACGATATTTCAAAGTTGTATTCCTGCAAGAACTCCATCCACCGACGCTGCCTCAAGTTCAAGTAACGTTGGGAGAAAACATACCTCAAACTCTTATGATCGGTGAAAACCACAAATTGCTCACCAATGAGGTAATCTCTCCACAACTTCAGAGCAAACACCACGGCTACTAAATCAAGATCATGGGTGGCGTAGTTGCATTCATGTGGACGCAACTGCTGAGACCCATAAGAAACAACTGACCTCTGCTGCATGAGAACACAGCCTAGCCCCAGATGTGAAGCATCACAGAAAACATCAAACTGGACTCCCTCCGCTGGAAGAAAAAGGAATGGAGCACTTACCAACCTCTCCTTTAGATATTTGAAAGCTGCCTGACACTGACCAGTCCATATGAACGCTTGATCCTTCTTGTTCAAAGTTGTCATAGGAGTCGCAACTCGGGAGAAATTGGCTACAAACATCCTATAATAGCCTGTGAGACCAAGGAAACTTCGCACCTCTGACACAGTCTTGGGGGCTTCCCATGACACCACTGCTTCTATCTTCGAAGGATCCACAGCTACTCCCTGTTGGGACACAACATGCCCCATGAAACGAAATTCTCGAGCCCAAAACTCACACTTGGACAACTTACCAAACAACTAATGTTGGCGAAGAACTCCCAAAATGGCTCGTAGATGTTCTGCATGCTGCACTTCAGATGTGGAGTACACAAGGATGTCATCGATGAAAACCACAACAAACTTGTCCAGGAATTCACGGAACACAGTATTCATCAACCCCATGAAAATAGTTAGAGCATTCGTCATGCCGAATGGCATTACAACAAACTCATAATGCCCATGACGACAACGGAAAGCAGTTTTCGGGATATCCTCATCCTTTACAGGCATATGATGATGTCCTGACCGCAAGTCAATCTTTGAGAACCAACTTGCACCCTTCAGTTGATCGAATAGGTCATCAATCCGTGGAAGAGGATAGCAGTTATTTATTGTCAATTTTTTTAATCGACGATAATTGATGCACAACCGCAAATTGTCGTCATCCTTTTTCACAAACAAAACTGGTGCACCCAACGGTGACACACTTGGCCGAACAAAACCACACTGCAACAGACCATCGATCTGTATACGTAGCTCTCGTAACTCAGAAGGGGCCATCCTATATGGAGACATAGAGATAGGAGACGCTCCTGGATGTAGCTCGATCCCAAACTCGATCTCTCGTCGAGGGGGTAAGGATACAACCTCTCCTGGAAAGACGTCAGGGTACTCCTCTACAGCCCTAGGAAACACCAACTTTTGAACCTATGAAGAACTCAGCATCATCCCAGCCATCATGGATGATAAGGAAGGAACTCGTCTACGACTTATTCGAGGATCTCTCTCACCAACAAACACCACTTCCTCTCCATCTTCATCAAAGAAAACGACCTTCTTCCTGTAGCAATCCACAATAGCCTGCACCAAATACAACCAATCCATGCCGAGTATGACATCATATGGTTGTATTCGTAAACATAGGAAATCTCCCCAAGAGCGGTGTTGCCCCAACACTAGCTCACAGTCTCTACATACTTCAAACAAGTCAGCTCGACCTCCAATTGGCGTAGTCAACGCCAAGGGCACTAGAAGCCTCTCTACCTCAAGTCCCAAAGAATGGACAAGGGTAGGTGATATGAAGGAGTGTGTTGCTCCTGAATCAAACAAGTCATACACCAAGGTATAGAACAAGCAAAGGGTACCTCGAACGACATCTGGAACGCCTGGGGCTGGCAACGCTAGAGCATGAAGCTAACCACGACCTCCTCCACGGCCTCTCTGACCCTGATGACGACCACCACCATGACCGCGCTCTACTCTCTGAGGATGGGGAGTGTCATGGGGTTGTCCTCTACCTGTTCCATCTACCCTCTGGTGATCTAAAGCTGGTGCAACCTGCTGCTGCTGCCTCGGCTGAAACTGCATCAATGGAGGAACCTGGAGTGGAGCCTCCAGTGCACGATGACTTCTCTGAAAATTCGGGCACTCCCGCTGCTGATGACCATGACCACCACAAGAAAAACAAGCGCATGATCCCTTGGCATAGGCCTGAGAGTTGCTGCCTCCATAGAAACGAGATGGGAAGGGCTGGGAACTACCCCCAGGTGAATGGAAACTCTTCTGTCCTGAAAACCGGGAACCCCGGACCACAGCTCTGCTTCGTGAGGAATCATGACGATTCCCCTCTCGTGACGATCCGGTCCTAGCCAAAGTCCTCTAAACAACCTCTACCCTCGCCAACACCTCAAGATATGTCTTCAGCATAAATGGGGTGACCTAGCGCTGGATCTCTGGACGCAAAGCCTCCTCGAAATGCCTCGCCCTGGCCTCCTCATCTGGTAACAGGTCTGAAGCATATCGTAGAAGGTTCTTGAAACGAATTCCAAACTCTCAAACACTGGATCTCCCCTGTCGAAGGGTAATAAGCTCCTGGCGACTGGACGCCTTCGCAGTCGAAGAAAGAAACTCTACTCTAAACCTGTCTCGAAACACCTCCCATGAGATCGCTGACTCCTCACGATCCCCGAGGAACAAGAACCACCACTATCTCGCTGCTCCACGGAACATCGTCACAACCAAGGACACCCAGTGTTCCTTCCGATAACGAATCGAACTGAAGCCTATCTCGACCTCCTCCAACCAGTCTTCTGTGATTGCATCTGAAACGGAGCTCTCGTACTTCTGTAGACTCTGGCGCTGAAACTCTCAGAGTGTCTTCCTCCAAGTGTCATCATCGTCAACCTCTACCTGGCGGCGATCTGCTGGAACATCCTGCTAGGCACCTTCTACGCAAACCTGACGAGGACATCGACCTGGATCCATACCTATAAAATAACAACCATTAGAGCTCCTAAGCCTGGAATATGGAAGACTCAACATTAATTAATTATTTATTTTGTTTTATTAATTTTAGGTTACCTATCCCAAGGTCTACCCATTCAAACACAGTCGCAAAGAATAATGATGCATGATCCTTTCCTAGGTCTCTACCCTACACCCAGTATCACTTTGTTTAGTAGCCATCATAAACTTAAAGGTTCGGGCAACAGATCATAGGGGTCCCTAAACGCCTATGTCTCTGCCGGTCTCCAGTGTTTACCCCACTTTCTAAACAAGAATGACATTGTTTCCCTACCATCCCATGCATCCTCACCAGTGCCTAACTCCAAACTTCATCCTATCCCTCAACCAAACCTCTGATACCACTCTGTCACGACCCCCTCCCCACAAAGTGTACCCCTCCTGGGCCGGCAATGTGAGAAGAGAGATAATGAACCCTGAGTACCGCCTCCAGTAGGCCCCGGGTTGGCGACTAGCACCGAGGGTATAATAAACATACAAATGGGAGGAATTACCCTCTAAGAGAACACATGGGGAAGAGCGAGATAGAATAGACTCCAACCAACTCCAACTCATAACTGAAATATAAAAGAAACCCAAGTACATATATGAAATGTCATGCAAAAGTACTACAACTGAAAGGGAAAACTAAAAGTACCCAAAAGAAAGTAAAACGGCGGTGACCCCGAGCCCGAACAGCTCCTCCTCCAACCACAAGCTATTAGTAACCCGCTTGATCTCCAACCTGCTCCAAGTGACCTGAAAAACAGTTTATATATATATATAGGGTGAGTATAACAGTATACTCAGTAAGATCCTCCCCAAGCCTCTTGTGCAAAAGTAATGAAAGCATGCTAAAGCCCAGTGAACAACAAGTGAAACTAACTCATCACCTAAACAGGTATACTATGTTCCCAACCTCACCATGGCTACTCTCACCAAGTAACGCATACAAGAAAATAGCATATAGTAAAGAATATCAAGGGTACCCCGCTACTAATTCCCCAATGGTTTTCCGCTTTTCCCCAACGACATACGTCATGTGCATCTCTCTCCAAAGGCTTGCCCGCAGACACCTGGGCGAAGCACCACACCGTCCTCACAACCAAAGGTAACCAGGTAGTTTCCGGGAGCCACCACATCTCGCATAACGTGTATCATACGTCAGGTATAATACCTCAAGCCATTACAGCCCATATTCCGAGTAAGGATCCTCAAGCCATCATAGCCTATACACGTTACACCTATAGTAGTCCATATGATACTATATCCAGAATATATGCGTGTGAATAACCACAAGCCATTGCAGCCCTCTACACATATATATGGGGTAACTAGCCGCTGTGCCTCATGGCACAAGTATCTACCAAGAGAAGAGAGCGGGGCCAAAGGAGGTAGTTAGCCATTCGACCTCCCATAAGAATGTTAGGAAAAACACCCCCCCCCCCATGGCTCAAAATCCCTGGGGTGTCAGTTGCCCTTACCGACAGGGTGGAGTAGCGTATAGAAACACAAAAAGTACAAAATATATATATGTAACTCACATCCACACTATGGGAATTACCTAGTCTTAGATACAACTATAGCTAACGTCTCTCAGACTCCAGGCTGCTACTTCTAAGACTATGTATTCTATAAGCACACAAACATTTGAAGATATTTATTAGATTAGTCCGTTCTCATTTTATCAGTTCCACTGTACATTAATTAATTCTTTAAACATTAATTAAGAATGAACAATTCCACATTAAACTCAATTGGAATCACATTAAAAAAAACTGATCCTTTTTAAGATTCACATCACCTTTAAATTCCAGCATCTCCATCCCCGTGGATTTTCACCATTTAATCAAACATTCATTACAGAATTACTTTTCCACATTCCCAGGCATTCTAGAAAAGCATTATGTGCTTCTAAACACAAAGGAGGCTCAACACGGTGAGTAGATATACTACCCGTCGAGTCTTTTCCGCCTATAGAAAGAGAATATATTCATTCTCCCTCGAGAGGCTAAACACGGAAAGCATGTGGCATACCCCATGCATCTTTCCCTCCTTAGGAAGAAGGGTAGCAAGACCAGCTGCCTTGAGAAGTAGGGAAAGGAAAAGTAGATTAACATTCCAGAAAACCGCAAGCAACCAGCAACCACATCCATCCCATTCCAGCACCCCTGGTGTCCTCCCCGACACCCACATGCATAAACTGATTCATCTCGCCACTCTAGGTGTCATCTGCTGCCATAACCACAAGGCCTCCATGCCTCCACATATCACAACAGCCATCCAGGCTCACATCACAGCACAAGCAGCAGGAAAACAAACATCACATCATGGGCTCTTGACCCTTTAACAAACAAGAGGGTAACTCAGAACCCTTTTAGAAATTCCCACATAGTCTGTTCTCTAATCCATATTGAATTAACAGATTTGTTATTCGTAGGTTCCAATTACGGGATGCCTAATCAATAAGATATCACAAATAAATAACCATGCTTACTTCCCTAATTTGATTATCCACAAATTAGAACGACTACAACAACGACAATAACCAGATTAATTTATATGCCTCTTTATCTTTAGCCAATTAATTAACAATTAATTCCGGCTTTACGTTCATTATCAATTTCTATCATGAACGAATAACAAATCAAAGAAACATGGATAACACTCTATCTAGCAAAACATGAGGCAACCGTTATCACGGTATAAAGAAACAACATGTGATCAACCAATTCTCTTAATCTGGTTCAAGTATTTAATTAGGTCAATCTCATTGTTATCCAAAGGGATAAATCATGCTAATTCTACGATTGCACATATACAATTAGAGAAGCCATGAATCCCCTACCTCAAAGAGTTCTTGACGTCCTTTATCCACACAACGGGTCACAATCCTCTCACGACAACTGCATCCACCGGAGGATGCCACGGTACGACAGTACCAACCAAACCCAAGAAAAACCCATTAGAATCTTGGATAATACATGGTATAATTATGGAAAAGAGGATAAGAGAAGATAAACCCCAAAAGAACGACGATACAACATACCTTATTGGGAAGATTGACCGACACAGCTCCGTTGCATCCAAAACAGAGCAGAACCAATCCTAGGAGTAAAGATTGATTGTGAAACTCCTACGGAAAGGATTGAAAGGTTCTAGTGCCTCTTAGTCGAGAACAAAGGGAAAGAACAAGGAAGAATGATATCTCGTCCCTTTTTAAGATTTAATGGGGTGACGGTTTAAGATCCGGTTAATTCTCCATTAAAAACGGATCGCATTAACCCACACGGTTTGACAAAGTAAAACATTCCAAGTCTTATGAATAATTAATATAGGATTTATGGCATTTTAAACGGCCTTAAGAGCCCTCAAAATAAGGCTTTAAATGTATTTTACGTCAATGGAAACGTCAAAAGGGGAAAAACTGTAGGAGTCTGGAAACACTGTTCACCCATTGTTACTGTACATGAAACCGATCTGTGAAACCGATCTGTCACACCGATCTGTGAAACTGATCTTTCACACCGATCTGTGAAACTGATCTATCAGACCGATCTGTGAAACCGATCTGTCACACCGATCTATGAAACCGATCTGTCACACCGATCTGTGAAACCGATCTGTCACACCGATCTGTGAAACCGATCTGTCAGACCGATCTGTGAAACCGATCTGTCGCACCGATCTGTGAAACCGATCTGTCACACCGTTCTGTGAAACTGATCTGTCAGACTGAACTGTGAAACTGATCTGTCTCATCGATTTGTGAAACTGATCTGTCACACCGATCTGTGAAACTGATCTATCAGACCGATCTATGAAACCGATCTGTCACACCGATCTGTGAAACCGATCTGTCAGACCGATCTGTGAAACCGATCTGTGAGACCGATCTGTGAAACTGATCTATCACACCGATCTGTGAAACTGATCTGTGAGACCGATCTGTTACTGTTCATAAAACTGGAAACACTGTTCACAGAACTGGAAAATTGGCAAAGTGTTGGGGATAAGTCCCCTTGACCTCCCGGAACACCTCCAACACCAAAATTCCACAAAGTAATGGACCGGAGAGGTCTGGGCCATTACACTATGTCTTTTCATCGGTTGTCGGCATAACTTTTCTGTCGACTTTGAGCTGCTCTTATGTGTTGTTGAATAGATCTGACCTTTTCTGCCATTTCATCAACGAGATTAGGTTCTAATAGTTTTCTTTCCCCAACTTCATCCCAGAATGTTGGAGTCTTGCATTTCTTTCCATAGAGAGCTTCATAAGGAGCCATCTGAATACTAGAGTGAAAGATATTATTATAATAAAATTCCACCAATGGTAGGTGTTGATCCCAACCACCTTTGAAAAACATAGAGCAAGCTCTCAACATATCTTCTAGAGTTTGAATTGTTCTCTCAGACTGACCGTCTGTCTGAGGATGATAAGCAGTTCTAAAACTCAACTCTGTATCCAGAGTATGCTGAAGACTTTGCTAGAACTTTGAGGTAAACCTCGGATCCCAATCAGATATAATAGAAAGTGGTACTCCATGAAATCTTACCACTTCCTTTACATATATCCTGGCAAGATGATCCAGAGAGAAATCCTCTCTAATAGCAATGAAGTGTGCAGACTTGGTAAGACGATCAACTATGAACCAGATAGCATTATTGCCCTTGGATGTTTTAGGAAGTCCTGTGACAAAGTCCATAGTGATGTTTTCCCATTTCTATTCAGGTATGGGTAATGGTTGTAACATCCCCTAAGACTTTTGTCTCTCAACTTTAACTTGCTGACAAACCAAGCATCGAGAGACATATTCAGCAACATCTTTTTTCATGCCATCCCACCAGAAGTACTCTTTCAGGACCCTATACATCTTCGTGCTTCCAGGATGAATAAAGAATTAAGAACTATGAGCCTTATCCAGCAGCTCCTTCTTTAATTTCGGGATAGGAGGAACACAAACCCGATTCCTGAACTTTATTATCCCATCACAATCAAGGTGGAATTCAGGAACATTGTCCACCTTCTTTTGTAACTCGGCATCTTATTTTTGTGCCTCTTTAATCTTCACATGTATAGATGGTTGAACATTCATTTGAGAAAGATAAGATTTTTCCCCTTCCATTATAATTCAAATATCCATCCTTTTTAAATCCATAAATATTGGATCTTTTGTGATCCTCATCATGGATAAACTGGCATGGTCTTGTCGACTTAATGCATCTTCCACCTTGTTTTCTTTCCCAGGGTGGTAATGGATTGAGCAGTCATAATCCTTAATCATCTCTAACCATCTTCTTTGATGCATATTCAGCTCCATTTGTGTGAAAATGTACTTTAAACTTTTATGATCAGTATAAATGTCACACCTTTCTCCATAAAGATAATGCCTCCAAATCTTTAATGCAAAGATTACCGCAGCTAACTCCAAATCATGTGTTGGGTAATTTTGCTCATGGATTTTCAACTGTCGTGAGGCATAAGCTATAACCATATCATTTTGCATAAGAACACACCCCAATCCCTTCTTGGATGCATCACTATAGATCACAAACCTTTCTCCACTACAAGGCAGTGTGAGCACAGGTGCACTGGATAACCTTCTTTTCAACTCCTTAAAATTCGCTTCACATCCCTCTGTCCAGACAAACTTAACTCTTTTCTGAGTCAAATTGGTGAGTGGATTAGATAATCGTAAAAAATCTTTCACAAAACGTCGATAATATCCAGCCAAACCAAGAAAACTTCGGATCTCAGTTACTGTTGTTGGTCTTGACCATCTTTCGATAACCTCTGTTTTTGCTGGATCCACAGATATACCCTCTTTTGAGATTATTTGACCCAAAAATGAAAATTTTTTAAGCCAAAATTCACACTTGGTAAATTTGGCATAAAGATTCTCCTTTCTCAGGTTCTTCAATATAATTCTCAAGTGATCTTCATGTTCTTCCTTGCTCTTCGAATAGACAAGAATATCGTCTATAAAGACTACCACAAATTGATCAAGATAGTCTCTAAAGACTCTATTAATCAGATCCATGAAGATAGCAGGGCCATTAGTAAGACAAAATGGCATCACTATAAATTCATAGTGTCCATACCTTGTACGGAAAGCCGTCTTTGGTATATCCTCCCTTTTGACCCTTAATTTATGATACCCTGAACAAAGATCAATCTTGGAAAAGTATTGAGCTCCGCGTAGTTGGTCAAATATGTCATCAATGCATGGGAGAGGATATTTGTTCTTGATAGTGATCTTGTTAGGTTCTCGATAATCAATGCAGAGTCTCATTGATCCATCTTTCTTCATAAAAAATAGAACATGTGCTCCCCAAGGTGACACACTAGGGCGTATGAATCCCTTATCAAGATTCTCTTGGTGATGCTTCTTCAATTCCTGCAACTCAATTGGGGCCATTCTATAAGGTGTCTTTGAAATAGGCAAAGCACCCGGTACGAGTTCTATTGAAAACTCAACTTCACGATTTGGTGGAAGACTCGGTAATTCCTCTGGAAAGACATCATCAAACTCCCGTACAATGGGCATATTCTTATTTGTGAGTTTCTCACCAACCATTTGAGATAAATAACCTTCATTTAGTGGAATCAAGACCCATAATATGGAAGGAATTTCCACTGGAAGGTTATGTTCATCCTTGCATTGATAGACGATCATAGATTGATCTGGAATATGAAATGTGACTTCCCTTCTTTGGAAATTGATATGAGCTCTATATAAAGAAAGCCAATCCATGCCAAGAATCACATCAAATTCAACCATAGGAAGGATCACAAGATTTGAAGGAAGCACTTTCCCACAAACATCGATCAGATAAGAATTATAAACTTTTGATGTGACTGTTGTGCCATTAGGTGTTGTCACAGCTAACTCAACATCTAATTGTTGAGGTAATACGGTGATGCCCTTAGAAAAGTCTTCAGAAATAAAATAGTGGGTGGATCCAGAATCAAATAAAACATTTTCTACTTTAGAGTTGATGGTAAGTGTACCTTTCACCACATCATTATCGTACTCCACATCGCTGATAGAAATTGCATGTGACTTTCCTTTATCTTTAGCCTTAAGAGTTTGTTGACGTCGACCATCATCATCAACCCTTGGATTAGGGAATTTATTGGAATAATGCCCCATCTCGTTGCACTTGAAACATTGAAGTGTAGTAGGTTCATTCTATGTATCCCTACCTTTGTTTGCATCATTATACATCTTCTTCCCATCATCGCGGCATTCAAATGCCCGATGACCATCCTTTCCACATTTGAAACATTTACATGTCCCTTTAAGACAACTCCCTCCATGTTTCTTTCCACACTTTGAGCATAAGGGAAAGCTCATCTTCTTTTCAGTGTGCTCTTTAGATTTTCCTTTGAATTCAATTTTCCTCTTCTTATCAAAACCATATGACTGATGGGTTACTCCAATCTCCATCTCAACTTTGAGAGCACATCGAACGATTTCCTCGTAGCTATTGAAGTCCCTTATGGCTAACGCCCTTCGAAGACTTGGTTTTAAGCCAATAAGAATCGATCGATCTTACTCTCAGGTTGGATAATAATAACAGAAGCGTACCTTGCAAGTCTTGTAAAATTTGCTTCATAGGTACCAACAGATTCATCATCCTTTTTCTTCAATCCAAGAAACTATTTCTCCATCTTTGTTCGGAGAATACGAGGGAAGTACTTATTGAAAAATAAGTTCTTGAACTCGTCCCATTCCATGGACTCAATTTCATTCATTCGCCTCATATTCTTAATAAGATTCCACCATTGATCAGCATCTCCTTCCAAACGATACACTGCTAAGATGACTTTATCATGTTCAGAACATTGAAGAACTGAAAATATCTTTTCAATAGTACTAATCCATTGTTCAGCAACTAATGGATCAGTAGACCCACTGAAAAAAGGTGGACGCTACCTCATGAAGGATTCAACAGAATGTTGCTCCTTCTTTTGCTCGTTTGGAAGTCCTGCATGATTCATAGCTTGAGAAAGTTGTGGGATAATGGATACAAGATTTTGAATTCCATCTCCCATAAAGTTTGGTTGCTCAGGGGGACAATCATTTCATTTCCCGTCGCATTCCGCATTAACACGATTCCTTCGGGTTCCAGCCGTTGACTAAAACCAAGAAGAATAGTGTGAGCAACACTAATTATAATAGGAAAACCACATAATCAAAAATAAAATTTCACACTTAAGGTATTATCCTAGGTTATTCCTAGCCATTTCTAAAACACTAAGATTGTGTTCTATGCTTAGAATTATCCTTAGGGTTCTTACTAAGGCTTTCACATCCTAGTTTCCAAAGGTTGACTATAAGTTTCCTCTGATACCAAATATAACGACACATACTTTACATACATTGTTAATACTTCAAAATTGAAGCATACTTATTACAACATTTAACAAAACCACGAAAGGACCGTTTAGTTATAGTGTCTTTAGAAACTGGGAAACATAAACAACTGGTTCATAAAGCGTCTACACTGTCTCCCATTTATTTCATCATATATAGAGTCCCATTTGGAATATCCTACATAATAACCTTCTTCCTGACCTGGGGGAAAGAAAACATACAAAAGGGTGAGCTGAAATGCTCAGTAAGGGTAAAGAAAAGAAATATCAATCACATCATATTCATAAGAACATAACTTTTGGAAATCGTAACATGCAAAAGAGAGCATAAATTCATACCATGGGATAAATCATAGTAGTGAAATGGAATCCCAGTAATCATAACATAAAACATGAAACTTTGTGGAATACACACATAATCATAGATAATCATTTCTTATTAGTCAAGACTCATTGCCAAGACTATCTCAGTGGACAAAGTCCATTTCTGAACCGAGTTCACTCCTCGTTTCAGTCCTGTTTCACAGAACCGGTATAACCTACCATTCCATCCATGTCTATCTCATGAGATATAAAATCTTTACCCAATGCATTGGAGGGAGATATAGGTCCCAACCACCTCATAATGATACCATTCTTATGTGTGCCACAAAATCATAAATCATACATCATTGCATAACCCATGTAATAAAAATGGGGATGTTAAACATCAGGACATCATAAAAAAATTCATATAAGATAAAGGGATTAATAAAAATAATTCCATAACAACCTAATCAAATCAATGTAATAATAGGGATAGAAACAGAACCCTATATTATCTTATATGGAAAATAATTTTGATAAAACACTTGAACTCCATTCGTGAGGAAAATATCCTTTCTGCTTCAAAATTTTTTTTCTTTCTTAACATGTCATAAAATTTTAAACTAAAATAAGTTGATAAAAAATAAACTTGGAAACATGTAAAAGAAGCTTCTTGGAAATAATTTTTTAAAAAAAATCCATTCATTCCATATAAGTTAAAAGAAAACATTCTTCTCGTACATTTGTCGGAAAAGTCAAAAAGTACATCGTACGAAAAACGACAAAAGATTCCTTTCATATCTTTTACAAAAAGACTCACCGAAGGGTAAAATTGTATATAAACTATTGTAGAAGGATATAAATATTACATATTGAGTAAATATGGATGTGGATGATAAAACACACCCCAGTAAATTCCAAAGTATAAACAATCTCGGATAAAAATGAGATTGTGACATTTCCTTTACCTTAGGTCCGTTTTGCTTCATAAGTGTCCGAACCTCATGTATAATGATTTAAATAATGTTATTGACTTATTACAGAATCATAATTATTTTTATGATATCATATATGGTCATTTTCTTAGCTTCTTAGTATTAATATTTCACTGCTACTTGTTATTCGGGTGTTTATAACTTTTTGTTCTTATGCGTGTTTTGTCGAATAAATTCTTATTCTTATCTTTAGGTTATAGATACCTCATTTCCAGAATGGTATTAGTGTAATATATATTATATTCATTCATTAAAATTCATTTATATAATCATTATGAAAAGAAGATCATGTAGAACGAGTCGCGTCACATCGTGGAGACGGTATTCCGTACGTACGCACGAGTGATGATATCGTTCCTATGATCATGGAATTGTATTTGAGTGTATGTATACTATTTCAGAATCAGTATCACTTTATAATAGTAATATATAGTCATTATTTACACCATTATACCCATCCAAGTAAGGTGGTGGTGGAAAATAGATTACACCACGGCGTGGAGACAGTATTCCTTACGTACGCACGTACGGTGATTTCTTTTTCCGTAGGATGGATAGATGGTGAAATAGGGTTGTTTCATACTTATAATAACATATCCGTATATGAGTGATACTGATGTTATTACTTCATAATGAAACAACTAAAGAAGAAGAAGTGGAAGAAGAAATAAAGATGAAAGAATCGGTTACAGACATTACCTCTTCTTTGAAGTGCTTCTTTCAGAACTTCTTTTAGGGCACTAAAATTGGTCTTTGAAGAAGACCAGGACCTCTAGGATGTCTCTAGGGAAGTGGATAGAATGAATTTCTAGGGGTTGGCCGATCTTGAAGGCTCAAAGTGGTGTGAGCAAGAGGGGGAGGAGGTGCCCTTTTATAAGGGAGGAGAGGGGCACCTTTGAAATAACTAAAACTATTATTTTATTATAAAGTCAAGTTCGGTTTTAAATGGCTCCAAATTGATATATTTAAAATCTAAAGTGGGGATGGGTAGAAATAATCTCATCTAATAGAATTTAGACAAGTTTATGTTCCTATTTTAACCTTATCATTTAGATTTAACATTAAGTTAAATAAGTTTACTTTTACCATGTCTTCTTGTGTTCTTATACTATAAGGTTAATCAACTTACTATAAGAATCCAAACGAACCCCAAGTTGTTTATTATTAATATATATAACCGTATCTAAGTCATTTGGCCGAAACATAGAATTTTAGGAATAAAATAACAATTACTAATATAATATTTGTTTTAGAAACTATTTTTTGTCAATTTTGACACTAATTAGTAATTGATTTTTGTGAAACTCATAACAGAATTACTAGTTCTAACCAAGTTAATTAAATAAGTAATAACATGTCATATTAATCTATAAAATTATTGTAATTCATACAAAGTCTCAAATTACATTTATTTGGGTGTTTATAACATCAATTATGTCAATATTTCATTAATAAGATAATTACTGCATCATCATTGTGTCATAAATAAATCAAATTATATAATGTATAAAAATTAAAAATAAAATATAATTATGTAGGAAATCTTTTTAGATTTCTAATGAATATTTATAGTCGAATTTATATTATGTATAACCTTATATTAAAAAACATTTACTTATTAAACTTTGATTATAACTATTTTATCCCTTCTTTAAATAAATTAATAATAAATGTCCTAATCTAATCCAAGTGGGCCTAAATGGTCATATTTTATTCATAAGTTTGTTTTTGGTCGAATTACACTTATCCAAAAGAATTAGGACATGTGTTAGGGTAATAATAATATCATATTTACCCTTAATTACCCTATTTACTTTTAACCATGGTAAAAAAAGTAAAAAGTTAATATTCACCAAAAAATTATTTTCATCTCATTGAACCACATTTTACTTATTGACATCAATCGTGTCTCTAAGATTTTTTAAATTCCACTCACAGAAGCGGTAAAATTAAGTTTTATGAATAATTCAGTTTTTTAACTACCACTTAGTGGTTTCACTATTCATCGAAAATTGAAAGTTTTCAGAAAAATACCAAAATTTCACCCTAGGCTAATTTCGATATTCTGAATCCAAAAGTGAAGTCCATATTGAAAATAAAATTTATAAAATTTCAAAAAGTGGTTATTACTATTCATAACGGCTAGTTTTAATAATATTTTAATAGCATATCATTGTTTAGTGAAACTCGGTATTGCGTACGATGCAAGCTATCGAGGAAGGTCACGATTTCGTGTAAAGAAAGCCAAGAAAATGTTGTGTAGAAAAATATTCCTTTGATGATTTATATAACATAAAAGTCTCGGGTGTTACAGATGGTACGATGTTGATGGTATTCCCTGACCAATTCATTTGAGACCCAGCGTTGAAGACAATGAGTAGGTGATGTCTTCCTCAGAGCAGAAGAGGATTCAGCAGGAGTAGCAGCTGAGGCATTCACAGGTGTGAACCTTAAATAATCCATTTTGTGTTGCAGAGAGATCTTGGAAAAGAGTTCCTATTTGATATAGCAGAAATAATCAAGATAAGTCTAACCAGACTACATCTTTTGGATAAAAAAATATGTTATTGATTGCTTTGTTGGCCCTCATATTTAGTTTAATAGGGGATTAACAAATAAGTAAAACATCATTTAATTTGGTTAAGGATTCACGTTGGGTTCACCATTTTTTTGTTTCGTCTAGAAATGTGGATGACCTTGTCTATTTAAGGTTAAAACTTTCCAATCGGTTTCTAATGGGTTTATTCGTAGAACCGGAAATACCCAATGATTCTATATCCATTTGGACCCACTTTCCAAAGGTAGGTTCTCATTAGTTGTGGACCGATCAGGCTTAAGAATATTCATTGGTCGAGAGGATGGGAGGTCAGGCTCGTCACACATTTTTTGGGGGGAATTATTTCCTACTCCGGGACTCTCTTATAGATTTAAGTTGGGTTCACGAATCCATATTAATTCACCAAGAATGAAAATGATTTTTCCTTTATATTTGGAAATCAATGATTGATATTTATGGGATTTAGAGAATATTTTATATTTATTTGAGGTTCTTCATCAATGGAGAATCATCCGTATGTATTAGATATTCTTATTCAATGGTATCCTTCAATAAATTATATAGAAATATCTTGGTCATTATGATGACTGCTATTTTTAAAGACACTCAATGGGGAACATGAATTTTATTGTCATTTAGAAAGACAAGTATTATTTCAGAGTTGGGATCATACCCACAGATGGGCTACCTACATATCATCATTAAAAAAGAATCATAACACATGTAGTTTGATAAAAATGATATAGTTTAATTTCATATGGGACGGAAAAGAATTAATGAATTATGGGCTTGAACCTTATAAAGGCTTCCTACGTACTTTAGTTTTAAGGAATATTTGAATTTCCACATAGTTCGGGTAACGAAATATTGGGCTTATGCATGGTTAATGGCCCAAAAAGAGATGTTGTGATTACTTTTACACTCTAAGCTCATGTGAGTCACACTCGGTAAGAGAAACAAGAGGTATGAGTAAACCTGACGATTGTACAATGAAAGATGAAGTCACCATAAATGATGTGGGTCTTATATATGTATGACTGCCCAAGTAGATGAAGATCAGGACTTACTTCATGAATGAAGCCCAGGATTAGGGTACATAATGGTATTTGTACTTTAAGGAGATTTGGAGTTTTAACCTAGGGCTTACTCCTAAGGAGGATTCCAAAATTAAAGGGGACATATAACTTGGGGTTTACTATTGAGAACGAGGCCCAAATTAAAAGAATTATGATTGGGGATTATTCCTGAGAAGGAGGCCCAAACCAAGGGAACATGGGGCTTACTCTTGAGAAGAAGGCCCAGGTTAAAGGGACTTATAACTTGGGGTTTAATCTTGAGAAGGAGGCCCAAATTAAAGGAATTATGGTTGGGGCTTATTCCTGATAAGGAGGCCCAAACCAAGGGAACATGGGGGTTACTCATGAAAAGGAGGCCTAGGTTAAGGGGACTTATAACTTGGGGTTTACTCCTGAGAAGGAGGCCGAAATTAAAAGGAATTATTGTTGGGGATTATTCCTAATAAAGAGGCCCAAACCAAGTTAACTTGAGGCCTACTCTTGAGGAGAATGCACTAAATAAAAAGATCATCTCATCTTAAAGGATGAGGTTATATGGAAGAAACCTAGAACTGTGGTGACATAAAGCTTGTTAGTCGCGAGGTTTTGGGAGAGGTTCTTATATAATTCTTTTCAGATACGAAATCCAACAAAGGAACCATGCCATAAATGGATTTGAAAAGGGGTTATAGTGCTAATATCTTGAAAAGGGGAGGTGAACGTGAGAGAGACACACAAATGAAGTTGGCGCCCAAGTCTTGGCCACACAAGTGTACTTTCACATCATGGGTTCTCCTAGGCGATGAAGAATCTGTAGGGTAATACTTGGTCGAAACTTAACACAAGCCTTCAGTATTATCCTAAGATATTTCCAAAAGGGTAGCGTGCAAGTTTCATCGAAAGGGTAGGGCGGCACACAAGTGTTTCCATTTTTAAGGAGGTATGGATACTTAGGCGTGCAAGTGTTGATGAATTCTAAACACTTAGGCCTTATCCTACTCCTTCAAGTCTTCCATTTTAGGTAAAAAGTTCCCATAGAAGCTTTTGGAAGAGTTGAGTTGAAGACTTGGGCGACCAGAGATTGAATTTGACTTTTGTAAAATCCGTCACTTAAATGGGGGGCCCACAAGGGCTATTTATATGTCACCTTTCACCTTGGGCGAAAAATCAAATAGGGCACACAAGTGAGCTGTGAGGCCCATAGGTGGCACGCAAGTGACTTGCACGGTGTGCAAGTAACTTGTGTGCCTCACTCCAATTGGGCTCCTAGTCCATGCCTTCATCAATTTTTTGATGTTCTTCAAATGGTGACCCTCATTATACTTAAGGTATTCCCCTTTTCCATTCCTTGGACTCTGTGATAGAAAGGAGAATCAACAGTGGTGACCTTCTAGGTTGTTCTCACACCCTACATGGGTGGCCAAGGAACATGGGTACCTAATTAGACTTCATTGTTAATAGATTTGGGTAGGGAAAAGGCCTTGTGATATATGATAAATCTTGAGCAGCTCAACAAGGATCTGTAAATTAGTATTTGATGAGGTAAAATTATAGTAATACAACATCATGAAATTACTTTTTTTTATGGAAAGACTATTGAGGGAAAATTTTGGATATATTAATGTGTGCATCTGCATTTCATTTTGATATAACATGGGTATGTATTATTACTTCTGTGTACTCTTAATATTCATGATGTATGTAGTCTAGATGTTTTTTAGATACCATATTAAATTGATAATATAGATATAGTCTCTGCATGTTAACACACTATACCTATACTAATATTTGGTAGCCTCTAGAGTATAGTGATGTTCAGTTAAGGTCAAGTAGAGCCTTTCAGTATGGAGACCAATCAAGTGGTGTGGGGCGATAGTGCATTATACGAAATGAGAACATGACATGGATAACCTACTCTATGTATGTGAGTTAACTGATGATTGTGATGATGATAGATGATTCTGATTTATTTTTATTGTAAAAATGGAAAATATTCCAATGTTTCAGTAAATAAATGAGGTATGTAAAGTGGTTCCTATAGTGGCATCTCGCCTTTTTAATACATAACATTTCATTACATTTTACATATAGAGGATCTTTAAAATCTAGTGTCTTTGAAATCAAGAACAATAGAACCTGAATACAACATAAAACATTCTTCTAATCCACTTGTAAAGATTAATCATAAGATCATCCTAAGTAAAATTATTTTCATTCATATCCTAGAGACATACAACAATTGAAAGGGTGAGCAGAAGGCCCAGTAAGGGTAAACAAGGGAATCAGTGTACTTGTGATATCAATAAGAACTTGAATAACAACATAAAGATATGGGCAATGGAAGGATAGGCATATCATAATGAAAAGAACATTAAACATAACTTGAATATGTGGCTACAAAATTTCATTTATACATTCATGAACATATCACGAAGGTCCATCCCCAAGGTGTTATAAAAATTACCAAGGTTATTCACCAAGGTTTCGTGAAACTTTTCATCTCTAGAGATTAAATCTTTACCCAATGAATTTGAGTGCTATTAGGGTGAACCCTCAATATTTATTTACTTACATGTGATCCACATAGATCATAATCAAACATTTCATAAATAACCCATAGAGAATAAAAGTAATGGGTTTCATTTCAAAATTGTGATGTTTTAAAATCTCTTAAAAATAAGATCATTATATCATTTATATCCCATGGAAAGGGAGTAAGGGTAATATGTATGTCAATTACAAAATCAAATATATCATCTTTATATATTTATTATCACCCATATAAATGAAATAGTTCTGGGTATTCATATAAAAAAGAAAATGAATTTCTTGAGAGAAAGGGATAGAAATTTTGAGATGAAATTTCTACAGCATAACGGCTATATAACATCATTTTAGTAAACATTGAAAAGAAAAGGGAAAAGGGTCACCCACTCATAAATAATTCATAATAATGTATGGGTACTAAATAAAATAATTATATGGATATTTTAATGACATACCACATGAAAAGTAACCCTGATAGAAAACAGAAGATACGATTTCTTTTACGAGAAATACGACATCCTAATTGCACCACTTAAAATTTCAGAAAAAAAATTGATGAGAGAAGAAAGAGTATCTCATAATTTGGACATAAAATTAATATTAATAAGAACATATAATAACATCCCTTAAACATAAAGATATGGGAAATATAAGACACAACCTAAAGGAAGTCATGACTTAAAAGAGGAGGGTGAAAGAATCCCTTACCTTGAAGAGTAACTTCGAAAGCTTGAAGGTAGTGAACTTGGGAGGATTGAGAGCACCTTGTGAGGACTAAATGGGAGGTAAGGAGACTAGAACTTCGTTGATGAGGATTTGGAAATTAAAATAATCAGGGAAAGGATTGGTATTTATAGGAGAAGTGAGGGGGCAAGTCATTAATGGCCAAGGGACACCTCATCGGTGGTATTGGAAAAACCAAGGTCTTGCCCATGGTATTTGCCCATGGTATTGATCACTTGGTACACTTAATACCTTATATTACTATTCATTAGTCTACTAGAATGATTACATAATTATTACATCCTTAATGATTCCATTAAACACCTAAAACTAAAAACAGTATTTTCACTCTTAACCGAAAATTCATTTTTTTCAGAAAAAACCCCAAAAATCACCTTAACCTAATATCGATGCTATGAATTCAAAAATGAAATCCATTTTATAAATATGATTTTCTAAATATTTTTAATTTAATTTTTAATTTAAAAACACTATTCACCTGAAAAAACTAATACTTGACTAATAATATCTGAAACAGTTATTTACCTATTTTACTGAATCACATTACATAATTAGGGTGCCTAAATTATATTAATACTTTCTTTAAGTGAGATTACTCATAAATTTGGTCACATTACTAATACTAAGCGTAAAATCACTTTTCATAATTTACTATTCACAAAAAATTAAATTGATCTTATTAGATTCTAAATTTCTTACTGAACACATTTTCAGAAGACCATTTTTTGAAAATCATTACACACCATTAATTATTTAAGTTTTACATAAATATTTTAAAATATACCCTTTTTCCAAAATTCATCAATATAAAACCTATATTTAATCAAACATCTGAAAAAACACAAACTTCACCATAGGAAGAAATCACAATTTTATTTATCTCAAAGGATTACACAAAGTAGCTACGGTCTTGTTACAAAACCCCTTATAACCTTAGTATAGGACCTAAGTGTAAGGTGTTCTAAGGTGAGAGAATTTGAGGGTGGCTCGGCCAACATTCCCTGAGTAGTGATTTCTATAAGCTTGAACATCTCCCGAAGGCGATTCCGCTCCAACTTCACATGATGAAGTTCGGCTTGGGTTTGGTCTAGAGAAAAGCCCAATGGTGCCGCCTCCTTCACAAGTTTCATCAGATGGGCTTCAATCGGCCTGAGAGTACTGGATGAGTCCATCGAATCTTCTTTCTGTATTAATTAACCAAGACCACTTGTATTTACAGATAAGAATCGCAACATTTTGTTTCCAACTTTTATATTGACTGACAGTCATATAACAGTCGAAACCCAATGATCTCATTTGAATTATATTCACATCATTAATTAAATAATATAGTTTTGTTGAGTATAAACTGAAATAACACATAAATTTAGGAAACAAAAATTCATTCAAAATTTTGGGTCGTTACATTCTTCCCCCCTTAAAGATATTTCATCCTTTAAATTTTAACTCTTATCCTCAGAAAATAAATGGTGTGGGTACTTTTTCCTCATAGACTCTTCTGGTTCCTACATGGCTTCTTCATATTTGTGGTTTATCCATAACACCTTAATAGGGTTGGTAGTCTTGTTGCATAGAACCTTGTCTCTATGATCCAAGATCTCCACCAGCTACTCCTCATAAGATTGGTCATTTTCCATTCGTACCACCTCTAGGTTTAGTACATGTGAAGGGTCAGGTATGTACTTCCTCAAGAGGGATACATGGAAAACCACATGAACTTGTTCTAGATTTGGAGGAAGTGCAAGCTAATAGGCCACTACTCCCACGTGATCAAGGATTTCATAGGGGCCAATTTACCTAGGGTTGAGCTTCCCTTTCTTCCCAAACATCATGAATCTCCTCCAAGGTGAAATTCGAAGAAAGATGTTTTCACCGACATCAATCTTCAAGTCCCTTTGACGGTTGTTGACATAGCTCTTTTTTCGACTCTGAGCAGCCTTAATGTGTTGTTGGATAGCATGGACTTTTTCTATCATCTCTTGCACAAGATCAGGCCCAAGAAGCTTTCACTCACTAGATTCATCGTAACAAGTAGGATTAATACATCGCTTCCCATATAGAGCTTCATAGGGTTCCATTTTAATTCTTGATTGGAAACTATTTTTGTTAGACAACTCAACTAAATGGAGATGTTGATCCCATCCAGCCTTAAATTCCATTGAGCACGTTCTCAGCATGTCCTCGAGTGTTTGATAAGTCCTTTAAGATTGGCCATCAGTTCGGAGGTGATAGGCTATACTGAAATTCAATTCAGTGCTCAGATCTTGTTGAAGACTTCTCCAGAATTTTGATGTGAACCTTGGATCATGATCAGATACGATAGAAAGTGGATCTCCATGCATCCTTACAACTTCTTTCACGTAAATCCTGGAATGTTGATCGAGAGATAAATCTTCCCGTATAGAGATAAAATGGGCAATCTTTGTGAGACGGTCCACAATAACCCATATCACATTATTTCCTTTGGGAGTTCTCAAAATACAAGTGATGAAGTCCATAGTGATATTATCCCACTTCCATGATGTTATGGATAGTGGTTGCAATACCCCTTTAGGAAGTTGTTGATCTGCCTTCACTTGCTGAAATACTAGGCACCTTGAAGTGTAGTTAGCAATATCCCTTTTCATATTATCCCATCAATAATGATCACAAAGGTCTCTATACATTTTCTGCTTCCAGGATGTATAGAGAAAGTTGAGCCATGAGCTTCATCCATCGACTCCTTCTTTATTTCTAGAATAGATGGAACACATAGTCTTGTATGAAATCTCAGTACACCTTCTTGATCAATATTGAACTCAAGAAACATTCCATTCTTTACAGCCTCAAACTTCTCTTGTAACAAAGGATATTTTTTCTGAGATTTCTTGATACTCTCTAGTAATGACGGTTGATAAATCATTTAGGTTAGGGTTGATGATGTCATTTTCCTTATAATTCTCATTTACAGCTTTACTAGGACATTTATCAAAGGATATTTTTGAATCCTTATCATGGAATGAACAACTGGGTCTTTCCTACTTAATGCATCAGCAAATTCGGTTTCTCTTCCAAGGTGATAATGAATTGAACAACCATAGTCATTAAGGTGTTCCAACCATCTCCTTTGTCACATGTTCAATTCCTTTTGTGTGAAAACATAAATCAAACTTTTATGGTGTGTGTATATATCATATTTCTCCCCATAAAGATAGTTCCTCCATATCTTCAGTGCAAAAATGACTGCATCCAGCTCCAGATCATGTGTAGGATAATTCTGCTAATGAATCTTCAACTGTCGAGATTCATAAGGAATGACCTTGTCATTTTTCAGGAGGAATCACCCAAGCCCTTTTAGATATGAATCACTAAAAATAATGAATCCTTCTCCACTTGAGGGTATTGTTAACACAGGTGCAGTAACCAATCTCTTTTTCAGCTCTTGGAAACATTCCTCATACTCCTTTGTCCAGATGAACTTGACCCTTTATCTAGTTAACTTGGTTAATGGATTAGAAAGTTGTGAAACGTTTTTCACAAACATCCTATAATATCCTTCTAATCTAAGAAAACTATGAATCCCAGTTATTATTGTAGGTTGAGGCCACTCCTCTACAAATTTTTTCTTTGTAGGGTAAATCGTGGTTCCTTCATTATTTACAATGTTCCTTAAGAAAGTGACTTTTTGTAACCAGAAATCACATTTACTAAACTTTCCAAAAATCATCTCCTTCCACAGAGTTTGTAAAATAACCCTTACATGATCTTCATGCTCCTCGTGACTTTTGGAATATATCATAATATCATCTATAAAAACTACCACAAAGGTATCAAGGTAGTCATTAAAGACTCTATTCATCAAATACATAAAAATAGCAGGTGTATTAGTCTGTCCAAAAGGCATAACAACAAACTGATAATGCCCATATATTGATCGGAAGGCAGTTTTTGGAATATCTTCTTTCTTCACCCTCAATTGATGATAACCAGATCGAAGATCAATCTTAGAGAAGAATTGAGCCCCATAATGTTGGTCAAATAAGTCATCAATTCTTGGAAGAGGGTATTTGCTCTTCACTTTGATCCCATTCAGTTCTCTATAATCAATGCATAGCGGCATCGATCCATCCTACTTCTTCTCAAAGAGAACAGGTGCTCCCTAAGGAGACACACTTGGTCAGATAAACCCCTTCTCCAAAATATCTTGGAGTTGTTTCTTTAATTCTTCCAGCTCATCATTTTCCATCCTATACGGGGTCTTTGATATTGGATGAGATCCAGGTACGAGTTCGATGGAGAACTCTACCTGTCTTTCTGGGGGAGCTCCATGCAACTCCTTTTGAAATACATCAATGTATTCCTGGGTGATGGGGACATTTTCTATCATCAAAATCTCATCTCCTTCTTCTTCCTCACCAATCAACTTCGTAAAAAGGGCTATATGGGGTTCTTTTAGACAAAGATGAGGTTGAGATATCTCTCCTTGGAAGATAACTATAGGTTTTCCATTTAGGACTACTGATATTTCCTTGATTCTGCAATTGATCTTAGAATTATACTTTGAGATCCAATCCATCCCTAGTATAATGCCAAATTATAACATGGGAATGACTACTGGATTTTCGATAAGATTGTGATCACTATAGTAAATACTAGAGTTTCTAAACACTGATGATGCTTGGATAGTCCCACCAAGAGTATTGACTGACAGCTCTACTTTTAGAAATTTAGGGGTTGATTCTAAATTCATTTCAAACTTGGAAGAAATAAAGGAATGCGTAGGACCAGAATCAAAAAAAGTACTTACTAGCTTGGAGAGAACAACAAGAGTACCTTCTACCACATCATTCGGAGCCTCGACTTCAGCTGTCGTGATAGAAAAAGCACAGCCTTGATCCTTTGGCCTTTGTTGAGGCTGATGGTGGTTCCCCTCCACTGCCCTAGGATTTGGGTAGTGATTGGAAAAGTTCCCACGTTGTCCACACTTGAAGCACTAGGCATCAGGTAGGGATTGTACCATCTTCCCCTTGTCATTTGTGTTTGGAAGTTGAGGTTTCACCTCACCATGACAATTCCTGGAAATTTGTCCATCTCTGACACACTTGTAGCACTTCCCACTCTTGAGCAGACAGTTCCCTGAAGGCTTCTTCCCACAATTATTACATGTGGGAAGTTGCACTTGCTTCCATCCTCTTCCCTGATCAAAAGTCCTTCCTAAGTTGGGCTCTATCAATCTCTTCTTGTCGTTGGATTTATGAGACCACTACCTCACACCAAACTCTAGATCGACTTTCATCGCACTTTGCACGATCTCCTCATAGCTATCATAATCTTGGTTGGCTAGATTCTTCTGCATATGGGGTCTCAATCCACTGAAGAATATATCAACCTTACCATTTGGATCCATGACAAAGCTAGAGGTATATCGTGAAATCCATGTGAAGTTCATCTTGTATCTTCCCATAGATTCATTCTCCTTCTACATCAGCTCCAGAAAATTCTTCTCCATTCTTGTTATCATGGGACAAGAGAAATACTTACTAAAAAAGATCCCTTTAAACTCTTCCCACTCCATAGCTTCAACTTCCACTCTATGACTTGTGTTTTTGACCAGTTCCCACCACTGATCAACTTCTTTCTCTAAGTGATAGATAGCCAGGGTGACCTTCTCTTGCTCAGAAAAATGTAGCACAGAAAAGATCTTCTCTATAGAGTTGATCCATTGCTCAGCAATCAATGGGTCAGTCGATCCACTGAATGTTCGTGGTCGTTGGCGCCTAAAGGATTCAACAGAATGTTTTTCCCTTGTTGGTGAGAACGGCCTCTCATCTTGATTCAAGTTATTACTCATAACTTGAGACAGTTAGTTCATCATTCGCATGAATGTTTCTATTCCGGCTTCCATCGAGGGCCATCAGCGCATGGTCCATTGCGGTCACCATTTGCACGGTTCCTCCTTTTTCCTGCCATTTTCTAAAAGAATAAAATTGTAGTGAGAAACTTGTTTCATTTATGAATCTTTTAAATATAAAGGATTCTAAGTCTCAAAACATCATGCTTAAACAATTATATTTCTCTATAATTCCTTCATAACGATTCATAAAAAACTTGCAATTAATCAAACATATCCCCTGGGAGTGTTATAACCAATAGTTCAACAAGGATCATTTTTGTGCACCAGTTCCCATTCGAGTCTAGCTCAAAGTGGTGTTTTCGGGTTTCACCCCTATGTACATCTGTGCCAGAGCCACCTCTACCTGCTCATATCCAGACAGGGATGTATTTGTTTTGATAAACCAGTTACTCAATACTCACCAAAATACCAGGAAGTTCTCCCTATATTTAAACTTTTCTATAGGGTTCTTCCTAAAGTTTTCATAGCATAATTTCTATAAATAACTAAACTATCCTTTGAAACCAAGAGTGGCATCCCACATTTTTAAAACATAACTTTTCATTATATTTTACATACAGAGGATTATTAAAGTCTAGTGTCTTGGAAATCATGAATAATAAGACATGAATACAACATAAAAACTTCTTCTAATACACTTGTAAGGCTTAATAATAAGATCATACAATGTACAATTACTCCCTTTCATATCATGGAGACATACATCAAAGGAAAGGGTGAGAAGAAGGTCTAGTAAGGGTAAACAAGGGAATCAGTGTACTTGTGATATCAATAAGAACTTGAATAACAACATAATGATATGAGCAATGTAAGTATAGGCATATCATAATGAAAAGAACATGAAACATAACCTGAATATGTGGATACAACATTTCATTTATACATTCTTTAACATATCACCATGGTCCATCCCCAAGGTGTTAAAAAAATTACCAAGGTTATTCACCAAGGTATCGTGAAACTTGTCATCTCTAGAGATTAAATCTTTACCCAATACATTGAAGCGGTATCAGTGTGCACACTTAATATGTCTTTACTTACATGTGATCCACATAGATCATAATCAAAAATTTCATAAATAACTTATATAGAATAAAAGTAATGGGTTTCATTTCAAAATCGTGACGTTTTAAAATCTCTTAAAAATAAGATCATTATATCATTTACAACCCATGGAAAGGGAGTGAGGGATATATGTATGTCAATTCCAGAATAAAATATATCATCTTTATATATTTATAAACACTCATAGAAATGAAATAGGTCTGCGTATTCACATAAATAATCAAAGGAATTTCTTGAGAGAAAGAGATATAAATTTTGAGACGAAATTTCTGCAGCATAACGGCTATATAACATGGTTTTAGAAAACATTGAAAAAAAGGGGACAAGGGTCACCCACTCATAAATAATTCATAATACAGTATGGGTACTTAATAAGATCATGATATGGATATTTTAATGACATACAACATGAAAAGGAACTCTAAAAGAAAATAGAAGATGTGATTTCTTTTACGAGAAATTCAGCACCCTAACGACGCCACTTAAAATTTCAGAAAACAAATTGATGAGAGAAGGAAGGTTCAATCATCATTTGGACATAAAATGGAAAGTAATAAGAACATATAATAACATACCCTCAACATAATGATATGAAAAATATAAGACACAACATAAAATAATTCATGAATTAAAAGAGGAGGGTGAAAGAATCTCTTACCTTGAAGAGTAACTTCGAAAACATGAATGTCAGGACCTTGGGAGGCTTGAAGGCACATTGGGAGGACTATTTGAGAGGTAAGGAGACCATAACTACGTTGAGGAGGATTCGGAAATGAAAAGAATGAGGGAAGGCTTGGTATTTATAGGAGAGGTGAGGGGACAAGTCATTAATGGCCAAGGGACACCTCATCAGTGGTATTGAAAAAACCATGGTCTTGCCCATGGTATTTGCCCATGGTATTGGCCACTTGGGACACCTCATACATTATATTACTATTCATAAGTCGACAAGAATTATTACATAATTATTACATCCTTAATGATTTCATTAAACACCAGAAACTAAAAACTTTATTTTTACTATTCACCGAAAATACATTTTTTTCAGAAAAAACACCAAAAATAAAATTAACCTAATATCAATGCTCTGAATTATAAAATGAAATCCATTTTATAAAAATAGTTTTCTAAGTATTTTTTATTTAATTTTTAATTAAAAAACACCATTCACCCGAAAAAACTAATACTTGACTAATAATTTCTGAAATAGTTATTTGCCTATTTTATTGAATCACATTACTTAATCAAGGTTCATAGATTATATTAATACTTTCATTAAGTGATATTACTAATAAATTTGGTCACCTTACTAATCCTAAGCGTAAAATCACTATTCATAATTTACTATTCAAAAAAATTAGGTTGATCTTATTAGATTCTAAATTTCTTATTGAACACATTTCCAGAAGACCATTTTTTGAAAATCATTACACATCATTAAATATTTATGGTTTACATAAATATTTTAAAATATTCCCTTTTTTCAAAATTCGTCACTATATAACCTATATTTAATCAAACATCTAAAAAAGAAAACACAAACTTCTCTATAGGAAGAAATCACAATTTTATTTATCTCAAAGGATTACACAAAGTAGCTACGGTATCGTTACATAACCCCTTATAACCCCAGAATATGACCTAAGTGTAAGGTGTGATACGTGAGAGAATCCAATGGTGGTTTGGATAACATTTCCCGAGTAGTGATTTCTATAAGTTTGAACTTCTCCTGAAAGAGATTCTTCTCCAGATTCACACGATGAATTTCGGCTTGGGTTTGTTCCAGAGTAAAGCCCAATGGTGCAACCTCATTCCCAAGTTTCATCAGATGGGATTAGATCAGCCTGAGACAACTGGATGAGGCCATCGAATCTTCTTTCTGTATTAATTAACCAAGACCACTTGTATTTAGAGACAATAATCGAAACATTTAGTTTCCAACGGTCATATTGACCAACGGTCATATAACATTCGAAAACCAACAATCTAATTTTAATTATAATCACATCATTAATTAGTGAATATTGTTTTTTTATAAACTAAAATAACACACAAAATTAGGAAACAAAAATTCATTCAAAATTTCGGGTTGTTACACCTATTCTAAGCATGAATTGTTTTTCACTGGATTCATGGTTTAAATAGGGAATCATGGTAACGGGTGACTCCCTTAGTGTCAGTATATAATATTTGTAAAGTTCATGATATTGGAGTGAAATATGTATGTGAATTTCTTAAATTAAATCCCCTAAAACTATTATTTAATTGTAGGTAGAAAATTCATATACCAGTGATAGCCTTGGAAAATAACTATTTGAGGTGGATACTAATGGTTAGATATTTTTATTGGTCTTTTGAGAATTAGAAATATTACTAATGAGATAATATTTGGGAATTTTATTCTTGATATTACTTGCATCGGCTGGATCTGTTTTTAAATTATGGTTTTTAATTCATATGAGCTAGAGTAGATAATATCAGGGTTATGTAAGTATGTTCCATTCTTGTTCAATTGTGCCTCAATTTTTTTAGGGTTAGATCCCTAATTAAAAAGGATGTTAGTGTTAGGGAGTGTTGTTTTTGTAAGAGGTATCATGAGTTATCTTGGTTAGAAACTCTTTTTATTTTTTTTGGGACAAAAAGGGTTTCAAAGATGGGGAAGATATAGGGACCTAGGTTTTAACTTATTCAAACATAGGACAATTTTGTTTTCTGGAGTCCTAAGACATCTCTATGGGTAAAATGGAAAATTTACCCTAATAAGAGATAATGGGAAAAAATTATCCAATGATTTTTAAGATTTATTGGTGTGGTATTTACCCCCAGCCTAAACCAATAATGAATGGAGATCATATTTGGGCCCCGATAAAAATATATTACGTAAAAAAATATTGTTTTCGGAATTAGAGCATTTGTTCTAGGGAATTATGATTTTTCTCTTCAATGGACCATGAAATGGAAAATTCGATATCGTGGTTGGTTCATAAATTGTGGCTTTACCTTAGGGATATTATCAATCTATTCCACATCAGGACCCATAGTATTTTTACATCATGCATTGATTAATTATTTAATTTAGTTGATTTAAGTAAATAATTAATAGATTAATTTATATAGGTGAAACCCTATATGATTCCAATATACTATTATTTATTTTCCTCTTTATGGTGATCTAAATTTTTCTTTAGTATAACCCCAAATAGCGGAATTAGAGGGGTTCAGTACTTAGTGCCAGTAATAAAAAATTTAGAGGGTGAGGTAGGAATATCAATGACATCGAAAATCAGGATATGTGATGATGAAAAAAATAATCACCACAACAATTATGGGATGTAATATCATTTATTTTTAAATTTTTTAAATCGTTGTTATCTTCCTTACTCTATTATATATGAATTTTTTATTTAATTTTTGTGCTCAAAACTCTATTATCTGTTATCATCCTTCATGGTAATCCTTGATGGCTATCCTTCATGAATATTCTCCATGATCATACTTTTTGATTATTATTTGGGATTATTATTCTATTTCCTTATTACTCCAAATTGTGGTTAATGTATCCTTATTACTGGTTTTTATGTATATCATTCCCTGTAATTCTATATTAGAGATCATCTCTATCATTTTTTAATGTGAAAATACGTTGATGTCAGTTGAAGAAGGTGGTAGTTAGATTATTTTCTTCTCAATCCCTAAATATCCTTTTTTCTCTCCCCAACAATATCTCCCTTGTTACTATATGAATCAAGGTTCATCCAGACTAAGGGTGGATAATTACATAAATAGTGGTTGAAACATGGTTCAGTTAGGGAGCATGAGATGTGGATGGGGAACACAATGGGAGATGGATTCTTAGCAAGTGCAAATAGGTAGAAAAAAAGAGAGAGTATTTAAAAATAGTTCTAGTAGGGGTTGATTAAGGAGGTAGGGGTGGTTCTATGCATTAATATTGAGCCATATGAGGATGGTGAAACAATGAACTCTGTGTAATAAATAACTATGGTGGATCCTATAAGAGGTTGGTGGAAGCAAGAAGTTTGACATAATAAAAGGAGGATGAAGTGAGCAATGGGGATGTATAGGAAACAATTAAGGAGGAAGTTTTAAAAAAGTAAAATAAAGGGAGGTAAATGACAGGAGGCTATTGTGTGAGAATGATCATTCACAAAAAGGAATTAATCTCCCCATCCACACATTAATTCCTTTAACCTCTATTCATATTCTTTATTTATAATAATATGATTATTTTTATTTTTATTTTTATTTTTATCACTATTAAATTTACATTTATTATTATAAATAACACACACCTATCATGGCGTGAAAAAAAAAAAATTTAATTTACCCTAGGTTTGTATTATTAGTAGTAACTAAATTCATCTCAAAAGAGTGACATTTAAATCTAGTTGGCATGAATGTGAAATTATATAAAATAACAATAATTTAGTTACTAAAAGTAGAGAACTTGGATTATGAAATTCAAATAAAGGGACATGATTAGGTTTATATTTGGATACCCTTTTTGAAATTAAATAACTATACTTATTAATGAAAATATATTCTTTATTGATTTATAATATTAATGGAGAAAAAAATAATTCTTTTTTTTTTCACCATTCATTATGATTAAATATGAGAAGAATAATTAGAAAACAATTTCCTTGTCTGGGTTATTATCCTGTGGTTTTGTGGAATTCAAATATTGTCTTCCTTGAATTATTTTTCAAATAGCATATCATGTATTGAACTCCCAATAATATAAAATAATTCCTCAAATTTTTTCTCACATGTTTAGAACTCACTAAACACTTCTCTGACTTTATTTCAAATCAACCTATTAGTGAAAAAAAATATAGTACAGGGAGATTAAATTTATTAATCATGAAAAATTAAATTTCAAAATTAATTTTTAATACAATTTCATTGAACATAATTTCTAAAATTAATAAATTGAAATATCTTTCAACAGACAAAAAAGATCCAAAAACTCATGAAGGACATGACTTAAGTGTCAATTTTTTTTCACCACACCCTCACCCAACCATAAAAGTTTCTAACCCACCATTGAAGGGGTCCATTGAATAAGAATAGGTAGAAGAAATCATGAAAAAAAATTAAATGGGTGTTAAAATAGAGAGATTTTAAAATGGGGGGAGGCAGCGGTTGGTCCTCCTCAAGCAGCATGTGTCCTCCCCTCTATTAGCATGTATCATGTTCCAATAACCCCTCTCTAGAATACTACACTCCTACTTTTATTCGTATAGATAACTACAGTCATGGTCTTCCCTTTTAAAACTCTATCCCGAGTCTCAGGTGTTTTAAGATATTAGAGTAACATATCTCCCTAACAAAAACCACAGTTGTCATATCTTAGTAGGAAATACTCAAAGATATTAGCTGTTCAAAAATAAAATCTTCTATAGAAGGTTGATTTGAAATGGATAGTGTGGTGAAAGGGATTCTTAGTGCATTTATTATCATGTGTTTATTCGTGGGATTGTGGAAAATCCATGTGTAATAGGGTGTGCATGGATTATGTGGTATGAGTGAAAGTTAATGGAATCAGTGATGTGCGGAAGTGGCGAGTTAGATATTCCTTCATCTGGCCTTCTAAGTGGTCAAATTAATCCTAGAAAGACTTGATGGTCAATGTAAATATCTTCATATGTGATTCTTGGTGGTCTCGATGTTCAGTAGTGGTGTTTGGATTAGGATAAATCATCTTGGTGGTCTTCCATTGTGGTTCTTGGTAGCTGTAATTGTTTGTGGATGTGCATATTTCCTTTAATTTAATTTTATATGATTTTTTTTGATTACTTTTATTCTGAATTTTGATGATATCATAATTTATATTATTTTGATTTTTTTGTTTCTTATCAATTTGAAAATATAATATATTTGTCTATATTTTATTAGTTAATGAGGAAGTTTGAAGCTGCTTATCTATTTCTCTAAAAATACAATGAAGTTGCTACTATGATTTTAAAAACTCTACATTTCACTATTTTAAAACATTTCTGTATTTGTTTTACTGCAACTTCTATAGTTATTCAAATTTTCATGAAACCTGATTCTATCGAATGATAAAATTTTTATCTTGATTTCAATAGTTTACATCAATGTCAAAAAATGTCTTTTTAATAGACTTTTAATTACTTGAAGTTATGTTATGTTGTTTTGTAGTAGCAGCTTTTTCAGAATTGTTTTTCTTCTGTTTTTAATGATTTCAGTATTTGTAGATGTCAGTTTTAATTGATTATTTTTTTGGAAAGATAATAAATTTTAATACAAATCATTAGTTTTGACCAAAGTCTGAATCTGCTGTTAAAATCCCCTAAAAATTTGTTGAAGTTTGTCAAAATATTTTGTCCAGATTTCGTACAAAATTATGGTTCATTTTTTCTTACAAAATTATGGTTAATTTTTTCGTACAAAAGTGTGGTTATTTTTTTTATTACAAAATTACGGTTCATTTTTTTCTTACAAAAGTGTGGTTCATTTTTTCTTACAAAATTTTGGTTCATTTTTTCTTACAAAATTATTGTTCATTATTTCTTACAAAAGTATGTTTCATTTTTTCATACAAAAGTATGGTTCATTTTTTCTTACAAAAGTATGGTTCATTTTTTCTTAAAAAAGTATGGTTCATTGTTTATCTTACAAAAGTATGATTTACTATTCATACCCCACGTTACTGTTCATACCCTACGTTACTGTTCATACCCTATGTTACTGTTCATACCCTATGTTACTGTTCATACCTTATGTTATGTTACTGTTCATACCCTACATTACCTTACTGTCCATACCTTATGTTAGGATTATGTTCACTCCAAAGTTACTATTCACTCTAATGTTACTGTTCACTTCAAAGTAACTGTTCATTCCAAAGTTACTATTCATTCTTTGTAATGTTTTTAAAAATTGATTTTCTGCAAATATATGGATTATTTTTTAACGATTGTCTTTGTGAAAAATTATCATTAAATATAAGGATCTTAATCAAAGAGTTTTTAATATTTTTGGTGCTATATTTTGAGAGAAAAGTTAAAAATGTTTTTCAAAGTCTTGTATAAATTAATTTGGACGTTTCAAGATTATTTAAATTCAAATGTTTGAATTTAATTTAAGAATATGCTGCTAGTTTTCAAGAACTGTTTTGACTACATTTAAATCATATAAAATGGATTTAAAATTCAGTTGTTAATCATTAAATTCATTTATTATTCTGGAGATTTTATTGGAAGACTTATTCAAAATATTTTGAAGTCCTTTATTAGATATTTATTCTACGGGAATAAAGAAGCAACGGTGCTGCTATTTTCATGGAGATATTTATGGGAGCTCTCAACTCAATTAATTTTGAATATCCAAAGGAAGCAGAGCCACTGCACCTACTATATATTTTTATTCCATATATATTTCATTCTATCTTATAGGAGAAAACAACACAATAAAAAGATAACGTGTTGTGAACTTTGAACCTGTTGTGAATTTGGAACGTCTTGTGACACTGTGCTTCACCATCTTCTCGTTCTGTCTAGTGTTGAATTAATTATGCTTTGACTACAATTGCATTGATGAGATGTGCTGATCTAAATCTCAAGAACCATTTCCTATGATTTAATTTTTATCTTCTCCTTCATATGGTTCTGAGTCTGTAACACTACTTCCCATCTCTCACACACACTTTATTTTTCAGTTTATGCTTTTGCACACAAAAGCATTATTTTTTATTTTTTTCTTTGGGTTATCACTCTCGGATTCTAAAGTCAGGATCTTAGGGTTGTGACTCCCTATATCTAAAGTCAAGTCTGTTTGGGTTGTGACTCCCATTATCTAAAGTCAAGTTATAAGGGTTGTGACTCCCCACACAAAAGTCAATGTCGCGGTTATCCCTCCACTATAAAATGATTCTGTAATTGGGTAATGAGCCCCGTTTAAAAATAATTTCTAGTGCACACATATATCTCACCAAGTAGAGAGGTATAAGAGTAGATTAGGTCTACTTTAGACCGAACTACTATAAATAATCCTTGCGTTATTTACTTTTTACGCTGATTTTTAACCTTAATAATTAACTTTGATAATTAATTTAATTAATAAATTAATATGATTAAATTTTTTAATATGGTCTATTCACCCCCCCCCCCCCCCCACCATACCATCTACCATTACCCTATCTGACCTAACCATAGTAGTGGCTGGTTAGCGTTTAAGGAAGAGAGTGGCAGATCCAAGTAGCATATTTGAATCTGAGGCCAGAGATGTGATAATTTGGTGGGATTGATTTTTTTAAATATTGTAAATTAACCCATTAAAAATCCATCTAACATTGGAACTAAGATAACAATCTGTTCTAATTTAAACATCAATCTTTGACTTTCACTCGATAGTGAAGTTGGATAGGGGTCAGAGGACCCCCACCACCACTGTTCATTGCCCAATATCAGGCAGTATCCCTCTACCACCTCATGGTATGGACCACTACTTGCTAGAACTCTAATTTATCCAACCTATAAATTCCTAAGGATTCACCTAGATGGGCCCTACATGGGATCGATCCCATGTACACCCATATTGGCTATATCAGTCTCTCTAGGTGGGTTGTGTGACCATTCATCCCTATTGGTCCAGTTATGTGGTGTGTGGACCCTGGTGGAAGGATTTCTTTGGCCTGGTCCATTATTTTAGATAGAATCCCGAAAAATATGAACATAGATACAAATAAAATCAAACTCACATAAAAAATATCATCCTAATAATGACAAGAATTCCAACATCGAAATATTATCATTTTACTTATTTCAAATAATTTCACATCCATATTCATAATATTTCACAATTAAGTAAATCATTACAATTCATTCGCATTTTTCATTGAAATTCATTTAAAATCATTTAAAATTGATTATAAATATTAATGGAAAATGAGTGTGCCAAATACCCCCCACAATTAAACTATTCATGTCCTCAAGTATAAAATATCAATGTTAAAAATCTAAGGCCAACAATGTACTCATTATTTAAATTCCAAAAAAATAAAATCAACCAATTATCAATGTTAAATAAAAATTTAAAAAATATATATATAATATCAATTTAATTTCTCTATTTTTAACGAAATAGTCAACTCATTCACTTTACTTTTTCTCTTTTGAAAATGACAATACATGTTCTTTTATCCAATCAATTTCTTTAATTTATTATTATTAGACAGTAAAAGTCATGATTTACCTCACTTTATGTTACAATTCATATATATTTATACTCATATAATGAGATAATTATCCTTATTTTAATATTGTAATGGAACTACCTTCTCCACTTCGTAAGGGTAAAAGTCACATGAGATAATGAGAACATTGCAATTAAGGTTTTATTGAATCTGAGGATTAAGGTTGGTCAGAGTAGATGTTTCAAGATTTAAGGCTCAATGAGGAGTTTAATCACTTATGTCCACTACATTGTATCAAAAAATATATGTTTAATTAAATAATCCCCTTAAAATTGAAAACATCAACTTTCCATGCTCAGAGTAAAGGTCTTGATGAATGAAAAATTAATGAATTATATTCACCTTCATGATTTGTTTTCTAAATTTTTAATTTTTTTCATAGTCATTTTTCTATATTTTTTCTATTTAAAATGTCATGATTGGAATTAAACTCTCATCCACCACCTGACCACATATGATAAAAATCATATGTCTAGTAATTTTGATTTTTTATTGTTAAAAGTCACAACCAATTCATATTTTCTCATTTCTTCAATAAGGGAAAAACGTGAAAGTTAAATGAATGAATTAAAAAACCATTATCATTAACCAAAGTAGAACCCATTCACTTTTTCCTTATAATTCACTCCATCCCTTTCACTATGAAATTCCCAAACCCCACACTCCATCTTTAAAATATTGGGAAAATACTAAGAGGATATTAGAAATGGATAAAAATGTCTTGAAATAAGGATCATCCCTATTAAGGCCAATGATAATCTCTATGATCTATACAATGATTATTGTAAATGTGGTTTTTAGGATAAGTTACTTTCAAAATAGTCATTAATATTTTGAACTTTGTTTACAGTCATGGATTCAAAAAAATTCAAAAAAAGGTACAGAAGCTGACATTTCCCGAGATCACTCAATAAATATGCTCAAGAATAAATGAGAAGTACATAGTCCTTAAATCCTATTAGTAATAAAAATATGATTTTGGAAAATAAATAATGGCATGAATAACAATAAAAAAAATTAAATGAATTTTATAAATTCAATGAAGGAAAACTTATAGGGGAATCTCATTTACATGAATCAATTAATTCCCTCAAAGAAAGATTCCTCATATTAATATCCATGTTTTACTTCAATTTTTCAAATCTCTATATTACTCATTTCATTTCATTATCATTTTAATTAAAAAATGTGTCATATGATTCATAATAAACTAATTTACCATAGATAGGTCAATTAAATCATAAATTCAAATGTGGGCACACAATTTTCCATTTTAAAGCTAAAAATATGTTTTAAGAAAATTGCATGTAGTTTTAACCTAAATAATGTAATAATAAACTGCATGTTCTATGAAACCTTTTAATCCTCCTCATTATATTTTGGGGGTTTTCTCATGACTTCTTTTGATTATTGTCCTCTAAAATCAAAATAACTTATACTAGTGTAAGAACCATTCTATTACATCTCAGCGGTGTGAAATGAGGGGTAGCTAAATTATAAGATTTCTAACTCCTAATAAAATTGTAAAAACTCAAGTTTCCTCCTAAAAGCACCTTTGGTTAATTTTTTTGGCTTAACATAACCTCATGGTAAGAAATTAGTATATGTGTTAGAGAGGTTTATGATCCTCCACTAGTTATTGATGTGGGATTCCATGGAAATTTTTCAGCTTTCTTCCATTTATTGTGAATGGGTTTCCTTCCTCTTTATTCTTGATCTGAATGCTACCAAAAGGATGGAAATTGGTAATAATAAATTGATATTCTCTCCCATAATAATTCTTCCCTAGAATTAAAATTAGTATGAAATTGTAGAGTAGTACTTGGTATCATAGTTAGAATTTTATTGGTTTAATTAGTTTATCATGTGCCACTCATGTTCTTTCTTTTTTAAATCTATAATTTTAAAAACATTATTTTCTAATTTCGTTTTTCTATGGTAGTATTATATTTTTCTCTCTTTTTCACTGTCCAAATCAAAGTTCACCTTTTTATAGCCCAATATCATTCATGTTCTAACTTTACCGGTAGATGAAATAATTTTCTATAAATAATCTGATATGGGATCATACCGATATGTGTCTTGTAAGTTGTTTGGTTTACCCGTATGGTTTCTTCAACCCATTGGATCCAATCTATCTGGTTGTTTTTATTGTATTCTCAGAAAAACCTTTAATCTTCTTGTTTGTCTCTTCAACTTGGCCATTTGTATGCGGATGATAATGTGTAGATGTATTATGGTTCACCCCATATTTTTTTAAGCATTGAATTCATTCTTCTATTTCGAAAATGATTCCCTTGGTCACTAATGATGAATATTAGCATTCCAACCAACAAAAGATGTTGGACATGAAAAAATAGAACAAAACTTTGGAATCATCATTTTCGGTGGCCTTAGATTCTACCAATTTAGATACATAATCAACAGAATGTAAAATATAAGATTTCCCAAAATACATGGGAAGGTTCCAATAAAATAAATACACTTTACTTCAATTATTTTACAAAAAAAAGACTGGATTTTGGGGAATCTCTTGTCTCTTAAAAATATTTCCATCAGATTGACAGTTTTCATTTTTTTTACAATATTCAAAAACATATTTAAACATGTTTATACAATAATTTAAAGATTATAATATATTTATATGCTTTATTTGAGGTCAAAAGTGTCCTCTAAAATCAATTTTATGGAAAAAATGAAAAAATAATTCTATTTCACTTACCAGTAATCATATTATTATGACATGGTCATTGGAAAAATTATAGACAAATGGATCATCTCATATATAAAATCTAGATTCAGACTTGAGTTTATTATTTTGATGAGAGATAATGTGATAAGGCACCTCATATCTGTCCAAATAATTTACTATATCGGAATAACATGGTACTTAACTTTATATGATGTAATGTTTTCCTCCATGTATATGATCATTTAGTGGTATATGTTATGGAATTTTTTTTTCAATAGTTTTGGGTAGCCTGCTGATGTGATCTTTCAATTTTCTTTAACTCCCATTTTTTTCAAAATCTATATATTAATCTCCTTCAAGAGTAGTTTCCATCTCACTATCCTTTTTTATCATTGACCATCTCTATCAAGTACCTAAGTGTTGTATTATCAGAAAATACAACTACATTACTTCCATGTAAATATGAACTGAATTTATCTAATGAAAATAAAAAATGACAAAAATCATTTTCATTGGTTGTGTTGTTGATATGATGTGAATCCAAGGTTCTTGGGGAATGGGTTATGACATAGGGTTTTCCTTCAATTATTTGTAAAAGAACTTATCATCCATCTTGGTTCGATGTAACACAATGTAACTTAGATATATTTTCCCCATTCGGTGGTTGTATAATTGGTGGGGTAATAAAATTATGTTTTATCTCATAAAATTAATCCCTAAAGCTATCATTTAAAAAACTAGAATCTTATCTTAAAAGTAATATTAAAAGAGGAAATAAAAATTTCCAAATCATTGATTTATCTTCTATAAAATCCCACATGCCCAAAAAACATCTAATGTGTCTCAAAAAGTTGGGATATGACAAAGAATATATAACATTAAATATACACTCCTCTACCACAATAGTTTTTTGTGAAATTATAAGACCAATAACTATTCCTTTTCTAATAATAAAGTGAAACTTTTCAAAGCTCAAAACTAGATTATTCTATATGAATTTTTTAAAACCATTCTCCATATTCCCTAATCAATGATCAAAGGAGTTTCGAAAAATAAGAAAATTTATTGTGAATTACCTCCAATAATTATACAATCTGATCTAAGAAAATTATTACCATACATTGTTGAAATGTGTATGTGGCATTACATAATCTGAAATCCATCTTCTTGTAAGAAAATGTCCTAAAAGGATAGGTGAATTTTGTTTTCCATAGGTCATATGTGGAAATTTGAATCTAATAAATAATAATGAAAGTCCATAAAAATAGTATTATTTCCTACATACGAATATTTCTATCATTTTATAAATGAAAGGGATTGGTAAGTGGTCTTTCCAAGTGACTTGGTTCAGCTTTCAATAAGAAATACATACCATCCAACTGATTTGGAATATCATTGGAATTAATTCATTATTATCATTTTCTAAAATGACCAATTATGTTTTATTGTGAACCACATGTAGGGGATTGACCCATTAATATTTAGAAATTTTGTAGATGATATTATATGGAAATGGTTTTTTAATATTTTTTTAACAATATATATGATGGTTGGGTTAAGTCTCCTCTAGGGCTTCCTAATAGTTCGAGAGCCCACTTATAAAATGATTCTATGGGATAAGACCTTGGGTTTGATTCTAGGTATATCTTCTAGACTCTATCTTATATATCAGACATTTATTTTTATAAGTTCATTCATAGTTTTTTCATGGATCTTAGATTGATTATTGGAAGTGATCACTATTATTTTTATTCCTTATATGAGGTAAGAATACTTTAAATCACTGGGATGGGTTTTTAATTCAATATTTGGGGGATGTTCTATAAATGATATTTAATTCAAATTTACCACTTTTGAAATCGTGAATTTCCTAATTAAAGGTAATCATAATGTTTTATTATTTCAATTTATCAAAGAATCAAGAGGTTATTTATTCCCCAATTTTAGAGGCATAATTTTTAGATTTCTGAGTATTCACTTATTCCAAGGTGTTTTCAAACACATGGTGATCTCCTAAGGCTAAGTGTTCTTGAATAATTCATGAATATTTGATTTACTCAATAACTTATTTGTGGAAAAGTACAGAGAGTGAATGATTGTTTGAAGGGTTCTTCGTATATTCAAGGACATCGATGTTCACCTTTCTATCTGCCAACTCCATGGTGAAGGTTCATTCGTGCACATTTATGAACTTTTTTTCCAAATTTATTAATGTTCGTAACAATTTAATGGGTGAATGTCTGGGTTATTTATATTCCTCTATGGATGGAACATAATGGTATGCCTGAAAAATTAGTCCTTCAACTCCTACAAGATCATCTTCATACACTGTAATTGAAAAAATAGTGGATCTTTTTTTAGTTACACAGCCACTATTATGGGATTCAGTTCACCAATTTTTAAAGATTAAATGACTGGGTTATACATAAAATTAATTTAAGAACCATGATCACATAAAGAATCATAAAATTTCGAAGAACCAATAGTATAGGAAATAGATAATGTTCCTGGATATTATCATTTTTTGGGTGGTGTTGGTGTGATCTTGGCTAAGAAACTCCTGAAAAAGTTGATTCCTTCATCCCCATCACCCCCATTAATTTGGTGCATATGTTTTTTTAAAAATTTAATATTTTTGTATTTATTGGATTTTATAGAAAAGTGGAATATTGATTTCAAATTTCTAAAAGGTCTCTTGGATCTATTATTTAAGATTGATGGGTTAAGCTTCAGAATATTGGTCAGAATTATCAAAATCTCTTTTTTCATGTTATGAAAGCTCTTTCCCGCTTCACATAGAAATTCCTTTGACAATCACCTTGGGATTAAGAACTCTATATACTATAAGATTTCTTGGACTTAGGTTTATCATATCTGATATAGTCTTTAACTAGCTAGATAATTATTTAGCATTTTCTTTTAACCCCCCAACATTGGACTATAGTTGTTGGTTCTTAGTTGATTGTGGATTGGTTGATGGGTTCTAAAAAATATTTCTCTGGAATGATGGTGGATGAAAGGTTTTTTGTTATTGGGAGAGATGTTTTTAGGGATTTTTGAATGGTTCCATGTTTTTATATTACTATTGGAATGGTGGAGTTTTGGAAAAAGGGGGTCTTCCCTGGTATTGTTGACCTCTCAAACATTTCGAGGATTATGCTTCTCTCCATTATTGATTTTTTTAAATTACCTTTGCTAAAATGTGGCTATAAAACTCTTCATACCTATATCTCATGACATTGATTAGTGTAATGATTTATACAAGAAAATATACCACTTACGTGAGGTGGGAATATTTATTCACTCACTTTTATTACATCCATATGTCTCGGTAGACATTACAATTCATAAATTTTAGTTAAAACTAGAGGTGTTGAATAAGAAGTTTGTACCTCATGTATACATTTGGTTCTCATATATATAGTGTCTAATTTTTTTTATTTCTAACCAATATTTTCAATTATTCCTCTAGTATCTCTTGGTTAATATTAAATTAGGACTCCTACATATGAGGAATTGGCCAGATTTAAATTTTCATCAAGCATTACTTGGTATAAGAAAATGAGGTAGTGGTGTGCCTCCATATTCTAATGCGGGCCATTGGAATGCAATTTCTTGAATAATTCCCAGTACTCATTGAGAGTCTCTCTGTTTTATTGAAATATAACATAAATCTTATTTCTGATTTTCATACTCGTTGATATGGGATGAATGATTACATGAAGAATATTTTGAGATCTTCCAAACCATTGACCTCCCCAAGTTTCATATTGTGCGACCATTCTTTATCATATCCTTCAAGGGAGATGGTTAACTCTCTCCTCAAAAATTGTTCTTTAGGTGCTCTTCTTGTCCTGGAACTCGAGTAAGTGAAGATAAATTCTTGAATGTTCTGTTTTGGTTCTTCTCCTACAAGACCATGGAATTTTGGATGCATTAAAATTATGTAAATATGAAATTAAAAATCATTCTAAATAGTAGTCATAATAAGTATTTTTAGGACTAGTGAATTGGGGTGAAAAGATGTCCCTAAGGGGTTCATTGGGATTTTTGCCCATTTTATTCAAATTTGGAGGGAACACTCAGAGTGTCATTTAATCCTAAAAATTGATTTATTCAAAGTTTCTAAGGTTTTTAAGTATGTTTCAATATATATAAGTATCTAAAGGAAATATTAATTGATTATTTGTCTTAGTTATTAAATTTTTTGTGTTATATTAACACTCATCTCCGCAGAAATGGTTCCAGTTTTGACAGACACCTATCATGGGGTGTGGAAAAATAAATTTATTTCCAACAATGGGTATAGTATTATTAGTAACCAAAATAATCTCAAAAAATAAGTGTTTAAATACTGGTTTCATGAATTCCAATGTTAAAAATAATAATAAAGATATAGTGAATAAAAATAAAACAACATGGATTATTATATTAAATTGAGGGAGAAGTGAATGGGTGTAGGTTTGGAACCCCTTTTTTCAATGTTATATTTATCCTTTTGTAATGAATATATTATATTTATTTATTTATTTGTTTAATGGATTAAAAATCATTCTTCTTTTTCACCCTTGATTAAGATTGTATATGATGAGAATGGTTTTTAAACAATTACATTATTTGGTTTATTCTACTTTCATTGTGTGAATGTAACAATGTGTCTTCCTTGAATTAGTTAGGAAATACCAAATCTAGTATCGAATTCCACAAATATTCAAATAAGTCCACTACTTCTTCCTTAAATGTTTTGTAATCACTAAACACTTATTCTACATGATTTTAGATCAACTAATCAATGAAATCCATATCCAATAAGTGGGGTAAAAAAGTTATTTTTCAATGAAATTTAAAATATAAAAATTAAATTAAAACACAATTTATTTGAACTGAATTTCTAAATTTAATAAATTGAAATATCATTCAACAAAAAAATAGATGCAGACATTCATTAAGAACAATAATCAAGTATCAATTTTTTTTGGATCATCTCCACCTCACCTAACCATAAAGGATTCTACCCTACCATTGAGGGGGTTAATTGAAGAAGAATTGGTAGAGTAAATCATTAAAATAAATATAATGCAGAGAGGAAAACTGGGAGTATCACGAATGGGGGGGGAAGTGGGTGATCCTCCTCAAGAAGTGTGCATCCTCTCTTCTCTTCAGCATATATCTAATTCCATGACACACTCTTCAATAGACTACCATCCTCCTTTTATAGGTCTTGAGCACTCGGGACTTCGTCTCCCCTTTTATAGATCTAACCCGAGTCTTATACATTTTAAAATTTTGGAGGAATACTTCACCCTCGTGAGACCCATGATGGTCAAATCTCAAAAGAAAACACCCAAACATAGCGGGTGTTCAAAAATAAAATCTTCCACGTATGGGATATTTGGTTTGGATATCATGGATTAGTGACTTCATCATGCATGAACATCCATGGAGGAATGCATGAGATTGGCATAACTTCACATGGAATAGGGTGTGTACAAATGATCTGGAAACGGTGAGCGAGCTCATCCTTCATCAGGCCATCTAAGTGTCATGATGGAGACTCTAAATCCTTCAGGGTGGTTGTACCTAGATCCAATAGTGAATCCTCGTGGTCCTAGCATTTTCTAGTGTTGTTCACCTCAGTCTCTATCATCCTAGTGTTCTTTCATGGTAGTTCCATATAGTCACAGTGTTGTATGGATAACTTCAAATGTGGCGAGCGGATGATTTGAATCTGAGGTGTGGTGAGGAATAATTAGGTCATACATCTCGATTTTTTAAAGAAACAATACTAACCCATTAAAAACCAATCCTACAATGGAACTAAGATAGTGTACCACACTCATTTAAATATCAATATATGACTTTCACTTAGAATTTAAGTTAGATGGGGGGTCTGAGGACCCCCATGGCCATTGTACACTTCCCCGTGCTGTCAAGTATTTCCTTCTGTTGCATTGTGGGTATCATCACCGTGGCCTGAAACTCAGTTTTGGAACACCTATAAATTCCCAAAAATTCACCCACATAGGCTCTGCATGGTCCCGGTCCCCTATGAAACCCTATCTTCTCTAGCCCTCTCGATGGGCGGTGTGATCTAGAATCTCGATTTGGATGACTAAGTTGTGTGTGGACCTTGGTTGAAATCCTACATGGACCTGAACCATTTTTTTTATCCTCTAAAAAATATGAACATAGATAAAAAATCAACCTCACTTACAAAATATCAACCAAAATAAGGACATCAATATCAAGTTCAATATATTATCATTTTTACTTATTCTAAATCATTTTACTTCCATTTTAATAATTTCCCACATTTATGTAAGAAAGTATAATTAATGTGAATTATTCATTAAAATTAATTTTAAATCATTGAAAATTGATTAATAATATATGCGTGGAATATTATTGTGTCAATTATTAATAGTTTTAGTTCTAATTGATAAATATGTTATTGGAAATATGTTCTATTTTTGGTGTCATGATCTTGACATCAAGAAAATGATTTTGAGAACATTATATGATACAAAATTTTGAATCATAGCATGATCCCTACAATGAATCATATGACACCCCTAATGTATGATTTGATGAAACTCTATTTTTTATCATATGTCCATTTAGAGAAAACAAATAGCTTATTCTGAGTATTTTTGTACATATATCATAGTTGAGTGATTAGTTCTGAACTCCAAGGCCATTTTCTAGGTAATATTAGAATATTTTCATATTAGTGTCTATATGGATGATGATGGAGTTTGGGAAATGATTTGATAATTCAACAGGTTCATTTATTCCCCCTCATATATGATGTACCACATGGTGAGGGGTGAGTCTCTCTTTTTTTACTAGGAAAATTACTCTTTCCCTCTCATTTTTATGTTCTATATTCAGTTTTTCTATGTTACTATATCTTTTGTGATATTTCCTTCTTCCCAAAAGGATTTAGTTCCTCTATCTATAAATCTGGAAAATTTCCCTCATAATTTTTACTACTGGAGTAATCATACTTCCACTAGGTCTCCTTGTTTTCGCTTGATTAGGAATGGGTTCCCTATATTAGTTTCTAAGAGATGGCGTTGGATTTCCCTTAACCTAAGTGTTATAGTAGTAAGATTTAGTAGTACCATGACCAATATCTATACTTTATCAAAGGTTAAGGTTCCCAAATGGGTTTCAAAATTTTTGATATAATGGGTAGTTTTAGATGATATCATATGGAACCCCTCACCAAATACCCATACTCCAGTGAGGAGAGGGTTGTTAGTAATCCCAAAGTATTGATATCATATTTTTTACTATAATATCCCTTTTTGTTATTACCCATTAATTCATGATTTATTACATAAAATTACACATAATAAAACCCAAAATATTGATAAGTCTAGTGTCATAAAGAATTTGGCTAATAGTATAATAGCATGGACATGGGATACAATAATGTCATTGAAAACTTCCATAACATGCTTCAAAAATTCTATGGCTTTCAAAACTGCATGAGATAACCAAGGGTCATACATAAGAATGGGGTGAACTATTAAACCTATTAAGGGAATAAAAATTGAATAATGTTATAAATTCTAGAAAAAATCCATTTCAGTGGGAAAATAAATAATTAGGATTCATAAACATGAAAAATGTGATTTGATATAGCATGATAATAATGACATGGGAAATGTGGAAACCACTTAAAACACTACATCATAAACATAATTCAAGGATAAGCCACCAAGGAAACACGGTTTAAAATGTCCCATGAATGAATCAGGTTCACTCTGTATCCCAACATGACATCTAATAAGACTAAACATTACTCAATGCATTAGATCTCTATGTAATTCCGGGCGCACCCGTCCTAATAATTTCTTTCTCATAAATAATTGATCCACATAGATCATACAACATGGATGCATTCATGGTCATATTTTATTCCATGTAAAATATTTATAAGTGTATAATGGTGAATACCATTGATAGGAAATGGGTATGGTATTCAATACATAATTTTTTTATCGTAGAAAAAAATCACAGTGAAATTTCGACATCATAACAGCATCACATAAAAATTAATAAAATTGGTTGATGATAGTGAAAGGTGTATCTAATTAAATTTAATTAAATTTTAAATTAAGGGGGATATGAAATGACATATCCCACCATTAGTATAATTTTATAAAATATATAAGGTAAATGAAATACTTGAATAAATAGGAAAAAGGAAAAGATCCCTTACAAAATTTTAGCATGGTAATAGGTGTATATAAAGGATCATGGGAGGTAATAATTAGATTTAAAGTGGACTATAATAATAATGTGATATAATGGGTGTTAATTTAGATATGGAAGAACATGCCCCATCATGAACTAATTGAAATTTAGAGACATAACATAATAGAGGTGCTCGAATTGAAATGAGAATAGAGAAATTCCATACATGAGTGTGTGACTCCAAATGCTTGGGATGTGATTTTTGATAGATTAGGGATCCTGATGAGGACTCTTCAGAGTGTAGGGAATATTATAAACATGATCCATGTAGTTTTAGTGAAGAGAAATGGGATTTTGGGTGTGTTTATATAGAAAAATAGGGTATTTTTTTATTATTTAGGTTTTGGACTCTTCAAAATAAAATAACTAAAAACAAAAAGTATACTGTGTTTTTTATCATAATTTTTACCAAATGGAGTTCGTTTTAATTTTTTTATAATTCCAAGGTATGAATATAATAAAATAATTCCCTTTATTATGTGGAGGTGTGTCACACTCTAAAAGAAATGATTTTGAAACCTTAAAATATATTAATGTTTTAGAATGATTAATGAATGATTTATACAATCAATAAAATAAAAAAAAATCACATTACATAATTTTAAAAACATATAGTTTTTAATTTATACCCATTATAGTATTTATTTAATCACTTTTGGGTCATTATATTTCATAATACACAAAGTATAATTACATGGTATTTAATTTTTACCCCAAAATTGGACTATCTCAGAAAATTATGAAAAATTAACCGTTGGATAATTTCAATGTTATGATTCCAAAATTAATATTAATATTCTCAAAATAATTTACTAAATATTTTAAATTTCTATTTCTAAATTACCGATTGACACTTATTAAAAAATGACTGGGTTTTTTTACAATAAAAGTTTTTAAACCCCTATAAAAATTAAATTTCAGAAAAAAAAATTAGGGGAATTTATATTAAATAAAAATTAGGTAATAAAAATATTTTATTAAAATATACTTTATTTTAAAAATAAATCAATTCATAAAAATAAATTACTTAATTATAATTTAATATTACCCAAAAATAATATTTGTGTTTTATTATATCAAAATAAAAATCTTTTATAAAGTAATGATAAAAGGATGAAAATATATTCATTATTATCTAAATAACAATGTAAATACTCATATCTCTAGGGTGTATATATATATCCCTTTAATACACCATCAAAATCCCTAAGTGTATGGTGTGCGATGGTGGAGGTTTCACGGGGAGGTTCGACGTACATGGTTTGGGTCGTGATCATGATAATCTTAAAATTATCCAATAAACAATTTCAATTAGGCTTAAGTTGTTGGATCTTAGCTTGGGATTGGTCAAGGTAAAATACCAAAGATTTTATCTCCATTCAAATCACTGATAAATGGTATTAAAAGGGTATGATCCAACTGGTTGAGCCCACCACTTCATTTGTCTATGTCATTTTGATTTGTTAAACCCTTATATTTATATTAATGACATGATCACTATTCAATTGTTATATTATCAATGGAAATGATACTTAAAGGTCATTAAAATATGATATAATAAAACCAAATAAGTCCATGTGTTTTCTATAATCATATTACATAATAATACATTTAAATACATCAAAAAAAAGAAATTTTATTTATAATAGTTCATTTCATTATATTGATAATAAGGTTAGGTATGTTTATTTAAAATAATATGGTCATGTCTGATCAATAATAATGATGTTTAAGGTATATGAGAAATATTTTTGTTAGAATCTCAATGAAGAAATCTATATTTTTTTATAATAGAAATGTTTAAATCACATTTTGAAGATGAAAAAAGTGTTCATTGGAAGATTGATAGATCCCAATATGATGGAAAATGTATATTTTTGACATATCGTTCTATGTAAAAATTGAAAAAGTGATGTTTGGTTAAGTGGAAGAATTCTGGAGGAATTCCATAATAGAACTCTGTAGAGTGTGTTTCACAAGAGGGAAACCTATCCAAAATTATAAACACTACATCATACTGGTATAGTTACACTATAGTGCATCCAATTATGTCATAGGGGAGATATTGGATGATAACTCTAAACATTTACATGCTATATTCACCAAGATTACTCCACAATGTTTATGGTTTCACTACAGTACAGATAGAGGATGAAGAAATAAGGCTAACCATGGATACCTAGCCAAGATAGCTCAACCCTACACATGTGGGAGAAATCTTGACTACACAAGGGAACCACCATGCAAACCATCCCTGGAGGCACTAGGGTGGTTGGTGAAAATGCACATGGAATGATGTGTATGCATGGAATTAGTGGTCCATGTTGTAGGGTAGAGGCATAGAGGAGACTGGGAGTGGACCTAGATACACAAAACTTTTTGCCATATGAAGTGAAGAGCCTTACATGCTATATAAATTCATAAAGAACTTCAATAGTGAGATGTGGAGTTCTCAAGATACAGTGAAAATAGGTTCACCATGACGTAGAAGTTTGATTGATGTTATTTTAGTACCACATTATTCTGTGAGGTTTCCACATCACAATAGAAAAGGATACACCCCAATCCCCATGTAGAATAAGAATTACACACCACAGCTACACATTGAGTTGTGGAGGGATTGAATTCAACAGGAGTAAGGAAATTAGAATCTAAAATCATAAAACATATCTCTCTGTAGTTACATTTCCAAAATAAAGCCATCTTAGTCTGAAATGTTATTATATGAGGTCCTTCTTGAGATCATGCATGAGTTATGGAAGAGTTAATGGCTGAGTTTTTTGAAAACGGTCATCAACAGATTAAAAAATCATATTACTCTGGACCATGAATTAGTGAATTCTACGAAATTAAAGGATATACCATGGTAGAACTGGACACATCGTATAAGATTCAAAATGAGATGTTCTTTGCCATATTAACTCAAACCAAGACACAATTAATATGTTTTCAGTCAATTATTAGTTTCACTAGAAACAAAGATAAGAAGAGTTATATAATTTACTATAGGGTTTCCAACTAATATTTAAAGTAACATTATGATAGGATTATTAAAATGGTACATGCTTCATAATCCTTGGAAATTGGAACTTCAATCCAAGCTACTAGATTGAAAAAAAATAGTTGTTTTCTATATAAACATTCTCTTGGTAGTTTTAGAGAAATAGATTGGCACAAACACATTTCTTTATTTGATTCATAAAGAGAAAGGGGAGTTTATTACAGTGAGGGGGTGGAATTATTTAAAAATTGGAAACAATTGATGATCAATCCAAGAAGAAGAAAAATATTTTATGTTATTCTAATATAAAAGTGAAGTTCTTCCAAATGTATTATGGAAGGTATGGATGAAACTGAATCAAGGTGCTTTCAATGAGGTAAAGGAGAAGCATGGTGAGATCGCAATAGTTAATTAATTCATACATGAGTATTAAATCCACAATAGTATCACTAGTGAATAGAATCATATATTGAAAACTTGTAAGGTGATCTTTTCCATCGATAGTGATCCAACGATCGAACGTTTGAGGGAGTGAACTTTGTGAAGTAGTGAGGTACCCCTGCATTTTTTAAGGCAGTTAGTCTACATAGGGGAGTGACCTAGAGAAAACCTTTATAGGTTGGGAGATTCGTAATGATTTTTGGTTCATATAATATCATTTTTTCCTGATCTAAGGATGTATCATATTGAGGATTAACCACTTAACTAGTCATTTAAAAATTTCCTTTATACACAAACACCAATACAGGCCAATAAACCTAAATAATATCTGGTTAAAGAGCATAAAAAAATAAATCTCTAGTATATATGGTTAGGAACCTTTAAAGGAAGTGTGATAAAATTTTCATGTTATATTAATGGGGTATGAAATTTCCACACCATAATTCACCCCCACCCTTTCTGAGGAAGATCTCTCACTATGCCTATTTCAAGTCCAACGAGCTGTATAAAAGGGATAGGTTCATGTTTTTATATTTTATAGCTCAAAATTTTCAAAATTTTAGTTGAATATGGAATCCATAGTGAAGATCCGTTTATCTGAAGTTAATGATTTCAACTAATGAAAAAATTAGTCCATCCAATTCATGGAGTATTCTCCTAGAGTTTCTCAGGATGAGTTAAAATATGTAATTGTCCGGTTAATCTGACAAGGATTCATTTTGAAATAGATAATAAAAAATTTAAAATTGATTCTTCCTGTAAATAGTTATTGAAAGTGGATCTTGAGGTAGAAATTCATAAACAAGATTATCATTGAAATTTATCCAATGACATGTGGATGCAATTGAAAGAGTTGTTTGGAAAAGAAGAAAGGAAAAGTGAGAAGTGCCTTCTTAAGAAAGGAATAAATAAGAAGAGAAATAAAAATTCATCCAAGAAGATGAATTCTTCTTTTTAGGTAAAATCCAAACCTGATAATTTCAATTCGAACCACAATTTAGATATAGAATGTAAACTTTTAAATTCTCTATTGGTGATAAAATGGATATATGATTCTGGAGATGAAATAGAAATAACATGATGTTGTTATTCTATAGAATTATCGTGAAATGAAAATTATAATACATAGAGTAAATTTCAATGAGTTTACTTATCAATGATTAATTATTTATCCTTCAAAAATAAGATACTATATTTGTAGGAGGTGGCCTTCAATTGCAGTATACAAAATATTGGAATGAAGATAATTGAAAATAAAGTGATATTCTTGAAGAACATTTCCACTATATCAAACAATGTCCATAGAAAAGGAATGAAAGGAAAATTATATTTAATTATTTTAAAAATTAGAATAATTAAAATGGAATTTTAGAGATGAAATATTGGAGTAAAATATTTTTTCTACAAATATAAAAGAGAAAAATGAAAAGATAATAGACTTTGAGGAGTAGATGAAAACATATAAAGAGAAGATGATGATACCTCCAAAATTTATCTCAAATATAGAAAAAATGATAAATAATCCTGATAACAAATAAATAATTGAACTTTTGTACCATTATAAAAATATAATTAGGGTTCTACAAAATATTATAGAATTATAGTGATTTCATTTTGGAAGATTAGAGCACATCATAAGTAGATTTTTTGATTACAACCTGGCCAAAAATGATAGTATAACTCCAAAAATTCAAAAATAATAATCATGGAGATAAAGAAAGAGGTATGATTCTTATAGTAAATGATTTGATTGTTTGATACATGGTCATATTAAAAGGTATTGAAATTTTATAAATCCATGGAAAGGTAATGAAACTAGATAGAGAAACTTCACTCATATGACTTACAAGGAGAATTATTATCCTGGAAGAAGGCCTATAAAGATAGAAAATATATTCAATGATTCATGAAATTAAAATGATCCTAAAAAAATTGTATTTTATGAACCAAAACCTAAGAACTCACATCAACTCTGTTTGAGGAAAAGAATCATAATTGGGAAACAAAAAAATGGTTGTTCTAACTATAATGAAGGTGGAAGAGAATTTGAAGTTAATTCCAACAAAGAATATGTATTATAGTATGGAATTTTTTCCATAATTTATGGGGTGATTCAATTCCATCCTAAACAAACACCTTAGAGGAAGATGAGGAAGATGAAATGAATAAGATATATTGAGGTGATATCCACTAGTAATTCAATATAAGAAGCTTTCTGTTCAAGTATTATTGATTCCAAAATTCTGGAGAATCCTAATATTGGGAAGGATCAAAATGATAAAATCCCTGAAAATAGGTGTGTAATATGTATAAAAAAAGATTAAATTTATAAAGAGGTTTTTTTTTGGATAAAATTTATGATGATGAACTTGAAGAGTCGATTGCATTTCTTTCCTGAATCCTGAAAATGGAAATGGAAATAATGGATGGTGTCCGATTAGTTCATCTTTACCAACACTATTCCTCCACTTGAGGAACATATAGGTACCACTCTCATCATATTCATTATTATGTGTAACTATTTTTGAGAATTTTTGTAATATAGGGGGGATGTGATCAATGGGATTATTTTTCTAGAAAATCACACAAATTATTTTGTTAGGTAATTAGTTGGACGAACTTAATTAAAATAACCACAAAAACAATATGTGACCCAATTTGTACACCAAAAATATGTATCAATTAGTGGAGTCAATAGATAAATACTCAAAATTAGTTTTGAAAAAAATAAATGGTTATTAGTCCATATTAGAAATTCTTTAATCCTGTGAAGATATAATAGGCATGGAGTCCAAATGATATCATTTTTTAAAAATAAAACAATATTAAAATAAGTGGTGTAAAATGGTTAACATGTATTATAAATTATTTAATCATGTGGAATATTTCATACAACAAAGTGCTTTAATGTTATATACTAGTGGTTTTGTGGGATGTGATGGAGGTCACATGTTTTTTTATAGTGGAATAGATAAATTTGTTTTGTGTGTTTATTGATATTAATGAGGGATATGTGTAGCCTTTTTTGAATAAATAACTCATATTTATTACATTATGTTTTGGATTTGTAGTCTTATATTATTTATAAACATCTTAAGTGAAAATATGTAAATTAACTTAGTGAATCTCTTGTGAAAATATATAAGGAAAGGATATTTTCTTGAGTAACATGTGGTTTTTAATTATCCTTCTAATCAATATGTGGTCACTACCAAAGAATTAATTTGTTCTAAAACTGGTGGAGAAAATATACTTGGGTAGACAAGATATCCCTAAGGGAGAGTTGATATTTCATGGAATCTTTCCCAACATTAATGGGGATATAATGGGAATATGATGTTCTATATAATAAGGAGGATAAGGAAGAAAATTGCATCCTATAATTTTTAGATAGATGTTTTGGATTACCCTTTTCATTCGAAAGGCCCTTTTTATATCATTTAAATTAAATGGTAGAAAAAGATATATTAAGAAGTAGATGTTATCATTATGGGTGAGAATATACCTCCCAGGGTGGACTAAATAAGGGGGAGAAATGTATGTTGTATATTTTCAACCAAATAAAAAGGTATAAGTTATTAGATATCCCAAAGGATGGATACAGTATTTTTTTAAAATAATATTAGTTAAGGTTGATGAGAATAATATAGTCATTGTTTATTGACAATAAATATTGTCCTGGTAGATCACCATGTGTTGTTCTTGAATAGAAATGAATAAGGATTTATTTGTAGAAAATGAAATTATTAACCACACATGATAAATATGGAAAAATAATTCATGGAAGATTGATAGATCCCAAAGATAGTGGATGAAAAAATACTACAAACCATGGTTTTCTAGTAATTACAGCTTTCCCATGAACATGTGTGATAAAACATGACTATAAAGGGAAACTAGTATGGCTATCCATCCATTAAGAAACCATGGATAGAAGAAAGAATACATTGGGGTAAGAATACACACATGGAAGAAGTGTTCCACACTGTAGGTTGGAAACATAGTGGTAGTGGTACACGCTGCTGGGTGACAATGTAGAGGAGGTTGGGAGTGGAACATGTTATTTGTAACTAGTGAATTAAGGAATTGAAGAGGTTTATATTCCATAAGAATCATGAAGAAAAATATGATGTGGGGTGTGGGTGTCTTGGGATATTCCATAGTAATGTTCACCATGGTTTAGAAGTGAATTTAGAGAAATTTGGGTTCCACTCTATGTTTTGAGGTGTCCATGTTGTAGTAGACAAGGCTACACAACATTCAACTGGGATGAGAATAAGTCAAGAAACTATTATCCCTTACACTATGGAGAGTATAAATTCAGTATGAGTAAATAATTCATAATAACAAATCCTACAGTAACTCTCACTATTGTGATGTTTCTATTCTAAACCCAATATTGTGTGACAAAAGGTTAGAGGAGATCGTTCCAATGATCATGCATGAGTTGTAGAGGAGTTAATGGTTGGGTTTTGTTGATCTATTCATCTACATCGGACCATGCTTCTATAATTTAGATAATTTTATATTGAATACTCAATAATTATAGGATTCACCATGGTATACCTATTAAAAAATTAAAAGATGGAAAATGGTCGTGATATACTATTGTACTTCATACCACACCACAACTAGGAATTTTTTAGTCAGCATCATTTTCTATAGAAACTAAATGAAGGGGGTTATTACATTTCATCATGGGTGTATAACTCCCATTTAAAGGAACAAAATTATCTTATTAATTACATGGGACACTTTTTATATTCCAGCTAAATAATATATTCAATCTAAATTATAATATTTAATGTAGAGAGTGGTATTATCTATAAAGATATAATTGGAAGTCTTATAAAAATATATGTATATAGGGAACATATTTCCATATCTGATTCTTAGAGATTAAGAGGTGTTTATTATAGTGAGTGAATGGAAGTTTTAAAAAATTATAATCCATTAAAGATCAATACAAGAAGAATAATAAGTTTTTTATTATTCCTATAAAAAATTAAAATTATTCAAGAGGAATTTTGGAAAGAAGAGATGGAGTTTCATCAAGGAGTTTTTACAGAGGTGAAGAAAAAGAATAGTACGACCATAATAGAAAATTTATTCATGCCTAAATATTACAGGCGAGTTAGTGTTGATGGTGATAAGACTTTCATGTCTATAAACTATAAAGGTGATCCTTTAAATTGGCAGTGTGTGAATGAAGGAATGTTTGATGGAGTGACCATTGGGAACTAGTGATTTGGCCCTAGAATTAATAATGTAGTGTTCTTGGTCATTGGAGTGACCTACCTAGATCCTCTATAACCAGATATCTTCATAGAAATTTTTTTTCATGTCATATCATTTTTCCATTCTACATGAATATATACCAGTGAGGATGAACCATGTAAATAATCTTTTCTATATTTACTTTATATATAGACACCAAAGAAGATCAAGAAACCAATCGCATATCTGGTAAAATAGAATAACAATGTGACCTTCAAGGTTGAGACTAGTGAGAAAAAAAATTAGTTATTTTAAATTGGATTGTTTATTTCCATTACATTATTAAAGACTACACCCCATATGATGATATCTCATTAATTCTTTTGTTAATGTTCACTATGATTCCTCCATTACATTGTCTAGTAATGATGCAGAAGTTGGAGTGGATGAGTGTATCAGAGACTCTGAGTCTAGTGACACCTCAGGAACTCTGGGACTACCACTAAAATGTGACTTATTACTAGGATATCAATTTATTAATTTTTTGGATTCTCATTAATGTTAGGATCTATAGTTTCTCATGAAGTATGAACTTTTATGTGTTTGATCTTGGTTGATTAGGGATTCTCCCTGGCCCTAAGACTTATAATAGTTTAGAATATCTAAACTACCATTTTTTGTATTTAATTTTATTACTCTCATATTCCATGAGTTTTTAGAAGACTTGTTAACTTATATTTCCTTTGTGGCATTCAGGGTGTCCTACGAGGTATGTTTATACTCACACTTTAAGGGGTTTTCTTCCCACACATGTTGTATCTATATAGGTGACAAACAATTTTGGATATGTTCTTGGTAGACATGGTGCTAGTGTGTCTTTTTTTGAGCTGACACTTGGATATTCTTGGTGGCACATGATGGATCTCTGGGGAACTTTCTAGTGATTGTGACTGTTGTAGTTCGGTATCATTCCATGACTGTATACAATGGGGAGGATGTTTCTTAATCCTTTTATATGATTTTTTAAGGATCATTATATGTATTATTCCTTTATATCTTCTCTTTATGGTGATATATTTTTACCTGTTTTAAAAGAAATTTTTTGTAAACATTGTGGTTGATTATATATATATATATATCATCTATTGGTGTTTATATTAGTTTTATGTATTGGTATTTTTTATAGGTTGATATTGGATAAGTAATCCCATGTTGTGTGATATATGACTACTTTGTGAATGTTACTAGACCCATTCCTATTAGATGTGGTCTTAGGGTAGAACTCTTCGCTTCCATCCCAAGGAGATTCTAGATGGATTAGGTTTTGACATTATCTATCTATCTTGATTAGTATCATTTTAAAAGGTAAAATAATCATTTATAATGGACTTATGATGGATTATGTCACACCAAAACCCATTTCAGTAGGGGTTTCCAAGATGTTTTCATAAATAAAAAAATTCATTTTCAATTATGAGATAGATTCATGATTATTTATAATATTACAATGATCTCCTAAGGTCACACATAAGATAATGATAATTAGAATTTTTGACTAATGTGATCAGTTCGCATGTAAAAATGATTAAGTTTGATTCAAACAGAAATATGATATATGTTTTTGGAAATTTAAATATTCATTTAAATAATACTTTCTAATTAAATAAATTAATGTGAAATTAAAATATAAATAATGAGATATTATTATTTTTAATACATAAATATAAAGAAATGAAAATTCCTAAATGATATTTGGGATTAAACATTGAGTAATTGGTATTCAAGTACCATTAATGTTTAAAATTTGTAATCACACCAATAGAGACCATTTAAACGCCAATTATTCTAGATTCAACTATTTTGGTTGCTCATTAATGCACCTCCCTTGATAGTTTGTTAGTTAAGCCAATTTTTTGAGGCTATTTTATGCTCCAAATGACCATTAGAGGCTATTTAATAAACCTCTTTGTTTTTTTACGGATTTGGATTTCTTAGAGGCTATTGAATTCCCCGATTTCTATAAATAGAAAGTATGAGTGGTGTTAGAATTATTTAATTTCAAGGAAAGGAATGTTTTTAATTTCTGTATAGTAATATTCTATATTCTATATATCTTTCTAGTTTTCCTGATCTGAGAGGTTCTACAATGTCTTTCTCACCCCTTTAGCTATCCTTTTTCATAGAGTAGTTACCAGAATCACTTGGAAATGAAGATTATCCGACCAAGTTATTGGTTATTTGTGTTATTGATGGATATCAAAGTAGATAATATTTCATCAATTCATGTTTGATCTAGATACTTTTAACATATTAAAATTTTATTTTTATTCTATTATTATACTATTTTTTATATTTTCCTTTAATGTTCTTGGTTGGGTTTTATTACTTATTTTACTAAATTTCAAGGTAAAATCGCATTTTTAAATCCTTGTATTTGTATTAGAGAAAAGGTTAAATAGATAACTGATTATTGGGAACTCCCATGCATGATCATGTGATAAATTGTTGCTCTCCAACCAAGATCTCCAATATTGATTGAATTATTTGCATAACATGAATAATTGGAGAACTGGATTATTATGATTGGTTCATATGGATATCCTGTTAAACCTATTCATTTGAGGGATATAATCCCACTACTCTAGGAGTTATATCATAGAAAAAAAATTATAAATGAAAATTCATAAACAAAATGTTAGTGTGTTGTATATTTTAATGATCTGTTAATATTGTAAAATTTATATGAGACTGACAAGAAAATTTGATGAAATATTTGATGATATGATCAAACCACTTAAGGGTAATTCCACGAATTTTATTTTCACTCATACCTTTTCTGAAATATCACATGACCTATAATCTAGTCTACCAAACCCATTAAGCATGTTAAATCTTATGTATTGTTGAAATCGATGTGGATACATGTAATTGTTCAATGTAATGTGATTAATGTATTGACCATTATATTACATTCAAATGGAAATAAATTAAGTAATTATTATATATAATATGTATTAAGTTTTAACATGAGACATGCTATAGAATTACATTGAATATGATCATATGGTGTATCTCTGTGATACATAAAATGATAATAGTGTGAATAAATATAAAATATATTTTTAAATATAAATGTGTTAGATTAGCTGTAATAAGATTCACATTCATCAAGACCATAATATATTAATAGATTGGCCGTAATAATATTAATATCGATAATTTATTATATTTTAGGAGAAAAAGTTTATAGAAATCCTAATGTTAATGTTGGGTGAAACATGATTAGGAAACTCAATCGAACTAGGACATAGAGGCGTAGTGTTGAGAATATTCCTCAGATAAATTGGGTCGTATGTTTTTCACTAAAAAATTAAATTGTTTTATTAGATATAATTAAAAATTGTTATTAACCTGAATACACATTCCTTGATATATGAGATTTTTTGTGTTAATACATGGTAAAATATAGATATTTAAACCCTAAATTTACAACAACAAAAGTTATTATTTTAGTGGGAGTATATTTAATAAAATACAATATTCAAAAATAATATACAAGATACTAATAATTACACATATTTAATTATATATATTTACGATATCAAACACAAACTGAAATTTATCATTAATATCAATCCATTATAATGAAGAATTTAGGTGTAATTATTTCATCGACTGGTTTATTAATTTGAGAATGTAAATTGAATAAGAGGAGAAACTAAACATTATAGAGAAACCCAAACTACATGGGAAATTTTATTCTACCTTAAAAGAGATAGAATATGCATATAAAAAGTATTAGAATGATACATTTAGAATAAGATGTATTGTGCTATCTACCATCATTTTCAATATTTAGAAGCCATATGGAGACATGAAGCCCTTAAATGTGATTAAATGGATTCGGAATAAATCAAAAATTAATTTTGTAAAAAAAAATTAGATAATAATTTCTCTAAATATTAATTATGAATATTAGATATTATATACATACTATATTTTTTTTATAATGTGTAGTTTAAAAAATATTAGAAAAAATTGATAATGGATAAGTAGGACTAAGTGTAAGGAATTGGGAAAAGGGTTATTGAATTTTCTATGTGTTCAGTTAATCTAATTCTTCCTAATGTATTTTTATGATTTATTAAAGATTATTATCATGTATTATTAATAAATAAAAAATTTATTATTATATAATGATTAGATAATACAACATATTCAGTAGAAATAAAGAAAAAATATTATTCTATTTATATGATTGAAATTCATTATTGTTCTACTAATATGTTTAATGAATTATATATATTGGATCTTTAAAATATATTCTATAATTTAAATTATAATCAGATTAAAATAAATGATTGTGATTCCACTTATCTTTAGTATTTTTTATTAGGGTATAAAAATCTGAATTGTTTATAATGAATCCAAAATGACATATTACTATATTGAAACTATTATATATAATTTCATGTATGTGAATATTTTTATTAGAAAAATTGATTAACTAAAAATTTAAGGGTATAGGTTAATGGGATAATAATTTATTAAAAATCATCCATACTGATATATATGGTCATATATGAAGTGACCATGAAAAAAATTATATTTTTTTAATAAGTTTCTTATAATAGGGTATTAACATTTTTACATCACCATTTTATCGATAAATTACTCTTACATTACATTTAATTAAATTCAATATTGGCTAAAAATAATATTTCTTGTTTTCTTTTTGGAAATATTCTTTTTGATGTATGATTTTTTAAACTTTGTATTCTTTATATTTTTTTATTTGTTTTAAAAAAAAAATTTTGTATAAGATGCTTTGGGCTGAATGTACAACCATTCTTAGGGGATATTGAGGTTAACCCCTATGGTAGGTCCAGCCCTTGTGGCCTCTATAGTGGTTTGACAGATCATAGTTCACAATCAACACAATCAGACTCAGGTATAAGGCTAGTGGATTGAACACAAGGTTGGGCATAAGACTCTCTTAGATCCTGAAGGTATGTATGTGTATGGGTTGCATTTTAATTCGAGACCATCATCATTAAAATATGTATTTTATATTACACAGTCTTCCTCCTTTCATTTTGATGCGGGACTTCATTTTTTAGTTGCACTGTTCATCCATATTGAATCTTATACAACAGTGGTGTCTTCCTCAGCTATCGAATTTCTTTCATTTAATCTATCCAATATTATCCTGTACATTATATTTTTGAAGTCCCATGCTACCTTTATACTCTCGTGCTCCATTTTCATCTTCTTTGTGGGTCTTTTGGTTCACCTATACACTACTGATGTACATCGAATATCGAATAATCATAATTGAGTAGGTTCTAGAATGTGTATGTATTATTTTAACCCAACATCTCTTTTTATTTATTTCTTGTTTCAACATTGATTACCATTTTTTATTCATCATTCTTTATTCTCCATTGAGTTTCCTATTTTAAGAAATGATAGGATATTTTTTTCTTTTGTTTTTATGGTTCTTCATCTCTTTGGTAGGATTCTCGTCAAGTCACAGTTGGAAATTCCTAACAGTGGTTGACATGTCAACATTAGAAAATACCAATTGTGGGTAAATGAGCCACTATTGGAAATTCCAATGGTGGGTTAGTGACTGACCTCCAGTCTTCAGTGGTGAGTTATTTTACTCAATGATGGACATCAATAGTGGGTTTCATTTTTTACCACTGATTTTTATTTCTTTTTGTATGAATTTTTTAAATAACACCATCAAGGTTCATCTTCTCTCAATTATGTATTTCTTATTTGTTATACAACTCCTTGGTGGTAACTTAAATAGGATCTTAAAGGTCCTATTTTCACTTCGAGAAAATATAGTAAGCTATTTATATTTATTTGATATTGATTTATTTTATTTTCTTATTTTTTATTAGAATCTTAAAATTATGATTTTAATAGTATCATTTTGGAATTTTATTTAGTTAACTACATTGAATATTGGCAACAACTTCATTACTCTTTCATTTTATTTGATCTTTTAATTTTATGCTCGTTTTAATAAAATTAGTTTTAATTTATTCATCTATAATATCATCTTACTATTTGTAAATTAGTTTCAATGAGTGCAAATTTTAAATTTACAATGGTATGTCATGGGTCACTATTAGCATCATGGAATGGTATTTTATGAGTCACTATTGGATTTCCAAAAATAGTAAAAAAATTAATATTCTTGAAGCCTTTGGTTGTATTGTATCACGGAATAAAATTTATTTTGTTTGATTCTTATCATTATTTCATTATATTTTCAATGGTATATCATAATTTTTTTTAACCGTGGGATTTTTTCAATGGTAATTCATGATTCATCACTCTATGTTCCAATGATAAGTCAATGACCCACTATTCATTAAATTTTGTTTCTAAAACATTATTCCTTGTTTCAATTAACATTATTAAACTGAAAAAAATTAATTTTTATAATAATGTTATATCGATCTAAAAATGATCATGTTTTTAAATATAATTGTATCCTTACATTTATGGACACTTTTTCTTACAGTTTAATAGTTCATATGATGCTATGATTTTCTATAGGTTTTTCTATATATATAATCTAGAACATTGTGTTTCTATTTAATTTTTTTACAATTTTTATTTATTTATTATTTTTATACGTTAAATATTAAATCCTTTATTTTATTATTTAATGAATAATATGAAAGTGTGATTCAATTTAGTTTTAGTGGGTCTTTGTAAAATAAAAGGTAAAGGTCATATTATTATATTTATATACATTAAAAAGTGTCATTTAGATATTGGATACTAATATGATCTTATAAGATAATTCTTTAATGATTCTAGAGATCCATTTACGGATTAAACATTGTACCATTGGATATTATTAATTAGATGAGAATAAAATTAAACAATTCCTATTGATATAAATTAACCAATAATCTTCTTATGTTTCTATTGTTATACTGAGATCATTGAAAATCACCATCGCTTTCATCTTCTACCAATGGAGTGATCAATGAACATTATCATCACAAAATTTTTACATCATCTACTAAACGTAATTTTAAATTTCTTTTTTATTTATCTATTATAATTTTTAAAACCATCAATTTGTCCTCTAGATTTCAGTTTATGATTTTCATATCAAGATATATCATTGGGATATTCCTTGCATCTAAAAGAAAGCTCAGATTATTTTATCCATAAAAAAGGAAGGTAGGTTGTGACTACTTCAAAAGTAAAGGATTATTCCACAAGGTGTTAGAATTTCATGTTTTCAGTTGCGTATAATCAGGTTATCACTCTCATTAAGAAGTGAATACCTAGTGAATATCAATATTCTCACAAAGTTGGGGATATTGATCAGAGGAAAAGGATGTTGGTGATATGAACATCTATAAAAACTTCATATTCCATCTTTTTTATTTTTGATTCAACTTTTAATACTTTTATAACTCAAATAAGTTAGTATTTTATTTTAATAATTAAAAAATTATAATTCATCCCCACACTAGTCACTACAACCATACCAAGGGACCTAACAATTGGTATTTGATCATGGTTCCTTTTTAAGGATATGGAATTAGTTATTTCAATATCTATTTTCAAACTACCCATTATCCTAGACATAAAATTGTGAAGAAAATATCCACTAATTTGTTATGGATAATCATGATTTTAAGATGTTCAATCAATTTAGACCACCTCACTTTAATGTAAGTGTCTATATTTAATAGATGGAGGTATTTATAAAAAAAATATTGGTATTGATTATTTCTCTATAATTTCATAAACATATAAAATTATAGATGTAGATTTAAAAACTCCCACTCGAAATGATGTTATAAAAATAATTTTAAATTAAAAATTATGAATTAATTACCGAGATCTAATTAGAAATATGTATGGTCATATTTAATATTACAAAACTATTTCTAATAGTTAGAGGACATTAAAATTAACCCATTAAGGAACTGATAAGTCATAGATAACTAAGATAGGTATACACATATCTGAGTTTCAAGAACATAGAATGATTGGTCATGAAATAATAAATGAGATCTACAATAGATTATCCTAAATTTTCAACATTTTTATTTCACTCTGATATACCATGAAGAATGAATCTATTATCGAAATATTACTTCGAGCTCTACCCTAGAGATGGAATTAAATGATATTTTCTATTTAAGAACATAATAATTTCACTAAATATTCAATAGATGAGTTGATTCGATAACTAATTCAATACAATATGGAAATTAAAAATGATAATGTTAATGCCCATGATAAAAGGAAAGGTATTACATTTAAATAAAATATATATTTTATTGATAATTCTTTTCATTATAAGTTACAAAAAGAGAATATAATGAAATTTATAATTTCTCCAAAGGAGTTTACAAGTATATAAGGGGTAATATAGGATTTAAGAATCAACCCAGTGGAGATAATCATAAGGATAATAGAAAGTGTGGTAAAATAGGTAAAAGTAGTAGATAAAATGTTTCTTAATGAATATACTATTAGTGTAAGAAAGAGGAGAATATAAAATCATATTGTCCTAAATTAAAATAATAAGTAAAAGAAAATAAATACAAGAATGAACATAGAAATACATATCATGGATAATGGAGTTGTACAAAAAAGGTTACACTCAAGTTATGATGGGTCTGAAAGTTAAAAAGAATATTCTAATCTATTTTTGATGGATACTACTATAAATGAGGTACATTATGATTATAATTACAGTTCTAGTTATGAATCTAATATGAAAAATGATGTTAAAAAATTAACTACTTATAATGAAAATTTAAAAAATGATATCTTTAGAATGGATGAACTTAATAGGTAACAACAAATAGTAAATGAGAAGGTTAAAGAATAAAATATAAAACTGAATGATTCTATTTTAAGTAATATTAAAGATAAAAAGGTTGTAACTTCTGAACTGATAAAATTAAAGATTAAAATATTAGAATAAAATATTTCATTTAAAAAATAGATGAGGATCATGATAAAGGATTAAAATTAGTTTTGGTAAATTTAGATAAAATTGAAAATGAATGTAAGAATATTAAAAATGAAAATAAGAAACTGAAAAATTATGGATCATGATCAAATGTAAAAATATCTGATGACTGTGAATTTATTCAGAAAGAGAATGAAAACCTTAAAAATAAAAATATTGTATTAACAAAAATCATATCTATTTTTGTTCAAGGCCAAGATAAATTTGATAAAATAATGTCTATAAACAAAAAAATATGATAAAAAATTTGTGGCTATAACAATCAGTTTCCAAATATGTGAAGAACTATTTTTCTTAAAGTAAAAAATTGAAATATTAAAAATTTTACTTTATTTAGATTTAACTTTAATGGGAAATATGAAAATGAGTGTCATTTAAATTTTTCTCAGTCTTTAGGTCATACTAAGAAATTAAATTATATAAAACAACCTTCTAGATTACCTTATAATAAATGCCTCAAATCTGTATGGGTGCCTAAATTATTTTCTACTAATCCAGTTTGACCCAAAATATTCTTGGAACCAAAACAACCCTATTCTTAATTTATTTGTAGAAAATATTCCTAATGAGTTACAAAGTTACATGTTATATGGACAGTGGGTGATCAAGGCAGATGAATGGTGAAATATCTAACTCATTATCTTATAATAATTGTGATGGAGGTACTATCAATTTTGGTGACAACTATAAATGTATGGTTAATGGTTTTTGAGAAGTAGGTATATTAACTTCTGTTAAAATTTCTAAATTATTTTTTTTGAAGGATTAAAAACAATTTATTTAGAATATCACAACTCCATGATGATATAATGAATGTAAAATTGGAGGAAAATAAATGTCTTGTTTATAAAGTTAATAATATTTTATTTTATGCTAATAGAAAATAAAATATGTATTCTATTGATTTTCTGGAACTATTCTAGTAGAATGTAAAATGATTAAATGTTATACCTAAATATCACATAATGTGTTATAGAAAGTTGGTACATGTTCATCTTTGATATTTTTTAAAGTTTCTTAAACATGAACACGTATTGGAACTTCCAAAATTTTGTACATGTAAGTATTATGTTTCTGATTCTTTTCTAAAAGGTAATTAGCATAAAGATTCATTTATATATATTAATGTGCATATTACTTCTAGATTATTAGAATCTCTTTATCTTGATCATTATGGACCCATGAGAACTTCTAGTCTATGTTCTAAAAAGATGTTTTTAAAATTTTATATTATTTGTGTATATTTACATGAACCATTTTTATATCTCACAAAAGTTAAACCTTAAAAATGGTATTTTTAGTAAGAAAATTAAAAATCAGAATAGTCACTTAATTTATAAATTAAAAGTGATAAGGGAGGAGAGTTTTTTAATTTAGAATTTGAAAAATTATGTGAAACTAATTGATATTGTTATAATTTTTCCTCCCTTAGAACAACACAATAAAATGGTGTTACGGAGAGGAAAAATCAAACTATTCAAGAAATGGAAACAACAATTCTTAATGAATTGAACCTTCCAAAATATTTTTGGGCTGAATCGGATAACACTTGTTTTTAAATCATTAATATAGTTTATATCTTACTCTTGTTAAATAAATCTCCCTATGATTTTTTTAATAATATGAATCCAAAAATTAGTTATTTTATATTTTTTGGATGTTTCATATATATTTTTAAATACCAAATATAATCTTGATATATTTTATTCTAAAATTTATGACAATATCTTTTTAGGATAATCTAATAACAACAAATTTCCTAGGGTATATAATAAAAGGACTATGACATTGGAAAAATATTTTCATGTTAAGTGAGTTGAAAATAATGAAAAAATAGTAATGATTTGATTTCTAATGATGAGTATTTTAAAGAACTAAACTTTCAAGAATATAAACCATAAAATAATAATGCATCTGTTTATTGGGGCCATATCTCATCTCAATATGATAGTTTAATATGGGAAATTCAAAAAGATCTATATTTATAAAATGTTATTAGGAAGTGATGAATCTATAATTAAAATTATAAAATCCATTTTTAATTTATGTGTTAATTCTTCTTCTAATATGGATTTTTTTACTATTAATATTAAAGAATGTTTTAAGGATTGTAACTCAATTAATTCCATACATGATGAACATGGCCAATTTGATAGAAATAAAGCCTATAATCTAGTTGAGTAACCTAAAGATACAATGTTTATAGGAACCAAACTAATTTTTTAAAATAAATTGGATGAATTTGATAATATTGTTGGAAATAAGAAAAGATCAGTTTCCCATGGTTATCTTCAAGAAGAATTAATTAATTTTGAGGATTTATTTTCACCAGTTTCTAGGATAAAATCCATTAATATTTTTCATGATGTTTCAGTTTTTAAAAAAAATTAACTTTTTAAAATGGATGTAAAAAAGTTACTATTAAAATGGAATAATTTTAGAAGAGGTGTTTGTTAAATGACCACTTTGTTTCGAAAATAATGAATTTCCAAATCATGTTTTAAAACAGTCTAAATAATTAAATAGTCTTAAGTGAACTCATCATGCTTGGTAAGAAATACTAAATTTATTTTTAATTAAAAATTATTTTGTTAAAGGTAAGGTTGAACCAAACTTATTTTTAAAAAGTATTTCAAATAATATACTAATCATAGAAATTTATATTTATGGTATTACATTTGGTTATACAAATGAAAATAAATGTATTGAGTTTTCAAAATTAATGAAAAATGAATTTGATATGAGCCTAATGGGGAAATTGAAATTCTACTTTGTTTACAAATTAATAAAATGAAATATGGATTTTTCTTAAATCATGCTAAGTGTTCAGAAGAACTTGTTAAAAATATTGGAAATAATATTTATAAAATAATGAGTCCCCTATGAGAATAAACTATAAACCGGATGCAGATGAATCTATAATGTCTATTTGTGAAAAGTTGTTTGGAGGTATGATATGATGCATTTTGTATCTGACTACCTATAGGAAAGATATTATGTTTTCGGTTTGTATATATGCAGAATATCATTAAAATCCCAAATAAATTCACCTTAATGAGGTTAAAGGAGTAATTAGGTACATAAAAGGTATTGTTTTAACATGACTATTCTTTTCAAATGATTTTTTTACTATCTTACTCTAATTATGAATTTAGAGGTTCCAAAATTTATAGGAAAATCACGTTAGGAATGTTTCACTTTTTAGAAAAATGCTTAATTTCATGGAGATCTGAGAAACAAATGTTATTAGAACAGTAAACATCTAGGGTTGAGTATGTTGTTACTTCTCATTTATGTTCGTGGATTTTTTGGCTGAAAAAAACCATGTATGATTTTAATATTAGTTTTGATAAAATTCTCATATAATGTAATTAAACTAGTGCTATTTGAATTTATAAAAACCATTTTCAACACTCTATAACTAAACACAGTGATGTTAGATTTAATTTCCATATGAATCATGTAAATATAGGTGATATATGTTTTGAATTTGTTATAACTGAGAACCAATTATCTAATATCATCACAATGCCCTTGTATTTTATTAATTTTGAAAATATCATGTTTGAATTGGGTATAATTGAGGAATAACTTTTTCCTGGTATATTGTTATTTTTTGATAAATCTATTTAATATTTTCACTTATTTATTGTATCTCTCTATCATTTCATACTCATTTGAAAAGATAATTAGATCATTCAGGTTAAAAATGAATTGTTAAAAAAACATTGTCTCAATTCTTCTTTAGATGAATACTATATCTTTTAACTATCATGATAATACGCTATGTTATTAATTTTATAGTAATTGATTTTTTATTTAAATAGATTCTCTTTAAATGATTCTATACATTTTAATAAATTTCAAAATGTGGTATAAGTTTTGTAAATGTTTAATAAACAATTTTCTAAGTTTATTGAAATTTTAATAAATGTTGTGTTTTGTAATTTAAAAAAGGAAAATTATTTTTAATTGGGTATTAACATTTTTACATCAATATTTTTTTTGATAAATTCTTCTCAAATTGTATTTTAATAAAATTAATATAGTTTAAAAATAATCATTCTTTTTTAAATTTTTCAAAATATTCCTTTTCATCTTTGATTTTTTTTAGTGTTTATTCTTAATATTTTTTTATTCTTAGTTGTTTTTTAAAAAATAGCTTTCTATACAAGTCAAATTGGACCAAACCAACAAAAAATCTTTGGGGGCTCTTGAGGCTATACCCTATGAGAGGCCTATCCCTCGTGGCCCACATAGAGGTTTGATTGAGCATAGTACATGCTCAGTGTAATTGGGGTCGTGTATACGGTCGGTGGAGAATGTGCTTGGTTGGGCATATATTACCCATTGGGATCACATGTCTCTATGTGTATGGGTTGTGTTTTAATTTGAACCTAGTATTATAACTCTCTATATGTTATACTAATTAGTCAACCTTCCCTCATTTCAATGTGGGACACTATTTTTTACTTAAACTATTCATATGTCTTAATTCTCGAATAGAAATGGTGTCTTCCTCACCCATCATATCTATCTTGTTTTAACCATCAAATATCGTCCCACACGTTATCTTTTGGAATTAATGTAGTACCTTTGTACTCTCGCACACCACTTTCTTCTTATTAAGGCATCCAATGGTGCACCTATACACTGATGATATAAATAATATCTCGGATAATCATAACCGAGGTGGTTCTAGATCACAGATGTCGTATTTTATCTCAACATCTTATTTATTATTATTTTTAAATGGTGAGAAACATTTCTTATTTGCAATTACTTATTCTATTATGAGTTTCTTTTTGTAGGATTTGACATGTGCTTTTTCTCTTTTATTTTGACGGTTCTTCATCCCTTTGATTGGATGCTCTTCAAGACACCATTGGAAATTTTTAATGGTGGGTGATAAGTCGTTGTTGGGAAATACCAATGGTGGGAAAATGAGAGACCATTAGAAAATAACAATGTTGGGTCAGTGACCAACTATTAGAATTTATTGGGGAGTTATTTTACTCACCATTGGATATCAATTACGGGCAACTTTTTTACCCACCATTTTTTCTTCATTTTCTGTATAATGTTTTGGAGTAGCTCTATATAGTTTCATTTTCCTTCCATCGGGTATTTCATGTTTTTAAAAAAATATATTAGCATAAGCTTTAACAAGATCATGTGGGTGCTATTTCAACATATATGAAATAAAGTGAACTATTTATTCTTATTTGATATTGCTCATTTTATTTTATTATTTCTTACCAAAAGAATTTAATTCTGTATTTTTGTTGCAGATTCATTGTTGTGCTGTATTTTATAAATTGATTTGAATATTGGAAACAACATTATTATGGATTTATTATTTCTTTTCTTATTATATTATGATTTTTTCAATAATATTAGTTTTTATTGTTTTCATCTTTAATATCATTTATCTATTTGGAAATTAATTCCAATGATACACCATTGAAAATTTTCTATCGTAGGTCATGATCCACCATTAGCATCATACAATGGTATGTCATGAGTCACCATTGGATTTCCAATGACAACCAAATTCTTATTACATTTTATGAATCCTTTGTTTCAAATATAGCACGGATTATTTCTTTTTGGTTGATTGTTTTCATTATTGCTTGATATTTTCAATGGTATCTCATATTCCCTTTTTTCCACAATTGGACTTTTCCAAAAGTGAGTCATGAGCCACCACTCTTGGTTCCCACGGTAGGTCAAGAACCCAATATTAGTTAAAATATTTCTCAAAAAAATTATTCAGTACTTCTATTGATATTATTAAAAAAACTATTTTATTAAATATTTTACTATTTCTAAGTTAATCTAAAAATGTAAAAATTTTTAAAAATAATTGTAACATTATTTTTATGGAAACTTTTACTTTTAGTTTAATAGTTAATATGATGTTATATTTTTCTAAATTTTTCATGTATGTATAATATAGAAGATTATTTTTTTATTTTAATTGTTCTTCAGTGTTTAATTTTTATGAATTTTTATACTTAAAATATTAAATGTTTTATTTTAATAGTTCCTGAGGAATTTTAAATCCCAATTGTGTTTTCTTTCAGCGGGGCTTTAGAAAAAAATTGTAATAGTGATATTATTATATTGCAATAAAATAACAATTATTGTTCAGATATTGGTTATTGATAAACTCTTATATGAACTTATTGAAATGATATGAGATATCTCTTCATGGATTCAAACTTTTACCAATGTATATGATTCATTCTATGAGAATATAATGATACAATTCCTACTACTCTGAGTTAATCAATAATCTTCTTTAACTTCTATTTTCTTCTATGATCACTGAAAATCTCTATTTCCTTCATCTTCTACCACATGAGTGATCATGGAAATCGATATGAAGCAAATTTCATCATCATTTATTCATATGTGGTTTTAATTGTTTTTTATTTACCCATTGTAATTATTCCTACCATATTTTTTCCTCCACTGTTTTGTTTAAACTTTTCCCATAAAAAAAAATCGTTGGGTTATTCCTCCCATCTAAAATGAAGGTCAGGTTGCTCCTCCTTGAAAAAGGTAGGGAGGTAGTGACTTATTTAAAATTCAAGGGTTATACCACCAGGCGTAAAAAGGGTACATTTTTTTGTGTAATTGGATTATCAATCCCATTCAAAAGTGAGGATCTAATTAATATAATTCTCTACATATAGTAGAGTAGATTGATGATAGTAATAGGATCATGGTGGTCCAAAACACTATAAAAACTTCATTTGTTATCTATTTTAGTTCTTATATAACTTTTAACATTGTTCTAACAATGATAAATTAGTATTTTCTTTTAATTATTCCAACAGGACAATTAACACCCCCTAGTCACTACTTCCATACCAAGGGACCTAACATATGTGATCTTCTACCATCATAAATAGAAAAGGTAATGTGAGGGTGAAACTAGCTAGTTGGGAGATTCAAATATATCTTAATAAATGAATACTCCATATGAGGATTAAATACCAGGTCAGCTACAAGGTTTTTCATTCATACACTCATGAATAAAGGTTTTATATGGCTATGAACTGATTATAAATGTATCTAAATTTATCTTGTAAGTTTGGGAATTTTAAATCTAGAACATTGATATTTACCTAAATCATTTCCAATGCATATGTGTGATTTTTTTATATTTTTTAAGCATCATCTATGATGTTCATAAGGGTCATCCAATTTAGGTGACTAAAATTTATAAAGGAATAAGACCATATGGATTATTTTTTGAGAAAATCCAATCTACATGATCATCATCATCCACCCTGTAAGACTAATGTTCCCCACTATAAGCATGATTTTGTGATTTGAATCATAATTTTAGAGATAAAGGCATTCAATGTAAACATGTTTTATTTATAATCACTTTTGTAAATGGAATTCAGATGACTTCACCATTATTTAAAAATGAAATCATAATGTTTTATATAAATCCATGAGTTTTCTATTAATTCTTTTATGTTTCACAATACATCGTATTTATATATGAATCTAGAAGTATTTCTATATTTTATTTGTTAAATTTTTGGACTTTAAAGAATATTTTTCATGAATTCAACACTTATAAATCATTACGAGTCCACTGGTTGAATATTTGAGATTATATAATCAATATTCTTGATTTTTGAGATGATCAAAATGATTATCATGAAATGATATTCATGGATTCAATATAAAAATTATATCTAAATACATTATGATATAAGATGAAATTGGAAAACCAGATGGTGAAGCTAGAGTTTAGGATTCTTCTAGGTCATGATATTATTGGGAGGAAGAAGTTGTCAGAACTATTTGTTCAATAAGATAGAAACCTAAAATGAGTAGAAGGATTTAGCAATATCATATTATAGGTATTTTTTATTGTGAGGTGGAAGAATATGACATCATTTTAAAAAAAATTGGTATTTTATTCATTATGGGAGAGTAACAAATAATAAGAAATGGAATTACTGAAATGGGGAAAATGATCACCATGTCGTGGTGTTGATCATTTCATGTGTAATTTCTACCATTGAGGAATGAAAAATAATTCATTTTATTTTGAATTCATTTTTTGAAATCATGATACTATAATTAATGATTGTTTCTAATATTAAAAATGGTTAGTACAACACCATGGTCATTTCTGGGTAATCGGTTTGAGATTCCCTCAATGATGCAAGATGACCAAGGCCAACATGAGGGTCACCATACCATAAGAAATTATATGTTTCTACATGATCCATGAAAAAAAATTAATAAAATCATATACCTATGGATTTAGTTGGGATGAATTTTTGATAGTTTATTACAAAATAAGAATAAAAATTATAGTCTTAAGGAAATTTAAATACACATTATGGATTGAATTAGAACGAGTTTCAAAGATGAAAATATCTTGTCACATTTCATAGAGTTGTCATTATTTTAAATAAGGAAAAATTATAAAAAATAACCCTATAGATATATATTTATATATATGGATAAATATGAGTATTAGGAGTGATAATCCATCAAAAATTCTATCATACTAAAAAAATATTTTTAGATGAGAAAGAAGAGGAAGAATATCTGGTTGTATTCTAAAATTAATGTGAATTGAAGAAAAAGGATAAAAATTATAACACAAAATCATTTATGATGAGTAAAATAATAAAGTGATAATAATTAATATTATCCCACTACATTCAAATTTTCATCATAAAGGGAACAATGAGAAAGTCAAAGTGATCTAACCATATAAGTAGATGAGAGGACCTGAAGTAAAAAAACATAGATACATACAACATTAGGATATAGTTTGATTGAATAAAGATTCAGGGTGAGTTCAACAGGATCTTTGAAGAACTATTATGAATGATTATAAAGACCCTATAGGGAGGTGTAAATTTGATTATTAGTACATAACATCAACTAGTGGGATTTTAATAAAAATAAACCATCAATATTCATCTATTATGATCACTTAAATACTTGATATTTCAAGATATTATCTACTTGGTATTTCAATAAATTATTCATTAATATTATTGTGAGATAATATATACATTTTACTCAAGTTATTTATAGTCGATAAAATAAATATTTAAACACAACCCAAACTAAAGAAGAATAATTTTTTCAAGGAAATACCTTGAAATTTTTTTTTCCTTATGCCTTTCACAATATTTTTATTCAAGTAATGCTGAGTGAAAATAATAAGAGTGAAAAAAACATATAACTATATACTATTGTTGAATTATGAAGGTGTATTCACAAAAATTAAAGTGGATCATTGATTCACCCCTTTACCTATCAGTGATCTTGCAATATCTAATCACTACATGTGGTTTTAGACAAATGGTTCCCTCAAAATGATCTAAATAATATTACAACATAGAGGTCATAAATACTATCAATAACTGAAGAGTAAATACTTTTTATGGAAGAAAATATCATGAATAAAATACCAGGATGCGTCTAATTATTTTCCCAAGCTCTTGAGGTTTGTGATATTGTAAATATATTTTTTACTCTACTTGGAAGTGATATTCCCAAGAAAATTCTAAAAGATAAATTGATAAGTATATTTGAAATCTATAAATTTTACCCTTTCATTTTTGTCTAATAAATTATCCACCAATATAATTTGACTTCAAACATCCAAGGAGATGTGGAAAATGTAACAAAATATGTATGAAGGAAATGTTTATATTAATGAACCAAACTATAACTTTAAATAGAAATGTTTTTGGACATCTAAATAATTGATGATGATATAATATAATACTATTTTACAAGAATAAATGAAATTATAAATCACATCAATGGATTTGGTGATTCTTCGAAATATTTAATTATTATTAAAAAAATATTGATTAGTTTCCTCAATAGATTTGATTTAAAGATATATCAATTTGAATAAATTGGAAACTTTCCCCTATATGAGTTACATAATACAAACCTCAATTGTGTGATGTGGAAATTAATAGTATTTAAAAATAAAGAAAAATGTGAATTACTATTCCATGTCAAGAAAAGATAAAAATAAATAATAATAGAACAGAACCTTCCTTAGATTCTGATGAGGGTGAAGATAGTAGTGAATAAACTGTTGATATGTATAATAAGGTAACAATTTTTATCTTCATGAAAATTACAAATGGATAAGAAAAATAAAAAGTTAATATTCCACTTAAACAATATAGATGTTGAGGTCGGGTAATTATAAAATTTACTATCCAAATAAGAAGACATTTTATGAACCTGAATGTAAAAATAAACTAAGTTATTTTTCTAAAAAAACATAAAATTTCAAAAAAAATTAACTATGTAAAGAAGATAAAGTTGTTAAGAAAGTATATCAGAAACTTGATGAGAAGGAAAGGTTGTGAGGAATCGTCTACAACAGTGATTTTAATTATTAACACTTCTCTTAGAATCATAAAACCATCAATTATAAGACTAAAAGGAAAAAAATTCATGTAGTGAAGAAGAAAGTGTAGGAGATAATTATATTGAGTATTTGGTAAGAGATGAATTGGTATCCTTCTATGAGAAAAATTCCAAGGTCAAGAAGATATTTAAACAACATAAAAAATATATTTCATGTAATTATATGAAGAGAAATTATCACATAGGTATATTAAAAATTCCATGTTGAATGTTTCTAAGAAATATAATATGTTTGAGGATCTTTATGAAATACTTGCTACTATGGAATAAGAACTTCATGAGTTGTAATATAAGTGCCATAAAGCTAAAAAACCTTATAGACTATATGGAAATATAGTGATAAAGAATTGGAGATTAATGAAAAATCCTCCCAAGATACTGAATTAATAAGTCCAAATTTAAAAAATACCAATATTTTCTAAATGATCATGTGTCATTAAATATATTTCTCTCTGTTGTGTAGTTTCTCAAAACCAATAAAGATATGTTTGGGATGAATAAAATTGTAAAATAGATTCTCATATAGTCAAGAGATATGAAGATGAGTTGGGAATCAAATAACCCACAAAAAATGGAAACAAAATGAAGAATATATTTGGGAAGAAAGTTAATTTTTTAAAATAGAGTCATCAATATATAAAAACTTTGTGGTTCAAGGGGTATTTTTTGTACAATTTAAATTTTTTAATAGAAAGTCTATGATTTATAGTAAAACATTTAATTTCCATGAAATAAGAATGAATTAAGAGGGAGTACACATAATAGAAAAAATAAAATGTTATATTATAGAATAAATAATTTTATGTGGAAAAATATTTGGACTGAAAAAAATAGGAAAAATCTCATAGATAGTTAAATCTAGGAAACCCCAATGAAGAAAGAGGAAACCAAACCAATCGGGTCAAGGATGTTTTTATCTAAATATAAAATAATATAATGTATAATAAAATATCATGATAAAAATGAAAAAGAAAAATTACAAGATAAATTTTTTTATTATGAATGAGTAAGATAGTTAGCGTTTATAAGATGGTCTATTGGTGCTTCCTACATATCCCAAAATGATGAAAAACAAAAAAAAATGTGAAGTCCTCGGCATGGTTCACTTATAAGAAACCAAACTTTGGGCCACATTGAGTCAATAATGCCTCCCCATATGCTATATCCTAGTGACATATAGTTGGGGTATAATTATGGTACAGTGAAGAGACTATTCCTTCTTATTAAAAAGAACAAAAAGCATAAAATAAATGAAATAAACTATATGCAGATTGTGATAAACTGAAAATGAAGAATATGTTGATTAAATCCAACCTTGTAAGAAGGTATGATGATACATTTATCTGGAATAAAAATATATAGTAGATGATACACATATAATAGGACAACATGAAAATAAATGTATAAATAAGATGAACTAACTCTTGTAGGTAGTTCAAATACATGCTTAGTTTATGTCTCTTATATAGTGTCTTAGCCTAAGAAAAGGAACAAAAGAGAGGTACCATCCAAATTCATAATTTATAGTCTGAAGATCTACTCAAGTACAAAGTGGTGTCCTAAATAGAGCATGAGTAAAAATTAGTAGGCCACCTTTAATGGTATATAATTCATTTATAGTATATGAATATACAAGAAAAGGTTTGCAGAAAATATATTTGAATAAATAAGTAAAAGTAGTGAAGTGGTGTCAAGCACAGTCCTATAGGTGGTACCTACTCGACCCAACCTACTTCAACCTAAAATGGATATCTCTTCACAAAGTACTGATGAGGTATTCGCGATACCCATGGAAATAAACCCATACATTAATGAAAAAGAAAAAAGATGAATATATAGACCGGGTCAAGGAATTCACCCAAAACAAAACCGTGTGAATAAAAAGAGATATATAATGCATTCTATATCTAGAACCAGAAATCCAATATGTGGTTTTCAATAAACGGTGTAATCTCTAGATTAGAATCTGAGGGATGAACACTTAGCATTCCAATTTCAAAAGGGTCTTTATCTGATTCCAAGGAGAAATTATTTCCTTGTTATTAATGGGGATTGATTGAAGTCCAAGAAAGTAGTATAAGGAATTATATATCCTAGGAAATCAAGTCAAATCAGGGATCTCAACCTAAGAATTTAAATATTTTAGGAGTTTCTAAGTGAATAAATAGTGCTAGGATGAGGCATTCATGAATATAATACATTGGCCAAATCCAAGGTTGTATTTCCATAATAATTCAAATTTATAAAAGAGATAATATCCATTGGGTTTATGTTTGGAATTTAATTATATAATATAATTATTAGCCACAAAATTCCTCATTTTAATCCTTAAACATATTCATTAGATTAGAAAGGCTCAAAAGTCATAAAGTCTCCTAAGAGGGGAATAAGAATTAATTAAGGTAAACATTAATATTAGATCAAGGACATTAATTTTATTTACATCCCAACACATCTAAAAACATTAACTTAATTTCTTTACCTCAAGTCAAATCAAAACATCAATTTCCTTTTGTTAACATTATTACCTAAATGATGAATTTTAGAAGTTATCATGTTATTAACCAATATCTCACCACACCCTATATCCTAATAAACATAAGGTTACAGGGTCCTGGTTCTAGGTTATGAACCCCCAATTAAATATAGTCTAAGTATAATAAAAAATACATCATTGTAATCTCATTACCTTCATCTCATTAAATAACTAGGTTTATCTAATTAAATTATGTTGTTATTAAACAAATCAAGTTCACAACCTTGAGGGAAGACCTTCATTCATTTAATATTCATTTGAGTAGTCCCCAGGTTCCTAAATCTCACAGGGTCTCAATCTATTTTAGAAATAATTTACGAAAAAATAAGGGAACCTCATGGGTGAGTCCTTTAATAGGATAAGTCTCTTTTATTATCCATTTAATGAGTTGAATTAAATACTTAAAAACATCTAGAAAGTAAATCTTAATGGGGGTATCGGTTAGCCCAATTGATTTATATAATTGAGGTACTCTTCCATGGACAATTCCAGTTCCATGAGTGATTCTATAAACTATAGGTATAATTATGGGGAAAAATTCACCTCATTCCATTATTTAAGGGAATATAACCTTATCATTTTTAAAAAATACTAACATCAGATATTGACAGAATGCGCTGCCAATATATCTTATGAAATGAAAATAATTTAAGGGAAATAAATAAACCCACTTACTTTAGTCATAATAAGATTTAATCATCTTATAATGACCCACATTTCTATATAGAATGGATGAAAACAGAGATGTACAAAAAATTACTGAAAATATAGTGAATTAGAAAAAAGTAGTATGAGACAACCAAACAGTAGATAATATAATAAAATGAAACTAACAGAGTTGTTGACTTACATCAAGAATTAAATTTCCATATAATACACTCAATTTTATCCTCATATTATAGATATCCTTCATGTAACATGAGGAATAGAAGGAAAATAAAGTGGGTTTTGGACAAAAATGGGGAGAACAATTTAGGTGAATTTCATAAAAGGCCTTAAGGATAAAAAAATAAATCTATAATTTTTACAAGGGTTCGTGTTTTGAATGCCTTGTTTTACAACCTTTTCATTATCCATGTTGTCGACACTACCTCAATACATCTCACTTTACATGGTTAAATATACAGTTTTGAAAACCAAACACCAACTGTGAGAGACTACTTTGTAATTTTTTATAGGCTTCCAAATGGTAAGTAAGGAACCTTCACAAGGATTAACAAACCACAACCCTTCCTATACCACCCCAACATGGTTAGGGTGAATGGATATCACTAACTATTCTCTATAATCTACAAGTCCAAAACCCCCAAACTCTGTGACATATAATCCCAAGGATTTTCTGTGAACTCGAAAGACCTCTCGACCCTAAAAAATATCCAAAAACAACTCTTTATGGTGTCCAAAAAATCATAATTCAATTCAAAACTCTAATTTTATATTTGTTCCATACAAAAAATAAAATCAAAATCTTACTATGAAATTTAGATGCCTATATATAACCTAGGGTCTTACAATATCTCAAATTTATAAAATATCATCCCCTAGATGAATCCACAATAAAATGAAACTTTAAATAATGCCCACAACCTAAAATTAGGGATATACTAAAGCTTGTAATTATATCCCAAATCTCGATTCACATCCTAAACATCTCTCTAGAGTTAGAATCTAAAATAACATGGATTCATAATCAAAATAAACTCCAAAATAGTAAAATCCTTAATTACCTTAGAAAATATCATACCTCAGTCATCACATTATGGTTATCCCATGACATTCTCCTTGAATTGATTAATTTAATTTCACAACACAATTCCATCTTTTCCAGTTACACCAGCTAATTTCCAACCATAACTGGTTCAATCTCCAAAGCATCATTGTATGAATTTAATTGAATTACCTATATAATTTCTACTTAATCATGTTATTTCTATCATAATATTATATATTATACTATTCTATAATGATTTCCAACTTAAAAACTCAATTCATACCATCGACACATTTATAACTATTCTGTCATAGTACATCACTCTATAAGGTGTTCCTGAATTTTTCATTCTACCAAAATATGACCTTATAGGTTGGTGTCCTAGGTCTAGCACTAACCATTTCATACCAAAACTACTTAAAAGAAACCATAGTATTACTCTAGATACAATTAATAACACTAGTCTTAACATTAGGCAAAATTCTCATGTTTTGGGGTTATCTAGTGTGATATGATGATCCCATTTAAATTCACCTCTCATCACCTATACCGATTTTCCATCTTCATTTGAAATTAATTTAGACATTTTAATCTAGGAAACACTATTCTACTACATCCACAATAACAATATGAAACTTGTTAAAGAAATTATCACATGCTTTAATTCACCATGCTTTCTTCCCACCATAGGAATTCCCATTCCACTTACCCATGAGGACTAAACTACTAGAATACACTACTAGTTTTTCACTAACATGTCCAATCACTTCTCACTTAGTCTAAAATACCTCTAACATGAGATTACATGAATCGTTCTTATAAAATTGGATGACACACAACCCTCTACCTACATTTAAAATATAATTATAAAAATTTATCTAGTATTTACATTTCTTTATTAATGGTAATACTAAAAATATAGACTTCATACATATTATGATGTACATGAAAATAGGTTTCAGTTCACGACATGCACTTGTTTACTAAAATTCTAGTAGGAACAATTTTGTTTTACCTATTTAAAGGAATACTATCTTGATTATTGATGCCTTATCTCTAGAATCAGTCACATTACCTTAAATTCCTATGCTACCCCTTGATCATTTGGAAATAATCACCCATGTCTGAACCTAACTCATGGTGTGTTTTAATAGTTTCATATACAAACATCATTTTTTCAATACTTCTATATTTCAAGCACTTACACACCAACAATTCATCACATTTCCCAAATTTATTACACACCCTTGGACTTTATATAGCACCCATAATCAATAAACTATCATTCTTGAGTCTTAAATTCAACACCTCATTTGAGTTTTCAAAATTAGAATTCAACAGGTCAGTGACTTCTAAAATATGTTCTAACCATTCCCGACAAGTCATTCTACGACCGCATTCCGTCTTTCTTGAATATTATTATTTCCATAACTAATTTGATTATTCCCTCTATAGAATTTACCTATTCAAAATTTTACTTAAAACAATATCCTATTACCCTGTAAAAAACTCATTCCTCCACCTAACACAGGTTCTATATGTGGCCTAGTGCGCTTATACCAAGTTCCAAAAGGAAAAATAATATTTGGCACATTCTAGATCCTCATTCATGAATAATTTTCCTTCGTTGAATATCTTGCGGTGCACTTACCAACTCATAGATTTAATACATCCATTTATAAGTCTAATGTGAATTGGAAAACTCATAGATTCATGTGTGACTCACTTCCTAATTCACACTCATGTATATAAAGATAAAAAATGGCTAAACCCAAAACCAAACTCAAATAGGTTATGAAATTTTAAGAGATCATTTTTCCTTCTCATCCCTAATAACTCAGGGTTGTATAACTTGTGAAAAAAAATTAAAATTTAGGTTACAAAACTTTGGGAGTGACCCATTAATGAAAAATTCTAAAACCCAAATCCCTTTACCATGAATTCTTCAACTAACACATCTCAAGGTGTTTCTAGGATTTCATCACTCAAATTCATCGAGACTTCAATGATTAACAAAACACCACACATGGAATACTCCACTAACATTTAATTAAATGTTCACCCCATATGAAAACATGTACTTCCTTGATATATCTTAAATTAATTGAGTGTATCCATTTTTTATGATTCATGGGCCCAACTACACCACGTATTCCTATTATGAACTATCCTAATCAAAAACATAAAACTCAAGGGTCATGTTTTCTTGCATGACCATTTATAACCTAACTAAATACTTCTTGGATCATTGTTTCATTGAATAATTCCATGTGGAATTGGAATGGTGTTTCGTAGTTTTGGTGGAACCACCCCTACATAAAACATGTATCCAAGTCCCTTTCATGTAGTTTCCAATGCGTTTATTCATGGAACCAAAAACACTGAATTCTTCTATATCCATGATGGACCTACATTTTAAAGGCAGGTTCTCATTTGGTATTCTGGCCAACAATACTGAAGAACTCATGTTGTTCAAGAGGATGGAAGTTTAGGCTCATCAAACACTTTTGGGGGAATTATTTCCTACTCCGGTATTATCTTACATATTAAATATATATTCATGAATACTTCCTTAAATCGCTAGTTTGAAATGGGTTACCCTTGAATTATCAATAAATTTTTAGCATTTATATAATTTAGGATCATTTGTATACATATAAGGTTCTTCATAAATGGAGATATCCTTATGTATTCGAGGTTATTGATCGATGGTATCCTCTTATGTACTGATTACATATTCATTGGTCATTGTTATGATGATACTAGTTTATAGCCGCATAATTCGGTGCTCTGAAGTATATCTCCATCCTAAAATGTGGGATTTGTTTTAATGTTCGGATCAGCCCCATACAATGGGATTACTACATATCCTTTTAATATGAATCAGAACCCACATTGTTTCTATTCCAATTAATGTGGCATGTCGTACATTTTAAATTCATGTGATAAATAATAAACCATACAGTTTTTCATCATTGGAAAACGACTTCTAGGAGGAAAGTTCCTAGTCAATCTTAGGTCTGGGACATACGCCAAAGCACCCCGGGAATCTTGAAGGGATACCGGATCCAAGTTTGGATAAGACCCTTCTAGGAATGTGGTCCTGAGAGAACTTGGTTGATTTTGGGTGTTCTATTTTGAAATCAGGGAGGCATCCTACGTATCCCATTTTGAAGACAATCATTCCTCACATAGTTCGGTTGCAATGAACCATTCCTATAGAATCCCTATGATGGATTTTATCATAGGGGAGTATGGCCATGATAGAGGATTAATATAGTGATTACTATTGAAAAGGATTCCTTTTTTTGTCTTATTCCTATGAAGGATTTTTAATATCCTGCGATTTATGAAATAAAAATAATGTTCAATAGCAAACATGATACGCTACATCGAGCTTAAACGATCAAAAAAATATTATTATTTAAATGTTACCATTATAACCTTATCATTAGAATGGTGGGAATTAATATTATCAATTGAATTATTTAAATAATGTTTACACATGTATAAATATTTATTCATTTGTACCCAAAATTATTATAAATGGAAATAAAAACCAATTGAATATAAATGATGTGTTTTTATGAAAACCTATTTAAAAAGAGAATAATTGTGTTTTTAAAATCATATCTCTCTTTAGGATTTTTTTTATTTAATGAAAAATATTGGTTATATATTCTATGTAAGTTTTTAAATTCATCTTAAATGTTTTCTAGAAATGATATATAAAGAGATTTAACTTTTCAAATAAAATAGGTATTTTTCTAAAAATACAGTGTTACGGCCTTTTGATGGAGAACCATTTTTAATTTTATATTTTTACACCTTTGTTTTTTTATATTTGAAAAAATAAACTTATTCTTTAAAAGAAAGATCTGGAAATTTACTTCGAATGAATTTTTGATATTTTTCTGATCACTATCACATTTCGATAAATAGAAAAAATACACTAAATTTTAATTGAAAATAAATGTTTCAATTGATATAATTTATATAGTTAAATAATTTTATTTAATGATTTCAAATTATAAATGTAATATATTTTTTATCATTTAATTCAATGTTGGTCATTGGAAAAAATTTCACATTTTAATTGGACATACACACATGTCAATCTTCTCGTAGTTTTTACTTCTTAAAAACATGCTTTCTGGTTTTCCCAACAGGAATTAATTTTAAATTAATTACTATAATTTCTGTGTTTTGAATTTTGAAAAATGGATTCCATATTTTAAATAATTATTTCTAAATTTTTCAAAAAGGTGCCTTTTATTTTTGGATATTATTAATAGTAACTTCCATAATTATTTTTATTTACCATGGTTAAATGTTAAATCATGTAAATAAAGGTTATCAAGAAATATTATAATAATATAAATATACCCTAAAAATGTTCTAATCCTATTGTATGGGATATTTCTCACCATGACCATCCTTATGCCAAATTTTTGGCATTTGGGAGCCACATGGGTGTGAAAATTACATTTTTAAATTTTTTATTTAATTAATTGTGAAATATAACATAAATATGTATCTTTTAATAAAAGAATATTAATATAGGGTTATATAACTGATATCTATGACTATAAATAGAAATTATAAATATAAAAGTATTTTATACATCATGTAACTTTATTTATAACTTTGAGAAATTAAATAAATAAATTTATTTCTGACATAATGATGATGTAGTGATTGCCTTATTAATGAAGGATTCAAATAAATTATATCATAAATATTAAAATAAATATAATTTAACATTTTGATACTATCCACGAAATTTTTGGATGATATTGACATATTATCTTTTAGTTAATTCTTTTGGTTCGAAGGAATCAAGTTATTATGACTTTAACAAAAATCAATTTCAAAATAGTTTCAAAATTGACATAAATGAGTTTTTAAAATGAATACTATTTTATTAAATGATATAATAGTCTTAAAACACTAAGATTAGTCCAGATGACTTAAATAATGTTATAAATGTAATTAATGACCCACTTATTGTTTTATTTTCATTTTATAGTAACTATAGTAACCTTATATTATAAAATACAAGAAGACATGGTAAGAGTTAACGTTTTTAATGAAGGGTTATTGCTAAATTATAAGGTCAATTTTGTGACCCAAACTTGTCTAAAACGTATTTTTTGAGATTATTTTTACCCATAATTATCTTATACTCGAAATATATCACTTTTAACTATTTTAATTTGAAAATCATTTTATAATAATATAATATTTCAAAACATTCCTAAAGTTCCCCTCCTCCCTCTTAAAAAAGGCCACCACCTCTACCCACTTACTCACACATCTCATGAACCTTGGATCAACCAACTTCTGATAAAATAATCTCCCAAAATTCCTCTCTTCCTCCTAGAGGCATTAACTTGGGTAGATGTAAATCAAGAAATCATTTTGGCTCAAATCAAAAGAAGTTACCTGATTTAGAGGTAATGTCTTCTCTCAAGTTCCTTTCCTTTATTTTCGTTCTCCACTCCCTATTCTCTTATTATTAATTTATTAAATAAAAAACCAGTATAATGAATATTCTATGATTTTTTTGTGTGAATTAATCTAACAACACTTGCACACACATCTATCTAATGGATACGAACATATTGTTTTTGGGTAAGGTGAAACACTATCTCACAAAATGATGATTGTTCAATTTTATCCTAACACCTCTCATGGAGGCCATTATGATGGAAATATATTAATATATTATATTTATTAAATTTATATTTTCTATATAATTCTATAAGTTTTTTTACAACATACCTTTATTCTTTCCATAATTTGTAAATATGATAATTTCATTTGAGGAAGTGCGGACTACCGCCCCTCAAAGTGATTTGACTTGTTCATTCCATACGTGGAATGTATAAAGAGTGGATTTAATGAACCTATGTAACATATATAAAATATACACTATAATGGAGTTATAAAATACATATGTATCATTTAGTTTTTATTTCTTTAATATGATAATGAAATGAAAGTACCGTTCATGCGTACGTACGTCCTACCGTCTCCATGAATGGTGAATTTCATTTCTTATCTCCAAATGTTAGGGACTATTAAAAATACATATATAATGTATATATATGATATTTAAATCATGAATAATATTCTTTATAAGATGGAATTTTGACAACATAGACAATTTACATCAAACAAGTTCATTTTCGACTCAAGTACCGAATATCGAAAAAAATGACCGATATGAACATAAATAATATGTAATATAAAATAAATAATAAACTTGAAAATGGTTCTGAATCAAGTATAAATTAACTTATTTTTATTATTCTGGAATAACAAGTATCATACATGGAGATTTGGACTCAACGTAATGGAATTTCCAAACTCAATTTCCACTCATTGGGTTATATGCATACTTTGTTGATTTTATTATGCCAAGATTATGTGTGGAATCACTATTTATTTATTTATGTTGTTATTTCAACTTATCTATGTTTGTATATACTGTTTCTACACATAATCACCCCATTAATCAATTCTCATGACATTTATACAAACTTTGTAAGAGAACTTCTTAACCCAATTTCAATTCATTGGGTTGATCTTATTCTTCTTGACTGTTTCATGCTTTGATTATGTGAGAAATGAATTTTGATATCTTATATTGTATTTATACTTGTATTATGTGGAATTATATTTAATACACATAGTGGATATATTTAATTGAAAAAATGATATTTGAAAGGTAAATCTTAACTCAATCTCCATTCATTGAGTTAAATATCCATGTCATTGGTTTTATTTTTCTAAGAGTGTGTGTGAACAATTTACGATTGTTTTACACTAAATACCCACTTATAATGGTTGTATTTATATTTGTCACACAAAATTATTTCATTGATTTATCCTTAATCTAATGATACGTTCTTTGTAAGAGATTTTATCTCAATTTACATTCCATTGAGACTTATTTGTTGTTATGAAACAATTCACTTTTATATGGTGTATATACTTCACTTTTCCATATTGTATCATTAATCTCTTTATTCTCATGATATTATAAGTTTTGTTTAATTTTGTTCTTTAATTATTAATATTCATGTATTTTCTGATGTGGTAAGGGACCCTTTAATTAAAACATTGTTTTAAATTTTTTATAGATTTATTCTTCTAAATATTTCTCATTAAGGTCCATGTTTTCAAAATATTTTTAAGGATTTATTTATTAAAACATTAATTTTTTTACAATTTTTATTACTTTAAACTTTTCAATTTGGTATTGGACACTTTTATTAAAAAATATTCTTTTAAAATGTTATAAATGTTACTTTTAAATGAATTCATTGTATCAATATCTTGAAATGATATCTTGTTATTGAACTATGGAAATATTATTTTTCCTTTATGCTTATTAATGTGTTATTATGATGTTATGTTTCTTGGGAATTGCTTATGTATATGGGTGGTTCCATAATAGAACTAAAGTGGGTCAGTTGGTTATAGTTCTCTAATTCATTGGGTAACATGATACTGGTAAATGATAAAGTTTCTCCTAAGAGATTTAGGGAATATACTGTGATGGTTATTCCAAATGTAACCATGAAGTTTACTACCTGTGTAGTTATGAAAGCTACAATGTAAGTATGATATGCATTCCAAAAGCCAAATTTATGTTTTATTATTTCAATGATGTTTTGTAGGAATCTTATGATTAAATGATATAAGATAATTAGTTTATGTTCTGTGCATGGAAAGTATGATTTTTTGAAAATGTTTTCATGGGTTTTAAATATTCATGGACTAATAGTCTTATTCCATATTTTATATTTGTTACTGATATTTGTATTATCATCCAAATATTTGAAATGTTTTTCACATGAATTAAAGAATAATAGATTCAAGGATGGGATCATGGAAAAGTCATGATGTTTAAATAGTAAACGATACCATGTTTCATTTTAAAGAGTTTTTCTTTTATGAAAAAAAATTGATAGTGAGTAGAAGTGTCTACTTTTTAATTTTTGAAATGTAATCTAATAATTGTGGTCTAATTCTCTAAAAAAATAACCTGAAAAGATCCTCAATGTTAATTAAAGTCAAATTATTGACTAATTTCAAGATTAAGTAATTTTTTAAGGTCTAGGACTTATATTTGGTATCAGATGAAAGGTTTAGACAACTTTAGGGATTATGAGTTTTGGTTAAACACATAATAACATTCTATGTCAATTGTTTTGGTTAAATTTTTGTTGTATAACTTTTTTGGTTAAATATTTATTGTATAACATTTTCAGATCAAGGGAAATCGATTTAAAATGGAAGGAAGGGGATGTCAAACAACATTATTATCTATTACCAATGACTTGCTCACGATAATTATTACAAAGTCAAGTCTAGATGATTCTGAAATATTTTTTAACATACATCTCACTTACAAGCAGTTGTATGAGATAACAAACACTCCACTATACCTCGATACCATCATGGATCATGGGTTATATTCAATCATATCCTATTTTCTCAATATTCTCATATTTTAAATAATGGTAAATATTGACAATGAATTTTCAAATATTTTACCTTATCACAAGATTTTGAACCATATTATAATTTCGAAAAAGGGGTTGAAGAAGGAGATCCTTGTGCAACCTATTTATATTTTATTTTAAAATATATTCATTGATAACATAATTATGCAATTCTAAAAAGACCATTGATTGAATGTTTCAACTCAAACTTGGTCCGACTATTTTATAAAAAGCATGTTTTATCAGATGTTTTGAAATTATATGTCATACTTGATTATTTTATGAAAATATTTTTCTATGAACACCCATACGACCCAAGATGTGCATGGTGTGTTAGGATAAAGGAAGAAAATTATTTTGAAGGATCTCTAAATCATTGTTACAATGAAAAAACCTTCAATTTATGTTATTAAGATGATGATGAACTAGATGGACACCATGATCAAGGTTTGATGTTATTTCTATTGGGAATAGTATTATTTTATCATATGGAGGTGAAATAAAATATATATATATATAAGACTTTATTAATTAATATGTTGAGTTCATTATGATTTGGGATGAAAATGAAAGTTATAAGATGCCGATTAAGGTTAAAACATGTTAGGTTAATTATTGAGAATTATAAAAAGGGACAACCCATGGGATGAGTGACAACCCTTCGCATTCAGTAAGGCCACGGGAATCAAACCCAATACTGAATGGAAAAAAGGGTGTATCACCTAACACTAGCCTACGTGAAGTCCCTGGTTAGTATAACATATTATTTTTAGTAAAATGATTTTATGGATTAAGAATATATTGATTTTGGGAACATATGTTTTATAAAATGGATATCCTTAGTATTGGAAAATGATTTGGTGATTAAGTGATAAATGATATTTTGGAATACATTCAATATTTTAGGAACACTATATGCCTAAGAAAAATAGAATACTATGGGATTCCATTTTGTGAGTAATAGTTGAATTTTAATTTGGATGAATATATGTTTTTATTCTGAACTTATGGAAATTTGTGTTATTTATGGAAATTATTAACCTATCTTGGATAATATGTGATTAGGTTAATTAATTATCAGTATGAGACTTTAAGAGTAGTAAATGTTATTTTTAAATAAATGTTAAGATTTATCATGGAAGACTATGTGATCAAATCAATCTTAATTTTGGGTTTCAAACTTGGTTTGGATTATTTTGAAGAATTTAAAAGACAATTTTTTATTGAATGGTCATTCTTGAACTTTTGGTATTATTTATTGAATTTTGTAGATTAAGAGTAGTATTTATTTTTATAATGTTTTATTATTTTTGGGTATTATATTATCTTGTACTAACTATTTTGTTTGGATAATTTCTAAAGGTAGGGGAAATTTATAGTTTATCTTTTGTGGATTATGTGATTATCTATAAGTTTATTCGAGTGCTTCAGGTGTGACCAAGTCATAATGAATACTCATCATTTGGAGAAAATATGAGTTTGTGGTAGACATTTATTTAAGTATGAAACTATACATAAAATGTAAGTATGTTTCCTTATGTTCATATTCAAGCTCATAACTAAATTTCTCAACTTTATGACAATTATTTTAAAACTAAAATGTTTTTTGTTTACTTTTCTTACTAGGAAATAAAAGACCATTTAAACCATCACAAGTTTATGATTTTCTAGTTGATAAAATTCTCTTAATAATGTTTTATATCACTATACATTTAAAAATTATGGTTATTTTCTCTTCCATATCCATGTTTTTTTCATAGAATCTAAGTATGTGTTATCTCAGGTGACCTTTGTACTTATCTTTCATTCCTTTAAAGTGATAGTTTTATTGGATATTTTTCTAATGTGGTATTTTCAATGATATTTCCAAGCCAAATTTTAAAATTGTGAGGATAAAATTTCCAAAACAGGGGAATGATTTAACATCCTAAGTTTTAATAAATAAACATAATTTTCAATAGCATACATGATACGCTACATCAAGCTTAAACGAAAAACTAAATATTATTATTTAAATGTTACCATTATAAACTAGATATTCGAATGAAGGGAATGAATAGTATTAATTGAATTGTGAAAATATGGTTTAAACATGTTTAAATAATGATTCATTGGTTAACAAATTTATTATAAATAGAAATAAAAACCAATTGAATATAAAGGATGTGTTTTTATGAAAACCTATTTAAAAAGAGTATAATTGTGTTTATAAAATCATATCACTCTTTATGGGTATTTTTTTTAATAAAAAATATATTTTATTTATTCAATTTTATGTTTTAAATTCATCATAAAATTTTTCAAGAAATTATATAAGAACAAAATAATTTTTTCGAATAAAAGAAGTATTTTTCAAAAAATGCAGTTTTACAACCTTTTGATGGAAACCCATTTTTAAATTTCACTTTAGATACCTTTATATGTTATATTTGAAAAAATAAACTTATTCCTTATAATATAAACATAAAAATTTATATTGGAATAATTTTTGATATTTTTCAGATAACTATCATGTTTTGATAAATTGTAAAAATATGCTACATTTTAATTGAAAAAAACTTTTTCCATCGAGATAATTTATATGGTTAAATAATACTATTTAATAGTTTTAAAGTATAAATGGAATATATTTTTATCATTTTATCCAATGTTTTTCATTGGAATTAATTTCACATTTTAATTGTATATAAACACATGTCAATCATTTGGTAGTTTTTACTTCTTAAAACACGCTTTTTTGGTTTTGACAAAGATAATTAATTTTAAATTAATTACTAAAATTTATATGTTTTGAATTAGAAAAATGTAATTCCATATTTGGTATCATATGTTTCATATTGTTTAAATAAGTATCTTTTATTTTTGGACATTATGAATAGTATATTCAGTAATTATTTTTCTTTTCCATGGTTTATGGGTAAATTAGGTAAATAAGGGTAAAGAAATAATATTATAATAATATAAAACTACCGTAAAACATATCCTAATCCTATTATATGAGATATTTATGACAATTATCATCCTTAGGTTGAATTTTTGGCATTTGGGAGCCACTTGGGTGTTAAAATGACATTTTATAATTTTTTATTTCAAGAAAAGGGAAATATAACATAAACATGTATCTTTTAATAAAATAATTTTAATATAGGGTAATATAACTAATACCTATAAATATAAATATTAATTAGAAGTAAAATAATATTTATTACATCATGGAATTTTATTTATGATTTTTATACATTAAATAAATTTATTTATTTATGACACAATGATGATGTAGTGTTCTCCTTATTAATTAATGTTTTAAATAAATTATATTATAAATATTAAAATAAATATAATTTGAAAATTTTGACACCATACCTGAATTTTATGTACAATATTGACATATTGGCTATTAGTTAATGCCTTTGGTTTTAATGAATCGTGTTTTTATGACATTAGCAATAGTCAATTACTAAATAGTGTCAAAATTGACATAAATGAGATTTTAAAACAAATACTATTATATTATATTATATAATAGTCATAAAAATATATGATTCATCCAAATAAATTATATAATCTGGAAATTTTTATTAATTATCCACTTATTGTTCTATTTTCATTTTAAAGTAATTATAGTAACCTTATATTATGAAAATACAAGAAGACATGGTAAGAGTTAATGTTTTTAACTCAGGGTTAAAGCTAAAACATAAGCATACATTTTTTATAAAAACTTATCTAAAACCTATTGGTTTATATTATTTAGACCCATTATCATCATATACTTTAAATATATCACTTTGGAACTATTATAATTCATAAATCATTTTATAATAAAATAATATTTCATAACATTCCTATAGTGCCCCTCCTCCATCTTATAAAAGGCCACCACTTATACCCACTTAATGACACCTCTAAAGCACCTTGCCTCATCCAAATTATACTTAAATAATCTCCCAACATTTCACCCTTTCTCATAGAATCATTAACTTTATAATAATGTAATTCAAGAAATCCTTTGGCCCAAATCAAAAGATGTTACCTGATTTAGAGGTAACATCTTCTCTCATGTTCTTTTAAATTATTTTTCTTCCCCACTCCCTATTCTCTTATTATTATTTGATTACATAAAAAAGTATCCTAAATATACAAGGATGTTGTTATGATATGTATTTGAACTAAACTTACACACACCTCCATCTAGTGGATACGAACATATTGTTTCTGTGTACGACGAACTACGACCACACAAAATGATGATTGTTCAAATTTATCATAACACCTCTCATGGTAGACATTATGATGAAACTTAATTTTTATATGATATATATTATATTTATATTTCTTCTATTATTCTGTAATTTTTATTTACAACATACCTTTACGCTTTCCATAATGTGTAAATATGATAATTTCATTTGAGGAAGTACAGACAACCACACCTCAAAGTGAAATGACTCATTCGTGCCATACATGGAACATATAAAGGATGGAATTAATGAAATTATGTAAAATATATAACATATATACTATACTAAAATTATAACATACCAATGTATCATTTAGTTTTCATTCCTTTAATATGAAAAAGAAATGAAAGTAGCATTCATGCGAACGTACGACCTACCATCTCCATGAATGGTGGATTTAATTTATTATCTATAGATGTTATAAACTGTTATAAATACATATATACTAGATATATATGATATATAAACCATGAATAATATTCTGGATATTATTTAATTTAGACCACATGGACATTTTACATCAAACAAGTTTATTTTTGACTCAAGTTTTGAATATCGACAAAATGACTGATATGAACTTAAATTGTTATGTAATTTTTATAACATGATAATAGGTAATATAAAATTAATAATAAAATTTAAAATTATTCTTAATAAATTATAAATTAACTTCAATTTTTTATTTAGGAGGAATAATAAACATAGGTGAAGATTTGGACCCAAGGTAAGGGAATTTATAAACTCAAATTCCACTCATTGGGTTTTACGCATACTTAATTGATTATATTACACATAGATTATGTGTGGAAACACTATTTATTTATTTATATTGTAATTTCCACTTCCCTTTGTGTGGATAAACGTTTTCTACACATAATCACCCCATTGATAAATTTTTATGTAATTTATATGAACTTTGTAAGGAAACTTCTTAACGCAATTTCCATTCTTTGGGATGATCTTCTACTTCTTGACTATGGCATGATAGGATTATGTGAGAAATGAATTTTGTTATCTTATATTTTATGTATACTTTCTTTATAGGGATTTATAGTGAATAGATATAATTTATCTAGTTTATTGACAAAATGATCTTTGTATGGTAAATCTTAACTCAATCATTATTCATTGAGTTAAATATCCATACCATTGGTTTTTTTCAAGAGTATGTGTGAATGACCTCTGATTGTTTTACACTAAATACCCACTTATATTAGGTGTATTTATTTTTCAGACATAATTATGTTATTGATTTATCCTTAATCTAATGATACGATCTTTGTAAGATATTTCATCTCAATTCACATTCTATTGAGACTTATTTGTTTTTTTTGCACCAATTCACTTTTATATAGTTTATATGCTAACCTTTGAAATATTATATCAAAAATCTCCTTATACTCATGAAATTATAAGTTTTGTTTAATTTTTTTCTTTAGTTATTTTTATTCAAGTATTTTCTCAAGTTGTAAGGGACACTTTAACTAAAACATCATTTTAAATGTTTTAAAGATTTATTCTTCTAAATATTTCTCATTAATGTCCATGTTTTCAAAATGGTTTTAAGAATTTATTTATATGGAAATTAAAGTTTTAAATTTTTAATTAATTTTAACATTTCAAAGTGGTATGGGACACTTTTCGTCGAAAATTATTGTTTTAAATGTTTTAAATGTGCCTTTTAAATTCATTAATTTTATCAATATCTTGAAATGATATCTTGTTATTAAAATGTAAAAAATTTATTTTTCCATAATTCTTGTAAATATGTTATGATGTTGTTATGGTTCTTGGAAATTGATTATGTATACATGTGGTTCTGTGATAAAATAAGGGTGGGTGATCCCATGATAACTCTCCAATGCACTGGGTAATGTGACAGACGTAAATGATAAAGTTTCTCCTAAGAGATTTAGGGAATATACTATGATGGGTATTCCAAACGTAACCATGAAGTTTACTCCCAATATAGTTGTGAAATCTACAATGTAAGTATGATATGGGTGCCGAAATTTACCTTTAGGTTTATGATCTATTTGAATTTTTGTAGTAATCTTATGATCACATAATGTAATCTAAGTAGTTTATGTTTTATGGGTGAAAATTATGATTTTGTGAAAATGTTTTCATGGGTTTTAAAAATTCATGGACTAATAGTTTTATTCCCTATTTTATATTCATTAGTGATCTTTTTTATTCTCATCATATGTTTTTAAATGTTTTTCACAAGACTTAAGGAATAAAAGATTCAAGGATGGTATCATGGAAAATGAATGATGTTTAAATATGAAACGATACCATGTTTCTTTTTAATGAGTTTTTTTATGAAAAAAATGGATACTGAGTAGAAGTTTCTAATTTGTAATTTTTGAGATGTAATGTAGTAGTTATGGCCTAATTCTCTAAAACTCAAAACAAAAAATGATCCTAAATGTGTTTTAAAGTAAAATTATTGACTGATCTCATGATTAAGTAATGTTCTAAGGTTTGGGCCTTATAAGGATTCCATGTTGAATGATTATGTTGTAATAGTTTGTGATTATACCAAATAAGAGGCCCAAAGATTATTTTATGATTGGGGATTACACGGAAGCAGAGTCCCAAAAGGTTTGGTAGGGACTTACACATATAATGATACCCAATGGTTAGATTTATAGGCTTATTCTTATAGAGGATCCCCTAGTTGTTTGGTTATTACACTTTGAATGAGGACCAAAGGCAGTGGATTACATAGATGTAATTATCCCCACCAACCTCTGTTCCCACATGAGACACACTCAGTGTGAGAAAGAAGATGAATTAGTGGGTTCGAGGAACCACAAAATATTCTTATCCATAAGTTTGGATAAATTACCTTGAGGACCCATGTCAATGGAGGCCCTCTCAAGGAAGGAGAAAGGAAGATCTGACGAAATTTTTTCTTCTATGAACATCTATATAAATATATAGATCTCAAGATAGTAGCTAAACTCTATGCCCATGTGAGTCCTTCCCTATGTGAGAAATAAAAGAATATAAAATATCTAGAAAACTGAATGATCCTTATTTAGATGGTGTAAGAGTCTAGGTATATATGATAAGAATAACGGGCTTTGATACACTGATTCCCTCACCCGTTTCATATCTAGGATAGTAACATTAGACTACCCATCCGAGTTTGACCCAGTAGGTGAAGAGGACCAAAAGAGTAACCTATTATAAGGAAGGATATGATATTACTCCCAAAAGGGCGCCCTAATATTTTTTATCGATGGAGGATCTCATTCAATATTGAAGTGAATGTAAATTTTGATCCCCACCCTCCCTTCCTGGAACTGAAGTCCCATGGTCTTAGAGATGATGAGGTAATGGATAGTATCAAAATCACTTGACTAAAACTTGGAGTTCCTTAACACCTCCACCCGGATCGAGGTCTTTGTAACCATGGGAATTCATATATACATTCACCCCAAGGACCCTACCTATCAAGGAGGAAAAGATCAAGACACCTCTAAATTAATGAATTCATATCCAAATGGGATACCTATTGGTGTGCCTATTTCCATGGTTTCACAATTCTGGAGTCTATATTGGGGGTTTCAATTTGGTCCCTCTAAGACGAGGGGTCCAAATGAAGAGGATCCATGCCATTTGTGTCTTCAAAGAGGGATCAAAGAAGGGATTGTAAAGGTCATATCATAGAGTGGTAAGGTTATTCACACAGATCCTGAGAGGAAAAATATGTTCTTTGTGAAGGGGGGTAGGCCTGGGAAAGATTAATATTCCATTGGAAATATATCACTTGTAAAATAATGATTGGGTGAGGATTCATCCTAGGTACCATGAGTCTCCTCAGGTGTCCCTAGATGAAGCAAGCATAGGTACCTAGTTAGGAAAGGGGCCTCGTGCATGTGGTTTTTCACTATAAGTAAGAGTACCTCTATCATGACTTGACCCATTTCGGGGCTATATCTGTAACTACCCCAAGCCCACCTCCATAGGCCAGTGGGTGGCGACATGTTCCAAAGGAAAAATACTCTGGGAGGCCTTTTCCTAAGTACTTGTACATGCTCACATAGCCAACTCAATTAAAAAGTGCATAGGTCAAGATGAAAAAGGTGTAACCTACCATGAATAAATCAAACATGCATGGACTAGTAGACAATATAAATTTAGTAATGTAAAAAGAAAGGAAAGAGTGTAAAAACATGAATCCAACCAGAAACGTTTACCAACCTAAGAGAAATTGGAAAAATGAAAATATCTAATAGATCCCTGCTCCTGTAATCCAAGTTTTGACCACTGAATACCCCATAGACCTCATCCCGCTATTTATACCTCTTTCCATAAATCTCACTCCATCAGCCCACTACCACTCCTTAGGGATCCAATAATCACATCACTCACCAGTCATGTGCCATTGTGTCAGCCGCCTCCACACACCATCCCTTACTTCCAGACCAGTCTATCCCTATGGCCCTTCACCAGCCACCTCATCCTTCCACCCTGCTCCACACGACTACCACCACCATGTGCTGTCAGTGGCTCTCCGGTGGTCCCTTATGTGGACCACCTCGGAGCCTCTGGTTTCCCAAAATTCACTATGAATGCATTTTCTAAAACCTCAGAACTAGTCCTTCACAGATCTATCCTCCACTCTATGATTCAACAATGTTTCAATGTTTCAAAAATTTATCATGAATAATAGAAAAGAATGGATGAAGAACACTACAAAAAGGTAATTTAAAATAGAGATCAAATGATGGTCATGTTCATTAGTCCATTAACATTATGTTTAAGGCAGTGAATTTGATGGAGAATTCAATATTAAATTTGGAATTGAAATCGAGGTGTGAAAATCAGCAATAATACTACCCCGATTAGGTCCCGATATCTATTGATGAACACACCTAGCTAAGCTTCATCGATGATCATTCTTGATTCACCGATGGTAGGATTCAAAGGAGCTTGTCAGTGGCGGTGGAATTAGGGCCTAACCCTAATGAAATCACATAACCACATATTTATAATAAGTGATTAGGGTTGGGTTATACACTCAATTGTACCCTCCAATGGTCACATGATCAAAACATCCTAGGCCCTCCCATTTTATGTCACACTTATGTAAAACATCCCACTATGAACTCAACGGTGATCTCATATTTCCAATCTGAGTTCATGGTCAAAATTTATTTGATACAACATCCGAGATAAATTAATTAATTTTAGTTATTTTATTATTGATTACACCCAGTGTGACTTCTTCCATAGAATTCCCACACAATCAAAAGGAATGTCCTTCATAAGGTAAATGCTATGTTCTAGTCTCAGTAGTGCCCTCATATTTCTGGTCAATGATACAACTGTATTGTTAACCCATTTTATTCATGTGAGTAGTATAAAATACACTCATTATTTTTATAAACATAATTTTGGGCACAACGGCCCTCAGAATTTCATGTCGTCTCATCATATACGTCTAAATATATATATATATATATATATATATATATATATATTTCAATGTCTTTCAAAGAGAAAGAATGGTTTTCTACACCATTCACTACTTCAATATTTTCATCACCAAAAAGATAAACTAGGAAAAAATCAGGATACTAAGCCCTCATCTAGCTCTCTCATTCCTAGGAACTCTCCTTAACATTTCCATGCTACCATAGCATGCAAAATAAGGGGATGGTCTGTCCATGTAAGGATCTCTCCAGTGGATCCTCAATCACCCCCAGGTGCTCTACAAAGGTGGATCTATATTCAATGAAAATCTCTCTCCAGTCAATGATGTGCATAGAAACATGCATATATCACCTCAGGTGCAACATGTGGACGATATAAAGCACTCTCTCCAGGTGTGGGGATAGGTAAAGGTGGTAAGAAACCTCTCCAACCTTCTGCATGTTCTCAAAAGGTCTGATGAACCTCAATGATAGTTTGTCTCCCTGTTCTAACCTCCACATTCTATTTTGCAGGGAGACTCTTATGAAGACACGGTATCCCTAATCAAGCATCAAGGTCCTATGATAAATATCTACAGATAATTTCTATCTTCTATGGCCCATCTTCATCCGTTCATTGATGACCTTCACTTTCTCCAATGTCGCCTACAGCAACTATGGGCCCAAAAGGGATGACTATCCAACCTCAATCCCGCACAAAGGTGACATAGAGGGCCTCCTGTATAGGGCCTAAAAAGGTAATATACTGATGTTAGAGTGGTAGTTATTGATGTACACAAACTCTTCTGATGGTAGGTGTCCTCCTACTTATGGAAGAAATCCAACACTCAAGCCCTCAACATATCCTCAAGCACCTGGAGAGTGTGCCCAGTCTACCCATTTGTATGGGGTTAAAGGTTTTACTCGTCCACAACTGGGTCCTGAATTACAACTATAGGACTCTCCACTTTCATGAAATAAACCATGGATCACGATTGGAGATAATGATCACGGGAAACCCATGAAGGCAGACAATCTCCCGAACATACCGCTACCCCAAACTCTTCATCGAACTCTACTCCCTGATAACAGGGAAGTGTGTTAACTTCATGAGTCGGTCCACTATCACATTGATGGTGTCATTGAACTTCACTGTGAGTAGAATCCATATTATGAATTCCATGGATATGTCATCCCATTTCCAATCCAGAATCTCAAGCTGCTATAACAAACCGGACGAAACCTGATCCTCAGCCTTCAGTTGCTGACAAGTGAGGCATAATGAGATGAAAACAGCTACGATTTGTCTCATTCCAAACCACAAAAACTACCACTGAGGAAATATGTACATCGTCTCCACGCCAGAATGTATAGATAATAGAGATGTGTGGAACTCTTGCATCACCTCCTCCCATATTGCAACAGGAATACTTGTTTTCCCCCAGAACAAGATATCGTGACTCCCTCCTTCAAAATATCCATCTGGTGTGTCACCTATGGATATATGATCATGAAAAGAATCATTTTATATGTCTCCCCATTAGGACTTATTCACATGATTGTGGAGCATAGGAATCAACACCATCGATTGTAGGAAACTTTTACCCTCCTGTGCAACCAGGGTTAGCTGCAAGTAAGATAACTACTCAGAAACTTTCTACACTATGCGAGCCTCAGGCTTCCTTCTGAGGGAATATGATATAATGTTTCCATTTCCTAGATTATAGAATATCTCAAGGTCATGGTCCTATAAGAACTCCAACCAGCATCACTAACATAGTTTTAGGTCTCTCTGGGTGAGTATGTACCTGAGGCTCTAGTTTTCTGATTAAACCACAAAGCACTCTCTTAAAAGGTAGTGCCTTCACATCCTCAAGGAAAATACTACTACTGCCAGTTCTATGCCTCGAGTCACATTGTTATGATCATGTGGTATCAACTCCCTCAACCTATATGCAATGACTAGTTGTTGTTGAATCAACACACAACTGAACCCAGCTCCTATGGCATCACAATACACTACAAACTCAACACCTTCCTCTAGTAGTCTCAAAACTGCATCGCTTGCCAGCCTCTTCCTTAACTCCTCAAATTCCTTTTGTCACATCTTAGACTATGGTTGTCCCTTTCATGTCAGAGCAGTCAAAGGGGTTTCAATCCTGGAGAAATCTGCAACAAATCTCATGTAATACCCTACCAAACTAGAGAATCTTTATACCTCTAACATGTTCTTGGGTGGCTCCCAAGAATGAGCCACTTCGATCTTTTTACTATTCATGATGAATCCTTGTTCAGAAGTGACATGCCTCATAAAGTGAACCTTCTGCATCCAGAACTGGCACTTTAAGAGCTTTCTATAAATCTAGTGTTCTCAATGTAAATCAAGAACCATCCCCAAGTGCTCCATGTGGTCCTCTTATGAAACAGAGTAGGCAAGTATGTCATTGATGAAGACAACAACAAAAATAAGGTCCAATCCTTAAAATATTACATAATCTTAAATTTTAGTCAATAACATACATTATTACACATTGGGGATAATTTTGGGTATATAGTTTTAGAGAATTAAGATATCTTACATACATAACATACTAGATTCATGAAAAGAGTATACTACTAAAAATAGTGTCAATTTTTTTCAAAATATAAAACATTAAAACTTAAAACATAATATCCTTAACAAAACTCCAAATCAATCATCATGAATCCTTTATTTCTCTTACTCATCCATATATCATATGAAAAACATTTTAAAAACATGCGATGAGTATAAAACATCAGTAAGGGATATAAAGAGAGAAATCTTTAGTCATGTGATAACATAAAAACCAATAAAACCCATGATCATAAAAACTCATATTCATAGAAATATCATGTAGTTTCCGTGGGAAATATTTACCATGTAATGCTTAAATTCGCCCTTACACATGAAATAACCTTTTAGAAAACTTCTGTCTCTGGAGTACCCAATGCATTGGACACCTATAATGGGGTCACCCATCATATCTTGAGCTATAATGTGAAAAAACTGACATATATTGACATTTAATGGAATAAAACCAATATAAATAATGTAAAAAGAACATATAATGTATAAAACACTTCATAACTCATTTACACTCTTGAGAAAAACACAATCACAATTTCAAATTCCATTTTTTCATATAAAAACAGTTTTAGAATATAAACATCACACACACACTAATGAAATAATATTATTCAAGAAAAATATGATAATATATAATGGATATATTATAGAAATAAAACAACATAATATTATAATATAACACTCATGATATTAATAAAAATAACAATCTCTTTTTATTTTATAAAGGATACATTTAAAAGGTTTTAAGAGGAATGTTCCTTACAAATACATTATCCTTGAAGAGAGAATTGATTAAATGAAGGGATTATTTTTTTTTTAACCATGAAGGTATTATTTGAATATACTTTAAGTACACATAATAAAACAAAATATAATCAAATTACATTTATCAAGTCATCTTAGCATGATAAAAACCATTGAAGTTGATAGTTAACCCAATGAATTGGAATTGGGTTCAGAATCCACTTACCAAATTTCAGCATGGTAATGGATGTATATGGGAGGGATTAATGAGATATAAATGGGGTATATCATCATTAATATATCATAAGAGAAGTATGGGGGAGGTTTAAAAACAATAACCATCATTAGGAATTGTAAATTAAAGAGAATAACATATGAGTGATTCATGAATAAAAGTGAGAAAGAGAGGATCGTGTACCTCAGGTTTGACATCCCCCAACCGTGTTTGAACCTCTTGTATGAAAGTTGAAATTGTGTTATTAATATTTTATATAAACATATTCATGGTTATAACACCTTTCATGATCATTTTATAACATCATTCCACCAATTCAATAATAATATTTTGTTAATTCCATTGTTTTCGGGTGCGTTCTTCACATGGTTTCCATGATCGGTTCATGATGGATATTCTTGTCGATTGGAAGTGAAACTCTAGAATTGGAATGGAAAATAATTTACATATTTTCAGAACCTCATATTATATCATTTAGAATTTAGAATTCTAGCATGAGGATGATTCATAAGTTAAAACATTATTGATATTTTTTAGATCATTTTGGTGATTCCTCGATCATTATGAACTCATTTTGTTTTATAAAGTAATAACATGTGTATAAAATTATTATAAGACCTTATATAAGATATAATAAATAAATTATAATCTAGTTTGACCATAAAAATTATTTCATGACCAGACTTGATGGAAGTAATTGAAATTGAAATTACATCATCCATGATGTCAGTAAATCGACACATCACATATAGTGTTTTAATTTTTTGAATAAGTGGGAGAGGATAAGAAGTATAATGGTGAATCCTACATAAACATGATGAAATCCTAAATATTTAAGATACTGGATCATTAATTATTCTTGTATAAGGGGTGGTGATTAAATAAAAATAATTGAAAATAAAATGATTAGAAAAGAAAGAAAACAAAAGAGGTTGTTTACCTCTTGATCTCTTCTCCTTGAGATACTTCTTAGGGCCCATGGTTTTTTCCTCTTGGTGAGACCATAAGTTCATTGATATGGCAAAGGTTATTCGGAGGATTATTGGTTAGAACATAAGAAATTCTCATGGCTTTATAGGTGTGGTAGGAAGAGGGGGATGATGGTAGTATTTATAGTGGAGGAGAGGAGAGGTTTTACATTATTTAAATCATTAGTTTAATATTTTTTTCTCAAGACTATGAATATACTTGATTCATGTGGCCATAAGCAGTAATAAATGAATTTGAGTTCAAACCATGTGGTCTTACATCATCCTTGAATCACCTATGATGCAGTAAATCAAGAATTTAACATTTATTGCAATTTATCATATTTTACTATTCATAAAAAATTCAAGTATTTTAGAAAATTACCAAAAAATAACCCCAACCATTTTTTGACATTTATAATCCAAAAATGAACTCCATTTTATCAAAATAATTTTCTAAATATCGAAATTTTAGTTTTTAAATAATCTAATATTTTATTCAAAAAATATCAATTTTAAAACATTTATTTACTTATTCCAAGATATGGGTATATCATACATTTAATAAAATATTTTATATATACTATCATTAGTGAGGTTACTATTTATAAGGGTATTTTACTATTAATATGGATAAAATTACTATTCATAAGGGTATGTTACTATTCACCAAAAATTAAATTGGTCTTATCAGACACTAAATAACTTAATGATTACAACAGTGTTTGTCCGTTTTTCAAAATTCAAAACACAGAAGTGGGAAAATTATGTTTAGGGATAATTATATCTATCTACTTAAAACAATGTTTTATGAATTTCAATTTACTTTTAAAACCCTGGGGTGTTACATTATCCCCACCTTCTAGAAGTTTTTCCTCACAATTTTATTAACTTATTAAACAAGTTAGGGTACCTTTCCCTCATAGAAATTTTAGATTCCCATGATGCTTCTTCTACCATGTGGTTTCTCCAAAAAACCTTTAACCGGTGGATTATCTTATTCCACAATACTTTCTCTCTATGATCAAAAATCGGTACTAGTCTCTCTTCATAAGTAAGGTTCTCTTCCAACTGAGTTGTTTATGGGCTCAAAACATGAGATGAATCAGGAACATACTTTCTCAACATCGAAATATGAAAAACATTGTCTACCTGAGGAAAACTTGAAGGCAATGCTACTCGGTATTCAACTTATCCAACTTTCTCCAAGATTTCAAAAGGATCGATGAACTGCAGACTTATCTTTCCTTTCTTACCAAAATGAATCACACTTTTCCGATGAGAGATTTTAAGGAAAACATGGTCACCTACCTCGAAAGATATGTCTTTCCTTCTATTATTTGAATAAATTTTCTGTCTTCTCTAAGTTATCCTCATGTTATGTGGGATCATATTCACTTTCTCAACAAATTCCTCTACTAATTCTAGCACCGTCAACTTTCTTTCACTAACTTCATCCCAAAACATTGTAGTCTGACACATCTTCCTATGCAATGCCTCAAAAGGTGACATCTGTAAACTAGAATGAAAAATGTTATTATAAGAAAACTCAACTAAAGAAATATGTTGATCTCAACTTCCTTGGAAATCCATTAAATAAGCTCAAATCATAACCTCCAAATTCTGAATCTTTCATTCTGACTACCCATCTAATTAAGGATGAAAAGCTTTACTGAAATTTAATTTTATGTCCAACGTCTTCAAAAGGCCCTTACAAAAGATAGAAGTGAACCTGGGATCCTGGTCGCATATAATGGAAAGAGGAACTCCATGTAACCTAAAAATCTATTGGAGGTACAATTGAGAAATCTGATCCAACGACATTATATCTTGAATAAGGAGAAAAGGTGAAAATTTAGTCAGTTGATCAACAATAACACAAATTGCATTGTTTCATCAAGAAGTATTTGGTAGTCCCACAATAAATTCCATGGATATATTCTCCCATTTCCACTTTGGAACTAAAAAAGGATGAAAAATCCCCTTCGGTAACTGCCGATCTTCCTTAACCTATTGACTTGACAAACATTTCATGGTAAAATCAGCAATATCCATTTTCATTCCAATGCACCAGTAATACTTCTGATGGTCTCTGTAAATCTTAGTGCTGCCAGGATGAACTGAAAACGGAGAACTGTGAGCTTCACATAATAATTTTTTCTTGAACTGAGAATCAAAAGGCACACACAACCTTTTTCCAGATCATAAAACAGAATCTTTTCCAAGGTTAAATTCTGAAAACTTACCCATTTTAACCAATTCTAATTTTTTATGTCGCTCCTCGTCTACCTTCTATGCTTACTTTATTATATCTGACAAAGATGAATGCACTAAAACATGAAAAAAAAATAGAGTAATTTCTTACACCAATAACTTCCAAGACAAATATTATCAAATCATTTACCAGAGGATCATGTTCTAAACTGACCATGTTTAATACAGCATTACTTTTCTGACTCAATTAATTAGCCACTTTGTTTGCTTTCCTAGAATTCTAATGAATTGTGCAATCATAATCCTTGATTAGTTTCATCTATCTTCTATGTCTCATGTTTAATTCCTGCTGAGTGAATGTATACATAAAACTTTTTTCGCCAGTATATATTTCACATTTTACACCATACAAATGATGTATCCAAATTTTCAACGCAAAAACCACAACTTCCAATTCCAAATCATGTGTAGGATAATTTAACTCATGTGGTTTAAGTTCTCTTGAACCATAAGAAATTACCAAATCGTTCTGCATCATAACACAACCAGTTCCCTTCAATGAAGAATCATTGTAGATGACAAACTCACCATTTTAGGAAGGCAAGGCCAAAACTGGATCATTCACCAATCTCTTCTATAGTTTCTGAAAACAAACATCACATTATTCTATCTAAATAAATTTAACCCCTTTTCATATTAACTTGCTTAGCGGGCTAGATAACCGTGAAATGTTTTTAATAACCCATCAGTAATAACCTTATAATCCAAGAAAACTACAAAAATCTCTAACATATTTAGGTCTTTGCCATTCATCAACCACTTTAGTTTTGGAAGGATCAATTATTATTCCATCTTTATCTACAATGTGCCCAGGATAAAAAATATGTTTCAACAAAAATCACACTTTCTAAATTATTCATACAATTTATTTTCTTTTAAGGTTTGAAAAATAACCCTTATATGTTTTTTATACTCCTCTTTAGTTATAGAATATATTTTAATGTCATCAATAAACACAACCAAAAAAATATCCAAGAACTCATTAAATATTCTATTCATAAGATCTATTAATATAGGGGGAGCATTATTTAACCCGAAATGCACAACTACAAATTCATAATGACTATATCTAGTATGGAATGTTGTCTTCGAGATGACTTTATCCTTTACTTTCAACTAATGGTACCCCAACCTCAGTTCAACCTTCAAAAAATATTGTTCTACCTAGAGTTGATCAAACAAATCATCGATACGAGGAAAAGGATACATGTTTTTAATAGTAATGTTATTCGAAGATCTATAATAATTTCAATGCCTCATTGAACCATTTTTCTTTTTAACAAACAAGACAAGATCACTCCATGGTGATGTGCTAGGTCAGATAAAGCCTTTTATCTAATAATTCTTGTATCTTTTTTTTAATTCCAGAAGATCCATTTGAGCCATTCTATAAGGGGGTATAGAAATTGGATTAGAACCAAGAACTAATTTAATAGTAAACTCAACCTATCGATCAGGATTAACACCAATCAAATCATCAAGAAAAACATCCAGGTATTCATTTACCACTGGTACATCATTAATCTGGATAGACCACTTATCTTCATAAATTTGAGCAGGATAACATTCATTTACATATTTTATCAGTATCTTAGCTTCCCAATATGTTATCAATTGTATTGGTTCATTCTTGTACACAAAATGAAACTATTTCTGAAAAACAACTTCTTTTTCTTTGAAATTTACCTTAGCATGTTAAAAAGAAAGCCGGTCTACACCCATAATAACATCAAACTCTACTAGAGGAGAAACAAAAAGGTTTTCAGGTAAACGCTTTCCATATAAATAGATAGGTAGATTTTTATAATTTCTTTTTTCCATAATATTTCCTTCAGGTCTTTTTAATATGAGTTCTGGTTTCCCTACATGTGGTGGAATTTCTAATTTTTCTGAAAATTTCTCAGAAAAGAAGGAATGTGTAGACCCCAAATCAAATGACACATTTGTGAAATCAATAAAAACAAGAAACATACCTGATACCACCTAATTTGGAATATAAACATTTGATTAAGTGTTTGAAATGGATTTTACACACCCTTCTTCTTCCATTCTTGATAATTTCCAGCCTGAGTGACTAGCTTCAGACAAACATTAGCGAAATGAACCAATTCCTTATAGTTAAAGCATCTCACCATAAGCTTCTCATTAATTTTTTGATCATTTTCCTTCCACTCATGAGTCATGTGTCAAACAATCCACATTGGTTGAATTTCCCAATATTTACAAGAAATTCACCATGATTCTTTTTACCACACTTTTCATAAGAAGGTAAATTGATTTTCTTACCTCTATATTTCTTTGATGAATTATTGCCCAAAGCCTTCCAACCTAACAGCTTCTTATTCTTGTCATCACAAGGCACATATGTGTTAGAAAACTTGATCTCCAACTTTTCATCACAACAAACAAGTTTCTCATAGATTTTAAACTCTTGTGAAGTCATAGCTCTTCGTAAAAATGGTTTCAAAGTAAAGTAAAATCTATTAATTTTACTATAAAAATTATGAGTAAAATATGGTATGTACATGGCCAGTATTGTAAAATTGGATTCATATGCTGCCACAAAATCATCAAAATTCTTCTTCAGTTCCCTGAATTGTTTCTCCATTCTGAGTCGAATAGTTTTAGAAAAATATTTTTCTAGAAAAAGACTCTTAAAATCATCCCATTCTAGACTTTCAAGATCATTTATTTCTATCATATTATAAACTAGAGACCACCTTTAATCAGCTTCACCTTCTAAATTATTTTAGGGTCTTGGAAACTTTGCAAAGGAAAGAATATACTCCCATAATCACATTGTAGAAGGAATAATTAATTCCTATAAGTCTAGTAAAGCGAATGGACTTAAATTGAGTTGAAAAAATTGGTTGCAACATGAAGGAATTGAATTTATAAAATTGTTTTATGTGACCCACATACCATCATAGGGAAGGGTTCACAGACCGCATGAACAGTGAACTACTAGTACATGGAATGACCCACGAGGCACTAGCCCGTAGAGTGATGGCTGGAGAACCTTGGATCCCATGAACCACATCACTAAAAGAATCTAGTGCACAAAGGCCATCCGAATACCATTGGCTGAACTTAGCAGTTTGTGGATGAAGAAAATCGGAAGGGTTTCGTGAACCATGGATTGCGAACTATATCCTCTATAAACCCTGATTGACAGAGTCTTCCACAGATAAATATGTCTCTTCATGGGATTTTGAAAATGGTGGTACATTCCCATAGATATTATTGCCCTAATGCTCTATAAAAGGAGAACATGAGGAATTGAGAAATAACGGATGAAGAAATCAAAAAGGAGACCCCGGAGGTTGGAAGAAAGAATTCAGAGAGGATTCTAAATTCGGTCTCAAATCATCAACAAAGTAAATATCACAAACCACGTTTCTCTTAGTATAACCACCCAAAAACCATAAAAATAATGGAATTAATAATAATGGGAAAACCATGGACCTAATTGGGGTAACTACGCACAACACATTCCTTGCAGATGAACTCCCCACGAATGACAAGTTATAGGTCCCAAATTCAAAATGGTGTTCTTCATAGAGTATCACTATGCGGATTGAACACAGTTCCACATACTGCATCAATACATTGATGGAACTCGAAGTGGAATAACAGACTATTTACAGGATCACATACCACTGTGGTTCACGGTGGTCTGTGGCCAAGCTCGTATACTACTTTGGTATGCAGACGAACCCTCTACCCACATACCACTAACGTATGCAGAGCTCTCCTGATCCTACATGAGATAACAGTGTGCAGAATGGTGCATATTTGGTTGTTCTTCCCTCCATCTCCGATCTCACCCCTCTATTACCATCCAGTCCTATATATCCCCTATATGAACCAGCACCCAACATTAGGCCAAAGCCTCCTCTAATGTCACCAGACCCATATGATCAGATCATCGGGCACATCAATGTGCCCCTTTGAGACTATATACCCACAGTAAGTGGTGTCACGAAGGCTCTCCCCACAATGGTTTGGACGCCAGGTATGTTTGTAAGTCTACATTTCCATGGTAACCCAGAGTCCAACTTTAGGACACCGATGTAAATTCCCCATTCTAGGGATTATGGGTGACCACTTGCTTTTCCATTCAATGAGGAATAGTGATCATTCAAAGGAATCATGTTTGCTTCTCCTTTTGATGAGAGGTGACATTTCTCCTTTTTCCCAGAACATGTTCTGTGGTTCTCCCACTGAGATAATTCCTCGATCTTCTAAGGTCCAAGACACATGACACCCAATGTCATCCCACATTAAAAGGTTCATTGCTTCACACCCTTACCCATTGTCATCATGACCTCTTCCTCCATAGGCCCTCCCTCTACCATCACTAGGAGAGGAGGCGTGTGGTTGGTTGGATCTTTCACATCCTCTTGTTTCTCAAAATGATTATGACCCAAGTGGGCTTAGATATTTCTGATGATCACAACGTCCACGTATCCCAACCTATCTAAACTACGAGAAATATGATTCCTGGTCAAAATAGGATACGTAGGACACCTTTTTGAGGGCACGAGATCAAAAGGGGTTCCCTTCCACAAGGGTTCCTCCATTCATGTCCCCTTAAATGGGTATCTCCCATGGAAAAGCCCCAAGTTTCCCGAACTATGTGGGCTCAGATTCCTCTCCTGTTGATACGTAGGAAGCCCATCTTATGGGTAAAATCCCAAAATCAAGCCAATTTCTATCCCCCTAGATGATGATAAACTTCAGAGGACCTTATTGAATGGATTAAGACAGTATTGTCTCTGTAGCATCAAATCCATGTATGCTTATGAAGATACTACAAACCAGGGGTTTCCTGTAGAAACACTCTTTGGGAATGAACCAAGGATTCACAAACATATGAACAAGACTTAAATCTATAACAGAATCCTGAAATAGGAAATAATTCCCCCCAACACTACTACAAATGAACCCTTTACCAACAGTTTGGAACCGTTGCTAAAGGTTGGATCACCATTGGTATAATTTATAAAAACGGTTATCCAAATTGTTGGGAAAGTGTTTTTACCAATGGTTCTATTAGAAACGTTGGTATAAAACACATTCAAATCCCTATGCCAACGGTTTACAACCGTTGGCCTATGATTTGTTGTGCAATTCAAGCAGCAGCCTTCTGTAGGCTGCCCTTTCTGCATTTCCATCTTCCCTAACTCCAATTACCTACAATAACCAATTATAACACATAAAAATACACAATTAATTCATATAGATTTAACACATAATGAACCCTGCAACTATACACATATAAAATTAAAACATAATTCATATGGTAATTATAAACAAACATAATGGATTTAGAATTCAATTTAGAAATGAGATGACAATTACATGTGCAATCTAGAATTCAATTCATAATTGAATAATTAGTTGAATACATAAATAATTTAATTATAAATTGTGAATACAATACATAAAAAACTAAATACGTAATTATATGTTTTATAAAAAATTAATAATACATACAAAATTGCATTTTGTATAACATATACATGATTGAATTCAGAAATTAGAAGCTAATAACCCCAAAATAAAGAAATGGATAAATGACTTCAACCATACACAAATATAATGTCCCATGGTTTGGGGTGGGTGTCTTTGAACTTAATGATGATGATAATGGGTGTGTATCAATGAGCATGTGTGAATTAAAGAATGTAGATGTCCTTGGCGTATTAAACGTCATGTGTTTTAGAATAGGGGTAGGAGTTCCTCACATGAGAAGTGGATTGTGTGAGGCTAGACCATAGATCCTTGTGCTAAAGTATCAACACAATCCGAATACATTTGGTTGGTTTTCTGTATGCCAGTTGTTTTTACTTAAAATGATGTCCATTTTAAACAAAAGACAAACACTTTGAGTGATACCGGCCACACCATGCCTCGGATTGAGGTGGGGTTGACTCGTGCACATCACATTAACCCATGGATTGTTGTACTAAAGTATCAAGAAAATATAAATGTGTTTGGTCAGTTTTCCTTATGCCAGTTGTTGTTTTCACTTAAAATGTTGCCCATTTCAACTAAAATTAAGACACTTTGAGAGGAAACGACCACAACGTGCCTCAGATTGAGGCGGGGTTGAATCATACACGTTACAAATGACCCATGGATTGTTGTGATAATGTATCAACACAATATGAATATGTTTGGTCAGTTTTCCATATTCCAGATGTTTTTACTTAAAAGAGTGTCCATTTTTTAAAAAAAGAAATACACCTAGAGTGATACCAGCTACACCATGCCTCAAATTGAGGCAAGGTTGACTCATAGACGTCAAAAATGACCGATTGATCATTGTACTAAAGTATCAACGGAATCTGAATGTGTTTGGTCAGTTTTTCGTATGCCAGTTGTTGTTTTCACATAAAATGGCGTCCATTTCAAATAAAATTGAGACACTTTGAGTGGTACCGGCCACACCATGCCTCAGATTGAGGTGGGGTTGACTCATACAGGTCAAAAATGACCCATGGATCCTTGTGATAAAGTATCAAAACAATCTGAATACGGTTGGTTGGTTTTCCGTATGCCAGTTGTTTTTACTTAAAAGGGAGTCCATTTTAAACAAAAGAAATACACTTAAAGTGATATCGGACACACCATGCCTCTGATTGGGGTTATTTTGACTCATACACATCACATATGACACGTTGATCATTTTCCTAAAGTATCAACAATATCCAAATGCATTTGGTCAGTTTTCCGTATGCCAGTTGTTGTTTTCACTTAAAATGTTGTCCATTTCAAATTAAAGTGAGACACTTTAAGTGGTACCGGTCACACCATGCCTCGGATTGAGACAGGGTTGACTCGTACATGTCAAAAATGACCCATGGATCCTTGTGCTAAAGTATTAACACAATCCAAATATGTTTGGTCAGTTTTCTATATGCCAGTTGTTTTTACATAAAATGATGTCCATTTTAAACAAAAGACAAACACTTCGAGTGATACTGGCCACACTGTGCCTCGGATTGAGGTGGTTTTGACTCATACACATCAAAAATGACCCATGGATCCTTGTGCTAAAGTATCAACACAATCCGAATACATTTATTCAGTTTTCCATATGCCAGTTATTTTTACTTAAAAGAGTGTCCATTTTAAACAAAAGAAAGACACTTCCAGTAATACCGGCCACACCATGCCTCATATTGATGCGGGGTTGACTTCAAAACGTCACAAATGACCCAAGGATCATTGTCTTAAAGTATCAATATAATCTGAATGCGTTTGGTTGGTTTTCCACATGCCACTTGTTGTTTTCACTTAAAATTTTGTTCATTTCAAATAAACGTGAGACACTTTGAGTGGTACCAGCTACACCATGCCTCAGATTGAGGTGGGGTTGACTCATACACATCAAAAATTAATTATGGATATTTTTCCTAATGTATCAACACAATACGAATATTTTTGGTCGATTTTCTGTATGCTGGTTGTTTTTACTTAAAAGGGTTTCCATTTTAAACAAAATAAATACACTTTGAGTGATACCGGCCACATCATGCCTTGAATTGAGGGAGGGTTGACTCATACACGTCACATATGACCCATGGATCGTTTTCCTAAAGTATCAACATAATCTGAATGCGTTAGGTCAGTTTTCTGTATGCTAGTTGTTATTTTCACTTAAAATGTTGTTCATTTCAAATAAATGTGAGACACTTGGAGTGGTAACGGCCACATCGTGCCTTGGATTGACGATGGGTTGACTTGTACATGTCAAAAATGACCCATGGATCATTGTGATAAAGTATCAACACAATCATAATACGTTTGGTCAGTTTTTTGTATGTTTCTTGTTTTTACTTAAAACAGTGTCCTTTTTAAACAAAAGAGAGACACTTTGAGTGATACTGTCCACACCGTGCCTCGGATTGAGGAAGTGTTGACTCGTACATGTTACAAATGACCCATGGATCATTGTACTGATGTATAAATACAATCAGAAAATTTATGGTCAGTTTTCCATATGCAAGTTGTTGTTTTCACTTAAAATCATGTCCATTTCAAATAAAAGTGAGACAGTTTGAGTGGTACCGGCCACACCATGCCTCATATTGAGGCAGAGTTGACTCTTACACGTCACAAATGACCCATGGATTGTTTTCCAAAAGTATCAACAGAATCTGAATGTTTTTGGTTAGTTTTCTATATGCCATTTGTTTTCACATAAAATGTTGTCCATTTCAAATAAAAGTAAGACACTTTGAGTGGTACGAGCCACACCGTGCCTCGGATTGAGGTGGGGTTGACTCGTACACGTCACAAATGACCCATGGATCTTTGTTCTAATGTATCAACACAATCCAAATCTCACAAGATCTCTTAAGGGTGGATCTCCTTCGATCCTTGGGCATTTTGAGTTTCCTCAAGTGCGGATTGAAGATCTGGGTGAGACTAATCCTCTCCTTTCTTCCACTTTTCGATTAGGGTTTGCACTATTCTCTCATATTCTTACGAAGATCTAAAACCCTCATTTCTGTTGGGATTTAAGGTGAATCTTGAAGAGAGCATAGATTGCAATCTGAGATGCTGAATTAAGATTGTGATTGTCTCCAGAATCAAGGTAGGTGGTCCTTAGCCTTTCGTGAATTGTCTTGATGTTTTATATATGCTGAATTGTTGCTCGCCCAATGTTGGGGTGTCGGGTTAGGGGGATGTCTGGGGTGTAGGGAGGAGGGTGGGGGCGGTCTGGGGGGTTATCCGGGGTCCAGGGGAGGGTGGGGGGGGGGTTGTACGGAGTTCAGGAAGGAGGGTGGGGGGCAGTCCAGGGTATAGGGAGGAGGGTGGGGGTTGTCTAGGGTCTATGGAGGAGGGTGAGGGGTTGTCCAGGGGGCTATCCAGGGGGGTTGTCTGGGGGTTTGTCCATGGGGATGTCCAGGGTCCAGGAAGGAGGGTGGGGGCTGTCTAGGGGATATTTGGGGAGCTGTACAGGGTCCAGGGAGGATGGTGGGGGGGGGGATGTTCGGAGGGTTGTCCAGGGGGTTATCCGGGGTCCAGGGAGGATGGTGGGGGCTGTACGGGGAGCTGTCTGGGGGTTATTCGGGGTCCAGGTAGAAGGGTGGGGAGGTTGTCTGAGGGGTTGTCTAGGGGGTAGTCTGGGGTCCAGGGAGGAGGGTGGGGGCTGTCTGGGGGGCTATCTAGGGGGCTGTCTGGTGTCCACGAAGGGGGGTGGGGAGGCTGTCCGGGGTGCAGGGAGGAGGGTGGGGGCTGTCCGGGGGCTGTCCGGGGTCCAGGGAGGAGGGTGGGGGCTGTCTGGGGGCTATCCAGGGTCCAGGAAGGAGGGTGGGAAGGCTGTCCGGGAGATTGTCTGGGGTCCAGGGAGGAGGGTGGGGAGGCTGTCTGAGGGGCTATCTGGGGTCCAGGGAGGAGGGAGGGGGCTGTCTGGGGGCTGTCCAGGGGACAATCTGGGGGGCTGTAACGGGTTCATGGGATGGTATTTACATATTTTCTCAGAAAATTCTTTCAAGGTTAAAAAAATAATTTCATTATATCAACTTCTAATCAGACAACCAATTTTCTAAATTCCACTACAAAATTACAATTTCATTAAAATAGCAGGATTTCACAGCACATCATCAATCAAGTTTTATTATTTATAGATATAAAAATAATGATAATGTGATCTACCTAATCACACATATATTCAGGCACAACAAATCAATAAAAATAAAAGTTCAGTAATATCATTCAAAAATGTAATGGATCAATATGTCCCTCATCACCATCACTATAATCACCACCATCATCACCCTCACCCTCGTCCTCATCGTCATCACCATCATCATCTCTACCCTCCTCCTTGCCCTCGTACTCATCCTCGGCCTCTTCATCGCTCTCCTCCTCCGCCTCGACATCCTCATTTCCCTCCTCCTCCTCTTCCTCAGCCACCTCCTCGCCATCATCTCAACCACCACTAGAACTACCACCTGGTGTACCACATATAGAACACATCAACGATATATATTCATCATAAGCAGTGATGGACTCTCCTGGAAGTTCTAGACGTAAAACTTCCATCAGTTTCATAAATTAAATGTTTTCCCTAGAAGACTATTCTTCCATCTTTAAAGCCCCCTTTTCATCCTTTTCTACATGTTACATAACCTTCTGCAACTTGGTGGCACTAAAAATCATACCTGAGGAGGTCCAATACCTCTTCAGAACTATACTCTTCTCAGGTTGGCAGCGTACTCTACTTGGGTTCTCATCTCCCAACACTTGATGTAAGTGATCGTTTGACACAAAATTGTCAGGTTTCTGGGCATCAAGGTCCTATAAAGTAGTATGTTACAGATATAAATATATTATTAAGTTAATAAATAGAGAATAAAATGTTAAATATACAATATAAATCTTACAATCTACTGCTGGGTCAGTTCATTAACCACACTCCCATATTTCTTCTTTCTACTCGAGCAAAACAGTTTTTCTTGAGGTACACATCCTTCTATATTCAATTTATGCCTCTACAATGACATTGAATGTAGGAAACCATAATTAAAAATAGGATACCAAGAAAACAGTAATTTCATAACTAAAATCATATAACAGCTTTTGCAATAGAATAAATTATGGAGAATGCAATAGGAAGTGAAAGTCATAAAGAAAGGTTATAAACTATCATACCTCATGTCTATCATGATCTGGCATCGTAGTATGTCCCAATGTGTGGATGTATTTCATAGCATCAATGTTTTTTTATTTCTTCCAGATGCATCCTAAATAAAATTCAATAATTACTATTAACGAAAAATAGAAAAAATTTCATTTAAATACATCTAATTTGATTAATAACATAAATTGGCTAGTCATCAAATGAGTAACCACCTGTCAGTACTATTCTAACAGACAATCATCTGCAAAAGGGACCACCTATAACTCTGTGCCCACTCTAGCACACCAGCTAATGTACAACTCATGCTTATAATATCTCTAAATCTCGACTAAATCCTTTTGACATTCTGGCTGTGCACACTCACCAATGGGAAAATTAAACCACTGTTGAAACCAAAATATTAATTCATATAAATATAAAAATTAATATATTTCATTAAATACAACAGATTTTTTACCCATATCTCTACCCAGGCATTATCCTTGACTTCATTTGGAAGTTGTCTCCATGAGAGCGGGCTGACAGCAATGATGTTGGAGTTTTTGGAAAGCGTCACCAAATACTCCGACATTGCTGCCCTGCTTTTTCATTCATCTGACTATCTTTATTTTAGTCCACCATCAACTGCGTGCGGTGGTTCCACACTACATGCATGTGTGTACGCCCCCTCCCTCGCCTCCTATCAGTATTTGTATCTGTTATGAAAGAAAAACAAATATTTTATCAATACATGTTATAATGATAATAAATATTGGTGTAACAATTTTTTAGGGTTGTATAAATATACCTAAGGTGGTCAGATCAATGGGCACCATTGGATCCACAGAAACTGAAGAAACACCCTGTAAAGATGGATTGGGTCCCAATGTCTGGTCCGCAGGGATAGACTTTGGTGGAGCAGGATTCAAAGAAGATGGAATATAAAATCCCAAAGAGAAAGAAGCAGAAGTAAAAGAAGATGACAGGGATGGATTTCCAAATGCTATATGGGGAGTGGGAATCATCATTGGGTATAGTACAGACGGGTGAGGAAGCTCAGATGTAAAGGGTGGTGAAAACATGGGAGGCCTAAATATCTTGTGTGTCCCTAATGGCACACCAGAATCAGAATGTGTGGTGGATGGAATGTCAGTGGGAGGGGAAGGGTCTAATCAGGTATGTTGACTAGATCATCAAGCTCTAGTACCACCCCCCTCATACGAACACCCCGAGTACTGGGACCACTACTAGGTTGCTCATCATATAATTGTCGCCTAATAGATAGATCCTGAAAAAATGTTTAAAAAATTTAATCACATGACATTATATATTATTAAAATAAATATATTTGAAATAAAATACTCACTGCATGAACTAGTGGTGGAATATCCAACTCAGTCATGTGACAATTTTTGTCTATAATCTATTTTCACCGCCTCTCTTCAATTGGTTTCATTTCCTGCTTTTGAAAAAAATATGGAAGTAAATAGAAAAAGTTGACTAATGTGAAACCTATAAAAATGATAGGGAATAGGGGGATTCATGGATAATTTAACTAACCATTGTTTTAGGTGAGCTTGAACAAATATATAATGAAGTCAATAAATTCTACAAGATGTAATAAAAAAATTTAATATTTAGTAGTATGATTATTTACTAAGTGTCACCAGTCTATTAAAATCATGGAACATTGATTCTACCAGATTCATAAGTGGAAAATAAGTTGTCAAAATTAAGGAAAAATTTAATTTCTTTAGCTCAGGTAGATGATACAGGTTTCAATACATGTTTTGCAGAAGAATACAAACCATCATGTTCATTACCAGGTAAAATGTTAAAGAGAGGTCTTAGAGTCATACAAATTTTATACAAATCACAGTTAAAGCATTGAAATGATCACCAACTTAGAAATGTTGGTTTCAAAGGTTTAAATACAGTTCAATTCCAAATTAGGAAATGCAATTCAAATAAAAATTTCAACAAATAAACATTGAAAATTCACATAACGGTCAAGTCGGATACAACATATTTATAATCAATATTAAATCAATTTGAATAAAACCAAACTTAAAAACCCAACTCAAGGTAAACCAAAAGAAATATTAACATTTATGGATGATTTTATATATTTCCCACCACAACTTCAGGTTCATAGTAAACTCTGAAAATTGAGTTATAGGATTCATCAAAAGAAATAAATGGATTGGTTCCAATGGCAGTAGGGATGGTGTCAATTCCATCATCACCATCATCAAAAATATATGTTGGAATTAATTCAACTATGACACCAAATTCAGGTAGAAGTTGTTCTTTGACATAAAAAATTATTTAGCCATTGATGCAAATACATATGGTTCTTTGGTAGCAAGAGTGTGAGTCATATTAATTACTCAAAATCCACAATCATCAATAAATATGCCATGTCTCATCATCGAATCAAACCAATGGAATTTTATCATCGTGACTCGTCCATGAGAGCAATAATCCAATATTATTATTTTTTCAAAGACTCCATAATAACACACATTTTCAAATCATGGTCTACTATCTAATTCACTGGCATAACAATCTGTTATGGTAGTAAACATATAACCATCATGTTGTGTTCTCATGTTCTTTTCTCGTTCAGTGACAATAAATTTGTACCCATTGATAACAATTGATTTACCGTCACGAGCCATGCTATTAGGACCAAAAGCCAAAGCTCTTACTTCCTTAGAGACAGAGTCAGAAAGAAAACTCAACACCTACAATATAAATGAATATTAATCTTAATTAAATATTGATTTAATTATTTTAAACAGTAATATTTTTACCTTCAATTTTAACCAAGAAGAAAACTATTTTCTATGCAAAGTATCCCTCCTAATCAAAGATAAAGAACGATGATTTCAATTTATCATTATTTTATGTTCCCTGTAGATAAAAAATATTAATATTTTAATAGATATATATATGTATGATATATATATTCAATTAATTTTCTTGATGTAGTCATCAAAAAAATTAGAGTTGAACAAAACTGTGTGATGTGCCATCTCCCACTCTTCAAGGCTTAATGTATTCAATGTATATGATCTAGGAATTCATCCTGTTTGAGGAAGTGATGGAAAACTGGGTTCAATTTTCTCATATAGTTCTTCTTCATTTCTCATTGGTCTGTTCATTCTTGTAGTAAGATCAGACAAATACATTGAGCATAAATCCATACATTCTTAATCCAAGTAACCATTCAAAATAGAACCGTTGGGATGATTCTTATTTTAGACATAAGACTTTAATGTGTACATATTTCTTTTAGTTGGATACATCCGATGAAAAGAAACAGGTCCTACAAGAAGTATTACATTGGGAATATGGACATCCAGATACAGCATGCATGTGAAAAATGATGGAGCAAATATTTTCTCCAGCCCACACAAAATTAATCGGGAATCTGTCAACATTTTTTGCAAGAAAGACTTGGACAACTTCATAGCACAAGGATCTCTAAAAAAATGTCACAACTAAATAACAGTCACCCTTACATTATTGGAAAAAGTATGAAGGATCGTTATTGGAATCAACTCATGCAGAAGAACGTAATAATCATGAGCCTTTAAAGATTTTAGCTTCAACTCTCTTATGTTGACCCGTTTAGATATGAATCTTGAATAGCCATCAGGAACTATAATAGTCTCCAATAATTCCAGAAATTGTTTTTTTGTAGGTTTCATCACATAAGAAGCATATGGAACATTCCATTTATTTTCACTAATACGCACAGGATGCAATTCTGGTCTGATGCCCCAATCCACCAAGTCACGCCGAGACCATAAATCATCTTTTGTATTTCCCTTAACATTTAGAAGTATCAAAAGAAATATTTCACATAAATTCTTTGTAGTGTGCATTACATCTGAGAAATTACATAACAAATCGGTTGACCAATAAGGTAAATCAAAATGGATACTCCTCTTCTTCCAATTGTAACAGGTTTCAGTGGAAACATTATTTCTCTTTCCAGATTTCATTTGACCATTCCCTAATGAAAACTGAAATTTTCGATTCATTAAGCACATAAGTTCCAAACATATGCTGAGGTGGATCATCGGTCTCTATGGTATTATCAAATCTTTGAAGATTTTTTCTATATGGATGGTCCATTGGAAAGAATCGTTGATGCCCCATAAAGCTAAAACTATAGCGATGTTTCAGTCTTCTGGATCATGTATTCTTCATACAAATAGGATATGATAGTTTTCCCTTCGTGCTCCATCCAGACATCATTGCATAAGTTGGAAAATCATTGATTGTCCACAAAAGTGTAGCACACATCTGAAATATGTCTTTTTAATATGCACCGTATGTGTGAACACCCACATCCCAATGATGTTTCAACTCTTTTATTAAAGGTTTCATGTATAAATAAATATCAATGCTAGGATCAAAATGGCCAGATATGAGTATTCTCAAGAAAGTGACAGGTTTTTTCATACACAAACATGGGGGAAGATTATAAATGTGTATAAAAACTGGCCATGTGATGTGTGAAGTAAGAATCTACCCAAATGGATTAAAACCATCACATGAAAGACCCATCCTCACATTTCTCACATCACCTTTAAAATCAGGATATCAAGCATCAAATCTCTTCCATGCAAATCCATCTGTAGGGTGAACTAACTCATCATTAGTCTTTTTTCTCTCAGTATCATTCCATCTCATTTTTATTGATATTTCATCGGACATAAAAAGATTCTAGAGTCTGGGGATCAATGGAAAGTGTCACATTACTTTCTATAGCACGGGAGAAGGTGTTCCATTTGATTTTGACTTCCAACAGGATGTGCCACATTTTATACAATCATTTCATTCAACGGTTTCCTCCTAGAATAAACTATTATCTTTTGGGCAAGCATGAATTTTGTTTCTTGAAAATCCAAGTTCCTCAACTAACTTCCATGCCATATAGTGGTTTGAGGGAATATCTGCATCATCTGGAAGTAAATCCATCAAGAAGGTAATAATGTAATCAATTTCTATATTAGAAATCCCATACATAGTTTTCCTATTAAACAATCAGATTAAAAATTACAGCTTTTCATTTTATCACAATGTCTATATGCTGGAGTCATGGTAGCATCATTTAATTTTTCTACCCTGAAAATATCGTAATTTTCATTAGATGCATCATCTATCCTCATATCGAAGTCTTCTTGAGTAGAATTCCTTTATTTTTCATGATGACGAATAAATGGAAACCAGTCATCTAATAAATTATTTAGTCCATTACTTTCATTTTGATCATTAGCAATTTGAGGTTTTATTTTCTCCCCATTGTGATACCACACATAGTAGTTTTCTTGAAAAACATATTTGGTTATGTGGTATCTGACTTCTTCAAGGATCAACCAAGTTCGACCAACAAAATTACAACATGGGAAGTGTATGAAACCACTATCGAAAGCATTATGAAATGAAAAATCTAATAATCTCTCCAAATTGTTTTGAAAATCTCTTGAGATTAGATCAGTTTCAGACATCCAACTTCTATCCATTTTGTAAAAAGAATTGTTATAAGTCATTTCATAATAAAAAATTCAATAAGAATAAAGATTAATTGAAAATATATGTAATTAAATAATAAAGGAAGGATTTTATAGTTGATGTAGTGAACTATTAAAACAATGTAATGATATAATAATTTAGTTATGTGTTCCTAAATTTTAGGTGAGATGTGTTTTGTAATTTTTTCATTTATCACATACAAGAGGACACCATAGACCTGATAAAATATTGTTCAATATATTAAAAAGTGAAGGCTTTTCATGAAAGATTTAGAATGTGTAAATAGAGTTTTTTAAATAAGTTATTGATGCTAAAAAATAGAAATATGGTGAAAAGATAGTACATTTCATAACACCCAAACTAAAGTCCATATAAATCACCATATCACCCCACTAGAAAAAGAAAAACCACCTACCCCACTACCCCAACCATCCCAAATCCCTTCACATGGATCATCCTTATATCCATTACCCACCTCAAGAAAATATTACTAAACAAACCATTTACCGTTCTGAGTGGGGTTACATCTCACCAGCACCTCCATTAGTTGATATGATTCACTAACTGCATAAAAGGAGTGGCTTTGAAGACTTGAAATCAAGTTTATTCATATAATCACGACACTTGAATTGTAAAACAAAAATAGAAAACAAATCAAACTACACTTATTGGGTATGTCATGCCACACAAGTCACCACCTGGTTTAGGTTAAATCAAAATAAAAACACAGAATAATAGATGAAAAACATTAAAACTAAGTTAATCCTTACATATTTGGAGTGTAGAACTAAAAATTGATTGACTTCAGATGGATTTATAGGGAGGAAGGAGTTCCAAACCTATGTCAAGAAAGAGGCCTCTAATTTAGAATCCAAGGTGGACTTCCCCAAGGATTTCTTAAATCATAATCACTATGAATCCAAGGTAGATTTCCCAAAGGTATTCTAAACCAAATCACCATGAATCCAAGGGGGTTTCCAAATGGAATTAAAAGCTATGTTTTTAACATGAATCCTTGGTTGGTTTCTTCAAGGAATTCCAAATCATTGACCAAAGAACAAGTACTCAAAAAATAAATTAAAATTTATTTATATTCATTTTCAATAGGTATCATATAAGAGGCACATGAATCAGGTCCCATTATGTGTTATAAGCATCCCAAATCATTCACTCATGTTCAATAACTCATTCTTGGAACCCCTATGGTCATACCTTTCATTACCCAATTAGTTCCCTAAGTCAAGAACACCCCATGGGTGGATAAAGTTTAGGCTTCTACACTAATAGTTTGTTCATGGATCGCAAAGAGGTTTAATTTCATAAAGTATAGTCAAAAAAATTATTTTTAAATTTGAGATTAATAATAAAGTATGGCAATGATAATACACATCATAAAGAACACAAAATAATGATACTTTTAAGGGATAGTTTATAAACCGTCTTCTATATACTCACAGACATCTACCAATCAAGTATTATTCATTGATTAAATATCAAATAGTGTGAATCATAAAAATTTTCAAAATCACTAGAAATATGGGATAATGACCTGATCTTTCTAGATAGTGAAATAAATGGAGAAAGGTGGAGAATAGAAGGATATCCTTATAACTTTCTAATAGTTGGGATGAACAACACTAGAAACTGATAAGATACCTCAACTCACCATGTTAGCTCATAGAGTTTGGTAGACCACACACCAACCATGTCAATTACCTCTATGAGGGATTCTATGCCTATATTTGGGAACAAGTTGAAGGAGTCTGACCAAGATGGGGGAGTTGAAGTCAATCAGATGGAAGACTTCAGGTTAGGTTTCACCTGCGTAGGGGCTTCTGGAAATCAAGGGAAATCGGGGATTCTGGAAATCGGGGTTTCTGGAATCGATTTTGCCACATTTGGGGGAAACATTTCTCAATGGTATTTAAAAACCATTGGTAAAATCATGGACTTTACCAATGTTTTGTAAAAACCAATGATAAAGGAAGAAAAATTTGTAGATTTCCCAACGGTTTCTTCAAACCATTTGGAAATCCTTCACTAACTCAACCTTTACCAATGGTTTACTCAAACCATTGGTAAAGGACCCCTATACCAATGGTTCTGTTGAACCGTTGGTATAAAAGCGTTGGGAAAACCCAACTTCCCAGAAGTGCACAAAGGGTGTGATGAGCCCGACCGCCCATCCTCTCAGCCAATGGAGTCCTTAAGTGTCGTTGGCCAATTCATCATCCAACAAGAACCTACCTTTGTAATGAAGGTCCATGAATCATGGATACCAGGGTCGTTGGTTGTTTCTGGATCCACGAATAAACCCATTAGAGAGCATCTGAGTAAGTTATATCCTAAGAGGACTGATTACAAAAATACACGAACCCATTCAAATGCCCATTGGGACCATTTGAATGTGGAACCTCATTCATAATATGGAAAGGGTAAACTGCCTAGTCCTTGTGAGGTCAATCTAATTCTCCCTTAAAGGATAAATGGATTAGGCCAAAAAAAAGATAGCAACATGAAAATTTCTATAATAACAGACTAATGAGTGTCACTCGTCGATCCATTTTGCATTTCCCCCAAACGTGTACACATTCAACCTCGAGTTGAATCCAAAATGGTGAACCTGATGTGAATCCTTAACCATGGTGGTGGTCTTACCCCACTCAAGCCCCTTCACCTCACAAAAAAAAGGTGGGAAGGAGGCCAAGCTGAATCATCAGATATTAATATGTTCAAGAGATACTACTTTGACAGGGTTCTATTGTCTGTATATGTCATATATATATATTGAAGGTTCCCACATAGGAACCTTTGATCCAAATTTCATCCCAATGACCAATGTAGACACACGCCTTAGCGATCTCGAAGGCGACTAGGGCCCCGATGAAGAGTAGAACCCCCTCGCCTACCGAGAGTCTTAAAATTTGGGTATCCAACACGCTAATCAAAGAGTACCACAGAAATGTTACTCTATCCATAGTGGAGGCTGCAAGACAAGATCTCTACTCGGCAGAGGCTCTCCAGCCACCTCATCAGCCATGGCTAGTACCCTAACACAAGGAGGCCTCGGTGGTCATCTCAAATCATAACAGTATCCTATCCTCAGAACGTGAAAACAGGTACCTCCCTTATCTTAGGGAGGTATATGAAGTCGATGCTAAAAACTTCATCTCAACTGCACAAGGTTCCTACTCAAGTTCCCCTGCCATAGAGTGTCATCGACGACACCAAGCCACCAAGTCTCCACACGTTGAAGTGGACCTTATGCCGAGGGCACCTGCTGGAGTCCAGAAAACTCAATCCCCTGGGGCTAACCACTGAGGGCAACAAATATATAATCAAGAACAGGCTATCACCCAGGTTCCTGAGGAGAAATTTTTTGTACAAACATGGAGGAATTCAATAGGAGTACATACAACACCATCCCCTCCACTCAATCTATAATAGAAATAATGTAGAACAATACAAGCACGTGGATGTTCCTGTTGGTGCACGCCGGTCCTGCCATATAGACAGAGAAACAAATTCTAGGAAGATGTAGATATCTACTGATGAACAAGATTCATGTCATCCAAAGGGATAGAAATCATCCACATGCAGGCACAAATATCTATTGATGCATACCAATCCCACCATCCAAATAGGGTGGCAAGAAAATATGGGCAGAGTCAAATTTTTGTGGATGAATACAAATCCCATGATACCAATACAGTGTAAAGAGAGCAGATGAAAATTCGCACTCATGAATATGAAGCCCCCCAGTCAAATATGGTGGAAACCTAAGAATACAACCAGCATTAAATTTGTTCCTCTTTCCTATCACATGATAACTAGAAGAATCCATTTTTAAACAATGGTGGACTGGAGCAGGCACAAACTCCAGCTCTGACATCAAAATGGGCTTTCATACCCTTCCAACCAATGATGTATCTCAACATATCCGAGAAATTTTGGAAGATCAGATGTCGATTCAGACCATATCCTCTAAACATGCCAAGATATCATTCCATCGGTGGAAAAGTCGAGAAACCAGGCCCACAACTTGGTTTCCTCAAGCGGATTGACTTACTCACTAAATGGGTTGGCCACTATAGAGCAGTTATGCATCCCTACACCAATCCCAAAGGGTCGACAGTAATATCCCATGATACACATACAATCGGAATGGGAACAAATACATGTTCTAGTTGGGGAATGTCAGTCCAACATGGTGGTTTCTCTAGGGTAGGAATATATCCCCTCCAAAACTCAAGATGCCCATCGTCTTATCCTGGCGGCATCACAAAACCCCACAAGACATGGATCCGAATATAAAGGTCGTTACCCATAGAAGGTATCCCCGATTACATGCAAGAGAGTGCCCAATAATGTAATGTTCCAAAGGAAGCTGGAAAATGAAGATCACATACATGATCTTACTCTATTAGAAGCTGGGGTTCTTGATGCCCTCGAACATTTATCAATAAAGACTTTAGACCCAATCATCCCATTACCAAATTATGGATGTGGAAGTAATAGGTCAAAAGTTCCTCCCTGCAATGTTTCTATCAGCTGCTCTAAAGGTACTCCCTAGGGTATATGCTATGGATATTCTTCACCCTGTAGTCGGACATTGATTAATGATGGTAGTCCTCTCCATGATATGAGTCATTGCGAAGGCCCTCCCTGTAATGGCAGTTGTTGTGAAGGTCCTTCACATAGTAACAACAAGCAATGAAGAGGTCCTCCCCTCATTTTAGTACACCATGAAGGCCCTCCCCATGATATTAACTATAGAAATTCTCTGTCTATCCAGATATCATGTTTTGATAGTAGTTCTCTCCATCATAGAAGCCATCGATAAGGTCATCCCCTCAGTGAAAACAAGCAACAAGAAGGTCCTCCCCCCATTGTATCCCGCCCTAAAGGTCCTACCTAATGTATACACCATAACAACACTCCCCACAGTCGGGAATCAAGTTGCAATGGTATCCTGTGGCATTGTTTCACTGATTGTGAAGTTCCTCCCCATAATAAAAACTCATACCTGCAAGAAGGCCCACCCAATGCTGGAAAAATTGTGAGAAATCCCTCTTATGTTAAGGTACACAGAAAGATAGAGTCAAACATATCAGATACTCCATCTATGAAGAGTGATATTCTTTCTCAACCAAAGGATGTTTTGGGTCCATGCTCATCTTCTGATCTTCACCCACACTGTTCACATATCAATGAGGCTCCCACCAACTCGGCTGCTTAGAATGAAATTATTAAGAAGAAGTCAAGCTATTCATATCATGTAGAGGAGTCCCTAGAAGAACAAAAACATGATATGTTTCTCATGAGAATACAACTAGCTTAGGATAGCATACCAGTGATATATTCACCTACGAACAATTCTCACATAAACATACCACGGGAGTTGTCTAAGGAATGTATTCATGGAATTCCACTCATTATGTGGATGACTCTTTGGCAGCTAAAAGAAAATTTATTTCCCTATGAAAGGTATGAAAACCATGTAAACATATTATGGAAGCATCACTATCTAATCAACTTGGATGCCCCCCCGTCTGCACAGCATCCACAGTTAGAAAGGTGAATGAAAAACCTTGAACTATATTGACTCCACGAACTGCACAACTTGTGTTGTCTCATTGGAAACACCCCGACTGGAGTTCATATTCAGGGATGCCGATAACATGGAGCTCTACAATTCACCCCACATACCATCCAATAAACCTCATTGGAAATGAAATATTGCAATGTCATTACCCAATGGAAGTAGTCAAATGAAATACTTGCTTAGGAAAGATGTAATAATCAACAATAATCAGCCTAGAGTAAGTCTCAAAAGCATCCGGACCGACGAGATCAAGCCATTGAAAATATTCTGATCCAAGAAACCAAGAACATACATTAGGATTCCTCCCAAAGGGATTCCAAACAGCAAGCAGTGATCATGCCTTCAAAGGTCTATAAATATCATGTGGGTCCAGTACCATACTCGACTCACACCTGCACAGGAGTTCATGAAAACAAAAAGGTAGAAATAGCAGCTGTTTCCACTGCAATATGGGAACAACCCTATCCTGCGGGGATGGGGGAATTTTTAACTCAAAAATTTCCCCATAAGACCAAAAAATCTAGGTCATATGCATCAATAGAAGAATGGGAACAAACTGTGCCTGCAATGTTGGGGGATTTTTAGCTCAAGTTCTTGTACAGTGGATGTCTATCTTCTCCTGTTGGGGATGAATGATGGGAAGAGAGGTCACATGTTCCACCGTGACTCTTGGTTTATACCCTATAAGATGAAGGCACATTATGAGGTCAGATCATGTCTCCCTTCAGATCATTGTTCCACAAGAAACATGAAGAATACCGAAGAATGGAAAGAGAATGTCTGAAAAAGGACACATAAAGCTTTCCTACCATTCATCAATAGGTACACCACCTCCAGTGGAGTACGCATCAGCGAATGTGGTAAAACTCAACTCCACAGACCTCACATAAAATTATAAAAATTTAGAGGACATAAGAGAATATGGTTCCCTCATAGAGGCATCCCACACCGATCCTGATGGTGTGCATTCCTGGAACCAGATAGCGGTCCTAAATTTAGGTTCCCAGTCAATTAATCCATATTATCTTTTTCAAGAAACCCCAATAATGATAAGAATAAATATCAGGTCATTTATGACCCACCTCCACCTCCCCCTCAGAATGTTTCCCTCAATTTCAAGCAAAGATTCTCCAAAAAGGAAGAATAAATGAAAGAGGTTAGGTCAATTAATGGAGAGCTATGTCGAGGAAGCTATCTTTCCAGATGTGTTCCCCCTACGGAACATCAATTGGTATTCTCAGAAGAGGTTACCCTACCACATGAACTAATCCTAGTAAATGATGTCAAGATTTGATGCTCGTCGAACCAAGAACTAGGAATATCAACCTACTTGAATCCATCCTTGTATGGACATCATGACTTACCCCCACTAGGAAAGAAACTAGAGTATATTCTGAAAGGCCCAAAAAGGATCCCCCTAGCTGGATATCCACCCCAAATTCTAGAAACACCGCCATGTCTAGATTTTTCCCCTAATACACCCAACCATGCTCAAGTCTGGCATGATATGCACGAAGGAGTCTTGAATACCATGGAGAAACTAATAAATCTACTGGAATCCCTGGAGGGGTGGTGCGATGTGATACAACTAGAGCGAAAACCTTACCTCTATTGGGTGAGAAACATTTCATCGCCGACAAACTTCAGAAAACCCGTGTTCCTAGTGTTTAATGGATCTGGGGACCCGAAAATGCATCTAATGAACTATGCTTCTTACTTTGATACCATGATAATAACTCCAGAGAAGGAAAAAGCAATAAAACTTAGGTGCTTCGTGCGAACCCTGCAGGGTTCAGCCTTTATATAGTATACTAGCTTTCTCGATAACTCAATCACAGGCTGGGAGGACCTCTGATGATAGTTTCTTTTCCATTTCAGTTCAAAATTGTCTAAGACAATGGTTAGTGATCTTAAGAACTACATGCAGAGAGAGAATGAAAGAGTTTCAGACCTCATTTCCAGATGGAAATGCAGAAATTATTCCCTGAACCGGCTGCACCCCTAGGATGAAATGATTGTTATGCGCATCAATAACCTCCGTGATAAATTTTGAACACCGCTCATCCAGTGAAGTACACAGGTGGGTTCTGGGATTTCATTTTCATTTCTCAAAGGATAGAATATTCCTTGAATCAGACCAATCTCATGTACTGAGTGGCCCCATCGACCCTAAGAAAAAGATAAATAAAATTTAAAGCAACTTTTGTCACTCTTAAGCCACCCCAGGAACCAGCTCCAGTCGTGAGGCCTCCAACAAACAGTGTGGGACCCCATAGATGCCAACTGCCACCCCCACCTCAGAAATATGAGTGAAGGGGTGCTAAAAGACATCAGTTATAGGAACAAAGAAACAAATTCTACCCATTCTAAGATAACAAATGTTTGTGGATACTTTATAGCCACTATGAATTGCATAATTATCCAGATAACAGAGCCAAAGTGAGCAGATGAAGTGTGTCTCAATGACCATCCAAATTATTGTCCCTATCACCATATACTAGGGTAAACCATCTAGGAATGCTTCATATTCAAGGATCTCCTACAAAAGATGGTGGATTATAGAAAAGTCAAGTTGGGTATGCTGCCATCAAAAGTGGTGTATATCTTCTTCTTAGACCCACGAAAGGAAGAGGAATGTCAAGAAGTCACCAGATAAATGGAGTGAAAATTTGACAATTGGATGACCTGGAAAATAGTCAACTGAGTTTAGGGAATACTCCAGGTACTATTGAAATAATGGATCATTCCACCAATAGCTCTCGATACAACACATCTGTCATCATCAGCCCCATATTACTTTGTGGGCCAGAAGTGAAGAAATCATGAGCAAGAAGATGAGGTGACACAAAATCCAAAACCATCCTTGACACATTCAGACTTCATGCCAGTATACTTGAAACAACAAGGGCCACCCATTTAAATGGTACCATCAGAAGAAAACATTCAGATAGAAACATTATCATATCCATAAATGATCCTAGGCTCCATTAACGTAATTCACTTGGTGGACCCCCTCTCTGATGGATACTATGACCAGAAACCCAAATTCCCCTCACCCAATAGGAGATCTAGAGGAAGAGGCCACAGAGGCTGGGGGTATCCTGGAAAGCATAATCGTGGAAGGAGTCAAGTTCCTAACCATGCCTTAACTCAAACCGTTAACAATGTGGAAACTCGCAGATGGACCCTCCAGTAGACACAACGGGCACTAGAATGTTCCTAGCTGCATCAGCACATTGCAATTCCGTCATCATAACATCAGTATTTCAAATATTGAACTAGTTGGAAAAAGAAAAATTTCATGCCAAAAAATCCTCATTCGAATCATGTGAGCCACATTACATCGATTCATGGTTCTATGAATTGAAAGAGAAATAGTCTTTGACCGACAACATTGATTGTATCACTGCCCAAAATGGATTGTAAATGGATCCCATTGAACCACTCCAATATCTTGGGGAAGAGTATGTATTACCCATCAACCAAGTTGAATGCATAAGTTCAATCTCGGATAGAGACTCAATTGTATGCATGATTTCTTCCATGACCTCCAATTCCAAAGATGCTGAAGAGCAGGCAGACTCCTGTGACGTTAGGGAAGGCCCTAACAATGATGGTATCGTCCCATCCTAGGGACACCAAACTGTTCCTACCTTACTCACTAAGGTAGAAAATTATTTCTCTCCCAACAATGAAGATATCATCTTGAAAATAATATCTCCATCATAAGAGGAAGAAGATGATGAAGAGGATGATGAGGAAGAATAATAAGAAAAATAATACCTCAAAAATTCCCCTCCCATATTCAAATAAGGTGTCCCTACCATAATCGATGAACTTAGGGAGATAAAACTGGTCACTAAAGATGACCCTTTACCTAGTCTGATTAGTGTGGATATGCCTATTGAGGAGAAAGAGGCATATGCCTACTTACTGAAAAAGAATGAATATGTGTTTTCTTAGAACTACATAGAAATTATAGGCCTTGATCCTAAGGTCTCTACTCACCATATATTTCTGTCTAAAGACCACCAGGGCTATAAGTAGCTATCCATAAGGACCCACCCAACACATGTTGCCAAAATAGTGGCTAAATTTGACAAGATAATCAAAGTCACATTCATCTGGGAAGTCCAATATCCGATCTGGATGGAAAATATAGTCCCTGTAAAAAAATAATGGATAGATTAGAGACTGCATCGACTTTAGGGACCTCAATCGGCATTGACCGAAAGATGTTTTCCAGTCTCGATCATAGAATTGTTGATCGATGAAACCACTGGATATGAGGCCCTCTTTTTCATGGATGGTTATTCTAGATACAACTAGATCAGAATGGACCTGAGGAGATGAAGAAGCTATTATTTTTAGGGCCCCTCAAGGATTGTTTTGTTATAAGTTGATTCACTTTGGTATAAAACATTTCAGTGCAACATATCAGCATGCCATGTATCGCATTTTCAATACCTTATTGGGAAAATTCGTCAAGTGATACATCAATGATCTGGTGGTTAAATCATGACAGCACTCAAACCACCAAACCGATCTTGAAATTATCTTAAAAAAACTAAGACAACACAGTTTTTTTATGATTCCCTAAAGTGTGACTTCGATGTTACCTATGGGAAATTATTTGGCTTCGTCGTACGCCATCGCGACATTGAAGTAGACCCTGAAAAAGAAAAATCCATCTTTTTCATGTCCCAACCTTGCAACCTCACTGAGTTGAGAGGTCTCCAGGGGAACTTGGCCTACATCTGGAACTTCAAATCCAACCTTTCGGGTAAATGTTTACCTTTAACCAGGTTAATGAAGAAAGGGGTTGTGTATGGATGGGATAATGATTTTCAAAAGGCGTTTGATAATCTCAAAATATATCTCCTAATCCCATCGGTGGTGATGCTGCTAGTTGAGGGAAGACCACTCATTTTGTACATAACCACATGGGAATGGTCATTAGGTACCTTCCTCTCACAGAATATTTATGTCGGCAGTGAGGGTAGTCTCTATTATCTTAGCCAAACAATGATCGATGCTAAGACACAGTATTCAAGAATAAAAAATAACTACCCAGCCCTGATCTTCACAGTTAAAAAATTAAATCATTACCTATAGAACAACAAATTCCATCTAGTCTCTTACTGCAACCCACTCAAATACATCCTCAATCATCACATGCTAATTGGATGCCATAAATGGTTGGTTGTCTTCCTATAATAGTTTGACATACAGTACATTCCCTAGAAGGAAGTCAAAGTCTAGGAGTTAGTAGACTTCCTGGCATACCACCCCTCAAAAGAAACAACAATTTTGTATGATAAAAATTTGAATAAAGATGTTTTATCCATCCAAGAAGACACCCAAGTATGGGAAATGTACTTTGAAGGTGCTTCCAGAAGCCCAATAGGGAAAATTATGGAAGATCCCAAGCTCAACAAAGTAGGTCTAGGAGTTATACTCATATCCTTTGAAAAGGTTGTCTTGCATTACTCCTTCCTACTTTAAAAGGGATGCACAAATAATGAATCAGAATATTAGGCCCTCATTGAAAGCCTAGAGCTAGCACATCATGCACAAGCCAAACACCTGAAGATAAAACGTGATTCAAATCTAGTCATTAAGTAGGTCAATGGTGACTTTTTCATTAAGAAAGATGTATTTCCCCCCTTGATGAGCTATGTTCAAGAACTAAGGGAAAAATTCCCATTAGAACCAATACTGACCTATGTCCCCTGGTCACAAAATGCTTAAGCCGGCACATTATAAAATACAGCCACATCCTTCGATGATTGAGACTGGGTTGAAACAGTTATTAGCATTTCCCATTATCGGATGGTCTTTCCATTTATTTAGAACAATACGAAGGAAATCAATGAGATTATCCTCGTTTTTGAGCCTCATGGTCACACCACCGGGAGGATGATTCCCATTGAAAATTACATCCATAGGGGGGAACTCCCACTAGATATGGATGGAATAGATCAAATTCAGAGATGGGTAGTCAAATTTTTCTTGTACAATGGAATAACCCATGAAAAGTGTCTCTGCAAAGGAGGCCTTGACGAATTCCTTCATAGGTGCATCAATGGAGAAGATACTACTTCCATCAAGAAAGAAGTGCATGCCAGAGCTTGTGGAGCATACCAATAAGAATTCAAGCTCTCCTATCAAATTCGAAGGCTTGGATAGTATTGGCCCACTATGATATAAGATTGTTCCATGTTAACTAAGAAGTCTCATTCCTAACAAGTTCATGCCAATTTTATTCACTGGCGCTCGGAGATACTTCACATAGCTATGTACTCCTTCCCGTTTTCTGCCTAGGGATGGATGTTGTGTGACTATACCCCCCACCACAGCCAGAAATTTCAAGTTCATTCTCATAGAAACTGAATTATTTTCCAAACAGGTTGAACCCATTACCCTTAAATAATTCAGGGTGATAATAATTGTTAGCTTTGTAAAGACCAACATCATTACCAGATTTGGTATACCTCATACAATATAGAAGAAAAATGGCACCAACTTCTACTCTGCTGAGTTGGAAAAGTTATAACATGAGTATGGAATTAAAGAAAACTATTCATCCTGCTACAATGAAGCGGCCAATAGGAAGATATAGGCTTTCAACAAGACTATGTCCATCATAATATAAAAGATGGTAGATAAGGATTAGAAATCATGGCCAAACAAGCTGTTTCATGATTTATAGTCTTACCAGACCATGACCTACACTACCACCCAGGCAACCCCATACTCACTAGTATACGAATCTAAGGTAGTTTTACCTATCAAAATTCAACTTCCATCACTCCATGTGGCCATTTTTGATCAACTTTCCATAGATGAGAAATCCTAGGGATGGTTTGATGAGTTGGAGTAGCTAGATGAGAAAAGGTTTTGCACTTTTCACCATTTGGAAGTCTACCTGAATTGGATCATGTGAGCCTTCATCAAAAAGGATTGCCTTTAGTCTTTCCGTGAAGGATAGATGGTGTTGGTCCTCAGAACCCCAATGATACTTGGGAAGAATCCCCCAACGACTGAACGGAATTAGGAGGGATAATATTTCATACATTGGGTCTATTTTAATGGAGCATATGTCTTGATATCAATGGATGGATAGCTTATCATGACTCCCACCAATGAAAGCTTTTGAATAAATACTTCATGTAATAGTGATTCACATTCCTAGTTGAAACTTTATGACCCTAAACTATGATTCATCGTCCTAACCACATAACGTTAAATGGTATGGTATTTTTCACTGAAATATAACATATAAATGGGATGATAATTCCCTCACTTCATGACTCTAAGCTACATTGCATAGCGTCCTAGCTGAGAGATATTAAACCATGTAGAATAAATCATCCTAACCACATGACGTTAAATTGTATGGAATTAGTCCTTGCAACATGACATTAAAATGGGATGATGATGTCCTCACTGCATGACTCTAAACTGTAAAACATAGAGTCCTAGCTATGAGACATTAAACTACATAGAATTAATCATCTTAATCACGTGAAGATAAACTGCATGATCCCTCAAATAACTATGTACGGGTTGATTTCCATTCCGTAGTGGAATACGTAGAGATGCCTTGACCCCCGATCATGTCCCATCCCCCATAAAATAAATGCCTCTACCATATCCACTATCTCCCCATATTTATGCAGGAATCCCTTGTCACTCCTTATTTCTCACATTGAGTATAACTCATGTGAGTTTTGGATCGGTGGTAAGGATTCCTTTATTTAAACAAACTATAGAGAAATATGGTAAACTTGACACTCGTAGTGGATAAAACCAACATGCCCCTGCACCTATTTCTGAGCCAGATCATTACAGGGAACATTCATAACTATGTATGGATTGATTCTTACCCTTTCAGGATATATATTGACTTATGGATTTAACATTCGGGCCCATCCACCAAAAAACAAATTCTCTCTCATGTCCCAACATGTGGACCAAACCTTTTTAGGGAACATTTAGAATTATGTATGGCCTGATTCCTGCCCTTGAAGGATACATAGTGATGCCCAGATTTGGCATCCCATCCCAGCAACCATTTAATAAAATTCCCCTTCCTCTGTGCATAGGTTAGAACTGTACATAGGAAATACATGAAACATCCTGACCATATGAAGTTAAACTACAGGTTTTCTCAAGAGTCATGTGCATCCCAATTCTCAATATTACGAGATCCCAAACATGCCACCAATTTCTTAGATAATAAATTTATTGAGATGATGGAAATTCCAAGTCTAAATTTTGACACTCATAAGGAGTCAAAGGATCATGCCTCCCCCTACATATGAGTCATATCTATGTTGAAGCTTCAATAGTTTATAACTGATCACGTCTTTGATATTTCTTGCATTCCTAGACACATCTTTCCCATTTTTCATACTCCATATTCGGATAAAGATTGGATCCCCATAAACATTCATGGTCATCTGATATGGAATTCCAGTGTCCTGTAGAAACCTTTGTTTGACTATGCAAATCATTCCTCAATGGCTCTATATATGTCGCCTACAAAACGACCTTCAACCAAAGGAAATTTCATCCTCATGAGATTCTTATCCTACCTCGGTACAATCAATGACTTTTAAACCCCATGTCATTCATCCTGATCCAAGTTACCCCACAGGAATATGTTTTACTCCTTCTATCATCAATCATGTATAATGAATTATAAAACATTCAGACCATGATTAAATGAAAGATATTAGTGGCCTTTGTAACATAATGTCCTCGCTGCATGACTCTAAAATACACAACATAATGTCCTCACTGCATGACCCTAAACTGAACAACATAAATTTCCTTACAACATGACTCTAAACTGCATAGAATAATGTCCTCATTGTAATACCCTAAACTACAAATCATAAATTTCCTCACTGTATGACTCTCAAATGCACAACATAATGTCCTTGCTACATGACTCTAAAGTTCACACCACAATTTCCTCACTACAGAACTCTAAACTACACATCATAATGTCCTTGCTGCATGACCCTAAACTTAACAACATGACTTCTTCTCTGCACGACACTAAACTACAAGGCTAGAATCAACCTTGTTGCATGATGTTAAACTGTATAGCATTGGTTTAAGCTTAAAGTGCTCCTAGTTGTTGATTTTCAATTCATAAGTGGTGATTCAGAATCCAAATAATACCTTGTTTCCCACACCGAGAATAGCTCATGTGATCATAGGGATCTATGCATGAGATCCACTATGAAATTATAAAAAAAACAGTCTATGAATTTGGTCCTAGAAGCATGACCCTAAAAGGCATGTCATAGTTCCCTTCCTCATAAGGAACCCCATGTCTTGGTCATACAATGTTAAACTACAAGGTACCCCAAATATGGAAAGAATGCCTCACCCTACGTATGAGTTAGATCTATATAGGGGATACCTAACCCTATGAGTGAATCATAACCGAAGTATTTCTAATGTATCTGGATACACTTCTTCCATACCTCAAACTCTGTGCTTTCAGTAATCCTGAATCCCCATAATCTTCCATAGCCATTGGAGATGGAAGGCCAGTGTCCTTTGGACACATTTTCTTGAATATGTACATCATTCCCCGATGTCTCTACATATGATTCCCACAAGATGGCCATCAATCAAAGGAAAATTCTTCCCCTGGAGAGTCCTCTCTTATCTCAGTATGCCCAATGGCTTCCAAGCCTCGTGACATCCCTCTTGATTCAAGAACCATCATAGTCATGGTTTACATTATCTTCCCTACCCACACCCTAGATATATCAGAACCTTCTAGAATAATTCACCTCTAGTCTCTCTTGACGGTTATGTAAAATAAAGATACCCCATCTATATGCATGAAGTTTGTCTTCAGATGAAACATGAATTCCCCCAATTATTTTTGGGTTTCTCAGAGAAGTTCATCCAGATAAATGTCCTCTTTAATGATTAGGTGAACCCCCTTTTTAAGAGGTCATATGTTGTGTCCAGAAAGGTCCCAATGTCTATAATCCTTCATGGAAATTAGATATGGAAGGCCAATATCCTATAGACCCCTTTGTTTGACTGTGCATATCATGCCCTAGTGGATCTGAATATGTTTCCAAAAAAATGGTCATCAATCAAAGGAAAATTATTCCTTAGGATAATCCTTTCCAGTTTCCATATGATTATAAGACATTCATGTCCCATATCAGCCTGAGATTTGGAAAAACCCTATTGATAATGGATAACATATCCTCCCCTTCTCAAATTCCCAGACAAGAAAATGATTTCTAATTGAACTGGTCATTCACTGGATCTCCCTTACGCAAGTAAGATTCAAGTGAGACCTATTACCCATATAAATCAGATATGAATGTCCCTAATAATTTCAAACATCATCCTTCAAAAAGGCCACCCATTGTGCCCCCCAACCCCAAAACAAACACAAAGTGTTATAAATCCCCCCAGCCCATTAGAGATGGAAGGCCAGCGTCCTGTGGACTCCTTTGTTTGACTATTCACACCATGCCCCAGTGGCTCTACATATGAATCCTATAAAATGGCCATCAATCAAAGGAATGTTCGTCCTTAGGAGAGGCTTCTCCTAACTTTGTATGCCTAAAATTCCTCTTGATCCTCATACATTTCCAAAACTCAAAAATTTAGAGTCATCAAAAATCCCCCATTCATGGCTGAAAGTTATTAGGACCTTCCTGGCTGATGAATCCCAAATTTGGGCTCCTACCCCACCAAGTTTGGTGAAAAATATTCAACCTAAAAAATCATTTATAAGTTTGATTGGAAAGACTACAAACCACCAGTGAAAAGGATACAATACATGATAGATTGAAAACCTACAAAGGGAAACCCGGGATAAAATTGAAGTACCATATTGTTAAACCTATACTATGTATGTTTTAGGCCAAAAACATTGATCTATCAAATACTCAAAAGAGACATAAATCTTTCTAGGTCGAAAACCCTCAAAAGGTAACCTAAGAAAAATGAAAGTTATACCTGCTAATCCTGTATCAAGAAGTTTTAGGAAAATATTAGAGTAACAATGGAAAAAGAAACACAAGTTCATGAGGTTTCCTATAAAACCCCAGCAATAGTCAAACTACGCTTTTTGGGTCCCATGAATCAAGTAAAAGTTAGAGCCTCATTCAATTATTTCAATTTACTTGTTTTAAATCGTAGTATAAAATTAATACCTGATTGAAATGATGTTTATATGATTGATTATGATAAATTTACATGAAAAAATGGAAATGAATAAGAATTTTATGGAAAAATTATTTTCATTGAGTTCAACAAAAAAATGGACAAACATCCCCAGTTCCGAGTCTCTCCATAGTATCAAAGTAAAATGAGTGCACATCATGATTTGGGAAAAGTTACAACAAGGCTTCGCTCACCCTTTCTAGAAAAATTTAAATTGACTATTGTGGTCCATCAAGAGTTTCTTCTAATGAATCTCTGTCATCCACTTCAGTCTTGACCATTGGGCGCATGTGTTTCATAATGGATTTAATGGACCACCCTTTCTTCTAGATATCTTCATAGTTGGAACCTGAAGAGGCTAGTTGAGCCTTCAACCTTGCTATGTGATCCTCTCACTCTCCAAGCTCTTCCTTTTGGGAAATCCTTAAATAGTGGGCCTTCACCTCTTAATCTATTAGGTGATCTAGTTCCTTCAAAACATCTTGTAAGGTCATTACCTGATGATGAGAAGAATTTATCATGGAAGTTTTATCCTTACAGGAAGCGAGATCTTCCAAGGCTATGAAAATCTGTTAGATAAGGAGATGTAGAGGTCAATAATCAAATCCTCAAGAAACCAACTCATTGAATAATGTTTTGAAGTTGTAAATCTCATTAGTGAAGCTGGCCAGAGGTGTTTCTGCAGCAAGGGAACATAACTGACACCATGCTTATTTTTGCACTACCTAGTGCCTCCCCATGGAACTAGGTAATTAATTATCCCTCTCTACAATGGGTATATAGGTAGGAAGTGTCATTATAGGAGTGCGAAGGGAATTAAGATAGGTTACCGAAGATGGGTGGTCTCTCCTTACCCTCATATTGTTCAACTACTAGAGCCAGACACGGAGGACTAGATGTGACTTCAGGGGTATGTAGTGATACTCTTATGGGGCCAGCCTAATTAGGGTCATGGGAAGTATCCATAGGAGAGGATAATTCTGAATCACTGCCCACTAAGATGGGCTGAACTGATGAGGCCCCTTCTAGGTGCATCTGACGGCGAATCTAGCATCTTATCAGCACAAGGGTAGGAACATTTGGCGTAGCCATCATGGACACTGAAGGAATAGGAATAGAAGGTGTAGCTATCACATTCACCATTGGAGAAGGAATATATGGAATGACCATCATGGTCAAGGCAAGGCGAAGGATGGTTAGAGGCTTCTGGACCTGTTGAACTGGTGTTCTTAGCACCCCATCTGTGTAACAACCCACCCACATTTGGGCATATTCAATCAATAGAAAAGTGGATCCCATTGTATGAGGGATGATAAACTCTATAGAGGAACCTTTATGCATCATCATATTCTATAGCTAGCAAAGAATTATGAGATGATATTCTCCCCTTAACTGAACAGCAGGACGGAGCACAATTTTTTGAATGAACGCAAATTTCCTAGAAAAACAGTTAAGGAGGTATGGATCAGAAATGGTCACCCAATATATGCGAGAAGTGATTATCGCATCCTGAAGTGTGAAGATATATGAGAATTCTTCTGAATAACAACCACTTTCACCCCTTAATGACCCATTATGGGTATGGTGTGGTGCAAATAATAAGCGAGAAGTGTAATTCAGCAGCCCGACTGCATCACTAATGCTTAAATTCATGGGATGAACATTAGAAATTTTGATAAGGGTAGGTTGAAAGTCGGAGTGAGGAACCGTAATAGTATTTCAATATTCATTGCAAGGGATGTGTTCTTCTATCCAACCATACAAGAATTGAAATGGTCCAATGAGATAATGTGGATGTCTTCCTTCTTGTATCTTCCCCAACAACTCATGAAGTTGGGATAGAGTAGGAATGGACATATTAATTAGTTTACACTCTACCAGCACAATCACCATCATCGGAGTGCAATCCCTGACCTTGGTATATACATCACGGGATGGGAAGATCCATCCACTTAGATACATGGAAAAGAAACCTACTAATCTAAGAATAGGTGGCACGTCTGGTTGAAGCTCATATCCCCGGGTAGTATATCATCCCGCTTCGAGGGTAGCACAATATGACCCTTGAATCTATTGAGACTGACAAGATGGATGAGTTCGAATGTGGAAAGCTCTCAGCCTAGGCCCATTCACCTAAAAAAGTACCCTACCCAAGCCTCAAACGAGATAAGAGAGCGAGGCTAGAGGGGGTGATCAAGTAATACATTTTCCATGACCAGTAGCCTCCTTGTCAATGGGGATACATGGTCGGTATCACCCCATGTAGTATCTTCTAGAAGAAACTCATTTTACATATCTCCAAGTATGGGGATCCCTCTGATATAGTGTATGTCCCATAAGATGATTCCCACCTCCCCATTGGATAAATGGAAGGTGATGGTGCTTGAACATCAGTGACTTAGCTGATCAAGAAGAATTTAACCTGGAGAGAAAGTTGCGAACTAAGAGACTCAAGCTTCCTGGTATAATTTTACCACCTCCAACTAGTAAGGGGGATCTAAATAGGTTTGATGTACCTAGAATTCCCAGGACCATTTGTCGAAGAAGCATCCTTTGGATCGTAGGTCCCATTTGGTGCTCCACCCACCATTTGGGTTTTCTCGGGAAATTTTTATAATAGACGGGTTCTCTTTTGCGATTAGACTTGAGGCATTGTTGCAACCCCTTATGGTCTCCCTAAGTCCATGCCGAGTCTTCTAATATGAACACATTTTCTTAAATCGGAGTATCCAAGACCTCTCCTATTGAAGAAATATTGGCCCGATCAGGACCTTGAAGTACTTATAGGAGGATGAAGGGAGTATTGGGGTCATCCAATGACAGAAGAGCATCATCCGGAAGACCAAAGCTGTAAAGAATTAATTTAACATACAATGGGTAAGATAGGACCTCTTGCATGAGGAGATATTTTAAGAAGATGTCACGAGGGAAAATGTTGGATCAAATATTGTCCTTAGTGTCCTCAACCATGGTTTCCCTCATCTTAGTCAATTAAATCAAAGTCTATGAAAGAGTCATTGCAGCCTACCCATAAAGAACCAAAATCCCACAAAAAATAGTCCAATGAAAATTGTTGGATAAAATCCCCAAAAATGGAAAATAGACTATAAAAAGTTTTTGAATGGAGCTCTTCACATTACTCTTGGAAATGGTGTGTGGTAGTAATTTCTAGCATGGTGCATGATACAGAGAAGAAATCTTTGTATACTATTGTGGTACATGAAAGATATATACTGCGTACAGCCACATTGTGTGAAAGCCTCGTGAGGTGTTGGCCAGTGGATCATTGGCCAGTGAACAGAAGGGTGTGTGGAAAGAATAAAATGTGAACCAAGGCCTTTCCATGTCTATATTCAAAGTTGTTGTTTAAAAGTTTATGTTTATATTATTGAGGCTTAAAGTTCAGTTTTCTAGTTCAAGTTAGGTGTGTGGGACATGCAAACCACGTAGCGTTCTCATATGAATAGGTCTGGATTTTAGTTTTAAATTTCACAACATAGTTCGTGAAACCCAAAATTAGGTTCATGGGCAAAATAAATTAGGAAGAGTTCGGTTCACGGCACATACGGAGTGGTTCACGAATACAGATTTCACAAAATAGATCATGTGTGAATGCAGAGAAAGCTGAGGGAGAATCAAGAGAACTTTTCACCATGAGAAAAATTAAAAGTCAAATTAACTGGGACCCTATATATAGGTGTGATCCCCTCCTACCAGACCTATTTGTTCTATCACGAAACACTTCAGTTCAAGACTACTTCTAAAACGAAATAGTCTCCTCTTTGTTCCGAATGGACCCCATTCCTATGGGGTCATTTGTAGCATCATGAAAACTTCTCAAAGGGAATAAAACACACCCACAATCACCTTGAGGAAGGAAGAAAGTATTCCTACAAGTCTAGTATGGATAATGTACTCAAATTGAGTTGAAAACTTCCGAAGAAACATGAAGGGATTGAATTTCTCAAAGAGTTTTAAGTGACCTGTGTACAATCACTGGGAGGGGTTCACGGATGGCATGAACTGCAAACCACCAGTACGTAGAATGACACGCAAGGCATTGTCCCACAGAGTGATGGCCGATGAACCTAGGATCATGTGAACCACATCACTAGTGGAATCAAGCATGAAAAGGCCATCTGCATACCGTCTTATGAACTCAACAGTTCACAGAAAAAGAAAATCGGTAGGGTTCCACAAACCATGGCTTGTGAACCACAACCTCCAGAAACCCCAATTGACTGAGTCATCCATGGATGATGATATATCTTTATGGGATTCCTAAGATGATGCTACATTCCCATAGATATGATTTCCCTAATGCTCTATAAAAGTAGCATGGGATAAATTGAGAAAGAATAGACAATGAAAGCATGAAGGAGACCCTAGATGTTGGAAGAATGAATTTGGAGAGGAATCTTGCTTCAGTCTCGAATCATCAGTGAATCCCAAATTTAAAAACACATTTTTACAGGTATATATATTCGTGATACCATAAAAATAAGGAACTTAATAATAATGGAAAAAATGTAGACTTAATTGGTGTAACCGTGAACCACACATTCCTCACGGATGAACTCCCTTGGAACAACATGCTCTAGGGCCCTCCTTGAAAATGGTGTTCTACATAGAGTATCACTATACATATTGAACCTAGAGCCATGTACTACATCTATACGTGGATAGAACCCAAAGTGGCATGTAGGACCACATCTAGTACTGCGTACCACTATGGTGTGTGGTGGTCCATGTCTATGCCCACATACTGCTACGGTACGTAGACCACCCCACTACCCACATACCATTAGGGCCTCCAGATATCTCCCCATCCCACGTGAGAAAAAAATACGTGGAATGGGGATTCTTTATGTGTTTCTTCCTCTGGCTCTAATATCACCTCTCTATTACCTTCCAGTCCTCTATAAACCCTTCGCAAACCAGTCCCTCGACATCAGGCCAATGCTTTCTCCAAAGCCACCAAACTCATATGATCAGATCATCGAGCGCATCATCAAGCCCCTTTGAGTCTACATACCCATGGTAAGAGGATTCATGAAGGCTCTCCCCACAACGGTTCAGACTACAGGTATTTCTGTAAGTCTACATCCCCATGCTAACCCGAAGTCCATCCTTGGGATGCTAATGTGAACTTCCCCATTCTAGGGATTAAGGGTGACCAATTGATTTTGCATTCAATAAGGAATGGTGATCAGTCTAAGAAATCATGTTCGCTTATCCTTTTGACGAGAGATGACATTCCTCCCCTTTTCCAGAATGTGTTCTGGGGTGCTCTCACTAAGATAAACCCATGATCTTCTAACATCCATGCCTCATAACCTCCAATGTCATCCCACATTAAAAGGTTCATCACTAAACACCCACAGCCACATTCATCCTAACCTCTTCCATCGTAGGCCCACCCTCTCCCATCAATGAGAGAGGAGGTGCGTGGTTGGTTGGATATATCACATACTCTTGTTTCTCACACCGAGTATGACTCATGTGGTCATAGAGATTTGTGATGATCATGACGTCCATGCAATCCAACCTATCTGAACTACGAAAAATAAGATTCTTGGTCAAGAAGGGATACATAGGACCCCTTCTTGAAGGCCCACGATCAAAAGGGGTTCTCTTCTATAAGGGTTCACCCAATCATATCCCCTCATATGGGAAGCTCCCATTTGTAAGCCCCAAGTTTCTCAAACTACGTAGGCTCAAATTCCTCTCTCGAGGTTATGTAGGAAACCCATCTTATTGGTTTGATCCCTACATCAAGCTATCTTCTATCCCCCTTGGATAAAGATAAAATCCAGATCACCTTATTTCATGGCTTAAGTTAGCATTGCCTTTGTAGCATCAAATCCATGTATGCCTATGATGATCCTCAAAACGAAGGGCAGCCTGTGGACACACTCTTCGAGAATGAACCAAGGATTCATGAACATATGAACATGACATAAATCTATAAGTGAGTCTTGGAATATGCAATAATTCCCCCCATAAAGGCTGAGATGAGCTCAAACTCCCATCCTATAGAAAAATGGAGTTCTTAAGTGTCACTAGTCAAATCATCATCCAAACTGTTACTTTGGAAAGCAGGTCCATGAGTCATGGATACTGGGGTTTTTGGGTGTTTCTGGCTCCATAAATAAATCCATTTGAGACCATATGAGGATTTATATCCTAAGAGGACTGATTTCACAAATACATGACCCCATGAAATCACCTCCTAGGACTATTTTATTGGTGAACCTCCTTTGCAAGATGGAAAGGATAAACTGCCTAGTCCTCGTGGGGTAAATCTAATTACCACTTAAAGGATAATAATGCAGATCAAGCCGAAATAAAGATTTCTACGTGAAAATTTATTTAATAACAGAAAAATTCCTATCACCCAGCGGACCATTTTTTATTTCCCCCAAACATGTACCCACGCTACCTCGTGTCAAAACAATGATAAATGGATAGTATTACCTTTTGAAATTCTGAACATCCCATGACATTAATTAAATTTTCTAGGGCGTTGATCCATATTTTGGCTATCACTCGATCTGTGGTTCTACTAAATGATGGAGGTTGATGCCTCATAAAATGATCGAAAAAAGACATTTTTATCCATGGTAGATCATGTTCCTCTCTAGAATTGGTACCACCATCATTTATTTCTAGATTCAACTGATCCATTGCTATCACAAATTGCTTAAATCTGATTCCCACCATTTTAGGCTAAAGATTTGGATAGACATCAGCCTCTTGGTATGTCCCTACTCTAGCATCCCTATTTCTTCTACGAATAAAAAAATTATGTATAGACATATATTATATGAAGCAACATGGTAATTTTTAAATGCTATAACATTTCAATTTAACCATAGAGTAAAAATAATTTATGGTATTATCTTAACATCATCCTAACCCATAATGTTATCTAAACCAAACTCTGGTTCCAACTATAAGGATCCATCTTTAAAACATTACTTAATCTTAAATTTTAGTCAAGAACAAACATTATTACACATTGAGGATCTTTTCAGGTTTATATTTTTATAGAATTAGGATATCTTACATACATAACATACCACATTCATATAAAGAGGATACCACTAAAAATAGTATCCATTATTTTCAAAATAGAAAACATTAAAAATTAGAACATTATCTCTTTGAGAATACTCCAAATAATTCATCATGACACTCGTCATTCTCTTACTCATCCTTATTTTCTGTGAAAAAACATTTTAAAAACATGGGATGGGTATAAACATGGTATGGGATATAAAGAAAGAAATCGTTAATAAAGTGATAACATAAAAACCAATAAAACCTATAATCATAAATAAATCATATGCCTAGAAACATCATGTAGTTTCCTAGGTAAATATTTACCATATCACTCTTTCATTCACCCTTACACATGGAATAACCTTTTGGTCAACTTCCTTCTCTGGAGTACCCAATGCTTTGGAGAGCTATAATGGGTCTCACCCATTATATATGATCTTTAATGTGGTCAAACCTAAATATCATGATATATAATGGGATCAAGACAACATAAATAATTTCTAAGTAAAATATCATTGATAAAGAACTTCATAACTCATTTACACCCTTGATCAAAAAATAATCACAATTTCAAATTCCCTTTTTTTGTATAAAAATAGTTTTAGAATATAAACATCACACACACAATAATGAAATAATATTATTAAAAAATTAATATGAAAATATATAATGGAGCTATTATAGAAATGAAACGTCAGAAAATCATAAGATAAGACTCATGATATTAAGAAAAATAATAATCTCTTTTTATTTCATAAAGGATACATTTAAAAGGATTTAAGAGGAATATTCGTTACAATACAATAACATGGAAGATAGAATTGATTAAATTAACGGATTATGTAAATATACTATAATTAAACATAATAAAACGTTATATAATCAAATTAAATTTCATAAGTCATATTAGAATGATAAAAACCATTTAGGTTTATGGTTAACTCAAAGAATGTGAATTGGGTTTAGATAACACTTAAGAAATTTTGGCGTGGTAATGGATGTACATGGGAGGGATTAATGATATAGAAATGGGGTATATAATTATTAATATATAAAAATGGAATTACATGGGAGGTTCAAAAACAGTTTCCTTCATTAGAAATTGAAAATTAAAGAGCATAACAAAGGGGTGATTCTTGAATAAATGTGAGGAAGAGAGGATCCATTACCTCGAGTTTGAATTCCCACAAACAGTTTTAAACCTATTGTATGAAGGTTTAAATAGTGTTATTAATATTTTATAGATACATATTCATGATTATAACACCTTTAATGATCATTTAATAACATAATTCCACCAAGTAATTAATAATATTTTGTTAATTCCTTTGTTTTGGGTGCATTCTTCACTTGGTTTCCATGATCTGTTCATGATGGATATTCTTCCCGATTGGAAGTGAAACTCCATAATAGGAATAGAAAAGTAATTAAATATTTATATAAAAATAAATTATTCCATTAATAATTTTTAATTCTGAAATGAGGATTATTCATAAGTTATAACATTATTAATATTTCTTTAGGTCATTTTGGCGATTCCTTGATCATAATGAACTCATTGTGTTTTATAATTTAATAAAATTTGTCAAAAATGATTCTAGAACCTTATATAAGATATAAAACATAAATTATAATCTAGTTCAACCATAAAAATGGTTTCATGTCTAGTATTTAAGGAAGTAAAAGAAATTGAAATCACATCGTCCATAATGTCAGTAAACCGACACATCACGAGCAATGTTTTAATTTCGTGAATATGTGGGAGAGGATAAGAAGTATAATGGTGAATATTCCATAAACACGATTAAATAAAAAATATTTAATATATTTTATCATTAATTCTTCTTTGATAAGGGTTGGTGAGGAATGAAAAATAATAGAAATGAAAATGAAAAGAAAAGAAAGAAAACAAAATAGGATGTTTGCCTCTTGATCTCTTCTCCTCGAGATCCTTCTTAAGTACCCTGGTTTTGGCCTCATGGTGAGACCATCAGGTCCTGGACGTGGGTAAGGGTCTTGGGAGAAGTTTTGATCATAACTTAGGCAAGGATCATGGCTTGAGAGGTGTGGTAGGAAGAGGGGAATGATGGTGGTATTTATAGTGGGGGGAGGAGAGGTATTGCATTATTTAAATCATTAGTTTAATATTTTTTATCAAGACTATGAATATTCATTATTAATGTAACCAAAAACAGTAATATGTGTATGTGAGTTCTAAAAAAGTGGTATTACATCTTCCTTGAATCACCTATGATGTAGTAAATCATGTATTTAGCATTTATCATAATTTATCGTAATTTACTATACATCTAAAATTCACGTATTCCAAAAAATTATCAAAAATTCACCCCACCAATTTTTATATGTATAAAATCCAAAAATGAAATACATTTTATGAACATAATTTTTTAAATATAAGAAATATAGTTTTTAAATAAAATAATATTTTATTCAAAAAATAAAAATTTCAAAACATATATTTACTTATTCCAAGATATGGGTATATCATACATTTAATCAAATCTTATATATATACTATCATTGGTGAGGTAGATATTAATATGTGTATGTTACTATTCATAAGGGTAATATTACTATTCATAGGGGTGTGTTACTATTAACCAAAAATTATGTTGGTCTTCTCAGACTCTGAATAACTTACAGATTGCAACTGTGTATGTCTGTTTTTTGAAATTCAAAACATAGATGTTGGAAAATTAATTTTAGTGCTAATTATAACTATCTACCTCAAACAATGATTCATGCATTTAAATTTACTTCTAAAGCCTTGTGGTGTTACAAACAAACTGTTCCACATAAGGCTGGAAGATATATTTCATCAAAGCCATAAAGGCGATGGGGTTGTTTGTCACAGCAGAGGGCATCACTAGAAACTTTTCATGCCTGTCACGATATCAAAAGTCAACTTTAGTATGTCAACCTCAAAAACCCAAAACATGTAGTATCTATACCTAAGATAGGTATTGGGGAACTATCTTTCACCTCACAACTGGTCAAAGAGGTCATCGATCCTTGGCAAGGGATACTGGTTCTTTATCATGACCTTTTTCAGGTGATGATAATGCCCACAAAGCCATAAAATCGCATCTGCCTTCTTCACAAACAAAACTATAGTTTTTCCGGGGAACACAGTGGGACTGATTAAACCTTTCTCATTAAGTTCCTAAAATTGTAACCATAGCTCCCAAAGTTCGTCGGGTTCCCTTGAAATGTCGCAGAAGATATTGGGGCAGTCCCTAGCAGTAAGTCAATGCAGAACTCCAACTCCCACCACAAAGGTAGTCCCCAAATGTCTTCGATAAATAAGTCCATATAATCCTAAAAATCATAATGAACACAGATTCTTGAAGATTCTATTGTACCAAGGGTTATTCTCACTAACTATTGGGTATAAGGATGTAGCCTCCTTATCATTTCACCTAATTGCTTTGCTATGAGGTATCCTTCACCGAGAAAGGAGAACCTCATCCCATCAGTGCATATGCATAAGAATAGACTACAGTGATAGTAGATCTGATCTCATACCATGGAAATAAAATTCATCAGCAAAATGATATCATATGTTTCCATCATGATGAAAAGTAGATCCTACATGAACATCTCTCCTCCAAGAAATATCTCTCACTACTGGCAGATGAAATACATAGAAGAACCACACCCCATAGGAACCACAAGAAAAATATGTTGTGCCAGAACCTCTACTTGGACCCCCAACTCCTGTACTAGGAGTAACAATATAAAATAGTGACTAGAACCTATGTCTAATAGCATTTATTCAAGAGTAGAATAAACACAAAGCGTACCAAGGATCATCTTGTGTATTGTGGGATCACGAACATCCATAGCTTATAGTTGTATGGGCCCCAGCATACAGCTCCCTATGCTTGATGTGGGTTTCTCGGTGGTGGTGGTGGTCGGAGAATCTCATAGAGTTTTGTCCCACCTGCAGCTCCTGGAACTCTCTTGGAACCGACTCCCTATAGACTACCTTGTCCCCTCCTGGGGGTCCCTAATCTTGGTGAAGTTTATGCCATGGTGGTTCACCTGTTATCTTCCTGGGATTCTCACCACATCTTGTCAATAAATCTCATCTTATGTGATATCACCCATCATAAGCATAGAATCTTCCCTCTCTGGGATGACCTGGTGCTCTGTGTTACCTTGGTTCCACATGACCATGTACCCATGTCTGATCATGGGGTGGCATTCTACATTGAGGCTCTTCCAAATGACATCTTACAACTACCATAGACATCTCAGCTCTGAATAAACCACTGTCAGTCCCATCTAACTAGTTCCCCTTAATCATAAATCTATTAGTCACTAGCGCCCGTTCTATCACCCTGACATAGTTGGGAATGCACAAGGGTACTATACTGGCGCAAATCTCTCTACGAAGTCCCTACTCAAACTTATGTTCCTAGAAGTAGCCATTACGGATCATGTCCAGGGAGTACCAAGTCTGATATATGATCCTAGATGATTACTACTCGACTAACATCCCTCCCATTGGAATCACCTAAATCTCTTGAATGCAAACGAATTGTAAAAAGGGTATGTAGTACTCCTTATAGAATAGTTACTAAAACTCATCCCATGAGAGTGCCAACTAGTCATCATCTGAGTAACCATACTCCACCAACATCCATCCACCCCATGGAGAAGATTTTTTGTTAGCACAAACATATGATTTCTTGGTTTTTGGATAATCCTGAAAACACAAATCACTAACTCCAGCCAATCCTCTCCCACATTAGGATTTGTATCACTACAAGAACCTCATCGGTCTCTAGCATTGGAACTCATGGAGGGAGCTCAAACTATGCTCTTACTCAGCCCTCTCTGTTGGGACTATCTATTTCTCAATAGGTGGGGGTGCTACTACTATCTCACAGAGAGTAAGGGGATCACATAATGAACCCTAAACTGAGGTCGTGTCACTCATAAGGTTGTCATCATGAACCAGAGTTTCTATCTGAGCTGGCTATTTTCATGGAGGAATCATTAATGTTATTAAGGAGTACCATGGACAGATGTGTATATATATATATGACAACAAAAATTGGGAGCTTATTTAAAAAAAAAATTAGTCAAATACTCAATATTATATGATGCATGAACCATTGTTCCTTACAACAAGTGACTCCGGGTTCTGAGTCGATAAGAGGGTGATCAAGGTTCTGGTGAATGGATACATCGGCCACTAGTACCATAAACTCCCTATCCTAGGAGACACTCTTGAGAAACATCGAAACTATTTCTCTAAAACCCAACCAATACATTTTTAGGGAAATATCCAAACAAAATCCCAAAGGTTGAACCACCTTTGATACTAATCTGTCACGACCTGACCCACGCTGAGGCTCAAGACTCAACTTTTCCAAGCCTGCCTCCATAGGCCAGGAGTGGAGACAAGAACCAAAGGCACAAATAACATAGAGAGCCTTTTCCTAAGTACCTATACATATGCACACATCAAACTCAATGAAAAAGTGAATATGGAATGAATAAAAAGGTTTAACCTATTGTGAATAAACCGAACATGCAAAAACCAATAAACAGTACTAGTATAGTAATGTAAAAAAATTTAAAAGGGAAATAAATGCATGCCCAATCAGAAAAGTGTCCCAACCTGACACAAACGGGTAAAAAGAAAATAGTTTACAGAGCCCTGCTCCTGAAATCCAAGCTACGACCACAGTATGTAGTCCAAGAAGTTATACCCCTAAGCTCCTAGAAGTAATGATCAAACCTATATTTCATCTTCATAAGTCATTACATGTATGGAAAAACCCCATGTAAGGGTGATTATAAACATAATTAATCAAACACCCAAAAAAGGGAGTAGTAAGACATACCATAGGAAAGGGAAATATTAGATGGAACAAAGTACTATAAAAGAGTGATGCCTAAACCAACAAGAGACTGAAGTAAACACATCCAAACACAAGAATCATGAAACTATGAGAAGATGAAGATATATTTTATTCTTAACTAACTATAGTAGGATAAGAGACTCATCATACCATGAAAATCTATACACGGAAAGCACGTGGAATACCTGATGTGTCTTTGCCCTTCCTAGAGTAAGAGTAACCAAAACCCAAGGAGTGAGTACTAAAAAATGATATATATATATATATATATGTGTGTGTGTGTGTGTGTGTGTGTGTGTGTGTGTGTCTGTATGTTTGTACATATGTTATTAGTAAAATAATACCAAATGGGAGAGTAAGGGGATCTCCATCTCATAGCTTAGCCCAAGAAGAATAGTCACCAATGGTTTCATATGTAACCATCAATGATGCCCAACATTCCACACATCCTCCCTGAACATGGAAGTAGAAGGGGATAAATCAACACACCTTGATACTATTCACGTTTTGTGACACTAAATTCCCCCCATTATTTTAGGTCACCTAAATAGGATACATCTTGGTGGGGAAGGTGTCTATATTTCTTGTGAGTCCAAAGGTACATCAAACCATGTCTCGCCATTGATCTGAATAACTAGATGATGAAAAATCATAGTAGAGGACCTGAAACCTAGTAAATCAGTGGAATTCCACTCTAATAATATCTATAGAGGAAGCACTCCATAGTGAATTAGAGGGATTCCACTCTAGTAATTGGGGATTCATGCCCTAGGGTATTAGGGGGTTTAACACCTGAGAGTTGATGAGGGCCCACTGCCTTGCCCCGCTGAAGGGTAATACGCTTGAGGGTACTATCTAGAATGTACCTACAGAGGACCCATATCCAAGTATGTCAGTGGGATTCTACTCTAGTCATAGAGGATATTCACCCTAGTAAATTTGGGGGATCAGTACCGAGAATGAAACCTCTGATAAACTACCCGATCGATGTCTGATCACTACTTGACCACTGCTATGGATTTGTCTTCAAACCCGTCAAAAGGATATCCCACCAATAATCCTTTCTTTTTTACAAATTTAATGAGATCATAATTAGGTATCTTCACATTAAAATGGATCACACCACTATGATATTTGTGAAAAAATCTCAAGATAGACTATTCATTCGCCCCAATCAGATATCCGATGGAAAATTCAAATGTCCCTACATTATGCTCGAATGGAATCTCATGGGGCCCAAACCATGACTTATGTCTAAAAAGAAATTTATTTTATTGAAACATATGCCTAAATACTAGGTTCATGATGCGACTACTGATGAATGAATCAGACATCATTTGAATGATTTATGTCTGAAACAAGTTTTCTCAAGAATAATATTTATATTATAATTATTAAACTTATGTGTTTCATGAAACCGAGCCACAAAGACAACTCTTAAAATTCACAAACTAGAATCTAAAGGTATGTCTTGAAGAGTGTAATAGGTTTAAATAGACGGATAGTAATGTGGGAACTTTTTTTTGGAGTTATGGCAGTTTGATACTATAACTCAAAGATCCGCTAGGCTCGCTTGGCCCAGTATGGCCCGTCTGGATCACTCCGGTCTACTCTTCCCGCTCTGGCCTACCTACTCTTGACCTGGCCCACCTTCTCCAAGCCTAGACTATGCTCACCCTACATGGACCTCTTCTTCAACACACTGGCCCTTAGCCGCATTCTCGATCGCTCCCCACACTCCCTTAGTTCATCCATCGTGGGTCAATATTGGTCGACTGCCCCGTAGACCACGGCCTGTTATCCCCACCTCGATCCATTTTCCATGCTACTGTAGCCCACTTACACTCCTTGGTTATCCTATATCTGCCTCAATTTCAATCTATGTGACCATTTTTCATCCGCCTTTCCACACCAACCCTCTCTACTAGCTCGGTCGAGCCCGGAGGCTTGCTAGCTACCATCTCCTCCAGCCACCCTGTTCGACATGACCAGCAGTGGCGGCCCACTGGTGGTCCCTTCAGTAGACCACTCAGGCTCCACCTGTGGCCAAAATTTCATATAAAATTCATTTTTGGAAGCCTCAGGTCAAGGAATTAATATAATTAGGCTCTTCTTTAGGATTCGACAATGTTTCAATGTAGCAAAAATTTATGATGAAGAATGGTGCAGAACATATGAAAAATGAGGGAAAAAAGGGATTCAAAATGAAGATCGGATGATGGTCATGTGCTTGTGGCCATCACCATAATGATAAAGGTAGTGAATTTGATGATGAATTCAATAATTACTTTGGAATTGAAATAGGGGTGTGAAAATCAACAAGAATCCTACATAGATTTGGTTCTGATCATCATTAACGAACACACCCTCCTAAGCTTCATCGATATTCATTCTTGATTCGAAAAATGGAGGAGAGAATGGGGCTCATTGGTTGTGGTGGAATTAGGGGATAACCCTAATGAAATCCCATATTCACCTATTTATAATAGGTGATTAGGTTTAGGGTAAACACTCAACCGTACCCACCAGAGATCGTGAGATCCAAATATCTTGCACCCTCTCATTTTAAGTCATGCTTAGGTAAAGAAATCCTATTAAGAAATCAATGGTGGTCTCAAATTTTCAATCTGAGTACCTATTAAAAAGTTATCTGATATAATTTCTAAGATAAAATAATTAATTTTAATTATTTTATTAACGATTACGCCCCATGTGACTTTCCATAGAAGTCCCGCACCGACAAACGTTATGTCCTGCCTAGGGTAAACTCCACATTCTAGACTCAACTATGACATCAGATTTACAATCCAGGATACTATTTGAGATATCCTAATTTCTTCACGTGCATAATATAAAATACACAAAATATTTTATAAACCTAATTCCTAGCACATCGAGCCTTGGAATCGCACATTGTCTTAGTGCCTAGCTATGAAAATATATATAGAAATATTACAAAGTCATATAAAGAGAAAATTCAGATCTCTACATCCTCACATGGTTGTCTTGTATTTAAGACTCTGGAGGGACATTGATCCCACTATCCCCTTTAATCCCCCCTTAATTTTGTTTGGAATGGTCTACATGAGGGGTTTTTTGAGATTGAGGAGAAGGAGTTGCATGACCGGAGCTTGGGGATTCTTATTATTGTACATTTATACAATTGAGTATCCAAAGTGTCCTATTTATAATAAAATAGGGAACCCTCATTGAAAGAGTTACCCTATATTGGTCCATGGCATTGGCACCTAACGAAGGTGTCTCTCACATGGGTGGCCTTCCTTTTAGTGTCGCACAGGGGGGTGAGCCTATTGATGAATAAGGGGATGTAGATAGGCCAGTTTAGAAAATTAAATTTGATTCTTATTGGGGATATTCACCTCTTTAACATCCCTGAGTTACTCTTCATTATATTTTCATCCCACTTGAAAAAATGAAGTGTCAACAAAATACCCCCCTCAATATTAGATCTGATCTAAAGAACGTGGTATAATCCTGAGGTAGAATGAGGAAAATATTATGACGGTGGTTTCATTCAACCATCTAGGGAACCCATGATGGTTGGGGATGTAGTCCCAGTTTACAAGTTTAGTGAGTAGGTTCATAGTGTAGGTCTGGTGTGTAGGAAAACAACATCTATAAATTCTGCTGGCACCATTTCCAATTTATCCCATTTTGTGTTGGCACATTTTTCTCTCGTCGTGTAAGTCGTCCATCCATCCATGTTGTTCTTATCATTTCATAAAGGTATCAAAATGAATGTTTCTATGGTAAAATAACTTGAGTGACCTTACTGTGTGGATTAAACTCGATATGGAGACTAGGTGAGACATTGGGTTTAGGGTATTTTGAAATGATCTAGGTCGAGAGGACTGTGTGTGGAACCTGGTCGAAGGGCCTGCATGAGTCCCTTCATTTTCAATAATCTTTTATTCTTCCAATTCATAAAAATAACTTCTTTAATTCAATATATTTACTTAATGTGAGGACATGATTCCTTATTTTATATTTTCAAAGGCTCCTCTAATGACTTCTCCTCAAGTTGTTATACTTTCATCGGAGATGATCAAGTATATTGGTCTAGATTACTATAAAATTGTCGATCCTACTATTTTGGATATGGAAAATTATTTAGAACAACATAAATATGATTACCCACAATTTTATTACCTTAAATTTTATTATCATGGACTTTTGAGGGACACCTTTCTCCGTGGGACTTGGAGTTACATCCTAAATTCCTGGTTTTTGAAGCAAAACAACTATCCTTCCATCAACATTTCCTCCAAGGGTGATTATATTAAGAAAATAATGGTTCCCATTAGTTGTTTCATGCATCATATAAGTTACACTCTAAATATGAATCCTCATATCAAGGAATCGAAGCTTCATTATTATGACTCAAATTTCTACGCTTCACATACAGATCAGACACAAGGTTATAGGAGGAGTGTCATTTTTTTTGGAGGGGGAATTAGACATGAGTGGATGTGAGTATAATGGGTATCCCAGGATTGTGTATAATTCAAAAAAAGTTACAATATATTAATATTTATGAGGATATTTGGGAAGGATAGACTTTTGTTTACAAGAAAAAATAAATCAACCCTGAGCTACGGAGTTTATGGAGTCCTTAGACAAATTCAATTCACCAAACGCATGGTGAGGTTGGTATTATCCTATGAGATGTCTACAAAATTTCCAGATCTTATATTCTTGGGGGAATGTATGATGATTTCATCCCACTAAATACAATGTGTAATGATTCTAGAATGACACTTCCCGTGGCCAATAAGTTTTTTAAATTGGTGAATAAATTTCATAACAGATATACTCTATCCAAAGGTGACTTCTATCCTGGAACATTGATGAAGGCTTTTCTCAATCCAAAAGGAGAAGGTTCTTCTTTCAGTCTCCCTACAGGATGCCGCACTTCAGAGAATCATGGTTCTCCAAGAACATTTTTGCCTACACTAGAGAAGATAAAGTGTATCTGTTGGGGTTATATGATCAATCATGTAATTGATGTGAATACTAGATCTGTTTGATTCCTCGTAAAGTGGAAAATCATTTACCTTCATCTGGTCTGTGAATAAAATGGAAGTGTGAGGCTAGGAACTTTTTCTATGGAATCCAAAGTTTTAGAAAAGAGGAATATATGGTTGGATTCCCCTATCCTGGATATAATTTGAAGGTTATTTATATATAAATACAATGGGATGGATTCATTTAGAATAACAATGTTGTTTCAAGTGTTGTGGGGTCAGATTTTTGCACACATAAATTCATATGTGGTGTTGATCCCATTTAAAGTCCCTCAAAGATTATTTCACCAATTTTTTTAGTCTATTTCTAGAATCAATCCTCTAAGACTAATGTATGAATATTTGATGAGGATGTTGAATGTGTCTAGAGTATTCAGCTTCTTCCTGTATGGATTTCCACCAATAGGGACGATTACTGGAGATAAAAAGGAAAAGGGTGATGAACTGAGGTTGTATATGATAGAATTCAGAGACAACATACTAGAGGCTCACATTGATAGTGAAATAATCTATGAGGAAAAGATTCATATCAATTTATTAGACATTTTAAAGGTCTATAATAGTCAACAATCATTCCCCCTACACATTATAGGATTGAGAAACACCTGATGGTAGCCTGATAGTTTTGGATATAGATACCTGTGGAGGTGTCTAAGATATCAATTATGTTGCATCTATTAGATTCATCAACTATGTTGGAGGTTTGGTTTGTCAGTTCATGGATCTATCCATACCATAAAGTGGTAATGATGGGTCAAGGTCAGAACAACTGCTGATCATGAAATTCATAATAGAATATTTTGAACCGAAGATGATGATACTACAAATACAGATCCTATGAGATGATCTCAAGAATAGACCTCCAAGAATTATAGGTTTGAGAAAACCACACAACATGCACCATGGGGGTCCGGTCATCACTGTTGGAAGGTGACACATATTCTGGCCACCCATTCTTTCATTAGATAAAAGAGGCTAGAAGAGGATTCCAAGTCGAAAGGTGTCGGTTCTTACTCACAGTTAGACACATCAGAGAAAAATTACATGTGGCCCATAGTGATCCAATCTTGGTAGGGAATAACTCACAATATCAGGGATTCATGGATGTTTCTCTAGTCCAGAATGTATATCCTATAGTTGGGAGATATCAAAGAACCCTCATCTATCCACCTTGATAGTGATTTATATGATGCGGGGAGGTATATTCAGAAGATGGAGACTTCGATATATGAAACTAATGATTAGATCTCAGTCACAAAGTGAGGGTATGACCTACTAGAATAAGGAGTGAATTAGGGGGGGGGGAGATATTATTCTTGAATATGAATGGAATGGATACCATTTCTAAGTTGAAGTTTTTCTGTTTTCTAACTTCCACTTTCTACTCTTTTATCATCCTTTATTAATCATGTGGGGATTTATTTTGCATCTCAAAATAGTAGAAGAAGAAGAAGAAGAATCAGTTGAATAGGTGCTTGAAACATTGAGGTATGGGCCCATGGGAGCCCCTATTGGTGTGATGAATGAGGCTCTTAGGTCTATAGAACTATCCTTAGGTTAGAGGAACATGGTGGATGGGATGGCTGTGGGAATTCCTCAACAATCACCTCAAGTATATATTTAAAAAAGGTATAATATGGGCCCTCTTTCATCTCAGGAGAGGATGAAAAAAAAGGTAAATAAAGTTTGATTATATCATGAACAATATTACATATTTTTGTTCCATTCGATATCTTTAGTTTCACAACATACTCTTCTAACCATGATTTCCTTTTTATAGAATCTTCATTACATTCCTACCTTATGGGATCTGGAACTAGTCTTTCAAGGATACAGGAAGATACCCTATGGGAGGCATATACCCATGATGATGAATCAGTCATCTTGATGGATGAAGCATCAAGAGATGAAATCTTCATATTCCCACATTTCATTAGATATGGAAGAGGGATAAGGTAATGTTATCAGCACTCCCTGTGGGTTTGTGTGTTATTTTTGACTTTGCTATCCACGTGATATTTTAGATCTACTTCCTACACCATAGGGCCTTATAATAGTCAATGTATGTCCTTTTTTTCTCCAGAATGGGATGATAGGGATCACATATGGTCTGATGAAGTTGTTGATGTTGGCACTGACTTCACAAGGCGTGAAAATGGTATGCCTGCTAATAATTCAGTAGAGGGGATTGATGATGGATCCAATTTTTGTCTTAATTAATGCTCATTGAATACCCATACTAGTTACGATGCTAGGGGACTTGACTTCATGTTTCATTTAATGATGTCTCTACTTAATCCAAACATTTATATCTTAGGTTCCCTCAATGAGTTTGAGAGATTCGGTAGGTAATTTAAAAGATGTTAGTTTTCTCATTATTCCATTTTCAAAACACATTTGACTTTATTTCACCATAATATTTACATTAAAGCTATACTTTTTCATCTTTTTCTATAGAAAACATTGATAAGGGACTTCAATAACAATTCATTCCTATCCACAATTCTTCTATTGTTGAGGTAGTAACGAACGGGAATCCCGAAATGGGAGATCGCTAAGAGCCTATGCTCCAAGCTTCTATGAAAGCTCAAGAGGAGTCTCCACATTATGTGGTCCTCTCTTTGAGAGTTGAGGTTTGGAGTACTGTGGAGGAATTAATCCCAATAGTATACCAAACAATAGGTGAGTGTTATTAACCATTTTTTCACTTCACAACCTACATTGTTTGTTGACCTTATGATGTTGATGAGAGGTTTCACCTTCTATTTAGTGTCATCTACTTTGGAGACTAGGACTGGGGGCCTTCTATTCTAGTTACACTAACATCAGTAAGTGAAACTAATATTTTTTTGAGGGAGAGAAACAAGGAGGCTCATTGATTTCACTAATCTTAGAATATGCCTCTCCCTCTGTGAGTGTCTTTGAGAATGATATGGAGATTCATGTGGCTATTCACACTACATGCCACATTGTCTGGTGGGATATGTGGAAGATAATCGGGTATTTTACTCTGGAAGAAATTAATTCATGAATTCATAGATTTTTTTAGATTTACATGTTGGGATGTGGTGGATTTGGTTATCACAAGATCCATGATGTTTTGAATTTGATCCTTCAGAAAAGGGATGAGGTGGGAAGATCACAATAGTCCATGGTGCAGCTAGTAGGCTAGTTTGACGATCTGAGAGCCTTCCTGACCAAAGATGATCTCAGACATAGAAATATGGTGGATGAGTATCAAGATTTCCTTGATCAGAAATTACTCCAAATAGAGTTCCTTCAATAAGAATTAAATTTTGTACAGTAAGAGGTAGTCCAACTCCATCAATCATTGGTAGGGTTTTTTTATAATGAAGGGATGATATCACTATATAGAAAAGTTATCTCCATGATGTTAAAGAGGCTACTGATACAAAATAGGCCGATCTCTGGCAAGATGAATAGAATTCTCAAGATACTACTCATCTTATCAAATCCTATGATTAGGGTAAATGTTAAAATTTGATAGAGATGCTCTAGTTTGGGGTGTTCCCCTATGCACTAGAACCTAAATGCAAAGTATTTTTATTTCAAATAACTTTTTCTTGAATTTTCTTCTCATTGTAATCACAATACGACACTAAAAATGACTCATTTGATTAAATTTCATTGTGTTATAACTATAGTGAATAGGGTGAGAGATCACATTAATTTTTGCCTAATCCGAGGGGCCTAGAAAGCATAATTTGACTATTTATAAGGTTATATGAAAAACCTTACAAACATTTTTGTTTTTTATGTCATCACAAAAAAATTATTTATGTCCAATATGCGGATTACATAGTGGGTGAGACTTGGATTTTACTTTGGCCTCCCTTTTGGGTTTTCAACATTACATGTTTTGCGCATATTTATTTTCATTTCATGATTTTATTTTCCTAAACCACATGGAGTGAAGGTCTCAAGAGATGAGACTTAAATTTTATCTAGAGTTTCATTTGTGGGATTTCAATCTGGTGAGCACTACTTCTACTTTTGCGGAAGTATAAATTCATGCATGCTAGACTAATGAAGATAGTGTTTTAAGTCAAACAACATTGACCATATATTTTGAAATGATTTAAAAAACAAATATTATTGTCCATGAATGTTCCAAAATTATTTAGATATAATAGGGTGAATTTTGTTCCATGATTTCATGGTGAATAAATCTAAAACATGATATTCAGGAATAGAGGAGGTCTCCCTTGGGGATGATGTTACCACTAGTTAAAAATCTTGTTTTTTGGATTAATTTATTAAAATAAAACTAAGTAATACTACTAAATTTTCAAATAATTTGATCTTGTAGCTAAAGGGCCCTGAAATTTGGTGGGTGACTTATGAAAATACAACTAGAGTGTGTTACAGTATAGTCATGAAAAAGATATTTTAGTAATTCTAACATTCTATTGTTGATCACTCAAGGAAACTTATAAAGATTTAGATTTATCAAGACCATTATAGGTTGTTTTGATGTGGGAAGAGGTATATGAATGATGAGATCAACTGTATTGCAATTTTCCATGAATGATAAATCCCTCCTACATGGATTTTTCTTGTGTGAAGGGGGTACATTTTGTTAAATGAGCAATGTTAGGGGGAGGTCCCTTTCCAACAAGGGATGAGACATCACGTAGTTTAATGTCATGTGACTTGAATATTTTTCTATATAGTTTAATTTCATTAAGTAAAGAGATAATTCTATGTAGTTTAAGTTCCTACAATAAGGAAATTTGGTGGATACATTTTGAGGTCTTTATCTTGGACCGAAAAGGTTAATTAACAATCCCTATTCATAGTAATTTGAATGGGAATGTAAAATCATGTTTTGTTATGAGGTTGAGAATTTTGTAATATATAATATGGGGATATATGGATCTTAATAGTTCTATGTGGGAAAGTTCTTATGGTGATATAGGATGTATCTCTTAAGGATAAAGTTACCGCTAGTTGAAAAACCGTTTTTGTGGGATACATTATGTAATAAAAACTAGGGCATGTTACTGTATAGTAAAATAGTGGAATCCGTTTTCTAAAAAACTAGTTTTATGGGAGACTTTATGTATATACAACTAGGGTGTGTTACAGCGTAGTTATGAAAAGGAGTTATCGGGAATTCTATTGTCTATTTTCGATGAGTGAAGGGAGTTTATAGAGATTCTAATTTCCCTATACACGGAGTATGGTTTTGTAGAATAAAAGTACCCAAATATGGAAGGGGAATTTTAAGTCAAGAAAACCTAATAATTGGGTAAAAGGTTTCCAATGTAGGCCTAACCTAATCTTGGGAAATATGGAGCCTTTAGTTTTATGGAAATCATTTTGTTTATTTTCTTGCGATGAGGACATATGGTGTTCCTTTTACGGTCTTGTATCCCTGAACATGATAGCCCTAATGTGAATTTATAATCCTTACTCATATGGGGAACTCTTTTACCAATACTCATAAGATCACATGTGCTATTCTTGGTTTGATAAACAAAGAGTGGAAAAGGTTTCTTATATCACCCAAAAGAGATACAAGAGAAGGACAGGGGAAATTATATTTTGTCATGAAGGGACCAAGATATGAGATCCATGCATTTATATCTAATTATAATGAGAATTAAGCCTTAGGTTGTTCAGAAATCTCTTGAATTTTAACATTATCTCATCAGGGAAAAGATGAAACAATGTGAAAAAGATAAAATGATGATGTTTGGCCCAAGGATGTAATTGTTTTCATCACTACATATTTTATGATGGCAGGAATCAAGATAAACATTGTTTCTAGAAGGTTCCCTATATAGGTAGGACTCATATAAAGGGAGTGGGGGATTTTTATGGTTGTGTCTAGACCTAGGATTGGAGATCTAGGAATCACTACATATCTCACTGGAAGGAGAATCGTGTCATATATTGATCTTGAAATGATCATATAGTTTATCATCCTATAATGAGGATGTTGAAAAGGTATTTTAACATATTTCTATAAATACTTGGATCACTCAACGTGGAATAGAATATTATAGTTAGACTAGGGGACGAAACCCAGGTGTCACTACTTGTTGGAGAAAGAATCGATTTGTGCATTGTTCTTATAATCTCATGAAATTTATCTTTATGTATTGAGGATGATGATGAACTGACATGAAATAGAAGAAATGTTGCGGTTGGGATGAAGAATGGAAATCTAGGAATCACTATGTATCTAGTGGTATCTGAAATCAATACATGCATTGTTATTGGAAGGATCACTATCCAAGTCTGAATCTTACACGAGGGGTGGGGGATTTTTTGTCGCTAGACTTGGGATTGGAGATCCGAGCGTCACTACGTATATCATTGGAATGAGAATCAAGGAATACATAGTTCGTTAAAAGATCATGTGGTTTATCACTGTCCAGGGGGGATGGTGTCCATCTAGTTAAACAATATGAAGTGAGGATTTGGTTCACCTACTATGGAAAGTAATATTGCATCCTGACCAGGGGATAGAACATGGGCATCCTACGAATCATACTGGATAAATAATCAAGCCACATGTAGTTTCTCAAAATAGTTCCTCTCTTTAACCATGTTTTATGTGGGGATAAGGGGGACTTAAAATTTTCATTAATGAGTTCTAGTTCTGGGAAATAAGGTCTATTCATCACTATATATCTTTTTGTAATTATAATCAATCCATACACAGTTTTAGAAAAGTTCACTGGGTAGGTCCGATTCGTACACAAGGAAAATGGTGTTTCTTTTCATTATCACGGTTGGACTAGGGATGGGAAGTTTGGGTTTCACTACATATCTCATTAGAATAAGAATAAATCCACACATATTTCTTGAATAAATGTGTAGTTGGGGCACCATCACTAGATTTTATAATCCTCTCAAACATGGATTAGAATATTGCGTAGTTTTACGTCAGGCAACAAGGATGTGAACCGTGCATTTTAACATTATATGTTTAGGATGTTATAATGTTGGGGATTGAACCTATAAAGGGTAATGAGTTCTATTATAGATTGTAAATGATGTGAGTGGGACTTGGGCATGGGAGCTACCCGTCCATTCTTCTGTATGCCTGGAAAAGAAGGAATCTGGACCTAATGAGGGGTTAGAGGGATGTGATTGGGAATTACACCTGATATAGAGGCCCAATTTTAATAGAACATGATAAGTTTTTCATATCATTATATTTTTTAGGTTTCTTGTATTTCTAATGAGAGGGATGTAAAATATGCAGTTCAATATCATGAAGTAACGAGGAATAGTGCCTTTCATTTTCAAGTCATATGTCTAGGTCCATATGTGGTGAATTTTATCATCATTTGACAAGTATGATGATTCCACGTAATTTAATTTCATGCTTCGTGAAATTTATTTAATTTCTTTTGTATTCATGCAAAAAATATCAGCTACATGGTTTAAGATCTTATAGCTGATATGATTATCATGTGATTATATGAAATATTTCTTTAGGAATATTGTATTGGTTGGGTTCATAAAGATAAATATATCCATTTAGATTAATTAATAAGCTCTATTAGAGTCAAATTTTTGTATAGATTAAGGTCTCCCTTACATTGTTTCAATCTTTTTAGGCTTCTTTCCTAGTATCATTGGATTGTTAGGGACCAAAACCAGTTTTTCTTAGAGGGATGAGAATAGGTATACCTTCTTGATAAACGATAACACTATCAAATTTTGATATACTTCCATGTGATACAAGGTTTTCAATGTTTCCACATATATTCTCTCAAATTAATCTAGTCATTTTTGGGATTTCTCATTAGTGGATAGCATGTCACATATACTAATTAAGAGCTATGGAACCTCAATGGGAATGACTACTTCTATTCTGTATACTAGTGAGTATGGGATCGCTCGTGTGGAAGTATGAGTTATAATTCAATAAGCCCATAAGGAATGGAAGAGTTTTTTAGGCCAAGACTTTTTTATCATTATCCACTATCATCTAGAGTATTTTTACTAGGGTCTCATTGAAGGCCTATATCTATCCATTAGCCACTGCATGATAACAGGATGAATGGATGGATTTGATATTGTATTTCTAATATAGATTTTCCTCCTTTATCTAATAGAAATAATCGTCATTTTCCCTTAGTATTTTATGAGGGACACCAAATCTGGTAATGATGTTGGATTTCACCAAACCGATAATGATTTTATACCCAAATTTTTTGAGGAGTACTACATTAGTCTATTTTAAGAAGAAGATGGTAGTAGTTAATATATATTTGAACTACTTGGTCATAGATGGAGGGTATTCTCACACAATATCCATTACCCATAAGTAATGAGGATTGGAGTATTTGTATTTTTGTCAAAAATCTGAAAGATGATGGATGAAGTTGACATGAACATTGTAGGAATAAAATTTCTTGGTGAATTCTATGTAATCTTATGTCATAGTGGGATAGAAGTATCCAAGACTTTGGATTTTGTGGGAAAGATTGATTCTTGATTGGTGGGAACTACAAGATATGGTGTGTAATTCATTCATGGTAGTAGCAGTATCTTCTCTAACAACACATCCAAGAAGGGGTTCATAAAAGCCTCATTTATAGGGAACTTTTTAGTGATTTGTACAATTATAAAGTGTGATGTTGGTTTCACACTAAGAAATTTTCTCTTTTTCTACTCTATCTAATTTAAGGATTACATTTTTGAGGTAGTCTGTGATGGGAATCATCCACCCACTGGTTGGACTATATGGATCAAGGATAAGACTGAATTCATTAATCTCTTCAATTCTGACATGAACAAAAGGTGATACCATTTGGTGATGTGCAAATTGGATGACTGTTTTGTTATAGTTTGGACCTTCCAAAGTCATAGAATAATTTTACAAAACATCTTTATGGGATTTCAATGATCATGGTACATGCTACAAATATGGATTTGAGGGGAAATATACCATAAATCCTTGGATATATTAAAGAAGGGGAATTGTATCTTATTTTCTAATAGTACAATACTCATTGATATGTCTGATCACCAACTCTAAATCACCTTTCACTTCTATGTAGTGCACCACTATTTGGAGTGATAGTTATAGGCCTAAATGAGGGCCTGATATTATACCTCGTTATTAGTATAGCCTTATGATAACATGAATAAGTAGTGTAAAACTTCCCTTTCTAGGGAAATGAGCACGATCCCCATCCTAATTTTTTTAGTTTATATTCGTCCATTATTCTCCATGTTGGGATCTTGGTCATGCTTGAAAAATAAATTTCCCACATTTCAAGGAATCATTGAATAAATAATATCTCCTCATCTGGAAATTCATCATTTAATAATTTTGTCTCTACAGACAGGTGATCTTCAAGGAAATATTCTAAGGCCTGGACATTCACTACTTTCTGAGGCATGAATTGTATATAAAATTGATATATAATGACTGCCCATCATTCTAGATGGCTTATCAAAATAGTAAGGATAAGGACATACTTGAGTGGGTTATTTTGAGAGACCAAATAGATCTTATGATGCAATTAGTAGTGCATTAGTTTTGGAAGCATGAATATTAATTCACGATGACTCTTCATGATATCTAAATAATGATTCTCAACATTGAGCATGATTTAAATAAGATAATAAAGTCTATTTACATTCCCAAAATTTTTATTTTTCACAGGGAAGTCACACAGTGATCACTCTAGGTTTTCACATATATAATGATTGTATTTACCGCAACAGGTAGAATTCATATTGGTGGGACCAAGATCTATTTCTGGATGTTTTCAAATTCTTAATGGAAATAATTGGTCCACTAATATATGACCTTTTATTCATCAATTTTGTGAAGGTAAAACAATTTCATGCAAGGTTGGATATGAAGTGCTAGATATAGGACAAGTTTGTTTGAAGTCCTATCAACTCATTATTGTTTTGATGAGGTTCAATTCTATGGATTTATTCTATTTTTCAAGGTCAACATTGATGTCACAGTGGAATACAAAGAAGCTAAGAAAAATTCCTAAGGTTACCCCAAAAGAATATTTTAAGGGGTTCATATCTAGAATATGTTTTCATATATTATTGAATATGGTATCCAAGTCATCTAGGTGGTTATAAAATTTTCAAGACTAAACCAATATATAATTAATGTAGCATTTGAAAAAATTCCCCATGAAGGGTTTGATGATGCAATTCATGGCATGTTGGTAGGTGGACATGATGTTCTTCAAGTAAAAGGGAATTACCTGAGAGTAGAAAAATCCCTGGGGGCCCAGAAGGGGGAATATTCATCATCTTTTGGGTCCACATGAATTTTTTATACCTTGAATAGGGATCCATGAAAGATGTGTCTTGATAACTAGATGTTTCATCAATCAATAGTTTTGTGATTCGAACTAGGAAGCTATATTTCAGACAATTATGGTTGAGATATACAAAGTCGATGAAAAATACAATATGATCATTCCACTTTCTCATAGGAAATTTTTTTTTCGACATTTCGGATGTTCTACCTCCCAGATAAAGTCATACATGATGAGATTTTCCACTTCAGGCTCAATTTTGGAAGCATGATTTATCTGTGACATTTTGGATTCATGTTTGTATCCCCAATGGTCTTCTAAAAAATCCAAGTGATGGGTGGCCACCTCCAGATCATGTACTAGAATATCTATGTAGTTCCAAGTGAAAAAAATATAATTTCTTATTTAGGAAAGATGAATATACCTCCTGTTATTTAGAATTCAAGGCCTCACTAGTCAAAGTTGGTCATGGATCATCCCCCGTTCCCTGAATTATTTCTCTGAGTTTGTGACCAATGGTGAATATTCCTTCCTTATATGTTGGAGGGGTACCCCCATGTACTTCCTCTTCTTACACACCCTCATTATTTACCTCTTCTACCTCTTACTAAGAAGTAAGTGGTGAAGAAAGTTTCTTATATTTAGGGTAGGATTTGTCATTTTTACATTCAGAAGATGAAACAACTGTATCTAGATTGATTGGTTGAGAGGGGAATTTTTTGAGATCTGAAGTGGATATGATGGATTGAGAACAAGAATCTTTATTTTATCCAATTTTCAGGAAAACTTCTTCAAGGAGAGATGATGTAATTGGATATTGTGAAAGCTCAGGGGATGCAATGAATACATCTTCATTTTGGATTTCATTACTTCTTGGAGAGTTGGAAACATCTCTGGTGCTCCCAAGATTAGTTATTACGAAGGACATCACGGAAGTCAATAGATGAGTTCTAGAATCCAGAACGAACTATTTTATTTGGTTTATGGGGATAATAAACTTTTTACTGGTCTATTTGAATGGGCTAGTAAAAATCATCTCCAAACCATTTCAGGCATTAATTTGAGCGACATCATCAGTCACAGAATAGTTCCCCTTCCTCTGGTAGATTCATGAACCAATTAATATGACTCCCAAGATTTGAATATGTAATTGTCCCAATGAAATGTTAAAAATTTTCCATTGGTACAATATTTTTTGAATTGGTTGTATGATGAAGGGATAGCCTTATGCTAATGCATCTATGGTATCCCCATAAAAATGTTGAAGGCCATATCCTTCATGACAACCATGAATTATGATTCACACACGAGATACCATAAATTTTTTATATATTTTATTTCACCAATATTTTTTTGATCCTTATTGTCATAAACAAATAACATTTAAGTGTATGGGAAATTTGAGATTCATTAAAACCTTATTTTCAATGTTTTCTAATTGGAATGAGGATGACTCCAGAGTCATTTTCAATGAAAGCTCGTTATATATCAATATCATTTAACCTACCAGATATATATATAAGGATCTGATAGGCCCCTATATTATAGAATCATCATCCTAGTCTGTGAAAGAGATGATTTTGTGTCATTACTTAGGATTGTTCTATGTAATATACACATTCGAAACAACAACCTCTACTTTAAATTACTAAGGTCCCAACAAGGCCTCTACAAGTGCTTCCTGAAGGGCTTTAGATAGACTCAGAGCATCCTGGATTGAAAACTTGGCTGAAAAAATTATAATTGATTCAAAACATAATATTTATAGTCCAAAGGTATTCTCTTCCCAACATGGGGAAGATTTATTTCAATTACGTTAGGATATTAAGTACTTTATGTGGATAGATCATCACTCATAATAGGGGTTGAAGGTGCTTCTACTCTTGGTTAATTAGGTCGACTAGGTCTGCCCGAACACTGAGGATGATTAAGAGATTTCATATCCTCTAATAGATATTCTAGGATAATCATTTCAATTGAGACCATGTCATGTGTGGGTGAACATCCTTTCCATTTATTAGCTCTCATGAGAGCTCTCCCATGAGTTTCGGCCAAATAGACGGTTCGAGTAGGAACATGTTTGGAGTAGTGACTCCTAAAACAACTGTTTACTCCCCTATATCCTCAACTCTAATGAATTTTCACCCTATTTACCCAATAAATTGTATTGAATTCTTTTCATTATCATGATAATCATTTGACAAGGGATCCATTTAGTGAAGAACATTAATGGAACTGAAGATAAACTCATCATCTGCTAGAGATTCTGCATGGTAGGAGGACCCTTGTTATACCATTTTTTGAGGAGGTTTCCATGATTCTAGGACCATAGTAATGAATTATTCAAAGGTTAATGAAAAAGTATTCTTTAGAATAGGATTATCTTTCAGAATTTTCTTCTTACACTTTCGGTTATATCATTTTTTGGGAGATTAGCTTTCAGAGGACCCAACTTTCGACAAAGTCGGTTGTGTTACAGAGGAACTGGTTGAAGGCATAATTGAATATGTCAAACTATGTTTGTAGGATGAAATGAGTATAGTTGATAATTTTTATGACACTTCGTTCACTTAACATCTATGTAGCATTTCTATTAACTTCCATCCATTTATTTTCCTCCTATGGATTGGTGGTAGTGACACATACTACTTGAGAAGGTGGCCCTCCCAGCTTCACATTCCTAGATTCCACCATATTCTGTAGGTTGTAATTGAAGAAAACAATCCTGGAATTTTTTCCACAATACTTGATTAAATGGGAAATAGTTTGGGATATCTTCATCACTTTCCTTTTCTAGGTTTCCTAGGATTAACAACTTGACCAAGTTGTTTACCAATGATGAGATGAAGTATCCACGGGATTGGTAATTTAGAAAATAATAGAGCTTGTTCATCATATCATATAGATAATTTTGTCTTTGATCCTTATGATCATATTAATGATGTGGGTATTGGTGTTGACACTCAAGTAGTGGAGTTGCACAATATGGTTCGGGCTTTGGAGCAGGAACAAGTACATAGGCATTCTTAAGCATAATAGTGGAAGCCTATTCATTCCACATTCTCATTCCCTAATTTAGTGGAATTTGCTCAAAATGTACCCTCAGTCTTTGAAATGGACTCTTACACTCTTTGAGTGATTACATAAAGGTCGTGAAACCTTCCTGTATATTTCATAGTGATAAGTGGTGTATGAAATTCATCACAAATATTTTCTATATAGATGGGAAACACATATTCTTTAAGGATAGGTGTGTCTAAGGAGTATTTAAATACTTTGAATAGAGAAAATAAATCTGATACCGTTTCATTCTACTACTTTTTACAGTTTTATAATTTTAGGACCATTTTCTTCTATAGTGTCAAGATGAACTAGAAGAGAAACTTCTGGTATAAGTCATCCCACATAATAATTGACCGACCTAAAAATCTAGTGGACTATTAAAGGATTCTCCACATAGTGATTGAATAAATAACCTAATATTCACTACCTCATGTTATTTTGGGCCCCCATCATGAGATCCCAATTAGAGGTGAGATGCAGCAAATGCTACATCGAGTCTCCTTAACATTTGAAAATTGGAAAAGTAGGGTTCACAAAGTTTATTTGGGGAAGAGTCAGATTGAACCATTCTGTTTTTGAATTATTTTCTTATTGTATCAACATGATTTATTCCTTTGTGTCTTCTAATGAATCCATTATTGAATCAGTTTTGTTCATGAGAAATCAGGGAATATATGGCTAAGCGGGATCTTAAATCATTGTAACAGCTGGTAGAACCATCTATGGAATCACAAGTGGTATCTATCGTGGGTAGCCTATAGAGGTAGGCCTGTAAGTATGTGCCTAGCCTTATTCTGGTTGTGAACCAAGTAGAAGGAACTCCTTATATGCTGATGTGGAATCAAATTATATTGGTGGTTTCTATCTCATGTTGAGTGGGTGCTCCAAATCAACTTTATTCACTACATTGAACCCTTTTTTATTTAGGTATGTAAATTTGGAGAGTGAGTTGAGGATCTTCTTATAGTAAATATCCTAAATAAAGGATACCTTAGAGTAGTTCATCAATGATTCTCCTTAATTCATTCATATCATATTCTTGTTGTGTATATAATTACTTATTGAAAGGGGTTAAACCACCCCATGAGGTAGGTGAAGAAGAGTCTTAACCTTGACATTTTCCTTATTGGGTGAACTTTGAGGAGGTAATACTGAATTATTTGAGGAAATGACCAGATTTTGGGATAGTCTTTGGTTATAGGTACACATACCTCCTTCAATTGTTTCAGTGTGGAACACGTTATGAACCTGAACTTCCTCCCTTAACTCCTCCTCAGAATTTCCTTCATGTTTTTTAGGGTATGCAATGGCTTTGTTGATTACATTCACCAATGTGTAATGTATTGCAGATATTCTATTAGTATCTTTGTGAGACATCCTTTTAATAATCCCTCCATGAGGTCACGCCCTCTTTTTTTTTTGATTCTCAGGGATCCCTTTAGTGGATAGTAATCTGAAGGGAATATATATAAATATCAACCGTGTTTGTTTCTGTTGAGGGTATTAGATCACAATATGGGACATAATGAGGGGATCCATTTTGTGGTTCTTCCCCTAAATGAGAGAAGATTTATTTTTCTTAAGGGATGCCTATAGGGTATTTGAACCCTTTAATGTTTTAAAATGAGTTGGTAAATGTTGTGTTAGGGTAATTATAAATGTGAGTGGGTTGTAATTGTTAAATTACGTGTGGGATTTGGTTTAAGGGGTAATTGAGATGTTTTATGCATGTTTTGTGAAATGATTATAAGGAATTTGAAATGGTTTAAATGTAATGTTATTGATTATGACCTGGGCATGGTGTTCAATGATGAAATATATGGTCTTGAAAGTTAGTAATTTTTAAAAGGAGGTTTATACCTTAATGGATTTTGAAAATGCGTGTTATTATTAGTTTTTAAAGGATGATTTGAAATGAGGATGAGCTTTTCCATTTTGTGAAAATGCTTAATTGCTATTTTAATGGTTGGAAATGGAAATGAAAGCCATAGGTAATGGTATGGTTTTCCAAATTGGAATACCTGTGTTTTATTGTGGATATTCAAGATGAATTTAAATGTATATTTTGATTTATGTTTTTTTCCATAATTGGTTTTAAAGGCCCATTTAGACCTTTTTAATTGAAATGATATATAATTAAATGTGATAAATGGTTAAGGAATCATGTCCATGTTTTATGTTGTATGAGTGTGGTATTGGATAGTCTCTACTCCCACGGGTCGGGCTAGACCAATACTCTAGGACCCACCAATGTATTTCTCATGTTAGGATGTCAGGATGAGTCAATATTCTCTTAAATTAGGGATTGGGGCTCCTTATTTTTGGTTATAGATAGACTTATACTCTTGGACTACCAATTTTTCCCAGTTTAGGATGTCAAACTGAGGCTCTATGCTCTAAAATTTGGAATGGTTTTGTTTATCGGGTTGAGGATCTATGCTCCCAAATGTTTGGTCAAGACACGATTGTCGAACAAAATCTCAGGGGTATGTGGATAAATGGTTTGGTTAGTAAATTCCCTATTTATGACTAAATGTGTGTGTAACACCATTTATATTATGGATTAGGAACCTAGTATGACTGGATCAAGTTTTTTTTTGGGTCAACTATCACATACATGACTTATTTTAATGTTAAATTCCATTTAATTTTCATTCAAGCTTTGTTTTGGGGATTTTCCAAGATTTTATGGAGGAATGGGTGAGTTTTCATGAATTGGTCCAAACCATGAGCCCAATTTCAGATTTAAAAATAAATTTTATTGCTTTATAAATCCTTAATTTTTTAGCATTTTTCATCCATTCTAATTCCTAATTGTCATCCCCTGATCTATTAACACAAACATATTAATTTGGACTATTTAGGAATCCATAATTATGATTGATATGGGTTTTTATTTGAGGGATTGGGCCTTCCTGAAAGCCCATTTTCTACATTGAAAAAAAAAATTATTCTTTAATATATCCTTCAATATTTACGTTTTTTTTGTGATTCAAACTCTCACCCGAGTCGACATACCTACAGAGTACCCCTTTCTCTCCTCCCACAATTTGGAGCTCAATAGAATTGAGAAATTGGTCAAAACCTCTCTGGATTTCAGAAATCGCCCAGATTTGGAGAGGTAAATTGATTCTTTCATAACTCCTTCTATTTTTAATTTTTCCCCCATTACAGTTCTTAAATGATCTCCTCATCATTTTTCAAACCTCCCTTGAATTTTTGGATGTTTTCATATTTAGATACTGGTGGATTTTGGTTCGTTTTATTCAAGATTTTTTTGAGTATGTGTTTCTCTCTTCAATTTCTTCCTTCTCCTTAGGGTTTCCTCCCTCTTTCATTATGTTCTAAAATTTCCAGAAGTTAGGGTTTGAACCTATGGTTTTATTTGATGTATTTTGGGTTAAATATTGTGGTATAGGGCTAGTTTTATCTTCCTTGTGATGCAGCGACGATGCGGTTGATGTTTCACACCAAGTTTTGAGGGATTCAAAACTTTCGGTAGGTGGTTCCATTTGTAAACAATTATTGATGGGTTAGAATGTTGTATTTACTCATTTTTCATATTCCTCATATGATGGGAGTGGTGCGAAAACTGTTTATGATTGATTTGGTTAAGTGTTTAATTTTATAGTTGCATTTTAACTTGAAATTGGGTGTTTTCATCTGTTACTTGTGGGGTATTATTTGGGTGTATTTCATAACATATGGAATTGGTTTACTAAATCTTGTTTGGCCTGCCAATTCTGTTTTTGTAATGTATTATTGTCATTTGGGACAAAAAAGTGGGTTTTTGAATAGGTTTTATGTGTAAAACATTGTTATACTTTTTGAGATTATATTATGAAAATGTGTGTTTTCATTTGGATCTTTTGTAGTATTATTCAAGATGATTTTATAAAACATGAAATTGGATTTATAAATGTTTCTAGGGATTCCAATTCTGTTTTTTATAGTAATTGATATGGTTTTTGGTCTTAAATGGGGGTTTTGAAATGGGTTTTGTGTGAAAGACATATTTACACCACTTGGGTTATTTTTATGAAAATTGTAAATGTTTTAGTTGGTTAAACAAAGTGGGAAAAGGGTGTGTATGTACTTTTTATTATGTGTGTTAACCTATTAAGGGGTTTTGAAAGGTGAAGTGATATTTTAAGATGTAAAACATTTTTAGAATGTTTTGTAAATTTCTAAAATGTTTTACTCAATTGTGATGTTGGAGCGAAACTTGTTTGTGGGCTGTTTCGTGTAAGTTTTATGATAAAATGATTTTGAAGGTAAAAATGGTATTATGTAACAAGTGAGTGGGATGTTATGAGATTTGTAATATATTGTAATGGTTTATAAAAACATTTAATGGATTTGTGGAAGTGTTAATGAAATGTAAAAAGTTTTGTGGGCTATCTTGGTGTGATTTGGATTTCAAAATCAATTTGAATGTAAAGTGGAATTTTGTGACTTGTGTTGTATACATGTAGGATTTTTGGTGAATTTATGATATGGAAATTATATTTTCATGTGAAAAGTATATTCATTTACTTGTTGAACTTTTTTGAGCACAAATGGAAAACTCGGGTATCTAGGTGGGTGGAAGTGTACTAGTATGCTAGTTAATCCGTGGGGTTTGGCCTCAGTTTCACTTAGCAAGATTGATGATTAGAACTATAAATAAACTATTATGATGATTATTGGGGGCCAATAGGCTATGGGTTTGTTCCCTACTAGTGTCTCATGCAAGAGAATGGATATTTGTGATGGTTACTCTCACTGAGATATGAGGTACCTGGGACCCACAGCTAGCCAGTGCCTAAGGGTTATTTCCTATTGCACGATCTCACTAGATATTTTGTGCTTACCTTCGGCATACGGTATGAGTGGCTGGAAAATTTTGTAGATTTGGTATTTGTTTTAAAAAATTTTATTCTTTAAATTATCCGACTTAAAAACTATTTTTATTTAATGTTGCATCTTTTAGAAATTGTAACTAGCATTTCATGTTTTTTAAAACTTTCATGCTTTTAATAAATAATTGTTCATAACATGGAATCTATTAGTTGTGGTATCCTATTGGACTTTGTCTCACACCCTACTTAAATCATTGGGTGTAAGTAGACTTGGTTATTTTTGTTGTCGCAGGTTGGGTACAGTTTTTATTCCAGTTGTTCGAGTTTCTAGAAGGTCCTTGGTGATGAAGTCTTGTGGATATGGCTTGAGGGAGGTGCCCCTCGCCATGGGGGTTCTTGGGCTGTTCCCTTTTGGTTTTGTACCTTGGTTATAGACTTTTTGATTTGTTTTAAAATATTTAATTCAGTTCTTATTTTTTGTAATAGATTGTTTGGATTGAAAAATACAGATTCATTTTTATTGGATACTTTTGTTGGTTTAAGTTTATAAAATCAGGTAAATTGTTCCAAATTTTTATTTTATGATACCCAGGAACTTGTGCCAGACCATGGGGATCAGTAACACCCTTCGGGCCATGTTTCAGGCTGGGTCGAGTGCTAGTTTTGATGGCGACCAGATTCAAATTATGACAAAATGGTATCAAAGGAGGTTCAGGTTAACTCTTTGGGTAATGTTATTTGGGGAAGAGTTAGGATAGTATGGAGTTAGGATTGTTGGGACTTGTAATTATAGTTATGGGTAGTGTGCCTTATCACCACACCTTATGATGGGATTCTTTTTTCCAGTATACGTCTGGATTTATGTAAGTCCTTTGGTTTCATTGGTTCGATGATGATTAGGGGAAATGAAAAGAGAGTTGGGTTAATGGTCTTAGTGAGCTCGCAAGTCCTGGCAAGCCATGTAGGGCCAAGGATATTCCCTAGTACACTCTCTGTGACAGTGATGTGATTGGAATATGGCCTCCAACCATATGTCCAAGTCACCCACTAAAACTATTTTTCTCTCGCATTATTTTGTGCTTTAGTTTCGAAAACATGGCACTTTGGTTTTAAGAAGCATAAAGTTTTCGTGAAATGATTTTCAAATAGAGAGGGAATTTTTTGATTTATGAAATGGTGGAACTGAATTTTCAGAATTGTTTTGAAATGGAAAATGGTGTTCTTACACCTCTTTTGAAAGCAGGAACCATATTGATGTTTGATTTGAAAAGTGTTTCCAATAGAGTTTTATAAACAATCAAAGGGTGTTTTAATGGGATGAGATGTTTTGAAATTGATGTGAATATCTTGAATGTGAGTTATTTTATAAATGTTTTTGTCTTTCTGAAAAGTTTTGTAACATGTGAATTTGGATTTTGATCTTGTGGTTAGAAGTTTTGAGAAAAAGGATGTGTTGGTTGACTGTTATGGTTTTGAAAAGTGGAAAGATTTTTTTGTCTTAACCTTTTGTATTTCTATGAGAATCCACATGCATGGGGTTATATGGGATGATGGATGGTAGATTTCATGACTGGATGAGTGTCGAGATGGATATGAGGAGGGTTCCTAGTGTGGCATAGAAACAAGCATGTGTAAGGCCCATGGGGTACCATTGGTGGATACACTAACCGATGAATGGTTTGATTTCAAGAAATGTTTTTAAATAAAAACATGATGTCTTGATGAATTATTGGGGATGGATTATATTATGTGTTTTTTGAAAAATTTTATGTTTTGGAATGTATTGAGTCCAAGAACCCCTCCTATTTGAACTTTGTTTTGGGTTTATGTTTGGTCGGTAAGCTGGGTAGAAGGTCCGGTTAGTAGTCTCCTCTGAGATATGTTTCGGGACACCTTGATGTTGGTTCCCTTGATGTGTTTGGATCTGGTTTATGGCTTGTTTTTAGCAATGGACAAGCTTGGTTGGGTCCTTGGGTTCTGTCATTGGATAAGGTACACCCCCATTAAGGGTTAATGCATAACTGAAGTGCAACCCGTATTTTTTCGCCATTGGAAAATCCTCCAGTTGATCAATATAAGGAATCTTTTATCGATATCTGTAGATTGAGTCTACACCCATTATTTTATTTGATTTTTAGATCCTCTTGTAGAGGGAGAGTGCTCATTGAAGGTTGAAAGAGACCTTAGTTTCTTAAGATTCCTAATTTGTCGATGCTGGAAGTGGTCTAGGGTTGTTAGTGGGGATGAGTGTCTCGATTGTGTCTAAGAGGGCCTCTGGCTTATTAACAGTTTCATTGAAGCATGATTTCATGTTAAAACACTAGTGTGGGAAATATGGTCATGATAGTATATTGTGGCCACTTTCTAGAATTTTTTGTTGTTTGGGGATGTTGTATAAGGTCCCTCTCCATGCATTGTTTATTTCAGTTTCAATGGTAATGTTCGGTGATGCCTTATGATGTCTTGTGCTCGATTGACCGTAAAGCTAAAAGTTGGGAAATCATCTGAGACTCTCTGTTATGTTGGTAGAATGTATCCCTTGTAAAAACATAAAAATATTCCATTTTAGAGGAATGTGAGTATAGGTGTTCTTTACTTCTATTGTTTCTCACCTGAATAAACAAGGTGTGATGTGTGTGCATCCTCTAAGCCCTTGTTTCAATGAAATATCTGGTTAGGGAAAAGTGATTTTGGAATGTTTTATGTCTTGGAAAACTTATCGGGGATTGTGGTGTAGTTGTTGGTCGCACCAAATGAAGAATTCTCATTCAGGGGATTTCTAAAGCCTAACTGCAAGGCCGAAGATGCTTCAATCATTTGAGCTCCAACCATAGGTCTCAGAGAGAAGTTGGCTCGTAGTCAGGGGAAATCACAGGTTCGTTTAAACCCTTTTACAACGTCCTATCCTCAGTATAAAAGATATAAAGAGTTTAACCCTATGGTGTCATTATATTCATTCTGTTGTTCCTGTTCGGTGGAAATAAGTGGAGGGCCTTGTACACATGTCATCACCCAATGTTATTCCCCCCCCTTTGGTTTCCATTGAGTCATTTCATAAAGGTTTGAAGTATGGCTAGACAGGTTGATCATATGGTTTGTGCTTGGTTAGTAGTGGTCATGCCCCAGAAAACCATGTAGATAGAAGGATCCCCACTGTTAGAGCATGGTTTCCCAAATCATGCAAACTAACCATGTGGTTGTCTTAACTCTTTAAATTTTGGGGTCTTTCTATATTAGCCCGTGCTGGTAGGTTAAGATGGTTTGTTCTTATGGCAGGGAGACCCACTATGAGTCTTATATATGTTATTTTCTAAATTTCTGATGGAATTATACCCTTTGTACCAGGGATTCCATTTAGGCCTCCCCCTATTAGTGTTCTGATTCTGTCTCGGAAAAAAATATTGGTTGTCTCTTATGGTGGGGAGCCTATTTTTGTTCCCTCGTACCAGTAACTTAGACTTATCGATGGTCCTGGATTGGTGGTAGGTAGTATCATTTGGATCTATCAAGCTACCTACATCTTCTTTGGGTAAACTTTGATATTGGAGAGTGCCCAATGGTTTTGTTATATCAAGGTAAGTGTAACCTTGTTCGATGTTGTTGTTCATTTGGGAGAATTGATTGAGTCTTGTTCGGATAGTGTTTAAGTGGTTTTATTTTGGGATAATGTATGAATGTGATTGATCATTTCAGGAATGTGGTATAATTTTTGTTTTTGAGAGTAATAATTCATTAATTGATCACTGAATGAGTTTTGGCCTTTGGGGGTGAAACCTGGCAAGGGAGTACCTCTTGGTTTCTCAGTTGGTTTTGGTTGTTGCTTTGGCCTTGATGTGACTTTCCGGGGAATAAAGTTTTCATGATGGAGAGAATTGTCACATATATGACTTATTTTAATGTTAATGTCCATTTAATTTCCATTCATTCTTTTTTTGGGGGTTTCCCAAGCTTTTATGGAGGAATGGGTGAGTTTTCATGAATTGGGCCAAACAGTGAGCCCAATTCCATATTTAAAAATTAATATTAATTCCTTTATAACTCCTTCATTTTTCAACATTTTTCATCCATTCCATTTTCAAATTGTCATCCCCTAACCTATTAACACCACCATATTAATATGGACCATTTAGGAATCCATAATCATGGTGGATATGTGTTTTTATTTGAGGGATTGGGCCTGCCCGAAAGCCCATTTTTTGCATTAAAAATAAATTTTAATTATTTATATCTCCTTCAATATTTACGTTTCTTCAGTGATTCCAACTCTCACCTGAGTCCACCTACCTAAGGCGGGCTTCCATTCTCTCCTCCCACAATTTGGAGCTCTATAGAATCACGATATTGGTCGAAACATTTCTATATTTCATAAATCTCCCAGATTTAAAGAGGAAAATTGATTCTTTCATAACACCTTCTATTTTTACTCTTTTTCCCCCATTACTGTTCCTAAATGATCTCCTAATATTTGTTAGAACCTAACATGAATGGTTTGATGTTTTCAAATTTAGATACTGGTGGATTTTGTGTTGTTTTATTCAAGATTGTTTTGAGTAAGTGTTTCTCTCTTCAATTTCTTCCTTCTCCTTATGGTTTCCTTCCTCTTTCATTATGTTCTAAAATGTCCAGAAGTTAGGGTTTGAACCTATGGTTTGATTTTGTGTATTTTTTGTTCAATATTGTGGTCTAGGGAAAGATTTATATTCCTTGTGATGCGGCAGCGGTGCGGTTGATGTTTCGCACCAAGTTTTGAGGGATTCGACACTTTCGGTAGGTGGATCCATTTGTAAAAAATTATTGACAAGTTAGCATGCTATATTTACTAATTTCTCTTATTAATCATATATTGGGTGTGGTACAAAAACCGTTTATGATTGATTTGGTAAAGTTTTTATCTTTATAGTTGCATTTTAACTTGAAATTGGATGTTTTCATATGTTACTTGTGGGGTATTATTTGGGTGTATTTTATAACATATGGAATTGGTTTACTAAATCTTTTTTGGCCTACCAATTATATTTTTTTAATGTATTAGTGTTATTTGGGACAAAAAATAGGATTTTTGAATTGGTTTTATGTGTAAAACATTGTTATACTTCTTGAGAGTATTTTATGAAAATGTGTGTTTTCATTTTGATCTTTTGTAGTATTATTCAAGATGATTATATAAAATTTAAAGTGGTTTTATAAATGTCTCTAGGGATTTAAATTCTGTTTCGTATAGGAATTGGTATGCTTTTTGGTCATAAAAGGGGGTTTTGAAATGGGTTTTGTGTGCAAGACATATTTACACCACTTGGGTTCTTTTTATGAAAATTGTAAATGTTTTAGTTGGTTAAACAAAGTGGGAAAAGGGTGAATATGTATTTTTTCTTATGTTTGTTCACCTATTAAGGGGTTTTGAAAGCTGAATTGATGTTTTAATATGTCAAACATTTTTAAAATGTTTTGTAAATTTCTGAAATGTTTTATTAAATTGTGATGTCGGAGCGAATCTTGTTTGTGGGTTGTTTCATGTAAGTTTGATGGTAAAATGATTTTAAAGGTAAAAAAGGTATTATGTAACAATTGAGTGGGATGTTATGAGAGTTTTAATATATTTTAATGGTTTTTTAAAAAAATTTAATAGATTTGTGGAAGGTTTAATGAAATGTGAAAAGTGTTGTGGGCTATTTTGGTGTGAGTCAGATTTCAAAATCAATTTGAATGAAAAGTGGAATTTTCTGACTTGTGTTGTATACATGTGGGATTTTTGGTAAATTTATGATATGGAAATGATATTTTCATGTGAAAAGAATATTCATTGACTTGTTGAACTTGTTTGTGCACAAAGGGAAAACCCGGGTATCTAGGTTGGTGGATGTGTACTAGTATGCTAGTGAATCCGTGGGGTTTGGCCTATGTTTCACTTATAAATATTGACGCTTACAACTCTAAATAAACTATTATGATAATGATTGGGGACCAATAGGTTATGGGTATGTTCTATACTTGTGTCTCATGCATGAGAATGGATATTTGTGATGGTTACTTTCACCGAGATACGAGGTACTTGGGAGCCACAGCTAGCTAGTGCCTAGGGGTTATTTCCCATTTCTTATGCTCACTAAATATTCTGTGCTTGTCGTAAGCATACGGTATAAGTGGCTGAAAAATTCAGAAGATATAGTATTTATTTTAAAAGTTTTTATTCGTTAAATTATCCCACCTCAAAACTATTTTTATTTCATGTTACATCTTATAGAAATTGTAACTAGCATTTCATGTTTTTGAAAACTTGCATGCTTTTCATCATTATATGTTTATCACATGGAATCTATTAGTGGTGGTATCCTATTGGGATTTAGATAACACCCTACTTACACCCTTGTCTGTAAGTAGACTTGGTTATTTTTGTTGTTGTAGGTTGGGTATAGTTTTTAGTTTTAGTGGTTCGGGTTTCTAGCAAGTCCCTGGTGGTGAAGTCTTATGGATATGGCTTGAGGGTGGTGCCCCTTAGCATGAGGGTTCTTAGGCTATTAACTTTTGGGTTTGTACATTGGTTAGAGTCTTGTTGTGTTTTTTAAAAATATGAAATTCAGATCTGGTTTTTTGTAAAAGATTGTTTGGTTTGAAAAATCCATATTCGTTTTATTGGATTATTTTGTTGGTTTAAGTTTATAAACTCGGGTAAATCATTCCAAATTTTTATTTTATGATACCCAGGAACTGGTTCCAGCCCGTGGGGATTGGGAACACCCTTCGGTCCATGTTACGGGATGGGTTGAGTGCCGGTTTTGATGGCGACCAGATTCAGTTCATGAAAAAATGGTATCAAAGGAGGTTCAGGTTAACTCTTTGGGTCATGTTATTTGGGAAAGAGTCTTGATAGTCAGAAATTTGGATTTTTGGGACTTGAAATTCTAGTTATGGGTAGTGTGACTAATCCCTAAACCTCATTATGGGATTCATGTTTCTAGGATAAGTTGGGATTTATGTAAGTCTTTTGGTTTTCTTGGTTTGATGATGATTAGGGGAAATGAAAAGAGAGTTGGGTTAATGGTCTTAGTGAGCTCGCAGGGCCTGGAAAACCACGTCGAGCCAAGGATATTCCTCAGAACACTCTCTATGAAATTGAAGTGATTGGAATATGGCTGCCAACCATATTTCCAATTCACCCACTAAAACTAGTTTCCTGTCGCATTGTTTTGTGCTTTAGTTTTGAAAACATGGCACTTTGGTTTTAAGAAGCATAAAGTTTTTGTGAAATTATTTTCAAATAAAGAGGGAATGTTTTGATTTATGAAGTGGTGGAACTGAATTTTCAAAATTGTTTTGAAATGGAAAATGGTGTTCTTACACCTCTTTTGAAAGCAGGAACCATATTGAAGTTGGTTTTGAAAAGTGTTTCCAATAGAATTTTATAAACAATCAAAGGGTGTTTTAATGGGATGAGATGCTTTTAAATTGATGTGAATATCTTGAAATTGATTTATTTTCTAAATGGTTGTGTCTTTCTGAAAAGTTTTGTAAGATGTAAATTAGGATTTTGATCTTGTGGTTAGCAGTTATGAGAAAAAGGATGTGTTGGTTGACTGTTATGGTTTTCAAAAGTGGAAATAATTTTTTGTTTTAACCTTTTGTATTTCCATGAGAAAACACATGCATGGGGTTATATGGGATGATGGATGGTTGATGGCATGACAGGATGAGTGTTGGGATGGATATGGGGAGGGTTCCCAATGTGGCACAGAAACATGCATGTGTAAGGCCCATGGGGTACTATTGGTGGATACACTAATCGCTGAACCGTTTGTTTTCAAGAAAAGTTTTTAAAGAAAAAAATGATGTATTTATGAATTGTTGGGGATGGCTTATATTATGTGTTTTTAGAAAATGATGATGTTGTGGGATGTTTTGAGTCCAAGAACCCCTCCTGTTTGAACTTTGTTTTGGGTTTATGTTTGGTCGGTAAACAGGGTAGAAGGACCGATTAGTAGTCTCCTCTGAGATATGTTTTGGAACAACTTAATGGTGGTTCCCTTCATGTGTTTGGATCTGGTTTATGGTTTTTTTGACTAATGGACTATCTTGGTTGGGTCCTTGGGTTCTCTCATTGGATAAGGTACGCCCCCATTAAGGGTTAATTCATAACTGAAGCGCAACCCATATTGTTTCGCCATTGGAAAATCCTCCAGTTGATCAATATAAGGAATCTTTTATCGATATTTATTGATTGAGTCTACACCCATTCCTTTATTTGGTTTTTATATCCTCTTGTAGCGGGAGAGTGCTCGTGGAAGCTAGAAAGAGCCCTTAGTTTATTAAGTTTCCTAATTCGTCGATGCTGGATGTGGTCTAGGGTTGTTAGTGGGGATGAGTGTCTTGGTGGTGTCTAAGAGGTCCTCTAGGTTCTTCACAGTTTCTTTGAAGCATGAGTTCATGTTAAACCACTAGTGTGGGAAATATGGTCACCATAGGATATTGTAGCCACTTACTAGAATTTTGTGTTGTTTGGGGATGTTGTATAAGGTCCCTCTCCATGCATTGTTTATATCAGTCGCAATGGTAATGTTCGGTGATGCCTTATGATGTCATGTGCTCGACTGACCGTAAAGGTAAAATTTGGGCAATCATCTAAGAGTCTCTTTTATGTTGGGAGAATTTATCCTTTGGAAAACAGAAAAATATTCCATTTTATAGGATGGTGAGTATAGGTTTTCTTTAATTCTATTGTTTCTCACCCGAAAAAACAAGGTGTGATGTCTGTGAAACTTCTAAGCCCTTATTTCAGTGAAATATCGGGTTTGGGTAATGTGGGTTTGGGATGTGTTATCTCTTGGAAAACATATCGTGGATTGCAGTGTAGTTGTTGGTGGCACCAAATGATGAATTCTCATTTCGGGGGGTTTCCAAATCCTAACTGCGAGGCCGAAGATGCTTCAATCATTTGAGCTCCAACCATAGGTCTCATAGAGAAGCTGGCTCGTAGTCAGGGGAAATCACTGGTTCATTTAAACCCTTGTATAAGGTCCTATCCTCAGTATGAAAGATAGAAAGAGTTTAAACCTATGGTGTCATCATCTTTCTTATGTTGTTCCTGTTCGGTGTAAATAAGTGGAGGGCCTTGTACACATGTCATCGCACAATGTTATTCCCTCCCCCTTTGGTTTCCATTGATTCTTTGGAGAAAGGTTTGAAGTTTGTCTAGACAGGTTGAGCACATGGTTTGCACTTGGTTAGTAGTTACCATGCCCCAGAAAAACATGTAGATAGAAGGATCCCCACTGTTATTTCATGGTTTCCCAAACCGCGTAGACTAACCATGTGGTCATCCTAACTCTTTAAATTTTGGGGTCTTTCTATAGCGGCATGTGCTGGTAGGTTAAGATGGTTTGTTCTTTTGGTGGGGTCACCCACTATGAGTCTTATATAAGTTATTTTGTAAATTTCTGATGTAATTATACCCTTTTTACCAGGAATTCCATTCGGGCCTCCCCCTGTTAGTGTCCTAATTCTATCGCGGAAAAAAAAATATAGGTTTTCTCTTATGGTGGGGAGCCTATTTTTGTTCTCTCATACCAATAACTTAGACTTATCCATGGTCTTGGCTTGGTGGCAGGTTGTCTCATTCATATCTATCAAGATACCTACATCTTGTTTGGGTAAACGTTGAGATTGGAGAGTGCCAAATGGTTTAGTTATAGCAAGGTAAGTGTAAACTTGTTCGATGTTGTGGTTCGTTTGGGTGAATTGATTGAGTTTTGTTCGGATAGTGTTTAAAGAGTTTTATTTTGGGATAAAGTATGAATGTGATTGATCATTTCAAGAATGTTGTGTAAGTTTATTTAGTGAGAGTAATAATTCATTAATTGATCACTGGAGGTGTTTTGGCATTTGGGGGTGAAACCTGGCAAGGGAGTACCTCTTGGTTTCTCAGTTGGGTTTGGTTGTTGCTTTGGCCTTGATGTGACTTTTCGGGGTGGAAAGTTTTCAATGTGGGGAGAATTGACACATAAATGACGTATTTTAAAGTTAAATTACATTTAATTTCCATTCATTCTTTGTATTGGGGGTTTCCCAAGCTTTTATGGAGGAATGGGTGAGTTTCATGAATTGGGCAAAACCATGAGCCCAATTCCAGATTTAAAAAAAAAATATTTATTCCTTTATAACTCCTTCATTTTTCAACATTTTTCATCCATTGCAATTTCTAATTATCATACCCTGACCTATTAACACCAAAATATTAATTTGGACAATTTAGGAATCCATAATCATGGTGGATATGAGTTGTTATTTGAGGTATTGGGCCTCCCCGAAATCCCATTTTCTGCATTAAAAATAAATTTTAATTCTTTAATATATCCATCAATATTTACGTTTTTTCGGTGATTCCAACTCTCACCCGAGTCCACTTAACTAAGGAGCTCCCCCATTCTCTCCTCACACAATTTAGAGCTCATTAGAGTAAAGACATTGGTCGAAAATCCTCTGGATTTCATAAATCTCCTAGATTTGGAGAGGTAAATTGATTCTTTCATAACTCCTTCTATTTTTACTTTTTCCCCCATTCCAGTTCCTACATGATCTAATCATCCTTGTTAGAACCTCCCTTTAATGGTTGGATGTTTTCAAGTTCAGATACTTGTGGATTTTGGGTCGTTTAATTCAATATTGTTTTGAGTAAGTGTTTCTCTCTTCAATTTCTTCCTTCTCCTTAGGGTTCCCCCTCTTTCATTTTGTTATAAAATTTCAAGAAGTTAGGGTTTGAACCTATGGTTTGATTTGGTGTATTTTGGGTTTAATATTGTGGTCTAGGGCTAGATTTATATTCCTTGTGATGTGGTGGTGGTGCGGTTGATGTTTTGCACCATGTTTTGAGGGATTCGACACTTTCGGTAGGTGGTTCCATTTGTAAACAATTATTGAAGAGTTAGCATGTTGTATTTACTAATTTTTCATATTCTTAATATGTTGGGTGTGGTGTGAAAACTATTTATGATTTATTTGGTTATGTGTGTAATTTTATAGTTGCATTTGAACTTGAAATTGGGTGTTTTCATGTGTTACTCATGGGGTATTATTTGCGTGTATTTTATAACATATGTAATTGGTTTAATAAATCTTTTTTGGCCTGCCAATTATGGTTTTGTAATTTATTAGTGTCATTTGGGACAAAAAGGAGGGATTTTGAATAGGTTTTATGTGTAAAACATTGTTATACTTCTTGGGAGTATTTTATGAAAATGTGTATTTTCATTTGGATCTTTTGTAGTATTATTCAAGATGATTTTATAAAACTTGAAAGCGGTTTTATAAATGTCAATAGGGATTAAAATTATGTTTCGGATTGGAATTGGTATGGTTTTTGGTCTTAAATGGGGGTTTTGAAATGGGTTTTGTGCGCAAGACATATTTACACCACTTGGGTTCTTTTTTATGAAAATTGTAAATGTTTTAGTTGGTTAAACAAATAGGGAAAAGGGTGAATATGTACTTTTTGGTATGTGTGTTCAACTATTAAGGGGTTTTGAATGGTGAAGTGATGTTTTAAGATGTCAAACATTTTTAGAATGTTTTGTAAACTTCTGAAATGTTTTATTAAATTGTGATGTTGGAGTGAAACTTGTTTGCGGGCTGTTTTGTGTAAGTTTGATGATAAAATGATTTTGAAGGTAAAAAGGGTATTATGTAACAAGTGAGTGGGATGTTATGAGAGTTGTAATATATTGTAATGGTTTTATAAAATTTTTTAATGTATTTGTGGAAGTGTAAACGAAATTTGAAAAGTGTTGTATGCTATTTTGGTGTGAGTCGGATTTCAAAATCAATTTGAATGAAAAGTGGACTTTTGTAACTTTTGTTGTACACATGTGGGATGTTTGGTGAATTTATGATGTAGAAATGATATTTTCATGTGAAAATTATATAGATTGACTTGTTTAACTTGTTTGATCACAAAGGGAAAACTCGGGTATCTAGGTGGGTGGACATGTACTAGTATGCTAGTGAATCTGTGGGGTTTGGCCTCAGTTTCACTTAGCAATATTGACACTTACAACTCTAACTAAACTATTATGATGATGATTGGGGACCACTAGGTTATGGGTATGTTCCCTACTAGTGTCTCGTGCATGAGAATGGATATTTGTGATGGTTAATCTCACCGAGATACGAGGTACATATGACCCACACCTAGCTAGTGCCTAGTGGTTATTTCCCATTACTTGTGCTCACTAGATATTTTGTTCTTACCGTTGGCATACGGTATGAGTGGCTGAAAAATTAAGTAGATTTGGTATTTATTTTAAAATTGTTTATTATTTAAATTATCCCACCTAAAAACTATTTTTATTTAATGTTGCATCTTTTAGAAATTGTAACTAGCATTTCATGTTTTTTAAAACATGCATGATTTTCGTCATTAAATGTTTATCACATGGAATATATTAGTGGTGGTATCCTTTTGGGATTTGGATCACAGCCTATTTACACCTTTGGGTGTAAGTAGACTTGGTTATTTTTGTTGTCGCAGGTTTGGTAAAGTTTTTAGTTCCAGTTGTTCGGGTTTCTAGCAGGTCCTTGGTAGTGAAGTCTTTGTGGAGATGGCTTGAGGGTGGTGCCCCTTGCCATGAGGGTTATTGGGCTGTTCCCTTTTGGTTTTGTACCTTGGTTATAGTCTTTTTGAGTTGTTTTAAAATATGTAATTCAGTTCTGATTTTTTGTAAAATATTGTTTGGATTGAAAAATCCAGATTCATTTTATTGGATTCTTTTGTTGGTTTAAGTTTATAAACTCAGGTAAATCATTACCAATTTTCATTTTATGATACCCAGGAACTTGTGCCAGCTCGTGGGGATTGGTAATTCCCTTCAAACCATGTTCTGGGCTGGGTCGAGTGACGGTTTTTATGGAGACTAGATTTGGTTGGTGACATCAACCCTATTGATATGCAAGATATGATTGGATTATTGAAAACCGTTTAGACATGAAGCATTATTTATTTTATTTCTGTTCTTATTTATTAAAAACTTTATTACATACATAAACTATTTTAATGACTGGTAATTTGTTTAGACACCATTAGTGGTGTCCTACTGAGTTTTTCTTACATCCTGCTCTGGACACCATGAGACATGGATACTAGAGAAGATACTACTTGTTTTTAGGAACATGTTCAAGATATACACATGGTAGTTTGTTTGTTAATGGGATAATGGGTTGGAGCATGGGATGCTAGGGCTAGGTTGGGACTCAGAATGATGTTTATGATATTTTATAATGTTGGTATTAGAGTATTTTCTTGTTTTTTTTTCCTAATATGTAGGGTATCTATTAGATTTTTATAGCTTCTATTAATTGGTCACTTTTTTGTATTTTTTCATAATTTTTCCATTTATTGTTCCTGCTGGTTGTCATATCCATCGGTATTATTGATTATATGGTATTACTCTAATTATTGGGTATAGTCTCCCCAACAAATCTCAATATACATTCTCGGCTAGTCGACATCCTCTAGTGTATGGGAAGGTGTGCATAAGGTCTTGTGGAAAACTGGCTTAGGGCACCCGATATAGTGGTTACCGGGTTGGGGATATTACAAAGTGGTATTAGATTTCTTTCATTTATCTTACTATTTTTTAATGGTGTACAAGAGACTAATATCTTGTAAGATCTTGGTAAAGAGAATGTAGTAAGTTTCTTGCATACCCACATATGAGGGAAAACCCAAGTTTCTAGGGGTGGTAATTGATGTTATTTTTTGTGATCTTACATTTTATTGGTATTTCAACCTTGAGTGCTTCACTTGGATGTGATGTTACTGATTTATGAGGTTCTATATCTTTTTTGGATATGGAAAGAGGGGGTGTGTGGGTTCATGCATCATTCTAGGAACATAGGACTGATTAGTCATTTTTATGTTGCATGTGATTGATATCTCCTTAGTATTCATATTACATTAGTGTACTTTTATATATATGGTATATGTATTTTGATTGTTATTTAAAATAGTTATTATTGTGAATGTTTTTTAATATGAATTTGAGAAAAGAAACCATTTTAGAAATTTAGTTTAACAAAATATTTCGAAAGTGTAAATAAATTGTTTTTGAAAATAGAATATTTTGAAATGTTAAACCATAGAATCTTCAATTGATAATGTTTATTTGAGAAGGTAAATGGGAAATTGATGGTATCCTTATTGATTCTGGTGCAAGTATCTATATTATTGAGATGAAACCCTTTGTATTTGTGGTTTGGGTAGGGAGAGTGCCTTGTTTGAGACCATGGTTATGGGTCATGAGGCCTTTTAGGGATTTGATTTTTGGTTCTTGGGTTGTTATTTGTTTTACATTTAGTAGTGATGTCTCCCTTGGGTTATGAGATATTGTTCAGTAATGTGGGTGTGGTAACCATTTTGGGTTCCGATCGAGTGAGTTGTGTTTTGGACCCTAGAGGTCATGTTTGGATCATAGTGTCGATGTATGTGTGTTGGTATCCTTGGTTTGAAACCATGAGTAAATGGTTTCCTTGTGTGTTGGACATAGTATTTTTTAAGCTGGGGTAGGATTTCCCCATGTGAGTGGTAAGTTTTCCAAGGTTTGATTTGCATGTCTTAGATGGAGATCATGTGGGATTTGTAATATGTGACTACAGTTTAGGGAGTTTTCATTGCTTACCCTTCAATGATGGCCCGTAAGAGGGTTCATCCAGGTTTCTACTTTTGTGGTCATATGGAATAGGTTAATGTTTTTGGATTTTAATGTGGCATGAATTGATGGATGTATAGTAATTTTCTCAACTAAGGGGATAAGTGGGAATGTTAATGGTTTGGAGATTTGACTTGAGTTGTGGTTATGTTCTAGAAGTTGTTGGAAATTTAGGGTAACCTCGAGGGAGGTTAGCCTAGTGTATCAGTTGCCTTAGAATCTAAAGAATGGTTTGGTTCTTCAGAGGTGAAATTGATGTTGGTTAGTTTCCATTGAATTTCAGTAAAAGATAATGGTAGTTAATTTGTTTATTTCTCAGAAAATCACCTAAGTGGTTGTTGTTGGTTATAAGGTCAGTTTCAGAAAAGGAGGGGTAATTTGGGTGTCTGAACCATCTATCTTGATGATGTTTAATGAAGGGCCCAATGATGAGTTTGGTCAGACAAGACAAGGTTGACCAAAGAGAGAATGGATTTTTTTTATATGGAACTGACACTTGGTTGAGGGTTGGTTACATGATTAAGCTTGTTTGTGTGGAATGTTGGTTCATTGAAGGGTAACATTTAGAATACCTCGATTCTAATGGCCCTAATGGACTAGGAGGGAAGGATTATTTTTTTATTGGGTGTTTGGTCCTGGAACTAGTAATTTATAAATCATGTGATATATAGTCATGTTTAGTGTGTAGTCTCAGGAAAGTATGAAACCTTGGGGGCTCTGATGAGGTCTAGATTCGGGCATGTGCTGGGAAGGCATGATGTTTTTTGGGATGGGGGAACAAGTGGATTGGGATAATATCATGTTGTTTTCTATTATAACTATGTGGGAATTGTGGGTATGAAATAGATCATTTGGTTTTTGATCATGGTGATTGATCATTGTGTTTCTGCTTTGATTCACCATGGTCTTGCTGGAAGAACTCAATATGTGTGGTGGTGGTAGTTTCATAAGAAGAATTGGTTCATATCTTATTAGTAAAGAGTCATGAATTGGTGGTCCGTTCGGTTGGAAATCCCCCCTAATTTGTGGTGGTTGGGTGTCGATGAGAGGTTAGTAGGAAGAGAATCCTAAGAATTTGAATAGGTGAAGTTATCCTATAGTGGTAGATGACGTCAGTGATTGATAATCTATGGGGGTTTTGTTGATGAATTTTTAGAAAAAATTTATCTATTAAATATCATGCCCAATATCATGAAATCGTCTTGGTAAACTTATATATCTCTATATTTATTTCTAAATACATAAATGTGTTTTGGTTAAATATGGGGAATCTTGGAGGATATTCTTGTGGAGAGATATATTTAGAGCTGGATGGCGGGAAGTACACCATTGACTATTTATAAGTGAGGTCCTTAGGATGGACCAGATGCCAAAAAAATTCCATACGTACTATTATTAGAAGATGATAGCGACTGGTGGTTGATGTTTGTTATGTTGTTTTGGGAAAATTCAAAAACCACATCCATGTTTTGGGGATCAAGTCGTGTTTGAGGCATGGTCCATCGTGGTGGGAATTTCTTGAAAGAGTGGTGATAATGAAACTCATATGGTGGGGAATGGTGTGTAAGTAAAATAAGTGTGGGTATGACCATGGAGTTGTCATGGTTGCATTGGGATTCCAATAAAGAACCTGTGAACTTCATGTTTGGGATTCCTGGGGAAGGCCACATGGGCTTTAAATACATAATATGATGGAGCCTAGTGTTGGATTTATGGTCGGGGTGGGTCTAAACGAAATCCAAAATTTTTGTGTTAGAGCTGTTGATGGGTGTGATAAGGAATGAGAATGGTTCATGGAAAATGATTTTTGGTGCTCTAACCTTATCATAAGTCATGCATGGGCTCTGGTAGGTATGTTTGGGTGATCTATGAATGTCTTTAAGTGTAAAGGAATCTCAGCCATATGAAGTGTTGATATGAAATTAGTGATGTTTGGTGTTTACAATATTATTTGGCTAGGTATGGATATACTTTTCTTGGAAAAGGAATTAAAGTTGTGATTTTTGAATAGCCACTGGTGGATTTTTAAAATGATAAGTGTGTTTTGGAAATAGAAATGTATTTTTAGTAAGATTTTTTTTTCATTAGTTAATGTATAGATATTGGGGGTGCTTGTTCTAGGAATATTGATGGGTTTAATAGAGCATGGTGATGTCTTGAAGAGTAGTGGATGCCTTGATGGTGGATTTTTATCGAATGTTGGGGAATTACTCTGGTAGGTGCATTAGATGATAGTGATATACCTTAAGTGATAAGTATCTATTTCCAAGTGATGGGGGTAGTGTTCCAATAATAGAAGATGAACACATTGAAATGAGAAAGTTAGGGATGGTCAGACAAGGTATGGTAAAGAGAACAAAAGTTTTATGTTATAATCCACCAATGGTTTTATGTTTTAATAGAAAGTGTGTTTCATAAATGAAGGTTAACCTGAAAGAGTTCAAGTTGTTTTTTTCTACAAATGTGTGGTTGATTCATGTCCATTTTTGGTGGATTGAATGAAATGGTTCCATACCAATGTTTGGTGGTATTATCTAGTATTGTTAGGCATGGTTTGTTGAGAAACTCATTAGGAATGTATTGGGGACTTGAGTTTACAGTTTTGGTGGTATTTTTAGAAGGTGGAGGTTCCAACCACTAAGAAAATGGGGGTGGTGAGAAAAATTGTATGGTGGGATCACTATAGTATTTAAATGGTTAGTTGATGATGTGACATGTGTTTTGGATTGTATGGGATCATGTAAGCTCCATCTTGGTGTTTTTATTTTGATACGGGTGACAGATCAGGTTTTTACCAATTGATTTCCTTGATATGAAGATTTTTCTTGGGTTTTGATTTGGATGTTTAGATGTGGATCAAGTTAGTTGATCCTACATGTTGTGGAACTATGTCGGATGGGGAATTTGGTGGGAAAATATTATGTTCTTTCGAGTGATTCCAAGTTTTTTTCATCATTGGATATAGAATGTAGGACAAGTTGGTGACCGTTATGCCAGGATGTTTTAGTTGTGAGGAGAATCAAACCAGAAGTGTTCCAATTGTCTCTCCCAAGGTAGAGTAATGCTTTGTTGATTCCTTTTTTGTGGTGATTCTATAATTTTTCTTAAACTTGTATATCATTGTTTATGTTGTTAAGGATGAGTGTGAGGTGGATGAATCCTTTGTGGAGCATTAGGATCATGATTATGGAAAAAGTGGGAAAATTTCTTTGTTGTAGGACTATTTCCTTTATATGAGTGTTGTTACAACATGAGTTCAAAGGAAAACAAGGAATAAAGAAGTTGACAGGGGGTCCATATGTCCTGACCTTTTTTTCTTTGAGTCATGTTGGTTCAATGAAAGTGAATCTCAATGAAGATATATTATAAATTAGGTAGGTTGTAAGATCCCGACCTTTCATAGAGGTGTGTATCTCTTTAAATTTTCATTAAACTCCCTCAAAATATTTAACGGCATGTTTTCAAATGATATGAAAAGATTTTGGGCTATCTTAGGGATGAGGGACATGAAATAAGTGGGAATGTGTCCATCCAATGTATGTTTCACGGTTGGTGACTATGTGCTATAACTGTTCACCCTAGAGAGGGATGGTGGACGATCAGAAAACCATGAAAGGATAGGTGTCAAACTATAAAGTCTTGGACAGATTCATCCAACATGGATATTTCATGTTTTGTTAGATAGTTTGGTCTTCCTAGGGGATTGTGCAACCTAGGATCCTCTATAATATAGGGATCTGCATGGTTGTCACACATTTCAGCCATTTGTGTGGCCAAACCATGTGTTCTATTAAAATGGGTGTTTTTACCATTCCACCCTCTGTATTTAAGGGTTCTAACCCAAATTTCTCCCCTATTACTCCTCCACTATCTTGGGAGATTAACCATGCCCTTATAAACTTCCACAAAAAAATTCTCCCTCAATTCTATGTAGATTGTAGTACCATTGGTAGTGGATCGAATCTCTAGGTGATTATAGAACTCCTCTTCCAAATATTTTCTTGAATATGGATTTTAAAATTTTTCTTCTAATTTTCAATCCTTAAAAACACCATTTTTCAAATAATTAGAAGTTGGGATTTTAAAGGGTATTTTAGGGAAAATCAAGGGTTGAGTTTAAGATATCATTCTTAAAGAACATGATGCAAGTAGTCATAAAGCTTTTCCCATGGTATTTATGTGTTATATATGTATGTAGTTGTTCTAATTCAGTACCTTGTTGTGTTTTAGTGTTTTTGATAAATTAATGTAATTTTGGACATATATTGAGGTGCAAGACCTTTCATGGGCCTCGTTGGGTTCATTAATGAAGTGAGATCAATCCTAGGTCTTCCCTTGGTGTTTTCCAAACCCTTCAAAATGGTATAATGAGTTGGTAAAAATGGGTTTGGGTAATTATGAATATGAGTGGGTTTTAATTATTAAATTGTGTGTTGGGTTTGGTTTAAGGGGTAATTGAAACATTTTGTGTAATTTTTTTAATTTCTTCAGAGGCCTTTGTAATGTTTTAAATGGTGTGTTCTAGATTATGACCAAGGTGTGGTTTTCAATGATGTAATATGATTTTTTGAAAGTGGTTACTATTTGAAAAGGAGGTTTTGACCTCAAGGGATTTGGAAACGGGGATTTTATATTGGTTTTCAAAGGATTATTTTAAATGAGGGTGTGTATTACCTTTTTTTAAAAAAATATTAATTCCTATTGAAACGGTTGGAAATAGAATTGAAATCCTTGGGAGGAATGGTTTTTTTTCAAATTGGAAGACCTATGTTTTAAAGTGTAGTGTCAAGATGATTTTAAATGAGTATTTTGATTTGATTTTTATGCCATGATTAGTTTTAAAGTTCTATTGAAACCTTATTTAATGAAATGATAAATGATTAAATGTTACAAATGGTTAAAAAATCATGTCTATGTGGTAATTTGTATGAGGGTGGTATTGGACCGAGTCTCTACACCCACGGGTTGGGCTAGACTAATGATCTAGTCACCAAAAATTTATTGCTCGTGCTACGATTTCGGACTGAGTCTCCATGCTCCTAACATAGAGAAAAAGTCTCCTTAGTTTCAGGTTGATCTAGACTAATGCTCTAGGACTATTAGTGTTTTCCTAGTTTAGGATGTTAGATTAAGGTTCTACTCTCGTAATGATGGAATGGTTTGGGATATTGAACTGAGGATCTATGCTCTGAAATTTAAGGACATGTCTTGATTATCATACCAAAGTTACAAGGTAAGTGGATAAATTATTTGGTTAGTAAATTCTATTTTCATGAGAAAAAGTGTGTGTAACCCCACTTATTCTATTGATTAGGTTCTCGGTATGACTAAGGGTAGTTTTCTTGGTTTACCAAACAAAACCTACATGATAAGAATGGATAATTGACAACTTTTTAGATGAGAAGTACTATTTCCTTTGTTTTATTGCTTATTTATTACACCTTCAATACCTATATAAACTGTTTTACTAACTGGTTATTGGATTATAAACTATTTTTGGTGGCTAACATAGTTGTACTCACACCCTGATCAGACCACCACAATAATTTGGTATTTGAGTAGATGATATTTTTTTCTAGAACATGTTTAGGATATAGACCTATTAGTTTGTTTGTGCATTGATTGACTGGTTAGAGTATGGGATATCATGATCAGGTTCGGGATCGCGACTAAGTTCAGGATCTTATATATTGTTAATATCAAGGCCTTTCTTGTATGTTTGTAGTTTATCTGTCATATTGTTATATCTTATGTTACTTGGTCACTTATTGGTTTTCTCTATATACTATCCATTTTTTATGTCTACCATTTTCTATATCTAATGGTATTATTTCTACTACATTATTACTCTAATAAGAAGGTATATTATCCCCCAACATATCTCTATAGACACGCACCGCTATAAGATAGTCTATGAAATATGGGGAGGTGCGCCTAAGGTCATGTAGCCACCCATCATGGGGTTCTGAATATAGTAGTTAATGGGTAGGGGATGTTATATGTTTGGTTTGTAGTTCCCCAATTATGATAGTTGTATAATTAAGAGGTGGAGGGGGAGAATCAGTGATATATTTTTCTTTTTATGTTTCTTATTTTTAATCAACCCTCATCTACTACTAAAGAGTTATCACCTTGCTGAAACAAAATGATTACACATCCCCAGGAACACAATAATTTTAAAAGATCACCACTCAACAAGAGTATCTAAATCCTTGGTATGTGGTTGGAAGAATATAATACCACACATTCCACAAGAAAAAAATCATTTTTAGAATTAGATGAATAGGATATTCCTTACACTCATATTTCACTATGATCAATACAATAGTAAGTGTGATTCTAGTAGAACGAATATGTAATATAATTTTTTTGACAACCATGTTACGTTGTTTCTTGATCAACATTCACAATTATGTTCTTTAAAACAATTCTTCACATTCTTACCCAACAGAAATTGAGAACATTTTCTGGGCTTTGAAAGGATACTCAGTCTGATTTTCCAGTCTGATTCCCAAGTCTGATTGCTCAATATAGAAATATAACTCTATCTGAATACTGCTAACACAATTGTAAACCACTTCAAACTATGTCTAGATGTCCAGGTCTAATTCTCAGTCCAATGATCCATCTCAATAAGATAGTCAGTTGAATATAATCTTATCTCGTATCCTTTATTCATCTTTTTTCTGGAAAACTTCTTCAATAAAACTCAATTTGGAAACTTATTATCCATAGAAAATTAGAGCTTCTCTCACTTCTTCTCATCATCACATACATTTAAAAAATTAAAAATTACTTTCTCCTTTTATAGGCTACCTAAAATTGTTTGGGTGTGATTCAAAAATCAGTTCATTCTTAACCAAATTCTCTAAAATATCTATTCCCATTGAATTCCGGATGAATTTATGACTTCTTTAATGCTTCTAAACACTTATTGATCATTATATAATCTTATCATTAATTTATCTCTATTCATATATATTGAAAATATTTAGTACAATTCCAACACTTCATTAAGATTCTCTCATTACTATGGAATATTTTTTTCACTATTATTTTACTTGACGGGCTTGGAAATTCATCAGAACTGATGTCTTCCCAATATGATGACCCCTTGAAGATATTAGAACAATTATGATTTCTTTATTATGATGTAGATTTTTGATTATTAATTACATTTCTCTACACCAAATTAATCATATGTGAATACTATTTCTTCTCAAAATGATCGTCATAACCAACCTCTCATTCCTAAACATCTCTTGACAATACTTCAGTAATTACTCCAACCATCCTTTCAATATAACCCCATGAAAATTATTTTCTGGACGGTTGAAACAATAATTCCTTTTTTAATATATTTTGGACAAATATCTTGCATCTGATTCTATTTATCAGTGTCATTGCTAGTCTGATGTCTCTTGATATAATTTTAAAGTAAATTCTTCTTAATCTAGACCCACATGATACAAAATCAGAGAAATGAAACAATTCAGACCAAAATTCATCTTGAAGAAAATGGTTGGTTACATTTTTTATTGATATCTGATTTTATTCATTATATTTGTCACAAAAAACATATCTTCTTCTCTATATTTATTTGTTCCAATAACTCCCACAAAAAAATTCTTCCTCTGATAAAACTCTGCATCCGATAGAAAAAGGATACCAACAATATAAATCAGTGTCATAATACATTTTAATGGATCGATGGAACACCACGTCCGATGGAATGGATAAAGCATCATCAATATCATCAAATTTTTTCCTTCTTTAAATATAATACCAATTAACAAACTTTTCAGAATATATTTTTCTTTTGTCTCATTGGTCTGACTAAAAACCATCTTCTTCAACTTCTCTCATTCTGCTCAACCTTCCTAGTCTTCAAACAATTTTTTGTATGATGACCTCATACTAATGTAATGAGGTTGGAAATTTTAAACATCATCTATGTCCTTCTTTCACTAACTTATTCTTTTGGTCATTATTTACTCATGACCTGGAATATGTTGAAGATCATCTTCGACATGGTATAACTTATATTGGGATGTATAAGAACTTCCCTTTCATCCATCAATGTATTTTTTTAATTCGATGCCTTAATACGATTGGTAAAATTCCCCATTTTTCTTTCATTAGGCTACCATCACAAGTTTCACAGAAGTCATTTTAATTTTCTAAATTATAAAATATAAAAGAACTGTTAGATTTATATCATATCCATGCATAATTTGATTTTGTTCCTTGATATGATCACAACCTTGTTTCAGACCCAAGGTGAGTCTGATGAACCTTTTGTCCTTGAAAACATATTCTCAGTATGATGTAATTTCTTAAGAATTTTGATTCTGGTTTTCTAAAAATGATGGTCAGTCCAATTTTCAACATTTAGAAAGTGAATTGATTTATCTTATTTGACAATGTAATCCAACACATTTTCATAACAAACTTCTTCTAACTTCAAAAAACATTCTCTATCCAACTTGGTCCCAACAATACACTTATTTAGATTTTGTTCTCAACCAAGATTGATAAATCACTAAACATTTTGACTTTAAGTTGTGGATTACTTTTCAACAATTATAAGATTTCATGATTTAACTCATTATAGGAAACAAGAATTATTGACAACAAAACCATGCTTTCCAAAAGTAGTGACTCATGAAACCACATCATATTTTATTCATATATTTATTGTCTTCTTCAAATTTCCTATAATAAAAGATTTTTTCCTATAAAACCTATAACAAATAGTTGTAATATTTCTCACATTAACATGTTGAGTTTCACATCTTACCCATAAATCCCACATGCATCCTTAAATGGTTTAGAGAATATTAAATGGATAGATTTATGAAATAGTTTTACCCCTTTACAACACAATCCAAAGACAATATGATAGAGGGGATAAAATAAAATACCTCAACCTTTACGATAAAGAGGGTGGAATCCCATGTTCAACTTCATTTTATAATAAGTTTCCTTCGGTATAGGTTTTTTGAAAATGTTAGAAACTTGTTCCAATATAGAAACATACAACATATTTAATTAATCCTTGTCAACATTCCCTTTGATGAAATGATATTTTATATCAATATGTTTTTAATGATAACGTTGTACTAGGTTTATGGTATGGTTGATTTCACTATGATTATCCCAACCCAAGAGCTAGGGTAACATCACTTCAACAAGTAAATCTTCCTACATAGTCTTCATCCACCTAAGTTGGGTAGCATCATGAGTAGTAGAAACATAGTCATCCTTATCCATACTAAGTGTTATTGAATTTTATTTCTTTGTATACCAACATACACAAATTTTCCTTATAAATAAAACTCCACCATATTTAGATCTTTTGTCATCAACATTTCCAACCCAAGGAGCATCTGAATGCCCAAAAAAGATAACACTTTTGGATCTATCTTACCTAATTATGATTTCTTCCCTTTTTATATATGTGAGAATTATTTTTCTATAAATTAAATGGGGTTATTTATGATCACTCTGCAATCTTTCACATAAGGTAACACTATAATCAATGCTTGTACTTGAGGTAAAAAAATACAAAATACGTTCTATTAGCTTCTAAAACTATTTATGATCAGCTTCTTTTCCATCACTATCTTTAGAAAACTTGGTTACCACTAAAATTGGTGTGGAAATAAGACTTTAATTTTCCATTAAAAACCTATTATGAAGTTATTTAGAATAATTTTCTTGATAAAAAAATGTGTTTCTTCTTAATTAAGATTTGTAACTGAATAATGTATTTCATTTCTCTCAGTATGGACACCTCAAAAAACTATTTAATCTCTTTAGAAAATCCTTGAGAATTTCTTTTATTATTACCGAAAATGATAATTTAATCAACATAAATAATTATGATAAAAAATACTCCTGAATTTCTTTTATGTAAATATTTCTATTAAATTTTACTTTCTTGCAAATCATTTTTTTTCAAGAAAGTATCCAATTTTGAATACCATGTCCTCAAATATTGTTTTAGCACATAAAAGTATTTCACTAATTTACACACACAACATTCATATTTTCCAAAAAAAATGTATAAAAAATATTAACCAAATCTTGTTGGTAGTTATAATACATGCTCAGTCCATGTCTCTCAAAAATTATCCAATAACAAGAAAAGGAATAGAAGATAGGCACCATCCAAATTCTTAATATATAGTCAAGAGATCTAGTCAAGTACCAAGTGGTGGCCTAAATACGGTGTGATTAAAACTTAGTAGGCCACCAGTAATGGAATATAATTCATTTCAAGTTCATGAATATACAATTAAAGGTATGAATTAAATATATTTGAATAAGGAAGTAAAAGTCGTGAAGTGGTGTCAAGAACAGTCCTCTAGGTGGTACCTACTCGACCCTATCTGATTCATCCTAAACTAGCTATCTCTGAACAAAGGACTAATGAGGTAGTCATGGGACCCATATAAATAAACCCAAGAATCCATGAACAATGAATAAGGATAATCTATGGAGCGGGTTTAGAAAATCAAACACAAAAAAACCATGTGAATCAAAGGAAATATCTAATGCATTCTATGTTGAGAACTCATGATACAATATATGGTTGTCAATAAATTATATATATATCTATATTAGAATTTGAGGGATTCACCCTTAGAATTCCAATTTATAAAGGTTCTCTAATTCAATCTAAGGAGAAATAATTTATTAATTATGAATGGGGATTGATTGAGGTCGAAGATAGTAATCCAACGAATTCTATGTCCAAGGAAATCATGTCAAATCTAGGATCTCATCCTTTAAATCTTCATATTTCAGTAGTTTCTATGTGAATAAATTATTCTAGGATGAGGAATTCATGAATATAAGACATTGGCCAAATCCAAGGTTTTATTTCCACTATAATTCAATTTTATCAAATAGATAATATCCTTTAGGTTTATATTTGGCATTCAATTCTATAATACAAAGTTTTTCCATAGTATGACTCTTTATAATCCATAAATAGTATCATTATATTAGAAAGGATCAAAAGGAATAAAGTATATTTATATTGGAAGGGTAATTAATTGAGGTAAACATGCATAATGGATTGAGTCCATTGATTTTATTTACACCGTAATACATCTATTATTGATTAAACTAATAGATTCGATATTATCATTTCATAAATTTCCATTTTTAATAATGGTATACCAAATCAATAAAATATTAACCTAATTTATTTTTTTCAAGTAATATTAACACATTAATATCCTTTTGTAAACATTATTACCTAAATGATGGATTTTAGAAGTTATCATCTTATTAACTAGAATCTCACCACACGCTGTATCCAAATAAACATAAGGTTACCAGATCCAAGTTCTAAGTTAAGGAACCCCAATTAAATATAGTATAAGTATAATAAAAAAATACATCATGGTCAAGTCATTACCTTCATGTCATTAAATAACTAGGTTTATCTAATTAAATTATGTGTTTGTTGAACAAAGTGTTTTCACATCCTTGGGGGAAGACCATGATTCATCCCATGTTCATTAGAGTAGTTCCTTGGGTCTTAGATCTCATAGGGGCTCAATCTAACTTAGAAATAATTTATGAAAAATAAGGTAACCTCATGGGTGAGTCCATTAATGGGCCATGTCTCTTTTATGGTCCATACATGGTCCATGGAATGAGTTGAGTTAATTACTTAACCACACCTAGAAATTAAATCTTAATGGGGATCATAAATTATCCTAATTGATTTATATAATTGAGGTTAGGACATAACTCTTACATGGACCATTCCTGATCCATGGGTGATTCTCTAAACTAAAGGTATAATTATGGGGTAAAAAATTCACCTAATTACATGATTTAATGGAATATAAAATCATGATTAAAAAAAAGACTATCATAAGATGTCGACACAATGCTCTACCAATATATCTTATGAAATGAAAATAAATTAAGGGAAATAAATTAAACCAATTAATTAAATCATAAAAATATTTATCTTCTTATAATGACCCTCATTTCTCTCTAGAATATATTAAAATATATAGGTATAAAACAATTCCAAAAAATATAGTGAATTAGACAAAAGATGTATGGGATAACCAGATAGTAGATAATACTATAAAAGGAAACTAAAAGAGTGGTAGACTTACCTCATGAATTATATTTCCATATAATACACTCAATTTCATCCTCATATTATAGATATAATTAATTTTATATGAGGAATATAATGAAATCAAGAGGGGGTGTTCGACCAAAATTGGGAGAAAAGTTTCAAGTGAATTTCATAAAAGGACTTAAGGGTAAAAAGATAAATCCCTAATTTTTATAAGGGTTCATGGTTTGGATGATTTGTTTTCCAACCCATTCATTATCCATGCAGTTGACACTATCTCAAGAAATCTCACTTCACATGTTTAAAAATACAGTTTTGAAAACCAGACACCTATTGTGTGAGACTACTATGTAATTTCTTATAGACTTCCAAATGGTAAGAATGGAGCCTTTGCAAGGATTAACAAACCATGTCCCTTCCTAGCCCACCCCATCATGGTTAAGGTGCATGGATATCACTAACTATGCTCCCTAAGTTACAAGTCCAAAACCACAAAACTCCATGACATAAGATCCCAAAGATTATATTGGAACCTAAAACACCTCTTGACCCAAAAAGATACCAAAAAACAACTCTTTATGGTGTACAAATAGTCATAATTCCATTTCAAACTCCAATTTTATTTTTATTCCATCCAAAAAATGAAAACAAAAGATTCCTTTAAATTTCAAAAACCTATATAGAACCTAGGGTCTTATAGTATCCCCGCCTAATAATAGATCATCCTCAGTATTAATCCATAATAAAATGAAACTTTAAAAAATGACCACAACCAAAAATTGTGGATATACTGAAGCTTATAATTACATTCCAAAGATTGATTCACATCCTAAAACTACCATTATAGATAGAATCTAAAATTACATGAATTCACACTCAAACTAAACTCTCAGATAGTATAGGTCCTAATTACTTCACAAAAAATCATACATCATTCATCACTATAGGATTTTCCCATGAAATTCTCCTTGAATTGATGAATTTAATTTGACAACACAATTCTATCTCTGCTAGTTACACCAGCTAATTTCCAACCATAACTGGTTCAATCTCTAAACCATCATTGTATAATTTTAATGTAATTCCCAATATAATTTCCACCTAATCATGTTATTTCCATCATAAGTATACATTTTATACTAATCCATGATTATTTCCTATATAAAAACTCAATTCATACCATTAAAAGATTACTAACTATTAGGTCACAGTAATTCACTCTAGAAGGTGTTCTATAATTTTTTCTTCTACCAAAATCAAGCCTTATAGGTTTGTTTCATAGGTCTAACATTGAATATTTCATCCCAAACATACTTATAAGAAACCATAGTCTTACACTACATACTATACATAACACTGCTCTTAACATCAGACTAAAATATCAAGTTTTATGGTTGTGTAGTGTGATATGATTATCCCATTAAAATTCTCCTCTCATCACATATATTGAGTTTACTTAATCATTTGAATTTAATTTGGACATTTTAATCTAGAAAACACTATTCGACTACATCTACTATAACACTATGAAACTTTGTAAAGAAAGTATAACGTTCTTTACTTCCCCATGGTTTCTTCCCACCATAGTCATTCCCATTACACTTACCCATGAGGACTACACTAATAGAAAACACTGCTAGTTTCTCACTAACATGTCCAAGCACTACTAACTTAATTTAAAAGAGCCCTCACTCGAGATTACATGAAACCTCCTTATACAATGGTGTGACACATAACCCTCTACCTCCATTTACACCCTAATTATTACCTCTTACCTAGTATTTATGGTTCATGCTTAAGGGTAATACCAAAATATATATTTTTCATACATATTATTATGTAAAAATAATAGGTTTCAGTTCACCACATGCACATTTTTACTAAACTTATAGCACGAACATTTCTGGATAAACTATTTAATGGAAGACTGGCTTGATGGTCAATGCATTATCTATAGACTCAATCACATTACCATAAATTCCAATGCTACCCCCTGAGCATTTATAAATACTCACCCAGTTCTGAACCTGAATCATGATGTGATTTAATAGTTGCATACTCAAGAATCCATTTAATAATAGTTTTATATTTCATGCAATGACACACCGCTGATTCGTCACATTTCCCAAATTTCTGACACACCATTGGCCTAAATATAGAACCTATACTCCATAAATTATCATGTATGATTCTTAAATTAAACTCCTAATTTCAGTTTTCAAAAGTATAATTCACTAGGTCGGTGACTCCTAAAATATTTTCTGACAATTCTTGACAGGTCTTTCTGTAATCGTGCTCCATCTCTCTTGAATATAATTCTTTCGATGACTAGTGTGATTATCCCCTCTAGAGGAATTCTCTATTCATAATTTTACTAAAATCATAATCTTATTCCCATGTAACACACTCATTCCTCCACCAAACACTATTTTTAGACATGGCCTAATGCACTTATAACAAGTTCCAACAAAAAAAATCCATATTTGGAACATTCTAGAACCTCATTAATGAATAATATTCTTTCTTAAAAGGATTGTTGTGCACTTATCACCACATGGATTTAATCCATCCATTTATAAGTGTATTGAAATCTTTAAAACTCATTGATTCATGTGTGATTCACATCCCGAGTCACAATCATGTATATAAGAAGAACCAAACACTAAACAAAAAATCAAACTCAAATAGGTCATGAAATTTCAAGAGATCATTTTTCATGGCCATCCCTAATAACTCAACACTATAGCTCTCATGAAACAAAAACTTAATATTCAAGTCACCACACTCTAGGAGTTACCCATTTAAAGCATGGCCTATTGTCTCCTATCGACCGGTCAAGGATTCGGTGCTCTGCTAATGTGTATAGCAGCACTTGGGTCAAATCCTCGGTGATGATACTTTTTAATAGTCGATTGTTTTTAGTTGATTGTATTCTGATTGGGGGAGGGGGTTTGTTTTCAGATCTTATTAAATGACTGATTGATTAGGATTGATTTAACACATTGATAAATATCGGTGTCAGTTCATCATTAGTTAGTTAATCATGTGATATCCTTGATCCTTGCTTTGTATTGCATTAAATTAACACCTATGTCACAAGTTGACGTTTATTGGAGTTCCCAAGTGTTAAGGCTTTAATCCAAGACTTAACTTAACTTAAGGTTCTAATATTAATCATATTTTGTTTATGGTAGTTTATTTATGGTTCCAATAATCCATGGAAACCACTCATTAATACATGACATGTTAAGTCCAACATACACAATGTTAATTAAAAGAATACTCATCGAGAAAAATATCTCAATTGCTTAACATCCCTAAATTACAACTCTCCCCAATGATATATTTAATCAACCATTTAAATGATTAATAATCTCTTTATAATGATTATGATGATAAATTAATAAGATAAGAAAAATAAAAGAATATGAAAAGAGTGGTGTGTCGAACACACACACAAACGATAATGAAAATTAAAAATCGACTTTCGATTGAATGAGGAAGAAAGAGAAGGGAAGGGGTTTTAATATGATTTAAAATATTTTAATAACATTAATATTAAACTACCAAATGTGGATGATAATAAGAGATATTAAAGAAGAAAATTTCATTAAAATAGAATTAAAAAAACAAACACCTACATGATTACAAACGAAGAACAACACAAAAGTAAATGAAAGGAAGAAAGAAGGAATGGTTTCTCAAGTAGAAAATTAGTATGGAATATCCTCCCAAGACTTTGGTAGAGCCTTGGTCATTCCAACCTATCCTCCTTTGCTCTAAAATTTCAACCCTTTTAAAATAAGATGAGGAGATGTATTTGTAGCCCAAAGTGGTGGACTGTTTACATTCTAAAACTACCACTTCCCTTGTGTAACACCCGAGACTTTTATGTTATTTAAATCATCAAAGGAATATTTTTCTACAAAACACTTTCTTGGATTTCTTTACACTAAATCACGACCTTCCATGATAGCTTGCGTCGTACGCAATACCGAGTTTCACTAAACAACAATATGCTTTTAAAATATTATTAAAACTAGCCGTTATGAATAGTAATAACCACTTTTTGAAATTTTATAAATTTTATTTTTCAAAATGGACTTCATTTTTGGATTCGGAATATCGAAATTAGCCTAGGGTGAAATTTTGGTATTTTTCTGAAAACTTTCAATTTTTGATGAATAGTGAAACCACTAAGTGTTAGTTAAAAAACTGAATTTTTCATAAAACATACTTTTACCGCTTCTGTGAGTGGAATTTCGAAAATCCGAGAGACACGGTTAATATCAAGGACTAAAATGTGGTTCAATGAGATGAAAATAATTTTTTGGTGAATAGTAACTTTTTACTTTTTTTTACCACGGTGAAAAGTAAATAGGGTAATTAAGGGTAAAAATGATATTATTATTACCCTAACACATGTCCTAATTCTATTGGACAAGTGTAATTCGACCAAAAACAAACTTAGGAATTAAATATGACCATTTAGGCCCACATGGATTAGATTAGGACATTTATTATTAATTTATTTAAAGAAGGGTTAAAATAGTTAAAATCAAAGTTTAATAAGTAAATCATTTTTTATGGAGTTATACATAAGATAAATTCGACTATAAATATTCATTAGAAAGATAAAAATATTTCATACATAATGGTATTTTATTTGTAATTTTTAGACATTAAATAATTTAATTTATTTATGACACAACGATGATGCAGTAATTATCTTATTAATGAAATATTGACATAATTGATATTATAAATACCCAAATAAATATAATTTGAGACTTTTTATGAATTACACTAATTTTCAAGGTTAATATGACATGTTAGTATTGATTTAAGTAACTTGTTTCGAACTAATCATTCTGTTATGAGTTTCACAAAAATCAATTACTAAATAGTGTCAAAATTGACATAAAATAGTTATTAAAACAAATATTATATTATTAATTGTTATTTTATTCCTAAAAATCTAAGGTTCAGCCAAATGACTTAGATAAGGTTATATATATTAATAATAAACAACTTGGGGTTCGTTTGGCTGCTTATTGTAAGTTTATTAACCTTATAGTATAAGAACACAAGAAGACACGGTAAAAGTAAACTTATTTAATTTAATGTTAAATATAAATGATAAGGTTAAAATAGGAACCTAAACTTGTCTAAATTATATTGGATGAGAGTATTTCGACCCATCCCCACCTTAGCTTCGAAATATATCAATTTGGAGCTATTTAAAACCGAACTTGACTTTATAATAAAATAATATTTTTAGTTCTCCCAAAGGTGCCCCTCTCCTCCGTTATAAAAGGGCACCTCCTCCCCCTTTTCCTCACACCACTTTGAGCCTTCTAGCTCGGCCAAACCCTGGAAATTCTTCCTCTCCACTTCCCTAGAGACATCCTAGAGGTTCTAGTCTTCTTAAAAGACCCATTTTAGTGCCCTAAAAGGAGGTCTCAAAGAAGCACTTCAAAGAAGAGGTAATGTCCGTTACCGATTCTTTCATCTTTATTTCTTCTTCCACTTATTCTTCTTTAGTTTTTTCATTATGAGGTAATAACATCAGTATCACTCATATACTGATATGTTATTATAAGTATGAAACAACCCTATTTCACCATCAATCCATCCTACGGAAAAAGAAATCACCGCGCGTGCGTACGTACGGAATACCGTCTCCACGCCGTGGTGTAATAAATTTTCCACCACCACCTTACTTGGATGGGTATAATGGTGTAAATAATGACTTTATATGACTATTATAAAGTGATACTGATTCTGAAATAGTATACATACACCCCAATACAATTTCACGATCATAGGAATGATATCATCACTCGTGCGTACGTACGGAATACCGTCTCCACGATGTGATGTGACTCGTTCTACATGATCTTCATTTCATAATGATTATATAAATGAATTGAATGAATGAATATGATATATATTACACTAATACCATTCTAGAAATGAGGTATCTATAACCTAAAGCTAATAATAAGAATTTATTCGACAAGACATGCATAAGAACAAAAAGTTATAAACACCTGAATAACAAGTAGCAATGAAATATTACTACTAAGAAGCTAAGAATATGACCATATATGATGTCATAAAAATTAGTATGATTCTGGAATAAGTTAATAACATTATTTAAATCATTATACAGGAGGTTCGGACACTTACGAAGCAAAACGGACCTAAGGTAAGGGAAATATCACAATCTCATTTTTATCCGAGATTGTTTATACTTTAGTATTTACTGGGGTGTATTTTAACATCCACATCCATGTTTCCTCAATATGTAATATTATTTCCATTCACCTACAATTTTTTAAATCCTATTTTACCCTTCGGTGAGATTTTAGTAAAAGATATGAAAGGAATCTTTTATCGTTTTTTCGTACGACGTACATTTTTACTTTTCCGACAAAAGTACGAGAAGAATATTTTTTTAACTTATACGGAATGAATGGATTTTTAAAACATTATTTCAAAGAAGCTTCCTTTAAAAGTTTTCAAGTTTATTTTTAATCAACTTCTTTTAGTTTATAATTGTACGACATGTTAAGAAAGGAAAAGTGTTTTTGAAGCAGAAAGGATATTTTCCTCAAGAATGGAGTTCAAGTGTTTTATCAAAATTATTTTCCTTCTAAGATAATAAAGGGTTCTGTTTGTATCCCTATTATTACATGGATTTGATTATGTTGTGATGGAAATATTTTTATGAATTCCTTTATCTTATATGAATTGTTTTATGATGTCACAATGTTTAAGATTTCCATTTTTATTATATGGGTTATGCTATGATGTATGGTTTATGATTTTGTGGCACACATAAGAATGGTATCATTATGAGATGGGTGGGACCTATATCTCCCTCCAATGCATTGAGTAAAGATTTTATATCTCATGAGATAGACATGGCTGGAACGGTAGGTTATACAGGTTCAGTGAAACAGGACTGAAATGAGGGTAACTCGGTTCAGAAAGGGACTTTGTCCACTAAGATAGTCCTGGAAATGAGTCTTTCCTAACAAGAAATGATTCTCTATGATTATGTGTGTATGCCACAAAGTTTCATGTTTTAAGTTATGATTATTGTGATTACATTTCACTGCCATGATTTATCCCATGTTATGAAATTATGATCTCTTTTGCAGGTTAAGATTTCCCAAAGTTATGTGCTTGCGTATACGATGTGATTGATATTTCTTTTGTTTACCCTTACTGAGCATTTGAGCTCACCCTTTTGTATGTTTTCTTTCCCCAGGTCAGGAAGAAGGTTATTAAGTAGGATATGCCAAAAAGGGACTCTAGATATGATGAAATAAGTGGGAGGAAAAGTTTATGCTTTATGAACCAGTTGTTTATGTATCTCAGTTTCTAAAGACACTATACCTATACGGTCCTTTCGTGGTTTTGTTATGTGTTGTAATAAGTATGCCTCAATTTTGAAGTATTGACAATGTATGTAATGTATGGGTTGTTATAGTTGGTATCAGAGGAAAGGTATAGTCAACCTTTCGAAACTAGGATGTGAAAGCCATAGTAAGAACCCTAAGGATAAGTCTAAGCACAGAGCACAATATTAGTGTTTTAGAAATGGCCATGAATAACCTAGGACAAGACCTTAAGTGTGAAATTTTATTCTTGATTATGTGGTTTTCCTATTATAATTAGTGTTTCTCATACTATTCTTCTTGGTTTTAGTCAATGGCTGGAACCCGAAGGAACCGTGTTAATGAGGAATGCGACGGGCAATGCAATGATTGTCCCCCTGAGCAACCAAACGTTATGGGAGCTGGAATGAAAAATCTTGTAGCCATGCTCACACAACTTTCTCAAGCTATGAATCATGCAGGACTTCCAAACGAGCAAAGGAAGGAGCAACATTCTGTTGAATCCTTTATGAGGCAGCATCCACCTTCTTTCAGCGGGTCTACTGATCCATTAGTTGCTGAAAAATGGATTAGTACTACTGAAAAGATATTTTCAGTTATTCAATGTTCTGAACATGATAAAGTCATCCTAGCAGTGTTTCGTTTGGAAGGAGATGCTGATCAATGGTGGAATCTTATTAAGAATATGAGGCAAAGGGATGAAATTGAGTCCATGGAATGGGACGAGTTCAAGAACTTATTTTTCAATAAGTACTTCCCTCATATTCTCCGAACAAAGATGGAGAAAGAGTTTATTGAACTGAAGCAAAAGGTTGTTGAATCTGTTGGTACCTATGAAGAAAATTTTACAAGACTTGCAAGGTACGCTTCTAGTATTATTATCCAACCTGAGAGTAAGATCGATCGATTCTTTAGTGGCTTAAAACCAAGTCTTCAAAGGGCCTTAGCCATAAGGGACTTTAATAGCTATGAGGAAATCGTTCGATGTGCTCTCAAAGTTGAGATGGAAATCGGAGTAACCCATCAGTCATATGGGTTTGATAAGAAGAGGAAAATGGAATTCAAAGGAAAATCTAAAGAGCCCACTGAAAAGAAGATGAGATTTCCCTTATGCTAAAAGTGTGGAAAGAAACATGGAGGGAGTTGTCTTAAAGGAACAAGTAAATGTTTCAAATGTGGAAAGGAAGGTCATCGGGCATTTGAATGCCGCGATGATGGGAAGAAGATGTCTAATGATGCAAACAAAGGAAGGGATACACAGAATGAACCTACTACACTTCAATGTTTCAAGTGCAAGGATATGGGGCATTATGCTAATAAATGCCCTAATCCAAGGGTTGATGATGATGGTCGACATCAACAAACTCTTAAGGCTAAAGACAAAGGAAAGTCACATGCAATTTCTATCAGCGATGTGGAGTACGATAACGATGTGGTGAAAGGTACACTTACCATCCACTCTAAAGTAGAAAATGTTTTATTTGATTCTGGATCCACCCACTCCTTTATTTCTAAAAAATTTTCTAAGGGTATCACCGTATTACCTCAACAATTAGATGTTGAGTTAGCTGTGACAACACCTAATGGCACAACAGTCGCATGAAAAGTTTATAATTCTTCTCCGATCGAAGTTTGTGGGAAAGTGCTTCCTGCAAATCTTGTGATCCTTCCTATAGTGGAATTTGATGTGATTCTTGGCATGGATTGTCTTTCTTTATATAGATATCATATAAATTTCCAAAGAAGGGAAGTCACATTTCATATTCCAGATCAATCTATGATCGTCTATCATTGCAAGGATGAACATAACCTTCTAGTGGAAATTGCTTCCATTTTATGGGTATTGATTCCACTAAATGAAGGTTATTTATCTCAAATGGTTGGTGAGAAACTCACGATTAAGAATATTCCCATCGTATGGGAGTTTTATGATGTCTTTCCGGAGGAATTACCGGGTCTTCCACCAAATCGTGAAGTTGAGTTTTCAATAGAACTCGTACTGGGTGCTTTGCCTATTTCAAAGACACCTTATAGAATGGCCCCAATTGAGTTGCAGGAATTGAAGAAGCAACTCCAAGAGAATCTTGATAAGGGATTCATACGCCCTAGTGCGTCACCTTGGGGAGCACTTGTTCTATTTTTTAAGAAGAAAGATGGATCAATGAGACTCTGCATTTATTATCGAGAACTTAACAAGATCACTATCAAGAACAAATATCCTCTCTCGCGCATTGATGACATATTTGACCAACTACACGGAGCTCAATACTTTTCCAAGATTGATCTTCGTTCAGGGTATCATCAATTAAGGGTCAAAAGGGAGGATATACCAAATACGGCTTTCCGTACAAGTTATGGACACTATGAATTTATAGTGATGCCATTTGGTCTTACTAATTCCCCTGGTATCTTCATGGATCTAATGAATAGAGTCTTTAGAGACTATCTTGATCAATTTGTGGTAGTCTTTATAGACGATGTTCTTGTCTATTCAAAGAGCAAGGAAGAACATGAATATCAATTGAGAATTATATTGAAGACCCTGAGAAAGGATAAGCTTTATGCCAAATTTACCAAGTGTGAATTTTGGCTTCAAAAAGATGCATTTTTGGTTCACATAATCTCAAAAGAGGGGATATCTGTGGATCCAGCAAAAACAGAGGTTATTGAAAGATGGTTGAGACCAACAACAGTAACTGAGATCCGAAGTTTTCTCGGTTTGGCTGGATATTATCGACTTTTTGTGAAAGATTTTTCACAATTATCTAATCCACTCACAAAGTTGACTCGGAAAGGAGTTAAGTTTGTATGGACGGAGGAATGTGAAGAGAATTTCAAGGAGTTGAAAAGAAGGTTATCCAGTGCACCTGTGCTCACACTGCCTTGTAGTGGAGAAAGGTTTGTGATCTATAGTGATACATCCAAGAAGGGATTGGGGTGTGTTCTTATGCAAAATGATATGGTGATAGCTTATGCCTCACGACAGTTGAAAATCCAGGAGCAAAATTACCCAACACATGATTTGGAGTTAGCTGCGGTAATCTTTGCATTAAAGATTTGGAGGCATTAACTTTATGGTGAAAGGTGTGATATTTATACTGATCATAAAAGTTTAAAGTATATTTTGACACAAAAGGATCTGAATATGCTCCAAAGAAGATGGTTGGAGCTGATTAAGGATTATGACTGCTCAATCCATTACCACCCTGGGAAAGCAAACAAGGTGGCAGATGCATTAAGTCGACAAGACCATGCTAGTTTATCCATGATGAGGATCACAAAAGATCCAATATTTATGGATTTACAAAGGATGGATCTTGGAATTATAATGGAAGGGAAAAATCTTATCTTTCTCAAATGAATGTTCAACCATATATACATGTGAAGATTAAAGAGGCACAGAAAGAAGATGTCGAGTTACAAAAGAAGGTGAGAAATGTTCCTGAATTCAACCTTGATAATGATGGGATAATAAAGTTCAGGAATCGGGTTTGTGTTCCTCCGATCCCCGAATAAAAGAAGGAGCTTCTGGATGAGGCTCATAGTTCTTCATTCTCTATTCATCCTGGAAGCACGAAGATGTATTGGGACCTAAAAGAGTACTTATGGTGGGATGGCATGAAAAGAGCTGTTGCTGAATATGTCTCTCGATGCTTGGTTTGTCAACAAGTTAAAGCTGAGAGACAGAAGTCTAAGGGGATGTTACAACCATTACCCATACCCGAATGGAAACGGGAAAAAATCACTATGGACTTTGTCACAGGACTTCCTAAAACATCCAAAGGTAATAATGCTATCTGGGTCATAGTTGATCGTCTTACAAAGTCTGCACACTTCATTGCTATTAGAGAGGATTTCTCTCTGGATCAGCTTGCCAGGATATATGTAAAGGAAGCGGTAAGATTGAATGGAGTACCACTTTCTATTATATCTGATCGGGATCCGAGATTTACCTCGAAGTTCTGGCGAAGTCATTAGCATACTTTGGATACAGAGTTGAGTTTCAGCACTGCTTATCATCCTCAGACAGACGGTCAGTCTGAGAGAACAATTCAAACCCTAGAAGATATGTTGAGAGCTTGCTCTATGGATTTGAAAGGTGGTTGGGATCAACACCTAACTTTGGTGGAATTTTCTTATAATAATAGCTTTCACTCCAGTATTCAGATGGCTCCTTATGAAGCTCTCTATGGAAAGAAATGCAGGACTCCAACTTGCTGGGATGAAGTTGGGGAAAGAAAGCTATTAGGACCTGATCTCGTTGATGAAATGGCAGAAAAGGTCAGATCTATTCAACAACACATAAGAGTAGCTCATAGTCGACAGAAAAGTTATGCCGACAACCGAAGAAAAGACCTAGAGTTTGAAGTGGGTGATAAAGTGTTCTTACGAATATCTCCCTGGAAGAGGGTTATGAGATTTGGAATGAAGGGGAAGTTGAGCCCTAGATATATCAGTCCTTTTGAAATACTGGATCGTGTTGGGAAGGTAGCTTACCGATTGGAGCTTCCACCGAATCTCTCTCAAGTTAACGATGTGTTCCATGTATCTCTCCTGAGAAAGTACATACCTGATCCTTCACATGTACTCAGCTCAGAAGTTGTACTGCTGGAGCAAGATCTTTCTTATGAAGAACAACCGATAGAGATTCTGGATCGTAGCGAAAAAGTCATACGAAACAAGACCACTAGATTGGTGAAAGTTTTATGGAGGAACCACCAATTAGAAGAAGCTACATGGGAGCTTGAGGATATGATGAGGGAGTGGTATCCTCATCTGTTTGTTACAAAGTGACGAATTTTGAGGGCGAAATTCATTTTAAGGGGGGTAGAATGTAACACCCGAGACTTTTATGTTATATAAATCATCGAAGGAATCTTTTTCTACACAACACTTGCTTGGCTTGCTTTACACTAAATCACGACCTTCCTTGATAGCTTGCGTCGTACGCAATACCGAGTTTCACTAAAAAACGATATGCTTTTAAAATATTATTAAAACTAGCCGTTATGAATAGTAATAACCACATTTTGAAATTTTATAAATTTTATTTTTCAAAATGGACTTCATTTTTGGATTCGGAATATCGAAATTAGCCTAGGGTGAATTTTTGGAATTTTTCTGAAAACTTTCAATTTTTGATGAATAGTGAAACCACTAAGTGGTAGTTAAAAAACTGAATTTTTCATAAAAATTAATTTTACCGCTTCTGTGAGTGGAATTTCGAAAATCCGAGAGACACGGTTAATATCAAGGACTAAAATGTGCTTTAATGAGATGAAAATAATTTTTTGGTGAATAGTAACTTTTTACTTTTTTTTACCACGATTAAAAGTAAATAGGGTAATTAAGGGTAAAAATGATATTATTGTTACCCTAACACATGTCCTAATTCTATTGGACAAGTGTAATTCGACCAAAAACAAACTTAGGAATAACATATGACCATTTAGGCCCACTTGGATTAGATTAGGACATTTATTATTATTTTATTTAAAGAAGGGTTAAAATAGTTAAAATCAAAGTTTAATAAGTAAATCACTTTTTATGGAGTTATACATAAGATAAATTCGACTATAAATATTCATTAGAAATATAAAAAGATTTCATACATAATGGTATTTTATTTGTAATTTTTAGACATTAAATAATTTAATTTATTTATGACACAACGATGATGCAGTAATTATCTTATTAAGGAAATATTGACAAAATTGATATTATAAATACCCAAATAAATAAAATTTGAGAATTTTTATGAATTACAGTAATTTTCTTGGTTAATATGACATGTTAGTATTGATTTAAGTAACTTGGTTCGAACTAATCATTCTGTTATGAGTTTCACAAAAATCAATTACTAAATAGTGTCAAAATTGACATAAAATAGTTATTAAAACAAATATTATATTATTAATTGTTATTTTATTCCTAAAAATCTATGGTTTGGCCAAATGACTTAGATAAGGTTATATATATTAATAATAAACAACTTGGGGTTCGTTTGGCTGCTTATAGTAAGTTTATTAACCTTATAGTATAAGAACACAAGAAGACACGGTAAAAGTAAACTAATTTAATTTAATGTTAAATCTAAATGATAAGGTTAGAATAGGAACCTAAACTTGTCTAAATTCTATTAGATGAGAGTATTTCTACCCATCCCCACCTTAGCTTCGAAATATATCAATTTGGAGCTATTTAAAACCGAACTTGACTTTATAATAAAATAATATTTTTAGTTCTCCCAAAGGTGCCCCTCTCCTCCCTTATAAAAGGGCACCTCCTCCCCCTTTTCCTCACACCACTTTGAGCCTTCTAGCTCGGCCAACCCCTTCCAATTCCTCCTCAACACTTCCCTAGATACATCCTAGAGGTTTTGGTCTTCTTCAAAGACCCATTTTAGTGCCCTAAAAGGAGGTCTCAAAGAAGCACTTCAAAGAAGAGGTAATGTCTGTTACCGATTCTTTCATCTTTATTTCTTCTTCCACTTCTTCTTCTTTAGTTGTTTCATTATGATGTAATAACATCAGTATCACTCATATAATGATATGTTATTATAAGTATGAAACAACCCTATTTCACCATCTATCCATCCTACGGAAAAAGAAATCACCGCGCGTGCGTACGTATGGAATACCGTCTCCACGCCGTGGTGTAATCTATTTTCCACCACCACCTTACTTGGATGGGTATAATGGTGTATATAATGAATATATATGACTATTATAAAGTGATACTGATTCTGAAATAGTATACATACACTCCAATACAATTCCACGATCATAGGAACGATATCATCACTCGTGCGTACGTACGGAATACTGTCTCCACGATGTGATGCAACTCGTTCTACATGATCTTCATTTCATAATGATTATATAAATGAATTGAATGAATGAATATGATATATATTACACTAATACCATTCTGGAAATGAGGTATATATAACCTAAAGAGAATAATAAGAATTTATTCGACAAGACACGCATAAGAACAAAAAGTTATAAACACCCGAATAACAAGTAGCAATGAAATATTACTACTAAGAAGCTAAGAATATGACCATATATGATGTCATAAAAATAAGTATGATTCTGGAATAAGTCAATAACATTATTTAAATCATTATACAGGAGGTTCGGACACTTACGAAGCAAAATGGACCTAAGGTAAAGGAAATATCACAATCTCATTTTTATCCGAGATTGTTTATACTTTAGTATTTACTGGGGTGTATTTTAACATCCACATCCATGTTTCCTCAATATGTAATATTATTTCCATTCACCTAAATTTTTTTAAATCCTATTTTACCCTTCGGTGAGTTTTTAGTAAAAGATATGAAAGGAATCTTTTGTCATTTTTTCATACGACTTACATTTTGACTTTTCCGACAAAAGTACGGGAAGAATAATTTTTTAACTTATACGGCATGAATGGATTTTTAAAACATTATTTCCAAGAAGCTTCCTTTACAAGTTTTCATGTTTATTTTTAATCAACTTCTTTTAGTTTATAATTGTACGACATGTTAAGAAAGGAAAAGTGTTTTTGAAGCAGAAAGGATATTTTCCTCAAGAATGGAGTTCAAGTGTTTTATCAAAATTATTTTCCATCTAAGATAATAAAGGGTTCTGTTTGTGTCCCTATTATTACATGGATTTGATTATGTCGTGATGGAAATATTTTTATGAATTCATTTATCTTATATTAATTGTTTTATGATGTCACGATGTTTAAGATTTCCATTTTTATTACATGGGTTACGCTATGATGTATGGTTTATGATTTTGTGGCACACATAAGAATGGTATCATTATGAGATGGGTGGGACCTATATCTCCCTCCAATGCATTGGGTAAAGATTTTATATCTCATGAGATAGACATGGCTGGAATGGTAGGTTATACTGGTTCAGTGAAACAGGACTGAAACGAGGGTAACTCGGTTCAGAAAGAGACACTGTCCACTAAGATAGTCTTGAAAATGAGTCTTGACTAACAAGAAATGATTCTCTATGATTATGTGTGTATGCCACAAAGTTTCATGTTTTAAGTTATGATTATTGTGATTACGTTTCACTGCCATGATTTATCCCATGTTATGAAATTATGATCTCTTTTGCAGGTTAAGATTTCCCAAAGTTATGTGCTTGTGTATACGATGTGATTGATATTTCTTTTTTTTACCCTTACTGAGCATTTGAGCTCACCCTTTTGTATGTTTTCTTCCCCAAGGTCAGGAAGAAGGTTATTAAGTAGGATATGCCAAAAAGGGACTCTAGATATGATGAAATAAGTGGGAGGCGAAGTTGATGCTTTATGAACCAGTTGTTTATGTATCTCAGTTTCTAAAGACACTATACCTATACGGTCCTTTCGTGGTTTTGTTATGTGTTGTAATAAGTATGCCTCAATTTTGATGTATTAACAATGTATGTAAAGTATGGGTCGTTATACCTTGGCTTGATGATTTTGACATTAATACAGCTGAATATAGAGATATGTCCTTCTTCGAAGTTGTAGATAATAATGTTGTCCGACTAATCAAAAAAATTGGAGGAATTTGGAATTATGGAGTCAATGTTATGTTTTTTTATTAAACAATGTTAATCTGTCCATTTCAATACATACTTTTTAGAAGGCCTAAATGTGAATGCATTTATCAATAAGAATATTCCTTAAAATCGAAACAATTTCTTCAAAAAACTAAACCTCCTATATCTACTATTTCACACTGAAAAATATCATCTTGATTTTATTATTACATCATGATCTATGTCATGAATAGTGTCTAGATTTTAATTTCCAGCTAGAATGGTGTGATAGAATTAAAAGCATCCGTTGGGCCCCATGTTCATGTAGTTGGACCTTCAAATTTTTATTCCTGATTATTTTGGATAATAAAGGACTTATGGTGGAGTTTCAAAAAATTTGGGCTTTTGGATTTAGACTAGTAACTCGATCATCATGGTTGGTCCAGTTTCTTTGGGTCTTCATGTGTGGACCATATGACCATCAAAATGGATGATTTTGCCAACGGTTCCTTCTAATGAAATGTTTTAATTTGAGTAAGGAACCCTAAAAAACAAGAATAATTCAATTTATATAAGTAGGGTGAGATTTATTATTAAAACATTAAATAGACTTGAATATGGATGAATTCAAATAGTGCCTCAAAATTATAATTAATATTTAAACATTAATATTTCACAAAAATTATGAACATTTCATATAAAATCAGTAAAGGGAGTATATAAAAAGTTATAAAAATATTAATAACATCAACTCCCCCACACTTAGTCTTCTTCATGTCCTCATGTGGAACAAATATAAAAAACATTACAAAATCATTTTCACTCACCAACAAAAATTAAAATTTTGTTTTCCCCACTCATGGGAGGTTTAGAAAATTCCAATCATCCATATTGAATTCCACCGCAATTTTTTATAGAAACAATGTTTCAAAAACAATTCATTTTTTCATTCTCAAATTTTGAAATGGAAAATGGCGCACACAAAACTTACTCCTCTCAAGATGATAAAATTAATTTATGGAGCTTCACTCATTCACCAACAAAAAGTGAAAACCTTAGAGTTTGTAAGACATCTCAACTTCTAATCCCTATCCTAAAGTGAATAAGAATCAAGAGGTATTTTTAAGGGGTTTTCTGTGGTTATGGGATGGTAGGAATTTATTGTCCAAGAGAGAGAAGAAGAGGGGTAAAACACCAACATGGGTAAAACAATTCACAATTTTTCTGAAATGGAACATGGAAAGAAAAGGAAACACATATTTACAAGGGAATGAAAATGTGAAAAAAGACACAAAAGAGGAATGAAATTTAATGTGGATGAGAAGATTAAATATTTACAAACCACGAAACTTCTCCCAATGACATAAGTGATCATTTTTTTGTATTTTTTTGAAAGTTGAACTTGGAACAGATCACACACTCATCTCCCAACCCATGATAGATCTCCTCATGACACTAATTTTAATAGTTATAACAATATCAAAGGTTAAGGAAGATTTGTTTTTGACCCACCCAAGATAAAAACCATTCTTATTTTTAATTTCTTTGATTTTTTTTATATATTTTTTTTGAACACTTTTGAATATCATTTGTACAAGATAAACATATATACAATCCCAATTCTCACTGAAGGAAAACCTCTCCTTCAAACTTAAATTGATTCTTTCCCTCAATAAAATGATAACATGGTGAAAATCAACAAAAGGGTACCCATAATTAAATCAATTCCCCCCACGATTAAATTTTAAAAAATTAAGTAATGAAAATTCATGTTGATATTGGTTGGGATAAGGTATTGGACTTGTAATGTGGCTATCAAAAAAAATTCATAAGATCGAAGAGGCTTAAAAGGAGGATTAATGTATGGTTAATGGGAGGCTATTTGGCTATTGTGATTCTCATGTGGTTCAGAAAATGACTTTATCATATTAATGCACACTAAAGTATGAAATTAAACATGAAGGTCCAAAAACTCAAGACTCACAAATGGGGGTAAAAACACACATTTTGAAAAGATGGCCATAGGTGGCCTTGTAATGAAAGAAAATGGTGTTCCTCATGGGTGGGAAGAATTATTTTCCAAATCAAAAATTGAGCAATCAAATTTTTTTTGGTTTTGAAACTATATTATTTATCCCAATATATGATGAAAACAAAAGATTTTTGAGATGAAACCATGTCTTTTGACTCCCCAAAATGGTTGGAAAAATTTTTAAAATTGGAATGTGAGTAAGTATGACTCTTGATTTTTCATATATATTTTTTAAAATTTTATTTTTTCTTATTTTTTTAGTTTTTTATAAAGACACGCCCACAAAAAAGAGGAATAGTAAATAAAAAAAGCGTGATGAGGAAAGTGGTAAAAAAAAATGAAAAGGAGGGAGGAAGAAGAAGAAGAGGGAGAGATAGAGAATAGAATTTAAATAGAAAGTGGTGACCCTTGGTTTGGATTTGGTAGGTTTCCATCTCCATCCCGTGGTGGGTCAAGTGCAGAAGTTGGGGATCCGATGGAAGTTGATGTGGTTTTAGGATTGTGGGATGTTACCTGAAAAAAAAAATCATTATTCATCTAATGAAATATTAAAAAAAATTAAAATTTCATTAAAGTAAAAGAAAACATGGGTTGTCTCCGAAGAATCACTGCATTTATTTTTCTATAGCTAGAAAATTTCAATAGACTACCCACAGTCTGATGGTGGCCACAATATTTTTTCAACTCTAATGTGCTTCCAGAAAAACTTCTCCCCTGGGTTTCCTGATTATTCATTGGATTATTTTCCCCTTCCTCGATATGGGGCTTGCAATTAAATGGATGTGGAAGGAGATTATGACTATCCGTTATTTGGTCTTTAACGTCAGGAATTATTTTATCCATAAATCCATGGTTTTTTATGCTTGGAAATTCAAGAAGATGTCTCATCTCTGATGGTTAATTTATGTAAGGTTCAGATAACATGAAACCAGAGTATGAGATCCCAATTGTTTTTGACTCATTTATTTCATCACTTACCCATGCAGAGTAATGAGGACCAGTGGAGTCATCATACTAAATAAAATTTTCAATATACTTTATATAAATGTTTTTTCCAAATAATGGTCAATTTCAACCTCACCAGTGATCACTTTATTAATTACGGAACAAATATCACAATTTTCACTCCCATCATGAAAATATAAAAAAATTGGTTCAGAGTTCAACTCACATATAATAGAATTTTTAGAATCATATATAGGAAATGATGAATGTGGTATAATCATATTTGAATCAAAAAATTAACATGCTTGTTTGTTTTCCCCATTACCATCCATGTTGGAGCAGTGGAGGCCAGAGGTGAGTTTGGATTCCAAATATTTTTCAGTATCCTTTAGATCAATGGAGTTTTCATTTGTAATGTTAACATAAACTTCTCCATTTATGACTTGGTTAATGAGGATGCAATATTCACAAACCCCTCTATAAGTAGAACATGAAGAACACGATAGATTGGGATTCAACACACTCTTAGAGAGTCTTTTAGAAGCATGGATATAGAATACTGATTGGTTCTCTAATGGGTATTACATGGATTGAAAAATATTTAACTTGACCAGTTGGTCACAAAATTTTATGAATAAGATGCTATCATGGACATTAATTTTTGGTTTTAGATGTCATAAGGAAAGGTCTTCCTAGAATCAGAGGAGATTGGTAAGAAGTTGTCTCACCTTTAATGTTATGTACATAGAAGTCATCTAGAAAGATAAGATCATTAACTCAGCCAAGGACATCCTCAAATATTCCCTCAGGACTGGTAGTGCTTTGATTGGATAACTGAATGACAACACATGTTCATTGTAAGGGATATAAACCAAGTATGGAGAAGATGAATTTGGGCATGAAATTAATTGAGGCTCCTAGGTCTGTGAGTGCATCATTGAAGTTGGAACTTCCAATTTGGAATGGAAATGTAGAGGTCCCTGGATCTTTGCACTTTATGGGAATAGACTGTTGGGTGGAAATATTTTTGAAGATCTTAAGTTTCCTCTTATGGGTGTATAATTTCTTAAGAAACTTGCATACTTAGGGATTTGTTTTATGGAATATAAGAGGGGAATTTGGACTTCAACACATCTAAACATGTCTAGCATTTCACGATCGGGTTTAAATGACTTATTTGGCTTCTAAATGGCTTGAGGAAAAGGAATTGGGTTCCTAAGTGGAATGGAAGGAGGATAGGTAATGGATTTAGATTCCTTTTCATGTTTCTTTTTATTTTCATTTTCTAGGTCAACATTTAAAGGGGAGTTGGAGGACTCATCATGAGTCATATCAATTTTCTTTCCCAATATAAGTGAAATTGCACTTACATTACCCTTGGGGTTGGGTAATGGTTGATCTGGGAGTTGGGAAGAATTTGATTATTGTTGCTGGCTCATGTGGGATGTAAGTTGACCAATTTATGTTTCAATGTTTTTAAGGCTAGAAGGGGTGAAAGAGGAAAGATCTTCCACTACACTTTCCCATGGTTTCATGGAATAAGAGGCTTGTCCCGAAATTGGATTACCTTGATTTTGGTTCTTGTGAAATCCATTGTATTGGTTTGGGAATTGGGAAGGATCACTAGGATTGTGGAATCCGGGAGGAGGAAGAATAGGATTTATCCATTAAGGTTGAGGGAAAAAATGGTAAGGTTGTTGGAAGTTACCAACACCTTGACCATATTGGAGTTGGTTTGGGTTTTGATGAGGGTATTGAGGGAGATGAGAAATGGGATTCACATACCTTAATCCTTGGTTATAAGAAGAAGATAAGGGCTCAGAGTGGGGTTGGATTAAGTTTCTAATGAACTGGACAGACTGTTGTGGGTTGGGGTTCTCCTAAGAATATGATGCATTGAGATCCATTGGTCCTAATGGATCAGATTGATCCTCTTGATGTTGTGGACATGTTTCATTTGGATGATATGGGGAGATAAAAATTCCAAAATTCTTGATAGCTCCAGGGAATAGAGATTGGGGAGAAGATGAGTTTGGGGCTTTGGAAGCCATAGCTAGTTGTCGCAGAAGACTTGTAAGTTCACTCATCCACTCAGTCATCTTATTTGTCTCTATCTATTGACTATCTTGGGCTTATTTGACTTGATCATGTTCTCAAGTATGGAATTTTCGTGTGTTTTCAGCCATGTTACTTATGATATCTCTTGCAGTTGCAGGAGTTTTATCAACAAGAGAACCGCCACTTGTGGCATTAGTGAGTGTTCTCTCCATAGTCGATAACCCCTCATTGAAGTATTGGATCAAGAGTTGTTCAGGGATTTGGGGATGTAGAAAGGTTTCCACAAGATTTTTGAACCTCTCCCAATATTATTGGAGTGATTAATTAGGGAATGACGAATACCACTAATTTCCTTTCGGATAGAAGCAGTACGAGAAGCAGGAAAGAATTTCTCTAAGAAGAGTCACTTCATGTCATTCCATGTGGTTATGGAACTGGGAGGGAGATAGTAAATACATGACTTAGCAGTGTCAGCTAGGTTTAAAGGGAATGCTCGGAGTTTTATTTGTTCCTCAGAAACCCCTTGAGGCTTCTTGGTAGAGCACACCACTTGGAACTCTTTAAGGTGGAGATGTGGATCCTCATCAGCTATCCTGTGGAAATGATGGAGAAGATGAATCAAACCTGGTTTGAGTTTGGAGTCAGCCTCTATGTTTGGATATTGAATACCAAGAGGTTGGAAATTCATATCAAGGGCATCATGTTCTTTAATTGTTTTTTCCCTAGGATTATTTATATCTAATTCAATTTTTTGGACAAGGACTGGTTCTTGATTTATTGGATTATCCCTAATGTTCCTCCTAAGATGGCGAAAATTCCACTCAATTTCAGTGTCAAAAAAATCTGAGGGATTGTTTGGGAGGCTACGGGGCATTTAGAAATATGTTGGAAGAAAGGGAAAGATGGGTTTTTCTTTTTTTCATTTATAATTTTTATGAGAACGTGGGGTTTTCTTTGTGTTTTTTTCCACTTTTTTTAAATTTCTTTTGGTTTTTTTAAAATAACTAGAAACAAATGACTACATAAAGCACCATCCCTAGAAATGGCACCATTGGAAAGCACGACTGATTGTCACCTATCGACCAGTCAAGGTTCTGGTGCTCTATTAATGTGTATAGCAGCACTCAGGTCGAATCCTCGGTGATGATACTTTTTAATAGTCGGTTGTTTTTAGGTGATTGTATTCTGATTGGGGGGGGGTTGTTTGTAGAGCTTATGAAATAATTGATTGATTAATATTCTTTTAAAGAATTGATAAATATTGGGGTGAATTCATCATTAGGTAATTATACTTGTGATATCTTTGATCCTTTCATTATATTTCATTAAATTAACACCCATTTCACAAGTTGACGTTGATTGGAATTCCCAAGTGTAAAGGCTTTAATCCGAGCCTTAACATAACATAATGTTCTAATATTAATCATATCTTGTTTATGGTAGTGTATTTATGGATTAAATAATCCATGGAAACCACTCTTTAAACAAAACAAGACAATAATCCATGACATGTTAAGTCCAACATACACAATGTTAATTCAAAGAATACTCATCGAGAAAAAGCTCTCAATTGCTTAATATCCCAAAATTATAACTTACCCCAATGATCGATTTACTCAGAAATTTAAATGATTAATAATCTGGTTATAATTATTATCATGATAAATTAATAAGAGAAGAAAAATAAAGGGATAAGAAAATAGTGGTGTGTCGAACACACACACAAATGATAATGAGAATTAAAAACAAACTTTCGATTGAATGATGAATAAAAATATGGGATGGGGTTTTAACATGATTTAAAATATTTTAAGAACATTAATATTAAAATACATAAGTTGGATGAGAATAAGAGATATTGAATAAGAAACTTTCATTAAAACATAATTACAAAAAACAATCACTTACAAGATTACAAACGAAGAACAACACAAAAGTAAATTAAAGGAAGCAAAGAGGAATAGTTTCTAAAGTAAAAAATTGAGTATGTAATATTCTACCAATATTTTTATAGAGCCTTGATCATGCCAACCTATCCTCCTTTTCTCTAAAATTACAACCCATTTGAAAGTAGATGAGGGGATGTATTTATAGCCCAAGGTGGTGGACTGTTTGCATTTCAAAACTACCCCTCCATTTGGATCGACTATTTGGACATCCAGAAATCTGAATCTCGGGATATCTACTTCTTACTATTTGTAGATAATAATGTTGGAAGACTAATATAAAAATTTGGAGTCATTTTGACTTATGGAGCCAATGTTATGGCTATTTTATTAAACAATGTTAATATATCCATTTCAATACATGCATTTTAGAATGCCGAAATGTGAATGGATTTATCAATAGGAAGATGCCTTCAAATCCAAACACTTTATTCAAAAAAGTATGCCTCCTATATATCCTCTTTCACACTGAAAAATATCAGCTTTTTTGATGATTACATCATGATCTATGTTATGAATAGTGTTCAGATTTTAATTTTCGACCAGAATGGTGGGTGGGACTTCAAAGCATCAGTTGGGCCCCTTGTTCATGTATTTGGACCTTAAAATTTTTATACATGATTATATTTGATAATAAAAACATATGGTATAGTTTAATAAAATTTGGTCTTTGGGATTTATACCAGTAACTCAATCATCATGTCTGGTCCAGTTTCCTTACAGTTTCTTTGGGTCTTCTTGTGTGGACCATATGACCATCCAAATGGAAGATTTGGCCAAAGGTTCCTTCTAATGAAATATTTTAATTTGATTAAGGAACCGTAAAAAATATGAATCCGGATATTTGGATAATTAAGGTGATATTTATTATTAAAACATTAAATAGACTTTAATTTGGATGAATTCAAATAGTGCTCAAAAATCATAATTAATATTTAAACATTAATATTTTACACAAATTATGCACATTTCTTATAAAATCAGTAAAGGTAGTATATAAAAATTTATTAAAATATTAATAACATCACCCATTAATGAATATTTCTAATACCCAATTCCCCTTCACCAATAATTATTCAACTAACACATCTCAAGGTGTTCCTGGGATTGAAACACTCAAATTCGTCGAGACTTGAATGATTACCACAACACCACACATAGCCTAATCCACAAATACTGAATCAAATGGGAACCTTATATGTAAACATGTACATACTTAATATCTCATAAATGCAATGAGTGTAACCATTTGTTTATTCGTGGGACCAACTGCTCCATGTATTCCTAGTATGAGCTATCCTACTAAAAAACATCAAACTCAAGGGTCATTTTTTCCTATATTATCATTTATAAATTAACTAAAAACTTCTTGAGTCATTGTAAAATTGGATAATTCCATTTTGAATTGTAATTATGTTTTATACTATGGGTGGAATAACCCTTACATCAAACATGTATCCAAATCCCTTTCATGTGGTTTCCAATGGATTTATTCATGGAACATGAAACACCCAACGGTTCTACATCCATGGTGAACCTACTTTATATAGGTAGCTACTGATTGGTTAATTTGGCCAATGTTACTAAATAACCCCTATTGGTTGAGAGGATGGAAGTTCAGGCTTATCAAACCCTATTGGGGGGAATTGTTTCTTACTGCGATACTCTCTTACATATTTGAGATATGTTCATGAATTCATCATTAAATCCCATGTTTGATATTGGTTACCCTTGAGTTAATAATAAATTTTTAGTATATATATAATTTAGGATCATTTTTATGTATCTAAGGTTCTTCATCAATGGAGATATCTGTATGTATTTGAGGTTTTCAATCGATGGTATCCTCTTATATACTAATTACAAATTTTTTGGTCATTGTTATGTTGATACAAGTTTCTAGCCACATAGTTGGGTGCTCTGGAGTGTATCTCCATCCTGGAAGATGGGATTGGTTTTAATTTAGGGATCAAACTTGTATGATGGGATTCCTGCATATCCTTGTAAAAGGACTCATAACCCATTTAGTTTCTTTGATGATTAACATGGAACGCCATACATTTATGTTTTTGTGATAAAGACTAAACCTTCTAGTTTAACATCATGTGAAAAGGAATTCATGGAATAATGTGTCTATTCAAGGTTTTGTTTGGGACTTATGTCGTAGAATCTGAGGGAACCTTTAAGGGATATCAGTTCCAAGTTTATATAAGACCCTACTGGGAATGTGGCCCTGAGTGAATATGGTTGATTTGGTGTATTTTGTTTGGACATCAGGGAGGATTCTTATGTATCCCATTTAGATGGGAATAATTTCCCACATAGTTCAGTTGCAATGACCCATTCCTATAGATTTCCTTTGAAGTTTTTTCTCATAGGGGAGTATGGACCTACTCAAGGATTAATTTAGTGATTATTACTGAAAAGGATTCCATTTTTTGGTCTTCTTGGACTTATTCCTGAGAACTATTCCCTAGTGAATGAATATGGTGACATAGTTAGGACTTATACCAAATAAGAGGCCCAATTTTTTGGTTATGATTGGACCTTACATGGAATTAAAGGCCCAAATGGTTTGGTTGGGACTTACAAAAATAATGATACCCAATAGTTGGATTTTCGAGCTTATTCCTATAGAGAATGCCCCGGTTGTTTGGTAATTAGACTTGGAATGGGGCCCAATGGTGGTGGATTATGCAGATCTAATAATCCCCAATAACATATATTCCCACATGAGTCACAATCAGTGTGAGAAAGTAGAGTAATTAGTGAGTTCGAGGAACCACACAATCTGCTTTTCCATAAGTTTAGATAAATGACCTTGAGGACCCATGCCAATGGAGGACCTATGATGGAATGAGAGAGGAAGATATGTGGAAATATTATCTTCTAAGAACATCTATCTGGCCGTATGGTTGTCAAGATAGTAGCTAACCTTTATGCCCATGTGACTCATGCCCTGTGTAAGAAATAAGTGAATGTAAAATATATTGAAAAACGAATGATCCTTCTTCGGCTAGTGGAGGAGTCCAAGGATTTAATAGAAGAATAATAGGATTTTACGCACTTATTCCCTCTCCCATTTCGTATCTATGACATTCAAATCAGACTACCCATCTGAGTATGACCCATGAGGTGAAGTGGGAAAAAAGAGAAACCTTACGAAAGAATGGATAGGAGATTAATCCCAAAGTGATTCCCTAAAAAAAATTTGGGAGGAGGATCTCATTAACTATTGGAGGGAAAGGAAATTGTGATACACTCCCTCCCTAAATGGAACAGAATGTCCCTATTCTTAGAAATGATGAGGTAAGGGAAAGGATCAAACCCAGTTGTCTAAAACTAGGAGTTCTCTAACACAACCCCTAGGATTTGGGTCCTTGTTACCATGGGAATGAATATATACATACACCCCAAGGACCCTTCCTATTAGAGATAGCGTGTATAGGAAAACTTTGACTGAAGGAATGCATATCCCAATGGGATACCTATTGGTGTGCCTCTTTCCATGGCTTTTTTATTTTTGAAGCTTTGGTGGAGGTTTATGTTTTGTCCCTTTTAGATGAGGGATCCAAATGAAGAGGATCCATACCATTTGTGCCTTGAAATAGGGATAACATAAGGTATGGAACGGGTCTTATCATAGAGATAGAAGGTGCTCAACGTAGGTCTTGGGAGGAACAAGATGTACTTTGCAAAAGGGGTAAGCCCACGTGAGATGAATATGCCTTTGGAAATATATCACTCGGGAAACAATGTTTGAGTGAGGCTTAGGCTAGCCACCATGAGTCTCCTCAGGATTCCCTGGATGAAGCTCGTGTAGGTCCTAGGTTATGAAAGGGGACCCACACATGTGGTTTTCCACTATGGAGAAGAATTCCTCTTTCACGACCTGGCCCATGTCGGGGGTCGAGCCACAACTACCCCAAGCCCACCTCCATAGGGAAGGGGGTAGCCACAAGTGATGATGGAACTAAAAACTCATGAAGGCAATTTTATTATACTTATGCACTTGACCACAACCAACTTAATGAAAAAGTGGAGTGGTAAACAAGAAAAAGATGTAGCCTACAGTGAATAAACCAAACATGCATGGACTACAGAGCAGTATAAGTATAGTAATGTAAACAAAAATTAAAAAGGGAAAAAATACATTTCCAACTAGAAAAGTGTCCCAACCTGACAGAAATTGTAAAAAATAAATCCATTGAGAGAGTTTCTCTCCTAAAATCCAACCTATGACCACTGACCACCCCATGCACTACGAACTGCTATTGCTTCCTCGATCCATCCATCACACTCCCACAACCTGTTTTCACTCCTTAGTGCTCCACCATCTGTATCACTCACCATCTGTGTGCTGTTGTGTCGGCCACCTCCGCACACCATCTCTCACTGCCAGCCTGATCGAATCCCATTCCCCGCTGCCATCATCCTCATCTGGAGACCCTACTCCACACAGTCGTCACTGTCATTCACTATCGGCGGATCTCAGGTGGTCCCTTCAATAGACCACCAAGGCTCCTCTAATTGCCCAAAATTCACAATGAACACATTTTGAAAAACCTTAGGTCTAGGACTTCACAAAACAAGTCTCCACTCGATGATTCAATAATGTTTTGACATAGAAAAAATTTACGATGAGGAACGGAATGAAACATATGATGAACGTGAAAAAAGGGGATTCAAAAAGGAGATCGAATGATGCTCGTGTTCGTTTGGCCATCATCTTAACATTAAAATTAGTGAATTTGATGATGAATTCCACAATAAATTAGGTATTAAAATCAGGATGTGAAAATCAATAAGAATTATTCCTTTATTGGTCCCAATCACTATTGAAAAACTCACCCACCTAAGCTTCGTCAATGTTTTTTCTTGATTCATCGAACGGAGGAGAGGAGGGGTCTTGTTAGTGGTGGTGGAATTAGCAGCTTACCTAAATGAAATCCCATTATCACCTTTTTATAATAGGTAATTATGTTTAGGGTAAACACTCAATTATACCCACCAATGGTCACAAGATCCAAAAATCATAGACCCTTTCATTTTATCTCACACTTATGAAAAACATCCCATTACAAACTCAACGAGGGTCTCATATTTCCAATACGCTTCCACGTTCAAAAACTATTTGATATAATGTATGAGATAAAATAATTAATTTTTATTATTTTAATTATGATTATTCCCCCTTTGAATTTTTTCATATAATTCCCATGAAGACAAAATTTATGTCCCACCTAAGGTAAACGCCATGTCATTTACTCAACTGTTCCCTCAGGTTTCTGATTTGGGATACCATTTGAGATTTACCCCATTTCCTTCATGTGAATTGTATAAAATACACTCAATATTTTTATAAATATATTTTTGGGCACACCGTGCCTAAGAATCTCATTTCTTATGAGCACTTATCTCTGGAAATATATATAGAAAAATTTCAATGTTTTAAAAAGAGAAACAATGGTTCACTAAACTATTCTCTACTTCGATCTTTTCATCACCAAAATGAAAAACTAGAAAAAACTCAGGTTACTGAGCCCGCATTTGGATCTTCCATTCCTAGTAACTTTCCTTCACATTTCCATGCTACCACAACATGAAAACCAAAGAAATGTTCCGTCCATATAAGTTCTACTCCTGTTGATCCTTAATTTCCATCTGGTTCTCTACAAAGGTGCCTCAATCTTCAATGTCCATCTCTCCCTAGTCAATGATATGCATAAGATCATGAACGTAACACCTCATTTGTGACACATAGAAGACTTCATGAACCGTATCCAACTGTGGAAGTACGGATAGGTGGTAGGAAACCTCACTAACCCTCCGCATGATCTCAAATAGTCCGATGAACCTTGGGGATATCTTTCCTCCCTGGTCGAACCTCTGCATTCCGCATCATGGGGATACTCTAAAAGAGACATGGTCTCCCCAATAAAACTCCAAGGGCCTATGATGGAGATATATGTATGATTTATGTCTACTATAGACCATCTTTATCTATTCATGGTTGACCTTCACTTTCTCCATCGTCGTCTGCACCAAGTCTAGGCCCATAAGGGATGACTCCTTAACCTCTATCCAGCACAAAGGTGACCTGTTGGGCCTCCCATATAGAGCCTAAAAAGGTGCCATGATTATGGTAGAGTGGTAATTGTTTTTGTATCAAAACTCTTCCAAAAGTAGGTGTCCTCCCATTTTCGGCCGAAATCCAACACATAAGCCGTCAACATATCCTCCATCACCAAGATAGTGTGCTCGATCTACCCATCAGTATAGGGTGAAAGGTTGTACCCATCTGCAGTTGGGTCTCAAATTCCTCTAGCATGAATATCCACTTTTTTGACATAAACCACACTTCACGGTCGTAGAAAATAGTTAAGGGTACCCTACTGAGGTAGATGATCTTCTGAACATACAAATGCCCCAAACTCTCCACTGAACTCTGCTCCCTAATAGCAGGGAAGTGTGACGACTTCATTAGTCAATCCACTATCACCCAGATGGAATTATGTCCCCTCACTATGTGTATAGTCCCTATGATGAACTCCATGTATATTTCATCCCATTTCCAATCAGAAATATCAAGAGGCTACAAAAAACCCGCAGGAACCTAATGCTCAGCCTTCACCTACTGACATGTGAGGCATCATGAGACATATTAACCTATGCTTCATCTCATGCCAGAACACCAAAAATTTCTCATAGGATCTATGTACATCTTCCCCACACCAGAATGTATAGCTAATGTAGATTTATGGAACTCTGCATCACCTCCTTCTTCATTATGACTGGAACAACTATTTTCCCCCGGAATAAGATCTCGTGACTCCCTCCTTCAGAATATCCATCTGGTGTGTCACATGTAGATATGTGATCATGAAAAACTTCACAGTTGATGTATCCAAATTGGGAATATTTTGTATGATAAAGGATCATAGGATTCAGTAGTATCAACTATAAGAAAACCGTACCCTCCTTCTCCACCTGGATCAGTTTTAGGAAAGATAACTACTCAGAAGCTTCTTGCACTAGGAGAGCCTAGGACTTCCTGCTAAGGGAATTAGATACAATGTTTCCATTTTCTAGAGTATATATTATCTCAAATTCATAGTCCTTTAGGAACTTCAAGAAGCATCACTACCTTAGGTTCAAGTATCTCTAGGTGAATATGTACCTGGGGATCTAGTGTTCTGAGTATACCACAAAGCACTCTCCTAGAAGGTAGTTCCTAGACATCCTCAAGGAAAAGACTACTGATGTCAGTTCTAGTTCATGAGTCACATAGTTATTCTCATGGGGTCTCAAATAACTTAACAAGTATGTGATGTATACACATTGTTGAATCAAAATGTAACTTATCGAAACACTTGATGCATCACAATACACTACCAAATCAATGACTTCCTCTGGTTATCTCAAAATTGGAGTGCTTTTTGTCCTCTGTCTAAACTCCTCAAATGCATTCTAGAACTTCATAGACTAGGTAAATGGATATCCCATATACATTATAGTGGTCAAAGGGGTTGGGATCCTACTGAAACCTTCCAAAAATATCCTATAGTACCCTTCCAAAGCATGGAAGCTCTGTACCTCTGACACATTCTTGGATGGATCTGAAGAAATCACTAAATTGATCATTCCTATATCCAGGACTAAACCATGTTCAAAAATGACACTACCCATAAAGTGAACCTTCTTCATTCAGAACAGACACTTTGAGAGATTTCTGTAATGTTGGTGCTCTCAAAGAAAATCAAGAACCATCCTCAAGTGCTCTACATGATCTTCCTCTCACACAGATTAGAACAATATTTCATTAATGAAGAAAAGAATAAAATGGTCCACATAAGGCTAGAATATCTAGTTCATCAAATCCATAAATACGTTAGGGTCATTTATCAAATTAAAGGGCATCACTAGGAACTCGTAGTGCCTATAACGACATTGAAAAGTAAACTTCGGTATGTTAGCCTTGCGAACCCACAAATGATGTTTGAAATGAAGTTACCCAGTCATGATCCAAGTATCACTAAGAGGGGGAGGGGGTGAATTGCTGATATCTTTTTTTTTGTTTCCCCTTTTTGAAACAACCTTTGCCTCCTATTAAAAAGTTATTTCCTTGTTGAACATTCACAATCATAGGAACACAATATTTACAAGGTTCATTACCCAACAAGAGTTTCTACGTTGTAACGACCTGAAATTTTGAATAAATCTTGTTTCCTAATTTTATGTGTTATTTTATTTTTATACTCAACAAAAATGTTTCATTTGATAATATGATTATAATTAAAATGAGACCGTTGGGTTTAGACGGTTATATGACCATTAGTCAATATGACTGCTGGAAACTAAACGTTTTGTTTATTGTCTCTAAATACAAGTAATCTTGGTTAATTATTATAGAAAGACGATTCGATGGCCTCACCCAGTAGTCTTGGACCAATCGAAGCCCATCTAACAGAACTTCGGAAGGAGGTAGCACCACTGGGCTTTTCTCTGGACCAAACCCAAGCCGAAATTCATTGTGTGAAGCTAGAACAGAATCGCCTTTGCGAGAAGTTCAAATTGATAGAAATTACTACTCGTGCAATGTTAGCCGAGCCTCCCTCAGAATCTCTCACCTTAGCACACCTTACACTTAGGTCATATGCTGGTGTGATAAGGGGCTATGTAAGGAGACCGTAACTGCCTTGTGTAATCCTTTGTTTTAAATAAAAATTTGGATTTCTTCTTATGATGAAGTTTATTAATTTTTAAATGACCGGATAAATATAATATGCATATTTTTGATGAATTTTAGAAAAAGGATATTTTAAAAATGTTTATGTAAGCCTTAAATAATTAAAAATGTGTAATGATTTTCAAAAAATGGTCTTCTACAATTATGTTCAGTACGAAATTTAGAGTCTATTAAGATCAACTTGATTGTTGATGAATAGTAAATTATGCATAGTGATTTTATGATTAGGATTAGTAATGTGTCCAAATGGTTTAGTAATCTCACTTAAAGAAAGTATTAATATAATCTAGGAACCTTGATTAAGTAATGTGCTTCAATAAAATGGTTAAATAACGGTTTCATAAATTATTATTCAAGTATTAGTTTTTTCAAGTGAATAGTGGTTTTTAATTAAAAATTAAATTAAAATTATTTAAAAAATTATTTTTATAAAATGGATTTCATTTTTGAACTCAGAGCACTGATATTATGTTATGGTAATTTTTGGGGTTTTCTCTGAAAAAATGAATTTTCGGTGAATAGTGTATTTATTTAAAAAAATAAATTAAAAATATTTAGAAAATTGTTTTTATAAAATGGAGTTCATTTTTGAAATCAGAGCATTGATATTTGGTTAAGGTGAACTTTTGGGATTATTCTGAGAAAGTTGAATTTTCGATGAATAGTTAAAATACAGTTTTTAAGTTACGGGTGTTTAATGACATCGTTAAATGGTGTATTAAGTCTGTAATCAATATGGTCGACTTATGAATAGTAATATAAGGTATGAGGTGTCCCAAGTGGTCAATACCATGGGAAAATACCATGGTAAATCCCATGGTTTTTTCAAAACCACTAATGAGGTGTCCCTTGGCCATTAATGCCTTGTCCCTCACTTTCCCTATAAATACCAAGTCATCCTCTCATCCATTCGACTCCCCACTCTCCCCCAACAAATTTATGGTCTCATTACCTCCCAAGGAGTCCTCCCAAGGTTCCCCCAAGCCCTCAAGGTCTCAACCTTTGAGTTTTAAGAGTTACATTTTAAGGTAAGGGATCTGATCTCTCTCTTTCTTTTCAAGAAATATCTTTTATGTAATTTCTTTTATGCTCCATGTTCTTATGTTAAAAGGTGTTCTTTTATACTCCTCCTACTGCCCTTTTCATGTTCACATAATTATATATCCCCTCTTACTCTCATTATTTCGTTTTATGAGGTTTTAAGTAGCGTCGTTAGGCTGCCAAAATTTTTGTAACAGATTCTTTCTCCCTTCTCATTTTTTAAGATCTATTTTCATGTAAAGTATTTCAAGTTCCTTTTTATTATTTTGGGGTGACCCCATTTGATCTCTTCAATTCACAATTTTGAAGTTTTAAGTGGCGTCGTTAGGCTGCTGAATTTTTAAGTGGTTTTTCGCCTTTCTCGTTTTGAAGTTCTACTTTCATGTCAATTCATTCAAGTTACTTTTTGTTATGTTGGGGTATGATATCTATATCTATCATACTGATATTTTATTACCATATGACGAGAGAACCCATTTTATCTCTTCAATTCAGTATTTTGATGTTTTAAGTGGTGTCGTTAGGCTGCCGAATTTTTAAGTGGTTCTTCACCCTTCTCATTTTGAAGTTCTAATTCCATGTCAAGTCTTGCAAGTTCCTTTTTATTATGTTGGGGTATGATCTCTATATATATCATACTGATATTTTATGTTCATATGATGAGAGACCATATTTGATCTCATCAATTCATTTTTGGTTGATGTTTCTGTAACGCTGTTAGGCTGCTGAATTTTCATAAGAGAAATCTTATTTTTGTCTTCCTTTCATGTTCTTCATTTCATATGGTATATTTTCAAATTTCATTACCCTGTTCTTAAATCCCTTATATTCTGTCATTATGCTGTTTTATTTTAACACCCCAAGCTTCCACGGTACGTTTCCTTTCGAATAATGCAATGGCGTGCATTGTACGCAACTTCGAGATTTTAACACACCATAACCAATCAAACTAGCCATTATGAATAGTAATACCTAATTTTTGAAATTTTATAAATTCTATCTCTCAAAATGGACTTCATTTTTGGATTCGGAATATAGAAATTAGCCTAGGGTGAAATTTTTGTACTTTTTGGATAACTTTCATATTTTGATGAATAGTGAAAATTACTAAATTTTAATTAAAAACAACTTTTTTAATCAAAATAATTAATAGTGATAAATTATGAATTTGAGTGGTTTTAAAGTATATTTAAAATATATTTTTACCATGTAATACAATGTGGGTCATTGAACATAATTTCACATTTAAACTAGACATAAACAAGTGCCAATCTTTTGATAGTTATTATCTCTTAAAAACACGCTTTTTGTTTTATCAACGGGAATTAATTTTAAATTAATTTATTCCACTTCTGTGTTTTGAATTTGGAAAAATGGATTCCATATTTGGAATCAAGATTTTCAAATTGTGTAAATAGGTAACTTTTATTTTTAGACATTTTGGATAATTACTTCGGTAAATATTTTATTTTCCATGGTTAAAGGGTAAATCTGGTAAACAAGGGTTAAAATATAATATTATAATAATACTAAATTTCCATAAAACGTGTCTTAACCCTATTGGTTGATACATGGTCGACCATGGGCATCATTGGGTCGATTTTCAGACCCCATGGATCCACTTGTAAGTGATAATGACACTTTATTTTAATTAAGTTAAAATAAATACAAAAATGATACAAGCATATATCTTTTAGAAAAACAATTGTTACATAGAGTTATATATGTTTTATTTTATACAATAAATATTAATTAGAAATAGAAAAAGATTTCCTATATAATTATATTTTATTTATAATTTTTACACATTAAATAAGTTTATTTATTTATGATACAATGGTGATGCAGTAATTACCATAATAGTGAAAAATTAAAATAATTGATATTATAAATACCCAAATAAATATAATATGAGACATTTATTGAATTAAACTCATTTTCTAGGATAATATGACATATTAGGATTGATTTAATTAACTTTGTTCAAAGTAATCATTCTGTTATGTGTGTCACAAAAATCAACTATTGAATAGTGTCAAAATTGACATAAAAGAGTTTTTAAAACAAATATTATATTATTAATTGATATTAAATTCATAAAAATCTAAGGTTCGGCCAAGAGACTTATCTCATGATATTTATATCATTAATGGACCACTTGGGGGTCTATTGGATGTATATAGTAAGTTTATTAACCATATAATATAAAAATACAAAGAGACATTGTAAAAGTGAAACTAATTAACTAAGAGTTAATACTAAAAGTTAAGTTTAATATAATGACCCAAACCTATCTAAATTATATTGGTTGAGTTTTTTTAGACCCATCCCCACCTTAAAATTTAAATAATAAACTTTGGAGCCATTAGAAACTGAATATGAATTTATTATTAATTAATATTTCTAGCTTTTCCAAAGGTACCCATCACCCCACATATAAAAGGGCACTCCTCCTTCTCATTTCTTCACACCTTCAAAGCCTTTTTGTTCGGCCAACCCCTGCCCAAATACTCTCTCAACTTCCCTCACTACAACCTAGAGGCCTTAGTTTGATCAGAAAGCCAACCTATGGAGCCCTTTTGATCAAATCAAAAGGAAGAACCTGAAGAAGAGGTAATGTTTTCACCACCCCTTTTCAAGTTCCTTTCTTCTTCCACTTCTTCTTTCTTTGTTTTTACCATTATAAAATAATAACTCCAGTATCATATATATATACTGTGATGTTATTATAAATATGGTACAACCATATTCAGTATTCTATCCATCCTTTGAATAACATGTCACCATACGTGCGTACGTACGGCTTACCGTCTCCACGTCGTGGTGTAATTGTTATTCAATATATTATTATTTGGATGGGTATAATAATGATGTGTAACTCATGTAAATAATAAATATAACATGATAATTATTCTCTATATATTATATACCATCCAATTATATATTATTTTAATATCAAAATAATGATATTGTCGCTCGTGCGTACGTACGGACTACCGTCTCCACGAACGCGATGAGATTCATTCTCCATCATATCCATTCAAGTATAATTATAATTTTATGATTTAAAAATAGTATCTAAGGACTTGATATCATTCTGGATATGAATAATATAGATCCCATTAATAATGAATATGGCTCACATAACAAAGAGTATAAAGTAAAATGAACCCGTAAACACCCGAAATGACGATAATTCTAAGATATTATTAACAAATCAATGTTAAAAGATCATATATGATATAATATTAAAGTAAATGATACATGTATAATTCAATAACAATTATTTCACCATTATATAGGAGGTAAACCTACTGTCGACCACGGAAAAAGTACAAAGTAAGGGGTTTCTTAACTCACTCTTAATTTCGTGAGAATTCCATTGTTCACCACTTAATTATTGCATGTGGTGTATGTGTACTACCCATGGTTGTATTAATTGTGTAATATACTTTAATTCATGTATATTTACATAATCATTGTATGATCCATCTTTCATGGGTGTATGTTTCGTAAGTTACCAAATTAATAAGGGAATTTGATATTCAAATTTCCATTTATTTGGCTTTACGCAAACTTCATTGATTATTTTAATCCGAGATTATGTGTGGAATCATTTTTCATTTTCTTATGTCAAAATTTCCACTCCCCTTTTCTGTGGATATAATTTTGATACACATAATCACTCCATTGATAATTTCTCAAGTCATCGATATGAATTTGATAAGAGTAATTTTAACTCATTCTCCATTTGTTGAGTTAAACATCCAATTCATTGGTGTTGTTTTTACAAGATTATGTGTGAATGTCCTTTGATTGTTTTTACACTGAATGTCCAATCATATTTATTGTATTTATATTTTTCACACATAACTCTGTCTTTGATTTATCCTTAACCTAAGGATATAGCCTTTATGAGAGATTTCATCTCAATTTACACTCCATTGAGACTTCTTTGTTGTTATACACCAAATCACTTTTATATGGTGTGTATAATGTACTTTGACATAGTATATCATGAATTAATTTATTCTTATGATATTAAGAAGTTTTTATTACCTTAATTAGTTGTATTCAAGTGTCTCTCTTTTGGTTAGAAACTCTAACTAAAATACCATTTTTAAATGTTTTAATGACTTATTCTTCTAAATCTTGCTCATTAATGTCCATGTTTTAAAAAGTGGTTTTAAGGATTTATTTATATGGACATCAATGTTTTAGAATTAAAACTCCCTTTAAAAGTTTCAAAGTTGTATGGGACACTTTGATTCAAAAATCTATTTTTAAATGGATTCTTGACGAATAGTGTGACTTTTAAATGATTTCAAGAAAAGGGGGATATTTCTCTCAAATAGTTTTGATGATTATTTTCATCTATGTCAACATCCTTCATTATTCTTTATTGAGGTTAATGTGATAAAATACAATCTTCCATATTGTATCAAATGAGTTATGTTTGACTGTGGATGTGTTATTTTTATGCCATTCATGGTTTGTGGTTAATGTATTGACATTTCGTATGCTAGTTTTAATACGAATGTTTATGTTATGTTTAAACCTTTTCATATGAGGAATTAATTGGACTTAATAAGTGACGGGTGGAGCCCGCTATAGCTCCTCGATGCATCGTTAGGTATCATGAGACAAACTAGTGTCTTGGCACAAGGCCTTGGCAAAATCTTATTTGTAGTCTTGGCACAAGGCCTTGGCTATATGGGTATGATAGTATGGCATTATGCATTCCATCATTATGAAAGTGGTTATTGATATTGCCTGGGATTGTTAGACTAGTAGAATATCCATGTGAGTAAGTAAATGGAATTATTTTGTTTTATCTTTGCCATTTTATGCTGAAGTTCAAGTTTAAAAGGCTTTTGTTTTAGTTATAAACGGCCATTAGTGTTTATGCTTATCTATGAAAGCATCTGCTATAATGTTATCCTTACAGAGCATCTGAGCTCACCCCTTTCAATGTTTTATTTTTCCCAGGATTATGAAGAAGTAATTTATGAATGACCTGCAAGGAGAGTATGAGGGGATATGAAGACAAGATGTTTTTTTATGATGTAATGTAAAACTTTATGGATGTATCTAGTTCTTCCAAGGCTACTCAACTAATCGGTCTTTCGAGACTTGATCTTTATTATGATCATGCCAATGTAATGTAATAATGCACCGACTCTGGGTAACTAGGGTCGGGGCGTTACAGTTGGTATCAGAGGATGTTTAGTACAAATATTGGAATCTAGATTTAGATAAACTCTCATTAGAGCACGTAGACCTAAGATGAACATTGGGGATTAGTATAGAAGAACTTCCTAGAATTTTGGTATTGTAGAGATTTTGTGAGTTTTCCGAGCAATACATCCCTCTCTGGATACGAGCAGGTAGAGGCGGCTCTGGCACAGATGTACCTAGGAGTAAAACCCGAAAACACCGCTTTGAGCTAGACTCGAACGGAAACTGGTGCACGACAACGGGCCTTGCTACACTCTTGGTTACGACACTCCCGAGGGATATGCTTAGGATAATTTATATTTTCTTTACAAACCGATTTAAGTAATATATATATAATATGAGAGTAAATGACCTTGGTTAATCCTAATATGTTTCAAATTGAGAATATGGTGACATTTTAATCTCTAAATGATTTTACGACTACTGTTACTCACACAATGCTTTCTGGTTTTAGTGAATGGCTGGATTACAAGGAAGTCATAGTGACTTTGAGAATGATGTACAAGGTGGTAACGGTGGTGGAAATGAGCAACAAAATGGAATGTTGATAGGCCTAAAAGATATCATCTTTATGCCAAATCAGTTTTCCAAAAATATGATCAACAACATATATATTAACCAACTCCCAGACTCAACAAGGAAGAGAAAGGTGATAAATGATAAGAGCTCCAGCAATGGAGACCATGGAGAAAAGAACCCTCAATTTTCATCATGCAGGAAATGTGGAAGGAGACACCCAGGAAAGTGTCTCAATGGGACAACGAAATGCTTTATGTGCGGGAAGGAAGGACATAAAGTGAAGAATTGCTGAAGAAAAATGAAGAGTACTATGGAAGAAGATAAAAATGGTCCCAAGAGTCCATTTACAGTCATTTGCCGTAAATATAGGGGACCTGGCCATTACCCGAGTGAATGTCCTATTCTATAGGATATTTTCTTGGTCAAAGAAGAAGCTATGTGGAAATAAATGGTTGGAGAAATTTTTTAAAAGTATTAATGCTCCTTGTTGATGGGTTTACTTTGGAATAATTTTCTCTTGTATTTGTAACCCCGCAGTTTGCCATGTGAGAATGATATTTGAGGAAGAATTGTCTCTTCTCTTGTGGATATAGGTATAAATAACAATTTGGTTTTATATAATCATTGGGGTTTCAGAAAATTATAAGTTATTATAATTTGGGATGAAAATGCAAGGTATGATATAACATTTGGGGTTAAATTATGTTATTTTGAGGAATTTATCTCATTTTGGTAATATTATAAAATATAGTTTTTGAAAAAGGACAACATGTAGACCGTGTGACAACCCATCGCGTCGGACAAAGCTGTGGGAATCAAACCCACAACCAAAGTGCGATTGGGATCTATCGCCTACCACTAGACTAAGTGAAGTCCCTAGTTAGTGTGACTATTTTCTTTAGTTAAATGATTTTATTGATCAATAATATGTTGATTTGGGTTCTTATGTCTTATCAAATGAATACCCTTAGTATAGGAAAATGATTTGGTGATTAAGTGGAAAATGTTATTTTGGAAGATGTTCACTTTTTTGGGAACACTATATGTCCAGGGAAAATAGAATACTATGGGATGTCATTAGAGGAGTATTGGTGGATTTTTATCAATGATTTTATTGTGGATATAGAGTGATTTGGGTTATTTATGGAAATGATTAACCTATAATAAGTAATATATGATTAGGTTAATTACTTTTAAGTATGTAAGAGTAGATGATGTCATTTGGAGATACAATTTAACGTGGAAGACTACATTCTTATAAGTTTTGGGTTTCAATATTAGTTTGGACTATATTGAAGGATTTTAAGGAGAATTTATTATTGAATGGTATTTATTTAACTTTGGGGTATTGTTGGTTTAATTTTAGAAATTAAGATTAGTATTTTTTTTCTCTAATTGAATATACATTTGGGGGATCATCAGATCTTATACTAACCATTTTGGTTTTGATTAATCTCTAAAGACAAGTTAAATATATAGTTTATCCTACATGGATCATGTATTTCTATAGAAGTTTATTCTAGCTCTTTTATTGTGACCAACTCTTCTTGAATACTCATTGTTCAAAAAAAATAAGTTAGTGGTAAAAAGTTATTAAATAATGAAACTATACTTAATATGTAAGTATATCTCTTTATGTTTTTAGTCAATATCATAAATGAATTCCTCATCCTTATGTAATGTAACTTAAAACAAAAAAAATGGTGTTCGTTTACTTTCCTACTAGGAGACTAATGACCGTTTGTCCCAACACAAGTTTGTGGTTTTCTTATTGTTAACTTTCTCCTAATAATGATTTCTATCCCTCTCCATCAGAACATGACACATATTTTATCATCCATATCCATGTTTTCCTACATGGAATCTGAGTATGGGTTATCTTGGATGACCTTTATACCTCTCTTTCTTTCTTTTAAAGTAATAGTTTTATTGACTCTTTTTCTGATGTGGGACTTTCCATTATATTCCCAAGCACAATTTTAAAAATTGCGAGGACGAAATTTATTGAAGGATGGGGTAATGTAACACCCCAAGCTTCCACGGTACGTTTCCTTTCGAATAATGCAATGGCGTGCATTGTACACAACTTCGAGATTTTAACACACCATAACCAATCAAACTAGCCATTATGAATAGTAATACCTAATTTTTGAAATTTTATAAATTCTATCTCTCAAAATGGACTTCATTTTTGAATTCGGAATATCCAAATTAGCCTAGGGTGAAATTTTGGTACTTTTCGGATAACTTTCATATTTTGATGAATAGTGAAAATTACTAAATTTTAATTAAAAACAACTTTTTTAATCAAAATAATTAATAGTGATAAATTATGAATTTGAGTGGTTTTAAAGTATATTTAGAATATATTTTTACCATGTAATACAATGTGGTTCATTGAACATAATTTCACATTTAAACCAGACATAAACAAGTGCCGATCTTTTGAAAGTTATTATCTATTAAAAACAAGCTTTTTATTTTAACAACGGGAATTAATTTTAAATTAATTTCTGCCACTTATGTGTTTTGAATTTGTAAAAATGGATTCCATATTTGGAATCAGGATGTTCAAATTGTGTAAATAGGTAACTTTTATTTTTAGACATTTTGGATAATTACTTCGGTAATTATTTTATTTACCATGGTTAAAGGGTAAATCTGGTAAACAAGGGTTAAAATATAATATTATAATAATACTAAATTACCCTAAAACGTGTCTGAACCCTATTGGTTGATACATGGTCGACCATGGGCATCTTTGGGTCGATTTTGGGTCCCCATGGATCCACGTGTAAGTGATAATGACACTTTATTTTAATTAAGTTAAAATAAATACAAAAATGACACAAGCATATATCTTTTAGAAAAACAATTGTTACATAGGGTTATATATGTTGTATTTTAGACTATAAATATTCTTTATAAATTGAAAAAAATTTCCTACATAATGATATTTTATTTATAATTTTTAGACATTAAATAAGTTAATTTATTTATGATACAATGGTGATGCAGTAATTACCATAATAGTGAAAAATTAAAATAATTGATATTATAAATACCCAAATAAATATAATATGAGACTTTTATTTAATTAAACTAATTTTCTAGGATAATATGACCTATTATGATTGATTTAATTAACTTTTTTCGAAGTAATCATTCTGTTATGTGTTTCACAAAAATCAACTATTGAATAGTGTCAAAATTGACATATAAGAGTTTTTAAAACAAATATTATATTATTAATTGATATTAAATTCCTAAAAATCTAAGGTTAGGCCAAGAGACTTATCTCAAGATAGGTATATCATTAATGGACCACTTGGGGGTCTATTTGATGTATATAGTATGTTTATTAACCATATAATATAAAAATACAAAGAAACATTGTAAAAGTGAAACTAATTAACTAAGAGTTAATACTTAAAGATAAGGTTAATATAATAACCCAACCCTGTCTAAATTATATTTGTTGAGTTTTTTTCGACCCATCCCCACCTTAAAATTAAAATAATAAACTTTGGAGCCATTATAAACCGAATATTAATTTATTATTAATTAATATTTCTAGCTTTTCCAAAGGTACCCCTCACCCCACTTATAAAAGGGCACTCCTCCTTCTCATTTCTTCAAACCTTAAAAGCATTTTGGTTCGGCCAAACCCTACCCAAATACTCTCTAAACTTCCCTCACTACAACCTAGAGGACTTATTTTGATCTTAAATCCAACCTAAGGATCCCTTTTGATCAAATCAAAAGGAAGAACTCGAAGAAGAGGTAATGTTTTCACCACCCCTTTTCAAGTTCCTTTCTTCTTCCACTTCTTCTTTCTTTGTTTTTACCATTATAAAATAATAACTCCAGTATCATATATATACTGTGATGTTATTATAAATATGGTACAACCATATTCAGTATTCTATCCATCCTTTGAATAACATGTCACCATACGTGCGTACGTACGGCTTACCGTCTCCACGTCGTGGTGTAATTGTTATTCAATATATTATTATTTGGATGGGTATAATAATGATGTGTAACTCATATAAATAATAAATATAAAATGATAATGATTCTGTATATATGATATACCATCCAATTATATATTATTTTAATATCAAAAGAATGATATTGTCGCTCGTGCGTACGTACGGACTACCGTCTCCACGAACGCGATGAGATTCATTCTCCATCATATCCATTAAAGTATAATTATAATTTGATGATTTAAAAATAGTATATAAGGACTTGATATCATTCTGGATATGAATAATATACATCCCATTAATAACTAATATGGCTCACATAACAAAGAATATAAAGTAAAATGAACCCGTTAACACACGAAATGACGATAATTCTAAGATATTATTAACAAATCAATGTTAAAAGATCATATATGATATCATATTAAAGTAAATGACACATGTATAATTCAATAACAATTATTTCACCATTATACAGGAGGTAAACCTACCATCGACCAAGGAAAAAGTACAAAGTAAGGGGTTTCTTAACTCACTCTTAATTTCGTGAGAATTCCATTGTTCACCACTTAATTATTGCATGTGGTGTATGTGTACTGCCCATGGTTGTATTAATTGTGTAATATACTTTAATTCATGTATATTTACATCATCATTGTATGATCCTTCTTTCATGGGTGTATGTTTCGTAAGTTACCAAATTAATAAGGGAATTTGATATTCAATTTTCCATTTAGTTGGCTTTATGCAAACTTCATTGATTATTTTACTCCGAGATTATGTGTGGAATCATTATTCTTTTGCTTATGTCAAAATTTCCACTCCCCTTTTCTGTGGATATAATTTTGATACACATAATCACTCCATTTATAATTTCTCAAGTCATCGATATGAATTTGATAAGAGTAATTTTAACTCATTCTCCATTTGTTGAGTTAAACATCCAATTCATTGGTGTTGTTTTTACAAGATTATGTGTGAATGTCCTTTGATTGTTTTTACACTGAATGTCCAATCATATTTAGTGTATTTATATTTTTCACACATAACTATGTCGTTGATTTATCCTTAACCTAAGGATACGGCCTTTATGAGAGATTTCATCTCAATTTACATTCCATTGAGACTTCTTTGTTGTTATACACCAAATCACTTTTATATGGTGTGTATAATGTACTTTGACATAGTATATCATGAATTCCTTTATTCTCATGATATTAAAAAAATTATTACCTCAATTATTTGTATTCAAGTGTCTCTCTTTTGGTTAGAAACTCTAACTAAAATACCATTTTTAAATGTTTTAAAGACTTATTCTTCTAAATCTTTCTCATTAATGTCCATGTTTTAAAAAGTGGTTTTAAGGATTTATTTATATGGACATCAATGTTTTAGAATTAAAACTCCTTTTTAAAGTTTCAAAGTGGTATGGGACACTTTGATTCAAAAATCTATTTTTAAATGGCTTCTTGACGAATAGTGTGACTTTTAAATGATTTCAAGAAAAGGGGGATATTTCTCTCAAATAGTTTTGATGATTATTTTCATCTATGTAAACATCCTTAATTATTCTTTATTGAGGTTAATGTGATAAAATACAATCTTTCATGTTGTATCAAATGAGTTATGTTTGACTGTGGATGTGCTATTTTTATACCATTCATGGTTTGTGGTTAAATTATTGACATTTCTTATGCTAGGTTTAATACGAATGTTTATGTTATGTTTAAACCTGTTCATATGAGGAATTAATTGGACTTAATAAGTGACGGGAGGAGCCCGTTATAGCTCCTCGATGCATCAATAGGTCTCAGGAGACAAACTAGTGTCTTGGCACAAGGCCTTGGCAAAATCTTATTTGTAGTCTTGGCACGAGGCCTTGGCTATATGGGTATGATAGTCTGGCATTATGAATTCCATCATTATGAAAGTGGTTATTGATATTGCATGGGATTGTTCGACTAGTAGAATATCCATGTGAGTATGTAAATGGAATTATTTTATTTTATCTTTTCCATTTTATGCTGAAGTTCAAGTTTAAAAGGCTTTTGTTTTAGTTATAAACTGCCTTAAGTGTTTATGCTTATCTATGAAAGCTTCTGCTATAATGTCATCCTTACTGAGCATCTGAGCCCACCCCTTTCAATGTTTTATTTTTCTCAGGATTATGAAGAAGTAATTTATGAATGACCTGCAGGGACAGTATGAGGGGATATGAAAACAAGATGTTTTTTTATGATGTAATGTAAAACTTTATGGATGTATCTAGTTATTCCAAGGCTACTAAACTAATCGGTCATTCGAGACTTGATATTTATTGTGATCATGCCAATGTAATGTAATAATGCACCGAATCTGGGTAACTAGGTTTGGGGCGTTACATTTATGGGTCATTTATGAATGTTTGACCCATGTCCACTCTCTTTTCAATGTTTTCTAAAAACCTTGTAACATAGCCGTCATGCTGCAGAATTTTCGTCTCAAAATGTCTCTCTCTTTTTTCTAAAGATATTTTATTTTATTATGTGTATACTCAAAGCTCTACCTTCTATATGGGTATTCACATATATACCAAGATGTTCTATTTTAAATTCTGGTATTTACATACATGAAACCCGCTTTCCCTTTCTGTGGGTTTAAAGTGACATAAAGATCATGTCTTTAAAGCAGTTTTTAAAACGTTATGATTATGAAATGAAACCCATTTCTTTTATGCTATGTGGGTTGTTTATGAAATGATTTATTATGATATATGGGGCTCACATGATAATAAAGGCAAATTTAATGGTGCGCCCTGATAGCGCTCCAATGCATTGGGTAATGATGTAACCACTAGAGATTACAATTTTTACGATATCTTGGTGAATAACCTTGGTAATTTTCAAATGACACCTTGGGGATGGACCTTGGAGATATGTTCATGATTGTCAATATTAAATGTTGCATCCACATCTTCATGTTATGAAAATGTTATTTTTATTATTATATGCCTCATGATTTCAATCTAATGCCTTAAAGTTCTTTTCATGACCTTATTGAAGTATCTCAAGTTCACATGTAAAATGTTTCTCTTGTTTCCCTTTCTGGGATTTTTTCTCACCCTTTCTTTTGATGTATGTCCCCAGGTTATGTGATGCAGTAATGAACCTAGGATGAACATGAGGAGAAGCCTTTCAAGTGTTTTAGAAGAATGTTTTATGTTTTCATGTTTAAAGTTCCTAGTTTCCAAGACACTACACCTTAAAGATCCTCGGTTCTGTAAAATGTAATAAAAGTTTATGTGATAAAATGGAGGGATGTTATAGTTGGTATCAAAGGATGGTTTAGTTATTTTTGGAAATTAGGATATGAAAACTTTAGGAAGAAGCCTATAGAAAAGTTAAAATATAGGAAATCTTCTTGGTATTTTGGTGAGTATTGAGTAAGGGGTTGCCAAGAAAATACATCCCTGTCTGGATACAAGCAGGTAGAGGTGGCTCTGGAACAAATATACATAGGGGTAAAACCCGAAAACACTGCTTTGAGATAGACTCGAACGGGAACTGGTACACGACAATGGGCCTTGCTGCACTCTTGGTTACGACACTCCCGGGGGATATGCTTTGGTAAATTCATAATCTTAGTATGAACCATTGTTAAAGGAACAAAGATAAAATAAAATAAATATTCACACAAGAATATATGATCATGAATAACCTAGATGGGAACCTAGGGGATCACAAGTTAGGGTATACTTTTCTTCTACAAGTTATCCTTATATGCTTTCGGTTCCTTTTCATGATTATTGGCTAAGTATTTAAGCCCCTAATTATAGTTTCTTTTCTTAGTTAATGGTGGGAAATGGAAGAACATGTCCCAACAAACAATGTGATAGGAAATGCGAATATTGTCGTATTAATATGATAGGGATGATTAGGGGATTAAAATATGATTATTATTTTGGAAGACGTTCACTATTTTGGGGACCCTATATGATTGAGGTAAATAGATTACTATGGTATTTTCATTGAGGGGGTAAGGTTGACTTATATTTTAAAGAATCGATGAATTTAAGGTGGACTTATAGTAATTTAGGTTACTTATGGAAAGGATTAACCTATCTTGGGTAAAATATGTTTAGGTTAGCAACTTTTTTTATAAGATGTTAGGAGTGGTTGATGTTGTTTGGATATGAACAATGAAGTTTATTTTGGAAGACTATGTTATCAAATCCTTCTTGTATTTGGGTTTCAATATTAGTTTGGTTTATTTTGAGGAATCTTAATGACCGTTATTTATGGAATGTTCAATGATGAACTATGGGTAGTACCATGGAACTTTGAAGATTTAAAAGTAGTTTTCATTCCTATGGGATTCTTTCTTTTTGAAGAGTTGTTTTACCTTACCCTTTCTGTTTTTGGGATAATGTTTAAAGATAGAAGAAATATATAGTTAATCTTTTGTGGATTATGTGATTCTCTAGAAGATGATTCTTGTGTTTTGATGAGACCAAGTAGTTTTGAATTCTCATAGTTTGGAGAAAATATTAGTTTTGCGTAGAAACTTATTAAAGGATGAAACTCTACATGAAGATAGTTATATTTTCTTATGTTTTTGTTTTATGTTGTAAATACCTCAAAATTATGAAAAGGAACGTAAAACAAAAACGTTTTTGGTTCACGTTTCCTACTAGGTAATCAAAAACTGTTTACACACATAATATGTTTGGGATTTTCTTATGGTTAACTTTCTCCTAATCATGTTCTCTAACACTCTCCCCCAGAACATGACCCTTTGTTTTTCTTCCATTTCCAAGTTTTCCTACATGGAATCCTAGTGTGGGTTAACCCGGGTGACCTTTGTACTTCCCTTTCTTTCTTTTAAAGTAATAATTTTACTGACTCCTTTTCCGATGTGGGACTTTCAATGAAATTTCAAAACCCAATTTTAAAAATTACGAGGATGCAATTTCTTAAGGGGGGAAGAATGTAACGACCCAAAATTTTGAATAAATCTTGTTTCCTAATTTTATGTGTTATTTTATTTTTATACTCAAAAAAATGTTTCATTTGATAACATGATTATAATTAAAATGAGACCGTTAGGTTTAGATGGTTATATGACCATTGGTCAATATGACCGCTGGAAACTAAACGTTTTTTTTATTGTCTCTAAATACAAGTAATCCTGGTTAATTATTATAGAAAGAAGATCTGGTGGCCTCACCCAGTAGTCTTGGACCAATCGAAGCCCATCTAACAGAACTTGGGAAGGAGGTAGCACCATTGGGCTTTGCTCTGGACCAAACACAAGCCGAACAGCATCGTGTGAAGCTAGAACGGAATCGCCTTTGTGAGAAGTTCAAACTGATAGAAATTACTACTCGTGCAATGTTAGCCGAGCCTCCCTCAGATTCTCTCACCTTAGCACACCTTACACTTAGGTCATATGTTGGTGTGATAAGGGACTGTGTAAGGAGACCGTAACTGCCTTGTGTAATCCTTTGTTTTAAATAAAAATTGGGATTTCTTCTTATGATGAAGTTTATGAATTTTTAAATGATCGGATAAATATATTATGCATATTTTTGATAAATTTTAGAAAAAGGATATTTTAAAAAAAATTATGTAAGCCTTAAATAATTAAAAATTGGTAATGATTTTCCGAAAATGGTCTTCTACAATTATGTGCAGTAAGAAATTTAGAGTCTAATAAGATCAACTTGATTTTTGATGAATAGTAAACTATGAATAGTGATTTTATGATTAGGATTAGTAATGTGTCCAAATGGATTAGTAATCTCACTTAAAGAAAGTATTAATATAATCTAGGCAGCTTGATTAAGTAATATGATTCAATAAAATGGTTAAATAACGGTTTCATAAATTATTATTCAAGTATTAGTTATTTCGAGTGAATAGTGTTTTTTAATTAAAAATTAAATTAAAAATATTTTAAAAATTTATTTTTATAAAATGGATTTCATTTTTGAAATCAGAGCACCGATATTATGTTATGGTAATTTTTGGGTTTTTTTCTGAAAAAATGAATTTTTGGTGAATAGTGTATTTATTTAAAAAATAAATTAAAAATATATAGAAAATTGTTTTTATAAAATGGATTTCATTTTTGAAATCAGAGCATTGATATTTGGTTAAGGTGAAATTTTGGGATTATTCTGAGAAAGTTGAATTTTCAATGAATAGTGAAAATACAGTTTTTAAGTTACGGGTGTTTAGTGACATCATTAAATGATGTATTAAGTATGTAATCAATATGGCCGACTTATGAATAGTAAGATAAGGTATTAGGTGTCCCAAGTGGCCAATATCATGGGCAAATACCATGGGCAAGCCCATGGTTTTGCCAAAACCACTAATGCGGTGTCCCTTGGCAATTAATGCCTTGTCCCCTCACTTTCCGTATAAATACCAAGACATCCTCTCATCCATTCGACTCCCCAATCTCCCCCAACAAAGTTCGGGTCTGATTACCTCCCAAGTAGTCCTTCCAAGGTTCCCCCAGGCCCTCAAGTTCCCAACCGTTGATTTTTAAGAGTTACGTTTTAAGGTAAGAGATCTGATCTCTCTCTTTCTTTTCAAGAAATCTCTTTTATGTAATTTCTTTTATGCTCCATGTTCTTATGTTAAAGGGTGTTCTTTTATACTCCTCTTACTTCCCTTTTCATGTTCACATAATGAGAGATCCCCTCTTACTATCATTATTTCGTTTTATGAAGTTTTAAGTGGCGTCGTTAGCTGCCGAAATTTTTGTAACGGATTCTTTCTCCCTTCTCATTTTTCAAGATCTATTTTCATGTAAAGTATTTCAAGTACCTTTTTATTATGTTGGGGTATTATCTCTAAATTTATCATACTGATATTTTATGATCATATGATGAGAGACCCCATTTGATCTCTTCAATTCAGTATTTTGATGTTTTAAGTGGCGCTGTTAGGCTGCCGAATTTTTAAGTGGTTCTTCACCCTTCTTGTTTTGAAGTTCTACTTTCATGTCAATTCTTTCAAGTTACATTTTGTTATATTGGGGTATGATCTCTATATCTATCATACTGATATTTTGTGACCATATGATGAGAGACCCCATTTGATCTCTTCAATTCAGTATTTTGAAGTTTTAAGTGGTGTCGTTAGGCTGTCGAATTTTTAATTGGTTCTTCACCCTTCTCGTTTTGAAGTTCTAATACCATGTCAAGTCTTGCAAGTGGATTTTTATTATGTTGGGGTATGATCTCTATATCTATCATACTGATCTTTTATGTTCATATGATGAGAGACCCTATTTGATCTCATCAATTCATTTTTGGTTGAAGTTTATGTAACGCTGTTAGGCTACCGAATTTTCATAAGAGAAATCTTATTTTTGTCTTCCTTTCATGTTCTTCATTTCATATGGTATATTTTCAAATTTAATTACCATATTCTTAAATCCCTTATATTCATTCCCTCTACTGTTTTATGGGTCATTTATGAATGTTTTACCCATGTCCCCTCTCTTTTCAATGTTTTCTAAAAACCTTGTAACATAGCCGTCATGCTGCAGAATTTTCGTCTCAAAATGTCTCTCTCTTTTTTCTAAATATATTTTATTTTATTAAGTGAATACTCAAAGCTCTACCTTCTATATGGGTATTCACATATATATCAAGATGTTATATTTTAAATTCTGGTATTTACATACATGAAACCCGCTTTCCCCTTCCGTGGGTTTAAAGTGACATAAAGATCATGTCTTTAAAGAAGTTTTTAAAACATTATGATTATGAAATGAAACCCATTTCTTTTATACTATGTGGGTTGTTTATGAAATGATTTATGATGATATATGTGGATCACATGATAATAAATTAAAATTTAATGGTGCTCCCTGATAGCGCTCCAATTCATTGGGTAATGATGTAACCACTAGAGATTACAATTTTCACGATATCTTGGCGAATAACCTTGGTAATTTTCAAATGACACCTTGGGGATAGACCTTGGTGATATGTTCATGATTGTCAATATTAAATGTTACAGCCACATCTTCAAGTTATGAAAATGTTATTTTTATGATGATATGCATCATGATTTCATTCTCATTCCTTAAAGTTCTTTTCATGACCTTATTGAAGTATCTCAAGTTTACATGTAAAATGTTTCTCTTGTTTCCCTTACTGGGCTTTTTGCTCACCCTTTCTTTTGATGTATGTCCCCAGCTTATGTGATGCAGTAATGAACCTAGGATTAACATGAGGAGAATCCTTTCAAGTGTTTTAGAATAATGTTTTATGTTTTCATGTTTAAAGTTCCTGGTTTCCAAGACACTAAACCTTAAATATCCTCGGTTTTGTAAAATGTAATGAAAGTTTATGTGATAAAAAGGAGGGATGCTATATACTTTCTTTAGTATGGTACAGAAATAATCTAGTACCACACAATACACTAGCAAACATTCCTTTGATATGGAATACAATGATTAGGTTATGTACTTTAACTCATGTAGTACTTGGGAGATAATCCTCAAGTGTGTGTGCATCCTCTTAGCACAAATAGGGAGTTGTAGTATTTCAGTCCTTCTTTACAATTGAATAGGTGCATTCTCTGAAGTACAAATCTTCACTTTCTTTCCTAGAAGTCAATAAGAACTATCTTACGCACAACTAAAAACGTATGAAGAATCCAAATCTTTCACACACCCTTTTAGGTGTCTTATGCGCAACTTTAATTCCTCACACGCAAGATTTGACTTTTGTCACGAAACACCTCTTACGCGCAACATCAATCTTGCGTGTAACTCTCTTCTTGCGTGAAACTTCTATTTCTTGTGTGCAACTCTATTTATTTAACGAACTCCCCTTTACATAAAATTCTTTCAAACCTCAAAGCTCAGAATTTCTCTATGTGTCGAGCTTAAAAAATGTGAGGGGGTCACCTCTTATTCATAGACCTCGTCAACCCCCATGCACAAAAACCCCGATATGTTGTGCAAGATCCTGACTCGTCGTGAAAAACCCCATTTAACGTTGCATTGGGTGCGTGTGTCTCTTTTGAGCCAATATAATCTTTCATGAACTTCTTGAATCTTTCATGGAATTCATGAATTTTCCATTTTTTCTAAGTTTAGACCTCGAATCATGCCCTGCACGCAACATTCCAAACTCCCTTCAATCTTGCCTACAAAAACCAATTTTTGTGCAAGCCTCTCCTTTTCTTGATTTTGATATTCAGATCATGGAACCACTTTTGTGCAACATACCAAGAAATCCTAAAACTTGTGCACATCATCCTTTTCCAAAATCACATTTCTCCATCTCTTGATTTTCAGACCCAAAAATTTGACAAACACTGGGAAACGACGCCACCTTAAAATCTATTTCGGCAAGAACACCAATGATTCTTCATTATCATCTGGAATATTAAAAAAATAATTTCATCATGAACCATATCTATTATGATATATAGTATTTGATCGAACACCTTTAGCATCGTCATATTTTCAACAGGAAGTACTACAACATCCCTATGTTCCATTAGATTCTTTTATTCCAATCAAAACTGAATATGATTGGCATCAAAATTAATACCCCTTTCATTTATAAGGCTTGAATCACAGGTTCTCATAAATTATGATACTTTTTAAATACAAATTATCAAATCATTGTCTGATTTTCAAGTCCTTTATAATGTGAATTGATTTATCTTCATTGAAGATAGAAGGCAACACTCTATAACAACAAAATATTCTTACTTCCTTCTCCATTAAACTTGGTCCCAACAAGAAAGACATGAGTTAGGTATTGGAGAACCATATTTCACCTCCCAACTAGTCAAAGTTTTCATCAATCCTTGGAATGGGGTACTAGTTCTTTATATCGGCCTTGTTCAGTTGACAATAATCCACATAAAGCCATAAACTCTCATATTCCTTCTTCACAAACCGAATTGAATCTTCCCAGTGGGACACACTAGGCCTGATGAAACCTTTAAAATAAAGTTACTCCAATGATAACCATGGATATTTGAGTTTGGTGGGTTCCATCCTACATGCCGCAGAAGATATCGGGGATGTCCCTGGCTGAAAGTGAATATAAAACTCAATATCCCATCTCTGAAGTAGTACCAGAACAACTTCGAGAAATAATTCCATATAATCCTCCACAATTGAAGGAACCTAGATTCTTGAAGTGTCTACTGCCCCCAAAAATTATGCTTTCTAACTGGTGGGTATAAGGCTATAGCCTTCTGCTCATAGCACCTGACTTCTCTACTACAAGGGCTCTTTCACCAAGAAAGGTGAACCTCGTCCCATCAATGTATAGGCATCTGAGTAGTCTACGATTATAGTCGATCTGATCTCAAAAAATTGAAATCCAATCCATTCCTAATATTAATTCATAGGGTTCCATCCTGATGACTAGTAGATCCCACATGAACCTCTCTCCTCTAAGCGATAGCTCGCCCTACTAGCAGATAAAATATGCAGAAGAGTCGCTCCCTATAGGAACCATGAGTCAAAGTTGTCATGCTAGCACCTCTACTGGGAGATCTAACTCCCATACCATGAGTAATAATAGAAAAGATTGACTGGAACCAATGTATTCTAATATTGATGAAAGAGTAGAATAAGCCAATAGTATACCTCGAATCATCTCGTGTGCAGCGGGACCACAGACATCCAAAGATTGTAGTTATCTGTGGCCCCAACCGACAGCTCCTTATGCCTGATGTGGTCTGCCCGGTGGTGGTGGTGGGAGAATCTAATTATGTTATCCCCCACCTGAAGCTCTGCCTGCCCTTCCGTTGCCACCGCCTCCTTAGGGACCACCTTGTCCCCACCTAGGGGATCCATGATCATGAAATTGTCTCTTCCATGGTGGTCCACCTACTATCAAAATGGGATTCTCAGCACATCTAGTCAAGAAGTCTCAAGTAATCTAATATCACCTATCACAAGAATAGCAGTGGACCTCTCTGGGTGGAACCGATGCTCTGCACTTCCCTAGTACCTCTTGACCATGTGCCCAAGTCTAATCATGGAGAGGCATCCTACAATGAGTCTTTGCAAAATGACGTCTTCCAACTACTATAGATGTCTCATCCCTAAAGTAAACATTGTCAGTCCCAGCTAATTGTTTTCCCTCATCTAGAAATCTCTCAGTCACAAGTTCATGTTCTAGCACCCCGACATAGGTGGGAATGCACAAGGGTACTATGCTAGCACATATCTCTCTGTGAAGTCCCTAATTGAACTTCTATTCCTAGAAGTATCCATCACGGATCATGTACAGAGAGTATCATGCCAGGTCTATGAACCTAAAAGAGTACTCCTCCACTAACATACCTCTCTACCAAATCTCTATAATCTTTTGAATCTGAATGTAGAATAAATAGGATGGGTAGTACTCCTCGCATAATATTTTCTGAAACTCATCCCATGAGAGTGTCGACTAGTTGTGCATCTGAGTTACTGATCTCCACCAATATCCATCCAACACATGTAAAAGACTAGTTTCTTTCACAGCCATATGATTTTTTAATGTCTAGATAATCCTAAAAATGTGTATCACTAATTCCAGCCAATCCTCTACTGCCTCAAGATCTGGATCACCATGGAACATCAGTGATCTCTGGTGTTGGAACTCACGGAGGGTGCTCAACCTGCACTCATCCTCATCCTACTTAATTAGGACTATCTATTTCTCAAGTGGTGGGGGTTATGATACTAGACTAACTGGAGGAAGGGGATCACATGATGGACCTTGAACTGATCTCTCATCTATCACCGGGTTTTCATCATGAACCAGAACTACTATCTGATCTACCTGTTGTCACAGAGGCATCCTAACTATTATCCAGGAGTACCATAATCAGATGTGTATATATGCTTATATAACAACAACAAAAACAACAAAAATAGAGAGTTTATTAAAAAAAGGTTAGTCAAAGACTCAATCCTATATGATGCTTGAACCGTTTTCCCTAAAATAAGTGTCTCAGGGTGTTGTGTCGATATGAGGGTGATCAGGGTCCTGGTGAATGGATACCTCGGCCACCTATACCATCGCTTGAATCCCTATCCTAGGAGTTTCTCTTAGGACACTTCAACTCTATTTCCCCAAAACCCAACAAATGCCTTTTTGTGAATCATCCAAATGAACTCCCAATGGACGAACCACCTCTAATACCAATCTGTCACGACCCAACCCATGATAAGGCCCAAGATACAACTTCCCCAAGACCACCCCCATAGTCGAGGGGGTGGACACAAGTGTTAAAGGAACAAAAAAACTAGGGAGGCCTTTTCATAAGTACCTGTACACAAACACATATCCAAATCAATTCAAAATTTCATTTGGAAAGAAAAAAAGGTGGAACCTTCTGTGAATAAACCAAACATTCATAGACCACTAAATTGTATGAGTCCAGTAATGTAAACAAAAAGGAAAAGTGGAAAAAATACACCCAAACCAGAAAAGTGTCCTACCCTGATAGAAACATGAAAAAAAATATGTGAGATAGACCTCCTCCGGAAATACATGCTATGGACACCATAGGTAGTCAAATAACATGTACCCCTAAGCTCTCAAAATTAATAATCAAACCTATATTTCATCTTTATAAGGAATGATACATGTAGGCAAGGCCCATGTAGGGGTGAGTATAAACATACCCAATAAGATTCCCCAAAAAATGGGGAGTAGTAAGAGACACCATAGGAATTGAAAATAGTAGATGGAACAAAGTATAGTAAAAGAGTTCATCTCAACCCAATAAGAGACTTAAGTAAACTCATCCAAACAAAAGTATATAGAAACAGTGAGAATATGAATATGTCATTGATTCTTCTATACCTATAGTAGGAGAGTAGACTCTTCCAACCATGAGAATCTAGACATGGAAATAATGTCACATACCCTATGAATCTTCACCTCTCTTGGAATATGAGTTTACAAAACTCAAGAAGTGGGTACTGAAAAAGAGTATATATATATATATATTCTAAGTCAAAGAAGCCCACATGAGAGACTAAAGGGATATCCATCTCACAGATCAAAACAATAAGAAGAGTCTCCAAAAGTTCATATGTAACCATCAATGATTCCCAACATCCCACACGTTCGCCATGAGCATACAAGTCAAATGGATCAATCACCACACCTTGATACTATCATTTTTTGGAGACACTGACTCACCCTCGTGATTTAAGGTCACATCACAATGATGTGTATTTTGGGGGGAAAGCATTCCTCTTTCTTGTGAGTCCAAATATATGTCAAACCTTGTCTCTCCACTAATCTGAAAATATAGATGATGAAAAATCGAAGTAAAGGACATGTTCCCTAGTATGTCAGGGGGACTCTACTCTAATAGTATCCAAAAATTACATTCTCACTAGGGAATCAAGCGGATTCCACTCTAGTCATTGGGGATCCATGCCATAGTATGTTAGGGGGATCAATACCCAAGTTTCGATGGGGACCCACTTCCCAGCCCCATTGAAGGGTAATACGCTGGAGGTTATAACCCGAAAAGTATCTATGAAGGACCTAATACCTATTGTGTTAGGGGGATACCACTCTAGTATTTAGGGATTTGTGCCCTAGTATGTCAGGGGGATCATCACCAGGAAGGAATCCTCTGAAAAACTGCCTGAATGATGCCTGATCATTGCTTCACCACTGCAATGGAATTGTCTTCAAACCCATGAAAAGGTTCTCCCACCGATATTCACTTCTTGTTTCTATATTTAATTAGATCATGAATAAGGCTCATCATATTCAAATGGATAAAAAAATCAATCTTTGTGGAAAAAATGGACAAGATTGACTATTAATTCACCTCAATCAGATATCCATGGGAAAGGTTGAATGTCTCCCCATTACCCTCGCATGGTATCTCGTGCGGACCAAACCTTGATTTAAGGTTAAACACCCAAAATTGGTATTGAAAATTCCTTCCAAAGACTAGGTTCGTGACACCACTGATGGTGAATCAAAAAGACTTCATATGAAGGAGTTATGTCTGAAAAGCATTTTCTCAATAATAATAATTATATTATTATCATTAAACTTATGTGTTTCATGAAACAAAGCCGTGAAGTCAAATCTTAAAATTACCAAACTACCCTCAAAAGTCTCGTCTCAAAAATATTAACACATTTCAATAGATGTATCATAAATAGGACGCTTTTTGTAGTTATGGTGGTTTGCAATAATAGACCAAAGATCCACTAGGCCCACTCGGCCTGGTATGGCCCACTTGGCCCTCTATGGTCATCTATTCCTGCTATGGCCTCTCAGCTCTCATCCTAGCACACCTTCTCCTGCCCCGACATGTGTGCTCCTTGCCTGGACCACTTCTCCAGATCGTTGGCCATCAGCCGAGTCCCCAATCACACCCCACGCTACCTATGTCTATCTATCATGGGTCAACGTTGTCTGACCACCCCACGGACTGTGGCCCACTATCCCCGCCTCAGTCCATTAGACATTCCCCTGAATCCCTCTTAGACTCCTTGGTGATCCTTCATCCACCTCAATTTCATTCTATGTGCCTCTATATCGGCCACCTCTTCACACCATCCCACACCGCCAGCCCAGTCGAGCCCCACGTCCCGAGGCCTACCGCCTCATCCAGCCTTCCTCCTCTACACGAACGCTGGCAGTGGCACTATTTTGGTCTCTTCTATTGACCACTGAGCCTCCCCCATTTGCCCAAAATTTTAAATAGATTCCTTTTCAAAAAACCATGGGTCAATTCCTTCACAAAACTAGGCTTCGTTCAAATATTTGATGATGTCGTGATGTAGAAAAAGTTTACTATAAATAACGACGAAGAATGTATGAAGAATGAGGGAAAAAGGGGATTCAAAATGGAGATCGGATGATGGTCATGTATGTTTGGCCATTTTATTGATGTTAAAAGAATTGAATTTGATGAATAATTCAATAATAACTTATGAATTGATACAAGGGTGAAAAAATCAATAAGAATTCTACCTCTATTTGGTTATGATCACTATTGACAAACACACCAACCTAAGCTTTTTCGATGCTCTTTCATGATTCACCAAACCAAATATATAAGGTAGATCATTGGTGGTGATAGAATTATGGGATAACCCTAATGAAATACCATAATCAACTATTTATAATAGGTGATTAGGTTTAAGTTAAACACTCATCCATACCCACCAAAGATTGTGGGATTCAAATTTCATGCGCCCTATCATTTTAAGATGCATTTAGGTAAAAAATTCTATTATGAACTCAACTAAGGTCTCAAATTTGAAATATGAGTCCCTGTTAAAAAGTTATTTAATACAAATTATAAGATAAAATAATTAATTTTAATTATTTTATTGATGATTATGCCCCTCAGGGACTTTTTCCACAGATGTCCCATTCAGACAAAAGTTATCTCCCGCCTAAGTTAAAAGCCACATTCTTGACTCAATTGTTCCCTTGGATTTCCGATATGAGATAAAGGTTATGATTTATCCTATTTCCTTCACGTGAATAGTATTAAATACACTAAATATTTTAGAAACATAATTTTGGGCACACCAGGCCTCAAAATCACACACTGTCTCAGTGCCTAACTCTATAAATATATATAGAAATATTTCATAGTATTACAAGGTTAAAACTGGGTATCTATATCCACAAATAGGTTTCATGTATTTCAGACTCTGGGGGATGTCGATCCCACTATCACCCTTAATCCCATCTTATTTTTGGTTGTGAAGGTCTGTATGAGGGGTTTTGGAGACAGAGGAGAAGGAGCTACATGACCAAAGTTTGGAGGATTCTTCTGATTTTCCAATTATAAATATAATTATCCTAAGTGTCCTATTTATAAAAAAATAGGGAACCATATTTGAAGGAGTTACCTTGCATAGGTCGATGGCATTGGAACCTAACGAAGATGTCCGACATAGGGGTGTCCTTCCTTTCAGTGCTGTGTTGGGGGGGGGGTTGTGTGAGCCTTCTAATGTACAGGGGGCTATATACATGCCGTTTTCGAAATTTCCTTTGATTATTATTTTGGATCTTCGCCTCTTTAATATTATTTTGGTACTCTTCATAATATTTTCATCCCACTTGGATAAAATGGAGTGTTAAAAAAATCTCCCCCTTAATATTAGATCTGATTGAAAGAACATGGTATATTCATGAGGTGGAATAAGGAAATGATTATGAAGGTGGTTTCGGTCAACTGTGTAGGGCACCCACGATGGTTGGTGATTTAGTCCTTATGAAAAAGTTTAGTGATTAGTTTCACGATGTAGGTCCAGTGTGTAGGCCAACTAAATCTATAAATATCACTGACAACATTTCCAATTTCTCTCATTCTATATTGGTGATTTTTTCTCTCATCATGTAATTTATCCATCTATCCATGTTGTGATTCTTATTTTAGGAAGGTATCCTGATGAATTTATTATGGTAAAACCACTTGAGTGACCATGCTATGTGGATTAACCTCGATAAGCATCCTAGGAGAGACATTGGGTTTAGGGTCTTTTGAAATGATCTTGGTCGAGAGGATTGTTCGTGGCACATGGTCTAAGGGCCTACATGAGTCCTTTACTTTTCTAAAATATTCTATTCTTCCAATTCATAAATACAAATTCTCTAAGTTAATATTTTAACTTAATGGGAGGTTATGATTCCTTTTTGCATATTATCAAAGGATCCTCTGATGAATTCTCTTGAGAAAGTAGTTGTACATTCATCGGAGATGATCAAGGCTATTGGGACAGATTAATATGAAAGTTTCAAGCCTATAATTCCCAATCTAGAAAAGTATTTGGAATAATATGAATGTGATTACCCAAAAATTGATTACATTACCTTTTATTATCATAGAATTATGAGGGAAACCTTTATCCATGGGACTTGGAGTTACTTCCCTAAAGTCGAGGTTTTTGAAGCACACCAACTATCCTTAGATCAATGTTTCCTCCAATGGTGCTTATATTAAGAAAATAATGGTTTCTACTAGCTTTTTCATGCATGTCAACAATTGTACTCTAGATATGAATACTCATATCATGGAATAGAAGCTTCATTGTTATGACCCAAATTTTTGTGCTTCACAGATAGATCAGACACAAGGTTGGAAGTGGAGTACGATTTCTGTTCTAGAGGGGGATTTAGACCTAAGTGGATGTGAGCATATTGGGTACTCTAGGATTCTGTAGAATTCAAAAAAGGGTTACAAGTCATTCATATCTATGAGGCTATTTGGAAAGGGTATAATTGTGTTTACAAGAACTCAAAAATCATCCCTAAGCTACTGAGTCAATGGATTCCTTATACAAATTCCTATCAACGAATGCATGGTGATGTTGCTATTATCCAGTGGGATTTCTACAAAATTTGTGGATCCCCCGTTCTTAGGGGAATGAATGATGAGTTTATCCCACAAATTACAATGTGGAATGATGCTAAAATGAAACTTCCCTTGGACAAATTTCTTTTATGGTGGTGAATAAATTATAAAACGAAGATACTCACCCTAAAAGAGAATTCTATCCTAGAATATTGATGAAAGATTTTTTCAATCCAAAAGGATAGGGTCCCACATGCAGTATCCTTGCAGGATGTGCCACTATAGAGAATCATGTTGCTCCAAGAACATTCTGGCCTACACTAGAGACGGTAAAGTATATTTATTGTCATTATAAGGTCAGTCATGAAATTCTTGTGAAGACTCGCATGCCTAGATTCCTTGTAAAGTGGATAAGATTTTACCTTCATCTGGTCTATGAATAAAATTGCAGTGTCAGGTTAAGTATATTTTTTATCGAATCCAAAGTAAGAGAAAATAGGAATATATGGTTAGATTCCCCTATCCTAGATAAAATTTTATGGTTCTTACTTTATAAATACAATGGTAAGGCTCTGTTTAGTATTATAGGGTTATTTCAAGTGTTGTGGGTTTGGATTTCTGCACACATAAATTCATATGTGTTTTTTATCACATTTAAAGTCCCTGAAATATGATTTCACCCATTTTTAGGTTGTTTCTAGAAACCATCCTATCAAAATAATGTACAAAAAAGTGATAAGGAGGTTGAATGTGTATGGAGGATTCAAATTCTTCCTACATGGAAGTCTACCAATAGGGAAAATTACCAATGAGATAAAGTAAATGGATCATGAACTGAGGTCATATTTGATAGCATTCAGAGACATCATATTAGCGGATCACATTGGTAGTGAATTCATTTGTGAGGCCTATGATCCATATTGATTTACTCATCAATTTAAATGTCTTTAATAATTAATAATAATTCCCTCAACACATGTTAGAATTGATAAAAATATGATGGTAGCCTAATAGTTCAGGATCTATATGTCTTTGGAGGATTTTAAGATATCAATTATGCTACCTCTATTAGATTTATCAATTGGGTTGGAGGCTGGGTATTCTAATTGGTGGATATATCCATACCATCAATGGGTATTAATAGGTAAATTCCACAAAAACTAATCATCATGTAATGCACAATAGAAAGTTATGAACCGAAGTTGATGATGCTGAAAATATGGATCCTTCGAGGTGATCTCAGTAAAAGACCACCAAGCATGATAGGGTCTAGAAAACCAGAAATCATGCACCCAGGGGGTCCAATCATCTCCACAGGGGGTGAATAATGTTCTTACCACCCATTATTTCATTAAATAAAAGAATATTTAAGAGGCTTCCAAGTCGAAAGGTGTCAGGTCTTCCTCATAGCATGCCACATCATATCCAAATTGCATGTGTCCCTTAGCGCTCCAATCTTGGCAGAGAATAACTCAATATATCAGGGATGTATGGATATTTATCTATGCCATAATGCACATCCCAGAGTTGGGAGATATCTTAGAACCCTAGGATATCCCCCTTTACAGCGATTTAGATTAGGTGAGGAAGTATATTCAGGAGATGAAGGCTTTGATATATGAAACTAATGATTATATCCTAGTCACAAAGAGAGTGTAAGAAATACTTGTCTAAAGATTGAATGAGGGGGGATCTAGTCATCCTGAAGATGAATGTAATGACTACTATGTCCCTGCTGATGTTTTTCTCTTTTCTACCTTCCCCTTTCTATTCTTTCATCAACCTTTATTAATCTTCAGGGGATTTATTTTTCATCTCAAAATAGAAGAAGACTAAGAATAGAAATAATCTGTTGAAGAGGTGCTTGAATCATTGAGGTATGGGCCCATGGAAACCCCCATTGGGGAAATAGATGAGGCTCTTGGGTCCCTTGAACTATCCCTAGGTCAGAGGAACTTGGTGGAGGGGATGGCTGTGGGAATTCCATAACCATCACCTCAAGTATCTATTTCCAATTGGACTAATATGAGACCTCTTTATTCTAAAGAGAGAGTGAAAAAGTTAAATAATGTTGGATTGGATCATGCACCACATTAAGTCTTTGTGTTCCATTCAATATCTTGAGTTTCTCAACATACTCTTCTAACCATGATTTCTTTTTACAGAATCTTCATTACTTTCCACTATTATGGGATCTAGAACAGTTATTTCAAGGATCGAGGAAGATATCCTGAGGGAGGAATGTATCCATGATGATGAATCTGTCATCTTGATGGATGGAGCATCAAGAGATACAACTTCTTATTCCCACAATTCTATATAGAGGGAAGAGGTATATGGTAATGTTATCAACACTCCCTAAGGTGTTCTGTGCTATTTTTGACTTTTCTCTCCACATGATATTTTAGATATATTTCCTACACCATAGGACCTCATAACAGTCAGTGAATACCCCATTTCTTCTCTGAATGGGGGTTATAGGAATCACATATGGTCTGATGAAGGTGTTGATGTTGGCCTTGACTCCACAGAGCTGGAAAATTTATATTCCTGCTAATTATTTAGTAGATGAGATCGATGAAAAATCAAATTTGGGTCCTATTCAATGTTCCTTGAATACCCCTACTGGTTATGATACTATGAGACATGACACCATGTATCATAATATGATAGATCTATTTAATCCAGAAATTGATATATCTAGTTCCCTCAATGAGTTTGAGAGATTCGGTAGGGAATTGGATGGATGTGATTTTTCTCATTATTTCATTTTCAAAACACATTTGACTTTATTTCACTTGAACCTTTACATCAAAGATCAACATGGGAATCTTTCTCTATAGAGAATGTTGATAAGGATCTTCAAGAACAATTAATCCAAGTCCACCCTCATTATATTGTTGAGGGAGTGATGGATGGGAATCCCAAAGTGGGAGATCACAAAGAGGCTTTGATCCCAGATTTTGAGAAAACTAAATAGGAGTCCCCTCATCATGTGGTCCTCACATTGAGAGTTTAAGTTGGTAGTACTATGGAGGCATCAATCCCAATATTAGACCAAAAAATATGTGAGTGTTATTAACTGTTTTTATCTCTTCAAAGTCTGCATTGTATGTTTACCTCCTAATATTGATCAGAGGTTTCGCCTCCTATTCAGTGTCATATAATTAGGAGTCTCAGACTTAGGGGGATTCCATGATAGTTCAACCAACATTAGTAGGTGAAACTAATATTTTTTTGGGGAGAGAAACAAGGTGGGTCATTTATTGCACTAATCCCAGACTATGTCTCTCCCTCTGAGAGTATCTTTGAGAATTATATGAATATGCATGAGGATTTTCACACTACTTGACGCATTGTCTGGTGGAATATTTGGAAGATAATCGGGGAGTTTCCTCTTGATGAAATGATGTCATGACTTCATAAAAATTTGTTCAAGATTTCCATGATGGGATGTGACAGATTTAGTTATCATGAGATCCATGATGTGGTGAATTTGATCATTCAGAAAAGGGAATAGGATTAAAGATCATAATAATCTATGGCGTAGCCATTAGGCTTGTTTGAGGAACTCATAGCCTCTATGACCCAAGCTGATCTCAGCCACACAAATAAAGTGGATGAGTATCAAGATTTATTTGATGAGAACTCTCTCCAAATGGATTGCCTTCAAGAATAATTAAATGACGTAGAGGAATAGGTATTCTAACTACATCAATCCTTTATATGGGATTTTTCATAAAGATGGGATGTTGTCGCTACAGAGAAAAAGAATCTCCATGATGATAAGGAGGTTGCTGATACATAATCGACCGAGATCGGAAACATGCATAGAATTATCAATCTACAACTCACCTTATCAATTCTTATATTGAGGGGAAACTATAAAATATGATAGAGATGCTCTGGTATATGGAAGTTCCCCTATGTACGAGAACATAAATGAATTTTTTTTGTTTCCATTAACTTGTTATTTCAGTTTTTTTATCATTATAATCATAATACGACACTAAGAATGACTCATTTTATTGAATTTCATTGTGTTATAACTATAATGAAAAGTGTGAGATAACACTTCATATTTTCCTAATCCAAGGGGCTTAGATAGCATAATTCGACTACTACTGATGTTATATGAAAAACCATATAAACATTGGGGATTTATTATTTCATCACAACAACAAAATTTTTTATGGACCATATAAGGATTACATAGTCGGTGATACTTGGATTTTACTTAGGCCTCCCATTTCAGGTTTTCAAAATAACAAGTTTTGTGCATATTTATTTTCATTTCTTGATTTTTTTTCCTAAACTGGATGGAGTGATGGTCTAAAGAGATGAGACTCAAATTTTTTCTATAGTTCCCATTGTGTGATTTCAATATGGTGAGCATTATGTCTCCTTTTGTGGGTAGTTTAAAGTCATACATGTTGGACTAATGATGATAGTATTTTAATTTGAACAACATTGACCATAAGTTTTGAAATTATGTCCCAAAAAATATTATTGTACATGAATGTTCTGAAATTATTTAGATATCATAGGGTGATTTTTGTGCCATTATTTCATGGTTTCTAAATCTAAAACATGATATTCATTTATAGATGAGTTATCTCTGGAAGATGAAGTTACCACTGGTAAAAAAACTTGTTTTTTTGGACTACATTATGAAAATCTAACTGGGTAATATTACTATAGAGTCAAATAATATCATCCTCTATCTTAAAGGCCTAGAAATTTGGTGGGGGACTTATGTAATGCCAGCTATAGTGTGTTATTGCATAGTCATAAAAAAGGGTTCTTAGTAATTCTAACATTACATAGTGGATGGATGAAGTAAATTTATGAAGATTCAGATTTCTCAAGACCATGATGATTTTTTTTTTGAAAATGGAATAGGTATGAGAATGAAGATATCAACTGAAATGGAATTTTCCATGAATGCTAAATCGCTCCTACACAAATTTGTCTTATGTGAAGGAGGGTACATTTTGATAAATGAGAAATATCAGGGGGAAGGTACCTTTCTGAAAAGGTTTAATCCATCATGTAGTTTAATTTCATGTGATTAGGATTTTTTTCTATATAATTTAATTTCATGATGTAAAGATGCTATATAGTTTAAGTTCATACATCAAGGACATTGGGGGTATAATTTATGGCTTTTATCTTAGACTGAAAGGTTAATTAATTATCCCTATTCATGGAAATGTTTCTGGGAATGTGACATCATGTTTTGGTTTGAGTAGGTGAATGTTGTAAGCTATAATCTGGGGACATATAGATCTAAATAGTGGTATGGGGGAAAGGTCTTATGGTGATGGAGGAAGTCTCTTCTTATGATAATGTTACTGTCAGTTGACAAACCCATTTTGTGGGATAATTTATGCAATTAATACTAGGTTGTGTTACTACATAGTCAAATAGTGTAATCATTTAGATGAAAAACTTGTTTCATGGTAGAATTAATGAATTTCCAACTAGGGTTTGTTATAGAGTAGTCAGGAAAAGGAGTTATCAGGAATTCCGGTAGTCTATTTCTAATGGCCTAAGGGAGTTTATAGAGATTCTGATTTCCCAAGACACATAGTCTGGTTTTGTGGAACTAAAGTACCCAAATATGGACGGTCAATTTGAAGTCAAAAAAACCCTATAATTGGGTAAATTGTTTTTTATATATTCCTAAGAAAATCTTTTAAAATATGACGCTTTTAGTTTTATCAAAATGTTTTAGTTTATTTTCATACGGTGAGCACATATGGTGTTCCTTTTAAGGACTTGTATATCTTAACATGATATCCCCTGTTTGAATTTATATTCCTTACTCATATGGGGAAATCTTTTACAAATACTCCTAAGATCACGTGAGACATTCTCTGTAATGCCCCGACCATAGTTACTCAGAGTTGGTTCATTATTTTAATACATTGGCATGATTACAATGAATCAAGTCCCGAAAGACCGACCAGTTTAGCAGTCTAAGAAAATAGATTGCATACATGAACATTACATTAAAATTTCTAACATACTATAAAAAACGTTCTTTGAGAACTCCATTATTCACTTTAGCTAAACCCTGCATATCAATCATAATACACTTCTTGGAATCCTAGGAAAATAAAACATAATAAAGGGGTGAGCTCAGATGCCCATTAAGGGTAAATAATTTAGCGGAAGCTAAAAACTTTTAAGGAAAGATGTGTGATAAAAACAACAGCATTTTTAAACATAAACTTGAACATAATATGAAAAAAATAAATCAAACATTACCATATAAACAAGCACATGGATATTCTTCTAGTCGAATAATCACATGTAATAACTAATTTCATAATGAGGGAATGCCTAACGTCGGACATCATTACCACATAGTCAAGGCCTTCTGCCAAGACTACAAATAAAATTTCTGTCAAGGCCTTATGCCAAGACACTAGTATGTCTCATGAGACCTAACAATGCATCGAGGAGCTATAGCGGGCTCCACCCGTCACTTACTAAGTCTAATGCATTCCTCATATGAATAGGTTTAAACATAACATAAACATTCGTATTAAAACTAGCATATGAAATGTCAATACTTTCTCCATAAACCATGAGTGGTATAAAAATAACACATTGACAGTCAAAAATATCACAAAACCTTCAATACAATATGGAAGTTTTGTATCATAATAAATCAACTTCAAATGAGCTTAAAATCCATCAAAGGATGTTGACATAGATGAAATCAAAACTATTTGAGAGAAATATCTGTTTTTTTTGAAATCATTTAAAATTCACATTATTATAAAAGAAAACATTTACTTTGAAAATATTCTTATAAGCTTGTAAGGGAAGCTTCGATGGTTTTATAATGACGAAAAATAGCCGCACCCACCGTATAAGTTAAAAAAATACATGCTTACCTTAATTTTGTCGAAAAGGTTAAAAAGGACCTTATTTGGAAAATGACGGAAAGCTTCCTTTATAAACATCTTATAAAATTCAAAAAAGGGTATAAATGACATTAACTAATAGTATATAAAATATTAAGAATGTTTTTAAATAAATTTTTAAGAAATGTGGATGTGGATGATAAAGAGGTCCAAATAGATAATTACGTATACACAACCTCGGATAATGAAGAGATTGTCAAATAAACCCATACCTCATTGTAATCAATCGAGACATATGAGAAATAGTCAATAACAGCCAAATGAATCACATAATATCATGAATATAAAGATAATCATGATAATATATATCACATGGCAATACACAATACACCACATGTAATAAATAAGTGGTGAACAATGGAAATCTCACGGAATTAAAAGGGAGATAAGAAACCTCTTACCTCGTGTCTGACTTGACCCGTTCATTCTTTAATATCCTGAATAATAAACTAAAGTTAATTTCTAATTTCTTAAGAACATTTTTCATGTTTATTATTCCTTTTATATCACTTATTACCATGTTATAAAAATTATGTAATCATTTAAGTTAATAACGTTCGTTTTGTCGATATTTGGCACTTGAGTCAAAAATGAACACCTTATAGTTACAAGTTGTTCACATGGTAAAACTTTAATTATATCTAGAATGATATTCATGATTTAGATATCATATATATCATATATATTCAGTATATACATGTATTTATAACATTACATATCATTTTGGGGTAAGAAATGAAATGCACCTTTCATGGAGACGGTAAGTCGTACGTACGCATAAATGCTACTTTCATTTCTATTTCTTATTTTAATGGAATTAAAAAATAATGATACATAGGTATATTATAATTCCAGTATAATATAATATATAATATAATTAACTCCATCCTTTATATGTCCCATATGTGGTATTAATGAGTCACGTCACTTTGAGGGGGCGGTAGTCCACACTTCCTGAAATGAAATTATCGCGTTTACCCATAATGGAAACCATTAAGGTATGCTATAAAAGAAAAATAAAATAGAATGAATAGAACATAAACATAATATATATCATATATAAATACAATTACATCATAATGACCACCATGAGAGGAGGTAGGAGGTAATTGATCAATCATTATTTCTTGAGCCGTTAGTTTTCCATCCAGAGAAACATTGTGTTCTTCACCCATTAGATGGAGGTGTGTGTAAGTGTATTTTTAATAATCCTCATAGAAATATAATTGTATATTAAGGATACTGGTGTTTTTATAAAATAATGGAATAAAATGATTTTAGGGGTTGGAGAAGTAAAATAAAAAAAAATTAGGAGAAACTGTTACCTTTATTTTGGGTAACTTCCTTTGGTTTGAACCAAAAGGACTTACTGAAGTGCATTCTGCCTATGGTAAGGATTCTAGGAGGAGGATAGGTATGTAGGGAGATTAATTTGGAAAATTTTGGATGAGCCTAAAGGCTTTATAGGTGTGATTAATTGGTTAGAAGTGGTCTTCTTTTACAAGGGGGGGATGGGCTCTTTAGGAAAGTGTGAAAATATTATTTTATTATATAATTATTTTTGGTTTCTAAAGGTCAAAAAATCATTAGGATCGAAGATAAGATGACTCATGGTCGAAGAAAAATCATCCAATAAGAATTGGACATTTTTTTTATATTATTTTATTATTTATAATCTAATTTATTTAAAGCATTTATTAATGAGGTAAACACCGCATCATTATTGTTTCATAAATAATTTAATTTATTCGATGTCTAAAAATTATAAACAAAATACCATGATGTAGAAAATCTTTTTAAATTTCCAATTAATATTTATAGTAAAAATTATTACTTATATAACACCATATAAAAATTAATTACTAAAAGATTTTTGTTTATGTCAATTTTGCCTTTACATTAAATTAATTAATCTAAAGTGTCATCATCATTCATAATTGGCTCTATGGGGTCCCAAAATCGACCCAAGGATTACCATGGTCGGCTATTACTCAATAAATAAGGTTAGGACATGTGTTAAAGTAATTTTGAATTTTTACTATTTTTTTACCTTAAACTACCCTATTTAACTTTAACCTTGGTAAATAAAAGTCAAAAGTTACTATTCACCAAAAATTATTTTTATCTTATTGTACCACATTTTACTCCTTGATATTAATTGTGTGTCTCAGATTTTCAAAATTCAACTCACAGAAGCAGTAAAATTATGTTTTTTGTGAATTTGCAAATTCTTCTAGGAGGTGGTAAAAGACGGTGAAAAGTTCAATAAAATATTTATATATCTAAAATTATTATAAACTTACACCAATGAATTACATTGAACTTATATAGGTATTATGTATCGATTTTGACATAAATTAATTTAAATAAACTAAATAATTATTTAAATAAAAATTCGGTTTTAAACTATAATTGAGTTTTTTTCACTATTCATCAAAAATTGAAAGTTTTTAGAAAAATACCGAAAATTCACCCTAAGATAATTTCGATATTCCAAATTCGAAAATGGAGTCTATTTTACCAAATTCAAAACATAGAAGTTGCATTTATTAATTTAAAATTAATTCCTGTTTTCAAAACCAAAAGGCGTATTTAAAAAAAAAATTATCAAAAGATTGACACTTGTTTATGTTCAATTTCAAAGTGAAATTACTTACAATGACCAGCTATGGATTAAATGGTAAAAATATAACTTATTTATACTTCCAGACCATTAAAATTTATAATTTAACACTATAAACTATTTTTAATAAAAAAGTTGTTTTCAGTTAAAATATAGTATTTTTCACTATTCACCCAAATATAAAAGTTATCAAAAAAACACCAAAAATTTATTGACACTAAATTCTTATGTCCAAATTCTAAATAAGAAGTTTAGTTTTTCAAATTGAATATATAAAAGTTTCACATATTGGATTTGAAAAGGGATCGCCATTAAAAGGCGTTAAAAGTATATTTTTTTGAAAAATACTTCTTTTATCTGAAAAAATGAATTAGTTACTACATTATGTCTAAGAAACTCATAATATGGATTCTAAATTTATAATGATTATATATAGTTCAAATTTCAGTTAAAACTATTCATAACCGCTTTTGAACGGAAAGTTTGGTAAGTCGTGGTGTTCTTGAACTCAGTGTTGCGTGCAGTGCAAGTTATTGAATTACTTTGAAGAAATAACGTACTATGAAATCTTGGGGTGTTACATTATTCCCTCCTTTAATAAATTGCATCCTAGCAATTTTAAATTGTTCTTTGAAAATAAAAGGTTGAATATAGAAAATACCTTTGTGGGAAAACCCACATCATAAATTGGGTTTATAAAATTTCGTCTCAATAAGTAGAAAGGGGGAATGAAAAAGTCACCACCAAATTATGATCTCGATTAGGAGAAAATTTCTGGAAATTATAGACACATAATTGGAGGGAAAAGGTAAATATTTATAGGGAGTGATTGAGGTCATCATTCACAAACAATTGTAGAATTGAGGGACTCAAAGCCATCAATCTTTGATGGTTTAAAATATCATCAGTTAAACAAAACATAAGGTATTAGGATAACACATTTTTAGTTTTAAGATCCCTTACCTAAAGTTTAAGAATTAATTCTTCATAGAATAAGAGAAAAATTATATATACGAGACAAGTAGAGATTCATCATTTAACAAATTTCTACCACAAACTCATCTTTCACTCTAAAAGATAATATAAGTTAAAAAATATATTCTATTTATCCTATTCGTATAGGATTCCAAAAAAATGAATTTACAATTCACCTATCAGACCCTTTTAAAAACAAAACAACATTATACAATCGAGGGACTTCACGTACTCCAGTGGTAGGCAATAAATCCCAATCACACTATGGTTGTGGGTTCTATTCTCGCAGTTTTGTCTGACGCAACGGGTTGTCACACGGTCTGTGTGTTTTATTTTTTATAAAAATCCAAAAATAACCTTAACAATAGTATCTTAATCCATTACAACCTTTCCAAAATAAATCTATCCAAACTCACAGTCCAAAATTTATAAGGAGGTTAAACACAATGAAGATCCTTTTTTCCATGTAATAACATGTGAACACCTTCATCATGTATTATTTTAAAACATAGTAACATCCTGAATTACCATAAAAACTTATTGATTACATTCATGCTCCCTTATGCTTTATATAATACTGGATATATTCCTTATATCCAAAAATATTGAATATTCCAATAATGATGAAATAAACAAACTATTAATCAATTCCAAGGAAGTCAAGAATATCCAATATAATTTATCCAAATCAACCATCTCTTATTCCAAAATCACTACCTCGGTATCAGAACTATATTATGGTTTATCTTTTTCTCAACCATATATTTTCCAAAAATTTAACCTACAATTGAGTCACTTTTCTTGGTTCCACACAATCTCAAGTTCTTAATGAAATAGTACTGCAGAACAATCCTTATATACTCTATAATTCTTATAATATGTACATAAATAATACAGTACACAAATGACACAATACTTTAATAACAATGTAAGAAATATAATAATTCTTTTACATCTTCGGTAGTATCATAACTTTATTATTATCCAATAGCAGTATTTGAGGTACACTCTGGTGATTTAGACATTGATTCGGGTAGTGTCCCAACTCCTTGTAGATGAATAATTATACATTGGAAACTTTTTTTTATCCTTGTAATCACGTACTTGGTGTCCATTTTCTCCACACTTATAAAAAACTCCCATTCCCTTCAAGCATTTACCAATGTGATTCTTTCCATAGTTATCACATATGGGAAAATCCTTCTTTTCCCTTTTCCCTATATCCATCTTTCTCTCTTCCATCCTTTTCTTCTCTTTCATCTTTTCAAAGTCGTAGGACTCAGAGAATTATTTACTTATCTTATTAACACATGATACAAATTCTTCATATTTTGAGAATACATGGGAGACTATTTCCCTTCAAAATGTTGGATTAATACCGTGAAAGATATGATCCTTCTTACTCTTTGGATCATATATATTGCTGGAGTTCACATTCCTTCTACTGGGCACCATTTCTATACAATGGAATAAACTAGATTAGTTTATGAACCGAAATGCATAATTTCAAACTTGTAAAACACTTAACATAAATTGACCAGTTTATGGATATAATCCATAATCATAAAAAAATTTCTTTGAGGAAATATATACTCATAGACCCTCCATAATTATTTTTAAAGAAAATGAGAGTTATCCTAAGCATATCCCCTGGGAGTGTCATAACCAAGAGTGCAACAATGCCCGTTTTCGTGCACCAGTTCCAATTCGAGACTAGATCAAAGCGGTGTTTTAGGGTTTTAACCCTAGGTAAATCTGTTCCAGAGCCACCTCTACCTGCTCGTATCTAGACAGGGATGAATTTTCTTGGGAAAACTCACAAAATAATTACATTACCAAAATTCTAGGAAGTTCTTCTATAATAATCTTCAAATTCTATCTTACGGTAATGTGCTCTAATAAAAGTTTATCTAAATATAGTTTCCATGGTTATTTCTAAACTTCCTCTGATACCAATTGTAACTCCCCGACCACAATTACCCAGAGTTGGTGCATTATTTTAATACATTGGTATGATTACAAGGAATCAAGTCCTGAATGACTGATTAGTTTGGCAGTCTTGGAAAATAGATTGCATACATGAACATTACATTACAATTTCTAACATACAATAAAAAAAAGGTTCTTTGAGAAATCCATTATTCCCTTTAGCTTAACTCTGCATATCAATCATAATACACTTCTTGGAATCCAAGGAAAATAAAACATAAGAAAGGGGTAAGCTCAGATGCCCAGTAAGGGTAAATAATTTAGCAAAGCTATAAACTTTTAAGGCAAGATGTGTGATAAAAACCACAGACTTTTTAAACATAAACTTGAACATAATATGAAAAAAATAAATCAAAAAATATCATAAAAACATGCACATGGATATTCTTCGAGTCGAATAATCACATGTAATAACTAATTTCATAATGATGGAATGCCTAACGCAAGACATCATTACCACATTATCAAGGCCTTGTGCCGAGACTAAAAATAAAATTTTTGTCAAGGCCTTGTGCCATGACACTAGTTTGTCTCATTAGACCTCCAGATACATCGAGGAACTATAGCGGGCTCCACCCGTCACTTACTAAGTCCAATGCATTCCTCGTATGAACAAAATTAAACATAACATAAACGTTTGTATTAAAACTATCATACAAAATGTCAATACTTTCTCCATAAACCATGAATGGTATAAAAATAAAACATCTATAGTCAAACATATCACAAAACCATCAATAAAATATGGAAGTTTTGTATCATAATAAATAAACTTCAAATAAGCTTAAAATCCATCAAAGGATGTTGACATAGATGAAATCAAAACTATTTGAGAGAAATATCTCTTTTTTGAAATCATTTAAAAGTCACATAATTATAAAAGAAAACATTTACTTTGAAAATATTCTTATAATCTTTTAAGGTAAGCTTCAACAATTTTATAATGGAAAAAAATAGTCTCACCTACCATAAAAGTTAAAAAAATACATTCTTACCTTAATTTTGTCAAAAAGGTTAAAAGGACCTTATTTGGAAAACGACAAAAAGATTCTTTTATAAACATCTTATAAAAGTCAAACAAGGGTATAAACAACTTTAACTCATAGTCCATAAAATAGTAAGAATGTTTTTAAATAAATTTTTAAGAAACATGGACATGGATGATAAAGAGGTCCCAGTAGATAATTACGTATAAACAACCTCAAATAATGAAGAGATTGTAAAATAAACCCTCACCTCATTGTAATCAATCAAGTCGTATGAAAAATAGTCAATAAAATCAAATTAATGACAGAATATCATTAATATAAATAGAATCATGATGATATATATCAAATGGAAGTACACAATACACCACATGTAATAAATAAGTGGTGAACAATGGAAATCTCACAGAATTAAAAGTGAGATAAGAAACCCCTTACCTCATGTCCGACTTGACCCGTTCGTTCTTTAATATCCTGAATAATAAACTAATGTTAATTTATATTTGCTTAAGAAAATTTTTCAAGTTTATTAATCCTTTTATATCACTTATTACCATGTTATAAACATTATGTAATCATTTAAGTTAATAATGTTCGTTTTGTCTATATTTGGCACTCGTGTCAAAAATGAACATCTTATAGTTACAAGTAGTTAACATAGTCCAAAGTTCATTATATCCAGAATGATATTCATGATATAGATATCATATATGTAATATATATCTAGTATATACATGTATTTATAATAGTACATATCATTTTGTGGTAAGAAATTAAATGCACCGTTCATGGAGACGGTAATCCGTACGTAGGCATGAACGCTACTTTCATTTATATTTCTTATTTTAATGGAATTAAAACATAATTATACATAGGTATATTATAATTCCAGTATAATATCATATATAATTTCATTAAATCCATCCATTATACATCCCACATATGGTATTAACAAGTCATATCACTTTGAGGGGGCGGTAGTCCGCACTTCCTCAAATGAAATTATCGCATTTACCCATAATGGGAACCATTAAGGTATTCTATAAAATAAAAATACAGAATAATGAAAAAAAATAAACACAATATATATCATATATAAATACATTTCCATCATAATGGTCACCATGAGTGGTGGTAGGAGGTAATTGAACAATCATCGTTTCATGAGGCGTTAATTTTCCATCCACAGAAACATTATGTTCTTCACCCATTAGATGGAGGTGTGTGTAAGTGTAGTTAAAATACTTCTCATAACAACATCCTAGTATATTGAGCTTAATGGTGTTGTTATAAAAGAAAGGAATAAAAAGATTTTAGGGGTTGGAGAAGTAAAATAAATGAAAAGAAGTTAAGAGAAATTGTTACCTTTAATTTGGGTACCTTCCTTTCGTTTGAACCAAAAGGACTTCTTGAAGTACCTTCTGTTGAGAAAAGTATTGTTTTCAACAATAAATAAAAATGTAATTTAAAGGGGGATATTGTTGAATATAATAATGTGTCTCTTTACAATAATTTTGATGCTCACAAATACCCTTAGTTATTTTCTAATGATTTTATTTAGTATTTTGCAAGAATTTATTAATTTATTTTATTCTGGAAATAACGAGAATTTATTACTTGTGTAGAATATGCTATAGTGCATTCTAGAATCACTGTTCATACCTTACATGGATAAATATAGCACAGAATATGCTTTAGCACATTCTGGAATCACTGTTCAAACCCTACGTGGATAAACGTAGCGTAAGGATGAAAAACCGTGTATACTTTTTGAGATAAGAGAAAAGTATGGTTAAACAACCATATGTTTTCAGCAAAGTATGGAAGAAGAACCTTAAATTTGAATACTATGTCATCAACCCTACGTTTATGTTCAACCTTACGTTGTTAACCTTACGTTTGAAGACTATGTCATCAACCCTACGTTTGGAGGCCACATCATCAACCTTACGTTTGGCGTCAGAAATTTTGAAAGACGATATTTTTATGCAGAGGTCAGCAAGCTGATTTTTGGGCAGATTTCAAGCTAGATTTAAAGTCATTTTTAATGTACGACTTTGACTGATTCAAATCCATTTTATCGATGGATTTAAGATTGAATTAAAAGGAGATTTTTATGCCGAGTCTTAAGAGAAGTTACGACTTCTCTGTAAATTCAAATTTTTGAATATCATGAATCAGAAGTTGACATTTATGGATCTAAATGTGCAGGAGATATACTCATCTTTATAATATATGGTCTCTCTAAAACACCAGATACATGCGTGTATGGCGATCGATCTATTTTTAAAAAGGTGGAAAACAGAGACTGCAAAAATTCACCTTGATCGGCTGATTCAAAAAGGAGTGTCAAAGCTCTGTTTATTTAAGAAGAAAGAACTCGATAGAAGATTCACTTGTTCTACATCAAATATCTATTGTGTATATAATACTTCTGAAGTTGTGAACTATATCTCTATATCTATTGCAACCGGGTCTACTCAGAATTTCTTTGTTTTGAAAATCAATATTTCTAGAGACTACGATCCATCTGTTATCAATTGCATTCTGTTGAAATTATAAAGATCAACTGGAAAACTTCTTTCTCTAATTATTTTTATTCTTGAGTAACCATCTTCTCGTTCTAAGCTGTGTTGGTTAGGGTTTGAACCAGAAGGCTTTGTTAGCCTGAAGATTGTAAAGTTGTCAACTGCCTGTACTCAGTTGTGGACCAGTCTGTTGAAACGAGGACCAGATAGTGAAAATCACCAACCTCATGGAGTTGAGGATTGGTGGAGTGGACTAGGGGCCTTATATTCCCCGAACCACTATACATCTTTGTGTTATTGTTTTTACTTATTCCACTGCACGATCAAATCTGATAAAGTATAGAGGATATAACTCGTTCAATCAAAGAGTTTCTGAAAAATTGCAAAAGACACAATTCACCCCCCTCTTGTGTATAATCTATAGATTCAGATCCAACAACTGGTATTAGAGGTGGAGCTTCTGATAGAGCCCTAGCAAGCTAGAAGCATTTAAAGATTATACAACAGAGCATCCCGACTGATATAAGATAAGGGATGTCAATGGTCAGAGCACCGTATTTTAATGGAGACAACTATGGTTGCTGGAAATCGCGCATGATAATATATCTGAAAAACCACAGATATAAAGTCTATTCAAAGATTCTGACTCCTTATGAAATTCATGAAAATCCTGAGACATGGAGTGCTTCTACAGAGGCAGAGTACGATATGAACTCAAAGGCTATGAATGCAATTATCTTTGGTCTAGGACCAGATGAATTTAATAGGGTATCTCAGTGCCCCACTGCATATGAGATGTGGAAAACGATAGTCGTGGCATATGAAGGAACAGATAATGTGAGACAAATGAAATATGCAACTTCCAAATTGAAATTTGATACTTTCAGAATGTTTTAAGGTGAAAGAATTACCCAAATGAATGGGAGATTGACATAAATTGTCAATAATATAATAGCTCTAGGAGAACCTATCAAGCATTTTGATCAATCATTAAAAGTACTGAGGGTACTTCCTACTCGATGGAATGGTATCTCTACTGCAATCAGACAATCAACACCTATCAAATATCTAACTAAGAGAGACCTGGTTGGTACACTGATGATGTATGAAGCAGAAATGCAAGATGAGGAAAATGAACATAAGGTCTAAATCAAAAGAGAAGATACTTCCTTGAAGGTAACTTCACAAAAAAAGAATAGAAAGATGAATAACAAAGAAGTCAAATATAAATCACACAGCTTTGACTCATCCAACTCAGATAAAGAACTGGCTCAACTAGCCAGAAAATTTAGAAAATTCTACAGTAAGAAAAGAGGCTTCAAAAAATCCTTTAAGGGAGATAATAAGGAAATAATATTTTATGAATGCAAGAAGATGGGGCATATCAGACCAAATTTCCCACAATTGAAGGATGCAAAGAAGAAGAAATTCTTCAAAAGAAATGACTATGAGGCGAAAGACAAGAAAGATATGAAAGCCACTTGGTGTGTATCTGAAGACGCCAGTTGCTCTCCTGAATCAAGATCAGAGAAAGAAGAAGTCAATCTAAAATCAAACATGTGTTTTATGGAAGAAACTGATGAGGTACATTCATATTACTCCTCTGAATCAAATTCCGAATCAAGCTACACAAATGAAAAACTTGCAGCCTACTGCAATATGCTTGAAGAAAGATATGATTCACTATTTAAGAAACATAAGTCACTAAAAAATAAACATAAAATCATTTCATATGAAAGAGATACAATGATGAAACAATATAAGGAATTAACTGATAAATACAATTCAATTAACACTAACTATATTAATTTTAAACTTACTAATGATCTTTATGGCCTTAAACAAGCACCTAGAGCTTGGTATGAAATATTAAGTTCTTTTCTTTTGAAAAATGATTTTATTGTTGGAATAGAAGACCTAACACTCTTTAAGAAAATTGTGAAAAATAATTTTTATTGGTTTAAATTTATGTTGATAATGTAATATTTGGATCAACTAATAAAACTCTTTGTCATGAATTTACAAAATTAATACAAGAAGAATTTGAAATGAGTATAATGGTAGAATTAAATTTCTTTTTGGGTCTTCAAATTTTTCAAAAAGATTTAGGAAATTTTTTAAATCAAAGAAAATACATAACTGATTTACTTAAGAAATTTGGACTTGAAAACGGCAAGTCATTTACAGCTCCTCTGTGTACTAATATAAAACTTGATTTGAATGAAACTGGGAAATCAGTTGACATAAAGTTATATAGAGGTATGATTAGTAGTTTGTTATATCTTACTATTAGTAGGCCAGATATAATGTATTCAGTATGTCTTTGTGCTAGATTTCAATCAAATCCTAAAAAATTCCATCTGACTGCTGTTAAAAAAATTAGATATTTAAAAGGAACTATTTTCAATCTCTTCTTTATCCTAAAACTTCTGATTTAAATTTGATTTCATATTCAGATGCTGACTTTGGAAGATGTAGATTAGATAGAAAAATTACATCATGAACATTTCACTTTTTAGGAAAGTCTTTAGTATCATGGTCAAGTAAGAAACAATATTCAGTTGCCCTGTCAACAGCTGAGGCAGAATATGTTTCTGCTGGTAGTTGTTGTGCACAAGTGTTGTGGATGAAAAACACTCTTATGGACTTTGGATTGAATTTTAATAATACACCTATTTTATGTGATAATACAAGTGCAATTAATATTTCAAAAAATCCAACTAGTCATTCTATAACTAAGCACATTGATATAAGGCATCACTTTTTAAGAGATCATGTTATTAAAAAATATATATTTTAAGAATTTATAAATACTAAAATTAAATTAGCAGATATTTTTACTAAACCACTTCCCACTGCAAGGTTTGATTTTATTAAGGGGGAACTAGGTTTATTTAATTTTAAATAATTTTTATTTTTATTTACTTTTATTTATTTTTGTAAAAAAAAATTAATACTGTTTAAGATTTTTTCTTTCACCATATGCAAATTTTATTTGTTTTAAATATATTTAATGATTAGTGATTACACGGGAATCAAGGATGTTAGATCCTTTTCAACTTCTAAACCATTTCACTTCCATCGAAACCCTTTCGAAATCCGAAAATCGCACTTCTGCTCCTAAACCCTAATCTTCGAACCTCTGAAACCCTATCCTTCAAACCTTCAGAGATTATGGCAGAGATGGTAAGAACTAAAAGATCCAGTGAAGCCTAGCCAAGCAATGCCAAGAGAAAATGCTCTGAGGGAAGAAAAATCTTACAGGGCAAGGTAATCGATCTTGATTGGTTATTTCAAACAAATATACGGTTGAAGCAAGCGCTGTCATTTCAGAATCTCGAACAGATTTTCAACAGTGAAAATACGGAATTTCTGTATGAAGTAGAACTTAGATACTTCTTCAAATCTGTACAGTTTAGTCTGGGAGATACCGAGGATAGTATGATGGCTAAGATAGAAGATAGGGATTTATCAATCTCATTAGTAGAGATTGGTCAGATTCTCAACTTCCCTCATAAGGGAGTTTTTCTTTTCGATTTGAAAAATATTAGAGATTCTGTGCATAAATCCGAATACATCATGTCTTTTATTTTTAGTACTAAAACTATAAAGAAAATTTTTATCAAGGATTCGGAGCCTGATCAGAAAATTTTGGCCAAATTTATTCAGATTGGAATAGCTCCAATAATGGAATAATTGGAAAATATTTTGTACCCTGATATGTATATAATGTTTCTTCTGTTAAGCGATATTAAGCTAAAATTTGCATGGTACATGGTAAGGTATCTCAATTACTGCTATCAAAGCGATGCCCGAATGAATTTCTACCCTTTCAGTTGGTTTATTTCTAAACTGCTGCTTAAGAAAGACATGGTGAGATTAGTGGATGCTCGAGTTAACTGTCATCACAGTAATACGTTTAATGCTGGAACTTTAAGGAAGGTTGAATATTTCTGGAGCACAATTAATGGAAAACTTTTTCCAGTAGGAGCTGACGAAGACTTAGAGAGTGATCAGGCTCAACCTGCTAAGTCTAAGGAGGGATAATCAGGATCCAGAGTCAGCAATGTAGCAAGAAGGATTCACATTGAAGTGGAATATGTTGAGGAAGACAAAAGTAAGGAGGGACTTCAATCAAAAAGAAAGAGACCTGTCAATGAGGAAATTACTTCCCCTACATTTGAAACAACAACAAAAGCTTTATTTTCTTATTCTTTTGTAAGATAGGATGTTGTTGATAAGATCATGGAAGATGTTACTGAAAGAACAACACCAGTAGAGGGATCAGAAGTTCCAGAAGAAGCTCAAAGGGAGACTCAGCAACAAATTATAGCTGATGTTGAAGTTTCACTTCAACAGGAACAAGAGACAGAGGCAGATCCTAGTGAAGAAGTGGCTAGACCTCAGGAAGTTACTGAAGATATTTTTCTTGAAATTCCAGTGGAAGACAAAGATAGAGATGAATGTGATGAGCATGCTTCCGAATCTCCAACATAGGTACTTCAAGAGGATTTTTCTTTGGAGTATTTTGAAAACTCTAAGGAAAAATCTGTGGATCAACCTTATCTGGACATAGAAAAAGAAAAATATGATGTGGAATCATTACCATTGGTACTGCTGCACTAACCAGAGAATGTGAATATGAATCAAGCACAGGTTGCATCTGTTTCAAGGAAAGAATAAATTGAATAACTATACAGAAAATCATCTCAGTTAGAATCTGAGAATGTCATTCTGAGGAATGCCTTAGACTTAGAACATTTGAAGTTTCAAAAGGTGAAGGAGTGTACAGTCTCAAGGCAATAAGTGGAAATGTTTAAAGAGGATATGCTGACTGCAGTTGCACAATTTAAATCTAAAATGGTTATGAAGTCAGATTTATCATATCTGAAGTCGTTTATGGAGAACCAATTTGCATTAGTTGCAAATAATACTGTTAGTGGATCAGGTACTTCACCTGATTTAGTCAGAAGGTTTCAAGCTATCACAACTGTGATGAGAAACATGAATGACAGGTTACAAGATCTTCAACGTAACGGTGCTCCTTTTTCAGTGTTGCTAGACAATCAGAAGTTCTTAGTGGATCAACTGACATCTAGTGAGCCATCGGTCAGAATTCTATTAAATTAGTTATCAGAGAAGCTGTCAGTGTTTGTCAAAAAAGATGAAAGGATGCATGAGTTTTTCAGAGTCAATTTAATCGAGAATATTAATATGACTCAAGAGAACAGAGAGCTCATTATCAAACTTGGAGATGGGATAATGAAGAGACTTTGGGAATAGTTTACATAAATCAAGTCTGCAATCCAGAGGAGATAGAACCTGTTGCCTATCTTACCCAACCCTTGATTCATGTGTATATCATTGTCATGTATATACTGCTATTTTTGAATGAAAATTTCCTTCATTGTTTATTTGTTTCTTTCTCTATTTTTTTTACTGACTTTATTTTTCATATTCCAGTACCCCAGATTTAATTATTGATAAATAGTTAATAATAAGAATTTACCTACAGTTCAGTGCAACATTAAATCTGTTAAAATCAATTATTTTTTATTCTTTTTGATATCACAAAAAGGGGAAGAATTTGGATAAACATCAACATTTTATATAGGGGGAGAATTAAAGGAGAAATTTGGATAACCACAACATTTTATTTTACAAAACATTATTTCAATAGTTTTTTTATATATATTTATTGTTTATTATAAAGGTTATTCAGAAGGATAAATTTTTCTAAAAATAAATATTGATTCATCCTATAAAAATTCTAAAACATTATGTAACTAATTTTTGAAAGTTAATTTCATTTAAATAATTTTAATTTTTTTATGGGTTTTGTGATCATCAAAAAGGGGGAGATTGTTAAGAAAAGTATTGTTTTTAACAATACATAAAAATGTTATTTAAAGGGGGAGATTATTGAATATAATACTCTGTCTATTTAAAATATATTTGATGCTCACAAATACCCTTAGTTATTTTCTATTGATTTTATTTAGTATTTTGCAGGAATTTATTAATTTATTTTATTCTTTAAATAACGAGAATTTATTACTTGTGCGGAATCTACTTTAGCGCATTCTGGAATCACTATTCATACCATACGTGGATAAATATAGTGAAGAATCTGCTTTAGTGCGTTCTGGAATCACTGTTCATACCCTACGTGGATAAACGTAGAGTAAGGATGAAAAGCGTGTATACTTTTTGAGATAAGAGAAAAGTATGGTTAAACAACCATACGTTTTCAGCAAAGTATGGAAGAATAACCTTATGTTTGAAGACTATGTCATCAACTCTATGTTTATGTTCAACCTTACGTTTTCAACCTTACGCTTGAAGACTATGTCATCAAACCTACGTTTGGAGGCCACGTCATCAACCTTACGTTTGGCGTCAGAAATTTTGAAAGACGATATTTTTATGCAGAGGTAAGCAAGCTGATTTTGGGCGGATTTCAAGCCTGATTTAAAGTCGTTTTTAAAGTATGACTTTTACTGGTTCAAAGTCGTTTTATCGATGGATTTAAGATCGAATTAAAAGGAGTTGTTTATGTCGAGTCTTAAGGGAAGTTACGACTTCTCTGTAAATTCAAATTTTTGAATATCGCGAATCAGAAGGTGACTTTTATGGATCTAAATGTGCATGAGATATACTCAGCTTTATAATATATGTTTTCTCTAAAACACTTTGTACATGCGTGTATGGTGATCGATCTATTATTAAAAATGTGGAAAACAGAGACTGCAAAAATTCACGTTGATCTGCTGATTCAAAAAGGAGTGTCAAAACTCTGTTTATTTAAGAAGAAAGAACTCGATAGAAGATTCACCTGTTCTACATTGAATATCTACTTTGGATCTACTACTGCTAAATTTGTGAACTATATCTCTATATCTATTGCAATCAGATCGACTCAGAATTTCTTTGTTTTGGGAATCAATATTTCTAGATACTACGATCCATCTGCTGTCAATTGCATTCTGTTGCAATTGTGAAGATCAACTGGAAAACTTCTTTCTGAAATTCTTTTTATTCTTGAGTGACAAGCTTCTCATTCTAAGCTATGTTGGTTTGTGTTTCAATCAGAAGGCTTTGTTAGCCTGAAGATTGTAAAGGTGTCAACTGCCTGTACTCAGTTGTGGACCGATCTGTTGAAACGAGGACCAGATAGTGAAAATCACCAAGCTCGTGGAGTTGAGTGTTGGTGGAGTGGACTAGGGGCCTTCTATTCCCTGAACCACTATACATCTTTGTGTTATTGTTTTTAATTATTCCACTACATGATCAAATATGATAAAGTATAGAGGACAGAACTCGTTCAATCAAAGAGTTACCAAAAAATTGAAAAAGACACAATTCACCCCCCTCTTGTGTATAATCTGTAGATTCAGATCCAACACCTTCCGCCTAAGGTAAGGACTCTAGGAGGAGGAGAGGGATATATGGAGATTAATTTGGCAGTGTTTGGATGAGCCTAAATTCTTGAGAGGTGTGTGTAATTGGTTAGAAGTGGTCTCTTTTTAGAAGGGGTAGGAGGGGCTCTTTAGGAAAGTGTGAAATTATTATTTTATTATATAATGATATTCGGTTTCTAAAGGTCCAAAAATCATTAGGATCGAATATAAGATGACTCATGGTTGAAAAAAAATCATCTAATAAGAATTGGACATTTTTTGGATATTATTTTAATATTTATAATCTAATTTATTTAAATCATTTATTAATGAGGTAAATACTGCATCATTATTTTGTCATAAATAATTTAATTTATTTGATGTCTAAAAATTATAAACAAAATACCATGATATATTAAATCTTTTTATATTTCCAATTAATATTTATAGTCAAAAATAATACTTATATAACAACATATAAAAATTAATTACTAAAAGATTTTTGTTTATGCCAATTTTGCCATTACATTAAATTAATTTATCTAAAGTGTCATTATCATTCATAAGTGGCTTTATGGGGTCCCAAAATCGACCCAAATATGTCCATGGTCGGCCATTACTCATCATATAAGTTTAGGACATGTGTTAAGGTAATTTTGAATAATTACAATATTCTTTTTTACCTTGAACTACCCTATTTACCTTTAACCGCGGTAAATAAAAGTCAAAAGGTACTATTCACCAAAAATTAATTTTATCTTATTGAACCAAATTTTACTACTTGATATTAACCATGTCTCTCGGATTTTCGAAATTCAACTCACAGAATTGGTAAATTTAAGTTTTATGTGAATTTTCAAATTCTCCTAGGAGGTGGGTAAAAGACGGTGAAAAGTTCAATAAAATTATTATATATCTAAAATTATTATAAATTGACTCCAATGAATTACATTGAACTTATATAGGTATTATGTATCTCTTTTTACATAAATTAATTTAAATAACATAAATAATTATTTAAATAAAAATTTGGTTTTAAACTATAACTGAGTGTTTTTCACTATTCATCAAAAATTGAAAGTTTTCAGAAAAATACCGAAAATTCACCCTAAGATAATTTCGATAAACCGAATTCGAAAATGGAGTCTATTTTACCAAATTAAAAACATAGATTTTGTATTTATCAATTTATAATTAATTCCCGTTGTCAAACCAAAATGCGTATTTTTATGAAATAATAAATATCAAAAGATTGACACCTGTTTATGTTCAATTGCAAAGTGAAATTACTTATAATTACTAGAATTGGATTAAATGTTAAAAATATAATCTATTTTCCCTTCCAAACCATTAAAATTTATAATTTAACAATATAAATTATTTTGATTAAAAAAGTTGTTTTCAGTTAAAATATAGTATTTTTCACTATTCACCCAAATATGAAAGTTATCAGAAAAACACCAAAAATTTATTGAAACTAAATTCTTATTTCCGGATTCTAAAGAAGATGTTTATTATGTCAAATTGAATATATAAAAGTTTCAAATATTGGATTTAAAAAGGGTTCACCATTAAAAGGCTGTAAAAGTATATTTTTTTGAAAATTACTTCTTTTATCTAAAAAATGAATTAGTTCTTACATTATGTCTAAGAAACTCCTAATATGGATTCTAAAATTATAATTATTATATATAGTTCAAAATTCAGTTAATACTATTCATAACCTCTTTTGAATGGCTAGTTTTGTAAGTCGTGGTGCACTTGAACTCAGTGTTGCGTGTAGTGCAAGTTATTGAATTACATTGAAGAAATAACGTACTATGAAATCTTGGGGTCTTACACTCTTCCCTCCTTCAATAAATTGTGTCCTCACAATTTTAAATTGTTCTTCAAAAATAAAAGGTTGAAAATACAAAATACCTTTGTGGGAAAACCCACATCAGAAATTGGGTTTATAAAATTTAGTCTTAATAAGAGGAAAGGGGGAATGAAAAAGCCACCACCAAATTATGATCTCGATTATGAGAACATTGATGGCAATTAGAGACACATAATTTGAGGAAAACGTAAATATTTATAGGGATTGATTAAGGTCATTAATCACAAACAATTATAGAATTGAGGGCCTCAAAGCCATCAATCTCTGATGATTTAAAATATCATCGGTTCAACCAAACATAAGGTATTAGGATAACACATTTTTAGTTTTAAGATCCCTTTCATAAAGTTTAAGAATTAATTTCTTCATTGAATAAGAGATGAAAAAAATATATACGAGACAAGTAGAGTTCCATCCTTTAACTAATTTCTACCACAAACTCATCTTTCACTCTAAAAGATAATTGAAATTTAAAAAAATATTTTATTTATCCTCTTCATATTGGGTTCCAAAAAAATGAATTTATAATTCACCTATCAGACCCTTTTAAAAAAATAAACTACATTATACAATCTAGGGACTTCACGTAGTCCAGTGGTAGGCAATAAATCCCAATCACATAATGGTTGTGGGTTCGATTCCCACAGCTTTGTCTGACGCGACGGGTTGTCACACGGTCTGCGTGTTGTCCTTTTTATAAAAATCCAAAAATAACCTAAAAAATAGTATCTTAATCTATTCCAACCTTTCCAAAATAAATATATCCAAACTCATAGTCCAAAATTTATAAGAAAGTTAAACACAATTAAGATCTTTTTTTCCACGTAATAACATGTGAACACCTTCATCATGTATTATTTTATAACTTGGTAACACACTGAATTACCATAAAACTTTATTGATTACATTCATTCTCCCTTATCCTTTATATAATACTGGATATATTCCTTATATCCAAAAATATTTAATATTCCAACAATGATGAAATAAACAAACTATTAATCAGTTCCAGGGAAGTCAAGAATATCCAATATAATTTATCAAAATCAACCATCTCTTATTCCAAAATCACTACCTCACTATCAGAACCATATTATGGTTTATCTTTTTCTCAACCATATATTTTAAAAAAGATTAACCTGCAATTTAGTCACTTTTCTTGGTTCCACACAATCTCAAGTCCTTAATGAAATAGTACTGCACTACAATCCTTATATACTCTATAATTCTTATAACATGTATATCATTAATACAATACTCGAATGACACAATACTTTAATAATAATGTAAGAAATCTAATCATTCATCTGTATCTTAGGTAGTATCATAACTTTATTATTATCCAATAAAAACATTTAGGGTATACTCTGGTGATTTGGACATTGATTCGCATAGTTTCCCAACTCTTTGTAGATGAAGCATTGTACATTGGAAACTTTTTTCTTATCCTTGGAATCACGTACTTGGTGCCCATTTTCTCCCCACTTATAAAAAACTCCCATTCCCTTCAAGAATTTACCAAGGTGATTATTTCTATAGTTATCACATATGGAAAAATCTTTCTTTTACCTCTTCCCTTTATCTGGCATTCTCTCTTCCATCCTTTTCTTCTCTTGCTTCCCTTAAAAGCCATAGGACTCAAAGAATTCTTTACTTATCTTATTATCACATGATACTATTTCATTATAAGTTGAGAATACAAGGTAGACTATTTCTCTTCTAAATTTTGATTAATACCATGAATGATATGACCCTTCATACTCTTTGGATCATACATATTGTTGGAGTTCACATTCTTTCTACTGGGCGTCATTTCTATACAATGGAAAAAACTAGATTAGTTTATGAATTGAAATACATAATTTAAAACTTGTAAAACACTTAACATAAATTGATCAGTTTATGTATATAATCCATAATCATAAAAGTGTTTTCTTTGAGGAATTATATACTCATAAACCCTTCATAATGATTTGTAAAGAAAATGAGAATTATCCAAATCATATCCCCTGGGAGTGTTGTAACCAAGAGTGCCGCAAGGCCCGTTGTCGTGCACCAGTTCCCATTTGAGTCCAGTTCAAAGAGGTGTTTTTAGGTTTTATCACTAGTTACATCTCTGCTAGAGCCACCTCTACCTGCTCATATCAATACAGGGTTGTATTTTCTTGGGAAAACTCAAAAAATCATTACCTTACCAAAATTTTAGGAAGTTATTCTATACTAATCTTCAATGTCTATCTTATGGTAATGTGCTCTAATCAGAATTTATCTAAATCTAGTTTCCAAGGTTATTGTTAATCTTCCTTAGATACCAACTGTAACGTCCCGACCACAGTTACCCATAGTCAATGCATTATTTTAATACATTGGCATGATTACAAGGAATCAAGTCTATAAAGACCGATCACTTTAGTAGTCTTGGAAAATATATTGCATACATGAATATTACATTAGACTTTCTAACATACAATAGAAAAAAAAGTTATTTGAGAACTCCATTATTCCATTTAGCTTAACCCTGCATATCAATCATAATACACTTATTGGAGTCTTGGGAAAATAAAACATAAGAAATAGGTGAGCTCAGATGCCCAATAAGGCTAAATAATTTAGCGAAAGCTAAAAAATTTTAAGGAAAGATGTGTGATAAAAACAACAGCCTTTTAAAAAATAAACTTGAACATAATTTGAAAAAAAAAAAAATCAAACATTACCATATAAACGTGCACATGTATATTCTACTAGTAGAATAATCACATGTAATAACTAATTTCATAATGAGGGAATGCCTAATGCTGGACATCATTACCACATAGTCAAGGCTTTGTGCCAAGACTACAAATAAATTTTTTTTCATGGCCTTGTTCCAAGACACTAGTTTGTCTCATGAGACATACTGATGCATTGAGGATCTATAGCGGGCTCCACCCGTCACTTACTAAGTCCACTCAGTTCCTCATATGAATAGGTTTAAACATAACATAGACATTCGTATTAAAACTAGCATATTAAATGTCAATACTTTCTCCATAAACTATAATGGTATAAAAATAACACATCCACTAACAAACATATCAAAAAACCATCAATACAATATGGAATTTTTGTATCATAATAAATCAACTTCAAATAAACATAAAATCCAACAAAGGATGTTGACATATATGAAATCAAAACTATTTGAGAGAACTATCTCTTTTTTGGAAATCAGTTAAAATTCACATAATTATAAAAGAAAATATTTACTTTGAAAATATTCTTATAAGCTTGTAAGGTTAGATTTGACAATTTCATAACGGCGGAAAATAGCCGCACCCACCGTATAAGTTAAAAAATGGCATTCTTACCTTAATTTTGTCAAAAACGTTAAAAATGACCTTATTTGGAAAAAGACGGAAAGATTCCTTTATAAACGTCATATAAAAGTCAAACAAGGGTATAAATGACATTAACCCATAGTCTATAAAATTGTAAGAATGTTTTTAAATACATTTTTAAGAAACATGGATGTGGATGATTAAGAGGTCCCAAAAGATAATTACGTATAAACAACCTCAGATAATGAAGAGATTGTGAAATAAACCCTTACCTCGTTGTAATCAATCGAGTCGTATGAAAAATAGTCAATAAAAAATGATTCACAAAATATCATGAATATAAATAGAATCATGATAATATATATCAAATGGCAGTACACAATACACCACATGTATTAAATACGTGGTGAACAATGAAAATATCATGGAATTAAAAGTGAGAAAAGATACCCCTTACCTTGTGTCCGACTTGATCTGTTCATTCTCTAATATCCTGAATAATAAACTAAAGTTAATTTATACATGCTTAAAACCCTTTTAAAGTTTATTATTCCTTGTATATCACTTATTACCATGTTATAAACATTATGTAATCATTTATGTTAATAACGTTCGTTTTGTCGATATTTGGCACTTGAGTCAAAAATGAACACCTTATAGTTACAAGTTGTTCACATGGTCAAAAGTTCATTATATCCAGAATGATATTCCTTATTAGGTATCATATATATCATATATATCCAGTAAATACATGTATTTATAATAGTAAATATCATTTTGGGGTAAGAAATTAAATGCGTCGTTCATGGAGACGGTAAGTCGTACGTACGCATGAACGCTACTTTCATTTCTATTTATTATTTTAATGGAATTAAAAAATAATTATACATAGGTATATCATAATTACAGTATAATATCATATATAATATCATTAACTCCATCCTTTATATGTCCCACATATGGTATTAACAAGTCTTATCACTTTGAGGGGGCTGTAGTCCGCACTTCCTCAAATGAAATTATCGCATTTACCCATAATGGAAACCATTAAGTTATTCTATAAAGGAAAAATACAGAAGCATGAAAAAAAAATAAACATAATATATATTATATATAAATACAGTGACATCATAATGGCCACCATGAGAGGAAGTAGAAGGTAATTGAACAATCATCGTTTCGTGAGGTGTTAGTTTTCCATCCACAGAAACATTATGTTCTTCACCCATTTGATGGAAGTCTGTGTAAGTGTAGTTAGAATACTAATCATAAAAAAATCTTAGTATATTGAGGATATTGGTGTTGTTATAAAATAATGGAATAAAAATAATTTAGGGGTTGGAGAAGTAAAATAAAATAAAAGAAGTTGAGAGAAATTGTTACCTTTAATTTGGGTAACTTCCTTTGGGTTGAACCAAAAGGACTTCTTGAAGTGCCTTCTTCCTAAGTTAAGGATTCTATGAGGAGGATAGGGATCTAGGGAACTTAATTTGTCAGAGTTTGGACGATCCTAAAAGCTTTATTGGTGTGAGTAATTGGTTAGAAGTGGTGTCCTTTTATAAGGAGGAGGAGGGGCTCTTTAGGAAAGTGTGAAAATATTATATTATTATATAATTATATTCAGTTTCTAAAGCTCCAAAAATCTTTAGGATCAAAATTAAGATGAATAATGGTCAAAACAAAATCATCCAATAATAATTGGAAATTTTTTGGATATTATTTTAATATTTATAATCTAATTTATTTAAATCATTTATTCTTGAGTTAAATACTGCATCATTATTGTGTCATAAATAATTTAATTTATTCGATGTCTAAAATTATAAACAAAATACAATGATGTAGAAAATCGTTTTATCTTTCCAATTATTATTTATAGTCAAAAATATTACTTATATAACAAAATATAAAAATTAATTACTAAATTATTTTTTTTATGTCAATTTTGCCTTTACTTTAACTTAATTAATCTAAAGTGTCATTATCATTCTTAAGTTGATTAATGGGGTCCCAAAATCTACCCAAGGATTCCTATGGTCGGCCATTACTCATCAAATAATGTTAGGACATGTGTTATAGTAATTTTGAATTATTATAATATTATTTTTACCTTGAACTACCCTATTTACCTTTAACCGTGGTAAATAAAAGTCAAAATTTACTATTCACCAAATATTATTTTTACCTTATTGAACCACATTTTACACCTTGATATTAACTACGGATCTCGTATTTTCTAAATTCAACCCAAAAAAGCGGTAAAATTAATTTTTATGTGAATTTTCAAATTCTCCTAGGAGGTGGGTAAAAGACGGTGAAAAGTTCAATAAAATTAATATATATCTAAAATTTTTATAAACTGACTCCAATGAATTAAATTAAACTAATATAGGTATTATGTATATATTTTTACATAAATTAATTTAAATAAAATAAATAATTATTTAAATAAAAATTCGGTTTTAAACTATAACTGAGTGTTTTTCACTATTTATCAAAAATTGAAAGTTTTCAGAAAAATACCGAAAATTCACCCTAAGCTAATTTCGATATCCCGAATTCAAAAATGGAGTCAATTTTACCAAATTCAAAACATAGAAGTTTCATTTGTTAATTAAAAATTAATTCCTGTTGTCAAAACCAAAAGGCGTATTTTTAAGAAATAATAACTATCAAAAGATTGACACTTGTTTATGTTCAATTTCAAAGTGAAATTACTTACAATTACCATAATTGGATTAAATGGTAAAAATATAAGATATTTATACTTCCAAACCATTTAAATGTATAATTTTACACAATAAAATTTTTTGATGAAAATTTTTTTTTAGTTAAAATATAGTATTTTTCACTATTAACCCAAATATGAAAGTTATCAGAAAAACATAAAAAATTTATTGAAACTGAATTATTATGTCCTTATTCTAAATAAGAATCTTATTTTGTAAAATTTAATATAAAAATGTTTCAAATATTTTAATTAAAAATGGTTCACCATTAAAAGGCGGTAAAAGTATACTTTTTGAAAAATACTTCTTTTATCTGAAAAAATGAATTAGTTCTTACATTATGTCTAAGAAACTCATAATATGAATTCTAAAATTATAATAATTATATATAGTTCAAAATTCAGTTAATACTATTCATAATCGCTTTTGAACAGCTAGTTTGGTAAGTAATGGTGCGCTTGAACTCAGTGTTACGTGTAGTGTCAGTTATTGAATTACTTTGAAGAAATAATGTACTATGAAATCTCGGGGTGTTACATTCTCAGTTTTAGAATCAAATAATAGAAAATTATTCTTACATCACACATAGTAAATACTATAAACGAATAGGGAAAATTAGATCTTTTAGAGACTGGACCAGGATCTGAGATTCATACATTGCTACATATCTCATTAGAATGAGAATAAAGTCTTAGGTAGTTTTAAAATCTCATTAATTTTAACATTATGTAGTCAGGGAAAAGATGAATCAATGTGAAAATGGGTAAATGTTAAAGGTGAGCCCTAGGATGGAAATTTTTCCATCACTACCTATCTTGTGGTGGAAGGAATAAAGCCACACATTGTTCCTAGAAGGTTCCCTATGCAGGTTTGACTCATACACAGAGAGTAGTGGATTTTTTTGGTTGTGGCTAGACCAAGTATTATAGATCTAGGTATCGCTATGTATCTCACTAGAATGAGAATCAACCCATATATTTTTCTTGAAAGATCATTTAGTTTATCATCCTGTAACGTGGATGTTGAAGAGGTAGTTTAACATCTTTTTGTAATGACGTGGATCACCCGATGAGGAAAGGAATATTATATTTACACTAGGGGATATAACCTGAGAATCACTACTTTCTAGAGTCACAATCGATCCATGTGTTGTTCTTAAAATCTCATGAAGTTTACATTCATGTATTGATGATGATGATGAATCGACATGAAAGAGAGGAAATGTTGCGGTTGGGAGCAAGGATGGAAATCTGGGAATCACTATATATCTTGTGATAGCAGGAATCAAGACACATATAGTTCGTGGATGGTTAACTATGCAATTATAACTCATACACATGGCATGGGGGGGATTTATTTTGTAGTTGGGCTTGGGATTGGAGATTTGAGAATCACTATATATATCATTATAATGAGAATCAATCCATACATAGTTCATGAAAAGATCATGTATTTTATCATTGTGCAGGGAGGATATTGGCCATCCAGTTTAACACCATGCGGTAAGAAAGTGGGTCACCTGATGTGGAAAGGAATATTACATCTAGACCAGGGGATAAAACATGTGCGTTACTACTAATATTGCTTGAGAAAAAATCAAGACACATGTAATTCTTCAAAATAGTTATTCACAACAATCCAGTTTTGATATAGGATAAGGGGGATTTAAAATTTTCAATAATGATGGCTAGGTCTAAGACATGTTTTCTATGAATCACTATATATCTTTTTGTAATGATAATTAATCCATATATAGTTTTAGAAAAGTTCATTGTGTAGGTCTAATTCGTACATAGGGAAAATGGGTTTTATTTTCTTAATCATAGATAGACTTGGGATGTGAGGCTTGGATATGACTAAATTTCTCATTGGAATAAGAATCAATCCATACATAGTTCTTAAATAAATTTGTGGTAGGGGTTCCATCACCAGATATTAGGATCTTCTCAAACATGGATTGAAATATTGCATAGTTTTACGTCATGCAACAAGGATGTGAACCATGAAGTTTAACATCATATGTTCAGGATGATATAATGTTAGGGATTATAGCTATAAATGGGGAATATGTTCCAATATATAGTGTAAATGACATGAGTGGGACTTGGGAAAGGGACTTTCCAGTCCTTTATTCCTCATTTCTAGCCAAGAGGGCATCTGGACCCACTGAGGGGTTAAAGGGATTTGATTGGGAATTAAACCTGATATGGAAACCCAGATATAATGGACCATGAGGAGTATTATATCTCGTGGTATTTTTGGGGTCTCTTAATTTCTAATGATTGGGATGTTAACTATAAAGTTTAACATAATGCAGTAAGGTGGAATGGTGCCTTTCATTTCAAGGTCATATGTATAGGGCCATATTTTGTCATGTTTATCATCCTGAGAAATGTATGATGATTCCTCATAATTTAATGTCATCCATCATGAACGTTATTTCATTCCCTTTAAGGTCTTGAGAGAAATATCAACTACATGATTTAGCATCTTCCAGTTGAGATGAACGTCATGTGATTACATGAAATATTTCTTTAGGAATCTTTTATTGGTTGGGTTCATAATGATCTCTCTATCCATTTAGATTATGTAATGAGCTTAGTTAGAGTGGAAATTGTGTATATATTATGGTCTCTCCCACTGTGGCTCATGATTTTGAGGATTGTTTTCTGGTATCATTGTATTTTTAAGGACCAATACTAGTTTTTCTTGGATAAATGAGCAGAGTCGGACCTTCTCGATAAAGGCCCACTCTATCCGATTTTGATATACTTACAAGTGATGTAAGGTGTTCAATTTTTTTTCCTAGATTCTGTCCAATTAATCTAGTTGTTTCTGGGATTTCTCATCAGGGGATGGATTGTTAGATATGATAATAAATATCTATGGCAATTGAACCTCAATGGGAATGACTTCTTTTGTTCTGTATACTAGTGAGTATGGGAACACCTGTGTGGCAGTACAAGTTATAGTTTGGTAATTCCATAAAGAATTATAGATATTTTTAGGCCAATGACTTTTTATCATTATCCACTTTCTTTTGGAGTATTTTCACCAGGGTGTTGTTTAAGGCCTATATCTATCCATTATCCACTACATGATAGTAGGATGAATGGTTGGATTCAATATTGTATTCTTGATATATCTTTTACACCTCAATAGAATAGAAATTATGGTTGTTTTCCATTAGTATTTTATAAAGGATACAAAATATAGTAATGATATTGGATTTCACAAAGCTAAACATGATTTTTGACCCAATTTTTCTAAGGATTATTGCTTCATCCCATTTGGAAAAGAAGACAGTAACAATTAAAATTTATTTGAACTACTTGGTCATAGCTAGAGGGTATTCTCACACAACATCCATTTCCCATAAGTAATGTGGCCAGAAGTATTTTGATATATGTAGAAAATCTAAAATATGATGGATGAATATGGAATTCACTTGGTTGGAATAGAATTTCTTCTGGAATTCTATGAAATCCTATGTCATAGTGGGCCATAAGTATCCAAGCCTTCAGATTTTGTGGGAAAGTTCGATTCTTGACTGGTGGGAACTACCAGATCTGGTGTATAATTCATTAATAGTAGTAGCAATCTCTTCTCCATCAACACATCTAAGAAGGATTCCATCAATGCCTCATTCATATAGAACTTTTTGGTGATTTGGGATATTAAAACGAGTGAAGTTTATTGCTCACTGGAAATTTTTTTCTTTACTTACTTTATCTAATGGAAGTATTCCATTTTGTTGGTAGTACATGATTGGAATAATCCACATAGTGGTTGGAAAATAAGGATCAAGGATAGAATTGTATTCATTAATCTATTATATTTTGACGTGAACAAAAGGTGAGACCATTCACTGATGCACAATGCTAATGACCATTTTGTCCTAGTATTGACCATCCAAAGTCATAGATAAATTTTTCAACACATCTATCTGGGATTTATGTGATTGTGGTTCATGATTTAATATTGGATTTGAGGTGAAATCTACCATCAACCCTTGGACATAGTCAATAAGGGAAATTTTCTCTTCTCTTATAATAGTATAATCCTTATTGATATGTCTAATCAACAACTCAAAATCACCATTAAATTCTAAACAGTCCACCAATATTTGGAGCTCCAGTTCTGGGCCTAAAATGATGGATTGTTATTTTACCACATTGTTAGTAAAACATTTGATAACATAAAGGGGTAGTGTAAAATTCTTTTTCTAGGGAAATGAGCATGGTCCCTAGCCCAAATTTTTTGAGCTTATATTCTTCCATTATTCTCCATGTTGGGATCCTAGATGTACCAAAAAAATAAATTTTTCACATTTGGGGGAAGCCATGAATAAATAATATACCCTCATCTATAAATTCATCATTTAATGACATTGTTTCTGTAGCTGGGTGTTCTTTAATGAAATCTTTCAAGGCTTGGCCATTCCCTACTTTCTAAGGCATGGACTATATATAAAATTGCTACAGAATTAATTCCCATCATTCTAGATGTCCTATAAAGATAGGAAGGATAAGGACATATTTGAGTGGGTTATTATGGGAGACTATATAGACCTTGTTGTGATACAGGTAGTGCCTCAGTTTCGGAATTGCAGAGACTAATTATAGACATCACTTAATGATATCTGAATAATGAGTCTCAACATTGAGCATGGTTCGACTGAGATAATAAAGGCTATTTACATTCCCAACATCTTCATTTTTCATAGGGAAGCCACACAGTGATCACACTAGGTTTTTCACATATATAATGAGTGTATTTCCCCCAATAGATGGAATTAATATTGTTGGGAACAAGTGGTATTTATTGATGTTTTCAAATTATTAATGGAATTTATTTTTCCACTGATATATGAACCCCTTATTCATCAATTTTGTGAAGGGAAAACACTTGTGTTCAATGTTGGGTATGAAGTGATGGATATAGGACAACTGTCCTTGAAGTCCTCTCAACTCATTAATGTTTTTATGAGGTTACATTCTAAGTATTTTTTTCAATTTCCTCAAGGTCAACTTTGTTGATGTGATGACATACAAAGAAGATGAGAATCTTTCCTAAGGCTAAACCGAAATAACATTTTAAGGGGTTCATATCTAGAATATGTTGTTGTAGATTGTTGAAGATGACATCTAAGTCATCCATGTGGTTATAAAATTTTCAATACATAACCACCACATCATTAATGTATCATTTGAGAATCTTCCCCACGGAGGGTTTGATGATGAAATACATTTAATGTTGGTATGTGTCCATGATGTTCTTCAATCCAAAGGGAATTAATCGATAGTAGAAAAATCCTTTGGAGCACGGAAGGAGGTGGCTTCTTCATCTTTGTGTTCCATATGAATTTGTTTATACCCTAAATAGTGATCCATGGTGGAGGGGGCTGGAAAACCAAATGTTTCATAAATCAAGAGTTGTGTGATTGGAACTATGAAGCTATATTTTAGACACTTATGGTTGAGATCTTTAAATTTGATGAGATCTCTGATATTTTCATATTTCTTTTTCATAGTGAAATTTTTTATATCCATTTAGAATGTTGTAACTCCCAGATAAATTCATCCTTGATGAGCTTGTCCACTTTAGCCTCAATTTTGGAAGCATGAGTTAGGTGTGACAGTTTGGATTCCTATGTTTATCCCCAAGGGACTTCTCAAAAATCCAAGTGATGGGTGGCCTCATCAGGATCAAGTCCTAGAATCTCTATGTAGTTCCAAGTGAAAAAATCCAAGTTATTCTTTAGGAAAGATATATGTACCTCCTATTATTTATAATTCAAGGCCTCATAGGTCAAATTTAGCAATGGATCATCCTTTCTACTCATATTTATTTCTCTGATTTTTAAAAAAATGGTGGATATTCCTTCCTTAGATTTTGGAGGGGCATACCCAAGGCCTTACTCTTCATCCACTCCCTCATTATTTACATATTATACATATTCCTAGGAATTAGGTGATGAATCATATTTCATATATTTAGGGTAGGAGTTGATATGTGAAAATTCAGAAAATGAAACAACTGCATCTGACTTGATTGATAGAGAGGAGAATTTTTGGAGATCTAAAGTAAATATGATGGATTGAGAATGATCATCTTCAATTTCTCCCATTTTCATGAAATATTTCTCCAACTTAGATGATGGAATATGATATTTTTTAAGCTCGGGGGATGCAATGAATACATATTCATCTTGTATTTCATTACTAATTGGAGAGTTGAAAACTTCTCTTGTGCTCTCATGTTCAGTTGTTACGAATGACATCCTGGAAGTCATTGGATGTGTGCTGAAATCCAGACCAACCTCTTTGGTTTGGTTTATGGGGAGAACATATATTGTAATGAGCTATTTTAATGGGTTAGTCATAATCATCTCCAGACCATTTGGGGCATCAATTCGAGCCACATCAGCAGTCACAGACTATCCCCCCCTTTGTAGAATCATGCACCAATTTAATATTACTCAAGAGATTTGAATAGGTATTTTTCACCATGAAATGTCAAAACATTTCCATTGATACAGTTTATGTGGAATTGGTGGTATGATGAAGGTATAACCTCACGATTTTGTAACCAAAGTCCCACCGAAAAAATGTTGAAGGCCATATCCTTCTTGATAACAATAAATTAGGATTCATACATGAGATCCCTTAAATTATTTATATGTTTGATTTCACCAAGATTGTTTTGATCATTATTTTCATAAACATATAACATTAAAGTGGAGGGGAAAAGTGAGGTTCATTGAAACCTTATAAACAAAGTGTTTTGATTGGAATGAGGTTGAATCTAGAGCTTTTTTCAATAAAAGTTCATCAGATATCAATTTCATTTAACCTACCAGATATATGAAAGGGTCTGACATGACCCTATATGATGGAATCCTCATCCTAGTCTATGAAATAGATGAATTTGTTTCATTCTGCAGTATCATTATATGCAAGATACACTTTGGAGACAATAACTCCAAATTCAAATTCCTAAGGGTCCAACAAGGCCTCTGTGAGTGCTTCCCAACGGTCTTTTGATAGACTCAAAGAATCATGGATTGAAAAATTGGCCAAAACCAAGGATAATTTCTTCAAAGAATCATTTTTCAAGTCCAAACGTCTTCTATTCCCATCAAAAGGAAGATATTTTCCAGTGGTTTAGGATATTAATTACTTTATGTGGATAGATCATCATTCATAACAGGGGTTGAAGGTGCTTATTCTCTTGGTGGATTCGGTCGACTAGCTCTACATGCACATTTAGGATGATTGTGAGATGATGAATCCTATAATATATATTCTAGGATAACCATTTCATTTTATACAATTCTATGTGTGGGTGAACTTCCTTTCTCTTTCTTAGCTCTCAGGATATCCCTCCCATGAGTTTCGATAATGTAGATGGTTCGATCAGGGATGTGGTTAGAGTAGTGACTCCAAAAACAACTATGTATTCCTATATATCCATGACTCTAATGGTGTATTCCCACTGTTAACCAATAAATTGTATTTATTTTTTGTTCATTTTTGTGCTAATAATTTGATAATGGATCCATTAAGTGAATATCATTAAAGGAAACAAAGATCAACTCCTCATCTTATGGACATTCTGCATGGCAGTTTGACCCTTGTTGTACCATTTTCTGGGGAAGTTCCCATGCTTCTGGGACTATAGGAATGAATTACTATAAGTTTAATTAAAATTTCTTCTTAGTAATAGGATCATATTTCAGCATTTTCTTCTTACTCTTCTGGCCATTATCTTTTTTTTGAGACTTTCTTTCATAGGACCCAGCTGTCGATAAAGTTAGTTGTGTTATAGAGGAAGTGGTTGAAGGCACAATTGAATATTTCAACTATGTTTTTAGGATAAAATGAGTCCATTTGATCATTTTTACGACCATCCAGTCACTTAACTTCTACATACCCTTTCTATGAACTTCCATCCATTCATTTTCCTCCTACAGATTGGTGGAAGTGACACATTCTACTTGAGAAGGTAGACCTCCTAGCTTCATATTCCTAGATTCCACCATATTATATATGATGTATTTGAAGAAAGGACTCCTGGAATTTTTTACCATGTACTTGATGAAATGGGAAATAGTTTGAGAGGTCTTCATCACTTTCCTTTCCAGGATTCTTGGGATTTAGAAACTTGATCAAGTTGTTTCCCAATGTCGAGATTAAGTATCAAAGGACTTAGTCATTTAGAAAATAATATTCCTTGCTCTTCATCTCCTCAAAATAATTTTCTCTCTAATCCCTATGATCATCCTTATGAGGTGGGTGTTGGTTTTGACACTCAGGGGATGGAGTTGCACAATATTGTTTAGGATTTGGAGCTAGAGAATGTACATAGGCATGCTTAAGTGTAATATTGGAAGCCTCTTCTTTCCCCATTATCATTCCTTGAGTTGGTGAAATTACTCAAAACGAATCCTTGTTCTTTGAAATGGAGTCTTTCACACATTAAGAAATTACATAAATCTCCTGAAACCAACTTGTATTTTTCACAGGGATAAGTGGTGTATGAAATTCATCACAAATATTTTCTATATAGATGTTAGACAAGTATTATTGAGGGAGATGTAGGTTTAAGAAGTATGTAAATACATTCAACCAATTAAATTAATCTAAGACCCTTTCATTTTCCAACTTTTAATAGTTTGGGATTTTGAGGATTGTTGTCTTTTACAACATCGTGTTAAACTTGAAGAGAAACTTTTTACCGAGGTCTTCCCATCGAGTAATGGACCTTGCAAGAAATATAATGTACCATAAAAGGCTTGTCCATGTAGATATTTCCAAAAGAACATGAGTTTAACTGCCTCATATTCTTAATGGGGCCCCATCATGGGATCCCAAAAAGATGTGAGGTGCACCAAATGCTACTCCAGGTCTCCCAATCCATTAAAAATCAGAAATGTAGGGTTCCCAATGTTTGGTGGGGGAGAATTAGATCATCCCATTTTTTTATTAATTATTTTCTTAGTGTATCATCATTCTTGATTCCTCTGTGTACTCTAATCGATCTATTATTGAATCAATTGTGTTCATGTGCCCTTGGGGGAATGTATGGCTATACCGAATCTTGAATAGGTGCAGTGGCCGGTAGAACCATCTGTGGCATCACTGTTGGTATCTGTCATGGGTTGCCTATATGGGCATGCCTATAAGGATGTTCCTAGCCTTATTTTGGTTGTGCACCAAGTAGAGGGACCTACCTATATACAGATGTGGAATCCAAGTATATTGGTGACTGGAATCCCGCATTGAGTTGGTGTTCCAAATCAACTTTAGTCACTATATTGAACACTTTTTATTGAGGTATGCCAATTTGTAGAGTGAGTTGAGGATCTTCTTATATAAAATATCATAGAGGAAGGATAACTTAGAGTAGTGCTTCATTGATTCTCCTCAATTCATTCATATATTCTTATTCTTGAGTAGATCATTCCTTAATTGAAAGGGGTTAAACCTCTCTAGGAGGTAGGTGAAGCTCAATCATACCCTTGAAATTTTCCTTGTTGGGTTCTCTTTGAGGAGGTAATGATGTATCATTTTTGGGAATGAATAAATTTAGGGATAACCTTTGGTTCTGGGTACACATACATCCTTCAATTTTTTTGTTGTAGAAGACGTTATTAACTCTAACATCCTCCCATAACTCCTCCTCTGAATTTCTCTTGTGTATTGTTGTGTATGTAATGGTGTCGTTGATAACATTCACTAATGTGTAATGGATTGCAGACACTCTATCAGTGTCTATGTCAGAATTCTTTTTTCCAATCCCTCCATGAGGTCATTTCCACTCCTTTTTTATTCTCTAGGATTCATTTAGTGGATAGTAATCCAAAGGGAATATCTAAAATTTTCAATATTGTGTATTCCTAGGGAGGGTATTTGATCATGATATGGGACATACTAGGAGGATCCATTCTACAATGTTTCCCCTAATCGAGAGAAGATATATTTCTCTTAAGGGATACCTATAGGGTATATCAAAACCCTTAAAATGTTAAAATGAGTTTGTAAATGTATGGTTAGGGTAATTATGAATGTAAGTGGGTTGTAATTGTTAAATTATTTGTGGGATTTGGTTCAAGGGGTAATTGAAATGTTTTATGTGTGTTTTGTGAAATTCTTAGAAGGCCTTTGAAATGGTTTAAATGGAATGTTATTGATTATGACCTGGGCATGGTTTTTAATGATGGAATATGATTTTTTGAAAGTTCGTAATGTTTTAAAATGAGGTTTTTTCCTTAATGGATTTTGAAAAATAGGTTTTCGTATTATATTTCAATGGATGATTTGAAATGAGGGTGAGTTTTCCCATTTTGGGAAAATGATTAATGACTATTTAAATGGTTAATAATGGAAATAAAAGAGAAAGTGAATGGTTTGGTTTTCTAGATAAGAATACATATGTTTTAATGGGAAGATTAAAGATAAATTTAAATGAATAGTTTGATTTATGTTTTATTCCATGATTGGTTTTAAAGGCTCGTTGAGAACTTAGTAATTGAAATGATATATAAGTAAATGTGATAAATGGTTAAAAAATCATGTCCATGTTGTAAGTTGTATGAGTGGGGTATTGGATTGAGTCCCTACTCCCATGGGTCGGTGTACATCAATACTATAGGCCCCACAAATGTATTTCTCAAGTTAGGATGTTAGACTGAGGATATATGCTCCTAACATAGGGATTGAGGCAAGTCGGTTTTGGTTTTGGCTAGACTAACACTCTAGGACCACTGATGTTTTACTAGTTTACGATGTCATATTGAGGATCTATGCTCCAAAATATGGAATGTTTTTGGATGTCCTACTGATCCGCTATCCTCCCAAATATATGGACAATAATTGGTTTCCAGACCAAATCTTCAGGGTATGTGGATTATTTTTTTGGTTATTAAATGGCATGTTCGTGACTAAATGTGTGTGTAACACCATTTATATTATGGATTAGGCACCTAGTATGAATGGATCTAGTTTATTTGTTCGTTCAACCATATGAATATTTTAAGATAAGAATGGATAAGTGAAAACTATTTAGATGTGAAGCATTATTTATTTTATTTCTATTTTTATTTATTGGAACATGATTACCTTAATACACTATTTTAATGACTGATTATTTCGTTAGACACCATTTTTGGTGTCCTAATGAGTTTTTCTCACACCTTTATCTAAACACCATGAGACTTGGGTGCCTAATAAGATACTAATTGTTTTCTGGAACTTGTTCAGGATAGACACCTGATAGTTTGTTTGTGCATGGGATGATGGGTTAGAGCATGGGATGTTAGGACTAGGTTGGGACTCAAGATGATGTTTAAGATATTTTACAGTAATGGTATCAGAGCCCTTTATTTTATGTTTTCTGGACATGTAGGATTTCCATCATATTGTTATAGATTTTATTAATTGGTCACTTTTTTGATTTTGTCATAATTTTTCCATTTATTTTTCCTACTTGTTGTTATATCATTTGGTATTATTTTTTATATGGTATTACTCTAAAAGGTGGGTATAGTCTCCCCAACAAATCTCTATAGACTTTCCCTGATATTCAGCATCCTTTAGTGTACAGGGAGGCACGCTTGAGGTCATGTGGCAACCTGGCTCAAGGCACAAGATATTGTGGTTACCGGGTCAGGGATGTTACCAAGTGGTATTAGAGTGGTTTCATCTTACTTACAATTTGGTAATATCATACAAGAGACTCATATATTTTTTGATATTAGTAAGTATCTCGTACTAGGGTGCCTACATACCCACATACGAGGGAAAACCCAAGCTTCTATGGGTGGAAATTGATGTTATTTTTGGTGATTTTACAATTGATTGGTATTTCCACATTTATTGGTTCACAGGGATGTGATGTTATAGATTTATGAGGTTTTATCTCTTTTTTTACTGTGGAAAGAGTGGGTGTGTGGGTTCATACATCATTCTAGGCACATAGGATTCATTAGACATATATATATTGCATGTGATTAGTATCTCCTTAGGATTCATATGCCTGTAGTTCACTTTTTTATCTATGGTTTATGTCTATTGATCATTATTTGAAATATTTATTATTGATGATTTTTTGAAATCTGAATTTTAGAAAAGCATTCATTTTAGAAATTTTAGGTTGATTAAAGATTCTGAAAGTGTAAATAAATGGGTTTTGAAAATTGAATATTTTGAAAAGATAAACCTAGAATCTTAAAATGCTAATGTTTATTTGAGAAGGGAAATGTGAAAGTGATGTTACCTTAAGTGAATTTGGTTCAGGTATCCCTAGTGTTTAGATCATACCATGTGTATGGGTGGTTTAGGTTGAGAGAGTGCCTTGTTTGAGACCATGGTTATAGGTCATGAGGATTTGTTTGGATTTGATGTGTGGTTCAAGGGTCTTACCTTATTTTACCTTTAGTATTGATGTCTCCCTCTGGGTATGAGATGTTCTGTAATGTGGGTGTTGTATCCATTATGGTTTCTGATCAAGTGAGTTGTGGCTTGGACCCTAGAGGTTGGAGGTTGTAAAACCTTATGAAATCAAAAAAAATATATGTTATTACAATTAATAAGAATAACTCAATGATCAAAAAAATTATTTCCAATTTGTGTTTGGATCATAGTTATGATGTATGTGTGTTTGTATCCTTGGTGTGAAACCAATAGTAAATGGATTCCTAGTGTGTTAGAAGTACTATGTTTTGATCGGGAGTAGGATTTCCACCTCTGATCGGTGAGTTGTTCGAGGATTGATGTGCATGTATTAGAGGGATATCCCATCGGCTTTGTTATATGTTACTGTATTTTGGGGAGTTGGCATTGTTTACCATTCAAGGGTGACCTTTAAGAGGGGTCATTTGGGTTTTTAGTGCTTTCGGGGTCATATAGAACTGGTTAATGTTTTGGGATTTTAAAGTTTCACAAATAGATGGATGTATAGTCCCCAAATCCTTTTCTTTTATTTTATGATAAATGAGAACCACTTAAAAATCAAAAAAGAAGAAACAATTCACGAACCCACCAATACACCACAAACCATCCATCTAGAGTTCAAAAACAACCCAAAATCACCATTTAAAATTCAAAATCACCTTTGGAAACTATACCTTGCCTTGAGTCTCTATAGTCCACATTTTCAAATTCACAATTCAAAATAAAATGAAAGAACCACTGACAAACTAACCACATCACACCTTGAGCCCAAGCAGCCTGACACTCCAACACTGCCATCCTCACCACAAACAAAATAGGACACATTTGTCACCTGAATTAGAACCATGCTCGACCTTGCGAAGTCATCAAACTGTAGAAGACACCATGCATGAGAAGAACCATAACCAAAATCTTGAGTATGGCGAGAAGCCACCTCAGGTTGCACCTCCCGAACCACGGGTGACTGCGCAAACTGCACATCCCAGAGCCTTTAAAGATCCATCACACCAGACTGACCTAGAGAGGAGAGTTGGAACAGGAAACCAGAGTAGGGTTCAAATGAAGCCCACCACTACCTAGTCGAGTCCACATCGGAGGCCCCCACCTCCACCAAACAAAACAATCACCGACATCCACAACACTAATGAAATTAGCCCACTGGACTAACACCTCCAGAACTGCATCAGCATGCCGAAGAACTTCAAACCAAAAACATCTCTTTGACCACTAAGAAACAACTATCATTGACGAAAACAGAAATACACAAGTAAGGAAGAAGAATATCCGAGGAAGCAGCGACACCCAACCATCGGCACTCGCCAAATTTTTTTTGTCATTGATGAGGATGAAAGGATACACGCTACCTAAAACCAGATCTAAGAAAACGGACAACACAAACCAACAACCAAGCAACTGAAGGCGAGAGGAAAACCAACATCAATCACAGCCAACGACACAATCCCAAACCTCCATGTTAACCAACATGCTGACCAAGGTTGGGGTATGGCGTGGTGGGACGGAAAATCGGGGGTGATAGGTTTTTTTTATTTTAATGGGTTTATGGTGTAAACATTTAGGGAAATGGGGCCTTTGAGCACCACTTCAAGTGGCGCTCGGCCATTTCAGTCGAGTAACTCTTCAGCACCACTTGAAGTGGCACTGAAAGAATAAACTAACAACGAGCAGCACCACTTCAAGTGGTGGTGCTCCTTTATTCACTATCCATTCCACGCCACTTGAAGTGGCGCTGAAACATCCCCCCTACCTATAAATAAGGTCGCACGCCCTCCCCATTTCCCACCTCCTCACTCCCCCCCCCCCCCCGCTCTCTCTTAAAGTTATTCTCCCTCTAAAAATCTCTGGTTGCTCTGCGCTTTGCCTCTTCGGTTGCTCTACCTGCAAAGCTACATCTCCACAAATTTGTAGTAAATCTTTCTTTAAATTTATTTAATATTTTGATTTAATAATTTACTTGTTTAATTTATAGAATTAGTATATAATATTTGTATTATATAAATAGTATAGTTTTTTTAAAATGTAATTAGGTAATGAAATGATTACAGTTAGTTAATTAATTAAATAATTTTAATTAGGTAATTAATTAATTATAATTAGGTAATTAATTAATTATAATTTGGTTATTAATTAATTATAATTAGGTTATTAATTAATTATAATTAGGTTATTAATTAATTATAATTAGGTTATTAATTAATTATAATCTGGTTATTAATTAATTATAATTAAGTTATTAATTAATTCTAATTAGGTTAATAATTAATTATAATGAGATAATTAATTAATTCTAATTAGGTTATTAATTAATTCTAATTAGGAAATTAATTAATTCTAATTAGGTAATTAAATAATTTTAATTAGGTAATTAATTAATTCTAATTAAGTAATTAATTAATTTTAATTAGGTAATTAATTAATTCTAATTAGGAAATTAATTAATTCTAATTAGGTAATTAATTAATTATAATTAGGTAATATTTTAATTCTAATTAATTAATTAATTAATTATAATTAGGTAATTATTTATTTCAAATTAGGTAATTGTTTAATTCTAATTAAATAATTAATTAATTCTAATTAGGTTATTAATTAATTCTAATTAGGTAATTAATTAATTATAATTAGGTTATTAATTAATTCTAATTAGGTTATTAATTAATTCTATTTAGGTAATTAAGTAATTATAATTACGTAATTAATTAATTATAATTAGGTTATTAATTAATTATAATTAGGTTATTAATTAATTTTAATTAGGTTATTAATTAATTATAACTAGATAATTAATTAATCATAATTAGGTAATTAATTAATTCTAATTAGGTAATTAATTAATTCTAATTAGGTAAATTGGGTAATTAATTAATCATAATGAGATAATTAATTAATTTTAATTAGGTAATTAGTTAATTATAATTATGTAATTAATTAATTCTAATTTGGTAATTAATTAATTCTAATAAGGTTATTAATTAATTCAAATTATGTTCTTAATTAATTCTAATTTGGTTGTTAATTAATTTTAATTAGGTTATTAATTAATTCTAATTAGGTAATTAATTAATTCTAATTAGGTAATTATTTAATTCAAATTAGGTAGTTATTTAATTCTAATTAGGTAATTAATTAATTATAATTAGGTTATTAATTAATTATAATTCGGTAATTAATTAATTATAATTATGTTATTAATTAATTCCAATTAGGTTATTAATTAATTTTAATTAGGTTATTAATTAATTATTATTTGGTTATTAATTAATTATAATTAGGTAATTAATTGATTATAATTAGGTAATTAATTAATCACAATTAGTTAATTAATTAATCATAATTAGGTAATTAATTAATCATTATTAGGTAATGAATTTATCATAAATAGGTAATTAATTAATCATAATTAGGTAATTAATTAATCATAATTGGTAATTAATTAATTCTAACTAGGTAATTAAATAATTCTAGTTAGGTTATTAATTGATTCTAATTAAGAAATTAATTAATTCTAATTAGGTTATTAATTAATTCTAATTAGGTAATTAATTGATCATAATTAGATAATTAATTAATCATAATTAGGTAATTAATTAATCATAATTAGGTAATTAAATAATTCTAATTAGGTAATTAATTAATCATAATTAGGTAATTAATTAATCATATTTAGGTAATTAATTAATCATAATTAGGTGACTAATTAATTATAATTAGGTAATTAATTAAGTATTATTAGGTAATTAATCAGTGAAGTAGTTATATTAATAATTGAAGTAGTTATATTAGTTAGTGAAGTAGTTATATTAATCAGCGAAGTAGTTATATTAATCATCAAAGTAGTTTTATTAATCAGCGAAGTAGTTATATTAATTAGCAAAGTAGTTATATTAATTAGCGAAGTAGTTGTAAATTGCTTCTGGAATATACCTTTGCATTACATTCTAGGTATGATAATGAATTTAGTTTCCAATATACCTTGACCTCGGTTTGTAATTGAAGTTATGAACTTGAATTTAGTAGTTGAATATATTTTTTGCATATTAAGTGTTAGATTTGTCATGAAATGATTTCTCTCTTGAGTAAAGTATCCCTGGGTAGAGGGGCTTTGGTTCAGACCGCCTACTTTCTTGGAGGCTTGCCTTGTCTAGGAAAGTGAATGGGGTTGGATATTTGTCACTCCGGGCATACTCATGTGGATATTTTCAATTTCATATAACTCTATGATTTTACATGATGTGTTTGTGTTCCTCATGCAAATAATGAATGTGGATATGTATGAATATGTTTGACTTCTATTTTTGGGTAAGTAACACAAACTTGTGGGCTGCGTAAATAGTTACACATCAATATGGTTTGAATATATTGATTTGGTGGAGGTATTAGGATTCCAATCTAACTACTAGAAGCATTCATACATAAATTGATTATTTAATCAGATTTAATTAATAACAATGGTTTCTTTTAGAAAAAAATATGGCTGCTGCCTATATTTATTTCAATGATCAAATAATTTAGATAGAACAAAGATGTAGTTATAGTATACATCCAGAAGCTATTGTGATGCGTGGAGGATTTACTAATTTAGAAGCTGTGAAAACAAAAATTCATCAGTAGTTAAAACTGGGGAGGAATCAAGTGATAGAGTCCATCACATTCAGACATATCCAATTTATAGATAGGTTTTTTCATGTTCCCTATCCGATAAATAATGATGATGATTAAGAATATATACTTTCATTGGTTAAGTATATACCTGAGAATCAAATGATGGAGTTGTATGTCACTATAGCTGCAATGGAGGTTCCATCGACATTGGAAGTTGACCCATCTCAAATTCATGAGACTATGTCATTTTATCCTTCACATCAAGAAGTTCCTTCAGCATCGGTAGTTGTTCCATCATTTCCATCAGCCATAGTTTCAATGGATAGTCCTCCACATACTTTAGATGCATTAGTCGATGAATTTGAGGATAATGACAATTTTAAAGAATAAGATGAAGAGGAAGTTGAAGAAGAAGAAGAAGAGAATGCATAAGATCAGTCTATTCCCACTCATGTGAGGTTTAACCGACCATTGAACCATCCTACACTATTGGCCTCATGGTCAACTGAAGGCATGAATCGCTTACCAGAATTTGATTATTTAGTTATTACTCCCAGTTCATAATTTCCAAGAATCATTTGTGGCACAAATTGAGTGTCAGATAACAGTGTTCTGTATATTGGCAGAGAGTTTGAGATAAAATAAGCAATGAAAAATGTGATAAAACAATATCACTTTGAAAGACATTACTCATATGTTGTAGAAGAGTCAAAGATGTCTTACTATTTGATCTGTTGTGACAAATATGAATCGAACTGTCAAATGCTTCTTGTGAGCTGTTATTGATAACACTTTTCACAGTCGGTGCATCACTAGATTTTCTCCACACAGTTGTGTGAACCCAAGCTTTTTACAGGAACATTCTTTATTAGATGTTGAGTTTGTATCAATTATTATTGTTGAAATGATTAGATCATGTCAAGAAGTTACTATGGTTCTGGTCATTGAGCGAATCAAACAACTTTTTGGGTATCAAATCTCTTACTAGAAGGCATGGGAAGCACGACAAAAGGCTATTGTGAAAGTGTACGGTGATTGGGATGAATCTTATAGAGTTTTACCACAACTGTTGGAGCTTCTATGCCACAATAATCAAATAGTCTATCGGTTACATACTGTTGAATATGTTAACCAATAGAACCAACTTGACCACTCAATGGTTGTGTTTGATAGATTATTTTGTACATTTTTACCATGTGTGGTAGCATTTAGACATTGAAAGTAGTTCATAAAGATTGATGGCACGTTTATGTATGGAAAGTATACAGGAACATTATTGATTGTCGCCACACAAGACGGAAATCGAGCCCCTCAACCTATTGCATTTCCAATTGTAGAGAAAGTGAACTTATCATCATGGAACTCGTTTCTGGCATGTCTTCGAGAGTTTTTTACAGATGTAGAAGGGATTTGTCTTATTTTGGATTGCCACCGGGCTATCAAGGAGTCGATACATTCTAAGGGTCTTTCGTGGAGACCACCCTATGCCCATAATCGATATTGTATTCGACACATTGCTAGCAACTTGTGAAATAAGTTCAAGAATGAGTTGATGAAAAAGGCATTCTTAAAAATTGGTATGAACATCCTTTTCTGTTTTAAATGTTTTTCTCATGGTTATTTTCATAACTATTCAGATGACTGCTTGTATGATAGCATATGATCCTCAACAATAAAGTATGGAGGAGCATCTTCAAGATATTCACATAGTGAATCTGGAAGTGTATGATTACATGATGCAAATTCCAAAGCAGAAATGGTTGTTGGCATATGATTATGGGAGGAGATATGGTCATATGATGACCAACATCGTAGAATGTATAAATGGAGTTTTCAATGGAGTTCGAAAACTAACTATCACAGGTAAATGCAAATATTTGAATATATGTTACTCAGAAGAGCTACTATTATAATATAATATTTGTATAATGTCATAAATCTAAATTTCAGGGTTGGTACAAGAGACATTCTATCGTAGTGTAGAGTACTTTCTGGAACGAGGAAAACATGATGAAGAGGGCTTGAACAGAGGGATGCGCTATGGACACCATTTCCAACACGAGCTAGATACAATTCTTTAGGAGGATGAAACTTACCGTGTAACTGCATTTAATCGTCCAGAGCAACGATTTGAGGTCACTGAGCCTAGTGATATTGTGGCTTGTAGAAATGGTCATGTGTGAGATGTTTTACTGGAGAAGCGTTATTATGATTTTGGAAACTTTCAGGCACTGAGATATCCGTGCGGCGATGTGATTGCAGCATGTGCTTACATACACGTATTTTGGGAGTAGTTCGTTGATCTGGTTTTTCAACTCGAGAGCATCAACTCCTGCTACAGTACTCCATGGATGCCAATCGGGGAATATCAAAATTTTTGGCTTCCTGATGGCGCACCCACGCTTCTACCGAACGACAATAGACTTCAACCTAAAGGGAGGCCAAAGTCGACTTGTATTCAGAATGATATGGATTGGCCTAGTGAACATCCTGGTAGATGGCGGTGCGACATATACCGCCAGGAAGGTCATACGAAGAGGTGTTACCCTAGACACATAGGGAAATCATCTAATGGTTAAAATGAATCATGTACTCTATCAGTTACTTTAAAACTCTATACATGTAATCATTTTTATCATTATCACCATTTTTAATCATATTTGTCTTACTTCTATATAAGTTAACTTTTGGAAAATGTACCATGATTTCACTTGACATTCTTTATCGAACTGTCCACATTACATGAGTAGCTTTAAACAGACAACACCAATTCAAAAAAGGGAATGTACCTGTATAAGAAAACAAAACCATTTGAACTATTAAATGAATATGTCATTAGTCTTTTATAATTAAAGTTGAAATTACAATGGCCACAAAACAAAAATGAGGAAACTCCGAACGTCTTCACTCCAACACGGGTGACAACAACTAACCCAATTTGTTTATGATTATTTCAATCATTAAATGATAAATTCCATACCTTACATAATATATGTCATATCTTACCTGAAATTAATGTTTTACTATTTGCACATTCATATGGATAAACCACTTTAATCTGGCCAGGAGATCCACATGTCGCGTGATGTGTTGGCACGACGACCTATTAGACATCTTCATGTTCGGAGGGCACATCGTTTCCATCATGAGGAACCACTGGCAGCTATTTGGCCATACCTTAGATGTGCTGGATTTTATAGAGTCGCTATGTGTGACTTAAAGACCATTGACCATCATTTTATAGCTGTGTTGGTTGAGAGATGGTGGCCAGAGACACACACATTTCATCTCCCAGAGGGGAGATGAATATTACATTACAATACGTCACCTACAAGCTGGGGTTACCTATCCATGGACATACAGTTATGGGTGTCGGTACTGGCGATTGGGCTGCAGTCATATAGAGGCTGATAGGCATTGATTTCATCAGTGCATGAGGTGTCCTCCAGGGTTCGCGCTTGCGCATGAGGTGACTTGATCATAATTTTGACATCATTCCTGATGATGCAGACAAGGATATGCTTCTTCAGCACACACATTCATACATTTTTCGGCTGCTTAGAGGCATGTTGTTCATCGACTACTCCACCGCTTTGGTACACATGATGTACCTCCCATTACTTGAGGATCTGGATCAGACGGCTACATACAGTTGGGGTTCCGCTGTATTATCACATCTATACAGATCTCTCTGCACCAGTTATTAGGCCGATTCACATCAGATTACAGGTTGCATGGTTTTAGTACAGATGTGGGCCTGGGAGCATTTTCCACGCATCGCTCCATGAGTTGTTGCACCGCTTGCACTGAAGCTACTTCAGGTTTGTCCTCAGGGACAATGGTATGTATACGTCATTACATTCAGTTATTTTGTACTATTATTATTGTTTTTTATAAACTTACCATAGATTACTATTTTTCCACCAGGAGGAGTCAGTCTCAGAAGTTTGCACATACTCTGAGAAATAGTGTTCACAACTTCCGATAGATACTCAATGCAATAGTTCCAGCTGATGTAAGTTAAAAGAGTACTTTTTTGTAGGCAAATTTGTTTTGTTATCACTATTTTATGTTATTTCAATATAATCTCAGTAACATTGTCATGATACTATATGAATTATTTTTTGAGTTTACATTTCAGGTTTCATGGACTCCTTTTACAGGTTATGTCTATGCATCACTTCTACTATACTGCACAGCTATGGTTGGAGATCATGCTGCAGTGGTGCAACTCATTCACTTCCATATCATTAAGTGGCACCAACCAGACCGGGTCATGTGATAGTTCGGTGTTATATAGCATATCACCATAGAACCCTGATAGTCTACTGAGTTACATTCGATTGTGCTTATAGGTAGACAGACAACAGACTGGCGGCAGCATCATGCATCTTAGATCGAGCTTTGGGACAAGCGTGCCCGATTCAGTATCTTTCCACATGGATATACCCCAGGACACTCTCAGTTATCTGATCAGGGGGATTATGCACACTAGTATCGACATCAAACCATCATGCACCTTACACGTCAGGGGATTGTGATTCATCGATTAGTATGTTTACTAAGATTTATTATTTTTGTTTAACTCATTTTTTATATTAATTTTATTATTCTTTAATATTCAGGTAGATGCCATTGGTCATCTTGCACATTCCACACAGCCTCAGGAGCATGAATATATTCTGCGGGGTGTAGTTCATCGGGATGTGGTGGATCTATTCGATCATCTCTGGTTGATACATAACAGTTTTTTTGATGAGGAGCCACAGATATGTCCTGATCCATATCTTCAGGCTGAATCACTAGAGGATGGTGATGTCCCTACTATGCATGCTTAGGAGGATGCACCACCACCGCCACCGCCAGCTGGACGATAAATACGAGCACATCCGGAGGGGAAGAGGTGACAACATCGACATCCGAGAGTGGCTCCTGCAGATGTCATCACACCACAGAGAGACGATCCGGCCCAGCCGACTGATGATTTTTCACAGCAGGGAGATGCTTATATACCACATATGGTGTCTCCGTAGACTACTATGGACTTCGATCTGGGTGCAGTCACATAGCTTATGGCGGCCCCCTCTCCTCCTGACAAGGCCTTCTTCAATACCCCATTTCTACCATTTATATGAGCTTCAGAACCATATGGAACCCCATATGATTTTGGGGTGTCCTCCTCACATGGTTTTGGTCAGTCCTCTACACAGCAGCATGGGGAGGCACTAGAAGCACCAGAGCACCATGGGGAGGCACCAGAAGCACCGGAATAGGAGGAACCCGCAGATAGGACATCAGAGCGACATGTACATCGGACACAGAGAGGACGTGAGATTCAGACGCCGCGTTGTGGAACCGAAGGGCATCGTTGTTGATGTTTTTGGATTTCATGTTGTATATATTAAAAACTTATTTACTATGATAACTAATTGTTGATTAAGACAAATAACAAGAAAATAAAAAATATTGTAAATACAAACTGATTTAAATTAACTGTTAAATTATAAAGTACAAGTACAATATAAAAAAAATTTGTCACACAGACTAAACATCTAATAATTTCATGAAAAATGAAAATATAAACATGCATATAGTAAACAAATAATATTTTACATGACTACATAAATATTTAAAAAAACATTACATTTATAATTATACAATAATAAATTTATTTATAAATGTAAATTACTAATTAGTAATTAATTAATTAATAATTAAACATTAATAATTAAAAATTATAATAACGAATAATAATTAAAAATTATATTACTAACTAATTAATTATTGTATATTTAATAATTATATTTTATAGGCTTTGAAAGTCACATACTTGAAAAAAATTTAAGTTTCAAGTAGTTGGTTTTGAAAGACTATAAAATATTTTTTATCGAAATTTTTTACGTAATTGTTTTAATTTCATCTATTTAGTATATGTTTAATCCATGTTTTAAGTTTCATTTGTATTGGTCATATAGTTTATATTTTATAGGCTTTCAAAGTCACATACCTGAATCATTTTTAAGTTTCAAGTAAGTGGTTTTGAAAGTCTATAAAATATTTTTTATCGACATTGTTTACATAATTTTTTTAATTTCATCTATTTAGTATATGTTTAATCGATGTTTAAAGTTTCATTTTTATTGGTCATGTAGTTTATATTTTATAGCCTTTCAAAGTCACATACTTGAAGTGTTTTTAAGTTTCAACTAGGTGGTTTTGAAAGCCTATAAAATACTTTTTATTGACATTGTTTACGTAATTTTTTTAATTTCATCTATTTTGTATATTTTTAATCCATGTTTTAATTTTCATTTATATTGGTCATATAATTTATATTTTATAGGCTTTCAAAGTCACATACTTGAAGCATTTGTAAGATTCAACTAGGTGGTTTTGAAAGCCTATAAATTAGTTTTTATCGACATTGTTTACGTAATTTTTTTAATTTCATCTATCCAGTATATTTTTAATCCGTGTTTTAAGTTTCATTTATATTGATCATATAGTTTATATTTTATAGGCTTTCAAAGTTACATACTTGAAAAAATTTTAAGTTTCAACTATGTGGTTTTGAAAGACTATAAAATATTTTTTATCAACATTGTTTACGTAATTTTTTAATTCAATCTATTTAGTATATGTTTAATCCATGTTTTAAGTTTCATTTATATTGGTAATATTGTTTAGATTTTATAGTCATTAATAATATTGTTGTTATTACCAATTTATTATATTTTTACCAATATTTCAAATTTATTTATAAAAAATTACTTATGACTATATAAACATAGATTAGTAATTTTAGATTTAAAATTATATATAGATGTACAAACATATAATTATAAATATATAAGTATAACTATAATTACAATATAATTCTAAATATAATTATACATATATATATATTTATTTATTTATATATGAATATTAAATATATTTATAAATAAATTTTAAATATATATGTAACAATATTTTCATAATTATATATTTATACATATATTCATATTTAGATAATTATAAATATTTATTTATAAAGATTAGTTTATAATTATATAATTACAAATATATTTTTTATTTAAAAATATATATAAATAGATTTATATTTATAAATATTTATTTTCAATTATATATATACATAATTATATTTATACACACATATATATTTAAATATTTATAATTATAATATTTATAATATTTATATGTAAATATATAAATAAAACATGCAAATAAGAAAAAGCCCTTATATTTTATGTAATATAACTATATAAAAATAAATAAACCATATATTTTTAATATAATACATATTTATTATTTACAAAATTATATATAAATTTATAAATTTATATAAATAATTATATATACGGTTTATTTCATTATTTTATTATATAATTAAATAAGGTTTATAACTATATAAATATAAATTTATAATTATATAATTATAAATATATTTATAAAAATAATTATAAATAAGTTAACATTTTTAAATAAATATTTATATGTATATTTTTAAAATTATAATTATATATTTTTTAATTATTTATTTAAAATGGGATGGTGTGCAAAAAAACAAAACAAGGGGTGAAAACCCAAAAAAACAAAAAAAATCCGGAAAAGCGCCACTTGAAGTGGCGCTAGCCACCCGAAGTGTTGAGAACCACATGAGGTGGTTCTAAAAGGCCCCATTTCCCTAAATTTATGCACCCTAAACCCATTAAAAACACCTCATGAAAAATTTTCCATGGTGGGACTAACAGAAAGAGAAGTGGCTGATGACAATGATTGAGAAAACTGTAAGTGAGATGAGGAAAGAGATGGAGGCCAAGCGACGTGAAGGGGAACCATTGTCGAAGAGAATAAAATCCTTGGAGATCGCTGAAGATAATAAAATATTGGGAGAGGTAAACATAAGAGTGTCGAAGGCCATAAGAAGGATCGAGCTTCAACATTGTCAGAGATTGCGATGAGGAGGGAATCACAGGAGAAAAACCCTATAGAAGCCAGAACTGAGAAGGGGAAAAAGAGACAGAGTAGGGGGTGAAACCCTAGGCAGAAGTAAAAATACAACGCTGGGGATAAAACCTTATGAACCACCAAACAAATAATCCCGCGAACTATAAGCATCTAAGAAGAAAAGGGGAAAACGAAGAGGAAAGGAGACTTAGATAATAAGGGGTAGGAATACCCATCGTTGCCATAAAGGAAACCCTAGAGTGGTGAAGGCGGGGTCGACAGCTGAGAAAGAGGGCCATGAGAGTAATGTTTCATCTCTATGTTTATTATATATTGATTGTTTGGACTAAAGGGATATGTGGTAATGTTAATAGATTAAAAATTTGACTCGAGTTGTGGTTATGGGCTAGTGGTTTTTGGAAACTGAGGATAACCTCAATGGAGGTTAGTCTACTTTTGTAGTTTCTATGGAATGTGATGCACGATTGGGTGCTTCATAGGTGAAATAGATGTTGGGTAGGTGCCATTGAATTTCAATAAAAGTGCATGGTATTTCCTTGGTTTTGGAATTTCCTTGGTTTTTTCTCAGAAAATCACCTAAGTGGTTATTTTTTGTTATAAGGTATGTTTCAGAAAATACAGGGTCATTTGGGTGTTCCAACCATATATCTTGATGATGGTTAATAAAGAGATCAATGATGAGTTTGGTCGGACAAGACACTGTTAACCAAAGAGATAATTTATTCTTTTGATATGGAAGTGACACTTGGGGTTAAGGGTGGTCACATGGTTGAGCTTGTTGGTGTGGAATATTTGGTCATTGAAGGGGAACATTGAGAATACCTTGAGTCTGATGGTGTTGATGGACCAAGAGGAAAGTCTAATTGTGTGAGTGGGCGTTTGGTCTTGGAACTTGTAATTTATGGATCATGTGATATATAATCATGTTCAGTGTGTGGTCTTAAGAATGTGTGAAACCTTGAGGGCTCTCATGAGGTCTAGATATGGGCATGTTCTAGGAAGTCATGATGTTTTTTGAGATGGGTGAACTAGTGGATTGGGGTAAGATCCTATTGTATTCTGTGAGAACTAAGTGGAAAGTTTGGGTATGCATGAGACCATTTGGTTTTGGACCATTATTATGGAACAATGTGTTGCTTCTTTGAGTCACTGTGGTATTTCTAGAAGAACTCAAGAGGTTTGGTGGTGATAGTTTCATAAGATAATTTGTTAACAGCTCCTTGTTAAAGCCTTGTGATGTGATGATCAGTTCAGTTGGAAATCCCCCCTGAGTTGTGGTGGTTGGTTGTCGATGAGAGGTTGGTAAGAAGAGAAGCCTAAGACTTTCAACAACTGAAGGTGTCCCCATAGTGGGATATGACATCGGTGATCGATAATCTATGGTGGTGTTTGTCGACATATTTTTAGCATACCTTTATCTATTGGATATCATGTCCAATATCTTGACATCATCTTGTGTACACTTATAGAGCTCTATATTTATGTTTAAATATCTAAATCTGTTTTGGTTAGATGTGGGGAATCTTGTAGGTTATTCTTGTGGAGAGATATATGTAGTGATGGATGGAGGGAAGTACACCATTGATTGTTTAGTAGTGGGGTCCTCATGATGGACTAGATGTTGAAAAATTCCATACATACCATTCTTAGAATCCGATAGAGAGTGGTGGTTGATGTTTGTTCTATTTTATAGAAAAATCTAGACAACCACATCCATATTTTTGGGATAAACTTGTGTTTGAGACATTGTCCATGATAGTTGGAATTGATTGAAAAATTGATGATAATGACACTCCTATAGTGGGGAGAGTTATGTAAGTCCTAGAAGTGTTGGTATGACCATGGAGTGGTCATGGTGGCACTAGGATTCCAATAAAGAACCTATGAGTCACTTGTTTGGGATTCCTAGGGAAGGCCACGTGGGCCTTAGATATAGTAGATTATGGATCCAAGTGTTGGATTTAGGATCAGGGTGGGACTAAAAAGAATCTGAAATGTTTGTGTTAAAGTTGTCGATGAGTGTGACAGGGAATGAGAATGGTTCATGGAAAATGAATTTTAGAGCTAGAACCTTAGTATAAGTCGTTCATAGGCTTTGGTAGCTATGTTTGTGTGATCTATGAACTTCATTAAGTGTGAAGGCATCTGAGCCATGTGAATTAGTGACATGCCAATAGTTAAGCTCGGTGTTGCCAATATGAGTTGGTTGGTATGGATAAAATTTTCTAGAAAAAGGGATAAAAGTGGTGTTTTGTAAACCTACATTAGTGGATGTTTGTAATGATAAGTGTGTTTCATAAATGGAAATGGATTTTTTTGCAAGAAACATGTTTTCATTAGTCAATGTGTATATGGAGTGGGGTGCTTGTGCTATGAATATTGATGGGTCTGGTGGGGCATGATGATGGCTTGGAGAGTAGTGGATCCCTTGATTGTGCAGTTTTATTAATATTTGGGTAATGAATTTGGTAGGTGCATCATAATATGGTGGTATGATTTAAGTGATAAGTCTCTATGGCTCGGTGATGAGGGTAGTGTGCCAATAGTATAAGATGAACACTTTGAAATGAGAAATTCAGGAGTAGTCAGACACAGTATGGTAAAAGGAATGGATGTTTTAAGATATAAACCACCACTAGTTATATGTTTTAATAGAATGTATGTTTCATAAATGAAAGTAAACTTGAGAGAGTTCAAGTTGTTTTTAGTCTGAAAATGTGTGGTTGATTCATGTCCATTTTTGGTGGATTAAATGGAAAGGCTTTGTGCCAATGTTGGGGGGTGTTCTCATGGATTTCTAGGTACAGTTTGTTGAGAAACTCATTAGGTATGTTATGGGGACTTGAGTTTATGGTTTTGGGGATATTTTTCAAGGGTGGGGGTTTTAACCACTGAGGAAATAGTAGTGGTTAGATAAATTGTGTGGTGGGGATCACCATAGAATTTAAATGATTAGTTTATGACATGATAGGTTTTTCAGGTTGAATGGGCTCAAGTAAGATCCATCTTGGTGTTTTTTGGATTCATAAAGGGTGATGGATCGAGTTTTTACCAATTGAGTTCTCTAAGGTGAAGGTTTTTATTTAGTTTTGATTTGTATGTTTAGATGTGGATTGAGGTAGTTCATCCTGGATGTGATGGATCTATGTATGATGGGAAATGTGGTTGGAAAATGTTATGTTTTGTCACGTGATGTTGGGTTTGGGTCATCATTGGGTATAGAAAGTAGGAAAGGTTGGTAACCATTATGTTGGGATGATTGAGTTCTGGTGATAATCATACCAGTGGTGTTTCAATTGTCTCTCACAAGGTAGAGTAATTCCTTGTCGATGCCTTTTTGTGTAGAGATTCTATAGTTTTAATTGAACTTTTCAATCATTTTTTACATTGGTAAGGATGAGTTTTTGGGGGATACATCCTTTGGGGGGCATAAAGATCATGATTATGGATTATAGAGGGAAATTTTTTTTGGGTAGGGTTGTTTCCATTGTACGAGTGTTGTTAAAATATGAATGAGTTCAAGAAGAAACATGGAATTGAGAGGTTGATAGGTGGGCCCTATGTCCTGGCCTTTTTTTCTTTAAGGCTTTGTGGTTCAATGAATGTTGAGCTTGAGGATGAGATGTTATAAAGTGGTTAGGTTATAAGATCCTAACCATTCAGGGAGGTGTGTATCTATTTAAATTTTTAATAAACACCCTCAAATATTTAATGGAGTTTTTTCAATGATATGATGGGATTTTGGGGAATCTAGAGGGGTGATGGACATGAAATAATTAGAAAAGTGGCCATAAAATGTAGGTTTCATGGTTTGTGACTATGCGATAGAACCGTTCACCCTAGAGAGGGATGTTTCATGATTGGAAGACCATGCATAGAAAGGTATCAAACTATAAAGGCTTGGACCGATCCATCCTACATGGATACTGTACTATTTATCAAATGGTTTGGTCTTCCCAGGGGACTTTGCAACCTAGGATCCTCTACAATTGATGTACCCTCATGGTTGTCACACAGTTTTTCTATTCATGTGGCAAAAAATGTGGTCATTTTATAATGGGAATTTTTTACCATCTCCCTTCCTCAGTATTTAAGGGTTCTAATGCAAATTTTACCCTTATTACTCATCCAATATCCTATTTGATTAACCAAACCCTTTTAAACATTCATGGAATGATTCTCCCTTGATTCTATGTAGTCTGAAGTGCCTTTGGTAGTGGATTTAATCTCCAAGTGATTCTAGCACTCCTCTTCCATCTATTGTCTTGAATACAACTTGTATAATTGTTCTTATAATTTAAAAACCGTAAAAACACCATTTTCAATATATTTATAAGTTGGTGATTTAAAGGGTGTTTTAGTTAAAATCAAGGGTTGAGTTTAATAGAGTATTCATTTATAGACATTATTCAAGTGGTCTTAAAGCTTTTTCCCAAGGTATTGATGTGTTATATGTGTATGTGGTTGTTCTAATTCACTTCATTTTTTGTGTTTTAATGTTTTTGGTTATGTAAAGTAATTTTTTCCTTATATTGTGGTGAAATATATTTTATGGGACCCTTTGGGTTCATTGATGTTGTGAGATTGAACCTAGGGCTACCCGTGGCATTTTTCGAACCCTTGAAAATGATAAAATGATTTGGTAAAAATCGGGTTAGGGTAATTATGAATATGAGTGGGTTTTAATAGTTAAACTATGTGCTATATTTGGTTTAAGGGGTAATTAAAATGTTTTATTTTAGTTTTTTAAAATGCCATAGAGGCCTTTGAAATGTTTTAAATGGTGTTTTCTATATTATGATCCATGTGTGGCTTTCAATGATGGAAAATGATATTTTGAAAGTGGATAATGTTTTAAAAGGAGTTTTTGACCTCATGGGATTAAGAAAAGGGTTTTTTTATTAGTGTTCAAAGTATGATTTGAAATGACGGTGTGTATTCCCCTTTTAATATAATTATTAGTTACTGTTTAAATGGTTGGATATGGAAAGAAATCCTTTGGGGAATGGTTTGGTTTTTCAAAGAGGAAGACCATTAATTGAAAGGGTAGATTCAAGATGATTTTAAATGAGTATTTTGATTTTAGTTTTATGCCATGATTTGTTTTGAAGGTCTATTGAGACCTTAGTAATTGAAATAATAAATGAGTAAATATGAAAAATGGTTAAATAATTGTGTCCATGTGCTAAGTTGTATTGGGGTGGTATTGGACTGAGGCTCTACTACCACAGGTTTGGATAGACCTATGCTCTAGGACCCACCAAAGTATTTCTAGAGTTAGGACGTCAGACAGAGGAAATATTCTCCAAATATAGGAAATGAGGCTCATTATTTTCAAGTTGTTCAGGGCCGATTCATCAGGACTGGTAATGTTTTCCGAATTTAGGATGTCGGACTAAGGTTATATTCTCGTAAATATGGAACGGTCTGGGTTATTAAACTAAGGATCTATGCTCCCAAATGTATGGACATGGATTTATTATCAAACCAATGTTCTAAGGTAAGTGAATTAATTATTTGGTAATTAAATTCTCATTTCAAGAATAAAAGTGTGTGTAACACCACTTATGTTATGAATTAGGTTCTCGGTATGATTAAGGGTAGTTTTTTTGTTTGGTTGACCCAACAGAACCTACATGATAAGAATGGATAACTGAAAACTTTTTACATGTGATGTATTATTTTCTTTTTCTCCTTGCTTCTTTACTACACTTTTAATAACTATATAAACTGTTATACTTAATGTTTATTTCATTATACACCATTTTTTATGGATAACATAGATGTACTCACACCATAATCGGGCCATCATGGCACTTGGGTACCCGAGTAGATGATACTTGTTTTCTAGAACTTGTTTAGGATAGGGACCTGGTAATTGGTTTGTACATGGATTAATGGGTTGGAGTATGGGATATCAGGAATGGGTTGGGACTCAAGACCATGTTTGATATCTTATATAGTTTTGGTATCTTGGAATTTTCTTGTATTCATATATGGTATCCATCATATTGTTATAGCTTGTGTTACTTGGTCACTGGTTGGTTTTATCTTTATATTGTCCATTTCTAATTTCTACAACTTATTATATCCAATGGTATTATTTCTACCATGGTATTACTCTAATAAGTGGGTATATTATCATCAACATATCTCTATAGACCCATACTACTAGACGACTTCCTCTTGAATATGGGGAGGTGCGCCTAAGCACATTTAGACATCCGACTCGGGGTACTAGATGTAAATACCCAAGATTCATGTACCTGGACATTACATTACGTTTGTTGACTAAATAATACATGACTCAGAAATATTCCCAAAGACTGTATTAGTTTAGTGCATTTTGAAACTATAAAACAAAATCAAATGGTTCAAAAAACATCTATATTGTCTCTTATTTTATCCTTCATAACTAGAACCCTTTTTTACACATCTTAATTAATACCCATCTTCAAATACTAGGGGAAAAGAAACTGGAAAATTAGTTAGATCAATGCTTATTAAGGGTAACAATGGAAAATGTAAACATAAGAATGTAAAAACATTAACATAAATTATTTTAAAAAATATACCATATATAACATATACTAAAATATTGAGTCATGAAATAAATCTAGGTAGTTAATATGGAATAAATCATAATGGAATCATGAACTATGAGAAAATATCATTGAAGTAAAACATTGAATTTTTGAAAACAAATAAGCACATAACATAACTTCCATTGTAGCCAAGGCATTACTGCCAAGACTATTATATTGGAGAAAGTCTATTACTAAACTGGGTTTACTTGTCGTTCTAGCCATGTATTACTGAACCAAATTTACTTGATGTTCCAGCCCTGTATTACTGAACCTAGTTTACAAATCATTCTAGTTGTGTCTATCTCATGAGATATAAATCCTTACCCAATGCATTGGAAGGAAATATAGGTCTCACCCATCTCATAAAGAAATTATTCTTAGATGTGCCACAAAAAACATAAATAATTCATCACAGAATAACCCATGAAATAAAATGGGTATCTTAAACATCATTCCATCATAACATAATCCATATAAAATAAATTGATTTCATAAAAATAACTCCATCATAAAAAAAATAAAATCAAAGTAATAATAGGGATAGAAACATAACCATATTAAAAGAGCATCATCTTTGATGGAAAATAATTTTGATAAAACACTTGAACTAAATTCTGGAGGAAAATATTCTTTCTTCATTAAAACCGTTTTATTTTCTCAAAAGGCTACACAATTTTAAAAGAAAAGAATTTGGTTGAAAATAAAATTGAAATCGTGTAAAGTAAACTTCAAGGAATTAAGGCATTATGAAGATGTAAAAATCCATTCATTTCGTATAAGTTAAATAAAACATTATCTTCATACTTTTCTAGAAAAGTCAAAAAGTACCTCATATGTAAACAAAAGAAAGATTCCTTCCATACCATGTAGTAAAAGTAAAAATGGGTAAAAATGACTTTAAATATATGTCGAAGAATAGTAATAATTTTATGAAATAATTTTTAGAAAACATGGATATGGATGATAAATATATCCCCAGTAAATACATACATATAAGCAATCTCAAATAAAAATGAGATTGTAAAATTATCCCTTACCTTAGGTCTGATTTCTTCAATATATGTATGAAACTCCTATATAGTGGGTTTAAACATTTTATTAACTTGTAATAGAACCATAATAATATTTATGACATAATATATGATTCACTTATGACTTTATATTAACCATTTATTTATTAATTTCATGTTAAAGTAACGTTTTGGTTATACTCGTTTTATTTATCTTACATGTTTTGACATTATTTTTTTGATATTATTACATAGATCATTAATTACTTACATCCAGAATGTAAAACATGATTTATACATCATATATATTCAGTATATAAATATATATAATATATAGATAAATGAAATGGAATACACTGTTCATGGAGACCGTAGGCCATACGTACGCATGAATGTTGTTTCTGTTTCCTTATTGAATTGAATGGAAGAAAGTAAATGAAATATATATATATATATATATATCAAGTATAATTAATATGTCATATAATTCATGATTATTTATTATATATACCATATAATCATTATTGAATGGTTAACATAGAAAATGAATCGCATCGTGTCATGGAGACGGTAAGTTGTACGTATGCACGAGCGACAATATCATTATTTTGATGATTAAGTCGTATGGAATTGGATGGAAATGAAATATAAAGAATAATTATTATTTTATATTAATTATTTAAATCCATTATAAACATAAATATACCCATCCAAATTAAGTATTGTTGAATAACAATAACACCATGGCATGGAGACGGTAAGTCATACGCACGCACACATGGTAATATTGGTATTATTAGGATAGAAAAAATGAGGTATAAGGTTGTCACATAATTATAATAACATCTCAGTATGTATAATATACTATATTTATTACTATAGTATAGAAAAAACATAAGAATAAGATGTATAAGATGAAAATAATTTTGAAAGAGGTGATAAAACAATTACCTCTTTTTCAGGTATCTCTTTTTGGTATTCACAAAAAGACTCCTTAAGATGGATTTCATCCCAAAGGGAGGCCTATCATATGAATTGATGGATGTTGGGAGGAGATATTTTCAGGGTTTGGCCGAGCCAAAGGTCTTTGGAGGTTTGATTAGAAGAGAAGGAGATGTGCCCTTTTATAAGAGAGGGGAGAGGCACCTTTGGAAAGTATTGAAATATTAATTTCTTATAAATTCATTTTCAGTTTATAATGCTCTCAATCCCATTTATTTCTAAGATAAGATGAGTATGAGTCTGAATCCTCTCAACCAATAAAATTTATACATTTTTGGATTTTATTTTAAAACTTATCATTTTGATTTATCCTTATTTAATCTATTTAATTTTATTTGTGGTTAGAATATTCTAAATATTAAATGGTTATAAATATTTACTTATGTGTTTTAAATTTTCCAAAATTGTATACTTTATGAAAATTTAGACCATATAATTTTCAATTTTTAATTTTTAAATATTTTTTTGATTTTTAATTAATTTATTAATAGGTTATTTTTATAAAATATCAATAGTTTCAATTTTGACACTATTAATTTATTTGACTTTAAATAAAAAAAGATAAATTCAAAAAAAAATATGTATCACACTCTTAACATGCCATAGTCACCTAGAAAAATTCTTGGAGCACATTAACTAGTTTATATAATATTTATTTTAACATTTTTAAAACCATTCATTTGATATTTCTTTAAATAAAATAATGTCTACATCACTATTGTATCATCATTAATGATAATTAATTACTCTCTAAAAATTCTAAATAAATCCACATGATGTAGATAATTTTTTTATATTTATAGAGACTATTAATTTTTGAAGTTTTATCATGTTTATCACTATATTAAAATTATTATACTTATAAGATATATGGGAGTGACATGTTGTCACCTTCTTTTGTTTTAATTAAAATTTCATCACATTCATGAAAAAATTTCCATTAAATGAATAAATTTAGACGCATAGGTTATATTGGTTGACATTAATTCATCTAATAGGATTTTGTCAGGTGTCAGGGTAATTTTATTATCTTTACTGTATTGTTAGTTACCCAAATTTACCTCATTTACCTTTAACTATATTAAATAAAACTTACGGTAATTAATATTCATAATATCCAAAAAATAAAAGTAACCTATTAAAATAATTTTGAACCACTAATTAAAAATATGGAATCCATTTTTCATAATTAGAAACATATAATTTTTAGAAATTAATTTAAAATTAATTTCTGTTTTCAAAAACCAAAAAGTGGGTTTTTAAGACGTAAAAACTTATCAAAAGTTTGGCATGTGTTTATGTCCAATTTAAATGTAAAATTATTTCCCATGACCAAAACTGGATTAAATGATAAAAACATAATACAATTGAACTTTAAAACCATTTAAATAAATAATCTAACTATGTAAATAAATTAGACAAAAATTAAGTTTTGAATTACAGTGCATTATTTTTCACTATTCATTAAAATATAAATTTCATCATAAATATACCAAAATTTCATCCAAGGTAAATTTTGATGTCCCTATTCAAAAGAATAAGTCGATTATTTCAAATAGAACTTATAAAATTGTAAAAAAATATATTTAAAATGGTTTCTCCATCAAAAGGTAGTAAAAATATATTTTTTTGAAAAATAGTTATTTTATCCAAAAAAATGAATTTGATCTTATATAATATCTAAAAAACATATAATATGAATTTAAAACATTACATTGAATATATTAAATATATATTTCACTAATAAAATCCATAAAAAGTGATTATATTATTTTATAGACTCACTTATTTTCATTTAAATAGATTTTTAGAAGGAATTTAATATTATACATACTCTCCATTATAATGACCATGTTATAATACTTAGTTATCACTTATAATTGTTCATGAGTGAAATGAATTCAATCAAAGTAACTTAAAATCATGTGTAACACAAGCCATTAATAGTGTTGCGTATGCTGCAAAGTAATATGGTGTTTCATATAGTGCAAGCTAATCTTGGTGAAGCGTACAACACAAGACATCAACGAAATTAAAAAAATTTATCATAAAATCTCAGGATGTTATACTAGATATAGTAGTTAATGGGTTGGGGATGTTACATGTTTGGTATGCAATTACCCAGTCAGGATAGTTGTATCATTGATAGAGGGAGGGGAGAATCAATGATATATTTTTATTTTTTAAGTTTCCTAATTTTAATCAACCTTAACCTCTTACTAAAGAGTTATCACCTTGCTGAAAAAAACAAATAAACATCTATAGGAACACACAAATTTAAAAGGATCACCACTCAACAAGTGTATCTAAATCCTTTTTATGGTTTGGAAATAATCTAACACCACACATTCAACTAGAAAACAATCCTTTTTAGAATAAAATGAGTAGGATATTCCTTACACTTGTGTTTCACAATAATCAATACAATAATTCATGTTATTCAAGTAGAAATAATATGAAATATAATGTTTTTGTAACAACCATGTTACGATGATTCTTGATCAACATTCATAAATATGTTATTCAAAACAATTCATCACTTTCTTACAAGACGGTAAGTGAGGACTTCTTAGGGGACTTTTAAGGACACTCAGTATGATTTCCTAGTCTGATTCCCAAGTATGATTGCTGAATACATAAATATGACTGTTAGAATACTGTTGGGACAATTATAAACCACATCAATCTATGTCCAGAGGTCTCAGTCTGATTCCTATTCCAATGATTCGGGTCAATAAGATAATCATCTGAATATGATATTTTCTTTGATCCTTTCTTATTCTTTTGTATGGAAAAATACTTCAATAAAACTAAATATGAAATATTCTTATCTATATAATGTTAGATCTTCTGTCACTTATTCTCAATAGTACATCAATTTCAAAAAGTACAAAGTAATTTCTCCTTTTACAGGTATCCCAAAATGGTTTGGGTGGGATTCTAAAATAATTTCCTTCTCATCCAAATTCCCAAAAATCTTTACTTCCATTGATTTATAGATACATTTATGTCTTCTTCAATGCTTTTTAACTCCTCTTGATACTTATTGAATCTTCTGAAGACTTCACATCACTTCATACATTTTTAAAACCATTAGTATAATTTTGACTTTTCATTATGATCTTCTTAGTACTATGGAATAATATTGTCACTATGATTTTCCCTAACAAAGTTAAAAATTCATCAGAACTGAATTCTTCCCAATATTATGAACACTTGAAGATATTAGAACCATTCTAATTTCTTTATTATGATTAATATTAAATATTATTAATTACATTTCTCTACACCAAATAAAACTTATGTAAATAAGATTTATTCTCAAAATGATCCCCATAACCCAATTCTCATTCCTATATCTCCCTTAACAATACTTCATTAATTACCTCATCAATCATTTCAATACCCCCATGAAAATTCTTTTGTGTATATTTGAAACAATTATTTCTTTATTAATTTCTTTTGGATGAATATCCTATATACGATGATATTTATTAGTTTCATTAGCAGTCTGATGGCTATTAACACAATTTTTAAAGAAATTATTCTTTCTCTCAACCCTCTTGATAGGAAATAAGAGAAATGAAATAATTCATCCAACAATAAATCTTGATCAAAATGGTTGATTACATTTTCTATTGATCTCTAATTTTCATCTTTATACTGGTCACTAAAAAAATTATCTTCTTATTTGTATTTATTAGTTCCAATAACTCCCACAAAAATAATTCTTCCTTTGATAAAACTATGCATCTGATAAGAAAAAGATACCAACAATATAAATCAGTTTCAGAACCCATTACAATGGATCTATTTCATACCTCATCTGATGGAATAGTTACAATATCTTTGACTTCATCAACTTTTTCCCTTCTTTGAAAATGATAAAAATTAACATACTTTTTGGAAGATTTTTTTATTTTGTCTAATTGGTATGACTAAAAAATAACTTCTTCAACTTCTCTTATTCTACTCAACCTTCCTAGTCTTCAAAAAATTCTTCATCTGATGACCTCATACTAGTCAACTAAGGTGAAAAATATTCAACTTCTTATACTTCCTTCTTAAAAAAACTTCTTCTTGTGATCATTATTTCATCATGACCTTGAATATGTGTAAGATCACCTTCAGCATGGTCCAACCATTTTTGGAAAGTATAATAACTTCCCTTTCTTCTGTCAATATCTTTATTTCATTCCAATCTAGAATATGATTGGAAACACTCCCCCTTTTCCTTCATAATTCTACCATCACATGTTTCGCCAAATAAATTTGAATTTTTTTGAATTGAAAAATATAAAAGAACTATCTTATTTTTATCGGATCCATGAAAATTTTAATTTTTTTCCTTATTATGATCATATCCCTATTCTACACCAGAGGTGAGTCTAATGAACCTTTTCTCCCAAAAAACCTCTTTTCAATATTATGGAATTTCTTAAGAATTATGAGTCTAGTTTTCTAAAAATGATAGTCAGTTTGATTTTGAACTTTTAGGAAGTGAGTTGATTTTTCTTCTTTGAAAAAAAAATCCAACACATTTTCAAAACAAACTTATTCTAACTGCAAAAAACATTCTCTATCCAACTTGGTCCCAAAAATCTCCCCTTTAGATTTTTCTTCCAACCAAGATTCATAAGTCACTGAACTATTTTACCTCAAGATATGGATTACCTTTCAATAATTCTAACACTACATGATCTAACTCATTATAGGAAACATGAATTATTGATAGAAAACCCATGCTTTCCACAAGTAGTGACTCATGAAACCTCCTCATCTTTTATTAATATCTATCTTGTCTTCTTCAACTTTCCTATAATAATTTTTTTCCCTATAACCCCACAAACATATTTTCAGAATAGTTCACACATTAACATGGTGAGTTTCACATATTACCCATAAAATACCCTTATACATGCATCCTTAAATGGTTTAGAATATATTAAATGGATAGATTTATGAAATAGTTATACCCCTCTACAACATAATATAAAAACATTACGAGAGAGGGGATAAAATCATATACGTCAACCATGATGAAAAGGAGGTTGGAATCCCATGTTCAACCACATTTTGGTATATGGTTCCTTCTGTAAAGACCCGTAAAATTCAAGGGAAATTTTTTCTTAATTTTCTTTAGAATTTTACATGAGCGCGGTTTCTGACGGCACCTGATTCCGAGGCCCGGAGTGCCCGGAATTAATTTCCGAAGTTTGGCTCGGGTACGTTCAGTGAACGAACGAGCGGGTTTTCCTAACTTTTGATCCGGTGCTCGGAATTGAAATCTGAGGGCACCGATGAACTCGCAGCGCCGATATTCGCTTAAGGAGACCTTTCCCGAAGTTGCGTTTACACGAGGGGAGTTGTAAAAAAATAAAATTGTGAATGTTAAAATAAAAATTTAACTTCAATTTTTATTTTTATCTTCCTTAAGTGTTTTTATCCTTTGGGTGGAAGTTGGGTGACAACCCAACTTCCCTTGGGAGGTTAAGTGGGTGGTGGGGCCCACACGAACCCCACCCCTTCATATTCTCTAACCCTCCCCAACTCACAATTAATGATGTAAACTTAGGTTATAACTTATGTCATTAATAAGTGAGTTTAATTAAAGTTTTGAAATTCAAACTCTTGAATTTCAAAGGTTGGTGTTATGTTAATAAATTAAGTATGAGATTAATTTATTATTTTTTTGTTAGTTCCCTTGTTTCTTGAGAGAATTTGAGATCTTTTCTTCTTCTTCTTCACCTCTGACGAAGATCACGAAGAACGCTCAACTTCACGAAGAACGCGGCGTCCTTCTTCCACAACGTCGGACTGCAACGCATTGGTTTTCCTCCACGACGCCGCAACGCATCCTTTCCGCGACGTACTTTCCGCGGCGAACCTACGTCTGACGCCGCAACGCACTTTCCACGACGTGCCTCTCGCGGCGAACCAGCGTCTGTCTACCGCGATGCCGACGACGTCTTCTTCCGTGACGACCGACCTCCGTGATGTCCGATCTCCGCGACGCTCGTCCTTCGCGGATCGTTGACGAGCTCCGCGAACTTCCCTCGAGGTAGGGGTTGTTGATTCAATATTTAATTATTCCATTTCTTGGACGTGGATCTGGCATGTCTAACATGAGGCTTTGAATGTTTAAGTTGAGTTATTTATTTAACGTGAGGGGGGGCTGGACCGCATGAACACGGCCGAACCCCCCTCCATCGTTTAAGTTGATTTATCTTGCGGGTAGAAGCAAAGTGGCGTGGTGCCATCGCACCACGCGGACATTCGTACAATTATTTTACGCGGCGTCGTCGCGCTACATCGAGGAGAATCTTCAAGAACGCGACGCCGTCGCGCCGCGTTGAATGGAATCAAGACACGGCGAAGGGGCGCGGTGCCGTCGCACCGCGCCGGTCGACGAACACCGCGGCCGGTTCCGGGCCGCGGCGGGGCGAGGAGACCGCGGCCGGTTCCGGGCCGCGGCGGAAGAGAAGACCGGCGGCCGGGCTGCCGGCGTCGGAAGCCGAAAGGGGGACCGGAATTTCCGGTCCCGTTAGAGAAAAACCGGCCGGCCAACTGGCCGGCCGGATACCATTAAAACCGGGGGAATTAATCCCCCGGCCACCTCATATAAAACCCCCCTCTTTATGAGGGGGGCGGTTCTTTGAAGGGAGGGGGGGGCAGTCGGCCCCCCGGTTCCGCACCAGCAGGCCCCCCACGTGGGGGGGGGGGGGGGGGGGGCGCTTTTATAAAATAACGGCGCGGCATAGCCGCGCCGCCTTTTGAAAACCGCGGGGGTTTGATCCCCCCCGCGCGACCTCCTTGCGGCGACAAGCCGCCCCACGTGCGGTCCCTCGCGGCGCCAGGCCGTCGCGGCCCGCCGCGCCGCCGCGCCGCCGCCGGCCGCCGTCGCCGCCCGCCGCGCCGCCCCAGGGGGGGGTCGGGCCGGGTCGGCCCGGACCCGGACCCCCCCGTTTCGAACCAGAATTGGTTTTTGGCCCATAATTTGAGCCTCGGACCTCCGAATGACAAACCGTCTGCGGCAACACGATCCTTGGATCGAGACGGTCGTTTCGGTATATCGCACTCAAGGTTTCGGGTTACTTTGAGTTCGGCCGGGTTGGTTCGTTCACGAAACCAACCGGGCCTTCGGAGCTGAAACGCTCATATCTTGAGCTACGAACGTCCGATTGACGCGCCGTCAGTCGCATTGTGTTCCTCTTAGTGAGACGGATCTTTTGGCATACTCCGCCCGAGGTTTGGACACAGGTGGAGTACGGCCGGGTTGCCTCGTTCACGAAACCAACCAGGCCCTCGGAGCGGAAACACTCATATCTTGAGTTCCGGACGTCCGATTGACGTGCCGTCGACTTTGATGGAATCCTCTAAGTGGGACAGAACTTTTGACATGCTCCGCCCGAGTTTTGGATACAGTTGAGATATGGCCGGGTTTGGTTCGCACACGAAACCAACCGGGCCCTCGGGACGAAAAGGCTAATAACTCACAGACCGGGCGTCCGATTGACGCGCCGTCTGTTGCGTTGAGACTCCTTTGACGATACGGAACTTTTGGATACATCAACTCTGGTCTTTGTGACAGTTGATGTATCAGCCTCCCGGCTCGTGGAGCAGACCCTCCGAACGAGCTTGCTGTGTGCGGGAACCCTAGTGCTGGCTGCGACTGTTCTACTTCTACGACTGCTACTGTGACTGCGACGACGACAGTACAGAGATCCTGTGTGGATTCGACGACGACAGTACAGAAATCCTGTGTGGATTCGACGACGACGACTACAGCACTCAGCGATCCTACGTGGAACAGTGCTACCGAACCTGTGTGAGCTGAATCTTCTGTTTACCTTGGGCGGTGGAGCGCTAGGGTGTAGCGGCGGACCCGTGGTACTTGACAATGGTGGTGCGCTTGGATGCAGCAGCAGACCCTTGGCGGTGGAGCGCTTGGTTGTAGCGGCGGACCCGCGATACTCTACGGAGTGTGTGTGCTTGGTTGTAGCGATAGACCCGCGACGGTGGAGACGTGCGTGCGGAGTACGGAGACCGTGTAGCCGACTGAGACCTGATAACTGCTTGACCGACTCGACTTGGAGTGAGTCGACTAGCCCAGTGGACGGAGTGCCCGGTATTTGGCGGCAGACCCACGGCGGACGGAGCGCCTAGTAGTTGGCAGCAAACCCGCGGTACTCGTCAGGAGGAGTACCTCAGTAGGCTATCTGGGTGAGCGCCCGGTATTTGGCGACAGACCCTCAGCGGACGGAGCGCCCGGTAGTTGGCCGCAATCCCGCAGTACTCGACAGGAGGAGTACCTCAGCAGTCTTAGGTTAGTGAGCAGTACCTCGGAGTCGTGACAGGACCACTGTACACTCTAGAGACGGAGCTCTTCAGTAGTTACGGTTTCGATAATAAAAATCCTGGTTTGATCTGAGTCATTGATCTTTGTGTTTCCTCATGATTGAGATGGGTCGCTTGATAACTTAGGTATATGTATGGGCATATACCTGGGTAATAGTTATCCGTTGATTTCATAAACTTGTTATAAACCGTGTGGACTTGTACTGTTATCCTATTTGGATTTTACTGTTTACTCTTCTTTGTGGATTGGATTGTTCTTGGGCTCGTGTTGGAGCCGAACGGAAATTGGTGACATAGGTATATGTATGGGCATATACCTAATCAATACTGGATGTTACTTCGTGATTGTCACTTTTCTTCATGGTTTATCCTTTGTGGATTTGAGAGACCTTCAGGGGTCTCGGGGTCCCTACTGAGTATCTTATACTCACCCCTGCACGGGCTATGCCCGCACTTCGTTGTGTTGGTTGCAGACGACGGACAGCGCTGACTGCGGTTGAGGCTTACGGAGTAGGTCGGTACCCGGAGGAGGACCACTGAGCGGGACGTGCTCGGAGCGGACAGTTGGACCCGAGGAGTTGTGGAGCTATCTGCACCTACCCTTCAGGTAGGATCCGTGGTGGACGATCCAGGAGCTGAGCCATCTGTACCTACCCTTCAGGTAGGAATCGAGGAGGACGTCCCAGGAGGCGCTTGTACTTTCCAGTTGCTGTTTTCCCTTTCGAGTTGTACTTTACTTTACAGTTGGGCTTGTATTTCCGGCCCCTTTACTTCAGCACAGTTGTTCTAGTTTTGTGTACTGCTTTACTTCCGCTTGTTACTCTGAGGTGCTTGTTTACTTTATTAAGGCAATGCCTTCCCATTTTACTGGGATTTTACGCCTTGGTGCTAGTCTCCAGCCCCTGGCCTATGGAAGGCGGGCTTGGGGTAGTCACGGCACGGGCCCCGAGGGCGGGTCGTGACAAATTGGTATCAGAGGGGTCGGTTCTACCGCAGACTCTGATCTTTTTTCTATGTGAAGCAATAGTGTTTAGTGTATTGAGTGTGGTTATCAGTCCAGGGAGTCCAGTGTTGGTGCGGCGGCCGACGTATCCGTACACCAGGACCCTGACTTCTGATTTCCGACTTAATGCATGAAAACACTGATTGCGTGTGTGTTTCCCAAAAGGTTTAAAGCCAGCTCAAACCAGGTCAGCTCACCAGGTATAAATCGTTGACCATGACACAACTGTTCAGGATGTCACCATGCTGATAGTTAGCTGGAGTTCCGAGAGAGTTCTCGATGATGGCCCACCGAGCAGCGAGACTCCGGTGCAGGCCCCTTTTTCAGTGTTGGCACCTTCGGGTGGTGTACTAGCAGCACCACCACCCGTTAGGCAGCAGATGCCACTAGCTGACGGTGCACGCTAGCAGAGCGCGATGCACGAGTTCCAACAGTAGAGGCCTCTGACGATACGAGGCGAGACAGATTTCCCAGGCAGCAGTGGACTGGATGGAGGCGATTGCTAGAGTTCTACGCCTAGCTTTGATACTAGTAGAGCGGATGATGATCTTAGCTCCTGTTGTTTCCAGTGAGAGACCATGAGGTTGGTCCTTATAGTAATGAGGCTTCGGTACGCGAACCGATACCTGGGATAGTACTTACGGGTAGTGCGCCAGTTATGTCACTACCTGTTGGTCAACAGACACTACCGACGGTACCGGTAGCGGAGACTCACAGGCTTAGTGCCTTACATATGTTTTAGCACCAGATATTCCTCAAGTTTCGAGGTGAGCCTGACTCGTAGGCGGCTGAGGACTGGCTTGAGGAGGTGGTTGTGAGTTTTCTGGAGCTAATACAGCTTCGACAGTACGACATATCGGAAGCAGAGCACTCAACGTGGCTTACCAATCAATCTTGGTACTCGTTGGTTACGTTGAGATCAGTTATTTAGACTCGAACTTCTGAGCGAAGTGTGTCTAAAGGACATCCGAACCATTTCTTTTCCTCTATGCATTCCTACCTATGTTAGGATGCTAGAGAGAACCTTTGTGGTTGTGAACAATAACAGTGAAAGGCAGGAAACTAGCGCCAGTCTCAGAGACTCGGGCGTGTAAAATATTTCAGGAGGAGGAAGTGCTAAGGACAGATGAATCTGCAGGGTAGCAGACGTGGAAGCAGAGCTTGGTGAGCAGCATGTGGTGGTGTACATTTCGACATGTTACGACCACCCGACATAGTAGTCCCCGTCAGGTTCAGGGAGCAGGAGGGCTGGGGAGGAGAATAGCTGCATTGCGGTCAAGGAGTGTGACCCAGGAGCTCTAAGAATGATTCGGGGTACGAATTATGTCTACTACGAGCTGCCATATCTATAGACATAGGAACCAATCATTCTACCCTTCCACGAATCATTTCCCAGACCTAGAGGTTCTGGGTAAGCCGTAGACTTGACCCTCACGTCTGGAGATACCTTTGGGAGGAGACTCGATAATCACACTTACGCCGACGGTGTGATTTGACCTCGAGGCGAGAGTTTCGGTTGGAATCTCTTGGTGGCAGCGTAGAGGCCTTACGACGTTGATCTGGGTATGGTTTTGATTCACAAATCATACCCCGGTTGACTGTTTTAGGCAAACGTCGGAATGGGTTTTCCTTGGTCGGCGAAAAGGAAACCCTGGGCAGCACATGTTAAACTCAGGCATAAGAGGGTGTGACCGATCACTCTTGAGTTGGTCAACCCTACCCTTGTGGCAGCAGGAGTTTTGAGTTTCAGTTCTAACCTAAAAAGGGAAACCTCTTGAATTCGAGGGTGACGAACACGTTCTTATACGGTCTCAACCCGATGAGGTTTCAGAGATGTGGCCGAGACGGCATGTTTTCTCCGAAGTTCGATGGACCCTTTTGATCTTCAGCAGGGTAGGCGAGGAGGTTTACCGCTTGACCCTACCACCTCAGTCGCACCGGGTGCATAATGTCCACCACGTGTCTCAGCTGTGGAGATACGTGTATGTTTCTTCACACGTCATCGACCCCGGGGAGTTGGACGTCGATGACAGGGTGACAAGCACAGAGGTTCTAGTAGAGATCGAGGATCGACAGGAGCAGGTTCTACGTGAACGGTTGCTTCCTCTGCGGTGCTTCTCGGGTAGCACGAGATCTTCAGGTGAGCATATGGGAGCATAAAGCTCAGTTGCGTGCTCAGTACTACCTTGTTTCCCTTAAGTGTGAGTTGAAGCTTTACGGGGACGTAAAGCCTTGAGGTGAGAGTAATGTAAAGACCCGTAAAATTCAAGGGAAATTTTTTCTTAATTTTCTTTAGAATTTTACATGAGCGCGGTTTCTGACGGCACCTGATTCCGAGGCCCGGAGTGCCCGGAATTAATTTCTGAAGTTTGGCTCGGGTACGTTCAGTGAACGAACGAGCGGGTTTTCCTAACTTTTGATCCGGTGCTCGGAATTGAAATCCGAGGGCACCGATGAACTCGCAGCGCCGATATTCGCTTAAGGAGACCTTTCCCGAAGTTGCGTTTACACGAGGGGAGTTGTAAAAAAATAAAATTGTGAATGTTAAAATAAAAATTTAACTTCAATTTTTATTTTTACCTTCCTTAAGTGTTTTTATCCTTTGGGTGGAAGTTGGGTGACAACCCAACTTCCCTTGGGAGGTTAAGTGGGTGGTGGGGCCCACACGAACCCCACCCCTTCATATTCTCTAACCCTCCCCAACTCACAATTAATGATGTAAACTTAGGTTATAACTTATGTCATTAATAAGTGAGTTTAATTAAAGTTTTGAAATTCAAACTCTTGAATTTCAAAGGTTGGTGTTATGTTAATAAATTAAGTATGAGCTTAATTTATTATTTTTTTGTTAGTTCCCCTGTTTCTTGATAGAATTTGAGAGCTTTTCTTCTTCTTCTTCATCTCTGACGAAGATCACGAAGAACGCTCAACTTCACGAAGAACGCGGCGTCCTTCTTCCACAACGTCGGACTGCAACGCGTTGGTTTTCCTCCACGACGCCGCAACGCATCCTTTCCGCGACGTGCTTTCCGCGGCGAACCTACGTCCGACGCCGCAACACACTTTCCGCGACGTGCCTCTCGCGGCGAACCCGCGTCCGTCTACCGCGATGCCGACGACGTCTTCTTCCGTGACGACCGACCTCCGTGATGTCCGATCTCCGCGACGCTCGTCCTTCGCGGATCGTTGACGAGCTCCGCGAACTTCCCTCGAGGTAGGGGTTGTTGATTCAATATTTAATTATTCCATTTCTTGGACGTGGATCTGGCATGTCTAACATGAGGCTTTGAATGTTTAAGTTGAGTTATTTATTTAACGTGAGGGGGGGCCGGACCGCATGAACACGGCCGAACCCCCCTCCATCGTTTAAGTTGATTTATCTTGCGGGTAGAAGCAAAGTGGCGTGGTGCCATCGCACCACGCGGACATTCGTACAATTATTTTACGCGGCGCCGTCGCGCTACGCCGAGGAGAATCTTCAAGAACGCGACGCCGTCGCGCCGCGTTGAATGGAATCAAGACACGGCGAAGGGGCGCGGTGCCGTCGCACCGCGCCGGTCGACGAACACCGCGGCCGGTTCCGGGCCGCGGCGGGGCGAGGAGACCGCGGCCGGTTCCGGGCCGCGGCGGAAGAGAAGACCGGCGGCCGGGCCGCCGGCGTTGGAAGCCGAAAGGGGGACCGGAATTTCCGGTCCCGTTAGAGAAAAACCGGCCGGCCAGCTGGCCGGCCGGATACCATTAAAACCGGGGGAATTAATCCCCCGGCCACCTCATATAAAACCCCCCTCTTTATGAGGGGGGCGGTTCTTTGAAGGGGGGGGGGGCAGCCGGCCCCCCGGTTCCGCACCAGCAGGCCCCCCACGTGGGGGGGGGGGGGGGGGGGGGGGCGCTTTTATAAAATAACGGCGCGGCATAGCCGCGCCGCCTTTTGAAAACAGCGGGGGTTTGATCCCCCCCACGCGACCTCCTTGCGGCGACAAGCCGCCCCACGTGCGGTCCCTCGCGGCGCCAGGCCGCCGCGGCCCGCCGCGCCGCCGCGCCGCCCAAGGGGGGGGGGGGGTCGGGCCGGGTCGGCCCGGACCCGGACCCCCCCGTTTCGAACCAGAATTGGTTTTTGGCCCATAATTTGAGCCTCGGACTTCCGAATGACGAACCGTCTGCGGAAACACGATCCTTGGATCGAGACGGTCGTTTCGGTATATCGCACTCAAGGTTTCGGGTTACTTTGAGTTCGGCCGGGTTGGTTCGTTCACGAAACCAACCGGGCCTTCGGAGCGGAAACGCTCATATCTTGAGCTATGAACGTCCGATTGACGTGCCGTCAGTCGCGTTGTGTTCCTCTTAGTGAGAAGGATCTTTTGGCATACTCCGCCCGAGGTTTGGACACAGGTGGAGTACGGCCGAGTTGCTTCGTTCACGAAACCAACCAGGCCCTCGGAGCGGAAACGCTCATATCTTGAGTTCCGGACGTCCGATTGACGTGCCGTCGACTTTGATGGAATCCTCTAAGTGGGACAGAACTTTTGACATGCTCCGCCCGAGTTTTGGATACAGTTGAGATATGGCCGGGTTTGGTTCGCACACGAAACCAACCGGGCCCTCGGGACGAAAAGGCTAATAACTCACAGACCGGGCGTCCGATTGACGCGCCGTCTGTTGCGTTGAGACTCCTTTGACGATACGGAACTTTTGGATACATCAACTCTGGTCTTTGTGACAGTTGATGTATCAGCCTCCCGGCTCGTGGTGCGGACCCTCCGAACGAGCTTGCTGTGTGCGGGAACCCTAGTGCTGGCTGCGACTGTTCTACTGCTACGACTGCTACTGTGACTGCGACGACGACAGTACAGAGATCCTGTGTGGATTCGACGACGACAGTACAGAAATCCTGTGTGGATTCGACGACGACGACTACAGCACTCAGCGATCCTACGTGGAACAGTGCTACCGAACCTGTGTGAGCTGAATCTTCTGTTTACCTTGGGCGGTGGAGCGCTAGGGTGTAGCGGCGGACCCGTGGTACTTGACAGTGGTGGTGCGCTTGGATGCAGCAGCAGACCCTTGGCGGTGGAGCGCTTGGTTGTAGCGGCGGACCCGCGATACTCTACGGAGTGTGTGCGCTTGGTTGTAGCGATAGACCCGCGACGGTGGAGACGTGCGTGCGGAGTACGGAGACCGTGTAGCCGACTGAGACCTGATGACTGCTTGACCGACTCGACTTGGAGTGAGTCGACTAGCCCAGTGGACGGAGCGCCCGGTATTTGGCGGCAGACCCACAGCGGACGGAGCGCCTAGTAGTTGGCAGCAAACCCGCGGTACTCATCAGGAGGAGTACCTCAGTAGGCTATCTGGGTGAGCGCCCGGTATTTGGCGACAGACCCTCAGCAGACGGAGCGCCCGGTAGTTGGCCGCAAACCCGCAGTACTCGACAGGAGGAGTACCTCAGCAGTCTTAGGTTAGTGAGCAGTACCTCGGAGTCGTGACAGGACCACTGTACACTCTAGAGACGGAGCTCTTCAGTAGTTACGGTTTCGATAATAAAAATCCTGGTTTGAGCTGAGTCATTGATCTTTGTGTTTCCTCATGATTGAGATGGGTCGCTTGATAACTTAGGTATATGTATGGGCATATACCTGGGTAATAGTTATCCGTTGATTTCATAAACTTGTTATAAACTGTGTGGACTTGTACTGTTATCCTATGTGGATTTTACTGTTTACTCTTCTTTGTGGATTGGATTGTTCTTGGGCTCGTGTTGGAGCCGAACGGAAGTTGGTGACATAGGTATATGTATGGGCATATACCTAATCAATACTGGATGTTACTTCGTGATTGTTACTTTTCTTCGTGGTTTATCCTTTGTGGATTTGAGAGACCTTCAGGGGTCTCGGGGTCCCTACTGAGTATCTTATACTCACCCCTGCACGGGCTATGCCCGCACTTCGTTGTGTTGGTTGCAGACGACGGACAGCGCTGACTGCGGTTGAGGCTTACGGAGTAGGTCGGCACCCGGAGGAGGACCACTGAGCGGGACGTGCTCGGAGCGGACAGTTGGACCCGAGGAGTTGTGGAGCTATCTGCACCTACCCTTCAGGTAGGATCCGTGGTGGACGATCCAGGAGCTGAGCCATCTGTACCTACCCTTCAGGTAGGAATCGAGGAGGACGTCCCAGGAGCCGCTTGTACTTTCCAGTTGCTGTTTTCCCTTTCGAGTTGTACTTTACTTTACAGTTGGGCTTGTATTTCCGGCCCCTTTACTTCAGCACAGTTGTTCTAGTTTTGTGTACTGCTTTACTTCCGCTTGTTACTCTGAGGTGCTTGTTTACTTTATTAAGGCAATGCCTTCCCATTTTACTGGGATTTTACGCCTTGGTTCTAGTCGCCAGCCCCTGGCCTATGGAAGGCGGGCTTGGGGTAGTCACGGCACGGGCCCCGAGGGCGGGTCGTGACACCTTCAGTAATGGTTTTGTTAAAATGTAAGAAACTTGTTCGGATATAGCAACATACTCTATATTTAATTCATTCTTATCCACATTCCCTTTGATGAAATGATATTTTATATCAATATGTTTTTAATTATAATGTTGTAATGGGTTTTTGGTAAGGTTTATTTCACTTTGATTACCACAACCCAATATCTAGGGTAACATCACTTCAATGTGTAAATCTTCCTACTGAGTCTTCGTCCATATAGGTTGGGTAGAGGCATGAGTAACAACAACAAACTAATATTTATCCATACTAAGTGTTATTGAATTTTTATTCTTTGTATGCCAACTTACACAAATTTTCCTTGGAAATAAAACTCTACCATAAGTAGAGCTTATGTCATCAACATTTGCTGCCCAATCAGCATATGAATACCCAAATAATTTAATACTTTTGGATCTATCATACCTAATTCTGAATTTTTTTTGTGCCTTTGATATATGTAGAACTATTTTTCTAGAAATTAACTATTATTCTTTTGAAGCACTCTGAAATCTTTCACATAAGGTTACATTGTAATCAATGTCATTTCATGATGTATTAGATATAAAAAACATCCTATCTGCTTCTGAAAATATTTCTGATCAACTTCCTTTCCATCACCATTTTTAGAAAACTTGGTTCCCACTGAAATTAGTGTGGGAACATGATGATAATTTTCCATTAAAAACCTATTAAGAAGTTCCTTAGCATACTTTTCTTGAGAATTAAAAAAAATTATTCTTCTATATGATTTGTAACCCAAGAATGTATTTCACTTCTCTCAACATGGACACCTCAAACAACGTTTTCATCTCTTCAAAAAATCATTCACAATTTCTTTTATTATTCCTAGATATGATAATTTCATCAACATAAATAATTATGATGAGAAAAACTCCATAGTTTCTTTTATGTAAATATTACTATTAACTATTCCTTTTTTGAAACACATTTTTCTCACGAAAGTATCCAATTTAGAATTCCATACCCTCAGATATTTTTTTATCTCATATAGTTATTTCATTAATTTTTGCACATAACATTCATCTTTTCCAAAAATAAACCCACAAGGTTATTCTATGTAATCAACCTCATCAAGATCAACGTTCAAAAATGATGACATTACAACCATTTGAATAATTTTGTAACTTCACTTTGTACCAAAAGAAAGAAATATTATGATTGTTTCTAATCTTTCCACTAATAAAAAGGTTTCATCAAGATAAATTCCTTCTATCTGTGATTAATATTTTCATGAAATTCTTTCTTTGTTTCTTATTACTTCACCTAATTCATGCAGCCTGTTCTGGAAAACCCATTATGTAACAATGAAATTTTTATTATCCTACTTGGGTATGAGTTCCCAAGAATCATTATTTTCTATCTGATACATCTCTCCATTCATAGTCAAAACCCATCCTATATGATCAAAATCTTCATTCATGTATTTAGGTTTGACATTAGAATACTAATAAGTATGTGTAACAACTTTTGATTTTTTTCTTTTTTGATCTTTCTGATGTTGATCACCAATAATTCTTTGTGGTTCCACTTGCTTCCTCATCCTAGGATGAGATTTTAGATTTTTATGCTCATTATTAGAAATTGGTTAATCTAATTCTTCTTCATGAGTAGGATTATAATTTACTATATCCTTAACTCTATTGCTAACTAAAATTCCCTTACCCTTCTCATCTTCTTGATCAGAAAGAATCTAATTAGATTCTTTCTCATCATTCCCAATAAATTTAATATCAAAAAAATAAATTATTATTTATATTTATTTATTGAAAAAATTCTATCATCATCCATCCAGTGCATAGTTAGGAAAAAATTTCATCTTCATCACTCTCCTCAAACATTCCAAAGATTCCAAATTTCTTCTTTATGATGTATGGACTCCAAAAAACTCTAAATCTTTTAAAACTTGTAGTTTTATCATAAAAAATTTCTTATGGTGTAAAATCTAAAAATGGACTAAATAAATATTAGTTTTGAATATACATAGTATTACTCATGGCTTACCTCCCAAAGTAATGTGAGAGAACATGTTCATGTAACATAGTTCTCCCCATTTCTACCAAACTTCCATTTTTTCTCTCAGTAACTCCATTTTGTTTAGGATTGTAAAGTGTCTTGAACTCCTAGCTAATTCCAAGATTCTAAAGAAAAAATTGAAATTATTAATTCTTATATTCACCCACATTATTAGTTATCAAATTATTCACTGAATACTCATATTCCTTCTTAGCCTTCCTCCTGAATCTTATAAACATTTTCAGAGCATCTGACTTATGTTTTATATACATAACACAAGTAATGAGAGTAAATTAATCAATGAATGTGATTAAATACTTATCTCCATTATTTTATTGTTTACTCATTGGCCCACACACATCATAATGAATATGTTCTAGGGTTTTTTGTGAACATATCTCAAATTTCATGTGCACAGAGTTAATAATTCTTCCTTTCTAAAAAATTACATAACACCAATACCTTATTTTTGAAATATCTAGAATTCCAAAGACCTTGTATATCTTTGATAACTTAGTCATGTTTCTCTAAAACATGTGTCCTAGCCTTTTATGCAACAACTAATTTTCTTCCACCATTCTTAAGTGACAATATTTTTATATTTCACAAACATGAAATAAGTTTCCTTTTGTACACTAGAAACTTGTAATTATCTTTCCTTCTTCCTAAATCTTCACAAAAAAACCAATATTTTCTAAAACAACATTGTTTCCTTCATCAGAGTGTTTTGAAACACTTATAATGTTTTCTTTCATCCCATCAATATACAAAGATTTCTTGGACTTTAATTTTTCTTTCCAAATGATGGTTAATCCAATACCTTTGGTTATCAATGATTAATCATTACATAATGTCACAATTCCTTCATTGTATTCATTAATATAGCAAAAAAATTAATTCTCCATTCATATAAGAAGAATACCAAATATAAAGAATTCATGTCCTTTCTCCTTTTGTATCTTTCAAATAGGTTTCTACAATAAGAGATTTTTCTTTACCATTTTCCTTCTTCTTCTTCGGCTTCTGAGAATTGTAAACAATATTTTTTTGGGTTAGTAACAAAACAAAAAATCCAACTTCAAGATTTCAAGGTCTTTCACATCTTTCAAAAATAGTTTCCAGTGGTTGGAGGCTATTTTTGACATTCACACCATCCTTATCAGGTTTCTTATAAATATCCTTCTTGGACTTCTTCCTTTGATGAGATTGAATCTCCCTCAAACTATGCATTCTAAATTTTTGGAATAGTTGTAATGTTGTGGATCAAACCAACACATATTTTCTATTTTTAAAAAATCCACCACAATACTAGTATTATCCATAGAAAGAATATTTTTCTCTAAAACATCCATAATGACCAATGCTCTGAACATATTCCCCTTCAACTATTGTAGCTTTTATATCTAAACATTGTTGACCATTAACCTTTATGTTTTCAACTAGAACCTTATTTTCTAGATCAATTTTCTTTTCAACCTTATCATAACTAGAAGTAATAGACATTTTTATGGACTCATATTTTTTAGAAACTTCTGAATTCATGAATTTGTTGTTCTTGACCACGTACATAATTTTCATAGATTTCTTATCTTCAAAAATATTTCCAAATTTCTTCTCAACATTTGAAGGTAAATTTTTTTGATCTTTATCAGGTTCACCCTTATAAGGACATTCAAAACATCATATATAGATTATTTGAAATTTTTACCTCTATTATAATATTTAGAATGTTTTTTATATAAAAATTCAAAATCCACTTATTTTTACCTTCAACATAACTTCCTGATGTTCATTATGATTTTTCTCATTCTGAAGTTATTTGTTCAAATCGTCAATCTATTTCATCAACTTGACTTTCTCATTAGAAAAACCTTCTTGATTATTAGATGAGGAATTTTTATTTTTTAGATTTATAATTTCTATTTCAAGCCTCCCAATATTCCTCAAAAATTATTTCAATTCTTTATTAATATGGAATTATAATTTAGTTTCTTCTTCATCTTCATAAATATTTCTTCCGAATTATTAAATATTTATTAGGATAATAAAATTATTCTCACCAACATTCTCATCTTATTTTTATGATTCAGATTCACTATATTCATCATCATTATTATTAGATAAGAAACTTTACCTTTTGGATTTAAATAATTTTCTATCTTTCCATTTTATGAAGAATATTTCCCTATCACTCAGCTTATTCCATGACCTTCTCAGACATATTTCTTCTTCATCACAATTATATTCTTTATTTATTTGAGGAAAATTAGTCACAAAGTTCCTAATATATTTACATTCAAAACACTTTAAGGGAATTTTCCATTTCATTTACTTTTACTTATTCTCACATTTTTATAAAATAAGGATAAAATTTCATCATGATTTCTACATATCTCTTTTTTGGAGTTAGATTTAGCAACATCAACTTCCTCAAAAATGATCCTATACTTTTTATTCTTGGAATATTTGAAAGAAATTTTACTACTAGACTTTGTATTACACTTCATAGCTTCCTACATTCTCATTTAATATTTAGTGAGAGTGCTATGAAATAATGTAGAGAAAATATTTCTATATCTCTATCTTCTAAAGAGGGGACTTTAGAATCAAACTTGTTTTTAATAATTCTCAAGATATTATCAACAAAATTAGAATCATCCAACATTTCACCAAGAAATATAAAATTTTTGGAAATATAATTCACCCTAGTAAATAATTCCCCAACATATTCACACTCACCTTTTTTAAATCTTCATAATTTAGCCTCAAGATTTTTAGTTTCTCTTTATTTATTTTTTTATTGTCTTCATAATTTTTCTTCATCTTATCCCATATACCTTCGGTGGAGGAAACAACCTTTACACTTAACAAATCACTTTATGAGTGTGATAAGAGTAAATCATTATTGTATCTTCCATCATTCACATGATTTTACTTATCAATAGATGTATGATGAACATTATCATCAATAGGAGGAAATCCATCTGTTGTAGCTTCAAGAAAATTTTGTCCAAGAGACATAAGATTAGATAACATTCTATATTTCTAGATATTATAGTTATTACCCTAAAGGATAAGAATACCTTTATTGTTGACACAATTCATATATTGCATCATATTTTCATAAAAACATTAGAAAAGATAAAATTAAGGGAACCTTAGGCTATGATACCAGTTTTAATTACAAATTCTGGATAGTTGTATTAATAATATGTGGAGCTATGAATCTGTGATAGCTTTTTATTTTTATCTTTACTATTTTGAAGCAACCTTCTCCTCCTATGAAAGAGTTATGACCTTGATGAAAATAAAAGAACAAAACGTCCACAAGAAAATAAGAATTTACAAGGTTCACCACACAACATGAGTAGCATAATCTTTGGTATGATTTAGAAACAATACAATACAACACACTCCTCTAGAAAAACATTTTTTTGTGTGTAATACAATAAGTATGATATTAACTTAAACTCATGTAGCCCTATTCTCAATACAACATTGAATGTTCTTAAAGTTGCATGAAGATTTAATACATATTTTATAAAACAACCATGTTATGATATTGCTTTATCAAATTTTACAAATATGTTCATGAAAATAATTCATCACATTCTTACCCAACAGTATGCAAGAACTTATTCTTGACATCCATACAATGGCTTGAAGGCCTTCATTTTTTATTGATTTTTGATAATCCACCTTTCAAGGGGTGAGGTGGAACCCTTACAAGGCCCGTAGGCGTAAGTATTACATGGCCCGTAGACCTTATAATAATTCATTTCCCGTAGGATTTAAACATTACATACAACACAGACTAACTACTTGGAATTGCTCCTCCCCAACATATTCATAATGAAATCATCTCTCCACCTTCGCATGGCTGTTCGGCTAGGTTATCCCTTGAATGCAAAAGCTTGTCTTGATGTAAAGTTTCATACCCTCTCATTCTTGCAATCCATGTAGCTTCTGCTATGGTGAAAGCTCCTTGCTCATCCTCCTTATAGATCTTGATCCTTATAGGTTGTCTGGTTTACATCTGCACTTAAGGTGGCCCAAAGGTCTTGAGGTGGCCCAAAGTCCTAACTGGCCTGAACGCTTGGGTGGTCTGAAGGCCTTAAAGGACTCGGGGACCAAATCGGTGGCCTGAAGGCCCAAACGAAGGCAAATTCCATAATGCTACAGTGTAAAACAGTGCCTGCTACAGTCCCGCTACAGTACTGCTAAAGTCTAGAAATTGTGCCTCCGCCTAGATTTGATCTCGGGTCACCTGGATGCACTTAAGAGTCCTCACCAACTAGGATGAGGCTCATGTGCTCTTCTCGACATCATAATGATACTTAGTCTGATTTCCCAGTTTGATTCCCAAGTTTGATTACTAAATATGGATATATTACAATTTCAAAATACCACTAAGACAACTCTTAACCAATTCAATCTTAGTCCAAAAATTCTAGTTTGATTTCCAGTCTGATGATCTAGCTCAATATGATAATTAGTATAATATGATCTTTTCTCTTCTATTTTCATCATTTGTTTGGAAAAATTCTTTAAGAAAAATCAATATAGAAACATCTTCTCCCAATTACTTCAGGGATTCCCTCTATTATGCTCAATAATACATATGTTTCATAAAGTAAAAATTACATTCTCCTTTTATTGGTATCCCAAAATGGTTTTTTTATAGAATCCAAAATCTTATTCCACTCATCCAAACTCCCAAAATCTATATTTATCATGAATTAAATATGCATTTAGGACTTCTTAAATGTTTCTCAACTATTTTACAACCTTCTCAAATCATTTTATAATTTAATATCTCTTCATAATTTTAGAAAATCATCAGTCTCATTTTGATTCTTTGTTTGTATTTTCTCATTATGGTGGAAGCATTTGGTCACTTCGATTTTCCTAGACCAACTTGAAAATTCATCAGAACTGAAGTCTTACTATTATGATGACCACTTGAAGATATTAGAACCATTCTTATTTCTTTATTATGATATAGAAAACATATTCTTAATTACATTTTTTCACCAAATAAAACATATTGGGATAATATTTCCTCGCATAATGATCCTCGGAACTGACTGCTCATTCTGATGCCCCCTTGAATTTTTTTTGGCAATTACATCAACCATCCTTTCAAGATCCCCCTTGGAAACTCTTTTTTGGATGGTTGATTTTTTTTCTTTTTTTCATTTATTCTATTTGATGATCCTACATCCTATGATATATATATATTTTATATCTATTGTGATTTCTCTTGACACAATTTTTATGGAAATACTTCTTTTTAATGACGTTATTCATACCAAATCAGAGAAATAATACAATTCAACCAATAATTATTCTTGATGAAAATTTTTAACTGCATTTGTGATTGATCTATAATTTTTTTCTTCATATTTTCACCACAAAAATTTCTTCCTACCTATATTTATTGGTTCCAACAACTCACACCCAACTATTCTACCAATAGTAAAACTCTACATCCAATATACAAAAGATACCATAAATAAGAATCGATGTCAGAATCCATTATGATGGATTGGTGGAACACTGCATCAAATGGACCGGTTCCAATAGCTTCGACTTCAAAAAATTCTTTCCTTATCTAAATAAGATACCGATGAACTTACTTTTCTAAAGATTTTTTTCTTTTTGACTAATTGGTCTGACTAAAAACCATCATCTTCATATTCCCTCATTCTGATCAACCTTCCTAGCCTCCAAACTAATCTATTTATAATGATATCATATTGATGGACTAAGACCAAAAATCATTGAATTCAGATACTTCATTCTTCCAAATTCTTTTTTCTTGTATGCATTATTTTCCTATGACTTTGAAAATGTTTAACATTATCTTTGGATGTAGCAGAATTGTATTGGGAATTATTATAACTTCCCTTTATTCTAGTGACATATTTCTTTAATTCTATGCCCAAATATGGTTAGAATAACTCCCCATTTACATCATAGGTATAACATAAAAAGTTTCCTAAAAGACTTATATTTTTTGTGAATTACAAAACAATAATGCATCATCAGATTAATATTGGTTCAATAAAGAATCTAATTATCTTCCTTATTCCTATCTTAATCATATTCTAAAATAAAGGTGAGTCTAATGAACATTTTCTACCTAAAAATATCTTCTTAATGAAATTTTATTTATTAATAATTGTGAGTTTTATTTCCTAAAAATTATGGTCAATACAATTGGACACTTTTACAAAGTGAATTTATTTTTCTTCATTAACAATAAAATGCAACACATTTTCAAAACAAAATTATTATTATTTTCAAAACCCATCTCCATTCAACTTGGTCAAAACATGGGTCACCTCAGCTATTATCATATCAGGGTTTAGAAAATTTCAAAGGTTGTGATTAGAAAACATTAGTTAAAATCGTCAGGATAAGTCAAAGTATAGGATAATATCCTGATGTTTGGATAAGGTGAAGGTTATTATTTCCAAGAAATTCCCTTCACATCTGGATAATTCCATATGGATTTGGTTGTGGCATAGATTCACCTAGGGGTACAAACCTTAAAAGTAATATTGAGTATCAACTCAATCATCACTCAATGCATGATGAGTGCACCTAATACTACACACCTAGATATGAATTCATAGGGGATTAACTTTATCTATTTTACATTATCTTGATAAACCAATGTGAATAATGAGATGATGGAATCCATTAAATCCAATGAAAATTCATTTTGATATTGAGTGAAATTTAATTTCTATGGGATAAAATAAGGATTTAAAATTTAGTATAGCATAATAATGATTTTCAAAATAACACACTTTTTATTATGATTACTAATATTTGATACCAACACTAAGTTTTTTATTATTAAATGGATAAAACCATGTGGAATTATGTGAACAATTAATTTGATGCCCAATTAAATGACATTACTTTTGATAAATAAAATAAAAATGGGAGATTTAGTTTGAAACCTTATGATTATTCCTAATTACCTACCTGAAATTATAGTTAACAACCTTAACATAGTTGATTTTACGAATAAACCCAGTAGTTGAATAGTGTAATTTTAGGAATTCACAAAAAAATAAAGACTATGGGGGAAGAAGATTAAAATTCTTAAATTTTAATAATATGTGAATATGTACCAGGGGAAATGTCCCAATTGATGGGTTAGATAATTAATGTGTGGAAAATAAGGTCATTATGAAACTAACTTCCAAGTAAAATTAAAGAGGTCAATTGAGTCAAATAAAATTCATCCTAAGGTAACACAAATAGTTTATGTATTAGGTTTGGGTATCCTATGAAATATCTGATTCAATTCCTTGATCTATGGTCTTACTCCACAACTAAGGAAGGTCTTGTGTTGGTATTACTACCAATTCAAGCAGGATTTTTATCTGAAATAGTCTAGGAGAAACTCCAAATTGAAGATGTGCCTATTATTTAGGATAATAATGACTTATTTAAAAAATACATTCATATTATTTCCCTAAATTTTGAATTTGTGTTTTCAATAAACTAATAATTGTTGTTACGCCTATTTTAAAGTCTCCATATAGACTGTACCCAATTGAGTTTTAATAATTGGATAAGAAACTCACATAAAATCTTGATATGGGATTCATACAGTCGAGTGTTTCACTGTGATGTGCACCTATTTTTTTTTATGAAAAAATAAATATAAATAAATCCATACATTTATTATTGAGAAATTAATAAGACCACTATCAATAAAAGTATCTTATAGACCGTACTGATGAAATTGTTGATCAATTGTTAGTAGTTACTTACTCTTCCATGATTTACATTCATTATAGATATAAATAATAGAGGGATAAGAAATAGGATATACATATAATTGATGTCACACCCTGACCCGACACATAGAAATTATTTCAACTATGTTTGAGTCCTTTTTTTTAAAATAAATTTTATAAAATTCATAATCAAAATAAAATTAAATTAAAACTAAAAAATTAAACCCAAAATTTATTCCCTCCACCTCCCCCTCTCCAAGTGTGGATGACCCCCCCCCCCTCTTTCCTATCTCACACAACATAGCCTCCTGATCCTCCTCATTCCACATGCTCTCCCCTTCCCGCATCTCCTCCTGTCCTCAGGTCGCCTTGTGTGGTGACCTCCCTCATCACGACCTCCCACAACACAACCTCCATTAGCATGACCCCCCTCACCAGGTAACACAACTCCACTGATCGAACGCCTTAGGAACATGCGACACCTTTCCACCATCCTCCTTCTATTTTGGATGAATTTATTCTTGATTTATCCTTCATAACCTAAAGTTAATGGCTTATGATCCTCATCTTATTCATTTCTACTCGCAGGTAGGTTTATCCATCAACCAACAAGGTGAGGTCGAAACCCTAGGTTGGTGGTTAACCTCAATTTTGGGTTTCTTATATTTTATGGTTATGTGAATGGCCTCTCGAGTGATGATGGTCTGTGTTCCAGTTACCAAAATCAAAAGCGGGGTGTAATTGGGTCTTACGCAACAAAACGCAGTGGGTTTCACCATGGTTTTCAGGTAAGGGTTTTTTATTCCATTTATTTGGTTCAATTTTAATTAAGTAATTTGTGATATTTATATTGCAAATAATTTATTTTGTGTGAAAAGGTCTTTTCCATGGTGTTTTGAGTTATTGGTAAATTTTTCTAGAGTGCATTGGACCTCGCTTTGGTGGTTTTGGGAAGCGGGCATCGAGAGTGCCTACATGTACATGCATAGGGTAAGGCATATATATAGTCCATATTTTTACTTATTCCCTCATAGTATAGGGAATATGTGCAATGCAGCTAGGGGTATATATATATATAATTGAATGTGTGCATAAGTGTGAAGTGTCAGTTCAAGTGGTTATCGAAAAATAGCGACATGTTTGAGGTAGGTCCCCTATGCATATGCCTTTAATTTGAGTTCCATAATTGTTTCAGTGTTTTAAAAGTTTATTTTATTATTAAATAGTATAAATTTTCTATGAAAATTTATGGTGATGATTGGTTTTATACTTCTCTTTATTTTTCATGTTTCTATTTTATGTTTCGAAATGTGTAATTTTCATTTAAGTGTTTTTCCAATATTTCTTTAGAATTATTGACAATTTAAATGCTTAAAAGTGTTTTCTAAAATATTTTTGGGCATGTGGTTGATATTTCCCAGATTTTGTATGTTTGTATATTATTTGAGGAAGTTAAATTGAATGAACATGAGTTAGTGTGTGATTTTAAAAAGGGGAAATCTCGTGTTTTGGTTAGTTTGAAAAAATAAGTGGGTTTTGGTATGAATTTGAGATTAATTTTTAATTTTTATTTATTAAAAAGTTTTATAAGTTTTAAGAATGGTTTCAAGATAGTTTTTAAAATTTTTGTTCCTTGGTTCTTTAATTGGTCTTTCAAATGGTTTTGGAATGTTTTAGGTGATTTTGATTTTCTAAAATGAAAATATTCCATGCAAAGTAATGAGGAATATTTGGCACTTTTAGAATGGTTTTTGAAAAAGGAAAACCCCTCTAGAGGCATTATCCTTGATTTAGAAAAATGATGTGTATGTTAAATGTTTGAATTGTGATATGTGCCCAGTAAAGAGTCTTGTGTTTTTTTTTTGTGACAGAAAAGGGGGGATGTGCTCAAGGAGGGAGGTCAATGGTGAGAGGGTGAATGTGTATTTGAATAAAGAAAATGAAATTTTCTTGTTTGTTAGTTTTATGAAAAGTCACCACCACTTGAAATATAGAACATGGTAAGCTCAAGGTATCTTAGTGGGTGGACTAGGACTAGTACTCTAGATGATATGGATGTGTTTTGTCCTGATTTCATCAAGATGGATTGACGCTTACAACTCTAACTAAACATGGATGATGATTGGATACCACAAGGTTATGGGGGTGTCCCATACTAGTGGCTCGTGAATGAGAACTCTATAGTTCATGGTTTCTAAGCCATATTTCTCCAAGGTATGGGGTTCCTAGAGTCACATTATGTTATTTACCTATAGGGATTGAACATGGCGCTTTCTTATGATATGGTTGTTGTGATGTGATTTTCATTTTAGTTGTTTAATGATTAACCTCTCTTTGTGAAAACCATATTTTTTTATCAAAACTTCTTTCATTTTATTTTGAAATGTTAATGCATTCTTGGAATCCATTTTGAATATATATTTCAAGATTAATTCTTTTCTTGAAAATTAAAACTTATTACTTGAATTTTAATTGAATGAAATACATTATCTTATTAGGTCTTATATTCAAACTAGCATGTTTTGGGTTTGCTTTAAAAGGTAAGGCAATATGGTGTTGTTTATCCTTGAAATTCCTACTGAGAATCTTAGTGATTAGGAATACTCTATCTTTTTGGTTTCAGGTTCCTCTAGTTATGGATTTCTCATAGAGCGAGTGTGATTCTATTTTTGGTGGTGACCCAAAAGGTCACTTGGAATTATATTTAGCTGTGTGATTTTATTTTATTTTTGCTTCAAATGTTTATTTATTTCATCTATATTTTATTTATTTATTTTTCTTCTATATCTAGGCCAAACCATTCCCAACTATCATATTTCATTGCCTAACATTAGTTGTCATCTTGTGGGGATCAGAAACGCCCTTCGATCATTTTCATGGGATGACTTGGGTTGCTAGTTCAGGGTTGACCCGAGTTAGTAAGTGGAGAAATGGTGTCAGAGGAGGTCTTTCTCTCTTGATTCTTATTACTTGGGGAATATTCTGGGTAGACAGTAGTTAGGATTTCTAGGAATTGATTTCTAGTTATGAGTACAATGCTTATCCACCATAGCTCATGATGGGACCCAAGTCACTAGGGGATATCGGGTTTCATCTATGTCCTTTGGTCCTTTTGGTTTTTCACTATTTGGAAAATGATGTGTGAGTTAGGAAAATGGTCTCGGTGAGCCTTAAGGGCCTCGAAAGCCATGTATAGCTAGAGAAATTTTCCAATAATACTCTCTGTGATGGTGGTGAAATTGGGGTATAGCCACAAACCATATTTCTATGTTGCCCATCAGCACTAGTTCCATCCTGTATTGTTTTGTGTCATCTTGGTTTATGAAGTTTTTTTAAGAACCCTCATTTTAAAATTGTGAAAAAAATTATTTTAAATTGAAAATGGTTGAATTTCAAGGATGGAAAAATGGGTTTTTATAATTGTTTCGAATGAGGTTTGAAAAGTTGATCTTTTATAAAACTTTTTTTCGATAAAATTGGAATGATTCCATGGAGATTAAATTTTCATAATCAAAGTTTGTGGTTTATTGGAAAAATTGGTTATTTGGGGTCAGATATTCATAATTTAAACTTATTTTTCATTAAAATTAATTATTTTAAAAGAATTATATATACAAAATGGGTCTTGTAATGTTTATTTTAATAGATATTTTATAGACTATTAAAAATTGTTTTGAAGGGATTTAATGGTTTTGGAAATTATGTGTGGAGTTTATTGTGAAATTGGGAGTGTTTTAAAATGAAGTGAAATGTTTTGAAGTCAATCTGTCAGGTTTGAAAATGATTTTTTAATTAAATGATAGATGTTCACTAGAAGAGTTTTATGGGATTCAAAATGGGGTTAATTTGGTTACTAGTGGTTTTGAGAAGTGGAATCATGGGTTAATTTTTATTTTTGGAGAATGGAAAGGTTTTATTTTGAATATTTATGTTCTCATATTTGACTACATGCATGGGTTATGTGAGGAAAGTGGATGGGTTCCTAGTGTGGTTGGAGAGCTTGCATGTGTGAGGCCCATGAGGTAGCTTTGGTAAATGTGAACCCACAAGTATTTTTTTTATTTCTACATGTTCCTATCGAGAAAATATGGGGTGTTTTGATATCTGGTGGTTTTGTGGTGTATTTATTTATAATTTGGGATTGTTACATTCATGGTATTTTTGGTTTTAATACTATTCTTATTTGGGAGATGTTTAAAGTTGTTTGTTTTTCAGTGAGTCAGATTGAGATAATAATTAATGGGTTTTTCTTGAAAAATGTTTGGGATACATTTGAGTAGGTTCCCTTTTATCTGTTTGGTGTCTTTTTGGGGTATGATTTTTCTAAAAGTATAGTTTGATTGGTTCCTTATCATTAACTTATTTCCTAGTGAACAACCCATGAGGAATTGATATATTTGAAATATGACCAATGGTGATTCGTCGTTATCAGGTCCTATAGTTGATCAAAGTGTATACTCTCTTCATGAGTTTTAGGGTTCAGTTTATCTCTCTTATTATTCAAATCAAGTTGAAACTCTCATATTGAAAGAGTGTATGTGGAAGGAGGTGAAATAAATCATAGTTTCTTGAGTTTCTAGAATTTACCAAGGTGAAGACAATAATATTTAAGCCTAAATTTCTTGCCTGGAATCAGTGAAGGTAATTATGGTGAGGAAAGTGGAAAGCAGTCTTGGTTGTTGGTGAGGGCCATTATCTTAAAGGACCTTAAAACATTTCATTGGATTTGTTTAAGAAAGGGTTCATGTTAGGCCACCAATTTGGAAAATTTGGTCATAAGAGGCTGTTATAGCTATATGTAGGAATCATGTGATACTTGGGACTCAGTTTAACGTTCCTATCCTTGTAATGTTTCAATCAGTTGCAAGGGTCATGTCCCGTGGAATCCTGGAGAGATGTGTTCTCTTTTAGATGAAAAGGATTATGTTGGGGAACCTTTCAAGATATTTTGTTTTAACATAATTGTGTTCCTATTCTGAGCATTCATAAAATTATTCATTCAAAATGAAGATTCCTTCCATGCTACCCTTATTTCATTGTTTCTTATTCAGGTTGAAAGGGATGATCCTTTATGTTCACATGTCAGTGAAGTATCATCTTGAAACCAAGTGAGTATTGGGATGTGTGTTTTCTATAGGTGATGTATGATTTTTATGTGGTTGCGTTTGGAAGTGGAGGGAGAAGTTCCATTCGGGAGTCTTAAATGTCTTATTGTGAGGTAGGAGATGCTTCAAACATCAGTGCTCTCTCTATTGGCCCTAGAGTAAAGATGGCACATAGTCAGGAACTGTCAAGGGGTGTAAAGGAACATAGTCTATTGTCTATCATCAGTATGGGAAATGGATACATTTTAAACATCCTATGCATTTTCCTCATTCTGAGTGGCCTTGTTTGGTGAAATGATACATGGGGACCCTATTCCTTCTTTTTATTCCACAAGGGTGGAATATTTCCTCCTTGGTTATAAGGAGGAGTGGTTGTATTGTTTTCTTTAACCTCAGTGATTATACCCATGTCGATGTGAACCTTTGTTTTGTGGTCCTTATATGGTCAGCCTTATAGATCAACCTCTATTGTGGTTTGGGATTTTCTAAGGATGGTGATTCTCAATGGGAGTAGTGAATCGTGTGTTATTTTATTCTTATTGAAAATTAATTTTCATCAAACCCCTTGGGTGGGGATTTTGATCTGTGTTGGATGTCCTCATCAGTATATGTTGGTTGGTGCATGAAGTTCTCAAGTAGGCCCATGTCATGATCCTATGTTGGCCTATGCATGTTAGGTGGGTAGGTTGGTTCTAATAGTGGGGAGACATGTTGTGGGTCTCACTGGAATTCCATTAGAGTGAATCGGTGTTAGCTTATCTCTTATGGTGGGGAGTCTGTTTGGGCCTTCCATGTTGGTAACCCTGTTGTGTTTTTGATGTTCACTTGGTAATAGGTGATCTTGTTTTCTTGTTTCAAGATAGTGGTGAGGTTTATATTGAGAATTTCTTAGGTGTTTCGGTTCAAGGGGATGAATTATATGTTGTACTAATTATTTCCCTTTGATTGATCAAATAGAGGTTTTTAAACTTTTGGGGGAAGGTGGCACATAGAAGGGAGTCTATTTTGGTCTCTAATGTTCGATTTGAAAGTCGGTTTTTCTATTGATAGTATTGTAGCCTTCTTTTTATTAGATGTTCATTGAGAATATCCTTAAGCTGTGAAGGAGAGTCTATTTTTTTATTTTGGGTTAAACCATAGAGTGGCTTTCCTAGTTCAGAATGCGTTAATCGTGGGGAGAATTGTCACACCCCAACCTGACACTTAGAGGTTATTTCATTTAGGCTTAAGTCATTTTATTAATTAAAACTTATTAAAATAAAAAATTAAATTAAATTAAATTAAAAATAAAAAATTAAATGCTAATCTATTTCTGCCCCCCCCCCCTCTCCACTCATGGCCGACCCCCCCCCCCCACCCTTGTCCTGGCTCACACGACACAACCACCTACTCCTCCACCATGTCGCATGCTCCCCCCCATCTGTAATCTCCTCTCATTTGCCTATTTCCTTGTGTGGTGACCTCTCTCGGCACAACCCCCCTCTCTGAGAAACATGAATCCCTTTTCTGAACCGCTTAGGTTTCCTCGACTCCTCCCCATCGGCCTCCTTTGATTTTGGATGGATTTCCCCTTCATTTCTACATCATCACCTCAATGTAAGGGCTTACACTCTTCATCCTATTATTTTTTAGTCGCGACTAAGTCAATCCATATCCCTAGAAAGGGAAGTTGAAACCCTAGGTTGAGCGTTAACCCTAGTTTCAATTTTCTTCTATTTTAGGGTGGTGCAAATGGCCTCCCGTATAAGGCCCCAGCCTTAAACCTTACTTAATCTTGAGTTATTACAAGATTTCACATTGAGGATCTTTTCGGGTTTAGAGTTTTAGAGAATTAGATCATAAAACTTGCATTACATTCCACATATAAACAAAGTGGTTACATAAAGATAGTATTCTTCATTCCCATCAATGGAAACACATTTAAAATAAAACATGGATTTTTTCTTGACACATCCTTGACTCTATCATCTTATCATGTACCTTTCCCTTGACCTGTGAAAAACATTTCAAAAACATGGGATGAGGATAAAAACTCAGTATGGGTTATATAAAAAAAACATGGAAAGGAAACATGAGTTCATATATACATAAGAATGAAATCATACTTTACCCATAAAACATAGGCACTTTAACATACCTCATAAAATCATGAATAAATCATTGAAATCATAAGACATAAAGGTAACTTGAGGCATTCATAACATTCTTACATAGGGAGTAACCCTCTTGGTTACGTTTGGAATACCCATCACAGTATATTCCCTAAAATCTCTTCGGAGAAACCTTAACGTTTCACTCCTTCTCGTTACCCAATGCATTGGAGAGCTATAACGGGCTCACCCGCCCTTAGTTTATCACGGAACCACCCGTCTTCATAATAATGCCCAAGAACCATTACATAATCATATCACATAAAACATGCATAAAGGAATCATAAAATTTCCACATTTCAATCATGAGATATCAATACAACACATTGATATAAAAACATTATGAAAACCATTTTCAATAACAAAATAAAATAAAAGTAAAACATGGTATTTATTTTTCTTTTAAAAGAAGGTATGGCTTGTAGAGGAAGCTGAAACTCAAATAACGGTCACGACGGCGGAGAAGTCATTGTCGCCGCATACGTATGACAAAAACATTCCCTTTTATCATTTAGTTAATGCTTCGTATAAAAAAAGATTCCTTTTGAATAAACACAAAAGTCAAAGTGGTTTATACATCGTATAAAAGAAAGTTGTGTATAAAATAAAATATGCCTCAACGAAAGGGGATTGAGACGAAGTCCCATACCTCGTATCCGACTTGACCCGACCGTTCTTTAATCTCCTGAATAATAAAATTGAGTTAATCTCTACTTTCTTATGAATCTTTTTCAAGTTCATTATTCCTTTTATACCATGTTATGAACATCATGTAATCAGTTAAGTTAATAATGTTCATTTTGTCGGTATTTGGTTCTTAAGTCAAAAATAGACTTCTTTCATTACATGTTGTTAATTTAGTCAAAGGTTCATTATATCCAGAATGTTATTCATGATTTAGATATCATATATGTCATATATATTCAGTACATACATGCATTTATAAAATTACATAATCATTTAGAGGTAAGAAATGAAATGCACCGTTCATGGAGACGGTAAGCCGTACGTACGCATGAACGCTACTTTCATTTCTATTTCATATTTTATAGAATGGAATCATAATGATATAAAGGTATATTATAATTACAGTATAATATCATATATAATATCATAGTTACATCCTTTATATGTCCCACATATGGTATTAACGAATCAAATCACTTTCAGGGGGCGGTAGTCCGCACTTCCTAAAATGAAGATATCGTGTTTACCCATAATGGAAACCATAAAGGTATGCCAAAAATGAAAAAAACAGAAGCTTAAGGAAAACATAAACATATTATATATCATATATAAAAATAGTGACATCATAATGGCCACCTTTGAAGGTGTTAAATGAGTATTGAACAATCATCGTTTCGGGAGGCAGAATTTCGCCATCCACGGAAACCGTATGTTCTTTAACCATTTGATGTAGTTGTGTGAGAGTGTAGCTCAAATAAATATTATAACAAAATCCTTGTATATTTAAGATACTGGTTTTGTTACAAAATAAGTAAATAAAAAGAGTTTAGGGGGTTGGAGAAGCAAAATAAAACAAATGAACATTAGAGAATGAATTACCTTAAAAAGTGTAACTCCTTTTGATTTGAGCCTAAAGGCTTCCTTTGAAAGGATTATGCCCAAAGGGAATCCTCTAGGATGAGGAGAGGAATGTGGAGAGAGAAAATGGGCAGGGGTTGGCCGAGCCAACGGCTTGAGTAGTGTGTGAAATGAGGTAGAGGTGGGGGCCTTTTATAAGAGGAGAGGAGGGGTACTTTTGGAAAGTAAGGAAACATTACTTTATTTGAAAATGTGTTTCGGTTTTAAAAGGTCCCACATTGATATAATTCGTGTATAAGGTGATAAGGGTTCTAAATCCACTCATCCAATTGGTTTTGGCCATGTTTAGTTCATATATTTTACATTGTCTTTCCATTTTATTTAAATCGTCAAATAATGATGTCATCGCTGCATCATTATTATGTCATAAATAATTAAATTTATTTAATGTCAAAAAATTATAAAAAAAATACTATGATATAGGAAATCTTTTTATCTTTCCAATGACTATTTATAATCAAAATTTTGACTTTTATAACCCCACTTAAAAATTGTTTTCGTAAAACGTATTATGTTTGTGTCATTTTCACTTTAACATTAAATAAAAAGTAATTTATGTCATTTCCCAACAAAAGTGGATCCATGGGGTCCCTAAGTTGACCCATGGCATGTCATGGTCATCCATGACACAACCAATGAGGTTGGGACATGTGTCTAGGTCATTTCATTTTATTAAAGTATTATTTATACCTTAAACTACACTAATTATCACTAATCGCGATTAAAAACTTAATAAGTTACTATTCACCAAAAAAATTATTTTAATCTCATTGAACCACATTTTACTTCTTAATGACAACCATGTATGTCGGATTTTTAAAATTCAATACACATTAGTGGTAAAATTTCATTTAACTGAAAAATCAGTTTGCTTGATTACCACTTAGTGGTTTCACTATTCATCAAAAATTGAAGTTTTTCAGAAAATTACCAAAAATTCACCCTAAGCTATATTTGATATTCCGAATTCAAAAATGAAGTCCATTTTACAAAATTCAAAACATATAAGTCAAATTAATTAATTTAATAATTAATTCCCGCTGTCATGACAAATAGCGTGTTTTTGTGAAATAATAAGTATCAAAAGATTGACACCAGTTTAAGTCCAATTTCAAAGTGAAATTGATTCCAATGACCACCATTGGATTAACTGGTAAAAATATTTTCTAATTTCACTTTAAAACCAATTAAAATAATAATCTAATCATATAAATAATTTAGATTAAAAAGAGGTTTTGAATTAAAATACAACATTTTAAACTATTCATAAAAAAAATGAACTTTATCAGAAAGGTACGAAAAATTTACACAAAGTAAATTTTGATGTCCCAATTCTAAAGAAGAGTTATATTTGGTCCAAAATAAAGTATAAGAGTGATCAAAACTATATTTAATGACGGTTCACCATTAAAAGGTGATAAGTGAACCTTTAGTGAAAATTAGAGTATATATGCCCTAAAATTGAACTCTTTCCGTATTTTAAGCCTTTATCTTTTATTGGGTAAATGTATAAACATTTAAAAACATATCTAATCATATTTTATTTATTTCTATCCATTCCTGCCAGTACAACGGCTACTTGTTAACTAACATTTAAAATAATATTATTTTATAACTAGTGTGATACGTAAGTTTCAAAGAAACTCATCGTTGTGTATCGGGTACGCTATCGAACATAGCAACCCCTTTAAAATAAAATTAATATTTAATTCGTAAATATTAATAAATATGAAAATTCTTTATTCTTTATTTACCTGGGATGTTACATCCTTCCCCCCTTTTGGGAATTGGGTCCTCGCAATTTTATTCACTTATCAAAATAAGTTGGGGTATTTGTCCCTCATAGCATTTTCAGATTCCCACGTTGCCTCTTCAATCACATGGTTTTTCCACAAAACCTTTACCTGATGAATCACCTTATTCCGTAACACTTTCTCCCTGTGGTCAAGAATATGGACCGGTTGTTCCTCATAAGATAGGTTCTCTTCCAACTGAACTACCTCTGGACTCAAAACATGAGATGGATCTGGCATATACTTTCTCAACATCGAAACGTGAAAAACATTGTGTACCTGAGATAAACTCGGAGGTAAAGCCACTCGGTATGCAACTGATCCAACTCTTTCCAGAATTTCATATGGTCCAACCAACCATGGACTCAACTTTCCTTTCTTACCAAATCTCATCACACTTTTCCAAGGAGAAACCTTGAGAAAAGCATGATCACCTACCTCAAAAGATAGATCCTTCCTCCGGTTATCTGCATAACTCTTCTGCCTGCTCTGAGTTGTTCTCATGTGTTTTCTGAATCAACTGAACTTTTTCTGCCATCTCTTCTACCAATTCTTGTCCCATCAACTTCCTTTCACCAACTTCATCCCAGAAGGCTGGAGTTCGACACCGCTTCCCATATAATGCCTAAAATGGTGCCATCTGTATACTGGAATGAAAACTGTTATTATAAGAAAACTCAACCAAAGAAAAATGTTGGTCCCAACTTCCCTGATAATCCATCAAACAAGCTCGTAGTATATCCTCCAATGTCTGAATTGTTCGTTCTGACTGCCCATCTGATTGAGGATGAAAAGCTGTACTAAAATTTAATTCAGTACCCAACGACTTCTGAAGGCCTTTACAAAAGTTATAAGTAAACCTGGGATCACGATCCGATACAATGGAGAGAGGAACTCCATGTAACCTGACTATCTCTTTAAGATACAAATGGGAAAGTTGATCAAGAGAGAAAGTATCTCGTATAGCAAGGAAATGAGCAGATTTGGTCAAGCGATCAACAATAACCCAGATTGCATTATTACCTCGAGATGTCTTCGGTAATCCAACAACAAAGTCCATGGATATATTCCCCCATTTCCACTCTGGCACTGGTAAAGGCTGAAGCATCCCTTTCGGTAACTGCCGCTCTGCTTTAACCTGCTGACAAGTCAAACACTTCACAGTAAAATCAGCAATATCTCTTTTCATTCCATCCCACCAGTAATACTCCCGCAGATCTCTATACATCTTAGTACTTCCCGGATGAACTGAAAACGGAGAACTATGAGCTTCACATAACAAATCTCTCTTCAACTGTGAATCACAAGGCACACACAATCTCTTCCCAAATCTCAAAACGCAATCATTATCAATGTTGAATTCAGGCAACATACCTTTCTGAACCAGCTCTACCCTTTTCTGCAACTCACTGTCTTGCTTCTGTGCTTTCTTGATTCTATCTGATATAGAAGAGCTCACTGATACCTGAAACAAAACAAAAGGACTTCCTGCACCAACAACTTCTATACCAAAGTTCATCAAATCGTTAACCAAAGGATCACGTTCCAAACGCAACATTTTTAATGAAGTATTACTTTTTCGACTCAAAGCATCAGCCACTTTATTTTCTTTTCCCGGATGGTAATGAATTGTACAATCATAATCCTTGATTAATTCCAGCCATCTTCTTTGTCTCATGTTTAACTCTTTCTGAGTGAATATATACTTTAAACTTTTGTGATCGGTATATATTTCACACTTTACTCCATACAAATGATGCCTCCAAATTTTTAAAGCAAAAACAACAGCAGCTACTTCCAAATCATGTGTAGGGTAATTTACCTCATGAGTTTTCAACTGTCGTGAAGCATAAGCAATTACCTGATCATTCTTCATTAGGAAGCAACCAAGTCCTTTCAATGAAGCATCACTGTATATAACAAACTCACCATTCCTGGAAGGTAGTGCCAAAACTGGAGCATTCACCAATCTTCTTTTCAATTCCTGAAAACAATCATCACATTCTTTTGTCCAGATAAACTTAACACCCTTACGAGTTAGCTTAGTCATTGGACTAGATAACCGTGAAAAATTTCTAACAAACCTTCGGTAATAGCCCGCCAAACCAAGGAAGATACGAATCTCGATTACATTTGTGGGTCTTGGCCATTCTTCCACAACTTTTGTTTTTGCAGGATCAACAGTTATTCCATCTTTAGAAACAATGTGACCAAGGAAAGAAATTTGTTGCAACCAAAACTCACACTTGCTGAATTTCCCATACAGTTTCTTTTCTTTTAAGGTTTGCAAGATAACCCTTAAATGTTTTTCATGCTCCTCTTTACTTTTAGAAAACACGAAAATATCATCAATGAAAACCACCACAAACTTATCCAAGAACTCATGGAAAATTCTATTCATTAAGTCCATGAATACAGCAGGTGCATTGGTTAGCCCAAAAGGCATTACTACAAAATCATAATGGCCATATCTCGTAAGGAACGCGGTCTTCGGAATATCTACCTCCTTTACCTTCAGCTGATGGTACCCCGATCTCAAGTCAATCTATGAAAAAAACTGAGCTCCCTGGAGCTGATCAAACAAATCATTGATATGAGACAAAGGATATTTGTTCTTAACAGTGATATTATTCAAGGATCTATAATCAATGCAAAGTCTCATAGAACCATATTTATTTTTAACAAATAAAACAGGAGCACCCCATGGTGATGTGCTAGGTCTAATGAAACCTTTCTCTAATAAATCTTGCAATTTCTCCTTCAACTCTAAAAGTTCAATTTGTGCCATTCGATAAGGGGGTTTTGAAATTGGCTTAGCATCAGGAACTAAGTCAACAGTAAACTCAACTTCCCGATCTGGTATTATTCTAGGCAACTCATCAGGAAAAACATCAGGATACTCATTTACCACTGGCACATCATTAATCTGAACAGTTCCTTTATTTTCAATGACGTGTGCAAGGTAACATTCATTTTCATCTTTTACAAGTTTCTCGGCCTCTTGATATGTTATCAAAAGTAAAGGTTCATTCTTGTAAACAAACTGAAAATATTTCTGAAAAGAAACTTCTTTAGCTCTACAATCAATCTTAGCATGGTAAATAGAGAGCCAATCCATACCCAGGATAACATCAAACTCTACTAGAGGTAGAACAATAAGGTTTGCAAGTAGGTTCTTTCCACAGATAAGGATAGGAAGATTCTTATAAATTCTATTTGCCTCGACACTTCCCCCAGGTGTTTTTACCAAAAGTTCAGGAGTCATTTCTTGAGATGTTATTCCCATTTTACTAGAATAGGTTTCAGAGATGAAAGAATGTGTAGACCCCGAATCAAACAACACACTGGCATAATCTGAAAAAACAAACAAAGTACCTGATACAACTTCATTTGATGGCCCGACATCTGCTGAAGTAGTTGCAAAGGATTTCACCACCCCTTTCTGCTTGTAGTCTAACTGCTTCCCATCACTCAAGCTCCTTGTCGGACACTCGTTTGCATAGTGACCCATCTCATTGCACTTATAACACTTCACTAACTGTAAATAAAATTTGTTCTTACCTTCAGCTTGATCCTTTTCAGTGCAATCACGAGCCTTATGTCCCATCTTACCACATCGGTAGCACTTTCCAGAATTCAAAAGACATTCCCCAACATGCCTTTTTCCACATTTATCACAAACTAGAAACTTAGTTTTCTTACCATCAGACTTTTTTGAAGAATTCTTACCTTTCTCCTGCCACCTCGGTCTCTTCTTCTGCTGGTTGTTATAGAAAACTTGGTCATCGGCGAACTCCATTTCCACCTTCTCATCACATCGAACAAGCTTTTCATAACTTTTAAACTCACGAGAAGCTAATGCCCTTCGATATTTTGGCTTTAATCCTGAGTAAAAACGATTTATTTTACTATCAAGGTCCCGGATAAAATTTGGAGCATACCTTTCCAATCGAGTGAACCTTTCTTCATAGGCAGCCACTGAGTCTTCCTCTTGCCTCAATTCCAAGAATTGATTTTCCATCCTAAGTCGAACAGCCTTAGGAAAATACTTCTCAAGAAACATACCTTTGAATTCATCCCAGCCAAGAGCATCAATCTCATCGGCATCCCTGATATTTTTAACCATGGACCACCACTGATCTGCTTCTCCCTCCAAACGGTAAATAGCAAGACTAACCTTTTGATTGTCTGAACACCCCATGACATCAAAAATCCTCTCGAGTGCTTTAATCCACCCTTCAGCTAGCACAGGGTCAGATGATCCTCTGAATGATGGTGGATGTTGCCTCATGAAATGTTCCACCACTAACATGTTCCTCTGCGGTTGGTCTGGCTGATCTCGTGTATGGATACCACCACCATTTATCGCTTGAGTAAACTGCGCCATTACTGCAACAAACTGTTCAGTTCCAATTCCGACCATTTCTGGATGCTGATTCGGAAGGTTATTTCCTTCTGTATGCCTTCCTAGCACTGCATCCCTGTTTCCTCTGCGGAAAACCATTCTGAACAAACATGTCTTTGATGAAGCAACATGGTAATCTTTAAATGCTATATCATTTCGAAAAAAAAATATTTTTGGATAATCATTTAATAGAATTCTAACTCCTAAAGTTATCTAAACTGACCTCTGATACCAACTATAAGGCCCCAGCCTTAAACCTTACTTAATCTTGAGTTATTACAAGATTTCACATTGAGGATCTTTTCGGGTTTAGAGTTTTAGAGAATTAGATCATAAAACTTTCATTACATTCCACATATAAACAAAGTGGTTACATAAAGATAGTATTCTTCATTCCCATCAATGGAAACACATTTAAAATAAAACATGGATTATTTCTTGACACATCCTTGACTCTATCATCTTATCATGTACCTTTCCCTTGACCTGTGAAAAACATTTCAAAAACTTGGGATGAGCATAAAAACTCAGTATGGGTTATATAAAAAAACATGGAAAGGAAACATGAGTTCATATATACATAAGAATGAAATCATACTTTACCCATAAAACATAGGTACTTTAACATACCTCATAAAATCATGAATAAATCATATAAATCATAAGACATAAAGGTAACTTGAGGCATTCATAACATTCTTACGTAGGGAGTAACCCTCTTGGTTACGTTTGGAATACCCATCACAGTATATTCCCTAAAATCTCTTCATAGAAACCTTAACATTTCACTCCTTCGCGTTACCCAATGCATTGGAGAGCTATAACGGGCTCACCCGCCCTTAGTTTATCACAGAACCACCCGTCTTCATAATAATGCCCAAGAACCATAACATAATCATATCACATAAAACATGCATAAAGGAATCATAAAATTTCCACATTTCAATCACGAGATATCAATACAACACATTGATATAAAAACATTATGAAAACCATTTTCAATACCAAAATAAAAGAAAAGTAAAACATGGTATTTATTTTTCTTTTAAAAGAAGGTATGTCTTGTAGAGGAAGCCGAAACTCAAATAACGGTCACGACGGCGGAGAAGTCGTTGTCACCGCATACGTACGACAAAAACATTCCCTTTTATCGTTTAGTAAACGCTTCGTATAAAAAAAGATTCCTTTTGAATAAACACAAAAGTCAAAGTGGTTTATACATCGTATAAAAGAAAGTTGTGTATAAAATAAAATATGCCTCAACGAAAGGGGATTGAGACGAAGTCCCATACCTCGTATCCGACTTGACCCGACCGTTCTTTAATCTCCTGAATAATAAACTTGAGTTAATCTCTACTTTCTTATGAATCTTTTTCAAGTTCATTATTCCTTTTATACCATGTTATGAACATCATGTAGTCAGTTAAGTTAATAATGTTCATTTTGTCGGTATTTGGTTCTTAAGTCAAAAATAGACTTCTTTCATTACATGTTGTTAATTTAGTCAAAGGTTCATTATATCCAGAATGTTATTCATGATGTAGATATCATACATGTCATATATATCCAGTACATACATGCATTTATAATATTACATAATCATTTAGAGGTAAGAAATGAAATGCACCGTTCATGGAGACGGTAAGCCGTACGTACGCATGAACGCTACTTTCATTTCTATTTCATATTTTATAGAATGGAATCATAATGATATAAAGGTATATTATAATTCCAGTATAATATCATATATAATATTATAGTTCCATCCTTTATATGTCCCACATATGGTATTAACGAATCAAATCACTTTTAGGGGGCGGTAATCCGCACTTCCTAAAATGAAGATATCGTGTTTACCCATAATGGAAACCATAAAGGTATGCCAAAAATGAAAAAAACAGAAGCTTAAGGAAAACATAAACATATTATATATCATATATAAAAATAGTGACATCATAATGTCCACCTTTTAAGGTGTTAAATGAGTATTGAACAATCATCATTTCGGGAGGCAGAATTTCGCCATCCACGGAAACCGTATGTTCTTTAACCATTTGATGTAGTTGTGTGAGAGTGTAGCTCAAATAAATATTATAACAACATCCTTGTATATTGAAGATACTGGTGTTGTAACAAAATAAGTAAATAAAAAGAGTTTAGGGGGTTGGAGAAGCAAAATAAAACAAATGAACATTAGAGAATGAATTACCTTAAAAAGTGTAACTCCTTTTGATTTGAGCCTAAAGGCTTCCTTTGAAAGGATTCTGCCCAAAGGGAATCCTTTAGGATGAGGAGAGGGATGTGGAGAGAGCAAATGGGAAGGGGTTGGCCGAGCCAAAGGCTTGAGTAGTGTGTGAAATGAGGTAGAGGTGGGGGCCTTTTATAAGAGGAGAGGAGGGGTACTTTTGGAAAGTAAGGAAACATTACTTTATTGGAAAATGTGTTTCGGTTTTAAAAGGTCCCACATTGATATAATTCGTGGATAAGGTGATAAGGGTTCGAAATCCACTCATCCAATTGGTTTTGGCCAAGTGTAGTTCATAGATTTTACATTGTCTTTCCATTTTATTTAAATCATCAAATAATGATGTCATCGCTGCATCATTATTATGTCATAAATAATTAAATTTATTTAATGTCTAAAAATTATAAAAAACTACTATGATATAGGAAATCTTTTTAGCTTTCCAATTACTATTTATAATCAAAATTTGGACTTGTATAACCCCACTTAAAAATTGTTTTTGTAAAACGTATTATGTTTGTGTCATTTTCACTTTAACATTAAATAAAAAGTAATTTATGTCATTTCCCAACAAAAGTGGATCCATGGGGTCCCTAAGTTGCCCCATGGAATGTCATGGTCGGTCATGACACAACCAATGAGGTTGGGACATGTTTCTAGGTCATTTCATTTTATTAAAGCATTATTTATACCTTAAACTACACTAATTATCACTAATCGCGATTAAAAACTTAATAAGTTACTATTCACCAAAAAATTATTTTAATCTCATTGAACCACATTTTACTTCTTAATGACAACCATGTATGTCGGATTTTCAAAATTCAATACACATTAGTGGTAAACTTTCATTTAACTGAAAAATCAGTTTGCTTGATTACCACTTAGTGGTTTCACTATTCATCAAAAATTGAAGTTTTTCAGAAAATTACCAAAAATTCACCCTAAGCTATATTTGATATTCCGAATTCAAAAATGAAATCCATTTTACAAAATTCAAAACATATAAGTCAAATTAATTAATTTAATAATTAATTACCGCTGTCATGACAAATAGCGTGTTTTTGTGAAATAATAAGTATCAAAAGATTGACACCAGTTTAAGTCCAATTTCAAAGTGAAATTGATTCCAATGACCACCATTGGATTAACTGGTAAAAATATTTTCTAATTTCACTTTAAAACCAATTAAAATAATAATCTAATCATATAAATAATTTAGATTAAAAAGATGTTTTGAATTAAAATACAACATTTTACACTATTCATAAAAAAATGAACTTTATCAGAAAGGTACCAAAAATTTACACAAAGTAAATTTTGATGTCCCGATTCTAAAGAAGAGTTATATTTGGTACAAAATAAAGTATAAGAGTGATCAAAACTATATTTAATGACGGTTCACCATTAAAAGGTGATAAGTGAACCTTTAGTGAAAATTAGAGTATATATGCCCTAAAATTTAACTCTTTCCGTATTTTAAGCCATTATCTTTTATTGGGTAAATGTATAAACATTTAAAAACATATCTAATCATATTTCAGTTATATATATCCATTCCCGCCAGTACAAAGGCTACTTGTTAACTAACATTTAAAATAATATTATTTTATTACTAGTGTGCTACGTAAGTTTCAAAGAAACTCATCGTTGCGTATCGGGTACGCTATCGAACATAGCAACCCCTTTAAAATAAAATTAATATTTAATTCATAAATATTAATAAATATGAAAATTCTTTATTCTTTATTTACCTGGGATGTTACATCCCGGGTGATCTTGGTATGTGTTCAAGTGACCGCCGCCGAAGGAGAGGTGGGATTGGGTCTCCTATAGAAAAAGGCAGTTGGTTTCACCATGGTTTTCTAGTAAGAGATTTTTGTATTCCATTTCTTTGGTCCAATTTTAATTTGGGAATTTAGGATATCTTCATTGTTTGAAACTAATTTTAGGTGTTCAGGTCTTTTCCATAGTGTTTTGAGTTGTTAAATTTTTCTAGAGTGCATTGGATCTCTCTACGGTGGTTTTGGGCTGTGGGTATCAAGAGATACTACATGTACATTAATATGGTAAGGTATAAATATATATTCCCCCTTTGTAAATATTACCTCATGGAATGGGGAATATATGAAATGAAGCTAGGGGTATTTATATATCTGTATTTTTATAAATGCATGTGTGTGTAAGTGAGAAGTGTCAATTCGAGTGGCCATCGACAAATAACGGCATAATTGAGGTAGTTATTCTATGCCTATGATTTTAATTTGAATTCCAGTATTTTTTTGAGTGTTTTAAAAAGTGATTTTATTATTAAATAGTATATACATGCTATGAAAAGTGATGGAGATTCTTTGTGTTGGAATTCTCTTTTCTTTTTACGATTCTCTTTTATGTTTTGAAATGTGTAGTATTAATTTAATTATGATTCCAAGATTTCTTTAGAATGCTTGAAACTTTAAATTATTAAATTCATTTTCGAAAATGGTTTTAGGCATTTTTTTTGTTATTTCCTAAGATGTTTTATGTGTGAATATCGGTTATATAAGTTGAATTTAAAGAAGATGAGATAGTGTTTGATTTTAAAAAGGGTAAATCTCATGGTTTGGTTAGTTTGGAAAGTGTCATGGGTTTTGGTTTGAATTTCAGATTAATTGGTATTTTTCATTTCTTAAAAGATTTAATTTGTTTTAAGCATGGTTTCAAGATATTTTTTTAAAAGTGTAGTTCGTTGGTTTTTTAATTGTGATTTGAAATTGTTTTGGATAGATTCGGTAGAATATTTTTTCTAAAATGAAAATATTCCATACAATGTAATGAGGGTCATTTTGAACTTTAAGAATATTTTTTAAACAAGGAAAACCCCTCTTGAGGCATGACACCGTATTTTAGAAAATTTATGTGTATGTTGAATGTGTGAATTATTATATGTACCCAGTAAAGTGGCTTATTTTTTCTTATGTGATGGAAAATGGGGGATGTGATAAAGGAGGGACATTGGTTGTGAAAAGGTGAATATGTTTTTGAATAAATAAAATGAAATGTTATTGTTTGTTAGTTTAATTAAAACTAACCACCACTTGAAATAGAGAACATGGTAAGATTGAGGTATCTAGGTAGTAGGACTTGGATTAGTATGATAGATGATTTGGAAGTGGTTCATCCTGATTTCTCCTAGAAAGATTGACGGTTACAACACTAACTAAACACGGATGATGATTGGAGACCACATGGTTATGTGGGTGTCTCCTACTAGTGGATCTTGCATGAGAACATTTTTGGTCATGGTTTCCAAGACCTGTTTTACTAAGGTACAAGGTTCTTAGGGTCCCATTTTTCTAGTTACTTATATGGATTGAACATGGTTATCTCTTAGTACATAGTTCTTATGACTTGATTTTCATTTCAATTGTTTAATTCTTGATCTATCTTTGTGAAAATCATTATTTTTATCTAAATTTATTTCCATTCATTTTGAACTATTAATGCATTCTTGGAATCTATTTTTTAGATATAGTGGAAGAGTAATGATTTTAATGAAAATGAAATCATGTTACCTGAATTTGAGAGGAATGAAAAACATTATTTTATGATGTATTATCTTCAAAATGGCACGTTTTGGGTTTCTTTTTAAAGGTAAGGGAATATGGAGTCATTTATCCTTGGAATTACTACTCCGAATCTTGGTGATCATGCATACTCTATCGTTTCATTTTCAGCTTCCTCTATTTTTGGATCGTTCTTAGAGATAGTGTGATTCTATGTTTGTTATTGACCCATGAGGTCACCTGGAGGTATTATTAGCTGTGCGATTTTATTTTATTTTTGGTACCATTGTTTATTTATGTCATCTATATTTATTTATTCATATGTATTTTATTTCTTAGAAAACCCATTCCCAACTATCATATTTTGTTGGCCGACACTAGTTACTAGCCCATGGGGATTGGGAATTCCCTTCGGGTATTGTCGTGGGCTAACTCGAGTAACCAGTTTTGGGTTGACTCGGGTTGGTTCATAAAAACAACATTATGTACGAGGTATGGTCATTATAAATTTATATTGATTCTATCTGAACATGACAATTCCCCTACCATCTTCATGTATTTAATGAAAACAATTATTTGAGATTACCTTGATCTATTTTTAGTAGACTTTATAGATGATTTTTTAATATATCCAAAGAGAAAGGAAGAGAATGAATATCATTTTTGGAATATATTGTATACCTTGAGGAATTATAATTTTTATGCCAAAATTTTCACAAGTATTAATTCTATCTATATGAAGTTTTGTTCTAGGGTTATATAATATCATATAACAGTATACCGATAGATCCTTCAAAGACATAAGTTATTAAATAATGGTATAGAACAAACAGGGTTGATGAGATCTGTAGTTTGTTGGGATGTATAGATATTACTGATTAATTTTGAGATATTTTTTATAAATATAAAATATAATAACCAATTTTAATTGAAATGGATCCATGTTCCTTTAGAACAATGAATACAAAAAAATCAAGGCAATAGAGAGAAGAATGGTTAGTTTACCTGTGCATACACCACCCTATAGTGGATAAGGTTTTGTGATATATGGTGACGCAAAAACCATGGGATTGGGATTCATCCTCATGAATAATGATATGATGACATCATATTCCTTGTGCTAATTGAAAATTCATTTGAAATTTTACCAGCCACGTGACTTAGTGTTGGCAACAATAATTTTTAAATTAAATATATGGATTCATTATCATTATAGTGATTGATTTGATATATTTATTGATAAGAAAATCTTGAAGTATATATTAATATAGAAGGAGTATAATATTTCCCAAATGATATGGTTTCTTTATTAAAAATTATGATTTCTTAATACATTAACATCCTAGGAAGGTGAACAAGGTGACTAATACTCTGAACTAGGAAGACCATGCAAGCTTTTCCACAATGAGTATTGAGATAGATACAATACATTTTTATTTTTAGAAGATAGATCTTGAAATATTGATTAAATGTGACATACATATCTTTCTTAGAATAATGTTAAATTATCCATTAATTTATGGATTAAGGAGGTATAAAAGAGAGATGTGAAACTATTGAAGAAGGAAAGGAATATTTCTAAGTTCAATCTAGATTGTGATGGAATAATAATATTCATGAAATGAGTATGTGACATATAAATATAATAATTGATGAAGTATTTTTTGGATGAAACTCATAGTTCATTATTCTCTATTCATTATGGAAGTATGAAGATGTACAAAAAACTGAAAGAGTGTTTCTAGTGGGACATCATAGAATGAAATATTTCATAGTATATATCATGATAATTTGTATTTTAGAAATTTTGGGATGATAAATAGTATTCTAACGGTATTTCATATCCATTACCCATATCAGAATGGAAATTATAAAACATAACCATGCATTTCATCATTGAACTCCCAAAAATATCTAAAGTCCATAACGTTATTTGGGTTATATTAAATCACCTTATAAATCATCACATTTCATTATAAAATAAAAATATTTCTCTCTTAATTATCTTACTAGTATGTACTTTAAATATATTTTTTATGGCATCATACAGTACCAAATTCTATTATATCATATTGGGATATGAGTTTTACATCCACATTTTGGAGAAGTCTCTAATAATATTTAAATAGAAAGTTGAACTATATAACTGTATATCATCCTTGGATAGATGGTTAGTCTTAGAGGACCATTAAAACCCTATAAGATATGTTTAGATCATGCTAAATGGATCTAAAATGTGTTTAGGATCAAAACCATTCTCTCATTGAGTTTTTGTATAATAATAGATTTCACTCAAGTATTCAGATAGATCCTTGTGAATCCATATTTGGTAGGAAGTACATAACTCCAATTTTATAGGATAAAGTGGGAGAAAAAATATATTAAGACCTTATATAATTGAGGAAATGGTTGATAAGTTTATATCCATTCAACCACACATCAGTTCATCTTAGGTTTGATAGAAAATGTGTCCTAACAGTCATTGGTGAGATCTTTCATTTGATGTTAGCGAAAAGGTATTCCTATGAATATCTCCATAGATGATGGTTGTGGTATTTTTATATAATTAAAATATAATAACTTTATATATTATCCCATTTTAAAATATTTATAATAACAATATGGTTGTTTATTTCCTAGTGTGTCAATCAAAACACAATCAAATTCGTGTTGTTTTCCATATATTTATCGTAAGAAAGTACATACCAGATCCTTTCCATATCAGGAAATCAGATTTCATACCTATGTATCATGATATCTATTAGGAGGAACAATAAGTGGATATTATATATTTTTAATAGAATGTGATGTAGAATAAGATCACTAACTAGTTTAAAGTTGTGTTTAGAAACACTAAATATAATGTTGTTATGTGGGAACTTGACGATGCGATGAAGAAGAAGTATACTAATTTGTTTGAATAAGAGTGATGTAATTTCAATTTAGAAGTTATTATAATGGGTTATAATTTAATATCTATATATTTTATGATATATTTCTCTATAAATAAGTTTATTTTCTTTGATATATTTCTTTACATGCATCATAAAGTTCAATCAAACCACAATATACTATTGAAATGTTATTATTGAATGACACAATTGTTACCTAGACATGGAATTAAAATTAAATAATAAGGATAAATAATTTATGAATTTTGTTTACACATGTTTAAAATTAATTCATTTGTTATTAATTGGATGGAAATGAAAAAAATATTTTCAACGTAAAAGAGATGCTCTTCTAAAAAACTATTTCTACGCAAGAAATGTATTTTTATCTTAATAATTTTAGTTAATCTATATTTTTAAACTATATTAATTAAATACGAATAAAATATATTCGATAAAATATTTTATCAGTCATACAATGGGTTTTATTAGGAAAGTTATAATAATAAATTCAGTTTTCTTCTTAAAAATGCATATTTCTAAAAACTATTTTTGTTTCATTTTTCACACATATATTAAAATGTATTTCGACCACATATATAAATTTAATAAATAAAATGTATTCCATATTTATAATAATAATAATAGTAATAATTAATTTAATTTAACAATTTAAACTATTTTTTTCTTAAATAATAGTTACCATGGTAAAAATTGTGTTTCCATTATAAGAGCTAAAAGGGTTAAAAGTTGGGTTAACCTAAGTGATAAGGTATAAAATATCACAAAAAACTTTACTTTATTTTATTAATATATGTTATTTCAACCATATACATCTTATCTTAGAATATTTAGCACTTTTGTACCACATGAATTGAGTAAGAAAAATATTATATAATAAAGTTTCCAGTATTTATAAGTTTTCCACCCACATCACTTATAAAAGGGAACCTCCTCTCTAATACCCTCCATGAAAAATGATAAATTTAGCTCAAACAATATCTATTTATATAATCTAAAAACATATATATAAATGACCTTGAGTTTTTTTCTTCCTAATGAACAATAAAAAATTCCTTAAGGTTCTGTTCCACGAATGATACCCGAATAAGATGTATATGTTCATACTAATTAATTTCATGTTTCTTTCTTCTTAAAACTCATAAAAATTTTATGTAACCATTATAAAATTATAAAATTATTATATTAACTATATTGAGATTTTATTTTTAAATGGTATATCTATTTATTATCTCTTTCCCATATGTTGAAAATTGATAATGTCCCTCGTGTATACATGTCAACTACCACATCTAGGAAGAGATGTGATTTATTTTTCATTTCATCATAATATAGATAGAAATAATGATATATTTAATGAATATATAATTATATATATATATATGATTATTATTATTATATTTTAGTGCTGAATTATTATATATCTTTCTTTCATCACATCAATCGAGAAGTGAAAACATCTCAGTGATAATGTGTGGACTTCCATCTCCATGAAGTAATGTAATTCATTTTTTACAAACAATTATTATTCATGGTTATAAAATTGAATATAATAAAATCCATGAATAATATTATATATTTGATGAACCCATTTTCAAGGATTAAGTATTGGACCCATAAAACCAAAACATGCAGGTAAAATAGACAAATTTTCATCTAATTGTTCATTTTATATAAGAAATTGGTCATAAAAGGATAAATGGGAATTATAAAAGAGTTATACATAATAATCATTCTATGAATTTGGATCAATAATATTTTTATAATAGATCAATATTTATTATACAAAAGGTTTAAATGTATTTGAATAACGATGTTCCTTGGGGAAAGGGTTTATATTACAATCTCATTTTGTTTAGGGATTGTCTATTCTAAATTCCTATTAAGAAAAATTATATGTTACTTATCCTTTAAACCGAATTTATTTTTTTATACTATACTAATTAAAACAATTTTAATCTATTATCACTATTTCTATCATTCTATTACTTTAAATTTTTGATATATTTTTTGTAATAAATGATTATATTATTTCTTATTTTGTCCGCAAATAATTTATTTTATGTTCATGTTCTTTAAAATCTTTTAAATAACATTATGTCCTATTAAAAAATTATTATTTAAAGTCCTTTTTGACTATATATTTCATTATTTTCATAGTTTTGAAAGTATCTTTCATTTCATTTTCCAAACATAGCCCTTTTGTATTTTACTCAAAATTGGGAAAGGAACCATTGTTTAACGTTTAACGAAGGAAAAGAATTTCCCAACATCATAAATATTATTTTTATTTATTATTTATTAAAAGTTTCCATGTATATTTTAAAGGAAAATCATTTTCTCAATATTTCTAAATTATTAGTTTTTATCGATAATGAGATAAATTAATATTTTTCCAGTTTTCAATATAATTCTTAAATTCTCTTTTAAATTTATTTTTCATCTATATCTAAATACTTGACGCACGCCTGTCGTAGGGCGTGGCATAAGCAATTTCTATGTTTTCCTAATGCAGCACAGTGGCTGACTAGGGTCGTCTCACTTGAGGAGCTTTATCAGTTGTTCATCTACTAAATCTATACACATAAACTAATTATTTATTGCTTGTATTTAATCTAGGAAGGTAATTAAATTTAAAATAAATAAAAGTAAAAACTACCATGCAGTGAAAAAATGCAATTAATGAAGAATGAACTTGGTCCTAGGGTTGGATAACACTGGTTCTTTCATTATTTGTTAATTGTTTAAATTCAATTTGATAATTCATTTATTGAAACCTCATTAATGAATTACTTTCCCTTTATTTATTTAGTGTGTGATTTTAGTATGCGTCCAGTACACCAAACCACACCTCTTCCAATAGTCAAATAGGATAACACCTCAACCGAGAATGTTATTCCTAAAGGACCCGACTCCTCCGTATGTCGTTTCATCCCTTATGGAAACCCCAACACCACCGTATGAAGGGTTTTCCTAATATAAGGGAGGTAAAATGAATTAATAAAGGAAAATAAATGGATTTGGAAATAGTTTTTTGGTGGACGACCATCGTACCCGTGCACTATTCTCACCTCCACCACAAATAGAATAAAAACATTTTGAAAATGAAGCACAATAATAAAGAAAATCATGAAACCTCCCCCAGAGCCAAGCCTCGGGTTAGTCACTTGTCATGGAAAAGTTCATAGAGATCACGATGGAAATAAGGGAGAGATAAATAAATTAGATTAAATTTGGAAAAGAGAGACGGTGGGAAAGAAGGTGGAAAGACTTTAATTAAAATATGAATGCATTACATGGGAAAAATAAAACTCAAAATAAAAAGAGAAGAAAAGAAAATTAATATGTTAACATCATGTCCCAGAGCCTCCACTCAAACATTGGTGTCGAACTCCTCCTTGGTTCCTTGAAGGAATGGATGGAGAATGGGATGCTTTGGAAAGGAGGTGAGGGCCTCCTTTTATAGGCAGAATTCAAACCCTGAAATTTTGCACATTTTAGACCCTCTTAATGACCTCTTCAAGCGTTACACCCTTCATTAATGTTGTTCATAAATATATTTTACGTCTCTCCTCCAATGTTCAGCTAATTTGGAAACTGTATGAGGGAGTTATGAATTTTTCATTCTCAGTTTCTGTTTCTGGACGAAGCTTCCCAGAAGGTTTCTCCAAAAGTATGTCATTCAATTGCCTCCTTAATGACATCCAAAATCCCCCAAATTTATTGTAGAGACGGAACTATATTTCATAGTGTTATCCCAGGTGGACACACATCATTTAAATATTTTTAGGCCAAATTGACGTTCTGTTACGGTGGGTGGGTCCACGCTGTCCACCCGGAAAATGACCAACTTCAATGAATTTTTAGACCCTTTAGATGGCAGAATCAGCTCCTGGTCCAGAAGAAAAAAATGATGGAAATAAAATAAGGATTATAAATAAAGTTTAATCATAAAATTTGGAATTTTATTTTTCCAGAAATAACCAAAATACCCCTGATGTAAAAATCTATCAAAAATCCAGAATTAGTCGTTTTTCACATTTGGGCTCAAAATAACACTAAAACCCAAAAACAGGCCAATTAATCATCCAATAACACTTTTTTGGGATTATAAAAATGATTTAAAGTATAAAATATAGGAAAATGTGATATTTATCAATACTTCAAGTATTTTTATGCTTAAATAGGTATATAATATTATAATTTCATCCACTTTATTTATCTCTATGTCCTATGATGTCGATGATTTAAGAATGCTTCTATTAAACCAATTTCTTTTCCAATAGATTGATTAAATTGTGATGAAATATTTATAAAATACATTTATTTTACATAGGTTATAATATGTTGAGATTATGGAATATATATAAAACTGGGTCCCTTTCCATGGGATAGGATTTAATGAATTGATGAATGTTCTATGATCTTATGGGAAACATATGTGTGGTTTTCATTATGTGATGGTTGGTCCTGAAATTGTATATACCACTAATGTATTGGGTAAATAATTATATCTCATGAGATAATTTTTAATGTAAAGGGTAGTGAACCATGTTATATACTAGAATCTATTCATTATGATAGTCTTGGGATTGAAACTTGTCTATGGAAATTATGTAATGAGGAGAGATACCATTTCAATAATTATAATATGGGAGTGAACCCACTATATGAATAAAATGAGGATGGAGAGTGAACCCATTCTAAGAATGAAAAGAGTTAGGGGAGTAAACCCAATAAAATTGAGGAAATTTTCCAATATGATAGTCTTTAGTGTGATCATTAACCAAGAAAATGATTTTCTATTCTTAATTTTATGTAAAAAAACATATGACTTATGCCGATGATATGGTCTCAAAGATAATGATTGATTATTTAGGATTATGAACACTTAGAATTTATGTATTTTATGATAAATCCATATTCGATAAATCATTATTAATAATATTTGACTGAATTGGTATGAAATTACTTAGTTTTGATCATATTATCATACCATTATGATTGTCTTATTCTCATTGATGATTATTTATTGATGTCTTCTATTTTACCCTTACTCAACATCTTATATCACCCGTTATTATATATCCATTTTACCCAGGTTATGAAGAAAGGTCTTAAATGAGAAATCTATAAAAGGGGTACGTTATTAAAATGTAATTTTTGAAGACATTTATGATCTTTCCTGAAATAATTTTTTTATGTAACTTGTAGATAAAGACACTAAACCATTATGGTCTTGGTCCATGAATTCTTATGAGATGTATTGAAAATTTATCTAAATGTTATAATATTTTTGCATGTAGTGTTTTTTCTCTCTTAATCCATATAAGTAAATAATTTAGAACAAGGTTATCATTGTGACGCCTCTAAATAATCTTGATTGCAAAATAAAAATAAGAGGCATGAAGAGTTCTCTAAATTAAGAGTTTAAATGAATAGGAGAGAATGGATGAGAAATAAATATCAACCTTGATAGTTTTTCTATTATTTGGGAAACAACCCCTTATTTATTCCCTATTATGTTTTTTTACATGTACGGAATTTATGTAAATCAAAATAAAACGGGATTTGGATGAGGATGACAATGCTAGACTGCCAGAAAATTTTTTCCTCATAGAATATTACCACTACCGCAATACATAATATATGTGAATCACTTAATGGGGAGAAAAAAGGTTATCGATGTGTGGTAAATCAAAAAAATCTATAATTTTTTGAATACCATTTAAAATATATAAAAATATGTATTATAAAAAAAATTCATTTTTTGATATAATAAATGTTTCTTTAAATGGGTATTGTTGATGGATGAAAAATCTATGAGAAAGGGAGATTTTTATACCTTTCACAAGACATATTTGGATGTGTTTATTGAGATATTTATAAAATTTACATATCATGAGAAACCTATTTTAAACAAAACTAAAAATGTGATATTGATAATGGTATCACATTAATTGGAATTTATGTACAACCTTAATGTCCTAGTGAAGTATATCTTGTTTTATAAACTAGAATTTCCTATATATAGTTAGAGTAATGGATCCTATTTTAGTTTTTTTTGTTTCATTCCAATATAAAAAGTGAATTAGAACATAATTTATATCTAAGAGGGAGAATAATTGGTGATGAAATATCTTTTTTCCCAAGAAGAATAAGGAGAGAATGAGTGAGGTTTAACCCTTACTTGTACTATGAATTTATTTTCTATAAGTGGGAGAAAAAATGAATTAAATCACACATATTGATATAGTGTATTAATTGTATTTATGATAAATAAAAAGGGAGATTTAAGTGACCATGTAAAAGATCTAATTTAATTTCAATAAGAGAGATGTTGTGATTATAAAAGTTAAATGGAAGGTGAAGTTGAATCTAACTATTGGGTAGAACCTAAGGTTATGGAATAAGTGAATAATCCATCCAATGAGAACATAACATTCTAGCTACTCGATTTACTTTCTATAAACTTGTGAAAAAAAATTCAAGAATGCATATTGATAGAGATAATTAATGATATTTTTAATAAATATAACGGCTCAGTATTGTCGTTATGGGTGTAATATCCTGATATTTTAAAAATAAAAAATATAATTGATAGCATACAAGATACACAATAATGAGCTAAAACAAACCCTGAAATATTATTATTTAAATATGTTCCTTATAGAATATAAATTTAATTGGATGGTATGAATTTAAATAACCAAATTATTAAATAAACAAAATCTCTTACTCAATATAAATTTATTTATTAATTATTATAAAATAAGAAATCAACTTTTATTAAACACATTTTATTCATCAAAAACATGTCTTCTTCAAAAATGGTTTTTATTTATTTTTTAGAAAAAATAATTATGATTAATTTCCAGAAATTATAGAGATATTATTTAATAAAGATTATACTAGCTTTAAAATCAGAATATCAAAATTATTCTATGGTGATTTTTTTATTTTTCTGAGAAGTGTTATTTTTCACTGGATAGTAAAAAACAATTTTTTTTTAACGAACATTTTATTTTATTTAAAAAATATCAATATGATTTTATTTTTATCTCAATTTAATATAATTTTTATTTAAATACATAATCGCATTAAATTAATTTGAATTATTATTATACCTGATTATTGTATTAGTATATTTTTTGGCTTAAAAACGCATTTTTCTAAAAAATATTTTTCTTTGATTTTTATACTTTTATATAATAATTAATTTATTCAGAGATGTTAAATTTAATATTTAAAAATAGGTTAAACGTTTTTAATTAGTTTTCCCAAATTTTTTAAATAGTTCCATATTATTTTTGGTTAATATGAATAGTAACTTTATTAAATTTCTTACCACAACAAAGTGTAAATCACATTATTATGGTTAAAAATAAAATTAGAAAGACTACATAATAACCCCAAAACATTCCTTAATTTTATTATATGATTATATCCCATCCATAATAATCGAAATAAAAATATATTTCCATTTTTCCTCTTTTCTCTTGATTTTAAACCTTTATATAATTTTATATAAAGGTAAAAAATGTCATTCTCTTTGTTTTGTTATCTTCAAATATTTCACATACAAAAAAATAGAGGAAATTTTCATTTATAAATATTCCTCTAAAATATGAATGATTTAATTTCATAATGGTAATTTATTTAAATTTTTTAATGATGAAAAATTTTCTTTTATTGTTTATGAAACACCGGCACAGTGCTTGTACAAGCAAAAAAACCATAAAAATAATATTATTTGAATAATTTTTTGTTTTCCATAATTTATTAGATAAAAAATGAAATATTATACCTATTTTAATTCATTTTATTCAAATTATACCATTGTCTTGTAATTTTTCAATCCCAATTAAATGAATAGTTCTAAAATTAACAATATTGTTATTTTATAATAAATAATATTTTATTAAAAGATATAACCTCATAAAAATATTATATTATGCCAAAATAATGGTATATTATTTATTAAATTAACCATGGTGCTCTTATGATCCATTTTTTCCTTTTATAGTATCTATGTTAACCCCATAAGAGTAAAAAACATCGATATCACCGTAATTGTTAAAAAGTATGACAAAGTGCTAAAACAAAAATATTTTGGTAAAATGTGATCAAAACATGTCAAAGATTTATTTTATGAGAGTATTTTCACTAATAAACAAAATATATTTTAATATTATTATTTTGGATAAATATGGACATGATATTGTTTTTGTTAATTTAATATTTAAAGAAATTCCATGTGTGACGCTCCCCTCTCATATAAAAATTAATCTATTATTCTCATATATTCACACATAAAAAAACTTTTTGTTTATCCAATACCCTCCCAAATTCGATATTTACATCCATAATCACATCCTAGAGGCCTTTTTTATTATAAACGTTCTAGGAAGGATTTTGGTGTAAACCATAAGAGATTGTCCGAAAAAGATGTATAGTTATTAACCAAGTGTTTTTGTTTCATTTCTTATTTCAAATACATTGAATCTTATTAAAAAATTATTAAATAAAAACACAATTAATTTAAATATTATTATATATTTTATTTTAATTAAAAATCTATATCCATATTCTCTTCCATCAAATGGGAAATTAAATCATTATTTTTGTGTACAGCGGACTACTGCCTCGCAAATTGATGTAATTTCTTTTCCATCATGGCCTATCATAGAGGGATATAATTATGGAATTAATTTTTATATATTATATTTATAACATATTTATCATTCTAAAAATATAAAATATCATACCTATTCTCTGCATTTCATACATTTAGAAATTATAACGGCATTCATGCGTACATGTGGACTACCACCACCATGAAGCGATATGATTCATTTTTTCATCAACAAGTCTCATGAATGATATATATAAGTATATTTAAATAAAAAATATGGTTTTTATGATATAATTATTATTTTTTATGGATAAAATAATACTTACCTTCTTTCTTTAGTGATTGTCAAAAAATGGAAATGTTTATCTTGTATATGGATGGCTCAACGTCTCTATGATTGTAACATTGTTCATTTTTCATAACCATATTTCATATTTTGTTTCAAAAGTATAATTTATTTATAAAAATGATAATTATTTATGATTATTATTCTTTATAATATTTATTAACTACCTATTTCACCATGGTCAACATAATGTAGACATTTTGAAATTATGAATCAAACATCCTTAAAACTCTTGATATGGTCTTAACTGATTAAGTAATTAAATATGTAATTTTAATGAATTTAATAGATGGTTTAATTATAAATTTAAAAAACTATAAAAGGATAATAAAAAATAAATAATTTATGTATTGCTATTATACATGAAATAAAGTACATAAAAGAAAATTATGGACTCGAGGTAAGGGATTTCATCCCAAATTCATTTCATTAAAGTATATTTTAATGTTATGTGGAAATTTATTTAATATGGTGTATATATATACATTTTAAATTTTATATCATGATTCATTCATAATTCATGTTATTTTATGTTTCAAAGTAAATTATTTCAACCAAATAGATTTTAAGTGAATCTTACTAGGTGGTAATGTGTTTATTAACTCAATTTCCTTTCATTGGGTTATAACACTTCTTCATTGACTTTTATATACCATAATTATGTGTGTATTGATATATAAATTATTTTATTATACATATACACTCGTTTTTTGTGTATTTATATTTTCTATAAATAATATATTCATTCATTAATTCTCAATTCAATGATATTATATTTTAAGGGCAATTCATCTCAAATTCTCTTTCTTTGGGACATACATTATGATATGTACCTATTTTATTTTATGATGTATATATAATAACATTTCTAAATGTTAAATAATTCATATATATATATATATTTAATGAAATTTTATTTTTGATTTGAATTTATTCATTCATGGGGTTTATGATTGAAAAGTTACCAAAGCCTTAAAGGCATTATGTTCCAATATCCTTTCTTTTTTAGAATCTTTTTATTCTTTTTTACTTTTTCAGAAATCATATGATCCATTGCATAGAACCACATATATTTTATTCTCATATATTATTAAAAGTTGATTATATGTTTAATTTCTATTTCCACTCTTATTTATCAAAGAAACAGACAAGAAAGTCTCATATAAGTGATTTTGATATTGTGTATTCTTTTATATTTGGAATCTTTCACATCCATATATATGTTTTCTAAAATGTTTCAAAAAAATATTAACTTCTAAAATGAATTATTATATAATTCAATATTATATTGTCTTTTACCATCTTTTAAAAGGTTTTAAAATTTAAATTTCATCACATTTTCCAAATGGGTCACTTTAGACTACCATTATAAAATGTTAGAAAAGAATAGTTATTTTGAAAATTTACAACATGAATAGATTTTACCATCACCATGACCATTAATTGATCAAAATAGTATATTTTAATTTTATAAGGTTATTTTCAATGAAAATAATTTTCAAAATATAGTATGAATTTTTAGCTTTTAAAAGTGATTTTCAGTGGGAAAATGGTATTTTCCTCAAGAGTGTTTTTATGATAATTTAATGGTATTTCCATTCATCAACACCAAAATATGTTGATGTTTCTCAAACTCTAGTAAGTATATTTCATAATGATACCATTATCATCATTTATGTAGATTTATTATAATTTTTTCAAAGATATTTTTCTAGAACCTGTTTATTTTCCATGGGTTAATCATGTTATTAAATGAATAAATTATTTTTAAAGGAGTTTAATGATGAGAAGAACTATCAATGATAATTTTTTATGTTCTGTTTCTTGGAAATATTTATAGTGATAAGTTGTTACATTATAAACCAAGGATATATGGTTCCATTATAAACCATGGATGGGTGGTTCCATTATAAACCAAGAACGGATGGGTTTTTTATAGCCCTCCAATGCATTGAGAATGGAAGTCAACAATATGGTTATTAGATTTGTAATAGTAATTATAATAGTGATATGGAAATAATTTCCCAGAATACCAACATTTTTTATTTATCCATTCTATGATTTTTTTTACATAAATCATATTATTTTTTAAGGTAAGCTAATGATTTTATATTTTAAAAAAATTATTTTCTACATATTATGGGTGAAATGATATGGGTTTTTTATGATTACTTTGATCAAGATTGACATCATATGGCTCATGATTATTGCTTCTAATAATTATTTCCTTTATTAAATCTTTATTCCCAGTATCATGGTTTATGTTCTAGGAATTGATTGATATGATTTCCCTTAAGTTATGAACATATTTTTTGATTATATCATTATACTTTTATCCACATATTATTTTCACTAACGACATTCAACTATTAATTCTTATCTTTAACCTTAGTGAGTAATTTACCTCACCATTATTATGTTTCTGATACACTAGGTTATGAATAAGGGTGTTAAATTATTTTTAATTAGAAAGATTTCTTATCTGAATAATTTTATGGGACTTGTTTAAGACTTAATATGGAATTTAAAAACCTATGTATGGTAGGAAAGATACTCACATGAATTCATAGTTATTATTTATATAATATTTTATCTTAATCATCTAAAAATATTGACCTAAAAGGTCCTTGGTTATGTTATTGATCCAATTTATCTTTTTTATGTGGTAGGTTTTAGAGGGAATTGATTGGGTCACAATTATCTTTATCAAAGATAAAAAAAATTAATGTTTATATTTTTAGCATTGAATTAGGGTGTGTGGGTCTAGGGAAATTATAATTGGTATTAGAGAAGGGTTTATATAACTTTTAAGACTATAATGTTTCATGTGAGGTTATCTTAAGAGTCATATATGTGGTCATGGATTTTTATATTTGGGGTTGATCCTAAGTTCAATGTTTTATAAACCCATTTTTAGGTTTACTTGAATAAAATTCCATGTGATTAATGATATTTTGAAAGATTTTTTATTGGGTTGAGTTATATATATCCCTTTGGTTTAACATGATGTATAATTTTTAGAATAACTTGTTTACATTGTGTGGTTATAAGTTTCAAGTTTCTTTATAACCATTTGGGTTTATATGAACCTTATTATTAAGGATGTTATAGGTTATTACAACATGGGGACATGTGTTTTATCATATAGATAATCACAGGATTGAAGAATAATTCTGAAATTAAGTGATTAATTTTATTTCAAAAGAAGATAATTGTAAATTTTAGGAATACTATGTGATATTATGGATTTTTATTTCAGGATTAAAGTTTGATTTATCTTTTAAATCATATATGATCATAATGTAGCTTTATGGTGATTTGAGTTTTTAATAGAAAAGATTATCATATCTTGGAGAAAATTAATTAATGAATATACATTTTTGGTATGGAAAATTAAGTCTATTTGATGTTATTTGGATATATATTTTTAATTTATCTTCTAAGAATATGTTATGAAATGATTCTAATATGTGGTTATTGCTATTTAATTTCAAAGATTGAGGTATTATTTATTTGTAAGAGGGTTAATTCATTTTGGGAATTATATTACCTTTTTTATAATAACTTTGGTTTTGTGTAATTTCTAAAGATATAAAGAATATATTTTTATCATTTTTTAGAGTTATTGGATCTGTTATAAGTTGAGTTTAGTGCTTTAAGAAAAAAATATTCATCTTGATACTCATCATTTAGAGAAATATATAAGATTGTCTAAAACTGTTTAAAGGATGAAATTATACTTATAAAATAAGTATATTTCTATTTTTTATTTGTGTAGAGAGTAAATTAATTTCTCTACTCCAAAAAAAGGATTTTGAAATAAAAAATTTATCAAATTAACTTCATTTCTGATGAATTACTGGTCCTTTTCACACCTCTTTGGTTTTTTGTTGTTATTGACTTTCTCAGGATTATTTATTTTTTTATGATCAATTATCCATTTCAATATCCATCACTATTTAAAAATTATGATTTTTTTGTTTCTATATTTTTACTTACAACTAATTTTCTCATATTTGGAAACCTATTTATGAGTTATTCTAGATAAACTTTTTATTTATTTCCCTCTTTTCAAGAGAATTTATTATTTACCCATTTTATGATGTGGGTTTTCAATAACCATATTTATATATAGATGACCTTTTATTATAGAGATATATTTCAAATTTAATGGATGAAATTTACTAAAGGTTGAAGAATTTATTGTCCTGATATTTTTAAAATAAATACTATGATTGGTAGTATATAATATTTTCAACACCGTGGTTAAAAAACCCTGAAATATGATTATTTAAATATGAACATTATTGAATAGATATTAAGTTAGTGGGTATGATTAGAAATAATCAAATTAAAAAATACAGATAAGGCTCATACTTTATATTTACATATTGATTAATGCTTAGCAAATAATAACTCAAGTTTTTACAAAAGCCAATTAATTCTTTAAAAACAAGCCCTCTTAAAGAATGATGTTTAATGTTTTTTCTGAGAAAATAATTATAATTTTTTTATTGAAATTTTAGAAACATTATTTGAAAAAAATAATTTCACTTTTGAAGTCAATATATCAAAATTATCTTATGGTGAAATTTTGATAATTTTAAAAAAAAGTTTTATTTTTCAATGAATAGTAAAAACACCAATTTTTATAAAAAAATCATTTTTTCAATAAAAAGTATCATTATTATTATAATTTTACCACAAAGTAACATAAGTATTACTTAATTATTTATAATATAATTAAATTAATCTCAATAATTATTATACATAATTATGTCATCAGAATATTTTTAGGCTAAAAAATCATTTTTCTAATAATAGTTTTTTATTATGTTTTATGCATTTATATTACATGTAATTTTTGGGAATTATATAGATTTGATCTTTAAATATATATTTTATAATTTTAATCAATGGTTCCAAATTTGGTAAATCGGTCCCTTTTATTTTTTTACATTATGAAAAGTAACTTCAGAAATTTTGTTACCTCAATAAAAGGTATATTATGTAATTAAAAGTAAAAACAAAATAAGAAGTATTAATAAATGACACTAACACTTGAATTAGTTTTATTTTATGACTATACATCTTCCATAATCATCCAAAAGTCGAATATATTCCCTTTCGTTTCAATTTTTCCATGATTTTGACTACTTCAATTATATAATGCATTGAAAAGTAAAAATTGTTAGTCTCTTTGTTTTATTATCATAAAATTTTAAAAATAGGGATAATTAGAGGATATGTTCAATTATAAATGTCCCTTTGAAATATAAATTATTATTTTTAATCAAGGTAATTTATTTTAAAATTTTAGTGGATAAATAATTTTATTCAATGTTATACAACATTGACACGATTCTTGTGAAAGCATTAAAAATCCATAAAATTTTTTGGAAACTATAAAATATATATTTTGAGTAATTTATTTCTATTAAAAGATTTTTATATAAACAAATTTCATATTATAAAGGTGTTTATTCACTTTATTTGAATTTTATTATTGCCTTTTAATTTTAAATATCAAACTAATGGAATAGTTTTAAAAATTACATTACTATTGTTTTATAATAAATAATATATTATTAAATGATTTTAAATCCATAAAAATATTATATTCATCCAATTAAATGGGAAATTATTATCTAAATCAAAAAAAATCCAAATATGTTATTTTTTTTCTATTATAGTAACTTTATTAATCCATTAAATGTAAAAAATATTCATATCACTGTAACTTTCAAAAGGTTTAACAAACGGTTAAAAAATGATAAGGGTAAAACTATGATCCAAAACAGTAAAAAAATTATTTTACTAGATTATTTAGACTCATAAACATATTATATTTTTATATTTTCAATTTTTATCTATTTTATAAAAAAATAAATGATATTAATTTAATATTTTAAAAAACTCCAAGAGTGCCCCTCCCTTCTCTTATAAACGATAACCCCTACTTCTAATTTATTCACACTATAAAAAATATTTTGGTTTATCCAAGACCAAAAGAATACATTCCTTAAATCCTTAATCATATTTTAGATTCCTTTTTTTCATCATAAAATAATACTATGAAGGATTTTTGTGTAAACCTTACGAGGATGTTCGAAGAAGGGGTATTGTTCTTAACCAAGCATATTAGTTTTATTTATTCATCCACCTCCTTAAAATATTATTAAAACATGATTAAATAATTAAATAAATATATTATATATAATTATATGTTGTTATGTTAATGTAAAAACCTATATCTATCTTCTCTTCCATCAAATGGTAAATAAAACCATCGTTTGTGTGTATGGCGGACTACCACCTCATGAACTGACATAATTTGTTTTACATCATCACCTTTAAATTCCAGTTATAATGAAATAATTAATGTTCATAAATGAAATTCATTTCATTTTTACCATTTTTAAAAGTTAATATATCATATATTTTCTTATATTTTTGTACAATAAAAAAATGATAATGTTGTTCGTGTGTACGTGTGGAATACCACCTCCACAAAGGGATGCGATTTATTTTTTATCACCACATAACATGGATGGTATATATATAAGTATTCTTAAAGAAATAATATGTTATTTATTATATATTATATTTTTTAATGATAAAATAATTCTACCCCTTTTTCATAATAATCATTGAAAAATTGAAATGTTACTCTTTCAAACGTACAACCTACAGTCTTTGTGATTATAATGTAGTTAATTTATCATAACCATATTTCATGGATGGTTTTAAAATTATAATTTATGTATAAAAATTATAACTATATAAATATTATTATTATGTATACTATGTATTAATGACCTCTTAAACCACGGTCAACACATCAAAGTCATTTTGAAATTATGAACCAAACATCCTCAAAACATCAGACATGGTCTTAACTGATTAAGTAATTAAATAAGACATTTTAATACAAGAAAAAAATGGTTTAATGTTTTAGAAATAAACCTTTAAAAGGTTCGTAAATAGTTATATAATTTTCTTAATTTTATTATATATTATTTAAAGGATATACATTGAAATTCTAGACTCGAGGTAAGAAATTCAGCTTCAAATTCCATTCATTGATGTATATTTAAATTTTATGCACAAATTTATCTTATAAGGTGTATATAATTACCATTAACATGTTATATCATTAATAATTCGTAATTAATGTTATTATATGTTTCAATTTGAATTATTTCATCCGAGTATATTTTTCTTGAGTGTTACCATGTACTAATGTGTTTATTAACTCGATTTTTTTCATTGGGATATAACTATTCCTCATTGTATTTTCTATTCCTTGATTATTTGTGAATTGATATATAATTTTTTTATTCTATATTTCCCTATTTTTTGTCGATTTATATTTATCACACATATTATATCCATTTATTAATTCCTAATTCAATTATATTATGTTTTTATGTTTAATTCAACTCAAATTATCCTTAGTTGGGGCATATATTTTTTATATAAACATATATTGTTATAAAGGGAATATATAATTCCCCTAGAAAATTTTATATAATGAATCTACCTATGTTAGTGTTAATTAATGTTTCATTTTACATTATTATATCATTATTCTTATGCTTGAAAATTAACCAAAGTGGCAAAGGATTTATGTTAAAATATCCTTTCTTTTTGGTATTGTTTATGTTCAAGATTCCCTTGGGGAAATCATATGATATTTTTTTATTTAACTACATATATTTTATTATCCTATATTTATGAATGTTTGTATACTTTTAGTTTCAATTTCCTTCCTTATTTATTAATGAAACATAAATAATGTTTTTTGTAAGTGGTACTAATATTGTGTCTTATTTTAGATAAATATTAGTTCTCTTCCATATCCATGTTTTTTTATTTTTTTAAAAAGAATATTATTATGTAATTGTAAGTGATTTTTAAATCTATATCACTTGGTATTTGATCATATTTTAAAAAGAATATTATTCTGAATGGATTTTACCGCCATCATGACCATTTTATTAATTGAATATTATCTTATAAGTTTCAAATTTTATTTTTAAATAAATTAATTTTCACATTATATTATGAAATTTTAGTGTTTAAAAGTGATTTTCAATATGAAAAGGGTTTTTCCTCAAGAATGTTTTTATGAAATTTTAATGGTATTTACAATGATAAAAAAAATTATGTTAATTTTTACCCACTCTGAATATTTTCTAATGATTACAACCTCATTCTTTATCTAGATAGATTATGATTGTTTCAAATATATTATCATGGTGCCTATTTCTTTTCCATGCGTTAATCATGATACGAGTGGAATAATTGATGATTCTCTATGATTTATGATGGGATATAGGATATATGTAAAGTATTCATGTTATGGTCCTTATACATTATTTATAAATATGGGTGGTTATGTTATTAACCAATGATTGGTTTTTCTTTTATTAACAAAATATGGGTGGTTTCGTTGTAATTAAATTATGTGTGGGTATTTGGTAGTCCTTCAATGTATTGGGTAAGGAAGCTTACCATATGTTTATTCCATTTGTAAGAGTGATTGTAAAAGTGATGTGGAAATGATTTATCAAGTTACTTACATGTTTTCTCTATTCTTGGTGTGGGTGTTAATACATATATTTTTATTTAACATGGTATGATAATGATTTTATGTTTAAAAAATGTATTTTATGCTTCATATGGGTGAAAATATATGGGTTATTTTATTATTCCTTTGATTAATATTGACATCCATGGATCACGATTATTTATTTCGATACTTCATTCATTTTTTAAATCTTTATTCCATGTTTCATGATTGTTGATCTAGGTATTGATCGGTATGGATCCCCTTATTTTTTGCAAAAGAACTTTGATTATGTCATCAAAACTTAATGCTTGTATTATTCTTTATAATGACATTCAACTATTAATGCTTAGTTTTACCCTTATTGAGAATTTGATCTCACCCTTTTTCTGTTTCTCATTCCCTAAGTTATAAATAATTATGTTAAGATTTTTGTGTCTAGAAAAGTTTCATATGTGAATAATTTTATGGAATATGTTCAAGAAGTAATTTGTAATATGAAAAGATTGGTATAGTGGGAAATATACTCTCATAAATTCGTGGGTGTTTTTTATGTAAAAAAATTCTAATTTATTAAAACTATAAACCTAAAAGGTCCTTGGGTATGTAAGTGATCTAATTTTTCTTTTTGGTGTCGAAGGGTTGTGATGGAAAAAATTGGGTCACATTTATGAATATCAAATATTGAAATGAAATTTTCATTTTTTTAGAACTGGATCAGGGAGTGTAGGATTAGGGATGTTGTAGTGGGAGAGTTACAAAGTAGAAGAAATGGAAATGCTAAAACAAGAAAAAAATAATCATTATGCCATGGTGATGATATTTGTATGTTTAATTTCTACCTATGAGGAATAGAAACACATTTATGTCATGAAAAATTTCCTATTTTTTTAATGAAACTCATATTGTGGATTAGGTATTAGATTTAAAATAGTGAGGATCACACTATGGTCATTTATGGGTGTACATTTTGAGATCCCCTTGATGTTATATAATAAATGAGCTCTAGAATAAGGATCACCACACCATAGGATTTTCCATGTTATAATATGATCAAAGAATACATTTAAAAATTTTAAATAACTATGTATTTTATGGATAATTTTACATTATAATTTAAATATCACATAAAATGAAAAAGCATATCCTTGATGAAATTTAAATGGAATCCCTCACTCGATTTTGAATTATTTTAAAAGATAATAATATCCTAAAAAATTTGTCATGACCCCCTCCCCACAAAGTGTACCCCTCTTGGGCCGGCAATGTGAGAAGGGAGATAATGACCCCCGAGTCCCACCTCCAGTAGGCCCCGGGTTGGCGACTAGCACCGAGGGTATAATAAACACGCAAATGGGAGGCATTACCCTCTAAGAGAAGACATGCGGAATAGAGAGATAAGATAAACACAAAACAACTCCAAATCAGAACTGAAGTATAAAATAAAACCCAAGTACACATATGTAATGTCATGCAACAGTACTACAACTGAAAAGGAAAACTACAAGTACCCAAAAGAAAGGAAAAACTACAGTGACCACAATCCCGAACAGATCCTGCAACCACAAGCTAGTAGTAACCAGCCTAATCTTCAACCTGCTCCAAGTGACCTGAAAAAACAGTTTATATATATACGTAGGGTGAGTATAACAGTATACTCAGTAGGATCCTCCCCAAATCCTCTCGTGTAAAAGTAAATAAAGCATGCAAAATCACAGTGAACAATAGTGAAACTAACTCGTCACCTAAACATGTATACTATATTCCCAACCTCACCATGGATACTCTCACCAAGTAATGTATACAATAATATGTCATATAGTAAATAATATCAAGGGTACCCTGCTACTACGTCCCCACTAGTTTGCTGCTTTTCCCCAGTGACATAGGTCATGTGCATATCTCTCCAAAGGATTGCCCATATACACCTGGGCTAAGCTCTAAAATCTGCACCACGTGCACCACAAAGGCTTGCCCGTAGACACCTGGGCTAAACACCACACCATCCTCATAACCAAAAGTAACCAGGTAGTTTTATGAATCCACCACATCTCACGTAACATGTATCATAAGTCAGGTATTATACCTCAAGCCATTACATCACATACGCTGAGTAAGGATCCTCAAGCCATCACAGCCTATACACATTACACCTATAGCAGTCCATATGATACTATATCCAGAATATATGTGTGTGAATAACCACAAGTCATTACAGCCCTCTACACACATATATGGGGAAAACTAACCACTATGCCAAAGCCACTAGTATCTACCAAGAGAAGAGAGAGGGGCTAAAGGGGGCAGTCATCCATTCAACCTCCCATCAGAATGTTGGGGAAAACACCCCCCAGGTCTCAGAATCCCTGGGGTGTTAGTTTCCCTTACCGAAAGGGTGGAGTAGCATGTAAAAACACAAAAAGTACAGAATATACTATATCTCACAACTACACTATGGTAATAACCTATTCTTATACACAACTGCATCTAACATCCCTCCGAATCTGGGCTGCTACTTCTATGACTAGGTATCCTATAAGCACACAACCATTTAAAGAGCTTTATTATATTACTTCATTCCCTTTTTATCAGTTCCACTGTACGTTAATTAATTATTTAAACATTAATTAACCATGAACAATTCCACATTAAATTTCATTAGCAACTCACCCAATGTCAACTATCCCTTTAAAATTACAACTTCATCGTTATGTTCCAGTGAACTCCAACCCCATGAGTTAACACCATTTATTCAAATATTCATTAAATAATTACTTTCCCATATTCATAGGAATTCTAGAAAAAAATCCAATGCTACTAACACAAAGGGCTAAACACGGTGAGTAGATGTACTACCCATCGAGTCTTTTCCGATTATAGTAAGAGCATATACCCATCCTTCCTTGGGAAGCTAAACATGGAAATAACATGGAATACTCCGCGTGTCTTCCCCTCTTTAGGAAGAAGGGTAAGTAAGACCAGCTGCCTTATGCAGTGGGGAAAAGTAAAGAAGATAAATAACCAATCAAAACCACCCAAACATCCAACCATCACATCCATCCCATACCATCATCCCTAGTGTCATCCCCGACACCCACATGCATAAACGGATGCATCTTTCCACCCTAGGCATCATCCGCTGCCACAACCACAAGGCCTCCCTGCCTCCACATATCACAGCACCCCTACAGGGTCACATCACATCACAAGCAGCAGGAAAAGAAACACCACATCAATTGGGCTCTTAGCCCTATTTCACAACAAGAGGTTAACTCAGAACCCTTCATAGAATTCAATCAATCATGTTCTTTAATCCATCTTGAATTAACAAATTCAATTCGTTGGTTCCAACATCATGAACCAATTCAGTAAGCTATCACCGAAGATAAAACATTCTTACTATGCCAAATTTGATCAATATAAAATTACAAAAAGAACTAGGTCTACTTTCATGCCTCTTTATATTTAGCCAACCAATTATAAATTAATTCCGTCTTTACATTCTTTATCAATTTCTTCAAGAACAACATGCTTAACAAGAAAGGCATGTATATTACACTATCTAGTAAACAAGAGGCAATAACAAATGATCAAAGCAATTTATTTATCTAGTTCAAATATGTTTATTAGGTCAATTCCATTATCATCCAGTGGGATTCAACATTCTATCGATACTGTTACACATACAAAAGAGAATCAATGAATCCCCTACCACAGCTGTTTTCGAGGAAAACCACAATGGCCAAAGAACACCCAAGGAACTGGGTCGATTCTCCATGCATCCTCCTTAGATATCCTCTCCTAACACAAACAAGACCAAAGCTCATCATATTTGACATCCACATGATTATATCTACAGATAATGGGTGTAGATCTAAGAAATCGAGAGAAGAGGAGGAGTGGATCTAAGTAGATCTAAGAAATCGAGCAATAACGATCTCATGCCTCAAGAAATCAGCTTCGATTTTCCAAGAGAAGCCTCCGGATTGCCTCCCAAACTCTTGGGAGAGGTTCTTCTATCTCCAAGGAATGGTAATCCTGAGTTATGGCCACTTAGAGGATTAAAAGAACCATTTAGAGGAAAAAGAGTTCAGATCCACAATTTTAGGATCTAACTTTAAGTGCTTGCATGGTTAGTCCGCACGGTTTAACAAACTGTGCGCTAACCGTGTGTCATCTTATGCCTTTCCAAACACTCCTCGCACGGTTAGTCCGCATGGTTAGACAAACCGTGTGCTAACCGTGCGTTAGGCACTGCCCCCAACACCCACCTTGCACGGTTTGGCCACACGGTTTAGGCAAACCTTATGCCAACCGTGTGAAAGCTATTTCCATTCAGCTTTCCTTAAAAGTCCACCCAAATGCACCCCCAAGTCACCTTGACCACCTGAAACACCTCCCGCACCACATTTTCACAAAGGAATGGACTGGATAGGTTCATGCCATTACATCAGATACCTCTCAAAACATTCTCATCCTCAAGAATCCAAAACCCACCTAAAGAGAAAACGAAACAGGGTCTGAACTACCCCCAATGAGATACCTATCAAAAGAGAGAAATCCACCAAAGAAACAAAGGATTCCATCTCATAAACATTAAAGTCTCATAACCACATCAGCTACAACGATACATGGAAATAGTTAAAAATCAAACAACTCTGGGTACTGAGAACATAACTGTGATTTACGTTCCCAGGTACTCTCCTCCATGCCACCGTGTCGCCACAAGACATGAACTAAGGGGATGGAATGTCCGTGCAACACCTTCTCCTTGCGGTCTTGGATCTACACAGCTTGCTCCTCAAAGGTGGCATCATCATCAACATCGATCTCTCCCCAATCGATGATGTGAGAGTTGTCATGAAGATAACGACGTAGCTGTGATACATGGAAAACATCATGTATCTGACTCATCTGAGGGGGAAGTGATACTTGATACGCCACAGCTCCAACATGAGATAACACCTCGAAAGGCCCAACAAACCGGGGAGAAAGATTACTCCCATGACCAAACCTTCGCTTCCCACGACAGTGATTCACCTTCAGAAACACATGATCCCCAACATTAAACTCCAAGTGTATCCTCCTTCGATCAGCATATGATTTCTGATGATCTTGTGTTGCCTTCATCCTCTCATGAATCACTTGAACCATCTTTGTTGTATTCTGCACTAGTTCCGGTCCGAGAATTGCTGACTCTCTGACCCCAGTCCAGCATAATAGAGAACAACAAGGCTATCCATACAAGGCTTCAAACGGTGCCATACCGATGGTGGAGTGGAAATATTATTGTAGGAAAACTCCACCAAGGGTAAGTGCCTCATCCATGAAACTTCAAAATCAAGAACACAAGAACACAACATGTCTTCAAGAGTCTGGATGGTTCGCTCCGTCTGACCATCCATTTGAGGATGAAAAGCAGTGTTAAGGCATAGCTGAGAACCAAAAGCATGTTGGAGACCTCTACACACCCTGGAGGTAAAATGAGGATCTTGACCAGAAATGATATTCCTAGGGACTCCATGAAGTCTCACCACCTCCTACAGATACTTCCTCGACAAAATTTCCACTGAGCTTGACTCCTTGATTGCTATAAAGTGGGATGATTTTGTTATACCATCCACTACCACCCAATTAGCATCATGTCCTCCTGGAGCTCGAGGTAAACCAGTAATGAAGTCCATTAAGATGTCCTCCCATTTCCACTATGGAATATATAATGGCTAGAGAAGACCACCAGGAAGACGGTTTTTGGCCTTCACCTTCTAGAAGACTAAACATTGAGACACAAACTCTGAAACTGTGTGCTTCAGCCCAGGCCACCAAAACTGACTCCTCATGGATCGGTACATCTTTGTCATGCCAGGATGTACTGCTAAGGGAGAACTATGGAACTCCCTAAGAACAATCTTGCGCATCGCCAAGGGAATAAAAAGCCTTCCAGGATACAACACTCTGTGTTGTTCATCCTCAGACCAACCATCAGGGGCTTCACCATAAACAACTCGATCTCTCCATAATTCTGCCTAAAGATCCCCCAACTGTGACTCTTCTACTTTCTGCATCCGGGATGACTGTACCTTCATTTGAAAAAGACAACATCTACCTACGGCTTCTCCCATATCAAGATGTAATGCTGACAGTTCTTCCATTACTCTCCAGGAATCACCAGATTTGCGCACAGCATCACTACGTGACTTAAGGATCAGTGCATCAGCTACAACATTCCCTTTTCCAGGTGTATATGATATTTCAAAGTCGTATTCTTGCAAGAACTCCATACACTGACGCTGCTGCAAGTTCAAGTCACGCTGGTAGAAAACATACCTCAAACTCTTATGATTGGTGAAAACCACAAAGCGCTCACCAGTGAGGTAATGCCTCCACAACATTAGAGAAAACACCATTGATTCCAACTCTAGATCGTGAGTAGCATAGTTACATTCATGGGGATGCAACTACTGAGACCCATAAGAAACAACTAAACTCTGCTGCATTAGGACACAACCTAACCCCAGATGTGAAGCATTTCATAAAACATCAAACTGAACTCCCTCAGCTAGAAGACAAAGGACTGGAGCACTTACTAACTTCACTTTTAGATACTCAAAAGCTTCCTGACACTGATCAGTCCATATGAAAGCCTGATCTTTCCTAGTCAAAACTGTCATAGCAGTTGCAACTCGGGAGAAATTGGCTACGAACCTTCTGTAGTATCCTGTGAGACCAAGGAAACTCCGCACCTACGAATCTGTCTTGGGGGCTGCCCAAGACACAACTTCTTCTATCTTCGATGAATCCACAGATACTCCCTATTGGTACACAACATGCCCCAAGAAACGGACTTCTCAAGCCCAAAACTCACACATCGACAACTTCCCATACAACTGATGTCGACGAAGAACTCCCAAAATGGCGCGTAGATGCTCTGCATGCTCCTATTCATAAGTGGAGTACACAACGATGTCATCGATGAAAACTACAATGAACTTGTACAAGAACTCATGGAACAGAGCATTCATCAATCCCATGAATACAGCTGGAGCATTCTTCACGCCAAACAGCATTACAACGAACTCATAATGCCTATGAAGACAACGGAAATTAGTCTTCAGAATATCCTCATCCTTCACACGTATCTGATGATATCCTGACTGAAATTCGATCTTTGAGAACCAAATTGCACCCTTTAGTTGATCGAATAAGTCATTGATCCGTGGAAGAGGATAGCGATTCTTTATTGTCACTTTGTTTAAGCGACGATAATCGACACATAACCACAAACTTTCGTCGACCTTCTTTAAGAACAGAACTGGTGCACCCCATGGTGACACACTTGGTCGAAAAAAACTGCATTGCAACAGACCATAAAGATATATACGTAGCTCTCGTAACTCATAAGGGGCCATCCTATATGGATACATAGATATAGAAGACGCTCCTGGATGTCGCTTGATCCCAAACTCGATCTCTCGTTGAGGGCGTAATGCTACAACCTCTTCTAGAAAGACATCAGGGTACTCCTCTATGATCCTAGGAAACTCCAACTGCCGAACTATGAAAAACTCAGTATCATCTCGAATTCCATGGTTGATAAGGATGGAACGCGCCAGTGACCCATCCGAGGATCTCTCTCACCAACAAACACCACTTTCTATCCATCCTCACCAATGAAGATGACCTTCTTCTTGAATTAATCCACAATATCCAGTACCAAATATAACCAATACATGCCGAGGATGATATCATATGGTTCTATTCATAAAAATAGGAAATCTCCCCAAGAGCGGTGTTGCCCCAACACTAGCTCGCAGTCTCTACATACTTCAAACAAGTCAGATCAATCTCCAACTGGCGTAGTCAACGCCAAGGGAACTGGATTCCTCTCTACCTCAAGTCCCAAATCATCGACAAGGGTAGGTGATATGAAAGAGTGTGTCACTCCTGAATCAAAAAAGGCATACACTAAGGTAGAAAACATGCAAAGGGTACCTCGAACAACGTCTGGCTCGTTTGGTGCTGGTAACGCTAGAGCATGAAGCTGGCCACGACCTCCTCCACAGCCTCTCTGACCCTGATGATGACCACCACCATGGTTGCGCTCTACTCTCTGAGGACGGGGACCATCATGGGGTTGTCCTCTGCCTGCCCCATCTACCCTATACTGATCTAAAGCTGGTGCAACTGGTGCCTACTGCCTCGGCGGAAACTACATCAATGGAGGAACCTGGAGCGTAACACTTGGTGCACGATGACCACCCTGAAAGGTCGGGCACTCCCTCTGCTTATGACCATGACCACCATAAGAAAAACCGGCACCTGATACCTTGGCATAGGCTTAAGAGTTGTGCCTCCAGAGAAACGAGATGTGAAGGGTTGGGACCTACCCCCGGTTGAATGGAAACTCTTCTTCCCAGAAAACCGGGTACCCCAGACCACAACCTTGCTTCATGAAGGGATCATGAAGATTCCCCACTCGTGATGATCTTGTCCTGAACAAAGTCCTCCCGACAACCTCTTCCCTCACCAGCACCTCAAGATATGTCTTCAGCATAAATTGGTGATTTGGGACTGGATCTCTAGACTCAAAGCCTCCTCAAAGTGCCTCGCGCTGGCCTCCTCATCTGGTAATAGGTCCGAAGCATATCATAAAAGGTTCCTGAAATGGATTTAAAACTCTCGAACACAAGATCTCCCCTATCAAAGGGTAAGAAGCTCCTGGTGATTAGACGCCTTCACAGTTGAAGAAAGTAACTCGGATATAAACTTGTCTCAGAACTCCTCCCATGAGATCCCTGACTCCTCATGATCCCCAAGGAACAAAAACCACCCCTGCCTTGCTGCTCCACGAAGCATCGACACAACCAAGTAAACCCAGTGCTCCTTCCGAGCAGGAATCGAACTGAAGCCTATCTCAACCTCCTCTAACATGTCTTCTGTGACTACATCTGAAATGGAGCCCTCATACTTCTGCAGACTCTGGCACTGAAACTCTCGAAGTGTCTTCCTCCATGTGTCTTCTTCGTCGACCTCTACCCTACGGCGTTCTGCTAGAATAGCCTGCTGGACATTTTCTTTGCAAACCAGATGAGGACGTCGACCTGAATCCATACTTGTAAAATAAAAAACCGTTAGAGCTCCTAAACCTGGAATATGGAAGACTCAAAATTAATTAATTTATTGTTTTCTTTCATTAATTTTAGGTTAACCTATCCCAAGGTCTACCCATTCAAACATAGGCACAAGAAGAATGATGCATGATCCTTACCTAGGTCTCTACCCTGTAACTAGTATTACCTTGTTTAGTAACCATTGTAAACTTAAAGGTTCGTACATCAGATCATATGCGGGCCTAAACGCCTATGTCTCAGCCGGTCTCTAGTGTTTACCTCACTTGCTAAACATGAATGACACTGTTTCCCTACCAACCCATGCAACCTCACCTGTTCCTAACTCCAATCTCTATCCTATCCCTCAACCAGACCTTTGATACCACTCTCTCACGACCCCCTCCCCACAAAGTGTACCCCTCTTGGGCCAGCAATGTGAGAAGGGAGATAATGACCCCCGAGTCCTGCCTCCAGTAGGCCCCGATTTGGTGACTATCACTGAGTGTATAATAAACACACAAATGGAAGGAATTACCCTCTAAGAGAACACATGCGGAAGAGAGAGATAAGATAAACACCAACCAACTCCAACTCAGAACTGAAGTATAAAAGAAAACCCAAGTTCACATATGTAATGTCATGCAAAAGTACTACAACAGAAAGGGAAAACTGCAAGTACCCAAAAGAAAGGAAAAACTACAGTGACCACAAGCCCGAATAGCTCCTGTAACCACAAGCTAGTAGTAACCATCTTGATCTCCAACCCGCTTCAAGTGGCCTGAAAAAACAGTTTATATATATACATAGGGTGAGTATAATAGTATACTCAGTAGGATCCTCCCCAAATCCTCTCGTGAAAAAGTAAAGATAGCATGCTAAAGCACAATGAACAACAGTGAAACTAACTCGTCACCTAAATAGGTATACTATGTTCCCAACCTCACCATGGAAACTCTCACCAAGTAACGCATACAAGAATATATCATATAGTAAATAATATCAAGGGTAACCCGCTACTACTTCCCCATTGGTTTTTCGCTTTGCCCTAATGACATATGTCATGTGCATCTCTCTCCAAAGGCTTACCCGTATACACTTGGGCTAAGCTCCACAATCTGCACCACAAAGGTTTTCCCGCTGACACCTGGGCTAAGAACCACACCATCTTCATAACCAAAAGTAACCAGGTAGTTTCCAAGAGCCACCACAGCTCACATAACGTGTATCATACGTCGGGTATTATACCTCAGGCCATTACAGCCCATACGCCGAGTAAGGATCCTCAATCCATCACAGCCTATACATGTTACACCTATAGTAGTCCATAAGATACTATATCTAGAATATATGTGTGTAAATAACCACAATCCATTACATCCCTCTACACACATATATGGGGAAAACTAACTGTTGTTCCAAAGGCACTAGTATCTACCAAGAAAAGAGAGCAGGGATAAAGGGGGTAGTCAGCCATTCAACCTCCAATCAGAATGTTGGGGAAAACACCACCCCCCTAGGGATCAGAATCCCCGGGGTGTTAGTTTCCCTTACCGACAGGGTGGAGTAGCGAATAGAAACACAAAAAGTAAAGAATATACTATATCTCACAACCACACTATGGGCATAACCTAGTTTTAGACACAACTGCAGCTAACGTCCCTCAGACTCCGGGCTGCTACTTCTAAGACTAGGTATCCTATAAGCACACAACCATTTAAAGAGCTTTATTATATTACTTCATTCCATTTTTATCAGTTCCACTATACGTTAATTAATTATTTAAACATTAATTAACCATGAGCAATTCCACATTAAATTTCATTAGCAACACACCTAAGGTCTACTATCCATTTAAAATTATAACTTCATCATTATGTTCCATTGAACTCCAACCCCACGAGTTAACACCATTTATTCAAATATTCATTACAGAATTAATTCCCCATATTACCAGGCATTCTAGAAAAACATCCAATGCTACTAACACAAAGGGCTCAACATGGTGAGTAGTTGTACTACCCATCGAGTATTTCTCGCTTATTGCAAGAGAATATACCCATCCTTCCTTGAGAATCTAAACACGGAAAGCACGTGGCATACCCCGCGTGTCTTCGCCTCTTTCAGAAGAAGGGTAAGTAAGACCAGCTTCCTTGTGTAGTGGGGAAAAGAAAAGTAGATAAACAACCAATCAAAACCACCCAAACATCCAGCCATCACATCCATCCCATACCATCATCCTTGGTGTCCTCTCTGACACCCACATGCATAAACTTATGCATCTCACCACCCTAGGAATCATCCTCTGCCACAACCATAAGGCCTCCCAACCTCCACATATCACATCACCCCTCCAGGGTCACATCACATCACAAGAAGTAGGAAAACAAACACAACATCAATTGGGATCTTAGCCCTATTTCACAACAAGAGGGTAACTCAGAACCCTTCAGGGAAATAAATTAATCAAGTTCTTTAATCCATATTGAATTAAAAAATTCAATTCGTTGGTTCCAACATCATGAACCAATTCAGTAATCTATCACCGAAGATTAAACATGCTTACTATGCCAAATTTGATCAATATCAAATTACAACAAGATCCAGGTCTATTTTCATGCCTCTTTATATTTATCCAACCAATTATCAATTAATTCTCTCTTTACGTTCTTTATCAATTTCTTCAAGAACAACATGCTTAACAAGTAAGGCATGTATATTACACTATCTAGTAAACAAGAGGCAATAAAAAACGATAAAAGAAATTTCTTTATCCAGTTCAAATCTGTTTATTAGGACAAATCCATTATCATCCAATGGTATTCAACATGCTATCGATACCATTACACATACAAAAGAGAAGAAATGTATGACAACCCTGCTTTTATTACAAACTTAAAAAAGATTTATTACATAAACTATTAACTTCATAAAACATGGAAGATCGAGAGGTATAGTGTCTTTGGGGATTAGGATCATTACATAACAACTTAAACATGAAATAAAACATCTTTATTGAAGACTTACTTTACATGATCACTGCATTCCCTCGTACTTAGCATTGTATGGGATAACCTGAGGACATGCATAAGAAAAGGGGTGAGATATAAAGCCCAGTAAGGGAAAAAACATGGAATACATGAGGAGTACAATAAATTTTAGACAAAATGCATATCAATTGAGCATAAGAGAAACATGAACATAAAGTCATGATAAAGCATGATAATCATAACATGGAAATGTGGCAACAACACTTAACATGGAATTAGCATGAGCCAATGCTCATTACACATAGAGCATGAGTAAATCCTCATTGCACATGAAGCACGAGTAAACCCTCATTGCACTTGAATTAGCATGAGTTAATACTCATTACACATGAAGTATCATGATACTATACTTTACCCAATGCATTGGAGCGCTATAAGGGCGCACCCTTCTTAAACATTTCATTTCATGCATAAGTGTGCCACATGGATCTTAAAACATGGATTCATAAAACATAATAATTTCTTCCATGATAAAGGAATGTGGAATTAATACATGAAACTTTATAATCAATAAGTAAATGTTCATAAATTTTAATACCCTTGATGGAGAAATGGGCATGGTATTCACTACACAATGGCATTGGCTTAAAAAATCGGTGCGATTTCGGCAGCGTAATGATATGACATAAGAATTCATAAAAATGGTTGATGAGAGAGAAAAGGGCTCCTCATCATATTTACATGTAATGGACAGTAAGGAGCTAATATAGATACATTTCCCAACAATTGTAATAGAATTTAGATACATGATACAAAAGTATTGCTTGAATGTAAATGAGGAGAGAGAAGTTCCTTTCAGAATTTCAGCATAGTAACGAGTGTACATGGGAGGAATTTAATGAGAGCGAAATGGGTCTCCCATCATTCATACATAAATAGGACAGTATGAGGGAGGTTTTAAACCATACCCCAACATTCATAATTGAAATTAAATGGGAAAAACAACTTAAAGAAAATTGGACAAAAATGAGAAAGGAAGAAAAAACCCTTACTTGGAAGTGTGCTTCCAAAGGCTTGAGAGAGGCTTGAGAGAGGCTTCTTGGGAGCTTGGGGAACCTTGGGAGGATTATAGAGAGATTATTTCAGAGTTTGGACGAACTCCAAAGGCTTTGAGTGAGGAGTAAGTGGAAGCTTGTGTGGGTTTATATAGGAAAGGTGAGTGAATTCTTTATTATTTAGGTTTGGGACCCCTTACATTAAACTAATCCAAACCACAAATCATCTCATGGTTTTTGCCCATGGTTTTTGTAAAAGGAGATAGGAAAACAATATTTTATAAGGCCAAATTCCTAACTTCTTAAAATAATTGGGTTGCTTATGTGGAGGTGAGTCACACTCCCATGGAAAATAATTTAAAAAGACAAGATGTTTAATAAGTCTTGAGGGGTCCATTAATGCTTTGTAAAATAATTCAAACAAACCCAAAATCACATTATTTTAATGTTAAAACATATATTTTCCAAAAAAAAGATTATAGTATTTTATTACATCACTATTTGGTCATTATGAAGTCATAAAACACATTATATATTCAAACGATATTTATTTTTTACCCAAAAATTTGATTGTCTCAGAAAATTATGAAAAAATCATCATTGGATAATTTCGACATCCTGATTCCAGAAATATCATTTATTTTATCTAAATAATTTTATAAATATGTTAATCTTCACTTTTAAAATAAAAACCGACATTTATCGAAAATTCACTGGTTTTGACAGAAATGGCTTTCAAACCTTAATAAAAATTATAATTGCATTCATAAAATTATATGATCATTTATATATAATAAAATTAATTTATTAATATTATTATTATTTTATTAAAATATTATTTAATTCAAAAATCCCTTAATTTAATAAAATAGATTTCTTAATTAAATATTAACTAAAAACACTATTTGAACTTTAAAAACTATTTACAATGTATCAATAATGACAATAAGGTATATTCATTATTATATACAAAAAAATTATATACATGAACATATTACTAGTGATTTGTTACATAACCCCTTAAAACAGCCGCATAAGACCTAAGGGTAAGGTGTCCGATGGTGACAGACTCTTGGGGTGGCTCAGATAACATCGCTCGAGTGGTAATCTCTATCAACTTCCACTTTTCCCGTAGACGGTCCCATTCAAGCTTGACATGATAAAGCTCAGCTTGGGCTTGGTCAAAAGCAAAGCCCAAGGATGCCACCTCTTTTCTGAGCTCCGAAAAATGGGCTTCTTATGGAGAAATTCTACTGGATGAGGACATCACTTCTTTTGTCTGACTAAATTGGATTTGTTAAAGCCCTGTATTTATACTAATCATGTGATCAATGTTCAACAGCTATAAAAGTAACGGTCACAAATCTTAACATAAAACCAAAGAAGTTGACATTTTATATAAATGTTTTACATAAAGAGACATTTAACTAGATCAAGAGGGATTTACATTAATGAAACTTTGGGTCGTTACAATATTCCCCCCTTAAGAAATTTCGCCCTAAAAATTTCCTTTTTTACCACACTAAAACAGTTGTGGGTAACATATCTTCGTCATTTCCTCTGATTCTCAAGTCGCTTCTTCAAACTTGTGGTTTTACCACAACACCTTGACATGGGGAATTTTCTTATTTAGTAGAACTTTTTCTCTACGATCTAAGATCTTCACTGGTTTCTCTTCATAAGAAAGATCATCCTCCAACTATACTACCTCAGAAGAGAGTACATGTGAAGGGTCTGGTATGTACTTCATTACGAGGGATACATAAAAGACATCATGTACTTTGGCCATGGTAGGTGGAAATTCTAGTCGATAGGCCACATCCCCGACACGATCAAGAATCTCGAAGGGGCCAATGTACCTTGGACTTAAATTCCCTTTCTATCCTAACCTCATGACCTTCTTCCATAGAGATATGTGTAGAAAAACCATGTCTCCAAATTTAAAATCAAGGTCTCGTCGATGATTATCTTTATAACTCTTCTGTCGACTCTGGGATGCCTTGATATGTTGTTGAATGGTTTTCACCTTCTCCACCATTTCCTCGACCATTTCCCATCCAAGTATCTTATGTTCACCGACCTCATCCCAACATGCTGGTGTTCTGCACCTTTGCCCATAAAGGGATTCGTATGGTGCCATTTGGGTGCTCGATTGGAAACTGTTATTATAAGAGAACTCAACCAGAGGAAGATGTTGATCCCATCCTCCTTTAAAGTACACTGAGCACTCTCTCAACATGTCCTCAAGTGTTTGGATAGTCTTCTCGGATTGGCCATCAGTTTGAGGATGATAGGCCGTACTTAAGTTCAGTTCAGTATCCAGAGTATGTTGAAGACTATTCAAAAACATAGAGGTGAATCTTGGATCTCGGTCAGACACAATAGATAGTGGTACTTCGTGCAGCCTTACCACTTCCCTGATATATATCTGTGCCAGTTGATCCAATGAGAAATCCTCCTGAATAGCAATGAAGTGTGAAGTATTTGTAAGACGATCCACCACAACCCAGATTGCATTGTTGCCTTTGGATGTCCTCAGAAGTCTAGTGACAATGTCCATGGTGATGTTCTCCCATTTCCATTCTAGTATGGGAAATGGTTGCATCATCCCCTTAGACTTCTGCCACTCTTCCTTCACTTGCTGGCACACCAAGCACTTTAATGTATAAACAGCGATATCCTTCTTCATATTATCCCACCAAAAGTTTTCTCGTAGATCTCGATACATCTTTGTGCTCCCTTGGTGAATAGAGAAATGTGAACTATGTGCATCATCCAAAAGTTCCTTCTTTAGCTCCAGAATTGATGGAACACATAGTCTTTTCCCAAATCGTACAATTCCTTCTTCATTAACATTAAACTCTGAGTTTTTATCTTTTTCGATAGCTTCTACTTTTTATTGAATTCCCACATCATCCTTTAACCTTTCCAAAAGAGACGGTTGACCAATAATTTTTGAAAGGATTGATGATTTTCCTTTATTTATGATTCTCATGTCCATATTCATCAAGTCTAAGAAGATTGGATCCTTCTCAATTCTCATCATTGATATAATCACTAGGTCCTTTCTACTTTAGGCATCTGCCACCTTGTTCACGTTCCCAGTGTGGTAATGTATTGAATAGTCATAATACTTGATGAGCTCTTTCCATCTTCTCTGGCGCATATTAAGATATTTCTGTGTGAATATATATTTAATACTCTTGTGGTCAGTATATATCTCACATTTCTCCCCATAGAGATAATGCCGCCAGATTTTCAAGGCAAAGATCACCACCGCCAACTCCAGATCATGCGTTGGATAATTTATCTCATGGATTTTCAACTGCCTTAAGGCATAGGATATCACTTTATCATTCTACATCAGCACACAACCTAAGACCTTCTTCGAATCATCACTGAATACCACAAAAGGTTCCCCACTTGTGGGTAAAGTGAGCATGGGCACAGTGATAAGCCTCCTTTTCAACTCCTTGAAGCTTTCTTCGCATTCATCACTCTAATAAAACTTTACTCCCTTTCGAGTTAGCTTGGTAAGAGGGTTGGAAAATCGTGAGAAATTTCTCACAAATCGTCGATAATATCCAGCTAACCCCAAGAAGCTACAGATATCTGTTACCGATGTTGGCCTCGACCATCCCTCAATTGCAAATGTTTTGGAGGTATCCACAGATATCCCATTGCTTGTGATAATATGGCCCAAGAATGAGACCTCCTTCAACCAAAACTCACACTTTTTGTACTTTTTATAGAGCTTCTACTTGCGCAAAATCTCTAGTACAGTTCTTAAATGTTCCTCATGATCCTCCTTGGTTTTGGAGTATATTAGAATATCATCTATAAAGACTACCACAAATTGTTCGAGGTAATCTCTAAAGACTCTATTCATCAAGTCCATGAATATCTATGGAGCATTACTGAGTCTGAAAGGCATTACTATGAATTCATAGTGCCCATATCTTGTACGAAAAGAAGTCTTGGGGACATTTTCCTTCTTCACCCTTACATGATAATATCCTGACCGCAAATCTACCTTGGAGAAGTATTGTGCTCCATGCAGCTGATCAAACAATTCATTGATATGTGGCAGAGGATACTTTTTCTTTATCGTGATTTTGTTAAGTTCATGATAATCGATGCAAATCCATATTGACCCATCCTTCTTCTTGATGAAGAGGACTTGTGCACCCCATGGTGAAGCACTTGGGCGTATAAACCCTTTATCCAGATTCTCCTGTAGTTGTTTCTTCAGCTATTCAAGCTCCACAATAGACATTTTATATGGAGTCTTGGATATTGGTAGCACCCCTGGTATAAGTTCAATTGAGAATTCAACATCTCTTCTAGGATGAAGACTAGGCAGTTCCTCAGGAAACACTTCAGTGAATTCCCTCACAATAGGCATTTCTTCAAGGATGGTTTCTTCCTTGGACTCAATAATTTGAGCTAGATACACGTGCTCATAGTGCAGTAATATTCATTCTTGAGATGATGGAGATAAAGGAGATTCATCTTCCTCCTTACAATTGTAAAGAATCGGGGGTCGATTCTCCATATGGTGTGTGATTTCCCTCTCCTGAAAATTTATGTTGGCTCTATATAAAAAAATCCAATCCATGCCAAGAATTACATAAAATTATACCAGAGAGAGTATGACGAGGTTCACCAAGAAATTCAATCCACATATTATAATAGGGGAGGACTTATATTCATGGGATGCAATGATTGCCCCATTTGGCGTACTCACCGACATATTCACTTCCATGATTTGTGGTGGTGATAGGATTGTTCTACTAAACTTTTGAGATATAAAAGAATACGTAGAACCTGAATCAAAAAGTATGTTCGCTATTCTTGAATGAATTACTAGTGTACCTGTCACCACATCGTTGTCGGTGTTCGCTTCGGCAGAAGTGATGGAAAAACCTCTTCCTTGCAACCTTGGAGGTTGTTGGTTGCCTCTGAAAACCCTTGTATTAGGGCACTAATTTGCAAAATGCCCTAGTTCTTTGCAGTTGTAGCAATGAACAACTCGTTGATGTTCGAACGGATCATTCCTCTCCTCTTTCGCAACCACGGGTCTTTCTTACTGAAAGGTAATATCTTGGTGCCCTTCTCGTTCACACCTAAAGCATTTCCTCATCCCCTTAAGACAATTTCCATGGTGCTTCTTTCCGCACTTTTGGCAAGTGGGGTGTTGAATCTTCTTAGAACCGTTGGATTTATCCATCGGACCGCCAGCATTAAATTCCACCTTACGCTTATTGTCCCCATGATACCCCTGTGATTCCCCGATCTCCATTTCGACCTTGAGGGTAAATGGGACAATTTCATCATAGCTGTCGAAGTCACGAATAGCTAATAATTTCCGCGGGCTAGGCTTCAGTCCACCAAAGAAGCGGTCAACCTTGCATTCGGGGGTAACAAAAAATCCAGAAGCATATCGTGCAAGCCTTGTGAATTTTTCCTCGTACGCTCCAGTAGATTCTTCGTCTTTTTTCTTGAGGTAAAGTAAGTCCCTTTCCATCTTAAGCTGGAGGGTGCGCAGAAAATAGTAATCGAAAAACATCTTCCAGAAATCCTTTCATTCCAACACCTTGATCTCCTCCTCAAGTTTCGTATTTTTGATCAACATCCACCATTGATCAGCTTCACCCTCCATACGATAAGCCACCAGGAGAACCTTCTCTTTTTCAGAACATTGAAGGATGGAGAAGATCTTTTCAATAGAGTTGATCCATTGTTTAGCCATCGTGGGATCGGATGATCCACTAAAAGTAGGAGGCCTTTGTCTCATGAAGCTCTCAATAGCGACTTGTTCTTTCTTAGGGGGGGTTTGAAATTCTTCTTGACCTGTGTTTCTATTCAGAGCTTGAGTTATCTGAGAGAGAAGTGTTCCAAATTTCATGATTCCTGCTCACATTGGATTGGGCATCTCATTAGTACAGTCATCACATTGATCTTCACATCGGTTGTTAGCCCAAGTCCTCCAATTATCGGCCATTGGCTGGAATAAAAGGAAAGTTAGGGGGTAACACATAAAGGTTAATCCAAATACAAAAGTTTATGACTTATAAATAAAATTTTATTTCCATAACTCATGAGTTTATAGGATTCAATCTAGGCTTTTCATGATCTACTTTCTAACATATATTATTAGGGGCATTTTTTTAATTCCCTTAATAAGGGTTCGTACAAAGCTTGTGAATTTATCAAAACATATCCCCCGGGAGTGTCATATCCAAGAGTGCAGCAAGTCCCATTGTCGTGCACCAGTTCCCGTTCGAGTCTAGCTCAAAGCCGTGTTTTTGGGTTTTACCCCTTGGATACATTTGTGCTAGAGCCGCCTCTACCTACTCGTATCTAGAAAGTGATGTATTTGTTTGATAAACCACTTACTCAGTACTTACCAAAACATAGGTATGTTTTTATTATACTTAGTCATGTCTCTAAAGCTTTACTAGGGTTCTCTAATTCGAATCCCAAAAATAACTAAACTTATCCTCTGATACCAACTATAACAACCCTTCTTTTATTACAAACTTAAACAAGATTTATTACATAAACTATTCACTTGATACAACATGGAAGATCAAGAGGTCTAGTGTCTTTGGGGCTTAATATCATTACATAACAACTTAAACATGAAATAAAACATCTTTATTGAAAACTTCCTTTACATGATCACTACATTCCCTTATACTTAGCATTGCATGGGATAACCTGTGGACATGCATAAGAAAAGGGGTGATCTATAAATCCCAGTAAGGGAACAAACATGGAATACATAAGGAGTATAATAAATGTTAGAAAAAAGGCATATCAATTGATCATAAGAGGTACATGAACATAAAGGCATGATAAAGCATGATAATCATAACATGGAAATGTGGCAACAACACTTAACATGGAATTAGCATGAGCCAAGGCTCATTGCACATAGAGCATGAGTAAATCCTCATTGAACATGAAGCATGAGTAAACCCTCCTTTAACTTGAATTAGCATGATTCAATACTCATTTCACATGATGTATCATGATACTATAATTTACCCAATGCATTGGAGCGCTATAAGGGCGCACCCTTCTTAAACATTTCATTTCATGAAAAAGTGTGCCACATGGATCATAAAACATGGATTCATAAAACATAATCATTTATTCCATGATAAAGTAATGTGGAATTCATACATCAAACTTTATAATCAATAAGTAAATGTGGATAAAGTTGAATACCATTGATGGAGAAATGGGCATGGTATTCACTACACTATGGCATTGGCTTATAAAATCGGTGCGATTTCGGTAGCGTAACGACGTGACATAAGAATTCATAAAAATGGTTTATGAGAGAGAAAGGGGTTCCTCATCATATTTACATGTAATCTAATGTAAGGAGGTCGTATAGATACATTTCCCAACAATTTTAATGGAATTTTGATACATGATACAAAAGTATTTCTTGAATGTGAATGAGGAGAGAGAAGTTCCATTCAGAATTTCGGCATAAAAACAGGTGTACATGGGAGGCATTTAATGAGAGAGAAAGGGGTCTCCAATAATTCAAACATAAAGAGGTCAGTATGAGGGAGGTGTTAAACCATACCCCAATATTCATAATTGAAATTAAATGGGCAAAACAACTTAAAGAAAATTGGACAAAAATGAGAAAGGAAGAAAAACCCCTTACTTGGAAGTGTGCTTCCAAAGGCTTGAGAGAGGCTTGAGAGAGGCTTATTGGGAGCTTGGGGAACCTTGGGAGGATTATAGAGACAGTAGTTCAGAGGTTGGACGAACTACAAAGGCTTTGAGTGAGGAGGAAGTGGAAGCTTGGGTGGGTTTATATAGGAAAGGTGAGGGAATTCTTTATTATTTAGGTTTCAGACCCCTTACATTAAACTAATCCAAACCAAAAATCAGCTCATGGTTTTTGCACATGGATTTTGGAAAAGGGGAGAGAAAAACAATATTTTATAAGGCCAAAGTCCAAACTTCTTAAAATAATTGGGTTTTTTATGTAGAGGTGAGTCACACTCCCATGGAAAATAATTTAAAAAGGAAAGATGTTTAATAAGTATTGAGGGGTCCATTAATGCTTTGTAAAATAATTCAAACAAACCCAAAATCACATTATTTTAATGGTGAAACAAATATTGGATGAAAAAAAAATCTTATATTATTTTATTACATCACTATTGGGTCATTATGATGTCATAAAACACATTATATATTTAAACGGTATTTAATTTTTACCCAAATATTTGACTGTCTCAGAAAATTTTGAAATATTCACCGTCGGATAATTTCGACGTCCTGATTCCAGAAATATCATTTATTTTATCTAAATAATTTTTTAAATATGGTAATTTTCACTTTTAAAATAAAAACTGACATTTATCTAAAATTCACAGGTTTTGACAGAAATGGATTTCAAACCTTAATAATAATTATAATTGCATTCATAAAATTATATGATCATTTATATATAATAAAATTAATTTAATAATAATAATAATATTTTATTAAAATATTATTTAATTTAAAAATACCATAATTTAATAAAATATATTTCTTAATTAAATAATAACTGAAAACGCTATTTGTACTTTAAAAACTATTTACAATGTATCAATAATGACAAGAAGTTATATTCATTATTATATACAAACAAATAATATACATGAACATATTACTAGATATTTGTAACATAACCCCTTAAAACGGCCTCATAAGACCTAACGGTAAGGTGTGTGATGGTAATAGACTCTTGAGGTGGCTCAGATAACATCGCTCGAGTTGTAATCTCTATCAACTTCCACTTTTCCCGTAGACGGTCCCATTCGAGATTGACATGATGAAGCTCAGCTTAGGCTTGGTCAAAAGAGAAGCCCAAGGATGCCACCTCTTTTCTGAGTTTCTAAAAATGGACTTCATATGGAGCAATTCTACTGGATGATGCCATCGCTTATTTTGTCTGAGTAAATTGGATTTTTTAAAGCCCTGTATTTATAATAATAATGTGATCACTATTCAACAGGTATAAAAGTAACGGTCAAAAATATTAACATAAAACCAAAGAATTTGACATTTTATATAAAAAAATTTACATAAAGATACATTTAACTAGATCAAGAGGGATTTCTATTAATGAAACTTTGGGTCGTTACACAATGAATCCCCTACCTCAGCAGTTTTCAAGGGAAACCACAACGGCCAAAGAACGCCCAAGGAACCGGGTTGATTCTCCACGAATCCTCCTTAGATATCCTCTCCTAACACAACCAAGACCAAAGCTCATCATATTTGACATCCACACACTTAGATCTACCCATAACGGGCGTAGATCTAAGTAATCCATAGAAGAGGAGGAGTAGATCTAAGTAGATCTAAGAAATCGAGCAAGAACGATCACATACCTCAAGAAACCGGCTTTGATTCGCCAAGAGAAGCCTATGGATTTCCTCCAAAACACTTGGTAGATGTTCTTCTATCTTCAAGGAAGGTTAATCCCGATTTATGGCCTTTTAGAGGCTTAAACGAAGTATTTAGTGGAAAAAGAGTTCAGATCCACAATTTTAGGATCTAACTTTAAGTGCCTATATGGGTAGTCAGCACGGTTTAACAAACTGTGCACTAACCGTGTGTTAGCTTATACCTCACCAAACACTCCTCGCATGGTTAGTCTGCATGGTTAGACAAACCATGCACTAACCGTGCATTAGCCACTTCCCCCAACACCCACCTTGCACGGTTTTCTCGCACGGTTTAGGCAAACCGTGTGCCAACCGTGCGAAATCTATTTCCCTTTAGCGTTCCTTAAAATTCCACACAAATGCACCCCCAAGTCACCCTGACCTCCCGAAACACCTCCAGCACCACATTTTCACAAAGTAATGGACCGGAGAGGTCCGGGCCATTACAAAATTTCATGGTGTTTTATTTACTCAAAATAAGTAAATATTATCCATTAATATTTTGTGAATATAAATATGGTAGGAGATGCAGTTGAGGTATAAAAATCCATTTATATTTCTGTCACACTGGAGAAATATTTTTAGTCCAGGAAGACAAAGAAGAGAATCTAATTGCATTAAGTAATTTCCTATGCACCAAATAAGAAGGAGAAAAATTCCAACATGAATGTTTTTTTTGTTCAAGAAGATAAGGATGTGAGAAAAGGGAATCCTTTCCTAATATTGGTGACATTTTTCAGTCAGTAGAATATAGATAAAGGGTGAATGATCCAACTGGAGAACTGAATGTGAGGACTTGAATTAAAACAATGTCGACACACATTACTGAATTATAAAATTTTATTCAATACCTATTCAAGGAGGAGTTTATGATGACCTTTGATGAAGTATTTGTAGGTATTATAAAGACCCAATCATAAGGTGGAAAGAATATATTTACAAGACTGATTCAACTATTAGGATTATAGTATAAACAACACGTTATGAGGTAGCAGATATGATATCTTGAACACTGGATATTTTAAAATATTATCTAAAAGTTATTTGATTATATTACAATAATATTTTTGGATGATAGATTCTAAATTGTACTCAATTGATTTATAGTGGGGAAATAAACTCCCAAAACACAGCCTGAAACATTCATGGTGTGGTATTCCATGTCTGTACCTTGTAAATCCCTGTGTCATAAAATTTTTACTTTTTAAATATTTAAGTAAGTATGGGTGGTAATAATAGGTATGGATCTATTCTTTAACTATTTATACATGTTGAATTAAAAATGAATATTCATAAAAAGAGAAATTGATATCTTATTCACTGTCTCCCTTTCTCAGTGATCTCATAAGACCTCGACACTGCACTATATGTAATATAGCTCAAGGTGGATTTATACACTAAATTTCATTTATTTATGAATTCATTAGGTAATAGTAAATGTATCTCATGGAATAAAAGTATTAATACTTTTAAAATTTTAATTTGTTAAAATATGTAGAAAAAAATAAACTTAGAAAAATTAGTATAACACTTTGATTTGATTGATGTGGTGAGAATTTTGGTCATCAAATTTTTTTTACTTTCTATAATATTATTTTATACTATCACATCTCACTCCTCACACAACACCATAGTTAAAGGGTGTATATAAAGTGTGTAATTAAAATATATTGTAAAAAATCAATGAATATAGAGTCCTACAAACCATTCTATTTCCTTTTAGGGACATTATCCAAAAAATAATTTTTTTAACACTGTATTATGTTCTATTAAATAATGTTTAAAATTCACCACATGATATGTGGACTGAGTGGAATCCCAATTTTTTTCATGAATATACGGTGTTGTGAGGTGTATGTATTATTTTCTTTATTGAATAAAATAGGACCCAAATCAGAAAAGCTTCTATTTATTTGTTATTATAAAGAGATAGTGGGAAATTATTTCTACAATCTGTAAGAGCACAAAGTGGTTGTTGATCTATATGCTATTTTCCTAGAAATGGAATTTATTTTCAATAGATTTTGTAGTATTAAATATATAATTTATTAAATTAAGAAAGATAATATGGAATTATTCCTAAGATGGAGGAGTCATAAAAATAATGGGATATGGAAAATAAGAACACTCAGTATACACAACAGACAGTAATAATTGGAAGATTTCGTCAAGAACATAAGAGTATAGATTTATCATTTCTAATAAAGGATAATTAACAATGAAAAAATATTATCCAGTATCTTAAAAAGAGTCCATAATGAGTTTTAATTCTAATAAATGGTTTAAAACAATGGAACTTGAAATGGTATCCAAGAAAAATAATTATGTTTTAAACATGATAGATCTTTATAAATTCTTAAAACCCATTGAGTACAAGTGTATCTTTCACAATAATATTATCATGTATAGTAATGTGGCTATCTAAAAATCTTGGTTAGTAGGTAATGGTCCTAAACAAGTTCATAGTATTGAATATGATAAAACCTTTTTACCAATGGCTTTGAAAAAATGAATTTGTATTTTATTTATATAGAATCATGTTATATTTTTGAGATATATCAAATGGATGTAAAAACCATAATATTTTATCTGAATTTGTATCAAGATTTATATATAATAAAACAGAATGTTTTTTAGGATCTAAGAGATGCTATAATGATCCATTTATGGGATAAACCAAGTTTCACTATGTTTGAATATTCATTTTAATGAAGCTATAAAATATGTTGAATTTATAAAAAATGAATATTAACCATGTGTATAAAAACAGGTTAGCGATATAATTTTTTGTATTTTAGGTATTGTATGTCAATGAAGATCTTCTCATCAAAATTGAAATTTCAATGTTATAATTAGTGAAAAGATTTTTGGGACATTTCTTCTCAATAAAATGTCATGTTATAGAATCATACATACTTAGTATGAACATATATAATGATATATATACATTAATTCTTATCCTTGGTAAAAAAAAATATTAGTAGTGTTAAAAATGATTAACATTGAAAAAAAGGTTTTATACCAATTTTACACTAGAATATTATTTTTAAGGATTAATGTCTCTCAAATGTTGAAGAACTAGAATGCATGAGTAAAATTCTATATTCTTTGAAATCTAGATCAATCATATATTCTATGTTATGTAATCATTTTAATTTATCTTACTTATTATTTGTAATGAGTATATACCAACCAATCTAAGTGTACATCATTGGTTAGGCATTAAGTACATACATAAGTACCTAAGAATAACTGACGATGTATTTTTTGTAATTAGTGGTGAGGATAATCTTATTGTAAGAGGTCTTACCAATTCGAGTTTCCAAGATGATAAATATGTCTTTTGATCTTAGATAGTATTTTTTATTTTCCTGAATAGTGCATTTATAAGTTAGGAACCTTCCAATAAAATATATTTTAGCATCTCATATGGATAAAGAATATATTTGAATAAAATATTCATCATTGAACTTGGGGTGTTCATTAGCATGATGTATCTTGTTAAAATCAATAGTGATAATATTGGAGTACTTTCACAAGACAAAAATACAATGTCTCACAAGAGATCCAAACAAATTCTTCACCGATTTCATCTCATATATAGATAATTAACAGAGTCAATATAATGTTTTTTTTGAGTTCTTACAAAGGATAATATTTTAAGCCCCCTTAAAATCCCCTTATGTAATAAATTTATAAAATTCACACTAGTTATCTATTATTAGATACATGGGTGACTGTATTTACTACAAGTGGTATATTTTTAGGTCTTATACCCTAAATTAAATAATGATTTATTAACAAAGGAACTTTTTGTATCATGTAACGTATATTTATGTAAATACATTATCCAAAAATTGTGTTTATTATATAGAAAATGGTTGATGATCTGAAATCAACCCCTACAGTATATACATTACCACAATATCCGAAAAAAATGATTATCATATTGGGTTGTAATGATATATTATTATTATTATAAGTATCATCACTTTTATAGACATACAAATTGTCACTCATAAGATATAACTTGTTGAACTTCTATTCAAATTAATCCACTTAAATTACACCAAATGGAATTTTATATATGTGTCACTGGTTTTTCTTAAGTGAACATTGGTTACGAATCCTTCAACTAGATATTCTAAAATATGTTCACAACTTGTGATTTTTTAGGTTTTGATGTTTTCTAAAGTCATTTTATAATTTTTATTAATTGAATTAAATAGGATATGACTCAAATACATTGAAAGGGATTTGATTAACAATGATATAATGTGTCCAAAAAAATTATGAGTTGTGACATCAAGGACATCAATTGAGTTTTAACAAACTAAGATCAAGGTCATTCTAAGATAATCATATGATATGTAATGATATAAGATTAATTTTGTTCATGAATTGGTAAAAGTGATAAGCTATATGGGATTTACATTATCAATGTCTCTTTATTAATCTCGATGTTAAGGAAAAATGAACTCTTATAATGGGAATATGGTAGATTAGATCACACTAAACCCATTTTTAATTTAGGTAGATATGATGTGCATATAGATAAAATAATTCATTTATAAATATGAAACTGATTCATGATTATTACCAGAATTAAAAAAGTTCATTGGCATCTGACATAAAAAAATGTTAATTTATGTTTGTGGATAATTGTGATTAGCTTATTGATAAAAATCATTATGGTTATTATAAAAACACATAGTATTTCTATTTTTTTTATTTTTAATATTTAAGTAAATAATTGTTATTTAAATAAATTAATTAATTTATAATTTAAATATATATATATATATATTGAGTTATTTATATTATTAATACATAAACTAAATGAAATTAAAAATCCCAAATTGGATTTGGGGATGGGATTGGAATTATGGGTTTTCAAGACCCCTTTCACATTTAAAATTTGTAACCCTCCTAGACTGTCCATTTATGCACCTCATTTCCAATATTTAACTAATTTGAAGACGCATTAACATACCTTTGATGGTAGTTTGGTATATAATCCACTTTTGAATGATATTTATAACATCCCAATCCCAATTCACTTTAAATAGTAATTGGATTGGGTCTCTATGTGACCTCAGTCTAGCCTCACCATATTCCAGAGGATATAGGCTTGCAATGCTGGTTTTTTTGTTTCACCATAATTAATTTGTACCAATTTTATAAATTGAAGATTTTAGAATAGATTCCATATTATAAATCATAATAATTTATTTAATTTAATAATTTTTACTTAATTTTTCAACATAAAAAATAGTTACTAAGGTAAAAATGTTTCTATTATCATAAGGGTTAAAAGGGTTAAAAGAGGGATTTAACTAAGAGAAACATTTTAAAATATCACAAAAAAAATTGATTTATTTTGATTTTTTTGAAGTTTCGTAGACAATTTCTATCTTAGATCTGAATATTTTGAATTTTGGAGCAACTTTACTTGAGTGTGACATATGTTATATAATAATGTTTCATGTATTTACTTTTATTTGTCCCATCTCACTTATAAAAGGCAACCTCCTATCCACTTATATCTACACCACTTAATCCTTTTACCTTGACCAATATCTACCAAAATAATCATACATCATCATTATCTATGACCTTGAGCTTTTTTTTCTTCCTAAAAGATACATCTACTAATCCTTAAGGTAGTTTTCATAGAGGATACCTGATGCAGAGGTATATGCTCTTACCGATATTTTTCAAGTTTCTTTCTTTTTAAAACTTATAAAAATTTCTATAACCATATTAACATTATTTCATTAGTATATTCATTATACTAAAATGTTGTTATGTTAATGATTTATCCATTTTCTTTCTCCTTCTCATGCATTTGAAAATGATAATGTCGCTCATGCATATATAGGGGCTACCACTCCATGAGGTAATGTAATTAATTTTTTTATCTTAACATGTCTTGTTATAATGATAAATTTAATAAATATTATTTAAATTTTTGATATAAATGTAATTCATTAATGGTGAATTATTTTTTACCTGATGTCATGGTTTTATGGTATAAATATATATGATATTTATAATATAATCCTGATATATTGGAAAAATGTATAATATGATTATGCATACTATTATATGATATAAATTGTATATTATGGTATAGAGATACATGTGTTTAATTAATATCATGATATATCCCTTTATAGCATGAGTTATATTGATTCATTTTTTGAGGCCACTTTTAGATTATATTTAGATGTTTAACAAATATTACTTGTTATTAATGATACAAAGGATTATGGGGTTACACTTTGTGGTTTATTGAATGAGTAATATGATTTATTATACATAAAGAGAAGTTTTATAAGAGTTCTAAAGTTTATTTAAAAATATTTTTTTATGGTTATTCACAATAGTAATTTTTATGATATGATACATAGTGAAATTAATGATCACTTTCCAAATATATTTTGTAAATATCCAAGAGGATTTCGGGTAATGTTTTTACAAGTTATTATAAATGATAAAATATAATAAGTAATAGAAAAAATTATATAGGGCTTCATTAAAAATGGTAAATTGATGGATATTTGCACTAAATCCAGCATAAAATATGATATTTTTTATATATATCCTATTTTATGATACCGGTATATCATATCATATTACATTCATGAATATAATTCATATTATATGACTTGAAGTGTTATATCAAAATGAAAAATATTGTGATAGTATACAGTGGAATTAAGTAATATCATATAAAATGATATGTTTATATCACAAATGTTATGATATATGATACTTATATTATATGATTAACCAATTTAAAATATATATAAGTGTAAATGTAATGGTTTATAAACATATCATTTAGTAAAAAACATCAAAAAACTACTGTTAAGAAAAATCAAGCTCAGGGTTTATCTATCATCCCACTAGAAGGTTAGAAGAACACCACTAAAAAGATTATGTAATAGGAAATGGTTACTGTGTCCATCACCAGAAAACTAATTAAAATTATCAAAAATATCATTGATTCTAATAATATTAACCTTCTTAGGTGAATTAAACTATTCTCTAGTGATAATCTAACTATAATCTAATGGGTGTTACGGAAAAAGAAACTACCCTGATTTTATTGACACTAATAATTATATATGGACCCAAAGTTTCTATTGGATATCTAACAGTTTCATTGGACCATAAATGTAAAAATACATATAGATAAACATTTAGGAATCTTTTATGTGTGTTGAAATTACTGGTTACCAAATATTTATTGTTGTTGGAAACATTACTCTATTTTCAGTCTCCTCAAACTCCCTTGTTTATAGTCTCATTATCCAATATATTTCATCCTTATTTATAATTGTGACTCATATACTAGATATTATATTAAATTATTCTCATCAAAGGGATTTTATTAAAATAATCTAGTTTTTTCTTCTACATTTCCTTCTGCGATCACTACCACTAAAATGAGGGAGTTGGGTTTCTTACAATAACTATAAAAAAAGTAAAATTCCATTTTTTGGGTTACTTATATGCGGATAAATACATGGGATTAAAGGAAAAATCAATATATCATGTAATGTAGATATAGACACATGTGAAAATCGAATTTCGTTTGTGATTCTATAAGAAAACTTATCTCATTTTATTTTCCCATTATATACTAGTTTTTAGTTTTAAATTTATATTTTTAATTTTGTGTATGTTTAAATTTTTATTTTTGAAATTTTTTAAGGACATTCACCCTACCCCCAATAATTCCTACCTATTGTACCAATAAATTTTATTAGAGAATCCCTTGATTTCTAAAACATAACCGATTTCAACAAAATATCATGAAGAATCGCTTATAACCTTAACACCCATGATGCTACTGAGGAACACTCAATGGGTTATTCTCTATTGTTTAATGTAATGGAATATATTTATTTAAAAAATCACAAATAAATTTTACTTAGAATCATTTTATATCCTATTTGTAATATTATAACAAGTGGTTATACACCGACCAATGAAATGGAGAAAAATAGACTCTAGATGATATAAATTATTTTGTGATTAAGCCATGAATACTCTTCATTATAATTTATATAGTAATAAATTTAATCAAGAATATATATATATATATATATGAAACCTATAATGAAATATTGAAACTTATTTAAGTCACACACAATGGAATAATAAACATTATGGAGACTACGTTTGACATTAATACACATGATTCTGAATTTTTTTCATACATTCTATTGAATTAATTACTTAAATGTATACACATTTTACTATCATTATCAATAGTATAATGTATCTTAGTGATGATATTTATATATAAAATATTCTCAATAAAATAATTTCAGTATTTCTATATTCTTGGTTACCCAAGTCAAGGACAATTTAAAAGAAATGTTATAACTAATATATCCATTAAGGAAGTCAAGGGGTCTCTCATGACCTGTGAGATCACAATGAAAATACAATATGTAGAGGAATAAAAAGATATAAAGGAAAAATGAACATTTATTTCAAATTAATCAGAAAAAAATCTTCCAAATGTGACACTAGAATTTCCCACTTTGTAAAGAAAAACGTAAAATTTCCTGAGAGAGAATAATTCATTTCAATTAGACAAAAAGGGAAAATAATATGTATATGTTAATGTTTCTTTCAAGTAATGCAAGAATAAGGGTCATATTACACACTATGTTCCCATTTTCAAGAAAAATATTAAATTGAAGAAGAAGAGTAATAATTCATTAAATTTTTTAACTTTGATTAAAAGTGATGACTCCCTCTCCTCAGTCAAATGAAGTTATCAATGTGACAAATAATATGTATAATTGATCAATTGAAACCTACTATTAAAAATCATAGAGATTCTATATTAAATTTTACCTAATTTGAATATTACATTGATAAAATTCTAGTATCATGATGTTAGAAGAAGCACAAATTAGTAATTGGTTGTACGAATAAAATTAATTCCTAAAAATAACCAAATATACAAGAGGAATATACCAATATAAATTATATATATATTGACAAAAATGGAAATATTATTTATGTTTAAAATTGTAATGACTATGATTTTTCCATATTTTTTGGGAATAATATATAGATAATTTCTATATATAGGTGAAGAGATGACGTTAGATTTTGAGGCCAGGTGTGCCCAGAATTTATGATTGAAATATATTAAACATATTAAATATCACGCATGAATAGTTTTTTTTTTAATTCGAATAAATCTTAAACAGAGTCCCGAGATTAGAAATCTAATGGTGTTGTTGAGTTTCGAGTGTGGTTTTTACCCTAGGTGTGACATAATATTTGTTGGAGTTGAAATTTTGGCATGAGTGTCTTTATGGGAGAATAATTAAATAAATTTATTATATTTATTTAAATATTTAATTATAAACCCCAACCTAGTGTTCCTTATAAATACGCTCTTATGGAAAATTTACAGGTTTATCCGCATAACCATTCAAATTAATAGGATCCATTAGAGGGATTTGGAGGAGATTATGCAGGAGAATGATGACTGTATCATGGATATTTGAATGGTGTGAAATAGAACTCAAGGATCTCACCAATGAAAATCATTTGGATTAATTCATCATAGTTAGTTGATCCAACTTTATGTAGGATGTTTGTATTTTGTGGGTTTATCCCTGTTTTCTTATCCTATGACTAGCGTGAGTTAAACGACCAATATATTCATTCATAGTTTGATATTATTGCGGGTATATGATTATTCTGTGGGGATTATTGGGAGAAATTAATTATTTTTTATAGGACTTAATTGATCATTCTAATGGAAATTTATCATATCCAAACTAAACATGGTTGATTTTTGTTCCTCTTTTGTGTGTTTCTTGGTTTTATTTCTTCATTATTCATTCGTTAATCACTATTATTCATTTTGAAAAGTGGTTCAACAAAATATTGGGTGATCAATCATTCCACGCCTATTTTTTGGAACAACAGATTGATATCATAGATCTGAGTTTCGATCAATGATGGGATTCAGCTGCAATGACGGTGATAATGGATTGAAAATGGATCTAAGACCCCAAGTTCGAGTAGGTAATGTTAAGGTGATGGGACCAATAAAAACAAATTTTTCCATGCATTTTGGATATCGGATTTTGGATAGTGGTGACACAAAGGGTTGGATGAGACCAGATACCTTCTTAATAGTAAGATTGATGGTGGAGTTAGAGGCAGTAACTATAAAGGTGAATTTAGAGTAAGAACCTATCAGTTTTGTGAAATCCAGCTATACATGGCATGTACATCAGAGTTACATGTCATGTGGAATCCCCATGTGGTGTCTTAGGGTTATGAAAATAAAATAAATATAACATGGAATGTTACAACTGCCACATGACATGTGACAACTTTCACATGACATGTGATCCTTTTCGGGTGCTTGGATGTGTGCCTGGGGATGTGGACATACATGACTATCCATAAAAGGACATGGTTATACATACATGGATATGGACATGGCCAAGATTACATGGTCTTGGACACACCATGTACTAAGGAACAGACAAGAACATAGACATGGGCCAAGATACATAGATAGGAACCGTTGCTTAAGGTACACATCATGTACTTCTAGTACACATTTTTTACTCCTTCAAATATGTTTAGAAGCCCTTTTACTCTTCTAATTTAAAATGTTTCATTAGGATACATTCCATTCATCAATTACAAGAGGTTTTATTGTGGAATCACATCCTATACATACAATGGTGATCTTTTTAGAAGGACTTAAATATTGTATAGAGTTATTGGAATGCATCCATGAGGCCCATAGTGAGATCCTCTATCAACATATTTGACTAAAGTGGAGATCATGATATCATCATGGACAATACTATGCGAGTGTCAATTCTCTACATATGGGGTTAATCCATATTGAGTAATTTGTATACCCCGTGGACTTGGATTCGATCCTTGTCTATAAATGATTCACCTCAGACTAATATAATGTACTTATTAAGGTGAGACTCATTGAGAATACCCTATCAGATAGACACCATCAGTGTTATTTGGCTCATGGAGTGTGTTCTATCAGATGAGTTCTACATGGAACCTTTAGTCAGAAATATAGGGTTGGCATTATAGTTATGAATTACCCTGAGACTATGTGTCTTTGTTGAGTAAATATGGATATCCTTTTAATATGTAATATAAACACATACCAATGATGACATGACTATTATTATTGATTTTATATTCTCAGTGATTTCTAGATATTTTAATGGTTTTTTTATAATCACTCCAATAAGGTATTTTCCTTACGTTTAATGGATTATATAGATGATAGACCTTTTGATCGATTCCAAGAGGGATAAGGACCAGGTAGATATTAGTAATCTAAAAATACCAATGTTCTTTCCTATAGTTTCATTTGACAGTATTACTCACCCACATTACATTTTAGAATTCATTTCAGTTTCATAGTGTTGTGATTTTATATTCCCATTTTTCTTTCTTGTATATGTTTTCATAATATGATGGTGGGATTTTAAATGTATACAATCATGGTTATTATTTTATTTATATTCAATCATTGTATACTTTTGTTCAAATACATTGGGATAAGGCCTACCATGTGTGAGATATTCTTACTTAGTACATCTCTCCAACCCATATCCTATAGGATGTAGGCTTGGGGTAGTCGTTGCATGGGACAAATTGGGATAGATCATGACATAGTTATATCAGAGCCTATTGGTTCTACAATAGGAATAGAGACTATGATCTTGTTTTGGGGAAATAATGTTAAGTGTTTCAACATTGGATTTCAGTCTAGGTACTCCAATTCTAGTGTGGTGGCTAATGTATCCATACATAAGGTCTCTAAAAACATTTTTGTTTAATCAGAACATGTAGGAACTAGTTGTAGTGAAAAAATTGGTCGATTCATTATATATGGACGTTTTCTCATTTACATGTCCTCCTTAAGTTATCTCTCTAGATATAATCTTTGACTGTATTACATGTTTTATATTATAGGATTATTTCATAACATTTTCTATCAAGGGTTCTACATTATGATCCTAAGGATAATCCCCTCCATGATGAGGATTCTATACAAGAACGTTTTAATGATGTGTAACTTCAATGTGTTGTAAGGGTCATACCACAACCTATCAAGTAGAAAATGGTATTGGAAATACCATTAGATTAGTGGGAAATAAGAGTGCACATAACGAGTTTTGGAGATAGTGACCTCTCAGGTTATGAGGTGATCCAATCCCACAAGAGGCTAAAAACTGTCATGAGGCAATGATGTGAGTTTATATGTTTTCAAGACACTAAAATATCATATGGTGGTCATGGAAATGAAGCTTCTTTATGGAACTGGTTGATAATGGTGGGGATTAGTGACCTAATCATATAATTAGGAGACTCTATAATGGTATTATTTCAATCACCTTCTCACATATGAGTTCTCCCAAGCTATGTTGAGTGTTTTCGTTATCAAAGAGCTTTTACAGCTTTAGTAGGGTAGTATGAATGTGGCTAAGAATTCATCAAGTTTCCTCATCTTCTCTCGGTACTTAATGTTTATGGTATGAGACCAATTCATTTAGGATCAGACCTTCGAGTGAGGACTACATTGAGAAATTCAATATGATGTGATACCAATTTGAATTCCTACCTATGTTGGGGTGATAGAGTGTTCTTTGGTGGTTGTGAGTTTTTTGGTCGAGTAGATGCAGATAGTTGGTGCCAATAGTGGGAACACCTGAGGTGAGTCTTCAAAATCATTTAGTCAATGACAAAATCAGGTTCCTTGATGTGCGATACATTTTTGGAGGTGATCCCAAAATTTAGGTTCCATGGTTCATGGATCATAGGATGGATCTAGTCATCCTAGGGAGAGGTGGTTTAACTATTGCAATGGAAAGGTACATCTCGTATAGGATTATCTGACCCACTGTAGAACTGAAAAAGAGATAATGTATGTGTAGCCTAGGTAGAGGTGGTGAAAGGAGTAGGCAGGTATGTAGAGTGGTGAATGTGGAAGAGGATTTATGAGAGAAGATAGAGGTGGAAAACATCATGAAATGTTTCCACCACCACCCCCAAGTGGTCCTCACAAATCATAAGGAGATAGAGGGTAGGGGAGAGGGTAGATAAAGGTAGTCGAGGCTTATGAAACAGAGTCTATAAGGATGATATGATGTATGATCTATGTATTTTATAACTTATCTATAATACTAATATACATAGATGGGATTTATTCCTTTCTTTGAAGTTATTTTCTTTGAGGCATAGAGATTCTAGTTGAGCCTTTAGGTCATCCATTTCAGTTAAAGACTCAAATAGGAGATGACTCAGCAATATCACAATTCTTCTAATGATGTGTTGTGACTCTTGGAGGTGAGTGTTTCTTTTGGGTTCTATTTACAGTAGTGATGTGACCTTATGACATCATCATAGATATAGACTGTTAAACTATATTTCATGCTCAGATAATGTATTTTAGGCATATAATTTGGTGTTTCCACAAGGATGGGACTTTTTTTCCTTTGTGGGTTAAATGAAAACCCATTTAGAGTTGGATGGACTCATATGTTGGAGGATTTAGCTGATTAATCATCAGTTGGCTTGTGTGACCCTTGGTGTAGTGGATGTTATGAGCTTCTAGTTTCCTATAGCGGTGGAAGAGTATGAGGATGTATTTCCTTAAGATATTATAGTATTACTTACCCATTGAGAGATATAATTATTCATTGATTTACATCTCGGGATGACCCTAATATCTACACAATCATATTGGTTTTCTTCCATAGAGAGTCACATGCTGAGGGTGAAATTGGAGGACTTGTAGGGGAAGGGATTTTTCAGACCTAGTGTTTCACCCATGGTAGCCCTGGTATTGTTCTCTAAGAAGGATAATGGGAGATTGATATTGTGTGTGGATTATAATTTCCTAAACTAGGTGAATTTAAAGAACAAGTACCCACTACCAAGGATCAATGACCAATTTAATCGGTTGAGGGTGGTATGATGGTTCTCGAAGATTGGACTCAGATCTGGATATCTTTAATAAAAGGTATGAGATGAGGATATATAGATGATGGAATTCATATGTTGTTATGGCTAATATGAGTACTTAGTGATTCTATTTGGTATGATGATCTCCCCATCAGTGTCCAAGGGACTCATGAACTGGATCATCCAACCTTTCTTAGACCGGTTTCTTATAGTCTTCATCAACGATATACTAGTGTACTTGACGTCTACAGAGGAATACATGAGACACATGAGGACATTTTAGTATGTGCTCTGAGATCATAAAATTTACAAAAAACTTTCATAGGGTCTATTCTTGTTCCAGGAAGTCCACTTTCTGGGAAATGTTATCTCAATAAATGGTGGAGTAATGGACCTAGAAAAGTTTGAGGCCATGTTAGCTTTGGATCCACCCAAAAGCATCATGGAGGTGTGGATCATCCTTGGGTTGGCAGTCTATTATCATATATTCATGACTAATTTCTCCAAGATATCATCTCTATTGGAATATTTGACCCGAAAGGGAAATCATTTCATGTGGGAAGAGAGGTTTCATTGGGATTTATAGGAGTTTGAGGAAGATATGGATGATCACTCCCATCTTGAAATTTTCATAGGTGGGTGTCAAGTTCCTATTGTTCTATGATTAATTAGGGACTGGTCTGGGTTTCTTTCTAATGGTGTGGAATGAGATGATTTCCTATGGTTCATTTCAGTGGAGTCAACATTAGTATATTTACACGACGCATTATATTGAGTTAGTAGTTGTAGTCCTCACACTGAAGATGTGGTGACACTACCTGATGGGAGAGGAGTTTATATTTTATTATGAAAATAAGAGTCTCAAGTATAACTTCTCTCATAGGAATATTAACTTTAGATAGAGGTGATGGATAGAGTTACTCTGGGATTATAGCTTTCAGATTTTATATACTCTTGGTAATAGGAATGTGGTAGCAGATTCTCTCCATATGATATATTTTTTGTAGGTACCGAGCGAGTTTTATGAGTATTTTACCTTATTATAGTTATTATTTTTGGATGGTTATACATAATATTTCTTCCATTTTATGGTTGTTATGTCTATACTGTTACAATGATTCAGGGAGGCATAGTTTAGGGATTTTTATGGTGATACCCAATGGGATTAAATATCCTCTGGTCATACTTTTGATGGATTTTCTAAATCTGGGGATCATTTCATTCTTTTCAGAGGACTCATGATGGTACCAATTATTTTTTGGGAGTTTTCTCAAAGATGTTTTCATAAATATCCCTTAGTGGTACATTTAGGTGTGAAAATATGTACTATGAACTATATCAATAGTGTTGGTGTCCATGGATGAGGAATTGGATCATAGAGTTTGTCTCTCAATGTTGTACTTGTCAAAAATTGAAGGATGGGAACCAGGTTCCAGTGGGTTTAGCTAATCCCCATGAGTTCCTAGAGTGGGTGTGGGGTCGGATATTTATAGACTTTGTAAGGGGGTTAACATATACATCCAGGAAAAATGATGTTATCTTTTTATCATAAACTGACTCACCATGTCAGCCCATTTCCAAGATATTTGAGAGAAGAGTTTAATTGAGAGCTTAGGATGCCTCTACATATAGGATATATTCCAAATCCATGGAGTTACCTTAACTATTGTGTCTCGACATGATGTTCATTTCACATCTCCGTTATAGAAGGGATTGAAATAGGATTTTAGGAATTAGTTGTATATTAGTATAATGTTTCATACCCCAACTGATGGAAATCCCGATCCAACCATTCTAGTCATGGAATACACGTTTTTGGTTTCCAAGTAATAAATTGGACGTGGTTGAGGGGATCACCTACCATTGAGGGAGTTTGTGTAAAATAACGGTTACCATTCCACCGTATCTTTATGTCACCATTTATGGACTTGTATGGAAGACCCTATAGGTCACTAGTATACTAGAATTACTCATGAGAGTAAGAACTTATGGTCCTAGAGTTGGTTCGATCCACTATAAAGAAGGGGAAGATCATCTAGGATTAGATGAGGATTTCACATTGCTATCATAAGTCTTATAAGGACCATCAAAAAGGGATTTGGATTATAAGGAGGGTCTCACATCGATGTGCATTGAGGAGACTTTGTTAGGGTGGTAATAAATCTATGAGATTCATCAAACCTTTCCAGATACTTTATAGAGTGGGAGAGGTGGAATACCACTTATCTCTATCTCCATCGTTAGATTGGGTACATGAATTCTTCCTCATTTCATTAATATGGACATATGTGCGTGAACCATCACATGTTATCTACTATGAAGGTCTAGATATCTATAATGGAGATACCTTTACTAAATACCTAGTATAGATCAAGGTTGAGCAGGAAAGGATCCTTCATGGGTGGTAGATTTTTTCTTGTCTGTCTGGTGGTAGCAACAGAATCTAAAGTAGATCACATGGGAGCAAGAGACCAAAATGCATGCTCAGTACCTAGATATTTTTATATAGCCTTTTTCGATTTCTGGGATATAAATCCCCAAGGTTGGGATAATGTAATGACTCTAATTTTTTCCTTTTTTTGAATTTTATATAGATTGTTTTCGAAGATAGGTGCTGAGATGGTGTGAGATTCAAAGGCCCGGTGTGCCCAAAATTAATTTTTGAAATATATTAAACATATTAAATATCACACATGTGCATTTTTAATAAAAATGGAATAACTATTAAACATATTCGTAGATCAGAAACTAGAGTTAACCATTGATTTTATAGCATGGCTTTTAACATAATAATGATATAATATTTTTTTTCCATCAGGTGTTGGGATTGAGTACCTTCATGGAAGATTAATTAAATAAATTTAATTATGTTTATTTAATTATTTAATTAAAATTAAAGAACCATAATTTCATATTAATACACTCTTATGTAATATTTTTAATTTTATTCACATAACTTTGCAAATTGACAGGATCCATTGAAAAACATTAGAGGAGATTCTATGGGAAAAAGGAAACTGGATCATGGATCATAAATTAGGGCACGATGATAATCATAGATCCCATCACTGAAAATGATTTAGATTATTTCAACATTTGTGTTTGATCCACCTTGATTTGCTATGTCTTTATTTTATTGTGTTTATCCCCATTTTCATATCCTATGATGAACATGAGTCAATCGTCTAACAAAATGATTCGCATTTCAATCATATTACATGTGAGGGTTTATTCTGTTAGTATTATTGGGAGAAATTATTAATTTATTATGGAACTTCATTCTTTATTTTAATGAAAATGGATTGATTCCAACCTAAACATGGAGGAGGTTCATTCCCCTTTTTCAATTGTCTTGGTTTTCACCCACCATTCATCATTCATTAATCACTGATATTTTTTTGACTAGTGAGAAAATATTAGGTAATCAATTTTTAGACACCCATTTATTTGTACAACCTATTGATATCATGGATCCAAGTTTATATTGATGATTTTATCAAGAAATGAAGATGATGACGAGGTATTGAGGATATATTTTACACCCTAGTTCTAGATGGTAAAGCAATGATTATGGGGCCAGTGAAGATCATTTTTCTCATGCGTTTAGGTGGCTGGACTCTAGTGAGCGGTGATACTAAGGCTCATCTAGGACAAGATCCTTGTTTACTGGTAATATTGATAGTAGAATCATAGGCATAGATGGCGTGAGTGAATGAAAAGGAAGAACCAACAGTTTTGTGAAATCCTAGTATTTATGAAATATATTGTATAGTTACATTCCATGTTGTACCCTTGTGCAGTGCTAGGGATCCACGAATAAGATAAATATAATACCGTGTTTGAAAACTGTCACACAAGGTGTTTAATCATTTCTTGGTGCTTGGGTATTTTCCCGATGATGTGCACTGACATAGAAATATCTAGCCTGACACACACATGAACAGTCAGTCATGGGTATGGCTTTCCATACATAGACACGCTAAGGAGTACACAGACTGAGACATGTAGTTTACTTAGTAATGAACAAAGACACAAGAACATGTTTTGATACACAGGCAATATGTGGTGCCCATGTAAGATGCCATGTACTACAGTTATATGATTTATACTCCTTTAATGATGTCTTGGATCCCTTTCCTATTCATCTTGGATAAGTTTAATTAGGTTATATTCTGTTTATCCATTCACTGAGGGTTTAGTATGGAATCACATCATATATATAGGATGGTATTCCCTTTAGAGGGACTTAGGTCTTGAATAGAGTTGTTAGAATCCTTCCATGAGGCTCAGAGTGAGATCCTCTTTCATCATCTTTTCCCTTGGTGGAGTTCTTGGTATCATCATGGAAAACACTATGCAAGAATCGATCCTTTACTTAGCTTAATCTAGATTTTGTTATGGTATACCCCCATTGTGTTAGTTGTGATCCTCATATGTCTATCATTAACTTAAGACTACTAGCATTTACTTATTAGGGTGAGACTCAATGAGCATGACATCTCTGATGGATGTCATCAGTGCTATCTAACTCAAGGAGTGTGTTCTCTCAATTGAGTTATATGTGGAACCTTTGATCTGGAATTTGGGGAGGGAATTACGAATGTGAATTATGTTGAGACCATGTGTATTTGTTGAGTATATCTAGATATTCTTGTTATATGTGTTGCATACATATACCTATGATGATCTTACTATTATTCAAGATTTTATATGCTAAGTTATTTTGGGGTGTCTTATTGAGTATGTCTATACTCACCCCAGCAAGGGATTTTTCCCACACATGGTGTGTCTTATGCAGAGGATAGATCTTTTGAAAGATTTATATAGGGACCAAGACCAGGTGGAGTTTAGTGAGTCACACAGACTGAGGTGTTTTTATGTGGCTGCATTTGATAGGAATCCTAACCCACTTTAAATGTTGGACTTGTTTTAAGTTTCTTTGTGTTGGGATTATATTTGGAACTTTTTCTTTCCAATAATTATTTTCATACTCTAAATGTGGGATTTTAGATGAATGCATGAATGGTTATCAGTTCTATAAAATTTTAGCATTGTATAGTCTTGGAGATGTGTCTGAATGTAAATATACATTATGATGAGGACTCTCATGTGTGAGATATTCCTACTCATTGCTCATCTCTAGATCCTGTCCTTTTGGAGGTTTGGTTTGGGTTATAGTGGAATATGCCCCTTTGGAATGGGTTATGAGAGAAATTATAAAAATTATTTTTTATAGTGGTTGAAATATCATTCACATTCACTCATTATTTTTTTATAAATACACTCAAATAAATAAAATACCATTTTAAAAATGTCATTGGTTTAACATAAGTAGACTCCAATTCATTTAGGTACTAAAATATTTAGTACTTTGACTATTTTTCTGGAAAATAACTCAATAAAGACATAAAGAATTACACAATACCTAGAAAATGGATGTTTGAGGCGTATTCATTATGACTTCTCCATGTTTAACTATCTAAAAATTTATAATGGTGGACATATCACTTTTAGTGATAACTCAAGGATCAAAATCATTAATTTAGGTACAATTGGTTTCAATATATCTACTATTATTAAAGATGTTTTATATGTTTATATCCTAAAAAATAATTTTATTTGTATTATTTAATTTTGGGATTATGGTTTTAGATTATCCATTGAGGATAAAAATTTTCTAACTGTTTAATTATAAGGTTCCACATTTATTTTTTCATTAAATTCTCAAAATGTATAAGTTATTGATTTAAAAAATCTTGCAAGACAATATGTTAAATTCTTGAATGTGCAAGGAAATTAGTCTATGTAATTTACAATGTTTTTAATATATATTTATTTTTTATTATTCAAGAAATTAAAAAAAAAGGTTATACCTAGAACTATATTTTTATATTAAAAATTTCATATTTATAGTATTCATGAGAAACTAAGTAGTTAATTTTCTATTGGTACAATATTAAGTAAATTAATCATTTGTGTTTTGAAAATCATTTTTTTGGTAAACAACGGTATAAATGAGAATCATAATATAATGTTTATCTAGAAAAATAAATATTAATTTGAATATTATATATTTATGATATTTAAATTATCAAAATAAATATATGAAATTCAAATATAGGTTGAGAAATATAAGTATTCTGATATATAAATCTATTAATATGATAATTTTGATATAACTTAATAAATTCAAAGTATTAATAAATATACATAGTTTAATCATAAATATGGATTATAGACTTTCATAGTAAAATATTATTTATTTAGATAAATAAATATTATCATATATTTTTTGGAAATGAATTTATAATAACATTTATAGTATAATTAAATTAAATTAAAGTATATTATGTTTCCAAGGATCCAAGGTAATAATATTTATTTTGGAAATTTTTCAAAAGGGGTATAATTAATAATATTACTAAACCTATGTTTGTACACATAAATATGTGTATACAAACATGTATGTATGTATATATATATATATGTGTGTTTTCAATATATTTATTTATTTATTTATATTTTTGTGTGTCTGTGAGTTTGATATGCGTATTATAATAAAATCTATAAAAGTTTAAAAATAAATGTTAATAAAAAAATTGGTGTTATTGGTAACTAATAATTTTCCAAAAATTATTTATAATATTAATAATATATATAAAAATACATATATATGCATATATATAAATATATATATATATATTTGACCATAGTAAATAACATTTAATTTTACATAAAAAAGTTACAAATTATGTTTGACTTTAAAAAACGTTTAATTAAGGGTGTATATATTTATATATGAATGAGTATTTAGTCAAAAAAGATTAATATATATATATATATATATATGTGTGTGTGTCTTGTGTGTAAGGATTCAAAAAAGGATAAAAAAATATACAAATGTGTCTATGTGTTGCGTGAAAGGACATAAAAAATGATAAAAAATATAATATGTATATACATATGTATGAGGATGATATAAAGTTAAAAAAACAATATATATATATATATATATTATGTGGGTGGAGTATGAGTTAAAGAATGAAAAAAACTTATAAAAATACATCGAAAATGAAAAATGTGGCAATTCACTTAGTGGGAAAGTAAAAGACATGGACACAACAACAACTAATGTGATGGCCTAAACATTCATTAATGAAATTACATTTTTTTAATGAATGAAATATTCATTAAGAAATGTTGATATGGAAAACAAATTGACTACATTTCATTTTAATACCATTATAGATTATTGACATAATTATCCTGTCACATTCAAAAGACTATTAAGAATCATAACTATTTATAATGTAGTGATTAAAAAAAATTTGTTTATATATGTATATATTAATGGTTATGGTAAATTATAATTGATATAGGAGGGAAAATATATACCCTCGAATAGTAGTATCCTACACTTTTAATCCTATTCTTTGTATATTTTGAGGGATATGGAATCATTGGGATTTACTCATGACCAAGACGAATCTGAAATTCAACAACTCAAACAAAATTATACTTTTTAAAGGATTAGTTCGAACTTATCATGACCATTACCCAAATGATGTTCACCAAACCACATCAATAAAGTGACACCATCACACATAATATCTATAAGATGTATTATAGTGTAAAAAGGGAAAATATATATAAACATAAGTAGTATAATTTTTTTATTTCCTTTTATATAAAATAATGATTATATTTATAAATTTTACTATTAATTTAAAAATTGATATATAATGAGTTTGATAAAAATTAGATTTTCATATAAAGAAATAAAAATAATATTTTGGGAAATATCTAGTTTCAATAAAAACACTCTTTTTGATAAATTACATAATTTGTATAATACATATTATTTTCATTAAATAAAAAATGAAATAATACTTATTTATATATAAACGATAATATAATTTAATGACATCAAATATAATTTTTATAAAGGTCAAAAATATGGTGGTATCATAAAAACTTGCATTTTATAATAAATAAGTATTTTTATTTAAAAGAATAAATTACCATTTTTATAGAATTATTTTTATAAAATAAATATTAATTTTTATAATTGCTTGATAATGTCAATTCTTTGGGTAGAAATTTAATACAGTATAAATATATGGTGGGTATTATGAAATCATAATATACCAAAATATATGTAATAAATTCTATATAGGAATTTTGTGACCAAATATTGATATCCCTTTTAACATAATGTATTGTTGAAGTTATTTGATTAATTTTTATAGACCCTTAATGTGTCCTGCAAAACCTATATTATATTTTATGGTTTTATGATCAATTAGTTATAAAACTAACATAATTATAAATCACTAATTCTATTACTATAATATGTTCGGTTCTTGGTCTTATAAAATATTTAACACCACTTATATTTTGAAGAAACAATTAGATGGTTTGTGGTTTTGATAATTTTATCATATATATGCAAAAAACTATGTTTAGAAATTAATAAAGATTTATCCACCCTATTGAAAAAAATAACCACCCAAACACCCATTCCTCTTTAATCTAAACCCACTGATCATAAATTTCCTCTCCATATAAACATTTAAATACTTTCTAATATTTTCCCATTCTATTAAGAGGCTCATCCTAAGCTTTTAGAATCAGCCTCTCATGGTTAGGATATTCTCTCCTCCTCTTAATTATTCATGCAATTTATTTGAATTGTGTTTTTTGATTTAAATATTTCATGTTGTAATATGTTTTTACACATACATTTACTATCCTTAAGATTACCAAGTAATGAGATACCACCATTAACTCTCATTAAACCCTTCCATAAACCATTATATACACCCATTGTGCAGCTGAAATTATCATGTAATTTTCCATGTCAAACATTTTTCTGGTGTATACCCATCCTCATCTCTACACAAGTATATTCACATAGATGTAACTATCATTAATTGATTGGTAACTCACATGTATTGAATCCAAATTTCTTAATATAGGGATTAAAATGGATAAAATACATCATTATGTTGTTTTATCATTGTGGCATATAAATTCATGTGCATGATATGAATATGATTGGTGGGTGAAAAATTTTACATCCCTCCAATGCATTGGGTAATTTTAATATCCCATTTGATGTCATGTTTTATGTTTTTACCACATTACCAAGATTCCTTGATGTTATCATCTTCTATAAATCATTTATGTTCAGGTTTACGATTTTCACCCCTTTTATGTCACCTTGATATGCCTCTTAAATAACATGTATTATAGATTAATTTGTTTTCAAGAAATAAAATCCATATATAGAATACTATTTTTGGATTTCGATCTGAAACCATTGTACTTAGGGGTAATAGCACCAAAATAGAACATTGGGTATTAACTACAATGTTAGATGGTTCATTACAAAATTCCTTATTTTACACCTCATTTAAAATTACCAAGGGTTATTGAAGCCTATAAATTCATAGGTTAAGGAATTCATGTTATTTATGATTTATCCCTTCAATATTTATAATTTACCTTTTAAATGATTAATTTTTTCAAAATTGTCTTCCCTAATTTTCATTTTAATTTATTAAATTGATGGAAATATTAAGAATTTAGTCTACAACCCATTTTTGGTCATTTTAATGACTTACCAAATGATATAATCAACCAATGTGATATGTAGTCTAGGACTTCACGGTAGTAAATATTTAATTAACTAATGTTTTCAATAGAAACACGAACCTGGGGGAAATCCAACGTCCCCCCTAAAAAATATAAATCTTTAATTTCTAAATTTATATGACAAAGGCCTCTGGCTTTAAATGTATATTAAGATCCCTTAAACATATAAATATGGATCAAAAACATTGAAAATATCTTCTACATACTTCAATTCCCTAATCAAGATAAGTTTATGTTAGATGATTAGCATATAGAGGGAGAATATTATCAAAGGATGATGTTGATAAAAAATATAAACCCAAGGAGGATATCAAAGTGACGGAGTGGAAATAATTCTAGAAAATATTTTTAATATACATGTTCCTCTCACTCTCCAAGTTAAAATGGATAGGGATTTCATTATCCTCAATCAAAATTATGTTGAATCTATTGGGGCCTATGAGGTGGAATTCACAATATATTCATGATATGCCTATGACTTTTTAATTTGTCTAGAATGTTAAATTGACCAATTTTTTAGTAGGATTTAGCATAATCTATGAAAATATTTGGTGATTTGAGACCTAATGGCTATTATAAAATTTTCCGATGTTCCCTCAATTTTCAAATTAAAATCATCGAATCTCAAGTTTCTTATGGGTCTTGATATAGGTAGGAGAGAATGAAGTTTAATACTACTAGATTGATTATTGAATCACAAGGTGGGGAAAAATTTCTACAACCCACTTGTCAAAAGATTGTGAAAATATAACCCAAAATTTTCCAAAAAGGGGACAAGGAAATACATTTGGTGTGGTAATGAAGGGAACCTAAAATTCAAATGTTGATGGGAGAAAACAAAAAATGTGATGAAAGAAAGTACTGCTCAGTCATCCCCAATCTTGTTTTCAAATTTTTCATGTTCAAGGAATAAGGAAAATATGTTAATAAATTCATTAAGCCAATGAACGTCAATGATAACCGAAGAAAATATCCTTTAACTATTATAGACAAAGGGGGTTATTGTTCCTTAACTACAACAGAGGTGAATCCTGTAAATTACATAGTGATTAGTATAGTAGTTATTCATTCAGGGATAGTTAATATATAATTTAATTCCAGTTATATTCATTTTTAATATCAATAAATTTTAATATAACTATTAAAACACCACCACAAATCATGGAAGTATATATATTGTTGAAAATAGAAAATTGGGTGATTATTTCTTACCAATTATATAAATCCTCCTTTATTAATATTTGTAGGATGAACTTACTAATGAACCTTATGATACACCCTTTAACAGAACTTGATGATATTATAGGTATGGATTCCATTTCTATATAGAGATCCAACAAAAATTATGATTGAAGGGATCCACCCTCTATATCAAAATCTCCCTCTGATTATATACAAGTGCAAGGATCATGTTGAATCTCATTTAGAATCCTCATAATAATAATGGATTTTATTTCCTTATGAGTTATTGTATATAGATAAAATGATTGATACTAAGGAAAAGATAATTCTTCATGACATTCTCATTATAAGGGAATATACTGATGTTTTTCCAAATAATTGTAATGTGTTCCTCCATGCCATGAGGGTGAGTTCTCAATCAATATTATACCTAATGATTTCCAAAATTCCATGACTCCATATAGAATTTAAATTTTTTAACTTGAATATATGGGAAACAAAATACAAGAGAATATTGATAAATGGTTTATACTCCCAAGTACATCACTCTAGGGTGTGTTGGTTCTCTTCATCTATAAGATGGATTTATCAATGCACCACTTTGTTGATTATATTTAACTCAACATGATCATGATAATGAACATGTATCCTCTAACATGGATGGAATACTACTTCAACCAACTATATGGAGACCAATAATTCTCTATGGTGGATTTTTGGTCAGCATATAATCATGTGAAAGTGGGAAATGGGGATATACTAGAAACTGATTTTCATAAAAGGTATAGGAAGTATGAGTTCATAGTGATTCCATCAAGACTCGTGAATGATTCATATATATTCATGTAATTAATGAATATAGTCTTTAAGGATTACCTCAACAATTTTCTGATAGTATTTATATATGAAATTATTATCTACTCCAAAAGAAAGAATGCATATAAGGAGTATTTGAATGCTGAAATAAATACCTTTGAAAGGAAATGTTATATGAAAGGTATAGAAAATATGAGTTTTTTTGGAGGAAATAACTTTATAATGGAATTTTATCACTATCAAAGAGATATATGTATATATTATAAAAATAGAGTCAATTAAAGGATAGACAAAACCAACATATGTGATCAAGATCTGTAGTTTTCTTGGATTAGATGGATGATGGTGTCTATTTGTGACAAAATTCACACAATTCTCAATCCTAATACCCAATATAAAAAAAAGAAGTAATTTTTTTATGGTATAATGAATAAGAGGAAGTATTTATATATTTAAATAAGAGGTTAATCATTGCTCCTATTCTCACATTACCCACTAGTGGGGAATGACTTTTTATCTACAGAAATGTGTCCAAAAAGATATTGTTTTGTATACTCTACAAGATGATGAAGTGATGTACTATTCCTCTTACCAATTAAAGATCTCAGATCATAACTACCAAGATCATGATCTGGAATTAGCTATAGTGGTATTTACATTAATGATTTGGTGACATGATCTCTATGATGAGAAGCGTGACATATATATTGATCATAAAAGCCACAAATAAATATTCGCCAAAAAAGAGATTAATATGAACCAATGATGGAGGTTTTATTTCATCAAGGATTAATAATTTTCAATCCTTTACTACCCTAGGAAGGAGAACACAAGTACATATGCTCTATGTAGAATAGATCATGCAACTATATCCATGATGAGGATTGAAAGGGATCCAATATTTTAGAACATGCAAAGTATGAATATGGGAATAATAAAAGAATATTCATCCTACCTTACCCAAATTACTTCTCAAACATCAATTATTAAGAGGATCAAGGATGATGAAAATTATGATGAGGATCTATAGAGAATGGCAGTGAATATTCTAGAGTTTATCTTTTCAAAAGATGGAGTTATAATTTTTGGAACCCAAATATGTATACCATAAAAATTAGAACTGAAATGGGAACTTATGGATGGTTTTCATACATCATCCTTCACTATTTATCTATGAAGCACTAAGACATATACATATCTCAGGGAAAACTATTTGTGGCATAATATGAAGAGGGATATTATATAATTTGTATCTAGATTCTTGGTATACCAATAAGTCAAGGATGAATAGTATATGTATTAGGGTATGATAAAACCATTTCCCATACCATTATGGAAATGGGAAAACATAAACATAGATTTCATAATAGGTCTCCCTAGGGTATCTAACGGTAATAACACAATCTGGAAGAAAACTGTTCACAATAAAAAATCATCTTATTTCATTTCTATCAAAGAAGATTTCTCTCTTTACCAAATAAATATAAGACACATAAAGAGGGAAGTATGACTACATGGGGTTCCACACTATATTGTATTAGATCATGATATTTGGATTGCCTCATGGTTTTAGAGAAACCTTCGGAAATAATTGGATCTAGATTTATGTTTTCATACTAATTATAACCCTTAGACAGATGGGTAGTGTGAGTAAACCATAAAAAATATATGGGATATGATAATATCATGTCAAGTGGATTTTAAATGATTCTAGGATTTACACATTCCCCTTGTGGGGTTCTAAAATAACAAGAGTTACAATTATATAATTCAAATGGGACATTATGGGGATTTATTTAGAAATAGGTGTCAAAATTTAGCATGTTGGGATGAATTTGGAGACCATAATATTATGGGACCTGATATTATCCAAGAGACTAAGGATACAGTTCCAAACATTCAATATCATATGAAATATGCACAAAGTCGGAAGAAAAACTATGATGAAAATCATTGATGTGACCAATATTTTGAGGTCATAGAATGGTGTTCCATCATATATCAGCATGGATTAAATTAATGTGGATTAGTAGTAAGGAAAATCTTATTCGAAGATATATTGGCCCCTTTGATATCCTTGATCACATCAAAGTTATATACTATCAACTAGAACTTCCACTTAACCTATACCAATTACACAATCTATTCCATGTATCCCTCTTGAGGATGTACATACCAGACCCATCACAAGTACTAAATCTAGATGTGGTATTCTTGGAAAATGATAATTAATTTGAGGACCAACTGGTGTAGATCAATGATTAATGATAAAAAGTTATTATGAAATAGGAAAATTTACCTGGTCAATGAGTTTGGAAGAACCACATGTTTGATGAAGAAACATGGGATATGAAAGAGGTTATAAAATATAAGTACACACATCTATTTCAGTGTATGAAATTTAATTTTTAGGGTGAAATTCTTGAAGTGTGGAGTAATTTAATGTCCCGAACTTATATAATTTAAAGTCCCTTTTTTATTGAATAAATACCTTATTAAGAAAAGTATTTATTGAAAACAAATGCACAATATCTTATTTTAAGATAGTTATTGATTATTGAAATAATTATCCTATTCAATTCAAAAGGTCATTAAGAATCATAATAATTAATAATATTACCATTTTATAGTGACCATTAATATTATTTTATATTAAGGATTATGATAATGTCTAATTGACACGTATAAAATAAGTGATGATCTCAACCAGTAGAATATTATACTATGAAGCCCAGTTATTGAATATTCTAAGTGAGATTACATCATTGGGTGTATTCCTTAACTAATCTCAAGATAAAATAAAAAAACTGATAAAAAAATGAAATCATTTACCATATAATTTTACATTTATTAATATCCCATCCCAATCCATGTTCACCAAACTACCCAAATAAAGTTCCATTATCTCCCACCATACCCTTAGGGTGTACACTAGGGTAATTAGGGGTTATGTATCTTGACACTAATAGTAATATTTTTTGTATTTCCTATAAAATAACATCTTAATTATATTTATCCTATTTTCTTATTACTTTAAAAGTGAGTGTGGAATGAGTTTGATAAAAAAATAGATTTTGATATGAAGCAATCAAAATTGTCTTTTAGGGAACATATAGTTTAAATTAATATACCCTTTTTGATAAATTCAATAATTTTCAGAATAAATATTATTTTCTTAAAATAATCATATTTAATAATATTTATTTATATAAAAATTATAATATAATTTAATGAAGTCTAATTAAATTTTTATAATGGTCATAAGGATGTTAGTATCGTAAAAACATGTATTTTCCAGTAAATAAGGTTTTTTATTTAAAGGTTTAAATTATCATTTTCTGAGAATTATTTTGATAAAATAAATATTATTTTTGAAATCCACATGTCAAAATTAGAAAATGATTATTTTAATAATTTTCCAAGACATTCAAATTTTGGGGTACACATTAAATACGATATATATATATATGTTCAATATTTTGAAATCATGATATCCCAAAAGTGATATAATAAATGAAACTAAGGAAATACATGAACAAATATATATTTTTATTTTAAAATGATTTGTTTTTAACGTTATTATATTAATTATATAAACCCTTAATGAATACTCCAAAACCTATATTATATTTTAATGTTTTAAAATCAATTCATTATATACATGACTCACTTCTACATCACCAATGGTATTATTTCAATATGTTCATTTATTATATATATAAAGTATTTAGAACCAATTCCCTTTTTGATAAATCATAGGAATAGCGATTGTAAGGTTTTTGGTTTCTATTATTTTATCATATAGAGTCCAAAACCTAAGTATATAAATTTAAAAAAATCTCCTCTTTTCCCAATAAATACCTTCCAAACCACCCACTCATCTATAGATAAAATCCATTAAGAATGAAATTTTTATTTTTATCCCCCTATAATACCCTCCCAAGGTGTTCCCATGATCTTAATAAGCTCCTCCTAAACTTTTCGAAGTGCTCCCTGAAGTTTAGGGAATTATCTCCTCCTCTTTATTCATGAATTTTCACTAAATTATTGCTTTTTAATTTCTTATAGTTCCTGTAGTGTAATGTTTTTAAAATTCCCATTAATATATTTATGATGGAAAAGTACTTATATATCTCACTTTACCCTCACTAATCCATTCCATAATCCATTATTTTCAACAGTTATACTTCCAAAATTATCCCTTCATTTTTCATGCCTAATGTTTTTATTGTGTATACCCATCTCCATTTCCACTTATTGGTATTCAACTTGATGTACCTATCATTAATTAATTGTAAAATCACATGTATAAAACCCACACTCTATAATCATTAGATTAAAATTGATGAAGTGAATAATTATATTGTTTGATCTATGTGGGATACAAATGCATGCACATGATGTGAATGTGATTGGGAGCCCAGAATTCTATATCCCTCAAATACACTATGTAATGTTTTCATCCCCTGAGATATTGTGTATGGTTAATATGAGATTATCCTAAGAATACTACATTATTATTTATCATTGATTATCATTTAATTTGTCAGATGATATCATGTTTTATGTGGTCTCCACATTCTTATGTTTCTCTGGTGTTATAATCTTATATCATGCTTCATTGTTCATGTTTATGATTATCTCCCCTTTAATGTAAATTTTATATTCATCTTTATTAACATGCATTACATTCATAATGTTATGAATTTATTATTCCCTTAATTTTCCTCATAGATCACTCTTTCTTATATATATCCCTAGGTTATCCTTTGTATTATTAGAATATCAATGAAATTTAAAGGAATGTTATGTAGTTTTTAAATATTTTTTATTTTTATTTCAATTTGTAGTGTTTTGTATCTAATATCCCAATAACCTTAGGCATTTCAATATTTTGATATTGTATTATGTGTGTCTTTATTTAAGGAATAATAAATTAATGCGTATTAAAGATATGATTTTCTTAGCTATTTGAAGATATTCCTAAATAGTTGGTAAAAATATTAACAAATAAAATAAATAAATAAATAATTTTGTGATATAATAAATGAGTCATCTTATAAAAATAGATCACATTCCCCCTAGATATAAAAAAACTATATGTTTCTAAGTTCACTTCCCTAGAATTATGCACAGTTTCCAGTTCTGGATAGGAAAAGATTGATTTTAGACACTGCCTTTTATGAAGAAAGTTTGGTAGGATTTCAATTATATGAATTATGATAAAGTTCAATTAGCTATTTATGGTAAGGTGATTTTTTCTTGAAAACATCTATTTTAATTTGTTTTAGAACACTATATTTCTAACATCTTCTTAAAATATTTATTTCTAACAACAAATTATAAGGGGATCATGTTTGGAAAAAAAGATTTAGTTTATAAAATTATAATTTTATGTGGAATTATTTTTGAAAAATCAAAATTTTTAAAACACTTAATATAAGAGGATTAATCATTTTAAAATAATGTTCTATTTTAAATTTTCCAAAACCGTTTTAGTATAGAGAAATGTATTAAAAATTCTACGATTCAAAAAATAAAATTTTTAAATTTTTAAATTTTTTAATAAAATTCTTCTTCTAATTTTCCAAATCAAGGTCATCATCATATTTAATGGTTTTTTAAAATTTATATATTTCATAATAAACAAACTCATTAATAATAATACTTTCTAAAAACAATTATTTTTAATGAAATTGTTTTAAAAAATAGTATTTTATGAATTTTAGATTATCATTTTATGTGTTAACCATTTTATATAATTATCTTGGATATTTTATACAGTTAAATTATTTTATTCCCATGTATTACTATATTCTAATCTGTATTGCATGTATGTTTTGAAAGGAATTAATCATGTCTAAAATTTAATTTATTAGCCCCTATTTTTTTAAAATAATATATATATATATATATACACACATATATATATAAGTGATTTATATAAATATTTTATTGATTAATGATTTAACAAAATTTGTTTCATTGGAAAACCCCATTGGAAAAAGGGGGAAATATATGAAATTTTTTTGATAATATTTTCATTCAGAAATTGTTAGCATATGAGGAATGGGAATTGAAACATATCATTAAGGGAGTTTGTCCACCATGTGACGGGTAGGCCATATATAGCCTCTAAAGTTCCATGATACCAAATTTCATTGTATTATAAGATTTTGGAGTGTTATATAAGAACCACAAGATTTATTTTGATATTTGATTTCAAATGTGTCATATTGTATTTCTTTTCAAAAAATCAATTTTCTTAGTTTAATAAAATTCAAGGTTTTTAATTAAAGAAATTATTTTTTTAGTATTTAAAAATATTTCAAATAAATTATCTCAATAGTTAATTTTCTAAAAAAATAATTTTATATTATAGAAGAAAACATAAATTTTATGTTCTTAAAAAAACTATTAGAACTTAATTTTTTATTTTAAAGGGAAAACATTTTCAAAAATATTATTGGTATTTTCAATGAAATGGATATCTAAATTTAAAAAACTTGCACTGAAACTTTTTCTCACCCAAATTTTTAATATTTTTTCACCTATCATGTATATAGGTAAGATTTATTCTACAGGTAGGTTTTGAATACATGAATTTAGTTAGAGTAGAGCTGGAGTTGTATTATAAGTATTTAGATTTTAAAAAATATATATTTGTGTGAGATTTTATTTTTATTTTAAATATTAATCCTCCAAATATCTAGAATGAAAATATAGTTATAATTTAAGATTGTATATTTGTTCAGTTTTGTTCTATATATTATTTAGACAAAAAAATATGCAGTTTTTTAACTCTAGATTGGAGAGCATGGGTTTGAGGTGTCTTAGTTTCTATTTGAAGAAAGGTTGAGTCAAAATCAGAGATTAAGATATCAATGATAATTTTTTTGTTATAAATGTTTTTTTATGTTTTGGTGATTATAATTTATGGTGGTTCTTAAAATTTTGGATATATAGATCTTAGAGAGAACATGTGATTTAATGGAGAACCCTATGGGATTTCCAGTGTTTTGATGTATTGAATCTAGGTTTCAGTACAATGATCCTTAGTAGAAAATATTATCATATATTAATCTCATATAACATTTCTATGAAACAATATTTAACAAAAAAAGTATTCAAAACTATAAAAACATATATATTCATTCTCCTCCCAACATGAGAGTAAAATTTTTCATAGATAACTAAAATTGTGAGAACTCAATTTATTTGTGGGATAAGAATGTAATGACCCTGGTTTTTAATATATATTTATATTTATCATTAAATAAATAATATAAATTTTAAACATAAATCTATATTTTTGAATTATAAATTCACAATTTGACAATAATATTATTTAATAGATACTCTGTTTTTTTATTTTTTATGGGTATTATATTGATTAAATTGAGCATTTATGACTTAAAAATTATTTTACGATAAGTTGTAGTATAAATTATACAAGTAATGTAATTTTTTTGAGAAAAATGAATTATAATTTAAATTTACAATATTTAATACATATAAATTATCAAAATAAGTATACTAATTTTAAATAAAATTTACAAATATAATTATTGAGATATATAAAACTATTAATATGTTAATAATGATACTACTTAGACAACAATGTATTAATAACTATAAATATGGTAAAGATAAATATGTATTATAGAGTTTAATTGTAAAATATTATTTATTGAGTTAAATAAATGATATAATATATTAATTTTAAATTAATTTAAAATAAATATTATAATAAAATTAAATTAAATAGAAGTTGATTATTATGCCAATGTTCCAAAGTAGTCAGATTTATTATGGTGGTAATTCAAAATAATTTTAATATTATTATTATTATTTAGAAAATGTATATACACATAAATATTTGTATACATTCATATATATATATACATATACATATATACATATACATATATACATATTTATGTGATATACTTAAATCTATAAAAGTTTTAAAAAATAGGTCTCAGTAATAAATGATAAAGTGAAAAAAACTAGTTATAATAGTTGTAATATATATACATAATTATATATATATATATATTTGACCAGATTAATTAAGTATTATGTTTATATAAAAAAAGTAAAAAATTATGTTACATTTTAAAAAAATTGTTGAATGAAGTGTGTGTGTGTGTGTGCCTAAATATTCCATAAAAGATAACAAAATATATACATATGTGTATTTCTGTGTGCGTGGCATATAAAGAGTCAAAAATGAATAAAAAAATATAAAAGTGTATATGTGGAAAAAATAAATTGATATATATATATATAATGTGGGTATAGAATGAGTTAAGTATTGGAAAAAAAATAAAATAATTGAGTTAAAATGAATAATAAAAATGTAGAAATTCACTTCATGCTAAAGTAAAAAAAGTTGAAAAGGATATTACTATTTATAGGCCTTTCCAAAAATTTGTTTAAAAATTATAATAAATAAATAGATTAATATAATAATTCATTGATATAATAAATTAGTGGTCTAATAAAAGGGAAGATTCTTACCCCGGAACTCATAAATAATATATTCTACGACGTTCATTTCACTATAATTATGAAAAAAATCTATTTGTGGGTAGGAAGTCAGAGAATTTAGGCATTACCTTAGAAAAGGAACTTTGTAAAGGTCTTAGTTAGGTTAAATATAGTGAGGTTTAATTATCAGTTTAAGGAAATGGGAAACTATATTTTTAAAACTTATTCTTAATAATGTTTCAAACCTCTAATTTTTAACATCCTCTTAAAATATTTTTTTCAATTTTTTTCTATAGGGATCATATTTTGAAAATAAAATTTTATTTTAAAATTGATCATTTTACATGAAATTGTTTTTATAAAAAATATTTTTAAAACACACATAGTAAGGGGATTACATGGTGTAAAATAATGTTCTATTTTTAATTTTAAAAAACCCTTTTAGAATGGGAGGAAATGTTTTAAAAATTATATAATTATAATAACCTCCTTATATAATATTTTAAATTGTTTTTAAAATTTTATTTATTTAATTTTCATAAACTAGATCCTCATCATAAGGGAAATTATTGTTATTAAAAGTTTTATAATACTTCTCTCTTTCTTAATAAACCTCACTTTAACAACTGTATTTTAAAAAACAACTTTTTTATGAAGTTATTTTAAATAATAGTATATTATGAGTTTAAAGAGTATCATTTTTCGTGTTAATAATTTTATCAAATTATCATGGATGTTTCTAAGGTATAAATTAATCTATATACATTGATTTTCTATTCTGATCGGTGTTCTATGTATGTTTTTAATGCAAATACTCATGTCTAAGATTTACCTTTGTTACCTCTATATCTATAAAATCATACATTTATATAAATATATATGTATATTTAAAATATTTTTTATAAATATTTTAATGGTTAATGATTCAAAAAATTAAATTGAATAGAAAAACTGAGTGGAAAAAAGGGGAACGCTATAAAATGTTTTGGATAAAATTAGTACTTTAACATTGTAAAAAGATGATAAATTTGCTATAAACTCAATACATAAATGAATTTTTCCACCAAGAGGTGTGTGGGCCCTATATATCTTTAAAAGTTACAAGTCATATAATTTTCTTATTTTCTAATCTTGGGAGGTTTATTTATAAAAACAACTGGTTTTATTTTCAGATTTGATTTCAAAGGTATTAGATTATTTTTCATTTAGAAAATGTTTTTTATTTTCTTGGTTTTTCAAAATCCAAGGCATTCATTTAATGAAATAATTTTTTATATTATTTAAAAATATTTTCATAGAAATGATCTTGATATGTAATTTTTTTAAAAATCCTTTTGGATTTTAAATGGAAGAGTAAAGTTTATGTTTTTTTATAAAAGTTTTATTAAAATCAATGTTAATGGATTCAAAGAAAAATATTTTTATAAACATTCATTTTGTCCACGAAATGGATATATAACTTTTTAAAACACTTCATTGAAAATTTTTATCACCTAATGATTTAAAAAAAATCACATGGATTTAAGATGAGTAGGATTTATTCTGGGGAAAGCTATTGAATTCAAGAATTTAATTGGAGCAGAGTTTTAGTTGTCTTAAAAGTATTTATATTCAAAAAATGTATATTTGAGTGTGATAGTTTTGGTTTAATTTTTCACAATATTATAAATATATAGAATAATAATATCCTTATAATATAATATTGTATATTTTTTAGTGATGTTAAATATTTTATTTATAAAAATTAAAGTTTTTTAGCTCTAAATCTAAGAGTGAAGGTCTAGATAACCTCAGTCTTGGATATGGTATAGAGTTTTTAGTCATTATAGAACAAACAAACTCTTCTATCTTAACTAAAACCAACTGGTTCATGATTTTACCATATTTTATTTCTAAAATGACATTGTGTGTGAGCCTTACCAACTTTATAAGAAACAAAAAAAACCTCCAAATACAAAAAGGAAGAGTTCACTTCAAATTATATTGAGTTATAACTCTATGATTAATTTAATCTAACCCATGATCCTAGTATATGATGTGAATCTTAATTTTTTTTTAAAAATTTAATTATTATACAATATTTACATGGGTTTACAATGTGGAAAATAAAAAAGTCACTTGTAAATATTTTATTAAATTTACCAAGAAGGAAGAAAATTAAATAGGTTATAAGATCATATCCAAAAAAAAAGTTATTATGGGGAAGTATATAAAATACATTAACGAATTTTGTAACTAACATGGTTATAATAATTCTTTTTCCAATCATATAACTCTTCAACATAATGGTTTTTTAAATGGAATCAAACTATAAAATAGTCTATAAAAATTTCATGAATGAATTAAAACTCCTAAAATACATTTTTTTCAAAGGAAATCAATACTACTTATTATACTCATAGTCATTTCCTTTTAAGACCCATTCATTAACATACCACTTAGAAATATTTGGATGTTAATGTTATATTATTATCACTATGAATAACATAGAAAATATTGATCCTAGGATAACTAAAGGTATTTTTAGTGGATAATCTATCTCGTGTAAAGGCTATTGAATGTTCATTAAGAGAAAAGATATTTTAGATTAATCATTTAATGAATTTTTTTTGATAATTCTCCTAAACCTCAACAAAAAATTAATGATGATGGGGAAGACCTAGAAACTTTATCCATTAGTGTTCCGCCAGTATCTAAAGAAGTTAATTTTGAGTAAGAATAACCCTAATTTATATTTCAAAATGAATGAGTTAGATATAAATATCTTCCATTATAAAGTTGTGTTAATGATTTTCAATATAGTAGTTGAATTAGAAGACCAGTTTTAAATGATGTTTATAAACTATCTCTTATTCCACACATAGAGTCTCAAAAAATTTATGATTTCATTAATGGTCACAATTGGGTACTTTCCATTCTCTAATAGAAAAATCAATTCATTATAAATGATGTTTGAAGTCTTGTTAAAATACATTATGATCATCCCATTATTTATATTGAATGGGTCTTCTGGAATAAGATTGATGAGTTAGGAGACATAGTTAGAAATGAACATAGTCTTATTGAAAAAAGGATATAATCTAAATGATTATATTTATCATAATGATTCATTATAACCCATTTAATGGATTCAATCCAATATAATCTTATTGAAACTTTCCTTATACCTTAACTTAAATATTTTTTAAAATGGATGTTATGAGTTCGTTCATCAATGGGTTTTTTTTCAATTAGGTATATATTGATAACCCTTCTCCTTTTGAGGATTTAAAATTTACAAATCATGTATTTATGTTTAAAAAATATCTTTAGGTATTGAAATAATTATATGGCATATGGTATGACCATATGACTAAATACCTCTTGGATAATGAATTCAAAATGAGAAAACCTAATTTATAACGTTTTTAATGTTTTCTTGATATGATTTTTTAGCTTTCCAAATTCATATTGATGATATTGTATTTGTTTAAATTAAGGAATGGATTTTTAATGAATTATTAGATTTATGTTTTAGAGAATCTTTGATTTATTTTTTGGGGGAGTAGATGTTATTCCTTTGTTTTCAAATTTTTTAAAAAATGTTGTAATATTCCTAAAAGATATCAATTTAACTAATGAAATTATTAATGAATTATAAATGGATATTGTTAAGGGAATAACTACACCTATAATTTCTTCATTCAAGCTATAATTTAATGAATCTAGTAATATATTTGCAAATCATCTTTATCATGGTATGATTGGGATCCGTGTAATGGATCAGACCATCCTAGTCAATTAGTATGCCAAATTTCTGGTGTTTGAGGTATCTTGGGGACCACTAGTGACTTTTTAAAGAGTTTTAGAAAAACTTGGTTCTACTGAAATGGTGGCACTGGTCACATCGGCATCGTGATAGTGATGTCATGACGGTGGCATCACGACAATGGTGTTGGGATAGTGGCCCCATGACGATGGCCCTATGATGGTGGTACCATGATAGAGTCATTGTAACATTCAAACCATCATGGTAACACACAGAAATGGTGGCACCACTTATGGTGTCCCACCTAACTGGTGACACCATTATAGTGGCACTGTTATGGTGTCTCCCTCCCTTTTTTTTCAGTTTCCTTGGTTTTTCTAGTTTTTCTCCTGTAATGTATCTTTTTACGTACAAGTTTTTTAATAACCCTTTTAAATAAATTTAAATCAAGTAAAAGATTTTTTAAACCCCCAAGAGTCAGGAGACTCTTTAGTTACCAAAATTTGTGAATTTTCCCTCAGTGTCACACCTTTCCCTGTGCCTTTTAGCTTCACCCATGTTACGTGGTTTTTCTATTTAGAGGATATATATCAACTCACAGTCATTAATTCCACCATCCACAAGGATAATTTTTAAATAAAAATTAATTTGATCGTGTGTAACCACCCAATTTCATGGTAAAACCACGATCCAACTTTTTAGCGGTTGGAAATTTCATATCCCGTAACTCTAGGATCTGGCCTTTTATCAGCCATGATCTTCTTCTTCCCTGGTCTATTTCATATCCATGGTGCATTTGGAGTTCCTATTACAAATAAGAATAGTGATCCCATGCTAGAGGCCTTCTCACATAGCCATGCATTCCTTGGAGTTCTTCCTCTTTAAGTCGTGCCATCCTAGTTCTTGGTGCGAGGAGAAAAATTCAATTGCTGATAATCTAATTAGGATTTTCCTTCGTCTCTCTTTATTGTGTATCATGCGGGATGGGTATGATATTGTTTCCTCAGAGCATGTATTGAACCAAACCTTAATAAAGATAATAAATGGTTTTTAAATAATGAATTGTTGTGTTAGATGATGATGTTATTGTATTCTTTTATCTTCATTTCTATATTGTGAACTATATGGGATTTTTCCCACTAAAAATCATAGTCGTTGTTTGTCCATTATTGGGCACTAATGAACCTTTTTTTTTCTTCATAATTTTGTGGTTGAATGGTTGTAACATGGAAACTGGTTAATCACATAAACCTAGCTCAATAAATGGATGCTCAATGAATAACAATCCTTGTGTGATCACCCCGATTAACCAAACCAAAATAAGAAACTTGATAAATGGTGTGGTTAAATTTGAAAACACACTTACTTTGTTCTTCTAATAAGAACAGATGTTTTTCTTTATGCTTGTAGGGTGATGTGGATGGGGATGGGATTCCCTATTGTTTAGTTGTTGGTTTGTGGACCTGAGGCCATGTGGGGGCATATTTTGGGAGATATTTTCATTACAATACTTCGAGGTATCTCATAGATCCCTTTTCTTGTTGTGAATTTATAATACAACTGGGTGCAAATGCTTAAATTAATACTTGGATTTTTTTTCCCTTCATTTGTCTTTTTTGGCTTGTGACTATGCATGTTAGCTGCCCGACAGTGAGAGAATATTTAAATGGAATCACTTGAACATGATAACGAGAATGGTTACAATGGGGGATTGTTTTCCGGGATGGGTGGTGTTCTGGTTGTGGTTTTTGTGCATTTGTGATGTATGAACAGTAATGAGGTTTTTTTTGTGTATGGGGATGGTTTTGGAACCCTTAGGTTGGGATGAGTTCTTGTTCAACTATACATAGAAATTTAGTTCTTTTTTTTCTTATTTTCACCCCGCCCAAGTTGAGAACTTTGTGCGGAACACCCCTATTTCATGGGGGAGGGTTTTTTTCCAATATTATTATGATTGGATGGTTTTTAGATTCTTTTTTCTTCCTATACCAGGTAACCCAAGACTCTTCGGGCAGGGTGTGTTGTGTTGGTTGGACCAGGTGTGTACGGGCAGGATTTTTTCCCAAGATTCTTAAAGATGAGGCCCAGGTGTCTTCAGGTGCAACATTGGTTTTTTTAGCCCATTTGTCTTCAGGTGTGGAAGTTTTTTTTGTGGACCAAGTGTCTGTGGGCGGGGATGTGTGTGGTTGTGGTGGCCCAGGTGTCTACAGGTGGGGATGTGTGTGGTTTTGGTGGCCTAAGTGTCAGCGAGTGGGATGTGTGGCTGTGATAGCCCATAAGGTTGTTGTTGGGGAGGCGGTGGGACTAAAATGTAACTTATGTGGGAGCTTTTACATGTAGGATGTCCTAAATAATCAGTGGGAAAGTGGTGTGGGGTACCCAAACATAGATGTGTTATTAATATTACTTTACCTGACTTTCATTATTTGGGGAGTTCCTTAGCGAGGCTAGGTGGATAGTTTCCTTCATAGGTACTTTGGTTATCTCCTTTTTCTCATGGGGAATTAGAATTCCTCCCCACTTGTGAACAAGAGCTTTTGGTTTTCCCTACTGAGAATACCTGTATACTCACCCTACATATATAAAACTGCTTTCAGGTTTCCAGGAGGACCTTGAAGACTGTGCTAGACTTTATTAGATGGGGCATCAGGATAGTCTTCATTGCTGATTTTCTTTATTTTGATACTTTCCTTTGGAGTTTTTTTGTACTTTGAAGTACTTTATTTAGAACATGCATGTGGAAAAGGTTTTTTGGGTTTACTTTTACCTTATGTATTTGGAGTTGTTTGAGGTTTTACCATATTATCTGCCGATCTTTTTCTATAAAAAGGGTAATTCCTTCCATATTATGTGTGATTCTATACCCTTGGTGCTAGTTTCCACTCTGAGGCCTATTGAAGGTGTGTCTTGGTGGTTATTATCTCTCTTTCAACTTGAAGAAGGAAAGGTCTGGTAGTTTTTGTCCCTTCCCACATCTTGGTGAAGGTGGGTTGTGACAGAATGGTATCAGAGGGATGGTTGAGAGATAAGATAGAGTCTGGAGTTAGGAATAGTGAGGATTACATTCTATGGTAGGGAAATAGTGTTAGGCAATCATGGTGCATGAAATAGTCCATGGAAGACTAGCTAGAACATGGGATTTTTGGCCCCCCCGTGATCTGATGAAAGGACTCTGGACCTACCAAATGACCATGTGAGGCTACATTGATTATAGGGTAGAGACCCTAGGAAAGGTACATGAATCATCATGACTGTGTTCTTGTGTGTTATGGGTTTTGGGGGAGTTTAAAATGAATAAAAACATTCAAAAAAATTTAAAAGAGATATTCTACACTACTCAGGCTTAGGCGTTCCCTTATTTATTTTACAGTTGTGGAACCTGAAAGATGACCACGAGTAGTGAGGGGGATCATGGAATAGGGGGATGATTTGGATGATCAGTAGAGGGATGATTGAGAAGAGGATGGATAGTGGCAGAAGATGCTTCATGCCTTTCAGTGGTAGACCCTCCAGAAGTATGAGGGAGGTGTCTCAGACATGGAGATAGAGGGCTGGCTCGAGGAGCTGGTGATATCTTTCAATTTGATCCAGGCTCTAAAAGAGTATTTGGTTCCTCTAGTTGTAAGCCAGATGTGGGGAACGGTGCATTAGTGGTGAACGCTCTATCTTGGGGAGAAGATGGAGGATGAGGTTTTGTAGACTAACTTCGAGAGGGAGTTTTGGGTAGAATTCCTCTCTTCCACAATGAAGGATGAGAAGAGAAAGGAGTTTCTCTCCCTCTAATAGGGGAGCATGTCAGTGAGGGAATTGGGGATCATGTTTAAGGACCTCCTTCATTTTTCTATGGACCTTTTTCCAGACAAGGAGTCTCAGGTGAGACATTTAGAGTAGGCACTCTGACCTTCTCTTCAGCATATTGTTACTCCCTTCACTCAAATAATATACATGGAGGTTCAGAAGAAGGCCTAAGTGGTGGAGAGGATGCACAGACTGGGAGTTATTTCATGAGATGGGGGATAGTTGATATCGTTGAAGAGGAAGGCTATTAGCAACAAGCCTTTAGCCTTAGAGCCTTCTAGGTTTCGGCCGATGGGGAGCATGCCCATGTAGTTCCAGTTTTGATCTCCCAATACTCACCCTTTCCCTATGACCCTGGGACAGAGATTCTTTATCTTTGGAAGTCATGGGAACCTTTGGAATTAGTTCCCATAACGAGTGTAGTACTGTGGAGGTGGGAAAGTTTAGCACCCACCTTAGCAACAAAAATTTCCAGCGAGGCATTTTCAGCAGCTGTAGTAGGGACAGTGAGCTACCACTCCTCCGAGAGTAAACATTGCAGGAGGAGGTTGGCCTCAGGGTGTTTCTTATGGACCACGACCAGGGAATGTTCAATGAGTTGGATGAAATTTGAGGGGTATATGAGTTGGGTGTGGGAAGTTTCACGCCATAGAGGCAGCAGTTCCAGTAGGGCTAGAGGTCGTTCGAGGTACGATCAGCTTGTTTATTACTCTTTCCTGTACCTTGTTTGATCCAGGATATTCACACTCCTTTATAACACCAAGTCTATCACATGCTCTAGGTATATATTTAGAGATACTTCCCATGCCTCTGGTATTGAGTACACCAGTTGGGGGTCAAACCATCTTGTCTTATGTTTCTCAGGGATGTAGAATGAAGTTGGGGCAACACCAGTCCAATGGAGACCTTATTTTTCTACTGATGCAGCCATATGATGTCATTTTAGGAATCAAATGTCTATTATATATGTTTTAAGTTGTCAAATGATTTCTGATATGAGTCCTATTTTCAAATATGGGTGGGCAGCATGTAAATTTCATTGGCGAGTGGGGTTTCCAGGAGGTCAGCCAATGAGTGGAGCCCCTTATTTCCTTGTTAGAGGAACTGTTAGTGGAGTTAGAAGATATAGAGATGCAGTAAGTCCTGGGGATCTTCATTGAGTTCCTAGAGGTCTTCCCTAGAAAGTAGTGACTCTACCCCCTCAATGTGATGTTCAGTTTGGGATAGACTTGCAACTCGGTGCCCATCCAATTTTGATGTGCCCCTATCAGATGACACCTTTTGAGTTGCAAGAGTTGTGGATCCAGGTTGATGACTTGATGAGGAAGGGTTTTATCAGACTAAGCACGTCACCATGGGGTGCTCCAGTCATGTTTGAAAATAAGGAAGACAATGATCTCTGGCTGTGTATAGACTACTTAAGGCTGAATCAGGTGACGGTCAAGAACCATTACCCCCTCTCAGGGATTGAAGACCTTTTTGACCAGTTCAAGGGATAAGGTTGGTTCTATAATATCGACCTGTGGTTGGGATATCACCAGTTGAGGGTGAAGGAGGGTGAAATCTTAAATACTGCTTTCATTTGTATATATGGTCACTTCATGTTCGTGGTCACGTAGTTTTGTGTTACAAATGCACCAGCCATGTTCATGGGGCTCATGAACTTTTCCTTCCAGAAATATCCTAACTGTTTCATATTTATGTTTTTCAATGACATCCTGATCTAATAAATATCATAGGAGGATCACTTCAAGAATTTGAGGATGGTTTTAGAGGTCCTATGACTACACCTTCTCTATAGGAAGTTGTCCAAGTACCAGTTCTTGATAAGAGAGTTGCACTTCCTTGGACATGTGGTGTCCCAGTAGGGAATAATAGTGAACCCATTACAGGTCAAAGTGGTTGTTTCTTGGGAAGCACCCAAGAACGTGCCAGAGGTTCATATTTTCCTAGGTCTAGCTGGTTACTACTGGAGGATCATGACCAACTTCTCTTGAGTTGGAAAAAACTTTGACAGTCTTGACCAAGAAAGGAAACAATTTTTTATGGAGTGATAATTGTCAGGAAGCCTTCAGTTTTCTGAAGGGTAAACTAGTCATTTCCCCAGTGTTGAGGTTTCTAAATGAAGGGGTGATGTTCGAAGTGTTCTTTGATTCTTTTGGCCTAAGCTTGGGGTGTGTGCTGATGCAGAAGCGAGGAGTGATCTCTTATGGTTCTAGGAAGTTATGTCCTCACAAATGTAATTATGCCACCCATGACCTAGAGCTTTTATCAGTAGTTTTCAAACTAATGTTTTGGTAGAAATACCTCATTGGAGAATGATTCGTGGTCTTAAAATATCACAAGTGCTTGAGTTATATCATCTATTAACGTGACCTGAACTTGTGGAAGTGTAGGTGGATAAAGTTTCTTAAGGAATATGACTTTGAGATTTCCTATACCTAAATAAAGGGGAATGTGGTGGCTGATTCCTTGGTTAGGAAGTCACGGAAGGATATGGTTCGTTAATCAGAAGATTCATGGAAGGTGATGGAGGAGTTGGATGCCTTACACCTGGATGCAAGTGTGGATGGTGGTAGAGGTTATCTTTTCTAGATAATGGTGTTGTCTTCCTTGGAAAAGAAGCTGGAGGAGTCTCAGTGGAAGGACTTAGAGGCTAAATGATGTGTGATTATGTTAGTCAGGGCAATGCTCTAGAAGGATAGTCAGAAGATTGTCAGAATCAAATGTAATTTTCTAGAAAGCTAATTTTCTCAGTGGAAATGTGAGAGAAAGTTCTCAGTGAGTTCCATAACTCACCTCTGGCAGTACACCCAGGGTTTTATAAGATATAATTAGGCCTAAGAGAACTGATTTGATGGCCTTGGGTGAAAAGGGTAGTGGAGGAGTTTTTGGAAAAGTGCCTCTTATGCCAATAAGTGAAATATGAGCACCTTGTTTTGAGTGGTCTGTTGCGGCCCTTAAAAGTCCCGTAGTGGAAGTGGGAAGACACCTCAATGGATTTTATCACAGGACTACCTAGGGTTTAAAGAGGCTGCAATGATATCTGGGTAGTGGTGGGCCGATTGACGAAATATGCTCACATCCTGATAGTCAAGGAGTCGAGTGCAGTGGATGCCTTAGCAGAAAGATACGTGGATGAGGTGGTGTAGTTTCATGGAGTTCCAAGGTCCATAGTATCGAATTAGGATACATGGTTTACCTCACGAGTCTGGAAAGGATCACAACATGATTCTGGCACCCAACTATGCCTCAACACTTCTTTTGACCCCTAGAAAGTTGGGAATACAGAGTGGACCATCCAAACATTAGAAGATATACTGAGGACATGTGTTTTGGACATCAGGGGATCGCGGGTACAAAACTTTCCTATAATAGAGTTTTCCTACAACAATAGTTATCACTCTACCATTGGAATGGCCCCATTCGAATCCTTGTATGGAAGACCATTTCGTTCACACATGTACTAGAATGAGGTTAGGGAAGCAGGTGTTCTTGGCCCGGAGGTGGTGTACAGCATGATGGAGAAGATTCGGCTTATACGGGAGAGGATGAAGGTAGATCAGGACTGACATAAGTCATATACCGATCATATAAGTATACCATTGGAGTTCGAGGTTAAGGACCACATGTTCTTAAAGGTCTCCCCTCTGTGCGGGAAATAAAGGTTCAGCAGGGAGAGTAAGCTTTCTCCCAGATTCGTCGGACTTTTTGAGGTATTTCGGTGAGTGGGCGAAGTGGATTATCAGCTAGCACTACCACCACCACTACAGAGGGTCCACAACATTTTCCATTTGTCTCAGCTCTGTCGATATCTACATGATGAATCACATATCCTTGACAAGGTAATACTGGATGTTGAGGACAATGCGATGTTTGTGGAGTGACCAGTGAGGATCGAGGATCATGAGGAAAAGGTGCTTCGTGGATGAACCATTACCTTGGTCTATGTGTTATGGAGGCATGGTGGCCTCGAGGAAATAACCTAATAATGGGAGGCACAGATGTGTGCCCATTACCCAGAGTTGTTTTGAGTTTTGTTTTGTGTTGTTCTGTTCTTGACTATGATGTAGTGCTTGACCTTGTTAACTATGAGATGGAATGTTTTTATTTTTCTCTAAGTGTGTGTGAAAATTACTCACCATGGGGAGGAGAGGACCTGGTCCCTAATCGAGATGCATTATGGTTTATGTGATTAAACCCATGTGGGCGAGTCAGTTCTGCCCAAAGCATATAGTATCTTGACATGGGGGATGGGACACCCTAATCCATATGTCTGGACAGTGTGACCTTTTTATGATTGTGTGGTTACTTGGGGGAGAAGAGATGTGGTGTATCTATGATTGTTCAGAATATATATAAGGGATAAGGTTTCCTAGATATCAAGGTTTGTTCTGGCTTTCAAACAACTCTAGGGTGATTTTGTTCTTGAGAGGTATCTTATGAGGTGGTTGTTCGGACCCCTGTCTTTTATTCAGGTTTACTCTTAGATTTTTTAGGATGATAATAGTTTGATAGGTATCTGATGTAATGGCATGGACCCTCCTGGTCCATTACATTGCCAAATTTATGGTTTTTGAGGTATCCTGGGGACCACCAGTGACACATTAATGAGTTTTCCAAAAACATGATTCCACCAAACGGTTCCACCAAAACAGTGGTACAGGTCATTGGGGCACCATGATGGTGGCACTGTGATGGTGGTTCTATTACGGTGGCACTATTATGGTGGAACCATGATGGTGGTACCATGACAGTGGTACCATAACGCTCGCACTGTCACGGTCGCACACGGAAATGGTGGCACAGTGACGGTGACTCCCTTGTTTTTAGTTTCTCGAATATTTCATGTTCTGCTCCCATTATGTATCTTTTGATGTAAAAGTGTATTAATAACCCTTTTAAACCCATTAAAATATGTTTTAAACCCCCAAGAGTCAGGATACCCTTAAGTTACCAAAACATGTAGCTTTTTCCTCGGTGTCACACCTTTCCTCGTGCCTTCCAGCTTCACCCCTATTACGTGGTTTTTTTCTGTTTAGAGGACATCTATCAACTCACAGTTGTAAACTCCACCATCCCAAAGGATAATTATTAAATAAAAATTAATTCCATCGTGTGTAACCACCTAAACGCATGGTCAAACAATGATTAGCATTTTTAGAAGTTTGAGATTTTATATCCCGTAACTCCTGGATATGGCCTTTTATCACCCGAGATTTTCTTCTTCCCTAGTCTCTTTCCTTTCCTTGGAGAATTTGGAGTCCCTCTTATGGAGACGAATTGTGCACCCATGATGGATCCATTCCCACTCATCCTTGGAGTCTATGGAGTCCTTCCTCTTCATGCCATTCCACCCTAGTTCTTGGCATGAGGAGAAAACTTCAATCTTTGATCATCCAAGTAGGGTTTTCCATTATCTCTCTTTACTGTGTATCAAATGGGGTGGGTATGATAATGTTTTCTCAGGGAGTGGATGAAACCAAACCATAAAAAAGATAACAAATGGTTTTTAAATAATGAAGGGGTGTGTTTGATGATAATTTTGTTGTATTATTTTATCTTTGTTTGTATATTATGAACAATAGGGCTTATGACCACTGAAAATCGTGGTCGTTGGTAGTCATTTCTTTTACGTGAATGAACCTATTTTTTCTTTATAATATTATTACTGAATGGCTATAACATGGAAACTAGTTACTCATGTAATAATTTTTAAATAAATGGATTCCCAATGAATAAGAATCCTTGTGTGATCACCCTGGTTAACCAAACGAAAATAAGGAACATGATAAATGGTGTGGTTGAATCTGAAAACTCCCTTTCTCTATTATGATAATAAGAACAGTTGTTCTACTTAATTTTTGTGGGGTGAAGTGGATGGGGATTGGGTTACATGTTTTTTAGTTGTTGGTTTGTGGACCTGAGGTCACGTGGGGCCGTATATTGGGGCTTGGTTTGGTTCCAGTACTTTGAGAGATTTCATAGATCCCTTTTTTGTTGTTACTTTACAAAAGAACTGGGTGTGAATTCCTAAATTACTACTTGGTTGTTTTCCCTACAGTTGTTGTTTTTGGATTGTGATAGTGCATGTTAGTTGCCTGGTAGTGAAATAATATTTAAATAGAATCACTTGAACATGATAATAAGAATAGGTATAATGGGGGATCGTTTTCTAGGATGGGTGGTTCTTTGGTTGTGGCTGTTATGCATTTGTGTATGTATAAATAGTAACGAGGGTGTTTTTGTATGGGGCTGGTTTTGTAACCCTTAGGTTGGGATGAGTTCATGTTCAATTATACGTATAAATTTAGTTCTTGTGTTTCTTATTCCCACCACACCCAAGCTGATCACTTCGTACCGAACACCCCCATTTTATGGGGGAGGGTGTTTTTTCAAAAATTCTTATGATTGTCTGGTTATTAGCTCTGTTCTCCTTCCTTCCTAAGGTAGAAAAACACTCTTTGGGAAGGGTGTGTTGTGGTGGTTGGCCCAGTTGTGTACTGGCATGATTTTTTCCCAAGTGTCATCGGGATGAGGCCCAGGTGTCTTCGGGCGCGACATCGGTTGTTCTAGCCTAGGTTCCTTCCATCATGGCATTGGTTGTTTTTTCCCATGTATCTATGGGCGAGGATGTGTGTGGTTGTGGTGGCCCAAGTGTCTGCGGGCAGGGATGTGTGTGGTTGTGGTGGCCCAGGTGTCTGCGGGTGGGATGCGTGGTTATGATATCCCATAAGGTTGTTGTTGGGGCGGCAGTGGGACTGTAGTGGAACTTATGGGGGAGGTTTGACACGTAGGATGTCCTAAATAATCATAGGGAAAGTGGTGTGGGGTACCCAAAAATTGATGTGTTATTACTTTTACTTTACTTGACTTTCATTATTTGGGGAGTGTACCTTGGTGAGGCTAGGTGAATAGTTTCCTTTCTTGGTGATTTGGTTATCTCCTTTTTCTCATGTGGTATTAGAATTCCTCCCCACTTGTGCATGAGAGCTTTTGGTTTTCCCTACTAGCTATACCTGTATACTCCCCCTATGTATATAAAACTGCTTTCAGATTTTTAGGAGTACCTTGAGTACCGTGGAAGACTTTACTAGATAGGGAATTGGGATAGTCATTGTTGTTTCTTTTCTTTCTTTAGTTACTTTCCTTTGGAGTTTTCTTGTACTTTTTAGCACTTAATTTTGAACATGCATTGTATCCATTAGCGGTTCAAGATACCTATTCATGATGAAATGATCCTGATTTGGTATTTCTATCCCCACATAGTTATTTTGGCAATAAAGTTTCCCAATCATATCATATATGACTCTTGTATGGTTTACCATACAACACTTTTCCCAATCCATTGTTTGGATGAACTGAACAACTTTCCTCAAGTATCATAACTCTTAGGGATTCTTAGTAAACTTTAAACACATGTATATTCCAATAATGACCCTCTTAATGATTAGTCTCACGTCACTACATTTTTTTCTTACACAATATAATCTATAGACATCAAACGATTGTGGTCATCTAAACTGAATGATTTAGGTCATAACATGTGTCACTTTAAAAAGAATATAACCCTTATTTTTTTAAGGGGATTTAATCCCACCATTATATCTAATTTTATTTTATTTTATGTATGTATAAATATAATGATTTTTCTAAGATTCTTATTATGTCCAGCAAATCAATATGTCTAAACCATATTGATGGTTAACCCTTTACAAAAATCATAGCTAGTGTTAATAACCCAAATTAGAACCCAACTATATCTATCCAATCATGTCTAATATATAAGTTAAATATAACCTTTTCATGTAAAGTATTGGTATCATATAAAATTGAAAATCCCTCTAATATTAATCTTGGAAATATAGATATTCAACCCCTAGTTTCCTTGACAGGGCATAAGCCTCTAAAATAGTGATAATTCTGACCTAAAGTTCACCTGCCCAATGATACTTTACACAAGAAGGAGCTCAATTACATCATAAAAATAGAACCGAATATGTAAAAAGTATAATTAATATTTACATTCAAGTTCATAACCCAATACTAGCTAAATTGAAGGTAGAAGAAAATAAAATCAATTATCATACCTATAATATAATTTCTTATAGGCATGTATGAAAATTTATAGAAGAATTATAACTCTATAAACAAAAACATAAACCCATTAATAATATAAATAAATTATAACCATGGTAAATATTTTAAAAAAACTATATAAATGAATCATTTATATATTTTGACATGACATAGACAATTTACGAACAATTCATAAAATAAAGCAATTTTGAAAAGTTTATAATTATACCATGAATTATAGAAATTAAATATATAAATAAACATAAATACCTAAAATTTATTTTCTTATATGATCTCCTTCATATTAATTATTATATTGAAATTAATTTTAAATATATGATATTAAATGAAATATTAATATTTTGTTTTCCAATTTCATTTATGTAAACAGTATACATACTCTATATAACCCATATTTAAAAATACTTGATCCTTGATAATATCCATGGTCAAAACTCATTTTCACATAGTTTAAATTATTGCTTCAAATAATTCCTTTAATTTTATTATTTTATATTAATTATTGTGAATAAGTCACAATTTTAAATATAAACTCATTTATACTTTTTCGTTATTTTTAAATTTATAATTATTTTATAAGTTTTACTTATAATTTTCCAAAAAAACTGTTTATATGTAAATTATAAGTCATTCCATATAAATTAAAATATATATAATATTATGAAATATTTATTCTTTTATTTTTAAATCATTTAATAAATTAATAATAAATAATTTAAAATTAATTTATTTATATATAATTTTATAAATGAAATAAAATATTTCAAAATACAATTTTCCAAAATTTATAAACAATTTATAAAATATTTAAATCAATTTATAAATGAATTTTAGAAAAAAAAAATTCTTCTATATTTTTTAAATCATATTATTTATATTGTAAGAACGTAATTTCTTCGTACAGAAGCTATCAATCATAAAATATGATATATAGTGTGTCTTATGTGAGATAAAAACCAATAGAGGCCTATATATAAATAATTTTGTGTTCTTGATAGTTATTCCATATGATATGCCACCTATGTAACAATAGCGCAATGCATAGGGAACCTACGTAAGATAATGTTGGTGTGCATGAAATTCACATATTATGATAAGACTCTTTATATAGTTAACATAACACACAACCTACCTATGGTAAAACCAATTTGACAATATATTACATATTATGATATACATTATATCCTCTTAGTGAGATGACACTCTATTTTGTGTCTCATATTCAATTCCATTATGGATAATTATTGGGTTATACCATGTGCTATGATATAATGAAAATGTAAAGTTTTGAACCACATCACTACCTCTGATATCCTATATCATATTACATGATCTAACCACCATTTATGATATCCAATATCATATAATGAGTCATAGAATAAAATATCATCTATTTTATTATAATAGGCCTTTAGGCATTAACAATTATATCCAATATACTTTATTTTAAACTTTATTTCATGAATACATATCATGATGGGGATCTAATTCTGATTTTATGTTTGTACTGATTGACCAAAATTCATTCAATGTAGAAGAAGTTTTTAAAAACCTCAAATCCCAAGATCTACCATGCCTAAAACTGAAACCATGTAAAACATGAGTGAATAATGTCATTGTGTACATTAAAATGATGAGAACCAACTTTAATCTTAAAGCATTGTGTTAGATAAATATACTTTAGTGTAAGCTAAATAACTCCCAACTCCATGGTATATACATGGTCCAATATAAACTACCCAATGTTTTGATGGGGCTTTCCTTGCATACAAGATATGGTTATATTAAATTTGAGAAAAGGGTTATGGATAAAGATAACATAGGATAATCAAATTAAGTTCAATAGTTATCTGAATACAATATTGTGTATTTCAACCTCTTCTAAATAAGACCTCATGGACTCTCCCTGATCCCATACATTTACTCATGCAATAATAATTCAAGAATAAATAGAATTCAGTTATAATATTTGTAACCAATGACCAAAATTATTCATGGATGAATTTATAATATTAATGAAACATTGTTTCGCCTATATGTTTCTAATGAAATCCATCAAGGAAGATAATACCAACATTAACATTTATCATTCAGTTTCCTCAATTTATCTAAGCCTCTCAAAATAAATCATACTTTATGATTTTTGTCATAGGTAATGGAAAGTTTTCATTATAACATGCTTTAAGATATTCCAAAAACAATACATGTGATGTGCCTTAGGTTTCTAAAATATATTGTATATAAATAATATTTTGGGAATATCTTCATCAAGAAGATTCCATATAATATCCCAAACATCATGGACAGTGCTCTAAGTAGACTTACTTCACTAATAAGATATGGAATCTCTAAGAAATTTTTTATTAATGATTTTATAATTTAGATAATTGTTTCTAAAATTATAGAACTTTTTTATATGAGAATATTCCTCTAATTGAAATGGAAATTATAAAACATTATTATTTCTTGTAATATCCCATTAGAGACATATAAGTAACTATTCATTCCTTGTAATAATATATCTATAATGGTTGATCACATCTATCTTGAATCATTTATGATCTCTATTTCTATTTTCATCATGTTCTATGCCCATTTTTTATATTTTATTGATTTGACTAATTATGATTAAAACTAATATTGGTTACATTATAGTCTATTTTGGTGTGAATTTAACCTTTGTCCCTTATTATTTTCAACATAATCAGTATTACGTAATGTTTTTAAAATCGATTGTTCTTTTTAGTAATAGAAAAGTTGGAGAAAATATTGTATTAATCTATATTGCCTTTAACCATACCTTTTATGATTTATAATAGCAAATTTCTTAATCATTCCTATTTTTGTAGATAAAATTGATTATATTGTACTTAATTATTTAATTTATCTTATGAATTTAATGGTTTTAATTTTTTTTAATCTTTATTTATTTTTTTAGATCTGGTACCATGACTCAATTTTAAAAATATTTCATAAGTTATTATTAATTTCATTTGTTTACTATTACCTATTCTAGTATTTGTGATCATTAAAAAGGGAGATTTTATAGTGCATGGATCTTATACATCAATTTTCTTTTAAGGTTCACAAATGGACCTAAGTTTGAAGCATCAAATCATGTGATTTATATATTTATATATATATATATATATAACTTAATATAGATATACTTTAATTTACAGTCTAGATCATCCAATTGGAGCCTAAGAAAGTGATGTTACAAGACCTCAAGCATGCATCCCTATACACCACAGGGTGAAAACTAGAGGTGAGATCCATTGATCAACATTTTGGAGACTAAAAACTCAATGAAACAACCATAAATAAATAAGTATTATCAACAAAAAACATATTATGAATACATAACTAAAGCTACCAAAAAACTAAATTAGAAAATTACACACGTGTTATAGAAATATATACTAAATAAATATATATATTGATCACAATTAATCACCCACTGGGTTGATCACAACAACAAAATTTAAATATAAAATATAAAATGAGGCTATACCACAAACCATAAGCCCCACCTTCATCCCCATCTCCAATACTATCTATGAAAAAGGGATTTTCCATCAATGTAACCTGTGACAGGAAAGTAAAAATGAGGTACACATGTTATAACAAACTAAACATAGTTATCCAAAAAGTATTAATCTATATTGCTAAGTGACCTCAAGAACACATCTTGGTCACTAGAGGTTAGTGTTAACATCAATGGATAATAAAAATATGGGGTGGATAGGATTTAAACTCCTTGTTACCTTTCCAATTGGTAAATAATAAAAATGAATTTGAGCCATGATTTTGGAATAAAGTGTGGGATCGATGGAATTAAAAGACCCAAATTTGAGTGTACTATAATGAAACCTCACAAAATAAATCTTTGGTCAAATCAAGGTATAAAAACTATATAAACATTCATAAATATCATTACATTGACTAATGAAATACATAAAGTTTAAATAATGTTAAAAAATGATAAAAAACATATATATAAAAAGTGTTTTCCCAAAATTCTCCTTAAGAAACTCAAATATGGGATTATAGGGTTGAAACCATCATGTGTACTACTATTCGTAGCTTTACTACATCCCATAAACATATCCATTAGGAACTCCAAAGTTTTTCACATGAACACTACAAACCACGTGTAGTGACTAACCTAGTTCAGGTATACTCCACCTTCATATCCAAACACTTTAAATTTACCTAGGTCATAAAAAATAGGGTCAATGTTCATCCCAAAGTGAACATGTGTTGGGTTTGAGTGCATCATATCCATTGTAACTCACCACTAACCTTATCCCGTCTTTCATAAAGTCAAGTGCGAAAAATAGTAATATATAGGCAAATACATGTAAAATTATAATATCTATTGATGGGGAAATAGTATGAAGCTATCAATTATAAACAAAGATAAATCCTATCAATTTAAACATATCAAAAAGAGCATGATTTCATATTTTTCTAGTGTAATTTCATCAACATCATCCAAATATTATTTGAGAAAACTGAAGAAAATTGATATAGTAATATCCCACTTTAATGGACCTATCAGTCAAAAATATTTGATCAAATCCATCTTTTATTTGAGTCAGTATATATATCATGAACCAACTCTATTTCCCCTCCATCAGATTCTCAATTCGTCCTGTGATTAGTCATGAAGGGCATTCTCGATCCCCATAGGCTACCACAATTTTCTAGTAATCAAGAAAGTACTACATGGAAATGATTTCTCCAAATGAATAATATTGGAAAATCAGTATAAAAAGAAATAAAATTATTTCTTGACTCATCCAACAATCATATGTCGACACCAGAGAAAAATAAAATAACAAAAACCTATTATCAAAACTAATAAAGTGTTAAACAATAGTTATCACCAAAAAACTCCCTCACCCTATAATATAACTCTCCTAAAAGGTAAATATTCTTCTATAATTCCATTACCTCACCCACCCACAGTTTTAACTATAATCCATATTTAGAATGTAGTTCAATCTTGAATGTATAATGTGATAAAAACAAACTGAAATAAAACTAAACTACAACATACCTATATCTTTTTGACAATAACAGACACCACCAAAAAAATAACCATAGAACCCCATGGTTGAGATTAAAATATTAAGGTTGACCTATAGTTGAAAAATTATAGAGATATGGTAATTAGAATTAAAATTCCATATAGGGACGCCAAAATAAAAACCACACTTTATACCTTACCTTTAATAAAAAACCCATTTCATTCTTGTTTGAATATATAAAAAAATAAAAATAAGGTTTTTATTTTATTTTAAAATACATAAAATTCCAATAATTAAAAACCCCAATTTTCTTATGTGATTTCTAAATCCATTTTCCAAAGAATAATGGTTTTCAATAAACCACTTATAGGATGGGAAAATCTGTTAAAGTAAGAATTCCATGAGAAAGAATACAAGTAAACAAGAATATAACAAGTTGGTATAAATAGAGGAAAAAATAAAAATCATTCCATTATTTTAGACATGAAAAGGGGAAAACATTTAAATATGGAACCATATAAACAAAAGTAAAAAACAGAGATAAAGAACCATGGGAAACCCCCAATAAGCTATGTCATCTGGGATCCATGAATCCACATACCCTAAGGTGATTGAACCATATAAATAACTCTTCTAATTGAAAATCCAATATAGAGGGAAAATCCAAATCTCTAGTGTTTCCCATAGTATAATCCTATTGTTTAGTTAGTATTTTAGCATAAACCTTCTAAAGAGACCAGGATAAGGCCTTACCATCTCTCCCATTATACTAGTCCTTAGTCCACCCACCTAGTAACTCAGGATTCCCATGTTCCTTTCCCATAACCTAATTATGTAAGTGAGTTTTAGTATAAAAACACGAAGATCAATCACACAATAATGAAAATTAAGGATACAACAACACCTTACCTCCATAGACTACCAATGTGAATCCCTTTCTTATATTCATACCCAGAAACTAATCACATCAATTTGAGTCCAACAATTATAGAAAATACTGGTCTTCCATTGGAGTGAACCTATATTTTTTAAAATCTTTAGAAAGTGACAATGGGGCCTTAGCCCTTTGAGAATTCAAAATCATTCCCAATGAATTATAACTATTTAAAAAATCTAATTTTAAAATCACGGAAAACATCAATCCAAATTTACATGGTTCATACCAAGACTTCAATTTTTTAAATAAATATCTATCATTTTTAAGAATACTTTATCCTTTATGTTCCAAAAAAACTCATTGCACTTAGAAACATGTGCACCTCTAAATATATAAAGGCATCCTTTGAGCTAATGTACATATTCACTGAACCTTATGTGAATATGTAAAAAGAGGATATATATATATATATATATGAATATGTGTATGATACCTATTTAAAATAAGGAAAGGGATTTAAAACGGATTTAAGGTTATTTACAATCCAAACATGTCATTAAGACTATTTAGAGAATTGGGAGAAATGATAAAAAAAATTATAGATATATATATATTTCGTGAATAATAAAAAATATAAAATAATCAAAACACTCAGTATGCTTAACCTTTTAACACAGATTTTAGAAACACATTTCATTATTGGGAACCCATGGATAAAGTGTATCAAAACATGTAAAACATTAAAGAGGACATTTCTATTCATTCAAATAATTTTTTATAATTTATTTACTTCAAATATAAAAGAAATCATCCATTAAAAAATCAATAAATTAATGTTTTCAATCTAATTGTTAAGACATAGTGTAACCTATCCTAAAACTTATTTTCTTTGAGAAACGAAGTTCAAATCTGTCACAATCAAGACAAATAGACCTAAAAGATAGATAACACAACCTAGGTGAAAAAAATCACCCAAAAAATAATCAACCATACACCTAGGGTTTAGATCATATATGACACACTAACGTGGAAAGAAAAAGGAGGTAGGAAAATGGAATAATAGGAATCTATTGAGGAGTAAACACTTACTTAGGATGATGGTACACTGAATCAAGAAGAAAAAATGGAATCGAACAGAGGTTGGGCCAAGGGGGTGACAAATGAGAGGGATCCCCCCAAGTATGGTGTCGTGTAAAAATCAGAGGGGAGATTCCTTTGGCCAATTTAAGGGAAAAGAACAGAGTCATTTGGTTAAAACCCCATATTTTTATGGATCTTGGCACTATACATGGTTTGATAGAACAATTGGTAAAATCATGTGTCAACCATTTTCTCCACACTGAAATCCTAGGGAAACCCTGCATGATTAAGTAAAATTATTAGGGAAACCATGTTATGGACACGTGGTCAGATCTATAAAGGTTGTTGGGCCACCTACACAGGTTATGAATAGTTTCCACTAACAGGACTCCAATCATGGGCCTTTTCATAAAATCCCAAAATATAGAATTTAAAACCAGTTCTGTAAAAAATTCAAAATTGAGGGAAAATATAATTAAATAATTAGAATAAAATTAATTAAAAAAGGTTGCAATAGGATAAATATCCCCTCCATGACACTTTATTCCCCTATAAAGTCCTAAAATACTTAGTTGATCAAGAAAAAAGAAAATATAAACTACTAATCATTAAAATTATAGAATACCCAGAGATCCAAGAACCAAATATCACATTCTCTTTAAAACCCAAAACCCTAATATCCCAAAATAGGCTAACAGATCATCCTAAAAATTCAACATCTCAGGAAACAAACAAAAAGATCAAGGACTTAAACAATCTAATGACGAAATTAAAAGAGAGGTAATCACCTATACATACCCAACCTCAAACAAGGAACACTCCAACCCCAAATATAGAAATCTCCAAAAAATCATCATTGACATTTTAGGATCTCCATGAGAATCTTTCCCATGACCCATGGTCATAGCCAACCAAATTACTATTATCGGGGTTGGGTGGGGTGGGGATAATGTCTTAACCCATCAAGGAAGCATGAATACTATGTTCACTAAAATCTCCAGCCATGGTGACCTCCCCACTAAATTGGGTTTCTAGTAAAACATTGATCATCAAATCCAAACTACTAACAAGTCATAACAAGAGACAAAATCTTCCAAAAAATGATGCATGAAATGAAAAACACCACCACTTCAGGACAAAAATATTTTAGAATTTTTAAAAATAAACATCCATAGAAACCAAAATCCTAGAAAGGATGAAAATAAAAGGGAGCCCAATTGGTCAAAAATCGATATCTCAAAAAGAGAATATTTGGATAGAAGACCAAGGAAATCCCAAATGAAAAATAAATATGAAAAAGAACATAAGGATCCTAAGAGAAATTACTAGAACATAGCCATACTCAAAACATTCCCAAATATTCAAGACACCTCAAATAGGACACCACCCAAGAACATTAAATACTCTCTAAAATCAACGACTTGAAGGACTACCACCCAAAATGGTGACAATAAGAACCAACTGATCATAGTAGGAAGACAAGATATAGCTGAGAGTTACCCAAATAAAATTCCTCATCATGTTTATCATAGGCTCTAGTCTTAATTCAATGGAAGAAAACTTAGGACCCACTCTCGAAACACCATCCCTTGGTGAACCCAACTGATCAAGAAATACATATCAACCTTCTTAGTAATTCCAGCCACTCAACCATGATTTCACCATTTAAGATATTATACCAACATTGAGGCATGAAACTCCTCAAAATGGACAATCATTGAACCAATCAATGCCCTTTAATGAGTTTTCAAAGGGGAATACTTAGAAAAAACCCATATTCATAATTTTCTGAAAACACCCAACCAACTCAAACATGAAATGGTCAAACCACTAAAATATTACTATTTCCTATTTCAAAGTTGATCATCACCTAGAAATAAGTGCATATACCCTATAGACTGAACATCAAATATTTATATAGACCTTTATATGGAATTCTTAAATAATATAAAACATTAATCCATAAATTCTTTCTTTCCAATATGAATAAAATGGTCACAAAATGAATAATTTCTTGAAACTAAAAGAAAAATATACCACAGTAAAAGCATCTATTCAAATACTCCTCTTTTTACTTTAAAATCCCTAACATTGAATTCAAAAGGTTCAAGAAATTTTTTTTTCAAATATACCAAAAAAACACTTCACCTTATTTAAAAAAACAACCAGCATTATTCAATTGAATTTAGAAAAATATTTAAATGAAATTGAATAGTTTATGTTTATAAATCTCACTTTGGAAATTGAATAACCCTACATTAGATATGATTTGGGAAAATCAACTCTATAACCATTTTTTAAAACCAAAACATTTCAATATGGAATAGACTTTACATCACCCATTTTCAAAATTAAGTTTCCATAACTCAGGAAGGTTATTTTAATTACAAGGAAGAAGAAATTACTTTTCCATAGTGTTTACCAATCAAAAAAATCATTTTTTCACTTACAAAATAATTTTAATCACTTAATTCCTTTTTATACACAAGATTACATCCATAAAAAATTAAAATATTACATTTAAACCACTTTAAAGGCCAAAATTCCTAAAAAAGTAGTCAAAACACAATTAAATAATATCCTGTAACATAATACCAACCAATAAGGTACTAGTGACTATGCATAAATTAACCACATGGTTTTTTGGACTATATTTCAACCACATATATGTCACTAAGAGTGACCAAAAACCATGTATGTGGTCTCTACATGGGTTACCAATTTGTGTGATCTCAACATGTACCACTGGATCAACACTCGTTTCATCCTAATATAGGTGTTCAAAATCAAAATCTCGACACCCCCTGTAACACTAGTTTCTTCATGAATGGTGGTGATTAGTAATTAACCCACAACCTACCTTTAGATTACATTCAATCATATCTTCATATACCAAACATCTCAAATAACAAGGTCTTCGTATGATAGAGTAAAGGTTCTTATTGGGAGAAGAACTTAGTTGATATAATACCAATTTTTTAGGAACCACCCGGAGTCATAAATCCATTGAACAACTAAGTTTTCCCATGAAAAGTACTAATGGTTGTCCCCTATAATGACCAAGACTTTTATAAATTAATTTCCCTTCTAGAATAAATAAATTCATTTTTTATTGAATACGGTTGTAAAAAACATGCACAACTATGGTCATTTTGGACTATTATATGGTTTTCAATATTTAAATGACCATTTAGATTTATAAACATTGATAATATTGTCATTTTATAGAACTCATTATAATTATTATATATTAAGGGTTATAATAAATCCAATTCAAATAGATGAAAGAAACGATGGTCTTGACCAGTTGAATCATACCCTAAAAATCCCATTTATCGAAGCCTCAAAAAGGGATATAGAATCATTGAGATTTTCCCTTTAATAATCAAAATAAATTATTCAATAATTAAATCATGAGAAAAAAATCTTTATGGGATAATTTCAAGCTCAATGATATCATAACCCAAACCATGTACACCGAACCACCCCAACAAATTCCCACTATTTCACATCATACCATTAGAGAATTTACTATTTCAATAAAGGGTTACATATCTAGACCCTAAAGGTGTGAGTGTGTAAATTTTTATTTTTATTAAAATAAGGATTAAATTTATGTTTTATTAATTTATAATGGTTAGATAATTTTTTCTGATAAAAATTATATTTTGATATGATGATACACAAATTATATTTTTAGTGAATATATATATTCAATAAACACACTCCATTTTAATAAATTTAATAATTTTTGAAATAAATGATATTTAAAAAAAATATTATTAGTAAATTATATCTATTAAATATAAATTATAATATAATTTTATGAATTCATAAATAACTTTATAAGGATCTAAAAACTGTTATTGTAAAAAACCAATATTTTTCATTAAATATTTTTTTTATTTAGAAGTTTAATTTCACATAATTAAAGTATTATTTGGATAAAATATATATTATTTTTTAAATAATCATGTTGATATTATCTAATGGTGATTTTTTCATACTTTTTGAAGACAGTCAAATGCTTTTGGTCAAAATTAAATACTTTAAAAATATTTGGTGTGAATTATGAAATCATAAAACCCCCAAGTAATGTACCATATGATATAAAGTGTATAAATTACTAAAATAATATTTTTCTTTAAAAAGTGTTTTACGGTTATTTTATAAATTTTATGAACCCTTAATGAAGAATCTAAAACTAACATTATATTTTTAAGTTGTAAGATAAATTCCTTATAAATATGACTCACTTACACGTCAGAAAAGGTATTATATAAGTTAGTTCAATTAATAAAATTATAAATTAATTAAAAATAATCCTCTATTATAGAATCCATAGGAAAAACCATGTTAAGGTTTGTGGTTTTTTACATTATCATATAGAGTCCAAAACATAATTTTTCAAAATTTTAAATAATTATTCTCTTTTTCAATATTAAACCAACAAATATACCATTACTCTTTACTAAAATCCCATATATCATGAAATTACACTTCATTTACCACTATAGATCCCTCCCAAAGTTCCAAAAACCTCTTAATAATATCCTCATGAGTTTTTAAAAGTGCCTTCTCAATGTAAAGGATCTTCTCATTCTCCTCTTTATTCTGGCATGTTCTTTATATTATGCCTTCTAATTTAAATTTTACCATGTTGGAATGTGTTTTTATAAATACTTATTAGTAAAATTATTATTTCTATGTTATTTCATGACCATTTAACTCTCATTAAAACCATACAAAAATTTTTATGTTCCCCCACTATGTTGCAAAAATTATCAAGTGATTTTCCATGCCAAATAATTGTATAGTGAATAACCATCCTCATTTCTACTCAAGGGTAACCAACAAGATGTACATATCCATAATTTATTTGGGAGTTACATGTATTTATATCACACTCATTAATCATGGTATTAAAATTGGTTGAAAACAACCTTTTATTATATAATATTTGGGGAACACTTATGCATATCTACAAAAAATAGCCACTTTAGAAGGGGTTATTTTTTTACATTAGAAGGGGTTATAACCCCTTCTAAAGTCATTAGCGGCGGTTGTGATGAATCGCCGCTAATGTGCCTTCCTACAGTTAGTATAGGCGGTTGTGATAAAGCGTTTCTAAATTCATAATGAATTTAGTGGCAGTTACACTAGAATGGGTTTAAACCCCCTCTAATGTTGCCCAAAATTTACAATATTAGAGTCGGTTATAAGAGAAACCACCTCTAATATAGGGATTTAGGGGAGGTTCAAACTGCCCCTAATGGTGATAACATTAGAGGCGGTTCCACATAACCACCCTTAACCCCTTGACACCACTAACGGCACCAGTCCACCCCTGTTGACATCCACCCCCACCCACACCTTGACACCCACGACACCCCCACTCACATGCCTTTGTTGTGACACCCACACCCCCGCTCGCCGGCCCTTGTTGTGACACCCACACCCCACAGCCCCTGTCTGCACCCCCCGCTCACACCCCATCCCTTTTCAAGGACCTTCCCGCCCTTGTACGCTCCCCCGCCCCACGCCACCACTTGACACACACGATAGCACCCCGCCTGTCCGCCAGCACCCCCGCACTTCTCTGCCAGAGAGCCTCGCGCCACCACTTGACACCCACGATAGCGCCCACACCACCACTTGACACCCACAACAGCGCCCATTCCCATGACACCTCCGCTCTCCTTCCCTTGTTGTGACACCCACACCCCATCCCACACACCCCCCGACCCTTGTATGTGCCACCACTTGACACCCACGATAGCGCCCACACACCCGACCTCGCCCCGCCTGCCCACCAGTGCCCCTGCGCTTCTCCGCCAGAGAGCCCCACGCCCCACTTGAAACCCACAACAGCACCCACGCACCCCCACTCTTCTCCACTAGTGCCCCCGCGCTTCCCCGACAGAGAGCCCACCACACGCCCCAGCCCATGTTTGGTCGCCCTTGTGTCCCACGCTATGTAAAAATGTATTTGTTGGGATTCAAACCGAGGATCGGTTCTCTACGGAACAAATGGAGGAACCACTAGGCTAAGCGGAATTATATTCTTTTTAACCAATGCATTCTATTTAAGTATATACCAAAGTCTTATATTAGTATATATATATATATATATATTTGTGTTTAGAAATATAAATAATATAATATATATATATATATATATATATATTTCTCTATAATATACATATATATTTGTGTATAATATTTATATATAACATGTATTTATGTATAATTATAATATATTTGATTATTGTATATGTATATATATACACGCATTTGGTTATATTTAATATATATACATACATATTTATACATATATTAATAAATATATTTATATTTATGTCTATGTGTGTATTTTTGTATTTATAGATATAATATAATTATAATATATATTATACATATGTTATATTAAATACAATTATATTATATATTAATGTATGTAATTATATAAATTTATATTATATCATCAACACACATAAATATAGACACAAAATTAAATGCATTCATATAATTATAAATAAGTAATATAATTAAATGATATATATATATATACTAAATTAATTTATAATTAATATGTTATACTACAATATACATAAAACAATTATATAATACACATAAATTTATTTACAATAAAATATTTATAATATAAAATATAATATAAATAAATAATATATTTATATTTATATTTATATTTATATTTATATTTATATTTATATTTATATTTATATTTATATTTATATTTATATTTATATTTATATTTATGTTTAATTTTTTTTTAAATTATGTAAATTAGTATACATAATCTAATATAAATTTATTTATACAAAAGTATACAATACAAATGTATTTATGTATGTATGTGTGTAACAATAATATTATTAGTTATTATATGATATATATATATATATATGTACTAAATTAATCTATAATTAAAATGGTATGATAAAATATATGTAAAATAATTATATAATATATATCCATTTATATATAATTAAATATTTATAATATATATACATATAATATAATTATATAAAATATATATGTATATGTAAATTTATATTTAATGTTGTCTATATTATATATATTTGTATACATAATATAATATAAATGTGTTTATATAAAAATCTATAATAAAAATATATTTAATATAATATATGTATAAAATAAATCATAATATAAATGTATAGTATTTATAAAACCATATATAAATTTTAAAAATTTGAATAAATATATTTATAATTACATTTATATTATGTATATTAAAATTTAAATATATGTATACGTTTTTGTTTATATGTATAAGTATTTATTTAAAATATTTATATAATTTCCTTAAATATATGTGTTATAATGTATTTAAATACATTTATATAATGTTTATATTTAATATATATATATACACACATGCACACACCCACATATATATTAAAAAAATTCAAATTTATATGATATTTATTTTCTAAAATAAATAAAAATTTAGATAGAGTTTAAAACCCCTCTAATCCAAGGGTTTTGTAGTGGTTTATAACCCCCATAAAATTTCTTGAAATATAGGGGTTAACAACCTCCTATAATGTCATCAATTAGAGGGGGTTCCAAACCCACTCTAATTTCATCAATTAGAGGGGTTCCAAACCCCCTCTAATGTTATCAATTAGAGGGGGTTCAAAACCCCCTCTAATTTCTTAAATTAGACGGGGTTGAAACCCCCCTCTAATTTATTAAATTACAAGGGGTTAATAACCCCCTATAATGTCATCAATTAAAGGGGGTTCAAAACACCCTCTAATTTCTTAAATTAGAAGGGTTTCAAAACCCCCTTAAATCTAAGTGATTAGTTGAATTTCATGAACCCCCATTATATCCTTTAAAAAATAAATTATAAATATGTGTGTGTGTGTGTGTGTGTGTGTGTGTGTATATATATATATATATATCTAAACAAATGTTATATATATAACTAATTTAAAATCCAACAGAATATATAATGCCACTAATTATTAAATTAGTATTGGTTTTGATATAACCGGATCTAAAATCAAAACAAATATTAAAAAAACAATGCTAAAAAATTTAGATGGAGTTGTGCATAATCCTAATACAATTTCTATAGAAAATAAATTTAGAGGTGGTTTATAACCCACTATATATTCTATGATTAGAGGGGGTTGTGAAGAACCCCCTCTAATGTTACAGAAAATGAATTTAGAGGGGGTTGTGCATAACCCCATCTAAATAACCCCCTCTAAGGTACTGTTTTTTTTTGTAGTAGATGATATGGATGTGAGAAGTGGGCCCAAAATTATGTAGTCCTCAAATATATTGTGTAATGTTTTTAACTCATGAGATGTCATGTATGGTTCATGGGATTTTATCATAAGAACAATATGTCATGTTTTTTTAGAGGTTATCCTAAACATATGTTTATGATACCTTTTTTTGTTTCCACAATATTATGATTTCTTTATGTTATCATAAAATATATTTCCTCATTGTTCAATATTGAGATTCTTACTCATATTATTTTACCTTGATATGAATATTGGATCACATGTAATTATTTACCTTATATTCTATTTTTTTCCCTTACTTAGCATTATATATGAACCTTTTCTTATGTAGATCCCTTGGTTATTCCATGTATTTTTAGAAGATCAAAGGAATATAATATCACGTTTCAGAGTTCATAAATAAATATGTTATTCATATGTTTCAAGTTAATGTTTCAAGTTCCTGATTTCTTAAATACACTTTTCCTCGTGATCTTTTGGGATTGTATAGTGTGTACCGTTATGTAATAAATGATGAATTATGTTGTATAAAATATATGAATTATCATAGTGGGTATCAAATAAAGGTATATTTATTTTTGGGGATTATGATTAGAAAACCCTAGTGAATGATTTAGGGAATATATTAAACCTAGGAAAAATACCAAAATTTGGGTAATGAATAGATTATGTTGTTTCTATGACAATACATCTTTGTATGGATACTATAAGTGGATATGGATCTTGTACACATGTACCTATGGGTAATATCATAGAAAATGGTACATTGAGATAGACTTGGTAATCACCTAATCACAAAAATGGTCTATACTTAACACCTGGTTTGACACTCCTATCATATATGCTTTGATAAATTAATAATCTTATTATAAACCATTTTAAATGGGAAAAAATTCCTAAAAAAACATTATGTTATGTAGTAAATCATGTATAAAATAGATCGACACCTATGAATTCAAAGGTTAAATTATATAATACATTTATGAGTTACCACTTTAATGTTCATGGTTTCCTATTTATGTGTTTAATATTTCTAAAATATTCATATCTAATTTTCTATTTATTCTTGTCAATGTCAATAAATAGTAGGAATAGAGTCAATAAACAATTTTATGGGAAACTTGATGAATTTCCAAATGTGATTCCCAAATAAATGAGCAATAATTTCAAACATCACGAAATTAATTTCTCAATTGACACATGATTTGAATTGAAAACTGATTCAGGAGGAACGCCTGAGTCCCCCAAAGAAAGAGAAAGTTTAAATGGAGATCCTTATGTAAAAATTTTCTATAAATTTTAGTGGATATTTTGATCGTTTAATCATGGATAAATGGATCAACTCCATTGAAAATATATTCCATTTCCATCAATTATTTTTGAAAGGGAATTTCATGATGGTGGTTTATCATATGAAAGGATAAGATGATCAATGGAGGACATTGGACTAAGATACAAATTTTTATGTTGAAACCAAATTAAAGTAGTGGAAGGAATTTCAAAAAAAATCGATCAATATTTTCCTTTAAAACTACAATTTAAAAATGGGATGGCCTTATTTATCCTCAAGTAAGGGTTTATGAGGCAAAATTCAAAATTATTTCATGATACATCATTAGATTTTCCATTACTTCTGAAAGTAAATTGGAATACTTATTTGGTGGGTTAATGTTGTGTCTATAAAAATACATAGTGAATTTGAAATCTATGAGAAAATTGTCCTACTTTACCACAATTTCGAAATAGATATCCCAAAATCTCAAGGGTCTCACGGTTCTGGATACAGTAATTGGAGAATCAATGTAATACCCCGATATTTTAAAAGAGTAATCGCATGTTTTATTGAATATATGACATGAAACACTAAAATTAGATTATAATTTAATACCCTGAGACATTACGATATATTTCTTTTAAAATAAATTCAATCTCTTCGATAGATTTTGGAACACATGACCCTGATTCTGAATAAACCATAATATAAAATATTGTTATACACTTACCATTAAATTAGTAAGTATGAATATGACTAAATAAGTTATGAAAATTATATGGTTTACATATGTATTAAATAAATTCAATGGTTATCTATTTATTAGATGTAAAATAAGAACCATTTGAAAGAAAAGAAGGAGTGTTTTTTGAAAAACTATATTTTTCTAAAAGGTTGTTTTGTCATGGTTTGTGAAAATAATTTAAAAAAAAATAAAATTTATAAAATGTATTTTAAAAATTAAATTAATTTACTAAATCATAATTTAAAATTTTACATAATGTGAATTTTTTTCATTTTTCATAAAATATTTATTTTTCAGGGTATAGTGAAAATATATATTTTTGTAAAACATTCAAAAAATTAAGTAACTTAAAAGTCCAATTATGATTTTATATTTATTTAAAGAAAAAAAATTATTATTTAGTTATATTTAATCCAATTAATTAATTTTTAATCACCTTTATACAATAATTTATTATAAGTCTATTCCTATGTTTAGAAACACATTTTTTTGAAAAATATTTTAAAGTGAATAGTGTTTCACCATTTTTAATTAATGAATGTAAAACCTAAGAATCAATGATTTTAATTAAATTTATAAATTATACATAAAAAAATAAAATTTTAAATTTATATATTTATTATTTTTATTTATAATGTTAATATAATATCATCTTTTCCATGAAAAATACATTTCTTGAAAACATATTTTTTATCATATCTGTGGGATTAATTTTAAATTAAATTCCTCTTCTTATGTGAAATAAATTTGGTAAAATGGTTTTAAAATTTTTAATCAACATAATTAATATTACATAATAATGTTATATTACTATTTTACAATAATTTATATTAAAAATAATAAAATTAATTACCAAGGTTATGGTAAAACATGTTTATTGGGGGTTAAACTAAAATGAAAAGGGTTAAAATGACTAGGAAACTAGTAAAATTACAATTTTATGGAAATTATTAGACCCTATCCCCTATAATGTTATATAATTACCAATTTTAGAGTATTTATTATCATAAAAAACCTATTTTTAATTCATTATTTTCAAACATTATGTGTGTGTCCTCTCTCCTACTTTTAAAAGGCCACCCAACCTCCTCTTCCATTCACATGTAAAAATCCATTTGGTTTTGTAAATAACTCACCAAATACCTTCCTTAGTTCCCTAAAAACATCCTATAGTCCTTTTAATGATAATTACAACCTAGGATGGATTTTGGTAAAAACCTATAGAAGTTGTCTGAAGAAGATGTAATGTTCTTAAAAGAGCATTTTTTATTTTGTTTCTTCTTCCACCTACTTAAATTATTCTCTATATGTGGTAAAATAATATCACGATTATATATTTTATAATTAATTTTTATTATGTTAATTTAATAACTTATATCCATCTCCACTTCCATCAAATGAAAAATGAAAATGTTGATTGTGTGTTTGAAGGACTGCCACCTCACAAACCGATGTAATTTTTTCCATCGCCATCATTAAAGGATGGATATAATTATACAATTGACATATTTATATTTTTTTTTATGAAAATATTATAAATATATAATTACAATATCACATATAAATTCTTAATTTCTATTCTTTTTGGTGATATGATAACATCGCTTGTGTGTATGAAGAACTACCGCCTCATGAAGTGATGTTATTTTTTTCGATTATGCTTTACATGGAAGGTAATAAGTATATAATTAATTAATATATGTAAAATTTATGACCTAAAAATAATTACAGAAATATAATATCACTGATAAATTCCTACATTCACATGCATTTAAAAATAATAACATTAATCATGCATGTGTATGGACTACCGCTTCTACGTAGCAATGTGAAATGGTTTTCATTTTATTTGTACACGGAAAGTAATAAGGATGTATTTGATTAATATGTATTATATATAGTAAATAATAATTATTTTATAATGGTTAATTAATATTTATTTTATTTTTATTCCTTTCTTCGATCAAAATGGAAACCATGTTTATGCATACGTACGTCCTACCATCTCTATGAACAATGTAATCCATTTTCTATCTCTAAAATTTAAAAATTAATATAAATAAAAATATAATAAAAATATATGATATTTATATCTTGGTTAAAATTATTTATATTATGTAACCATTATCAATATAATAAGACCAAAATTACTAAACCAAAACATACATGAAAAACAAATCAATTATCAACCGAAATAGTGACATTAACAAAGAATTATCAATAAATGGGTCATAAATGACTATAATTAAATCATAAATGGTATGAAATATATGATTATCTTTATTTAATATATGTATAATAAACCTATAATTATTATATAAGAGTTTTTGAAAAATAAAAAGGAATTTGAAACTAAGGTAACGGTTTCTCATCTCACTTTTACTACCGTGACACATGATCCATATTAAACACTTATCCCTTTGTGCGGTATATATGTTATCATTTTTGATATTTTATATCCTGAATGTATTTATATTCATGGTATTTAAATTTTAATTTTATGATATTTCTTTCATGGGGTTTATGATTCAAATGTTACAAAAGTGGTAAGGGTGTATTTCACAATCTCGTCATTAATCAAGATTTTTTTTGTTTAAGTATTCCCATGGGTAATTATTTTATACTATATAAAATCAATATATTTTCTTAAAATATGGTTATTAATGAACTTTTTTAATTAATATTAAAATTTTCCCACTCATTTTCACTAAAAATAATTGAAAAAAATGTTTTAATGAAAATATGAATTTATTTCTCCCTTGGATAAAAAAATCATTTTCCATCAAAAACCATGTATTCTAATTTTTTTTTCAAAAATGTTTCTAAAATTATAAAAATTATTTATTAAAGATATTTTTACCCATGTTTTAATTTTTTACAAAAAAATTAAGGGAATCATTATGTCATTTTCTAAATAATTCATGTTTGGATTTTTTCGAAAATGTGAAAGGAATCATTATTTTAACATGTACAACATGTATGGAATTTATTATCATCGTTAATATTAAATGTTTTAAATATTATATTATAAATTTAAAAGGTAATTTTTAAATGAAAATTATTTTAGAAATATTTTTTGATCATTTGGTTTTAAAAAATACATTCAAAGTGAATAGGTTATTTGACTTAAGAATGTTGTTAATAATGTTTGTATGGATTTTGTATTCATGAATGAAATAAAAAATTTATTTTAATTATGATACACTGTGTATATGTTTTATTTATATTGTCTTTATTATTTCTTTGGATGGTTTATGATCAGTTTTACTAGGGATGTACAATTTTAATACCATTCACCTTATTCGTCTTGATGGTTTATGATTATGTTTATGGATTGGGGAAATTATTAACATATCATATACTAGTTATTCAATATAAACTTTTATATTGATTATGTTTCACCCATTTAAAATAGGGAATTCATTAATTATAGTAAGTGATGGGTGGGGCCTGTTATAGCCCCATGATGCATCGGTAGGTCTCATTAGACAAACATTCTTGGGTACTTAGCCAAGGCCTAATCCATTTTTGTAATATTTCTTGGAAAGTGGACTTGATGGTATGGGAATGATGTATGGTATTATTAATTTCCTCATTATGTGATTAGATATTGATAGCTATTTGGTTATTATATTTTTTGGAATATCCATTGATAATTTTCAATCTCATGTCATTATTTATATGGCTTTATTTGATCATTATATATTCCTCCCATGTTATTCTCAAGTCATTGTTTAAGTGGAACGTGTTTCAGTTAATTCGTTGACATAATTATTATTCTTATTTATTCATGATAACTTCCATTGTACTCACACAATCACTAAGCATTAGATTTCACCCCTTTTATATGATTTATTTTCCTTAGGATATCTGAAAGTGGCTTGTGATTTATCTGTAGGGATATGTTATGGGAAAATATGGTTATCTTAAATAAAAAAACATTGTGTGTTTTATGTTTTTAATTTTAATTTGAATTTCAATAATGTATATATATTTTTAATACTACTTAACTATTTGGTACTTTAGGGTATGATTCCTTGTATATTATACCAATATAATATAGTAACCATTGAATTTAGGATAATAGGGTCAAGGTCTTTATAATTGGTATCAAAGCAAGTTTAGTAGTAACTTTGGGAACTATATTAAAGGGAAAAATATATTAGGTAACCAAACACTATGGTATACATTGTGTAAAAGTAAAGAAGAACGTACTAAAGTTTTGTTAAGGTATATAATATGTGATTTCCCTAGAAATAAATGCCTTTATGGATACTAAATATGGGTGTGGCTCTGGAACAGATAAACCTAGGGGTAACAACCCTAAAAAATTCACATCATGGTTTACTTGACCATTACCCGGTACATGAAAAAAGACCTTATTTCACACTTTTTTGACACTCATGAGTGATATTATTTGGTTAATTAACATTTTATTTTTAACCCATTATGAATGATTTGAATTGATAAAGAACCCGAATAACCAAGGATTAAACCAAAGGAATCATAGATTGAAAATAATGTGTCATTATTTGGACATCCTATAAAAAATTTCTCATGATTATGTGGTTACCCACTTTACTTATTATTTCTTGAACTATCATTTCTCAATTTTTTAAATGGTAGGAACTATAATGAATTGTGTTAACATCGAATGAAATAGAAAATGTAAGGATGAGCTACCAAATTGTATAATGAATGGATTAAAGGATATTGTGATTATTCTTAGTTAGTTATGATGATATATGATTAATAAAATACAACTTAAACAACTATTATACTCAACAAAGAAGATAAATATAGAGTTCAGTGGGTTCTCAGGTGGTTTATCCCATAAATAAAAAAGAATATTTAGTTTTCTATATGCCAATAATTTGGGAAGAAAAACCCTGGTACATGATTTAAGGGAATATTAGTTTTCTAAAAGTTTAGAGAGAAAGACCACAAAGCTTAGGATTATAATGGAAAGAAAGGATCTACCAATGTGAAATTATTAAAATTTAAGGAGATAGGGAACTATAAAAATAAATTCCCCAAAAATCATGGAAATATACCTCAAAATAATTTAAGGGATCAAGTTTAAGCTTGTTTTATTACTATATATGAAGTGGAATGATTTATTTTCTTTTTTTTGGATTTAATAATTATGTCATATGAGTATTTTATCAATTATATTCTGGTCATTAGAATATTGAAACATATGAGGATTGTACTTCATAGTATTTAATCATGGATTTTGATGAATATATTAAATGATAATGATGACCAAGATAAGTTATTCAGTGGAAATTTGATCTTTTTAGAAAAAAAATAATTGGGGGAAGATTTCCATTAATACTTTCCTGATGATGGAAAAATAATTATAAATAGATTTAAATGGGATAGTATTATAGACCTTGATATTTGTGAGTGATTTTATGGTTTATGTTATCTCTATTGGAGTAAACTAAATTTTTAGAATTATGAAATAAATTCAATAATTTGAGATTTTATTTAAGGAATAATGAGAAAAATAATTTTTGTAACCATTAATGTTTTAATTTAGTTTTTATGGTGACCACAGTATTCACATATTTGGACTAAGACATTAGGATCCACTTTATATTGTGTGGTTAATATAATTTTATGTTGATTAATAAAATACATTATAAAATATTTCACTTTTAATTTGGCTGGACATATTTTGGAAAGGTATTAAGGTTAACTATTAATGGAATAGATGAAGTTATAATTTGAGTGTTTTTGGGTAACTTTTTTTAACCATTTTTATTGGGAAAATATAAGAGCAAGGAATCTTTATTCTGTTATAGATCTCTTGACATGTTAAAAGTAAATTTTATTACTTTAGTAATGAAAAATTCATCTTCAATAAAAATTGTTTAGATAAAAATATGATATTTTTTTGGAAATTTATTAAAGAATGAAATTTTACTTTTTAATTAACTTTATTTCCTAATTTTAATAGTCTATATGGTAAAGTATTTCATAAACTCTTGGAAAAAAATATAAAAAAATGTTATCCTAATACCTTCATTTATTATGAATTTGTGGTCTTTTAACCATTTATATTTTTATGTTTTTTTATTAGCAATATCTCAATCATCCACTTTCTTATGATCAATAATCTATATCTCTTTCCACAATAATTTACATTTTTATTTGACGTAAATGTATACACCTTTCACCAATGTTCACTTATTTGGTAACCTAGATATATGTTTTTTCAGATGACCTTCATTTTATATTTATCTCTTATCAAGAATAAGATTTATTATCCCTTTTATGATATGTATTTTTCAAAAATGGGTTTTCCAAATTTCAAACCATTGATTACTAAGATCAAGTTTAAATTGTGATGACGCAATTTGTTAAAGGTGTGGAAAATCTAAAATCCTGAGATTTTAAAAGATAAACCTCATTTTTTATAGAGTTTATAATAAAAAACAATAATCTTATATGAAAATTTAACCCCGTGAATCATTATGATATATTTATTTTTAAATAAATTCAATCTCTTCGATAGCTTGCGAAACATGAAACCACAATTCTAAATGAACCATAATATAGAATACAATTATACCCTAGATGTAAAATTAAAAGGTATGAATAGTATTAAATAAATAATTAAAATAATATTTTTTACATATGTATAAAAAAATTAAATGGTTATCTATTGAATATAAATATAAAAAAACTATTTGAAAATAAAAGATGTGTTTTCTATAAAAATTGTATTTTTATAAATGGTTGTTGAGTCACTCTTTGCGTACAAAATTATATAATTAATTTTTAAAAAATTTATAAAATTCATTTTAAAAAAATAAATTAGTTTTTGAAATCAAAATATTAATATTTACTTAGGGTGAAATTTTGGGATTTCTTAGAGAAAATTGAATTTTTAGTTAATAGTGTCAATAAATTAATAAATTTAAAAAGCACATTATGATTTTAATTTGATTTAAATTAAAATAAGAATTATTTATTTATATTTTATCTAATTAAATAAATTTTAATCACATTTATACTATATTTTATTATATGATTATTTTTGGGTGTAAGAATACAATTTTCTGAAAACTATTTTAAATTGTATAATGCTTCACCATTTTAATTAATATAAATAAACCCTAATGAGATATTATTTATAATTAATTTATAAATTAAACATATAACTTCCTTAAGTATAAATTCATATAATTATTATTTCTATTCATACAGATATTATAAGATCATATTTCCCATAAAAAATACATTTCTTGAAAACTAATTTTTCATTGCGTCTACAGGATTGATTTTAATTTATATTGAACCAAATTTTTAAATTTAATTTGAAAAAATTAATTAAATTTTTGGATTCAGGTTAATAAATATTATTTAATAGTATTAACTTAATTTTTTATGATAATTAATCATAAATATATAAAAGACTATCTATTGTGATATAACTAAAAATGGGTTTACTATGGATTAAACTAAGAATATAAGGGTTTAAATGAACAATATACTTATAAAATTACAATTTTATAGAAATATTTATATATTATCACCTATAAGTGTCTTTAATGAACCAATTTATATGCTTGTTTTATGATAGAAACAAGGGTGTAATTCATTATTTTCAAAAAAAAACAATGTATATCCTCCCCCCACTTATAAAAGGCCACCCACTCTCCTCTTCCATTCACACATACAAAACCATTTGGTTTATAAAATACCCTTCATAATCCATTACTGTAGAGACCCAAAGCTTGACGTACATAGACATTACATTACTTTTGCGAAATACTTAATACATAACAAAAACAGACACACAAGGACCATAATAGTTTAGTGTCTTTCGAAACTCGGAATATAAACTTCTAATCATGTTGAAATATCTTCAAAAACTCCCATAAAGATCTTCCCCTTTTTGTTTACTTACCTAAAACCTTTCTTTATTTCCTGGGTCAAATAAAACATAAAAAGGGTGAGATCAAATTCTCATTAAGGGAAAACATAGATAACATAAAACAATCCATAAACATTTGGAAGCAAAAAACATGAACATGAAATTTAAACATCAAAATCTTGAGCAAAGACATAAATCGTGGAAGTAAATAAGGCATATATCATAATAGAACATCAACCATGATAAAATATAATGGGAATAAAACATGTAATTGTGGAAACAATTCAGCACATGTTATGATTTCCATAGTATCCAAGGCATTGCTCCCAAGACCATCTTAGTGGACAAAGTCCCTTTCTGAATCGAGTTCACTCCTCGTTTCAGTCCTGTAACAATGAACCAGATTAACTTACCATTCCAGCCATTTCTATCTCATTAGATATAAATCTTTACCCAATTCATTGGAGGGATATATAGTTCCCAACCATCTCATAATGAAATCATTCTTTCATGTTCCACAAAATCATAAATCATACATCATAGCATAACCCATGTAATAGAATGAGATTCTTAAACATCATGCGATCATAACATAATACATATAAAAAAATGGATATCTTTTCATAATAAAAAGAATAAAACCATGTAAATAATGGATACATTATACTTGAAACATAAACATATTAAATAATTTCATTTTAGTTGGAAAATAGTTTTGATAAAAACACTTGAAATGAAATCTTGAGGAAAATATCCTTTCTTCTTCAAAATCATTTTATTTTCACAAAATGCCATGAAATTTTAAAAGAAATGGGTTTTGTTGAAAATAATCATGCAATCTTGTATAGTAATCTTCATGAAAATGAGGCATTATGAAACCATAAAAATCCGTTCACACCGTATAAGTTAAAAATAACATTCTCCTCGTACTTTTGTCAGAAAAGTCAAAAGGTTCTTTGTATGGTAACCACAAGAAAGATTCCTTCTATAACACGTGGTAAAATTCAAAAAAAGGTAAAAAGGACTTTAAACATACATGAAAACATTTTTATAAAACTTGGACATGGATGATAAATATAACCCCAGTAAATACTTACGAATAAGCAATCTCGGATAAAAATGAGATTTGAAAAATTATCCCCTACCTTAGGTCTGATATGCTTCGTAAATTTCCAAACCTCATGTATAATGATTTAAATAATGTCATTGACTTATTACAGAATCATATTCATTGTTATGATATCATATATGGTTCACTTATGACTTTATATTACCCGTTCTTTTGTAAGTTCCATGTTAAAGCAGCATTTTGGATTAAATCGTTTTATTTATCGTACGTGTTTAGACTTGTTGTTCTTGATATTATTACTTATATACTGATTTACATAATTCCAGAATGTAAAAAATGATTTAAATATAATATATATTTTATTATATACATATATATATGATAGATCGATTAAATGAAATGAAATACACCGTTCATGGAGACGGTAGGTCGTACGTACGCATGAACGATGTTTTTGTTTCCTTATTGAATTGAATGAAATTAAGTAGATGACATAAATATATATACACATAAATCCAGTATCATTATTATGTCATATATTTCATTATTACATATTATACATACTTTGTGATCATTCGTGAATGGTAAACATGGAGAACGAATCTCATCGCGTCGTGGAGACGGTAGTCCGTACGTACGCACGAGCGATGATATCATTCCCATGATCGTGGAATTGTATTGGAGTGTATGTATACTATTTCAGAATCAATATCACTTTACAATAATCATATATAGTTATTATTTACACCATTATACCCATCCAAGTAAGGTGGTGGTGGAAAATAGATTACACCACGGCGTGGAGACGGTATTCCGTACGTACGCACGTGCGGTGATTTAGTTTTCCATACGATGGATAGATGGTGAAATAGGGTTATATAATACTTATAATAACATATAATTATATGACTGATAGTGATGTTATTATTTCATAATGAAACAACTAAAGAAGAATAAGTGGAAGAAGAAATAAAGTTGAAAGAATCGGTAACGGACATTACCTCTTCTTTGAAGCGCCTCTTTGAGACCTCCTCTTAGGGCACCGAAATTGGTATTTGAAGAAGACCAGGACCTATAGGATATTTATAGGGAAGTATAGAGGAGAAATTGGAAGGGCTTGGACGAGCTTGAAGGCTCAAAGTGGTGTGAGGAAGAGAGGGAGGAGGTGCCCTTTTATAATGGAGGAGAGGGGAACCTTTGGAATAACTAAAACTATTATTTTATCATAAAGTAATATTGGGTTTTTAATAGCTCTAAATTGATTTATTTCAAAGATAAGGTGTGGATGGGTCGAAATACTCTCATAAAATAGAATTTAGACAAGTTTAGGTTTCTATTTTAACCTTATCATTTAGATTTAACTTTAAGTTAAATAATTTTTCTTTTACTGTGTCTTCTTATTTTCTTACACTATAAGGTTAATAAACATACTATAACAAGTCAAACGAACCCCAAGTTGTTTATTATTAATATATATAACCTTATCAAAGTCATTGTTCTGAAACATATATTTTTAGGAATAAAATAACAATTAATAATATAATATTTGTTTTAAAAACTATTTTATGTCAATTTTGACACTATTTGGTAATTGATTTTTGTAAAAATCATAACAGAAATATTAGTTCAAAAAAAGTTAATTAAATCAATAATAACATGTCATATTAACATATAAAATTATTTTAAATCATAAAAAGTCTCAAATTACATTTATTTGGGTATTTATAACATCAATTATGTCAATATTTCATTAATAATATAATTACTGCATCATCATTGTGTCATAAATAAATTAAGTTATTTAAAGTTTAAAAATTACAAATAAAATACCATTATGTATTAAATCTTTTTATCTTTCTAATTAATATTTATAGTCGAATTTATCTTATGTATAACCCTATATTAAAAATGGTTTACTTATTAAACATTGATTTTAACTATTTTAACCCTTCTTTAAATAAATTAATAATAAATGTCCTAATCTAATCCAAGTGGGCCTAAATGGTCATATTTTATTCCTAAGGTTATTTTTTTGTCGAATTACACTTATCCAATATAATTATGACATGTGTTAGGCTAATAATAATATCATGTTTACCAATTAATTACCCTATTTACTTTTAACCGTGGTAAATAAAAGTAAAAAATTACTATTCACCAAAAATTATTTTCATCTGATTGAACGACATTTTACTTACTGACATCAATCGTGTCTCTCGGATTTTTGAAATTCTATTCACAAAAGCGGTAAAATTATGTTTTATGTAAATTTTCAAATTCTCCTAGGAGGTGGGTAAAAGACGGTCAAAAGTTCAATAAAATTTTTATATATCTAAAATTATTATAAAATGACTCCAATGAATTACATTGAACTTATATAGGTATTATGTGTCAATTTATACCTAAAATAAATTTAAATAAAATAAATAATTATTTAAATAAAAAGTTGGTTTTTAAATAGTAACCGAGTGTTTTCACTATTCATCAAAAATTGAAAGTTTTCAGAAAATTACCAAAATTTCACCCTAGGATAATTTCGATATTACGAATCCAAAAATGAAGTCCATTTTGAAAGATGAAATTTATAAAATTTTAAAAAATGGTTATTACTATTCATAACGGCTAGTTTTAATAATATTTTAATAGCATATCGTTGTTTAGTGAAACTCAGTATTGCATACAACACACGCTATCGAGGAAGTTCGTGATTGCGTGTAATGAAGACAAGTTAGGGTTATGTGTTGTGAAAGACTCCTTTGTTGTAGCGTACAACACATGAAATTAAAAAGAATATTTTTCATAAAATCTCGGGGTGTTACATTCTACCCCCCTTAAAATGAATTTCGCCCTCGAAATTCGTCGGGGTTATAAATGGTTTACTACTCGAAAGTTTCTTTAATAGAAACCCACATCGTAAAAAGGAATACCAAAACCAATCTTTAAAAACTAAAGTATGAAACATAACAGTTACTCAAATTAACTAATCACTGGGTTTCCACATAGGAGAACATAGGTTAAAATATGGATATGGAAGAGAAATCTAACCATCATGTTCTGATGGAGAGTGGTAGAGAACATGGATATGAAATATCCAACAATCAAAAAGCCATAGATTTGCGATGATCTAAGGTACCATCTGATTCATCGGATATAAGAGCACTAGGACAACATTTTTGGTTTTCAATATCATTTCCCTAAAGTTGAAAATTTTGAATTAGAAGAAATACTTTCTTGATTTTGGTACAATCTCACTGTTGTTCGTGCTTTGAACAATTTCTACTTTATCACTTAAATAAATGAAGTTGAATTTGTTATTCGTTAAGTGCTAACAGGTCATGTGATATAATGATTGGTCATTCCATCTATCTCAAAGAAAAGGTTAGAAAAAGTTATCGAATACATAAGTCCATGTATGGTGAGCTTAATCAGATATGATTCCAAACATGGACTTATACTTCATCTATCATACCGCTTAATAAAATAAAACTAGTTTCTACTAACCAGGGACTTCCTGTAGGTCAGTGGTATGCGATAAAGGCCAGTTCCACTTCGGTTGTGGGTTCGATTCCCACAGCCTTTTCCGACGCAACGGGTTGTCTCCCATCCTGCAGGTTGTCCTTTTTCTAAAATTACATTACTATAACATCCCATAAATAATATCGAAAAAAGTTATATCCTTAAACAATACTAACTTATGTCCAACATAATCCATTCTAATATTTAGTCTTATCTAAAATACTTCGGTCCAAGCTCATAGTATAAAGAAAAAAATTACTAGAAAGGTTATCTACCAATAATGTGAATACAAGCATTTATCCCACATATATCAAAAGATATATTTTGTTGGTTGTATTCCAAACACATGAATACCTTTGTCATATATTCTCTTGAAACATAAATTACCATATAACCTTAGTGAAAACATGAATACTGTCAAAAGGTAACTCTTTCCACATACCACAATCCCAAAAAATCTATATAATCAAACCATAATATCACTAAGTCCTTATATTAGTCATGAGATCATGAATATAATCAAACATCTCATTATCTTCTTATCACTTCATTATGCGCATATCATCTATTTTCCAAAAATATCTGAATAACCTTCCATGGTTACCGGTACCATTCAACATATACTTTCAAATACTTTAGGAAAAACAATAGTGTAACAATCCTTAGATGATTCCTTATTCCTTAGTACCATACAATATTTTTGATAAACATACAATCATTCCCCTATCTTCCTAAACCACTGACTGAGCTTCATCATCTCATATTTCATTTGTAGTCTCTTCATCATCATCCACATAAATACTACTAATATGACCATTCTGATTCTCTTCATGAGATTTTCCCTTAGGGAATTGGTTTGCATAATGCCCATACATTCCACATTTAGAACATCTAATCATTGTTGATGTCGTAGAAATACCATTATCCTTGTCCATGATGTTAACTGAACCTTTTCCTTTGCACTTACTAGCTTTGTGTCCTTCTTTTCCACACCCAAAGCATCTTCCAGTTCCTTTGAAACAATCTCTTCGATGCCTCTTCCCACATGATTTACATGAGGGAAATTGAACTTTCTTTCCTCTATGATCATCATGAAACTCCGTGTATCTATTATTATCTGAGTTAGGAAACTTACCAAAGTTGAGATTATTGATCATATTATGATATTTCTGATTAGGCATAATAACGAGGTTTGGACTTCCAAATCCCGTTTCATTTGGTTTCTCATGAAGAATATCATTCCATTGTCCTTCATATCCTCCATTATCGTGAATCTTCATGTTTCCAACCATTTTCTAAAACCCAAAAAGAATAGTGTGAAAGGAAAAAAGCATGCCAGGGAAAACAACATAGTAAAGGGGGAGTACCCTCAATATCTAACATCTTAGGTTAAATTCTAAGATTGTTACCGCAGTTCTAGGACTATATCCTATACATATACTTATCCTTAGGGACATCCCTAGACATACCTTAGAAATATATCTAGGGATCTCACTAAAATTTTTGCATCCTAGATTCCAAAGGTTGACTAAACCTTTCCTATGATACCAACTGTAGAGACCCAAAACTTGACATACATGGACATTACATTACTTTTGCGGAATACTTAGTACATAAAAAAACAGACACACAAGGACCGTAATAGTTTAGTGTCTTTCGAAACTCGGAATATAAACTTCTAATCATGTTGAAATATCTTCAACAACTCCCATAACGATCTTCCCCTTTTTTCCTTACCTAAAACCTTTCTTTATTTCCTGGGGAAAATAAAACATAAAAAGGGTCAGCTCAAATGCTCAGTAAGGGCAAACATAGATAACATAAAACAATCCATAAACATTTGGAAGCAAAAACTTGAACATGAAATTTAAACATCAAAATCTTGAGCAAAGACATAAATCGTGGAAGTACGTAAGGCATATATCATAATAGAACATCAACCATGATAAAATATAATGGGAATAAAACATGTAATTGTGGAAACCATTCAACACATGTTATGATTTCCATAGTAGCCAAGGCATTGCTGCCAAGACCATCTTAGTGGACAAAGTCCCTTTCTGAATCGAGTTCACTCCTCGTTTCAGTCCTGTAACACTGAACCGGATTAACTTACCATTCCAGCCATATCTATCTCATGATATATGAATCTTTACCCAATGCATTGGAGGGAGATATAGGTACCACCCATCTCATAATGAAATCATTCTTTCATGTGCCACAAAATCATAAATCATAAATCACAGCATAACCCATGTAATAGAATGAGATTCTTAAACATCATGCCATCATAACATAATCCATATAAAAAAATGAATATCTTTTCATCATAAGAAGAATAAAACCATGTAAATAATGGAGACATTATACTTGAAACATAAACATATTAAATAATTTCATTTTAGATGGAAAATAGTTTTGATAAAAACACTTCAAATGAATTCTTGAGGAAAATATCCTTTCTTCTTCAAAATCATTTTCTTTTCAAAAAATGTCATGCAATTTTAAAATAAAAGGGTTGTGTTGAAAATAATCATGCAATCATGTATAGGAAGCTTCATGAAAATGAGGCATAATGAAACCGTAAAAATCCATTCACACCATATAAGTTAAAAATAACATTCTCCTCGTACTTTTGTCATAAAAGTCAAAAAGTTCCTTGTATGGTAAACAAAAGAAAGATTCCTTCCATAACACGTGGTAAAAGTAAAAAAAGGGTAAAAAGGACTTTAAACATACATGAAAACGTTTTTATAAAACTTGGACATGGATGATAAATATAACCCCAGTAAATACATACAAATAAGCAATCTCGGATAAAAATTAGATTTGAAAAATTATCTCTTACCTTAGGTCCGATATGCTTCGTACGTTTCCGAACCTCCTGTATAATGATTTAAATAATGTCATTGACTTATTACAGAATCATATTAATTGTTATGATATCATATATGGTTCACTTATGACTTTATATTACCCATTCTTTTGTAAGTTCCATGTTAAAGTAGCATTTTGGGTTAAATCGTTTTATTTATCGTACATGTTTGGACTTTTTGTTCTTGATATTATTACTTATATCATGATTTACTTAATTCCAGAATGTAAAACATTATTTACATATAATATATATTTTAGTATATACATATTTATATGATAGATCGATTAAATGAAATGAAATACACCGTTCATGGAGACGGTAGGTCGTACGTACAAATGAACGTTGTTTTCGTTTCCTTATTGAATTGAATGAAATTAAGTAGATGACATACATATATATACACATAAATCCAGTATCATTATTATTTCATATATTTAATGATTACTTATTATATATACTTTGTAATCATTCATGAATGGTTAACATGGAGAATGAATCTCATCGCGTAGTGGAGACGGTAGTCCTTACCTACGCACGAGCGATGATATCATTCCCATGATCGTGGAATTGTATTGGAGTGTATGTATACTATTTCAGAATAAATATCACTTTACAATAATCATATATTGTTATTATTTACACCATTACAATCATCCAAGTAAGGTGGTGGTGGAAAATAGATTACACCACGGCGTGGAGACGGTATTCCATACGTACGCACGCTCGGTGATTCCATTTTCCATAGGATGGATAGATGGTGAAATAGGGTTGTTTCATACTTATAATAACATATCAGTATATGAATGATACTGATGTTGTTACTTAATAATGAAAAAACTAAAGAAGAATAAGTGGAAGAAGAAATAAAGTTGAAAGAATCGGTAACGGACATTACCTCTTCTTTGAAGCACCTCTTTGAGACCTCCTCTTAGGGCACCAAAATTGGTTTTTGAAGAAGAAAAATACCTCTAGGATGTTTCTAGGGAAGTGGAGAGGAGAAATTGGCAGGGTTTTTCCGAGCTTGAAGGCTCAAAGTGGTGTGAGTAAGATAGGGAGGAGGTGCCCTTTTATAATGGAGGAGAGGGGCACCTTTGGAATAACTAAATATATTATTTTATTATAAAGTCATATTCGGTTTTTAATAGCTCCATATTGAGATATTTCGAAGATAAAGTGGGGATGGGTTGAAATCCTCTCATCCAATAGAATTTAGACAAGTTTAGGTTTCTATTTTACCCTTATCATTTATATTTAACTTTAAGTTAAATAATTGTTTTTTACCGTGTCTTCTTGTTTTCTTACACTATAAGGTTAATAAACATACTATAACAAGCCAAAAGAACCCCAAGTTGTTTGTTATTAATATATATAACCTTATCTAAGTAATTTGGACGAACCATAGATTTTTAGGAATAAAATAACAATTAATAATATAATATTTGTTTTAAAAACTATTTTATGTCAATTTTGACACTATTTGGTAATTGATTTTTTTGAAACTCATAACAGAAAGATTAGTTCGAATAAAGTTAATTAAATCAATAATAACATGTCATATTAACCTAAAAATTTATTTTAATTCATAAAAAGTCTCATATTACATTTATTTTGGTATTTATAACATTAATTATGTCAATATTTCATTAATAGTATAATTACTGCATCATCATTGTGTCATAAATAAACTAAATTATTTAAAGTCTAAAAATTAAAAATAAAATACCATTATATAGGAAATCTTGTTATATTTCTAATGAATATTTATAGTCTAATTTATCTTATGTATAACCCTATATTAAAAATGATTTACTTATTAAACTTTGATATTAACTATTTTAACCCTTCTTTAAATAAATTAATAATAAATGTCTTAATCTAATACAAGTGGGCCTAAATGGTCATATTCTATTCCTAGGGTTGTTTATGGTCTAATTACACTTATCCAATAGAATTAGGACATGTGTTAGGGTAATAATAATATCATTTTTACCCTTAATTACCCTATTTACTTTTAACCGTGGTAAATAAAATTAAAAAGTTACTATTCGCCAAAAATTATTTTCATCTGATTGAACCACATTTTACTTACTGACATCAACCGTGTCTCTCAGATTTTTGAAATTCCATTCACAAAAGCGTTAAAATTATGTTTTATGTAAATTTTCAAATTCTCATAGGAGGTGGGTAAAAGACGGTCAAAAGTTTAGTAAAATTTTTATATATCTAAAATTATTATAAAATTACTCCAATGAATTACATTGAACTTATATAGGTATTATGTGTCAATTTTTACCTAAAATAAATTTAAATAAAATAAATAATTATTTAAATAAAAAGTCGGTTTTTAAATAGTAACCTAGTGTTTTCACTATTCATCAAAATTTGAATGTTTTCAGAAAAATACCAAAATTTCACCCTAGGCTAATTTCGATATTCTGAATCCAAAAATGAAGTCCATTTTGAAATATGAAATTTAAAAAATTTCAAAAATTTGTTATTACTATTCATAACGGTTAGTTTTAATAATATTTTAATAGCATATCGTTGTTTAGTGAAACTCGGTATTGCGTACAACACACACTATTGAGGAAGGTTGCGATTGCGTGTAATGCAGGCAAGTTTGGGTTGCATGTTGTGCAAGATTCCTTTGTTGTAGCGTACAACACAAGAAATTAAAAAGAATATTTTTCATAAAATCTCGGGGTGTTACAATTGCAAAATTTAATAATAAAATCTTAGTTTCTATTTTTTAATTAGAAATCCAACCTAGGGAGACATTTGGGGAAAACCTAAAGATGTTTTCTAAATAAAAAAGCAATGTTCATAAATGAGTGTTTTTATTTTGTTTCTACTTACACATCCATAAAATATTATAAAACTTTTCTAAAATTATAACACCATTATATACTATATAATTATATGTTATTATGTTATTTTAAAAACCTATATCCATCTTCACTTCCATCAAATGGAAAACGGTATCATTGATCATGTATACGGTGGACTACTACCTCACGAACCGAGGTAATTAATTCCCCATAAACACCTTTCATGGATAAATATAATTATTTATTTAACAAATTTATATTATATATATGAAATTATTATACTTCTTAATTTTTAATATCACTTATACCATCTTAATTTTCCTTATGTGGGGGGTACGAAAACATTGATCATGTGTACAGCGGACAACTATCCTGCAAATAAATGTGATTAATTTTTCTATTACACATTAATGGAATGTATTAAGGATAAATTTAAATAATATATGTGATATTTATTACAAATACATACTTATATAAATATAATATCACTTCTAACTTCCTACCTTCCCATCCATTTGAAAACAATAACGTGGTGTGTGTGTGTGTGTTTCTAGACTGGTGTATCCACATAGCCATGTGAAATTTGATTCGTTTTTTTACATGAAGGGTAATAATGATGTATATTACTAATATAAATTATATATATGACATAATAATGATTATTTAATGGTGAATTAATATTTATTTTCATTTCATTCTACCCTTCGTGAAAAATAGAAACAACGTTCACACGTATATACAGCCTACCGTCTCTATGTACAGTGTAAACCATTTTCTATATCTAAATTATATATATTAATATAAATAAATATATAGTAAAGATGTATTATATTTATATCATGTTTCAAATTATGAATATAATTCAGACATGAGTAATTTAAAAGGATCGAAATTACTGAAGGAAAATATACATGAAAAACAAATCAATTATCACTTGAAAGAGTGATTTTAACAAATAATATTTTATAAACAGTTCATAAAATACAATAACTAAATAATATATGTTATGAAATATATTATTAAGTGTCTTTAATATATGTGTAATAAATATATATTTATTATACATGAGTTTCAGACACATAAAAGAGAACTCAAACTAGAGGTAAGGGTTTCTCATCTAACTTTTACTTATATAATACATATTCCGTATTCAACACTTATTCCTTTATATGGGGTAGAAAGCTACCTTTTTTATCTTTAATATCATGAATATATATCTATCAATTGTATTTAATTTTTAGTTTTAGGTTATTTCTTTCATATGCCTTATGATTCAAACATTTCCAAAGTGGTAGTGGTGTTTTTCACAATCTCATAATTATTTTGGATTTTTTTTATTTAAGTATACCTTGGGAAATTATTTTATATCTCTTAAACATAATATATTTTATTATCCTCTACTTATTCACAATATTTTTCCATTAATAGTACTATTTTTCTTCTCTTTAATACTTAAAATGATTGAGAAATCTTTTTTATTAAAATCTGACTTTATTTCTCTCTTCAGTCAAAAAACCATTTTCTCACAAAACCATATTTTCTAAATATGTAATCAAAATGTTTTTAAAATTTTAAAAATTATTTATTAAATAAATTTTTACCCATTTTTCACTTTAAAAAAAATAACGTAATATTCATGTCTTTTTCGAAATAAATATCGTTTGAATTTTACCCAAAATGTAAAAGTAATATATTTTTTATCTTTTACAGCATGTATTGAACTTCCCTATATCTTGAAAAATAAATATTTTAAATATTTAATTTTATGTTTAACCTTTTATTTTTAAATAAAATTACTTTCAAAATATTTTCTAAACCTTTATTTTAAAAAAATATATTTTTTCAAAGTGAAATTTTTTTCCCAAAAAATTATTAAAGAAATTTTATGGTATTTCTATTCATCAACATCATAAACCCTTTATTTTTCTTATGATATGTCACGACCCATCCTCGGGGCCCGTGTCGTGACTACCCCAAGCCCGCCTTCCATAGGCCAGGGGCTGGAGACTAGCACCAAAGGCATAATTCCCGATAAAAGGGAAGACATTGCCTTTATATAAGTAAACAAACACAAAAGAGTATGCAATCTGGAGTAAACACAAAGTAAACTGAGTACAAAAGTAAGTGTTGGAAAGTAAATGGGCCGGTATACAAACCCAACTAAAAGTACAGTATAATTGAGAAAGAAAGTACAATAGTTGAAAAGTAAAACAACAACCACCGGGTCATCCTCCTCAGATCCTACATGAAGGGTAGGTACAGTTAGCCTCCTCAACGCTCTCACCCGCCAAACTCCTCCGAGTACCGTCTCGTCGTGAAGTCCACCTCGGGGTACTGACTCGTCGTGAGGTCCACCTCCGGGTACTGACTCGTCATGAGGTCCACCTCCGGGTACCTTCCAGTCCTCGTACACTTGGTCTCTGTCAATGTTGTCTGTCGTCTACATCCAACACAACGAGGTGCGGGCATATCCCAGGTTGGGGTGAGTATAACAATACTCAGTAGGGTCCCTGAGACCCTCAAGGTCTCACTAAATCCAACAAGGATAACCACAAAGAATGATCTCAACAGTTAACCCTTACTTAGGTATAAGCCCATACTTATACCTAATTTATCAAGTAACCCATCTCAAACATGAAGAAACACAAAGGTTATGAAATCAACGGATAACCACTACTTAGGTATATGCCAATACATATACCTAAGTTATCAATCTCAGTACGGCTCCAACTTCCAAGCCCAAGCACAACCAGTCCACATAGGAAAGAATTCAATAATACCAAAGATAATGATTGAAATTCAAGACTCAACTCACATAGGTATACTTCTCATGAAGAGGGGTGGAGATGATTAGATGTAGCCTCTGAATCATCTCATCTGCCGAACCCATGTAGGATCCAAGTACAGAAGTCGTCGCAGCCGAATGCACGTAGGATCCAAGTACAGTAACCATCACTGCCGAACCCACGTAGGATCCAAGTACTGTCGTCCTCGCTGCCCAACCCACGTAGGATTCAAGTACAGTCGTCTTCATCATCGAACCCACGGAGGATCCCATCACAGTATTCGTCGTAGTCGCAGCCAGTTCTAGGGTCCCCGCACACAGCACACTCGATTCCAGGAGGTTCCACTCCACGATCCAAGAGGGTCGATACATCAACTGTCACAAAGTCCAAAGTTGATGTATCCCAAAGGTCTGTCTCGTCAATAGGAACTCAACGCGTCAGACGGCACGTCAATCGGACGTCCGGTCTGAGAGATAATGGCTTTTCCGTTCCAAGGGCCCGGTTAGAAATACGCTCATTTCTAACCTGTCTGATATACATAGTCATCCAAAACTCACATAGAGTATTTCAAAAGAACCGTCTCGTCGAAGGGGTCTCAACGCAACGGACGGCGCGTCAATCGGATGCCCGGTCTGTCAGTTATTAGCCTTTTAGTCCAGGGGGTCCGGTTGGTTTTGTGTACGAACCAACCAAACTGTATCTCAACTGTACCCTGAACTCCCATGGGGTATACTCAAAGGAAGCATTTATCAATGTTATTACCAACGCTGCTGACGGTTCGTCAAACGGACGTCCGGTCTGAGAGTTATTTGTATTTCTGTTCCAGAGGCCCGGTTGGATTTCGGGTACAATCCAACCCAGCCATAATCCAACTGCGTCCAAACCTCAGATGAATTATACCAAAAGAACCGTTTCATCAAGGTAAATCTAACAAAGTCGACGGCACATCAATCAGACGTCCGGAGCTCAAGTTATAAATGTTTCCGCTCTGAGGGCCTGGTTGGTTTTGGGATCAAACCAACCCAGTCGTATGAATACTTCACCGAAACCATGAGTGTAATAAACCTAAATGACTGTCTCGATCCAAGGAATCATATGAAACTGATGGTGCGTTGATCGGAGGTCCACAACTCAAGATATGTTTGTTTAACAGAAAACGGTCCGAAAATAGGGGGTCCGGGCCCGGTCCAACCCAGACCAACACCCCCTAGGCCGGCCCGAACTGGGTCGACCCGACACGGGTCCAGGTCCGGTTCGGTTGGGTGCGGCGCGGCCCGGCCGCGTGGCCAGCCGTGGCTCGGCCTGCGTGGCCACGTGGATACAGTGGAGCAGGGGGGAGCGGCCCCCCGCTAATTGATACAGGAGGCGCAAAGCGCCGCCCCAGTTGTTCCAGATCCCGCGGTCGCGCAGGACCTACCGCCTTGCCGCCGCGTCATAGCCGCGACGGGTCTTCTCCGGCGGCACGCTGGGGCACCGCCGCCTCCAGGCTTCCGGACGGCTCCGGCCACTGCCTTAGGTCGTCGGCACCGCCGCGCCAGCATAGCGTGCCTTTGCCTCCTTTCGCGGACCATTGGACGCGCTCCGGTGGTCCGTTTGCCCACCGTCATCACCAGCGGTTCTCCCGGGACCTTCCCTTCACTGTGACGTCTTTCAAACGTCGTTGCATTCCCGTTTCATCATCGTCGTCAATCTGCACATCAACAAATAGTCTTTAAAGTGTGGTCGGTCCGTGTTTGTTCAGACCGCGCCCTCCACGTTAGGCGTTATCAAAAAGTCTAACAACAATGATGTTCAACAACTAACAATCCATAATTTTAATCAATTAAAATTGAACTTAATTCCCAACAATACCCCGGCAAATAAATATTACCAACCCGCAAATAAAAACATCCGCGGATCAACTTGATAATGAGTTGATCCACGTTCTTTGTTTTAGAAGGGAACAATCATAGGAATATTAACATTCTCAAATTAAACCCCTACCTCGAATAAGGTTTGCGGTTGACAAGCATCGTGGATGACGGTATCGCGAAAGGGTGGACGTCGGCTTGTTGACGTCGTCGCAAGGTAAGAGATGAAGGGGATGACAGTCATTGGCTTTCATTGTTTCTGCAAAGGCCTTTGATCTTGGCTCATGCGTCGTTCGTTGGAGATAAACTGGAAGGAGAACCGTTCTTCGTGAAGGGTGGTGTTCTTCAACGAAGGAGGAACTCTCTTCCTCTTTCACAAGGTCTCTCTCTCAAACCATCCCCTCCACACAAAAAGTTCCAAAAACAAATTAAAATAAGGCTAGTCCTTATTTTAATTACACTAGCCAAACTTTTAAAAATCAAATCCCTTAATTAAATAATTTAAGAGTTTGAAAGCATTGATTATCTTGTGTTAGAAAACTTTAAAAGATGAGAGAGAGATGGAAAGTGGAGAGGCTTCACTCCATTAAATGAGTGGAGTTTTCTTGTATTAAACAATTGGTATGTAATGGGTAGTTTAGGGAGTTGAGGGGGAGCTGAGGAGTTGGGGTCTCATGTAGCCCCCACCCCTAACTCCCCTTGGGAGAAAAATAACCACCTTCCTTGAATAAAATTTTTACACAGCAAATTTTATTTATTTTATTCTAAACCGCAATTATTAAAACTCAACCCGCTCGAAACACAACTACAGAAAAGGTCCCCTTAAGAAATTTTCGGCGCTGTGAGTTCATCGGTGCCCTCAGATTTCAATTCCGAGCACCGGTTCAAAAGATAGAAAAACCTGCTTGTTCGTTCACTGAACGTACCTGAGCTAAACTTCAGAAATTGATTTTGGGCACACTGGGCCTCAGAATAAAGTGTCTTCAGAAGCCACAAACTCATCAAATTCCAAGGTATTTATGAAAAAAAATTCCTTGAAATTTCAGAGTCTTTACATGATATATTTGGGATATGTTTTTTTGATTCCATTATTATTATTTATCTGTATGGTTTATGATTAGTTTGACTGAGGATTTACAATTTTATTACCATTCACTATATTACTCTTTATGATTTAGGATTGTGTTTATTGATTGGAAAAAATATTAAAATTACATATTATAGTTTTTTAATAAAAAATTTTTGATGATTATGTTTCATTCCATTCATACACAGAATTAATTTTACTTCCTAAGTGACCGGTGGGACCCTCTATAGGCCCTCAATTAATCAGTAGGTCTCATTAGAAAAACTATCTTGGGTACTTAGTCAATACCATAACTATTTATTTAAGATTTCATATCACGAGGCCTTGGCGGTATGGTTATGATATTATGAATTATGCATTCCATCATTATGTGATTAGTTATTGATGTCTATGTGATTGTTTTATTAGATATAATATCCAGGGATATGTTTCAATATCATGTGATTATTTATATGAATTTATTTAATCATCATTTATTCCTATAATATTATTCTCATTATGTTTCAGTTATTTACCTTCAGTTTTTTATTATTATTATTTATTCAAGATATATTCTATTATATTCATACTCTTAATAATCATTAGATATCATCCATTTAATATTATTTATTTTCCCTAGGATATTATGGAGTGTTTCTTGGTTGATATATAAGGATATGCTAAAGGGATATATGGTTATGTTAAAGAAAACACATTATGTATTTTATTCTTTCAATTGTAATGTAAATTTAAAGTATTTATCTTGTATACCAAGGCATCTAAACCAGTCGGTTCCTTTGGATGTGATTATTTTTATCTTATGCCAATTTAATAAAGTAACCATGGAATCGGGGATACTTGGATAGGGGACTTTGCAATGAAATTTAATTTTGGTTGTGTGGTGGAGAAACCTCATGGGAAAAAAGTTCAACATCCCACTTATAAAATGTTTGGGAAGATTAATCACAGAAATTCCCTAAAGGTTACACAAAAATACATTAAATGTGGGAAGGGAACATATGTATGGATTTTTGTTGTGGTAAAACCACTAATTTGGTGGAAGAATGGAATACTTTAGTCAACCCTCAGCCTGTTGTCATTTTTTCAAATATAAATACAAGGAAACTATTTGAATAAATTATTTAAGCCAAGGTTTGTCAATGAAAACCAATGGAAACCACCTCCAATGACTAGAGAGAAATGGTGAACTTATGTAATCAAAACTACTAAGTTGGATCTAAAAAAATTATGTGGAAACATATATACTAGTTATTCTTTAAAAAATATGGAATGTACTTTTAATTTATGTTCTATACATTCTTTTATATAATATATGTTTAGTAAATCTATTCAAGCACCACCTCGAAAAATGGAAATTGATTTATCGATGAAGATATAAATTGGGGTAGTTGTTGCATCCCAGAATTATAACTCATCCAAAATCCATATTTTTTGGATTAAATTACCTGTAAATGTTAGGATACTCCATTTAGTGCAATTTGATACAATTATGGGAATGTATTTACTTTACTTATATATAGCCAACCTAAATTTCCAAGATAATGAACCAAACCTCTGTATCACAAATAATCCCATGATTTTATAAGGAGGATGATGAATATTTCTTTTTGTATCAGCATCATAGGAATGGATGTTTTTCATTCTCAGAAAGTTTATCTTGATTAGAAAAATCAGAATAAGGAAAATATAATCCTTTATTACATTCCTATTTTAAGGTAAATCACTGATGTATTTCCTAAATAATTGTCTGATCTTCCTCTTATCTATGAGGTTCAATTCTCAATCAAAATTATACCTATTTCTTTTCAAATATCCAAGACTCTATAAATAATATAGATTTTTAAACTTGAGGAGTTAAAAAACAACTATATAGGAATTTAGAAAAAGGGATTATATGTCCACATGCTTCACAATGGTGTGAACTAGTCCTCTTCATCAATAAGAATGACGGGTCAATAGAGCTCTACATTGATTATCAAGAACTAAAAAAATCATGGAAAATAAATAGTATCCTCTACCATAGATGGATGACTTGTTTGATTGGCTATGTGGAGACTAATACTTCTCTAAGGAGGATCTTTGGTTGGGATATTATCATATAAAGGTAAAGAATTTGGATATCTATAAGACTACTTATTATATAAGGTATGACCACATTGATTTTATATTAATTCAATTTGGACTCACCAATGCTACCACAATCCTCATAGACATAATAAATTGAGTATATATGGTTTACCTCTACAAATTTGTGGTAGTATTTATAGAATATATTGTTACATACTCCAATAGAAATGAGGAACATTAAAGGTATTTAAATACTATACTAAAGACCTTACAGGATGATAAGTTATATGATAAGTATAGTAAATGTGATTCTTGGTATGAGTGAGTAAGTTTCATGGGATATGTTATTACTTAAAAATTAATATCTATGGATCCTTTAAAAATTGTGGAAATTTAAAAATGGCCAATAATAACAATTGTGACATAAATTTCTAGTTCCCTTGGAATATTTGGGTACTATCTGAAAATTTTGAGAAACCACTCATGATTATCAAACTCGCTAACTAAGATAACCTGGAAGGGTGTCAAGATTTTATAGACTGATGAATGTGAAGAGGGATTTATGTATCTAAATAAGAGGCTAATCACTAAAAATTTCTCACATTACCCACTACGAGGGAAGGATTTGTGATCTATAGTGATGCATCCAGAAAGGGATTAGGTTTTTTACTGATATAAGATGAAAAAAAATATCAAAAGCTTCCTGCTAATTAAAGATCCATGAGAAGAAGTACCGAAAACATTTTCTATAATTAGATATAGTTATATTTGTATTGAATATTTGGTTATGTTACCTCTATTCAGAGAATTGTGACATATATACAGATCATAAAACCCTCAAGTTTATATTCACACAAAAGGTTCTCAACATGAACCAATGAAGGTGGTCATAGGTGACAAAAGAATATGATTGTTCAATCCATTACCATCCTGGGAAAGTAATCAAAGTGGTAGATACTCTAAGTAGAAAATATATCACAACCTAGTTCATGATAAGGATCACAATGAATCCAATCTTCATGTACAAGCAAAGAATGGAGAAGATAATAATAAAAGGATACTCATCCTATATCTCTCAAATAACATCTCTACCATCCATTATTAAGATGACTACAGAAGATCATTAGGATGATTAGGTGCTATAGAAAAAGTTATTGAATATTTTAGAGTTCAAAGTTTCTAAATATAGAGTTATTGGGTTTAGAAACTAGATATGTTTCCAATCCAAACTATATTTAAAGTCAAAAATTTTGGATAGTGCACAAAACTCTTCCTTATCTATTGATATAGGAAGCACTAAGATATATATAGATTTTATGTAAAACATCTAGTGGGAAAAATTAAGAGAAATACTATAACATTTGAATCGAAATGAATGGAATGCCAATATTTTAAGGATGAATGATATAATTTTAAGGGTATAATGCATCCATTTCACATACCCATATAGAAATGCTAAAACTTAACCATGTATTTCATCACTGGTCTCAATAGTAAACTTAAAGAAAATAATTCTATATATTTCATAGTCAACTAGTTTACAATCTTTTTATATTTCATTCCTATCAAGTAATACTTCTATCTTGACCAACTCACCATGATCTGCATAAGGTGAGTGATAAGAATGCATGGGATTACACAATATATTGTCTCTGATTGAGATCTCAGGTTTACCTATAGGTTCAAGAGAATAATTTAGAAATAATTGTATATGGAGATGAGAATTATCACTTCTTATAACTCTTATAAGGATGGTCAGTATAAAAGAATCATTCAAACTCTAGATGATATTCTAAGATCAAGTTTAATGTATTTCTAAGGATTTTTTGACTAGCACCTTCCCCTAGTGTAGTTCTCATATAAGAATAGTTTCCATTATATAATTCAAATGTATCCATATGAGGGAATAAATGGGAAGAGGTATTAGACTCCAATATATTGGAATAATGTCGTAGATCAGATATTTATAGGACATGATCTTGTCCAATAAATGAATTAGAAGGTTAAAACAATTATGTTTCAAATGAAATATATACATAGTTAATGGAAAATATATGTAGAAAAGTTTCATTGAGACATGTATTTTAATGTCATAGGTAATGTATTCCTTTGTATATCATCATGAAAGAAACTCATCTTGTTTGGGGAGAAGGTAATTCTTAGTCCTAAATACAACATCCCCTTTGAAATACATGATCACATCGAAGTTCGGACTGTCGACAAGAACTCCCACCCAAACTATCTAAATTACATGATGTGTTTTATATATCCTTCTTGATGAATTACATATCATACCTCTCACATGTACTGAATCTAGTAGTGATACCATTATAGAATGATCATTCATATGAGGAGAATCCATAGAAGATCAAAGACACAATGTTGTATGAAACAAGACTACTCACTGGGTCCAAGTGTTATGGTTAAAACACAAGTTTGAGGAAGTGAAATGGGAACTGGAAGAGGTGGTGCAACATAAGTACCCTCATATTTAGTGTATGAAATGAAAACATTGAGGCTATAATATTTGAAAGGGGTGGAATTTAATGACTTATAAATTTATAAGTGAAGTTATTTTTTAATGAATGAATACATTATTATGTAATGTAGTTATAGAAAACACATTCCCTACTTTGGTTATGTTGGATACTTATATGGTCTTTTAGGTTTCAAAGAGAATTAATAATCATTACCATTGATAATATATCCATTATAGTATGATAATTATGATTAGTATACATTAAGGGTTATGATAAATTCAATTGACACATATGAAAGAAATTATGGCCTGGGCCAGTAGGATCATACCAGGTGAAGACAATTTATCATATCTTCTAAGGGAGATAGAATTACTGGGATTTTTTCTACACCAATCCCAATAAAATATTTAATAATTAATTCTTGAGAAAGATATTTTAAGATATAAGTTCATTCTCATCAAGATCGTAGTGGAAATAATGTTTAATATACCACACAAAGAAAATATCATTATCATACACATTAACCTTATGGAATTTACTAGTGTAATAAGGCATATGTATATAGGCCCTAAAATTATGAATTTTTAAATTTTATTTCAAATTAAAGATTAATTATATTTATCTTTTATTAATTTGTAATAGTTAAATAATAATTTTGGATAAAAATAGATTTTTATATGATAAAACACAAATTGTATATTTGAGAAATATATAGTTTCAATCAAGCCACTCTATTTTATGTAATTCATAAAATTTTTAAATAAATAATATTTTAATCGAATAATATTATTAAAAATATTTATTAAATATAAATGATAATATGATTTTATGAAGTCAAAAATAATTTTGTAAGGGTTCAAAAACTGTTATTTCAAAAAATAACCAGTATTTTCATTAAATGGTGATATTTTATTAAAAAGTATAAATTCTCAAAATTATAGAATTATTTTGACAAAATAAATATATTTTTTAATATAAATATGTAAAAATTAGCAAATAATTATTTTTTCATAATATTCAGAGACAGTTCAGTTATTTTCTCAAAATTATATAATGTATAAATATATGGTGTGTATTATGACATCATAAAATCCCCAAAGTATTGTAATAAAGGATATAAAGAGTATCCAAAAAAATTACATTTAAAATCATATTTTTTTAGGTTATTTTATTTATTTTTTAAATGCATAATGTATCCTCCAAAATATATATTATATTTTATGGTTTTAAAATTAATTGTATAAAAACATGTCTCACTTCCACATAATCATGGGTATTATATTAATGAGTTCGGTTCTTATCATTATAAAATAATCAAAAAATACCTTTTTTGGAAAACCCATGTCAAAAAACTAATGTTTGGAATTTGGTTCTGATTACATTATCATATAGTCTAGAACCTAAATATTGAAATTTATAATGAATTATGCCAACGAGCCCATACCCAAGTGGTAAGGGCTCCTGCTTGGCATCCAAGAGACCCAGGTTCAAAACCGAGTGGAGGTGAATTTCCAGGTACTGTAGCAGTACTGTAGTAGGCACTGTAACAGGCACTGTAATAGGCACTGTATTAGGCACTGTTTGGTACTGTAGCAGCCGATCTATTCACCTGATTTGGGATTTCGGGCCACTGGTTTGGGCCTATAGGTCTCAGGGCCTTTTGTCCATCAAAGGCCTTCGGGCCACAGGGCCTTCGGGCCATTGAAGACCATGAAGTAGCCCAGTTCAAACAGAGCATGCCCCAGATGAGGATCAGAGCACTAGTAGCAGTCACCAGAAGCAGAGCTAACCGGATTGGAAGAATGAGAGGGTATGGCAACCTCCATTGGGACCAGGCACCGTGCAGATTTGTACAGGGCAATTCTAGACAATCAGAAATGTAGGTGGGGAGCTAAAGGGAATCAATGATGTAGAATCTGTGGAGGGACAGTTCTAGTGGGCTAGGCCTACGGGTCATATATTAGAAATAATATGCCTCTGGGCCTTCGGGTCATGTATTACAGGTCATGTTGGGCCTTGTGACTTGGGCCTATGGGTCATGTACGGGTTCCCCTACAACCCTTAAAAGGGGTATTATCTATAATAAAATAAAAAAGAAGGCCTTCAGGCCATTCGGGCAATAATGAATTATATTCTCTTTTTCTCTATAAACCCAACCAAACTCCCATTGATGTTCAATAAAAACCCTTGGATTATGAAATTACTATAACTTTCAATATCTATATCCTTCCTATGGTTCCTATAATCCCTTAAGAATATCATCCCAATATTTTAGGAGTTCCCTATTAGGGTAAGGGATCATCTGCATCTCCTCTTTATTTAGGCATATTCTTTATATTATTCCCTATGATTTCCAGTTACCGAAGTTGGAATGTGTTTTTACAAATTCTTATTAGATTCCTTATAATTTATATGTGATGATAGTACCATTTAACTCTCATTAAACCCTTACATAAATCTTTATATTCACCTGGTATTCTACTGAAAATATTTTGTGATTTTTCATGCCAAGAAAATGTATTGTGAATAACCATCCATATTTCCTTTGAAGAGTATTCGCCTAGATGTAAATATCCTTAATTGATTAATTAATTTCATGTATGTATCTCACAATCTTTAATCATGGGATTAAAGGTGATGAAATACATCCTTATGTTGTATGATATATGTTTCACACTTATGCATGTACATGATATTAATGTAACTGATGGTATTGGAAATATATTTCCCTCCAATAAATTGCGTAATGACTTTATATCATAATAACACATATATGGTGAATTGGAGGTTATCATAAGAATAATATGATATGTTTTCTTGTAGGTTATCCTTAACTTATTTTTATGATTTCATGTTTTGTGTTGTTTCCACATTCCTCGTTTTCATTTATGTTATCATGTTATATCATGCCTTATTTTTTCAAGATTATGATTCTCACCCCTCTTATGTTACCTTAATAGGAATCTTGGTGCTCATGTATAGCTTTAAATTATGAGATATTTTTTTATTCCCATACTAGGTTCTATAGCTCACACCTTATTATGTACATCTCTAGGTTATCCCATGCGATTTTAGAAGATCCATAGAATATAAGTGCATGTTTCATAGTTTTTAAATAATTATATAGTACCCATGTTTCAAGTTAATATTCCTAGAACCTAATTTCTCAAAGACACTAGGACTAAAGATATTTTATAATTTTATAATGTGTTCTATTATGTAATAAATCATGAATTATGGTGTATTAAATATATGGGTTTTCATGTTACTGATCTCCATGGCTTGGAATAAGTGTATGGGAATCAAGGAGGTATATTATGGGAATGATTTTTAATAATGAAAAATAATGAAGTATGGGATAATTAAAATAAATATAAAATTATAGAATGAAACATACATATATCAGACATACACACAAGAGAAAAATGAAATAACGTCATCCTAATATCAGAACTAGGAAAGAAGTAAAAAAATAGAGTGCGCCAAAAACCTCCCTCACCCACCGATATCCCTCCCTAGCAAGGAAAATAGGTCCCTACAATGGATTTTCTTTTCCCACTAGAAGCTATAGCTACCCTACATCCGTAGAAAGTAGTCAAACACTAAGTGTTCAATGTGATGATGGAAAACACAAATAAATGTAAAATTCAACACACCTACCCTCTTATGAATATGTGATTCACCACTCAATAAAAAAACCATAACTCCCCATGGGAATGAATAAAATAATAATATGTACCTAAAACTAAAAAATGATAGAGTTTTTGGAATCAACATAAAAATACCCAAAAGGGATACCAAAAGAAAAACCATATCCTAAGCTTTACCTGTGAATAGAAAAAAACTTCAAACTAGTTTGAATATATATATATATATATGTTTGTTCGTGTGTGTTAGTATGAGGTTTTTCTTTCTCTTTAAAATATGTACCATGTCAATTCTTTAAAAAACTATTTTCTTCATTAATTTCTAGTCTAATTTTACAATGAATTGGAGATTTATAACAATCCACTTATAAGAAGGGCCTGTCTAGTAAAGTAAGAGTCTCAATGGGAAATAATAGCAGTAAAAATAATATAACAATGTTATATAAATAGAGAAAAATAAAACAATATTTTAATTATTTTAAACATGAAAAGGAAAGGGCATTAAAATATAGTACCATAGAAATTGATGTAAAAAAGAGATAAATAACCTTTGGAAACCCCTAAGTAGCTAGGTCAACTAGGATCCTAATACTCCCTAGAGATCTTATCATATAAATAACTCTCCTCATTAATGAACCACTAGAGAAGATTAAGCCAAATTTATAGTGTTATACATAGTATCATCATATTTTTAATTAGTGTTATAGCATAAACCTATGAGGTGGACTAGGAAAAGGCCCTATTGAATCTATAAAAATACTAGTTCTTAGTCCACCCACATAGGTACCAATAATTTCCATGTGCCATTCCCATAATTTAATTACATAAGGTAGGTTTTGTAGTAAAACCCAAAGCTCAATCACAGAATAATAAAAATGAATAATAAACAACACATCATCTAACTACACTACTAATATGAAGTCTCTTTTTTAGAATCATACCAACATTCTAACCACATCAATAAAACTCCAATAAATATATAAAAATTATGATATTCTATTGGAGTGATCTTTACTTTTCGAAAATCATCAAAAAGTTTAAACTAGTCCTTATCTCCTTGAGAATCCAAATTAATTCAAAAAAACACCTCTTTTCCAAAAATAAAATTCCAAGATCAAGGAAAACATAAAACCATATTTTCAAGGTTCTGAATGTGCCTTCCCATTTAAAAATAAATTTCACATATTTGGAAAAATTCTTTTAAACAATAGTTGTTATGATCAAAAACTAATCTATAAACATCGATATATATGCATGTCACTATATATATAAACATTGGTTTACCAAATATACATGTTCTATCAACCCTATATGAATATGTAAAAATAGGATATGTACACACACACACACATATATATATATATATATATGAATATTTGAATAATCCACGTTTAAAAACAAGGAATGTAATTCAAAACAACTTTGAGGTTCTTTAGAAACCCAACATACCATTGGTCCTTTATAGAGAAACTAGTTTAAAGGACGTAACATTCTTGATATATCTATCTTTAATGAATAAAGAAACTTGAATGATAAAATAGGAACTCAACGTGTTTAACATATTAAAATTTATTTTAGAATTTTTTTAATTAGAGGAAACTCATAGGTAAAGCATATAAAGACATGGGAAACATGAAAGATTCAATTTTTATTCATTAAAAACATATATTTTTAAACACAATATAACAAAAACACCCCTTAAAATAGTTAATTAATTATAGATTCCAATTAAAATGCTTGTACATAGGGTAACCTACCTCGAAACTTGTTGCTTTTGAAAAATTAATCTCAAATCCACGGAAATCAGGCCAAAGAGACATGAAATAAAGATCACACTACATAGGAGAAAAAACAACCAAAAAAATCAACCCTTCACTTAGGGTTTTTCCCATGCATGAGGTGATAAGGTTGGAAATAAGAGGAGGGTGTAAAAAGGTATAATAAGAATTCAGATAGGAGTAAACACTTACCTAGGATAATCTCACACCAAATTGAGAAGAAAGATGCTAAATAATGGAGGAAAGAATTAGGGGATGTCTCACATTATAGAGAGATACCTAGGCATGTTATCTAACTAAAATGGGAGGGGAGGGGCCTTTATATGATATAAAATGAAAAGAGTGGATTTTTGGTAAAAAAGTATTTTTTATGATATGGGAACTTTGAATGGTTTGGCCGCACAGTTGGCCAAACTATGTGCTAATTATACAACCCATTCTAGAATAATGGGGACACCCCACATAGTGGGAGTGCATGATTAAAGAATTTATGTGTTGGTCATGTAGTCGGCTCTATAAAGGATATAGATAAACCCACACAAGTTCGAGATGGTTTTTACTAAACATTTAGCAATTATGTTCCTTCATATAAAAACTCAAAATTTAAAATTTAAAGCTGGTTCAGTCCAAAATTCGAAATTGAGGCTAAATATAATTAAAAATTTACAAATAATTAAGAAAACATGATCAAGGTGTGAATATATATATATATATATATATATCATTATATATAAATGTGTCTATCATTATCTTAAAATGGAGGAATGTATACTCTTTATAACATGGGTGTCCAGCTAACCCTTTTTAAGGAGTTATCATATATTATCATCCTCACCTAAGAGGGGTTACCGTATATCATATACTCACCTAATATGGGACATCATCTCACAGGATGGAATTTGTGTGTGTGTCTGTGTCAATATATATATCATCACAATATATATTTACCTTATTCTATATCTATTTTACATAATGAACAAAAATATAAGTTAGATCCCCAAGTGTAAGTAGTAAACACACCTCGATATAGAACCCACAAGATAAATCCCTACACATTCATATACCATACAAGGGGACAAGGATATACATTTTCAATATCAATAAGAATTACCCAAAAATTATAACCATCCTAAATCTATAAAAAAATAACATATCACATTGAAATAGAAAAATCAATTTAATATTCTTTAAATGGTCAAATTAAAGAATATTTAGATCATTTATAATCATTAGAGTCACACAAAGACACTTTTAAATAATATCAAAATAATTAATCACTATATTTAGTGTATTAGGTATGATATTTCATGATAAAGAACATAACCAAATCTACTTTGTGTTAGGTCCATAAGAATCCCCTATATTATTCTATACATATATTACATGTGTGTATAGTATTAAATTCTTTAATATTAATGTAGGATGCCCCAAGATCCAAAAACATGTTTAAGTTTCATATAGTTAAGAAAATACTAGGTCAATATTACAACCATTAATCTACACTAAGGTAACCTATAACATGATATATATTTAAACAAATAATATACAATACCCTATAACATGTTTTATAAAACACCAAGATACATTAGAAAACTCAAGAAAGAACACCTAAAAAATTATAGGGTTTATAGGTTAATCAACGGAAAAAGTTTAATAAACTCCAAACACATGTAGGAATCCCATAAAAATTATTTAAACCCTTATAAAGAAAGTGTGGTAATTATTAACATTATTTAACCATCACAAGAATCCAAGGGAAGAATCATGAACTTATATTCCATACATAATGTCTCTCATTATTGGTTCAATATGAAAAAAAAATTATTAATTTTATTCTTAAAGAAAAAAAAATAAACCAGGTGTCCCTAACTCAAAATCAAACCCCTGTCAATAGCCACATTTTGACAACATGAGATAAATATAATGGTATCATACACCAACTCCTATGAAGATACAAGTCCATAATCTTATAAGAAAATATATATCAATAATGATTGATTTGAGAGTACTAGGATAATACAAATGGAAGATTAAATCTCTTCCCTAATTGGGAAATGATTATTTGAAATAGAAGGGAGAATCCTTACCTCATGAATGTTGACTATAGAATCCACCAACCACTCAAAGGAAGTTTCTTTCAAGGAAAATCACAGATACAAACCCAATATACAATGATATACTGAGAAAGGCTTCGAACTCTAACAAAAGTAGTAGAAAACAATATTATATGTAAGATTATACCTTAGGTTAGTAGAATATAGACTCCCATGACTATACAACAAAAAAATATAGATAAATATCAAAACCTGTAATGAAGGTAATTAAGGAGAAATATAATGAGATATATCAAGGATAGAAAAGGGATTGAAATGAAGGTTGAATACAAAAAATGTGAATAATATGGGATTAATTTAGGGGTGAGATGTGAAAATACCCTTTTAAATAGGAATTAAACCTACATTTATACCAATTACCTGGTAAATTTACACTAATTACTTGGTCTTTTTAATAGAATCCACACAAATATGGAACTATTATTGAACCACTAGGCACTTGATTCCTTTTACAACATCAAGGTTCTTCTTTTCCTCCAACTACTCTCATTAGAAATGCTTTATTCCCCCTTAAACATTGAATAAATACAAATATCAAATTAAGAGTCTAAAATTGATGTAAAAAATTAACTTGGAATGATACTAGAATTTAAAACCACCCATCTTCAGATTCTCATCCCTGAGAAGCTTTAACTAGCTCTTTGACAAAAAAACCTAGTTGTTAGTCCTTCATTTCAACTTCATGATCCCAAGCCTCATCTAACTACTATCAATGTTTCTATAGTACTCATTCCAAGGGAATGATATTACATTGTAATAATTTATTACTTTTATTGATTATTAAAAAAATAAATGAAGGTTCCATATAACTCAAACTCAATATCATCATACCAAATCACATGAGTTGGATCATGAGCATATATATTCTTCCTTGAGACATATAAAACATTATTTGTTTCACAAAATCGTTCTAGATAAGATAATTTATAATAAAAATCTCTAACTTTACCCATGACCTTGAATAGTCTAACAAAGTGAGTGGAATGATTTTTTTTCTTCTAAAAATATTTATGGACCAATTTAAGGGGGAATTGAATAAACACATGGTAATTGACTTGTAATTTTTAAGGTCACTACCTCTAATAATCATTGTATTTTTCATTTTGAATTAACATTATTAATGATTATTTCTCAATCAATATCACTCATTACATAATATTGTATACTATACCTGAACTTTAAAATGATTACTCATTGATCTTAGATTAATATAATGAATAATGACATGGGTTATTTTAGAGTTCATTTAATAGAGTCATCTAGATATATTCTTGATAGTTTTAATTGTGGGAAAATTCTAATAGTTTCAAATGACTCTCCTAAGAGATTCCAAAATTTGGAATATAAACTAGTAACATATCTTCCGAAATATGAATGGTTAATTATGTTTAACCATCCATATAAGGGTGATATATAGTATAACAACTTATTAGTAACATACATATCCATTACATCATTTTTTTAAAAATATTTTATATATTACACAAACACATGCCCAAAGACCATAATAGTTTAGTTCCTTGAGAAACTTGGAAACATAAATTCCTGGTTCATAATACATCTACATCTTCTCCCACCTATTTATTCATAAATAGAACCATTTTCAACATATCATTATTAATTCATTTCTTTTTATCCTAGGGAAAATAAACATATGAAAGGGTGAGCTTAGATACTCTATAGGGGTAAACAAGGGAGAAAGGTAAGCATAACATCAATATAAGGGTATAAGAACATAAACATAACATTTGAAGATCATACCATGCATGTAAAAGGTAATATACATAAATCGTAGCATAAATATTTGTATTTAATACGACATGAATAATAATATAAGAAAATAACATGATCCATGAGAGTATAACAATGGCATAATACATGGGAGTTTTTTCAAACACATCAGCTTACAACATTGTGAACATGTGTAAATAGATATCGGTTAACTCATTAAGTTAAGGACATGAAATATGACCCTCACATAAACTTATGGAAATGAAACATGTTCCATGCCTAATTTTTTGTATATATAATTAGTTTCATTCATAACATTTTGAACATGTAATCAGGTTCATGCATAACATTGTGAACATGTATTTATGTTCACACATAACATTGTGAACATGTAATCAGGTTCACGCATAACATATACACAAATTATTTATCCATCATTTTAAAATTATTTTGAGGGGGAAATAGGTCCCACCTATAATATATTGAAATCATACATAGATTTTCTATGAGATCATAAATCATTCATTACATCAGGAATCATGAAGTGAAATGGTTTTCATAAGCATTTTATCATAATATATCTCATTGAAATGTAACAGGATACATAAAAATCATGCCATAAAAAGATAAACCATTCATATAAAATATATGAATTTTACCCTTGGATCATATCCATATTAATTAATTAGTAACACCAACAGATGTCATCTTAGATGGAAAAAAAATTTGAAATATCTTTTTTAAACATTTTTTGAGAAAAATATCCTTTCCACTTCGAAAAAAGTTTTTAAAATCACAAAAAAGTATATATTTTTTATTTAAAATAAAAATTATATAATATAAAATAATATTTCATAACTATTTAAAATATTTTTTAAATATTTTTTCCTTTATAATTCATAAAATATCATTTAAAACACTTTTAAAACTTTTTTCGAAAATATTGTTTTAAGGGAATAAAGATTTCTGAATGAAGATTATAACATTACATGAAACATATAATATCATTAAAACATTTAGATTAATGATAAAACATATTAAAGGGTATTATATACACCTTTTAAAATAACATTTCTTCATAACAAAACATGTCTCTCAAATAAGGAAAATTAAGACAAAAATCCCTTACCGATTTGGTAACATTTGAACCGTAAACCCTACAAAAGAGGGATCATAAAGTGGATATGAAAATATCCATAAATTTAAGGTTAAGGATAATATATTAAATTCATGTTTGTTATATACACCACAAAAAATAAATGAGTATTGAATATTGAATAAATCTCTTAGAAATAAAAGTGAGACTAGAAATATAATAACCATAAGTCTTGAATTTATTTTTATACATTAAAAAATCGTCTCTAATAAATATTATTTTATTATTAATCTACCCCAATAACTTATTCATATATATTTAATACCATATATGATTTACTTATGAACTTATATTAATCATTTATTAATAATTCCTTGTTAAAGTTACCGTTTTGTATTACGTACAAGTTTTGACTTGTTATTCATTGTCCTCTTACATAGATCATGATTAAATCATTTATAGAATGGTAAAAATTATATAAATATAATATATTTATACTGTATATATTTATATATGGTGATTCAAAAAAAAATTGAGGCAGAAAATAAAATATACAGTTCATGGAGATGGAATGTCGTGCATATGCATGAATGATGCTTTCATTTTCTTGTCATATCATTAGAAAGAGAATTGTCTGATATATTTCCAAAATATTTTTTATTTAATATAAATATATAAAATTTGTTTATTAAAACCATCCTTAATACTTTACATTTAAATTGTGAATGAATCACATCACCTCTTGAGGCAGTAGACCTCCATACACACGAACGTCGTTATCATATTCATACAAAATAGAAAGTATAAAGGTATGTGTGATATAAAAATTATAGAATCAGAATAATATCATACAAATAATATATATATAGTATATAAACTATAATTCCATCATTATTCTCGACCATTAAAAGTGATAATGCAAGAACGGACGACATTAGTTCGTGAGGATGTAGTCCACCGTACACATGAACAATGATTGTGCATCCCATTTTAGGGTATTGTGAGAAGTTTTAGGATATACCAATATCATAAAGGAATATATTTATGTTTAAGATACTATGTTTATTATATAAACATTTAAATATATATAATTTAATGGTTTTATGAAATAAATAAAACAAAAAAAATTCTTGATGAATGTTACATATTCTCTGGTTATCTTCTTATGATTTTCACAAAAGGAAATTCTTGGTTGGATTTATACTAAAAGGAAGGATTATAGGATTAAGTGATGGAATTTGGGAGGATATTAGGATAGTTTTTGGAAGAATAAAATAGTTTTTAAAGTGTGAATAAAAGAGAATAAGAGGCTCCATTTTATAATTGAGGTGAGGGAAACTTTTAGAATTTCTCAAATTACAAATTTATAATAAATTCAATCTCAATTAAAATACAACCAAAATGAAATTTATTAGATTATAATGTTAGTTAAGGTTTTAATATCATAAACCAATATATTTTATTAAAGTTTTTGTGTTTATATTCAACTTTATCATATTGATTAACCCTTAGTTAACCTATTTTAATTTTATCACCATAAACAACTTTTTCAATAATAAAATGTATTAATTTTTAATTATAGGTGTAAAGTTTCCAAAAATGGTAAATTAATTATATTTAATATTTTATAATAATAAAATTTTATTTTTTAAAACTTTTTCATGATTTTTAAATAATTCAATAATATAGTATTTTTATAAAATAACATTTCTGTCAATCTTGACACAATTCATTACATTGACATTAAGAAAATCAATTATCTAAGATAAAATCAAAAAAATAATTTTATAAAACCATAATAGGTCATTTTTACCTAAAAAAATTCTTTTATCACCTTAATAAATCCAAATTATATTTATTTTAATATTTCTAATATCATTTAATTTAGTTTTCCATCAATTCAATAATTATTACATCATCATTGTGTAATTATTTTTGGTAATTATTTATTCACTGAAATTAAAAATAAAAATCCATGATGTATATAAACATTTTATATTTCATAATAATATTTATAGTTAATAATATCTTATATTTAACCCCATATTAAAAATATTATACTTATTAAAAGAAAGAGTGTGACTTTTTTGTCATTTAAATTTATTTTAATAATATCTAAGTCATTTTCATGGGAAAGTGTCCATTAAATAGTTAAATATCTAACCTTAGGTTATAAGTGTGTAATTAAATCCATAAAATAAAATTTTGGAAAGTGTTAGATTCATTTTATAGTCCTTATCACTTTATATTTAACCAAAATTGGCCAATTTACCCTTTATAGTGATAACAAAAAAAACTAATGTCACCATTCATATTATCCAAAAAAAATATAACTATTTAATTAATTTTAACCATATAATTAAAATTGTTAAATTCATTTTTCAAAATTAAAGCCTCAAAATTGGATAAAATTAATTTAAAATTAATCCTATAGACGTGGTGAGAAGGTGGGTTTTTAAAGTGAAAACAAGGAAAATATTAAAATGTTTTTATATTCAAATTAAACACACAAAAATATAGTTAAATTAATTTGATAATTATATTTTTTATTGACATAATTTTAATTTAAAATAAATTTAAAATATAATTTAACATTATAAATTATTTAGATGTAAAGTTAGTTTTCAATCAGAAGTCAGTAATTCTAACTATTCATAAAAAATGGAAACATATCTGAAAAATACCAAAGATAAAAACAAATTTAATTTTAAAATTGGTATTTTAAAAATGAATTTCATTCATATATAATTGATAAAAGTGTTAAATTTTAGTTTTAAAACATTTTCACCATTAAAAGGCAGCAAAACTATCATTTATAAAAATACGTCTTTTATGACATGAAAATGGATTTGTTCTTATTTTATTCCCTTAAAACATATTAATTTAATTTAAAAACTTTTCATTGAATAAATAAATATGATAAAATAATATTTATCAATTTAATTTACTAATATAAAATTCATTTTAGTAATTAAAAAATAGCTTTTCATAAAAAAAGCATCATATATTTTCAATTAATTTTTGTCATTATTTATTATTAATTGGTCACCCAAGAATTAATTTTTTAATTAATTTAAACATCTCAAATCTCTATATTCTAATGGATTAGTGATAACTATAATAATAAATAGTATATTATTTTGGTAAAACTTGATCTTGCATGTAACACACGGAAAAATTAGTCTTGTGTGTACCATAAGAGAAACTCTGTGTTTCATATATCACAAGCTTATGTATGAAAATATACTAACTTGGGATAGTGTGAAATATAATCCATAAAATAATATTAATTTATTTATTAAAAATATAATTCTTAAAAATTCAATGTGTTACATATAGTGTTAAAATCCTTCTGTGATATTGGATCTTTCAATAACCCTTTCCAAAAATGAGAGGTAAATCATGAGTCATTGTAGAATATGATACTATCCAGAATCACATATAAATTCCAAAATTTGTCTTCAATATATTTCTTAATTAATCAATTTAATATTCCTCTTAAATACATAGTAAGTAGGTGGTCTTGTTTAAGATGTCAGTAATAAATAATTTTCTATCTTTATATTTCAAGATATGAGGTAAGCTTGTAAAATTTCATTGTAATTTAATAACATTTCCATATGAGTATAAAAATTGGATAAAATTACATTATGGGTCTTTTATGATCAGCCTTAATCAGATTTCTTGTAACACATCATGACACAAACCCCACTACCTCATATTAAATTCAAGTTAATTGCCTCTACTTATCTTGATAGATCACTGAAATTCTAGGGTGTATAACTTAATGGGAGTAATGATACACACTCCAAACATTAAACGTCATAAAAATAAGAATCACTAGTATTCCATGGAAATAATATAATAAAGCAATTTTTTTATACCATTCATTCAAGATCTCCCCACTATCGAGTCTCTCACAAATGATAAAATAATCATGGTAAGTGATCTGATAATCCTTCACCCATTCCACCACCGATGATGTAATATTTATAGGTTAAAGATGAATTTTACACAAATTATTAAAAATATATATATGTATTTCATCTAACAATTATTTCATCCAACATTTTTCCTCAATAAAATCATCTTTATGGGGTTGTGAGATCTTACTCAGGGATTCAACCAAAAAATTTCCCATATTTAGAGCATTGAGGAGATGAAGATCAAAAAAAATGTAATTAATCTACCCATAAATGATGCCTTAAATTAGGATACTAAAGAGAAAATGGATTTTGGTTATTATATTTATTGTCAATAAGATATGAAGGTATTGAAAATATGATAAATTCAATATAAAAAACTGAGAATTTGGGACCCGATATGTGGGGGAAATAAAGAAATTGATATTGAATATATATATATATCTACACATTTGAAGACACTTTTATAATTTATATATGTGTGTGTGTGTTTTTTGTAAATTCGTTCATATATTGGAAAAAATAATAGAGTTTCTTCCATACAAGGTGAATATTTATTTTGATATTTTTTTGGAAAATCTAGTTGAGAATTACAGGATGAGTTTTTTAATATTTAATGAAAATAATTTGTTCTGTAGGTTAGAGAATAATTGATTGTATTTTATGAAAACAATGTGTAATGAATTATTTTAGTGAAAATATATTAAAAAACTCAATAAGAGTATTTATATTATGAAAAATTCATTGGGAATTGTGATGATGTTATTTTGGAACATTTAATAAATTCTTATTATGATTTATGTTTTTTTCATGAGCTTGAGTAGATAGAGATTTATTACTTAAAAATGAAGTTCTATGAAACTTCTAAGAATTTAAAGGATTATGAGTTGGAAGTAAATATTTAAAAACACCAAACAGTAGATACCTCATAATAGAATACTGTAAAATTTCTAGAGTTTATTAGGATACCTAATACCATTTATATAATATGTAAGAAAATTTTGGAGTTACACTGTGATTCATAAAAACATTCATATAATATGTATGTTTTTACTAATAATACAAAATATCTCTTAATACATATGAAAGATAAATCATGAGTTCATATTTAAATATGGAAAAGGAAGATCTGCACATTGAAACAAAAAAATCAACATATAAAAGATTCATAATGTGATATGTAACATTTCAAAAATGATATATAATAATTACATTTATAAGCTTCTAAATATGTGAGATTATTTTGAGCACACTGATGATATTTTGAGGATGAGTAATACATTTTAGATCAATTAAATGATATATGATATTAAGTGATAAATTTCATAGAATGTGTTAGATTATTCTTTAAATACATAATGCTTATTAGTTTGAAGAATTTTATATTCTAGAAAAAGTGATTAGAATGATATTTTTGGAAGGACAATTTTTAGATGATATTTTGGAAAACTAAATGGATAATTTAGAGGCAGATATTAGAACTCATGATTATTTTTGTTTTTTATGATCCATATTGAGTTACCTTTGAGCATTGAAAAAGGATATTATGTAACAAGGATAAACCCATGTCATGATGAAGAACACATGTGTGAAGAAACTATGAATTTCATGGAATATTGAGGAAGAGAGATAAATTTTAATATATGATTAAAGTAGGAATTAAATGATTAATAATGAGAAAATATACTAGAAAATTAAATGTAAAATGGTAACAGGGTTGTTATAAGATTTATCTAGGTTTATTTGACCATAACACTTGATAAGAATTAAAACTATGTGTTTTTAGAAAATATATATTAAAAACTAATGGTTATAGATGATTGAAAATAAATTAAGATAAAAATTATAGTTATTCTCATAAAGAATTTTGATTAGTTTCAAATGAGGATATCATGCTATCAAATATCAAGGAGGTTTATATATCCAAGATTATGGAAACATATCTCATGTGATTATTGTAATGTCCCGATTCCGGAAGCAGCCCATAGGTACCCCGTACCCAGTTGGTCACATGTCCTCAAGTGCATTTCCCCAAACGCCAGAGGCTACCGACTAGCAGCGAGAGCCTTGGGTGTGATATTGGGGAAACTATTCCCTCATTGGAAGAGTAACACAGCAGAAGTAAAACAGATAGCAATAGCGAAAGTAGTAAAACATGGAATAAGTAAACAGTGTAAGTAATAAACAACAGGAGCGCACATGCACACACACACACACACACATACACACACACACACACATATATATATATATATATATATATATGATGCATGATACATATGTCTAGGAAATAATCCAAACAAGTCACAATGATGGAATAAAATACTAAACCAAAGTACTATAGAAGAACAGATAAAATGCTCAACAGCATCGCAAGCCTCAGCTTAGTCCCATGCTCCCCAGCTCCGCAGAAATCAAGTACATGAAGTAGAAGGGCTATTTCCATTATTTATTCCTATAGCAGTATAATCTGTTTGGGCCCAAAATCATGACTCAAACAGGGTGTGAGACTATATCCCAGTAGGCAACCACCCAAAGATCTGTTCTTAACAGTCAAAGAATATATATGGCAGGCTATAATCAAAATTAAGTAGTAAACAAAGAAGTACTCAAAAGTAAACAATCCTATAGTTTCAAATGCATTCAATTTTTAGATATCAAGTAATCATCTAATCATAAGCAGGGAACCCTCTGAGAATTACTCATAACCTAATCTCTATAGTCCAACCAAAACAAACACAAGAAACCCTCTGGGAAGTACACACAGTCTAACCCCTCTGGTTTAACTTTTGCACATACTCTCTAAGGAAGCACTCACTATCAATTCCCCCTATAGTCTCGTATAGGTAACTGAAAGGATCTATGGGGAATCACTCAATGACCAATTCCCCCTATGGCCTTCATCGAGTAACTACAGACACTCTGAGGAAGCACTTACACCCATTCCCCCTATGGTCTCGTATCGTAATAGTAAACAGACACTCTAGAGAAGCCCTCAACGTCCATTCTCCATATGGTCTACTACACTAGGTTCTCACGACCATGTGTAAGTCAATCAAGCATAGCGATATATAAAATCCAAATTATACCTCAAGAAATACTTGGCTAAATAGTCTACAACATAACAACATTTAAGATAAATAATATCACTCCATCCTATCAACACTAGGAATGGAAAACAAGTAGCCTAACAGGATAAGAAGGACCAGATGTTCATAAATAATACAAACATTAGAAATACATCAATATCATATCAATTAACCCTATTCACATTCAATTGACCTCTACTCAAGCTTATAAATCATAGCAGGAAATAACAGGGTTAAAATCGTAAACACGCAATACCCCGATCAAGGGTATTGGGAACTTTTGAACATATAACTCAAAGACTATCTACGAAAAGGAACAAGACACCTACCTCAGCATAGTGACATCAATATATGTGAACCCCATGCCTTGAATCGATCTAGAATGCCATAGATTTACAAAAACATCTAAAACATTCAACTAATGATAACTCACGAGAGATGAGAAACTAGGAAACGAGGTTCAAGAAGAAGAGAGAACTCACTGATGTGATTCCAACTCAACTGACAGAGTTCGATTCAAAGAAAGGATGCTCGGTCAGGGGTTTGGGGAAGCAACAACGTAGTATGGACACTCTTGATCAAAGAATGTGAAGAAGAAGACACTTCTTCCAATTATATGTGACCCTAGTCCATTTAATGAAAAAAAGTACCTGGCATATACTTTAGAAGTACACGGTGTGTACTTTCCCTTACCAGCCCCCACATAAAGCGGTCTCTAGGTGACCACACATAGTTGTGTGCTCGGCCGTTACACGGCCAGCACATGGCTACATGTGGCAAAAGAGTACACGGTGTGTACTAATAAGTACACGACATGTACTTCAAAATTTTCCAAAAACTCCTCTTTTTCTCAAAAACACCAGAAAAGAGAAAAACAATACCTGAAAAGAAGATCCGGGTTCTTACAAACATCCCCCCTTAAATAAATTTTTCCTCAAATTTCCCTAGCAAGGCGACATAGAAGAATAATCCTTGAAAATCTCCGACCAATGTGATCATACATCGGCCTCCCTCTCATAGGCCTCGTCTTGTACTCGCCCATGTAGCCATAGCACTCATACCAGAGGAACATACCCGCCATGGATAACTTTTGTACTTCAATCAAGAATCTGAATATGATGCTCCTCAAATGAGGCATCCACCTCTAACTCAACCTCATCAGGTTGAAAAACATGAGATGGGTCTGAGAAGTAACGTCATAGATAAGAAATGTGGAAGATTTCGTGTATAGACCGGTACCTCTTAGGTAACTACAACTGATAGGCAACCGACCTAACTCTCTCCAACACCTCAAACGGCCTGACGTACCTCAGTGAAATCATACCCTACCACCTAATCCTCTTGTGTCCCAACCTCAGTGTGACACACAGAAAAACCTAATCCTAAACCTTGAACTCCAGTGGTCATCTTCATCGATCATCATAAGACTTCTATTGAGACTATGCAATAGCCATCATCTTCTGAATCAACTCTATCTACTCTGTGGTCTCCTGGACAAGATGAGGTCCCAGCATAGCTGCCTCTCCTGGCTCCAGCCAGTATAAGGGTGATCGGTGTGGCCTACCGTACAAAGCCTCATAAGGTGTCATCAGAATAGTTTCTTTAAAACTATTTTTGTAGGCAAAATCCACAAGAGGTATGTGCTTCTCCCACGAACCTCCAAAATTTAGGATGCATGCTCAAAGCATGTCCACAAACACCTAAATCGTACGCTCAGACCGGCCATCTGTCTAGGGATGGTATGTCGTACTCCGAAGTACCTATGTACCCAAAGCCTTCTGCAATCCCTAACAGACCCAAGAAGTAAAATGGGTGTCTCTGTCGGAAACAATAGAGTGTGGAACTCCAAGTAAAAATAAAATCTCTCAGATGTACATCCTTCCCATCTCATCAATACTGAAGGTCTCCTTGATTGGAAATAATTGAGAAACCTTCATGAGCCTGTCAATGACAACCTGCACTGCATCGTTCCCTCGAGGCGACCTCGGTAAACCTATCACTAAATCCATTGGGACATCGTTCCACTTCCACTCGGGAATGGGTGACCGCTGCAAAAGCCCTGTTGGTCACTGATGCTCCACCTTCACCTGCTGACAGGTGGAACACCTCATGACGGAACTAGAAACATCTATCTTTATGCTTGGCCACCAATACTGATGGTGTAGATCACGATACATCTTAGTGATGCCAGGATGAACTTCTCAAACTAAGGAATGAAAGTTTCACATCAGCTCCTCGTGTATGTCTGCTGGCACCCATATGTGCCCATGAAGTCACAAGATCTCATCCTCACCTATATTCCATCCAAGAATAGGGTCCTCTCCTAAAACACTTTCCCGTATGATTAGGCCTTCTGAATCTGATAGCTTCCTCATTCGTACTTGATCAAGTAGAGTCAAGGTAATAGCTATAGAAGAAAGAAAAGTATTCCCCTGCCTATTGTGCACCTCCAGATGCATCTCAGATAACAGATCCATAAGCTTCTACTCACTACTGGCCTCTTGAACTGCCTTTATCTGAGTCCTCCTTCTCAACGCATCAGCCACAACATTTCCCATCCCATGAATTTAGGCAAGCTCAAACTCAAAGGACTTAAAGTACTCAACCCACCTTTGCTGTATCAAATTCAGATTGCGCTGAGTGAAGATATACATGAGACTCTTGTGGTCAGTGAAAACCACAAAATTCTCTCCCAGAAGATAATGTCTCCAACAACGTAAAGCATGAAAAACTACAACCAGCTCGATATAATGTGTTGGGTAGTTCCTCTCATGTGGCCCCAACAGCCGAGACCCGAACGCAAAAACCCTTCCCCTTGCATAAGAATTGCTCCCAGCTCTATACCTAATGAATCACAATAAATGGTATATATATTTTAAAGCTCTGGAAATACTAGTATCGGTGCTGAAATAAACATCCATTTTAGCTCCTGAAAGGCTGACTTGCAAGAATCTGACCACAAGAACCTTTCCCCCTTTTTAGTCAGGCTCATCAGTGGTGATGCTAAGCGTGAAAAGTTTTGTATAAAATGTTTGTAGTAACCAGCCAGCCCTGGAAAACTTTGTACCTCAAATAAATTCTTTGGATGCTCCTAGGAAACTACTGCTCTCACTTTCTCTGGGTCTACTGATACTCCGGTCTTTGAGATAACATGACCCAAGAAGTGAATTTGGTCCATCCAAAAGTGACATTTTGAGAGCTTAGCGTATAACCGATGCTCTCTCAGTGTACTCAAAACAATCTCAAGATGTGTCTCATGGTCATGTCGAGTCTGAGAGAACACCAAGATATCATCCATGAATACTACCAAAAAATAATCCAAGTACGGATGGAACACTCAGTTCATCGGTGCCATGAAAACTGCAAGTGCATTCGTGAGACTAAATGGCATAACCATATACTCGTATAGACCATACCTGCTTCGAAAGGCTTTAAGAGGTATATCATATGGTCTAAAGTGAAATTGATGATAATTAGATCTCAATTCAATCTTTGAGAACACCCGGGCTCATTGAAGTTGATCAAAGAGATCAGCAATCCTTGGTAAGGGATATTGGTTTTTAGTCATCAAGGGGTTCAACTTCCAATAATCCACACAAATTCAGAGGGTACCATCCACGTTCTTCGCAAATAGGATAGGAAAACCCCAAGGAGAAGAACTGGGTTGGATGAAACCCTTTTCCTTCAACTCCTCCAACTGTCTCTTGAGCTCCTGTAACTCTGGTGTATCCATCCTTTAAGGAGGAATGGCCACCGGTGCCACTCCTGGCACAAGATTGATAGAAAATTACACCTCTAGCACTGAAGGAAAACATAAAAATTCCTCTAGAAAGACATCCTTGAAACGATCCACCATTGGAGGAAAGTCCATCTGTGAAGTCCCCTGGTCATCAAGATAAATACTAGCAAAACGGGCTATAACTCCTCCCATACCATGATGATTGGGTCCCGATCTACTCGCTTGGACATCCCATTCGCCCTTCTAAAGAAACGATTTTCCCTATGGTGATGTGAAACTCATCCTATGAAAATAGTATTCAACAACTGCCTAGAAGGGAACTAACCAGTCCATACCGAGAATGAAATCATAGCCTATCATCTCTAGGACATAAAGTTCCCATAAGAAGTGATACCCACCAACCTCTAGCGGTTACTCCTTGCACTGGCATACACTAGCTTTTCTATTCCCCAACAGTGTGTCTAGCGTCAAGATCTCAGCAAAAGAAAAGATACAGAGTCTAAGACTCTCCACAATGGATACAGATTTAAAACTATGGGAAGCCCCCATATCGATAAGAGAATAATCAAAAACTGAGGCAAATGGGATCATACCTCATACTATTGAGGGTTCATAATCCTGATCCCATTTGGTCTACTCCATCACAAAATTCTGACTTGCACCGTGGCCCTGCGACCCTACCTGGCCACTCTGAGCTGGTCCACCCTATTATTGTTGAAAGCCTAGCAACTAGCTACCATGGCCATGACCTCCACCTCAGCCTGAGTGGACGGAAGAACTCCAGTTCCCTGACTGATGATAAACTGGTGGTGTTTCTCCTGAACACAGAGTCATAGAAGAACCCATCTCACTAGCTACTAGTTAGGAGAACTGACAGAAGCACTGAAGATGGTCCATCTTGCCGCAAGATCATCACTCCACTTGACATATCGGGAAATGCAGCCTCGTATGCCCGCTCTTAAACACTGGTAGCACACCACCTGGCTACTAGATGAAGTGTCCCACCTCCTCGGATCTCCATGCGTAGACTCCCTACAGTGCTTCCTGTTGTCAGTAGGATGGATACCAACTCCATATGTCGAGCCGCCCTGGCTCAAAACTCCATAATCACTCATATTGCACTCCATGATTAGCGCCTGGTTGACTATAGAAGTGATGGAAGTCAACCTGAAGAAGTTCACCTGTGATTAGATGTCATTCCTGAGACCATCCTCAAACTTTCATTCCATAAATAACTCATCACCTATTGGAATAGGCATGAAGCGTTGTAGCTCTGTGAAGCTAGAAGAATACTCCACAACTGAAAGAGTACCCTTCTCCAGACATATGAACACTCAGGCTCAATCAGCCCTCAAGGTCTCTGGGTAGAAGTAGTCATAGAAGTCACATTGTAACTCATACCACACCATAACCTACTGGCTCCCGCATGTGAGATCACATCCCACCATCTCTTGGCAGAGTCCCAAAGCATATACGTAGCAAGCTTCACCCTTCTCTATGGAGGCATCTTCAGATGCTCGATGATCATCAGCATGTCTTCTAGCCATGAATCTGCAGCCTGGGGTCCTCCATCCCCTAATAAAGTGGGGGATGTTGCTACTAAAAGACATGTTTCAGTTCTTCCATAGAGGGGGAAGGATGCAGTACTCCCCGAAAGGTCTTCATAAACCTCATAAATCCCTCTTGAAACTGTGTGTCAACTCCTGTGTCCAGAATAGCAACTAGTGCCAAGACTGGCACAACTGGAGGATCTTCTGGTAGTCCCAGATCAACCATATCCAGTGTTTGATCACTACCCTATAACTGGCGAACAACCGGATGAAGTCTCAGCGGCATGACTTCGCAAGGTCAAGTGTGCACCTTAGATAAAGATTAACAGGAAATGAAACTTAGAAGTGAGAGAAGGGAACAAGATAAACAAAGCATTCAAGTTTTTCAAAACATGGATACACAGCGTGTATAATGACTACACGGTGTGTTCCCTTAACCCTTCACATGGGAATGTACTTCTTCTAATATAGGTCATGTAACACCCCATACACACGGCGTGTACTTGAATCCTCTTCCCCTACTCGAGTTCTTCTACACGGTTAAGCCACACGGTTCTCCAAAAACAAGACTACACGGTGTGTTAGTGCCAGACACAACATGTACTAAATGAACTTCATTGACCTGTGTTGTTGGTCACACGACCAGTTACATGGCTCACTCTACACGACATGTTTGTTCCAGACACGACATGTACTAAAAAGGTTTCACTGACCCGTGTTGTTTTCTACACAGCCGAATACCTTTGTTACACTACACGGCATGTTAAAACATGACACGACATGTATAACTTAATCTTTCATCCATCAGTGTTGTTAGTCACACGGGTGGACAGAAGATCTACACAACACAGCATGTACAACCAGTACATGGAGTGTTCCCTCAGGGATTTCTCAACCCCATGTCTTTGCCCACACAGTCAGTGAAACAGTTAGAGACTACATGGCGTGTATATACAGTACATGGTGTGTATTCAAGAAAAATAGTTCCTTCCTGAACAGAAATACACATGGCGTGTATTCATCATTACACACTATGTATTCTGGGTTTTTTTATAGTAAGCCTCAGAAACTACTCCGACAGCCCATAAAAACACTGAAACGAACATTAAAGTGCCAAATTCTGATCCGTGAGGGCCCATACTCCCCACAAATCAAAGATTGGCATCTTATATGTGTCATATTAAAGGATAACAGTGTAATGATCCACCAAATTCCATTCCTTGTGGGCCCATAGCACCTCAAGAACCAAAGTTTGTCATTAATTCAAACGAAACCTTACACAACCAATACCTTATCAAAAAGAAGGTATTATATCAAAAAATCTATCACAACAACATGCATATATAACACCTATATCACAACAACATGCAATCACTAATTCACCCTACATGGCATGTCAAGAATGTATGACATGTGATTTCTAACAAGTTCCTATATGATGCATGAGATGGAATACCCTCATCTCATCAGGTTGGAATAGAAATATAACCTTAATAATATCCATGATAACTGCACAAAACATGTGAATCACCCAATGGTGAAATCAAATCAACTGTAGAATTGAAAAACTAGAAAATTTTCAATAATGAGGTAGATAGGATTTTCCTTATACATGGGTAAGCTACTTCCGAGCACAGTTTATTACCAGGTACCTATTCCTTCCTATCTCTGGCTATAGTCCCCAAATAGTAAGTCAAGAAGAAAGAATTCCACTAATACCACTTTATAACGTCCTGTTTTCGGAAGCCGCCCAAAGGTGCCCCATACCCAGTTGGTCACATGGTCTCAAGCGCATTTCCCCAAATGCCAGAGGCTGCCGACTAGCAGCAAGGGCCTTGGGTGTGATACTGGGGAAACTATGCCCTTATTGGCAGAGTAACACAACATAAGTAAAACAGATAGGAATAGAGGAATCAGTAAAAATGAAATAAGTAAACAGCAGAAGTAATAAACAACTGGAGCGCAAACACACACACACACACACAGACACACACAGACACACACATATATATATATATATGTATATGATGCATGATATATATGTCTAGGAAAGTATCCAAACAAGTCACAATGTTGGAATAAAATACTAAACCAAAGTACTATAGAATAATAGATAAAATTCTCCACAGCATCACAAGCCTCAGCTTGGTCTCATGCTCCCCAACTCCGCAACAATTAAGTACCTAAAGTAGAAGGGAGTTTTCCCTTATCTATACCTACAGAAATATAATCTGTTTGGTCCCAAAAGCATGACCCAAATAGGGTGTGAGACTAAATATTAGTATGAAATCACCCAAATATCTATGCCTAACAGTCGGTGAATATATATGGTAGGATATAATCAAAATAAAGTAGTAAACAAGGAAGTACTCAAAAGTAAACAATTATAAAGTTTCAAATTCATTAAATTTTCAGATATCAAGTAAGCAGTTAACCATAAGCAGGGAACCCACTGGGAAGTACTCACAACCTAACCCCTATGGTCCAACCAAAACAAACACAAGTAACCCTCTACAAAGTACACATAGTCTAACCCCTCTGTTTCAGCTTTTGCACAGACTCTCTGAGGAAGCACTCACCGTCAATTCCCCCTATTGTCTCGTATCGGTAACTAAAAGTCACTCTAGAGGAAGCACTCAATGTCCAATTCCCCTTATGGAATGCATCGAGGAACTACAGACACTATGAGGAAGCACTTATGTACATTCCCCCTATGGTGTCACATTGTAACAGTAAAAAAGACACTCTAGAAAAGCCCTCAACGTCAATTCTCTCTATGGTCTACTACACCAGATTCTCACGGCCCTGTGTAAGTTAATCAAGCACAGTGATGTATAACAGCTAAAGTATACCTCAATAACTACTTGGATAAATAGTCTACAACATAACAGCATGTCAGATAAATAATATCACTCCATCCAATCAACACTAGGAATGGAAAGCAAGCAGTCTAATAGGCTAGGAAAGACCAAATGGTCATAAATAATACAATCATGTGAAAGAAATCCATAGCATAGAAATTAACCTTAATTACATTCAATTGACCACTACTCAAGCATATAAATCATAGCAGTCAATAACAGGGTTAAAACTGTAAACACGCAATACCTAGATCAAGGGTATTGGGTAATTTTTCACATATAACTCAAAAACTATATACAAAAAGGCACAAACCACCAACCTCAGCATAGTGAGATCGATATACGTGAACCCCAGGCCTTGAATCGGCCTAGAACATTGTAGATCTACAAAAACTTCTAAAACATTCAACTGAGGATAACACACGAGAGAAGAGAAATCAGGAAATGAGGTTCAAGAAGAAGAGAGAACTCATTTATGTGATTCCAATGAAACAGATGAAGTTTAATTCAGAGAACAGATGCTTGATTAGGGGCTTAGGGAAGGATCAGCATCGTACAGATTCTCTCGGTCGAAGAAGGTGAAGAAGAAGACGCTTCTGCCAATTAGACGTGACCGTGGTCTATTTAATAAAAAAAATTACATGACGTGTACTTTCCCTTACCAGCCCCCGTATATGGTGGTCTCTAGGTCACCACACATGGTTGTATGCTCGGCTGTTACACATCCAGCACATGGCTACATACGGAAAAATAATACATGGCATGTATGTATAAGTACATGGTGTGTACTTCAAAAATTTCCAGAAACTCCTCTTTTTCTCAAAAACACCAGAAAAGAGAAAAACATACCTGAAAAGAAGATATCGGTTCTTACAATTATTATGAGTTTATAAAAATAATAGAAGAAGAATATATTGTGATTAAGAATGGACATGTTACATTTATTCCTACATATATTGATCGTTGAAGATTTTTTTGGAGATATCAGGTAGCTTCAATTTCATATCAAAAGTATCAAAAGATAATAAAAAGGGAAATAAGAAATAGAGGGAGTGAGAGAGAGTAGAGAAGAGTTATACATGCACCACTATTGTTATCATATATATATAGAATACTGAATAATGATGACATGATATTGATAAAATATTAATCAAACTCTAAAATAATATGGTTGAGGATGAACACGGTGTGGATGATCCTACTATAATATATGCACTAATCATGTTGATGATTTATAAGAGGTTATCCTGCATTATTTGTTGATGAAAATACATTGTTCGTCAAATAAATCTATTTGATGGATAATTTAACATTCTAATATTTTAATAATGAATCACCATGTTCTATGGCGTACATGATACACCACATAGATCTTAAATGAATAACTAAATATTATAATTAATATATTACCATTATAACCTAGTCGTTAAAATGAAGGGTATGAACATGATTTATTGGTTTATGAAAATATTGTTTACACATGTGTATAAAATTAGTTCTTTGAAAATTTAATTATAAATTAAAATAAATCCCTTTTAAAATAAAAGAAAATTTTTTTTCTAAAAAACTATTTAAATGTGTACAAGTTTGTTTTGTACATGTAAATAGAAAATTACAATTGTTTGATTGTATTAATAAAATTTATATATAATATATTCAATATAATTTTTAACAGTAAGCTTATATTTTTTTCTAGACATTATATAATAGCAAATATAATTTTATTAAAAAAGATATAGTTTTCTAAAAACAAAATTATGTCGCCTTTTGATGACGCACTTGTTTTAAATTTTGTTTTTGACACTTTAATAAATTCTATTCAATAATATAATATTATTAATTAAAATAGGAATATTGAAATTTACATAAGATGAATTTTTTGTATTTTTCTAATAAGTTTCTTATTTTTATTAATAGTGAAAAAAAACTAAATTTTAATTGAAAATAAATTTTTCATTAAAATAATATGTAAGTTAAATTATGTTTTTGATTTGTTTCAAAGTATAATTAGATAAATTTTATATAATTTAATCTATTTTAGTTTTGTGGAATCAATTTCACATTAAATTTGGATTACAAAACATTCCAATCTTTTGAACATTTTCACTTTAAAAACTCAGCTTCTCATTGTCTCTACAGGGTTAATATTAAATTAATATTACCCAATTATATATTTTGAGATTAAAAAAGGATTAAATATTTGGAATCATAGTTTCCAAATTAATTAAATAGGTCCACATTAATTTTGGCCAATATGAATAGTAACTTTAGTAATTTTAATTACCACAGTTAAGGGTAAATTGGGTAATTAAGGATAAAAATAATATTATAAATGATAAAAAAATTACCCTAACACTTACTATAAATTTATTTTATTTTTTATCTTCAAAAAAAATCATTTTTCAGAAAAACAATTTGAGCTCTTGGATCCACTTGGAAAACTTTAATCCATTTATAGTATTTTATTTTAAAGAAAAGTCAAAGATTTCATACTTTTGTTTTTAATAAGTAAAATATATTAATATGGGGTTACCTGAGGGATATTCTTGACAAATAAATGTTAATTTCAATTATAAAATAGTTATATTGGTCATGGTAATTTATTTTTAATTTTTAGTAAAAAGATAATTACCTTAAAGGATTTTATAATGATGATGCTGTAATTGTTTAATTAATGGAAATATCAAACAAATGATATTAAAATATTAAAATAAATATAATTTAATAACATTAATGTAATACATGAATTTAAAAAATTACCTTGATATTTTACTAACGCCTTAAAGCCATTTTTTGAAGATATATTATTTTATTGATTTTTGTAAAAGTCAATGTAATGAATAGTGTCAAAATTGACACTAATGATATTTTAAAATAAATAATATTTTATTAAATGATATAAAATTTCTTAAAAAATATTTGGATAAACAATTTGAATAAGGTTTTAAATATAATACATGATTCGTTTATGGTTCTTCTATAATTATATTGTTAAAATATTGACTCCCCAATAGTAAAAAAACATGATGTCATAGTAAGAGTTAAAGAGATTAAATAAGGGTTAAAACCAAAAGATAATGGTAAGAATGTGACCTAAACTTGTATAAAAATTATTGGATTAATGGAATTTGAACCTTATAACCATAATAATGAATTAGAGTTGTTTAACAGAAACCCCCCATAAAAATAACATATATATTATTTAAATCCAAGATAGTTACAAAATTTAGATCTCTTTATATTTAATATTTTATATGTGATCAGATAGAGAATAAATAAAGATATGAATAAACCTAAATATATATTTTTATTTTATTGAAATTAATTTCACTGTATTTTTTAAAAAAAATTAGAAACTATATAATTACCTTAAATGCTTCTTCAATTCTGAAATACTATTTATTTAATTGACAGAAAAATAAAATAATTGATTTTAAAAATAATAATTTTGATATATTTTGGATGATTTAATGCATCTAAATAATTTTATAGATCTATAAGATATATTAAATATGATGTAAATCATTATATCCTAATTTTCAATTTGAATTGATGTATTTAAAGTCAAATAAAATGAATAGGATCAAATTTGACACTAATGATATTTTATTGAATTAATATTTTATTAAATTATTTAAAAATAATAAAAATAATAGATAATTATAAATTGGTTAATAGATGGTCTAAAAACTCTTCCAGTATTAACTTTTAGTCCATTGAAAATTCTTTGGCTCTAGAATATCCTTATTATATTTTAATATTATGAAGATTTTTAATGTACCCCTCACCTCAATTATAAATGGGAACCTCCTCCTTCACTTCCTTGCACCAATTTGTACCATATATCATGACCAAAACCTTCCCATTTATCTTCTCAAAATAATTATATATGTTTTGGATGTTTTTTTCTTCTATAAGACCTACCATAGGACCCTTAAGAGAAGCTATAAAGATAGTCCATTGAAAAAAAAGGTAATCATCTTTACCGACTCTTTCAAGTTTATTTCTTCTTATACATCCTCTTAATGTTTTGTTTGCATGAAAAATTAATAAATAAAGTATAATTTATATTCTTATATTTTATTATGATTAAATAAAAATAACATTCTATCTTTAATCCATCCAACGAAAAATGAAAACACCGCACGTGTGTATGTACAGTTTGTCGTCTCCACACTGTGGTATAATTGTTTTTTTGTCCCATGTATGGGTATATTGATGGAAATAATAGAAATATATTATAATTATTACATGATATTAATTCTATAAAAATTAATATTCCATCAATTTCCTTACCTTATACTCATCAAGGGAATGATATCATCGCTCGTGAGTACGTACGACCTGCCGTCTCCATGATGTGGTGCGATTCATTTCCCATGTTCAACATTTTATAATTATTGGAAAACTATATTTAATGAATAAATATGATATATATGACCATAATATTATTATTTATATTATGTAACTATATCCTATCCAAAACAAAAGGTACATAGATGACAAATCAAGCATATGAAAATGAAGCACTTAACACCTTAAACATAGATAATAATGAAATATTACTAAAAAACGAGTAATAAAGTGATATAATAGGATCATATATGATATCATAAATATGGATATGGTTATTTCATAAATCAATAACATTATTTAAACCTTTATACTGGAGGGTAAATTATGTTTGACTAACAAGTTAATGGTTTTTCTCGTCTAACTATTATTTATGTGAGATATTCCTTGTTCACCAATTATTTATTTTGTGTGTTATGATTCCCCATTGATATTTCATATCATGAATCCATTTATATTTATTATATTTAATGTTTTATTTGATAATTATTTACTTTTATGAGGCTTATGATTCAAATATTTCAAAGTGGTATGGGACATTTGATTTAAAAATATATTTTTAAATCAATTATTTTATATATGAGGAATGATTTTGACTTGAAAGACATGAGTTCAAGACTGGTTAATGAAATATCCTCGATGCATCAGTAGTCACTTGAAATAAAATCAACTGGGTACAAACGATTCTCATTTTCTTCCAAGAAGAATCATATATTTTCATAAAATGGTGAGAGGATTGATCTTAACGGTAACTATCTATAAGATATATCTTTACAGTTCATACATTTGACATTATATATTTTCTTTTCTTTAGTTATTACCATCCAATGGATTTTCAATATAATAAAATATATGGATGCATTTTTATTCTCAGTTTATTGATAACATGGCATGCATGTTTAGTTATTTACCTTTATATTTTGATTATTCTCATTGATTCAAGTTATCTTTCACTTTACATTACCCTTATTGAGCATTTGAGTTAACCCATTTCATATTTTTTATTTTCCCCAGGTTTCTAAAAATTTTATTATGACCGATATGCAAAGTTCAACTATGAGTATAATAGTATTCTCATGGAGAATACTTTTTTTATTTTATGTTTAAAATGTAATTTGAATTTTAAAAATGTATCTAGTTTACCAATACTACAAAATTATTCAGTCCTTTGGGATGTGATTACTTGTGTATTATTCCAATGAAATAATGTAAGGAACAGGCTCTGGGATACTAGATTCTAGGTATCTATAGTTGGTATTATTGGATGTTTATTGGAATTCTTGGGACCTAGATTTAGGAAATCATGTATTAGAAAACATAACCATATGAATGACTTTGAGTATAATTTTAAGTATATGATATCATCCTATATATTTGGTAATACTGTGGATAACCTAGGTTAAAACATTGGAATTATATATTGAGAAAAATATGTCATGATTTAGAAATCCTATAAATGATTCTTCATGACTATAGCACTATGATTAGTGTTACTCGCATTTTTCTTTGGGTTTTGGTAAATGGTTAGAATTAGCAAGGTTATACAAGTAATGGTTATATTTATGATGATGAATATACTATGAAATAAAAATTAAATGAGGTTGGTATTGAAGAATAAGATGATGAAGCATAGTTAATGGTTTAAGAATGAAGTGGAATGATTAAAGCTCTTATGTATTTGGATTCAAGAATTTTTTTATCGATGATTCTCTAGTTATATAAGGATTATAGTAAAATACTTCTTATTTAAGGATTTGAAATCTCGTGATGAGTAGTACTGGTAACCAAGAAAAGTGATTCGGTGTCAAGTTGATCATTTTCAAAACACATGAGTGATGGAATATAACCCTTAATACATTCTTGATGTCAATATAATAATGATAAAGAGATGTTTATGGGATTTTATTGGTGAAAATGAAAGTAGTTAGTGATTTAATTATTTTTTTTGTCTTTTTTGGATTTACTACATGTTTAGATTTAAGGAATATATTCAATAACTTGAGATTTTATTTTGGGAAGCAAGAATTTTTTTCATTAAGGTTTTAAGGTGATCAAGGTGTTCAAATATTTGGTATATGAAAATAAGAGCTACATTATATTGTTTGGGGAATCTACTGTCAAGTTGATTTTTAAAATTTAGTGATGTTCCTTCTAAATTTTTAGACTTTGAATTTTGATATAAATATTTTAAATGAGTGTTAAGGTAAATACTTACGTAATGAGTTAATTTCAACTTTGTATTTTATTTTTTGAGGTTAAATTATGATTTATCATATTGGAAAACATGTTCTAACCATCATGGTATTGATAAATATTTATATGAGGAAGGAATAACATTAGGACCATATGATTAATTAAGATTGCTTCAAGTATGAAAAATTAATCGTGATCATTCATTTCCTGCTGTAAGTGACGAAGTGAAAATAGATAAAATAACTACCAAAGTACAAGATTATTTTTATGAAATGGAATGAAATAAATTAATCCTATTTTATCATGTTTTTACCTAGATATTAAAGTAATCCCTTAACCCTAGTTTCATGACCTGTTCTAATTAGCCATGTGTCTTAACTCCCTAATCCCACCTCCAATATGCTAGGAGCAAGCGAATAGTGTCGAGTAGGCATCTCACTAACAAGGTAAGACATAACATAGTAACTAATGAACAAAAATGCATATCCAATCCCATAAAATAATGAAATGTAAAAAACTGAACAATCATTCATGTATACATATAAATCCCACAACAAGAGTATGACATGAATTAAAATAATGTAAACCGAACCAAATACAATACCACCACAAAGAGTCTAAAAAAAAGTCCATCCTGGAAGTCAAACTGGGGTTGTTGTTAAGATACTGTAGGAAAACACATCGTTCTATCTGATGTCACTAAGAACCATCTAGTACTGGTCCATATAGGACTCTGTCAAAAGGTTGATCATCTGCACAAGATACAACGTGTGCAGGTAAAGATTGTGCAGGGGTTCAGTATAACAACACCCAATAGGACACCTGAAAACCACAAATCATAAAAAAAAAAGGCAATACAATAATATCTACACATTTTTGTGTATATATAACATATAAAAATAATACATAGATAAAAAAACAAATATATACTATCTAAAGGTAATTTATAATCAAATTATGCCAGCCTAGGATTCGAGATTAAAGATTCCACATAGCACTCATCTAGGAGAAAACACTCCTGAGTCTAATAGAACCGATGAAATCCAATTGATAGGTAATGCTCATCAGGTCCCATCATTAGAAGTACATTATGAATGTTTGAAGAGATTAGATAAACAAATGAGAATCACACCCAAGGCCATGGGGTATACAAACAACTAAATCTCGATAACCCACTATGTAGAGGATCAGTGCGTGCATAATTTTGGTCACAATGATCCCCAAAACTCAACCTAGGAAATGATGATGGATAGGGGATCTTACTTAGGTCCTTACAGATGGATTCCAACAACTCTATCCAAGAATTCATGTTGAAGGGATTGCAGTCCTACCTATAGTATAATATTCCATACTAACACTCAGTGAAAGGATAATGGGAATTTACCCTAATGAAACTTTCCCAAAATAAAGAGGATAGGGACTACATTCCATGTCCTAGAAATTACATAACATAATGTAGGATCACATCCAGGTCCATTGATGTTGGGTCCTACCCATGTAAATGTCCCATGCCTCATGACTATGTCCATGTAACTGTACAAGTCATGTCATCTACCCATGTACTTTTCCCATGTATAAGTACTCATCTCATCCCATGTATATGTCCAGGCCATGTCCATGTAGGGGAGTGCATGGCGTGCTTAAACCCATGTACCCCAACCCATGTATGTGTAACCTCTAAGGTACATTTTGAGTTACCATGGAAAGGTCACATATCATGTGATAGGGTCAAAAACCATCTATTAAATAAATTTCTATGAATCCCTAGCAGCCAAACAGGGGGCCACATGGAGTGTGCCTCATTATTACACATTGTGTCGTTTAGAGTTTTCCATAATTCCAAATCTGGAATATGCATTCATTCTAGTGCCTCTAGCCTTTGATTTGATGACTGTATCACTGGTAAAAACAAGGAACATTCTCATCTAAGCCTCGCCATTTATGAAAAACAAATCTTGTCCTTCAAATCTATTCAAATAATAGGATCATCTTTTGTTCTTTGTTTCATGCCAAAGAACAAGAAATTAGGAATCCAAAATCATGAAATTCTCCATCACTTCTGTCATCACACGACAATCATGTTTTTCTAGTCCTAGATCCCTGATATAAAATTTTTGAACCAAGAAATGGGTGAACAATGATCGATTCAATGGAATATGTCAAACCACGTCCCAAAACAAATAATGCTTGTAGTGAATGAAGAATCGGGGAAGAAATGCACAACCACAAACACAAGGAATATACCTTATCCAATTTTCATGTAGTCCTAGTTTAGTCACCATTAGAATAGAAATTAAGTATCAATAATCAAAAATAATTCTCCCAATAAAATCACAGCAAATAAACCCATCTCACAAGACAGATCATCCGTAAATCAATTCATTGGTCGATTGATTCATTTTCATCATAGAAATTATGAATGGTGAAATAATAAAATAAAAACAAACATCCTAACTTTATTTTTATCGATCACTAATTAATAACATACCTCTACCATGATCTTTGGTTAGATCCTCCAATACCATCCCACATCAGTCGTCGATATCTGATTTAGTCATCATCCATTAAATGCATCTCATTTGGTGCTCTCCAATGATTCTCTAGATCTCTAGGTTTTAGTGTTCATTCCAAGGAATTCCCCATAATCATGTATTTATAAAATATTCTAGGTTTCTACATCAATAAAATAGAAAAAAAATAATTTAATTTTTTATTTATTCATTTCACGCCCACGATGAATTTTTCTACAAATTCCTTTCACTGAAAAAGTTTCAATTGTGCCAAGGGTAAACCCCACATTTGGAACTAAACAGTACCCTCATATTTCTGATCTGGGCCTCTGTTTTCGTATTTATTCCCCTATTTCATGAAAACCACATGGGCATGAAATTTCATGTATTTAATATATATCAAAAAATTATTCTGGGAATTCCAGGCCTCAAAATCACATGCCCTCTTAGTGCCTGGACTCAAAAATAATCCATACAACATCTAAAAATAACACATGGAAAATAAAAGTCATTAAATTCTCCCCACCTTGGGTCTTTACATCCAAAAAATCCAAAACATGGGTTACACAAAGAGATGTGGATATCGAGCATGAATTTGAGCCACCCACTTCGAAGTGCTCTCATAAAGATTATCATGCCTCCATTTGACATGTACTAAATGAATAGATTATCCACAAATGATTCTCTCCTACAGATCCTCATTCTCTTCTAAGTACTTAGCAAAAAGTATCACCATCCTCGATGTCCAAATCTCCTCTATCAATAATGTGTGATTGGTCATGCACATACCTTCATAGTTGCGACATGTGAAAGACATTATGTACCCAATATAACTCTAGAGGTTGATCTAAGTGGTGTGGAACCTCACCAACTATACGTAGTTTCTGGAAAGGTTTGATGAAACTCAAATATAGCTTGCAGACTCATCCAAATATTCTTAATCCATGTTGAGGTGAAACCCATAGGAACACATGGTATCCTTCCTCATATTTCAATTGCCTTCATTGTATATTAGTATAATAATTATTATAGATCTATGTAGTCCCCATCCACTCTAAGATGATCTGCACCTTCTTGGAAGTAGCTCTCACAAACATCAGACCCATTAGTTCTGATTCTCCTAGGTCAGTCTAGAAAAGTGGAGACCTACAATGTATCTATTAAATATCCTCAAATGATGTTGAACTGATGGTGGAATGGTTTCTTTTGTTTCATGAAAAATCTACCAATGTTAGGTGAACCTCCTAACTATGGTCGATGTCCATCATGCAAGCTCACAACATTTCCTCTAGAACCAAAATGGTCTTCTCAACCTGATCATCGGTTTTGGGGTGAAATATTGTGTTGAAGTGTAATTGAGTCCCAAATTCTTCCAGTAATCCCTTCCAAAACTAAGATGTGAAGTGATCATTAAGTCCAAAAACCATTATCTATGTAACTCCCTAATGTCAGACTATATCATAAAAGTATAGGCATTATATAACCTCTACTAAACTCTACTCTTGAATTACAAAGAAGTGGGATGACATGGTGTGTCGGTCTATGATCACCCATATGAAATCATGTCCCCAAAATGTATGTGGTAATACTATCACAAAGTTCATGGATATCCCATCCCAATTCCACTCTAGAAGATCAAGGGTTGAGCTAATCCTACTGAAACTTGGTGCTCAGAATTCACTAGCTAATATGTAAGGCATCAAGAGACAAACTATGTAACTCTTTTCTTCATCCCTGTCTTCTAAAACTAACGTTGGAGGCCCAGGTACATCTTTTACACACCTGGATGTACCAAAAAAGGATATGTATGAAACTCTTTATGAACATCCTCTGATAACATCACTAGTAGCATCATTTGTCATATAAAAAACATCATGATCCCCACCTTTATATAATCCATTAAGATCATATCCAGTTGACATCAATGAATATAGGGTCTCACAGTTAGTATGGTCAAGTTATGCTTCCCTGAATCGTTGAAAAAGTGGAGTGGTGAAAAACATTGATCGGAGGAAATATGATCTATAACTATCCATAAAAGATAACTGCAATGAGGCCAACTATAATTATTCCTCATTCAGTAACTGTGAACAAGATCTCCTATTGAGAGTATATGATGCCACATTCCCCTTACTCGGAGTATAGAAATATAAATTTCATAATCCAAGATAAACTCTAGACATTCACTATATATAATGTTATGATATTTTAGAGATAAGATATAAATGAGACTATTGTGATCAGAATAGATGCTAAATTTCACACCCATCGAGTAGTGTCACCACATCATTAGTGTAAATATTAATGTCGCTAACTCAAGATCATGGGTAACATACTTCTGGTCATGGGGTCTCAACTAACATGAAACATAGGCAATCAATACCTTCCTCCACATAATAATAGAAACAAGACTATTTCTTGATTCATTAAAGAATATTATGTATCTGATACCCTCCTCTGTAAATCTCAAATTCGGAGTGATCTTCAAAATTAGCCCCAACTACTGAAAATATTGTCGGTACCTCTATGTACACATGAAAGGTTGTCCTTTTTAGATCAAATCTATCAATGATGCTAATATCCAAGAGAACACATGTATGAATCTCTGGTAATATCCTACCAAACCAAGTAATATCTGTAACTCCATCAATCTCTTGGGTGGATCACAAGGTAACATTTTCTTGACCTTGGTTGGGTCCACTACCACTCCACCAGCTAAGATAATGAGTCCCATAAATTGGACCATCTGAATCCATAAATGGAACTTTGATAGTTTTTTATAATTATGGTGATCTTAGAATATGTCTTAACTATCTCTAAGTGTCTAAAATGCTCCTCCACATACACCAAATATACAAGGATATTTTCAATAAAGACTACCAAGATCTAATCTATAAAAGGATGAAATATTTAATAAATGAGTCCCATGAACACTACTGAGTAGTTATTCAACCCAAATGTAATCACCAAGTACTCATAGTGACCATAGTGGTATAATAATGCTATATTCTATATATATGTATCCCATACTTGCAACTGGTGACAGCCTGACCTGAGGTAAAAATTTGAAAACCATTGTGCTCCTCTCAAATGATCAAAGAGGTCATTGATCCTTGATAGTGGTTACATATTCTTCATAGTCACCTATTTTATGTTATTTTAGTCCACACATAACCTCAAACTCACATCCTCATTCTTGGTGAACAACACTGGGGATGCACAGGGAGAAACATTGGGTCAAACAAATCCCTTCATCTACAAGTCCTCCAACTCCACCCTTAACATGGGAAGCTCTTAAATATCCATATGATATAATTTCATATATATTGGTGCCATCCTAGGTCATTGATCAATGAAAAATTCTCCCTCTATGCATGCAGGTAAACCTGGAACATCCTTAGGGAATACATCCCCATACTCCACCACCACTCCAAGGAGATGAAAAATCCTAACATCCATTTCACCAAGGGTTGGGATATCCAAATGATGACTAATTGACCATGCCCACCCATGAATGAGTTCATCCTATCCCACATAGGTTTTATTTTCACTAAAAAAGGAAAAAATAGTTTCATCACTACTGAAACATGACGTCCTCCACCTGAAGTAATCAATATAGGCATGAAATATATATATATATATATATATATATATATATATATATATATATAACCAATCTATACCTAATATGATATCATAAGTCCTCATCACTAATATGAATATATACCAATAGAAACTCTCACCTCCAAGATTCGAGTAAGAATATCATCACATGTGTGTGATCGATTAGTCTTCTCAAGTAGGAGTATCTATGAACAAGGATCAAGATAAGGGCCCAAAAAAATCTCTAAGTCTCATATAAGGTACGTTGAAAGAAATGAATGACTAGAAACTATTTCAATGAATACTGAAAATATGGTTGGATAGACATAGATCATACCTCGAATCATTCCTAGAGTCTCCAGGTCATAATATTCGACCACATGTAGTTATCCCCTCCCATGTCCTCTATCTCCTCGAGACTAGTGTGGACCACCTGGGGGTGGTGGTGGAAACAAGTCAAAGTACCTACCACATCCTACTACCCTTCTAGCCCATCTTACACATCCACCTCCCTACTAACCTATATGTTCTTTCCACTACCTTTTCTTTGGAGGACCATCCACGGTCTCCCTACCATCTATATGGAAGGTCGGAAAATCATGGGTGAGATGTCCCTATCCTCTCATGAGTAGAACTGCATCTCTCAAGGATCACTGGACCCAACCTGTAAGCCCTAAACTGCATATCTTCCATCTTGGTATATCCTCCTAAAACATTTCTCATTCTTAGGTCCCTGAGATAAAAGTATTCTACTTGTTCCCAAGGTCTATGCTCTTGTGTTCCTACTATTGTCATCCATTGCTTGTATCTGATCATCCAACAAACAAGCTACCACCAATGATCTCTCTATCACCCTAGTATATCTAGGAATGCATAGAGGGAAAAAAATTTATCATATGTATCTATACAAACCTCACTCAAAGTTATGATCCCTAAAGAACTAGTCATGATAAAAAACCACTGAGTACCTGGAATGGTTGTTAAACCTGGATAATTAATCATCTACTATCATGTTTTCCAAATAGGGGTATAGAATATCCTAGATGCATACATCCCTCAGCGTAGCTGGTGAGAAATCCTCTCTGAAACGATGAACAAACTCTGACCAAACTAGAATCTCCTCATCATCAGACTAGGTCACTAAACCCCACCACCTACTTTTTGATCCCTGAAGAAGACTTGTTGACAAGACCACCGTCTTCTATGTTGGTGTCCGGACTAGATGAAAAAATCGAGTCACCACCTCAATCACGTCCTCAGCCGCCTATGTTTTAGGTTCACCTTAGAACCTGAGGGGTTTATATCACTAAAACTCATAAAGTGAGATCAACCTACACACCTCATCTACTGGCATTGAGGGTACCATCAGTTACTCAATATGTGGTATAAATGGTTCACCACCTGGAGGTATCATCTCTGGAACTGGTCCATGTATAATTTCCTCATCACTAAGTGGATCATCCACATGATCATAATGCTAAATCAAATTTGGCATATGTCATGGAGGCATCTTGAAATAACCAAGATATACAATGGTTAATGAGTATATCTAGAGAGTTGACTCAATAAGGACATAGAAACCATACCCCATTTCTATATGATTGATCTACCATTTTTTCCTCTAACTAATGTTCTCATGTACGGAGTCAAAAATATGGTGATCAGAGTCTTGTGGTATGGATGCGTTGGCCGCCTCACCAACACTGGAGTCCATGACTGAAATGATGAGGTTGAAACACTTATCACTATTTCCCCTACCCAAAGTTATGGACTTTGGTCCTATGATATAACCAATTATGCTCTGATACCACTCTTCCATGACCTGTCTCAATGGGTCCCATGATGTGACTCCCTAATCCCACCTTCAATATTCTAGGGGCTGGTGACCAATTCCAGGTAGTAATATCACTAAAATGGGGGGGATTATCCTGAGTACATGTACACATGAACACATCTCCATGACCATAAAATAAAGAAATGTAAAAAAAATTGAACAACCATGAATGTATACATCTAAATCCCACAACCCGAGTTTGATGAGAAGTAAAAGAAAGTAAATAGGGCCAAATAAAAGACCATCCAAAACAATATGAAAATAAGACCATCCGGAAAGTAACACTGGGACTATTTTCAAGATATCGTAGAAATGCACCTCGATCCATCTAGTCTCACTAAGCATCATCGGGTCATGGTCCATCTAGGACTTTGTCAAAAGGTTGATCATCTTCATAAGACATGACATGTGTGGGAAAAGACCATACAAGGGTGAGTATAATATTACCCAATAGGACACATCTAAACCACAAAGCACGAAACAAAGGAAATACGGTCACCTCTATATAAGTATATGTATACAACACATATAATAAGAATACCCAAATATACTCAATAAATACACACAGTCTAAAGGTAAGTCACAATCGTACTATTCCATCCTAGGATTTCAGCTCGAATATTATATATAGTACTCATCTGGGAGAACAAACTCCTGAGTATGATAGCACTAATGATGTTTTTCCAAGAGTTAATTCTCATAGGGTATCGTCAATATAAGTACACAGTGAATGTTTGAAGATAGGTGATACATGGATGAGGATCAATCCCAAGTTTATGGGTTATACAAAAAAATCAATCTAGATTAACCTGGTAGGTATAGGATTGGTTTCTGCGTAGTGTTGGTCACAATGATACAAAAATCTCTATATAGAGAACGAGGAAGAATAGGGGACCTCACACCAGAAATTATAGAAGGATTCCAAAAGATCTATCCAAAAATTCATGCTAAAGGGATTTATATCCTACCTATAAAAGGCTACTCCATAATAACCCTTAGGGAAAGTATATGGGGAATGAACCCTAATGAAACTTGTCTAGGTTACATAGGAAAAGGGTTTTGATCCATGTATTAGAAAGTACATGGTGTGTACTATGGTTACACACCATTTCCTATAACCTCATTCCATGTCCATGTAAACAACTCGTGTCTCATTCATGTATCCATGTAATAGTATAGGGTGTGTCAGCTACATGTGTACTCTTCCAATGTACCATTACACAGATCAATCCATGTACTTGTCCATACTGTTTCCATGTATGGGAGTATACTGGGTGCACCAAATAGTGTTCTCTAACCCATGTTTGTGTACCCTATGAGGTACATGATGAGTTATCGGTGAGATGACACATTCCATGTGATAAGGTCACACTATGTGTGAAACATAACTTTCTTTGAAACCCTAGTCATCGTATAAGGGGTTCCACACAATGTGTGGATCCTCACAAAAATCCATGCAATAGATAATTTTCTAGAATTATAGAACTAGAATTCACATTCATTTTGGTGCCCCCAACCTTTGATCCAGAAAAAATCTCATTAAAAAATCATGAAACCACCTCATCTAAGCCCCACCATCGACAAACAATAAGTCCCAGCCTTCAAATATGTTCATGAATTGGGATCATTCATCAATCATTTTTACATGTCGAAGAACATGAAATCTGTTTTCCAAAACCATTTGATTCATCACTTATTCCACCATCACTCCACCTTCATGTTGTGTAGATCCTAGATCTATGATATAGGATCATTTTTCCAAAAAATTGGTGTTTAATGATCGATTCATCAGGATATGTCAAACCATGAGATACACAAAGAATTTCTGCTATGAATAAAGAATCAGGGGATAAATACACAACCACAAACATGACTAACTAACCTCAGATAAAATTTGTGTTAGCCTTGATTCGTCGCCATTATAATAAAAATTATGAATCAATAATCACAAATAATTATCCTAATTAAATCCCCACAAATATACCCATCACACTAGATGATTGATCTATGAATCAATCCATTGGTTAGTTAATTAGAGTTCATTGTGTAATTTAATAATACAGAAAAAATCAAATCAAAACAATCATCCTACCTTGATTTGGATCGACCAAAAATGAATAATGGATTTTCACCATCAGCATTGGCGAGATCCTTCGATTCCATACCACAACGATCATTGATCTCTGATTTGATCATCGTCTGTCAATGGAATCAGCTAAGTGTTCTCCAATAGTCCTCTGGATCACTAGGTTTTAGTGACTAAACCTAGGAATTCCCCATAACTATTTATTTATAAAAGATTCTATTTCACTACCTCAATAAAATAGAATAAAATTATTTACTTATTTATTTTATTCATTTCACGCCAGTGATGAATTTTCTAAAAATTCCCCATAAAGACCATGGTTATGTCTCACCTAGGGTAAACCTTATGTTATGAACTTAAAGGTTCCCTTAGATTTATGATCTGATCCCCCATTTATATTTTATTATACTTTTTTAGGAAAACTATGTGCATATTCTATTTAATAAATTTAATATATTTCAAATACTTATTCCAGGAACACCGAGCCTTAAAATCACAGGCCATGTTAGTGATTGGTCTCCAAAATAATCCATACAATATCCAATAAATAATACATAGAAAATATGAGTCATTGCATATATGGAAAGTATTTTGGAGAAAAAACATTATTCATTTAGTTTTCCTTCTAGAAAATCATTGGTCTTTTAACCAACCAAAAATTTAAGGTTTTGGGATGGTTAACATTCTAATGACCATGTTCTATATCATACTCCATCAAAACGTGATTGTTATATTCTCTTTCATGTTCATGTTTTTACTTTTTATTAATTTTCTCATTTTCAAATGCCTAATTTTGTGGTGACCTTCGTATTTCCGTTTCCCTATTATTAAGAGGATATTTTGTTAACTCTATTTATGATGTGGGTTTACCAAAAAGTAATTTTCAAGTATTAACAATTGATTTTTGAAGTATAATTTCAAATTATGAATATATAATTTATTAAATTAGGTGAGAACATAACATCCCAAAATTATAATAATGAAACACTATATTTGATATCTTAGATGATACGCCGCATCAAGCTTATACAAATAACTAAATTTTATTATTCAAATATTACTATTATAACCTAGCTATTATAATGGAGTATGTGAATAAGATTAGATGACTTATGAAAATACAGTTTACACATATATATTATTCATTATTTTACCAATTAATTATAAATAAAAATAAAACCCTTTTTTAAATAAAAGAAAATGTTTTCTGAAAAAAAATATATAAATGTGCATAAGTGTCTTTTATACCAATGAATAAACAAATAAAAATTGTTTGATTATATTAATAAAATTTATATATATTATATTTAATATAGTTTTTTACATTAATATTATTTGTTTTCTATACCTGATATATAATCATATCCAATTTTTTTTATAAAAGATTTATTTTTCAAAAATGATAGTTTTACCGCCTTTTCATGGAACACTTGTTTTAAATATTGTTTTTGACACTTTTATAAATTCTATTTTACAAACTAAAATTCTTATTTGAAATTTTAATATCAAAATTTACTTTTTTTGGATTTTTTGTATTTTTCTGATAAGAATCATGTTTTGATGAATAATGAAAAGATACAAAATTTTAATTGAAAATAGATTTTTTAGCTTAATAATTTATAAGAATAAAAAAAATCATTATTTTTAAATTATAATTATATTAAATTTATATCATTTAATAAAATATATATCATTGGAATCGATTTCACATTGAATTTGGATATAAAAACATTTCAATATTTTGAAAGTTTTCACTTTAAAAGCTCATCTTCTCATTCCGTCTATGGGATTAATTTTTAAATTAATTTTATCCAATTATGTATTTTAATTTTAAAAAATTGAATCCATATTTTTATTTATAAGATCAAAAAAAAAATATTTACCATCTATTTTCAGACAATATGAATAGTGACTTTAGTAATTTTAATTACCACGGTTAAGGGTAAATCGTGTAATTAAGTGGAAAACAAATACTATAACTATTAAAAAATTACCCTATAACATATAATAATTTTATTTTTTTTTATTTTTTTTGACTAATATCGTCCTTGGGATGATTTTTTGGGCTCTTAGATCCACTTGTAAGACTTTAATCCATTTAGAGTATTTTATTTTAAAGACAAGTTAAACATGTCATACTTTTGTTTTTAACAAGTTAATATTTTAATATGGGGTTATAAAAGGGATATATTAAACTATAAATCATAATTTTAAAGCTAAAATATTTTTCTTCATTGTGGTAATTTATTTTTTATTTTTAGGGAAAAAATATTTACCTTAAAGTCATGGACAAAGATGATGTCGTAATTGTTTAATTAATGACAATATCAAATTCATTATATTAAAATTTTTTAAATAAATATCATTTGTGATAATTAATCCCATCAATTTACATGTTATTTATGTGTTAAAAGATTTTTTTTAAAGATATAATTTTTTATCAGTTTTTGTAAAAGTCAAAGTAATTAATAGTGTCAAAATTGACATTATTGATATTTTAAAATAAATAGTATTTTATTAAGTGATATAAAATTTATAAAATTGTAAAATTAATAAAAAATATTATTATATGTTTTAAAATATCATCCATTATTTATTTATAGATCTTTTTTCTTTTTATAGTAAAAATATTGACCCTCAAAGAGTAAAAAATCAATGGTTTCATGGTAAGACATAAAGATATTAAATAAAGGTTAAATCCATAATATAAGTGTATGAATGTGACCAAAACATTTATAAAAATTATTGGATGAATAATATTCATCCCTTATCACCTTAGTATTTAATTTGAGTTTTTTATTGTACATTGTTCTATGAAAATAATTTATATATTATTTAAATCAAAGATAGTTACAAAATGTTTCTCTCATTGTATTTAATATCTTTCATATGTTCACATAGGAACAAAATCAAGATATTAAAGAAAATAACTTTCTATTTTGATTTTAATAAAATTATTTTTTATAGAATCTTATGTTTAGTTTTTATAAGTTATATAACTACTTTAAATGCTTCTTCAATTGTAAAATATTATTTATTTAATTACTAGAAAAAATAATTGATTTGAAAAATACTAATTCTTATATATTTTGGATGATTTAATTCATATAACTAATTTTATAGATATATAATATATATTAGAGATGTTTTAAAGAATTAAATTTTAATTTCCACTTTTTCTTGATGTACTTAAAGTCAAATTAAATGAATAGTATCAAATTTGACAATAATGATATTTTATTGAATTAATATTTTATTACATTATTTTAAAATCATAATAATATTAAATAATTAAAAATTGAATAATATATGGTCTAATATTTTTTTCCATATTAGTTTATTATCCATTTGGAAGTCATTATCTCTAGGATATCTTTATTATATTTAAATATTTTTAGGATTTCTGAAAGTTCCCCTAACCTCAATTATAAATGGGAACCTCCTCCCTCACTTCCTCCCACCAATTTTAGCCATCTATATTGACTGAAACCTAAAAATTTCTATTTCCAAAATCACTATCCAATTTATGATGGTTTTCTACTTCCAAAAGACCAACCTTAGGTCCCTTAATATAATTTATAAAAGATGTAAACTGAAGAAGTGGTAATCATCTTTACCAACTCTTTGAAGTTCATTTATTCTTCTACATCATCTTAATGTGTTGTTTCCATGATAATGTAATTACTATGGTATAATTTATATTATGATATGTTATTATGATTATTGGAAAACCATATTACTCTTTTTATATATCCTATGAAAAACGAAAACATTGTGTGTGTGTGTGTTCATATAGATTACCATATCCATGCCATGGGGTAATTTGTTTTCCATTCCCACTTTACTTGTATGGGTATAATTAAGAAAATAATGGATATATATTATAATTATGACACTATATTTACTCTATAAAAATTAATATACCATCCACTTCCTTACCCTTTCATTATTAAGGGAATAATATTGTTGCTCGTGTGTACGTACGGCCTACCATCTCTACTATGCAATGCGATTAATTTCCAATTTTGAACATAAAATAATGATTATAAAACTATATATAATGAATAAATGTGATATATATGGCCTTTATATCATTCTTGGAGTGATGTAACTATATCCTATTCAAAAAAATTGGGACAAACAAGACAAATCATGCATAAGAAAATGAAGAAGTTAACACCCAAAACATAGATAATAATGAAATATTATTAAAAAAGAGTAATAAAAGGATATAAGGGGATCATATATGATATAATAAATACAAATATGGTTCTTTTATAAATTAATATCATGATTATAATTTTTTAAATGTATTTTAACAAAATTTTAACTAAAGGAAAGTACAAGGTAAGGGTTTTTCTCATCTCACTCTTATTTCTGTGATACATGCCTTATTCACCACTTATTTATTTTGTGTGGTGTGATTACCCTATGATATATCATATCATTAATCTCTTTATGTTCTTGTTATAAAATGTTTCATGTGATAATTATTTAATTTTATGGGTCTTATTATTCAAATATTTCAAATTGGTATGGGACACCTTTCTTTAAAAATGTCTTTTTAAATATAAATATATATATATATATATATATATATATATATTTGTGTGTATGTGTAGAATTATTTGGTAATTAATGACACATTTTGGATAATAGTTAATGAAATCTCATATATTCATTAGTAGTCTCTTGAGATGAAATCTATTCGAGACAAACACTTCGCATTTGTTTCCAATATTAATCAGATGGGTTTCTACCGATAGACTTAAAATAGAAAGAGGATTGATCTTGATAGTAACTATATAGAGGATATATCTTGATAGTTCATATGTTTGACACTATAAATGACCTTCACTTCAGTTATTTGTATCCAGAGGATTTTCACTATAAAGAGATATATTGATGCATTTCCATTCTGATTTTATTGATTACATGACATTTGTGTTTAGTAATATTCATTTCTATGTTGATTGTTCTCATTGATTCAAGTTATATTCCATTTTACTTTACCCTTACTAAGCATTTTCATTCACCCATTCCGTATTTTTTATTTTCCTCTGTTTTCAAAGAATTTTATTATGACTGATATTTAGGGTTAATCTAGAAGGATAATGGTGTTCTCAAAAAAATAATATTTTAATTTTATGTTCAAAATGTAATTTTAATTTCAAATATGTATGTATTTTACCAAAAATACTAAACTATTTTGTCCCTTGGGATGTGATTTCTTGTATATTATACCAATTTAATAAATTAGTGCACTGGATTCAGGATAATGGATTTTATGTGTTTATAGAGAATATCTTAACTTATTGTTAAAGATCCCTAGAGTTTATGGAGATATTATTCACATAGGGTAGGATCAGGGAACCATTTTAAACTAGCAATAAATAATATAAAGAACTATTGAAAGATATTTGTTTCTATACATTTCATTATTATGGAATCAATAGTATCTCAGACTAAACCTGAATACTGAAAGAACTAGATACCCACATTGGGATTGAAACTCATAAATTTTTTTATGATATTTTTAATTTCTATATTTTATGGGTTATAAAGTATTTGAGTAAAAAATATGATATTCACTCACCCTAATATGTTTATAGTTTTTTATTAAATATAGTGAGAATAAAATTAAAAAAACTAGGATGCACTGATTCACCCCCACTCTAATTATGTCTATAGAGAGAACTGTGTAATAAAATTAGTATCAAAGTGTATTTTTATATCTTTAATTTGATATATTATCCTCTTATGAAATATTATCATTTTTTATATATGAATTGAAATTTTAAAGAATGTTTTAATTTTCCTTGGAAATAGAAAATAGTATGCATCCCTATTAGTACTAGGATGGAGTTATCAAAAAAACTTTGTTGAAAATATAGAATAAATAAGCTATCAAGTAGATAAAAATTTAACAAGTGGGGAAAGATAAATAGGTTGATCAAATTGTTTAAGGTAATCAATGTGAGAATTTTTCTATCATATCTTTTAAAAAATTTCATCTTAAAGAATATAGTACTAACTGTGAGGATTATGTGCCAACTACATAACATTGGGATATTTACTCTAAAATAAAGTATTATTTAAAAAATATACCTCTTAAATTTGTCACATATATATTTTATTTAATATAGGTCATATAAATTTAAATTACTTAATTAGAGATTGAAGAAATTTATATAGATAAGGCATTATCTGAGAAGTTTTAAAAGCGAAACACTATCATAAATGATGTGAATTCTAAGGAATGATTCTTATGGTTCTTCAAATAAAATTATTCCCTGGTAGGATAATATTTTTAAAATATTTTTGATGATAAAGTTAAGATAAGAAGAATAAATTAAAAGATGATTCATGCACTAGAAGAAACTATTAATGGTGTCAAGGGTGTCAAGGATTCTCAATTAGATATCAAGGAAAATATAATAAAATATATTGATCATTATATAAAATAGAAGATTAATATGCATGAAAAAATTATAAGAAGGTAAAAATATAATGATAAGAAAGAGTAAGATCAAATGAGGTTGAGTAAATTGCCCTCAATATGAAATATATTGTACTAGGAGTTAAATTGAAAAATATGGTGGTAACAAAAGCTAAGAGATCATAGGAAACTGAGGGAAGAGGGGGTAACAATAATGTTCCTTATAAGATACTTTTTACTAACATTCTTCTTATGATTGATAATAAAATAATGAACTCTTCTAGAAAAATATATACTCTAAGCTTAAGAAATGCATAACCCTTGTCCTGGAAATTTCTCTTTGTAGTTTTCTTGTTTTGTTTTCTAATATAGGTTATAAAATAAATTATAGACATATATGGGCAGAGAAAAATTATTATAATCCCACAACATCATCAAATATGGTTGTTGGTTGTAGTAGAGTACGTGTCCCCCTATGGTGTTCTCAAAAAAGGGATATTTAGTTGAAAAATTGCAATGTTTCAAAACATTCCAAATCATATCTATATGTAAAAAAACAATGTTTATTATCCATTATTAGTGTTATTAAAGGTGTTTACACAATTACTTTGATTTTTGGAAAAATAATTCAATGATTATAATAAAAATAAAGCCATTATTAAGGTTTTTTAGATCTTAAATCAATTATACTGAGATGAGACAATGTATAAATTAAAGGGATAATCTATCTATCAAGAAAAACATTGAAATATTCATTGATTTCTATGTAAACTGTAACAAAATATTTTATGATGATGATGATTACTGGTTCATTCATACCATTCAATATTTATATACTACTACTGAAAGAAGACCATAAAAATGAAAAGGAATTAATGAAAAGGAAAATGTGAGTTAACCTCAGAGTGTAAAAAATAACATGTTGAACAAACTATACCCAAGAATTGTATTGGGAACGGTGATTCACCAAATAAAATATATTTATATTATGGAGGAAATATGATATCATTGTATATAATCTATAAAGGTTAACTGTAAAGGGAGAAAGATGAAACAATAATTATAATCTATTCAGGAATGAAGTAAGAGGATTAGTTTCATTTAAATAATTTATAAAAAGAATATGAGTTTCCAGAGAGGCTTTAAATTACAAGTGACCCAAGTATTCTATATAATTCATATAAATATTTATAAAAATTGATCATAATTAAAAGTAATTCATGATTATATGGACAACCAAATTTTGGATGGAAAATAATATGAAGTTAATATAATAAAATGAAAGTTACACGTTTCCTAGTGTGAATAGAACAATTTCAAATAAGTTGAAAGCTGAATAGAGCAAAAATACCATGCTGCCAAAGGAATTTTATGTTCATAAAATCAATGGAAACTGTATAAAGAGTTCTCATAAAAAACTATTTAAATTAAAAGGAGTTATACTGTTGAGAAAAAACTCCCGTCCTTTTTTCTCTCATTATAGATAAAAGGAGAACGCACCTTATTTCTATACATTTGTGTCTTTTTCTATATATGGAATTGAATTTTTTTAATACGGGGGAGAAATTGTTAATTTTTGTGAATAAAATATAGTTCAAATTTATATCAATCATGTAATTATTTGAAGATAATAATTTTTTACCTAATTACAACACGTTAATTATTATAAGCAATGATGGGAAGATTATTGGGGCTTATCCCTTTAGGGGGATAGAAATGTGCTGCGAAAATTTATCATTTCATATGAATTTGAAATTTTTAGAATGTTCATGAATAAGTCTTTGAATAGGTATATCATTACTTTTACCTTATCAATTTCTTAAATAAATTAATTCTAAAGTTAAGGGGGATGAATAAATGATATTAATCTTGAGATGTTTTTTTAGGAAACACAAGGGAAATAATTTGAGAAAAATACTTTTTCTTGAATTCTTTTAATGTGTCTCGTGAGTTGAGTGGAGGTGATAAATTAAGGAATCTACTTGAACAACCCTTAGAAGAGAGTTTTTAATAGGGTATCACATGTTTAGTTTTTTTATTGATGGATTTCATGTTAATATTTATCTCTCTTATTTTTGACACAATGATAGATACTGTTGACTTAGAGTTGACTAAATTATATCTCATTTCATTGGGAAATCAGATTCCATCCTTATCTCACGTGGATTTGTTTTTTTACTTTCAGTAAGGGGGAAAATGAAGGTTCATTTTAAAATTATAGAATAATATTAGTGTGATTATACAATATATTATAGCATTTTTTATTTTTTTCATTAAAGAGGAGAAATGAGAAATATAGAAACTGAATTTATATTCAAATAGAAATTGAAATGGGTATAAACCATAAGTTTATTAGGGGATATTGGAGTGTCCAAAGTATTTTTGAGTATTTTACTTGTTTTTAATAGTATATGAAGAGAATATGAAGAAATAAAATTCATTATAGGATGAGTTATAATGAAGTATATAACTTGTGGGGAGATAAAAGAAAATTGTATTTAATATGTGTTGTTAATAAGAGATTAAGATCTTTTTAATTATGAAAATCCATAGTAGGATGAGTTAGAACTAATGATCTAGTATGTGGGGTGATTAAAAAAATTATATTTAATTTATGTGTGTGTGTGTGTTTCAAGAAATCCATTCATATTTGAATATATATATATATACACTAATACTAGAGTTCCTTTCATAATTTATAGAAAAAGATCTTAATTTCAACTATACAATGAGAATGTTAATTTAGTGATGTTTTTAAAAGATATTTTAAAATTTGAGGATTTTTTTCATTATATTACATTAAGATAATTACCATTATATATTAAAGAATAATTAAGAATAATTTTTGAAAATAATGGTTAATTAATTGGGGTATCGAAAATACAATGAAATAATAAATAAGAGTATTTTTATAATACAAAATGCTTTAGGAATTGTGTTGGAAAGATTTGTGAAAGTTTGGAAAATTATTTAAATTCATTTATGTGGGTTTGAAAAGATCTAGGTTTAATAAATATGTATTGATAAATTTTTATGAGTCTCTGAGATAAGATGAAGAAGGTACAGAATTTTGAGTTAAATGTGAATATTTGATAAAAGAAAATATAATACCCATCAAAAAATAATATTAGTAAACTATTAATTTTCTTTGAGATATTTAATAACCTCTAGATGAAAATTATTAAAAAATAATAGTTACATATGATATGTACCAACTTTAATATAGTACGTAAATTTATATTGTTGATACATAATATCTCTCACTAGTCACAGAATATAAATCTTGATTTCACAATGAAATATATTAAAGGTAATGTTTCATTGTGATATATAATGTAATTCAACAAATGTAGAATATTTTAAATGTTATATTTAAAAGTTCACATGTGTTATATAATATTTACTTCAATTTACCTAGAATATATAAGATAGTTTTGAGCATATGAAATAAACTTTTGAGGATGTATAATAAATGTGATCTCACTAAAATGCTATTTAATATTAACGGAGAACTTTCACATCATGTATAAAATTATTCTAAGAATTCATAATAATTTTCTGTTTAAAAATGACATTTATTAAAAAATTATTGAAAATTAGATATAACTAATAATAGTTTCTAGCTGGTCTTTTGGGAATTTAGATGTAGAATTGAGAGAAAATTTTTTGAATAAATAAATATTATGATGAATTATTTTTCTTTGTTGATTACAAATTATAATTGTTTCTATTAACCATAATTTAAAATTGGTTGTATTTTATCTATTAAAAATAATATTATATCTCAAGGTTTAATCTATTCCATGATGAAACATGTATTCATGGAGAAAATTTGGATTTTATGTATGCTTGAATAAGATAATGAAATTTTAAGCTAAGATTGATGGAATAATTGAATGAGTAATGATGAGTATATATTGTGTATAATTGAAAAAAAATTGAATATCATTGCTAAATGAGTTCTCTGGGATTATTTGACCTTTATATTTGAGTATAATTATAATAAATATTTTTTAAAATATCCCTATGTCATAATTATTTTTATGAATATTTGAAAATAAATAGATATAAAAACATTATATAATTCCTTGAAGAATTTTTACCATTTTTAAATAAGTATAGAATGATTTTGAAGATCAAGGATGTTTCTTTATCTCAAATTATGGAAAAATATTTCAAACAAATTTTTTATTTTAAAAAAGTAGAATAAGAAGATAGAGTGTGTTGACGCTCCTTTCGTCACAGAATCCAAAATCGGAAAAGGGGAATATCTGAGCTCAAAGTGATTTAACCTTTGAAGAAAATATCAAAAATTGACAAAGGCATGAACAACGGATCAAAAGCAACTGCACCGCGCAAGTTATATCACTGTCGCGCAAGTCCACTTGCGCGACGCCCTTATGATCGCGCAAGTGACTTGCGCGAACTAATTGATAACTGCCCGGTAACCGCCTGGGGTCTTCTCCTGCCTATAAATAGACCCTGTGGGCCCCCCATTCGAGATGATTTTTTTCCAGAAACTCGGATTGAAGCTCCTGACGCCCAAGTCTCTTCTCAAAGCTTCCGGAACACTTCTAAGGTAATTTCTTACCTATAACGGAAGATATAAAGAGAGGGAGGAAGGCCTAAGTGTTGAAACTCATCAACAATTGCGCGCCTGAGTGGACAGCCCTTAAGGGAAGTGGTCCCACTTGCGCGCCACCTTATTCCTTCGATAGAACTTGTGCGTCCCTTTTCTGGAAGAACCTCAGGAGAATTCTAAAGGCTTTAATAAAGAGTCTCTCAAGTATTTCAATGCTGGTTGACCATCGCGCAAGTACACCACGTGTCGCGCAGGTATACCTGGGCGACCAATACTTGCGCACCCCCGCAATACTTGCGTGCCTTCCAAGACTTGCGCTCCCCTTCCTTTTTAGGCGCCTTTCTTTCCCATTTCACCCCTCTTAAGCCATTACACCTTTTCTTTTCAAGATTCAGTCTTTAAGACACTCTGTAAATCCATTTATGGAATGATTTCTTTATTTGAATTCTTTATCTGAAGGGAATTCGGTGGAATATATATCAAAAACCTAGTGATTTAAATATCCTTATGTCACTAAATATGGAGAGTTCATTCATTCAACCTCATCCTTTAAGATGATAGAATCCTTAACCTGGGTCTCCTTTTCAGGAATAATCCCCAGTCATAAGTCCTCTAATTTGGGCATCCTTTATAGGAGTAAGCCTCAAACCTTAACCCTTAACCTGTGTCTCCTTTTCAAGAATAAGTCCCAGTCATAATTTTGGGCTTCCTTCTCAGGAGTAATCCCCAAGTCCCCTAACCTGGGTCTCTTTTTCAGGAATAAGTCCCAGTCCTAATCTTGGGCTTCCTTTTTCAGGAATAATCCCCAAGTCCCTTAAATTCTCTTTAACCAGTCCTAATTTACGTTTGAACTGGGATTCCTTCTCAGGAGTAAAACCCAGTTATCAATCCTCTCCTAATTTGGGTTTCCTTTTCAGGAATAAGTCCCAAGTTAGAGTATTCAAATCTCCATAAAGCACATATACCTTTATGGACCATGTTCCTGTATTTTCTCCCTAAAGTAAATCCTATGGGCAATCATATATACATAAGCCCCAAACCATTTCTTATGATTGCATCTTTCATGGCACAATTGTCTAATTTTTACCAATACCTCTTGTTTCTCACACCGAGCATGGCTCACATGAGCTTAGAGTGTGAAAGTAATTGTGACATCCTGCTTTGAGCCATCAATCATAAACATCATACCCTTATTCGAACTACGTGGGCTCTAATTCCTTTTCCAAAACAAAGGATACGTAGGTAGCCCATCTATGGGTTCGATCCCAACTTTGAAATAATTCATGTCCTTATGAATGACAATAAACTTCAAGTGCCCCACTGAGTGGCTTTAAAACCATCCTGGTCATCATAATGACCAAGAGACTTTTATATAAATGTTCTGAAGGTTACCATTGACCAAGAATCTCTAAATAGATATAGATGATTCTCTATTGATGAAGAACCTCGAATACATTTAAAAGATTCTCTGAATTTCTTACATATTTAATCATTGATTGTCAAAACTAAAGGAAAAGCTCATTTTATACTTGGTAATGTAATAAGGATTCACGAACATAACTTAAATCTATAAAGAGAGTCCCAGAATAGACAATAATTCCCCTCAAAAAGGTGTGATGAGTCCGACCTCCCATCCTCTCGACCAATGCAAATTCCTAAGCCTCGTCAGTCCACAAGCTAATGAGCGCCTACCTTTGGAATGTAGGTCCAAATGGATGTGGAATCATTGGATGTTTCCGGTTCTACCAAAAAACCCGCTAGAAACCGATCAGAACGTTTGAATCTCCCATCCAGGAGGTCATCCGCGAATTCCGAGGGAAACAAAAAATGGTGAACCCGACGTAAATCCTTAACCAAGTTAAAATGATGTTTTACCTATTTGTTAAGCCCCTATTTAAAACTCAATAAGAGGGTTAACAAAAACAATCATTGAAATGTGTGCTCATCCAAAGGATGAAGTGGCTGAATTTTATCTTGATTACGTCTGTTATATCAAACAGGCACTCTTTTCCAAGATCTTCTGTATTTCCATAATGGCTGCTCTCAAATTCACATCTGTGAATACTGCTGCTGCAAATACCACTGCTACTATTCCTACTGGATCGTCATCCGCTCTGAGGATGACATCACCTACTCAGCATCTTCAAAGTTGGGTATCAAATGCGCTGGTTAAGGAGTATCGTCAACACGGTACCATCCCAACTTTGGAGGCTTCCCGACAGGCCCTCCAAGTGAACAACTCACACAGGTCATCCAGACAATGACGACCAGTGATCAAGAGGAAGGCGGTGCTGACTACCGTCTCCAACCGTTTCGGGTCGTTATCCCCGGAACGCAATTTCCATTCGCTCCCTTATTCTGAGGAAGTGAATGAGCAGGTCCCTCAGGGCCTTAATTCAAAAAAGCAGGAGTCCTTCCCGAGGGATCCCATCAACAATCGCCGCCAGACTCGTGCGGCAGTGCTCCCTCAACATGATGAGGGTACCGACTCCAGGCATTCAGCTCAGGTTCCTCGAACCCGAGCATGCAAGACGAACCGCCAGAGACGGAATCCGGTTAACATTGGGCAGGTCTTCATCCCTGCCATCTCTGGAAAATTCCACCAACCTAACATGGTGGTGAACAACGAGCAGGCACACACACCTGTCTGTTTTAATTCCGCTGTCCAGCAGACTCATTTGGCAGCATCACGCCAATCCCACCAGGCAATTCCGGCGGAGTACTATAGGCAGGAACATACACCTGCTTATACATCATCATTTAGTCAGCAAGCTCTCTTGACTACATATGATGGATCTCATCAACCGCTGTGGCGATGTGTAATCAGAAGGCACATACACCTGCTAGTACTAATCAATCCTACCAACAGTCTCGCTTGGTAGCGCACGGAGAAGTCAGTCGGAAAGCTCCAACGACAAACAGGAGGCAGACTCAACTCTCTGCCTCCACACTTGAGTACTGTCAGGATTCACTGACAGTAAAAGGAGGACAGGAGCAGGCACATACACCTACTCCAAGCCCGGAATGGACGTATATCCCCGTTTCGGTGGCTGAAGTCACCAAGCATATTTTTTCAATGGTGAAAGAGAAGAAGCAAATTCCTGCTCATCTTCTGGATGCTTGCCAAGATATCATAACATCTTCAGCATCATCTCAGGGACAGACACATAAATCTATCCCTAGTAGTGGAGTGACACATCAACAATTCACTCCGAAACAGACACACACATCTGTTCCAGTCCAAGAGGGTTTTGGGGTATACTCCCCCATATCATACGGACAACCAAGTCAGGCACATACACCTGATTTGAGTAGATATCGTCAGCCTAACCTGACCATATTTCCTGATCAGGCACATACACCTGCTCAGAGTAACCACTTTCTTCAACAAGTGGTTTCCAAAGCGAGTAAGAAGGCATCTAAGAAAAATATCCGCCCAGCACAGTCATGAGATCAAAGGTCAATCTGTAACAAGGTCTTGCTCGATGCTGGAGTTCTTGAAGCCCTCAGACATTTATCTGTTGGAATTCAAGATTCTACTCCCTCAGTTCCCAATAACGGGAACATTAATTCCGAAAGTCTTCAACAGACACATCCTCATGAAGGATTGCTTCATGAAAATTCGGTCAATCTTGAAGTTTCTTCTTCAGATGAGAGCCACAGGAACCCTCTGTGTGGTCAGAAGACCAAGGAGAAAGAGATCTCATCTTTTGTTGTAACCCATTATGGTGGTCCTCCCCATTATGATGAATTTCGCTGCAAAAGTCCTCTCTGCAGTAGTGATTCACATTGCCTGGAAAATACTCCAGTGGACAATGTAGTGTCGAGAAAGCCGTATTATCTTGAGGCACTTTCAAATACAAAACCAGTCATGTCTGATGCTTTATCGATAGCAAGTGAAATACTTTCTCAATCAGAAGATAGTCGAGGGTGTAATTCATTCTCCGAACCACCCCTAAGTCATGCATCTTCTAGTTTGATCAATGATCTCTCTACCAATCTTGTTGAATCTGATGAAGCAACAAGGAAACACCAACTCTGGTCAAAACAGGTAGAAGAATATTCATTTAATGATAAAGAGGAAATGCTGAACATGAGGAAAAAACTGGTGAAAAGTGTGGTACCATTCATGTTTTGGCCTTTGGATGACTCCCAGTATGACATTCCAAAGATGTTGACGGAAGATGGAGTCCATGATATTCGTCTCAACATATGGAAAACTCATTGTCAATTGAAGAAGAAGGTATTATCTTATGATGAATATGAAAATCATCTTAAGATAATAGAAGGGCAACAATGTCATATTGATTTGGCATCTCTATCAGTCTCTCGGTATCCGAAGGCTGAAAAGCAACAGAGAACCCTTCAACGTTCATGCCTTGGCACACTAAGAAAATTGTGGCAGTTAATTGCCAATGCTCCATCTGGTGTTCATATCAGAGGATGAGATGTTCACGGAGCACTGCATTTCACAGTGCTTTACAGTCAGCAAAGCCTTCCAAAAATGGTCTCATGCAATGTTATTGTCCATGGCCGGCCACAGTCAATGGGCTTTGTTCATAATCAAAAGCTTGCTCAAGAACAGGCTTCAACTAGTTCCTCTCAAAATCAAGCATATAGAGAACAAGTTGTTGAATTGATCCTACATCAAGCAGGCGAGAATATTTCACAAGCCTCTTGTATGGAGAAAACACATCATCAAATGACAGAAGTTTCAGAAATCATCCAACGGTCTGTTAAACCAGGTGATAAAAGTGGATATAGGCTAATGCATCCAGCTAATTTCCGAACTAAGATTCACAAGATCAAGAGAGTTTTTAAGAAGGTCTCAGACATAGCATGTCAAGAGCCACCCCAGCTTGTTAGACTGGGGACTCCTTCAACCCAACCCTCAGAGTCAACAAATGGGATTCGAGGAGTTGAGCGGAAGCAGCATGAACATCCCCAGTTCTCGGGACTGGGGACTCTTTCAAATCATCAATCCCCTTCTCAGAGAATATCGGTCTTTTCTCTATTGGGGAAGAATCCCCAAGAGGAACGAAGAGCCAAATTATTAGGAGATTCCCTCCAAATTATAGCTCATCAAGAAGTTCCTAAAGGATTGAACCAACAAAAGGTAATGTCTCATCAAAGACATGAAAGAAGACAATATCACAGAAATGTTGATAGAAGGGATGCGATGCATTATACATCAATCAATTTCATCAATGTCGTTGTTTCTAATCCACCAGAGGAGGCTAACTCAGGGGACTCAGATGAAGAGCGTCCTGCTCAAGAAAATGTATGCGCCGATACAAATGAAGAAGGTGTGCGTACACGAAGTCAAAGGATTACTCAGAACCTAGGTAATCCACTTCCTTCTCTCCAAAAAGTATCCAACAAAGGGAGGGGAAAGAATCAGGTTACATATCCTTCCTCTGGAGAAGGTCAATCGCTCTCATTAGAGCAAAGGGTTGCACAACAAGAGGAAGAAATGAAAGAATTAAGAAGGTTGAATGCAGAACTACTTCAGAATAGTCTTCTTCTTAAGAATGTTGAAGTCCGACAGCCGAAGGAATTTGTTGTAACTACTGAGATGGATCAGGAATATCCTACGTTATCAGTACACCCTCAGAGGTCTAATCCTACGGGTCAAACACAACAACGGTTGGCAGTGCTACCATCAGTTGTAGCACCAATCACCATGTCTGTCCAAGCTCCATTCATTGCACCTACCCAAGACCAAATTCAACCTGATGTTTCTCAAAAGTTAATAACTACTATTGGGTCATTAACAGCTCGGTTAGAAACTATGGAAGGGAAATGGGCGCAAGTTCAACCAGAAAAGAAAGTTTACCCTGAATGGGTAGATTCAATTTCTCCTCCATCTAGTTTTGGAAACCATGATTTCCTTACTTTCAATGGATCAGGCGACCTTGAACAACATTTGACGCATTACGTGTCTTGTTGTGATCCTATAATGGGAACTCCAGAGCAGCAAGAAGCAGTGAAACTCAGATGCTTCGTGCGAACCTTGCAAGGACCATCTTTTGTCTGGTATACAAGCTTGCAATCCTGGTCAATCATCGGATGGGAGGATCTTTGTCAAAAATTCCTTCTTCAGTTCATCTCAACTTTGAAAAAAACGATAGTTTTCGATCATACAAATTGCAAGCAAAGGGAGAATGAAAGAGTCTCTGATTTCATTGCTCACTGGAAGGGATTAACGTATTCCCTGAGTTTAGCACTCCCTCAGGAAGAGCTGTTGCCAATCTGTGTGGCAAATTTGCGTGACGAATTACGCACGCCATTGATCCCTGTGAAATACATAGGAGGGTTTCGAGACCTTACTTCAATTGCTCAGCAGATTGAATATTCCCTTATACAGGCTAAGGTTAAATCTCATGTAATTCCATCAGCTTCAGGATAGAGAATGGGTAAAGCCGAAACTGCTACAGTTATGCTTAAACAAGCGCATGTACCTATTTCTACTTCAAAACCTTCCTCTTCTCGAAGGTCTCCACCTCCTGAACACCAACAACAAAGGCTGTTTCGTCCAAATGATCAAAGAGATCAACGACGAAAACAATTTGAGGATTTGATGAGTAAAACATACTCCTTCTGAAATGAGCAAGTTCCTGGTTACTTCATTTCAACTCTGGAAAATAATTTGGTTCAATTACCAGTGCCCAAGAGGCCAAACAAGGAAGGAGATGAAGACCATCCCAATTATTGTCCCTTTCATAAAATGTTAGGGCATCCCATCCAGGAGTGTTTTGTATTCAAAGACCTCCTGCAAAAGATGGTCGACTTGGGACAAGTCAAGTTGAAAGGTTCTTCAACTCAGGTAGCATGTGTTACTGCTACAGTTCCAGAGGAGGAAGGTGAATGGCAAGAAGTCAAAAGCAGAAATGCACAGAAGTATGATGATTGGATGGTCAGAAATACAATCAATCAGACTCATGCCATTTTGCGAACACAATTAAAGAAACCAATTGTGTCTTCTGCCATGAATATTGTGGTAAAACCCACTTCGTCAGAGGGAAAGTCCTCAAAGAAACGGTTTGATTCAAAGAAGAAAAAAGAATCAGAAGAAGATGAGTAGGTGTCAAAGCCTAAATTTTCTTTGACTCTGGAAGACTTTATGCCAGCTACATCAAAACAACGGGCACCGCCCCATCAAACGGCACATCCTAAACAGGCTAGTCTGGCAGAGTCTTTATTAGACGAAGAGTTAATCTTCGGTTTTGTTAATATGATTCAATTAACAGATCTGTATTCTAGTCGTAATTTCAATTTTGATAGGTCTGAATTCCCTGTATCAAGTAAGGGAATTTGAGGAAGTTCTAGAGGTTCAGGATACAGGGGAAGACGTCGATCTTTCTGAAGCCACTACTCCAATTCTACCCCTGCTAGCACTGTGTATGCAGCAGAAACTCGTGGTAGAGCCCTTTAACGAGCTCAAAAAGAACAAGAAAGTTCTTCTGCCAATAGTCAACTCAGTCTTGGCACAGTTATTTTGGAAGACCGAATGAAAATTCCATCTTCTTTATCTCAGCAAGTAAATGGATCTAATCGGTCTAATCTTCCAAAACCAAGGATGTTGCCAACTTCTATCCCAATACAAGATGCATCAGCTTCCAAAACATCTGCTTCCAAGGTACCTGCTAAACCGCATATTCCTGTTGGGAAACGCAGACCTCTAGATCAAAAGTATGATATATTGAAACACTTGGAACAAGTACCAGAAAAGTTATCAATTTTGGATGCTTTGAATCTGTCAAAATATATTCGAAAAGCACTCATCGAAGCTTTGTCAATTCCTCAGGAGTTTGAAGCTGAAATTGCTACAGCTGAAGTCTATCACATAGAGAATAATCCTGCAGAATTCCGTGAAGGGATATCTTTTACTGATAAAGATGAAGATGATGTTGTGCATGGTCACATAAAACCTTTGTACTTATCTGGAAAAGTCAATGGTGTAGATATCCGAAGAGCTTTCATTGACAATGGTTCAGGAGTCAACCTCATGCCCATCCGTACACTTCGTCGATTGGGCCTCACGGAATCTGATTTATCTCATTCTAACATGATGTTACAAGGATATGATAAAAATGAACAAGAACCACTGGGCGAAGTTACACTCAAAACTCAGTTTGGAGATCTTGTATCCAATTCGGATTTCATGATTGTTGATCAAGACTCAGCTTTCAACGTCTTTCTTGGAAGACCCTGGCTACATCAGCATGCAGATATTCCTTCATCATACCATCAATGTCTCAAATACTGTTTCAATGGTCAAGTTGGAACATTGTATGGCGATAAGACCCCGTTCAAGACATGTGAGTCTCAATACATTGAGGCAGAATTTTATCACATGAAGGGAAGAGAAAAATATATAATGAAGGAAATTACCAAAGTTAATGCTCTATATGGTTTGGAGAAGATTCCAATAAATCCATTTACACATGTGAGTACAGATTATGTGTTACCTATCAGTAAAATTGAAAAAATAGGCCTAAATCAAAATACTCTTATGGAAAGATCCATAATGTCAATTACGGCAACTGAGCCAGACAACATGGGAGAAATTGGTAACCTACCAAATGATGATGAAAGCACAAGTGGTGACATCTTCATTTCATCTGCTGAAATCCAACAGGTCTATACTTCGCCAATTAGTCCAGAAGAAGTTATAGCAACATCGGAGGTGAATAATGATGTCATTTCTCAATCCATCATCTCCTCTTTATTTCCCAAAGAAGGCCCTTTATCATCAATAGGGTCGGAAATAGAAGATTCTTCTTCAAAATGTGCAAATTTTGACATCTCTTCTGATCATGAAAATTTCATTTTGTCATCTACTATGCAAGTAGAAATGGAAGAAATAGCACATGATGAAGAGGAAGAGGAAGATCTTAGAGATGCTCCTCCAGCATTTGAAGAGGGTATCTCTACCACTGTGGATGAACTCAGATAAATAAATCTGGGTACAGAGAAAGATCCACGCCCCACTTTAATTAGTGCGGCCATGACCCTTGAAGAGCAAGATATGTATATTTCTTTTCTAAAGAAAAATAAAGATATTTTCGCTTGGAACTATACAGAAATGCCTGGGCTTGATCTTGATATTGATACTCATCATTTGGGTTTACCAAAAGAACATCGAGGATTTAAGAAAGTCGCGAGAAGAACACACACAACTTATGCTTCCAAAATTGAAGCTGAAGTGGATAAGCTGATCAAAGCTAACTTCGTCAGAGAAGTTCAATATCCCAAGTGTTTGGCTAATATTGTCCTTGTAAAGAAGAAGAACGGACAAATTAGGGTTTGTATCGATTTCAGAGATCTTAATCGGTATTTTCCTAAAGATGATTTCCCAGTTCCGATTACATAACTCTTAATTGATGCGACAGCTGGCTATGAAGTACTTTCCTTCATGGATGTATATTCTGGATATAATCATATCCGAATGGCCCCAGAAGATGAGGAATCTACAGCCTTCAGAGCCCCTCAAGGTGTGTTTTGTTACCGGGTGATGCCCTTTGGTTTAAAGAATGTCGGTGTAACATATCAACGCGTCATGCATCGTATCTTCAAAACTTTCTTAGGGAAGTTTGTTGAATTCTATGTAGACGATTTGGTGGTTAAATCCAAACAACGTTCTAATCACTTGGATGATTTGGAATTCATATTCCAAAAGCTTCGACAACATAATTTGAAGATGAACCCCTTAAAATGTGCTTTTGGGGTGACCTCAGGAAAATTCCTCGGCTTTGTTGTACGCCATCGTGGTATTGAAGTCGATCCTGAGAAGACCAAATCAATCCTTGGTATGTCACCTCCTCAGAATTTGAAAGAATTAAGAGGATATCAAGGACACTTAGCCTATATTCGGCGTTTCATCGCCAATTTGGCAGGCAAAAGTTTACCCTTTACCAAATTATTGAAAAAATGAGTCACTTACCAGTGGACTGAAGAATGTCAAGAATCATTTGATGTTCTCAAGAAATACCTCTTGAGTCCACCAGTACTCATGCCACCTATTGAAGGTAGACCACTTATCCTCTATGTGACAACTCTAGAGCGATCATTGGGTGCCTTTCTCGCTCAAAATAATGATGCTGGGAATGAATATAGCCTCTACTATCTCAGTAGAACTATGCTTGAAGCAAAAACCCGGTATTCAAGTATTGAGAAGTGCTGCCTGGCATTAATCTTTGCAGTTCAGAAACTGAGACACTACCTTCAACATCACGAGGTCCAATTGGTATCTCGCAATAATCCGCTCAAATTCATCCTTAGTCGTCCAATGCTCACAGGACGTCTAGCAAGGTGGGCAGTTATTTTGCAGCAGTTCGACATTCAGTATGTATCTCAAAAGGAAATAAAGGGACAAGCTCTGGCTGATTTCCTGGCTGAACATCCTTCAGTGGAAGACACGTCTTCAGATATTGAACTCCCTGATGAGGAAGTTTTTTCTATTCAAGAGTGTCCTCAAACATGGGAAATGTATTTTGATGGTGCTTCTAGAAGTCCAACAGAAAATAAAATTTAAAATCCTAAATTCAACAAAGTTGGTTTAGGAATTGTACTCATTTCTCCAGATAAGGCATTGTTACCTTATTACTTTTTATTGTGGGAAGGTGGTACCAATAATGAAGCCGAATACCATGCTCTTATCACAGGCTTGGAGTTAGCACTTCAAGCACAAGTGAATCACTTAAAGGTGAAAGGTGATTCAGACTTGGTAATCAAACAAGTCAATGGGGATTATGCCATCAGAAAAGAAGAGTTAATCCCTTTGTATGATTACGTCAGAAAGTTAATAGCAGAATTCCCTTCAGAACCAACATTTTCTTATGTCCCAAGATCACAAAATGCTCAAGATGATGCACTGGGTAATATAGCCACAGCTCTAGCAGATCCAAATCGGGACGAGACAACCATCAGTATTGCCCACCGTCATGCAATTTCGCCTTATGTTCAAGCCAGAACAGAGGAAATTAATGAAACTAGTCCCATTCCTGAACCGTATGGTCATACTACAGGATGGATATCACCTATCAGGGAATATCTTCAAAATGGAACACTTCCACCTAATAGAGCCGATAAAGAACAAATCCGGCGATGTGTGGTCAATTTTACTCTTTATGATGGCCCAAACCACCTAGAGAAAATTCTCTACAAATGTGGTTTTGATGGAGTTCTCTTCAGATGCATTGATGGTGAAGAGACAATGGCCATCATGAAAGAAGTGCATGCAGGAGTCTGTGGTGCCCACCAGTCTGGACATAGATTGTCTGATCAAATTTGAAGGCTTGGATAATTTTGGCCTTCAATGATACAAGATTGTGTTGATTTCACAAAGAAATGTCATTCATGTCAAGTACATGCCAACTTCATTCGTCAACCTCTAGAGTTGCTTCATACAGCTAAATACTCATGGCCATTTGCCACATGGGGAATGGATGTGGTGGGACCTTACCCTTCAGCTACGGCCAAGCAGTTTAAGTACATTCTTACTACTACTGATTTCTTTTCCAAATGGGCAGAGGTAGTACCTCTCAAAGAAGTCAGTTCTAAATGCATTGTTAGCTTCATCAAGTCTAACATCATTACAAGATTTGGTGTCCCTCATACCATATTGACAGACAACGGCACCAACTTCTGTTCTTCTGAGGTGAAGAAATTGTATCAAGAATACAACATTAAATCCAACCATTCATCTCAATATCATGCGGCAGCCAATGGCCAAATAGAGGCCTTTAACAAGACTCTTTCAAATATACTGCAAAATATGGTGGATAAAGATAAGAGGTCATGGCCTGATAAAATCTTTCATGCTTTATGGGCTTATCGGACTACCACCCGCAATGCAACGCGGTCAACTCCATATTCATTGGTATATGGAACAGAAGAAGTCTTCCCAATTGAAGTTCAATTGCCCTCACTCAGAGTAGCCATTTGTGATCAGTTATCTACAGATGAGCAATCCCAAAAGTGATTGAATGAATTGGAACGGTTAGATGAGAAAAGATTGTGCACTTCGCACCACTTGGAAATCTATCAGAATCGAATAGCACGAGCTTTTAACAAAAAATTTCATCTTCGTTCATTCATTCAGGGAGAATTGGTATTAGTTCTCAGAACTCCAATGATATCAGGAAAGAAACCTCCCAAGCATGAGCCAAAATGGGAAGGACCTTATTCAATACATAGGGTCTACTCCAATGGAGCTTATTCATTAATCTCGATGGATGGAGAACTCATTACTACTCCAACTAATACCAGATTTTTGAAGAAATATTTTGTATAAAATACAAAGTATTCACAAGATGTCCCCGCAACATGACACTAAACTGTGAGGCACCAGTTCGTCCTTGCTATATGATGTTAAACTATACAGCAACGGTCTAAGCATATGACCCTAAACTATTTTCACATACGTCCAACATGACGTTAAACTGTGTCACCTTCAATGTCCCCGCAACATGACACTAAACTGTGCGGCACCAGTTCGTCCTTGCTATATGACGTTAAACTATACAGCAATGGTCTAAGAATATGACCCTAAACTATTTGCACATACGTCCAACATGACGTTAAACTGTGTCACCTTCAATGTCCCCACAACATGACACTAAACTGTGTGGCACCAGTTCATCCTTGCTATATGACGTTAAACTATACTGCAATGGTCCAGTATGACTTTAAACACCTCCTTGGTCAAGTATGACCTTAAACTATTCACAAGATGTCCCCGCAACATGACACTAAACTGTGCGGCACCAGTTCTTCCTTGCTATATGACGTTAAACTATACAGCAACGGTCTAAGCATATGACCCTAAACTATTTGCACATACGTCCAACATGACGTTAAACTGTGTCACCTTCAATGTCCCCGCAACATGACACTAAACTATGCAGCACCAGTTCGTCCTTGCTATATGATGTTAAACTATACAGCAACGGTCTAGTATGACCTTAAACTGAAACTTCGTCCCACACGACGTTAAACTGTGAAAAAGTTCCCTAAATGGTCCAGTATGACCTTAGACTGCAACTAGGTCCTGTATGACCTTAAACTGCATCATCAACGGTCCTTGCATATGACCCTAAACTATTTTCAAGTCCCTTACGTCCAGCAAGACGTTAAACTGTGACGTCCTAACTACATGACGCTAAACTGTATAAAAGTCCCTTACGTCCAGCAAGACATTAAACTGTGACGTCCCAACTACATGACGCTAAACTGTATAAAAGACCCTTACGTCCGGAAAGACGTTAAACTATATAATCATCAAAGGTCTTGTATGACCTTAAACTACACCACCGTCTAGCATGACATTAAACTGCACCATCCACGGTCCATGCATATGACCTTAAACTATTCGCACTTTCGTCCAACATGACGTTAAACTGTGAAAAAAATCCCCAATGCGTCCAACATGACGTTAAAATGGTGCACTCTTTTGTCCTCACTGCATGACATTAAACTTCACAGTCCCCCTTTTTGTTCAACATGACGTTAAACTGTATTGTCCTCATCGTCCTAACTACATGACGCTAAACTGTACAGAAAATTCATGATATGTCCTACATGACATTAAACTGTATTTTTTCCCTGCTACATGACACTAAACTGTGCGGCACCAATAGTCCTAACTGCAAGACTTTAAACTGTGTAGTCCCTTTATATGTCCTACATGACATTAAACTATGCATCGTTAAGGTTGTTGTTACCTCTTGTTTCTCACACCGAGTATGACTCACGTGAGCTTAGAGAAAACATCAACTGTAGCACTCTCTTTGGGCCGCTAACCATGTATAAGTCCCAACAAAAAAAATTTTATTAGATCGTTGTCCCCAAAAACAACTTGATCATTAATTCATTATTTAATTGAACTACACGGACTTTGACCCTTGCCCTCCAGGCTGGGTATGTAGACAACCTCCCAGGGTTCAAGCCCAAAAACAATCTCTTCACATCGATTCACCAACATCTCATATGATGTTGATTCGTGAAACCGCCCCTAGAATCAATATCTTTACATTGATTCACTTTCTTCCTTGTTATATGATGTTAAACTATGCAACACTTTTTTCCAGTACGACAATAAACTACAATACTCTTTGATTTCCTCATTTGAGAGAGAACTATTGTTGACATTGATTTTTCAATCATGTTTAATTTAAAAAGACTACGTGAATACATGGTAATACCTAAACTTTTTATCTCAGGTTAAACCATCATTGCACTAAAGTCCCCTTTCACCCTTCACATGTACGAACCAAATTTGTACAAAGGGTAGTTCTAGAACTACGTGGGCTTGATTCCCATCCTTATGGGATACGTAGGAACGTTCGAGTATCCCTCGAATCCAGCCCCAAGTCTTTTGGGCCTAACCCTAAATTTCACTTTCAGTCCCTTGGCTGAAAAGTCCTCATGAAAACACACACTGTGTATTCATTATTATGGTCTGAACTCTATGACCCTAAACTAAGATCTCTCATACTTTCGTCCTGCACGACGTTAAACTGCATTTCAAGAACTACGTATGGCTTGATTCTCATTCTTATGAGATACGTAGTGAAGTCCAAAATTTCAATTCATGACCCAGCCACAACATGATTATGGTTATCATTGACCTATGTATCTATATATACATTGGACAATACCCATATTTATTTGTTATAATCCTAACTTTAAATATTTTCAGATCTTCATAACCCTTTTCATGACTTTTAGTCGCAAAAATGTCAAACTTCTGAGAATTCTTTTTCCTAACTATGTAGTACGTTCCCATAGGTGGCCTTGCATAAACAGTCCACATAACAGACTTGTCAGCCAAAAGATACTTTTTATTTGACTATGCAGCCAATGCCCTTAGGTGGCCCTACATAATTAAACCCCCTAACGGGTTTGTTGGATAATAGTAACTTCATTCTTGGGAAGAATGCCTCTTTTGTCCTTATTTTTCTTAAATAACGGTATGTAGGGATCTGCAAAAGATAGCCATCCTTAACATATTTGTCCCATGTCCTTTTTCATGATCTGAAAGTATTCAAGTCTATGGTTTATACTCTCCATATTCTCTTTCCCTACGTTTGGGTCAGACCTTCGTAGGAGTGATATTTATTCAATTCTTCGATATTCTTGTTTGGAAATATCTTCTCCATATTCAAGTACCTCTTTCCATACAACAAACTCTATACTTTAGAAAATTTGAATCTCCATAAACTTTCACTGGATTTTAGAACTAGGAAAGTAAATTTCTAAGAGTTCTTTTGCCTGACTATGCAGCACGTGCCCATATGTGGCCTTGCATAAACAGTCCACATAACAGACTTGTCAGCCGAAAGATGCTATTTATTTGACCATGCAGCCAATGCCCTTAGGTGGCCCTGCATAATTCAACCCCCTAACGGGTTTTTTGTCAAATAATAGTAACTTTATTCTTGGAAACTACTTCTTCTAATGCCTTTTAGCTCTTTTTCATATCATTCCTCAGATTCAAATATTCTTAAGCCATAGTTTACATATTTTCCCTCATACTTGAGTATGGTAATATGTTTTCAGATAAATTGTCAAAGAATTGAATCAATTTTAATCCATTTTGGTCAAAGATATTTCGACCTTAAACATTAGCCCCTTTATGTCCGGTATGCATGACTTTAAACTGCCCACAAAAGACAAAGGAACTCTGAATAAAAGTCAAGTTCCAGCTCACTAAACATACATTCTATATGATTTAGGTAATATTGAGCAATTAAAAGGTTCAAAGTTTGTAGGGTTATTTGTAATAATCCTAGTAAAAATCAAACTATGCTTACTAAGCCCATTGGCTTAAGTAAATTTAAAGCAGGTAGTGAGAGAATGAAGGTACAAATAAGTGAAAGTGAAAGTGTTTTTCATTGATGCACAAGAGTTAGAAGGACATCCACAGACTGGAGTCTCTTCTCTTTTTCAAGAATTACAAGAGGCTTTCAACATAACACTTCATTTTATTTACGACATCCCGAGCTTCATCAGCAACCACATGGAATTCATTCATTCAACTGGATACAATAAGAGATGTAGTGATACCAGCTCTTCTTGGAACAATTGTAAAAGGATGTTCTTGAGTGCGGTTTGAGAAAATTTTCTGCTGATCAAACAGTGAATCTGTTTCTGTCCAAGAGACTTGGAAGATGGATACATGGATTTGAGAATGGAGCATTGGAAGTAAAGAGCCATTTGGAGAGAGTACTCTTTTCAGATGTTGCTCTAATACCATGTTTGTATTCTCTCCACCAACCGGTAGTGGAAAACATTTCAGCCCATGGGTTTTCCATTTTCATATCTGCAAGGAAATGACATGGAGGAAGAATTTGAAAGTTCACACCATTGTTGTTGCTCTTAATGCACAGCATAACCGAAATGAAGGAGTAGCAGCGCAGCTGCATTTCAGGTGTATAGTTCTTTGCATCTGGAACATTGACTCCTTGTAGGTGACCATGACCATATAGAGGCAGGTAGATGCTCTATGGGAAATTAAGATGATATTTCTTCAAGTGATTAGCCAAATCTGAGAGAGTGATGTTGCAGATATCATAGTAATCATGGCCAATGATGTTCATCATATCATCAATCTTCTTTCTAGCCAGTTCATCAGACGTTTTAATTCCATTAGTAGCCATTGAATCTGCCCAAAAATTGAATAAATTAAACTCTTAAATGGGTTTATTTTTCATAAAATTTGTGAAAGATTTTCGAAAAATGGCTAAGGCATTAAGGCGCGCAAATCTAAAAAATGGCGTGCAAGTATTCGTGTGTCGCGCTAGTTTTTGACGCGCAAGTATAAACCGCGCAAGTACAAATGCCTTTACAGTAGCGCGACATCAAGGAGAACACTGGAAAATATAGCAACTTGCGCGGCTAAGGTGACCTGCGCTGTGAGAGCTCGAAGGTATGAAGTCTGGAAATCCGGATGCTTGTACGGAAGTGAGGCCCTCTGTTTATAGACTTGTCCAGGACCCTGCGCGCCGGATTCTGCACGACCGAGGGTCGTATCCCTGCGCGATGCGCACTTGCGCGCTGCCCTCTGTGCCCTGAGGACTTGCGCGCCCCCTTTTCCTTTGGATGTATTCGATTTCCTCAGAGTCGAATCCTCATTTTTCTCCAGATCCAACTCTGAGGGGGGAATTTTGTTGACGCTCCTTTCGTCATAGAATCTAAAATCAGAAAAGGGGAATATCTGAGCTCAAAGTGATTCAACCTTTGAAGAAAATATCAAAAATCGACAAAGGCATGAACAAAGGATCAAAAGCAATTGCACCGCGCAAGTTATATCACTATCGCGCAAGTCCACTTGCACGACGCCCTTATGATCACGCAAGTGACTTGCGAGACCTAATTGATAACTGCCCGGTAACCGCCTGGGGTCTTCTCCTGCCTATAAATAGACCCTGTGGGCCCCCCATTCGAGAGGATTTTTTCCCAGACACTCGGATTGAAGCTCCCGACGCCCAAGTCTCTTCTCAAAGCTTCCGGAACACTTCTAAGGTAATTTCATACCTAGAACGGAAGATCTAAAGAGAGGGAGGAAGGCCAAAGTGTTGAAACTCATCAACACTTGCGCGCCTGAGTGGCCAGCCCTTAAGGGAAGTGGTCTCACTTGCGCTCCGCCTTATTCATTCGATAGAACTTGCATGTCCCTTTTCTAGAAGAACCTCAAGGGAATTCTAAAGGCTTTAATAAAGAGTTGGTCAAGTATTTCAATGCTGGTTGACCATCGCGCAAGTACACCACGTGTCGCGCAGGTATACATGCACGACCAATACTTGCGCACCCCCGCAATACTTGCGCGCCTTCTAAGACTTGCACGCCCCTTCCTTTTTAGGCGCCTTTCTTGCCCATTTCACCCCTCTTAAGCCATTACAAATTTTCTTTTCAAGATTCATTCTTTAAGACACTCTCCAAATCCATTTATGGAATGATTTCTTGATTTGACTTCCTTATATGAAAGGAATTCGATGGAATATCTCTCAAAAACCTAGTGATTTAAATATCCTTATGTCACTAAATATGGAGAGTTCATTCATTCAACCTCATCCTTTAAGATGAGAGAATCCTTAACCTAGGTCTCCTTTTCAGGAATAATCCCCAGTCATAAGTCCTCTAATTTGGGCATCCTTTTCAGGAGTAAGCCCCAAACATTAATACTTAACCTGGGTCTCCTTTTCAGGAATAAATCCCAGTCATAATTTTGGGCTTCCTTCTCAGGAGTAAGCCCCAAGTCCCCTAACCTGGGTCTCCTTTTCAGGAATAAGTCCCAGTCCTAATCTTGGGATTCCTTTTTCAGGAATAAGCCCCAAGTCCCTTAAATTCTCTTTAACCAGTCCTAAATTACGTTTGATCTGTGATTCCTTCTTAGGAGTAAAACCCAGTTATCAATCCTCTCCTAATTTGGGTTTCCTTTTCAGGAATAAGTCCCAAGTTAGAGTATTCAAATCTCCATGAAGCACATATACCTTTATGGACCCTATTCCTGGATTTTCTCCCTAAAGTAAATCCTCTGGGAAATCATATATACATAATCCCCAAACCATTTCTTATGATTGCATATTTCATGGCACAATTATCTAATTTTTACCAATACCTCTTGTTTCTCACACTGAGCATGACTCATGTGAGCTTAGAGTGTGAAAGTAATTGTGACATCCTGCTTTGATCCATCAATCATAAACATCATACCCTTATTCGAACTATGTGGGCTCTGATTCCTTTTCCAAAACAAAGGATACGTAGGTAGCCCATCTATGGGTTCGATCCCAACTTTGAAATAATTCATGTCCCTCTGAATGAAAATAAACTTCAAGTGCCCCACTGAGTGGCTTTAAAACCATCATGGTCATCATAATGACCAAGATACTTTTATATGAATGTTTTGAAGGTTACCATTGACCAAGAATCTCTAAATAGATATAGATGATTCTCTATTGATGAAGAACCTCGAATACATATAAAAGATTCTCTGAATTTCTTAAATATTTAATCATTGATTGTCAAAACTAAAGGAAAATCTCATTTTATACTTGGTAATGTAATAAGGATTCATGAACATAACTTAAATCTATAAAGAGAGTCCCAGAATAGACAATAATTCCCCTCAAAAAGGTGTGATGAGTCTGACCTCCCATCCTCTCGACCAATGCAAATTCCTAAGCCTCATCAGTCCACAAGCTAATGAGAGCCTACCTTTGGAAAGTAGGTCCAAATGGATGTGGAATCATTGGATGTTTCCGGTTCTACGAACAAACCCGCTAGAAACCGATTAGAACGTTTGAATCTCCCATCCAGGAGGTCATCCCCGAATTCCGAGGGAAACAGAGTGATATAAAGAGAGAACCTCATTCTATTATTGATGAATATATCAAGCATTGAATACATTTTGGGGATATCAACCTACTTGGATTATAGATTAAGAGTGTAAAAGGAGAAACAGAATACAATGAATAATAACAATAATATAATGGAATGCATCACTACTACTATCATTTATGTCAGTACTCTTTTAGAATGAGAAGATACTATTGATTAAAGATTAATTGAATTCTATTAAAAGGTAGTATAGAAGATCCTATGACAATCTAGGCATTAATCATTCTAATCATTGATAATATGAGAAACTAAATGGTATGTAACTAAACATTTATTGGATTGAAAATATCTCATTTTCAAGAAGAATATATTTCACTTGGTGTTGAATCATAATTGAGTTCATTTAAATCTTTTTTAGAAGGGGAGGATTGGAGGACCATTATAAACTGGAGAGAGACAGTATAACTAATTTCTTGGATATAGTTATTAATTCATTTTTCATTATTAAAGAAATACATATATCTTAAACTTCAACCAAACTCAATAAGAAATAGATACCTGTATTAGGATAAATACATATAAAAATATTGTGTGTTGTTCTCTCATTAATTTATATCTTGCATGTGATGTGAAGGCCTAGAGTGAAACATACAAGATCCATTCATCCAAGTAGTTGTAGAGGTTCTAATTAAATAAAATGAAAATAATTCATCAAAAATTAGGACACAGTGATTCACCCCACCTATAAATTAGTGTGTTAGAATATATCACTAGGTAAAATAGATCCCTTGGAGAATAGATAAACTTGAGGATCTTATTGTCAGTGTATACCATGAACCATTTTGTGAATAAGAAGTGCCTCCATCTCTTTAAAACATGCACCATTGAAGCTTGTTTCTAATCATGGTTTAGTTAATTATTCTCACTTTTTCATATATACATAGAACCATAGGCTACCACATTATTATCCTACATCAACACAAAACTAAGATCTATAAAAGGAGAATCACAATAAACCTCAAAACCATTACTTAAATCTGGAAAAATCTGGATATGAACTATTTAATCACCTTCATCGATTCTTGAAAAGTATTCTCATATTTCTTATACTAAACAAAATACTCCTGTTTATTTATTATAATGGTAATTATAATAGATATATGAGAAAATTCATAGATTAAATTACAGTAATACATAGCTAGAACTATGAAACCTTAAACCTTGATATTTTTCTTAGTCATTTCATAGGATATCATTGCCTCTAATTTCATAATATCATTCACAATCCCATATTATGGTACACCAAAAACCATGAATTTAACCTCATGGATCTAGAAAAAAAATTATAAATCTTTTCATACAATTTATAATCATATAAATTTTAATGAAAAACATGAAGATTCCTTCTATCATCTTATCATGTCTAAAAATAATAATATATTATCCAAAAAGAACAAAATGAGTATGTCCAAAAATATATGAAAAATCATATTCATAAGGGATGTGAAATTTATAGGTACATTTATTTTCCCAAAAGGCATAACCAAAAAACGAGAAATGTCTATATAAATTTTAAAAACCATCATTGATATGTCCTTGGGCTTCACACATGGCTGATAATACCACAATATCAATGCAATCATTGAGAACCATTATGACCCATTTTAATTGGTTTAAAAATCATCAATTCAAATAAATGTATATGGATTTGTTATAGTTAACTAATTTAATTTATAATAATCCATTCATTGAAGTAGACTTACATAAATATTATAAGTGAATATGACTACAGTTCCCCAAGGAGAAGTATTAGGTTGTATAAATCCCTTGAATTATTTATCCTCAAGCTGAACATTCAATTATATTAATTCCACTAGTTCCTTAAGAGATAATATAATCAATGTCATCTTGATTCTAGGAACTCTCTTTATTAAGAACTCCACTTCACACATTGGAGGTAACATAGAAAATTCATCATGAAACACATCTATAAGAACCCTTTTAATGGAGGTGGAACTTCATACCTCATTGTTTACATCACTCTAGATACGTCATTATAGCTCGATCCCATCATCAATTATATTCAGTATCTACAATATCAATCCATTGCACCATGAAATGGGTGTGAAATGATTGATTACGTAGTATTTTTCGAAAAACCATCCAAAATGAATATCAGTGGTGAATGAATAAAGAATAGGGTGGAAATTCATAAAACAAAAATAGGAGGAATTTATATTAAAAAATGTTCAAGAAGTGCTTGATTTGTTTATGTTAGAATGAATAATGAAGAGATATAATAAAATCAAAAACAAAAATCCCCCAATCCTAGATAATAAAACATGTACATGCAATATGATAAATCTATGAATAAATCCACTAGTTTATTGATTCACACTCATCATAGGAATAATGAAATGAGGATAAATTCACGTAAACATACATCCTACCTAAAAATTAATCATTTACTAATAGATAATGAATATGCATCCTTGTGATTTTCAAAATCCTCAAATTCTATTTCACACTGAACGTTGATCCATGATCTGGTCATTCTTCACCTAAGAATGATCCTCAAACTTTCTCCCAAAAATAACTAGGGTTATATGACTAACACTAGGATTTATCCATAATAGCATATTTATAGATCATGCAAAGTCATGGTGAATAAATTTAATAAAATAAATAAATACTTTTATTTATTTAAAAATCTTCCCACAACTGTACTCAACTTAAAGGCTAGGCATGCTCCAAGGTTATGTTATGCCTAAGGTAAAACTCATGTTATGATTTCAATGGAAGCATCATATTTCTAATCTAAGCTTTCTTTTATGATTTATTCCACTTCAAGAAAATTGTTCATGCATGATATTTAATATATTTAATATATTTCAAAAATTAATTTTTATCTCATTGGGCCTTATAATCTCATGCCACATCAGTTCCTACATAAAAAATTAATCCATATAAAATTATAAAGTAACACATAGAAAAATAAAATATGTTTCATTCTCCCCAACTTTGGTATTTATCTCCTAGAAAGAAAAATAAAAGACTACAAAAGGAAATGTGGGTACTAAGAATGCATTTGGGTATCCCTTTCCTAGGTTCTCTCTTGAAGATTCTCTTATTAACACTAGACACACACTACGGGAATTGATTTCCCACAAATTATCCCATCATGTTGATCCTATGTCTACACTAGATAACCAAAAAATGTATCCCCATCCTTGATGTCCAGCTCACCCCAGTCAATAACATGTGAAGGTTTATGCACATACCTCCACAGTTATGACACAAGGAAGATGTTGTGTACCCGGTCTAACTGCAATAGTAGAGCTATGTGGTATGTCACCTCCCCAAATAAACATAGTATCTAGATAGGGCCAATGAATCTCAGAGATATATTTTCACCATATACATATCGCTACAACCCATGCCAATTTGAGACCCTCAGGAACACATGGTCACCCTCCTCTAACTCCAAAATCATCTGTAATATATCTACATAAGACTTTAAATGTCTATATTCCATCCTCATCTACTCTAGGATGATTTTCATCTTCTCCATAGTGGTTCACACCACCTCTGGGTCCATAATTGTTGACGCTCCTATATTATTCCAGTATAGCAGTGTCCTATAGGGTGTCCTATAAAAGGCATCGAATGATTCCATACAATTAGTGTAATCGTAGTTTTTTTGTACACAAAATCCTCTAAGGGTATGTTATCCTCTCAACTATTTCCAAAGTCCAACATGAAAGTGTGTAGCATTTCCTCCAAGATATAAATAGTCTTCTTAGTTTGACCATTATTCTAGGGGTGAAACACTTTTGAAAAACACACCTGAGTCCCAAATTCCTCCTACAATCGTCTCAATAATTGAGACATGAAGTAAGAATTACAGTAATAAATGATATTCATTGGAACTCCTTCGATTTGAACTGTCTCGTGTACATACAATTGTCCCAATCTCTCTACCAAACACTACTCTCGAATAGCTATGAATTGGGACAACTTGGTGATTTTGTTTACAATCCCTCAGATGAAATCTTGTTCCTTGGACATACATAGTCACACCATCATGAAGTACATGGATATCCAAGCACACTTCCACTCTGTAACATCAAGGGGTTGAGCTAAACCTATTGGAACCTCATTTCTAGCCATCAATTTCTGACAATTAAGAAGTCAAGAGATAATATTTTTAACATATATCTTCATCAATGGCCACAAGAACTATTATCGATGGTACCAGTACATCCTCTCAATACTAGGATATACCATTAAGGATAAATCATGAAATTACCTCCATAGAACCTCTCTCAGCACAACCTGTACCATCATCCCTCCTATAAAACTAAATATATGATCCTTAAATTTATAAAATTCATCAGAAGTATTTCTAGTGGATATCATAGTATATGAGTTCTCACGGTATGTATCCCAATGTTATGCCTCCCTAAATCAATATAAAAGAGGAGGGATAACAACCATAGAATCGAGGTAAGAATCTCCATATACATCTACAAAGGATAATTGTAATGATTCCAACTACTCTGGTGCTTCTCTCAATAACTGAATATAAGATCGCTTGCTGAGGGAATCGTATACCATGTTCCCCTCCCCAATAGTATAGACAATCTCTGTATCATAATCTGAGTGGAACTTTAGAAATCACCATTGTATCGAGGTAAGATCCTTCTAAGAGAAAATATTCTAGGGACTCTTATTCTTAGAATATATGATAAAATTCTCACCCAAAAAGGTAGTTTCACCACATATTTAGTTTGAATTATTCCACTACAAACTCAAGATCATGGGTTGTGTAATTATTCTCATGTGGTCTTAACTAATTTAAACTATATAAAATCATGGACTACCTTTACATAAGAACACAACCAAGATCCTTCCTTAATTCATTGGAGAACAATGGGAACTCAACACCCTACTCTAGAAATATCAAGATTGTGATGCTTGTGAATCTCTACCTCAACTCCTAGAAATCTGGATGGAACCTCTCTAACCACATAAAAGGATACCACTTATTTTTCAAATCTATCAAGGGTGTTGATATCCTATAGAAATATGGAATGATTCTTTGATATTATCCTCATATCTCATGGATTTCTTTCACCTCCTCCATAATATTAGTTGGATTCGAAGTTAAAATTACCACAACCTTCTCCAGTTCTAATACCAAACCATATTTTGAGATTATATGTCCCATAAAGTGGAAATACTGGATCCATAACTGGTAGTTTATGTTCTTCTCATAATGTTGGTTCTCTTAGAGTACATCTAAGACCATCCTCAAGTGTCTCACATTCCCCTACTTGGATTTTAATTACACTAGGATATCAATAATGGAGACTACCTCAATTTGATATAACAAACTCTAAATGATCTATTTCTTGAGTCCCATGAACATTTTTTTAGAATTCTTCACACATAATGGCATCAACAAGTACTAATAGTGTCTATAACAACATTGTAAAGTCATATTTGGTATATCCTCATATCATAATAGTAACTATTAATAGGCTCATCTGAGGTCAATCTTCAAGAACAATCATGCCCCTCTTAAATAACCGAAGATGTCATTTTTTTTAGAAGTGGATACTTGTTCTTTATGGTCACCTATTTTAGGTGATGGAAATCAACATAGAACCTCATGCTCTCCCCCTACTTCTTAGTGAACTATACTGGGGATGCCTAATATGAAACATTGGGCCTGATAAATCCCTTCATTTTCAATTACTCCAGCTGCATCCATAACTCACAAAGCACTATGGGATCCATATTATATGCCGGTTTAGATATCAAGGTCATATTGGGGAGTATATCAGTGTATAATTTTATCCCTTTGTGGGGAGGTATTCCTAAAACAACCTCAGGAAATATGTTCTTGTACTCCTCCACTAATGTAGGAAATTATAAGCTCATAGAATCCACCACACTAAGAGTCATGCTAGACAACTGGTGTGTAATCGGACACACCCTCCTATGAATGATCCCATAAGACTTCATTAGGGTTACCTTTTCACCCACAAAGGAAAACCTCTACCCATCACTATAGACACACCACATCCTCTATAAAAATAGTCTATTTGGGAATGAACTGTAGATAACTCATACATACCTAAAATGACATCGTAAGGCCTCATTGCTACTAAACAAATTCCCAAAATAAACTCTCACTTCCAATAGTTAGGTCACACCATCAATAGAAGTTTGTGATCCCTGAGTCACCTCTATTAGTTGTATCCAAGAACAAGGTTTGACTCAATGGATCAATCTGAATATATAAGTCTCTAACTAGGTTAGTGGAAATAAAGGAGTAGATCACACCCATATCTATAAAAACTATAGATAAGTAGAGAAGACACATATAATACCTCTAATTTTCCCTGGAGGCTCTGGGATTCATGCCTCAACCACCTACAGCTACCATCATCCCTGAACACCATCTCCTTTGCATGGTGGGGACCACATGGGGGTGGTGGTGGTCACAAGTTGAAAATATCTACCACCTCTAGCTACTCTCACATCCTATCTACCATTTTTTCCACCCTGAAGACTTGTTTACTCCTGATTATATATTTTCAAAGGTATCACATACATTATCTCTCTATCACCCACATTTTGGGTTGGGAAATCTCATGGAAGATTTCCCCGACCATCAAAGGAGTAGAATAACATCTATCTAGAATGACTAAATCCATCATGTGAGATCTGAATCGTAGAACCACAGTCCCAAGATAGCCTCCTAAAATTTCTTACATATCAAAATCATTTTTTATATCATCATCTTCCTACCACTATAGCCTCTGCTCCTACGTTCCCACTTATAGTACTAATAATCTATGTTTTCATAGCCAAGAAAATCGCAATCACTAAATCATGCTTCCGCACCCTAACATAGGTAGGTATTCATAGAGGTATCACACTAGCTTGGATGTCTCTTTGTAGTCATATATCGAAGTTCTGAGTCTAAAAAAACAAATCATGCACCATATTCATCAAGTATTGAGAGTGGTTAGTGAACCTCGATGAATACCCAACCACAATCTCACTTCCCTGCTAAATATTTAGAAGCTCCGAGATGTGAACAGTTCTCAACATAGCTGGAGAAAACACCTCTTTGAAATGTCTCTCAAACTCTGATCATTCAAGAGTCTCCTCATTAGAAAAATGGATCACTAAACCCCACCATCATCCCGCAGATCCATGAAGAAGGATCACTTTGAGGACCACCATTTCGTTTTCAGGTGTCCTGAGAAGAAAAAAGACTTAAGGAAGAACCTCAATATAATCCTCAGATACCTGGGGTTCAGTATCTCCTCGGATCCTGAGGGGTGTATATTTCTAAAAATTGTAAATTGTGATCGGACTATACACCTCTTCTTCTAGTAATGCTAGTACCATTTACTACACTATAGGTGGTTGTAGGATTGTTTCACCACTTAGAGCTAACACCTCCTGGACAAGTCCTTATTTGAAGCCTCGTCACTAAGGGGATCAACCTCATGATCCTATTTTTGAATCCTATCTTGAAAATTTCATTGAGGAATCATGAAATATACAAGATATACCTCGTTCAATGAGTATATATGGAGAGAATACCCAATAAGGACATAGAAACCAAAACCCATTCCTATATGATTCATGTACTAATGTTTTCCTTACAACCAACATCTACATATACCATGTCAAAAAGATGTTTACCAGAGTCCTAGTGTATGGATACATCAGCTTCTACACCAACATCAGAGTACCTGGACTAATATCCAAACACAAAACACTTAATAATTTTTCCTCAAAACCAAGACCAATCTCATAGACTCTAGTCCCATGGTATAACTAATTCCTTTGATACCACTATATCATGACCCAGCCCAACGAGGCCCATACCATTACTACCCCAATCCCACCTCCAATTTTCTAGGGGCTGTCACCAGCACTGAATAATCATATAAAACACATGGGAGGACTTCACCTAATGTGTGTGTGGACACACACACACACATCTCCTATCCTAAAAAATGATAAAATGTAAAAAAACAGATAACCATGCATGCATAAATCTAAAGTCCCACCATAAGAGTATAAAAACAAATTACTAGAAAGAAAGGTTCAAATACAAGCCCATGAATAGAAACTAAAAACTATTCCAACCTATGAAGTAGGATGGGACTGCTGTCAATGAAACCACTAGAACACACCTCAATATTTTTGGCTCACTATGCTCTGTTATGTCCTGTTCACTCTAGGACTTCATCAAAAGGTAGGTTATCTGGATAAGACATGACATGTGTAAGAAAATCCCATATATGGGTGAGTATAACAATTTCCATTAGTAAAACTATAAATCAATAAGTATATGGAATCAAGAATAATATCTAGCTCATCATAGTTATATGTCAATAGAATATATAATAGGAACATCCAGATGTACTCATCATAGACATGTAGTCATAAGTAAGATCACAACTGTATTACCATCCTAGGATTCCTACAAGAAATCTCAATATAACACATGTCCATGAGAACACATTCCATGTGTCAAATAACACAGATGGGGTCCATTTGAGATGTCGTTCTCATCGGTTCTCACCATAATAAGTACACACTGTAATTTTGAAGAGTTTAACACAAAGATAGGTATCACACCTAGGATCATGGGGAATACCAACAACCCAGTCTGAATTAACCCACTATTTAGGGGATTCATGACCATGTAGTGTTGGTCATGATAATGCTAAGGGCCCCACATAGGGAAATGATAATGATATAGGATCTCACTATGGATCTCACAAAGGGAATACAAAAACTCTATCTAAGTCTGAAGTTACTCATAATGGATCTCCATAATATGCACCTGAAATGATTCTATAATAAACCTTTATAGAAAGGATCAAGGTAAAATACCCTAATAAAACATGTCCATGTGAAATAGGAAAATGGATCCGATCCTTTTTTTGAGAAGTTACATGGTGTGTACTATGATCACATTGTGTGTCCCTTTGGTGGCAGGTTCTACTCATGTAACATGGCTCATTCCTATGTCGTTGTTTGAGTACACAGAATGTTTCCCACCGCACACGACATGTTAGGACACGTGATCTCTTGGGTGTGTGCCCCTTGTACATTCCAAGCCACCTTTTAGGGTGTACACAACATGTGGAATGTCCCACACGGCATGTGACACCACCCAGCCTACTGGGCATCTACTCTGTACATACTAAGATGATGGGAAAGCATCACACAATATGTGACATGAGTCACACAGTGTGTAATACTAATCTCTATTCCAAAACACTATCATCTCACATATAATACAATACAGTGTGAGTATATAGGACTACACACCATGTATTAAGTTTTTTCACATAACCCATAGGATTATTTATGTGTCTTATTGTGTTCCTCCAATCCATTAAATTATACCATGGAATTCATCATTCATTATAGATCATGGGTTAAACAAGCCTCATTCACCACCACTTTATGTATTCAATCTGTATTTAGTTCTCGAAAGCTACCCATTATCACGGATTGTCGACATCGTATGACCAAAATTTGATCATAGACTCTTGATCCATCATCGTAGCTCGATCACGTTATCAATCCAAACCCAAATATATGATATTAATCTATTGAAACAAGAAAATGGTGTCGAATGATTGATTTCCTGGTATTTTTCAAACCAACATAAAAAATAAACACTAGCAATGAACGAATGATGAACGAGGGAAGAAATGTAAAAAAAACAAACATGAGGAATATACCATGGCCAATGTTCATATTTGTCTATATTTTTTTGTTAGAATAGTGAATTAAGAGATAAAATATAATCAACCATAGAAATCCTCAAATCCCAGATAATCTAACATGTACTCACAATACGCATGATCCAAAAATCAATTCATTAGTTGAATGATTCCCATTATTCATAGGAATAATAAAATAGGGATAAATACTCATAAAAAATGTCATTCCTCTAGATATATCAATTAATGATGAATAATAAATTATCTTCACTATCATTGGTGAGATCCTAGAATTTTATTAAACACTGGTCAATGATCCATGATTCTTTCGTTGTTCACCCGATAATGATCCTCTAACACTCCCTCATGAATCTATGAGATTATGAGGCTAAACCTAGGAACTTTTAATAGCATCATATTTATATACCATTCTAGGTCATGGTGGATAAATAAAATAAAATAAATATTTTATTTTATTTTTTAACAATCTAGCAGCAAATGCACTCAACCCCAACGTCCAACACTCACCCAGGTTAAGTGTCTCCTAAGATAAAACCCACACTCTAAATTAAACGGTGGCCTTAGATTTTTAATATGGTCTTCCATTTAATATTTATTCATTTTTAAGAAAATTTTACATGAAATATTTTAAATATATTTGAAATATTTAAAAAAAATAGTTCCATGCTCACCGAGCCCTGGAATACCACATCGTCTTAGCTCTTATATCCAAAATTAATTCATATCATTTTCTAAAGTAACACATGGAAATGTCATAGTCATTATATTAAATCAATTGGAATTTATATTCCACACTCTCATATGGTTTAAACCTATAAAACCCCTAAATATGAACATACTAATCACAATGATGAAATATATTTTACTAAATGAAGTAGTTGGGTATTTTATACCCATGGTGTAGCACCCCCAGTTTCAGGTAATTAATCCTTTATTTATGTACTCTAATTATATAATGTAATTGGGTTATTTTTGGGAAGTATTAGAGGAGTTTTGAAAATATTTTGAGGATTTTTTGGAGGTGAATAGTTTGATCATGGTTATTAGAAACTGTGAACGACCTCTAGGAAACAATGTAAGGGTAGCCATAGGTCACTGGTCAGGCAGATGGTTAGAACATGGTTTAGACAAAACATTTGGCCGCTGAGTAATAATCATGAATTTTTTATAAAAATTGAAAAACATAGTTATAGAATAGTTTGTCTATCCATGGGATCCAACTGTGTGAGGGGTGGTTTAAGGCAGTAGCACCCGCACAGTTGGTTCACAGTTTTCCAAACCATGCGGCCTAAACATGTGACATATAGGTGGGTCTCCTTAAATTTTGGATCTAATATGAAGTAGAAACATATGGTATTTTTCACCAAATATGACCCAAACTCTATTTCCACTTCTTTCAATGTATGGAGAGACCCTTCAACTTGATTTGGGAGAAATCTGTTGGTGTTTCATTATGCATTGGATGCCCATATTTCTTGGTATATCTCCATTATTGATTTATTTATTTAGATTTCATCTTCCTACCTATCTTGGATTCATAGCTCTAATATTTTGGGGATATATCTAGTATTTAAATTCCAATCAGGGTTAGATATGGTTTTTAGGTTTCTATGGAACATTATCTCAGGTGGGTTTTTGGAGTTTCAACCCATTATGTAGAAAATTTTTTGTTGTTCTTAATTTTAACATATTTTTATGAGTTAAGTGGATTCACTCTCAAATACCATTATTAGAACAAGATATATTGATTTAATATTGATTTAATTTCATGAAATTAATTGTGAAATTGTTTTTCAAAACCTGATAGAATCCATCTTTAGTAATGGTTTGTGGAATTGTGAAAAATTGTTTTTTGTAGAAGCTATATTTAGTTTCAGGGTTTTAAAATGATGATTTTAAAATGGTTTCTTGGTTTTTATGAATGAAAAATTGGTTTGAATTTTCTTTTAAATAAGGTTATTGTTTTATTAAAATGGTTTTGTGTGATTTTTTAGCATGGTTTTGGAAATAATGGTTGCGCATGTATTGAATTGATGGATATTGGTCATGAAGTACCAACATCAAAGGGATGGGTTATGGATGTGAAGTTCAACCACCAATGAAAACACTAAGATTGATTGATTTTTTGTGTGTGGTTGCGTTTGTGGACACAGAATGGGTTATTCTAATGGAATTGAGATAGGGTTTTAATGAAATTTTTGGTATCTTTCCTTGGAAATGGATTTGGTTTTAAAAATTATTTTTCTATGAAAACTATTTAATATTCTGATATAAACTATTTTAAATTATTTTAAACTATTATATGTGTGTGTGTGTGTGATAACTTATTATATCCAAGTGGAATTATTAGGGAATTCATTTGTGGAAAACCTACTGAGTTTTATACTCACCCCATGCTTGGGAACTTTGGTGAGTTTGCATATATTTTATATCAATACATAAATAAAGGAAAGGTATCTCAATTATATAGTGATAAACAATGATACCATTGGTTTTATTGTGTATTTTTAGATTAAATCATATTGGTAGATGTTGAGTTTATATATTTGGAGTCTTTAAGATTTTTTGGTTTTGACTTCCTCTTTGTATTCTGATATGGATCTTTGTTGAACTTTTCACTGTTAATATATGGTATTACATTTATTTGTATTACATGGTTATCTTGAATTATATAGTATATGTTTTTTTATTATATGTGTGGTTTGGTTGTTTCATTTCCAATGTAAAAAAACATCCCCAAACTGTATATGAAGCCCTTGTCATTTATTTCTAGCCTTTGGTGTCTTGGGGATGTCACCTAAGGCCAAGTAGAAACTCCACCTATTCCCAAGACAATGAGCAGGGGTTCGATGTTACAAATGGTATCAGTCGTGGCTAATCTATCTTTAATTTTGGGACAATGGTATCATTCATTCTTAGAGTTATAAATTCATTCTTGTGTTTTCTGTGAGTTTGATTTTTGGAAAGGATATAGGATCTTCAGAACATGAAATGTAAAACATAAAGAGGCATAACTAAACTATAATTATAAACTTAAATTTACTAGGGAGTTTGGATACATATGTGTTTTGGGACACATATAGTAATTGTAACCTCAATGTCATGGGTTTAACCGATTAGAAGAGCTTGACATGCATTGACAGAAATGACTTCCCACTAGGATTTAATATTTCATTTTGAGTGTTGATTTATGATTTAGAGAAAACTATTTATTTTTTAATAGTTATGAAAATAGTTTCAAATTTGATATTTTGAAAATTCATTATAGTGGTATTTTGAAAGCGGTTATATTTTCAAATGTATGGTGGGATTTTTTTAAAATGGATTGAAATCGGTAAGTAGGGAATTTTTGAAATCATTATTATGATATGTGTGAACTAGTAAATATGAAATTATTAAGAATTTAGTTTCTAGAGAGTGATAATAAATGTATTTTTATTCTGGTTATAGTAAGTATAATTGGTTTGGCATAGAAGAAACTAACTAGAAGAGGTTACTGAGAATGTGTTTTCACCTAAGCCTCATGTGAACCAACAGCTAGTTGAGAGTATTGTTGAGGATTTTCAAGCCCTAGATAAAGGTAATTAAAGGGATTAAATAAAGAAAGTGGATAATTTTGTTCCATTCTTAGAGTATAATCCACTGATATTTTAGTTTGATTCGAAACCATAGATAGAAAAGGTGTTGATGAATAGGATAAATCGATTCTAGGATTTTCTTGGAACACAAATGGAGTATAAATTCAAGTTGGAAATGTTTATTATAAAGTATCTGACATGAAAGTGGTGAGATTTAGTAGTTCAAGATAAATTAGACCAAGACACTTCATGGGAGGATTTTAAGGAATTTGTATACAAACAATTATATCCTCATATGTTTAGAATTTATATAACAATGGAATTTTTCACCTTGAAGTAAGATAATATCTCATTGACATATTATGAAGCTAAAAATATAAATTTATTCCACTTTTATCTTGGAGTGGATGCAAGTTCATCTTTGAAGGAATGCATTTTTGAATCAGATTTGAAGCCAAAAATTCACTGCTAGATTTATATGCTTTGTATAAAGGATTGTGTGGAGATGTTCAATAAAGAGATGGGGGTAGAAAAGAACATATCATGTAAAATGGGTGGAGGAATCATGTTTATAACTATGGGAAATATTGGGAACTCTAATGATGGGAATATAAAGATGACAGAAACCTATTTCCAAGGTAGTGGGTTGACTCAAAATCAAATGATTGGATCAGTGAATCTTCCTCCAAAATGGATAAGTAAGATAGGATACTTTTAGTGTGGTTATTTGGACAATATCAAATGATATTTTATGACACTATCAATATTTTTTCATAATTCCAACTAGATGGGGCACCTACATCACTATTGTCATAGTGATCCAAGATCGTGTGTTCAAGACAACTCTCATGTTTTGTAGATGTTGTATGATTCAATGGGAAAATGGAAGAAGAATAGTTATCATTAGATGAATAGAGGATGCCATGGTGATTCTATGAATACCATGACTACATGGAAAGGTAAATCTAAATAAGGAAATAAAGTAAAAAGTGTTTCGAGTAATAAATTTTTATGGAGCTAAGAAAGTGATTTTGGATGATCAATATGGACCTTCAAGGGTGATATGTATAATTATTTTGAATTCTATCATTATATATTATCTGTTATATATGAGTACATCTCATTAATTTATTTATTCTTATGTTGTTGATATTATGGTTTTTCATGTTGAAATTATTCCTTCTATTTTGAAACATCAAACTCCTCTTGGCCAAATAGAGTTTTGAGCCTTCATGTGGAAAGAATGTTCTATAATTTTCAAGAAGCTAAATTGAGTTGGGATTTCATAGTGTTTGAGATGGATGTCCAATAAATAATATAGGGTATGTATTTATTTAAAATGTTTAAATATCACATTGAATATTATACTTGAATGGTTAGTTTTACAAATAAGGATGTTTTAGAGCCTCTATTTATAGGATACATGAATTTGAATGTAGGTACAATAGGCTTGTTGGAACCAGCAATTGGAATGATCTCATACTAGTTGGTAGTTTTGAATTTTGAATCTATATATGAGACTACGAATAGAAATTTTTGTAACAAATCATGTTTTGATCGAATGTATAATTCCAATGGGAATTTTAATCTTGGCATTTGGTGGAGGGTCCATTCTTTGAACTGAGATTCAAAACATAATTCTGAGAGTTGGAAATATCTGAAGTGTTTTTTAGACTTAGTTAAAGGCCATAGGGGTTACTCTGGTGCTCTGAAGAGTTTAGGTAGCATCATACCCTAGGAACTCAATACAAAATAAGACTGATAGGGGAACATGGTTTGTATGAAACCGTTCGACCCTCCAGCAGTAACCATGAAAATTGTACAACTGAGTAGATGTGGGGGACATGGATTACACATATTTTTTAAAATCACCTACCTAGACCTCATTATTAGTTCCACATATATAGTGTGTGTTCATTGTTCATTGCACTGTTGGGGAGACCATGAAAAACAACCATGTGGGGTTAGGGTTCTTAAGCAATGGGATCCACACAGTTTGTGCATGGTTTTGGAAACTGTGTGGTAAAACCATGTTACCCATTTTTAGGGTAAAATTACCATTCTAACCATAATGATCCCCTAAAACCAATTTTCTTTCTTATTTTCTTCTTCTCCAACCACATGAGGCTTCTCCCTTTCACTATGGGTTCCTCCTCCTCACTTACCTAGGTATGATGTTATCTCCCTCATCTAATGTTAGATTGGAGCTCCATCAGTCTCTATGGGTTCCTCTTGATAAGCTCTCAATTTCTCTTAACTTCTTTCTAGGTTTATCTTCTAATCTATTTCCATATTATGGTGTGATATCATTCACCCTCTTATTAGGAAGAATGTGTGTTTTCGTATTTTATTACAAACTTGGACAATTAAAACCATGATATTGGATGATTACAGCATCTTAAGCATGAGGTAGGTGGTCAATAGAACATTCTCCATGTTTCCAATAATTTTTTTAAATAATTTTATCGTGTCACACGCCCTCCTTTTCCACCTGCCACCTTAGAATTGACTTATTCATTTTAAATTCATATATGCACCTTTTTATACTCCTCTTGATCATTTTTATTAATTTGAGGATGTAAACCTTGATCACAGACACCACATGGTTGTACTATCTTAAATTGACCCTTTATATTTAAATGATTAAATGCCTCAAATTACTTTTAATCATTTCAATTGATTTATAAATGGAATTTTTCTTTGTATATGTTTTTTCAAATTAAAAATAGCACCTCTTGAGTTCCATGTGGAACCTTGTAGTTTAATTTCCATGTATGGAAGATTTCAAAAATTCCACTTTTTTTAAATTGAGTTATTCATTTTAATGTGATTCCTATTTATTCTAATTGAATTGTTTGATAAAAAATGTATTGTTTTATAATAAAACCCATCAGATGAGGTGTGTTTTATTATCAACTAAAAAGGAGTGCTTAGTGGTTTTAATCATGATTGGCCTCATATAATTTGTGTTTACCAATCCCTTTGGTTAATGATAGATAAATGGAATGTTATTGATGTTACCTCTATTGATGTTTTTAAATGGAGTTTCCCTCCTATATAAATGTTCATTTAAACGAAATATTCTCCTATGTTTTTTCCTGAATTATAAATGGAATTCCCCACATAGGTAATTGCTAAAATGACAATGTCTTCTTCTAAGTGCCTCTTTGAACCTTCCAAAATGAATTTCTATGATTTGATAGATTGAATGGAATGTATTAAAATGTAATTAGTTATTCAAGATGGTTTTTTATTTTAATGAATTGAATGGTTTTAATTAAATGGATTTGAATCAGGTGGTACAATTGTTCTTCTTACTATATTTAAATTATAATTTCTTTTATGAATTGTAATAGATCTTATTCCATTAGTTATAATTAGCCTTTATAAGTATAATGCATGAGAGGTATTTTCTCATGCCAATTATTATAAATATGATTATGCCTTTGATATAGGTTGTGACATAATGGTAACAGTCTTATTGGGAATGACATTTCACACTCCCTTAAATTAGGTGATGACCATGACATATCACACTATTGACACTATTTGGAATGTGTCCATGACACACCACATCCATTGCTTTGGGTGTCGGAATCATGTAACACCCTCAATTATGAGTTTTGGAATGATGGAGCTCTCATTATCTTGAGTGTTGATAATGAATTCTCACATTCATTATGATATGTAGGGAATATACATTTTTTCATGAGGTTATAGGCTCATTTAGACTGGTTCTGACTGACTGATTTATGCCCCGATCCATCCAGAACCTAGTATTCCATGTATATGGATACATAGATCCACATGTACTTAGTCCTTATAGGTTGATGTTGTATAAAACTATAATATATATATATATATATAATCATTATATATTTATTTATCTAACAATATTTCCATCTAAGATCTGAAGTGGGTAGAGTCATCCAGGTGTCCTCTTGGAACTAGAGCCAACCAATGTTTATTTATTAGCACTTCTTATTGTTTTATACCTGTAAAGTACTATAATTTGTACTCATGGACCAGTTTAGATGCATACGCATTTGGTGGTGGCCTACTATGGGTTTATCTCACACCCTCCTTGGGTTTCCATTGTCTAGGGAACCTGAGAAGATCTCATGTTCGTAGGATCATAGACTATTGCTTGCGATGTCATTCTAGTAACTGGGGGTTAAGAGAATAGGGCTAAGCTAGAGCATAGTATTCTCATGGAGTTTCCCTCAAGTCATTTGTTTCTCTTACTTATTCATGTACTACACAATATTATGTTTCCTACTATATATATATTGTTTCTATTTATGTATCATAATTAAGACAAGCATGAATTGTTGTACTTGGTCATTGTCTATATCTTATTTTGTTTATATTACTCTTACTCTGCTCTATCTTTCATTTATTACTACTTCCATAGTTGTCTGTTATTTATTTTCTATTATACCATTGTGCTACTCTGATCATGAGGGTATAGTCTCCCCACTATAACCTCCTTAGACTCTTGTTTCTAGTTGGTAGCATCTAGTGTATTGGGAGGCGTTCTTGAGGCCATGTGGTGACTGGTTCAGCTATTGGTTTCATAGGTAGTCGGGTCAGGATGTTTCAAAGTGGTATTATAGCCTCTCTTTTTTTCATTATCTTACTATTTGGGGATGGTAGATAGGATATTAGAAATGTATCGATGGTTGGTAAGTAGTCATGTCTTGGAGTGATAACCTCACCCATGGGGAAAAGTCTAAGTAGCCATGGATGGGATTGTTGTTCATGTTGTTTGTTATTATAATTGATTATGATTTTCATTGAGTAAATGGTATACTTTATGCTACTTTTTTCTTTATGAAAATTTATAGTATTATTCCCTTGGACTGGTATGAAAAGGATTTAGTGTTACATGCATCATTATAGGCACATATAAATTCACCTATCATGCATATGTGATGCCATGTAGTTGAATTTGTAGGCTGTCTGCCGATTATGATTATATTCCTTGTGTGTTTATTAGCCTAGATATTATATACCATGTTAGGAATTCTAGTGAAATTCTTAGTTTTGAACATGTTTACATAATTCTTTAGTTTTTATATTTATATAACATGCTTGGGTTATTTTTTATCATGTTAATATATTGCCATGATTTGGTAAGTATATTCCATACTCCCTGATTATTTAGAATTTCTTTACAATGTATCCTTTTTATGTTCTTATTATCATGTTCCACTATGTTTACTTCTTTTGATTACATTCCTAGTTGTGATTTTGATATAATTGGTTGTATGGTCCGAGTATGTTGGTTGTGACTTAACGGGATCCAGTTTTCAGCTATAAGATGTGTGGTTCCTTATAATGTGGGAAAGGAAACCTATGTTTATGAACCACCTTTTAAGTCTTGCATATATATCTAGTGACCATTGTTAAAATATTTAATCAACTAAATTTCAAATTTTAATGTGAATTGGTTTCTATTAAATGGTAGAAAGTATGTGGTATATAAAGTGTATGGGTGATTTATAGATTGAAATATAGAAACCCATATAACCAAATCATTAATATGGAATTGATGTATTTCTAAAATTGTTGTAAATATAAAATATTTTTAATTTTGATCTGAAATGAATTGGTTTCCTTTATAAAGGCTTGTGACTCTATCACACAAGAAAGATGATCTGTATGATCAACTTTCAAAAGATGCACAACTAGACCAAAGTAGGTCTTTTGGGGCATGTTTATTATGAGATAACCCTCTATGGTTCTTTTGGAACTTTTATAATTAAACAAATTCTATTGGGTTTCATTATAATGAACCCATGTTAGTTTAATGGGACCCTCATAGGTCTCCTTATCATTTACCAAGTGCTTTTGTATTATAATTGGTTCTTGATGTTCCATTTTAAATCTTTTAAATATTTAAAGATTGAATGTGAATTAATGTAATGAATTTCTAAGGGAACCTTATGTGGTATCCTTAGTTTGAACCCTCATGTGACAGTGGTTAAAAGATCTCATTGAGTTTCCATGGAATGGAAATACAGTCCTTTTCCATACCCATTTATCTTTTTTTATCAAGGGATTGAAAAATAGGCATAGGGCCTAGTGAAATCTATTTGGTGTGACCTGGGGACAAGTTCTATGATTATGCATTGGTAAGGTGATAGCCTAAGGTAGGTATCACCCTTAGATCTTAAATTCTTTGTTAAATTCTATTATATATCTAAAATATGGTGTCTTTTTGGTGTAAATGTCCCTAGTATGACTCTTAATTTCTAAATGAAACCTTTATTTTGATTGGTAGTCATTTGTATCCTTGACCTTTGTTATTGGCATGAGAATCAGGTAATTCATGGTTAAGAAAGTTATAAATTCATAGGGAAATGTTATCATCTTAGTAGGTTTTGTGACCCTCTATTCTTTTTAAATGGTGGACAAATGTGTACGACATCATCTAGGTTAATGTCCATATGGGAGAATATGACATGGAATTCACTCTCTTATATAAACCACCTGATATTTGGATGAATATAGGGGGAAACCAATAGATAGTATTAAGGATGGTTCATCTTGCTTCAAAACCTTGGTGTAGTGTTCATTCATATATATGGTACCCTCTATTTTTCTAAATGATACAATGAACCGATTGATTTTAGTGGAATAGTTGAGCGTTGAGCTTTTGAGCACGTTCTCATGTCATCTACGGAGTAGAGTGACCTATGTGTTGATGGAATAAGATTCATCCCAATTCTTGGGATGGTTTTCAAAGAGGATTGACTTTTTAAAACACCATTTATGTTGGTTTTATATCTTATGCCGAATTCTATGATGTTGTGGTCATTACTCAGAGAAGTGTTACACATGTGTTATGGTGAATCTCACATATCATGCTTATGAGTGATTGGTCTATCTCATATTTTGATAACTAGGAAACTCTTAAGGTGGGGAGAATCACAATAGTTCTGGAAAATGATTTTCCTTCTAGATATAAGGAACACAACCAAGGAGGACCATTGGAAATGGTTGGTCTTTCTTGAATTCCCTATAGGATGGAAATTTTTTAATAATGTTAGTGCTTTCTCAATAACATGATGTTGATGTGGTTTGCTGTGTATGAAACCTTTAGAAACACCGTTGGTCATGGATGGAATTTTTTGTTAAATCCTAAATGATCACAGAACACCTCATGTGGTAAATTCTTGTGATTGGTTAATGTTAATGCATTGGTTGGTGAAGTCATGCTTCTTCTAATAAGTCAACTTATAGTTCAATAGATCTTCTTTCGGGTAGTTGGTTATGGTTGGTTTGAAACTTTACTGAGTACTAATCTTGGATGTGATATAAGTTTCTTGAATATTTTTGGTAATCTTTGATGTCCACTTAGTGAACTCATTCTTAGTGATGAGCATGTTCCCTATATTAACATTGTCTTTTATGCACTAAGAGAGCGTCAGTTTTATGTTGAGCTAAAAGATTCAAATATTATTCTATTTCAATAAAAATTCTTTATCATTGTTTCGTGTTGTATTCTTGGTTTTTATCAAGGCATTGAGAGCCTTTACTGATACTTTGGTTCCTGTGTAGGAATGCCTTGGATAAAATCTTGGACACCAGCCATTTTACTCCGACTTGACCACCAGGAGAATGCTCCTTTGGGCTCAATTGGTGATATGATGTGGATTTTTTAGCTTTGTATCAATGAATCACTTGTAAACATGGAGCATAGACTACCTTGGGATAGTTCATTAGACTCCATTTTGATGAATCTGAGGTTATCCTAGAATTTTTTTCGAGCTTGGAGGTGATGTTTAAAGGGTAGAGATTCCAGTGGTATGAATCTAGGTTACACACTTGTTCATGGTGATGTATGATAGTTTAAATTTCCATGTGATGGTTTGATCAGGTAACATCACCACAATTTAGGAATGGGTTTTGGGGAATGTGCTCATGGAAAACATGAGACGGCTTGGAAGAATGTGTTGTGGTTTATTTTGTGATATTCCAATCATATAAGCGAAGCATTCTGAGAATGGTTATCCAGAGGTGGATCAACATTTTTCATTTTTCTCTTAAAAAATACAGTCAATAGAGAACTATTTCTAGTACATCATTAGGTGGAGACAAGTGTAGTATGTGTCATCTAAGGCTTCTAATGAAAATTCATCTTGACATGGATAAGTGAGTTCGGTACGGAATCGATTTTTTGACTGGTCCAAAAACATTCAAGGAGCATCTCTAGAAATATTAGGGATTTATTTATTGGAAAATATGGTGGTGGAGATACTGTGGAATAGAATTTTCCTCTTTTTTGGTGTTATGACCTATAGTGAGGATCACCATTGGCCAAATGTTTAAAGAGACAAAAATGTGACCATGTATATAGCTATATGGGCTTGGGTAAGTGACATTTTAGTGTTAAAGTTTGGGAAATGAGAATTTTCTCAGGGTTTTCAGGACATAAGTGTCATATTCTTAAGTAATTCTTGAAGCTGTATTTGGAGTTTGTAAATGAAACACGGCCCTTTGGGTGACAAATCAGGAACCAAGTAAGTCAGGTGATGTTTTTATTGTTTCCCCAAGGATTTGTGAGGATGAGAAGTTATAATTTGGTGAGTTTTTAATGACATGTGTTTTGATCTAAGGTATAATTCCAAGTAGAATCTGAATTTTGGAATTTTTTGTACATGTTTTTCTTTGATCTGAACAATGAAATGTATTTCCTAGAGATGGAATGATATAAAGTATTTTATTTAGACTTGGTTAAAGGCCAGAGGGGTTCCTTGGGCACTCCAGTGAGTTTTTATAGTGTCAGACCCAAAAAACCCAATAACAGAGAAGTATAATAGGGGTGAATGATTTGTCTAAAACTTTGCGACCCTCTTGTAGTAACCATGTGACTTTTGTAGGTGACCATATGTGGTGTGAACAGGTTGTGCACAATTTTCCAAAACTATTCACCTCACCTGCACCCTTAGTTTAACTTAGGAAATGTCCATGCATTTTTCATCACATTGATGGCACATGGTTAGGGTAACCATGTATGACAACTATGTGAGGTTAGGGTTCCTATGAAGTGGGATCCACACAATTGGAGAACGGTTTGGCCCATCATGTTACTCGGTTTTGAGGGTGAAATTAAATATCTAACCCTTAGTGAACCCTTAAATCCCCTTTTCATTGCTATTTTCTTCTTCAGTTGTGTGAGGCTTCTCCCATGCACTGTAGGTTCCTCTTCCTCCCTATGCTAGGGTTTATGGTATCTCCCTCATCTGAAGTCATATTTGATCACCATCAGTTTCTATGGATTCCTCTGAATAATATCTCAATTCTTCTTACCTCCTTTCTATGTTTTTATTCTAATCTGGTGCGCTATTTTGGTGTGAGATAATTAACTTTATATTCAGGTTGGATGTATGTTTCTTCATTTTAATCCAAATTGGACTAAATCAATACTTTATATTGGATGATTATAGTGTCATAAGCATGATAGAGGTGGTCTATAGATCTTTCTCCAAGTTTCCATTAATTTTTTTAAAATAATGGTGTTGTACTGCATGTCATCCTTTATTGAGCATCACCTGAGGATTGAATTCTTCATTTTAAATTCGTATACACACCCTATTATACTCCTTTTGATCATTTTTATTTATTTTATGAAATTAACCTCAATCCTGGAAACCCCTAGGGTGTGTAGGATTTAAATTACCCCATTATAGATAAATTATTAAATGCATAGAATGCCTTCTAAGCATTATTCTTGTATTATAAATGGAATTTCCCCTTTTATGTGATTTCCCAGTTGATGATAGCACCTCTTCAATTCCATGATGAAACTTGTTACTGAATTTCCATGTATAGTAGATTTCAAAAATTCATATTTCTATTAAATTGAGTTATTCCTTTTAGCGTGATTCTTGGTTATGATGAATGAACTTTTTGATAAAAAATGTTATATTTTAATAATAAAACCCCTCAGATCAGGTGTGTTGTCTTCTAAACTAAAAAGGTGTACTTATTGGTTTAAATCATGCTTGTCCTTATGGAGTTAGTGTTTACCTATTCCTTTTGTTATTGTTAATTAAATGGAATGTTTAGGACATTTACTCTATTGATGTTCATAAATAGAGTTTCCCTCCTATATAAATGTTCATTTATACCAATGCACCTCCTATGTTCTTTTCCTAACTTATAAATTTAATTTTCAACATAATTAATTTATAAAATTATAATTTCTTCTTCTATTTTTCTCATTGACCCTTCCATAATGAATTGTCATGTTTTGATAGATTAAATGGAATATATTAAATGGGAATATATTATTCAAGATGGGTTTCCTTCTTTGAATGAATTGAATGGTTTTGATGAAATATATTTGAATTTGGTTGTGTGAACATGCTTATTACTATATTTAAATAAGAATGACTTATATGAATTTTAATAGATGTCATTCCCTAAATTATAATTGGGTTTGATAAGAATAATGCATGAGAGGTACTATCACATGAATATTATTATAAATATGATTATGCCTTTGATATTTTCTATGAAATGATGGTAAGGGTTTTTTTAGGAATGATGTCTCATGCTCTATTAAATTGGGTATTGATCATGATATCTCACACCATTGATATTATTTGTATAGTGGGCATGATGCACCATGTACCTTTCTTCAAGTGTAGGCATAATGGCACACTAGCTATTTTGAGAGTTGTCATGATGCCACTCTCACCATCATGAGTGTTGAGTATATTGTCTCACATTCATTATGGTATGTAGGGAGTATTCACTTTTTCTAGAGCTTGTAGTATCATTTAGGAAGGTTATGGATGACAGAGTTATTCCCCGATATAGAAAGCTCCATGTATTCTGGGTATGTGGATATTTACATCAGCACATACTTAATCCATGTAGGTGCATGTAGTATATATATATATATAATTAATATATATATATATATATATATATATATATATATATATATTTACTGATTAGACACTCATTTCGATGATGAGATGATGAAGGTAGAGTTGGCCTGGTATCGAATTGGAATCAGATCCAACCAGTATTAATTTATTAAATACTTCTCATTATTATATTTAACTACATAATTTTGTACTATATACTCATGGACCATTTTAGATGTATATACCATTGGTGTTGGCCTACTGGGATTTTATCTCACACCCTGCTCAGGCTACCATTGCACTGGGGTACCCAAAAAGATATCATGTTCATGAGACCATGGATTATTACTTATGTTTTCATGCTTGTACCTAGGAGTTAGGATCACAATATTGAACTGGAGTTCAATGTTCTCATTGAGTTTCCCTCACAACATTTATTTCTTTTTCTTTTTCTGGTACTACGTTGTATTTTGTTTCTTGTTGTATGTCTACGGTTTCTGTTTTTGTATTATCATCTAGGCATGCATGAATTTTTTCATATAGGAATTTTCTATATCTTATTTTATTGATATTATTCTTCTATTTTTCTTCCTTTAATTTATCACTACTTCCGCTATTGTATTTTATTTATTTTCTCTTTTACCACTGTGATAATCTGGTCATGAGGTTATAATATTCCCACTATCACCTCCTCAAACCCTCACTACTAGTAGACAGCCTCTGGGGTATGGGGTGGCACTCTCGAGGACATGTTGGGACCAGTCCAACTACTCATTTTTTTGAAACTTGGGTCGGGATGTTATAGTTTTCCAATAGTTTTTTATCAGCTTTTAGTTTTTTTCTAATAATTTCTCAAGGTTTTCACTCACAAGATTTGTAGAGTTTATGATTGATCTCTTACTTGGAAAAAATCATATCCCACTTCTATATTTTCATATGGAACCAAAAAAATTAGGTGAATTGAACGTCTAGTCATACGAGTTGAAAATAAAATGGTTTATTCGGTCGTGTACATCTCTATGGACTACACCGGTTTTGTTTGTGAAAATGGAAAATGGAACTCTATGGATATTTATAGATAATCTCAATATTAACTAAGTGTTTATAAAGTATATTTATCCACTTTCATGAATTTATGAACTATTAAATCAATTTATGGGATCCATGTGGTTCTCTATAGTTGACATGTGATAAAGATATCACCTGTTGTAGTTTAGGATGGAGGATATTCCAAAAAGAAATTTTAGGAGTATATTTGGCCATTACAAGTATGTTTTTATGCCTTCCAGTCTTATGAATTCACCATATATATTTATGGAATTTATAAATAGTCTATTTCAAAGGAATCCAGATTTCTTTTAGGTGGTCTTTGTGGAAGAAATATTTGGGAATTCACGGACAAGGGCTGAACGTGAGCAACACTTGGTGATTGTGTTTGGTATCTTGTGGGATCATCGATTGAATGAAAAAAATTTAGTGTGTAATTTTTGGATACAATAGGTAGATTTAATTATCCATGTAATCTCTAAAAAATGTTTTTTTATTGATATATATAATATAGAGTTTGTAATCTCTTAGCAACATCCAAAGAAAATCTTTGAGATATGCAGTTTCCTTTTTCAGGATGCCTATTATTGATTATTTTCTTGAATTTTCATTACTATATTAAAATATGATATATTTTACAATGAATAATGTACCATTTCAATGTAATGAGTAATTTTTGAGTAATTTTTAAGATATTTAATTTATCCTCACAACATCACCAATCTTGATTTTCCTGGAATCAAGCTAGGGGTACGTGGCGTATTATGGTGCTTTGGGATCTAGGTTGGGATGTGTTCCCATGAAGGTGGGTTAGGTTTTTTCTTATGGATCATGGAAGTTTATTTTCCATGAGAATAACAACCAACACATAATTTAGAGTTATCTATTGTGTTCCATGCTTTGAATACTTGGTGTCATTGCCTATTTGGTGAAAAATTTAGAGTTTTTGCAGATTATAGGAGCTTTGAACATATTTTCTAGAAAATGTATTTTAATATAACAAAAATAATATAAGGAGAGTATATATAAATTTTTTAATTTGAAAATATGTATAAAATGAGCAAATGAAAATCAGTGTTAGTTGAATTAAGAAGTAATTCATATGATAAGTTGGAAAAAAGAGGCTTTATATCACTAGTAGTTGATGTCAGTGATAGTTGAAATGCACTTGAATTTTCAATAATGAGGTAGTGTTTTCGTTTTATTTTTGGTTTATTTTGTTCCTAATTTTGTGTAAAGGTTTAAAGAGGCACAAATATACAATTTATATTGTGTGACTATGAGGTTAAAACTCAATGGTGGGGAGACTATTGAGTGATAGAAGTTGGATAGATGTTTAGATTTGTGGTTTCAAGATCGAATGATCATAACTTTGTATTTTTTAGAAAAAATTATTCATTCTTACCATAATTATATATGGGATGTTCATATTGGAATATATAAGATCTATAAGGTGTTGAAATAACAATTTTGTTTGGTTGGAATAAAATGGAAAGTGGATGAGTTTCTGATCAGATACCTCAAATGTCGGTAGGTTAAGGTTGAACATCAGTAGCTCGTGGGTATGTTTTAGTCTTTATGTATTACTATTAGAAAATGGGAGAATATATCCATGTATGTTTTGACATGTCTCCCAAGGAATGTTTAGAAACATGATGCCACATGGGTGATAGGCGATCAACTCACAAATTTGGTCAATTTCATCCCTACTCATAAATCACATATGATGGAGGACTTGTCTAAAATATATGTCCAAGAAGTGGTAATGAGGCATGAAATACTAGTTTTGATACATTAAAATATAGATCCAAGGATTTCATATCATTTCTATAAAAGCTAATAGTAATCCCTTGAGACTCAGTTGACTATGAGTATGGTATATCATCCTCAAGAAGATGCACAATCCAAAAGGATGATACAAATGTTTAAAAACATCATTTAGGTCTCAGTAATTAGTTTTGGTGTCACATGGGAGGATCATATACTATTAGTTTATTTATCATATTACTATATTTATCGAGCATCGATATATATGGATCCTTTTGAATCATTGTATGGTAATACTTTTCATTCCCCAATTTTTTGGGTGGAAATAGTTAAGACTTCACTAGTTGGGTAGAGACTTATGCAAGAGAAAATAGAGAAGATTTAGTTGATTAGTACATTGATAGAGATGGCTTAGAGTCATCAGAAATCAAATGGGGATCATCTTCAAAAACCATTTTCTTTTGAGGTGAGTGATCATGTGTTCTTGATAATCTCTCCAAGGCTTGGGCAAAATTGTTTTTAGAATCATGGAAATTTATCTCTTTGATACATAGGTCCTTTTGAGATACTTGAATTGGTTGGTGAGTTATAATATTTGTTTTCACTTCCACCATGGTTTATTTCAGTTCATAATTTGTTTTATGTATCTCAGTTGATGAAGTATCAACCTGATCCTGACCATGTGATACTATAGGATTAGGTTGACATAAAGATGAATGCTATATTGGTTCACGTGCTAGTGCAGATTGTGGATTTGAGAAAGAAATAATCTCATGGGGAAATCATATTTATAGTGAAGGTTTTGTTTCAACATGTTCATATTCATGAAGAAATGTGGGAACAAGAAAAGGAAATGGTTGAGTAGTGTCCTAAACTCTTTTAGAGAAATGGTAGTTTTCAACTTTATGGGGACAAAAAGGCTTGTGGTGGGGAAAATGTAGGCCCCCTTATCTCATGTAATTATCCCTTTATTTATGTATTTTATGTTTATAAAGTAATTGGTTTAATTTTGGGAATTTTTTGAGGAGTTTAGAAAATTTTTTAGAGATTTTATAGAGGTGAATGGTTTGATAATAGTTATTAGAAACTGTGGAACCCATCTTGGAAACCGTGCAAGGGGAAACCAAGGTCACTGTTCAGGCGCACAGTTGGCATGCACAGTTTACCAAAAATGTGTGTCCACCTAGGGGAAACCATGAATGTTCTAGATATTGGTAAAAACATGGTTGGTGCAAGGTTTGTCTAACCATGAAATTCAACCATGGGTGGGGTGGTTTAATGTAGTAGTAGCCACACAGTTGGTGCTTTATTTGCCAAAATATATGGCCTAACTATACAACATTCAAGTGGAACTAATTAAATTGTAGATCTTAACCTTAATAGACCCTTAAGGGATCCTTTTCCCCCTAATGATACACTAACATTATTTCCATATCTCTCACATGCTGGAGAGACCCTTCCCCTTGATCCATGAACAATATATTGGTGATTCTTTATGCATTGGAGGCTCGGATTCATTAGTAAGTCTCTATTCATGATTTTTTTACATATATTTAATCTCATTTCCTCTGTTTAATCCATATATCTAATCCATTGGGGATATGTATATATTTTTTTTGATCTCAATCGTGATGAGATATTATTTTATGGTTGATAGGGAATGAGATCTAAGGTGTATTTTTGGAGACTGAACCAGTTTTGTTGAAGAATTTGTGCCATTATTCATTTTAACCTAAGTTTATGAGGTGGTTGGATTAACTATCAATGACTATTATTATAATTTGATAGATGGATTTAAAATTGGTTGAATTTCATAAAATAAATTTTTAAATTTTTGTAAAAATATTGATGGAAACACTCTTCAGTTATGGTTTATCAAATTGTTAGAATTGGTTGTTTTTGGAAGGTGTAATTGGTTACATGGTTTTAAAATGATGATTTTAAAAATTTTAATTGGTTTTTATTAATTTTAAATTGGTTTTAATTTTTTTTAAATAAGATAATTATTTTATTAAAATGGTTTGGTGTGATTTATTTGGCATGGGCTTGGCATAAATAGTTGGGAATTAATTGAATGGGATGGATAGTGGTCATGAAGTACCACCATCAAAGGGATGGGTTATGGATGTGATGTTCCACAATAAATGGTAAAAAAAATATTAATTTTTTTTTGTGTGTACATAGAATGGGTTATTCCAATGTAATTGGGAAAATGTTTTAAAGAAATAATTGGATTCATTCCTAGGAAATGGATTTTGTTTAGAAAACTTTTTTTCATATGGAAACTATTTTATGTTCAGATAAATACTATTTTAAATTGTTTTAAAAAGTTTTATATAAATTTTTTAAATTGATCTATCATAGTGGTGTGAGTAGGTAATTGATTTGGAAAAAACCTATTTATTTTTATACTCACCCCCAACTGTATATGAATCCCTTGGAATTTATTTCCAACATTTAGTGTCTTGGGGATGCCACCTAATGCTTAGTAGCAACTCCACCTCTTCTCAAGCCAATAAGGATGGGAGGGATGTTACACATGGTGATTAAACTGAATTAAAATCATGTGAGACCTTATAAAGAGAGTATAAGTTAATATAACTTCACTCTGTATCCTTTAGATTATCTCATATTATCTTATTTTCTCCTTCCCTTGCAAATTTCATATGAAATATCCCTGATCTACTGACACCATATCCTTTACTTACTCAATCATCAAATTGTACCAATTTCAAGTTACTATCTCAAGAATAAACATGATTACAAACCCCTAATTTTGATTTGGTTACTTAACATGCTCTTAAATAAAACGAATCTATTGAATTTTTTCCTCAAAATCTTGCTGATTAATACCACCCCAAAAGGTTAGTGGAACCTCAAATTTAGTGGCTTCTTGGTGGGTAACACTCAACCCATAGTATTCTACGTCTACACTAGAGATTTAAAATATTAAAAGCTAATAAAGGGACTCATCACTGGATTTTCCCTCTATTTACCAGTTATAGAATATTTAGTGGTTGACACAACATCATATTTAACAATAAATAAGAGAGTCACATTAGGACCCTTTCTATGAAATGGTAATCTTTATTATTATATTTTCACTATGTAAATTATATCATAATCCTCATACCCTCTCTTATGTATCTTTTCATCAGTGGTTTGTTATTTTAAAATAGTAATTATGAGATATATCTGAGTACCAATCTTTAAACTTATACATGTATATTTTAATAAAAAGGTGTTTTGAAACTAATTTAATCACTAAAATGGGTTATACTAACATACTCATCATTAATAAATAAATATAATTACCCCATGTATATGTTAGTAATGTTTTAGTAACTATAAACATTCAAGTGGCTCTAACTTTGAGGAACCCAAGAATAGTAAATCACATGATATTCCATGAAATCTTATCTATGCCAACCAAAATATATCTACTAATGATACATGAGACTCAGACAGAAAGGAATAACCTAAGGAATAATTAAAAATAAAATATATACCACCCCTAGTTGCTCAATATTCCATTATAATTATACCAGAAAAGATCAAACCCATGAAAAATTGCCCAGTCCCTAAAATATATTAAATAAAGAAGAGTGAAAATTAAAACATGTTAAAACAAGAAAAAAACATACCTGAAAAAAAAAGGAAAATAAAAAAGGATCATAGTCTTCATTAGAACCACCATCTGAGAACTCATCCAGATCAACCTACTCTCAATTAGAATGTGGAGCATATTGATTGAGCATTTTGATGTATTGATCCCTAAGATGTAGCTTATGTGAGGTCAAAGGCTCACAAGATGCCTGCTTATTGACCTGACCCCTTTTTTGGTTCATATATTTCCATTTGGAATCCCTGATAGAGAACCTAGTAGATATAGTCTTTGTCATGTTAGAGTAATATTTCCTTGGTTTTCTATTTGGTGGAGCAGTGGATGCTCCCACACTTTCATTTCCTTTCTTCCCCCCACTCCTGAGGATGTCACTGTATAATACTTTGACCTGGAACTGTGGGTTGAATCTGTTATTCTCCTTATCATCATCAAAGGCATCTCCCCACTTACGTGACACAATCACCAACTCAAACATCCTCTGAGGACCTTCATGCACCGAACCATTTACCTTGAAAGAAGATTTCCTATTCCCATCCACAGAAGATTGATTATTCCCATCCACAGGTGTCAAGCATTGATTATGCTACCCATCACCTTTAGCTTTACAGCTAACTTCTGAATTTTAATTATGTCTGGTGACGTTAAGAGTACCTAAATTCTTATTAATACAGCCCTGCTGCATTCCACTTTACTCAGGATGCAATTCCTCAGGTCTCGTATACTCTTGCCTACCCAAGGCCATATCCACTGCCTTTGGCTCAGTAGGGGAATCTGAGCCAGACTCTCTAACCACTCCATGAACAGCCTCCTCATCATCCCCTTCCTCAATAACATGTTTCTATTCACCTTCCAAGACTGAAAATTGATTAAAAGAGCAGGTGGCCATTCCACCAGACTTCACCGTATCAACAAAGTATGAATTGGACTATAAAACCTACTCTGAAACCTCTGAAACTCTAGTCTGTTCAGAACCAACCTCTCACACCTACAATGTAATCCCTAATCCATTTGACAACGAATTAATACCTAAATAATGTATCATCCAGTCAAAGACTGCTGAAACCCATGGCTCTGATTCCTTAGGGATATCCTTCTTTACCGTGCCTAAAGAGTTCCCCCTCCCTGAAACAAGAGGGACATCCGCAGGGAGAAGGGCTAGCTGATGTTGCACCTCACCCGATAATACAAGGATCACATCCTCCATGCACCCCTGCTCGTTCCCTCCTGAGTCAGTAGTACAGACAGAGCATGCTTCACCGAACACAACCGGCGCTGAAGGCTCTTCGGGCATCACAGGAGGGTCAACCAAGAAAGGATCCAGGTTCCTTTTGTGGAAATTAGAAAGACAGTGGCCCTGCCTATAACAAAAGGAACAGAACATCATCCACGGTTCAAAAACAAAAGGTTGAACGTACTTGTATTCTCCCTCAAACACAATCCACACCACCTCTGGTGGGGTCTAGGAGAGTTCCATCTCAACGCATATGCATGCCATTATTGGGTGCTTCAAGGAAGAGGTCAGCTAATCAGCGCAAAGGAAGCAACCGATGGAATTTCCAATTGACCGTAGAAGAGTCGGGTTCTGGAAGGGTAGCGGTAGACCAGGGAGCTGAATCCAAATTGCCGAAGTAGACGGATCACGATTCATATGAAGATCAAACGACTAGAGAAGGAAGTGGAAATGAAATCCTTGAATGGATCTTCTAGATCTGGACCAGGCTAAGGCCAGATTATCCTCATCAGTGAAGCAAATAAGGATTTGTCGCGGCCCCAAGAGCCTGATGACTGCATGTTGACGTAAACCCCGTTCCTTGTTCATGTACCAGTCAAACACCTCCATAGGAGGCCGATGCAGGTCAAACTTTGCTACCAGATCCATAGAGAGTAGAAAAGAAGCTTTAGTGAATTATTGTGAAGATATCGGAACCATTGGTTTCCCATTGAAGATTCCAGGTACCTTCGGAGAGACGTTGATGCTAGGGAAAACCGAGAGTCGCGTGTCTGGAGAAGATCAGAGGAGACCACCAATCCCATTATAATTATACTAGGTAGGCATATTTATATGTGTTTTCTTGATCCCTAGTAGTCCTATATCCTCACTAATATCAATCCCACACCCAAGATCCATAAAGTCACTATGATACCATTATGTAATGACCCAGCCTTGCTTTAACCAAACTGACCTAATTTTTTCATCTTCAAGACCCCATGAAACATCCAGATTACTATAGGTTAGTGTAAATGCTGATGGATAATGAAAAAACATAGGGTATATTATTTTCCCTTGTTTATATATAACCAAATAAAAACTAATAAACATGAATTTAAGAATAAATTTTGGCATGAAATTTGGGGTTGGATGAACTAAAAGTCCCAAATCTAGATATCCACTTAAATACCCTCACGGAACAAATATTTGGTTAACACATATTATAAAAACTTTATGAACATGCATACATATCATAACATAGACCAAGGATATATAAAAATTATTTACAAGGGTGAAACTAAAAAAAACCATATATAAAAAATTGGGTCACCCAAACACTACGTAAAGTGATCAAAATTAGGGATGAAAACATACACTCATTTTTTCACTGCTGATAACCACACTACATCTATTCCACACATCCATTACAAACTAAAAAATTATCCACGTGAACTCTACTAACCATATATAGTCACTACACATTATTTTTTGTGCTTGGAACTCATATAAATGTGATTTTCTTTTATCCAAGGCATGAAAGACGGGGTCTACATGTATCCTAAAAGTAGAACTTTTAGGATGTGAATGCATCATGTCCCATGGAATTCACCACCCAACCTCAGCCAGTTTTTCAAAAAGACTCATGCATAATGCAAAAATATAAATAAATTAAGTGTATGTAAACATAAATAATCTATCAATAAGAACTAGTAATCAGGTAGACATTCTAAACAAATAAATATGATATTTTTATTATAAATATGAAAATGATCATGATTCAATATTTATTTAATAAATTTTTAGTGAAATAAACCAAACCTACTAACATGACCCAACCCATGCTAGGTCTTGAGCTGCAACAACCCCATTCCCACCTCTATAGGCTAAGGGGTGGTGAAAAGAAATGAAGTAATTACTAAACTCATTGATTCCTTTTCCTAAGTACTTGTATGTAGCCACACAACAATCTTGATTAAAACCTACATAGGGAAAGAGTAAAAGACGCAATACTTCTATAAAATAAAGCAAGCATGCATGAACCTCTATAAAGTATTATATTGTAAACTAGAAAGTAAATAGGATAAATTATATTCCTAACTAGAAATATGTCCTAACCTGAAAAATTGGAAAAGTAATCTTCTAAGAGATCATATATCTTGAATCCCAGTCTACAACCATCGTACGCAGTCCAAAGCACTCAGTGTCCCTAAGATTTTCTAAAGTCACCACCAACCTGTTTTTTGTCTTTATAAGAAATGAAATATAAGGGAAAATCTCATTCATGGTTGTGTATATACATATCCAATAGGTCACCCCAAAAGTTGAATGGGGGAAATTAATAGATACAATATGGATATAAGGATATATATGCAAGATACAGTCAAAGAGAACAAATCAATCCAACCTAAGGGTGAAAGTTTACTCATCCAAACATAAAGGGATAAACAAGGTTTGTAGATGAACTACCTGTTGAGTCCTCACCACCTATAGAAAAAGAGTAAAATCATCTAACCATGATAAGATAATCATGGAAAGTACATGGCATACCTTGTGCATATTTGGATTCCCTGTAAGAAGAGTAACCATGTCTAAGGAATGGATACAATAACAAATAAGTATATGCTAACTCAAAATAATCCAAAATGAGAGAGTAAGGGGATATCTATATCATAACTCATCCAAAGAAGAAGAGTAACTAATATTTCCAAATGTACATCATCAATGTGCAACATCTCATTCATCTTTCCAAAAGTAACCATCCAATTATAGCCATGCCTCATCATAGTGCTACATAGTTGAGGGGTCACAAACTCTAGGTAGGGAACCCATGCCCTGGTACAATAGGAGGGTAAAAATATAGTAATATTTGGAAAATCCACTAACCATCTCTACTAGAGTTTCAACTCAGTATCATTGAGGAACTCCACTACCTAGATCTACTAGAGGGTACATCTCGAAAAGGTCATCAAGGATCTGCACTGCCCATCTCTATTGGAGGGTACTACCCAAAATTTTCATTGAATAATTTTACTAACTAGCCCTACTGGAGGGTAAATATCAGAAATATCATTGAGTAACTCCATTTACCATTCCTTATGAAGGTTACTTCTTGGAAAGGATTCCAATAAACTCCACTTCCTAGACCTTCTGATTGGTACCCCATAGAAAGGTCGTTGAGGAACTCCACTACCTAGCCCTACTGGAGAGTGCTACTTGAAATTGTTTTCAGTGATCCTATGTGATCACTGTCATCATAAAGAATTGTAAAAATAAGTAATGTGTCCAGAAAATTTTACATAATATCTCAAAAGGTTAAAGTGGTAGAACCATCGCATTTTACATGTGAATATATTCAAGATAGGCTACTCATTGGCCGAAATTTGATTTCAAATGAAGTAGATAAGGATGATTGAGGTTTCCTCAAAAGAGGTAAAGTGGTACATGGTGTGTGAGGGGAGCCACGTGGCATGTGGTCCTTCTCTACCACCTATTTGTGTCCCTATAGGCACAAAAATCCATTCCATGTAGTTGTACATGCCATTTATGTGGACTACATGGCATGTTTAGGCTAACCTGGATCGATCCATGTCATGTTGCCCATGTCCCTGTACTGGAACCCATTTCCATGTACCAGACATCGTGTCTATGTACTCAAGTAGACAACCATGCACCTATCCATATACCTCCACATAGGTTCCCTCCCATGTGATCCTCTAATGGGTTGTCCAACTGGGAAAAGGGGGTACACGATGTGTTGGGGAGCTTACATTCCATGTCATCCATATGTTTTTCAAAACCCTAGCCCCTTCCACTAAGGGGGACACACACCGTGTATTATTCCTTGTAAAAAGCATGTAGTTGGGTTTTTCACAGAAATTACAGATCTTCATATGCACTTCTGGAACATTGAGTCTGGTCTCGCTACTTCAGATTCATTGAAATGCATGGTTGATAATGGTGAATCTAGCTAAAAATCATCGTTTTCAGCCATTGTTCGATGGGAATAATCCTTTGTTAATTCACATTTGTTCATCACATGAACCAAACAATATAGAGCCTTCCACCATCAATTCTAGGATCTCAAATCACAAAACAATCCTTCATTTCTTGCAAAAATCCCATATCTATCCATACTTCATCGTTCTGTGACTTGTACATGATTATGTCATGGTTCTAAGGGTCTGATCTAGCTTGGTATCTCCTAGCAAGGTCGAATAGGGATCTTGGGATACAATCAGTGAAGAAAATGAAGCAACAAGGGAGATAATAACAAAACCAAAGGTTCTAAAAAAAATCCATGTTTTCTTGGACATTGATCAATAACGTTTATTCCGAGATAGAAAACATGGAATAAAACAATTTATAATTGGTAAGTAGGTGCATTCTTAGACCACAATTGTCGTAGATCCATGAACAAGGATGGATCCACTCAAAAAAATAATTAAGGGGTATAAATAACTAACTGATGATTCCTACATAGTTTATGGATTTTTTGTTGATGAATAACATGCATGACAGTGATCGAGAGAATCCATTGCATTCACTACATCATGATCTAATCCTATCCAGCATGTCATCGTCATCTGATGAGATTCTATAAAGATGAAAATAGGGAGATCTCTATATTTATCCTAGGTTTAATAATGATAACCCTAGGGAATTAACCCTAGAAGTAATATTATATGTCATTTCACTATATCAAAATGAAACAATTAATTAATTAATTAATTATGAAACTGAATGTACCACCAATGAGAGTGGTGTCTGAACACCCCCACGCTGATTGATTTTATATGGAAACTAGGATAAAAATCACGTTATTGACTAAACAGTGGTATCTATTTTTTTATCAGAGATTATGTTTAATAGTTATCTTGGTTTCTTTAAAAAGTTTCATGAAATAAATATAAAATATATTTAATATTTTTATAAAACTAATTCTGGACACACTAGGCCTCATAATTGCCTGTCGTATCAGTTCCTAGGTATTTGAATAATATATATATATATATATATATATATATAAAGTATTACAAGTAAACAACACGGTCTCTACATCATTCTATTAGTCAATATTTTAGTCACTAAAAAATAAAAACTAAGAAAACAACATAGGATATTGAGCTCGCACTTGATTCTCTTGCTTATAAGAACTATCATACATATTCTTGTGCTACCACAACACATTGGAAAAAGGTATGTTCTATCCACAAATGGTCTTATTCTACCTATACTCAATCACCACTAGGTACTCCACAAAGGTGGCTCTAACCTCAATGTCCATCTCACCCTAGTTGATAACGTTCATGGGGTCATGAACATGTCACATTAGTTATGACACATGGAATATTCCATGAAACTACTCCAGTTGTGGGGAAAGGGTGTGGATGAAAGAAACCTCTCCAACCCTCTACATAGTCTCAAACATCCCGATGAACCTCGGAGATGGATTGCCTTTTCATTCAGACCTCCACAGTCCTCATCGTAAGGAGACTGTTATGAAAATGTGGTGTCCTTGATTGAAATAAAAGGTACTACACTAAAAAATTTCATAATATTTGTGTCTTATATAGGAAATCCTGATCGGGTCATGGATGACCTAGATTATATCTATTGTCACTTGTACCATCATTGGGATCACAAGTGATGTATCACTGATCTCTATCTAGCACATGGGTGACCTGTAGGGTCTCTCATACAGTGACTGAAAGGGTGACATGTCAATGGTAGAGTGGTACCTTTTGTTTTACCCAAACTCTACCAAGGGTAGTCAATCCTCCCAACTCTGGATAAAGATTAACACTCAAGCCCTTAGCATATCCTCCAACACCTAGATATTGCACTCGATCTATCCATTAATTTGGGGGTGAAGGATGCACTCATCCTCATTTTGGTTGTGAATGGTTCCTTCAAGCCTCAACTCAATTGTGATGAAAAATGTACATCATGAATAAAAACAATCATCAAGGGCACCCCATGAATTCAAACAATATCCCACATGTAAAACTGACCCAAAATATCCACTGAAATCTACTTTATGATGGTAAGGAAGTGTTCTGACTTCATGAGTCATTAAATGATCACTCATATGGAATAAAGGACCTTATCTTTTCATGGAATCCCTACCACAATTTCCCTATATATTTCGTTCCATTTCTATTATGAGATCTCAAGGGGGCTACCACAAACGTGCAGGAACATGGTGCTCAGCCTTCACATACTGATAAGTGGGGATTCGAGATATGAAATCATCTACACTATATAGAATTTCAGACCACCAAAACTACTTCTAAAGGACTCTGTACATCATCCCCGCATAGTTGTGTACAACTAGTGGAGGAGTGTGGAATTCTTGTAGTACCTCCTCTTGCAATGTGACTAGAACCACTATATTCCCAAGGAATAAGATAATGCATTCCCTCCTTCATAATATTGATCTGGTGAGTCTCCTATGGATATCTAATCATTTAATATTGCACGGTGATTGTATCCTATATGGGAATCTATAACATGATCGAGAAGCGGAGGATTCAACACAATTGACTAAAAAAATTTTGTACCCCCTGTTCCACCAAGGTTAGCTGTAAAGAGGTCAACTACTTTGAATCCTCCTACATTAAGTGAGCTTGGATATTCCAGCTAAGGGAATATTCTATAACATTGACCTTCCATGGAGTATAGAATATTTCAATGTCATAGTCCTATTGGAACTCCAACCCGTACCGATGTATCAGGTTAAGGTCTCTCTATGTAAAGTCATACTTGAGACTCTAGTGGTCTGAGTAAACCACAAAATACTCTCCCAGAAGGTAGTACCTACACATCCTCAAGGAGAGGACTACTATTACCAACTCTAGGTAGTTATTAACCTATTTATTCTTATGGGGTATCAACTACCTTGACCCATATGTAATAACATCCCTTCAATGCATCAACACATATCTGAGCCCATCTCATGAGGCATCGCAAAACACTATGAACTCCATGTCTTCCTATAGAAGTATCAACATAGGAGAACTCATCAGCCTCAACCACATATCCTAAAAGTCCCTTTGTCACTTCTCATACTAGTTAAATATATTCCCTTTCTACACCAAGGTGGTCAAAGGGGGCTGCAATTCTGGATAAGCTTACCAAAAACCTCCTATAGTACCCCACAAAACAAATAAATACCCTCCCCTATAACATGCTCTTGGTTGGCTCCAAGAAATCACCAAATCAATCATCGCTGGTTCCATGGATAAACCATGCCCAGAAATGAAATTCCCCAGAAAGTTAACATCATGAATCCACAACTAGAACATCGAGATATTTTAATAAAACTGGTGTTTTCGAAGAAAAACTAAAACCACCTTTAACTTCTCTATATGTTCCTCCTCTAATGTAGAGTAGATGAGTATGTCATCGATGAATACAAAAAAAACTAGTACAAGTATGGCTAGAAGACCTAGTTCATCAAATCCATAAATACAATGGGGAAATTTATCACACCAAAAGGAATCATAAGGAAATCATAGTGATTGTAGAGACATCAGAATTCCAACTTTGAAATATTTGTCTCGTGAACCCTCAACTAGTAGTAGTTAGACATGGTATTGATATTCAAGAACCATGTCACACATCAAAACTTGTAAAATATTTCATAAATCCTCAAAATGGGTAATTTTTATTTAACATGTCCTAATTCAGGAAATGATAATACATGAAAATCCACATGCTCCCATACTCCTTTTTCACACACAACATCGGAGCTACACAGGGGGAACACTAGGTATAATGGAACCTTTCTCTTAAAGGTCCTCCAAATTCAATCGCAAATCCTGATGCTCATTAGAGGATATCTGATATTTTTTAGAATATTTAATATTGGTTATAGAATGAAATTCAATGAAGAAATTTATCTCTCACCTCAGAGTTAGTCCTAGAACATCCTCGGGGAAGGCATCCATATAATCCTCTACAACTGATGGGACCCAAATTCCTAAAGATCTTACTGCACCAAGGTCTATACTCACTAACTGATGGGTGATGGGATATAGCCTCCTACTTTTAGAACCCACTTTCCATACCATGAGATCTATCTTTCTAGAAAAGGAGAATCTATTCCCATCAGTACATAAGCATATGGCTTGTCTACGGTGAATGTCAATTTGGTCTGGGACAATGGAAAACCAATACATACCCAAGATAGAATCACAGGGTTCCATCATGATAACCAAAAGGTACCATGTAAACCTATATCCACTAAGAGTTAGGTTTCACTACCAGAAAATAATTGATACAAAATAAGTGTTCCCTGTAAAAACCTCAAGACGAAGTTGTTGGGATAGTGCCTCAACTAGGAGGCCATCTATCATACTAGGAACATATAGATAAAGGAATTATTGGACCTTGTGTCTAATAATATAAAATAAATATTATAAAACACAAAGATCATGCCACTAATCATATCGTGCGATGCGGGGTCTTAAAACTACAAATCCTATAGTTATCCATGGCCATAGCCGCCAAATCATTGAGCCTAACATGGGCTACCTAGAGGTGGTGGTGGAAGGATCTCATTTCATATTCCACGACACATAGCTCTTCCTACTCCTCTAACAGATCCTCTTACCTTGGTACCACCCTTTACATGCCTAGGATATCCATGATCATGGTGCTACCTCTAATGTGGAAGTCCATCATCTATCTGTATGGGCTGCTCATCAGGTCCGGTTAGGCAGTCTCATACTATGTGACCCTTCCCATCATAAGAAAATTATTTACCCTCTACGACATCCCCTGGTGATTTTATTTTTCTTTTTATCATACAAACACATGCCTAAGTCTACTCACAACATGTTTTCATGTGTCAAGATCCCACCAACTGATTCCTACTAGCTACTGCATATGACTCATCTTTGTGATGACCACTGCCATCCCTAACTGTTGGTAATCCCTCTGACTGAAATCTCTCTATCCCTAGTGCCTTCTTCAGCACCTTAAAATAGGTGGGGATGGAAAAGGGAACTATGTTGGCATAAATCTATCTGTAGAGTCCCTTCTCAAACTTTTGTTCTTAGAAGTACCCATCACATATCATGTCAAGGGAGTACCGGGTAAGGTCTTTGAACCTCATTTCATACTAATCCAACATCATCCCTACTGTTGCATCTCTTGAAGCTAATAGATCTATACTTGGCATAAATAGGAGGGGTTTTACTCCTCAGAAAACAACTTCTAGAAGTAGTTCCATGAGAGTGTCAACTCATCGTGCATCTGTGTAATGATACTCTACCATTCCCCAAATTCTCTATGGAAAAGGATAGATGCTAGTGAAACCAACTAATCTATCAGGTTTTGAACAAGCTTGATTATATGTACCCTAAAATCTATCCAATACTCTAATACTTGAGGATCTGGTTCTCGGTGGAACCTCAATGGCCTCTGGCACTAGAAATCATGGAGCACGATAAATATTTGCACGTTCTCATACTTCTATAATGGAATGATCTACTACTAGATAGGTGGATGTGCTACTAGATTCCCACCTAGAGGAAGGGGGTCATGGGATGGGCCCTAAACTAAGGCCTCATCACTCATCAGATCATCTTCATGATCCAAAACAGGTATCCTAGATGGTTGTCATCATGGAGGCATCCTAAGATCTATCAAGACGCACCAAACTCATATGAGCATGTATATATATATAACAGTAATAATGGGGATCTGACTCAAGAATGATAGTCAATGACTCAATCCTATATGATTCATATACTATTGATCACTATAACAAATGTCTTAGTATACCGAGTTGACAAGAAGGTAGTCGGGGTCCCAGTGAATGGATACGTATGTCGCCTGCAGCATCATTGGATTCACGGTCCTAAGAGCCAAACTCAAGATACTTTGACACTATTTACATAAAGTCAACCAAGTCTTCTTAATGTGGATAGTATGAAAAACTTCCAATGGAATGAACATTCTCTAATATTAATCTTCAATGACTCAACCCAAGATAGGGCTCATGTAGAAACTACCCCAAGACCACCTTTATAGGCCAAGGGGTGGAAACAAGTTTCAAATGAATAAATAAACTTAGGGAGGCCTTTTCCTAAGTAACTATACACACCCACATAGTCATCTTGATAAAAAGGTGTAGAGGGAATGATTAAAATATTCAATACTACTATAAAGTAAACCAAGCATGTTCCAACCTCTAGACAGTAAAAAATTACGAAAGTGTAAAATGAAAAGTGAAGGGGGAAAATACACGCCTGACTAGAAATATGTCCCGACATGAAAAAATAGAGAAGTAATCTTCTAAGATATCCCATCACCTAAATCCCAAGCTACGACCACTACATGTGTTCCAAATAACCTAGTAACCCTAATCATCTCTGAAGTCATCACCATCATATACATCATTTGTATAAGACATGACACATGCGAGAAAATCCCAAACATGGGTTTGTATATACATACCTAGTAGGAAACCCTAATAGATTATGGGGGAGAAGTAAGAGAAACCATAGGAATAAAAATACAATATATGCAATATACAATCAAAGAGAATAGCTCAACCCAAACCAAGAGTAAAATTATGTCCATATAAACAAAAGTGGATAAAGAAGGTGATAAGATGAACTACTCATCAAGTTTTCTCCACCTATAATAGGAGAGTAGACTCATCTAACCATGAGAAGATAAACACAGAAAGCATGTGGCATACCCCGTGCATCTTCACCTCTCCTGAAATAAGTGTAACCAGTACAAGGTGTGGATACAGAAGACTATATATATATAATCTCAGAAAAAATCATTCTAAAGGATCGAGTAAGGGGATCACCATCTCACAACTTGTCCCAAAAAGATGAGTATCCTATAGTTCCAAAATTCCATCGTTGATGCTAAGCATCTCATGCGTATTTCCAAAAGTAATTGTCCAAGTTCATCCATGACCTGTCACTGTCCTGCATAGTTGAGGGGCCACAAAATCTTTGTAGGGAAACTATGACCTTATAGAAAATGAGGGAACCACTTTTATTATCATCAAGGACTCCACAACCCATCTCTAATAGAGGGTCAAATCATTAATCATTGAGTAACTCCACTGCCCAGATCTGCTAGAGGGTACCACTCATAATTCTCATTATGGAAAATCCACTACCTAGCTCTATAAGAGGGTATCACTTGGAAGGGTCATCAAGGAACTCCAATGACCATACCTGTAGGTGGGTGCCACATGGAATAGTCATTGAGGAACTCTACTTCCCAGCCCTACTATATGGTACTACTCAAAAAGGTCGTTGAGGAACTCCACTTCCCAACTCTACTGGAGGGTACCGCTCACAATGGTCATCGAGGAACTCCATTGTCTGGCCCTGCTGGAGGGTACCGCTCAGAAATGTCCTAGTGATCCAGCATAATCGCTGTTGTCATTGAGTGTCAACTAAATAATTGATGTTCCAGGGAAATTTTACATCATATATCCAAATCCACAAATAATGGAACCATCTTGTTCTATACAAAAGAACACTCAGGATAGGCTACTCGTAGGCCAAAATCTGATTTCAAACAAAGAAGATACAAATGATTAAAGTTTCCTCAAAATATTTTAAGGGTTATGTGGTGTGTGAGAGGACCCAAATAGATTATAGTCCTTCTCTACTTCTTAGGTGTGTCCCTAGCTAGAACATGGTTCCATCCAATTTAGTAGTACATTCCATGTAGGTGGAATACACAACGTGTCTAGGCTAACTGGGATCAGGTCGTGTGTTGTTGGCCATGTCCATGTTCCAGACCTCGTGTCCATGTACTGAACCCCATGTCAATGTACTCGAGTATATAAATGTGTACCTAGAAGTGTACTTATATATGGTTTCCTACCCATGTGATCCTACACACACGGGTTCTCCAATCAGGTAAAGGTGGTACACAGCGTGTTGGAGATCTTTCATGATGTGTCATCCTTCATTTTTTCCAAACCCTAGATAATGTCGCTGAGGGGAATACACACCATTTTTTCATCCTTGTACATGTCCTATAGTTTTGTTTTTTACGAAAATTCTAGATCTTCAGATCTGCTTTCGGTGCTTTGAATTTGGTCAATCCACTTCAGATCTGGTGTTATCCCTGGAAAAAATGGTGGATCTATCCAAAAATCTCGGTTTCTAGTCATTGTTCGCTGGGAATTAGAATATGTTTGTCCATGATGGTTCATCACAAGAATCACATGACACGAAGCCTTTCTCCACATATTATTTGATCTCAAATCACTAAAACAAACATCCATGCCTTGAAACATTCCCAAATTTGTCCATACTTCACAGATCCATGCCTCACATGTGATTTCATCACAGTTCTAGGGGTACGATCAAGTACGATACCACCTAGAAAAGTCAAACCAAGATTATGGGGTCCAACTAGTGATGAATGTGAAGCAACAAGGTATAAAATCACAAAAAACAAAGTTTTAAACATCATTGGACAATAATTCATGGGAAACGATCAAAAATAGTGATAACAGGTTAGAAAAAATTGAATACAACAATTTAAATCTGGTATGTAGCAACACTCTTAGGTCACAATTGGCACAGATCCAAGAAAAAGGATGGATCTACTCAAAAAATTTAATCAAATGGTGTGAATCACCAATTTAGGAGTCCTACTTAGTTTATGGATTGTTTGTTGATTAAGAACACACTCTCCAATGATTGACATAAGACATTGTGATTGTTCTATCCTGGTCTAATATGATCAGAATTTTATCATCATTCGATGGGATTTTCTAATGAAGAATGAATAGAGAGCTCAATAATTCACTGAGGGATTATACAGATAACCCTATAAAATTCACCCTATCAATAAACTTATAGATCATTTCGCTGCATCAAAATGAATAAATTATTTATTTATTTCAATGAACATGACACCAATGATCAAGGAGTCTGAGCACCCCACTCTGACCCATTTTATGTCACGTATAATGTAAATATTTCATTCTAGACTCAACTGTGGTCTCATATTTCTAATTTGATATTCCATTTAAGATTTATCCCATTTGCTTTAAAACATTTTGCATGCACAATATAATTTTTTTTTAATATTTTTATAAAATTATTTCTAGGAACACGTGGAATTAGAATTGTGCGTCATCTTAGCACCTAAATTTGGAAATATATATAGAAATATTTCAAAGTATTACTAGATAGAAATTGGTATTCTACACCTACATAGAGCCATACTCAACATCTAAATAGGGTATCTATCTTCCTAAAGGACATGTCCATAAAAGATATTTAAATCCATACTCAATAATAGATAAATTATATATCTATATATATATCCTCCTATGGAGGAACATATACTCAATCTAATCCAGGAGGCCAATTATCCATTTTAATGGAGTTACTGTATATCATCCTACTCACCTTGGAGCCACCATTTTTTCATATGAAGTTGTTTTTGTGTGTGTGTCATAATTTTATATATATATACGCTATCATTCCTTAATGTGATGAAATTTACATAAATATAGGTTATCTATACATGTGTAAGCAGTACACATTCCTTAAGCTAGATCTAGCAATGAATGGCTCAACAACTGTATATTTTATACATGGAAACAATACGATAAATGTTTAATATCAATAAGAGACAACCAAATATCATGGTAATGATGAATCCATAACATAAATCATGAATATATCATATTTTAAATAAAAAACTTCCAAACACGATTCAAGGGATAAAATTAGATCATAAATAGTTAATTTATAATGATTAGAATCATACGGAGATGCTACAACTAGCTTCAAAATAGGGAATCCCAAAACAAGACATATTAGAAATGAGATTTCACTTAAAAGAACATAATAAAATTCAATGTCTGTTACGTACATGGGGAGACTATATCATAGTTTATCCATGTGCAACATGTTTTCCCATTATTACATGTTTTAACATCAATGTCGGGTGGCCTGAGGGCCATAGAATCATGTTTGAGTGTTCTATAATTAGGATCTTAACAAATAAATATTACACCATTAATTTAAAATAAGAAGTACAAAAACATGTTATAGTATTATATAAATCGTGTACAAGAACTAAAAACATGGTTTACATATAGCACTAAGATATACTGGTATACTTAATGAAGCACATTCAAGGCATAATGATGGGATTTCAAGGTTAATCCAGTGAACTATTTAAAACCAATCCAAATTCATGGGTTCTTAAATTAAACATGATTTAAAACCTTAAAAATCATGTATGATAATTCTTGACATGGTTAAACCATCACTAGGATCCAATTTTATGACCATGGAAGTATATTCTAGGCATAATTCCTCATGGGATAATAAAAGAAAGAAAAAATTTCTTTGGTTCAATGTGAATTTTTTATTAATTTTATGATTAATGATAAATTACAAACCGAGTGTACATTTTTGGATATTGAAGTATATATATTCCCTTAATCCTTTAGTATATGATCCTTGTCTATATCAGATCCTACAAAATAGATTGTTATAAAATACGAATTTCATGCATTATGATTAATACATGCCTGATGGGATGGTCATATTTATTGATATACAGTATATTATAAAATTGAAATAAAATGTGATTTCCTTCCCACTACCCTCACAATTATACTCAATGATTAAGGACTTTATATGGAATGCATAAAATGAGATTTCATGCCACATATATATATACAATCCAATCAATTTTTATCCAATGAATGAAAAATTTCATAGGGAAATGGTATTTGATTCCATGTTATGACCTTTACATGAATTGTATAATACGGCTATTTGGAAAGGAAACAAAATTTATATATTCATTTGAAAATTAAGAGTTAATGTTCAGATGAATAATCTCATGAAAGTTTTCATTTAAAGAGAGTTACAAGAGTTTTAACGCATGTTAGTTTCCACATTCATGAGATGTATATCCAAATCCATAAATCATGTGTTATAACATAAGAGTTAATACATGTGTCACGTATAACTGTCTTCATTTCTATATAAGGACCACTTTCATGGGATGGAAATGATTTATTCCCATACCTTTGGCTGAATATCCCTACTGGGTTTCTCTTATCTTCCACATGTACGAGTTTCTAGCCCACAATGATAAAAAGATGTTCATGTTAATGTGATGAACGTTTCATTCCAAATAATGGATATTTCATGGAGAGAGTATGTTTTTTAGATGATTTTTGTGATATTTATCAGATCATTTGATTATTTAAAGATGTTGTAGAAGCTATTTGGTGAATGGTAAATGATTTTAAAGTTTCTCTTTATTCCCATATTTTATATTTTAATTTTTCCTATTCATGGGTAATCTTGGGGGGATTAAGTAGATTTAGTTTTCATTACTAGATTCATAGGATTCCCTTCATATATTCCCTAAAATTATAATATATAAATATATATGATATACTTCATACATATACTCTTTACTGTTGAGCATGTCATATAGTTCAAATTCTTAGTTCCAAAGGAATTTAATATGCCTTGATATTTTATTATAAGGAATTTAATTTGGGATTTCATATGGAATGTTATGTAACAAAATTCCTCTAGATTATAATTGTATAGAAACATTAAAGTGTTAATGTTTAAATCATCCTATAATGTATATCATTAAATTAGTTGTTTGATAAGATGAAATTCTTGGGTGGTTGGTATGGATGAGGGTTACATATGATGTAAAAACTTGTATTAACTTGTAATATATGCTTTATTACATATTCACTCAAACAAAATCCTCAAGGGATTTATATTTTGGAAGTACCCATATGATGGGTTGTTCTAGTTCATGTGAAGCTTTGGTCAAATCTCTTGAAGCTATCTTCATTCTTTATCCTTTTCCTCGTGATTAACTAGCCTACCTAGGATTATGAATGATCCCATCCGATCATTGAGTGATTATTTTAATATATGGATATACCATAAAGGAGGGAGTCTTTTGGATTCCTCTAATGGATCTTCATCAAGAAAATGGGATAAAGGAACTAACAGAGGAAAGTACAGTGTAAGGTATATAGTTTCCTATTATTATATTAATTATATATGATTTTAGTATCATTAATGGTGATCATCATATTATGGGTTTCTAATTATTTTTGTTACCAGGGTTAAGTGTATAAACTCATCGGTTATACCAGAGCTTTTCTAGGACATCCTATATTTTAATACACGTTAATTACTGATTTATTACATAAAGGTACACATAATATAATTCTGAAGATCATGAGTCCTAGTGTCTTTGTGAAATTAGGTACATAGTATAATAACATAAAACCTGGGTATAATAACATTATTTAAAAACACCACATCATGCCCTTAAAATTCGATTGTTCCTCTAAAACTGCATGGGATAACCTTAGGGTGTACATAAGAAAGGGGTGAGATATAAATCCCAGTAAGGGAAAAATAAAAAGAATATTATAAGTTAAATTTTCATATTTGAGTCAATATTCATATCAAGGTAACATAATAGAGGTTATAATCATAAACATGGACATTGAAGCATGATATAGATGATAACATAAAGGCAATATGGGAATGTGTAGAAAACATAAAACATGAAATCATAATCATAATTCAAGTCTAACCATTGAGAAATCATAACATAGTGTATATAGGATAACCTCCCATGAACTATAAATGGTATCTCAAGAGATAAAAACATTACTTAATTCATGTTTTGGTAGTATAATTCTAGTCCCACCCATTAAATTCATATCATGTACATGCATAATTATGCCACATATATCATTCAACATAATATTGTGTTGCATCAGTTTTAATCCCAAGTCTAAGTAGTGTGGGTTACATACATGTTTTTCCAGAGTTAATAGAGGAGATGTCCATCAAGTTTTATACCCTTTAGTGGAAATGAGGTTCGGTATTCCCAATAAAAAAGTTTGGTATGGAAAATCAAGGGACAATTTCCATAGCATAATGGGTGTACATAATGGTTTGTGGAAACAGTTGAGGTCGGTGAATATTGTTCTATGAATCCATGGGAATATTAAGGATATTAAAATTGATGTTTCAAAACACATTACAACAATAACAATTAGAAGTAAAAAAGGCTAACCAAAAAAAAGACTTCACAAAATAAAAAGGGAGTGGAGAGGATTTCATACCTTTAGAGGGTGCTTCTAAAAGCTTGTGAAAATATTATTAAGAGCTCGGGAAAACCATGGAAGGGATTTAGAGGGTTATAGGGAGAATATATTTATGTTATATGGATTTTTATTGAATAGGGGTGGGATGATGGGTGGGTATTTATTTCAAAATAGAGGGGAATTCTTTATAAATTTCTAAACATAGGTTTTAGACTCTATATGATAAAATAATCAAAACCACAAGCATTCCCTTGATTTTTCTAAATGGTTTTTAGAAAAGAGGAGTGGTTTTCATTTTTTATAAGTTCAAGTACAAAAATTCTTAAAATGATACCCTTCTGATGTGTAAGTGAGTCGTGTTCATAAACAATTAATTTTAAAACCATAAAATATAACATAGGTTTTAGATAATTTATTAAGTGTCTATAAAATTAATCAAATAACCTCAAAAAAATATTATTTTAAAGTTGAACCATACTTTTGGTTGTGAATACTATTTATATTATTTGTTATATCACATTTGGAATTTTATGATATCATAATATATACTTCACATTTATACCGTATTTATTTTTTTACCCAAAAATTCAACTATCTCAGAAAATCATGAAAAATTCACCATTGGATAATTTTGAGTTCATGATTTCAAAAATAATATTTATTTTATAAAAAAAATCTTCCAATATGAAAATTTACACTTTTTATAAAAAAACACCAATTTATTTAAAAATATGTGTATTTACAATTATACTAGTTTTTTAAACCTTATAATAATTAAATTTGACTTCATAAAATTATATTATAATTTATGTTTAGATAAATATTATTTTATAATAATATTTTATTATAATAATATTTATTTGAAAAATACTTGAATTCATCAAAAATAGTGTCTTGATTGAAGCTACATATTTACCAAAAATACAATTTGAGTTTCATCGTATCAATGTCTAATTTATAAAAAACTCATAATTTAATCACAAACAAATAATAATAAAAAGGGTAAATATAATTATTATTTTATTTTAATTAAAAAATCATAATTTTAGTGTCTAAATACATAACCCCTTATTACACCAGTGTACACCCTAAGGGTTAGTTGTGTGATGGTGGGGTTTTCATGGGGTAGTTCAGTGAACATGGTTTTGGTTGTGATCTGGATAATCTTGAACTTCTCCTCTAAATAGTTTCATTCATGATTCACCTATTGAATTTCATCTTGGGATTTCTCAATTAAAAATACCAGTAATTCCATCTCCCTTAGAAGAACTAATAAATGGGATTCATAGGGTACAATCATATTGGTCAAGGCCATCGCTCCTTCAGTCTATGAAAATTAGACTTTATCGTAACCCTTAATATATTCTAATATTATCACTAATATAAAATGGATATATTATCAACTATTAATATCCTTAACAATATTCTATAACTAACATGATATAACTTATAATGGTCTAGAATAAAAAAATTAGAACGTGTGTTTTCTATAAATTTGTTAATTAATAAGTAATTTAATCATTTAATAGGGTAATTTCATTTGTAAAAGTTAAGGACATTCTGTTATTCCCCATTAAAAAAATTATATCTCCTATTTTTATTTCATAAAATAAAATAGTTGAAGGTAATTTTGTTTCATCAGCTCTTATGGTTCTCATGTCGCTTCCACAAACTTGTGGTTCCACCATAGTACTTCAACCTGGTGTGTTATCTTGATTTGTATAACATTATCCCTATAATCTAAGATTTTCACCGACTTCTCCTCATATGAAATATCATTCTCTATTTAATCACCTCTAGATCTAGTACATGTGATTGGTCTGGTATTTACTTCCCTAATAAGGATGCATAGAACACATCGTGTACTTGAGATAGGTTTGGTGAAAGTACTAGTTGATAGGTCACAACTCCAATGCAAACAAGGATCTCAAAGGGGTCGATGTATCTTAAACCAAGCTTTCCCTTTTCCCCAAACCTCAGGAATTAATTACATGACTATATATGAATGAAAGCATTATCCTCAAACACAATCCCATATATTTTTGATGATTTTTTGAATATATTTTATGTCAAATTTGAATGGATTTCATATGATGTTTAATGGTTTGAACCTTACCTATCATATCTTGAACAAGATATCAACCCATCAGCTTCTAATCTCCAAATTCATCCCAACATGTTTGATTCTAACACCATTTCCAATATATATCCTCATAATGAGTCATTTGAATGCTAGAATGTAAAATTTTGTTATATGATAACATCACTAGGGGAAGTCGTGATGCCCCAAAAATATAAAGTATGAACATTGTCTTCAATAACATGTATGAAACGCAACACCAAGCGTATAAGGAAATATAATATCCGGAGTATTTATAATATATTTAATATTTTAAATAAATTCAATATATTTTATATTGTTTAATTCATGCAACACTAATTTAGCTTTCATCGCACGTAAGAGTGACATTCCTCAGTAGATTGCATTATACGCAAGTCTAAGTTTCACCAAATAACATTGTATTATTAAAATATTAATATTTAATATAATAATAATTAACATAACCATTAAAATTAGTGGTTATTAATTTTATTAACTAAAATATGAAAATATATGTTTTACACAAATATAAAATTAATTAATATGTTACCAATTAATTAGAAATGAAAATATAAACCAATTAAATATAAATAAAATATTATTATTTTTATGCACACAAAGGAATTTTGTCTTACTAAATTAAATTAATTAAAATTAGTGAATGATATTAATGAAATATATATGTTATATATACAATAAAATATTTTTTATAATCATCCAATAGATTATATATATAAGATAAGAATACACTCAATATTACACATAAAAAACCTATATTTTTATTAAGGCACATTTACCGCTTTTTCATAGAGAACCTATTTTAAATACATTTTTTAAAACTTTTATTAATCTTATATATCAAAATAAACATTATATTTTAAATCAAAACACAAAATTTATATTAAGGTAAATTGTTGGTATTTTATGTGAAGATTTATTTTTTAATGAATCGTGAAAAATAATGATATTTAATTCAAAAATGTTTTTTCATCTAATTTATTTATAATGTTAAATTTTGTTTAGATTGGTTTTAATGTTTTATTTGATAATATTTTTATAAATTAATCCAATTTAGGTTATTTTAATCAATTTCACTTTGAAATTAACTGTAATGACCTGGAAATTTCAAGGAAATTTTTTTCATAAATACTTTGGAATTTTATGAGTCTATGGCTTCTGACGGCACATGATTCCGAGGACCGGTGTGATTAGAATCAATTTTCAAAGTTTAGCTTGGGTACGTTCAGTAAACGAACGAGCGGGTTTTTCCATCTTTTGAACCGGTGCTCAGAATTGAATATATTGTTTACGTGTATGTCGAACTACCACCTCATGAAATAATGATTGTTCATTTTTCACTTACCACCTCTCATGGTGGAAATTATGATAGAAAATATGTTCATATACATTATATATTAATTTTATTACGTATTTCTTATTCCTTAATCCTATTCAACATATATATTTATACTTTCATTTTTGTATAAAAACGATAATATCGTTTTTGGAAGTGTAGATTACAGCCCCCTCAAAGTGTTGTGATTTGTTCTCATGATACATTAAATGTATAAAGTATGGTTTCAATTTAACATATGTTACACAAACAACATATATATGATATTGGTGAAATAATTATATTTTTGGAAATATAATATATCATTTTCATTATTACCCTTTCACAAACTTCAAAAGAGATAACGTCATTCGTGGATGTGTGGACTACCGCCTCCTCTACACGATGTGATTCCTTTTACAACGCAATAATTATATACATAAGTAAATAAGAATAAATAATATGTTATTTATTATGTATTGATCATTCTGGAATGATTGATGTTACTTACAGTCTTTCCATGCTCATAATTGAAAAATGAGAATGTTACTCATGTGTACGTACGATCTATAATCTCCATGATTGTAACGTTGGTTCATTTTTCATAACCATCATTCATGGTTCGATTTAGAAGTATAATTGATGTAAAAATATGATAATTATTTCATGAATATTATTCAGGATGTGTTTACATAATGACCCCTTTGACGATTGTTGACCTACTAAAGTTGTTTTTGACACATAAATTGATTTTTTTAAACACCTACCGTAAATTAAAGTGTTTAAGTAGTTGTATACAACATATTGATAAGTGAAATAAAAGTTATGATAAATATTAAACGAGTTTAACCTGAAAAAAGATAATTAAAATAAGTTTTTTATTTAGGAATATAAAGACATACGAGACAAGTCGGGCTCAAGGTAAGGGATTCCTATCTCACTTTTCTTTCTGTGAGGCATACTTTATCTTTGTGCACCAGATTTCTTATATATGGTGTACATACATCCACATTGACAAATAATATCATGAATAATATTATATTCATGGTATTTAAATTTTTTATTTAATTACTATTACCTTCAGGTTTTCCAATTCATTAGTTGCCATATTGGTGAGGGAATTTTGCCTCAATTTACATCCAATTGAGACTTATTTTTCATTATTCACTAATTGAATTTTATTTGGTGTTGACCACAAACGTCATTGAGTGCATGAAAATTTAATATTTATAAACCCTACAATCTACTATTACCAAGGTAAGAAGTGTATCGAACCACATGGAAGGACTTAATGTGTGTTAGACCAAGGTAAAATAAAAAAATCAAAAATAATTACAACAAAAAACTAAAAGAAAAAAGTGAGTTGAAGAGTGTAATGGTTGTATGAAATAGTGTAGGGAGAATGCAGGAAGACAGAGAAAGAGACAATCAATGATAAAGTTAGGGGGATTAGACTGTCATGCATTTATCAAGATATTTTCTGTTCATACTCCAGTTAATTGCAATTGAAATGGTGTTAAAAAGGAGTGTTGATCCACTGAGCTCTCGCTTTAGTGGATCAAAACATCTCTTGAATCTTTCTTTATAAATGATCTTTCAATTTTCTCTTAGTATTTAAGATGATTATTAATGGAAATAAGAAAATTAACCTTTCCCATTTCCAGTACTTCGGTTAAAATTCAAAGCAAAAGTGTTCGCTATCGTCACCTGTCAGTACGTAGCATAACAAAGAAAATGATCCTCATCAAGGATGATTTTAGACCCTAAAGCTAAAAGTACACAAAATTAATTGCATAAAATTAATAATAGAATGTAAAATGAATTTAAAACCATAACAAATTTATTCCCCCTATGCAATTTAGCTACACATATTGAAAATTAAAACATAGATGGAAACATGAAGAAAGAAAATGGAAAACATCTTGTCTAAGATAACTTACCTCCTCAGCACTTGCTCCAATTCTTTGTTTTTTGATCGGTAATTGGCCAACTATACTCTCTGGTGAATGGAGTAGAGTGTATGAGAGTATGATCCGGAAGATGAAAGGATGTGTGAATGAACGATCGGTCAAATGGAATGGAGGGATGAATGGATGGGGTGGATCTAAAGAGTGAATGAATGAGGAATTCTATTTCCATCCCACAAAAATGTCTGAAGTCCTCTTCTCATGCCAGAATGGTCGTGATTCTTCTGGAATATCCTACTCAACACAATTCTCTTCTCTTTCCCATGCACTCTCATGGTGAGAGCCTTGATATTTCTCTTCATATCCTACATGGCTTGGTATGAAATGTCGGTCACCGCCCTTCGGTGGCATCTTTGTAAATGCAGTCGACATCTTACAATGAATTGGGTTTCCCTCGCACTTTCCAATGCCTATGATCATTTTCTAAGATCCTACCCCATGATCAAATCCACCTGTGCAATCAAGATAAACACACACAAAACACGTCAGACAAGAAAACAATAGTAATAAAAATTAATATTACTAGAAATATATAAATGATGAAACTATTATAAAGAAAAATAAATTAGAAAAATAAATATTTAAAATAATAAATCTATTTAAATTAATTATAAAAAATTTATTATTAGATTACATTAATTATAATATTATTTATTATTATTGCATATGTTATAAAATATATACTAATATTACTGTATATTATTATATATAGTATTATCATTATTTTTTTTATTTTTTTATCATATATTATATTATATATTAGTAGGATATAAATAAATATATATATATATATTAACATTATATGTAATATAATAAAACAAAAGAAAAAAATTAAAATGAAAGATGGGGGTAACGGAGGAGATGGGGAGGACGAGCGGAGGGGGTCTCGAATGGCAGTGCAACAGAGGAGGCGGGACGGACTTCAGTGAGCGGGTCAGGCAAGGCCACAAAAGGTGGCTCTGTGTAGGGACAGGCAGAGGTTGGCCAGAGCAGGGGGGTCTCACCGTGACCATGTTGCAGAGGTTGACTGGATATTGGAGGAGCGGCTGGCTTGGAAGGCATCGTCAGAGTCGCGCTCGGATGTGGCAGAAGATAGCGGTCGTGGGTTTGATTGCTCATGGCGAAGGCAGGGGGCTCGGCTCAGGTGAAGTTGCGGTCAGGCGGTTCATCAGCGATGCACGGTGAGGGTTCCATATCTGAATGAGGGGTAAAAAATTTGATTAAATTAATGAATCGATAAACTAAATATTTTGAAAATTGAAAGAAATGGAAAAAATGAAAGAATAAAAAGAATGAAAAATTATAATTTTATTAAAAACAAAAGAAAAAAATAAAAGTTAAAACAAAAAGAATTATTTAATTTGATAATTATTAAAATTGATGAAAAATAATCACTAAAATACATGATTTACACACAAAAAAATATTATTTTACATAGCAATGAACAAAAACACAGCAATTGTTAATTATTTAACAAAATAAGACATTTTGATATTAAAAATTAAATAAAAATTTAAAAACAGACGTGGAAAAGAATAATAAAAAACAACCACATCAAACTCCCCCACACTTAAATCTTTATTTTTCCTCAAAAAAAGTGCATGCTTTTGTCTTTTTAAAAGAGAAAGTACGATGAGTTGCATTCAGCTCATAGAGTGCATCAAAAAAAATTACAAATAGATGGAAAAGATAAGAAATGGCTTTGCAGGAGTGTACAAAAAAATGGTACTGCCTAGTTTCAATCACAAGCTGGAAATCAAAGGCAACATAGATTCATCCACTATTAAAGATTCCATGCCACCTATATGAAATGAAAAAATTTTCTACCTTAATTCTAGTTAAATTTACAATTCAAAAAGCTATGACATGTTAGATAAAAGTGGAATTAAAACCTTAACTGAAGGAACCTTCAATTCTCACGTTCTCCTATGTTTCAATTTTTTTTATTATTTCTGAATCAATTCACTGATACTACTCAAATGATCTTTAATTAAATCAATTTCTTCCTTCTTCATTTGTGTTCAAACTTCACCTCACCTTAATGAGATATTTTTTATAGGACACTTTATTTTAATTTTTCCTAGCAATATTTAATGTGCAAGGCACTGTGCATAGCACTTATTGAAATTGAAAAGGGCTTTTATTTATTCATAGAAACACACCTAGTGCACCTATCTCAAAGACTCAATATGGGATCTCATTTTCCCATTTTACTCCAGTTGCAAAGGACATAGAAATTTATCATTTGAGTAAACTTAATTAGGTGATTGTTTTTTAATTAAAAGATGATTCCCCTATGATCTTGTAAAAATTTCCAGTTTCCTAAATACATGATCCTAATCCCAAAAAATTATTTCATATCACACTCCCTTCCTTAGTTCCTAAACAAAAATTCCATAAAGACAGTGTGCTACTTCACTCAATAATCGTATATCCCAATAGTTTCAAAATCAGTGCAACCCTTAACTGCTAGCAGGTAGTTCTCCATTAGTAAGAACATAATTGATCTGCAATATGGAGCCAGATGAACCTAAGGTGATGAAGTAATTTGAAAATTTTGAATGATTTTGAAAAAAATGAATAATTTTTAAACAAAATATTAGGGAGAAATTTTATGTGGTAAAATGTCCTATCTCCCCCACACTTAAAACTAAACATTATTCCCAATGTTGAATCTCAAAGTGGGAGAAAACATAGTTCAAAATAGATTGGTAATTCAGCACCTAAAAGAATGAGGGGTATCATGAAGCTCAAAAGAGTGTTTTTACACATACAAAAGGAAATAATAGCTACAAAAATAGAAAACAAAAGGACTAAAAACAAAAGAAAACACCACCATCCACCAACTGCAGTTAAGTTTAATTTTTAAATTCTTCATGCTTTGAAGTTTTATAAACATAATATTGATTTTTTGTAAATTAGCTCAAATAGTAGTATGTTAAGAAATAAAGTATAACAGCAATAGAATGAAAGTGAAAAAGAATGAAAACAGTGGGTGCAAGTAGGTTTAAAAATATAGATCAAAATAGTTTTTCAACTCACTAGATTTTAGTAGCTAAACACCCATGAAAGAAAATAGATTCACAATTTTTCACAAAAATCAGGGGACTCCCCCACACTTAGTTCACAATATTAAAAAAATTGAATGTGCTGATTAAAACATTGAATCATAAAACAGTACTCCCCTGAATGTGCAACTCCTCATTTTTGATATGCCTCCCTTTGTTTACTTTCTATAGGAACCTTGAATCCTCAATTCAAACACATACAAATGTAAATATATTAATATTAGTCTTCAATAATTTAAATCTCAAGGTAAAAAAGAAAGTATAGGATGAGTTAGGGATTTTTATCTAGTGTTCTTCAACAAGAAGCTTCCTTCCAGCATGAATGTTCCAAATGAGGCTTCCATTGGAACAATTTCTCTCAACCAACCAAAGAACACCTACACCTCATGACAAAAAGTAAGAATCTACCAAATACCATTAAACAAGACCAAAACTGTAAAAATAACATTAAAAAATTATTGTCCATCAAAGCAGAGAGACACACAACCGAACATGGAGCATTTATTCAACTAAAAAGCAATACATAAAGAAGGAAAACCATGGGTTGCCTCCCATGTGGAACTAGGTTTAATGTCCCCAGCCAGACATTATTTCCCTAAACAAAATTCTAACCATGATAATTCAAGGGGTATGATTCATTAAAACATTAACCCTCAATGTTTCTTTTGTACAATTTAGTAAGTTCACACAACACTTCATGCAACTCAGTAACTTGAAAAAGTATTTAAAAAAATTCCAACACTTGAGGACTATGCCTCCTTCCACCAGTATATTCAAAACTCAGAACATCACTCATATAAAATGATAGGGAATTGAAAATCTCTGTAGAAAATTTAAGGTGATTAGGCACACTCAAAAAGGGCCCTTCACAATCTCCCCCACACATAAGTCATTAACAGGTTTAGAAAAAAGAAACATTTGTTGGTGTAAGTGGGTCACTGTAAACAATAGAGTGAATTTCATACGAAACTTCCTTAGGTGAAGCAAGGGTAGAAGAATCATGTTTTTCTATGAATCTCTCAAACTCATGGAAAAACAGTTGATCGTCCTGTTGGTGCAATGAATGAGGGGCAGACCCACTTTCCTCATTTGGTAAAAATTCCAGCAACTCCTCCAGCTCATTCTTAAGAGATTCAAAAAACCCAAATTCAACTTCTGGATGAATAAGGTTGACTCTAGAATTTTCCACAACTATAACACTTACACTCCCAGCAGAAGAATTAAAAGCTACAAAATGACTTCCTTTGTGTATTTCAGAATAGGAAGCAACATTAGGGTTGGGAACATGGGTGGGTGGAAGATCCTGAAATAGATTGAGAAAATCTATCATCAAGATAACTTGGAGTGAAAAGGACAACTTCATGGTTTTTATAAATGTATTTCCTAATTTGGTTTTCAATTCTTCCCAATCATTCCATCACATTTGAGGATTCAAACTCAATAAATTTTTCTTGAAAATATTCACTACCAGATTCAGTGATTAAATCATCAAAGGGATTATGATTTTCTATTCTCATCTTAGCACTAAAAACCTCATCAGCCACATCTATCAAAATTCATATCACCTCAAGTGGAGACCTTTATAAACTCGAAAAACCTCTTTCTCCTCACCAGCCCGAACAGTCAGTTTACCCTTTGATACATCAATGAGAGCCCTATTAGTAGCCAAGAATTGCCTTCCAAGAATGAGCGAAATAGTTTTATCACACTTCATATGCAATCTCAGAAATTTATTGGGCAAGTAAATTTTCCCTACATAAACCAATAATTCATCTACCCTCCCATAAGGGTAGGTAAGTGACCTGTCATCTAGTTGTAGAGTCACTAAAGTTGGTTTTAGCTTCCTAAGGCCCAAATTTTCATTCAGGGGATAGGGAATCATATTTATGTTAGATATTAGATCACACTAGCACTCAATATCCTAAATTTGACCAATTATACAAGAAATGATAAAGCTTCCTAGATATTTTAGTTTGGGAGGAAAATTTTTATGGACAATTTCACTATACACCTCATTCAAACTCATTGTTGATCTCTCACCCCAATCCCAATTGTTAACTAAGAACCTCTTAAAAATTTTCATGTATGAAGGGATTTTGTTCAAATCTTCCACATAGGGTATGTTGACATTGAATCTCCTAAAGATATGAAGAAACTTGAGATAGTCAACATCATTGGTGTTTTTTTCCTTTGTGGGAAGGGGATGGGAGGGGGTAATTGTTCAAAACATGTGGGTTAGCTTTCTCATCCTCAAACCTCACCTTCTTATTTGCCTCTTTTACTAACTCCCACTTAATTTTTATGTGTTATTTGGATTTTCTTGGGAGTTTTCAACATTTATATTAGTTTATTTAAATCTGTTCGGATTTCCAGAATTGGTATTTTATAGGTTTTTAGTTCCAACTTCATCTTGAACATCAATTTACTCTTTCCTAGGTGGTTTCTTAACTGGTTATTGATGTTTAATTCCTAAATTGGTTGTTACTGCCATTAAATTCTCTCTTGGGATTGACTCTGTTGTACTGGGAAACTTTCCCTTTCCCCTACTACCTTGATCTCTAGCCAATTGAGCCATTTGATGTTCTAAATTGTGAATCTCAGCATCTATATCCTTTTTCCAGTGAACTGATATCACCTAGAACTTTCTGCAACATCCCCTTTAACTCCCCATGATAATTGGATGACTCACCCCCATATTCGTTTTGGATAAATTGTTCGAGATGTGGGTGGAAGTTTTGGGCAGGGGGTTGTTTCATCACACCTTGTTCTTTCCAGGACAGATTGGGATTGACCTGGATGTCTAGAATTGTACTAATTGGAAAAAAGAGCTTGGACACCCTAATTTCTAGTCCTATATTCCACACACTAGGAAAACTCATCAAATTAGACTGGGAGGTCAAAATTGAGACAACATATCTGAGTGTGACCAAACCCCCCACAGTGACAACACCTCACCCTTACAACTTGTTCTTTGATAGCAATAGCTTGGGGGTTTGTCTCAAATATATGAATGGTTCTCTTTTGTTTTCACTTGTACTGAGACTTTTGAGCCTTCTTACCAGACAACTGGTTCATCTCATCAGCAGGAGAATCGTAGAAATCACCCCCATAGGATTGGTCCACTAGGTTTTGGTTGTAAGGGTGAGGGCATCATAAAAGGTCTCCATGAGTAGATTGGGAGATAACTGATGGTTGCGACATTGCCTAAAAATACCTCTGAACCTATCCCATGCTTCGTGAAAGAGCTCCCCCTCATCTTAGACAAATCTAGTGATCTTATTCCTAACATCAATGATGGTGTTCCTAGGATATAATTTTGAAACAAATTCATTGGATACCGCATCTTAGGTTTGGAATATTTCCTCATCCAGATTTTGGAACCAAATTCTATCCCTCCCCTTAAGATAGAATGGATATAGTCCCACATCAATTCCTCCTCACTCAAATCTCACAAAGGTAATTGTTTGATAGAATCATAAAACTCTCTAATGAATTCAAGTGATTCCTCTACTAGCATACCATTTAATGATGGTAGCTGAGAGAGATGAGACTGCTTAATTTCATAATTCATGGACCTAGGGGACAACCTAATGCAAGATGGATTTTATGACACAATGAGTATTTAAAACTCCCTAAGTCTAGTTTTCTCAGGGGTAGGAACCATGGGCTGTAGAACATTCACATTTTCATTCTCAGATATGTTTTCCATGTTTTCTATTATTGATTTTATTTGTTTTCTAAGTATAGAACATTGTTTTTTGATTTTTGAAATTGGGTTTTCAAGTTCTGACATAGAACCTCTAGTGTGCATCTTATTTCAACAATAGTTTTGAGACATTTTGTTGTCATTTTTTTTTATGTTTTGTATTTTTTTTATTTTATATTTTTTGTTTTTTTGTTTTAGTTATATATATATATATATATTGTTTTTTACTTGGTCACATGTTCCTTTCTCGGAAACTACGCCGAAATTTGACCATGCACATTATTGATTGCACGCAAATTTAATACTTACAATCCCTAAAAACTACTAGTACTATGGTTCGAAGGGTGTCGAACCATAGGGAATAACTTAAAGTGTGATATACCAAGCTACACTAAAACAATAAAAAATAACTACAACAAAAACTAAAAAAACAGTCAGCTGAAAAGTGTAATGTGTGTATGAAATGGTGTAGTGATAATGCAGGAAGACAGAGAAAGAGACAATCAATGATAATGTTCGAGGGATCATACAATCATCAATTGATTTAGATAGTTTCTATTCACACTCCAATTAATTTCAATTGAAATGGTGCAAAAAAAAGTGTTGATCCGTTGAGCTCTTGCTTTAGTGGATCAACATAGCTCTTAGATCATTCCTTAAAAATGATATTTCAATCGCCACTTAGGAATTAAGATGATTATTAATAGAAAAGGGAAAATTAATGTTTTCCATTTCGAATACTTTGGTTAAAATTCAAATGAAAAGTCTTCACTATCATCACCCATTAGTACGTAGTATAACAAATAAAATAGTGTTCATCAACAATGAATTCAGATCCTAGAACTTAAAGTACACCAAAGAAACTGCATAAGACTAAGAATAGAACATAAACATAATTTAAAACCATAACAATTCGATCCCCCAATGAAATTTAGCTACAAATACTGAAAATTAAAAAAAATATAGAAACATAAAGAAGGAAAATGGAAAATATCTCGTCTGAGATAACTTCCATGCTCAACTCTTGCTCCAATGCTCTATTTTTTGAATGGTTGCTTGCCTACTCTACTCTCCGGTGAATGGAGTAGAATGGATGATAAGTGGATCCAGAAGATGAAAGGATGTGGTGTGAATGAGTGATTGGGCAGATGGAATGATGGAGGAAAGAGTGGATGGGGTGGATCTGAAGAGTGAATGACTGAGGAATTGAATTTCCCACCCACTGAAAAATTATTGATGTCCACTCCTCGTACTAGAATGGTCATGTTCCTTTTGGAATATTCTTCTCAACTCAATGATCTTCGCTTTCCCGTGCACGCTCATGACGATAGCCTTGACATTTCTCTTCATCTCCTATGTGGCATGCTATGAAATTTTGGTGACCGCCCTTCAGTTAAATCTCTATAAATGTAGACGAACTCTTGCAATGAATTGAGCTTCCCTTGCACTTTCCAATGTCTACGATTAGTTTCAATGATCCTACCCCATGATCAACTCCCCTTGTGCAATCAATTGAAAAAACACAAAACACCTCACACAATAAAACAATAGTAATAAAAATTAATATTATTAGAAATATATAAATGATCAAACTATTAAGAATAAACATAATTTAGTAAAATTAAAATTTAAAATACTAAATCTATTTAAATTAATTATACTAATGTTGTTATTAGATTATATTAATTAATTTAATTATAATATTAATTATTATTATTTATATGTTATATAATCTACTAAATATACTAAACTTAGGTTTTTTTCACTACATGTGTCCTCTCTACATCGCACCACGCTACTACACCACCTGTCTTCCACGCATTCCATCCGCGTTAACCCTATACTGCCACTCCCTCTGTCTTCCTCGCAAGGTTTCCTTCGGTGTGTTGTCCCACTCGTGCTGTTGATATCTCCTAACCCTCTTCCATTATTCTTTCAGCTTCCCATATCTCCCTGTTGCAATTTCACTCTTCCAATTCTTCAATTTCTTGACCTCCGCTATTCTTCACACCTTGTCAGCCACCAATTTCACTAACTTCAGCATCTTAATCCTACAATTTTCACCGCATATCACTACTCTATCTTCCCCTATTCGTACCTCCACATCGTCGCGACTTCTCTACTACATGTTCACCACTATTGATCTCCTTCCCATCGCAAGTTACCAATTCCGAATCACCTATTTGAAAACCGCCATTGTTTTCCATTTCTCCTCGTCCTAAAAATTCACCAAGATCTGCCTCCCAAATATAAGGTTAGTGCTGCTTCTCGAGACTCCGTCTTCACCTCTTCTGATATCTGCAATCTAGGGTTTCATAAGATACCATATTATGTCTCCCAAATCTAGGGTTTTCAGTCCTTCGTGTCTGGATACTAGGGATCCATCACTATCGAATACCTTAAATTCCATCTTGTACCTCTGCTATTTAGTGAATTCACTCGGGTTATCCTTGGTTCAGCTCCCACAATCCCTTCTCTAATAGGTATGTTATCCTAATATCCTTAAATACCTATCCATTATGTGCATATTCTATTATGTGCAGGTTAACATAAGGTAATGATAATTTCATAATACTTTATCCTATGTCAATACTTTAAGTATTATTTGTCTTCACCATTTACCATCTTTTGATGAAAATAAATTAGTATAATTTGATAGCCAACCATATCAGTATCTATTTGCACAAGTATTATTTGTCTCTTTCATATACATTTTCTATACAATGGGTTCAACTTTTGTTTGAATTTTCATGTTATGTTTGAAAATAAAAAACTTCTACTGTGGTTAGTTTTATGTCTGTGATTATATCATCTCGGTTGACTTCATGTATCTCCTATTCCCTCTTACAGCATCTACACACTTCAGGTATGTGATAAATTATGTTTCTATTTTTATGTTGCGGTTGTGCTTGTGCATCGTGTGTTTAAGAGTTTGTAATATATTCAAGGAAGAATTTATGTTTTACTAAAAGTTGAAGTTACGGGCATTATGGCGATGTCCAGCAGACAAGAGGGGCTTTTGACATCTTCTCACTTCAAGTATGTGATAAATTTATTGTTTCTCCCTATGTAGATGATTTTTTTATAAGATATTATAATTCATTTGTTTTGAGTCAGAAATTTGGGCATCTAATTAATTTGGACATCCAGGATAGGGGTTGTAGTGTAGCAAGTATTGAAATAACTTTTGGATGGATATTATTTAAATGGATTTCCTTCATAATGTCTCTAAATGAAAAAATATGTACAATTTATGGAGGTGCTCTTAATTTTTTTGAAATGTAATCTGATATTAGAGGATTTTATGCTATTTTTATGTTCTTTTATAAACCAGAACCTTTTGTGGCATAACTCAGCCTTCTTTTCTGAAACAACCTCTTTTCTAAGAAGACATACTTATGTGAAATTTCAGGATATCAATACTCAAACTGATTTCAACTTAAAATATATTCCATGGTAATGACTTCTTCAATCACTCAAAAGTTATTCCTTATCGAGCATTTGGGACTATTTTTATGCCAAGTGTCTCTACTTCATATAAGATGTCATTGCTGGATATGGTATGTCTACTTGTGCTAGAAGGTCCCTAAAGGATTTACAGGTTTTTCTGTGAACTGGATTTATTCCTGTTTGTGAAGACTTTTTGGGTTTTACCTCCATGATGTTGTGTTACATGATTTCATTGTTTTTGATGGTTTGCTGGATGTCTTAGATTGCTTGCACTGGATAGTGGAATTTTCACCCTGTTCAATGATCTGCATTGAGGTCTTAATGCTATCCTGGAGTTGCTGCCCTGTTTTGTTTGATGATATGGTTTTTTCTCTTTCCTGGGCTGCTTTATCCACTGGAATTACCTTTATTTTCCGATTATCAATTTGACAGCTTTATAGAAGTGCATGGATGTCTTCTTGAGGTTTTATTTTTGAAGAATGTGAAGGCTTGGAATGGTCGAATAGCTCCTGTATAGGCTTCTTGGAATGAATTTTCCACTGGAATGACCTCCTTTTTTAGTTTCACTTATTCCTTATGGTAGTGCAAGACTATCATTGGGTAGTGCATGACCTACAATTATAAGTAGTTATTATAGTATGCATTACCTTCACTCATGACTATGGGATTTTAATACACTTATTCATTAATACAAATGTTTTAGTACCATGTGAACAATTAAATTATTTAATATTCATTAATAATAATCTTATGACTTGTTTATTTATTTTTTACAACAGTTTTTATTCTCTTGATGTTTAAGTTAAACGATTTGTGGGAAAGGTATTATTTTAAATGTCCAATTTTCATATTCATGTTATTCATCATACACGGTTGGATACCCTATGTATTGTGAAACTAGCTTTTTATTGTTCATTTACCATTTTAAAAACCCATTATTATATCAATATTCCTAATCTATTTAAAAAATTTGTGTTATGACAATTCTGTATACTATGTAGATGCACACCGCATGTGCTCCATATGAATATATCATATCCAGAACATCCATTATCAATATACATTATATAGAATATTTGTCTCTTTCCATTTATTTTCCAAGTCTTTAGTAAATAACCCTTTACATGAGCTCCATATTTCCATTTATTTTCTATGGTAATGATTTTTATAATTAATTTGATTGAAATTAATCTCCTTCTATTGTTGTATCTATTGGGAAATATTATGTTTAACTGAATCTTCTTACATCATACCTCAGTCATTGAACACCTTCTTCCAGGTGAAACAATTTCATCTATCTTCACCCCCTGCCTATTGACAATGACATAATGTCTGTTAACTCTGATTTTTATGGCATGATTTGTTTATCATATTCATTTTTTTATCTTTTTTCCTTAATCCATGTCAGGGAATGGCTGATGATCGACACTGTTGTAGATTTCATCACAATGATGAGCATGCAAGGTTGAGGGAAAATCTTAAGCTAAGTATATAACAGCTCCTGAAAGGTTGTCTAAATTACATTGTTACAGATCTAACACTCGTGTGCGAACACATAGAACCAGAATCACATGATAAAAAATATATTTACATGGAAGGCTAAGATTGGGACACTGATAAGTGATTTTAGAGGCAAATGTGGGTTTCTGGAATCATCTCTATCTGTGGTACTGCAAGCATTTTCCAAAATAGTTGTTTCTACGATTTCATTCACCTTGTTTTCGGTTTACTGTAATGATATTGTTTTATTTTATTGGTTTTCTAATTGAAGTTGGAAAGGATTCATGTTGAAATAATGGAAAATATTTATCCTCATCATATTTAAAATTACAATTTAAATCATGTGATATTTATTATTCTTATCTTTCCTTTTCCCATCTAAAATTATATGAGAGTGATACTCCATAACTATCAGTGTTGTTTTGACTTTTTCACATGACAGCTTATATTTTTATCCTCTACGTTCTACCTTTACTTCTGATGCTCATGACACCTTTTTATGTGTATATGGAAATTATGTCACATCGCCTTAATAAGAAATTAGTTCTTATAAAAAAAATATGAAAACTATTCTCACTACAAAAGTTATGCACCTAAGTGAGCGCCTAGAAGTTACCAAGTGTTGTTAGTAATTAAACAGATGAATTTTGGTAATTTATGATGAACTGTATCAGATTTATGAAGTTTGAATGTCACATGTCCATGGTTGCTACATGCTATGTGTATTATAAATATACCCAATTATCAGAACTATTTCTATGACTATTTATGGTTTTCAGCTTCTAGAAATTGAAATGATTTATTTCTGTAGTTTTTATGCAACATATTAATGTTTTTAAGTGCTATTTAGGTTGCAACATATTCACTCAAGTACTGCTTGAGATAGTTTCAGGTATGATATGTGTATTCTGTATATTCTCACTTATACATATCAATATATTTTTGAGCCTTCCTTTTCTTATTGTATATTTCAAATGGGACATAGAGGTACCATTGGATTCCCTAGCTTGTCTCCATCTAATAGAGAATCATATTGGGGGTGATCATCTTCTCACCTGTATTCTCTTTCAGTGTGATTTTACTATAGGGAAATAGATATTCTATATGTGTTTAACTAGAAATTATGTGTTCCAGCCTTTTTCCATGCAAGGATCTGGAAAATTTGAAGCAGATTGTAGTTGCAACTACTCTGGTAGTCAAAGACACTACCATTCAATACATATTTGATTCTTGTATACCTGTAATTATCGAAATCAAATTGTTCATCAAATTGCATAGGAGCTGAGATAAATCTATTGCTAATTGGTGAAATTATTAATTACATTCCTTCTCACCCCATCTTTAACATAGTTCTGTAGAAACCCAATATGAGATAGATTCTATGAAAGCTATAGTGAAGATCCAAAGATCATTCAGCAGATGACTGAGATTATAACAAGTTTACATAGAGACATTCCCTCTAATTACCCCATAAACTACCCTTATTTGGCTGGACTACATGCACTTTGTGCACTAATTTGTTAAACAGGTTGTAACTTTTTAACAAAATTTATCTGGTTGGTTTGTTTTAAAAATTACTATATCGATCCTTAAATAATCATCTTTTACATATGTACTAAAATAATTTGTAACTTATTAACACTTTATTTTGGAATGTTGGAAAATCTTTCTTGTTAATTGACTTATTCATGTTGGCATGTAGATACACTCTGTAGAGGGAGGTTCGATGGAAACCTTTGGAGGTTTATTCATCAAAAATAAGAATGATGAATTTTGTAGAAGTACAGTTCACTAAAAGGTATACAGATTGGTTATTTATTTAATATACATCATAGTTTTGGGTTTCATGCATGGTGTTCTTATGATTTTTAGATTCTAATTGTTTCCTATAGGATAAATAAGTGTCTTTTGATCATTTCAACCCCCTTAGTGGTATTAGACCTATGTTGTGTGCTTGGTTCACAAGATCATGTTCTAAAATGAAGAAGTTGTAAGAATCGTTCATGATGTTGAAAAATAGAGCACCATGTTTTATAAGAGATATGGTGCATATTGTTAGGTTCTCACAACACAAACTAGTAAAGACAGTTGGATCCTAGTATTTATATAGCTCCTCGATGCATCGATAGGTTCTCACGACACAAACTAGTTGCACAAATTAAATGGGTTTCTATCGGTGGTTTTAAACATTCATGTGAATGGTCTTGACGGTATACTTTTTCATGTTCCATATACATGAAATCTATTAAGAATGAATTTCCCTCAATTATTTTCAATTATTATTCATCCATGAGATTTTGTGTCGATATATCTATGGATACATTACATTTAGTTCATTGATTAAATGAAATGTGATTCAGTTTCTTACCTTTTCATATTGATTTCTCCTCATATAGATATTTGAATAGAATGTGCTATTAGTTAATTAACTTTATATGTTAATTTATTCATTATTGATTCTTCTTTACTTACCCTTACTGATCATTTGAGCTCTCCCATACTGTAACATCTCGGGTTTTTAAAAAAAGACACTATGTTTGATAGCGTAAATGATACGCCACATAAAACTTAAGCGAAAAACTAAATATTATTATTTAATAACCTCAACGTTAAAATGGGGAGAATTAATAGTATTAATTTAATTATGAAAATATGTTTTACACATGTTTATAATTAATTAATTAGTGAACAGTTAATTATAAATGAATGTAAAACCTATTTTTTATAGAAGGAAATGTTTTTCTGAAAAACTATTTAAATGAAATTAAGTGAGTTTATAAAATAATAAAATCACTTGTGTTGGGTTTTATTAATTAAGTATATATTTAATATATTCAATTTTATGTTTAATATTCAACTTATATATTTTCTATACATGGCATAAGAACAAATTCAATTTTTCAGATAAAAGAAGTATTTTTCAAAAAAAATGTATTTTGAACGCCTTTTCATGCAAAACATATTTTAAATCTAGTTTTTCACACTTGTATATGTTGTATTTGGAAAAAAACTTCTTCTTTGGAATCTGAGCATCAAAATTTACTTTAGTTGAATTTTTGCTATTTTTTTGATAAAACATGTATTTTAATGAATAGTGAGAAATAGTACATTTTAATTCCAAACACCATTTTAGTGTAATTTATTTCTATTGATAGAAGATACTTTTACTAGGTTTTAAAGTATATTTAGATTATTTTTTATCATTTAATTCAATTTTGGTCATTGTAATTAATTTTAAATTGAAATTAGATATAAAAATATTTCAAACATTTCAACGTTTCCCTTTAAAACTCGCCTTTTAGTTTTGTCTGCGGAATAAAATTTAAATATAATTTTCCAAATTCTGCGAATTGAATTAGATAAAATGGATTCCATATTTGGAATTATAAAGTCAAATTTTTATTGGAAGGTCAATTTCTTTTTTAGATATAAAAAATTTACTATGGTAAAGAAAATATTTACCATTGCAAAAGTAAATTTTTTGACAAGCGTTACAATTTAATGATAAAAGATTACCACACCTAAAAACTACAACATTTAAAGGGTGTTTGTGGTGTGAATCTAACCTAAATAGATTATAAAACATTAATTACAATCCAATGTCATGGCATTTAATGCCACCTCAATGTGGTTATCTTTTAATATAAAATAATCAATAAATTAATAACTTGAACCAACCTCTCCTCAAGTATAAATGCCACCCATAACCTCCCTATTTTAACCCAAAAAGCCTTATATATCCTCAAATCTCTTCTAAAACCTATTCTACTCACTGTCCCCATGTCCAAGTGGAGCTGGTCTCACCAAAAGTCTAAATCCAAGGTCCTCAAGTGTCTTTCAAGGAGGGAATATTCAAGAGGTAATTTTCTCAAAGTACCTCTCTTAATTTCTTTTATTATTATACATTATCCTCACCTCATTCATCCATTAATTAATGATAAATCCAGATTCATTTATGTATTAAAGTTTTATGTTTTTAATTTAATATATCAAATCCATTTCATTTCTCACCTCCTCCTTTTCAATCAAATGAAATTGTTTTTCAGGTTATGCCGGTTAATCGTCTTTGTGAATAATGTTTTCATTATTTTTCCATTATCGCCTTCATGTATGGTCTTAAAACTATTTTCATATTCAAATAATATTTTTATATTTATATTATAACTTATTTAATATTATTGAAATGTTATATTAAATATACCTTCATGCTTTACATATTGTGGTTATATGATAACTTTTTATGGGGACGTGTAGACTACCGTCTCCTCAAAATGATGTGATTCATTCACACATTTCATGGAATGTATTAAGGATTGTTTCAGTAAAAATATATGATATAAATGGAAAATTAATTCTACTTTAATGACATTATATATGTATAAATTTTTACATACATTTCACTTAATGTTTGTTCTTTCAGTACGATAGAAAAAAAAAAAGCTTCCATGCGTATGTATGACCTACCATCTCCATGAATAGTTTTTTTAGTTTTTCATAAAATATTATTATAAATACTTATATAATGAATATATAAGATATTTACAAAATGTTTTTCTAGTGATGATGTACTTATGATGTAATACCCCAAAATTCCATTTAATATTTTTCAAAATTAAATGGGATTATTTTGAGACCAGGCTCTAAGACGACACGTGATTCCGAGGTCTGGAGTGGCCAAAATGTATTTTTTTAACTTTTTTAATTTTTATTAAATAATCCTATGAGTGTATTTTTATAACTTTTAAACTGGTGCCAAGATCAAAATCTAAGAGCACCATTGAACTCAGAGTGTCGGGATTCGTCGTGAAAGGGCCTAACATTGACCAGCGTGGGTTGACCGAAAAAGATAGTTTTTAGGACTTTGAGAAGAAAAATAAAATAACATAAAAAAGTTATTTTATTGTTTTCTCTTCATAATTATGTAGCGACTTGGCAATGTTGTGGTATAGCGATAAGGTGGTGCTAAATCCATTAATGAACCTCAATAATGAATCAGCGTGGTGACGCTGCAACACGCATCAAATCTTCCTTCTTTAATTAAACAGGGATTCAGGGTTGATGAACAACCATGGAATTCCTCTAACAAATGACAAAGGAAACCCCTGCAATGACAAACACCGACAAATCAAAAAGTGGCGACAACACCATTGGAGAGAGGATTCGGGACTGAAGATTGACAGATGATGACAGACGAACATCCTCAACCAATATCCCTTTTCCCATGTACAGGTTTAAATATGAGTGATTATTTTTCACCTATTCTTCCCTTCTAATATAAGAACACGAATAAACTCGCCAACTAGTTGATCCTTGAATGAATTATTCTTGGGGGATTGGGAAATATTATTGTGGGTGTGATATTGGGAATTAAATCTTGGTGATTTGAATTATGCTTCATGATCCCACTGATAAAAACAATTCCGAGACAACATGAAAAAGGTATGTTTGTTCATTGGGTGTTCTATGTGACCCTATATCTCTCTACTTTTTCATCACTGATGAACCCATGATGTCACATCAGATTTTTTTCAGGGGGATTCCAAATGAGTTCGGACCCCTGGAACGATGACAAAATAGAGAGGAGGACGCGTCAGTGACAGTGGCGCCCCGAAAAACCTGGAAGGATAGACATATCAGAAAACGGACCAATAGAGAAAGTCTGGTGGCCCATGGAGGAGACCACCGGCACACAGACATTGGTGGTGGTTGCAGGCAGGTGGCGACGCACCCCGATGGCGCGCCGAGCCGGTGGAGGCCGTGACTAGTAGGTGATGTGGAGGTGTAGGTGGGGGCGCCGGTCCGGCGCCGTGTCGGTTCGAGTGGCCCCTGGGGCAGGTCGTGGCATGCACTGGCACATGGTCCACATTGGAACACATGTAGAGGGGAGGTGGAAGACCTCATCTTTCCATGTGACTACATGAACCGGATGCCAGCGCGATGTTCGGGCAAGATCGATGGAGTAAAACGGCCCGCTGGGCAGCCCGGGCTTGAGGAGAACTGGCCTGCCATGCGGGCTAGGATGGATAGGAAATTGGGCCACTGTGTGGCCTGACTGGAAAGAAACCAGTCCAACTAAGTCAGAATTGGCTGGAAAATGAGGACCGGGTTGCTGGATGACCCGATGGGTTGGACCCACAGTCGAACCGGGTTGGGTCCAGAAAGGCCCAATGGTCCTAGCCACTGGGCCAGGTTGGACCGAGTTTTCCAAGACCCAACCGGGTTGGGTTGGTTCAACGAAATCGAGGTTGGTCATGCAAGACCCTAGTCCGGGTTAGTTTGGGTCGGTCCAACCAAGTCAGACTGGGCCTGGACACAACCGACCCCTAATTACTATGTCGTCAATATCATTCAGACCAGGCGTCTGATTGATGGGCTGTCTGTGGTGTTAGGACCCTTGAGACTAGATGGTACTTTAGTTATAATCTAAGTGAGTTTTTGTAGTAGCTGAGATATGACTAATGGATTGAGGTGTAAATTATCCCGGAATCAAGATCACTGGAGAGTGGGAAACCTTACAGTTAGATATGACATGAAGGATATGGAAAGTGGGACCTCAGTGGACCAATATTAGAGAATAACTCAGTGGTTCAGTAGCTGAGTGGACCTCGATGGTCCATTAGTTGAGTGGACCTTGGTGGTCTAGTAGACGAGCGGACCTCAATGGTCAAATAGCCGAGCAAACCTTCATGGTCTAGTAGCTGAGTGGAACTCAGTGGTCCAGTATCCCATCAGACCATAGTCATCCAGTAGCAGAGCGAACCTCAGTGGTCTAGTAGCCGACCGAACCTTAGTGACTCATCAGGAATGAGTACCTTAGCAGTACAAGATGATTCAACTTTACGAATGATAATCTTACATTCTATACTTTGAGTTATACCTAGTGTGATCTTTCTTTTCTTTTTGGTCTTACTTTGTGGTCTTTTATTTTTTGTTTGGGGTCCCGGATGAGTATTGTGTTACTCACCCCTGCACGGGATTCTCCGGCATGTGTCATGTCTCATGCAGGTGATCGACACTTCGACGGAGACCTTGGTGGTCTGGGACCAGGTGGTGCTCAGTGAGATGGGACATTTAGGCATACTTCTATAGATACAGGCAACTACCCTTCACCTACCCTTCAGGTAGGGTCTTGAGTAGAAGGAATTTGGCAATTGTACATTCCATTGTGGTTTTGGGAATGTATTTTGGCCTCTTTGTACTTTTAGTTTGTATTGTAATCTTAGTAGTTATCTCAATGAATGTTTTGGTTTACTTTGTGTTTACTTTCCATAGTTTGAGATTTGCGCATGTGTATAGGTTTAAAGGTAATGCATTCCCTTCTTCGGGGATATTCCTACTCGGTGCTAGTCACCAGCCCCTATCCTATAGAAGGTGGGCTTGGGGTATTCAAAACACGGTCCTCGAGAGACGGGTCATGAAAAAGTGGTATCAACCAGAATAACTAAAAATCTGTAAAATTTTATGGGGAAACAGTGTTAAGTGTTTCGAGTTTGGATTTTAGGCCAAGGATTCTAGTGTTGGTGCGACGACAGATGTATCCATACACCATTTCCTTGAAATTTTGTTGTCAACTTGGTACATGAAAACTCTATTTGTATGCATATTTGAATGTTTTATCATGATATTTTTGAGTCAGAGTCATCTTACTAGGTATAATCTATTAATCACGATTCATCTTGATCTCTTTCAGGATTCCTCCACGTAGACAGGTAGCCAGGATTCCAGTAAGTGAACACGAGGATGGTCCACAGAGTGATGAGGCTTCGGTACTGGGACCGTTGCCCAAGATGGTACCTTTGGTAAGTGTCCTAGTGATACCACCACCCATCAGTCAACAATTACTACCAGCACTACTGATATAGGACTCACGTAGGCTCAGTGCCTTACACGAGTTCCAGAGATAGAGTCCTTCCAGGTTCAGGGGAGAGATAGATCCTTAGGTCTCTGAGGATTGGCTAGAGGCGGTGATGCGAGTCTTCCACTTAGTGAGGATTCCACTTGACTAAAAAATAGTTTTACCCACAATCCTACTGAAGGGATCGATAGGGAAATGGTGGAGTTTTACAATCTAGACGCATGAGGACGAGACCCTCACCTAGTTTGACTTTGAGGGACTTTTTAGGGAGGAGTTCTTCCCTATAACTCTTCACTCATTGCACATATAGAAGCTGCTTCACCTACAGCAGGGCAGCTTTACAATGGTTGAGTACTCTGTAAGGTTTATAGACCTCTCCCATTACTCTATAGATATGGTATGTAACCCTTTCTTCAGGGCATAGAACTTTGAGCTGGGACTCCAACAGGAGATTAGGAAATCAATGATTTCCCTAAACATCCCTATATAGGCTAGGGTGCTGGAGCAAGATCTACTAGTGGAGAGATTCCTCGCATATCAGGCATCGATGGTGGGATCTACCACTAGGAGACAGGCGGACAAGTTATCCATCGTGGGTAGCCGACAGATAGCACAACGACGCAAATAGGCTACACCATTTGGAGGATGACCCCATGACTCAGGGTCAGCAGTACGAGTATCCTGGGGTAGAGGCAGTCATCAAAGGAGTAGAGTATGTTATGTGTGCAGTGGGTAGGGGCACATGGCTCGGGATTGCACGCCTCACCGCGCAGATGACAGATAGACGGTCGAGGGGCCATCGAGGTAGTGTAAGAGACAACAATAGGTTAGTCTGGCAAGCAAAAAACATGGCAGAAGAGCGGGATGATTAGAAGGAGGTGGGTGTAGGTACAAGGTAGTACCACCACCACCCCCATGTGGTCCACCATGGGCTCCAGAAACATGTGGACAGGGGAAGGCTCAACTTTAGGAAATTGAGGTCTATGGTCTCGACGTCCCAGAGATGACATGAGATACAATTTGTGTCTTCTCCACTTTAGCTTTAGTTATTATAGACATAGGTTCCAGTTACTCTTTCCTTGTCTCATACCTTGTTTAGAGCTCAGAGATTCTGATCAAGTTGTTGGCTTGATCCTTACAATTAGATACTCCTATGGGAGGGGATTTGATAATCACACACTAGTGCTGATTGTGTGAGCTTGCTCTTGGAGGTGAGAGATTTGACTGAGATCTCCTAGTAGTAGTGTTGAGGCCTTAGGATGTCATTCTGGGTATAAACTAGCTATCATCTATTCATGCTCAGATCAACTATTTTAGATGCACAATGAAGTGTGCCTGTGGAGATGGGAACCAGTTTTCCTTTTTCAGTGAGAAGGAAAATGGAGCAGCATGAGATGCACTCGTACATAGGAGGGTGCATCCAATCACTCATTAGTTGGCTAGCATGACCCTCAGTGTAGCTGATTATATGAGTCTAAAGTTTCCAACAGTGGTGGATGAGTACGAGGATATATTTCCAGAGGATGTTCTAGGACTACCTCCTCACAGAGAGGTAGACTTATGCATTGATCTATACCCTGGAATGACACTGATATCTACACCTGCATATCAGGTGTCTCCTATAGAGCTCCAAGATTTGATGGTACAGTTGGAGGACTTGTAGAGTAAGGGGTTCATAATGACCATTGGTTCACATTGGGAAACCCTAATGATGTTTTCTAAGAAGGCAGAAATAAGCTTGAGGTTATGCATGGAATTCTGGCGCCTGACCCAGGTGACCATGAAGAACAAGTATCCTATACCAAGGATTAATGACCTATTTGGTCAGATGAAGGGAGAAATATGGTTCTCAAAGATAGACCTCAGATCAGGCTATCACCATCTTCGAGTATGAAATGAGCACACAAAAAATGACTTTCATATGTCGCTATGGCCACTACGAGTACTTAGTGATGTCGTTTGGCATGAAAAAGGTCCTAGTAGTGTTCATGGGACTCATGAATAGGATCTTCTAGCCATACTTAGACCAGTTTGTATTAGTCTTCATTGATGACATCATATTGTATTCAATGTTCGAGGAGGAGCACATGATACAGTTGAGGATGGTTCTGGACACACTCTGAGAGAACCAGCTTTATGGAAATCTCTCAAAGTGTGAGTTCTAGATATGAATTTACACTTCCTGGGACATGTCATCTTAGAGTCTAGAGTTGTGGAGGATCAAGTGAAGATTGAGGGGGTGCTTTCATAGGAGCCACCAAGGAGTGTTACTGATGTTTAGAGTTCCCTTGGTTTGGATGAGTACTATTGGAGGTTTGTACCCAAATTCTCCAGAGTGAAATCAACCATGACGACATTAAAAAAAGAAGGGAAAACCCTTTGTATGAACATAAAGATGTCATCAAATCTTTTACCAGCTGGGGCATAGCTTGATGAGTACTCCTATCTTAAGGCTTCTAGAGGAGGGCACCTACTACGTGGTGTTCGATGATGCATTAGGAACTGGGCTTGGTTGTGTCCTAGTGTAGGGGAAAGTAGTGATTAATTATGGCTCATGAAAATTGATACTACATGAGAAGAACTATGTGAATCATGAACTTTACTTTGAAGTGGTATTCTTCACACTGAAGATGTGGTGACACTACCTTATGGGCAAACGATTCATCGTCTACTCTGACCATCAGAGTCTCAAGTATATTTCTTATCTGAAGGATCTGAATCTGAGACAGTGTCATTTCCTAGAGTTCCTCCAGGACTATGACTTTGAGATAGTCTATACTCTTGGGAAGGGGAACGTGGTGGAAGATTATCTCAGCATGAGATCAAGTTCACAACTATTTAATGAGGACTTAGAGTAGTTGGCCTCGCTTCATATATCCTTCGTGGATAGAGAGGATACATAATTTATTCCATTGATGTTAGTTTCCCCTCCACTCTTACAGTGAGTTAGGGAGGCACATCTTAAATATTCTAGCTACAAGACTACACATGCCTAGATGTCCATAGGGAATACCCTTGATGGATATTCGAAAGGTGGGGAGCACACCATCCTTTTCAGAGGACGCACCGTATTACTGGTGGAATTGAAGGAGGAGGTGTTGAGAGACTTCCATACATCCCCTTTGGTGGTACATCTAGGTGTGGCGAAGATGTACCAGGAATTTTGATATAAGTACTGGTGGATGGGGATGAAGAAGGAAGTGACAAAGTTTGTCTCAAGATGCCTCACATGTCTACAATTGAAGAAAGAGCACCAGGTTCTTGCAGGTTTGACACAACCCCTCGAGGTACCAGAGTGGAGGTGGGATGGGATATTGATGGAATTCGTAACGAGCTTACCATGTACGTTTAGGGGGCACGATACCATATGGGTGATTGTAGACTAACTCACCAAGTCAGCCCATATCCTACACAATCGAGAGCAGGGTTTATTATAGATCATGGGACACATCTACATGCAGGAGATAGCTCGACTTCACGGAGTCCCATATATGATAGTCTTAGATCATGATGCCTGTTTTACATCCTGGTTGTGGAAGGGATTGCAAGAGGTGTTTGGGACTCAGATACGCTTGAGCACAGCCTTTCACCCATAGATGAATGGTCAGAATGAGCGGACCATATAGAACTTGGAGGACATGCTTTTTTTCTTGTGTTATTGATTTTGGTAATAGTTGGGAGGACCACCTACCACTGGCGGAGTTTTCATACAACAATAGCTACCACTCCACCATCAGTATGGAACCATTAGAGGCACTATATGGATGAACATGTAGGTCACTGTTATGCTGGACAGACCCAGGAGAATCAGCACTCATGGGTCTATAGATGGTACATGATATCACTAAGAAGGCGCAAGTCATCCAAGAGAGGATGAAGACTACAAAGATCTGATTTAAGTCCTATGTTGATAGGCAATAGAGATCCTTAGAGTTTAAGGAGGGGGACCACGTATTCCTATGCGTATCTCCTCGATGAGGCATACAAATATTTGGATGGGGTGATAAGTTATATTCTAGGTTCAGTGGACCTTTAATGATATTGCGTATAGCGGGAGAGGTGGTGTACTGCTTGGATCTACCACCGTAGTTAGAGAGTGTTCATGTCATCTTCTACATATCCCAACTAAGCAAATATATGCATGACCATTCTCATGTCATCGACCACAACGAGCTGGATATTGACAATGGGAAGTCATTTGTGGATTACCTGGTGGAGATAGAAGATCTACAAGAGAGGATCTTTCATGGATGATCGATTCCTCTAGTTCATGTTTGTTGGCAACATGGGAATCTCTAGGAGAGCACGTTGGAGCGGGAGGCTCAGATTCGTGCTCAATATCTCTTTTTGTTTGATTATCCTTTGTTGTGATTTTGGGGACATAAATCCCTAAGGTGAGGATAATGTAATACCCTTGAATTATATTTAATTTTTTTGAAAATTAAATGGGATTATTTTGAGACCAGGATCTGAGACGGTATGTGATTCCAAGGACTAGAGTGGAAGGAATGTATTTATGAACTATTTTTAATGTTCATTAAATAATTGTGTGATCGGTTTTTTCTATATTATAAACGGGTGCCTGGATAAAAAATCAAAGGGAACCATTGAACTCAGAGCATCGGGATTCACCTAATAAAGGTCCCAACATCGACCGACCCAGGCCAATCGAAAAATATAGTTTTTGGGTCTTTGAGAAGAAAAATAAAATAACGTAAAAAAAATTATTTTTATTATATTCTATTTATCATTACATAGCGACTCATCATCATTGTGGTACAATGATAATTGAACAATAAATCCATTAATGAACCTCACTAAGGAATCAGTGTGGTGGCACTGCAACACGCAACAGGTCTTCCTTCTTTAATTAAATAGGGATTCAAGGTTGATGAAGAACCCTGGAATTCCTCTAACAAACAAGAAAGGAAACCTCTCTAAAGACAAATTCCATCAAATTGTGAAGCAGTGGAGACACCCATGGAGAGTAGATTATGGAATGAAGATCGACGAATGATGATAGACTAATATCCTCGAGCAATCTCCTTTTCCCCAGGTTGGGGTTTAAATCTGAGTGATTTTCCCCTGTTCTTCACTTCTAATCGAAGAACGTTGATCAAATAACTAAGTAGTTGATCCATGGATTAATTCTTCTTGAGGGATTGAGAAATATTATTATGGGTTGAATATTGGGAATTAAATCTTGGTGATTTGAATCACGCTTCAGGATATCGCAGCCAAGAACAAATTTGGGCCGACACAAACAATGGCTGGTTTGTTCATTGGGTGTTCTCGGTGATCCCCCCCTCTCCTTATTCTTCACCGACGGAACCACGAGGTGGCATTATATATTTGCAGGGGGGTTCCAAATGAGGTCAGACCCTTGGAGTGATGAAAAAATGGTGAGGAGTATGCGGTAGTGACAATGTCGCTCGAGGAAACCCAGAAGCGTAGATAGATCAAAAAATGGACCAACGGAGCAAGTGTGGTGGCCCGCAGAGGATACCGCCAGTGCGTCGGCAGCCACGGGTGGGAAGAGGCATGACCCAAAGGTACGCCAAGGTAGTAGAGGCCACGAACAAATGGGGACTTGATGGTGTAGGGGGTAGTGCCGGTTGGGTGGAGTGTCGGTTTGAGCCACCCGTGGGACCAGCTACGACGTGTGCTGGCATGTGGTCCACGCTGGACCGCATGTAGAGGGAAGGCGGTCGACCTTAGTCAGTTGCTTGGATGTGAAAAACAAATTCTAGCATGGTGTCTGGGCCAGACCCAAGTTGGCCCACTGAAGCGGGCTAGGTTGATGGATTGAATCGGGCCGCTGGGTGGCCCAGGCTGTAGGAGAACCGACCCGTTGTGCGGTCTGGCAAGAAAGAAACTGGTCTGACTAGGTCGAACTGGGCGGGGTCCAGCCACCAAATGGGCTTTTTCACTGGGCCAGGTCAGACCGGGTTAGCCCAATCCCAACCAAGTCAGGTCGGGTTGACCGAATCGGGTCGGGTCATGCAGGACCCCAGGCCGGGTTGGTTCGTCTCGACCCAACTAGGTCAGATCGGGCCCAGGCGTAATTGACCCATGTTTACTAAAATGTCAATATCTTTTAGACTGGGTATCAGATTGATGCATTGTATGTGGTGTTGGGATCCTTGTGATGAGATGGTCCTTTAGGTATAATCTATGTGAGTTTTCGTGGAAAAAAAGATACGATCGATGAGTTGAGGAGTAGATTCTCCTAGAATCAAGTGCATTGGAGAGTATGAGTCATATTACTGGCTGTGACATGAAGGATTTGATGAGCGGGACCTCGGTGGACCAGTAACAGAGCAGACCTTGGGGGTCCAGTAGCCATGCGGACCTTTGTGGTCCAGTGGCCGAGCGTACCTCAGGGGTCCTGTAGCTGACCAGACCTCAGCGGACCAGTATCCGAGCAGACCTCAGTGGTCCAATAGTTGAGTGGACCATAATGGTCTAGTAGCTGAGCAGAACTCAGTGGTCTAGTATCACAGTAGACCTTAGTGGTCTAGTAGTTGAACATACCTATGTGGTCCAGTAGCCGAGCAAACCTCAGCGAGTAATCAGTGATGAGTCCCTCAATAGTAAAAGATGATTCATCTTTACAAATGATAATCTTACTTTCTATACTTTGAGTTATACGTGGTGTGAGTTGTCTTCTCTTTGTGGCCTTGCTTTGTGGTCTTGCTCTGTGGTCATTCCTTTATGGTTTGGAGTCCCTATTGAATATTGTTTTACTCACCATTGTATAAGCTTCGTCTGCACATGTTGTGACTCGTTCAAGTTATTGAAGCTTCGACAGAGACTGTGGTGGTCTGGGACCAAGTGATGCTTAGTAATATGGGACGAACGTGCATACTTATATAGGTACAGACATCTACCTTTCACCTACCCTTCAGGTAGGGTCTCAAGAAGAAGAACCATGGTAGTTTTAATTTCCTTTTTGGTTTTGGTCATGTATCTTGTCCCCTTGGTACTTTCAGTTTGTACTTTACTCTCAACAGTTGTCTCGGTGACATTTGTGGTTACTTTGTGTTTATGTTCGGCAGTTTGAGCTTTCTGCATGGGTATAGGTTTAAATGAAATGCCTTATTTTTTTAGGATATGCCTACACAGTGCTAGTCCCCAACCTCTGGACTATGGAAAAAGGGCTTGAGGTACTCATGACACGAGCCCTATGGTATGGGCCATGACATATAACCACATAGACTATTGACATCATAACAAGTTCATTTTTAACTTAAAAACTAAATATCGACAAAATGTCTGATATGAATTTAAATAATTTCGTAACTGTTATAACATGGTAATTAATGATATAAAAGGAATAATAAACATGAAAAGGTTCTGAAGAAACTAGAAATTAACATTTTTTTATTATTCATAAAGAACATAGAACATACTAGATGAGTCATACTTGAGGTAAGGGAATTTCTTAACTCAATTTCCACTCATTTGATTTTATGCCTACTTCATTGATTATATTATGCCAAGATTATGTGTAGAATCACTGTTTATTATTTATGTTTTAATTTAAAATTACATTTGTGTGGATATACTATTACTACACATAATCAACCCATTGATAAATTCTTACATCATTGATATGAAGATTATAAGGATTTTCTCTTCTCACTTTTTTACTTCAGTGAGATATTTTCATTATTCACCACTTAATACTTGTTTGTGGTGTATATACTAACATTTGATTCAGAATATCATGAATATCATTATATTCAAGGTATTGAATGTATATTTATATAATTATTACTTTTATGAGGCATATGATTCGACTAATTACAAATTTGTAAGGGAATCTCAAAACCCAATTTCCATTCATTGGGTTAAACTTCTACTTCATGATTATGTCATTCAACTATTATGTGTGCAATAAATATTGAATATAATATATTTTTTTATACTTTTATTATTTTTATTTATAGTGAAAACAAATAATCAATCTATTTTGTTAACAAAATGATCTTTATAAGGGATTTCATCTCAATCACCTTTCATTGAGGCATTTCTTGATTATATGCACCTTTATTCTTTCATAAGGTGTATATACAGACACTATGACATTTCATAGACATATTTTATCTATAATATTGTTATTTAATGTCTTCCTAATTGTATGAATTCATGAAGATTAATATTTAAATGTTCAAATTGTTATGGGACACCTAGAATGTTTAATGATTTAATTATCAAAACTTTTTATTCATGATATTACTTTACATATTTATTATATAGATATAAATGATTATACCTAAAATTTTATGTCTATATTTTAAATGTTTTCAAGAGGATTCATTTTATAGGAATCATTTTACTTTATTTACAAAAACCATCACATGAATGTTATTATAACAAATACGGTGAAAATGACTTCTCTGTCACCATCACCGATATTTGAAATTTTGATTCCTATATAATCCTTAATGTTTTTGTAAAAGGAAAAGAAATCCATTATTCCATTTTTGGGTTTTTTAGTATTTAAAATGGTTTTGAAAGTGTATGGACTATTTCAATATCATGAAAATATTTATTATGATTGAAAATGAAATTTTATGAGTGAAATGTTGATAATTGCAATATTTAATGTGTTATGATTATATAATGGTACTTGGAAAAGTGAAAGGTGGTTACATGATAAACCAAATATGGGTGGTTACGTGATAAAAGAATAATCGGTGGTTACGTGATAAACCAAATATAGGTGGTTCCATGATAAAACAAGGATGATTGGTTACATTATAACCTCCAATGCATTAGGTATGGAGGTCAGATATATGGATATACCATTGGTAAGAGTGATATGTGTGGAAGTAGACCACATGGTTGTTCCATTTAAGTATGATGATTTCCCAAGTTACCTTTATATGTTATAATATGATTTATATGGGTTTTATAGTAATATTCTGATCATAGAAAAGGTATTCAATGAGCATATATTCAAAGGAAATTATATACTAATTCTAAAGGGTGAAATGTGTTACATTATAATAAATATTCATGGTTTACATTTTTTTGAAAAACTAATTATTTTCCTTCTATGTGTATACATTACTAATATTTTTATTCTCATCCTATGTTTTTAAATATTTTTCATAGCATTTAAAAGAGAATAGAGTCAGGGATGGAATCAAGGAAAAGTTGTGATGAATAAACATAAAACAAAACCATGTTTCTTTTTAAATGTTTCTATTTTATGAAAACAATGGATCATGAGTAGAAGTGTATACATTATAATATTTGATTTTTTATGTATGATTTATTTCATAATTATCTAAAGTTATAAACTTGAAAAGATCCTCAATGTGAAATAAAGTGAAATTATTGACTTTACTCAAGATTATGTAATGTTTAAGGTCGAGGCCATATATTTGGTATCATAGGTTGGTTTAGATAACATTTGAGGTTGGGGTGTTATTTAAGCACAAGTTACAAGTTGTATACAACAAAAAGGGTTGGAATATTTGAAAAATTAATAGTTATTTTAAATAAATTGAATGATTTTTTGATAACATGAATAAGTATGTCTTAGTTTTTATGTTCCTCAAAAGATCGTATATGATGATTTTATTGATATACTCACACTAACCTTTTTGGTTTTAGTAAATGGATGGATCCAATAGGCACCAAAGTAACAATGGATATAAAGGAAAATGTGGTGGTTCTATGAATAAGAAACCAAATGAAATGGGAGTTTCATTGAGAAATATTTTGGTTATTCCAAACCAACTATTAGGACTAATGATTAACCACTTGAACCTTGGTGATCATATATGAGATAAATGAATACATGTGGATGTTCAGGTAATAATAATAAAGGTAAGTATATTTAATGAAATATGTGTCAAGGATACAGAATGAAACACTTAGGAAAACGTTTTAAAGGGGAAGGAAGATGTTTTAGATGTGGTAATGAAGGTCATAAAGAAATAACCTACTGGGGAAAAAGGAAGAATTCAATTGACTTTAGGAAAGGGATAAAAGTTCTTTCTGAGTTATAAATTTAATGTTTTAAATGAGGAAAGTATGGTCATTATTCAAATTGATGTCATATTAAGAATGTTCGATAATAGGATTAGAAGGACCGTATAAATATATGTTTAGCAATACCTAATGGCATTCCAATTATTAATGAGGAAACTGAAAATGACATATGAAAGTTATGGATTATTTGTTGGATCATTTTATGAAAATATTCAATCTTAGGACGTGATTAATATGTTTTGGAAGGAGATAAGTATTATGGAACAATATGGAAAATCATAGTCAAAGGAACTTGAATAATTTTAAATTATTAAGATGTCAAAATTTTAGAAATTAAAGTGTTATGTTCTATCTATGGATGATGAAATGTTTAAAAGTATTAATGCTATTTCCATGACGAGATTAGTTTGGAAGACTTTTTTTATAGTATGTGTAACCCTGAAGTTTTTATGTGAAAATTTTATTCGAGGAAAAATTATTTTTTATTATGTGGACATAATTATAAATGTATGAATAACCTTTAGGGTTTATATGATACTTGATTTTGAGGTAATTATAGGATATTACATCTTGGGATACAAAATTAAAGGCATGATATAAACATTGAGATTAAAATGTGTTCTGGTTATTTTTGAGGAATTTATCATATTTTTTTTGAATATTATAATAATTATATAGTTTTTCAAAAAGGGAAACATGCAGACCATGTGAAAACCTATCATGTCAGACTAGGCTACAGGAATCCAACCCCCAACCGAAGTGCGACAAGGATTTGTCACCAACCACTAGAATACATGAAGTACCTAGTTAGTATGAATTTTTCATTTTAGATAAAAGAGTTTATGGAATAATAATAATTTGATTTTGGTAACTTATATTTTATCAAATGGATATCCTTGGTACTGGAAAATGATTTTGGGATTAGGTGATAAATGTTAGTTTGGAATACATTAACTATTTTGGGAACCCTATATGCCTAAGGTAAATAGAATACTATAAGGGTTTTATTTGAGGAGTAATGGTTGATTTTTTTGGAAGAATCTATGATTTTATTTGGGACTTATGGTGAATCGAGTTATTTATGGAAATAGTTAAGATATCTTGAAGATTATTAGGAAAATCACTTTTTGTGTGTGAGACTTTAAGAGTGATTGATTTTATTTGGAGTTAAATGTTAAAATTTATCTTGGAAGACTATGCTATAAAATTCATCTAATTTTTTGTTTTTCAAACATAGTTTGGATTAATTTTAAAAATTTATGGATAGTTATTTGTGAAATGGTCTATGTTCAATTTTGGATATCACTGTCTAAATTTGGAGATTAAAAGTAGGTTTTCATCATACTTTGGTTTATTCTTTCTTGGAATCGACCTCTCATGTACTAACCATTTTTTTGGTTAATTTCTAATGAGAGGATAAATATATAGTTCATCTTTTGTGGATTATGTGATTCTCTAGAAGTTGTTTCTAGTGCTTTAGGTGTTACAATGTAATCTTGAATACTCATAATTTGGAGAAAAATATGAGTGTGTGGTGGAAATTTATTAAAGTATGAAACTTTACTTATCAAGTGAGTATATTTATTTATAATCTTAGTCTAGGTGGTAATATAATTTTTCAACTCTATGAAAAGGATCTTGAAAAAAACCCTTATATGCTTAATTTTATTAACAGAATTTTTCCCATCATATATTTATGGTATTACAATGGTTAAATTTCTATGATCAAGTTTTATATCACTATATATAAGTCCATGAGATTTATTTTTCCCTTCAATGTTTAGTTTTTTTCTACATGGAACCCTAGTATTTTTTATCATAGGGGATCTTCATACTTCTCTCTTTTTATTTTAAAGTGGTAGTTTTATTAATCCATTTTCCAATGTGCGATTTAAATAAAGGTATTTTGAAAAGTCATAACTTAGTTACCAACCAAAAATTCAAATTAGGATTATCCAATTTATTAAATATGGGAGGATTTAACATACCTAGTTTTTAAAAAAGACACTATGTTCGATAGCATACATGATAAGCCATATTGAACTTAAATGAACAATTAAAATCTTATTATTTAATAACTGAGTTGTTAAAATGGAAAGAATGTAAATTATTAATTAAATTAAGAAAATATCATTCAAACATGTTTATAATTAATTCCTTTTTTCACAATTAATTATAAATGAATGTAAACGTTTTTTAATAAAACGATTGTTTTTTCCAGAAAACTATTTTAATGAAAATAAGTGAGTTTATAAAATAATAAAATAATTTTTTTGTGTTTTATTAATTAATTATTTATATAATATATTCAATTTAATGTTTAATAATCAATTTATATTTTTTATAGACATGACATATGAACATATTCATTTTTCCAAATAAAAGAGTAATTTTACAAAAAATGCATTTTTACCGCCATTTGATGGAGACCCCTTTTTAAATCAAGTTTTTGACACCTTTATAAGATACTTTTGACAAATTAAAATTATTATTTTTAATTAGGGTATAAATTTTTCTTTGGTTTAATTTTTGGTATTTTTTTAATAAAATTACTTTTTAATGAATAGTGAGAAATACTGTGTTTTAATTCAAAGATTGTTTTTTCATCTTATTTATTTATATTTTTAGAATACCCTTTTAATAAGTTTTAAAGTATATTTAGATTATTTATTTATCATTTAATATAATTTTGGTCATTGGAATTAATTTCAAGTTGAAATTATATATAAAAATATTTCAATATTTCGAATGTTTTACTTTAAAAACTCAGTTTTTTAGTTTTGTATCTGGAATTAATTTGAAATATAATTTTCCCAATTATATGAATTGAATTAGGTAAAATGGATACCATATTTGGAATCAAAAGTTCTAAATTAGTTTTTAATGTCAATTTAGTTTTTAGATATAAAAAAGGTACCCTAGCAAATTTTTAATTTTCCGTATTAAAACTAATTTTTTGACAAGGGTTAAAATTTAAAGTTAAAAGCATAACATACCTAAAAAATAAAAAATTGAAAGGGTGTTTGAGGTGTGAATCGAACCTAAAAATACTATAAAACATTAATTATAAGAAAAATTCACGGAATTTAATGACACCTCAATGTGGTTATCTTTTAATATAAAATAATCCATAAATTAATCACTTGAACACACATCTCCTCAAGTATAAATATCCCCCCACCCCACCCCCATTTCATACCACAAAGCCTTGTAGCTCCGAAAATATCTACCCAAACACCTTATCCTCTCTATCCCCACATCCAAGTGCTTATGGTCTCAAAAAAAGACCACATCAAAGGTCCTCATTGATCTTTCAAGGAGGGGATATTCAATATGTAATTTTCTCAAACTACCTCTCCTAATTTCATTTATTTTTCAAATTTCTTTTCATTTAATTCATCCATAAATGCAAGATAACTCTAGAATCATGTATATAATGGAGTGTTATGTTTCTAATGTGATATCTCATTTCCATTTCATTTCACACCTCCTCTTATTAAAATAAGGGAAATTGTTTTCCAAGTTATATCGGTTAATCGCCTTCGTGAATAATGTTTTTGTTCTATTTCTATTACCACCCTCATGTTTGGTATTAAAAATATTTGTCTAGTCAAATTAAATTTTAATATCTTTATTATATCCTATTTATTATTCTTTAAATTTTATATTATACATACCATCATGCTTTCCATATTATGGTTATATGATAACTTCATTTGGGAACGTGTGGACTATCGCCTCCTCAAAATGATGGGATTCATTCACACATCACATGTAATATATTAAGGATTTTTTTAGTAAAAATTTATTTTATAAATAAAATATTAATTCTACTTTAATTATATAATATATTTATACATATTTACATACATTTTATTTAATGTTCTTTCTTTCAATATGACAGGAAAAACAAAAAAATAGTGTTCATGCAAACGTATGACCTACCGTCTACCTGAATAGTTTTTTTAGTTTGTCTTTAACTATTATTATAAATAAATAAATAATGAATATATAAGATATTTATGTCATGTTTTTTTATATGAGGTATGTATGACCACATGGACTATTGACATCATACAAAGTTCATTTTCGATTTATGAACCAAATATCGACAAAACATCTGATATGAACTTTAATAATTGTATAATTGTTATAACATGGTAATTAATGATATAAAAGGAATAATAAAAATAAATATATTATTAATCAAGTAAAAAGTAACATGTTTTTATTATTTAGGAAGAACAAATAACATATTATATGAGTCAGACTCAAGGAAAGAGAATTTCATAACTTAATTTCCACTCAATGGGTTTTATGCTTACTTTATTGATTATATTATGCCAAGATTATTTGTGGAATAAATTTTTAATATTTGTCTTTTAATTTATAATTCACTTTGTGTGCGTATACGTTTTCTACACATAATGACCCCATTGATAAAATCTTGTGTCATTGATACGAACTTTGTAAGGATTTTATCTTCTCATGTTTTACTTCTATGATATATATGATTTATTCACTGCATAATCCTTGTGTGTGGTCTATATAATACCCTTTGATTAATAATTACATGAATATAATTATATTCATGGTATTAAATGCATCTTTTGATAATTATTATTTTATGGGGTATATGATTTGGTTGATTACAAAGTTGTAAGGGAATTTATTAACCCAATTTCTATTCTTTGGGTTAAACTTATACTTCTTAATTATGTCATTCAAATCTTATGTCTGAAATGAATTTTGAATATCTTATCATTTTTTACTTTTTTTATGTATATCTATCATAAAAACACACAGTAAATCTATTTTATTATCAAAATGGTCTTTGTAAGGGATTTTGTCTCAATTTCCTTTCATTGAGGCATTTCTTGATAATATGTTCCTTTATTCTTTTATAAGGTGTATATACAACCACCGTGACATTAAATATCAATATTTTATATATAATAATGTTATTAAATGTCTTGGTAAATTAATTAATTAATGTAGGTTAATATTTAAATGTTCAAAGTGGTATGGGACACCTTGAGAATTTAAACATTTAATTATCAAATCTTTTTATTCATGGTATTAATTTGAATATTTATTTTATAGATATAAAAGAATTATACATGAAATTTTATGTCTATATTTTAGAGGTTTTCAAAAAGAATCTTCTTAAATTAAGTGTTTTACTTCCTTTACAAAATGATAAAAGGAATGAGTTTTTATCGTATGTGGCGACAATGACTTCTCCGTTACCATAACTGTTATTTGATATTTGGATTCCTCTATAATCCTTAATGTTTTTTAGAAAGGAAAATAAATACCTTATTCCATTTTTGGGTGTTTGGGTATTTAAAAAGATTTTTAAAGTGGATTTACTATTTCAATATCTTGAAATGATTTCTTGTGATTTGAAATGAAATATTATTAGTTAAATATTGATAATTACAATATTTTATGTGTTACGATTATATAATGGTACTTGGACATTTAATGGGTGGTTACATGATAAAAAAAATATGGGTGGTTCTATGATAAACCAAGGATGGGAGGTTACATTATAACCTCCAATTCATTGTGTATGGAAGTAAGCCGTATGACTATTCTATTTGTAAGAGTTATATGTGTCGAAGTCGACCGCATGGGTATTCCATTTATGTATGATTATGTCATAAGTTACCTTTATATGTTATAATGTTCTTTATATAGTTTTTATAGTAATATTTTGATTAAATAAAAGTTAATAAATGATCTTATAATCAAAGTAAATTATTTATTACTTATTAAGGGTGAAATGTGTTATATTTTGTTAAAGTATTCACGGTTTACATGTTTTCACAAGACTAAAATTGTTCCTTATTTGTGTATCCCTTAATGAGATTTTTATATTCATACCATGTTTTGAAATGTTTTTTCATAGGATTTAAAGGAAAATAGAGTCATGGATAGGGTTAAGGAATTGTCATGATGATTAACATGAAGAAAAACCATCTTTATTTTTAAAAGTTTTTGTTTTATGAAAAAATGGATAATGAGTGGAAGTGTATGCTTTTTAATATTTGTGTTGCTGTGTATGAGTTATGGTATAATTTTATAAAGATATAAAATTTAAAATATCCTCAATATAAAATAAATTGAAATTATTGACTTAAATCAAGATTATGTAATGTTTAAGGTCGAGGCCTTATACTTATTATATTTCATTTTTCTAGGTTACGAAGAAGAAATATTTGAATAATATTTCAAGGATGAAGTTTATTTCTTTTATTATGTATTGTGTTTTTGTTTTATATTTACCAATCTATTATGGGAATCATTTATGTAATATTTATTTCTAATACTGCTAAACTAACCGATCCTTCAAGGTTTTATTCCTTATAATCATGCCAATATAATAAAATAACACACCAGCTCTGGGATTCTAGGGTCAGGGAGCTGTAGTTGGTATCAAAGGAAGTTTAGAAACAACCTTACAAACTAGATTTATAAAACATAGATTAGGGAGAATAACCCTATGATCTAAATTGAGGATAAGTATACAAGAACATCCTATAACTTTGGTAAGGTAGAAATTATGTGGGTATTCCTAGAAGTGCATCCCTATCTAGATAATTCGAGTTGATGTGGTTCTGGAAAAAATGTACCTAAGAGTAACAAATATGAAAAATTTTTCCAGGGTTGACTCAGGATAACCTAGTACATGATAATGGGCCTTACTGTGCAACTAGTTTGACACTCCCGAGGGATATACTTATAGTAATCTACGTTTTCTTTAAAATCCATTATGATAAATTTTAATGGATGATGATAACGAATGATAAAGGTTAAATCTAAGGTGTTTTAGATTTAAAAACAAGTATTTCTCATTTAGATAACTTATAAATTATTATATTCTTTTCTCATTATGACTATTGTTACTCACACTATTCTTTCTAGTTTTATTCAATGACCAGAACCCAAAGGATTCACTTTTACATCGAACATGAAGGATAAGAAGGTGAAAACAAGCAACCAAATGTTGTTTTTAAAGAAGTGAAGGATATCATATTTATGCCAAATAATTTCCCCCAAAATATGATTAACAATATATACAATTACCATCTCCCAAACACACCAAATATGATAAGGATGGAGGTTTCTAAGAGCTCGAGTGGTGGAGACCATAAAGAAAAGAAGGTTCGATTTCTAACATGTCAGAAGTGTGGAAGGATAAACCTTGTAAAGTATCTCAATGGAATAAGGAAATTATTTATGTATGGGAATGACATACATAAATCAAGGATTTCCGAGAAAAAAATGAAGAGTTCATTAGAAGGAAATGAAACTAAATCCTAAGGATCCATTTTTAGTTCATTTCCTTAAATGTGGGGAACGTGGGAATTACCCAAGTGAATTCCCACCCATAAAGGATAAACCCTAGATCATGGAAGGTTATATGTAGGAAATATATTAATGAAATAGTTATGTATTGAGGTTGTATTGAAAACCATAGTTAAGAGGTTATTTAATGATAAATTTCAAGGATGTCCATTAGATTTATTTTTGAAGTTAAATAAATATAGTTTTATAAAAGGACAACATGTATTCTGGGGGATAAACTACCATGTCCGGAAAGTCTGTGGGGATTGAACCCATGACTGATGTATAATAAGGGTTTTTTGCCTACCACTGGCCTACACAATGTCTTGGTTTATGTGTAATTATTTAAACAATTTTATGAATTAAAATTAATAATGAACAAGTAGTTTCATTTTTAAGTTTAGAGATTAATATATTTACCATATTGACTTTGGAGAATAGTTAGAGACATTTAGTTAGACTTTTCATTCTTTTATGGGCTTTGTGATCTGTTAAATGTTTTAGTGCTTTAGGGATCAAAGTTTATTTTCGGATACCAATTTATTGAGGTAAGGAATGAATTAAAATTTTATTTTAGAACAATCAAAACATGAAATTATAATTATGAAATTGAAATGTATCTTGAAATTATATTTCCTTGAATTTTTTGGTAGTAAATTAATTACTTAACATTAGAAAAATGATTAAAAAAATGTATTTTTGTAATAACATAATTTTTATTTAACTAATAGCCTTCTAAATCATCAACGATTTATGGATTTGAGGCCCTCAACATTCTATTGATTATGGAGTTGTTTGTGATTGATGAACTCATCCACTCCCTATAAATATTTCCACGTTTCCTCCAAGTATGTATATTTAATTTCCAATAATTATCTTCTACTTAGAGACCCAATTATATGTTAGTCCATGTGATATTTTTAACTTCCAATTCTCTCTTTTCTAGAAGATGTTTTATGAACCCTTCTCATGATGTCGGATTTTAACATAGGACATATCAAAAAATATAATATCAATATATAGTCTAAATTGTGATGATGAAATTTAATTAAGGTGGAGAGAATGTAATCCTGAGAAAATCTAAAGTAGGAACATTATCTTCAATAACATGTATGACATGCAACACTAAGTGTGTAAGGGAATATAAAATCTTGAGTATTTATAATATATTTAATATTTTAAATAAAGTCAATATATTTTATATCTTGTAATTCATTCAATATTCAGTTATTTTTCATCACACACAATAATTACTTTCCTCAATAGCTTTCATTATACGTAAGATTGGGTTTCACCGAATAACATTTTATTATTAAAATATTATTATTTAATATAATAATACTTAACTCAATCATTAAAATTAGTGGCCATGAATAGTATTAACTAAATTATGAAAATATATGGTTTAAATAAATATAAAATGAACTAAGAGGTCACCAATTAATTTTTAATAAAAATATAAACCAATTGAATATAAAGGAATTATTATTATTTTTATACTCAGAAAAGTGTTTTTTCTTAATAAATTAAATTAATTACAATTATTGAATGATATTAATTGAACTTATATTTTATATATTCATTCAAATATTTTTTATAATTATCCAATATATTCTATATCCATAATATAAGAATACATACAATATTACACGTAAAAAACCTATATTTTTATTAAGGCCCTTTTACCACCTTTTAATGAAGAACCTATTTTAAATCCAATTTTTTGAAAATTATATGAATATTATATGTAAAAATAATCTTAATATTTTAAAGAGAAAAATAAAAAATTATATTAAGGTAAATTTTTGGTATTTTTCTGTGAAGATTCATTTTTTAATAAATAACAAAAAATACTGATATTTATTTCAAATTTTCCTTTTCATCTAATTTATTTATAAGGTTAAATTATTATTTATATTGTTTTTAAATTTTAAATAGACAATATTTTTAGAAATTAATCCAATAAAGGTAATTTTAATCAATTTACCTTTAAAATTGGCTATAAAAATATAGACAATTTTTGGATGTTTTTATATTAAAAATCAGCATTGTTATCCCAACTACAAGATTACATTTAAATTAATTTATTCCACTTATGTGTTTTTAATTTGTAAAAATGGATTTAATATTTGTAATTATCATAATTTATAATATCTAATATGTCCAAATTAGTTTTTAACCAAAAATAGTAGTGAAAGTAATTAAAATTAATTACAATGATTAAGATTAAATTAAGTTTAATAATTTACTAAACCTTTAACTTAAAGCCTAAACGAAGTATACACTATTCCAAAAGCTATTTTATGGTCATATTTATACCCTATACTCTCTTTTAGATAATTAGGTTCATTATTTATCCACATTCAATAAAAAACATTAGTGGGGATCCTTTCTTTTAAAATATTACTAGAGTGCCACTTCTCCTCCATTATAAATTGAATCCTTTAATCCCATATCCTCACACCTCTCAATCCACTTATATTTGGAAAATATGTTTGAAATTAACTCCAAAAACATCCATAACTTACTCCTTAAAGCATCCATTTTTTCATAAATCAATCCGAGTAATCCTTTTTGGTGAAAACCTAAAGAGTTACCCTATTAAGAGGTAACGTCCTTCCTAAAGATATTTAATTTTATTTCCACCCACCACTCCATAAATTACCATTATTACATGATAATATAACAACCCCATTATCCTAAATATAATATTATTTTTTTATCTTAAGGGTTATACCTCTGCAGATAGACCCCTCCATTTAATGGGTAACAAACATATTGTTTACGTGTACAACGAACTACTGCCTCACGAAACAATGACTATTCATAATTACTTTACCACCTCTCACGATATTCATTATGATGTAAACTCTTATTATATATGCTATATATGATTTTAATTATTTATTTAATCTTATTTAATTCTTTTATAACACATATCATCATACTTACCATTTTTTATAAAAATGATAACATCGTTTGTGGATTGCGGACTACTGCCCCCTCAAAGTGATGTGATTTTTTCACATGATAAAAAAAATGTATAAAGAATAGTTTTAATTTAACATATGTGAAATAAAAAAACATATATATGATACTAATGACATAATTAATTTTCTATAAATATAATATATTATTTTTATTATTACCCTTTCACACACTTCAAAAGTGATAACACCGTTTGTGGATGTGTGGACTACTGCCTCCTCAATATGATGTGATCATTTTACATCATAATAATTATATAAATATTTATAAATTATTAAATAATTTTTTATTTATTGTATAATTATCATTATAAAAATATTGAAGTTACATACCTTCTTTGTACAATTATCATTGAAAAATGGGAACATTACTCATGCGTATGTATGACCTACGATCACCATGATTGTAATGTTGGTTCATTTTTCATAACCATATTTCATGACTGGATTTAAAAGGACAATTGATGTAAAAATAGTATAATTATTTCACTAATATTATTATGGATATGTTTATATAATTACCCTTTGACCATAGTTGACCTACCAAATTTGTTTTTGATATATAAATTGAATTTGGTTAAAACTCCCAATGTAAACTTAATTTTTTATATAGTTGTATAAGACATGTTAATAAGTGAAATAAAAGTTAGTATAAACGTGATAAATTTTTATCAAGAAATTAAATAATTAAAAAATGTTTTTTATTCAGGTATATAAAGAAAAATGATATAAGTCAGACTCAATGTAAGGGATTCCGATCTCACTTTTCTTTATGTGAGGTGTAATCTTTTATTGTGCACATAATCTCTTATATATGGTGTACACACTACCTCATTGACATATAATATCATGAATTATATTATCTTCATAGTATTTAAATGGTTTATTTAATTATTATTTCCTTTGGGTTTTCCAATACATTTTTTTACCACATTGTTAAGTAAATTTTGACTCAATTTACATTCCATTAAGACTTATTTGTCATTATGAACCAATTCACTTTTATTTGGTGTATATACTACCTTTTAACCTTTTATATCATGAATATACATACTATTATGATATTATATGTTTTATTAAAATAATATTCCTTTTATAGGGATTATTATATAAATGTTTCAACGTGGTATGTGACACTTTGCAATGTTTAAAGATTATTCGCCCAAAGAATGTTCTTAATGATTATCATTGGAGTCTCACTTCCTTTTGTAATTGTTAACTTTATCTTGAAACAATAACTTTATTATAGTCATTATCATTATAGATTTACTTGAATATCTATATTCTCATCAAATTTATATCATTATTACCTAAACCGTATACCATTTTACTTACAATGTCTACTTTGAGAGTTATATGATTATTTGGAGAACTATTGATATTTTGTATTCTTTATTAAATATGTATATTTGATAAGCCAAATTATTTATTTTATTATTTTATATGAATAAGGATTTTGACTGATAATTATGGGTGGATCATGGACATTATATAAATCATGGAGGCATCAATAGGTTCTCAGGAGACAAAATAGTCGCACAAATTAAATGGGTTTCTATCTATGGTCTTAAACCATATTTTGAAAGGTCTTGATGGAATATGTTTTCATGTTCCTTAGACATGATGTATATTAATAAATAATTTCCCTCAATTATTTTTAGTTATTATTCATCCATTAGATTTTGTTTCAACATATTTGTGGATACATTTCATTTAAATTTATTGATTAAATGGCATGTGATTCAATTTATTACCTTTCCATATTGATTTTCCCTTATCTAGTTATTTTAATGGAACATGTTATTAGTTATTTACCTTTCTATGTTATTTTATTCTCATTGATTCATTATTTATTTTTCCTTACTTACCCTTAATGAGCATTTGAGCTCACCATTATTATTTTTCATTTACTCTAGTTATGAGGAATAAATATTTGAATAAGATTTTTGGGACATAATTTATTTATTTTATCATGTATCATGTTTGAGTTTTCTATTTCCCAGTGTATTATGGGAATCATGCATGTAACATAGATTTAAAGTACTCATAAACTAATCAGTCCTTCGAGATTTGACTCTATGTAATCATATCAATGTAATAAAATATTGCATCGTCTCCAGGCTTCTGAGGTTGGGGAGCTACAGTAGTTGTCGATCCCAACATCATTATAAATCCATTGATCATGTTTTCATAAGACCCTCTAGAGTGTAAATGGATCTCTCTAACTGCTCATCGGTTTGAGGGTGATAAGTAGTACTAAAACTCAAATATTTATCTTAGGATTGCTAATGTATTCTTAAAAAACTCAAGGTAAAACTCGAATATCAGTCAGATATAATGGTGAGTGGAACTCCATGTAGTCTTACAACTTCTCTTATATACATATTTTCTAGTTAGGAAAAAGTAAAATCTTTCATTATATAAATTAAATGTGCTAACTTTATAAGGAGATAAACTAACACTCAATTATTGTTATTTCCTTTAGTTTTCTTGGAGATTCATATGAATAAATCCATGGTTATGTGTTCCCATTTCAATTCTACTATGGGAATTTTTTTATATAATACTTTTAGAATTATATCATTTAACCTTTTCTTATTGGAATATGAAGAATCAAGATAAAAATTTAATAATCTCCCTTATCATGTTATCCCACGAAAAGTTTTTCATCTAATCGCTTTACATCTTAGTGCTTCCTATATGAAAAGATAAGGATGAGCTATGTGTATCATCCAAACATTCCTGATTCAATTCTTGTTTTTATGAGACACATATCCAGGTTCTTAACCTTATAAATAGATCTTTAGAAAATTTCAACTTCAGAATAATTAATACCTTTTTTGTAGAAACTCATCATCTTTCTAAGAATCCTTGATCTTATCAGTAATGGACATTTGATAATTTCTTTAAGAATAGTAAGAAAATGTTCAATTTACTCCCATATCCTTCCTTTTCATGTCTAATAATATTATATACCTTAAAATCCTCATCATGGAAAGGGTTCTAAGATTATTTCTACTCAAATCATTTGCTACTATTTTTGGATTCCTATGATGGTAATGGATTGAACAATCATAAAACTTGATCAACTTTATCCACCTTCATTGGAATATCTTGATATCCTTTTGTGTGAATAAATAATTATGTATTTTATGATCCATATATATGTCACACTTCTACCTGTAAAGATAATGTATCAAAATATTAAATGTGGAGATCACTCAAGCCAATTCAAGATCAAGTGTTGGGTAGTTATACTCATGGATCTTTAATTTGTGGGAGGAAATGGTTATAACATTATCATATTTTAGGACTACAAAACCCAATACCTTTTTGGATGAATCAATATATATGAAAAATCCTTCCCCATTGGTGGGTAATATGAGTATAGGTGTACTGATTAGTCTCTTCTATAACTCTTTAAATCTATCTTTTCATTCATTAATACATAAAAAAAATTCACTCCCTTACAAGTAATATTGGTTAGTGGGATTTAAAATCATGATAATTTCTTCAAAAATCTATTATAATACCCAAATAATCTAGGGAAACAATGAATTACCATCACAAATATATATATGTTTATCCTTAAGTTTCCTCTATTTTTAAAGGAGCCACATATATCCCTTGGATAGTGATAACATTTTCTAGTAATGTTACATTATCAATCCAAAACACACATTTATTGTATGTTGTATACATATTTTCTTTCCTAATGGTCCCTGATACAATATTCAAACAATCTTTATGTTCCACCTTTCTTTTATAGTAGATACGAATATATTTTACAAAGACTAACACACATTTTTAGGGTAATTAATGAAAACTCTATTCATTAATTCTATGAATATTGTTTGATAATTAGTGAGTCCAAATATAAAAATGATGAAATCATACTTCCCATACCCTATATGAAAAGTTTTCTTGGGGATAACAGCCTTATTCATATTTAATTGATAATATATTGACCAAAGATCCACATTATATTAGTATTGTATTACATGTATATGATCGAAAAAGGGATCAATATATATCATATGATAATATTCCTTTATTGTGATTTTGTTTATCTCATGATAATCATTGCATATTCACATTGACCCATCATTCTTCTTAATGAAAAGGACTAGTGCACCCCATGGTAATAAACTTTTGTGTATAAACAATTTATTTAGATCCTCCTATAGTTTTCTTTTCAACTCATCAATTTAAATATGGTATATTCAATATCTATTCTTGGATATTGGAAATTATTTGGGAATAAGTTTTAATGAGAACTGATCTACTTAGTTATGAGGAAAATAAGAATTTTTTTGGGGAAGCACATCATTGAATTCCCACACAATGGGGATGTCATCAAGGATGATCTTTTACATTGTCTCAATAATTTGATCTAGATATGGTTTCTCTTAAGGAAATAATATTCATACTTTAGATGGTGATACCAATGAAAATTCATCCTCCTTTCACCTACATGGAATTATAGTGTGATTTGTGATACATAGGGTGATTTTCTTATCTTATTAATTTATACAGGGTTTATATAAGTAAATCTTATTCATGCCTTGAATATTATATAATTATAATGATGTAAGTATCACAATAATTTCTATAAAATTCAGCCAATAAATTTTGACAGCGGGTGAGTTATATACCTAAGATATAATACCTTACCCATTTATCATATTCACTAATAACACAACATCCATGTTTTTAGGTGGTGTTCAAATATATCTACTAAAAATGTGTAATATTAAATAATTAGTTGAACAAAAATAAAATAGTACATTCCCTATCCATTAATGAAGAATTATAATTCATATCATCACTTCATTATTGGGATCCACCTCAACAGTTGTGTTGACACAACCTCACTCATTCTTTCTTAGACTTGAAGTTTGTTTTTTCAACAACCCTTATATTAGGGAAATTATTCTCATGGTGTCATATTTCCTTTTAGTTGAAACATTAGTTAATTAGATGAGAGTTTACTGGAACATTCCATTCTCCCATCACATTGGAGGGTTTCTCCCATTGAAAGTCACTTTCCAGGTTCTCTTCCTTCCCACACCAAAATCATTTCCTTGTCCCATCCAGGTTAATTTTTATGATGCATCTTCCCATACTTTGGAAAAGTGGGTTGTTAGAATTTCTTTCCCCCATGAGATCTCATCATCATAACAAAAAAATAAAATTCATCATATTTATCCTATCTTCAGACTAGTTAGGCCCTTAATATTATATGATCCCTATTATGACTTTGGGGGTGCATCAGAATTTTTTTATAAATATTAAAGTGTTGAATCTCTATGGATATCTATAGACTCATATTTATCCCACAAAATTAGTGTTCAACATTACTTTTAGGGTTAGGGAAAAATCTATAGGAATATTATGAAATTCTCTTGGATTTTACCTCATATGGATTGATGGATTTCTCTCCCTGATTCTGAAGGATATAGAAATCCATCTCTATTTTATGTCAAATATTTTGATGAAATTATTTATCAAAAAACATATTTTGGGATTATTTTCACTTCATATAGTCTATATCTGCGTTAGAATTTATAGTTTTTTTTATCAAAATCCATAATTGAATAGATTCTACCTCCATATGATAAAAATCTAGTACAACCTTCTATTTTTAAAATAATTTAAGGATAGAAAATATATTTTCAATGGAGTGGATCCATTCTTCCATAATTTATGGATCATATGATCCAATGAAAATTAGAAGAATTTGTCACATAAAGGTCTCAAATTCAACATTCTATTTCTTAGGAGGATTTGTGTTTTCCAATTAATTCATGTTTCTATTTAGAAACTAATTTAATTGAGAGAGTATCATTATAAAGTTCCTGATTCCTGGTTCCATTGGGTTATGAATCTCATTTCGGAAGCCATTATATTTCTCATCACATTTGTTTTTGACCTGGTTCCTCCTATTCCTAGTCATTTTCTAAAATAAAGGGAAAATAAGGGATGAGAATTTAGGAAATACTAAACATATAAAAGGGAAACTATAAACATTTATGGGGTAACTAAAAAATTACATATATTCCTTAACCTATGAAATTATAATATCTAATATAAGGTATCCATGATATATTTTTGAACATGAATTATTATGGTCATTTTTTCCCTTCATAATTGTTTATAAGGTGCTTGTGGAGTTACCAGAGCATGTCACCTAGTAGTTTCAAACTAGGTGTGCAACAAAGACTCTTTATCATGAACTAGGTGACAATATAATCAATCCCAACACACCCTTTTTGAGGATATTAACCCTAGGTATAACTGATTAAGAGCCACATCCACTTGTAGTGTCAATAAAGAGATTTATTTTCTTGCAAACCACTTAATATATAATTTACCAAAATTTAGGTATGTTTTCCTATGTTTGTTATTATCCCAAAGGCTTTTACTAGGGTTTTTAAACCCTAATCCCCAAAAAATAACTATACATTCCTCTAATATGAAATATCACAAACAATATTTGTATACACCTTAATACATGATTTATCATATAAAGGTACAGATAATACAATCCCATAAGATCATAAGGCCAAGGGTATTTTTGAAATTAGGTACGTGGTATAATAACTCAAAACATGGGTTCAAAAACATTATTAAAAAACTCTAAAACATGCTCTGAAGAGGAAACAAGGGAATTTTGTAAAGTAGTACATGTGATTTAATATGAATATCAACATAACATAGGTGGGGTGAGAATAATAAAATTTAACATCAAATAATGATATAATATGATAACATAAAGGCAACATGGGAATGTGGTAACAATATAAAACATGAAATCATAAATAGAAGTCAATGATAACTGTCATGAAATCATAACATAATGTGCTTATAATATCCAACCATGCACCATTAACAGTTTATCATGAGATAAAAGATTTCCCAGTGCATTAGAGGGCTATATAATTCTTCTCCCACCCATCACATTCATACCATGTACTTGAATTTGAGTGACACATATATCATACAATATAATAACGTGTTTGATTACATTTAATCCCACGATTCAGTTGTGTGGGTTATATATGTGGATGTAAAAAATCAATAAATTATAAGTCCATATAGGTTTATACCCTTGAGTATAACTGATGATGGTTATTCACAATATAAAATTTTGTCATGGAAAATCACAGGATAATTTTGGCATCATAATAGGTGTACATAAAGGTTCAGGGAAGGGTTTAATGAGTGTGAAACATATTCTTTAATTAAATGAGAGTCATAAGGATAATAAAAGTTTTAAAGACACATTAAAACATGAAAAATCACAAATCAATAATCTTATTAAGTACATAGTACTCAATATAAAAATAAATAGGACATGATCCTTTATCTTGAGAGGGTGATTCTAAAAGCTTGATATGAGATACTAAAGAGCTTCTGAACACTTTGGGAGAGATTTAGAGAGGTGTAGGGAGATTAAATTCATTATAAATTATTTTTTATTGAATTTGTTTTGGAGGATGGGTGGTTATTTATAGAAAAGAGGGGAATTGTTTATTAATTTTTTGAACATAGGTTTTGGACTCTATATAATAAAATAATAAAAACCATAAACCTTACCATGGTTTTACGCAAGGTTTCTCCAAAAAGGGATATTTTTATATATTTTATTATGATATTAATAGAAATAAATAAAATAATTCTCTTGGTTTTATGGAAGTGAGTTATATTTATAAATAATTAATTTTAAAACATTAAAATATAATAAATGTTTTTAAGGATTCATTCAAGGATTATAAAGTTGATAAAGTAACTTAAAAAATAAATTATTTTAAATATTAATCATAATTTTTGTTTTGGATACTATTTACAGTATTTATTACATCACTTTTTGGATTTTATTATATTATAATACATATTGTATATTTATGCCTTATATAATTTTTTACCCAAAAATTTGTTTATCTCAGTAAATTATGAAAAATTAAATATTTGATAATTTCAATGTTCTAATTTCATAAATAATATTTATTTGATCAAAAATAATATTCATTTTATCTAAATAAATATATAATTATTAAAATTTACACTATTAAATAAAAAAATACCCATTTATTAAAAAATATTGGTTTTTATGATGATAGCAGTTTTCTCACCCAGAGAGAAATTACATTTGAATTCAAAAAATTGCATTATAATTTATATTTATATAAATATTATTTAATAATAATATTTTATTAAAATAACCTTAGTTTTACATATTCCTTCATTCATCAAAAAAAGCGTCTTGATTAAAACTATATATTTCCTAAAAATAAAATTTGAGTTTGATCGTATCAAAGAATAATTTTTTTCAAACTCAATATTTATTAATTTATAAAGTAATAATAAAAAAGAATAAATGTAAACATTATTTTTCTAAAAATAAAAACTTAAATTTCATGGTTTAAATATATATCCCCTTATTACACCAGCATCCTCCCTAAGGGGAAGGTATACAATGGTGGGGATTTCTTAGGGTGTTTTGGAAAACATTGTTTGGGTTGTGATCTCAATAAGCTCATAATTATCCTATAAATATTTTAATTCATTATTCAGTTATTGAAATTATCTTACGCTTGTTCATGGGAAAATATCAGTGATTCCATCTCCCATGGAAGCTCTAATAAATGGGCTTCATATTCCATCATCCTATGGGTCGAGTTCGTCACTCCTTCCATCGATGAAAATAAGACATAACCCTTAATATATATTAATCTTATCAGTAATTATAAAATGGATATATTATCCATAGTTAAAATTCATAATAGTATTTTAAATCCAAAATGATATGACTTATAAAAGTTTCATTCATTCAAACAAATGAATAACATAATTTCATCCATTCAAAAAAAAAACATAATTTCTATTACAGTTGTAGTGTGTGATATTAGATATCATAGCCAATGAAACAAAAAAAGTACCTTAGTTTTTGATCATCATTGTTTAGGACATCAAGTTGTCGTAAGGGATGATAGAACCACTCCATATTAGAAAAACGGAGCACCGTACCATAAATATGATATACATGATATTATAATCAATGACATCCTAAGTATGTAATATTTTAATTCTAAATGGGTCCTATATCATAAGTCATAATTTTAAGTTATTCTAAATTAACCCTAGATTGAATCTTGTTGTGAGATATAATTTCCAGGAATGGCATTATCAATCATAAAATACGATTGGTATCCCTGAGTTTTTTTATGTTTCATGGCCTAAATATCACTAAATAGGACATTACTATATCATTAGATATGATATAGAATGATTTAAAAAAATCAATTATCAATTGAACTCTAGAATTTATAAATTTTTTATAAATAAGTAAAAAATTACGTTGGTATGTTTAATTAATTTATAAAGGTGTTTATAAATTAAGTAATTATAATTTATGTATGAAGCATTTATTAAATAAATATTCCCTAATATTATTTTTCCATATTAAAATAATTTTTTTCAAAATATATGAAATGAATTATAATTTAAATATAAATAATTCTATATAGAAATTATAATGGTAATTTATGAAATGCTTATAAATTAAAAAATAAGGAAAAAATATAAAGGGGTATATATATTAATTTATCAATTAATTTTAATTAAATAATTTTAATTGTTAAAATTAAAAATTCCTTATTTGAGAAACTATTTAAACCACATCTAAATGATTTTTCATAATTAATATGGTCAATTATTAAATTATATTAATTATTTGATATTTTTATTACAAAAAATATTTTACATTGTATAATTGAAATATTAAATTTTATTATTTCATTAAGTATCATATATTTAAATAAAATTATATATAATGAATAGTATTAAGGAGTTCATATTGGTAATAAATATAAAACATTTATCTTTATTTACTTGTGGAATGTCCACAATTCATATTAAAATTATAAAGTGTTTTGGATTTTATTTATTTATAAATTGTCCTAAAATTTTTTATCTTATATTTAAATTATGAATAGTTTATTTATTTAGTTTATTCAAAAATTTATTCATAATTATAATTTTCATTTTAGGAATTTTTGTGTATTTTTTAGTTTAAATTTAAAATTTATTTTATAAATTAGAATATATGCATCTAAGGAGTTATATGCTAGCTATAATAAATTATTTAGTTTTCTTCTACCCTAATTTTTTCTTGTACTAGGTTATGATCTTGAATTAATAAGTTATTTATAGTTATACATATTAGGTTTAATGACCCAAACTTTTATAAATGTAATTCCATTTCTTATGGAATAAAATGACCTATTATGTAATGTGGTTTTAGAAAACACATTCACTATTTGGTTATATCCTGAATGATTTAATAGAATGTTTTGAATCATGACCATTAATAATATGGTCAATGAATAGTGATCATGTGATTAATTTATATTAATTTTTATGATAAATTCCTATGGACACTGACAAAAAAATCAATGACATCGACCGGTAGGATCATACCCTATGAAGACCATTTATCGGAGCTTCCAAGAGAGTTGGAATCTATGGGAATTTCCCTTGACCAAGCCCAAGATGAGATTAAATGACTAAAGCATTAGAAAACCTTTTTATAGGATAAATTCAAGCTCATCAAGATCACAACCCAAACCATGTTTTCCAAACCACCCCGTGAGAATCTCATTATTGTGCACCTTACCCTTAGAGGATCCATTGGTGTAATAAAGGGATATGTATCTTGACCCCAATACTATGAATATTTATATTTTGTTTTCAATAAAATAATAATTATATTTATTTCTTATAGTGTTTACTTTATTAATAATTATGCAATGAGTTTGATAAAAATTAGACTTTAATATAGTAAAACTCGAATTATATTTTTGGGTAATATGAAATTCCAATTAAGAAATTCCTTTTGACGAATTAATTAATTAGTTAAATAAAATATATTTTAATAAAATAATATTATTAAATATTAAATATTAAATATATAAAATAATCTAATTTTATGAAGTGATAATGTTATTTTTATAAGGGTTTGAAAACTGTTATTGTCAAAAAAAACTAGTACATTTATCAATAAATAAGAATTTTAATTTAAAACTGTAATTTATCACTTTAAGATAATTATTCTGATAATATAAATATGTTTTTAATTAGTACATTGATATTATCCAATGACGGATTTTTATTAATTTTTTTAGACCATCAAATTTTCGGGTAAAAACTAAATACGATATAAATATACACTATGTATTATAAAATAACAACGACCCAAAAGTGATGTAATATGGGACAAAAAATTAATCCACCATAAAATTAATATCATTACGATTTATAATAATGTGATTTTGAGGTTATTTTTTAAATTTTATAAATCATTTTTGAATCCTCCAAGACATATATTTTATTTTATTTAAAAAAAAATTCTTTATAAACATGACTCACATCCACATCACCAGTGGTATTATTTTAATTTTATAGAATAATGAAATTATAAAATAATTAAAATCACTATTATTTGGAAGAAACCATGGGAAAAATCTATGGGAAGGTTTTTGGTTTTGTTTACTTTGTTGTACAATGTATGAAACCTAAGTTTGAAAAATAATAAAAAACTCCCCATATCTTCCACTATAAACCCAGCCAATATCCCATTTATCTGCATTAAAAACCATTATATCAAAAATATACTCTTTTCTATCTTCTATAAGTCCCTCCCAAGGTGACCCCAAGCTCTTAATAAGGTCCTCACAAATTTTCTGGCCCACTCTACCAAGGTAAGGGATAATCTCCTTCTCCTCTTTATTCAATCACCTCCTTTGTGTTATGACTTTTTTTTCCTATTTTTTCATGTTGGGGTATGTTCTCAGACTTTCTAATTAATGAAATGTTTATTTTAAAGTGATTATATATGTCAAACCTGTCATTTTTATATTATTTATTTTATTAATTTTACTGGGAATCTGGTGGTTTGGGATAAATATGGCTTAATTTTTTTGAGTTCTTATTTAAAAACACATGTTTTAGCCTTGACAGCGTTTATCACACCCCAATCGAAGCCGCGCAGCCTCACCCGGGTCACCGTGCAGATTCTCCCGGATCACAGCATGGCCTGTCTGATGTTTAATTAATTAAAAAGAATAAGCTAATAATAGAAAAACAAAATTAAAATATTAATAAAATAAAATTAAAAAAAAAGAAATAAAGTGTGAAAAAAAATTAATGAACTGCTTCAATAATAATAATAATATTTTTATTTTAGGATATTATTAATAATTATTATTGATTATTATTATTATTTATATTAGTGATGATAATTAAGTTATTTTATTTATTATTATTTCTCTTGTTGTATTTTATTATTATTATTATTAATAATATTAGTATTATTATTATTAGTTTTTGTTTTACTTTTAGTTTAGTTTTATTTATCTTTTTTGGGTAGGGCTCAGACCCCCCTTCTTCCCCCTTTTTCCTGTCACATCCATCCCCCATGAAACCTGGTCGCTCTGCACTCCCTCCCATGGAAAACCATGCAGTGCCACACCCCTACTCCATAGCTACCCCATTACACCCACTAGCCTCCTCAATAGATGGTGCCACCATAGCCTCCCTCGTACCCAGATCATCGCGCCACCTCCCTACCCCCATATCCAGCCCACTCGCACTACGCCCTGACCTCCCGGACACCGCTGTCACACCATGTATCCTCCCCTTCTTCCATCGCACCACTTGATACCGCCTCTCGGCCTCCCCTCGCGCCCTCCACCCGTACCAATCCCCTGCAACCTTCCTCCCCCAGACACCTACTATGCCGCCCCATACCTTCCCTATTGGTGGAACCTCCAGCACCTTCAACACCTCTTCCTCCTTCCATGCGAGCATCCCCCTCCCTTTGGTTGAGTCTTCTTCTTCTTTTCCTCTTGATTTCTTGTTCATTCATCATGTGTGATGTCTCTTTAGGGGTTGATTTTTAATCTTTTTTTTGTTGGGATTCTTGTTTAGGGTTTAATTTATGATTGATGTGGTGCAAATTTCATGCGATCGGAGTTGCACACCGAATTTTGGGGGTCTCTCTGACCAAGGTGGGTGATTCCACACTTATATATTATTTAATGAATTAACTTTCTTGTTTAATTAATTTTTCATGTTCCTAAATTTATTTTTTTGGTGAAAATTTGGCTTTGTTGAAGTTTATCATGTGTTGGAATGGTTTATTTGTGTGCTACTAATATGGTATGGGGGATGTTTTCTAGAAATTTATATTCAGTCAATTTTTAGCATTCAAATAAATTGTGCAGTTGGTTATTGATCTGTGGAAGTTGTGTGAACTGCATTTTTGACACGGCGTTGGATGTGTTTGGTCGTAAGTGAAGGTGTTGTGTGGTTCGAGTGGGTAAAGTTGAGTTATTTCTTTTTAAACTATTTTATAAATTTTCATTTATCGTTTTTTGAGTTTCATGAATGGTGAAAAAGTGTTCTATGAATGAAGTGAGAGTTTTTTCTAAATGTTTATATGGAGTATGTCACACTTTTGAAATTCCTTTTGAGTGAGTATGGTGTTGAAAAACGTTTTGGGTGTGTAAATGGTGATTTTGACATGTGTAGTGCTATTTTGGATTGCTTGGGCATTTACGCATGTCTTATGGTTTGATTTTCTGGTGAGAAAATATATTTTGGATGTGTTTAACATACATATATGATGAGGTGAATTTTTTAAAGGAAAATGGTTATGTTTTGTATATGTCTTACTAGGGTGTTTCTCGAAAGTGTTTTATGCCTTGTGTAGAAAGTGAAAGATATTATTTCAAAGGGATTTGAAAATGAAAATGAGTTAATTAATAAATTTTATAGTGATTTGCTTAGTCCTAAAATGGTTTCTTTTTTTACTTCTGTATTTGCTTTATTTTATCTTCTAAATGATGTATATTAAGTTTAAAATGGTTTTTGGTGTGCGTATTATTTCAAAGTAGAATCTGTGCGTGTGTAAGTGTGGTATTGGTTATGGATAACACCTCATTTGTTTTTTTATCTGAATGTGATATGTGACATGGCTTCTAACCTCTTGAGAAAAAATGGGAAGAAAGTGTACTAGGGGGACTAAGACTAGTGGGATAGTGTTCTGGAGGTGGATCGGCCTAGCTTCACTAGCAGGATTGACGAATTGAAACATTAACTAAACATATGAATGACTATGGGTCGTGGTTTCTAAGACATGGTTACTATGGGTCATGTTTTTTAAGCCAAAGATATTGAGGGTCATGGTTTCTAAGCCAGTTTCTTTTGGGGGTTGTGGTTTCTAATACACGTTTCACCAAGACATGATGGTCTAGGATCCCACTGCTTTCTAGAATCTATAGGGACTCTCCCACTTTTTGGTTCTCTTGGACCACATTACAATCATCGTCGGCATACGGTGTAACATTGGGGTTTCTTAAAGGTTTTGGTTTTCTTAAAGGTTTATGTCTTCTTAAAGGCAAGGGTTCATTCTTAATTTAAGTTGTTTTCTCTGAAGATGTTTTTATTAATACTGTATCTTTATATTGTTCAAGATTTTGTGTCCTTTCATCATTTAAAACTACAAGTGTATTTTTCATTTGATATTTATGGGTGGAATATTTTCTTTCGGTGACATCCTACTAGGATCTTGGATCATACCCTACATACACCACTGGCTGTATATAGTTTTTTTCCTTGTGTATTTCAAGTCGATACATCATGCTCAGTGATGGTGGTTCGGGTTGTTGATGGTCTTCCCATGCAGGTCGGTGTTGGTAGCTTGAGGACATGGCTCCTCATATTGCATGAAGGTCCAAATAGATGTTTCAGTTTTCCCTTCATTGTAGTCTTCTTTGTGTTTTGAGTTAGGTTGTACACTTTAATCTGATTATGGTTTAAAGGCATGTTTGGTTGTCTATTTCCAATTTCAGTTCATTTATCTTTTCAGTGGTTTTGTGTTAATTGTTTTAGGTAAATCACTCCCATGTATTGTTTTTTATACTTGAGTATTTATGCCAACCTGTGGGGATTAAGAACGCCCTTCAGGCCATGTCATAGAGCGGGTTGGGCGCTGGGTCGGATGTAGACCCAGCTTGGTTCATGAAAAAATGGTATCAGAGTAGGTTTTATCTCTTGAGATGTGTTATTTTTGGATATAGTCAAGTTATACCAAAGTTAAGGGTGTCGGAACTCGGTGTTCTAGCTACGATCAAGGTGCCTAGCCAGCACACCTCGTGGTGGGACTTGAGTTACTAGGGTAATATGAGGTTTGTCTGAGTATGTGGTATTTGTGGTTAATTTTGTCTAGTATAAATTAAAAGGGAGTAGGTTTAGTGGTCCTAGTGAGATCACAGGGTCTGGAAAGTCATTTGGAGTTGGGGATGCTGTCCTAGAATACTCTCGGTAGAGGTGGCATGATTGGCGTATGACCACCAACCATATGTCCCAGTCATCCACCGACACTAGTCTCCCCTTGCATCGTTCCTCATCTCATTGTTTTGTATTCATGTAAATATGGTTAAGAAAAAAATTATTTGGCCTTGGAAAATGTTTTTAAATGAAGCGCTTTAAAAGGAAAATGATGTGTGAGGTTTGAAAAGTGTGGTTTGAATGTTTTGGTTTTGAAAAATTGAAGGGTCTGGTTTTGATCCTTGGTTCTCTCATGGGAAACCACATGCATAGGTATATATAGAAAAATAAATGGTTGATGGAATGTGCAGATGAGTGCCTGGATGGACATGAGGTGGATTCTAGTGTGGCATGGGAACATGCATGTGTGAGACCCATGGGGCACCATTGGTGTTTTTTCAACCCACCAACATCGTTTATTTTCAAAATTTTTTGTTAAAATATAATTTATTATTTTAGTAATCTAGGATTATGTGGTGTGTCCTTGTGTTTTGGAAATGTTGGATGTTATGCGTTCCGAGCCGAGAATCCTTTTTTATGGATTTGTTTCTTGAGTTTGAATTCTTATTGGTAAGTTGGTGTGAAAGTGTGCAATTATTGGATTCTTTGGAAAAGTGCTTTGATAAGGAATTGTATTGGTTTCCCCTACACATTTAGTGTTCGTTTGTAGTATTTCTTGGCCATTGGACCAGTTTGATTAGGTCCATGTTTTTCTTTCTTGAATAGTGCATGACCACCTAAAGCATTAACATGCGATTGAAGTGCGACCATAGGTAATTAACCCTGGCCGACCCTCTAGTTGATTAAAGTAAGGAATCTCCCTTTTTAGTGATAGTGCTAAGTCTATTCCTTTTCATTGTTTGTTAAGAGGATCCTCTCATAGAGGGATGACATATGTAAGGGGGTTTTAAGGGAATTTTGGTCTCTTTGAGCTATCTGAGCAATCGGGAATGAAGTTTGACACCTTTGTGTTTGAAGGTTCCCCTAGAAATGGTGAAAGGAATTCCAATGGGGAAGAGTGAAGGTGGTTTAGAGTTATCAGTGATGATCGATGTCTTGAAATGATTTTAGTGATTTCATTAGTGGAAAGGTTCATGTTTGGTGGCATCTCATAGCGTGAGTTATCTTTGAAGATCAAGAGTGGATTTCATAGAATCCTTCAAGAATCCCAGTTTTCATAGGAGTGTGTCCTCCTCTTAGGGAGTTCTGTTTTTTTTTCTGGTCAAAGGGAAGTGTTTGTTGTGAATATTTACCTTCTTAAGTATCTTGGTTAAACTGAAGATGTGATTCACGTTCATCATCTAAACCTCTGTTTCAATGGATGTGTTGTGAGAGAGTAGTTTGATGTCGAGGTGTGTTGTGTCTATTGGTGTTGTCTCAAATTCAATGTAGTTGCATATGGCATAAAAAGGAGAAGATCTGTTTGGGAGTCTTCAATGACTGACTGTGAGGCAGGAGATGATTTAAACATCAAGGCTCTATCCATAGGCCTCAGAGTGAAGCTGACACATGGTTAGGAACCCCAAGAATGTATGGGACCCAAACCTTTTTTTTTCATCGGTGTTGGTGGTGAAAGTAGTTTAAATTGTTCCTTGCAGCTGTTCCATTCTGAATGACCCATATGGGTGCGTAAGGTTTCCCAGGGATATGAGGAGGCACGATTGTCTCGTTGCCTTAAATTCCAGCTGGTTGTGCCCCAACAGATGTAACCTATTTTAGTGGTCCTTATGGGGTCTATTTAGGTAAATTAGTCTCGAATTTGAATAGTTCTCATCTAGGGATGCAGAGATGTTGGTTTTTCTTGGGTTTTTATTTTAGTGCCCCGATAGCTGGTCCCTACCCTCCCCACCCCTTGTGGTGGGGTGTTTGGGCACTAATGGGAATTTTTTTAGATTTTTGTATCTTATGTCAGTTCTAATGGTGGGGAGACCCATAGTGGGTCTCACACAAATGTCTCTAGAATGAATCTATTTTTTCCTTTTTCATAATGTTGGGGAGTTCACTCGGGCCTCCTCATTTCAGTTTTCCAGTCTTGTCTCAGGCATTGGTAGGTTCCTAATAGTGGGGAGCCCCTTAGAGCTTTCCCATGTTCTCCCTCTTGGTTATGTTCCTAAATATGTGGTTTGGTCTTGTTGTTCACTGTAGTCAAACGGTGGGGTTTTCGTTTAATGGTGCTTGAGGTTTTTCCATTTGTGAAGTTGGTTTCTGTGGGTGCGAGGGTTCCTTTCCTTGATCAATCAACTAGAGGTGTTAGAGCTCCTTGGGGTGGGTGACACTTAGTGGGAATTCTTTTAATGGGTTTCATGAGGTTGTCATTTAAGTCACCTTCTCTGAGCATTCTGTGTTTTCCTCTTTTCACTTACTTTTTGTAGGGATCCTTTTTTATCGTCAAGGGGGTATTAGTTGCTACTTCAGGGTTTATCCTCAGTTATGGCTTTTTGAAGAAATAAAGCTCTATGGTGGGGAAAATTTTCACACCCACCATTTTTAAATTATTTATTTTATTAATTTTATTGGGCATCAGGTAGTTTGGGTTAAATTTTGATTAATTTCTTTGAGTTCTTATTTAAAAACACAAGTTTTGGCCTTGACAGCGTTCAATTCAAACTGGTCGAATCCATGTGGCCTCACCCAAGTCACTACGAAACTTCGCCCAGTTCACCACATGGCCGATCTGATGTCCAATTAATTAAAAATAATGAGATAATAATAGAGAAATAAAATTAAAAGATTGATAAAATAAAAATAAAACAAAAGAAAGAAAGTTTAAAAAAAATTAATAAATTGCATTAATAATAATAATAATATTATTATTTGAGGATATTATTAATAATTATTATTTAGTATTATTGTTATTAATTTTAGTAAATATAATTAAGTTATTTTTTAATTATTTATCTTATTTTAGTTTATTATTATTATTATTAATTATTTTTTTACTTTTACTTTAGTTTTATTTCTCTTTTTTTTGGGTAGGTTTCAGACCCCTCTTCTTTCCCCTTTTTCCTGTCGCACCCCCTCCCCCCTAGAACACGGTCGCTCCGCACTCCCTCCCATGGCCAGCCATGTCGTGCCGCAAAACTACTCCACGACCCCTCCACCGCACCCACCAACCTCCTCACCAGCTAGTGTCTCCATAAAATCCCTTATACCTAGCTCTTCATGACACCTCCCTACCCCCATGGATATCCCCCTCGCGCCACGTCCTGGCCTCCTAGTCACTGCCATCACACCCTTTATCCTCCCCTCCAGCCATCGTTCCACCTGCTACCGCCTCTCGGCCTCCCGTCGCACCCTCCACCCACACTGATCCCCTACAGCCTTCCTCCCACAAACACCTACTGTGCCTCCCCCTACCTCCCCTATTGTCACAACCTCCGACACCTTTAGCACCTTTCCCTCTATCCGTGTGAGCAACCCCCTCCCTCTGGTTGAGTCTTATTATTCTTCTTCTTTTTTCTCTTGAGTTCATGGTCATTCAGCAGGTGTGAGGTCTCTTTTAGGGGTCGATTTTTAATCTTTGTTTTGTTCAGATTATTGTCCTAGGGTTTAATTTAGGAATGATGTGGTGTGAATTTCATGTGATTTGAGTTACACATTGAATTTTGGGGGTTTCTATGATCAAGGTAGGTGATTCCACATTTAAATATTATTTAATGAATTAAAATTCTTGTTTAATTAATTTTTCATGTTCTTTAATTTATTTATTTAGTGGAAATTTGGATTTGTTGAAGTTTATCATGTGTTGGAATGGTTTAGTTATGTTCTTCTCATATGGCATGGGGGTGTTTTTCTAGGAATTTATATTTCGTCAATTGTTAGCATTCAAATAAATTATGCAGTTGGCTGTTGATATGTGGAAGTTGTGTGAATTGTGTTTTTGACATGGTGTTGGGTGTGTTTGGTCATAAGTGAAGGTTTTTTGTGGGTCGGGTGGGTAATGCTAACTAATTTATTTTTAAACTATTTTATAAATTTTCAATTATGGTTTTTTGAGTTTCATGAATGGTGAAAAAGTGTTCTATAAATGAAGTGAAAGTTTTTCCAAAATGTTTATATGGATCATGTCACACTTTTGAAATTTGTTTTGAGTGCATATGGTGTTTAAATAAGTTTTGGGTGTGTAAATTATGATTTTGACATGTGTAGTGTAGGTTTAGATTGCTTCTGAATTTAAGAATGTCTTGTGGTTTGATTGTGTGGTGAGAAAAACTATTTTCGATGTATCTGACATACATATATGATGAGGTGAATTTTTTAAAGGAAAACAGTTATGTTTTGTATATGTATTACTAGGGTGTTTCTCGAAAGTATTTTATGCCTTGTGTGGAAAGTAAAAGATGATATTTCAAAGGGATTGGAAAATAAAAATGAGTTGTTTAATAAATTTTCTAGTGGTTTGATTAATCTTGAAATGGTTTCTTTTTACATCTTTAGTTGGTTTATTTGATCTTGTAAATGTTGTAGATTGAGTATAAAAAGTTTTTTGGTGTGCCTATTATTTCAAAGTGAAATCTATGTGTGTGTAAGTGTGGTATTGGGTATAGATACCACCCCGTTTATTTTGTTTATATGAATTTAATATGTGACATGGATTTGAACCTCTTGAGCACAAATAGGAAGCCTGGGTACTAGGGGGACTAGGAATAGTGGGCTACTATTCCAGAGGTGGCTCGACTTGGCTTCACTGGAAGGCTTGAAAAATTTCAAAACTAACTAAACATATGAATGACTATGGGTCATGGTTTATAATCCACAGTTACTATGGTTCATGGTTTCTAAGCCACAGTTACTGTGGGTCATGGTTTCTAAGACATGTTTTCTAAGGGTTATGGTTTCTAAGACACGTTTCATCGAGACACGACATTCTAGGATCCCACTAGTTACTAGTATCTATAGGTCCTCTCTCACTTTTTGGTCCTCCTAGTCCGCATTACACTCACTATCTTCATATTTTGTAACATTGGGTTTTTTTAAAGGTTTGGGTTTTATTAAAGATTTGGGTCTTCTTAAAGGTAAGGGTGCACTCTTAATTTCAGTTGTTTTCTTTGAAGGTGTTTTTATTGATATTGTTTCTTTATATTGTTCAAGATTTTGTGCCCTTTCATTATTTAAACCTGCAAGGGTATTTTTCATTCGATATTTATGCATGGAATATTTTCTTTAGGTGTCATCCTACTGGGATCTTTGCTCACACCCTACATAAACCTCTTGGTGTATGTGGTTTTTTTTTCTTGTTTATTTTCGATTGAGACATCGTGCTCAGTGATGGTGGTTCCAATTTTTGATGGTATTCCCATACAAGTAGGTGTTGGTAGCTTGAGGACATGGATCATCATGTTGCATGAAGGTTTGGGTAGATGTTTTAGTTTTCCCATCATTGTAGTCTTCTTTGAGTTTTGATTTAGGTTGTATAATTTAATCTGATTATGGTTTAAAGGCACATTTGGTTGTCTATTTCCACTTTCATTTTATTTATCTTTTTAGTGGTTTTTTGTTTATTGTTTTGGGTATATCATTCCCATGTATTGTTTTTGATAACCGGGCACTTGTGCAAGCCCGTGGGGATTGGGAACGCCCTTCAGGCCATGTCTCAGACTGGGTTAGGTGCTGGGTCAGATGGTGACCCAAACTGGTTCGTGATAATATACCCCTTTAACTCTCATTAAAGTTTTCTATGATTCATTGTGTATCCCCATTATGCTGGAAAAATTATCCTGTGATTTTTAATGCCAAACATTTATTCAAAAAACCATTTTGTATTTTTCCTTTTAATTCCCAATTTTTCATGTTGTATAGTCTTACTAAGTATCCATATTAATTACCTTATGATTTAAAATTTATTAGAGTCCCCTTTCACTCTCATTTATCCCTCCCATGATTCATTTTGTACCCCTGTTATGCTATAGAAATTATTCTGTGATTTTTCCATGCCAAACATTTACTCAAGAACACTTTTTTTTAATATGCCTTATAATTCAAATTTTTTTTGTTATATTAACCTCTTAAATACACCAATTACAACCCTTATGATTTCTAGGTTATTAGATACCCCCTTTCTTTCTCATTAATCCCTCCGATGATTCATTTTGTACCCCTGTTATGCCTCCAAAAATATCCTGTGATTTTTCCATACCAAACCTTTGTATTATAAATATCATTTCCATTTCCACTCAAGGCTATTTTCCTATAAATTTATGTACTTATTTGATTGGTTACTTCCATTTTTTCGTTCCACACTCTTTAATCATGGGATAAAATGTGATTAATTATGATCCTATGTTGAATGATCTATTTGACACACTTATACAAGTCCTTGATTTGAATGTGATGGGTGTGCTCGAAATTATATGGTTATTTAATGCATTGGGTAATGTTTTTGTCTCATGATACATCATGTATGGGATTAGTGAGTAAACATAATCCATTATGGGACTTTGTAATACCATATTTGATGTTGTCTCCACATTCTCTTATTTACTTTATGATATCATGTTGTATCATTCCTCTTTGTTCAAGATTATGATTCTCACCCCTTTTATGTTCCATTTAAATTATTATTGACTAAAATGTTACAGTTTCATCATGTTGTGATTTTTTTATTCCCTTAATGGGATTTATAGATCACCAATTTCTTATGTATGACCCCAGGCTATCCCCTGTAGTTTTTAATGAGAAGTATAATACTAAAAGTATGTTAAGGAAGTTTTAAGAGAATGTTTTATTTAACCATTTTATGATGTTGGTTTTCAAAAAATATATTTTTATATAGAATCCCTTTGATTATAGAGATCTATTTCAAATTTAAAGGCTGAAATTTATTAAAGGTGGAAGAATTAATATCCTGATATTTTTAAAAGAAATACTATGATTGGTAGTGTACATGATTTGGAACATCATTCTTAAACGAACCCTAATTTTTTTTATTTAAATATAACTATTATTAAATAGTTATTAAGTTAGTGGGAATGATTATGAATAATAATATTACAAAATACATATAAATTCCTTACTCTGTATTAAAATATTGATTAATGCTTAGGAAATAAGCACTCAATTTTTACAAAATCCAATTAATTCTTTAAAAAATGCCTTCGTTAAAAATGATTTTTATTGTTTTTTGTGAGAAAAGAATTATAATTATTTTATTTAAATTTTAGAAACTTTATTTGATAAAAATAATTTCATTTTTTAAATCAATATATCAAAATTATATTATGGTGAAATTTTTATATTTTTCAAAAAAAAATTATTTTTGCATAAATAGTGAAAACACCATTTTTTTATAAATGGTTCATTTTTTCAATAAAAAGTATCATTATTATTATTATTATTTTACCTCAAAGTAATATAAGTTTTACTTAATTATATATAATATAATTAAATTCATCTCAATCATTATTATACCTAATTTTGTTATCAGTATATGTTTTGGATTAAAAAAATAATTTTTCTAAAAGCTGTTTTTATTGTGTTTTATGCATTTATATTAAAAGTAATTCTTGGGAATTATATAAATTGAATATTTAAATATATATTTTATATTTTTAATAAATGGTTCTAAATTTTTTAAATAGGTACTTTTTATTTTTTTACATTATGAAAAGTAACATTATAAATTTTTTTACCTTGGTAAAATGTACATCAGATAATTAAGGGTAAAAATAAAATAATAAGGACTAATAAATGTACTTAACACTTGAATTAATTTTTTTATGACTATAAATCGTTCATAATCATCCAAAATTCTAATATATATCCTTTTGTTTAAGCTTTTCTACAATTTTTACTATTTCTATTATTTTATGTAAATAAAAGTAAAAATTGTTAGTCCCTTTGTTTTATTATCATTAAATTTTCAAAATAAAGATAAATAGAAGATATGTTTAGTTATAAATGTCCCTCTTAAATATAAATTATTATTTTTCATCATGGTAATTTATTTTAAATTTTCAGTGAAAAAATAATTTCATTTAATGCTATAAAATGCTGACACAGTGCTTGTGAAAGCATTAAAAATCCATAAATTGATTTGTAAACTATAAAAAATATAATTTGACTCATTTTTTGTATTCCCAGATTTTCTATAAATATGTTTTATATTATAGAGGTGTGTATTTACTTTATTTAAATTTTATTATTTATTTTTAATTTTAAAATTCAAATTAAATGAATAGTTTTAAAAATGAAATTAGTGTTGTTTTATATTAAATAATATATAAATAAATGATTTTAAATCCATAAAAATATTATATTCTTCTAATTTAATGGTATATGATTAATGAAATCAATTTTTTTCCAAATATGGGATCTTTTTCCTATTATAGTAACTCTATTATACCCTTAAAACTAAAAAAAATTCATATCACCATAATTTTCAAAAGGGTTAACAAACGGTTAAAAATGATAAGTGAAAAAAATGATCCAAAATTGTAAAAAAAGTATTTCACTTGATTATTTAGAATAAAAAACATCTTATATTTTAATATTATCAATTTTTATCTATTTTACAAGAAAATAATAAATGATATTAATTTAATATTTTAAGAAACTCCAAGAGTGTCGCTCCCTTATCTTACAAATGGTAACCTCTACTTTTAATTTATTCAAACATAAAATATATTTTGGTTCATCCAAGACCTAAAAAAATACATTCCTTAAATCCCTAATCACATTTCATAGTCTTTTTTGGATCATAAAAAAATACTAGGAAGGATTTTTGTGTAATCCTTATGAGGTTGTCCGAAGAAGGGGTATAGTTCTTAACCAAGCGTATTTGTTTTATTTATTCTTACACATCCTTAAAATATTATTTAAACTTGATGATATAATTTAATAAGTATATTAAATATAATTATAGGTTTTTATGTTAATGTAACAACCTATATCCATCTTCTCTTTCATCAAATGGTAAACAAAACCATCGTTTGTGTGTATGGCAGACTACCACCTCGAGAACAGACATTATTTGTTTTACATAACCGCATTTAAAGGGTGGATGTAATTATATAATTAATTTTTATAAATGAAATTAATTATATATTTTCCATTATTAAAACATAATATATCATATATTTTCTTATATTCTCATACAATAAAAAATGATAACGTTGTTCGTGTGTACATGTAGATTACCACCTCCACAAAGTGATGTGATTAATTTTTTATCACCACATCACATAGATGATATGTATATAATTATACCTAATGAAATAATATGTTATTTTTGATATTGTTATATTTTTTAAATGATAAAATAATTCTAACCATCTTTCCATAAAAATCATTGAAAAATTGAAATGTTACACTTGCATACGTACGGCCTACGGTCTCTATGATTGTAACATAGTTCATTTTTCATAACCATATTTCCTGGATGATTTTAAAAGTATAATTTATATATAAAAATGACAATTATATAAAGATTATTATTCTTTATACTCTGTATTAATGACCCCTTAAATCATGGTCAACATATTAAAGTCATTTGGAAATTAGGAACCAAACATCTTCAAAACATCGGACATGGTATTAACTGATTAATTAATTAAATAATCCATTGTAATAAATGAAAAAAATGGTTTGAAAATAAATAAATAAACATTTAAATTTTTTTAATTAGTTATATAGTGCATATAAGTTTATTATATATGAGTTGAAGGATATACATGTAAATTCTGGACTCGATGTAAGAAATTCAATCCCAAATTCCATTCATTGATGTATATTTTATTTTATGCACAAATTTATTTTATAAGGTGTATATAATTCCATTTAACTTTTTATATCATGAATAATTAATGAATAATTTTATTTTATATTTCAATTTGAATTATTTCATCCAAGTATATTTTGGTTGAGTGTTACCATGTACTAAGGTGTTTATTAACTTAGTTTTTTCATTGGGCTGTAACTATTCTTCAGTGTCTTTTCTATTCCATGATTATATGTGAATTGATATATAATTTTTTTTAATTTTATATTTTTCTATTTTTTTGGTTTTTTATTTTTCACACATATTATATCTATTGATTAATTCCTAATTCAATTATATTATGTTTTTTATGGGCAATTCAACTCAAATTATCATTTATTGGGGAATACATTTATGATATAAACATATATTATTATATGAGGCATATATAATTCCCCTGGGAAATTTTTTATATTTAATATCTTTATGTTCATGTTATTAAATGTTTCATTTGACATTATTCTTTCATTAGGATTATGATTGAAAAGTTACGAAAGTGGAAAATTCGTTATGTTAAAATATCATTTCTTTTTTGGATGGTTTATGTTCATGGTTCCATTGGGGAAATCATATGATATTTTTTTTATTTAACTACACATATTTTATTATCCTATAGTTATGAATTTGTGTTACATGTTTAATTTCAATTTACTTCCTTATTTATTAACAAAACATCAAGAAATTGTTTTGTAAGTGGTTCTAATATTTTGTGTTATTTTAGATTAATATTATTTCTCTTCCATATCTATGTTATGATTGTTCTCTAAGACTGGAATCAGATTTGGCTATCTCCAGTTAAAGGTATGGAATGAGTATATAATGATGATGGAATTCATATGATGTTATGGTTACTATGAGTATATGGTGATTAAATTTGGTATAATTATTTCCCCATCAGTGTTTAAGGGACTCATTAACTAGATCTTCCAACCTTTCTTAGAACGGTTTTTGGTAGTCCGCATAAAAAATATACTAGTTTACTTGACATCTGTGGAGGAGCACATAAGACACATGAGAACAGTTCAGGATGTATTATGAGATCATAAAATTTTAAAAAAAATCTCTCAAAGTTTCTATTCTGGTTCTAGGAAGTTCACTTTTGTGGAAATATTATCTCAGTAAATGGTGGAGTAGTGAACCCGACAAAGTTTGAGGATGTGTTAGCCTAGTATCCACCTAATAGCGTGATGGAAGTGTGGATCTTCCTTGGGTTGGTAGTATATTATAAGATATTCATGACTGATTTATCTAAGATATCATCTCTCTTGGTATCTTTGAATAGAAATGGAAATCCTTTCATGTGGGAAGAAAGGTTCTATTGGGATTTCTAAAAGTTTAGGAAGATATGGACGAGAACTCACATCTTAAAATTTTCATAGGAGGGTTTCAAGTACCTAGTGTTCTGCGATTCATTAGGGGATGGTATATTTTTTCTAATCAAGTCGAATGAGATGATTTCCTATGGTTCATTTCAGTGGAGTCCACATTAGTATATTTATGTGATCCATGATATTGAGTTAGTAACGGTAGTCTTCACACTAATGATGTGGTGACACTACCTAATGGGAGATCAGTTTATCTTCTATTATGAAAATAAGAGTCTCACGTATAACTTCTCTTAGAGGGATATTAACTTTAGATAGATGTGATGGATAGAGTTACTCCAGAATTATGGATTTCCTATTGTATATACTCTTGGGAGGGGGAATGTGGTAGCAAATTCTCTCTATAGGATATATTGTTCATAGGTAATGAGCGAGGTGTCAGAGTAGTTTACCTCATTATAGATATTCTTTTTGGATGGTTATGAAGCATCATTCTTCCATTTGATGGTTGGTACCTCTCTTATTTTATAGCAATTTGGAGAGGAATAGTTTAGGGATTCTGACTGTGAAACCCATTGTGTACAAATATCCACTGGTCATGCTTTTGATGGATTTTCTAAAGGTGGAGATCATGTCATTATTTTCATAGCACTCATTAGGGAAACAATGATTTTTTAGGATGGTTTTTGAAGAGGGTTTCATAAATATCCCATGGTGGTACATTCAGGTATGAAAATATGTACCATGAACTCTTTCATTTGTGTTGGTGTCCATGGATGAAGAATTGGGTTGTAGAGTTTGTCTCTCGATGCCTTACTTGTCAATAATTGAAGGCTGGGAATCAAGTTCCAGTGGGTTTAGCTCAGCCCCATGGGGTCCCAGAGCGTGTGTGGGATGGGATTTTCATAGACTTCTTGATGGGTCCACCATGTACATCTAGTAAAAATGATGCTATTTTTTTTATCGTAAAATGACTCTCCAAGTCGGACCACTTCAAGCGATTCAACAGAGGGGTTTAATTGAGAGCTTGGAATTCCTTTACATATAGGATATATTATGAATCTATAGTTTTCCCCTAACTATTGTGTTTATCCATGATTCTCATTTCACAAATCAGTTATAGAAGGGATTGAAGGAGTCTTTTGGGAATTATTTTCTTCTTAATACAATGCTTCACACCCCAACCGATGGAAATCCCAAACAAACCATTTAGGTTATCAGGTAAATTTTTCAGGTTTCTAAGTAATACATTATTCTTGGTTGGGAGGATCACCTACCATTGGTGGATTTGGTGTAAAATAACACTAATCATTCAACCATACTTTATGTCACCATTTCAGGACTTTTACAGAAGACCCTACAGGTCATAACTATTCTGTAATGACCCATGAGTGTAAGAACTTATGGGCATAGAGTTTGTGTGATCCACCATAGAAAAGGGGAAGATCATTTAGGAGCTGATGAGAACTACACATTTCTATCATAATTCTTATGAGGAACATCAACAAAGGCCTTTGGAGTTCAAGGAGGGTCTCACCTCGATGTGCATTGAGGAGACCTAGTCATGGTGGAAAGAAATCTCTAATATTCATCAAACCTTTCTAAATACTGCACAAAGTTAGAGAGGTTGAATACCACTTAGATCTATCTTCTTAGTTATATTGGGTACATGAATTATTACTCATTTCATTACTATGGAGATATGTGCATGAACCATCACATGTTACCTGCTATGATGGTCTAGAAATATTGTATGGAGTTACCTTTACTAAGTACCTAGTATAGATCATGGATATGATGGATAGGATCCTTCGGGGGGGGGGGGGGTAGATTTTTTTCTTGTGTGCCTGGTAGTAGCATGTGAATCTTTAGTAGATCACATTGGAGTAGGAGACACAAATTCATGCTCAATACCAAGATCTTTTTGTATAGTCATTTTTTTATCATTCTTGGATTTGAAGCCCCATGATAGGGATAATGTAATGACTCTAATTTTTCCATGTTTTTTTCAAATATTATATAGATTATTTTCATAGATAGGTGTTGAGATAGTGTGAGATTCAAAGTCCCAAGGGGCCCAGAATTAATTTTCTAAATATATTAAACATATTAAATATCACACATGCATGATTTTCATGAGAAAATGAAATAACTATAAAACATATTCTCAGATTAAAAATTGGAGGGAATTGTTGAGTTTTTAGCATGGGTTTTACATTAAGAATGATATAATATTGTTTTCATCTGGTGTTGGGAATGAACACCTTCATGGTAGAATAATTATATAAATCTGATTATGTTTATTTAATTATTTAATTAAAAATAAAAACCTAAGATTCCTTATTATTACACTCCTATGTATTATTATCAAGTTTATCCACAGAACTCTGCAAATTTAAAGGAGCCATTAAATAACGTTAAAGGAACTTTCATGGGAAAAAGAAAATTGGTTCATGGATCGTAGATTGGTTCATGATGAGACACATAGATCCCATCAAGGATAAGGATGTGGATTATTTCAGCATCTATGGTTGATCCATCCTGAGTTAGGATGTCTTTATTTTTTGTATTTATCACCATTTTATTATCCTAAGATGAACACGAGTCAATCTTCCAAAAAATTGATTCACATTTCGATCATAATACAGGTGTGGGTTTATTATGCAAGTATTATTGGGAGAAATTATTAATTTATTATGGAACATCATTGTTAATTTTAATGAAAATGGATTGAGAACATGGTTGAGGTTCATTCCTATTTTTAATTTTTCTTGGTTTTCACCTACTGTTCAACATTCGTTCATCACTATTGTTTTTTTGACCAGTGGTTAGACAAACTATACGGTAATAAATCGTTATATGTCCATTTATTTCTGAAACTATTTTATATCATGGATTCAATTTTAGATCAATTATAGAATCAAGATATATAGATGACGAAAAAGGATTGATGATAGATTTTAGACCTTGATTCAAGAGATTCATGCAACGATGATGGGACCAAAAAAACCATTTTGTCCATGAATTTAGGTGGTTGGATTCTGGTGATCATTATTTCTAAGGCTCACCTGAGACAAGATCCTTTCTTACTAGAGAGATTGATAGTAGAATCATAGGAATAGATGGAATGAGTGAATAGAATGTAAGAACTATCAGGTCCATGAAATCCTTGTATTCATGGAATGTATTGTTGAATTACATGCCATGTGGGACCTTGTGTGCAGTTCTAGGGTTCCATGAATAAGATAAATATGACAAGGCATGTGAAAACTATCACACAAGGTGTGTGATCCTTTCTTGGGGATTGGGCGTGTGCCTGAGGAGGTGCATGGACATAGACATAGCTATCCAGACACAAACATGACCAGTCAGACATGGACATGGATTTCTATACATAAACACGTCTTAAAGTACACTGACCCAGACATGTAGTTTACTTAGTAATGAACCAATACACAAGAACATGTCTAGATACATAGTAAATATCTGGTGCCGATGTGAGATGCCATGTACTACTGGTATACTATGTGTACTCCTTCAATGTTGTCTTGGAGCCCTTTTCCTCTTCATCCTAGACAAGTTTGTTTAGGGGTACATTCCCTTGATGCATTCACTGAGGGTTTAGTATGGAATCACATCATATACATTAGATGGTGATCCCTTTAGAGGCACTTCAGTTCTGAATAGAGTTGTTGGAATCCTTCCATGAGGCTTGAAGTGAGATCCTATATAATAATATATTCCCTTGGTGGTGTTCTTGGTATCATCTTGAACAACACTATGCAGGAATCAATCCTCTACTCAGTAGATTAATCCAGATTGATTTTTTGGAATACCCCCATTTCCTTATTTATGATCCTGATTTGTCTATCATTCACTTAAGAATACTAGAATGTACTATTTATGGTGATACACAATGATAATGACCTCTCAGATGGACGTCATCACTGCTATCCAACTCAAAGAGCGTGTTCTCTCAATTGAGTTCTATGTGGAACCTTTGATCTGGAATTTGGGGAGGGAATTAAGGTTGCTAATTATGTTGAGGTCATGTGTATTTGTTGAGTATATCTAGATATTATTGTTATATGTGTTTAGACATATACCTAAGATGAGAAGAATATTATTAATGATTTTATATGCTAAGTGATTTTGGGGTGTCTTATTGGGAATTTCTATACTCACCCCAGCATGGGATTTTCCTGCACATGGCATGTCTTATATAGAGGATCAACCTTTTGAAGGATTCCTATAGGGACCAGGACAAAGTGGAGCATAGTGATCCACACATATTGAGGTGTGTTCATGTGGCTACATTTTACAGCATTCCTCACCCACTTTACAGGTTAAAATTGTTTTCAGTTTCTTTGTGGTGGGCTTGTATTTGGAACTTTATATTTTCAATAATTATTTTCATACTATAAAGGTGGGATTTTAGATGTATACATGAATTTTTTTTAGTTTATTTACAATTTATCATTGTATAGTCTTAGAGATGTGTGTGAATGTAAAGATACTTTAAGATAAGGGCTCCCATGTGTGAGATATTCCTACTTGATGCTTGTTGCAATCCCATTTCCTTTTGGAGGTGTGCATGGAATTATTATGATATATGCCCCTTTGGAATGGGTTGTGAGAGAAATTCTAATTTTTTTATAGTGGTTGAAATATCATTCACTTTCACTCAGTATTTTTTATAAATAAAATACCATATTAAAATTTTCATTTGTATAACATAAGTGGAATCCAATTCATTTGTGTACCAAAATATTTAGTATATTGACTATTTTTTTAAAAAATAACTCAATAAAATACTTATGGAATTATATAATACCTAGAAAATGGATGTTTGAGGCATATTCATGGTGACTACTTCAAGTTTAACTATCTAAAAATGCTAAATGGTAGACATATCACTTTTGGTGATAACTCAATGATCAAAATCATCAATTTAGGTACCATTGGTATCATTAATTAAACTATTATTAAAAAAAATTTATATGTTTATATCCTAAAATATAATTTTATTAGTATTAGTTAATTATGTGATTATGGTATTAGATTATCCATTGAAAATAAAATTTTCTAAGTGTTTAATTCTAAGGTTTCACATTTATTTTTTGCATCAAATTTTCAAAATTTATATGTTATTGATTTAAAAAATCTTGAAAGATAATATTTCAAATGCATGACTGTGTAAAGAAATTATTCTTTGTAATGAACCAGGTTTTAAATATATATATATTTTTTTATTCATGAAATAATAAAAAATTTATATCTAGAACTATATTTTTACATTACTAATTCCTAATTTTTTTTAATTATTGTATTTTGGAGATACTAAGTAGTTGATTTTCTATCTATACTATATTAATTACATTAATCATTAATGATTTAGAAATCATTAATGATTTAGAAATCAGTAATGATTTAGAAATCATTTTTTGGTAAACAATAGTCTAAATGAGAATAGTAATATAATTTTTGTCAAGAAAAAATATATATTAATTAGAATTGTATATATTTATAACAATTAAATTATCAAAAAATATATTTGAATTTAAAAGATAATTTGGGAAATATATGTATTGTAATATATAAATATATTAGTTTGATAATTGTGATATAACTTAATAAATAAAAAGTATTAATAAATATACGTAGTTTAATGATAAATATGAATTATAGACTTTGATAGTAAAATATTATTTATCAAGATAAATAAATGTTATCATATATTTATTTTAAATGAACTTATAATAAAAATTATAATATAATTAAATTAAATAGGAGTATATTATGTTTCGAAGGATCCAAAGTAATGATATTTATTATAGAAATAATTTAAAAGGGATATAATTAATAATATTACTAAACCAATGTTTGTACACATAAACATTTGTATACATACATATATGTACAAATATATATATGTGTATGTGTGTGTGTTTTCAATATATATATGTGTGTGTGTGTGTGTGTTTGATATGGGGATTATACTAAAACCTATAAAGTTTAAATAATATATGTTAATAAAAAAATATATGTTATTAGTAACTAATAATTTTCCATAAAATAATTATAATATTAATAATATACATAAAAACTTACATATATATGTATATATATAAATATATCTACATATATATTTGACCATAGTAAATAACAATTAATTTTACATAAAAAGTTAAAAATTATATTTGAGTTTAAAAAACGTTTAATAAAGGGTGTATATATTTATATATGCATGAATATTTATTCAAAAAAAAAAGAGTAATATATATATATATATATATATATATATATATGTATGTGTTTCTTGCGTGTACAGATTCAAAAAAGGATAAAAAATATACAAATGTGTGTGTGTTTAATGAAAGGACATAAAAAGGACTAAAAATAATATATATATATATATATATATATACATATGTACGAGGAGAATATAAAGATAAAAAATGATATATATATATATATATCTTATGTGGGTGGTGTATGAGTTAAAGAATGAAAAAAACAGATAGAAATACATTGAAAATGAAAAAAAGTGGCAATTAACTTAGTGGGAAAGTAAAATACGTGGACACAACCACAACTAATGTGACAGACTAAACATTTATAAATGAAATAACTTTTTTGAATGAATGGAAGCCTCATTAAGAAATGTTGTTATGGAAAACACAATGAATAAATTTCATTTTAATACCATTATATATTACAAACATAATTAGTAGGTCTGATTTAAAATACTGTTAAGAATCATAACTGTTGATAATTTAGTCAATAAAAAATTATCGTTAACATTAGTTAATGTTAATGGTTATGATAAATTCTATTTGACATAGGAAAAAGAAGATATAGACTTGTCCAGTAGTATCATACACTTTGAATCCCATTCATTGGTGATTCCGAGGGACGTGGCATCATTGGGATTTTCTCATGACCAAGATGAATCTAAAATTCAATAGATCAAACAAAAATGAAACTTTTTAAAGGATAAATTCAAACTTATGAAGATTATTACCCAAATTATGTTCACCAAACCACCCCAAGAAAGTGATACCATCATACATAATATCCATAGGACGTATGCTGGTGTAATAAGGGGTTATGTATCTAAACATTAGTAGTATAATTTTTAATTTCCTTCTATATAAAATAATTATTACATGTATAAATTTAAATATTACTTTAAAAATGGATATATAATGAGTTTGATAAAAATTACATTTTTATATGAAGAAATCAAAATGACATTTTGGGAAATATATAGTTTCAATAAAAACACACTTTTTGATAAATTTCATAATTTTTAGAAAACATATTATTTTCATAAAATAACTTATCAAATAATATTTATTTATATATAAATGATAATATTATTTAATCACATTCAATGTAATTTTTCTAAAGGTTAAAAATATGGTAGTATCATAAAATCTTTTATTTTACAATAAATAGAAAATTTTATTTATAGTAAAAATTCCCATTTTTAGTGAATTAATTTTATAAAATAAATATTACTTTTTATAATTGTCTGATAATGTCAATTTTTTTGGTGAAAATTAAATATAGTATAAATATATGGTGGGTATTATGAAATCATAATATAAAAAATCGATGTAATAAATTCTATAAAGTAATTTTGTGACCGAATATTGATATCCCTTTTAACATGGTGTATTTTTGAAGTTATTTGATTAATTTTATAGACCCTTAATGTATCCTCCAAAACCTATATTATATTTTAGAGTTTTAAAATCAATTATTTATAAAATTGACTTAATTATAAATCAGCAATGCTATTATTGTAATATGTTCAGTTCATGGCCTTATAAAATATTAAAAACAACTTCTCTTTGGCATAAAGAATTAGATGGTTTGTGGTTTTGATAATTTTATCATATATAGTCAAAAACTTAAGTTTATAAATTAATAAAGAGTTATCCTCCCTTTTATAATAAATGACCACCCAAACACCCAACCACCCGGTCCTCTTTACTCTAAACCAATTGATCATAAAGTTCCTCTCCATATTAATATTTAAATACCTTATAATTTTTTCCCATTCTATTAAGAGGCTCATCCTAATATTTTAGAATTAACCTATCAAGGTAAGGATATTATCTCCTCCTCCTCTTTATTCATTCTTTTTTTTTGAATTATGTGGTTTGATTTAAATATTTCATGTTGGAGTATGTTTCTTTACATACATTTAATATCCTTATGATTCCCAAGTAATAAGATACCACCATTAACTCTCATTAAACCCTTATGTAAACCTTTATGCACACCCATTATGTTGCCAAAATTACCATGTTATTTTCCATGCCAAAAAATATTATGGTGTATACCCATCCCCATTTCCACATAGGTAAATTAACATAGATGTACCTATCATTCATTGATTAGTAACTGTCATGTATTGAATCCAAATTTTATAATATTTGGATTACAAGTGGTAAATGACATCATTATGTTGTTTTATCTATGTGGCATATAAATTCATGTACATGATATGAATGTGATTGGTGGGCTCATAATTATCTTGCACTTCAATGCATTAGAAAATGTTTTTATATCATTTTATGTAAAATTTTATTTATTACCAAATTCCCATGTTTCCTTGATGTTATTGTCTTCTATCAATCATCGATGTTTATGTATATAATTATCACCCCTTTTATGTCACCTTAATATGCCTCTTGACTAACATGTATTACTTATATCATGTTATGCTTTGATAATTCCCTTACTGAAAATCATAGCTCACCCCTTTCTTATATATGTCCCCAGGTTATCCCATACATTATTAAAAGGTCAACAAAATATAAAAAAATGTCGTTGGATTTTTAAATAATTTTATTGTATCTTTGTTTCATGTAATGGTTTTATGTATCTAATTACACAAATACACAAGAACATTTAATATTTTAGGATTTTAATATGTGTTTCTTTATATAATAAATCAAAAATTTTGGTTTATTAAAAATATTGGTTATATTATTTTTTATCAGAGCATGGTTTAGATATATTTTTTTGGATTAAAATTATAAAATGGTATTGAAAGCCTTAGGGATAAGTCTAAACAAAGGAAAACAACCATAAATTATGGAAAAGTATAGATTAAGTTGTTTCCAACCACAAAATCTATATATTGAATATTATAAATGGATGTTGATCTGACACCATTGTACCTAGGGGTAATAGTACCAAAGAAGCGCATTGGGTATTAACTAGAACATAGATGGTGCATGAAAAAATTACTTGTTGTACATATCGTTTGAAACTCCTAAGGGTTATTGAAACCTATTAATTCATGGGTTAAGTAATTCATGTTATTGATTATTTTCCTTTAAATATTTATAATTTACATTTTATATGATTAATTGTTTCAAAATTATCTTCCCGAATTTTCTTTTTAATTTAGTCAATTGATGGAAATATAAGGAATTGATAATATAACCAATGTAATGGTCAATGTAATGACTTCATAAATGAGATTCTCAAAAAATGTGATATGGAGTTGGGGATTTCATGACGGTACATACTTAATTAACTCATGTTTTTAATAGATACATGAACAAGGGTAAATCCAACATCCCACTAAAAAAATAGAAAGTTTAAATTGATACAATTATATAACAAAGGACTCTGACTTTAAATGGAAATTCAGATCCCTTAAACTCATAAAAATGGATCAACTCCCTTGAACATATCTTCTACATCATTCAATTCCCTAATAAAGAGAATTTGATGTTGGATTCTTAACATATAGAGTGAGAATATGATCAATGGATGATGTTGATAAAAATTATGACTCCCAAATAGGATATCAAAGTGACGGAGTGGAAATAATTCTTGAAAATGTTTTTAATATACATTTTCCTCCCACTATCCAAGTTAAAATGGAGAGGGATTTCATTATCCTCAATCAAAAGTATGATGAATCTATTGGGGCCTATTAGGTGGACTTCACAATATATTCATGATATACCTATGAATTATTTATTTATCCAAAAAGTTAAGTTGACCAATTTTTTGTAGGATTTAATAGAATCTATGAAAATATTTAGTGATCTGAGACTTTAATGGATATTATAAAATTTTATGATGTTACCTAAATATTGAAATGAAAATCATCTAATCTTAAGTTTCTTATGGGTCTAGATATATATAGTTGAGAACAAAGTTTAATTCTATTGGAGTGATGAATAAATCACAAGGTGGAGAAAATTTTCTACAACCCACGTTTGAAAAGTAAGGGAAAATGAATTCTAAAAATTTCCAAAAAGGGTAAAATAAAATACTTTAGGTGTGGTAATGAAGGGAAACTAGAAATAAAATGTCGATAGGAGAAACCCACCAATGTGATGAAAGAAAGTAATGTTCAGTCAACCCCCATCCTATTGTCTAATGCTTCAAGTTCAAGGAATAAGAAAAGTATGTCAATAAATTCATTAAGCCTAGGGATGTAGATGATAGCTAATGAAAATAACCTCTAACTATTAGAGAGAAAGGGTGTTCTTATTCCTTCACAACTACTGAGGTGCATCCTGTTAATTATATGGTGATGAGTATACTAGTTATTCATTCAAGGATAGTTATTGTACAATTTTATTCTACTTATATGAATTCTTTAATATCAATAAATTTTAGTAGACTATTTGAACACCACCACAAATCATGGAAGTATATATATTGGTAAAAATGAAAAATTGGGATATTATTGCACAACAATTATATAACTCCTCCTTTATTAAAATTTGCAGGATAAACATAAAAATGAACCTTATGATACTCCCTTTAACATAACTCAATGAAATTAGGGGTATGGATTCCATTTCTATATAGAGATCCAACAAAAATTATCGACAGATGGAATCCACCCTCCATATCGAGAATCTCCCTCTAATTCTATACAAGTTCGAGGAGCAATATGAATCTCATGTATAATCCTAATGTTAATAATGTATTATATTTCATTATGAGTAAGTGTATATATATAAAATTATTAATATTAAAGAAAAGATAATTCTTCATGACATTATCATTGTAAGGGAATATACTAATGTATTTCCCAAATAATTTTAATATATTCCTCCAAGCTACGAGGGTGAGTTCTCAATCGATATTATACCTAATTATTTCTTAATATCCATGAATCCATATATAATTTAAATTGTTTAACTTCATGATATGAAAAAAAAAACTATAAGAGATTATGGATAAATGGTTTATACACCCAAGTTCATCACTATAGGGTGTGTTGGTCTTCTACATCCACAATATCGATTAATCAATACACCACTGTATTGATCATCTTTAGCTCAACATGATCATGATAAAGAAAAATTAACCTCTACCACGAATTAAAGACTACTTCAACTAACTACATGGAGACCAATAATTCCTTATGGTGGATCTTCGGTCAGGATATCATCATGTGAATATGGGAAAGGAGGATATCCCAGAAACTTCTTTTCATAAAAGGTACAGGCATTATGATTTCATAGTGATGCCACTTAGACTAATGAATTATTTATATATATTCTTGGAATTAATGAATACAGTCTTTTGGGATTACCTAAACAAATTTTTGATAGTATTTATAGATGAAATTATTATCTGCTCTAAAAGAAAGAAGGGATATGAGGAGTATTTGAAATCTATAATAACTACCAGTGAAAGTAAAAGTTATATAAAAGTTATATAAAATGTGAGTTTTAGATGGATAAAATAACATTATAATATAATTTTATCACTATCAAATGAATATATGAATATATCATAAAAATAGAGTAAATTAAAGGACGACACAAACCAACATCTATGATATAGATCTATAGATTCCTTGGATTAGATGGGTGATAGTGTCTATTTGTGAGAAACTTCACATAATTTTCAATCCCACTAACTAAGATAACTTAGAATAGAGTAACGTTTCCCTAGTATTTTGATTAATAGGAAGGATTTATAGAGTTACATAAGAGGCTAATCATTGCACCTGTGCTCACATTACCCACTAGTGGGTTAAGATTTTGTATCAATAGAAATGTTTCTAAAAAGATATTGTTTTGTGTACTCATACAGGATGATTAAGTGATAGAATATTCCTCTAACCAATTAAATATCTCAGAGCATTCCTACCCAACCCGTGATCTGGAATTAGCTATAGTGATCTTCACATTAATTATTTTGTGACATGATCTCTATGATGAGAAGTGTGACATATATACTGACCATAAAATCCTAAAATATATATTCACAAAAAAAAGATTAATATGAACTAATGATGGAGGTTATATTTGATCAAGGATTAATAATGTTCAATCCATTACTATCTTGGGAAGGATGACACAGTTGAATATGCTCTATGTAGATAGGATCATGCAACCTTATCCATGATGAGGATTGAAAGGGATCAAATATTCCAGGACATGAAAAGTATGGATATGGAAATAACAAAATAATATTCATCCTACCTTACTCAAATTACTTCTCAACCATCAACTCTTAATTGGATCAAGGAATCTGAATATTATGAGGAGGATCTATAGAGAATGGTAGTGAATATTACAGAGATTAACTTATCAAAAGATGGAGTTATAATTTTTGGAACCCAAATATGTATACCATCAAAACTAGAACTGAAAATGTAACTTATGGATGGTTTTAATATATCATCCTTCACTATTAATCTATGAAGAACTAATATGTATACATACCTTAAGAAAAAAATTGGGGAATATTATGGAGATGGATATTATAGAATTTTTGTCTGGATTCTTTGTATGTCAGTAAGTAAAGGATAAATAACATATGTCTTAGGGTATGATGAAACTATTTCCCATACCATTATGGAGATGGGAAAACATAAACATGGATTTCATCATAGGTATCCCTATGGTATCTAAAGGAAGTAACACCAACTGGGAGGAATCTGATCACATTAAAAAATCATATTATTTCATTTCTATCAAAGAAGATTTATTGCTTTACCAAATTACTATGATATACATAAGGGAAGTAATAAGTCTACATGTAGTTCCACACTATATTGTTTCATATCATGATCTAAGGATTACCTCATGTTTTTGGAGAAACCCTAAGCAAGCTTTGAATATAGATCAGAGTTTTCATACTACTTATCACCCTTAGACGAATGGTCAGTATAAGAAAACAATAAAAAATCTAGGGGACATGATAATATCATAACCAATGGATTTTAAAGGATTCTAGGATTCACACCTTCCCCTTTAAGAGTTCTAAAATAACAACAGTTTCCATTATAGAATTCATATGGAACATTATAAGGCTCTATATAAAAAGATGTTCCAAAATCCAACATATTGAGATGAATTTGGATATCATAATATTATGGGACCCGATATTATAAAAGAGATGAAGGATATAGTTCCAAAAATTCAATGTCATGTGAAATATGCACAATGTCAAAAGAAAATCTATAAAGAAAACCATCGATGAGACTAATATTTTGAGGTCAGAGAATGGTTTTCCATCATATATCATCATGGATTAAATTAATGTGGTTTGGTAAGAAGGAAAATATTATTCAATGATATATTGGCCCGTTTGATATCCTTGATCACATCAAATTTGTACCCTATCAACTATAACTTTCACCTAACATATCCCAAGTACATGATCAGTTCCATATATTCATCTTGAGGATGTACATACAAGACCCATCACATGTAATAAATATAGATGTGGTGCTCTTGGAAAATGATATTTAGTTTGAGGAGGAGTTAGTGAAAATCTTATATTAATGATACAAAGTTATTATGAAACAAGAAAATTTACCTGGTCAATGTGTTTGGAAGAACCACATGTTTGATGAAGCAACATGGGACATAAAAGAGGTTATGAAATAGAAGTACCCAAATCTATTTTAGTGTATGAAATTTAATTTTGAGGGTGAAATTAATGAAGTTCGGATGAATTTAATTACCTCAATTTCTATAAATTAAATTACCTTTTTGAATGAATAAATACCTTATTAAGAAATGTAATTATTGAAAACAAATGCACTATATTTCATTTTAAGACCATTATTGAATATTGAAATAATTATCCTATAAAATTCAAAAGTTCATTAAGAATCATAATAATTAATAATATAACCATTGTATAGTGACCAATAATATTAGTATATATTAACGAATATGATAAATTATAATTGACACATATGGAAGATGTGATGGTCTCAACCAGTCTAATAGTACACTATGAAGCCTAATTATTGAATATTCTAAGGGAGATTACATCATTGGAGTTTTCCCTTGACTAAGTCCAAGATGAAATACAAAAACTGATAAAAAATGAAACCATTTACAATATAAGTTTACATTTATTAATATCCCATCCCAATCCATTTTCACCAAACTACCCCAAGAAACTTCCATTATCACCCACTTTACCCTTAGGGAATACAATAGTGTAATTAGGGATTATGTATTTTGACACTAGTAGTAAGTTTTTTATAATTCATATAAAATAATATCTCAATTATATTTATCCCATTTTCTTATTACTTTATAAGTGAGTATAGAATGAGTATGAGAAAAATTATATTTTGATACGAAGAAATCAAAATTGTCTTTCGAGAAACATGTAGTTTAAATTAAAATACTTTTTTTGATAAATTCAATAATTTTGGAATAAATATTGGTTTCATAAAATAATATTATTTAATAGTATATATATATATATATGATAATATAATTTAATGAAGTCTAATTAAATTTTTATAAAGGTCATAAAGATGTTAGTATCATAAAAATAGTATTTTTTTGGGAAGAATGATTTTTATTTAAAGGTCTAAATTATTATTTTTAAAGAATTATTTTGATAAAATAAATATTATTTTTGAAATAATCATGTAAAAATTAGAAAATGAGGATTTTCATAATTTTCTGAGATAATCAAATTTTTGGGTACAAATTAAATATTATATATATATATATATATATATATATATTTGTGTGTGTGTGTGTGTTCAATATTTTGAAATAATAATAGCAAAAAAGTGATATAATAAATGATACTAAGGGAATCCATGAAAAAAAATATATTTTTAATTTTAAATTATGTGTTTTTAATGTTATTATATTAATTAAATAAACCCTTAATGAATACTCCAAAACCTATATTATATTTTAATGTTTTAAAATAAATTCTTTATAAACATGAATCACTTTTAAATCACCAATGGTATTATTTCAATATGTTCAATTATTAACCTTATAATGTATTTATAACCACTTCTATTTGGAAGAAATCCTGGGAATCACCATGGTAAGGTTTTTGGTTTTTATTATTTTATCATATATAGTCAAAAACCTAAGTATAAAAATTATAAAAAATATCCTCTTTTTTCAATAAATACCATCCCAACCACTCACTCATATATAGATAAAATCCATTGAGAATGAATTTATTTTCATTATCCCTTTCTAAAACCCTCCCAAGGTCTTCCCAATATCTTAATAAGCTCCTACTAAACTTTTTGAAGCACTCCCTCAAGGTAAGGGGACTATCTCCTCCTCTTTATTTAGAAACATTCATTGAATTATGCCTTTTAATTTCCTATAGTTCATGTTGTGTTATGTTTTTAAAGATCCAATTACTATATTCATAATGGAAAAGTAATGATATAGCTCCCTCAACTCTCACTAAACCCTTTCATAATCCATTATGTAAAACAATTATACCGCCAAAATTATCCCTTAATTTTTCATGCCTAATATTTTTATTGTGTATACTCATTTCCATTTCCACTCATTGGTATTCAACTAGATGTAACTATCATTAATTAATTGGAAAATCACTTGTATATAACCAACAATCTGTAATCATTGGATTAAAAGTGATGAATTACATCATTATATTGTTTGATCTATACAGGATATAAATGCATGTACATGATATGAATGTCACTGGGGGCCTAGAATTATATGTCCCACAAATAAATTGGTCAATGATTTCATCCTATGAGATTCCATTTATGGTGAATATTAGGTTATCCTTTGAACAATACATTATTATTTATCATTGATTATCCTTTACTTTTTCCTTTGATGACATTATTTATGTTGTCGCCACATTCCTATGTTTCTATGATGTTATAATCTTGTATCAGGCTTCAATGTTCATGTTTATGACTATCTCCCCATTAATGTAACCATTATATGCCTCTTTAATAACACTTATTTCATTCATATTGTTATAATTTTATTATTCCCTTAATGTGCCTCATAGATCACCCCTTTATTATGTATATCCTAGGTTATCCCATGTTGTATTATAAGATCAATGTAATATAAGGAAATGTTATGGGGATTTTTAAAATATTTTTTGTTATTTAAATTTGTATTGTTTTTATCTAATAACCCAATAATTTTATGTATTTCAATATTTTAAGATTTTATTATGTGTGCCTTTATGTAATGAATAATGAAATAATGTATATTAAGATATGATTTGTCTTACATATTTGAAGATATTCCTAAATAGATGGTTAAAAAATTAAAAAAATAATAAATAAATAAATAATTTAGTGATATAATAAATGAGTCATTTTATAAAAAGGGATCTAATTCCCCTATAACTCCAAAAAAACTATATGTTTCTAAGTTCACTTCACAAGAATTATGCATAGATTCTAGTTACGGATACGAAGAGATTGAGTTTAGACACTACCTTTGAGGAAGGAAGTTCTATAGGATTTCAATTATGTGAATTATGATAAAGACCAATTAGCTATTTATGGTAAGGTGAAATACATTTTTAAAACATCTATTTTAATTTGTTTCATACCACTATTTTTTAATATCCTCTTAAAATATTTATTTCCAAAAAATTGTAAGGGTATCATGTTTTGACAAGAAAATTTTGTTTATAAAATTATCATTTTATGTGAAACTGTTTTCAAAAAATCAAAATTTTTAAAACACTAAATGTAAGAGGATTAATCATTTTAAAATAGTGTTTTTTTTAAATTTTTTCAAAACCCTTTTAGTATAGGAAAAATGTTTTAAAAATTCAATGATTCATAAAATGAAATTATAAAATGTTTTAATTTTTTTTAAATATTCTTCTAATTTCCCAAAACAATGTCATCATCATATTTAAAGGTTTTATATAATTTATATATTTATTAATAAAAATCTATTTAATAACAATATATTCTAAAAAAAATGTTTTTTAATGGAATTGTTTTAAAAAATAGTATTATAGGAATTTTAAATTATCATTTTATGTGTTAACCATTTTATCTAATTATCATGGATGTTTTCTATACTGAAATTATTTTATGCCCATGTATTGTTATTTTATAATCAGTAGTACATGTATTTTTTTAAAGTAATTACTCATGTCTACAATTTATTTTAGATGCCTATTTTATTTTAAAATAGTATATACATATATATAAGTGTTTTATATAAATATTTTAATAGTTAATGATTTTAAAAAATATGGGTTTTTTGGAAAATAACATTGGAAAAAGGGGGAAATTTATAAAATGTTTCTGATAATATTTTCACTCAAATATTGTAAGCATATGAAGAATGGGGATTAAAACATATCATTAAGGGACTTTTTTTCCACCATGTGATGGGTAGGCCATATATAACCTCCAAAGTTTTCTGATTCCCAATTTTTTCTTTCTATGATTTTGAAGTGATATATGAATACCAAAATATTTATTTTGAGATTTGATTTCAAATACATTAGATTTTATTTCTTTGAAAAAAATCAATTTTTTTTTGTTTAATAAAATTCATGGTTTTTATTTAAAGAAGGTATTTTTTTAGTATTTAAAAATATTTTCACATAATTTACATCGATAGTTAATTTTCTAAAGAAATTATTTTAGATTATACATGGAAACATAAATTTTATGTTTTTCACAATTTTTTTATTAGAATTAAATTTTATTTTTCTAAAAGAAAACATTTTCAAAAATATTCTTGGTATTTTCAATAAACTGGATATCTTAATTTTTAAAAAACTATAGTGTACCTTTTTCTAACCCAATTTGTTTTTTTTAAAAATCACCTATCTTGTATATGGGTAAGATTTATTCAGCAGACAGGTTTTGAATACATGAATTTAGTTAGAGTAGAGTTGGAGTTGTCTTATAAGTATTTAGATTTTAAAAATATATATTTATGTAGGATTTTATTTTAAAAAATTTCTTAATCCTACAAATCTCTAGAATGAAAATATAATTAGAATTTAATATTATATATTTGTTCATTGTTGTTATATATATTATTTAGACAAAAAATATGCAGTGTTTTTAGCTCCAGATTTGAGAGCACAGATCATAGGTTTCTTAGTCTCTATTTGAAGAATGGTTGAGTCATATTTAAAGATTAATATATCAAGGATAATTTATTAGTTATAATTTTTTTTGTGGTTTTGGTGATTATATATTATTTTGGTTCTTAAATTTTTTGATATATATATTTTAGAGAGAACATGTGATCTAATAGAGAACCCTATAGGATTTCTGGTGTTTCCGTGTATTGGATCTAGGATTTAGTAGAGTGATCTTTAGAAATAAATATTGTCATATATTAATATCATATAACTTCTCTATGAAAATAACTTTAACAAAAAATGTATTCAAAACTATAAAAACATATATCTTCATTCTCCTCTAACAAGAAAGTACAATTTATCCTAGATAACTAATATTGTGATAACGTAATTTATTTAAGGTATGAGAATGTAATGACTCAAGTTTTTAATATATATTTATATGTTTCATTCAATAAATAATATAAATTTTATACTTAAAACTATATTTTTGTATTATAAATTCATAATTTGAAAATAATATTACTTAAGGGATACTATGTTATTTATTTTGTATGGGTATTATATGAATTAAATTAATCATTGATGACTTAGAAATTATTTTTTGATAAGTGGTGTTATAAATTAAACTAGTAACATAAAATTTGTAGAGAAAAAAAATTATAATTTGAATTTACTATATTTAATACATAAAAATTATCAAAAAAATATATTAATTTCAAATAAAATTTGACAAATATAATTATTTAAATATATAAAACAATTAATATGTTAATAGTGATATAACATAAACAACAATGTAATACTTAATATATATGTGATGACGATAAATATGTATGGTAGAGTTTAATAGTAAAATATTTTTTATTGAGTTAAATAAATGTTATATTACATTTATTTTAAATTAATTTAAAATAAATATTATAATAAAATTAAATTAAATAGGAGTGGATTATTATTCCAATGTTCCAATGTATTCATATTTATTATGGCAGTAATTCAAAATATTTTTAATAATAATAATAATATTATTATTATTAAACTAATTTATATACACATAAATATGTGTATACATTCATATATAAATATATATACATATGAATATATACATATATATGTGATATACTTAAATCTATAAAATTTTAAAAAAATAGGTCTCAGTAGTAAATAATAAAGTGAAAAAAACTAGTTATAATTGTAGTAATATACATACATAAGTACATATGTATGTATATAAATATACAAAGTCTTATATATATATATATATATATATTTGACCATATTAATTAAGTATAATGTTTATATAAAAAAGTTACAAGTTTTGTTACATTTAAAAAAATGATGAATAAATTGTGTGTGTGTGTGTGTGTGTCTGTGTGTGTGTGGCTGAATATGCCATCCAAAGATAATAAAATATATACCAGGAAAGTCAGAACCAGGAGAAAGCCCGGTCCCACAAATTTATTAAGAAAAAAGATTGCAGATAAAAGTAATAGACAAACTGCATCATTACATTACATCAAACCCATACTCATCCTTCTCCCCATCCCTGTCCCTGTAGTCAGATCTCTCATCGTCAGGATCAGCTGACTCCCATTCAGAAGACTCGTATTTCCGCATCATCTCAAGATACATCATTTTCTTTTGGAGCATTTCCTTGGACATTTTCTCCTTTGGTGGACGTTTGCTACTAGGTTCTTTGTTCATCATATGTATGGACCCTCCTCTCGATCTGTTAGCAGATCTGGTTGCCATGGGCTTCAGAAGATCAGAGTAGTCTTTCCTCGTCCTTCTTTTGGGTGGAGTGTTGTAGATCACATCTTTACACAGGGTCTTTTTGCATCCATTTTTCGTGATGTCGCTATACGAGGCTCTTGGAGTAACATTCTCCTTTTCACCTCCCATTCCCATCCCCACCTCTGAGAATTTTGAAGCGGGGGTTACCAGGACATCATCCGATGGGTTGACATCAATAGCATCTCCACCCAGACATGGCTGTTCTCCCTCCATCCTGTTGACCGGATCATGTTGCTCACCCAGCACATCAAAGCTGTTTTTGGTCAATATGCTTGAACAACCTCCTAAATTTTCATTGTTCAAGGGAAAAGAAGATTGTTTAGCCAGAGTAGTGGCCTCTGGCTGTCCATTATGCTCACTTCCCACTTCCATATCTTGGTGTGACTTCATAGTGACCATCAGCTCTTCACAGATCACATCTGGACAACACCCATTGATCTCTTTCAAGCAGGTTTTTTCATTCTGCCAGCCCTGCTCACCCTCCCCTTCGAGGTTCTCAATCCCAGTGGAGCAGGCCTTTCAATCTTCCCCTAACTCACCAGACCGAGGTAAACCAAGATAACTTTTAAGTCGCGAGAAAACAGTAGGAGTGCTTACCTTGGATTCAGCCGGTGAGGATTCCTTCAGGACATCCTTGCAAGCCCCCAGTGAAAGAGGAATCACCACATTAGGAGACGCAGGGGCAGGCACCTCGGATGAAAGTATGGTTTGCACCTTCCCGCTGATTTTCTCAGAAGCACCAACCTCCTTGCAGCTACCACCAGGAATCTCACATGCGTTAATCTCCTCATAGTGGACAACTGGTTCAGGAGGCTCATTAACGAAGGGAGAAGAAAAATTCTTCCTCTTGCGGCAATCAGAATGAGTTAAGGAATGAAAAAAATAATAAAATAAATAAATAAAAATGAATGATAAAAAAGTGGAAATTCAATTAGTACTAAAGTAAAAGAAGTTGAAAAACACACTACTCCTTAGTGTCCTTTCCAAATATTTTTTTAGAAATTATATTAAATAATTATATTCAATGAATGATTCAATGATATAATAAATTAGTGGGAAAATAAAAGAGAAGCTTCTTTTCCCCGGAACACATAAAACTATATTCTACTAAGTCTATTTCACTATAATTATGCACAATTTCTAGTTTCGGAGAGAAAGTGACGGAGTTTAGGCATCACCTTCGAAAAGGAACTTTGTTAAGGTCTCAGTTAGGTGAAATATAGTGAAGTTCAATTATCAATTTAAGAAAATGGAAAACTATATTTTGAAAACTTATTATTTAGAATGTTTCAAACCACTATTTTTTAACAACCTTTTAAAATATTTGTTTTCAATTTTCTTTCTAAGGGGATTATATTTTGAAAAGAAATTTCTGTTTTAAAAATTATCATTTTACATGAAATTGTTTAAAAAAATATTATTTTTAAAACACACATTGGAAGGAGATTACATGTTTCAAAATAAATTTCTATTTTTAATTTTAAAACACCCTATTATAATTGAGGGAAATGTTTTAAAATTTCTGTGATTCCAATAACATCCTTATATAATATATTAAAATGTTTTCAAAATTTTATTTATCTATTTTTCAAAAAATAGATCCTCATTATAAGGGAAATTATTATTATAAAAAGTTTTAAAATACTTCTCTCTTTCTTAATAAACCTTGCTTTAACAATAGTATTTTAAAAAAAATTATGAAATTATTTTAAATAATAGTATTTTAAGTGTTTAAAAAAGTAAATTTTTTTATGTTAATAATTTTTTAAAATTATCATGGATGTTTCTTAGGTATAAACTAATATATAGACATTCATTTTCTATTTTGATCGGTGTTCCATATATACTTTTAATAAAATTAATAATGTCTAAAATTTACCTTTGTTACCTCTATATTAATAAAATCATATATATATATATATACATATATATGTATATATATAATATTTTTCCAAAAATATTTTAATGGTTAATGATTCAAAAAATTGGACTCAATAGAAAACCCAAACGAAGAAAAGGGGCATGCTATAAAATGTTTTGGATAAAATTGGTACATGAACTTTGTAAACAAATGATAAATTGGGTGTAAAATAAATAATTAAAGGAATTTTCCCACCAAGTGGTGGGTGGACCCAATATATCATTAAAAGTTACGAGACACCCGATTATTTTGCTTTCTAATGTTGGGATTTTTTTTATAAAAATAATTGGTTTTATATTGAGATTTGATTTCAAAGGTATCAGATTTTTTTTCTTTTTAAAAATGTTTTTTATTTTCTTAGTTTTAAAAAATAGAAGGCACTCATTTAAGAAAATAATTATTTATATTATTTAAAAATATTTTCAATGAAATTTTTTTGGTATGTAATTTTTTGAAAAATCCTTTTGTATTTTAAATGGAAGAGTAAATTTTATGTTTTTTATAAAAGTTTTATTAAAATCATTGTTAATGGTTCCAAATATTTTTTTTAGAAACATTCATTTTTCCATGAAATGGATATATAACTTTTTAAAACGCTTTATGGAGACTTTTTATGACCCAAAATTTTAAAATGTTTTTTATATGGATTTAATATGAGTGGGATTTATTCTAGAGATAGGTATCAAATATGTGGATTTAGTTAGAGTAGAGTTTTAGTTTTCTTAAACGTATTTATATTCAAAAAATTTATATTTGAGTGTAGTATTTTTCTTTTATGTTTTCCTAATCTTATAAATCTCTAGCATAAAAATGTCTTTAGAATATAAGATTGTATATTTTTTAGTGTTGTTAAATATCTTATTTATAAAAAAATAATGTTTTTTAGCTCTAAATCTTGGAGCGCAAGTCCAGGGAACCCCAGTCTTGGATATGGTATAGACTTTTTAGTCATTATAGTACATAAAAACCCTTATATATTAACTATAACCCAATAGTACATGATTTTACCATATTTTATTTCCAAAAATGACATTGTGTGTGAGACTTACTAACTTTATAAGAAACAAAACATTCATCCAAATACAAAAAGGAAGCATCCACTTCAAATGCTATTAAGTTAGCACTCAATGATTAATTTAGTCTAAACCGTGATCCTATTATATAATGTGAATATTAATTTTTTTTAAATTTTTAATGATTATACAATATTTACTGGGGTTTACTTAGTGGAACATAAAAACGACGCCTGGAAATATTTTATTAAATTTACCAAGAAAGAAGAAAATTAAAACAGTTATAAGATCATATCCTTGAAAATTTATTATGGGGAAGTCTATAAAATAAATCAATTAATTTTTTAATTATCAAGCTTATAATAATTATTTTTCCACTCAAATAACTTCTCAACATAATGGTTTTTTTAAAATGGAAACAAACTATAAAATAGTCTATAAAAAATGTCACGAATGAATTAAAAATCCTGAAATACGTTTTTTTATAGGGAAATTAATAACACTTGTTATAATTATAGTCATTTCCTTTTAAGACCCATTATAAAAAATACCACCTAGGAATATTTGGATGTTAATGTTATATTATTATCACTATGAATAACATAGGAAATTTTGATCCTTGGATAACTGAAGGTATTTTTAATGGGTAATCTAACTCATGTAAAGGATATTGAATATTCATTAGGAGAACCAATATTTTATATTAATCATTTCATGATTTTTTTTTGATAATACACCTAAAAATCAACAAAAAATTAATGATGTTATGGAAGACCTATAAAATTTATCCATTAGTGTTCTACCTATCACACCTGGTTTTTCATGTCTTTGTTTGATCCAGTTTATTTGAAATACTGATACTTTTATTTGGTCTTGGGTGAGATTAATATTGAGTTTTTAAGTTTTATATATGTCTAATCACCCTAATTTTGGTTTCCCATTTCTTGTTTAGGAGTTTTTGGAGAAAGGGTGGTTACTTCATGATTTGGGCCAATTGTGAGCCCATTTCCAGTTTAAAAAACCAAATTTTTTTATTTTATAAATAATTTTTTTCAACATTTTGAACTCATTACACTTCATGAATTTCGTCCAATTACATATTCAACTCACCATATCCTTTTTTACCCCTTGGGAATTCAAAATGATGGTGAATTTGGGTTAATTATTTCGGTATTGGGCTAACCCATGAGCCCATTTCCAGTTTAAAAAAAATTGTTTCTTTTATATATAATTTAATATTTAATATTTTTTTGGTTATTCCACCTCACAATTGAATATAATATTCCTATCCTCACCCCCATTATCTATTTTCCCTCTTTGGAGATCATAATAGTTGTAGAGTGGAGAAACATTCTCAATGTCTCTTAAATCGTCCAGAACTGACAAGGTAAATTGTATCATTCATAAATCATTCCATTCGTACTATTTTTGCCACAAATATTCTTTCCCTAATTATTCCAGACCTTAGTAGTCTCTAAAAGAAGTTTCAAGACATTAATTTTTATCTAATAGTGCAGATATAATAGAATACGAAGAGTTTTCTAGTTGAAAATGTGAGATTCATTCTCCTTTATCCTCTCTCTTCTTCCTCCTTTCATTATTTATTCGTTTTATAATCTCCCCTAGTCCTGTTAGACCTAGGGTTGTGTTATTACATGATTTTTATGGGGTTTTTGTTCATTTGGTTCTGGTCATCATAGGTTTAGGGTTTGTAAACCCTCAGATAGTGATTTTGGGTGTGCGTTTCCATTATGCCAAAGATTTGAGGTAGGATATCCCTTGAACATGCCTTTATCATTCATGTTTCATCATTTTAATAATTTTCTCAACTGATAAATATGTTTATTACTGTTTTTAAGCCTTTTATAATTTTTTTGGTGTGCAAAATGGTTGTTTAATCCTTGTTTTATGAAAGGTATTGTTGTTTTGTCATGAAAGTGCACACCAAGTGTTTGTTTAAATGTTCCATTATCTTTCGAACTTGTTTTGTGAGGTTGAGAACCTGGTTTATGGTATTTTTAACATTTTTAAGAATCTTGAATAAAATATTTCATGCAATTGGTGTTTTATTCCTTGTTATGTTCTTAAAATAAATTATTTTGTTTAAAAGTGCATGTTATGTGTTCGGTAAATTGCCCGGTAGGATTTTATGTGTTAAGTGTGATTTAAAAAATATTTGTTTGGATTTATAAATTTATTGGAAGAATGAAAAATTTTGTTTTTGGGTCCTTATATGTATTTCCTATTTTGATTTGTTTTTACAAACAAATGGGTTTTGGTTTACAATATATTTTGGCCCGAGTTGCCCGAAAATGGACTGTTTCACATTTTTATGAAAATGGTTATGTTTTGAATATGTAACGTGAGTATTATAAAAGATTTATGAATGTGGTTTTCTTATGTAAATTGTGTGTATGAAAATACTTAATAAAATTGAAATACATAACTTTTATCAAATGTTAGTTTTGAGAAATCCTTAAAGTCTCATTTGGCGTTTTTTTAAAAAAATGGTTAACATGTGTATTTTATGTTCTATCTTTTGGGGCCATTTTATGGTCCATCAAATTGATTTATAAATTGGTTTTGGGGCTTCAAAATCTGTTTTTATATGATATTTATGGGTTTGTGGCCTTAAATGATCATTTTTAATGGATTTTATATGCAAGGCCTCGTTATACTCTTTGAGATTGATTTGAGAAACTTTTTAGTGGTTTATTGATTCGTGAAAGAAATGTGAAGAATTTTTTAGGGATGTCTGTGTGATTATGGTTTGGTAATGAATTTTTTATGTGAAATTTTTATTTGATAATATTTGTAACTTGATTGAGCACTAAAGGGAATCCCAGGTATCTAGGTGGGTGGACGTGTACTAGTATGCTAGTGATTCGGTGGGGTTTGGCCCCTGTTTCACGTATCAAGTTTGAAGATGACAATAATAACTAAAATATGATGATGGTGATGTTGTGGGACCACTAGGTTATTTTTATTCTCTCTACTAGTGTCTCATGTGCACGATAACATATATTTATTATGGTTACTTTCACCGATATACGAGGTACCTGGGGCTCACAACTAACTAGTGCCTAGAGGTGTTCTCGTGAGTTGTGCTCATTGAATATTTTGTACTTACCATTGGAATACACTATGTTTGGTTGGTATATTTAGTAGTGTGTGTTATTTTTTTTAAAATTTTACATTCTTTAAATCATCCCTCTTGAATACTATTTTCATTTTGAAGTTACACCTCTTTGATGAATTGTTACTTGCATTTTTGTTTATTAAACATGCATGTTTTTGTATGATAATTATTATAGCATGGAAACTCATTTGAAAAAAATAATTTTATATCTTGTATTTAAAAATATACATTTATGTTTCTTTTATTTTAAAGGAAGTGCATTGGGAATAGAATATCGGGCTAACCTAATAAGTTTTAATACTCACGCCTATAGTCTTCTTCTGTATTTATCCCTTGTGCATGTTTCAGCTCGAGTTTGATCGCCTTGGGCGATATGTGATCATTGTGTTGGAGAGTGACCAGCGGTGTCACATGGAGTTAGTTGGTTATCGGGTTTGGTTAGTTGAGTTGTTGGTTTATTTCTACTTTCATTTTCTTGTACAAATAATGTTTAGTTCAATTTTTATATAAATGTATTTTGGGTTTTCCATTTATTTCCACTATTTGTTTTATTTTTTATATATGGGTTAAATCATTCCCTTATGTACTCTATTGATTCCCTTTGTGCTTGTCCTCATGCTGGTAGGATCGAGAAAGCATCTCAAGACTAGTCGCGGGCTGGCCTGGGTGACCGGTTCAGGGTCGAATCGGGCTAGTTCGTGACAAAATGGTATCAAAGGAGGTCATCACTTAGCAGACCTTTCTTTTTAAAGTGACCTTGTTATTTGAGGGATGTTAAGGTAGATGGAGTAGGATTTTTTTGGACTTGATAGTTAAGTGCGGGAAGAGCGTCGCAAACTCTTTCTCGTTGTAATCCTCAGGTTTCCATGGGAAGTCCGGCTTTTTTAGTGTCTTTTGTTCTTATTGATTGTTTGGTGTTGGGATATGACAAGGGGAGTCTGACTAATCGCCTATGTGGGCTCACAGGTCCTGGAAAGCCATGTTAAGCTGGGGAATGGTCCTAATAGGTCTCTCTGTGTTGGTGTTGTGTTTGACATATGTCCGCCAACCATATAGTCCAGTCACCCACCGACACTAGTTCCCTTTTTTTTGGGTCTCTTGAACCTTTCTTGAATTCTGATTATTTGTTTTGAAAATCCTTGTGTGATAATTGTGGAAATAGGTTTTCAATGAAGTATTAGATTTTTAAAAGTGGAAAAATGGGTTTTCAAAAAATTAAATATAATAATGGTTTTGGAAGGTTGTGTTTTTGTAAAAAAAATTAAGAGGAAGTGGAAATGATTTAACAGGATTGGATTATCCATAATCTAAACGTGTGGTTTGTTGGAATAAAATGTTTTTAAAGTGTGAATCATTTTAAGGTGATTCTGAATATTTGTTTTAAATGGGGTGTTTTGGGATGTTGAAAACTATTTGAATTTGATAAATTAGTTTTGGAAATTGTTTTTGAGTGGTTGGTGTTTTCCTGGAAAGGGTATTGGTCTCAGTGGCCATCCGATTATGAAAAGATACCTTGCTGATTTTTTTTAAATGGGAAAGGGATATTTAAAATAGAATGGTTGTTTTTAGAAGTTATATTAAATGAAATGGATTTTTTTTAATCAAATGGTTCTTGATTAATCATGGACTCTCTTGTGAAATCTGGAAATGGTTTTTATTTGGTGGTTAATGTGCCTTTGGATGGTACACGATTATTTTTTGTAATGATGATGTTTTGTTTTTGCATTAGGTGTTTTCATGCGTTCTCACATGTAATTTTTTGTGTATATATGGATTAATGGATAGTATGGCATGGTATTTTAGTGCCCGGGGTGGCACGTAAATTTTAATGTTAGTGATAATTGATAAAACACCACTAGTTAATGTGAAAATCCACCAAGTTAGTTTATTTTTTTCAAAAGTGTTTTTTGCTGAAAAATTGTGGTGTTTGTTTTGAACCTATGGTTATGTGTATGGTTTATCCTATTTATTATATGTTTTTTCTATTTAGTATGCTTCCTTATGATCTAGAAGTCATACTCTTGTTGTATCTTGAGATGGGATCTTGTTGGTGGATCATTTTTGGTGTAATGTTCAGTGGGTTTCTAAAGATGTGTTGGATGTTGTGATGTGGCCACAGATAGTTCTATGTTTGCAAGATTTTCAATTGATAAACCTAATTATTCTTTCTCATGTTTCACAAGCTATATCCACCTCCTAAAATAATTCTTCATCCCGTTAGTTGAAATAGAGAGCTGTTTGAGATCGATTTAAAGTGCTTCCAGTTTGTGGTAATTCTTGTGGACATAGCCGTTGTGTTCGTTGATGTTGATGCATTTCTCCGTATTCCTTGTCCACTATGCTCCTCGTTCTGAGTGAGATATAATTTTGATATGTATCTATGAGTTCCTATTTAGATGAAGGCGTTTTATTGAGAAATTGATTTTTTTTGAGTGGTGTGATCCTTATCACCTGACTGCGGTGTAGTAGATGCTTCAAGATTAGGGCTCCAGCCATAGGCCATGTAGTGAAGCTTTTCACATAGTCAGAAAATCTACAGAGGTGTGGGGCACTTTACCAGGCTCCTGCCTCCACCATTGTTGTAAGTTATTTTCTATGTCTATGTTTTGGTTCCTCATTACAGTGAATTTCCATTTTTCATAACAAGTGTGGTGGAATTACCCCTCACACAGTCTGTAAGGTTATGCCTTCATGGATGTGGGTTTCCGATCAATGTCCCTTTATAGACTGCCTCTCTAAATCAGGTGTGGTATTATTGTTACCTATTCGTAGGTGTACAATTTTGGGTATCTCCTTTGTTTATTTTGTGGTTTCAGTGGAATAATTATTAGGTCCTCTTCCCTCCCCTCCCCGAGTGGTGGGGGTCTGGATCCATGTAGATAGTGTTGGCCCATTTCTTGTCCCCTCTATTTGGGAGTGGCTGGTTTATATGTTCATGTTATAACCCTCTTAACTGGGGTTGGTTGGTTGTTGTGGGAGAGTTTTTTTTTGGACTTTTCAAAGTAAGGTAATGTTGAGTTCTTGTTTTTTTCGTTCCTAGTTGGGTTCTAATGGTGGGGAGACCCACCACAGGTCTCGTTGATTTTTCCTCCTATGAACTTGTCTAGTGCTAGTTGTTTATTAATGATGGGGAGTCCATTCTTTAATCCCTTGTATTTCTTGGTTTTCTTGAGTGCTCTTTAGTTTGGGTGGTTTTTTGGTTCATTGAGAGAAGGCCCAATAATCGGGTTCTTGGCTTGGTTGTGGAGGTGGTGGCTTGACCTTTCTGTTGATTTTCAAAAAGTGGTTGTGAGTTGGTATATTGTTTCAGAAAGAGGATTAAGTTATGTTTATGGAAAATGATATTTCACTATATTTATAGGTTGGATCATTTTTATAAATAATCCTAAGGTGTTTTTCCAGCAGCAGTAATGTGTTATGGCTTTCCGGGGGCGGAAAGCTTTAATGGTGGGGAGAATTGTCACACCTGGTTTTTCATGTCTTTGTTTGGATCCGGTTCATTTGAAATCACAATACTTTTATTGGGTATTGGGTGAGATTAATGTTGAGTTTTTAAGTTTTATCTACGTCTAATCACCCTAATTTGGGTTTCCCATTACTTTTTAGGAGTTTTTTTGGAGAAAGGGTGGTTACTTCATGATTTGGGCCAACCATGAGCCCATTTCCAATTTTAAAAACCAAATTTGTTTCTTTTATAAATCATTTTTTTACATTTTGAACTCATTCTACTTCATAAATTTTCTCTACTTACATATTCAAACCACCATATCCTTTTTGACCCTTTGGTAATTCAAAATCATGGTGAATTTGGGTTAATTATTTCGGTATTCAGCCAGCCCATGGGCCCATTTCCAGTTTTAAAAAAAATAATTTTTTTCTTCTATATATAATTCAATATTTAATATATATAGGTAATTATACCTCCCACTAGAATCCAATATCCCTATCCTCACCCCCATTATCTATTTTTCCTATTTGGAGCTCATAATAGTCACAGAGTGGGGAAACATTCTCAAAGTCTCTTAAATCATCCAGAATTGAGAAGGTAAATTGTATCATTCATAAATCATTCCATTCATACTCTTTTTGCCACAAATATTCTTTCCGTGGTTCTTCCAGACCTTAGGAGTCTCTCTAAGAAGTTTCAAGCCATTATCTATTATCTAAGGGTGCATATCTAATGGAATACGAAGAGTTTTCTAGCTGAAAAGGTGAGATTCCTTCTCCTTTATCATCTCTCTTCTTCCTCCTTTCATTATTTCTTGGTTTTTTAATATCCCCTAGTACTATTAGACCTAGGGTTATGTTATTACATGATTTTTTTGGGTTTTTATTCATTTTTTTCTGGTCATCATAGGTTTAGGGTTTGTAAACCCTCAAATGGTGATTTTGGTTGTGTACGTTTCCATTACGCTGAGGATTTGAGGTAGGATATCCATTTCACATGACTTTATCATTCATGTTTCATCATTTTAATATTTTTCTCAACTGATACATATGTTTATTATTTTTTTTATACTTTTTATAATTTTATTGGTTTGAAAAATGGTTGTTAATGCCTTGTTTTGTGAAAGGTATTGTTGTTTTGTCATGAAAGTGCACACCAAGTGTTTGTTTAAATGTTCCATTATCTTTCAAACTTGTTTTGTGTGGTTGAGAACCTGATTTATGGTATTTTTAACATGTTTCATAATCTTGAATAAAATATTTCATGCAATTGGTGTTTTATTCCTTGTTATGTTCTTAAAATAAATTGTTTTGTTTAAAAGTGCATGTCATGTGTTCGGTAAATTGCCTGATTGGATTTTATGTGTTATGTGTGATTTAGAAAATATTTTTTTAGATTTATAAATTTATTAGGAGAATAAAAAATGGTATTTTTTGGGCCTTATATGTCTTTCCTATTTGTATTTTTTTCTACAAACAAATGAGTTTTTTTACAACATATTTTGGCCCGAGTTGCCCGAAAATGGACCGGTTCACATCTTTATGAAAATGGTTATGTTTTGAATATGTAACCTGGGTATTATAAGACATTTATGAATGTGGTTTTCTGATGTAAATGGTGTGTATACACATCCTTAATAAAATTTAAATTCATACCATTTTCAAATGTTAGTTTTGAGAAAGCCTTAAAGTCCCATTTGGCATTTTTTTAAATGGTTTCCATGTGTATTTTATATTATATCTTTTGAGGCCATTTTATGGTCCATGAAATTGATTTATTAATTGGTTTGGGGCTTCAAAATATGGGTTTATATGTTATTGATTGGTTTTTGGCCTTAAATGATCATTTTTAATGGATTTTATGTGCAAGTCCTCGTTATACTCCTTGAGATTGATTTACGAAACTTTTTAGTGGTTTATTGATTCATGAAATAAATGTGAAGCATGTTTGAGGGATGTTTGTGTGATTATGGTTTGGTAATGGAATTTTTATGTGAAAAGTGTATTTGATAATATGCGTAACTTTATTGAGCACTAAAGGGAATCCTGGGTATCTAGGTGGGTAGACATGTACTAGTATGCTAGTGATTCCGTTGGGTTTGGCCTCTGTTTCACGTAGCAAGTTTGACGATGAAAACACTAACTAAACTATGATGATGATGATGTTGGGGGACCAATAGGTTATGGGTATTCTCCCTACTAGTGTCTCGTGTGCATGATAATGGATATTTATTATGGTTACTTTCACCGAGATACGAGGTACCTAGGGCTCACAACTAACTAGTGCCTAGGGGTGTTCCCATGAGTTGTGCTCATTGGTTATTTTGTACTCACTGTCAGTATACGGTGTGTTTGGTTGGTAAATTCAGTAGTGTGTGTTATTTATTTTAAATTTTACATTATTTAAAGAATCCCTCTTGAAAACTATTTTCATTTTGAAGTTTCACCTCTTTGAAAAATTGTTACTTGCATTTTTGTTTATTAAACATGCATGTTTTTGTCATATAATTATTATAGCACGAAACCTCATTTGAAAAACATACTTTTATATCTTGTATTTAAAACTATAAATTGATGTTTATTTTATTTTAAAGTAAGTTCATTGATAATAGAATATTGGGCTAACTTACTGAGTTTTAATACTAACGTCTATAGTCTTCTTCTGTTTTTAGCCCTTGTGCAGGTTTCAGTTTTAGTTTGATTGCCTTGGGAGACGTGTGATAATTGTGTTGTAGAGTGACCAATGGTGTCACATGGAGTTAGTTGGTTATCAGGTTTGGTTATTTGAGTTTTTGGTTTAGTTCTACTTTCAGTTTCTTGTACAAATAATGTTTAGTTTAATTTTTATATAAATGTATTTTGGGATGTCCATTTATTTCCACTATTTGTTTTATTGTTTATATATGGGAGAAATCGTTCCCTTGTGTACTCGATTGATGCCCTTGGTGATTTTCTCCATCCCAAGAGGATGGGGAACACCTCTCAGAACTTTTCGTGGGCTGGCATGGGTGACCAGTTCAAGGTTGACTCGGGTCAGTTCGTGACACAACCAATATCTAAAGAAGTTTCTATTGAGTATGAATAATCCTAGAGTCTATTTCAAAAGGATTGTGTTAGATCAAAATATCATCCATTATATATTTGTGTCGATTATTTTCAAACCAATACCATAACTAGAAGATTAGTTTTAAATAATGTTTAGAAAATATCTCTTGTTCGACACATAGAGCCTGAAAATATTTATGATCCCATTAATAGTTACAATTGGGTAATTTCCCTTATATAATAGAAAAATCAATTCATTAGAAATGATGTTTGAAGTCTTGTTAAAATACATTATGATCATCCCATTATTGTTATTAAATTGATCTTCTGTAATAAGATTGATGAGTAAGGATAAATATTTAAAAATGAACATAGTCTTGTAGAAAAAGGGATATAATCTAAATGAATGTATTTATTATTGTGAATCATTTTCACCCATTGAGTGGATTGAATCAAATATAATCTTATTGAAACTTTTGTCTTACCTTAACATTAATCTTCTTTAAAATGGATGTTAAGAGTTCATTATTAAGTGGTTTTTACTCCAATAAGGTATATATTGATAGAACTTCTCTTTTTGAGTATTTAAAATTTACAAATCACGTCTTTATGTTTAAAAAATATCTTTAGGTATTGAAATAATGATATGGAATATGGTATGATCATATGACTAAATACCTCTTGGATAATGAAATCAAAATGAGAAAAACTAATTTACATTTTCTTAATGTTTTTTTCAAATGATTTTTAGGTGTCCAAATTCATATTGACGGTTCAGTATTTTTTTCAATTAAGGAATGAAGTTGTATGAATTTTTAGATTTAATTTTTAGAGAAATTGAGATGTTTTTTTTGGGAGTAGATGTTATTCCTTGGTTTTCAAATTTTTCATAAAATTTTATAATATTCCAAAGAAAAATAAATTTAACTAATTTACTTATTAATAATTGATGATTAGATATTTTTAAGGGAATAAATACACCTATAATTTCTTTATTTAACCTATAATTGGATGAATATTGTAAAATAGTGAGAAATCAGCTTTATCATGGTATGATTGGGAGCCTTGTTTACCTTACCATGAACTGAACACACATTATAGCTATTATTTGTTTTTTTGTTAGTTTTTAACAAAATCCAATAGAATATCACCTTAAGGATATTAAAAGGATACTTAAATATGATCAAACCGTAAAAAATATAGCATGTTTGATCCAAAATTATCTTTATTTAATTTAAAAGGATATTTGGATGATATCTTTAGAGTATATAAATTATATAAGAAACTTTTCAGTGGGAATTTATACTTAATTGAAAAATCTATAGTATCACTGAGTATTAAGAAGAAAAATCAAATTTTAATTTCTACCATCAAATTGGAATACACATCCTCAGTAAGTTATTGTTCTCAATTAATTTAAATGAATAATACACTTTTATAATAGGGTATATCCTATGATCATTTTTTCATGAATTGTGGAAACACAAGTGATATTAGTTTTTCTATTAATCCCACTTGTCCACTAAAAACATTGACCTTAGGCATCACTTTTTTTGAAGTCAATTTCAAAATGGTGATATTTTTATGAATTTATTAGAATTGGACATCAATGTTTTGATATCTCTACTAAACTCATTACATAAAAATGTTTTTCTAATATTAATAGAAAGCTAGGAATAGAAATAATGTTAGTATTACATTAATATGAAATTAATTAAATATTATATCAAACTATATATTTGTTAATAAATTTAATCTCTTTTTAATTATTTTTTTCTGAAATTCATATATAGTATATAAAAATATTTTTAGGTTAATTTAATTATTAATATATTTATCCCAATTATTTATTGTGAATATATAATTATGATTTAATTGTTTTTTAATATTATTATTTTTTTAGTTTATTTAATTCTATTATAATTTTGAATTACGCATCAATAGTCAAATGAACAATTTTGGATCTGGTAGATTTTTTATTTTTTTCATTATTTTTTATTTTGAATCTATTTTTATAGTGCTTTAAATCACATAATTATTCATATTTTAATTTTATTTTTTATTTCTTTTTAAACAAGAGAAAATCTCTAGAATTCAGGTTTAGAATTATAAAAGTACTGGGGAATGAGACTATGAATATTTTCTCTTCCACTAAACTTATAGTGATCTACACCTACATTATGGTGGCGGGATTGATAATTCAATAATGATATCTTGTATTTATTTTTATTTGAATTACCACACTTTTATCAATTTACCAAATTATACTTCAACACTTAGTTATTAACCTATGATTTTTTCCATTTTCATTAAATTTGGATTGAATTTGGTATGATCTTAAACTCTATCTTACCTTTGTTCATCAATTTCATCTTATTTATTCTTGTTTTTATATTGGTTATACATTATACTTAAATTTAGAATCCATCTACTATATAATTTTAAAATTAATCTATTTAACCTTTATTTTTACTTGATAAATTATAATGGGACCTCAGAAATCAGGAAAGGAAAAAATAAAAGTTTGGTGAATCATCTAATACACTAACTATCCCCCCTATAAATTATATGTGGTTGATAACAAATATTATTTTTTGTTAAATTATTAACTTTATATGGTCGAAGTAATCTTTCATTATCCTCAAATTTTATATAAATTTTAAAGGGTTCAAAAACCTTATTTAATCCTCTTTATAATGAAATAATTTATCCCATTTAAATATTCCAATTATTTATAAATCTTAATTTTCAATATAGTGAATAATATGAAGTTATTTTCTCTATAATCAATGGTTTTCCATTTGAAATCAAATCACTTAAATGTGTTGTTTTATAAACATACCTCATGAAGGATCTTATTTTTGTGTATATGAGGATTTTTCAAATGAACCTCGTACTAATTCACCCCAATATCTCTTAATTCTCTCTCATAAATATGGATTTCAAAAAACATTAATGTTGTTTTGATTAGAAATCATGTCATTGATAGAATCAAATAATTCTCAATTGAACTATATCTTAGTGGATTTGATTTCTTGAAGTATATATACAAATATGTTTTATTCTTCATCATAAAATATTTTCATTTCAATCACATTCATTTCATATTTTGAATGATGCATTACACCACCTATTATCCAAAGAGAATAAAGTGACTATTTTTTGTCATTAACATAGTCTAATATTTATGTATTTTCACCTTAATATCTCTTTTTCTAAATATGAGTAACCTAATAAAGAATAATTTATAGGAAATAATATTTGATAAGATATTTTTTTTCATTCGGATCCTTGGAGACATGAGTGGATATAGGATTGGGATTGTGAGATGAGAAATTACTAACCTCATTATTATAATGAGATGCATGATGAAAAAATTAATCTCATAGTGGAAGAAATATTCCCTATTAAAATAGAAAATAGTGATGATGAAATGGAATAATAAAAAGATTGAAATAAGAGAGTTGGTCATGAATAAGAAGATAAAGAAAAATAGGAATGTAGAGATGTAACTGGATTGGTCATTAGAGTGTTAGTAGTGTTATGTTTCTAAGGATATAATGGAACTAATTAATGATATTTGATGTAATTAGAAACCTCAATTAAAAATATTTTACTTTATTCAAAAAACCATACATAAAATAAATATATAAATTCATAGCGTACCTTACACTAAGGAACTTCAACTTTAATTATTACACAAAGTGATTGATAAAAATCATTTAGAGATAGTTGAAGTAATGTCTCTTATGTGGTGTATCCACAAAGAAACATTAATAACCAAATGTTTTGGTGGGACTCTCCCCACAGCCAATATATGGTATTATCTCACTTGAAAAAAGGTTGAGGGAGACAGAGAGTATGGGAGAATAAGTAAGAATCTTGACAAGTAGTGAAATAAAATATTATTTCCTTGGGTATCCACTATATATTCCCTCATTGACTCTCCCTAGACCCATTAATTTATTCATGGATTATCAAATCATGAGTAAATAGATTAAACATGATCCAATTATAATTTTTATTAAGCCACTTTAAGGAGAAGTGGTAAACCAAAGTACACACACAAGGACAACTACGTGCTAAAAGAGCTCACAGAATTGTTAAACAAAAGACTAAGGTTATTAGAATCAGATGATCTATATAATTCTCAGTGCAGAGTACTAACCTGGGTGTCTGGATCCTTCCTGATAAGTTCTTCTAGGTGAGAAATCATTCTGTCCATTATTTGGATGAATTCCTCCATGGTGATTCTGCCTTGGTTGAATCCTCGGGCTATGATTCGGTCTTGCTTGTCTATCCACACTTATTTCTCCTATGTGGCCTCAGTCTGCAAACATCATTCATAGATCCTTCAAATCTCTTCATTTGAGGCGGTTGGCCGAAGGACTTTTTCAGGAATCTCTTTATCTCCATCATAAAATCCATCATGTATCACATTATATGAAATGGAATATGAGTACCCATATATATGTCCTTTTAGGTACACTCAAAAATATATTCAAAGTATCTCTTAGAGTCAAAATCAATCTCTATGCAGTCAACCTAAACATTTGGCCAAATGGGCCGATGTATCATTTATTAAAAAAAATTCCCAAGTTCAGAAATATAATTAAAGAGATACCTATAGAAATATTTAGTGATACTCAAGCTATAAAAGGATCTAACTTTATCTCCATAAAACACACGCATCTCTATACATGTATCCACAAGATACATCATATACAAGAATTGTTTTAGTATGATCCCATTTTTCATTTCATCAATCAACCATGGTACATAATGTATGTCAGTATGATATAGCCTCCTTATATGTTCTTGATTTTCTAAGTATATACTGACCTAGTTGATGAAAACATCTCATGCTAGATCCCATTATATATAATCACATCCCATGACCCTCTCCTAAATAGATAATCTTATTATATGATTATCTAGGAAAGCTCATACACTTTCATAGTCCATCCCAATCAAGGTACCAAATGACATACTCTTCAAGTGGGGGACAAACCCATCATGGTTAAGTTACAACTGTCAACATGGTCATTAATCTACCAAACCACCCCAGATTATCTCAGACTCAAAGAATATATAAGAAATGAATTAAATTATAAAGGTTCACATATTTTTTATCTCATTAACATTATTTATTTTATGAATCTAACTATGAATAATCCATCCCAACTATACTAAATACATAGTGTTTGACACTTCATATAGTATAATTTTTGGGAAATATGATGTACAAAACCTATTTTATGACTCCTTGGAATATTTCATATCTTGATACAATAATCTTACTCATTATAACATTAAAAATTCATCATATCATATAATACTTCATGATGAACATAAATTATAGATATCTTAAATCTATACAATGAGAGGTAAATTATCATTTCACTTTATGAGTATATATAAGAAATATGAAAAATGATAAAAAAAGATATTACATTTTTGATAACATGATAAAATTTATATTTTTTAGGACCAAGCTCACAAGGAAGACTATCAAATTTTGGAATTGTCTTTTTTTGTCAAGGAAGTTTGAGAAGAAAAGAAATAACCCCACATTGTAAAATTATATTATTAGAATGACGATCATATTTAGAAAATTAGACACACAATTATTAATAAAATCCATTTGATTAGGAAATAATGATGTATCTAGAAGATAAGGAAGTTAAAATACATTTCTTGGTAAATAAGATTATGTTAAAGGCGTTAATCAAAGATTATATATAAAAAAAACTAAGGTTAATGATGAAATTTTTTGAGTGGTTTTGGAATGAAGTGACTCATTGATGAAATAATCATGTTACTCTTATTTATCACGCTAAGCATGGATCATGTGGGAATAGAGTATGTGTTTAGTAAATCCTTAATCTCTATATAATTCATAAGAAGTGAATTCTTGTATAATATGTTTGAATCTTTAATTATGTAATAATTTTTGTTTTTATAAAGAGTTATATGATTATGAATTAGTATAATATGGGTTACCAAAGCATATTTTTAAGGTGGTGTAGTTTCCCAGTGTATGCCAAATTCATGGGCCTCAAAATCTGGGGGTTTTTTATGGAAAAGGATGGTTTTATACAAAGGAGTTCATGTAACATAGTTCGCAGACCATAAATAATAGTTCTTGAACTATAAATGAGGTACATGTAATAGAAATGGAAAATCGACAAAGGAATATTTCCACATCGCAGCACTATATAGAATACTAAGTGTGCTACAGATACTGAAAAGAGAAAAAAAATTCTCGGTAGGATCAAAGTTCACTGGAGGTTAATATTTCATAGGCGGTGTGTTGTTTTTGGTTGGGAGGTAGTGATTTTGGCTGCCATAAAGGATATTCATTTATGGATTCCATCAGTTGCTGTAAAGGATAAAGATGCTCTACGGACCATATAATAGTTCATGGTTAAGGCTTCACCACATTAATGTTTCAGGTAATTTAGATTAGTGGGTTTTAAAGATTTCATTTTCTTATATAAAGACCCATAATCAAACGTTTATGCATAATGATTTTCTTTATAGGAGATCATTGCTACTGGAAGAATTAGTGTATGTCCGTAGTAGATTTCGAGGGAGAATTTGGTGAAGGTAAGTAGTTCTTGAAGGAGTATTCTGTGTAGAAGGAAGTATTTTGTGGGGGATCATTTCCATAAAGAAGACAGTTCAAAGGGATAGTTCACGAAAGAGCTTTGCAAGGCTCTGTATCTCATAATGAAAAGGGACATCAAATACAAGGTATTCTGTGAAGCATCAGTACTTTATAGGGTGTCAGCTATTTAGGAAGTAGTGGTAATCCATGAAGGGATGGATTTCTGTTAAGTACTTGTGCCACATGGTTCAAGGTAGTTCATGGAGGATAAAGGACGGTTTCCAGTAGGTATAAGTAATTTTTTGAGGGAACTAAAATAGTTTTCAAAAAAATTTATTCAAACTAACAGTATGTGGAAAAGTTGGATTTTTATTATGGTTAATTAGAATTGGAAATCAAACAGGGCTATTAGACTGAGTATCATTACAAAGTCTTGGAAGTTCTTACTTTATCCTTTGTAAGAAATTTAATAATTGTTTTGAAAGTTCATGTTTTTGTGAAAGTTGGTTAGGAAGCATATAAACTGTATTACATCATTTAATGCTACTTGAAGTACATGTACTATAGTATTGAACATAGTTCTACATGAGTGTAAGGGCATATCATATTAATTATATTCCTCATATGAATATTAATTTTCAGTGGATTTTATGGTATTAGATTGTTTCTGACCCATAAAAAGGATGTGTCTACTCTGGTTGAGTGTGAACCTTGTAAATTATTGTATTCATGTGGATGTGTTTTTGAATTTTTTTCACTAGGGAAATAAATATTTAACAGGAGGTGAAGGTTGTTTCATAATTAAGGAAGCATAAAAGAAAAATGTATCTCTGATTCACCCCCTTCCCCTCTCAGTGGTACTTGAATCATGGATGGGTAATCTCAATATTCATAAACTCTATGGAAAATATGAACAAAACCATAAATGAGTATTTTTCTAAAATATCACATATGATAAACTAACATATTATCATCATGTTTACTGAACTATTTTGTGTTTTATTAAAATAAATATATCTTAATATAGCTCATTCCATAATACTTTATGACCATCTAGTAAAACAATCCAACTAAAATCATTAGTGAGAAACATCTATAAAGAATTATAGTTTGAATGTTAGTTAGACATTGTAATCATATTCCAAATGTCAAACTATATTAACATATAATTCGAACTTCTTAAATTCACAACAACCAATTTTACGATGTTAATAATTTCTACTGACTACTTAGAACTCTTTTTAATTCATCATCACTATCATTATAGGATCCCTTTCCATATACATTTTCCTTGAAATATTTTAGAAATTAATGTAACATTTTATGAACAAAGGATGGAACTGCACTATCCTAGTGAGGTGATACCATCTCCTAGAGTTCAACTAAGTCCCTTGTGGTGGCAAGATTCTTCCCCACACCCTCTCTTAATTTTTCTCATTGATGGTTTGAGATTTATCAGAGGTGGTTAGAGGCACTTTTGGTCTTCATATATTCAAAAGCGCTACATATTTCTTCTGTCATTAAACCCTATTCAATCATTTGAGGAGAAGGTAGTTATGTTGTTTTCAGTAGCATGGGTTCAATTGTAATCTAAGGTGCTACCATGTGTTCTATAATTATGGTCTATGTGTTCTTTTTGATGGTGGTGGAGGTGATATCATCTATTGTGTGGGGATGTTTGGTGGAAAACATTATTCTTAAATCTAGTTTTGTTCCATATTTTTTCCCTTTAAATTTATGTGAGCCTTGGGGATAAGGTATATGGATATATGGTGGTGGGACAAGAACAATAGGATCTAGTTAGTTGGAAATGGTTGGTTTCATGGGCACTTGGGTTAGAGCATGTATGAGAAGATAGTCCTCCGAAGTGGGGATGAGTTTATCATCAATCACTATCATTTCTTTTTATCTATTGGGATTTTCTAGTATCAATCATGGGTGAAGAGAAATTTAGGTGTTAGAAGGAAATGACGGTGATGTTTAGGAGGCATTGTGGTTTTAGGCATGGTTTTGTTGGAATTTTTCAAATTTTTGGGGCCACTTTATTATTAGGATATAAATTTATTTTCAAGAACTAGATTGTCTCATTTCATTTAGATGGTAGTACAAATTATTATAGGTGATACTATGAGGAGGTCCTATAAATAAGGATGGGTGTGCTAACACCATCATTCATCCATCCTTCCTTATTTCAATAGACGGATTGAGACCCTTCCATTGTCATTTTGTGTAGTGTTTTCAGTCTAGTTTTGTGTTGTAGTAGTTTGATAGTGTAGAGAGTTCGTCTCGTGTATTTTTGGGTGGGTAGCTGAAAATATTGATAGGTGTACTGACACCTATCATTCGGTTATCATACCACATGTTAGTTTGGGTTGGAGGGGTCCTCTTCTATGTTGTGTTAGTCTAGAACAACTCAACTTTTAGAACATGTGAATGTGACTTACTATCCTAAAATTTGTAAGGAATATTTTTAAAAGATTAATATAAAATCTTATATTATTTTGAATAGGTTTAGGTTCATGCCTCCTTTATTGAAATAATATTTTATTTTTTATACTCAATCTTCTGTATGTTCAAATATACTCCAACTAGACTCTTATACATCAAATTTTATGATGTCAATAACTTCTATTGAATACATATAACCCTTTACAAGTTCATCATCATCATAATTTTTGAAACACTTTATTTCAAACTTTTCCTTGAAATTATTTAGTAATTAATGTAACTCTTTTCATTTATCTTTTTACCGACATACCGTAAACCATTTAGGGAATTAAGTGACATTCTCTTTGAAATCTGACTAGAAAAACATTTTATTTTTTATTCTTACTTCCTTTAGTAGGAATATTTGACAAACAAACTATTTTTTTATATATATTATATTTTATTATATGTGCTTAAATAAATATTTGAAAATAAAACTGTACTCATTAAAATATTCCATTAATGGGTGGTGGGATCACCTCCCTATTATTTTAACAAACATATTTCTAAACTAGTTTATCCTATATAAAAATATCCTTAAGTTATTTTTAATCATGTTATAGAATTAGATGAATTGAAAACCATGTGTATTGAATTCATCATCTCATATTTTCGATAAAAATAATGTTTTAATAAAAAACTTCTTGTATCATAAAATATAAATGAGATAATTATACATTTTATTTATGAAGACTGATCTAAGATTAGAATATTCTTTTTTATTCCACATTATAATTCAGGGGTCCTTTTCTCCATCATTTGAATGTATATAGAAAATTCAAAAATTATTACCTAGATTTAAAAATCTTTTATATTTAATTTTTTTAGAATATATTTGGTACCATAAGAATTTTAATATTAAAGAATTAAATTCTATAATATTGATTCATAACATAGACATTCCATGGATGTTCCCAGACTCTATTATATATCCAATAAAATTTCATCCTATGGAATCATTTCTTCTCCTTCCCAACACCTATTTCAGGTTTCAATGACCTTGACTGTCCATTTAAAGAAAAAAATTTGTACTTTACAACTAACTCTTCTACTTTACGATTGATATTTTACCTACTTCTAATTTTAATGCAACACTTGAACCAACACATAACATTCCTAGTTCATTTTTACTCAATACTTTGATAGAAAGGAGTAATCATTAATTGAACTCATTCACATTGTCAAAAAATTTCCATTTATGATCAAAATATTACTTCCTTTACTAGAATAAGACCTAGATGTTATATTTGGTCTCACCGAGTAATTAAAATAATCAATATTATTAAATATATGAGGGAAGAATACAGTTTATTCATTATACATCTAATCCTTTTGAAACTTTAATTTAACCACTCTATGATTATCAAATGAATTTAGATTCAATAGTTGAACAAATTCAACAATAGTATACTCATGAAGGTGTTTCCCTAAAATGAGGAATTTTTTAACTTTCTTAAAAATGACACTTAAGTATTTATTCCAGTATAATGAGATTATTACATTAATATTATACTTCCTATAGTATTGATCACAAAGTTATGTTTTAATATTATGATGAAATTTATCTATAATCAAATCTTTTATATTTTAATATTATGATGAAATTTATTTATAATCAAATATTTTATCTTATTATTATCCAATTTTGAATTCATTTAATAAAGTATTTTATTTAATATGATCCTAATAAAATGATGAACCCTTTAAAACTCATCATATCCATTAGTCAATAAAGATACATATTTCACTAAGTAATGATACTAATTTGGTATTTATCTCCCCACATAGTTATTTAGGATAGAAATTTTCCCAATCATATCATATATGACTCTTGAATGGTTGACCAGAAAAAACTTTTCCCAATCCATCATTTGGATGAACTGAAAAACTTTCCTCAGGTATCTTAACAGTTGGTGTATCTTAGTTAACTTTAAAACAATGTATATTCCAATAATTATATTCTTAATAATTAGGCTCACCTCACTACTTTGATTTCTTACCCAAGATAATCCATATACATCCAACAATTATGGTAATCTGAACAGAATGATATAGGTCATAACAAATGTCACTTTAAAAGGAAACTAACACTTATTATTTTTAAGGGGATTTAATCCCACCATTATATCTAATTTTATTTCATTTTATGTATGTATGCTTATAATGATTTTTCTTGGATTATTATTATGTCCACCAAATCAATATCTCTAAACCATATTGATGCTTAACCCATTTCAAAATTCATAGCTAGTATTAATAACCCAAATTAGAACCCAACAATATATATCCAATCATATCTAATGTATAAGATAAATGAAACCCTTTTGTATAAAGGATTGGTATCATATAAAATCAAAAATATGTATAAGAATAATGTTTTAATGATAGATATCCACCCTCAGTTTCCTTGACAAGGCATAAGCCTCTAAGACATTGATAAGTCTGGCCCAAAGTTCACCTTCTCAATGATATTTTACTCAAGAGAGACCTCAATTCCATCATAACAATAGAACCTAATATTTAAAAAGTATAATTAATATTTAAATTCTAGTTTATAACATAATTCTATCATAATCTAAGATAGAATAAAACTAAACCAATTATCATACCTATAATATAATTCAATATATGCATGTATGAAAATTTAAATAAGAATTTAATCTCTCTAAACAAAAACAAAAAACCATTCGTAATATATATAAATTATAACTATTTTCCATATATTAAACAAAATATATAAATGAATTAATCATATTCTTCGACATGACAAAGACAATTTATAAACTTTTCATGATATAAAGCAATTATGAACATTTTATAATTACACCATGCATTATAGAAATTAAATATGTAAATAAACCCAAATACCTTAAATTTATTTTCTGATATGATCTCCTTCCTATTAATTATTATATTCAAATTAATTTTAACCATACGATATTAAATGAAATATAAATATTTTATATTCCAATTTCATTTATGTAAATAGTTTACATACTCTTTATAACCGAGATTTAAAATTACTTGATCCTTGATCATATCCATGTTCAAAACTCATTTTCATATGGTTTAAATTATTTCTTCACACATGGCCATTAATTTGATCATTTCAAATTAATTGTTGTGAATAAGTCACAATTTTAAATATAAACACATTTATACCTTTTCTTTATTATGTAATTTATAAAAATTTTATACGTTTTACTTATAATTTTCCATAAAAACCATTTATATTTAAATTATAATTCATTCCATATAAATTAGAATGTATATAATATTATAAAATATTTATTCCTTTAATTTTTTTAATCATTTAATTAATTAATAATAAATAATTTAAAATTAAATTATTTATAAATACATTTAAAAATGAAATAAAATATCACCAAATACCATTTCCCAAAATTTATAAACAATTTATAAAATATTTAAATCAATTTACAATTGAATTATAGTAAAAAATAATTTTTCTTCTATATTGTTTTTAATCATATTAGTTATTTAGTAAGAAGAGAATTCCTTCATAAAAAATTATCTATCATAAAATACAATATATAATGTGGATTATGTGAGATAAAAACCAATGGAGGCCTATATATAAATAACTATGTGTTCCTGACAGACATTCCATGTGATACGCCACCTATGTAACAATAACACAATGCATAGGGAACCTATGCAATATAATGTTGGTATGCATGAAATTCACATACTATGATAAGAATATTTGTATGATTAACATAACACACAACCTTCCTATGGTAAAACCAATGTGATAATATATTATATAATATGTTATACATTATATCCTCTCAATGATATGCCACTCTATTTTGTGGCACTTCTTCAATTCCATTATCCAAAATTATTTGGCTAAATCATATGCTATGATATAATGAAAAACTAAATTTTTGAAGCACATCACTGACTCTAATATCCCATATCATATTACATGATCTATCCACTACTTATGATATCTAGTATCATATATTGAGTCATAAAATAAAATATCATCTGTTTTTATGATGGGCCTTTAGGAATCTAAAATGATATCCAATATTACTTATTTTAAACTTGATTTCATGAATAAATATCATGATGGGGATCTAATTCCACTTTTATGTTTTTATGTATTGACCAAAACTCATTCAATGTAGAAGAGGTTATTAAAAACCTCAAATCCCAAGATCTACCATGCCTAAAACTAAAGGCATGTAAAACATGTGTGAATAACTTCATGGTGTATATTACATTGACAAGAACCAACTTTAATATTCAATAATTGTGTTTGATAAATATCCTTTAGTGTAAGATAAATAACTCCTAACTCCAAGGTATATACATGGTCCAATATAAACTACCCAATGTTTTTATGGGACTTTCCTCGCATCCATGATATGCTTATATCAAATTTGAGAAAAGGGTTAAGGATAAAGAGAGTATATGATAATCATAAGTAAGTTCAACAGTTATCCTAATACAATATTGTGGACTTAGACCTCTTCTAAATAGTACCTCATGGCCTCTCCTTGATCCCATACATTTACTCTTGCAATAATAATTCACGAATAAATGGAATTCTACTACAATATTTGTAACCCATGACCATAATTATTCATGTATGAATTTTTCATATTAATGAATTTTTTTCACCTATATGTTATCAATTAAATCCATTATGGAAAATAATAAAAACATTAACATTTATCATTTGTTTTCCCCAATTTATCTAAGCCTCTCAAAATAAACCATACTTTATTATTTTTTGGCATAGGTAATGGAATGTTATCATTATATCATGCCTTAAGATATGCCAAAAAAAATGTGATACTACAAAGGTTTCCAAAATAGATTGTATTTAAATAATATTTAGGGAATATATACATCAAGAAGATTCCTTATAATATCCCAAAAATTATGGGCAGTCATCTAAGTAGCCTTACTTCACTAATGAGATATAGAATCTCTAAGCAATTTTTGATCAATTATTTTCTAATTTAGATAAGTTTTTATAAAATTATAGATCTTTTTTGTATGATAATATTACTCTCATTGAAAGGTAAAATATTATACATTGTTATTTCTTGTAATATCCCATTAGAGAAACATATATAACTATTCATTCCTTATAATAATATATCTATCACGGTTGATCAAATCTAGCTTGAATCATTTATGATCTCCATTTCTATTTTTCTCATGTTCTATGGTGTTTTTTATCTTATTTTATGGATTTGATTAATTATGATTAAAACTTATCTTGGTCACATTATAGTCCTTTTATGTGTGAATTTAACCTTTGTCCCTTATTATTTTCTATATCAACAATATTGCTTAATGTTTCTAAAATGGATTGTTCTTTTTAGTAATCCCAAAGTGGGGGAAAATGTTCTATTAATTTATATTGTCTTGAACCATGCCTATTGTGATTTTTAATCATAAATTTACTAATAATTAATTTTTTTGTTGTTGAAATTGATCATATTGTGCTTGATTTTTTAATCTATCTTATGAATTTACTTGTTTTATTTTTTGTTAAACATTTTTTTCTTCCATGAGATCTGGTACCGTGACTCTATTGTAAAAATATTTCATAACTTATTATTAATTTCATTTGTTTACTATTACTTATTATAGTATTTTTTATCATTAAAAATGAATATATTATAGTGCATGTATATTTTATATCAATTTTGTTTCAAGGATCACAAATGGACCTATGTTTGAAGCATCAAATCATGTGATTTAGATATAAATATATATTAAACATAATATAGGAATCTTTATATATTTATAGTCTTTAGTTTCCAAATAGAGCCTAAGAAATCGGTGTTACAAGACCTCAAGCATGCCTCCCTATACACTAGAGGATGAAAACTAGAGGTGAGATTCACTGATCAACATTTGGGAGACTACACACTCAATGAAACAACCATAAATAAATAAGTATTATCAATAAAAACCAACATAGTATGAATACATAACTAGATCTACCAAAAAACAAAATTAGAAACATACACACATATTATAAAAAAATTATACAAAATAAATATATATATTGATCAAAATTTATTGCCCACTACGTTGATCACACTAAAAAAATTTAAATATAAAATATAAAATGAGGCCTTTCCACAAACCATCAGCCTCACCCTCATCCCCAACACTAATACTAGCTGTAAAAAAAGGATTTTCCATCTATGTAACTTGTGACATGAAATTAAAAATGAGGTACACATTTTATAACTACCTAAACATTATTATCCATAAATTCTTAATATTGAATTATAAAGGACCTCAAGAACACCTCTTGGTCACTAGAGGTTAGTTTTAATATCAATGGGTAATAAAAATATTGGGTGGATATTATTTAAAATCATTGTTACCTTTCCAATTTTTAAATAATAAATATGAATGTGAGCCAGGATTTTGGAATAAAATGTTGGATCGAAGGACTTAAAAGACCCAAATTTGAGTGTACTATAGTGAAAAATCACAAATCGAATATCTAGTTAGCACAAGGTATAAAAAATATATAAACATTCATAAATATAAAAACATTGACTAAAGAAATATATAAAGTTTATATAAGTTTAAAACATGACAAAAACCATATATGTAGAAATTGATTCCCCAAAATGCTCCCTAATGAACTTAAATATGGAATTAAAAGGTGGAACCCGTCATGTGTAGTACAATTGGTGGCTCCACTATGTCTCACAAACATGTGTATTAGGAACTCTAAAATGTTACACATGAACACTAAAAACCACATGTAGCGACTACCTTTAGTTCTGGTGTACTCCACATTCATATCCAAACCCTTTACCTTTACCTAGGTCTTAAAAAATAGGGTCTAGGTTCAACCCCAAGTGAATATGTGTTGGGTTTGAGTGAATCATATCCCTTGGAACTCACCAGTGACCTTATCTATTCTTTCATAAAGTAATGTGTTCAACGCAATAATATAAATATGGAAAGTACAAGTAAAAGTAAAATATCTATTGATGGGGAAACAGTAAAAAGATATCCATTCTAAATAAAGAGAAATTAGTCAAATTAAACATATGAAAAAGAGCATGATTTCATATTTTTATAATGAAATTTCATCAAAATTGTCCAAATATGATTTAAGACAACTGAGGAAAATGAATATAGTAATAGACCGCTTTAAGGGGCCTATCTATCAAAAATATTTGATCAAATTACTCCTTTATAAGAGTCAGCATATATGTTATGAAACAACATGATTTTACCTCCATCGGATGCCTGAGCCATCCAATGATTAAGCCTGAAGGGCATTCCCGATCCCCATGGGCTAGCACAAGTGTCTAGTCATCAATTAATCACCACTTGGAAATGATTTCTCTAGATGAATAATAATAGAAAATCAATAGAAAAATAAATAAAATTCTTGCATGTCGCATCCATAAATTGGATATCGACACCAGAAAAAAATAAAATAACAACAACCAATTATCAAAACTAGTAAAGTGATAAACAATAGTGATCACTAAAAACCTCCCTCACCCAATAATACCCCTCTCCTTTAAGAATAATATGCCCCTATAATGTCTTTGCCTCACCCACCCACTATTATAGCCACAATCCATTTTTAGAAAGTATTAAATGTTTAAGTGTACAATGCGATAAAAATGAAATAAAATAAAACTAAACTACAACATACCTCCATATTTCTGACAATAAGAGTCACCACCCAAAAAAATAACCACAGAACACCATAGGTGAGATTAAAATAGTAAGGTGGACATATAATTGAAAAATGATAGAGATATGGGAATGAGAATAAAAAATTCATGTAGGGATGCCAAAATAAAAACCACACTCTATGCATTTCCTTTAATGAAAAAAACCATTTCATGTTAGGTTGAATATATAAATAAATAAAAATAAGGTTTTTATTTCATTTCAAAATACATAAAAGGCCAATGATTTAAAAACCCATTTTCTTATTTGAATTTTAAAGCCATTTCTCAAAGAATATGGATTTTCAATAAACCACATATAAGAAGGGAAAACCTAATAAAGTTTGAATCTCATGATAAATAATAAAAGTAAACAAGAATATAACAAATTGGTATAAATAGAGGAAAAAAACTATCATTTCATTATTTTAGACATGAAAAGGAGAAAACATTTAAATATAGAACCATAGAAACAAAAGTAAAAAAATAGAGAGAAAGCGCCATGGGAAATCCTTAAGAAGCTTGGTCAACTGGGTTCTATGAATCCTCATACTCTATGGTGATAGAACCATATGAATAACTCTTCTCATTCAAAATCCACTATAGAGGAAAAATCCAACTTTCTAGTGGTTCCCACAATATAATCCCATTGTTTAGTAAGTATTATAGCATAAACCTACTAAGGAGACCAAGTTGAGGTTGTTCCAACACACCCATTATACTAGTCCTTAGTACACCCACCTATGAACTCATGATTTCCATGTTATATTCCCATAACCTAATTACAAAAGGGAGGTTTAGTAGAAAAACCCAAATCTCAATCACACAATAATGAAACATAATGATACAACAACACCTTACCTCCATAGAATACCAATGTAAATACCCTTTCTTAGAACCATACCAACAAACCAATCACATCCATTTGAGTCTAATAAATATATAAAATCTCAGTCTTCCATTAGAGTGCACCTCAATTTTTTAAAATCTTTAGAAAGTGACAATCGGGCCTTAACCCATTGATAATTTAAAATCATTCCCAATGAATTACCACTATTTAAAAAATCCAATTTTAAAATCAAAGAAATAAATGAATCCATATTTTATTGGTTCTTACCAGGACTTCAAATTTGGAAATAAATATCTATCATTTTTAAAAATACTTTAGCTTTCATGTTCAAAAAAAAAACTCATTACACTTAGGTACATATGCACCTCCAAATTTATATATGCATCTATTGACCCAATGTATATATTCACTCAACCTTATCTAAATATGTAAAAATAGGATATATATATATATGAATATGTGTATAATCTATATTTAAAATAAGGTAGTGAATTTAAAACCAATTTGAGGTTCTTTACAATCCAAACATGTCATTAGGACAGTATAGAGAATCAGACGAAATGATAAAAAATTATAGATATCTATATATTTCATGTATAATAAAATTTAGAAAATAAACAAAATACTTAGTATGATTAACCTTTTAAAATAGATTTTAAAAACACCTTTTATTATTGTAAACCCATGGATAAAGTATATGAAAACATTTAAAACATTAAAGAGGAAATTTATATTCATCAAAAACTTTTTTTTGTAATTTATTTACATAAAATATAAATAAATCTACCTTTAAAAAATAAATAAATTAATGTTTCCAATATAATTATTAAGACATATTATAACCTACCATAAAACGTATTTACTTTGACAACCGATGCTCAAATCCATCATAATCATGCAAAAGAGACCTAAAAGGGAGATCGCACTACCTAGGTGCAACAAACCACCAAAAAATCAATCAACCATACACCTGGGGTTCAGATCATATGTGACACACCAAATTGGAGAGAAAAAGAAGGTAGGAAATGGAATAATAAGAAGCTAGATTGGAGTAAACACTTACTTAGGATGATTGCACACTAAATTAGGAAGAAAAAAATGATTTCAAACAGAGGCTGGACCAAGGGGGTCACACATGAGAGGGATCCCCCCCGAACATGGTGTCTTATGAAAAAGGGATTGGAGATTCCTTATTCCAATTTGAAGGGAAAATGGGAGTTTAATTTTGGTAAAACTTCTTATTTTTATAGATCTAGGCACTGCACTTTGTTTGACTACACAATTGGTCAAATCATGCACAACTATTTTCCCCACACTGAAAGCCAAGGGAATCCCTACATGATTAAGGCACACGATTAGGGAAACCCTATTATGGACATGTGGTTATATCAATAAAGGTTAAAAATACACCTACATGGGTTATTTATAGTTTCACCTAACTGGGCTCCAATCATGTGCCTTTTCATAAAATCCCAAAATATAGAATTTAAAACCAGTTCCATCAAAAATTCAAAAATGAGGCCAAATATCATTAAATAATTAAAATAAAACTAATAAAAATGGTTGGGGTGGGATAATTCCCCTCACCATGAAACTTTAGCCCCCATTAAATTCCTAAAATATTTGGTTGACAAGAAAAAATAAAATATAAACTACCACTCATTAAAAGATAAGAAAACTCAGAGATCAAAGAACCAAATCACACTTTCTCTTTAAAACCCAAATCCCTAAAATCCAAAAATAGGATAAGAGATCATCCAAAAAATCAAATCACCATCCTAGGAAACAAACAAAAAGATCAAGGACAATGACCATCGAATGAATAAATAAAAATAGAGGGACACACCTCTTTATACCCAACCTCAAAAAAGGAAAACCCCAACCCCAAACATAGAAATATCTAAAAAAAGTCATCATGTACTTTTTTGGATATTCATGAGAATATGTCCCATGACCAATTGTCCTGGCTAACAAAATTACTATTATCATGGTTGGGTGGGGCAGGGATAAAGGATTAACCCATCAAGGAAGCATGAATATCATGTTCACCACAATCTCCATCCATAGTGACCTCCCCACTATATTGGGTTTCTAGTCAAACATTGATCTCCCAATATAAAAAACACAAGAGTCCTAATAAGAGACAAAATCTACCAAAAATGATGCATGAAATGACAAACACCACCACTTCATGACAATAAGATTTTATAATTTTTCAAAATAAACATCCATATAAATCAAAATCCTTGAATGGAAGAAAATAAAAGGGAGTCCAACAGGTCCCAAATCAATGTCTCTATAATATAATATTTGTATAGAAAACCAAGGAAATTTGGAAGGAATAATAAATAGGAAAAAAGAACATATGGATCCTAATAGACATCACAAGAAATTACCCATACTCAAAACCATTCCCAAATATTCAAGACACCTCAAATAGGACACCACCCAAGAACATTAAATACTCTCTAAAATCAAAAGCTCAAAGGACTACCACCGAAAATGGTGACAATAAGAACCAACTGATCATAGTAGTAAGGAAATATATAGCTAAGAGTTACCCAAACAAAAATTCCTCATCAAGATTATCATGGGATATAGTCTCATGTCACTAGAGGAAAACATGGGACCCACTCTCGAAACACAAGCCCTTGGTGAACCCAACTGATCAAGAAATATGTATCAACCATCCTTGTAATCACAACCTCTCAACCAAGATTTCCCCATTTAATATATTATACCAACACTAAGGCATGAAACTCATCAAAATGGATAATAACTGAACCAATAGATTCCCTTTAATGGGTTTTAAAAGGGGAATACTATAAGTCCCCGACCTTAAACCTTACTTAATATTGATTTAAATGAATAATTCACATTGAGGATCTTTTCATGATTTAGAGTTTTAGAGAATTAGGACATAACAATTACATCTCAAAAGATTACAAAGTAGAAACTTATACTGAGTTTCAATAAAATAAAAACTCTTAAAAGGAAACATGTCTAGTTCCATGTTTTAGATAGCATGAATTTCCCTTGATCCGATCCTTGAACATATTCCACATTAAGTCCTATGAAAAACATTTCAAAAAAACTTGGTCTGAGCATAAAAATCTCAGTAAGGGATACACAAAGAATGAAAACTGTTAGTTTATCAAAACAACAAGTAAACCATGTATACTTTATCAAAGTAATACTTTTCACCTTTATGAAGAAGTAAAAACTATTCATTGAATAAAATATCATTACTTACCCTTTTGTAACCAACATATTACCATAAAACCCATATAAAGATCGCATAACATATAAAGGTAACTTAGGACATAAACATACTTAAATGGAATAACCATACGGTCGACTTCCACACATATCACTTAATGGAATAGCCATACGGCCGACTTTCATACATATCACTTAATGGAATAGCCATACGGCCGACTTCCATACCCAATGCATTGGAGGTTATAACGTAACAACCCATCCTGGTAATCATGGCACCACCCGTCATATGGTTTATCACGTAACCACCCGTCAAATGTCCAAGTACCATTATAAAATCATAAGACATAAAACAAATATAATGGAATGAAAACATTTCCACACTTTGATCAAAATATATCACATAAATATATTTACATAACAAATCCATTATAAAAAACATTAATTACATCCTTTATACATCCCACATATGGTATTAACGAATCAAATCACTTTGAGGGGGCGGTAGTTCGTACTTCCTAAAATGAAGATATCGCGTTTACCCATAATGAAAACCATAACGGTATTCCATAAATGAAAAATACATAATCTTAATTAAAACATAAACATATTATATATCATATATAAATATAGTTTAATCTTAATGTCCACCTTTGATGGTGTTAAAATAATATTGAAGAATCATCGTTTCATGAGGCAGAAATTCGCCATCCACAGAAAAAGTATGTTATTTAACCATTAGATGTATGTGTGTGTAAGTGTAGCTATAATAATTCTTATAAAAAAATCCTAGTATATGGAAGATACTGGTTTTGTTACAAAATAAATGAATAAAAAGAGTTAAGGGGTTGGAGAAGCAAAATGAAACATAAGAACACAATAGAAGACACTACCTTTAAATCGGGTAACTCTTTTTGATTTGAGCTCAAAGGCTTCCTTGGGAAGACTTATGCCCAAAGTGAGACTTCTAAGATTTAGAGAGGGATGTGGAGAGACAAAATGGGCAGAGGTTGGCCGAGAAAACGGCTTTGGAAGTGTGGGTAAGGTGGTAGAGGTGGGGGCCTTTTATAAGAGTAGAGGAGGGGCACTCTTGGAAAGTGAAGAAATGTTACTTTATTTTAAAATGAGTTTCATATTTAAAAGGTCCCACATTGATATAATTAGAGGATAAGGTGATAAGAGTTCTAAATATACCCATACAATAGGTTTTTGACAAGTGTAGGTCTTAGATTTTACATTATCATTTCATTTTATTTAAATCGTTAAATAATGAAGTAATTGCTTCATCATCATGATGTCAAAAATAATTTTATTTATTTAATGTCTAAAAATTATAAAAAAATACTATGATGTATGAAATCTTTATATATTTCCAATTATTATTTATAGTAAAAAATATGACTTGTATAACCCCATTTAAAAATTGTTTTAGTAAAACAACTCATGTTTGTGACATTTTAATTTTAACATTAAATAAAACGTTTTTAATGTAATTTTCCTACCAAAGTGGATCCATGGGGTCCCCAAGTTGACCAATGGATTTTTTTGGTCGGAAATGACACATCCAATAAGGGTAGGACATGTTTCAAGCTCATCTCATATTATTAAAACATTATTTTTACCTTAAACTACACTAATTACCTCTAATCACGATTAAAAACTTAAAAGTTACTATTCACCAAAAAATTATTTTTATCCCATTGAACCACATTTTACTTCTTAATGACAACCATGTATGTCAGATTTTTGAAAATCAAAACACAGAAGTGGTAAAGTTTCATTTAAACGAAAATCAGTTTTTTAAGTACCCCTTAGTGGTTTCACTATTCATCAAAATTGAAGTTTTTCAGAAAAATACCAAAACTTCACCCTAAGATATATTTGATATTCCGAATTCAAAAATGATTTCTATTTTACAAAATTAAAAACATATAAGTTACATTAATTAATTTAATAATTAATTCCCGCTGTCAGAGCAAATAGCGTGTTTTTATGAAACAATAAGTATCAAAAGATTGACACTAGTTTAAGTCCAATTTCAAAGTGAAATTAATTCCAATGACCAATATTGGATTAAATGGTAAAAATATATTCTAATTTAACTTTAAAACCAATTCAAAAGATAATCTAATCATATAAATAAATTAGATTAAAAAGGGGTTTTGAATTACAATACAACTTTTTTCACTATTCATTAAAAAAATGAACTTTATCAGAAAAATACCAAAAATTTACACAAAGTAAATTTTGATGTCCCGATTCTAAAGAAGAATTTTATTTGGTCCATTATAAAGTATAAGAGTAACCAAAACTATATTTAAAGAAGGTTCTCCATGAAAAGGCGATAAGTGGACCTTTAGTGAATATTAGAGTATCTATGCCTAAAATTGAATTCTTTTCTTATTTTAAGACATTATCTTTTATTGGGTAAATATAAAAACATTTAAAAAAACATATATAATAATATTTTAGTTATTTCTATTCATTCCCTCCAATACAACGGCTATGTGTTAACTACCATTTAAAATAATATTATTTTATTACTAGTGTGCAAAGTAAGATTTCAATGAAACTCTTTGTTGCGTATCGGGTACGATATCGAACATATCAACCCCTTTAAAGTAAAATTAATATTTAATTCGCAAATATATGAAAATGATTTATTCTTTATTTACCTGGGATGTTACATCCTCCCCCCCTTTTGGGAATTGCGTCCTCGCAATTTTATTCACTTATCAAAATAAGTGGGGGTATTTATCCCTTATAGAATTTTCAGATTCCCATGTCCATGTGGTTTTCCACAAAACCTTTACCTGATGAATCACCTTATTCCATTACACTTGTTACCTGTGGTCAAGAATCTGGACCGGTTGTTCCTCATAAGATAGGTTCTCTTCCAGCTGAACTACCTCTGGACTCAAAACATGAGATGGATCTGGCATGTACTTCCTTAACATTGAAACATGAAAAACATTGTGTACCTGAGATAAACTCGGAGGTAATGCCACTCGGTATGAAATGGATATAACTCTCTCCAGAATTTCATATGGTCCAATGAACCTTGGACTGAGCTTTCCTTTCTTACCAAATCGCATCACCCTTCTCCATGGTGAGACTTTGAGAAAAACATGACCACCAACCTCGAAAGATAGATCCTTCCTCCGATTATCGGCATAACTTTTATATATGCTCTAAGCTGTTCTCAGGTGTTTCTGAATCAACTAAACTTTTTCTGCCATCACTTCTACCTATTTTGGTCCCATCAGCTTCCTTTCACCCACTTCATCCCAAAAAGCTGGAGTTTGACACCGCTTCCCATATAATGCCTCAAATGGTGCCATCTGTATACTGGAATGAAAACTGTTATTAAAAGAAAACTCAAATAAAGAAAGATGTTGGTCCCAAATTCCCTGATAATCCATAGATCAAGCTCGTAGCATATCCTCCAAGGTCTGAATTGTTTGTTCTGACTTCCCATATGATTTCGGATGAAAAGCTGTACTAAAATTTAATTCAGTACCCAACGACTTCTGAAGGCCCTTCCAAAAGTTAGAAGTAAACCTGGGATCATGATCAGATACAATGGAGATGCGAACTCCATGAAACCTGACTATCTCTTTAAGATACAATCGAGAAAGTTGATCTAGAGAGAATGTATCTCGAATAGGAAAGAAATGATAAAATTTAGTCAATCGATCAACAATAACCCAGATTACATTATTACCTCGAGATGTCCTCGGTAATCACACATCAATGTCCATGGATATATTTTCCCATTTCCACTCTGGAACTGGTAATGGATAAAGCATCCCTTTTGGTAACTTCCGCTCTGCTTTAACCTGCTGAAAAGTCAAACACTTCACAGTAAAATCATCAATATGTCTTTTCATTTCATCCCACCAGTAATACTCCCGCAGATCTCTGTACATCTTAGTACTGCCAGGATGAACTGAAAATGGGGAACTATGAGCCTCACATAACAACTCATTATTCAACTGTGAATCACCAGGAACACATAATCTCTTCCCAAACCTCAAAACACAACCATTATCAATGTTGAATTCAGGTAACTTATCCTTCTAAACCAGCTCTACCTTTTTCTGCAACTCACTGTCTTCCCTCTGTGCTTGCTTAATTCCGTCTGATAGGGATGATCTCACTAATACCTGAAACAAAACAGAAGAACTTCCTGCACCAAAAAATTCTATGCCATAGTTCATCAAATCAAAAACCAAAGTATATCGTTCCAAACGTAGCATGGTTAATGAAGTATTAATTTTTTGACTCAAAGCATCAGCCACTTTATTTGCTTTTCCTGGATGGTAATGAATTTTACAATCATAATCCTTGATTAATTCCAGCTATCTCCTATGTCTCATGTTCAATTATTTCTGAGTGAATATATACTTTAAACTTTTGTGATCAGTATATATTTCACACTTTACTCCATACAAATGATGCCTCCAAATTTTTAGAGCAAAAACAACAGCAGCTAATTCCAAATCATGTGTAGGGTAATTTACCTCATGATTTTTAACTGACGTGAAGCATATGCAATTACCTGATCATAAGGCATAAGGACACAACCAAGTCCTTTCAACGAAGCATCACTGTATATAACAAACTCACCATTCCTGGAAGGAAGTTCCAAAACTGGCGCATTCACCAATCTTCTTTTCAACTCCTGAAAATAATCATCACATTCTTTTGTACAGATAAACTTAACACCCTTCCGAGTTAGCTTAGTCATTGGACTATATAACCGTGAAAAATTTTCAACAAACCTTCGGTAGTAACCTGCCAAACCAAGAAAACTACGGATCTCAGTTACATTTGTGGGTATTGGCCATTCTTCAACAACTTTTGTTTTAGCAGGATCAACAATTATGCCATTTTTTGAAACAATGTGACCAAGGAAAAAAATTTGTTGTAAACAAAACTCACACTTGCTGAATTTTCTATACAGTTTCTTTTCTTTTAAGGTTTTCAAGATAACCCTTAAATGTCTTTCATACCCCTATTTACTTTTAGAAAACACCAAAATATCATCAATGAAAACAACCAAAAACTTATCCAAGAAGTCATGGAAAATTCTATTAATTAAGTCCATGAATACAGCAGGTGCATTGGTTAGCCCAAAAGGCATTACTACAAATTCATAATGGCCATATCTTGTATGGAACGCGGTCTTTGGAATATCTACTTCCATAATGGCCATTCTATTAATTAAGTCCATGAATACAGCAGGTGCATTGGTTAGCCCAAAAGGCATTACTACAAATTCATAATGGACATATCTTGTATGGAACGCGGTCTTTGGAATATCTGCTTCCATTACCTTCAACTGATGGTACCTCGATCTCATGTCAATCTTTGAAAAATACTGAGCTCCCTGGAGTTTATCAAACAAATCATCGATATGAGGAAAAGGATACTTGTTCTTAATAGTGATGTTATTCAAGGCTCTATAATCAATGCAAAGTCTCATAGAACCATATTTATTTTTAACAAATAAAACAGGAGCACCCCATGGTGATGTGCTAGGTCAAATGAAACCTTTCTCTAATAAATCTTGCAATTGTTCCTTCAACTCTAAAAGTTCAGATTGAGCCATTCGATAAGGGGGTTTCGAAATTGTCTTAACATCAGGAAATAAGTCAACAGTAAATTCAACTTCCCGATCTGGTATTATTCCAGGAAACTCATCAGGAAAAACATCAGGAAACTCATTTACCACCGGCACATCATTAATCTGAACAGTTCCTTTGTTTTCAACAATGTGTGCAAGGTAACATTCATTTCCATGTTTTACAAGTTTCTCAGCCTCTTGATAAGTTATCAATAGTAAGGGTTCATTCTTGTACACAAACTGAAAGTCTTTCTGAAAAGAAACTTCTTTAGCTCTACAGTCAATCTTAGCATGGTAAATAGAGAGCCAATCCATACCCAGGATAACATCAAACTCTACTGGAGGTAAAACAATTAGGTTTGCAAGTAGGTTCTTTCCAAGGATATGGATAGGAAGATTCTTATAATTTTTTTCCTCAACATTTCCCCTAGTTGTTTTTACAACAAGTTCAGGAGTCATTTCTTGAGATGGTATTCCCATTTTACTAGAAAAGGTTTCAGAGATGAAAGAATGTGTAGACCCCGAATCAAACAACACACTGGCATAATCTGAAAAAAAACAAAGTACCTGATACAACTTCATTTGATGGCCCAACATCTACTGAAGTAGTTGCAAAGGATTTCACCACCCCTTTCTGCTTATAGTCTAACTGCTTCCCACCACTCAAGCTCTTTGTCGGACACTCGTTTTCATAGTGACCCATCTCATTGCACTTAAAAAATTTCACTAACTATAAATCAAATTTGGTCTTACCTTCACCTTGATCTTTTTCAGTGCAATCACAAGCCTTATGTCCCATCTTACCACATCGGTAGCACTTTCTAGAATTCAAAAGACATTCCCCAGCATGCCTCTTACCACATTTATCACAAACTGGAAACTTAGTTTTCTTACCATCAGACTTTTTTGAAGAATTCTTTCCTTTCTCCCGCCACCTCGGTCTCTTCTTCTGTTGGTTGTTATGGAACACTTGATCATCAGCAAACTCCATTTCCACCTTCTCAGCACATCAAAAAATCTTTTCATAACATTTAAACTCACGAGAAGCCAATGCCCTTCAATATTTTGGCTTTAATCCTGAGTAAAAACGATTGATTTTACTATCAAGGTCTCGGATAAAATTTGGAGCATACCTTGCCAATCAAGTGGACCTTTCTTCATAGGCAGCCACTGAGTCTTCCTCTTGCCTCAATTCTAGGAATTGTTTTTACATCCTAAGTCGTACATCCTTAGGATAATACTTCTCAATAAACATACCTTTGAATTCATCCTAGTCGAGAGCATCAATCTCATCAGCGTCCCTGATATTTTTAACCATCGACCACCACTGATCTGCTTCACCCTCCAAATGGTAAATAGAAAGACTAACCTTTTGATTGTCTGAACACCCCATGACATCGAAAATCTTCTCTAGTTCTTTAATCCACCCTTCATCTAGCACAGGGTCAGATGATACTCTGAATGATGGGGGATGTTTCCTCATGAAATGTTCCACCACTGACATGTTCCTCTGCGGTTGATCTGGATGATATCATGCATGGATATCGCCACCATTTATCGCTTGAGTCAACTGCGCCATTACTACAACAAACTATTCAGTTCCAATTCCGACCATCTCAGGATGCTCATTCAGAAGGTTATTTTCTTCTGTATGCCTTCCTAGAACTGCTTCCCTGTTTCCTCTGTGGAAAACCATTTTGAACAAACATGTCTTAGATGAATCAACATGGTAATCTTCAAATACTATATAATTTCAATTTGACCATAAAAAAATATTTTTGGATAATCATTTAATAGAATTCTAACTCCTAATGTTATCTAAACCGACCTCTGATACCAACTATAATGCCCCGAACTTAAACCATACTTAATATTTAATTAAATGAATAATTAACATTGAGGATCTTTTCACGGTTTAGAGTTTTAGAGAATTAGGACATAACTATTACATCTCAAAAGATTACAAAGTATAAACTTCTACTAAGTTTCCATAAAATAAAAACTCTTAAAAGGAAACATGTCTAGTTCCATGTTTTAGATAGCATGAATTTCCCTTGATCCCATCCTTGACCCTATTCCACATTAAGTCCTATGAAAAACATTTCAAAAAAACTTGGGGTGATCATAAAAAGCTCAGTAAGGGATACACAAAGAATGAAAACTGTTAGTTTATCAAAACAACAAGTAAACCATGTATACTTCATCAAAGTAATACTTTTCACCTTTATGAAGAAGTAAAAACTCTTCATTGAATAAAAGATCATTACTTACCATTTTTTAACCAAAATAATACCATAAAACCCATATAAAGATCACATAATATATAAAGGTAACTTGGGACATAAACATACTTAAATGGAATAACCATACGGTTGACTTCCACACATATCACTTAATGGAATAGATATACAGCAGAATTCCATACATATCACTTAATGGAATAGCCATGCGACCGACTTCCATACCCAATGCATTAGAGTTTATAACATAACCACCCGTCCTGGTATTCACAGCACCACTCGTCATATGGTTTATCACGTAACCACCCGTCAAATGTCCAAGTACCATTATAAAATCATAAGACATAAAACAAATATAATGGAAAGAAAACATTTCCACACTTTGATCACAATATATCACATAAATATATTGAAATAAAAAATCCATTATAAAAACCATTAATTACATCCTTTATACATCCCACATATGGCATTAACGAATCAAATCACTTTGAGGGGGTGGTAGTCCGCACTTCCTAAAATGAAGATATCGAGTTTACCCATAATGGAAACCATAAAGGAATGCCATAAATGAAAAATACAGAAGCTTAAGTAAAACAAAAACATATTATATATCATATATAAATATAGTGTCATCTTAATGGACACTTTTGAAGGTGTTAAAATAATATTTAACATTCATCGTTTCGTGAGGCAGGAATTCGCCATCCACGGAAACAGTATGTTCTTTAACCATTAGATGTAGGTGTGTATAAGTGTAGCTCGAATCCTTCTTATAAAAACATCCTAGTATATGGAAAATACTAGTGTTGTTACAAAAGAAATGAATAAAAAGAGTTTAGGGGGTTGGAGAAGAAAAATAAAACATAATAACACAATAGAAGAAACTTCCTTTAAATCGGGTAACTCTTTTTGATTTGAGATCAAAGGATTACTTGGGAAGACTTCTTCCCAAATTGAGGCTTCTAAGAGTTATAGAGGGATGTGGAGAGACAAAATGGGCAGGTGTTGGCCAAGCAAAAAGGCTTTTGAAGTGTGGGTAAGGTGGTAGAGGTGGGGGCCTTTTATAAGAGGAGAGGAGGGGCACTCTTGAAAAGTAAAGAAATGTTACTTTATTTTCAAATGAGTTTCGGATTTAAAGGTCCCACATTGATATAATTCTAGGATAAGGTGATAAGGGTTCTAAATATACCCATACAATAGGGTTTTGACAAGTGTAGGTCTTACATTTTACATTATCGTTTCATTTTATTTAAATCATTAAATAATGAGGTAATCAATGCATCATCGTGATGTCATAAATAATTTAATTTATTTAATGTCTAAAAATTATAAAAAACTACTATGATGTAGGAAATATTTTTATCCTTCCAATTATTATTTATAGTCAAAAATATGACTTGAATAACCCCATTTAAAAATTGTTTTAGTAAAACAACTCATGTTTGTGACATTTTAATTTTAACATTAAATAAAAAGTTTTTAATGTCATTTTCCTACCAAAGTGGCTCCATGGGGTCCCCAAGTTGACCCATGGATTATCTTGGTCGGACATGACACATCCAATAAGGGTAGGACATGTGTCAATCTCATATCATATTATTAAAACATTATTTTTACCTTAAACTACACTAATTACCTCTAATCCTGATTAAAAACTTAAAAGTTACTATTCACCAAAAAATTATTTTAATCCCATTGACCCACGTTTTAATTCTTAATGACAACCATGTATGTCAGATTTTTGAAAATCAAAACACAGAAGTGGTAAAGTTTCATTTAAACGAAAATCAGTTTTTTAAGTACCACTTAGTGGTTTCACTATTCATCAAAAATTGAGGTTTTTCAAAAAAATACCAAAACTTCACCCTAAGCTATATTTGATATTACGAATTCAAAAATGATGTCTATTTTACAAAATTCAAAACATATAAGTTACATTAATTGATTTAATAATTAATTCCCGTTGTCAGAGCAAATAGCGTGTTTTTATGAAATAATAAGTATCAAAAGATTGACACTAGTTTAAGTCCAATTTCAAAGTGAAATTAATTCCAACGACCACTATTGGATTAAATGGTAAAAATATATTCTAATTTAACTTTAAAACCAATTCATAAGATAATCTAATCATATAAATAAATTAGATTAAAAAGAGGTTTTGAATAAAAATACAACATTTCTCACTATTCATTAAAAAAATGAACTTTATCGGAAAAATACCAAAAATTTACACAAAGTAAATTTTGATGTCCCGATTATAAAGAATAATTTTATTTGGTCCAATAGAAAGTATAAGAGTGACCAAAAATATATTTAAATAACACGGGTACTGTAGCAGTACTATTCACAAAATGGGCTTTGGGCCAAAAAATGGGTCTACAGGTCATGTAATGGGCTAAATTCCCACTGGGCCTTCAGGCTATGTAATGGGTCTGCCTCTACCCAGTTAAAAAGGTCTTTTCTTTGCTTTAATAATAAAAAATAAGGCTTCGGCCCCAACCTTTAAAAAAATGCAATAAGTGGGCCTTTAGTGAGTATTAGAGTATCTATGCCTAAAATTGAATTCTTTTCTTATTTTAAGCCTTTATATTTTATTGGGTTAATATAAAAACATTTAAAAAAACATATATAATCATATTTTAGTTATTTCCATTCATTCTCGCCAATACAACAGCTATGTGTTAACTACCATTTAAAATAATATTATTTTATTACTAGTTTGCAACGTATGATTTCAAAGAAACTCTTTGTTGCGTATCAGATATGCTATCGAACATAGCAACCCCTTTAAAGTAAAATTAATATTTAATTAGAAAATATATGAAAATTCTTTATTCTTTATTTACCTGGGATGTTACAAATACTTAGAGAAACACTTATTTATAATTTCTTCAAAACACCCAACCACCTCAAACATTAAATGATCAAACCAATAAAATATGACCATTTCCAATTTCAAAGCTGATATTCACCTAGAACACAAATGATATGACCTAGAGGCTGACCATCCAATATTTATATCGACCTTTATAGGGAATTATCAAAGAACATGAAACATTAATCCATCGATTATTGCTTCCCAATATGAATAAAATGGTCCCAAAATGAATCATAACCTGAAACTAAAAGAAACATTTACTATATTAAAAGAATCTTCTCAAAGATTCCTCTGTTCACTTTTAAATACCTAAAATTGAATTCAAAAGGCACAACACATTTTTATCAAAACATACCCTGAAAACACTTCATCCCCCATTAAAAACCAAAAAACTTTATTCAATTAATTTTTTTTTAAAAAAATATTTAAAATAAATCGAACATTTTATGTTTATAAATCTCACTTTGGAAACAGAATAACCCTATATTACATAAGATTTTGGAAAATGATCTCTATAACCATTTTTCAAAACCAAATCATTTCAATAAGGAAAAAATTTTACATCACTCATTTTCACAATCAAGTTTCCATAACTCAATAATGTCATTTTCATTACAAGGTCCAAGAAATTACTTTTCCAGAGTGTTTACCAATTATAAAATCATCCTTTTCACTTAAAAAACAATTTTAATCACTTAATTTCTTTTTTATAAAAAATATTACATCCATAAAATACTAAAAAATTACATGGAAACCACTTTAAGATCTAAAATTCATTAACATCATTAGTCAAAACACAATTAACCAATAACCCATAACATAATACCAACCAAGAAGGGACTAGTGACTATGCATAAATTATCCACATGGTATTTTGGACCATGTTTCAACCATAGATATGTCACTAAGAGTGACACAAAACCATATATGTGGGATCGACATGGTTTACCAATCTATGTGAGCTCAACATGTACCACTACATCAACACTCGTTTCATCCCAATATAAGTGTTCAAAATCAACATCTCAACACCCCTATAACACTAGTTTCGTCATGAAAGGTGGTGATTAGTAATTAACCCATGACCTGGCTTCAGAGTACCTTCAATAATATCTTCATATACCAAATATCCCAAATAAAAACGTCTTCGTACGAGAGAGTAAAGGTTCCTATAGGGAGAAGAACTTGGCTGATCTAATACCAATTTTTCAGGAACCATCCCAAGTCATCAATCCATCGAAAAACTGAGTTTTCCCATGAAAAGTCCCAAAGGGTGTTCCCTATACTGAAAAATACTTTTATAAATTAATTTCCCCTATTAAATGAATAAATTCATTATTAATAAATATAGTAATAAAAAACACATGCACAACTTTGGTTATTTTATACTATTATATGGTTTTTCAGATTTAAAAGAACATTGAGAATTATAAACATTGATAATATAGTAATTTTATAGTGACCATTATAATTATTATTTATTAAGGGTTATGATAAATCCAATTCAAATAGATAAAAGGAACGATGGTCTTGACCAGTTAGATCTTACCCTAGAAATCCCATTTATCAAAGCTTCTAAGGGATATAACATCGTTGGGATTTTCCCCTGACCAATCCCAATAAATTATTCAATAATTAAATCATGATAAAAAAATATTTATGGTATAATTTCAAGCTCATCGATATCACAACACAAACCATGTGCACTGAACAACCCTAATAAATTTCCACTATCACAGATCATACCCTTAGAGAATTCAATATTACAATTAAGGGTTTTGTATCTATACCCTATATGTATGAGTATGTACATATTTATTTTTAATAAAATAAGGATTATATTTAAATTTTATTAATTTAAAATGGTTGGATAATTTTTTTTATAAAAATAATATTTTGATATGATGAAACACAAATTATATTTTGGAGGAATATATAGTTTCATTAAAGACACTCAATTTTACCAAATTTAATAATTTTTGAAATAAGTGATATTTTAATAAAATATTATTACTAAATTATATCTATTAAATATAAATTATAATATAATTTTATGAATTCATAGGTAATTTTATAATGGTCCAAAAACTGTTATTGTAAAAACTAATATTTTTTATTAAATATTGATTTTTATTTAGAAGTTTAAATTCACATAATTAAAATATTATTTGGATAAAATATATATTATTTTTTAAATCATCAGGTTGAAATTATCCAATGGTAATTTTTTTTATAATTTTTAAAGACAGTCAAATTTTTAGGTCAAAATTAAATACTTTAAAAATATTTGGTGTGTATTATGAAATCATAAAACCCCCAAGTAATGTACTATATGATACAAAGTGTATAAATTTCCGAAAAATTTTTTCCTCTAAAAAGATGTTTTATGGTTATTTTATAAATTTTATAAACCCTTAATGAAGAATCCAAAACATAAATTATATTTTTAAGTTGTAAAATCAATTCTTTATAAATACGACTCACTTACAAGTCAGAAAGGGTATTATATTTGTTAGTTCAATTAATATCATTATAAAATAATTAAAATAACTCATATTTTATACAATCCATAGGAAAATCCATGTTAAGGTTTGTGGTTTTTTACATTATCATACAGAGTCCAAAACCTAAATTTTCAAAAAATTTAAATAATTATTATCTCCTTTTCAATATTAAACCACCAAATGTCCTATTACTCTTCACTAAAATCCCATAGAGCATGATATTAAAATTTATTTCACACTATATATCCCTCCCAAGGTTCCAACAACCACTTAAGAGGCTCCTTTTGAATTTTTAAAAGTGTCTTCCCAATGTAAAGGATCTTCTAACTATCCTCTTTATTCAGGAATGATCTTTATATAATGCCTTTTAATTTAAATTTTACCATATTAGAATGATTTTTTATAAATACCTATGACTATAATTATTATTTCTATGTGATTTGATTCCCCTTTAAATCTCATTAAACCCTTCCAGGAATCTTTATGTTCCTCTATTATGTTGAAAAAATTATCCAGTGATTTACCATGACAAAGAATTGTATAGTGAATAACCATTCCCATTTCAACTCAAAGGTATTCACCTAGATGTACCTATCCATAATTTATTTGGGAGTTCTATGTATTTATCTCACAATCCTTAATGGAAGTTTTAAATGTGGTGGAAAATATCCTTTTATTGTATGATCTATGGGGAACACTTATGCATATAGATGATATAAATGTGAGAAGTGGGCCCAAAATTATATAGTCCTCAAATGTATTTTTTAATGTCTTTATCTCATGAGATGTCATGTATGGTGCCTCAGAATTTATTATAAGAACACTATGTCATGTTTTCTTGGCACTTATCCTTGAATTATGTTTATAATGTCTTATTGTTTTTGTTTCCACATTCTTATGATTATTTTGGTTATCATTATATATCATTACTCATTGTTAAAGATTAAGATTATCACTCATATTATGTTACCTTGATATGATTATTAGATCACATGTAATTATTTACCTTATATTATATTTTTTATTCCCTTACTAGGAATTATATCTCACTCTTTTTTATGTACATACCTAGGTTATTCCATGCAGTTTTAGAAGATCAATGGAATGTAATGTCATGTTTCAGATTTATTAAATAAATATGTTGTACATATGTTTCAATTTAATGTTTCATGTGCCTAATTTTCTAAATACACTTGGCCTTATGGTCTTATCAGATTGTATAATATGTACCTTTATGTAATAAATCGTGAATTAAGTTGTATTAAAGATATGGATTGACATAGTTGATATCATAGAAATGTATAGTTATTTTTGAAGATTATGATTAGAAAACCACATTGAAAGATTTAGGTAAATGAATAAACATAGGAAAAATACCAGAATATTGGTAATGTATAGATTATGTTGTTTCAATAAAAATGAATCTTCATATAGATACTATAAGTGGATATGGATCTGGTGCACATGTACCTAGGGGTAATATCCCAGAAAATGGTACATTGATATGGACTCGGTAATCACATAGTCACAAAAATAGTCCTTACTTAACTTTTGGTTTGATGATCCTATCATTTATTCTTTTCTAAATTCCCAATCTCATTATAAACCATTTTTAATGGGACAAAAATTCTCCAAAAACATTATGTTATATTGTAGATCATGTATAACATAGATTAACACATATGTATTCAAAGGTTAAATTATATAATATATTTATGAGTTACCACTTTAATGTTCATGGTTTCTTATTTATGTGTTTAATGGTTTTAATATATTCATCTCTAATTTTCCATTTATTCTAGTCAATGTCCTACAATAGTAGGAATAGAGTCAAAAAACAATGTTAAGGGAAATGTGATGAATTCCCAAATGTGATTCCCATTAAAATATGAGCAATAATTTCAAACATCATGATAATAATTTCTCAATTGACTCATGATTTGAATTGAAAGCTGAACTAAGAGGAACACCTGAATCCACCAAAGAAAGGGAATGTTTCAATGGAGTACCTTATATGAAAATGTTCTCTAAATTTTAGTGGATATTGTGATACTTTAATCATGGATAAATAGATCAACTCCATTGAAAATATGTTATTTGTCCATAAATTATTTTAAAAATGTATAGTCGTGATGGTCATTTTTCATATGAAAAGAAAAGTTTACCAATGGTGGACATTGATATAAAATAAAAAGCCAAAGGTTGAGACCAAACTGATGTAGTGGAAGTAATTACTGAAAATATCAATTAATATTTTCTTTTCACTCTCCGATTTAAAAATGATAGGAACTTATTTAGCCTCGAGTAAATAGATAATGAATCCATTAGGGTTTATAGGGAAATATTTACAAGACTTGAATAATACGCCATTGAATTTGTCATTACTCCTGAAAATAAATTGTAATACTTATTTGGTGGGTCAAATCTGAGTCTATGAAAATCCTTAGAAATTAGTAACTTTTAAATCAATGAGAAAATTTTCCTATTTTCCCACTAAAGTTAAATAGATATCGGAGAATCCTAAGGGTCTCACGGGTCTAGATACATGAAGTGGAGAATGAATGTAATACCCAAATATTTTAAAAGGGGAAAATCATTTTAGATAGCATATATGACATGAAAAACTAACATTAGATGATAATTTAACACCTTGAGACATTACAATATATATTTTTTAAACTAAATTCAATCTCTTCAATAGATTCTGGAACACACGACCTTGATTCTGAATAAACCATAATATAAAATATCGTTATTTACATTTCATTAAATTAGTAAGTATGAATAAGACGAAATAAATTATGAAAATTATATGGTTTGAAATTTATAAAATCAATTAAATGGTTATATATTGATTAGAATTAAAATAATAACCATTTCAAAGAAGAATAAAAAAGAGTTTTATGAAATTTTTTTTTCTACAAGGTTATTTAGTCATGCTTTGGGAAAATTATTTTTAAATTTATTTTTAAAATTTTTAGAAAATTTATTTTAAGAAATTAAATTAATTTAAAAAATTTACTTAATGTGAAATTTTGGTATTTTTCATAAAATATTGATTTCTCGTTGTATAGTGAAAATACTGATTTTTCTAAAACATTCAAAAAATTAAGTAATTTAAAAGGACAATTATCAGTTGATTTTAATTTAAATAAAATTATTATTTAGTTATATTTGATCCAATTAATTAATTTTTAATCACCTTTATACAATAATTTATTATAAGTCTATTCCTATGTTTAACAACACATTTTTCTAAATTTTTTTAAAGTGTATAATATTTCACCATTTTAATTAATCAATATAATACCTAATGATCAATGATTTTAATTAAATTCATATATTATACATAAAACATTATAATTTTAAATTCATATAATGATGATTTCTATTTATACAGTTTGTATAATATCATTTTTTCCCTAAAAAATATATTTCTTGAAAACAGCTTTTGTATCACAACTGTGGGATTAATTTTAAATTAAATTCATTATTTTAGGTGAAATAAAGTTGGTAAAATTGTGAACATATTTTTAATCAACATAATTAATATTATCTAATAATGTTAACTTAATTTTTTAGCATAATTTATATTAAAAATAGTAAAATTAACTACTGAGGTTATGGTAAAACATATTTATTGGGGGTAAAACTAAGAAGACAAGAGTTAAAATGAACAAGAAACTTTTAAAATTACAATTATTGGAAATAATTAGTCCTTATCCAATATAAGGTTCTATAATTACCCATTTAGAGTTTTTTATCATAAAAATGTGGTTATAATTCATTGTTTTCAAAAATTCTGAGTGTGTCATATCCCCCACTTATAAAAGTCCACCCAACCTCCTATTAACTTCACATGTAAAAAAAAATTTGGTTTAGTAAATACATTCCAAAGTTCCCTAAAAACATCCTATGGTCTTTTATAATCATAATTAAAATCAATCATGGATTTTGATGAAATCCTATAGAAGCTATTTGAAGAATAATTAATGCTCTTAAAAGAGAACTTTTTATTTTGTTTCTTCTTCCAACTCCTTAAAATATTATATAGTTATGTTAATATAATAACACCATTATCTATTTTATACTTAAATAATATTATGTTAATGGAATACCCTATATACATCTCCACTTTCATCAAATGGAAAATAAAACAGTTGATCGTGTTTATGGAGGACTACCGCCTCACAAACTGATATAATTTTTTTTCCATCACAACCATTAAAGGATTGATATAATTATGGAATTGACATAGTTATATTATATTTATGAAAATATTTTAAATATTTAATTTAAATATCACATATAACTTCTTAATTTCCATTTTTTTGATATAATAACATTGCTCGTGTGTTTGAAGAAGTACTGCCTCACAGAGTGATGTGATTTTTTTTCTTACCATTTACATAGAAGGTAGTAAGTATATAATTAATAAATATATGTTATATTTATTACCTAAAAATACTTACAGAAATATAATATCACTGATAACTTCCTACATTCACATCCATTTTAAAATAATAACATCAATCATGCGTGTGTGTGGACTACCGCCTCCACATAGAAATGTGAAATGGTTTTCATTTTATTTTTACATGGAAAGTAACAAATATTTATTTGATTAATATATATTCTATATAGTAAATAATAATTATTTTATAATGGATAATTAATATTTTTCTTCTATTCATTCTATATGTTGATCAAAATGGAAACAATGTTTATGCATACACAAGTCCTACCATCTCCATTGACAATGTAATCCATTTTTTATCTCTAACATTTGAAAATCAATATAAATAAAAATATACTAGATATATATGATATTTATATCATGGTTAACATTATTTATATTATGTAAAAATTATCAATATAATAGAACCAAAATTACCAAACAAAAACATACATGAAAAAAAACAGTTATCACCAGAAGTAGTGAATTTAACAAATAATTGCCAATAAATGGGTTATAAATTACTATAATTAAATCATAAATGGTATTAAATATATAATTATTATTTTTTTAATATATTTATAATAAACCTATAATAATTATACAATAGTTTTTTAAAAATAAAAAGAAATTCAAACCTGAGGTAACAATTTATCTTCTCGCTTTTACTACCGTGAGACATATTCCATATTCTCCACTTGTTTTTTTGTGTGGTATATATTTTATAATTTTTGATATTTTATATCATGAATATATTTATATTCATGGTATTTAATGTTTCATTTTATTTTATTTCATTCACAGGGCTTATGATTCAAATGTTACGAAAGTGGTAAGGGTGTATTTCACAATATCATCATTAATCATGATTGTTAATGTTTAAGTATCCACTTAGGTAATTATTTAATGATAAATAAAATCAAAATATTTTCTTAAAATATGGTTTTTCATGAACTTTTTCAATTAATATTAACATGTTTTTTACTCTTTGTCACTTAAAATAATTGAATTTTTTAATGAAAATGTGAATTTATTTCTCCCTTCGACCAGAAATCGTTTTTCTTCCAAAACCATGTATTCTAAAAATGTTTTTTAAAAATATTTTTAACATTATCCAAATAATTTACTAAATATATTTGTACCCATGTTTTTCTTTTTTACATTTTTTTAATGTAATCTTCATGTATTTTTTAAACAATTCCCATTTGGATTTTAATAAAAATGTGAAAGGAATCTTTATTTTAACATGTACGGAATGTATGAAATTCACTATAATAATGAATATTTGATGTTTTAAATATTAATTTAAAATTATAAAAGGTAATTTTTAGTTAAAGTTTTTAAAAAAATATTCATTGAACTTTTTGTTTTAAAAAATATTTTCAAAGTGAATAGGTTATTTTCCTCAAGAATGTTGCTAATAATGTTTGTATGGTTTTTTATATTCATGAATTATATAAAAACTTATTTTAATTATGATTTATTATGTATATGTAGTATTTATATTGTCTTTATTATTTATTTGGATGGTTTATGATCAATTTGACTAGGGATGTACAAGTTTAATACCATTCATCATATTGCTCTTGACGGTTTGTGATTATGTTTATTGATTGGGAAAATTATTAACACTTATTATACTAGTCGTTCAGTATTAATTTTTATGCTAATTATGTTTCAACCATTTCGAATAAGAAATTTATTAAACATAGTAAGTTATGGTTGGGGCCCGTTATAGTCACGTGATGCATCGGTAGGTCTCATGAGACAAACATTCTTGGGTACTTGGATAAGTCCTAATCCATTTTTGTAATATTTCTTGGAATGTGGAATTTATGGTATGGCTAAGATGTGGGGTATTATTAATTTCCTCATTATGTGATTAAAAATTGATGTCTATTTTTTATTTGATTGGTTAGAATATCCATGGATAAGTTTCAAGCTCATGTTATTATTTATATGGATTTATTTGATCATTATTTATTCCTCCCATATTATTCTCAAGTTATTGTTTAAGTGCAATGTGTTTAAGTTAATTCCTTGACATATTTATTATTATTATTTATTCATGATAACTTACATTTTACCCACATGATCACTAATCATTAGATCTCACCACTTTCATATGATTTATTTTCCCTAGGATTCTAGGAAGTGGTTTGTGATTTATTTGTAGGGATATGCTATGGGGAAATATGGTGCTCTTTATTAAAACACTTTGTGTATTCTATGTTTTTAATTTGAATTTGAATTTTATGAATGTATCTATTTTTATAATACTACTTAACTATTCGGTCTTTCAGGATGTAATTCATTGTATCTTATACAAATATAATAAATTAACCATTGACTTTGGGCTAATAGGGTTGGGGTCTTTATAATTGGTATCAGAGAAAGTTTAGTAGTAACCTTGGGAAATATATTAAGGTATAATATATTTGGGAACAAAATAATATGATATACATTGTGGAAAAGTAAAAAAGAACATCATGAATTTTTGGTAAGGTATAGATTATGTGATTTCCCTAGAAATACATCCCTGTATAGATATTAAAAGTGGGTGTGGTTCTGGAATAGATATACCTAGTGGTAATAACCCTAAAAAAGTCGCATTAGGATTTACTTGACCATTACCTGAAACATGAAACTAAGCCTTATTTCACACATTTTTTACACTCTCGAGTGACACACTTTGGTTAATTACCATTTTATTTATAACCCATTATGAATGATTTGTATTGATAAAGACCATGAATAACCTATGATTAAATCTAAGGATTCATAGATTAAAAAGAAGGTGTCATTATGTGGATATCCTATTAAAAATTTATCATGGTTATTTGGTAACCCAGTATGCTTATTATTTCTTGCACTATTCTTTTTTGATTTATTAAATGGTAGAACCATAAGTAATTGTGTTAACATTGAATACAAAAGAAAGTGTATTAATGAGATACCAAATGGGATAATGAATAGATTGAAGTATATTTTGATCATTCCTAATTAGTTATCATGATATATGATTAATAACATACACCTTAACTAAATCTTATACTCACTAAAGAAGATAAATAAAGAGTTATCTAAGTGCTCAGGTGGTGGAGTCCATATATAAAAATAAGTTTTAGTTTCCTATATGTAAAAAAATTGGGAAGAAAGACCCTAGTACATGATTTGAGGGAATATGAGTTTGCTATAAGTGTGGAGATAAAAGAAACCAAGATCGTGATTATAATAGAAATAATGAATCTAACAATGTAAAATTATTCAAATGAAAGGATATCATGCACTACACAAATAAATTCTCCAAGCATTAATGAAATATACCTAAAAATAATTTAAAGGATCAAGGTCATGCTTGTTTTATTAATATATATGACGTGGAATGATTTATGTTCTTGTGTTTTGATTCAATAATAATGTCATATGAGTATTTTATCAATTATATTATAGTTATAAGAATATTGAAACATATTAGGATTGTACTTAATAGTATTTATTTATTTATTTTCAAGAATATATTAAATGATATTGATGACTAATAAAAGTTATTCAGTGTAAATTTGATATTTTTATAAAACAAATAATTGAGGGAATATTTCCCTTAATACATTCTGGGTGATGGGATAATAATTATAAAGATATTTTTATGGGATAGTATTAGATACCTTGATATTGGTGAGGGATTTGATGGTTTATGTTATCTCTATTAGAGTTTACTACATTTTTAGAATTATGAAATAAATTCAATAATTTGAGATTTTATTTAAGGAATAAAGAGAAAACTAATATTTGTATTCATTAATGTTTTCATTCAGTTTTAAGGTGATCACGGTATTCACATATTTGGAATGAGACATTAAGATCCACTTTATGTCATTTGGGGAATATAATGTTCTATTGATTAATAAAATCCATTCTAAATTTTTTTCACATTGAATTTGGTTTGAAATATTTTGGAAAGGTATTAAGGTCAACTATTTATGGAATAAATGAAGTTGAAATTAGAGTGTTGTTGGGTAACTTGTTTTAACCATTTTGGTTTTGGAAAATATTAGAGCAAGGACTTTTCATTTTTTTATGGATCTCATGACATGTCAAAAGTTAATTTTATTACTTCAGGCATGAAAAATTTATCTTCAATAAAAATTATTTGGATAAAAATACGTGATTGTGGTGGAAATTTGTTAAAGGATGAAATTTTACTTGTTAATTAACTATATTTCTAAATTTTAATAGTCTAGATGGTAAATAACTTCCTAAACTCTTATAAAAAGAAACTTAGAAATTTTTTTATCATAATACATTCATTTATTATGAATTGGTTGTCTTTTAAAAATTTATATATTTATTTATTTTGGTCATTAACATTCTCTTAATCACCCACTTTCTTATGATCAATGATCTTTATCACTTTCAACAATTATTTATGCTTTTCTTTAATGTTTATGTCTACACCTTCCACCAATATTCTCTTATTTGTAAACCTAGTTATGTGTTATTTTAAAGGATCTTCATATTTTCATTTATCTCTTATCAAGAATAATATTTATTAACCCTTTTATGATGTGGGTTTTTCAAAAATTGTATTTCTAAATGTAAAACTATTGATTACCACGATCAAGTTTAAATTATGATGACAAAATTTGTTGAAGGTGTGGAAAATGTAACACCATGAGATTTTAAAAGATAAACCTCATGTTTGATAGATTATATGATAAAAAACACTTATCTTAGATGATAATTTTACACCATGATACATTATGATATATTTCTTGCTCAATAAATTCAATCTCTTCGATAGCTTGCATAACATGAAACCAAAATTATGAATGAACCATAACATATAATACAATTATAACCTAGATCTTAAATTAAAAGGTATAAATAAAAATAAATAAATAAATAAAATTATATTTTTCACAAATTTATAAAATAATTTCAATGGTCATCTATTTATTATAAATACATAAATAACCATTTGAAAATAAACATATGTTTTTTTTAAAATTGTATTTTTCTAAAAGGTTGTTGAGTCGCCCTTTTCATACAAAATTTTAAAATTAATTTTAAAATTAATTTTAAAAAATATTATAAATTTTTTTTTAAAAAAATGAATTACTTTTTTAAATGAAAATATCAATATTTACTTAGGGTTAAAATTTTGGATTTCTCAGAGAAAGTTGAATTTTTAGTGAATAATGAAAAATTTCGATTTTTGTAAAATTGTCAATAAATTAATAATTTTAAAAGGAAAATTATTATTTTAATTTTATTTAAATTTAAATAAGTATTATTTATTTATATTTAATCCAATTAATTAAATTTTAATCGTATTTATACTATATTTTATTAAATGGTTATTTTTTGGTTTAAAAACACAATTTTCTGAAAACTGTTTTAAACTATATAATGCTACACCATTTTAATTAATAGAAATAAACCCTAATCAGGAATTATTTAAAATAAATTTAAAAATTAAAAATATATTTTTTTAATTTAAATTATGATAATTATTATTTCTATTCATACAGATAATATAAGATCATCTTTACCGTAGAAAATACATTTTTTAAAAATTTATTTTTCATCGCGTCTACCAGATTAATTATAATTTATATTCTACCAATTATTTTAATATAATTTTAGAAAAATGGATTCCATATTTGGAGTTAGGTTAATTAATATTATCTAATAATATTAACTTAATTTTTTGTGATAATTAATAATAAAAATAGAAAAGATTAACTACGACGATTTAGCAAAAAATGGGTTTAATATGGATTAAACTAGGAAGATAAGGGTTTAAATGACCAATAAACATAGAAAATTCCTATTTTATAGAAATATTTAGACCATATAAACTATAAGTATCTATAAGGACACATTTCATATGCTTTTTTCTTGATAAAAACAAGGGTTTAATTCATTATTTTCAAAACAAACAATGTATGCCCCCTCCACACTTATAAAGGGACACCCACTCCCCTCTTCTATTCACAAAAAAAACTTTGGTTTATAAACTCCCTACCCTAATACCTTAAAAAATTTCATAATTAAATCATATTTTCTAGTTTTTAATTAGAAGTCCATCCTAGGGAGACTTTTGGGGAAAACCTAAAGAAGATGTTCGAAGAACAGGAAACATTGTTAAATGAGTTTTTTATATTTTGTCACTAGTTCAACATCCTTAAAATATTATATATATTTTTAAATGATACCACCATTATAATCTATATAATTATATGTTATTTTTTTAATTTAAAAACCCATATCCATCTCTACTTCCATCAAATGGAAAACGAAATCATCGATCATGTATACGGTGGACTACTGACTCACAAACCGATGTAACTAATTCTCCATAAACACCTTTCATGGATCAATATAATTTTTTATTTAACAAATTTATATATTATATACAAAAGTATTATAATTATTAAATTTTAAAATCACTTATACTGTCTTAATTTTCATTATGTGGGGGATACAACAACATTGGTTGTGTGTACAACGGACAACTATCCCGTGAAGCAATGTGATTCATTTTTCTATGACACAATATATGGAAGGTATTAAGGATAAATTTAAATAATATATATGATATTTATTACAAATACATACTTCTATTAATATAATATCACATCTAACTTCCTACATTCTCATCCATTGGAAAACAATAATGTTGCGCACGTGTGTGTATTGATGCATCCACATAGCGATATGAAATTTCAGTAATTTTTTTACATAAAGGGTAATAAGGATGTGTTTGACTAATATAAATTATATATATGACATAATAATTATTATTTAATGGTGAATTAATATATATTTTCCTTTCAGTCCATCATTTGAGAAAAATGGAAACAACATTCATGTGTTGGTACGACATACCGTCTCTAAGTACAGTGTAATACATTTTCTATATCAAAATTTTATATATTAATATAAATAAATATATAATTTATATTTATTATATTTATATCGTGTTTATAATTATGAATATAATTTATACATTACCGATGTAAAAGGATTGAAATTACTGAACAAAAATATACATAGAAAACGAAGCAATTATCACTTGAAAGAGTGATTTTAACAAATAACTTTTTATAAACAGTTCCTAAAATACCATAAGTAAATCATATATGTTATGAAATATATTATAATTTTTTTTAATATATGTATAATAAATATATATTTATTATACATGAGGTTCAGACACATACAAAGGAATTCGACCCAAAGGTAAGGGTTTCTCATCTAACTTTTACTTCTATGAGACAAATGCCATATTCACCACTTATTCATTTGTGTGGTATATATAGGGACATTTTTTATATGTAATATCAGGAATATATTTCTATTAATTATATTTTATGTTTCATTTTAGTTTATTTCTTTCATAGGTCTTATGATTCAAACTCTTCCAAAGTGGTAATGGTGTATTTCACAATCTCATCAATATTCAGGATTGTTTATGTTTAAGTATACCTTGGGAAATTATTTGATATCTCTTAAACTTAATCTATTTTATCATCCTATACTTATTCATGTTATTTTTCAAGTAATATTTCCATTTTTCCACTCTATGGTACATAAAATTATTGAGAAATGTTTTTTATTAAAATCTGACATTATTTCTCGCTTCAGTCAAAAATACATTTTCTCCCAAAACCATGTTTTCTAAAAATGTTATCAAAATGTTTTTAAAATTATAAAAATTATTTATTAAATTTTTTTTACCCATTTTCCAATTTTTACAAAAATAATTAACGTAATCTTCATGTCTTTTTTTAAATAAGGCTCGTTTTCCTTTTACCAAAAATGTGAAAGGAATCTATTTTTTAACTTGTACAACATTTATTGAACTTCCATTTATCTTGAAAAATCAACACTTTAAATAATAAATTTAATTTTTAACATTTTATTTTCAAAAAAAATATTTTCAAAATATTTTGTAAACATTTAGTTTAAAAATATATATATTTTCAAAGTGAATTTTTTTCCCTCAATAAACTTTTAAGGACATTTTTATGGTATTTCTATTAATAAACAACTTAAACCATTTATTTTACTTATGATATTGTGGTGATATGTTTCACTAATTCAATTATTATTATTTATCTGGATGGTTTATGGTTAGTTTGACTAGGATGTACTATTTTGATAACATTCACAAAATTACTCTGTATGGTTTATGATTACGTTTATTGATTGGAAAAGTATTGACATTAAATATTCTAGTTTTTTAATAAAAATATTTTTGTTGATTATGTTTCATCCCATTCATATGAGGAATGTGTTGTACTTAATAAGTGATTGGTGGGACCCTCTATAGGCCCTCAATTCATTAGTAGGTCTAATTAGACAAACTATCTTGGGTTCTTATCTGATTCCATAACCATTTATTTAAGATTTCATATCATCATGCCTTGGAGGTATGGTTATGATATCCATAATTATGTGTTCCATCATTATGTGATTATTTTTTGATGTCCATGTGATTATTTGATTAGTTATAACATCCATGAATAAATTTCAACATTTTGTGGTTATTTATATGTCTTTATTTAATCATCATTTATTCCTACTATATTATTCTCATGCTATTGTTTCAATGGAATGAATTTCAGTTATATACCTTAAATTTATTATTATTATTATTTATTAAAGATAGAATCTATTGTATTAATACTCTTACTGATCATTAGATATCACCCATTTCATACGATTTATTTTCCCTAGGATAATAAGAAATGTTTTTTGGTTGGTATGTAGGAATATGCTAAGGGGAGATATGGTTATCTTAAAGAAAAACTTTATGTATTTTATGTTTTCAATTATAATGTGAAATTACAGTATACATCTTGTATACCAAGTCATCTAAACCATTCAGTTTCTTTGGATGTGATTCTTTTTATCTTATACCAATGTAATAAAGTAACCATGGAATCTGGGCTACTAGGATCAGGGAAATTTAATTAAATTTAATTTCTGGCTATGTGATAGAGAAACCTATTGGGAAAAAATTTCAACATCCCACTTATAAAAAGTGTGGGAAGAAGAATCACAAAAATTTCCTAAAGGTTACATGTAAATTATTTAAATGTGGGAAGGTCACATATTTTGGGATTTTTGTTGGGGGAAACAACTAATTTGGTGGAACAATAGAATACTTTAGTCAACCCTTAGCCTATTTTCATTTGTTTCAAAAAAAATAAGGAACTATTTGAATAAATTCTTTAAGCCAAGGGTTGTCACTAACAACCAATGGAAACCACCTCCTAGGACTACAGAGAAAAGGTGAGAGTATGTAATCAAAACTACTAAGGTGGATCTAGAAAATGATGTGGAAACATATATACTAGTTAATCTTAAAAAATAGAAAATTTACTTCTATTTATTTTTCTATACATTATTTAATATAACACATGTTTAGTAAATCTATTCAAGAACCACCTCAAAACATGAAATTTGGTTTATCGATGAATATGGAAATTGGGTTAGCTTTTGCATCCCAAGAATATAACTCATCTCATATCCATATTTTTGGGATGAAATTCCCTATGAATGTTATGATACTCCATTTAGTGGAATTTGATACAATTATGGGAATATATTGAATTTTCTTATATAGATCCAGCCTATATTTTTGAGAGATTCAACTCATCCTCTGTATCAAAAATAGTCCCATTATTTTATAAAAGTGCAAGGTGGATGATAAATATTTCTTTGTATCAGCATCACAAGAATGAATATTTTTAATTTTCATAAATTGTATCTTGATCAAAAGATTCATACTAAGGAAAATATCATCCCTGATTACATTTTTATTATAAGTTAAATCACTGATGTTTTTCATAAAGAATTGTCCGATCTTCCTCTTATCTAAGAGGTTCAGTTCTCAATCAAAATTATACTTGGAGCATTTCAAATATCCAAGATTCTATATAGAATATCCATTTTTAAACATGAGTAGTTAAAGAAACAACTATATGGGAATTTGGATAAAGGGATTACATACCCAAGTGTTTCACCATGGGGTGAACTGGTCCTCTTAATCAAGAAGAATGATGGGTCAATTTAGCTCTACATTGATTATAAAAAACTCAAAAATATCATGGAAACGAACTAGTATCCTCTTCGACAGATTGATGACTTGTTCGATTAGCTATGTTGAGGTTTTTACTTCTCTAAGGTGGATCTTCGGTTGGGATATTATCATATAAAGGTAAGGAAATGGGATATCCAGAAGACTACTTATTATATAAGGTATGACCACTTCGAGTTCATATTCATTCAATTTAGACTCACCAATGCTACCAAAATCCTCACAGACATAGTGAATAGATTATTTAGGGATTACCTCAATAAATTTGTGGTAATTACTATAGAATGTATTTTTATATACTCCAATAGCAATTAGTAACATGATGTGTATTTAAAAAATATACTAAAGACCTTTCATAATGAAAAGTTATATGATAAGTATAATAAATGTGATTTTTGGTCTGAGTGAGTAACTTTTATGGGATATGATATTACTAAAAAAGGAATATCTATGGATCCTAAAAAATTGAGGCGATTGAATAATGTAAAACAATAACAAATGTGATAGAAATATTTATTTCCTTTGATTATCTAGGTAATATCCACAAATCTTGAGAAACCACACATGAATATCAAACATAGTAACTAGGATAAACTAGAAGGGTGTAAAGTTTTTATAGATTGATGAATGTAAAGATAGATTTAAATAGCTGAACAAGAGGCTAATCACTGAAAATGTGATCACATTAACCACTATTAAGGAAGTATTTGTGATCTACAATGATGAATCCAAAAAGGGATTAAATTGTGTACAAATATAAACAAACAAAATAATATCATATGACTCCTTCTAATTAAAGATCCATGAGAAGAACTACCCAACACATGATCTATAATTAGTTACAGTGATCTTCACATTGAATATTTGGTGTAATTTCCTCTATATGGAGAAGTGTGACATATATACAGATCATAAAACCCTTAAGTTTATATTCACACAAAATTTTCTCAACATGCACCAATAAATGTGTTCATAGGTGACTAAAGAATTTGATTTTTTAAACCATTACCATACAAGGAAAGCAATCAATGTGGTAGATACTCTAAGTAGAAAAGATCTCACTACCCTATCCATGATGCGGATCACAATGGATCCAATCTTCTTGTACATGAAATCAATGGACATTATAATAATAAAATGATAATCATCCTGCATCTCTCAAATAACTTCTTTAACATCCATTATTAATATAATAAAGGAGGATCATATGGATGATTAGGTGATATAGAAAAAGGTAATTAATATTCAAGAGTTTAACAATGATAAATATAGAGTTATTGGGTTTGGAAACCAGATATGTTTCCCCATCCAAACCACAACAGAAGACAAAAATTATGGATAATACACAAAACACCTCCTTATCTATTGATCTAGGAAGCACTAATATGTATACATATTTTATGTAAAACATATAGTGGGATCAAATTAAGAGAGAGACAGTAAAATTTGTATCTCAAGGAATGGTATGACAAAACTTTTAGGATGATTGATAGAATTTTAAGGGTATAAAGTAACCATTTCACATACCTGTATATAAATGGTAAAACATAACCATAAATTTCATCATAGGTATCCATAGTACACCTAAAGAAAATAATGTAATCTGGGTGGTAACCAACTTATTTAAAAACATATTATATTTCATTTCTATCAAGTAATATTTCTCTCTTGGCCAACTCACCATGATCTACATAAGATAAGTGATAAGAATGCATGGATTTCCACAGTCTATTATATCTGATTGAAATATAAGGTTTACCTCTATGTTCTATAGAATAATTTATCAATCATTGGATATGGATATGAGAATTATCACTTCTTATCACCCTTTTAAGGATATTCAGTTTGAAGGAACCATTCAAAATCTAGATTATATTCTAAGATCATGTTCAACAGATTTCCAAGGATTTTTTGGAAAAGCAAATTCCCATAGTGTAGTTCTCATATAAAAATAGTTTCCATTATAGAATTAAAATGTAATCATATGAGGTACCAAATGGGAAGAGGTGTTAGACTTCAATATGTTGGAATAATTTTGGAGATTGGATGCTTATGGGACCTGATCTTGTCTAAGAAATGAATTAGAAGGTTTAAACCAGTATATTTCAAATGAAATATATACAAAGTTATTGGAAAAGATATGTAGACAATTTTTGATGAGACATGTATTTTGAAGTTATAGGAAATGTGTTACTTTGTATATCAACATGGTAGAAAGTCGTGTTTTTTGAAAATAAGGGAATTCTTAGTCCTAGATACACCATCCACTTTGAGATACTTGATCACATTAGAGATTAGAATATCAACTATAACTCTCACTTAACCTATCTAAATTATATGATGTGGTCCATATATACCTTTTGGGTAATTACATATCATACCCCTCACATGTACTGAATCCAGTAGTGATACCATTATAGAATAATATTTCATATGAGGAGAATCCAGTGAAGATCTTAGATTATAGACACAATGTTCTATGAAATAAGACAAATCACCTTGTGAAAGTGTTATGGTGAAACTAAAAGTTTGAATAAGTGAAATGGGAACTATAAGGGGTGGTGTAATAAAAGTTCCCTAATATATTTTAGTGTATTAAATGAAAATTCTGTGGATGGAATATTCAAAGAGGGGAATAATGTAATAAATTAAAATTTTATAAGTGAAGTTATCTTTTTAATGGATGAATACATTATTATGTAATGTAGTTAAAGAAAACACCTTCCCTACATTGGTTATGTTGGATAAATATATGGTATTTTGGGTTTAAAAGACCATTAAGTATCATTACTATTGATAATATAACAATTATAGTATGATCATTATGATTAGTATATATTTAGGGTTATGATAAATTCAATTAAAACATATGAAAGAAATGATGTCCTTGACCAGTATGATCATACTGTATGAATCCAATTTATTAGATCTTATAATGGATATAGAATTACTAAGATTTTCCCTAGGCCAATCCTAAGCTAAGATTCAATAATTAATTCTAGAGAAAGATATTTTAAATGATAAGTACATTCTCATCATGATCATGGTGGAAATAATGGTTACCAAACCACAAAAATCAAATATCACTATCATACACATTAACCTTATGGAATTAACTAGTGTAATAAAGGGATATGTATCAAGACCTTAATAGTATGGTTTTTTATATTTTTATTTCAAATTAATGAATAATTATATTAATCTTTTATTACTCTGTAATAGGTAAATAATAAAGTTTTATAAAAAATAGATTTTGATATGATAAAACAAAAATTATATATTTGGGAAATATATAGTTTCAATGAAGACACTCTATTTTAATGATTTCGCGAATCTTTGAAATAAATTTTAATTTAAGAAAATTTTATTATTAAAAATATTTATTAAATATAAATGATAATATTATTTTATGAAGTCAAAAATAATTTTTTATGGGTCTGAAAATGTTATTTCAAAGAATAACTAGTATTTTTGTTAAATGATGATATTTTATTAAAAATTATAAAATCTCATACTTAAGAAATTATTTAGATAAAATAAATATTTTTTTTTCAAATCAATATGTAAAAATAATCCAATTATTATTTTTTCATAATATTCAGAGACAGTGGGGTTTTTGGTCAAAATTAAATAAGTTATAAATATATGGTGTGTATTATGACATCATAAATTCCCCAAAGTGATGTAATAAAGGATATAAAAAGTATCCACAACCAAAATAATGTTTCCATTTAAAATAATATGTTTTTAGGTTATTTGTTTTTTTTTATAAATGCATAATGTATCCTCCAAAACATATATTATATTTATAGTTTTAAAATCAATTCTATAAAAACATGACTCACATCCACATCATCATATGTATTATCATAATGAGTTTGTTTCTTATAATTATAAAATAATTAAAAAAAAACCTTTTTGGAAAACCCAATGGAAAAAACTAATGTTTGGTTTTTGGTTTTGATTACATTATCATAGAGTTCAGAACCTAAATCTTGAAATTAATAATGAATTATCTTCTCTTTTTCTCTATAAACCCAACCAAACTCCCATTTATATTTAACAAAAACTCTTAAATTATGAAATTATTAAAATTTCCATCTCTATATAACTTATATTGTGACTCTAATCTCTCAAGAAGATCCTCCCAATATTTTAGAAGCACCCTCTTAGGGTAACAAATCATCTCCTTATCTTCATTATTTTGGAATCTTCTTTATATTATTCTTTATGATTTTCAATTACCTAATTTGGAACGTGTTTTTACACATACCTATTAGTTTATTTATTATTTAAATGTGATAATAGTCCCATTTAACTCTCTTTAAACCCTTACATGAATCTTTACATACACCTGTTATGCTACAGAAATTATTTTGTGATTTTGCATGCCAAACAAATGTATGCTGAATACCCATCCCTATTTTCTCTCAAGAGTATTAACCTAGATGTAACTATCCTTAATTGATTTATGACTTCCATGTATGTATCTCACAATCCTTAATCTTGGGATTAAAGGTGATGAAATACATCCTTAGGTTGTATGATCTATATTTCACACTTATGCATGTATATGATGTTAATGTGACCAGTGGTTTTGGAAATATATATCCCTCCAATAAATTAGGTAATGTCTTTATATCATGATATTCCAAGTATGGTGAATGAGAGGTTATCATAAGAACACTATTTTATGTTTTATTACAGGTTGTCCTTAACTTATTTTTTTGATTTCGTGTTTTGTGTTGTTTCCTCATTCTTATGTTTCATTTATGTTATCATATTATATCATGCCTAATTTTTCATGATTATGTTTCTCACCCCTCTTATATTATCTTGATAGGAATCTCGGTGCTCATGTAATGCTTTAAATTATAAAATATTTTGTTTATTCTCATATTAGGTTCTACAGCTCACCCCTTATTATGTACATCCCCAGGTTATCCCATGCAGTTTTAGAAGATCCATGGAATATAAGGGCATGTTTTATTGTTTTTAAATAATTATATAGTACCCATGTTTCAAGTTAATCTTCCATGTACCTAATTTCTCAAAGACACTAAGACTAATGGTATTGTAGGATTGTATAATGTGTCCCTTTATGTAATAAATCATGAATTAATGTGTATTAAATATATGGGTTGTCATATTATTAATCTCCATGGGCTGGTACAAGTTTCTAGGCATCAAGGAGGTAGATCTTGGGAATGATTTTTCATAATGAATAATAATAAAGGAAAGGAGAAGAAAAATAAATAATATTCTAGGATGAAACATACATACATTGGATATCCACACAAAAGAAAAATGAACAAAACATTAACCTAATATCATAACTAGGAAAGAAGTAAAAAATAGAGTGCACAAAAAACCACCCTTACCCGCCGATCTCCCTCCCCAGCAAGGCAAAGATGCCCCTCCAAAGGATTTTATTTTCCAACTATCAGCTATATCTAACCTTTATCGATAGAAAGTAGTCAAACCCTAAGATTCCAATGTGATGAATAGAAACTCGAATAAAACGTAATTTTAACACACCTCCCCTCTTATGAATATGTGATTCACCACCCAATAAAAGAACCATAACTCCCCATGGGAAAGAATAAAAGATTAATCTCTACCAGAAACTTAAAAATGATAGAGATGTTGGCATTAGCATAAAAATACCCAGTATGGATGATAAAATAAAAACCACACCCTAAGCCTTACCTACGAATAGAAAACCATTTCATACTAGTTTGAATATATATAAGTGTGTGTGTGTTTGTATGTGTTTTTAAGGTTTTACATTAACTTTTAAAATATGTAACATGCCAATTATTCAAGAAAACCATTTTATTTATTGATTTCCAATGTAATTTTCCAAAGAATGAGAGATTTATAATAAACCAATTACAAAAAGGGAAAGTCTTGTAATGTAAGAGTCTCAGTGAAAAATAATAGCAGTAAAAATAATATAACAATGTTATATAAAGAGGGGAAAATAAAACAATATTTTCATTATTTTAGACGTGAAAAGGAAAGGTAATTTAAATATAGTACCATATAATCTGATGTAAAAAGGAGAGAAATCACCATGGGAAACCCTTAAGTAGCTTGGTCAACTAGGATTCTAAGATCCTTGTACTCTCAAGATATCTTATCATATAAATAACTCTCATCATTAATGAACCTCTAGATAAGATGAACACAAAGTTCAAGTGGTAATCATATTATCATCATATTATTTAATTAATTTTATATCATAAACCTATGAGGTAGATCGAGCCAAGGCCCTATCGACTCTCTAAACAAACTAGTTCTTAGACCACCCACCTAGGTACCAAGGATTCCCATGTTCCATTCCCATAACTGAATTACATAAGGAATTTTTAGTAGTAAACCCAAATCTCAATCACTCAAAAATTGAAAATTAAGAATAAATAACACATCACTTACCTACAATACTAATATGAAGTCTCTTTTTTAGAATCATACCATCATTCCAATCACATAAATAAAACTCCAATAAATATATAAAATTATGATATTCTATTGGAGTTCTCCTTACTTTTTGAAAATCACCAGAATGATCCAACTGGTACTTATCCCTTTTTGAATCCAAAATCATTACAAAAGAAACACCTATCCTTCCAGAATCCAATTCCAAGCCCAAGGAATACATAAATCCATATTTTCATGGTTATGAATGTGACTTCACATTTAGAAATAAATATCAAATATTTGTAAAAATTATTTTAAACTATCGTTTTTATGTTCCAAAACTAATCTATAAACATAAATATATATTCACTTCAGTATATATATATATAGATACCAGTTCACCTATTCTACATATTCACTCAATCTTATGTTAACATTTATAAATAGGATACATATATATATATATATGAATATGTGAATAATCTATATTTAAAAAAGAAGGAAGGGAATTCAAAACAAAATTGAGGTTCTTTAGAAACCCAACATACCATTGGTCCTTTATTGAGAAACTAGTTGAAAGAACAAAATGTTCTTGATATATCTAGCTTGAATTAATAAAGAAATTTGAATAATAAACCAGGAACTCAATGTGTTTAACCTATTAAAATGGATTTTATAATCACTTATCATTAGATAAAACCCATGGCCAAAGAATATAAAAACATGGGAAACATGAAAGATTCAATTTTTATTCGTTGAGAACATATTTTTGTAATCATAAAATGTCAAAATCACCCCTTAAAACAATCAATTAATTATAGATTTCTATTCAAATTTTTGGACATAGGGTAACCTCCCTCGAAACTTATTTATTTTGACAACCAAATCTCAAATCATCTGAAATAGGGCCAATGAGACATGAAATAAAGATCACACTACGTAGGAAAAAAAAGAACTAAAAAAATTCAACCCTATGCCTAGGGTTTGTCCCACACATGAACTGTTAAGGGGGGAAACAAGATAACGGAGAAATGTTATAATAAGAATTCATAGAGGATTAAACAATTACCTATGATGATATCACACTAAATTTAGAAGAAAAATGATGAAGAATAGAGTCCATAATGAGGGGATGACTCACACGAAAGGGAGAAACCTAGGCATGGTGTTTATCTAAAATGGGAGAGGAGAGGCCTTTGTATGATTTGAAGGATAAAAGAGTGGAATTTTGCTAAAAAATAGTTTTTTATTATATGGGAACTTTTAATGTAATGGCCACATGGTTGGACAAACTATGTGCTCACTGTACACCCCATGCTAGAATTGTGGGGACACCCCACACAATGAGAGTTCATGAATAAGAAAACTATGTGTCAGTTGTGTGGTCATCTATATAAAGGTTATAGAAGAACCCACAAAAGTTTCATATGGTTTTTACTAACCATTTATCAATTATGTGAATTTTTATAAAAACTCAAAATTTAAAATTTATAGTTGGTTCAGTCCAAAATTCAAAAATGATGCTAAATATAATTAAAAAATTAAAAATAATTAATAAAACAAGGTCAAGGTGTGATAATATATATATATATATATATATCAATATATATATATATATAATTATCTTAAAATAGAGGAACGTATACTCTCTATAACATGGAAGGTTATCTAACCCTTTTTAGGGAGTTATCATATATCATCATCCTCACCTAAAAGGGGTTACCGTATATCATATACTCACCTAAGAGGGGACATAATCTCATAAGATGGAATTTGTGTGTGTGTGTGTGTGTGTCTATATATATATCATCAAAATATATATTTACCTTATTCTACATCTATATGATGTAATAATTATAAATATAGGTTAGATCCCCATGTGTATGTTGTAAACACACCTCGAGTTAGAACCCACAAGATAAAGCTATACACATTCATATACCATACAAGGAGACAATGCTATACATTTTCAATATCAATAAGAATTACCCAAAACTTATAGTCATCCCTAATCTATAAAATAAATCAAAACAAATAACATTGAAATAAAAAAAATCAAGTTACGATGCTTAAAGGGATCATATTAAAGAATAAGCATATCATTTATAATCATTGGAGTCACACAAAGACACTATAAATAACATAAAAAGAAGGAATCCCTAAATTTAGTGTATTAGGTATGATATTTAACTATAAAGAACATTTCCAGGTCTGATTTATGTTAGGTATAATATCTTATATTATTCTATATATATATATAACATATGTGTCTAGTATTAAATTCTTTAATATCAATGTTGGATTCCCCAAGATCCAAAAACATGTTTATGTGTCGTATAGTTAAGATAATACTAGGTTGATATTACAACCATTAATCTACACTAAGGTAACCTATAACATGATATATATTTAAATATAGTATATACAATATCTCATAACATGTTTTACAAAACACCATGCTACATAGGAAAACTCAAGAAAGAACACTTAAGGAAAAATGCAAGGGTTTATAGGTTAATCAACTGAAAAAGTTTAATAAATTCTAGACACATGGAGGAATACCATAAAACAGATTTAAACCCATATAAATAAAGTGTGGTAATTCTTAACATGTTTTAACCATCACAATAATCCAAGTGAAAAATCATGATATTATATTCCAGAAATAATGGAATATATGACAATAGTGGACATTTGAATAATCTATGGTTCAATAAGAAAAAAAATATTGATTTTATTCATAAATAAAAACAATTAACCAGGTTTCCCTAACTCAAAATCACACCCCCTTCAATATCCACACTTTGACAACACGAGTTAAAGAGAATAGGATCATCCACCGAGGCTTATACAGAAACAAATCCCTAATATCATAAATAATGATATGTCAACAATGATTGATTTGAGAGTCCTAGGATAATCCAAATGGAAGATTAAATCTATTAAATAATTGGAAAATGTGTATTTTAAATATATAGGAGAATTCTTACCTCGTGAATTTTGACTATAGACTCCACCTCCCACCCAAAGAAAGTTTTTCTCACAGAAAATCTCAAATATGAACCCTATATACAATGAGATATTGAGAGAGGATTCAAACTGCATCAAAAGCAGTAGAGAACAAGAATATACAGAAGATTGTACCTTAGGTTAGTTGAATATAGACTCCCATGATTATACAAAAAGAAGTATAGATAAATAACAAATCCTATGATGAATGAAATTAAGGAGAAATAGAATGTGATATATCAAGGATAGAAAAAGGATTGAAATGAAGGTTGAATCCAAAAAATAGGGATAATAAAGGGTTAATTAAGGGGTGAGATGTGAAAAATACCCTTTTAAATGGGAATTAAACCTAAATTTATACCGAGTACCTGGTAAATTTATACTACGTACTTGGTCTCTTTAATAGAAAAAATATGGAATGTTGCTGAATCACTAGGCACCTGATGCCTTTTATAATATCAAGGTTCATATTTTCCTCCTACTATTCTCATTCAAAATTCATTATCCCCATGTAAACTTTTAATATGTCCAAATATAAAATTAAGAGGATAAAATTGAAGTATAAAATTAACTAATAAGGATAGTAGAATTTAAAACCACCCCATCTTTGGATTATCATACCTCAAAATCTTTAGCCTTTTCCTTGAGGAGAAAACCTAGTCACTAGGCCTTCATTTCAAATTCACGATCCCAAGTCTCATCTGAGTACTATCAATGTTTCCATAGTACTCATTCCAAGGGAATGATATTACATTTTAATACTTTATCTCTTTGATTGATAATTTAAAAAAATCAATAAAGTTACCATCTAAATCAAACTCAAGATCATCATAACAAATCACATGAGTTAGATCATGATCATATTTCCTTATCCTTGAGACATATAAAACATTATTTGTTTCACTAAATTATGGTAGAAAATATAATTTATAATAAAAATATTTAACATTCTCCATGATATTGAATAGTATAAAGAATTGAGTGGAATGATTTTTTTCTTATGAAAACATTTATGGATCAATTTAAGGGAGACTTGAAGAAATACACAGTCACCAACTTATAATTGTGAAGGTCACTACCTCTAATCAGAAGATCATTTTTGATGAATTGAAATTATTAATGACTATTTCTAGATCAATTTCACTCATTACATAATCATTTATATTATACCTAGATTTTTGAATGATTACTCTTTGATCATAGATTAATATAATGAATAATTACATCGTCTGTTATAGAGTTCCTTGAATGGAGTCATCTATATAGATTCCTAATAGTTGTAATTGTAGGAAAATTCTAATACTTTTAGATGACTCTCCTAAGAGATTCCAAAATTTAGGATATAAACTAGTAACATATCTTCCAACATATGAATGGTTAATTATGGTTAACCATCCATCTAAGGGTGATATATAGTATAAAAACCCTTTCTTAACTTACATATCCATTGCATCATTTTTAAAAAAATATTTCATACATTTCACAAACATAGTCCCAAATACCGTATTAGTTTAGTGCCTTAAGAAACATGGAAACATAAACATCTGGTTTATAATAAATCTACATCTTCTCCCACCTATTTTATCATAACTAGAAACATTTTTGACATATCATTCTTAATAGCTTTCTTTGTATCCTGGGTAAAAGTAACATAGGAAATGGTGAGCTAAGATACTCAGTAGGGGTAAACAAGGGAGATATGTAAGCACGACATTAATATAAGGGTATGATAACATAATAATAACATTTTAAGATCATACCCTACATGTAAAAGGTCATATACATGAATAGTAACATAAATATTGGTATTTAATAAGACATTAATATTAATATAATAAAGTAACATGATCTATGAGAGTATAATAATGTCATAATACATGGAATTTGTGTCATACACATCAGCTTACAATATTATGAACATGTGTAAATAGATACAGGTTCACTCACTAAGTAAAGGACATGAAATATATCCCTCACATAAACTTATGGTCATGAAACCAGTTCCATGCATAATATTGTGAATATGTAATTAGTTTCATTCATAATATTGTGAACATATAATCAAGTTCATGCATAACATTATGAACATGTAGTGTGGTTCACGCATAACATTGTGAACATGTAATTAGGTTCACACATAATATATACCCAAATGATTTATCCATAATTATCCAATTAATTGAAGGGGGATATAGATCCCACCGGTAATATATTGAAATCCCACATACATGTTCCATGTGATCATAAATCATTCATCACATTATGAATCATGAGGTGAAATGGTTTTTGTAAACATTTTATCATATCATATATCATTGAAAAGTAATAGGATTCATAAACATCATGCTAGAAAAAGATAAACCATTCATATAAATTATATGAATTTTACCCTTGTATCATATCCCTAGTAAGTCATGAGTAACACCAAAAGATATAATCTTTGATGGAAAATAATTTTGACATATATTTTTAAAACGTTTTTTGAGGAAAATATCCTTTCTACTTTAAAAAAAGTTTTTTAAATCAGAAAACATATAGAAAAAAAATTCTTTTAAAAAAATCATGAAATAATATAAAATAATCTTTTATAACTATTTTAAATATATTTTAGATCATTTTCCTTGAAAATTCATAAAATATATTTTGAAACATTGTTAAAACGTTTTTCCAAAACATTGTTATAAAGGAATAAAGGCTTCCGAATGAAGATATAATAACATTACATGAAACATATAATATCATTAAAATAAGGAGATTCATGATATAACATATTAAAGGTTAGTATATACACCTCTTAAAATAAAAAATGTTCATTACATAACATGTGTCTCAAAGAAGAAAAATTGATACAAAATTCCCTAACTGATTTGGTAACATTTGAACCGTAAACCCCATAAAAGAGGGATCATAAAATGGATATGTAAATACCCATAAATTTAAGGTTAAGGATCATATATTAAATTCATGGTCATTATATACACCACACAAAAAAAAATAGTAGATAATATGGAATAAATCTCTTAGAAATAAAAGTGAGACTAGAAATCCACTAAACTTAAGTCTTGAATTTATTTTTATAAATTCAAAAATCTTGTATAATAAATATTATTTTATTATTTATCTACCCCAAAACCATATTAATATATATAATACCATATATTATTTACTTATGACTTTATATTAATCATTTATTAACAATTCCTTGCTAAAGTTACCATTTTGTGTTTCGTACTTGTTTTGACTTGTTATTATTGGTCCTCATACATAGATCAAGATTAAATAATTTATTTAATGATAAAAATGATAAAAATATCATATATATATTCAGTATATTTCTATTTATGGTGATTCAAAAAAAAATGAGGTAGAAAATGAAATACATTGTTCATGGAGATGGTATGTCGTACGTATGCATGAACGATGTTTTCATTTTCTTGTCATATCATTAGAAAGAGAATTATCTGATATATTTCCAAAATAATTTTCATGTAATATAAATATATCAAATATTTTTATTAAAACCATCCTTAATAATTTCCATGTAAATCTTGAACGAATCACATTGCTTCGTGAGGCGGTAGACCGCTATACACACAATAACATTATCATATTCCTAAAAAATAAAAAGTATGAAGGTATGTGTGATATAAAAATTATAGAATCAGAATAATATACTAAAAATAATATATATCATTTTAAAACTATAAATACATCATTATTCTAAACCATTAAAAGTGATGATGGATGAACAAATGACATCAGTTTGAGAGGCGATATTCCACCGTACACACGAACAATGATTGTGTATCTCATTTGAGGGTAGTGTGTGAAGTTTTAGGACATAAATTTAACATAAATAAGTCTATTTATGTTTAATATACTATTTTTATTATATAAAAATTGAATAATATATTATTGAAGGGTTTTATGGAATAAATAAAACAAAAACGTTTCTTGATAAGCATTGCCTATTCTCTGGTTATCGTCTTATGATTTGCAAAAAACGACTTCCTTAGTTGGATTTCAACTAAAATGAAGGAATCTAGGATGAAGTGGGAGATTTTGGGAAAATATTAGGATAGTTTTTATCAGATTAAAATAGGTTCTGAATTCTGAATAAAAGAGAATAAGATTATTCCTTTTATAATTGAGGTGAGGGGAACTTTTGGATTTTTCAAAATATTAATTTATAATAAATTAAATCTCAATTAAAATACCACCAAAAATAAATTTATTCTATTATAATGTTATTTATGTTTTTAATATCATCAGAAAATATATTTTATACAATTTTTTGTGTTTATATTCCACCTTATCATTTTGATTAACCCATAGTTAACCAAATTTAATTTTATCGCTAGTAAAAACTATTTCAATATTAAAATGTTGTAATTTTTAATAATATGGTGTAAATTTTACAAAAATGGTCAATTAATGAAATTTTATATGTTATAATAATCAATTTTTATTTTTTAAAATATTTTCATGATTTTTAAATAATTTAACAAAATATTATTTTCATAAAATATCATTAGTGTAAATCTTGACACAATTCATTGAATTCACTTTACAAAAATGAATCATGTAAGATAACATCAAACCAAATAATTTAATAAAACCATAACATGTAATTTTCACCTAAAAAATCTTGTATAACATAAATTAATTAAAATTATATATCTTTTAATATTTCTAATATCATTTAATTTATTTTTTTCATTAATTGAATAATCACAACATCATTGTGTAATTATTTTTGATAATGATTTATTTACTAAAATTGAAAAATAAAATTCCATGATGTATATAAAACTTTTATATTTCATAATAATATTTATACTTTATAATATCTTATATTTAAATCTATATTAAAAATATTTTACTTATTAAAAGTAAGAGTGTGATATTTTTTCACTTTCATTGATTTTAACAATATCTAAGTCATTTTCATGGGATAGTGTCTATTAATTGTCAAATATTTATACATATGTTTTAAGGGTGGAATTAAATCCATAAAATAAATTTTTTTCAAGTGTTGGGGTTATTTTAGGGTCCTTATCACTTTATTTGTAACCTAAATTTCCCAATTTACCATTTCCCGTGATAACAAAAAAACAAGTGTCACTATTCAGATTATCCAAAAACAAAATATAAATATTTAATTAATTTTAACCTTATAATTAAAAATATTAAATTCATTTTTCAAAATTGAAACCTCAAAATTGGATAAAATTAATTTAAAATTAATCCTGTAGACATGGTGAGAAAACGAGTTTTAATAGTGAAAACTAGAAAAAGATTATAATGTTTTTATATTCAAATTAACTACACAAAAAAAGATTCTAGTTAACTTAATTGGTTTAATTTATGTATTATTGATATAATTTTATATTAAAAACAATTTAAAATATAATTTAACAATATAAATACTTTAGATGAAAATTAAATTTTCAATTAAAAGGCAGTATTTCTCACTATTCATAAAAAATGAAACATATATGAAAAATAACAAAAATTAAATTAAATTAAAATTTTATATTATTATTTTAAAAATAAATATTTTTTTTATATAATTTATAAATGTGTCAAATTTTAGTTTTAAAACATGTTCACCATTAAAAGGCAAAAAACTGTATTTTATAAAAATACAACTTTTATGACAAGAAAATGGATTTTTTCTTAATGTATTCCCATAAAACATATTAATTTAATTTAAAAAAAATCATTGAATAAAATTAATATCATAAAATAATATTTATTAATTTAATTTACTAATATAAAATTTATTTTAGTAATAAAAAATAGTTTTTTTTATAAAAAACGCATCTTTTATTTTCAATTAGTTTTTGTATTTATCTATAATTAATTAGTCACTCAAGAATTTATTTTATAATTAAGTTAATCATATTAACTCTCTCTATTATAATGGATCAGTGATAACTATAATAATAAATAGTATATTTTTTGTGGGTAAAACTCGATATTGTGTGTAACAAAAGGTAAATCAGTCTTGTGTGTACCATAATAAAAACTCTATGTTACATATGTCACAAGATTATGTATGAAAAATATTAACTTGGAATAGTGTGAAATATAATCCATAAAATAATTTTAATTTATTTTTTAAATTAATTTTTAAAAACTCAGTGTGTTACATATAGTGTTCAAATCCACCTGTGATATAGGATCTTTCTATTACCTTTTCTAAAAATGAGAGGTAAATCATGAGTCATTGTAGGGTATGATACCATCCAGAACCTCATATAACTTCCTAAATTTTTATTTCAAGATATTTCTTTATTAATCAATCGAATATTTCTCTTGAATACATTGTATGTGGGTGGTCTTATTTAATAGGTCAATATTAAACAATTCTATATCTTTATCTTTCAAGATATGAGGTAAATTTGTAAAAAATACAAGGTAATTTCATCCCATTTCCATATGAGTATAGAAAGTGAATGAAATTAAATTATGGATTTTTTTATCATTAGCCAGAATCTGATGACTTGTAACACATCATGACATAAACCCCACTATCTCATATTTTATATAAGTTAACTGCCTCTTATTATCTTGATAGATCATTGAAATTCCATGGTGCATAACTTAATGAGAGGAATGACACACACTCAAAACATACAACTATATAAAAATAGGAATAACTAGTTTTCCATGGAAACATTATAATAAACCAAGTTTTTGATACCATTCATTCAATATCTCTTCACCATTGAGTCTCCCTCAAATTATGACATAATCTTGGTCAGTGATCTAAAAATACTTCATCCATTCCACCACTAATAAGATAATATTGATAGGGTAAAGATACATTTTACCCAAATTATTAAAAATATCTATATGTTGTTTATCTAAAACTTATTTAATCCTACATTAAACCTCAAGAAAATTTTCCTTATAAGGTTATGAGATCTTACTTAGGGATTCAACCAAAACATTTCCCAGATTTAGAGCATTGAGGAGCTCAAAATCAAAAAAATGTAGTTAATTTACCCATAAATGTTTCCTAAAATTAGGATACTGAAGAGAAAAATGAATTTTTATTGTTATATCTATTATCAATAAGATATGAAAGGCTTGAAATTCTGGTAAATTCAATTTAAAAAAACTATGTAATAGAGACCCGACATGTGGGGAAAATAAAGTAATTAATATTGAAAATATACATATATACTTTTAAAGATCTATTTATAAATTAAATGTGTGTGTGTTTTTTTTTGTTTTTTGAAATTCATTCATATATTGGAAAAAATAGAGTTTCTACTGTATAAGAAAAATATTTATTGATTGATGTTTAGAAAAATCTAGTTGAGAATTTGAGGATGTTTTTTCTTAATATCTATTGAAAATAATTTGTTCAATAGGTTAGAGAATAATTGATTATATTTTATGAAAATAGTTTGTAATTAATTAATGTAGTGAAAATATATTGAAAAACTCAAGAAGAGTATTTATATAATGAAAATTTCATTGGGAATTGTGATGATGTTATTTTTGAACGTCTAAAAAATTCTTAATGTGATTACAGTTGTTTCTTCACAATCTTGAGTGGAAGAAGATTTCTTGCTTAACAATTAAGTTCTAAGAAAAGTTTAAGAAGTTATAAAATTATGATTTGGAAGTAAATATTTGAAAACACCATACAGAAGATACCTCGTAATAGAATATTATAAAATTACTAGAGTTTTTTAGGACACCTAATACCCTTTATATGATATGTAAGAAAAATTGGGAGTTACACTAGGATTAATAAAAACAATAATATAGTATGTACGTTTTTAATAATAATACAAAATATCTCTTAATACATATGAAAGGTAAACCATGATTTCATATTGAAATATGGAAAAGGAAAATCCACACTTTGAAACAAAAAAACAATATATAAAGTATTCATAATGTGATATATAACATTTCAAAAATTATATCTAATAATTATATATACAGTCTTTAGAATATTTAAGATTATTTTAACCATACTGAATATATTTTGAGGATGATTAAGAAATTTTAGATCAATGAAATCGTATATAATATTATGTGAGAAATTTCCTAAAATTTGTTAGAGTATTCTTTGAATACATAAGGTTTATTAGTTTGAAGAATTTGATATTCCATAAGAAGTGATCAGAATGATATTTTTGGAAGGAAAATTATAGGATGATATTTTGGAAATATAAATGGATAATTAAGAGGCATATATTAGAAGAAATAAATATTATGATGAAATATTTTTCTTTATTTATTAGAAATTTTTAATATTTTTTATTCATAATCCACGTTGAGTTACCTTTGAGCTATGAAAAAGAAGATTATGTCACAAGGATTAACCCATGTCACAATGAATAATGTATGTGTGAAGAAACTACGAATTTCATGGAATATTTAGGAAGATAAATAGATTTTAATCCATTATTAAATAAAAAATTAATTGATTAATAATGAGAAAATATAATATAAAATTAAATGAAAAATGGTAACATGATTGTTATAAGAGTTCTATATGTTTATTTGACCATCACACATGATAACAATTAAACTGAAGTGTTTTTTAAAAATATCTATTCCAAATTAATGGGTATGGATGATTGAAAATAAATAGAGATAAAAATTATAATTATTCTCACCAAAAGGTTTGATCGGTTTCAAATGAGGATATCATGTTTCCAAATATCAAGGAGGTTTATATATCTAAAATTATGGAAATATGTCTCATGTGACTATTATGAGTTTATAAAAATAATTGAATAATAAGCGATTGAGATTAATAAAGGGCATGCTACATTTATTCCTACATATATTGATCATTGAATATATTTTTTAGATATATCAAGTTGCTTCAATTTCATATCAAAAGTATAAAAAGATAATAAAAATGGAAATAATAAATAGAGGGAGTGAGAGAGAGTACAAAATAGTTCAACATGCACTACTACTGTTATCATCTATGTAGATAATATTTAATAATGAAAAGATTCTATTGATAAAATATTAATCAAATGCTAAAATAATATGGCTGAGGATGAACACGGTGTGGATGATCCTACTATAATATATACACTAATCATGTTTAGGATTTATAATAGGTTTTCTTGCATTATGTGTTGATGAAAATATATTGTTATTCAAATAAATCTATTTGATGGAGAATTTAACATCTGAATATTTTAAGAATGAAGCACCACATTCGATGGCGTACATGATACACCACACCGAGCTTAAATGAACAGCTAAATATTATAATTAAAATATCAATCTTATAACCTAGCCATTAAAATAAAGGGTATGAACATGATTCACTAGTTTATGAAAAAAATTACACATGTATATAAAATTAATACTTTGATAAATTAATTATAAATTAAAATAAATCTCGTTTTAAAATAAGATGAAATGTTTTTTGAAAAACTATTAAAATGTGTACAAGTGTGTTTTTTACCTATAAATAAAAAATCACTATTGATTGATTATATTAATAAAATTTATATATTATATATTCAATATAATATTTAACATTAATACTATATCTTTTATATAGATGATTTAATAACAAATCTAATTTTTTTTAAAAAGATGTTTTTTTCTACAAAGACAATTTTACCACCTTTTGATGATGCACTTGTTTTAAATTTTGTTTTGACACTTTAATAAATTTAATTCTAAAATATAATATTATTCATTGAAAGTGTAAAATCAGAATTTACATTGGTTGAATTTTTGGTATTTTTCTGATAAGTTTCATGTCTTGATTAATAGTGGAAAAATACTGAATTTTAATTGAAAACATCTTTTTCTTCAAAATATTTTATAATGTTAAATTAAATTTTTAATTGGTTTTAAATTATTATTAGATAAACTCTATATAATTAAATATATTTAAGGTTATTGGAATCAATTTCACATTAAATTTGGATATCGAAACATTTCAATCTTTTGAAGGTTTTCACTTTAAAAACATAGCTTCTCGTTGCGTCTATGTGGTTAATTTTAAATTAATATTACCCAATTATATATTTTGAGTATTTGAAAAGGGATTAAATATTTATATTCATAATTTCCAATTTAATATAATATGACTATTTTATTTTTGGCCAATATGAATAGTAACTTTAATAATTTTAATTACCACAGTTAAGTGTAAATCTGGTAATTAAGGGTAACAATAATATTACAAATATTATAAAATTACCCTAAAACTTAATATAATTTTATTTTATTAGTTATTTTCGAAAAAAATTATCCTTGACAAAAAAAACTGTGCTCTTGGAGCCACTTGGAAAAGTTTAATTCATTTATAGTATTTTATTTTAAACAAAAGTCAAATATGTCATAATTTTGTTTTTAATAAGAAAAATATTTTATTATGGGGTTACCAAAGGGAAATGTTTGACTATAAATTTTAATTTTATATCTAAAATAGTTATATTGGTCATGGTAATTTATTTTCAATTTTTAGTAAATAGATAATTTCCTTAAAGGTGTTTATATTGATAATGTAGTAATTATTTAATTAATGAAAATATCAAACAAATTATATTAAAAATATTAAAATAAATATAATTTAAGAACATTAATGTCATATATGAATTTAAAAAACAACCTTGACATTTTATTGATGTGTTAAAGCAGTTTTTTGAAGAGATCTTATTTTATTGATTTTTGCAAAAGTCAATATAATGAATAGTGTCAAAATTGAAATTAATGATATTTTAAAATATATAATATTTTATTAAATGATATAAAATTTTTAAAAATCTAAAATTTGGATAACCAATTGGGATAAGGTTTAAAATATAATTCATGATTCATTTAATATGCTTTTGTAATTATATCATAACAATATTGACTCTCCAAGAGTAAAAAATCCATGTTGTCATAGTAAGAGTTAAAGAGATTAAATAAGGGTTAAAACCAGAAGATAAGGGTAATAATGTGACCTAAACTTGTATAAAAATTATTGGATTAGAATTATTATAATCTTATAACCTTAATATTTAATTGGAGTTATTTAACATAAATTCCTCCCAAAAAATAACATATATTTTATTTAAATCCATGATAGTTACAAAATTTCACTCTCTTTATATTTAATATTTTCTATGTGTTCACATAGAGAATAAATAAATATATGAATGAAGCTAAATATATATTTTTATATTAATGAAATTAATTTCATTATATATTTTATTTTTAATTTTTAAGAATTATATAATTACCCTAAACGCTTCTTCAATTCTAAAACACTGTTTATTTAATTAATTGAAAAATAAAATAATTGATTTTAAAAATAATAATTTTGATATATTTTGGATGATTTAATTCATATAACTAATTTTATAGATCTATAATATATATTAAATATTTTTTGAATCATTATATCCAAATTTAAACTTTGTATTGATGTATTTAAAGTCAAATAAAATGAATAGTATCAAATTTGACAATAATAATATTTTATTGAATTAATATTTTATTAAATTATATAAAAATCATAAAAATAATAAATAATTACAAATTGGATAATATATGGTCTAAAATTATTTCCCCTATTAATACATAGTACATTTATAAGTCTTTGGCTCTAGAATAACCTTATTATATTTTAATATTATAAGGATTTTTAAAGTACCCCTCACCTCAATTATAAATGGGAACCTCCTCCATCACTTCCTCACACAAATTTGAGCCATTTATCATGATCAAAACCTTCCCATTTATCTTTCCAAAATCATTATACATTTTTTGGATGTTTTTTCTTCTAAATGACCTACCCTAGGATCCTTAAGAGAAGATATAAAAGAAGTCCACCAAAAAAATGTAATCATCTTTACCGAATCTTTAAAATTTATGTCTTATTATACATCCTACTAATGTGTTTTTAAATTAAAAATTAATAAATAAAGTATCATATATATTCTTATATTTTTTTAGTATTTTGTGAAAACAATATTCTACCTTTTTTTCATCCTATGAAAAATGAAAACCCCGTGCATGCGTGCGTACAGTTTGTCGTCTCTACACTGTGGTATAATTGTTTTTTTGTACCTTGGATGGGTATATTTATAGAAATTTTTGAAATATATTATAATTATTACATGATATTTATTATATAAAAATTAATATTCCATCAATTTCCTTACCCTATCACCGTTAATGGATTGATATCATCGCTCGTGCATATGTATGGCCTTCCATCTCCACGATGCGATGCGATTAATTTCCCATGTTCAACATTTGATAATTTTTTTAAAACTATATGTAATTAATAAATATGATAAATATGACCATAATATCATTACTTATATTCTGGGACTATATACTATCCAAAGAAAATAGTACATAGATGACAAATCATGCATATGATGATGAATCACTTAACACCTTAAACATGGATAACAATGAAATATTACTAACAAATGAGTAATAAAATGATAAAATAGGATCATATATGATATCATATATATGTATATGATTCTTTTATAAATAAATAACATTCTTAAAACTTTTATACTAGTTCTTAAATCACGTTCGACTAATAGAAAGCACAAGGTAAGGGGTTTTCTCATCACAATGTTATATCTGTGAGATATTCCTTGTTCACCACTTATTTATTTTGTGTGGTGTGTTTTAACTTTGTTAAGTCATATAACTAATCTATTTATATTCATCATACTCAATGTTTCATTTTATAATTTTTTACTTTTATGAGGCTTATTATTCAAATATTTCAAAGTGGTATCAGATGCTTTGATTTATTAATATCTTTTTAAATAAATTATATTATATATGAGGAATGATTTTGAATTTCAAGACATGAGTTGGATATTAGTTAATGAAATATCATCGATACATCAGTGGTCTCTTGAAATGAAATCAACTAGGGGAAACCATTCTCATTTTCTTCCAAGAAAATATGATGGGTTTCTACCCAAAAACTTAAACTGGTGAGAGGATTGATCTTGAAAGTAATATCTATAGGATATATCTTTATAGGTCACACATTTGAAATTATTAATTTCCTTAACTTATGTTATTACCATCCAAAGGATTTTCAATATGATAAAATCTGTGGGTGCATTTTCATTCTCAGTTTATTGATTACATGGTGTGTGTGTGTTTATTTATTTACCTTTCTATGTTGATTATCCTCATTGATTCAAGTTAGATTTAAATTTACTTAACCCTTACTAAGAATTTGAGTTAACCCATTTCTTATTTTTTTTATTTTCCACAGGTTTCCATGAATTTTATGTGACTGATATGTAGGGTTCATATAAGATGTTAATAGTGTTCTCATTGAAAATAGTTTTTTTTATTTTATTTTTGAAATGTAATTTGAATTTCAAAAATGCAACTAGTTTAACAAGACTATAAATCTATTTGGTAATTTGGAATGTGATTACTTGTATCATATTCCTATGTAATAATGTAAGGAACCGACTCCGGGATACTAGATTCTGGGACTTTATAGTTGGTATCATAGGAAGTTTAGTTGAATCCTTGGGAATTAGATTTAGGAAATCATGGATTAGAAAACATAACTTTATGAATGACTTTGAGTGTAGGTCTAAGTATAGGATATCATACTATAGATTTGTGAATACCATGTATAACCTAGGTTAAAACATTGGAATCAAATATTGAAAAATATTTCATGATTTAGACATCATATAAATGATTCTTCATGACTATAGCACTATGATTAGTGTTAATCAAATTGTTCTTTGTGTTTTGGTCAATGGTTAAAATCAGGAAGGTTATAAGAGTAATGGTTATATTGCTGATGATGAATAGACTACAAAATAAAAATTAAATGAAGAAGGTATTGGGGAATAAGATGATGAAGCATAGTTAATGGTTTAAGAATGATGTAGAATGATTAAAGTTAGTATGTATTCGGATTTAAGAATTTTTTATTAATGATTCTCTAGTTATATAATTATTTTGTTATAATACTTCTTATTTAAGAATTTGGAAGCTCATGATGAGTAGTACTGGTAACCAAGAAAAGTGATTCGGTGGCAAGTGGATCATTTGTAAAACACAAGAGTGATGGAATATAACCCTTAATACATACTTGATGTCAAGATAATAATGATAAAGAGATGTTTATGGGATTTTTATTGGTGACCATGAAATTAGTTAGTGATTTAATGGTTTTTTCTATCTTTTTTGGATTTACTACATATTTGGATTCAATGAATATAATCAACAACATGATATTTTATTTTTGGAAGCATGCATTTTTTTCATTAAGGTTTTAAGGTTATCAAGGTATTCAAATATTTGATATAAGAAAATAAGAGCTACATTATGATGTTTGGGGAATATAATATTAAGTTGATTTTGAAAATTTAGTGATGTTACTTCTAAATTTTTGGACATCGAATTTGGATTTAAGTATTTTAAACGAGTCTTAAGGTAACTACTTATAAAATTAATTACATTCAACATTATATTTTATTTTTTGAGGTTAAATTATGATTTTTCATATTGGAAAAACTATTCTAACCATCTTGGTATTGATAAATATTTATACGAGGAAGGAATGACATTAGAACCTTATGATTAATTAAGATTGCTTCAGGTGTGAAAAATTAATAGTGATCATTAATTTCTTGTTGTAAGTGATGGAGTGAAAATAGATCAAATAACTACCAAAGTACAAGATTATTCTTATGAAATGAAATTAAATCAAGTATGACTATTTTATCAAGTTTTTATCTAGATAGTAAAATAATCCCTTAACCCCAGTGTCATGACCCATCCTAATTAGTCCTGTGCTACAACTTCCCAATCCCAACCCCAATAGGACATTTTCTAGAGAATAGTGATGAGTAGGCATATCAATAACATGAGAGGCCTCATACTAGTTACCTATGAAAAAAAATACATCACCAAGACAATACCATACTGAAATTTTAAAAAAATAAACAATCATCCATGTATACATCTAAACCCCACAACCAGAGTACGACATGAAGCAAAATAAAGTAAACAAGACCAAATATAAGAACACCCCAAAGAGTCTGAAAACAAGTCCATCATGAAAGTAAAACTGGTACTGTTGTTAAGATACCATAGAAACACACCTCGGTCTATCTGAGTTCACTAAGAACCATATAGTCTTGGTCCATATATGACTCTATCAAAAGGTTGATCATCTGTACAAGATACAACATGTACGGGTAAACCCTATGTCGGGGTGAGTATAAAAACACCCAGTAGGACACCCAAAAACCACAAAGCATAAAAAAGGAAATACAGTCATCTCTACACATTTTTATTTCTATATCACATATAAAAATTATACCTAGATATACACAAAAAATACACACATCCTAAAGGTAAGTCATAATCATAGTTTTCCAGCCTAGGATTTAATATCAAAGATTCCACTTAGCACTCATCTAGGAGAACACACGCTTGAGTCTAATAGCACTGATGACATCTGTCTAATAGGTAATTATCATCAGGTACCATCATTATAATTACACTCTCAAGGTTTGAAGAGAGAATATAAATAAATGAGAATCACACCCTATTCCATGGGGTATACCAAAAAATAAATATGTAAAACCCGTTAAGTAGAGGATTGTTGCCTGTATAATTTTGGTCATAACAATAAAAAAGAATCCACCTAGGGAATGAGGATGAATAGAAGATATCACATAGGTCATTATAGATGTATTCCAACAACTCTATCTGAGAATTCATGCTTAAGGGATCACAATACTTCCTGTAGTATAATATTTCATACTAACCCTATGTGAAGGATATGGGTTATGTACCCTAACAAACCATTCCCAAAATAAATATGAAAGGGACTCCATTCCATGGCCTAGAAAGTACAAGACATATAGTAGGGTCCCATTCCATGTCCCTTGACCCCGGGTCCTACCCATGTAAATGTCCAGTGACACATGATTGTGTCCATGTAATAGTACAAGGAATGTCAGCTACCCATGTAATCTTTCCATGTACAAGTACTCAACTCAGCCATGTACTTATTCAAACCATGTCCATGTAGAGGAGTACATGGTGGGATTCAAACTGTGTACACCAACTTGTGTCTGTATACCCTCTAAGGTAAATTTCGAGTTACTGTGGAGAGGTCACATGTCGTGTGATAGGTTCAGAAGTCGTTTGATACATAACTTTGTATGAAGCCCTAGTAGCCAAACAGGGGGCCACATGGATTGTAGATTCACATTACACGCTGTGCAGTTTGGGATTTTCCATAATTCCAAATCTTGAATTTGTATTCATTCTAGTACCTCTGGCCTTCGATCTGATAACCATCTCATAGGTAAAATCAAGGAACCTTTTCATATGAGCCTCACCATTTATGAACAACATGTATTGGCCTTTAAATCTATTCAGAAAATAGGAATGTTTTCTGTTCTTCGTTGCGTGACAATGAACAAGAAATTAGGTATCCAAAATCATCTAATTATCTAGAACTTCTGTCATCACACCGCCATCATGTTTTTCTAGTATGATATCTATGATATAGAATCTTTGATCCAAGAAATGGGTGCACAATAATTGACTCATTATGATATGTCGAACCATGTCCCTAATAAATAATGCTTGGGGTGAACAAAGAATCGGGTGAGAAATGCACAATCACAAACACAAGTAATGAACCTCATACAATGTTCATTTAGTCCTCATTTTGTCTCCATTAGAATATAAATTAAGTATCAATAATAAAAAGTAATTCTCCCCATAAAATCCCTACAAATAAACCCATCTCTCAAGGTGACCGATCTACAAATAAATTCATTGGTCGATTGATTCATGGTCATCGTATAATTTTATAATAGTGAAAGAATAAATTAAAAACAGACATCCGAACATGATTTGAATATATCATCAATTAATAACAGACCTCTATCACAATTTTTGGTGAGATCCTTCAATTCTATCCCACATCGGTCATCGGTCTCTGATTCAATCATCATCCATTAATAAAATATCATTCAGTACTCTCTAATGATTATCTAGATCTGTAGGTTTTAGTTGTTAAACCTAGGAATTCCCCATAATCATGTATTTATAAAATATTCTTGGTTTCTATAACAAATAAATAGAATAAAATAATTTAATTAATTATTTTATTCATTTCATGCCCACAATGAATTTTTCTACAAATGTTTTGCACTGACCCAGGTCATGTCACGCCTTGTGTAAAACCCACATTTTGAGATCAATGGTAATATCATATTTATAATCTGGGCCCTCGTTTAGAATTTTTTCCACTATTTGATGAAAACTACATGGTCGTGAAATTTAATATATTTAATATATATCAAACAATTATTTTGGGCACTCCGGGCCTCAGAATCACATTCCATCTTAGTGACTGGTCACAAAAATAATCCATACATGATCTAAAAATAATACATGGAAATTTTATTCATTAAATTCTCCCCACCATGAATATTTACATACTAAAAATCCAAAACAATTGTTACATAATGATATGTGGATATTGAGCATGAATATGAGCCTCCTACACTAAACTTCCCTCTAAAAATTATTTTGCCTCTATTGGACATGCACTAAATGAATCGATCGCCCATGAAGGATCCTCCCATATTGATCCTCATTCTCTACCAAGTACTCATCAAAATTAGATCCATCTTTGATGTTCATATTTCCCCTATCAATAATGTGTTATTAGTCATGCACATACCTCCTCAACTGCAACACGTAGAAGATATCATGTACCCTGAATAATTGTGAATCTTGAGCTAAGTGATATGAAACCTCACCAACTCTACATAGTATCTTGAAAGGGTTAATAAACCTCAAATATAGATTGTAGACTTGTCCAAATATTCTTAATCCACGTCAAGGTGAACCCCATATGAACACATGGTATCCTTCCTCAGATTCTAAAGACCTCTATAGTATATCATCATAAGAATTATGAATGCTCTATGTAGTCTTCATCCACTCTTAGAGGATTTTTACCTTATTGGTACTATCTCTCACCAACTTCATTCCCATGAGTTCTGATTCTCCTAGGTCAGTCTAGAAAAGTGGTTTCCTTCATTGTATCTGTTAAAAAGCCTCAAATGGTGCTGTACTAATGGGGGAATGTAAGCTATATTTTCAGGAAAAATATACCAAAGGTAGGTGAACCTTCTAACTACAAACAATATTCATCATAAAAGCTCACAACATGTCCTCCATAACCTGAAAGGTCTTCTCAATCTGATCATCAGTTTTGTGGTGAAATGTTGTTCTCATGTGTAACTGAGTCCCAAATGCCTCCTACAATTCCTTCCACAAACAATATGTGAAGTGATCATCATTTCTAGAAACAATCATCGATGTAACTCCATGAATTCAAACTATATTTTAAAAGTAGAGGCATCCCATAACCTCTACTAAACTCTGCTTCTGAATTTCAAGAAAGTGGGATGACATGGTGAGTCGGTCTATGATCACCCAGATGTCATCATGTCCCCTAAATGTATGTGGTAATCCCATCACAAAGTTCATGGATATCTCATCCCACTTCCACTATATAAACTCAAGGTGTTGAGATAAACTTATAGGAACTTGGTTCATAGCCTTCACTAGCTAATAAGTAAGTCATTTGGTGATAAACTATATAACTCTTTACTTCATCTTTGTCTTATAAAACTAACAATGGAGGTCCCACTACATATTTTCCACACCTGGATGTACCAATAAAGAATATATATGAAACTCTCTCTGAACATCATCCCATAACATCACTAGTACCATCATTTTTCCTAAAAAAACATAAGGCTCCCCACCTTTATAAAATCCATTAAGATCATATCCAGTAGACAACATAGAATATGGGGTCTCACAGTCAGTATGCTCACGCTATTCTTCCTTGAATTTTTGAAAAAGTTGAGGGGTGAAAACCATTGATTGGAGGAAATCTACTCTATCTTCATACAAAAGGGATAACTAAAATGAGGCCAACTACTCTGAAACCACATTCAATAACTGTGAAAAAGATCTCATATTGATAGTATAAACTACCACATTCCCCTTACAAGGAGTATAGAAATCTCAAATTCATAATATTAGATAAAATATAGACATTTACTCAATATAAAGTGATGATACTTCTAAGAGAATATACACATGAGACTCTTGTGATCAGAATATAGGGTAAATTTCACACCTATTAGGTAGTGTCTCCACATCATTAGTGTGAATATTAATGCTTCTAACTCAAGGTCATGGGTAGTGAGTTCTTGTAATGTGGTATAAAATGACATGAAACATAAGAAATCACCACTCACCTATAAATATAGACACAAAAAATACCCGTTCCTAATTTATATCATAACACTATATACTTGAAACCCTCCTCTGGATATCTCAAAATGGGAGCGCTCATCAAACTTTGCCTCAACTATAGAAAAGATTACCGGTACCTCTCTCTCCACATGAAAGGTTGGCCCTTTCAGGTCAAATATATCAAGGATGATAATATCCAAGAGAAACTAGGTATGATTCTCTAGTAATATCCTACTAACCCAAGTAATCTCTACAACTCCGTCATGCTATTGGGTGGATGTCAAGATAACATCGTCTTGAAATTGGTCGGGTCCACTACCACTCAATCTACTAAGATAATAAGTCCCATAAAGTGGACCACCTGAATCCATAAATGTCACTTTGAGAGACTTCCGTAAATATGGTGCTCTTAGAATACATCTAATACTGTCTCCAATTGTCTTGCATACTCCTCCCCAGACACCAAGTATACAAGGATATCATCAATAAAGACTACTAAGAACAAATATAAGAAAATGTTGAATGATATGATTCATGAGTCCCATGAACACTACTTGGGATTTCTTCAATAAAAATGTAATCACCAAGTACTTATAGTGACCATAGTGGCATCAGAATGTTGTATTTGGTATATCCTTATCCTATTCTTGCAATTGGTGACATCCTAAATTGAGGTCAAACTTAGAGAACTATCGTGCCCCCTCTCAACTGATCAAAGAGGCAATTGATCCTCTATAGTCGTTACTTATTCTTCATAGTAACCTATTTCAAGTTATTTTATTCTATATATAACATCAAACTCACATACTTCTTCTTGGTGAACAACACTGGGGCTTCCCAGGGAAAAACACTAGGTCTAACAAATTCCTTCATCTACAGGTCCTCAAACTACACCCTCATCTTGGGAAGCTCTACAAGGGCAATCCGATATAATTGCATAGATATTGGATCCATCTTGAGGCATAGATCAATGAAAAATTCTACCTCCCTACATAGAGGTAAAAGTAGAGCATCCTTAGGGAATACATCCTTGTACACCACCACCGCTCCAAGGAACTAAAAAATCATAACATCCATTGCACCAAGGGTTGGGATAGACAAATGATGAGTATTTTAATGCACCCACCTATGCATGAGTCCATCTTAAACTACCTAGGATTTCATTTCACTAAAAAGGGAAAACCTAGTTCCATCACTACAGAAACATGACGTCCTCCACCTAAAATAGTCTATCTGGGAATGAAATGTAGATAACAATCCATACCTAATATGACATTGTAAGGACTCATAACTACTATAAAGGGACACAAACAGAAACTATCACCTCCAAGAGTCGATTCTCACTATCAACATAACTGTTTGATCGATTAGTCTTCTCAAGTAGGAGTCTTAAAGTGCAAGGATCGTGCTAAGGGATCCACCAGAATCTCTAAGTATCGTATAAGGTATGTGGACAGAAAGGAATGAATAAAACCTATTTCTATCAATATTGAAACTAAGGTAGTAAATACATAGATCATACCTTGAATCATTCATAGAGCCTCTAGGTCATAAGATTCAACAACCAGTAGTTATACCCTCTCATGTCCTCTATCTCCTCGGGACTAGTGTGGACCACCTGGGGGTGGTGGTGGAAACAAGTCAATATACCTACCACATCCTACTACTCTCTTATATCATATTCCACATCCACCTCCCTATAAACCTATCTATTCCTTCCACTACCTCTACATTGGAGGCCTATCCATGGTCTCTCTTCCATCTATATGGTGGCTCAGAAAATCTCGAGTGAGATGTCCCCTGCCCTCACATGAGTAGCACTATATCCCTCAGGACTTACTGGACCCAACCCGTGAGCCCTGAACTACATATCCCCCATGTGACAACCCATCCCCCGGGGCCCATGTCATGACTACCCCAAGCCATCCTTGCATAGGCTAGGGGTTGGTGAATAGAACTGGAAAGGCATAACCCAAAAAGGGAAGGCATTACCTTTAAACTTGTACACACACAGACAGGGCATACCGCACAAAGAAAAACAAAAAGGAAATAAAGTAGTAAAACCACCACAAAGTAACATTATTGATATTAAAGTGTGAAAAATAAAAGTAAATGGGCCATAATACAAGCTCAACTAAAAGGAAAGTACAACAAAAGAAGTACAAACTCTGGAGGTGGTCCGCCAAGGATCCTACCTGAAGAGTAGGTATAGATCTCTCTCAGATGTCACTGCAGAACACCATGACTATTGGTCCACCTCTAATAACCTCCTAGTCATATCTCCCCAAAGTCTCTATCAAGGATGTCCATTGTCTGCACAAGACACAACAGGTGTGGGTGAAGCCCGTGCAGGGGTGAGCATAACAATACTCAGTAGGGACCTCGAGACCTATGAAGTTATATCATTAATCCACAAGGGAAAAGACCACAAAGGAAATACCACTGAGCTAACAATACCTAGAAAGATCTCAAACACATAGCACAAAGTAAAATATGGAACTCACACTAGAAATAACTTATGTCCATAAGTAAAGATGATTAGTTGTAAAACTAGATTATCTTATCATGTTGGGAGGCTCTGCTGCTGACCTGCACAAGATCACTAGGTGATGACCGCTAGAGTATATCTAGGTCCTGACCCATAAAGGATCTCTAGGTGATGACCCACATAGGATCACTAGGTTTTGACCCACTCAATATTTCTATTCTTTCTTCACGTCGCAACCGACCACTGGATTCCCGCACATAGCACACTTGCTTTCCGTAGTATCCACTCATCAAGCCATTTTATGTACATCAACATCCATGAAGTCCCACATATAGTATCCCCAAAGTACAGTCTCATCATAAGGGCCCCAATGCAATAGACGGCGCGTCGATCAGACGCTTGATCTGTAACTTATGGGATTTTTAGTAAAAAGGGCTTCGTTAGATTCGAGTCCGATCCAACCCGGACATACTCCAAATTCTTCCAAAACTCAAATAGAGTATCTCAAAAGGACCTCCTTGTTTCTAGGGTACTCACTCTATAGATGGTGCATCAATTAGACACCCGGTCTCCAAGTTATAATCGTTTCAGTGAAACGGGACAAGTCGGGTCCAGGTCCAGTCTGACCCGGTCGGACCGACCTGACCCAACCCTATATAGGGGTCTAGAATGGGACCTAAATGGGTTCGTCCTATCTGGACCATTGGAACCACGGTTTTGGATTGGTAGGACGGGGTCGGGCCGGTGGTGGGTCTGGCCTGGCATCGTGAGTCTGGCCCAGCGGCGCAGGTCTAGCTTGGTGGTGAGGGTGAGGCCTACTGAGCTGCGAGTCCAGCCCACTGGGTGGGTCTGACCCATTGGCCGACCTAGTATGCATGGATGGGGCACGGTAGATAGTCATGTTCAGTCTCCCTCCCACCCTGCAGTCGATGCAGGGCGATCTTCTTGTCGCGGTTAAGCGACCGTGGCAGCTCGATGTGGCCGGCCAGGCTGGCTGACCATTTCACACACATGCAGACCAGGTCCGTGTCCCTCTAGGGCACCCGAGCAGCCTGAATGGGCCACTTTTCCATGCGGTGCCAACAGGCGCCGAGCCACCTCGCCACCACGACCACCACCACAGGCAACCATTGTTTTCCGTCGCCTATACCGGTGCACCGATGGCCCCTTTGACAGACTTCCAAAGTCGCTCTCTTGGTCCATTTCTCAAGCCGCTAATGTCTAAAAAATATGTAGGCCTTAACCCTAGTAGTGACGGCCTCAAACTCACTTTTCCGCCATCTCAAGAAGACAACCACAAAGAACACACGATAAACAACCAATTCGGAGGGTCTAGGCCTTGTTCAGGTCGGCCCACGCCCTCCACATTAGAGTTTAAGCATGGAAGAAAGTATTATTCTACACAGCAAGAGTAAAAACCCAATTCAAACCCCTTCACAATATCCCCTGAAAAGAATGAGCGATTCTTAGATCAACCCGTTAATCGGTTGATTCTGCGTTAGTCATTAATTCTCAGGAATGAGAAAGAAATCACCAAAAACTTAGAAAGGATGAACCCCTACCTTGTTAAGGTTTTATACCAAAGCATTCATCCTCGAGGTTTCACAACATCGAGGTCACTTCCAGCTCTGTTCTTCAATACACGTTGAAGATAATGATGTATCACAGACATCTATCATGCTTTGTTGGAGAGGAAAACAATCAGCAGTTCATCATAAAATTCCCATAGTTTAATTCCACATTCTCCCACATGTTGGCTTAAAAAAAATAATCACATCGTAGTGTTTCTGTTACGTTGAAACGTTATGTCGTTACACTATTTCATTTATGAAACAGCTTCACTGTTATGCTTACTTTATTACATCGTTATGTTGTGTGATATGGGCCATTAATGAGCCTCACTAATGTACCTTGTCATCGCCTGGTCGCTGCACCGCAACATTTCCATCCTCCACCCAACGGTGAGTAATGAAATAAAATAATTTCTTTAAATTATTTTTATTGTTTTTCTTGAAAAGTACATAAAATAAATTTTCTTCTTGGACCTTGTCGGCCAAAGTTAAGGCTTTTATAGGAGAATATTGGTGTTCTTAATTCAACAGTTCCCTCAGATTTTCAATCCGAGCACTGGTTCAAAAGATAGAAAAACCTACTCGCATGTTCACTGAATGTACCTTAAAAAAAGTTCAAAATTCCGTTTTTGACTCACTGGGCCTTGGAATCACATGCCATCAAAGCATGTGGTCTCAGAATAATTCCATATAATTTAAAGAAATTTTAAATGGAATTTCATAGACATTACATTATCCACACATTAGGGCTTTACATTCTCAAAATCCAAAATAAGGGCTAACCAAACAAGTGGGGGTACTGAGCACGAATCTGAGCCTCCTAATCCCATGTGCTCCCCTAGAGATTCATGTGCTGCCACCAAATGCATACCAAGGGAATCAAACACCCATATAGGACCCGATCCTATGAATCCTCTATCTTTATCGGTAACTCCAGAAATGTCACCCTGTCGGTAATGTCCAGGTCTCCCTAGTCGATAACGTGTGATGGATCATGCATGTATCTCCTCAGCTGTGACACGTGGTAAACATTATACACCTGGTGCATCTGTGAAGGAAGGGCTAGGAGGAACACCACCTATCTTTCTCTGCTTAGAATCTGAAAAGGTCTGATGAACCATTGATATAGCTTTCCATCCTAGCCACATCTCTGTAATCCTCGTCGGGTGAGACCTAAAGGAATACATGATCACCCTCCTCAAACTCCAAGGGTCTCTGTCTCTTTTCGGCATAAGATTTTTACCTACTCTGTACAATCCTCATCCACTACTGGATGATCTTCACCTTCTCGGTGGTAGCCCGTACAAACTCTTTACCCATGAGTATTGACTCCCCTGAGTCTGTCCAGTATAGGGGTGATCTTCAAGGTTTCCCATACAAGCCCTCAAACGGTGCCATTCCAATAGTGGATTGATAGATGTTATTGTATGAAAAATACACCAGTGGTAGGTGGTCCTATCAAATGATACCATAATCCAAGACACAAGAACGAATCATGTCCTCCAAGGTCTATATGGTCTGCTTTGTCTAACCATCCCTTTGGGGATGAAAATCTGTGCTCAAATGCAGTTGAGTCCCGTACACCTCCTACAACCCCTTCCAAAACTAAGATATAAAATTTCCATCATGATCTAAGATGATCGTCAAAGGAACCCAGTGGAGCTGCACTATCTCATGGAAATAGAGGCATCTTAAGCCCTCTACCGGTCCCTGCTCCCAAATAGGTAGAACGTGAGCTGACTTGGTGAGTCGGTCAACGACCACCCGGATGGAATCATGGCCCATGGATATACATGGTAACCCCATCAAAAATTCCATCAATATACCATCCCATTTCCACTATGGTACCTCAAGTGGTTGGGCCAAGCCTGCTAGAACTTGATGCTCAACCTCCACTTGCTGACAAGTGAGGCATTGAGAAATGAACTCTACCATTGCTTTCCTCACCCCGGGCCACCAGTACTGAAATTGGAGGTCCTGGTACATCTTCCCCCCTACAGTATGTACCGCCAATGGGGATGTATGGATCTCCTTCAACACCTAATCCTACAACTTCATTGGGACTATGGTGTGCCCTCTGAAAAGGATGATGTGCTCCCCACCTATTGAAAATCTATCAGGAGCTTGTCCTGAGGATAAATAAGCATGTCAGGCCCTGCAGTCCACATCAACCAGTTGTGCCTCTCTAAATCACTATAAGAGTGGAGAATTAAGAGTCATCTACAAAAGGTATGTTTCTCCATCACTATCCATGAAGGATATCTGGCTTGCTGCTCAGTCGCCTCACTCAGCAGCTTCAAACCAGACCTCCTACTGAGTGCATTCGCCATCATGTCCCCCTTACCAGGAGTATAAACTATCTCAAAGTTATAGTCCAAGAGAAACTCTATCCAACATTGTTTTCTCAAGTTCAGGTCCTTCTGTGAGAATATATACCTAATAATCTTGTGGTCAAAGTAGATGGTAAACCATTCACCCATCATGTAGTGCCACCACATCTTCAAGGAAAATATCATTGCTTCTAAATCCAGGTCATGGGTTGCATATTTCTTCTCATGTTTCCTCAACTTTTGTGAGATGTAGGTAATCAATACTCACTCTTTCATTAGGACACAACCCAGTCTGATCCCTGATGCGTTTTAGTAAACTACATACCCAACACCCTCCTCTAGTAGTCCCAAGATGGTTGCACTAGTCAGTCTTCGCCTCACCTCCTGAAAACTCTTTTGACATCACTCTGTCCATATGAATGGTTGTACCTTCTTTTTCAAAGCTAACAATGGTGCTGATACTATGTAAAATTCAGGTACAAATCTTCGGTAGTACCCAGCCAACCCCAGGAAACTCTCCACCTAAGTCATGCTCTGAGTTGGCTCCCAAGAAATCACGACCTCTATCTTCACTAGATCCACTACAACTCCAACCTATGAGATGACGTGACCTAGAAAGTGGACCTACCAAATCCATAATTGGAACTTTGAGAGCTTACTATAATGTGGGTTCTCTCAGAGTGCGTCTAGGACTATCCACATGTGTGTAGTGTACTCCTTCTTTTTCGCTGAGTACAACAAGATTTAATCAATAAAGACTACCACAAAATGATCGAGGTAAGGCTATAAGATAATATTCATGAGTCCCATGAACACTGCTAGGGAATTGGTCATTCTGAAAGGAATCACCAGGAACTCGTAGTGGTCATAATGTCACCTGAAGGTTGTCTTTGGTACATCCTCATCCCATACCCAAAGATGGTGATAGCCCGATATGAGGTCTATCTTCAAGAACCACCTCTCCCCCTTCAGCTGATTGAAGAGGTCATCAATCCTCCGCAGTGGATACTTGTTCTTCGTGGTCACCTTGTTCAGGAACCGGAAGTCTAAACATAGCCTCAAAATCCTGCCTACCTTCTTGGAAAACAAAACTGGGGCTACCCATGGAGAAACACTGGGACTCACAATCCCCTTCCTCTGCTATTCCTCTAGTTGTAGCCTCAAATCATGAAACTTTGCAGGAGCCATCCGATATGAATGTGTAGATATTAGTTCCATACCTGGGTACAAGTAAATACATAATTCTACCTCTCCGTGAAGTGGTATTCATGGTACATCATCTGGAAATACATCCTCATACTCGTACACCACTATAAGAAAGCTCAGACTCTGTTCATCCATCGTACTGAGGGTGAGGCTAGCCAACTGGTGAGTGATCATATGCAACCTCATCTAAGAAATTCCACCATGTGCTACAATGTTTCCCTTCCTGATAGTGAAGTAAAACCTAGTCCCATCCTTGTGAACACACCACACATTGTTCCTAAAACAGTCGATCTAAGCCTGGACAATGTATAACTAGTCCATACACAAGATGGCATCGTAAGGCCTCGACACTGCTACTAGGAGATCCAAGCTAAATCCATTGCCTCTTCGAGTAAGCTCACATTGCCAGCACCAGTGTGTAATCATCGAATCATCTCACGTAAGAGTCTCTAATCATAATGATCGAGCCAATGACTCCAACAGAATCTATGAGCTCCGAACGAGAGTTGAGGAAAAATGGAGTGACTAGAACATATGTCTATAAGAACTGTATATAAGGTAAAGTAGACATAGATTTTACCTATAATCAAATTTGGAGCACCATGGTCGTAGGCCTCTATCGCCTAAATTTGGCCCCGCCTCTATCCACCTACTATCAGAGCTCTTGGTGGACCTCCTGGGGGTGGTGGTGGTAGTACCCTAAACCATTGTCCACCGTATGCTTCTCGACCTGCTCTACTACCATGTCCACCACCCTATGTACCTCCTCGCTCGAACCTCTGTTTTTTTCTTGGTGGTCCCTCGATTTCTTGCTGGTCATCCGCACAGGGAGTCGGATAGTCGCAATATATGTGCCCCTGTCTATCACAAGAATAACACACTCTAGTCCTCATATGACCTCATCAACCTCACAAGATCTACACCTATGACACTGCCTCCAAAGTTCATCCTCTGAAAGGTCTAGCTCATTTGGGCCTCTGCGTTGTCTGCCTACTATCTATTATAGATGACTCAGCAACCTGTCATTTGGTGGTGTCTCTCACCGTCAGTGCCTCTTCAGCTAGGAATTTCTCTAGCAATAAGGATCACTCTAGCACTCCATCCTGCATCGGGATGCTGAGAGAAATCATAGATTCCCTAATCTCTTACTAGAATCCCTACTCAAAGGCTCGGGCCTTAAAGAAAGGGTATCGTACCATGTAGGTGGAGTATAGGTAGAGGTCGATAAACCTCTCTGAGTACCAGGCCACAGTCAGGCTCCCTATTACATGTGAAGTAACTCCTGAATATGCACTAAGCGTAGTGTCTCTGGTACGAACTCTACCCTGAAGAGGATCTCAAAGTCCATCTAGACAAGGGTTGCCTAATCATGTGTCTGGAGCGTCAAGATCCACCACCTCCCTACCATGCCCTGAAAAAGGATAGTGTCTAGAACTACTATCCGGTCTGTCGGTGTCTCTACTAGGTGAAAAACTCTAGTAATTACCTCCAATCAATCCTAAGCTTCCTGAGGATCCGTTTCACCTAGAAACCTTAGAGGCCTCTATCTCTAGAACTCATGCAACGCACTCTGTTGGTGTTCACTATCTGCTAGTGGGGCTGGTAGCAACTACTTCTCTCCTAGTGGTGGTGTTGCTGGTACACTACTTGAAGGTGCTAGCACTGTAAGTAGTAAATGCACCGATGCCTCATCGATCGGTTTACCATCGTCGTGTTCTCTCACTGTAATCCTTGTTAGCTATTTTTTTGGGGCATCCTATTGAGAAACAGAAGCTCCATGATTAATAAGTTATACCTAGTGATCTGACTCAAAAGAGATCAAGAGAAAAAAAAACCCAAAACACATGCAACTAGTGTTTCCTTTTACCGAGTTGGAAAACAGAATTCAGGGTCCTGGTGTATGGATACGTCGGTCGCCGCACCAACACTTGACTCACAAGCCTGAAATCCAAACTCAAAACACTTACCACTATTGCCTTATCAAAAACACATACTCTTAGTTCTTATAATTGAGCCGACCTCCATCTGATACCAATTTTTCATGACCCATCCCCCGGGGCCCATGTCGTGACTACCCCAAGCCCGACTTCCATAGGACAGGGTCTAGTGACTATCACCGAAAAGGCATAACCCAAAAAGGGAAGTCATTGGCTTTAAACCTGTACAGACACAGATAGGGCATACACCACAAAGAAAATCACAAAACAAAGAAAGCAGTACAACCACCACAAAGTAACACTACTGTGAGTAACGTGTGTAAACTGAAAGTAAAGGGGATAGAATACAAGATCAACTGAAAGGAAAGTGAAGCAAAATAAGTAAAAGATCTGGAGGTTTTTCTCCAAGGATCCTACCTAAAGGGTAGGTACAACCCTATATCGGATGTCACTACAGCACACCATGTCTATCAGTCCATATCTGAGCATCATCTTCTTCTATCTCTCAAAAGTCCCCTTCAAGGTTGTCTGTAGTTTGCACAAGACACAACAGGTGTGGGTGAAGCCCATACAAGCGTGAGTATAACAATACTTAGTAGGTACCCCGATACCCCCAAAAGGTCTCTTGATAATCCATGAGATAAAACACTACAAAGGAAATACCACTCAGGTAATGCCACCCAACAAGATCTCCAACACATAACACAAAGTAAAAGACATATCTCACACCATGTATAACTTAAGTACAGAAGTAAATATGATTATTTGTAAATATAGATCATCTTATCCTATCAAGAGGCTATAATAATGACCCGCAAATGGTCGCTAGGTACTGAACAATAGAGGATCACTAGGTTCTCACCCACAATGGATTTCTAGGTTCTAACCCACAGAGGATCGCTAGGTGCTGCCCCACTTAGGATCGCTATTATTTCTTCATGTCATAGGGAACCACTAGATTCTCGCACTTAGAATGATTGATTTCCAGAGGATACAATCCTCAGTCTATCGTTCATACCTCAACCAACATGAATTTCCACATATAGTAACCCCAAAGGATCGTCTCATCATAAGGCCCCCAACACAATAGACGACACATCGATTGGATGCCCGATATGTAAGTTATGGGATTTTTAGTAAAAGGGGCCTAGTTATATTCAAGTCTGATCCAACCCAGCTATAACCCAACTTATTCCAAAACTCAAGTTGAGTATCTCAAAAAGACCGCCTTGTCACAATGGTCCTCGCACTGAAGACGGCGTGTCAATCGGATGCCCGGTCTGCAAGTTATGATCATTTCAGTCAAAAGGGGTCGGTCGAGTTCAGGTCTAGTCCGACCCGGTCGGACCGACCAGACCCGATCTTGTCTAGGGGTCCAGCATGGGTCCTATAAGGGTTTTTCCTAGTTGACCCATTGGGTTCACAAGTCTGGCTTGGTAGGACGGTTCTGGCTCGGTGGTGGGTCCGGCCCGGCGTCGCGGGTCCGGCCCGGCGACACAGGTCCGACCCAGTGATGAAGGTCTGTCTCGCTGAGATGTGGGTCCAGTCCGCCTGGTTGGGACATGGAAGACAACAGTGTTAAATGAAGGGAGGTCTCCTTATCATGGTCAAGTGACTTCAGTGGCTCCACGCAGCCGTCCAAGCTAGCTGACCATTTCGCATGCACATGGATCGGGTCTGTGTGCCTCTAGTGTGCCCGAGCAGAACGGCCGGGCCACTCCTCCATGTGGAGCCAATGGGCGCATCGCCATCCTTCACCCATGGCTACCGCCGCGGGCCACTGCGGGCCACTGTTGGCCGCTGCTTCTAGCGTTACTTTCGACGGGCCATGAGAGTCGCTCTAGTGGTCTGTTTCTTGATCCGCTTGAGTCTACGAAATCGCTAGGCTGTCACCCTCGCTGTGATGGCCTCAAAATTGCTTTGTTTTTGTCTTGAGAATTAATCCATAAAGAACGCACAATAAAAAACCATGGAAGAGGGTTCAAGCCTTTTTCGGGTCAGGGCGCACCCTCTGATTTAGAGTTTAAGCATGGGGGAAAGTATTAATCCACACAGCAAGAGTAAAACCCCAATTCAAACCCCCGTATAATATCCCCCCACAAGAATGAGAATTTCGCAAATCAACCCATTAGTTTTTTTATTATTCATTCATTGTTAATTATTAAAAATGAAGAAGAAACCATCAAAAACTTAGAATTCAAGAACCCCTACCTTGTTGACATTCGATGCCGAAGCGTTCATCCTTGAGGTTTCACTACGTCGACGTCACTTCCAGATCCATTATTCAAGGCATTTTGAAATCTACCCGATGTTCATCATTCTTCATTAAAGAGGAAAATTATCGACGGTTCATCATATAATACATGCAGTTTAATTCACCATTATCTCACATGTTGGATTAATAAAAATAATCATATCACAACATTTTTGTTACGCAGCGACGTTGTGTCATTACGTTGTTTAATTTATTAAATAGTTTCACTGTTACGCTTACTTTATTACATTTTTACACTGCATGATATTGCCCATTAATGAGCATTATCACTGCCTGGTCATTTCAACATAGCATCGTCGTCCGCCACCCAACGGTGAGTAAAGAAATAAAATAATTCCTTTAAATTATTTTATTATTTTTCTCAAAAAGTCCCAAAAATAAATTTTCTGATCGACCCTTGCAGGCTGAATTTACGTCATTTCTAGGTGAATCCTAGTGTTCTAAATTCAACGGTGCCCTTATATTTTTGATCTAAGCACCAGTTAAAAAGATAGAAAAAACTCACTCGCACGTTTACTAAACATACCTTAAAAAATCAAAATTCAGTTTCGAGCTCTCTGGACCTCAGAATCACGTGCCTTCAGAGCGTACGCTCTCAAAATAATTCCATATAATTTAAATAAATGTAAAAATAAATCCAAGACATTACACATCATATTGGGACCTCCTCTTGAAACATCTCTCATTCTCAGGCCCCTAAGACTAAATTCTTCTACTTGTTCCCAAGGTCTATGCTCTTGTGTTCCTGATTTTTCCAACCATTGGTTATATCTACTCATACAAGAAACTAAAACCACCAAATATCTCTCTATAACCCCAACATATCTAGTAATGCATAGAGGGAAATCAGTTGATCATATGTCTCTATAAAGACCTCTCTCAAAGGTCTGATCCATAAATAACTAGTCAGAATCCTAATCCATTGAGTACCTGTAATGGTTTTCAAACCTGGATAATTACTCATCTACTATCATGTTGGCATACTGGAGTTCAAAAAGATCTAGGATACATACATTCCTTAGTATAGCTGGTGAGAAATCCTCTCTTATGAGATGAAAAAACTCTAACCACACTAGAGTCTCCCCATCATATGACTAGGTCACTAAACCCCACCACTTATTTGTTGATCCCTGAAGAAGTCTTGATACCAGGACCACCATATGCTCTGTTGGTGTCCTGACTAGATGAAAAACTAGAGTCACCACCACAATCCAGTCCTTAGTTGCCTATGGTTTAGGTTCTCCTTAGAACCTGAGGGTTCTTTGTCACTAAGACTCATAAAGTGAGATCAAACTACACACCTCATCTGCTAGCATTGTAGTTACCATCAATTTCTCAATATATGGTATAGATGGTGCGCCACTTGGAGGTATTATCTCTAGAACTGGTCCATGTATCATTTCCTCATCAATGAGGGGATCATCCACATGATCATAATTCTAAATCCAATGTGGCATACGTCATGGAGGCATCCTGAAATAACCAAGATGTGCAATGGTCAATGAGTATACCTCGAGATTTGACTCAATAAATACATAGAAACCACACCCCATTTCAATATATTTCATGTGCCATTTTTCCCTTGTAACTAATATTCCCATGCACCTAGTCAAAAATTAGGTGATCAGAGTCCTGTTGTATGGATATGTTGTCCACCTCACCATCACTGGAGTCCCTGACCGGAAATATGAGACTGAAACACATAACACTGTATCCCCAACCCAAACTTATAGACTCTGGTCCTAAGATAGATCCAACTATTCTCTGATAACACTCTTCCATGATCCATCCCAATGGTTCCCATGATGTTACTCCCTAAGCCCACCTCTAATATTCTAGGGGTTGGTGACCAACACCATGTAGGATTATCACTAACATGGGGGGGTTATCCTAAGTACATGTACACATGCACACATCTCCATGACCATAAAATTAAAAAATGTAAAAAACAATTGAACAACCATGCATGCATATATCTAAATCACACTACCAGAGTACGATAAGAAGTAAAAGAACATAAATAGGGCCAAATAAAATTCCATTACAAAGAACTTGAAAATAAATCCAACATGAAAGTAAAAGTGGGACTATTTCCACGATACCATAGAAACAGACCTCGGTATATCTAGTCTCACTAAGCTTCATTGGGTCCTCGTCCATCTAGGAATTTTTCAAAAGGTTTATCATCTTTATAAGGAATGAAATGTTTGGGAAAAGACCATGTAGGGGTGAGTATAACAATGCCCAGTAGGACACCTCTAAACCAAAAAACATGCAATAAAGGAAATATAGTGAGCTCTACACTGGTATATGTCTGTAACACATATAACAAGAATACCCAAATATACTCAAAAAATAGACACAGTCTAAAGGTATGTCAGAACTATAGTATGCCAGCCTAGGAATTCAGATCGAATATTCCATATAACACTCATTTGGGGGAACAAACTCCTGAGTATGATAGCATTGCTAATGTTCGTCCAAGAGTTAATACTCACCAGGTCTAGTCTATAGAAGTACATGTTGAATGTTTGAAGAGATGCGATACACAGATAAGGATCAATCCCAATTCCATGGGTTATAAAAACAAATAAATATAGATTAATCCTCTATATAGAGGATTGGTGTCTGAATAGTGTTAGTTACAATGATACCAAGAACTCTATATAGATCACGATGGTGAATAGGTGATCTCACTCTAGGAATTATAGAAGGATTCGAAAATCTTTATCTAAAAAGTCATGCTGAAGGGATCGTTATCCTACCTGAAATAGGCTATTCCATACTAACCCTTAGGGAAAGGATATGGGGAAGGCACCCTAATGAAACTTTTCTAGGATACATATGAAAAGGGTTATGAGACATGTATTAGAAAGTACATGGTGTGTCATAGGGTTACACACAATTTCCCTTGACCTCATTCCCTGTCGGTGTAAACAACCCATGTCTCATGCCTGTATCCATGTAATAGTATAGGGCATGTCATCTACATGTGTAATCTTCCTGTGTACTAGTACACGGATCAATCCATGTACTTTCCCATATCGTTTCCATGTATGGGAGTACATTGTATGCTCCAACTAGTGTTCTCTAACCCATGTCTTTGTACCTTCTAAGGTACATGTTGAGTTATTGGTGAGAGGTCACACACCATGTGATAGGGTCACACTCTACGTGAAACTTAACTTTCTATTAAACTCTATTCATTGTACAAGGCATGCCACAATATGTGTGTATCCTCATAACAAGTCGTACAATGATGAATTTTCTAGATTTCTAGAACTAGAATTCACTTTCATTTCTATACCTCCCGTCTTTGATCCAGAAACTATCTCATCCAGAAAATCATAGAACAACCTCATCTAATCCTAATCATCGATGAACGAGAAGTCCAGGACTTCAAATATATTTTGGAATTGGGTACATTCATTGTTCTTTATTACATTCCAAAGAACATGAAATTGGTTATCAAAAACTAGTTGATACGTCACTTCTTCCATCATAACACCACCTTAATGTCATGACGATCCTAGATCTATGATATGAGATCATTATGCACAAAAATGGGTGTGTAACGATCGATTCATTAGGATATGTTGAACCATGAGCTAAACAAAGAATATCCGCTATGAAAAGAGAATCAGAGGATAAATTCACAACCAAAAATCCAAGGAACGAACCTCACCTAATACTCATGTTGGCCTCAATCCATCACCTTTAGAATAACAATTCAGAATCAATAATCAAAAATAATTATCCCAATTAAATCCCCATAAATAAACCCATCACACTGGATGATCGATCTACGAATAAATACATTGGTCGATTAATTTGAGATCCTTTTAGACTTAAATAATAGGGAAATAATCCAATCAAAACAATCATCCTACCTTGATTTGGATTGATAAAAAATGAATAATAGAGTTGCGTCATCATCATTGGTAAGATCCTTTGATTCCATCCCACAACGATCATTGATCTCTGATTTGGTCATCATCTGCCAATGGAATTAGCTCGGTGCTCTCCAATAGTCCTCTAGATCACTAGGTTTTAGTGAATAAACCTTATAATTACCAAAAACCATGTATTTATAAAAGATTCTAGTTCACTGTGTCAAAAAAATAGAATAAAATAATTTATTTATTTATTTTATTCATTTCAAGCATGTGATGAATTTTTTACAAATGCCCTATACCGAATAAGGGCATGTCACGCCTAGGCTAAACCATGCATTATAAACTCAAAGGTTCTTTCAGATTTATTATCTGAGCCCCCGTTTAGAATTTATTATACTTTTTCAAGAAAACTACATGCGCATCATATTTATTATAATTAATATATTTCAAAAACTTATTCTGGGAGCACAAGGCCTCAAAATCCCATTCCATTATAGTTCATAGCCTCAAAAATAATACATACAATATACAATAAATAATACATAGAAAATATAAGTCATTACATCTATGAAAATAATTTTGGAGAAAAACATTATTCATTTACTTTTCTTTCTAAAAAATCAATGGTCTTTTAACCAACCAAAAATTTAAGGTTTTGGGATGGTTAACATTTTAATGACCAAGATCTCTATCACACTCTATCAGAACATGATAGTTATATTCCTCTTCCATGTCCATGTTTTCACTTTATACTTATTTTCTCCTATTATAAAGCCTAATTTTGTGGTGACCTATGTATTTCCCTTTCGCTCTTATTAATAGGATGTTTTATTGACCCTATTTATAATGTGGGTTTACCAAAAAGTAATTTTCAAGTATTAACAATTGATTTTTGAAGTGTAATTTCAAATTGTGGGGACATAATTTATTAAATTAGGGGATAACATAACATCCCAAAATTCTAATAATGAAACACTATTTTTTATATCTTACATGATAGGCCACATCGATCTTATACGAATAACTAAATTTTATTATTTATATATTACTATTATAACATAACTGTTATAATGGAGGGTATAAAAAGGATTAAGTGACTTATGAAAATATGGTTTACACATATATATTATTAATTATTTTATCAATTAATTATAAATAAATATAAAACCCTTTTTAAAATAAAAGGAAATGTTTTTCTGAAAAAACAATATATATAAATGTGCATAAGTGTGTTTTATACCAATAAATAAAAAAATAAGTATTGTTTGATTATATTAATAAAATGTATATATAATATATTTAATCTAATTGTTAACATTCATCTTTTTTGTTTTATAGACATGATATAATAATAAATCCAATTTTATGCATAAAAGATGTATTTTCCTAAAATGATCATTTTCAGCCTTTTCATGGTGCACTTGTTTTAAATCTAGTTGTTTGGAAATTTTATAAATTCAATTTTAAAAACAAAATTTTTTATTTAAAATTATAATATCAAAATTTACTTTTTTTAAATTTTTGGTATTTTTCTGATAATTTTCATGTTTTGTTGAATAGTGAAAAAATAACAAATTTTAATTGAAAATAGAATTTTTGGATAAATGATTTATAAGAATAAATTATATTTTTTATTAGTTTTAAAGTATAATTATATTAATTTTATATCATTTAATAAATTTCATATCATTGAAATCAATTTCACATTGAATTTGGATATAAAAGCATTTCAATATTCTAAATGTTTTCACTTTAAAAACTCATCTTCTCATTCCATATATGGGATTAATTTTAAATTAATTATATCCAATTATGTATTATGAATTTTAAAAAATGGAATCCATATTTTTAATTATAATTTCCAAATAAATAAATATTTTCCTTTTATTTTCAGCCAATATGAATAGTAACTTTAGTAATGTTAATTACCATGGTTAAGGGTAAATCGTGTAATTAAGTGTAAAAAATATTATAACTATTAAAAAATTACCCTAAAACTTATCCTAATTTTATTTTATTAGTTATTTTCAGCCAATATCATCATTGGGCCAATTTTTTGAGCTCTTAGATCCACTTGTATGACTTTAATACATTTATAGTATTTTATTTTAAGGAAAAGAAAAAGATATCATACTTTCATTTTTAACGAGTTAAATATTTTAATATGGGGTTATCTAAGGAATGTGTTACACTATAGAACATAATTTTAAATCTAAAATATTTATCTTCATCAGGCTAATTTATTTTTTTATTTTTTGGAAAAAAATAATTACCTTAGAGGTTTGGACAATGATGATGTTGTAATTGTTTAATTAATAGAAATATCAAATAAACAATAATAAAATTATTAAAATAAATATGATTTGGGATAAATAATGTCATTCATGGATTTTATATATGAAATTGACATGTTATTTATGTGTTATAAGAGTTTTTTTGAATATAGAATTCTTTATCAGTTTTCATAAAAGTCAAAGTAATGAATTGTGTCAAAATTGACATTATTGATATTTTAAAATAAATAGTATTTTATTAAGTGATATAAAATTTATAATATTATAAAATTAAGAAAAAATATTGTTATATGCTTTAAAATGTCATCCAATATTTATTTATGGATCGTTTTCCCTTTTATTGTAACAATATTCACACTCAAAGAGTAAAAATCCATGATTTCATGGTAAGATTTAAAGATATTAATTAAGGGTTTAAACCATAAGATAAGGGTAATAATATGACCAAAACATTTATAAAAATTATTGGTTGAATAATATTCGACCCTTATCACTTTAGTATTTAATTTTAGTTTCTTAATGTACATTGTTCTATGAAAATAACTTATATTATTTAAATCAAAGATAGTTACAAAATGTTACTCTCGATGTATTTAATATCTTTCATATGTTCACATAAGAAAAAAATCAGGATATTAAATAACCTAAATTTCTATTTTGATATTAATAAAATTATTTTCTATAGAATTTTATTTTAATTTTTTATAAGTTATGTAACTACTTTAAATGCTTCTTCGATTCTAAAATAAAATTTATTTAATTAACAAAAAAATAAAATAAGATATATGAAAAATATTAATTTTTTATATATTTTTGTTGAGTTAATGCATCTAAAATTTTTTATAGATCTATAAGATATATTGGAGATATTGTAAAGAATTAGATTCTAATTTCATCTTTTTCTTGATGCACATAAAGTCAAATTAAATTAATAGTATCAAATTTGATAATAAAGACATTTTATTAAATTAATATTCTATACAATTATTTTTAAATTTTAATAATATTAATTAATTACAAATTGGATAATATATGGTCTAATATTTATTCCCATATTAATTTATTGTCCAGTTGAAAGTTGTTGTCTTTAGAATATCTTTATTATATTTTAAGATTTTGAGGATTTCTGTGTAATGTCTCGAAATTTCCATGTAATTTTTTTAATTATATGGAATTATTTAGAGACCACGCCCTTTCAAAACACGTGATTCCATTCCCTAGGGTGCTCGAAATGTAATTTTGAACTTATTTTAAAGTACGTTCAGTATACATGCGAGCGGGTTTTTCTAAAAATTTTAACAATGCTGAGATAAAAAATATGAGTGCACCATTGAACTCGGAATGCTGGGATTTACCTAGAAAAGACATAACTTCAACTAGAAAGGGTCGGATAGAAAAGTTAATTTTTTGGACTTTTCAGAAAAATAATAAAATAACATTAAAATTTTATTTTATTTTTATTTCACATCATTGAGCGGCGAACGACGACACGTGGCGATGAAGAGACGATGAAGTACAATTAAGGAAGCCCCTTAATGGCTCGTTGTGCAAGCATAACTGCTATGCTGTTTCACAAATGAAACAGTGTCACGACGTAATTTCATAGAGTAACAGAAACAATGTGACATGTTTATTTTTATTAAATGAACACATTGGAGTGTTTAGAATTAAACCATGGGAAAATCATTGATAAACCTCTGGTGAGATTTCTCTCCAATAAAGAACGAAGAACACCGGAAGAGCGTCATCGACTTCGACGTACCTCAAAGGAAGAAGTCATAAAGTGAAAAACAACATCGACCCCTTGAACCCACGAGGATGGAACATGACAACAACAAACATCAAGCGAGGTAGGGGTTGAACCATTAAAAAATTCTTTGTTCTTATTCTAAACGATGAACACGGATTAACCCATGAACAGGTTATTCCGCATATCGTGCGTTCTTGTGGGAGGGTGAATTTTTTTTTGGATTTCTTTATTTGGGAGTATATTATCACTTGTGTTTGTTGAATTATAATCCCCAAACCTCCTCATGTTTTTAAACTTCTAAAGCGGAGGGTGTGGGCTGACACGAACAAGGCCTAAGCCCCTCCTCATGTGCATTCTTCATGGATGATTTCTCAAAATGGTGTAAATGAGAGTTTGAGGTCGTCACGGTGAAGGGGACGGCCTAACGATTCCATAGACACAGACGAATCGAGAAAGAGACCACCAAAACAACTTCGGTGGCCCGCAGAACAAACTGTTAGCATGTCGGCGGCCGGCGGGGGCCACGGGCAGAGGGGGGAAGTGCACCCATCGACGCGATGTAGTAGCAGAGGGCCACCACCAGCTGGCCACGACGACATGGAGATGGTGGCCCACATCCGGGACACTTGGGTGAATGGAGGAGGCCACGGTCGCTTGACCGCTGTGCTGGAGATCCTTGGCGCCATGCTAGCGCTGCGTTGACCGAGTCAACCCATGGACTCGGTCCGCAGGTGACATAGAGAATGCAGCCATGAGTGACGGGGAACATGGAAGGCTACGGTCGATCGACTGTGGCAGAGAGGAGACTCTGCGTCTGTGGAGAGGAGCCGAACGTGGCTCCCAACCACTTCCCGACCAGGTTGAAGGTTGGTACCCCTCTGGCTGACCAATCAGACTCACGGGTCGGACCCACGCTACCGGATCAGACCCCCACTACCAAGCTGGACCCACACTACATGGACAAACCCACACTACCAATCCGGGCTTAGTCTAGATCGATTTAGGTTAGGTCAGTTCGACCTGGTTGGACCAGACCTGGACCCAACCAACCCTCATTCCACAAAAACATCTGTATCTCTCAAATCGGGCATTCAATTTATGCATAATCAGTGGTGTTGGGACCCTTGCGATGGGAATGTCCTTCTGAGATACTCTACATGAGTTTTGGTAGAAGTTGGCATAAGGATGAGTTGGATCAAACTCGAATCCAACCAGGACCTTTTTACTAAAATTCCCATCTCATATAGACTGGGCGTCCGTTCGATGTGTTGTCTATTGCGTTGGGACCCTTACAACAATATGGTCCTTTGGGGTTACTCTATGTGGTAATTCATGGTGTTTGAGGTATGGTAGATTGATTGAGGAGAAAATCCTCCCAGAATCGAGCGTGCTATGTGCAAGAATCCAATGGTTGGCTGTGATGTGAAGAATGAATATTGATCCTGTATGGGTCAGCACCTAGAGACCCTGTGTGGGTCATCATGTAGCGACCCTATATGGGTCAGCACCTAGCGACACAGTGTGGCTCAGCACCTAGCGATCCTGTGTGGGTCAGCACTTAGAGATCCTCTATGGGTAAGAACCTAGCATCCCTATGTAGATTAGTAGCAGAGCCTCTCAATAGAATAAGATGATATATATTTATGACTAATCATATTTACTTATGTAATTAAGTTATACCTGGTGTGAGTTGTGTCTTTTAATTTGTGCTATGTGTTTGAGATCTTGTTTGGTGGTATTACCTCTGTGGTTTTTCTTTTGTTGTGTTTTCCTTTGTGGGTTACTAAGATAACTTCAGGGGTCTTGGGGTCCCTACTGTGTATTGTTATACTCACTCATGCACGATCTTCACCCGCACCTGTTGTGTCTTCTGTAGATGACGTACATCTTTGACTGGGACTTTGGGGAGCTAGGACTAGATGATGCTCGGAGGTGTATTCGATAGGCGTGGTGTGCTGTAGTGACATCCGATAGAGAGTTGTACCTACCCTTTAGGTACGATCCTTGGTGGACGACCTTCGAAGCTTGTACTTCTTTTGTTGTACTTTCCTTTCAGTTGGGATTGTATTCTAGCCCCTTTACATTTAGTTTACACACTTTACTCTCAGTAGTGATACTTTGTGGTGGTTGTACTACTTTAATTCCTTTGTGGTTGGCTTTTTGTGGTATACCACATCTGTGTGTGCATAGGTTTGAAGGAAATTTCTTCCATTTTTTGGATATGCCTTTCTGGTGCTAGTCACCAACCCCTGGCCTATGGAAGGCGGGCTTGGGGTATTCATGTCATGGGCCCCAGGGGACGGTTCGTGACAAAGTGGTATCATATGGCGGTAAGTACTACCAGAAGAACTAAGAGTCTATAATTTTAAATGGGGGAGATAGTGTTAAGTGTCTTGAGTTCGGATTTCAGTCCAGGGAGTCCATTGTTGGTGCGATGACCAACGTATCAATACACCAAGCCCCTAAATTCTGCTTTCTGACTCAGTACACAAAAACACTAGTTGTATGATTTTTGGAAATGTTTTCTCTTGATCTCTTTTGAGTCAGCTCACCACGTATAACTTATTGACCGTGGAGTATCTTTTTCTCTACGGGATGCCTCCACAAAGATAGCCAGCCAATATTCCAGTGATAAATCACTAAAATGGTCTAGCAAGTGATGAGGAGTCGGTGTAGGGACCACTTACAGTGATAGCACCTTCGGGTGGTGTACCAGCAAAACCAGCACCCAGAGAGCAGAAGTTGCTACCAGACCCCCAGAGAATAGTACACACTAACTAAGCATGTTTCATGAGTTCCAGAGATAGATGCCTCCAAGGTTTCAAGTTGAGATAGATCCTAAGGTAGCGGTGGATTGGTTAGAGGTAGTTACTCAGGTTTTTTGCCTAGTAGAGACACATATAGACCAGGTGGTGGTTCTAGGGGCTAGCCTTTTTCTGTGTACGGTAGAGAGATGGTGGAGCTTGACCATCCAAACACACAAGGAGGTGACCCTTGTCTGGTAAGACTTTGAGAGCCTCTTTAGGGTAGAGTTTGTATCTGTGACACTACACTTAGTACATATTCAAGAGTTACTACACCTACAGTAGGGCAGACTAACTGTGGCCCAGTACTCAGTGAGGTTTACCAACCTCACCTGCTACTCCACCGACATGATACAAGACTCTTTCTTCAGGGATCAAACCTTTGAGCATGGAATCTGATGGGAGATTAGAGCATCGATGATTTTTCTCATCATCCCAACATAGGATTGAGTGCTAGAGTGATAACTATTGGTGGAGAGCTTCCTATCCATCCAAGCACCGATGGTGAGAGACACCACTGGACAACAGGTGGCCGAGTCATCTGTAACAGGTTGTAGGAAGACGACACAGAGGCCCAAATGGGTCAGACCTTTCGGAGGACGACCCTAAGATGCAGGGTTGGAGGTTTGAAGCTCACAAGGTAGAGGAGGTCATATGAGGGATAGATTTTGTTACTCTTGCAGAATACGAGGGAATATAGATCGTGACTATCCAACTCCTCACATGGATGACTAGAAGGTGATCAAGGGACCACCGAGACAGTAACAAAGGTTCAAGCGATGAGGTCCGTAGGGCAGAAAACATGGTAGGGGAGTAGGTCGAGGGGGTAGGTGGTGGAATATTGTTCTATGTACTACCACCACCACCCCCAGGAGGTCCACCACGAGCTTTGAGAGCAGGTGGATATGGGTGGGGCTAGCTTCAGGCGATGGAGGACTATGACCACGATGCTCCAGGATGATTATAGGTACAATCTATGTCTACTCCACCTTAGCAGTAATTATTATACACAAGTTCCAATCACTCTTTCCTTTCCATGGACCTCATTCGAGACTCGAAGATTCTAGTGGATCCAATGGATCAATCCGTACGATTAAAGACTCTTGTGGTAGGGTATTCGACGATTACAAACTAGTGACAACAATGTAATCTTACTCTATGAGGCAAGAGATTCAGCTGGGATCTCTTAGTATCATCGTTGAGGCCTTACGAAGTCATCTTGGGTATGGAAGGGTTATCTACAATCAGTGCTCAAATCGAATATTTTAGGTGCAAAGTGTGGTGTCTCCGCGAGGATGGTACCAGGTTTTCCTTCAACGGTGAGAAGGGAACCATTACAGCACGGGATGGACTTTATCAGAGGTGGATACAACCGATCACTCTCTAATTGGATAGCCTCACCCTTGGTGGGGTGGACAAGAGGAGTCACAGTTTTCTTGTAATGGTGGACAAGTTTGAGGATGTATTTCCAGAAGATGTCCCATGACTACCTCCTCATACAGAGGTATAATTCTGTATTGAATTATACCCAGGTATGACATTGATATCTACACCTGCATATCAGATTGCCCCCATGAAGCTTCAGGAGTTGAGGGTACAGCTGGAGGACTTTCATAGGAAGGGTATTTTAAGGCCCATTGTTTCTCTATTGGCATCCCCAGTGTTGTTTTCTAAGAAGACAGACGGGAGCATGAGGCTATGCGTGGACTTCTAGTGCTTGAACCAGGTGACCGTGAAGAACAAGTATCCACTGCTGAGGATTAATGACCTCTTCGATCAGCTGAAGGGAGAGAGGTGGTTCTCAAAGATTGACCTCAAATATAGCTATCATCAGTTTCAGTTACGGGATTAGGATGTACCAAATACTACCTTTAGATGCCGGTACGACCACTATGAATTCTTGGTGATTCCTTTTGGTGTGACCAATGCCACAAAAATTTTCATGGGACTCATGAACATGATCTTTCAGTCTTAGCATGATCATTTCATGGTAGTATTTATTGGTGACATCTTGGTATACTCAGCATCATATAAGGATCACGCTACACACTTGAAGGTAGTCCTAGATGCACTCAAAGAGTACCAGCTTTATAATAATCTCTAGAAGTTCCATTTCTGGATTCTGGAGGTCCACTTTCTAGGATACTTCATCTCAAAGGCTAAAGTTGCAGTGGATCTAGTGAAGGTAGTGGTAGTGCTTTCTTGGGAGCCACCTAGAAGCGTGACTGAGGTGCATAGTTTCTTGGGATTGGCCGGATACTACCAGAGGTTTGTGCCCGACTTCTCCAGAGTAGCAACACCTATGAAAGATTTGATGAAGAATGTAAAACCATTCAGATGGACAAAGAAGTTTCATCAGATCTTCTAGTAGATGAGGTAGAGCTTGACCAGTTCTCTCATCTTGAGTTTTACAGAGGAGGGAATTGACTACGTGGTATACAGTGATGCATCGGGGACCAGACTAGGTTGTGTCTTGATTAAGGAGTGAGTAGTGATCACCTAAATCTCAAGAAAGATGAGGAAGCATGAGTACAATTACATGACCCATGATCTGGAGTTAGTAGTGGTGGTATTTTCCTTTAAGATGTGGCAGAACTACTTTATGGGTAGATGATTCACCGTCTAATCCACCCACAAGAGTCTCAGGTATATCTTCTCCTAGAAGGACCTGAATTTGAGACAATGGAGATGGCTATAGCTCCTCCAGGACTATGACTTTAAGATAGTCTATACTCTTGGTAAGAGGAACGTGGTGGTAGATACACTTATCAGGTGGTCTGGTTTACAGCTGCTGAGTGAGGCAACCGAGCAACTAGCCCGATGAAAATATCTTTAATGGATAGTGATGGAACAGCTTACCTCCAGTCTATGACTTTCACTCCCCCACTCTTATAATTAGTTAAGAAGTCACAACTTGTTGATATTTACTACAAGGCCCAACATGCTCATATATCCTCAAGACATGCTCTTGATAGATTTTCAATAGGTGGAGAGCATGTCATCCCTTTCATAGGACACACCATAGTACCAGCGACATTACAGGAGGAGGTGTTGAGGGAGTTCCATACATCCCCTTTGGCAGTACATCCTAGTGCAAAAAAGATGTACCAGGACCTATGACGTTAGTACTGGTGTCCAGGGATGAAAAAAGTGATGGAAGAGTTCATTTCATGATGCCTCACTTGTTATCAAGTGAAGGCCAAACATCAGGTCTCATCAGGCTTGACACATCCACTTGAGGTACCAAAGTGGAAGTGGGATGGTATCTCTATGGAATTCACGATGGGGTTACCACACATGTTTTGGGGCCAAGATTATATCTGGTTGATCATTTACCGACTCACCATGTTGACTCACTTACTACCCATCTGGGAGTAGGGATCGATAGAGGGATTGGGATGCCTATACATCCAAGAGATAGTGTGGCTTCATGGGGTTCTTTAAATGATCGTCTCAGAACATGATGCATGATTTACATCCTGGTTTTGGAAGGGGTTTCAAGAGGCATTCAGGACTCAACTACGCTTGAGAAAAGCTTTTTCACCCCTAAATGGATGGTCAGACGGAGCAGACCATACAAAACTTAGAGGAAGTGATTCATGCTTATGTATTGGATTTTGATCACAGCTGGGAGGACCACCTACCACTGGTGGAGTTTGCGTATAAAAAAATATATGACTCCACCATTTTCATGTAACCATTTTAGGCCTTGTACGAGCAGCCATGAAAATCAACTCTATGCTGGACAGACCCGGGAGATCCAGCACTCATTGGTCTAGAATTGGTACGAGCTACCACTGAGAAGGTGCATATCATCCAGAAGTGGATAAGGACTCAATAGAGTAGAAAAAAGATGTATTCCTACATGAGATGTAGGCCCTTGGATTTTGAGGAGGGAGACCATGTTTTCCATCAGGTCTCTCCCCAACAGGGATAATAGTGATTTGGCTACGGTGACAAGTTATCTCTAAGTTTCATCGGACATTTCCAAATCCTTAGTAGAGTTGGAAAGGTGGCGTATTTCCTAGATCTTCCCCCATAGATTCACTAGGTGCATGATGTTTTTCACATGTCGCAGCTGAGGAGGTACGTGCACGATGCATCTAACGTCATCGACTGGGATAAGCTTGACATTGACAATTGGGAGACATTTGCAGAGTTACCGGTGGAGATAGAGTATCGACAGGAGTGGGTCCTTCATGGATGGTCGATTCCTCTAGTGTGCATTCATTGGAAGCATGAGATCCTTCATGAGAGCACATGGTAGCGGGAGGATCATATTCATGCTCAGTATCCCCACTTGTGTGATTATCCCTTGTCTTGGATTTCAGGGACGTAAATCCCTAAGGTGGGGAGAATGTAATGTCTCATAATTTCTGTGTAATTGTTTAATTATATATAATTATTTCGAGATGGAACGCTTTGATGGAACATGATCCCAAGGCCTGGAGTGCCCAAAATGTAATTTTGAACTTATTTTAAAACATGTTCTGTAAATGTGAGAGCATGTTTTTTTAGCTTTTGAACCGGTGCTCGGATCAAATATCTGATGGAATCGTTGAACTTGAAATGTTGGGATTCACCTAGAAAGGACTTAACATCGACTAGCAAGGGTCGGGCGGAAAAGTTAATTTTTGGTAATTTTTTGAAAAATAATAAAATAACATTAAAAAGTTATTTTATTTTTCTTTCATACCATTGAGAGGCGGACAACGACGCTACAGTGCAGTGATGAGGAGAAGACGAGGTGAAATTAAGGAAGCCCCATAATGGCTTGTTGTGCAATAATAGCTGATACGTTGTTTCATAAATTAAACAGTGTAATGATGCAATGTCATAATGTAACATAAATTTTGTGATGTTTTTTTATTTATTAAATGACCATGTTGGAGAGTGGAGAATTAAACCATGGAAAAATCTCTGACGAACCGCTGGTGATATTTCTCTCCAACGAATAATGACGAACACCGACGGAGCATCATCGAATTTGACGTATCTCAAAGGACGAATCCAAAAAGCGACAAACTACATCAACCCCTTGAACCCTTGATGAATGAATGCTACAACAAAGAACGTCAATTGAGGTAGGGTTTTGAACCATTTAAATTTTCCTCGTTCTTATTCCAAATGACGAACGTGGATTAACCCATGAACAGGTTAATCTATGGACCATGCGTTATTGTGGGATGGTGAATTCTTTTGGGATTTGTCTATCCAGGATTATATTATCACTTTTGTTGGTTGAATTGAAATCCCTGAACCACCCCATGTTTTTCAACATCTAATGCTGAGGGCGTGGGCCGACACGAACATGGCCCGAGCCCCTCCGCATGTGTGTTCTTCATGGATGATTTATAAAAATGGTTTAAAAAAGATTTTGAGATCATCACAGTGAATTTGATAGCCTAATGATTCTGTAGACACAGACAGATCGAGAAACTGACCACCAGAGCAACTCCGGTGGCCCACAGAAGAAACCGTCAGTTCGCCGGTGGCCAACGACGGCTGCCAATGGCTACGAGCAGAGGGAGGTGGTGTGCCCATCAGCACTCCATGGTGGAAGAGGGATGTGACCATCTGTTCATGGTGGAATGGAGATGTTGGCTAATGTCTGGGCCACCCAGGGAAACGACGGAGGTCGCTGGACCGCCGCACCACGCTAGTGCCGCATTGACTGATTCAACCCGTAGACTTGGTCCGCGGGTGATGTGGAGGATGCAGCCGGTCGGCCGCATCGGAGACCAAGTGTAGCATGGCACATGGAAGGGCACGGACTCTCAATCATGGTGGAGAGGAGGCCCCATGTCTGTGGGGCGACAGAGGAGTCGTACGCGTCTCCCAGCCGCGTCTCGGCCAGGCTGAAGGTCGGTCTGCCTCTGTCGGACAGAGTGGACCTGCGGGTTAGACCTACGCTACCGGGCTAGACCCGCGGCCCAATAGGCCAGACCTGTGGCACAATGGGTCAGTCCTAGGCTGGACTAGGTTAGGTCAGGTCAACCCGACCGGGTCGCACCGACCCTAGACCCAACCAGCCCCTGTTTCACTAAAATGCATGTATCTCTCAAATATGGCATCTAATTGACATGTCGTAAGTGGTTTTGGGACTCTTATGATGGGACGGCTATTTTGAGATACTTTACTTGAGTTTTGGTAGAAGTTTTCATACGGGCAGGTTGGATCAGACTCATATCTAACAGGTCCCTTTTTACTAAAATGCCCACATCTCACAGACCGGGCATCTATTCGATGCGTCGTCTGTTGCATTGGAACCCTTATGACAAGACGGTCATTTGTGTTTAATCTATGTGGTACTTCATGGAGGTTGATGTACAAACTATGTATTGAGGATCAGATCCTCTTAGAAATAAGTGTGTTAAGTACGAGAATCCCGTGGTTGGCTATGACATGAAGAATGAATAACGATCATGTGTCGGTCAACACCAAGAAACCCTATGTGGGTCCGCACCTAGCGATCTTGTGTGGGTCATCACCTAGTGATCCTGTGTGGGTTAGCACCTAGAAAATCTATGCGGGTTAGTACCTAGAGACCATGTGTGGCTCAGCACCTAGAGACCCTGTGTGGATCAGCACCTAGCGATCTTGTGTGGGTCAGCACCTAGTGATCATGTGTGGGTCAGAACCTAGTGAGCCTTTGTGGGTCAGCACCTAGTGACCCTATGTGAATCAACAGTAGAACCTCTCAATAAAATAACACTATCTATCTTTATGACTAATCATAATTACTTTTGTACTTAAGTTGAAACTGGTGTGAGCTATGTCTTTTACTTTATGCTATGTGTTTGAGATATTTCTTAGTGGTATTACCTCTATGGTATTTCCTTTGTGGTGTTTTACTTTGTGGATTACTGAGATACCTTTGAGGGTCTTGAGGTCCTTACTGAGTATTTTTATAACCACCCCTATAGGGGATTCTCCTACACTTGTTGTGTATTGTATAGATGACATGAAACTTTGATCAGGACTTTGGGGAGCCATGACGAGATGATGCTCGAAGGTGGATCAATAGACGTGGTGTGCTGTAATGACATCCGACAGAGAGTTGTACCTACTCTTTAAGTAGGATCATTGGAAGATGACCTCTAGAGATTGTAATTCTTTTTTTTACTTTCCTTTCAATTGGGCATGTATTCTGGCCCCTTTACATTGAATTTACACACTTTTATCTCATTAGTCATACTTTGTGGTGGTTTTACTACTTTCTTTCCATTGTGTTTTTCTGTGTGCGATATTCCCTATCTGTGTGTGTACAAGTTTAAAGGTAATGCCTTCCCTTTTTGGGATATGACTTTTTGGTGCTAGTTACCAGCCCCAAGCCTATGGAAGGCGGGCTTGGGGTAGTCAGGACACGGTCCCCGAGGGATGGGTCGTGACATTCTGAAAGTTCCCCTCACCTCAATTATAAATGGGCAAATACTCCCTCACTTCCTCACACCAATTTGAGCCATCTATCTTGACTAAAACCTGAACATTTATCTTTAAAAAATCACTACCCAAGTTATGCTTCTTTTTCTTCTAAAAAACCAACCCTATGTCCCTTAATATAAGTTATAAATCAATTACACCTAAGAAGAGGTAATCGTCTTTACCGGCACTTTCAAGTTTATTTCTTTTTATACATCCTCTTCATGTGTTGTTTCCATGATAAAGTAATTACTATGGTTTAATCTATATTTTGAGATGTTATTATGATTATGGGACAACTGTATTCCTCCTATTATTCATCCTACAAATAATAAAAACATCATGTGTGTGTGTGTGTACATACAAATTACCATCTCCACGACATGGTGTAATTTTTTTTCATACCCACATTACTTGGATGGGTATAATGAAGGAAATAATGGATATATATTATAATTATGATATTATATTTACTTTGTAAAAATTAATATACCATCCACTTCCTTACCCTTTCAGCATTAAGGAAATGATATTGTTGCGCGTGTGTACGTATGGCCTACCGTCTCCACTATGTTATGCGATTAATTTCCCATGTTGAACATCCAATAATGATTATAAAATTGTATATAATAAATAAATATGATATATATGACCTTAATATCATTCTGGTAATTATTTAACTATATCTTCTTCAAAAAAATCAGGATAAACAAGACAAATCATGCATTGGAAAATGAAGCAATCAACACCCAAAACATGGATAATAATGAAATTTTATTAACAAAAGAGTAATAAAATGATACAAGAGGATCATATATAATATCATGAATAAATATATGGTTCTTTAATAAATTAATAGAATGCTTCAAATTTTTTAAAATGAGGTTAATGAAAGTTTAACTAAAGGAAAGTGCAAGGTAAGGGTTTTTCTCATATCACATTTATTTCTATGTACATTATTTATTCACCACTTATTTTGTGGTGTGATTCCCCTTTGATATATCATATCATGAATCCATTCATCTTCATGTTATTTAATGTTTCATGTGATAATTATTTACTTTTATGGGTCTTATGATTCAAATATTTCAAAATGGTATGGGACACCTTAACTTAAAAATGACTTTTTAAATCTATTATTTAATATATATATATATATATATATATATGAGGAGTGCTCTGTAAATGAAAGAAATGTTTTGGGGAACAGTTAATGAAATCTCATCTATTCATTGGTAGTCTCTTGAGACAAAATATATTGGACACAAACCCTTTTTGTTTGTTTCTAAGATGAATCAGATGGGTTTCTACCCACAGACATAAACTGGAAAGAGGATTGATCTTGATAGTAACTATCTAGAGGATATATATTGATAGTTCAGATGTTTGACACTATATAAGTACTCCACTTTCATTATTACTATCCATATGATTTTTACTATGAAAAAATATATGGATGCATTTCCATTTTGATTTTATTGATTACACGACCTGTGTATTCTGTTATTTACCCTACCATGTTGATTGTACTCATTGATTCAAGTTATATTCTATTGTACTTTAACCTTACTAATAATTTTCACTCACCCATTTCTTATTATTTATTTTCTCTTGGTTTCTAAGAATTTTATTATGACTAATATTCAGATTTATACTAGATGGATAATGGTGTACTCAAATAAAATACTCTTTTTAATTTTCTGTTCAAAATAAAATTTGAATTTAAAATATGTAAGTAGTTGACCAAAAATACTAAACTATTTGGTCCTTTGAGATGCGATTTATTATATCATATACAAATTTAATAAGGTAGTGCATCGATTCTGGGATAATGGATTTTGGGTCTTTATAGAATATATCATAACTTACTATTAATGAATCCTAGAGTTTCTGAAGATATCATTCACATAGGGTAGGATCAAGGAACCATTGAAAACAATAAATAAATAGTATAAAGAACTATTGAGAGATATTTTTTATTTACTTTTCATTATTAGTGAATCAATAGTATATCAGACTGAACCTGAATATAGAAAGTACAAGATACCCACATTGGGATTGAACCTTAAAAAATGTTTTTTTATACACTCTTTACTTTCTATCTTCTATGGGGTATAAATTATTTTATTTAAACATATGATATGCACTCACCCTAATATGTTTATAAGTTCTTATTAAATATAGTGAAAATAACTTGACAAAAACTGGGACACACTAATTCACCCCCACTCTCATTGTGTCTATAGAGATAATTGTGTAATATAATTAATATCATACTGTATGTTTATATATTTAATTGGATATATTATCCTATTCTGAAATATTTTCATTATCTATACATGAAGTGAAATTTTAAAGAATGATTTAATTTTCCTTAGAAAGAGAAAATAGTATACATACCTATTATAACTAGCATAGATATTTCAAAAACAATTAATGAAAATATAAAAGAAAGAGGCTATGATGTAGATAACAATCTAACAAGTGGGAAAATAGAAATAGTTTTATCCACTGGTTGAATGTAATCAATGTGATAATTTTTCTATCATGTCTATTTAAAATTGTCATCTTAAAGAATCTAGTTCTAACTATGAAGATTATGTGACAAATAAATCAATTTTTTATCTTTACTCTAAAATAAAATATTATTTGAAAAATAACCCTCTTGAATTTGTCACACATATATTGGATTTAATATAGGTCATTCAGATTTAAATTCCTTAATTAGAGATAGAAGAAAATTATATAGATAAGGAATTATCTAAGAAGTTTTGAAAGTGAAACACTACCATAAATTATGTGAATTTTAAGGAATGGATCTTATGGTTCTTCAAATAAAATTATTCCCTAGTAGGATAAGAGTTTCAAAATATTTGTGATGATAAAGTTAAGATAATAAGAATCAATGAAAAGATGATTCAGGCATTGGAAGAAACTCTTAATGGTATCAAGGGTGTTAGGGATTCTCAATTTGAGATCAAGGAATATAGAATAAAATATATTTATCATTACTTAAAAAAATATAATAAGGTAAAAATAGAATGATAATAAATATTAAGATCAAATGAGGTTGAGGAAATTACACTCAATATGAAATATATTCAACTGTAAGTGGAATTAAAAAGTATGGAGGTAACATAAGCTGAGAGATCAAAGGAAACTGAGAGATGAAGGGGTAACATTAATGTTCCTTATAAGATACTTTTTACTAACATACCTATTATTATTGGTAATGAAATAATGAACTCATCTAGAAAAATATCCACTATAAGCTTAAAAAATACATAACCCTTGTCTGGGAAATTTCTATTTGTTGTTTTTTTGTTTTATATTCTAATACAGGTTATAAAATGAATTATAGACATATATGGGTAGATAAAAATTATTATAAACCCCAAAAAACGACAAATATGGATGTTGGTGGTAGTAGAGCGTATGTCTCCCTAAGGTATTCTCAAAATGAGGTACATTTAGCTAAACAATTGCAAGGTTTAAAAACAATCCAAATTGTATCTAAATATTAAAAACAATTTTTATTTTCCATTATTAGTGTTATATATGGTTTGGAAATTAGGAAATTGATTATTGTAAATATAATTCCATGATTATAATAAAAACAAGGCCATGATTAAGGGTTTACAGATCATAAATCAATTATGCTGAGATGAGACAATTTATAAATAAAAGGGACAATCTACCTATCAAGAAAATATTTGAAATATTCATGGATTTATATATAAATTGTAACAAACTTTTTCATGATAATAATGATTACTAGTTAATTCATACAATTCAAGATTTATATACTACTAATTGAAGAAGATCATAAAGAATGAAAAGGAAGTAATGAAAAGGTAAATGTGAGTTAACCTTGGAGTAAAAAAATAATCATGTTGAACAAACTAAAACCAAGAAGTGTATTGAGAATTATGATTCACCAATTAAAATATATTTATATTATTTAATAAATACTATATCATGGTAATTAATCTATGAAGGTTAACTATAAAGGAAGAATGCTGAAACAACAAGGATAATCTATTCAAGAATGAAATAAGAGGATCAGTTTTGTTTAAAACATTTATAAAAAGAATTTGAGTTTCAAAAGTGGTTTTAAAATAAGGGTGACCCAAGTATTCTATATAATTCATATAAATATTTATAAAAAATTATCATAATTCAATGTAATTCATGATTATATGGACAAATGAGTTGTGGATGGAAAATAAGATGAAGTAAGTAGAATAAAATGAAAGTTACTTGTTCCCTAATGTGAAAAAGACAATTTCACATAAGTTGAAAGATGAATAGAGTTTGAAGACCATTTTACCACTAGAATTTCATGTTTGGAAAATTAGTGAACATGAATAAATAGTTCTCATAAAAACCCAATTGAATTAAAAGGAGTTGTGTGGTTGAGAAAAACTTCCAGGCTTTTCTCTCTCACTATAGATAAAAAGAGAACCCACCTTATTTCTATATATTTATGTTTTTTTATCTATATATTGAATTGAATTTTATTAATAAGGTGTACAAATTTTTTAATGTTGTGAATAAAATATACACTACTACAAATACCCCTTTTATCAGTGCTAAAAATAGCCTTTAACAGCACTAGAAAAGCGCTGTTAAAGCTGGTTAAGATAAAGGGGGGTCCCCTTTATCAGTGCTCCAAAAAGAACTGATAAAGATCCCTTTTATCAGCGCTTTTTTAGCACTGATAAAAGTAAAAAAATTTAAAAAAATTTAAAAAAATTTAAAAAAATTTAAAAAATTATTGCCAATGGGGGGGGGCTTTATAGTGCTTGAGCCCACCCTTTAACAGCACTTTCCAACCCCTCCAGTGCCCGCACGCACCCACCTCTACCCTATATTAGCGCTACACCCACCCCCTTTATCAGCGCTAGCCCCCCAAATCCACCCCCATGCACACGCCCTTGCCTCCACCAAGATTTGATTTCGAGACCTCCCCCTTGCGCGCCTAAAGCATTTACCACTCTTCCATATTGATTTGTTCTCCAATTAATGACATATCTATTTATTTATATATATATTTAGTTATATTTATTCATATAGTAATATATATTTATATTAATATATATTTATAGTGATATAAATATATATATTTATAGTTATATCAATATATATATGTAGTTATATTAATATATATATATATAGTTAGATTAATATATAGGTATATAAATAATTATATATTGGTATTTTAAATAAAATGGATATTAGTTATTATTTAGATAAATCTAATATATTTTATATGTAAATATATTTTATTATTTATATTTATAATTAAATTTTAATGTGTGAATATATAAAAAATATGTATATATTGTTATATATTTGATTATAAATAGCAGTTCATTATAAAAAACAATAAAATTTCAAAGACATAATATCAATATAAATTTAATACCGTGGAATAAATTCAGTCCCCACCAAAAACAATCCAATAATACCCCCTTAAACGAGGCTAAAAATCCACAAAATGTTAAAAAATCAGGGTATACTAACTAAAAACACAGTTTTAGAGGCCTTATGAGCCTTTTTGTCCTCGAAAAATCCTTGAATTGGGTCCCCCTAGGTGATAAGGGTGTAGATTTCGTCGCATGATTTGATTTGATATGTGGTAGAACTCAAACAGACACCCGGATCAAAAGTTATGGTCGTTTGAAGTTCGAGTTGCGTTTTCAACATATTTTGGATCTTTTTTTATTTATTTTTATTTTTTTAGTCTTCAAATTGTTATTAAATAACTATTACTCCATAATAATTAGCAAATTATTAGTTAAAAATATTTTTCTAATTTTTTTATAAGCCATTTTCACTAAATATCTTATATATTAAGTGTAACTATATATTTATACTTATCTAAAATATATTTAAATTTATATTTAAAAAATATATGTTACATTTATATTAATATAACTATATCTATATATTTAAATATTAATATATTTTCTTTAATGAATTTTTTATTTTTTGGAAGTAGACCCTTTATCAGCGCTTTTGAAAAAAGTGCTGATAAAGACCCCCCTTTATCAGCGCTACTAAAAAAACACTGATAAAGGGGTACCCTTTAACAGTGCTAAAAAAACGCGGTTAAAGGGGGTACCTCTATTAGTTCTAAAAAAAATCTTTGATAAAGGGTGATGTTTATCAGCGCTTTTTTAGCGCTGATAAAGGTTCCACCCTTTATCAGTGCTTTTTCGTTAGCACTGATAAAGGGTGGCGTTGGCCTTGCCCCATTTTGAGGTAGTGTATAGTTCAAAGTGATATCTATCATTGAATTATTTTAAGATAAGAATTTTATTCCTAATTGAAACACATTAATTATTATTAGAAATGATAAGAAGATTGTTGGGGTTTATCCCTTTAGGGGGATAGAAATGTGATTTGGAAATTTATCATTTCATTTGAATTTGAATGTTTTGGAATGTTCATGAATAACTCTTTTAATAGGTATATCATTACTATTAACTTATCAATTTTCTAAAGAAAATAATTCTAATGTTAAGGTGGGGATGATATTAAATTTGAGAAGTTTTTTTTAGGAAACAAAAGGGAAATAATTTTAGAAACATTATTTTTCTTGAATGATTTTAATGTGTCTCATGAGTTGATTAGTGGTGATAAATTAAATAATATACTTGAATAACCCATGGAAGATAGTTTTTAAGAGGGTATCACATGTTTAATTTTTTATTGATAACTTTCATGGTAAGATTTAACTCTCTTATTTTTTTAAAGGGATAGATAATTTTGACTTAGAGTTGATTAAATGACGGCTCATTTCACAGAGAAATATGATCCCATCCTTCTCTCATGTGGATTATTTTTTTACTTTCAATAAGGTGGAAATTGAAGTTTCATTTTAAAATTATAGAATCATATGAGTGTGACTATCCCATAAATTATATCCTTTTTATTTATTATCATTTAAGAGGAGAAATGAGAAATATAGAAAATTGAATTTATATTTAAATATAAATTGAAACGGGTATAAAAACAAGTTCATAGGGGGTATTTGAGTATCCAAAGGATTTTGAGTATTTTACTTCTTTTTAATAATAGATTAGGATAATATAAAAAATAAAATTCAATATAGGATGATTTACAATGAAGTATCCAACTTATGGGGAGATAAAATAATATGAGATTGAATATGTGTTGTTAATAAGAGATAAATATCTTTGAAAGTATGAAAGGACAACGTATGATGAGTTATAATTAATGATCTAGTATGTGGGGTCATTAAAAAAATTAGATTGAATGTGTGTGTGTGTGTGTTTTTTCAGGAGATCCATTCATATTTGAATATATACATGTATATATTACTAGAGTACCTTTCATAATTTGGATAAAATGATCTTAGTTTCTACCATATAATAAGAATATTCATTTAGTGATGTTTGTAAAAGATAGTTGAAAATTTGAGGATTTGTTTCATTATATTACATTAAGATAATTACCTTTATTTATTGATGAATCAGTTAGAATAATTGATGAAAATAAAGATTAATTAATTGGGGTAGTGAAAATACAATGAAATAATAAGTAAGATTATATTTATAATAAAAAATGCTTTAGGAATTATATTGGATAGATTTGTGAAAGTTTGGAAAAATCTTTAAATTAATTTAAGTTTCTTTAAAAATATCTCAGTTGAATAAATATGTATTGATAAATTTTTAAGAGGTTCTTAGATAAGATAAATAAGGTATATACTTTTGAGTTAAATGTAAATATTTGATAAAAGAAAATACAATACCCCTCAAAAAATAATATTAGTAAAGTATTAGAGTTATTTAATATATTTAATATCCTCTAGATGAAAAGTATTAAAAACAAATAGTTACATATGATACTTACAAACTTTTATATGGTACATAATTTTATATTGTTGACGCATAATATCTCTCACTGGTCACAGAATATAAACCTTGAGTTCACAATGAAATGTAGTAAAGGTAATGTTTCATAATGGTATATAAGGTAATTCAATGAATGTAGAATATTTAAAAAGTTATATGTAAAATTTCACATGTGTTATATAATATTTACTTCAATTTCCCTAGAATATATAATATAATTTTGAGCATATGAAAGAAAATTTTGAGGAAGTGTAAGAAATGTGATCACAATAAAATGATGTGTATGATTAACTGAGAACATTCATAGCATTTATAATATGATTCTAAGAATGCATAAGAATTTTCAGATTAAAAATGGAATTTCGGGAAAGAAACTATTGAAAATTAGATATACCTAATATTAATTTCAAGATTATATTTTTGGAATTTATATGTATAATTGAGAGAAAATTTTCTAAATAAATAAATATTATAATGAATTATTTTTCATCATTGATAAAACATTTTGATTATTTCTGTTAACCATAATTTAAAAGTAGTTGTATATTATCAATTAAAAATGAGATTATATCTCAAGGTTTAATCCATTCCATGATAAAACATGAATTCAACAATAAAATTTGGATTTCATGGATGCTTGAAGAAGAAAAGGAAAATCTAAGGTGGTATTGAAGGAAGAATTGAACAAGTAATTATGAGTATATATTGTGTTGAATTGAATATTTTTTTTGAATATCATTTCTAGAGGATTTATCTTGGATTATTTGACCTTTATATTTGAGGATAATTATAATATATATTTTTAAAAAGATCCCTATGTGATAATTATTTGTATGAATACTAGAAAATAAATAGAGATAAAAACTAAAGATATTTTCTTGAAGAAGTTGTACCATTTTTAAATAAGTATATAATGATTTTTAATATCAAGGATGTTTCTTTATCTCAAATTATGGAAAAATATTTCAGGTTAATTTTTGGTCTTAAAAAAGTAGAATAATAAGAGAGAGTGATATAAAGAGATAACCTCAATCTCTTATTCATGAATATATCAAGCATTGAAAACATTTTGGGGGATATCAACCTACTTGGATTATAGATTAAGAGTGTAAAAAGAGAAAAGGAATAAAAAGAATAATAATAATAATAATAATAATACGATAATGGCATGCATCACTACTACTATCATTTATGTCAAGACTCTTGAAGAATGAGGATATACTATTGATTAAGGATTAATTTAATTCTATTAAAAGGTTGTATAGAGGATCCTACCATGATCTACACACTAATAATTATAATGGTTGAGATGGGGAGAAAATAAATGGTTTGTAAAAAAACATTTATTAGATATAAAATATCTCATTTCAAGAATAAGGTCTTTCACTTGCTGTTGAAGCATCCTAGAGTTCATTGAAATCTTATTCTTGAAGGGGAGGATTGAAGGACCATTGTAAACTGGAGAGAGATGGTATAAATAATTTCATGTAGATAGTTGTGTATTCACTTTGCATTATTAATGAAATACCTATATCATAAACTTGAACCAAACACAATGAAAAATAGATACTCATATTAGGATAAATTCATATAAAAATATTGTGTGTCATTCTATCATTAATTTCTATCTTTTATGTGATGTGAATTCCTGGAGTGAAACATACAAAATCTATTCATCCTAGTAGTTTTAGAGGTTTGAATTAAATATAATGAAAATAATTCATCAAAAATTAGGACTCAATGACTCACTGCACCTACCACATAGTGTGTTAAGTCATATCACTTAGTAAAATAGATACCTTATGGAATATATGAACTCGTGGCTCTTATAGTAATTGTATACCAAGAACCATTTCCTGAATAGGAAGTGTCTCCATTACTTTAAAGCATACACCACTAAAGCTAGTTTTTGATCATGGTTTGGTTAATTCTTATCATGTGTTCATATATACATAGAACCATAGGCTACCACATGACTATCCTACATTAACACAAAACTAAGATCTATAAAATCATAATCACAATAAACCTCAAAACCCGTACTTAAATCTAAAAAAATATAGATATGAACTATGTAATCATCTTCATAAATTCTTGAAAAGTATTCTCATATTTCTCAAACTAAACAAACTCCTCCCATTTAATTATTATAGTGGTAATTATAATATCTATATGAGAAAATTTAGAGATTAAAATATGGTAATACACAGCTAGAACTAAGAAACCATAAACCTTGATATTTTTCTTAGTCATTTCTTAGGGTACCATTGCCTCTAATTTCATAAGGTCATTCATAATCCCATCTTATGGTACACCATTACCCTAGAATTTTACCTCATAGATATAGAATGAAAATTTATAAATATTTTCATACAATTTATAATCATATAGATTTTAAAGAAAGACATGAATATTCCTTCTATCATCTTCTCGGGTCTTATAAAACACTAAGATATTATCCAAAAAAGAAAAAAATGATTATGTCCATAAATATATGAAAAATAATATTCATAAGGGCTATAAAAGTTATAGGTCTATTGCTTTTCCAAAAAGGCATAACCAAATACCAAAAATGTCTATATAAACTTTAAAACCCATCTTTAATGTGTCCTTGTGCTTCACACATGGCTGGTAATACCATAATATCAATTCAATCATTTAAAACTATTATTTCCCATTTCAATTGGTTGAAAAAATCATCAATTCAAAGAAATGTGCATTGATTATTTATATTTGACTAATATAATTTATAATAATATATGCATTGAAGTAGACTTACATAAATATTATTAGTGAAGAGGACTAAAGTTCCCCAAGGACAAATATTAGGTTGTATAAATCTCATTAACTGGAGATCCACAAGATGAACATTCAATTGTCTTAATTTCACTTGTACCTTAATAGAGGATAGAATAAAGATCATCTCAATTATAGACACTCTCTTGATTGAGAACTCCACTTAACACTTTGGAGGTAACATAGAAAATTCCTCAAGTAACACATCTAGAATAACCCTTCCAATGGAGGCAGCAATTAACACCTCATTGTTTATATCACTCTAGATATGTCATTATTTCTTGATCCCATCATCAATTAGATCCTGTATCTATCGTATCAATTCATTGCACCAGGAAACGGGTGTGAAATGATTGATTACTCAATATTTTTTTGAACAAAAAGACAAAATGAATGGCGAAAGAATGAAGAATAGGGGGAAATGTAAAACAATGGGAGGAATTTACTTTGGAAAATGTTCAAGTAATTCTTAATTTGTTTCTGTTAGAATGAAGAATGAATAGATATAATATAATCAACAACATAAATCCCCAAATCCCAAATAATCTAACATGTACATATAATACGATCAATCCGAGAATAAATCCACTAGTTGATTGATTCACACTCATCGTAGAAATAATTAAATGAGGGTAAATTCATATAAACAACATCCTACCTAAAAATGGATCAATCACAAATAGAGAATAAGTATGCATCATTGTCAATGGAGATATCCTCAAATTCTATTTCACACTGAACAATTATCCATGATCTAGTCATTCTTCACCTAAGAATGATCCCCCAACATTCTATCAAAAAATGACTAGGGTTATATGACTAACCCTATGTTTTTTTCATAGTATCATATTTATAGATCCTGCTATGTCATGGTGAATAAATTTAATAAAATAAATAAATAAAATTTATTTATTTAACAATCTTTCCACAACCGCACTCAACTAAAATATTTGATGTGATCCAAGGTTAAGTTGTGACTAAGGAAAAACACATGCTATGATTTCAATAGAAACATTATATTTCTAATCTAATCCCTCCTTTTAGAGTTATTCCTCTTTTTTTTGAAAAACTAGGCTTATATGATATTTAATGTATTTAATATATTTCAAGAATTAATTTTTATTTAATCGGGCCATGTAATCTCAAGCCGCCTCAGTTCCTAGATCAAAAATTAATCCATATAAAATTATAAATTAACACATAGAAAAATAAAATTTGTTACATTCTCCCCACCTTGGGGGTTTATCTCCTAAAAATCAAAACAAAAGATTACACAAATAGATGTGGGTATTAAGAATTCATTTGGTAATCCCTCTCATATTTTCTCTCCTGAAGATCCTCATATTACCACTAGACACACACCAGGGGAATTGATATCCCACAAATTATCCTCTCATGTCGATCCTCAATCTACACCAGCTAACCAGAAAATGTATCCACATCCTCGATGTCCAGCTCACCCTAGTCAATAACATGTGAATGGTCATGCACATACCTCCACATTTGTGACACATGGATGATGTCATGTACCCTGTCTAACTAAAATAGTAGAGTTAAGCAGTATTCCACCTCACCAACTCAACATAGTATCTAGATAGGACCGATGAATCCTGGAGATATCTTTTCACCATAGACAAATCTTTGAAACCCATGCCAATGTGAGACCCTCATGAACACATGGCCTCCCTCCTCTAACTCCAAATTCATTTGAAATCTATCTGCATAGGACTTATGTTGGCTATGTTCCATCCTCATCTACTCCTGGATGATTTTCACCTTCTTTGTAGTGGTTTACACCACATATGGGTCCATAAGTGCTGACTCTCCTAGATTAGTCTAGTATAGTAGTGGCCTATAGGGTCCACTGTAAAAGGCCTCGAATAGTTCCATAAAATTGGTGGAATGGTAGTTTTTGTTGTACACAAACTCCAAAAAGGTTACGTGATCCTCTCAACTATTTCTGAAGTCCAACATGAATGCCTGAATCATGTCCTCCAAGACCTAAATAGTCTACTTAGTTTTGCTGTCATTCTCGGGGTGAAACACCATTCAAAAACACAACTGAGTCCTAATGTAATATTTTAATCCTCTCAATAATTGATACATGAATCATACATCACGGTTATAAATTATCTTCATTGGAACTCCTTCGATCTGGACTATCTCATGCATATAAAAGTGTCCCAATCTCTCCACTAAACACAACTCTCGAATAGCTAGGATGTGGGCTGACTTGGTGATTTGGTTTACAATCACCCGAATGGAATCTTGTCCCCTAGACATACATGGTCACCCCTTCATGAACTACATGGATATCCCAACAAAATTACACTCTGGAACCTCAAGGGGTTGAGATAAACCTGTTGGAACCTCATTCTTATCCATCACTAGCTGACAATTAAGGCATCAAGAGATAAACATTTTAATAGGTCTCTTCATCACTGGAAACCAGAACTGATGTCAAAGGTCTTGGTACATACTCTCTTCACTATGATATACCATTAATGTTGAATAATGAAACTCCCTCCACACCACCTCTCTTAGCACAACTTGTAACATCATCCATACTATAAAACTAAATATATTCTCCTCACATTTAGAAAATTAATCATAAGTATGTCTAGTGGATATCATAGTATATAAGGTCACACAGTTAGTACCCCAAGTTATGCCTCCCTAAATCTCTAAAAAATAGTAGGGATGACAACCATCAATTGGAGGTAAGCTTTTCTATATGCATCTACAAATCATAATTGTAATGAGTCCAACTGCTCTGATGCCTCTCTCAACAACTACAAATAAGATCTCTTGCTAAGGGAATCTTCTACCATGTTCCCCTTCCCAAGAGTATAGAAAATCTCTAAGTCATAATCCTAGTGGAACTCTAGAAATCACCATTGTATCGAGTTAAGATTCGTCTGAGAGAATATATTCTTGGGACTCTTATGGTTAGAATAGTTGATAAAATTCTCACCCAAAATGTAGTTTCACCTCATATTCAGTGTGAATTCTGCTACTACAAACTCATGATTGTGGGTTGTGTAATTCTCCTCATGTGTTCTTAACTAATTTAAACTATATAAAATCATAGAATACCTATAAATTAGAACACAACCAAGCTTGTTCCCTGATGAATTGGAGAACAATGGGTACTCAACACCCTCCTCTAGAAATATCAAGATTGGGGTTCTTGTCAATATATACCTTAAATCCTAGAAATCTGGCTGGAACCTCTCTAACCACATAACTTGTGGGTCAAATATGTTAAGGGAGATGCTACCCTAGAGAAATCTGGACTGATTCTCTGATAGTAGCCTTCCATCCCAAGGAAATTTTTCACCTCCTCCATAATCTTAGTTGGATCCCAGGATAACATTACCTGAACCATCTATAGTTATACTACTAAACCATCTTATGAGATGATATGTCCCATAAAGTAGACATCCTGGATCCATAACTGGCATTTCAAGTTCTTCTCGTAATTTTGGTTCTCTTAGAGTACATCCAAGAGCATCCTCAAGTGTGTCACATTCTCCTACATGGATTCCTAGTATACTAGGATATTGGTAATGGTGACTACAAAAATTTGTTATAAAAAACACTAAAAGATCTATTTCATGAGTCTCATGAACACTGTTTGGGAATTCCTCACACATAATGGCATCACCAAGTACTAATAGTGTCTATAAAAACATTGTAAAGTCATCTTCGATATATCCTCATCTCATAATTGGAGCTAGTGATAGCCTCATATAATGTAAATCTTCAAGAACCATTGTGCCCCTCTTAAATAATTGAAGATGTCATTGATTGTCAGAACTGGATACCTGTTCTTTATGGTTTCCTATTTTATGTGATAGAAATCAACACATAACCTCAGGCTATCCCCCTACTTGGAATGGAAAAGGTGAAACATTGGTCCTGATAAATCCCTTCCATTTCAAGTCCTCCAACTACATACATAAATCCTGAAGCACTATGGGATCCATATTATATTCCAGTTCAGATATTCAGGTCATATTGGGGAGATGATCAATGTACAAGTCTATCTCTTTGTGGGGAGGTATTCCTATAACATCCTCAGGAAATACGTCCTTGTACTCCTCCACCACTATAGGAAACTATAATCTCATAGAATCCACTACACCAAATTTCATTCTAGCCAACTGGTGTGTAATCAGTTACACCCTCCTATGAATGAGACCACACTACTTCATTAGGGTTACCTTTTCACCCACAAATGAAAACCTCAACCCATCAGTATGGACACACTACACCCAAAATAAAAAATAGTCTATCTAGGCATGAATTTTATATAAATCATACATTACTAAAATGAAACCATAAGGCCTCATTTCTACTAAAAAAATCCCAAATTAAACTATCACCTCCAGCAGTTAGGTCACGCCATTGATAGAAGTGTGCAATCATTGAGTTGACTCTATTAGGTGTCTCTAAGCACAAGGTTCGACTTAAGGGATCAATTAGAATCTATAAGTCTCTAACTAGAGTAGTGGAAAGAAATGAGTAGATTACACCAATATCTACAAAAACCGAAGATAAAGTAGACAAGGATTAGATAATACCTCTAATTTTCCATAAAGCCTCTGGGTTTTCGGCGTTGACCACCTATAGTTTTCCTTGCCCCTGACCAGCACCTCCTGGAGCCTGGTGGGGGCCACCTGGGGGTAATGGTGGTAACAAGTAAAAAATATCTACCACATCCAGGTAATCTCACATCCTATATTCCATGTTTTCTACCCTGAAGACCTGCAAACTTTTGTTTCTATATTTTCTTAGGTATCCCATCCACTATCTCTCAATCAGCCACATTTCAAGTTGTGAAATCTCATGGAATATTTCCCTGACCATCACAAGAGTAGCACCATTTCTCTACAGGTTGACTAAATCCATCCCGTGAGCTCTGAACCATAGACCCTCTATCCCAAGATAGCCTCCTAAAATTTCATACATATCACAATAATTATGTATATCGTCATATTCCTACCACTATAGACTATGCTTCTATGTTCCCACTTCCAGTACCAATAGTCTACGTTTTCTTATCCAATAAACTCTCAATCACCAAAGCATAATCATGCACCCCCAACATAGGTAGGAATTAATATATGTATCAAACTGGCTTGGATGTCTCTGTATAATCCTATATGAAGGTTATGAGCCTGAACAAATAGATCGTGCACCATATCCATCAAGTATTGAGAGTGTTTAGTGAACCTCGATGAATACTCAACCACAATTGCACTGCCCTGCTGAAGATGTAGAAGCTATTGGATGTGGAAAGTTCTCAACATAGCTGGAGAATACCCTTCTTTAAAAAGACTCTAGAAATATGACCATTCAAGAGTCTCCTCATCATACAACTGAATCATTAAACCCCTCCATCATCCCACATATCCATCAATAAGGCTCACTAAAAGGACCACCAATTGGGTTTCAGGTGTTCTGAGAAGATAAAATACTTGAGGCACAACCTCAAGCTAATCCTCAGATACCTAGGGTTCAATCACTCCTCAAAACCTAAGGGGTATCTATTGCTAAAAATCATGAACTATGATTAGACTATACACCTTGTCTACTAGTACTACTAGTACCATCTACTAAACTATAGGTGGTGGTTGGATTGGTGCACCATTTGGAGCTAACACCTCCTGAACAAGTCCCCATATCAAAGCCGCATCACTGAGGGGATAAATCTCATGATCTTATTGTTGAATCCTAGATTAAAAAGTTCAATGGGGAATATTGAAATATAAAAGATATACCCCATTAAATGATTATATGTAGAGAGACTACTCAAGAAGGAAATAGAAACCAAAAACCATTCCTATATGATTCATGTACTAATGTTTTCTTTACAACCAATGTCTATATGTATCAAGTTGACAAGAAGTTTATTAGAATCCTGGTGTATGTATACATCAACTTCTATACCAACACTGGAGTCCCTATCCAAAGATCCAAACATAAAACACTTAATACTTTTTCCATAAAACCTAGACCAATCTCATAGACTATGGTCCTAAAGTAGAACTGATTCCTCTGATACCAATCTATAATGACCCGGTCCAACAGGGCCCATACCGTGAATATCCCAAGCCCACCTCTAATTGTCCAAGGGAAGGAACCAACACTGAATAGGAATATCACACACATGGGAGGCCTTGGACTAATGTATGTGTCCACACGTACACATCTCCAAGACCAAAAAATGATAAAATATAAAACATCTAATAACCATGCATGCATAAATCTAAAATCTCACTATAAAAGTATGACAAAAAAGTACTGGAAATAAAGGTTCAAATACAAGGCCAATAAAGGAAACTAAAAACAATTCAAACCTATGATGTAGGAGGGTACTGTTGTCAATGAAACTACTGGAACAAATCTCAGTCTTTATAGCACACTAAGCCCTTCCTTGACCTATTCCCTCTAGGACTTCATCAAAAAGTAGGTTGTCGAGATAAGACATGACATGTGTATGAAAATACCATATAGGGGTGAGTATAAAAATTTATAGTAGTAAACCTATAAATCACCAAGAATATAGAATCAATAATAATAGCCATCTCATCACATTTATATGTCAATAGCATATATAACAAGAACATCCAGATATACTCATCATAGACACATAGTCTTAAGTAAGACCACAACTATATTACCATCCTAGGATTTCTACAGGAAATCTAAGTATTACACATGTCCATGAGAGCACATTCAATGTGTTAAATAACACTGATAGAGCCCATCTGAGATGTCATTATCATCAGTTCTCTCCATATGAAGTATATGATGGATGTTTGAAGAGTTCAACACAATGATAGGGATCAAAACTAGGATCATAGGGTATACCAACAACCCAGTCTAAATTAACCCACTATGTAGGGGATCAATTCCCATGTAGTGTTGGTCACAATAATGCCAAGGACCCCACATAGAGAAATGATGATGATATAGGATCCCACTCTAGGTCTCACAGAGGGATTCCAAAAACTCTATCTACGATTGAAGTTACTCATAGTGGATCACCATCATATGCACATGAAATGATTCTATAATAAACCATCATGGAAAGAATCAAGGTAACATGCCCTAATAAAATTTTTCCAAATGAAATTGGATAGTGGATCCAATCCTTTTTTTGAGAGGGTACATGGTGTGTACTATGAGAACATTGTGTGTCCCATCAGTGGCGGCTTCTACCCATGTAATATGGAACGTTCCTATATCATTGTTAGAGTACACAGAATGTGAACCTCCACACACAAAATGTTGGGACACATGATCTATTGGGTGTGTTCCCCCTGTACATACCATTCCACTTTCTAGGGTGTACACAGTATGTGGAATGTCCCACACGGTATGTGACACCACCCAACCTACTGGGAATGTACCTTGTACATGCTAAGATGATGTGAAAGTTTCACATGGTTTGTGACATGAGTCACATAGTGTGTAATACTTATCTCTCTTCAAAAACACCAGTGTCTCACATATAGGACTATACAGTGTGTGTACATAGGACTGTACATCATGTAGTAAGGTTTTTCACTTAACCCATGGGATTATTTATGTGTCTTACTATGTACCTCCAATCCATTCAATTCTAACCTAGAATTCATCATTCATTGTAGATAATGGGCTAATCAAACCTCCTTCACCATCACTACCTATATTGCATCTGTATTTAGTGCTCGAAAGCTACCCATTATCACAGATCGTTGACATAGCATGCCCAAAATTTGATTGTAGACTCTTGATCCTTCATCATAGCTAAATCATGTCATCAATCCAAACCCATATCTATGATATAGATCCATTACAACATGAAAATGGTAGTGAATGATTGATTTCCTGGTATTTGTCAACCCACTAGAAAAAATAAACACTTGCAATGAATGAATGAATAACAGGAGCAAAAATGCACAAAAAACAAACATGAGGAATAGACCTTGGACAATGTTTATGTTAGCCTCGATTTGTTTTTTTAGAACAATGAATGAGGAGGTAAAATATAATCCACCATAGAAATCCCCCAATCCTAGATAATCTAACATGTACTCACAATAAGCATGATCCAAAAATCAATTCATTAGTTGATTGATTCCAATTATTCATAAGAATAATAAAACTGGGATAAATCCTCATAAAAAATGTCTAAACTCTAGATATATTGATCGATGATGAATAATGAATCAGCATCATTGTCATTTTTGATATCCTAGAATTCTGTTGCACACTAGTCAATGATCCATGATCCTTTTTTGTTCACTCGATAATGATCCTCCAAAACTCCCTCATAAATTTATAGGATTATGCAGCTAACCCTAGGATCTGTTAATAGCATTGTCTTTATATACCATTCTATTTCATGGTGGATAAATAAAATAAGATAAATATTTTAATTTATTTTTTGAACAATTTAGCAGCAACTGCACTCAACACTAGCATCTGATGCTCACCCAGGTTAAGTCCCACCTAGAATAAAACCCACACTCTAAATTCAACAAAAGACTAAAATTTATAATATGATACTCCATTTAAGATTTATTAAAAAAAATTAAGAAAATTTTTCATTAAAGATATTAAATATATTAAATTTATTTAAAAATTTAGTTCCATGCTCACTGAGCCTCAGAATACCACATTGTCTCAACTCCTAGATCCAAAATTAATTCATATCATATTCTAAATTAACACATGGAAATATCATAGTCATTATATTGACTCAATTGGGATTTATATCCCACACTCTCATATGGTTTAAACCTATAAAAAACCTAAATATTAATATACCAATCACAGTGATGGAATATAATTTCTTAACTTAAATAGTTCAGTATTTTACCCCCATGGTGTAGCACCCTCGATTTCAGGTAATTAACCCTTTATTTATGTATTTTAATTATATAATGTAATTAGGGTATGTTTGGGAAGGATTAGAGGATTTTTGAAATGTTTTATGTTATTTTTTGGAGGTGAATGGTTTGATCATGGTTATTAGAAACTATGAAACACTTTTAGGAAACCATGTAAGGGGAACCAAAGTTCACTGGGTAGGCAAATGGTTGGTGCATGGTTTAGCCAAACTGCTCGTCCACTAAGTAAGAATCATGCATTGTATTTATAAAAATAGAAAAACATGGTTAGAGAATAGTTTTTCTAACCATGTCATTCAACCTTTTAAGGGGTGGTTTAAGTTAGTAGCACCCACACAGTTGGTTCACGGTTTTCCAAACTGTGCGGCCTAACCATGCGAAATACAGGTGGGTCTCCTTAAATTGTGGTCTAATATAAATTAGACCCTTAATGTATTTTTTCACCAAATATGACCCTATCACTATTTCCACTTCTCTCGAAGGAAGAGACCCTTCATATTGATTCAGGAGAAATATATTGGTGATTTATTATGTGTTGGATGTCTGGATTCCTTGGTGTATCTCCATTCTTGACTTTTTTTCATATATTTCATCTTCCTCTCTCTCTTGGATTCATAGGTCTAAGATATTGGGGATATAAATATGTAGGTAGATTCCAATCATGGTGAGATATGATTTTTTGGTTGATATGGAACATTATCTAAGGCGGGTTTTAGAGTTTCAACCTGTTATGTAGAAAAATTTATGTCATTCTTCATTTTCACCTATGATTATAAGGTAGGTGGATTAACCCTCAAATCCTATTATTAGAACATGAAAACTTGATTTCTAATTGATTGAATTTCTTAAAATTAATTGTGAAATTATTATGAAAATTTTGATGGAACCCCTCTTTAGTAATGGTTTGTGGAATTGTGAAAATTTGTTTTTTGTGGAAGGTGCAGTTGGTTACATGGTTTGAAGGTGGTGATTTTAAAATGGTTTCTTGGTTTTGATGAATGGAAAATTGGTTGGAATTTTTTTTAAATAAGGGGATCATTTTCATTAAATGGTTATGTGTGATTTTTTTGTCATGGTTTTGGAATTAATGGTTGGGAATGAATTGAATGGATAGATATTGGTCATGAAGTACCACCATAAAAGGGATGGGTTATAGATGTGAAGTTCCACCATCAATGGTAACACCAAGATTGAGTGAGTGAGTGAGTGTGTGGTTGTGTTTGTGGACACAGAATGGGTTATGTTAATAGAATTGATAAAGGGTTTTAAATAAATTTTTGGTTGCTTTCCTTGGTAATGGATTTGGTTCTGAAATTTTTTTTGGTGTGAAATCTATTTTATTTTATGATTTAAACTATTATATATATGTGTGTGTGATAAATTGTTATATATAAGTGGAATTATTAGGGAATTTATTTGGGGAAAACCTATTGAGTTTTATACACACCCCCTGCTTGGGAACTTTGGTGAGTTTGCATATATTTTACATCAAGACATCGATAAAGGCAAGGTATCTGAATTCTTTAGTGAGAAACAATGATACCTTAGGCTTTATTGTGGATTTGGAGATTCAATAATATTGGGAGATGTCGAGTTTATGTATTTGAAGCCTTTAAGATTTGTTTTTTTGTCTTCCTATTTGTATTCTTATATGGATCTTGGTTACACTTTGTACTGTCAGTAGATGGTATTAAATTGAGTTGTATTACATGGTTCTCATACATCATATAGTGTTTTTTTATTATATACTTGGTTTGGTTGTTTCGTTTAAAAATAAATAATATCCCCCAATTGTATATGAATCCATTGGAATTTATTTCCATCCTTTGGTGTCTTGGGGATGTCACCTAAGTCCTAATAGAAACTCCCCATCTTACATGCTTTAACATCAATATAGGGTGACCTGAGAGCCATAGAATCATGTTTGAGTGTTCTATAATTAGGATTGTAACAAATAAATATTACACCATTAATTTAAACGTAGTAGTAAAAAAAACATGTTATAGTATTATATAAATCATGTACAATAACTGAAAACATGGTTTACATAGCACTGAGGTATACTGTTATACTTAAGGAATCACATCCTAGGAATAATTATTAGATTTCATGGTTAATCTAGTGAAAAATTTAAAACCAATCCAAATTCATGGATTCTTCCATTAAACATTCTTTAAAACCTTAAAAATAATGTATGGGAATTCTTAACATGTTTAAACCATCACTGGGATCCAATTTCATGACGATAGAATTATATTATAGGCATAATGGCTCATGGGTCAATAAGAGAAAACACAATTTTCTTTGGTTCACTATGATTTTTTTATTAATTTTATTATTTATGATAAATTACAAATCGTGTATACATTGTTGGATATTATATATGCCCTAAATACTTTAGTATATGATCCTTAGTCTATATCATATCCTACAATATAGATTGTTATAAAGTAAGAATTGTATGCATTATGAGTAATACATGCTTGATGGGATGATCATATTTAATAATATATAGTATATTATAAAATAAGAAGAAAATTTGATTTCCTTACCACTACCCTCAAAATTATACTCAATGATTTATGACATTAAATGACATGCATAAAAGTGATTTCATGCCACTTATATATACATTCCCATCAATTTTTATCCAATGATTGAGAAATTTCATAGGGAAATGGAATTTGATTCCATGTTATGTCCTTTTAATCAGTTGTATAATAAGATTATTTTTAATGAAAACAACTTCTATATATTCAATTAAAAATTATGATTTAATGTTCATATGAATCATCTCATGAAAGCTATCATTTAAAGAGTGTTACAAGTGTTGTAACACATGGTAGTTTCCACCTTCATGAGATATATATATCCAAATCCATAAATCATGTGTTATAACACAAGAGTTAATACACGTGCCACATAAAAGTGTCTTAAGTTATATATAAGGATCACTTTCATGGGATGGAAATGATGTATTTCTAGACCTTTGTCTGAATATCCCTTGTACTGAGTCAATCTTATCTTCCTTTAGTACGAGTTGCTAGCCCACAATGATAAGAAGAGGTTCATGTTCATGTGATGAATGTTTTGTTACAAATCATGGATATTTCATGGAGAGAGTATGTTTTTATCTGATTTTGGTGATCTTTATCATATTATTGGATTATTTAAAGATGTTGTACAAGCTATTTGGTGAAATGTACATGATTTTATAGTTTTTCTTCATTTTCATATTACATATTTTTATTTTTCCTATTCATGGGTAATCTTAGGTGGGATTAAGTAGATTTAGTTTTCATTATTAGACGCCTAGTATTTCCTTTATATATTCCCTAAAATTAATATGTATATATATATATGATATACTTGGGACATATATTCTTTAATATTGATCATGTTATATAGTATGAATGCATAGTTCCAAATGAATTTAATATGACTTGATCTTTTATTATAAGGAATTTAATTTGGGATTTCATATGGAATATTATGTAATAATATTCCTCTAGATTATAATTTTATAGAAACATTAAAGAGTTCATGTTTAAATCATCCTATATTAGATATCGTTAAGTTAGTTGTTTCATAAGATGAAATTATCAGTTGGTTGGTATGGATAAGGGTTACAACTGATGTAACAACATTTATTAACTTGTAATATATTCTTTGTTACATATTTAATCAAACAAAATACTCAAGGGATTTATATTATGGAAGTATCCATATAATGGGTTATGCTTGTTCATGTGAAGCTTTGGTCAAATATCTTAAAGATCTATTCACTCTTTTTCCTTTGCATCATGATTAAATAGAATAACAAGGATGTAATAATGATCCCACTCGAGAATTGAGTGATTATTTTAATATATGGATATACCATAGAGGAGGGAGTCTTTTGGATTCCTCTAATATATTTTCATCAAGAATATGGGATAAAGGAATTAATAGAAGAAATTATAGTGTAAGGTATATAGTTTCATGTTCTTTATATTAATTATATTTTATTTCAGTATCATTCATGGTGATCATAATATTTTGGGTTTCTAATTTTTTTTGTACCATGATTATGTGTTAATTGACCCTTAGAAACTTGTCAGTTATACTAGAGCTTTACTATGACATCGCATATTTTAATGCACCTTAATTCATGATTTATTACATAAAGGTACACATAATATAATGAAAAAGATCACGAGGCGTAGTGTCTTTGTGAAATTAGGTACATAGAAGAATACCATAAAACCCATGTATAACAACATTATTTAAAAACATCACATCATGCCCTTAAAATTCCATTGATCTTCTAAAACTGCATGGGATAACCTTGGGATGTACATAAGAAAGGTGTGAGATGTAAAGCCCAGTAAGGAAATAATCAAGTAATATTATAAGTTAAATTTGTACATGTGAGTCAAGATTCATATCAAGGTAACATAATAGCGGTGATAATCATAAACATGGACATTAAATCATGATATAAATAATAACCTAAAGGCAATATAGGAATGTGTAAAAAACATAAAACATGAAATCATAAAGATAATTCAAGTCTAAACATTGATAAATGATAACATAGTGTACATATTATAACTCCCCATGGACTATAAATGGTATCTCATGAGTTAAAAAACATTACTTAATTCATTGTTTAGATGTATAATTCTAGTCACACCCATCACATTCATATCATGTACATGCATAATTGTACCACATATATCATTCAAGATAAGAATGGGTTTCATAGGTTTTAATCCCAAGACAATGTAGTTTGGGTTACATACATGTATGTTCAGATTCAATAAAGGATAAGTCCATCTAGTTTTATACCCTTGAGTGGAAATGAGTATGGGTATTCACAATACGAAAGTTTGGTATGGAAAATCATGGGATAATTTCTATAGCATAATGGGTGTACATAATGGTTCAAGGAAGTAGATGAGGTCGGTGAATAGTGTTATATGATTACATGGGAACATTAAGGATAGTAAAATTGATGTTTCAAAACACAATAAAACAAGTATAATTGGAAGTTAAAAAGGATAAGTAAAAAACAACTACACGAAATAAAAAGGGAGAGGATATATTACCTTGAGAGGGTTCTTCTAACAGATTTTGAAAATATTATTTAGAGATTGGGAAAATCAGGGGAAGGATTTATAGTCTAATAGGGATAATATATTTATGTTTTATGAATTTTTAGTGAAGAGGAGTGGGAGAATGGGTGGGTATTTATAGTAAAATTAAGGGGAATTCTTTATGAATTTCTAAACTTAGGTTTTGGACTCTATATGAAAAAATAATCAAAGCCACAAGTATTCCATTTATTTTTTCAAATGTTTTTTATCAAAGAGTATTGGTTTTAATTTTTTATAAGTTAATGTAAAAAAATTCTTAAAATTATACCCTTTCTGATTTGTAAGTGAGTCGTGTTCATAAATAATTAATTTTAAAACCTTAAAATATAATATAGGTTTTAGAGGATTTATTAAGGGTCTCTAAAATTGATCAAATAACCTCAAAAAAATATTATTTTAAAGGGGAAACATAATTTTGGTTGTGAATACTATTTATAGTATTTATTACATCCCATTTGAAATTTTATGATATCATAATATATATTGTATATTTATTTCATATTTATTTTTTTACCCAAAAATTCAACTATCTCAGAAAATTATGAAAAAATAACCGTTGGATAATTTTGACTAGATGATTTTGAAAATAATATTTATTTTATAAATAAGTCTATAAATATAAAAATTTACACTTTTTATAAAAAAAATCCCCCTTTATTTAAAAATAGGTGTATTTAAGATTATAATAGTTTTTTGAACCTTATAAAAATTACATTTGACTTCATAAAATTATATTATCATTTATATTTAAATAAATATTATTTTATAATATTATTTTATTAAAATAACATTTATTTGAAAAATTATTGAATTCATAAAAAATAGTGTCTTGATTTAAGCTACATATTTACAAAAAATACAATTTGAGTTTCATCGTATCAATGTCTAATTAATAAAAAAATCATTATTTAATCATTAATAAAATAATAATAAAAGGGGTAAATATAATTATTATTTTATTTTAATTAAAAAAATCATACTTTTAATGTCTAGATAAATAACCCCTTATTAAACTAGTGTACACCCTAAGGGTAAGTTTTGTAATGGTGGGGTTTTCATGGGGTAGTTTGGCAAACATGGTTTGGGTTGTGATCTTAATAAGCATGAACCTACACCATAAATAATTTAATTCATGATTCATATGTTGAATTTCAACTTGGGATTTCTCAAGGAAGAATACAAGTAATTCCATCTCCCTTGGAAGCTCTAATAAATGGGATTCATATGGTACGATCATACTGGTCAAGGCCATCGCTCCTTTAGTCTGTGAAAATTAGACTTTATCATAACCCTTAATATATACAATTATTATCACTACTATAAAATGGATATATTATCAACTATTAATATCCTTAATGGTCTTTGATAACTAATAGGATATAACTTATAATGGTCTAGAATAAGAAAATTTGTAAATGTGTTTTCTATAAATTTATTAATTAATAAGTAATTTATTTATTTAAAAGGAGAATTTAATTTGTAAAAGTTAAGGTCTTTATGTAATTCCCAACTTCAAAAATTTCTACCTCATGTTTTTATTTAATAAAATAAAATAAATGAGGGTACTTTTGTTTCATCGCATCTTTGGGTTCTCATGTCGCTTCCACAAACTTGTGGTTCCACAATAGTACTTTGACCATTTGTGTTATCATTATTTGTATGACTTTATTCCTATGATCTAAGATCTTCACCGACTTCTCCTTGTATAAAATATCATTCTCTATTGCACCACCTCTAGATCCATTACATCTGGGGTCTGGTATTTACTTCCCTAAGAATGATACATGGAACTCCTCATGTACTTGAGATAGGTTTGGTGAAAGTTCTAGTTGGTAGGCCACAACTCCGATGTGAACAAGGATCTCAAAGTGGTCAATGTATCTTAGACAAAGCTTTCCCTTTTTCTAAAACCTAGTGAATTTGTTACATGGCTATATATGAAAGAAATATTTATCCTTAACCTCAAATACCAGATATTTTTTATGATTGTATGCATATATTTTATGTGAAATGTTTTTGGATTTCATGTGATGCTTAATGGTTTGGACCATACCTATCATATCCTGAAAAAAGATCTTGACCCAACAACCTCTACTATCCAACTTCATCACAGCATGTCTAATTCTAACACTGTTTCCCATATAGATCCTCATAAGGAGTCATTTGAATTCTAGAATGTAAACTTCTGTAATATGATAACACTACTAGGGAAAGTTGTGATGACCCAAAAATCTAAAGTAGGAACATTGTCTTCAATAGCGTGTATGACACGCAACACCAAGTGTGTACGATAATATAATATCATGAGTATTTATAATATATTTAATATTTTAAATAAATTCAATATATTTTATTTCTTTTAATTCATGAAATTCTAATTTTTCTTTCATCACACGTAATATCTACATTCCTCGATAGCTTGCATTATACGCAAGACCGAGTTTCACCAAATAACATTGTATTATTAAAATATTAATATTTAATATAATAATACGTAACCTGGAAATTAAAACTAGTGGTTCTGAATATTATTAACTCACATATGAAAATATATGGTTTATTCAAATATGAAATTAATTAATAGGTTAACAATTAATTTGAAATGAAAATATGATCCAATTAAATATAAAGGAAATATTATTATTTTTATGCACACAAAGGTGTTTTGTCTTAATAAATTAAATTAATTAAAATTATTGAATGATATTAATGAAATATATATGTTATATATTCAATATAATATTTTTATAATCATCCATTAGATTCTATAGATATAATATATGAATAAACACAATATTACACATAAAAACTATATTTTTATTAAGGCATGTTTATCACTTTTTAATGGAGAAATTATTTTAAATCCTATTTTTTATAATTTTATGAATATTATATTTCAAAATAAACCTTATATTTTAAATAAAAATATAAAAATTATATTGGGGTTAATTGTTGGTATTTTCTGTGATGATTCATTTTATAATGAATAGCGAAAAATATTGATATTTATTTCTAAAATGAATTTTCATCTAAATGGTTTATAATGTTAAATTATGTTTTAGATTGGTTTTAATGTTTAATTAGATAATATTTTTATAAATTAATCCAATTTTGATCATTTTAATCAATTTCACTTTGAAATTGACTATAAAAAACATAGTAATTTTGGATGTATTTACTTTAAAACCCTGTTTTTTCGTCCCGTCTGTGGCGTTAAATTTAAATTAATTCCGGCCAAACCTGTGTTTAGAATTTGGAAAAATGGATTAAATATTTGAAATAATAATAATTTCTAATCTATAATAAGTTCAACTTAGTTTCTTACAAAAATTATTAGTTAAATTAATTAAAACTAATTACAATGATTAAGGTTAAATTAAGCTTAATGAAGGACAAAACATTAAACTTAAGGCCTAAAACAACCTATAAACTTGTTAAAAATCTATTTATGAAAATATTTATACCCTATATTCCATTTTATCTACTTTGTACCATTATTTATCAACTATCAATAAAAAATGTTTGTGGGGTTCCTTTCTTTTAAAATATTACAATAGTTCCACTCCTCCATTATAAAAGGCCTCATGTCCTCCAACTTCCTCACACCTCTCAAGGAACTTAGTTTGGCCTAATATCTTCCCAATTAACTCCCCAACATCTCTCACTTACTCCTTGAATACTTACTTTGGCCAAAAATAAATCCAATGAAGTCTTTTGGTGCAAACAAAAAGCAGTTACCCATTTAAGAGGTAACATATTTCCTAAAGCTATTTAATTTTATTTCCATTCTACACTCCCACAATTATCTTTATTCGATGCTAATATAAAAAACAGTATCATAAATATACTATGATTATTTTTTTAAGTATTCACACTTAACTTATACACACCTCCATCTAATGGGTATCGAATATACTGTTTACGTGTACATCGAACTACCACCTCATGAAATGATGATTGTTAATTTTTTCATTACAACCTATCATGGTATAAATTATGATGGAAACTATGTTTATATATGTTATATCTTATGTTTATTATGTATTTATTCTTCTCTAATTATTTTACAACACATATATTTATACTTTTATTTTGTATAAAAATGATAACATCGTTTGTGGAAGTGCGGTCTACCGCGCCCTCAAAGAATTATGATCCGTTCACATGATACATGAAATGTATAAAGGATGATTTTAATTAACCATATGTTACATACACAAAATATATATGATATTGATTAAATAATTAAGTTTCTATAAATATAATATATCGTTTTCATTATTACCCTTTCACGCACTTCAAAAGTGTTAACATCGTTCGTGGACGTGTGCACTACCGCCTCCTTGACACGATGTAATTCCTTTTATATCACAATAATTATATATAAATACATATTATTAAATAATATTTTATTTATAATATAATTATCATTTTTTAATGATTGAAGTTACTTACATTATTTCCACAACAATCATTGAAAAATGGGAATGTTACTCATGTGTACGTATGACCTACAATCTCCACGATTGTAACGTTGGTTCATTTTTCATAACCATCATTCATGATTTGATTTTAAAGTATAATTGATTTAAAAATATGATAATTATTTCATGAATATTATTTTGGATATGTTTATATAATGAACCCCTTGACCATTGTTGACCTGCCAAAGTTGTTTTTGACACATAAATCAAATTTGTTCAAAACACCCAACATAAATTAAATTGTTTAAATAGTTGTATATGGAATATTAATAAGTGAAATAAAATTTATTATAAATATGAAAAGATTTTCTAATGAAATCAAATAATTAACATAAGTTTTTTATTTAGGAATATAAAGACATATGAGACAAGTCGGACACAATGTAATGGATTCTTGTCTTGTTTCTTTTTCTGTAAGGAATACTTTATCTTTGCGCACCTAATTTCTTATATATAGTGTACATACTACTACATTGAAATATAATATCATAAATTATATTATCTTCATGGTATTTAAATGTTTTATTTAATTATTATTTCCTTTTGGTTTTCCAATTCATTAGTTACCACGTTGGTAGGAAATATTCTCAATTTACATCCCATTGAGACTTATTTATCATTATGCACCAATTCACTTTTATTTGGTTGTGACCATGCACATCATTGAGTGCATGAAATTTTAATATTTATAAACCCTAAAAACTACTCATACTTTGGTAAGAAGGGTGTCTAACCATAGGTAAGGACTTCAAGTGTGCTACACCAAGCTAAACTAAAACAATAAAAAACAACTACAACAAACAATAATAGAAAATAGTTGTTGGATCGGGTTATGCCAAATATGCACAAGAGGGGGTGAATTGGGTCTTTTATAAATTCTTCAAGAATCATGATGATTGCCAAATCTTTCCTTTAACTTTATCAGAAAGTTTATGCAGCTGAAAATAAACATATTGAAAGATGCATGAATGTATAGTGGTTCAGGGAACAAAAGGCTCCTAGTCCACTCCACCAACGCTCTACTCTACGAGTTTGGTGATCTTTACTGTATGGTCCTCTTATCAATAGAGAATCTACAACTAAGTACAGGCAGTTGACACCTTTACAAGTTAAGGCTAAAACCGAGCCTTCGGGTTCATACACAGAACCGAATACATAGCTTAGTATGAGAATCCAGTTACTCAAAATAAAATAGTATTTGTTTAAAAATACTTTCTAGATGTTCTTCACAGTTGCATTGGCACGCAACTAACTGTAGATGAATCATTGTCTTCAGAAAATATGTTATTCAGGTAAGTGAAGTTCTGATTTGATCTAGTTGTAATAGATATAGAAATAAATCCAGAAACTCCAAAAACAACGGATTCACGATATATCTTCGACGTAGAATAAGAATATTTAACGCTTTTCCTCTTCTTTAGAAAAACAGAGTCTGATAGATCTTGGTATTAGCATATATGTGTGACTCGTATGTCTCTATAAAAAAATTGTAGTCATGAAAAAATTTGAGAGCTTATACTTCTAATCCTTTGGTGATGATTCGTCTCTTCTGTGTAATACAAAATATCAAAGATATATAGAATAAAAAAAATGAACTTTTTCCTTTCAAATTTAGATCCACAAATGTCGCCTTTAGAATCACGATATTAAAATGTTTTAATAATAGAGTAGTCATAACTCCCCTTAATATTCGTCATGAAAAGATTCTCTAAAATTGATCCTTTGAATCATAAATAAACGGCTTTGAATCAGTGAAAGACGTGATTTAAAATCATGCTTTTAATCAGGCTTGAAATCAGTCTAATAATCTACATAAAGACTGTTGCTCGATAAAATTGAAATTTAAATATTCGATGCCAAATGTAAGGTTGACAACGTAAGGTTGATGATCCATTATTCAAACGTAAGTTTGATCTTAAATTTAAGGTTGATCATTCATACTCTTCTAAGCTTAAAAATGTAAGGTACATGATCCATAATTTTTGATAAAAAATCAAGGTTGTTCACAAAAGTAAGGTTGATGAAAACGTAAGGTTGTTCACAAAATTAAGGTTCATGAACCATACTTTTGAGAAACAAACATAACGTTTCATACTTAGGTAGGGTTCTTCTTCCATACTTTTTTGATAATATAAACATAAGGTTCCTTCCAAACATAGGGTTCCTTTACCATACCATTTTGATAACATATGGTTGATTAATCATACTTTTCCAATAAAGTAAACATAGATTTTTGTTATCCTTACGCTACGCACTTCAACGTACGGTATGAACAATTTTCCAGAACATGCTAATATAGTAAAATGATTTTTGAACACATAGATAATGAACAGTGTTTCCAGAACACACAAAAAAGATTTCCGAACACGTTGTCTAATATCCTACACGGATTAAATGCTTAAATATTATTCCAAAATAAGAATATAAAGAATATCAATTTCCTGAAATATACTTAAGGTAAAATCATTATAATAAAAAGCAAGAGTATTTATGAGAATCAAAATCATCATAAAAATATAGCGTATTGTTCTCAACAAACTTTCCCTAATAATAATAAAATAGAGTGTGGTTGAAAACAACATTTTCTAAAAAAAAGTGAGGTGAAAAGTGTAATCAGGGTATGAAATGGTGTAGGGAGAATGCAGGAAGATAGAGTAAGATACAATCTGTAAAGACACAAATTTTCCATTTTATTTTTTGTAATTATATTGAACTATTCCGAGGCTGCAAAATCTGATGGTGTTTCACTTCGATGCCCGGTGTGCTCAGAACGGAATTTTAAACTTTCTTAAGGTACACTCAATAAACATGAAAGTGGGAAATCCTAACTTTTGAATCGGTTCTCGGAATTAAAATATGAGGGCTCCATTGAACTCTCAACACCGGGATTTGCTTAAGGGAGCCTTAACCTCGATCACAGTGGGTTGAGAGAGGAAGTTGGTTTTTGCGATTTTCATGGAGGATTAATAAAATAAATCTAATTTATTTTAAATATCTTCAAACTCACTTATATGTTTTGGTGGTGGGGACCACAATGGGAGGTCAGGCATTTAATGTAGGACTTTAATGCCCGGTTACACAAAAATGTGTAACCACCCTATATGCAATTAAAGATGTTCATTAATTGCACCAATTAATGAAACTATCTTAATTATGTGTTGTAAAGATAACTCCCCTATTCTCTCTTTTTGGTTTTTAAATTCATTGGAAAATGAGTGGTGTTTTGGAGAGAATGATTTTGGAGGATCCTATTGATGAAGAACAGATCCATCAAGCAAGAACCGAAGACCGTCGTTTGTGCGGCGTAGTAGGAGGCTTGCTTCGAGATTGACGAACACTAACCCATCTTCAAATGCGGGACACTCTCCAATGACTCATGGGGTAGGGTTTTTTCATGTTTAAATTTCAATAGTTGTTGAATAAATTATCTTCTCCCTTGTTATGATGCTAACACAGAGGGTGTGGGCCAAACGAACAAGGCCTGGTCCCTCCACCTCTTGTTTATCATTGCATTCTATGTGGGTAAATTTTAGGGTTAGACGGAACCCAAATCTGGGGTTCAAGTAGCGAAGGAGACGACCCGGGAATTCCGTAGGTGTGAACAGATGTGAAAATGGACCACTGGGGCTCACCCGGTGTCCTGCGGAAGACCGTCGGTGTGGCACCAGCACGGTGGCACCAGTAACCGGTGCCGGTGGGCGAGGGCAGTGGCCAGCACCGGCCGGCCGTGGTGGTGGCGGGACTCCATCACATGCCCCAGGAGGAGGTCGCGACACTAGGCCATGGTGGCCTACAGGCAGTCGGCACCATCCATCCATGGAGATGGTGGAAGCACACCGTCGTGCGCCACAAGAGGAGGAGGTCATGACTTTTTAGTCGTAGTGGTTGAGCAGGGCGGCCGGCACTGGCCGACCGCGGAGGCGGAACGACACGCTATCGTGCGCCGCTGAAGGTGGTCACAGTTTGAAACCACGGTGGAGGTAGGGACCCGCTCCTTTCGGGTCCCGTGAGTGACCAGGAGGTGCCACATGTCACCACCATTCTAGATCCCAAACGGCTTAGCCGTTCAGGAAAAGGGGGGACATTTCACCTCGTGCCAGCTATGGTGGGCCCCGCGCCCTCTTGCGAGCTGGACGGTGCCCCCTGCGGGCGGGGTCATGCCTCCCTGTAGACCGGGCCTCACCCCCCTATGGGTTGGGACCATCCCCCCTTGCGCGCAGGGCCGCGCCCCCTACAGGCCGGGTCGCCCCATCCCTTGGGCCGAGCCCCCCAGCGGGCTGGGCAGAATCGCGGCCTAGTGGGAAGATCCCACCGCAGCCCAGTCCAACCAGGCCGGGTCGGGCCAGGTCATACCCGGGTCGGGTCGGGTCACCCAAACCGGGTCGGGGAAGCCCAAACCTGGTCGGGTCATGTCTGACTAGACCTGGACCCATCCATGCCCAATTTCACTTAAAATGCCATAACTTGGAAACCAGACATCCTTTTGACGAATCGTATATGGCGCTGGGATCCTTGGATCGAGAAGATCTTTTTGTTATACTCCACTTGAATTTTGGAGAATGTTGGAGTACGACCGGGTTGGATCGAACCTGAATCCAACCGGGCCCTCGGTACTAAAACACATATAACTCACGGGCTGGGTGTCCAATTGACTCATCATTTGTCATTTTGGAACCTTTACGACATGGTGGCCCTTGGGGTTACTCATTTTTGGAGCTTAGTGGTGGTCGAGGTACAACCGATATCTCAAGGAGCAAATTCTATGGAACTCGAGAGCACTGGGTGCGGGGAATCCTGTGGCTGGATATCTTTGAAGTAGCGACCCTATGTGGATTAGCATCATAGAGACCCTTTGTGGATCAGCATCATATCAACCTAATGTGGATCAGTTTTAGAGAGGCTCGTCGAGGATCAACACCTAGCGACCCTGAGTGGATCAGTACCGAGAGACCCTGTGTAGATCAGCATTCCAACGACCTTGTTTGGATCATCATTCCAGCGACCCTATGTGGATCAGGAGTAGCGTGACCTGACAAGGACCAGCCTTATAGTGGACCATCGTGGATCAATGACATACGACCCTGCATGGATCTATAATGGAACAACTCCTTCGTGGTTCTATTTTGGAAACCTACTAATAGAATAAAATGATAAAGTTTAAGACTAATCATCTTTATTTCTGAACTCTGAGTTGTATACCTGGTGTGAGATGACTATTGGTTCATGCTTTGTGATGGAGGTCTTTCTTTGTGGTTTTTCCTTTGTGGAACTCTGGGAGTCCTTCGGGGGACTCGGGGTCCCTATTGAGTTTTGTTATACTCAGCCCTGCACGAAATTTTCTCGCACCTTGTTGTGTCTTATGCAGATGACCAATAGCTTTGACCAAGGTTTGGGAGCTAGGACTAGATGGTGCTCAGAGGTGGACCTTTATATATGTGATGATCCGTAGTGATGACCGACTGTGAGTTGTACCTACCCTTCAGGTAGGAACCCTAGAGGATGATTCCGGGAGCTGTTTTTCTGTTGTGGTTATACTTTTCAGTTGGGTTTGTATTCCGACCCCCTTTACTTACAGTACAAACCCCTTTCTACTATACAGATTTAATTCGTAGTTTGCATCCTTTCATATACTTGGTATGTGTGTTTGCAGGTTTAAAGGTAATGTCTTCCCGTTTACAGGGATATGCCTTTCGGTGCTAGTCGCCAACCTCTGGCCTATGGAAGGCAGGCTTGGGGTAGTCATGGCACGGGTCCCGGGAGACGGGTTATGACACAAGAAATTATAAAGTTAAAGGGATTGTACTATCATGAATTGATTCAGAGATTTTCTATTCAAAGTTCACTTAACATCAATTGAAATGGTGTTAGAAAAAGACTGTTGATCCACTAAACTCTCATTTCAGTGGAACAACACAGCTCTTGGATTTTTACTTATAAATGTCCTTTCTATTGTTACTTAGGAATTAAGATGATTCATAATGGAAAATAGAATATTAACCTTTTCTATTTATAGTAGTTCTATTAAAATACAAATGCAAAGTGTTCGCTATTGTCACCCGTCATTACATAGCATAACAGAGAAAATGGTCCTCAACAAGAATGAATTTAGATTGTATATCTTAAAGTACACCTAAGAAATTGAAAACAATAAGAATATAATGTAAAAAGAATTTAAACCATAAAAATTTGATTCCCCCTATGAAATTTATCTATACATACTAAAAATTAAAACAAAAATGGAAAAATGATGAAGAAAATAGAAAACATCTCATCTAAGATGACTTCCGTCCTCAACTCCTACTCCAATGCCTTTTTTTAATCAGTCATCTTCTTGCTATACTCTCTAGTGAATGGATTAGAATGGATGAGAAGAGGATCCAGATGATGAAAGTATGTTGTGTTAATGAATGATCAGGTGAATGGAATGATGGAGGGAAAAATGGATGGGGTGGATCTGAAGAGTGAATGAATGAGGAATTTGATTTACTGCCCACTAGAAAATGCCTGAAGTCCCCTGATCATGCTAGAATGGTCTTGATCCTTCTAGAATCTCCTTATCAACTCAATGCTCTGCCCTTTCCCATGCACTCTCATAGTGATAGCCTTGACATTGCTCTTCATCTCCTACATGGCATGATATGAAACGCTGGTCATTTCCCTTTGGTGACATCTATGTAAATGCAGTCGACCTCTTATAATAAATTGGGTTTCCATTGCACTTTCCAATGCCTATGATCGGTTTCAAAGATCCTACCCCATGATCAACTCCCCCCGTGAAATCAAAAAAAAACACACACAAAACACGTCAGACAAGAAAATAATAGTAATAAAAATTAATATTATTAGAAACATATAAAAGATCAAACTATATTAAATAAAAATAAATTAGTAAAGTTAATATTCACAATAATAAATCTATTTAAATTAATTATAATAATTTTATTATTAGAGTACATTAATTACATTAATTATAATATTATTTATTATTATTGTATATGTTATATAATATATATTAATGTTATTTCATATTATTATATATAGTATTATCATTATATTTATATTTATAATTATTTTTGTTATATATATTATATTATATATTAGTAGGATATATATATATATATTAACATTATATATAACATAATTATGGGGGTAACATAAGAGATGGGGAGGCCGAGCGGAGGGGGTCTGGAACGGCGGTGCAGGAGAGGAAGCTAGACAAACTTCGACGAACGGGTCAAGAAAGGTTGTGGAAGGCGGCTCGGTGCAGGAACATGCAGAGGTTCGGCTGGGTAGGGGGGGTCTCATCGCGACAATGCAATAGAGGTTGAACAGATATGGGAGGATTGGTTGTCTTGGCAGGCATTGGTAGTTGGAGTCGAGGATCGGGGCTCAGAAGTGGCACCAGACAGTGGTTGCAGGTTCGATTACTCGCGGCAGAGTGCAACCAAGGCACAGGAGGAAAGACGACTCATTGCGGAACGATGAGAAGGGGAGATAGGCTTGTGGTAACTCGATACTAGGGGTGATGGAAGTGGGATGGTAGAATGCAACAATGGCTTGGGGGAATAGTGACTTGAGTCACCCTTCTATACAGTGTGGCAATGGTGACTTAGAAGGAAGCGATGACATAGAGTCGTCGTTGGGAGAGGAGAAGCAATGGTGACGATGAGTCAATGATTCACCGCTCAGAGAGCAATGGTGACTTCTACGCAACAGATAAATTAAACAAATTAAATTAACAACTAAAATTAAAAATTAAACAAAGATGAAAACAACGTAAAAAAGTTACAAATCATTTAAAAGAAAGAATTTATTTAATGTTATAGATTTTTAGTAATTAATTTAAAATAATTAAAAATATTTAATGTTAATTGCTTAAATTAAATAACCAATTAATTAATTAAATGAATTAATAAAATTAAATAAATAAAAAAATAAAAATATTAAAAGAATATAATTAAATAGTTAAAACTAATTTAATTATTTAAAGAACTAAAAACTTAAGTGAATTACTTATTTAAAATTGAATTAAAGAATTCGTTAAATTAATGAATCGATAAACTAATTATTTTGAAAATTAAAATAATTGAAAAAAATGAAAGAATAAAAAGAATGAAAAATTATAATTTTATTCAAAACAAAAGAATAAAAAAAATGAAATTTAAAACAAAAAAAATTATTTAATTTAGAATTATTAAAAATGACGAAAAATGATCGCTAAAATACATGATTTACCCTAAAAATTATTATTTTACACATAAATGTACAAAAATAGAAAAAATGTTAATTATTTAACAAAATATGACATTTTGATATTAAAAAGTAAATAAAAATGTAAAAATAGATTTGGTAAAGAATAATGAAAAACATCCACAATAACTCCCCCACACTTAAATAATTGTTTTTCCTCAAACAAATGCATGCTTTTGTATTTTTAAAAGAGAAAGTATGCGGAGTCTCATTCAACTCACAAAGTGCATGAAAAAACATTTACAAACAGATGGACAAGACCAGGACTGGCTTTGTAGGAGTGTTCAAAAAAAAATGGTACTACCTAGTTTCAATCATAATCTTGAAATCAAAGGCAATAGAGATTCATCCACTGTTAAAGGTGTCATGCCTCCTATATGAAATGAAAAATTTTTCTACCTCAATTCTAGTTCATGTTACAATTCAAAAAGTGATGACGTGTTAGATAAAAGTTTAATTAAAACCTCAACAAAAAGAACCTTCAATTATCATGTTCTCCTAAGTTCCAAGAATGTTTATTATTTCTGAATCAATTCAATGATACTACTCAAATGATTTTAATTATTTCAATTTCTCCATTCTTCATTTGTGTTCAAACATCACCTCACCTTAATGAGCTCAGTTTTGACATGGCATTTTTTTTTAATTTTCCAATCCATATTTCATGTGCAAGGCACTATTCATAGCACTTATTGAAATTGAAAATGTCTTTTATTTATTCACAGAAATGCACCCAGTGAACCTATCTCAGAGACTCAATGTGGGATCCCATTTTCCCATTTTACTCTAGTTACAAAGGACTTTGAAAACTATCATTTGAGAAAGCTCAATTAGGTGATTGTTTTTTAATTAAAAGATAATTCACCTAGGATCCAGTTACAATTTCCAGTTTCCAAAAGTCACGATGTTAATACCACAAAATTATTTCATATCACACTCCCTTCCTTAGTTCCTAAATAGAAAATCCATAAAGATAGTGTGCTACTTCACTCAGTAATCATATATCCCTAACAGTTTCAAAATCAGTGCAACCCTTAACTTCTAACAGGAATTTCTCCACTAGGAAGAACATAATTGATCTACAATATGGATCCATATGACCCAAAGGTGATGAAATGATTTGAAAATTTTGAATGATTTTTGAAAAAAATGAATATTTTTTAGAAAAAATATTAGGGAGAAATTTGAAGTGGTAAAATGACCTCTCTCCCCTACATGTAAAAATCAAAATTATTCCCAATGTTGAATCTCAAGGTGGGACACAACTTATTTTAAAACAGATTGGAAATTAAACACTTAAAAGAATGAGGGGTATCATGAAGCTCAAAAGTGTGTTTTTTCATATACAACAAGAAAATAAAAGAAACAAAATAAAAAACTAAAAGGACCAAAAACAAAAGAAAACACCACCAGCCACCAACAACAGTCAAGTTCAATTTTGAAATTATCCATGCTTAAAAGTTTTACAAATAGAAAAATTATTATTTTTTAAATTAGATCAAATAGTATAATGATAGAAATGAAGTATAGTAACATCAGAATGAAATTTAAAAAGAATAAAAACACTGCATGCAAGTAGGTTTCAAAATATAACTCAAAATAACTATTCAACTCAATAGATTTTAGTAGCTAAACACCCATTCAATAAAACATATTCACAATTTTTCCCAAAAATCAAGGTGAATCCCCCACACTTAGTTCATAATAGTAAAAAAATGAATTTGCGGATTAAAACATTGAAGCATAAAACAGTACTCCCCTAAATGTGTAGCTCCTAATTTTTTGTATGACTCCATTTTTTTCATTATATAGGAACCATGACAACTCCATTCAAACAAATACAAATGTAAACAGATTAACATTATTCTTCAAGAATTTAAATCTCAACCAAAGGATGAGTTAGTGAGTGTTATCTAGTATTCTTCAAAAAGAAACTTCCTTCCAGCATCCATCCAAATATCTTTTTTTTTCATTTTCAAATAAAACCACTTTGAGGCAGAGTGGTAATCAGTTACAAGCATACAAATTCAAGGATCAAAAACCATTAGCCAAACCGAAAAAACACAACCCATCTAACAGAAACCAAAACCACCCGCAAAAACAAAAAATTCCAAATTCAAACTTATAGTAGCCTCCAATGCGCTACAAGCCACTAAAACAAATTACCCAGATTCAAAATTCAAAATCAAACAATGAAAATGATGACCTGTGGAAACTCCCATCATTCCTTGAGCCGCGAGAACCACCGTAAACCAAGAAACCAAATCCTTCATTTCTTTCATCTTCACTAGTAACACCGGTGAGAGCAGCCCACCAGAACCAATATGCCGACGAGACACACCACCCGTCGGAAATCCTCGTTTCCGTTGAAACAAAACCATGACAGAATATGAAAAGAACCCACCAGTTGAAGTGGCTCCACAAAACAACCAAGAACATTCCCAACAGATATATACACAATCGAACATAGATCATTTATTCAACTAAAAAGTAAAGCATAAAACAACAAAAACCATGGGTTGCCTCCCATGCATCACTTGGTTTAAAGTCCCCAACCAGATTTATTTCCCTAAATAAAATTCTAACCATGATCATTCAAGGGGTATGATTCATTAGCAATTGACCCCTCAGTGTTTCTTTTGTATAATTTATTAAGTTCAAACAACACTTCATGAAACTCAGTAACTTTAAAAAGTATTTAAAAAAACTCCAACACTCGATGAATAAGCCTCCTTCCACCGGTAGCTTCAAAACTTTGAAAATCACTTATATAAAATTGTAGGTCATTGAAAATCTCTGCTGAAAATTTAAGGTGATTAGCCACTCTAAAAAAGGACCCTTCACAATCTCTCCCACACATATGCCATTAACAGTTTTAGAAAAAGAAATAGTCATTGGTGTAAGTGGTTCACTGTAAACAATAGAGTGAATTTCAGATGAATCTTCCTTAGGTTCAGTAGGGGGAGAAGAATCAAGTTGTTCTAAGAACATCTCAAACTCATGGACAAAGAGTTGATGAACTATTCGGTGAAAAGAATTAGGGGAAGACTTTCTTTTCTCATTTGGTAAAAATTCCAGCAACTCCTCCAACAAAAATCTTAAAAGATTACAAAAACTCAACATCTACATCAAGATGAACAGGTTTGACTCCAGACTTGTCCACCGTTGTAACACATACACTCCCATTAGAAGAAGTACAAGCATCAGAATGACTTCCCTCAGGTGTTTCAGAATAGGAAGCAACATCAGGGTTGGGAACTTGGATGGGTGGAAGATCCTAAATAGTTTTAGAAAAGCGATCAGTGATATAACTTGAAGTGTAAAGGAAAACTTCATGGTTTTGAGCAATATATTTCCTAATTTGGTTTTCAATTCTTCTCAATCCATCCATATCCTTTTTAGATTCAGACTCAACAATTTTTTTTAAAATATTCACTCACAGATTCAGTGATTATCCCCTTAAAGGGTTAATTATTTTCTCATATCATATCAGATCTAAAAACCTCATCATCCACATCTATCAACTTGTAGATCACCTCAAGGGGAGACTCTTTATAAACTTGAAAAACCTCTTGATCCTCACCAGCCCGAAGGGTCAGTTTACCCCTTGATACATCATTGAGTGCCCTAGTAGTGGCCAAGAATGGCCTTCCAAGAATGATCGGTAAAATGTGATCACATTCCATACGAAGGATTAGAAATTTAGTGGTAAAGGAAATTTTCCCTGTATCAACCAACAATTCATCTACCCTCCCTTAAGGATAGGCAAGTGACTTGTGATCTAGTTATAGAGTGACTGAAGTTGGTTTCAGCTGCCTAAGGCCCATCTCTTCATATAGGGGATAGGGATTCTGATTTATGCTAGCTCCTAGATCACACAAGAACTTAATCTCTTCACTTTGATCGATTCTACAAGAAATGATAAAGCTGCATGGATCTTTCAATTTTAGGGGGTGGTGATTTTTTCTGGACAATTGCACTACACTCCTCACTCAAGATCACTGTTGATCTCTCACCCCAATCACTATTGTTAAATAAGAACCTATAAAGAAATTTTAGGTAGGAAGGTATTTTGTTCAGATCTTCCACAAATGGAATGTTGACATTGAAGATCCTAAACATCTAAAGAAACATGAGATAGTTAGGATCATTGTTGTTTTTCAGTCTTTGTGGGAATGATATGGGAAGGGGGTAATTCTTCAGAACATGTGGGTTATATTTCTCATTCTTAAAAATAACCTTCTTATTTTCCTCTTTTACAAACTCCCACTTCATTTTTTTGTGTTCTTAGAATTTTTCTTGTGAATTTTCAAAATTTATCTCAGTTTCTTTGAATCTTTCTAGATTTCCATAATTGGTATTTCCCAGGTTTGTAGTTCCAGCTTTATCTTGAACATAAATTTGCTCTTGCCTAGGTGGTTCCTTAACTGGTTATTGATTTTTAAGTCCTCACCTGGTTGTTACTACCATGAAATTCTCTCTTGGGTTAGACTCTGTTGTACTGGGTAGATTTTCCTTTTCCCTACCACCTTGATCTATATACAATTGACCCATTTTTTGTTCTAAATTGTGAATCTCAGCATCCATATCCTTTTTCCAGTGAGCTGATATCACCCAGAACTTGCTACAATATCCCATTTAACTCCCCATAAGTATTCGATGACTCACCACCATATTGGTTTTGGAATAATTATTTCAGATTTGGGTGGATGTTTTGGTTAGGGGTTGTTTCATAACACCTTGTTAAATCTAGGAAAGATTTGGATGACCTTGATATCTATAGTTGTACTATTTGGAAAAAGAGAGCTTGGAAACCCTGATTTCTAGCCCTATAATCCACATATTGGCCACTCTAATCCAATTGGATAAGGAGGTCAAAATTTGGAGAATATCTCTGATTGTGACCAAAAACCCCATAGTGACAACACTGCACCCTTAGAACTTGTTCTTTAACAACAAAAACTTGAGGGTTTTTCTTAGTTCTATGAATAGTTCATTTTCTTTTGCACTTGTGCTGAGACTTTTGAGCCATATTATCAAACAATTTTTTTATCTCATCAATAGTGGAATAAGAGAAGTAACCCCCATAGGATTGATCCACTAGGTTCTAGTTGTAAGGGGTGATGTCATCATAAAATATCTCCATGAGAAGATTGGAAGATAATTGATGGTTGTGACTTTGCCCAAAAATACCTCTGAACTTATTCCATGCTTAATGAAAGGGCTCTCCATCATCCTAGAAAAATCCAATGATCTTATGCCTAACCTCAATGGTGGTGTTCTTGGGATATAATTTTGAAACAAAGGCATTGGACACCACATCCCATGTTTGGAAGATTTCCTCATCCAGATTTTGGAACCAAATCCCAACCATCCCCTTAAGACAGAATGGATATAGTCCCAACCTCAGTACCTCCTCACTCAAATCGGACAGAGGTAATTGTTAGAAAGAAACATCAAACTCTCTAATGAATTCAAGTGAGTCCTCAGATGGAATACCATTGAAAGATGGTAGCTGAGAGGGGTGGGACTACTTAATTTCATAATTCTTAGACCTAGGGGACACGCACTATATTCCAGCAAACCACTCGTGGGCCCCTCTACCCCATTGGGAACTGGACTAAGCCCAAGGTTTGGCCACCTTGGGCCTCACTGGGGACGTGCAGCATGTAGGTGGGAAAGCTATCCCAATACGACATCACCCAACAACACATTTTTTCCTGCAGGGCACGAGTGAGTTGTTTAAAGGCGGTGGTGTCCTGACCCCGAGGTTCCGGGTTTGAGTCCTCGTAAGGCAACACACACTATATACTTGAAAACCACTCGTGGGCCCCTCTACCCCATTGGAAACTAGCCTAAGCCCAAGGGTTGGCCACCTTGGGCTTCACTGGGGACGTGCGGCGCGCAGGTGGGTAGGCCAGCCCAATACCTCGTTACCCAACAACACGTTTTAATGATCATTGGTTTTGGATCCAGCGACGACACTCGGTGATGGATCCATCGATGACGCTTGGCGACGACTCCTGGTGACAAGCCCTGGTTCATGATTGTGGATGGATTCCCCCCTTTTTTTAAGGTTTGAGGGGGCGGAGGTTCTCCCATGGCCTTCGACTTTACGGGAAAATTTTGTACCTTTCTCTAACCCTAGCTTACTCCCTGACTTTCCATCGATTTCTTTGAGTCTGAAGGTTCTAGATTTGCATCTTGGGGACCCTCAACTCACAATCTTATTACCAGAGTTCTCTGAGGTTTAAAGTCTCCTGAACTTGACCCTGGTAGCTTGCTTCAATCACTGAAGGCATTGAGTGGATGATTTAGACCGATTGGTATCTAGTAATTGGGACCTACAGGATCGTGCGGTTGTGGGTTTGATTAATAAGCACCATCTGATGATACAATTTTCATCGGAGGAATATTTAATTTGCGCCTAGTCTAGAGATCCTCGTCGCTGAAATGGATACAGTTTTTTTCTTCTTCGATGGACATTTTATCTTTTCATGAATTGGGACTCACCATCTGTCACATCCTGGGTAAGCTTTCCCCACCTTCCTTTTCCATTTTAGAATCCAGCAATTATACATATGTTAGGGAATCTGGTGGGGGGGTTTCTCTGCTCTGATGATCACACTTCATCGGTAAGTCACCCTATTAACCCGCGACTATGTGTTGATGTGGACTCCTTGAAGTCTCCATTTGAATGGATCTGGATTACAGTTGATGAGGAGTTTCGTTGGAAGCAAGAGGTGGTCTTTGAATCCAGGGTTGATTACTGTCTGAGGTGTCATCGGCTAGGTCACCAGGCTGATCAATGTCACAGTGGAACCATCTCGGTTCCAGTGAAATGAAATGGTAAAGCTACTGGTCATGGACAGAAGTTTGTTGATGTTGCGAATCCTGGAAGTGGAAAGGGTGGCTCAGCTTGGGAAACCCCATTGTTGATGCGGTGTTTGAGGGACTTAAGTAGGACCTCAGGGCTGGTGTGAATATTGTGGATGCTAATTTTCCTGGAGGTGGCGCTGGTCAGGATACTGTAGTGGCACATCCAGAAGGAGGGTGTGTTGTTAATGCTGGGCATGGGGATAGTGGACTCAAGAGGGGTGTTGCCGGCACTGGATATGGCATTGATTGTCTAAAGGAGGGGGGATGATTTTGAATTCAGATGGTTGTGGGCATATCAAATATTCCACTCCATGCCTGACTAGTAAAGGGTTTAGGATGCAGCTGCAACCTGCTCCTTTAGGGAGCACTATTGACACTTGTAATCGATTTCAGGTACTGGAGCCTGAAGAGGTGCATCAAGTGGAGGTGACTGATTCAATGAAAGAAGGAAACACTATGCAGCTTGTTTCATTGGATGCAGAGAAGGAGGTGGATTCTAGTCAAGAGATTGAAGGGAATCTACAATGTTTGGTTGTGATTGATTGTAACAGGAAACATGAGCAGCCCTGGGGGGTGGATGATGGTTTCCATGATACCTTGGTGACTAGAAATTGGGGGGACGTCTTGGAAAGTGACAAGGAAAACCATAGTGTGAAGGTTAGGCCTTCCTATTGTGATATTCTCAAGGACAGGAAGAGGAAGTATGGAAAGGTGGTTCCCACCACAACAAACATAATGTCGAGGAAAGACTACTCTGATTTGCCGAAGTCACTGTCCACTAGATCCTCTTTCAAACAATCACCGCAGGAGTTGATCTCTTTGGATAAATTGAACCTTATAAGGAATTATGCCAAAATTTTAAAACATTATGAAATTTCAGAATGGGAGTCGGCCACTGTGGAAGGAGGATCTCGTGGGGGTTGTGATGGGTTTGATGTTTATGATCTGTAATCAGTTTTTTGACTTGCGGTACGTGCTTTCTGTACTTTTCTTTTACTTTAATAAATAGTCACTCGCCTACCTCTCATTGACTTTCCTAGTATGTTATCCAAATTTTCCATTATTTATTTTCTTTGTTTTCTAAGTACAGAACAGTTCTTGTTGATTTTTAAAAATGGTGTTTCATGTTATTTCTTAGAATCTACTGTGTGCATCCAGTTTCAACAATAGTTTTGAGACATTTTTTTGTAAATTTTTTTATGGGTTTTTTTATTTTATCTTTTCTATTTTTTTAGTTTTAGTTATTTTTTTACTTGGTTGCATGTTCCTTTCTCAGAAACAATGGAAAAATTTGACCACACACATCGTTGAGTGCACAAAAATTTAATATTTATAATCCCTAAAAACTAATAGTACTATGGTAAGAAGGGTGACGAACCATAGGGAAGGACATAAAGTGTTCTAGACAAAGCTAAACTTAAACAATCAAAAATAACTACAACAAAAACTAAAAAAATAGTTAAGTGAAAAGTGTAATGGGTGTATCAAATGGTCTAGAGATACTGCAGGAAGATAGAGAATGAAACCATCATTGATAAAGTTCAGGGGATCAGATAGTCAAAAATTGAATAAGATATTTTCTGTTCACACTCTAGTAAAATGCAATTGAAATGATACTAAAAAAAGTGTTGACCCACTGAGCTCTCGTTTCAATGGATCAACACAACTCTTGGATCATTCCTTAGAAATGATCTCTCAATCATTACTTATGAATTAAGATGATTCTTAAGGGAAAGGACATAATTAACCTTTTTCTTCTCTAGTACTTAGGTTAAAATTTAACGGAAATGTGTTCACCATCACCACCTATTAGTACATAGCATAATAGATAAAATGGTGCTCCTCAACAATGAATTTAGATCCTATAGATTAAATTACACCAAATAAATTTCATAATATTTAGTATAGAACATAAAAATAATTTAAAACCATTAAAATTTGATTCCCCATTTGAAATTTAGCTACAGATACTGTAAATTAAAACCAAGATGGAAATAGGAAGAAAGATAATAGAAAACATCTTCTCTGAGATGACTTCCTTTCTCAGCTCCTGCTCCAATGCTCTATTTGATGATTGGTTGTTTGAATTCTCTACTCCCTGGTGAATGGAGTAGAATGGATGAGATGAGGATCCAGAAGATGAAATGATGTAGAGTGAATGAATGATCAGGTGGATGGAATGATGGAGGGAAGAATGGATTGGGGTGGATTTGAAGAGTAAATGAATGAGGAATTCGATTTCCCACCCACTAAATAATGTCTAATGTAATTTGATCGTGATAGAATGGTTCTGATCCTTTTTGAATACCCTTCTCAACCCAATGCTCTTCCCTTTCCCATATATTCTCACAGTGATAACCTTGACATTTCTCTTCATCTCCTACGTGACATGCTATGAAATGTCGGTCACCACCGTTTGGTGACATCTTTGTAAATGCAGTCGAACTCTTGCAATGAACTGGGTTTCCCTTAAACATGCCAATGCCTACAATCAGTTTTAAATATCTTACCCCATAATCAACTCCCCATGTGCAATTAATAGGGAATAAACAAAACACCTAGACAAGAAAACAATAGTAATAAAAATTAATATTATTAGAAATATAGAAAATATTAAACTATTACAAATAAATATAAATTATTAAAATAAACATTTAAAATACTAAATCTATTTAGATGAATTATAATAATGTTATTATTAGATTATATTAATTACATTAATTATAATATTAATTATTATTAGTGTATATGTTATATAATATATATTAATATTACTACATATTTTTATATATATTTATCGGGGCATAGCGGAGGTGTGTGAGACCTTAAACACACAGAAACAAAAGTAAACTGAGCAGAAAATGGAGCAACACAAGATTTAACGTGGTTCGGCTTTGAAGCCTATGCCCATGTGAGAAACAACGTCGCTTCTCTATTCCGTTCTCTCCGGATAAAACTCAGAGGATCACACACAATTACACCACACAAAACACCACTACAGCCTTGGGATTTTCATCCCATTTGTAACACCTCGAGCTTCCACGATACGCTTCTCATTCAATAATGCAATAGCTTGTATTGTACGCAACTTCGAGTTCTAAAACACCGCGACTAATCAAAGTAGCTGTTATGAAAAGTAATAACCCCTTTTTAAAATTATATAAATTTTATATTTCAAAATGGACTTCATTTTTGGATTCGGAATATCGAAATTAGCCTATGCTGAATTTTTGGTATTTTTCTGAGAACTTCTAATTTTTTATGAATAGTGAAAAATACTTAAAACAACTTTTTAATAAAAATAATTTATTGTGATAAATTATACTATTTAGTGGTTTTAAGGTATAATTAGAATATATTTTTACCATTTTATCCAATGGTGGTCATTAGAATTAATTTAACATTGAAATTGGACATAAACAATTGCCAATCTTTTGATATAAATTGTTTCTTAAAAACACGCTATTGTTGTGACAGCGGGAATTAATTATAAAATTAATTAATGAAACTTATATGTTTGGAATTTTGTAAAATAGACATCATTTTTGAATTTGGAATATCAATTATAGCTTATGGTGAAATTTTGGCTTTGTTCTGAAAAACTTCAATTTTTGATGAATAGTGAAACCACTAAGTGGTAGTTAAATAACTGATTTTTCGTTTAAATGAAATATTACCACTTATGTGATTTGATTTTCAAAAATCCGACATACATGGTTTTCATTAAGAAGTAAAATGTGTTTCAATGAGATTAAAATAATTTTTTGGTGAATAGTAACTTTTAAGTTCTTAATCACGATTAGAGGTAATTAGTGTAGTTTAAGGTAAAAATAATGTTTTAATAATATGAGATGAGCATGACACTTGTCCTACTCCTATTGGATGAGTCATGACCGACCAAGACAACCCATGGGTCAACTTGGGGACCCTATGGAGCCACTTTAGTTGGAAAATGACATTAATATATATTTATTTAATGTTAAAATTAAATTGACACAAACATGAGTTATTTTACTAAAATAGTTTTTAAGTGGGGTTACAAAAGTCCAAATTTTGACTATAAATATTCATTAGAAAGATAAAAATATTTACTACATCATAGTATTTTTTTTATAATTTTTAGACATTAAATAAATTAAATTATTTATGACATCATTATGATGCAGCGATGACCTCATTATTTAACGATTTAAATAAAATGAGAAGATAATGCAAAATCCAAGGCTTACACTTGTCCAAAGCCTATTGGATGAGGATATTTCGAATCATTATCACCTTAGCCTATAATTATATAAGTGTGGGACCTTTAGAATCCGAAAAGAATTGTGTAATAATGTAACATTTCAATCTTTTCAAAAGAGACCCTCCTCTCCACTTATAAAAGGCCCCCACCTCTCCCACCTCATTTACACTTTCAAGCCATTTGGCTCAGCCAACCTCTGCCCAAATAATCTCCCAACTTCCCCCTCTTACTCCTAGAAGCCTCACGTTGGGCAGAACTCTTCCCAAGGAAGCCATTGGCTCAAATGAAAAAGAGTTACCCGATTTTGAGGTAATGTCTTCTCTAATGTTGTTTTGTTTTATTTTTCTTATCCAACCCCCTAAACTCTTTTTATTCATTTATTTTGTAACAACACCAGTATAATCAATATACTAGGATGTTGTTATAATAAGTATTCGAGCTACACTTACACACACCTACATCTAATGGTTAAAGAACATACGGTTTCTGTGGATGGCGAATTTCTGCCTCACGAAACGATGATTGTTCAACACTCATATAACACATTCAAAGGTGGCCATTAAGATGTCACTATTTTTATATATGATATATAATATTTTTATGTTATACTTATGCTTCTGTATTTCTTATTTATGGCATACTTTATGATTTCCATTATGGGTAAAACGCGATAATTTCATTTTAGGAAGTGCGGACTACCGCCCCCTCAAAGTGATTTGAATCGTTAATGCCATGTGTGGGATGTACAAAGGATGGATTAAATGGTATTATACACTATATTATACTGTAATTATATTATAAATTTATATCATTATGATTTCATTCCATTAAATACGAAATAGAAATTAAGGTAGCGTTCATGCGTACGTACGGCTTACCGTCTCCATGAACGGTGCATTTCATTTCTTACCTCTAAATGTTACGTGACATTATGAATGAATGTATATAATGTATATATATGATATATATGATATCTACATCATGAATATAATTCTGGATATAATGGATATTTCACCACATGAACAACTTGTAATTATAAGAAGTTTATTTTTGACTCAAGTACCAAAGATCGACAAAACGACCGTTATTAACTTAAATAATTAAATAATGTTCATAACATGGTAATAAGGGATATAAAAGGAATAATGAACATGAAAAAGGTTCTTAAGTAAATATAAATTAACTCTAGTTTATTATTCAGGAGGTTAAAGAACGGTCGAGTCAGGACAGGACGCAAGGTAAGGGAATTTCTTAACCCAATTTCCATTCTTTGGGTTAATCTCCTACTTTCAAATTATGTCATTATATTATTATGTCATATCTTGTATTTGTACTTTATTTATGTGTACTTATAGTGAATACACATAGTATATCTATTTTATTTTAAAAATGATCTTTTTATGGGACTTCGTCTCAATCTCCTTTCATTGAGGCATATTTTATTTTATACACAACTTTCTTTTATACGGTGTATAAACCCCTTTGACTTTTACGTTTATTCAAAAGGAATATTTTTTATACGAAGCGTTTTACTAAACGACAAAAAGGGAATGTTTTTCTTTCCGTACTTATGCGGCGACAACAACTTCTCCGCCGCCGTGACCATTATTTGAGTTTCGGCTTCCTCTACAATCCATCATTTTTTTTAATGAAAAATAAATACAAAGTTTTAAATTTCTTTTATTTTGGTATTGAAAATGGTTTTGAAAGCGTTTTTATTATATCAATGTGTTGTATTTATATCTTGTGATTGAAATGTAGAAATGTTATGTTTCCTTTATGCATGTTTTATGTGATACGATTATGTTATGGTTTATGATATGTTTAAACCTATTCATATGAGGAATGCATTGGACTTAATAAGTGACGGGTGGAGCCCGCTATAGCTCCTCGATGCATCGGTAGGTCTCATGAGACAAACTAGTGTCTTGGCACGAGGCCTTGACAAAATCTTATTTGTGGTCTTGGCACGAGGCCTTGACTACGTGGTTATGATAGTCTGGCATTATGCATTCCATCATTATGAAAGTGGTTATTGATATTGCATGTGATTATTCGACCAGTAGAATATCCATGTGAAGAAGTGAATGGCATTATCTCATTTTACTTTTGCCATATTATGTTGATGTTCAAGTTTAAAAGGCTTTTGTTTTAGTTATACATTGCCTTAAATTTTTATGTTTATTTATGAAAGCTTCCGCAATATTGTTATCCTTACTGAGCATCTGAGCTCACCCCTTTCAATGTTTTAATATTTTCTAGGATGCGAAGAAGTATTTTATGAATGACCTGCAGGGATAGTCAGAAGAGGATATGAGTGTGGACTATGAAGACTTTGTTATTAGTTTTTCACTTTATGATGTAATGTAATACTTATGAATGTATCTAGTGTTTCCAAGGTTACTAAACTAATCGGTCTTCGAGACTTGATCTTTTGTGATCATGCCAATGTTACGAAGTAATGCACCGACTCTGGGTAGCTGGGGTCGGGGCGTTACAGTTGGTATCAGAGGCAGTTTAGTACTAACCTTGGAAGCTAGATTTAGATAAACTTTGATTAGAGCACATAGCCCAAAGATAGACTTTGAGGATTAGTATAGAAGAAATTCCTAGAATTTTGGTATTATAGAGATGCTATGAGTTTTCCGAGCAATACATCCCTGTCTGGATACGAGCAGGTAGAGGCGGATCTGGCACAGATGTACCTAGGGGTAAAACCCGAAAACACCGCTTTGAGCTAGACTCGAACGGGAACTGGTGCACGACAACGGGCCTTGCTGCACTCTTGGTTACGACACTCCCGGGGGATATGCTTAGGATAATTCTCATTTTATTTACAAACCACTATGAAGGGTTATGAGTACATATTTCCTCAAAGAAAACATTTTTTTTATGATTATGGATTATATCCATAAATAGTTCAATTTATGTAAAGTGTTTAACAAGTATGGAATTATGTATTTTGATTCATAAACTAATATAGTTTATGCCATTGTTTAGAAATGGCGCCTAGTGGAAGGAATGGAGACCGTATCAATGCACGAACTCCGTGTAGGGATTGCCCTCCTGCTCAAGATAATTATTGTGGATCTGGAGATACAACTAGTGCTGATCAACTTATTACCATACTGGGACAACTCACTCAGGTTATGAATAATAACCTTACTCGTATGGAGCACCCAGATCCGCAACGTGGAGGATCAATGCTAGACCATTTCATGAGGCAACAACCACCAACCTTCAATGGGAGTACAAATCCTACAGTAGCTGAGCAATGGATAAATTCATTAGAGAAAATATTCCATGCCTTGGGGAGTAGTGAAAGGGAGAAGGTTGTCATGGCAGTTTACCGCCTCACTAGAGATGTCGATCAGTGGTGGTCGCTGATTCAAAACACAAAGGAAGATGATGACGTATCGAATATGGAATGGAGGGAGTTCAAAGAGCTTTTCTTAGAAAAATACTTTCCTCGTGACCATCGAGCAGATATGGAAAGGCAATTTCTGAGTTTGAGGCAGAAGGAGGATGAGAATGTCGCAAAGTATGAGGCTAACTATACAAGGTTAGCGAGGCATGCTGCCGATTATATACGTAACCCAAGGAGTAAGATTGATCGTTTCTTTGATGGGTTAAAACCATTTCTCCGTCGAGCTTTAGTATCACAATCCTTCTCATCATACGAAGATATTGTCTCGTGTGCTATCAAGACAGAAAAGGAATTCTCTAAGTCTTATGACAACAAAGTAAAGCAAGAGAAGAAGAGAACGGTGGAACAAGAGACAGATAAAGGGAAAAAGGGAAAGAAGGATTTTCCGTTATGTGATAATTGTGGGAAGAATCACCCTGGTACTTGCCTAAAAGGAATGGGAGTTTGTTATAAATGTGGAGAAAAGGGTCACCAGGCTCGTGATTGCAAGGGAAAGAAAGAGGCTGTCAAAGTTGAATGCCACAATTGTAGGGAAACAGGGCATTATGCAAATGAATTTCCTAGGCGTCAATGAAACAAACCTCAGAAAAGGCCAAGGGATCAAGGCCAATCTTATGCTGTGACTACAGTTGAAGCGGAATAAATAATTTATTGGTGCTTTTGGACTCAAGGATTATATTCTGGTTATAAGAATAATGTGATATTTATATATGGATTGTACTGCGGTACTTGTTGATTTCAGTAAGGTTTTAATATGATTAAGGTAATCATATTTTTAGTATGTGACAATAAGAGAAACTTTTCTTTGTTTGGGGAATCTGATGTTACAATTGATTTTGGAATTTAGAGACCTTTTAGAGAAAGTCTGGACGGAGGTATTTTGGATAACTATTAAGGTTGGAATGGATTAAGTTGAACCATGGATAGTATTGTTTAAGGTTAAAGAATTTCTGAAGATTATTTTTGGAATATTATAATACTATAGTTTTTGGAAAAAGGACAACCTGCAGGGTGGGGAATAACCCGTCGTATCGGACAAAGCTGCAGGAATCAAACCCACAACCATAGTGCGACAAGCCTTTATTTCCTACCACTAGCCTACAGGAAGTCCCTGGTTATTACAAAATAGTTTTACTAATCTAAATGGTATGTGTTAACATTTTGAACCTTATACAATTAGGATAAATAGAATATTTTTGAGTTCTGTTACCATTTGGAGTAAAAGTTGGGTTTGTGGTAAAAATTTATTAACGAATGAAAGTATACATAACAAGTATGTATATTCCCTTAAGTTCTTAGTAAATCTCCTAAATAAATTCCTCAACATTATAAAAGGTAACTTAAAACAAAAATGTTGTCGGTTAACTTTTCCAACTGGGGATTCAATGACCGTTTAACCAATAACAAGTTTGTGATTTTCTTGTGGTTAAACTTTCTCCTAATCCTGTTTTCTATAACTCTCCATCAGACCTTGATGGTTTGTTTCTCCTCCATATTCATATTTTCATATAATCCTAGAATGGGCTATATCGGGTGACCTTTGTACATATCCTGCTTTCTTTTAATGTTATATATTTATTAACCTTATTTCAGATGTGGGTTTTCCTCAAAGGTATTTTCTCTTTTCAACCTTTTATTTTCAAAGAAAAATTTAAAATTGCGAGGACGCAATTTATTGAAGGAGGGGAGAATGTAACACCCCGAGCTTCCACGATACGCTTCTCATTCAATAATGCAATAGCTTGTATTGTACGCAACTTCGAGTTCTAAAACACCGCGACTAATCAATGTTGCTGTTATGAAAAGTAATAACCCCTTTTTAAAATTATAGAAATTTTATATTTCAAAATGGACTTCATTTTTGGATTCGGAATATCGAAATTAGCCTATGTTGAATTTTTGGTATTTTTCTGAGAACTTCTAATTTTTTATGAATAGTGAAAAATACTTAAAACAACTTTTTAATAAAAATAATTTATTGTGATAAATTATACTATTTAGTGTTTTTAAGGTATAATTAGAATATATTTTTACCATTTTATCCCATGGTGGTCATTAGAATTAATTTAACATTGAAATTGGATATAAACAATTGCCAATCTTTTGATATAAATTGTTTCTTAAAAACACGCTATTGTTGTGACAGCGGGAATTAATTATAAAATTAATTAATGCAAATTATATGTTTGGAATTTTTTAAAATAGACATCATTTTTGAATTTGGAATATCAATTATAGCTTATGGTGAAATTTTGGCTTTGTTCTGAAAAACTTCAATTTTTGATGAATAGTGAAACCACTAAGTGGTAGTTAAATAACTGATTTTTCGTTTAAATGAAATATTACCACTTCTGTGATTTGATTTTCAAAAATCCGACATACATGGTTGTCATTAAGAAGTAAAATGTGGTTCAATGAGATTAAAATAATTTTTTGGTGAATAGTAACTTTTAAGTTCTTAATCACGATTAGAGGTAATTAGTGTAGTTTAAGGTAAAAATAATGTTTTAATAATATGAGATGAGAATGAAACTTGTCCTACTCCTATTGGATGAGTCATGGCAGACCAATACAACCCATGGGTCATCTTGGGGACCCCATGGAGCCACTTTAGTTGGAAAATGACATTAATATATATTTATTTAATGTTAAAATTAAATTGACACAAACATGAGTTATTTTACTAAAATAGTTTTTAAGTGGGGTTACACAAGTCCAAATTTTGACTATAAATATTAATTAGAAAGCTAATAAGATTTCCTACATCATAGTATTTTTTTTTATAATTTTTAGACATTAAATAAATTAAATTATTTATGACATCATTATGATGCAGCGATGACCTCATTATTTAACGATTTAAATAAAATGAGAAGATAATGCAAAATCCAAAGCTTAAACTTGTCCAAAGCCTATTGGATGAGGATATTTCTAAACCTTATCACCTTAGCCTCGAATTATATAAGTGTGGGACATTTAGAATCCGAAAAGCATTGTGTAATAATGTAACATTTCAATCTTTCTAAAAGAGCCCCTCCTCTCCACTTATAAAAGGCCCCCACCTCTCCCACCTCATTCACACTTTCAAGCCATTTGGCTCGGCCAAACTCTGCCCAAATACTCTCCCAACTTCCCCCTCTTACTCCTAGAAGCCTCACTTTGGGCAGAACTCTTCCCAAGGAAGCCTTTGGCTCAAATCAAAAAGAGTTACCCGATTTTGAGGTAATGTCTTCTCTAATGTTGTTTTGTTTTATTTTTCTTCTCCAACCCCCTAAACTCTTTTTATTCATTTCTTTTGTAACAACACCAGTATCATCAATATACTAGGATGTTGTTATAATAAGTATTCGAGCTACACTTACACACACCTACATCTAATGGTTAAAGAACATACGGTTTCTGTGGATGGAGAATTTCTGCCTCACGAAACGATGATTGTTCAACACTCATATAACACCTTCAAAGGTGGCCATTAAGATGTCACTATTTTTATATATGATATATAATATGTTTATGTTTTACTTATGCTTCTGTATTTCTCATTTATGGCATACTTTATGATTTCCATTATGGGTAAAACGCGATAATTTCATTTTAGGAAGTGCGGACTACCGCCCCCTCAAAGTGATTTGAATCGTTAATGCCATGTGTGGGATGTACAAAGGATGGATTAAAGGGTATTATACACTATATTATACTGTAATTATATTATAAATTTATATCATTATGATTTCATTCCATTAAATACAAAATTGAAATGAAGGTAGCGTTCATGCGTACGTACGGCTTACCGTCTCCATGAACGGTGCATTTCATTTCTTACCTCTAAATGTTACGTGACATTATGAATGAATGTATATAATGTATATATATTATATATATGATATATACATCATGAATATAATTCTGGATATAATGGATATTTCACCACATGAACAACTTGTAATTATAAGAAGTTTATTTTTGACTCAAGTACCAAAGATCGACAAAACGACCGTTATTAACTTAAATAATTAAATAATGTTCATAACATGGTAATAAGGGATATAAAAGGAATAATGAACATGAAAAAGGTTCTTAAGTAAATATAAATTAACTCTAGTTTATTATTCAGGAGGTTAAAGAACGGTCGAGTCAGGACAGGACGCAAGGTAAGGGAATTTCTTAACCCAATTTCCATTCTTTGGGTTAATCTCCTACTTTCAAATTATGTCATTATATTATTATGTCATATCTTGTATTTGTACTTTATTTATGTGTACTTATAGTGAATACACATAGTATATCTATTTTATTTTAAAAATGATCTTTTTATGGGACTTCGTCTCAATCTCTTTTCATTGAGGCATATTTTATTTTATACACAACTTTCTTTTATACGGTGTATAAACCCCTTTGACTTTTACGTTTATTCAAAATGAATCTTTTTTATACGAAGCGTTTTACTAAACGACAAAAAGGGAATTTTTTTCTTTCTGTACTTATGTGGCGACAACGACTTCTCCGCCGCCGTGACCATTATTTGAGTTTCGGCTTCCTCTACAAGCCATCATTTTTTTTAATGAAAAATAAATACAAAGTTTTAAATTTCTTTTATTTTGGTATTGAAAATGGTTTTGAAAACGTTTTTATTATATCAATATGTTGTATTTATATCTTGTGGTTGAAATGTGGAAATGTTATGTTTCCTTTATGCATGTTTTATGTGATATGATTATGTTATGGTTTATGATATGTTTAAAACTATTCATATGAGGAATGCATTGGACTTAATAAGTGACGGGTGGTGCCCGCTATAGCTCCTCGATGCATCGGTAGGTCTCATGAGACAAACTAGTGTCTTGGCACGAGGCCTTGACAAAATCTTATTTGTGGTCTTGGCACGAGGCCTTGACTACGTGGTTATGATAGTCTCGCATTATGCATTCCATCATTATGAAAGTGGTTATTGATATTGCATGTCATTATTCGACCAGTAGAATATCCATGTGAAGAAGTGAATGGAATTATCTCATTTTACTTTTGCCATATTATGTTGATGTTCAAGTTTAAAAGGCTTTTGTTTTAGTTATACATTGCCTTAAATTTTTATGTTTATTTATGAAAGCTTCCGCAATATTGTTATCCTTACTGAGAATCTGAGCTCACCCCTTTCAATGTTTTAATATTTTCTAGGATGTGAAGAAGTATTTTATGAATGACCTGCAGGGATAGTCAGAAGAGGATATGAGTGTGGACTATGAAGACTTTGTAATTAGTTTTTCACTTTATGATGTAATGTAAGACTTATGAATGTATCTAGTGTTTCCAAGGCTACTAAACTAATCGGTCTTCGAGACTTGATCTTTTGTGATCATGCCAATGTTACGAAGTAATGCACCGACTCTGGGTAGCTGGGGTCGGGGCGTTACACCGTTTTATAGAGAAACCAAAACCAACTTTCTCTCAGTTGGCAGGTAGTTCAGCTACCCTTGATAATTCCTCCCGCTGCCGGCTGTAGTACACCACGTCGGCTGCCAACCATGAGAGAATTCGCAGCCACCCGAGTAGGTTTTGCCGTCAAAGGAGACTCCAAAAATGGGAGTGGCCCCCAAAAATCTCCCCCTCACGACCAATTTGGGGTAGAATCTTGACCTTCAATCTCCTTGTAGGTGTTGAAAACTTCATCAGAAAATCGAACATGCTTGTTCATGCCTGATGACGTGGAACTTCCACCATCTTCACTTGATCTTGGGCTGACTGTGGTCCCCATCAAATGATACATCCCTTGGGACTCCTTCCCTGTAAACTTCCTTGCATCCCCACGTGAGAATTCCAATACTCCACCTGCTATGGAAATCTTGAACCCTTTTGCATTGAGCCTACTCCATGATATCAGGTTTCGCCTCATCCTCGGAACAAATTTCACGTCAGCCAGTTTTCAAATTCCTTTATCGAGTGTCTTCAATTTCACCGTCCCGACTCCTCGAACCTCGCATGTTGAGCCATCACCAAGTCTCACCGAGTCTCGTACATGGTAAAAAGTATCAAATGCAACTTTCGTCGTAAAAATTTGTGTCGATATCCTCGAATCTAGAACCCATCCGTCTTCCTTTGGATTTTGAGTCTGCTCGTTCTTCCTCTTTAGAAATTGGCATTCCCGCTTCATGTGCCCGTATCTTTTGCAGTAATGAAACTACACTTCTCCCCGTTCAACTCACTCATATGAGTGCATGCTTCCCATTGTCACATAGATTTCATCATCTGCTGATAAACCTGTTATGTTCACATCCTCCTCTTCAAATTTATTCTTCACAGAAACGTACTGCTTGCACTCTCCACAATCACTTTTATAGTGACCATTCTTCTCACCCCAGAAATATGTGATTTTTCTAGGATTACGCCCCCTGGATTTTGGCCGCTATTCTTTAACTCCTAACTGTCGATGTCGACTCCTCCCACGCTGATCATGTCGTGTCACCATGATTTTCTCTCCTGAATGTGTCGCGGGTCTTTGGAATGCCTCTGAATCTTGATGTGACGCCATCACATCGTCCTTATTCAATGTCTCCTTCCCCACGAGCAATGCAGTCACATGCCCATCAAATGAGCCTGGTAGGGATGATAAAATCAAAATCTCTTTATCTTCCTCTCCAACCTTCACACCGATCCCCAATAATTGCGTTATGATCTTGTTGAATTCATTGGTGTGATACAAACAATTTACTCCCTCGTCCATGCGCAACTGGTACAGTTTCTTCTTTAAGAACAACTTGTTGGTGAGAAACTTCACTATATACCTCTACTCCAACTTCTTCCAGATTTCCTTTGGTGATGTCTCATCCAACACCAAGTACATTACCTCATTCTCCAGACACAGTCGAATTGTGCTGACGACCCACATCTCGAGCTCTTCCCAATCATCGACACTAGTTGTCCTGGGATTTTCTCCGATCAACGGTCTGATCATGCCCTACTACACTAAAATATCCTTCACCGTGCTTTTCCACAGGCCTAAATTATTTCGACCATCTAACTTCTCGATATCCAATCTTGGTAGTGCTCCGCCACTGGCCATCATCATTGTCACAAAACGCGATCACCAACGTCAATGCCGCACCCCTTAGTCACCACCTGATGAAGTGTGAATTTTGAAAAACTAACCATACAGATACGTACAGAATGGTCTAAATAGTCGGAATCGATTCCTGGATCATCAAAATTGGACACCAATTGACCGAGATATGGTCAAAACAAGTTCAACGGTCCAGATCACTCGCTGATGTGGCGCTGACGTGGCACGCTGGAGTTCCTCCGGGAAACTCACCGGAATATTCATTGGTGGCGTGAACAGTGTCATCTTCTCCGGCACGGGGGCACTTTTCACCCATAGGTTTGACCAAACTTTGACTGAGCCTATAGGGATCGTTTCAACTCCGTTTTTATCACTGTTTGTGATGTTGTATTCATATCGTCGTCCTCTTCATGGATATGGCCTCAGAAAAATTTTCCAACCACTTTCAATTTTCCGGCCACCGGAAAAATCATCACCGCCTTGTCGGTTCAACTCAGTTCACTCCGACTCACCTCTGATACCACTTGTTGGGGCGCAACGGAGGTGCGTGGTACCTCAAACACATAGAAACGGAAGTAAACGAAGTAGAAAATGGAGCAACGCAATATTTAACGTGGTTCGGCTTTGAAGCCTACGTCCACGGGAGAAACACCGTCACTTATCTATTCCTTTCTCTCTGAATAAAACTCGGAGTATCACACACACTTACAACACACAAAACACCACTACAGCCTTGGGATTTTCATCCCGTTTTATAGAGAAACCAAAACCAACTTTCTCTCAATTGGTGCGTAGTTCAACTACCCTTGATAAGTCCTCCCGCCACCTGCTACAGTCCACCACGTCGGTTTCCATCCATGAGAGAATCCACAGCCACCTGAGTAAGTGTTTCTGTCAAAGGAGACTCCCAAAATGGGAGTGACCCCCACAATATTATATTAGTATTATATGTAATGTAATAAAAAAATGAAATCTGGGGAGGGGGTGACGAAGTAGATGGGGAGACCAAGCATAGGGGTCTCGAATGGAAGTACAATAAATGAGATGATATGGGATTTGTAGAGTGGGTCAGGCAAGGATGTGGATGGTAGATCGGTGCACAGACAGGCAGAGGTTGGGCCGAGCATGGGGGTCTTGTCGCGATGACGTAGCAGAGGATGACTGGATACAGGAGGAGCGACTGGCTTGGCAGGCATCAGTGGTCAGCGTCGAGGAGTTGGGCTCAGAAGCGGAACCAGACGGAGGTCGTGGCTTCGTTTTCTCAAAGCGGAGGCAGGGGGCTCGACTCAGGTGAAGTCGCGATCCCGCAATTAATAGAATGTGGGGTGTAAAGAACTAATTTAATTATTTAAAGAACTTAAAACTAAAGTGAATTATTTATTTAAAATTGAATTAAATAATTGATTTAATTAATGAATCGATAAACTAATTATTTTGAAAATTAAAAGAAATGAAAAAAATGAAAGAATAAGAAAACAAAAAATTATAATTTAATTAAAAAAAGAATAAAAAAATTAAAGTTAAAACAAAAAAAATATTTAATTTGAGAATTAATAAAAATGATAAAAATGGTCACTAAAATACATGATTTAAACTAAAAATGATTATTTTACACAACAATATTAAAAAATACAACAATTTTTAATTATTAAAAAAATACGATATTTATATATTAAAAGGTTAATAAAAATATTAAAAAGGATATGGAAAAGAATAATGAAAAACAAACACATTAGGTGTATATACTACCTTTTGACATGTTATATCATGAATATCCTTACTCTCATAATATTATAAGTTTTATTTGAATATTATTCTATCATGTGGACTATGAATTAAATGTTTCAAAGTGGTATGAGACACTTTGGAATGTTTGAGGATTATTCCCCTCAAGAATGTTCTTAATGATTATCTTTGAAATCCCACTTCCTTCTATGATTGTTAAAATTATCTTGAAACAATCTGTTTACTGTAACTATTTTTCATTTTAAATTTACTTGAATATTCTTATTATCATACAATGGATATTTTTATTGCCTAAATTCTATAACATTTTACATATGGTGTCTATTTTGAGAGTTATTTAATTATTTGGGGATATATTGATAATTCAGATTTTTTTATTCAATACAGGTATTTGGTAAGGCATATAATTTATTTTGATTATTCAATATAATGAATACTTTGGACTGCTAATGACGGGTGGATCCCAGAATTTATATAGCTCCTCGATGCATCAATAGGTTCTCATGAGACAAATTAGTTACACAAATTAAATGGGTTTCTATCAGTGGTTTTAAACCTTCTTGTGAACGTCTTGATGGTATACATTTTCATGTGCCTTAGACATGACATCAATTAAAAAATAATTTTCCTCAATTAGTTTTAGTTATTATTCATCCATGAGATTTTGTGTCGACAAATCTATGGATAAATTTCATTTCGGTTAATTGATTAAATGGAATATGATTCAGTTTCTTACCTTTCCATATTGATTTTTCCTTATCTAGTTATTTTAATGGCATGTGTTATTAGTTATTTACCTATCCATGTTAATTTATTCTCATTTATTCATTATTTATTCTTCTTTACTTACCCTTACTGATCATTTTACATCTCTCTTATTATAACATCCTGAGTTTTTTTAAAAAGACACTATGTTCGATAGCATACATGATACGTCACATCGAACTTAAGCAAAAAACAAAAATATTATTATTTAATAACCTAGATGTTAAAATGGAGATAATGAAAAATATTAATTAAATAGTGAAAATATAGTTTACACATGTTTATAATTAATTATTTGGTGCATAATTAATTATAAATGAATGTAAAACTTTTTTTAATAAAATGAAATATTTTTCTAAAAAACTATTTAAATGAAAATATGGGAGTTTATAAAATAATAAAATCATTCATTTTGGGTTTTATTAATTAAGTATATATTCAATATATTCAATTTTTTGTTAAATATTCTTCTTGTATTTTTTCAAGACATGACATAAGAACAAATTCATTTTTTAGATAAAAGAAGTATTTTTCAAAAAAATCATTTAACGCCTTTTGATGAAGAACCCATTTTAAGTATTTATTTGGAATTTTTATAATATATTTTGACAAAATAAACTTCTTGTTTGGAATCAGGGAATCAAATTTTAATTTGTTTTAATTTTTGGTATTTTTCTGCTAAAAATATAATTTTAATGAATAGTGAGAAATACTGCGTTTTAATTCCCGATTTGTTTTTAGTATAATTTAATTCTATTGATAGAAGATACTTTTAATATAATTTATATTATATTTGGATTATTTGTTATAAATTAATTAAAGTTTGTTCATTGAAATTAGATATAAAAACAATCCAATATTTTGAATGTTTCACTTCAAAAACTCACTTTTTAGTTTTGTCTGTGAAATTAATTTTAAATCTAAATTTCTAAATTATGCAAATTTAATTAGATAAAATGGATTCCATATTTTTAATTGAAATTAAATAGTTGATTTTAAGGTTAATTTAATTTTTATATATAAATAATTTACTATGGTAAAAAAGTCTTACCATTGTAAAAGTAATTTTTTAACAAGGGTTGCAATTTAAAGATAAAAGATTAACATACCTAAAAACTACAACTTTTAAAGTGTGGTTGAGGTGTGGATCGACCCTAAAAACCTATAAAACATTAATTAAAATCCAAAGTTATGGAATTTAATTCCATCTCAATGTGGGTATATTTTAATATATAATAATCAATAAATTAATAACTTGAACTCACCTCTCCTCAAGTTCAAATACCACACCCTCACCTCCCCATTTCGACCCAAAAAGCCTTTTATATCCTAAAATATCTTCCCAAACCACTTCTACTTACTATACCCATGTTCAAGTGTAGATTTTCTTATAAAAAGTCCAAATCTAAGGTCCTTAAGAGTCTTTCAAGGAGGGGATATTCAAGAGGTAATTTTCTCAAAGTATCACTCTTAATTTCTTTTATTTTTCTACTTTCTATTCACCTCCTTCATACATAAATTCATGATAACTCTAGAATCACGTATATACTATATTTTTATGCTTATAATTTAATATCTCATATCCATTTAATTTCTCACCTCCTCTTATTCAAAGAAACAAAACTTTTGTCCAAGTTATGCCAATTAATCGCCTCAGGGAATAATGTTTTTGTTCTTTTTTCCATTACCTCCTTCATGGATGGTCTTAAAAATATTTTCATAGTCAAATAATTTTTTAATATTTATATTATAAACTATTTTATATTCGTTAAATGTGATATTAAACAAACCTTCATGCTTTCCATGTTGTGGTTATATGATAACTTTGTTTAGGGACATGTGGACTACTGCATCCTCAAAATAATGTGATTCGTTCACACATCACATGGAATGTATTAAGGATTATTTTAGTAAAAAAATATGATATAAATTAAATATTAATTATAATTTAATGATATTATATATGTATACATTTTTACATACATTTCATTTAATGTATATTCTTTCAATACGACAGGAAAAAATAGCATTCATGCGTACGTATGGCCTACCATCTCCATGAACAATGTTTTTAGTTTTTCATAAAATATTATTATAAATATTTATATAATTAATATATAATATATTCACAACATTTTTTTCTGTAGATGATGGAATTATGACCACATGGACTATTGACATCATACAAAGTTCATTTTCGACATAAGAACAGAATATCAACAAAATGTCTGACATGAATTTAAATAATTCTGTAATTGTTATAACATGGTAATTAATGAAATAAAAGTTATAATAAACATGAAAATGTTCTGAATAAACAATAAATTAACCTATTTTTATTATTCATGAAGTTCATGGAACATACGAGACGAGTCAGAGTCGAGGTAAGGGAATTTCTTAACTCAATTTCCACTCATTGGGTTTTACGCTTACTTCATTGATTATATTATGCCAAGATTATTTGTGGAATCACTATTTATTATTAATGTTGTAATTTAAAATTCCATTTGTGTGTATATACTATTTCTATACATTATCACCTCATTGATAAATTCTTACATCATTGATACAAACTTTGTAAGGATTTTCTCTACTCACTTTTTTACTTCAGTGACATATTTTCCTTATTCACCACTTAATCCTTGTGTGTGGTGTATGTACAGAAAGATAATTCATAATATCATTAATCTCATTGTCTTCATGGTATTAAATGTATATTTTTATAATTATTACTTTTATGGGGAATATGATTTGACAGGTTACAAATGTATAAGGGAATTTCTTAACCTAATTTCCATTCTTTAGGTTAAACTTCTACTTCATGATTATGTCATTCAACTTTTATGTGTGAAATAATTTTTGAATATAATATATTTTTTTCTACATGTCTTATTTGTATTTATAGTGAAAACACTTAATCAATAAATTTTATTAACAAAATTGTCTTTTTAAGGGATTTCATCTCAATCTCCTTTCATTGAGGCATTTCTTGATTTTATGAACCTTTATTCTTTCATAATGTGTATATACAGCCACTATGACATTTCATATCAATATTTTATATATAATATCGTTATTTAATGTCATGTTAAATCAATGAATTCATGGATATTGATATTTAAATGTTAAAATTGGTATGAAACACCTTGAACATTTAATGATTTAATTATCAAATCTTTTTCTTCATGATAATACTTTAAATATTTATTATATGGATATAAAAGGATTATACGTAAAATTTTATGTCTATATTTTAAATTTTTTCTAAAGGAACCTATATAAAATGATAAAAAGAATATTTTTTTAACATATGCAGTGATACTGACTTCTTTATCACCACCACCATTATTTGATATTTGGATTCCTCTATAATCAATAATGTTTTTTTAAAAGAAAAATAAATCAATTATTGCATTTTTGGGTGTTTTGGTTTTGAAAATTACATTCAAATTGGATCGACTATTTCAATATCTTGAAATTATTTCTTGTGATTGAAAATAAAATTTTATGAGTGAAATGTTGATAATTGCAATATTTTATGTGTTATGATTATATAATGGTACTTGAACATGTGAAGGGTGGTTACATAATAAACCAAATATGGGTGGTTCTATTATAAACCAATCATAGGTGGTTACCTTGTAACCTCCAATGCATTGGGTATGGAAGTTGGATGTTTGGATATTCCATTTGTAAGAGTTATATGTGTGGAAGTTGACCACATGGTTGTTCCATTTAAGTATTATTATGTACAAAGTTACCTTTATATGTTATTATATTTTTTCTATGGGTTTTATAGTAATATTTTGATCAAAGATAATGTAATCAATTAGCTTATATCCAAAGGAAACTATTTACTAATTCATAATGGTGAAATGTGTTACTTTATGATAAATTATTCATGGTTTACATGTTTTTTCAAGAATAATTGTTTCCTTATATGTGTATTCAATATTGAGATTTTTATGATCATACTATTTTTTGAAAATTTTTTCATAGCATTTAAAGGATAATAGAGTTAAGGATGGGATCAAGGAAAATTTATGATGATTAAACTTGAAACAAAACCATGTTTATTTTTAAAAATTTCTGTTTTATGAAAAAATGGTTAGTGAGTAGAACTATATACTTTGTAATATTTGAGTTGTTATTTATGAGTTATGTCATAATTATATAAAGTTCTAAAATTTAAAATATCCTCAATGTGAAATTATGTCAAATTATTTATTTAACATATGATTATATAATGTTTAAGGTTGGGGCTATGTAGTTGGTATCAGAGGTCGATTTAGATAACATTTTAGGTTGGGGTGTTATTTAAGCATAAGTGAATGTTTTATATGAACACAATGGTTATCATATTAGAAAAAATCATAGTTATTTTAAAAAAATTGTATGAGTTTTGGATAACATGAATAAGTATTTCTTAGTGTTTATGTTCCTTATAAGATAATATATGATGATTTTATTGATATAATCACACTAACCATTTTGGTTTTAGTAAATGGATGGATCTAGTAGGAACCAAAGTAACAATAAGTGTGAAGGAAAATGTGGTGGTTTTAGGAATAAGAAACCAAATGAAAAGGGTGTTTCATTGAGAAATCTTGTGGTTATTCCAAACCAATTGTTAGGAGTCATGATTAACCACTTGAACCTTGGTGATCATATATGAGATAAATGAATACATGTAGAAGTTCAGGTAATAATCATAAAGTTAAGTATATTTATTAACATATGATTCAATTATGTGGAAGGAAACACTTAGGAAAATGTTTTAAAGGGACGGGAAGATGTGTTAGCTATGGTAATGAAGGTCATAAACCAATAACCTACCTGGGAAAAAGGAAACATTTCGTTGACTTCAGGAAAGAGAAATAAGTTCTTTCTGAGTTATCAATTGAACATTTTAAGTGAGGTGAGTATGGTCATTATTAAAATTTATGTCATATGAATAAGGTTCGAGAATTAGATCAGAAGGACCATACAAATATATTCTGAGCAATACCTAATGACATTCCAATTGGTGATGAGGAAATTGAAAATGACACATGAAAGGTATGGATTATTTCTTGTATCATGTTATGTGGTTATTGAATCATAGGACATTGTCACATCCCGACCCAACATTCACAATTATTTTATTTATTATTGAGTTTCAATTAAATTTTATTCATTTTTGAGCTTTCTTTTTTTAATTAATTCAATTGAATTAAAATTAAAATAGATTTAATTGAAAAAAATGAAACCCTAAACTAACTTCCCCTACCTCACGGTGAAACCCCCTCCTTTCCCCCTACCACTCGACGCCGAACCCCCTCTCCCCTTTCCATGCTCAATGCCCCTCCTTGTACAGGAGCTCTCCGGCACCCCCTCCACTAGTCATTCCTCCCCCATCGGCACCCCCACCTTCCTCTGGTCGCGCGGCACAACCTCATCCCCCCCCATAACCTTCTGCTGTGTGTGCTCCGCCATTCTGGCGAGCCTCCCTTCTCCGCGGTTTCTACTCAGTTTCATAGGGTTTTTGGTTCTGCTCGCCTAGGTAAGGCCACAAGTCTCCACTTATTGTGTTTTCCGGTGTTTTTCCCTCTTCCTATGGCCCCTCTTATCTTGGTTGAACCCTAGGTCATGGGTTGATCAGGTTTTGATAATTTTCTTCCATTTATAGGGTGTGCAGCGGGTCTTCCTCGTGCGGATTTCGGTGCCCACCACCGAAGGCGAAGAATATAGGTTCATTCTAGTTCATCCTCTATCATTTGAGGTTGATTTCTTTTACCCCCTTAATTGTTTTGTTATTTTAATAAGTTCTAAATGTTATTTGGGTAGTGTGAAAAGTGAATTAGTAGTGTTTTAACATTTTTATGAGTTGGAAATGAGTTTTTTCCAAATAAATGACTATGTGTTGTGATATTGTATTGTAATGTTTTTTGAAAAGTGTTTTATTCCTTATTTTCAATGTAAAAATTATATTTTCAATGGAACTTGAGGTGTGTTTTGGTTCAAAATGAGTTTCTATTGAATAAGGGAGCTGTTTTGACATGTTCTCCTTATCATGTATTTTTATATATGAATTTTAGATTGTTTAATTATTGAAACAGGATTTACGGTGAATTAGTTGGGAAAGTGTGTGCACTTTAGGTGTAAAATCTCATTTTTCTTCTTGAAATGGGTTTTATAAAATGTTTAAATGGATTCTTATATTGTTTGAGTGACACGAAATATGTTTTTGAAGGTTTTGACATGTTCGTGTATTGGATTGGGATTTTGTATCGAAAATTAGTTATGTTTTGTGTGAGTGTCTTGGTGTGGCATTTCATGAGAATGTTTTTTAGGGTTGTTTATTGGGTACGAACCTTGTTTTAAGGGAACTTAAGGTGTGTATGATTTTGGAAAGTGTTTTTTAAGGAAAGTGAAATATTTAATATTTGAACTTGATTTGTATTTTTCTTTGATATAAATTGTAGATGGTTTTGAGTGGTGAAATTCATGTTTTCAAAATGATCTTGGTTTGTGAAAGGTTTGACAAAGGGGATTGGCCTGTGGCTTTGGTTGATTACTTCCACCCATTTTTATTGTTTCAATTTCTATTTAGAGTTATTGGTAATCTTCGATTCTCATTTGGGTTAATTCGATTGTTTGGCATCTCCTCAAAGGGTCGCACACACATACATATGCACATATATTTATATATATAAATCCTCCTTGAACATATTCCCTCATGGTGCGAGGAATATGTGTATTGGATTAAAGGATATATATATATATATAGGAGTGTATGCGTGCACAATTGTGGGGCGGTCTTCATCAAAGGCGTCGGGTGCCAAGTTGTTCATCTTGGTCCACTCCCTTTTTGATGCAGGTTTCTCTATGTCTTTTCCTTTAAATTAAAGAATTATTTGTTTCTTTTATTTCACACCTTTATTTAATGTTAGTTAGAAATTTATGGTTTTTAGAATAATTTCTTATTGTGAAATAATGTAATGCCCTCTGTGTATTTGAATTTCTAGAAACTATCTTATAAAATGTTCTTATTAGTGTTTATGGAAATGCCCCTTTGGACCTTATAAATATTCTTTAGATTTAAAGTGGTTAATTGGGTTTTTTAAATGGGTTTCCAAGTGCATTCCTGGTTTCCAAAATGGGGTGCGTGCGATTCTTTATGAAATGGTTTGGCATGAGAAAAAAATAGCGTGAGGACCGGTTGGCTGTTTTGTAAAGCTATTTATCTCTACAAAACTCTCCTTGGATGTGGTCCCATTTCTTTATATGAGTTGTATATTATTGGGGTCCACTGTGTAAAACTCCCCTATGATAAATGGTAGAAAGGCGAGGGATATATTCCTTGGGGTGACTCAGGGTTTTTCCTGTTGTGCTTTATTATTATATATATTGTGATTGGATGCTTGGATGGAATCGGTAGGCCCACCCCCTTTCTAAATACATTATACATAGGAACCTTTCATATTGAGAGAATATTCTGAGAATGATCGTCGCACAGGTAGGTTATGGTACTGACCAGTGGCTTATAGTAGGCAGATATGTTTGGGTTCATTGTTATTGGATTTTCCCTCAGCCTGCCTGAGAATGGATGGTTGAGAATTTTGACCATTTTAATTTCATCATGTGTTACATGTCAACAAGGATGAGGTCTCATGTATTGGTGTCTTCTGGATTATTCTCAGTCTTCTGGGTTCACATATGTCTACTCATTCTTAGTGCTTGAGTGTTGAGTGTGTTACTTGAATATATAAATTTTTTCCATTTCCCTTGTAGCGAAACCACTAAAGTGTTTTCACATGTAATTTTTTCTTACTGGAAAGTGATGTGTAGTTTTAATGTGGCTTATGAAAACTTTTTTTTTCAAATAAAAGTGTTTTATTCCTTTTGTGTGAATTGAAAATGTAAACATCACTTTCCCTTTGAAAATGCTAACGTCTCACTAAAATATTGATTTGGGTTTTGAGAAATGAATAGAGGAAATGACTCATACTTTTCTTTTGAGTAACATCTAGAAAGACTTACTTTTATATATTATAGTTCAAACCTCAAATTGATTATTATTTTGTTTAAAGAAAATTCATTTGGGAATAGATTACTTGGGCACACCTATCGAGTTTTAATACTCAAGCCTATTCTTCATTCTTTTTTTTAGTCTCAAGTGCAGGTTTCATTTTGATCTCGATCATCGTGGGCGATGTTGAGTCTTGGGATTAGAGAGTGACCCATGGAGTCATGTGGATTTTAGTGGTCATTAGGTCAGGTTAGTTTTGTTTTTCAGTTCTTACTTAGTTGTTCTGTTCAGTTTATTTATTTTTGGGATGCTTTATTATTATTCTTTTCTCTACTGCTTATGGTTATTTATATTGGGTGAAATCATTCCCATCGTCACTCTGTTGATTCCCTTGGTGCTTATAGCCATCCCGAGAGGATCAGGAACGCCTCTCGGGCCTTGTCGCGGACCGACTTAGGCGACCGGTTCAGGGTCGACCTGGGTTGGTTTGTGACAAAATGGTATCAGAGGTGTAGGTTCTTTATAGGACCTAGATATCAGAGAACCCTTTGTTATTTGGGTTGTCAATGTAGATAGAGTAGCGCCGTCAGAGCTTGGGGTGTAGGTTCTGGGGAGTTTCTGGCCAAAAACTTTTTGGCCGAACCTTGATTTACCACGGGAAGTCGAGTTTTCTTGGTTTATTTGGTTCTTGTGGGTTTCTTGGTATTTGGGGAAATGAAATGATAGTCGAGCCAGTTGTCTCAGTGAGCTCGTAGGGCCTGGAAATCCATGTGGAGCCAGGGACATGGTCCCGAAAGACTCTCTTTGATGGTGGTTTTATTGGCATATGACTTCCAACCATATGTCCAAGTCACCCATCGACACTAGTTTCCCTGGTATATTGTTTTGGATCCTTTTGTGATTTTGAGATTTTTGACCTGTTTAATGGTAGGTTTATTTCTATTGTACTTAATGTTGGCTGGGATGGTTTGGGGGTGTCTTGTTTATATTTTAAAATGATGTTTGGTTTTACAAAATGATGATTGGATGGTCAAAATGGGACTTCCAAAACCAAGAATTTGAATCTTTTGAGAGTGAAATGGGTTGTTTGAAAATGGTTGTTATTTTGGAAAATGATTTGGAGGTTTTTGAAAGGATTTTTGAAATGTGAAATTGGAAACTGAATATGAGATTTGAAATTTTTTTTCTTTGATGATGATGCGTCGTATTAAAATTGGTTGAGGTATTTTTAAAGTGGTTTTGAAAGTGATACTGTCTCTTTTATCTGACTCTTTTTATTCCTAAAAGTGCTCATATATATGTATATGGATGTATGTATGTGGTGAGAGGATGGTTATTGGTATATATGGGTGAGATCTTGAGCTAACACAAGGGTGTATGTATGTGATCCTAAAGGGAATGCCAATAGCGGGTGATTGGCTCGTAAGGCTTGTTATGTTTTCTGAAAATGTTCTTCAAAAGGGGGATTTCAATGTTTTAAATATCATGAGTGTGTGATGTTGAATTTTTTTGGGTTTGGTGTTTTCCTTTTTGGACTTTGGATTTGGTGTGTTGAAGGTGTGATTGAAATCATTTTTTAGTTTTTATTGTTGATTTAAAAATGTGATGTGGAATTTTGATTTATGATATGTTTTGATTTGGTTTCATGCTCCCTATTTTTAGATTTCACCCCCATTGAATTCTAAGGGATTTTGAGAAGAATTTGTTGGTAGTTCATTCACCGCATGCCTTTTAGTTGATCAAGCCATGTTTTAGACATTTGGTTTGTCCATTTTGGATATGGATCTTGGTGGTTCTCAATACCAGGAGTTTTTCCAGAGGTTCCGAGAGTTGATCCCTCTTCATTTTCATGGGCATCCAGAACTAGGAAAAGCTGAGGAATGGATGGGAAACATCGAGGAGATCTTTTTTCGGATTGAATATCCTGAACCTCTCAAGTTGGAGCTTACCACCTTCACGTTGGAAGGCCTATGTCAGGAATGGTGGAAATCCATTCTTCAGGCCGAACCGCAAGAAAAATTACTCTTGGGAATGATTTAAATCCTTGTTTATACAAAAGTATTTCCCCGATGATGTGAAGATACCGATTTATTCTAGGTTTTATGGTCTCGAGCTGGGCAATTAAATAGTGTTTAAGTATGCTAAGAGCTTCACCGAGATGGTGTCGTATCTCCCAAACCTTGCCGGGGATGAATTTTTGAAAGCCTGATTCTTTGAGAGGGGTCTCCGATCAGAATTCCTCCCAATTTTGCCTTCATTCCCTGATGATTATGAAGAAGTCATGAGGTGGGATATTTAAGTCAAAGCTGATTTAGCAGTGTCTGTCCAGTTGAGAAGAGGCACAAAAAGGTCATTGTTTTCTTCCTCAATAGATTCATATGAGAGGAAGTACTGGTTGTGTTTTCAGTGTGGGAATCTAGGTCATAAGAAGTTTTCATGTCACGAAAAGCATAATATTTGTAATACCAGTGGCTGTTTAGGTCATTTACAAAGGTTTTTCTAGGGCAGCACCAGGAAGTGACATGGGACTAGATTCACTCCCTTGGAAAACCTTTTAGCTCAGTTGGATGAATGTATAATTGACGCAATCTCAATCAGAAGATTTTCTTTTATTTCAAATGCCCTTTTGTTGTAATTAATTAAACCTATGGTGTTGTCTTCTTTTGGGTGTGAATAGTGATGCTGCATTGTCCTTTTGAAACATTGTTTTAATGGGAATGTCTTTTTAGTGTTTTTAATGTTGATGATGTAGAATGGTGGTGCATGTTGTCCCATGTTTCGGTTTATATGTGTTTTCCTGGTATTCGATAGAATTCAAGAATTATTCTATCTTGAAAAATCAATGTTTGTATGGAATCCTAATATGGTGGGGAGGCTACCATGGGATGAACTCGTGATGAATCCATCTTCTATGTGTTCTTGGCTGAGCATTTCCTTGTTTTCGCTCTGCTCAACCCCGACCATAGTAGTTGGTTAGCATGGATAGTGGGTCGTGTAATGGATACTCACAGAGATCTTAAACAGTTCACAACTGGTTTATTCAATGGTTTTTTGTGTTAGGGGTTGGGTTATTCCTTGTTGGATTGTGTTTAGAAGAGAGAGAGTCATTAGCATATCTTCATTGTTGTTAGATCTCTGTGGTCTTATATTATGTCTTCCTTGGATGTGTGGCTTATTTTGAGGGTGGCCTCATAGTTTCATTTGGGGAATCCGTAGTTCTGAACTCTGAATGAAAGTGTGTGTTGGTTCTTTAATCTTTGAGTTTTTAGGTTTTTCCTTGGTTGTAAACCATCCTTGCTTTGGTTTTGATCAAATAAATCTCTTGGGATTTTATGAGGGAAAAAAGTTTCATGGTGGGGAGAATTGTCACATCCCGACCCGACATTCACGATTATTTTATTTATTCTTGAATTTCAATTAAATTTTATTCATTTTTCATTTTTCTTTTTTTAATTAAATCAATTGAATTAAAACTAAAATAGAATTAATTGAAAAAAATGAAACCCTAAACTAACCCTCCCCCCTTACCTCGTGGAGAACCCCCCTTCTTTCCCCCCTGCCTCGCGACGCTGAGCCCCCTCCCCCATTCCACGCTCCACGCCCCCCCCCTTGTGCAGGAGCTCTCTGGTGCCCCCTCCGCCAGTCATTCCTCACCCATCGACACCACCTCCTTCTCTTGGTCGCGTGATTCATCCTCTCCAACCCCCATAACTCTTAACCGTGCGAGCTTTTCCCTAATAGTGAGCCTCCCTTATCTGTGGTTTCCACTTGGTTTCTTTGATTTTTTGGTTCGGCTCACCTAGGTAAGGTCAAAGCTCCCCTATTCTTGTGTTTTCTAGCATTTTTCCCTCTTCGCGTGGACCCTCTTGTCTTGGTAAAACCCTAGGTCATGGTTTGATCGTGTTTTGATAATTTTCTCCTATTTATAGGGTGTGCGACAGGTCTTGCGGGTCTTCCTCGTGCGGATTTCGGTGTCCGCCGCCAAAGGCGAAGCATCTCAGTTCATTCTGGTTCATACTCCGTTATTTGAGGTTGATTTCTTTTACTTAATTTTTTAGTTATTTTAATTAGTTCTAAATGTTATTTGAGTCGTGAAAAATGTGAATTGGTAGTGTTTTAATATGTTTATGGGTTGGAAATGAGTTTTTGCAAAATAAACGACTATGTGTTGTGATATTATATTGTAATGTTTCTTGAAAAGTGTTTTATGCCTTATTTGCAATGTGAAAATTATATTTTAAATGGAACTTGAGGTGCGTTTTGGTTCAAAATGAGTTTTTATTGAACAAGGGAGTAGTTTTGGCATGTTCGCCTTATCGTTTATTTTTACATATGAATTTTAGATTTGTTTAATTATAAAAACATGCTTTCCAAGGAATTGGTTGGGAAAGTGTGTGTTCTTTAGGTGTAAAATATTGTTTTTCTTCATGAAAGTGTTTTTATAAAATTTTTAAATGGCTTATTATATTTTTTGAGTGATGCGAAATATGTTTTTGAAGGGTTTGACATGTTCGTGTGTTGGGTTCAGATTTTTATCGAAAAGTGGTTATGTTTTGTGTGAGTGTCTTGCTGTGGCATTTCAAGAAAATGTTTTTGAGGGTTGTTTGGTGGGCGTGAACCATGTCTTAAGGGCACATAAGGTGCAGATGATTTTGGAAATTATTTTTTTAAGGATAGTGAAATATTTAATATGTGAAATTGATTTGTATTTTTCTTTAATATCATTTTTAGATGGTTTTGAGTGGTGAAAGTCATGTTTTCAAAATGATCTTGGTTTATGTATAGTTTTAAAAAGGGGCTTGGCCCATGGCTTTGGCTTATTTCTTACACCCATTTTTATTGTTTCAATTTTTATTTAGATTTTTTGGTAATCTTCGATTCTCTTTTGGGTTAATTATATTGTTCGGTGTCTCCTTGAAGGGTCGCACACACACACATGGGTTTGTATACCCATATATATATAAATCTTCCTTGCACATATTCCCTAATGGAACGGGGAATATGTGTATTGGATTAAGGGGTATATATATAGGAGTGTATGTGTGCACAATTGTGGGGCGGTCTTCATCAAAGGCATCAGGTGCCGAGTTGTTCGTATTGGTCCGCTCCCTTTTTGAGGCAGGTTTCCCCATGAATTTTCCGTTAAATTAAAGAATTATTTTTTCTTAGATTTCACACCTTTATTTAATGTTAGTTAGAAATTTATGTTTTTTAGAATAATATCATATTGTGAAATAAAGTAATGCCCTCTGTGTATTTGAATTTCAAGAAACTGTTTTATTAAATGCACTTATTAGTGTTTCTGGAAATGCCCCTTTGGCCCTTATAAATATGCTTCAGATTTAAAGTGGTAAATCGGGTTTCTTAAATGGGTTTCCAAGTGCATTTCTGGTTTCCAAAATACTGTGCATGCGATTCTTTAAGAAACGGTTTGGCATGAGAAAAAAAATAGTGTGAGGCCTGGTTAGAACTTTTAAAAAGCTAGTTGTCTCTATAAAACATTCCTTGGATGTGGTCCCCTCTCTTTAGCTGATTTGTATATTATAGGGGTCCGATGTGTAAGACTCCCCTGTGATCAATGTTTGAAAGGAGAGGGGCATATTCCTTGGGTGACTTGGGGTGTTGCTTGTTGTAATTTATTATTATATATACCGTTATTGGATACTCAGTTGGCATCGGTAGGCCCACCCACTTTCTAAATACATTAGACATTGGAACCTGGCATATTGATAGAATATTCTAAGAATGATTTCCGCACTGGTAGGTAATGGTACTGACCAGTGTCCTAGAGTAGGCGGATATGTTTGGATTCATTATTATGGGATTTTCCCTCAGCCTACCTGAGAAAGGATGGTCGAGTGTTTTGAGCGTTTAGATTTCATCGTGTGTGACATGTCAATGAGGATGAGGTCTCATGCATTGGTGTCTTCTAGATTTTACTCGACCTCTTGGGTTCACCTATGTATACTTGTTCTTAGTTCTTGTGTGTTGATTATGTTACTTTTATGTATAAATTCTTTCCATTTCCCTTATAGTGATACTACTGTTGCATTTTCACATGTAATGTTTTATTACTGGAAAGTGATGTGTAGTTTTAATGTGAATTATGAAAACTTTTTTCAAAGAAAAGTGTTTTATTCTTTTTGTGCGAATTGAAAATGTAAACATCACTTTCCCTTTGAAAATGCTAATGTCTCACTAAAATATTGATTTGGGTGTTGAGAAATTAATAATATAAATGACTCATACTTTGCTTTCGAGTAACATGTATAAAGCCATACTTTTATATATTGTAGTTCAAACCTAAAAATTATGATTCTTTTGTTTAAAGGAAATTCATTTGGGAATAGATTACTTGGGAACACCTACTAATTTTTAATAATCACGCATATAATTCATTATTATTTTTAGTCTCAGGTGCAGGTTTTAGTTTGATCTCGATCGTCGTGGGCGATGTTGAGTCTTGAGATTAGAGAGTAACCCGTGGGGTCCTGTGGAGTTTAGTGGTCATCAGGTCCATTTAGTTTTGTTTTTCTGTTCTCGCTAAGTTATTCTGTTTAGTTTATTTATTTTTGGGCTTCTTTATTGTTATTATTATTCTTCCCGGCTACTTCTATTTATTTATATTGGGAGAAATTGTTCCCATCATCACTCTGTTGATGCCCTTGGTACTTATCACCAGCTCTGGAGTATCAGAAACGCCTCTAGGGACTTGCCGTAGGATGACTCAGGTGATCGGTTCAGGGTCAACCTAGGTTGGTTTGTGACAGACATGATTCAGGGTTTTTTTGAAGGAAATAATTATTAAAGAATAATATGGAAAATCATGGTTAAAGGATATTGAATAATTATAAATGATTAATATGTCTACATTTTTGGAATTTAAGAGTTATGTTAGATCTATGGATGATGAAATGTTAAAATTATTAATGCTCTTTTAATGATGGGATTACTTTGGAGGACTTTTTTTATAGTATATGTAACCCTAGAGTTTGTTATGTGAAAATTTATTCAAGGAATAATCATCCTTTATTTTTTGGAAATAATTATAATGGTATGAATAACCTTTAGTGTTTATATGATACTTGATTTTGGAGGTAATTATAGGATATTACATCTTGGGATACAAAATGAAATTGATGAGATAAAAATTGAGATTAAAATATGGTATGTTTATTTTTGAGGAATTTATCATATTTTTTGGAATATTATAATAATTATATAGTTTTTGAAAAAGGACAACACACAGATCATGCGATAACCTATCACATCATACAAGGATGCATGAATCAAATCCACAACTAAAGTGAGACTTGAATTTCTCACATACCATGGGACTATGTGAAGTAACTAGTTAGTATGACTTTTTAGTTTTAGTTAAATTATTTGATGGAATAAAAATAAGTTGATTTTTGGAACTTATGTTTTATCAAATGGATATCCTCGGTACTTAAAAATTGATTTGGGGATTAAGTGATAAATGTTAGTTTGAAAGAAGTTCATTATTTTGGGAACCCTGTATGCTTAAGGTAAATAGAATACTATGGGGTTTTATTTGATGAGTAGTGGTTGAATTTTATTTTGGAAGAATCTATGATTTTATTTTGGACTTATGGTGAATTATGTTATTTATGAAAACAGGTAACATATCTTGAATATTATTAGGACAATAATTTTTTTGTGAGACTTTAAGAGTGATTGATGTTATTTGAAGTTAAATGTTAAAATTTATCTTGGAAGAATATGTTTTCAAATCCTTATGATTTTGGGGTTTTCAAACACAATTTAGACTACTTTGTGTAATTTAAGGATAGTTATTTGTGGAATAGTCTATATTCAATTTTGGATATCATTGTTGAATTTTGGAGATTAAAATTAAATTTTCATCATAATTTGGTTTATTATTTTTTGGAATCGACCTATATTTCACTAAACATTTTGGTTTTGGTTAATTTATAAAGAAAGGAGAAATATATTGTTCATATTTTTTTGGATTATGAGATTCTCTAGATGTTGTTTCTATTTATTGAGGTGTTACAAAGTCATCTTGAATACTCATTATTTAGAGAATAAGAGTTGTTTGTGGGGGAAATTTAGTAAAGGATGAAAAGTTTTAATTAAATTATAAAAATATAATTCACACATTTTCATAATTAATTATTTGGTTCACAATTAATTATAAATAAATGAAAAACTTTTTTTCAATAAAAGGATTTTTTTTCTGAAAAACTATTTAAATAAAAATAAGTGAGTTTATAAAATAATAAAAACACTACTTTGGGTATTATTAATAAATTATTTATGTAATTAATTCAATTTAACTTTCAATATTCATGTAACGCCCCGACCCCAGCTACCCAGAGTCGGTGCGTTACTTCGTAACATTGGCATGATCACAAGAAGATCAAATCTCGAAAGACCGATTGGTTTAGTAGCCTTGGAAACAGTAGATATATTCATAAAGTTTTACATTACATTTTAAAGTGAAAAACTACTACAACAACAAATTCATCATAATTCACACTCATATCCCCACATACTATCCCTGCATGTCATTCATAACTTACTTCTTCACATCCTGGGAAAAATAAAACATAGAAAAGGGGTGAGCTCAAATGCCCAGTAAGGTTAACAATAAAGCGGAACATTCAAAATAAGCATAAACATTTAAGGCAATGTGTAACTAAAACAAAAGCCTTTTAAAATTGAACTTCAACATAGTATGGCATAAATAAAATGAAATAATGCCATTTACTTGTTCACATGGATATTCTACTAATCGAATAATCACATGCAAAAATCAATAACCACTTTCATAATGTTGGAATGCATAATGCTAAACGTTAATTTCTTTGTCTAGGCCTCATCCCAAGACCTAGGGGTTACTTCTAACCGGAACCCAACCCGGAGTGCCTCTAATAACCGGACACCAACCCGGAGTGCCTCTAATAACCGGACACCAACCCGGAGTGCCTCTAATAACCGGACACCAACCCGGAGTGCCTCTAATAACCGGACACCAACCCGGAGGGCATACTTTTACCAGTCCCTAACCTGGAGGGCTTACTTTAACCAGTCCCCAACCTGGAGGGCTTACTTTTACCGGTCCCCAACCCGGAACATACTTGTTTAGCACATTCATCTGAAGAAAAGTTTGTAATATAACATAAACATTCAGATTAAAACTAGCATACGAAATGTCAATAGTTTTACCATAAACTATGAATGGTATAAAATAGAACATCCACAGTCAAACATATCACAAAACCTTCAATACAATATAGAAGTTTTGTATCATAATAAATCAACTTCAAATAATCTTAAAATCCATCAAAGGATGTTGACATAGATGAAATCAAAATTCTTTTTAAAGAAGTATCTCCTTTTATTTTGAAATCATTTAAGATGCATATAAAATAAAACATTTTCTTTGAAAATATTCTTATAAGCTTGTATGGAAAGCTTCAATGACTTTATAACGGTGGAAAATAACCGCACCCGACGTATAATTTAAAAAAAACATTCTTACCTCAATTCCGTCGAAAAGGTTAAAAAGGACCTTGTTTTGAAAACGACGGAAAGATTCCTTTATAAACCACTTATAAAAAGTCAAACAAGGGTATAAATGACCTTAACCCATATTCTTGTAAATAGAAAAAATGTTTTGAAATACATTTCGAAGAAACATGGATGTGGATGATAAAGAGATCCCAGTAGATTATTACGTATAAACAACCTCGAATAATGAAGAGATTGTGAAATAACCCTTACCTTGTACTTTTCCTTGGTTGGGGTAGGTTAACCTCCTTTAATCTAGGTAACTCACTTTGGTTGGAACCAAAGGACTTCTTGAAATGCTTTCTGCCTAAGGGGAAGCTTCAAGGAGGAGGAGAGGGATGTGGGGATCTTATTTGGGAAGAGTTTGGATGAGCCAAGTGGCTTGAGAGGTGTGAAGAAATGAGAAGGAGGAGTGCCCTTTTATAAGAGGGGTGAGGGGCACCTTTGGAAAAGCTAGAAATATTAATTTATAATAAATTCATATTCGGTTTTCAAAGGCTCCAAAGTTGACTATTCAAAGTATGAGGTGGGGATAGGTCGAAAACAACTTATCCAATAGAATTTAGACAGGTTTGGGTACTTATACTAACCTTATCTTTAAGTATTAACTCTAAGTTAATTAGTTTCACTTTTACAATGTCTCTTTTTATTTTTATATTATATGGTTAATAAACTTACCATATACATCCAAGAGACCCCCCAAGTGGTCCATTAATGATTAACCTATCATGATATAAGTCTCTTGGCCGATCCTTAGATTTTTAGGAATTTAATATCAATTAATAATATAATATTTGTTTTAAGAACTCTTTTATGTCAATTTTGACACTATTCATTAGTTGATTTTTGTGAAACTCATAACAGATTGATTTCTTCAAAAAAAGTCAATTAAATCAATCCTAATATATCATATTATCCTATAAAATTAGTTTAATTCATTAAAAGTTTCATATTATATTTATTTGGGTATTTATAATATCACTTATTTTAATTTTTTCACTATTATATTAATTACTTCATCATCATTGTGTCATTAATAATTTAACTTATTTGATGTCTAAAAATTATAAATAAAATATCATCATGTAGGAAATCTTTTTATCTTTCTAATGAATATTTATAATCGAAAATACAACATGTATAACCCTATGTAAAAATTGTTCTTTTAAAAGATGTAAGCTTATGCCATTGTTGTATTCATTTTATCTTAATTAAAATAAAGTGTCATTATCACTCACAAGTGGATCCATGGGGTCCCAAAACAGACCCAAAGATACCCATGGTCGACCATGTATCAACCAATAGGGTTAAGACACGTTTTAGGGTAATTTAGTATTATTATAATATTATTTTTTTACCCTTATTTACCGGATTTACCCTTAACCATGGTAAATAAAATATTTACCGCAGTAATTATTCAAAATGTCTAAAAATAAAAGTTACCTATTTACACAATTTGAACATCCTGATTCCAAATATGGAATCCATTTTTCTAAATTCAAAACACATAAGTGGCAGAAATTAATTTAAAATTAATTCCCGCTGTCAAAACAAAAAGCGTGTTTTTAAGAGATAATAACTATCAAAAGATTGACACTTGTTTATGTTCGGTTTAATTGTAAAATTATGTCCAATGACCAACATTATATTAAGTGGTAAAAATATATTCTAAATATAATTTAAAACCACTCAAATTAATAATTTATCACTATTAATTATTTTGATTAAAAAAGTTGTTTTTAATTAAAATTTAGTAATTTTCACTATTCATCAAAATATTAAAGTTATCCGAAAAGTACCAAAATTTCACCTTAGGCTAAATTTGATATTACGAATCCAAAAATGAAGTCCATTTTTAAAAATAAAATATATATAATTTCAAAAATTAGGTATTACTATTCATAACGGCAAGTTTGATCGGTTGTGGCACGTGTTAAAACACGAAGTTGCATACAACACACGCTACTGTTTTATTCAAAGGAAAGCGTACCGTGGAAGCTTGGGATGTTTCATTTTAAATTTTTTGATGTCCCCATTTAGTCAAAAAGTTTAAAATATTGTATTTAAAAAGGTTTCACTATTAAATGTTGATAAAAGTGCAATACTGAAAATGAATCTGTTCTTGCATTATGACTAAGAAACTCATAATGTGGATTCTAAAATTATAAGGATTATATAAAGTTTAAAATTTAGTTAATACTATTCATGACCTCTTTTAATGGCCTTTTTTTGTAAGTCAAGGTGTGATTGAACTCGGTGTTTCGTGTAGTACAAGTTATTGAATTATTTTGAAGAAATAACACATTATGAATTCTTGGGGTGTTACATTCTCCCCTCCTTCAATAAATTGCGTCCTCGCAATTTGAAATTGTTCTTAGAAAATAAAAGGTTGAAAATAGAAAATATATTTGTGGGAAAACCCACATCGGAAATTGGGTTACTAAAATTTAGTCTTAATATGAGGAAAAGAGAAATGAAAGGGTAACCACCAAATTATGATCTCGATTAGGAGAACATTGGTGGAAATTAGAGACATATGATTGGAGGAAAAACGTAAATATTTATAGGTAGTGATTGAGGTCATCAATCACAAACAAGTATAAAATTTAGGTCCTTAAACTCATCAATCTATGATGATTTGAAATACCATTGGTTCAACAAAACATAGAATATTGGGATGACACATTTTTGACGTTTCAAAATATCTTAGTTGAAATCCCACATCGAAAAATGAATTAATGAGGCCTCTGTTTAAAATAAAGAGTGGAAAGTATGAAGATTACCGAAAATAACACATACTAGGGTTCCATGTAGGTAAATATGGATATGGAGGAGAAATCTAACCATCAATTATCTGATGGAGAGTGGTAGAGAACATGGCTATGAAAAGGCCAACAATCCCAAAGCCATAAATTAGTGATGATTTAAGGTACCATCTAGGACAACATTTTTGTTCTAAGTTCCTTTTCTTAACGTTGTGGAATTTATTTATGAGATTGGCTAAGATCATAAGGAGGTATACATACTTTATAATTAGAGTTTTATCCATTAATAAATTTCTACCACAAACTCATCTTTCACTCTAAAAGATAATAGAATGTAAAAAAAAATCTATTTACACTATTCGTATAGGGTTCCAAAATAAACGAATTTATAATTCATCTACAAGATCTTTTAATAAAAACTGCATTATTTAATCCAGGACATCTCGTGGGCCAGTGGTAGGTGATACACCCTTGTCGCCCTTCGGTTGCGGGTTCAAGTCTCGCGGCCTTGCCGGATGCGACGGGTTGCCGCCCGACCTCCGGGTTGTCCTTTTATGGCCATCCAAAATTAATCTCAAACTAGAATTTATCCAAAATATTTCTGACCAAACTCACAGTCCAACATTTATAAGGAAGTTAAAAATAATGTAGATCCTTTTTACCACGTAATAGCATATGAATACCTTCATCATGTATTCTTTTAATACACTGAAACATCCTGAATTACCATATTCCTTATTGATTACATTAATGCTCCCTTATTCCATATAGAATGCTGGATATACCTCATCAATCCAAAAATGTTTTAAACCCCAACAATAATGGAATATACAGATCATTAATCAGTTCCAAGTTAGTCAAGAATATCCAATATAATTTATCCAAAACAATCATGTATTATTCCAAAATTACTAACTCGGTATCAGAACTATATTATAGTTTATCATTCTCTCAACCATATATTTTCCAAAAATTTATCCTGCTATTGAGTCACTTTTCTTTGTTCCACACAATCTCAAGTCCTTAATGAAATAGTACTGCAGTACAATCCTTATATACTCCATAATTATTATAACAAGTACATTGTTGATACAACACTCAATTGACATAATCAACATAAGAACTCTAATCATTCCTCTTCATCTGTGGTGGTATCATAACTTGATTATTATCCAATAGCATCATTTGCGGCATAGTCTGATGACTGGGGCATAGGTTCGCGTAGTGTCCAAACTCCTTGCAAATGAAGCATTGTACATTTGAAACCATTTTACCACCCTTGCAGTCACGTACTTTGTTCCCTTTTCCTCCACACTTATAACAAACTCCCATTCCTTTCAGGCAAGTTCCAGGGTGTTTCTTCCCACAGTTACCACATATGGGAAAATTCTTCTTTTCCCTCTTCCCTTTATCCATTTTTCTCTCTTCCATCCTTTTCTTTTCTTGCTTCCCTTCAAAGCCATAGGACTCAGTAAACTCTTTACTTATCTTATCAACACATGATATTATTTCTTCATATGATGATAATACATGGGAGACTATTTCTCTTATAAATTCTAGCTTAAGACCATGAAAGATATGATCCTTCCTTCTCTTGGGATCATGTGCATTGTTAGAGTTCTCATTCCTTCTACTGGGCACCATTTCTAAACAATGGCATACACTAGATCAGTTTATGAATCAAAATACATAATCCCATACTTATAAAACACTTAACATAAATTGAACTATTTAGGGATATAATCCATAATCATAAAAATGCCTCCTTTGAGGAAGTATATACTCATAAACCATTCATAATGATTTGTAAAGAAAATGAGAGTTATCCTAAGCATATCCCCCGGGAGTGTCGTAACCAAGAGTGCAGCAAGGCCCGTTGTCGTGCACCAGTTCCCGTTCGATTCTAGCTCAAAGCGGTGTTTTCGGGTTTTACCCCTAGGTACATCTGTGCCAGAGCCGCCTCTACCTGCTCGTATCCAGACAGGGATGTATTGCTCAGAAAACTCACAAAATCTCTACAGTACCAAAATTCTAGGAAGTTCTTCTATACTAATCCTCAAAGTTCATCTTAGGTCTACGTGCTCTAATCAGAGTTTATCTAAATCTAGCTTCCAAGGTTTGTACTAAACTTCCTCTGATACCAACTGTAACGCCCCGACCCCAGCTACCCAGAGTCGGTGCGTTACTTCGTAACATTGGCATGATCACAAGAAGATCAAATCTCGAAAGACCGATTGGTTTAGTAGCCTTGGAAACAGTAGATATATTCATAAAGTTTTACATTACATTTTAAAGTGAAAAACTACTACAACAACAAATTCATCATAATTCACACTCATATCCCCACATACTATCCCTGCATGTCATTCATAACTTACTTCTTCACATCCTGGGAAAAATAAAACATAGAAAAGGGGTGAGCTCAAATGCCCAGTAAGGTTAACAATAAAGCGGAACATTCAAAATAAGCATAAACATTTAAGGCAATGTGTAACTAAAACAAAAGCCTTTTAAAATTGAACTTCAACATAGTATGGCATAAATAAAATGAAATAATGCCATTTACTTGTTCACATGGATATTCTACTAATCGAATAATCACATGCAAAAATCAATAACCACTTTCATAATGTTGGAATGCATAATGCTAAACGTTAATTTCTTTGTCTAGGCCTCATCCCAAGACCTAGGGGTTACTTCTAACCAGAACCCAACCCGGAGTGCCTCTAATAACCGGACACAAACCCGGAGTGCCTCTAATAACCGGACACCAACCCGGAGTGCCTCTAATAACCGGACACCAACCCGGAGTGCCTCTAATAACCGGACACCAACCCGGAGGGCATACTTTTACCAGTCCCTAACCTGGAGGGCTTACTTTAACCAGTCCCCAACCTGGAGGGCTTACTTTTACCGGTCCCCAACCCGGAACATACTTGTTTAGCACATTCATCTGAAGAAAAGTTTGTAATATAACATAAACATTCGGATTAAAACTAGCATACGAAATGTCAATAGTTTTACCATAAACTATGAATGGTATAAAATAGAACATCCACAGTCAAACATATCACAAAACCTTCAATACAATATAGAAGTTTTGTATCATAATAAATCAACTTCAAATAATCTTAAAATCCATCAAAGGATGTTGACATAGATGAAATCAAAATTCTTTTTAAAGAAGTATCTCCTTTTATTTTGAAATCATTTAAGATGCATATAAAATAAAACATTTTCTTTGAAAATATTCTTATAAGCTTGTATGGAAAGCTTCAACGACTTTATAACGGTGGAAAATAACCGCACCCGACGTATAATTTAAAAAAAACATTCTTACCTCAATTCCGTCGAAAAGGTTAAAAAGGACCTTGTTTTGAAAACGACGGAAAGATTCCTTTATAAACCACTTATAAAAAGTCAAACAAGGGTATAAATGACCTTAACCCATATTCTTGTAAATAGAAAAAATGTTTTGAAATACATTTCGAAGAAACATGGATGTGGATGATAAAGAGATCCCAGTAGATTATTACGTATAAACAACCTCGAATAATGAAGAGATTGTGAAATAACCCTTACCTTGTACTTTTCCTTGGTTGGGGTAGGTTAACCTCCTTTAATCTAGGTAACTCACTTTGGTTGGAACCAAAGGACTTCTTGAAATGATTTCTGCCTAAGGGGAAGCTTCAAGGAGGAGGAGAGGGATGTGGGGATCTTATTTGGGCAGAGTTTGGACGAGCCAAGTGGCTTGAGAGGTGTGAAGAAATGAGAAGGAGGAGTGCCCTTTTATAAGAGGGGTGAGGGGCACCTTTGGAAAAGCTAGAAATATTAATTTATAATAAATTCATATTCGGTTTTCAAAGGCTCCAAAGTTGACTATTCAAAGTATGAGGTGGGGATAGGTCGAAAACAACTCATCCAATAGAATTTAGACAGGTTTGGGTACTTATACTAACCTTATCTTTAAGTATTAACTCTAAGTTAATTAGTTTCACTTTTACAATGTCTCTTTTTATTTTTATATTATATGGTTAATAAACTTACCATATACATCCAAGCGACCCCCCAAGTGGTCCATTAATGATTAAACTATCATGATATAAGTCTCTTGGCCGATCCTTAGATTTTTAGGAATTTAATATCAATTAATAATATAATATTTGTTTTAAGAACTCTTTTATGTCAATTTTGACACTATTCATTAGTTGATTTTTGTGAAACTCATAACAGATTGATTTCTTCAAAAAAAGTCAATTAAATCAATCCTAATATATCATATTATCCTATAAAATTAGTTTAATTCATTAAAAGTTTCATATTATATTTATTTGGGTATTTATAATATCACTTATTTTAATTTTTTCACTATTATATTAATTACTTCATCATCATTGTGTCATTAATAATTTAACTTATTTGATGTCTAAAAATTATAAATAAAATATCATCATGTAGGAAATATTTTTATCTTTCTAATGAATATTTATAATCGAAAATACAACATGTATAACCCTATGTAAAAATTGTTCTTTTAAAAGATGTAAGCTTATGCCATTTTTGTATTCATTTTAACTTAATTAAAATAAAGTGTCATTATCACTCACATGTGGATCCATGGGGTCCCAAAACAGACCCAAAGATACCCATGGTCGACCATGTATCAACCAATAGGGTTAAGACACGTTTTAGGGTAATTTAGTATTATTATAATATTATTTTTTTACCCTTATTTTCCGGATTTACCCTTAACCATGGTAAATAAAATATTTACCGCAGTAATTATTCAAAATGTCTAAAAATAAAAGTTACCTATTTACACAATTTGAACATCCTGATTCCAAATATGGAATCCATTTTTCTAAATTCAAAACACAGAAGTGGCAGAAATTAATTTAAAATTAATTCCCGCTGTCAAAACTAAAAGCGTGTTTTTAAGAGATAATAACTATCAAAAGATTGACACTTGTTTATGTTCGGTTTAATTGTAAAATTATGTCCAATGACCAACATTATATTAAGTGGTAAAAATATATTCTAAATATAATTTAAAACCACTCAAATTAATAATTTATCACTATTAATTATTTTGATTAAAAAAGTTGTTTTTAATTAAAATTTAGTAATTTTCACTATTCATCAAAATATTAAAGTTATCCGAAAAGTACCAAAATTTCACCTTAGGCTAAATTTGATATTACGAATCCAAAAATGAAGTCCATTTTTAAAAATAAAATATATATAATTTCAAAAATTAGGTATTACTATTCATAACGGCAAGTTTGATCGGTTGTGGCACGTGTTAAAACACGAAGTTGCGTACAACACACGCTACTGTTTTATTCAAAGGAAAGCGTACCGTGGAAGCTTGGGATGTTTCATTTTAAATTTTTTGATGTCCCCATTTAGTCAAAAAGTTTAAAATATTGTATTTAAAAAGGTTTCACTATTAAATGTTGATAAAAGTGCAATACTGAAAATGAATCTGTTCTTGCATTATGACTAAGAAACTCATAATGTGGATTCTAAAATTATAAGGATTATATAAAGTTTAAAATTTAGTTAATACTATTCATGACCTCTTTTAATGGCCTTTTTTTGTAAGTCAAGGTGTGATTGAACTCGGTGTTTCGTGTAGTACAAGTTATTGAATTATTTTGAAGAAATAACACATTATGAATTCTTGGGGTGTTACAATTCAACTTATATGTTTTCAAGAAATCACATAAGAATAAATTCAAATTTTCAGATAAAAGAGGTATTTTTTAAAAAAAATGCATTTTTACCGCCTTTTGATGGAGAATCCATATTAAATCATGTTTTGACACTTTTATAATATATATCTTAAAAATTTAACTTCTTATTTGTAATAAGGACAGAAAATATTTTTTGGGTTGAATTTTTGGCATTAATCTGATAAAATTAGTATTTTAATGAATAGTGAGAAATAATGCGTTTTAATTCAAAAACCGCTTTTTCATCTAATTTATTTATATTGTTAGAATAACATTTTAATAGGTATTAATGTATATTTATATTATTGTTTTATAATTTAATAAAATTTTGGTCATTGGAATTAATTTAAAATTGAAAATATATATTAAAACATTTCAATCGTTTGAACGTTTCACTTTAAAAGCCATTTTTTAGTTTTGTATGTGGAATAAATTTTAAATATAATTTTCCCAATTATGTAAATTTAATTAGGTAAAATATATTGAATATTTGGAATCATAAGATCCAAATTAGGTTTTAATGTCAATTTATTTTTTAGATATAAAAAAGGTACCATGGAGAAAAAAAATTATTTACCATATTAAAAGTAAATTTTTTTATGGTGGTTAAAATTTAATGTTAAAAGATTAATGTACCTAAAAACTACAAAATTTAAAGGGTGTTTGAGGTTTGTCTTGACCCAAAAAATCCTATAATAAATTAATTACAATCAAAATTCCTGGAATTTAATTCCACCTCAACGTCGTTAGATTTTAATATAAAATAATCAATTAATTAATCAATTGAACCCGCCTCTCCTAAAGTATAAATATGACCCCTCACCCCCAAAATTTTGAGCCAAAATGCCTTGTAGCTCCTAAAATCTCTACCCAAACCTCTTCTCCTCAATATAACCATTTCCAAGTGCTTATGGGCTCACAAAAAGACCAAATCCAATGTCTTCAAGGGTCTTTCAAGGAGGGTATATTCTAGATGTAATTTTCTCAAAGTGCCTCTCCTAATTTATTTTATTTTTCAAATTTCTCCTCACTTACTTCATCCATAAATGCGTGATAATTTTATAATCAAGTATATAATTCATTTTTGAGTTTATAATGGAAGATATAATATCCATTTAATTTCTCACCTCCTCTTATTCAAAGAAATAAAATTGTTTTCCAAGTTTGGCTGGCTAATCTTCTACATGAATAATGTTTTTTTTCTGTTTCAATTACCACCGACATATATGGTCTTAAAAATATGTTTCCATTCAAATAATATTTTAATATATATATTATAACCTATTTAATATTCTGGAAATTTTATATTAAACATACCTTCATGCTTTCCATATTATGGTTATACGATAACTTCATTTGGGGATGTATGGACTACCGCCTCCTCAAATTGATGTGATTCGTTCACACATCACATATAATGTATTAAGGATTGTTTTAGTAAAAAGTTATGATATAAATGAAATATTAATGATAATATAATAATATTATATATGTATACATATTTACATACATTTTATTTAATGTTTATTCTTTCAATACAACAGGAAAAAAAAGATAAATAGCGTTCATGCGTACGTACAACCTACCGTATCCATGAAAAATGTTTTTAGTTTGTCTTAAAAGATTATTATATATACTTATATAGTTAATATATAAGATATTTATATCATTTTTTTCTTGATATTATGGAATTATGGCAACATGGACTATTAACATCATACCAAGTTCATTTTTGACATAAGAACCAAATATCAACAAAACATATAATATGAACTTAAATAATCATGTAATTGTTATAACATGGTAATTAATGATATAAAAGGAATGATAAAAATTAAATGGTTCAGAAGAAATTATAAATTAACCTAATTTTTTTATTCAATAAGAACAAGGAACATACGAGACAAGTCGGACTCGAGGTAAGGGAATTTCTTTACTCAATTTCCACTCATTGGGTTTTACGCTTACTTCATCGATTATATTATGCCAAGATTATGTGTGGAATCATTGTTTATTATTTATGTTGTAATTTAAAATTCAATTTTTGTGTATATACTTTTTATTAACATAATCACCCCATAGATAAAATATTGTTTCATTGATACGAACGTTGTAATGATATTCCCTTCTCATGTTTTACTTCTATTAGATATATGCCTTATTCACCACTTAATCCTAATGTGTGGTGTATGTACTGAATTTTGATTCATAATTCCATTAATATAATTATAGTAATGGTATTAAAAGTATATTTTTATAATTAATATTTTATGGGGAATATGATTTGACTGATTACAAAGTTGTAAGAGAATTTATTAACCCAATTTCCATTCTTTGGGTTAAACTTTATACTTCTTGATTATGTAATTAAACTCTTATGTGTGAAATTAATTTTGAATATATTACCTTATTTTCTATTGTCTTTATGTGTATTTATAGTGAAAACATATAATCAATATATTTTATTAACAAAATAATCTTTGTATGGGATTTCGTCTCAATCTCCTTTCATTGAGAAATTTCTTGACAATATGCAACTTTATTCTTTTATAAGGTGTATATACAACCACTAAAACAGTACATATCAATATTTTATCTATACTAATTTTATTTATTGTCTTGTAAAATTTATGAATTCATGGAGATTAATATTTAAAAGTTCAAAGTGGTATGGGACACCTTGAATGTCTAAATATTTAATTATCAAATCTTTTTATTCATGATATTAATTTACATATTTATTATATTGATATAAAAGGATTATAAATTAAATTTTATGTCTATATTTTAAAGGTTATCAAAAGTAATATTTTTATACAAAGTGTTTTACTTTCTTTACAAAATGATAAAAGGAATATATTTTTAACGTATGTGGAAACAATGAATTCTCCATCACCATAACTATTATTTGATATTTTTATTCCTCTATAAGACTTAATGTTTTTTAAAAAATGAAAAGAAATCCCTTATTCCCTTTTTTGGTGTTTTGGTATAGAAAATTATTTTGAAAGTGGATTGACTATTTCAATATCTTGAAATGATTTCTTGTGATTTCAAATGAAATCTTGTTAGTTAAATGTTGATAATTACAATCTTTTATGTGTTATGACTATATAATGGTACTTAGAAATTTGTTGGGTGGTTGCATGATAAACCAAAGATGGGTGGTTCCATGATAAACCATGGATAGATGGTTACATTATAACCTCTAATGGATTGGGTTTGGAAGTAGGCCATATGGATATTCCATTTGTAAGAGTGATATATGTTGAAGTCAACCGCATGGTTATTCAATTCAAGTATGATTATGTCCCAAGTTACATTTATATATTATAATGTTTTTTATATGGATTTTATAGTAATATTTTTATTACAAAAAAGGTAAGAAATGATATTTTATTCAAACTAATTTATTTACTAACTCTTAAGGGTAAAATCTGTTACTTTATGTTAAAGTATTCATGGTTTACAAGTTTTCACAAGACTAAACCTTTTATTTATTTTTGTTTCCCTTAATGTGATTTTTATATTCATCCCATGTTTTGAATTTTTTTTCACAGGATTTAAAAGAGAATAGAGTCAAGGACGAGGTTAAGGAAAATTTATGATGACTAAACATGAAACAAAACCATATTTATTTTTTAAAAAAATTTCTTTATGAAAAAATGGATAGTGAGTGGAATTGTATACTTTGTAATATTTGAGTTGTTATGTATGAGTTATGGACTAATTATCTAAATATATAAACATTAAAACATACTCAATATAAAATAAAGTCAAATTATTGACTTATATCAAGATTATTTAATGTTTATGGTCAGGGATGTATACTTATTATGTTTCATTTCCCCATGTTATAAAGAAGAAATCCTTGAATAATCTTTCAAGGATTTTGTTTATTTCATTTTTTATGTATCATGTTTGTGTTTTATATTTCCCAAAGTATTATGATAATGATGTATGTAATTTTTATTTCCAATACTTCTAAACTAATCAGTCCTTGGATATTTTATTACTTATAATCATGCTAATATAATAAAATAACACACCAGCTTTACGATTCTACGGTCCAGGCGCTATAGATGGTATCAAAGGAAGTTTATCAAGAACCTTAGAAACTAGATTTATAAATCATAGATTAGGGAGAATAAACCTAATATGTACATTTAGGATAAGTATATAATAACATCCTATAATTTTGGTAAGGTAGAAATTATGTGGGTATTCCTAGCAATGCATCCATATTTGGATACTTCAAGTGGACGTGGTTGTGGCACAAATGTACCTAGGAATAACAATTATGACACGATGTTCTAGTCTTGAATCAGTATAACCTAATAAATGACAATGGACCTTACTGCGCACTTGGTTTGATAGTCTTGGGGGGCATGCTTATGATAATCTACACTTTCCTTACAAACCATTATGAAGAATTTGAATGGATGATGACAACGAAAGATCATGGTTAAATCTAAGGTGTTATGGATTTAAAAATAAGTATTCATGATTTAGATATCTATTAAATGATTATATAAATTTATTACTATGACTATTGTGGCTCATATTATTATTAATAGTTTTATTCAATGACTAGAACCCGAAGGATTCACATTTACATCAAACATGAAGGAAAAGAAGGTGAAAACGAGTTACCAAATGAGGTGTTGAAAGTATCAAAGAATTTCGTGTCTATGCCAAATTATTTTTCCCAAAATATGATTGACAATATATACCATTAACCACTCCCGAACACACCAAAGAATATAAGGGTGGAGGTTTTTAAGTGCTCGAGTGGTAGAGACCGTAAAGAAAAGAAGGTTCAATTTATGACACGCCAGAAGTGTGGAAGGATACACCTAGTAAAGTGTCTCAATGGACCAATGAAATTATTTATGTATGGAAAAGAAGGACATAAAGAAAAGAATTTCTGATAAAAAAATAATATTACATTGAAAGTAAATGAAACTAAATCCTAAGGATCCAGTTTTAGTTCATTGGCTTAAATTTGGGGAACTTGTGCCTTACCCAAGTCAATTACCACTCATAAAGGATAAACCCTAGATCATTGATGGATATTTGTAGGAAATAGATTATGAAATAGTTATGTATTGGGGATGTATTGGAAACTATAATTAAGAGGTTATTTAATGATTAAATTTCAAGGATGTCCATTATATTTATTTTTCAAGTTATATTAATATTTTTTTAGAAAAGGACAACCTGTATGTTGGGTGACAACGTACCATGTTTGGAAAGGCCATGAGGTATGAACCCATGACCGAAGTACGATAAGGGTTTTGTGCCTACCACTGACCTACACGATGTATTGGTTAATGTTTAATTATTTAAACAATATAATGTATAAATATTAATTATGAATTAGTAATGTCACTTTTTAGGTTTATAGATTAATATATTAACCATACTTTCATTAGATAATTATCACGAACCAAATCTAGTTGCCATCAAAACTGGCACCCGACCCAGCACATGACAAGGAACAAAGGGCATTCTCAATCCCCACAGGCTGGCACATGTGCCCAGGTATCATAAAATGAAATGTGGGAATGATTTACCTGAGTTTATAAACATACAACAACAAAAAAAATCTAATAAAGAAAATCTGTATTTTTTATCCCAATACATATTTTACTAAAATTCAAAAATTAATTACACAATTTTAAATAATATATAAAGACCATTACAATGGTAAAAAACAAATACGTACATCCCAAGAACCTCCACATGGCAATATGCACCTCCCTCATGCCATCTCCAAAACACCGCATCATGATGGACCTCTAAAAACCCACCATTGGCACAAAAGTTATACCCAAACCTACAACAAAAATAACAAAGACTACTTACACCCAAAGGTGTAAGTAGGGTGTGAGAAAAATCCTAGTAGGATAGCACCATTAATAGATACTATGTGACAAACATTCAAACACAAAAATCATGCAAGTTTTCATAAACAAGGAATGCTTGTAACAATTTCTAAAAGATTCAATGTTAAATACAAATTAAGATGACCCGACCCCCATAATTCTAGGGGCCGGTGCCCGAGAACATGATGTGTGTCTTTTAAAAAAACATGCACTGATAAATTACACATCATGTCCCATACATAGGATCTAATTCAGTTTAGGTTCTGTGAAACTATCTACTTCTATCATGCTTCTTCAGCTAAAACCCAATACCTAAAAAATTTATTTCAAAAACGCAGGGTGAGCATACGAATGCTTAGTAAGGGGTTTTAAAATAACATAATAAAATAATATAACTTTTTAAAACATTCTTTGAAACTTTCCATAAAACATTTCTCTTAAAGAAAAGTTGTAACACATGTAACATATCATAAAAGTACTCAATTAAAAACATACTAAGAGAATTACAAGGATACATGACTCAATTATAGGCATGCTCATTTAGAGTAACAGATAAAATACATTCTAAACATGTATGAAATATGAATATGTAAACACAAATTAAATAGCTAAGAGAAATGAATAATCATAGTTTCACGTAAATGTAATAACTTCAATTTCATACATTGAATACTAATTCATTGAGTGCATATGTTATGCCATAACAATTTAATTTTTTGATACTCATACGTACTGGATCTTAACCATGGATATTCTACTAGTGAAATATCTATTTAGTTAATTAATTATTATACACATAATGAGGGAATGTATAATACCATACTTTAATTTCTTTGTCAAGTCCTTGTGCCAGGACCTAGGGGCTAACTATAACAGGACCACAACCCGGAGAGCCTCTGTAACCAATCTCTATCCCAGAGAGCCTCTGTAACCGGACTCCAACCCAGAGAGTCTACTATAACCGGACCCCAACCCGGAGGGCTTAATTGCACTGGTCCCTAACCCAAAACATACTAGTCCATTACATTTCTCATATGTCTAGTAAAGTTATATATTAAAGGTGTCTATACCACTATGAATATTTAAATTTTACTTCACATTACTCAAGGTGTACTATACCACTTTGATTAATTTAATTTCTTATCTCACGATTATGATATGCCACATGCATGTATCATTGAGTGCATCTATAAATAAAATGAAAAATGAAAACATTTAATCCAAAAATATATAATATGATAGATAACATTGAATATATTGTAGTAACAGTTTATCGAAGGCATACATGGTTTATTACACATTCTTTGCACATGATACAACTACTAAAGTACATCAAATAATGGATGAGAATGGGTTTTACATATGATATGTTAAAATGATAACTATTTAATATAAAATTTTTATTCCATGAATGAAAATACATGTTATTTAATATGATGATAAAAGTTTCAGTGATCAAGTAATTAGATTACATCATGAATTAACTAACAACAATCACCGCAGTTGATAAAACATTAAGTGACCATAACATGATCACATGGTTTAACACATCCTTTTATCATTTAATATATTTTAGTCAAATAAAAAGTATATATTCTTTTTAATCATAAAACACAACAAGATCAATCATATAATACCTTTGAAACATGAAATTATAACAAGTCTATTATCATTTAATGTTCTTTGACTAAAACAAGTTTGACCTACTTTGTGGATTCAGACATACATATTAACATAAATACCTTTTGTTTTGGCTTACACAGAGACTGATATTTATTAATGTCAAATAAGTATTAAATAAATAAATAAATAAATTAAATTATAATAATCCATACATGAAATTAAGGTTTTGGAAACTATACACAAAGTGTATATATGAGTTTTCATAATTAAACTAGGTTTAATAATTTCTCTAAGTAATAAATACTTTAAAACCTATTTAATACACCATTATCACTTGATTAAAAACCAAACCATATTAGTTTTATAACATGTGTGTCTATATATATATATATGTGTGTAAAAGTTAGGGTTTTTCATACTAAATATAAATCCAATTAAACCCAAAGCACATTTCGCATCCAACCCATTATTTAAAGATTGATATTCACCTTTAAAAAAACATAAACAGATTTGTAATCAATTACCCATGTATATCTGAATAAACAAAAGTGTATATTTGGCTCTGGTTTAGTAGAACCATTCAAAATAAAACCCTTGCATAATTTAAACCTTAAAAATAATTATGAACACAACATCCAACCTTTGAAAGTATAGTTAGGTTTGGATTTCAAATGCATGTAAATATATATGTATATATCTGAATATGCACATAACTATATATTGGGTTTTACATAAGAAGTACAAATATAATTGACCCAAAACATAATTTGCACCAAAAACATTATTTAATGGTTGGAAATCATCTTCTAATATTCATAAAACAGATTTGGTTTGAGTCACATAAATTTTTTTATATATTTATATATATATGATTATATACAAAGTGTATAATCCTGTTTGTGGATATAAAAACACTTAAAAATAAATCCTTACAACATTATAAAATATTGGACACAAACTTCCATCATTTCAAAACATGAAATAGATTGTATTTAAAATAAAAATAAATAAACCTATATATATCCAATTATATACAAAACTATATGATTGGTTTTATATAATAAAAACCATTTAAAAAGGCCCCTTACAACCATATTATCATTGGAGGCTAAAAAATAAAAGATTAGGATCGGCCTAGAAGGATAATGTTTTAGATCGAATGTATCATAAATATATATTATGAGTATATATATGTATAAACCCTCAAGAACGCAATGCAAGGCAATATAACCCTTACCTTAGCTTGAGGAGGAAGAGGGGCTCGTGAGAACTCACTGAAGCTTGCTGGAAGTTTGAGTGCAGAAGATCTGAGGGGTTCTTTGGGGTAAAGAATGGTTTCTCAAATAAACTATATTATAATAGATTTTACAGAATAAAATAAGGACACTTTCATAGGATCTAAGGCTTATAAGGCTTATAAAAATACTAGGGTTCAGTTTTGTGGAAACTGCATGGGGGGAGGGGGACTAGAAGCTATCAAGGGGGAAGTAAATGGTGCAAAATAGGGTGTAGGAGTACTGGTGTAGTGCATACCGTGGGGAAGAAGACGGTGCTACAAGAAGAAATATGGAAGAATATTGGATGGTCAAGATCATCTCCGGCCTTGATATGATGGCTAGGGTGCATCCACGATTTTAAAAAAAGTTAGGCAGGTCGAATTAAATCCAAGTTTGATTGGACGACCCTGGATTGACACAACATTTTAAAAATCTTAGATGGTCAAGATTAGATATGAGGACTGATCAAACGGTGCACAAGACACGCGGTGATAACCGTGACTGCTGAGAGTCGATCGTTGGACCAAAATCAATGACCAAGATCGCGTGCGACACGCTCCAACAGCCTGGATATCATTTCACCCGAAAAACTTCATCCCACATCAAAACGGTGAAATTCTACCAACCCCTTTATAAGATTGAGGCTTTGATGGGTTAATCAGAAAAAAAGCACAACACACACATAGAGAGCCTTATACACAGTCTCCCCACCCCACAGGCCTCAGCCTACCCCTGTGTCGTCGTGGCCTCGCACCCACAGTGGCATGCTTACGTGCTCCTGTGCTCCTGTGTGCCCTTCGGGGTAACTATTCCCACCCTCAAGCTATCCCAAGCAGAGGCTGAGGGCTAGGATCATCCACCTAGCGTGAGCTACCTCCCTTGGCCCTTCTAAAGGGATGTCCCTAGTCGGTTTATATTTTTTATAGTAAAAGCTAATCTTTTGAATTTATAAATTCTTAAAGAAATTAATATATTTATTATAACTATATAGGAATTATATTTTTTAAACATTACTTTTATTTAAACATTAAAAGGTTAATGAATAAAAATTATACTTTGTCTTATCTAAAAGTATTACTAAAATTATTTATAAACACTAAACCTTTAACATACAAAGTTATAATTTGAAATTTAATATACCCACATGAAAAATTATTACACTAGTATTATAGAAGTCAAATCTTAGTTTAATCAAAAACATATTTTAACTAAAAAGTAATTAAACATAGTTTAAAACACAGTTTAAGCATTATAAAGGAAAATGTTAACAATATATTTTCAAACTATTTTGAATTATTTATTACATTTCAAAATCACTTAAGGGTAAATCAAAATTTTACACCATGTCCTTTTAAAGATCATGATTAGGGGCAGTTTTATAATTTTCAATTCATAACTTAATTATTTTGAAAACTAAATTACACTCACATGTTTTCAATTAATTCAACAAAAGACAAATGACTATAATTATAGCTGTTGGAATTCAACGGTCACCCAAGGCAACAGTCAAGTTGATGACTTCTAAGATCATGCCTTAGGGTGTCCTAAATTCAAGGTAATTGATGAAAATGGATCTAATCATACCATTGGTGTTTATCATGGTTGTGGTGGTCTTTGCCATACTAATGTTTGTTATGACGTATCCTAAGAACCCATATTACCTTCTTGGGGTTCTTGTTGTTTTGGGTGGTGTCCCTGTAATTTTGATAGGGTTTTTAATAGGTGTTTTTGGGTAAAATGGTTTCTTGTTATCTGGATACATTGTAAAAACTTCGGTGTCTTGTTTAAATTAAAAGCCTTGTGTTTATATTATAAATTTGGTTTAGATACAATAAATTTAATCAAAATAAAATCATAGTATTATCATTATATGAGACACAAGTTTTGGGGTGTTACAAAAATAGTTTTCAAGTGGGTTATTTTAAAGAATCCAAATATTTAAATAAAATAACGAATCTACTTAATTTTCCAGCCAATCATACCATATGCCGATGGTAAGCACAAATCATCCAATTAGCACAAGCAATGGGAAATAACCCATAGGCACTAGCTCGTTGTGGGTCGCAGGTACCTCGTATCTCGGTGAAAGTAACCATCACAATATTTTCTATCGTGCACATGAGCCACTAGTAAGGATCATACTCATAACCTAGTGGTACCCCATAATCATCATCATCATAGTTTATTTAGTGTTGTCAGTGTCAATATTTCTACATGAAACTAAGGCAAAACCCCATGAGATCACTTGCATACTAATACACGCCCACCCACCTAGATACTTGGGTTTACCTCTTGTGCTCAAACCAGTTTAACAATCCATGAAATATAATTTTCACATAAAAATACCACTTCCACATCACACATTCACCAAAAAACCCACTTGTATATCACATAAGTCACATAATCCCCCTTTTCATTCAAATTGGTTTTGAAATCATACTCACACCAAAATAGCCCCCAACACTTTTCACATCTCTTTAACACTTCAAAAAATCCTTTATATATTTTTATAAAACATTTCCAAGGTGATAGAAATCACATAACATCCCACACACAAATAGCACATAACACCCTTTTTACCTTCAAATTCATTTTATCATCATACTCACAAAAAACAACCCACAAACATGTTTTTCACCCACATCAAAATTTACTAAATCATATCTCAAAATTATAAAACATTATCAAAATGTTGGAAATTAAAAATCACTAAATTCTCTTTCAAAAACCCATTATAATAAAATACACCCACCAAAATAGTACATAAACATCCTTTTCACACTTTGTGTAACTCATTAAACCATTTAGGATTTTCATAGAACACTTTCAAGAAGCATGAAAAGGTTTTTCACCTATACACCATTAAAAACCCCCTTTTAAACCCAAAAGTTCACAAATAACCTACAAGGAAAAAAATCTCAGCCCAAAAAACATTTATTAAAACATTTTCACATGTTATAAAGAAAACCCAAATAATACCACAAGATTTACACATTTAAAACACCCAATTTAAAACAAAAGAGAAACTATAAAACTAACTGCTTAACAAACTCCATCAAAAATGGTTTTTGTACAATGAATAGTATATAAGGAAAATTCAAAATAATTAAATCAAGCATGGTACCTCATCAATAAATTCATATACATGAAATCACCTACCTTTTGTGTCAACCCCCCCCCCCAAATCTTGGTGCGAAACATCAACTGCACCATCACCACACCACAAGGAAGTGAAAATGAACCATAAACCACAATATTTAACCAAAAATACCCCAAATTAAACCCTGGGTATAAAACCTAACTTCTAGACACTTTAGAACTTCATTAAAGTGGGAGGAAACCCTATGGAGAAGGATTGAAATGAAGAGAGAAACACTTACTTGAATAAATCTTGAAGAAAACAACCCAAATACTCCATTATATGAATTTCAAAACTTCCATAAATGTAATTCAAGTTCTAATATGTTGAGGAGGTCATGTAGGAACTGGAATTGGGGAAAAGAGTAAAAATTTAAGGAGTTATAAGAGAATCAATTTATCTCTTGAAATCTGGGTGATGTGAGAAATCCAAAGAAGTTTCACCCAAATTTGTGATGAAAATGACCTCCAAAAAGGGGGAGGAGAGCATAGTGGAAATATTTGTGTAAGTGGGCTCAGATGAGAGTTGAAATCACCTAAAAAACATAAAAATTGAATGATATATTAAATAATTAAAAAACATTAAAGTAGGAAATGGGCTTTTGGGCTGTCCAAACACCTTAATAGAAAAACCCAAACCCATCATAATTATGAATGCCTACGGGGTTAAAATTGATATGGTGGTTTTTATATACCATAGGATGCCAATTATAAGTGTAATGGGTGTAAAATTTTGAAAAATAGAGGAGTTATAAAAGAAAAAAAAATTATTTTTCAATCTGGAAATGGGCTCAGAGTTTGGCATAAATTTTGAAAACCCACGATTTCCACTAAAATGCATGGAAGACCCCCATAACCAATAAAGGATAGAAATTAAATGAAAAATACCTTTAAAATAAGTCATGGATATGGAAATTATCCCCACCATAACACTTTTTTTCCCTCGGAAAGCCACAACAAGGCCAAATACAAAAACCAAACCCAACAGAAAGGCCAAAATGGACTCATTTTCCATGTTTCGCTGCCACAAAAGAAGCTAAGATATCTCTATTTGATCAATTAAGGAATGAATACTCTCACAATCCAAAACATACTCCAATTTCCTGTAATGATCAAGCAAATTCCTAATTTATCCCATACAAAACACCTCAAACACCATATGAACAAGAATCAAGATGTTTACCCAAACGTACAACAACATCGAACAAGGTTACAGTGACCTTACATTAACTAAACCATTGGGTGCCTTCCAATCCAAAAATTTACCCAAGGAAAATGTTGGTAGTTATATAGATCCGAAAAATACTACCCACCACCAAGCCAAGACCAAGGAAAAAACTGAGTTACTGATACATGGAGACAGAAATAGACTCCCCACCATAAGAGACAACTTAAATTTTCCCTAGACGGAATCGGGACACTAACAGGGGGAGGCCCGAACAGACTCTTTGACATAAGGGGTAGAATATCATTATATTTTTCCAAAAAAACTTACATGAGACCCATAGTGGGTCTCCCCACCATAAGAACCAACCATCTAAACCAACTAGTATAGTCTGACATGAAAATACCCCAAAATTTAAAGAGTTGGCACGACCACATGGTTAGTCCGCACGGTTTGTGAAACCATGCACTAACTGTGCCAAGAATTCTATATAAAGGGTAAACTTTTCACAATTACATGGTCCATGGAACATGACCATGTGGAGACCATGAAATATCTACTATCTCTTATCACACAGTTCCCTAGGTTGGCGCACAGTTTCTACTATCCATGCGCAAACAGTGCACATTAATCTGCCTAGCCCAAATTTCAAAATTATCTCAAAAAACTCGAAGTAAACCAAAGGGGGAAAGTGTGAACACCTGCTACAACATGGAAACGAGGTCATCCTACCTCTACAACCAAACGGGAACAACTAGAACAAGATAATTACACTAGTGGTTTAAACTATTCTCATATATCAGACTGAGGACAGGAATTAAACCAAAGGTTTTAATGACCCATGGATTTCCCTGACTACACGCCAACTTCACTCTGGGACATATGGTAGGAGCTCAAATGATTGAAGCATCTTTGGCCTCATAGTTAGGCTTTTGAAAACAATGAATGGAATTTATTCTTCTGGTACCACAAAAAACTACACCGATATCCCAGATGGGTTCAATGAGACATAACACACTCCAACCTCACTTTACCATCACCCAACATTTTACCAAAACATGGGCTTAGAATATGCACACACATTAACCCTTGTTTCTTCAGATTAAAAATGAAAATAGGAAAGGACATATGGAAACACCATTCTCTAAGTAGAGGATGTTAAGATTTTCTGAAAGGATACACACTTACAAAAAGAGTATACTCTAAGAGGATTTTACAACCTTCACCTTTCAGTAAAATGATCACATGACATCAAAAGTCATCACTGAAAAAGACCATTGAAACTAATAGAAATAAGACAAGTAAAGGGATCTTATACCAAGTCCCAAACAACACACGATTCTGAAAAACGTCAACAATATCCTCTCCTGACCAGATTCTCTTCACGGGTGGATTAACATCAGCCATCACTTTGAAGAGACTGATGAAGGAACCATAGTCCCTCTTAGAGAACATCCAGTACTAAGAACCCCGAACTACTGCCACGTTTGATGACTCAGGTAACATAAGGAAATATGGTATCTTTCAACCTCTTGTGACCACTCTCCCACTACAAGAGGATCCACAAAACCAATAAAGTAAAATGTTGTAGACTCAATCTCCAAATCTCAAGAAACATATTCCTTATATTGATCAATTGGAGGACCATCCAACAACAAAAAAATCCATGTTGCACTTTACTTGTGTGCTAACCCTTAATGGGGGTGTGCCTTATCCAAAGAGATAACCCAAGGACCCAACCAAGCTAGTCCATTGGTAAAAACATACCACAAAATAGATTCAAACGCATTAAGGTAACCATGTTAAAGGAATCCTAAAACATTTCTCATAATGAGACAACTAACAAGCCCTTTATCCTGGTTTACCGACCAAACCCAAACCCAAAGAACCGTTCAAACAAGAGGGGTTCTTGGACTCAAAACATCCCACAACAACTACATTTCTGGAAACACATAGGATGCACCATCACAAAGCAGTCATCAATACATCATGTTTTCCTTTAAAATCATCTATTTGAAAATAAATAGTTTAGCAGTTAGTGTATCCACCAACGGTACCCCATGGGCCTCACACATGCATGTTTCCTTGCCACACTGGGCACCTTACTCATATCCATCCTAGAACTCATCCAGTCATTCCATTAACCATCCATCATCCCATATATCCCCATGAATGTGTTCACTCATGGAGATACCAAAGGTTAAAACAAAAATACTTTCCACTTTTAAAAACCAAAATAGTCAACCAATACATCCTTTTTCTCAAGACCGCTAACCACGAGATCAAAATCCCAATTGACATCTTAAAAAAAATTTCAGAAAGACACAATCACTCAAATAATAACTCACTTTTAAGTCATTTACATTAATTTCAAAACATTTCATCCAATTAAAATACCTTTCAATAGTTTAGATAACTCTATGGGAGACACTTTTTCAAAACCAACATTAACATAGTTCCTGCTTTCAAAAGAGGTGTCAAAAAACCATTTTCCATTTCAAAAACATTCAGATAATTTAGTTCCACATTTTCACAAATCAAACCATTCCATTTTTATTAGAAAATCATTTCACAAAAACTTTATGCTTTTTAAAACAATGACATTTTTTTCTTTAAAACTGATGTTCAGATTTCAGAACTAAAGGACATAAGACAATGCAGGAGGAAACTAGTTTTGGTAGGTGAATTGGAAATACGGTTGGAGGCCATACTCCAATCACTTAACCATAATAGAGTGTTTTCTAGGGAAATATCCTCGACTCCACATGGCTTTCTAGGCCCATTTATCTCACTGAGCCATTAACCCAACTCCCTTTTCATTTCTCCTAATCGTCATCAATCCAAGAAAACCAAAGGACTCAGATAAATCCTGGATTCCCCTAGAGACTTGAATCCCATCATGAGGTGTGCTTGCTAGGAACACTACCCATAACCATAATGTCAAGTCCCAACAAACCTAGCTTTAGACTATCCTGACTCCTCCCCAAATAACATGACCCAATGAGTTAATCTGAAACCTCCTCTAATACCATTTTGTCACGAACCAAATCTAGTTGCCATAAAAACATGTAACATACCAGCCTGTGAAAAGGCTCGAAGGGAATTCATGATCCACATGAGCTGGAACAAGTGCCTGAGTATCATAAAATGAAATTCAGGAATGATTTACCCGAGTTTATAAATATACAACAACAAACAAAATTAATAAACCAAATCGGAATTTTTCAAACCAATACATATTTTACTAAATTTCAGAACTGAATTACACAATTTTAAAAAATGTATAAAGACCATTAAAAAGGTAAAAAACCAAGAACCCATGAACCTCCACATGGAAATAGGCACCACCATTAAGCCATCTTCACAACACCACATCACGATTGACCGCTAAAAACTTGAACTATTGGCACAACAGTTGTACCCAAACCCGCGACAAAAATAACCAAGTCTACTTACACCCACAGGTGTATGTAAGGTGTGATCGAAAGCCCAGTAGGATACCACCACTAAGAGATTCCATGTGATAAACATTAAAAGATGAAAATCTTGTAAGTTTTCATAAGCATTGAATGCTTGTAACAATTTCTAAAAGATGAAACATTAAATAAAAATAGTTTTCAAGTGGGCTATTTTAAAGAATACACAATTTTAAATAAAATACCAAATTAATTGAATTTTCCTTCCAATCATACTATATGAAGATGGTAATCATAAATCATCCAATGAGCATAAGTACTTGGAAATAACCCCTAGACACTAGCTCGTTGTGGGTCCCAGGTACCTCGTATCTCGGTGAAAGTAACCTTCACAATATCTGTTCCCATGTACACGAGCCACTAGTAGAGATCATAACCATAACCTAGTTTTCCCCATCATCATAGTCATCATATTTTAGTTAATGTTTTCAGTTTCAAACTTGCTACTTGAAACTGAGGCTAAACCCCACAGGATCACTAGCATACTAGTACATGTCCACCCACCGAGATACCAAAGTTTCCCTCTTGTGGTCAAACATGTTCAACAAGTCATGAAATATAATTTTCACATGAAAATACTACTTCCACATCAAAAATTCACCAAACATCCCACATGTATATCACTCAAGTCACATAATCCCCCTTTTCATCCAAATTGGTTTTGAAATCATACTCACACCAAAATAGCCCACAATACTTTTCACATAACTTTAACACTTCAACAAATCCTTTAAACATTTTTATAAAAAATTTACAAGGTGATACACATCACATATCATCCCACACACACATTCCACATAATTAACTTTTTAATTCAAATTAATTTTATCATCATACTCACATAAAACAACCCACAAACAAGTTTTTCACCCACATGAAAATTTAATAAATCATCTCAACAAATTATAAAACATTCTCAAAATGTTTGACATTAAAAATCACTGACTTCTATTTCAAAAGCCCATTCTAAGAACATATACCAACCAAAATAATAAATAGACATCATTTTCACACATTGTGTAACTCATTAAAGCATTTATGATTTTCATAGAACACTTTCAAGAAGCATGATAAGGTTTTGCACCTAAAAACCATTCAAAATCCCCATATTAAACCCAAAATCATACCAATACCATACCAAAGAAGATTTGGCAGCCCAAAAAACATTTATTAAACCATTTTCACATGTTATAAAACAAACCCAAATATTACCTCAAGAGTTACACATTTAAAACACCCAATTTAAAACAAAAAGTGAAACTATAAAATTAACCACTTAACAAACTCCAAAAAAATTGTTTTCACAAAATACAAAGCATATAAATAACTTTAAATATAATTAAATAAAGTATGATAACTCATTAATAAATGATTACACATGTAATCACCTACCTTTTGTGTCAAAACCCCCAAATCATAGTGGTAAACTTCAACCGCACCACTGTCACATCACAAGGAAGGGAAAACAAACCCTAAACCACAATATTTCACCAAAAAAACCCAAATCAAACCCTAGGTACTAACCCTAACTTATGGAAACTCTAGAACTTCATTAAAGAGGGAGGAAACCCTAAAGAGAAGGAAATAAATGAAGGGAGAAACACTTACTTGAATAAATCTTGATGAAAACAACCCAAATACACCAATATCTGAATTTCAACACATCCATAAATGTAAGTGAGGTTTGAATAAGACTGAGGAGGTCATGTAGGAACTAGAATGGTTGGAAAGATTAAAAATTGAAGTAGTTATGAAAGAATCGATTTACAACTTCAAATCTGGGATATTTGAGAAATTCAGAGATGTTCACCCAAATTCGTGATGAAAATGAGATCCAAAGAGGGGGAGGAGAGAATGGGGGCACGACTTCAGTAGTTGGTCTTGGGTGAAAGTTAGAATCACTGAAAAAACTTAAAAATTGAATGATATATTAATTAATTTTAAAAAAATTAAAGCAGGAAATGGGCTTTCGGGCTGGCCCAACACCTTAATAAAAAAACCAAAATTCATCATTATTATGGATGCCTATGGGGTTAAAATTGATATTGTGGTTTTAATATAATAGGGGATTCCAATTGGGAAGTGTAATGAGTGTAAAATGTTAAGAAATGAGGAGTTATTAAAGAAAAAAATTATTTTTAAATCTGGAAATGGGCTCACGGTTTGACCCAAAATTTGAAAACCCACCATATCCACCAAAATGCATGGAAACCCCCCATAAAAAATAAAGGATGGAAATTAAATGAAAAATACTTTTAAAATAATTCATGGATGTGAAAATAATATTTTGAAACAAATATTTAGACCTTTAACTCTTTTATGGGATTTACGATCTGTTAAATGTTTCAGTGCTTTAGAGATCAAAGTTTTTTCTTAGTTAACAATTTATTGAGGTAAGCAATGAATTAGAATTTGATCAATGAACAACCAAAATATGAAATTATTATTATGAAATTGAAATATGTTAGGAAATTTCATTTCATTGTATTTATAGGCAGTAAATTAATTACATAACATTTAGAAAATGTTAAAAAAATGTGTTTTCGTAATACCTTAATATTTATTGAATCGATGGCCATCTAAATCATGAAAGATTTATGTATTTGAGGCCCTAAACTTTCTATTGATCATTAAGTTATTTTTTATTGATGAAATCATCCAATCCTTGTAAATATTTATGATTTTCTACCATGTATGTATCTCTACTTTCCACTAATTCTCTCATACTTATAGACCCAATTATATGTTAGTCCATGTGAACTTTTCACTTACCATTCTATCTTTTCTATAGGATGTTTTATGAACTCTTCTCATGATGTGGGTTTTAAACATAGGAAATATCAAAAAAATATATTATCAAGATAGATGTTAAATTACGATGATGCAATTTAATTAAAGTGAGTCTAATGTGACCCTATGAAAATCTAAAGTGGGAACATTGTCTTTAATAACATGTATGAAATGAAACACTAAACGTGTAAGGGAATATATAATCATGAGTATTTAAAATATATTAAATATTGTAAATATATTCAATAAATTTTATATCTTTTAATTCATGAAACATTTTGTTAGTTTTCATCACATACAAGATTGACATTCCTTGATAGCTTGTGTTATATGCAAGACTGGGTTTCACCAAATAACATTGTGATATTATAATATTATTATTTAATATAATAATACTTAACTCAGTTGTTAAAATTAGTGGTAATGAATAATATTAACTAACTTATGAAAATATATGGTTTAAATATATATAAAATGAACTAATAGGTTACCAATTAATTTGAAATAAAAATATATACCAATATAATATAAAAAAATTATTATGATTTTTAGACAAAAAAGGAGTTTTGTTTTAATAGATTAAATTAATTATAATTATTTTATGATATTAATGAAACCTATATTTTATATATTCAATAAAATATTTTTTACAATCATCCAATATATTATATAGCCAAAATATAATTATAAACTCAACATTACACATAAAAACCTACATTTTTATTAAGGCACTTTTACTGCTTTTTAACAAAGAACCTATTTTAAATCCAATTTTTAAAAATTTTATGAATATTATATTTCAAAATAATATTATTATTTTAAATAGAAAAATAAAAATTATAATAGGGTAATTTTTTGGTATTTTTATGTAAAGATTCATTTTTTAATGAATAGAAGAAAATACTGATATTTAATTCATAACTACTTTTTATTATAATTTATTTATAAGGTTATATTATTATTTAGATTTATTTTAAATTATAATTATATAACCTTTTTATAAATTAATCCAATGTAGTTAATTTTAATCAATTTTACTTTGAAATTGACTATACAAATTATAGAAAACATTTGGATGTTTTTACATTAAAAACTAGCATCCTTGTCCTGTCTGCGAGATTAAATTTAAATTATTTTATAATATTTCTGTGTTTTTAATTTGGAAAAATAGATTTAATATTTGGAATCTTTTTAATTTATAATATCTAATAATTAAAAATTATTTTTTGACCAAAAATATTTGTGAAAGTAATTAAAATTAATTACAACAATTATTGTTAAATTGAGCTTAATAAATTACTAAATCATAAACTTAAGGCCTAAAATGACCTATAAACTGGTCCAAAAGCTATTTTCAGGACATATTTAGACCCTATACTCAATTTTTTCTAATTTTGAAAATTATTTATCCACTTTTAATAAAAAAACATTTGTGGGGTTCCTTTCTTTTAAAACATTACAAGAGTTACACTCCTCCATTATAAATGGCCTCCTTTCCTCCCACTTCCTCACACATATAAAGAAAGTTATATTAGGCCAATATATTCCAAATTAACTCCCCAAAATCCATAACTTCCTCCTTGAATAATCCATTTTTTCATAAAGCAATCCAAGGAATCCTTTTTGGTGAAAACATAAAGGAGTTACCCTATTAATAGTTAACGTCTTTCCTAAATCTCTTTAATTATATTTTCATTCTCCAATCCCTAAATTTACATTATTACATGATAATATAAAAACAAAAGTATCCTAAATATAATATTATATTATTATCTTAAGGTTTATACCTTCAATTATAGACACCTTTATTTAATGGGTAACGAACATACTGTTTACGTGTACGAAAAACTGCTGACACCGAAAACGATGACTGTTCATTTTTACTTTACCACCTCTCATGATTTCCATTACGATGGAAACTATAGTTACATATTATATATATGATTTTTATTATTTATTTATTTTTATTTAATTCTTTTACAACCCATATCATTATACTTCATTTTTTATAAAAACGATAACATCGTTTGTGGAGTTCAGACTAGCACCCCCTCAAAACGATGTGATTCTTTCACATGATACAAGAAATGTGTAAAGGATGGTTTTAATTAATCATATGTGAAAAAAATGATATTAATTTCATATTTAATTTTCTATAAATATAATATATCATTTTTATTATTACCCTTTCACACACTTCAAAAGTGATAACGTCATTCGTGTGCGTGTCGACTACCTCCTCCTCAACATAATGTGATCCTTTTACATCAAAATAATTATATAAATAAGAATAAATTTTTAAATAATATTTTATTTATTATATAATTATAATTCTATAAATATTTAAGTTACATACATTCTTTCCACAATGACCATTGAAAAATGGGAACGTTACTCATGCGTGTGTATGACCTACCATCTACAGGATTATAACGTTGATTAATTTTTCATAACCATATTTCATGATTAGATTTAAAATTATAATTGATGTGAAAATATGATAATTATTTCAAGAATATTATTATGTATATGTTCGTATAATGACCCCTTTGACGATATTTTACCTACCAAAGTTGTTTTTGACACATAAATCAAATTTGGTTAAAACAAAAGACGTAAGCTTAATTGTTTAAGTAGTTGTATAAGACATGTTAATAAGTGAAATAAAGGTTATGATAAACATGAAAATTTTTTATCAAAAAATTAAATAATTAACATAATTTTTTTATTCCGGAATATAAAGACAAACGATACAAGTCAGACTTAAGGTAAGGGATTCCTGTCTCACTTTTCTTTCTGTGAGGCATAATTTTTTATTGTGAAACTAATTTCTTATATATGGTGTAAATACTACCACTTTGACATATAATATCATGAATTATATTATATTATTTTTTTTAAATTTTTTATTTAATTATTATTTTATTTGGGTTTTCCAATTCATTTTTACCACATTTTAAGTGAATTTCATCTCAATTTCATTCCCTTGAGGCTTATTTGTCATTATGCACCAATTCACTTTTATTTGGTGTATGTAATACCTTTTGACATGTTATATCATGAATCTAAATACTCTCATGATATTCTATGTTTTATTAAAATAATAATCCTTCATGGGGATTATTATTTAAATATTTCAAAGTGGTATGTGACACTTTACAATGTTTAAGTATTATTCTCCCCATGAATGTTCTTAATAATTATACTTGGAATATCACTTAATTTTGTAATTGTTAACTTTATATTGAAAAAATAATTTTATTATAATAATTTTCATTAGAAATTTTCTTTAATATACATATTCTTATACAATGGATATTATTATTACCTAAACCATATACCATTTTACATAAAATGTCTAGTTTGAGAGTTATTTGATTATTTGGGGAAATATTGATAATTATGTATTATTTATTCAATATATATATTTGATCAGTGGACTGGTAATGATGGGTGGAGCCTTTAATTTATATATCTCCTCAATGCATCAATAGGTTCTCATGAGACAAACTAGTTTCACAAATTAAATGGGGTTCTATCTGTGGTTTTAAACCATCTTTTAAAAGGTCTTTATGGTATAGGTTTTCATGTGACTTAGAACTGATGTCTACTATGAAAGCATTTACCTCAATTAGTTTTATTTATTATTCATCCATTATATTTTCTATCGATATATTTATGGATACTTTTCATTTCAGTTTATTGATTAAATGGCAGGTGATTCAGTTTATTACCATTCCATATTGATTTTTCCTTATCCAATTTTTTGAATGGAATGTGTTATTAGTTATTTAAATTTCCATGTTAATTTATTCTCATTGATTCATTATTTATTTTTCTTTACATACCCTTACAGAAAATTTGAGATCACCATTATTATGTTTTATTGTCTCTGGTTATGAAGAATAAATCTTTGAATAATCTTTTAGGGACATATTTTATTTCTTTTATTATGTTTCATGTTTTAGTTTTCTATTTCCAAGTTATATGAATCATGTATGTAACATGGATTTACAATACTACTAAACTAATCAGTCCTTCGGGATTTGATTCCATGTAATCATATCAATGTAATAAAATAATGCACCAACTCCAGGCTTCTGAGGTTGGGGCACTATAGTAGCTATCGATCCCAACAGCATTGGAAATCCATTGATCATTATTTCAGAGAATCCTCCTAGAGTTTTAATGGATCTCTCCAAATTCCCATCAGTCTAAGGGTGATAATAAGTACTAAAACTCAGATATGTATCTTAGTATGGCTGAATTATCCTAAAAAAACTCAAGGTAAAACTTGAATATCAGTTAGATATAATGGTGAGTGGAACTCCATGTAGTCTTAAAACTTCTCTTATATATATCATCTTGAGTTGGAAAAGCCTGAAATCTTCCTTAATTACAATGAAATGTGATAAATTTGTAAGGGGATAAACTATCACTCAGTTATAGTTATTTTTTTTAGATTTCCTGGAGAGTCATATTGATAAATCCATGGTTATGTCTTCCCATTTCCATACTGCTATGTGAAATTGTTGCATCATACCCTTAGAATTATATCATTCAACCTTTTCTTATTGGAATATGAAGAATTAAGATACAAATTATATAATATCCCTTCTCATGTTACCCCACCAAAAGTTTTTCATCTAATCTCTATCCATCTTAGTGATTCCTAGATTAATAAATAAGGATGAACTATGTGCATCATCCAAAAGTTCATGCTTCAATTCTAGTTTTTATGGGACACATATCCAGGTTTCCAACCTTATAACTATATATTTATCCAAGTTTAACTCCATAATATTTTTTATCTTTTTTTCATAGAAATTCATCATATTTTTGAGTATCCTTGATCCTCTCAGTAATGGATGGTTGATAAGTTCTTTAAGAATAGTAATATAATGTTAAATTTACTCCCATACACATTTTTTTCATGTCCAAGAATATTATAACACTTAAAAGCCTCATCACAAATAGGGTTCCAAGATCCTTTCTACTCAAAGTATCTACCACAATTTTTGGATTCCTAGGATGGTAATGGATTGAGCAATCATAATACATGATCAAATTTATCCACCTTCATTGGAATATATTGATATCCTTTTGTGTTAATAAATAATTATGGATTTTATGATCCATATATATGTCACACGTATTCTCGTAAAGATAATGTATCAAAATATTCAATGAGGAGATCATTGAATTCAATTCTAGATCATGTGTTGAGTAGTTATACTCATGGATCTTTAATGGGTGAGAGGAAATGGCTATCACATTATCATATTTTAGGACTAAAAAACCCAACAACTTTTTATATTTATTTCTGTATATCACAAATCCTTACCCATTAGAGGGTAATATGAGTATAGGTGTACTGATTAGTCTCTTCTATAACTCTTTAAATAACTCTTTTAATTCATTAGTACATAAAAAAATCACTCCTTTATAAGTAATATTGGTTATTGGGATTCAAAATCATGAGAATTTTATCAAAAATCAATGGTAATACCTAACTAATCAAGGGAAATAATGAATTACCATCACAAATATAGATATATGTGATCCTTAAATTTCCTTTGTTTTTAAAAGATCCAAATATATCCCTTTGATAGTGATAACATTTCCTAGTAATGTTACATTATCAAACCAATAAACACATTTATTGTATGTTGTATACATATTTTCTTTCTGAAAGGTCCTCAGTACAGTATTCTAACACTCTTCATGTTACACCTTTCTTTTAGAGTAGAAAATAATATCTTCTATAAAGACTAACACAAATTTTTTCAGGGTAATTAATTAAGACTCTATCAATTAATTCTATGAAGATAGTTTGAGAATTAGTGGGTCCAAATATAAAAAATATGAACTCATACTTCCCATACCCAATATGAAAATTAGTCTTGGGGATATCATCCTTCTTCATCTTTAATTGATAATATATTGACCGAACATCCACATTGGAAAAGTATTGTGCTCTATGTATCTGGTCAAAAAAGGAAAAAATCTATAGGAGATGATAATTTTTCTTTATTATGATCTTTTTTATCTCATTATAATCAATTCATAGTGACATTGACCCATCATTATTATTAATGAAAAGGACTGGTGCACCACATGGTAAAGAACTTGTGTGAATAAACCTTTTATCCATATCCTCCTATAGTTTATTTTTCATCTCTTCATGTTTAATTATTTCCATTCAATATCGATTATTGGATATTGGAAATTAGTTAGGAATGAGTTTTATTGAGAACTCAACCACTTATTTATGAGGAAGGCAATGAAATGTTTCATGAATCACATCATTGAATTCCCTCACAATGGGAATGTCATCAAGGATGATATTTTCCTTTGTCTCAATCATTTGATCTAGAAATGGTTTTCCTTAAGGTAATAATATTCATCCTTGAGATGGTGATACAAAATAAGATTCATCCTAATTTCAATTTTATATAATTATAATGTGATTTTTGATATAGTGGTGATTTTCTTATCTTAGTAATTTATACGGGGTCTATACAAGTAAATCAAATCCACCCCTAGAATATTATCAAATTCTAATGAATTGAGAATCACAATAATTTCTGAAAAATTAAGTAAATAAATTTTGATATGGGGTGATTTATATACCTGGTATGAAATAACTCACCCATTTATCAAATTCACTAACAACTTGACTTCCATGTTTTTAGGTGGTTTTCGAATAAATCTAATAAAAATGTGAGATATTAAATAATGTGTTGAACAAAAATAAAATATCACATTCCCTATCCTTGAATGAATAACTAGAATGCTTATCATCACTTTATTATTGGGTTCCACCTCAGTAGTTGTGTTGGAATACTCTTACCCATTCTCTCTAAGAGTTGAAGATTTTTTTTCGATAACCCATGGATTAGTGTATTGATTCTCATTGTGTCATGTTTCCTTCTAGTTTAAACATTAGTGAATTGGATGATATTTTAGCATAAAATTCCGTTCTTCTATCACATTGGTGGGTTTATCCCATTGAAAATATCTTTTTAGGTTCTCTTCCCCCCCACACCAAAATCATTTTCTTGGCCCATCCAGGATAATTTTTGGGATGCATCTTCCCAAACATGTGAAAAGTGGGATGTTGTAATTCCCCCCCAATGATATTTCATTATCATAATACAAAAATAAAATCCATCATCTTCATTTTATATTCGGACATATTAGGCCATTAATATTCTATGATCTCCATTATTACTTTGAGAGTAAATCATAAATTTTATTTATAACTATTAAACTATCGAACCTCCATAGATATCTATAGACTCATATTTAGCCCACCAATTAAGTGGTCAACCTTAATTTTAGGGTAAATGAAAAATATGGTGGCTTATTATGAAAGTCTTTTGGATTTTCCGCATATTTCTCAATAGATTTCTCTCCATGATTCTTAAGGAAATGAAAATCCCTCTCTATTTTATGTCAATATTTTTGAGTAAAGTATTTATCTAAAAACATATTTGGGATTATTTTCACTTCATCTATTCGATATCCACTTTAGTCTTAATATTTTTTTATCAACATCCATAATTGAATATATTTTACCTTCATATGATAAATATCAAGTACAACATTCTCTTTTTCAAATCATTTAAGGATATGAAAGATATTTTCAATAGAGTGGATCCATTGTTCCATGATTGAGAGATAATATGATACATTGAAAATCATAGGCCTTTTTCATATAAAGGTATCAATTGTAACTTTCCATTTCTTAGGAGCATATGTGTTTTTTTATTGATTTATGTTTCTATTTAGAACCTGATTTAGTTGAGTGAGTACCATTATAAAGTTCATGATTCCTTCTTCTATTGGGTTAAGAATATCATTTGGAAGGCATTATATTCCCCACCACGTTATATTTTGACCTAGTTCCTCCTATTACTATCCATTTAATAAAATAAACAAAAAATTAGGGATGATAATTTTAAAAATACTAAACACATATAAGGGAAACTATAAACGTTTTTGGGTTAACTGAAAAATGAAATATATTCCATAACCTATGAAATTGTAAGATCCCATATAAGTTATACATGATATATTTTTGAGCTTGAATTATTATCATCAATTTTTTTCCCTTCATAATTGTTCATAAGGTTCTTGTGGATTTACCAGTGCATGTCACCTAGTAGTTTCAAACCATTTGTTCATCATGGACTCTTTATCATGCACTTGGTTATAATAGAATCAATCCCAACACACCCTTTTGAGGATATTAGTGCTAGGTACAACTGATCTAGATACACATCCACATGTAGTGTCAAGAATGATATGTGTTTTCATGGAAACCACTTAATATATTATTTACTAAAATTTAGGTTTTTTTCATATGTTTATTATTATCCCAAAGGCTTTCACTAGGGTTTTCTAATCCTAGTCCACAAAAATAACTAGACTTTCCTCTAATATGAATTATATCAAACAAAATTTTCATACACCTTAATCCATTATTTATCATATAAAGGTACACATAATACAATCCCAAAAGATCATAAGGCCAAGGGTATTTTGGTAATTAGGTACATGGTATGATAACTCAACCCATGGGTACAAATACATTATTTAAAAACTCTACAACCTGCTCTGAAGAGGAAATGTGGGAATGTGGTAAATTATTACATGTGAGTAAATAAAAATAACAATGTAACATAAGTGGGGAAATAATAATAAAATTTAACATCAAATAATGATATAATATGATAACAAAAAGGCAATATGGGAATGTGGAAACAACATAAAACCTGTCATCATAAAAAAAAGTCAAGGATAACTACCAAGAAATCATAAAATAATGTGCTTATAATATCCTACCATATACCATTAATGGTTTATCATGAGATAAAAACATTTTCTAGTGAATTGGAGGGCTATATAATTATCCTCCCACCCATCACATTCATATCATGTACATGAATTTGAGTGCCACATAGATCATACAATATAAAAATGTGTTTCATTACATTTAATCCCATGATCAAGTTATGTGGGTTACATACATGAATGTAAAAAATCAATTAAGGATAAGTCCATATAGGTGTATACCCTTGAGTGTAATTGAGGATGGTTATTCACAATATAGAATTTTGTTGTGGAAAATCATAGGATAATTTTGGTAGCATAATAGGTATACATAAGGTTTAGGGAAGGGTTTAATGAGTGTGAAACAAATTATTTCATTAAATGAGAATCATAAGGATAATAAAAGTACTAAAGATATATTAAAACGTTAAAAATCATAAATAAATAGTCTTATTACAAAGAGAGTACTCAAAATAAAAAGGAAGAGGAGAGGATCCCTTGCCTTGAGAGGCTGATTCTAAAAGCATGATAGGTGATACTTGAGAGATTTTGAACACTTTGGGAGGGATTTATAGATGTGTAGGGAGATTAAATTCATTCTAAATTAATTTTTAGTGATTTTGAGTTGAATGATGGGTGGTTATTTATAGAAAAAGAGGGGTTAATTCTTTATTAATTTTTGAACTTGGGTTTTAGACTCGATATGATAAAATAATCAAAACCATAATCCTTAGCATGATTTTTTCCCATGGTTTCTCCAAAAAATGATGGTTTTTATTTATCTTATTAGTATATTAACCGAAATACTTAAAATAATACCCTTGTTTATATGTAAGTAAGTAATGTTTATAAATAATTAATTTTAAATCAATAAAATATAATAAATATTTTTGAGGATTTATTAATGGATTATAAAGTTGATAAAGTAACTTAAAAATTACTTTATTTTAAATATAAAACATAATTTTGTTAGTGGATACTATTTATAGTACTTATTACATCACTTTTGGGCTTTTATTATGTCATAATACATATTATATATTTATTCCTTATTTAATTTTTTACCCAAAAATCATTCTATCTCAGAAAATTATGAAAAATTTATTTTTTGATCATTTTAATGTTCTAATTCCAATAATAATACTTATTTTATCAAAATAAATATCAAAATATTAAAATTTGAACAATTAAATAAAAAAACCATTTATTGAAAAAATATAGGTTTTTACGATGATAATAGTACTCTCACCCTTAGAGAAATTAAATTTGAATTAATAAAATTTCATTATCATTTATATTTAAATAAATATTATTTAATAAGAATATTTTATTTAAATAACCTTAATTTCAAATGTTATTGAATTCATCAAAAAAAGTGTCTTGATTGAAACTATAAATTTCCCAAAATTAATATTTGTGTTACATCGTAACAAAGAAAGATTTTTATCAAACTAATTATTTAATAATTTATAAAGTAATAATAAAAAATAATAAATGTAAACATTATTTTTTAAAAAATAATATTGTAAAAATTCATAATTTCAGGGTCTAAATATAGAACCCCTTATTACACCACCATTCTTACTAAGTGTAAGTTATACAATGGTGGGGATTTGTTAGGGTGCTTTGGAAAACATTTTTTGGGTTATGATCTCAATAAGATCATAATTCTCTAAGAAATATTTTAATTAATTTTTCAGTTATTGAAATTATCTTGGGCTTGTTCATGGGAAAATATCAGTGATTCCATATCCCATGGAAGCTTTGATAAATGGGCTTCATATTCCCTGATCCTATGGGTTGATGTAACAACCCGATATTTTATGATGAGTATTATTTTTAATTCATTTTATGTCATATGTTTTATGCTACAACAAGATTATCTTGTGATATACTCCACACTGTATTAGCTTGAAGTATACACAACACTATTCTTATATTGTGTTACACACAATTTCAAGTTCGTTTTATAATAGTCATTCTACGCAACATTGAGTGTATATATATATATTATCAATGTATAAATGAAATATGGATGAATCATGTTATATGAAATAATAAAGGATTATTGAACAACACTCAACCCTGACTTGGCTTGCATTACACGCAATCACGACCTTCCTCGATAGTGTGTGTTGTACGCGATACCGGGTTTTACTAAACAAGGATATATTATTATAATATTATTATGAACTAGACGTTATGAATAGTATTAACTAAATTTTGAATTTTATAACATTATTATTCATCTTACACATTTTCTAGAACATGGTATAAGAACAAAATAATTTTTTCGGGTAAAATAATTATTTTTCAAAAAAATGCAGTTTTGCCGCCTTTTGTTGGCGCACCCACTTTAAATCTAGTTTTTGACATGTTTATAAGTTCAATTTTACAAAATAGAATTATTATTTTGAATCAGGAAATAAAATTTTACCTTGGATAAATTTTTCATATTATTCTGATAACTATCATATTTTAATGAATAGTAAAAACACACTATATTTTAATTAAAAACATCTTTTTTCATCATAATAAATTATGTGGTTAAATTATAATATTTAATGGTTTTAAAGTATAAATATAATATATTTTTACCATTTAATATAATTTATGTCATTAGCCTTGATTTTACATTTAATTCGTAGGTTAAATAAATTCAATCTTTTGCAATGTTTTAAACAAAAACCCGTTTTCTTTCAACAACGGGATTAATTTTAATTTAATTTCTGAAACTTCTGTGTATTGAATTTGTAAAAATTGATTCCATATTTGGAATTAGTGGGTCCAAATTATATTAATAGTCGACTTTTTATTTTTGGGCTTTATGAATAGTAACAACGGTAAATTTTATTTTCCATAGTAAAAGGTAAATTGGGAAATTAAGGGTAAATATAACAATATAAAATTATCCTAATACTTGTATTAATATAATTGTATGATTATAATTTGTCCTAAGTCATATTTGGGTCGAAATGGAATCCATTAGAACTCACATGGAGGTGATTAAGAACTTTAGTTTATTTTATTTTAAGGAAAGTGAAATATGTCTCACTGAACTTTAATAATTAAAGTATTTTTAATATAAGTTTATACAGAATATAAATTCTGTTATAAATACTAATTTGAATGATAAAATGTTTTTCTTTGTCATGGTAATTTATTTGTAATTTTTAAGAGTTATTTAATTACCTTATTATCTTATACATTAATGATGCATAAATTATTTATTTAGTGAAAAATCAATAATATAATTTTTATTGAAATATTAATACATATTAAAAGCCCTAAAATCTGAAAAAAACTTATTATTAGTGTATATATAAACCCTAATAATCCACTGTCCTAATATTTGACCATTTGGATCCTTATTAAGGTGATTATGACACTTATATTATTTTATTTTAATGATGCCAAAGTTACCACCTTCATAATTTAATAAATATAACAATTTAAATATAGTGATTTTAAGATTATAAATTCTAGTAAAAGTATTATTGTGAATTTTAATATATTTATATTCATCATAGGATTTTATTTTTAATTTTTATGCAACAAATAAGTATATTAAATAATTATACAAAAATATTGTAGTAATTATTTTATTAAGAGATCAACCAAATAAATGGTTTTAAAAATACTAAAATAAATATTATATGAACTATTTAATGTGATACACTAATTTTATAGATACTTATGGCCTTTTATGAATCTATTAAAGCTTTTAGTTCGAACATATCTTCTGTATATATTTTATTTAAGTTCAAATAAGTGAATAGTGTCAAAATTGACACTATTGTTATTTTATAAAAATAACATATTATAAAATTGTTTAAAAATCACAAAAATATTTAAAAATTATAAATTTAAATTTATATGGTCTAATACGTTATAAAGTATCCAATTATGGACAATTCACAACAAATAAGTAATTATTTGTCATAATTTAAAATTTAAAATGTTATTACCACAAATAAAATTAAATTGATTAAATAAGGATAAATCAAGTTGATAATGTTTAAAATAAATTCCTAACATGTCTAAATTTTATTGGTTGATTTTATTACAACCCTATATCATCTAATATTTGGATATGAGTCATTTTGGAAGTTTTTAAGTGGGTTTGGGATTTAATATAAACTAATATTTCTTATATTTCCAAAGGTGCCCCTCTCCTCCCTTATAAAAGGGTACCTCCTCCCTATCCTCCTCACTAAAATTTGAGCCTTCAATATTAAAAAAACCCTTCCCATTTCACTTCCCCACTTCCCTAGAAACATCCTAGGGGTCCTGGACTTCTTCAAAGACCAATTTTAGTGCGCTAAGAGGAGGTCTCAAAGAGGCGCTTCAAAGAAGAGGTAATGTCCGTTACCGATTCTTTCAACTTTATTTCTTCTTCTAATTATTATTATTTAGTTGTTTCATTATGAAGTAATAACATCAGTATCACTCATTTACTGATATGTTATTATAAGTATGAAACAACCCTATTTCACCATCAATCCATCCGACGGAAAACGAAATCACCGCGCGTGCATACGTACGAAATACCGTCTCCACGCCGTGGTGTAATCTATTTTCCACCACCACCATACTTGGATGGGTAAAATGGTGTAAATAATGACTATATATGATTATTTTAAAGTTATATTTATTCTTAAATAGTATACATACACTCCAATACAATTCCATGGGAACGATATCATCGCCCGTGCGTATGTACGGATTACCGTCTCCACAACGCGATGAGATTCATTTTCCATGTTAAAAATTCAAGAATGATTATAAAGTATATATAATAAGTAGTAATGAAATATATGACATAATAATTCTACTGGATTTATTTACATATATATGTATGTCATATACTTAATTCCATTCAATTCAATAAGGAAACGAAAATAGTGTCCATGCGTACGTATGACCTACCGTCTCCATGAACGATGTATTTCTTTCCATTTATCGATCTATTATGTATATGTATATTATGAATATATATTATATATAAATCATGTTTTACATTCTAGATGTAAGTAATCATGATCTAAGTAATCATATGAATAATTACAAGTTAAAACACGAACGACAAATGAAACGATTTTACCCAAAACGCTACTTTAACATGAATTTACAAAAGAACGGGTAATATGATGTCATAAGTGAACCATATATGATATAATAACAATGAATATGATTCTGTAATAAGTCAATCACATTATTTAAATCATTATACTGGAGGTTTGGATACGTACGAAGCATATCGGACCTAAGGTAAGGGATAACTTTTCCAATCTCGTTCTTATCCAAGATTGTATATTCGTAAGTATTTACTGGGGTTATTGTTCTCATCCATGTCCATGTTTCCTAAAAATGGTTTCATGTATGTTTAAAGTCCCTTTTTCCCATTTTTACTTTTACTACATGGTATGTATGGAATCGTTCTTCTATGAGGTACTTTTTGGATTTTCCGGCAAAAGTACGAGAAGAATGTTTTTTAACTTATACAGCATGAAAGGATTTTTACAGTTTTATAAAGCATTATTTTAATGAAGCTTCCTCCAAAAGATTTCATAAATATTTTCAACTAAATCCTTTTCTTTTAAAATTGCATGACATTTTGTGAAAAGAAATTGATTTTGAAGAAGAAATGATATTTTCCTCAAGAATTCATTTCAAGTGTTTTATCAAAATCATTTTACATATAAGATGACATTATTTCATATGTGTATGTTTCAAGTATAATGTATCTATGATTTAAATGGTTTCACTTTTCTTATGATGAAATATCTATTTCTTTTATATGGATTATGTGATGATGGGATGATGTTTATGAAACCCATTTTTTTCGTTGAATTATTATGAATGGTGTATGTTTATTTTGTGGCACAAGTAAAAATGATTTCATTATGAGATGGGTGGGACCTATATCTCCCTACAATTCATTGGGTAAAGATTTATATCTCATGAGATAGACATGGCTGGAATGGTAATTTAATCTGGTTCAGTGTTACAGGACTGAAACGAGGAGTGAACTCGATTCAGAAAGGGACTTTGTCCACTAAGATTGTCTTAGCAGCAATGCCTTGGATACTATGGAAATCATAACATGTGTTGAATGGTTGCCACAATTACATGTTTTATTCCCATTATATTTTATCATGATTGATGTTCCATTATGATATATGCCTTACGTACTTCCACGATTTATGTCTTTACTCAAGATTTTGATGTTTAAATTTCATGTTCAAGTTTTTTACATTCAAATGTTTATGGATTGTTTTATGTTCACTATGTTTTCCCTTACTGATCATTTGAGCTCAACCTTTTTATGTTTTCTTTTCCCCAGGATATAAAGAATGTTTTTAGGTATGAAAACAAAAGGGGAATATCTTTATGGGAGAAGTTGAAGATCCTTCACTACAATTAGTATATTACGTTCCAAGTTTCCAAAGACACTAAAATATTACTGTCCTTTGGTGTCTGGTTTTTATTATGTACTAAGTATTCCACAAAAGTAATGTAATTTCCATGTACGTCAAGCTTCGGGCCTCTACAGTTGGTATCATAGGGAGGTTTAGTTAACCTTTGTAAACTAGGATGCGGAAACGTTAGTAAGATCCCTAGAGATATTTCTAAGGTATTTCTAGGGATGTCCCTAAGGATAAGTATACGTGTAGTATATAGTCCTAGAACTACGATAACGATATTTGAATTTAACCTAAGGTGTTATATATTGAGGGCACTCCCCCTTTACTATGTCATTTTCCCTAGCATGATTTTTTCCTCTCACACTATTCTTTTTGGGTTTTAGAAAATGGATGGAAATAGGAAGATTCACAATAATGGGGGATATGATGAACAATGGAATGATATTATTCATGAGAAACCAAATGAAACAGGATTTGGAAGTCCAAAAATCATTATTATGCCTAATCAGAAATCTCATAATATGATCAATAATCTCAACTTTGGTAAGTTTCCCGACACAGATAATAAGAAAAAGATGGAGTTTCATAATGATCATAGAGGAAAGAAAGTTCAATTTCCCTCATGTAAATCATGTGGGAAGAGGCATCTGGGAGAATGTTTCAAAGGAACTGGAAGATGCTTTGGGTGTGGAAAAGAAGGACACAAATCTAGTAAGTGCAAAGGAAAAGGTTCAGTTAACACCATGGAAAAGGATAATGGTATTTCTACGACATCAACAATGATTAGATGTTTTAAATGTGGAATGTATGGGCATTATAAAAACCAATGCCCTAAGGGAAAATCTCATGAAGAGAATTAGAATGGTCATATGAGTAGTATATATGTGGATGATGATGAAGAGACTACAAATGAAATATGATATGAAAGAAATCATGAAGCTCAGTCAGTGGTTTAAGAAGTTAGTGGAATGATTGTATGTTTATAAAGAATAATGTATGGTACTATGGAATAAATAATCATCTAAGTATTGTTACACTATTGTTTTTCCTAAAGTATTTGAAAGTATATGTTGAATGGTACTGGTAACCATGAAATGTTATTCAGATATTTTTGGAAAGTAGATGATATGCGCATAATGAAAGGATAAGAAGAGAATGAGATGTTTGATTGTATTAATGAGCTCATGACTGATATAAGGACTAAGTGATATTATGGTTTGTGTATATAAAATTTTTGGGATTTTGGAATGTGGAAAGTGTTAAAATTTAACAACATTCATGTTTTCACTAAGGTTCAATGGGTATTCATTCTTCAAGAGAATACATGATTAAAGTATTCACATGTTTGTAATTTGACCAACAGGATATATCTTATGATATATTGGGGATAAATGATGGAATTTACGTGATTGTTATGTGACATTTCAAGTAATCATTTTCTTTATACTATGAGCTTGGACCAAGTATTTTAGATAAGCCTAAAGATTGGAATGGATTATGTTTGACATAAGTTAGTATTGTTTAAGGATAGAACCTTTTTCGATATTATTGATGGGATGTTATAGTAATGTAGTTTTAGAAAAAATACAAACCGTAGGACGAGCGACAACCCATCGCGTCAGACAAGGCTGTGGGAATTGAACCCACAAATGAAGTGTGACAGGCCTTTATCGCATACCACTAGCCTACAGGAAGTCCATGGTTAGTAGAAACAAGTTTTATTTTATTAAGAGGTATGATATATGAGGTATAAGTTCATTTTTGGAATCGTATATGATTAACCTCACTATAGATGGACTTGTGTATATTTGATAACTTCTTATAACCTTTTGTTTGAAACAGATGGAATGACCCATAATTCAATCACATGATCTGTTAACACTTCACGAATAAAAAATTCAACTTAATTTCTTTAGGAGATGAAGTGGAAAATTGTTCAAAGCACGGACAACAGTGAGACTGTACCAAAATCAAGCAAGTATTTCTTCAAATTAAAAAATTTCAACTTTAGGTAAATGATATTGAAAACCAAAAATGTTGTCCTAGTGATCTTATATCCGATGAATCAGATGATACCTTAGATCATCACAAATTTATGGCTTTGTGATTATTGGCTTTTTCATACCCATGTCCTCTACCACTCTCCTTCAGAACTTGATGGTTAGATTTTTCTTCCATATCCATATTTTCACCTATGTTCTCTTATGTGGAAACCCAGTGATTAGTTAATTTGGGTAACTGTTACGTTTCATACATTAGTTTTTAAAGATAAGTTTTGGTATTTCATTTTACGATCTATGTTTCAATTAAAGAAACTTTTAAGTAGAAAACCATGTATAACCCCGACGAATTTCGAGGGCGAAATTCATTTTAAGGGGGGTAGAATGTAACAACATGATATTTTATGATAAGTATTATTTTTAATTTATTTGATGTCATGTGTTTTATGCTACAACAAGATTATCTTGTGTTATACAGTACACTATATTAGCTTGAAGTATACACAACACTATTCTTAGATTGTGTTACACACAATTTCAAGTTCGTTTTATAATAGTCATTCTATGCAACATTGAGTATATATATATATATATATATATTCAATGTATAAATGAAATATGGTTGGATTCTGTTATATGAAATAATAAAGGATTATTGCACAACATGCAACCCTGACTTGGCTTGCATTACACGCAATCACGACCTTCCTCGATAGCGTGTGTTGTACGCGATACCGGGTTTTACTAAACAACGATATATTATTATAATATTATTATGAACTAGCCATTATAAACAGTACTAACTAAATTTTGAATTTTATAACATTATTATTCATCTTACACATTTTCTAGAACATGGTATAAGAACAAAATATTTTTTTCAGGTAAAATAAGTATTTTTCAAAAAAATGCAGTTTTGCCGCCTTTTGATGGCGCACCCACTTTAAATATAGTTTTTTACATGTTTATAAGTTCAATTTTACAAAATAAAATTATTATTTGGAATCAGGATATAAAATTTTTCCTTGTATAAATTTTTCATATTATTCTGAAAACTTTCATATTTTAATGAATAGTAAAATCACGCTATATTTTAATTAAAAACAACTTTTTTCATCCTAATAACTTATGTGGTTAAATTATAATATTGAATGGTTTTAAAGTATAAATAGAATATATTTTTACAATTTAATATAATGTATGTCATTATCCTTGATTTTACATTGAATTCATAGGTTAAATAAATTCAATCATTTGCAATGTTTTAAACAAAAACTCGGTTTCTTTCGACAACGAGATTAATTTTAATTCAATTTCTGCAACTTCTTTGTATTGTATTTGAAAAAATGGATTCCATATTTGGAATCAATGCGTCCAAATTATATTAATAAACTACTATTTATTTTTGGGCTTTATGAATAGTAACAATAGTAAATTTTATTTACCATAGTAAAAGGTAAATTGGGTAATTAAGGGTAAATATAATATTATAAAATTATCCTAATACTTGTCTTAATACAATTGGATGATTATAATTTGTCTTAAGTCATATTTGTGACTAAATGGAATCCATTAGAACCCATTTGGAGGTGATTAAGACCTTTAGTTTATTTTATTTAAAGGAAAGTGAAATATGCCTCACTCAACTTTAATAATTAAAGTATTTTTAATATAAGTTTATACATAATATAAATTCGGTTATAAATACTCATTTGAAACATAAATTTCTTTTCTTTTTCATGGTAATTTATTTGTAATTTTTAAGAGTTATTTAATTACCTTATTATCTTATACATTAATGATGCAGAAATTATTTATTTAGTGAAAAATCAATAATATATTTATTATTGAAATATTAATACATATAAAAAAGGCCCAAAAATCTGCAAAAAACTTATTATTAGTGTATATATAAACCCTAATCATACACTGGCCGAATTTTTTACCATTTGGATCCTTATTAAGGGGATTAGGACACTCATATTATTTTATTTTAATGATGCCAAAGTTGTCACCTTCATAATTTAATAAATATAACAATTTAAATATTTTTATTTTAAGATGATAAATTCTAGTAAAAGTATTATTGTGAAAGATAATAGATTTATATTCATCATAGGATTTTATTTTTAAGTTTTATGCAATAAATAAGTATATTAAATAATTATACAATAATGTTGTAGTAATTATTTTATTAAGAGATAAACCCAATAAATGGTTTTAAAAATAATAAAATAAATATTATATGAACTATTTAATGTGATAAATTAATTTTCTAGACACATATGGACTTTTATGAATCTATTAAAGGTTTTAGTTTGAACATATATTCTGTATATATTTTATTTAAATTGAAATAAATGAATAGTGTCAAAATTGACAGTATTGTTATTTTATAAAAATAACATATTATAAAATTGTTTAAAAATCAAAAATTTTTTTTAAAAATTATAAATTTAAATTTATATAGTCTAATAATTTATAAAGTATCCAATTATGGAAAATTAACAACAAAAAAGTAATTATTTATTATAATTCAAAATTTAGAATTTTATTTCCACAAATAAAATTAAATTGATTAAATAAGAATAAATCAAGTTGATAATGTTTAAAATAAATTCCTAACATGTCTAAATTTCATTGGTTGATTATATTACAACCCTATCGCATCTAAGCTTCGGATATGAGTCATTTTGGAAGTTTTTACGTGGGGTTGGGATTTAATATAAACTAATATTTCTTATATTTTTAAAGGTGCCCCTCTCCTCCCTTATAAAAGGGCACCTCCTCCCTCTCCTCATCACATCAATTTGAGCCTTCAACCTCGGCCAACCACTTCCCATTTCACTTCCCCACTTCCCTATAAACATCCTAGAGGAACTGGTTTTCTTTAAAGAAAAAGTTTAGTGCCCTAAAAGGAGGTCTGAAAGAGGCGCTTCAGAGAAGAGGTAATGTCTGTTACCGATTCTTTCAACTTTATTTGTTCTTCTACTTCTTCTTCTTTAGTTGTTTCATTATGAAGTAATAAAATAAGTATCAATAATATACTGATATGTTATTATATGTATTAAACAACCCTATTTCACCATCTATCCATCCTATGGAAAATGAAATCACCGCGCGTGCGTACGTACGGAATACCGTCTCCACGCCGTGGTGTAATATATTTTCCACCACCACCTTACATGGATGGGTATAATGGTGTAAATAATGACTATATATGATTATTTTAAAGTTATATTGATTCTTAAATAGTATAAATACACTCCAATACAATTCCATGAGAACGATATCATCACTCATGCGTACGTACAGATTACCGTCTCCACGACGCGATGAGATTCATTTTCCATGTTAAAAATTCAAGAATGATTATAAAGTATATATAATAAGTAATAATGAAATATATGACATAATAATGCTATTGGATTTATGTACATATATATGTATGTCATATACTTAATTCCATTCAAGTTAATAAGGAAACAAAAACAGTTTCCTTGCATACGTACGGCCAACCGTCTCCATGAACGGCGTATTTCTTTCCATTTATCGATCTATTATGTATATGTATATTCTGAATATATATTATATATAAATAATTTTTTACATTCTTGATGTAATTAATCATGATTTAAGTAATCATATTATTAATTACAAGTTAAAACATGAACAACAAATGAAACGATTTTACTCAAAACACTACTTTAACATGAATTTACAAAAGAACAGGTAATATAATGTCATAATTGAACCATATATGATATAATAACAATAAATATGACTCTGTAATAAGTAAATAACATTATTTAAATTACTCTACAAGAGTTTTGGATACGTACGAAGCATATCAGACCTAAGGTAAGGGATAACTTTTCCAATCTCATTCTAATCCGAGATTGTTTATTCGTAAGTCTTTACTGGGGTTATTGTTTTCATCCATGTCCATGTTTCCTAAAAATGGTTTCATGTATGTTTAAAGTCCTTTTTACCCATTTTTTACTTTTACTACATGGTATGTATGGAATCTTTCTTCTACGAGGTACTTTTTGACTTTTCTGGCAAAAGTACGAGAAGAATGTTTTTTTAACTTATACGGCATGAAAGAATTTTTACGGTTTTATAAAGCCTTATTTTCATGAATCTTAGTCCAAAATATTTCATGACTATTTTAAACTAAATCCTTTTCTTTTAAAATTGTATGACGTTTTGTGAAAAGAAGTTTATTTTTAAGAAGAAAGGATATTTTCCTCAAGAATTCATTTCAAGTGTTTTATCAAAATCATTTTACATCTAAGATGACATTATTTCATATGTGTATGTTTAAAGTATAATGTCTCTATGATTTACATGGTTTTACTTTTCTTATGATTAAATATCCATTTCTTTTATATGGATTATGTGATGATGGGATGACATTTATGAAACCCATTTTATTCGTTGAGTTATTATGAATGGTGTATGTTTATTTTGTGGCACAAGTAAGAATGATTTCATTATGAGATTGTTGGGACCTATATCTCCCTCCAATGAATTGGGTAAAAATTTATATCTCATGAGATAGACATGGCTAGAACGGTAAGTTAATTTGGTTTAGTGTTACAGGACTGAAACGAGGAGTGAACTCGATTCAGAAAGGGTCTTTGTCCACTAAGATGGTCTTGGCAGCAATGCTTTGGATACTATGGAAATCATAACATGTGATAAATGGTTTCCAGAATTACATGTTTTATTCCCATTATATTTTATCATGATTGATGTTCCATTATGATATATTCCTTAAGTACTTCCACGATTTATGTCTTTAAAGAAGATTTTGATGTTTAAATTTCATGTTCAAGTTTTTTACTTTCAAATGTTTATGGATTGTTTTATGTTCACTATGTTTTCCCTTACTTAGCATTTAAGCTCACCCTTTTTATGTTTTCTTTTCTCCAGGATATAAAGAAGGTTTTTAGGTATGAAAACAAAAGGTTAAGATCTTTCTGGGAGAAGTTGAAGATCCTTGACTATAATTAGTATATTACGTTCCAAGGTTTCAAAGACACTAAATTATTACGGTCCTTTGGTGTCTGTTTTTGTTATGTACTAAGTATTCCTCAAAAGTAATGTAATGTCCATGTATGTCAATCTTCGGGCCTCTATAGTTGAGGTCATTGCTCCTTCCATCTATGAAAATAAGACATTATCATAACCCTTAATATATATTAATATTATCAGTCACTATACAATGGATATATTATCCATAGTTAATATTCTTAATATTATTTTAAATCCAGTGGAATATGACTTATAATAGTCTAAAATAACAAAAATAGTGTATCTCTTTTGTATAAATTCATTACTTATTAAGTAATTTATTCATTTAAAAATTTAATTTAATTTATAAAAGTTTAATTCATTATATTTACCATTTTTGTTGATTCATAAAATCATTTAGAAAATAAAGAAATTGGAAATCATCATTCACGTCGTATTGTTTTTCATAGGATACGATATAGGGTTTCCTTTAGAAAAATGTATATCATAATCCCTGTCATCAAATGTGATTCTAATGGATGAAATTATGTTATAAAATAACATAATTTGTGTTATGGTTTCAATGTGTGATATTAGATATCGTACCCAATGAAACAAAACAAGTCACATAGTTTTGGATTTTCATTATTTACAATATAGAGTTGTCGTAAGGGATGATAGCACCACTCTATATTAGTAAAACAGAGCATCGTACCATAAAATATGACATGCATGATATCATAATAAAATACATCATATGTGTAGAAGATTTTAATTCTAAATGGGTCCTATATCGTAAGTCACAATTGTAAGTTATGCTAAATTAACACTAGATTGAATCTTGTTGTGAGCTACAATTTCCAGGAATTACATTATCAATTATAAAATATGATTGGTATCCCTTAGTTTTTTTGTACATTATGGGATAAATATCAATGATTATGATATTACTATATCATTAAATATGTTATCGAATGATTTAAAAAAAATCAATTATCAATTGAACTCTATAATTTATAAAATGTTTATAAATATGTAAAAAAGTATTTTGGGGTGTTTAATTAATTTATAAAGGTGTTTATAAATTAAGTAATTATAATTTTTCGATGAAACATTTATTAAATAAATATTTCATAATATTATTTGTCCATATTAAAATACATTTTTTCAAAATATATGAAATGAGTTATAATTTGAATATAAATAATTTTATATGGAAATTATAATGGTAATTTATTAAATGTTTATAAATTAAAAAATAAAGAAAAAATATAAAAGGATATATATTTTAATTTATGAACTAATTATAATTAAATAAATTTAATTATTAAAATTAAAAATTCCTTATTTGAGAAACTATTTCAACCATATCTAAATTATTTTTCAGAAATTAATTTGGTTAATGATTAAATTATATTAAATATTTGATATTTTTATTACATAAATATTTTACAGTGTATAATTGAAATATAAAATTTTTATATTTCATTATCATAAATTTAAAAAAAAATTCATATAATGAATAGTATGAAGGAGTTTGTATTGGTAAGAAATATAAATCGTTTATCTTTATTTACTTATGGAATTTTCACAATTCAAATCAAAATTATAAAGTGTTTTGGATTTTATTTATTTATACATTTTATTAAATTTTTTTATCTCATGTTTAAATTATGAATGGTTCCTTTATTTATTTTATTCAAAAATTTATACATAATTATAATTTTCATTTTAGGAATTTTTGTGTATTATTTAGTGAAAATTTTAAAATTCTTCTATAAATTGTCATACATGCATCTAAGGAGTTATATGCTAGGTATAATAAATGATTTAGTTTTCTTCTACCTTGAATTTTTCATGTACTAGGTTATGAACGCGAATTAATAAGTTAATTATAATTATACATATAAGGTTTAATGCCCCAAACATTTATAAATGAAATTCTATTTCTTATTGAATAAAATGAACTATTATGTAATCTGGTTTTAGAAAACACATGCACTTTTTGGTTATATCCTGATGATATAAAAGAATGATTTTAATCATGACCATTGATAATATAATCATTTAATAGTGGTCATGTGATTATTTTATATTAAGGGTTATGATAAAGTCCTATGGACACTAACAAAAGAAGTGATGGCCTCGACCAGTAGGATAATACCCTACGAAGACCATTTATCAGAGCTTCCAAGAGAGATAAAATCTTTGGGATTTTCACTTAATGAATCCCAAGCTAAGATTAGAAAACTAATGTACGAGAAAACTTGTTTATAAGATAAATTATAGATCATCAATATCACGTCCCAAACCATGTTCTCCAAACCACCCCGTGAGAATCTCATTGTTGCGCACCTTACCTTTAGAGAGTTTGCTGGTGTAATAAAGGGATATGTATCTTAACCCCAATAGTATGAATATTTATATTTTATTTTCAATAAAATAATTATTGTAATTATTTATTATACTTTTTAGTTTATAAATAATTATGCAACGAGTTTGATAAAAAATATACTTTAATATAGTAAAACCTGAATTATATTTTTAGGTAATATGAAATTTCAACAAAGACATTCCTTTTGATGAATTAATTAATTTTTTAAAGAAATTATATTATAATAAAATATTATTATTAAATAGTATATATTAAATATATACTATAATATAATTTTATGAAGTGATAATGTTGATTTTAGAAGGGTTTGAAAACTGTTATTATAAAAAACTAGTACATTTATCAATAAACAAGGAATTTAATTTAAAACTGTTATTTATCTTTTTTAGAGAATTATTCAGATAAGATAAATATTTTTCTAATTAGTACAGTGAATTTATGCAATGGGGGTTTGTCTTAATTTTCTAAGACAATCAAATTTTCAGGTTAAAACTAAATACGATATAAATATACACTATGAATTATGAAATAATAATAACCTAAAAGTGATATAATACGGGACAAAAAATTAATCCACCATAAAACATATTTTCCCCATTAAAATAATGTAATTTTGAGGTTATTTTTTAAATTTTATAAATACTTTTTTAATCCTCCAAAACATATATTATATTTTATTTTTTAAAAAAATTCTTTATACACATGGCTCTCTTTCACATCACCAGTGGTATTATTTTAATTTTATAGAATAATGGAATTATAAAATAATTAAAATCTCTACTATTTTTAAGAAACCATGGGAAAACATTGGGAGGGTTTGTGGTTTTTATTACCTAGTTTTATAGAGTCTGAAACCTAAGTTTAAAAAACAATAAAGAACTCCCCATATATTCCACTATAAATCCACCCAATATCCCATTTATCATCACTAAAAAACATTGGATCAATAATATACTATTACCTATTCTCTATATATCCCTACCAAGGTGACCCCAATCTCTTAATAAGCTCCTCATAATATTTTGGGAACACCGTATTAACGTAAGGGATCATCTCCTTTTCCTATTTATTCAGACACCTCCTTTGTGTTATGAATTTTTTTCTATTTGTTCATGTTGGGTAATGTTATCACACGTACCAATTAATGAAATTTTTATTTTAAAGTGATTATATACAACTTTAAATATCATTAATTCCACCCAAGATTCATTATGTATCCCCATTATGCTTCAAAAATTATCCTATAATTTTTCATGCCAAACTTTTATTGCAGAAACCTATTTGAATTATTCCTTTTAATTAATAATTCCTCATGTTTTATAGTCTTATTAACTGTCCATATTAATTAACTTATGATTTAAAATTTATTAGAGTCCCATTTCACTCTCATTTTTCCCTCCCATGATTCATTTTGTACCTTTGTTATGCTCTAGAAATTATTCTATGATTTTACCATGCTAAGCATTTATTCAAGAACACTTTTTTCATATTCCTTATAATTACTAATTTTTTATATTATATTATCATATTAAATATAACAATTAAAACCCTTATTATTTATAGGTTATTAGATACCCCCTTTCACTCTCATTAATCCCTCCTCTGATTCATTTTTTACCCCTATTATGCTGCTGAAAATATCCCACGATTTTTTCATGCCAAATCTTTCAATCTCATTAATAACTCCTATGATGGGTGTTCTCAAATTTATATAGTGCTTCAATTCATTTGGTAATGTTTTATTCTCATGATAAATCATGTATGTGATTAGTGAGCAAACCTAATCCATTATGGGAATTTTTTATTCCATGTTTGAGGTTGTTTCCACATTCTCTTATTTCCTTTATGATATCATTTTGTATCATGCCTCATTGTTAAAGATTATGATTCTCACCCCTTTTATGTTAAATTTAAATTATTATCGACTAAAATGTTATAGTTTCATAATTTTATGATTTTTATTTTCCCTTAATGGGATTTATATATCACAAATATCTTATGTATGACCCCGGGCTATCCCGTGTAGTTTTTAATGAGCAATAGAATACTAAAAGAATGTTAAGGAACTTGTAAATAATGTTATATTATCCTTGTATAATTTTTATGTGTACATACCTCATATCCCAAAGTCACTAAGATTTTCAATCTAATGGGATGTACTAAGTGTGATTTTATATAACAAATCAGAAAATAATGTGTATTAAATATGAGGGTTGTCATAGTTTGTATCAAAGGAAATTTTAGTTATTTTTTTCATTAGGATTAAAAAACTCTAGAGAAATCCTTACGGATAAGACTAAAAACAATAAAACATCCCTAAATTTTGTTAAACTATATATTAAGTGTTTTCCCAAAAAATACATTCTTATTTGAATACTTAAAGTATATTTGGCTCATGTACCTAGGTACCTTGGGATAATAATCCTAAAAAAGGAAAATTATGTCAGACTCAATCATCACCTGGTGAAAGATAATGAGCCTTTCTTCACACCTGGTTAGACACTACTAAGAGATAGGATTTGGTAAATTAATGAGTTCATTATGAACTATTATTAAGGAAACAAAACATTCCATAAAATTTTATATTATAAAATAGATCATGGATAACATAGATTAAAGCCTATACATTCATGGGATAAGTAATATATGTTATTTATGATTTATCCATTTAATGTTAATGGTTTCTCATTTATATGTTTAATAGTATAGAAATAATCAACCTAATTTTACCTTTATTCTAGTTAATGGATGAAAATGGTAGAAATTTAGTCAACAACCAATTTGAAGGGAAATGTGATGACAATCCAAATGAGATTTATAACATAATGGGATCTCAAGTAAGATATGTTTTGACTATTATGAAGCATATACCGAGAATCATGATTAACAACTAGAATATAATTGAATGTAAAAAGATGATAAAGATGTGGAGGATTATTTCTCAAGGAATTTCATATGATAAAGGTGATAAAGTAAAGAAGAAAAATGTTCTTTGCGTAAAAATTGTGGAATGAGGTACCAAGGGAAATGTCACAAAGGAACTGTTAGATATTTATGTGTGAAAAATAGGGTATAATGATTACAATTTCCATAAAAAAATAAATAGCATGATGGATGGAAATAATGTTCAATCTATGGTACCATATACAGTTCTATGTCACAAATGTTGAGAATTTTGGAATTATCTAGGCTAGTGATATATTCCTAGGGCTATCAATCATGAGGATCACTAATAAGGAAAAGGGAATAATTAATGTCATATTCTAAGATAGATCATGATGACTAAAGTACATATAACCACTAATAAAAAGTTTTTTATTCCAGATTTTATTTTAACAAATTCCATATTATAATATCATGTAAATTCTCTAAGAACATCGATTCACTAACACAAATGATTTGATATCATTGGGGAAAAATTATTTTATTATTATATCAGAAGTAAATGATTTCAATAATTTTTTCATGAAAATATTATCAATCTTTTTTTAGATGAATTTGATGAAATTCTAGGTATGGATTTTATTTCCTTATATAAATCCAATATAAATTGATGAGAGGAGGAAATCACCATTTTTGTTGTGAACCACCCTCAAATTCAATAAAATTTCAAGGAGGAGGATGAATATTATTTAGTACTAACATATCAATCATGGATATTATTTCCTTGTCAACAAGTTTATCCAGATCAATTGATTGAGGCTAAGGAATAGATCATTCTTCAAGAAATTCTCATTGAGAGGTAAAACATTGATGTGTTTCTAAATGTATTTCTAGGTATCCCTTATAAATTAGTGGTATGGTTCTCAATCATACTTATTCCTAAACCAAGTAACATTCCTACGTAATTTCATCATCAGAAAATGGATAACTGTGGATCCTTCAAAAATGAGGATGATTAAAGGGTGGATTAAACTAACCTTTGTGATGGAAAATCTATAGTTCCCTTGGATTAGCTGTGTATTATTGTCGATTTGTGAGAAAACTCTCAGAATTTTTAATAAGCCCAACCTAGCTGACTCATAATGGAATCAATTTTTTTAAATGATGAATTTGAGGAAATTTTTAAAGAGATGAAGAAGAGTCCAATCACTTCACCTGTGTTCACATTATCCACCAGTGGGGATTCATTTGTGATCTATAGTGATGCATCCAAAATGTTCATGGGTTGTATACTAATTTATGATGATAAAGTTATATCCTATGCCACCTACCAACTAAATATCCTTGAGAATAACTACCCAAATCATGATCTAGAATTGGATACTATGATATTGGCATTAAATATTTGGTGACTCTATCTCTATGGGGAGAAGTGTGATATATATACAAACTATAAAATCCTGAAGTATATATTCACATAGAAGGATCTTAATATGCACCAATGGAGGTGGCTAAAGATGGTCAAGGATTATGATTGTTTAACTCATTTCCATCATATGAAACTGGTATATTCTCTATGTAGAAAGGTATATTCCCAAACTCTATCCATGATAAGGATTGAAAGGGATTCAATCATCTTAGACATAAAAAGGGTGGATATGGGAATAATAAAAGGATCTTCATCATAAACTTCCTAAATAAATACTTAAACATATATTCATTAGAGAATCAATGAGGCTCAAAATGATGATGTGTTACTATAGAAGAAGTTAGGGAATATTATGTAGTTCAACATTGCTAGATATGGAGTTATAATTTTTGATCCAAGATATGTATCCCTTAAAAACTATAACTGATGAGGGAACTTATGGATGATGCACATTGATAATGCTTCACTATTCATCCATGAATCACTTATATTTATTGAGTTTTGGAGAAAATTTATTGTTTTAAAAATAAAGAGATGTATTTCAGAGTTTATATATCAATGCTTGATATGCCAACAAGTAAAAGAGGAATAATAGAAGTCTAAGGGTATGATGCAAGCATTTCCCATACTAGTATGTAAATGAGAAAATATAACCATGGAATCCATCGTAGGACTCCCCAAGACACCTAAAGTTAATAAAATCATTTGGGTGGAATTCAATCACCTTATAAAGTCAGCACATTAATTTATATCAAGTAAAATTTCACTCTTAACCGAAACTCGAAGATATACATAAGAGACATGGTAAGACTTCATGGAGTTTCACTCTATGTTATATCTGACCAATATCGAAGGCGTACCTCATGGTTTTAGATAATACTTAAGAAAGCATTGAAGATATAATTGAGATTTGTCACCACTTATCACCATCACAAGGATGATCAATATAAAATGACCATTCAAACATTATAGAATATGATGATATCATTTAAAATGGATTTACAAGGATATTTTGATTAGTGATTTCCCCTAGTGGAGTTCTCATATAACAAAAATTTCCATTATAATTTTCAAATTGCTTCTTATGAGGATTTGTATGAGAAGAGGTTTCAGCCTCTGACATGCTAACATTTTTCTAGAGATAGAAATATCATGGGACCTAAAATTGTATAAGAGATAATTTAAAAGGTTCAAACCATTCATTATCACATGAAATCCTCACAAAGTTAGTAGAAAAGTTATGCAGAAAATTATTGACACTATATAGAGTTTGAGGTTGGATAAAAAATTTCCCTTTATATATTTCCATGGAAAATTCATGAGTTTTGGGATGAAGGGAATGTTTATTTCAAGATACATTGGTTCATTTAGATCCTTGATTGCATGGAGTAATTTCATTTAAATGAAAAATCCCACATGACCTATCTCAAGTACTTGTTGTATTCCATATAGCCCTCTTGAAGATGTACATATTGTTACCCTCAGTTGTTATAAATCTAGAGGTGGTACTATTAGAGAATGATATTTTATATTATGAAGACCCGATTAAGATCTTAGATCATAGATAAAAAGTTCTCCAAAGCAAGATAACTCACCTAGTCAAAGTGTTATAGTGAAGCCACAAGTTTGAGGATGTGTCTTCAGAACATGAAGATGAGATGAAACAAAATTACCCTCATATTTTTTATTATATTAAATGAATATTTCAATGGTGATTTTTTTATGGAGGGAATAATGTAATGACCCAAACATCTATTAATGAAATTAACTTTTGATTGAATTAAATACATTATTATGTAATGTGGTTATAGAAAAAAACATACACTTATTTGGTTATATCATATCATATTTGATACACAATTAATAATCATGAACATTGATAATATTACCTAATAACAGTGAGAATATGAGTAGTATATATTAAGGGTTATGATAAAGTCCTTTTTATATAGACAAAAGAAGCGTTGACCTAGACCAGTAGGATAGTATCCTATGAAGACCATTTATCAGAGTGTAAAAGGGAGATAAAGTATATAATATTTTCTTTTGACCAATAACAATATGATATCAACAACTAAATCACTATATTAACCATTTATGGGGGAAGTTCAAGCTTATTGAGGTCATGGTCCAAACCATGTTCGTCGAACCACCACATGAGAATCTCACTATTGCACACCTTACCCTTAAATCATTCAATGGTTCAATAAAAGGTTATGTATCTTGACCATAATAGTTTGAATAGGTATATTTTACTTTAAATAAAACAACTATTGTATTTATTTCTTATTTTTTACTTTATAAATGATTATGTATTGAGTGTGATAAAAATTATATTTTAATATGACAAAACTCAAATTGTATTTTTAGGTAATATGAAATTTCAATTAAGAAAATCCTTTTAAGGAATTCATGAATTTTTTAAATAAATTATACTTTAATAAAATATTTTTATTATATATTATATATTATATATAAATTATAATATAATTTTAAAAAGTCTCAATATAATATTTATAAGGGTCAGAAAACTATTATTAAAAAAACAGTAAATTTTTCAATAAATAGGGATTTTAATTAATAAGGTTAATTTAAAAAAATTTATAAATATTTAGATAAAATAATTTATTTTTGATTCATCACATCTAAATTATTCAATGGTTAATCTCTCATAATTTTTAGAGACTTTCAAATTCTCTGCGTAAAAATTAAAAATGGTATAAATACTCTGTAAAAATTATGACATAATAATGACCCAAAAGTGGTATAATATGTGTCATAAAATGTATAAATGACCAAATATATATTCCCAATTTAATATAATGTGTTTTTAGGTTATTTTATTAATTTTATAATCCTTTTTTAATCCTCCAACACCTATATTGTATTGTAGGATTTTAAAATGAATTCTTCATAAACATGACTCAATTTCACACCCCAAGGGTATAATTTCAAATTTATCACTACAGGTAATTATAAAATTATTAAATCCACTCCAATTTTTTATAATACATGAAAAAAACAACCAGGAGAAGTTTTGTGATTTTGATTACTTTATTGTGTATATTCCAAAACCTATGTTCAGAGAATAATAAAGAACAACCCTCTCTTTTCCATTGTAAACCCAAAAAAAATACAATTTAACTTTACTATAAACCTTTATATCACAACTATAATCTTTAATTTCCTCTCTAGAGACCACCCAAGGTTCCCCCAAGCTCTTAGAAATCTTCTCCCATGATTTTGGAAACACCCTCTCAAGGTAAGAGATCCTCTCCTTATCTTTATTCAATAACATCCCTTATGTTATGCACTTTTTTATATTTATTATTTTTGGGGTAGGTTATAAAAAATATCTTACTAAAATTATTATATCCAAGTGATCATATACCCCATTTACTCTCATTAATAACTCCCATGATTCATTATGTACCTCTGTTATCCTACCATAATTACCCCATGAATTTTCTAGCACCCTCTTTATCTTATTCCATTTAATTCACAATTTTTCATGTTATATTTTCTTATTACAAATACCTATTACTTAAATTATTCTATAAAAGTGATTATGGATCCATTTAACTCTCATTAACCTCTCCCATTGTTCCTTATATACCCCCATTATGCTGTCGAAATTATCATGTGGTTTTTTATGCCAAACTTTTATTCCAGAACACTTTTTGAATTATGCCTTCCAATTCCAAATTGTTCTTGTTGGATTATGTTTTTTCATATCAATATTACTTAAATTATTATTTAAAAGATATTAGAGACCCATTTCACCCTTACTAACCCTTCCTATGATTCATTATGTTACCCTATTATGCTATCGAAAATATCCTACGATTTTTCCTTATCAAACCTTTGTATTTTGAATACCATTTAACCCTTATTAATCTCTCCAATTAATTGGGTAATATTTTAGTCCAATTATACATCATTTATGGAATTATTGAGTAAAAATAATCTATTATGGTGATTTTCAACAATTTTATGATTTCTTGGTAGTTATCCTTGTCCAATGTTTATGATGTGATGTTTAATGTTGTTGCCAAATTCCCATGTTTCCTTTATTTTGTCATGTTGTATCATGAATTATTGTTAAAAATTATTGTTCTAACCCTTTTATGTTCTATTTAAATGATAATTGAATAAAATTTTATACTTTAATCATGTTATGGTGTGTTTATTACCTTACTGGACTTTATGGCTCACCCCTTTCTTATGTATGTTTCCTAGTTATCCCGTGTAGTTTTAAATAAGAAATAGAATACTAAAAGTATGTTAATAAAGTTTTAAATAATGTTATTTTGTCCATGTTTCATGATGATATGATATATACGTAATATCCCAAAGACACTATTCTTATTGATCTTATGGGTTATACTAAGTATTATTTTATATGATAAATCATGAAATAATGTGTATTAAGGACGAGGGTTTCCATAATTGGTATCAAAGGAATGTATTGTTATTTTTTTGGATTAGGATTAGAGAACTCTAGATAAATCATTATTTATAAGAACAAACATAATAAAATGATTTTAAATTTTGGTAGAGTATATATTAAGTGGTTTCTAATAAAATACATATATCTCTGGATACTAATAGTGTATGTGTCTTTTAAACAAATTTACCTAGGGTTAATAATAATGAAAATGGTGCATTGGGTTGGACTACATCACCACCTGGTTCATTTAAACAGGCCCTAATTCACACCTATTTTTATACTCATAGGGGATATTCTTTGGTAAATTCATAATATCATTTTGAACCATTATTAAGGGAATGAAAATTTCCATATGATTTTTTTATTAGGTAATATTTCATAGATAACTTATATTCAAGCCCAAAAAATCACAGGTTAAGGAATATTAATTATTTATGAGTTATACCTTTAATGTTCATGTTTCTCATTTATTTTTTAATAGTTTTAAAATACCCAACCATAATTCTCTTTTTATTCTAGTTATTTTTCTAAAATAGGAGAAACCGAGTTAATAAAAAATGTGAGGGGAAATGAGATGCCTACCCAAATGAGATGTCTTACATGATGAGAGCTCAAGTAATACATATTTTTATTATTCCAAAAAAGATATAGAAAATTATGATTATCAAATGGAATATAGTTGAATTATTAAAGATGTCAAAGAAGAGGATGATTGAATATAATAGAAGTACATTTGATAAAAGTGATAAAGGAAAGAAGACCCAATTTCCTTTTTGAAAAAAATTTGGGAAGAGGAACCAAGGGAAATTTCACAAAGGAACTTTGAGATGTTTTAAGGGTGGAAAAATAGGGCAAAAAGTATCCAGTTTCCTTGTAAAAATGAATAAATTTATAAATGAAAATAAAGTTCAATATAAGATACCATATAAAGTTCTATGTCGTAAATGAGGATACGTTGGGACTTATCTAAGCCACTGATTTATTCTAATGGATAACAAGAATGATGAGCTACAATATTCTCTAAGACAAATGTAATAAGGAAATTCCTATGCCATGATTGAGTATGATGACCGAAGTATGTGTAACCTCTACTAATGAGTTGTGTATATCATTTTGTATTTCAATTAATTACATATTATCATATCATGTAAGTTATCTAAGAACATCAAGACACCACCCCAAATGATTTTAAATCATTAATGAAAAACTTATCTAATTACTATATCGTAAGTTTATGTTTTTGGGAATGTTTTTCTCAAAAATATGATCAATCCACCTTTAGTGCAATTTCAAGAAACTCTAGGTATAGATTATATTTCCTTATATAGATCCAATATAAATATCTAAGATAAGTAAATCACCTTAAATATAATGAATTACTTTATGATTCTATACCATTGTAATAGGTTTAATGATCTTCTTTAGTTACAACATCTCAAAAATAGATATTATTGCCTTATGAGAAACCTTTGTCTAGATAAAATGATTACGAATAATGCAAATATCTTCCTTAAAGGCATTCCTAGTGTGAGGGAATAAATTAATGTGCTTCCCAAAGAATCTCCTAGTCTACCTCATAAATGAGTAGTTTATTTCTCAATGAAACTTAAGCTTAACCAAAGTAACCTTGTTGGGGAATATCATTACCAATAAAGGGAAATATATAGATCCATTAAAAAGAGGTATGATTGAAGGGTGGTGTAGACCAATATCTGTTATGGAAATCCATAGTTTTTAGGGTTTAGCTGGGTATTATCATTGATTTGTGAGAAACTTCTCACAATTTTCATTCCATCTAACCAAGATAACTCAAAAGGAGTAATTTTGTTAGGAATGATGAATGTGATAAAAGTTTTAAAGAGATGAAGAAGAGGATAATCACTACAGTAGTTCCCACATTACCCACTAGTAGGGATGGATTTGTGATCTACAATGATGAACCCTAAAAGGTATTGGGTTGTATACTCATTAAATATAAAAAAGTGATAGAATATTTCTCTCTCTAAATAAATATCCATGAGCAGAACAACCCAACTGAAGATCTTGAATTGGTTGCAGTGATCCTTGCATTCCATACATAGTGACATTATCTCTATAGGGAGAACAACGCTATATATATGGAATATAAAATCATAAATTATATATTCTATAAAGAAAATTAATATGAACTAATGGTAAAGGTTATAGATGATTAAAGATTATGATTGTTCAATCCATTACCATACTAGGAAAGCAAACAGAGTGGTAGATTATCTGAGTAGAAAGGATACCACAACTCTATCCATGATGAGGATTGAAAAGGATCCAATATTCTTGAAAATAAAAAAAATGAATATTGGAATAATAATTTTATATTTATCCAAATTTTCTAAAATAACTAATTAACCATTTATTCATAAGATAATAAATGAGTCTAAAAAATATTACAAGTTTCTACATAAGAAGGTAGTGAATATTACAAAGTTCAACTTTTATAAAGATGTAATTACAAGGTTTTGAACCCAGATATGTGCGCCATAAAACTATAAATAAAGAAGGAACTTATGGATGAGGAACATTTCTCATACTTCTCTATTCATATTGTAATCACTATGAAATAAAGATATTTGAGGTGATATTTATAGTGGGATAACATGGGGAGAGAGATTGTAGAGTTTGTATCTCAATTCCTGGCATGCCATTAAGTTAGCGTTGTATGATAGAAGTTTAAGGGTATGATGAAAACATTTCCCATAACAATATGTTAATGGGAAAACATAACCATGTATTCCATTATAGGAATCCCTTGGAAACCTACAGGTAATAATGCCGCCTAGATGGTAGTAAATATCTATACATAGTTAGTGAATTTCATTATAACCAATGAATATTTCTCCCTTAAAAATATCTCCATTATATACATAAGAGAATTGGTTAGACTCAATGATGTTCCACTCACTATTTTATCTGATCAGGATCCAATGTTTACAACAAGATTTTGGAGAAGCCTTTAGTAAGAGGTTAAAACAAAATTGAACATCATAAATTCTTATCAACCTCATATGGATGGTCATCTTGAAAGGAAAATTTAAATTTTGGAGGATATTATGATATCATTTTCAATGGGTTTCCATGGATTTTGGGATCAACACTTTCCCCTAACTGAGTTCTTATATTACAAAATTTCCAATTCTAGCATTCAAATGGATCATTTTGAGGTTGTATATGTAAAGTTGTTTCATAATCTAACCTTATAGGATGAACATTGAGAGAGGAAACTTATGGGAGAAGAACTTTTACCAGAGATGAATTAAAAGGTTCAAACCATTCAGTGTTATATAAAATCCACACAAATTCAGTATAAAATCAATGCGTACAATAATTGGCATAATATATACATTTAGGTTAGAGACAAAGTGATCCTTTATATATATCAATAGAAAAATTTACGAGGTTTGGGAAGAAGGTAAAGCTTAATCAAAGATATATCCGTCCCTTTGATATCCTCTATCATATCATAGTTGGTTAAAATCTTGTATCATAGAGACAAAGTTCTACGAAGCAAGATTACTCATCTAGTAAAAGTGTTGTGGCGGAACCACAAGTTTGTGGAAGAGACTTGGGAATAAGGAGATGATATGAAATAGATGTACCCTAATTTTTTTCTATATGAAATGAAAATATTTTTGGTGAAAGTTCTTAATGGGGGAAATAATGCAATGACCCAAACTTTTATAAACTAAAATTTATTTTTGATTGAATTTAATTCCCAATTATGTAATGTGGTTATAGAAAACGCATGAAATTATTTGGCTATATCCTGTCATATTTAAAACACTATTATAAATCCTGAAAATTCGAAATATATTCATTTAAAAGTGATCATAGGATTATTATATATTAATGTTTATTATAAATTCCAATTGACATAGATAAAAGAAGATATGTCCTCAACCAGTAAGATCATACCCAATGAAGTCCATTTATCAGAGCTTCCAAGGGAGATTTAATCTCTCCAATTTTCCCTTGACTAATCCCAATACGAGATTCCAAAAACAAAGCAAAAAAAACCCATTTAATGTAGAATTTTAAGCTTATTAAGATCATGTAAGAAACCATGTTTTCTGAACCACCCCATGAAAATATCACAATTACGCACCTTACCCCTAGAGAATTAAATAGTGTAATAAAACATTTTTTATCTCGAACCTAATAGTAGGAATATGTATATTTTAATTTAAATAAAAATAATTATTATATTGATTTATTAATTTTTTAGTTCTTAAATGATTAAATAATTATTTTGATTAAAATTATATTTTAATACGAAAAAACAATAATTGTATTTTTTGGGTAATATAAAATTTCAATTGAGAAATTCATTTTGATGAATTCATAATTATTTTAAATACATTATATTTTTATAAAAAGGAATTATTAAATAGTACATATTACATAAAAATGATAATATAAGTTTTAGAAGTGAAAATTTAATTTTTACAAGGGTCAGAAAACTGTTATTTTCAAAAAAAATATTTTTCTCAATATATAGGGATTTTAATTTAAAAGTGAAATTTAAATTTTTTATAGAATTATTTTCATAAAATAAATATTATTTTTGGAATCATCATATTGAAATTATCTAAAGGTGTGTATTTCATTATTTTCTGAGGCAGTCAAATGTTTATGAAAAAATTAAAAACATTATTAATATATGGTATGTATTATGAAATTATAATGACCAAAAAGTGATGTAATATATAGAATAAAAGGTATCCACAACCTAATATATATTTTAACTTAAATATTGTGCTTTTTAGGTTATTATATTAATCTTATAAACCCTTTATGAATCCTCCAAAATCTATATTGTATTTTAATATTTTAAAATCAATTATTTGTAAGCAGGACTCACTTCCATATCAATAAGGGTATTATTTTAATGTTATAAGTTCGAGAACATATAAAATAATGAAAACCACTCCTCTTTGGTTTATTAAATTCATTAAAACCATTGTATGGTTTGTGTTTTTTATTAATTTTTTTTATAGAGTCCAAAACCTATGTTTGGGAAAAAATAATGAACTCGCCTATCTTTTCCAATATAAACCCACCCAATATCCCATTTCTATTCACTAAAAATCATTATATAATAAATATACTCTGAAATTTAATTTTTATATCCATCCTAATGTTCATCTATGTGCTCCAGAAGCTCATGTCAAGCATTTTGAAACACCCTTTCAAGGTTAGGGATCCTCTCATTTCCCTCTTTATTCAAGAACCTCCTTTGCGTTGTTGTTTTTTTTATAATTGGTCATGTTGGGTTATTTTATTACACTTATATATTAATTAAGTTGTTATTTACAATTTATGAGATACCTCATTCCCTCTCATTAATCCCTCTCATGATTAATTATGTACCCCCGTTATGCTATCAAAATTGTCCTACGATTTTTCCATGCCAAACTTTCATTAAAAATCCTTTTTATATTATGACTTTTAATTCATAATTTTTCAGGTTATATTATGTTAATATATATAAATATTAATTAACTTTATTTTTATAAGTGATGATATACCCCTTTCACTCTCATTAATCCCTCCCAAGATTCATTTTGTACCTTGTTATGCTACCAAAAATTTCCTTTATTTTTTAGGGCCAGACTTTTATCCAAGAACCCTTTTTGACTTATTCCTTTTATTTTAAAAATTTTCATGTTTTATTATTTTATTACATATTACTATTACATACCTCATTATTTTCATTTTACGAGAGACCCATTTCAATCTCATTAATTAGTCCAATGATTCATTATGTTCCATCGTTATGTTGCAAAAATATCTTGCAATTTTTCTATGTCAAGCCTTTGTATTGTGAATAATATTTCCCTTTAAACTCAAGGTTATTCACCTAGACATACCTACGATTAATTTATTTGGGACTTCTATGTATTTATTCCAAACTCCTTAATATTTGGATTTAATTTAATAAAATATGATCCTATGTTGAATGATTTAGTGGAAAACTTATGCATGTACATAATATGAATGTGATGGGTGTGCCCGGAATTATATAGTTCTCTAATGAAATGGGTAATATTTTAGTCTAATGAGGTATCATGTATGGTATATGGAGTAAAAACAATCCATTTGGGACTTTCTACCCTGTTTTGATGACTTGGCAGTTATAATTGGCCTATTTTTATGATGTCAAGCTTAATTTTGTTGCCACATTCCCATGTTACCTTTATTATATATTATCATATCATAACTAATTTTCAATATTATAATTATCATCCCTTTTATATTCCATTAAAATTAATATTGACTAAAACTTTATGCTTTCATCATCTTATTCTTTTTTAATTACCTTACTGGTCTTTAAAGCTCGCCCATTTCTTTTGTATGTCCCCAGGACATCTAGTGTAATTTTGAATGAGAAATAGAATATTAGAAGTATGTTAAGTAATTTTTATATAATTTGGTTGTATCCATGTATCGTGTTGATGTTCTATGTACCTAATATCCCGGTGATACTAGGAATCTCTATCTTACAGTTTGTACTAAGTGTTCTTTTATGTAATCAATCAACAAATAATGTTTATTAATTATGAGGTTCGTTATATTTGGTGTTAGAATTATGATGAAATTGATGTCACTCTTGAGTAAAATATCAAATTTTAGAGGTAATTTAGGTTAAAGTTATCATTATTGTAGAGGATTATGCCTTTTTTAGAAAATTGGGGGTTAGTTATCTATCCCTCTAGCATTACTCTTATGGGGATTATTAGTTTCATGTAATTATATGAATTTAAATGAAAGATTTTAATATACCTTTTTAATTGGATGAATTTGGATATATATTAATATACTTAGATTTTTATTTGGGTTAATAACACAAGCGATGAGTTATGGAGAGAGTTATAGTCAATATGGTTTCAATATATGTATTTGGTGGAATGAATAGAATTACAAAATAAATCATTATAAGAATGGATGTGTGTAAATAGAATAACATGAGACTATATTATGGGATTAAACCCCCTTTAAAAATAATAAGTGTTAGATTACTTAAAAGAAGACACTTATCACGACCTCAATCATCCAATCATATAATTTTATACTAAACTTGTGTGCCACAAGATTTTCTTGTGCAAGGAAAGTAAGTAATGAGTTGAATCCAACCTTAAGGATCCTTATTTTTTGAATATTATATGGGTAACACCAATATGTAAAACCATTATAAATCATACTAGAAGATTATCAATGTGTTTTTCTACATGATTGATTGGATAAGTTGTCATCCTCTCAATCATCCAAGATTCATATATTATATCATTCATGTGATGGTATAAACAAATATCCATGTGGGGAGATAAAATATAAATTGGGAACATTAATTAAAGAAATATTTATCTTTTAACACTAATAAATATGATGAAACCTAAAGGGGGTTATCATTTTATTGGGAGCACATTTAATAAGGGTACCTATTAAAAATAAGTAAAACATGATACTCATTTTAAAAAGGATAATATTATAGATAAAAAATCACCATCATAAAACATAACTTGTATAGAATTATAAAATGGATAAGTTTGATTGAAATAGATTCCAAAGATTGGAAACAAAAAATTGTTATTAAATGAAAAATATTTTTTTTAGGGAAATCCCTTCACGAGTATCTATCCATTTTAGTTATGTAACAAGTGGTTCGAGATGCTTATAAGAAGAATATAATGATTTAATTAAGGCTTTAAAGGAACTAAACCCAATATTAAAAAATACTAATTATAGTATCTACTCATATATTTAGTATAATTAGATATGTTTATAACTTTATAAGATTAGAGTTTTACTTTATATATTATTTTGGTAAAGTAATTCATGTTGTGACCAACATTGGAAATTGTTTGATAGTGTAAATGAGTTTAGGAAATATTTACCCTATTTTTTAAAACTATTGGGTAAATATGAACTTAGCATGATATGTCCAGGTTCTGGAAATATTTGGACTAAAAGGTGGATAAATTTTCAAAATAAAAGAAGAGAAGTTAGATAATATGTCTAAAATTTTTCTTCAACAATCTAGTCAGTAACATTGAAACCTAAAGGATGTTTTTAGAATGAAGGAAATTGTATGGTATAAAAGAAAGTGTATGATAAATTCCATGGAATATCCCTTTCAGGTATTAGTGTAATTGTAATCAATTATTTTATTTGAAAAGGTATTCGATTTGAAATATATGTTTTGAAAATTTTGTAAGTATAGAGTAGTTCAAAATCAATAAAATAATTGACGAATATATTATTTAGTACTCAAGTTACAAAATAAATTATTATTGATTCATAAGTTTAAATGTAAATAAATTTTGTATTCTCAAATGGATTATAATAAAGGATGTGTATTTTCATTTGGTTTCTATTATATGATAAGAGATATTTTTTATTAAAAAAAGTTGTTCTTAACAACATGATATTATACACATGGTTTATGATTCATGAGACGGTATAAAATGTTTTGAAAATGAGATAATAAAAAATGAGTTTTATCTAGGATAAAATTGTTTATTTGAATATATATTAAGATATAATAGATATAATCTCACTTCCATTAGCGGAGTGTTTAAAATAATAATCTTATTTTCAATAAAATTATAAATACACATAGAATATTATATTTAATATGTAAACAAAACGTTATTTGTTAAATATTCTTACTAAGAGGAAATAATAGTTTTTCGTGATCACAAAGAATTTCATGCTTTATAGAATGGTATTCTAGAAAGGATATAATTCCAAAATGGGTTGTGGGAATATTTTTAGACTTTGAGAACATCAAAGTTAAAAAATGAAAAATTATATGAGTTGATGTGAACATCACTTAAATATAATAAAATGTTTAGGGTATATTGGTAAGATATTAATGAGATAAGTTAGATTATTTACTAAAATATCCAAGGAAAACATTGATGGAATGTGTTCCTAGGTTGATGATGATGATGAAGGTAAAAAATTTCAAGGTAGACAATATAATTTTTTAAAATTGTATTATTTGATGTTATAACATTAAGGAGTCTGAATACTATGTTCTTAGAAATTAACATTAGTGATATGATTCATTGGTTTGAAAATTATTCAAGAATATCTTTCTTTATAGTATCTACTCACTAAAGAGTATATTTAGAGAGATTTATCTGATGGTCACTAATAGATGTTAAAGTAATTATATAAATATGTAATTAGTTTTAAACCCCCTGAAAGTGTATCGAACATAAGGCTGATTGGGAATTCCATCATATGTGATATGTTAAACATGCACTTGTGTATGTATTTTTTAATTAATCTAAAAGGTGTTTAAGAGTATAAAAATTATCAAGTTATAATAATAGAAAATATCCACTTTATCATTCTTTTATATTGGCTACGTATGTATGTATGTGTGTGTATATATATTGTGAAGTGAAATGTCAATTGGACTCTCAAAATATGACTTTATGTTATAACTAATCAAAATTAATCATGTACTATTATAGTCTTTGATGATATTTTAAGGTTAGTGTGATTTTAATTCTTGTATCAAAATACATAATATGCTTATGTGGCACAAAAATGGGGGTTTTCACTGGATAACTCAAGAAATATACCTCATAGAGTGTCATACGCTATGTATTTTTTATACTAGTGGTACAGGGTTTATATTTTTATTTCCACACTACATGAGGTTTGATAGAAAAATAACCTAAGATACTTCACAATTTTATAACTTTCTTAAGATATTCATGTGGTCTACCTAATCAGGGGTGGTTAGGTATGTTGTTTATCATGTCATCGGTTAGATCTTAACAATATGCGATTTTCTATCTTGTATGATGAGTATGAAAATCATTACCTAAATTAAGATATAATGAGGAAGTGTATGATGTGATGTGATTATCTATCAGGTCTGATTTATGTGATGGAATTATCCACAACGGTGGAAAACATTTGATGCATTAATCGACTAAGTCAGTTTATACTTTGTGAATCAATAATGTATGACTTTGATATATGGGATTGACATACTCTAAGTCTCATCATCACATTATGTATTAAAAAAAATTCATATGATAATTCATTATATAATATTATACAATTTATGGGAGCAAGCATAGAGATACATGTGTTTGATGGATTTCACAATAGATCCTTTTTTAGCTTAATTACCAATGATATTTTTCTAGAGGATGATATTTTTTTTGAATTTATGGATTTAAGAATTCACATTTTTACAATGTTATAAATGCACATGTGTTGAAATTTTGAGATTAACTAAATGGGGATTTATTTTACCCTCTATAGATTCTATAAAAGCATTTTATAGTTTATCCCATTATATTTTTCATGGGTATTCATAATATTTTTCATTTGATGTGATACAGGATTAAGTTAATGATGTATTTCTAAAAGTGTTTTGGAAGATATCAAAAATTATTTTTAGTTATGGATTCAAATTTTTTATATATAATATAAAATAAAGTAAAATGTTACTAAGTAAATTAGGATTTAGTGAATGTGGGATATTTTGGGATATATGACCTAAAATGATAATTTATATGTGATATATTTGGGTCATATATGCTTGAAAGTTGAGCATTTCATTTAGTATTTAATGAATGGTCCTTAAGTAATTATATATACATTGATTCTATATCATAAGAAATTACATTAAGGATATAATATGACCTTTTATTCAATGAAATTACATTACGTTATCATGGTAGTGGATCATTAAAGAGTTACCATAAAAATTTTCCTATATCAGATATTATTAAATTAAATTTTTCATAAGTTGATATTCTTGAAAGGATGGAATGGCCTTAGTTAGAGAAAATGTAACCACATAAATTAACTCACAAAATATGATTTAATGTGTGTTCACCTAAGGATAATCCCTGAGGGATTTATATATACTCAATACCCAAATAATGGGTTGTTCTAGTTTGTGTGAATCTTTTTACAAATCTCTATCGCTTTTAAATCCCATTTTATTCTTTATCATTTAACTAGTTAGGTGTTAGCATACACTGGATGTGGGCATGATCCCACCCAATCATCGGGTGATTATTTCAACTTGTGGATACAACATAGAGGAGGGATTATTTTGGCTAACTCTAATGGGTATTCATTTAGAATATGGGATGAAGGTAGTAGTGTAGGAATCTAGGGTGTAAGGCACACATAGTTAGGTTCTTAATTTTAGTTATATATGATTTCAATTTCTCTCATTGTGATTTTGGGTTTATGGGATTCTAATTGTATTCACTACCTTGGTTAATTGATAATATCTCCAAAGAAACCCATCATCCCTCACACTACATAATGACTCTCTAATAACCTCAATTAAATACTATGTGAGAAAAAGAATAGGATCACTCGCCTATGATTTTGCAGATGTGAATCCCTAATCCCATAAGGTAAGATATGTCACTATTGACTGAATTGAAACACCTAAGATAGAACTAAATGAGTATTAGGTCAATAACCTAATTAAAAAAAATGTGAATTTGATATAGAAGGAAGTATCCATACCTTAAGAATTCCAATTATAGACTATGAATACCACCTATAAGAATTTTAGTTGTGGGAGAACCTAAAATCTGAACCCTTGGTATAAGGAGTGATTAAGAGATACTTTAACCTACATCAAAAGTTAAAAAAATAGAATATAAGGGAGAGCCTGACCTAGTTTAGCTTAAGACAAATATCTATGGATACACGTCTATGAATTTGGATAAATATCGACACTTAGGGGAAGATAATTTATGGGGAGTGGAAGGATAACTCTCAAGGGGAGAAAAAGGATAGAAATAATGGTGGAATCCCAGAATATATACATAAGGGGGTCAGTTGAGAACCTGAAATTTAAAAAAATTACATTTCAAATGGAATTACACCTAGGTTTCTACTAGACACCTGGATCAATTCCATCAAGATTATAGTTTCCTCAATATAATCCTTGCACCTATAATACCCTTTTTGGGTACCTGGTAAAAAACCACTACGTACTTGGTACATTTTCATTAGGTACTTGGTGCCTTCTAAAACACCAATGGTCTTCTTTTCCCCCTCTTTATAACTCATAAATTCCATTATTCCTCCTTAAACTTAGAATAACATCACTCATTAAATAAAATAATAAAGTTAAAGGAGAAAACTAATTTGTAAGGATAAAGGTCTATAAGGCGTGGGAATAAAAATCTACAAAGTCCCACCAATATATCCATAATATACACCATCATATATAAATTTATTTATGTGGAAAATAAATAATTGATAAGATGTCATAAAATCAGACATGTCAGGTCATCGTGTAGTATCCATGAAACTATAACACCCAACCATACCTATTTTTATCATCTTTTAAGTAGCACATACATTTTTTTCATAAAAAAATTGATAAATCATCCCTATAATTATGAACATTACTTACATAAGTGGTCGTCTGAGGAATTTATAATGTAGTGATCCAACTGTATAGATCAAAAAATATAATATCACTTGGGGAATGTTCTATAACTTACCCTCATTACAACACCCTATCACTCAAGGTGAGATATTATAACCACATATTTTACCATCACCCTACCCTACCACTATGGGTGTGGTCTCATATCACACCTTATACTAACACCCTATCACTCAGGGTGAGGTCTCTTAACAAAGTCTCATACCAACACCCTATCACTTTGGGTGAGTTATATTACCAATTCTCTTACCAACACCCTATCACTTAGGGTTAGGTCCACACCAAGTACAATACATATACCCTATCACATAGGGTGAGATCCTATATCACAACTTATAAAATCTATTTCTCAAATCATGGCTGACATCTCACATTATAAATAGGTCACATACCAAAATTAAAACCTATCCATATAGCTCAATCACACCTCATCATTATCTATCCATTAGATCTGACCATACCCTAACAGGATTTACCAAATAAATAATGACATGTTAATCCCATCATCATACCCATATCACTCATGGATATAACCACATGGTTTCTCACACCCATTCAGATCTATACTCATCACTACCAACCTACATCTATCACCCTATGGATGATCCTACATCACACATAGACTTAATATGCTAGTAAAAAATCCTTTTTAATTTATCACACCACCTTCCTGATCATAGTACTAAAGCATCATCCCATTCCACACACCTAAGGACCATTGGTAACTCATTTCCTATAACGACTCATATGTTTTGTACATAAATATTACATCTTATTAGATGAATATTCATTTACTAAAATTACAATTCATTCTACAACTATAAAGGTTTATTGTATTTGGAGGCTTGGATATATAAATAACTGGTTTATAAAAGATCTTGACCATCTCCCACTTAGTTATTCACAACTATCACCATTCATATACTCAAAATACTTAATAATTTTCATCATATCCTATGGGAAATAAAACAGAATAAAGGTTGATAATAGATTCTCAGTAAGGATAGACAAAGGGTATATCAATGATAACTTAAGAATAACATGATCATAAGGGTATAATAGCATGATCCTAGCATTTTAAAACCATACCTTGCATATCACATATCATAATATTGGATCTTGGAAAAAGGATTAGATGTTAAGAAGGTGTGGATCATAAAGTAATCAATAAAATTGATCCATGAGAATATAACATTGGTATATGTTTTAGGTTATTTATTTTATTTATACATTATTTCAGCTTCATTCACAATGATATTGGGTTTATGAGTTTTTAATTGTATTCACTTCCATGATTAATTGATAATTCATACTGAGAAACCCATCATCCATCAAACTAAAAAATTTCTTGACAACATGCCTACTCATATAGTGTGAGAGAAAGATGAAATAATCACCCACCTAGGATTGTGAAGATGTGAATTCCTGAGCCCATACTGTAATATGTATCACTAACGAATGATTTGGGACACCTATGTTAGAAATTAAGAAAGATTAGGTCATTACCTTATTAGAAAACTTGAATATGACATGGAAGGGGGTATCCTTACCTTAATAATTCCAATTACATGCTATGGATAACACCTAAAGGATATTCGGCCATGGGAGAATTGAAAATATAAACCATGGGTAAAAGGATGGATTGATAGATACTTAAACCCAATTCAAAAGATACATAAAAACATAATATATGGAAGATCCCACATTAGGTTATCTAAAGACTAACATACATATCTATATATTGATGAATCTTGATGAATATCATCACATAAGAATAATAGAATTTATGAGGGGAAGAAAGAGATCTCTCAAGGAGAGAAATGTTTTGGAAATAGAGGTGGAAACCCAAAATGGATACAAAAGGGGGTAAATTAAGAATATAAATGTTCAAAATTTTACATTTCAAAGGGAATTAAACCTACGTGTCTACCAGGTACCAAGGTTAATGCCCCCTGAGTATCTTGTTGCCAAAAAGTAATCCCCACTCCTCTAAGACCCCCACCGGGTACTCGGTACCAGACCACTCGGTACTTGGTACTAGACCGCCAGGTACTCGATACCTTTTACAACACCAAGGGTCCATTTTACCCACTCCCTCTCACTCCTAAAAGCCATTATTCCCCCAGAAACATAGAATGACATAAAAAATTAAATTAAAATGAAACAATTAAAGGAGAAAACTAATTTTTAGGATATGAGTCTATAGGGTGTGAGTATAAAACACAGTAAAGTGCCTCCAACATATCCCAAAAAACACCATCATATATAATTATATTCATGAGGAAAATAAATAATTTAACGTATATCATAAAGAAATACATATCATGTCATCATGTGTTACACAAGAAACCACAACACCAAACCATACCTATTATATTCATCTTTGATGAACCAAATAAACTATTTCATAAAGAAATAAATTAATCAACCCCATATTTATTGCCACTGCTTATACAAGAGGTATTTTGAGTAATGAAAAATGTATCTAAACACCTAGATAGATAAAAAAATATCATATAGTTTAGGGAAAGGTACAAAAATAAGCCTCATACTAACACCCTAGTACTCAAGGTGAGGTCTCGTAACCAAGTCTCGTACTAGTTCCCTATCACTCATATTGTGGTCTCATATCATGACTTATACGAACATCATAACACTCAGGGTGAGGTCTCATTACCAAGACTCATAACAAAACCTTATCACTTAGGAGAAGGTCTCTTACTAATTCTCTTTCAAATTCTCCGTCACTCAAGGTGAATTACACACGAAGTCACATACATATACTCTGACACATAGGTTGAGATCCTATATCACATCTTCTAAAAACTATGTATCATATCTCTACTAGCATCTAACATTGTCATTGTGTCACATACCCAACTCAATACCTATCATTTTAACTCAATCACAATTCATCAATATCTAGACTTTCAGGAAAACCAAGATGTCTTAGGATTTACTATATAAATATTAATGTGTTAATTCAGTCATCATAAGCATCTCACTCAGGGATATAACGACACTATTCCTTACACCCATCCTGATATCAATATAGCACTACGAAACCTCAACCATCACCCTATGAGTGATCCAATATCCCATAGATCTTTAATAGTTTAGTACAAATCCATTTTAATTTACCGCCCTACCATCCCGATAATGGTACCATAGATTCATCCCAAGCTACACACCAAAGGACCCTTAGTAAATTACTGTATATAACGACCCAAACATTTCAAACATAAATATTACATGTTATTATATGATTTTTTATGGCAGAACATTAGACTCCATGAAAGACACATAATTTTTTAATCTAATTGGAAACATAAAAATATATAAAACTATTTCATAAAATATCTAAATCTTCTCCCACTTAGTTCTTCAAAACTAGCACCCTCTTATACACATCATACCTAATACTTCTAATTATATCCTAGGGAAAAGAAAACATAATAAATGGTGAGATAGGATTATCTTTAAGTGTATTTAATGGAAACAAAAATGACCACTTAATAATAACATGATTATAAAGATATGATATAATGATCTTGAAAATTTTAAACCATACCTAGCATATTATAGATCGTAATATTGTTTCATGGAATACATTTTGGTAGTTCATATGGAATGAATCATAAAGGAATCAACAAACCTAATCCATGAGAACATAAAATTATCCTAATATCATATCATAAAATTGTAGCATAAAGTGTTTCATAATCATAATCATAGATATATTATGTCGAGAAGTATACCTCATAAGTCTTGTACAAACATATTAATAATCTTCTAAACACATACCACACCATGGAGTTGATTTCTTCTCATTGCCTCATGTTCTTGATGATATTCCACCATTGATCTACTTCAAGTTCCTCAAAATAGATAACCAATATTACATTTTCATACTCTGGAAACTAAAAAATAGAAAATATATTTTCAATGTTATTGATCCATTATAAAAAAATTAGTTAATTAATAGATCCACTGAAAATAGGTGGATGGTTCCTCCAGAAGTACTCAATGAAATGGTGTTCTATTCTTTTCTCATTTAGAATCTAATCATGATTTATGGTTTGAGAATGTTTCTTAAACATATAAATGATATTTTTCATTCCAAATCCCATAAATTTTGGGTTCTCATGAGAAAACAAATTTCATTTTCTATCAAATTCATCAATAACATGGTTTGTTCAGTTTCAACCTATTGACTAAAACCACAAACCATAGTGTGGGAAACAATAATCATAGTGAAAAACCACGTAATCATGAAAAATAATTTATAGTATATCTAAATCATGAAACCTTGTTCTAAATCTATGAAAACATAGGTTTATCCTAGTTTATCTATAATCTTTATATATTAAAATCCTTTATAGTGGTTCATAATGCAAATATTGTAGGAACCAAGCACACAAATGAAGCACCAAAATTAGGATTTTATAAATTTCAAACCGATGATTGACATTGTAACACCCAGACCACTCTAGGATGGAGTCGATGCATTACTTTTGATATTTTAATGGTTAGAAGGAATGAAAAATACTAAAGGAAAGATCATTTTAGTAGTCTTTAAGAAACTATATACATAGATTTAACACAAGTTACATTGAAAAAAAATACAAAATACAATACATAACAAAAACTAAAAACAACAACCACAAGAACTCAATAAATGATCTCCTCTTTGTCACCTGATGAAAGTAAAAAATGAAAGAGGTGAGCTCCAATTATTAGTAATGGTTAAAAATAGTGGAAGATTGAATATAATAATAATTCAATCATAGTAAATCAGACATAATCAATATGGCATGGTAAATAAATGAAAAACTAATTCCATTAATAAACTAAGAATGAAACTCCATCCATAGATTTTTGACATAGTGAAACAATCATGGATAATAATAATAACTGATAAAAAATAAAGAGAATACTTATTAATTGGAAATCACGTATATGTCACGTGAAACCATAATACTGTAAAAACGGTTTAGTTCTATGGGTAGAAACACATCTGATTTTTTGGAAACAAACTCGAAGGGTTTGTCTCCAACTGATCTGTCTCACGAGACCTACCAATGCATAGAGGGGATATAGTGGGCCCCACACGCCACTACATATCCAAATAATTCATTATACATTGATTCAATAGAAGAGCAATATGACTTTTCAATATCTATATAGAGTAGAGTATACAGATTCATCAATATTTCCTTAACTAAAATAACTTTCCAAATAAACACCGAATGTAAAATGGTATACGGTTTAGACAACAAACATATCCATGATATGATATTATGGATATTTAATATAAATATAATTTATAATGATAATTTATCTCAAATGGGAAGTAGGTACACTACATAAGAATTATTAGGTGCACCATACAAAGTTAGTCACAACCAAATAGAAGTTGAGACAAAGTCTCTTACCACAATGTAATTAGTTGGATCATATGACCAGAACATAATGAACATAAAATGAATCATTTAATAAAATGAATATAAATATAATCATGTTATTTTATATCAAATTTAAGTACACTTATACCAAATATATGAAATAAGCGGTGAACAATGAAAATCTCACAGAAATGAAAGTGAGATAAGAAACCCCTTACCTTTTGCTCGAGTGTGTTCTTTGTTTGTTTTAATGACCTGAATAATCAAATTTAGATTCATTAATAAATAAGTCCAGAACCTCTTATACATGTAATTTATTTATTATAACCTTATTAGGTTCATTCATGGCCCTTTTAATGGGTTTAAGAGGTTAAATTTTATTGTTTCGGAAACAATTTCTTCCCTGGTTTTCATGATTTGTTTACTTTCTCTCATGAATGGAAGTTAATTTGAAATGTGGATAAATATCCAGAGTTGTTAATATATATTATTAGTTACATTAAAGATATATAAATGATATTATAATGATTATAGGTTATATACTTGAGGTTGAATCATTAGTTAAAAGTTTTTGATAAACACTTGGATTTAGCTTGGCAGTTTTGTATACAATGAACTCATTTTGTATTATTATTCCGTATTATGAGTGTGTAAAGATTCCATAACATTAATGAGAATAAATAAATATATTATGATTTGTTTCAAACATTAAAAAAGTTTCATGACCAGTAATTAAGGAGAAAGTGAAGAACAAAACTCCGTTGTCCACAAAGGTTATAAATTGGAACCTCATGGACGTTGATTTCGCTTATAAAAATAAAACGGGGGGAGTAAAAATATTGATTATGCTTATTCCATTAACATGATATAATTAAATTATATAGATTATACTGGAGTTTATAATAGTAATTTGGACATAGGAGATGATAAGAGGAAAATAAAAGAGATGATCTTGAAAATAAAAGAAAAGTTGAGAGATCCCTTATGAAAATTCGGCAGCCTAACGACGTCTCTTAAAAGTTAATAAAATGAAATGATGAGAAAAAAAGGGTATCTCATAATATAAAAAGAAAAAAGACAGTAAGAATAATAAATAAAAACAAACCCCAACATATGAGAACTGAATTTCAAAAAGCTAACATAAAAGAAGTGTCGACTTAAAGAAGAGAATGAAGGATTTCCCATACCTTGTAGAGTAACTCCTAGATCTTGAAGGATGGGACCTTGGGGGCTTAAGGACACATTAGGAGGACTCATAGAGAGGTATAACCGCCGGATATTTGAGTATGAGGGATTTCGAATGAAATAAAATGAATGGATGAGAGGGTATTTATAGAAAAATAGAGGTAATTTTTTAATAATTTCAAAGGGACAGCTCATTAGTGGTTTTTGCCAAACCATGGGCTTGCCCAAGGTATTTTACCACAGTTTTAGCCACTTGGGAAACCTCATGTAATAATTTACAGTAAACAAGTCTACCATACTTTTATATTTAATTATTACATCATTATGATGTCATTAAACTACCGAAAACTCAAAATTGTATTTTTACTATTCATGAAAAATTCATGAACTTTAGAAAAATCCAAAAAATTTACCCTCACCATTTTTCGATATGTAGAATTAAAAAATGAACTCCATTTTTTGAAAATAAATTTTTAAGTATTTTTTATTTAATTTTTAAATAAAATCATAGTTAATTCGAAAAATAACAATTTTAAAGGTATAATTAGTTATATATCACAATGAAAAATTAATTAAGATCTCATTATCTTATTACCTTAAGAAAATAAAATATTATCATTAGTTACTATTTCTAAGGGCCATATTACTATTCATTTTACTATTCATAAGGGTATGTTACTATTCATCAAAAAATCAATTTGGTTCTATCAGACTCCAAATGACTTACTGTTCACAACTCTAGATGGCCGTTTTTCGAAATTCAAAACATAGAAGTGGAAAGTTTATGTTTAATGGATAACTTATAAGTTTCTCCTATAATTTTTTGATTCAAATAAGACACAGTGCTTCATGCAATATAGGATATTAATAGAATGTATTTAATAGAAGCATACAATAAAATGTTTGGGGTGTTATATTATTCCCTCCTTTGGAAATTTCATCCTCAAAATTTTATGTATAAAGTCCACCAAAAAGATGTGGGTGATTCTTCTTCATGAAATCCTCTGGTTCCCATGTTGCTTCCTCCATATTATGGTTTCTCCAAAGAACCTTTACTACACGAGTTGTTCGATTTCTCAATACCTGCTCCCTTGTGACAAGAATCCTGATAGGATTTTCATAGTATGACAAATCAGGTTCCAGTTATATTTCATTATATGTGGGTACATGCGTTGGGTCTGGAATGTACTTCTTTAGTAATGATACGTGGAACACATCATAAAATCTAGAGAGATTTGGTGGCATCGCTAAACGGTAATCTACAGATCTGATTCTTCCCAAAATATCAAATGGTCTGATGTACCTAGGGCTTATTTTCCCTTTCTTACCGAACCTTAATACAACCTTCCAGGGAGATACTTTCAGAAATACATGATCCCCCACTTGGAATTATAAGTCCTTTCTCTAGTTGTCAGCATAACTCTTCTGCCTACTTTGGGCTGCTATAATATGGGCTTGTATTTTCATCACTGTTGTCGTGGTCTCTTCAATATGTTATGGGCCTATAAGTTTCCTCTCACCAACTTCATCCCAAAAAGTTGGAGTTCGACATATCATTCCATATAATGCTTCGTATAGATTCATTTGAATACTAAAATAGAAACTATTGTTGTATGAAAATTACACCAAAGGAAACTATTTATCCCACATTCCTTGGAAGTCAAGAGAACATGACCTCAACATATCTTCTATAGTTTTAATAGTCCTTTCAGATTGTCCATCAGTTTGGGGGTGATATGCAGTACTCATATGAAGCTCAGTATTCAAAGCCTTCTGGAGACTTTTCTAGAATTTGGACATAAACCGGGGATCTTGATCAGAGACAATTGATAGAGGTGCACCATGAACTCTCAAAAATTCATTAATATAAAGTCCTGTTAGGCTCTCAAGTGTTAAATCCTCTCTTATTGGAAGGAAATATGCTAATTTAGTGAGACGATCAACAATTAACCATATTGCATCATTACTTCTAGGTGACCTCGATAGTCCGGTGACAAAATCCATCGTAATGTTATCCCACTTACACATAGGAATAGGTAGGGGTTTCATCACTCCTTTGGGATGTTGTCTCTCCGCCTTCACTTGTTGAAAAACTAGACACCTTGACAGGTAGTCACCAATTTCTCGCTTCATATTATCCCACCAAAAATATTCCTTCAGATATCTATACATCTTAGTGATACTTGGGTGTATAGAGAAATTTGAGCTGTGAGAATCATCTAATAGTTCCCTTTTTAGCTCAAGTACTGATGGAACACATAACCTCTTCCCAAATTTCAGAACTCCTTCTTCATACATGAAGTCAGCCAGTCACCCATCCTTGACTGCATTAATTTTCTTGTGCAGATTCTCATCATCAGATTGAGAACTTTTTATCTTCTCTATTAAATATGGTTTAACAATAATTTGAAAGAGGAGTGATGTTTCCCCTTGTTTAACAATTCCCATATCCATCTTCAGTATATCCATGAACATAGGATCTCTTTCAATCCTCATTTGAGTCATAAGGCCATGATATTTCCTGCTTAATGTATCTGCCACCTTATTCGCCTTTCCTGGGTGGTAGTTTATTGAACAATTATAATCTTTGAGTAAATAGAGCCATCTTCTTTGCCTCATGTTGAGTTATTTTTGTGTGAAAATATATTTCAAACTCTTGTGGTCTGTATAAATCTCACATCTCTCTCTGTAGAGACAATGCATCAATATTTTTAGAGAAAATATTATAGCTTCTAACTCATGATCATGCGTTAAATAATTTCTCTCACTAGTCTTAAATTCTCTTGATGCATAAGCAATAACTTTATCAGTTTTCATAAGGACGTTACCCAATCCATTCTTTGATGCATCACTGTATATTAAAAATCCATCACTTTCATATGGAAGAGTCAAAATTGTAGCATTGAACAATCTTATTTTTAATTAATCGAAGCATTCTGTACATTATTTTTTCCACACAAACATAACTCATTTACGTGTGAGCTTGGTTAGTGGGATATCCAGTCGGGAAAAATTATGAATGAAACTCCGATAATAACCTGCTAAGCCAATAAAACTACGTACCTCAGTTATGTTTGCTGGAGTGGGCCAATCTTGGATTTCCTTTGTCTTCACATGATCAAATAGGATTCCATCCTTAGAGACAATATGGCCCAGAAAAGAAATTTATTGAAGCCAGAATCCGCACTTGCTAAACTTTCCATATAATTTATTTGTTCTAAGAGTTCATAGAATAACCTGTAAGTGATTCTCATAGTCTTCATATCTTTTTGAGTATATGAGGATATCATCGATTAATACCACAACAAAGTTATTAAGATATTCCTTGAAAACTCTATTCATTAAATCTATGAAAAGAGAGGTTGCATTTGTCATTCCAAAAGAAATCACTGTAAACTCACAATGCCCATACCTGGTCTGAAATGTTGTCTTAGGAATATCTTCCTTCCCCACATGAAACTAATGATATTGAGATCGAAGGTCAATCTATGAAAAGTATTGAGATCCATGAAGTTGGTCAAATAAATCATCAATCTAGGGCAGAAGATCCTTATTCTTTGGTCTAATAGCATTGATTTCCCTAAAATCAATGCAAAGCCTCATGGATCCATCTTTCTTCTTGACAAAGAGGACAGGGTCTCCCCATGGAGAAACACTAGGTAGAATAAGTCCTTTTTCACTCAAATCCTTTAGTTATTTCTTTAGCTCTACTAATTCCACAGTGGACATTCTATAGGGAGTATTTGATATAGGTCTTGCATCAAGAATTAAATCAATAAAGAACTCAACTTTCTGCTCTGGAGGATGTGTAGGTAAATCCTCTGGAAATACATCAATGTAATCTTTAACTATGTGCACATATTCAATTTGATGATTTCTTTCCTCTACCATAGATATTGGTTTATATTTCTCTCTATGTATTGAATTCAGTAGAGCTATTTGGGGTGGTTCTAGATAAGAATCAGGTGGTGATGTTTCTGCCCTAAAGACAAGAGAATCTACGCCATTTTCAAAAATTGTAACTTCCTTCTCCTTATAATAAATCCTCACATCATAATTTGAGGGCCAAACCATACCAAGAATTATATCAAATTTAGTCATTGGTATGATGATAAGGTTAGCAACTAGAGCACATTTTGGTGTCTGGAGGGGGACTAGTCGACATGCCTTGGTTGCAATGATACATCCCCTAGGATTTTTGACTCACAACTCCCTTATTAAATAAAATTGGACATATCTAATTTTCTTGGAAAACTAGGAATATATTAATGAATGTGATGATCCAGAATCAAATAAAGTGTTGGATAAGTTTGAGGAAACAATTAATGTACCTGCCACCACATCATTAGAAACTTCAACCTCCGTGGTTGTAATCGCATAGGATCTCCTTTGCTCGCTTGGCATTTTCTGAGTCAAGTTTCTTTGACACTTAGGACACTCATTTGCATAGTTTCTCATCTCTCTGCAACTATAGCATTGAATATCATTGAATTGTTTCTTCTCCTTTAATTCACCAGATCGATGAACCTTTTATCGATAGTTATAGCAGACTCCCATGCCTTTCAAGCATTTCATGAGATGATTCTTTCCACAGTTCCCACATAACGAGAATAGCTTTGTTCCCTTGATCTTCTTTGGTGCTTCTCATTTTCCCTTTTTATCATAGTACCACTTCTTATCTTGGTTTCCTTTGAAAATATTGGATCTAGTACATTCCCTCTCTGTTTTGATGGAACATGATACAATTTCATCATATGATGAAAATGATTGAGAAGACAGTGCCCTTCAAAGACTTGGCTTAAGACCTTTAAATATATGACCAATCTTGTCTACCGAGTCACGTACGTAATCCACAGCATACCTGGCCAGCCTTGTAAAAGTAGCCTCATACTCCGCAACACTGTCTTCTTCCCTTTGTTTTAAGCTAAATAATTTCCTCTTCATTTCACACTACTGGAAAAGAAGGTTATACCAACGGTTATAAACCATTGGTATAGGCTGGAAAACTGTTGGTATAGGTTATACCAACAGTTTTCCAAACCGTTGGCCAGTAAGCTGTAAGGAAAGCCTTATACCAACGGTTTGATCTAAACCGTTGGTATATTGGTTTTATAAATTTCTCCCAATGTATACAAAGGGTTTTAAACCATTGGTACTGCATTTTTGGAACTATTATACCAATGGTTTTAAACCATTGGTAATGTGGTTTTCCAGAAAACCTATACCAATGGTTTAGAACTGTTGGTATTGTGTTTTTTAGCAACTCCTATACCAACGGTTATAAACTGTTGGTATTGGTTTTTCATGAAATCCAGACCACCTATACCAACGGTTCATTAACCGTTGGTATTATTTTTTCCAGAAATCCAGAACACCTATACCAACGGTTTAGAACCGTTGGTATAGTGTTTTTCCAGAATTCCAACACCCTTATACCAACGGTTTTAAACCGTTGGTATTGAGTTTTTCCAGAACTGCAGCCCAGCAGCCCCCCTCCTTCTAGTAGCCCCTCCACTATACACCTGCATAAAAAATATCACAAAAACCACGTACAGACTTAAAATAGTATAAAAAACACCTAAAATAGGACAGAATAAACACATAAAATCATCAAACTCTTCTAACCATGTCATGTACTACAATTCCCTATTTCAATCTTCATAAGACAACAATCATCCAGTAGTAATTCACCTCACCCCTGCCCAAACCCCCAACTGACATTGCCCCCACCTCCCCATAAAATTCTAATAGACAGAATAGTATGAGAAATAACTATTAGAGTTGAATAAGAGTTTGAAATAGGCTCATATCCCCTTTTTTTTTCTGATCCTAGATTTGGGTATGTAATGATTTGTGATGAATTTTTCATTGAACATGTATTGTTTATAATATATGGTGAAAAGGTATTTTGTTAGGAGTCTCGTCACTTATGAACCCATGAGTGAAACTACCCAACTCATGAAAAAGAGTTTGCAACTATCATTGATAAGTGTAAATTTCCGTTGTATTCACTTAAAATGATGTCCTTTTCAAACAGAAGAGATACTTTGAGAGGTGTCATCCACACCATGCCTCAGATTGAGGCAGGTTTGACTCATACACGTCACAAATGACCCATGGAATGTTGTCCAAAAGTATCAACAGAATCCGAATGAGTTTGGTCAGTTTTCCGTATGCCGGTTGTTGTTTTCACTTAAAATATTGTCCATTTCAAATAAAAGTGAGACAGTTTGAGTGGTACCAGCCACAATGTGCCTCATATTGAGGCGGGGTTTACTCATACATGTCACAAATGACCCATGGATACTTTTCCTAAAGTATCAACATAATCTGAATGTGTTTGGTCCATTTTACGTATGTCAGTTGTTGTTTTTACTTAAACTGTTGTCCATTTCAAAGAAAAGTGAGACACTTTGAGTGGTGTCGGCCACACCGTGCCTCAGATTGAGGCAGGGTTGACTCGTACACATCACAAATTACCCATGGATCGTTTTCCTAAATTATCAACACAATCCGAATGCGTTTGGTCGGTTTTCCATATGTCGTTTATTTTAAATAAAAGCGCATCCATTTTGAACAAAAGAAAGACACTTTTAGTGGTGCTGTCCACACAGTGCCTCAGATTGAGGCGGGGTTGACTCGTAAACGTCACAAATGACCCATGGAAACTTTTCCTAAAGTATCAACAGAATCCGAATGAGTTTGGTCAGTTTTCTGTATGCTGGTTGTTGTTTTCACTTAAATTCCTGTCCATTTCAAATAAAAGTGAGACAATTTGAGTGGTACCGGCCACACCATGCCTCATATTGAGGTGGGGTTGACTCGTACACATCAAAAATGACCCATGGATACTTTTCTTAAAGTATCATCAGAATCTGAATGCGTTTGGTCCATTTTCCGTATGTCAGTTGTTGTTTTTACTTAAACTGTTGTCCATTTCAAAGAAAAGTGAGACACTTTGAGTGGTTCCGGCCACACCGTTCCTCAGATTGAGGCGGGGTTTACTCTTACACGTCACAAATGACCCATGGATTGTTTTACTAAAGTATAAACATAATATGAATGTGTTTGGTCGGTTTTCTGTATGTCGTTTATTTTAATTAAAAGCGCATCCATTTTAAACAAAAGAAAGACACTTTTAGTTGTACCAGCCACACCGACCCTCTTATTGAGTCATTATTGACTTTTACATGTCACAAATTACCCATGGATCGTTTTCATAAAGTTTCAACAGAATCCAAATGCGTTTGGTCGGTTTTCCGTATGCCGGTAGTTATTTTCACTTAAAATCCTGTCACTTTCAAATAAAAGTAAGACAGTTTGAGTGGTACCGGCCACACCGTGCCTCATATTGAGGGGGGTTGACTCGTACACGACAAAACTGACCCATGGATACTTTTCCTAAAGTAACAACAGAATCTGAATGCATTTGGTCTATTTTCCATATGACAGTTGTTGTTTTTACTTAAACTGTTGTCCATTTCAATGAAAAGTGAGACACTTTGAGTGGTGCCGGCCACACCGCGCCTCAGATTGTGGCAGCGTTTACTTTTACACATCAAAAATGACCCATGGATCGTTTTTCTAAAGTATCAACACAATCCAAATGCGTTTGGTCAGTTTTCCGTATGTCTTTTATTTTAATTAAAAGCGCATCCATTTTAAACAAAAGAAAGACACTTTTAGTGGTACTGGCCACATCGGCCCTCGGATTGAGGCCAGGTTGACTCGTACACGTTACAAATGACCCATGGATCGTTTTCCTAAAGTTTCAACAGAATCCGAATGTGTTTGGTCGGTTTTCCGTATGCCAGTAGTTGCTGTCACTTAAAATCATGTCCATTTCAAATAAAAGTGAGACAATTTGAGTGGTACCGGCCACATCGTGCCTCAGATTGAGGTGGGGTTGACTCGTAATCGACACAAATGACCCATGGATACTTTTAATAAATTATCAACCGAATCCGAATGCATTTGGTCCATTTTCCGTATGTCAGTTGTTGTTTTTACAAAAACTGTTGTCCATTTCAAAGAAAAGTTAGACACTTTGAGTGGTGCCGGCCACACCGCGCCTCAGATTGAGGCGAGGTTGACTCGTACACGTCACAAATGACCCATGTATAATTTTACTAAAGTATAAACACAATACGAATGCGTTTGGTAGGTTTTCCGTATGTCATTTATTTTAATTAAAAGCGCATCCATTTTAAACATAAGAAAAACACTTTTAGTGGTACCAGCCACAACGGCCCTCGGATTGAGGCGGGGTTGACTCATACACGTCACAAATGACCCATGGATTGTTTTCCTAACGTTTCAACAGAATCCGAATGCGTTTGGTTGGTTTTCCGTATGCCTGTAGTTGTTTTCACTTAAAATCCTGTCCATTTCAAATAAAAGTGAGACAATTTGAGTGGTACCGGCCACACCGTGCCTCAGATTGAGGCGGTATTGACTCATAAACGAAAAATATTACCCATGTATACTTTCCCTAAAGTATCAACAGAATAATAATGTGTTTGGTCCATTTTCCATATGTCAGTTGTTGTTTTTACTTAAACTGTTTTCCATTTCAAAGAAAAGTGAGACACTTTGAGTGGTGCCGGCCACACCGTGACTCGGATTGAGGCGGGGTTGACTCGTACACGTCAAAAATGACCCATGGATCGTTTTACTAAAGTATCAACACAATCCGAATGCGTTTGGTCGGTTTTCCATATGTGGTTTATTTTAATTAAAAGTGCATCCATTTTAAACAAAAGAAAGACACTTTTAGTGGTACTGGCCACACCAGCCCTTAGATTGAGGCGGGGTTGACTCCTACACTCCAAAAATGACCCATGGATCATTTTCCTAAAGTTTCAACAGAATCCGAATGCATTTGGTCTATTTTCTGTATGCCGGTAGTTGTTTTCACTTAAAATCGTGCCCATTTCAAATAAAAGTGAGATAGTTTGAGTGGTACCGGCCACACCGTGCCTCATATTGAGGCGGGGTGACACATACATGACACAAATTACCCATGGATACTTTTACTAAAGTATCAATAGAATCCGAATGCGTTTGGTCCATTTTACGTATGTCAGTTGTTGTTTTTACTTAAACTATTGTCCATTTTAAAGAAAAGTGAGACACTTTGAGTGGTGCCGGCCACACCGTGCCTCGGATTGAGGCGGGATTGACTCTTACATGTCAAAAATTACCCATGGATCGTTTTCCTAAAGTATAAACACAATCCGAATGGATTTGTTCAGATTTATGTATGTCGTTTATTTTAATTAAAAGCACATCCATTTTAAACAAAAGAAATACACTTTTAGTGGTACCGGCCACACCGACCCTAGGATTGAGGCAGGGTTGACTCGTACACGTCACAAATGACCCATGGATCGTTTTCCTAAAGTTTAAACAGAATCCGAATGCGTTTGGTTAGTTTTCCGTATGCCGGTAGTTGTCCATATATTTTACATTCCACCATATATAAAATCATGAAACAGAACCAGATTTACACTATATACCACCATGAATGAATGCACACAACACCTGTTAAAAATAAATAAATCAACCATATTAGCGAGTCATTCAAAATAAAGTAAATATAAATAATCTAACTCAAGTACAATACTAACTGAAAATTAAATATAACCAAAATGATTAAATAGATGTCCTTGACCTACCTTCTCCTTCATAATCCATTTTTAGTGCACTCTAAGACACCAACCATAAACTAAAACTGCTGTCAATAATTGATATTAAGGGTGAAATATAAACTCTTCATATTTTTCATATTATATATGCAAATTTTTCACATAATACAATATAAAAATATCTCAAAATTACTCAATTTAATACATATAAATATTATAACTAATTGGATATTTTTTTTATTGTAAATTATATTCCCAATCAATGAAAATATATAAAATAGAGAATAAAAATGTTAAAAATAAATTTTTTAACCAATGAAATTAACCAATATTTCATTATCATTAATATCCATTTATAAAAATCAAAAAGACACACACTTATTTATATTTTTTAACCAAGGGAATTCATCACCTAATAAATCATTTTCGACCTCAAAACCCTCATTTTATTATTTTTAAAATGAACCCCCAATATTAAACATGGATCTAAAACATATAATTTTTCATGTCATGTCATTAGGCCCTAAATCTTACTTATGGATGCATTATACTTAAATAGTTATACTAAGAAACATTTTTTCTCTAAATCTATTTTCATACTTTATTCTTCCTCTAATGTTGAATAAATCTAAATAATCTTTCCAAAATAATCATTTTGTAGATTCATAGATTTTTACAGGGTCTGGAAGGCTGGACAGGGGAGGGGCTGGACACTGGACATGGGCGGGGTGGACAAGGGAGGGGCTGGGTCTGGGGGAGGGAGGGGCTGGGTCTGGAGGGCTTGACATGGGAGGGGATGGACAAGGGAGGGGCTGAACAGGGGTCTGGGGGCAGGGGCTGCTGGGTCTGGTGGGGCTGGACACTGGACAGGGGAGAGGCTGGGTCTGGGGGAGGGCTGGGTCTGGGGGAGGGAGGGGTTGGGTATGGGGGCTGGACAGGGGAGGGGCTGGGCAGGGGTCTGGGGGGAGGGGCTGGGTCTGGTGGGGCTGGACACTAGACATGGGAGGGGCTGGAGGATAGGGGAGGGGCTGGGTCTGGGGGGATGGATAGGGGGTCTAGGAAGGCTAGACTGGGGGGTTTGGGGGAGGGGCTGGGTCTGGGGGAGGGAGGGGCTGGGTCTGGGGGGCTGGATAGGGGAGGGGCTGGGCAGGGGTCTGGGGGGGTGGAGGGGCTAGGTTTGGTGGGGCTGGACACTGGACATGGGAGGGGCTGGAGGACAAGGGAGGGGCTGGGTCTGGGGGGGGCTGGATAGGGGGGTATGGGGGGGTGTCTGGGTCTAGGGGGCTGGGTGCACAGGGGCTGGGTCTGGGGGGCTGGGTGCACAGGGGCTGGGTTGGGGGGCTGGGTGCACAGGGGCTGGGGGGTTGGGGGGCTGGGTGCACAGGGGGTGGGGGCTGGGGGGCTGGGTCCACAGGGGATGGGGGGTGGGGGGATGGGTCTGGGAGGCGAGCCGCACAGGGGGGAGGGGGCTGGGTCTGGGGGGCTGGCGGCACAGGGGGGGCTGGGTCTGGGGGGCTGGCTGCACAGTGGGGGCTGGCTGCACAAGGGGGGGGGTCTAGCTGCACAGGGGGGGTGGGGTCTAGCTACACACAGGGGGGACGGAGGGGTCGAGTCTGGGTAGTGCAGGGGTTGGGTATGTGGGGAGGGAGGGGCTGGGTCTGGGGGGCTGGCTCGGGCTGGCTCGGGCTAGCTCGGGTTGGCTCGGGTTGGTTCAGGTTGGGTCGGGTTCACCCAAGTAACCCGAACCAAACTGACCCGACCCACAGAGGGTTGGGTTGGGTCGGGTCGTTCGACCATGAGTCGGGTAACCCGACCCCTAGAGGTTTGGGTTGGGTCGGGTCACCAACTCGCGAAGTATGAGACCCGACCCGACCCGCCAGTGTTGGGTCGGGCCCTAGAACACCCCTAACCTGACCCGACGCGACCCATGGACACCCCTAATTTCGATTGATTGTTTTTGATTATTAAGATGACCATATTAACTTATCAAACCAGATATCATACAGGGAATCACAGTACCAAGAAATACTAAAGGTCTAGGTAGTAGACTAATCATACAATAAGAATCACGTGCAAAAAAAGATATCTGATAACAACATCCCTATGAAGCAGAGGAATACCCCAGAGTGGAAAACTAGGTTCAAAAATAAAGAGTTATAAAAAATTCAAAAATTAAATGGATCAATCTGCCCCTGATCACCATCACCATCACCACTATCATCATCAACCTCATCCTCGCCGCCATCTCTGTCCTCATCGTCGTCCTCATCATCGTCCCCATGCTTATCGTCGGCCTCATCCTCATCCTTGGCCCCATCCTCACCCTCGGCCCCATCCTCGCCCTCGGCCCCATCCTCGCCCTTGTCCTCATCCTCATCCTCTCCCTCATCCTCTTCAGAATCCTCATCATCACCATGAACGTCATGATCTCGATCGCCACTAGAGCTGTTGCCTGGTACATTGGATAATGCACCCATCGACGACATAAATGTCTGACAAGACGCGCTAGCCTCTGGTGGAAGTGATGAAGATAAATCTTTCATCGGTTTCATAAATTATTTTTCCCTCATTTGAACTTGTACTTACAACTCTGTGACCCTTTTTTTCAGACATTATTGCATGCTCTTGGACCTGTTCCAACTCGGTGGTACTAGAATGGATACTTGGGGGGGATCAATACCTCGTCGGGACTATATTCTTACCAGGTCGGAAGCCTACTCGACCAGAGTGCTCCTCTCCCAAAACCTGATATAAATGATCGTGTGGCCCAAAATTGTCAGGCTCCTGGGCTTCAAGAGCCTCTAAAGAATCATGTTAAAAATATTAATAGATTAATAAATTTTAAAATAGATATTAAACTTTGAAATAAACAAATTATAACTTACAATCTTTTCTTGGGTTGATTCATTTACCGCAGTTCCATCTTTTTTTCTTCTACTCGAGCAAAACAATTTTTCTCGAGGGATACGTCCTTAAATATTCAATTTGTGCTTCTGTAATGACATTGAAACAATATGAAGTGCAAGTATAATCATATATTCAATATTCAATAAATCACATAATTCAAGTAGGAAATAATAAAAAGGGAAAGTCCTAAAGAAAAATTATAAACAACTATATCGTACTGGCTGCCTCCCATGATCTGACATAGTTGTGCACCCCAATGTGTGGAGGTATTGCTTTGAATCAATGTTTTTTTGCTTTTTTTGGAAGATTCCTAAATAATGTTTAATAATAAATAAGATTATATTAATGAAAAATATGAAAACTCTGATTTAAATACCTCAAATGAGATTAATACCTTAAATTTGGCAGTCTCCCAATGGGTAATCATTTGTCGATATTTCTCTATCGGACAGTCATCCATGATAGGTAATGTCTCTAATTCTGTGCCCACTCTATCACACCATCCAACATATAGGTCATGCTTATAATCTCTCCAAAGCTCTCCCAACTCTTTTAAACACACTGGTCATGCACCTTCTCCATCAGGGAAGTTAAACCGAAGCTAAAACCCAATAGATTAGTTCATATAAATACAAAAAAATAATACATTAAATCCAATAGATTTTTTACCCATATTTGTGCCCACGTGTTATCTTTGACTTCATGTGGCAGTTGTCTCAAAGATATAGGGCTGACCGGAATGATATCAGAGTATTTGGCTAGCGTCGCCAAAAAACCCCCGACATTCCTGCCCAGATTTCTCAATAATTTGTCCATCAACATTATATTCAACCATAAACTGTGTCTGGCGGTTCCATACCACACGCAAGCGAGTATGCCCCATCCTCCACCTCCTATCTATAGATGAATCTGTTATTAAAGAAAAATAATATCAGTACAAGTTATAATAAAATAAATTTTGGTATAAAAATTTGATAGAGTCAGATAAATATACCTGTGGTAGTCGGATCAATGTGCGTCACTGTATGTGCAGAAACTGAAGGAATATCCTGTACAGGTGGAGTGTCCCTCAGTGTACACTCCTCAGCCGCATACAGTGTCGCATCAGGAGTCGTAGAAGGTGGAATATAATAGCTCAGAGATAATGAAGCAGAAGAAAAAGATGATGGCATAAATGTATGGCCAAATGGTAGTGTAAACATCGGAGTTCTAAATATCATGTTTGTCCCTGGAGACACAACATGATCAAAATGGGGTGAAGAAGATACGTCTGTGGCGATGGATCGTCTAACTCTCGCCCCACGAGCCCTCGTACCACCGACCTCAGTATCGGGCCCACTAGATGATTGTCCATCTCTGACACCACACCCCCTCCTACAACCATCCTCTCTACTAGGAGAAATATCAGGCTCCTCTTCAGATATCTCTCGTCTAGGAGGTCGATCCTGAAAAAAAGTTTAACACATAAGTAAACACATGATATTATTAGTTATTTAAATATTTATATTTGAAATAAAATACTCACAATAGGGATGAGTGGAGGAACACCCATCTGTATCATGCGACTATTATTATCTGTCATCTTTTTCTGTTGCCTCTCTTCAATGGGTGTCATTTCCTGCAATGAAAACAAATATGGAAGCAATTAAAAATAGATAACTAATCTGTAACCCAAAAGAATATAGAAAAACCATTCTGATAAAAAAATATAAAGTAAAAGAGGATTTATGGTGGTTTGAAGGTATGTACTAGGATATACACTCTTAATGATGTAGGTTAAACATGTAGGTGAGAACATGACTGTATGATTCTATATATTTCCCACCACAACTTCTGGTTCACAATCAACTCTGACAATTGAGCTATTGGTGTCATCATAAGTAATAAACGGATTGCTTCCAATTGCAGTAGGGATAGTTTCAACTTCATCATCACCATCATCAAAAACATGTCTGGGATTTACTTCAATAATTACACCAAATTTAGGATGACGATGATCTTTGACATAAAAAACTTGTTTCACATTGATGTCAATACATATGGTTCATCGATGGCAAGAGTGCGATTCATGTCAATAACTCGAAATCCGCAATCATCAATAAAGGTGCCTTGCCTCGTCATTGAATCAAACCATTGACATTTCATCATCATTACTCGACCATGTGAGTAATAATCCAAAATTATTATTTTCTCGATGACTCCATAATAAGCAAGATTTTTAGAAGGAGGTCTAGTATCTGATGAACTGGCATAACAGTCTGTTGTGGAAGTTAGCATAACACCACTATGCTGTGTTCTCATGTTTCTTGCTCGTTCAGTGATAATAAATTTTTATCCATTGATCACAAGTGATTTACAAACACGAACCATGGTATTAGGACCAAAATCCAAAGCTCTTGTTTCCTCAGGAACAGAGTTTGCAGGCAAAATCGATACCTGAAATATAAAAAAATAGTAAATTTAATTAAATATTATTTTTATTTAGTTATTACAGAAATATTTTTACCTTCAATTTCAACCAAACAGAAAACCCTTTGATATGAAAAGTCTCTTTTCTTCTCAAAGATAAAGAACGATTCTTTCTATATATCAATTCTTTATGTTCCCTATAGATAAAAATAATAATAGTTTATCAAATATTTAAAATTAAAATAGATAAGATAAGAGATACATGTACAATTTACTTACTTGAAATACTCATCGAACAAATCAAAATTGCGATGTGCCATCTCTCGCTCTTCAAGGATTAATGTCATCAATGTATATGATCCTGGAAATCCTTCTGTCTAAGGAAGTGATGGAAAACCGGGTTCAATTTTCCCATACTGTTCTTCTTCATTTCTCATTGGTCTGTTTATTCTTGTAGTAAGATCAGACAAATACATTGTGCAGAAATCCATACATTCTTGAGCCAAGTAACCGTTCACAATAGAGCCTTCAGGATAATTCCTGTTCCGAACATATGATTTCAATGTGCACATTTTTCTTTCCATTGGATACATCCAACAGAAAGCAACAGGTCCTCCAAGAAGTATTTCGGTCAGAATATTGATAGTCAGATGCAACATGCATGTAAAAATTGATGAAGGGAATATTTTCTATAACTCACACAAAATTAATTGTGTCTCTACCAATAGTTTTTGCAAGAAGGATTTGGATATCCTCTTAGCACAAAGATCTCTAAAAAAATAGCACAACCGAATAACTGAGACTCTAACATTATTGGACAAGATATGACAGATTGCTATTGGAATCAACTCATGCAAAAGGACGTGATAATCATGAGTCTTCAAAGATTTCAGCTTCAAATATTTTCTGTTGACCCGTTTTGATATATTTCTTGAATAGCCATCAGGAACTTTAATAGTCTCTAGAACTTCCAGAAATTGATTTTTTCAGCAGGTGTCATCACATAAGAAGCACATGGAACTTGCCATTTATTTTCACTCATATAGACAGGATGCAATTCTGGTCTGATCCCCCAATCTACCAAGTCACTCCGAGATCGTAAATCATCTTTTTTTCTTCCCCTTTACATTTAGAAGAATCTAAAGCAACATTTCACATATATTCTTTTCAATGTGGATTACGTCTAAGCAATGACGTAACAAGTTGGTTGACCAATACGACAACTCAAAGAATATAATCTTCTTCTTCCAATTGTAATAGGTATCATTGGAAACATTTTTCCTCTTTCTAGATTTCATTACACCCTTCCCAAATGAATAACTGAAATCATTCAATTCATTAAGCACATCAGTTCTAGACATACACTGAGGTGGATCTTCATTCTCCATGGTATTTTCAAATCTTTGATGATTGTTTCTATATGGATGGCTCATTGGAAATAATCGTCGATGTCCCATAAAACTAAAACTATGATGATATTTCATTCTTCTCGATCGAGTATTCTTCATACAAACATGACATGACAATTTTCCTTTAGTGCTCCATCCAGACATCATTGCATAAGCAGGAAAATCATTGATCATCCACATAAGCACAACATGCATCTGAAATATGTCTTTCGAACATGCATCGTATGTGGGCACACCCACATCCCAAAGAAGTTTCAACTATTTTATTAAAGGTTGCATGTATACATCTATATCATTGCCAGGATCAGAAGGGTCAGATATCAGTATACTCAAGAAAGTGTAAGGCTTTTTCATGCACAACCAATGGGGAAGGTTATAAATGTGTATGAAAACCGGCCATGTGCTGTGCGAAGTAAGAATCTGCCCAAATGGATTAAAACCGTCACATGAAAGACCCAGTCTCACATTACACGCGTCGGCTGCAAATTCAGGATATCAAGCATCAAATCTCTGCCATGAAAATCCATCGGTAGGGTGGACCAACTCTTCATTATTCTTTTTTTCTCAGTGTCATGCCATCACATTTTTACGGATATTTCATCAGACATGAAAAGGTTCTGTAATCTGGGTATCAATGGAAAGTACCACATTACTTTTTGTGGCACACGAGATGGTGTTCCATCATCTTTTGGCTTCCATCGGGAGGTTCCACATTTGAGACAATCATTTCTTTCAGCAGTTTCCTCCCAAAATAAGCTACAATCATTCGAGCAAGCATGAATTTTTTTTTGAGAATCCAAGTTCATCAACTAACTTCCATGCCATATAGTGGTTTGAGGGAATATTTGCATCATCTGGAAGTATGTCCTTCAAGAAGCTAAGAATGTAATCAATTTCAGTATTTGAAATCCCATATATAGTTTTCCCATGAAACAATCAGATTAAAAATTCGAACTTTTTCATTTTACCACATTGCCGATATACTGGAGTCGTCGCAGCATCATTTAATTTTTTCACCCTATTAACATCATAATTTTCATTGGACGCATCATGTGTGCTTGTATCAAAATCGTGTTGGCTAGACATCCTTTCATTCTCATGATGCCAAATAAATGGAAACTGATCATATATCAAACTCTCCAATTCAGTCCTATCATTTGGATCATCAACATTTTGAGATTCCATTTTCTCTCCATTGTGATACCACACATAATAGTTTGTTTAGAAACCATATTTGGTTATATGATAGCTAACTGTGTCACGACTCAACCAAGGTCTTCCAACAAAATTAAAACATGGCCAGTGTATGCGACCACTATCTGAAGCCTTGTCAAATGCAAAATCTAGAAAGATGTTCATATTGTTTTGAAAATTGGTTGAAATCTGATCAATTTCATACATCCAACTTCTGTCCATTCTATAAAAAATTGCAATAATTCATTTCAAATCAATTCAATAATATTGAAGTTTAATCAAAAAAATATTTAGGTAAATGACAATTGTTTACTTTATATAAAATCATAACTGACACATTACTCTATATGAGAATCATATTAATAAATACAATAAAATACAGTGTATATATGAAAGTAAGATACAGAATTTGTAATGCCTATATTCAAGGATTTCCCAGTAAGATATTGGAAGTGGATCAAGGAATAAATAATCCTTAAGTATATTGTTGGGAGTACATGAGTTTTATACTTTAACTTCTTCGGGGAGATCAGGATGAGGAGTAGGATAAGGATCAGGGGAGTGGTGGGACTGTCCAAGGGGGGTGCGGGGTGTCCAGGGGGGGTGCAAGGTGTCTAGGGGTGGTGGGGCCGTCCGGGGGGGGGGGGTCAGAGGTGTCCAGGGGGTGTCTAGGGGGGTCGGGGTGTCCAGGTGGGAGGGTTGTCCGCGGCGGTGGTCAGGCTGTCGAATGGGGTAGGGGGAGTCCAGGGGGTGGGAGGGGTGTCCAAGGGGTGAGCGGGGTGTCCAGGGGGTGGGTGGGGCTGTCCCGGGGGGGGGGGGGGTACGGGGTGTCCAGGGGGTGGGAGGGCTGCCCATGTGGGGTACGGGGTGTCTAGTGGGTGGGCGGGCAGCCCATGGTGGTGGTGGGGCTGTCCAGGGGGGTGGACGGGCTGTCCAGGGGGGTGGGCGGGCTGTCCACGGGGGGTGGTCGGGCTTTCCACGGGGGTGGCGGTGCTGTCCAGTGGGGTCGAGGGTGTCAAGGGGGTGGGGGGGATTTCCAGGGTGGGGGGGGGGGCTGTCCATGGGGGGTGGTCGGGCTGTCCACAGTTGATTAATTTGATGACATAGTATAGGTATATTTATATGAAAAGAATACCCCCACAATAATCATGCAGCCCTATCATTAGTCTAAACCCGTAGAACACATAAAATAAGCTAGTATGGACATTTACTAAAATATTTAACACCATAAGAATAAAAATACGCTCTAAATATAGTTTGAGAGTATATAATGGTGTGTGTGAAAAAATGATATTAAATCTATTTAAATGAATATGGAACAAATGAGGGTTTACAATACACTAATAGTACCTCAAACAATCCAAAACCACTATAGCGCCACATATTTAACTTCATGAAACATGACCTGGAAATCTTACCTACGTCTTTACTAATGGCGACCTAATTGGAACACTCTATTTATGGTTCTTGAACACAAGGAACAAACTATGTTTGGTCTCTACCAACTCAATCACCGCCTTGTAGATCATAATCGTGTTTCCCCTTATACTAAAATGGTCTCACTAGAAGATACTTCTAATGCTGGTCCTAAACCATTCATTCTCCACAAAACAATGATCAAAGAACCATTGGACACATCTTAATGACGATACAAGCTCATCACATAAACACATCAAAACAGAAACAAAAACATATAGGATGGGTCTAAATCAAAAACATAATTAGATAAATTTCAATAAAAAATAAGGTACCAGTTAATACAGTACCTTAAACACATCAAAACAAAAACAAAAACATAAACACATCAAAATAAAAAACACAGAAACAAAAACATATAGGATGGTTTTAAATAAAAAACATATAGGTTAAATCAAAAAAGAAACAAAAACATAAACACATCAAAATCAAATTTAAAAACTGAAATATTAGATAAATTTCAATAAAAATAAGGTACCAATTAATAAAATACCTAATTTAGGATGGGTATTATAAGACTCAGAAGTAGATTCAACACCTTGGATGGGATGGAGGAAGAGGAAGCTGAAGGAGCTCCAAGATAGCCAAACTGCTCCAGCCGAAGGAGCTCCAAGATCGCCTGCTCCAATTTAGGGTTCTGTATCGCGAATGGGGGAGAGGACGGGCTGCTGGTAATTTGGGGGAAAGTTGTGCCAACGGTTTTTAAAAACCGTTGGTATATACCTTCAGGTCCAAACTATACCAACGGTTCTTTAGAACCGTGGGAAAAAACTTCCCCCAACCGCACCTATACCAATGGTTCAATGAGAATCGTTGGTAACACTCCCGTAAACTACATCTATACCAATGGTTTAATAAAACCGTTGGTAAAAACTTCCACAAACACAACTATACCAACGGTTCTAGGGAACCGTTGGTAAAAGCTTCCCTAAACCATCCTTTACCATCAGTTTCATGAAACCGTTGGTATGGAAGTGTGGGGAATAACCCACATTCCAGTAGTGTCAGTTTGTTTCTCATGAGGGAAATATTTTTCAAATAATATTTCCTTAAAATTCCTTCATTCCATATCTTCTATTTTTTCTTCCTCCATGGTATTTTAATCAAGGACCACCATTGATCAGCATTGCCCTTGAGACAATATACTACCAGTACTACCTTTTCATTTTCATTGCATCTTAATGCCATGAATATCTTTTCAAGGGACTTGATCCATTGCTCAGAAACCACTAGGTTAGTAGTCCCACTAAAAGATGGGGGCTTTTTCCACATAAAACGATCCAACACTGGTGTGGAAAGTTTATTCGTTACAACCTGAGTTAGTTGTCCCAATATTGTAACACCCCGAGATTTTATGAAAAATATTCTTTTTAATTTCATTAATGTCTTGTGTTGTACGCTACACCAAAAGGAGATTTCAAAACACGCATCCTTGACTTGACTTGCATTACACGCAATCACGACCTTCATCGATAGCGTGTGTAGTACACCATACCGGGTTTCACTAAACAACGATATGCTATTAAAATATTATTAAAACTAGCCGTTATGAATATTAATAACAACCTTTTCAAATTTTATAATTTTTATCTCTCAAAATGGACTTCATTTTTGGATTCGGAATATCGAAATTAGCTTAGGGTGAAATTTTGTTACTTTTCAGTTAACTTTCATTTTCTGATCAATAGTGAAAATTACTAAGTTTTAATTAAAAACAACCTTTTCAATCGAAATAATTAATAGTGATAAATTATTAATTTGAGTGCTTTTAAAGTATATTTAGAATATATTTTTACAATTTAATACAATTTTGGTCATTGGATATAATTTCACATTTAAACCAGACATAAACAAGTGTCAATCTTTTGATAGTTATTATCTCTTAATAACACGCTATTTGACGACAGGAATTAATTTTTAAATTAATTAATGCAACTGATATGTTTTGAATTTGGTAAAATAGACATCATTTTTTAGTTCATAATATCAAATATATCTTAGGCCTAATTTTTGGTATTTTTCTGGAAACTTTCATTTTTTGATGAATAGTGAAACCACTAAGTGGTAGTTAAAAAACAGAATTTTTTCATAAAACTTAATTTTATCGCTTCTGTGAGTAGAATTTAAAAATTCCGAGAGACACGGTTGATGTCGGTAAGTAAAATGTGGTTCAATGAGATGAAAATAATTTTTGGTGAATAGTATCTTTTTACTTTTTTTTACCACGATTAAAAGTAAATATGGTAATTAAGGGTAAAAATGATATTATTATTACACTAACACATGTCCTAATTCTATTGGATAAGTGTAATTCGACCAAAAACTACCTTAGGAATAAAATATGACCACTTAGTCCCACATGGATTAGATTAGGACATTTATTATTAATTTATTTAAAGAAGGGTTAAAATAGTTAAAATCAACGTTTAATAAGTAAATAATTTTTAATATAGGGTTATACATAAGATAAATTCGACTATAAATATTCATTAGAAAGCTAAAAATATTTCCTACATAATTATATTTTATTTTTAATTTTTATACTTTAAATAAGTTAATTTATTTATGACACAAAGATGATGCAGTAATTATCTTATTAATGAAATATTGACATTATAAATACCCAAATAAATGTAATTTGAGACTTTTTATGCATTAAACAACTTTTATAGGTTAATATGACATGTTAGTATTTATTTAATTAACGTTTTTCGAACTAATCATTCTGTTGTGATTTTCACAAAAATCAATTACTAAATAGTGTCAAAATTGACATAAAATAGTTTTTAAAACAAATATTATATTATTAATTGTTATTTTATTCCTAAAAATCTAAGGTTCGGCCAAATGACTTATATAAGGTTATATATATTAATAATAAACAACTTGGGGTTCTTTTGGCTTGTTATAGTAAGTTTATTAGCCTTATAGTGTAAGAACACAAGAAGACACGGTAAAAGTAAAATTATTTAACTTAATGTTAAATCTAAATGATAAGGTCAAAATAGGAACCTAATCTTGTCTAAATTATATTTGATGAGAGGATTTAGACCCATCCCCACCTTATCTTCTAAATAAATCAATTTGGAGCTATTTAAAACCGAATATGACTTTATAAAAAAAATAATATTTTTAGTTTTCCAAAGGAGCCCCTCTCCTCCCTTATAAAAGGGAACCTCCTCCCTCTCCTCCTCACACCACTTTGAGCCTTCAAGCTCGGACAAACCCTGACAAATTCTCTTCTCCACTTCCCTAGAAACATCTTAGAGGTCCTGGTCTTCTTCAAAGACCAATTTTAGTGCCCTAAAAGGAGGTCTCAAAGAAGCACTTCCAAGAAGAGGTAATGCCCGTTACCGATTCTTTCATCTTTATTTATTCTTCCACTTCTTCTTCTTTAGTTGTTTCATCATGAAGTAATAACATAAGTATCACTAATATACTAATATGTTATTATAAGTATGAAACAACCCTATTTCACCATGTATCCATCCTACGGAAAACGAAATCACCGCGTGTGCGTACGTACGGAATACCGTCTCCCCGCCGTGGTGAAAAATCTATTTTCCACCACCACATTACTTGGATGGGTATAATGGTGTAAATAATAACTATATATGATTATTTTAAAGTGATATTGATTCTGAAATAGTATACATACACTCCAATACAGTCCCACGATCATGAGAATGATATCATCGCTCATGCGTACGTACGGACTACCGTCTCCACGACGCGATGAGATTCATTCTCCACTTTAACCATTCATGAATGATTATAATGTATATATAATAAGTAATAATGAAATATATGACATAATAATGATACTGGATTTATGTGTATATATATGTATGTCATCTACTTAATTCCATTCAACTCAATAAGGAAACGAAAACAACGTTCATGCGTACGTACGACCTACCGTCTCCATGAACGGTGTATTTCTTTCCATTTACTGATTTATTATATATATGTATATTCTGAATATATATTATATATAAATCATGTTTTATATTCTAGAATTAAGTAATTATGATCTAAGTAATCATATAAATAATTACAAGTCAAAACACGGACGACAAATGAAACAATTTTACCCAAAACGCTCTTTAACATGGAATTTACAACAGAACGGGTAATATCAAGTCATAAGTGAACCATATATGATATCATAACAATGAGTATGATTCTGGAATAAGTCAATGACAATATTTAAATCATTATACAGGAGGTTCGGACACTTACGAAGCAAATCGGAACTAAGTACGGGAAAATCTCACAATCTCATTTTATCCGAGATTGTTTATACTTTGGTATTTACTGGGGTGTATTTTATAATCCACATCCATGTTTCCTCAATATTTAATATTATTTCCATCCACCTAAAATTGTTTAAATCTAATTTTACCCTTCAGTGAGTTTTTAGTAAAATATATAAAAGGAATCTGTTGTCGTTTTTCGTACGAGGTACTTTTTGACTTTTCCGACAAAAGTACGAGAAGAATGTTTTTTTTAACTTATACGGCATGAATGGATTTTTAAAACATTATTTCCAAGAAGCTTACTTTACAAGTTTTCATGTTTATTTTTAATCAACTTCTTTTAGTTTAAAATTATATGACATGTTAAGAAAGGAAAAATGTTTTTTAGGTAGAAGGGATATTTTCCTCAACAATGGAGTTCAAGTGTTTTATCAAAATTATTTTCCATCTAAGATAATATAGGGTTCTGTTTCTATCACTATTATTACATTGATTTGATTATGTTGTGATGGAATTATTTTTATGAATTCCTTTACCTTATATGAATTATTTTATGATGTCACGATGTTTAAGATTCCCATTTTTATTACAAGGGTTATGCTATGATGTATGGTTTATGATTTTGTGGCACACATAAGAATGGTATTATTATGAGATGGGTGGGACCTATATCTCCCTCAAATGCATTGGGCAAAGATTTTATATATCATGAGATAGACATGGCTGGAACGACAGGTTAAATCGGTTCAGTGAAACAGGACTGAAACGAGGAGTGAACTCGGTTTAGAAATAGACATTGTCCACTAAGATAGTCTTGGCAATGAGCCTTGACTAATAAGAAATGATTATTTATGATTATGTGTGTATGCCACAAAGTTTCATGTTTTAAGTTATGATTATTGGGATTACATTTCACTACTATGATTTATCCCATGTTATGATATTATGATCTCTTTTGCAGGTTAAGATTTCTAAAATGTTATGTTCTTATGAATATGATGTGATTGATATTTCTTTTGTTTACCCTTACTGAGCATTTGAGCTCACCGTTTTATGTTTTCTTTTCCCCAGGATATAAAGAAAGATTTTAGGTAAAAAAAAGGGAAGATCTTTATGGGAGATGTTGAAGATCTTTCACCATGATTAGAAGATTATATTCCGTGTTTCCAAAGACACTAAACTATTACGGTCCTTGTGTGTTTGTGTGTTTGTTATGTACTAAGTATTCCGCAAAAGTAATGTAATGTCCATGTACGTTAAGCTTCGGGTCTCTACAGTTGGTATCAGAGGAAAGGTTTAGTCAACCTTTGGAAACAAGGATGCAAGAACTTTAGTGAGATCTCTAGAGATATTTCTAAGGTATGTCTAGGGATGTCCCTAAGGTTAAGTATAAGTATAGGTTATAGTCCTAGAATTGCGCTAACGATCATAGAATTAAACCTAAGATGTTAGATATTTAAGGTACTCCTCCTTTATTATGTTGTTTTCCCTAGCATGATTTTTGCCTCTCACACTATTCTTTTTGGGTTTTAGACGATGGATGGAACCCGAAGGAACCGTGATGATCAATGAAATGGAAAATGCAATGATTGTCCTCCTGAACAAATAAATGTTATGGGAGATGGAGTGAAAAATCCTATTGCTATACTAACACAAGCTATGAATCATTATGGACTTCCAAATGAGCAGAAAAGGGAACAATATTCTATTGATTCGTTCATGAGGCAACGCCCACCTTCTTTCAGTGGGTCTTCCGATCAACTTGTTGCTGAACAATGGATCAGTACCACTGAAAAGATATTTTTAGTTATTCAATTTTATGAAAATGATAAAGTCATCTTAGCAGTATATCGTTTGGAAGGTGATTCTGATCAATGGTGGAATCTTATCAAGAATACGAGGCCAAGAGGTGAAATTGATTCCATGGAATGGGACGAGTTCAAGAACTTATTTTTCAATAAGTATTTCCCTCGTATTCTTTGAAAAATATGGAGAATGAGTTTCTCAAACTAAATCAAAAGGATGATGAATCTATTGGTATATACAAAGCAAATTTTACAAGGCTTGCAGGGTATGCATCTGGCTTTATCATCCAACCTGAAAGTAAAATTGATCGATTCTTTAGTGGATTAAAACCAAATCTTCGAAGGGCATTAGCTATAAGAGAATTCAGTAGCTATGAAAAAATTGTGTGTTTTGCTATCAAGGTAGAAAAGGAAGTTGGTGTTACATATCCATCTCATGGTTTTGACAAGAAACGAAAGATGGAGTTCAAGGAGAAATCTCAGAATAATGGTGAAAGGAAGATGAATGTTTCCTTATGCTAAAATTGTGGAAAGAAGCATGGTGGAGATTGTCTTAAAGGAACTAGAAAATGTTTTAAGTATGGAAAAGAAGGTCATCGAGCAGCTGAGTGTCGAAATAATGGAAAAAGGGTTTCTAATGGTGTGAATAAAGAAAATACTGCAGAGAACGCACCAACAACAATTCAATGCTTCAAGTGTAAGGAAATGGGGCATTATGCTAATAAATGCCATAATCCAAGGGTTAGTGATGATCGAAATTAGCAACCACTTAAGGCAAAGGACAAAGGGAAGTCACATGCGATCACCATTGACGATGTTGAATATGATAATGATGTGGTGGAATGATTAAGTGTTTATGTAATGAGATTCCAAAATAATGTTGTATATAGTATCGTGGAATATTGGAATATTTATGTATTGGTCTATTGTGGTTTTCAATAATTTTATGGTACCAGTAACCATGCAAAGTGATTGAGATATTTTTGGAAAAAATATGATATGTGCATAATGAAGGGATAAGGAAAAAATGAAATCTTTTACAGTATTCATGAGCTCATGATTGATATAAGGACTAAGTGATATCATGGTTTGAGTATATATAATTTTTATGATTTTGGTTTGTGGAAAGTGTTAACTTTCAACTACATTCATGTTTTAAATAAGGTTCAATGGGTATTAATTCTTCAAGAGAATACATGATTAAGGTATTCACATGTTTCTAATTTGACTAACAAGATATATCTTATGATATATGGGGGATAAATGATGGAATTCAAATGATTGTTATGTGATATTTCAAGTAATCATTTTCTTTATACTATGAGCTTCGACCATAGTATTTTAGATAAGCCTAAAGATTGGAATGGATTATGTTGGACATAAGTTATTATTGTTTGAGGATATAAATTTTTTCGATATTATTGATGGGATGTTATAGTAATATAGCTTTAGAAAAAGGACAACCTGCAGGACGGGCGACAGCCCATCGCGTCGGACAAGGCCGTGGGAATCGAACCCACAACTGAAGTGCGACTAGCCTTTATTTCCTACCACTGGCCTACAGGAAGTCCCTATTTAGTAGAAACTAGTTTTATTATATTAAGTAGTATGATATATGAAGTATAAGTCCATTTTAGGAACCATATATCATTAATCTCACTATAGATGGACTTATGTATTTTTTCATAACTTTTCTAACCTTTTGTTTGAGACAGATGGAATGACCCATCATTTTATCACATGATCTGCTAACACATAACGAATGACAAATTCAACTTCATTTCTTTAAGGGATGAAGTGGAAATTTTCCAAAGAATGACCAATGGTGATACTATACCGAAATCACGAAAGTATTTCTTCTAATTCCAATTTCATAAACTTTAGGGAAACGGTCTTGAAAACCAAAAATGTTGTCCAAGTTCTCTTATATCTGATGAATCATATGGTACCTTAGATCGTCACAAATTTATGGCTTTGTGATTACTGGCTTTCCCATAGCCATGTTCTCTACCACTCTCTATCAAAACATGACGGTTAGATTTCTCTTCCATATCCATATTTTCACCAATGTGGAAACCCAGTGATTAGATTATTTGGGTAACCGTTACGTTTCATACTTTTGTTTTTAAATATTGGTTTTGGTATTCCTTTTTACGATGTGGGTTTATATCAATGAAACTTGCGAATAGTAAACCATTTATAACCCCGATGAATTTCAAGGGCGAAATTCATTTTAAGGGGGGAAGAATGTAATACCCTGAGATTTTAGGAAAAATATTCTTTTTAATTTCATTAATGTCTTGTGTTGTACGCTACACCAAAAGGAGCTTGCACAACACACATCCTTGACATTCCTTTCATTACACGCAATCAGGACCTTCCTTGATAGCGTGTGTAGTACACAATACCGAGTTTCACTAAACAACGATATTCTATTAAAATATTATTGAAACTAGCCGTTATGAATAGTAATAAAAACCTTTTAAGATTTTAGAAATTTTATCTTTCAAAATGGACTTCATTTTTGGATTCTGAATATCGAAATTAGCTTAGGGTGAAATTTTGGTACTTTTCGGATAACTTTCATTTTCTGATCAATAGTGAAAATTACTAAATTTTAATTAAAAACAACCTTTTTAATCGAAATAATTAGTAGTGATAAATTATTAATTTGAGTGGTTTTATAGTATATTTAGAATATATTTTTAAAATTTAATACAATGTTGGTCATTGGATGTAATTTCACATTTAAACAGACATAAACTAGTGTCAATCTTTTGATAATTATTATATCTTAATAACACGCTATTTGACGACATGAATTGATTTTTAAATTAATTAATGCAAGTGATATGTTTTGAATTTAGTAAAATAGACATCATTTTTGAGTTCATAATATCAAATATAGCTTAGGCCTAATTTTTGGTATTTTTCTGGAAACTTTCATTTTTGATGAATAGTGAAACCATTAAGTGGTAGTTAAAAAACAGAATTTTTTCAAAAAACTTAATTTTACCGCTTCTGTGAGTGGAATTTCAAAAATCTAAGAGACACGGTTGATGTCAGTAAGTAAAATTTGGTTCAATGAGATGAAAATATTTTTTGGTGAATAGTAACTTTTTACTTTTTTTACAACGGTTAAAAGTAAATAGGGTAATTAAGGGTAAAAATGATATTATTATTACCCTAACACATGACCTAATTCTATTGGATAAGTGTAATTAGACAAAAAACAACCTTAGGAATAAAATATGACCACTTAGGCCCACATGGATTAGATTAGGACATTTATTATTAATTTATTTAAAGAAGGGTTAAAATAGTTAAAATAAAAGTTTAATAAGTAAATAATTTTTAATATAGGGTTATACATAAGATAAATTCGACTATAAATATTCATTAGAAAGCTAAAATGATTTCCTACATAATTATATTTTATTTGTAATTTTTTGACTTTAAATAAGTTAATTTATTTATGACACAAAGATGATGCAATAATTATCTTAATAATGAAATATTGACATTATAAATACCAAAATAAATGTAATTTGAGACTTTTTATGCATTAAACTAATTTGATAGGTTAATATGACATGTTAGTATTGATTTAATTAACTTTATTTGAACTAATCATTCTGTTATGAGTTTCACAAAAATCAATTACTAAATAGTGTCAAAATTGACATAAAATAGTTTTTAAAACAAATATTATATCATTAATTGTTAGTTTATTCCTAAAAATATAAGGTTCGTTCAAATGACTTAGATAAGGTTATATATATTAATAATAAACAACTTGGGGTTCGTTTGGCTTGTTATAGTAAGTGTATTAACCTTATAGTGTAAGAACACAAGAAGACACGATAAAAGTAAAATTATGTAACTTAATGTTAAATCTAAATGATAAGGTTAAAATAGGAACCTAAACTTGTCTAAATTATATTTTATGAGAGTATTTCGACCCATCCCCACCATAGCTTCGAAATAAATCAATTTGGATCTATTTAAAACCGAATATGACTTTATAAAAAAATAATATTTTTAGTTTTCCAATGGAGCCCCTCTCCTCCCTTATAAAAGGGAACCTAGTCCCTCTCTTCCTCACACCACTTTGAGCCTTCAGGATCGGCCAAACCCTGAAAAATTCTCTTCTCCACTTCTCAAGAAACATCATAGAGGTACCGGTCTTCTTCAAAGACAAATTTTAGTGCCCTAAAAGGATGTCTCAAAGAAGCACTTCAAAGAAGATGTAATGTCCGTTACCGATTCTTTCATCTTTATTTCTTCTTCCACTTCTTCTTCTTTAGTTGTTTCATCATGAAGTAATAACATAAGTATCCCTCATATACTGATATTTTGTTATAAGTATGAAACAATCATATTTCACCATCTATCAATCCTATAGAAAACGAAATCACCGCGCGTGCTTACGGACGGAATACCGTCTCCACGCCGTGGTGAAATCTATTTTCCACCACCACCTTACTTGGATGGGTATAATGGTGTAAATAATAACTATATATGATTATTTTAAAGTGATATTGATTCTGAAATAGTATACATACACTCCAATATAGTCCCACGATCATGAGAATGATATCATCGCTCATGCGTACGTACGGACTACCGTCTCCACGACGCGATGAGATTCATTCTCCACTGTAACCATTCATGAATGATTATAAAGTATATATAATAATTAATCATGAAATATATGACATAATAATGATACTGGATTTATGTGTATATATATGTATGTCATCTACTTAATTCCATTCAACTCAATAAGGAAACGAAAACAACGTTCATGCGTACGTACGACCTACCGTCTCCATAAACGGTGTATTTCTTTCCATTTACTGATTTATTATATATATGTATATTCTCAATTTATATTATATATAAATCATGTTTTTTATTCTGGAATTAATTAATTATGATCTATGTAATCATATGAATAATTACAAGTCAAAACACGGACGACAAATGAAACAATTTTACCCAAAACGCTCTTTAACATGGAATTTACAAAAGAACGGGTAATATAAAGTCATAAGTGAACCATATATGATATCATAACAATGATTATGATTCCGTAATAAGTCAATGACATTATTTAAATCATTATACATGAGGTTCGGACACTTACGAAGAAAATCAGACCTAAGGTAAGGGAAAATATCACAATCTCATTTTATCCGAGATTGTTTATACTTTGGTATTTACTAGGGTGTATTTTATCATCCACATCCATGTTTACTCAATATGTAATATTGTTTCCATCCACATAAAATTTTTTAAATCCAATTTTACCCTTCGTTGAGTTTTTAGTAAAAGATATAAAAGGAATCTGTTGTCATTTTTCGTACGAGGTACATTTTGACTTTTCCGACAAAAGTACGAGAAGAATGTTTTTTTAACTTATACGGCATGAATGGATTTTTAAAACATTATTTCAAAGAATATTCCTTTACAAGTTTTCAAGTTTATTTTTAATCAAATTCTTTTAGATTAAAATTGTATGACATGTTAAGAAAGGAAAAATGTTTTTTAGGTAGAAAGGATATTTTCCTCAACAATGGAGTTCAGGTGTTTTATCAAAATTATTTTCCATCTAAGATAATATAGGGTCATTTTTCTATACATATTATTACATTGATTTTATTATGTTGTGATTGAATTATTTTTATGAATTCCTTTACCTTATATGAATTGTTTTATGATGTCACGATGTTTAAGATTCCCATTTTTATTACATGGGTTATGCTATGATGTATGGTTTATGATTTTGTGGCACACATAAGAATGGTATCATTATGAGATGGGTGGGACCTATATCTCCCTCCAATGCATTGGGTAAAGATTTTATATCTCATGAGAAAGACATGGTTGGAATGACAGGTTAAACTGGTTCAGTGAAACAGGACTGAAACGGGGAGTGAACTCGGTTCAGAAATGGACTTTGTCCACTAAGATAGTCTTGGCAATGAGTCTTGACTAATAAGAAATGATTCTTTATGATTATGTGTGTATGACACAAAGTTTCATGTTTTATGTTATGATTATTGGGATTACATTTTACTAGTTTGATTTATCTCATGTTATGATATTATGTTCTCTTTTGCAGGTTAAGATTTCCAAAATGTTATGTTCTTATGAATATTATGTGATTGATATTTCTTTTGTTTACCCTTACTGAGCATTTGAGATCACCCTTTTATGTTTTCTTTTCCCCAGGATATAAATAAAGATTTTAGGTAAAAAAAGGGAAGATCTTTATGGGAGATGTTGAAGATCTTTCACCATGATTATAAGATTATATTCCGAGTTTCCAAAGACACTAAACTATTACGGTCCTTGTGTGTGTGTGTTTTTGTTATGTACTAAGTATTCCGAAAAAGTAATGTAATGTCCATGTACGTTAATATTAGGGTCTCTACAAATATGTTCATTATCTGATATGCTCCAAGAGTGCAGAAAGACCCATTGTCGTGTCCCAGGATACCCCAGGTCAAGCCCAAAACTCATTGTCAGAGTTTTCACTCCTTGGTACATCTGTGCCAGAGCCACCTCTACCTGCTCGTATCCAGACATGGATGTATTTTATAGAAATATTCACACAATCTATTCCTTACCAAAGTATTGGGACATTCTTGTACATTTATTCTCAAATACTACCTTAGAGATTTGTTCCCTACTATATTTTTCCTACTCTAGTTTCCAAGTTTCCTACTAAACTTCCTCTGATACCAACTATAAAACCCCGACCCCTCTAGGCTGGATATGGTGCATTACTTGTGATATTGGAATGGTTATAAGGAATGAAAAATCCCAAAATAATGATCAGTTTAGTAGTCTTGAAGAAACTAGATACATATATTTAACACAAGTTACATTGAAATAAAATTACAAAATACAATACATAACGAAAAATAAAAACATCAACCACAAGAACTCAATAAATGATCTCCTATTTATCACCTATTGAAAGTAAACAATGAAAGGGGTGAGCGCAAATGCTCAGTAAGGGTTCAAAATAGTGGAAGCATGAAACCAATAATAAGTTAATCACAGTCAATATGACATAATCAATATGGGATGGTGAATAAATGAAAAACTAATGCCATTAATAAACTGAGAATGAAACTGCATCCATAGATTTTTTTCATAGTGAAAACCTCATCGATAATAGTAATAATTGATAATGAATAAATAGAATTATTATTAATTGGACGTCATGTATCTGGAACATGAAACCATAATAACGTAAAAACAGTTTAGTTCTATGGGTAGAAACCTGCCTGATTTTTCGGAAACTAACTCAAAGGGTTTGTCGCCAACTGATTTGTCTCATGAGACCTAATGATACATCAAGCGGGTATAGCAGGCCCCACCTACCACTGCATGTACAAATAATTATTTACACATTTATTCAATACAAGAGAAATATTCCTTTTCAATATCCGTATAAAGTAGAGTATACAGATTCATCAATATTTTCTTAACTAAAATAACTTTCCAGATAAACACCGTATGTAAAATTGTATATGGTTTAGACAATAAAAATATCCATGATATGAGATTATGTATATTTAATATAAAGATAATTTCAAATGAAAATTGATCTCAAATGGGTATTAGGTGCACCACATAAGGATTATTAGTTGCCCTATACAAAGTTAGTCAAAACCAAAAAGAAGTAGGGACAAAGTCTCTTACCACAATGTAATCAGTCGAATCATATGACCAGAACATAATGAACATCAAATGAAAAATTGAATAACTTGAATATAAAGAGAATAATGTTATTATATATCAAATTTAAGTACAATTATACCACATATATGAAATAATCGGCGAACAATGAAAATATCACAGAAATAAAAGTGAGAAGAGAAACCCCTTACCTTTTGCTCGTGTGTGTTTTTAGTTTGTTTTAATGACCTGAATAATCAAATTTAGATTCATTAATTAATAAATCCAGAACCACTTATACATTTAATTGATTTATTATAACATTATTAGGTTTATTCATGGATATTTTAATGGGTTTATGAGGATCAATTTTATTATTTTGGGAACATTTTCTTCCTTGGTTTTCATGATTCGTTTACTTGATCTCATGAATGGAAGTTCATTTAAAATGTGGATAAATATCCAGAGTTGTTAATATATATTATTAGTGAAATTAAAGATATATAATTGATATTATAATGATTATAGTTTATATAATTGAGGATGAATCATTAGTTAAAAGTATTCGATAAACGCTTGGATTTAGCTTGGCAGTTTTGTGTAAAATGAACCCATTTCGAATTATTATTCCGTATTATGAGTGTGTAAAGATTACATAAAATTAATGATATGAAATACATATATTATGATTTTTTTCAACCATTAAAATAGTTTCATGACCTGTAATGAAAGATAAAGTGAATAACAAAACTTCGTCGTCCACAAGGGTTATAAATTAGAACCTCAGGGACGTTGATTTCGCTTATAAAAATAAAAAGGGGGGGGGAGTAAGAATATTGATGATGGTTATTCGATTAACATAATATAATTACAGTATATAGATGATACTGGAGTTTAACATGGTCATTTGGACAGAGGAGGTGAGAATAAAAAAAAAAGAGATGATCTTGAAAATAAAAGAAAAGTTTAGAGATCCCTTATGAAAATATGGCAGCCTAACGACGTCGCTTAAAATTTCATAAAATGAAATGATGAGAAAAAATGTTATCTCATAGTATTGAAATAAAAAGGACCATAAGAAGAATAAATAAAATCAAACCCCAACACATGATAAAGAAATTTCAAATAGATAAAATAAAAGATGTGTCGACTTAAAGAAGAGAATGAAGGATTTCCCTTACCTTGTAGAGTAACTCCTAGATCTTGAAGGATGGGACCTTGGGGGTTTAAGGACACCTTGGGAGGAATCATAGAGAAGAAAAACCACCAGAGATTCTAGGATGATGGATTTGGAATGAAAGAAAATGAATGGATGAGTGGGTATTTATAGAAAAAGATAGGTAATTTTTTAATAATTTCAAAGGGACACCTCCTTAGTGGTTTTTTCCAAACCATGGGCTTTAACATGGTATTTTCCCATGGTTTTATCCACTTGGGACACCTCATGTCATAAGTTACTATACAAAAGTAAACCATGCTTTTATATTTAATTATTACATCATTATGATGTCATTAAACTACCGAAAACTCAAAACTGAATTTTTACTATTCATGAAAAATTCATGTATTTTAGAAAAATCCCAAAAATTTACCCTAACCATTTTTCAATGTGTAGAATTCAAAAATTAACTCCATTTTTTGAAAATTATTTTCTAATTATTTTTAATTTAATTTTTAAAAAAAATCATTGTTAATTCAAAAAATAACAATTTTAAAGGTATAATTAGTTCTATATCACATTGAAAAATCAATTAAGATCTCATTATCTTATTACCTTAAGAAAATAAAATATTATCATTAGTTACTATTTATAAGGGTCATATTACTATTCATTTTACTCTTCATAAGGGTATGTTACTATTCATCAAAAAATCATTTTGGTTCTATCAAACTCCAAATGACTTACTGGTCACAACTCTAGATGACTGTTTTTCGAAATTCATAACATAGAAGTGGAAAATTTATGTTTAATGGATAGCTTATAAGTTTCTTCTATAATGTTTTGATTCACAAAATACATAGTGCTTCATGCAATATAGGCTATGAATAGAATTAATTTAATAGAATCATACCATAAAATGTTTGGGGTGTTATAGACATGAGATTGTCTTCATTGGTGAAACACTTCTCGATATCAGCCATAGGATCACGTGTGAATGAAATTTGGCACAAAATTAAAACTATAAATGCATGGTTTGATCCAAAGCTTCACTCAATGTATGTTCAGCATTGATGATAATTCTATAAAATATCTGAATCTAAATTCCTCTAGATCATCCACACGTGATTCAAAATATTTGGGAGTGCTAGTCGTCGAAATCCGAGTGCAAGCGCATAATTCCAACGATGCCTTCGACGCTCCAATGATCACTGTATCACCTTTATTACAATGAAAGATAAAGATATTTGTCTAAATAATTGGATGTAGAACCCCTTATTCTAGTATGTAGGAGAGAGAGAAAAGACGGAGAGGAAGAGGCTAGGAATATTTTATGGAAAATTCCTCTCCTCCTCTATTTATAAGGTGATAAGTGATTATCCGGTATTGCATCCCCACACCCCAAATAATTAACACTCTATAAACGATATATTATGAATATTGTACTAACTCATAAATATTATTATAATCTACTTGTAATATAAATAATCTATTAGCTCAACTCTTCATTCCCACAAGCATTAAATTAACCTTGAGTATTTTAAAATAATATTCATTCAATTAATATTTTCATGTATTTTCTTTAAAAATTATAAATACTTTTAATAAATAAATTCAACGCCAATTATTCTTAACATGAATAATGTGAATTTATTTATTATTTTGGTGATCATATTTCCTTGGATAAAACCCAAACCCCATTGGTGGGGCCCACCATGTCCAATATACTTATTCAACTAAATATGGTATATTACTGAATATGGTATTGCGTATGACAATCTAGGCCCTTATCTCGATAGTAGTGGATATTTTTCACAGACGGAGTGGGATCTAGCAACCCATCATGGCCACTAAATAGAAATTAATAGTCACAAAAGTTACAACCAACCTACAAATACACTCAGTGTAATATAATCTCTTAGTATTAAATATCTCATACAGTAGGACACACACCCGTGTCATCACCCTTTTCTTGATTTATTATTTGTTGATCTAACTAGAAAGATTTACCCTCAACTACCATGGATATGATCTTATGAAGGTAATACCATCCTGATCAACATGTACATAGATATATAACTTCCTTAACCGAGAAGTGAAAAATATTTTCTTGACCATTCAACCAGTTTCATAGCACTAATGACGCACCCAACACAAGTTACCTCCCCATAATTTCATTATATTGGTTTTTTCCTTGCATCAATGTACATGATAAAATCATAAACATTGTAAATGATCTCAACTAAGGATACCATTACACATGTTCATAGATAAGAACATCCAATGAAACCCAAAACATGTGGTGTTACTTTTGGTAGGTCTATCCACATAATGACAATTATAGAGATCACCAAGTGCAAAATTCATGAGAAGAAGTCTCAATAATTTTGATCCCCCATCACCCAATAGTCAAAAATCTACTTTTTCCAGTTAGTAAGATGTATCTAGACTAGAGGACATATATTTAAGGTCAATGTCAGGGTATCTCTAGGTTCTCATTATAGCCTGGGATCTTCTATAACCTTTTGACATGACATTTAATATATGGACATTACCATTTCAATAGTGGATGTAGAAAATTATACCCTATAATGGTACGTAAAATTCAAGTATATCTAAATTGTATACATGATATGATAATAAAAAGTGATGCATAGTTGGTTCTAGGAAACCCACCATCACAACACTACCACTTGAACTAGATCCAACTTTCTAACCAAACTTGTTTTCTCTCACGTGATTAAGATCTTGTTTATGCTATGTCACGACTTTAGTTTCTATGTCTATTGTGATTCCACCTCCTTTCTATTATACTATATGTGAAAACACCTCACTGAGTAAATCTTCTCAAGAGATGGTATCCATGAGTATATTAATTTTTTCCAATATAATAACTTGAACTCTTAGATAGTAAGAATTCTATAATTTATATTATGAAAATACTTTACTTAGTAGGTATGATTCCATGAAACGGAAAAAATCATGGCATTTATCTTCTTCTTACCTACCTCAAAAGATGAAACATACTTAGTATTTGTAGGTATAGATACCACTAGATTATATGATCTTTTCTATCTCAAGACCATATCCTAACTACAATACTAAATCATGTGGATCCAAAGAATACTAGTTTGTGTCCCCTCAAAACTAGTATCTTTTCAACTCCACTCACCAGGAATATATCATTTTTACTTGCCAAATTACAATTATATAGTTCTGAATGCTTAACTTACAGTACTCCTGGATAAAATTAATATCATTATACTATAAATTATATCTTGGTAATATAAATTCTAATACATATCATAAAATACATGATTAATTGACCACTTAAGCGGATATATTTAAACTCACCACGTTAATCTTCTCCCATATTTTGAACATCTGAACTTGGAGAGATATATGACATGTGAAATTGGTAGCAATTATCTCTGGAATTTTTCCAACCTTTGTTTTTCAATACCATTTCACTATATTTATGATTGATTATGTCCATGAAACCGTTAAATCTACTTCACTATATCTTGTTTCCTAGAACTAAGTTTTTTACTTTAAGTCAATCATTGCAGAATAAATTCTTTCATCCTATTTTTAACTAACTATAAGGCCAACATTTGTTTTCATATGTTTCTGAACATATTTCACTTGGAAAAAAATGGTTCTACCATCAACCTCTGGTATAAATGTCTCAAACATTTATTCTAAATGAATATTCTATGATCATATTTATTACATCAATCGTAAACTAGATTTCAATAACTGCCACATTAATTAGAATTTATTGACATGACCATCCCTTTCTGGTTGTGGTATAGAGACACCTTCCTGATTACTATTCATGACATCCAGTGCTCAATAAAATGATAATAGATATTATCTATGAAAAGTAAAATCTTATTGGATTTAGGCATACGAACTTGATATAACCAATTGATCCTTATTCACACTACACTTATACCATACATGTATCATTTCACATGAATACCCACCACAATATTCAATATAACAAGACCATTTCCATTTTGAAACATGGAATATATTATTGAATTTTAGTTAATCATGTCAATCTTAGATAATTTCCATATATTGCTTACTTATAGGAATAATTATTCTTATTGAATAATGTTTCACTAACCCCAGTGAATATAAAACCATCTCCATAGTTTTTTCATTCCTATTCCACATTTGTATTTGGAACATTCATGTTCCACACACCCTTGTGGAACTTGTTCCTATGCCGACTACATGCGCATCTCAAGCACTAACCAAACCAAAGTAAATTTGGATCTCACAATATCTAATAGAGTTGTGAACCCTTATATAGAAATGTATTCATTAACTTTTACTATATATTTTCTATCATTTGGATTTATATAATATCCTAAAAAACTATTAGGATAATTAATTTAGATGCACAATGTCTTTCTTCCTGATGCGTGTTTTTTAAAATCTTAACTAACTCTTTGAATCCAAACACATGTCCTTATGACATAACAGATTTAAAACATACTATAACTCATAGGATTTACACTTTTCATTATATTTGGCATATCGTTATGATACATCACCATTATTTTTGAAAATTTTCATCAAATATAATGGAAGTTTCTACAAGTTGAAACATAGATACTACTTACATTATAACTCTGGTGTAAAAAATGTTCATTTAGGAATTTCTCCACACTAATTTTTTTATCAATGTTAACATGTAAGAATTATTCATCAATCCTCCTCATTAACATCAATTTTGTGATATAGATAAGGTATTGTTCATTTAAGAATTTCTCCACACTATATTAAATTAATCGATGAATGCTTGATCAAGATATTCTTCAACATGCTGAACCGATGCAACTCGTATCATCTAACCATGAATATTTGATACTTCACTCTAATATTAATTAATGAATTCAAGGAATCTAATGAACTAAATATACCACTAGCTTACCCTTGGAATATTTCATTCTCACCAACTAAACTAATTATGAAATCTTTGTGGCATACCTTTATTTATAAAAGTTTTTTTATTAAAACTAAAGATGTCAAATATACCAACAATGTTTAGCTTTACCGAGCCGAAATAAAGAACTAGGTATATAATTGATGTCCACTTTTAGTCTTACCTGGAAATAAAATTATCACGAACCCCTCCTCACAAAGTTTTCCCCTCCTGGGTCGGCAATGTGAGAAGGGAGTTAGTGACCCCCGGGTCCCACCTCCAGTAGGCCTCGGGTTGGCGACTAGCACCGAGGGTATAGTAAACACACAAATGGGTGGTGTTACCCTCTAAGAGAACACATGCGGAAGAGAGAGATAAGATAAACACTAACCAAATCCAATTTAGACAGAAATATAAAAGAAATAACAAGTACAAATATGTAATTCCATGCATCCTACTATAACTAAAAGTGGAAAAACTGCAAATACCCAAAAGAAAGTAAAAAGAGCAGTAACCACAATACCTAAATGCTCCTGCAACCCCAAGATATTAGAAAACAACTTGATCTCCAACCTTCTCCAAGTGACCTGAAAAATAGTTTATATATACATAGGGTGAGTATAACAGTATACTCATTAGGATCCTCCCTGAAGCCTCTCGTTCAAAAGTAAAGAAAGCATGCTAAAGCACAGTGAACAAAAAGTGAAACTAAATTGTCTACTAAATAGGTATACTAAGTTCCCAGCCTCACCAGGGATACCCTCACCATGTAATGAAAACAAGAGTATATAATATAATAAAGAATATCCAGGCTACCCCGCTACTACTTCTGCACTGGTTTTCTTCTTTTCCACAACATCGCACGTCCTAAGCATCTCTCTCCAAAAAGTCTTACCCACAGACACCTGGGCGAAGCACCACAACATGCACCTCATGCAAAAAAAACACCACATCCACACAAGCAAAGTAACCGGGTAGTTTTTGGGAGCCACTACAGCTCGCATAATGTGTATCATACGTCAGGTATTAAACCTCAAGCCATTATAGCCCATGCACCAAGTAAGGATCCTCAATCCATCATAGCCTATACACATTACACCTATAGTAGTCCATAGAAAACTATATCCAAAATATATGTGTGTGAATAACCACAAGCCATTACAACCCTCTACGCACATATATGGGTAAAACTAACCACTGTGCCTACCAGCACAAGTAACTACCAAGAGAAGAGAGAAGGGCCAAAGTGGGTAGTTAGTCATCCATTCTCTCACCATAATGTTGGGGAAAACACCCCCAAGGATTAAAATCCCCATAGTGTTAGTTTCCCTAACTGATAGGGTGGAGTAGCATATAGAAACACAAAAAGTACAGAAAATACTATATCTCACAACCAAACTATGGGAATAACCTAGTATTGAACTCAACTATATCTAACATCTCTCAGACTCATGACTGACACTTATAAGACTAGGTATCCTATAAGCACACAACCATTTAAAGAGGATTATTACATTACTTAATTACCTTTTTATTAGTTGCACTTTATGTTAATTAATTATTTAAAAAATGATTAACCATTATCAATTTCCACATTATATTTCATTAGCACCACACCCAAAGTCCATTGTCCATTTAAATTTTAACTTCATCATTACATCCCAGCAAGCTCCAACCCCATGGGTTAACATCATTTATTCAATTATTTATTTACAACATTACTTTCCCATAATCCCAAGCATTCTAGAAAAACATTCTATACTACTAAACACAAGGGGATCAACCCGGTGAGTAGATGAACTACCTGTCGAGTCTTTTCCACCTGTAGCAAGAGAATAGTCCCATCCTCCCTTAAGAAGCTAAACATGGAAAGTACGTGGCATACCCCAAGTGTATTCACCCCTTTCAGAAGAAGGGTAAGAAAAAACTAGCTGCCTTGAGAAGTGGGGAAATTAAAGAAGATAAACAACCAATAAGAAAAGAAAAAATCCAAACATTCACATCCAAATAATTTTATTATCCTCGGTGTCCTCTCCAACATCCACATGCATAAACCGATGCATCTCACCAGTCTAGGTGTCAAATGCTGCCACAACCAGTAGGCCTCCATGCCCCCACATATCACAATAGCCATCCATGATCACATCACAACACAAGAAACATGAAAACAAACATCATATCAATTAGGTTCTTATCCCTTAAACAATAAAGAGGGTGACTTATAACCCTACAAGGAATTATCTTTTATCAAACAACCAGTTCTTTAATCCACCTTGGATTAACTAATTTAATATTAGTAGGTTCCAAATTAGAGAAACCTAACCAGTAAGCTATCACAGATAATTAAACATGCTTACTACACCAATTTTATTAACATAAAATTACAACCAGAAGATCCAGATTCATTTACATGTCTCTTTATCTTTAGCCAAACAATTATTAATTAATTTTGGCTTTATGTTATTTACCAATTTCCATCAAGAACGAAAGGATAAACAAAACAAGAATAGAAATCACACTATCTAGAATAACAAGAAGAAATAACATATGATCGATATCAATTTATTTATCCTGTTCAAATATTTATTATTTCAATTCCATTTTGGTCTAGTGGGATAAAAAATGTTATATATAAATTTGCACGTAAAAGAAAAGAGAAGCAATGAATCCCTTACCTCAAACAGTTCTTGACGAGCCGCACAACGGGTTACAATCTCCTCCCCCTGTGAAAACTGTATCTACCTGAGGATGCAGAGACACCACCACACCAGTCAACACCCAAGAAGAGTCCATTAGGAACAAGTAGATAACATTACATAAAAGCGAGAGGGGAAATATAAAGAGATGAACCCAAAATAATGATGATAGAACATAACGTATATCATAGATTGATCGATACTGCTTGGTTGTACCAAAAATAGACGAGAATTGATCCATGGATTAAGGTTCAATCACACCTCTCTTAAGGGAAGAAAAAAAGGATTGAGAATCTCACACTAGGGAACAAGAAGGTGGAACAAGGGAGGAAGATATATCATCCATTTAGAAGATTTAACAGAGTAGTGGCTTAAGATACGCTGGATTATCCATTAAAATTGGACTGCATTAAACCCCACAGTTTGACCTTGTAAAAAAACATCCCAAGCCTTAGGAGACATTAATATAGGATTTATGACCTTTGAAATGGCCTTAGTTTCCTTAAAATTAGGCTTTAAATTCATTTTATATTAAAGGAAACGTTAAAGGGGAGAAACTGTAGGAAGTTGGAAACACTGTTCACGAACTCAAAATTTGGTAAAGGAAATATAGGTTACCGATGGAACCTCACCATTCTGGAAACACAGTTCGCAAACTAAAAATTTGTAAAAGGAAATAGAGGTTACTAATGGAACCTCACCATTCTAGAAATACTATTCACGAACTCAAAATTTGGCAAAGGAAATAGAGGTTACCGATGGAACCTCACCATTCTGGAAACACTATTCACGAACTCAAAATTTGGAAAAGGAAATAGAGGTTTCTGATGGAACCTCACCATTCTGGAAACATCATTCACAAACTCAAAATTTGGCAAAAGAACGAGGTTACTGATGGAACCTCACTGTTCTAGAAACACTGTTCACGAACTCAAAATTTGGCAAAGGAAAGAAGTCACCGTTGGAACCTCACCATTCCACTGTTCTCCTAAGGCAACCAATGACACTGTTCACATAAGGCTACTGATGACACTGTTCGCATAAGGTTACCGATGAAACTGTTCATGTAAGGTCACCATTTCACTTTTCACAAAAGTTTACTAATGACACTCTTCACATAAGGTTATCGATGACACTATTCACAGAAAGTTACTCTTGCACTGTTCACATAAGGTTACCGATGACACTGTTCATAGAAGGTTACCGTTGCACTGTTCACATAAAGTTACCAATGACACTATTCACATAAGGTTACCTATGACACTGTTCATAGAAGGTTACCATTACACTATTCACATAAGTCTACTGATGACACTGTTCACCTAAGGCTACCAATGCACTGTTCACCTAATGTTACCATTGTACTATTCACAGAAGACTACTGATGCAACTGTTCATCGATGGAACTTTTCACATAATTAGAAATTTAGAAAAGTGTTGGGGATATGTCACCTTGACGTCCTGTAACACCTAAAACACTAGATTTTAGAAAAGGAATGGACCTGAGAGGTCCAAGACATTATAAAAATACCAAGCCACAACTATTTATAGAATTATTACATTTTATATTCATTGGTTACTCCCTATGATTCATGTATATATGAGCTATTGGTTGAGTATTCAATACTAAAAATAATTTTCATTCCAAAACCTGGAATAATATCTCTTTTTTTACAAAGGAAATGTGAGATAAATTTTTTAGTTATAATAAATAATTCTTTAACAATAACCATTCACTTGGAAATATAGAAGTCATGTACTTCTCACCATTGACTTAGGAATCACCCTTTCTCAACTGCTTGGAGAATACACCTTACTTATAGAAATGTTTCTATGTTCACTTGGTTACGGTATTTAAATATAGATATGTGATAGGGATGTGGTATTTAATACCCAAGTAGGATTGAAAAATTAATTTTATGTTATGAATATTGACTAAGAAGAAGTAGTTACTTTATTATTCAATTTAGTTTATTAATTTTTAGAATTCTATAGTTTTATTTCATGTTATACGAGAAAATAACCTCATTTTATTACCACTTTCATTGAAAGATGTTTTCAATCGGCCTTTGGCATTACAATCCATTATACTTTTCACCTTTATTTACAATTTTTATCCATAAAAATTAATATTAAAATATATTTTATATTATTATTTATTTGTGGATCCTTACCTAAAATATAATGAAGCGTTTACTCCATGTCGCATGCTCCCACCCCCCTTCCAACATGTCCACCGGCTGCCTTGTGCGGTGACCTCCCTTGGCACGACCCCCTCTCTAAGCGACATTAATCCCTTGTTCGAACCCCTTAGGTGTGATTGAAACCTCCCCACCAACCTCCTTCAATTTTGGCCATATTTCCCTTTGATTTCTACTTCATCTCCTCATGGTAAGGGATTTCTCTCTTCATCCACTTTGTTTTCTACCGTGATTAGGTCTATCCATTTCCCTACAAGGTGTGGTCAAAACCTTAGGTCAAGGGTTAACCCCAATTTCAGGTTTCTTCTATTTTAGGGTTGTGTGAATGGTCTCTTGGGTGGTGTTGGTTCATGTTCCAGCGACTGCCACCAAAGGCGAGGTGGGATTGGGTCTCTTGTAGCAAAAGGTAGATGGTTTAACCATGGGTTTTTTGGTAATGGTTTTTTATTCCATTACTTTGGTTCAATTTTAATTATGGAATTTATGATATTTGAGTTGTTTGAAATTTATTTTAGGAGTGAGGGTCTTTTCCATGGTGTTTTGAGATGTTGGTAAATTTTTCAATAGCGCATTGGACCTCGCTATGGTGGTTTTGGGCTACGGGAATCGAGAGTTCCTATATGTACATGCATATGGTAAGGCATATATATTCCCCCTTTTTATATATTCCCTCATGGATTTGGGAATATGTGAAATTGGGTTATATATGTATGTGTGTGTGTGTGTGTGTGTGTGTATAAAGGCATGTGCGTGTAATTGGTAAGTGTTAGTTCATGTGGTTGTCGATAAATAAAAGCATGTTTGAGGTAGGTCATCTATTCCTATGCCTTTAATTTGAATTCCATAATTTCTAGAGTGTATTAAAAAGTGACTTTTTGTAAACAGTATATACATGCTATGTAATGTGATGGTGATGCTTGGTGTTGGAATTATCTTTATTTTTCATTATTTTCTTTTATGTTTTGAAATGTGTAGTATTAATTTACGTATGATTCCATGATTTATATAGAATGCTTGACACATAAAATGCTGAAAAGTGTTTTCGAAATTGGGTTTGGGTGTGTGGTTGGTATTTCCCACGATTTTTATGTGTTCATATTAGTTGTAGAATTTGATTTGAGTTAAGATGAGTTAGTGTGTGACTTTAAAATGGGGAAATATCATGTTTTGGTTAGTTTGAAAAATTTCATTGGTTTTGGTTTGAACTTGATATTAATTTTTATTTTTCCTTTCATAAAAGATTTTTCTTTTTTAAGCATGGTTTCAAGCTATTTTTTAAAAGTTTGGTTCCTTTTTTTAATTGGGATTTCAAAATCTTTTGGAAAGATTCGGGTGATTATTATTTTCTAAAATGAAAATATTCCTTAAAATTTAATGAGGCACGTTTGGAACTTTAAGAATGGTTTTTGAAAAAGGAAAACCCCTCTTGAGGAATGCCCTATTGTTTTAGAAAAAATATGTGTATGTTGAATGTGTGAATTGTGATATGTGCCCGAAAAATAGGCTTGGTCATTTTTATTGACAGAAAATGGGGGATGTTCTCACAGATCAAGATTTGTGGTGAGAGGGTGAATGTGTTTTTGAATAAATAAAATTAAATGTTATTTTTGTTAATTTGAAGAAAACTCACCACCACTTCAAATAAATAACATGGGAAGCCCGAATTATCTAGGTGGGAAGATTAGGAATATTATGCTATATGATTTAGAAGTGGTTCATCCTGATTTACTCTAGCTAGATTGTCACTTACAACACTAACTAAAAATATAAGATGATTGGATACCACTAGGTTATGTGGGTTTCCCCTACTAGTGGATCTTGTACAAGAACATTGTTGGTCGTGGTTTTTAAGACATGTTTCACCGAGGTATGAGGTTCCTAGGGTCCCATTTTGCTAGATAACTATAGGTATTGACCATGGTGCTCTCTTGTGACATGGTTCTTGTTACTTTATTTTCATTTCAATTCATTAATTCTTGAACCCTCTTTGTGAAAATCAAAGTTTTTATATTAATTTATTTCCATTCATTTTGAAATGTTAATGCGTGATTAGAATCTATTTTGAAGATATAGTGTAAGATTAATTATTCTCATGAAAATGAAAACATGTTACTTGGATTTTATAGGAATAAAAAACATTATTTTATTATGTATTATCTTCAAACTAGCATGGTTTGGGTTTCTTTTTAATGGTAAGGACATAGGGAGTTGTTTATCATTCACATTCCTACTGAGAATCTTGGGTCTCATGCCTATTCTATCTTTTCAGTGTCAGGTTCCTCTAGTTTTAGATAATTATTAGAGTGTGTGTGATTATATGTTTGGTGGTGACCATGAGGTCACTTGGAGGTATGTTTAGTTGTGACATTTTATTTTATTTCCTCTACTAGTGTTTATTTATTTAATCTATATTTTATTTATTTATCTGTATTCTATTTATGGGTCAAACCCTTCCCAACTGTCATATTTTGGTTCCCAACACTATTTATTAGACAATAGGGATTGAGAATGCCCTTCAGACCTTATCATGGGCCGACTCGGGTAACGAGTTCAGGGTTGACCTGGGTTGGTTCATGAAAACAACCTTAGGTATGAGGTATGGTAATTTTAAATTTATATTAATGCCATCTGAACTTACTAATTCCCCTAACATCTTCATGTATTTAATGAAAATAATCATTTTACATTACCTTTATCTGTTTTTGGTAGACTTTCTATATGATTTTTTAATATATCTATAGAGAAAGGAAGAGCCTGAAGATCATTTTAGGATTATGTTGTATACCTTGAGGAAGGAGAAGTTGTTTTCCAAAATTATCACAAGTATTAATTCTATCTAAAGGAAGTTTTTTTATTTGGTTATATAATAGTAGACAATGTTATAACGGTAGATCCTTCAAAGATTGAAGTTTTTAAATAATGGTCTACAACAAACACAATGGCTGAGATCTATATATTGTTGGGCGGTATAGATACTATTGATTCATTTTTACATATTTTTCATAGATATAATATATAATAATAAATTTTAATTATGATGGATCCATGTTCCTTTAGACCAATCAATACAAAGAAAATTTCAAGGAACTAGAGAGAAGGTTGGTCAGTGTACCTGTGCTCACACCACCCTATAGTGGAGAAGGGTTTGTGATATATGGTGATGAAAACAAACATTGGATTGGGATTCATCCTCGTGAATAATTATTTGGTGATATCATATTTCTTGTGTTAATTGAAAATTCATTTGAAATTTTACCAGCCACATGATTTGGGGTTGGCAGCAATAATTTTTAAATTAAAAATATAGAGTAATTTTCATTATAGTGAATGATTTGATATATTTATTGATAAAAAATATGAAGAATATATTAATATAAAAAGATTATAATATTCCCCAAATTATATGGTTTTTTATTAAATATTATGACTTCTTAATACATTAACACCCTAAGAAGGTGATCAAGGTGACTAATGCTCTGAGTTAGAAAGACCATGCCATTTTTTCTATGATGAGTATTGAAATAGCTCCAATACATATGTATTTTTAGAATATGGATCTTCAAATCTGGATTAAATGATACATATCGTATCTTTCATAGAATAATGTTAAATTATCCATCCATTTATGGATTAAGGAGGTATAAAATGGAGATGTGAAACTATTGAAGAAGGCAATGAATGTTCTTAAGTTCAAACCAGATTGTGATGGAATGATAATATTCATAAACTGAGCATGTGATGCATAAATATAATAATTGATGAAGTATTTTTTGGATGAATCTCATAGTTCATTATTCTCTATTCATTATGGAAATATGAATATGTATAGAAAATTGAAATATTATATTTGGTGGGATAACATAGAATGAAATATTTCATAGTATATATCATGATACTTGGTATTTTAGAAATTTTGGGATGATAAATAGTATTCTAATAGGATTTAATATTCATTACCCATATCATAATTGAAATAATAAAACATCACCGTTCATTTTGTCGTCGAACTCTCAAAAATATCTAAATTTCATAATATTATTTGTGTTGTAGTAAATCACCTTATAAATCATCACATTTCATTATATTATAATAATATTTCTTTCTTAATCATCTTAGTAGGATATACATTAAAGATTTTTTATGGAATCGTGTAGTACCAAATTCTATTATATCAGATTGGGATCTAAGTTTTACCTCTATGTTTTGAAGAATTAAATAATAATATTTAAATTGGAAGTTGAACTCTAAAACAGTATGTCATCCTTAGATAGATGGTTAGTCTTAGAGGACTATTAAAACCCTATAAGATTTGTTGAGAACGTGTTATATTTATTTTAAATGTGGTTAGGATCAAAATAATTCTTTGGTTGAGTTTTTGAATAATAATATATTTCACTCAAGTATTCAGATAGATACTTATAAATCCATATTTGTTAGGAAGTACAAAAGTAAAATCTTCTAGGATAAAGTGGGAGAAAAAATATATTAGTTCCTGATATAGATAAAGAAATGGTCGATAAATTTATATCCATTCAACCACACATATTTTCAACTTAGGGTTGATAGAAAAGTTGTCATGATAGTCGTTGGTGAGATCTGGGGTTTGATGTTAGTGAAATGGTATTCCTATGAATACCTCCATAGATGATGGTTGTGGGATTTGGATTTAAGGGGAATATAATCACTTGATATATTATCCTCTATCAAAATCCTGATCATAACAATATGGTTTTTTATTTCCTGGTGCTTCCATCATAACTCTATCAAATTCAAGATGTGTTCCATATATCTATCGTAAGAAAGTACATACCCAATAATTTCAATATACTAAAATTATATGTCATACCTATATATCACAATCTCCATTAGGAGGTAAAACAAGTGGATATTACATATTTTGGATAGAATGTGATGCATAAAAAGATCACAAACTTGTTCAAAGTTATCTGGAGAAACCATAAATATGAGGTTGTTAATGGGTTATAATTTCATACCTCAATATTTTATGATAAATGTCTCTATAAATAAGTTTCTTTTCTTTGATATCATTCTTTACATGCATCATAATATTTAATCTAACCACAATATATTATTGAAATTTTATTATTTAATGACACAATTATTACCTATACGTGGAATTTAAATTCATGAATAAGAATAAATATGTTATAAAAATTTAGTTTTTACACATGTTGAAAATGAATTCATTTTTTATTAATAGGATGGAAATAAAAAAATATATTTTCAAAGTAAAAGAGATGCTTCTCCGAAAAAACTATTTCTACTCAATAAATGTATTTTTATCTAAATAATTTTAACTAATTGCTATTGATGAAGTATTTTAATTAAATGTGTATTACATATATTCAATAAAATATTATATCAATCATCCAATGGTTTTTATTAGGAAATTAATAATAATAATTTCATTTTTTTCTTAAAAATTCTTTTTTCTAAAAACTATTTTTATTGTATTGTTCACACTAATTTTAAAATGTATTTATGCCCCATATAGAAATTGAATAAAAAAATGTATTATGTTTTTATAATAAAAATAATAGTAGTAGTAATGATTAATTTAGTTTAATAATTACAACTTAATTTATTTCCTTAAATAATAGTTATTGTGGTAAAAATATTATTACCATTGTAAGAGCTAAAATGTTTAAAATTGGGGTTAACCTAAGTGATAAGGAATAAAATATCAGAAACAAATACATTATTTTATTCATAGATGTTCTTTCAACCATATAAATCTTATCTTAGAATATTTGGCACTTTTAGACCACATCAACTGTGTAATAAAAATATTAGATAATAAATTTTCAAGTATTTATAAGTATTCCACCCACAACACTTATAAAAGGTAACCTCATCTCTAATACTCTACATGCCAAATGAGAAATTTTCCTCAACCAATATCTACCAAAATACTATACAAACATTATTATACATGACCTTGGGGTTTTTCTCTTCCAAAAAGAACAATAAAAAATTTCTTAAGGTTCTCTTCAAAGGATGATACCTGAATAAGAGGTATATATTCTTACTATTCCATTTCATGTTTCTTTATTATTAAACCTATAAAAAATATATAACCATCATTAAATTATAGAATAATTATATTAACTATATTAAGATGTTATTTTTAAATGGTGTATCTATTTATTATCTCTTTCCCATATATTGGAAAATGACAACATCCCTCATGCATACGTGTCGACTACCATATCCAAGAAGAGATGTAATTCTTTTTTCATTTACTCCTTACATAGATAGAAATAATGATATTTTTAATGAATATATAATGATATATATATATGTGATTGTGATTGTAATTTTTTAAATGTTAATTATTACACAAATTTCTTTCATTCCATCCATCGAGAAGTAAAAACATCTCGTGTGCCAATGTGTGGACTACCATCTCCATGAAGTAATGTAATTAATTTTTCATAAATGATTATTATTAATTGTTATGAAATTTTATATAATTAAATTCATGAATAAAATTCGATAGTTGATGAATCCTTTATCAAGGTTTATGTATTGGAACCATCAAACGAAAACATGCATGGAAAATAGACCATTTTTCATCTGATTATTTATTTTAAAGAAGAAATTGTCCATAAATGGATAAATGGAAAATATGAAAGAGTGATACATAATATGTATTATATGAATTAGGATCTATAATAAATGTATAACAGATCAGTATTTATTATATAGTAGGTTTAAATTTATTTGAATCAAGATGTAACTTGAGGTAAGGGTATATATTATAATCTCATTTCGTTTAGAAATTGTCTATGCTATATTCCTATTAATGAAAATTATATGTTAACCATCCATTAAACCCAATATATTTTATTATACTATACTTATTAAAATAATTTTAAGGTAATATCACCATTTCCCTTATTCTATTACTTTAAATTATTAAGATATTTTTTGTAAGAAATTATTATATTATTTATTCTTTTTTCTGAAAATATTTTATTTTATGTCCATGTTCTTTAAAATGATTTCAAAAATGTTATATTCTATGAAAAAATTATTATTTAAAGTCATTTTTGACAATATATTTCTTTATTTTTAGATTTTTGAAAGAAACCTTCTTTTCATTTTGCAAACATGGTTCTTTTATATTTTTACCAAAAGTGTAAGGAACCATTTTTTAACGTTTAACGAATGATTTTTCCCAAAATCGAAAATATTATTTTCTTTCAAGATTAGATAATTTTTTCCATGTTCATTTTAAAGTAAAATTATTTTCTCAATATTTTTCAAATTTTTAGTTTTTATCAATAATGAGATAAATTAATATTTTCCCAGTTTTCAATGTAATGTTCAAATTCTATTTTAAAGGTATTTTTAATCTTTATCATAACACTTAAAGGATTTTTATTATTCAATGGGAATACAATTTTATAATATAATCCACTTTATTTCTCTATATGGACTCTGATGTCGATGATTTAATAATTCTTCTATAAAACCCATTTCTTTTTCCCATGGATTAATTAAATTATGACTTAATATTTATGAAACCCATTTCTTTTACAAGAGTTGTGAAATGATGAAATGATGGAATGTATATTAAACTGGGTCCCTATCTATGGGTTATGATTTAATAAATTGAATAACTTTATATGATCTTATGGGAAACATATGTATGGTTTTCATTATGTGATGGGTGGTCGTAAAATTGTATATACCTTTAATGTATTGGGTAAAGAATGATATCTCATGAGATAATATGTAATGGAAAGGGGAGTGAAACAAGTTATGTAAGAGACTCTATTTACTATGATAGTCTTAGTATTGAACCTTGTCTAATGAAATTATAGAATTAGGAGAGATACCATTTCATGAATTTGAATATGGGAGTGAACCCACTCCATAAATAAAATAAGGATGGGGAGTGAACCCATTCTAGGAATGAAAAGAGGTATGGGAGTATACCCAAAAAAATCGAGCACATTGTATACTATGATAGTCTTAACTGTGATCATTAACCAAAAAAAGATTTTCTATTATAAAATTTATGCCAAAAACACATGACTTATGACTATGATATGGTCTCATAGATCTTGATTGATTATTGATGATTATTAACACATAGGATTAATGTATTTTATGATAAATCCATATTAGATGAATCATTATTTAGGATATTTGACATATTGGGTATGAAATTCATATGTTCTGATCAAATTATCATACTCTTATTATTATCTTATTCTCATTTATGATCATTTATTTATATCTTCTATGTTTACCCTTACTAGACATCAGATCTCACCCTTTATTATGTATCTATTTTACCCAGGTTATAAAGAAAAGTATTAAATGAGGTATGTATAAAAAGGGTAAAATATAAAAATGTATTTTTGGAATAAATTTAAGATTTTCTGGAAATAATTTTATTATGTAACTAGTATATAAAGACACTAAAACATAATGGTTCTGGTCCTTTTATCATTATGAGATGTATTAAACACTTAATAAATGTTTTAATATTTATGTATGCAGTGTTTGTGATCTCTTAATCCATATAAGGAAATAATTTAGAATAAGGATATCATTGTGATGCCTCTAAAGACTCATGATAGAAAAATAAAAATTATAGATATGGAGAGTCCTTAAAATTAAGATTTTTAAAATATTAAGAGATCATGGTTGAGTGATAAAAATCAAACTTGATAATTTTTCTATGATTTAGGAAAAAACCCATATTTATTCCCTATTATGTTTTTATTAGTTTTTTATATTTATGGAATTTAAATAAATCAAAATAAAAGGGGGGTTGGATGAGGATGACAATGCTAGATTGCATGAAATTTTTTACTCATGGAATATTCTCACTACCATGATATAGTATCTAAGTTAATCACTTGAGTGGGAGAAAAACAAGATTAAAGTATCTAAAAGTGTGGTAAATCATGAAATCTATATTTTTTTGAATACCATTAAAAATCTAGAAAAAGAGGTATTCCAACCACAATTTTTCCATTTTTTGATATAATAAATGTGTATTTAAATGGGTATTGATGGTGGATGAAAAATCTATCAGAAATGGGGTTTTATAACTTTCAAAAGACATATTTGGATGTGTTTGTTGATATCTTTATAAAATTTACATATAATTATAAACCTATTTGAAGCAACCCTGAAAATGAGAAATTAAGAATTGTATCACAATTATTGGAATTTATGTACAACCTTAATGGTTTGGTGAAGTATATCTTGTATTATAAACTATGTTTTCCTACATAGAGTTAGAGTAATAACTCTTTTTTTTGTATTATTCCTCTATAAAAATTGAATTAGAACATAATTTTTATCTAACAAGGAGAATAATTTGTGATGAAATAACTATTTTCTCAAGAAGAATAAGGAGAGAATGTGTAAGGTGCAACCCTAACATGCACTGTGAATTTAATTTCTATAAATGGGATAAAAAATTAATTAAAGCACACATATTTATATAGAGTATTAATTGTATTTCCAAGAAATATGAAGGTGGATTTAAGTGACCGTGTAAAAGATTTAATTTAATGTGAATAATTGAGATGTTGTGATCGTAAAAGGTAAATGGAAGGTGAAGGTGAATATAACTATTGGGTAGATCATAAGGTTACTAAAGAAGTGAAGAATCTGTCCAAAGAGAACATAACAAGTTGGAAACAAGATTTACTTTCCATAAACTTGTTAAAAAACATTTAATCACAAATATTGATAGAGATAATTAAGGATATTTACAGTTAATATATTGCATGGTATTGATGTTATCATGAATAAGATTTTATTTTTTTGAAATAAGTGAGGTTTTATATAATAAATGAAAAAGGTAAGGTGAAGGTGAATCCATTTAGTAGGTATATCATAAGATATATGAAGAAGTTAGAAATCTGTATAAGGAGGGAATAACATGTTGGGTGTTGTATTTAGAATTTATACACTCATGGAAAATATATATTTATATGGCTTATAATTGGATATAAATGGTTCTAAAATTATCATTTGAATTTCAGAAATTATATACTAGAACACTAAAATTTTTCTAAGCCTTTACCACTACATAGGGGTTACTTTATACGCAATGTAAACATCATCTCTGAGGTGTGTAAGGGTCATTCGGTACATCTGAATAAATAATTAAAATTTTTTGTGATTATAAGGATGATTTTTAGGAAAAGGAAATCTATGAATGAATTATCTTCAAAAATTTAATCATTATGTGCCTCTATATAAATATTATCGGGTTCTATGAAAAACTAATTCTATAGGCAAAACCATTATACAGAAGCATCACATACTTAAAATAACTTTGAGAAAAGTATTTCATATGAATTGACATTCATTTCTATATGACTTCATGGTGTTTTGTATCACTTCATGTGTTTCGTAGAGATTTAAATATATTTCATATGAATTTTGATTTATAATGAATTTATAAATATTCATGTATGAATATGGTGAAACTATATGTATTTGATAAATAGATAATATGAATTTAATACATAGAAAATATTGAGTAGTCTTCTAGGTGAAAAATGATATTCTAGAGTTATTATTCAATGAATTTTGATACAAATCAGTCGATGATCATGTCATTATATTAATGGATTTGAAGTAATAATGAGATTTGAATCCAATATCATCCATGATAAGATAGGAAAAATATCTGATGATTCTAGAGTTTGAGAGTCATTTATAACTTGCTGTTATAAGGAAAATGCAACTGTGAAAACCATTCCAACTAAAATAGAAAGGTACAAAATGGGACGATAAAGCTTTCCACATTGTAGTGAAATCCATGGAAACTATTTGGTGATTAAAATAACATGCCATGATAAAATTTCACTGGGTTTTTTATTCATTATGGGCATAACATCCTAGTATTTTAAAAATAAAAACTATGATCAATAGCATACAAGATACACAACATTGAGCTTAAAAACCCCTAAAATATTATTATTTAAATATGATCATTATAACCTCTCCATTTAATTGTAAGGTATGAATTTTAATAACAAAATTATTAAATAAATAAAAATCTCCTACTCAATAGAAATTTATTTATTAATGCTTAGAAAATAATGAATCAACATTTATTAAAGGAATTTTATTCTTAAAAAACATGCCTTCTTAAAAAATGGTTTTTATTTCATTTTTTGAAAAAATAATTATAATTAATTTCTATAAATTTTTGAAATATTTTTTAATAAAACATATATTTGTTTTAAAATCGAAATATCAAAATTAGTTTATGGTGGTTTTTTTGAGAAGTAAGATGTTTCACTCGATAGTGAAAAACACCAATTTTTCTAAAAGTATCATTTATTTTAATTAAAAATCATCATTATGATTTTAATTTTAAATAAATTTAACTTAATTTTTATTTAAATATATAATCTAATTAAATTAATTTGAATCATTATTATATTTGATTTTTATATAAGTACATTTTTGGGCTTTAAAAATGGATTTTTCTAAAAACTATTTTTCTTTCAATTTTACACTTTTATATTTTATAAAATTTATTCAAATTATATAAATTTGAATATTTAAAAATGTATTACACTGTTTTAATTAGATTTCACAGATTTTATAAAGAACCCTCTTTTATTTTTGACATTATGAATAGTAACTTTAGTAATTTTCTTACCATGAAAAAGGGTAAATCAGGTTGTTAAGGTTAAAAATAAAATTATAAAGACCAAATAATGACCCTAAAACTTTCTTTAATTTTATTTTATGATTATATCTCATCTATAATCATCCAAAAGAAAAATATGTGGCCATTTTTTATCTTTTCTCATGATTTTTACCATTTATATTATCTTATATAAAGAAAGGTCAAAAATATATTTCTCTTTGTTTTGTTGTCTTCAAATATTTCCCATACAAATTAATAGAGGACATTTACCTTTATAAATATTCCTCTAAAATATAAATGACTTCATTTCGTAATGGTAATTTATTTTTAACTTTTAATGATTAGATAAAATCCTTTTATTTCTTATCCAACACTAATATAGTGATTTTATAATAAATAAAAATATGTTATTAAAAACCATAAAAATAATATTATTTGTATAATTTTTTATGTTCAAAGATTTCTTAGATAAAAATGAAATATTATACTGGTTTTAATTCATTTTATTCTAATTATACAATTTTCTTATAATTTTTCAATCCCAATTAAATGAATAATTTCAAAATTTACATTAATGTTATTTTATAATGAATAATATTATATTAAAAGATATAAAACTCATAGAAATCTTATATTATTTTAATTTAATGGTATATTATTTATTACATTAACCATGGTGCATTTATGAGCCATTTTTTATTTTATATTAACTATATTAACCCCCTAAGAGTAAAAAACATTGATATCACCATAATTATGAAAATGTCTAATGAAGTGCTAAAACAAAAATATAATGGTAAAATGTGATCAAAACATGTAAAAAATTTATTTTATGAGATTATTTAGACTAATACTCATATTATATTTTAATATCATCATTTTGGATCAATTTAGACATGATAAAGTTTTTTATTAATTTAATATTTAAAGAAATTCCAAGTGTGACCCTCCCCTCTCTTATAAAAGGTAACATATTATTCTCATTTATTAACACATAAAAAGATATATTGTTTATACAATACCTAAAAAATATAATATTTATATCCATAATCAAATCTTAGAGGCCTTTTTTGATCATAAATGTGCTAGGAAGGATTCTGGTGTAAACTATAAGAGGTTGTCTGAAAAAGAGGTATAATTATTAACCAAGTGTTCTTGTTTCATTTATTTTTTAAAATCCTTTTAACCTTATTCAAAAATGATGAAATAATAAAACAATTAATTTACATATTATTATATGTTTTTATTTTCATTAAAAATATATATCTATCTTCTTTTCCATCAAATGGTAAATGAAACCATCATTTTTGTGTATGGTGGACTACCGCCTCGGAAACTGACGTAATTCGTCTTCTATCATGACCTGTCATGTATGGATCTAATTATAGAATTAATTTTTATAAATTATATTCACAACATATTTATCATTCTAGAAATATAATATATCTTACTTGTTCATAACATTCCATACATTGAAAAATGATAACAGCATTCATGCGTACATGTGGACTACCACCACCGCGAAGCAATGTGAATTGTTTCACATCACTATGTCTAATTAATGATATATATAAGTTTATTTTAAAACAATATGATATTTATGATATAATTATAATTTTTTATAGATACAATAATACTTAAATTCTTTCTTTAATGATTATTGAATAATGGAAACATTTCTCTTCTATACGTATGACCTACCGTCTCTATGATTGTAACAATGTTCATTTTTCATAACCAAATTTTGTGGTTTGTTTTAAAAGTATAATTTATGTATAAAAATGATAATTATTTATGATAATTATTCTTTATAATATTTATTAACTACCTATTTGATCATGGTCAACATAATGAAGTCATTTTGAAATTTTGAATCAAACATCATCAAAACTCCTAATGTGTTCTTAACTAATTAAGTAATTAAATATGTAGTTGTAATAAATTTAATAGATGGTTTAATTGTAAATTAAGAAACATATAAAAGTATCATAAAAAATAAATAATTTATTTATTGTTCTTATACAGGAAGCAAAGTACCTAAATTAAAATTATGAACTCGAGGTAAGGGATTTCATCCCAAATTCCTTTCATTGAGGAATATTTTAATGTTATATGGAAGTTTATTTTATATGGTAAATATATATACCTCTTACTTTTTATATCATTATTCATTCATACTTAATGGTATTTTAAGATTCAATTTAAATTATTTCAACCAAATGGATTTAAGTGAATGTTACCAGGTGGTAATGTGTTTATTAACTCAATTTCATTTCATTAGGTTATAACACTTCTTCATTGACTTTGTTATACCATAATTATGTGTAAATTGAAATATAAATTATTTTATTATACTTATACATTTTTTTATTTATATTTTCTATAAGTAATCTATTCATTGATTAAATCTCAATTCAATGATATGACATTTCAAGGGTAATTCATCTCAAATTATCTTTCTTTGGGACATACGTTATGATATGTACCTATTTTATTTTATGAGTTTTATATAATAAACTTTTTACATGTTAAATAATGAATATATATATTTTAATGATATTTAAGGTTTAATTTGAATTTATTCATTAATGGGGTTTATGATTGAAATGTTACTACATTCTGGAAGGCTTTATGTTACAATATACTTTCTTTTCGAGAATTTTTATATTCATTGTTACTTTTTCAGAAATAATATGATCCATTTTTTTGAACCACATGTATTTTATTCTCCTATATTATTAAAATTGAATTATATTTTTAATTTCAATTTCTTATCTTATTTATCAAAGAAACAAAAAGAAATTATCTTGTAAGTGATACTAATCTTGTGTCTTTTTTAGATCATGAATATTTCAATTCCATATCCGTGTTTTATAAATTTTTTTCAAGATTATTCATTTTTATTCAAAAATTATTTTTTAATTCAACTTCACAATTTTTTACCTTCTTTTAAAAAGTTTTAAAAATTAAATTTCTTAACATTTTTGGAATAGATCACTTTTTACTCCCTTTATAAAATGGTTTAAAAGAATGTTTATTTTTAAAATTTATAAAATGAATAAATTTTAACATCACCATGACCATTATTTGATCTAAATATTATATTTTAATTTTATGAGTTTATTTTCAATGAAAATAATTTTCAAAATATAGTATGAATTTTTATCTTTTAAAAGTGATTTTTGTTGGGAAAAGGGTATTCTCCCGAAGAATGTTTTTATGATAGTTTAATGGAATTTCCATTCATAAACATGAAAATATCTTGATGTTAATCATACTCTAGTAGGGATATTTTGTAATGATACCATTCTCATTATTTATTTGGATTTATTATACTTTTTTCAAAGATATTTTCTTGGAACCCATTTATTTCCCATGGGTTAATCATGTTATTTAATGAATAATGGATTTTTCTAAGAGTTTTATAATGATAAGAAATATAAATGTTAATTATTTTTGTTATAGTTATTTCAAACATTTATTGTGATAATCAGTTCCATTATAAACCAAGGACATATAGTTCCATTATGAAACAAGGATGTATCGTTAAATTATAAACCAAGGAAAAATGGGTTCATTATATCCCTTGAATTCATAGGGAATGGAAGTCAACCATATAATTATTCCATTTTTAAGAGTAATTATATGAGTGACATGGAAATAATTCCCCAAGTTACCATCATATTTTATCTATTCCTTTTATGATATTTTTACATAAATCATATGATTTTTCAACATAGTATAATGAGTTTATGTTTAAAGAAAATTATATTCTACATCTTATGGGTGAAAAGATGTGGGTTTTTTATAATTCCTTTGATCAATATTGACTTCATATGGATCATGATTATTAATGATAATAATACTATCCTTTGTTAGAGATTTATTCCATGTTTCATGATTGATGGTCTAGGAATTGATTAGTATAAATTCCCTTAAGTTATGAATATATTCTTTGATTATATATTTGTACTCTTATTCACATATTATTCTTACTAACGACACTCAAATATTAATTATTATGTTTACCCTTATTGAGTATTTGATCTCACCTTTCTTATGTTTCTGATCCCCCAGGTTATGAAGAAGTATGTTAAATTGTTTTTATTAAGAAATGATTCTTATTTGATGAATTTTATGGGACTTGTTTAAGAATTAATATGGAATTTGAAAACATGCATATGGTTGGAAATATTCTCTCTTGAATTCATGGTTATTATTTATAGATTATTTTATCACAATAATATAAAAATATAGACCTAAAATGTACTTGGTTATGTTATTGATCCAATTTTTCCTTTTAATGTGTTAAGTTTTGTATGGAAATAATTGGTTCACATTTATCGTTATCAAAGATAAAAAATTATTGTTTATACTTTTATTACTAAATTCGGGAGTGTGGGTCCAGGGAATTAAAATTGGTATTAGAGAAGGGTTTAGATAACTTTTAAGACTATAATGTTTTCATGTGATTTTATCTTAATATTTATGTATATGGTCATGGGTTTTTATATTTGGGGTTTAAAATAAGTTCAATGTTTTATACACCCCCTTTTAGGTTTATTTGAAGGAAACTTCATGTGATTAATGATATTTTGGAAGATGTTTTATTAAGTTGAGTTATATGTAACACTTCGATTTAACATGAAGTATTAATTATGGAAAAACTTGTTTAAATTATGTGGTTATAGGTTTTAAATTTATTTATAACCATTTCGGTTTATATGATCTTTATTACTGAGGTTGTTATGGATTATTATAATTTGGTAACATTTGTTTTATCATATAGATAATCATGGTATTGGAGAATCGTCTTATAATTATGTGATTACGTTTATTTTAAAAGAAGATAATTGTAATTTTGAGGAATAATATGTGATGTTATGGTTTTTTATTTGATTATTCAAGTACAATTTATCTTTTGAAATCATATATGATCATAATATAGATTTATGGTGCTTTGGGTTTTTTTATGGAAAATATTAACATATCTTGGATGAAATTAATTAATTAATATAAATTTTTGGTATGAAAAATTAAGAGTGACTGATGTTATTTGGATATATATTTTTAATTTATCTTTTAAGAATATGTGATGAAATCATTCTAATATGTGGTTATTTCTATTTAAATTTAGATATAGAGGTAATATTTATTTGTAATAAGGTTAATTCATTTTGATAATTATCTTACAATTTTTAAAAGGATTTTGGTTTTGGTTAATGTATAAAGATAAAATTTATTTATTTTTATCCTTTTTAGGATTATTTAATCTGTTATATGTTGATTTTAGTGCTTCAGGCATAAAAAAGATTTATCTTGATACTCATCATTTGGAGAAATAGACAAGATTATGCTGACAACTGATTAAAAGATGAAATTATACTTGTTAAGTAAGTATATTTATGTTTTTTTATTTGTCTAGATGGTAAATTAATTTCTCTAATCCATAAAAATTGTTTTGAAATAAAAAATGTATTCTATTAACTTAATTTCTGATGAATTTATGGTCTTTTTTACACCTCTTTAGTTTATTTTATTGTGGTCATTTAATTTCTCATGATAATTTATTTTTTCATGATCAATGATCCATTTCAATCTCCATCACTATTGATGAATTTTTTTTACATTTATATATATTTATATACAATTAATTTTTTCTTATTTGGAAACCTAGTTATAATTTATTTTAGATAACATTTTTATTTCTTTCCCTCTTTTCAAGAGAATGTTTTATTTACCTATTTTATGATGTGGGATTTCAACAAAAATATTTTTATATGGAAGACCTTTTATTATATTGATATATTTCAAATTTAAAGGATGAAATTTTTTCAAGGTGAAATAATTTAATATCCTGATATTTTAAAAGAAAGACTATGATTGGCAGTGTATATGATTTGCAACATCATGCTTAAACGAACCTGGAAATATGATTATTTAAATATGACCATTATTAAATAGCTATTAAGTTAGTGGGTATGATTAGGAATAATCAAATTATATAAAACATATAATTTTACTACTCTGTATTAATATATTGATTAATGCTCCAGAAATAAGAACATAATTTTTACAAAAGCCAATTAATTATTTAAAAACATGCGTTCTTGAAAAATGATTTTTATTGTTTTTTGTGAGAAAAGAATTATAATTATTTTATTGAAATTTTAGAATCTTTATTTGATAAAAATAATTTCTTTTTTGAAATAAATATATCAAAATTATATTATGGTGAAATATCAATATTTTTCAAGAAAGTTTTATTATTCAATGAATAGTGAAAACACCTATTTTTATAAAACATTCATTTTTTTCAATAAAAAGTTTCATTATTCTTATAATTTTACCTCAATGTATCATATGTTTTACTTAATTATATATAATATAAATAAATCTATCTTAATCATTATTATACCTAATTTTATTATCAGTATATTTTTGGGCTTAAAAAATCATTTTTCTAAAAACTAATTTTCATTGTGTTTTAAACATTTATATTAAAAGTAATTTCTGGGAATTATATAAATTGGATATTTAAAGATATATTTTATATTTTTAATAAATGGTTCCAAATTTGGTAAATATTTCCCTTTTATTTTTGTACATTATGAAAAGTAACTTTATGAATTTTGTTATCTCGATAAAGTGTACATTAGGTAATTAAGGGTAAAAATAAAATAATAAAGACTAATAAATGACCCTAACACATGAATTAATTTTATTTGATTACTATACATCATCCATAATAATCCAAAAGTATAATATATATCCTATTGTTTCAATTTTTCTATGATTTATGACTATTTCTATTATTTTTTGTAAAAAAGTAAAAATTGACAGTCTCTTGGGTTTATTATCATTAAATTTTAAAAACGTTGGATAAATAGAGGATATGTTAAGTTATAAACGTGCATTTTAAATCCAATTTATTTTTTCATCATGGTAATTTATTTTAAATTTTTAGTGAATAAATAATTTTATTTAATTCCATATAACACTGACACGGTGCTTGCGAAACATTAAAAATCCATAAAATGATTTGTATACTCTAAAAAATAAAATTTTTGTCATTTTTTATGTACAAAGATTTTTCTATAAATTTTTTTTATTATAGAGGTTTTGATTCACTTTATTTTAATTTTATTATTGCCTTTTAATTTTAAAATTCAAATTAAATGAATAGTTTTAAAAATGATATTAGTGTTGTTTTCTATTAAATAATATATTTTTAAATTATTTTAAATCCATAAAAATAATATATTAATCTAATTTAATGATATATGATTAATTAAATCAAACATTTTCTAAATATGGGATCTTTTTTCCTATTATACTAACTATATTAATCCCTTTGAAGTGCCCAGATCAGTGTGAATCACTGAGAGGGGGAGGGGGTGAATCAGTGATCCCTTAAAACTTTTTACTAATTGATTCCTTATCAATTAAACCTCTATGGCTGGTTAAAGCCTCGATCCACTCTTCTTGTATCTCTCAACCTTTCCCGGATAATGCAGTAATGAAAAGGCACATGACACAAGGATTTACAAGGTTCAGCACCAAAGGCCTACATCCTTGCCATGCTCTCCCAGCATGGATTCTGCCATTATAATCGGTTAGTATTACAATGGTCGATACAGCTTCCCACCGTATCTCTCCTGAGTCCCACAGGAGGGTCTTTATACTGCTTTACACAGTGTTACCAGAGTCCCACTGGCCTGCTCCAGAATCCCACTGAAGACTTCTTCTCCCTGAGTCCCACAGGGTCTTCTCCTGGCTCCTCGAGTCACACGAGTAGCTCTTCTTCTTGTTCAGCTCTTCAAGTATCTTCAGCAGTCTGGGATAAAGACTGCTGGCCTTGCTCTTCTCTTCTGATCACTTGTGGTTGATCAGGGCTTCTCGTCTAGCTCAGGCTTTATCTCCTTCTTCAGGATGACCTGGCTTCTCTCTCCAACTACTGAATACTCAGACAACTGATATCTCTAACTTTGGTCTGGTCCAGTCTCAGTTCACTTCAAATTCATGCACTGAATGCATGGCAACTCTGAATCCTCATGCACTGACTGCATGGCCTTCTCAAATCTCTTCAAGAACTCCTGGTCTTGGACTCCTCAAATGCACACCACTGATTTGGCTCTGTTCACGTGTGCACGTGCATGCATGCAAGCATACACTCTCCTCTTTCTCCTCTTGGTGCAATAAACCCTTAAAGTGTGTAATTCTTTTAAGCACACACCTTCACTGAACTTCACACACTTTATCCAAGTTGTTCACACACTTAGAAGTGTGTTTTACTTTAGTGTGGAACCTCTTCTTCTTCTTCTAATGTGTATACACTTTTTAGTGCACACACCTAGGTTCGGCCACTTCTTTAATTTGCACACAATTGTTTCATTTTAGCACACACATGAGTTGGCCTCCTCCTCTTCTTGTTGCACACACACACTTTAGTGTTCTTTTAGTTTGTTCTTCAAGGTATGCACACACAAGGTCACAGCCCTCGGCCTCTTCAAATGCACACACTTAAAGTGTGTTCTTCTTTGTTCAAATGCACAACCAAGACTACGGATTATTCAATTCTTACAAACACACAAAGTGTGGTCTTCCACTTCACTTGGCACATTCCACTTGGTGTTGTTCTTTGTGCACACACATGGCCTCGGGTTCTTCTTCTCCACTTGGTACACACACGAGGCAAGGCCTCGGCCTTCTTTGGCACACACAACCCGAACCCCTATTGCCTCAAGCAAGCCGTGCAAGAGGGTGCAGCCAATTCTTCTTCTCCCACTGCCGCATAGGTCTTCAAGATGCACAAGGGCATGCAAGGTGCATCATATCTTCAATTCTTGTCCGTGCAAGCACAAGGCACAAGGATCACTTGGCCGCGCAAGTGAAACCTCCTCGGGTGCAAGGGGCAGCCGCGCAAGGCTCAAGTGTGCAAGGGTGCAACACTGCCGCGGGCTCCTTCCTCCTGCCACGCAAGTGTGCGGGCAGAGAGGGTGGCAAGAGACTCGAGCGCGCAAGTATGCGGCTCGGCTCCTTCCTGTCGCGCAAGGGATACGCGCAGGGGACTCCCCTTCACTTCTTTCGCGCAAGGGATGCGCAAAAGGAACTTCACGGAGCCTCTGATGACTCCGGGCTTTACTGCCGCGCAGGGGGCGCGCAGCTCAGTTCTTCGCGAGGCGCAAGAGCTCTCACGGGACTTCTCAAAATTTCAGCGCATCAGCAGCTTAATGAGAGCCTCGACCTCTCTTTTTATAGGCAGAGGAATGCCTCTGTTCATCCGCGTGGGATAAATCTTGAACCACCGATATTTTCGGTTCTTGAAAATCTTTAAACTCGATCCGAAAATCACGTTTCTCTCTCTCTGTTCACGTGGGTTATTTTCCTTCATTTTTCCTCACGTGCATGCATTCTTTTGAACGCATGCAAGCCTTCTGTTTAGGCCCATCCATGCAAAACACAGACCCTCAAGGCCTCGGCACTTCGTTTGCCTTCGGCCTCACTCGAATTCTCCCTCGATGCATGCATGCAACATTTTAATGCATGCATGAGTTCGTTATGGCCAGACGAGCATGAGGGTGTCTTCGGCTTCGAGAGAGATGGCCGGAATCTCAAAATCGGTCGTCGGGGAGGCGCCTGGTTCAGCGGGGACGTCGCGGGTGCCTCGGTCGAGCTCGAGGTAGGAGATGGATGCCGGGCCGTTGGATGCGGTGATCAATTATCCTCGGACGGCCTGGATCAAATCGGGGGCGCGGCGGATTAGATGAGCGGTCCAGATCGAGCGCGCGATGAATCGTGCGGCTGGGATTCCTTCCCGGTGAAAAATGCGCGTCCCACATCGAATTCTCCAGCGGTTTTTCCGCTCTTTATCACCCAAGCGCCCGCCGCTACTCCTCAGTTGCATCTTCTCCCTCCACGGTGCCGCCCCGCACCGTGTTCTCCCTGCGGGCGCACTCTGCGCCCACTCTCTGCTCCTGCGGGCGCGCTACTGGCGCCCACTTTGCATTCTGGGTGCGCGGGCTTCACCACCGCGTGCCCTCGGGGCTTATACACGGCCCCCTCTGCCTCTGCCGCCCGGGCTGGCCACATGGGATCCCCCCTTGGGCGTGGCGCCTTAGGCCCACATGTGCCTTGGGGGTTGAACCCTTACGGCTGGCCTTGGCTGGCCAATTTTTTGGCAAAGGACAGAATATTACTTTGTCAAAAACAAAGTAACCCATGAATACAAGACTAGTGCCAAATGCCTCCTCCTCTATTCTTCTTATCTTCTCTTCTTCATCTTAAGAATTCCTCCATTTCTTCTCCTCACATGATCTTCACTTTGGATATGGAATTCAAAAGGTTCATCTTCATCAATCGAACTCCTGAATCACTTATAATCTTCAAAGTGCTTCATTGATCTAATCAAAGATCAATTGGATCATCTTCATGTTCACATGCACTAAGTGATAGTGCATGGGCTTCTTTAGCTCACTTCATCCACTTAGAGATTGTGGATGGATCTTCTTCACCTCCTCATGCATTGTCAATACAATGCATGGTCTTCAAACAATGTTGTGACTTTGTATCATCAGGATACAAGTTCTATGAACTTAAATAGCATCTCAACAATCGTCAGATATTACTCGAGAATGTTTCAACCACATCTCCTATGCCACTTAGTGAATCTCCTAAGTGACATGCCTCATTGACAACAAATGCAACACAGTGCACTTCAATCTCCCCCTTTGTATTTGTTGTCAATACACTCCTTCAGCACATATGAATGGGTCAATATGTGTGCCAATATTTTCTCCCCCTTATTGGCAATCAAATGCAAAGGTGTGGTGTGGTTCACTTTCAAAAATCTCTTCCTCCCTTTGAAAAGTATTTTCTTGAAAAACACTGAGAGAGGGATGATGTCACATGTTCTTCTTTAGCAAAGAACCTTTAGTAGATCAACTCTAAGTCTACTTGGGCTAACCCGGTGTAGAAAACAAGAGTGATGTAACCAAGGAACTCAATGCTGTCCTCATTCACTATAAACATGTGAGATCATGCTTAGGGGTTGAATTTTTTCAGATATTCAATGAATTGCTAAATCCTTCACATACTTCACAAAACTCATTAGAAAGTTCAGTGCAATGATAAAGCTCCCCCTTTCACTTCTTCTTAGGATAGAATTACTCTCAGAATCCCATCTTCTCCAGATTGGCTCCCCCTCAAGGGGTGCACTCCATTCTGTCCAAACCATCCTCCAGATGAGAATGATCATCATCTTCAATTCCCTGCAATGTTAGCACATGTATATACAAGTGTATAAGGGAATAAGATGGAACCTCCTTGGTTCATCAATGCGAACAACAAGGTTGAGAAGATTCTCTCAACCGAGATGTCCCATTTTCACCAGTCTTCACACTTGCACATTTGATCTTCATTGATGATTGTGCTGGTGTGGATCTCAATACATCTTCATGTGAAATATTTTTCTTCCCTTTTGCCTTAGCAATTGCCAGAACTTCATCTTCATCTCTTTTCAGATCTTTGGCAAGTTGCAACTGATTTGGCCATATGACTAGTAAATCATTTGGAAGTGTGGCCTCAGTTCTGGATATTCCACATGGTTCCTTTGATGCTGTCAAGCTACCTCTCTTAGGCAACTTGTTTTCAATCAATCCCTTCTGCTTCTTTTGGATTGATTGTCTGTTTGAGTTCAGTTGGCTTCTATTGATTTCCATGGCTTATTTACAAAGGTCCATGATGTGTCCTTTCTTTCCACAGTAGAATCATGTTTTCTTGGTGGTCCATCTGGATGCATCACCCTTCTTTGATTTCAATTCCAAGGACTTCTCTTCATTCTTCAAACTCTTCTTGGGAGCATCTTTCACTTTCTTCTGCTTGCTTCCCAAGGAATCTCTCTTAGCCAGGTTCAGTGATCTTCTCTTCTTTTCATCTTTAGATACAGTTGGAGATTGACATGTATTATTTTGACCACTTTTTCAATCATCCCAGATGTTGTCAAGTAATCCAAATCTATTAGCAGTAAACAGATGTCTCTGGACCTGTGGATGTTGCTTATTTCCTTCTGGCTTGCTCCCCCTTAGCATGGGCTTCCTCTGTGCTTTGGCATTCAGTGGATTGTACCAACAATCCTTTGCACAATGCCCATACTTGTTACAACACCAGCATTGTCCCACGAATCTTGACCTCTTCAGTCCTTCTGATTGTAGGGTACTTTTCTTGACCTGTTGTGATGTTTCAGGAGAGCTCTGCTTCTTTACTGTCTTCATCCATATTTGTTTGGAATTATTCTTCCATCCTGCACTTTTTGTGGAAACACAATTAGAAGCATCAGTACAAGATGGTATGGATGGTACCTTCTTTCTAGATGATGTTGAACTTTTATTAGAGGATGTCTTTCTCTTAGAATCATCCTGCTCAAAGTTCACTTGAGTAGCAACATTTCTTCTTTCAGCTGACTGGGAGACTTTGGCTTTAGGTGATTGCAGATGTTTCAATATCACCTCCAGTTCTAAACACTTAATGTTGAGGGAGTTCTTCTCATCCTCAACAGCTCTTAGCTTTCCTTCCCAACTTTCTTTCAGCTGATTCATCTGGTCATCATGCACTGTCTTCAATTCAAGCAATGAATTGTCAAGCTCCTTTACCCTTTTTGCTTTGTCTTCAAGTTGAGCATCTTTGACAACCATTGACACTTTGTGCCTCTTTTCCAGTGCATGGAAAACTTCTTTGACCATTACTTTAAAGAATTATTTCTCAGAAAGGCTTCTCTGCAATTCTTCAGCAGTGTCTTCATATCTTTTATTGCAAAGAGAAACGGTTTCATCTTTAGCCTTCACCAGCTTTCTGAGAGTGTTGGTTATGCCAACCCTTTTTGCCAATTGATCTTCCATTGCATTGGCTTCTTCTTCTAACTGTGATTTTTCTTCATGAAGATCATGGATGCCTGTAGCTATACACTTTTCCACTTCCATGGGAACTGTCTTCTGAAGATATTTGAGTGCACTCTGAAGATCATTCATTGTTTCAACTTCATCACAGCTAGGACAAGCTTTCTTCATCTTCTTGGCCTGTTTCTTCTTTCTATTTTTCTGAGTCTTGGCAGATATCTCCATTTGAGGCTGGTCGCTCATTTCCTCAAATCTGCACTTCATAAAGACTCTCTTGGATCTTTTAGAGGTAACCTCCCTCTGATACCAATTGAAGTGCCCAGATCAGTGTGAATCACTGAGAGGGGGAGGGGGTGAATCAGTGATCCCTTAAAACTTTTTACTAATTGATTCCTTATCAATTAAACCTCTATGGCTGGTTAAAGCCTCGATCCACTCTTCTTGTATCACTCAACCTTTCCCGGATAATGCAGTAATGAAAAGGCACAGGACACAAGGATTTACAAGGTTCGGCACCAAAGGCCTACATCCTTGCCATGCTCTCCCTGCATGGATTCTCCCATTATAATCGGTTAGTATTACAATGGTCGATACATCTTCCCTCCGTATCTCTCCTGAGTCCCACAGGAGGGTCTTTATACTGCTTCACACAGTGTTACCAGAGTCCCACTGGCCTTCTCCAGAATCCCACTGAAGTCTTCTTCTCCCTGAGTCCCACAGGGTCTTCTCCTGGCTCCTCGAGTCACACGAGTAGCTCTTCTTCTTGTTCAGCTCTTCAAGTATCTTCAGTAGTCTAGGATAAAGACTGCTGGCCTTGCTCTTCTCTTCTGATCACTTGTGGTTGATCAGGGCTTCTCGTCTAGCTCAGGCTTTATCTCCTTCTTCAGGATGACCTGGCTTCTCTCTCCAACTACTGAATACTCAGACAACTGATATCTCTAACTTTGGTCTGCTCCAGTCTCAGTTCACTTCAACTTCATGCACTGAATGCATGGCAACTCTGAATCCTCATGCACTGACTGCATGGCCTTCTCAAATCTCTTCAAGAACTCCTGGTCTTGGACTCCTCAAATGCACACCACTGATTTGGCTCTGTTCACGTGTGCACGTGCATGCATGCAAGAATACACTCTCCTCTTTCTCCTCTTGGTTCAATAAACCCTTAAAGGGTGTAATTCTTTTAAGCACACACCTTCAATGAACTTCACACACTTTATCCAAGTTGTTCACACACTTAGAAGTGTGTTTTACTTTAGTGTGGAACCTCTTCTTCTTCTTCTAATGTGTATACACTTTTTAGTGCACACACCTAGGTTCGGCCACTTCTTTAATTTGCACACAACTGTTTCATTTTAGCACACACATGAGTTGGCCTCCTCCTCTTCTTGTTGCACACACACACTTTAGTGTTCTTTTAGTTTGTTCTTCAAGGTATGCACACACAAGGTCACAGCCCTCGGCCTCTTCAAATGCACACACTTAAAGTGTGTTCTTCTTTGTTCAAATGCACAACCAAGACTATGGATTATTCAATTCTTACACACACACAAAGTGTGGTCTTCCACTTCACTTGGCACACGCCACGTGGTGTTGTTCTTTGTGCACACACATGGCCTCGGGTTCTTCTTCTCCACTTGGTACACACACGAGGAAAGGCCTCGGCCTTCTTTGGCACACACAACCCGAACCCCTACTGCCTCAAGCAAGCCGTGCAAGAGGGTGCAGCCAATTCTTCTTCTCCCACTGCCGCATAGGTCTTCAAGATTCACAAGGGCATGCAAGGTGCGGCATATCTTCACTTCTTGTCCGCGCAAGCACAAGGCACAAGGATCACTTGGCCGCGCAAGTGAAACATCCTCGGGTGCAAGGGGCAGCCGCGCAAGGCTCAAGTGTGCAAGGGTGCAACACTGCCGCGGGCTCCTTCCTCCTGCCACGCAAGTGTGCGGGCAGAGAGGGTGGCAAGAGACTCGAGCGCGCAAGTATGCGGCTCGGCTCCTTCCTATCGCGCAAGGGATACGCGAAGGGGACTCCCCTTCACTTCTTTCGCGCAAGGGATGCGCAAAAGGAACTTCACGGAGCCTCTGATGACTCCGGGCTTTACTGCCGCGCAGGGGGCGCGCAGCTCAGTTCTTCGCGAGGCTCAAGAGCTCTCACGGGACTTCTCAAAATTTCAGCGCATCAGCAGCTTAATGAGAGCCTCGTCCTCTCTTTTTATAGGCAGAGGAATGCCTCGGTTCATCCGCGTGGGATAAATCTTGAACCACCGATATTTTCGGTTCTTGAAAATCTTTAAACTCGATCCGAAAATCACGTTTCTCTCTCTCTGTTCACGCGGGTTCTTTTCCTTCATTTTTCCTCACGTGCATGCATTCTTTTGAACGCATGCAAGCCTTCTGTTTAGGTCCATCCATACAAAACACAGACCCTCAAGGCCTCGGCACTTCGTTTGCCTTCGGCCTCACTCGAATTCTCCCTCGATGCATGCATGCAACATTTTAATGCATGCATGAGTTCGTTATGGCCAGACGAGCATGAGGGTGTCTTCAGCTTCGAGAGAGATGGCCGGAATCTCAAAATCGGTCGTCGGGGAGGCGCCTGGTTCAGCGGGGACGTCGCGGGTGCCTCGGTCGAGCTCGAGGTAGGAGATGGATGCCGGGCCGTTAGATGCGGTGATCAATTATCCTCGGACGGCCTAGATCAAATCGGGGGCGCGGCGGATTAGATGAGCGGTCCAGATCGAGCGCGCGATGAATCGTGCGGCTGGGATTCTTTCCCGGTGAAAAATGCGCGTCCCACATCGAATTCTCCAGCGGTTTTTCCGCGCTTTATCACCCAAGCGCCCGCCGCTACTCCTCAGTTGAATTTTCTCCCTCCACGGTGCCACCCCGCACCGTTTTCTCCCTACGGGCGCGCTCTGCGCCCACTCTCTGCTCCTGCGGGCGTGCTACTGGCGCCCACTTTGCATTCTGGGTGCGCGGGCTTCACCACCGCGTGCCCTCGGGGCTTATACACGGCCCCCTCTGCCTCTGCCGCCCGGGCTGGCCACATGGGATCCCCCCTTGGGCGTGGCGCCTTAGGCCCACATGTGCCTTGGGGGTTGAACCCTTAAGGCTGGCCTTGGCTGGCCAATTTTTTGGCAAAGGACAGAATATTACTTTGTCAAAAACAAAGTAACCCATGAATACAAGACTAGTGCCAAATGCCTCCTCCTCTATTCTTCTTATCTTCTCTTCTTCATCTTAAGAATTCCTCCATTTCTTCTCCTCACATGATCTTCACTTAGGATATGGAATTCAAAAGGTTCATCTTCATCAATCGAACTCCTGAATCACTTATAATCTTTAAAGTGCTTCATTGATCTAATCAGAGATCAATTGGATCATCTTCATGTTCACATGCACTAAGTGATAGTGCATGGGCTTCTTTAGCTCACTTCATCCACTTAGAGATTGTGGATGGATCTTCTTCACCTCCTCATGCATTGTCAATACAATGCATGGTCTTCAAACAATGTTGTGACTTTGTATCATCAGGATACAAGTTCTATGAACTTAAAGAGCAGCTCAACAATCGTCAGATATTACTAGAGAATGTTTCAACCACATCTCCTATGCCACTTAGTGAATCTCCTAAGTGACATGCCTCATTGACAACAAATGCAACACAGTGCACTTCACCCTTAAAAGTAAAAAAATCATTCATATCAACGTAATTGTCAAAAGGGTTAACAAACGATTAAAAAATGATTCGGGTAAAAATATAATCCAAAATTTTTAAAATTATGTTCTAATATATTATTTAGACACATAAAAATCTTATATTTTAATATTATCAATTTTTATATATTTTAAAAAAATAATTGATATTAATTTAAAATTTTAAGAAACTCCAAGAGTTTGCCTTTCTTCTCTTATAAATGGTAATATATAATTCTAATTTATTTACACTTAAAAAAAATATTTTGGTTCATACAAGACATAAAAAAATACATTTATTACATCCCCAATCACATTTCATAGTCCTTTTTTCATCATAAAAAATACTATGAAGTATTTTTTTGTAAACCTTATGAGGTTGTCCGAAGAAGGGGTATAGTTCTTAACCAAGAATATTTGTTTTATTTATTATTCCACTTCCTCAAAATATTTTCCATGCATGATAAAATAATTATATTCATATATTAAATATAATTACATGTTTTTATGTCAATGTAACAACCTATATCCATTTATCTTCCATAAAATGGTGAATGAAACAGTCATTTGTGTGTATGGTAGACTACAACCTCACAAACCAACATAATTTGTTTTACATAACCACCTCTAATGGATGGTTATAATGATCTAATTAATTTTTATAAATGAAATTAATTGCATCTTTACCATTAATAAAAGATAATATATCATATATTTTCTTATATTTTCATATAATAAAAAATGATAACGTTGTTCGTGTGTACATGTGGAGTGCCACTTCCACAAAGTGATGTGATTCATTTTTCATCACTATATCACATGGATGATATATATAAGTGTAAATAAAGAAATAATATTTTATTTATGATATTATTATATTTTTGAAATGATAAAATAATTCTTACCTTCCTTAATAAGCATTTAAAATTGAAATGTTACTCTTGTATACATACGACCTACGGTCTCCATCATTGTAACATAGTTCATTTTTCATAACCATATTTCATGTATGGTTTTAAAATTTTAAGTTATGTATAAAAATGATGACTATTTAAAGATTATTATTCTATAAACTCTGTATTGATGACCTCTTAAACTATGGCCAGCACATCAAATTCATTTTAAAAATATGAACCAAACATCCTTAAAACATCAAAAATGGTCTTAACTGACTAAGTAATTAAATAATCCACTGTAATAAATTAAAAAAATTGTTTAATATTAATGAAATAAACATTTAAAAGGTTCATAAATAGGTATATAATTTATATAAGTTTATTATATATGAGATGATGGATATACATGTAAATTATGGACTCGAGGTTTGAAATTCTTCCTCAAATTCCATTCATTGATGTATATTTTAATTTTATGCACAAATTTAGTTTATAAGGTTTATATAATTCCATTTAATGTGTTATATCATGAATAATTCATAATTAATTTTATTATATGTTTCAATTTGATTTATTTCATCCTAGTAGATTTTGGTTGAGTGTTACCATGTGATAATGTGTTTACTAACTCAATTTTTTTCATTAGGATATAACTGTTCCTCACTATCATTTATATTCTGTGATTATTTGTGAATTTATATCTAGTTATTTTTATTCAATATTTTCTTATTTTTTGGATTTTTTATTTTTCACACATACTATATCCATTGATTAATTCCCAATTCATTGATATTATGTTTTTATTGGTAATTCAACTCAAATTATCATTCGTTGGGGCATACGCTTATGATATAAATATATATCATTATATGAGGCATATATAATGACCCTATGAAATTTTATATAATTAATATCCTTATGTTCATGTTATTTAGGTTTCATTTGACATTATTCTTTTATTAGGATTATGATTCAAAAGTTTCCAAAGTGGCGAATGCATTATATTAAAATATACAATATTTTTGGGATTTTTTATGTTCAAGGTTTCTTTGGGGGAATCATATGATATTTTTATTTATTTAACTACATTTATTTTATTATCATATAGTTATGAATGTGTTTTACATGTTTAATTTCAATTTCCATCCTTATTTATTAATGAAACATCAAGAAAGTGTTTTGTAAGTGATGATAATATTGTTTCTTATTTTAGATAAATATTCTTTCTCTTCTATATCCATGTTTTTAAAGTTTTTAAAAAAAATGTTATTTTATTAATATAAGTGATTTTTTAAAGCTATCTCACATGGTATTTGATCTTATTATAAATAAATTAAATATTATATTTCTTAACATTTTCTAAATGGGTCAATTTAGTATCCACATACAATTTTTTTGAAAAGAATGATTATTTTTGACATTTATAGTATGATTGGATTTTCCTACCATTATTACCATTTTTTCATTGAAAGTTACCTTATAATATTCCAATGTTATTATTAAATAAAATTATTTTCACAATATTTTCTGAAATTTTAGTTTTTAAAAGTGATTTTCAATATAAAAAGGGTATTTTACTCAAGAATTTTTGTACAATATTTTACTTGTATTTAAAATTCCAAAAAAACCTTTATGTTACATTTTATCCAATATGAATATTTTCTAATGATTACACCTTTATTAATTCTCTAGATGGATTGTGATTTTTTCAAATATATTATCATGGAACCTATTTCATTTCCACAATATAATCATGTTATGAATGGAATAATGGATTTTTACCTATGATTTATGATGGGATGCAAGATCTATTTAAATTATTCGTATTATAGTCCTTTTTCATTATTTATGAAGATGGGTGGTTCTATTATAAACTAAGTACTGGTGGTTCTTTTATCAACGAAGGATGGGTGGTTTTGTTATAAAACGAGGATGTGTGGGTCTGTTGTATCCCTTAAATGTATTTGTTATATAATTTTACCATATGGTTATTCTATTTGTAAGAAAGAGTGATATGAAAATGATTTATCAAGTTACCTACATGTTTTCTCTAACCTTGTTGTGGGTTTTGACCGAAATAGTTTGATTTCATATGGTACAATAATGAGTTTATGTTTATAAAATGTTTTTTCTACTTATTATGGGTGAGAATATATGGGTTATATTATTATTCCTATGATCAATATTGACATCGCATGGATCAGGATTATTGATTTCGATTATTCATTCATTTTTTAAATCTTTATTCCAGGTTTCATTATTATTAATCTAGGTAGTGATGTATGTATTCACTTATTTAAGGCAAAAGAGCATTGATTATGTCATCATACCTTAATGATTATCTTATTCATTATAATTACATTCAACTGCTAATGCTTATTTTTACCCTTATTAATCATTTGATCTTACCCTTATTTTGTTTCTTATTCTATTGGTTATGAATAATGATGTTAAGATTTTTGTGTCTAGAAAAGTTTCTTATGTGAATAATTTTATGGGATATGTTCAAGAAGTAATATAAAATATGAAAAGATGGGTATAGTTGGAAATATACTCTCTTAAATTCATGGATGTTGTTTATTTAATATTTTTTTTCTAATTCATTAAAAATCTAAACCTAACAGGTCCTTAGGTATGTAAGTGATCTAATTTTTCCTTTTTGTGTTGAAGGGTAGGGATGGATAAAATTGGGTAACATTTCTCAATATCAAATATTGAAATGAAATTTTTATGTTTTTAGAACTGGAACAGGGAGTGCAGGATTGAGGATGTTGCAGTGGCAGATTTGCAAAGAAGAAGAAATGGAAGTGCTAAAATAGGAACAAAATAATCATTATTCAATGGTGATGATATTTTTATGTGTATTTTCTACCTATGAGTAATATAAGATAATTTATGTCATTGAACGTGTGCTATTTTATTTCATGAAACTTTGATTAGAGATTAGGTATTTGATTTAAAATGGTGAGGACTACACTATGGGCATTTATGGGTGTCCATTTTGAGGTTCCCTCATTGTTATATAAAGAATGAGGTCTAGAATAAGGATCACCACACCATATGATTTTCCATGTTATATTATGATCCAAGAATACATTTAAAAAAATAAAATACCTTTGGATTTGATGGATAATTTTACATGATAATTTAAATATCACATAAAATGAAAAAGAAATCCCTTGATGGTATTGAAATAGAATCCCTAACTCTAATTTGAATAAGTTTAAAAGATAATAATATCCTACCACAATTCAGGGTGTTTTATTTACTCAAAACAAATAAATATTATCCATTAAAATTTTGTAAATATAAATAGTGTAGGAGATGAAGTTTAGGTTTAAAAATCCTTCTATAGTTCTGTCACATTGGAAAAACATTTTTAGTCCCAGAAGACAAAGAATAGAATCTAATTGAATTTAGTAATTACATATTCACTGAAGAAGAAGGATAAAAATTCCAACATGAATGGTTTTTTTCAAGAAGAGAAGGAAGTGAGAATAAGGAATCCTTTCCTCCTGTTTATGATATTTCCCAGTCAATAGATCAAAGAGAAAGGTTTAATGATCAAACTGGAGAACTGAATGTGAGGACTTGAAGTAAAACAATGTCGATACACACTACCCTATTAGAAAATGCAATTGAATACCTATTCAATGAGGAGTTTAGGAGGACCTTGGAAGAATTACTTTGAGGCATTATAAAGACCACATCATGAGGTGTCAAGAATATTTTTATGAGATGGATTCAACTATTAGGATTCTTGTATAATGAACCCATTAGGAGGAGGCTAATATGATAACTTGAACACAAGATATTTTAGAAGATTATCTAAAATTTATTTGAAGATATTACTCAATAATAATTTTTGGATGATAGGTTGTACATTGTACTCAAGTGATTCATAGTAGAGAAATCAACTCCTAAAACACAACCTAAAACATACAGGGAGTATCCTTCCAAGTCTAGACCTTTTAAATCAATGTGTCTTATAATTTTTACATTTTAAATATTAAAGAATGTATTGTTGTTAATAATAGGGATGGGTCTATTATTTAATTATCTAAATAGGTTGAACTAAAAAGTAATATTCATAAAAAGAAAATTTGATTTCTTATTCACTATCTTCCCTTCTTAGTGATCTCATAAGACCTTGACACTACACTATATTTAAATTAGCTCAAGGTGGATTTATACACTTCATTTTCTTTATTTGTGAATTCAGTAGGTAAGAGTAAATGTATCTCATGGAATAAATGTATGAATTCTTTTAAATTTTTAATGTGTTCAAAAATGAAGAAAAAATAAACTTAGAAAAATTAATAAAGCACTTTGATCTGGTTGACATGGAGAGTATTTTGGTCATCAATTTGTTCACTTTCTATAATATTATTTTATAGTATCACAACTCACTCCTCACACAATAGCATAGTTAAAGGATGTATCTAAAATGTGGAACTAAAATATATTGGACCAATTTTGTTAATAAAGTGTCCTTCAAATCATTTTATTTTCTTTTGGGGATATTATCTAGAAACTAATTTGTTCACACTAAATTGTGTTCTATCAAAAGATTTTTAAAAGTCACCACATTATATATGCATGAATAAGCATCCCAATTTGTATTTCATGAATATGTGGGGTTGTGAGGTGTGTTTATTATTTCTTTCCTTGAATAAAATAGAACCCAAATCAGAAAAGATTCTATTTATTAGTTATCCTAAATATATAATGGGAAATTATTTCTATAACCTGTCAGAGAACAACGTGTTTTTTGGTCAACATGCTAGTTTCCTAGAAATGGAATTCCTTTTCAATAGAATTGGTGGTAGTAAATCAATCCTTGGGGAAATTAAGACTGATAATATAGAATTATTTATAATATCTATGAGTCATAAAAACAATGGGATATGGAAAATAAGCACACTCAGTATACACAACATACAATAATAATTGGTATATTTCATCAAGAACCTAAGATATATGGATTTATAATTTCTAATAAAGGTGAATTAAAAATGAAAAAATATTATCCAATATCTTACCAAGAGTCCATAGTGAGTTTTAACTCTAATAAATGGTTTAAAACAATGGAACTTGAAATGGTATCCATGAAATAAAATTAGATTTAAAACCTGATAGATCTATATAAAATGGTAAAATCCATTGAGTACAACTAGATATATCACAATAATACTATCATGGATAGTATTGCGGCTATCTAAAAAACATGGTAAGTAGGTAATGGTCTTAAACAAGTTCTTGGTATTGACTATGATAAATACATTTTACAAATGGTTTTGAAAAAATGAATTTGGATTTTTTTGTATAGAAACATATTATATTAATGAGATATATCAAATGGATGTAAAACCCATATTATTTTATGGGAATTTGCTTCATGATTTATATATAATACAACCTAATGTTTTTGAGGATCTAAGATATACTATTATAATCCATTTATGGGATGATGAATGTTTCACTATGTTTGAATATTCATTTTAATGAAGCTATCAAATACTTTGACTTCATAAAAAATGAAGATTAACCATGTGTATAAAAATAAGTTAGTGAGATAGTTTTTGTATTTTAGGTATTGTATGTCAATGAAAATATTCTTATCAAAAATGAAATTTCAATGTTACAATTAGTGAAAATATTTTTGGGACATTTCTTGTGAATAAAATTTCACGTTAGAGAATCCTACATGTTTGGTTTGAAAATATATAATGACAGATATAAATTAATGCTTATCCTTGATAAAAAAAAGTATTTTTAGTGTTAAAAATTATTAACATTGAAAAAAATGGTTTTTATACCAATGTTACATTGCAAGATTATTTTGAAGGCACAATGTCCCTAAAATGTTGAAGAACTAGAATGCACGAGTAAGATTCCATATTCTTTGATATCTAGATCAATCATGTATTCCATGTTATATACTCATTTTAATTTATCTTACTTATTATTTATAATGAGTATATACCAATAAAATATGAGTGAAAATCATTGGTTATCCATTGAGAATATACTTAATTTCATGAGAATAACATTAGATGTATATTTTTTAATTAGTGGTAAGTACGACCTCATTGTAAGGGGTTAAACCAATTCAAGTTTCCAAGATGAGAAATATTTCTTTTTTATCTTAGACAGTAATTTTTATTTTCTTGAATAATTCATTTATAAGCTAGAAACCTTCCAATAGAATATATTGTAGCATCTCCTACGAAAAAGAATATGTTTGAATAAAAATGTTCACTATTGAACTTGTGGTGTTATTGAGAATGATGTATTCTGTTAAACTCTATAGTGATAATATTGGAGTGGTTTCACAAGATAAAAATACCATGCCTCACAAGATAACCCAACATATTCTTCACCAATTTCATCTCATATTCGGGATAATTAATAGATTCAATATAATGATTTTTTGAGTTCTTAGCATGGATAATATTGTCAGCTCCCTGAAAATCCCCATATGTAACAAATTTATAAAATCCACACCAGTTATCTTAGTATTTGATACATGGGTGACTGGATTTACCTCAAGTGGTATATTGTTAGGTTTTATACCCTAAATTCCATAATGATTTATTAACTTAGGTACATGTTGTATCATGTAATGTATATTAATGTAAATACATTATCAACAACTTATGTTTATTGTATCTAAAAAGGGTGATGATATGATATCAACCCATGAAATATAGCATTACCACATTTTCCCTATCAATGATCATCATATTAGGTTCTGATGATATATTAATATTATTATAAGTATCACAACATGTATAGAGATACAAATTATCAAACATATGATATAACTTGTTGATCTTGTATTCGAAATAATCCACTTAAATTACACCAAAAATATTTTCATATATGTGTCACTGGTGTTTCTTAAGTGAACATTGGTTACAAATCCTTCAACTATATATTCTCAAATATGTTCATAATTTGTTATTTTTCATGCTTTTATGTTTGTCTAAAGTCATTTTAGAACTTTTTTTAATTGAAATAAATTGGGTATGACTCTAATACATTGAATGGAATTGATTAACAATGATAGGATGTGTCCAACAAAATAATGAGGTGTGCCATAAAGGACCTCAATTGAGTTTTAACAAATCAAGAGAATGGACATGACAAGATAATTACATGTCATGAAATTATATAAGATTAATTTAGTTCATGAATTAATAAAATAGATAATCTCTATGGGATTTACATTATCAATGTCTCATTCTTAATCTCGATGTTAAGGAAAAAGGAACTCTTCTAATGGGAATGTAGTGGATTAGATCACACCAAAACCCATTTTAATTTAGGTAGATATGATGTGTTGATAGTTTAAATTATTCATTCATAATTATAAAGCTGATTCATGATTATTACCAGAATTAAAAAAGTTCCATGGCATCTCACATAACATAATGCTATTTGATATTTTTGGACAATTGTGATTATCTTATTGATAAAAAATATTTATGATTATTATAAACGCATACAATATTTATGTTTTCTACATTTATAATATTTAAGTAAATAATAGTTATTTAAATAAATTAATTAATTTAAAATTTTAATATATATATAAATATATATTGAGTTATCTATATTATTAATACATAAACCTAAGGAAATTAAAAAACCAAAATTGGATTTGGGGATGGTCTTGAAAATATGGATTTTTAAGGCCCCTTTCTTGTTAAAAATTTGAAACCCTTATAGAGTGGCCATTTATGCACCTCATTTCCAAGATTTAACTAATTTAAAGACTCTTTAACATAGATTTTATGGTATTTTGGTACATAACATACTTTTGGATGATATTTATAACATCCCCCTCTCGGTTCACTATAAATAGTAGCTGGACTGGGTCTCCTTGTGACCTCAGTATTTCCTCACCATACGCCTGGGGATATAGTCTAACAATTATGGTTAAGTTTTTTTTACCATAATGAATTTATACCAAATTAATAAATTGAAACTTTTAAAATATATTCCTTAGTATAAATCATAATAATTAATATAATTGAATAATTTTAATTTAATTTTTCAATGTAATTAATAGATACCAAGGTAAAAATGTTTTTACCATGATAAGGGTTAAAAGGGTTAAAAAAGGGATTGAACTAAGTGAAAAGGTTTAAAATATCACAAAACAAGTGATTTATTTTGATTTTTTGAAGTTAATTTGGCCATTTCTATCTTAGATCTGAATATTTTGACTTTTGGGGTGACTTGACTAGAGTATGACATTTATTATATAATAATGTTTGATGTATTTATATTTATTCTACCCAACTCACTTATAAAAAGGAACCTCCAATCCACTTCTATGTTCACCACTTTATCCATTTATCTTGACTAATATCTACCAAAATACTCGTCCATCATCGTTATCTATGACCTTGACTTTTTTGTCTTCATAAAAGATACATCTGATAATCCATAAGGTAGTTTTCATGGACGATACCAGAACAAGAGTTATATATTCTTACCAATATTTTTCAAGTTTATTTCTTTTTAAACCTTCTAAAGATTTTCTATAACCATATTAACATTATTTCATCAGTATATTCACTATACTAATTTTTTTATGTTAATGGTATATCTATTTTCATTCTCCTTCCCATGCATTTAAAATGATAATGTCACTCAAGCATATGTGCGGACTACCACCTCCATGAAGCAATGTAATTAATATTTGTTTTATCTTACCATATCTAGTTATAAGGATAAATTTAAAAAATATTTTTGATATTTATAATATTAATGTGATTAATTATTGGTGAATTATTATTTACTTGATGTCTCAGACAAGGTTATATTTATAATATAAATATATATGATATTTATAATATAATAATGATGTATTGTGAAAAGGGATAATATGATTATGAATACTATTATATGATATAAATAATATATTATTTTATAGAGATACATGTGTTTGATTAATATCCTGACAGTTACCTTTATAGCATGAGTTGTATTGATTCATTTATATAACCCACTTTTTTATTATATTTAGAGGCTAAAGAAATATTAATTTTTATTAATGATACAAAGGATTATGGGAATACACTTTTCAATTTATTGAATGATTATTATGCTTTATAATACATAATGATATGTTTTATAAGAGTTATAATGTTTATTTAAAAATATTTTTATGGTTATTCACAATAGAAATTTTTATGATATGAAAAATAGTGAAATTAATGATCACTTTCCAAAATTATTTTGTAAACATCCAAGAGGAGTTTGGGGTATGTTTTTACAAGTTATTATATATGATACAATATAATGAGTAATATAAAAAATTATCTGAGGTTTTAGTAAAAATTGTAAATTGATAGAGATATGCATGAAATTCAATATAAACTATGATCATTTTTATATATATCATATTGTATGATACTGGGAAATCATATCATATTATATCCATAAATCTAATTCATATAATCTGACTTGGAGTGGTATATCAAAAGGAAAAATATTGATATATTGTACAATGGCGTTAAGTAATATCGTATTGCATGATATGTTTATATAAAAAAGGTTATGATATATGATAATTATATTATATGATTAATAAATGTAAAAAACGTTAAGTGTAAATGTCTTGGTTTCTTCTACATGGGACATCATTGATCATTAATGATTCATATAATGAAATTTATGGGAGAGTCATTAAGGTATTTAAATGAAAAATTTAGCCATTGGTTGAATGGTTACAATGAAATTATAAAAATATTTTTACTCAAATGTTATGTAATGTTTGATTAAATTCTATTAATTATTAATGTGAATCTTTGATACCTATATAATGGAGTTCAATGATATAAAAATCGAAACCAATATTATGTGTATGACACAAGTTCACCATATCTGAATCACTCTTATACATTTTATTTCAGTTTTCATGGGTAATTAGATAGTTTGGTCAAAAGGATAATCCTACTAAAGTGTTTAGGGATTCACATACCCATGGATACCATATGAGGAATGAGTCATTTGCCTTATTCTATGTTATATTCATTAATCAAGTGATTAAAAATGTGAGTTTGGCCATCATTAGTGTATGATATGTTCTTTGTTTTATATTATCCATGGTTTTAGTTACAAAGCATGGACAATCTTGGTTAATGGTTTATTATGTCATTTACTACTTTAATATGTGTTATTTTACCCTAAGAAACCTTGAAAATTGCGTTATCTTTTAATTTTGTGATTCAATCATACATAATCAATTAAAATTTTGAATTTCACAATAAAATGGCCCTTCTTTAATGCTATGTCCATATTGTTTTGCGTGAATTTTCCACCCATTATTTTTTTCATGATTAAAAATGGTTTCATAAGTTATTAATGTATTATCATGAGTATCAGTATTAAAAATATATATATATATTCAACTTTAAAAATATATCATTGAGTCAAAAAATCATCATAAACTACTGGGAAGAAAAAACAAGCTCGGGTTTTATCTATCATCCCACCAGAAGGTTAGAAGAAAACCACTAAAAAGATCATGGAATGGAAAATGGTTACTGTATCCGCCACCATATGACTAGTTAAAATTATCAAAAATCTCATTGATTCTAATAATAGTCACCTTCTTAGGTGAATTGAACTATTATCCAGTGATAAGATAACTATACTATCATGGGTGTTACCAAAATAGAAACTACCCTAATTTTATTGACTCAAGTAGTTATATATAGGCCCAAAGGTTCTATTTGAGATCTAATAGCTTCATTGGACCATAAATATAATAATACATGTAGATACAATTTTAGGAATATTTTTTATGTGTTGAAATTACTAGTTACTATATGTTTATTCATGTTAGAAACATTGGATTATTTTTAGTCTCCCCAAGCTCCCTTGTTCATATTCTCATTATCCCATCTGTTTTTATCATTCATTCTAATTGTAACTCATATACTTGGTATTTTATTAGATAATTTTCCTTAAATAGATTTTTTTTTAAAATAATCCAGTTTTTTCTTTTATATTTCATTGTGTAATTACTACCACTACAATGAGGGAGTTGGGTTTCTTGAAATAACCATTAAAAAGAAAGTGAAATTCCTATTTTTTGGTTACATGGGATTAAAGGAAACATCAATATATCATGAAAACTAGATACAGACAGTTGTGAAAATCTAATTTGGTTTGAACTTCTATAAGAAAACTTATTTCCTTTTATTTTTCCATTATATACTAGTTTTTATTTTTAAATTTATATTTTCGATTCTTCGTATGTTTAAATTATTAGATTTGAATTTTTTAAGTCAATTCACCCCAGCCCCAATATTTATAACCTATTGGAAAAATAAATGGTATCAGCGAATCCCTTAATTTCTAAACTTTAACTGATTTCAACAAAATATCATGAATAATCACTTATACGTTTAACACCAACGATGCTACTAACAGACACTCAATGGTTTATTATCTATTATAAAATGTAATGGAATATGTTTATTGAAAAAATCACACATAAATTTTACTTAAAATAATTTTATATCCTAGTTGGAATACTATAATATGTGGTTATACACCGACTAAGGAAATGGAGAAAAAAAGACTCCATATGTTATAAATGGTTTTGAGCTTAAGCCATGAGTTCTCATCATTATAGATTATATAGGAATGAATTTAATCATGATTATATTTTTAAAACATATAATTAAATACGGAAACTTGTTTAAGTCACACATAATGGAACAAAAAACATTATGGAGACTAGGTTTTACATATATACACGTGATTCTGATTTTTTTTATACATTCTAATATATGAATTACAGAGATGTATAAACATTTTACTATCATTTTCAATATTATAAAGTGTATTATTGATTATATTTCTATATATAATATTGTGAAGAAAATCCTTTGGGTATATCTATGTTCTTGATTACCCAATGTAAGTACAATTTAATAAAAGGATATAACGAATATACAAATTAAGGAAGTCCTGGGGTCTCTCATGACCTGTGAGATCATAATGAAAATAAAATATGGGGAGGGATACAAAGAAATAAAGAAAAAAAAGAACATTTATTTAAAATTAATCAACAAAATATCTTCAAAACGTGACACTAGAATTTCCCACTTGGTAAATAAAAAGGAAAAGTTCATGAGAGAGAAGAAGTAATTTCAATATTCCAAAAATGAAGAATAATATATAGAAGATAAAGTTTCTTTATAAGAATGAAAGAATAAGGTTCATATTAAACCTTATGTTCCCATTTTCAAGAAAAATATGAAAGTGAAGAAGAAGAGTAAGAATTAATTAAACATTTTAACTTATAGTAAAAGTGATGAATCCCTATCCTCAATCAAATCAAGTGATCAAGGTGACAAATAACATGCATAATTAATCAATTGAAATCCACTATTATAAATGTTATGGAGTCTCTATTAAATTTCACCCAATTTGAATAATACTTTGATAAAATTATAGTCTCATGATGTCAGAGGAAAAACTTATTTGGAATTGGTTGTACAAATCAAAGTAGTTCCTAAAAACAACTAAATTTATAAGAGGAATATCCCAATATAAATTATATAATTATTGTCAAAAAATGTAAATATTATTTATGATTAAAATTGTAATGACTCTGATTTTTTACATGTTTTTTTGGAGTAAAATATAGATAATATTCATCGATAGGTGAAGAAGAGACATGATATTTTGAGGCTTGGTGTGCCCAGAATTTATGATTGAAATATATTAAACATATTAAATATCATGAGTGAACATTTTTTATAAAAAATATGAATAACTCTTAAAAGGAGTCTCAAGATAAGAAATGTAAAGCTGTTGTTGAGTTTAGAGTGTGGGTTTTACCCTAGGTGTGACATAATATTTGTTGGAATCAGGAGTTGGGCATGAGCACCATTGTGGGTGAATAATTAAATAAATTTATTACATTTTTTTAATATTTAATTATAAGACTCAACCTATTGTTCTTTATAAATATTATCTTATGGAAAATTTTTAGTGTTATCCTCATAACCCTTCAAATTGAGAGGATTTATTAGAGAGAATTGGAGGAGATTTTGTGGGCGAACGATGACCATATCATGGATATTTGAATGGTGCATGAAAGAACTCAATGATCTCACCAATGAAATTGATGTGGATTCATTCATCCTAAGTAGTTCATCCAATATTGGGTAGGATGTTTTTATTTTTTGGATTTATCATCATTTTCTTATCCTATGACTAGCGTGAGTTAAACGACCAATAGATTCCTTCATGGTTTGATATTATTGCGGGTGTGGGTTTATTCTGTCGAGATTATTAGGAGAAATTATTTGTTTTTTATGGGACTTAATTTATCATTCTAATGGAAATGGATCATGTCAAAACTAAAAATGGTTCAGTTTTGTTCATATTTTGTGTGTTTCTTGGTTTTCTCATGTTTTTCTTCATGCGTTAAGAACCATTATTCATTTTTACCAGTGGTTCAAAATATACTGGGTGATAATTCATTTCACACCTGTTTCTTGGCCCAACGAATTGATACCATAGTTCTGAGTTCAGATCAATGACATGATTGAGTTGTGATTATGGTGATAATGGATTAACAATAGATCTTAGACCCCAAGTTCGAGTAGGTCATGCAAAAGTTACTGGACCAACAACGATAATTTTTTTCATGCATTTTGGTGGTGAGATTCTAGATAGTGGTGACAGAAAGTCTTGGATGATACCAGATCCATTCTTAACAGTAAGATTTATGGTAGAGTTATAGGTAGAAACTATGAAGGTGAATGTGGAGTAAGAGCATGTCAAATCTATAAAATCTAAGTATACATGGAATGTACTTTATAGTTACATGTCACGTGGAATCCCCCTACACGATTCTAGGTTTTTGCAAAAAAATATATCACATGGCATGTGACAACTTTCACATGGCAAGTGACCCCTTATGGGTGCTTGAATGTGTGCATGGGGATGTGCACAGACATGACTATCCAGACAAGGACATGGCTATCCAGACATGGACATGGACATGGACAGAAGTACATGGTCTTGAACACACCATGTACATAGGAATAGAAAAGAACACAAACATGGGACATGACACATAGGAAGGAAATGGTGCTGAAGGTACACATCTTTCACTTACTGTACTTAATTTATACTCCTTCAAATATTTCTTTAAGCCCTTTTACTCTTCGAATTGGAAATTTTTCATTAGGGTAAATTCCCTTCATTCATTCCTGGAGGGTTTCTTATAGAATAACATCCTATACATAGGATGTTTATCCCTTTATGGGGACTTAAATATTGTATAGATTTGTTGAAATCCATCTGTGAGGCCTAGAGTGAGATCCTCTATCATCATATTTGACTAAAGTGGACTTCTTGATATCATCATGGACAATACTACACAGGCATCGATCCTCTATATAAAAGGTTAATCTATATCGAGTTATTGGTATAGCCCATGGACTTGGGGTTGATCCTCATCTATAAATTATTCACTTTATATTAATAGAATGTAGTTCTTAATGTGAGACTTGATAAGAATAACATGTCGGATATACATCATCAGCGTTATCTAGATCGTAGAGTGTATTCCCTCAGACGACTTTTGTGTGGAACCTTTAATCATAAATATGGGGATGTCATTACTATTATGAATTACCATGATACTATGTGTCTTTGTTGAGTAAATATGGGAATTCTTGTAATATGTAATATAAACACATACCAGTGATGAGATGAATATTATCATTGATTTTTTATTATTAGTTATTTCTAGGTGTTCTATAGGGTATTTTTATAATCACCCCAGCACGGGCTTTTCCAATGCATGTAATGTATTATAGAGACGATTGACATTTTGATTGAGTCCAAGATGGAGAAGGAACATGTAGATATTAGTGAGCCAAACAGACCAAGGCCTTTTCCTATGGTTGCATTTGACAGTATTCCCCACCCACTTTACAGGTTGTAATTATTTTCAATTTCATAGTGGTGTGATTTTACTTGTTCCTTTTTCATTCTAGTATATTTTTTTATTATCTGATGGTGGGATTTTCAATGTATACATATATGGTTATTATTTTATTTACATTTAAGAATTTTATACTTGTACTCAAATACTTTAGGCTATGGACTTCCATGTGTGAGATATTCCTACTTAGGACAAGTCACCAACCCCTAGCCTATATGAGATGGGATTAGGGTAGTCGTTGCATGGAACCCATTGGGAAAGATCATGACTGACTGGTATCATATCCTGTTGGTTCTACCATAGGACTAGAGACTATGATATTGGCTTGGGGAAATAGTTTTAAGTGTTTCAACTTTGGATTTCAGTATAGTTACTCTAGTGCTAGTGTGATGGTTGTTGTATCTATATATAAGGTCTATGAAAACCTATCTGTTGAATTGGTACATGTAGGAACTATTGTAGGGAATAATTTAGTAGATTCATTATATAGGGATGGGTTCATGTTTCCATGTACTACTTGAGTCATCTCTCCAGATATAATATTTGATTGTGGTACATATTTTCTATTACAGGACTCCTCCACAACATTTTTCAGCTACGAATCTACATTCTGATCCTATGGATAATCCCTTCCTTGATGAGGCTTTTATACAATAACCTTTTATAGAGGTGTAACCTCTATGGGAAATGGTCATACCACAACTTATCGAGTATAAAATGGTATTGGAAGTAATAGTAGAGGAGTGGTAAAGAAGATCACACTTCATGAGTTTTAGAGACATCAATATCTCAGGTTTTGAGGTAATCCCAATCCACAAGAGGTTGAGGAATGGCTTTAGGTAGTGATGTGAGTTTTATATATTTTCATGACACCAAAATATCAAATGGTGGTCATGGAAATGAGACATCTTTATGGAACTAGATGGAAATGGTGGGGATTAGTGACCCAGTCATATAATGAAAAGACTCTAGAATGGTATTATTTTGAGCAACTTATCATAGAGGAGTTTTCCTCAGCTAGGTTAATGGTTTTCTTCATCTAAGAGCTTCTACAACTTCAGTAGGGTAGCACAAATTTGGCAAAGAATTCATCAAGTTTCATCAACCTCTCTCGGTACTCGATGGATATGGTATGAGATCATTTCTTTTAGGATTATACCTTTGAGTGAGGACTAAATTGAGAAATCCAATCCAATTTGATAGCACTTTTAATTCCTACCTATGTTGGGGTGCTAGATTTTTCTTTGGTGGTTGTGAGTTTTTTGGTCAAGTAGAAGCAGACAGTTGGTGCCAGCAATGGGAACTCATGAGGTGAGTCTTCAAAATCATTCGGTTGATGACAAAATACGATTCCTTGATGTGTGATACATTTTAGGAGGTGATCCCAGTATAGAGGTTCCATGGTTCAGGGATCATAGGATGGATCTAGTCATCCTAGGGAGATGTGGTTCAACTATTATGATATTAGGGTACATCTTGTATGGTATTGTCTGACCCATCATAAAACTGACAGAGAGATAGTGGATGCACAACCTACATAGAGGTAGTGATAAGACTCGGCAGGTATGTTGTGTGGTTAAAGTGGAAGAGGATCTAGGATAGAAGATGGAGGTGACATATGTCATGACTTGTTTCCACCACCACCACTAAGTGGTCCACCCAAAACATAAGGAGATAGAGTACAAGGGAGAGGGTAGCTACAGGTGGTCGAGGATTATGACACATAGGGTCTAAAGATGATACAAGGTATGATCTATGTCTTTTATACCTTATCTTTAGTACTAATATACATAGTTAGGATTCATTCCTTTCTTCAAAGTTATCTGGTTTGAGGCAGAGAGATTCTATTTGAGCCTTTAGGTAATCTGTTTCACTTAGATACTCTAATAGAAAATGACTCAATGATCTCAAACTTCTTCCAATAGTGTCACATGACTCTTGGAGGGGATAGTTTCTTTTGGGTTCTATTTATTATATCGATTTGACCTTACGACATCATCATAGGTATGGACTATTAATCTATATTTCATTCCCATATATAGTATTTTCAGCATATGATGTGGTGTTTCCACCGGGATGGGACTAGTTTTTATTTTTTTGGGTGAAAAGAAAACCCATTTTGAGTAGGATTGACTCATGTGTTGGTGGTTTTAGCCAATTGATCATCAGTTGGCTAGTGTGACCGTTAGTGTATTGGAGGATATGAGCTTCTGGTTTCCTATAGTGGTGAAAGAGTTTGAGGATGTATTTCCTTACGATATTCTAGACTTAATTACCCATTTAAATATAGCATTATACATTGATTTACATCTCAGGATGACCCTAATATCTTCTCAACCATATTGGGTTTCTCCCATATATATTTACAAGTTGAGGGTGAAATTGGAGGAATTGTAGGGGAAGGGCTTTGTCATACCTAGTGTGTCACCCTAGGTAGCCCCAGTATTATTCTCCAAGAAGGAGAATATAATCTTGAGCTTGTGTGTGGATCACTATTTCCTAAACTAGGTGACTTTAAAGAACAAGTATCCACTACCAAGGATTGATGACCTATTTAATCAGTTGAGAGTGATATGATGGTTATTTAAGACTGGCCTCAGATCCGTCTATCTCTAGTTAAGGGTATGGGATGTGTATATTCCAATCATGGAATTCATATGGAAATATGGTTACTATGAGTACTTGGTGATTCTATTTGGTATTATGATTTCCCCATTAGTGTTCAAGGGACTCATGAACTGGATCTTCCAACCTTTTTTATACCAGTTTTTGGTAGTCTTCATCAACGATATACTAGTGTACTTAATGTCGACGAAGGAGCATGTGAGAAACATGAGGATAGTTCAGGATGTACTTTGAGATCATAAAATTTACAAAAATATCTCAAAGTGTCTATTCTAGTTACATAAAGTCCACATTCTGAGAAATCTTATATCAGTAAATGTTAGATTAGTAGACCCGACAAAGGTAGAAGTTGTGTTAGCTTGGGATCCACCCAATACCATCATGGAGGAGTGGATATTCCTTGGGTTGGAATTCTATTATTGGATATTCATGACTGATTTCTATAAAATATCATGTCTCATGGAATATTGGACTAGAAAGGGAAATCTTTTTGTGTGGGAAGATAGGTTCCAGTGGGATTTCCAGGAGTTGAGGAAAATATGGATGAGCACTCCCATCATGAATTTTTTATAGGAGGGTGTCAAGTACCCAATGTTCTAGGATTCATTAGGGACTAGTCTTGGTTTTTTTCTAAGGAAGTGGAATGAGATGAATTCATATGGTTTATTTCAGTGGAGTCCACATTAGTATATTTATGTGACCCATGATATAGAGTTGGTAGCGGTAGTCTTCACATTGAATATGTGGTGAAAATACATGATGGGAGAGTAGTTTATCTTGTATTAAAAAAAGAGTCTCAAGTATAAATTATCTCATAGGGATCATAACATTTGATATAGGTGGTGGATAGAGTTACTCCAAGATTATGGCTTTCAGATTGTCTATACTCTTGGGAAGGGGAACGTGGTAGTAGACTCTCTATATAGGATATATTGTTCATAGGTACTAAGAGAGGGGTCAGAGTAGTTTACCTCATTATATATATTATTTTTGGATGGTTATGGATCATCTTTATTCTATTTTATAGTTTTTACCTATCTTATTTTATAATGATTCAGGGATGCATAGTTTGGGTAATCCAACTGTGAGACCTAATGTTCTAAAATATACACTAGTCATGCTTTTGATGGATTTTCTAAAGGTGGGGATCATGTAATTATTTTTAGAGGACCCATGATGGTACCAATGATTTTTTGGGTGTTTTTTCTAAGAGGTTTTCATAAATATCCCTTGGTGGTACATTTATGTGTGAAAAAATATACCATGAACTCTACCATTAGTGATGGTGTCCATGGATGAAGAATTGGGTTGTAGAGTTTGTCTCTCGATGTCGTACTTGTCATCAATTGAAGGTTGGGAACTAGGTTATAGTTGGTTTATCTCATCCCCATGAGGTCCCAAAGTTTGAGTGGGATGGGATATTCATAGACTATGTGATGGGGTAACCATGTACATCCAAGAAAAATGATTCTATATTTTTTATAATAAACTGACTCACCAAGTCGACCCACATCTAATATATTTGAGATGGAAGTTTAGTTGAGAGCCTGGGATGCCTATACATACAATATATATTCAGAATCGATGGAGTTACTTTAACTATTGTATCTAGACATGATGCTCATTTCCCATTTCTGTTAAGAAGGGATTGAAGGAGGCTTTTGATAATTAGTTGCATCTTAGTGTAGTGTTTCACACCCCAACTGATGGAAATCCCAAGAAAACCATTTATTTCATGGAGTATATGTTTTGGGTTTCGATGTAATACATTGGTCATAGTTGGGAGGATCACCTACTATTGGTGGAGTTTGCCTAAAATAATAGTTATCATTCGACCATATCTTTATGTCACGATTTTAGGCCTTGTATAGAAGACCCTAAAGGTCACCACTATACTAAAATGACCCATGAGAGTAAGAACTTATGGACCTATAGTTGGTTTGATCCACTATAGAGAAAAGTAAGATCATCAAGGATTAGACGAGGATTGCACATTGCTATTAGAAGTCCTATGATGACCTTTAACAAAGGTCTTTGGAGATCAAGTAGGGTATCACCTCGATGTGCATTAGGGAGACTTGGTCATGGTGGAAAGAAATCTCAAAGATTCATCAAACCATTCTAGATACTGCATAGAGTTAAGGAGGTGGCATACCACTTTTCTCTATCTCTATAGTTAGACTGGGAACATGAATTCTTCTTCATGTCATTACTATGGACATATGTGCATGACCCATCACATGTTATCTTCTATGTCCATCTAGAAATCTAGGATGGAGTTACCTTTAATAAGTACCTAGTATAGATCAAGGATGATTAGGATAGGATCCTTCGTGGGTGGTAGATTTTTTTTATCTGGTGGTAGCATGGGAATCATGAGTAGATCACTTTGGAGCGGGAGACCCAAATGCATGATTAGTAACTAGATCTTTTTGGGTATCCTTTTTTGTTTTATATTTTTAGTATGTAAAGCCCCAATGTGGGGATAATGTAATGAATCTAATTTTTTTCATGTTTTTTTGAATATTATATAGATTATTTTCAGAAATAGGCGCTGAGACGGTGTGAGATTCAATGGCACGGTGAGATGAAAATTAATTTTTTTGAAATATATTAAACATATTAAATATCACACATGCACATTTTTCATGAAAAATTATAATAACTATTAAACATATTCTTATATAAGAAATTAGAGGGAACCATTGAGTTTATATCATGGTTTTTACCCTAAGAATGATATAATATTTTGTTACATCAAGTCTTGGGATTGAGTAGCTTCATGGGAGAATAATTAAATAAATTTAATTATGTTTATTTAATTATTTAATTAAAATTCAAAACATAGAATTCCATATTAATACACTCCTATGTAATATTTTCATGTTTATTCACATAACTTGGAAAATTGACCGGATCCATTGAATAATGTTAGTGGAGCTTCCATGTGAAAAAGACAACCAGGTCATGGATCACAGATTGATCATTTCAAATTAATTATTGTGAATAAAGAACAATTTAAAAAAATTCATTTATAATTTTTCTTTATTTTGTAATTTGTAATCATTTTATAATGTTTACTTATAATTTTCCATTCAAACCATTTATATGTAAATTATAAGTTATTCCATATAAATTAAAATGTATATAATATTATGAAATATTTATTACTTTTTTTAATCATTTAGTAAATTAATAATAAATAATTTAAAATTGATTAATTTATAAATACTTTTAAAAATGAAATACAATATCCCCAAATTCCATTTTTAAAAATTTATAAACAATTTATAAAATATTTAAATTAATTTACAATCAAATTTTAGAATAAAAAAATGTCTTCTATATTGTTTTTAATCATATTAGTTATATAGTAAAAATAGACTTGCTTCGTACATAAGCGATCTATTGTACAATACAATAGATAATGTGGATTATGTGAGATAAAAACCAATGGAGGACTATATATAAATAATTATGTGTTCCTAATATCCATTCCATATGATATGGCACCTATGTAACAATGGCACAATGCATAGGGAACCAACGTAAGATAATGTTGGTATAAATGGAATTCAAATATTATGATAAGAATCTTTGTATTATTAACATAACACACAACCTATCTATGGTAAATCTAAGGTTCCAATCTATTACATAATATGATATGCATTATATCCTCTCAATGACATGACACTATATTTTATGGAACTTATTCAATTCCATTATCCATAATTATTGGGCTATACCATATGCTATGATGTAATGAAAAATTAATGTTTTGATCCACATCACTACCCCTGATATCCCATATCATATCACATGATCTGGCCACTATTTATGATATCAAGTATCATATACTGAGTCATAGAATAAAATATCATCTGTTTTTTATAATAGGCCATTAGGAATCAAAAATGATATCCAATATTTTTTAATTTAAACATGATTTCATAAATAAATATAATTATGGGGATATAATTCCACTTTTATGTTTGTATGGATTGACCAATACTCATTAAATGCAGAAGAAGTTATTAAAAACCTCAAATCCCAAGATCTACCATGCCAAAAATTGAAACTATGTAAAACTTGAGTGAATAACTTCATGGTGTACATTACACTGATGAGAACCAACTTTAATCTTCAATCATTTTGTTTGATAACGATCTTTTAGTGAAAGTTAAATAACTCTCAACTCCATGGTATATACATGGTCCAATATAAGCTACCCAATATTTCTATGGAACTTTCCTCGTATCCATGATATTATTATATCAAATATGAGAAAAGGTTTAAGGATAAATAGAGCATAGGATAATCATAAGAAAGTTCAATAGTTATCCTAATAAAATATTGTGGGCTTCGACTACCTATAAATAATACCTCATAGAATCTATCTAATCCCATTCATTTACTCTTGTAATAACAATTCATTAAAAAATGGAATTCATCTACAATATTTGTAACCCATGACCATAATTATTCACATCTGAATTTATCATATTAATGAAACATTGTGTCACCTATTTGTTACCAATGAAATCTATCATGAAATATAATACAAACATTGACATTTATCATTCAGTTTCCTTAATTTATCCAAGTCTCTCAAAATAAATCATACTTTATGATTTGTGGCATAGGTAATGGAAAGTTATCATTATAAAATGCTTTAAGATATTCCAAAAATAAGACATGTGATATGCCTTAAGTTTCTAAAATAGATTGTATGTAAATAATATTTAGGGAAGATCTCCATCAAGATGATTCCATATAATATCCCAAACATCATGGACAATCCTCCAAGTAATCTTACTTCACTAATGAGATATGGAATATCTAATTAATTTTTAATCAATGCGTTTTTAATTTAGATATGTGTTTCTAAAATTATAGAACCTTTTTGTATGAGAATATTCCTCTCATTAAAGGGGAAATATAATACATTATTATTTCTTGTAATATTCCATTATAAACACATAAGGAACTATTCATTCCTTGCAATAATATATATGTCATGGTTGATCATATATATATTGAATCATTTATGGTCTCTATTTCTATTTTCATCATGTTCTCTGCGCATTTTATTCTATTCTATTTATTTGATTAGTTATGATTAAAACTTAACATGGTTATATTATAGTACTTTTATGTGGGAATTTAACCTTTGTCCATTATTATTTTCTACATCATCCATATTTATTAATGTTTTTAAAATTGATTGTTCTTTTTAGTAATCACAAAGTGGGGGAAAATATTGTATTAATGTATATTGTCTTAAAACATACCTATTGTAATTTTTAATAGTAAATTTATTAATAATTGATGTTTTGTAGATGAAATTGATCATATTATGATTAATTGTTTAATTTATCTTATGAATTTGATGGTTTTATTTTTCTGTTAAACCCTTGTTTTTATCTTGACATCTGGTACCATGACCATATTTTAAAAATATATCATAACTTATAATTAAACTTATATGTTTAATATTACTTATTATAGCATTTTTTATCATTAAAAAGGGAGATATTATAGTGCATGGATCTTGTACATCAATTTTGATTCAAGGATCACAAATGGACCTAAGTTCGAAACATCAACTCATGTGAGTTAGTTATATATATATACACATTAAACCTAATATAGGTATTATTTATAAATTTATAGTCTATATCATCAAAATGGATTCCAATAAAGTGGTGTTATAGGACCTCAATAATGCCTCCCCATACACTAGAGAATGAAAACTAGAGGTGAGAGTCAGTTTTCAACATTTGGGAGACTACACACTCAACGAAACCACCATAAATAAATAAGTATTATTAACAAAAAAACATAGTATGACTAAATAATTGGATCTAAAAAAGGAAAATTAGAGACATAAAAACATGTTATAAAAAATGTATAATCAATAAACATATCTATTGATCACAATTTATCAACCACTAGGTTGATCACAACAAAAAAAATTAAATATAAAATATAAATAAGGCCCTACAACAAACTGTCAGCCTCACCCTCATCCCCATATCTAATACTAACTGTAAAAAATGGGATTTTCCATATATTTAACCTATGACATGAAAGTTAAAATTAGGTACACATGTCATAACAATCGGAACATAGTTATCCAAAAATTCTTAATCTAGACTGCTAAAAGACCTCAAGAACACCTCTTGGTCACTAGAGGTTAGAGTTAATATCAATGGATAATAAAAATACTAGGTGAATATGATTTAAACTCCTTTTTACCTTTCGAATTTAGAAATATGAAATATGAATTTGAGCCATGATTTTGGAATAAAATGTGGGATTAATGCAGTTAAAAGACCCAAATTTTAGTGTACTATAGAGAAACCTCACAAAATGCATGTTTGGTCAACCCAAGATATAAAAACTATATAAACATTCATAAATATCATAACATTGAGTAAAGAAATACATAAAGTTTATATAAGGTTAAAACATGATAGAAACAATATATGTACAAAGTGTTTCCCCAAATTTCTCATTATGGAACTGAAATATGAGATTCTAAGGTAGAGCCCATCATGTGTACTAATATTTGTTTCTCCACTATGTCCCATGAACATATCTATTAGGAAATCCAAAATGTTCCACATGAAAACTACATACCACGTGTAGTGACTTCCCTGGTTCTGGTATAATTCACCTTCATAACCAAACCATTTCCCTTTACTTTGGTCATAAAAAATAGGGTCTAGGTTCATCCCCAAGTAAACATGTGTTGGGTTTGGGTGGATCATATCCCTTGGAACTCCCCACTAACCTTATCCATTATTTCATAAATTCAAGTGTCCAAAGTAGTAATATAAATTAGGCAAGTACATGTAAAATTAAAATATCTATTAATGGGGAAATAATAAGAAGCTATCTATTCTAAACAAAGATAAATTCTATTCAAATTAAACATATGAAAAGAAGATGATTTCATATTTTTATAATGTAATTTTATCAACATCATCCAAATTTGATTTGGTATAATTGAGGAAAATGGACATAGTAATATCCCACTTTAAGGGACCTATCATTCAAAAATATTTGATCAAATCCATCCTTTATAGAGTCTGCATATATGTCATAAACTAAATCAATTTTCCCTCCATCAGATGCCCAAGACGATACATGATTGGGCATAAAGGGCATTCTCTATCTCTATGGGATAGAACAAGTGTCTAGTAATCAAGGAAACACCATTTGGAAATGATTTCTCCAGATGAATAATAATGAAAAATCAGTATAAAAATAAATATAATTCTTGCAAGACTCATCCATAAATCGGATGTCGACACCATCGAAAAATAAAATAACAATGACATATTATAAAAACTAGGAAAGGGATAAATAATAGTGAAAACGAAAAACCTCCCCCATCCTATAATATCCCTCTCCTATAAGGAAAATATTCCTCTATAATGTATTTTCCTCACCCACCCATAGTTATAGCTACAATCCATTTTTAGAAAGTAGTAAAAGATTAGGCGTCCAATGCGATAAAAACGTACTGGAATAAAACTAAATTGTGGCATACATCCCTTTTTTGAAAATAAGAGTCACGACAGAACAAAATAACCATATAATCCTATGGGTGAGATTAAAATATTAAGGTGGAACTAAAATAGAAAAATGATAGAGATATTGGAATGAGAATAAAAATTCCAGGTAGGGATGCCAAAATAAAAACTACACTCTATGCCTTAACGTAAATGAAAAAACTATTTCATGATAATTTGAATATATAAATAAATAAAAATATGGTTTTTATTTCATTTCAAAATACATAAAAGTCCAATGATTTAAAAACCCCATTTTCTTATTTGAAATCTGAATATATTTTTCCAAAGAATATGGGTTCTCAAAAAACCACTTATAAGATGGGAAAACCTAATAATATAAGAATATCATGATAAATAATAAAATTAAACTAGAATATAACAAGTTGGTGCAAATAGAAGAAAAAATAACCAGAATTTCATTATTTTAGGCACGAATAGAAGAAAATATTTAATTATGGAACCATAAAAATAGAAGTAAAAAATAAGGAGAATGCACCATGGGAAACCCCTAAGAAGCTAGGTAAGCTAGGGTCTATGAATTATCAAACCCTAAGGTTATTAAACCCTATAAATAACTCTTCTCATTAAAAATACACTATATATGGAAAATCCAAATTTCTAGTGGTACACATAGAATAACAATGTTGTTTAGTTAGAATTGTAGTGTAAACCTACTAGGGAGAACAAGATGAGGCCCTGCCATCTCACCCATCATATGAGTCCTTAGTCCACCCACCTAAAAACTCCGGATTCCCATGTTCCTTTCCAATAAATGGATTACATAAGGTAAGTTTAGTAGAAAAACCGAAAGCTAAATCATACAATAATGAGATATAAGGATACACCAACACCTTACTTCTATAGACTACCAATGTGAATCCCCTTTCTTAAAATCATACCAACAAACCAATCACGTCAATTTGAGTCCAATAAATATATAAAATCATTTTTTTCTATTGGTGTGCACCTCAATTTTTTAAAATCATTATAAAGTTGCAATCGGGCCACCGGTTTGGGCCTACGGGTCTCAAGGGCCTTCAGGTCATCAAAGGCCTTTGGGCCATAGGGCCTTCGTCCCACATAGAACATGGAGTATCCTAGTTCACACAGAACATGTCCTAGAAGAGGATCAAAGCAACAAGAGTAGTAGCCACCAGAATCAGAGCTAACCAGGTTGGAAGAATGAGAGGGTATGAAAGCCACCATTGGGACCAGGCACCACACAGCTTTGTACGGGGCAATACTAGCCGATCAGCAATGCAATGTGGGGAGATAGGTGATCAATGAAGCAGAAGCTGGGGATGAGCAGTTCAATTGGGTTGGGCCTACGGGTCATGGATTGGGCATTGTATGCCTCTAGGCCTTCGGGTCATGTATTGCGGGTCAGTCGGGCCTTGTCCCTTGGGCCTACGGGTCAAGTACATGTTCCCCTTCAACCCTTAAAAAGGGTATTATCCATAATAAAATAAAAAAGAAGGCCTCCGGGCCATTTGGGAGTTCCCAATGAATTCCCACTATTTAAAAAATATAATTTTAAAACAAATGAAAACATCAATCCATATTTTCATGGTCACTAGAAGGACTTCAAATTTGGAAATAAAAATCCATCATTTTTTAAAATACTTTAACCTTCATCCTCTAAAAAACTCATTACACTATGGTACATATGAACCTCCAAATATATATAGGCATCCATTAACCCAATGTACATATTCACTCAACCTTATGGGAATGTGTAAAAAGAGGATATATATATGTGTGTGTGTGTGTGTGTGTGATCCATATTTTAAATAAGGAATGGAATTTACAACCAATTTGAGGTTCTTTACAATCCAAACATGTCATTAGGACTATATAAGGACTCTAGTAAAATGATAAAAAATTATAGACATCTAGATATTTCATGAATAATAAAATTTTTAAAATAAAAAAAAATACTCAATATGCTTAACCTTTTAACACAAATTTTAGAAACACTTTTCATTATTTGGAGCCCTTGGATAAAGTATATCAAAAATTGTAAAACATGAAAGAGTCCATTTCTATTCATCAAAAACAATTTTTATAATTTATTTACTTCAAATATAATTAAATAAAATTTTAAAAAAACAATAAATTATAGTTTATAATCTAATCGTTAAGACATAGTGTAACCTACCCTGAAACTTGTTGCATTTTACAACCAAAGCTCAAATCCATCATATTCCACACAAATAGACCTAAAAGAGAGATCACACTTCCCATGTGAAACAAATCACCCAAAAATAAATCAACCATACACCTTGGGTTCAGATCATATGTGATACACCGAAGTGGAAAGAATAAGGTGGTAGGAAAATGGAACAATAATAATCTAGAGAGGAGTAATCACTTACTTTGTATAATGGAATAATGAATTGGGAAAAAATGATGTCGAACAGTGGTTGGACAAAGGGGGTCACACATGAGAGTGATCCCCCGAGCATGGTGTCATATGAAAATAGGAGGAAAGATTCCTTTGGCCAATTTGGGGAAAATGAGAGATTCATTTTGGAAAAAACCCACATTTTTTAGATCTGGGAACTGTACATGGTTTGACTTCCCAATTGGTCAAATCATGCACTAACCATTTTCCTCACACTTGAAGACTAGGTAAACCATACATGATTAAGGTACATGATTAGGTAAACCATGTTATGGCCACATGGTTAGATCTATAAAGGTTACAGAGTATCCTACACAGGTTATACAGAGTTTCAACTAATTGGGCTCCAATCATGCACCTTTTCATAAAATACCAAAATATATAATTTAAAACCGGTACATTTAAAAATTAAAATATTAGGACAAATATCATTAAATAATTGATATAAAATTAATAAAAAAAGTTTGGGGTGGTACAATTCTCCCCACCATAACACTTTATGCCCCCAAAAAAGTCCTAAAAGATTTGGTTGATCAATAAAAAATAAAATGTAAACTACTAATCATTAAATGACTAGAAAACTCATAGATCAAAGAACCAAATATCACTTTCTATTTAAAACCCAAAACCCTAAAATCCAAAAATTAGCTAAGAGATCATCCTCAAAAATCAAATTTGCATCCCATGAAATAAAAAAAAGATCAAGGACTTGAACCATCAAATGAAGAAATCAAAAGAGAGGTACTCACCTCTCCATAGACAACCTCAAACAAGTAACACCCTAACCCCTAACAAAGAAATCACGAAAAAATCATCAGGTAATTTTTAGGATCTCCATCAGAATCTGTCCCATAATGCATGGTCTTGTCTAACAAAATTACAACTATAGGGGTTGGTTGGGGTTGGGATACAGGATTAACCCATCAAGGAAACATTAATACCATGTTCACCACAATCTACATCCATAGTGAACTCCCCAATATATTGGGTTTCAAGTCAAAAATTGATCCTCCAATCTAAAAAAACTCAATATTCTTAAAAAGAGACAAAATATACCAAAAATGATGCATGAAATGAAAAACACCATCACTTTGTGGAAATAAGATTTCAGAATTTTCCGAAATAATCTTCCATAGAACCAAAATACCTAAAAGGAAGAAAATAAAAGGGAGTCCAACAGGTCAAAAATTGATGTCTCCAAAAGGGAATATTTGGAAAGAAAACCAATGAAATAAAAAAGGAATAATAAATTGGAAAAAGAACATAAGGATCCTAAGAGACATCACTATAACTTAGCCATACTAAAAACCATTCCCAAATATTTTGGACACCTTAAATAGGACACCACCCCAGAACATTAAATACTCTCTAAAACCAACAACTTGAAGGACTACCATACAAAACGGTGACAATAAGAAGCAACTGATCATAGTAGGAAGATAATATATTGCTGATATTTCAATAAAAAAAATTCTCATCAAGATTATCATGGGATATAGTCACAATTTAAGTGAGAAAAACTTGGGACCCACTCTCGAAACACTATCCCTTGGTAAACCCAACTGATCAAGAAATATATATCAACCTTCGTAGTCATCTCAACCACTCAACCAAGATTTACCCATTTAATATATTATACAAAAACTTAGGCATGAAACTCATAGAAATATAAAATCACTGAACCAATCGATGTTCCCTAATGATTTTTCCTAGGGGAATACTTAGAGAAACACTAATTCAGAATTTTCTCAAAACACCCAACCACCTCAAACATGAAATGTTCAAACCACTAAAATATGAACATTTCCAATTTCAAAGATAAAATTATCCTAGAAAAAAAAGGATATTCCATAGATACCAACCACCCAATATTTATATAGACCTTTCTAAGTAATTCTCAAACAACATGAAACATTAATCCATTTATTCTTGAATTTTAGTATGAATAAAATGTCCACAAAATGAATCACATACCAAAACTAAAAGAAACATTTATCATAGTAAATGCATCTTTTCAAAGCTTCCTATTTTATCTTTAAAATCTATAACATTGAATTCAAATGGTTCAATACTCATTTTGTTTCAAAACATACACTGAAAAAATTTCACCCCCCTTTAAAAAATCAACCGTCTTTATTCAATTGAATTTTCAAAAAAAAATATTTAAAAGAAATCAAATAGTTTTATGTTTATAATTCTCACTTTGGAAACTGAATAACCCTACATTACATAAGATTTGTGAAAATATACTCTAATAACATTTTTCAAAACCAAATCATTTCAATAAGGAATAAATTTTACATCACCCATTTTCACAATCAAGTTTCCATAACCGAAGAATTTTATTTTCATTACAAGGACCAAGAAATTACTTTTTTGGAGTGTTTACCAATAAAAAAATCCTTCTTTTTCATTTAAAAAAAATTTAATCACCTAATTTCTTTTTGATACAAAAGATTACATCCATAAAATACTAAAACATTACATGGAAATCACTTTAAAATCCAAAATTCTGAAACAACATTAGTCAAAATAAAATTAACCAATATCCCATAACATAATACCAACCAAGAAGGGACTAGTGATTATTCATAAATTAATCACATGGTTTTTTGGACCAAGTTTCAACCACATAAATTTCACTAAGAGTGACACAAAACCATGTATGTGGGATCTACATGGGTTACCAATTTGTGTGATCTCAACATGTACCACTAGATCAACACTCATTTCATCCCAATATAAGAGTTAAAAATCAAAATATCAACACCCCATTTAATAGAATTTTCTTTATAAAAGGTGGAAATTAGTAATTATCCCAATACCTTCCTTTAGAGTACCTCTGATCATATCTTTATATACCAAACATATCAAATAACAAGGTCTTCGTATGAGAGAGTAAAGGTTCTTGTAGGGAGAATAACTTGGCTGATCTCATACCAATTTTTCAGGAACCATCCCAAGTAAAAAATCCATCAAACAATTGAGTTTTCCCATTATAATTCCAAAAGGGTGTTCCCTATAATAACCAAGTCTTTTATAAATTAATTTTCCTTCTTGAATGAAGAAATTCATTTTTAATTAATATTGTTATAAAAAACACATACAAAACTTTGCTTATTTTGGACTATTATATGGTTTTCCAGATTTAAAAGACTATTTAGAATTATAAACATTGATAATATATACATTTTAAAGTGATCATTATAATTATTATATATTAAGGGTTATGATAAATCCAATTCAAATAGATGAAACAAGAAATGGTATTGACTAGTTGTATATTACCCTATAAATCCCATTTATCGAAGCTTCTAAGGGATATAACATTGTTTGGATTTTCCCTTGACCAATCTGAATAAATTATTCAATAATCAAATCATGAGAAAATTTATTTATGGGATAATTTCAAGCTCATAAATATCACAACCTAAACCATGTGCACCGAACCACCCTAATAAATTCCCACTATCACACATCATATCCTTAGAGAATTCACTATTTCAATAAAGGGTTATGTATCTAGACCCTAAAGGTATGAGTATGTACATTTTTTTAATAAAATAAGGATTATATTTATATTTTTTTAATTTCTAATGGTAAGATGAATATTTTTGATAAAAATTATATTTTGATATGATGAAACACAAATTCTCTTTTTTGGGGAATATATAGTTTCAATAAACACAATATATTTTACTAAATTTAATAATTTATGAAATAAATGGTATTTTAATAAAATATTATTACTAAATTATATCAATTCAATATAAATTATAATATAATTTTATGAATTCATAAAAAAAATTATAGGGGTCAAAAAACTGTTATTGTAAAAAACCAGTATTTTTCATTAAATATTGAATTTTATTTAGAAGTTTAAATTCACATAACTAAAATATTATTTGTATAAAATATATATTATTTTTTAAACAATCATTTTGATATTATCCAATGGTGATTTTTTCATAATTTTTAGAGACAATCAATTTTTTAGTTCAAAATTAAATACTTTAAAAATATTTGGTGTGCATTATGAAATCATAAAACACCCAAATAATTTACTAAATGATATAGAGTTTATAAATTATAGAAATAATTTTTTCTTTTAAAAAAAGTTTTTATGGTTATTTTATAAATTTTATGAACTCTTAACGAAGAATCCAAATCTAACATTGTATTTTTTAGTTGAAAAATCAATTATTTACAAATATGAATTACTTACACGTCAGAAAAAGTATTATATAAGTTAGTTAAATCACTAAAATTATAAAATAATAAAAACCAATCCTATTTTATAGAATCCATATGAAAAAAAAATGTTATGGTTTTTGGTTTTTTACTTTATTATATAGAGTCCAAAACCTAATTTTTCAAATTGTTTAAATAATTATTATCTCTTTTTCAATATTAAACCACCCAATATCCCATTAGTCTTCACTCAAATCCCATATAGCATGACATTAAACTTCCTTTCCCACTATATATCCCTCCCAAGGTTCCAAACATCTCTTAAGAAGATCCTCATGAGTTTATAAAAGTGCCTTCTCAATGTAAAGGATCTTCTCATTGTCCTCTTTATTCAGGCATGTTCTTTATATTATGCCTTTGAATTTAAAATTTACCATACTGGAATGTATTTATATAAATAACTATTACTATAATTATTATTTATATGTTATATTATTCCCCTTTAAGACTCATTAAACCATTCTAGGAATATTTTTGTTCCCCCATTCTGTTGCAAAAATTATCCCGTGATTTTCCGTGCCAAATAATTGTATAGTGAATAACCATCCCCATTTCCACTCATGGGTATTCAAATAGATGTACCTAACCATAATTTATTTTGTAGATACATTTATGTATCTCACACTCCTTTTTCATGGTATTAAAAGTCATGGAAAACATCCTTTTATTGTATGATCTATGGGGAACACTTATGTATATAGATGATATAAATGTGATAAGTGGTCTTGAAATTATATTGTCCTCAAATGTATTGTGTAATGTATTATCTCATGAGATATCATTTATGGTACATGGGAGTTTATCATAAGCACACTATTTCATGTTTTCTTGGCGGTTATCCTCGATTTATGTTTATGATGTCTTCTTTTTTTTTGTTTCCACATTCTTATGATTCCTTTATGTTATCATTATATATTATTAAACATTGTTAAAAATTGATATTATCACTAATCTTATGTTAACTTGATATGAATCTTGGATTAAATGTAATTATTTACCTTATATTATATTTTATTATTCCCTTACTGAGCATTATATCTCTCCCTTTTTCTTATGTATGTACCTAAGTTATTCCATGCTATTTTAGAAGATCAAAAGAATATAATTTCATGTTTTAGAGTTCTTAAATAAATATGTTGTACACATATTTCAAGTTAATGTTTCATTTTTCTAATTTCGTAAATACACTTGGCCTCATGATCTTTTGGGATTGTATAATGTGAACCGTTATGTAATAAATCATGAATTATATTGTATTAAAGATGTGTATAATCATAGTTGGTATCATAGAAAGGTATAGTTATTTTTGGGGATTATGATTACAAAACCCTAGTGAAATATTTAAGGAAAAGGAAAATGTAATGAAAAACCAAAATATTTGTAATGCATACATTAAGTTGTTTCAATGAAAATACATCATTTTTTGGATACTATAAGTGGATATGGATCTAGTACACATGTACTTAGGGGTAATATCCCAGAAAATGGTACATTGAGATGGAATTGGTAATCACCTAGTCATAAAAAGGGTCCATATTTAACACCTAGTTTGACACTCCTATCATATATTCTTTTCTAAATTCACAAGCTTGTTATAAACCATTTTTAATGGGAAAAAAATCCCGATAAAACATTTTGTTATATAGTAGATCATGTATAACATTGAATTACACCTATGAATTAAATGGTTAAATAATATAATACATTTATGAGTTATCACTTTAATTTTCATGGTTTCCTATTTAAGTGTTTAATATTTTTAAAATATTCATCTCTAATTTTTCATTTATTCTAGTCAATGTCATAAAATAGAAATAATAGAGTCAAAAAAAATGTAATGGGAAATGTGATGAATTTAAATATGTGATTCCCAATAAAATATGAGAAATAATTTCAAATACCATGATAATTATTTCTCAATTGACTCATGATTTGAATTGAAACCATAATTAGGAGGAACACCTAAATCCCCTAAAGAAACAGAAATTACAATGGATACCCTTATGTAACAATGTCCTCTGAATTTTAGTGGATCATTTGACCCTTTAATCATAGAGAAATGTCTCAACTCTATTGGAAATATGTTCTCTATCCATAAATTATTTTGGAAAGGGAAGGTCATGATGGTCATTTTTCATATGAAAGGAGAAGTTTATCAATGGTGGACATTGTTATAAAATACAAATCATGTGGTTGAGACCAAAGATAAGAAGTGGAATGAATTCCCAAAAATCAATTATTATTTTCCTTTCACCCTCCGGTTGAAAAAATAGAGGGACTTATTTAGCCTCGAGTAAATAGAATATGAATCCATCATGGTTTACGAGTCAAAATTCACAAAACTTTTATGATAGGCCTTTCGATTTTTCATTACCCCTGAATGTTAATTAGAAAACTTATTTGGTGGGTTAAATCTGAGTCTATGAAAATCTTTAGAAATTACTGACATTGAAATATATGAGAAAATTTTCCTATTTTCCCACAAACTCAAAATAGATATTAAAGAATCTTAAGGGTCTCACGGGTATAGATATAGGAAGTGGAGAATAGATGTAAAACCCAGATATTTTAAAAGAGGAACCACATGTTTGATAGCATATATAAAATGGAACACTAAATTTATATGATAATTTAACACTGTGAGACATTAAAATATATTTCTTTTAAAATAAATTCAATCACTTGAATAGATTTTGGAACACACAACCCTGATTCTCAATAAACCATAACATAAAATATCTTTATAAACATTCCGTTAAATTAGTAAGTATAAATATGAATAAATAAATTATGAAAATTATATGTTTTATATATGTATAAAATAAATTCAATGGTTATCTATTTATTATAATTAAAATAATAACCATTTGAAAGGAAAAAAGAATTTTTTTTTGAAAAACTATATTTTTCTAAAATGTTGTTTAGTCATGCTTTGTACAAATAATTTTATAAATAATTTTTGAAAAAACAAAAAATTGTATTTTTTAAAATTAAAATAATTTATTAAATCATAATTTAAATTTTTTCATAATGTGATTTTTTTTGTTTTTCATAAAATATTGTTTTCCAACGTATAGTGGCAATAACTATTTTTTCAAAACAATCAAAAAAATAAGTAATTTAAAAGGTGAATTATGATTTTTTATTTATATAAAGAAAGAAAATTATTATATAGTTATATTTAATCTAATTAATTAATTTTGAATAACCTTTATACAAGAATATATTATAAGTCTATTCCTATGTTTAAAAAAACATTTTTCTAGAAAAATATTTTAAAGGTCATAGTGTTTCACCATTTTAATTAACCAATATTAAACCTAATGATCAATGATTTAAATTAAATTTATAAATTATACAAAAAATTTAATTTTAAATTCATATAATGATGATTTCTATTTATAGAGTTAATATAATATCATCTTTTCCCTGAAAAATACATTTCTTGAAAACATCGTTTTTATCGCATCTATGGGATTAATTTTAAATTAAATTCTATTTCTTATGTGAAATAAATTTTGAAAAATGGTGTATATATTTTTAATCAAAATAATTAATATTACCTAGTAATTTTAGCTTAATTTTTTACCATAATTTATATTAAATAGAGTAAAATTAACTACTGAGGTTATGGTAAAACGTGTTTATTCAGGGTTAAACTAAGAAGGAAAGGGTTAAAATGACAAGGAAACTTGTAAAATTGAAATTTTATGGAAATAATTAGACCTTATCCTCTATAAGGTTCTATAATTTCCCATTTTATTGTATTTATTTTCATAAAAAAGTGGTTGTGATTCATCACTTTCAAAAACTATGAGTGTGTCCTCTCCCCCGCTTATAAATGGACCCCCAGACTTCTCTTCCATTCACATGTCCAAAACCATTTGGATTAGTAAATAACTTCCCAAATAACTTTTTCAGTTCCCTAAAAACATTATATATTCATTTTTTATCATAATTACAACCTATTATGGATTTTGGTGAAAACCTATAGAAGTAATCCGAAGAAGATGTAGGGTTCTTAAATGAGAATTTTTTATTTTGTTTTTTCTTCCACCTCCTTAAAATATTTTCCAAATATGGTAAAATAATAACACTATTATCTACTATATACTTAAATTTTATTATGTTAATAGAATAACCTATATCTATCTCCACTTCCATCAAATGGAAAATGAAACTGTTGATTGTGTGTATGGAGGACTATCACCTCACAAACCGATGTAGTTTTTTCCATCTCCACCATTAAATGAAATATATAATTATATAATTGACATATTTATATTATATTTTTGAAAATATTATAAATATTTAATTAAAATATCATATATATCTTCTTACTTTCCATTCGTTTTTGCGATATGATAATATCACTTGTGTGTGTGAAGAACTACAGCCTCGCGATGTGATGTGATTTTTTTCACTTACTCTTTACATATAAGATATTAATTATATAGTTAATGAATATATGTGATATTTATGAACTAAAAATACTTACAATAATATAATATCACTGATAAATTCCTAAATTCACATCCATTTGAAAATAATAACATCAATCATGCGTGTGTGTGGACTACCGCATCCACGTAGCAATGTGAAATGGTTTTCATTTTATTTGTACAGGGAAAGTAATAAATAGTTTCGCATGTCACTTTTACTGCCATGAGACATATTCCATATTCACCACTTATTCCTTTATGTGGTATATATGTTATAATTTTTTTATATTCTTTATCATGAATATATTTATATTCATGGAATTTAAATTTTCATTTTATGTTATTTCTTTAATGGGAATTATGATTCAAATGTTACGAAAGTGGTAATGGTGTATTTCACAATCTCACCATTAATCCAGAATGTTAATGTTTAAGTATCCCCTTGGGTAATTATTTTATTCCAAATAAAATCAATATATTTTCTTAAAATATGGTTATTCATGAACTTTTTCAATTAATATTACATTTTTTTCACTCTTTGTCACTTAAAATAATTGAAAAGGGTTTTAATGAAAATAGGAATTTATTTCTCCCTTCGATCAAAAATCCTTTTTCTTTCAAAACCATGCGTTCTAATTTTTTTTTCAAAAATGTTTTTAAAATTATCCAAATTATTTATTAAATATATTTTTACGCATGTTTTACTTTTTTACAATAAAAAAATTAATGGAATCTTCATTTTTTTCCAAATAATTCCCATTTTGATTTTACCAAAAATGTGAAAGGAATCTTCATTTTAACATATACGACATGTATGGAATTTATTATCATAATTACTATTAAATTTTTCAAAAATTAAATTATCATTTTCAGTGGTAATTTTCAATGAAAATTATTTTAAAAATATTTTTTGAACTTTTGGTTTTAAAAAATATTTTCAAAGTGAATAGGTTATTTTCCTCAAGAATGTTTGTATGGTTTTTATATTCACGAATGAAATATATTTTTTTAATTATGATACACTATTTATATGTTGTATTTATACTGTCCTTATTATTTATTTTGATGGGTTGTGATCATTTTGACTGGGTATGTAGAATTTTTATACAATTCACCATATTACTCTTGATGGTTTATGATTATGTTTATTGACTGGGAAAATTATTAAAACTTCTTTTACTAGTTGTTAAATATGAATTTTTATGTTGATTATGTTTGAACCATTTCAAATAAGGCATTCATTAAACATAGTAACTGATGGGTGGGCCCATTATAGCCCTGTGGTGCAACAGAAGGTCTCATGGACAAAATTTCTTGGGTACTTAGCCAAGGCCTAATAAAAATTTGTAATATTTCTTGGAAATATGAATTGATGGTACAGTTATGATGTACAGTATTATTAATTTTCTCATTATGTGATTAGTTATTGATGTCTATTTGGTCATTTTATTAGTTATAATATCCATGGATAAATTTCAAGCTCAGATAATTATTTATATGGCTTTATTTGATCATTATTTATTCCTCTCATAGTATTATAAAGTTATTATTTAAGTGAAATATGATTCAGTTAATTCCTTGACATATTTATTATTCTTATTTATTCATGATAACTTCCATTATAATAACATTCTCACTAAGAATTATATCTCACCCCTTTCATATGATTTAATTTCCCTAGGATACTATGAAGGGGTTTTTGATTTATCTATAGGGATATGTTTTGGGGAAATATAGTGCTCTTAAATAAAACACTTTTTGTATTTTGTGTTTTTAATTTTAATTTTAATTTCAAGAATGTATCCAATTCACTAATACTACTTTACTATTCGGACCATAAGGATGTGATTCATTGTATCTTATACTAATGTAATAAAGTAACCATTGACTTTGGGATAATAGGTTCGAGGTCTTTGCAATTGGTATCAGATAAAGTTTATTAGTAACCTTGGGAACTATATTAAGGGAAAAATATATTGGGGAACAAAACACTATGATAGGCATTGCAGAAAAGTAACGAAGAACATCCCTATTTTTTGGTAAGGTATAGATTATGTGATTTCTCTAAAAATACATCCCTATATAGAAACAAAATGTTGGTGTGGTTCTGGAATAGATGTGCCTATGTGTAATAAACCAGAAAAAAGGTGCATCATGATTTAATTGACCATTACCCGATACATGAAAACATTCATTATTTCACACTTTTTTTTGACACTCTTGAGTGATATTATTTAGTTAATTCACATTTTATTTTTAACCCATTATGAATGATTTTAATTTGATAAAGACCATGAATAACCTAGAATTAAACCTAAGGAATCATATATTGAAAATAAGGTGTCATTATTTTTACATCCTAAAAACAATTTCTTCTGATTATGTGGTTACCCACTGTGCTTATTATTTCTTACACTATTATTTTTTAATTTAGTAAATGGTAAAAACCATAAAAAAATTATGGTAACATTGAATGCAACAGAAAATGTATTGATGAGACACCAAATGGGATAATTAACAGATTGAATGATATTATGATTATTCCTAACATGTTATCATGATATATGATTAATAACATACACCTTAACCAACTCTTAGAATCACTAAAGAAAATAAAATTAGAGTTCACTGAGTGCACAGGTGGTGGAGGCCATAAATAAAAATAATATTCAGTTTCCTTTATGTCAAGAATTTGGGAAGAAAAACCCTGGTACATGATTTAATACAATATGAGTTTTCTAAATGTGTGGAAAGAAAGTCCACCAAGATCGTTATTATAATGGAAGGAAAGAATATATCAATGAAAAATTATCCAAATTTAAGGAGACATGGCACTACACAAACAAATTCCACAGGCATCAAGTAAATATACCTTGAAATAATTTAAGGGATCAAGGTCAAGCATGTTGTATTACTATATATGAAGTGGAATGATTTTTGTTATTGTGTTTGGATTAATAATTAAGTCATAGGAGTATTTTATCAATTATATTATTATTATAATAATATTGAAACATATTATGATTGTACTTCAAAGTATTTCTTTATTGATTTTCAAGAATATATTAAATGATACTGATGACCAAGAAAATTTATTTAGTGAAAATTCGATCTTTTTAGAAAACAAATAATTGAGGGAATATTTTACTTAATACGTTCTTAGTGATGCGATAATAATTATAAAGAGATGTTTATGGGATAGTATTAGAGACCTTGATATTGGTGAGTGTTTTATGGTTTATGTTATCTCTATTAGAGTTTAATACATTTTTAGAATTAGGAAATAAAATCAATAATTTGAGAATTTATTTAAGGAATAAAGAGAAAAATATTTTTTTTAATCATTAATGTTTTCATTCAGTTTTTACAGTGATCACAGTATTCACAAATTTTAAATGAGACATTAACATCCAATTTATGTTGTTTGGGTAATATAATGTTATGTTGATTACTAAAATCTATCCTAAATTCTTTCAATTTGAATTTGGTTAGACATATTTTGGAAAGGTACTAAGGTTTACTACTGATGGAATATACAATATTGAAATTTGAGTGTAGTTGGGTAACTTGTTTTAACCATTTTGGTTTGGGAAAATATTTGAACAAGTACTTTTCATTCTTTTATGGATCTCATGACATGTTAAAAGTTAATTTTATTACTTTAAGAATAAAAATTTCATCATCAATACAAATTTTTTGGATAAAAATATGAGATTTTGGTGTAAATTTATTAAAGGATGAAATTATACTTGTTAATTAACAATATTTTCTAATTTTAATAGTCTAGATGGTAAAGTATTTCCTAAACTCTTGGAAAAGGAAATTTTTAAAAAAATATCCTAATACCTTAATTTATTATAAATTGGTGGTCTTTTGACCATTTATATATTAATGTTTTTTCATTAATATTCTCTCAATCACCCACTTTCTTATGATCAATGATCTCTATCGCTTTCCACAATTATTTATTCTTTTCTTCAATGTACATGTCTACACCTTCCACCAATGTTCTCTTATTTGGAAACCTAGATATGTGTTATTTCAGATGACCTTCACATTTCCATTTATATCTTATCAGGAATATGCTTTATTAACCCTTTTATGATGTGGTTTTTTCAAAAATGGTATTTCTCAATTTCAAACCATTGATTACCATGATCAATATTACATTTTGATGATGCAAATTGTTGAAGGTGTGGAAAATGTAACACCCTGAGATTTTAAAAGATAAACCTCATGATTTATTGATTATATGATACACAACACTGATTTTAGATGATAATTTTCCACCATGATACATTAAAATGTGTTTATTTCTAAGTAAATTCAATCTCTTAAATAACTTGTAGAACATGCAACTACAATTCTGAATGAACCATAATATAGAATACAATTATAAAATATATGTTAAATTAAATGGTATTAATATGACTAAATAAAAAATTAAAACTATATGTTTTGAACATGTATAAAAAACATTAAATGGTTATCTATTTATTATAAATATAAAAAGAACAATTTTAAAATTAAAGATGTGTTTTATAAAAGTAGTATTGTTTATAAAAGGTTACTGAGTCACTCTTTTCATACAGAATTTTAAAAAAATTTATAAAATTTATTTTTAAAAAATAAATTATTTTCCGAAATCAAAATATCAATATTTACTTAGGGTGAAATTTTGTGATTTCTCAAAGAAAATTGAATTTTTAGTGAATAGAAAAAAATACCAATTTTTGTAAAACTGAAAATAAATTAAGAAATTTAAAAGGCACATTATTATTTTAATTTGATTTAAATTAAAATAATAATTATTTATTTATATTTAATCTAATAAATTATATTTTAATCACATTTATACTATATTTTATTATATGATTATTTTTGGGTTTAAGAATGTAATTTTTTGAAAACTGTTTTAAACTGTATAGGGATTTACAATTTTAATTAATAAAAATGAACCCTAATGAGGAATGATTGAAAATAAGTTTCTAAATTAAACATAATTTTTTTTAATTTAAATTCATATAATTATTATTTCTGTTCATACAGATAATATAAGATCCTCTTTCCCATAAAAATTACATTTCTTGAAAAACGCTTTTTCAATGCGTCTACAGGATTAATGTAAAGTTTTATTATACAAAATTTTTAAAAATTAATTTGGAAAAATGGATTTCATATTTTTATTCGGGTTAATTAATATTATCTAATAATGTTAACTTAATTTTTGATGATAATTAATCATAAAAATAGAAAAGATTAACTATTATGGTTTACCTAACAATGGGTTTACTATGGATTAAACTAGGAAGATAAGGGTTTAAATAACCAATAAACTTGTAAAATTTCAATTTTATAGAAATTTTTAGACCTTATCACCTATAAGTATCTATAATTACCCATTTTAAATGTTTTTTCATGATAAAAACAAGGGTATAATCCATTATTTTCAAAAAACAAAGTATGCCCTCCACTTATAAAAGGCCACTCACTCTTCTCTTTAATTCACACATAAAAAACCCTTTGGTTTATAAAATCCCCATCCAAATCCATTAAAAAATTTCATAATAAAATCATAGTTTCTAGTTTTTAATTATAAATCCAACCTAGGGAGACTTTTGGGGAAAACCTAAAGAAGTTGTCTAAAGAACATGCAACGTTCTTAAATGAGTGTTTTTATTCTGTTTCTACTTCCACGTGTATAAAATATTTCAAAACCTTTCTAAAATTATAACACTATTATATACTATATAATTATATTTTATTATGTTAGTTGAAAAACCTATATCCATCTTCACTTCCATCAAATAGAAAATGAAATCGTTGATCATGTATACGGTGGACTACTACCTCACAAATCGATGTAACCAATTCTCCATAAACACCTTATATGCATCAATATAATTATTTATTTAAAAACATTATATTATATATATGAAATTATTATACTTCTGGAAATCTAATATCACTTATACCATTATAATTTTCATTATGTGTGGGATACGATAACATCGGTCATCTATACATTGGACAACTATCCCGCGAAGCAATGTGATTCATTTTTCTATTACACTTTACATGGAAGGTATTAAGGATAAATTTAAATAATACATGTGATATTTTTTAAAAATACATACTTATATAAATATAATATTAAATCTAACTTTCTACCTTCCCATCCACTGGAAAATAATAAAGTCGCATGTGTGTATGGACTGCTGCATACATATAGGGATGTAAAATTTCATTCATTTTTTTTACATGTAGGGTAATAATGATGTATTTGAATAATATAAATTATATATATTACATAATAATGATTCTTTATGAGTGAATTAATATTTATTTTTCTTTTAGTTCATCTTTCGATAAAAATGGAAGCATCGTTCATGCGTACGTATGACCTACCGTCTCCATGTACGATGTAATCCATTTTCTATATTTAAAATTTTCATATTAATATAAATACATATATAATGAATATTTATTATATTTATATCATATTTAAAATTATTAACATAATTTACACATGACCAAAGTAAAAGGTTCGATATTACTGAACGAAAATATACATGAAAAATAAAGCAATTATCACATGAAATAGTGGTTTTAATAAATAATTTTTTATAAATAGTTCATAAAATACTACAAGTAAATCATATATGTTATGAAATATATATATATATTAATATATGTATAATACATATATATTTATTATACATGATGTTCATACACATACAAAGGAAGTCGAACCAAAGGTAAGTGTTTCTCATTTAACTTTTACATCTATGAGACAAATTCCATATTCACCACTTATTACTTTGTGTGGTGTTGATAGTAACCTTTTTTATATGTCATATCATGAATCTATTTCTATTAATTTTATTTAATGTTTCATTTTAGGTTATTTCTTTCATGGGCCTTATGATTCAAACATTTCTAATGTGGTAATGGTGTATTCCGCAATCTCATCATTATTCAGGATTGTTTATGTTTAAGTATACCTTAAAAAATTATTTAGTATCTCTTAAACTTAATATATTTCATCTTTCTCTACTTATTCATGGCATTTTTCAATTAATAGTACCATTTTCCTCTCTTTGGTACTTTTAATGATTAATAAATGTTTTCTAATAAAATATTACTTTATTTCTCTCTTCGATCAAAAAGCCATTTTCTCCCAAAACCATGATTTCTAAAAATGTTATTAAATTTTTTTAAAAATTATCAAAATTATTTATTAAATAAAATTTTACCCAGGTTTCACTTTTTTGAAAAACAAATAACTTAATCTTTATATATATTTTCAAATAAGGCTCATTTTACTTTTACCAAAAATGTACATGGAATCTATTTTTTAACTTGTACAACATGTATTGAACTTCCCTATATCTTGAAAAATCAACATTTTAAATATTAAATTTTATGTTTAAAATTTTATTATCAAAGAAAATTATTTTCAAAATATTTTGTAGACATTTAGTTTTAAAAAATATATATTTTCAAGATGAATTTATTTCCCTCAATAGTTTTAAGGACATTTTATGGTATTTCTATTTATCAACAAAATAAACCATTTATTTTAATTAGGATATAGTGGGGATATGTTGTATTGATGCCATTATAATTATTTATCTGGATGGTTTATGATCATTTTGACTAAAGATGTACTATTTTATTACTATTAACCATATTACTCTATATAGTTTATAATTATGTTTATTGATTAGAAAAAGTATTAAAATTTCATATTCTAGTTGTTTAATAATTTTTTATTGATTATGTTTCGTCACATTCATTTAAGGAATGCATTGTACTTCACAAGTGACTGGTGAGACCCTCTATAAACCCTGAATTCATTGGTAGGTCTCATGAGACAAACTATCTTGGGTACTTATCCAATGTCACAACCATTTATTTAAGATTTCATATCAGGAGGCCACGGTGTCATGGTTATGATATTTGGAATTGTGCATTCCATAATTATGGGATTAGTTATTTATTTCTATGTGATTATTTTATTAGTTATAATACCCATGGATAAGTTTCAACATCATGTGATTATTTATATGGCTTTATTTAATCATAATTTATTCCTACAATATTTTTCTCATGCTATTATTTCAATGGAATGTGTTTTAGTTATTTACCTTAATTTTTTTATTATTTTTATTTATTCAAGATAGATTCTATTGTTTTCATACTCTTACTCATCATTATATATAACCCATTTTATATGATTTAATTTACCTAGGATACTAAAAAGTGTTTTTTGGTTGATATATAGGGAAATACTAATGGGAGATATAGTTATCATAAAGAAAAAAATTTATATATTTTATTCTTTAAATTGTAATGTGAATTTCAAGTATATATCTTGTATAACAAAACATCCAAACCATTCCATTCCTTTGGATGTGATTATTTTTATCTTATGAAAAAGTAATAAATTAGTCATGGAATCTGGGCTACTAGGATCAGGGACTTTGGAATGACATTTAATTCTAGATGTGTGATGGAGAAACCTCAAAGGAAAAAAATTTCAACATCCCACTTATAAAAAGTATGGGAATAAGAATCATAGAAAATTACTAAAGGTTATATGGAAATTCATTAAATTTGGGAAGGTCACCTATTTAGGGATTTTTTTTATTGGAGAAAAACCACTAATTTGGTGAAAGAATAGAATAATTCAGTCAACCCTCTTCCTACTATCATTTGTTTCAAATAAAAACAACAAGGAAACTATTTGAATAATTTAATTAAGCAAAGGGTTTTCAATAACAACCAATGGAAACCACCTCTAAGAACTATAGATAAAGGGTGAGATTATGTAATCAAAACAACTAAGCTGGATCTAAACAATGTGGTGGAAAAATATATATTAGATATTCTTTAAAAAATAGATATTTTACTTTTAATTTTTTCTCTACACATTCTTCCATATAACACATGTTTAGTAAATATATTCAAGAACCATCTCAAAACATGGAAGTCGGTTTATCGATGAAGATGGAAATTGGGGTAGTTGTTGCATCCCAAGAATATAACTAATCCCATATCCTTATTTTTGGGATTAAATTCCCTATGAATGTTTTGATACTACATTTTTACAATTATTGGAATGTATTTAATTTACTTATATAGATCAAACATAAATTTCTGAGAGAATGAACTCAACCTCTATATCAAAAATAGTCCCAAGATTTTATACAAGTTCAAAGAGGATGATAAATCTTTTTTTGTATCAGCATCACAAGAATGTATATTTTTAATTTTCATAAATTGTATCTTGATCAGAAGATTTAGACTATGTAAAATATCATCCTTGATTACATTTCTATTATAAAGTAAACCATAGATGTGATTCCTATAGAATTGCCTGATCTTCCTTTTATCTAAGAGGTTTTGTTCCCAATCAATATTAAACCCCGAGATTTTGAAATATCCAAGACTCCATATTGAATATCCATTTTTAAACATGAGGATTTAAAGAAACATCTATATGGTAATTTGGATAAAGGGATTTTATACGCAAGTGCCTCATCATGGGGTGAACTTGTCCTCTTCATCAAGAAGAAATACGGTTCAATGAAACTCTGCATTGATTATCAAAAACTCAAAAAAATCATGGAAATAAACTATTATCCTCAACCATGGATTAGGGATCGATGGCGGGTGCTCGGGATTCCTCCCCTCATGGAGGTTTCGTTCTTCTGTTTACTTAGGGTTTTTCAATGGGTTTCCCTCATTTTCTTGGTAAATACCTTATTACGGATGGTTCAATTCTTGTTGCGGCTTCCTCTTTTGAGGCGAATGTCCCGTCGCGTGGTCTTCAGGCGGCTTCAGCTGCTAAAAGTATCTCCTGCAGACCTAATTTGGATCTGAATCCAGCGGTTGCGTGTGATGCGGGGGAGAATCGATCTTTTTTGGGTGTTGCGCTGAAGGATCAGAGGAAGGTTGGGGTTCACACGGCTTCGATGGAGACGGCGACTGCTTCCCTTCCCTGCAGATCTGAATCAGATCTGGTGGTTGCGGATGCAGGTGTTGATCCAGTTGATGTCGCGCCTAAGGTTAGGCATCTGGATGATGTCTCCGGTGCAAGTCATGTTGTCCTGAAGGTGTTCAAGGCTCTTTCACCTGCTATGGTGGAGGTTGCGGGTTCCAAGGCAGTGCTGTCTGCTGATGTTTCGGATTTGGGTTTCCCTATTCTTGAAGCGGCGACGGCGACTGAAAATCATCCAGCGCAATTGAATTTGAATTTTAAAGGTGCATTGGGCGATGTTGATGCTCCATCTGCAGTGGAGAGGGTCCTCATGGAGACCGGAATTTCATCTGATAAATTACCAGATGCAGGTACTTCGAGTAGATCCCCCTCAGGAGCTGCAGGAGATTCTGAACGAAGGCATTTTATAGTCGTGTGTGATGGTATTTCTGAGCGCATTGTTAGGAAGGGTGACACTGCTCGCGTTGTTGCTAGTAGGGAGGCTATTCTTGATAGATTTAAGCTCTGTGAGCATTCAATTATAGCCAGACTTGTTCTTCCTAGTGGAGATAAAACATGGAAAATTGATGAGTTGGTTCGGAAACTCATCTCTATATGGGGGTTCTCTGATTGGCGATGCATACCTATGGGACGTGGATTTTTTCATATTAGTTTTCCATCAGACAGTCTTAAGCGGAGATCTTGGGGGTTTGGCTCAATTTCTCTAAAACCAGTTATGGTTTGTTTTCAAGAATGGGATTTTCGTTTCAATCCTTTCACTATTAAAAACACCAGAGTTCAGGTCTGGATCAAAATTGTTGGTCTTCACTGGATCTTATGGCATCCTAAAATTCTGTTTGACATTGCCTCTGCGGTTGGCATTCCAATTAAAATGGACCGGACCACCGAGGCTGAAATATTTTGTCACTATGCTAGAGTTCTGGTGGAAGTTGATTTAAGTACTTGTCTTATTCATAATATCCTCTTATCTGCTTTGGATGATGATATCTCTCTCAAGGTAGAGTATGAGAGATTGCCTGATTTCTGTCATGACTGTAAATGTATTGGACATGCTAAAGAGAGGTGTTTTAAAAATGTTGCTTGCGCCTTTTGCTCATTAAAATGACATCATGAGACTTCTTGTAGGAAGAAGGTGAAGAAACATTCAATGCAGGCCAACGCATCACGAGTGGCAGATGATGCTCCCCAAAAGTTTTCCCATGAGCCTCAGGTGGATAAGGATGCAGATCCAGAGCATCAAACAGAGGAGTTCACTATTGTGGATGAAGGTGACATGATACCAGAAGTGATTTTTGGAAAGGAGCAGGAGATAATGGACCCTATTCTGGAAGAGAAAGGTGAGCAGATTTTAGGGACTCGCATGGAAATTCTGAAACTAAAGGACTCGCATGACATCACGGGAATATGGGATGAAGTTGAGGATGATTCTCCAAAAAAACCAACATACAGTCAGGTTTTGTCCAAAGGGAAAAATTTCATGGTGGATGTTGAAGGATCTCAACCTGTTCCTTCTAGGAAAGCGAGACCGAGGAGGGATTACTCATACCTAAAGCCAACCATGGTTACCAGGTCTCATGGCCCTCTGGACTTTGAGTCTGACTGGGATGGTGACTATGACACATCATATCAATGTGACTTTGACTTTTGAATTTTTCTCTAGGCTTCAACTTAGGTACGAGGGAATGTGTGCTTGTATGACCCCGTCATCTTTCATGTTGTCTTTTGTTTTCCTTTTTTTAATAAGAAGGTCTATGCCCTAATCTTTTGGCTCAACCATGGATTGATGACTTGTTCGATTAGTTATGTGTAGACCAATACTTCTCTAAGTTGTATCTTCAGTCGGTATATTATCATATAAAGTTGAAGAAGTAGGATATCTAGAAGACTACTTGTTGTATAAGTTATGACAACTTAGAGTTCATCTTCATTCAATTTTGACTCACTAATGCTACCACAATCCTCATAGACATAATGAGTTGAGCATTTAGGTATTACCTTAATAAATTTGTGGTAGTAATTATATAATATATTCTTATATACTCCAACAGCAATGAGAAAAATTAGGAGTATTTACATACTATACTAAAGACCTTGTAGAATGAAAATTATATGATAAGTATAGTAAAGGTGATTTTTGGTTTAATTTTGTAACTTTCATGGGATATGTTATTACGAGAAGAGGAATATCTATGAAACCTTCAAAAATTTTGGAAATTGAATAATGGACAAGAATAACAACTATGATGGAAAGTTTTAGTTTTATTTGATATTATGGGTACAATCTATAAATTTTGAGAAACTAATCACGAATATCAAACTCACTAACTAGGATAACAAGGAACATTGTCAAGTTTTTCTAGACTGATGAATTTGAAGAGATATTTAAATAGCTAGAGAAGAGGCTAATCACAAAAAATTTGTTCACATTACCCACTATTATGGAAGGATTTGTGATCTACAGTGATGCTTCCAAAAAGGTCTTAGGTTGTGTAATAATATATTATGAAAAATATAATATCCTATGATCCTAATAATTAAATATCCATGAGAAGAACGACCAAAAATATGATCTATAATTAGTTATAGTTATATTCGCCTTAAATATATAGTGACATCACTTTTATGGGGAGAAGTGTGAAATATATACAGATCAAAAAACCCTCAATTTTATATTCACACAAAAGGTTCTCAACATGAACCAATGAAGGTGGTCATAGGTGTCCAAGGAATATGATTGTTCAATCCATTTCCATATTGGGAAAGCAATCAAAGTGGTAGATACTCTAAGTAGAAAATATCTCACAACCCTATCCATGATGAGGATCACAAGGGATCTAATCTTAATGTACATGAAAAGAATGGACATGATGATAATAAAATGATACTCATCTTACATCTCTCAAATAAATTCTCTAACATCCATTCTTAAGATGATCATGGAGGATCATAAGGATGAAGAGGTGTTATAAAAAAATGAATTTAATAATCTAGAGTTCAACATTGCTAAATATGGAGTTATTGGGTTTGGAAACTAGATATGTTTCTCATCCAAACTAGAACCGAAGAAGAAAAATTTGATAATGAACAAAACTCATCCTTATCTATTGATCTATGAAGCACTAAGATGTATATGGATTTTAAGTAAAAAATATAGTGGGATGAAATGAAGAGAGAGACTGTAAAATTTGTATCTCAATGAATTGTATATCAATAAGTTAAGGGTAAATGATCAGATTTTAAGGGTATAATGTAGCCATTTCACATACCCATATCAAAATGGTAAAACATAACCATGGATTTCATCATAGGTCTCCACAGTATATATAAAGAAAATAATGGGATCTGGGTGGTAGTAAACTACTTTAAAAGGTTATTATATTTCATTTATATCAAGTAATATTTCTCTCTTGAATAACTCACCACGATCTATATAAGGTAAGTGATAAGAATTCATGGAATTCTATAATCTATTGTATCTGATTGAGATCTGAGGTTTACCTCTAGATTCTAGAGAAGCATTTAGAAATCATTGGATATGGATATGAGAATTATCAATTCTTATCACCCTTAGAAGGATGGTTAGTCTTAAGGAACCATTTAAAATCTATATGATATGATAAGATCATGTTCAATGGATTTCTAAGGATTTTTGGACCAACACCTTCCCCAAGTGTAGTTCCCATATAAAAATAGTTTCCATTATAGCATTCAAATGTAACTATATGAGGTACTAAATGGGAAGAGGTGTTAGAATCCAATATGTTGGAATAATTTTGGGGATCAGATGCTTATGAGACCTGATCTCTTCCAAGAAATAAATTATGTGGTTCAAACCATTAGGTTTCAAATGAAATCTATAAAACGATAATGGAAAAGATATATTGACAATTTTTTATGAGACCTATATTTTAAAGTTATAGGTAAAGTGTTTCTTTTTATATCATCATGGAATAAAGTCATGTTGTTTTGGAAGAAGGGAATTCTTAGTCCTAGATACACTATCCCCTTGATCACATCAGAGTTAGGAATATCGACTAGAACTCCCACATAACCTATTTAAATTACATGGTGTGTTTCATATATCCCTCTTGAGGAATTACAAATCATACCCCTCACATGTACTGAATATATTGGTGATTCCATTACATAATGATCTCTCATATGAGGATAATGTAGTAAAGATATTATATCATAGACACAATGTTCTATGAAACAAGACAACTCACCAAGTCAAAGTGTTACGGTGAAACCACAAGTTTGAGGAAGTAAAATGGGAACTGGAAGAGGTGGTGAAATATAAGTATCCTCATCTATTTTAGTGTATGAAATGGAAATTTTTAGGCTACAATATTTGAATGGGGGAAGAAAGCAATGAATTAAAAATTTATAAGTGAATATCCCTTTTTAATGAATGAATACATTATTATGTAATGCAGCAACAGAAAACACATTCCCTACTTTTGTTATGTTGGATACTTATATAGTCTATTGGGTTTAAAATACCATTAAAAATAATTACTATTTATAATATATCCATTATATTATGATCATTGTGATTAGTATATATTAAGTGTTGTGATAAATTCAATTGACGCATATGAAAGAAATTATGGTCTTGACCAGTATGATCATACCCTATGAAGCCAATTTATCAGATATTATAAGGGAGATAGAATTACTGGAATTTCCCCTAGACCAATCCCAATCCATGTTTCAAAAATTCATTCCTGAGAAATATATTTTAATACATAAGTTCATTCTCATCAAGATCACAGTGGAAATAATGTTTACTAAACCACACAAAGAAAATCTCACTATCATACACATTAACCTTATGGGATTCACTAGTGTAATAAAGGGCTATGTATCTAGACCCTAACAGTATGAATTTTTATACTTTTATTTCAAATTAAAGAATAATTATATTTATCATTTATTAATTTGAAATAGTTAAATAATAAATATGGATAAAAAAAGATTTTGAAATGATAAAACAATAATTTTATATTTGGGAAATATATAGTTTCAATCAGGACACTCTATTTTAATGAATTCTTGAATTTTTTTAAATAAATGATATTTTAATGAATTATTATTATTAAAAATATTTATTAAATATAAATTATCATATGATTTTATGAAGTCAAAAATATTTTTTCAAGGTTCTAAAAATTGTTATTTTAAAAAATAACCAGTATTTTCATTTAAATGATGATATTTTAATAAAAAATATAAACTCTCAGACATAGAGAATTATTCTGATAAAATAAATATTTTTTTTAAATCAATATGTAAAAATTATCCAATAATTCTTTTTTCATAATATTCAAAGACACTCGATTTTTTTGGTCAAAATCAAAAAAGGTATAAATATATGGTGTGTATTATGACATCATAAAAGCCACAAAGTTTTATAAAAAATAATATAAAGAGTATCGAGAACCAAAATAAAATTTTCCATTTAAAATAATATGTTTTTTAAGTGATTTTATTTATTTTTTAAACATATAATGTATCTTCCAGAACATACATTATATTTTATGGTTTTAAAATTAATTATATAAAAACATGATTCACTTCCACATCATCACAGGTATTATCTAAATGAGTTTGGTTCTTATCATTATAAAATAATTTAAAAAACACGTTTTTGGAAAACCAACGGGAAAAGACTAATTTTTTGTTTTTGGTTTTTAATACATCATCATAGAGTCCAAAACCTAAATCTTGAAATTAATAATGAATTATATTCTCTTTTTCTCCATAAACCGAGCCAAACTCCCATTGATATTCAATAAAAACCCTTGGATCATGAAATTACTCTAACTTTTCTTCTATATATATCTAATATGGTTCCTCTATTCTCTTAAGATGATCCTCCCAAGCTTTTAGAGGTTCCCTCTTATGGTAATGGATCATCTCCATCTCCTTTTTTATTTAGGAATATTCTTTATATTATTCCCTTTGATTTCCAATTACCTAAGTTGGAATGCGTTTTTACACATAAATATTAGTTTCCATATGATTTACATGTGATTATAGTCCCATTTTACTCTCATTAAACCCTTACATAAATATTTACATACACCTATTATGATACCAAAATTATTTTGTGATTTTTCATGCCAAAAAAATATATAGTGAATACTCATACCTGTATCCACTCAAGAGTATTAACCTAGATGTAACTATACATAATTGACTTATGAATTCTATGTATGTAAATGAAAATCCTTAATATTGGTATTAAAGGTGATTAAATACATCCTTATGTTGTATGATCCATGTTTCACATTTATGAATGTACATGATATTAATGTGATCAGTGGTATTTAAAATAAATAGCCCTATAATAAATTAGGTAATGTATTTACATCATGATATTCCATGTATGGTGAATGGGAGTTTATCATAAGAACACTATGTTATGTTTTCTTGGAGGTTATCCTTAACTTATTTTTATGATTTCATGTTTTGTGTTGTTTACACATTCCTGTGTTTCATTTATGTTATCATGTTATGTCATGTCTCATTTTTCAATATTATGATTCTCACCCCTCTTATGTTACCCTGATTTGAATCTTTGTGCTCATGTAATGCTTTACATTATGAAATATTTTGTTTATTACCATATTGGGTTTTATAGCTCACCCATTATTATGTACATCCCCAGGTTATCCCATGTAGGTTTAGAAGATCCATGGAATATAAGGGCATGTTTCATAGTTTTTAAATAATTATATAGTACTCATGTTTCATGTTAATCTTTCATGTACCTAATTTCTTAAATACACCAGGGATAAAGTTCTACTAGTATTGTATAATGTGTTCCTTTATATAATAAATCATGAATTGAGGTGTATTAAATATATGCGTTGTCATATTACTAATCTACATGGGTCGGCACAAGTGTATGGGCATCAAGGAGGTAGATATTGGGAATGATTTTTTTCTAATGAATAATAATAAAGGAAAGGATTAGTAAAATAAATAAAATTCTAGGATGAAATATATATACATCGGACATCCACATAAGATAAAAATGAACAGAACATTAACTGAATATCAGAACTAGGAAAGCAGTAAACAATAGTCACTAAAAACCTCCCTCACCTACTGGTATCCCTCCATAAAAAGGAAAACATTCCCCTCCAATGGATTTTATTTTCCCCCTAGTATCTATATCTACCCTTCATCTATAGAAAGTAATCAAAACCTTAGTGTTCGATGTGATGAATAGAAACTTGAACAAAACTAAACTGTAACACACCCCCCTCTTGTAAATATGTGATTCACCACCCAATAAAATAACCATAACTCCCCATAGGAAATAATAAAATATTAATCTCTACCTAAAACTAAAAAATGAAAGAGATGTTGGAATCAGCATAAAACTACCCTATAGAAATTCCAAAAGAAAAACCATACCCTAAGACTTACCTATGAATATAAAACCATTTAATAAATGTTTGAATATATGTGTGTGTGTGTGTTTAAGGTTTTCCTTTATATTTAAAATATGTAACTTTACAATTATTTAAAAAAACATTTTCTTCATTGATTTACAATGTAGTTTTCCAAAGAATAAAAGATTTATAATAAACCACTTATAAGAAGGGTCAATCTAGTAAAGTAAGAGTCTCAGTGAGAAAACATAGCATTAAAAATAATATCTCTATGTTATATAAAGAGAGGAAAATAAAACAATATTTTAATTATTTGAGATGTGAAAAAAGGGAATTTAAATATAGTAGCATATAAAATGAATTAAAAAAGAGAGAAATCACCATGGGAAACCCTAAAGTAGAAAGGTTAACTAGGATCCTAAGATACTCATACTCTCAAGATATTTTATCATATAAATAACTCTCATAATTAATGAACCTCTAGGGAATATGAAGCAAAAGTTCTTTTGGTATCCATAGAATCATTAGTTTTTTTAATTGGTGTTATATCATAAACCTATGAGGTACTCTGGGCCAAGTCCCTATATACTCTCTAAACATACTAGTTCTTAGTCCACCTACCTAGGTACCAAGGATTCCCATGTTCCATTACCATAACTAAATTGCATAAGTGTGGTTTAGTAGTAAATCCAAAATCTCAATCGCACAACAAAGAAAATTAATAATAAATAACAAATCACCTACCTACACTACTAATATGAAGTCTCTATTTTAGAATCATACCATCATTCCAATCACATCAATAAAAATACAATAAATATATAAAAGTATGATATTACATTTGAGTTCCCCTAACTTTTCAAAATCATTAAAAAGTTCCAACTGGTCTTTATCCCATTGTGAATCAAAAATCATTCCAAAAGAAGCACCTCTATTTCTAATTACCAATTCCAAGATCAAGAAAAACATAAATCCATATTTTCAAGGTTCTGAATGTGCCTTCACATGTAGAAATAAATACAATAAATTTGGAAAAATTATTTTAAACCATATTTATTATGTTCCAAAACTAATCTATAAACATATATACATATATATATATATATATATACACCTCACTATATATATAGACACCACTTGACCCAATCTACATATTAACTCAACATTATGTGAATATGTACAAATGTGATACATACAAAAATACATACATATATATATATATATGAATATGTGAATAATCCATATTTAAAAATAAGTAAAGGAATTCAAAAAAATTATGAGGTTTTTTAGAAGCACAACATACCATTGGTCCTTTATGGAGAAACTATCTGAAAGGACATAACGTTCTTGATATATCTAGCTTGAATCAATAAAGAGACTTGAATGATAAACCAAGAACTCAATGTGTTTAACCTATTAAAATGGATTTTAAAATCACTATTAATTAGAGAAAACCCATGGCCAAAGCATATAAAAAATGATAAACAAGAAATATTGAATTTCTATTCATTGAAAACGTATTTTTGTAATCATAATAAAAAAAATCACCCCTTAAAACAGGAAATTAATTATAAATTTTTATTAAAATGTTTGGACATAGGATAACCAACTTTGAAACTTGTTTCCTTTGACAATAGAACCTCAAATCCACTTAAATCGGGCCAAAGACATAATAAAGAAAGTTCACACTAAATATGAGCAAAAGCACATAAAAATTGAGCCCTACACCTTAGGTTTGTCCCATGAATGAAGTACTAATGGGGAAAACAATAGGAGGGAGGAAAATGGTATAATAAGAATTCATAGAGAAGTAAACACTTACCTTGGATGATCTCACACCAAATTGAGAAGAAAAATGATGAAGAATGGATGCTAAAATTAGGGGAGGTCTCACATGAAAGGGAGATACCTAGCCATGGTTTCTAAAAAAATGGGAGGGGAGAGGCCTTTGTATGATTTAAGGGGAAAAATAGTGGAATGTTGGTAAAAATCAGTTTTTTCTGATATGGGAGCTTGAATGGTTTGTCTGCATGGTTATCCAAACTATGTGCTAACTATACACCCCATGCTAGAATTGTAGGGACACCCCACATGATGAGACAACATGATTAGGGAAACTATGATTCTTCTATGTGGTCAGCACTATTAAGGTTATAGATGCTCCCACATAGGTTGGACAAGGTTTTTACTAACCATTTAGAAATTATGTGGCTTTGTATAAAAAATCAAAATTCAAAATTTAAAGCTGGTTTAGTCAAAAAAATTTAAATGATGCTAAATATATTTAAAAAAAATTAAAAAAAATTAATAAAAAAGGTCAGGGTGTGATAATATATATATCATTGTATATATGAATCAATAATTAACTTAAAATAGAGGAATGTGTACTCTCTGTAACATGGGAGGCCAGCTAACCCTTTTTAGGGAGTTATCATATATCATCATCCTCAACTAAGAGGTGTTACTATATATCATATACTCACCTAAGAGGGTACATAATCTCATAGGATGGAATTTGTGTGTGTGTGTGTGTGCGTCTATATATATATCATCACAATATATATTTACCTTATTCTACCTCTATATGATGTAATGAACATAAATATAGGTTAGATACCCATGTGTAAGTAGTAAACACACCTCGAGCTAGAACCCACAAGATAAATCTCTATGCATTCATATACCATACAAGGAGACATGGATATATATTTGCAATATCAATAAGAATTTCCCAAAAATTATAGTCATCCTAAATCTATAACATAAATCAAGAACATATCACATTGAAATAAAAAAATCAAGTTAACAATCTTCAAGGGATCAAATTAAAGAATAAGTAGATCTTTTATGATCATTAGAGCCACACAAAGACAGTATCAATAACATAAAAAGAAAGAATCCCAAAATTTAGTGTATTAGGTAGGATATTTCACTATAAAGAACATAAAAAGATCTACTTTGTGTTAGGTCCATAAAAATTTCCTATATTATTTTATACATATATAACATGTGTGTCTAGTATTAAATTATTTAATATAAATGTAGGATGCCCCAAGATCGAAAAACATGTTTAAGTGTCATATAGTTAAGATAATACTTGGTCAATATTAAAACCACTAATCTATAATAAGGTAAACTATAACATTATATATATTTAAATAAATCATATACAATAACTCATAACAGGTTTTACAAAAAAACAAGCAACATAGGAAAACTCAAGAAAGAACACCTAAGAAAAAATACTAGGGTTTATAGGTTAATCAACATAAAATTTTTATTAAATTCTAAAAACATGGAGGAATCCAATTAACAATTTTTAAACCCTTATAAAGAAAGTGTGGTAATTATTAACATAGTTTAACCATCACAGTAATCCAATTGAAAAATCATGAAATTATATTCCAGACATAATGTCTTAGATGACAATAAGGGACATCCTGATCATCTTTGGTTCAATAAGAAAAAAAATAATTAATTTTATTCTTAAAAAAATAACTAGGTGTCTCTAACTCAAAATCACATCCCCTTCAATAGCCACACATTGAAAACATGAGATAAATAGAGTAGGATCATCCACCGAGGCCTATACAGATACAAATCCTTAATCTTGTAAGGAAAGATATGTTAACAATGATTGATTTGAGAGTCCATGGATAATCCAAATGGAAGATTAAATCTCTTCCCTAATTTTAAAATGTGTATTTGAAATAGAAGGGAGAATAATTACCTCATGAATGCTGACGATAAACTCCACCTACCACCCAAAGGATGTTTGGGTCAAGGAAAATCTCAAATACAAACCCTATATATAATGAGATATTGAGAGAGGTTTCTAACTGCATCAAAAGTAGTATAAAATAAGAATATATAGAAGATCATACCTCAGGGTAGTCGAAGATAGACTCCCATGACAATACAATAAAAAATATAGATAACTATCAAAAACTATGATGAAGGGAATTAAAGAAAAATATAATGAGATCTATCAAGGATATAAAAATGATTTAAATGAAGGCTAAATACAAAAAATAGGGATAATATTAGGTTAATTAATGGGTGAGATGTGAGAAATACCCTTTTAAATGGGAATGAATCCAACATTTATACTGAGTACCTGCTAAATTTCCACTATTTACTTGGTATCTTTAATAGAATCCACACTAATATGTAACTGTTACTAAACCACTAGGCACCTTATGCCTTTTACAACATCAGGGTTCATCTTTTCCTCCTATGATTCTAATTAAAAATGATTTATTCCCCCTTAAACTTTGAATAATTCTAAATATTAAATTAAGATGCTAAAATTGAAGTAGAAAATTAACTAGGGAGGATACTGGAATTTAAAACCACCCCATCTTTGGATTCTCGTTCCTAAGAAGCTTTTACCATTTTCATAAGGAAAAAACCTAGTCGCTATGCCTTCATTTCAAATTCATGATCCCAAGTCTACTCTGAGTACTATCAATGTCTCCATAGTACTCACTCCAAGGGAATGATATTACATTTCAAGACTTTATTGCTTTGATTGATAATTAAAAAAATCAATAAAAGAACCATCTAACTGAAACTCAATATCATCATACAAAATCACATGAGTTAGATTATGAGCATATTTCCTCATACTTGAGACATATAAAACATTATGTGTTTCACTAAATTGTGGTAGAAAAGATAATTTATAATAAAAATATCTAACTTTATCCATGATCTTGAATAGTCTAAATAAGTGAGTGGAATGATTTTTTTCTTATGAGAACATTTATGGATCAATTTAAGGGGACATGAGGAAACAAATAGTCACGGACTTGTAATTCCGAAGGTCACTACCTCTAATCAGTATAGTATTTTTGATGAATTAACATTATTAATGAATATTTATTGATAAATTTCACTCATTCCATAATCTTTTATACCATACCTATACATTTGAATGATTAATCTTTGATCGTAGATTAATATAATAGATAATTGCATGGTTTTTTGTAGAGTGACTTGAATGGAGTCATCTAGATACATTTTTGATAGTTGTAATTGTGGAAAAATTCTAATAGTGTCAAATGACTCTCCTAAGAGCTTCCAAAATTGAGGATATAAACTAGTAACATATATTCTAAAATATGAATTGTTCATTATGGTTAACGATTCATATAAGGGTGATATATATTATAACAACCCATTATAAAATTACATATCCATTACATTATTTGTTTCAAAATATTTCATACATTACACAAACACATTCCGAAAGGCCGTACTAGTTTAGTGCCTTTAGAAACTTGGAAACAAAAACATATGGTTCATAATACTTCTACATATTCTCCCACCTATTTCTTTATAACTAGATTCATTTTTGACATATCATTCTCAATACCTTTTTTTATCCTAGGGAAAATAAACATAAGAAACGGTGAGATCATATACTCCTTAGGAGTAAACAAGGGAGATATGTAAGCATGACATGAATACATTGGTATGAGAATATAAGCATAACATTTGAAGATCAAACCATTCATGTAAAAGGTCATATACATGAATCGTAGCATAAATATTGGTAGTTAATAAGAAATGAATAATAATAAAATAAAAGAACATGATCCATGATGGTATAACAACGGCATAAGACATGGAAGTTATGGCATACACATCAGCTTATAACATTGTGAACGTGTGTAAATAGATTCAAGTTCACTCATTATGTTAAGAACATGAAATATGTCCCTAATATAAACTTATGGACATGAAACTAGTTCCTTTCATAACATTTTGAATATTTAATCAGGTTTATGCATAACATTGTGAACATATAATCAGGTTCACGCATAACATTGTGAACATGTAGTTAAGTTCTTTCATAACATTGTGAACATGTAACTAGGTTCACGCATAACATATACACAAATGATTTATCCATCATTATCCAATTAATTATAGGGGTATGTAGGTCCCACCAATAATATATTTAAATCATACATAGATGTTCCATGAGATCATAAATCAATCATCAAATCATGAATCATGAAGTGAAATGGTTTTCATAGACTTTTGATCATAGATTATCTCATTGAAAAGTAACAGGATTCATAAATATCATTCCATAAAAAAGTTAAACCATTAATATAAATTATATAGATTTTAACCTTATAATATATCCCTAGTAAGTCATGAGTAACACCAATAGATGTCATCTTTGATGGAAAATAATATTGAAATAACTTTTTAAAACATTTCTTAAAGAAAATATCATTTCCACTTTAAATTTTTTTTAAATAATAAAACATAGAGAAAAATATTTTAATTTAAAATAAACATTCAATCATATAAAATAGTGTTTCATAACTATTTTAAACATATTTTAAATCCTTTTCTTTAAAATTCATAAAATATCATTTAAAATACTTTTAAAACGTTTTTCAAAAACATTGTTTTAAAGGAATACATATTTTTTAATGAAGATAGAATAACATTACATGAAATATATAATATAATTAAAGGAAGTATATTCATGATAAAAATATTAAATGGTATTTTATATACCTCATAAAATAATATATGATCATAAGATAACTTGTGTCTCAAAGAAGGAAAATTGAGATAAAATTCCATTACGGATTTATTAAAATTTGAACCGTAAACCCCATGAAAGAGGGTTCATAAAATGGATATGTAAATACCCATAAATTTAAGGGTATGGATCATATATTACATTCATGGTCATTATATACACCACAAAAAGAATTGAGTGATGAATATGGAATAAATATCTTATAAATAAAAGTGATACTAGAAATCCACTAACCTTAAATCTTGAATTCATTTTTATACATTCAAAAATCTTTTATAATAAATATTATTTTAGTATTCATATATCCAAAAACCAAATTCATATATATAATACCACATATTATTTACTTATGACTTTATATTAATTTTTTATTAACAATTCCATTTTAAAGTTACCATTTTGTATTCTGTACTTGTTTTGACTTGTTATTCTTCATACTTTTACATATATCATAATAAAATAATTTATGGAATGATAAAAATGATATAAATATCATATATATATATATATATATTAGGTATATATTTATTTATGGTGATTCAAAAAAATTGAGTCCGAAAATAAAATACATAGTTCATGGAGATGGTATGTTGTATGTATGCATGGATGATGTTTTCATTTTCTTGTCATATCATTAAAAAGGTTATTATATGATATATTTCCAATTTTTTTTGTAATATAAATATATCTCATATTTCTATTAAAACCATTATTAATACTTTCCATGTAAATCGTGAACGAATCACATTGCTTTGTGAGGCGGTAGACTGCCATACACATGAACAACGTCATCAAATTCCTACAAAATAGAAATTATGAAGGTATGTGTGATATAACAATTATAGAATCATAATAATATCATAAAAATCATACATATCATATATAAACTATAAATCCATCATTATTCCTAACCATTAAAAGTGATAATTGTAGAATGAAAGGCATCAGTTTGTGAGGCGGTAGTCCACCGTACACACGAACAATGATTGTGTATCCCATTTAAGGGTAGTGTGTGAAGTTTTAGGACATATAATTAACATAAATAAATCTATTTATGTTGAAGATGCTATGTTTATTATATAAACATTGAATAAGATACGATTGAAGGGTTTTATGAAATAAATAAAACCAATACATTTCTTGATGAACATTACTTATTATCTGGTTATCTTCTTATGATTTAAAGAAAAAGGAATTCCTTGGTTGGATTTATACTAAAAGGAATGATTTGTAACGTCTTGACCCGACTCACCATCAAACTGGTGGCCAGACCGATCGCCACATGGCCTCAAGCACGTCTCCCCATACGCCAGAGGCTGCTGACTAGCAGCGAGGGTATTGAGAGGTGATAGTGGGGAGACTATACCCTCTTATCAGAGTTGAATAGCAGTATCTCGGATTAAATGAAATTCAATAGGGGAATAAGTAATAGATAAACAATGAAAAAATAAAAGTGGAAGAAAAATATTGATCATTTTTATAAAAGGTGGCCAAAGCCAGTTTACACGATACAGGGATGATGAATGATATAATGTGAAAACAGTAAACAATACAGCATGCTTACAATACAATGTAAAAGAATAAAGAAAAGACAGCAAGGCCCGACGGGCATTCTCCTGAGCATCCCGAGCTCCCGCTCGGTCCTTTTCTCCTATCCCCAGGTACAAGCAACACAACAACCAACCTAGGTCCTGCAAATAAGAAAGGTCTACTAGGGTACCTCAGTGCAATGGTGGCCTGAGTAGGTTGTGAGATATAAATATCAGAAGTCCAGCACCACCGGTGTCTAACCCAATTCAGGCAGTGTGTTTGTAAATAAACAGTAAGAAATCTAGTAGGTTTCTACAAGTAGGTCAACATAAAATAAAAACACCCATCTAGGTTTCCCAAAGGAAACCTGACGGCTGTACCAGCTTCGGCTTGTTTTCGGGATCTCAGTCTGATCATGCACTACAGTTACATATATAAATATTTATAAAAGATGGCTTGGGGTAAGCATACCTCCCACGCATCAGCTGAAGATAGTGGTCACGAGGTAAGAATACCTCTCGTCCCTATTATACAATGGTAACGAGGTAAGAATGCCTCTTGTTCCTAGAAGATACTGGAAAGGGTTAAGAATGCCTCCCTTCCATCATGTTTATAATAATGGCATGGGGTATAACTACCTCCCATCCAAACACGTAAAACATCACTAGAAGTCAACTGGAAAGGGGTAAGAATGCCTCCCTTCCAAACATGTACTGTCACACTGGCATGGGGTATAATTGCCTCACACCTGTCACATTCATAATACTAGCATGGGATATAACTGCTTCCTATCCAAACATGTAAAGCATCAATAGAAGCCAACTGGAAAGGGGAAAGAAGGCCTCTCTTCCAGACATGTACTGTCACACTGGCATGGGGTATGCATGCCTCCCATCAACAAACACACACAATCATTATCATCATTATATTATAATGCACAAGGAAGTACCTATTATACATGTCAAAAAGAAATACCACATTCATAATCTACACATTCGTCGTCAATTTCATATCATAATGCATAAGGCAGTACCTCTTATGCATTTCAAATAAACATTCTACATTCACAAAACACCCCTAATCAATTATGGTACTCACTCACAAACATAACAATAAACACCAGGATCATACTCCAACCCACTCTAGTGTGATATTCAGTTAAACCCTCATTTATACTTATAAAACAACACATAAGGAATTACCTGTTATTTTCTCCAATTAACCATATCAAATTCACAACCCAACCCATTAAACTATGTCATACAACGCAATTTCCCTATTCAAAGTCATTTTTTCCAATTTGCCTAAACATGGAAAATTGGGCAAGGCTTCCCCATGAGGGCCATTCCATCTAGTTTCCACCATCTCATTTAATCCATTCTAATCAAATTCATTTAACACCCTTATCTCAAGGGCAATTATAGTCCAAGGGTTTAAGTGCAAAGTGAGGCGTTATGGCAACATAACATTTGCCAACTTGGTAAAATTCAACAAAGAAGAAACAAGTAGCCAAACATACCATTTAGTAATTATCACAAAGGTAAGGCAAAGAATACAAGAATAAATGTCTACTTCCTACTTTTTATCTTGAAGATAGCGCACCTCTGATCGAAGGGTTTTATTATTAAATCTTTTGTTTAGTGACCAACAACCTCTTTTATCTTATTCCTGCAATTCACACGATTTTCATAGAAGCATTTGATCGACTAAACTTTCATAATAATAATAATAATAAAATGAAGTATTAAAATCTTTAAATGTTTCAATTTAAATTAAATGGGAAGGAGAGGGACCCTACCTCAAGGTGGATCCATCCGTCCACTCCGGCTCCTAGCACTTTCTAACTAAATCTGCCGCCTAAGCTCCGGCAACCCGAAACCAACCTGAACCCACAAACACACTAGGTAAATCACACTACAAACCTTAAAACAACTATAGATATTAATTAGAAGCTATGAAAACAAATATGGGTGAAACCCTTACCTCATAATCAAACCGGTAGACCAAAAAGACCGCAATCTACCCCGCCTTCAGCGGCGGATGTCGTACGCACACCAACAAGGTTCTGGGGGACCTTCCTCACAACCCTAGAATGAGAGAAACAAGAAAGCAACCGAAATAAAAAACCCATCCTAACCCTAGGGTTCGGCCGAATGAAAAATAGGGCAAGGGGAAGCCCTAAAATCGGCCAAGAGGAGAGGAGGAATGAGGAAGGAGACTTACCGTAGAGATTCGAAAGAAGAATCGCCAAGAATAGAGGAGAGGAGGTTCAGCTGAGGGAGGGACCGCGTGAGGCTGAGGTGCCAAGAGAGGAGGGGGATCGTGCGGGTATGGCTGAGGGGAGTGAGGGATAATTTATTATATTTTTAGGTTTTCTTCTTAAATTTCTTTTTAAATATTTTAAAAACCCAAAATTGGGCACGATGCACAGCTTGGGCTGCACGGTTTGGAAAACCGTGCCCCAACCGTGCGTCCCCCACTGGACACCCACGACACCCCACACGGGCTGGATGCATGGTTTGGGTAAACCGTGCGAAGGCCGTGCGGACTATTCTGCCTCCCTGATTTAGGCCGCACAGCTTGGGCCATACGGTTTGGGAAACCGTGCGCCAACCGTGCGCCTTCAGCTGTTCTTTAAAAACTAGACGTCTTCAGTTCCGACGCACCCGAAACACCTCAGACACTCGAGAAACTTCTAGGGACTTCGCCCAACACCAAAAACATTAAAAAGAAGGGTTCAAACCTTTAGAACCTCATTCCAAATCCCAATTTTAAAAATCACCGTTTTATTAATTGAAAAGGTTCAATTTCCCCCACTTTTTAACCCGATTTCAAAACGTGGGTCATTACAACCTTCCCACCTTAGAACTTTTTGTCCCTGAGAATCCCTCGGGAACAATGAACACTTCATTCGACCTACAAGGGTCTTGAATATTCGTTCAATGATCGCGTTATGTTTCCAAATGTTCAACGCTCCATGATCATCCACTTAAGCACATGACACTTAAGTCGTCAACACCTGAGCCAACGATCGTTTTCCAACTGAACCAACACGAAAACTCTTACCCGAGCCCATTCCACAAGAGACATCATCACATAATCGTCTTTTCATGAAACCAAACAAAGGTACTTCCCACATTATATTTTTCATGTTAAACGGCCAAGACTCAAACCACAGCTCCACCACCTTTTGAACTGTCTTTCAAAAGCATGCTCTAAGCATTCCAACGATGCACCTAGCTTGATTTTGAAATGATCAAACGGTCGATTTCCCCATCGACCTATAAAACCAAGTCAAAAAGATTCAAGCCACTACGGATGACTATTCAAGAAGATTCTCGGCTTAGGTGGCCGGCGCTTTACAAGCTGAAAAACGATTCCTTCTACTAAGGCATCCCACACTTACCATGAGAAGGTTCACCGAAGCTCATACCCAACTCCTGGTGATGCCTCTAAGATCAAACCACACAACAAAACATGCATCCCACGTGAAACACCGAAATAGAACCTCCCGAACAAGCCCAACGGCTTTAATGAATTAGAGCGGATAAGACCGACGCTCTCTTAGCACATCCAGGACCAAAGCAAGATAGGGGACAAGCTCGTCGCATAGCAGAGTACACTAAGAGGATTGAAAACGGATTCCAGTTATTTATAACCAAAAACTGGAAAAGAGATCAGTAGAACCACCCCTGGTCGACTCTAAAGAAGAAACTCTTCTTCACCTACCGACGCATCAAGATTTCAACCGACCCCAATGCGTCTTCCCACACGAGGCATTAGTTGATCAACCTTACCACGAAAACCCAAAATAATTCGAGCAAAAACCGACCATTTTCATAGATGGTCCTTCTTGTCATGTTCCTTCTACCCGGAAGGACATGCTTTACTCAAGTGGCACGATGCTTCCCCCCTTAGAAGGGTCAGCGTCATCTAAAGTAGAAAGACAAGTTTCTCATAAGTAGACTTGTTCACAATTAACTGAACGAACATGCATTTCTCCTCCGAGCCACGATCCCCATGTCAAACGTATAAGGAATCCAAAGCAACAAGACCGGCATGTCAACCACCTGAGTCTTCCGAAAATCATCCCAAGCATTGGGACAACTTGATTCTCAAATGCTCAGGTCACACTACCACAGAAATGACCCGAGACCGTACATAGTAGCGCAAGAGATACAGCCAAATACGTATTTCCCCATACGAACATTATCTTGGATGATGACATGTCAAGTCATGTATTACTGCGCAAAAAGAAAGGGTCAAACGGCTAACAAGGTGATCGACCATGCCCGAGGCATGTCTAACCAACTGATACAGAGCATTACCCGATGACCAATCCCTTAACAAGATAAAAATAAGCATGACCACCCGTCTGAACAAGGGTGTCATTATAACTGGATGTCCTACATGGGACAACGGTGTACCAAACTTCAGAAAGTTCACCGAACAAGACAAGCACATAAGCTCTAAGGGCACTACCTACCACGGGCTAGCCCCTCACGAAATACAAGCGTCGACCCAAGCACTTTGTCATGCCCAACAAAAGTCATCAGGCTCAAAGCCTAACATTTAATGTCATTGCTAAAAGAAAACATCCTACGAAAAACGTGTAAGGTTCCGTTCTAAGGAACTCACAAGAAAGGCTTAACCTACCCACACACGGGGTCTCAACATAGGACACCACTAAAGGTTCTTTTTTCCTAGCCCTTTATATTTATTCAAATTTATCATTTAATCACTTTAAAAGATTAATTTCAACACATCAAGTACCCATTTCCAAACAAATATTCATGAGGCACTTGATCATTTTATCAAACAACTCAAAGCATAAGAGGCAAGTTTCAACCAACTTCATTTTAACCACTAGGCAACCTACAAGGGTCCCAAAAAGGCAAAACATTTCATATCAAAATCAAAGAGCTTTTACACATATAAAAATCACACAAAGAATCCTTCCCTTAAATTCTTTATGGGTTGTTGTTTCCCAACCCATGAAGTGCCCATACACTACCTAAATTGAAAATTGGCTTCCATTAAACAAAATAGATCACATTTCAGAAATGAACATGCTCAAATAAAACGATCCAATCATAAGGGTGGACACCTACCAATCTGCAAAGAGCCCATACACCTTACATTTTGGCATTTGGTTCCCTTTAATCAAAACCAATTCCATTTTTCAATTAAAACTTTAGCAGCCCTTTTTCAGAAATCTGATTATAAAGGTTACCCCTTCCCAGCTATAAGGCACCCATACACTCTACAACTAAAAATTGGCTCCTGTCGTAACTGCAATCACTAAATTAACAAAAGAAACCAATTTCATTTTTTTGATCAAAAACAACATGTTATCATAAGCAGTAACACAGAACATGCTATATCATGGAAACATAGAATAACTACCACAGTACCTATCACAACAGCATGCATTACTAATGAATCCTAGATGGCATGGCATGTGATTTCTAACAATGTGCCTATACGATGCATGAGATGGCATACACTCATATCATCAGTTTGCAACTGAAATAGAACCCAAAATTGCATCAATAGTATCAACAGAAAACATGTGTGTCACCCAACGGTGAAATCAAATCAACCGTAATCATAAAAATCATTAAAATAATAATTGCATTTGAGGAAATTTGGATTTTCCCTATGCACAGGGTGTCCAATCCTAGACACAGCTCATTACCAAATCCCAATTGCTTCCTATCCCTATCTAATGTCGCCAAACAGTAAAATAAATGAGAAGAGAAAACTCATCTGATACCACTTTGTAACATCCCGGCCAATCTCACCATCAAACCGGTGGCCGGACCGGTCTCCACATGGTCTCAAGCGCGTATCCCCGTACGCCAGAGGCTGCCGACTAGTAGCGAGGGTCTTAGGAGGTGATAGTGGGGACACTATACACTCTTATCAGAGTTGAACAGCGGTATCTCAGATTAAATAACATTCAATAGCGGAAGCAGTAATGGATAAACAATGAACAAACAGCAGCGGAAGACAAATAGTGATCATTTTTATAAAAGGTGGCCAAAGCCAGTTTACACGATACAGGGATGATGAACGATACAATGTGAAAACAGGAAACAATACATCATGCTTAAAATACAATGTAAAATAATAAAGAAAAGAAAGCAAGGCCCGAAGGGCGTTCTCTTGAGCATCCCGAGCTCTTGCATGGTCCTTTGCTCCTATCCCTAGGTACAATCAACACAACAACCAACCTAGGTCCTGCAAACAAGAATGGTCTAGTCGGGTACCCCAGTGCAATGGCATCCTGAGTAGGGTGTGAGATATAAAACTCAGTAGGCCAGCAACACCGGTGTCTAACCCAATCCAAACAATGTGTATGTAAATAAATAGTAAGCAGTCAAGTAGGATTCAACAAGAAGGTCAACATAAAATAACAACACCCGTCCAGGTTTCCCAAAGGAAACCTGACAGCTATACCAGCTTCGGCTCGTTTTTGGGATCTCAGTTTGATCATGCACTATAGTTACATATGTAAATATTTATAAAAGATGGTGTGGGGTAAGCATGGCTCCCACCCATCATCTGAAGATAGTGGGCACGAGGTAAGAATTCCTATCGTCCCTAGTATACAATGGGAACAAGGTAAGAATTCCTCTCATTCCTAGAAGATACTGGCAAGGGGTAAGAATGTCTCACTTCCATCACGTTTATAATACTGGTGTGGGGTATAACTGCCTCCCATCAAAACACATAAAACATGACTAGAAGTCAACGGGCAAGGGGTAAGAATGCCTCCCTTCCAGACATGTACTGTCACACTGGCATGGGTTAGAACTACTTCCCATTCATCACATTTATCATACTGGAATGGGGTATAACTCCCTCCCATCCGTCACATTCATAATACTGGAATGGATTATAACTGCTTCCCATCCAAACACGTAAAACATCACTAGAAGCCAACTGGAAAGGGGTAATAATGCCTCCCTTCCAGACATGTACTATCACACTAGCATGGGGTATGCATGCCTCCCATTCACAAACATACACAATCGTTATCATTATTATATTATTATGCACAAGGCAGTGCCTCTTATGCATTTCAAACAGAAATACCAAATTCATAATCTACACATTCATCATTAGTTTCATATCATAATGCTTAAGGAAGTACCACTTATACATTTCAAATAAATATTCCACATTCATAAAACACCCATAATCAATTATGGTACTGACTCACAAACATAACAATAAACACCAGGATCATGCTCCAACCCTCTCTAGTGTTATATTCAGTTAAACTATCATTTATACTTATCAAACAACACATAAGGCATTACCACTTATGCGATCCAATTAACCATATCAAATTCACAAACCAACCCGTTAAACTTTGTCATACAACGCACTTTCCCTATTCAAAGTCATTTTATCCAATTTTCCTAAACATGGAAAATTGGGAAAGGGTTCCCCATGAGGGTCATTCCATCTAGTTTCCACCATCTCATTTAATCCATTCTAATAAAATTCATTTAACCCCCTTATCTCAAGGTCAATTACAATCCAAGGGTTCAAGTGAAAAGTGAGGCGTTATGGAACATAGCATTTGTCCAATTGGGAAAATTCAACAAAGAAGAAACAAGTATCCAAACATACCATTCAATAATTATCACAAAGTCAAGGTAAAGTATAAATGAATAAATGTCCACTTCCTAATTTTTATCTTGAAGACGGTGCACCTCTGATTGAGGGGTTTTATTAGTAAATCTTTAGTTTAGTGACCAACAACCTCTTTTATCTTATTCCTGCAATTCACACGATTTTCACAGAAGCATTTGATTGACTAAACTTTCATAATTAAATTACTAAAACAATGCAGTATTAAACTCTTTAAATGCTTCACTTTAAATTAAAGAGGAAGGAGAGGGACCCTACCTCAAGGTGGATCCATCTGTCCACTCCGGCTCTTGGTGCTTTTTAACTAAAGCGGCCGCCTAAGCTCCGGCAACCCGTAACCAACCCGAACCTGCAAAACCACTAGGAAAAACACACTAAGAACCATAAAATTACTAAAGATATTAATTGGAAGCCATGAAAACCAAAATGGGTAAAACCCTTACCTCGGAATAAAGCTGGTGGACCAAAAAGACTGCAATCCGCCTCGCCTTCGGCAGAGGATGTCATACGCACACCTACAAGGTTCCCAGGGACCTTCCATACAACCCTAGAACGGGCGGAACAAGAAAGAAACCGAAATCAAAAACCCAACCTAACCCTAGGGTTCTGCCGAATGAAAAATAGGGCAAGGGGAAGCCCTAAAATCGTCTAAGAGGAGAGAAGGAAGGAGGGAGGAGACATACCGCGGAGATTTGAAAGAAGAATCGCCAAGAACAGAGGAGAGGAGGTCCGACCGAGGGAGGGCTCGTGCGAGGCTGAGGCACTAAGGGATGAGGGGGTTCATGTGGGTATAGCCGAGAGGATTGAGGGAGAGTTTATTAGATTTTTAGGTTTTCTTTTTAAATTTCTTTTTAAATATTTTAAAAACCCAAAACTGGGCACGACACATGGCTTGGGCCGCACGGTTTGGTAAACCCTTGCGCCAACCGTGCATCCTCCATTGGAAACCCATGACACCCCGCACGGGCTGGCCTCACGGTTTGGGTAAACCATGCGTAGGCCATGCAGACTCCTCTACCTCCCTGATTTAGGACGCACGGCTTGGGCCACATTGTTTGGGAAACCATGCGCCAACCGTGCGCCTTCACCTGTTCTTTTAAAACCAGCCGTCTTCGGGTCTGACTCACCCAAAACAACTCGAGACACTCGGGAAACTTATAAGGCCTTCGACCAACCCCTAGAACATTAAAAAAGGGTTCAAACCATCAGAAACTCGTTCCGAAGCCCAATTCTAAAAACGACCGGTTCAGTAATTGAAAAAGTTCAATTTCCCCCACTTTTTAACCCGGTTCAAAATGTGGGTCCTTACATGATTCTAGGATGAAGTGAGGGAATTTGGGAGGATATTAGGTTAGTTTTTTTAGGAATAAAATATGTTCTGAAGTGTGAATAAATGATAATAAGAGGCTCTCTTTTATAATTGAGGAGAGGGGAAATTTTGGAATTTCTCAAAATACTAATTTATAATAAATTCAATCCTAATTAAAATAAAACCAAAAGAAACTTTATTCAATTATAATTTTATTTAAGGTTGTAATATCATCAACCAATATATTTTATACAAGTTTTGGTGTTTATATTCAACCTTATCATTTTGATTAACCAATAGTTAACCAATTTTAATTTTATCGCTGCTAAAAACTTTTACAACATTAGAATGTTTTAATTTTTAATTATATGGTGTAACTTTTCCAAAAAATGGTCAATTTATGAAATTTTATATGTTATCATAATAATTTTTTATTTTTTAAAATTTTTTCATAATTTTTAAATAATTTAATAAAATATTATTTTTGTAAAATATCATTAGTGTCAATCTTGACACAATTCATTACATTGAATTTAAGAAAATCAATCATGTAAGATAAATTCAAACCAAATAGTTTAATAAAACCATAATATGTCATGTTCACCTAAAAAGTTATTTTATCACCATAATTAATTCAAATTGTATTTGTTTTAATATTTATAATATCATTTAATTTATTTTTTTCATTAACTGAATAATTACTGCATCATCATTATGTAATTATTTTTTATAATTATTTATTTAATAAAATTTAAAATTTAAATTTCATGCGGTATATAAAAATTTTATATTTCATAATAATATTTATAGTTTAGAATATTTTCTATTTAACCCCATATTAAAAATATTATACTTATTAAAATAAGAGTGTGATATTTTGTCACTTCCGTTGATTTTAATAATATCTAAGTCATTTTCAGGGGAAGGTGTCCATAAAATTGTTAAATCTATAAATTTACATTTTAATGGTGGAATTAAATCCATACAATAAAAAATTTCAAGTGTAAGGGTCATTTTATAGTCTTTATCACTTTGTTTTTAACCTGAATTTTCCAATTTACCCTTTACGGTGATAAAAAAACCAATGTCACAATTCATATTAACCAAAAACAAAATATAACTATTTAATTAATTTTAACCTTATAATTAAAAATATTAAATTAATTTTTTTAAATTAAAACCTCAAAATTGGATAAAATTAATTTAAAATTAATCCTATAGAAGTGGTAATAAAATTGGTTTTTAAAGTGAAGACAAGAAAATGATTAAAATGTTTTTATATTCAAATTAAAAACAAAAAAATATAGTTAACTTAATTGGATTAATATACATATTATTGATATAATTTTACTTTAAAAAAATTAAAATATAATTTAACATTATAAATTCATTTGATGAAAAGTTATTTTTAAATTAAAAGGTAGTCTTTCCCACTATTCATTAAAAAATGAAACATATATGAAAAATACCAAAAATAAAAAAAATTAAATTTTTATATTATTATTTTAAAAATGAATTTTTTAAATATATAATTGATAAAAGTGTCAAAAAAATTTAAAACATGTTCTCCATGAAAAGGTAGCAAAAATATATTTTATAAAAATATAGCTTTTATTCTAAGAAAATGGATTTGTTCTTATTTTATTCCCAAAAAACTTATTAATTTAATTTTAAAAAAACATTGAATAAAATTTATATCATAAAATAATATATATTAATTTAATTTACTATTATAAAATTCCTTTTAGTAATAAAAAAATAGTTTTTCTTAAAAAATGCATCCTTTATTTTCAATTAGATTTTATCTTTTTTTAAAATTAATTTTTCACCCAAGAATTCATTTTATACTTAAGTTAATCATATTAAATCCCTCTATTCTAATAGATTAGTGATAACTATAATAATAAATAGTATTTTTTCGGTAAAACTCGATCATAATGTAACACAAGGAAAAAGTAGTCTTGCGTGTACCACAAGACAAACTCTATGTTGCATATATTAAAAGCTTGTGTATGAAAAAAATACTAACTTGGGATAGTGTGAAATATAATCCATAAAATAATTTTAAGTTTTTTTAAATAATTCTTAAAAACTCAGGGTGTTACATATAGTGATTAAATCCACCTGTGATATAGGATCTTTCTATAACCCTTTCCAAAAATGAGAGCTAAATCCTGAGTCATTGTATGATACACTACTATCCAACACCGCATAGAATTTCCTAAATTTTTCTTTCAAGATATTTATTCATTAATAAATTGAATATTCCTCTTGAATATATAGTAGGTGAGTGGTCTTGTTTAATAGGTTAATATTAAACAATTTTATATCATTATCTTTAAAGAGATGAGGTAAGATTGTAAAAAATACATTGTAATTTCATCCAATTTCCATATGAGTATAGAAAGTGAATGAAATAAAATTGTGGATTTTTTATGATCATCCTCAATCTGATGACTTGTAACACAAAAAAACACAAACCCTAGAATCTCATATTTTATGCAAGTTAACTTTATCTTCTTATCTTGATAGATTATTGAAATTATAGGGTGTATAACTTAATGAGAGGAATGATACACACTCAAAACATCAAACTACATAAAAATAAAAATCACTATTATTACATGGAAACAATATAATAAACCAAATTTTTGATACCATTCATTCAAATATCCTCACCATCGAGTCTCTCTCAAATGATGGCATAATCCTGGTTAGTGATCTAAGAATCCTTCACCCATTCCACCACCGATGATGTAAGATTGATACGGTAAAGATACATTTTACCCAAATTATTAAAAATTTATAGATGGAGTTCATCTAACACATATTTAATCCTATATTCATCCTAAATATATTGTGCTTTATGGGGTTGTGAGATATTACTTGGGGATTAAACCAAAACATTTCCCAGATTTAGAGCATTGAGGAGCTCAAAATCAAAAAAATGTAGTTAATCTACCCATAAATGTTGCCTCAAATTAGGATACTAAAGAGAAAAATGTATTTTTATTATTATATTTATTATCAATAAGATATTAAAGGAATGGAAATATGGTAAATTAAATTTAAAAAAATTAATAATTAGGAACCCAACAAGTGGGGAAAATAAAGAAATTGATATTGAATATATATATTTATATATATATATACTTTTAAATATCCATTTATAATTTAAATTTGTGTGTGTGTTTGTTTTTGTAAATTCATTCATATATTGGAAAAAAATAATAAAGTTTTTATCACAAAAGGATAATATTTATTTAGTGATGTTTGGAAAAATCTAGTTGAGAATTAGAGAATGTTTTTTCTTACTATTTAATGAAAATAATTTGTTCTATTGGTTAGAGAATAATTAATTATATTTTATGAAAACAATGTGTAATGTATTAATGTAGTGAAAATATATTGAACAAATTAAGAATAGTAATTATATTATGAAAAATTAATTGGGAATTGTGATGATGTTATTTTTGAATGTTTAATAAATTCCTAATTTGATTTAGGTTGTTTTGTGATGAGCTTGTGTGGATTGATATTTCTTTCTTAAAAATTATTTTCTATGAAAAGTTTAAGAATTTATAAGATTTTGAGTTGGAAGTAAATATTTTAAAACACCATACAAAAGATACCACATTTTAGAATAGTGGAAAATTACTATAGTTTATTAGGATACCTATTACCATTTATATAATATGTATGAAAATTTGGGACTTACACTATGATTCATAAAAACATTCGTATAGTATGTACGTTTTTACTAATAATACAAAATATCTCTTAATGCATATGAAAGATAAATCATGAGTTCATATTGAAATATGGAAAAGGAAATTCCACACATCGAAACAAAGAAAATCAACATATAAAGGATTTATAATGTGATATGAAAAATTTCAAAAATGATATATAATAATTACTTATCTGATCAGTAGAAAATGTAATATTATTTTAAGCAAACTGAAGATATTTTGAGGATGAGTATGAAAATTTAAATCAATGAAATGGTATATAAGATTAAGTGATAAATTTCATATAATTTATTAGATTATTCTTTGGATACATGAGGTTTATTAGTTTGAAGAATTTGATATTCCATAAGAATTGATTAGAATGATATTTTTGGAAGGAAAATTATTGGATGATATTTTGGAAAACTAAATGGATAATTAAGAGGTAGATGTTAGAAGAAATAAATATTATTATGAAATATTTTTCATTATTAGTTTTAAATTATGATTATTTTTGTTATTCATAGTCCATGTTGAGTTACCTTTGATCTATGGAAAAGGAGATTGTGTAAGGAGGATTAACCCATGTCATGATGAAGAATGAATGTGTGAAGAAACTATGAATTTCATGGAATATTGAAAAATAGAAGTATATTTTAATCCATGATTAATGGAATTATTAAATTATTAATATAAGAAAATATAATAGAAAATTAAATAAAAAAATGGTAATATGATTGTTATAATATTTCTTTGTGTTTATTTGACCATCACACTTGAGAATAATTAAAACCATGTGTTTTTATAAAATATCTTTTCCAAAATAATGGGTATGGATGATTGAAAATTAATAGAGATAAAAATTATAGTTATTCTCATAAAAAGTTTGATCAGTTTCAAATGAGGAAATCATGTATTCAAATATCAAGGAGGTATATATATCTAAAATTTTGGAAACATATCTCATGTGATTATTATGAGTTTATAAAAAATAATAGAAGAAGAATAGTTTGAGATTTAGAAAGGACATATTACGTTTATTCATACATTTATTGATCATTGATGATTTTTTTGGAGATATCATGTAGCTTCAATTTTATATCAAAAGTATCAAAAGAGAATAAAATGGAAATAAGAAATAGAGGGAGCGAGAGAGAGTAGATAAGATTTTGACATGAACCACTAATATAATCATCTATTTAGAGATTATTGAATAATTAAAATATGGTATTGAGAAAATATTAATCAAATGCTATAATAATATGGTTCACAGTGAACATGGTGTGGATGATCGTACTATAATATATGCACTAATCATGTTGAGGATTTATAAGAGGTTTTCCAACATTATGTGTTGATAAAAATCCATTTTTCTTCAAATAAATAAGTTTTATGGAGATTTTAATATCCTAATATTTAAATAATAAAGCACCATGTTCGATGGCGTAAATGATACACCACATCAAGCTTAAATGAACACCTAAATATTATAATTAAAATTGTACCATTATAACCTAGCCATTAAAATGAAGGGTATTAACATGATTAACTGGTTTATGAAAATATTTTTAACAAGTGTATAAAAAATTAATTATTTGATAAATTAATTATTATTTAAAATGAAGCCCTTTTTTAAATAAATGGAAATATTTTTCTGAAAAAAAATTTAAATGTGTACAAGTGTGTTATTTACCTATAAATAAAAAATCATTATTGTTTGATTATATTAATAAAATTTATATATTATATAATAAATCTAATTTTTAACATTAATCTTATATTTTTTCTAGACATGATATAATAACAAATACAATTTTATTAAAAAAATGTATTTTTCAAAAAAGATAATTTTACCGTCTTTTGATGATGCACTTGGTTTAAATTTAGTTTTTGACAATTTAATAAATTCTATTCGAAAAGATAAGATTATTCATTGAAAGAGTAATAACAAAAATTATATTAGTTTAATTTTTGGCATTTTTCTGATAAGTTTCATGTTTTGATTAATAGTGAAAAAATACTGAATTTTTATTGAAAATAGCTTATTCATCAAAATAATTTATAATGTTAAATTTTATTTTTGATTGGTTTTAAAGTATAATTAGATCATTTTTATATAATTTAATCTATTTTAGGTTAGTATAATCAATTTCAAATTAAACATGGATATCCAAACATTTCAATCTTTTGAACGTTTTCACTTTAAAAACCCAGCTTCTCATTGCGTCTATGGGGTTAATTTTAAATTAATATTACCCAATTTTGTATTTTGAGTTTTTAAAAAAGAATTAAATATTTTGGAATTAGAATTTAAAAATTATTTAAATAGCTCCATTTTATTTTTGGTCAATATGAATAATAACTTTAGTAATTTTAATTACCACAGTTAAGGGTAAATCAGGTAATTAAGGGTAAAAATAATAATATTAATATTATAAAATTACCCTAACACTTACTATAATATTATTTTATTATTAATTTTCAACAAACATTATCCTTGATAAAATTTATTAACTCTTATAGGAACTTGGAAAACTTTAATCCGTTTATAGTATTTTATTTTAAAGAAAAGTCAAAGATGTCAGACTTTTGTTTTTAATAAGTAAAATATTTTAATAGGGTTACCTAAGGGATATGTCTGACTATAAATGTTAATTTTAAATATAAAATAGTTATATTGGTCATGGTAATTTATTTTTAAAGTTTAGTAAATAGATAATTACCTTAAAGGCTTTTATAATGATGATGCAGTAATTGTTTAAGTAATGGAAATATCAAACAAATGATATTAAAAATATTAAAATAAATATACTTTAAGAACATTAATAGAATCCATGAATTTAAAGAATTACATTGGAATTTTATTGATGTGTTAAAGTATTTTTTTTAAAATATATCGTATTCCATTGATTTTTTTAAAATTCAATGTAATGAATAATGTCAAAATTGACATTAATAATATTTTAAAATAATTAATATTTTATTAAATGATATAAAAATTTCTAAAAATATAAAATTTGGATAACCAATTGGGATAAGGATTAAAATATAATACATGATTCATTTATGGTTCTTTTATAATTATATAGTAACAATATTGACTCTCCAAGAGTAAAAATCCATGATGTCATGGTAAGAGTTAAATAGAATAAATAAGGGTTAAAACCAGAAGATAAGAGTAGTAATGTGACCTATACATATATAAAAATTATTGTATGAATATTATTTAAACTATATAACCTTAATAATGATTTGGAGTTGTTTAACATAAAATTATCCCCAAAATTAACATATATATTATTTAATATCCAATATAGTTACAAAATTCATATATCTCTATATTTAATATTTTCTACGTGTTCACATAGAGAATAAATAATGATATTAATGAACCTAAATATATGTTTTTATTTTAATGAAATTAATTTTGTTATATAATTTTATTTTTAATTTTTATAAATTATATAATTACCTTAAAGGCTTCTTCAATTCTAAAAAACTCTTTATGTAATTAACTGAAAAATAAAACAAGTTGTTTTAAAAATAATAATATTGACATATTTTGGATTATTCAATGCATCTAACTAGTTTTATAGATTTATAATATATATTAAAGATGTTTTTAATCTTTATATCTAAATTTACACTTTTTATTGATGTATTTAAAGTCAAATAAAATGAATAGTGTCAAATTTGACAATAATGGTTTTTTATTGAATTAATATTTTATTAAATTATCAAAAAATCATAAAAATAATAAGTAGTTAAAAATTGGATAATATATGTTCTAAAATGTCTTCCACTATTAATTTTTAGGCCATTTATAAATCATTGGATATAGAAAAGCCTTATTATATTTTAATATTATGAGGATTCTTTAAAGTGCCCCTAACCTCAATTATAAATAGGCTCCTCCTCCCTCACTTCCTCACACCAATTTGATCCATCTATCGTGACCAAAACCTTCCAATTTCTATTACAAAAATCATTATACATTTTTTTGATATTTTTTTCTTCTAAAATACCTACCCTAGGACCATTAAGAGAAGCTATAAAAGAAGTCCACAGAAAAAAAAGTAATCATCTTTGCCAACTCTTTCATGTTTATTTCTTCTTATAAATCCTATTAATATATTTATTTAAAAAAAATTAATAAATAAATCATAATATATATTCTTATATGTTATTAGGAATATGTGAAAACCATATTCTACCATTTATCCATCCTACAAAAAATGAAAACACTCTATGTGCGTATGTATGGTTTTCTATTTCCACACCGTGGTATAATTGTTTTTTTGTCCCCTGTAAAGGTATATTGATAGAAATAATGGAATTATATTATAATTATTACATGATATTTATTATATAAAAATTAATATCCTTAAATTTTATTACCCTATCACCATTAAGGGGATGATATCATTGCTCGTGCATACGTACAACCTGTCGTCTCAATAATGTGATGCGATTCATTTCCCATGTTCAACATTTGATAATTATTGTAAAATAATATGTAATGAATAAATATGATATATATGACCATAATATCCTAATTTATATGATGGAACTATATCCTATCCAAATCAAATGGTACATATACAACGAATCATGCATAGGAAAATGAAGCACTTATCACCTTAAACATGGATAATAATAAAATATTACTAAACAACGAGTAATAAAATGGTATAAGTGGATAATATATGATATCATCAATATGTATATGGTTCTTTTATAAATCAATAACATTCTTTAAACCTTTATATTGGAGGTTAAATCATGCTCAACTAATGGAAAGAACAAGGTAATGGTTTTTCTCATATCACGATTATTTTTGTGAGATATTGCTTATTTACCACTTATTTATTTTTTGTGGTGAACTACCCATTTGATATTTCATGTCATGAATCTATTTATATTACTTATATTCAATGCTTAATTAGATAATTATTTACTTTTATAGGGATTATGATTCAAATATTTCAAAGTGGTATGGAACACTTTGATTTAAAAATATCTTTTTAAATCAATTATTTTATATATGTGGAATGATTTTGACTTGCAAGACATGAGTTGGGGACTAGTTAATGAAAGAACCTTGATTCATCAGTGGATCATGAAATGAAATAAATTAGAGACAAACCATTCTCATTTTCTTCCAATAAGAATATGATGGGTTTCTACCTAAAAACATAAACTAGTGGGAGGATTTATCTTGGTAGTAACTATCTATAGGATATATCTTGAAAGTTCAGACATTTGACATTATAGATTTCCTTCACTTTAGTTATTACCATCCAAAGCAGTTCCAATATTATAAAATCTATGGATGAATTTTTAGCCTCATTTTATTGATTAAATGGAATGTTTTTTTAGTTATTTACCTTTCTATGTTGATTATTCTCATTTATTCAAGTTAGATTTCACTTTAATTTACCCTTACTGAGCATTTGAGTTAACCCATTTCTTATTTTTTATTTTCCACAGGTTTCTAAGAATTTTATTATGACTGATATGTTGGGTTCATATTAGAGGATAATAGTGTTCCCATAGAAAATACTTTTTTTATTTTATGTTTAAAATGTAATTTGAATTTCAAAAAAGTTTCTAGTTTACCAATACTACAAAACTATTCAGTCCTTTGGGATGTGATTAGTTGTGTCTTATTCCAATGTAATAATGTAGGGAACTGGCTCTGGAATACTAGATTCTGGGTCTTTATAGGTGGTATCATAGGAAGTTTAGTTTAATCCTTGGGAACTAGATTTAGGAAATCATGGATTATAAAACAGAACCCTATTAATGACTTTGAGTATAAGTCTATGTATAGGATATAATCCTATAAATTTTTTAATACCATGGATAACCTAGATTAGAACTTTGGAATCATATATTGTGAAAAAGATTTCATGATTTAGCCATCCTTTAAATGATTTTAAAGGACTATAGAACTATGATTAGTGTTACTTACATTTTTCTTTGGGTTTTGGTCAATGATTATAATCATCAAGGTTATATGAGTAATGGTTATATTGCAGATGATGAATATACTACTAAATAAAAATTAAATAAAGTAGGTATTGAGGAATAAGATGATGATGCATATTTAATTTTTTAAGAATGAAGTAGAATGATTAAATTTCCTTTGTTTTTGGATTCAAGAAATTTTTAATCAATGATTCTTTAGTTATATTTGGATTTTACTACAATACTTATTATTTAAGGATTTGGAAGCTCATGATGAGTAGTATAGGTAACCATGAAAAGTGATTCGGTGCCAAGTCGATAATTTGGAAAACACATGAGTGATGGAATATAACCCTTAATACATTCTTGATTTTGAGATAATAATGATAAATAGATGTTTATGGGATTGTATTAGTGACCATAAAAGTAGTTTTTTATTTAATGGTTTTTTATCTATTTTGGATTTACTACATGTTTGGATTTAAGGAATATATTCAACAACCTGAGATTTTATTTTTGGAATCATGAATTTTTTTTTCATTCAGATTTTAAGGTGATAAAGGTATTCAAATATTTTGTATATGAAAATAAGATCTAAATTTTTTATTTGGGTAATCTAATGTTAAGTTGATTTTGAAATATTAGTGATGTTCCATCTAAAAGTTTTGACTTCAAATTTGGATAAAAGTATTTTAAATAAGTCTTTAGGTAACTAATTATGAAATAAATAAAGTTAACTTTGTATTTTATTGTTAGAGGTAAAATTATGATTTATCATATTGGAAAACCTATTATAAACATCTTAGTATTGATAAATATTTAGATGAAAAAGTAATGACATGAGGAACTTAGGATTAATTAAGAGTTCTTCATGTAGAAAAAATTAATCATGATCATCCATTTCCTGCTGTAAGTGGTGAAGTGAAAATAGATCAAATAACTACCAAAGTACAAGATTATTATTATGAAATGGAAAGAAATCAAGTATTCCTAGTTTATCAAGTTTTTATCTGGATAGTAAGATAATCCCTTAACCCTAGTGTCATGACCCATCCTAATTATCCATGTACTGTTACTCACCACTCCCTCCTCCAATAGGCCAAGTGCTAGAGAATAGTGTTGAGTAGGCATATCACTAACATGGGAGGCCTTAGCCTAATTACCTATGAACAAAAATATCTTCTCCAAGACCATACAATACTGAAAGGTAAAAAAAACTAATCAATCATGCATGTATACATATAAACCCCACAACAATAGTATGACATGAAGTAAAATAATATAAACAAGACCAAATACAAGACCACCATAGAGTCTAAAAACATGTCATACTTGAAAGTAAAATTGGGACTATTGTTAAGATACCACAAGATCACAACTCATTTTATTTGATGAAACTAAGAAGCATCTAGCTCTGTTCCATATAGGATTCTAGAAAAATGTTTATTGTCTACACAAGATACAACATGTACAGGTAAATCCTGTGTAGGGGTGAGTATAAAAACACCTAGTAGGACACCCAAAAACCACAAAGAAAAAAACAAAGGCAATACAGTTATCTATACACATTTTTATGTCTATATAACATATAAAAATAATACCTAAATATACACAATAAATACACACAGTCTAAAGGTCATTCATAATCATAGTATGCCAGCTTAGGATTCAAGATCAAAGATTCCACATAGCACTCATACGGGATAACACACTCCTGAGTCTAATAGCACTGATGAAATACTTCTAATTTGTAATGCTCATCAGGCACCTTCATTATAAGTACACTATGAAGGTATTAAGAGATAAGATAAATAAATGAGAATCACACCCAAGGCCATGGGTTATACCAAAAAAACAATATGGACAACCCGTTAAGTAGGGGATAGGTGCATGTATAATTTTGGTCACAACGATTCCCAGAACTCCACCTAGGGAATGAGGATGCATAGAGGATCTCTCTTAGGGCCCTACATATGGATTCCAACAAATCTATCAAAGAATTCATGATGAAGGGATCAAAATCCTTATTATAGTAGAATATTCCATACTAACCCTCCGTGAAAGGATATGGTGAATGTACCCTAACAAAACATGCCCAAAATAAATAGTATAGGGACTCCATTCCATGTCCTAAAAACAACACGACATATAGTAGGGTCAAATGCCATGTCCCTTGACCTCGGTTCCTACCCATGTAAATGGTCCATGCCTCATTCCTGTGTCCATGTAATAGTACAAGGCATTTCATCAACCCATGATCTCTACCCATGTAAAAGTACTCAGCTCAACCCATGTACATGTCCATGCCATGTCCATTTAGGGGAGTACATGGCATGCTTCAACCCGTTTACACCAACCCGTGCATGTGTACCCTCTAAGGTACATTTTAATTTACTAGGGAGAGGTCACATGTCACGTTATAGGTCACAAGATGTCTGATACTTAACTTTATATGAAGCCCTTTCATCCAAATAGGGGGCCACATGGAGTGTGGCTCCACATTACACACTGTTTAGTTTTAAAATTTCCATAATTCCAAATATGAAATCTACATTCATTCTAGGGCCTCTAGCCTTCGATCTGATGACTACATCACTATTAAAATCAAGGAAACTCCTCATCCAAGCCTCACCATTAATAAACAAGAAGTCTTGGACTTTAAATTTATTCATAAAATAGGATTTTTTTGTCATTCTTCTTTGTGCGCCAAAGAAAGCGAAATCGGGTATCCAAAATCATCTAATTCTCCAACACTTCTTACATCACACAACCATCATGTTGTTCTAGTTCAATATCTTTGATATAGAATTGTTGATACAAGAAATATTTGCACAAAAATGGATTCATTAGGGTATGTCTAACCATGTCCCAAACGAGTAATGCTTGCGGTGAAGGAAGATTCGGGGGAGAAATGCACAACCACAAACCCAAGGAATGAACCTCATTCAATGTTAATGTATGCCTAAATATTTATCCATTAGAATATAAATTAAGTTTCAATAATCACAAATAATTATCCCAATAAAATCTCTACAAAAACCCTATCCCGCAAGACAGTCGGTCCACAAATCAATTCATTGGTCCATTGATTCAGGTTCATTGTAGAAATTGATAATTTTGAAAGAATAAAATAAAAATAGATATCCTAACTTGATTCTGATCTATCACTAATTAATAAATGACCTCTACCATGATCATTGGTGAGATCCTTTAATTTCATCCCACATCGGTCGTCGATCTCTGATTCGGTCATCGTCCATTAATGGAATCTCATTCAGTGCTCTCTAATGATTCTCTAGATCTTAAGGTTTTAGTGGTTAACCCTAGTAATTCACCATAATAATGTATTCATAAAAGAGTCTAGTTTTCTACATCAATAAAATATAATAAATAACTTAATTAATTATTTTATTCATTTCAATCCCACGATGAATTTTTCTACAAACTCCTTGCACCGACCAAGGTTCTATCGCTCTTAGGGTAAACGCTACATTTTTAACTCAATAGTAACCTCAAATTTATTATCCAGAACCCCATTTAGAATTTATTCCACTATTTCATGAAAATCGCATGGCTGTGAAATCTAATATATTTAATATATATCAAACTATTATTTTGGGCACTTTAGGCCTCATAATCACATGCCATCCTAGTGCTAGGTCTCAAAAATGATCCGTACAATATCCAAAAAATATACATGGAAAATATGAGTCATTAAATATTCCCCACCTTGGGGATTTACATCCTAAAAGTCCAAAACAAGGGTTACATAAAGATATGTGGATATTGGGAAAAAATATGAGCCTCCCGCTCTGAAGTGCGCTCTTAAAGATCATCGTGCCTCCACCGAACATGCACTAAATGAATCGATCAGCCATGAAGGATCCTATCCTACCGATCATCATTCTCTACCAAGTACTCAAAAAAAATTAGCTCCATCCTCGATGTCCAGATCTCCCCTATCAATAATGTGTGACTGGTCATGCACGTACCTCCTCATATACGACACGCAGAAGACATCATGTACCTGGTCTAACTATGGAGGTTGAGTTAAGAGGTATGACACCTCACCAACTCTACATAATATCTATAAGGGGTCAATGAACCTCAAAGATAGCTTTTATACATGACCAAATATTCTTAATCTGTGTCGAGGTGAAACCCATAGGAACAAATTGTATCCTTCTTTATATTTAAATGGCCTCCATAGTATATCAACATAAAAATTATGACAACTATATGCATTCCTCATCCACTTCTAGATGATTTTCACCTTCTTGGTAGTATCTCTCATAATCTTCAGGCCCCTGAGTTATGATTCTCTTGGGTCAGTCTAGAAAATTGGTGACCTATAGGGTCTCTATTAAAAATCCTCAAGTGGCGTTGCACTTAGGGTAGAATGGTAGCTATTATTGAATGAAAAATCCAATCGTGGTAAGTGAACCTCTTAACTATGGTCAACGTCCATCATGCAAGCTCACAATATGTCCTCTAGAACCTAAATAGTCTACTCAGTCTGATCATCAGTGTGGGGGTGAAATATTGTGTTCAAGTGTAACTGAGTCCCAAATTCCTCCAGCAATCCCTTCCACAACCAAGATGTGAAGTGATAATTACAGCCAAAAACCATCATCGATGTAACTCCATGATATTATAATATCTCCTAAAAGTAGAGGCATTTCATAACCTCTGCTAAACTCTGCCCCTGAATTGAGGATAAGTGGGATGACTTAGTGAGTCGGTCTATGATCACCCAGATGACATCATGTCCCCTAAATGTATGTGGTAATACCATCACAATGTTCCTCGATATCCTATCCCACTTCTACTCTAGAAGCTCAAGGGGTGTAGCTAAACCTTCTAGAACATTGTTCTCAAACTTTACTAGCTAATAAGTAAGGCATCATGAGAAAAACTATGTATCTCCTTTCATTATCCCTAACCTCTAAAATTAACGTTGGAGGTTTTAGTACATATTTTTCATGCCTGGATGTACTAAAAAAGGATATGTATGAAACTCTCTCTGAACATCCTCCCATAACATCAGTGGTACCATCATTTTTCCTCTAAAAACTATATACTCCCCACCTTTACCAAATCCATTAAGATCATATCTAGTTTACATCAATGAATATAGTGTCTCATGGCCAGTATTATCAAGCTAAACTTCCCTAACTTGTTGAAAAAGTGGAAGGGTTACAACCATTGATTGGAGGAAATTTCTCTATATTCTTCCAAAAAGGATAACTACAATGAGGCTAACAACTCGGATGCCTCATTCAGTAACTATGAACAAGATATCCTATTTAATGTCTCTGCTCCCACATTCCCCTTACTAGGAGTATTGAATTATAAAATTCATAATATATGATAAACTCTAGAGATTGACTCTATATAAAGTAATGATCCTTCTGAGAGAAGATATACATGAGACTCTTGTGATCAGAATAGACGATAAATTTCTCTCCCATCAGGTAGTTTCACCATATCATTAGTTTGAATATTAATGTTTCTAACTAAATATCATGGGTAGCATAGTTCTGGTCATGTGGTCTCAAGTTACCGGAAACACATACAATCCCCACCTACCTCTATATTAGAACATAAACAAGACTAGTTCCTGATGCATCGCGGAACATTGAATACTTGACACCCTCCTCTAGAAATCTCAAGATGGGATCGCTCGTCAAAATCTACCTCAACATCTAAAAAGCTTGTTGGTACCTCTATGTCCACATGAAAGGTTGGCCCTTTCAGGTCAAATCTATCAAGGATGCTAGTATCTTGGAGAAACCAAGTATGAATATCTGGTAAAATCCTACCAACCCAAGTAATCATTGCAACTCCATCATGCCCTTGGGTGGATCTCAAGCTAGCATTATCTTGACCTTGGTCAGGTCCTCTGCCACTCCATCTGCTATGATAATGAGTCCCATCAATTGGACCATCTGACTCCATAAATATCACTTTCAGATATTTCCATTAACATGGTTCTCTTAGAATATGTCAAAAACTATCTGCAAGTGTCTCGTATGCTCCTCCTCAAACTCCAAGTATACATGGATATTGTTAATAAAGACTACCAATAATTGATCTAAAAAAAGGATGAACGTTCAGATTCACGAGTCCCATGAACACTACTGGGGAGTTCTTCAATCCAAATTGAATCACAAAGTACTCATATTGGCCATCATGGAATTAAAATGTTGTATTCAGTATATCCTTATCCCATACTTGAAACTAGTGACAGACTGACCTAAGGACAAACTTCAAGAACTATCTTTCCCCTCTCAACTGATAAAAGAGGTTATTGATCCTCGATAGTGGTTACGTATTCTTCATAGTAACATATTTCAAGTTATTTTAGTCCACACATAACCTCATACTTGCATCCTTCTTCTTGGTGAACAACACTGGGGATACTCAGGGAGAAACATTGGGTCTAACAAATCCCTTCATCTACAAGTCCTACGACTACACCCTTATCTTGGGAAGCTCTACAAGATCCATCTGATATAGTTGCACAGATATTGGTTCCATCCCGATGCATAGATAAATGCAAAATTCTACCTATTTTCATGGAGGTAAACCTGAAACAACCTTAGGAAATACATCTTTGTACTCCACCATCGCTCCAAGGAACTAAAAACTCATAACATATATTGCACCAAGGGTTGGGATAGCTAACTGATGAGTAATCAGCTATGCCCACCTGTGCATGAGTCCATCTTGAACTACCTAGGTTTTCATTACATTGATAAAGGAAAACCTAGTTCCATCACTATGGAAACATGACATCCTCCACCTGAAACTTCCAATCTAGGCATGAAATTTTGATAACCAATCCTAACCTAATATTACATCATAAGGACTCATCACTACTATGAATATATACCTATATAAACTCTCACCTCCAAGAGCCGAGTCACACTATCGACACAAGTGTTTGAACGATTAGTCTTCTCAAGTAGAAGTCTACAAGATTAAGGATCAAGATAATGGCTCAACCAGAATCATTAAGTCTCATATAAGGTACATGGAAAGAAATTAATGACTAGAAAATATTTCTATCAACAATAAAACTAAGGTAGGAAAGACATATATCATACCTATAATCATTCCTAGAGCCTCTAGGCCATAAGCTTCGATCACCTATAGTTATCCCCTACCCTATCCTCCATCACCTCAAGAATAGTGTGGACCCCCTAGGGATGGTGGTGGAAACAAGTCAAATTACCTACCACATACTACTACTCTCCTAGATCATCTTCCATATCCACCTCCCTATGAACCTATTTATTTCTTCCACTTACTCTTCCTTGGTGGAACATCCATAGTCTCCCCATCATATGTATGGCGGGTCGGACAATCTTAGGTGAGATGTACGCTACCCTCACATGAGTAGCACCACATCTCTCAGAGGTTACTGGACCCAACCTATGACCCCTAAACTACAAATCCTCTATCTTGGGACCTCCTCCTAAAACATCTCTAATTCCAAAGTCCCTGATACTAAAGTCTTCTACTTGTTCCCAAGTTTAATTCTCTTGTGTTCCTGCTATTTTCAACCATTGGTTGTATCTGCTCATCTAATAAACGAATGACCACCAAAGATCTCTCAAGAACCCGAGCATATCTAGAAATTCATAGAGGAAAAACATTTGATCATATTTCTCTATATAGACCTCACTCAATGGTTTTATCCCTGAAGAACTAGTCAAGAACCAAATCCATTGAGTACTTGGAATGGTTTTAAATCCAGGATAATTACTCATCTACTGTCGTGTTGGCCTACTGAAGTAAAATAAGATCCTAGATAAATAAATCCCTCAGTGTATCTTGTGAGAAATACTCTCTGAAATTATGAACAAACTCTGACCAGACTAGAGTCTCCCCACCATAAGACTAGGTCACTAAACCCAACCGCCTACTTGTTGAGCCCCGAAGAAGTCTTGCTGCCAAGACCACCATCTGCTCTGTTGGTGTTCGGACCAGATGAAAAACTACAGTCACTGGCTCAATCCAATACTCATCCACCTATGGTTTATGTTTACCTTAGAACCTAAGGGGTATCTGTCAATAAAACTATTAAAGTGGGATCAACCTACATACTCATCTACTGGAATTGAGGGTACCATCAATTTCTCAACATGTGGTGTATATGGTGCACCACCTGGAGGTATCATCTCTAGAACTGGTCTATATATCATTTACTCATCATTGAAGGGATCAACCACATGATCATAATACTAAATCCAATATGGCATACATTGCGGAGGCATCCTGAAATAACTATGATGTAAAATGGTCAATGAGTATATATGGAGAGTTGTCTCAATAAGGACATAAAAACCACACCCCATTCCTATATGATTCATGTTCCATTTTTTCCCTATAACCAATGTTATCATGTACCGAGTCAAAAATCAGGTGATTAGAGTCATGTTGTATGGATATGTTGGCCGCCTCACCAACACTGGATTCCCTGACGGGAAAGATGAGCTTGAAACACTTAACATTGTTTCCCCAACCCAAAATTACCAACTGTAGTCCTAAGATAGAACAAACTATGCTCTTATATCACTCTTCCATGAACCATATCAATGGATACCATGATGTGACTCCCTAATCTCACCTACAATATGCTAGGGGTTGGTGACTTGTTCCAAGTTGGAATATCACTAACATCAGGGGGGGCTTATGCTAAGTACATGTACACATGCACACATCTCCATGCCCATAAAATGAAAAAATGTAAAAAAAATTGAACAACCATGAATGTATACATATAAATCCCACTACCAGAGTACTATGAGAATTAAAAGAAAGTAAATTGGTCTAAATACAAGCTCATCACAAAGAATCTGAAAATAAGTCCAACCTGAATGTAAAACTGGGACTGTTGTCAAGATACCATAGAAACACACCTAGGTCTATATAGTCTCACTAAGCTTTATCTGGTCCTGGCCCATCTAGGACTTTGTCAAAAGTTTGATCATCTTCATAAGACATGACATGTGTAGTAAATGACCATACAGGGGTGAGTATAACAATACCCAGTAGAACACCTCTAAACCACAAAGCATGCAACAAAGGAAATATGGTCAGGTCTATACATGTGTATTTCAACAACACATATAACAAGAATACCGAAGTATACTCAACAAATACACACAATCTAAACGTAAGTCACAACCGTAGTATGCCAGCCTCAGATTTCAACTCGAATATTACATATAGCACTCATATGGGAGAACAAACTCTTGAGTATGATAGGACTGGTGATATTTATCCAAGAGTTAATGCTCATCAGGTCTCGTCAATAGAATTACACATTGAATGTTTGAAGAGATGCAATACACTGATGAGGATAAATCCTAAGGACATGGGTTATACAAAAAAATCAATCTATATTAACACGATAAGTATAGGTTTGGTGTTCACATAATATTGGTCACAAAGATACCAATAAATCTATATAGATCATGAGGATAAATAGAGGATATCACTCCAGGAATTACAGAAGGATTCCAAAATCTCTAACCAAAAAGTCATGATGAAGGGATCATTATTCTACCTGAAATAGGTTATTATAGACTAAACTTTAGGGAAAGGATATGGGGAATGCACCCTAATAAAACTTGTCTAGGAAACATAGGAAAAGGGTTCTGAGCCATTTATTAGAAAGTACATGTTGGTAGTAGGGTTACACAACATTTCCCTTGACCTCTTTACCTATCTGTGTAAATGACCAATGTCTCATGCCTGTATCCATGTCATATTATAGGGTGATTTAGCTACATGTGTACTCTTCCCGTGTACTAGTACATGGATCAGTCTGTGTACTTGTCCATACCATTTCCATGTACAGGAGTACATTGTGTGCTCCAACTAGTGTTCTCTAACCCATATCTATGTACCCTTTGAGGTACACACTGATTTATCAGTGAGAGGTCACACACCTAGTGATAGGGTCACACTCAGTGTAAAACTTAACTTTCTATGAAACCCTAGTAACCATAAAAGGGATGATACATGGCTTGTAGATCCTAAAAAGAAGCCTTGTAGTGTAGAATTTTCTATAATTCTAGAACTTGAAGTCACGTTCATTTTGGTGCCTCCAACCTTTGATCTAGAAATTGTCTCATCAAGAAAATCATAGAACCACCTAATCTAAGACTCATTGTCAATGAACAACAAGTCATGGACTACCATTATTTTTGGGAATTAGGATCATTATTCATTCTTTATTACATTCCTAATAATTTGAAATTGGTTATCCAAAACAATTTGATTCATCACTTCTTCTATCATCACCCCACCTTCCTGTTGTTTTGATCCTAGATCTATGATATCAGATCATTGTCCCAATAAATGGGTGTGCAATGATCGATTCATCATGTTATGTCGAACCACGAGATAAACAAATAATGTCCGCTATGAACAAAGAATCAAGGGATACATTCACAACCACAAATAGGAGGAACAAACCTCAGATAATATTCTTGTTGGTATCAATCCATCACCATTTGAATAAAAACTAAGAATCAATAATCACAATGAATTATCCCAATAAAATCCCCACAAATAAACCCATTACACTGGATGGTCAAATTATGAATCAATCCATTGGTCGATTAATTAGAGTTTATTATAGAATTTAATAATAGGGAAAGAATCCAATCAAAACAATCATCCTAACTTGATTCATATCGATCAAAAATGAAGAATGGGGTTGTACCATCATCATTGGTGAGATCCTTTGATTCCATCCCACAACGATCATTGATCTCTGATTCAATCATCATTCGCTAATGGAATCAGCTCAGTACTCATATCACTAGGTTTTAGCTACTAAACCTAGGAATTTCCCACAACCATGTATTTATAAAAGAGGCTAGTTCATTATGTCAACAAAATAGAATAAAATAATTTAATTACTTATTTTATTTATTTCATGCATGTGATGAATTTTATACAAATACCCCATGCTGAACAAGGTTATGTCATACCTATGGTAAATATTGAATTATGAACTCAAATGTTCCCTAATATTTCTATTTTGAGCCCCCATTTAGAAGTTAATATATTTTTTAGGAAAACTACACGGACATGCTATTTAATATATTTAATATATTTCAAACACTTATTATTGGAATATCGGGCCTCGAAATCACAGACCATATTAGTACCTGGTGTCAAAAATAATCCATATAATATCCAATAAATAATACATAGAAAATATGATTCATTGCATCCAAGAAAATTATTTTGGGGAAAAAAATTATTCATTTACGTTTCTTCCTAAAAAATACATGATCTTTTAACCGACCAAAAATTTAGGTTTTTGGATGTTTAACATTCTAATGACCATGTTCTCTATCACACTTCATCAAAACATGGTAGTTATATTTCTCTTCCATGTCCAAATTTTTTAATTTTACTAATTTTCTCTTATTCGAAAGCCTAATTTTGTGGCGACCTTTATATTTCACTTTCCCTCTTATTAATAGGATGTCTTATTAACCCTATTTATGATGTGGGTTTACCAAAAAGTAATTTTCAATTATTATAAATTAAATTATGAAGTGTAATTTCAAATTATGAGGATATAATTTATTAAATTAGGGGAGAACATAACATCCCAAAATTCTAATAATGAAACACAATATTTGATATCTTAAAAGATACGCCACATCGAGCTTATACGAATAACTAAATTTTATTATTTAAATATTACTGTTATAACCTAGTTATTATAATGGAGGGTATGAAAAATATTAGATGACTTATAAAAATATGGTTTAAAGATATATATTATGAATTATTTTACCAATTAATTATAATAAAAATAAAGTCCTTTTTTTAATAAATTGAAATGTTTTTCTGAAAAAAGTATATTAATGTGCACAAGTGTGTTTTATACCAATAAATAAAAAAGTCAATATTGTTTGATTATATTGATAAAATTTATATATAATATATTTAATCAAATTTTTAACATTAAATTTATTTTCTTTGTAGAAATCATATAAGAAAAAATCAAATTTTATGCATAAAAGATGTATTTTCCTAAAATGATAGTTTTACTGCCTTTTCATGGAACACTTGTTTTAAATATAGTTTTTTACACTTTTGTAAATTATACTTTAAAAACTAAACTTCTTATTTGAAATTGAAATATCAAAATATTCTTTTGATGAATTTTTGGTATTTTTCTGATAAGTTTCATGTTTTGATGAATAGTGACAAAAATACCAAATTTTAATTGAAAATAGTTTTTTTGCCTAAATAATTTATAAGCACAAATTATATTTTTTATTGGTTTTAAAGTATAATTATATTAATTTTATATCATTTAATAAAATTTATATCATTTGAAACAATTTCACATTGATTTTGGATATAAAAATGTTTCAATATTTTAAACGTTTTCACTTAATAAATCATCTTCTGGTTCCGTCTATGAGATTAATTTTAAATTAATTTTATCCAATTATTTATATTGAATTAGAAATAATGTATTCCATATTTGGAATCACAAGAAAAAAAATAATTAAATATTTACCTTTTATTTTCATCCAATATCAATAGTAACTTTAGTAATTTTAATTATCATGGCTAATGGTAAATTGTGTAATTATGTCTAAATTTTTTTTATAACTATTTATAATTTACCCTAACACTTATCTTAATTTTATTTTATTAGTTATTTTAGACCAATATCATCATTGGTCTAATTTTTTGAGCTCTTTCATCCACTTTGATGACTTTAATCCAGTTATAGTATTTTATATTAAAGAAAAGTTAAAGATGTCATGATTTTGTTTTTAACAAGTTAAATATTTTAATATGGGCTTATCGAAGGGATATGTTAAACTATAAATCAGAATTTTATATCTAAAATATTTATCTTCATCATGGTAATTTATTTTTCTTTTTTTGGAAGAAAATAATTACCTTAAATGCTTGGACAATGATGATGGAGTAATTGTTTAATTAATAGAAATATAAAAATAATGGTATTAAAATTATTGAAATAAATATGATTTGAGATAATTAATGTCATACATGGATTTTATATATTAAATCGACCTGTTAGTTATGTGTTAAAATATTTTTTTGAAGATATCATGTTTTATCAGTTTTTGTAAAAGTTAAAGTAATGAATAGTGTATAAATTGACATTACTGATATTTTAAAATAAATAGTATTTTATTAGGTGATATAAAATTTATAAAATTATAAAATTAAGAAAAATTATTATTATAATCTTTAAAATATCATCCATTTTTTATTTATGGATATTTTTCCCTTTTATAGTAACAATATTGACCCTCAAAGAGAAAAAATCCCTGGTTTCAGGGGAAGTCTTAAAGAGATTAAATAAGGGTTAAAACCATAAGATAAGGGTAATAACATGACCAAAAAATTTATAAAAATTATTGGATGAGTAATAATATACCCTTATCACCTTAGTATTTAATTTTTGTTTTTTAATGTACATTATTCTATGAAAATAAATTATATATTATTTAAATCAAAGATAGTTAAAAAATATTACTCTCACTATATTTAATATCTTTTATATGTTCACATAGGAACAAAATCAAGATATTAAAGAACCTAAATTTCTATTTTGATCTTAATAAAATAATTTTTTATAGAATTTTATTATTAGTTTTTAAAAATTATATAACTACTTTAGATGCTTCTTCAATTTAAAAATAGTATTTATTTAATTAACAAAAAAATAAAATCATTGATTTGAAAAATATTAATTTTGATATATTTTGCATTAGTTAATGCATATAACGAATTTTATAGATCTATAAGATATATTATATAAGTATTAAATAATTAGATTATAATTTCCACTTTGTCTTGATGTAATTAAAGTCAAATTAAATGAATAGTATCAAATTTGAAAAAAAAAATATTTTATTTAATTAATATTTTATTACATCTTTTAAAATCATTATAACATTAAATAATTAAAAATTAGATAATATATAGTCTAATATTTCATCCCATATTAATGTATTGTCCATTTTTAAGTCATTGTCTCTATAATATCAATATTATATTTTAATATTTTGAGGATTTATTAAAGTTTCCCTAACCTAAATTATAAATGGGCATATCCTCCCTCACATCCTCACACAAATTTGAGCCATCTACCTTGACCAAAACATAAAAATTTCTCTTTCCAAAATCACTATAAAAGTTATGATTGTTTTTTCTTCCAAAATACCAACCCTAGGTCCCTTAATATAAGTTATAATGGACGTACACCGAAGAAGAGGTAATTGTCTTTACCGACTCTTTCAGGTTTATTTCTTCTCCTATATAATCATTATGTGTTGTTTCCATGATAAATTAATTACTATGGTATAATCTATATTCTGAGATGATACGATTTTTATGGGAAAACCTTATTCCTCTTTTTATTCATCCTATTAAAAATGAAAACATTTTGTGTCTCTATGTGTGTGTGTGTGTTGTGTGTGTGTGTGTATGTGTACATATAGATTACCATCTCCACACCATGGTGTAATTTGTTTTTCATACCCACATTACATGGATGCGTATAATGAAGGAAATAATGGATATATATATTATAATTATGAAATTATATTTACTCTATAAATATTATAATACCTTTCACTTCCTTACCCTTTCAATATCAAGGGAATGAAATCGTTTCTTGTGTGTACGTACAACCTACCATCTCTACTATGAAATGTGATTCAATTCCCATATTAAACATCCAATAATGGTTATAAAAATGTATATAATGAACAAATATAATATATATTAGCTTAATATAATTCCAATAATGATGTAACTATATCCTTTTCAAAAAAATAGGGACAAACAAGACAAATCATGCATAGGAAAATGAAGCATTTAACACCGAAAACATGGATAATAATGAAATATTATTAAAAAGAGTAATAAAATGATATAATGGGATCATATATGATATCATAAATATATATATTGTTATTTTATAAATTAATAGTATGCTTCAAATTATTTAAAAGGTGGTTAACGAAAGTTTAACTAAAGGAAAGTACAAGGTGTGGGTTTTTCTCATATCACTTTTATTTATATGAGACATTACTTATTCACCACATATTTATTTTGTGAGTTATGATTAACATTTGATATATCATATCATGAATCTCTTTATCATCATGTTATTCAATGCTTCAGTGATAATTATTTTCTTTTATGGGTCTTATGATTCAAATATTTCGTAGTAGTTTGGGACACATTGATTTAAAAATGAATTTTTAAATCTATTATTTGATATATATATATATAAGGAGTTATTTGGAAATGAAAGAAATAATTTGGGGAACATTGAATAAATTCTCATCTTTTCATTGGTAGTCTCTTGAGACAAAATCTATTGGAGACAAACCCTTCACGTTTGTTTCCATGATGAATCAGATGGGTTTTTACCCACAAACTTAAACTGGCAAGGGGATTGGTATTTATAGTAAATATCTAGAGGATATATCTTGATAGTTCATATTTTTGACACTATACATGTCCTTCACATTATTTATTACTATCCAGAGAATTTTCACTTTGAAAAAAATATGGATACCTTTCCATTCCGATTTTATTGATTACATGACACGTGTGTTTAGTTATTTACCTTTCTATATTGATTGTACTGATTGATTCAAATTATATTCCATTTCACTTTTCCTTTACTAATCACTTGCACTCACCTATTCCATATGTTTTGTTTTCCCCAGGTTTCAAAGAATTTTATTATGACTGATATTCTGGGTTAATCTAGAAGGATAATGATGTTATCAATGAAATTAATCTTTTTATTTTATGTTAAAATTTTAATTTCAATTTTAAATATGTTTTTAATTTACAAAAAATTCTAATGTATTTGGTCCTTTGGGATGTAATTTCTTGTATATTATACCAAAGTAAAAAAATTAGTGCACCGGCTCTGGGAAAATGGATTATAGGTCTTTGTAGATAAAATCTTAACTTACTTTTAAAGAATACTTGAGTTTATAAAGATATTATACACATAGGGTAGGATCATGGAACCATTATTAACTAGAAATACATAGTATAAAGTAATATTGAGAGGTATTTTGGTATTCACTTTTCATTATTAGTGAAGCAATAATAACTCATACTGAAGTTGAGTACAGAAAGGATTGGATACCCACATTGGGATCGAACCATATAAAATTGTTGTTTTTCATGATCACTTTAATTCCTATCTTCTATGGTGTATGAATTACTTGAGTGAAACATATGATATTCACTCACCCGAATATGTTTTTAGGTTATTAGTAAATGTAGTGAAAATAACTTGATCAAAACTGGGACACAATGATTCACCCCCACTGTCATTATGTCTATACAGAGAATTATGTAATACAATTAGTATCAAAAGTGTATGTTTTTATCTTTAACTGGATATATTATCCTCTTCTGGAATTTTTTCATTTTTTATACATGAAGTTAAATTTTAAAGAATGTTTTAATTTTCCTTGGAAAGAGAAAATAGCATACACCCCTATTAATAAAAGCATGGATTTTTTAAACAAAACTTCGATGAAAATATAGATTAAAGTGGCTATGAAGTAACAAGTGGTGAAATAGTATTAGGTTCATCCACTATTTGAAGGTAATCAATGTAATAATTTTTCTATCATATCTATTGAAAATTTTTATCTTGAAGAATCTAGTTCTAACTGTGAAGATTATGTACCAACTAAATCACTATGTGATATTTAATATAAAATAAAGGATTGTTTGAAAAATAAACCTCTTTAATTTGTAACATATATATTTGATTTTATATAGGTCCTATAAATTTAAATTCCTTAATTATATATTAAAGAAAATTATATATATAATGAATTATTTTAGAGGTTTAGAAAGTGAAACACTATCATAAATGATGTGAATTAAAAGGAACGATTCTTATAGTTCTTAAAATAAAATTATTCCCTTGTAGAAGAAGAGTTTAAAAATATTTTTGATAATAATGTTAAGACAAATAGAATTAATGAAATGATGATTCATGCACTGGAAGAAACTCTTAATGGTACCAACGGTGTTAGGGATTCTCAATTAGATATCATGGAAAATATAATAAAATATATTGATCATTACATAAAAAATAAGATTAATATTATTGAAAATTATAATAAGGTAAGAAGGGAATGATAAGAAAGAGTAACATCAAATGAGGTTGAGGAAATTACCCTCAATATAAAATATATTGAATTGGAAGTAAAATTGAAAAATATGGAGGTAACATAAGCTGAGAGATCATAAGAAACTGAGAGAGGAAGGGGTAACATTAATGTTCCTTATAAGATAATTTTTATTAGCATACCTCTTAGGATTGGTAATAAAATAATGAACTCATAAATAAAAAGATCCACTATAAGCTCAAAAAACCCATAACCCTTGTTTGGAAAATTTCTATTTGTACTTTTGTTGTTATATTTTCTAATAGAGGTTATAAAATGAATTCTAGACATATATGGGTAGAGATAAATTATTATAAACCCACAATATGATCAAATATGGATGTTTGTGGTAGTAGAGTGTGTGTCTTCCTAAGTTGTTCTTAAAAGAAGGGATATTTAGCTGAAAATTGAAAGGTTAAAAACATTACAAACAACATCTAAATGTAAAAAAACAATCTTTATTATCCATTATTAGTGTTGTGGAAGGTGTGGAAACAACGACATTGATTGTTGAAAAAATAAGTCAATTGTTATAATAAAAATAAGGCTATGATTTAGGGTTTGTAGATCTTAAATCAATTATACTAAGATGAGATAATGTATTAATAAGAGGGGTCATATACCTTTAAAGAAAATAATTGAATGATTAATGGATTAAAATGTAAAATATAAAAAAAGTCTTCATGATGATGATTACTATTTCATTCATAAAATTCATGATTTATATAAATCTAATGAAATAATACCATAAAGATTGAAAAGGAAGTAATGAAAAGGTAAATGTGAGTTAACCTTTGAGTGTAAAAAAAATAACCATGTTGAACAAACTACACCCAAGAAGTGTATTGGGAATGATGATTCACTAAATAAAATATATTTATATTATGGAAGAAATATGATAGCATTGTAATTAATCTATTAAGGTTAAATATAAAGAGAGAAAAATGAAATGATAAAGAGAATATATTAAAGAATGAAATAAGAGGATTGATTTCATTTAAAACATTTAAAAAAAGAATATGAGTTTCAAGAGAGGTTTTAAAATAAGGTTGACCTAAGGATTTTATATAATTTATATAAATATTTATTAAAATTTATCCTAATCCAATGTAATTCATGATTATATGGACACTCAAGTTGTGGGTGGAAAATAAGATGATGTAAGTAGAATAAAATGAAAGTTAATTGTTGCCTAATGTGAAAAATCCAATTTCACCTAAGTTGAAAGCTAAATTGAGCAAGAATACCATGCTACTAAATTAATTTCAATTTTGGAAAATCAAAGGAACATATATAAATATCTCTCATAAAAACCTAGTGTAATTTAAAGGAATTTGGTGTTTGAGAAAAAACTCCCGAACTTTTTTCTCTCACTATAGATAAAAGGAGAACCCACCTTATTTCTATATATTAATGTTTGTTTTTATTTATAGGTAATTGAATATGATTAATATTGTGGGGGGGGGGGGTTTAATGTTGTGAATAAAATATAGTACAAAGTGATATCTATCATAAAATTATTTAAAGATAAGAATGTTTTTCGTAATTGCAACACATTAATTATTATATGAAATGATGAGAAAATTTTTGAGGTTTATCCCATTAGGGGGATAGAAATGTGCTGTGAAAGTTTCTCATTTCATATGAATTTGAAATTTTTATAATTTTTATGAATAAGTCTTTGAATAGGTATATCATTACAATTAATTTATCAATGTTCTAAAGGAATTAATTCTAATGTTATGGGGGATGAATAAGTGATGTTAAATTTGAGAAGTTTTTTTTAGGAAACACAAGGGAAAGAATTTGAGAAACTTTATTTTTATTGAATGATTTTAAAGTGTCTCATGAGTTGAGTGGAGGTTATAAATTAAGTAATATACTTGAAAAATCCTTATAAGATAGTTTTTGAGAGGGTATCACATGTTTAATATTATTATTTACAGCTTTCATGTTTATATTTATCTCTCTTATTTTTTACACAGGGCTAGATAATATTGAATTATATTTGATTAAATGATGGATCATTTCTTATATAAATATGATTCCATCCTTCTCTCATGTTGATTATTTTTTACTTTCAATAAGGTGGAAAATTAAGGTTTATTTTAAAATTATAGAATCATATGACTGTGATTATCCCATACATTATAGCGTTTTTATTTATTGTCATTTAAGAGGATAAATGAGAAATATAGATAATTGAATTTATATTTAAATATAAATTGAAATGGGTATAAAAAAAATTCATAGGGGGATATTTATGTGTCCAAATGATTTTTAGTATTTTACTAGTTTTTAATAATATATGAAGAGAATATAAAGAAATAAAATTTAATATAGGATGAGTTATAATGAAGTATCAAACTTATGGGGAGATAATAGAAAATTATATTTAATATGTGTTGTTAATAAGAAATAATGATCTTGAAAAGTATTAAAAGAAAACATAGGATGAGTTATAATTAATGATCTAGTATGTAGGGTGATTAAAAAAATTAGATTCAATTTTTGTGTGTGTGTTTGTAGATATCCACTCATATTTGAATATATATATATATATACTACTAGAGTTCCTTTCATAATTTTGAGAAAAAGATCTAAGTTTCTACCACACAAGGAGAATATTCATTTAGTGATGTTTATAAAATATAGTTGAAAATTTGAGGTCTTTTTTTCATTATATTACATTAAGAGAATTAGATTTATATATTGAAGAATCATTGAGAATAATTGATGAAAATAAATATTAATTAATTGGGGTAGTGAAATATAATGAAATAATAAATATGATTATTTTTATAATACAAAATGCTTTAGGAATTGTGTTGGATAGATTTTTGAAAGTCGGGAAAATTATTTAAATTCATTTAGGTGGGTTTGGAAAGATCTCGGTTGAATAAATATGTATTGATAAATTTTTAAGTGGATCTGAGCTAAGAGGAATAAGTTCTATGATTTTTAGTTATATGTGAAGATTTGATAAAATAAAATATAATAGCCCTCAAAAAATAATACTGGTAAATTTTTAGTGTTCATTGAGATATTTAATATCATCTAGATGAAATTTATTAAAAACTAATATTTACATATGAAATGTACTAGCTTTCATATGGTACATAAGTTTACACTGTTGAGACATAATATCTCTTCTTGGTCACGAAATATAAATCTTGAGTTCATAATGAAATGTAGTAAAGGTAATGTTTCACAATGATTTATAATGTAATTCAATGAATGTAGAATATTTAAAAAGTTATATGTAAAATTTCACTTGTGTTATATAATATTTACTTCAATTTCCCTAGAATATATATGATAATTTTGAGCATATGAAAGAAACTATTGAGGATGTTTAAGAAATTTGATCTCACTAAAATTTTGTGTAAGATTAACTGAGAATATTCACAGCATGTATAATATGATTCTAAGAATTCATAAGAATTTTATGTTTAAAATTTACATTTTTGGAAGAAAACTATTGAAAATTAGATATACCTAATAATAATTTCAAGCTGATATTTTGGGCATTTAGATGTAGAATTGAGAGGAAATTTTTTGAATAAATAAATATTATGAAGTATTATTTTTATTCATTGATTAAAATTATTATTATTTCTATTAACCATAATTTAAAATTATTTGTATTTTATCCATTAAAAGGAGATTATATCTCAAGGTTTAATCGATGCCATAATGAAATATGAATTCATAAAAAAAATTTATTTCATGGATGCTTGAAGAAGAGAAGGAAATTTTAAGCTGGGATTGAAGGATGAATTGAAAGAGAAATGATGAGTATATATTGTGTAGATTTGAATAATTTTTTTGAATATCATTGCTAGAGGATTTATTATGGATTATTTGACCTTTATATTTGAGGATAATTATAATAAATATTTTTTAAAATATCCTTATTGTTTGGACCAAGATGAAGGAAGAGATGGTTTGCATGGTTTGTCTTTTATTGATCTTGAGGAAGTTTTCATAAAGGAAAGACACTTTGATTTTATAAGAATTCGGAAGCTAGAAGTTTGAAGATTCGGAACCGATAATACTGAACATTCAGAACATAGTGTTCGATGAATTTGGAGTCTGGAATTTGGAGTCTGAAAATTGAAAAGTTCAGAACCAGGATATTGCAAATTCTTTAAAGCTCATTGATAAGAGATGTGAAGGCCCTAAATCTAACGATGATTTGCTGATCTTAAAGTTCTCACAAATCATGAAAAAGATCATGATAATATCTGGTTGAAGATATGGTAAAGAAGAAGTTCGTAGCGGGAAGTTCAGAGTCGACTTGCTGAGTAAGAATTTCGGAGTGAAGAAGTTCGTAGTGGGACGTTTGGAGTTGACTTTCTAAGTCAGAAGTTCGGAGTGAGGAAGTTCAGAGTCGACTTGCTGAGTCAGAAGTTCAGAGTGAGGAAGTTTGGAGTCCACTTGCTGAGTCAGAAGTTTGGAGTGAGGAAGTTCAAAGTCGACTTGCTGAGTCAGAAGCTCAGAGTGAAGAAGTTCAGAGTCAACTTGCTAAGTCAGAAGTTCGTAGCGGGATGTTCGGAGTCGAGTTTCTGAAGAAGAAGTTCGTAACGAGAAGTTCAGAGTCGACTTCCTGGACCTGAAGTTAGTAGCCAGAAGTGCAGAGTCATGCCGAGAATTGGTGATGTTGTAACCTGAAGTCGCACCGATAATGGAGAAGTCGTACCGAGAAGTGATGAAGAGTCATACAGAGAATTGAAATGGTGTCGTGCCGAAGAAGCAGTGAAGAGTCATGCCGAGAATTGGTGAAGTCGTAACCTGAAGTCGTACCGATAATAGAGAAGTCGTACTGAGAAGTGATGAAGAGTCATACCGAGAATTGAAATGGTGTCATGCCGAAGAGGCGGTGAAGAGTCATGCCGAGAATTGAAGTGATGCCGAAGAATCAGGAAGGGTGAATTCGATAATATGATATCGAGAAGACAGATGAGTGGATTCGAGAATGTGATACCGAGAAACTTGTGTAACAAAGTCAGATCCAGAAAAGGCCAATGTTCTAAATCAAGAGAAGATGAAGAAGATTCGAGAAGATTCTAAAAGTGTTGACAAAGTATTAATTACCCCAAGATTTCATGAGAAATTAAGATTTTGGTTAATTTAAGTGAGTGGGAAAATATGTTGTTTTCCCGCCTAAGCACACTTTGGATCACCTATAAAAGGAGATCAGGGTGATGAGTAAGTGTGTGATGATAAAGTAGATAGAGAAGCTCTGATAATATAGAGTGAAGAAGAAGTGTTTGGCCGAAAGATTTTCATTGCAGTCTCAATTGAAACGATAATTTGATACTGGTTTACACTATATTGAGTTTCATAGATTGAGAAGATTCAGAGTGAAGAAGAAAATTCGGATTGAGGAATCGGATTGGAAAAATTCGGAGTGGAGATTTAGAATGGGAATTTCGGACTGTAATTGATCTATCTCAAGTCCTAGGAGTCCTTTCCTTTCTTCTAGGTAAGGAAGTGAAGATTTTTTCTGAACCTGCTTACACTTGTGTATTTGAAAGGAAGTCCAGGTTACATAAGTTGTTACAAGAAACGAGACTTTTCCCTATTATTCTAAGAGGGTGCACACGCACTAGAGTGATTCTTTCACTGTGCTTCACGAGTGTAATAGTATATCCTACTCGTTGTAATCCAAGGATTGTTTTCATAGTGGATTGTATGGTACTGGATTGTTTCCAACCATACCATGGACGTAGCTATTCTTATTGAATAGTGAACCTTGTAAATTTTTGTGTTCCTTTGGATGTGTGATTGTTTGTTTCTCAGGAGAGAAGTATATATTTAACAGGATAAAAATGTTGTTCTCTTTTTAAGGTAACTTAAAAGAAGAAAAAGGGGGTACCACTGATTCACCCCCCCCCCTCTCAGTGGTTCAATACACTAACTAGGTAAATTAAAAGTTTTATCAGAACCATGTTGCCTTTGTTTTCCTTGCTGATGGAGAATCTAAATTGTGTGAACAATATAAGGGATTCTGTTATTCGATGGGAAGAACTATTACATATGGAATGATAGAATGCTATCGTATCTCATGTCTATTAGTTATGAAGTTCTTGAAGCTTCAACAGTTGGGTTTCCCCCCATTGAAGATAATGTTCCACTTACACCTGTTGACAAGAAGTTTCTTGAGAATGATAGAAGAGACAAGAATTCTATATTGTCTTCACTTTCTGAAAGTTAATTCTTAAGAGTAAAAGGAGTGGCCACAACCAAAGTTATATGGGACAAACTGAAAAACATATACGAAGGCAATACAAAAGTTAAGAAGGAAAAACTTCAAATCTGTAGATTGAAGTATGAATTCTTGAAGATGGGAGAGCATGAATCTGTTGGGGATTTCTTCACCAGGGTAAACGATATTGTTAGTACCATCAGATGTCTTGGTGAAGAACTGAAAGACTCTATTGTTGTGGAAAAGATCATGAGGATTCTTCTTGATAAATTTGATGTGAAGGTATCTTCATTAGAAGACAGAGACTCAGAGACTCTATCTCTTTATGATTTTCATAGTACACTCAATACTTATGAAATGAGAAGGGAAAAATCTATGAATACCAATACAAAGGTTGACAGAGAATTATCTTTCAAAGCCATGAAGAAGGAGAGATCTAAGAAGATATTGACTGAAGAAGATAGTGGTGATTCTGAATTTGAAAGTGAGGTATGTAAAAATCTTAACGATATTTTATCTTTGTTTTCAAAAAATGTTAAAAGAGGCACAGGGAAATACAAGGGAAAACTTCCCTTGAAGTGTTTTGAATGTGGAGGCATTGGTCACTTTGCGACTAACTGTCCTCAAAGGGAGAATGAAGGAAATAGTGATGATGAAGAAAGAAATCCAAGAAAGTTATGGAAGAAGCAGGATAGTAAAGGAAAGTCGGGGAAAGAAAATAAGTTCTTAAAATTCAAGAGAAAAGGATTCCTATCCATAAATGAAGAAGATGAAGAAAGTGATGCTGAATCCGAAAAATCAGTTGATCATGGTGTTTAGAATACTTTCATTGCTACAGTGAATGATGAGAATTTCAGAAGCAGCAGCTCGGAAGAAGAAGAAACTCAGCTTGAGATGCATCTGAAAGAACAACTGAAGGAATGTTTAAGGAAGATCAGAAGGCTGGATAAGGTTAAAAAAAAGTTTGAAGATGAATGTTTATCAGCATCCAATCAAGCCAATGATAAAGAAGAACTTGAGAAATATCTTGAAGACTTGAAGAAGTCTCTTGAAGATGAGATAAATCAAAATGAGCACATGAGAGTTGAGCTGATGGCAAAAGAGGAAGAATTTGAACTCGTTCAGAAGAAGCTCTCTGAAGTTGAATAAAAAACATTTGTTTTCAAAACTCAACTAATGATGTTGGTGAAGGCTCTCAACAAGAAAATTATGAGAAAATTCAACAGAAGAAAAAGGTGGTTTCTGTGAAAAAGAAAGCTGAGAAAGTTACATATGTGGCCAAGACCAGCATTACTGGGAACTCTAAAGTTTCAAGGAAACCTAAGTCTAACACTGGTGAAAAACCAGCAAAATCAGTGAAGGCAGAATTCCAGCAGAGCAATCTTGCTAACAAAAGAATGATTGGTGGGGCTGAATAAAAATCAACAAATAAGTATTATAACAAAATCTTTATAGGAAGGTACTCCTTCTATGGGTACTGTTGGTATTGTGGTGGATTTGGGCATACATCAAATATGTGTTTGTTTAATCAACATTATTTCCAACACCCCATGAGTTATGAAAGGTAGTGATTGAGGGGGATTCAATCTCATCAAAAGAAGAAGAGTGAGAAGGTTTTCTTGAAGAAAATTGAGAAGAATGAAGTAAAGACAGAAAATAGGTTCCAGCCTTTGGAGACCATTTGTGAAAGGTGTGAACAACCTGGACACCTTGCAAAAGGATTTCTTGTGCTATTACCGGCTCAACAAAAAGTTCTTAATTTTCAGAAGCTGAAGGAGAAGAAAGAAGTGAAAGAAGAAAAATATCTTGTTGCTGAAACTTCTCTAAAAGTTACAAAGTAAGAACAACCTTGGATACTTGATAGTGGGTATTCTTCTCATATGATAGGAGACTTGAAGTTTATAAAGAATATGAAGAAGTTTAAAGAAGGCACAATGACATTTGGAAATAATGAATCTTTAAAAATAAAAGGTGTTGGATCATCCATCATTGGAATGGAAAAATTAAGTCCAAGAAAACTCTGTATGTTGATGGGATGAAGCACAACTTGTTGAGTGTATCACAACTGTGTGATGAGGGTAACAAAGTTATCTTCAAGAAAGATGGATTTATTGTAAAAAGTGAAGAAGATGGGTATATTGTTATAAGAGGCCAACGAACCAAAGGAAATCTGTTTCAAGATGGAAATTCACAAAACTCTTGTTACATGAGCATAGTGGAAGAAAATCAGATGTGGAACAGAAGACTTGGAAACATGTGTCAGAGAAATATGAGCAAGTTATCTCAAAGGGATAGTGTTCAATATATTCCATATTTTCCAAGAAGAAGAGATTGGTGTTGCACTACCTGTCAGAAAGGAACGATTAAAAGTGTTGTGCATAAGAAGGTTGACATTTGTTCTAAAAAACACATTAAACTAATAAATTCTGATATATGTGGGCCTATTAGAAAACAATCAACAAATGGAGACAAGTACTTCATCACTTTAATTGATGATTTTACTCACATTACATGTGTTATGTTTATGAAGACCAAGTCAGATGCCCAGAAAATGTTTAAAAGCTTCACAAGGAAAGGTGAGAAATAATTTGAGTACTCTATGAAGAAGTTGAGAACAGATAATGGTGGTGAGTATACAAGTGAAGAATTTGAAGACTATCTTGAAAAGCATGGGATTCAGCATGAATATAGTGCTCCATATAAACCTCAACAAAATAGGTTTGCTGAAAGGAAGAACAAAAGCTTGGTGGAAATGGGAAGAACCATGTTGCTTGAACATGGCCTTACTCATTACTTTTGGAGGCAAGCTACAAGTACAACTGTTTATATTCAAAATAGATGTTTCTACAGGCATCAATAAAACAGGACTCCATATGAACTTTTCTATGGAATAACTCCAAGTATGAAGCATGAAATTTTTTTTCAGAGCCCATGCATTATAAAAAAGAAAGGTGGAAGCAGTGGAAAATTCGAGTAGAAAGGAGAAGACAGAATTTTTCTTGGATATGCACCAGAAGGAAGAGGTTATAGATGCTTTTACAATAAAACAGGAAGAATTGTGGATGCAGCTGAGGTAAAAGTCATTGAAACTCCAAGAAAATATAAGCATGTCTAGATAGACAAAGAATATGAGTAAGATGAAGTTAACGATTCTGATAAGGATGCAATGAATTGTAATCTTAATCAAGATGAAGAATCGGATTCGGCCATATCAAGTGATGAGGATGGAAAATGAAAAACTTATCCAAGGCTGATGAAACAAGTGCAAGATCAGAATATTATTGGTGATCAATGTCACATGGTTCAAAAAGAAGAACAAGTAATTCTATATCACATGATTCCTTGTATTCCAAAGTGGAACCAAATGATGTTAAAGAAGCCTTTGAGAATCCGGAATGGGTTCAAGACATGAATGAAGAATTGGATCAGATTGAAAAGAATGACACAAGGGAACTCGTACCCAAGCCTGAAAGTAAGAACAATATTGGCACCAAATGGGTCTTCCGGAACAAGTTGAATGAAGAAGGTGAACTTATTAGAAATAAAGCAAGATTGGTTTTCAAATGCTACTCTCAGATTGAAGGAATTGGATTTGAAGAAACTTTTTCACCGGTAGCTAGATTAGAAACTATCCGAATCTTTCTTGTTATTTCTGCACAACGAGGCTACAAAATATTTCAAATGGATGTTAAATCCGCATTTCTTAATGGTGATCTCAAAGAGGAAGTTTATATTGAGAAACCATGAGTCTTTGTTGTTGGGAAGAATGAAAGTTATGTGTGCAGGTTGAAGAAAGCCTTGTGTAATTCCCCGACCCCAATTACCCCGAGTCGGTGCATTATTACATAACATTGGCATGATCACAAGGAAATCCTGTCTCGAAAGACTAATCAGTTTAGTATTATTGGAAACAAGATTCATACATATGTTCAACTTTACATCTTGAAGATAAATACAACACAAATATATTTCATTAGGAACATCCAATCCTCCTAGATTATGCGTGCAATTAACTCATAAGTAACTTCTTTATATCCTGGAAAAAATAAAACATTAAAAGGGGTGAGCTCAAATGCTCAATAAGGGTAAGTAATATAGTGGAAAATGACATAAATATTAAGCATGGTAAATAATTGAAACCACATGCCTTTACCAATAATAAACATGAATACTTTTATGGAAAGAATATGATATGAGAAAATAATGCCATAGTAAAACATAATCATGGCTATTCTACTAGTCTAATTACCACATGAACTATAAATATTATTTCCATAATGAGGGAATGTATAATGCCGCACATTCTGAAACATTTTGTCAAGGACTCAGCCAAGACGTCTAAAAATGATTAAGGCCTTGGTAAAAACCATAAATCAAATTGGTAAAGGGCCTCGGAGAATTCCACGTCTAGTTGTCTCATGAGACCTACCAATGCATCGAGGAGCTATAGCAGGCTCCACCCGTCACTAACTAAGTCCAATACATTCCTCATATGAAAAGGTTTAAACATATCATAAACATTCGTATTAAAACTAGAATACGAAATGTCAACACTTTAACCATAAAACATGAATGGTATACAAATAGAACATCCACAGTCAAAAATATCTCAAAAGCTTCATTACAATATGGAAGTTTTGTATCATAATAAATCAACTTCAAATAAACTTAAAATCCATCAAGAGATGTTGACATAGATGAAATCAAAACTATTTGAGAGAAATATCTCTTTTTTTGAAATCATTTAAAGGGCACATAATTATAAAATAAAACATTTACTTTGAAAATATCCTTATAATATTTTAAGGGAAGCTTTGATGATGTTATAACAGCGGAAAATAGCCTCACCCGCCGTATAAGTTAAAAAAACATTCTTACCTTAATTTTGTCGAAAAGGTTAAAAAGGAATTTGTTTGAAAACGACAGAAAGATTAATTTATAAACATCATATAAAAAGTCAAAAAGGGTATAAATGACTTTCACCCATATTCTATAAAATATTATGAAATATTTGAAATACATTTTTAAAAAAACATGGGTGTCGATGATAAAGAGGTCCCAGTAGATAATTACGTATAAACAACCTCGGATAATGAAGAGATTGTGAAATAAACCCTTACCTTGTACTTTTCATTGGTTGAGGGTAGGTTAACCTCCTGTATAATGGTGAAATAATTGTTATTAAATTATACAAGAATAATATACATTAATATGCTATCATATATGATCTTTTAACATTTCTTTGTTAATAATATCTTAGTATTATCGTCGTTTCGGGTGTTAACTTACTCATCAATTTTTGTTACATAAGCCGTGTTTATTATGGATAGGTTGTATCTTATTCATATCCAGAATGATATCATGTCCTTAAACATTATTTTTAATCATCAAATGAGAATTATACTTGAATGGATACGATGGAGAATGAATCTAATCGCGTTCGTGGAGACGGTAGTCCGTACGTACGCACGGGCGACAATATCATTCTTTTGATATTATAATAATATATAAGTGGATGTTATATCATATATAAATAATCATTATCATGTTATATTTATTATTTAAATGAATTAAACATCAATATTATAACCATCCAAATAATAGTGTATTGAATAACAATTACACCATGGCATGGAGATGGTAAGCCATACGTACGCACGTATGGTGACATGTCATTCAAAGGATGGATAGAATACTGAATATGGTTATACCATATTTATAATAACATCACAGTATATAGAAGATATTGGAGTTATTGTTTTATAATGGAAATAACAAATAAAGAAGAAGTGGAAGAAGAAAGGAACTTGAAAGAGGGTGGTGAAAACATTACCTCTTCTTCGGGTTCTTCATTTTTATTTGATCAAAAGGGATCCTTAGGTTGGATTTCTGATCAAACTAAGGCCTCTAGGTTGAAGTGAGGAATATTTAGAGATTATTTGGGCAGGGGTTGGCCAAACAAAAAGGCATTTAATGTGTGAATTATTGAGAAGGGGGGGTGCCCTTTTATAAGAGGGGTGAGGGGCACCTTTGGAAAAGCTAGAAATATTATTTTATAATAAATTTATATTCGGTTTATAAAGGCTCCAAAGTGGATTATTTAAATTTTAAGGTGGGGATAGGTCGAAAAAAACTCAACCAATAGATTTTAGGCAGGTTTTGGTCATTATATTAACCTTATCTTTTAGTTTAAACTCTTAGTTAATTAGATTGACATTTACCATGCCACTTTGTATTTTTTTATTCTATAGTTAATAAACATACCATATACATCCAATATACCCCCAAGTGGTCCATTACTGATACACCTATCATGATATAAGTCTCTTGGACGAACTTTAGATTTTTAGGAATTGAATATCAATTAATAATATAATATTTGTTTTAAAAACTCTTTTATGTCAATTTTGAAACTTATTCAATAATTGAGTTTTGTTAAAGCCTTGAAATGTTTATTAATTAGAATAAAGTTCATTTAAGAAAATCTAACATGTTATATTAAACAATAAAATTCGTGGATGTCATCAGATCTTTAAAATTATATTTATTTTAACATTTATAATACCAATTATTTGATTCTTTCATTAATAAGGAAAATATTGTATCATTATTGTGTCATAAATAAATTTAATTATTAAATATCTAAAAATTATAAATAAAATACAAATACGTAGGAAATAGTTTTATCTTTCTAATTAATATTTATAGTAAAAAATCCGACATATATAACCCTATGTAAAATTTTTTTTTCTAAAAGATATATGCTTATGTCATTTTTGTATTAACTTTAACTTAATTAATATAAAGTGTCATTATCACATACAAGTGGATCCATGGGGTCCCAAAATCGACCCAAATATTCCCATGGTCGGAAATGTATCAACCAATAGGGTTAAGACACGTTTTAAGGTAATTTATTATTATTATTATATTATTTTTTGACCCTTATTTACCAGATTTACCATTTAACCATGGTAAATAAAATATTTACCTAAGTAATTATTCAAAATGTATAAAAATAAAAGTTACCTATTTACACAATTTGGACATCCTGATTCCAAATATGGAGTCCATTTTTCAAAATTCAAAACACATAAGTGGCAAAAATTAATTTAAAATTAATTCCTGTCGTTAAAACAAAAAGCGTGTTTTTAAGAGATAATAACTATCAAAAGATTGACACTTGTTTATATCCAATTTAATTGTGAAATTATGTCCAATGACTAAAAAATTATTAAATGGTTAAAATATATTCTAAATATACTTTAAAACCTATCAAATTCATAATTTATCACTGTTAATTATTTCGATTAAAAAAGTTGTTTTTAATTAAAATTTAGTATTTTTCACTATTCATCAAAATATAAAAGTTATCCGAAAAGTACCAAAATATCACCCTAGGCTAAATTCAATATTCCGAATCAAAAAATGAAGTCCATTTTGGGAGAGAAGATTTATAAAATTTTAAAAATTAGGTATTACTATTCATAATGGCTAGTTCGATTGGTTGTGGGGTGTGTTAGAACTTGAAGTTGCGTACAACACACGCTACTATATTATTCAAAGAGAAGAGTACCGTGGAAGCTTTGGGCGTTACATTCTCCCCTCCTTCAAATAATTTCTTCCTCAAAATTTCTTATAATATTACTGCATAAAAAGACTCGGGTGATTCTTCATCATAAGTTCCTCGGGTTCCCACGTTGCCTCTTCCATCTTATGGTTTCTCCACAGAACTTTTACCAGACGAGTCGTCCCGTTTCTTAGCACTTGTTCTATTGTATCAAGAATCCTGACGGGCTCTTCAGAATAAGACAGATTGGGTTCTAGTTCTAATTCCTCGTAAGTGAGTACATGCATTGGGTCAGGCATGTATTTTCTCAATAGTGATATGTGGAATACATCGTGAACTTTGGAGAGACTTGGCGGCATTGGAAAATGGTAATCTACAGCCCCAATTTGTTCTAGAATTTCAAAAGGTCCTATGTACCTGGGACTCAATTTACCTTTTTTTTCTGAAACGTATAACTCCCTTCCATGGAAATACCTTCAAGAAAACATGATCTTTTACCTGAAATTCCAAATCCTTCCTTCGGTTGTCAGCATAGCTCTTCTGCCTACTTTGAGCTGCTTTGATGTGGTTTTGGATTACCATCACCTTCTCCATCATTTCCTCCACCAGTTCTGGGCCTACAAGTTTTCTTTCACCAACGTCATCCAAATAGGTTGGTCTGCGACATCTATTTCTATATAACGCTTCATACGGTGCCATTTGAATGCTAGAATGATAGCTATTGTTATAGGAAAATTCTACTAGAGGTAAATAATGATCCCACATACCCTAAAAGTCAAGAGAGCAAGATCTAAACATGTATTATAAGGTTTTAATAGTCCGTTCTGATTGGCCATCTGTTTGTGGGTGGTAAGCAGTACTCAAATGAAGTTCAGTATCCAAGTCCATCTGAAGACTTTTCTGGAATCCTGATGTAAAACAGGGATCATGATCCGAGACAATCGATAGGGGTACTCCATGAAGTATCACAACTTCATTAATATATATTCTTGATAGACGTTCAAGTGGTAAATCCTCCCTTATAGCAAGAAAATGTGCTGACATGGTAAGACATTCAACAATGACACATATTGCATCGTTCCATCTAGGAGTATTTGGTAGTCCCATGAAAATTCCATTGTGATATTATCCCATTTCCACTCACGTATGGGAAGAGGTTTCATGACTCCTCCAGGCTGTTGCCTCTAAGCTTTCACTTGTTTACAAACCATACATCTTGACACAAAATCATAAATCTCCCTCTTCATGTTGTCCCACCAAAAATGTTCCTTTAAATCTCTATACATTTTGTTGCTCCCAGGGTGTATAGAGAAATTGGAACTATGAGCATTGTCTAACAATTCCCTTTTTAAATCAGGTATATCAGGAACACAAAGTCTCTTCCAGAATTTCAAAATTCCTTCTTCATACACAAAGTCTCTCAATCTCCCATCTTTCACAGCTTTAATCTTCTTTTGAAATTCTTCATCATCGGTCTAAGAACTCTTAATCCTTTCTAGTAAAGATGGTTTGGAAACCATTTGAAAAAGCATTGATGTTTCACCTTTGATGGTTATTCCCATGTCCATCTTCACTAGATCCATGAAAATTGGATCCCTTTCAATTCTCATATTGTTTAAAACTCGATGATCTTTTCTGCTCAAAGCATATTCCACCTTATTTTCCTTTCCTGGGTGGTAGAGTATCATACAATCATAATCCTTGAGTAATTCAAGCCATCTCCTTTTCCTCATGTTGAATTCTTTTTTTGAGAAAATATACTTCAAACTCTTGTGATCAGTAAAATCTCACATTTTTCACCATAAAGGTAGTGTCTCTATGTCTTCAAAGAAAAGATCACAGCTGCTAACCCAAGATCATGAGTAGGATAGTTTTTCTCATGAATTTTCACCTATCGTGATGCATAGGCAATTACCCTATCATTCTGCATAAGGACATAACCAAGTCCTTTCTTCGATGCATCACTATAAATAACGAACCCATCATTCCCCGATGGTAGAGTCAATATAAGAGAATTGACTAATCTTCTCTTCAGTTCTTAAAAACATTCTTCACAGTCTTTTTTCCAAAAAAATTTAACCCCTTTACATGTGATCTTTATTAATGGGTTAGCCAATCGGGAAAAATTCTAGACGAAACGTCGATAACAACCTGATAAACCATTAAAACTGCGTACCTCAGTTATACTCGTAGTTACTGTCCATTCATGGATTGCCTTGGTCTTTGAAAGATCAACAAAGATTCCATCTTTATAGACAATATGACCAAGAAAAGAAATCTCATGAAGCCATAATTCACACTTGCTAAACTTCCCATATAATTCATGTCTTCTCAGAGTCTTCAGGATAATGCGCAAGTGATTTTCATGATCGTCATAGATTTTGGAGTATACCAAGATATCATCAATAAATACCACCAAAAAATCATCAAGATATTCCTTGAAAATTATATTCATTAGATCTATGAATATAGTGGGCGCATTAGTCATCCCAAAAGGCATTACTGTAAACTCGTAATGCCCGTACCTGGTCTGAAATGCGGTCTTCAGAATGTCTTCCATCTTCACAAACAGCTGATGGTATCCAGATCGAAGTTCAATCTTTGAGAATTATTTATCTCCATGTAGTTGGTCAAATAAATAATCAATGCGAGCTAGGGGATACTTGTTCTTTATTGTTATAGCATTGATCTCCCTGTAGTCGATACATATCCTCATAGATCGATCTTTCTTTTTAACAAAAAGAACAGGGGCTCCCCATGGAGAAACACTAGGGAGAATAAATCCCTTGTTACTAAATTCCTCTAGTTTTTTCTTTAGTTCCACTAATTATACAATGGCCATTATATAAGGGGTCTTCGATATAGGCCTTGATCTAGGAATTAAATCAATGGAAAACTCAACTTATCATTCTGGAAGATGTCCAGGTAAATCTTCCGGAAACACATCTACATATTATTTCACAATTGGTACATCCTCTATTTGAACATTTCTCTCCTCACCCATAGTTATTTGATTCTCTTCCTCCCCGATAATTGAAATTAGTTGAGATAGTGGGGGTGGATCTAGATAAGAATTATGTGGTGACGATTCTTCTCTAAAGATAAGGTGTTCTTTATCATCATCATCAAGAATCGTAACCTCCTTCTTCTTACAATAAATCTTCGCATCATGGTCCGAAAGCCAATCCATACCGAGGATTATATCAAATTCAGTCATAGGTATGACGATGAGATCAGCGGATAAAGAACATTTATGTGCTCTAATGGGGACTGATTCACAAAACTTCGATGCAATGATACTTCCCTTAGATGTTTTAACTGAAAACTCCTTTGTTAAATCAAATTGGAAATATCTAATTTTCTTAGCAAACTCAAAAGATATGAAACAATGCGATGATCCAGAATCAAATAATGCATTTTCTAAACTTGAGGAAACCATTAAATTACCTTCCACCACATCTTTTGGGGTTTCAACCTCAGCAGTAGTGATTGCATAAGCTTGGCCTTGATCCCTTGGCCTTTTCTGAGGTGAGTTTCTTTGACGCTTAGGGAATTCATTTGAATAATGTCCCATCTCACTACAATTGTAGCATTTAACATCGGTAGCATCTTTCTTTCCATTGCAATCACTAGCTAGATGACCCTTCTGTCCAAATTTGTTGCACACTCATTTTCCTTTTAGACAGGAACCAGGGTGTTTCCTTCCGCAATTTTCATAGGGTTGAAATTCAATTCTTCCCTTCTTCATTTTTTCCTTATTTCCTTTCCTAGAGTGATCTGAAGATCTCTTCTTCTCTTGCTTTGATTTAAAGTCAAAATAATTAGAGAACTCCTTTTCTGTCTTGATAGCACATGAGACAATATCTTCGTACGACGAGAAGGATTGTGAAACTAATGCTCGATTAAGAAATGGTTTTAACCCATCAAAGAAACGATAAATCTTACTTCTTGGGTTACGTATATAATCAGTAGCATACCTCACTATCCTCGTAAAGTTAGCCTCATACATTGCGTCATTCTCATCAACTTTTTTCCTCAGACTCAGAAATTGCCTTTCCATATCTGCTCGATGGTCATGAGGAAAGTATTTTTCTAAGAAAAGATCTTTGAAATCCATACATTCCATATTTGATAATTCATCATCTTGCTTTGTATTTTGAATCAAGGAACACCATTGGTCAGCATCTCCAGTGAGGCGATAAACTGCCCTGACAACTTTTTCCCTTTCGCTACTCACCAAAGCATGGAATATTTTCTCTAAGGAGTTTATCCATTGCTCAGACACTAATGGATTTGTACTCCCATTGAATGTAGGTGTTTGTTTCCTCATGAAGTGATCTAACATTGATCCTCCACGCTGCAGATTAGGGTGCTCCATACAGGTAAGGTTATTATTCATAACCCGAGTGAGTTGTCCCAGTATGGTGATTAGCTGATCAGCACCAGTTGCATCACCAACTCCACAATAATTATCTTGAGCAGGAGGGAAATCCATATATGGAGTGCGTGCATTGATACAGTTTCCATTTCTTCCACTAGACTCCATTTCTAAACAATGGCATAAACTAGATTAGTTTATGAATCAAAATATATAATTCCAAACTTCTAAAATACTCAACATAAATTCAAAAGTTTATGGATACAATCCATAATCATAAAAAAAGTTTTCTTTGAGAAAGTATATACTCATAACCCTTCATAATGCATTGTAAATAAAATGAGAATTATCATAAGCATATCCCCCAGGAGTGTCGTAACCACGAGTGCAGCAAGGCCCGTTGTCGTGCACCAGTTCCCGTTCGAGTCTAGCTCAAAGCGGTGTTTTCGGGTTTTAACCCTAGGTACATATGTTCCAGAGCCGTCTCTACCAGCTCGTATCCAGACAGGGATGTATTTCTCAGAAAACTCACAAAATCTCTATAATACCAAAATTCTAGGAAGTTCTTCTATACTAATCCTCAAAGTCTTTCTTAGGGCTATGTGTTCTAATCAAAGTTTATCTAAATCTAGTTTCCAAGGATTGTACTAAACTTCCACTGATACCAACTGTAACGCCCCGAACCCAATTACCCGGAGTCGGTGCATTATTATGTAACATTGGCATGATCACAAGAAAATCATGTCTCTAAAGACCGATCAGTTTAGTATTATTAGAATCAAGATTCATACATATGTTCAACTTTACGTCATGAAGATAAATACAACACAAATATATTTCATTAGGAACATCCAAGCCTCCTAGATTATGTCTGTAGGTCACTCATAACTAACTTGTTCATATCCTGGGAAAAATAAACAATTTAAAGGGGTGAGCTCAAACGCTCAGTAAGGGTATGTAATAATAGCGGAAAATGACATAAATATTAAGCATGGTAAATAATTGAAACCACATGCCTTTACCAATAATAAACATGAATACATGTATGGAAAGAATATGATATTTGCAATAATGCCATAATAAAACATAATCATGGGTATTATACAAGTCAAATTACCACATGAACTATAAATATTATTTCCATAATGAGGGAATGTATAATGCCGGACATTCTGAAACATTTTGTCAAGGTCTCGGCCAAGAGGTCTAAAAATGATTAAGGCCTAGGCCAAAACCATAAATCAAATTGGTAAAGGGACTCAGCCAATTCCACATCTAGTTGTCTCATGAGACCTACCAAGGCATCAAGGAGCTATAGAAGGCTCCTCCCATCACTTACTAAGTCCAATACATTTCTCATATGAAAAGGTTTAAACATATCATAAACATTCATATTAAAACTAACATACGAAATGTCAATAATTTAACCATGAATCATGAATGGTATAAAAATAGCACATTCACAGTCAAACATAACACAAAAACTTCATTACAATATATAAGTTTTGTATCATAATAAATCAACTTCAAATAAACATAAAATCCATAAAGGGATGTTGACTTAGATGAAATCAAAACTATTTGAGAGAAATATCTCATTTTTTGAAATCATTTAAAGGTCACATAATTATAAAATAAAACATTTACTTTGAAAATATCCTTATAATCTTGTAATCGAAGCTTTGATGATGTTATAATGGCGGAAAATAGCCGCACCCGCCATATATGTTAAAAAAACATTCTTACCTTAATTCTGTCGAAAAGGTTAAAAAGGACCTTGTATGAAAATGATGGAAAGATTCCTTTATAAACATATTATTAAAAGTCAAAAAGGGTATAAATGACTTTCACCCATAGTCTATAAAATATTAAGAAATATTTGAAATACATTATTAAAAAAACATGGATGTGGATGATAAAGAGGTCCCAGTAGATAATTACGTATAAACAACCTCGGATAATGAAGAGATTGTGAGATAAACCCTTACCTTGTACTTTTCCTTGGATGAGGGTAGGTTAACCTCCTGTATAATGGTAAAATAATTGTTATTAAATTATACAATAATCATATACATTAATATGATATCATATATGATCATTTATCATTGCTTTGTTAATAATATCTTAGAATTATCGTCATTTCGGGTGTTAACTTACTCGTCATGTTTTGTTACATAAGCCATTTTTGTTATGGATAGGTTGTATCTTATTCATATCCAGAATGATATCAAGTCCTTAAGCATTATTTTTAATCATAAAATGAGAATTATACTTGAATGGATACGATGGAGAATGAATCTCATCGCGTTCGTGGAGATGGTAGTCCGTACGTACACACGAGCGACAATATAATTATTTTGACATTATAATAATATATAATTGGATTTTTTATCATATATAAAGAATAATTATCATGTTATATTTATTATTTACATGAATTACACATCATTATTATACCCATCCAAATAATAGTGTATTGAATAAAAATTACACCACGACGTGGAGACGGTAAGCCGTACGTATGCACGTATGGTGACATGTCATTCAAAGGATGGATAGAATAATGAATATGGTTATACCATATTTATAATAAAATCAATGTATATATAAGATACTTGAGTTATTGTTTTATAATGTAAATAACAAAGAAAGAAGAAGTGGAAGAAGAAAAGAACTTGAAAGAGGGTGGTGAAAACATTACCTCTTTTTCAGGTTCTTCCTTTTTATTTGATCAAAAGGGATCCTTAGGTTGGATTTATGATCAAAATAAGGCCTCTAGGATTAATTGAGGTATGTTGAGATAGTATTTGGTCAGGGTTTGTCTGGACTAAAAGGCTTTTAATGTGTTAAATAGTGATAAGGGGGAGTTCCCTTTTATAAGAGGGGTGATGGGCACCTTTAGAAAAGCTAGAAATATTATTTTATAATAAATTCATATTCAGTTTCTAATGGCTCTAAAGTAAATTATTTAAAGTTTAAGGTGGGGATAGGTCAAAAACCACTCAAAAAATATATTTTATACAGGTTTTGTTCATTATATTAACCTTTCTTTTAGTTTAAACTCTTAGTTAATTAGATTGACATTTACCATGTCACATTGTATTTTTATATTATATAGTTAATAAACATTTCATATACATCAAAGAGACCCCTAAGTGGTCCATTAATTACACACCTATCATGATATAAGTCTCTTGGCCGAACCTTATATTTTTAGTAATTGAATATCAATTAATAATATAATATTTCTTTTAAAAACTCTTTTATGTCAATTTTGAAACTTATTTAATAATTGATTTTTGTTAAAGTCTTACAAACTTTATTCATTCGAATAAAATTCATTTAAGTAATCCTAACATGTCATATTAACCAATAAAATTAGTGAATGTCATCAAAATTTTCAAATTATATTTATTTTAACATTTATAATACCAATTATTTGATTCTTTCATTAATAAGGAAAATACTACATCATTATTGTGTCATAAATAAATTTAATTATTAAATGTCTAGAAATTATAAATAAAATAAAATTATGTATTAAATATTTTTATCTTTCTAATTAATATTTATAGTCGAAAATAGAACATATATCACCCTATGTAAAAATTATTTTTCTAAAAGATATTTGCTAATGTCATTTTTGTATTTACCTTAACTTAATTAATATAAAGTGTCATTATCACATACAAGTGGATCCATGTGGTCCCAAAATCGACCCAATGATGACCATGGTCAGACATGTATCAACCAATAGGGTTAAGACACGTTTTAGGATAATTTATTTTTATTATAATATTATTTTTTACCCTTATTTACCGGATTTACCCTTTAACCATGGTAAATAAAATATTTTCCGAAGTAATTATTCAAAATGTCTAAATATAAATGTTACATGTTTACATAATTTGGAAATCCTGATTCCAAATATGGATTCCATTTTTCCAAATTCAAAACATAGAAGTTGCAGAAATTAATTTATAACAAATTCCCGTCGTTAAAACAAAAAGCGTGTTTTTAAGAAATAATAACTATCAAAAGACTGACACTTGTTTATGTCCGGTTTAATTGTGAAATTATGTCAAATGACTAACATCGTATTAAATGGTAAAAATATATTTTATATATACTTTAAAAACACTCAAATTCATAATTTATCACTGTTAATTATTTCGATTAAAAAAGATGTTTTTAATTAAAATTTAGTAATTTTCACTATTCATCAAAATATAAAAGTTATCCGAAAAGTAACAAAATTTCACCCTAGGCTTAATTCGATATTCCGAATACAAAAATGAAGTCCATTTTTAGAGATAAAATTTATAAAATTTTAAAAAATAGGTATTACTATTCATAAAGTCCAGCTCGATTGGTTGTGGTGTGTGTTAGAACTCGAAGTTGTGTACAACACATGCTACTGTATTATTCAAAGAGAATGGTATCGTGGAAGCTTGTGGTGTTACACCTTGTATGGGATAAAGCAAGCTCCAATACCCTGGTATTCCAAACTGGATACTTTCTTAAAGGAGATGAACTTCAAGAAAGGAAGTGTTGACGACAATCTGTACATCAAGGAAAGCCAAGATCTTTCCCTCATTGTGATTGTCTATGTTAAAGACATTATTTTTGCTTGGAATGATGAAAGAAGTTGTGAAAGGTTTGCTGAAGAAATGAAGAAAGTCTTTGAGATGTCCATGTTAGGTGAAATGAGATACTTTCTTGGGTTACAAATTTTGCAATAGAAATAATTCATTTTTCTCTCCCAAGAAAAGAATGTTAAGGAACTTCTAAAGAAGTTTGGGATTGGAAAACTTAAAACCTGTGTCAACTCCTATCTCATTGGGAATGAAGCTAAGCAATGATTATGAAGGAAAAGAAGTTGATCAGAAATAATACCGAAAGCTGATTGGAAGTTTGTTATACCTGACTGCATCAAGACCAGATACTGTTTTTGTTGTTACATAATGTGCAAGATTTCAGAGTGCTCCTAAAGAATCACATCTTGTTGCTGGAAAAAGAATTCTCAGATACATAAAAGGGACATCAGAATTTGGAATCACGTATAGTGGCTCAAATAACATTGATTTGTTTGGATATTCAGATGCAGATTGGGTAGGAAATGTTGATGATAGAAGATCCACATCTGGTGGAGTGTTCTTTATAGGAAAAAATTGGGTTGGCTGGCACTCAAAGAATTAAAATTCTGTGACACTTAGCACAGATGAAGCTGAATATGTTGCTTCCACCATGGTCTCTACTCAACTTATCTGGATGAAGACATAGTTGGAATATTTGTTAGTTTCAGTGAAGTTTCCCTTGCTCTTGGGCTATGATAATCAAAGCACAATTAATCTTACCAAGAATCCAGTCCAACATTCTCGATCAAAGCATATCGACATCAAATATCATTTCATCAAATAGCATGTAGAAAGGAATTAACTGAAACTTGAATATGTTTCATCTGCTGAACAAGTTGCTAATATTTTCACGAAACCCTTGCCGAAGGAATCATTTACAATATTGAGGTTGAACATGGGTTCCCAACCTCTTTCTCTTCAAGGCTAAGGTATGTTGTTCCATCCCCTCCCTATTCTTACCTTTGGATTGTTTTGTCAAGGGGGAGAAGTTGTTGGTATCATAAATCTATTGTTCAAAGAGAGAGTTGTGGGTAAGATGTGAACTCAACACTGCTTGTGTATGTGAACTATTCTAACTATTTGATCGAGTGGTTGTAGGAATGAACATGAAGTTGTTTACAGGATGTATGAAGTTGAAGATATATGAAGATAAGTTGAAGATATATGAAGTTGAGATGAAGATATATGAACTTGAAAATGTCATTTTCACTACCTATGGACAACATGGTTTTTCCTTCAATGATTCTTGTTTCCTACAATGAGTTTGCTCACGTAGTCTTATAATTATTGATAAGTAATCCATTTCTTATGGATACAATGTTTGGTGATTTATGAAAACTTGGTTGACAACAAAATCCAAAGGGGGAGATTGTTAGGACCAAGATGAAGGAAGATGTGGTTTGCATGGTTTGTCTTTTGTTTATCTTGAGGAAATTTTCATAAAGGAAAGACACCTTGATTTTCTAAGAATTCGGAAGCCAGAAGTTTGAAGATTCAGAACTGATAATATTGAACATTCGGAACCTAGTGTTCGAAGAATTTAGAGTCTGGAATTCGGAGTCTAGAAATTGAAAAATTGGAACTGGGATATTGTAAATTCTTGAAATATGGCTAATAGGATATGTGAAGGCCCTAAATATGATGATGATTTTCTAATCTTAAAGTTCTCACAAATCATGAAAAACATCATGAAAAAAGCTGGTTGAAGATATGGTGAAGAAGATGTTCGTAGCGGGAAGTTCGGAGTCAACTTGCTGAGTCAGAAGTTCAGAGTGAATAAGTTAATAGCGGGAAGCTCAGAGTAGACTTGCTGAGTCAGATGTTCGGAGTGAGGAATTTCAAAGTCGACTTGCTGAGTCAGAAGTTCTGAGTGAGGAAGTTCGGAGATGACTTGATAAGTCAGAAGTTTGGAGTGAAGAAGTTCAGAGTCAACTTGCTGAGTCAGAAGTTCGTAGCGGGAAGTTTGGAGTCGACTTTCTGAATAAGAAGTTCATAGCGAGAAGTTCGGACTCGAAATCCTGAACCTGGAGTTAGTATCCAGGAGTGCGGAGTCATGCCGAGAATTGGTGAATTGGTAACCTGAAGTCGCACCGAGAATGGAGAAGTCGTACCGAGAAGTGATGAAGAGTCATACCAAGAATTGAAATGGTGTCATGCCGAAGAAGCGGTGAAGAGTCATGCTGAGAATTGGTGAAGTCATAACCTGAAGTCGCACTGAGAATGGAGAAGTCGTACCGAAAAGTGATGAAGAGTTAAACCGAGAATTAAAATGGTGTCATGCCAAAGAAGTGGTGAAGATTCATGCCGCAATTTGAAGTGATGCCGAAGAATCAGGAAGGGTGAATCAGAGATTATGATGCCAATAAGATAGATGAGTGGATCTGATAATGTGATACCGAGAAACTTGTGTATCAAATTCGGATATGGAAAATGCCAATGTTCTAAATCAAGAGAAGAGGAAGAAGATTCAAGAAGATTATAGAAGCGTTGAAAAATTCTTAATTACTCCGAGATTTTAGGAGAAATTAAGATTTGGATTAATTTAAGTGAGCGGGAAAATATTTTGGTTTCCCGCCTAATCACACTTTGGAGCACCTATAAATCGAGATCAGGCTGCTGAGTAAGTGTGTGATGATGAAGTAGAGAGAGAAGCTCTGATAATCTAGAGAGAAGAAGAAGTGTTTGACCGACATAGTTTCATTGTAGTCTCAATTGAAAAGAGAATTTGATACTGGTTGACACCGTATTGAGTTTCTTGGATTGAGAAGATTCTGAGTGAAGAAGAAAATTCGGATTGAAGAATCGGATTGGGAAAATTTAGAGTGGTGATTCGGAATGGGAAGTTCAGACTTTAATTGATCTATCTCAAGTCCAAGGAGTCCTTGCCTTTCTTCTGGGTAAGGAATTGAATATTTTTGCTGAAATTTTTTACACTTGTGTTTTGAAAGGAAGTGCAGGTAACATAAGTTGTTACAAGAAACGAGACCTTTCCCTATTGTGCTAAGAGGGTGCACACGCACTGTAATGTTTGTTTCATAGTGCTTCACGAGTGTAAGGTTATATCCTACTCATTGTAATCCAAGGATTGTTTTCTTAGTGGATTGTATGGTGCTGGATTGTTTCCAACCATACCAAAGACGTAGATATTCTTATTGAATAGTGAACCGTGTAAATTCTTGTGTTCCTTTGGATGTGTGTTTGTTTGTTTCTCAGCAGGGAAGTATATCTTTAACAGGATAAAAAGGTTGTTCCCTTTTTAAGGGAACTTAAAAGAAGAAAAGGGGGTACCACTGATTCACCCCTCCCCCCCCCTCTCAGTGGTTCAATACTCCAACTGGGTCATTACACTTATGTGACAATTAATTTTATGAATATTAGAAAATAAATAAAGATAAAAACTGAATATATTTTCTTGAAGAAGTTGTACCATTTTTAAATATTTAAATAATGGTTTCGAATATCAAGGATGTTTCTTTATCTCAAATTATGGAAAAATATTCCATGTGATTTTTTAAAGTATAATAGGAAGACAGAGTGATATAAAGATAGAAACTCATTTTCTTATTCATGAATATATCGATCATTGAATACATTTTCGGGGATATCAACCTACATGGATTATAGACTAAAATGGTAAAAGGAGAAAAGGAATACAAGGAATAATAATAATAAGATAATGGAATGCATTACTACTATTATCATTTATGTCAAGAGTCTTCAAGAATGAGGAGATACTATTTATTAAAGATTAATTGAATTTTGTTAAAAGATTGTATGGAGGATCCTACTACAATCTATTCACTAATAATTCTAATGATTGAGAAGAGGAGAAATTAAATGGTCTGTAAGTAAACATTTATTGGATAGAAAATATCTCATTTTCAAGAAGAAGGTTTTTCACTTGGTGTTGAAGCATCATATAGTTCATTGAAGTCTTATTCTAGAAGGGTAGGATTATAGGACCATTGTAAATTGGAGAGAGACGGGATAAATAATTTCTCTCATATAGTTGTGTATTCAATTTTCATTATTATTGAAATACATATATCTTAAACTTTAACCAAAATCAATAAGAAATATATACCCATATTAGGATAAAGACATATAAAAATATTTTCTGTCATTCTCTCATTAATTTCTATCTTGCATGTGATGCGAATTCTTGGAGTAAAAAATACGAGATCCATTTATCCTAGTAGTTTTAGAGGTTAAAATTAAATAGAATGAAAACAATTCAACAAAAATTAGGAATAATGAAATGAGGATAAATTCACATAAACAAACATCCTACCTAAAAAATGGATAAATTCACATAAACAAACATCTTACTTAAAAAGGATCAATTGCTAATAAATAATGAATATGCATCATTGTCATTGGCGAGATCCTCAAATTCTATTTCTCACTGAACGATGATCCATGATCCAGTCATTATTCACCTAAAAATGATCCTCCAACTTTCTCTCAAAAAATGACCAGGGTTTTATGACTAACCCTAGGATTTTTCAATAGTAACATATTTATAGATCATGCTAGGTCATGGTGAATAAATTTAATAAAATAAATAAATACTTTTATTTATTTAACAATCTTCCCACAACATCACTCAAATAAAAGGTCTCACGTGATCCAAGTTTAAGATGTGCCTAAGGAAAAAATTATGCTATGATTTCAATGGAAACATCATATTTTTAATTTGAGCCTTCTTTTATGTAATATTCCACTTTTTTAGGAAAACTGTTCATGCATGATATTTAATATATTTAATATATTTCAAAAATTAATTTTGATCTCATCGGGCCTTATAATCTTATGTCACATTAGTTCCTATATCCCAAATTAATCCATATAAAATTATAAAATAACACATAGAAAAATAAAAGTTTTTATATTATCCCCATCTTGGGGATTTATCTCCTATAATGAAAAGAAAAGACTACACAAAGAGATGTGGGTACTAAGAACACATTTGGGTATCCCTCTCCCAGGTTCTCTCCTAAAGATTCTAATATTACCACTAGACACACACTAGGGGAATTGATCTCTCATAAATGATCCTCTCATGTTGGTCCTCAATCTACACTAGATAACCAGACAACGTATCCACATCCTCGATGTCCAGATCACCCCACTCAATAACATGTGAAGGGTAATGCACATTCCTCTATAGTTGTGACACATGGAATATTTCATGTACCTAGTCTAAGAGAAATAGTAGATCTAATCGGTATTCCACCTCACTAACTCAACAATGTATCTAGATAGGGCCAATGAATCTCGGAGATAGCTTTTCACCATAGACAAATTTCTACAACCCGTGCCAATTTGAGACCATCAGGGACACATAGTCTCCCTCCTCAAACTCCTAAGTCATATGTAATCTGCCTACATAAGACTTATGATGAATATTTTCCATCATCATCTACTCCTGGATGATTTCACCTTCTCTATAGTGGTTCACACCACCTATGGGGCCATAAGTACCGACTCTCCTCGATTAGTCCAGTATAGTGGTTCTATGTAGGGTCCCCTATAAAAGGCCTCAAATGGCTCCATACAATTGGTGGAATGGTAGTTTTTTTTTGTTAAAAAAATCCACCAAGGGTATATGATCCTCTCAACTATGTCCAAAGTCCAACATGAAAGCTTGCAGAATATCCTCCATGACCTAAATAGTCTGCTTAGTTTGACCATCATTCTAGGGGTGAAACACCATTCAAAAACACATATGAGTCCCAAATTCCTCTTTTAATCCTCTCAATAATTGATACATGAGTAAATAATAATGGTAATAAATGGTCTTTATTGTAACTCCTTCGATCCAGACTATCTCATGTACATACAATTTTCACAATATCTCTTCTAAACACTACTCTCAAATATCTCGGAAGTGGGAAAACGTGGTGATTTGGTTTATGATCACCCAGATGGAATCCTGTCCCCTGGACATACATGGTCACCCCATCATGAAGTACATGTATATCCCAACACACTTCCACTCTATAACTTCAAGGTGTTGAGCTAAACTTGTTGTATCCTCATTTTTAGCCATCACTTACTAACAATTAAGGTGTTAATAGATAAAATTTGTAACACATCTCTTCATCACTAGACACCAGAACTACTATCGAAGGTTCTGGTACATCCTCTACACGTTAGGATATACCATTAATGTGGAATAATAAAACTCCCTCCACACCACCTCTCTTAGCACAACATGTACCATCATCCATCTTATATAAGTAAATATATTCTCCTCGCATTTAAAAAATTCATCAAAAGTATATCTAGTGGATATTATAGTATATAAGGTATCACAATCAGTATCCCCAAGCTATTCCTCCCTAAATTTCTATAAATGAGGCGGGATAACAACCATCGATTGTAGGTAAGATTCTCTATATGCATCTACAAAGCACAATTGTAATGAGCCCAACTGCTCTGATGTCTCTCTCAACAACTGCGAATAAGATCTCTTCATGAGGGGATATTCTACTGTGTTCCCCTTCCCAATAGTATAGACAATCTATAAGTCATAATCCTAGTATAACTCTAAACATAACCATTGTATCGAGTTAAGATCATTCTGATAGAATATATTCATAGGACTGTTATGGTTATAATAGATGATAAAATTCTCACCCAAAAGGTAGTTTCACCTCATATTCAGTGTGAATTCTCCCAATATAAACTCAAGATTGTGGGTTGTGTAATTCTACTCATGTGGTCTTAACTAATTTAAAATATAAAAAACCATGGAATACCTCTACATATGAACATAACCAAGCTCGTTCCATGATTTATTGGAGAAAAAATGGGTACTCAACACCCTCCCCTAGAAATATCAAGATTGGGGAGCCCGTCAATCCCTACCTCAACTCCTAGAAATTTGGATGGAACCTCTCTAACCGCATAAAATGATACCACTTATGGGTCAAATCTATCAAGGGAGATGATATCCTAGAGAAATATGGAATGATTCTTTGATAATATCTTTCTATCTCATGGAAATTTTTTCCCTCCTCCATAATCTTAGTTGGATCCCAAGCTAACATTACCTCAACCTTCTCTAGTTCTACTACTAAACCATCTTATGAGATGATATGTCCCATAAAGTGGACATCCTAGATCCATAGATGGAATTTCAGGCTCCTCACATAATTTTGTTTCTCTTAGAGTATGTCCAAGACCATCCTCATGTTTCCCACATTCTCCTCCTTGGATTCCTAGTATACTAGGATATCGATAATGGAGACTACCACAATTTAGTTTAAAAAACACTAGAAGTTCTATTTCATGAGTCCCATGAACACTGTTTGGGAATTCCTCACACACAATAGAATCACCAAGTACTAATAGTTTCTATAAGAAAATTGTAAAGTCATCTTTGATATATCCTCATTTCATAATAGCACCTGGTGATAGCCTCATTTGAGGTCAATCTTCAAGAACCACTATGCCCATCTTAAATAATCAAAGATATCATTGATTCTCAGAACTGGATACTTTTTCTTTATGGTTTACTATTTTATGTGACAAAAATCAACACACACCCTCAAGATCTCCCCCTCCTTCTTAGTGAACAATATTGGGGATGGCCAAGGTGAAACATTGGGCCTGATAAATCCCTTCTTTTTCAAGCCCTCCAACTGCATCCATAACTCATGAAGCACTATGGGATATATATTATATGTCGATTCAGATATCAGGGTCATATTGAGGAGTATATTAGTGTAGAATTCTATCTCTTGGTGGAGAGGTATGCTTAGAACATCCTCAAGAAATACATCCCCGTACTTTTCCACCACTGTTGGAAACTATAAGCTCATAAAATCAACCACACCAAGAGTCATGCTATCCAACTGGGGTATAATCGGATACACCCTTTTATGAATGAGCCCATACTACTTCATTAGGGTTACCTTTTCACCCAAAAAGGAAAACATCAACCCATCACTATGGACACACCACATCCTCCATAAAAAATAGTCTATCTGGGTCACACCACATACAAACCTAAAATGAAATCATGAGGCATCATTTCTACTAAAATAAAATACCAAAATAAACTCTCACCTCCAATAGTTAGGTCAAAAAATTAAAAGAAGTGTTTGATCACTGAGTCGCCACTATTATGTGTCTCCAAGAAATGTTTTGACCCAAGGGATGAATTGGAATCTATAAGTCTCTAAGTAGAGTAGTTGAAAGAAAGGAGTATATCACACCCATATCTATAAAAACTGAAGATAAAGTAGAGAAGAAATAGATAATACCTCCAATTTTCCCTAGAGCCTCTGGGATTCATGACTCGAACACCTAAAGCTGCCCTCATCCCTAACCACCAACTCCTTGAGCCTGGAGGGGACCACCTAGGGGTGGTGGTGGTAACAAGTCAAAAATATCTACCACCTCCAGCTACTCTCACATCCTATATTCCATGATTTCCACCCTGAAGACCTATCAACTCATAATTATATCATTTATTATTTATATCATCCACTATCTCTCTAACAACCACATTTTGGGTTAGAAAATATCATGAAATATGTCCCCAACCATCACAGGAGTAACACCACTTCTCTCTAGGTTGACTAAATCCATCATGTGATCTTTGAACCATAGACCCTCTATCTTGAGATAGCCTCCTAAAATTTCATAAATATCACAATCATTGTGTATATCATCATCTTCCTACCACTATATCCTATGCTTCTATGTTCCCAATTTCTATACCAATAGTCTACGTTTTCTTATCCAAGAAAATCTCAATCACCAAAACATGCCCCCGCACCCCAGCATAGGTAGGAATTCATATAGGTATCAAACTAGCTTGGATGTCTCTATGTATTCCTATATTGATGTTATGAGCCTGAAAAAACCGATCATGCACCATATCCATAAAGCATCAAGAGTGGTTAGTGAACCTTGATGAATACTCAACCACAATCACACTACCCTACTAAAGCTGTATATGCTCAGGGATGTACACAGTTCTCAACATAGCTGGAGAATACACCTCTTTGAAAATTATCTCTAACTCTAACCATTAAAGAGTATCCTCATCATAAAACTAGATCACTAAACCTTTCCATTTTCTTGTAGATCAATGAAGAAGTCTCACTTGCAGGATCACTATTTGGGTTTTAGGTGTCCTGAGAAGATAAAAGACTTGAAGAACAACATCAATATAATCCTCAGATACATGGGGTTCAGTCTCTCTTCAAAACCTGAGGGGTCTATATTTATAAAAATCAAGAACAATGATCATAATATACACCTCATTTGCTGGTACTGCTAGTACCATCAACTACACTATAGATCTTGGTAGGATTGGTGCACCACTTATAGCTAAAACCTCCTGAACAAGTCCCTATATCAAAGCCTCTTCACTAAGGGGATCAACCTTATGATCCAATTATTGAATAATATCTTGAAAATATCATTTATGAATCTTGAAATATACAATATATACTCTGATCAATGAGTATATAGAGAGAGACAACTCAATAAGGACATAGAAACCAAAACCCATTCCTATATAATTCATGTACTAATGTTTTACATACAACCAATTTCTACATGTACCAATTCAACAAGAAGTTTATCAAAGTCCTGGTGTGTAGATACATCAACTTCTACACCAACACTAGAGTCTCTGACCGAAGATCCAAACACAAAACACTTAATAATTTTTCCATAAAACTCAGACCAATATCATAGACTCCAGTCCTAAAGTAGAACTAATTCCTCTGATACCACAATATCATGACACAGCCCAATGGGGCCCATACCATGACCACCCCAATACCACATCTAATTTTCTAGGGGTTTTCAGCCACACCAAATAGGAATATCACACAAATGGGAGGCCTTGTCCTATGTGTCCACACACACACACATCTCCAAGCATGAAAAATGATAAAATGTAAAAAAAAATGATAACCATGATTTCATAAATCTAAAATCCATCCATAATGGTATGAAAAAAGTTCTTCAAAGAAATGTTCAAATAAAATCCCACCAATGAAACTAAAAACAATTCAAACCTATCATGTAGGAGGGGATTGTTATCAATGAAACCACTAGAACACACCTCAGACTTTTTGGATCACTAAGCTCTGGCTTGTCCTGTTCCTTCTAGGACTTCATGAAATGGTAGGTTGTCTAGATAAGACACAAAATGTGTAGGAAAAGACCATAGAGTGGTGATTATAATAATTTACAGTAGGAAAACCATAAATCTCTAAGAATCTATCATAAAAAATAATAGCCAACTCATCACAGTTATATGTCAATATCATATATAATAAAAACATCTAGATATACTCATCATAGACACATATTATTAAGTAATATCACAATTGTATTACCATCCTAGGATTTCTACAAGAAAGATCAATATAACACATGTCCATGGGAACATATTGCATGTGTCAAATAACACTGATAGAGTCCATCTAAAGTGTCATTCTCATCAGTTATCACTATAAGAAGTACATGTTATTAGTTTAAAGAGTTAAACATAAATTTAGGGATCACACCTAGGATTATCGGGTATACCAACAACTTGTTATGAATTAACCCACTACTTTGGGGATTGATTCCCATGTAGTGTTGGTCACGATAATGCCAAGGACCCCACATAAGGAAATAATGATGACATAGGATCTCACTCTGGGTATCACAGAGGGATTCCAAAAACTCAATCTGAGACTGAAGTTCCTCATAGTGGATTTCCATCTTTGAACATGGAATGATTCTATAATAAACCCTCGGGGAAAGGATCAAGGTAACATACCCTAATAAAATTGTCCAAATGAAATAGCACAATGGATCCAATCCTTTTTTTTGAGAAGTTATGTGGTGTGTACTATGAGTACATTGTGTGTCCCTTCAGTGGAGGGTTCTACCCATGTAACATGGCTCATTATTATGTCATTTTTTGATTAAATATAATTTATCCCTCCTCACATGAAATTTTGGGACACATGATCTCTTGCTTTTGTGCTTGTTGTACATGCTAAGAAACCTTCTAAGGTGTACGCAGCATTTGGAATGTCCCACACGACATGTGACACCACCAAACCTACTAAGAATGTACCTCGTACATTTTAAGATGATGGGAAAGGTTTATATGGTGTGTGACATGAGTCAAAAAGTGTGTAATACTTATCACCATGCCAAAATAGTAGTGTCTCACATATAGGACTACATAGTGTGTGTACATAGGACTAAACTCCATATAGTAAGGTTTTCTCACTTAACCCATTGGATTCTTTATGTGTATTACTATGAAACTCTAATACATTCTATTATACCGTGTAATTCATGGTTCATTGTAGATCATGGGTTTATAGAACTTAATTTACCATCACTTTCTATATTTCATCCGTATTTGGTTTTCGGAAGCTACCAATCATCACGGCTCGTCGATGTCAGATGCCCAAAATTTGATCATAGACTCTTGATCCATCATCTTAGCTTAATAACATAATAAATAAAAACCCATATCTATAATATCAATCCATTTCAACAATAAAATGGTGCGGAATTATTGTTTTCTTGGTATTTGTCAAACCACCAGAAAAAATCAACACTAGTAATGAACGGATGAAGAATGGGGGAAGAAATGCCTAAAAAAACATGAGGAATAGAACTAGTCCAATGTTAATGTTGGCCTCAATTTTTTGTTAGAACAATTAATGAAGAGATAAAATATAATCAACCATATAAATCCCCAAATCCTAGATAATCTAACATGTACTAACAATACAGATGATCCAAAAATCAATTCATTGGTTGATTGATCCCAATTATTCATAGGAATAATCAAATAGGGATAAATCCTCAAAAAAAGTTCATACATCTAGATAAATCAATCAATGATGAATAATGAATAAACATCATTATCATTTGTGAGATCTTAGAATTTATTTTTACACTAGTTGATGATCTATGATCCTTTCATTGTTCACCCGAGAATAATCCTCTAACGATCTCTCATAAATCTATAGGCTTATGTGGCTAACCCTAGGATATATTAATATAATCATATTTATATACCATGATAGGTCATGGTGGATAAATAAAATAAATAAATATTTTATTTTATTTTTTTAAAATATTTCTACAACTGCTCTCAACCCCAACGTCTGACGCTTACCTAGGTTAAGTCCCATCTAGGATGAAACCCTCGCTCTAAAATCAATAGAGGCCTTATATTTATAATATGATCCTCTATTTAAGATTTATTCAAATATTTTAATAAAATTTTTCATGAAAGATATTAAATATATTTAAAAAATTAGTTCCAGGCTCACCGATCCTTGGAATACCACATCATTTAAGCTCTTAAATCCAAAATCTATTCATATCATATTCCAAATTAACACATGGAAATATCATAGTCATTACATTGACTCAATTGGGATTTATATTCCACAATATTATATGGTTAAAACCTATAAAACCCCTACATATGTACATACCAATCACAATGATGGAATATATTTTCCTTAAATAAGTAGTTGGGTATTTTATTTCCATGGTGTAACACCCTTGGTTTCTGGTAATTAACCCTTTATTTATTTATTTTAATTACATAATGTCATTTGGTTATTTTTTGTAAAGATTGGAGAAGTTTTGAAATGTTTTTTGGTATTTTTCGATGGTGAAAATGTTGAGAATGGTTATTAGAAACTGTCAAACACCTCTAGAAAACCGTGTAAGGGGAACCAGAGGTCACTGGGTAGGTAGATGGTTGGCACATGGTTTCTCCAAACCGTTTGGACACTAAGTAAGAATCATGAATTTTTTATAAAATGGGGAAAATATGGTTAGAGAACAGTTTTTATAACAATGTGATCCAACCATGCAAGGGGTGGTTTAAGGAAGTAGCAACCACATAGTTGGTTCGCGGTTTTCCAAACCGTGCAGCCTAACCATGCGACATATAGGTGGGTCTCCTTAAATTTTTGATCTAATATTAATTATACCATTAAGTTATTTTATTCACCAAATACGACCCTAACACTATTTCAACTTCTCTAAAAGTATGTAGAGATCCTTCAACTTGATTTATGAGAAATCTATTGGTGATTCATTATGTGTTGGATGTATCGATTCCCTGGTATATCTCCATTCTTGATTTTTTACTTAGATTTAAACTTCATCCCTCTCTTGTATTCATAGGTCTAATATGTTGGGGACTGATATATGTAGGTTGATTCCAATCATGGTAATATATGGTTGTTTGGTTGATATGTAACATTATCTAATGTTGGTTTTTGGATATTCAACCCGTTATGTAGAAAAATTTGTATCATTCTTTATTTTCACTAATTTTTATGAGGTAGGTGGATTCACTCCCAAATCCTATTATTAGAACATGAAATCTTGATTTCAAATTGATTGAATTCCATGAAATGAATTGTGAAATTGTTATGATAATCTTGATGGAACCCCTCTTTAGTAATGGTTTTTGGAATTGTGAAATTTTTTTGGAAGGTATAGTTGGTTACATGGTTTTAAAATGATGATTTTAAAATGGATTCTTGGTTTTGATGAATGGAAAATGAGTTGGAATTTTCTTCAAATAATGGTATTTTTCTTTGAAATGGTTTTTTGTGATTTTTTTGCCATGGTTTTGGAATTAATGGTTGGAAATGAATTTAATGAATAGATATTGGTCATAAAGTACCACCATCAAAGGGATGGGTTATGGATTTGATGTTCCACCATCAATGGTAACACCAATATTGAGTGAGTTTCTATGTGTGGTTGTGTTTGTGGAAATGGAATGGGTTATTCTAATGGAATTGAGAAAGGGTTTTAAAAAAATTCTTTATTTCCTTGTAAATGGATTTGTTTTTTAAATTTTTTTTGGTATGAAAACTATTTTATATTATGATATAAACTATTTTAAATTATTTTAAAATGTTTTATATATATATGTGATAGATTGTTATATCCAAGTGGAATTATTAGGAAAGTCATTTGGTGAAAACCTACTGAGTTTTATACTCACCCCTGCATGGGAACTTTGGTGAGTTTTCATATATTTTATATCAAGACATCAGTAAAGGCATGGTATCCCAATTCATGGTAGAATTTTCGAAAAAATGGATTGAAATCAGTAAGTGGGGAATTTTGGAAATCATTGTTGTGATATGTTTGAACTGGTAAATCTGAAATTTTTAAGCCTTCAGTTTCTAGAGAGTGGGAATAAATGGATTTTTATTTTGGTTATATAGAATGTAATTGGTTTGGCATAGAAGAAACCATCAAGAATAGGTTAATGAGAATGTGGCTGTACCTAAGCCACAATTGAACCAACAACTAGTTGAGAGAATTGTACAGGATTTTCAATCCATGGATAAAGGGAATGGGAGGGATGAACTAAGGAAAGTGGATCATTTTTTTCGATTCTAAATGCATAATCCACCCATATTTCAAGGTGATTTAGAACCATAAATAGAAAATGTGTTGATGAAAAGGATGAGTTGAATCTAGGATTTCCTTAGAACACCAACTTAGTAGAAATTCAATTTGGAAATATATATTATAAAAGATCTGAAGTGAAAGTGGTGATATTTAGTAGTTCAAGGTAAATTACACCAAGGCATTTCATGGAAGGATTTTAAGGAATTTTTATACAAACAATTATATCCTCGTATGTTCAGAATTTATAGAACAATGTAAATTTTTAGCTTGAAGTAGGATAATATCTCAATGACACAGTATGAAGATAAAATTATGAATTTAGTTCACTTTTATCTTGAAGTTGATGAAAGATAATCTTTGAAGGAATGTATTTTTTGATCAGATTTAAAGCCTAAAATGTTCTCTTATATTTATGTGCTTTGTATAAATGATTGTATGGATATGTTCAATAGAGAGTTGGTGGTAGAAAGAGACAAATCATGAGAAATGGGTGGAGGAATATTCTCTATACCTATGGGAAATATTGGGAACTCTAATGTTGGAAATATGAAGAAGAGAGAAACCTATTTCCGAGGTAGTGGGTTGAATTAAAATCAAATGACTAGATAAATGAATCTTCCTCCAAAATGCATGAATAATAAGGGATACTTTCAGTGCGGTTCTCTGGTCCATATCAAATGATATTTTATGACACCACCAAGATTGTGTCATAATTCCTACCAGATGGGTCATATTCAACACTATTGTCGTATTGATCCATGTTTGTGTGTTTGAGACAACTCTTATGTTTCACAGATGTCGTATGCTTCGATGGGAAATTAGAAGTAGAATAGTTATCATTAGATGAATATATGAAGCCATGGTGATTCTATGAATACCATGACTACTCAGAAATGGAAATCTAAAGAATGAAATGAAGGAAACAATTGTGGAGAGTACGCAATTGTATGGATCTAAGAAATTAATTTTCGATGATCAATCTCGACCTTCGATGGTGAGATGTATGATTATTTTGAATTCTACCATTATATATTCTCTATTTTATATGAGTGCATCTCATTCATTTATTTATTCTTGTGTTTTTGATCTTATGGGTTTTCATGTTGAAATTATTCCTTTTATTTTGAAACATCAAAATCCTCTTGTCCAAATAGAAATTTGAGCCTTCATGTGAAAATAAAGTTCTATAATTGTTCAAGGAGCTAAATTGAGTTGGGATTTCATAGTGCTTGAGAAGGATGTATGTGACATAATCTGGGGTATGGATTTATTGAAAATGATTAAATATTATTATACTTGAAGGGTTAGTTTTACAACTAAGGAAGTCATCGAGCATCTCTTTAGAGGATACCAGAATATAAATGTAGGTATAGAAGGATTGTTGGCCCCAGTGATTGGAATGATCTCATACAAGTTTGTAGTTTTGAATTTGGAATCTATATATGAGACCATGAATAGTGGTTTTTGTAACGAATCATGTTTTTATCCAAGGTATAATTCCAATGGGAATTTTAATTTTTGAATTTGGTGGATGGTTCGTTCTTTGAACTGAGATTTGGAACATAATTTTGAGAGTTGAAAAGCTATAAGGTGTTATTTTTAGACATAGTTAAAGGCCATAGGGGTTCCTTTGGTGCTTTGGTGAGTTTCGGTAGCATTGTACCATGGAAACTCAATATTGAAGAAGACTAATAGGGGTGCACAATTTGTCTGCAATCATTTGTCCCTCCAGCATTAACCATGAAAATTTTACAGCTGAGCATATGTGGTGCACATGGACTACACATAGTTTTCTAAACCATCTGCCTAGACGACATTCTTAGTTTCACTTATGTAGTGTATATGCACTATTCATCGCATGGTTGGGGAGACCATGAAAGACAACCATCTGGTGGTAGGGTTCCTAAGTATTGGGAGCCACACAGTTGGCACTTGGTTTTTCCAACCATGTGGTCAAACCATGCAACCCAATTTTGAGGGTGATGTTACCATTCTACCCTTAATGAACCTTTAAACCCAATTTTATTATTTTCTTATTTTTAGGGATAATATCAATTTTCTCATTTTATTCAAAACTAGGCTGAATAAAACCATGAAATTGGATGAGTAGAGCATCTTAATCATGAGTTCAGTGGTCTATAGAACATTCTCCATGTTTCAAATAATTTTTTTTTAATAATTTTGTTGTGTCGCACCCTGGCCTTTGCCACCTGTCTCCTTAGAATTGACTTCTTTATTTTGAATTGGTATACGTACCTTTTCATACTCATGTTTTTCATTGTTAGTAACTTAAGGATGTTAACCTCTATCACATACACCACTTGGTTTACCATCTTAAATTGACCCTTTATAGTGAAATGATTAAATGCCTGAAATTACTTTTAATCATTTGGATTGATTTATAAATGGAATTTTTCCTTGTAGATATTTTCCCAAATTTATAATATCACCTTTTTGTTCCATGTTGAACCTTGTAGTTTAATTTCCATATATGGTAGCTTTCAAAAATTCCACTTTTTTTTAAAATTGAGTTATTCATTTTAATGTGATGCTAATTTATTCTAATTGAATTGTTTGATAAACAATGTCTTGTTTTATAATAAAACCCATAAAATGAGGTACATTGTATTCTAAATTAAAAAGTTGTGCTTATTGGTTGTAATCATGCGTGGACTCATTGAATTGGTGTATACCCATCCCTTTTTTTAATGTTATTCAAATGGAATTTTCAGGATTTTGCCTCTATTGATTTTCTTAGATGAAGTTTCCCTCCTATATAAATGTTCATTTAAACCAAAGATCATCCTAAGTTCTTTCCCAATATATAAATGGAATTCCCCACATAGTAAATTACTAAAATGACAATGTCTTCTTCTAAGTGCCTCTTTAAACCTTCCAAAATGAATTTCCATGTTTTGATATATATAATGGAATGTATTAAAAGGTAATGGATTATTCGAGATGGTTTTCCTTATTTTAATGAATTGAATGGTTTTAATTAAATGGATTGGAATCAGGTGATATAGTCCTACCTCTTACTATATTTAAATTATAATGTCTTATATGAATTGTAATAGATCTTATTCTCTCAGTTATAATTCGGCTTGATAAGCATGATTCATGGGAGGTACTGCCTCATGCCTATTATTATAAATATGATTATGCCTATGATATAGGTTGTGAAATTATGGTAAGGTTTTTGTTGGGCATGAAATTTTACACTCCCTTACATCAGGTGCTGACCATGTTGTCTCACACCATTGACACTATTTAGATGGTGGGAATGAAAAACCACATCCCGTGCTTTGTGTGTCGGCATGATGTGACACCCTCTATTTTGAGTTTTCGCATGACGGTGCACTCACTATCTTGAGTGTTTCACATGAAGTCTCACATTCATTATGATATATAGGGAATATAATTTTTATTGAGATTATAGGATCATTTAGACTAGTTATGGATGACTGATTTACGCCCCAATCCAGCTAGAACCTAGTATTCCATGTATATGGCTACTTGGATCCACATATAATTAGTCTTTATATGTGAATGTAGTATAAAACTATAATATATAAATATATATATATGATTACTAAATATATATATATATATATATATAGTTATTGATCAAACACTCTTTCTATCCATGAGCCAAAGCAGGTAGAGTTGTCTAGGTGTCCTCTTGGACCCTAATCCAACCAGTGTTTATTTATTAGCACTTTTTATTATTCTGTTAACCAATAAACTACTATAATTTGTACTCATTGACTAGTTTTTCTACATGCATTATTGGTGGTGTCCTACTAGGATTTTATCTCAAGCCCTACTTAGGCTGCCATTGTACTAGTGCACATGAGAAGATGTCATGTTCACAGGACCATAGATTATTTCTTGTGATGTCATGCTAGTACTTGGGAGTTAAGAGCATAGGGCTAAACTAGAGCATAGTATTCTCATGGAGTTTCCCTCAAGTCTTTTATTTATTTTCCTTATTCAAGTACTACACTGTATTATGTTTCCTACTGTATGTATACTCTTTCTATTTATGTATCATCATTAGGACATGTAATCATTATTGTACATGGTCATTAACCATATCTTATTTAGTTTATATTACTCTTACTCTTCTTTGTATTTCATTTATTTCTACTTCCGCTGTTGTCTGTTATTTATTTTTTATTATACCATTGTGCTACTCTAATCATTAGGGTATAGTCTCCCCACTATAACCTCCTTATACTATAGCTTCTAGTCAGTAGCCTCTAGTGTATAAGCTGTCACTCTTGGGGCCATGCAATGACTAGTACTACTATTGGTTTCATAGTTAGTCAGGTCAGGGTGTTTCAAGGTGGTATTATAGCCTTTATTTTTTCCTCTATCTTACTATTTGGGTCTGGTTGATAGGATATTAGAAATGTATCGGTGGATGGTAAATATTTATGTCTTGGAGTGATGATCCCACCATGGGGAAAATTCGAAGTAGCCATGGATGGGATTGTTGTTCATGTTGTTTGTTATTATAATTGATTATGATTTTACATTGAGTAAATGGTGTACATTCTACTACTTATTTATTTATGAAAATTTATAGTATTCTTCCCTTAGACCAGTATGACAAGGAAGTAGTGTTACAACATCATTATAGGCACATATAAATTCACATATCATTCATATTTCATGCCATGTAGTAGAATTTGTAGGCTGCCTATTGATAGTGATTATATGCCTTATGTGTTTATTAGCCTACTTGTTATATACCATGTTAGGAATTCTAGTGAAATTATTATTTGTGAACATTTTAATGTAATTATTTAGTTTTTCTATTAATATAACATTTTTGGGTTATTTTTTAGTATTCTAATCTATTGCCATTATTTGATAAGTATGTGACATAATCCTTGATTATTTAGCATTTATTGCCTATGTATCTTAGTTATTTTCTTATTAGAACATTCTAATGTGTTTAATTCTTGTGATGAAATTACTAGTTAAGATTTATATATAATTGGTTTGATGGGTCAAGCATGTTGGTTGTGACTAAACGAGTGACATTTTTCAGTTGTAAGGTGTATGGTGCCTTATAATTTGGTAAAGTTAACCCATGTATCTAAACCATGTTTTTAGTCTTTTATATATATTTAATGACCATTGTTAAAATATAAAAGCCTATAAAGTTAAAATTTTATAGTGAATTGGTTTTTATTAAATGGGAGAAAGTATGGGGAATATAAAGTGTATGGGTGATTTATAGATTGAAAGATGGAAACCCATATAACCAAATCATTAATATGACATTGATTTATTTTTAAAATGGTTGTAAATATAAATGATGTTTAATTTTTATCTGAAATGAACTGGTTTCCTCTATAAAGGTTTGTGACTCTATCACGCATGCAAGACAGTCTATATGCTCAACGTTCAAAAAATAAACTACTGGACCTAAATAGATCATTTGGGGCATGTTTATTATGAGATAATACTCTATTAGTGTTTTTAAACTTTTATAATTAAAAAAAATCTATTGGGTTTTATTATAATGAACCCAGATTAGTTTAATGGGACCCTCATAGGTCTATTTATCTTTTACGAAGTGCTTTTTTTATAATTTTTACATGATGTTTCATTTTAAATCTTTTAAATGTTTACATATTTAATGTGAATAAATTTAATGAATTTCTAAGGGAACCTTAGGTGGTATCCTTAGTTTGAACCCTCACGTGATAGTGGTTTAAAGATCTCATTGAGTTTCCTTGGAATTGAAATGTGGTCATTTTTCATACCCCATTATCTTTTTTTATCAAGGTATTAAAAGATATGAATATGGCCTAGTGAAATCAATTTGTCGTGACCTAGGGATAAGGTCGATGATTATGCTTTTTTAAGGGGCTATCCTGGGGTAGTTATCACCCTTAGATCTTAAATAAATTGTTAAATTCTATGATATTTCAGAAATATGGTGTCGTTTTGGTGTAATTGTCCCTAGTAGGACTCTTAATTTCTAAATGAAACCCTTGTTTTGATAGGTGGTCATTGGTATCCTTGAAATTTGTTACCGGGATGAGAATATGTTCATGCTTGGTTTAATAAAGTTAGACATTCTTATGGAAAGGCTGTCCACTTAGTAGGTTATGTGAACCTCTTTTCTTCCTCAGTGATGGATGAATGTGAACGTCCTCATCCAGGTTAATGGTTGTATGGTGAAATATGACTTGGAATTCATTCTCTTATATATACCACCTGATACTTGGATTCATAGAGTGGAAAAACTTTGAATAGTATCAAGGATGGTTCATCTTTCTTCTAAACCTTTGTGTAGTGTGTGTTCATATATGTCATACCATTTTTTGCTAAATGATACAATGAACATGTTGAGTTTTGTGGAATCATTGAGCCTTGAGTTGTTGATCACATTCTCATGTCATCTCCATAATAGAGTGACTTGGGAGTCAAAGGAATAAAATTCATCTCAATTGTTGGGATGGTTTCCCAAGAGGATTTACTTTTTGAAACATCAGTCATGATGGTTTTAGATCTTATGTCGAATTCTATGATATTTTGGTTGTTACTCTGAGAAGTGTTACACATACGTTAAGGTGAATCTGACCTAGCATGATTATGAGCAGATGGTCTATCTCTTCTTTCGATGACTAGGAAACACTTAAGGTGGGGAGCATCACAATGGTTCTGGTAAATGTGTGTCCTTCTAGATAGAAGGAATGCAACCAAGGAGGGCCATTGGAAATCATTGTTCTTTCTTGAATTACCTTAAGGATAGAAAATTTTTAATCATGTCAGTGCTTTCTTAGTATCATGATGTTGATGTGGTTGGGTGTGTACAAAACCTTGGGAAACACTATAGGTCATGGATAGAATTTGTTGGTAAATCTTGAATGATCACATAACACATCATGAGGTAAATTCTTGTGATTGGTTAATGTTGATGCACTAGTAGGTGAAGTCACGCTTATTATAAGAATTTAACTAGTAGTTTGACATATCTTATTTTTGGTAGTTGGGTATGGGTGGTTGGAAACTGTAATGAGTACTAAAATTGGATGGGGAAGAAGGTTCTTCAATATTCTTGGTAATATTTGATATCCACTTAGTGAACTCTTTCTTAGAGATGAGCATGTTACATATATTGATGTTGTATTTGATGCACTAAGAGAGTGCCAGTTATATACCAAGCTAAAAGATTCAAATTCCCTTCTATTATATAATCATTCTTTATCATTATTGTGTGTGGGATTCTTGGTTTTTATCAATTCATCGAGAGTCCTGAGCGATGCTTGGGTTTCTGTGTAGGAATGCCTTGCACATACTCTTGGACACCAGCCATTTTTCTCTGGCATTACCACCAGGAGAATGCCTCTTTAAGCTCAATGGGTGATATGATGTGGATTTTTTGGCTTTTCACCAATGAATCACTTTTAAACATGGCACATGGACTACCTTGGGTTAGTTCAATGGACTCCAGTTTGATGAATCTGAGGTTTTCCCAGACTTGTTGTCGCGATCGGAGGTGGTGTTTAAAGGGTGGAGATTCTAGTGGTATGGATATTGGTTAAACCCTTTTTGATCATGATGCATGATAGTTTAAAAGGCCATGTGATGGTTTGATCATGGAATTTCACCAAAATTTATGTATGGTTTTTGGCGAATGTGCTCATAGAAAACTTGAGATGCCTTGGAAGAAGGTGTTTCAGTTTAGTTTTTGATATGCTGGTCATCTAAGTGGATCATTCTGAGAATGTTCATCCATAGGTGGATCAACTTTTTTCCTTTATTTTCATGAAAAATACAGTTGGTGAAGAACCATTTTTGGCACATCATCAAGTGGATACAAGTGCAGTATGTGTCAGCTGAGGCTTCTAATGAAAATCCAGATTGACCTGCCTAAGTGGGTTCGGTAAGGAATTGATTGTTTGAATGGTCCAAAATCTTGAAAGGAGCATCACTATAACTATTAGGGATTTCTTTGGGGGAAATTCTAATGGTGGAGATACTGTGGCTTAGAATTGGACCCTTTTTTGGTGTTACAACCTATGGTGAGGAGAACCATTGGCCAGATGTTTAAAGAGATGATAATGTAATCGTGTATATAGCTATACGAGCTTGGGTAAGTGCCATTTTAGTGTTCTAGTTTGGGAAACGAGAATTGTATTTTGTTTTTCATGACATAATTTTCATATTCTTAAGTAATTCTTGAAGCTTCATTGGGAGTTTATAAATGCAACATGACCATTTGTGTAAAAATTCATGAACCAAGTAAGTCAGGTGATGTTTTTTTTTTGTTTCTCCAAGGATTCACAAGGATAAGAAGTTATAAGGTGGTGATTTTGTAATGACTAGTGTTCTGATCCAAGGTATAATTACAAGGAGAATTTGAATTTTGGAATTTGTTGTATAGGTCGTTATTTGATCCGAGCATCGAAATGCAGTTCTTAGAGTTGGAATGCTCTGAAGTGTTTTTTTAGACTTGGTTAAAGGCTAGAGGGGTGTCTCAGGAACTCTAGTGATTTTTTATAGTGTCATACCCCAAAAACCCAAAACTAGAGAAGGCTAATAGAGGTTAACGGTTTTTCTAAAACATTTCTACCCTCCAGTAGTAACCATGTGACTTTTTCAAGTGACCATATATGGGGCACAGAGGCTACACACAATTTTCCAAACTATTCACCTAGACCACATGCTTTGTGCCACTTAGGAAATGTACATGAATTTCTCATCACACGGATGTCTCATAGTTGGGGTAACCATGTAAGAAAACTATGTGGGGTTAGGGTTCATAATAAGTGGGAGTCGCATAATTGGAGCACAGTTTGGCCAATCGTGTGACTCAGTTTTGAGGGTGAAATTAAAATACAACCATTAGTGAACCATTAAACTCCCTTTTCTTTCCACTTTTCTTCTCCAGCTATGTGAGGCTTCTCCCATGCATTGCGGGTTCTTCTTTTTCCCTAACCTAGGGATCATGGTTTCTACCTCATCTGAAGTCATATTTCATCTCCATTAGTCTCTATGGATTCCTCTCGATAATATCTCAATTCCTATTACTTCCTTTCTAAGTTTCTCTTACAATCTTTTTCACTATTTTGGTGTGAGATAATTCACTCTATTTTTAGGGTGGATGTCTATTTCTTCATTTTCATTAAAATAAAACTCAATAAAAACTTGATATTGGATGAATAGAGAGTCCTAAGCATGAGAGAGGTGTTCTATAGATCTTTCTCCAAGTTTCCATCATTTTTTAGATAATGGTGTTGTATCTCATGGCAAACATTGTTGAGCATCACCTTAGGATTGAATTATTCATTTTAAATTGTTATACACACCTTGTTATACTTATTTTGATCATTTTTTGTAACATCTTGGATCCAGGTGCCGCCCAAAAGTGCCTGGAAACTAGTTGATCACATGACCTCAAATGCGTTTCCCCAAACACTAAAGGCTTCCGACTAGTAGGGAGGGGCAAAGTGTGATATTGGGGAAACTATGCCCTCATTGGAAGAGTATACACAATGGAAAAAAATTAGTAACAATAGAGAAATAAATAATACCAAACATAAATAAGTAGTGGAAAACTAAAAGAAAAACCAATAAAATCCATATCATATATATAATGATGCGTGTCATATGTGTCTAGGAAAGAAGCTAAAACAGGTCACAAAGCTGGCAACACAATACAGTCCAACACAAAGGAAAATAAAGTAAAATCCAATAGAAACTCAAGCTCAAGCTTGGTCCCATGATCTCCAGCTACAAGAACAATCAAATACTTGATGAAGAAGGGATCTTACCCTAATCTATACCTGCAATCATATAATCTGTTTGGGTCCAAAAGCATGATCGAAATAGGATGTGAGACAAATCCCATTATGAAACCACCAAAATATCTATACCTAACTGTTAGTGAATATATATATATATATAGTAGGTAATATGAAATAATGAAGCAATATACAAGGAAGTACTCAAAATTAAACAATCCTATAGTAGTCAATTACATTTATTTAACATTAATTATTCACTCATTGAATCATGTAACCCGGGGATCTAGCCTGAGCTCTATATCCATTGTGTAATGTAACAAAACAGATGTCTCAAAAGACCATCTAAACAATAAAGTAAGACTGAATCCAATCTCGTTCTTTGGCTTGGTAGACTCATCACAATCATTCAATTACTCACAAACAACCCTTTGGGAAATCTCTCCCCGTTTAACCCCTTTGGTCCAACATAGAATCAATTCATTAAATAATGACCCTCTGGGAAAGATCTCATGGTCTAATCCCTTGGGGTGAATCATCTACACCAAGGCTCTCACAGTCCTATGTAAATAATCTGGAAGTCCCCTCATTCTTCCTGGTCTAAGGCTCTCATTTTCCTTTGGAAAAATAAATAGTGTGCATATAATATCAAAGAAAATAATCTAGAATTCCTCTTAGTCTTCCTGGTCCAAGGCTTTCACAATCCATTGGAAAAAATAGCACATATCATATAAAGCGGCTCATATAATCTATAAATACTACATTGATAAACATTTTCAATGAATGTCATAAGAATTTCACATAATCAAACTTCATCCTAATTAAAAAAAGTCATGACAAATAAGGCACGCCTCGATGAAAACCTAGACCAAAGAGCTATAAGAATAAAACAAGGGAAACTCACCCATGGGGTATCCCATAGACGAGGTATATATCTTTACGCATAAGCAACAACCCTTTATCAATCAATCAAACCATAACATGTAACAACATGGTTAAATTCCAAATCAAGGACTACCCAGAACAAGGTCATGTGACAGTTTTATCATATATAATCCAATGATGAATAGAGAAAGTAAAAAACCACCAACCTCAATGTTGTGCGACTGATATACTTGAATGTCGGACCTTGAATTGGCCTAGATTGGCGTAGATATACAAAATAGTGAAAAATTACCAAATTTTAATAACTCACAAGAGAAGATGAATCATGAAGAAAGACTCAATAGGTTTTAAGAAGTCATCGGTGGGATTCAAATGCACCCAACTGTGTCTCAATCGGAGATCAAGCTTCGCCTGTCATTCTGGAGCGCTCCTGTAAAAAACACAAGAAGAAGAATGTGTTTCTGGACATGAGTCGTGACCCCAATCTGATATATAAAATAAAAATAAAAGTACAAGGCATGTTCATTAACACTACACGCCATGTAGAAGCCTCAAATAGACCTTGAATTTAGCGATTATAACAGGTCACCACATGTCTATGTACTCAGCTGTTACACTATCAAAATGTGGTTGTACGCCACAAGATAGGTACACGGTATATACTTAGAAGTACAAATCGTGTACTTAGAAAATCATTTTTTCTTCCTTTTTCTCCAAAACAACCTGAAAATAAGATCCATACCAAAAATGAAGATTCAGGTTCTTAAAAACATCCCCCCTTAGAGAAATTCATCCCTGAATTTCCCTTTCAAGGGTGGTGAAGAGGAATCTACAAAAAACTATGGCCACTACGATCACACATCGGCTTCCCTCTACCATGTCTCATCCTACACTCAGTCATGTTTCCATAACACCCTTACTATAGGAATAGATCGGTCACAGAGAACCTTCGTTCTGTGATCCTTAATCTGAATAGGGTGCTTCTTGAAGGATGCATCCACCTCTAGCTCAACCTCATTGGGTTGAAAACATGAGACGAGTCTGAAATGTAATGCCATAGCTGAGAAACAAGAAAGACTTCATGCATTTCTCGGTACCTCTGAGGTAACAACAACCAAAAGGAAATCAGACTGACTCTCTCCAAAATTTCAAACAGCCCAACGTATCTCTATAAAAGCTTCCCATGTATCATAATCCTCATGTGTCCCAACCTTAGTGGGACACGTAGGAAAACCTGATCTCTATCCTTGAACTACATAGGTCATCTCCATTGATCAACAAAAGATTTTTTCCAAGACTGTGTAGTATCCATCCTCTTCCAGATCAACTCCACCTACTCAGAGGTCTCCTAGACAAGACAAGGTCTCAGCATAGCTTCCTCTCCTATCTCCATCTAACATTGGGGTGATCAGCATGGCCTACCATACAAATCCTCATATGGTTCCATCTAAATCACTTCCTGAAAACTATTATTGTAGGAAAACTACACTAGGGGTATGTGCCTCTCCCAAGATCCCCTAAAATCTATGACGCATTCTCAAAGAATGTACTCCAAAACCTGAATCGTGCACTCAGACTAGCCATCTGTCTCTGTATGGTAAGCTATACTCAAAAGTACCTATGTACCCAAAGCCCTTTGTAGTCCCTTACATACACGAGAAGTAAACCAGGAATCCATATCTAAAATGATAGATTTTGGAATCCTGTGCAAATGTAATGTCTCTCGGATTTACAACTTTCCAACCTCATCAACACTGAAGTTTTCCTTGATCAAAAGGAAACATGAAACCTTTGTGAATCTATCAACAACAACCCACACAACAGCATATCCTTGAGGCGAACATGGTAAACCTATCACGAAATCCATAGCAACATCATTCCACTTCCACTCAAGAATGGGTAGATACTATAAAATCCATACCATTCGGTAATGCTCTGCCTTCACCTGCTGACAGGTGGAACACCTCATAACAAAACCAGCTACATCCCTATTCATGCCTGGACACAAATACTAATGATGTAGATCTTGATAGATCTTGGTGACACCAGGATGAACTTCCCATACTGAGGCATGAAAATATTCACATAGCTCTTCACATATGTCTGATGATACCCATACACACCCATGAAAATGAAAAACCTCACCCTCACTTACGGTCCACCTAGGAGTAGGGTCCTTACCTGACACACTCTCCCATAGGATTAGGCCTTCAGAATCTGATAGCTTCCACATTCTCACTCAATCCAGAAGAGTCAGGGTTATAGCTATAAAAGAAAGAAACATTTTCCCATATTTGTTTTGAACCTCTAAATTCATCTCAGGGAACAAATTCATAAGCTGCCACTCACTACTGGCCTACTGAATAGCTTGTATCTGAGTCCTGTTCAGCACATCAGCCACTGTGTTGCCTTTCCCATGCATATTGGTAAGCTCAATGTCAAAAGACTGAAGGTACTCAACCCACCTTCATTGTCTCAAATTCAAATCTCTCTAAGTAAATATATACTTGAGTATTTTTTGGGAGTGAACACTATGAAATTATTTCCCAAAAGATAATATCTCCAACATCGCAACGCATGTACAACTATATCCAACTCGAGATCATGGGTCAGGTAATTCCTCTCATATGGACTCAACTACCAAGACATGTACACAAAGACTCCTTCACCCTGAATATGAACTTCTCTTAGCCTGATACCTAATGCATCACATTAAACGATGTAACTCTTTCCTAGATAAGGGAGAATTAGTATTGGTACTGATGTTAATCCCTCTTTCAGCTCCTAAAAGGATGAATCATAAGAATCTGTCCATAAGTACTTTTCACCCTTTTTGTTAGGCCTATTAGTAGTGCTTATAAGTGTGAAAAGTCCTAAATAAAGATTCTATAGTAACAATATAGCCCTAGAAAACATCGTACCTCAAAGGATTTCTTCGAATACTCCTAGTAAATTATTGCTCTCACCTTCTTTTGGTTAATTGATACTCCTATATCTGAGATGACATGATGAAATAAGTGAATATAATCCATCCATGAGTGGATTTTTGTGAGCTTAGCATATAATTAAATCTCTCTCAATGTACTCAAAATGGTCTCAAGATGGGTGGCATGGTCGTGTCCAGCCTGAGATTACACCAATATATCATCCATGAAGGTTACCTAAAAAGAATCCATGTAAGGATGAAACACTTGGTTCATCTATGCCATTAAAACTATCAACATGTTCTTGAGACTGAATGGAATAACCAAATAATTTTATAGACCTTACCTACTCTGAAAGGTTGTAAGAGGTATATCTGATGGTCTAATGTGCAACTGATGATAACCGGATCTCAATTCAATCTTTGAGAACACCCATGCTCCTCGAATCTGATCAAAGAGATTATCAATTCTTAGTAAGGGATATTTATTCTTGACCATCAACTGGTTTAACTTCTAATAATCCACAAAAATTCGGAGGGTACCGTCTGTCTTGTTTTCAAAAAGGATAGGAGAACCCCAAGGAGAAGTATTGGGTTGGATGAAACCCTTTGCATGAAACTCCTCTAACTGTTTCTTAAGCTCTTTTAACTCTAGTGTGTCCATACTATAATGATAAATGGACACTGGTGTTTCTCCTGGCACAAAAACAATAGAGAAATCCACCTCTCTCTCTTGAGGAAAACCTGAAAATTTGAATGTAAAGAAATCTCTAAAAAAATCCACCATTAGAAGAAATTCCATATGTGAATTCCCATGATCATATAGATATAAACTAGAAATTTGTGTTATAACTCCTCTTAACCCATGATGCTCGAGTACAGCTCTTCTCACCTGGACATCTTATTTGCCCATGTGTAGAAAATATCTGACCTCTGGTGATGTGAAACTCTCCCTATGGTGATAGCAGACAACAAAGGCATGAAATGAGACCAACCAGTCAATTCTAAGAATAACATCAAAGTCTGTCATCTATAAGACAGATAGGTACCATAAGAAGTGCCACCCACCAACCTCAATAGGGAACTCCTTGCACTGGCGTACACTAGCCTTCCTAATCCCCAATAGAGTTTCAAGCGTCATAATGTCATCATAAGTTAAGATACAGAGCCTAAGTATCTCCATAATGGAAAAATATATAAAACTAAGGGACGCCCCTCTGTCAAAAAGAGCATAAGCTAAAACTGAGGAAACTAGAATCGTACCTTTCACCGTAGAGGGTTCGGGATCCTGCTCCTACTGGGTTTACTCCATTTTAGAATTCTAACCTATACCGTAGTCATGCGACTCTGCCTGGCTATCTTAAGCTGATCCACCCTACTATCACTGAAAACTGGTCATTTGGCTACAACAACCATGGCCAACTCCTTGGCTCGAATGACCTAACGAACTATAGTTCCCTGACTGATGAGAAATAGCTGGATTTGCTTCTGCACATGGAGGCATGAAAATTCCCCTATCACTAGAAGATAGTGAGAAAATCCTACAAAAATGCTGAATATGGCTCATCTTTCAAAAATATCGGCACACAACTGGGTCTCTCAGGCACTACAATCTTATGTTCCCACTCTTCCTGCACTGGTATCACCACACCTAGCTACATGAAGATACATCCCTACTACTAGAATTAACGCATGAAGGGTCACTATGGTGCTTTCTACTATCATTTGAAGGAGTACCAGCCCTAGATGTTGAACCGCCCTATCTCTCAACTCCAAACTCCCTCAGATTATGTTTGGTAATCAGCGCCTGGTTTACTATAGAATTAACAGAAGTCAACCTAAAAACATTTACCTGCGATCAGATGTCGCACCTATGAATATCCTCAAATCATCTAGCCAGTGATAACTCATCACCCCCATAACAGATGTAAAGCACTGAATCTCAATAAAGTGAGAAGAGTAATCCATCACTGAAATAATTCCCTACTCCAAATGCATGAACACCCAGGATTGGTTGTCCCTCAATGTCTTGGGGTATAAGTATTCATAGAAGGTCCGCTAAAACTCATTCCAAGCCATATCCTGATGACTTTCCACCTATGAAACAACATCTCACCATCTCTTGGTGGAATCATGTAGAATGTAGGTTGCGAGCTCCACCCTCCTCTCAATAGGTGTCTCAAAATGCTCAAAGATTGAAATAATGGCCTCCAACCATGAATCTGTAGCCTATGGTCCTCTATCCTATGAAAAAGTTAGAGGATGATGTTGTAAGAACACCCATGTAAAATCTTCCATAGTCGGGGTAGGATGTGGTGCTCCCTTAAAGGTCTTTATCACCCTCATAAATCCTTCATGGAACTGTGTATAAAAACCTATTTCTTGTATAATAGATGGTTCCAAGATGGACACAACATGATGATCTGCCGGTAGTCCTTGATCTACAATTTTTAGTGTCTGATCATCTCTATATACCTGGCATATAGTCATAGGATGTCTTTGTGGCATTACTCTACAAGGTCAAGCGCTCACCTCAGTATGAGATTAACGAAAACTGTAACTCACAAGTGCAAGAATAGAACAGGTAAAGGAAATCATTCATGTTTTTCAAAAGAGGGTTACATGGTGTGTAAAACCACTACACAACGTGTTCCCTTAATCCTTAACATGGGTGTGTACCCCTACCAACCTGGTCATGTAACACCCTATACACATGGCATGTTCCTCCTAAGACACAACATGTACTTAAATAATTCCTCATCCACAGATACTTCTACATGTCTAGAACTACATAGTTCTACTAGTGTAACACTACACGACATGCACACTCGATACACAACATTTATAAAAAAAGTTCCATCCACCCATGTCGTTAGTCACAAAGACAAATATATGGTCAATTACAACACAGTGTGTAATCATAGTGCACAACCTGTTCTACCAAAAGTTTACCAACCCCGTATCTCTGGTCACACAGTCATTCACACGGTCAAAAACTACATGGAGTGTACATATGGTACATGGAATGTACTTAAGAAAAGTCATTTCTTCCTAAACATAAGAACACATGGCATGTTTTTATAACATCACACACCATTTTTTCTGGGTTTTTTGGATAGTAAGCCTCTGAAAATTCTCTAGAACACCCAAAATCTAAAAAAATTCTATGTCATTCCACGTTTTAATCCGTGAGAGCCCATACACCACACGAATCAAAGTTTGTCATGCTTATTCAATTAAAGATCAAACATGATCCACCAAATTATGATTACAGAGGGCCCATAACACCTCCGGGACCAAAGCTTGGCATGCATCCAAATGAAACTTTACATATACTAATACCCTATCTAAATAGTAGTTATTTTATCACGACATCTATCACAATAGCATACATATCTAGCACAACATCTATCACAACAACATACAATCAGTAATGCTCACTAAATGGTATGGAAAGAATGCATGGCATATGATTTTTAATATGTGACTATATGATGCATGATAGGGAATACACTCATATCATTGGGATGTAAAAAATAGAACCACAATTATAACAATAATAATAGTAAAAAACAAGTGTGTCACCCAATGGTGAAATTTAATCAACTGTAATAGTTCAAAATTCAAAAATTATAATTAAATTTGAGGTAATTTAGCTTTTCCTTATACACGGTGTAGCTACTGTCGAGCACAACAAATTAAGAAACTCCATTTCTTTCCTATCCCTTTCTATTTTAACCAAACCGTAAGACAAACCAGAAAAAAAACCAGCTCTGATACCACTTTGTAACATCTCGGATATGGGTTCCAACCAAAAGCGCCCCAAAGCCGGTTGGTCACCTGACCTCAAGCACATTTCTCCAAATCCTAGTGTTTTCTGAGTATCAATGAGGGACAAGGTTTGATATTGAGAAAGATATGCCCTCATTGGAAGAGTATACATAGTGCAAAACAATTAGTAATAATAGAGGAAGCAATACTACCAAACAGAAATAAATAGTGGATTACTGAAAGAAAAACCTATAGAATCCATATTATATATATAATGATGCATGTCATATGTTTTTAGAAAAGAATCCAAAATAGGACACAAAGCTAGAAATACAATACATTCCAATAAAAAAATAAATACAAGTAAACTCTAAAAACATCTCAATCCTCAGCTTGGTCCCCTACACTCCAGTTCCAACCCCAATCAATTACCTGATGAATAAGGGTGATTTACCTTATCTATACCTACAATCATATAATCTATTTGGGTCCAACAGCATGACCCAAACAAGGTGTGAGATGAATCTCAGTAGGAAACCACTAAAAGATATGTGCCTAACTGTCAGTGAATATATATATATAGTAGGTAATATATAAAAATGATGAAATAAACTAGGAAGTACATTAAATTAAACAATACTATAGTTTTCAATTACATTCACAATGTGTACTTAGAAAAATACTTTTTTATTCCATTTTCCCCAAAAAAACCCAAAAACAAGATTCATACCTAAAATAAATATTCATGTTCTTATAGTTTTTATTTATTTGATGACATCTACCTCGATCAAGGACACCCTTATGGTGTGTTGGCTTAAATCACCTCATTATATCTAAACGGTTAATTGAATGGAATGAATTCTAAGCAGTCATCTTGGATTATAAATGGAATTTACCCTTATAGGTGGTTTTCTATTTGTTGATATCACCTCTTCAATTCCATGATGAAACCTTTTATTTAATTTCCATGTATAGTATATTTCATAAATTCCTATTTTCTAAAATTATGTTATTCCTTTTAATGTGGTTATTGGTTATGCTAAATTAATTGTTTGATAAAAAATGTTATGTTTTAAAATAAAACCCCTCAGATCAGGTGTGTTGTCTTTAAAACTAAAAGGCGTGCTTATTGGTTTAAATCATGCTTGGCCTCGTGGAATTAATGTTTACCTATCCCTTTTGTTATTGTTAAGTAAATGGAATATTTAGGATATGTCCACTATTGATGTTCTTAAATAGAGTTTTCCTACTTCTATATAAATGTTCATTTAAAACAATGCACCTCCTATATTCTTTTCCCGACTTATAAATTGTTTTTTCACATAAGTAATTTCTAAAATGATAATTTCTTCATCTATTTTTCTTCTTGATCCTTCCAAAATGAATTTCCATGTTTTGATAGATTAAGTAGAATGTATTAAAAGGGAAGATCTTAATCAATATGGGTTTCCTTCTTTGAATTAATTTAATGGTTTTGATTAAATAGATTTGAATTGGGTGATGCGAACATGCCTCTTACTATATTTAAATAAGAATGGTTTATATGGATTTCAATATATGACATGCCCTTGTTTATAATTGGTCTTGAATAGAATAATTCATGAGATGTATTGTCTCATGAATATTATTATAAATATGATTACACCTTTGATATTGTCTATGAAATTATGGTAAGCGGATTTTTAGGAATGATGTTTTACACTCCATTACATCGGGTATTGAGCATGACATATCACACCATTCATATTGTTTGGATAGTGGGCATGATGCACCATGACTCTTTCTTCAGGTGTGGGTATGATGGAACACTAACTATTTTGAGTGTTGTCATGATGGCACACTCACCATCTTGAGTGTTGAGAATTCTGTGTAACATTCATTATGGTATGTAGGTCATATACCCTTTTTCTTAAGCTTATTGGATTATATAAAAAGGTTATGGATGAATGAGTTATTCCCTAATCTATCCAACACCTAGTATTTTAGGTTTATGGATATTTACATCATCACATACTTAGTCCATATAGGTGGATTCAGTATAAAAATATAATATATATATATATATATAATTACAAAATATATATATAGACACTGATCAGACACTCATTCTGATGATGAGATGATGCAGGTAGAGTTTTCCAGGTATCCAATTGAAACTATATCCAATCGGTATTAATTTATTCAGTACTTATCATTATTTTATTTACCTACAGACTATTTTACTTTATACTCATGGACCGGTTTATCTGAAGACACCATTGGTGTTGGCCTACAGAGGTTTTATCTTACACCCTCCTCAGGCTACCATTGCACTGGGGTACCCAAGAAGATATCATATTCACAGGAGAATGGATTATTTCATATATTGTAATTCTTGTACCTAGGAGCTAGAAGCACAAGACTGAGCTGGAGCTCAATATTCTCATTGAGTTTCCCTCACGACATTTATTTATTTTTCTTATTCTTGTACAACACTGCATTTTTGTTTCTTGTTGTATGTCTACAGTTTATGTTTTTTTATTATCATCTAGACATTCATGAATTGTTTTATATGGGAATTTTCCATATCTTATTCGATTTATATTATTCTTTTGTTTCTCTTCCTTTCATTTATCACTTCTTCCGCTATTGTCTTTTATTTATTTTCTATTTTACCACTATGATACTTTGATCATGAGGGTATAATATCCTCACTATCACCTCCTCGGACCCTCACTACTAGTCAGAAGCCTCTAGGGTATGGGGAGGAACTCTTAAGGCTATGTTGGGACCTGTCTGAAAACTGATTTCATAATAATTTGGGTCTTAATGTTACAGTTTTCCAATATTCTTTTATAAGTTTTCAGTTATTTTTTTGATAATTTCTCTAGGTTTCCACCCATAAGAGATATGGAGTTTATGGTTGTTATATTACTGAGGCCTAGTCATATCCCACTTCTATATTACTAGATGGAACCAACAGAATTAAGGGAATTTAAATTCTAGTAATAAGATTTGAAAATAAAATGGTTTTTTTTGTCGTGTACGTCTCTATAGGTTGCAATGGTTCTATTTGTGAAAAAGGCGGCTGGAAATATTTGGATATTTATAGATTATCGCAATCTTAACTAAGTGTTTATAAATAATATTTATCCACTTCTGTGAATTTATGACCTATTCAATCAATTTATGGGATCCTAGTGGTTCCTTAAAGTCGAATTATGGTAAACATATCACCAGTTGTATTTTTGGATGTAGGATATTTCAAAAACAACTTTCAGGAGAATATTTGGCCATTAAGATAATGTGGTTATGCCTCCCAGTCTTATGAATGCACTAGATATATTTATGGAATTTATAAATAGGCTATTTAAAAGGAATCTGGATTCTTCTTTGGTGGTGTTTTTGGATGAAATATAGGGATATTCAAGGACAAGGGTTGAGCATGAGTAACACTTGGTGACAGTGTTGGGTGTCTTGTGGGATCATCGATTGTATGCTAAAATTTAAAAGTGTGATTTTTGGATAAAAGAGGTACATTTATTTATCCATGTAATATCTAAAAAATTTGTTTCTATGGATATTGAAAAGATAAAGGGTTTAATCTCTTAGCAAATGCCAAAGAACATCTTTGAGATATGCAGTTTCATTTGTCAGGATGACTATTATCGTTGTTTTTTTCATCAATTTTCATGATTGTATTAAAATATGATATGTTTTACAATGAATAATGTAGCATTTCAATGTAATGAGTAATGTTTGAAGTATTTTTAAGATATTTAATTTCTCCTCACAACAACACCAATCGTGATTTTTCTGAAATCAGTCCAGGGGTATGTGGTGTGTTGCGGTGCTTTGGGATCTAGGTTGGGATGTGTTCCCATGAAGGTAGGTTATAATTTTTCTTTTGGATCATGTAAGTTCATTTTTCATGAGAAGAACTACCCAACACATAATTTAGAGTTACCTATCATGGTCCATGCTTTGAAGACTTGGTATCATTACCTATTTGGTGATAAATTCAGAGTGTTTACAGATTATAGGAGCTTTAAACATATTTTCTAGAAAATTTATTGGAATATAAGAAAAATAATATGAATGGAGTATCTCTAAATGTTTGACATTTACTTTATGTTTACACTAGGTAAATGAAATTAAGTGGTAGTTGAACTAAGAAGAAAGTCATATGGTCAGTTAGAAAAAAGAGGCTTCAGATCGCTAGCAGTTGATGTCGGTGATAGCCGAAATTCACTTGAATTTTCAATACCTAGGTAGTGTTGTGGTTTTCTTTATGGTTCATTTTGTTCCTAATTTTGTGGAAAAGGTTGAAGAGGCCCAAAAATCCAATTCAGAATGTGTGTCTATGAGGTCAAAACTCAATAGTGGGGAGACCATTGAGGGATAGAAGTTGGATGGATGTTTAGATTTTTGTTTTCAAGATCGGATGATCATACCTTTGGATTATCGGAAAAAACATCTTCATGATTACTATAATTCTATAGGGGATGTTTAATTTATAATATAGAAGATCTATAAGGTGTTTAAAGCACAATTTTTGTGGTTTGGAATAAAATGGAAAGTGGGTGAGTTTGTGATCAGATGCCTCGCTTGTCAGTAGGTTAAGGTATAACATCAGCAGCTAGTGGGTATGTTTCAGTCTTTACCTATTACTATTTGGAAATGGGATCATATAGACATGGATTTTGTGATAGGTATCCCAAAGATAGTTCATAAACACGATTCCACATGTGTGATAGATGATCAACTCACTAAGTTGATCAATTTCATCCCTATACAAAAATCTCATATGATAGAGGAATTGTCTAAAATCTACATCCAAGAAGTGGTAAAGAGGTATGGAATACAAGTTTTGATACTATCAAAGAGATATCCAAGGTTTTCTTGTCATTTATATAAAATCAGATAGTAATCCCTTGGGACTCAGTTGACTATGAGTACAATATATCATCCTTAAAAAGATTCACAGTCTAAAAGTATGATACAAATGTTTAAAGACATTCTTTAGGCCTCTTTAATGGATTCTGGTGTCCTGTGGTACGATCATGTACTGTTATTGGATTTATCATATTACAACTTTTATTGAGCCTCGATATATATATATCCTTTTGAAGCATTGTATGGGAGTACTTTTCATTATCCATTTTTTTGGGAGGAAACAGGTGATACTTCACTCGTTGGGCCAATCCTTGTGCAAGAGAAAATAGAGAAGATTTAGTTGTTTGGGAATTGATGTTGATGGCTTATCATCATGTGAAATCAAATGGGTATCATCATCAAAAACAATTTTCATTCAACGTGAGTGATCATTTGTTCTTTAGAATCTCTCCAAGGCTTGGGAAATATTATAATGAGAATCATGGAAAGTTATCTCCTTGATACATAGGTGCTTTTGAGATACTTGAATTGGTTGGCGAGGTAGAATATATGTTTTCATTTCCACCATGGTTTATTTCAGTTCATAATATGTTTAATATATCACAATTGATCAAGTATCAACCTGATCATGATCATGTGATTTTATAGGATCAGGTTGACCTAAATCTAGATGCTACATCAGTTCATGTGCTAGTGCAGATTGTGGATATGGAAAATAATGTCTCTCATGGGAAAAGCATATATCTAGTGTAGTTTTTGTGCTAACATGGTCGTATTTAGGAAGAAATGTCGGAAAAGGAAAAGTAAATGGTCGAGTAGTGACCTAAACTCTTTTAGAGAAATGGTGGTTTTATATTTTCTAGGGACAAAAAGGAAAATGATGGGGAGAATTTAGGACCCCTGATCTGGGGTAATTAGCCCTTTATTTTTGTATTTTATGTTTATAAAGTAATTTGTTTAATTTTGGGATGGTTTTGAAGAGTTTTGAAATGTTTTTGGGGATTGTATAGTGGTGAACGGTATGAGAATAGTTAGTAGAACCCATGGGACCCATCTTGGAAACTGTGTAAGGGGAAACTAAAGTCACTGGTCAGGCACACAGTTCCCATGCACAATTTACCAAAACTGTGTGTCCACCCAGGGGAAACCATGCATGCTCTGGACAATGGTAAAATCATGGTTGGCGCAAGGGTTGTCTAACCATTCATGCCAACTATGGGAGGTGTGGTATAAGTTATTAGTAGTGTAAGAACCCAGTTTTTTCTATAAAATACTTTGGAATATTCTTGATGTTATTCTAGAGTAGAGCCTTCAGATAGTGTGCGATTCCAAGCCCCCATGTGGCTGAAATTAAATTTTCAATGTGTTCATACTGGGCACACCAAATAAATGGAATAAATCATAAACGGTGCATCAGATCATAAATATGAGTGTATGGATGGGTCCGAAATGGGGTGTTTACACTAGTAACGACATAAAACATGTCGGCGCAGGGCGTTTGGACCCCTTGCTCGCTATCCGAACATGAAATGGATAAATTAAATAATTAATTTATTCATTTAATGGTTAAACTCTGGTGTCTCTTAAAAGGTAGCTCGGATTGGAATACAGAGGGCACTGTTGAGTCTGTAACATGCCGTTTACCCTATGAGGGGTGTAATTTTCACGGGCACGACCCTTCTGGGGAAAATGGCCCCAGGGGAATTTTCGTAATTTAGCAGCCTCGGATGTTAAGTTTAATAACTTTCGAACAGAGTCTCAGATTAATATTTTGAGACTGCTGCTGCGCTCGGGAGGTGGGTTTTATCGTATGGGAGGCTTAATCTTGACCGCACCTGAGGTTTAAAAAGCAGGCCTTTTTGGGAGGAATTTCTAAATAAAAACAGAAATTCTATTTAAGTTTATTTTTTCCTCCCATCTCTTTCATTTCCCCTTGGAAACTCCCCCTGGAGAAACCCCATCACCCTCAACCTCCTCTCCTCTTCCACCCCATCCACCTCCCTCCTCTGATCAAGGAGGAATCGAGCGGCAGGTGCGGTAGCGGCACGTGCTGCGAAGTTCCGAGCAATTCTCAACAAAGTAGGATCGTGTGTTTACATTTTTAATTCCCGAACCCACTTTGATCTCAATTTCTATCATCATATTCCTGTTTGATTTTTGAGTGAATCCCATAAATGAGTAGTATACATTTCTAGCTTCCTAACGCACCTATCGGATTTAAATTTGGAGTCTCGAGGAGTTTGCCGCTGTAAGTTGAAGTTAGCAGGTTTTTGGGTGTTTTTCGGTGAGGTTCCGGTGGACCGAGGCGGCGGCGAGGCCGAGCTTGCCATGGAGCGATGGAGAACTGGGGTCGCGGCGCACGACCCCGCGTGGTAACAAAGACCTGCCCTCGGTGGGTCTTCACGCGGTGGGACGACCGACCACGAGGGCCAGTCTGCGGGTGGACCACGGGTCCACGGTCAGCCCGCGCGGCTGAGCCGTGGGCCAACGCTGCGAACCGAGCCGGCCAGTGCGGGCCGACCTAGACTAGGGGGACCGGCCAGACCAGGTCGGTCCAGCCCAAGGGGTTCGTCCCCTCTGATTTCAGACACCCAAATCTCCCACTACGGGTAGCTGTTTAGCATGTCGTCTGCTACAGTGCGAACCTTGGCTCAATGCGAAGAATATGAGATGGTTTAAGGGGTTTTAACTCCTGAGATGGGGGCCTCGGTGGAGCGACCCATACGTTAAGTGGCTTAGCGCTATTCCTGAGATTCTTGTTATGAGCGGCGCAGACACATCTGATGTCTGTTTGGAGCGCCGTAAGCGGAGTTGTGACCCTAGCGTCAAGACGAAGATTGACAAGGGGTTTTCAGGCATTGAAACCATAGTTGAGGTGTGGGCCCCATGGGACTTCTTTTAAGCTGCGAGCAGCGTTTAGAAACATTTTCATCGGATGTCTGTTCGGGGCATGTGAGCAGTCGATTCTAGATGTTTTTCCGAGGGCATTGCAATGGCGCAATCCACCCGCTTTAATTCTGCACGATGGTGCGGTCCCCACGAAGGTTGTTTGGGGAGTTAGTAGTGATTTCCATCTTTATCACCGAGTGTCCATTGCGAGCGAATGAATAGTCAATATTGTGTACTTTTTCAAGAGGATCGCAATGGTGTGATCCATTCGTTGTGATTCAAGACCAAGATTCAGATCCCACAAAGCACCGCTCGTGTGTGGTACGATGAAATACATCTTTTTCTCTGGATATTTGTTGCACTCAAGTGAGAATTCCTTTTGACATGCTTTTTCGAGGGGATCAAAATGGTGCGATATGCCGACTGTTTCCGAGACCGAGGCTCGGGATCACGGGATGTCGTTCGGGCGTAAAGCGGTGTTGGAGAAATTTCTTATCGGATATCTGTTTGAGGCGAGTAAATAGTCTATCTCACATGTTTTTCCGCGATGATTACAACTGTATGAACCCTTTTTATGTGAGGAGCCTCATTCAAGACCACATTTAAATTTGGAATAATGAAAGGTGTACCGTTGGTGGTTCTTTCCACGGTGTTTGCAGAGAACCCTTGGCGTGCGATCGCATGCACTCCCGTGTGAGTGAAGTAAATGTTTGAAGAGATGTATTAGGTTGTGCCTGGGCTGATGAGGTGGAAAGTTGGAGTTGTTACGTTTACGTACTTCACGTTGACGATGGGTGTCGTGTGCACGATAGCCTTTGGGATGGAAACGTGGTATACTCTGGTAGTATACAAGAACTATTAGAGGTACATATGGTTTTTTATACCTGAGAACGTTTGTGCACTTGGTTGGAGTGGACTTGGGGCCACACGTCGTGTGGGCCCCATGTGCGTGCTGTGTTCTGCTTTGCGTACACTTGACCTCTCGTGACGTAGAGGGTCCCTCTATTATCATTTGATTGACCATCAGGGTTGAGTGGTTTTTCCCTGGTTCTATTCTTGATGGTTTGGTTGGCAGAGTTTCTTCGTGTTCCCTGGTAGAGTTCTTGTGGATTCGGTGTGACCAACACATTATGCGGGCACCGATCCTCTACCCAGAAGGTTGTTTTCAGCAGGGCTGGCCAGGAGGTTATTTCCAGTAGGGCAGGCCAGTGAGGTACCATCCAGAAGAGATGGCTAGTGGGGTACCATCCAGCAGGGGTGGCCAGTTGTACCATCCAGTAGGGATGCCCAGTACGTTACCATCCAGCAGGGATGTCCAGTGGATTACCATCCAACAGGGATGGCCAGTGGGTTACCATCCAACAGGGATAGCCAGCGTTGTACCATCTAGGAGGGATGGCCAGAGCGGTTTGGGGTTTCCCTCCAGCAGGGCTGGGAAGTGGTCCCCGATGATGGGTTTACCTCTAGCTAGGCTGGGAAGTGGTTCCCATTTGCAATTTTGGGCCTCCCTCCAGCGGATACCTTTCACGGGTCTAGGCATTGGGACCCATAGACGACTTTTTTTGGGTCTCCCTAAAGTTGATTACCCTTTTACGGGACTGGGCATTGTGTCACCTGTCAACTTTTTCCTAGTCTCCCTCCACTGGGAACCCGTCAACTTCCATGGATTACCCTCCAGCGGGGCTGGGCAGGGGGTCGCATGTCGACTTTGAGGAGACCACTCGACTGCGAGGAAGTGATGAGGTGTGGTTTGACATTCCCCAAAACTCTCAAGTACGAGGGGTGATTTCCCCACCGAGACGTTTCCTTGTGACGCGACCAAAAACCATGCGGGCGAGTCAGTGCCGCCCAAATCGGATAGTGTAAAGGTGAGGTGATTTGATCCCCTTGACATGCAGTTCAGGGAAGACGTGACGATACTGGGCATTGATGGTGTTTACTTCTGGGACTGTTGGCTACTCACTTTCTTGGTCTGAGCTATGGGATGGATATCCCCTTACGATCTTGTTCGGGTTTCTAGTTTGAGTATATGGATATGTATATACCTTGTTCTAGTACCCACTTCTTGGGTTTTGATTACTCTCCGTCCAAGAGAGGCGAAGACGCACGACATATGCCACATGATTTCCATGTCTTGCTTCTCATTGTTGGACGAGTATACTCTCCTGCTATAGGTATAAAATACTCGACGAGAAGTTCATCTTCTCACCGTTTCTAGCTCCTTGTGTTTGGACGAGTCTACTTCCTTCCTCTCGTTGGGTTGAGATGTACTTCTTACTGCACTCTCTGTTGTACTCCTTTACTTTTCCCTATTCGATCTACTAATCACCTCTTCAGTACCTCCTTTGTTGTTCCCTCGATCCTTAGGGGCATCCTACTGAGTATTTTTATACTCACCCTTGCATGGGCTTTGCTCGTACATGGTGTGCCCTTGCAAATGATGGACAGTTTGATCGTGACTTAAGTAGAGATTAGGATCTCAGGATCTTGGACCGCGTGCGGTGGTCATAGTTGGGTTCTAGGTGTGGGACCCTCCCAGCTGTTTACTTTTGTTTACTTATTGTCAGTTTTTTGCACTTTTTTGGTTGGGCACGTGTTTGTTCCTTTTTCTTTTCAGTTTACCTTCAACTTTTTCATTGTACTTTTTAGAGGTTGATGCACTTTTGTGGTTGTTTATAGCAGTTAGTACTTTACTTTTCCTTTTACTCTACACTTTTTCATTGAGTGGGATGCATGTGTGTTTGCAGGTACTCAGGAAAAGGCCTCCCTGAGTTGTTTAGCCTTCGGCGCTTGTTGCCAGCCCCTGGCCTATGGAGGCGGGCTTGGGGTAGTTGCGGATCGAGCCCGGGTAGGGTCGGGTCGTGACAAAGTGTTATCAGAGGTGGTTCGTTCCTTGGGACGTTGTTCAGACGTCCCTAAAAAGGAATTGGTTGGGATTTAGGGAAATAGTGTTAACGTGTCTTGAGAGCGGCTGTCAGACCAGGGGTCCAGTGATGGTGCAGCGGCTGACGTATCCATTCACCAGGACCCTGATAACCCGCTTGTCGACTCGGAATGCTGAGACACTCGTTGTAGGGAAAATTGGTTTGTGAATCACATAGGATTGAGTCTTTACTATACTTCTTGAGTCTGATCCCCATTATTGTTACTGTTATATACATATATGCTCATCTGACCGCAGCACTCCTTGATAACATTCTGGATTTCTCCGCGAAGACAGCCAGCCCGGATACCATCTTTGGTTCATGAAGACAACCTTGTGAGCTACGAGGCCTCAGTCCAGGACTCATCATGCAAGTCCCTTTCTTCTGGTGGGCCGGGTAGCAGCACCCCCACCTGGTGAGCAGCATACAGTACCAGTAGATTAGACGGAGCTTGAGCGCAGGTTGACCGCACTTCGAGAGTTCCAGCATTAGAGACCATTGAGGTTCAGTGGTGATTCAGACCCTCAGGCAGTAGAGGATTGTCTTGGGACAGTGGTTCACCTTTTCAGGCTTGTGAAAACACCGACAGATCTCATGGTGTCTTTGGATGCCAGCCTTTTCCATAGAGCAGTTGGGCGTTGATGGAGTCTGGTGACTCAGTTTCTTGATGAGTCGTCGCTTTCGTGGGGCGACTTTCAGCTGCTGTTTCATGAGGAGTTTTACCCCTCCTACTTACGCTCCATTTGGATCTAGGAGCTCCTGTAGTTTTAGCAGAGAGGGATGATGGTGACTGAGTATGTGACTGGTTTCACAGATCGTGCACGCTTTTGCCGGGACTTGGTCCATGACAACAAATTCTGAGCGTGGAAGTTCGAGCAGTGTCTCCGCAGAGATATTTGTGCTACCATAATACCCTTGGGCATTCCCACTTATGCTGGGGTTATAGAGAAGGCACTGGTGATAAAGAACTTCTTGTTGCGTTCTATAGTTGGTGGTGGCAGTAGGCTCGACAGAGCCGAGATGTCTGCCATAGCTAGCAAGCATCGGCTAACAGAACCTCGACGCAGGTGGCTTTCTAATAACTGGACTCAGGAGCGTGGTTGTACACCACAGTGGTGCCATAGGGAACCAGTTCAGCCCGAAGAGAGTCTGTGTTATGATTGCAATGAGCGAGGTCACTTGGCACGAGACTTCCTAACCAGCCACGCTGAAAATATTGGGCAGGCAGCAGGTGCACCACCACGGCAGAGGCAGCTCCGTGATCGGAGTAGCACCCAAGGTGTTGGTGCTTGTAGAGGAGCGGGAGGAGCTGGAAGTGTAGGACGACCATTAAAGGTATTCCCATCACTACAAGGAGGTCCACGCCAGGCTCTGGGATATGACAGTTGGGACCACGGACAACCACGAGCTTTGGATGTCTATGATCCTGCAGAGCATGAGGTGATAAGAGGTACGCTCTACAGGTCTTCTACTTTTTGCAAGTAGAATTGTTAGACTCTGTTTGTGAAATGCTTCTCTCTCTGATCCTTGCTTGAGGTGTTACTAGGGTGGTGTGGGGCATCGTTGTGACCCTATGTTGGTAAGGTAAAAGGCATGGGACCTTTTCTTTAGTCGATGGTGTCGACTCCTTCGCTCTTTGAGCATGTAAGAGAGTCTGGGTCGTGAGACATCGACTTTGAAATCTTGTGTGACCAGATATCCTTGGGTGTTTCACCATATGGGTATTCCGAAGGAGGGAATCATCGGGTTTTTTCCCAGGTCCAAACGGTGATTCCAATCACGGCGTGCGACGTAGGGGTTCCGTCAGGGAGGTAAGCTACCCCTTCGGGCCTTCGGGCCGTTTGAGGTCGTGCCAAGGGATGTAGAGGGTCCCTGTTTCCTTGACCTAACCCCAAAGGCTGGTTTGGGTGCATAGCATCTCACGCGTGACTCGCCTGATAAGAAGTATGTGTACTCCTATGCACGTCATTAGCAAGGGCAGACTTCGCGTGAACAGATCAAATCCTTTGGTCTGTGTGCGGTGACGCGGGACTGTGCAAGAGTTCTTTTGGGTACAGGAGAGCCAGGTGTGGGCTTAGTACCCTAAGTTGTTCCCTGGTTTTGCTTTTTTGGGGACGAAAAGCTTGAAGTAGGGAATGATGTAAGAACCTAGTTTTTTCTATAAAAGACTTTGGAATATTTTTGATGTTATTTCAGATCAGCGCCTTCAAACGGCGTGTGATTCCGAGCCCCGATGTGGCCTGAATTACATTTTCAATGTGTTCACATTGGGCACGCCAAATAAATGGAATAACTCCTAAACAGTGCTTCAAATCAGAAATCTAAGTGTACGGATGGGTCTGAAATTGGGTTTTTACACTAGGAAAGACATAAAAAAGTCGGTGTGGGGTGTTTGGATCCCTCGCTCGCTATCAGAACATGAAATGGATAAATTGAATAATTAATTTATTTGTTTAATGGTTCAACTCATGTGTCTCTTAACAGGTAGCTCGGATTGGAAAACTGAAGGCACCGTTGAGTCCGGAACATGACGTTTACCCTAGGAGGGGTGTAATTTTCGTGGTCGCGGCCTTTCTGTGGAAAATGGCCCCATGGGCGTTTTCGTAATTTAGCGACCTCAGACGTCAAGTTTTATAACATTAGAACATAGTCTCAGATTAAAATTTCATGACCTTTGTTTCACTCAATAGGTGGTTTTCACTATACGGGAGGCTTTATCTTGACCGCACCGGAGGTTTCGGAAGAGGGTCTTTTTGGGAGGAATTCCTAAAAAAACCTAAATTCTATTTAAGTTTATTTTTTACTCCCATCTCTCTCATTTCCCCTTGGCACCTCCCCATGGAGAAACCCCCTCACCCTCAACCTACTCTCCTCTTCCGTCCCCCTCCACCTCCCTCCTCCGATCAAGGTGGCATCAAGAAGCGGGTGCGGTAGCGGCACGTGCGACGAAGCTCTGGGCAACGCCCAATAAGGTAAGATCATGCGTTTACATTTTTAATTACCTCACCCACTTCGATCTCAATTTGTAGCATCATATTTCTGTTTTATCTTCGAGTGAATCCCATAAATGAGTAGTATACATTCTGAGCTTCCCAACGCACCTCTCTGATTTAAATTTGGAGTCCCGAGGAGTCCGTGGCTGCAAGTCAAATTTAACGGGTTTTTGGGTGTTTCCAGCGAGGTTCCGGTAGACTGAGGTAGTGGCGAGGTGGAGCTTGCCGAGTCGTGATGGAGAACCGGGGTTGCGGTGCGCGACCCCATGGGGGAACAAAGACCCACCCTCGGCGGGTCGTCACGCGGTGGGACGACCGGCCATGAGGGTCGGTCTGCGGGTGGACCGCGGGTCCACGGCCAGCCCACGGGGCTAAGTCGTGGGCCAGCACTACGAACCGGGCCAACCGGCGTGGGCCGGCCCGGACCAGGCGGACCGGCCGGACCAGGCCGGTCCGGCCCAAGGGGTTCATCCCCATTGATTTAGGACGCCAGTATCTCCCACTACGGGTGTCCATTTTGCATGTCGTCTGCGGTAGTGTGAACCTTGGCTCGAGGTGGAGAATATGAGATGGTTTCATGGGTTTTAACTCCATATATGGGGGCCTCGGTGGTGCGACGCATACGTTAAGTGGCTTAGTGCTTTTCCCGAGATTCTTGTTTTGAGCGGCGCGGACACATCCGATGTAACATCCTAGGTAAATGAAGAATAAGACATATTTCATATTTATTAATATTTTTGAATTAAATATTAATTTTACTTTAAAGGGGTTGCTATGTTCGATAGCGTACCCGATACGCAACAACGGGTTTCTTTGGAATCTTACGTTGCACACTAATAATATAATATTATTATTTTAAATGGAAGTTAACTTCTAGCCGTAGTATTGGCGGGAATGAACTAAACTAACTAAAATATGATTATACATGTGTTGATAAATGTATTTACATTATCCAATAAAAATTTAGAGGCTTAAAATGTGAATGAATCTAATTTTAAGCATAATTTACCTTAAAAGGCCGATTTATCACCTTTTAATGGAGAACCCTCTTTAAATATACTTTTTGTCACTTTAATACATTCTAATTGACCAAATAAAATCCTTTTTAGACCGGGGACATCAAATTTTACTTTGGGTAATTTTTTGGTATTTTTCTGATAAAGTTCATTTTTTAATGAATAGTTAAAAATATTGTATTTTAATTCAAAAGTGCCTTTTAATATAATATATTTATATGGATAGATTATATTTTTAGTTGGTTTTAAAGTTAAATTAAAATATTTTTTTACCATTTAATCAAATTTTGGTCGTTGGAATTAATTTTACTTTGAAATTTGACATAAACGAGTATCAATCTTTTGATAGTTTTTATTTCTTAAAAAAACGCTATTTGTTTTCATAATGGGAATTAATATTAAAATTAACTAATGCCACTTCTATGTTTTGAATTTGAAAAAATAGACTTTATTTTTGAATTTGTAATATCAAATATAGCTTAGGCTGAATTTTTTGTATTTTTATGAAAAAATTCAATTTTTGATGAATAGTGAAACCACTTCATGGAAGTTAAGAAAATTGACATTGTAATTTAAATGAAATTTTACCACTTCTGTGAATTGAATTTCAAAAATACGACATACATGGTTGTTATCAAGAAGTAAAATTTGGTTCATTAAGATGAAAATAATTTTTGGTGAATAGTAACTTCTGACTTTTATTTACCACGGTTAAACGTAAATAAGGTAATTCAGGGTGAAAAGAATATTATAATAATTCCAAATTACCTTAAAACTTGTAAAACCCTTATTTTTTGAGTCATTTACGACCATGGGAATCTTTGAGTCGATTTTGGGACCCCATTGAGCCACTTGGGAGTGATAATGACAGTTTAGATTAATTAATTTAATGTGAAGACAAAATGACATTAACAAACATCTTTTAGTAAATTAATTTTTATATGGTGTTATATAAGTCATAATTTCGACTATAAATATTCATTGGAACGAAAAAAAGATTTCATACATGATAGTATTTTTTATAATTTTTAGACATCGAATAAATTAAATTATTTATGACACAATAATGATGCAGTATTTACATCATTAATAAATGATTTAAATAAATAAGATTATAATGATTGAAATATTATCAAAAACATGTCCAATTATGATTGTATGATTTTATTTCGACCATGAGTCATCTTATATTTGACTATAATATCTTTTGGACATTTAGAAACCGAATATCATTATATAATAAAATAATGTATTCACATTTTCCTAAAGAGCCCCTCCTCTCCCTTATAAAAAGAGACCACTTCTAACCAATTCCACACACCTCTCAAGCCATTTGGCTCATCAAAAATCTTCCAAATTAAGCTCTCAACATCCCTCTACTCCTCTTATAAGCCTTACCTTAGGTATAAGGCACTTCAAGAAGTCCTTTGGTTCAAACCAAAGGGAGTTACCCAAATTAAAGGTAACGATTTCTATTAAATTGTTTTCATTTATTTTACTTCTCCAACCCCTAAAATCTTTTTATTCCTTTCTTTTGAAACCAAACCAGTATCCTCAATATACTAGGATGTTTTTATGAGAATAATTCTAACTACACTTACACACACCTCCATCTAATGGATGAAGAACATAATGTTTCTGTGGATAGAAAACTATGGACTCATGAAACGATGATTATTCAATTACATCTTACCTCCTCTCACGAAGGAAATTATGATGTCAATGTATTTATATATGATATATATTATGTTTATGTTTTCCTTATTCTTCTGTAATTTCCATTTATAGCATGCCTTTATGGTTTCCATAGTGGGTAAATACGAAAATCTTATTTGAGGAAGTGCGGACTACCACCCCCTCAAAGTGATTTGATTAGTTAATGCCTTATGCGGGATGTATAAATGATGGATTTAATGATATTATATATGATATTATACTGGAATTATAATATAACTATGTATAATTATGTTTTATATACATTAAAATAATAAATATAAATGAAAGTAGTGTACATGCGTACGTACAGCTTACCGTCTCCAAGAACGGTGCATTTCATTTCTTACCTCTAAATGTTATGTACTATTATAAAAAATGTATATACTGGATATATATGATATATATGATATCCAAATCATGAATATCATTATGGATGTAATGAACCTCTGACCACATGGACAACTTGAAAATATAATGTGTTCATTTTTACTCAAGTACCAAATATCGACAAAATGAACGTTATTAACATAAATGATTGCATAATGTTTAAAACATGGAAATAAGTGGTATAAAAGGAATAATAAACTTGAAAAAGGTTCTTAATAAAGTATAAATTTAAATTTAGTTTATTATTCAGGAGATTAAATAATGATCGAGTCAAGTCGGACGCGAGGTAAGGGACCTCGTCGCAATCTCCTTTCATTGAGGCATTTTTAGTTTCATACGCGACTTTATTTTATACTGTGTATAAACCCCATTAAATTTTCATTTTATTCAAAGGGAATCATTTTATACGAAGCATTTTACTAAAGGACAAAAATTAATTTTTTTAATGTAAGCGGTGACAACGACTTCTCCGCCACCGCGAGTATTTTTTGATTGTTGGCTTCCTTAACAAGCTAGAATGTTTTTAAAAGGAAAAATAAATACCATATACTCTTTTTATGTATTTTGGCATTGAAAATTATTTTGACAATGGATTTATTATTTCAATATCTTGAAATTATATTTTATTATTGCAATGTGGAAATGTTATCTTTCCTTTACGCTTATGTTATGTGTTATGATCATGTTATGGTTCTTGGGAATTATTTACGTATACAAGTGGTTCTGTGATAAACCTAGGGAGGGTGAGCCCAAGATAACTCTACAATGCATTGGGTAATGTGACGGAGGTAAACGTGAATGTTTCTCCTAATACATTTAGGGAATATACTATTATGGGTACTCCAAAGTAACTCCCTATGTAGTTGTGATAGCTATAATGTAGGTATGATATGGATGCAACAAGTTACCTTTATGATTAATGATTTCTATGTGTGTTTCATAAATCTTATGATTTCATGAGGTAAGTAAATTAGTTTATGTTTTTTATGTATTTATGAACAAATGTTTTCATTCTTTGTTTTATAACCCTTATTGATCTTTTTATGCTCATCCCATGCTTTGAAATGTTTTCACTGGACATAAAGATGAATAAGTTCAAGGATGGGATCAAGGAAAAGTCATGCTGTCTAAAACATGGAACTAGACATGACTCTTTTTTTCAAGTGTTTTTTTATTTTATAAAAAAAATGGAATCTATGTAGATATGTCTACCTTTTAATATTTTGATATGTAATAGTTATATCCTAATTCTCTAAAATTCTAAACCTGAAAAGATCATCAATGTGAATTATTCATTTAATTCAATATTATGTAATGTTTAAGGTCGTGTCCTTATAGTTGGTATCAGAGGTCAGTTTAGATAACTTTAGGTGTTAGGGTATTGTTAATTTAATATCCATAAAGTAATATATGTTAATATTGACAACATATAACATTTACAGATTACCATGTAGCTTCGCCTAAGATATTTCATTGTTCAGAATGGTTTTCCGAGAGGAAACAAGGCAGCTATGTTGGGATGACATCAGGAGGAAGATAACTTTCCAAATCAGAAACTTGGGATGGTCAGAATCGGAACTGAATAGTTTTTTGCAGCGATGGAACAGTTGACTCAGTCTATAAATGGTGGTGGAATCCATGTACAAGATTAGCCAGATCAACCATAGAGGAACATGTCAGTAGTGGAGCATTTCATGAGGAAACATCCCCCATCATTCAGAGAATCATCTGACCCTATGCTAGATGAAGGGTGGATTAAAGCATCAGATAAGATTTTTGATGTCATGGGTTGTTCAGAACATCAAAAGTTTAGTCTTTCTGTTTACCATTTTGAAGGTGAAGCTGATCCACGGTGGTCGATTGCGAAAAATATCAGGGATAGTGAGGAGATTGATGATCTTGATTGGGATGAATTAAAAGGTATGTTTCTTGAGAAATATTTTCCTAAGGTGGTTCTTCTTAGGATGGAAAAACAATTCCTAGAATTGAGACAGGAGGATGACTCAGTGGCTGCTTATGAAGAAAAATTCACTCGAATGGAAAGGTATGCTTTAAATTTCATATGAGATCTTGATAGTAAAATCAACTGTTTTTACTCAGGATTAAATACAAAGTATCGAAGGGATTTAGCTTCTTGTGAGTTCAAAAGTTATGAAAAACTTGTTTGTTGTGCGGAGAAGGTGGAAATGGAGTTTGCCGATGATCAGGCAATCTTTGAAAAACAACAGAATAAGAGGAAGAGGTGGTAGGTGAAAGGGAATAACTCTTGAAAAAGTATGATGGTAAGAAACTTAAGCTTACAATTTGTGAAAATTGTGGTAAAAAGCATGCTGGGGAATGTCTTTTGAATTTTCGTAAGTGTTACCGATGTGGTAAAATGGGACGTAAGGCTCGTAATTGCACTGAAAAAGATTAGGGTAATGGTAAGAAAAAATCTGATTTACAGTCAGTAAAATGTTTAAGTGCAATGAAATGGGTTATTATGCAAATGAGTGTCCAAAAAAACTCAACCGAAGGAAAACATCCAGACTAAAAGCAGAAAGGGGTGGAGAAATCCTTTACAACTACCTCAGCAGATGTTGGGCCATCAAATGAAGTTTTATCAGGTACACTGTTTGTTTGTTCATATTATGCCAATGTGTTGTTTGATTCAGGGTCTACACACTCTTTCATTTCTGAGAATTTTTCTAGTAAATTGGGAATTCCATATCATGATATGAATACTTAACTTACAGTAAAAACACATGGATAAATGTTGAGACAAAAAGAAAAAATAATAACATTCTTGTCCTTGTGTGCGGAAAGAATCTACCTACAAACCTTATTGTTTTTCCTCTAGTAGAGTTTGATGTTATATTGGGCATGGATTGGCTTTTGGTGTATCATGCTAAGATTGATTTCAGAGCTAAAGAGGTTTCTTTTTAGAATGATTTTCAGTTTGTATACAAAAATGAACCCTTGCTGTTGATAACATATCAGGAAGTTGAGAAACTAGTAAATGATGGAAATGAATGTTACCTTGCACATATTGTTGAATACAAGGGAACTGTTCAGATTAATGATGTGCCAGTGGTAAATGAGTACCTTGATGTTTTTCCTGATGAGTTGCTTGGTATTATACCTGATCGGGAAGTTGAATTTATTGTTGACTTAGTTCCTGATGCTAAGACAATTTCAAAACCCCCTTACAGAATGGCTCAAATTGAACTTCTAGAGTTAAAGAAGCAATTGCAGGAGTTATTAGATAAAGGTTTCATTCGACCTATCATGTCACCATTGGGTGATCCTGTCTTGTTTTTTAAAAAGAAAGATGGTTCAATGAGACTTTGCATTGATTATAGAGCATTGAATAACATCACTATTAAGAATAAATATCCTTTGACTCATATCGATGATTTGATTGATCAGCTCCAGGGAGCTCAGTATTTTTCAAAGATTGACTTGAGATCGGGGTACCATCAGTTGAAAGTAAAGGAATCAGACATTCCAAAGACCTTGTTTCGTACTAGATATGGCCATTATGAATTTTTATTTATGCCTTTTGGGTTAACCAATGCACCTACTGTATTCATGGATCTTATGAATAGAATTTTCCATGAGTTCTTGGATAAGTTTGTGGTTGTGTTCATTGAGGATATTTTGGTTTATTCCAAATGAAAAGAGGAACATGAAAGTCATTTAAGGGTTGTATTAAAAAACATAAAATAAAAGAAACTTTATGGGAAATTCAGAAAGTGTGAGTTTTGGTTACAACAAATTTCTTTCCTTGGTCACATTGTTTCAAAAAATGTCATAACTATTGATCCTGCTAAAATGAAAGTTGTTGAAGAATGGCCAAGACCTACAAATATAACTGAGATCCGTAGTTTTATTGGTTTGGAAGGTTATTACCAGAGGTTTGTTGAAAATTTTCACGGTTATCTAGTCCAATGACTAAGTTAACTCGAAAAGGTGTTAAGTTCATCTGGACAAAAGAATGTGATGATTGTTTTTAGGAATTGAAAAGAAGATTGGTGAATTCTACAGTTTTGTCACCGCCTTTTAGAAATGGTGAGTTTGATATCTATAGTGATGCTTCGTTGAAAGGACTTGGTTGTGTCCTAATGAAAAATGATCAGGTAATTGCTTATGCTTCACGTCAGTTGAAACCACATGAGTTAAATTACCCTACACATGATTTGGAATTAGAAATAGTTGTTTTTGCTTTAAAAATTTGGAGGCATCATTTGTATGGAGTGAAGTGTGAAATATATACTGACCAAAAAATTTTAAAGTCTATATTCACTCAGAAATAATTGAACATGTGATAGAGGAGATGGTTGGAATTAATCAAGGATTATGATTTCACGATCCATTATCATCAGAGAAAAGAAAATAAAGTGGATGATGCTTTGAGTCGAAAAATTAATACTTTATTAACCATGTTACATTTGGAACGAGATCCTTTAGTTTTTGATTTGATGAACTTTGGAATAGAAGTTGTTGTTATAGGAAATTCATCTGTTTTGTTTTAGGTATTAGTGAAATAACCTCTATCAGACAGAATTAAGAAAGCGCAGAAGGAAGACAGTGAGTTGTAGAAAAAGGTTGTGTTAGTTCAGAAGGGTAAGTTGCCTGAATTTAACATTGATAATGATTGTGTTTTGATATTTGGAAAGAGATTATGTGTGCCTTGTGATTCATAGTTGAAAAATGAGTTTTTATGTGAAGCTCATAGTTCTCCGTTTTCAGTTCATCCTGGCTGTACTAAGATGTACAGAGATCTTCGGGAGTATTACTGTTGGGATGGAATGAAAAGAGATATTGCTGATTTTACTGTGAAGTGTTTGACTTGTCAGTAGGTTAAAACAGAGCGACAGTTACCGAAAGGAATGCTTCAGCCTTTACTGGTGCTAGAGTGGAAATGGGAAAATATATCCATGGACTTTGTTGTGGGATTACCAAAGACATCTCGAGGTAATAATGCAATCTGGGTTATAGTTGACCGATTGACTAAATCTACACATTTCATTCCTATTTGAGATACATTGTCTCCAGATCAACTTGCTCAGTTGTATGTTAAAGAGATAGTCAGGTTGCATGGAGTTCCCCTTTCCATTGTATCTGATCGTGATCTCAGGTTCACTTATAACTTTTGGAAAGGCCTTCAGAAGTCATTGGGTACTGAATTAAATTTTAGTACATCTTTTCATCCTCAATCAGATGGTCAGTCAGAATGAACAATTCAGACTTTGGAGGATATGTTACATGCTTGCTCAATGGAATACTAGGGAAGTTGGGACCAACATCTTTCTTTGGTTGAATTTTGTTATAATAACAGCTTTCATTCCAGTATACAGATGGCTCCATTTGAGGTATTATATGGAAAGCATTGTCGAACTCCAGCATTCTGGGATAAAGTAGGTCAAAGGAAGATGATGGGACCAGAATTGGTAGAATATATGGCAGAGAAAGTTCAGTTGATTCATAAGAACATGAGAACAGCTCAGAGTAGATAAAAAAGTTTTGTAGATAACCGGAGGAAGGATATTTCTTATGAGGTAGGTGATCATGTCTTTCTCAAAGTTTCTCCATGGGAAAGTGTGATGCGTTTTGGTAAGAAGGGAATGTTGAGTCCGAGGTTTATTGGACCTTATGAAATTCTGGAGAAAGTTGGATCAATTGCGTATAGAGTGGCTTTAACTCTATGTTTATCCCAGGTACACAATTTTTTTCATGTTTCGATGTTGAGAAAGTATATGCCAGATTCATCTCATGTTTTGAGCCCCAAGGTAGTTCAGTTGGAAGAGAATCTCTCTTATGAAGAACAACCAGTCCAAATTCTTGACCGTAGAGAGAAAGTGTTGTGGAATAAGGTAATTCACCAGGTAATGGTTTTGTGAAAAAAAAATATGGTTGAAGATTCAATGTGAGATTCTGAAAATTCTATGAGGGATAAATACCCCCACTTATTTTGATAAGTGAATTAAAATTGCGAGGACACAATTCCCAAAAGGGGGGAAGGATGTAACATCCCAAGTAAATGAAGAATAAGACATATTTCATATTTATTAATATTTGTGAATAAAATATTAATTTTACTTTAATGGGGTTTCTATGTTCGATATCGTATCTGATACGCACCAACAGGTTTCTTTGGAATCTTACATTGCACACTAATAATATAATATTATTATTTTAAATGGTAGTTAACTCCTAGACATTGTATTGGTGGGAATGAATGAAACTAAATACAGTATGTTTATACATGTTTTTTAAATGTATTTACATTATCCAATAAAAAGTTAGAGTCTTAAAATGTGAATGAATCTAATTTTAAGCATAATTTACATTAAAAGGCTGATTTATCACCTTTTAATGGTGAACCATATTAAAATATAATTTTGGTCACATTAATATATTATAATTGACCAAATAAAATCCTTCTTTAGACTGGGGAAATCAAATTTTACTTTGGGTAATTTTTTGGTATTTTTCTGATAAAGTTCATTTTTTAATGAATAGTGAAAAATATTGTATTTTAATTCAAAAGTGCCTTATAATATAATTTATTTATATGGTTAGATTATATTTTTAGTTGGTTTTAAAGTTAAATTAAAAGATATTTTTACCATTTAATCCAATTTTGGTCATTGGAATTAATTTCACTTTGAAATTGGACATAAACGAGTATCAATCTTTTGATTGTTATTGTTTCTTAAAAAACACTATTTGTTTTGAGAACGGGAATTAATTTTAAAATGAATTAATGCCACTTCTATGTTTTGAATTTGGAAAAATATACATCATTTTTGAATTTGGAATATTAAATATAGCTTAGGTTGATTTTTTGGTATTTTTCTGAAAAACTTTAATTTTTGATGAATAGTGAAATCACTTAGTGGTACTTAAAAAACTGGATTTTTCATTTAAATGAAATTTTACCACTTCTGTGAATTTAATTTCAAAAATATGACATACATGGTTATTATCAAGAAGTAAACTGTGGTTCATTAAGATGAAAATAATTTTTGGTGAATAGTATCTTTTGATTTATTTACCGCGGTTAAAGGTAAATAAGGTAATTCAGGGTAAAAAGAATATTATAATAATTCGAAATTACCTTAACACTTGTCCAAACCTTATTGGTTGAGTCATTTACGACCATGGGCATCTTTGGGTCAATTTTGGAAGCTCATTGAGCCACTTGGGAGTGATAATCACAATTTAGATTAATTAATTTAATGTGAAGACAAAATTGACATTAACAAAAATATTTTAGTAAATTAATTTTTATATATTTTTATATAAGTAATATTTTAGACTGTAAATATTTATTGTAAAGATAAAAATATTTCCTACATGATATTATTTTTTTTTTATAATTTTTAGACCTCGAATAAAATAAATTATTTATGACACAATAATGATGCAGTATTTACCTCATTAATAAATGATTTAAATAAATATTATTATAATGATTAAAATATTATCCAAAACATGTACAATTCTAATTGGATGATTTTATTTTGACCATGAGTAATCTTATCTTCGAATATAATAATTTTTGGACCTTTAAAAACCGAATATCATTATATAATAGAATAATGTTTTCACACTTTCCTAAAGAGCCCCTCCTCTCTCTTATAAAAGGAGACTTCTTCTAACCAATTCCACAGACCTCTCAAGCCATTTGGATCATCCAAAATCTTCCCAATTAAGTTCTCAACATCCATATCCTTTTCTTAGAATCCTTACCTTTGCAAGAAGGCACTTCAAGAAGTCCTTTGGTTCAAACTAAAGGGAGTAACCCAAATTAAAGGTAATAATTTCTCTTAAATTGTTTTCTTTTATTTCACTTCTCCAACCCCTAAAATCTTTTTATTCCTTTCTTTTTTAAAAACACCAGTATCCTAAATATACTAGGATGGTGTTATTAGAGGAATTAGAACAACACGTACACACACCGCCACCTAATAGATGAAGAACATAATGTTTTTGTGGATGACAAACTAAGGCCTCACGGAATGATGATTGTTCAATTACATCTTATCGCCTCTCATGGTGGCCATTATGATGGAACTATATTTATATATTATATATATTATGTTTATTATTTCCTTATGCTTTTCTACTTCCCATTTATATCATGCCTTTATTATTTCCATAGTGGGTAAATATGATAATATTATTTGAGGAAGTGCGGACTACCGCCCCCTCAAAGTGATTTGATTCGTTAATTCCTTTTGTGGGATGTATAAAATATGGAGTTAATGATATTATATATGATATTATACTGGAATTATAATATAACTATGTATCATTATGTTTTATTTCCATTAAAATAACAAATATAAATGAAAGTAGCGTTCATGCGTACGTATGGCTTATCGTCTCCATGAACAGTGCATTTCATTTCTTTCCTCTAAATGTTATGTACTATTATAAAAACATCTATATAATAGATATATATGATATATATGATATTCAAATAATGAATATCATTCTGTATATAATGAACCTTTGACCACATGGGCAACTTGTAAATATCAGGTGTTCATTTTTACTCAAGTACCAAATATCGACAAAATGAATGTTATTAACTTAAATGATTGCATAATGTTTATAACATGGTAATAATAAGTGGGATAAAAAGAATAATAAACTTGAAAAAGGTTCTTAAGAAATTATAAATTAACTTTAGTTTATTTTTCAGAATATTAATGAACGATCGAGTCACGTCGGACTTGAGGTATGAGACTTCGTCTCAATCTCCTTTCATTGAAGCATTTTTAGTTTCATACATGAATTTATTTTATACAGTGTAAAAACCCATTTGAATTTTCATTTTATTCAAAGGGGATCTTTTTATACGAAGCGTTTTACTAAATTACCAAAATTAATGTTTTTTTAACGTAAACGGTGACAACGACCTTTCCGCCATAGCGAGTATTTTTTGATCTTTGGCTTCCTTAACAAGCCGGAATGTTTTTAAAAGGAAAAATAAATACCATATACTCTTTTTATGTATTTTGGTACTGAAAATGATTTTGAAAATGGATTTATTATTTCAATATCTTTAAATTATATTTTATTATTGCAATGCGGAAATTTTATCTTTCCATTATGCTTATGTTATGTGTTATGATCATGTTATGGTTCTTGGGAATTATTTACGTATATGGGTGGTTCTGTGATAAACCTAGGGCGGGTGAGATGGAGATAGATCTCCAATGCATTGGGTAACGTGACAGTGGTAAACGTGAATGTTTCTCCTATGAGATTTAGGGAATATACTGTGATGGGTATTCTAAAGTAACTCCCTATGTAGTTGTGACAGTTACAATGTAAGTATGATATGGATGCCACAAGTTACCTTTATGATTAATGATTTCTATGTGTCTTTCATAAATATTATGATTTCATGTGGTAAGTAAAAGAGTTCATGTTTTGTATGTATTTATGAACAAATTTTTTAATTCTTTGTTTTATAACCCTTACTTAGCTTTTTATGCTCATCCCATGTTTTGAAATGTTTTCACAGGACTTAAAGATGAATAAGGTCAAGGATGGGATCAAGGAAAAGTCATGCTATCTAAAACATGGAACTAGACATGACTCTTTTTTTCAAGAGTTTTTTTATTTTATGAAAAAAATGGAAACTAAGTAGATATGTCTACCTTGTAATCTTTTGAGATGTAATAGTAATGTCCCAATTCTCTAAAACTCTAAACCCGAAAAGATCCTCAATGTGAATTATTCATTTAATTCAATATTATGTAATGTTTAAGGCCGGGTCCTTATATCGATGTCTTCTTGGAGCGCCGTAAGCGGCGTTGTGACCCTGGCGTCAAGACAAAGATTGCCAAAGGGTTTTAGGGCATTGAAACCAGAGTTGAGGCATGGGCCCCATGGGCCCTCTTTTAAGCTGCGAGCAGCGTTTAGCAAATTTTTCATCAGATGTCCGTTTGGGGCGTGCGAGCAATTTATTGTGGGTGTTTTTCCAAGGGCATTGCAATGGCGCAATCCTCCTGCTTTAATTTTTCATGATGGTGTGGGCCCCATGAAGGTCGTTTGGGGAGTTGGTGGTGATTTCCATCTTTTTCACCGGGTGTCCATTGCGGGTGAATGAATAGTTAATCTTCTGTACCTTTTCGAGAGGATCTCAACAGTGTGATCCATTCATTGTGCTTCAGTACTGAGATGTGGGTCCCACGAAGCACCGATCGTGTGCGGTACGGTGAAATACATCCTTTTCTCTGTATATTCATTGCACTCAAGTGATAAATCCTTTTAACGTGCTTTTCCAAGGGGATCGCAATGGTGCGATGCACCCGACTATTTTCGGGACCGAGGTTCAGGATCACGGGACGTCGTTCCGGCGTAAAGCGGTGTTGGCGAATTTTCCATCGGATATCTGTTTGAGGCGAGTAAATAGTCTATCTCGCATGTTTTTCCATGAGGATTACAACGGTATGAACCATTTGGATTTTAGGAGCCTCATTCGAGACAACATTTAAATGTGGAAGCATGAAAGGTGTACCATTGGTGGTTCCTTCCGTGGTGTTTACAGAGACCCTTGGCATGCGATCGCATGCACTCCCATGTGAGTGAAGTAATTTTTTTTGAGGAGATGTACTTGGTTGTGCCTAGGAAGATGAGTTGGAAAGTTGGAGTTATTACATTTACGCCCTTCGCGTTGACGTTGGGTGTCGTGTGCATGATAGCCTTTGGACTGGAAACGTGGTATACTCTGGGAGTATACAGGAACACATGGAGATACATGTGGTTGTTTGTACCTGAGAACTTTTGTATGCTTGGATGGAGTTGACTTGGGTCCACATGTCGTGTGGTCCCGATGTGCGTGTCATGTTCTTATTTGCGTACCCTTGACCTCATGCGGCATAGAGGGTACCTCTGTTCTCATTTGTTTGACCCGCAGGGTTGAGTGGTTTCCCCTGGTTCTGTTCTCTATGGTTTGGCCAGCATAGTGGCTTCGTGTTCCCTAGTAGAGTTCGTGTGGATTTGGTGTGACCAACTCATTACGCAGGCACTGATCCCTTATCCAGGAGGTTGTTTTCAGCAGGGCTGGCCAGGAGGTTGTTTCTAGCAGGGCTGGCCGGTGAGGTACCATCCAACAGGGATGACCAGTGGGGTACCATTCAGCAGGGGTGGCCGGTTGTACCATCCAGTAGGGATGGCCCGTGCGGTACCATCCAGTAGGGATGGCCAGTGGGTTACCATCCAGCAGGGATGGCCAATGGGTTACCATCCAACAGGGATGGCCAGCGTTATACCATCCAGCAGGGATGGCCAGAGCAGTTCTGGGTTTACCTCCAGCGGAGATGGGAAATGGTCCCCGATGATGGGTTTACCTCCAGATGGGCTAAAAGTGGTCCCCTTTGGTTATTCTGGTCCTCCCTCCAGTGGATACCTTTCATGGGTCTAAGCATTGGGACCCATCGACGACTTTTGTCGGGTCTCCCTCTAGTGTATTACCATTTTACGGGACTGGGCAGTGTGGCACCCTTCGACTTTGGTCGGGTCTCCCTCCAGTGGTAACCCGTCTACTTCCATGGATTACCCTCCAGCGGGGCTGGGTAGGGGGTCACCTGTCGATTTTGAGGATAACTCTCGACTGTGTGGCAATGATGAGGTGTGGTTTGACGTTCCCAAGAACTCTCAAGTAAAAGGGGCACTTTCCCCTCCGAAACGCGTCCTTGTGACGTGACCTAAAACCGTAAAGGTGAGTTAGTTCTGCCCAAAGCGGATAGTGTCAAGGTGTGGTTATTTGTGCCCCTTGACTTGTAGTTCGGGGAAGACGTGCGGATACTGGGCATCAATGGTGTTTACTTTTGGGACTGTTGGATACTCACTTTCTTGTGCTGAGCTACGGAATGGGGATCCCATTACGGTCTTGTTCAGGTTTCTAGTTTGAGCATATGTATATGTATATACCTTATTCTAGTACCCACTTCTTAGGTTTTTATTACTCTTCTTCCAAGAGAGGTGAAGATGCGCGGGGTATGCCACGTGATTTCCATGTCTATCCTCTCATGATTGGACGAGTCTACTCTCCTGCTATAGGTAGCGAAGACTTGATGGGAAGTTCATCTTCTCACCATTTCTAGCTCCTTTTGTTTGGATGAGTCTACGTACTTCCTATTGGTGGGTTGAGTTGTACTCTTTACTGCACTCTTAGTTGTACTCCTTTAATTTTACTTTTTTGATCTACTTCTCACCTCTTCAGTACTTCCTTTGTTTCTCTCTCGATCCTTCGAGGCATCAATTTGATTATTTTTATACCCACCCCTGCGTGGCATTTTCCCGCACTTGGTGTGCCGTTAAAGATGACAAATAAGTTGGTTGTGACTTCAGTAGAGCTTAGGAGTTTTGGATCTTGGACCGCGTGCGGTGGTCGTAGTCGGGTTCCAGGTGTGGGACCCTCCTAGCTGTTTACTTTTGTTTACCTGTTGCCGAGTTGTGGCACTTTTCTAGTTGGGTGCGTGTTTTGTCATTTTTCTTTTCAGTTTACCTTCAGCTTTTTCTTTTTACTGTTTAGAAGTCGATGCACTTTTGTGGTTGTTTATAACAGTTAGTACTTTACTTTTCCTTTTACTCTGCACTTCTGCATTGAGTGGGCTTTGTGTGTGTGTACAGGTACTCAGGCAAAGGCCTCCCCGAGTTGTTTAGCCTTCGGTGCTTGTCGCTAGCCCCTGGACTATGGAGGCTATCATGGGGTAGTTTCAGCTCGAGCCCGGGTAGGGTCGGGTCGTGACAAGTAGCCACATGGTTGTTGCATTTTTTTCCAAACCATGTGGCCTAACTATGAGACATACAAGTGGACCTCATTAAATTGTGGGTCTAAACCTTAATAGAACCTTAAAAGACAATTTTACCCCTAACAAGGCAACAAAATTATTTCTTGATCTCTTAAATGCTATAGAGACCTTTCCCATTGATCCAAGAACAATCCGTTGGTGATTCTATATGCGTTGGAGGCTCGAATTCCTTAGTATGTCTTTATTCCTAGTTTTCTTACTTATATTTCATCTTCTTCCCTATCTTGGATCCGTATATCTAATACATTGTGGATATATATATGTTTTATGATGCCAATCATGATGAGATAATTTTTTTTGGTTGATAGGGAATGTTATATAAGGTGGATTTTTAGAGAGTCAACCAGTTTTTTTGAAGAATTTGTGACATTCTTCATTTTCACCAAAGATTAAATGGTGGGTGGATTCACTATCGAAACCTATTATTATAATTTGATGGATATATTTAAAATTGATTTGATTTCATGAAATGAATTGTGAATTTGATGTAAAAATCTTGATGGAAACCCTCTTTAGTTATGGTTTTTAAAATTGTGAGAATGAGTTGTTTTTGGAAGGTACAATTGGCTATATGGTTTTAAAATGATGATTTTAAAATGTTTACTTGGTTTTTATTAATTGAAAATTGGTTTTAGAATTTTTTTCAATAAGATAATTGTTTTTTTAATGGTTTGGTGTGATTTTTTTGGAATGGGTTTGGAATTAATGGTTGGGTATAAATTGAATGGGAAGGATAGTGGTCATGAAGTACCACCATTAATGGGATGGGTTATGGATTCGATGTTCCACAATAAATGGTAAAAAAACTCTTGTTTGTGTGTCTATGTGGACACAGAATGGGTTATTCCAATTTAATTGATAATGGGTTTTAAATAAATTATTGGTTTCATTCCAAGTAAATATATTTGGTTTAAAAAACTATTTTTTTTGTATGGAAAATGTTTTATGTTCAGATATAAACTATTTTAAATTGTCTTTAAAAAGTTTTATATAAATTTTCTAACTTGATATATCATATAGGTGTGAGTATAGAACTGATTTAGGTAAAATTTATTGATTTTTATACTCACCCTCTTCTTGGGAACTTTGGTGAATTTGCAGATATTGTATATCGAAACATCGGTAAAGTCAAGGTATCCTAGTTCTTTAGTGATGCATCTTGATTCTTTGGGCTGTATTGTGGAGTTGTATCTTTGAAAATATTTTTAGATGTAGAGTTTATGTATTTGGAACCTTTTTGATTTCTTTATTTTTTTTCTTTCTATTTGTACTCTGATATGGTTCATGGTTGTAGTTGGTACTGTTGACAATTAGTGCTACGCCAACCCAGAAATGAATTTTATTAATAAGAGGAAATAATGGTATAAAGTCCTGGGTGGTGATATAAATGGAGACCAAGAGCATACCCAATGAAATGAGACATCCCAACAGGAGGAAATGATCTAGGAGGGAGAAACTCTATGAGGGGACAATCCTGGGTAGCCAGTGAGGCCAAGAAGTCTTCCACATAATTTCTTTCATGCCAAATCTGTGATATCTCCATATCAATAGAAAGAAGTGACCATCACTCCCGAATCAGGTACACTATGGGCCATGGGGTGATAGATTATCCTATGATAAACCTTCTCAAGTGAGTATAAATTAATATAACTTCACTCTAGATCCTTTATATTATCTCATCTTAACTTATTTTATCCTAACCTTTCTTATTCCATATGAAATATCCCTGATATACTAACACTCGATCCTTTACTTACTCAATCATAATTTTTTTTTCAAATTTCAAGTAACTTTCTCAAGAATAAACATGATTATGCATCCTTAATTTTGATTTGGTTACTTAACATGCTCTTAAATAAAATGAATTTTTTGAATTTGTTCCTCAAACTCTTACTAATTAATACCACCCCAAAAAGTTAGTGGAACCCTGATTTCAGTGGATTCCTGGTGGGGTAACACTCAACCAATGGTATTCTACATCTAACCTAGAGATTTCAAAAATTAAAATCTAATAAAGTGACTCATCAGTGGATTTCTCCTTCTATTTACCTGTTATGGAATATTTAGTGGTTCACACAACATCATATTTAACTTTAAATAAGAGGGTCACATTATGACCCTTTTTAAGAAATGAGAATCTTTGTTATTATATTTTAACTATGTAAATGATATCATAATCCTCATACCCTCCCTCATGTATCTTTTTATTAGTTGTTTTTATTTTAAAACAAGCATTAGAGGATATATCTAAGTACCAATATTTAAACATAAACATGTAGAGTTTGACAAAAATGTGTTTTGAAACTAATTGAATCACTAAAATGGGTTATACTAACAAACTCATCATTAATAAATAAATATAATTACCCCATTTATGTATTATTAATGTTTTAGTAACTATAAACATTCAAGTGGATCTTACATTAAGGAACCCAAGCATAGAAAATAACATGATATTCCATATAATCCTATCTGTTCCATCCAAATTATATCTACTCATGATACATGAGACTCATACGTAAAGGAATAACATAAGGAAGAATTAAAAATAAAATCTATATCACACCTAGTATCTCTATATTCCATTATAATAATACTTGATAGGAATATTTTTTATGTTGCTTCTTGAGCACCAATAATATTATCTCCTCACTAATATCAATACCATAAAGTCACTATGATACCATTTTGTAATGACCCAACCTAGGTTCATCTACAGGACCCCACGAGAAATTCCAGATTACTAAAGGATGGTGTAAATGCTGATGTATAGTGAAAAAACATGGGGTAAATTATTTAACCTTCTTTATATATATCCAAATAAAAACTATTAAACATGACGTCAAGAAGAAATTTTGGCATGAAATGTGGGGTTGAATGACCTAAAAGTTCCAAATCTAGATATCCACCAAAATACCCTCACAGAAATCATATTTGGTTAAAAAATAGTATAAAAACATTATAAACATTCATGTATATCATAACATAGACCAAGGATATATATAATGTCTTTCAAAGGGTGAAACTCAAAAAACCATATATAAAAAATTGTGTCACCCAAACACTACCTAAAGAGATCAAAATTTGGGATGAAAACATACACTCATTTTTTCACTACTGATAACCACACTAAATCTTATCCACATATCCATTATAAACTAAAAAATTATCCACTTGAACTCCATACACCATATTTAGTCACTACACATGATTTGGTGTCCTTAGAACTCATATACATGTGATTTTATCTTATCTGAGGAATGAAAGATAGGGTCTACATGCATCCTAAAGGTAGAACTTGTAGGATATGATTGCATCATTCCCCATGGAAGTCACCACCCAACCTTTACTAGTTTTTCAAAAAGACTCATTCACATTGAAAAAATATAAAGAAAGAAAGTGTACGTAAACATAAATAATATATCAACAAGGAAACAGTAATCAAGTAGCCATTCTAAACAAATAAATATGATATTTTCATTATAGATATGGTAATGACCAGGATTAAGTATTTATTTAATGACATTTTAAATGAAATAAACCAACAAACTGTCATGACCTAACCCAAGCTAGGGTTTGAGCTCCAACTACCCCAAGCTCGTCTCTATAGGCCAGGGGTGGTAACAAGAAATGAAGGAATTACTAAACTCATTGATTCTTTTCCATAACGAATTTTATGCACCCACACAGCCATCATGATAAAAAATGCATATGGAATGTGTAAAAGATACAATACTGCTATAAATTAACGTAATCATGCATGAACCTCTACAATGTACTATAGTGCAAACTGAAAAGTAATGGGGAAAATTTATATTCCTAACTAGAAATATTTTCCAACCTGAAAAAACTAGAAAAGTAAACTGCTAAGAGATTATATCTCCTGAGTCCCAACCTACAACCACTATATATATTCTAAAGCACCCAGTGTCCCTAAGATTCTCTAAAGTCACCACTGACTTGTCTATCTTCTTTATAAGAAAATAAATGTGATGGAAATCCTATTTAGGGGAGATTATATACATATCTAATAGATCACCCCAAAAGCTAGAGAGAGGACCTGTTATAAATACAATATGAATAGAAAGATACTAGATGTAAGATACAGTCAAATAGAACATCTCAAGACAACCCTAGGGTAAAATTATGTTTATCCAAACACATGGGGATAAACAAGGTTAGTAGATGAAATACCCATTGAGTCCTCACCACCTATAACAAGAGAGTATAATCATCCAAACACGAGAAGATAAACATGGAAAGTGTGTGGCATACCTTTTGCGTATTTGGCTCTCCTAAAAGAAGAGTAACAAAGTATAAGGAATGGATATAGAAGAATATAAATATATACTGAGCCAAAATAATTCAAAATAAGAGAGTAAGGGGATATCCATGTCATAGATCATCCCAAGAAGAAGAGTAATTAATAGTTCCAAAAGTACATCATTAGTACCCATCATATCATGCATCTTCCCAAAAGTAACCATCAAATTCTATCCATGACTCATCATTGTGCCAGACAGTCAAAGGGTCACAAACTATAGGTAGGGAACCCATGACCTGGTACAATAATGGGGTCATAATATAATAATCATTGAGTAATCCACTAACTGTCTCTACTAAATTTTCAACTAGGTATCACTGAGGAACTCCACTACCTAGCTCTACCAGAGGGTACCACTCAGAAAGGTCATCAAGGAACTCCACTACCCAGCTCTACTGGATGGTACTACTCGAAAAGTTCATTGATTAATTTTACTAACCAGTCCTTCTGGAAGGTACCACTCTGAAATTTCATTGAGAAAATCCACTTCCCATCTTTTCTAGAGGGTACCTCTTGGAAAGGTCATTGAGAAACACCGCTTTCTAACCCTGTTGGTTGGTACCCCTTGGAAAGGTTGTTGAGGAACTCCACTACCAAACCCTACTAGAGATTGTTGTTCGAAAAGGTTCTAGTGATCCTACATGATAACTTTCATCATAGAGCATTTCCTAAATAAGTGATTTTCCCAGAAAATTTCAAGTTAGGGAACCATCGCATTTTAAATGGGAAAACATTTAGGATAAACTACTCGTAGGCCAAAATCTGAGTTCAAACAAAGTAGATACAGACAATTGAGGTTTCCTCAAAAGAGGTAAAGGGGTGCACAGTGTGTGAGGGGGCCCATGTGGCATATGGTCCAACACTACCACCTATTTGTGTCCTTGTATGGAACACATCTCCATTCCATGTAGTAGTACATGCCATTTATGTGGACTACATTGTAGGTCTAGGCTAGCCTAGATTGGGCCATGTCATTTTGGCCATGTCCGTGTAATGGACCCCATGTCCATGTACCAAACATTGTGTCTATGTACTCAAGTACCCATCCATGTACCTAGACATGTACCTCCACATAGTTTCCCTCCCATGTGATCCTCCACATGGGTTTTCCAACTAGGAGAAAGGGCTACACGAAGTGTTGGGGAGATTACATGCCATGTCATCCTTAAGTTTTCCAAAACCCTGGCTGCTTCTACTGAGGGGGATACACACCATGTGTTAATCCTTGTACACAACATGTAGTTGGGTTTTTCAAAGAAATTACAAATCTTCATATGAACTTCTGGAAATTTGAATCTAGTCTCGCTACTTCAGACTCGGTGCAATGCCAAGCTAATAATGGTGGATCTAGCTAAAAATCATTGTTTTCAGCCATTGTTTGATGGGAATCAGACTTTTTTATCCACAATGGTTCATCACATAAACCAAACACTATAGATCCTTCCACCACCAATTACTTGATCTCAACTCATCGAAAAAAAACATCTACTCCTTTCAATGATCCGAAATCTATCCATACTACATCGTTATGTGCCTTGTACATGATTCTGTCATGGTTTTGAGGGTCCTATCTTTCTTGGTACTGCTTGAAAAATTCAAACTAGGACTATGGGGTCCAACTGGTGAAGAAAACAAAGAAATGACGGAGATAACAACAAAACCAAACTTCATAAAAAAATTCCATGTTTTCTTAGCCAGCGATCAAGAACATTGATTTTGAGAGAGAAATAATGGAATAAAACAATTTAAAATCGTAAGTAGGTTCATGATTAGGCCATAACAGCCAAATATACATGAATAAGGATAGACCCGATCAAAAAAATTAATTAAGGGGCATAAATTTCTAACTGATTATTCCTACCTTGTTTATGGATCGTTTGTTGATGAATAACATGCATGCCAATGATCAAGAGAAGATGTTTCATTCACTGCATCGTGATGTAATCCTATCCAGCATCTCATCGTCATCCGTTGAGATTCTCCAAAGAAGAACATGGGGAGATCTCTATATTTATCCTAGGTTTTTTAAGGATAACCCTAAGGAATTCACCCTGGAAGTAATCTTATATATCATTTCACTGCATCATAATGAAAAAATTAATTAATTAATTAATTAATTGCATCACTGAATGTACTGCCATTGAGAAAGGAGTCTAAACACCACCACACTAAATGATTTTATGTGGAACCTAGGATAAATACCATGTTATCGACTAAATTGTGGTCTCTAATTTTTTATCAGAGTTTATTTTTAAAAGTTATCTTGTTTTCTTTAAAAATCTGCATGAACGCAATATACAATATTTTTAATATTTTTATAAAACTAATTCTGGACACACCGAGACTCAGAATAGCACGTCGTCTCAGCTCCTAGCTATGTATATATATATATATATATATATATATATTTCAAAGTATTACATGGAAAAAAATAATTCTCTACATCATGCCTCCTTCAAGATTTTACTCACTGAAAAATAAAAACTAAGAAAAAAACTTAGGATACTAAGCCCACAAATGGTTCTCTAGATTCTAGGAACTATCATACCCATTCTCGTGCTACCACAACACATGGAAAAAAGGGATATTCTATCCACACAGGGTCCTCTCATATCGATACTTGATCACCACCAAGCACTATGCCAAAATTTGTATTTAGTAGTGGTTTAAACTGCCACTAAATCATTCTTTGGAGATTTTAAAAAATCATCGCTAAATTGTGTGTTGGGAAATAATTAACAGTTGTTTTTTAAAACCATCATAGAATGATTTAGCGGCGGTTTAAACCGTCACTAAATCTTTTTATTTATTTATTTATTATTACCATGCTCATGCTCATCTCTATGCCCATACCCATGCCCATGCACATGCCCATGCACATGCCCATGCCATATATAGAAATTCAGTGTTGGTGAGATTTGAACCCCTTACATATTGCTTATTCTCCAAAGACATTACCACACCAGCATACACTTCATGTGGTCAATAAATCGATTTTAATATACTTATATATATATATATTAATTGGAAAAACAAATAATACATAACCAACAAATGCACACGGAATATTTATAAATAAATATTGAATAATCCAACATCAATAATTAAAATTAAAAATTAATAATTAAAATTAAAAATTAAAAATTAATGAGTAATTATTAATATTTAATAATTACTAATTACAAAATATTAATTAATAAATAGAATATAAATGAATAATAAATAAATAAATAAGGAAATAAATTGTAAACAAAAAATAATAAATTATAAATTATAAATAGTAAATAATAAATAATGAATAATAAATAGTAAATAATAAATAGTAAATAGTAAATAGTAACTTAGAAATACTAAATAATAAATAATATATAATACGTAATATATAATATATAATATCTAATATATAATATCTAATATCTAATAGCTAATATCTAATACATAATATCTAATACATAATATATAATTCATAATATATAATACATAATATATAATACATATTATATAATATATAATATATAATACATAATACATAATATATAATATGTAATACATAATATATAATATGTAATATGTAATATATAATATGCAATATGTAATTCATAATATATAATATCTAATATGTAAAACATAATATATAATATATAATATATAATATATAATTAATAATATATAAGTAATGTATAAATAATAAATTAATAAAAAAATAATTTAATATAAGATAAAAAAATAATAATTATAAATTAATAAATAATAGATAAATAAATAAATAATAAATAATAAATAAATAATAAATAATAAATAATAAATAATAAATAATAAATAATAAATAACAAATGGTAAATAATTAGTTATTAATAATTAATAATTAATAATTAATAATTAATAATTAATAATAATTACTAATTGGTCATTAAGAATTAAGAAATAATATTTATTATTTATTATTTATAATTTTTTAAACAATTAAGAAATAACTAAGAAAATTTTCAAACATAAATAATTAATAATTAATAATTAATGAATATTGAATAAAAAAATGAATAATAAATAAATAATAACGTAATAATGAATTAATATTTAGTAAATTAAAAATAAATTAACAAATAATAAATAATAAAAAATAAATAATAAAGAATAAGGAATAAATAATAAATAAATAAATACAAAAATAAATAATTATATAATTAATTAATTAATTAATAATTAATAATTAATAAAAACTAATAATTAATAAATAAATAATTAATTAATTAATAAATTAAATATAAATTACTAATTAATGTGGACATAATAACTAAATAATAAGTAAATAAATAAAAAAATTATCAATAAATAAATTGATAAATAAATAAATAAATAAATAATAGATAAATAAACATTAATTAATTAATTAATTACTAATAAATAAATAAATATTAAATAAATAAATAAATAACAATTAATTAATTGATTAATTAATTGAAAAAATCATAAAACATTCTAAACCTATGAAAACCCTAAAAAATGACCAAAAAATGTGATCTGAGACTCATTTTTTATCACCACAACCAGTCAAATCGATGATCATGAAATGAGATTCAATGTGATATGTGGTATAGGCTGAGCGGACACCTGGATCAAAAGTTATAACACTTTGCATTTTAAAAAATTGGAACCTACAACTAAAACCACTTTTTTGGAGGCCTTCTAGGCTTTTCTGGTAGAATAAAAATAGGTACAATACTTGAATAGTTGGTTCCAGAGCTCAAAATCAAAGAGTTCATCGTAGGCTTCGATTTGATATGTGGTAGAGCCCAAATAGACACCCAGATTAAAAGTTATGGTTGTTTGAAGTTTGAGTTTGATTTTTGAATTTTTAAATTTGAATATATATTTTTTCCATTGATTATCACATGATTTAAATCTCACATGGTTTTAGCTTATTTGATATGCTTCGATTTGACTGGTTGTGGAGCTGAAATGGACTCTCGGATGAGAAATTGTAGTCATTTGATGTCGAAGTCTGTTATTCAACTTATTAAAGATTTGTTTTCAGTTTAAAAATATTATTAATTAATAATTATAAATATTTATTAATTAAAACATTATAAATAAAAAAATTATAAATAATAAATTATATTTTATTTTAAATAATAATTAATTAATAATAATTAAAAAATAAATTAAAATTTTAAATTGTTTTTCCTCAATTTCACAGCGCTTTTGAAAGAACCGCCGCTAGAAAAATTATAATTTTTTTGGAAGAAATTTTAAAACATTTATAAAACATATTTAAGAAACATTTTACAGTGGTTTTTTCACAGTGGTTTTCAAAAACGATGTTAAATTTTTTTGATTAAAAATTTAGTGGCGGTTTTAGAAACTGCCACTGAAACACCGTTATCTTCTAGTGAGATGCTCTGCAAAGGTGGCGCCATCCTCGATGTTCATCTCACCCCAATTGATAACGTTAATGGTTTCATGCATGTATTACATCAGTTGCGGCATGTAGAAGACATCATTCACCTACTCCATCTATGGGGGAAGGGTGCGGTGGTAAGAAACCTCTCTAACCCTCTACACAATCTAAAACAGCCCGATGAACATTGGAGATGACATGCCTCCTTAATCAGACCTCCACAATCCTCATCATGAGGAGACTCTTTAGAAATTTTGGTGTCCCTAGTTAAACTAAAAGGGCCTATGATGACAATATCCATAATATTTATATCTTCCCTAGGTTATCCCCATCGTCTCATGGATGACCAAGACAGTCTCCATCATCACTTGTACCATCTATGGGACCACAGGTGATGTCTCACTGATCTCTATTTAGAACATGGGTGGCCTCTAGGGTCTCTTGTATAGGGACTTAAAATTTGACATGTCAATGGTAGAGTGTTACCAATTATTGTATACAAACTCAACCAAGGGTAGGTGATCCTCCCAACTCCGGCTAAAGACTAACACACAAGCCCTTAGCATATACTCCAAAACCTAGATATTGTGCTCGATATATCCATCAGTCTGGGGGTGAAAGTTTGCACTCATCCTCATTTAGGTCATTATTTTTTCCTTCAAAACTCACCTCAATCGTGATTTAAAATGTGGATCATGAATAAAAAGAATCATTGAGGGCACCCCATGAAGTTGAAAAATCTCCCATATGTACAACTGGCCCAAACTCTCCACTGAAATCTGCTCCCTGATGGAAAGGAAGTGTTCTGCCCTTATGATTCCTTCAATGATCACTCATATGGTGTCATGTACCTTCACATTTCATGGATTCCCAACCACAATGTTCATGTATATGTTATCCCATTTCCATTCTAATATCTCAAGGGGTTGCAACAAACCTGTAATAACATGGTGCTCAGCTTTCACTTGCTGATAGGTGGGGCACCAAGAGATGAACTCAGCTAAACATTGTATCATTTTAGACCACCAAAACTAATTCCAAAAGTTTCTGTACATATTCCCCATGTAGGTATGTACAACTTGGGTATAAGTGTGGAATTATTACATTACCTTCTCCCACAATGTGACTAGAACCACTGTCTTCTCAAGGAACAAGATGGTATATTCCCTCCATAATATTGATTTGGTGAGTCTCCTATGCATACCTAATCACATATGACCACACAACTATTGTATCTTATGTGGTAATCTCTCACATGCTCAAGAAGCGGAGGAGTTAACACAATCGACTACAAAAATTTTATACCCCCTGTTCCACCAGGGTCAGCTACAAGGAGGCCGACTACTTTAAAGCCTCCTACATTAAGTGATCTTGGGGTTTCCAACTAAGGGAATATTCCACAACATTGAACTTCCTGAGAGTATTGAATATCTAAATGTCATAGTCATATAGGAACTCCAACCATCACTGAATATCTTAGTTTTAGCATGAAGACATACCTGAGACTCTGTTGGTCTTAGTAAACCAAAAAGTACTCTCCCAGAAGGTATTACCTCCACATCCTCAAATATAAGACTACTATTACCAACTCTATGTTGTGAGTCACATAGTTCTTATCATGAGGTCTCAAATTCCTTGACACATATGTAATAACATCCCTTCCCTGTATCAACATGCATCCAAGCCCTTATAATGAGGCATCAAAATACGCTACGAACTCCTTGCCTTCCTATAGTAGTCTCAACATAGGAGAACTCATTAGCCTCATCCACATATCCTAAAGGTCCCTCTGTCACTGCTCATACTAGGTAAATGGGTTCCCTTTCTGCATTAGGGTGGTCAAAGGGATTGAAATTCTGGATAAGTTTACCAAAAACCTCCTACAGTACCCCACAAAACCAAGAAATTTTCTCCCCTCTAACATGCTCTTGGGTGGATCCATGAAATCACTTCATCGATCAACACTAGGTCCATGTCTAAACAATGCTCAGAAATTACATTCCCTAGAAAGCTAACATCATGAATCCACAACTGGAACATGAAGATATTTCAATAAAACTGGTGATCTCGAAGCAAAACTAAGACCATCTTAAACTTCTATGTATGTTCCTCCTCTAATGAAGAGTAGATGAGTATGTCATTTATGAAGACAACAACAAACTAGTCCAATTATGGCTAGAATAATTGGTTCATCAAATCCATAAATACAGTGGGGAAATTTATCACACGAAAAGGAATCACGAGGAACTCATAGTGATCATAGAGACATCAGAATTCCAACATCGGAATATCTATCTCGTGAACCATCAACTAGTGGTATTAAAACATGATATTGATCTTCAAGAACCATATTGCACCTCGAAACTTTTCAAAGAGGTCATAAATCCTCAAAATGGGTGCTTTTTCTTTGAAATATCTAGATTTAGGCAAAGATAATCCATAAAAATCCACATGCTCCCATCCGCCTTATTCACAAACTACATCGGATCTTCCCAAGGGGACACACTAGGTATAATGAAACCTTTCTCTCAAAGGTCCTCCAAATTCAATCGAAGCTATCGATTCACATTAAGGGTCATTCTATATTTTTTTGAATATATCATAGTGGTGACAGGAACAAATTCAATGAAAAACTTCATCTCTCACCTCAGAGTTATTCCTAGAACATCATTGGGGAAGACATCCATATAATCCTCCACAACTGAAGAAACCCAAATTGCTAAATATATTAATGTACCAAGGTATATACTCACTAACTGATGGGTGGTGGGTTGTAGCCTCCTACTTTCAGAACCCACATTCCTTACCATGAGATCTCTCTTTCCAGAAAAGGAGAATCTCTTCCCATAAGTGCATAAGCATCTGACTTGTATGGGGTGAATTTCAATCTGGGTTGGGACCATGTAAAACCAATCCATACCCAATATGGAATCATAGGGTTCCATAATGATGACCTAAAGGTACCATGTAAACCTCTATCCACTATGAGTTAGGTCGTACAACCTATAAATAAATGATACAAAAGAAGTGTTCCCTATAAAAAAATCAAGACTAACTTGTTGGGATAGCACCTCAACTAGGAGATTTGTATCTCATACCAGGAACATAAAGATAAAGGAATTATTTGAAATTTTGTCTACTAATATAAAATAAATATTATAAAACACATATATCATACCTCTAATCATCTCATGCAATGAGGGTTCTTAAAAATCTAAAGCCTACAACTATCCATGGCCCAAGCTGTCAACTCCTTGAGCCTAACATGGGAAGCCTATAGGTTGTGGTGGAATGATATAATAGAATCTTACACCAAAAATATTTTCTCATACTCCTCTACCTTCTCCTCCTCCATAGGTACCACCCTTTCCATGTCTAGGATATCCTTGGTCATGGTGATACCTCTATTGTGGCAGTCCATCAGCTATCTGTCTAGGCTGCTCAACATTTCTGGTTTGGCGGTGAAATTCAATGTAACTTTTCTCATCACAAGAAAATAATTGACCTTATATGACATTCCCCGGTGATTTTCATTATCTTTTTATCATTAAACCACGTGCCTAAGTCTACTCAAATTTTTTTTCATGTGCTGAGATCCCACCAAATGATTCCTACTAGCCGCTACAGACGACTCATCTTTGTGATTCCTACTACCATCCTCAACTATTGAGAATACCTTTGACATAAATATATCTATCACTAGTGGCTACCTTAGAACTTTTAAATAGGTGTATATGGACAAGGTAACTATGCTAGAATAGATCTATCTGTAGATTCCCCACTCAAAATTTTGTGCTCAGAAGTAGCCATCGCGTATCATGTCAAGGGAGTACCAGGTAAGGTCTATGAACCTCGTAGCATAGTCATATATCATCATACCCACTACTTTAGCTCCAGAAGCTCTTATATCTCAAATTTTCATCAACCGGAGGGGTGTTACTTCTCACAAAATAGCTTCTAGAAGTTAGTCCATGTGAGTCTTGACTCATCGTGTATATGTGTAATGAGACTCCACCATTGCCCAGATACTCCATGGAAAAGGATAGATGACAGTGCAACCACCTAATCTATTAAGGTTCTAACAAGCTTGAAGATATGGACCACCGAATCTATCCAATCCTCTTATGCCTGAGGATCTAGTTCTTGGTGGAACCTCTGCGGCCTCTGCCATTGGAACTCATGGAGCGTGATAAGTCTGTGCACGTCCACATCCTGCTCTACTGGAATAATCTGCTAATCGATAGGTGTATGTTCTACTACCTTCCCACCATGAGGAAGGGGGTCATGGGATGGGCCCTAAATTGAGGCTTCATCACTAATTGGATCATCATCATGTTCCAGAACTGGTATCGTATATGGTTTTCATCATGGAGGAATCCTAAGATATATCAAGATGTACAACATTCATATGAGAACATGTACATATATCTATATAATATTAATAATGGGGATCTAACTCAAGAATTATAGTCAAAGACTCAATACTATATGATTCATATACTATTGATCCCTATAACAAATGTCTCAATATGCCGAGTCGACAAGCAGATAGTTAGGGTCCTAGTGAATGGATACGCCTGTCGCCAGCACCATCACTGGATTCTCTATCTTGAGATCCATACTCAATATACTTTGACATTATTTCTCTAAACCCAACCAAATCATCATAATGGGGATAGTTTGAACAACGTCCAATGGAATAAAATTTCTCTAGTACTAATCTTCGATGACCCAACCCATGATAGGGCTTGAGTTGCAACTACCCCAAGACCACCTCTATAGGCCAGGGGTGGAAAAAAGTTTCAAAGGAAAAAATAATCTTAGGGAGGCCTTTTCCTAAGTAACTGTACACACCCAAAAAGTCATCTCAATGAAAAAGTGTGGAGGGAAAGATTAAAAGATACCATACTATTATAAAATATACCAAGAATGTGTCAACCTCTAGACAGTAAAAAAGTACGGTAGTGTAAAATGAAAATTAATGGGGAAAAATACATGCCCAACTAGAAATATGTCTCAACATGAAAAAATAGAGAATTAAACTTATAATAGATCCCATCACATGAATCCCAAGCTATGACAACCATATGTGTTCCGAAGCACCCAGTATCCCTAATCATCTATAAATTCATCATCAACCTATCCTTCATATGCATAAGACATGACACGTGTGAGCAAAGCCCATGCAGGGTTGTGTATATACATACCCAGTAGGACACCCTGAATTCTGAAGGGGGAGAAGTAAGAGATACAATAGGAATAAAAATATAGTATATGAAATATAAAATCAAAGAGAATTGCTCAACCCAAACCAAGAGTAAAAGTAGGTTCATATAAACACAAGTGGATAAACACAGTGACAAGATGAACTACTCATCAAGTCTTTTCCACCTATAATATGAGAGTCTACTCATCCAACCATGAGAAGATAAATACATAAAGCATGTGTCATACATCTTGCATCTTTGCCTCTCCTAGAAGAAGAGTAACCAAGAACATGGTGTGGATACAAAATAATATATATATATATATATATAATCTTGGTAAAAATAATTCCAAATGATAGAGTAGGGGGATCACCATCTCACAACTTGTCCCAAGAAGATGAGTAGCCAAAAGTTCCAAAATTCCATCATCGATGTCAATCATCTCACATCTATTCCCAAAAGTAATCGTCCAAGTCTATCCATGACTTGTCATTGTGCCACATAGTCGAGGGGCCTCAAACTCTATATAGGGAACCCATGCCGTAGTAGAAAAGGAGGGTCCCACTTTGATTATCATCATGGAATCCAAAAAATAGCTCTATTGGAGGGTCAAATCGGTAATCATCGAGGAACTACACTACTAAGATCTGCTAGAGGTGACCACTCAGAAAGGTCTTCGAGGAACTCCACTACCCAGCTCTACTAGAGCGTACCACCCGGAAAGGTCATCGAGGAACTCCACTGACCAGCCCTGGAAGAGGGTGTTGTAACACCCCAAGATTTTTTAAATAAATTTAATATTGAATGCATGAAACACTGAGTCTCTACCAAAAAACACTTTATTATAACCTATCCAGTAAACATAATTTTTTCACCTCTGTGATTGGAATTTTGAAAAAATGACATACATGGTTGCTTTTAGTAAGATAGTTAGAGTCTGATAAAATAAACTTAATTTTTAGTGAATAGTAACAGACCCTTATAGATAGTAATATGAATAGTAACATACACTTATGAATAGTAAATCATATTATTATTTTATTTTCTTAAGGTTATGATCTTGGTTAGCTTTTCAATGTGTTATAAAACGAATTATAGTTTTAAAATTGTTATTTTTTGAATAAATTATGATTTTATTCAAAAATTAAATTAATAATATTTATTAATTTATTTTAAAAAAATGGAGTTCATTTTTGAATTCTACACGTCAAAAAAATTTAGGGTGAATTTTTGGTATTTTTCTGAAATACTTGAATTTTTGGTGAATAGTAAAATTTGATAATTTACAAAATATGATAAATAAGTGAATTTATGAATCATGATTGAGTCATGGATGCTATAAATGAACATTGTTTCGATATCACATGACCTTATTACTATTATTGGTCAAAATAATCATTACTATTGGTTTTCTTTGTAAAAATAATAAAATAATGAGTAAAATAATGGGGAAACCCTCTTCTCCTGCACTATACGCCCTCTCATTCCATCTTCTCTTAACTCCTCTAAAGCCTTGTTCCTTGTATAAATTATGATAAAATACCCTCAAAATCTCCTCCCCATGTCCAAAATTCCTTGGTCTCATAAAAAGACCAAAACATCTCCCCAAAAGATGCTCTCAAAGAAGATTACTTTAAAAGGTAAATTCCTCTTTTCATTCCTTTTATTTCAAGTTCCTTTCTTTTATTTTCCTTTCCCCGCCACATTTTATCCAAATGTTGAGATGACTCAAGTACCTTACATGTACTGGATTTTTTTATTATAAAGTAATAATTATTCATAAACTCTTCTTTCCCTTTCTTTCATACTAAAAATGAAAACACCATCTATTATGTGTTGATGTATCACATTCAAGGACGACGAGTTATAAATTTATATTACTGTATTAAATTATGGTCATGAAACCATTTTTAAGGTTGAAACAGAGTATAATATATGTATTATAACTTATTTAAGTTTCTAGGATCTTTTTTACACTTGATATTAATTTAAAAATCAAAATGAGTTCGTTGTGATAAAAACCCGCCAATTAACTCAAACAATTTTCATTAATGTTTTATATAACGAGTCATCTTCACTCCCATTTAAAAAACGAATTTTATAACCGTGCAATCTTATGGTTGTTTAATAATAACATACGTAACCTATTTTGGAAAAAAATTCCCATTCTAAATGTTTATCCACACATGAATATAAGTAAACTAATCATGAAGACCAAAGAAGAAAATGCTCCCAAATAATGAAATTGAATCTCTTAACCCCTCAAAAGTAAATGAATGAACATAATAAGGTTATTATAAATTAATTAAATGAATAATAGGTTCTATAATAATTATTTTATGAACCTAAATTTTATTATTCATTTTGTTAAGATCAAGTGAGGAACACCTTCAGACTTCAGGTAAGGGTTTCTACCCAAACATCCATTTTCATTCGGGTTACTCTTATTTTCTACTTACCTAAATTAAATTCTTATTTATTAATTTTTAATCCTAATATATTCTTTGATAATTTTTTTTATATGTACAATAACCAAAACCTTACTTTCCATTAATACGGATTATATGTTTTAAAAGGATCTTTCGAAAATTATTCCTGAAATACAAGCCCGATTGAAGGGAATTTCTCAAATTCTTAACTATTTTCAATGGAACTATATAATGTGTTTTTGGAAACCATTATCTTTATAAAATCACTCATTTTATTATGGAAATACTATCTTACTTCACTTATAGTTTTATATAAATATTTTTCCAAAATAACGCTTCTTTTCAAAGTAAAAGAGTATTTATCTCAAGAATTACTCAATGATTTTATAAGAGTATCTTCATCTATTTCAACAATCTTGTTGATTATTATTTATTATTAGGATTAATATTTTATGATACCATATATCATATTTAATTTAATAGTTTCTAATTAGTTTTAATGTGTATGTTATATCTTAAAACCATTCACCAATTTACTCTGAATTGTTAGTGTTTATGCTTAATGTTAGGAGAAATTTATTTATATTTCATATGGTAGTTTCAATAGGAATGAATATGTTGTTTATGTTTATCCATGTTCATATTAGGAATGAATTGGACTTATTATGTGATGGTTGGGGCCCTCTATAGGCCCTTTATGCATTAGTAGGTCTCATGAGACAAATAGATATAGACTTGGTTGGGGCCATAATCACTTTTAGATGTCATGGATGAGGAATTGATGGTATGTTTCAGAATGTAAGGAATATGAATTTACCTCATTATAAAGGTATAAATTTATAGTTCATGAGGTTATTCGACTAGTAGAATACACATGATTATGTTTTATTATAATATTATTTACTCATCTCATATTCCTACCATAATGTGTTCATGTTTATTATTTATAAAGGCATGTGTTTTATATTATTCACCATGCCTAATGTTCATTTTTATGATATATTCTAATGTATTTGTTTCCCTTACTAAGAATCTGAGCTCACCATGTCTTATGTTTCATTTTTTCCCAGGACAAGAAGAGGTATATTATGTTTGACTTTCTTGGATAATTCTAGAGTGGTGGATTTTCCCAATGGAACTTTGATGTTGTTTTTCATTTCAACTTGTAATGTTGAGATTATGTATATATCTTGTTTCCAATTATAATAAACTAATTAGTCCTTCGAGATTCATATTACTTATTTATATTCCAATGTAATAAAATAAAGTACCGACTCTGGGAAACTAGGGTTGGGTCATTAGAGTTTATACGAAAGGAAGTTTAGTAGAAAACATGGAAACTAGATTTAGAAAATGTAGATTAGGGAACAAAACCATTATATACTCATTGAGGTTAAGAATACAAGAAAATCTTGTAATTTTTGGTAACGAATATATTGTGGGGATATTTCTAGAAAATACATCAGTATATGGATACTATAAGTGGACGTGGTTCTAGAAAAAATGTATATAGAATTAAAACTCCAATAAGGAGTTTTGGGCTTGACCCGAGGTATCCTGGTACACAACAATGGGCCTTAATGCACACCTAGTTTGACACTCCTAGGGGATATTCTTAGGATAATTTACATTTTCATTACAAGAAATTATGAGGGATTTAAATGTAAATTTTTCCTTAAAGAATCCATCTTCATGATTATGAGATTATCTATGTATAGAATTTCAGTTTATGATTAGTATTTATATACATTAAGATTATACATTATGATTCGTAACCTAATCTAGTGTATTCCATTATTTAGAAGTGGTGCCTAGTGGAAGGAATGGAAACCACAAGAATGTGTGTATCCCATGTAGCTATTTCCCTCTTATGCAAGATAATGATATTGTATTTGGAGTTGCGACTGGTGTGGTGAAACTTATAACTATACTGGAACAACTTACTCAGGTTATGAATAATAACCTTACCCATATGGAGCATCCGGATCTACAACATGGAGGATATATGTTATATCTGTTCATGCAACAACAGCCTCCATCATTTAATGTGACTACAAACCCATTCATAACAGAGAAATGGATAAGTTCCTTAGAGAATACATTTCTCACCTTGGGAAGTCATGAAAGGGAAAAGGTTGTGATGGTAGTATATCATCTGTCGGTAGATGCTAATCAATGATAGGAACTAATTAAAAAAACAAATGAGGGAGATATAGAAAGTATGAAATATAGTAAATTTAAAGAACTTTTCTTAGATAAATACTTTCCTCATGAATAGCAAACATATATGGAATGGTAGTTTCTGAATTTTAGGAAAAATAAAGATAAGAATGTTTCAAAGTATTAATATAACTTCACAAGGATATCATGACATGTTATATAATATATATGTAATCCAATTAGTAATATTTATTGATTCTTTGATGGCCTAAAGCCATTCCTCGGGTGGGTGTTGGTCTTCCAAACATTCTCATCATATGAAGATATAGTCTCGTCTACTATCAAGATAGAAAAATAGTTCTCTAAGTCATATGACTTTAAAGGAAAGAAAGAGAAGAAAAGGGATACTGAAAACTTTATAAAATGAAATAAGGAAATGGGGAATAAGGGAAAAGTTTACTTTCTTCCCTATGATAATTGTGGAAGGAAATACCCCCGTACCTACTTAAAAGGAAAAGGGTTGTGCTACAAGCGTGGATAGAAAGCCCATCATGTCGGTGTTTTCATGGGGAAGAAAGAAGCTATTAATGTTCAATGCTATAATTGTAGGGATATGGGAAACTATGCTAATGATTTTCTAAAGCATCAAGGAAACGTGCCTTGGAAAAGGCCAAGGGAGTAGGGATAAGTTTATGCAATCACAAATGATGATATTAAAGTTCCTAATGACATGGTGGAAGGTACATTAATGATTTACTCAAACATAGAGAATGATTTATTTGATTATTGATTATTTAATTCTTTCATATCTTCTCAGTTTTCTAAGAAAATTAGATATTTACAATTTGATTTGATAAGGGAGTTTTCAGTCAAAAATCCAATGGGAAGTATTATTGCAACAAAGTAGTGTTAGGTAGTCCCCATTATGGAATATAAAAGTGCTTTATCTACTGATTTTATTGTCATACCCATCATTTAATTTGATATAATCTTCGGTATGGATTGGCTTTCGAACCATGATATGAAAATTTATTGTAAAAAGATGGAGGTTACAATTTTTGAGGACGATGTGGAATCCCTTATCTTAAGAGAAGAAAAATCACCATCATATTCTCATCTAGATCCACCCCCAATAGCTCTACTTAATTCAATTATTGGGGAGGCAGGGAATGTAATAACTATGGGTGAGTAAAGGACTATTCAAATAGAGGATGTATCTATTGTGAAAGAATATGTTGATGTTTTTCTAGAGGATTTACCTGGACATCCTCCAAAGCGGGAAATTGAGTTTTCCATTGACTTAATTCCCGATTCAAGGCCCATATCAAATACCACTTATAGAATGGCCACTATAGAATTAGTGTAACTGGAGAAACAATTAGAGGAATTGTGATATAAAGGATTTACTTGACCTAGTTTCTATTCATGGGGAGCCCCTATTCTTTTTGTTAAGAAGAATGATGGGTCTATGAGGTTGTGCATTGACTATGGGGAGATCAATGATATTAAAATAAAGAAAAGTATCCCAAAATTCACATTGATGATTTATTTGAGAAACTTCATGGAGGCCAATATTTTTCAAATATTGATATTCGATATGGATATCATCAGTTTTTTGTGAGGAAGGAAGATATTCCGAAGACATCATTTCAAACCAGGTATGGGCAATATGAGTTTATAGTAATTCCATTTGTACTGACTAATGAACCCTCTGTTTTCATGGATATAATGAATAGAGTTTCAAGGAATATCTTGATGAATTTGTTGTGGTATTTATTTATGATGTCTTGGTATACTCTAAAAGCTACGAAGATCATGAAAATCACTTTCCCACTATTGTAAAGACTCTTAGAAGAAATGAATTATATGGGAAGTTTATCATGTGTGAATATTGGATTCAATCAATTTTCTTTCTTGGAAACATTGTCTCTAAGTATGGAATATTTTTTGATCCTATGAAGACAAAGGTTGTGCAAGAATGAAATACTCCAATGAATATAACTGAGGTATGTATTTTTATTTGTTTATCATATTATTATTAGCAGTTAGTTCAGAACTTTTCCTGTTTAGCTAACCCAATGAACATGATTACATGTAAAGGGGTTAAGGTCATATGGAAAATAGAATGTAAGGAAATTTTTGAAGAATTGAATAGGAGATTAGTGAATGCTCTAATCCTAACTCTACCATTGGGGAATTATGGGTCTGTGATCTATAGTGATGCATCAAATAGAGGACTTGGTTGTGTCCTTATGTAGAACGATAAAGTTATTTCCTATGAATCAAGGTAGTTAAAAATTCATGAACAAAACTATCCAACTCATGATCTTGAGTTAGTAGTGGTAATCTTTGCTCTGATGATATGGAGGCATTATCTCTATGGAAAAAAATATGAGATATATACTAATTATAGAAGTCTAAAATATACATTCTCACAGAATGAACTCAACACGACGCAAAGGAGATGGCTCGAACTACTAAAGGACTATTATTGTAAAATACACTACCACTTAGGAAAGAAAAACAAGGTAGTCGATTCATTGAGCAAGAAGGATTGTGTACTTCTCAACAAAATGATGGTTTACAAGGATCCTTTGTACATAGATCTAGTGAGGATGGATATAGGAATTATCAAAGAAGGTAAAACATCGCTACAATTTTAAATGGTTTCCCAACCATCTTTATTGGAAATAAATAAAGCTTTACAGTCTAATTTTGAGAATCTTCAAAAGAAAATTAATGTTAGGAAATATTGGAAGTTGGATGACTTCATGTGTGAAGATGAAATTATAAAACTTGGGAAGAGGCTACGTGTTCCCTCTCTACTCGAGTTGAAAAGAGAGTTATTGGATGATTCTCATAGATCAAATTTCTCTATAAAACCTAGTAGCACTAAAATGTATAGATATTTTAAAGAACATTTTTGGTGGGATAAGATGAAGATGGAAATTTCTGATTATATACAAAAATGTTTAGTCTGTTAATATGTGAAGGTCTAATGACAACATCCTCGAAGAGTAATGCAACCTCTACCTATTATTACATGGAAATGGGATGACATCACCATGGAGTTTGTCACTATATTACCCAAAACTCCAAGAAAGAATGATGTAATATGGGTAATTGTGGATCAACTTACGAAATTTGTATATTTCCTCTCTATAAAAGAGGATTTTCCACTAGAGAACCTATAAAGACTCTATATAAATGAAGTTATGAGACTTCCTAGAGAACCTCTCACAATTTGTTTTTAATCATGATCCCCATTTTACATTGAAGTTCTGGAAAAGTGTTCAGAATTCTTTAGATATTGAGCTTCTATTGAGTACTAAATTTCACCCACAAACTGATGGGAAATCAGAAAAGATGATCCAAACCTTAGAGGACATGTTGAGATCATGTTCATTTTACTTTCAAGGTATGTGGGATCAATAATTACCTTTATTGGAGTTTTCCTACAATAATAGTTTCCATTAATGTATTCAAATGGAACCATATGTAGCATTTATGGAAAGAGATGTCGTACGCTAACTTGTTGGGGTGAAGTTGGAGAAAGGAAGCTTGCGGGACAAGAGCTTGTGGAGGAAACAACAATGAATGTAAAGACTATTAAAGGCCATATCAAAGTATCTCAATGAAGACAAAAAAGATATGCAGATAATCGAAGGAAGGATTTGGAGTTTCAAGTGTGAGATCATGTTTTCTTAAAAGAATATCCATGGAAGTGTGTTATCATATTTGGGAACAAAGGGAAACTAAGCCCCAGGTACATAGGCAATTTTGAAATTATAGATATAATTAGAGTTGTATAATATTGTTTTTCTATGCCAACTAGCCCATTTAAAGTACACAATGTGTTCCATGCCTCATTTCTGAGAAAGTACATGCCAGAACCAATGCATGTCCTCACTTCTAAAGGTATAGAATTGGAACATGACCTATCTTATTGTGAAGAGCCTATTTGGATTCTGGACACTAAAGAAATATTTTCAGGAATCGAATGACCCAACGTGTAAAGATAATTTATAAAAATCATAAAAATTAAGAGGCAACATGGGATCTTGAGGAGCCTATGATAAAGAACTGCCCAAATCTTTTTGTGAGGTAACATTCTAATAATTTTGAGAATGAAATTTTTGTAAGGAGGGGATAATGTAACACCCCAATATTTTCAAATAAATTTAATATTTAATTCATGAAACATTGATTCTCTATAGAAAACCACTTTGTTATAACCTAGCTAGTAAACATAATTTTTTTCATCTCTATGATTTGAATTTCAAAAAACTAACATACACAGTTGTGTTTAGTAAGATATTTAGAGTGTGATAAGACAAATTTAATTTTTAGTGAATAGTAACATACCCTTATGAATATTAATATGAATACTAATATAACCCTATGAATATTAAATCATATAATTATTTTATTATCTTAATGTTATGATCTTGATTTATTTTTTAATGTGTTATAAAACAAATTATAGTTTTAAAATTTTTATTTTTTGAATGAATTATGATTTTATTTATAAATTAAATAAATCATATTTAGAAAAATATTTTTAAAAAATGTAGTTCATTTATTAATTCTACACATTGAAAAATTTTACTGTGAATTTTTGGGATTTTTCGGAAATACTTGAATTTTTGGTGAATAGTGAAATTCGACAATTTACAAAATATTCTAAATAAGTGAATTTATGCATCATGCTTGAGTCATGGATGATGTAAATGACCATTGGTTAAAACTCACATGCACGTATTACTACTATTAGTCATAATAATCAATATTATTGGTTATATTTTTAAATATAATAAGATAATGAGTAAAATAATGGGAAAACCCTCCTCTCCTTCACTATAAAACCCCATCACTCCCTCTTCTATTCACTCCTATGAAAAAATTTTCCTTGTAAATTTTTTTCTAAAATATCCCCCCAAGCTCTTCCCCCCATGTCCAGAATCCCTTGGTCTCATAAAATGACCAAAACCTCTCCCCTAATGAGGCTCTCAATGAAGATTACATCAAGATGTAAATTCCTCTTTTCATTAATTTTATTTCATGTTCTTTTCTTTTCTTTTTGTTTCCCCACCTCCTTTAATTCAAATTTTGTGATGAATCTAGTGCCTTACATGCATTGGAATTTTTTTATGATAAAAGAAGAATTATTCCTCACATATTTTTTTCCTTTTTCATACTAGAAATGAAAACACCATCCGAAATGTGTTAATTTATCACATTCAAGGACGACAAGTTTTCAATTTCTATTACTGTATTCAATTGTGGTCATGAAACTATTTTGATGGTTGAGACAGAATATAATATATTTATTCTAAATTATTTATGGTTATATAATAATTTTTTACACATGATATTAATTTATAAATAAAAATGACTTTGTTGTGATTAAAAAACTGCCAATTAACCCAAACAATTTTCATTAATGTTTTATATAATGATTCGTCTTCACTCCCATTAACTAAATTAATTTTATAACCATGTAATTTCATGGTTGTTCAATAATATCTTGAAAATCCTTTTATGTACAACCATTCTCATTCTATATGTTTATCCATATATGAATATAAGTAAAATGATCATGAAGACCAAGGAAGAAAACGCTCACAAACAACGAAATTGAATTTCTTAACCCATCAAAAGGCCATGAATGAACCTAATATAGTTATAATAAATAAATTACATGTAGAATATATTCTAGAATAATTAATTTATGAACAGAAATTTTATTATTCAGGACGTTAAGATTAGGTGAGGAACACCTTCGGACTTAAGGTATGGGTTTCTACCTGAACCTCCATTTTCATTCAGGTTACTCTTATTTTCTACCTACCTCAATTAAATTATTATTTATTAATATGTACTCCTCATATATTTTGTTATAATGTTCTATATATGTGTATCAACTAGAACCCTACTTTCATTTAAGATGTTTTATATTTTTTAAAAGGATCTTTCAAAGATTCTTTCCGAAATACAAGCCTGATTCAAGGGAATTTCTAGAATTCATACCTATTTTCAAGGGAAATCTATAATATTTTTTCGGTCACCATTAACTTTATAAAATCACTCATTTTATTATGGAAATACTATATTACTTCACTTATGGTTCTATACAAATATTTTTCCAAAAGAACTCTTCTTTTCAAAGTAAAAGAGTATTTTTCTCAAGAATTACTCAATGATTTTATAAGAGTATCTTCATATATTTCAACAATATTGTTGGTTGTTATGTTTTATTGGGATTAATATTTTATTATTTAATCTACCATATTTAATTGAATGGTTTATTATTAGTTTGACTGTGTAAGTATTATCTTAAAACCATTCAACAATTTACTCTGAATTGTTAGTGGTTATTCTTAATGTTTGGGGAATGTTATTTATATTTCATATGTTAGTTTAAATATGAATGTATATTTTGTTTATGTCTATCCTAATTCATATGGGGAATGTATTGGACTTATTATTTGATAATTGGGGTCCTATATATCCCCTCTATACATCGTTAGGTCTCATGAGACAAATAGATATGGACTTGGCTGAGGCCTTTCCCATTTTTAGATATGGTTTTGTCTGAGGACTTAATAATTTTTAGATGTCTTGGCCAAGGCCTTTACGGTATGTTTTAAAATGTCTGGAATATAAATTTACCTCATTTTTAAGCTATAAATTCATAGTTCATAAGTTTATTTGGCTAGTAGAATACCAATGATTATGTTTTATTATGGAATTATTTACTCATCTCATTTTCTTTCCATAATGTGCTGAAGTTTATTATTTGTAAAGGCGTGTATTTTAAATTATTCACCATGACTAATGTTCATGTTTATGATATCTTCCATTTTATTTCTTACCCTTACTAAGCATATGATCTCACCCCTTCTTATGTTTCATTTTTTTCAAGGATATGAAGAGGTATATTTTGATTGACTTGCAAGGATAATATTAGATTGGTGGATTTTCCCAATTAAACTTTTATATTTTTTTTCATTTCAAGTTTTAATGTTGAACTTATGTATGTATCTTGTTTCCAATGCTACTAAACTACTTGGTCCTTCAAGACGCATATTCCTTGTTTATATTCCAATGTAATAAAATAAGGCATTAGATCAAGGCAACTGGGGTTGAGTCATTACAGGTACCACTTGGAAAGGTCATCGAAGAACTCTACTACCCAACCCTGCTAGAGCGTAATACTCGAAAATTTCATCAAGGAACTTCACTACCTAACCCTGATTGAGGGTACTGCACTCAAAGGTCTTCAAGGAACTCCATTGTCTGGCCCTGTTGGAGGGTACCGCTTGGAAAGGTCCTAGTGATCTAGAATAATATCTGTCGTCATCGAGTGTCACTTAAATAATTGATGTTCCAAGAAAATTTCACATCATATATCCAAATACACAACTAAGGGAACCATCTTGTTCTATGCAAAGGAAAACCCAGGATAGGCTACTCACAGGCCAAAATCATATTTCAAACAAAGAAGATACAAATGATCAAAGTTTCCTCAAAATAGGTTAAGGGGTACGTGGTGTCTGAGGGGACCCACATAGCATGTGGTCCTACTCTACTACCTGGACGTGTCTGTAGATGAAACATGGTTCCATACCATTTTTTAGTACATTCCATGTAGGTGGAATACACAATGTGTCTAGGCTAATTGGGACTGGTAAATGTATTATTGTCCATGTCCATGTTCCAGACCCCGTGTCCATGTACTAGACCCCGTGTCCATTTACTCAAGTACATGAATGTATACCTGTCACTGTACATATACATGGATTCCCACCCATGTAATCCTACACATGGGTTGTCCAATCAGGTAAAGGTGGTTCACAGTGTGTTAGAGAGATTACACGACATGTCGTCCTTAATTTTTCCAAAACCCTAGATGATTTCACTGAGGGGGATACACACCATGTGTTCATCCTTGTACATGGACTATAGTTTTGTTTCTTTACTGAAATCCCAGATATTATGATCTTCTTCTAGTTATTCGAATCTGGTCTTTCTGCTTCAGATCTGGTGCTATCTTGGGTCAAAAAGGGTGGATATATCTGAAAATAATAGTTTATAGTCATCTTTCCCTTAGAATTAGCCTCTATTTTCGAAGAGGGTTCATCGTATGAATCGCATTCCACCAAGACTTTCTCCATATATTAATTGATCTCAAATCACCAAAACAAACATCCATGCCTTGAAAAATTCTCAAATTTATCCTTACTTCACTGATCCATGCCTCACATGTGATTTCCTCACAGTTTTAGAGGTCTGATTGAGAACGATACCACCTGGAAAAGTCAAACCAAAACTATGGGGTACAATTGGTGAAGAATGTGAATCAACGAGTGATAAAATCACAATTTTTTTTAAACATCATTGGTCAATAATTCTTGGGAAAAAATCAATAATAGTGATACTGGGTTAGAAAAAATTGAGTAAAACAATTTAAATTTGGTATGTAGGAACATGATTAAGTCACAATTGGAATAGATCCATGAACAATGATGGATATGATAAAACGATTTAATCAAAAGGTGTAAATCTCCAATTTAAGAGTCCTACTTAGTTTATGGATTGTTCGTTGATGAAGAACAAACTCTCCAATGTTCAACACAAGCCATTGTGTTTTTCCAACTTTATATGATATGATCTAGAATTTTTTTCATCATTTGATGAGATTTTATAACAAATAAGGAAAGGATAGCTTTGGAATTATCGAATGCATTATGCGTCTAACCCTAAGAAATTCACCCTCGCTGTAATCTTATAGATCATTTTGAATAATCGAAATGAAGCAATTATTTATTTATTTCAACGAACATGCCTCCAATGAGAAAGGAGTTTGAGTATCATGATATGACCCATTTAATGTCACGTCTAATGTAAACATTACATTCTAGACTCAACTGTAGTCTCATATTTCTAATTCTAGCTTCTGTTTTAGAGTTATCCCATTTTCTTTAAAATATTGTTCATGCACAATATAAAATATATTTAATATTTTTATAAAATAATTTCTAGGAATACTGGGCATCAGAATCGCATGTCATCTCATCACATAGATTTTGAAATATATATAGAAATATTTCAAAGTCTTACTAGAGAAAAATAGGGATTCTACACCTACATCGAGCCATACTCAAAATATGAATAGGGTATCTATCTTCCTTAAGGACATGTACATACAATATATTTGACTCCATCCTCTATTATAGGTAGATTGTATTTATATATACATTCTCCTAGGGAGAAACATATACTAAATCTAATCTAGGAGGCCAATTATCCATTTTAAAAGATTTACTGTATATCATCATCTTCACCATGGAGGCACCATTTTATCATATGAAGTTTTTTGTGTGTGTGTGTGTGTCATAATTTTATGTATATACCTTATCCTTCATTAATGTGATTTAATGTAAATAAATATAGGTAATTTCCCCATGTGTAATCTTCACTCATTTCTTAGGATAGAACTAGCAATGAATGGCTGAACACCAGTATATTTTATAAATGGAAATAATGTTGCAAATGTTTAATATCAAGAAGAGACCACCAAATATCATGGTCATGATAAATTAATATCATAAATCATGAACATATCATATTTAAATTAAAAATCTTCCAAACATGATTCAAGGTATCAAATTAGAGCATAAATAATTCATTTATAATGATTGGAATCATACAGAGATGCTACAACTAGCTTCAAAAGAGGGAATCCCTTAATGAGTCATATTAGACATGAGATTTCACATAAAAGAACATAATAAAATCCAATGTGTGTTAGGTCCATGGGGTGTCTATGTCATAGTTTATCCATATGTAACATTTTTTCCCATTATTTCATGCTTTGACATCAATGTAGGGTGACTTGAGATCCATAGAATCATGTTTGAGTGTTCTATAATTAGGATCATGAAAAATAAATATTACACAATTAATTTAAACTAAGTAGTAAAAAACATGTTATATTATTATATAAATCATGTTAAATAATTGAAAACATGGTTTACATAGCACTGAGGTATACTGGTATACTCAAGGAAGCACATCCAAGGTATAATGATTCGATTTCAAGGTTAATCCACTGAACAATTTAAAACCAATCGAAATTCATTAATCCTTACATTAAACATGCTTTAAACCCTTAAAAATAATGTATGATAATTCTTAACATGGTTAATCCATCCCTAGGACCCAAGTGCATGACCTTGGAAGTATATTATAGGCATAATGACTCATGGGAAAATAATAGAAAACACAATTTTCTTTGATTCAATGTGATTTTTTTATTAATTTAATTATTAATGATAAATTAAAAACCAAGTATACATTATTGGATATTAAAGGATATGTATTCCCTAAATCCTTTAGTATATGATCCTTAGTCTATATCATACATTACAATATAGATGGTTATAAAGTATAAATTGTATGCATTATGAGTAATACATGCCTGATTATATAGTCATATTTAATGATATATAGTATATTATAAAATGTGAATAAAATGTTATTTTCTTCCCACTACACTCACAATTATTCTCAAGGATTGAGGAAATTATACGACATGAACAAAATGAGATTTCATGCCACTTATATATACAATCCCATCAATTTGTATCCAATGATTAAGAAATTTCATAGGGAAATAGTATTTGATTCCATGTTATGTCCTTTACATGAATTCCATAATAGGATTTTTTGGAAAGGAAACAACATGTATATATTCAATTGAAAATTAAGAGTTAATGTTCAAATGAATCATCTCACAAAAGATATCATTTAAAGAGAGTTACAAGAGTTGTAACACATGGTAGTTTCCGAAATTCATGATATGTATATCAAAATCCATAAATCATGTGTTATAACATAAGAGTTAATACATGTGTCACATAGAAGTGTTTTTAGATCTATATAAGTACCACTTTCATGGGTTGGAAATGATTTATTCCCTTACCTTTGGCTAAATATCCCTTGTACCGAGTCTCTCTTCTCTTCCTCAAGTACGAGTTGCTAGACCACATTTATAAGAAGAGGTTCATGTTCATGTGGTGAATGTTTTATTCTAAATAATGGATATTTCATTAAGAGATTATGTTTTTTAGCTGATTTTGGAGATCGTTATCAGATCATTTTATTATTTAAATACATTGTAGAATCTATTTGGTGAAAGGTACATGATTTTATAGTTGTTCTTATTTTCTATATTGCATATTTTTATTTTTCATATTCATGGGAAATCATGGGTGGGATTAAGTAGCTTCTATTTTCATTATTATACACCTACGATTTCCTTTACATATTCCCTAAAATTATAATATATATAAATATATGATATGCTTGGGACATATATTATTTACTGTTGAGCATGTCATATAGTAAAAATTCATAGTTCTATATGAATTTAATATACCTTGGTCATTTATTATAAGGAATTTAATTAGGGATGGAATATGGAATGTTATATAATGAAATTCCTCTAGATTAGAATTTTATAAAAACATTAAAGATATAATGTTTAAATCATCCTATATTAGATATCATTAAATTAGTTGTTTCATAAGATGAAATTATTGGGAGTTTGGTATGTATGAGGGTTACAGAGGATGTAAAACTTGTATTAACTTAAAATATATTAATTATTACATATTAAATCAAACAAAATAATCAAGGGATTTATATTGTGCAATAATCCATATGATGTGTTGTGTTGGTTCATGTGATTATTTGGTCAGATCTATTAAATCTCTCTTCATTATTTGTCCTTTTCCTCATGATTAACTTGCGTACCAAGGATTTATTAATTATCGCACTCAATCGTTGAGTGATTATTTTAATATATGGATATTCCATAAAGGAGGGAGCCTATTGGATTCCTCTAATGGATCTTCATAAAAAATATGGGATAAAGGAATTAACATAGGAAAGTATAATGTGTGGTATATAGTTTCAAGTTATTTATATTAATTATATATGATTTTAGTATCATTCATGGTGATCATCTGGTTATGGGTTTCTAATTGTTTTTGTTACCATGATTAATTGTTAACTGACCCTTAGAAACTCATCAGTTATACCAGAACTTTACTATGGCATCCCATATTTTAGTACACCTTAATTCATTATTTATTACATAAAAGTACACATAATATAATGAAAAAGATCATGAGGCCTAGTGTCATTGTGAAATTAGGTACATAGAATAATAATATAAAACATGGTTATAACAACATTATTTAAAAACACCATATCATGCCCTTAAAATTCCATTGTTCTTCTAAAACTGCATGGGATAACCTTGGGATGTACATAAGAAATGGGTGAGATATAAAGCCCAGTGAGGTAATAATCAAATCATATTATAAGTTAAATTTGTACATGTGAGTCAATATCTATATCAAGGTAATATAATATGGTTGATGATCATAAATATGAACATTGAATCATGATATAAATGATAACCTAAAGGCAATATTGGAATGCGTAAAAAACATGAAATCATAAAAATAATTCAAGTATAACCATTGAGAAATCATAACATAGTGTACATAGGATATCCTCCCATGAACAATAAATGGTATCTAATGAGATAAAAACATTTCTTAATTCATTGTTTGGTTGTATAATTCTAGTCCCACCCTTCACATTAATATCATGTACACGCATAATTGTGCCACATATATCATTCAACATAAGAATGTGTTTCATTAGTTTTAATCCCAAGAGTATTAGTGTGGGTTACATAAATATATGTATAGATTATATAAATTATAGGTACATATAGTTTTATACCCTTGAGTGGAAATGAGGATTGGTATTCACAATACAAAATATTGGTATGTAAAATCATAGGACAATTTCTCTAGCATAATGGGTGTACATAATGGTTCATGGAAGCAGTTGAGGTCGGTAAATAGTGTTCTATGATTACATGGGAATATTAAGGAAAGTAAAATTGATGTGTCAAAACACATTACAACAATAACAATTGCAAGTAAAAAATTCTATGTAAAAAACAACTATACAAAATAAAAAGGGAGAGGAGAGGATCTTTTACCTTGAGAGGGTTCTTTTAAAAGCTTGGGAAAAGCTTATTAAGAGTTTGGTAAAAAAATGGGAGGGATTTAGAGGGTGATATGGATAATATATTTATGGGTTTATGGGTTTTTAGTGAAGAGGAGTGGGAGGATGGGTGGGTATTTATAGAAAAATAGAGGGGAATTCTTTATGAATTTCTAAACATAGGTTTTGGACTCTATATGATAAAGTAATCAAAACTACAAGAAATCCCTTGATTTTTTCATATGTTTTTTAGAAAAGAGGTGTGGTTTTCAATTTTTTTATAATTTCATGTATAAATATTCTTAAAATTATACCATTTATGATTTATAAGTGAGTGGTGTTCATAAACAATTAATTTTAAAAGATTAAATTATAATATAGGTTTTGGAGGATTTATTAAGGGTCTGTAAAATTTATCAAATAACCTAAAAACATATTATTTTAAAGGGGAAACGTCATTTTGTTTGTGAATACTATGAATAGAATTTATTACATCACATTTGGAATTTTATGATATCATAATATATACTATATATTTATACCATATTTACATTTTTACCGAAAAATTCAACTATCTAAAAAAATTATGAAAAATTAATCATTGGATAATTTTGACTTGATGATTTCGAAAATAATATTTATTTTACAAAAAAATATCATAATATGAAAGTTTATACTTTTTATAAAAAAATCCCCATTTATTTAAAAATATGTGTATTTATGATTATAATAGTTTTTCAAACCTTGTAAAAATCACATTTGACTTCATAAAATTATATCATCATTTAAATTAAATAAATATTATTTTATAATATTATTTTATTAAAATAGTATTTGCTTGAAAATTTATTTAATTCATCAAAAATAGTGTCTTGATTGAATCTACATATTTTCCAAAAATATAATTTGAGTTTTATCGTATCAATATCTAATTTATAACAAACTCATTATTTAATCATTAATAAAATAATAATAAGAAAGATAATTATAATTATTATTTTATTTTAATTAAAAAAACATTATTTTAGGTTCTAGATACATAACCTCTTATTACAGTAGTGTACACTCTAAGGGTAAGTTGTGTGATGGTGGGGTTTTCATGGGGTAGTTCAGCAAACATGGTTTGGGTTGTGATCTTGATAAGCTTGAACTTATCCCTTTAATAGTTTCATTCATGATTCATCTGTGGAATTTAATCATGGACTTTCACAAGTAATAATCCTAGTAATTCCATCTCCCTTGGAAGCACTAATAAATGGGATTTATAGGGTACGATCATAGTGGTCAAGTCCATCGCTCATTTAGTCTATGAAAAGTAGACTTTATCATAACCCTTAATATAAACTAATACTATCTCTACTATAAAATGGATATATTATCAACTATTAATATCCTTAATAGTCTTTTATAACTGACATGATATAACTTATAATGGTCCATAATAAGAAAATGAGTACATGTGTTTTCTATAAATTTATTAATTAATAAGTAATTTATTCATTTAAAATGTGAATTTTATTTGTAAAATCTAAGGTCTTTATGTAATTCCCTCCTTCAAAAATTTCTACCTAATGTTTTTATTTCATAAAATAAAATAGATAATCATACATTTGTTTCATTTCCTTATATGGTTCTCATGTCACTTCCACAAACTTGTGGTTCCACCATAGTACTTTAACTAGGTGTGTTATCTTTCTTTTTATAACTTTATCCTTATGATCTAAGATCATCACTAAATTCTCCTCATATGAAATATAATTCTCTATTGCACTACCTCTAGATCTAGTACATGTGAGGGGTATAGTATTTACTTACCTATGAAGGATACATGGAACACATCATTTACTTGAGATAGGTTTCTTGAAAGTTCTAGTTGATAGGCCACAACTCTGATGTGAACATGGATCTCAAAGGGGTCGATGTATCTTAGACCAATCATTCCCTTTTTTCAAAACCTCATAAATTTATTCCATGAATATATATGAAGGAAATATTTACCCCCAACCACAGATCCTAGATCTTTTTTATTATTTTATACATATATTTTATGTCAATTTTTTGTGGATTTTATATGATGTTTAATGGTTTGAACCTTACCTATCATATCCTAAACAAGATCTCAACCCATCACCTTCTACTCTCTAACATCATCCCAACATGTCTGAGTCTAAAACTATTTCCTATAGATATCCTCATAAGAGTCATTTTAATGCTAGAATATAAACTTTTGTTATATGAGAACACCACTAAGGGAAGTTGTGATGCCCCAGAAAATCTAAAGTAGGAACATTTTAATCAATAGCATGTATGACACGCAACACTAAGCATATATGGGAATATAATATCCTGAGTATTTATAATATATTTAATATTTTAAATAAATTCAATATATTTTATAACATTAAATTCACACAACATTGAGTTAGATTTTATCGCACGTAATACTGTCATTCCTCAATAGCTTCCATTATACGCAAGACTGAGTTTCACCAAATAACACAATATTGTTAAATTATTAATATTTAATATAATAATAATTAACCATGCCATTAAAATTAGTGGTTATAAATAATATTAACTAAAATATAAAAATAAATTATTTACAAAAATATAAAATTAATTAATAGGTTACCAATTAATTAGAAATGAAAATATAAACCAATTAAATAAAAAGGAAATATTATTTTTTTATGTCCACAAAGGTGTTTCATCTTAATAAATTAAATTAATCAAAATTAGTGAATGATATTAATGAAATATATATGTTATATATTCAATAAAATATTTTTTATAATCATCCATTATAATCTATAGATACAAGATAAGAATAAACTCAATATTATACATAAAAACCTATATTTTTATTAAGCCACGTTTACCACTTTTTAATAGAGATCCTATTTTAAATACACATTTTACCACTTTTATGAATATTATATGTCAAAATAAACTTTATATTTTAAATCAAAACATAAAAATTATATTAGGGTGATTTTTTGGAATTTTTCGTGAAGAGTCATTTTTTAATGAATAGCGAAAAATACTAATATTTAATTCAAAAATGATTTTTCATCTAATTTATTTATAATGTTAAATGATGTTTTAGATTGGTTTTAATGTTTAATTAGATAATATTTTAATAAATTAATCAAATTTATATCATTTTAATCAATTTCACTAAGAAATTGACAATAAAAAACATAGAAAACTTTTGGATGTATTTACTTTAAAACCCCATTTTTTCGTCCTATCCACGGGATTAAATTTAAATTAATTTCTACCACATATGTGATTTTAATTTGGAGAATTGGATTAAATATTTGAAATAATTATAATTTCTAATTTCTAATAATTTCAACTTAGTTTCTTATAAAAATTATTAGTTCATGTAATTAAAATTAATTACAATGATTAATGATAAATTGAGATTAATAAGGTACTAAACCTTAAACTTAAGGCCTAAAACAACCTATAAACTTGTCCAAAATCTATTTTATGGAAATATTTAGACCCTATATTCCCTTTTCTATAATTTTTACCATTATTTATTCACTTTCAATAAAAATGTCTGTGGGTTTCCTTTCTTTTAAAATATTACAAGAGTTCCACTCCTCCTCCATTATGAAAGGCCTCGTTTCCTTCAACTTCATCACACATCTCAAGACACTTAGTTTGGGACAATATATTCCCAATTCACTCCTCAAAATCCATACCTTACTTCTATAATCCTTCCTTTGGTCAGAAAGCAATCCAAGGAAGCCTCGTGGTGCAAACCAAAAGGAGTTACCCGATTAAGAGGTAACATCTTTCCTAAAGCTATTTAATTTTATTTCCATTCTACACTGCCTAAATTATCCTTATTCCATGATAATATAAAAAAACAAGTATTATAAATATACTATGGTTTTTTTAAGGTTTATATCTACACTTATACACACCTCCATATAATGGGTATCGAACATACTGTTTACGTGTACGTTGAACTACCGCCTCATGAAATAATGATTGCTCATTTTTACCTTAACAGCTCTCATGGTGGAAATTATGATGAAAGCCATGTTTATATATGTTATATATTATTTTTATTATGTATTTATTCTTCTATAATTGTTTTACAACACATATATTTATACTTTCGTTTTTGTATAAAAATGTTAATATTGTTTTTGGAAGTGCGGACTACCGCCCCCTCAAAGCATTGTGATTTATTCACATGATACATGAAATGTATAAAGTATGGTTTTAATTAAAAATATGTGACCTAAAAAACAAACATATGATATTGATTAAATAATTTCCATTCTAGAAATATAATATATCATTTTCATTATTACCCTTTCACATACTTCAAAATTTATAACGTTGTTTGTGGACGTGTGGACTACCACCTCCTCGACACGATGTGATTTCTTTTACATAACAATAATTATATATATAATTATATATGATTAAATAATATTTTATTTATTATATAATGATAATTGTGGAATGATTTAGGTTACTTACATTATTTCCAAAACGATTATTGAAAAATGGGAATGTTACTCATGCGTACATACAACCTACAATCTCTAGGATTATAACATTAGTTATGTTTTCATAACCATAATTTATGATTGGATTTAAAGGTATAATTGAGGTACAAATAAGATAATTATTTCATTTATATTATTCTTTATATTTTTATATAATTACCCCTTTGACCATTGTTGACCTACCAAAGTTGTTTTTACACATAAATCGAATTTTTTCAAAACACCTAACGTAAATTAAATTGTTTAAGTAGTTCTATACGACATATTAATAAGTGAAATAAAAGTTATGATAATATGAAAATATTTTTCCATGAAAGAAAATAATTAACAAAAGTTTTTTATTCAGGAATATAAAGACATACGAGACAAGTTGGACTCAAGGTAGGGGATTCTTGTCTCACTTTTCTTTCTATGAGGCATACATTATCTTTGTACACCTGATTTCTTATATATGGTGTAAATACAACTACATTGACAGATAATATCATGAATTATATTATCTTTATAGTATTTAAATGTTTTATTAAATTATTATTACCTTTGGGTTTTCCAGTTCATTAGTTACCACATTGGTAAGGGAATTTCGTCTCAATTTAATTCCCATTGAGACTTATTTTTCATTATGCACCAATTCACTTTTATTTGGTGTTGACCATGCACGCCATTGAGTGAAACAAATATTAATATTTATAAACCCTAAAAACTAATAGTACTATGTAAATAAGGGTATCAAACCATAGGGAATGCCTTAACGTGTTCTAGACTAAGATAAACTAAAACAATAAAAAACAACTAAAACTACAACAAAAAGAAAACCATGAGGAGAAAAGTGTAATAGGTGTATGAAATGGTGGAGGGAGAATTTCGGAAGATAGATCAATAAGAAATAACTGGTAAATTTAAGGGGATTGGATTGTCTTGAATTTATTAAGATATTTTTTGTTCACACTTCAGTTAAATACAATTGAAATGGTGTTAAAAAATAGTGTTGATCCACTTATCTCATACTTTAGTGGATCAACATAGCTCTTGGATCATTACATAAAAATTATCTTGCGATTATTGCTTCATAATTAAGATGATTCTTCATGGAAATGAGAAAATTAACCTTTCCCATTTATAGTACATTGGTTAAAATTCAAAGGTAAGGTGTTCAATATCATCACCCGTCAGTACGTAGCATTTCCGAGAAAATGGTCCTCATAAAGAATTAATTTAGATCATATAGTTTAAAGTACACCAAACTAATTGAAAAAATTAATAATAGAACATAAAAATAATTTAGAAACACAAAAATTTGATTCCCCATATGAAATTTAGGTACACATACAAAAAAATTAAAATAAATATGGAAACGGGGGGAAAGAAAATGGAAAACATCTCGTCTGAGATGACTTCCTTCCTTATCTCCTGCTTCAATGCTTTGTTTTTTTATTGGTCATCTTCTTGATATATTCTCTGGTGAATGGAGTAGAATAGATTATAAGAGGATCTAGAAGATGAAAGCATGTGTTGTGAATGAATTATTGGTCGGATGGAATGATGGAGGGATGAATAGATGGGGTGGATCTGAAGAGTGGATGAATGAGGAATTCGATTTCCCACCCACTAAAGAATGTTTGAAGTCCTCTACTCCCGCCAGAATGGTCCTGATCCTTCTGGGATATCCTTCTCAACTCAATGGTCTTCCATTACTATGCACCCTCACAGTGATAACCTTGATATTGCTCTTCATCTCCTACATTCCATGCTATGAAATGTTGGTCACCTCCATTTGGTGACATCTCTGTAAATGCAGTCGACCTCTTGCAATGAACTGGGTTTCCGTATCACTTTCCAATTCCTATGATTAGTTTTGAAGAACCTACCCCATGATCAACTCCCCCTGTGCAATCAATAGAAAACACACAAAAGACGTTAGACAAGAAAACAATAGTAATAAAAATTAATATTATTAGAAATATATAAATGATAAAACAATTATAAATAAGTATAAATTTTTAAATTTAATATTTAAAATACTAAATCTATTTAAATTATTTACAATAATTTTATTATTTTATTACATTAATTATATTAGTATTTATTATTAGTGTATATCCTATATAATATATATTAATATTATTGTATATTATTATATATAGTATTTTCATTATATTAATATTAATATTTATTTTTATTAAATATATTACTTTATATATTAGTAGGATATATATATATATTAATATTATATGTAATATAATAAAATAAAAGAAAAAAATGAAAATGAAAATGGGGGGGGGGGGTAATAGAGGAGATGGGGAGGCTGAGTGGAGGGGATATCAAATGATGGTGCAACAGAGGAGTCAGGATAGACATTAATGAGATGGTTGGGAAAGGCCATGGGAGGTAGCTCGGTATAGGGACATGAAGAGGTTGGGCTAAGCAGGGGGTCTCACCATGGTGATGTAGTTGAGGTTGACCGGATATTGGAGGAGCGACTAGCTTGGAAGGCATCGGTAGTCGGAGTCGAGGAGTAATTCTCTGAAGTGGATCTAGATAGTGGTCATGGGTTCGATTGCTCATGAAAAAGGTAGGGGCTCAGCTCAAGTGAATTCACGGTTTGGTGGTTAATCAGTGATGCGCGGTGAGGCTTCCAGATCTGAATAAGGGGTTACAATTCGATCTTCTTCAGGTCTGTGGCTGTCTTGATTTGCGATGGTTGACTGTGGTTTTTCTAACTGGGTATTTTAATTTCATGCTACTGGTTATTAAATTTTGGATTGTGGTGTTTGATTTTATGCCTTCTATGGGTTGATTTCAGTAGTTGGTTGGTGTTACGGAATGGGATGTTGGTGAGTGAGGTAACCGGATCGGTGTCGATGGGAGTGGAAGTGTGGCAGAAGGAGTACAGAGGAGTTGAAAATGAGTGAGGACAGAGACAGTGAGATGGAGAAGAAGAAGATGGATCAACGACGATAGTGAGATCAAATGGGAGGAAGAACGGTGACAATGGCTTATCTAAACAGTGATAATGACTCACCATTTGGTATCGGTGAGTACAAGAGGCAGAGGGAGTGCAACCAAGGAACAGGAGGAATGACGACTCATTGAGCCAACATTGAAGTTGGAGAACACGAAATGATGAGAAGGGGAGATGTCTTGTGGTATCTCGGTATTAGAGGTGATAGATGTGGGATGGTGGAATGCAATGGTGGCTTAGGGGAACAGTGATTTGATTCACCGTTCTATTCAGTGTGGCAATGGTGACTTAGAAGGAAATGATGACTTTGAGTCACCGTTGGAAGAAGAGTAGCAATGGTGACAGTGAGTCAATGATTCACTACTCATAGAGCAATGGTGACTTCGACTCAACAAATAAATTAAACAAATTAAATTAACAACTAAAATTAAAAACTAATTAAAAATTAAACAAAGATGAAAACAACCTAAAAAAATTAAAAATTATTTAAAAGAAATAATTTATTTACTGTCATAAATTGTAAGAAATTAATTTAAAATATTTAAAATATTTAAATTTAATTGCTTAAATTAATTAAATAATTGATGTATTAAATGAATTAATAAAATTAATGAATTAAATTAAAATAAAAGTACTAAATGAATAGAATTAAATTGTTAAAACTAATTTAATTAGTTAAAGAACTAAAAACTAAAGTGAATTAGTTATTTATAATTGAATTAAGTAATTGATTAAATTAATGAATCGATAAACTACTTATTTTAAAAATTAAATTAAATGAAAAAAATGAATGAATGAAAATAATGAAATTTTTTAATATAATTAAAAACAAAAGAATAAAAAATGAATGTTAAAACAAAAAGAATTATTTTATTTAAAAATTATTAAAAATGATGAAAAATGATCACTAAAATACATGATTGACACTAAAAATGATTATTTTATCGTGGTGCATTGAGTGTCTTATGTCATTGAAGTCCTGTTTGGTTTATCTCTTTTTCCTCAAAAGTGACTGATTAATAAAAAATTAATTTTCAGTCTGTCAATATAACAAAATATGACATTTTTACATTAAAAAGTAAATTAATTTTTTTAAATAGATGTGGCAAGGAATAATGAAAAACAACCACATAAAAATCCCCCACACTTAAATATTTTTTTTCCCTTAAAGAAATGCATTATTTTGTCTTTTTAAAAGATAAAGTATTATGAGTCACATTCAGCTCACAAAGTGCATTACAAAACATTTACAAATAGATGGACAAGACCAGGACTAGCTTTGCAGGAGTATTCAAAAAAATTGTACTTCATAATTTCAATCGCAATCTTGAAATCAAAGGCAACATAGATTCATCCACTATTAAATATTTCATGCCTCCTATATGAAATGAAAAATTGTTCTACCTCAATTCTAGTTTAAGTTACAATTAAAAAAGTGATGACATTTTAGATACAAGTGAAATTAAAACCTTAACAAAATGAACCTTCAATTATCAAATTATTCTATGTTCCAAAAATGTTTATTATTTCTAAATCACTTCATTGATACTACTAAAATGATCTTTAATTAATTCAATTGATCCTTTCTTCATTTGGGTTCAAACATTACCTCACCTTAATGAGATATTTTTAACATGGAACTTTATTTTAATTTTTCCTAGACATATTTTATGTCCAAGGAACTATGCATAAAACTTATTGAAATTAAAAAAGGCTTTTATTTATTCACATAAATGCACCCATTGTACTTATCTTAGAGACTCACTCTGGGGTCCCATTTTCTCATTTTATTCTAGTTATAAAGGACATAGAAAATTATCATTTGAGTAAGGTCAATTTGGTGACTGTTTTCTTAATTAAAAGATGAGTCCCCTAGGATCTTGTTAAAATTCCTAGTTTCCTAAATTCATGATCCTAATCCCAAAATATTATTACATATCAAACTACCTTCCTTAGTTTCTAAACAAAAAATACACAAAGACAGTGTTATACTTCACTCTGTAATCATATATACCTAAAAGTTTCAAAATCAGTACAGCCCTTAACTTCTAGTAGGTAGTTCTCCACTAGGTAGAACATAATTGATATGCAATATGGAGCCATTTGACCCTAAGGTGATGAAATAATTTTCAAATTTTGAATTATTTGGAAAAAAATGAATATTTTTTAGACAAAATATTAGAGAGAAATTTGAAGTGGTAAAATAACTTCTCTCCCCTACACTTAAAACTCAACATTGTTCCCAATGATGAATCTCAATGGTGGGAGGTAGCTTAGTTTAAAACAGATCAGAAATTTGGAACTTAAAACAATGAGGGGTATCAGGAAGCTCAAAAGAGTGTTTTTCCACATACAAAAAGAAAAGAAGAGAAACAAAAATAGAAAAAAAGGACCAAAAACAAAATAAAACACCACCAGCCACCAATAGTAGTCATGTTCAATTTTTAATTTTTTTATGATTTGAAGTTTAAAAAATAGACAAATGATTTTTTTAACATAGCACAAATAGTATCATGTTAATCAATGATGCATAGCAGTATTAGAATGAAAGTGAAAAAGAATGAAAACATTAGGTGCAAGAAGGTTTCAAAATATAGCTCAAAATAATTTTTTAACTCACTCGATTTTAGTATCTAAACACCTTTGAAAGAGAACAAATTTACAATGTTTCAAAAAACTCAAAGGACTCCCCCAGACTTAGTTCATAGTAGTAAGAAAAATGATGTGCATATTAAAACATTGAAGCATAAAAAAAACTCCCTTGAATGTGCAACTCCTCATTTTTTGTATTCCTCTCTTTGTTTGCTTTCAATAGGAACCCTGATTGCTCCATTAAAGAAAATAAAAATTTAAAAATATTAACATTAGTCTTCATGAATTTAAATATTAAGGTAAAAAGACACCATAGGATGAGTCAGGTAGTGTTATCTAGTCTTCTTTAATAATCAGCTTCCTTCTAGCATGAATGTTCTAAATGAGGCTTCCATTGGAACAATTTCTCTTAACCAACCAAAGACCACCTGGACCTCGTGAAAACAAGTAAGCATCTACCAAATACCATAAAAAGACCAAAAATATAATATCGAGATTCAAAAAATATTAGTCACCAAAGAAGAGAGACACACAACCTAACATGGAGCATTTATTCAACTAAAAAGTAAAAAAAACAAGGAAAATCATGGGTTTCCTCTCATGCAGCACTAGGTTTAAGGTCCCTAAACAGACATTATTTCCTTAAACATAATTATAACCATGATCATTGAAGGGGTATGATTCATTAGCACTTGACCCCTCAATGTTTCTTTTGTAATATTTAGTAAGTTCACAAAACACTTCATGTAACTCAGTAACTTGAAAAATTACTTTAAAAAATTCCAACACTAAATGACTAAGCCTCCGTCCACCTATTGATTCAATAATCCGAACATCACTCGTATAAAATGGTAGGGAATTGAAAATATCTGCATAAAATTTAAGGTGATCAGCCGCACTCAAAAAAGACTCCTTCATAATCTCCCCCACACATATGTCATGAACAGGTTTAGAAAAAGAAACAATCATTGGTTTAAATTGGTCACTGTAAACAATAGAGTTAATTTCAGATGGAACTTCCTTAGGTGAAAAAGTGAGAGAAGAATCAATTTGTTCTAATAATCTCTCAAACTCATGGATAAATAGTATATCATCTATTTGGTGTAAAGAATTAGGGGAAGACCTTCTTTCCTCATTTGGTAAAATTTCTAACAACTCATCCAACTCATTCTTAATTGATTAAAAAAACACAACTTCAACTTCAATATGTACAAGGTTGACTCCATACTTCTCCACAACTGTAAAACTTACACTCCCAGTAGAAAAAGTACAAGCAGAAGAATGACTTCCCTCAAGTGTTTTTGAATAGGAAGCAACATGGGATAGGAACATGAATGGGTGGAAGATCCTGAATAGATTGATATAAGCTATCATTGAGCTAAATTTGAGTGGAAAGGAGAACATCATGGTTTTGAGAAATGTATTTCCTAATTTGATTTTCAATTCATCTCAATCCATCTAGATCTTTTATGGATTCTGACTCAAAAAACATTTCTTGGAAATATTCACTGGCAGAATCAGGGATTAAATCATCAAAGGGATAATGATTTTCTCTTCTCATCTCAGCTATAAAAACCTCATCAGCCACATCTATTAACTTACAACTCACCTCAATTGGAGACTCATTATAAATGTGAAAACCCACTTGATCCTCACCAGCTATAAGGGTCATCTTACCCTTTGATACATCAATTAGTTCCCCAATAGTGGCCAAGAATGGCCTTCCACGAATGAGTGGAATAGTGTGATCACACTTCATATGCAAGATCAAAAAGTCAGTGGGCAAGGAAAGTTTCCCTATATCAACCAAAAATTCATCTAACCTCTTGTAAGGGTAGGCAAGTGATTCGTCATCTAGTTGTAGAGTGATTGATGTTGGTTTCAGCTGCATAAGGCCCAACTTTTCATACAGGGGATAAGGAATCAGATTTATTCTAAATCCTAGATCACACAAGCACTTAATCTCCTCACTTTTAAAAATTTTACAATAAATGATAAAGATTCCTAGATCTTTCAGTTTGGGAGAATAATTTTTCTGTACAATTGTATTACACTCATCATTCAACCTCATTGTTGATCTCTCACCCTAATCCCTATTGTTAACTAAGAACCTATTAAGAAATTTCATGTATGACGGGATTTTGTTCAAAGCTTCCACAAAGGTCATGATGACATTAAAGCTCCTAAACATCTGAAGAAACATGAGATAGTCTGGATCATTGGTGTTTTTTAACCATTGTGGGAAAGGGATGGGAGGGGGTAATTTTTCAGAACATGTGGGTTAGATCTCGTCTTCAAACCTTACCTTCTTATTTTCCTCTTTTAATAACTCTCAGTTAATTTTTATGAGTTCTTGATTTTTTTCTTGTGAATTTTCAACATTTACCTCATTTTTTTTGAATCTGTAAAGATTTCTAGAATTGGGATTTTCCAGGTTTTTTTGTTCTAGCTTAGCATAAACATCAATTTCCTCTTTCCTAGGTGGTTCTATAACTAGTTATTGATGTTTAAGCCCTGAATTGGTTGTTACTACCATGATATTCTCTCTTGGCTTTTACTCTTTTGTTCTCGGCATCATGCCCTTTTCCCTACAACCTTGATCTCTAGCCAATTGACCCATTTTATGTTCTAAACTATGAATCTCAACATCTATATCCTTTTTCCAGTGAGCTGATATCACCTAGAACTTTTTGCAACATTCCCTTTAAATCCCCATGAGAATTGGATGACTCACCCCCATATTGGTTTTGGAAAAATTGTTTGGGTTGTGGGTGGATGTTTTCGGCAGGTGGTTGCTTCATCACAACTTATTATTTCCATGACAGATTGCGATGACCTTGATGTCTAGAATTTTACGGATTGGAAAAAAGAGCTTGGACACCCTGATTTCTATCAATATAATCCACATATTGTGAACTCTCGTCTAATTGGATAGGGAGGTCAAAATTGGGACAACATCTTTGAGTGTGACCAAACACCCCACTGTGAAAACACTGCACCCTTAGAGCTTTTTTTTTATAACAGCAGCTTGGGGGTTGTCTCAGTTCTATGAATGGTTCTCTTTATTTTGAACTTGTGCAATGACTTTTGATCTATCTTGTCAAACAATTGTTTTAGCTCATCAATAGTGGAATCAGAGAAGTCACCCCCATAGGATTGATCCACTAGGTTCTGGTTGTAAGGGTTGAGGGCATCGTAAAAGGTCTTCATGAGCATATTGGGAGATAAATGATGGTTGTGAATTTTCCTAAAAATACCTCTGAACCTAGACCATTCTTTTTGAAAGAGATCTCTATCATCATAGACAAAGCTAGTGATCTTATGCCTAACCTCAATGGTGGTGTTCCTGAGATAGAATTTTGAAACAACGACATTGGACACCGCATCGCATGTTTGGAAGATTTCCTCATTTAGATTTTGGAACCAAGTCCTAGCTCTCCCGTTAAGACAAAATGGATATAGTCCCAACTTCAGTTCCTCCTCACTCAAATCTCACTATGGTAATTGTTGGACAGAACCATAAAACCCTCTAATGAATTCAAGTGAGTCCTCTGGAGGATTTAAAACTCCCTAATTCTAGTTTTCTTAGGGATAAGAACCATGGGCTATAGAACAGTCACATTTTCATTCTATGTAATGTTTTCCATGTTTTCCATTATTGTTTTTATTTGTTTTCTAAGTATAAAACAATGCTTGTTGATTTCTAAAATTGGTGTTTCATGTTCTGACTTAGAAGCTCTAGTGTGCATCTATTTTCAATAATTGTTTTGAGACATTTTTTTGTAATTTTTTTAAGTTTTCTATATATTTTTTGATTATATATATATGTTTAGTTTTAATTATTATTTTTGGTTTTTTTACTTGGTCTCACATGCCTACCTCAGTAACAACACCAAAATTTCACCACACACATCATTGGGTGCATGAAAATTTAATATATATAATCCCTAAAAACTACTATTACTATAGTTAGAAGGGTGTCGAACCACAAGGAAAGAATTAAAGTGTGATAGACCAAACTATACTAAAACAATGAAAAATAACTACAATAAAAACTAAAAAAATAGTTAGGTGAAAAGTGTAATGGGTGTATGAAATGGTGCATGGAGAATATAGGAAGATAAAGAAAGTAAAAAATCAATGATAATGTTTGAGGGATCATAATTTCATGAATTGATTAAGATATTTTCTATTCCACCTCCAGTTAACTTCAATTGAAATGGTGCTAAAACAAAGTTGTGATCCACTGAGCTCTCACTTCAGTGGATCAACATAGCTCTTGAATCTTACCTCATAAATGATCTTTTAGCTGTCGCTTAAGAATTAAGATGGTTCTTAATGGAAAAGTTAAATTTAACATTTTCTATTTTCAGTACTTTGGTTAAAATTCAAAGGAAAAATTTTCACTATCATCACCCATTAGTACATAGCATAATAGAGAAAATGGTGCTCATCAACAATGAATTTAGATCCTAGAGCTTAAAGTACACCAAAGAAATTCCATAAGATTAAGAATAGGAGATAAAAATAATTTCAACCCATAAAAATTGATTCCCCCAATGAAAGTTTGCTACACATACTGAAGATTAAAATAAAGATGGAAATAGGAAGAAAGAAAATGGAAAAAATCTCGTGTGAGATGACTTCCATGATCAGATCCTGCTCCAATGCTCTATTTTCTGATTTGTTGTCTGTCAACTCTGCTTATGGTGAATTGAGTAGAATGGAAGAGAAGAGGATCCGAATTATGAAATGATGTGGTGTGATTGAATGATTGGGCAGATGGAATGATGGAGGGAGGAATGGATCGGTGGATTTGAAGAGTGAATGAAAGATGAATTGGATTTCCAGCCCACTGAAAAATGTTTGAAGTCCTTTGCTTGTGTCAGAATGGTCCCGATCCTTCTGGAATCTCCTTCTCAACTCAATGCTCTGCCTGTTCCCATGAACTCTCACGGTGATAGCCTTTCCATTTCTATTTATATCCTACATGGCATGCTATGAAATGCCGGGCACCGCCCTTCGGTGGAATCTCTGTAAATGTAGTCAAACTCTTACAATGAACTGGGTTTCCCTTGCACTTTCCAATGCCTTTGATCAATTTGGAAGATCCCACTCCATGATCAACTCCCCCTATGAAATCAACTAAAAAAACAAAAAACACCTCAGATAAGAAAAAATAGTAATAAATATTAATATTATTTGAAATATATAAAAGATCAAACTATTATAAATAAACATAAATTAGTAAAATTAGAATTTAAAATACTAAATCTATTTAAATTAATTACACTAATGTTATTATTATATTATATTAATTACATTAATTATAATATTAATTATTATTATTGTATATGTTATATAATATATATTAATATTATCGAATATTATTATTTATGGTATTATCATTATTTTTATATTTATTTTTATTTTTATTATATATATTATGATATATTAGTAGGATATATATATATATATATTATTAGTATTGTTTGTAATATAATAAAACAAAATAAAAAAAAGAAAATGAAAGATGGGGATGGGTAAGAGAGGATACGGGGAGGCGGAGCGGAGGGGTTTCGAACGGTGACGTAGTAGACGAGATGGTATGGGCTTCGACGAGTAGGTCAGGAAAGGTGGCAGACGGTAGCTCGGTGTAGGGACAGGCGGAGGTTGGGCTGATCAGGGGGGATGTCGCCATTGAGTTTTTTTACGTTTTATAAAAATTTTTTTGCAGATAACCGTTAGGTCGTATTTTTTTTTAAATGCACCCGAAAGGCAGCATCCGGGATGCCGCCTTTCCCCTAATTTTTTTTTTGAAAATTTGTATTTGTATTTTTTTTTGTTTTGTTTTGTTTATATATATATATGAACAAACAATAAATTTCAACAGAATTTCACTGCTATTAAAGATCCAGCACTACAGCCATTACAACAGTATGAATTCTGACAGAAACCCTCACACATGCCTCCCTTTTATAAGAGGGGTTTCTCTAAAAATCATTCTGCATTTTCGATGTGGGATTCGGGTTTTCCCTTTCCTGCGCAGTACATTATGAATTTCCAATGTCAGATTCTATTTCAAGTATGTGACTTTGAAATAAAATAAAATATAAACTATAAGACACATATAAATGAAATTTTAAACATTGATTAAACATATAATAAATAGTAGAAAACAAAAACAATTTCCTCAAAAATATTGACGAAAAATAATCTATAACCATTCAAAACCGCCTACTTGAAACTTAAAAATGTTTCAAGTACGTGAATTTAAAAGACTATAATTATATTTCTAATTAACTAATTAATTATTATATAATTAATAGATATATTGTTATTTAACTAAATAATTTTTATATAATAAATAATTAATGAGTAATAATTAATAACTAATAATTTAATGAATAGTTATAATTAATATTTATATTACTAATTAACTAATTAATAATTACTAATTACTTATTAATTATTATTAATTAATAATTAATAATTATAATTAATATTTATATTACTAATTAACTAATTAATAATTAATAATTACTAATTACTAATTAATTAGTTATAAAAAATATTTATATTACTAATTAACTAAATAATTATTATATATGTAATAATTATATTACTAATTAAATATTATATAATTAATAATAATATTACTAATAAACAAATTAATTATGATATATTTATTTATTAATATTTCCTAATTAAAAATCATAATAATTATATTTAAAAATAATATTACTAAATAACAAGGTAACTATTATATAATTAATAATTATATTACTAATTAACTAATTAATTATTATATAATTAATAGTTATATTAATAATTAACTAAATAATTACTGTATAAGTAATAATTAATATTTATAATTAATATTTATATTACGAATTAATAATTAATAATTACTAATTACTAATTACTAATTAATAATTAATAATTATAATGAATAAATGTAATTAAAAATTATAATAATAATTTACTAATTAATTGTTATATAATTTATAATTATATAACTAATGAACTAACTAACTATTATATAAATAATTATTAATAATTACTAATTAATAATTTGAATGAATAATTATAATTAATATTTATATTATTAATTAACTAATTAATAATTAATAATTACTAACTACTAATTAAAAATTAATAATTATTATGAATAAATGTAATTAAAAATTATATTACTATTTTAGTAATTTATTATTATATAATTAATAATAATATTACAAATTAAATAACTATTTTTTATATAATTAATTATTAATAATTACTAATTAATAATTATTATGAATAATGAATAATGAATAATTATATTACTAATTACTAATTAATAATTATAATGAATAATTATAATTAAAAATCATATTGAAAATTTACTTATTAATTATTATATAATTAATAATAATATTACTAATTAACTAATTAATTTTTACATAATTAATTATTAATAATTACTAATTAATAATTATAATTACTTAATGTAATTAATTGTTATATTTATAATTAACTAATTAATTATTATATAATTAATAATGATATTAATAATTAAATAATTATTTATTATATAGTTAATAATTATATAATTATTAATTATATTACTAATTATCTAATTAATTATAATATAATTAATTATTAATAATTATATTACTAATTTACTAATTAATTATTATATAATTAATAATTATATTACTAATTAAATAATTAAATAATTTATTATACGTTTAATCAATGTTTTAGGTTTCAATTATATTCATTATATAGTTTATGTTTTATAGTCGTTCAAATTCACGTACTTGAAACGTTTTTTAGTTTCAAGTAGGCGGTTTTGAAAGATTATAAATTATTTTTCATCAACATTTATTTGGAAATTACTTTTTTTATCAACAATTTCTTATATTTTTAATCAATGTTTAACGTTTCATTTATATTGGTCTTCTATTTTATGTTTTATGGTCTTCCAAAGTCACGTACTTGAAATATTTTTTAGTTTTAAGTAGGCGGTTTTGAAAGCTTATAAATTATTTTTCATCAATATTTTTTATAAAATTACTTTTGTTTTCAATTATTTTTTATATGTTTAATCAATTATTTTTATGTTTTATTTATATTGGTGTTATATTTTATATTTTATAGTCTTTCATATTCACGTACTTGAAACATTTTTAAGTTTCAAGTAGGCGGTTTTGAAAGGTTATAGATTATTTTTCATCATCATTTTTGAGAAAATTCATTTTTTTTCAACTATTTATTATATGTTTAATCAATGTTTAAAATTTAATTTATATTGGTATTATAGTTTATATTTTATTGTATTTCAACGTCACGTACTTGAAACATTTTTTAGTTTCGAGTAAGCAGTTTTGAAAGCTTATAAATTACTTTTCATCAACTTTTTTTTAGAAATTCTTTATGTTTTAAACTATTTATTATATGTTTAATCTATGTTTAAAGTTTCAATTATATTGGTTTTATAGTTTCTATTTTAGAGTCTTTCAAATTCACATACTTGAAACATTTTTAAGTTTCATGTAGGTGGTTTTGAAAGGTTATATATTATTTTTCATCAAATTTTTTGGGGAAATTATTGTTGTTTTCAACTATTTATTATATTTTTAATCATTGTTTAAAATTTCATTTATATCGGTCTTATAGTTTATATTTTATTAGATCTCAAAGTCACGTACTTGAAACATTATTTAGTTTCAAGTAAGCGGTTTTGAAAGCTTATAAATTATTTTCTATCAACATTTTTTAAGAAATTCTTTTTATTTTAAACTATTTGTTATATTTTTAATCTATGTATTATGTTTCATTTATATTGGTATTTTAGTTTATATTTTATAGGATTATAAATTCACATACATGAAACTTTTTATGTTTCAAGTACGTGGTTTTGAAATCCTATAAATTATTTTTTATCATCATTTTTTATGATTTGTTTTGTTTTCAACAATTTTTTATATGTTTAATCCATGTTATAAGTTTCATTTATATTGGTCTTATAGTTTATATTTTATAGTCTTTTAAAGTCGAGTACTTGAAACAGAATCTCACATCGGAAATGGAGAATGTTCTGCGCAGAAATGGAGAACCGAAATCCCACATCAGAAATGCAGAATGAGTTTCAGGGTAAGATCTCTTATAAAAGGGAGCTTTGGGAGAGAGGTTCTGTCAGATTCAAGACTACTGTAATGGCAGTACTGCTGGATTTTAAATATCGGATAAATTCTACTGATTTTTTTGTTTTGTTTTATATATATATATATATAAACAAAACAAAACAAAAAATAAAAAAAATCCAAAAAAAAAATTTAGGTGAAATGCAGCATCGCGGATGCCGCCTTTCACCTGCAGTGCAAAGGCGGCATCGCGGATGCCGCCTTAAAAAAAACAATTCGACATAACGATTTTCTGCAATTTTTTTTAAAATTGTAAAAAAAAACTTGTCGCCATGAGGACGCAGCAGAGGTTGATCGGATACGGGAGGAGTGGGTGGATTAGAAGGAACCATGAGAAGGGAGAGGGAGTGCAGCTGAGGTATAAGAGGAACCGTGACTCTTGAGTCACCGTTGAAGGTGGAGACTGTAGATCTGTGAGAAGGGGAGATGGTTGGCGGTGACTCAGTATTGGGGTGATGGTAGTGGAATGGTAGAATCAATTAATAATGTTAAATAATTAAATTAAAAAGAGTTGTAAATTAATAGAATTAATTAGTTAAAACTCATTTAATTATTTAAATAAATAAAAAATAAAGTGAATTAATTATTTAAAATTGAATTAAGGTATTGATTAAATTAATGAATCGATAAACTAATTATTTTGAAAATTAAAATAAATGAAAAAAATGAAAGAATAAAAATAATGAAAAATTATAATTTAATTAAAAACAAAAGAATAAAAAATGGAATTTAAAAGAAAATAAAATTATTGAATATGAGAATTATAAAAAATGACAAAAAAATGTTTCATAAAATAGATGATTTACACTAAAAATGAATATTTTACATGACAATATACAAAAACATAACAATTGATAATTATTTAACGAAGTTCAACATTTTGATATTAAAAGGTTAATAAAAATATAAAAAAAGGATGTGGTAAAGAATAATGAAAAACAGCCACATTAGGTGAATATACTGCATTTTTGACATGTTAGTTCATGAATTTCCTTACTCTCATGATATTGTATGTTTTATTTGAATATTATTTATTCATGTGGATTATGATTTAAATGTTTCAATGTGGCATGCGATACTTTGGTATGTTTTAAGATTGTTCTCCTCAAGAATGTTCATAATGATTATCTTGGCAATCTCACTTTCTTTTGAGATTGTTAACATTATCTTGAAACAATCACTTTATTTTAATAAATTTTCATTGTAAATTTACTTGAATATCCATATTCTCATACAATAGATATTTTCATTGATTAAATTGTTTACCATTTTACATATGGTTCTTACTTTGAGAGTTATTTGATTATTTGGAGAAATATTGATAATTCCAAATTTGTTATTCAATAAAAATATTTAATAAGACATGTTATTTATTTTGATTATTCAATATGATGAATAATTTGGACTGGTAATGACGAGTAGAGCCCAGACTTTATATATCTCCTCAATACATCAATAGGTTCTCATGAGATAAACTAGTTGTGCAAATTAAATGGTTTTTTATCGCTGGTTTTAAACATTCTTGTGAAAGGAATTTACGGTATACGTTTTCATGTGCCTTAGACATGTTATCCATTAAAAAATAATTTCCCTCAATTAGTTTCAGTTATTATTCATCCTTTAGATTTTGTGTCGATGTATCTATGGATACATTTCATTTCAGTTCATTGATTAAATGGAATGTGATTCAATTTATTACCTTTTCCTATTGATTTTGCCTTAAATAGTTATTTGAATGACATGTGTTATTAGCTATTTACCTTTCCATGTTAATTTATTATCATTTATTCATTATGGATTCTGCTTTACTTACCCTTACTAACCATTTTATCTCTCCCTTATTATAATATCCCATGTTTAAAAAAAAGACATTGTGTTCGATAGCAAACATGATGGGCCACATCGAACTTAAGCGAACAACTAAATATTATTATTTAATAACATAGATATTAAAATAGAGAGAATGAAAAGTATTAATTGAATTATGAAAATATGGTTTACACATGTTTATAATTAATTATTTTGTGCACAATTAATTATAAATGAATGTAAAACCTTTTTTTAATAAAAGGATATGTTTTGTCTGAAAAACTATTTTAATTAAAATAAGTGAGTTTATAAAATAATAAAATCACTCATGTTAGGTTTTATTAATTAAGTATATATTTAATATTTTAAATTTTATGTTTAATATTCAACTTATATTTTTTCTAGACATGATATAAGAACAAATTCAAATTTTCGGATAAAAGAAGTATTAAAAAAATGCATTTTTAATGCCTTTTGATGGAGTACTCATTTTAAATATAGTTTTTGACACATTTATAAGATATTTTTGAGAAAATAAACTTCTTACTTGGAATTGGGGCATCAAAATTTACTTTGGTTTAATTTTTTGTATTTTATTCATAAAACTGGTATTTTAATGATTAGTGAGAAATTCAGCATTTTAATTTGAAACTTATTTTTAGTCTAATTTAATTTTATTGATAGAAGATCCTTTTTATAGGTTTTAAAAAATATTTAGATTATTTTTTATCATTTAATTCAATTTTGGTCATTGGAATTAATTTCAAATTAAAATTAGATATAAATACTTTTCAAACTTTTGAATGTTTCACTTTAAAAACTCGCTTTTTACATTTGTCTATGGAATTAATTTTAAATCTAATTTTTCGAATTCTGTGAATTAGGTAAACTAGATTCCATATTTAGAATCAGAAAGTCAGATTTTTATTTTAAGGTTTATTTCATTTTTAGATATAAAACATTTATTATGGTAAAAAAAATTTACTGTTTTAAAAGTAATTTTTTTGACAAGGGTTACAATTTAAAGATAAAATATTAACATACCTAAAAACTACAACATTTAAAGGGTTTTTGAGGTGTTTCTTGACTCTAACCAGCCTATGTAACATTAATCACAAGCCAAAGTCATCGAATTTTGTAACTTCCCGACCCGGCTCACCTCTATGACGGTGGCTAGACCTGTGCATCAAATAACCTCAAGCGCATCTCCCTGAATGCAAGAGGCTGCCGACTAGCAGCGAGGGACCTTTTTGTGTCCATGGGGGAGACTATGCCCTCATAGGTAACAGATAATATCACATCGTAAGTAAACAATAACAAATAATAAGTAGCAGAAGCATGTGAATAAATAAACTGCAGCATAACCAATGTAAAAAATCCAACTAAATAATAAAAACCAAGTGAAAAAACTCACAAAAGAGTGTCATGCCATGATATGAGTCTAAACTGAAAGTACAAAAAATAGAACTCAAACACACAGTCAACTAAAAGAAAAGACATAAGCAGCAACTGCATCATGAGCAAGGCCCGATCCTCTTCCCCGGTCTCCATCCTAAGCAGTAATGAACAGTCAAGCATCAGAAGCAGAAAACTTCCCCTTGTCAATACCTATGAGCATGTAATCTATTCAGGTGTTGACAATGCCTGAGCATGGTGAGATAAAATCCCAGTAGGCGGACACCCATGGTGTCTAAAACTTTCCATTTCGTGCAAAAATAAAAATGCAATGTGTCATTACATATCCATTTCAAATAAAATAATTGGAGTTCAATGAAATAAATAAGTCGGCTCGGGTCCCAAATGACACTCTTTTCTGGTCACCTGCTTTAGCCTAAGCTGGAAGTCTGAAAGGATACTTGTCAGTAGAAATGCCCGAACACGCATATATATATATATATATATATATATATATATATATATATATAACCCAGAAAGCAAGGTAAAACCAGGAAAATGTATACCCCAAGATTTTGATTTAACTTGGGGTTCAAGTCTAGTGTCAACCAGGCACACTTCCACATATTAGGGGAAATATCTCAATTCTTAGTATACTTAATTAGAAATAACATAAACCTTATGTGAATCATTATTTAAGGTTCAAGTTGAGAGTTGGAGTCCGAGCTGGTCCCAAAGGTATCGCTACGGAACATCCGTCAATTTATCCAATGTCATCGAGCCCGTCCAAGGAAATATTTTGAAAGACCAAGTATTTCCCGAGGCATGGATTTACCCTGAGTCCGTCCCAATCTCGCAAAAAGGGTTCGAGTGTCATCTGAGGCTGGATTGGCCACATTGGCAACTTATCCGTCCCAATGAGCCCTTTTGGAACCGGTATCACTCAAAAGTATTAGAAAGTCCAGGGAAGTCTCAGTCTGTCAAATCCAATGACACCGGCCCACGGCACATAGAGGTAACCTATCAAGAAAGGAGGATCTATGTATGGCCCTTAATATGGGACCCACCTCCTTTCCCTGCCCTGAATTTAATTAATGTTTTCACAGCAGCAGATATGACATAATCAGCATGTAAATTCACAGCATGAAAACTAACCAGATACACCCATGCATCACAAGGCGTAAATTTAATAGTACAACACAACAACTTTTAAAACAATATACATATCATATCAACCTCAGCAGATAATGCATATTTAAATAATAAACAGTTCAGAAAAACAGGTGAAAATGATCCAACAATTTAAGTTCATGTTCAAACAACTATTTATTTAATTTAATTACAATAAAAAGTTACTTCGCAACACATGCAATTAATCAAACAATAAACTCGGATAATGACAGAATATACTGATCAAGTAGGCACTCCCAAAGGGGTTTCCAACTTTGTTGCAATAATTCAAACAACTATTCATTTAATTTAAAAACAAAAATAGAGGATGCGCAATACCCACAACTAATTAAATTAATAACTCGGCTAACATAAAAATACGCCGAATATGTCGGCACACCCAAAGGGGTGTCAGATCTTGGTGAAACCATTCAAACAAATTAATTTAAGATGATTAAGGCTGCAACAATTAAACAGAACCATTAAAGTAATTAAAATGGTTAAAATTGCACAAAGCCGGTAGGAACCGACTAACGACACAACAGTGTGTTTTTTATAAATCACAACAAAATGGTGGGAAAGCAAGTAGGAACCTTACCTTGTAGTCGTATATGACTCTAAGATACACGGTAGTCTTCTATTTTACCTAAAACGGATGAACACGAAGGATTTTAGAAAAACCCCAAAATAGGGTAAGAGTCTTCCACGACGAACTGCGTGCAGAATACACAACAGAATCAAACGATTCCACTTGCACAACATTAGAATTTCCCTAATGTTTAGTGCGCACTTGACAGCAAATGAATCGAATGTCAGAAGGAGGAGAAATGGCCTTTCGAAGGGGCTGCTAGTTGGTGCGACGGGAATGAGGGGTGCGATGTGATGAGTGGGAGAGGGAGAGAGGAGAGGGAAAAAAAGAAAAGAGGGAAAAAAGAAAAGAAAAGAAAAATAAGAGAAAAATAAAAGATAAGGAAAAAGGAGATAAAAAAGATAAAATAAAACCAAATAATGGAAAGGAAAATACTCAAAATAATTAAAAACGGGAATCCCCCATTTTAATTATTTTCACTTTTTTCCTGTAACCCCCTCTTTATTTTATTTTAGAATTTCTTTTTATCCTTTCTTGCTTTCTTTTAAATCTTTTTTTAATATCTTATTACTCTTTTCCAATCCTTAATTAATTATTTAAAACCTAAACATCGCTCCAAAGCGTGTGGTGACATTTTTCATAAAACATCTTCAATTATTTAAATTAAATAAAAAGCTGTCTGGGACTCGCAGCGAGGTGTGAAGGCGCATGCCCTGGGGAGCTTAATTAATTGGACTGCAATAAAGTAAAAATGGTCCATACCTAATTAAGTCCTGAACGTTACAACCTCCCCTCCTTAAGACAAATTGTCCCCGAGTTTCCCTTCGGAGGGTAGTGGAACGTCGTCAGAGAAGAGTTTTGGCCACTGCGCACATACATCTGTCTCTCGCTCCTAGGTCTCATCATGAACGCATCTGTGTTGCCACAACACCCGGACTAGTGGGACTGAATTTCCTCAGAGGAAATTCATGCTACTATCAATGATACAGATCGAATGCTCTGAAAAGGATGCATCAGCGTCAAGCTCGATGTCGTCAGGGTCAAAAGAATGTGACGGGTCTGGATGATATTGTCGAAGATGAGATACATGGAAAACGTTGTGCATGGAACGGGACCTCTAAGGTAGTAGTAACCGATAGCCAACCAGCCCAACTCTCTCTACTATCTAAAAATACCCGACGTATCTCGATGATAACTTCCCCTGTCTCCGGATCCCCCTGTGGCCCATCCTCGGAGAAACACGAAGAAAGACTTGATGTCCCACCTCGAACACCAGAGGTCTGCGGCGACGATCGGTATAAGAATATTTCCTGGACTAAGCTGTAGTCGTATGCTTCTGAATTAGCTGATCCTTCCCATAATTCTCCTGAATGTGATGAGGACCCAATATAGCTACCTCACCTGCTTCAAGCCATTATAAAGGCGAATGGCACGGTCTACCATAGAGAGCCTCATACGGAGCCATTTGGATTATCGCCTGGAAGCTGTTTTTATAGGTAAACTCGACAAGAGGTAAATGCTTTTCCCAGGAACCTCAAAAATCAAGGATACAAGCCCGTAACATATCTTCTAACAGTCGTATAGCTCTCTTGGATTGCCCATCGGTCTGGGGGTGATATGTAGTACTTAGAAGTACCTGTGAGCCCAGTGCCTTTTGCAACCCTTTCTTGAACCGTGAAGTAAAATGGGAATCCCTATCCAAGACAATAGAATGAGGTACACCATGAAGTGGCACAATTTCCCGGATATACAGCCTTCCCAAATCATCAATCGTAAAGGTCTCTCGGATAGGCAAGAAGTGCGCAACCTTGGTTAACATATCGACAACCACCCATACTGCATCGCTGCCTCGAGGAGATCTTGGAAAGCCTATAACGAAATCAATGGTGATTTCATTCCATTTCCATTCAAGAATCGATAGATGCTATAGGAGTCCAGCAGGTCACCGGTGCTCTGCCTTCACCTGTTGGTAGGTGGAGCACCGAGTAATGAAACCTGTTATCTGCTTTTTCATACCAGACTACCAATCCTATCGACACATGTCTCTATAAATCTTGGTCAGCCCAGGATGAATTCCCCAAACAGAGGTGTGATATTCCTTTATCACCTCTTCCCGTATACCTGAAGGTACCCATACATGGCCATGGTAAAAGAGAGTTTCACTGCCATCAATAACCCAACCAAGAGGTGGGTTCTCTCTTGTAACACGTTCCCTCAAAACGAGACCCTTAGGGTCAATCAAATATTTCCTATGGACTTGATCTAGAAGAGAGGATGTCATTATAAGAGCTGCTAGAATCGGTTGTCCACTCTGCTCCTGAACCACTAGATGCATCTCTGAAAACAAGGCCATCGTCTGCCACTCACTACAGGCTACATGCACGGCCTGAGTCCGTGTCTTGCAGCTTAAAGCATATGCCACACCAATACCCTTACCAGGGGTATAAACAAGATCAAAATCGAACAACTACAAGTATTCGACCCACCTACGTTGCCTTAAGTTCAAGTACCATTGAGTGGAGATATATTTGAATCTTTTATGATCCGTGTAAACAATGAATCTCTCACCCAAAAAATAGCGTATCCAACAACGTTTAGCATGAACCACAACTGCCAACTCAAGGTCGTGTGTAGGATAGTTCTGCTCGTGAGGTCTCAGTTGGCAGGATCCATAAGCCACGACTCGATCACCCTGCATCAAAACTGCACCTAGTCTAATTCCTGAAGCATCACAATAAACTATATATCTCTTACCAGGTTCAGGCAGAATCAGGATCGGGGCTGAGGTCAGTCTTCATTTCGACTCTTGAAAAAACTTTTCACAAGATTCTGACTAGATGAACTATACACCGTTCTTATTCAAGGCCATGAGAGGCGCTGCTAAGCGGGAGAAATTCTGGATGAATCACCTGTAATAGCCAGTAAGTCCCAAGAAACTTCAGATGTCGAAGACACTCTTGGGCTGCTCCCATGAAACCAGGACGCTAACCTTTTCTGGGTCAACTGATACATATTCTTTAGATATAATATGACCCAAGAAGTTTACCTTATCAATCCAGAAGTGGCATTTACTGAGCTTAACATATAGCTGGTTCTCTCTCAGTGTACTCAGCACGATCTCAAGATGGGTCACATGGTTGTGTCTGGAATGTGAATACACTAAGATGTCGTCCACGAAGACTACAACAAAGTAATCAAGATACAGATGAAAAACCCAGTTCATCAGGGCCTGGAAGATTGCTGGTGCATTTGTGAGGCTGAAAGGCATAACCAGATACTCGTACAAGCCATACATGTTTCGAAATACTGTATGTGGTATGTCAGATGGTCGCACACGAACCTGGTGATATCCCAAACTCAGATCAATCTTGGAGAAAATAGTTGCTCCCCGAAGCTGGTCAAGGATATCATCTATACGAGGAAATGTATATTGATTATTTACTGTGATCTGGTTGAGTCGATGATAATCCATGCATAACCTTAGGGTATCGTCTGCCTTCTTGGAAAAAAGGATAGGTGAACCCCATGACGATGTGCTAGGTCTGATGAAACCCTTAGCCATGAGGTCTCCAAGATTCTTTTTGAGTTCCTGTAGCTCTGTTGGTGCCATCCTATATGGAGGAATAGACAGAGGTGCCACACCTGACACTAGCTCGATAGTGAACTCCACATATCTCATAGGGGGTAAGCCAGAGAAATCATCAGGGAAGACTTCCCTGAAAAGATCCACCACTAGAGGGAATTCAACTAGTTGCATTCCCTGATCGCTCATGAACAGACATGCCAACTGAGCGGTCACTCTACCCAACCCTGCATATTTAGGCTTAGCTCAGTCTTCCTGTAGGTCCCATTCTCTTTTGTGAGGATATGTGTCTCCCTCAAGGGATGTGAAAGACACCTGATGACAATAGAAATCCACTTGGGCACGGTATGAAGAAAGCTAGTTCATAATAAGAATGACTTCAATGCCAGACATATCAAGGATATAGAAATTTTAAACAAAGTGGTACCCACATATCTCGATGGGGAACTCTTGGAACTAGCGTATTCCCTCTATCCTGACCCCATGCAGGGTGTCAAGAGACATGACGCCATAAAGGTACTCAATTGGAAAACCAAGACTTTCAATAACGACAACAAATATAAAGGAGTGTGATGCGCCAGTATCAAAAATAAAAGAAACTAAAGTAGAGGCTACTAGAATAGTACCTCTAACTGTAGATGGCCCTACACTCTGCTCCTCTAGTGATGATTGCACTGCATACATGGGACCTGAGCCACGACCCTGATAAGCTGCCTGGTTGGCCTGAGCAGGTCCACTCTACTGACGTTGATTTTTTGGAACATGATTTTATCAACCACGACCTCCACCATTTCCTCAGTCTGATCGACCGGTGGAAAAAGAACTTCCATCCTGCTATAGAGTCATAGATCCCATACCTAAAGGAGGTGCAGGTGCAGATCCTCTACCATTGTATGATAAAGAGAAGGAATAACATAAACGCTGAAGGTGACCCATCCTGCCACAAGCTCGGTACTCCTTCGGATCTCTCGTGCACTACAACTTCTTGTGAACATCCCTAACACACTGATAACAAGTGACAAAGCTATCATGATGTTCTTTTTGGATAGTATTTCCCCCACGTACACTTTCAAAATGGTGTTTCCTGCTTCCATAAGAACCATCACCCTGTCTTGGAACTGAACCGCCTCGGCTCACTAGTTTAGCTTCCCTGAAATTTTGCTCTGAGATTAGAGCATGGTTCACGATATCCGTAATAGTGGTCAAATGGAAGATGTTCACCAGTGAGAAGATAGTATACTTAGGGTCCATCCTCAAAACACCTCACAGTAGTCCACGCGCTGCCTGTCAGAGATGGGGAAAAATGCTGAAGTTCTGTGAAATGAGTAGAATACTATAACACAGTCATAGATCCCTACTGAAGATGTAGGAACTCCCGCGCATGATCATCTCTCAGAGTCTGCGGAAAAAGAGATTGTAGAAGGATACGTGGAAATCAGCTTAAGCCATGTCACTGGAATGCTCACCCTGAGAAACAATGTTCCACCAGTATTTGGCGGTGTCACGAAGCATGTTGACTGCAAGGTTGACCCTTCGATCTAGAGGTGTCTCAAGGTGGTTGAAGATAGACCATACATCTTCTATCCATGATTTTGCAGCATGAGGGCTGTCACTCCCTGAGAAGGTGGGAGGGTGCTGCTGGAGAATGTCCCGCGTAAGGTATTCCATAGGTGGGGCAGGTCTTGGAATATTCTGAACTAACTGCATAAACCTGAGGATACTATCCCTGAACTGAGCATCAAGGTCCCTCGGAAGATCGATAGGAGGTAGGGCCACATAAGGCTCTATGAGCGGAACCACTGGTGGTTCATGACCCACCATCCCTGGAATGTGCTCATTGCCACTCTCCTAAGACACAACACGAAGACATCGTGGTGGAATTTGTCTACAACAGAACACACCCTTAGACAAGGAGTAATGAAGGTGAGAAAACAAGTAGGCTGCAAAAGAGGTTAGGTATATAGTCTACCTTTGAGCACTAAACAACGAAAACCTGCCTCAAGAGTTGGGTTTTGATATAGAAGAGAAAACCAAAAAGGATTACTAAATATTTCTACAACCCACTCATAGGTTGAGTCAGGCTCACATATAACAGACTAACACAACCTTATATTTAATAAACCAATAATTCAAAATTCTACCACTAGGTATAACAACACTCACATGCAATAGAAAAATGCACATTGAAAGTAGATATGGCATGGAAATATGCATGGTATTTAAATCCTATAGTGACTATCATGATGCTTGGGATGTTTTTCCCTCGTATCATTGGGCTGTAATGGTAAACCCATTATTTCAATAATACCAACACAATAAAAACTCAATACAAGTGAGTCATCGAAGGTGAAATCATATCAACAGTAACTGGAATAATCAATAACTACAATCCCAAACAAGGAATTTGAGTTTTACCCTATACATGGGTTAGCTACGTCCAAGCACAGAGTACATCCCCAATCCTTATATCCTACTCTCCTGTCTAACCCAAATAGTAAGACAAAAGGAAAAAAAACTCTAATACCACTTTGTAACGTCCTGACCTGGCTCACCTCTAAGACGGTGGCTGGAACGGTGCATCACATAACCTCAAGCGCATCTCCCTGAACTCTAGAGGCTGTCGACTAGTAACTAAGGCCATTTTTGTGTCCGTGGGGGAGACTATTCCCTCATAGGTAACATATAATATCATAGTGGAAGTAAACAACAACAAATAATAAGTAGCAGAAGCATGTGAATAAATAAACTACAATAGAAGAAATGTAAACAATCCAAATGAATAATAAAAACCAAGTGCGGAAACGCAAAAGAGAGTGTCATGCCATGATATGAGTCTATGATAAAAGTACAGAAAACAAAACTCAAACACACAGTCAACTAAACGAAAAGACACAAACCACAACTACATCATGAGAAAGGCCCGGTCCTCTGCCCCAGTCTCCATTCTACAAAGTAATGAATAGTCAAGCATCGGAAGTAGCACACTTCCCCTTGTCAATACCTGCGAGAATGTAATCTACTCAGGTGTCGATGATGCCCGGGCAGGGTGTGAGATAAAATCCCAGTAGGCCGACACCCACAATGTCTAAACCTTTTCATTGTGGGAAAAAATAAAAATGCAGTGTACCATTACATATCCATTTCAAATAAATTAATTTCAGTGCACTGAAATAAATAAGTCATCTCAAGTCCCAAACGGCACCCGTTCCTAGTCACCTACTTCAGCCTAAGCTGGTAATCTGAAAGGTACCTGTCAGTAGAAATGCATGAACACGCATATATCACTATTACAAATATCCCTTTTATCAGTGCTAAAAATGACCATTAACAGCACTAGAAAAGTGTTGTTAAAGACAACATAGATAAGGGGGGGGGGGCTATATGAGCGCTCCAAAAAGCTTTGATAAAGACCCCTTTTATCGGTGCTAAAAAAAGCGTTGATAAAACTTATAAAAATTAATTTTTTTTTAAAGTCCTGGAAATCTCTGGGGGGATTTTTACAGAGCTTGAGCCCCCCCCCCCCCTTTATCAGCATCTTCCCGCACCTCCAGCATGCCCCCCCCCCCACACCCCTCCACCCTTTATCAGTGCTATCCCCCACCCATTATTAGCACTAGCTCCCATATAACACCATGTACGCGCGCCCCTTCCTCCACCAGGTTTTGAACTCGAGACCCCCCCTGCGTGCCTAAGCCCTTACCACTCCTCTATTTTGATTTGTTTTCCATTTCATGATATATCTATTTATATATATATATATATATATTTATATTTAGTTATATTTATTCGTATATTAATATATATTTATATTAGTATATATAGTTATATTAATATATATATATATTTATAGTGATATTAATATATATATTTATAGTTATATTAATTTATATATGTAGTTATATTAATATATATATATATATAGTTAGATTTATATATTGGTATATAAATATTCATATATTTGTATTTTAAATAAAATGTATATTAGTTATTATTTAGATAAATCTAATATATTTTATCTGTAAATATATTTTATTATTTATATTTATAATTAAATTTTTATGTATGAATATAAAAAAGATATGTATATATTGTTATATATTTGATTATAAATAGTAGTGAATTATAAAAAACGATAAAATTTCAAAGAAATAATATTAATATAAATGTAATACCGAGGAATAAATTCAGTCCCCACCAAAATATCCAATAATACCCCCTTAAACGAGGCTAAAAATCCACAAAATGTTAAAAAATCGGGGTATCCCGACTAAAAACCTAGTTTTAGAGGCCTTCTGGGCCTTTTTTGTCCTTGAAAAAACCTTGACTAGGCCCCTCCCTAATTGTACTAGTGTAGAGATAATCATAGGATTTGATTTGATATATGGTAGAGCTCAAACGGACACCTGAATCAAAAGTTATGGCTGTTTGAAGTTCGAGTTTCGTTTTCAACATATTTTGGATATTTTTTTATTTTTTTTATTTTTTTAGTCTTCAAATTGTTATTAAATGAATATTACTCCATAATAATTAGCAAATTATTAATTAAAAATATATTTTTAATTTTTTTGTAAGCCATTTTCACTAAATATCATATATATTAAGTGTAACTGTATATTTATACTTATCTAAAATATATTTAAAATTATATTTAAAATATATATATTATATTTATATCAATATAACTGTATCTATATATTTAAATATTAATATATTTCTTTAATGATTTTTTTTGGAAGTATACCCTTTATCATCACTTGTAAGAGAAGCACTGATAAAGACCCCCCTTTATGAGCTATATTAAAAAAAGCGCTGATAAAGGGGTACCCTTTAAAAGTGCTAAAAAAAGCATCATTGAATGGGGTACCTTTATCAGTGCTAAAAAAACGCTGATAAAGGGGTACGTTTATGAGCGCTTTTTTTAGCGGTGATAAAGGTACACCCCCCCCCCCTTTATCAGCATTTTTTCGTTAGCACTGATAAAGGGTGGAACTAGCCATGACCCATTTTGTGGTAGTGTATATATATATATATATAAACCCAGAAAGCAAGGTAAAACCTGGAAAAAGTATACCCCAAGCTTGTGCTTTAACATGTGTTTCAAGTTCAGTGTCAACCAGGAACACTTCCACATATCAGGGGAAATATATCAATTCTTAATAGACTCAATTAACAATAACATAAACCTTAAGTGCATCATTATTTAAGGTTCAAGTTGAGAGTTGGAGTCCGATCTCGTCCCGAAGGTATCGCTACAGAACATCCGTCAATTTATCCAATGCCACCGAGCCCGTCCAAGGCAATATTTCAAAAGGCCAAGTATCGTCCGAGGCATGGATTTACCCTGAGTCCGACCCAATCTCACAAAAAGGGGTCAAGTGTCATCTGTGGCTAGCTTAGCCACATTACCAATGGATCAATCCCGATGGGCCCTTTTGGAACCGGTATCACCCCAAATTATTAGAAAGTCTAGGGAAGTCTCAGTCTGGAAAAACCAATGACACCGCCCCCCAACACATAGATGTAACCCTCCAGGAACGGAGGATCTAAGTGTGACCACTAATATGAGACCCTCCTCCTTTCCCCGCCCTGAATTTAATCAATGTTTTCATAGCATTAGATATGACATAATCAATAATGTAAGGTTGTAGCTTGAAAACTAACCAGATATACCCGTGCATCACAAGGCATAAATTTAACAGTACAACACAACAACGTGCAAGGAAATAGACATATCATATCAAACATAGTGGATAATTCATATTTAAATAATAAATATTTTAGTAAAACAAGTTCCAATGATCCAACAATTGAAGTTCATGTTCATGTAACTATTTATTTAATTTAATTACAATAAAAAGTTGCTTCACAACACATGAAATTAATCAAACAATAAACACATCTAATGACAGAATACACCGATCATGTCGGCATGCCCAAAGGGGTGTCCAAATTTGTTGCAATAATTCAAACAATTATTCATTTAATTTAAAAACAATAAAAACGGGTTACGCAATACCTGCAACTAATTAAATTAATAACCCAGCTAACGAAAAAATATGCCGACTTCGTCGGCACACCCAAAGGGGTGTCCGATCTTGTTCAAACCATTGAAACAAATTAATTTAATATGATTAAGGCTGTAACAATTAAACAGAACCATTAATGTAATTAAAATGGGTAAAATTGCACAATGCCGGTAGGCACTGACTAACGACACAACGGTGCATTTTTTATAAATCACAAAAAATGGAGGGAAAGCAAGTAGACACCCTAACTTGTAGTTTTAGATGACTCTAAGACCCATGGTAGACATCGATTTGACCTAAAATGGATGAAAAAAAGGATTATAGAAAAACCCCCAAATAGGGTAAGAATCTTCTGTGATGACTTGTGCACAAAATACACAACGGAATCAAAAAATTACACTTTTGAAATGTTATCCTTTCCATAAGGTTTACTGCGCACCTCACGGAGAAGGAATTGGATTTCAGATGGAGGAGCAGCGACCTTCCGAAGGGGTTGCTAGTTAGTGCGATGGTAATGATGGGTACGACGTGATGAGTGGGAGAGGGAGAGAGGAGGGGAAAAAGAAAAGAGAGAAAATAAAGAAAAAGAAATGAAATGAAAAATAAGAGAAAAATAAAAGATAAGGAAAAAAGGAAATAAAATATTAAGATAGAATAAAACAAAATAATGGAAAGGAAAATAATAAAAATAATTATAAACAAGAATCCCCTATTTTAATTATTTTCATTTTTTTCCCATAACCCACTCTTTGTTTTATTTCAGAATTTCTTTTAATCCGTTATTTATTTCTTTTAAATCTTTTTTAAATATCTTATTACTCTTTTTCAATCCTTAATTAATTGTTTAAAACCCAAACACCGGGCCAAAGCGTGACGTGACATTTTTCATGAAACGTCTGCAATTATTTAAATTAAATAAAAAGGTGCTCGGGACCCGCAGCGAGGTGCGCATGCGTGTGTCTTAGGTCGCTTAATTAATTATACTAAAATAAAGTAAAAATGGTTTGTACCTGATTAAGGATGATAAGATACAAATTTAATTCCACCATAAAGTGGTTAGATTTTAATTTAAAATTATCAATAAATTAATCACTTCAACCCACCTCTCATCAAGTATAAATATCACCCCTCACCTCCCCATTTCGACCCACAAATCCTTGTATATCCTCAAGTCTCTACCCAAACCTCTTTTCCTCACTCTACCCATGTCCAAGTGCATCTCTTCTCACCAAAAGAACAAATCCATGGTTCTCAAGGGTCTTTCAAGGGGGAGAGTACATTCAAGAGGTAATTTTTCAAAGTACCTCTCTTAATTTCTTTTATATTTCTACTTTCTCATCACCTCCTTCATCAATAAATTCATGATAACTCCAAAATAATTTATATACTATATTTTTATGTTTATAATGTAATATCTCATATCCATTTCATTTCTAACATCCTCTTATTCAAAGAAACAAAAATGTTGTCCAAGTTATGTCGGTTAATCGCCTCTCTGAATAATGTTTTTGTTCTTTTTCCATTACTCCTTCATGGATGGTCTTAAAACTATTTTCATAGTCAAATAATATTTTAATATTTATATTATAACCTATTTAATATTATTTAAATGTTATTTTAAACATACCTTCATGCTTTCCATATTGCGGTTATATGATAACTTTGTTTGGGGACGTGTGGACTACCTCCTCCTCAAAATGATGTGATTCATTCACACATCACATGGAATGTATTAAGGACTGTTTTAGTAAAAATATATGATATAAATGACATATTAATTATAATTTAATGATATTATATATGTATACATATTTACTTACATTTCATTTAATGTATGTTCTTTCAATACGAAAGAAAAAATAGAAAAATAGCGTTCTTGCGTACGTATGGCCTACCGTTTCTATGAACAGTGCTTTTAGTTTTTCATAAAATATTATTATAAATACTTATATAATAAATATATTATATATTTACAACATTTGTTTCTAGATATTATATACTTTTCTCACATGGACTATTGACATCATACCAAGTTCATTTTCAGCTTAATAACAGAATATTGACAAACCATCTGATATAAATTTGAATAATTGTGTAATTGTTATAAAATGGTAATTAATGATATAAAAGGAATAGGAAACATGAAAATGTTCTGATGAAACTATAAATTAACCTATTTCTATTATTCAGGAAGAACACGAAACATACGAGATGAGTCAGACTCAAGTTAAGGGAATTTCTTTACCCAATTTCCACTCATTGGATTTTACGCTTACTTCATTGATTATATTATGCTAAGATTGTGTGTGGAATCACTGTTTATTATTTATGTTTTAATTAAAAATTCCTTTTGTGTGGACATAATATTTCTCTACATAATCACCCCATTGATAAATTCTTACATCATTGATACGAACTTTTTAAGGATTTCTCTTCTCACTTTTTACTTCAGTGAGATATTTGTCGTATTCACCGCATAATCCTTGTGTGTGTTGTATATACTAACATTTAATTCATAATATCATTAATATAATTATATTCTTGGTATTAAATTTATATTTTTATAATTATTTCATTTATGGGGAATATGATTCGACTGATTACAAAGTTGTAAGGGAATTACTTAACCCAATTTCTATTCTTTGGGTTAAACTTCTACTTCATGATTAAGTCATTCAACTCTAATGTGTGAAATTAATTTTGAATATAATATTTTTTTATACTTATATTATTTTTATTTACAGTGAAAACACATAATATACCTATATTATTAAAAAAATGATCTTTGTAAGGGATTTCATCTTAATCTTCTTTCATTTGAGTCATTTCTTGATTATATGCACCATTAGTCTTTCATAAGGTGTATATACAGCCACTATGACATTTAATATCCATATTTTATCTATAATATTGTTATTTAATGTATTTTTAAATGTATGAATTCATATAGATCAATATTTAAATGTTCAAATTGTTATGGGACACCTTGAACTTTTAAATATTTAATTATCAATTATTTTTCTTCATGATATTACTTTACATATTTATTATATGGATATAAAAGGTGTATACATGAAATTTTATGTCTAAATTTTAAAGGTTTTCAAAAGGAATATTTTTATATAAAGCATCTTACTTTCTTTAAAAAATGATAATAGGAATGTTTTTTAATGTATGCGGAGACAATGACTTCTCTATCTTCATCACCATTATTTGATATTTTGATTCCTCTATAATCCTTAATGTTTTTTTAAAATGGAAAAAATCCATTATTCCCTTTTTGGGTGTTTTGGTATTTAAAATGATTTTTAAAGTGGATTGAATATTTCAATATCTTGAAATAATTTCTTCTGATTGAAAATGAAATTTTATGAGTGAATTGTGGATAATTCCAATATTTTACGTGTTATAATTATATAATGGTACTTGACCATGTGAAGTGTAGTTAAATGATAAGACAAAGATGGGTGGTTACGTGATAAAAAAATGATGTTTGGTTGTGGTTCCATGATAAACCAAGGATGTGTGGTTACATTATAACCTCCAATGCATTGGGTATGGAAGTCAGATGTATGGTTATTTCATTATAAGACTGATATGTTTGGAGGTCGACCACATGGTTATTTCATTTATGTATGATTATGTCCCAAGTTACCTTTATATGTTATAATGTGCTTTATATGGGTTTTATAGTAATATTTTGATCACAGAAAAGGTAATCAATGAGCTTATATTCAAAGGAAAGTATTTACTAATTCTTAAGGGTGAAATGTGTTACTTTATAATAAAGTATTCATGGTTTACATGTTTTTTCAATACTAATAGTTTCCTTCTATGTGTATCCGTTACTGATATTTTTATGCTCATCCTAAGTTTTTAAATGTTTTTCATAGCATTCAATGGATAATAGAGTCAGGGATGGGATCAAGGAGAAGTTATGATGATTAAACATGAAACAAAACCATGTTTTCTTAAAAGTCTCTTTTATGAGAAAAAATGGATAGTGAGTAAAAGTGTATACTTTGTAATATTTTATTTGATATGTATGAGTTATGTCATAATTTTGTAAAGTTATAAACTTTAAAATATCCTCAATGTGAAATAAATTCAAATTATTGACTTTTTTTAAAGGATGGGGTCGAAGCCTCATTTATTATTAAAGCAAAGAAAAAACCTGTTTTTAACTGGGTAGAGGGAGACCCATTACATAGACCGAAGGCCCATTGGGCATTTAGCCCATTACATGTCCCGTATGCCCAATTTTATAGCCCAAAGCCCATTTTGTGAATAGTATTACTACAGTACCCGCCTGTTATAGTACCCCACCACTGCTACAGTACCCCTGCCGCTACTACAGTACCCCGCTGCCACTACCGTGCTTGCCATTTCTACTGTTCCGCCACTTCTACAGTACACTATAGTATTTCTACATTCAAATTATTGACTTAACTCATGATTATGTAATGTTTAAGTTCAATGCCATATAGTTGGTATTAGAGGACAGTTTAGATAACATTAGAGGTTGAGGTGTTATTTAAGCATAAGTTATAAGTTGTATATAACCACAATGGTTATCATATTAGAAAAATTGATAGTTATTTTAAATAAGTTGAATGAGTTTTGGATAACAGGAATAATTATGTCTTAGTGTTTATGTTCCTCATAAGAGACTATATTATGATTTTATTGATATACTCACAATAACCTTTTTGGTTTTAGTAATTGGATGAATCCAGTAGGAACCAATGTAACAATGGATGTGAAGGAAAATTTGGTGGTTCTATGAATAAGAAACCAAATTAAATGGGAGTTTCATTCAAAACTCTTGTGGTTATTTTAAAACAACTATTAGGAGTCATGATTAACCACTTGAACCTTGGTTTTCATATAGTAGATAAATGAATATATGTGGAAGTTTATGTAATAATTATAAAGTAAAGTATATTAAATGACATATATGTCAAGGGTGTAGAAGGAAACACTTAGGAAAATGTTTTAAAGCAACTAAAAGATGTTTTAGATGTGGTAATGAAGGTCATACATCAATAACCTACCGATAAAAAGGAATCGTTCTATTGACTTAAGGAAAGGGAAAGAAGTTCCTTCTGAGTTATCAATTGAATGTTTTAAATGAGGGGAGTAAGTTCATTATTAAAATTTATGTCATATAAAGAAGGTTTGGGAATTGGATTATAATGACCACAAAAATATATTCTTCTCAATACCTAATGTCATTTCGATTGTTGATGAGGAAACTGAAAATGACATATGAAAGGTATGGATTATTTCTTGGATCATGTTATAACATTATTGAATCTTAAGAAATGATTCATGTTATTTTGAAGAAAATAAGTATCAAAGAATAATATGGAAAATAATGGTGAAAGGATCTTTAAGAATTTTAAATGATTAAGATGTCTATATTTTAGGAATTTAAGAGTTATATTAGATCTATGGATAATGAAATGTTTAAAAGTATTAATTCCCTTTTTATGATGGGATTACTTTGGAAGAATTTTTTTTATAGTATGTGTACCCATGAAGTTTGTTATGTGAAAATTTTATTTGAGGAATAATTATACTTTATTTTTTAGACATAATTATAAAGGCATGAATAACCTTTAGGGATTATATGATACTTGATTTTGAAGTAATTATAGGATATTACATTTTGGGATACAAAATGAAAGGCATGAGATAAACATTGAGATTAAAATATGTTATGGTTATTTTTGAGTAATTTAGCATATTTTTTGAATTTTATAAAAATTATATAGTTTTTGAAAAAGGATAACACACATACCGTGTGAGAACCTATCATGTTAGACAAGGCTGCAGGAATCAAACCCACAACTGAAGTGTGATAAGGCTTTATCGCCTACCACTGGACTACCTGAAGTACCTGGTCAGTATAATTTTTTTTAGTTAAAAAATTTTATATAATAATAATAAGTATATTTTGGGAACTTATGTTTTATCAAATGGATATACTTGGTATTGTAAAATGATATGGGGATTAAGTGATAAATGTTAGTTTGGAAGACAGTTACTATTTTGGGAACCCTATATGCCTAAGGTAAATATAATACTATGGGGTTTTATTTGAGGATTAATGGTTGAATTTTATTTTGGAAGAATCTATGATTTTATTTTAGAATTATGATGAATCAAGTTATTAATGGAAACAGTTAACATATCTTGAAGATTATTAGGATAATCACTTTTTATTGTGTTAGACATTAAGAGTGATTGATTTTATTTGGAGTAAAATGTTAATATTTATCTTGGAAGACAATGTTATAAAATCCTTCTGATTTATGATTTTTCAAACATAGTTTTGATTACTTTGAAGAATTTAAGGACAATTATTTGTGAAATGGTCTATGTTTCATTTTGGATATCACTATTGAATTTCTGAGATTAAAAGCAGTTTTCCATCATACTTTGGATTATTATTTTTGGGAATAGACCTATCATATACTAACCATTTTGGTTTTGATTAATGTCTAAATACATGAGAAATATATAGTTCATCTTTTATAGATTATGTGATTGTCCAAAAGATTTTTATAGTTCTTCAGGCGTTACAAAATCATATTGAATACTCATAATTTGGATAAAAATATGAGTTTGTGGTGGCAATCTACTAAAGCATGAAAATCTACTTATCAATTAATTATATTTCCATAAAATCTTAGTCTAGTTGGTAATATAATTCTTTAACTCTATGAAAAGGATCTCGAAGAAAAAACCTTATATTCTTAATTTGACCAAAAGACTTTTTCCCTTCACATATTTATGGTATTGTGATGGTTAAATTTCTATGATCAAGTTCTATATCACTATCCATTCATCTATGAGAGTTAGTTTTCCCTTACATGTCTAGGTTTTCTTACATAGAACCCTAGTATTTGTTATCTCAGGTGAACATCATAATTCACTTTCTTTATTTTAAAGTGGTAGTTTTATTAATCCTTTTTCTGATGTGGGATTTAAATAAAGGTATTTTGAAAATTCATACCTTAGTTACCGACCCCAAATTCAATTTATGGGGATCTAATTTATTAAAGGGGGGAGGATGTAACATCCCATGTTTTTAAAAAATACACTATGTTTGATAGAGTACATGATACGTGACATTGAACTTAAAAAAACAACTAAATATTATTATTTAATAACCTAGCTATTAAAATAGAGAGAGTGAACAATATTAATTAAATTATGAAAATATCATTCATACATGTTTATAATTAATTATTTGGTGCACAATTAATTATAAATGAATGTAAACATTTTTTAATTAAAGGATTTTTTTTCTAAAAAACAATTTAAATTAAAATAAGTGACATAAGAACAAATTCAACTTATATATTTTCTAGACATGACATAAGAACAAATTCAATTTTTCAGATAAAATAAGTATTTTTCAAAAAAAATCATTTTTACCACCTTTTGATGAAGAAACCATTTTAAATTAGGTTTCTGAAACTTTTATAATATATTTTTAACAAATTAAACTTATTATTTGGAATCAGGACATCAATTTTTTCATTGATTTAATTTTTTGGTATTTTTCTGATAAAATTAGTATTTTAATAAATAGTGAGAAATACTGTGTATTAATTGAAAAAAATACTTTTTCATCTCATTTATTTATATTGTTAGAATACCCTTTTAATAGTTTTTAAAGTATATTTATATTATGTGTTTATCATTTAATACAATTTTGGTCACTGGAATTATTTTCAAATTGAAATTATATATAAAAACATTTCAAGCTTTTGAATGTTTCACATTAAAAAAAATCATTTTTTAGTTTTGTTTGTGGAATTAATTTTAAATATAATTTTCCAAATTATGTGAACTGAATTAGGTAAAATGGATTCCATATTTGTAATTGGATGGTCCAAATTAGGCTGTGATGTCAATTTCATTTTTATATATAAAAAATCTACCATGGCGAAAAAAAATTATCTACCGTAGTAAAAGTAATTTTTTTAACAAGGATTAAAATTTAATGTTAAAATATTAACATACCTAATAGTACAAAATTTAAAGGGTGTTTGAGGTTTTTCAATAACCTAAATAGCCTATAAAAACTTAATTACCATCCAAATTCATGTAATTTAATGCCACCTCAACGTCGTTATCTTTTAATATAAAATAACCAATAAATTAATCACTTGAGCCCACCTCTCCTCAAGTATAAATACCACCACTCGCCCCCCCATTTCAACCCAAAAATCCATATAGCTCCTAATATCTCTACCCAAACCACTTATCCTCACTCTCTCAACATTCAAGTACTTATGGTCTCACCAAAAGACCAAATCCAAGGTCTTTAAGGGTCTTTCAAGTATGGGATATTCAAGATGTAATTTTCTCAAAGTACCTCTCTTAATTACTTTTATTTTTAAAATTTATAATCACTTCACCCATAAATGCATGATAAATCAAGAATAATGTATATAATGAATTGTTATGTTTATAATTTAATATCTCATATTCATTTCATTTCTTATCTCCTCTTATTCAAAGAAATGAAATTGTTGTCCAAGGTATGCCAGTTAATCACCTCAGTGAATAATGTTTTTGTTCTGTTTCTATTACCGCCATCATGTCTGGTCTTAAAAATATTTTTATAGTTAAATAATATTTTAATATATTTATTATAACCTATTTAATATTCTATAAATTTTATTTTAAACACACCTTCATGCTTTCTATATTGTGGTTATATGATAACTTCCTTTGGGGACGTGTGGACTACCAACTCCTCAAAATGATGTGATTAGTTCATACATCACATGTAACGTATTAAGGATTATTTTAGTAAATATTTATAATATAAATTAAAATTTAATGATACTTTAATTATATTGTATATGTATACATATTTACATATATTTAATTTAATGTTTGTTCTTTTAATATGATAGGAAAAACAAAAAAATAGCGTTCGTGTGTACGTACGACCTATAATCTCCATGAACTGTGTTTTTAGTTTGTCTTCAAAGATTATTATAAATATTTATATAATAAATATATAATATATTTATATCATAATTTTTATGATATTATGGACTTATGACCACATGGACTATTGACATCATACCAAGTTCATTTTCCACTTAAGAACTGAATATCAAAAAAAACATCTGATATGAACTGAAATAATTTTGTAATTGTTACAACATGGTAATTAATGATATAAAAAGAATAATAAACATGAAAAGGTTCTAAAGAATGTATAAAATCACCTATTTTTATTATTCAAAAAGAATAAGGGACATACGAGATGAGTCAGGCTCTATGTAAGGGAATTTCTTAAATCAATTTACACTCATTGGGTTTTATGCTTACATCATTGATTATATTATGTCAAGATTATGTATGGAATCACTTTTTATTATGTATTTTGAAATTTAAAATTACCATTTTTTGTATAATTTTTATACACATAATCACTCCATTGATAAAATCTTTTGTCATTGATATGAACTTTTTTAAGGATTTTCTCTTCTCACGTTTTACTTTTGTGAGATATATGCCTTATTCACCACTTAATCCTTGTGTGTGGTGTATGTACTAAAATTAAATTCCTAATTCCAGGAATCTCATTATATTCATTGTATTAAATGTATCTTATGATAATTATTATTTTATGGGGCATATGATTTGATAGATTACAAAGTTGTAAGGGAATTTATTAACCCAATTTCCATTCTTTGGGTTAAACTTCTACGTCTTGATTATGTCATTCAACTCTTATGTGTGAAATGAAAATTGAATATCTTAATTTTTTTAAATTTTTTTACATGTATCTATAGTGAAATCACAAAATAAATCTATTTTATTAACAAAATAATATTTGTAAGGGATTTCGCCTCAATCTCCTTTCATTGAGGCATTTTTTTGATAAAATGAACCTTTATTCTTTTATAAGGTGTATATAAAACCACTAAAACATTACATATAAATATTTTATCTATAATAATGTTATTTAATGTCTTCGTAAAATTAGGAATTCATGGAGATTAATATTTAAATGTTCAACGTTTTATGGGACACCATAAACATTTAATGATTTAATTATTAAATCATTTTCTTCACGATATTAATTTACATATTAATTATATGTATATAAAAGGATTATACATGAAATTTTATGTCTATCATTTAATGGTTTTTAAAAGGAATATTTTTATATGAAGTGTTTTACTTTCTTTACAAAATGATAAAAGGAATGTTTTTTAATGTATGTGGCGACAACGACTTCTCGGTCACCCTAACCATTATTTGATATTTGTCTTCCACTATAATCCTTAATGTTTTTTAAAACGGAAAAGAAATAAATTATTCCATTTTTGGGTGTTTTGGTATTGAAAATTCTTTTGAATGTGTATTAACTATTTCAATATCTGGAAATGATTTCTTATGAATACAAATGAAGTTTTATTAGTTAAATGTTGATAATTGTAATATTTTTTGTGTAATGATTATATAATGGTACTTAGACATTTGACGGGTGGTTACATGATATACCAAATATGGGTGGTTCCATGATAAACAATGGATGGTTGGTTAAGTTATAAACTCCAATGCATTAGGTATGGAAGTTGTTCGTATGAATATTCCATTTGTAAGAGTGATATGTGTCAATGTCAACCGCATGGTTATTCCATTTAAGTATGATTATTTCCCAAGATACCTTTATATGTTATAATATTAATTATATTGGTTTTATAGTAATATTTTTATTATATAAAAGTTAATCATTGATTTTATATTCAAATGAAAGTATTTACTACTTCTTATGGGTGAAATGTGTTACTTTATGTTAAAGTATTCATGGTTTACATGTTTTCACAAGACTAAAATTTTTCATTCTTTATGTATCCCTTAATGAGATTTTTATGTTAATACCTTATTTTGAAATGATTTTCAAATGATTTAAATGAGAATAAAGTCAAGGATGGGGTTAATGAAAAGTTATGATGATTAAACATGAAACAAAACCATGTTTCTTTTTAAAAGTTTTTGTTTTATGAAAAAATGGATAGTGAGTGGAAGTGTATAATTTATAATATATGAGTTGTTATGTATGATTTATGGCCGAATTCTATAAATATATAAACTTTAAAAGATACACAATATATAATAAAGTCAAATTATTACTTAAATCAAGATTATTTAATGCTTAAGGTCGGGGCCTTATACTTATTATGTTTTATTTACCATGGTTATGAAGATAAAATCATTGAATAATCTTTCCAGGACATAGTTTATTTATTTTATTATATTTCATGTTTGTGTTTTATATTTTCCAATGTTTTATTGAAATAATGTATGTAATCTGTATTTCCAATATTACTAAACTAATCAGTCCTTCGAGATTTGAATCCTTATGATCATGAGAATATAATAAAATAACACCCTAGATCTAGGATTCTAGGGTGAGGGAACTATAGTTGGTATCAAAGGAAGTTTATAAATAACCTTAGAAAATAGATTTAGAAAACATAGATTAGGGATCGTAACCCTAAGATGGACATTGAGGATAAGTATACAAGAACCTCCTAGAATTTTGGTAAGGTAGAAATTATATGAGTATTTCTAGCAATGCATCCATATCTGGATACTTTAAGTGGACGCGGTTTTGGAACAAATGTACCTAGGAGTAACAAATATGACAAGGTGATCCATGATTGGCTTGAGATACCCTAGTACATGACAATGTGCCTTACTGCGTACCTAGTTTGACACTCTCATGGGATATGCTTATGATAATCTACATTTTCTTTAAAAAGCATTATGAAGAATTTGAATGGATGATGACAATGAAAGATCAAGGTTAAATTTAAGGTTTTTTAGATTTAAAAATTAGAATTCATGATTTAGATATCTTATAAATGATTATATACTTTTCTAACTATTACTATTATTGCTCATAATATTCATTCAATTTTTATTCAATGACCGGGACCCAAAGGATTCACGTTTACATCAAACATGAAGGAAAAGATGGTGAAAATGAGCAACCAAATGAGGTGTTGAAAGGATTTAAGGATATCATGTTTATGCCAAATCAGTTTTCTTGAAATATTATTAACAATCTATACCATTACCAACAACCAAACACACCAAAGAAGATAAGGATGGAGGTTTCTAAGAGCTCGAGTGGTGGATACCGTAATGAAACAAAAGTTTGATTTCTAACATGTCAGAAGTGTGGAAGGATACATCTAGTAATGTTTCTCAATAAAACAAAGAATTTATTTATGTGTGGGAAATAAGGACATAAATCAAAGTATTTATGAGAAAAAAATGAAGAGTATATAGTAAGGAAGGGAAACTAAATCTTAAGGATCCATTTTTAGTTTATTTCCTTAAATGTGGGTAACCTGGGAATTAACCAAGTAAATTCACACTCATAAATGATAAAACATAGATCATGAAATGATTTATGTTGGAAATATATTGATTAAATAGTTATGTATTGAGGATGTGTTGAAAACCATAGTTAAGAGTTTATTTAATGACTAAATTTCAAGGATGTCCATTAGATTTATTTTTGAAGTTATATTAATATCATTTTAGAAAATGAAAACATGTATCCTGGGTGACAACCTACCATGTTTGGCAAGGATATGGGGCTTGAACCCATGACTGATGTACGATAAGGGTTTTGTGGATACCACTGGCCTACACGATGTCATGTTTTATGTGTAATAATTTAAACAATCTGATGAATAAATATTAATGATGAACTAGTAGTGTTACTATTTAGGTTTATAGATTAATATATTAACCATATTGACCTTGGAGAATAGTTAGAGATAAATAGTAAGACTTTTCACTCTTTTATGGGATTTAGGATCAGTTAAATGTTTTAGTTCTTCAGGGATAAACGTTTACTGTTGGATACCAATATATTGAGGTATGTAATGGATTAGAATTTGATCCTAGCACAAACAAAAGATGAATTTATAATTAGGAAATTGAAATATATCAAGAAATTATATTTCCTTGTATTTTTAGGTAGTAAAATAATTACTTAACATTAAGAAAATTATCAAAAAATGGGTTTTCATAATACCTTAATTTTTATTGAACCGTTGGCCTTCTAAAACTTCGATGATTTATAGATTTGAGGCCCTCAACTTTTTATTGATAATTCAGTTGTTTGTGATTGATGAACTCATCCACTCCCTATAAATATTTACTCTTTTCCTCCAAGTATGTATCTCTACTAGCCACTAATTCTCTCCTACTTAGAGACCCAATTATATTTTAGTCCATGTGAACATTTCACTTCCCATTCTCTTTTTTCTAGAGGATGTTTTATGAACCCTTCTCATGATGTTGGAATTAAACATAGGAAATATCAAACAATATATTATCAAGAGAGAGTTTAAATTGCAATGATGCAACTTAATTAAGGTGGGGAGAATGTAACCCTGCAAAAATCTAAAGTAAGAACATTATCTTCAATTATATATATGACATGCAACACCAACCGTGTAAGGGAATATAAAATATCGAGTATATATAATATATATAATATTTTAAATAAATTCAATATATTTTATAGCTTGTAATTCATTCAACATTTAGTTAGTTTTCATCTCACGTAAGAATGACTTTCCTCGATAGCTTGCGTTATATGCAACACTGGTTTCACCAAATAACATTGTATTATTAAAATATTATTATCCAACATAATAATACATAAATCATCCATTAAACGTAGTGGTTATGAATAGTATTAACTAACTTATGAAAATATTTGTTTTAAATAAATATAAAATAAACTAATAGGTTACCAATTAATTTGAAAAAAATTAACCAATTGAATATAAAAGAAATATTATTATTTTTATCCTCACAAAGAGGTTTTGTCTTAATAAATCAAATTAATTAAAATTATTGAATGATATTAACGAAAAATATATTCTATATATTCAGTAAAATATTTTTTATAATCATACAATCTATTATATAGCCATAATATAAGAATAAACTCAAAATTACATGTAAAAAACCAATATTTTTTATTAAGGCACTTTTACCACCTTTTAACATAAAACCTATTTTAAATCCATTTCTTGAAAATTTTATGAATATTATATGACATAAAAATCTTAATATTTTAAAGATAAAAATAAAAAATATATTAGGGTAAATTTTTGGTATTTTTCTGTAAAGATTCATTTTTTTAATGAATAGAAAAAATACTAATATTTAATTTAAACTTCTTTTTAGTCTAATTTATTTATAAGGATAAATTATTCTTTAGTTTTTTATTAATTTTTAATTAGATAAATTTTTTATAAATTAATCCAATTTATGTAATTTTAATCAATTTCACTTTGAATTTGACTATAAAAAATATAAAAAACTTTTCGATGTTTTTACTTTAAAAACCATCAATGTCGTCTTGTCTATGGGTTTAAATTTAAATTAATTTCTAAAACATCCGTGTTTTTAATTTAAAAAAATGGATTTAATATTTGGAATCATCATACTTTATAATATCTAATAAGTCTTAATTATATTTTGACTAAAAATAGTAGTGAAAGTAATTAAAAATAATTAAGATGATTGAGGTTAAATTAAGCTTAATAAATTACTAAACCTTAACCTTAAGGCCTAAAATGAGCTATACACTTTTAAAAAAGATATTTTCTAGCCATATTTTGACCCTATACTCCCTTTTATCTACTTTGGACCATTATGTATCCACTTTCATTAAAAAACTTTGGTTTGGTTCATTTCATTAAAAATATTACAAGAGTGTCACTCCTCCTCCATTATAAATGGTCTCTATTCCTCCCACTTCTTCACACCTATAAAGAAAATTATATTCGGCCAATATATGTCCAATTAACTCTCCAAAATCCATAACTTCCTCCTTTAAGAATTTATTTTTTCATAAATAAATCCAAGGAATCATTTTTAGTGAAAACTTAAAGGAGTCACCCTATTAAGAGGTAACGTCTTTCCTAAATATCTTTAATTTTATTTCCAATATTCACTCCCTCAATTACAATTATTACATGATAATATAACAAAAAAAATCTCCTAAATATACTATTATGTTTTTATCATAAGTATTATTCCTTCACTTATAGACACCTCCATTTAATGGTCAACGAACATACTGTTTACGTGTATGATGAACTACCGCCTCACGAAATGATGATTGTTCATTTTTACTATACCACCTCTCATGATGTACATTAAAATGGAAACTATATTTATATATGATATATATGTTTTTTATTATTTTTTAATATTATATAATTCTTTTTCAACACATATCGTTATACTTTTCATTTTGTATAAAAAAATAACATTTTCGTGGAGTGCAGACTATCGCCCCTCAAAGCGATGTGATTCGTTCACATGATATATAAAAAATGAAAAATATTTTTTTAATTAAAAATATGTAAAATAAAAAAAATATATATATATATGATATTAATGAAATGTTTCATTTTATGGAAATATAATATATCATTTTGATTATTACCCTTTCACACACTTCAAAAGTTATAATGTCGTTGGTGGACGTGTGGACTACCGCCTCCTCAACATGATGTGATCCTTTTACATTACAATAATTATATAAATAAGTATAAATGATTAAATAATATTTTATTTATTATATAATTATCATTCTATAAATATTGAAGTTACACACCTTCCTTCCACAATGATCATTGAAAATGGGAACACTACTCATGTGTGTGTATGACCTACTGTATCCATGACTGTAACGTTGGTTCATTTTTAATAACCATATTTCATGATTTTATTTAAAAGTATGATTGATATAAAAATATGATAAAAATTTCATGAATATTATTATTTACAAGTTTATATAATGACCCATTTGACCATATTTGACCAACCAAAGTTGTTTTTGACACATAAATCAAATTCGGTTAAAACACCCGATGTAAAATTAATTGTTTCAGTAGTTATATAAGACATGTTAATAAATGAAATAAAAGTTATGGTAAACATATGAAATGATTATCAAGAAATTAAATAATTAATATAATTTTTTTTATTCTGGAATATAAATACAAACGAAACAAGTCATACTCAAGGTAAGGGATTCCTCTATTACTTTTCTTTCTATGAGGTATACTTTTTATTGTGCACCAAATTTCTTATATATGGTGTACATACTACTACATTGACATATAATATCATGAATTCTATTAGCTACATGGTATTAAATTGTTTTATTTAATTTTTTTTCCTTTGGGTTTTCCAATTCATTTTTACCACATTGTTAAGTAAATTTTGTCTCAATTTATATTCCATTGATACTTATTTGTCATTATGCACCAATTAACTTTTATTTGGTGTATATAATACCTTTTTAAATGTTATATCATGAATCTACATACATTCATGTTATTCTAAGTTTTATTAAAATAATATTCCTTCACGGTAAAATTATTTAATTGTTTCAAAGTGGTATGTGATACTTTTCAATGTTTAAATATTATTCTCCCCAAGAATGTTCTGTAATGATTATATTTGGAATATCACTTGCTTTTGTAATTGTTAAATTTCTCTTGAAACAATCATTTTATTATAATCATTCTCATTTTAAATTTACTTGAATATTCATATTCTCATAAAATGGATATTATTATTTCCTAAAATGTAAACAATTTTACATACGATGTCTACTTTGAGAGTTATTTGATTATTTGGGGAAATATTGATAATTCTATATTCTTTATTCAATGTGGACATTTGATGTGACAAATTATTTATTTTATTATTTGATATAAGGAAGGATTTGGACTGGTAGTGAAGGGTAGATCCTAGACTTTATATAGCTCCTAGATGCATCAATAGGTTCTCATGTGATAAACTAATTGCACAAATTAAATGGGTTTCTATCCGTGGTTTTAAACCATGTTTTGAAATGTCTTGACAATATAGGTTTTCATATGCCTTAGAAATGATGTCTATTAATAAATAATTTAACTCAATTAGTTTTAGTTATTATTTATCCATAATATTTTTTATCGACATATCTATGGATACATTTCATTTTAGTTCATTGATTAACTCTCATGTGATTTAATTTATTACCTTTCTATATTGATTTTTCCTTATCCATTTATTTTAATGGCATGTGTTATCAATTATTTACCTTTCCATGTTAATTTATTCTCATTTATTCATTATTTATTTTTCTTTACTTACCCATACTGAGTATTTGATATCACCATTATTAGGTTTCATTTCCTTTGTCTATAAAGAAAAATCCTTGAATAATCTTTTAAGGAAACCATTTATTTCATTTATTATGTATCATGTTTGAGTTTTCTAATTCCTAGTGTATTATGGGAATAATGTTTCTAACATGGATTTAAAATACTAGTAAACAAATCAGTTCTTCAGGATTTGATTCCATGTAATCATATCAATGTAATCAAATAATGCACTGACTCTAGGATTCTGAGGTTGGGGAGATACAATAGCTATCGATCCCAACATCATTAGAAATCCATTGATCATACTATTAGAAAATCCTATAGAGTTTGAATGGCTCTTTCTGACTACCCATTGGTCTGAGGGTGATATGTAGTATTAAATCTTAGATATGTATCTTAGTATTTCTAAAGTCTTCTAAAAAACACAAGGTAAAACGTGAATATCAGTCATATATAATGGTTAGTAGAAGTCCATGTAGTATTAAAACTTCTCCTATATATATATATATATATATATATATTTTCGAGTTGGAAAAGCATGAAATATTCCTTGATAGAAATGAAATGTGCTAACTTTGTAACGCGATAAATTAACACTTAGTTGTTGTTATTTCCTTTAGATTTCTTGTAGAGTCATATGAAGAAATCCATGATTATGTGTTCCCATTTCTATACTCCTATGAGAAATTGTTTCATCATACCCTTAGAATTATATCATCCAACAATTTATTGTTGGAATATGAAGCATCAAGATATAAATTATACAATCTTCCTTCTCATGTTATCCCACCAAAAATTTGGCATCCAATCTCAAACCATATTATTACTTCCTATATGAATAGAAAAGGATGAGCTATGTGCATCATTAAAAAGGTCCCGCTTCAATTCTAGTTTTTATGGGACACATATCCAGGTTCCAAACCTTATAACTATATCTTTAGCAAAGTTGAACTCCAAAATATTTTATAACTTTTTTCATAGAAACTCATCATCTTTATGAGCATCCTTGATCCTCTCAGTAATGGATGGTTGATAAGTTATTTAATAATAATAACATAATGTTCAATTTACTCCCATACCCATCCTTTTCATGTCTAAGAATATTATATCCCTTATAACCATCATCATGGATAGGGTTCTAAGATCCTTTCTACTTAATGAATCTGCCAATATTTTTGGATTCATAGGATGGTAATGGATTGAACAATCATAATACTTGATCAACTTTATCCACCTTCATTGTAATATATTTATATACTTTTGTGTGAATAAATAATTATGAATTTTATGATCTATATATATGTCACACTTCTCCCCATAAAGACAATGTATCCAAATATTCAATGTGGAGATAACTAAAGAAAATTTGAGATCATGTGTTGGGTAGTTCTACTCATTGATATTTAATTTTTGGGAGGAAATGTTTATCACATTATCATATTTTAGGACGAGACAACCCAATCTGTTTTTGGATGAATCAATATATATCACACATACATCCCCATTGGTGGGTAATATGAGTATAGGTGTACTAATTAGTATCTTATATAACTCTCTAAATGTCTCTTTTCATCCATCAATACATAAAAAATTCACTCCCTTCAAAGTAATATTGGTTAATGGGATTGAAAATAATGATATGTTTCTCAAAAATCAATGGTAATACCCAAATAATCTAGGAAAATAATGAATTACCTTCACAAATATAGATCTGGGTCATCCTTAAATTTCCTATGTTTTTAAAGTATCCATATATATCCCTTGGATAGTGATAAAATTCCATAGGAATGTTATATTATCAATCCAAAAGTCACATTTATTGTATATTGTATAAATATATTCTTTCCAAAAGGCCATCGATAAATTATTCAAACAATATTCATGTGTCTCCTTTATTTGAGAGTAGATCATAATATATTCTATAAAAACTTAAAAAAATCAGGGTAATTCATTAAGACTCTATTCATTAATTATATGAAGATTATTTGAGAATTAGTGAGTCCAAATATAAAAACTAAAATATCATACTTACCATACCCTATATGAAAACTAGTCTTGGGTATATTAGCCTTATTTATCTTTAATAGATACTATATTGACTGAATATATACATTGGATAAGTATTGTGCAACATGTATCTGATTGAAAAAGGAATCAATCTATGATAGATGAAAATTTTCTTTATTGTGATCTTGTTTGGCTCATGATAATCAATGCATAGTCACATTGACCCATCATTATTCTTAATGAAAAGGATTGGTGCACCCCATGGTAAAGAACTTTTGTATATAAACCCTTTATCTAGATCCTCCTTTAGTTTCGTTTTCAACTCTTCATGTTCATTGATTTCCATTCAATATCAATTCTTGGATATTGTAAATGATTTGGGAATAAGTTTTATTGATAACCTAACCACTTAGTTATGAGGAAGATAAGGAAATTTTTTGGGAAGCACATCAGTGAATTCCCTCACAATGGTAATGTCACCAAGGATGGTATTTTCCTTTGTCTCAATCATTTTATTTAGATATGATTTCTCTTAATGAAATAATATTAATCCTTGAGATGGTGATACCAAAGTAGATTCATCTTCCCTTCACTTTTATAGAATTATAATGTGATTTGTGATACAGGGGTCGATTTCCTTATCTCATTAATTTATACGGGGTCTATACAAGTAAATCCAATCCATGCTAGAATATTATCTAATTACAATAAAGTTAGTATCAAACTAATTTTTGGAAAATTAAGGCAATTAATTTTTATAGGGGGTGAGTTATATACCTGGGATGCAAAAACATACCCATTTATCATATTTACTAATAACCCGACTTCTATGTTTTTAGGTGGTACTCGAATAGTTCTACTAAAAAACTATGATATTAAAGAATGTATTGAAAAAAATAAAATAGTACATTCCCTATCACTGAATGAATAAATATAATTCTTGTCATCACTTCACTATTGGGATCCACCTTAGTAGTTGTGTTGGCATAATCTCACCCATTATTTTTAAGACTTGAAGTTTGTTTTTTTCGACAACCCTATGATTAGTGCATTGATAAACATGGTTTCATATTTCCTTTTAGTTGAAACATTAGTGAATTGGATGAGAGTTTACCACAAAAATCCCTTCTTCCATCACATTGGTGGGTTTCTCCCATTGAAAATCACTTTCTAGGTTCTCTTCCTTCCCACACCAAAATCATTTCCTTATCCCATCGAAGATAATTTTTGGGATTCATCTTCCTAAACTTTTGAAAAGTGGGATGTTGGAATTTATTTCCCCCATGATATTTCATAATCATAACACAAAAATTAAATCCATTATCTTTATCTTATCTTCAAATATGTTAGGCCTTTAATATTCTCTGATCTCTATTTTGACTTTGAGGGTGAATCAGAATTTTTTTTATAACTATTAAAGTGTTGAATCTACATGGATATAAATACACTCATATTTATCCCACCAAATAAGTGGTAAAATTTACTTTCAGGGTAAATGAAAAAACTGAAGGCATATTATGAAAGTCTCTTGGATTTTTCCTCATATGCCTTAATGGATTTATCTCCATGATTATCAAGGATATGGAAATCCATCTATATTTTATGTCAAATATTGAGAGGAAATTATTTATCAAAAAACATATTTTGGGATTATTTTCACTTCATATATTCGATATCCACTTCAGTCTTTTTATTTTTTATCAAAATCCATCATTGAATAGATTTTACCTCAATATGATAAACATATAGTACAACCTTATCCTTTTCAAAGTATTTTAGGATAAACAAGATATTTTCAATGGAGTGGATCTATTGTTCCATGATTGAGGTATCATATGATGAACTAAAAATCAGAGGTCTTTGTCACATAAAGTTCTCAATTGCAACATTCCATTTTTTAGGAGGATGTGTGTTTTCTTCTTGATTCAAGATTCTATTCAGAACCTGATTTAATTGAGAGATTATCATTATGAAGTATCTGATTCCTGCTTCTATTGAGGTGGGAATCTCATTTAGAATGCAATTACATTTCTCATCACATTAGTTTTTGACCTGGTTCCTCCTATTCCCAGCAATTTACTAAAATAAAAGGGAAAATAGGGATGAGAATTTCGAAAATATTAAATACATATAAGGGAAACTATAAAAATTTATGGGGCAACTAAAAAATGACACATATTCCTTAACCTATGAAATTATAATATCCAATATGAGTTATCCATGATATATTTTTGAACATGAATTATTATTGTTGTTTTTAGCTTCATAATTGTTAATAATGTGCTTTTAGACTTACCAAATCATGTCACCTAGTAGTTTCAAACCAGGTGTGCTGCAAGAACTCTTTATCATGCACTAAGTGAAAATTGAATCAATCCCAACACAACCTTTTTGAGGATATTACCTCTAATTACAACTGATAAAGATCCACATCCACTTATATTGATTATAAAGAGATTTATTTTCTTGGAAACCACTTAATATATAATTTACCAAAATTTAGGGATGTTTTCCTATGTTTATAATTATCCCAACGACTTTCACTAGGGTATTATAATCCCAATCCCCAAAAAATACTAGACTTTCCTCTAATATGAGATATAAAAAACAACATTTTCATACACCTTAATCCATGATTTATAATATAAAGTTACACATAATACAATCCCAGATGATCATAAGGCCAAGGGTATTTTGAAAATTAGGTACATGGTATAATAACTCAAAACATGGGTGCAAAAACATTATTTAAAAACTCTAAAACATGCTCTGAAGATGAAACATGGGAATTTTGTAAAGTAATACATGGGAGTAAATAGGAATATCAACATAACATAAGTGAGGTGAGAATCCTTAAATTTAAATCAAATAATTATATAATATGATAACACAAAGGTAACATGAGAATGTGGTAACAACATAAAACATGACATCATAAATAGAAGTCAAGGATAATTATTACGAAATAAAAACATAATGTGTTTAGAATATCATACCATGAACCATTAATGGTTTATCACGAGATAAAAACATTTCCCAGTGCATTTTAGGGATATATAATTCTTCTCCCACCCATCACATTCATATCATGTACATAAATTTGAGTTCCACATATATCATACAATATAATAACATGTTTCATTACATTTAATCCCATGATTACATAGTTTGTGTAGAATACATGGATGTAAAAAATAAATAAAGGATAATTCCATATAAGTGTATACCCTTGAGTGTAATTGAGAATGGTTATTCACAATATAATATTTTTTCCTGGAAAATCACAGGATAATTTTGGCAGCATAATAGGTGTACATAATGGTTTGGGGAAGGGTTTAAGGAGTGTGAAACATATTATTTCATTAACTTAGAATTATAAGGATAATAAATGTATTAAATACACATTAAAACATGAAAAATCATAAATAAATAGTCTTATTACAAAGAGAGTACTCAAAATAAAAAGGAAGAGGAGAGGATCTCTTACCTTGAGAGGGTGATTTTAAAAGCTTGATAAAAGGTACTTAAGAGTCCATGAACAGTTTTGAAGGGATTTAAAGAGGTGTAGGGAGTTTAAATTTATTCTAAATGGGGTTTTAGTGAATTTGAGTTGGAGGATGGGTGGTTATTTATAAAAACATATAGGAAAATTATTTATTAATTTTTGAACTTAGGTTTTGGATTCTATATGATAAAATAATCAAAATCGTAAACCTCACCATGGTTTTTTCCAATGGTTTCTATTGAAACGACTGTTTTTATTTATTTTATTAAGATATTAACTGAAATAATTAAAAAATACCCTTGGTTATATGGAAGTGAGTTATGTTTATAAATAATTAATTTTAAAACATCAAAATATAATAAATATTTTTGAGGATTCATTAATAGAATATAAAGTAGATAAAGTAACTTAAAAAATACATTATTTTAAATATTAAATATAATTTTGGTTATGGATACTATTTATGCCATTTATTATATCACTTCCGGAATTTAATTATGTCCTAATACATATTAAATATTTATTCCTTTTTTAATTTTTTACCCAAAAATTTGTTTATCTCAATAAATAATGAAAAAGTCATTGTTTGATAATTTCAATGTTTTAATTTAAAAAATAAAATTTATTTTATCAAAACAAATATCTAAATATTAATTTTTACACTATTAAATAAAAAAACCCCATTTCTTAAAAAATACCAGTTTTTACGATGATAGCAGTTTTCTCACCCTTATTGAAATTACATTCGAAATCATAAAATTTAATTGTCATTTAAATTAAAATGAATAGTATTTAATAATAATATTTTATTAATATAACCTTAATTTCAAATATTCAGGAATTTATCAAAAAAACCGTCTTGATTGAAACTACAGATTTCCCAAAATTAAAATTTGAGTTTCATCTTATCAAAGACTAATTTTTATAAAACTAATTATTTACCTATTTATAAATTAATAATCAAAAATAATAATTGTAAACATTATTTTAAAAAAATAATACTGTAAAAATTCATAATTTGAGGGTCTAAATACATAACCCTTTATTACACCATCATTTTCCATGAGGATAAGGTATACAATGGTGGGGATTTCTTAGGGTGGTTTGGAAAACATTTTTTGGGTTGCGATCTCAATAAGATCATAATTCTCCCAAAAATATTTTAATTCATTATTCAGTTATTGAAATTATCTTGGTCTTGTTCATGGGAAAAGATCAGCGATTCCATCTCCCATGGAAGCTCTGATAAATGGGCTTCATATTCTATGATCTTATGGGCCGAGTTCATCACTCCTTCCATCTTTGAAAATAAGACATTATTATAACCCTTAATATATATTAATCTTTTCAGTCATTATACAATGGATATATTATCCATAGATAATATTATTAATAAGATTTTAAATCCAGTTGGATATAACTTATAACAGTCTAAAATAACAAAAATAGTGCATGTGTTTTTGTATAAATTCATTACTTATTAAGGAATTTATTCATTTAAAATGTAATTTAATTTCTAAAAATTTAATTCATTATATTTACCATTTTTTTATTCTCAAAATAATTTTGAAAATAAATAAATAGTAAATCATCATGCACATTGTATTGTTTTTTATAGGCCTTCATTCCATTCAGTCAATAATGTGATTCTCATGGATTAAATTATGTAATAAAATAACATAATTTGTGTTGTGGTTGTAGTGAGTGATAATAGATATCATAGCCAATGAAACAAAACAAGTCCCTCAGTTTAGGATTTTCATTATTTAAGGCATGGAGTTGTCGTAAGGGATGATAATACCACTCCAAATTAGTAAAATAGAGCATCATACCATAAATATGATATACATGATATCATAATGAAATACATCCTAAGTGTAGAATATTTTAATTCTAAATGGGTCCTATATCATAAGTCACAATTGTATGTTATGCAAAAATAACCCTAGATTGAATCTTTTTGTGAGCTACGATTTCCAAGAATGACATTATCAATCATAAAATATGATTGGTATCCCTGAGTTGTTTTGTGCAACATGGCCTAACTATCACTGATTATGATATTACTATATCATTAAATATGATATAGAATGATTAAATAAATCAATTATCAATTAAACTCTATAATTTTATAAAATGTTTATAAATAAGTAAAAAAGTATTTTGGGGTATTTAATTTATTTATAAAGGTGTTTATAAATTAAGTAATTATTATTTTTGCATGAAATAGTTATTAAATAAATATTCTATAATATTATCTGTCTATATTAAAATAACTTTTTTCAAAATATATGAAATTACTTATAATTTAAATATAAATAAATTTATATGGAAATTATAATGGTAATTTATTAAATGTTAATAAATTTAAAAATATGGAAAAAATTTAAAGGGGTGTATATTTTAATTTATGAATTATTTGTAATTAAATAATTTTAATTGTTCAAATTAAAAATGCCTTATTTGAGAAACTATTTAAACCATATTTAATGATTTTTCATAATTATTATGGTCAATGAATAAATTATATAAAATTTTTAATATTTTTATTACATAAATATTTTACAATTTATAATTGAAATATAAATTTTTTATATTTCACTAAGTATCATATATTTAAATAAAATTCCATATAATGAATACAATAAAAGAGTTTTTATTAGTAATAAATATAAAATGTTCATCTTCATTTACTTATGGAATGCACATAATTCATATCAAAATTATAATGTGTTTTAGATTTTATTTATTTATAAATTGACCTAAAATTGTTTATTTTATGTTTAAATTATGAATGGTTCATTTATTTAGTTTATTCAGAAATTTATTCACAATTATAATTTTCATTTTACGAATTTTTGTGTATTATTTAGTATAAATTATAAATTTCTTCTATAAAGTGTCATGCATGCATCTAAGGAGTTATATCCTAGGTATAATAAATTATTTAGATTTCTTCTACCTTGAATTTGTCTGGTACTAGGTTATGAGATTTAATTAATAAGTTAATTATAGTTATACATATTAGTATTAATGAACCAAACTTTTATAAATGAAATTCGATTTCTTATTAAATAAAATGACCTATTATATAATGTGGTTTTAGAAAACACATGCACTTTTTGGTTATATCCTGAATGATTTAAAATAATGTTATGAATCATGACGATTGATAATACAATCATTGAATAGTGATCATGTGACTAATTTATATTAAGGGTTATGATAAAATCCTATGGTCTCTGATAAAAGAAGCGATAGCCTCGACCAGTAGGATCATACCCTATGAAGACCATTTATCAGAGCTTCTAAGAGAGATAGAATCTTTGGGATTTTCCCATGACCAAACCCAAGCTTAGATTCAACAACCAATGCATGAGAAAACATGTTTATAGGATAAATTCAAACTCATCATGATCACAGCCCAAACCATGTTCACCAAACCACTACATGAGAATATCATTGTTGTGCACCATACCCTTAGAGGGTTTGCTGGTGTAACAAAGAGATATGTATCTTGACCCCAATAGTACGAATATTTATATTTTATTTTCAATAAAAAAATTATTTTATTTATTTCTTATAGTTTTTACTTTATAATTAATTATATAATGAGTTTGATAAAAATTACTCGTTAATATAGTAAAACTAGAATTATATTTTTGGGTAACGTAAAATTTCAATTAAGACATTACTTTTGATGAATTAATTATTATTTTTTAAATAAAATATATTTTAATAAAATATTATTATTAAATAGTATATATTAAATATTTATTATAATATAATTTTATGAAGTGATAATGTTATTTTTATAAGGGTTTGAAAACTGTTATTGTCAAAAAAAAACTAGTACATTCATCAATGAACAGAGATTTTAATTTAAAAAATTAATTTATCATTTTAAAATAATTATTTAGATAATATAAACAATTTTTTAATTAGAACAATGAAATTATCCAATGGTGTATTTTTCTTAATTTTTGGAGACAATCAAATTTTCTGGTAAAAACTAAATATGATATAAATATACACTATGTATTATAAAATAATAATATCCCAAAAGTAATGTATTATTTGAGAAAAAAATTAATTTACTATAAAAAATATTTTCACCTTTAAAATAATGTTATTTTGAGGTTATTTTTTAAATTTTATAAATCATTTTTGAATCCTCCAAAACATATAATATATTTTATTTTAAAAAACAATTCTTTATAAACATGACACACTTCCACATCATCGGTGGTATTATTTTAATTATGTATAATAATTGAACTATAAAATAAATAAAATCAATACTATTTGGAAGAAACCATACAGAAACCCATGGGAAGGTTTGTGGTTTTGATTACTTAGTTGTATAGAGTCTGAATCCGAAGTTTGAAAAATAATAAAGAACTCTCCATATCTTCCACTATAAACCCACCCAATATCCCATTTATCTTCACTAAAAACCATTGAATCAGAAATATACTCTTACCTATCCTCTATAGATCCCTCCCAAGGTGATCCCAAGCTCTTAATAAGCTCCTCACACTATTTTTAGAACACCCTATCATGGTAAGGGATCATCTCCTTCTCCTCTTTATTCAAACACCTCCTCTGTGTTATGAATTTTGTTTTCTATTTTTTTTATGTTGGGGTATGTTATCACACACCCCAATTAATGAAATATTCATTTTAAAGTCATTATGTACCCCTTTAACTCTTGTTAATTCCTCCCATGATTCATTATGTATATCCATTATGTTGCCAATATTATCCTGTGTTTTTTCATAAAAAAACTATTATTCCAGAAACCTTTTTGTATTATTCATTTTAACTCCCTGTTTTTCATGTGGTATAGTCTTATTGACTATCCATATTAATTACCTTATGATTTAAAATTTATTAGATTCCCCTTTCACTCTCATTTATCCCTCCCATGATTCATTTTGTACCTCTGTTATGATGTGGAAATTATTCCATAATTCTTCCATGCCAAGCATTTATTCAAGAACACTTTTTTTCATTTGACTTATAATTACCAATTATTTATGTTATATTATCCTCTTAAATATACCAATTACAAACCTTATTATTTATATATGATTATATACCCCTTTTACTCTCATTAATCCCTTCTATGATTCATTTTTACACCTGTTATGCTGTCAAAAATATACTGCGATTTTTTCATACCAAACCTTTGTATTATAAATTTTATTTCCATTTAAACTCAAAGGTACTTTCCTATAAATTGATGTAATTATTTTATTGGGTACTCCCATGTGTTTATTCTACACTCATTAATCATGGGATTAATTTTATTATATATGATCCTATGTTTAATGATTTATGTGACAGACTTATACATGTCCATGATTTGAAATTGATGGGTGTGCTCGAAATTATATAGTGCTTAAATGAATTGGGTAATGTTTTATTCCAATGAAAATTAATTTATGGGATTATTGAGTAAACCAAATTCATTATGGGACATTGTTATTCCATGTTTGATGTTGTTTCCACATTCTCATGTTTCCTTAATGATACCATCTTGTATCATGCCTCATTGTTCAAGATTATGATTCTCACCCCATTTATGTTCCATTTAAATTATTATCAACTAAAATTTTATAGTTTCATCATTTTATGATTTTTTTATTCCCTAAATGGGATTTATAGATCACCAATTTCATATGTGTGACCCCAGGCTATCCCGTGTAATTTTTAATGAGCAATATAATACTAAAAACATGTTAAGAAAGTTTTCAATAATGTTATTATATCCATGTATCATTTTAATACGATACATACCTCATTTCCTAAAGTCAGTAGACTTTTTAATCTAATGAGATGTACTAAGTGTGCTTTTATATAACAAATCATAAAATAATGTATATTAAAGATGAGGGTTTTTGTAGTTTGTATCAAAGGAAAGTTTAGTTATTTTTGAGATTATGATTAAAAATTTCTAGATAAATCCATAGGGATAAGACTAAAAATAATAAAACATCACTAAATTTTGGTAAATTATAGATTAAATGTTTTCTATGAAAATACACCCTTATTTTAATACTAAAAGTATATGGGGATTCAGTATGGAGGTACCTAGGGATAACAATCCTGAAAAAGGAACATTGTGTCAGACTCAATCATCACCTAGTGAATGATAATGGGCCTTTCTTCACAACTAGTTAGACACTAATAGGATATAGGATTTAGTAAATTCACTAGCTCATTTTGAACCATTATTAAGGAAACCAAAATTTATATAATATTTTATTTTAGGAAGTAGATCATGGATAACTTAGATTAAAGCCTATATATTAATGGGTTAAGGAATATATGTTATTTATGAGTTATCCATTTAATGTTAATGGTTTCTCATTTATGTGTTTAATAGTCTAGAAATATTCAACCAAAATTTCCCTTTATTCTAGTCAATGGATAGAAATGGGAGAAACTGAGTCAACAACCTATGTGAAGGGAAATGTGATGACTATCCAAATGAGATTTATAACATAATGGGATCTCAAGTATGACATATTTTGATTATTATGAACCATATATCGAGAATCATGATTAACAACTAGAATATAATTGAATGTCCAAAGATGTTAAAGATGAGGAGGTTAATTTCTTAAGGAATTTCATCTGATAAAGGTGATAAAGGAAAGAAGGCCTAATTTTATTTCTGTAAAAATGTTGAATGAGGTACCAATAAAAATGTCACAAAGGAACTATGAGATGTTTTATGTGTGAAAAAATAGGGATAATGTTTACAATTTCCCTCAAAAAAATAAATCGCATAATAGATGGAAATAATGTTAAATATATGGGACCATATACAGTTCTATGTCATAAATGTGGAGAAGTTGGGTGTTATTCAATCTAGTGATCCATTCCTTGGGCTATCAAGAATGATGAGCACCAATAATCTATAAGGAAAATCGAATAAGGAAAGTCATATTCTAAGATATACCAGGATGAATGAAGTTTTTATAACCTATACTAAGGAGTTTCGTATTCAATATTTTATTTCAACTGATTCCATATTAGCATATCATGTAAGTTCTCTAATAACATTGAGTCACTAACCCAAATTATTTGATATCATTAGGGAAAAAATTATTTGATTATTATATCACAAGTTAATGATTGCACGAATTTATTTCATGAAAATATAATCAATCTCCCTATAGTAGAATTTGAAGAAATTCTAGGTATAGATTTTCTTTACATATATAAATATAAAATAAATTGTTTAAAGAAGGAAATAACCATCTATATTGTGAACCACCATTAAATTCTATATAATTTCAAAGAGGATGATGAATACTCTCTAGTACCAATATATCAATCATGGATATTATTTCCTTATCAACAATTTTATCTAGATCATTTGACTAAGACTAAGGAAAAGATCATCCTTGAAGATATTCTCATTGGTAGGTAATACATTGATGTGTTTCTAAATGTATTTACAGAACTCCCTTATAATTTTTTGGTAGAGTTATCAATCAAAAATATGCCTAAACAAAGTAACATTTATTGGTAATTTCATCATGAGAAAATGGATAATTATGGATCCACCAAAAATGAGGATGATTAAAGGGTGGATTAGACCAACCTCTATGATGGAAATCTGTAGTTTCCTTAGATTAGCTGCATATTATTGTCAAATTGTGATAAAATTATCATAATTGTCAAGAACCCAAAACACGATAACTCAAAAATGATTCAAGTTTGTTTGAAATGATGAATGTGAGGAAATTTTTAAAGAGATGAAGAAGATTATAATCACTTCACCTATGCTCACATTACCAACCAGTGGGAATTAATTTATGATCTATAGTTATGTATCTATAAATTTCATGGGTTGTGTACTGATTTAAGATGATAAAGTGATAGCCTATGCCTCCTTCCAACTAAGCATACTTGAGTATAACTACTCAACTCATGATCTAGAATTGGATACTATGATATTTGTGTTAAATATTTGTTGACTTTATCTCTATTGGGAGAAGTGTGATATATATATAGACTATAAAAGACTCAAGTATATATTCACTCAAAAGGATCTTAATATGAACCAATGAAGGTGGCTAGATCTGGTCAAGAATTATGATTTTTTTAATCCATTTCTATCCTATAAAACTAGTATATGCTCTATGTAAAAAGGTATATTCCCAAACTCTATCCATGGCGAGGATTGAAAGGGATTTAATCTTCTTGAACATGGAAAGGGTGGATATGGGAATAATAAAAGGATAATCACCATAAATTTCCTTAATAAATACTTAACCATCTATTCCTGAGAGAATCAATGAGGCTCAAAATGATTACGAGTTACGATTGAATAAGTTAGTTAATATTCTGTAGTTCAACTTTGATGAATATGGAGTTGTAAGGTTTGGAACCGAGATATGTCTCCCATAAAAACTATAACTACTGATGGAACTTTTGGATTATGAAAATTGATCTTGATTATCCATTCACCCAATAATCACTAAGATTTATTGATATTTGATGAAAATTTATGGTGTCATAACATAAAGAGACATATTTCATAGTTTATATATCAATTCTTGGTATGACAACAAGTTAAATAGGAATCATGGAAGTATGAGGGTATAATGCAACCATTAACCATAATAGTATGTAAATGGGAAAACATAACCATGGATTCCATTGTAGGACTCCCCAAGACACCTAAAGGTAACAAAATCATTTTGGTGAAAGTCAATCACCTTATAAAGTCATCACATTTCATTTCCATCTTGAAAAATTTCACTCTTAACTGACACTCCAAGATATACATTATATAATTGGTAAGGTTTCATGGAGTTTTACTCTCTATTGTATCTGGATGATATCCAAGGTGTACCTCAAGGTTTTATAGAATAATTAAGAATGAATTGAATATATATTTGAGCTTTATCACTACTTATCACCATCATATGGACGATCAATCTAAAATTACCATTAAAACATTAGAGGATATACTGATATCATTTAAAATGGATTTCCAAGGATGTTTGGATTAACACTTCCCCTACTGGAGTTCTCATATACAACAGTTTCCATTCTAATTTTCAAATGGATCCTTACTAGGATCTGTTTGAGAAGAGGTTTCAACCTCTGACCTACCAAGATTATACTGGAGAGAGGAAACTCATGGGGCCTAATCTTGTACAGGAGATGATGTAAAAGATTCAAACCATTAATTATCACATGAAATATACACAAAGTCAGTAGAAAAGTTATCCAGAATGTTATTGACACTATATAGAGTTTGATGTTGGATAAAAAAATTCCCTTTATATATTTCCATTGAAACATTCATGAGTATTGGGATGAAGGGAATGTTTATTTGAAGATTCATTGGTTAATTTATATCCTTTATTTCATGGAGCAATGAAATTTTAATGAGAAATCACACATGGCCTATCTCAAGAACTTGTTGTATTCCATATATCAGTCTTTAAGAAATACATACTATTACCCTAAAACATTTTATATCCTGAGTTGGTACCATTATAGAATATTATTTTATATGATGTGGACCTGGTTAAGATCTTAGATCATAGATACAAAGTTCTACGAAGCAAGACAACTCACCTGGTCAATGTGTTGTGGTGAAACCACAAGTTTGACGATGCGTCTTGGGAATTGAAAAATGGGATGCAACAAAATTACCCTCATTATTTTTAGTATATTAAATGAAAATTTCAATGGTTAATTTTTTAAAGGGGGGAATAATGTAATGATCCAAACATTTATAACTGAAATTCCCTTTTTTATTGAATTAAAAACATTATTATGTAATGTGGTTATAGAAAAAACATTCACTTATTTGGTTATATCATATCATATTTGATACATAATTAATAATCAGATCCATTTATAATATATCCTAATAATAGTGATCATATGATTAGTATATATTAAGGGTTTTGATAAAGTCCTTTTGACATAGACAAAATATTCGATGACCTAGACCAGTAGGATAATATCCTATGAAGCCTATTTATCATAGCGTAAAAGGGAGATAGAATCTATAATATTTTATGTTGAACAATCACAAGATGATATTAAACAATTAAATCAATAGATGGACCATTTTTGGGGAAATCCCAAGCTTATTGAGGTCATGGTCGAAACAATGTTCGCCAAACCACCCTATGAGAATCTCACTATTGCGCACCTTACCCTTAAAGCATTCAGTGGTTTAATAAAAGTTTATGTATCTCAACCATAATAGTATGAATATATATATTTCATTTTAAATAGAATGATTATTATGTTTATTTCTTATTTTTTACTTTATAAATTATTATGTAATGAGTTTGATACAAATTATATTTTAATATGAAAAAACTCGAATTTTATTTTTGGGTAATATGAAATTTCAATTATAAAATTCCTTTTGGGGAATTCATGAATTTTTTAAATAAATTATATTATAATAACATATTTTTATTATATATTATATGATACATATAAATTATAATATAATTTAAAAAAGTGAAAATGTAATTTGTATAAGGGTCATAAAACTATTATTTTCAAAAAAACCAATATTTGTTTTCAATAAATAGGGATTTTAATTAATAAGTATAATTTAAAATTTTTAAATAATTATTTGGATAAAATAAATATATTTGTTTAATCATCACAGCTCAATTATTCAATGGTAAATTTCTCATAATTTTTCAAGACTAACAAATTATTTGCGTAAAAATTAAATGAGGTATAAATATATTGTATAAATTATGACATCATAATGACCGAAAAGTGGTGTAAGATTGTTAATAAAAGGTATAAATGACCAAATATATATATTCCCTATTTAATATAATGTGTTTTAGGTTATTTTATTACTTTTATAATACCTTTTCAAATCCTCCAAAACCTATATTTTATTTCAGGATTTTAAAATCAATTCTTCATAAACATGACTCAATTTCACATCCCCAAGGGTATTATTTTAAATATATCATTAAAAGTAATTATAAAATAACTAAATACACTCCAATTTTTCAGAAAACATTCCAAAAAACCTTGAGATTCTTTATTTCTTTTGATTACTTTATTGTATTGACTCCAAAACCTTAGTTTAGAAAATAATAAAGAACAACCTTATCTTTGACATTGTAAACCCACAAAATATCCAATTTATATTCACTATAAACCATTATATAACAATTATAATCTTCCATTTCCTCTATAAATATCTCCCAAGGTTCCACCAATCTCTCAAAATACTCCTCCCAATATTTTAGAAACACCCTCTAAAGGGAAGGGATCCTCTCCTTCTCTTTATTCAAGAACCTCCCTTGTGTTATGTACTTTTTTATATTTATTATTGTTGGTGTAGGTTATAAATAATATATATTACAAAAATTATTATATCTAAGTGATTAGATACCCCTTTTACTCTCATCAATAACTCCCATGATTCATTATGTACCCCTGTTATGCTACCAGAATTACCCCGTGAATTTTCTAGCACCCTTTTTATCTTATTCCCTTTAATTCCCAAATGTTCATGTTATATTTTCTTATTACAGATACCTATTACTTAACTTATTATGTAAAATTAATTATATATCTATTTCACTCTCACTAATCTCTCCCACGATTCATTATATACCGCCATTACGTTGTCAAGATTATCTTGTGGGTTTTTATGCCAAACTTTTATTCAAGAAAACGTTTTGACTTATGCCTCTCAATTCCCAATTTTTCATGTTAGATTATGTTTTTACATATACCAATTACTTAAATTATTATTTAAAAGATATTATAGACCTATTTTACCCTTAATAATCCCTCACATGATTCATTATGTTCCCCCATTATGATGTTGAAAATATCTTATGATTTTTCCTTATCAAACCATTATATTTTGAATACCATATCACCCTTATTAATCCCTCCAATTTATTGGGTAATATTTTAGTCTAAAGAGACATAATTTATGGGATTAAGGGTTAAACATAATCTATTATGGTTATTTTCAACAATTTTATTATTTCTTGGTAGTTATCCTTGTCCTATGTTTATGATATAATTTTTAATGTTGTTTCCACATCCCCATGATTCATTTATGTTGCTGTGTTGTATCATGAATCATTATTCAAAATTATTGTTATCTCCCTTTTATGTTCTATTTAAATGAACATTGACTAAACTTTTATACTTTAATCATGTTATGGTTTGTTTATTCCCGTACTGGACTTTATGGCTCACCCCTTTCTTATGTATGTCCCCAAGTTATCTCGTATAGTTTTAAATAAAAAATGAAATATTAGAAGTATGTTAAAAAAGTTTTCAATAATGTTATTTTATCCATGTTTAATGATGATATTATATATACCTAATATCACAAATACATTATTCTTCTTGATCTAATGGGTTATACTAAGTGTTCTTTTACATGATAAATCATGAAATAAAGTGTATGAAGGATGAGGGTTGTTATACATGGTATCAAAGGAAGGTATTGTTATTTTTTGGATTAGTATTAGAAAACTCTACATAAATCCTTATGTATAAGACTAAACAAAATAGATTGTACCTAAATTTTTGTAGATTATAGATTAATTGGTTTCTAATAAAATACATCCATTTTTGGATACTACAAGTGGATGTGGATTTGGTAAAAATGTACATAGGGTTAATAATCATAAAAATGGTGCATTGAGCTGGACTAAGTCACCACTTGGTTCATGACAACTGTCCTTGATTCACATATAGTTTTACACTCATACGGGATATTCTTTGGTAAATTCATAATGACATTATGAACCATTATTATGGTAATGGAAATGGCCATATGATTTTTTAGTAGGAAATAGATCACTGATAAGTTATATTGATGCCCAAAAAATCATGGGTTAAGGAATATTCATTATTTAGGAGTTATCCCTTTAATTTTTATGTTTATCATTTATGTTTTACTAGTTTTAAAATACCCAACTATAATTTTCCCTTTATTTAAGTCAATTTTCTAAAATATGAGAAACATAGTTAACAAGAAATGTGAGGGTAAATGTGATTCCTACCTAAATGAGATGTCTAACATGATGGGAGATCAAAAAATATTTTTATTATGCCAAACAAGCTATTGAAAATCATGATTATCAATTGGAATATAGTTGAATGTCTAAAGATGTCGAAGAAGAGGATGATGTAATCTCACATAAGTTCATTTGATAAAGGTGATAAAGGAAAGAAGACCCAATTTCATTTTTGAAAAATATTTGGGAAGAGTAACCAAGGGAAATATCACAAAAGAACTGGGAGATTTTTTTAAGTGTTAAAAAATAGGGCATAAAGTACCCAATTTCTTTATAAAAATGAATAACTTTATGGATGAAAATAATGTTCAATATAAGATAAAATATATAGTTCTATGTTGAAAATTAGTAAAAGTTTGGAATTATCCAGGAAATGTTTTATTACAAGGGATAACAAGAATGATGAGCTACAATAATCTCTAAGACAAATGGAATAATGAAATTCCTATGCCAAGATTGATTATGATGACCGAAGTACGTGTAAACTTTTCTAAAGAGTTGTGTATATAATGTTGTATTTCAATTCATTCCATATTAGTATATAATGTATGTTCTTTAAGAACATCAAGACACCACCCTAAATGATTTTATATCATCAATGAAAAACATATATAATTATTATATTACAAGTTGAAGTTTTTGGGAATGTTTCTCTCAAAAATATTTTTGTAGACCCCGGAAAACGAGTCTGAAAAATTTTCCAAATGCTTCCATACATGACACAAGATCGTAGTCCATTTGGCATGCTTCTATTTGGTAGGTCGTAGGGCCCGAACGGAGTTATGGATTAGGAGTTATGGACGTTTGAAGTTTGGCTGGAAATCTGGTTCGCGAAGCCCATTCGCGAAGCCCCCCTCCGTGATCGCGGAGCACCGCCGTGAAGCAATGAGGCGGGATGCTCTGTGAACCTGTTTTACGTTTTCAATGCGCCGTGAAGACCCGCCGCGAAGCTCCGGAGGTGGTACGTCTCCGCGAACGAATTTGACGTTCGCGAGCCTACCGCGAAGCTCCGGAGGCGGTAACTCTTCGCGAACGACTTTGACGTTCGCGAGCGTGCTGCGAAGCACCGGAGGCGGCACGCGAGTTCTGCTTCGCGGTGCCCCTTGCCTATAAATACCCAGCTCACCCCCCTTCTCCAGGGAGACGGCCACGGCCACTTCGCCCCTTGGGCGGCCGAGCGGAGCTCCGCATTGCGGCTCCGCGAGGCCATGCTCCGCGAGCAGCTTCCTTCGCGTTGCTGCTCCGCGAGCCAAGGCTCCGTGAGTCCATGATCCGTGAGACCCCCATGCTCCGCGATGCTGCTCTGAGAGACCATAATCCTTGATTCCATGCTCCGCGAGCCTATTCTCCGCGATGCTTCTCCGCGAGACCAAGCTTCATGAGAGCCCTTTGCTCCGCGAGACCAAGCTTCGCGAGAGCCCTTTGCTCTGCGAGAGTCCTATGCTCCGCGAGACCCCTTTTCTCCATGAGAGATCATTTCACCGTGAGGCCATGATCCGCGAAGATACTTCGCGAAGACCTATTCTTCACGAGGATCCTACCTTCGCGTCCACCGGTCCATACCACGGGGGTTGCGCCCCCGCACCCCTGCTCGGCGTCAGTGTTGGGCTGTGGTCTCGGCCCTCCGGGCCGGTCCCTTCCCAACCGTCACAGACCCCCATGAAAAATGGAGAGTCGCACCGTGAACTTTTCGGGCCTGGATGTCAGGATTTTCCATTGCGCCCTCATGCGCACCCACCTTCAACCTATGGAATAGCATGATTTGAGACACTCCTCCACACACCATGAAACACCTTGAGTTAATGTATTCCTCTTGGTTTGTTTCCTATGTTCTGAGTTGAGGTACTCATCATCAATTCCCCGAGTAACTTGAGTCAAACCATTCCTCAGGCAGCTCTTCCAAACCCAATCACTTGGCTCCTATGACTGGTTGAACCAGAAAGGGCCGCCCTTGCGTAAGTCCCAACACCAGCCATTCTAGGCGCCTGATGCCAGTAGTCCTATCTACATGACTATAAACTGTAGTAATCCCTATGTTCCAAACATAGGATGCCTCTTGCCCTATATGAGAGATGCCTTATGCTTCTAGCATGAGATGCCAGTAGTCCTATCTATATGACTATAAATTGTAGTAATCCTTATGTTCCAAACATAGGATGCCTCTTTCCCTATACGAGAGATGCCTTATGCTCCTAGCATCAGATGCATTATTCCATTATCACAGTGGCGTAATATCAAGAGCGTTGGAATCCATTCAAACATTCCATCACTCCGCCTCACGCTTTGCGTGTCCTCCATTCGGATCGTCACTCACTTCCAAGTCTAATGGGACCCCCTAACAGTACAGATGATAGACCTATGGCCCGCCTGCTGTAACAGTATGGATGATAGACCTTTGGTCCGCCTGCTGTCCTGGGCCAACGCCCCGGAAGACTTTGGGCGACACTTTGAGTCAGGTCCTGTGTTTCGAACACAGTCAGCAGTCGACCCTCATTTGTTTGTCCTCATTTCCGGATAATGTGATATGGATGCTGCGTTTCCGCCACGGTCACCATTTATCCTCCATCACCACGCCACTCTCACAACGTTTGGAATATTGGTCATGTGATTCACACTTTTCATCTCACTTTGTTCAGATAGATTCCAATGCCCTTGGCGTTATCCCGCTTGTGCACTAGCGCATAGGTGATTACCTCGACCCGCTAGTGAGTTGGGATGCCCTCATGGCCAGACATGAGGAAGACATCCGGGCATCTTCCCTGCGTAAGCCCCATTCACCATTGCCGCTCCTTAGCGGCACTCGGGCAGCTTCCCTGCGTAATCCCCATTCACCATTGCCGCTCCATAGTGGCACCCGGGCAGCTTCTTAGCGTAATCCCCATTCACCATTGCCGCTCCATAGAGGCACCCGGGCAGCTTCCTAGCGTAATCCCCATTCACCATTGCCGCTCCATAGTGGCATCCGGGCAGCTTCCTAGCGTAAGCCCCATTCACCATTGTCGCTCCATAGCGGCACCCGGGCAGCTTCTTAGCGCATGCCCCATTCACCATTTCGGCTCCATAGCGACACCCGGGAAGCTTCCTAGCATAAGCCCCATTCACCATTTCCACTCCTTAGCGGCACCCGGGCAGCTTCCTAGCGTAAGCCCCATTCACCATTGCCGCTCCTTAGTGGAACCCGGGCAGCTTCCTCGCGTAAGCCCCATCCACTGTTATTGACATCATTTTCCAGCAGTAAGTCGTTGTGACCCAATCCAGGGGTAAGATGCTGTGAACCCATTCAACGGTAAGTCGTTGACATCATTTTCCAGCGGTAAGCCGTTGTGACCCAATCCAGCGGTAAGACGTTGCGACCCCATACAGCGGTAAGTCGTTGTGATCCTTATCCAGCGGTAAGCCGTTGTGATCTTTATCTAGTGGTAATCTGTTTTGATCTCATCCAGCGGTAAGCTGTTGACACCTCATTCAGCGGTAAGCCGTTGTGACCCAATCCAGCGGTAAGCCGTTGAAACCCCCAATCGGTGGTAAGCCATCATCTGGAGAACTACACAGACTTTGATTCCCTGCCATGGGGATACGTAGGAAGCCTCCATGAGGCTCAAGCCCAAAACTATCGTCATCCTTTTCTCTAGGCCTCCATCCTGGAGTAAGTCCCAACACCATGGGACGCCTAATGCGTAAGCCCCTCTTCGCTTCTCACGGACGCATCCTTCGCGACGTGATCATCAGGTCCTTGCAACCTCTTGTTTCTCACACCGGGCTGGACTCACGTGGGATTAGAGTGAGCACCGACCCTGACCCCCACCCTTAGCGAACTACGAGGACTTTGATCCATGTCAAGGCATGGTACGTAGGAATCCTCCATGAGGTTCAAGCCACATTACTCGGTCGTTCATTCACGTCGAGTTTCGCCCCCGTCCATCATGACGATAAACTGCATGTCTTCATCCAGCATGACCTTAAACTGCATGCGCTCGTCCAGCATGACGTTAAACTGCACGCCCTCTTCCATAATGGCGTTAAACTGTATGCCCCTTGTCCCGCATGACATTAAACCGCACACCCATTTGAACTACGAGGTCTTTGATCCATGTCAAGGCATGGTACGTAGGAAGGCTCCACGAGGTTCAGTCCCACCCATCATCTAATTCACGTCGAGTTCTACCTTCATCCAGCATGACATTAAACTTCATTCCAGTCCGACGGCAAGCCGTTGTGACCGACCCGAACTACGAGGTCTTTGATCCGTGCCAAGGAATAGTACGTAGGAAGCCTCCCTGAGGCGCAAGCCCAACAACCATTGGCCCAGACTGTCTCTTTATCGGTGTGCCAAGCCCCCCATTTTATTCCGAACTACGCGGACTTTGATTCCCTGCCACGGGGATACGAAGGAAGCCTCTTCAAGGCTCAATCCCAAATTTACTGTCGCCCTTGCGATGGTCCCGTTTCATTCCCCCTCCACTTCATTCATCCATCCATCACCCATCCTGATTCTCACCCGGGCCGCCACATCCCTGTGGGATCATGCCATCCACCTCCTCGTTGCTCCTAGCGGCGCATGGGCCGCTTTCCATGTGTATGCCCCAGCATATCTCCGGGTCGTTGTCCTCTGTGTACACCCCGATTCATCACCCCTTCGAACTATGTGGGTTTTGATCCCTTTCCTCTACACAGGGTACGTAGGAAACCTCTAAGAGATTCAATCCCAACCAATGGTAGACCTTGGTGTCCCCCATTCTGGGGTATACTCTCCCTGATCCGCCCTCAGTGGTGTCCAGATCAACCATTACGGTGTGACATCTCCCCTCTATGGGGCACACCACCACCGATCCGTCTCTATGAGATGTTCTGATCACCCTTATTTCGTCTCCGTAAGACGTTAAACTCACGTCCTACCTTGTGATAAATATGAGATGCCTGAGGAAAACCTCGGATGACACGCCTTTGGCGTAACCGTCTCCGTAAGACGTTAAATTCACGACCTACCTCGTGATAAACTTGAGATGCCTGAGGAAAACCTCGGATGACACGCATTTGGCGTAACTGTCTTCGCAAGACGTTAAACATGCTGCATACCCTGTGTTAAACATGGGAAGTTGAGGAAAACCTCAGGTACATGCCTATGGCATATGATTCCCCGCACTCAACGCGGGATGCCTCGGGTTATGCACCCTTGAGATGCCCTCTCATGTGGAAGAATACAGGCCCCCCAATGTCCACGCACCCAGAGATGCCCTGACATGCCTGAAGTTTCCGTCTACTCCGACCGAAGGTCACTACCATGTCAAGACCCTATAGAAAGTATTGACGGAAGTAGTCTAATTAACCAGTGTCCATGAAGATATGGCACTGGGAATGAGATTCACGAACAACGTATTAAATCTATGAGGGAGACCCGGACTAGGTGATGAGTTCTGAGGAGGAATCCATGGAAGGAAGAACTGACATCCCATCATCCAGTTTCGATCAAGGAGAAGACGTCCCTGAATAAGGAGCGAATCCCGCCCGCCTTTGGAAAGTGGGAATGTGGGGCAACAGCTGCACGTCCTCCACAGACGGATGTGCGCGCCCTGGAAAAAGTGTCAGAAATAATTATCAATCAACCTTTAGTGGAATTTCAAGAAAGTATAGGTATGGATTAGATTTACTTATATATATCCAATATAAATATCTAATAGAAGGAAATCACCATCAATATCATGAATCAATCTCTAATTTTATACTAGTGTAAGTAGGTGAAAGGATCTTCTTTAGTGCCAATATCTTAATAATAGATATTACCACCTTCTAAGAAAGTGTATATAGATAAAATTATTATGACTAAGTAAAAGATCATCCTTGAAGACATTCCCATTGTGAGGGAATAAATTAATGTATTTCCTAAAGAATCTTATGGTCTCCCTCATAAATTAGTAGTTGATTTCTGAATAAACTTATTCCTAAAATAATTAACATTCTTGGGGAATATCATTACCAATTAAAGGAAATATATAGATACTTTAAAAAGAGGGATGATTGAATAGTGGCCTAGACAAACCTATGTAATGGAAATACATAGTTTTTAGGGATTAGATGGGAATTATCATTGATTTGTGAGAAACTTCTCACAATTTCCATCCCACCTAACCAAGTTAACTCGAAAAGGAGTAAAGTTTATTTGGAATGATGTATGTGATAATAGTATTAAATAGTTGAAGAAGAGGTTAATCCCTACAACAATTCTCACATTACCCACCAGTAGGGATGTATTTTTGATACATAGTGATGCATCCAAAAAAATTTGTGGGTTCTATACTCATTAAATATAAAAATTAATAGCATATTCCTCCCGCTAAATAAATATCCATGAGTAGAACTACCCAACTGGAGATATTGAATTTGATGCAATGATCCTTGCATTAAATACAAAGTTACATTATCTCAATAGGGATAAAATTGTTATATATGTGGAATATAAAATCATCAAGTATATTTTGAAAAATGATCATAATATGCGCTAATGATAAAGGATAGATCTGATTAAAGATTATGATTATTCAATCCATTACCATATTAGGAAATAAAACAAAGTGGTATATTATCTGTGTAGAAAGGATCCATCAACTCTATCCATGACGAGGATTGCAAAGGATCCAATCTTATTGGATATGAAAAGAATGAATTTGGGAATAATAAAAGTATATTTATCCTAGTTTCTGATATAAATACTTAACCATTTATTAATAAGATAATCAAGGAGTGTCAAAAATATGACAAGTTTCTACAGAAGAAGTTAGTGAATATTATGGAGTTCAACTTTTCTAAAGATGTAATTACACATTTTGGAACCCAGATATGTGTCCCATAAAACTATAAATAAAGATGGAACTTATGGATAATGAACATTACTCATCCTTTTCTCTTAGTAATGAAGTATAATGAACTTAAATAAAATTTTAGAATTAAATGGTTGCAGGAAGGGGACCGAAATACCAAATTTTTCAACTCTCTTTAGAAAATTTGGAAGGCTAGCCAGACCTTGAATTTTATTAATGTGAAGGATCAAATTATCCACAATATGGAATGTATTTATAAGTATGATGTGGATTATTACTATAATATTTTCAATGGGACTAGTTTGGATGGATCTATGATGAATGGTATTATCCCTTGTTTGGTTATTCCTGAGGTAAATAGTTTTCTTACTAGTGTTCCTCTAGATTGTGAGATAAAAGATGATATATTTAGTATCGATTCTAGCAATTTCCCTAGTTCGTATGGCTTCAATAACTTATTTTTTCCGAAGTATTTGGATGAAATTAAGAGGGATGTCTGCAAATTTGTCACTGACTTCTTCATTTCTGGAGTGCTCCCTCAGGGATATAATGCTCAATTCATCACATTGATTCCTAAACTTGATAATTCTTTTGAAATTCAACTCTTCCATCCCATTTCCAGGGTTAACACTATTTATAAGGTTATCAAAAATATTATTTCTAATAGGCTCTCAGGTATTGCTTCTATAATTGTTTCATGTAATCAGTTTGGTTTTATTAAAGGAAGATCTATACAAGAATGCATTTATTCCACCTTTGAATGTATCAATCTTCATAGGATCCCTATTAGGGGTGGAAGTATTACTTTAAAGTTGGTCACAAATAAGGATTTTGATACTCTTTATTAGAACATTTTTTACATTGTTCTTGAGGCTTTTGGGTTTAATATCGCCTTTATTACTAGGGATTCCTCTCACTTAGAATCTGCGCATGTTTCTGTTCTTTTGACTAGTTCCCCTAAGGGGTATTTAACTTGATCTAGAAGTGTTTGGAAAGGTGATAGCCTTTTATATTTTCTCTTCTATATTTTATAGGATTATCTATGAAGGATCATCACCCACATGGTTGCTCATGGAAAACTCAAGACAATTCAAGTGGGTAGGTCACTTATTGCCCCTACTCACCTATTTTATGCAAATGATACCATTCTTTGCTTGTAGGGGGGAGAGAATATTAGATTTGTTAAGAACATATTGCATCATTATGAAAGCATTTCTGGGTAGAATTTTATATTTTATAAATCCTCCATTTTCTTTGGGAATAAATTTACTAATTCTTGGAAAAATTACATTCTTTTGGAGATGGGAATCAAAGAGGGTTCCAATCCCTTTAATTATCGTAGAGTGACTCTATTTTGGGGATGTCCAATAATGTATTATTTTGGTGATATTTTTGACAAAATATCTAGGTAGATATCAACTTTTAAAGGGAAGAGTTTATCCATGGCTAGAAGACTTATTTTGGTGAAGGTAGTGACTATTTCTCAATTGGTGAACTCCTTCATGGTTTGTAAAAGGATGATATGTCTCATTAAGAGACTAAATGTGTATCTCAATAAATTCATTTGGAGTGGTAATATCTATGAAATAAATCATGTTACTGTCCCTTGGAATGCTTGTTGTAAGACTTTATCAATTGGTGGTATGGGTATTAAAAATATTGGGTTATTCAATGAATATCTTCAAGCTAGACTCACCTAGAATATCATGCATAGTAATTTTGAATCCTTGAGTTGTATCAAAGAACGCTTCTTTGATAAGCTGAAACAAGGAAGTGCAACCAATCTATCCTCTTCAATTTGGCCTGTTATTAGATCCTCTTTTTAGAATATCATGTCATGCTCAACATGGCCTGTGCACAAGGGTTTTATGCTTATGTTTTGGCTTGATAATTTGAAAACTTTTGACCTGTAAGATATGTTTCATCCCACTATTTCGAGTGAATAATCCCAAATTTATATCAAGGATTTTCTTGATGGCCCCTGGACTAATTTACAAGAAGCAATTTAGAACATTGTTTAGAAATATTATTTTTTTCCTTGCCATGATATTCTGGCCAGGGAACTGGCAAGAAATGGAGTTCTTAGAAGAAATATTTTTTATCAGCATGTTTCTAGGACATAAAATATTGGTTTCAATTGGATGTATTGTTTTAATAAAAACTGGATCAGACCCTTTCAGTTGACTCTTTTCTGGATAATTTATAATAATAAAGTTCCCACTGATGATATTCTTCAGAAATTTGGCTTTTCCCTCTGATCTAGGTGCATCATATGTCATCAGTACAAGGAAGATGTGGAACATCTCTTTCATAGCTATGAAACTGCCTCCTCTGTATGGGATGAGATTCTGGATGCCTTCGGACTACATGATATTTGGGTTTCAAGTCTTCAGGGCATGATTCAATATTGTTTGCACATTCCGTTTTCTGCTTAGGTACATTCCCTATTTGGTGTTGTCATTGTGGAGGTCATGTACAATGTCTGGAGATGCCTCAATGTAATTATTTTTTTGGATAGGGAGGTTTGCTTCAGGATGATTATACAACATATTTTTGCTATAATTAAAGAGTCCAGTGTGGTTGGAATGGTATTTTGTGATAATTCTGTTCGAGAGTTCACCATTCTGAGGAATCTGAAGGTTGTAGGGAATTTTAATCCCATTATGGGTACCTTGGAGGTTTTTTGGTTGCCACTATTTCCTAATTGAATTAAATTCAACACTGTAGGAGCCTTTAAATAGAATCCTGGGCTAGCTGCGTGTGGTGTTGTTTTTTTGGGATCACAGGGATGTTGTTGCGGGATATTTTTATGGTTCAAGTGGTTTGACTTTCGTCCTTGAATTAGATATTCTAGGGATCATTCATCCTATTTATTTTTCTAAATTGAATGTTTGGAATCAACTTTGGTTGGAAAGCGATTCTTATACTCTTGTACATGCTATCAGGAATGGTGTTTTGCATATCTTATGGAGCCTCACAACCAAATGGATGAAGTGAATGAACATGCTTATGGGGCTCAACTTCATTGTCACACATGTATTTCGGGAGGCCAATCTAGTTGCGGATAGGCTTGCTAACATGGGAGTTTGAGTGGCTCTCACTTGGTTTGATGAGTTACCGATTGATGTAAGTTCCTTTTATCAAAATGACTATAATAAGATCTCATTCTTCTAACCCTTGTAAATTTTTTCTATATATAATTAGCTCAGCCTTTGGTCGGGGGACTCTTCTTAAAAAACGATCCATACATAGTCAGTGCATTTCATTATAATCAACGAATATTTCTCTCTTGACCAACTCTCCCTAATATACATAAGAGAGGTGGTACGACTCAATGGAGTTCCACTCACTATTGTATCTGATCAAGATCTAAGGATTAAAAAAGGTTTTGGAGAAGCCTTTAGTAGAAGTTGAATACAAAATTGAGCATTGGAACTGCTTACCAACCTCATATGGATTATCATTTTGAAAGGAACACTTAAACATTGGAAGATACTCTGGTATCATTTTCAATGGATTTTCAAGGATTTAGGGATCAACACCTTTCCCTATTTGAGTTCTCATATAACAAGAGTTCTCATTCTAGCATTCAAATGGATCCTTATGATGTTGTATATGTAATGTTGTTTTATAATCTTACCTTCTAGAACGAACTATGAGAGATGAATCTTATGGGACCAGATCATTTACAAGAGATGAAGGAAATGGTTCAAACCATTCAGTGTCATATAAAATCCACACAGATTTGGTAGAAACACTATGCAGACAATAATTGAAATGATATATACATTGAGGTTGAAGAAAAAGTTTTCCTTCATATTTATCAATGGAAAAAGTCATGAGGTTTGTGAAGAAGGTAAATCTTAATAAAATACATATTAGTCCCTTTTATATCCTCGATCACATCAAAGATGGTTAAAATCATATATCATAGAGACAAATTTCTACGAAGCAAGATAACTCAGCTGGTCTAAGTGTTGTGGAGGAACCAAAAGTTTGTGGAAGAGAGTTGGGAATAAGAAGATGTTATGAAAGAGAAGTAACCATTTTTTTAGAATATTAAATGAAAATATTTTTGGAAAATTTCTGAAGGGGGAAATAATGTAATGACCCAAACTTTTATAAACAAAATTTTCCTTTTAATTGAATTTAATGCCCAATTATGTAATATAGTTATAGAAAACACATAAACATATTTGGTTATATCCTATCAAAATTTAAAAACTATTATAAATCATGAACATTGACAACATAGTCATTGAACATTGATCATATAATTAGTATATAGTAAGGGTTATGATAAAGTCCAATTAACATAGACAAAAGAAGTGATGTCCTTGACCAGTAGGATTATACCCAATGAAGCCCATTTATCAGAGCTTATAAGGGAGATAGAATCTCTCAAATTTCCCTTTACCAATCCTAATATGAGATTCGAAAAACAAATCACAAGAAAACCCATTCAAGGTATAAATTTAATCTTATCAAGATCATGGAAAAAACCATGTTCTCTGAACCACCCCATGAGAATCTCACCACTACACACCTTACCCTTATAGAATTCATTGGTGTAATAAAAAATTTTGTATATCAAACCTAATAGTATGAATATGTATATTTTAATTTCATAAAATAATTATTATAATTATTTATTACTTTTTTATTTTTTAAATGATTAAATAACGAGTTTCATTAAAATTATATTTTAATACGAAAAAACTATAATTTTATTTTTCAGTAATATCACATTTTAATTGAGATATTATTTTGATAAATTCATAATTATTTTAAATAAATTTTATTTTAATAAAATTTTATTATTAAATATTATACATTACATACAAATGATAATATAAGTTTTGAAAGTGAAAATTTAATTTTTACAAGGGTCAGAAAACTGTTATTTTCAAAAAACAAATCTCAATATAGAAGGATTTTAATTTAAAAGTGTAATTTCATATTTTAATATAATTATTTTTATAAATTAAATATTATTTTTGGAATAATCATATTGAAATTATCCAAATTCGGATATTTCCTAATTTTCTAAGGTAGTTGAATTTTCATGAAAAAATTAAATACGTTATAAAATATGGTATGTATTATGACATTATAATGACCCAAAAGTGATGTAATATATGGAATGAAAGGTATAAAAGACCGAATATATATTTTACCTTTATTATATTTTTATTTTTAGGTTATTATATTAATTTTATAAACCTTTTATGAATCCTCCAAAAACAATATTGTATTTTAATATTTTTAAAATCAATTCTTTGTAAACAATATTCACGTAGACATCACTAGGGGTATTATTTTAATGTTATAGGTTCGTGAACATATAAAATAATGAAAAAAACTTCTATTTTTTACATTAAATGAATTAAAACAATGGTAAGGTTTGTATTTTTGATTAATTTATTGTATAGAGTCCAAAACCTAAGTTTGGTAAAAAAAATAAAGAACTCTCATCTCTTTTCCAACATAAACCCACCCAATTTCTCATTTATATTCACTAAAAACACTATATAAAAACTATAATCTGAAATTTAATCTATATATCCATCCTATGTTTCATATATTCTCTCAATATGCTCATGTAAATCATTTGGAAACATCCTCTCAAGGTAAAGGATCATCTCCTTCCCCTTTTTATTCAAGAACCTCTTTTCTGTTGTGAATTTTGTTTTCTAATTGGTCATGTTTTGTTATTTTATTACACATCCATATTACTGAAGTTATTATTTTAAAGTGATTAAATACCCCTTTCAATCTCATTAATCACTCCCATGATTCATTACATACCCCCATTATGCTGTCAAAATTATCTAGTGATTATTCCATGCCAAACTTTCATTAAAGAACCCTTTTTGTCTTATGAATTTTAATTCATAATTTTTCATGTCATATAATGTTCATATATATAAATATTAATTAAATTCATTTTTATAAGTGATAATAGACCCCTTTCAATCTCATTAATCCCTCCCAAGATGCATTATGTACTTCGTTATGGTACCGAAATTTTCTTTCATTTTTTTCCAAACTTTTATCCAAGAACCCTTTTTGACTTATTCGTTTTAATTTAAAAAATTTCATGATGTATTATTTTTTTAAATATCCCTATTACATACCTTATTATTTATATGTTATTAGATACTAATTTTAATCTCATTAACTACTCCAATGATTCATTATGTTCCACCATTATGCTGCAAAAATATCTTGCAATTTTTCCATGTCAAGCCTTTGTATTGTGAATACCATTTCCTTTTATCCTCAAAGGTATTCAACTAGAAATACCTATGATTATTTTTTTTGTAACTTACATGTATTTATTCCAAACTCTTTAATATTGGGATTTAATTTAATGAAATATGATTCTATGTTGAATGATTTAGTAGAAAACTTATGCATGTACATAAAATAAATGTGACGGGTGAACCCAGAATTATATAGTGCTATAATGAAATGGGTAATATTTTAGTCTATTTTGGAAACATGTATGGGATTAGGGAGTAAAAATAATCCATTTTGGGACTTTTCCACCATGTTATGATGTCTTGACAGTTATACTTGGCATATTTTTATGATGTCAAGCTTAATTTTGTTGCCACATTCCCATGTTGCCTTTATGCTATCATGTCATATCATGACTTATTGTTCAAAATTATAATTATCATCCATTTTATATTTCATTCAAATTCTTATTGACTAAAACATTATACTTTCATCATCTTATTCTTTTTTAATTCCCTTACGGGTCTTTATAGCTCACCCATTTCTTATGCATGTCCCCAGGTCATCTCGTGTAATTTTACATGAGAAATGGAATACTAGAAGCATGTTAAGGAAGTTTTAAATAATTTTTTCATATCCATTTATCATGTAGATGTTCTATGTTCCTAATAACCCAGACACACTAGGCATATCGATCTTACACTTTGTACTAAGTGTTCTTTTATGTAATAAATCATGAAATAAAGTGTATTAAATATGAGGGTTGTCATATTAGGTGTTAGAAATATGATGGAATTGATGTCACTCTGGATTAAAATATCACATTGTAGAGGGACATTAGGATATAGTTATCACTATTCTAGAGGATTATTCCATTTTTAGAAAAGTGGGTTTGGTTATCTATCCCTCTAGAATTACTCTTATGGGGATTATTGCTTTCATGTAATTATATGAATTTAAAATAAAGGGTTTCATATACCATATTCATGGGATGAATTTTGATATATGTTAATATACCTAGATTTTTATTTGGGTTAGTAACATAAGTGATGAGTTATGTAGAGAGTTACAGTAAATATGGTTTCAACATATTTATTTAGTGGAATGAATATAATTACAAAATAAATCATTAGAAGCATAGATGTGTGTAAATAGAATAAAATGAGATTATACTATGGGATTAAACCCCCTTTAAAAATACTAAGTGTCAGATTCCATAAAATAAGACACATATCAAGAAATTTATCTTCCAATCATATAATTTTATACTAAACTTGGGTGCCTTAATATTTTCTTGTGTAAGTAAATAAGTAATGAGGTGAAGCTAACATAAAGGATCCTTATTTTTGGAATATTATTTTGGTAGCACCAATATGTAAAACCATTAGGAAGTATACTAGAGGATTTTCATTATGTTTATCTACATGATATATTGGATAAGGTGGTGTCCTCTCAATCATCCAAGATTCATATATGATATCATTAGTGTGATGGTATACCCAAATATCTATGTGCTGAGATAAAATCTAAATTAGGAACATTACTTAAAGATATATTGATCTTATACCACTAATAAATATGATAAAACTAAAATGGGGTTATAATTTTTTTGGGAGCACATTTGATAAGGGTACATATTAAATATAAGTAAAACATGAGACTAATTTTGAAAAATATATTATATTAGATAAATAAAATCATCATCATAAAATATAATGTGGAGATAATTATAAAATGGATAAGTATGATTGAAGTATATTCCTAAGACTAGAAACAAAAAAAATTATTATTAAATGAAAAATTGATTTTTTTGGGAAATCCCTTCATGGGTATCGATCCATTTTTGGTAGGTAACAAGTGGTTTGAGATGCTTATAAGAAGAATATAATGATTTAATTATGGTTTTAAAGGCATTAAATCTAATATTAAAAAATTAATTCTAGTATCTAATCATATATATAGTATTATTATTAGATATGTTTATAACTTGGTGAGACTGGAGGTTTTCTTTCTGGATTATTTTGGTAAATGAATTCATGTTGTTATCAACATTAGAAAATTTTATGAAAGTGTAAATGAGTTTAGAAAAAATTTACCCTATTTTATAAAACTGTTGGGTAAAGATGAACGTTGCATCATATGTCGAGGTTCAATAAATATTTGGACTAACAAGTGGGTAAATGTTTAAAATAAAATAAGAGAATTTAGTTAATATTTATAAAACTTTTCTTCAAGTATCCAGTCAATGACATTAAAACCTAAAGGAAGTTTCAAGAATTAAGGAAATTTTATGGTATACTGGAAAGAGTATGATAAATTACATGGAATATCCCTTTTAGGTATTGGTGTAATAGTAATCTATTGTTATATTTGAAAAGGTGTTTGATTTGAAATGTATATTTTACAAATTTTGTAAGTATACAACAGTTCAAAATCAATAAAACAATTGATGAATATTTTATTTAGTATTTAAGTAACAAAATAATGTATTATTGATTCATAATTTTGAATGTAAATAAATTTATTATTCTCTAATGGTTTATAATAAAGGATGTATATTTTCAAGGTAGAAAATATAATTTTTTAACATTGTATTATATGATTTTGTAACATTAAGGAGCTTAAATACTATGTTCTTAGAATTGAACAGTAATAATATGATTCATTGGTTTATAAATTATTCCAGAATTTATTTCTTCATATTTTCTACTCACAAAATAGTCTATTTGGATAGTTTTATCTGATGGTCACATATATATGTGTAAGTAATTACATAAATATGTACTGAGTTTAAACCCCCTGAAAGTGTATCAAACGTAAGGCTGATTGGGAATTCCATCATATGTGATATGTTAAACATGCACTTATGTATATATTTTTTAATTAAGCTAAAAGGAGTTTAAGAGTATAAAGTATATCAAGTTATACCAATAGGAAATATCCACTTTATCATTATTTTTTATTGACTATGTTTTTATGTATGTGTGTGTATATATATCGTGAAGTGAAATGAGAATTGGACTCTCAAAATATGACTTTATATTATACCTAATCAAAATTAATAACATACTATAATAGTTTTTTATGATATGTTAAGGTTAGTGTGATTTGAATTCTTGTATCAAAATACATAATATTCTTATGAGGCAAAAAAATGGTTTTTTTTCACTGGATAACCCATGAAATGCACCTCATAGAGTTTCATATGCTATGTATTTGTTATACTAGTAGTGCATTGTTTATATTTGGATTTCCTCACTACATGAGGTTTGATATAAAAATAACATGAGAGACTTTCCAATTTTATAAATTTCTTACTAAATTCTAGATGCCTAACTAATCAGGGGTGGTTGTGTATGTTATTGATCATGTCATCGGTTAGAGCTTAACTAATATGTGATTTTTTTATCTTATATGATGAGTATTAAAATCATTACCTTAATTAAGATATAATAAGGAAGTTTATGATATGATGTGATTATCTATAGGGTCTGGTGTTTGTGATGGTATTATCCACAATGGTGGATAACATTTGATTCATTAATTGACTATGTCAGTTTATACATTGGGAATCGATAATGTATGAGTTTGATATATGGTATTGACATACTCCGAGTCTGATAATCACTAAATGTATTAGAAAAACATTTCATATGAGAGTTCATGCTTTAATATTATACAAGTTATGAGAACAAGCATAGGGATACATGTGTTTGATGGATTTCACACTAGACCCATTTTTATATTACTTACCAATGATATTTTTATAGAGTATGATTTTTTTTAATTTATGGGTTTAGGAATTCATATATTTTTCAGTGTTATAAATGCCTATGTGTTCAGAAGTTCAGATTAACTAAATGGGGATTTATTATACCCTATATAGATGTTATAAAAGTGTTTTATAGTTTATTCCAAAATATTTTTTCATGGGTATTCATAATATTTTTCATTTGATGTGATACATGATTAAGTTAATGAAATATTTCTAGAAGTGTTTTTTAAGATATCTAAAATTAGTTTTAGTTATGAATTCACAATTTTTTCTATATAATTTAAAATAAATTAAAATTTCATTAACTAAATTAGGATTTAGTAAAAGTTGGATATTTTTGAAGATATTCCCTAAAATACTCATTTATATGTGATATATTTGGGCCATATATGCCTGAAAATTGAGCATGCCATATATAATTTCATGAATGGTCCCAAATTAATTCCATATACATTGATTCTATATCATAAGAAATTTAATTAAAGATATCATATGACCTTTTATTCAATTCAATTTCATTTCCTTTTCAAGGTAATGGAACATTAAAGAGTTACCATTCAAATTTTACAATATCATATATGATTAAATTGTAATTTTCATAAGAAGATATTATTGAAAGGATTGAATAGACTCTTTTAGAGCTAATTCAACAACACAAATTAACTCATCGAATATGATATAATGTGTGTTCACTTGAGGATAATCCTTGAGGGCTTTATATAGTTTCAATACCCAAACAATGGGGTGTTCTAGATTTTATGATGCTTTGGCCAAACCTCTATCCCTTTCAAAGCTCACTAAATTATTAATCCTTTGATTAGTTAGGTGTTAGCATACTCTAGATGTGAGAATTATCCCGCCCAAGTATTTGATGATTATTTAAACTCCTGGATACACCATAGAGGATGGATTATTTTGGATTCCTTTAAGGTTTATTCATTAAGAATATGGTATGAAGGTAGTAGTATAGGAATCTAGGGTGTAAGGTACACACATTTAGGTTCTTCATTTTTGTTATATATGATTTCAATTTCTCTCATTGAGATCTTGGGTTTATAGGATTCTAATTGCATTCACTACTTTGGTTAATTGATAATATCCCCGAAGAAACCCATTATCCCTCACACTGCACAATGAATCTCTAATAATATCACTTTTATGTTATGTGAGAACAAGAATAGAATCACTCACCTAGGATTTTGTATATGTGAATCCCTAATCCCATAAGGTATGATATGTCACTAATGACTTAATTGGGAAACCTAAAATTGAAATAAATGAATATTAGGTCTATATCCAAATTAAAAAATATGAATATGACATAGAAGGGAGTATCTATACCTTAATAATTCCAATTATAGACTATGGATACCACCTAGAGCAATTTTGGTCATGGGAGAACCTAAAATATGATCCATAGGTAGAATGATTTTTTAAGAGAGTCTTTAAACAACTTAAAAATTAACATAAAAATAGAATATAAGGGAGAGAATAACCTATGTTAGCTGAAGACAGATATATATGGATATACGTCTAGGAATTTGGATGAAGATAGAAACCTAGAAGGAAGATAATTTATGGGTAGTGGTAAGATAAATCTCAAGTGGACAAAAAGGTTGGAAATAAAGGTGGAAACCCAAAATAGATACTAAAGGGGGTCAGTTTAGAATCTAAAATTTAAAAAATTTACATTTCAAAGGGTATTACACCTAGGTGTCTACTGAATACCGAGATCAATGCCATCAAGAATCTAGTTTCCTCAATAGAATCCCCACACCTCTAATAACCCCATCAGGTACCTGGTAAGAAACCACTAGGTACTTGGTACTTTGTCATTAGGTACTTAGTGCCTTCTGAAACACAAAGGGTATTTTTCCCCCTCTTTATCACTCATGAATACCATTATTATACCTTAAACTTAGAATAACATCATAAATTAAATTAATAGAATAATGTTAAAGGAGAGAACTAATTTTTTCGGATACATGTCTAAAAGGTGTGGGAATAAAAATATATAAACTTACACCAATATATCAATAATATACACTATCATATATAATTTTACTCATAAGGAAAATAAATAATTGAGAAGATGTCATAAAATCATACATGTCAGGTTGTCGTGTAGTATCCAAGCCTCTATAACACCCAACCATTCCTATTATAATCATCTTTGAAGAACCAAATACATTTTTTCATAAAAAATAGATAAATAATCCCTAAACTTATGGACATTTCTTACATAAGTGGTTGTTTGAGGAATTCATAATGTAGGCATCCACCTATATAGATCAAACAATATAATATCACTCATAGAAAGTTCCATAACTAACCCTCATGCCAACACCCTATCCTTCAAGGTGCGGTATTTTAACCATATTCTAAACCATCACTCTACCACTCAGGGTGTGGTCTCATATCACACTTTATACCGACACCCTATCACTTAGGGTGAGGTCTCGTAACAAAGTCTCATACAAACACCTTATCAATTTGGGTGAATTATATTACCAATTATCTTACCAACAATGTATCACTCAAGGTTTGGTCCACACCAAGTCCAATACATGTACCCTATCACATAGGGTGAGATTCTATATCACAAATTTTAAAACCCAGTTCTCAAATCATAGTTGGCATCTTATATTGTCACTAGCTAACATACCAAACTCAAAACCTATCCCTAAAGCACAATCACACCTCATTATTATCTATCCATTAGAGCTAACCACACCCTAAAATGATTTACCAAATAAATAATGTCATGTTAATCCCATCATCATAACCATATCACTCATGGATATAACCACATGGTTCCTCACACCCATTCAAATCCCAACTCAGCACTACCAACCTACATATATCACCCTATGGGTGATACTACATAATACATAGCATTAATAGGCTAGTAAAAATCTTTTCTAATTTATCTCACCACCTTCAAGATCATGGTACTAGAGAATAATCCCATTACACACACCTAAGGACCCTTGGTAACTCATTTCCTATAATGACTCATATGTTTCGTACAAAAATATTACATCTTATTAGATGAATATTCATTACATAAAATTAAAATTCATTCTATAACCATAAACGTTTATTGTATTTGGATTCTTGAATAGATAAAGACCTTGTTTATAAAAGATCTACACCATCTCCCACTTAGTTCTTCACAACTATCATCATTCATTGATACATAATACTAAATAATTTTACTCATATCCAAGGGAAAATAAAATAGAATAAAGGTTGATCTTAGATTCTTAGTAAGGGTAAAAAAGGGATATATCAATTATAACTTAAGAATAACATTATCATATGGGTGTGATATCATGATCCTAACATTATAAAACCGTACCCAGCATATCATAGATCATAATATTGAGTCTTGGCATAAGGATTGGATGTTCATAATATGTGGATCATAAAGTAATAAACGGGATTGATCCATGAAAACATACCATTGGTATATGTTTTAGGTTATTTATTTTTTTATGCATGATTTCAATTTCATTCATGGTGATCTTGGGTTTATGAGTTTCTAATTGTATCCACTACCTTGATTAATTGATAATCCATGATGAGAAACCCATCATCCATCACACTAAAAAATTACTCACCAACAACCTTACTCAGATGGTGTGAGAGAAATACAAAAGGATCACTCATCTAGGCTTGTGAATATGTGAGGTCCTAAGCCCATAAGGTAATATGTATCATTAATGAATGATTGGGGACTCATATGTAAGAAATGAATGGAGATTAGTTCACAACCTTATTAGAAAACTTGAATATGACATGGAAGGGGGTATCCTTACCATAATAATTCCAATTACATGCTATGCATACCACCTAGAGGATATTTGACTATGGGAGAACCAAAAATCTAAACCATGGGTAAAAGGATGGATTGAGAGATACTTTAACCCAATTCAATAGTTACATACAAATAGAATATATGGGAGATACTACCTTAGGTTATCCGAATAATAACATAAACATATACATATTGATGAATCTGGATAAATATCATCAAATGAGAATAATATAATTTATGAGGTAAAGAAATAGATCTCTTAAGGGGAGAAATTTTTTGGAAATAGAGGTGGAAACCCAAAATAGATACAAAAGGGGGTCAGTTAAGAATCTAAATGTTCAAAATATTATATTTCAAAGGGAATTTCACCTAAATGTCTAATAGTTACTTGGTTTAATGCCCCATAAGTATCTCGTTTCCTTAATGTAATCCCTACACCTCTAAGACCCCCACTGGGTACTCAGTACCAGACCACTAGGTACCTGTTACTAGATCGTCATGTACCTGATGCCTTTTACCACACCCGGGGTCCACTTACTCCTCCCTATCATTCCTAAAAGACATTATTCAACCATAAACATAGAATGACCCAAAAATGAAATTAAAAGGATAAAATTAAGGGAGAAAACTAATTTTTAAGGATACGTGTCTATAGGGTGTGAGAATAAAACACAGTGGAGTGCCTCAAACATATCCCAAAAATACACCATTATATATAATTATATGAATGAGAAAAATAAAAAATTTATCGTACATCATAAAAACATACATATCATGTCATCATGTGTTAAATAATACATCTTAACACCAAACCATAGTAATTATATTCATCTTTGATGAACCAAATACATTGTTTCATAAAAAAATAAATAAAATAACCCCATATTATTTCCAATGCTTATACAAGATGTATTTTGAGTAATGAATAATGAATCCAACCACCTAGATAGATAAAAAAATATCATATCACTAAAGGAAAGTTCCACAACAAATCCTCATACAAACAACCTAGCATTCAAGGTGAGGTCTCATAACTGAGTCTCATATCAGTTCCCTATCACTCATGGTGTGGTCTTGTATCATGCCTTATACCAACATCCTAACACTCAGGGTGAGGTCTCATTACCAAGACTCATACCAACACCCTATCACTCAGGAGAAGTCCTCTTAACAATTATCTTACTAATTCCCTATCACTCAAGGTGAATTCCACACCAAGTGACATACATATACCCTAACACATAGGGTGATATCCTATATCACATATTCTACAAACTATGTCTCGTATCTCTACTAGCATATCACATTGTCACTGTGTCACATACTCAACTCAATACCTATCCTTATAAATCAATCACATTTAATCATTATCTAGATTTTGAAGCTAACCAAGTAGTGTTATGATTTAATATATAAATACTAACATGTTAATTCAATCATCATAACTATCTCACTCAAGGATATAAACACACTGTTCCTCACACCCATCTTGATCTCAACATAGCATTACCAAACCACATCCATCAACCTATTGGTGATCCTATAGCCCATAGAACCTTAATAGGTTAGTAAAAATACCTTTTAATTTACCACCCTCCTTTCTCGATCATGGTACCAGATATTCATCCCAAGCTATACCCCAAAGAACCCTAAGTAAATTACTGTCTATAACGACCCAAAATTTTCATACATAAATATTACATGTTATTATATTAATATTCATTAGATAACATTACACTACATGAAATACCAATAATTATTTAGTGTAATTGGAATCTTCAATACATATAAAAATATTTCATAAAAGACTTAAATCATCTCTGGCTTAGTTCTTCACAAGTAGCACCGTTCTTATACACATCATACCTAATACTTCTAATTATATCCTAGGGAAAAGAAAACATAATAAAGGGTGAGATAAGATTCTCTTTAAGTGTATTTAAAGGATACGTCAATGATCACTTAATAATAACATGATTATGAAGGTATGATATCATGATCTTGAAATATTAAAACCATACCTAGCATATTATAGATCATAATTTTGAGTCATGGCATACATTTTGGTAGTTAATATGACATGAATCATAAAGTAATCAATAAACTGAATCCATAAGAACATATCATTATCCTAATATCATATCATAAAATTGTGGCATAAAGTGTGTCATAATTATAATCATAGAAATATTATGTCAAGAAGTTCTCCTCACAAGTCTTGTAAAAATTGATTAATAACCTTTTAAACAAATCACACACCATGGAGTTGATTTATTCTCCTTTCCCCATGTTCTTGATGAGATTCCACCATTGATCTATTTATCCTTCCTAAAGATAGATAGCCAAAATTTCTTTTTCATACTATGCACACTAAAAAATAGAAAATATATTTTCAATGGTACTAATCCATTATAAAAAAATTAGTGAATTAATTGATCCAATGAAAGAAGGTGGTTGTTTCCTCCTAAAGGACTCAACAGAATGCTGTTCCATCCTTTTTTCATTTAAAATATCATCAAGATTTATGGCTTGAGCATGTTTCTTAAACATATAAATGATATTTTTAATTCCAAATCCCATAAATTTTGGATTCTCATGGGGAAACCATTTCATTTTCCATCACATTAATCATTAATATGGTTCGTTCAGTCTCCATCCATTGACTAAAACCAAAAACAACAGTGTGTGAAACAATAATCATAGTGGAAAACTACCTAATCATGAAAAATAATTTATAGGATATCTAAATAATGAACCTTATTTTCAATATATGAAAACATAGGTTTATCCTAGTTTGTCCATAATAATTATCTATTAAAATCCTTGATGGTGGTTCATAATAAAAATATTGTAGGAACCACGCGCACAACTGAAGCCCCAAATTCCAGATTTTAAACTTTTCCCATTGAAGATTGACATGAGCTTGTCATCATCGATGAAACACTACCCGGTATCAGCTAGAGTATGGTGCATAAAATAAATTAGGTATATAATTAAAACCATAAATGCATGGTTTGATCTGAAGCTGCGCTCAATGTCTATTCATCATTGGTGATAATTACTCAAAAAATATGAATTCTAATTTTTCTAGATCATCCACACGTGATTCAAAAATCTTTGTGAGAACTAGTCATCTAAATCTGACTACTAGCGCATAATTCCAACAATGCCTTTAATACTCCAATGGTCACTGTATGACCTTTCTTGCGATGTGAAAGAAAGATCTTGATCCAATAATTTAGATCTAGAGCCCCTCATTCTAGGATGTAGGATAGAGAAGAGAGAGAGAGAGAGAGAGGCTATGAATATTTCATGGAAAATCCCTCTCCTCCTCTATTTATATGGTGTTAAGTGATTATCTGGTATTTCCTCCATAGATCCCTAATAATTTAAACTCGATAAATGACATATTATGACTACTATAATGAGATAGAAATATTATAATCATTTACTTGTAATATAATTGATCCATTAACTCGCCTCCTCATTCCCACAAATATTAAATGAACCTTGAGTATTTTAAACTAATATTCATTCAATTAATATTTTAATGTATTTTCTATAAAACTTGTAAATACATTTAAGAAATAAATTCAATTCCAATTATTCTTAACTTGAATGGTTTGAATTTATTTATACCTTTTGTGATCATATTTCCTTGGATAAAACCCAGACCCCATTGGTGGGTCCCACCATGTATAATATACACATTAAACTGAATAGGTTTGATTTTTTAATATGGTATTGTGTGTGACATTCTAGGAACTTATCTCGATAGTAGCGAATATTGTTCAGACCAAGTGTGGGATCTAGAAACCCATCATTTCCACTAAAGAGAAAGGGATATTCACAACAGTGATAACCAACCTATAAATAAACTATGCGTAATATAATATCTTAGTATTTAATATCTCATAGAGAAGGATGCACACCCGTGTCCTCACCCTTTTCTTGATTTATTATTTGTTGATCTAACTAGGTAGATTTACCCCTGATTACCATGGACATGGTCTTATAAAGGTACTACCATCTTGATCAACATGGCCTGAGATATATAACTTCCTTAACTTGAAAGCGACAAATCTTTTCTTGACCATTCAACCAATATCATACCACGAATGATGAACCCAATACAAGTTACCTCTCCACAATTTCATTATCATGGTTTTTTTCTTGCAACAATGTACACAATAAAACCATACACATTGGTAATGATCTCAAGGTAGGATACCATTACACATGTTCGTAGATAAGAACATCAAAGGAAATCCAAAACATGTGGTATTACTTTTGGTGGGTCTTTCCACATGATCTCTATTCTAGAGATCAACAAGTTTGAACTTCATGATAAGAAGTCTCAATAATTATGATCCCCCATAAACTAATATTCAGGAAACTAATTTTTACATTTATTAAGATGTATCTTTACCATATGACATATATTTATGGTCAATTTCATGGTATCTCAAGGTTCCCATTATAGAGTGGGATCTTCTATAACCTTTTGACCCGATATTTAATCTATAGACATTACCATTTCAATAGTGGATGCATAAAATTATACACTATAATGATACTTACAAATCAAGTATATCTTACTTGTATACATGATATGGTGGTAAAAAGTGCTACATAGTTGGGTATAAGACTTCCACTACTACAACAATACCACTTTAACTAGATCCAACTTACTAACCAAACTTGTTTTCTCTCACATGATTAAGATCATGTTTCTAATGAGTCACAACTTTAGTTTCTAGGTCCATCGTGATTCCACCGCATTTCTATTCTACTATATGTGAAAACACCTCATTGAGTAAATCTTCTCATGAGATGGTATACCTGAGTATCTTAATTTTTTCCAATATCATAACTTTCCATCTTTTATAGTAAGAATATCATAATTTATATTATGATAATACTTTACTTAGTAGGTGTGATTCCATGAAATGGAAAAAATCATTGAATTTATCTGCTTCTTACCTGCCTCAAAAGATGAAACGTTCTCAGTATTTTTAGGAATGGATACCACTGGCTTATATGATCTTTTTTATCTCAAGACTATAGCCCAACTATAATACTAAATCATATGGATCTAATTAAGACTAATTTATTCCCCCTCAAAACTAGTATCCTTTCTTATCCACTCACCTGGTATATATCATTTGTATATTCCAAATTACAATCAAATAGTTCGGACTACTTCACTTATAGTACTCTTGGATATAACTGATATCATCCTAATATAAAGTATATCATGGAAATATAAATACTTTTTCATATCATGGCATACATGATTAATCCATCACTTAAGAATATGGATTTAAAATCACCACATTAATATCCTCCCATGTTTTGAACATGTGAACCTGGTGAGATATATGCCATGTGAAATTGGTAACAATTATCTCTTGAATTGTTGCAAATTCTGTTTTTCAATACTATGTCACTATATGTATGTTTGACTAGGTCCAAGAAACCGTTAAATCTACCTTAGTAGATCTTATTCCCTAGAACCGAGGTTGATACTTTAATTCAATCAATAAAGAATAGATTCTATCACCCTGGTCTTATCTAAATGTAAGGCTAATATATGTTTTCATATGATTCTGAACATATTTCACTTGGAAAACAATGGTGCTCCAATTAACCTCTGGTAGAAACATGTTAAACATTTATTCCGAATGAATATTCTATGATTCTATTTTTTAATTCAATCATAAACTGGATTTTAGTTACATGCAACATTAATTAGCATTCATTGACATGACCTTCCATTTTTTGTTGTATTATATAGACACCTTCCATGATTGGTGTTCATGACATCTAGTTCTTAATCAAATAATCATATATATTAGCTACGAAAATTAAAATTATAATGGATTTTGGAATATGAACTTGGAATAACCAATCAAGCCTTATTATTACTACACTTATACCATCCATGTATCATTTCACATGAATACCCACCATAGTAATCAAAATAGCCAGATGATTTCCATTTTGATACAAGGAATCCATTATTGAATTTTAGTTGATCATGTCAATCATAGATAATTTCCATATATTACTTACTTTTAGGAATAATTAATATTACTGAATAATGTTTCACTAGATGTGGTGAATATAAAACCATCGCCATGGTTTTTTCCTTCCTATGCAGTATGTGTCATTGGAACATTCATGTTCCACACACAATTCTAGAACTTGTTCTTATTCCATCTACATATGAGTCTCAAGCACTAACTAAACACAAGTCAATCTTGATCCAACTATCTCTAATAGAGTTTTTCACCATTATATAGAAATGTATTCATTAACATTGACTATATATTTTCTATCTTTGGTATTTTTTGTAATATCCTAAACAACTGTTAGGATAATTAATTTAAATTCACAATATATTTCTTCCAGATGCATATTTTTTAATATATTAACTAACTCTTTGCATCTAAACACATGTCTTTATGACATAATGGATTTAGAAAATACTATAACTCATATGATATCTATTTTTAATTATATGTGGCATATATTTATGTGGAATCACCATTATTTTCGAATAATTTCATCAAATATATGGAAGTTTATACTAGTTGAAACATATATACTACTTACATCATAACTCTGATGTATAAAATGTGCATTTAGGAATTGCTCCACACTAATGTTTTTTGATCAATGTTAACATGTAAGACTTATTCATCTATCCTCATCATTATCATCAATGTCGTGATGTAGATAAGGTAATTTTCATTTAGAAATTTTTCCACACTGCATTATATTGATCGATGAATGCTTGGTCAATATATTCATTAGCATGTCAGCCTGATGCAACTCGTATCTTCTAATCATGAATATATGATACTTGACTCTAATATTACTCAATGAATCCAAGTAATCTAATGAACTATATATACAACTATCTTACCCTTGGAAAATTTCATTCTAACGAACTGAACTAATTATGAATGCTTTGTGGAATACCTTTATTTCTATAGGTTTTTTTGGTTAAAACTAAAGACGTCGAACATACCAAATGTTTTTAGCTTTACCGATCCTAAATACCAAAATAGGTACATAATTGATGTCCAATTTTAGTCTAACATGACAAATAAATACCAAGTCACATCTGTTTAAAAAATCATTACATTTTATATTCATTGGGTATTGCATATGATTTATGTATATATGAACTATTGGTTGAGTATTTAATACTAAAAATAATATTCATTCCCCAAACTAGAATAATGTATCCTTATTCCCAAAGGTAAAGTGAGATAATTTTATTTGTTATAATCAATAATATTTTTACAATAACCATTCACTTAGAAATATAGAATTCATGTTATTCTCACCACTAACTTATGAATCAGCCTTTCTCAGCTGCTTAGAGAATACATCATACTTATAGTAATTTTTTCATGTTAACTTGGTTACTATATTTAAATACACATATGTGATTGGGATATTGTATTTAATACCCAAGTAGGATTGAAAAAATACTTTTATGTGATGAATATTCCCTAAGAGGAAGTATTTACTTTATTATTAAATTCAGTTTATTACTTTTTAGACTTCTATAGTTTTATTCCTTATTATGAGAGGAAAATAAACTCTTATTAATACCTATTTCATTGAAAGATGTTTTGAATCTGCCTTTGGAATTACATTGCATTGTACTTTTCACCTTTCCTTTAAATTTTTTTGCATAAGAATTAAGACTATAATTTCTTTTATATTTTTATTTACATGGTGATATTTACATAAAAGATAACGAATCATTTACTCAATTATTCTTATTTTGAACCTTAAATGAAACTTGAGTAAACATGTGAAAATGATATGAGAAAGGGATCCATTAAAAGATCATGATCCATATTTTAATTTACATATTCAGGTGTAATAATCACCTTATTAATATCTTACTTTGTTTTCTCCTCACATACTTCTCAGAGATGAGACTACATGTTGTATCACTCATGTCTTGATGTAGTGACTACAACTAGAATCAGACGTTGATGATAGAATTATAAAATAACCATCATATTCTTAACACATAATTCTCCTGTAAGCATATTTATCACCCTCTCTTCTTAAGGTGGCTTAACAGGTATGGGGACTCTATCCCCTTGAATTTCTAGTAACATAATATTGTGAAAAAGCGCTTGTTCTACACATGGAAATTCATGCGAGTGTGGAAGTTTACTTTTTACATTATTTATCATAGTGTTTTTTATTTTGGTATTACTTTCCATTTCCTAAAAATATAAAATTCTAGCAGATTAGTACTTTTTTATCATGTTTACTAGTTTATACATTGTAATAAATTAATTATAGAATTAAATGTATCCTACTATTTCATCAAATTCTAGGAACCCTCTATACTAGAATCAAAATAATTTTTCACTTGAGTATTCTAGTGGGAAGGATCCCTGAAACTTCCCTTGTAGTCTAATGGCTTTAGCTATGCCCCTACATGGAGTGTTCAAGGTAGGCGTTAGACTAGACAACCACATTCACTTGTGGTTCCATGATCTGTTGAGTGAAGCTGAGGATTCTAAAATAATAAATTGGTTTACTCAACATTTTCCTCTGAAATTATAGAAATTTAGATATGGATAATCTTTACCACCACATTAGTTAAGTAAACCCACCACTCTCATTTTTAATCCCCGGTAGTAAAAGGCATCTTCATCCATGGTATGAAGAGAACCCCAAACACCTAGTTTTGTTCAAATTTGAATGATGGAAGGTAGTAATGACTTAATTTTAATTTGAGGTTTTTTATGTTTTTGATGTGATGAAAGAAATAATTTTATATTTTATAAGCAAGTACTATGTGACTGCACTCACAACCACTTATGTAATAAATATAAAAATTCATCGCATCACATGTTCATTTTATATGGGAATTCTTGGTTATTATTTCTATGTGATCGTGCATAAAATAAACATTCAGAAAAAAATAAACCATGAATAATGAAAATGACAATATGATTAAGAGACAATACTAGAGGTTGATCCATTGATTTAATAATGGATCGATCTAGCCCATTGGGGTAATACATTGAGTCACGTCACTTGTGACTCAAATTGCAGTGTCTGCTCATCCAATGTGTCAAACTTCTATTTGGTGTGTCGTCATAGCTTAATGTGAAGTGTGTCTCCGCTCATCTCATTATTATACAACATTACTCACTTGCAGGTGAGGGGAACTGGGGAGTATAAAATAATTATATGAAATGGACATCCAGGCCCTTTTATTTATAATGAAAAAGATGATTCGTAGATCACCATTTATTTAACCACTTATTTCAAACCATTCATTTATAAAATAAATAAATAAATAAACACCACACATGAATTGGTCATTCCACGGCTCATGACCAATCAATACACATTAAACACTAATATATAACATTAAATGCATAAATAAAAATTAAACTTGCATTAATAATAATATTATAGGTAATTATATTGAATTTAAATTCACCCTTATTTTAATTCAATAATTTTGTTATTCAGTCTCATTAATTAATTAAATTTTATAACCAAAAATTAATTTAATTTATCACCAAAATTATATTAATTATAACCCACATAATTAAAGATACTTTTTAAATAAAATATAAATATTTAATTACATTAATGTAAAACTAGAATTAAATTAAATAATTTAATTAATCTTTGAATATTTAAATTATCCGAGCCTCAAAATCCCAAGGATGGGCCTGTACGGATCAGGCCGAACCCGTGCAGGTCTATTTGGGAAGATACAGTCCCTGTGTAGGGGTGTTCATGGTTGGCCAGGCCTGCCCTGACCCTTTTCAGGTCAGGTTGGTCTGCCCCATGATATTTCTGAGCAAATTAGATGAGGCGGGGTTACATGTCTTCTAGGAGGACCAACACGACTATTGCACAATGCTACATTGGTATCCGGAAGGGCTAGAATCCATCCATCCATGGTGGTGGAATTAGGGAACGAGGTGCAGCCTAGTTGGTGGGAGGTCAGTCTGAGGGGACCGCCATGGGGCACACGTGCGGTTTCTAGAGGTAGCTCACTATCCTAGATGGATGAGGCACTGACTGGAGGCGATGAGGTGGCGAGAGCCGTGGGTCCTACGGGAGCCGACCAAGGTGCACCAGAGGCGGCACGGGGTAGGGAGGTCACCTGATGAGCACCAAAAATACTGAAGGAAGGAGCCAGATGGTGGGGTTGGTTACCTGGGCGTCTCGATGAGGGAGGGGACATATGGTTTCCACCATTTTTTCTTTATTCCCTCTTTTTAAATAAGTCAATCTTGCCAATAACCCACAAAAGCATCCTACTTTTTTATGTTTTTTGTTTTAAAGTCAATCAAACCTCATATTCCTTGTTTGATGTATGGAATTATCCCCTACAAAGATTGAAATTTTAATAATTTCATAAAAAGAATGTTATTATAATATTAAATAATTGATAATTTGGTAGAATATGAGGGTGGTCAGAAATTACTATTTCAACCACTTTCTATCATTGGATGAGTAAATAAGTGATTAAAAAAATAGAAGGTCACCAGAATCACCCCCATTGATAGATTTGGGTAAAAATATATATTTAAAACCTTCAAAAATAATACCTGAAAATTGAGTTTTCAATTCGTATTTAAAACTTATAATGGTCATACCTTGGCCATAAAAGGTTGGATTGGAAATCCTTATACTATTTTAGAACCATAATGACTTCCTCTATTAAATTTAATGTAAATTTATTTGTTAGTTTTGGATTAAAATCTCAATTCATCCCTATGATACAAATTATTAGAATCAGACTTACAGTGGAATCCCCAAAATTTTAATTTGTTTAAAAAAATCCAATGATTGACATGAGCTTGTCGTCGTTGGTGAAACGATTCCTTGTATCAGGATGAGGATAACATGTGAAATTAATTAGTCACAAAATTTAAATCATAAATATACGGTTTTATCTGAAGATGTGCTCAACGTCTGTTCATCTTGGGTGATCGTTGTTCAAATAATCCGAAGTTGAATTCTTATAGATCATCCACACATGCTTTAAAAATCTATGGGAGCATCGATCTTCAAAATCCATGTGATTTCATGGAATTCTGATGATTCCCTCGATGACATGATGATCACCATATCGACTTGCTTTAAATGTGTGAGAAATATCTTGATCCGAAGAGTTGGATATAGAGCCTCTCTCTCTAGGATGTGGGAGAGAGAAGAATAGAGAAAGAGGCTAAGAGTAGTTCATGGAAAATACCTCTCCTCCTCTATTTATAGGTTGTTAAGTGATTATTCTATGTTGCCTCCTCAAACCCCAATTAATTAACACCCTTTTAACGAAATATTATAACTATTATACCAAGTCGTAAATATTATTATCATTTGATTATAATATAACTGAGCCATTAACTCCACTCTTCATTAATGAAAATATTAAATGAACCTTAAATATTTTAAACTAATATTCGATCAATTAATATTTTCATGTCTTTACTTTAAAAATTTTAAATACATTTCATAAATAAATTCAGTAAAATTATTATTGACTTAAATAATATAAATTTATTTATTCCTTTGGTGATCATATTTCCTTGGACCAAACCCGGACCCCCGTGGTGGGGCTCACCTTGTCCAATATACCTATTCAAATGAATAGGACAGATTCTGGAATACACTATTGTGTGTGACCCTCTAGTCTTTTATCTTTATAGTGATTTATACTATCCACAAACTAAGAGAGGGATCTAGTATCCCATCATTGCCCCTAAAGAGAAACAGATAGTCAAAATAGTGACAACCAACCTACGAACATGATATGCATAATATAATCTATTTGTCTTTAATATCTCATAATGTAGAATGTACACTAGTGTCATCTCCCTTTTATGGATTTGTTATTTATTGATCTAAATGGATAGATTTACCCTCAACTTATATGGTCATGGTCTTATGAAGTTACTACCATCATGATAAACATGACCTGAGATATATATCTTCCTTAACTTGGAAGATAAAAATCCTTTCTTGACCATTCAATCAATTTCATACCACCAATTATGAACCCAACACAATCTACCTCACCATCATTTCATTATCATGGTTTTTGACTTCATCAAAGTACATGATCAAATGTTACACATTCAAAATTATCTCAAGTCATGATATCATTACACATGTCTGTAGATAGGAATATCCAATAACAGTAAAAACTTGTGGTGATTCTATTGGAGGGTTTGTCCTTGTGATATCAGTACTAGAGATCATCAAGTGTGAACTTCATGAGAAGCATTGTCAAGGTTTGTGATCCCCCAACTCCTATAATGGTGGTACTTGAGACTCTCCCTATTTGGTTGTTATGAATTATTTCTCGAGTTTAAGTATCTTGGGAGGTGAGTTTAAATCCATGAAGGAATGGGGATAATACCTTCCACATGGTCCTAGTTAAGGACCCTATCGAGCCAAGTCACGTTTGTGGTATGGGGTGTGGTCATCCCAATGAGGAACTCCAAAATGGGGATAATTCAAATAAAAATTTATCAAAGTATATTTCCCAAGAGTGTCAAGCCTGGTGTAAAGTAAGGGAACAATAAACATGAACCAAAATGATAGTCAGGATATACTCAAACAACTCTTTTTGGGGTTATTATCCCTAGACACACCTGTTCTAAACCCACGTCCACTTGTAGTATCCACACATGGATTTTTTTATAGCAAAACCACAATCCTTTAAATATGATAACTTAAGAAGTAATGTTATACATAGGATTATTATAAGGGTTCTAAATATAGTTTTTTCATCCTAGTTTCCAAAGGTAACTAATCCTTTCTCTGATACCAACTATAATGAACCACACATTTCATACCTAGATATTATATATTATTAAATTAATATTCCTGAAATAACATTATGATACACACTATAACCATAATGTTTTACTGTATTTGGAAACATGGACTTATAAAAATGGTTTATAAAATATACGTATCATCTCTCATTTAGTTCTTAACAACTATCACCCTTCTTAAACACATCATACTTAACACTTTTCTTCTTCTCCTAGAGAAAAGAAAGCATAACAAAGTGTGAGATCTTATGCTCGATGAAGGTGAACAAGGGAGATATAATTGATCAATTAAGAATAAAATGGGAATAAGGGTATGAGAACATGATATTAAAAATTTAAAACCATACTCGGTATATCATAGATTACAATCTTGATTTATGATAGAAATATTGGTAGTTCATAAGGAATGAATCATAATGGAATCCAAGAACATGATTCTTGAGAAAAAAAATTTGAATAATATCATATCATAAAATAGTTTCATAAACTTTTAGAACAACAGTAATCATATATATACTATTCCAATGATACCCACCTATATATTTGAAACATGTTAGGTATGGTCTAACCACCTATTTACCTGCTCCAGGCCTGGGATAACATCCCGTGTAACCTCTTTCGGTCTTAGGATAACCTATCGTGTACCCTCCTTTTCCAAGCTTGGGATAACCTCCCTTGTACCCTTTGATCTCATAGAACTTTAATATTCACCCAATTCAATGGAGGGATATATAATCTTGAGCCCACTAGTCATATAATCATAAATCTATTCATACGTATTCCATAAGTTCACAAAAAAAAATCATCATAACCAAACCTATGGAAACAAAAAAGGGTTTCATCGATATTTCATCACAATTTCCATAAACCAAATAGAAAAATAATATATACACTATAATTGGATCATATCCCTAGTAAATCATAAGTAACACTGAAGGATGTTATCATAAATTAAAATTTCCTCGAAAAGATTATTGAATTTTTTCTTGAGAAAAATAACCTTTTCATTTTCAAAATTACCAAATATTGAGGAAATTTTTTTTTAAAATAACCTTTGAAACATGTAAATTAATCATTAAATCATTGAGGTGTCATGATGGTGGAAAATTTCATTCATATCATGTATGTCAAAACAATGATTCCTTTCACATCTTCAGTAAAAGGTAAAAAGTACCTTGTTAGTAAAATGATATTAAGGTTCATTTTAAAATATTTTTTAAAAATAAAATTAAGGAAAAAAAATGTATTTAAAAATTATATAATAATTTATAAAAAAAATTGAAATAATTTTTTATAAAACATGGATGTGGAAGAAACATGATTTTCGATTGAAAAGAGAAAACACGTTGTTTTTCCTTAAAAAAATTATTTCAGTCTCTTAAGTACTTAAGGTGATTAAAATGAATGGAAAACATATATAATAAATAAATAAACACATAAAAATAATATAAAAGGGATTTTTTCAGAACAGATCATATAATATTTTTCAATATAAATTTAATCATAAACAATATCTATTAAAATGACATTGAAACATAATTCCCTTACATCAAGTTTAAATTACTTAAAAAGTGATCTAAAATCCTATATAATAAATTTAATGTTATTATAATTACATAAAATAGTTATTTTCATACATATAATATCATATATTATCCAATTATAACATTTAAACACCCATCAATTTATAATTCCTTATTAAAATCATTGTTGTCGGGTGTTAATTATTTCATTTTTCATGAGAATTTGGGTTTGGTATTTCCAGTACTTATACTTTTATCATTGTTCCATAATCTACAGAATGTTACTAATAGTTTAAATATCATATATATATATTAATTATATACATATTTATATTCATCTATAAATTGTAGATATAGAAAATGAACTACACCTTTCATGGAGACGGTAAGTTGTACGTATGCATGAACAATCTTTTCTTTTTTTAAAGATATAATGAAAGAAAGGTAAATAATAATTAAAATTTAAAGAATAATTAAAATATAAAATATAAAATATATGTTCATTAATTTTATCCTTATTACAGTCCTTGTAAAGAAGAATAAAAAAAGAATCAAATCACTTTGTGGAGGTGGTGGTCCACACGTACACGTAAGCGATGTTATCATTTTCAAACGGACTGGAAGGTAAAAAGGTAGATAGGATATTATAATTATAGGAAAAAATAACGTTATAAATGTTATATATACACTTTAAACCCATCATAATAACCATCCATTAAATATGGTGATGAAATATTAATTGTATTTTTATGTGCAGGATGTAGTCCACGTGTACGCATATTCGATACTTTCACTTCCTATTTGATAGAAAGGAAGGCAGATAATTGAAGTTACATATTCATAATAACATTTCATTATATCTATGATATTTAAGTTATTAGTTTATTATTAATACCCCATATTTATAGATATTATAAGAAGAAAATAAATTGAAAGATGTATTGTTGGATGATTACCTCTTCTTTGGTAGGCCACTTTTAGACGACTTCTTAATGACCATTGGAATGGTCTTTCAAGAATACAAAAACATATTATACATGTCTATGGAATTTTATAAGATAATTTTGTAGGTTTTTATGAAGATATATGGTTCAAATTTATGTAAAGAAAAGAGATAATGGATTTCCTCTTATAAGAGATGGAAAAGACACACTTGGAATTATTAAAAATATTAAAATATAACCAAGCCAATCTCAAGAAAAATTATTCTGAATAGCCAAAAATTAAAATAAAAATAGTATAATGTATAAATATAATCATAAAATTAAATTTAGGCAAGTTTTCACTCCATTTTAAAACTTATAGATTCTATTAACCCTTTCTTGAACCATTTTTTACATTAACCACAATAACAACTATTTCAATCTTAAAAAGTTATGATTTTCCTTATAAAGTTACAATTGGACTAAGAATTTAAAAAAGTTTAAATTTTATACCATATATTATACTAATTGACCTCTTTAAGTATTTTTATAATTTTTTATAATTTCATAAAATATTGTTAATGTCATTTTTGACACTATACACATAATTTGACTTTTTAAAAAACATGACAACAAATGAATTAAAATATAAAAATTCATGTATTCATAGTTTATTATATTTCTCAATAAAAGTAATGGGGAACTATAAATCACCCAAAATATATTACTTTAATAGTTTTTTAAAGTCATTTACATGGTTTTCCTACTATTTTAAGAATCACTCTGTCAGTGTTGTGTAATTATTTAAGGTAATTTTTGAATTAATGAGAATTGAAAATAAATTAACATGATAAAAAAATTAATTCATATTTTAAATAAACATTTAAAAATTAAATTATCCTCATTATATCCTTATGTAAAATAAATTTTGATATTAAATTCGAGAGAGTGACATTTTAGAATTTTATTTATCTAAAATAATATAAATTTTATTATCATGGGAGAATGGAACCAAAATGCCATATATTTGAATATGACATCCCTATATTCAAATTTATTCCAGAAAATGAAATAAAAGTAATTTCTGGGTTGATTTTTAGGCCCTATCTCATGGTTTAAACATTTTTTAACCTACATTAACCTTATAGTGGTGAAAAATATTTACAACAGTTACTATTCATAGTAACGAAAATAAAAGGGCCTTATTTACCAAATTTAAACCTATTGATTCCAAATAAGGAATAAAATTTTCAAAATTCAATCTATATAAGTTACATAAACTAATTTTAATATAAATATTTAAATGCAATGAAGAACTCTTTCTAAAAAAATGTGTTTTTAAAAATAAAAATAAAATTATATCAAAATCAGTAATTTTTCAAATTAAAATGCAATTAGATAGATTATTATAAATCAAATGAATGATATTTTTCTTTAATAACTTATATAAAATATAATGGGTCTTTTAAATTTATTGATTTAATGGAGGTATTTGAAAAATCTATATTTTTTACTATTCACTAATAACTAAATCATGTTAGAAAAATCCAAATATTTCATCCTAAATTAATTTTGACATGATTATTTCAAAAATGAAGTTACTTTTTTCAAATAAATTTTATTAAAGTGGTATAAATTAATAAAACCCATTTTTGAGGGAAAATGTATTTTTAAAGATAATAACGACTTTACTAAAAATTGATTATTTATTTATTAATATATTTTATTTATCTATAAAATTTATGCATATTTCTTAAAATTTGGTTATTAAAATTTTTTCATCAAATTTAATATCTAAATTATAATGGTATATTATATAATGGTTTATTTAGACTCAAGATTTTTTGTATCGTAATCTATCAGAGAAATATTATTTGAAGATAAATATTTCCTAAAAACTCAACGTGTTTTACTTACAACCATAAAAGTGTTCTTCCCACAACCTATAATTATGTTCCCATGAAATTTCTCTAAAAATTGATCTCTAAACCTAATCATCTAAGAATAAATCATTATTATTACACTCAAACATTCCTAGTAAAACCCATTCCACTACCTCATGATCCATGACTACAACTCACCCTCAAGAGGGTTGTCATATCCTGTCATGAGATGAAAGACTATATCGCCATTCTTTTATAGGCATAACACAATATAAATTAGAAATGAGGACTAGGAAAACTAACCTAGGATATCTAAACTCAACCTGAGCCTAAATATCTAATCAAACCCCTAAAAACATAACATTCATACTCTTCCCTTGGTGATGAAGTCTCTAGGAAAATACAAATCAAAAAAATTATAGTGAATATCTCACTCCAAGTATAATATGTTAAATTCCATAATGTTATCCATTTAATTAATCCTTTATCCATATCTAATCACCAAAATTAAAACCCCCATGCAGGCATGCAATAGTTTATGTTGCGATGGAGTCTCAATGAAAAATAAATGCTTCACTATTTGGAGAAAGAAGTAGAATCATTATTAAGTGGTTAATGATCCAATATAATGGAACAGATCATGTAATGAATTACTAAATTACATGATGTAATAAAAGAATTTTATATCTGGTGATCTTCCTAGAATATGGTGATTGCGCTGTGAAGAGTGTCTTCCATCTTGGATGGTTAGATAAATATATTTTTGAGAAATATTTATAACATAAATGTAGGATTTCGGTCCATGATTCTTGAAGGTGAAGGAATTTTCACTATAATAAAGATCACTTTGATGTGAATATTTCAGATTTGAAAAAATCTATGATATTTTATTTTCTAGGTGAAGGAAAAAATTATTTTGTGATATTGATTGTCCTTCCACCACTGGGTAAAGTCTAGTATAATTTATAGAATTCAAAGTTCCAATTTTAGGGATTTTTTGAGACAATAATTAATGTTGGTTGACTGAATATTTCTAGAGTATTTTTAAACCCATTTATTAATAATTTATTATGATTTAACTTATATAAAATCAAGGCCTATTCTTTGTGAATATTTTGTTGACTAATCTAAAAAATTCATTGGAATTAATTAATGGGGGTCCAAGGTGACTGTTTTCATAAATAATATAGAATATCCTATGGTATTTTACTATAAATGATATTTTTTATTATGGAGATTGTATTATGTTGAATATTTGACTAATATATATTTTAAATTGTTGAAGAGGAAAGATAAAATATATATTCATATTATTTGAATATATATTTAACTATAATTTTTAGGTCAAATGTGGAAAGTCAAGGATATTATCTTTCATGTATTTAATAGAGATAATTTTGTCATATTTAGGATTGAAAAGGGATATTGTAAAAATGAAATATTTAAATAGATTTTTTAGGAAACATCATTGTAGGTTTCATGGAAATAAATAGTACAATTTATCCAAGATATGTTGGAAATTAAATAATGATATAATTTTTGAATTTGTAGATAATTATGGTGATAACATGTGGTATGATGAATTATACTCAAATTTGAAGAAAATGGATGGAAGAATTTTTCCATATTTCTAATGGTTAATTGAATATCTAGATCAAGGGTAGGAAAGACAGTTTTTATTGAATATAGAAAAGTAAATTCTAGAAGATGAAATTATAGAGATATCTATCTCTATAATAATGTATTGATTTATATTGTTCATGGGATAAAATAATGAACAAAATTGACATATTAAAAAGGAAAATAACTCCAAAAATCTATTTAAGATAGAGTAAATCAATTACATTCACTAAAATTTTTATCAAATAAATAAGATGATGTTATCCCTTCAACACTCAATTATGATTATTAATGAAATTAGAGTTGTGTTCATGGTGGATTTTTAAAATTTATTATGAATAGGAGTAGAAACATGGATATTTATGGTCACATTCTTAAAATTAGTGATATATATAAATGGCGGTGTTGTTTTATCATGGATTGAATGCCAAAGATGATTTCATTTATTAAGCATAGATCATAGAGAGAGGGATACGAGAGTGACCATTGGGAGGTAGTACACCATAATTAAATATTGTAAAGTGTGTGAGCCTTAGCATGGAATAGACTTATCTATACCCACCACTAAATAGTGAATTTTGTATACATAGTGTATATTAACCAAGTAAAATTCTTATATCACATGTTCATGATTTTCTTAATTTATAAAAGACATAACACTATGTATGTCGGTTAAGAAACCATTGATAAAATTCGATTAAAGAAATGATAAGAGATATAAAAAACAAATGATTTTTGAAAGAATAAATTGAGGGTGACACTATTAAAAATGAGTTGTTGATCATATATTGTAGTGAGAGTTTATGTATTAGGTGTTTCAAATTGGAAAAGGTTACATAACCTAATTAACCCTCATCTTAGTGTATCTCTCACAAAATATCCTTTTATACCTAACAAGCGGTATCATAGCAGACATATTTATTATTATATTTTTTCAGTATTAATATAATTATTTCTTATAGTAAAGTTTTATTTATCAAAAAAAGTTCCTTACAATATTTTGGTTACATGAAAATGGGGTATATTTTGAGGAATAAGAAAATATCCAAGGGAATTAAATTTAATGGAAAATGTTTAGTAAGTTTGAGATTTAGATAATCAATTCCAGTATCTCTCAAAAGGAAGGTATAAATGATTCTAAATTTGAAACCATTAATTCATTAACTAATGTTATGATAATAAATAAGGAACTTCATTTTCTATGTGAGGAAAAATCTACTTATTATGCTGAGATACCAAGAAATTCAAATATGAATGTCTTCCACTTATTAGAGTAGTTAGATTTGGGCTTGAAAGATGAATACTTTAATATGAATAAGTAAAATGAAGAATATTAGATCCATGATGGAGGAATAAATATTTAAATACAAAAATTGAGAAGTTTAAACAAAATATTTATTAAAGTGGTAACTAATATCAGAGAGAAGAATCATTCCCAAACCAGTGTACTAGAAATGATATCTTTAAAATTGAAGAATCTTAATGATAGAACCATGGAGAAGGGGATTTAATCAAAAGTATTTCAAAATTTTAAGTCCAATAAGGGTGAACTTACTTTACACATGGTATAATTGGTCGAGTGAAATAAAATACTAAAATAATAAAATGTTATCCTTCAATATTTAGGTACTTAGATGAACACCAAGATCCAGAAAAAAAGTGACACACTAGATGTGATTTCCTATGCATTAGAGGATGAAATGTATAAAGGGGGTGATCAAGGAAGTCATGAGTGATTAAGGTAAAATAATAATAAAAAAGATCCATCAACATAAATAGAAGTTGATTTATGTTAGTAAGAAATAAGAGCAAAAAAATTTATAGGGTAAGAATATTTTAAAAGATTCTATAAATTCTTTACTTGATCATCCTTCAATAGGAGATAGTATAAGAAAGATAAATTGTAAAAAATATGAGGATAATTATAAAAAAAATTCAACAACATGAACTCTTTATTACATTGGAAAACCTAGAAGTTTCAATGATGGAACCCCTCTAAACTTCAAGATAAAGAAAAAATAAAAAATTGGTTATAATGAAAAAACACTCAAGAATTTCCTTACAAAATTTAAGGAAAAAATGATAAGTTTTAAGAGAAGGTATGGAGATATGGGTTTTTATTATAGAATTCAAGGTCATAGTTCTATATTTTTTTATGAAGTATTGGGATATATTAATTACTATAAAGTTGATGAATGTTTTTCAAAATGGAGTTACCAACCAAAAAAATTAAGAATGGATTTTATTCTAATACCTATAACCGTGATAATCATGAATTTAATAAAGAACATATAATAATTTTTTCTATAATTAATGAAGAAAACCGGTATGTATTCAATAGAAAATATATTATTTTATAACTTATGATGAATTTTATGGTTAAATAAGATCACCATGCTTAATTTAGTGTGAATACAAGTTCCATATCAGATTTTAAATGAAAAGTCACTTGGAAAGACAAGAAGAATACTTTTAAAATGAATGATGTCAATTTGAGGACAAGGAAATATCCCAAATTCTGGTATGTATTCTGATGATTAATAATTCTTTCAGGGGTAAACATGGGAGAAAGATGGTTTATATAAGAAGATATTAATCAATTATGAGAGGATATATCATTTTTTGAATTAAAAAATAAGGATTAAAAGCTTTTGAATTGATCCATTAAAAAATAAACTCCCAAGGATATTGAAGAATCATTGGATTCTATCAAAACCATTTCATTTATCAAGTTGGATTCTAAATTAAAAGATAAATGGAATTTGGAATTACATAGTGACATACCATCTTCCTTAACTTGAGGAAATTATAGATCACCTATCCCCATATATTTAAATGATATTATAGTTTCTAAAAAATTTCAGATATTAGGAGGAGATATGATTCATGGGGATAATTATTCCAATGATATAAATTCATGATCTATAATTCTAATTGGCGTAGGAGAAATGAAAGTGGTGTCTTATTGAATATAGAATTTAATGGAAATGAGATAAACCAGAGCATTATTAGAAATTATAATTGGTGACAATGTATAATTGAAGTGTTGATGTAAAAATAACATAATTATCAATTTTAATATAACCTTGAATATTAAAGAATACACCTTGATGGATAAGTAAAAAAATATTTTCTTATGATTTATTATTATTTTTTATCTAACATGTCATATCATATGATTGTCTCTAGGATATTAAAAGATATTAAAATTGGATGACTCTCATATTTAATATCAATTATATATTTATTAATATATCTTATACATTCAAAGGTATTTTCTATCCATATATTAAGAAAAAATGAAATTATTAATACACTTAGTGGTTCATGGTTATTTACTAATCGTTTTTTGATTGTGTGATTGAGATCAAAGGGAGAGTTCCTTATTTGAAGTTAATTATTATAGAATCTTGAAACATATAGAAGTAACCATGTGAAGTGGATAAAAAAGGTGTTATTAACTTAATCTATTTTTTCAAGCACTGTGTTCTAACTTAGTAGCCTTAGATTTTTCTTTTACGAATCTTTACCAAGTTGTAAGTTCACTCAATGAAAATATTTTAAAATACAACTACAATTGGAAGCATTTTTTGAGCATGAATGTAAAATCTGGGATTGTAGTGAAAGAATGAATGTCGAGTTTAATATTAATTGAGTATTGAAGTATAATTCAATGTTGGAACTTAGACTCTATAAATTCTATTCAAGGGATATATTTACTAAGGTGGAGAAGATCTATTGAAAATAGCCCTATGCACATTAGGGATAAAGGTCGATATTTAAATTAAAACATTGGTATCAAAGGATCATAGATTATGTTGTATGATATCAAAAATATTGGGAGAGAATGATATCAATGTTTTGAAATAATTTTTTTATCTACCTAGGAAAATATTTTAAAATATTTTATATTTTTACCTTTTTGGTGGTTTTACATTGGATTTGATTTCATTGGGATAGAAGTGGAAACATCCAGAATCTATAAATTTGGTTGTAAGCCTAATTTAATTTTAATTGGTATCAATGTTGAAAATATCATATTTTTATATTCGTGATTAGTGTTTAAAAAAATACAAGGTAGGTATTTTTAGCAACCAATTAATAATTTCTGTGGGCATTGTATTTGTTTTCAACCACATTATTTGTTTTCAACCAAATAAGTATGTGATGGAGTTTTTTTGTAACGGTATAATAAAGTTTATAGGTTTTTTGAAGAAGATGAGGTGGTTTTGTTTATTTTATATAGATCACTCGAAAAAATTATGCATCATATAAAAATTTTCTTCACAAAAGAGTAAATAATTTTTGGGGGAATGAATGGTTGTGTTGTGACATAGGAGGCCTCTCTACAAAAAAACATTCATAAGAATAAAAAAATGATATGTAAGTTTAATTAAAGATTGTATAATATTATATATTTAAAAATAATTCTGAAATGATACGTGGAATTCCAAAATAGTTGTACTTAAGAATAAACTATTGTGAGAAATGGTTCACATCATGATGGAGTCCTTACAAAAATAATTGTTTCATTTTTTGGAGTTGGAAGAGGAATCACACCATCAAGATTAATTATTCAATGTAAAGAAAATATTTTCACCATTAGTTATTTTATTGCATAATAATGAAGAAGAATCTTAAATATGGTTATCTTCCTAGAAGGTGATGACTACACCATAAAGAGATGCTTACATCATGGATGGTTTCTCGAATATATTTTCCTAAAATATTTCCACCCTAGGATTATAGGATTTTCAGTAGTGATTCATGGTGAAGTAATAATTTACACTACAATGCAAATCATTTAACCATAAATATGTTAGATTTTACGGAATATTGAATTACAAGTTTCTATGTGGATAAAGTAATCGAACCATAATTATGATGGTTAAGCAGCAATATGTTCAAGTGATGAAAAATTTCTAGAATTTAAATTTCCCAAATTTTAAATATTTTCTGTGATATGAATTAATGTAGGTAGACTTGATATATCTAGTGGACTTTTAATACCCATTAATGATTTATTAATTATTATTTTAATTTGAGAAAATCAAGGATCTTTTAAAGAGGATTTTTATGACTTATTTGATAATATATAGAAATTCCTTGATAGAAGTCAAATGTGATATTTTAGAAGTTTTTTTCATCAATAATATAAATTATCCAATAAAATTTTACTATTGATTATATTTCAATGTTATAGGGACTCGATTATAGGGGATATTTGACCATTATGAATATTTTAGTTACTAGAAGAGGATATAGGAAATGTAAATTCATATTTTATGGATTTATCTTTTACCAAGATTTATTAGGTCAAATATAAAAATTCCTTGATATAATTTGGAAAAGATTTTATAGAGAGTGTGGTTCTATATTTGAGATTGACATGGGATATAATTAAAATTAAATATTTGACTAGATTTTTTTAGAAACATTAATATAGGTTCTATAAAAGGAAATAGTATGATTTATCTTAGATATGTTTGATCATTAAATAATAAGATATTTGTGGAATATCTTGATCATTATATTGAGGAAATGTGTATTAATGAATTTAACACATAATTGAAGAATATGGATGGATTAATTTCTCCATCTTTCTCATGGTTAATATATGATCGAAATAAATAAAAAGAAAGAAAATTACTACTAAATAGAAAAAAGTAAATTTTATAAGTGGAAATTATGGATATATATATCTCTATAACTATGTGGTTAATGTCCTTGTTCATGGGATGTAATATATATATATATATATATCAGAGAAGGCAAATAATTCTTGAAAGAAAGATAGGATATGATAAATACTTATAACTCATTGGAGATATTATCAAAGTAAGATGAAGAATTTATTCCTTGAATACCCATTGAAAAACATTAAGAAAAGTATAGATGATTTTATGGTAGACTTCAAAACATTATTATAAAGAGGATCAATGATGTGGATTTAAACAATAACCTCCTAAAATATAAAAAAACATAGGAACAATGATGTTGTTTCATCTTAGAATGCATAAAAAAGTTATTTTACTTTCTTGAACAATGATCATAGAGAGATGAATAAGGGAGTGAACCTTTCAAAGTAGTTCATGGTCTATAATTATTATTAACATAGTGAATCTTGGTATGAAGTGACCTTTCCTAAACCCAACAATAAACAATTTTTTCAGTGGATTTCAATAAATTTGTACATTATCATTTTATGCTCCATTGAATTGGCCACTACGAATGAACTAAGTAAAATTAATATTTCTTGTGTTCATGATTTACATAATTTATTAAAGACATAGATAATTTTGTCTAGGATAAAAAATCATTAATCAAATTGTATTAGAGTAAGGACATGTGAACTAAAAATGAAATCATGTTTGAAATAAGAAATTAAGGGTTACTCATCTAGTAAAGAGGTCAAAATCATCTAGGGTAGCGAGAGATTTATTATTAAGTGGATTAAATCGGATAAAGTTTAATAGAATCATTCACCCCTAACCATGAGGATATCTCTCACTAAATACCCTTTTGGACAAAATAATATGGTTACGTATCATAGAGTCCACCTACCTTGAATATAGAGTTACACCACTTGATCCATGCTTTATCAACCTCAGCCAAGCCTACATCAAGATATTTCATGATATCTCCATACCATGATCCCTTATCTCATATTATATGCCTAATTAATTAATTATAAACAAATATTATTAATTTAAAAAATTAAACCAAGTGGTATAATGCCTGAAAAATTTCCGAGTAATGTCCACCCATAAAAACTATGATTGATTACGCATGCACAATCCATGGTGTAATCTATAAACTTTATGAGAAAAATATCCATAAATCAATATCTAATAGTGTTTAATTTTTAAAATAAATTTTTGAAATACGTAGAAAACTCACAAAGTGAAACTCTTTTAATAAACCAATGGGAGATGGTGTGTGTTTATAATTATTTGACATACATTATAAATCACATCATAAATTCGCATGTTTCTGGATGACTCAACCATTATATGGTGAAATTTTTATCAAAACATAATCTAAAAGCACAAAAAATCAGATGAAATCCTAAATAGAGAAGAATATAGGGATAAGGGATTGGTTATACCTCAAAATTTCCACAAAATAGCCTAAAAACCAACCACTATCAAAGGGGATCCAAGGAAGAAAGAAAAAAGGGAGACACATCAAAATAGGCCTCCCCCTAACCCCCCTTCATTTAAAATCCCAAGAGGTGATGAACTAGAAATGAAGGGTTTTCCCTTGAAAAAAAACTATAATATGGAACGGTGTGGCATAACCCTTAACATCATGGTGTAATTCCCCACACTTAACTAAACTGTTGGCATGAAAATGAGGGGTCACAACACAATTCCCCACTCCTAGGTATGTGTTCCAGCATGAACATATATTTTAAGTTTTAAATCACCTCATAATATTATAATCAAGAATACTAACAGTTTTTTTCATGGTGCAACACCACATAGGTTTCAATGAAACACATTCCCTATGAGCACCCTTTATGGTCTAATTTCCCTTCCTACAACATGACCTAGATTTATTTTTGGAAATTTATTATTAATAAAAACATCATAGAACAATCCTAAAATTTGTATCAATACATTATGTTTAAGATTATTCATAAACATAACCCAAGGAACGAAGGTGGATTGGGCATCAAAATTGTGAAAGGAGTCCTCGTCATGATGTAATGACCCCCACTATGGTTTGATCCACTAATGATCCCCAATATAGGATTAATAACTCCTAAAATCATTACCTTACACCCTTGATAAACACAAAAATACCCAATCACACTTGAAATCACTTCTTATAGGTGTTCCAACTCAAATAATTGGGATATGAATCCTAATTCTAAAAAAAACCTAGTTTGAGTATCAAATTTTAAATTTTCCTAGAATTTTACTGACTTATTATGGCATGGATCATTACAAACTACCTCACTATATTTCTTATCATACTCAATAATTTTTCAAAAAATTATTTAATAATTCTATTTAATCTATTGGGATCAATTATTAATCCTCATTCATAATTCTAAGATGAATTTGATGTGGCTTAACCACCCTCACAATGAATCTTAATACACTAGACATTCCTTATATACCGTTGATCTGATCCCCATTACACACCAAAATATCTCAAAAAACAAACCTGGTGAAATTTAAAAATCACTACATATAATTACACAAGAAAATACCACTCAAACATCCATTTAATGACTTTACATAAAAACACATTATATCTCACAATAACGTGCAATCACCTCCACCAGATCATGGTGCCTTACCCCTGAAGGAAAAAATGAATCACCTAAACACCCACATAATATTTAAAACCCATCACTTAGTTTAACTAAATGGTATAATCTTCAACAAAGACAATATAAATTCATGATTTTACCATGACCACTACGGTTCCCTTTATTTGAATCACTCTAGAATCAAGCATAGAATTCCATCCAATTCAGTAATTGATACACTAACTCCACCCAAAACCATATCCAAATCCCAAATGTAGTATTTACCATGGAATCATATAGAATCATATTTTTATTCTCACCGGCATCTCGGTGTCATCTTAACCACCCACCTACCAAATATACCATGCTAATGACCACATTAATGTATGGGTTATACACCAGTCTCTAATAAGATACTCCCCACCATGGGAGAATCCTCAAAATTATCCAACACAACCTTCATAACCTATCCCTAAAGACCATATACTACCCATTAATAAACATAATTATAAGAAATAAAAAACTCACTAATAATTGAGTGCCAACCACTACTAATATAGGGATTAACAAGAATGATACCGTCAATATTCACCGAAATATCTCTAGAGATAAGGTTCACACGCTAAAATAGTTAATAGTGTGATATCCAATATATAAATTCCTTTACCACAAATACCTCTACATAACTCTTCCAAATAAATGCTCATACCATCCCATATAACCTTTAATAGGCCTCATGCTCAAACCCAAGACACCATAGTTCTCTGACCCATCAATGTGAAACCACACCAGTGGTCATTTACCCATATCCAAATCCTAAAAAAAATATGCCCTGGTGTATTCCACATAATAACCGATAATATTATCAATGGAATTTCCCTTCTTATAATTATTTTATGTAGTAGAATGAAAATAAATCAGATAGAGAGACAAAAAAACATTGTTCTCATAAATTAATAATCATACATTAGTCAATAACTAAACCAATAAGAATGAAAAACATTACATTAGGGCAATAAAAATTAAGTAAGAGAATAATAATAGAAAATATTGGATCTATTCGATCAAGAAGAGTGACTGCACTTACAAACAAAGTTTGAGAAATAAAACATAAAGTTAATAATATAATTTTCTTTTTGAAGATGAAAATATATATAAACAACATAGAAAATACAATTGAATGAAGAATGAATGGAATAATAGGTACATATAGGAAGCATTGAACCAATATGACTGTTATAAATTTAACCATTTGAATAGTAATCTGAATGTTAGAATAGTAACCAAACTGTTGGAATAGTAATCTAACTCTTAATAATTATAATATGACCATTAGAATAGTAAAATCTCCTATTTAAATGTAAAAAAAAATTTATGTATCTTATAAAATGAAAATATGATATATTTTATATCATTTTAAAAGAAAATAATTTTATTAAACGATAAATTAAGTGTCGGTATTTTTTGTAAAACATAAATGTTTTATTTGCAATTTTATAATGAAAATAATGCTTTAAAATAAAATTAATTTCTTAAAATGGATTTATAAATTAATATTAAGATTTATTATAATTATAATATAATTTTATTATACCATACATAATTTTTCAAAGGGTTAGAAAATTGATTATAATATTAAAATTGGTATGTTTGGAGTAAATGATGATTTTATTCAGAAATTAAATTTCACGTAAATAGAAAATTATTTTTATAAAATTTGTTATATTTTTTAAATCTACATGTCAAAAAATGGTTAGGTTGAATTTTTGTTATTTTTATAAAACTTTTGAATTTTTACTAAACATTGAAATACAGAAATTTACGGTATTTAAAATTATAATACAAATACATGAATTTTTGAGTAATGGATGTTGTAAGAACCCATTATTTAAAAATCAAATGAACCATTTACTATATATATTCAAAATAAACAATACAATATTTATTCTTGATCTAAAATAATAAATTGATTAATATAATCATAAAAAACACCAATTCCCCCCATTATAAATACCACCCCTCACCATCCCTTATCCTCACACAATATAAGCCTTGAATCTTGAAAAATATATGAAGAAAATACTCCACCCACTATCCACATGTACAAGTGTTTCTTCCCTCACTAAAATACCAATTCTAATTTTTAAGGGGTCATTCAAGGAGGAAACATTCAAGAGGTAACATTCTCAAACTACATATTTTAATTTATTTTCTTATTCTACCTTCTCCTCACCTCCTTCATGCAACATATAATAATAAATATAGAATCATTTATATACTGGAATTTTATATTTTTTATGGAATATAATTTATCGACACCATTTCTCATCTTCACTTATTCAAATAAAAATGAAACCATTTCCCATGTTATGTCGATTAAACGCCTTTGTGAATGGTGAGTTTTAATTTTCCAACAATGACTTAATGGAATTTTTAAATTAACTCATAATTGTTAAAAATGAAATAATTATGTATATTATACATGGATTCACATTATTGAAAGAGTATATTTCCATAAAATTAAATAAGAAGAAACTAGTTTGAGATTGTTAGAAAAAAATGTCAAATAAACTAAGCATTTATCATTAAAATTTTATTAAATGAATCATCCACATGTCAGAAAAAAAGATATATGGAAACATTAAACATTTAAAATTTAATTAATACCATTTAATTTAAAATCTATATAAGTATTCCCATTTTACAATAACTTCCATAATTATACACAATTGAACTGACTATGAACCATTGAAATGAATGCTCCGAGAACAATGAAATTGAACTTTATAACTCATCAAAATAGTCATTAATGAACTTAATAAAATTATAATAAATAAAATATATCTGTGAGAGTTTATAAATCATGTAATTAAGTAATATAATTTTATTATCCATGAAATTAAGAGAAATTGAAAAACACATTCCGACATAAGGTAAGGGATCTCTCCAAACCTCCATATTTTCATTGGGTAATGCTTTATCTCCCTTTATCTCCCTTTATATCTTCATTTTTATTATATAATTACAATATATTATTTATATATGTTAAAAATGGATATATATATTTATATATATATATATATCTCAATTCATCTTTATTTTATGGGGAAATACATGTTTTAGAAGGTTCCCTTCTCAATTCCTCTCAATAAGAAAACCTGATTAAAGGGAACTTCTCTATTTCTAATCCATTTCAAGTACAATCCATAATTTTTTTATCCACCCATAATTGTGAAACTCACTCATTTTATCATGAAAATTTACTTTATTTTATTTCTAGTTTATAGTAATAATTATTCCTCCATCCTATTTAAATAGTCCTTATTCTTTTTAGTGAAACCACACTTAAGTGGAACATTTCTAAAGTTACCTAACCCCTAATTTTCATGTTTCCGCTTCATTTTGATATAGTTATTCGTGATATATTCATATTTTTTACATTATTAATCTCTAAGATTTATTTAATTCCATTATTTCATGGATTCTATTATGATACTCCCTTTAGTTATGCCTTATGACATGATTACGAAACCCATTTATTTTCATGAGAAACCCTTATATTGATTCCTTAGGTTTGATATCTTTATGTGGAACACATGTTAATGTAAATGTTATGATGAGTGAACCTAGATATATTCCCAATTCACTGGGTAATTTTTTTATCTCATGAGATGTTATATATGGGATTAGGGTGTAACACAAATCCATTATGGGAATCTATCCACCGTGTGATATTTTTTTGGCAGTTAGCCTTGACTGATGTTTATGTCATGTTATATGTTACTTCTAATTTTCTATATCGCAATGATAATATGACTCCACATTCTATATTTTATGTCTCTATATTTTTATTCATGATCCATGTCTTTTATGTTTTCATGTTATGCATTCTAACTCATGTTGTATGATTTATTTACGTGTTTTTTCCTTAATAAGGCTTTTAGCACACCCATTTTGTCTATGTATTCCCCAGGTTATCCAATTCCATTATAGAATCTAAAAGAGTGTAATAAGATCATAAATCATATTACTAAAAAATATTCTAGATTCATGTTTTATAATTATGTACCTAGTATTTCAAAGACACTAGGCCATTTAATCCGTCGTTTGTATTTAATGGAAAATTACGCTTAAAATCATGTAATAATATGTGTAAAAATATTTGGTCACTATATTTCACTACCACCAACCAAATCCCATGCATCCACCCATAATAGACTTTATCTAGTACCATTATATTCCCAAACCTTCATCAATTCAAAACCTTACCATAGATGGAACATCCTACAATTCTTATCAAATACTTTATCCCCTAAGACTACAAGTATCTTACCGATATCAATATCCATCCCACATCATTCTTAATCATGACCTATTTATGATCCTTCATCATAATAAATGAAATAATCCCAATGTGATCGACACACAATATTTCCCAAGCCAGCATGACTTGGATGATTAAGCCCTCTCATTTATTTTCATCCTATATTTAAAACTCAATTGATTACCAAATAAAAATTATAATTATCTCACATATACCTCATCATTCATCCTAAATCATGCCTCCTTGAGCTACATGTGACCTTTACTTGGACCTCAAGCCAGAAAAATTGATCATGGTTCCCTTTCATGTTAGTATGTTAAACTAGGAGCACTCTCATGGATGTCATTATAAAAAATTAAATACCATTACTAATATCATATCCAATTTCATGACCATGCATCACCAAAACAAATCACAAAGCTACATGAATCTAACAACGAACTTCCTACACTATACCTAATCATCTAGGATCACCATCCATTATCACATGAAAAACTATGACCAAAAACAACTAGGCTAGGAATCAATCTGATCCTACCATCAGAACATAACCATAATTTCATGATCATTCCAAGTTATTAACATATCAAAGACCAAGGATTTCCACATTCCTTTATTTATCCTATTAAGGGTATCTACTCATCATGGAAACCTATTACCATTCTGAACCACATCTTTATCATACCTTATATATACCATGGAATCATAATGGAATCACAAGATTGAATCAACCCACTTAGGGGATATTTATTTCTTATCCCACACATGTGTGTGTTGTTTGATAAATGATCATGGGTAGGGGTGTGTATGTGCAATCGATAATTGAACCACTTGTGGTTTTATTGTTTTAATGTGAAACTAGGGTTAGTCTTGAGTGGAACATGGTTGAATTATTATAATATAGAATTCATGACTAATTTTGTTGGTCTGGTTCATGACTGGATTGATTATATATACTGCAAAGTTGTGATTTTAGTGTTTCCAATATGATGTGAATGGTGTTGACCATTTCCATACTGGATATGGCTATTAAACTAGGTGTGTATATTGGGATGATTAAATACTATCACCATAAATATGAGTCCATTGAGGTTATTTTCACACAATATATGGCCCATTATGTTGTTTAATCCACTCTTCAGGGGCAATATACTCTATAATTGAACAGTTATGGGAGAATAGAGTTAGCCAATGATGTGTAGGAGGGACATTCCATAGTTTTCCATATATGGTGATGGGGATCCCCTTATGGGAGTGGAATTATCAAAATACATGTGATATATGATGAGATATGGATTGTGGTCATTTCAATGGGATATCATGGTCTATTTGGGTTGGTGGTACCAAGTGACATGGAATTTGATGGAAGGCCAACATCATTTCTAGTATGGCTAACAATGGATGTATCCTTCAACTTCACCACTAGAAAAAGAAGGTAAAGGACCACTGAACACATATATAAGTCCACCATGACATGTGTATACCTTATATATCAAATCATGAGTAAGGAAAATGATCCATTTTTTTGATTTTAGTAAATGGAATTACTAATGGTGCATGAGCTAGATAGCATGGTTTTAATATGGGCCATATAGTTCCTCAGTGTTGAGATGGTAGTTATTTTGATTACTTTTTTACTTGCACATATGTTGGTGGCCTATGAACTATAAGTTGGGTTTTTTATAATTAACATGGCATGGTGTATATTTATTATATTGAGTGCATGTATATTTTTTCTAGTAATTTAAATTTCATTTTATTTTGTTATGATGATATTATTAATATTTATATTCAAAAGGTATAGTCTCACCACTATCATCCCATAAACCCTTGATACTAATCAGAATCCTTTTATATATATGGAGGTATTCTTGAGTTCAAGTGGAATATCAGGCTAGTTATTATGGAGTGAGATGGGTTTGGATGTTACAAACTAGTATCAGATCCATTTGGGTTAAAATGAAAACAAGTGAGTCATTTTTTTTTATTTGAGATATCATATGATTGAGGTTTAGGAAAAAATTTATGAAACATTCATAAAGGGAACCTAGGATGGATGTTGTGTGGTGTGACTTTCCAACATGAGTATCAGCTAATGTTCAAGTTAACAAGGGAACTAAGATACTTGTTTTGTTGTTGATGGTTATACTTGAGTTACTGTATTTGAATAAATGGTTACTTTATGTTATCGATTTATTTTATCAGACACTTATCCCTGATAGGAATGTGGGAGTATACATATATCACTATAAACAAGAAGGGATCACATGGAAAGCATGTCTTACTTTTAATTTCTATTTTGATCATGGAATGGAAATGAGTTTAGTTTTCTAAAGTCTTAACAACAAGATAAATGATTTTTTCTTACAAAGTATCTATGTTTCATTCTATTTTGATAACCCAAGAAGGTAAATGATGTTATAAATGAAAATAACTTTACCTATTTAAGGGAAAAAAACAACCTATATGGTGGTTTCCTGAAAATATTATAAGTAGAATTCTACTCAGTTAGCCCATGATGTACGGATCTTGTTTGTGCCTAGTGTGTGAGATGCTTGACCCTGTAATGAGTAAGTGGGGTTGTGAGGATGAGTGGTATGAACATAAGGTCTATAGTGAAGTGTAATATCTAGTAGATTGTGGGACCTATAATAAATTTCTCTATTATAATATTTATACTTTTTATATAGAAGTTCATGAACCACTACCTCCAAAGGTAACCCTCTAGGTTCAAGAATGAATAAAGGGATATAATAACCCCTAAGTCATTCCTCAAGTAGTCCCCCCAGTTGGAAACCAACACTGACGGTATAAAATCTCTATATCGGATGAATTACCCTCTATAATATATGTAAGACAAGGATATATGATTTTATTGATCAATCAACACCGTTAAATAATTAAAAAGAAAACCAAAACTATCCCATGATGCATATATAAGTAAAAATAGATACGGATAAATGTATCTAAATAAATACTCAAAAAAAAGGCTAAGGCAGCGATACAACAACAACCCAAGGAGTCTAATCTAGTAATGTTCATCATGGTCCATGTTTTCCTCGTAAAAACTTGAAAAATCAGTTTTACATATGTAGCGTGAGAATACAAGCATAATAAGTTAGAAAATTAAGTCTCTCATGTACATGTTGAAAGAGTATACTAATGCACCAATGAGAAAATAAGAGAACCAATAGCACCTAATAGGTCAACTAATCAAGCCCCAAACTCACCATGGTTTTCTAACAAAATCATGCCTTCGATATAATAAAAATAATATAAAGCATGTCAATAAAGGGTACCCCACACCTCTTTCCTATTGATAATACTCTTTCACACCCCAATGTTGTACTTATTAAAGAACACATATCTTCTTTATAACATATCACATACCACCACCCCACAGTATGGTCACATCACATCTAAATAAAAAATTCATGGGCCATTACATCACATCACCTCCCTATAACACAATCACATCACGTCTCTCCCATAAAAACTTGGGAAAAAACATCACATCATAATTATATGTCAAGATTAACAGGGTATCATGAACATGAATGAAATCAACCCCATGCCTACCTTATACCATGAATAGTCCCCACCATTAGCCATATCATCACATCTTTCCCGAAGACACCTGGTCTGATACAAAACATCATATCTTGATAGTTAACTTTTGAATTGTGTATATCATAGCCCTTGCACATCAAGATCGCCTGGAAGAGAGAGAGAGGAGAAGTGCGAGTAGTCATCCATCCAATATCATCCCTAGGATGTTGGTAACGAACATCTAGTATAAATATACCAGTGTAAGGACAAAGTGATCAATGTGGGTGGGATTCATATAGAAATCACAAGGAATATACAAATATTTATATATATATCCATAGACAAGCCCAAACAATGGGTCCACCACAAAATCCCTAACCAAATCATAAAATATCCACTTTCACTTCCACCACTAAATTTGAAAAATCGCACAATCCAAAATCCACAATTCACATCACCAAACAACCCCATTATCAATTCCATTAATTTTGTTTTTAAACATTAACCACATTTAACTACACATCGAATTTAATTCGTTCATTAACCATCTCCATCCCATTAAACAAATAATTCTGATACTACCCGAGCATCTAGAAAAATGCAACACCACACAAGAAAACCAAACAACCCAAATTATCATGCCAATAGTTCAACACATCACCACTATTTTATTGCCACTCCCACATTCCATATCACATTACAATCACAACTACTCCAAATTACAATAGAAAATTACCTCCCCATAACATGGACACACCACAACACATCATCCCCACATGATATAACTACACATCACGACATGCACATGCCGAAACACCTTTCACAATACCACATAACATTTTCCCTATTTATCTTGGGGTTGTATATTAATTCCACTTATTTAATTTAGGGTATTCTCACAAAAACCATGTATCTATGTGGAATCATTTTATTAGTTGATTTTAAGTGGATGACCATTTTTCAATGTCGTTCCACAACAATCACACATTGCGGGATTCAAAACACATATCAATTTAGTTAAAAACCAAGGATACAAAAAACCATGATCTTTTGTGGCATAATAATCATGGATAGTTAATAGTATCAAAATATCAAAAATATTCTAAAGTATGCGAATCAAACACCTTATTAATTCAATTCAATTAAACCAATAAATTTATCTTCATTAAGTAAGATTAATACCATCATACCAAAGGTGAACAGAACCATAACCACTCTTTGATGATCCACTATGTGAGAAATGAAGGGTCCCCTACATCAAACAGAGCTTTCTGATCCATAGTGAAACTTTGGAATAAGAATGAATACACCATTGAACACCAATGATTGGCCGCAGTTCCCTTTAAGAAAAATGGATACCCATATAGATTATATCCTTTAAAAGAGAAATTAGGACCACCGTGTATCCCAAGACACTATGCTTTAAGCCCCTAGTAACAAAAAAGACTTTACACTACAACCTCATCTCCACGGTGCATCTATGCATAAAAAATGTAGTAGCCTAAAACTCCACTAAGCCTCCTATTATGGAATGTATTATTCTATATTATTTATATATCACTTTTATAGAAGGATCTATGCTACAACCCATTATCCATGGCATAGTTATCCCCAAATTGGAAGTAGAACCCAAAACACCTCTAACCACCCACTATACCCCAACCAGAACTCCCTATACCACAATGGACACCATTATAGTGAAACTATAGGTTCCACACAATAACCCTAAAAAATAGGAAGTGGATACTAAATTTTCCTCCAGAACACCTCTAAACACCTCAAGACCTCCCCAAACACCCCCATCACTAGAATTATCACAAATTAAAGGGCCAAAAGGTCTGGGAAATTACATCATATACCTCTTAAACTATTCTCTCTCTCTAGAATAAATAAAAATCCCAATAGAAAATAAAGAGTATGAATAGCCACTATGGGAGATACCTATCCAGGTTCTCATTATAACTCAACACAACTACCAACTAAAATGATAACTAAAATAACCATGAAGCATCTCACGTGTCCACATCACTACTCAATGACATCACCACCTCTCACAGAGAACAAAACCAAACATATGACACTAGAAACAAGGAACTACATTCCACAGAACCACATTAACCTCCACACATCCTAATTTTACCACTCTCATGACCATTAAATAACACTATGCTAATCGAACACATAAATAAGCTAATTTCATCTTCCTTGTTAGGATACTGTCATTTATGTGTAAAAATTAATCACCCACAAAGTTTCAATCAATTCAAGGTATAACACATCCTTATTAGGATACATGTTTTCCCCACTTAATATGATATAAGATTTATCACACATCACAACATCAATAAAAAATATCTCAAAAAATAACTAGATCCAAACATCACATCAAAAAGGTCTCATCTCATAAACTAGCATGGTATCAAAATTTAAATTGTCAAGCCTAAAAAAACAATACAAAATAAAAAAATAAAACAAGAAACTCAGGGTACTAGGAACACATCAATGCCTCACACTCCCAAGTACTCTCCTACAATCCACCACGCCTCTTTAACACACAAACAAAAGGAATGGTCCACCCTCATAGCACCTTCTCCCGATGATCCTCGATCCTTATTGGACACTCTACAAACATTTCATCATCCTTGATATGAAACTCTCCCAATTTAATGACATGGGATTCATCATGAAGATATTGATGGAGATAATAAACTTGGAAGACGTTGTTGATCCATTATAGCCATGGAAGAAGTTATAGATGATAAAAAACCTTTCTAACATATCTAAACACCTCAAAAGGCCCACTAAAAAGTATGAGATCTGACACCCCTTCTAAACCTCTATTTCCATCATTGAGAGGAAATCATCAAAAAATTGTGGTCTCCAACCTCATAATCAATGGGCCTAATCCTACGATCAACATACAACTTATGGCAGTTCTTCTCTACTTTAATCATCTAATGAACAAATAGAACCCTCTATTTTATGCTTTTCACCACATTGAGGACAAGAATCGATGACTCCCCATCACAGATCCAACATAATGGAGAACGAAATTTACACCCACACAAAGACTCAAATGAATTATTACTAATGGATAAGGTAAATATGTTGTTATAAGAAAACTAAAACAAGGGAAAGTGTTGTGACCAAGATCTATCAAAAATTATGATTTATTACCATAACATATATTATAGTGGCTAGATAGTTTACTCTATCTAGTTGTCCATATAAGGTTGGAAAGTAGTGTTGAGGCATTACTAAGTTCCAAAATCATGTTGAATTTTCCTCCAGATACATGAAGTAAAACATACATCCTAATATGATATGATGGGCCTCGTAACTCCATGTAGATGAAATAACTCATCTAAAAAACTATATTCCCAAAAAACACCCATGTAACCCGACTCATTTATTGCTAATAAGTGGGATTATTTTTAAACCAATCCATGATTAAATAGATAGCATTATAACCTCCCTGATCTCATGTTAACCCTATGAAAAAATCCATTGAGATGTAATCCCATTTCCACTTAGGGACATCTAGATGATGTAATAAACCACCAGGAATATGGTTCGTAGACTCTAACAACTGTAAAATAAAACACTAATCCACAAACTCTATCACTACCCATTTCATCTTGATCCACCAAATCTATATCGTCATGCCATGGTACAACTTAGAAACTCCTCGGTGTACTACCAAATATGAAGTATGGATCTCAGGAAGGGCCGCCTCATAAATTTCTACTAGAAAAACTATCCTCCCCTAAAACAATACTCTGTTATGACTATCCTACAACCATCCCCCCATAACATCACCATGAAAAAAATGATATTCCATCACCCATGTCTCCAAGTCACCCCACTGAGACTCCTCCACCTGCTACATCAAGGAATATTGTACCTTAATCTAAAACAATAAACCTCTACAATAGAAATCCCTTGTATCCATGTACAGTTCACCTACCCCTTCATCACTTTTTTAGCATCTCTGGACTCCTAAACAAAATCCTTTTGTGACTTTCTTCTCAAAGCACCACCTAAAATATCACATTTCTTGAGGTATAAGAGACTTAAAAATCATTATCCTAAGGAAACTTAATCCACATTTTTCGGAAACTCATATCATACTGATAAAATATACACCTCAAGATCTTGTGATTAGTGAATACCACAAAGAAATCCCCAACGAGGTAATGCCACCACAAATTTAATGCAAACACAACCACTCTTAGATCCATATTAAGTGTAGTATAGTTACACTCATGAGGATGCAACTACCTAGACACATAAGAGATCACCACTCTATTATATATTAAGATAATTAACAAGAATATAATGTAAGAATAATATACACCAAAAAAATTACCCCCTCTACTAGAAATTGGGGCATTAGAGTGCTGATCAAATTCTATTTCTGTTAGTCAAATTATACCTAACATGGATCAGTGTAAAAAAAATCATAGTCCCTTATAGTCAAATCATTAAATAGGTCCATATTCTATGATAAATCATATATTAACCTCCCATAATAGTCCATGAGATTGAGGAAAATACATACCTTTTCCACATTATTGGGTTTCACCAAAGAAACAACTGCATTGATCTTCGACAGGTCCATAGACACACCCTACTAAGACACCACATGTCTATATAAATGTAACTCTCACATCCATAACTCACACATGTAAAAAACTCTATAGAACTCGCGGCATCGATGAACCAATAAGATATCTATGAGAGGATCGATATGATCTTCCTCTGACTTTAGGTAGAAAAAATATTTCTTTGATGAACATGAATAAAAACAAGTCTAGTAATTCATGGAACACAAAGTTCATGAGTCTCATAAAAATAGTATGTGTGTTTATGACACCAAAATGCATGACCATGAGCTCAAATATCCCATACCTACATCTAATGGTATTATTTCATCTATTTCCCTCTTTTACCCTTAATTGGTGATACCCAGACCATATATAGATCATAAAGAAACCAACTCAACCCTCTTAAATGGTCAAAAATCATATATCCTTGGGATAGACTAATGATTATTGATCGTCACCTGATTCAGTCTACAGTAATCTAAACACAACCTCATACCCCCATCTATCTTCTTTAAGAACAACACTAGGAAATCCCATGGTGACTCATTCATCCGGATGAAACCATTCTTCATTAGAACGTCAATTATAATCATCAACTCCCACAACTTCTAAGGTTCCATCTGATAGGGATCCATTGAAATTGAAGAACACCAGGATGCAAGCCTATCCCAAAATCAACAACACATTGAGGGGGTAACATCACAAGCTCATTAGAAAAATCATCCATAAAATCCCTTAAAATCAAAGGAACCTCCATCACCCTATCACACATAGATTCCATAGACAAATCTTCCATCAAGGAAATAATGGCATCCACATTTCTACTACCCACTTGAAAACTCCATTTGCTAATGAAAACTACACACTGTTCATCCACATACAAGAAAATGAAATTTCTCTATAATCATTCAATAGAATAATACATATAATTAATCCCACCAATGTTGATTATGAAAATATGCAAATGGACCTAAAGTGAGAAAAGAGTCACATGATACTGATGTGGCCCCATCATAAGTCTACACACCCAACACACGTCAAAAAAGATGGTCTGGCCCCCAACTATCATAGTTAACAGTAGGGGTATCATAATTCTCTGTACATATATTCCAAAAGCATGGAATAGTGTGGGAGAAATAGAGGAGTGTGAATATCCTTAATAAAAAAATCACAAATAAGAGTATATGAAAAATATATCCCCTTGGAACACCCTAAGAGGGGAGGGGTGATTCAGGGTCTCAAAATTTTCTTTTATAGTGATGGATCTTGTTCCAAAGTTGGTAGGAACCTATGAAAACTATCAGATGATAATGTGTAGTAGTTTGAAAATTCACATTAAGAGATACAACACATCAGTTTTACTTGGTTCATCACTAATGTTTAGTCTAAGGAGTATACACCGATAGTGTTTTGGTTATACCAAAATCCTCTAATCTTCACTAGTTCTAGAATATGGAAGTTTAGACATAGCTACTCTAACCGAGACACAATTACTTTACAATATTTTAGGAAAATCATGCTACCCCCATATAAACACTTTTTTGGACTCTCCTAGTCCACTCTCATGGTAGAATATTTACTCAGTTTAATTATTTGAATCTCGTTTCAATAGATAGGCATTTAAGTCTTTGTCCCTGACTAGCATGAGACTCTTATTGCATCTAAGTCATAAATGGATTCACTTGAAAGCATTGTTCACATAAACATGATGTTCAATACTTTCTTTCGTGAAGCTCCTTCATAGATATCACTACCTTCATGAAGAAAACTACCTTTGTGGAAAAATATACCCTTACGAACCTCACTCAGTCATCATGAAAAACCTCATCATTGTGATACTCCTTTTTCCCAGATACCTAATCATTAGTCAAGAATAATATATTCTTTTCATGATTATAAATATCACTTTTAATACTTGATTTGTGAAGATCTTAGCCTTCACTAATTTAGAGCGATTAATCCTTTTCTCCAAATCATTTGGAATCAAATGTAATGGGTGTAGCCCCCTATTTATAGGCTTGGAATTTCCTGATACTCCCTTTCCTCTAGTATGTTTTTAGTGAATCTCCAATATCCTATTTGTGAGGCTCTATCACTCATGGTGCTCCTGTTTAATTAAACATGCTCATGAAGCTTATCATTGTCGCAGAGATTATCATCAACCCATCGCGTTGTTCACAATTCATGTTTGTGATGCTCCACATATTCATGAATATTATCCATTGAGAAGATTAGTATTTGAGAAACTGATACCTTTACCATATTTATGGATATTCTATCCTAGAACCCCACCTTTTGTGATTCTTACCTCTTCCTCCTAATTTTGAGCTCAAAAAATTTGTAAACACTAGGAAATGATGCCACCATTAATATTGTAGTTAGCATGTACTATAATATCACTTATCATACAATTTATAGATAAAAAAATTGTGGATTAACAACAAACACAAACTAGACTCCATTTTCAGCAATGAATAGCTTTAGTTCCAACAAAAAATTGAGTGTATCTCAAATGATCTCTATCCCAACTGGCACTACTTCTTCTAATGCATGCAATTAACCATGCCTAGATCCTCTACCTCAATACTGATGGACACCTCCATAACCATTCTCTGCTCAAGGTACCTAAACACAAGGTACATACATAATTAATCATGTAATTTCTCCATACCCCCTTAGGGGAGCATAATCCTGATACCCCAGCTTCTAAAATGACCTTATTGGAATCTACTATTGAGGACGGCGCTAAACCTAACAACATACAACAAACTGAGAGTGAAGACCTACTAGGAACTAGTTCTAGAAATATCCACAAAACACACAAAAAAACATTATACCAGAGTCCCTAAAAATCATGGGAGTCATTGTTCCTAGAAGTCTAGAAGGGAAGCTGCTAACGTTGACTCCCCACTGGTCAAAAACAATGAAGGCCCTAGAACCTGAGACCATCCACTGACAACTCTAATCCTTGAGAAACCATATTAGATCTCCAATCATACAAAACCTCCCCATTAGTTCATCCTCTTTATAAGATCTACCTTATAATGAACATCGATATATGTAGGTAATATAAAAAGAGTAACTATATATTTGATATAAGGATAGATTACCACCTTAAGATGTCTTAAATGGGACATCTAATTTGGAATGAGATCCATGAAAAAAACATATTCTGGAACATGACCCCAAGATGTCACATAGATATACTCGCATTCTTAAGAGAAAGAAGATTCTACCTCTTCATAACTTTCATGATCAAGGAAAGGAACACTGCTCAGTACTTATTCTGAAAGTCAACTTGCGACACATCTGACTCCTTATGCTTAACCAAAAACATCATCAACCACTAAAGCACAAATCCTTTCATATGAATAAGTTTTAAAAGGACTCAACACTTCATTGAGGACAATATAAAACTAAAGGAGTTCTCATGATCCTCTATCCATCTCACTTTCTTCTCATCTAAAATAATTCCCTAGTACTTCCCCAAATCCTCATGTTGAAAAGCACACAATACCCACTTAAAAACCACATCCTTCTCTACTAGATCAACACTATTTCGATCAACTAGATCACCGTGAAGACCATCATATTCTTAAACCTCAAACGAAAGATATCATGGATCCATAACTTAAAATGAAATGGGGATTTATTAATCCCACTAGTATGTAATTTTATTACTATTTATTTAATTCATTTTATCGTTTACCAAAACTACATAATTAAAATAAAAACTCAAGTAAATTTGGATACATATACCTATCATAGTTCTCTACCCTAAAAAGATGTCCACCTCAATTGGCATGTCAATAAGCTTAGAGCCCATGCACTAGATCACGGGGGTCTCTAAAATCTTGATCCCTTGCCAGTCAACCTAGCCTATGTCACGCTCCAAGGTCAACTGGAAATGTTTCCATACTAAACCTTATAATACTTATCTTCTTAGGACAAACTCAATCCCATTATCAACCATAAAATATAACACCACTCTTTCATGACCCCCTCCCTCCAAAGGTACCTCTCTAAGGAAGGCAATGAATAAAGGGAGATAATGACCCCCTGAGTACCACATCCAGTAGCCCCCAGGTTGGAGAATAACATAGAGGGTATAAAATCTCGATATGGGAAGAATTATGCTATATAATATATGTAGGATAGGGAGATAGAATATTATATTTCAATAAAATCCATGTAATTATGAAAAAGGAAACCAAAACAAATTGAAATTTTATTTATAATTAAAAATAGATGTAGAAAAAAGTATCAAAATAAATACCCAAAAAGAAAGGCTATGGTTTCAACATAGAAACAACCCAAGGGTCAAAGATATTAATTTCTAGAAAAATCCACAAATTCTTCCTAGAAACCAAAAAATTAGTTTTATATATGTTGTTTGAGAATACAAGTATACTTGGAAGGAAAAAAGGCTCTTTTTCATATGTGAAAAGAGAATACTAATGAACTAGAAAGAATAAAATAACCAATAAAACCTAACATTTCATAAAATCAAGCACCAACCTCACAATAGAGCACTCACCAAATCATTCATCTAATATAATAACATACTATAAAGCATGTTGATAAAGGGTACTCCACACCACTTTCCCACTGATTTTATGGTCTCACGCCCCAATGTCATATGTCATTTCCCTCCCATTTATTTTGTATAATATATCACATGGCACTTCCACACACTATGGTTTCATAAAATATCACATGTAGACACCTAGAAAATAAAATCACATCACTTCCCTATAGAATGGTGACATCACATCTCACATGTAGAAACATTATCCAACACATCACATCACAGCCACATATCCAATGTTGTAGGGTTTTATGATCATGAAGGACATAAACCTTGTTCCCATCTCCTATAATGAACAACACTAACTATAAGCCATTTCATAACATCTCACCCAAATAAACCTAGTCCAGCCCAACACATTATATCTCTACTATGAACTTTTTATTTCTGGCCATCACAACACATGAACATCAACGTTGCCTAGAAGAGAGAGTGGGGATGAATGGGTAGTCATCCATCCATCCTCATCCTATAGATGTTGGGGAAAACAACCCCATATAGACATATGGATATTGGAACATGGTTCTTGGTGTGGGTAGGGTTAATATAGAAATCACAAGGTTTATACATACATACATACATAGATATATATAGCCACACACAATTCCAACCTATGGGTTCACCACTAAATCACTAACTAACTCAAAACATCTTCAAATTTGCAGCCACCAATAAATGTGAAACATCATGTAATACACAAGACACATTTACCATTTCTAGCCTAACCCATTATCCAGTCCATTAATTTCATTATTAAATATTAACCATATTTAACCACACTTCCCATTTAATTCATCCATTAATGTTATCTATCCTATTAACCAAATAATTTAGATACTACCATATCATCTAGCACAATACAAAAACACCGAGAAAAACCAAACATCCCAACTTACCATGCCAACAATCCCACATATTACCACCATTTCCTAGCCATAACCACTTCTCACATCACATTCCCATCACAACAACCCCAAATCACAACTACACGTTAGCGTCCCACAAGATGGTAAGACCACAATACATCATACCCACATGATACAACCACAAATTATAAAATTCACATGCCACAACACCTTTCACATCACCACATAACAATTTCAAGATTAATCAAGGGCTTGTACATTACTTCCACTTCTTTATTTTAGGATCATTCCCACAAAAGACATGTATCAGGGTGAAACCAATTTATTATTTGAGTATAAGTTGGTAAACATTTATTAAAGTTGGTGTCACAAAAATTACATATTAGTGGATTCACAACACATATCAATTCTATATAAACAAGAAATACCAATAGTCATTAATTTTAGTGTCATAAAAATCATGGATAATTCCCCATATCACAATATAATAAATATTTAAAATAACACGAATCAAACCCCATCCCCATTTAATTAAATGAAACTAATTAATTTATATTTGTTAATATGGATGCAAGACATATTCTAAAAGGTAAAAATATCACATACTTCATGATAAACTAGGTGAGAAATGAAGGATCCGCTACCTCAAACTACGATTTTGATCCATTTCATAGCTTTTAAATAAAAAAAATCCACCAATGAACACCACAACAAGGGAGAGCACCAATAAAAACCTAGAACAAATCAACCCACAATACCTACTATCCAAACAGCATCAAAATAAAGATTTAACTTGGAAGAACCACTCTCAGGGTGAAGAAATAGAGTAAAACTGAAATGAGGGATGGATGGACTTACCTATACTTCCATGGATCAATCCTCAAGGTCTAGGGTTGAAATCCCAAAGAAGGGGCTGAAATTTCTCCTTGAGATTCACATGGTTTAGTCAATAAATGTCTAAAAGAAGGATAAGTTACCTAGTTTGACTGGGATTAAAATTTATAGGTGGTCTGTAAAACATAAGGCCATGACATAGCCACTAGGACTATACCACATAATGTCTAACACCCCTAGACTTTATAATATCTTCCACTTAGAATAACATTTATTTTGTTTCTATATTACTTTATATACAACAAAGAGGTAAAAATATTCAATATAAAACACTAATATTATATTTTAGCATACACAACAATAATTTTTATTATGTTACACATAATACATAGTTCCTTCAATATCTTTCATTACACGCAAGATCTAGTTTTACCAAACTACAATATACAATTAATATTATTATATAATATCATCGTTATCATCTATCTGTTGTTAAAAAGATTGAAATTTGGTAAAATGGATTATATATTTTGAATTATAATAATTTATAAATCCTATTATGGTCATATTAGTTTTTTACCAAAAATATTAGTGATGGTAATTAAAATTAATTCCAATGATTGATAGAAAAATTAGCTTAACATGGGAAAAAATTAAAACTTAAGGGGAAAAATGACCTATTAATTTACCCAAAACACATTTTCAGGACATATTTCGATCATATACTCCCTTTTATATAATTGTTTTAATTATTTGAGGTATATTATGTAATGGATACCTCTTAATAGTGTTTATGTTTTTATATTTACAAGAATGTCACTCCTCCACTATAAAAATGCACTCACCCCTCCCAGATATTCACACTTATAAATACATTTGGATCATCCAAAACCATACCAAATAGATCCCCAAAATACCTCACATCATTATATAATCCTCCATTTTGGAATAAATCAAACCAAGGAATTATTTTTTCACAAACCAAAAGGAGTTACCCAAAGAAGAGGTAACATTATTCAATGAGAAATTTCGTTTTATTTATTTATACACCCCTTAAATTATTTATATATAATTATTATATAATAACCTCAGTGTAAAAAATATAATTAGATTTTTTATGCTAACGGTATGACCTATACTTACACACACTTTCATCAAATGGGATACACAATCATCATTCATGTGCACAACAAGCTACTACCTCTCAATCTGATGTCGTGCATTATTCCATCACCACCTTTAAAGGTTAGAAATAATGATATATTTATGTTTTATATATGATATATACTATTTATTTATTCTTTTTGAATTTTTATATAACACATGCCTTTATTCTTTCTATTTTTTAGGAATATGATAACTTTAGGTGTGGACATGTGGACTACAACCTCCTCAAGGTGATGTGATTCATTGAGGATTTATATGGAATGTATTTAGGATAATATGAAATTAATATGATAATTTAATTTTAATATACATATATATTTTTTAATTTTCTTTATTTCAATATGACAAGAAAATATAAACAACTTTGATGCGTGTGTATGGCCTACCATCTCCACCGACAGCGTATTTCATTTCTATCTCCTAATATTATAAATTACTATAAATAACTATATACTGAATATATATATATAATATTTAAATAAAATTTTAAACTATTTATATTATTTAATCATGATATAATCAATATGAGTGAAAAATAACAAATCGATGCATACACAAAACGCTGAGAAATTAACACCTAATATAGTGAAAGTAATGAAAGATTATTAAAGAACAGTTAATAGGATATTATAATAAGATAATATATGGTATTATAAGTAATATTATTGTTATTTTGTATGTTAATAACATTTTTTAAACCATTATAAATGAGTTTAAAGGGTGTTTAACCAAAAGGCTGTGTAAGGTGGGTGGATTTCCAATCTCACTTTTATTTTTTGCAATTCGTATTCTTTATTCACCACCCATTTATTTTGTGTGGTGTATATGATAACCAATGACATGTTATATCATTAATTTAATTCATTTTATGATATTAAATGTTAAAAATAATTTTATTATTTCATGGGGCACACTATTCAAGAGTTACTAAAATAGTAATGTATTTTCATCTAACTTTATACTTATGTGAGATAAATGAAATATTCAACACTTAATTATTTTATCTTGTGTATCTACTTCCCATTCTAATAAATTATATCATATATACTTTTTTCATTATATAATTTAAGTTTTTACTTTGAATTATCTCATCCAAGGGGTTTTGACTTGAAAATTTTCAACTCGTAAAAGTAATCTTTCAATCTTACTTTCTTTTGAGATTGTTAGATTTCTATTGAAACAATCAATTTCTCATAATCAATTTTTCTTGGAAATTATAATTTGTTGTGACATACATATTATTTTATTAGGGATATTTTTATTTAATAAATTTTATACCATTTTTACATATTTTTTTACTTTTAATGTTATTTTATTTTATGGGGAAATATTAATAAATTTGTATCTGCTACTCAATATGGATATTTGATAAGGAAGGTTTTTTATAAATTTAAATCAATTATTCGATATATGAAGTATTATTTGGACATAAAATACATGGGTTAAGGATTAGTTAAAGAAATTCCTATGGTTTGGGTACTATTTAGTACAATCTATTAGTGTTGGGGACCAATTAATGGAAGCCCCCATTATGCATTTGTAGTCTCATAAGAGGAATCAGTTGGCCAAATCAGAAGGATTTTAACCCATAATGTTTTAAAAAATATTGAGGATAAATCTTGATGGTAAGGGTATCATGTTCTTGGGAAAAATGATGTCAAATAATTAATAATTTTCTTTATTTAGATTTTATTAATTATTATCCATGAGATTTTTTCTTTAACATTATCTATGGATGCATTTTTTCTCAGTTTATTGATTTAATGGAATGTGCGTTGGGTCATTTAAATTTACATATTGATTATGTCATATCTAGTTATTTAAATGGAATGTTTATTTAGTTATTAACTTTTATTATTTTTTATTAATTATTAATTCATGATATATTCCACTATAATCAACCCTTTCTGAACATTTAAGCTCACCCTTATTTTGTTTATTTTCCCTAGGTTATGAAGAAAAAGTCATTGAATAAAATTCAAGGCTGTTTTTATAGAATTTTATTATATATCATGTTTTATTTTGAATTTCCCAATGTAAAATGGGTATCGTGTATGTAATATGGTTTTCCAAAACTACTAAACTAATCAGTCCTTCCAGATTTGATTCCTTATAATCATGCCAATGTAATAAAGTAAGGCATCAACGTCGGGATTCTGGGGTAGGGTTGTTATAGTTGGTGTCAATGGAATTTTAATAGAAATATTGAAAACTAGATTTAGGAAAATATATATTAGATCACATTACTCTATGATAGACTTTGAGTATATGTATAGAAGAATATGCCAAAGTAACCATGAATGTGATTATGAGATTAGTTACGTGTAAAATTTTCAATTTATGATAAGTATTTCACTATTTTTGGGATTAAACATTATGTTACATAATTTTATGATCTAATATAGTGTGTTTTATCATTTATAAATGACTTATAGTAGATGTAATGTGAACTTCAACAATGAACATGATAGAAAGAGTAATAATGATCATGTCTTTTAAGGGCTCATGCCAATATTTTGATGGGAAATAGTATGCAAAAAAATCATCATATTAAGAAATATTATCATGTGATAATGAGATAAATAAAGAGTTATATAAGTATTATGGATTTTTAGGGAAGAACAAGAAGAATAGGGTAGCCAAGAAAAGGATGGATAAAGGGAAGAAGGGAAAAAAGGATTTTTCCCACATGTGATAACTGTGGAAAGAAACACCCTATTTCTTACTTGAAGGGAATGAGAGTTTGTTATATGTTTAGTGATAAAGGTAACCATTTTAAATAATGAAAATAGGAGAATAAAAAGGTTTTTATCTATTGTTAAAACTGCAGTGATATGGGGAACTATTCAAATGAATTTCCAAATAATTAATGGAATATACCTCAAATGAGGATAATGGATCATTGTAAATATTTTTCTACTACAATAGAAAAATAATAATGGTTAATATGACTGTGTTTGTATTGAAGAATTATTTCATTTGATAATTTTATTAGTAATTTACTGATTAAAAGAATTAGGAAATATGTAGTGATTTTACTGGAGTACTTTTTCATTAAGAATTTGAAATCATGTGTTGAATATTTTGGGATAAATAAATGATTGGTTTGGATAAATATTTAATACCTAGGAACTAATTAACTATTTTTCGACAAAGTGGTTTGTGTTATCATTGATGGAGTTTACAACACATTTAAATTAAATAAATATATCAAATAAAATTTCTTTAACTTAAGGGATAAGGAATAATGAATGTTTATAATAATTTTTTATTTTAATTCATGTTATTACCATGTTTCAAGAGAATACATGATTGATGTGTTCACATGTTCTACATTTAACGATCAACGAGCTACTTCATATTGATTGAAGACTAATGATAAGTTCATTTTATATATTTATTAACCATCCTTATAAAGTGTTGAATCATAGTCTTTTATAAAGATTAACTATTTATGGAATTTTTTATGTCGATCTATGGAAAAGGATTTAGAGATTAATGTATTATTTCACCATATGATGAAACTTATGCAAATAAATGAAGTTGAAATAGTTCAAGGCAAAACCAAAGGATAATATTGTGCTTATGAAATAGAAATGTATGATGAAATTATTTTTTATAACATTATTACAAAGTGAAATAATTCCTCAACTCTAGGAAAAGGGTCTCAAAACAAAAAATTTGTCCTATTATCATATTTTTTGATGATATCAACTATTCTTTTTACACCTATGATTTATGGATTTAAGGTCAAAAAATTTCTCATGAAAATGTCCTCTATCACTCTCCATCAAAACATGATCGTTATATTTCCCTTCCATGTCTAAGTTTTTACTAAATTTCTCATATTCTAAAGCTTAGTTTTGTAGTGACCTTAGCATTTAATCTTCCCTATTATTAATAAGATTTGTTATTAACTTTATTTATGATTTAGGTTTTTCAAAAATAGTGTTTTTAATATCAAACCCTCAATTTATGAGATCAAGTTTGATTTAAAAGGACACATTTTATATAATTTGGGGAGAATGTAACACTACAATACTTTATAATATTTTACTTTTAGAATACCAATAATCTTATTTCTAGATTTATTTGTGAAAAACAATTTAAACATATGATATAAAAAACACCAATATTATCTTGCGGCACACACAACACTAAGTTGGATTTTGTTACAAACAATACCGAGTTCCTTCAATATCTTTCATTACATGCAAGATCGAGTTTAACCAAACTATAATATAATAATATTATTATTATTTAATATGATAGTTATCACCTATCCATTATAATGATATGTATAAAAAGGATTAACTAAATTTTGAAAACATTTTTTTCATATGTGTATAAAATTATTTGGTGACCAATTAATCATAAATGAATATAGAAAACAATTGAATATAAAAGATATTTTTTTATAAAAAATATTTTTTATGCGCAAAAGGAATTTTATCATAATAAATTAAATTAATTGTGATTATTGGATGGTATTAGTATATTATATATTTAAAAAAATTATTTTTACAATAATACAATATATTTTATAGGCATAAGATAATAACAAATCCAATTTTATAATTAAGAAGCTATATTTTTCTAAAGCTAGTTTCACCACCTTTTAATGGTTCACCTATTATAAAAAGAAATTTTGGAAATTTTAAAAAAATTATATAAAAAATAAACATCATTTTTTACAGTGTAATTTAAAAATTATCTTTTGGTTAACTGTTGGTATTCTTTTGGAATATTTCTTTTTTTATGAATAGTGAAAATAATAAATTTAAAATAAAAAAACTTCTTTTTGTATAATTTATTTATAAGGTTAAAATATATTTTCTATTATTTTTAATGTTAAATTAGATAAATTTTAAATCTATTAATCCAATATAGGTCATTATAATCAATTTTACATTGATATTGGATATAAAAACATTTCAAACATTTGATCATTTTTAAGTTAAAAACTCGTTTTCGCATCCGTCCTGTGGGATTAATTTTAAAATAATTTATACCACTTCGCTTATTTTAATTTATAATAATTGATTTAATATTTGAAATAATAATAACTTATAATTTCTATTAAGGAAAACATAGTTGTTTTTACAGAAAATTTTACTGAAAGTAATTAAAATTTATTACAGTGACTAAAGGAAAAAATTAGATTAACAAGGGATTAAACCATAAACGTAAGGGAGAAAATAAACTATAAACTTGTCAAAACCCATTTTATAGACATATTATGACCATATCTTCCATTTTATATAATTGTTTTCATTATTTTAGTCACTTTATGTAAGTTATACCACTCAATTGTTTTATCTTTGTATATTTACAAGAATGTCACTCCTACTCCACTAAAAAAAGGCAATCACACCTCCCACTTATTCACACATATAAATCCATTTTTATCTTCCAAACACTAAAATATTATCCCCCCAACATACCTACCCTAATTGTATAGGTCTCACTTTGGGAATAAATAAAACTAAGGAAGTCTTTTGGCATAAACCGAAAGGAGTTACCCCAATAAGTGGTAACATTTTTCAATGAGCACTTTTGTTTTATTTATTTCCACACACCTTCAATTATTTCTATATCATGGTTATATAATAACCTAAATATCCTAAATATAATTATATTTATTTTATTTTGAGGTTATTACCTACACTCACTTTTATTTCTGTGAGACTTATTTCTAATTCACCCCTAAATTATTTTGTGTGTTATATACAATTATATATGAAACTTTATATCATTAATTTAATTTATTTAATGATATTATACGTTTAAATTGATTTTATTCTTTAATAGGGCTCACGATTCACTAGTTACTAAAATAAAAAAGGATTTTCATCACACTTTTTACATCTGTGAGATAATTGTCATATTCACCACTAACTTATTTTGTATTCTGTATATAATTACCCATAAGATATAATATATCATGAATAATTTTATCTTCCTTTTATTTAAGTTTTTATATTTAATTATCTCATATAATGGGTTTTAACATTAAAATTTCAAACTGGTAAAATTTATCTTATAATCCCAGTTTATTTTGTGATTATTAACTTTATCCTGAGATAACCACATTATCATAATAATTTTTCATGCGAAATAAAACCTTTTTGTGATATAAATATTCTTTTATAATTTATATTATTACTTCATAAAATTTATAACATTTTTACATATTATTTTAACATTCAATTCTTTTTTGATTTGACTGAATGGCTTGAAGGCCTTCTTTTTTATTAATTTTCCGATAACCCCCATTTCATGGGATGAGGGGGAACTCTTAAAAGTCCCAAAGGCTTTATAAATTACATTTCCCTTAGGCTTAGAGACATTACATGACCTGTATGTCTTAAAGAACTTTATTTTTGCAATTAAATCAATTATTCAATATATGAGAAATGAATTTAGACATGAAATACATCGGTTTGGGACCAGTTAATGTAACCCCTATGGTTTGGGGACCTTTTAGTGCAATAATTTTATATTTGGTAACAGTTAATTCAATCCCCACAATATATTGGTAGTCTCATGAGATGAATCAGTTGGCCAAATTAGGTGGGTTTTCACCCAGTATGATTTAAACTATCTTAAGAATAGATCTTGATAATAAAGGTATCATGTTCATGGGAAACATGCCATCAATTAATTAATAATTTCTTTTATTTTTAATTCATTTATTTCTATTATCCATGAGATTTTTTCTTTAACATTATATATGGATGCATTTTTTCACAATTTATTGATTTATTGGAATGTGTGTTCAATTATTTACCATTAAATATTTATTATGCCTTATCAAGTTATTTTAATGGAATATGTGTTCAGTTATTACCTTTCTATATTGATAATTAATTATTAATTCATGATAGTTTCTTCTATACATAACCCATTCTGAGAATTTGAGCTCTGTTGAGTCAATGAGTGTAGAGACCCGAATCTTAACGTACATGGACATTACATTACATTTGCGGAATACTTAGTACATAACAAAAAAACACACACACAAGGATCGTAATAGTTTAGTGTCTTTGGAAACTCGGAATATAATCTTCTAATCGTGGTGAAAGATCTTCAAAATCTCCCATAAAGATCTTCCTTTTTTTTACCTAAAACCTTTCTTTATATCCTGGGGAAAAGAAAACATAAAAGGGTGAGCTCAAATGCTCAGTAAGGGTAAACAAAAGAAATATCAATCACATCATATACATAAGCACATAACTTTTGGAAATCTTAACCTGCAAAAGAGATCATAATTTCATAACATGGGGTAAATCATGGCAGTGAAATGTAATCACAATAATCATAAATTAAAACATGAAACTTTGTGGCATTCACACATAATCATAGAGAATCATTTCTTGTTAGTCAAGACTCATTGCCAAGACTATCTTAGTGGACAAAGTCCCTTTCTGAATCGAGTAACCCTCGTTTCAGTCCTGTTTCACTGAACCGGTATAACCTACCGTTCCAGCCCTGTCTATCTCATGAGATATAAAATTTTTACCCAATGCATTGGAGGGAGATATAGGTCCCACCCATCTTATAATGAATCCTTTCTTATGTGTGCCACATAATCATAAATCATACATCATCGCATAACACATGTAACAAAAAATGGGATTCTTGAAACATCATGACATCATAAAACAAACCATATAAGATAAAGGAATTCATAAAAATATTTCCATCACAACATAATCAAACCAATGTAATAATATGGATAAAAACAGAACCCTTTTATTATCTTAGATGGAAAATAATTTTGATAAAATACTTGAAATCCATTCTTGAGGAAAATATCCTTTCTACTTCAAAAACATTTTCCTTTCTTAATATGTCTTACAATTTAAAACTAAAAGAAGTTGATTAAAAATATACTTGAAAACTTGTAAAGGAAGCTTCTTGGAAATAATGTTTTAAAAATCCATTCATGCCGTATAAGTTAAAAAAAACATTCTTCTCGTACTTTTGTCGGAAAAGTCAAAAAGTACCTCGTACGAAAAAAACGACAAAAGATTCCTTTCATATTCTTTACTAAAAACTCACCAAAGGGTAAAATTGGATTTAAACTATTGTAAGTGGATGGAAACAATATTACATATTGAGGGAACATGGATGTGGATGATAAAATACACCCCAGTAAATACTTACGAATAAACAATCTCGGATAAAAATGAGATTGTGGTATTTTCCCTTACCTTAGGATTGATTTGCTTTGTACGTGTACGAATCTCCTGTATAATGGTTTAAATAATGTCATTGACTTATTATAGAATCATATTCATTGTTATGATATCATATATGGTTCACTTATGACATTATATTACCCGTTCTTTTGTAAATTCCATGTTAAAGAAGCGTTTTGGGTAAAATCGTTTCATTTATCGTAGGTGTTTTGACTTGTTGTTCTTGACATTATTATTACTTATATCATGATTTACTTACTTCCAGAATATAAAATATGATTTATATATCATATATATTCAGTATATATATATATATAATAGATAGATAAATGAAATGAAAAACACCGTTCATGGAGACGGTAGTCCGTACGTACGCATGAACGTTGTTTTCCTTTCCTTATTGTCTTGAATGGAAGTAAGTAAATGACATACACATATATATATATATATACATAAATACAGTAGCTTTATAATGTCATATATTTCATTATTATTTCTTATATATACTTTATAATCATTCTTAAATGGTTAACATGGAGAATGAATCTCATCGCGTCGTGGAGACGGTAGTCCGTACGTACGCACGAGCGATGATATCATTTCCATAAATATTGAATTGAATTGGAGTGGATTATACAATATATCAGAATCAATATGATGTTGTAATAACTATGTATAGTTATTATTTACACCATTATACCCATCCATGTAAGGTGGTGGTGGAAAATAGATTACACCACGGCGTGGAGACGGTATTCCGTACGTACGCACGCGCGGTGATTTATTTTTCCGTAGGATGGATAGATGGTGAAATAGGGTTGTTTCATACTTATAATAACATATCAGTATATTAGTGATACTGATGTTATTACTTCATAATGATACAACCTAAGAAGAATAAGTGGAAGAAGAAATAAAGATGAAATAATTGGTAACGGTAATTACCTCTTCTTTGAAGTGCCTTTTGGAGACCTCCTCTTAGGGAACTAAAATTGGTCTTTGAGGAAGACCAGAAACTCTAGGATGTTTCTAGGGAAGTGGAGAAGAGATTTTGGCAGGTTTTGGCCGAGCTTGATTGCTCAAATTGGTGTGAGGAGGAGGGGGAGGAGGTGTCCTTTTATAAGGGAGGAGAGGGGCACCTTAGGAATACCTCAAAATATTATTTTATATTAATGTCAAAATCGGTTTATAATGGTTCCAAAGGGTCTTATTTCGAAGCTAAAGTGGGTATGGGTAGAAATCCTATCAACCAATAGGATTTAGACAAGTTTAGGGTATTATTTTAACCTTATCAATTAGATTTAACTCTAAGTTAAATAATTTAACTTTTACCGTTTATTTTTGTTTTCTTTCACTATATGGTTAATACACTTACTATAACATGCCAAACGAACCCCAAATTGTTTATTATTAATATATATATACGTATCTAAGTCATTTGGCCGAACCTTAGATTTTTAGGAATAAAATAACAATTAATAATATAATATTTGATTTAAAAACTATTTTGTGTCAATTTTGACACTATTTGATATATGATTTTTGTGAAAGTCATAACAGAAATATATGTTCTAACCAAGTTGATTAAATCAACACTAATATATCATAGTAACCTAGAAAATTAGTTGAATTCATAAAAAATCTCAAATTACATTCATTTGAGCATTTACAACATCAATTATGTTAATATTTCCTTAAAAGGTTAATTACTGCATCATCGTTGTGTCAAAAATAAATTAATTTATTTAAAGTATAAAAATTATAAATAAAATATCATTATGTAGTAAATCTTTTTAGCTTTCTAATGAATATTTATAGTCGAATTTATCTTATGTATATCCCCATATTAAAAATTATTTACTTATTACACTTTGATTTTAACTATTTTAACCCTTCTTTAAATAAATTAATAATAAATGTCCTAATCTAACCCAAGTGGGCCTAAATGGTCATATTTTATTCCTAAGTTTGTTTTTGGTCGAATTAAAATTATCCAATAGAATTAGGACATGTTTTAGGGTAATAGTAATATCATTTTTACCGTTAGTTACCCTATTTACTATTAACCGCGGTAAAAAAGTAAAAAGTTACTATTCACCAAAAAATTATTTTTATCTCATTGAACCACATTTTACTTACTGATATCAACCGTGTCTGTCGGATTTTCGAATTTTCATTCACAGAAGCGGTAAAATTAAGTTTTATGCAAAATTCAGTTTTTAACCTACCACTTAGTGGTTTCACTATTCATCAAAAATTGAAAGTTTTCAGAAAAATACCAAAATTTCACCCTAGGCTAATTTCGGTATTCCGAATCCAAAAATTAAGTCCATTTTTAAAAATAAAATTTATAAAATTTCAAAAATTGGTTATTATTATTCATAACAGCTAGTTTTAATAATATTTTAATAGCATATCGTTGTTTAGTGAAACTCGGTATTGCGTACGACGCAAGCTATCGAGGAAGGTCGCGATTGCGTGTAATGCAAGGCAAGTCAAGGATGCATGTTGTGTAAGCTCCTTTTGGTGTAGCGTACAACACAAGACATTAGTGAAATAAAAAAGAATATTTTTCATAAAATCTCGGGCTGTTACATTCTACCCCCCTTAAAATGAATTTCGCCCTCAAAATTCGTCGGGGTTATAAATGGTTTACTATTCGAAAGTTTCTTTAATAGAAACCCACATCGTAAAAAGGAATACCAAAACTTGGCTTTAAAAACTAAAGTATGAAATGTAACGATTACCCAAATAAACTAATCACTGGGTTTCCACATAGGTGAAAATATAGATATGGAAGAGAAATCTAACCATCATGTTCTGATGGAGAGTGGTAGAGTACATGGTTATGGAAAATCCAGTAATCACAAATCCATAAATTTGTGACGATCTAAGGTACCATCTGATTCATCAGGTATAAGATCACTAGGACATCATTTTTGGTTTTCAAGATCATTTCCCTAAAGATGAAAATTTGAATTAGAATAAATACTTTCTTTATTTTGGTACAATCTCACTGTTGTTCATGCCTTGAACAATTTCCACTTCATCTCTTAAATAAATAAAGTTGAATTTTTTATTCGTGAAGTGTTTGTATGACAGGTCATTCCATCTGTCTCAAACAAAAGGTTAGAAAAAATTATATACATAAGTCGATCTATAGTGAGATTAATCACATATGGTTCCTAAAATGGACTTATAATTCATATATCATACTGCTTAATATAATAAAACTAGTTTCTACTAAACAGGGACTTCCTGTAGGCTAGTGGTAGGCGATAAAGGCCAGTCGCACTTCGGTTGTGGGTTCGATTCCCACAGCCTTGTCTGAAGCGATGGGCTGTCGCCCGTCCTGCAGGTTGTCCTTTTTCTAAAACTATATTACTATAACATCCCATCAATAATATCGAAAAAACTTCTATCTTTAAACAATACTTACTTATGTCCAACATAATCCATTCCAATATTTAGGCCTATCCATAATACTGCAGTCCACTCTCATAACATAGTGAAAACGATTACCAGAGATTTAATACCATCGTTGATCCCCATATATCATAAGATATATCTTGTTGGTCACATTCCAAACATTCAAAGGCCTTAATCTTGTACTCTCTTGAATACCCATTGAACCTTATTGAAAACATGAATTCTATGAAAAGTTAACTCTTTCCACATACCAAAATCCTCAAAATTCTATATACTCAAACCATGATATCACTTAGTCCTTATATCAATCATGAGCTCATGAATACTATCAAACATTTAATTTTCTCCTTATCCCTTCATTATGCGCATATCATCTACATTCCAAAAATATCTGAATAACCTTTCATGGATACTGGTAACATTAATCAGAAAACAATGTAACAATCCTTACATGTCTCTTTATTCTACAGTACCATGAGATTACTTATACAACATTACACATGATAAACATGTAATCATTCCACTACATTCTTAAACCATTGACCGAGCTTCAACAATTCTTTCATCTCACATATCATTTGAAGTCTCTTCATCATCATCCACATAAATACTTCCCATAAGACCATACTGATTATCTTCATGAGACATTCCCTTAGGGCATTGGTTTCCATAATGCCCGCACATTCCACATTTAAAACATTTAACCATTGTTGATGTCGTAGCAATACCATTATCCTCATCCATGTTGTTATCTTAACCTTTTCCTTTGCATTTACTTGCTTTGTGTCCTTCTTTTCCACACCCAAAGCATCTTCCAGTTCCTTTGAAACATTCTCTTTGATGCCTCTTCCCACATGATTTACATAGGGGAAATTGAACTTTCTTTCCTCTATGATCATCATGAAACTCCATCTTTCTCTTATTAGCCGAGTCAGGAAACTTACCAAATTTTACTTTATTGATCATATTATGAGATTGCTGATTCGGCATAATAATGATGTTTGGACTTCCAAATCTCATTTCATTATGAAGAATATCATTCCATTTTCCATCATATCCTCCATTATCGTGAATCATCTTGTTTCCAGCCATTTTCTAAAACCCAAAAAAATAGTGTGAGAGGAAAAAATCATTCTAGGGAAAACAACATAATAAAGGGGGAGTAACTTCAGTATCTAACATATTAGGTTTTATTCTATGATCGTTAGCGTAGTTATAGTACTATAACCTATACGTATACTTATCCTTAGGGACATTCCTAGACATACCGTAGAAATATCTCTAGGGATCTCACTAACGTTTTCGCATCCTAGTTTCCAAAGGTTGACTAAACCTTTCCTCTGATACCAACTTTAGAGACCCGAATCTTAATGTATATGGACATTACATTACATTTTCGGAATACTTAGTACATAACAAAAAACACACACACAAGGATCGTAATAGTTTAGTGTCTTTGGAAACTCAGAATATAATCTTCTAATCGTGGTGAAAGATCTTCAAAATATCCCATAAAGATCTTCCTTTTTTTATACCTAAAACCTTTATTTATATCCTGGGGAAAAGAAAACATAAAAGGGTGAGATCAAATTCTCAGTAAGGGTAAACAAAAGAAATATCAATCACATCATATACATAAGCACATAACTTTTGGAAATCTTAACCTGCAAAAGAGATCATAATTTCATAACATGGGGTAAATCATGGCAGTGAAATGTAATCACAATAATCATAAATTAAAACATGAAACTTTGTGGGATTCACACATAATCATAGAGAATCATTTCTTGTTAGTCAAGACTCATTGCCAACACTATCTTAGTGGACAAAGTCCCTTTCTGAATCGAGTAACCCTCGTTTCAGTCCTGTTTCACTGAACCGGTATAACCTACCGTTCCAGCCCTGTCTATCTCATGAGATATAAAATCTTTACACAATGCATTGGAGGGAGATATAGGTCCCACCCATATTATAATGAATCCTTTCTTATGTGTGCCACATAATCATAAATCATACATCATCGCATAACACATGTAACAAAAATGGGATTCTTGAAACATCATGACATCATAAAACAAACCATATAAGATAAAGGAATTCATAAAAATATTTCCATCACAACATAATCATACCAATGTAATAATAGGGATAAAAACAGAACCCTTTTATTATCTTAGATGGAAAATAATTTTGATAAAATACTTGAAATCCATTCTTGAGGAAAATATCCTCTCTACTTCAAAAACATTTTCCTTTCTTAACATGTCTTACAATTTAAAACTAAAAGAAGTTGATTAAAAATATACTTGAAAACTTGTAAAGGAAGCTTCTTGGAAATAATGTTTTAAAAATCCATTCATTTCGTATAAGTTAAAAAAAACATTCTTCTCGTACTTTTGTCGGAAAAGTCAAAAAGTACCTCGTACGAAAAAAATGACAAAAGATTCCTTTCATATTATTTACTAAAAACTCACCGAAGGGTAAAATTGGATTTAAACTATTGTAAGTGGATGGAAACAATATTACATATTGAGGGAACATGGATGTGGATGATAAAATACACCCCAGTAAATACTTACGAATAAACAATCTCGGATAAAAATGAGATTGTGGTATTTTCCCTTACCTTAGGTTTGATTTGCTTTGTACGTGTCCGAAGATCCTGTATAATGGTTTAAATAATGTCATTGACTTATTATAGAATCATATTCATTGTTATTAAATCATATATGGTTCACTTATGACATTATATTACCCGTTATTTTGTAAATTCCATGTTAAAGAAGCGTTTTTGGTAAAATCGTTTCATTTATCGTAGGTGTTTTGACTTGTTGTTCCTGACATTATTATTACTTATATCATGATTTACTTACTTCCAGAATATAAAATATGATTTATATATCATATATATTCAGTATATATATATATATATAATATATAGATAAATGAAATGAAAAACACCGTTCATGGAGACGGTAGTCCGTACGTACGCATGAACGTTGTTTTCCTTTCCTTATTGTCTTGAATGGAAGTAAGTAGATGACATACACATATATATATATATATACATAAATCCAGTAGCTTTATAATGTCATATATTTCATTATTATTTCTTATATATACTTTATAATCATTCTTAAATGGTTAACATGGAGAATGAATCTCATCGCGTCGGGGAGACGGTAGTCCGTACGTACGCACGAGCGATGATATCATTTCCATAAATATTGAATTGAATTGGAGTGGATTATACAATATATCAGAATCAATATGATGTTGTAATAACTATGTATAGTTATTCTTTACACCATTATACCCATCCATGTAAGGTGGTGGTGGAAAATAGATTACACCACGGCGTGGAGACGGTATTCCGTACGTACGCACGCGCGGTGATTTCTTTTTCCGTAGGATGGATAGATGGTGAAATAGGGTTGTTTCATACTTATAATAACATATAAGTATATGAGTGATACTGATTTTATTACTTCATAATGAAACAACCTAATAAGAAGAAGTGGAAGAAGAAATAAAGATGAAAGAATTGGTAACGGTAATTACCTCTTCTTTGAAGCGCCTTTTGGAGACCTCCTCTTAGGGAACTAAAATTGGTCTTTGAGGAAGACCAGAACCTCTAGGATGTTGCTAGGAAAGTGGAGAAGATATTTTGGCAGGGGTTGGCCGAGCTTGAGTGCTCAAATTGGTGTGAGGAGGAGGGGGAGGAGGTGTCCTTTTATAAGGGAGGAGAGGGGCACCTTAGGAATACCTCAAAATATTATTTTATATTAATGTCAAAATCGGTTTATAATGGTTCCAAAGGGTCTTATTTCGAAGCTAAAGTGAGTATGGGTCGAAATCCTATCAACAAATAGGATTTAGACAAGTTTAGAGTATTATTTTAACCTTATCAATTAGATTTAACTCTATGTTAAATAATTTAACTTTTACCGTGTATTTTTGTTTTCTTTCACTATATGGTTAATACACTTACTATAACATGCCAAAAGAACCCCAAATTGTTTATTATTAATATATATATCCTTATCTAAGTCATTTGGCCGAACCTTAGATTTTTAGGAATAAAATAACAATTAATAATATAATATTTGATTTAAAAACTTTTTTGTGTCAATTTTGACACTATTTGATATATGATTTTTGTGAAAGTCATAACAGAATTATATGTTCTAACCAAGTTTATTAAATCAACACTAATATATCATAGTAACCTATAAAATTAGTGGAATTCATAAAAAATCTCAAATTACATTCATTTGAGCATTTATAACATCAATTATGTTAATATTTCCTTAAACGGGTAATTACTGCATCATCGTTGTGTCATAAATAAATTAATTTATTTAAAGTATAAAAATTATAAATAAAATATCATTATGTAGGAAATCGTTTTAGCTTTCTAATGAATATTTATAGTCGAATTTATCTTATGTATATCCCCATATTAAAAATGATTTACTTATTAAACTTTGATTTTAACTATTTTAACCCTTCTTTAAATAAATTAATAATAAATGTCCTAATCTAACCCAAGTGGGCCTAAATGGTCATATTTTATTCCTAAGTTTGTTTTTGGTCGAATTAAACTTATCCAATAGAATTAGGACATGTGTTAGGGTAATAGTAATATCATTTTTACCCTTAGTTACCCTATTTACTATTAACCGCGGTAAAAAAGTAAAAAGTTACTATTCACCAAAAAATGATTTTTATCTCATTGAACCACATTTTACTTACTGATATCAACCGTGTCTGTCGGATTTTCGAAATTCCATTCACTGAAGCGGTAAAATTAAGTTTTATGCAAAATTCAGTTTTTAACCTACCACTTAGTGGTTTCACTATTCATCAAAAATTGAAAGTTTTCAGAAAAATACCAAAATTTCACCCTAGGCTAATTTCAGTATTACGAATCCAAAAATGAGTCCATTTTGAAAAATAAAATTTATAAAATTTCAAAAAGTGGTTATTATTATTCATAACGGCTAGTTTTAATAATATTTTAATAGCATATCGTTGTTTAGTGAAACTCGGTATTGCGTACGACGCAAGCTATCGAGGAAGGTCGCGATTGCGTGTAATGCAAGGCAAGTCAAGGATACATGTTGTGTAAGCTCCTTTTGGTGTAGCGTACAACACAAGACATTAGTGAAATAAAAAAGAATATTTTTCATAAAATCTCGGGCTGTTACAATGAGGTTTCCTTATGACTTTTCCGTTCTTCTATGTTTTTAAAATCACAAACACTATATCTTAAGAAAAACATAGTTTATCTTAATAAGGAAAATTTTCCTTCACCAAGTAAATTTTATCCTTACCTATGTTTTCATTTTTCATTTTATAATCTCTCTAATTCTAACTCATTTTATTCCTAAGTGTAAAAATTTAGTTTCACATTTAAAACTATATAATTCTATAGAAACTTAGATATAGAGTATTATGTTTTTAGGTTTTGAATTCAGATTCCGAATTCTTTGAAATTCAGATTCCAAATTCTCTGAAATTTAGACTCTGAATTATTTGAAATTCAGATTCTGAATTCTCTGAAATTCAGACTCCAAATTATTTGAAATTCGGATTCTGAATTCTCTGAAATTCAGACTCAGAATTCACTAAAATTCAGACTCCGAATTCTATAAAATTTAGATTCTGAATTCTCTGAAATTCAGACTCTAAACTCCTCAGAATTCAGACTCCAAATTCTAGAGAATTCAGACACCAAATTCCTCAGAATTCAGACTCTGAATTCCTCAGAATTCAGACTCTGAATTCCTCAGAATTCAGATTTTGAATTCATTGGAATTCTGACTCTAGAATCTATAGAATTCAGATTCAGAATTCCTTGAAAAAAAGAATATGAGTAACCATGATATAAAGTCTCTAAATTTTTATTTGGTTTGAATCTGTACATTATTTTTTATAGACTCTGAAAAATATATTTGGTTTAGAAACCTTATTTTTCTTACACTTATTTAGTCATAAAATGATGTCATACAATCTATTTCTAACTAACTATTGTTTGAGTGGCACATGTATAGGTCCCTCCGAGATTCATGAAAAAATATGACTGTTGGAGGAGGTAGCCGACCGTTTGAGAAGCGACTATAAATAAGATCTCATTTGAACAAGCTCAATACTGAGAATTACCTTTTGATCACTCTAGAGATTTCATGCTGCTGAAGTGATTTCTAGATAGAGAGACTCTCATACCTTGGGAAAATTGAACATGTTGTTCAAGTTAATTCGTTCGACTCTGATTTTTGTTTTTTATAATCAAGGACTTCTGGGGATAAGAAGATAGAGGTGTCGATTACCTTAATGTTCGAGGACTTCTGGGGATAGGAAGACAGAGGTACCGACTACCTTAAATATTGAGGGCTTGTAGGGATAGCAAGAGAGATTCTGATATTCCTATCGAGGGCATACCCTGGTGTGGGTAAGACTGCTTTATTAAAAGTATAAATCAAGGGATGTTTATCCAAGTTTGTTGGATACCCTTATCTTTGGGTTAAAATATTTAATACTTGTTACTTTTTTTGTTTTAAATTTATTTCCACAGTATTTTGATAAAGTAAAAAATTATAACCTTCTTATACTTTCATGGACTTTGGTATACTCTGATAAGTAATATTCTATATGCTTTAAGGTAGAATATATTCCTTGTAAACTTTCCTTAAAGTTTCATTTTCAGAACCATACTTCCAGAACCTTATAAGTTTGTAGAACTAAAAGAGGTATTATGAATTTACCTTGTTTAAATTTGTTAAACATTTTTTTCATTAATGTCAAAAACAAAAGTTTTTAAACTTACAATTCACCCACTCTTTTAATTGAGCATCTACATTCATATTTTGATCCTACAACTGGTACCAGAGTAGGTATTTGAAATACTTATATTCACATATATGTTTTCTTGATCAACTTTTCATTATTATAAATATTTTTCTTTCTTAGGAATTTTTATCTTTGTTTAAAAACTTTTAATATTAACAAGTTTCCGTGGAAAGATATTTTTTTAGAATGGTAGGAATTAAAGTCGGTTTGATTGACAATATAAATCCTTCAAGACCACTTATTTTTTATGGGAATGATTATGAATATTTTAGAGAAGTATGAAGAATTTTTTATTAATACTGGAGTGGAAATTTTTTTTATGCTTACTAAAGATTATAATATTCATGATAAAGAAGTGAGGACATTTACCAATCAACAAAAATCAAAATATAAACTAAACTACAATGTATGTAATACTTTGTTGTGTTCCATGACTAGGAATATATATTGTCAAATATCTTCTTGTGAAGCTTCTAACTATATCTAGAAGAAATTAGAAGTTACACATTTTGGTATATCCAAAGTTATAGAAACTAAAAGAGATATGCTTAGAGAAGAATATCATAGATTTCTATTTCCTTATGGAGAGATAGTATGCAAGGTGTAACAAAGTTTTATGACTATTGTTAACAACCTACAATCTATGGGTGAGAAAGGTTTAAATGATGAATCCCTTGTGGACAAGATTATTGATGTCATGCCTAATGAGTGGGAATCTAAGATAATAGCCATCGATGAGAATAGAAAAGTATCTCAAATTACTCTTAATGATCTTTTTAGAACTCTTCTTCAACATGAGACAAGAATGAAAAAAGGTGATGATTTGAATAAGAAAAAGAATGGTAATGGAAGTGTAGACTTTACTACTACTAAAGTCAAGACTCCTGAATGGGTTATAAGATCCAAGTCAAAGAATGTAACAATTTTATTTGAATCTAGTGAAAGTGAACATAGTAAGAATTAGCTAGCTAATCTTGCCCGAAGTATGAACAAGATAGTTAGAAAGAAATATTTTCAGTATAGATATAAGAATAATGCAAGGAAATATAAGAAAGTCTCAGAAATCACGCACTATGAATACAAAAGAGTAGGGCATATCAGGTCAGATTGTTTTATGATTAAGAAAAAGGATAGAAAGGAAAAGAATTTTGAAAGGAATAGAAATAAATACTATTAGGATAAATCTAAGAAAGTATTTAAATCTAATGACACCTGGAGTGCTAGTGGTGGTTATTATTCAGATGAATCCTCCGAGTATGAATCTTCTGGTCAGAAGAATCTTGGTCTACTATCTAAGCTACCCATTGAAAGTCATTGTCTAATGGAAAAGGTACACAATGCTGAGTCAATCAATAATATATCTTTAAATGAAAATTATAATAATGATAAATATTATAAATATTCATATGAAGAATCTTCTTCTGATGAAGATAATACATTACCTTCTTGTGAAGAAGTGTCTCAATTTTCTAAACTTCTTAAGAATGAAAATTCTAAACTCAAGAAAAATATTGATAAGGAAAATTCAAAAATTTATATTTTGACTAAATAGGTATTAGTTATTTCTAGAGATCTTGATAAGAAAATTTATGATTTCAAAATTATTTCCAAAAACCTCGAGGAAGATAATTCTGAGAAGAATAAACATTCTAAGGATCATTAAAATATAATTTCTAAGGAAAATTTTTTAGAGACAAACTCTAGTTTTAAAAATAATGTTTTTGAGGATAAAAACTTGGTTATGAAACTAAAATCAGAAATATTTTCCTTGAGGAACTATTTTTCAAACTTTACCTCTGGTAAGGAAAATTTTGACAAAATGTATTCTCAAATTTGACCTTTAAGAAATAGTTCTAGATTTGAGTATACTTATTCTAAAATAGTTTTTGGTAATAACTATTTTGTTCCTCAATGTGATCTATTCTACAATAAATGTCAGTTTAGTGGACAGTGGGAAAAAAAATTCTTTAAACTATAATCAATCTTTAGGTTTTCATAAACCTTAATTTTCTAAGAAAATGAGGATACCAAAAATCTTGCTTTCTGAAATTTCCAGAACCAAGAAAATTTGGATTCTGAAAGTATAACACTCTTATTTTCATAAAAATAAGTAAATTACCAAGAGTAACACATGGTACATGGATATTGTATGTTCCTGACGTATCTCTGGTAACAAAAAAATTCTTTTAAAAGTTTATCAAAAAGAAAGGAGGAAAAGTATCTTTTGGAGATAATGCTCGGGGAGAAATTTTTGGTATAGGTAACGTTTTTCTTTTTGGAAAAACATTGACTTTAAATGTTTTATTTGTTAAGGGTCTTAAGCACAACCTCATTAGCATAAGTCAATTATGTGATGAATGTTACCTTGTGAATTTTAGGAATAATAAATGCTTAGTACAGAATTCTAAGGAGGATTTTATTCTCTCTTCCCATAGGAAATAGATTGTATACACACTAAACATAGAATACCTTAGGATCCAAGATCTACCTTTCCTTAGTGCAATGTAAGATCAATCTTGTTTATGACATAGAAGGTTAGGACACTATAACCTAAAGAACCTATGCAAACTCTCAAAGAAAAGACTAGTTAAGGATCTACTGGAGCTTAGATTTGATTCTTCAAAAGTTTGTTATCCCTGTCAATATGTTAATAAACATAAATCAAGTTTTAAATCAATCGGTGAAGTTTAAACTACTGATTCATTACAGTTATTGTATATAGATCTTTTTGGTCCAACAAAAACTGGAAGCATTAGAGGCAAATATTATGTATTTGTCTTAGTTGATGATTACATTAGATTTATATGGGTCTATTTTCTAGGAAATAAATCTGAAGATTTTTCTTATTTCAAAATTTTTAGAGCCCAGGTTAAAAATGATAATAACCTTCCATTGATAACTATTCATAGTGATCATGGATAAGAATTTCAAAATTCATATTTTGAAATTTTGTAGTAGCAAAGGTATTACTCGTATCTTCTTAGCTCTAAGAACTCCTCAACAAAATGGTGTTATAGAAAGAATAAATAAAATTAATCAAGAGATGACTATAACCATGCTAATTTAATATTCCATAGGTAAACAATTTTGGGTTGAAGCTGTAAGTACTACTTTTTATACTATAAATCGAGTTTTGATTAGACCTTTTCTTAATAAACCCCCTATAAGTTATGGAATGGTAGAAAACCTAGAATTTCCTACTTCAAAGTATTTGGTTGCAAAGTATTAATTCTCAATACTAATTATAATTTACATAAATTCACACCCAAATCTGATGAAGGAATTTTCATAGGTTGCTCCACATACTCTAAGGCTTATACAGTTTTTAATAAAAATAATTGTACTGTAAAAGAAATAGTGCATCTAAAATTTGATGAATCAGATCCCTTTGTTTTTAAACGACATCAACCTATATCATCATATGTGTTTTAAAAAACTAATTATCAACCCTTAATAGATGATCCTTATGATAAGAAAAATTTTCAAGAAAATAATTCTAAATAATTTACCCCCTAAGATTTCCTACCATATGTTGATGAACAGGTTTTACAAAATTCAAATCAGTTATTTATTAAGAATCATCCCAGTGATAGTATCATTGGTGATATAAATAAACATGTAAGGACTAGAATTTACTTATGAAATGAATTAGAATAACTAAAATTCCTTTCCCAATTATAAAAAAAGCACTGATGATGCTTTAGGTGACAATGATTGGATTAAATCCATGTAAGATGAACTAAATGAATTCTAAATGAATAAAGGCTGGACCATGGTTGAAAGACCTAAGAAAACTTCTTTTATTGGAGTAAAATGGGTCTTCAGAAACAAGTGTTATGAAAATGGAATCATTATTATTGTGAGAAATAAATCTAGATTATTTGCTAATGGCTATAATCAACAAGAAGGAATAGACTATAAAGAAACCTATTCTTTAGTACATAGACTTGAATCTATTCGTATTTTACTTTCCTTTGTAGTATTCTTTAATTTAAAACTATTTCAAATGGATGTAAAATGTTCTTTCTTTAATGGATATGTTCAAGAAGAAGTTTTTATTTAAAAAAACTCTTGGCTTTGAAGACAAAAAACATCCTAAACATGTTTTCAAACTTACCAAAGCTCTATATGGACTTAAACAAGCCCCTAGAGCCTGGTATGATAGGCTTGTAGGTTTTTTGTTACGAAACAACTATGTTAAGGGAAATGATGATCTAACCCTTTTTATAAATAAAGATAAGAAAAATGTTTTTATTGTTCAAATTTATTTTTATGACATTATATTTGGTTCAACTCAGCAATCTTTAACTGATTCCTTTGTAAAAATTATGAAATCTGAGTTCGAAATGAGTATGATGGGTGAGTCAACATTTTTCCAAGGTTTTCATGTTTCTCAAAAACCAGAAGGAACTTATATATCTCAACATAAGTATATTAAAGATCTTATAAAAAACTATGGATATAATAACACTAAGAGTATAAGTACTCCCATTGGTACCTCAAATTCACTTGATCTTGATGAAGCTGGGAAACCAGTAAATCAAAAATCATTTATAGGTATGATAGGAAGTCTACTATACATGATAGCTAGTCATACAGACCTAATTTTTTCAGTATTCTTATGTCCAAGATTTCAATCCAATCCTAAAGAATCTCATTTAATGGCAGTGAAAATAATTTTTCACTATTTAAAGTGAACCATGGATTTTGGACTCTTTTATACTTCTGGAAATGATTTTGTTTAAAAAATTTTTTTAGATGCTGATTTTAGTGGATGTATAATATATAGGAAAAGTACATCTGGAACATGTAATTTATTAGAAGATTCATTAGTTTCCTGGTCATGCCAAAAACAACACTCATTAGCACTTTACACTGATGAAGCTATATATGTAGCAGCTGGAAGTTGTTGTTCTCAAGTGTTGTGGATGCAACACACACTCATAGACTATAGAATGAGTTTTTCCAAAACACATATATTTTATAATAACACTAGTTCAATTTCCCTAATAAAAAACCATGCACATCAATCTTATGAAAAACACATAGATATTATGCATCACTTTCTTAGGTACCACACACTAAAAGGAGATATTATTCTTCAATTTATCGGAACACAAGATCAACATTCTTATATTTTTACAAAATATTGACCCTTTGATTGATTCGAATACATTAAACAAAAGTTAGGAATTATAACTTTAAGTTAATCTCCCATATTAAATTTTTGTTGAAACCTATCTCCTTATAGTAAGAAACTCCTTTTCATAGGGGGAGTACATTTCCTTGTTAATCAATTTTTTTCATAATAAATTTTCTTTTCAGAATCAAAATTTTTCATAATCAAATTTTCCAGTAGTTCAAAAAAAATTTGTTGTTAAAAAACACTCAATTTCAAAATTTTCGATTCTTAAGAAATTTTTTCAGAATCTAAATTTCTTCAAGAAGAATTTTTCTATTACTATTTTTTTCAAGCATTCCATAAGGTATGTTTCCTTTCTTAAATTTTCATAATCATATTTTTACATGTTGATATTTTAATCTTGTTTAAGAATTTTGTTTCGGATCCACTTTTCCTTAAATCGGAATTTTTATCTTAAAACTCTCAAAAGTTTGAAACCTACCAAATTCCTTCTTTATCTATCATCCCAACCATCAGATCTGATAAAAAGTATTTCCATCATTTGATCTCTTTGGGAAGATTAACTGTCACCTCAAACGCCTATATAAAGCCCCCTGATGGTTGTCCCACATCGATTTTCAATGCCTTGGCATGTTGAAGATCGGTTCCTCTTCTTAAGGCGCGTTCTGAATTTCCCATTTTTCCTCAGTTCTAAATTTATGTGGAAGCTTCTCCTCAGAATCAAATGTCTTTAGAAAAGGAAATATCTAAATGGAAGATATACAGAGAAAGGTTAGTAGATCTGAAATTCTTTGATAATTGTGATTCAATTATCTTGAAAAATATCAAGTTAAATGGTTGAGATAGCTTACGTGTATCCAAACCGAAGGAACATGATCCGGTTTATCTGGAGTTATTGGTAGAATTTTATGAATCCGTAAGTTTCTTAAATTAAGGAGGGAGAGACAAGTTTTCATTTAAGAGCTATGGAAAGACCAATTCTCTTTCCTATAGTAAGGCTGCCAATCTAATTAGAATCTATTTGAAGGTGAAGTTTAATTATGTTCTCATAAGTTACCAGATGTATCAGGAAAATTCGATAAAAATAAGGCTATAGAATTCCTTGGTTTGAAAGAAGTGAAGACTCTGAAGATTATCCACCTCTCTAAAAATATCTGGATTCTTGAATTATGGGTTTGGGGATTTCTCGTTTTGAAAAACGGTGACAAGGATACCATGAATAAAAGTGATATTTATGCTTTAGACTTTCTGTTGAATCTTAGAAAGATTAATTTGGTGAAGTATTTTTTACTTACAATCATAAATATCAAGAATGAGACTTTGAAATCTCAAATAATCATATATTGGGTTATTCTCTTCAAGATTATAGTCTTTTCTCTAGAATTGTTTAAAATACCTTGTAGTTCTAAGACAAGTAATTTCAAAGTCATGTTTCTTAGTGATGAAACCCTATGAAGCTTGGCTTAAATAGTGAATCTGGAGATTTTTATGAATTATATAAAGCTGAAATTAAAGCCCTATCTAAGAAACCAGAAGTTAATAAGACTTCAAAGAAGGTGGAAAGAAGAGGAAGGTGAAATAACAAGATCAGAAAGAAAACTCTCCTGCTGTTAAGGAAACTCAATCAACACCACCTAATCCAATGAAGCAAAAGACTTATCCGGATGATGTGGTTTCCAAGTGTAGAGAAGACAAGAAGAATAGAAAGGAAGGGGAGCCTAGTTTTTTCTTGGACCCTATTGAGGTAAAATCATTAAATTTAAAGGCTATTGAGGATCTTGATAATCAAGAAAAAAAAGCATAGGAAGAAGATATCAGATGTTGTGATTGTTGAATCCCTTCTCAAGGATGCTAATAAAGCCTCTGAACAAATTCATGTTCCGGAATCGTTTTTGAAAGAATCACTTCTAGTAGCTCTGGGAAAGAATACGGTGATTCAAGAACCATAAGAAGAAGAGAAAAATGTTTAGGAAGAATAAGTAGAAGAAGAATAAGAAGGAAGTGATTATACAGATGACATGGCAAAACAAGTGGAAGAATATCATGAGAAGGAGAGTCTCTCAGAAAAGTTGTCAATCGGAACTTTTGAAGCTGAATCTTCAAAACTTGATACCAAAGGAAAAGAAGAAAGAGTTCATGAAGATGTGAATAAACCATCTGAAGAAGAGAGTAGCAATAATGATTTCGTTCAACTAGTGGATCTTGTGGCATGTGCCGAGAAATAAAATCTTGAGTAAGATAAAATAGTTAAAATATCAGATAGTGAGCAAGAGTCACCGAAAGAAGTAGAGAGCATTCCAAAAAAAGATAAGGGAAAATAGGTGTTGGTTGATACACAAAGAAAATCCATAGTGAAAAAGAAAGATGTTGGTGGTTTTTCAAAGAGAAAGATGAAGAGATAGAAAAATAATCCTCACCAACCAAACAATCTGATTTGGAATCATCCCCTCTTGTTCATGACTTTTTTGTCCAATCTTTAAAGAATTTGGTTGATACCATTCCCTTATTTCTGAGTATTGACTCAAGGTTCTATTTTCTTCAGCACTCATTTAATCAGAAAGTATATTTATTTAACATGATCATGGATAATTTTGTTAGGCTTGAGGCTGATTTCAAATCCTTCTTCATTGGATATGAAGCTCACAAATGATCATTCAAGGAAATCACAAAGTGGTGAAGTAAAAATATTGAAGAGATGAGAATACTTGATGATTTTCAATAAATTGTGAAGGATGATTTTGACACTAAATATCGTAAGTTCAAAGATCTTACTAAAAGTTTTGAGGGAAAGCTATGTCTTGAACAGAAAACCTGGAAGTAGAAATTCAAAGATCTGAATGGGAAGCTTAATTCAGTTTCTTTGAATTGGAAAAAGGAAATAGTTCTTAGAATTGAGTTCGAAGAAAAATTCAATAAGAAAGAAGAAGTTTTGAAAGCTCAAGAAGAAATTATTAAAGATCAGGAAGAAAAGATCAAAGCCTCAGAGAAGAAAAATTTAGACTAGGATCAGTTGCTCAAGCATGTGGAAGAAGATTACAAGGAGCTTAAGAAGCTGAAAAAAATTTATGAAGAAGATAATTTCAAAGTATAAAGAAGGATAATTTTTCCCAATCTGTTATTTTGTTGTATTTTCCTTCTTTATACAAATCCTTCCAATCGTAATTAAATTTTGGTTATTCTTCATATATTTTGTTGTATAGTACTAATATTCTAGGTTCTTTTTTTCCATTACCTTTATTCCTTTTTAAAAATCACAAATGGGGATAAAGGAATGATAAAAATAATACTATGTAAAGAATATAATTCCCTATGTAAGAGGGAGTCTATCTAAGGGGAAGTTATTTTCAATGAAGATTTTCGCATGTAAGAAAATGTAAAATCTCATTTAGAAAATCAAGAATACAATCCCTAGGGGTTTTAAAACCTAAGGGAGAGTTAGTTGTATTCACCATGATTCATAAGTAAAAGGAGATAAGTTCTTATTTTCAAGTTCATAAAAAATTATAAGTCCTTATATTCTTTTTTATAAGTATGTTTGTGCTTTACAAAAAGGGTGATATTGTTCAGTCAATGCGGTTTCCTTATGAATTTTCAATTATTATAAGTTTTGAAAATAAAAAACACTCTATCTTAAGGAAATTCATATTTTATCTTAATAAGGAAAATTTTCCTTCTCCACGGAAATTTTATCCTTACATATGCTTTCATTGTTCATTTTACAATCTCTATAATTATAACTCATTTTACTCCTAAGTGTAAAAATTCGGTTTCACATTTACAACCATGGAATTCTATAAATACTTAGATATTGAGTATTCTATTTTTAGGTTCCAAATTCAGATTCTGAATTCTATGAAATTCAAATTTCAACTTCTCTCAAATTCAGAATCTGAATTCTCTAAAATTCAGATTCCAAATTCTATAAAATTCAGACTCTGAATTCTCTAAAATTTAGATTCTGAATTCTTTGAAATTAAGATTCCAAATTCTCTGAAATCCAGACTCTAATTTCTCTGAAATTCAGACTCCAAATTCTCTGAAATTTAGACTCTGAATTCCTCAGAATTCGACTCCGAATTCCTCAGAATTCAGACTTCAAATTCCTCTAAATTTAGACTCTGAATTCCTCAGAATTCAGATTTGGAATTTATTGGAATTCAGACTCTAAAATCTATAGAATTCAGATTCCTAATTCCTTGGAAAATAGAATCCAAATATCCATGATCTATAGTATCTGAATATTTATTTTGTTAGACTCCAAACTTTATTTTTCATAGACTCTGAAAAATAGATTTGGTTAAGAAACCTTATTTTTCTTACACTTATTTAGTTAATAAATGCTATCGTACAATCTATTTCTAACTAACCGTTGTTTGAGTGACATGTGTACATGTCCCTCCGAGATTCAAGGAAAAATATGAACATTGGATGATGGATCCAACCATTGGAGAAGTGCCTATAAATAAGAGCTCATTTGAATGAGTTCAATACTTAAAATTACCTGTTGATCACTCTATAGATTGCAATCTGTTGTAGTGATTTCTAGAGAGAGAGACTCCCATGCCTTGTGCATACTGAACATATTATTCTAATTGCTTCGTGTGACTCTTATTGTTGATGTGTACAATCGAGGACTTCCAGGGATAGAAAGACAGAGGAGTCAACTACCTTAAAGTTCGAGGACTTCCGGGGATAGGAAGATAGAGGTACTGACTACCTTAAAGATTGAGGTCTTCTGGGGATATAAAGACAGATTCTAATATTCCTATCTAGGTCTTACCCTGTTGTGGGTAAGATAGACTTTCTTTAAAGTATAAATCAAGGGACCTTTATCCAAGTTTGTTGGATACCCTTCTCTTTGGGTTAAAATATTTTATACTTGTTACTTGTTTTGTTTCATGTTTATTTCTATTGTATTTTGATAAATGTTGAAAGTATAACCATATTATACTTTCTTTTACTTTTGTATACTCGAATAAGTATGATTCTATATTATTTAAAGTAGATTCTTTTTCTTGTAAACATTCCTTAAGTTTTATTTCCAGAACCATATTTTCGGAACCTAGTATGTTTATAGAACTAAAAGAGGTCTTGGGAATTTACCTTGTTTAACTTTGTTAAACATATTTTTCATTAAGGTGAAAGGTGAAAGTTTTTAAACTTACAATTCACCCCCCTCTTATAATTGAGCATCTACATTCATATTTTGATCATACAATCTCAATATTTGTTTTCATTTCCTCAGGTTATAAAGAAAAAATATTTGAATAAGATTTTAAGGATGTTTTTCATCTGATTTTATTATGTATTGTGTTATATTTTTTATTTCAAAATGTAAAATGTGTATCATGTGTGTAAATTGGTATTCCAAAACTTCTTAATTGATTAGCCCTTCAAGATATGATTCCTTGCAATTATGCTAATTTAATAAAGTAAAGCACTGACTCAAGCATTTTGGTGTGGGGGAATTATAGAATAACAAAAAATGAAAGAGGCCATGGTGAAGTCAAGGGGACTATATTGTAGTCTATCCATTCAAGGTTACCTCTAAGAAACATTGCTACCCCAATGGGGTAGATCCTATAAAAGGTGAAGGAGGAAAAAGATGTAGCCCAAGACACTATGTTGTAGGCCCCAATAACTAGAAATAGGTTATGCCAGAGCCTCAGCTCTACGACATAGCTATAACTAAAAAGGTAGTATCCTCAAACTCCACCAAACCTCCTACTTTGTCGCAGCTTCTCATCCACACTATAGCAATCACTTATCAAGAAGGGACTATGATGCAGCCCAGGATCCACTTTGTACCTTCCCCAAAATTGGCATAAGCACCAAAAACACCTCCAACCACTCACTATAGTGCATCCAACACCCTTTATGTCGTAGCATCCACCATTATGGTAAAGCCCCTTATTTCACACCGAAGCCTGAAAAAATAGCAATTGGATCCTCCCTTCTAGTATGGAATATTAAAGAACACCTCAGGACCCCTGGATACCCCTACCACTAGAATTCATGAAAAGTAATAGTATGAAAGAGCTGAACCATTACATATAATGAGTATTATATTTTATCCTTAGTGATACTCCACCTGAATGACCATAATTGAAGAATCGGGAGGGTAAAGACATGGTTCCATTGAAGTGTGCATCAGATGAGTCCCCTTAGAATAGAGGTGATAGGGAGAGATATATAGAGGCACCAAGATATGTAGGATAAAATGATTGGGTATTTGAGTTTACATAGTGGTTGGATGATAAGATAAAGTCACTCCTGGTGGGGGTTATCTAGATCACTGATTGGGGGAACTCAAGGAACTGATTCATTTTTTCTAATACATCCTCATTTCTATGTAATTTAAATTGAAATGGGATAAATTTTCAATTGTTAAAAATCATTGGGACTTTACCAGTGATGATTTGGGTTTCACGTTATTCTAAAGGATAGGATGTCTAGATCATCATGTACTTTAGGTGAAATTATTGCCTAATTTTAGACCCTTATACATTTAAGATAGTTTTTTTAATTTTTTCCAGAAATAATGTTATTTATCATTAATAAATTAATTAACTAACAGAATGTAGTTTAAATCACAATATACATGGTAATTACACTGCCATCTATTTGATCAAGCAATTAGGTTAATCTATACTTTAAAGACATATAGGTTGGAATTATTGAGTTTATCATCATCCATAGAGGAATTAAGAACCTTTTAAATGAAGAAGGATACGTTGTGGAGTTTGGATTGGCCCCCAAAAGGGACTTCCTAAATATCTCCATGAAGGACATTAGAACTCTCATAGTTTGGTTCCTCATAAAGAGACATGTTCTACCTTATAAGGTCATATGAAAAGGACCATAATGATTCTTTTAATAGTTATTCAAACATGACCACATAAAATAAATTTGAATTTATGTGGAGTATACTACTAGGTGAAGGGTTTCTAGAAATGGTTTATATGAAACTTATGCATGAGTGACTATTTTTGATTCCTCTATTTTATTGGTAATAAAATGGGAGAGTGTATGGTTTGGACTTACTCATGGTAGGATTCCATTTTATCTTATTAAATAAAAATCATGAGGGGGAATCTTATGCTTATCACATAAGAAAGACTGATTCATCCTAAAATTTTCACCAATGGTATCCCTAGCATGTAATTAGAGGAATATATAGCTCATCCCTAAAGGAATCACTACCTCCTCACCAAAGGAATCCATGAATCATCACCAGAGGAATCTCAATATCCTCACAAGGGGTATCCCTAGATAGTCAATGAAGGAATCCCTAGAATGTCCCTAAAGGTGGGTCCCATGCTCATCAAATGATGAAATTTTAATCATGATCACCTCAGGATCATCACCTAAGGAACGTTTGGGTTGTCCCATGCTCGTCAGATAGGTGTAATTTTGTCATCACATAAGAGATATCTAGCTCTTACTCATGTGAGGTCCTAAGGTAATATTTTTTCCCATCATATAAATAAAGGATGAATATTCTATTCTCTTTATATAGGATAGTGTCGGATATAGAAGGCCACCACTCGATGAGGTTTCTTAACAAGGGACTAACCACCATCTTACAAACAAATCAGCACCACATCATGGTCATAATGTGCCACATCATGGTGATACAACTCAAGTACCACATTGGAAGAAACAAAGTTTCATACATATATTTAAAATCATATATGAACTCTCCCCAATCACAAGTCCTATTACAGTGATGGGAAGTGATCCCTAGGGGAGAAAAGTAGTGAGGGCCAAAGTAGACAATATCATGATTTGAGGGTTGGGAAGGATCGACATAGATAGTATTATAGTGCAGGGAATGGGTTTGAAACTAATTGTGTAATGATGGGGCGAAAATGTGGGATATAAGTGGAAAATAATACCAAAGGTTTTATGATATGGAATTAACCTCCCCCGTATGAGAAGGTCAGCACCACACTGTGGTACACCACTTCGAGTCCCCTATGGGGAGAGGGGGAGTTACATATGTAAAATTTAAATCATAAGGGAAATCTCCCACACAAAGAGGCATTTTATAGTAATGAGAAGTGAGCCCCAGGGGCAGAAAAACCAAGATGTAGTGATCCAAAGAGAACAATATCATGATTAGAGGGGTGGGTAGGATCTTTTTAGATTTAGACTCCTGGAGAGGGTAGTGAATTATGGTGTTGGATGATTTAAAGTTTTATTCTAGACTCATTCCTTAGGATATTGTTCCCATTTAAGAAGGAACACTTATTACACCTTTTATCATATTCTTACTTCAGATAATTGAATCAAAACCACAAATATAGTAATATAAAATTCAAGATACATGGAGATTTTACTTATTTCACCAAAACCAGGATACATATTTGAATTATATACTTGAAATTATGAGGGAATACAAATAATAAACTATAAATCACTATATTTATGGATACTATATTTAAGTAAGGTCACTTCTCACTAAGTATCACAATCTATACAAGTTTAAGGATAATCACATATCCTCCAAAACCTCACTTCCTTTAATGATTTAGGGACATATCATTTCTTCCTAAGTCGTATTTACTTATCCTACTTAATTAACTACTCTAGAAGATATTAGTTTATATAATTATAGTTATTCTTATCAGTTTGAAGACATAATGGTCACTTGTAGATCAGTATAAAAAATAGACATATCTTATAACTTCATCATAAAATATATGATATGATTTCATACAAGTATTACTCAAATTTAATTCCTAGATATATTAAACGCCATAGAGAAGAGGTGTAACTTTGATCTTCAAATAGTCTTCACATAGTAGAAATAATCTTGGTATAATAATTCTAGCAAGGGAACTATTCTTTAATACATTCTATAATCATTACTTCAATGAACAAAATGTATCCATGATATCCCACAATTCCATATTTTTTATTCCAACTTAAATTTAGAAATAATCAATAAAACTTAAAAGAATATATTTTCTTCATCTTAATTTACATAGTAGGTTCTATTATAACCTGATAATACTTTTAATTTTAAATTAAAATTCAAATAATCACCATCTTATATCTTCCTCTAATTCTAATCTGAAATTTTGATCATCTTATAGAAAATAATCATTATTATATTCTATTTGTTTCATTGAATCATGTTTCATAAAAACCAATTTTTTGAATGTCAAATAGACTATAATGTATAAACTTAAATTCCAAGTTTTAAAACACCATGACATTATCTCTGATAAACACACACATGTAAGTAAAAGGACCCTGCATGATGTCTATGACCATTCACAAATACCATTTTTCCTCCTTGATTCTTAAAATTTGATATAGAGAACACCTTCCTCTATGGATGTTGAATTTTAGTTTTTGGTTTTTCATAGATATTTTTAAAATAAAAATATATTCAAAAACACCTATTTTTTGTATCTCCATTTTTATTGGCACTCTATCAATGAAAAATGTTATACTCCATGACATGGAACACATAAAAATTTTATTTCAGTAGTCACCATGGTTTTTCTAGGTTCAATGTGGATAAATATAATGAACCAATCTAGAATACCATTTAAACTGATAGCTAGGATGATTCACCACTAACACGAATAGCGTACCCTATCACCACGGGTCTGCAATAAGCACCTGGGAATTAACAAAAATTGTTTGGAATGATTTTAACCATCAAATTATTACAATAATTGATTATAATGTAGAAAAATAATTTGATATATATAAATCAGTACATATATGTCACAGTATAAAGAGACACTAATAAAACTAAAGACCGAACACAACCAATAAAAAATGTCTCCTAGTAGTCCATTACCACCCACCATGTCCCAATTCACCCACCCTTGGTCACCCAAGCACAAACCCACAAAGAAATGTGAGAGCATTAACACCTTCTATAAGATAATAAAGGGTTGTAAACGCCAAAAGGTAAAATTATGGTGTGAGATAAATAGACCAGTATAATTCCACCAAATATTTTATCATATTACATTATAAGATAATTAAAATATCCTAAAAGAGTTGTATAAATTGTAGAGTAAAAGGATTATTTTAAAATAAAGTTTCAAACATTAAAAAAAATTATTAAAATAAACCTGTAAAATATGAAATTTTACAATTTCAAAACTAAAATTTTCTAGAGAAAATTTGAAAACCATTTCACAAGCTAAATTCAGATAATCAAGAAATGATAAGAATATGCACCTGATATGGAAAGAATAACAAGATTCAATGCAATAGAGTCAAGGAGTATAATGTAAATAAATGAAGTAAAAAAGGTGACTTTAGTTTCATATAGTGAAAAAGAATGATGTCATGTATCAAGATCAAGTATATGGATGTCATGGGTACAACCTAGGTATGATAGTGAGTCCAACACATATTATTTAATCAAATTACCACGTGACCAATTTTTTGGCATACATATATTCTCATGGATCTAAAGCAAACTAGTTCCATGAAAACCAGCTTTCTTGTCTGCAAGTCCATAGCCTGAACCTTTCACGTTCTTTATGGATCCACTAAAATGGTGTGAGTCCTCTATTGAAGAATATATCTAGGAAATATAATATACAAATATAGGTTCCCATGACTAAAAAAAGTGGTGAGTGAGATTTTTAAGTTACAAGGATTACAACGGGGATCCTGATTTATATAAATCATGGTCAATGGCCCTCAAATCACATCTCACTCTCACCCCCAATTCCTTGAAAGTAAATATTCCATTTTAAAAAACCTAAACTCGGAAGTACAAGAATCAAGAAAGTTACATAAATGGATTATTACAGGATAGTATCATCATAAAGTGCCAACTAGGACATTAAGAATCATCAATTAAATTAAAATCCTTTTAAATAATTTTAGTATTCAAAAAGGGTAACCATACCTGCTTCCTTTCATAATTCATTATTAAAATTAAAAACAATCCATTGAAACAATAATAAATTTATTAAAAATCCTTTTAAATAATCCAATATTCGAAAGGGTAATAATACCTTCTGCCTTTAACAACTCATCATTAAAAATTATAAATGAGCCTTTTAAATAATCATTTGTTTTAAAGTCTCCCAAAATCATTTAAAAGAATTATTACAATTTTAGAAGGATTGAATTCATTTCAAAAACACGGTTCTACACCCTCTTTCCATGTGAATAAATAATTTATTTAAAATAATCCAATAACACAAATTTCAAAAATAATGATAAAATCATTTAAAGTGGTTTCTTGGTAATTTAATAAATTAAAGCGTTTAAAACAATTTTTAAAACATTAAATAGTTTAATTCATTTAATTAAAATCAAATAAGTTCATTTTGTGAATAAAAACCAAGGCCAAAGTCCTCAATCTCACAAAAATACCCTTTAAAATTACTTTAAAAATAATTCCAGATAAACATGGAATTTTAAAAAATCATAAAAAGGTGATACATTTCAAGATCTTATCCCTTCAATTAACGCCATGTTCAATTCAAAGAGAAATTGGTCAAAGAATAATTTAGGAGGAATTAAATGGGCGATCTTTATATAATGTGTGTAAAATATTATTAAAAATGAATATATCAAATTATCTAGAAATAATTAATCACATAATGAAGGAAACTCATAGAAGCATCTACTTGGAATTGAAGGAATCCAACTATAATGAATCCATGATGTGTCACTTCGATGGAGATTAATGAATATAAGAAGATAGATCTTGAAATAGGATAGAGAAGATCTTAGATCTATAAATCCACATAAATCAATAAAGATCCATAAAACTAGAGGACATAATTACCTTTAGGAAGAAGGAATCAAGAGAAGAAGGGAGATCCAAGAAAATAAGATAAGGAATCACTGAAGGTAACAATGTTTGCTTTGTTTGGTGATTCAATCTGCCAAGAGATGAGGTTTGGGGAGAAAAAATGGATCTAGGGGCACCCAAAAGATGGAGAATCGATTTAGGATTTAGTGAGAGGGTTTTAGGGTTAATTAGTGATTTTAGGATTTTTAATTAATATTTTCATAACTTTAATTACTATGTGCACAATTACTTAGGTTAAGTCGCACAGTTAGTACTAACCATGCACAAACCATGCACCCAAAACATAGCCACTGGATGTGTTTCACATCTTGGTTGCACACTTTATTAAACCATGTGCCAACCATGTGACCCCCATCTGTCTAGGCTACACACTTTTTCAAACTATTCACAAACCATGCAGAAACTATGCATAGGCCCATAAACCTTCAAAAAAGTTTCGAAAAACTCCTGAAACGACCCTCAAAGATATAAAATCATTAGAAAATCAAATCCATGGTTCAAAAAACATAAAATAAAGTAGAAATATAATAAAAAAATCCACACCATAGGACTTTTTTTCCCTAGAAATCATCCAATTAAAAATATATAACATGATGAAACAATAAGAACTTTATCACTTATCTTGTGAGGTAAATGGTTTGTGGTCCAAAAAAGAGACTCACCCAAAGGATAATAACACACACAAATCCAAAATAAAAACCCCAAGATTGTCACAAAAATCCAAACAATAAAAATATCGGAGACCTATAATCGGTCTCCCCACCATATAAAGATTCACCAAAAAGTTATATCATAAGAAAAGTATGTCCCTTAAACCCAAATAAGAGACTTAAACTATTATCTAAGGAGAAACATCCATGATTAAACATCCACTAGAAAAGTAAATAACTATCAAGGATTTCTACCATGGGTAAGTACTCAATGTCAACCTAGGATTTTTCAAACAGAGCCTCATACCTCAATGATCTCACTAAAACAAACACCATCACAATCGTGTGACTGTTCTATCAAAAATCGACACCATCCTAGTTGCCCATGTATACTCCAAAGGTCTTTCCAAGTCCAACTGGAATGATCTCAACATCCAGGTCAGTTCAAAATAGGGGCACTACACTCTCACAAGGGAGATCATACAATATATCAAAATAGAGATCTAACCATCAAGTGAAAACAAGAGAACACCAAGTAACAATAAACAAGATATCAATAAATTAAACCATTATTAAATTAGCAATAAAAAAATTAACCAATACATGTTATACAAGATATCACTGTAAGGATCCTAAAACAAAAGGTTTCCAAAAAATACATGCCATACTAAGGAAAAACTCAAATAGTTCCCACTTGACATCAGAAATAACAAGATGATCAATAGTAACTATATTTGGAGACAAACATCTGGAATCCTGAAGCTCATCCACTATATGAAAAGATGCACTTAGAGGCCCATGGATGGATCCCTATTATCATGAAGTATCTACTAACCTACAGTATAGAGATGATATTCCCGACCGAATTTTCCATTTCTGATTTCCCAATATATAGATCCTCTTAGAGAGACCTAAGTGTCCTAACCATTTACAAATTCTCAGATCTTTTTTCCAAAAAATTCTTAGAATGAACATGTTCTCCACACTAGAAACACATGGTAGTCCTCTTCTTTTCCTGAGGAGTCTGAAATTACTCAATCGGGAATGTGGTATTTAGTCACTCCCATTGTTTTTTTGGCTCCACTACAGCTGAAAATTCCCTTTCAAGAATCTATAGATAAGATTTCATCCATTCCAAAGGAAAGGAGGTTTCAAGTTCTAGGTGAAAAACTTTTCGAAAATAGACATCCTTACTAAATTCAGCACCAAAAATCCCATGTATGAAACATATCAAACATGATAACTTATTGGAATACTTAACAATAGATATATAATATTTATTGAAACTCTAAAACTCAAAAACATTCTCCTTATTCACTTCCTCTGGATACTGCCATCGAATGAAGACTGGCTTTAAGAGTACCCAAGACATTATTTCATACATACTACAGGTAGACACAAGTTACCACCAACCATGGATAGCTTCCTCAAATAAGGACTGGATCGAATTGACCTTTAAAGATTCAGGAGTCCTAATAGTATCAAATATCACATCTACTTGTTCAAGCCATTTCATTGCCTCAAGAAAACCTCGTTCACCTTTGTAAGATGTTATATGACAACTCAAGAATTTGTGTATGGGGTTAAAAGTCTAGAAATTAGTTTTATAGACCACTACATATAGATTCTGTGTAGATTCATTGACAAGGGATTCAAATTTTTGAAAATGTGAAGAACAACCCTATAGACTGAACCATAAAACCAATATTATATCTTTATTGCTGTACTTTTTGGGACACATTTATGAACATAAAAAATAGCAGTATATAAACCCATGAATCAATGAACACTTAATAATATCCAAAAAACATTTAAAATTCACAAACCATTTTAATAAAAAATTTATTGATTTCAAAATGCACAAGATTTCTCTATTTATAAAACATTACTATTTACTTTCAAAATGTTAAATATTGTTATTAATAAATCACAGTTTTAAAAACCATTTACCATCAGTTTAAAATTATTCCACGGTTCTAAAAACATTAACCCATTTTCTAATAAACAAAACCATTTACATTTAAATCCATTACAAACCAAAATTTCTTCTTAAAACATTGTTTTACAAAATCACACAATGGTATTTGATAATTAGTTTTTAAAACCAAAAATTTCATAAAAATAAATTTTTGGTCATTAAAAAAATTTCTCAAATAACTTAGCTGAACATATTTTAAGACAAAATTTAGTTTTCACAAGGGGTTTAAAATTATTAACAAGGGATTAAATTTTAAATCACCAAACAAGATCATGAAGCAACCCACATCCAAAACCCACATAACCAACCTCACATAAGTGAGGTATCTTGTAAGAAAATAGATAAGGTTTGAAGTTTATAACCAAGTTATAACTGAAAAATGCTTGGTTTTATGGGCGGTAAACCACACAAAAACCTCACAACTGTTCATGGTTGGATTTCCAAATCATCCACACTGATTCTTCATAGTTTACCAGAACATGAAAAGATGGTGCCATTGTTGTAATCCTTACATTTTGGTTAAAAACCCAAAAGATATTCCCCAAATCAAATATATTCTCATTGGGAATCTAAATGTAATTTATCATCAGAAAACCAATAACTCAAAAGAAATACTCAAGTATCAACATCCTTGGTAACTCAAGTATCACCATGAAGGGGTGGTGATCCAACACCTACTCATGAACTACCTCTTTATTCATGACACATTCTTAATCTACTTTATAACATGACTCACCCCAAAAAACATATGGATTTAAAATTCAATAATTCCCTTTACAGAAAGACCTTCTCTGATGCCATTTTTAATTAACCTACTCAGAATACAATTTAAACTAATACCGGATCTGATTCACCACTAACCCTAAGAGCATTCCCGATATCCATGGGATAGCGACAAGAACTAGGGAATTAACAAAAATAGTTTGGAATAATATATTCTTCAATGTTTTACAGTAACATAGTACAATGCAGAAACAAAATAAGATATATAAATAACTTAATACATACATGTAATAGTACTAAGAGACACTAATAAAACTAATGGCCGAACACAACCACTAAAACTCATCACCTAGTGGTCCATAAATACCCAACATGTCCCAAGTCACCCACCCTTGGTTAGCCAATCATGAACCCACAAAGTAAGGTGAGAGCATGAACACATATTATAGGATAACAAAGGGCTGCAAAAACCAAAAGGTAAAAGAAGGGTGTGAACTAAAGATCCCAGAATTATTCCAAAAAATACTCTATGCATTTAATTTATAAGATAATTAAAATTTTCTAAAATAGGAGTAAAAGTGGGAGAGTAATGAGATTGGTTTAAAATAGAGTTTTAAATTTTTAAAAATCATTTATTAAACTAAATATGTAAAACATACAATTTTACCATTTAAAAACTAACATTTTCTTGAAAAGAATTCAAACCCATTTCATAAGATAAAGTCAGATAATCAATAAATGATAAAAATATATACCTAATATTGAAAGATGAACAAGAGTCAATAATAGCAATAAATGAAGCAAGCAAGGAAAATTCAGTGCCAAATAGAGACAACGAATGTTGTCATGTATCATGATCAAGAATATGGATTTCATGGGTACAACCTAGGTAAGATAGTGAGTCCACCTTATAATAGCTAATAAAATTACAACATGAAAAATTTTCAGGCTTATACATAGTCTCATGGTTCTAAAGAAAACCACTTCCACACACAACCTCTTTCCAGGCCACAAGTCCATATCATGAACCATTTATGTTCTCTGTGGATCTTCTATAAGGGTGTGAGTATACTTTTTAAGAATATATCTAGGACATATCATCTAACTGTATAGGTTCACATGAGTAGTTAATTATACTAAGTGATATTTTTAAGATACAAGGATCACTATGGATATCGTTTTCAACATCAATCATGGGCACTGGACCTCAAATCGCATCTCACTCTCACCCACACTTCCCTTAAAGTAAATAATACCTTTTTCAACAACCAACAATGGGAAATAAAATAATCAAGAAAGTTAAATAAAGGAAAAATTACAAGAGAGTATCATTATAAAGTTCCAACTGGGCCATTAATAATCATCAATTCAATTCAAATGATTTTAAATAATTTCAACATTCAAATAGGGTAACCATACCTTCTTCCTTTCATAATTCATAATTAAAATTAAATATAATCCATTAAAATAGTCATCAATTCTTTACAAATACTTTTAAACAATCCAATATTAAAAAGGTAAATGATACCTTCCTCCTTCCATAATTCATCATTAAAAATTCCAAACAGGCCTTTTAAATAATCATTTATTTTAAATAATCCCAAAAGAATTTAAAAGAAGCATTACAATTTTAAAAGGATTGAATTCATTTAAAAAACATGTGTCTACACCCTATTTCCATGTGAATAAATCATTTATTTCAAATAACCCAAGAACAAATATTTACAAAATAAGGGTAAAATCATTTAAAGGGGGTTCTTTTTCATTTAATAAATTCAATCATTTGAAAATATTTTGAAAATGTCAAATTGTTCAATTCATTTAATTAAAATCAATAAAGTTAATTTATTAAATGAAAACCCAGGACAAACCCCTAAATTCAACAAAATAACAATTAAAATATCTTTAAAAATAAATCCAAACAATTATGGAATTTTAAAAATTCATAAGAAGGTAAAATATTTCATGATCGTGTCCATTAAATTAACGACTTATTCAATTCAAAGATAAATTGGTAAAAAAAGAATTTATTAGGAATTAAATGGATTAATTTTATATAACATTTGTTATAAATTAGTAATCTTGTATCTAGGAATATAACTATCAATAATGAATCCAAAAATGATGTAAAGGTATAGAAACACCTACTTTGGATTTAAGGGATCCAACTGCAATGAATCTGAGATGTGCCGCCTTCAATAGTGATCACCATATCTAAGAAGATATTCTTTAAAAGAAGATATATGAGATCATAGATCTATAAATTCACATCAATAAATCAATATCCAAAAAATGATAGGCCATCATGGCCTTTTAGGAATAAATAATCAAGAGAAGAAGGGGGATCCAATAAAATAAGTGAAGAACTCACTGAAAGAGAAGATCTCCCCTTCGTTTGGTGCTTTGATCCACTAAGATATGGTTTTTAGGGAGAAAAATGGATTTAGGGGTCTCCCAATGGCTACTGAATCTATTAAGGCCTAAGTAGGAGGGGTTTATGGTTAATTAATGGGCTTAGGGATTTTAATTAATAATTTTGTAACTTTAATTATCGTGTGCATGGTTTCCTATATTAAGTCAAATGATTAGTACCAACTATGCACAAAGTGTGCACCTGAAAAAAAATCCACTAGAAGTGTTGCATGGTTTGGTTGCTCACTTTTTCAAACTATGTTCCATCCATGTGGCCTCCTACTATCTAGGATGAACACTTTTTCAAACCTTTCTCAAACCATGCAAAAATCATGCATAGGCCCATAAACCTTCAAATAAATCCTAAAAAACACCATAAATGACCTGTGAAGATACCCAATCATTAGGTAATCAAATAAATGGTTCAAAACACATAAATATACTTAATGGTAATTTACACTAACAAAAAAACTCATGTTGGGTCTCCCTATCTTATATAAGAAGTTTTAATCCCAAAACAGCCTATGGATCAACATAGTCTTAATTACCTCTACATTTAAAATTTATCTTCATATTCCATGGTGTTCCTAACATTTATGGTAACAATTCTCATATTTTATTTCTCATTTATTAGTATGTAGTGATTTTATCTGTTCAATATAGCAATCGGGGCTTCTAAAATTACATTATGGGCCTCCTTGTGTTGTACAAGGATTCTTATAATTAAAAACACCAAATTATATAGTGTGGATAGCTTGAAAATTTTATACCCAAAATCTAACATAATGATATAGAGTAAAAAATGACCATATAAATTTTTCTCCATCCATTTCTATGTCTATAATTGATTATCCAAATTCACTACAGGTTGATACTTTTCATTTTATAGGATTCCTTCACCAACCAACTTTAATATAACACCATATCATTCCTTGTAATACCTAAGTCATTCCAAAGAGTAAATATTCTTGAATAATAATATTGAACATAAAAAAACTATACTAATTTTCTTCACAAGATTCTATTATTTTTTTTCATCAATCTATTAATCATTGGAGTAGAAAACACTATTTCATGAACTAATTTCCAGATATTTGAAGATAACTGTCATATCAACATCATCATTTATTCAACACATTCAAATTTTATTTTCAAAAAATCCCAAATATAACCTCATGGATATAAAAAATCATCTCCATCTTTAAATACTAGCTGGAAGGAAGTCACAGTTTAGAGTCCAATGGTGATTATGTTTGGGTAATACCACCTCTCAAAAGATAAATAAGATGGTATGTTTTTGAGATATTGGTATTGAGCCTCAAGTAGGTGTCATATGTTCCCTATAAGAATATTAATAAAAAACCATAGTTCAAGATTGAAAAATGTGAGGTCGTGTTTTAGGACAGGTTCAGGTGGTTTCATATTCTGCAGTAAGGATATATGTGTCATGAATGGGGAGACAAAAAGTTATTTAATGGGTCATATGCATGCTCATACTTTAATAGTTCATCTTATCTATTTGTAACTAAACAGGAGAAGGTATAGTAAGGTATCACGCCTTTTAGGAGTCCCATATATGGTTGTCTTCCCTATTTTCTATTGTTAACAAGATAATAAAGGTTTATGGGGGATCTTGGTGTTTACACCATGTAGTAGGCCCATATATGGATACCTATGATCCTATTTATTGGTAACAAGCAAAGAAAGACTATAAATTTTAGGTAATACTTCTAGTAGAAGGCATGTATGTGGATGTCTAACCCCCAATCTATCAGTAACTAGATGAGGAGGGGAGATTTGAAAGGATGGGGATTACACATAGTCACATTCTCATGATAGATATTATCTTTTGATGAATTTGGATAATGAGAAATCTATCTAATGAGATAATTTTTGTTAATTAAACATAGGTAAATGACTTGGGTAGAAGAATGGATGTGAAAGGGTCTCAGATACCTATAATTGGGTCACTTCAAGAAGTGACCCAGCATAGGTATAATTATATAAAATCATGGACCATTGTGAATAGGTTGGTTAACACCTTAGTAAACACACACTTAATATAAAAATAGGGCTCTACCTGAATGGGCCTATGTTAAAAGATTCTCATTAATGGATTTATGTGAGTGGTCCTCTATTAAGTAGTCTTGATGGGATTCCTTCATGAAGTGGGACTTTATGAGAGTCCTTTATAAAGGTTCCATTGCTATATTATTTTACAAAGGGGCTATCATGGGTGTCCTTTTATGAATTTGGATTCATGGGAGTCCTTCACAAATGTGGAATTATGCAATTTCATCACGAAGTATCTTTTTGGGACTCAGACATGAAGGATTTTATACGATAGAGGATATTACCATAAAATAATTACATTATTACCTTATTATAAAAATTCATTCCATATAAAAATTTTAGTCCCCATTCTCGAAGAGTGTTCTAGGTATTTATAGGTTATTCCTTCCTGAATAAGGTGGCCTTGCAGGAACCATATTACTGTGAAAAATCTATATCATTAAACCACAAAAAAACTATTAATGAAGGTAAAAAATGACCATGAAAGAATCATATAATAAATCTATAAATGAATTCATTCGTAATGGGAACTTGAGACCATAAATGAATTTCATTTGTACTTCATGAATAACTTCTAGTCAGGAATATTCTATGTGAGTGAAAATCATAATCATGTATTAGCCAAAAATGATGGTCAAGGATGAAGGTTTTATGAATCCATAAAGTGATCACCCCACATATTTAGAATGATTCATGTTCATGAATGGTTTATATGTCTTTTAAAGCCTTTAAATGTACATGAATTGATTTTATGAAGTCTTCCTTTTTAGGGATCTCACTTTACTATTTTTTCTTTATGTGATCACGTGGGAAACTTAAAAATAGCCATAACTTTTGATCTATATGTTTTTTAACTACATGATCAATAAAATAGAAGCCTAAATAATATATTATGCACCTGAATATAGTTTTTACCCCATAAAAGGTGTAATATAGGGATAAAAAGTGCATAGAAGACCCTCAATAATGGGTTTTATGGCCTTGAAACCTCTTTTTATTTGGAAAATATGAAATAAATTAATTAATTATAATGGTATTTTCTTACTAGCACATAACTATGATTGGAATTGTTTTGAGGAGTCATCATCCTTTGGGGAGTGAGCCATCATTGGGAAAATTGATAAGCCATTTTCATATTCTTCATATAGAAAGATATTTTTCCCCTACAGTGGTCATGTCTCATCTAAGTGGGAACCATATCATAGATTCCATGTAAAATTATAGGTATCACATTTTCCTATTCCAAAACATATCCCCAGAATACCATACATTGAATTTTATTCACTATGTTTAAAGAAATGGATTTAAGTATATGGAGAGACTTCAGCTATGGGGAATAATCAATTAAATATTTTTCATGAAGTTCACAGAATTGAGGAAGTTTTCATCGATACTGGAAATGGATGATATTACTAAGGTGTGGTGACTTGAGTATGGCTTGAAACCCAATATAAAGGTGTTGGAAAAAATTTTATGTTTTCCTTCATTTTTTAAATAAATAAAATAGATGCTAATAGCGGGGAAGAACCTGGATGAGGAAAGAACATTGATTCAAATAGTGTTCATGAATTAGTTTAGAATCAAGTATCATAGGAGGAACCTTGAGTTGGGAGTATATATATGATAAAATATGTGAGATGTGGAAGTCGGTGGGATACCTAAAAATGGGAGAAATTTCTAGCTATGTTTAAGACTCTATAAAGTAGAAAAGCATCAGGAAGATAATACTATTGTAAACTTTATATGATTAAGTCGATGGATATAAAGAAAAATGGGGATATGTTTATAGGTAGACTTACATGATGATCATGTGACTATGGATATATATAATGGGTAATAGTTTATGATGTGAATGTATGATAAATTGATTAAACAGATGATGGTTGATGAATGGGCATTGTATGATGTAGGATAATGATAATTTGTGATTGATGGTTGTATGTGGATAGTGGGTATGTGTGGAGTTGATGAGTGTGTTATTTTCATTTTTTTAATTATATTTCTAATGGTGAGGATTATTAGGTTGTTCTTATAGTGGGGAGTTCCCGTATAAGGAATCAGTGAATTGGAATTTGGTAACTGGGGTGACTAAGAATAAGATAGATGAATTCGACAACATTTTAGTGTTTTGGGAATAGAGAGAGTATAGATACTTGAGTTTTAGTGAGGATTGATTAATGTATGGATGAGATATATTACAATAAACTATCATCAGGAGGCGAGGTTATCAGGTCCCATGTATTCATGAATTGCGATTTAGGTCAAATTGTGGATCGACATTGTGATTTTGGACCCTTTAGAGGATTTGAGAGTGTCAGTATAGGTTAGGTAAAGAATATCTTGTGTTTTCCCAAACTCAGGAGTTAAACTTTTATAAAAATATATTAATAGTGATATTTTAAATATTCTTAATTTTTATCATGTTTTTTTGGGAATTTTTTTTACTAAAATTAGAATCGTATGTGATTTTTACGCTTGATTTTTGGGTATTTTTGAAGTTTCAATAGTTTTCCAAAATTTTAGTTATATATGGTATGTAAGGGTAAATTTTATTTCTACATTATTCAACCTAGTGTTTTTTTAAATCTATTTATGTTTTATGCATAAATTTAAGGCTATTTATACATGAAATTAACCATGCGAAGTGTTGAGGAAATATGGTTAGGTATTATAAATCACCATGTGTGGAGTTAATATTACATATGGGTACTCCATAAATAACATTAATTTTCTTATAGAAAACATTTCTGAGAATGGGATCCCTTGTTGGTACAAAAATACAATTTTGGTTGAGGGTGGTGCATAATAGTGAACCCTTCATGTGTAAGAGAAAAAAAATTATACATAAAAGTAACTTGGTAATAAGTATGGAAAAATGGATGAGGTATACATAAGAGTAACTGTGATTTACCTTATATTCATAAGAGAAACTATTCAGAAAAGGGAATGTGTAAGATTGATTTTCCTGGTGCATAAAATTAAATCTTTCATGTGTAAAAGTAAATTTATGATATGTAAGGGTATTTCCCATTGGTATGTAAAAGAGATTTACGGGAACTATATGATAAGTAAGATTCCCTATCATTGTGAAATTTTGGGGATGACACATAAGAGTAAGGCCAATTCATAAGAGTAAAACTATTTGTGAAAATTTTATATTTTTTTATTTTTCCATATTTTTCTAAAAATGTATAAAATGATAAATTAATATGGAAATTCGGTATAAAATGAGATTTATGGATTTTATTAACTAGAAAAAAATGATTTTGACATAAAAATATCTCTCATTATTCTCTTATTATCCAAGTGATATTATAGAAAAATCTTATCAGTTATTCTTATAGTATAGGGTAGGGAGTAGACATGGGTAAGTCTAATAGTCCATATGTGTTTGTTATGAATATTTCTCATCATTATATCATCTTTTTCTAAAAACCTTCATTTAGGTCCTTTTTCATATTTTGGCGAATCTTTTGAATGAATCTCTATTTTACAAAGTTTTTAAGCTAATGGAGTCCTTCATACCCTAGGTAAGTGGTTCATAGTTATTTATTATGCTATACATGTATATATATACATATTGTGTGCTTAATGGGTGTGGGTAGGGTTGTGTATGTATGACTGGGAATGGAACCACTGTTAATTTCCATATCTTGTAAGAGACACTTGGGGGTTGTATTATGTTGAAAATTGTTGTTGTTATCTAGTCCAAGACTCTCCATAGTTTCAATAAACAGAAATGAGTGTGATACACTCATATCGAAGATGGCTGAAACTAAGGTAGAGGCAACCAGAATAGTAACTCATAGAGTATAAGGCGATGGACTCTTCTCCTTAGGTGCATGTTGTGCTTCATAGATATGGCCTAACTGTGGTAGTGTGATTTATCCTGACTAGCATGAGTAGGTCGACTATACTGGTGATAAGTATCTGAGGCATGAGTACCTCAGCCACAAACACATCCTCAACCGAATCCACTGGTAGAAGAACAACTTACCTTGAAATGTGGAGTTGCTGATCCTACACCTGAAATAGGTGTCGGAACAGATCCCCATTCCTTGGGTATGTAAGGAAATAGTTAGTAAAAACACTAGAGGTGACCCATCTTTCCTTAATCTCAGCACTCGATCAGCTTCCTCTTGTATTGGGTCATTTTATGACATGCACTAGATAACGGCCCATACTTATACATACATATATATTACATCAAAATTGAATAATATTCATTAAAAAAATAATAAAACCACACTAGAAACATATATTTTTGGTGTCTTTATAAACTATGAAACATAAACAACTAGTTCATAACACATTTACATTTTCTCCCACTAATTCCTTTATAACTAGACCCTGTTTTGACATATCTTACTTAATACTCTTCTTCACAGCCTAGGAAAAAGAAACATAATAAAGGGTAAGCTCAGATACTCAGTAAAGGTAAAAAAGAAAGATATAAATAACAAAATAATCATAAGACATAATAACATAATTTTTTAAAATATTATTCTACATATTAAAGATTGTGATATCATGTCATGGGATAAATCATAAAAGTTCATAAAAAACAATAAACATATTACCAAAAGTTGTAACACAAGACATGGAAGTTTTTGGCATACACATAAGAATATAAAATAATTTTATATTATTTAAGGATCATTTAAAATACAATCATATTTGAAAAATTCCATTACGGAACTGAGTTTTCTCCTCATTCTAGCCATGTATTACTGAACTTGTTTTACTTTCCATTTCAACCTTGTATTACTGAACCGAGATAATTTCACTTTTCATCCCTTTCTATCTCATAAGATATAAATATTTACCCAATGAATTGTATGGGGATAGAGGTCCTACCCATATCATACTGAAATCATTTTTACGTGTTCCACAAAAACATAAATCATTCATCATAGCATAACCCATGAAATAAAATGGGGTTCTTAAACATCATTCCATCATAACATAATCCAATAAAATAAATGGATTTTATAAATATAATTCTTTCATAAACATAATAAAAAATATGAATAATAGGTATAGTATACTTGAAACATGACCCCATTATATAATTTCATCTTTGATGGAAAATAATTTTGATGGAACACTTGAAATTAATTCATAAAGAAAATATAATTTCTTTTTCAAGAATGTTTTCATTCATTGAAATTCCGTGTAATTTTAAAAGAAAATAATTTATTTGAAAATAACATTGAAATCTTGTAAAATAAGCTTCATGAAAATATGGTTTTATGAAAACATAAAAATCTGTCCATGCTATATATGTTAAAATAAAACATTCTTCTCATACTTTTGTTTAATAAGTCAAAAAGTACCTCATATTGAAAACACAAAAATATTCCCTTTATACTGTTTAATAAAAATTCACTAATGGGTAAAATTAACTTAAAAAATTTTAGAAGAAGAGAAAGAATATATTGGAATACAAATTTAGGAAACATAGACATGGATAATAAATATACCATAGTAAATACTTATGCACAAACAATGTCAGATAATAATGAGATTACGAAATTATCCCTTTCATAAGGTCAGATATCCTTTGTATGTATCCAAACCTCATATAAAATGATTTAAATAATGTTTTTGAATTATTATAGAATAATTTTAATTTTTATGATATCATATATGACCATATTTTTTTCTTTTTGTTAATTACATTTCGTTATTACTCGTTATTCAGATATTAACTATTTTATTTTCTTATGAATTTTTGTCGAATAAGTTTTGGTTCTCATTATTAGGTCATAGTTATATAATTAAAATGATATTAAAATAATATATATCATGTTCATTCATTATATACATTTATATAATCATGATTTAATTGATATTATGTAGAATTAATCACATCGCATCGTAGAGCCAGTAGGTCGTATGTATGCACGAGTGATGATATCATTCCCATAATTGTGAAATAGTGTGGAAGTATATGGAATTTATTTTGTTCCATATTTTATATCATGTTATAATTATCATATATAGTTATGATTTCCATCATTATATCAATACAAGTAAGGTGGTGGTGAAAAACACATTACACCATGACGTGAGGACGATAAGTCGTGCATACGCAGATGTGGCTATTTCATTTTTCATAGGATGGATAGAATATGGAATATAGTTGTTACATAATTATAATAACATATGAAAATTAAAGTGATACTATATTTATTAAATTATAGTGTAAATAACTTATGAAGAGTAAGTATAAGAAGAAATAAGTGTGAAAGAATCGGTAGAGGATATTACCTCTTCTTCGACGTGCTCCCTCTAAATCTCCTCCTAAAACAGTAGAGTTAGTATTTGTAGAAGACCAAAACCTCTATAATGTCACGAGGTAAGTTTAAAATAAAAAATATTAGGGTATAGTTCAGATTTAAGGCTTAATGAGTTGTGAATAAATGAGGTAGGAGGTTTACATTTATAATTGAGGTGAGGGGTACTTTTGGAGTCTCCAAATTTATTAATTTATAATAAACTAAAACCACATAAAAAATATTTAAAAATTACCTCATTTAAAATATTAAATGAGATAATATTTTAATCTCATAATCCTATAAATTTTAGAGAATTTATTTTGTCCATTTAAACATTATAATTCAAATTAAAACTTTGTTATTCTATTTAATTTTGACAAAGGTAAATAATATTTCAAAATTAAACAAGTGAAATATTTACTTATTTGACGTCAATTGAACCATAAATAACTAAATTATAACCTTTTAGAACATATAATAACTATTATATATTTTTTAAAATGTTTTATCATTTTTAATTAATTTAATAATACATTATTTTGATAAATAATCAACAGTTTCTACTTTGACACTATTCAATTCAATGATTATTAAAAATATAAAGATAATAAGTTAACTTATAAAAAAATATTTTATTATATTCCTAACAATTCAAGGTAATCTATAAAATTATTTTTATATATTAATTATCCAAGATTATATTTATTTTAATATTTTTAATAACATTTATTTGTAATCTCAATTAATAAAATAATTATGACATCAGTTTTATGTAATTATTAAATAAAATTATTTTTTGAACACAAATTAAAAATAAAATATTATCATGAAGATAAATACAATAGATTTCATAATAATACTTATATTCGAATATATCTTCTGTAATATTCTATATTAAAAATATTATATTTATTAAAACATGAATGTGACAACTTTAATATCACTTTATATAAAATATTATATGTGTCATAATATTTTCTATAGGGCTCCAAATTGTAAATAACTAAACCCTTTTATGATTAATATTATGATATAATTGAAAAATAATATTTGGTCAAGTTTTTTTTAATGGTTATTATCATTTTAATAAAAATTATTTTATTTGTTTTTCATCAATTAAATAATTTCTACATCATCAATTTATAAGCCTTAAAGGGAATTATTTATTTTATAAAAATTATAAATAAACTACCATGATAAGTAAAAATGTTATATATTTAAAGTGAGTATTTATAGTCAAATTTATCTTTTGTATAACCTTATATTAAAAATTATGTAGTTATAAAATTTTGAGTAATACATATTTAACTTCTCTTTAAATAAAAGAAACTAAATGTCTTATTCTCATCCTAGTGGCTTCCAAAGGATACCATTTCAAACCAAGGATCACTTAAATCAAAACACACTCATCCAATTATATTATTACAAGTGTTAATATGATTCTATAATATTATTTTTACCCTTAATTACCTGATATACCCTTTTACCGTACTAATAAAAATTAACAAAGATACTATTCATAATGCCCAGTAATCAAAAAGAACTATATTCATAATTTGTAAATACTGATTAAAAATATTGAATCCATTTTTTAAAATTCAAAACACATAAGTTCCATTAATTAGTTTAAAATTAATCTCATTGTTGGAATGATAAAATGGGTTTTTAAAGTTAGAAATTTTCAAAAGATTAATATGTTTTTACATCTAAATTCAATGTCAATTTATTTCCAATAACATAAATTATATCAACTGATAAAAATATAATCTATTTATCTTTTAAAACCATTAAATAATATAATTTTTCCATATAAATTATTCTCATGAAAAAACTTGTCTTCAATTAAAATTTATTTTATTTTTACTATTCATCAAAATTTGAATGTTATCGGGAAAATATAAAAAAATAATCCAAAGTAAATTTTTATATCCCTATTCCAAATAAGAGGTTTATTTTATCATATAAAAAATATTAATGTGTCAAAATTTTAATTTAAAATGGGTTCTCCATTAAAAGGAAGAAAATTTACCCTTTTGAAAAAATATAGGTTTTTATAAATAAAATAAGGTTTATTAATATCCTATGACTAAAATATCTATTGTATGAATATAAAAAATATTTTATTAAATATTTAAAACATATATATATTTATTTTTATTTAATAATTTTAATTCACTTAATTCATTAATACAAAACACAAATATTTCTTTTGCATTTAATTGATTTATATTTTTCATTAATAATCAGTAGCCAATCAATTCACCATACATTTTCATAATTTAGTAATATTTATTCCTACTAACTTAATCCCCAGGTTATGATGGTCATTTTAAACTAATGGCATCTTGCAATTTCTTTTAAACTCAAGATTTAATGAAATGCAATCTATTGAAGAATTAAAATTATTTAAATAAAATATTTCATAAAAACATTTGGGTGTTACATTCTACCCCCATTAAACTGAATTTCACCCTCAAAATACATAATTTGGATACAAATAGAGGACGATACCTCTACCTTATCAAATCCTCAAGTTTGCATGCAACTTTATTAAATTGGTGGTTCCTCCAAAAAACATTACCAAGCGAGTGGACATGTTTTTTTGAAAATTTTCATTATGATCCAGAATTTGTATCACATGTTCTTCATAAGAAAGATATTTCTCCAGCGGAATGACATCTAAGTTTAGTACATGTGAAGGATCAAGTTTTTACTTTATTAGAATAGATATATAGAACACATCACGAACTTGAGAGACATTCATGGGAAGTTAGATTCTATAAGATATCTTCCCAAAACGATCAATAATTTCATAAGGACTGATATACATAGGGCTCAACTTTTCCTTATTTCCATATCTCATTACTCTCTTCCATAGAAATATTCGTAGAAAAACTGTATCACCCACTTCAAACTCTCTGTCATTTCATCTGTTACTGACATAAATGTTTTGTCAACTCTAAGCTTCTCTTATGTGTTGTTGATTAGATCTAAAATTCTCTACCATTTCATCAGTAAGATCAAGTCCTAATACCTTTCTTTCCCCAATTTCATCCCCTACGAGTTAGAGTTTTGCACTTATTTCCATAGAGATATTCATAAGGATCTATCTAAATACTGGAGTGAAAGTTATTATTTTAAGAAAAACTCCACCAAAGGTAGAGGTTTATCCCAACCAACTTTGAAAGCCATAGATAAAGCTCACTACATTTATTATAGAGTTTGAATTGCCCTCTCAGAATAACCGTCTATCTAAGGATGATAAGCTGTGCTAAAACATAACTCTGTAACTAGATCATATTGAAGACTATTCAAAAATATCATAGTAAACCTTGGTTCCTGATATAATATAATGGAAAGTAGTACTCCATGTAATCTTACCACTTTATTTACATATATTCGAGCAAGTTGATCAAGAGATAAATCCTCTCTAATATCAATGATGTGTGCCAATTTCGTAAGGTGATCAACTATAACCAAGAATACTTTATGTCATTTATATTTCTTGGGAAGTTCAATGACCATGTCCACAGTGATGTTTTCCCATTTCAATTTTGGTATCCGTAATGGTTACAACATCCCCTTAGACTTTTTTCTTGTAGCCTTAACTTGCGGACAAAACAAGCACCAAGAGACAAATTGTGCAACATCTCGTTTCATTACATCACACCAAAAATACACTTTTAGGTCTTTATTTATGTTTTTTTCATTTAGGATTAATAGATAATGAAGAACTATGAGACTCATCCAACATATCCTTCTTTAATTTTGATATTAGTGGAATAAAAATACATTTCATGAACCTTATTCTTCCATCACAATCAAGGTTGAATTCAGGAACATTTATCACCTTATTTTGTATATCTACATCATTCTTCTATGTCTCCTTAATCATCACTTGTATAGATGATTGAACATAATTTAGGAAAGATAATATTTATCCTCTTACCTTAAAATTTCAAGATCCATCCTTCATAAATCTATAAATATTGGATCTTTTGTGATCCTCATCATGGATAGGCCGACATGGTCTTTTAGACTCAAAGAATCTTCCACCTTGTTCTATTTTCCATGGTGGTAATTTATTGTGAATTAATAATATTTAATCAAATCCAACCATCTTCTTCAGTTAAAATTTATCTCCTTTTTTGTGAAAAAATATTTTAAACTTTAATGATCAGTATAAATGTCACACCTTTCACCATAAAGACAATTCCTCCATATATTTAATGAAAAGATTACTAAAGCTAACTCCAAATCCTGAGTTCGGTAATTTTGATCATGTATTTCCAATTGTTATGATTCATAAGCTATCACCATATAATTTTTCATGAGAACACATCCCAACACCTTATTAGATGCATCACTATATATCATAAGTCTTTATTTACTACAAGGTAGTGTAAGCACAGGTGCAACAGCTAACATTATTTTTAGTTCATTGAAATTCTCTTCACATTCCTCCAACCACACAAACATAACTTCTTTCTGAGTCAACTTGGTGAGTGGATTATATAGTCATGAAAAATCTGTCACAAAATGTCAATAATATCCATCCAAACAAAGAAAACTTCAGATCTCAATTATCTTTATAAGTTTAATACTATTTTCAATAACTTCAGTTTTTACTGGATCAATAAATATCCCCTTTCTTGAGATTATGTGACTCAAAAATGAAACTTTTTGAATCTAAAATACACACTTGGTAAATTTTTTTAAAAAAACTTCTCCTTTCTCATGGACATTATTATAATTCTTAGTTTATCTTCATACTCTTCTTTCCTATTAGAATATAAAATAATATCATCTATAAAGACCACCACAAACTGATCAAGATAGTCTCTAAATACTCTATTCATTAGATCCATAAAGATATTGGAGGAATTAGTAAGAACAAAGGTCTTCAATATGAATTCATAGTTTCCATACATTTTATGAAATGTCGTATTTAGTATATCCTCTTTCTCTTACCTTAATTGATGATATTTTGAACGAATATCACTCTTGTAAAAGTATTGAGCTCTGTTTAGTTGGTCGAATAAGTCATCAATACGGGGATGTGGATATTTTTTTCTTGATAGCAAACATGTTGAGTTCTTGATAATCAATGGAGAGTTTAATTTATCCATTTTTCTTTTTAATAAATAGAATAAGTGCACCCCAAGGCGATGCACAAGGGAATATGAATCCCTTTTCAAGATTATCTTGGAGTTTCTTATTCAATTCCTACAACTCAATTGGTTCCATTCTATAATGTGTATCTGAAATAGGCATAACACCTCGTATGAGTTCTATTGAAAACTCAACTTCAAGATTCGGTGGAAGACCTGAAAATTATTCTGTAAAGACATCATAAAACTCTCATAAAATATGGGTATTATTAATGGTGAGTTTCTCTATAACTATTTGAGATATATAAACTCCATTTATAGAAACCAAACCCCATAATATGGAAGAAATTTCCACTAGAAGGTCGTATACATCCCTGCATCGAAAGATTATCATAGATTGATACAGAATATGAAATGTGACTTCCCTTCCTTGGAAATTGATATTATATACATATAGATAAAGCCAATTCATTCCAAGAATCACATAAAATTCCACTAAAGGAATTATTACAAGATTTTTAGGAAGAACTTTCCCACAAACTTCAACTTTAGAAGAATTATAAAATTTTGATGCGACTGTTGTTCCATTAAGAGTTGTCAAATCTAACTCAACATCTAATTATTGAAGTAATATGGTGATACCCTTAGAAAATTATTTAGAAATAAAAGAGTGGGTGGATCCAAAATCAAATGAAACATTTTCTAATTTATAGGGGATGGTAAGTGTACCTTTCACCACTTCATTATCATACTCCACATTATTGATAGTGATCGCATATAACATGCCATTATCTTTGGCCTTAAGAGTTTTCTGACATAGATCATCACTAATAACTATTGGATTAGGGAATTGGTTGTCATGATTCCCTATTTCCTTTCACATGTATTATTGAAGTGTGGGAGGTTCATTCTGTGTTTCCTTTTCTCAATTCGCGTCATTATACATTTTTTCCATCACTTAGGCATTTAATTTCTCGATGAACATCTCTTACAAACTTAAAACGTTTTCTAGTCACTTTATGAAAATTTCTTCCATGTTTCTTTACACATTTTTATAATAAGGTAAAACTCATATTATTTTCAGTGTGGTCTTTATATTTTCCCTTGAATTCCATTTTAATATTCTTATTAAACCCATAGGACTGATGGGTTACTCCAATCTCGATCTCAACCTTGAGAGCACATCCAACGATTTCCTCATAGATATTGAAGTACCTTATGGAGAATTACCTTTAGATACTTGGTTTTAAGCCACTGAAGAATCAATAAATTTTACTCTCTGGTTGGATAATAATTCTAGAAGTGTACCTTAAAATTCTTGTAAAAGTTTCTTCGTAGGTACCAATAGATTCATCATCCTTTTGCTTAATCTCAATGAACTCACTGTCTATATTTGTTTGAAGAACAAGAGGAAAGTGATTATTAAAAAATAAGTTCTTTAACTCATCCCATTCTATGGATTCGATTTTACTCATTTCCTTGTATTCTTGATAAGATTCCACCATTTATCAACTTCACATTCTAAATGATAAACTTCCAAAATGACTTTATCATGCTCTGAATAGTGGAGAAGTAAAAATATCTATTTAGTAGTACTAATCCGTTGTTCATCCATTATTCGATTATAAGACCCAATAAAAGAAGGTGGACACTGCCTCATGAGGGACTGAACAAAATGTTCTTCCCTCATTTACTCATTTGGAAGTCTTTCATATTTCATAGGTTGAAAAGTTGTGTGAGCATAGTGACAAGATTTTGTATTCCATCTCCCATAACATTTGGTTTCTGAAAAGGAAAATCATTGTATTTCCCCTCGTATTCAGAATTAACATAGTTCCTTTAAGTTCCATCAATTTACTAAAACAAAGAATCTTAGTATGATAAAAACTAATCATAATGGGAAATCCACATGATCAAGAATAAAATTTCAATTTAGGAAACATTAGGTTTTATCCTAGGTTATTCATGATCTTTTATAAAACAATAGGATTTTAACCTATACTTTGACATATCCTTAGGGTTCCTAGTAAGTTTTTTTCATCCTAGTTTCCAAACGATAACTATACCTTTGCTCTGATACCAAGTATAACGGCCCATAATTTACATACGTAGATATTACTTCAATATTAAAGAGTTTTCATTAAAAAACATAAAAAAACAATTCTAGAAACTTATACATTTAGTGTCTTTAAAAAAAAGAAACATAAATAACTAGTTTATAAGATATCTACATTGTCTACTACTTATTCCGTCATAACTAGACCCCCTTTTAACATATCTGACTTAATACTCTTCTTAATAGCTGAGGAAAGAAACATAATAAAGGGTGAGATCAGATGCTTAGAAAAAGTAAAAAAGGGAGATATCAGTCATAACACAATCATAAGACATAATAAAATATCTTTTGAAAATATTATCCTATATATGAAAGATGGTGATATCATGTCATGGGATAAATCATAAAAGTTAATAAAGAAACAATGAACATATTACCAAAAGTCATAACATAAGACAAGAAATTTTTTGCATAAACATAAGAATATAAAATCATTTCATATTATTCAAGGTTCATTTCCAAGACCATCATAGAAGAAAATGTTCATTACTAATCTGAGTTGAGTCCTCATTCCATCCCTATATTACTTAACCGGGTTTACTTTCTGTTCTATCCTTGTATTACTAAACCAATTTCATTTTCCATTACATCCCTTTATATCTCATGAGATATAAATATTTACCCAATTAATTGTATGTAGATATAGGTCCCACCCATCTTATAATGAAATCATATTTACATGTTCCACAAAAACAAAAATCATTCATCATAGCATACCCCAAGGAATAAAATGGGTTTCGTAAACATCATTCCATTATAACATAATCCTTGTAAAACAAATGGATTACATAAATATAATTACATAGTAAATATAATAAAACCATAGGAATTATATGGTTATTATACTTGAAACATAAAATTATTAAATAATTTCATCATAGATGGAAAATAATTTTGATAGAACACTTAAAATTAATTCTTGAGGAAAATATACTTTCTTCTTCAAAAATGTTTTGTTTTCTCAAAATTCCAAAAAATTTAAAAAAAAATATTTGAAAATAACCTTGAAATATTGTAAAATAATATTACTAGAAATAAGGTTTTATGAAAACGTAAAAATCAATTCATCCCGTATAAGTTAAAAGAAAACACTTTTCTCGTACTTTTTTTGAAATAAATCAAAAAGTACATTGTATCGAAAATGAAACAATATTCCTTTCATACCATTTATTAAAAATTCACCAACGGGGAAAATTGACTTTAAAAAATTGTAGAAGAATACAAAGAAGATTTTGTAATACTTATTTTGGAAACATGTACATTGATGATAAATATACCCCAGTAAATACTTACATATAAACAATCTCACATAATAATGAGATTGTGACATTATCCCCTATCTCTGGTCTGATATCCTTTGTATGTATCTTAGCCTCCTATATAATGATTTAAATAATTTCACTAACTTATTCCACAATCATAGTAATTTTTATTTTATCATATATGATCATATTATCATCTGTTTGTTAATAACATTTCATTATTACTCGTTATTTGGGTATTAATTGTTCCATTTTCTTATGCATGTTTTGTAGAATAAGTTTTGTTTATCCTTCTTATGTCATATTTATATCACTAAAAAATGATATTAACATAATATATATCTTATTTATTCATTATAAACATTTATTTAACCATGATTTAATGGATATCATCTATAATGAATCACATCACATCGTAGAGATGGTAGTTCGTACGAACGCATGAGCGATGATAGCATTCCCATAATTGTGAAATGGTACAAAATTGGATGGTATTTATTTTTTTATATAATTCATATAATATTATAATAATCATATATAGTTATTATTTCCATAATTATACCCATCCATGTAAGGTGGTGGTGGAAAAAATATTACACAATGGCATAGAGACGGTAAGACGTACATACACATGCATGGTGGTTTCATTTTTTGTAGGATGGATAGAAGGCAGAATATGGTTGTTCCATAATCATAATAAAATCTAATTATTCAATTGTAACTGGATTTATTACATTATAATGGAAACAATTCATGAATAGTAAGTGGAAGAAGAAATAATTTTGAAAGAATCGGTAAAGGAGATTACCTCTTCTTTGATGTGCTCCCTCTAAATCTCCTCTAAAAGCAGTATAGTTGGCCTTTGAAGAAGACCAAAACAGATAAAATGTCACTAGATAAGTTGATATTGAAAAATTAATGGGGATATCTGATATTTATAGCTCAATTATTTGTGAATAAATTATGGAGAAGGTTCCCTTTTATAATTGAGGTGAGGGGCACTTTGGGAATCTCCAAAAATATTAATTTATAATAAAATAAAAACACATAAAAAACACTAAAATGTCCCAATTTTGAATATTATATGAGTTAAGATTTTAATCTCATAAAAAAAAATTAGACATGTTTTTCTTCCAATTTAAACCTTATCATTTTAATAAAAACTTAGTTATTCTATTTAATTTTAACTAAGGTAACAAATATTTAAACATTAAAAAGGTGAAATATTTACTTATTCGAGGTAAATTAGACTATAAATAAATAATTTAGAAAATTATAGACCATATAATAATTATAAAATATTTTTAAAAATGTTTTATGATTTTTAAATAATCTAGTAATACATTATATTGATAAATAATCAAAAGTGTCAATTTTGACACTATTCAATTCAGTGGTTATTTAAAATATAAAAATACCAAGTTAACTTCAAACCAAATATTTTATTATATTAATAATAGCTCAAGTTATTATATAAAATTCTTTTTATATGTTAATTATCCCAAATTATTTTTATTTTAATATTTTTAATATCATTTATTTTTTATCTCCATTAATAAAACAAATATTACATCTGTTTTCTGTGATTATTTAATATAATTATTTGTTGAATTAAAATTAAAATTAAAATCAAATGATGAAACTAAATACTCTTGATTTAATAATAATACTTACAGTGGAATATATCTTCTGGAAATTTCTATATTAAAAGTATTATTTTTTATTAAAACATGAATGTGACAACTTTAACATCACTTTAAGTAAAATATTGTAAGTGTCATAATCTCATAAATATGGAAAAAATGGTTAATAACTCAACCCTTGTATGATTATTTTCGATATATACTCTACCAATAATATTTTTTCATGTTTTTTGTTTTTAAATGGTTATTATCATTTTAATATAAAAATTGATTTCTCATCAATTAAATAATTTCTACATTATCAATCTATAATCCTTTAAGGTAATTATTTATATCCTAAAAATTACAAATAAATTACCATGATAAATAAAAAAAATTTACATTTCAAAATAGAATTTATAATATAATTTATATTTATTATAACATTATATTAAAAATGATATAGTTCTAAAATTTTGAGCAAGATGTATATAACATTTCTTTAAATAAAATAAAATAAATTTCTTAATCTCATCCAAGTGGCTTCCAAAGGATATAATTTCAACCCAAGGATGATTTAGGTAAAAACACACTCAAAACAAATATTAGGACAAGTATTAGGATAATTTTATAATATTATTTTTCCCTTAATTACTAGATTTACCCTTTTACCGTATTAATAAAAATTAATAAAGATACTATTCATAATGCCCAAAAATAAAATTAATCTATTTACATAATTTGAAACTACTGATTCCAAATATGGAAACAATTTTTAAAATTTTAAAACATAAAATATGCAGTAATTAGTTTACAATTAATCTCATTATCTGAATGAGAAAACGAGTTTTTAAAGTTAAATCATTACAAAAGATTGAAATTTTTTTACATATAAATTATGTGTAAAATTATTTCCAATGGAATAAAATAAATTAAATTATAAAAATATAATCTATTTATCCTTTAAAATTATTCAATAATATAATTTAACCATATACATTTTTCTGATGAAAAAAATCAATTAATTTTTTTTATTTTTCCAATTCATCAAACCTTGAAAGAAATCAAGAAAATATCAAAAACAACTCCAAAGTAAATATTTATATCCCTTTTCCAAATAAAAGTTTTATTTTTTTATATAAAATTAATAACACATCAAAATTTTAATTTAAAATGGGTTCGACAAAAAGGGCTGTAAAATTACCCTTTTAAAAAAATATATGTTTTTATATATAAAATAGGTTTCATTCATATAATATGACTAAAATATATATTTAATGAATATAAAAAATATTTTATTAAATATATATCATATAAATTTCATTAATTTAATTTTCTAACTATAATTCACTTAATTTATTAAATCAAATACAAATAATCCTGTTATATTTAATAGGATTATATTTTTCCTAAATATTTGGTACTCAATGAATTCACCATAAATTTTCGTAAGTTAGTTATATTTATTCATGCTAACAAGGTTATAGTGGTCATTTTATACTAATGGTGTCTCGTGGTTTCATTTAAACTCATGATTCTGTGTAATGAAATCTGTTGAAGAATTAAAATTATTTAAAGAAAATATTTCATAAAAACATATCAATGTTACATTCTACCCCCTTAAACTAAAATTTTCCCTCAAAACTCGTCATTTGGATAAAAATATATGAAAACACCTCTACCTCATCACATCCTCAATTTCCCATATATCTTCCTTAAATTTTTTGTTCTGCCATAAAACTTTAATCGAGTGAGTTGTCTGGTTTAGTATAACTTTTTCATTCTGATCCAAAATCATTGTCGGATATTCTTCATAAGAAATATATTTCTCTAGTAGTATGAATTATGATATTAGTACATGTGAAGGATTAGATATGTGCTTTCTCAAAAAAGATACATGGAACACCTCATAAACTTTAGATAGATTCAGTGGAAGTTCCAATCTATAAGCTACCTTCCCAACAAAATCAAGAATCTCAAAAGGACCAATATAACTAGGGCTCATCTTTCCCTTCATTCAAAATCTAATTACTCTCTTCCAAAGAGATATTCATAGAAAAACATTTTCACCCACTTCAAACTCTAGGTATTTTTTTGGTTGTCAGCATAAATTATTTGATGACTCTAAGCTGCTCTTATGTGTTATTGAATAGACATGACCTTCTCTGTCATTTAATCAACAAGATAATGTCCTAATAGCTTTCTTTCCCCTACTTTATCTCAAGGATTTATAGTTTTTCACTTCCTTCCATAAAGAAATTCATAAAGATCCATCAGAATACTGGAGTTAAATATGTTGTTGTAATAATAATTCCACCGAAGGTAAGTGTTGATTCCAACCACATTTGAAATCCATAGATAAAGATATCAACATGTCTTCTAGAGTTTTAATTATCTCCTCAGACTAACATTCTATCCAAGGATGATAATTAGTTATTAAAATTAACTCTATTTATAGAGCATACTAAGTACTTCAGAAAAACATCGAGGTAAACCTAGGATCCTGATCTGATATAAGGTAAAGTGGTACTCTATGAAATCTTACCAATTTATTTACATATATCATGGCAAGAAAATTAGAAGAGAAATCCTCTCTAATAGAAATGAATTGTTTTGACTTCGTAAGGCGATCAACTATAACCCATATAGAATTATGGCCTTTAGATGTTTTGGGAAGACTGATGGAAAATTCCATAGTGTTGTTTTCATATTTCCATTATAGTATGGGTAATGGTTATAACACCCCCATATACTTCTATCTCCCATCCTTAACTTGAAGAAAAATCAAGCACTGAGGGACAAATTCAGCAATGTCTCTTTTCATGCCATCCCACCATAAATACTCTTTTAGGTCCCTATAAATATTTTTTCTTTCTGGATGAATAAATAATGAAGAACTATGAGCTTCATCAAATAAGTACTTCATTAATTATATTATTAGAGGAATAAAAATAAGGTTCATGAACCTTATTCTTCCATCATAGTCAAGGTTGAATTCAGGAACATTTCTCACCTTGTTTTGTAGCTCTACATCTTCTTTATACGCCTCCTAAATATTCACTTGTAAAGATTGTTGAGAATTAAATTGAGAATGATAATATTTCCCCCCCTTATCTAAAATTTCACGATTCATCCTTTATAAATATTTAAATATTGGATATTTTTTTATACTCATCATGGATATGATAGCATGGACCTTTGGACTCAAAGAATATGCCACCTTGTTCACTTTCCTAGGGTGGTAATGTATTGAGTATTTTTAATCATTAATCAACTCCAACCATCTTCTTTGGTGCATATTCAACTAATTTTGTGTAAAAATATACTTTAAACTTTTATGATTAGTATAAATATCACACCATTCACCATAAAAATATTTCCTCCATATCTTTAATGAAAAGAATGCTACATCTAACTCCAAATCATGAGATATGTAATTTTTCTCATGGATTTTCAATTTTAATGAGGCATAATCTATCAACATATAATTTTGAATGACAACACACCCTATCCCCTCTTGGATGCATCATTGTAGATCACAAACCTTTATCTACTATAAGGTTGTATAAGAATAGGTGCACTAGCTAACCTTATTTTTAGTTCATTGATATTCTCTCCACATTCCCCTTTTCATATGAACATAGCTCTGTTCTGAGTTAACATGGTGATTGGATTAGATAGTTGTGAAAGAAATCACAAAACATCGATAATATCCATCCAAACCAAGAAAACTTTTGATTTCAATTACCATTATTGGTCAAGGACAATGTTAAAAAACATTTTATTGCTGGATCCATGGATATCCACTCTTTAGAGATTATATGACCAAAAAATGAATCTTTTTATGCCAAAATTTACACTTGGTAATTTTTTTTAAAGATTTTTCTTTCTTATGGTCATTAGTATAATTATCATGTGATCTTCATGCTCTCCCTTACTCCTTGAATGTACAAGAATATCATCAATAAATACTACCAAGAACATATCAAGATAGTATCTAAAGACTCTATTCATTAGATCCATGATAATAGTGGTGGAATTAGTAAGACCAAAAGGCATCACTATAAATTGATAGTGTTCATACCTTGTATAGAATGAAATCATTGGTATATCATTCTTCTTAACCATTAATTGATAATATCCCAAACTAAGATCAATCTTGGAAAAATATTGAGCTCTATATAGTTGGTCGAATAAATCATCAATGCGGGAAAGAGGATATTTGTTTCTTGATAGTGATCTTATTAAGTTCTCGATAATAAATGCAGAGTCTCATTGATCCTTCTTTCTTCTTAATAAATAAAAAAGGTGCACCCTAAAGTGACTCACTAGGGAATATGAATTACTTGTCAAGATTCTCTTGGATATTTTTCTTCAATTCCTACAACTCAATTAGGGACATTCTATAAGGTGTCTTTGAAATATACATAACACCTGGTATGAGTTCTGTTGAAAACTAAACTTCATGATTTGGTGGAAGACCTAGAATTTATTTTGGAAATATATCATCAAACTCCCATACAATATGGATATTCTTAATGGTGAGTTTATCCCCAACCATTTGATATAGATAGCCTTAATTTATAAGAACTAATACCCATAAGATGGAAGAAATTTCCACAGGAAGGTTTTATTGATCCCTGCATCGAGAGATGATCATAGATTGATCCGGAATATGAAATTTGACATACCTTCCTTGGAAATGAGCTCCATATATATAAATCTAATCCATGCTAATAATCATATCAAATTCCACTAAAGGAAGGATCATAATATTTGTTAGAAGAACATTCCCACAAACTTCTACTAGAGAAGAATTATAAACTTTTGATGTGACTGTTGTGCCATTAGAAGTTGTCATATCTAACTCAACATCTAATTATTGAGGTAATATGACAATACCATTAAAAAAATTTAGAAATAAAATAGAAGGTGGATCCTGAATAAAATAAAACATTTTCTACTTTATAGTGGATGATAAGTGTTCCTTTCATCACTTCATTATCATACTTCACATCACTAATGGTGATCACATGTGACATTCCATTGTCTTTGGGCTTATGAGTTTCTGACAACGATCATCATCAATAACCCTTGGATTATGGAATTGGTTGGCATAATGCACCATTTCCTTTCACTTGTAGTACTGGAGTGTGGGAGGTGGATTCTGTGTATAATTTTCTCTATTCACATCATTAGACATTTTTTTGATCACATCAGCATTCAATTGTTTGATAACCTTCTCTTCCATACATATAGTCCCTTTAAGACAATTTACTCCATGTTTCTATCCACACTTTGGGAATAAGGGAAAACTCATCTTCTTTTTAGTAAGGTCTTTAGATTTACCCTTGAATTCCATTTTTCTTTTCTTATAAAACCCATTGGAATGATGGGTTACTCAAATATCTATCTCAACCTAGAGAGAACATCAAAAAAATTTCCTCATATCTATTGAAGTCTATTATGGATAATTCCCTTTGGAGACTTGGGTTAAATACACTATATATTACATCAATTTTACTCTCATGTAGGACAATAATTCCAAAATTGTTGCTTGGAAGCCTTGTAAAATTTACTTTATAGGAACCAATGGATTCATTGTCCTTTTGTTTAAGCTCAAGGAAATACTTCCCCATCGTTTTTCAAAGACTACTTGGAAAGTACTTATTGAATAATATTTTCTTTAACTTATCCCATTACATAGAGTCAATTTAATCTCCTTAACTTCTATTCCTGATAAAATTACACCATAGATCAAATTCATCTTCCAAATGATAAACTACCAAGTTGAATTTATCAAGCTTCTAACATTAGAGAATTTAAAAATTTTATTTTAGCGGTACTAATCCATTTTTCATCCATTATTGGATCAGAAAACCCAGTGAAAGAAGGTGGATTCTACCTCATGAAGGATAAAATAAAATGGTTCCCCTCCTTTTCTCGTTATGAAGTCCTGTATGATTCGTAGCTTGAGAAAGTTGTGTGAGAATAGCAACATGATTTTTCATTTCAACTCCCATAACATTCAGTACCTCATGAGGATAATCATTGAATTTCCCCTCTCATTAATCATTAACTTTGTTCCTTAGGCTTCCATCCATTGACTAAAACCAAGAAGCATAGTGTGAGAAATACTAATGATAATGGGAAAACCACATAATCAAGAACAAAATTTCAATTTAAGACAATTTAGGTTTTAACCTAGGTTATTCATGATCATTCCTAAAACACTAGGATTGTAACATATACATAGAAATATCCTTAGGGTTATAACTAATGTTTTTTCCACCTATTTTCCAAAGGTTAACTATACCTTTTCTCTCATACCAACAATAATGGTACATACTTTACATACATAGACATTACTTCAAAATATAAGAATATTCGTTAAAAACATAACAAAATCTTGATAGGAAGGTATATGTATAGTTTTTCTAGAAAGTATAAATCATAAAAAACTATCTCATAAGACATCTACATTGTCTCCCATTTATTACTTCATAATTAGACCTATTTTTTAAATATCTTACTTAATACTATTCATCACATCCTGGGAAAGAGAAACATAAGATATGGTGATATCAGATGCTTAGTAAAAGTAAAAAATAGATATATCAATCATAACATAATAATAAAACACAATCACATAACCTTTGAAATTTTTATTCTGCATATGAAATATCATGATATCATGTTGGGGATAAATCATAAAAGTTCATAAAGAAACAATGAACATATTACCAAATTCATCACATAAGACATGGAATTTTTAGCATGCACATAATAATATAAAATCATTTCATATCATTCAAAGATAATTACCAAGAAAATAATAGCATAAAATTCAATTACTGAACCAAGTTCACTCCTCATTCCAGTCTAGTATTACTAAACTGTGTTTACTTTATGTTTTAGCCCTATATTACTGAACCAAGGTCATTTCACATTCTAGACATGTCTGTATCATGATATATAAATATTTACCCACTACATTGGTGGGAGATATAAGTCCCACCCATTTCATAATGAAATCATTCTTACATATGTCACAAAAACATAAATCATTCATCGTAGCATACCCCAAGGAATAAAAAGGGTTTATTAAACATCATTCCAACATAACATAATCTGTGTAAAACAAATGGATTTCATAAATATAATTACATCATAAATGTAATAAAAACATAGAAATAATAGGGATAATATACTTGAAACACAACCCTATTAAATAATTTCATCATAGATAGAAAATAATTTTGATAGAATACTTGAAATTAATTCCTGAGGAAAATATCATTTCTTCTTCAAAAATGTTTTCTTTTAACAAAATGACACTAAATTTTAAAAGAAAATATTTTATTTGAAAATAAAATTGAAATATTGTAAAATAATCTTCATGTAAATAAGGGGTTATGAAAACATAAAAATATGTTCTCGTGATAAATGTTAAAAGAAAAAAAATTCTCATACTTTTGTCGAATACGTCAAAAAGTACCATATATTGTAAACAAAAAAAAGATTCCTTTCACAACAATTAATAAAAATTCAGAAATAGGTAAAATTAAATTTAAATTTTTTTTAAAGAATAAATGGAATAATTTAGAATACATATTTAATAAACATGGACATGGATGATAAATATACCCCAGTAAATACTTATGTATGTACAATCTCATATAATAATGAGATTGTGAAATTTCCCCTTACCTTAGGTCTGATATTCTTTATATGTATCCTAACCTCTTGTATAATGATTTAAATAATTTTATCTACTTATTTCAGAATCATAGTAATTTTTATGATATCATATATGATCATATGATCATCTATTTTTTTATAAAAGTTTATTATTACTCATTATTCAGGTATTAACTGTTTCATTTTCAAATGCATGTTTAGCCGAATAAGTTTTGATTCTCTTTGGTTGGTAATAGTTATATCATCAAACAATTATATTAATATAATATTTATCATATTTATTAGTTATATACCTTTATATAATCTTTCTTTAATGGATATCATGTAGAAATAATCGCATCATATTGTGGAGATGGAAGGTCATACGTTTGCATGAGCGAAAATATCATTACCAAAATTATGAAATTGTATGAAATTCGATGGTATTAATTTTATTCTAGTATTTATGTCATGTTATAATAATAATATATAATTATTATTTCCATTATTATAACCATCCAAGTAAGGTGGTGGTGAAAAACATATTACACCACAACGTGGAGATGGTAATATGTACGTACGCATGCGTGGTGATTTCGTTTTTCGTAGGATGGATAGAAGGTGGAATATAGTTGTTACATAATCATAATAACATCATAGTATTAAAGTAAAACTAGAATTATTAATGTAAAAAACTCTTCAATATGAAGTACAATAATAAATAATTTTGAAAGAATCGGTAGGGGATATTACCTCTTCTTCGATGTGCTCCCTCTAAATCTCATGTTAAAGAACCATAGTTAGTATTTGGAGAACACTAGAACCTCTATACTTTCCTTTGGGAATTTTATAATGAAACATTTAAAGGTATATATGATCTTGAAGGCTCAATGAGTTTTGAATAAATAAAGGAGGGGGTTCCCTTTTATAATTGAGGTGAGTGGAACTTTTGGAATCTCCAAAAATATTAATTTATAATAAAATAAAATCACATAAAAAACTTCAAAAAATGTCCTAGTTTTGAAGATGAGATGAAATAATATTTTTATATCATCAACCAATATATTTTATTAAAGTTTTTAAGTCAAATTAAATCTTATCATTTTAATTAACACTTAGCTATTCTATTTAATTTTATCTAAGGTAATAAATATTTGAATATTAAAAAGGGTAAAATATTTACTTATTTGATATCAATTAAGCCATAAATAAATAAGTTATAACATTTTATACCAAATAATAATTATTATATATATTTTTATAATTTTTCATGATTTTAAATAATTTAATAAAAAATTATTTTGATAAATAATCAAGAGTGTCAATTTTGACATTATTGAATTCATTGATTATAAAAAATATAAATATAACAAGTTAACTTAGTAAAAAAAATTAATTATATTACTGAGAGGTCAAAATAGTCTAGAAATATTTTGGATATATTAATTATCCCAAATTATATTTATTTTAATATTTTTAATAACATTTATTCGTTATTTTTATTGATAAAACAATTATTACATCAATTTTGTGTAATTATTAAATATACATATTTGTGGAATAAAAATTAAAAAGAAAATTCTATAATGAATATAAATCATCCAAATTTAATAATAATACTTATAGTAGAATATATATTTTGGAAAAATCCCATATTAAAAATATTATATTGATTAAAACACGAATGTGACAACTTTAACATTACTTAAAATAAAAAATTATAAGTGTAAAATTCTTTTACATATGGCTTAAAATGGTGAATAACTCAACCCTTGGATGATGATGGTCAATATGTAATTGAAAATTAAGATTTGGTCTTGTGTTTTTTTAATGGTTATTATCATTTTAATAAAAATTATTTTATTCATTTCTCATAAATTATATAATTTCTACATCGTCAACGTATAAGCCTTTAAGATAGTTATTTATTTCCTAAAAATTAAAAATATATTACCATGATAAATAAAACCATTTTAGATTTAAAATGAGTATTTTTAGTCAAATTTTTCTTCTGTATAAACTTATATTAAAAATGATATAGTTATACATTTTTTATTAAGACATATTTAACTTTTCTTTTAATAAAATAAATTAATTGTCCAAGTCTCATCCAAGTGGCTTCCAAAGAATACCATTTCAACCCAAGGATAATTTAGGTTGAAACACATTCATCAAATGATATTAGTATAAGTGTTATAATAATTGTATAATATTATATTTACCCTTAATTACTCGATTTACTCTTTTACCATATTAAAAAAAATTATCGAAGTTACTATTCATAATGCCCAAAAATAAAAGAAATTTATTAATATAATTTGGAGCTACTGATTCAAAATAAGGAATCCATTTTTAAAAATTTAAAACACAGAAGTTGCATTAATTATTTTAAAATTAATCTCATTTTTGGAAGGATATAGTTTTTAAAACATAAAACATTGCAAATGATTGAAATGTTTTTACGACTAAATTCAGTGTAAAATTATTTGAAATTACATAAAAAATATTAAATTAAAAAATATAATCTATTTATACTTTAAAACCATTAAATAATATAATTTAATTATTTAAATTATTTAGTTAAAAAAAGACGCTTTCAATTAAAATTTAATATATTTTTACATTTCATCAAAACTTTAAAGTTATCAAGAAAATTAAAAAATTTCATCCAATGTAAATTTTTATATCCCTCTTACAAATAAGTGGATTATTATTTCATATCAAAATTATTAATGTGTCATAAATTTAATTTAAAATGGGTTCACCATTAAACGGTGGTAAAATTACCCATTTAAAAAAATATAGGTTTTTATACATAAAATAGGGTTTATTCTATCCTATGACTAAAATATCTATTGGATGAAAAATAAATAAAATTAAATATATAACATATATATTTAATTAATTTCATTTAATTTTTGTAATTCTCTTTATTTATTAATACAAAATACAACTATTTACATAAAATTTAATTGGTTTATATTTTTCATAAATAATTGGTACCCAATGAATTCACAATACATTTTCATAAGTTAATTATATTTATTTCTACTAACATAATGGCTTGCTAATAATGGTTATTTTATACTAATGGAGTCTTGTGGATTCATTTAAACCCATGTCTTCATGCAACACAAGATATTGAATAATTAAATTTTTTAAGTAAAATATTTCATGAAAACATATGAGTGTTACACACTACAACACTTGTGACACACCACATAGCTATCATTTCATTCCACCTTTCTGGTACTACCCCAACTTTTACTCTCAAGATTATGTTTCATGCCACTGGAGAGACCACTACTCTTCCGAGAAGCTGAAATGCTCTGGTTTACATCATCAGATTCCCTCATGTTCCCCTAAGTGATGAGGTCTTGGTTCACTAATTTTGAAATGATGGTCAACCAAAATACATTCACCTATGATTTAATGGTGTATTCAATCCCATCCACATATCACCTCATAGCCGTCATATCATAACCAAACAAGGCCAGGGAAAAATGCTACAATTCAATGAAACAATATGAATCGTACATCACTAACATGTCATTTTATTGAAGGTTCATGAACTCCCAAGAACAGCCTGTTCTCAAGTTTTATGCAAAGAATTATTAAAATAAGGCTATGTGAAATTCCTCCCTGACAATACCCTGATGTTGACCAGCCTGGTTTAGAACTTCCTACCAACTCTTGGAAGAATCATATAGCGTATAGGTGTAAATATTGATCCTTTATCCTAGAGGATTCTCAATATTCTCGAAGATAGATAGAATCACCTCTATCTATGACTCAGTATCCAGAGATCTTCTATCCCCTAAGAAGGTGGGAGGATGTTAATTCTTGAATAATTAAGTCAGTTCTTCAATAGAAGGGGTAGGTCAGGGAGCACCCTGTACTGACTACATGAAATGGAAGAATTTTTCATATAACTGAGCATTCACACCTAGTGGAAGATCTAATGAAGGTTCATCAGGTGAAACTATATGAGGTACCACTAGTTGCTCAAGTCCCACCACCTCTGAAGTGCACTCATAGGCACTCTCTTGGAGTATGGAACTAGGATCTCACAATGGGATAACTCTACAATTTCTAATAGCAATTCTTTGATAAAATTTATAACTGATAGGGAAGAAACAAAGGAAGGAAAAAGAACAAGGCCTTCCTATAAGCGACTCACACCTTATAGTCTTCTCATGGATCCTTGTCTAGGGGGTAAGAAAGGGTCATAGTATGATCAAGAGACACATCCCACTATCCACTACAAGATAGGGCCAGGGTCAAGGTCCCGTATAACACAATATAGGTTTAGATATATGGAGTGTCAAATGAAATGTATAGAGAAAAAAACACTTTACTTTGTATTTGTAATATTCACCTAGCGATAAACATTTTATTTTGTTTTGTTTAATTTTTGTTTATCTATTATTATTATTTTCTTTAATTTATTTAAGTTTATTCTTATTTATTTGTGTATAAACATCACATCCTAGTTAATTGCATCACCAATTCCAAATTTATAAGACCCATACACTCATGAACCGATATTGGCATGTCATGTAACTATGGTATGTCCTGTAGTCTTGGTATTAGGATGTAACAGGTCATGCATAGTGATTTGATTAATTTAATTCCATTTCCAATTTCGGATTACTCACCCATTAAATTCCATTATATTTTATCAATCAATCCAACTAACATAAAATAAGTGGTTAATTAATGTTTTATCGTCAATATATGTAATAAAATACTATTTAGATTCATATTGGAACTTTAATTGAACCAATTATGTCATCGTATATAAAATACTAGCACACTGTAAGGCATAAAAATCATGACACATATAGAAAGAGCAATAAATATAGGCAATGCGCACAAAAATATATATATGCCATGGAATAATGCATGAAATTTAAGTCCAATGGTGCTTAGTATGATGCATGAATTATAGGCCCTCGTATATTCAAGAAAATGTATTTTATTACATTATAATACATCAATAATAGTAATGACATTTGAAAATTACTTCACCCAATGGTGAAATTTGATCAATTGTAATAGTGTAAACAACAAAAGAAGCAACCCAACCCTTAAAATTTGGGTTTCCCCTATATGTGGGTTAGAAACTCCTAAGAATAGGCTCATCACCAAATTCCATTTGTTCCTAGTCACCTATCTAACCCAAATAGTAGGAAAAAAAGGAAAAACCACTTTGATGTCACTTTAAAGTGTCCCTCCCTAGAAGCCACTTGTCGGTACCCTAAGACAGTGTCCATAAGAACTCAAGAGTGCCTCCTTGTACGCCAGAGTTTTCCAACTACTAGTGAGGGACTTGGGTGTGTATGTTGGAGGAAAATTCCCTCATATATCAGAATGACCTTTCCCAAAAACAATATATACAAAATAGAGAAAGTAGACACTATACCAACAGGACCAGTAACGTTTTGTAGAATAAACAATATATATAGACAGATAACAGTGAAATTATAATAATAAAACATGTAAGATGAATAAAAAAATTAATAATATAGAAAAAATTAGATAAAAAAATATGGTGATCATGATTTCACGTAATAATAAAAAAAGAGTGCACATGGAATATGGAAAATAGGAATATATCACATAATATCAAGATAAAAAAATGCCACAAAGATCACCCCTACTAGAATCAAGAGCTTAGTCTCATTCTTATACAATCTTACTCAATCCTAGAAATAGTAATAAAGCACCAGGAGCTAGATTCCTTCCTTTATCATTACCTATAATCATGAAGTATTGTTGGGTTTCAAAGGCTGCTCAATCAAGGTGTGAAATATACTCAGTAGGACACCACCAATGGTGTCAAGATAAATTCATCTCGTTCAATATAAAACAAATAGTGTGACATTAATAATAAATCCAATTCAAATCATGATCCTAGGGATAGTCCATCCCCTTATACTTTATTTTTCTCACTTTACTTGTGTAGGATTTCCCGAATCAGACACTCCTAGCTTAGGCTGAAGAAGGTAAATTTAGGAAGGTGTCCAAAGTGGAACCTAGTCCAATGTACTTATTTATTTAATTCGTTCTTGAATTTATTATTGATGACACACTGTTCATTTTATATTGCACGAGCTAGATTGATCTAGATACCATTGGTGGTGGACTATTGAGTATATCTCACAAACATTATGGGACTCCTTTTTTACCCAAGAATATTTCATGACTACAAGTATAGATTATAGGAAGATTCCATCTTATGATGCTTGATTTCTAGTTCTATGATGGAGTACAGGGATAGAGAACTAATCCTATTCTCATGATACTAGTAGTAACATCTTTTAGTATTTTGGTATTTCAAATAACATGTGGTATATTAATGTATCCCCTATTCCATATATACTAATTTTTGTATAGTTACTTGAGAATCATTATCTTCTGTATATATTTATTAATCATCTTATTCTTATTATTTAGTTTTCTTGGATGTTATTATTTTATTATTTTAGATGTTGTCTATCTCTTATTACTACTTCCTCTACGACATGTTACTATTTTTTGTCATAGTTTCTGCTTCTTCTATTTATTATATATTGTTTTTCCTCTTTCCTCACTCAGATCTATGAGGTCATAGTCTGCCCATGGACATACCATAAGCCCTTACTAAATTTCATTAACCTGTGGAGTATGTGGAGGCGTGCTTGAGGTCTTATAGCCACCGTCTTGGGACACTTCAAATTGGAATCTCATATGGGACACTATAGGTGGTTACCAAATTCAGGATAGCTCTATATCACCTCACCCAAACCCTTCATTCCATGGAAATCTATAATCATATAACTTCCATAAATTCCTTAGAATTTATCATTGATTCAAAATATGATTTCTCTATAAAGATATATATATGGGAAAATTATTATATTGGACTGCTCACATGGAAAATTCTGACACCCAATAGAAAAGTTATGAAAACCACATAAGGACCCATAGTACATGGAATATACTTTTTGTAGATAGTGTGTGAGCCTTAGGAGTAGGCCAAGTGTTTTATCTTCTACTATTATATTGTGTATATTCAACCCATATGATTTTTTCTTGAGCGGTAAAGGAATATGTGACAAGATAAACCATCTAGGCATATACCCAAAATGTACCCCAACTCATATTATTTACCTATTCACTATGTGTTAACCTTATATACATGACATGTAATTATTAAGAGTTCAATCAGTATATACCACTAGAACCTCATGTCGTGTGATCTAAAACTACACAATGTGTTCTCTAAAATGCATGTCATGAAAAGCTTGAGGGATTTCATGGGCGTGTACTATCACCCATGTTGTGTCGTGTAGTTGAACATAGTTTGTGTTTCTTAATAAATTTTATGTACATTAAACATGATGTCTAGGTGTTCACTTTTCCACACCCTAGGTCATGTACTCTATGACTACAAAAGGTTTATATACATTAACTACACATCATGCGAATTTAGCAACTCATTTATACTATAGTCACACTCATTAACTATACACATTGATATTAGGAATTATAGATTCATAAACCCTATAAATCACCTCAATAAACCTTCTTTACCATAATATAACCCTTACTAGTTGAAATAACTAGATATTCATTGAGGAACAAAAAAAAATAAACAATGACACAGTATAGGAATAGAGAAAATTAAAAAAACAATTTTATACCTTGTGGTAATTTTCTAAAGATACAGGTTTCACTTTATAATGATATATGATCCATTTTCACCTTCCCCTAATCTGTAGCTCTAATCTCCCTCTATGGATAAGATCTCCCCTTCTTGATTGGGGTCCTGTGGTAGAAATGATTCCCCCCCCCCCCCGCCCTCATGAATACGTTTTGGTAGGATAATTCCTTCCAAAAATAATAAACTAATAAATAAAAAAGGACAACCTTGTAATAGACTAGTTTAAGACCAAAAATCCATGATAAAAAACACATTAGAAACCCCTTATTCTATACACAACCACGATGTCAGAATTTCTATATGGGCCTCCAATTTAGAGATGTTGTCATTCCCAAATATTGGATAATTTATTTAATAAATAAATATTAATTTTTTTATTAAAAACAACTATATTGGAATATCTCTGAAACTCCTCCCATGGTTAAAGAACTCTCCTTGATGTCAATGAAATATTAAAAAATATATTTGAGGGTATTTTCTATGGAAAACTTACTTTTTTACCCCTTTAATGGCTCTAAAACTTAGAGAAAAAAAATACTCAGCAATGTATTTCTCATGAAAAAAACTTGTATGATTATATTATTACTTTTAAATTTTCATCCATTTAATGTAAAAATTTACGGTTGTTGAATGAAGAAGACCATAACCCAACATCAAACGAGAAGACAATGAACCTATGCTCATGCTCTACCTTTTCAACAGATTTGATATCCACCAGGACTTAGAATAAAACACCATCAATATATCCCCATAACAAAACATTTATAAGTTTCTCCATACTCTATAACCAATGATCAAATCAATCATTGACTAAGGTTATTCATAAAAAAAACTATATTTCATCTTGTATAACACTCCAAGGGACTCTCATTCAAAAAAATCCATCCACAATTTTTCATCCCTATGGTTTAAGCGAAACCACAAACTACTAATTCAACCGTAAAAATGACTCATTCAAAATGATTCTTTCTTGAGATAGCATCAAGCTTCCCACCATTTTAATAATTAATAAAAATTACTATCATGGGGAGAAAATATCCTCAGAAATTTCCATCATACATCCCATTGATAACAACTTACTTATGCACAAGAGCCTTAGGGAATAGAACCCCTAAAGGTATTACATGACTCACAAGCTCCCAAATAACACAAATACCAATGATTATATCTCAAATCATGAGGGTAACATTGATATTCTCATTCACCAACCTCTAAAAAGTAATATGCCTTTATCCCTAAACTCATATTGGTTCCCATTACTACTGATAGCTTGGTTAGGTTCCCTATCCTTCATGAAAGATATTGAACATCATATCAATCACTCTATATATCCTCAAATCAATGTATTATTAAATATATTTTTGTTAATGAATCACTCTAGAATAATCTAATTTGAATGGTCTTGACCAAAATGTTCTCGATATTTTGTCCCTATAACCTAAAGTAACACCTTCCAAGTCTCATGAAACCCCAACCTCGACCTATAGAATGATTTCCATTATCACACCTACCATAATTCCATAGTAAACCACATGAAATATCACTATGTTTCAAATTTTTCCATATAGTATTGATTGTGGAATACACAAATAATCAAATGTTCACAATAACCAATATTGTACTATGAATCCTACTAAGTGTGTGATCTTTTACTAAGGTCATCAACAAAAAAAAATCACCTCTCTTAGAGAACAAAATATATCAAATTTATAATCCTATAAGAACATGGGTCTTCACCTCCATCTCTATTTGATATCTTTCTAAGATAAAATATACCTTGGAATTGTTATCCTAGAAAATCAACAAACACTTGAAAAAGAGATAGTATCCATAGGTTTTCAAGATAATAATAACCTCTTTGAGTACAATATTATTGATCATGTAGTTCTTCTCAATGAATAACAACTTTATGAACCTATAATAAATCATCACCTATGTTTTCCTCATTATTAAACTATTTATAATCCTCAAGACATTGCAAAACACCATACACATGGATACTTTATCTAAAAAACATAATATAAGTGTATTTTTCAACTCTTACCTCATATTATTAAAAATGTTTTGATACTACTAATACCATAGAAAAAATTTCCTCTTTCAAATAATGGTAGTAATTCCACCACAATCATGGGGAAATAAATCATAACTATCTGGATATATTTTTCTAACCCAAGGAATCCATTCAGCTAAAGAACTCACATATGGCTCTAAAGTCATCACAATAACAAACTTCACAAAAATAAAAAATTCCCACACCTTCAAAGAAATTTTACTCAAGATTTGAACATTTTTCATTCAAAATATACACCAAAATATTTCACCAAACATTCAATGATCTCTAAAAATCTCTAGGAAAATAATGAAATATATAGCATGCTCATCCAAATATATAAAAGATGATTCCCTCAACAAATATTATCATGAATCATTCCAAATAAAATTAAAAATCCAAATAATCCATCCCATAAATATAAAATGGAATTCATAACCCCATCTAGAATCACTTGGTCTATATAAATTATATAATGACAATAGAATTCTGTCCTTATTTCATCCTCTACCTAAACTTGAAGATAATAATACCCAGTACTATGGTCAGTGTAATGTAGAACATCATGATCCCACATTCCTTTATGTATAATTATGTTGGATCTACCTAAGGGAAATATGCATACTATGAAACATTTTCTATGAAATATACCCTAATATAACACTCAAATCATTAAGCTTCATTAGATTATCATATAAGATTCAAAATATATTGGTTTAATCTTAGAATGAAAAAATATAGGATCAAACATTTATCGAGGGTGTAACACCGGAAAATTTTCTATGAGGTTTCCATTCACTCCTATATGACTTTAGGAATGATCCACTGAAATAACTATAGTGCACAATTCTAAGATCACCAACCAGTAGAATATTTGGTTTCAGTTTTCTAATGGTTATCTATTCACATCCTATATAGGTCCCACTTATCAAGGAATATGAACGCCAAACCATATACTTTACCTCACCACTAATAAAATATATAATTACATAATAGATCAGACTATAAATAATCATTCCATATCAATGATAGCATTATAGGGACTCATCTCCATCATGGTGAAATCCCAAGTCAACCACTCCACCAAGTGAAAACTCACACAAATAGTAGATACCGATGAATAAACAGTCACATTCAATAATATTACTTATAAAAAAGAGTTTCTCTAGACTATAATAATATTTCTAACTTTTGATATAATGATTCAAAAACAAAAATGGTTCACATTTGTTTTAATATATATCTGTGTCAGTGAAAAAAGTGTGTATATCACACCATGGACCATATTCAACAATAATCAATAAAAATAATCCATTGAACTAATTGATACATGGTCATATCCTTTAGATTTTGGATCCTATATAGTACCCCTTGTATGTTCTAGGAGAGGAATTTGATCATCTTGTTTTCCTCCTTAAACTCAACTTTCTATACCACTAGCTTCACCTTAAAAACTCATACATATGTGGAGTTATATAAATTTTAAACACTTGGTAAAACCTCCATCTATATTCTTCACTAAAAATTATGATAACATAATAAATTCATCAAAAAAATTTGAAGAGAGTACCTCATGCTTTCTGAAAACATCGACACATACTATGCTACAAATAACCATCCCTACTATGGTCATAATAACACCATTAATTCTACCATCCTCAGCATCATCAGATAATACTCCTCATTGAAAAATCACTCAGACATTGAACAAGGGTGTGTTCACATAATGAATCTGAATATTTCAAATATAAATATATGCCTAATATTTTGTAGGGTCCCATGTTTTTTCAAATAATAATTTTTCACAAAAATTTGAATTATTTCCTTCAGATGCTTATAAGGGGTAAAATGGTAATTTTCACCACGAAGATGATCTAGGATAATTTTTTTGACTACTCTATTGGTCCTAGAATAAATTTTTTACCCTATTTTATGAGTTTTTCATATTTTAGAGCCATTTAAATTTTATCAGAATAATTACTTTTTAATATTTAACTATTTTAATATTAATTTTTTCGTGTAGGTTCATTCAGAGATATCTTTTGAAGGGAGAATAAGAACTATATTATATCTAAATAATCATGTCCTAAATGGGGACATTTTCATAGGCAATTCATAATCTCAGGTTAGGCACTAGGGATGTCTTGGGACCTATTTTCTTTTTCTATTCATTTTATTTTTCTTCCTTTTATTTCTTTTCATTTTATTTCTTTTCGTTTTATTTTCTTCCATTCTACCCTAGATTCTCACACAAGACCATGTCATATCTCCTTTTTAGTGACCTATATATAAGAGAGATATAGATATATATAAAAATATATTGGGAGAAATATTGTTACTATCATGAAAATTGAGACTTGCTGGATCATCGAGTGGTGGTTGTGGAGCATGGAAAGAGGCAGAGCTTCAGTAGATTCCACCCAAAGGTAGGTTCTTTTTAATTTTTAAAAAATATCCCTATAGATTTGAAATGTTCACTTTTTAAGCCCCTATTATGACTTTTATAGTCCCCCTGTGGGTTGATCTATTGTTTGGGGGGAAGGGATACGGGCTATTTGAGGGTTTTCCATTCGGGAAACCCATGTACAAGGTGTGTGATTAAGGAACACACACTGTGTGTTATTCCAATTCCAAGAAGATGATCTTTTGGGATGTACAAACCATGTAAGGTGTATACACACCATGCATTATGACCCATTCATATAGCCGAGTACCCATCCATACTACCAGTGTTGGGGCACATGTCGTGTAGCATACACAACCAGAACCTGTGTGGGTCCCACACAATTTATAAGTACACATATAGAAAATATACATAGAAAAACCATGTAAGGTACAAACTCTATACATGACCAACATGTCGTGTACATGGGATTTGACATTCCATGTTAGGATGGAGTACACACCCAGGTGAGGACTTGATGGTACACGTCGTGTACTAGGGTACACAAACTCTATACTCCTCCATTGTCACCCTTTTGAAGGTATTTTACTATTTTGTTCCCTGGAGTCAAAATTGTACATAAGGGACTCCACTTTGAGTATTTTTATTCATAGATCATAATGGTTGAACCCATGGGCTATTTTGAGTACTCTTAAGGGTTTGGGAGGGATTATGTCTAAATGGAAGAGTTCTTCCTTCGGTAATTCAATCCAGTTGTCTCATGAGACTGAGACATTGACCTGAGTAGAGCCATGAGATATCTCTCTAGACCGATGATTTATAGCGCTTTTGTTGAGGATGTCTCCCTTGAGAGATGTTTCATTCTAGTCCAAGAGTCCATGACTTTAGTTGTCTTTGAGGATCCTATATGAGACCCCTCTTCTTGCATTTAAACCTAGATGATACATTATAGGATGCCTCTATCTTCTATTACTATTGAGGGTCCACTATGGGATTCCTTCAGGTACACACTGGCCTATGGAATCCATAATATGATCCCTTAACTACATACCATTCCAAGGATCCCATGTAGGATACCTCTTCTTATTACGTTTCTTTTGAGGGTCTCATGAAGGATGCCTTTTCTTATTTACCATCGTAATGATCATGAGTAGGATTCTTCTATTCACCTTCCCTTATATGATCCCATGTAGGATTTCTCCTTTTACCGTTATTTAAGAGGATCCCTAGTAAGATTCCTCTCTTGTGTTATGACTTGAGGGACCCAATTTGTTCCTTGTTCTTTAACCATCCTTACATCCATCCAAAGTAGAATAATTTTATTAAGGTTCCTAAAGTCTAAAAGAAACAATTCATAGAGGTTGAGTATGTTGAGTGTGGGAAGGGATGGTAGCGGTTGTCACCTTATAACTCATGTCTAACTTGTAGGACCATGTGGGTGTAGAATTAGTGGAGGGTTTAGTCATGTGGCCTCCCTCCCTCATTTATTTGTACATCAACCTTTTAATACTGATTTAGTAGTGATTACAAGAATTTATTCCTAGTTGGTTGTTTTTGGTCCTCACGCAATGTGTCTTCCTTTCTCTTTGGATTCTCATACATTTTTATTGTGATCTGTCTATTTGTTTATTAGGATTCTAATATGTGCTTTCCTGGGATCTGACTTCTAGCCCATGTTATTTTTCATATTTATCTGTATTCCTATAGGTACTACCTGGGATCTGGTTATTGATCCTATATATTTGACTAGTATATTATTAATATTTTCAGAGGTTCTTCCTAAGTTCTAGTTGTTGTGCCTATGACTATGATATACAGGCATAACATCCATAGTAATGATACTCATGGATGATTATGCTCTCTCGAGTGATGAGTGATGATTCCTCTCTACTATGATTGATATGTTATGGGGATGATTACTCTCTCCTCAATTTTTTTATACTCATGGACGATTATGATCTTCAAATTCATGATAATGACGATGCTCTCCCTGATCAGTTACATGACAATGATGTTATACATGGAATTTCACATCGTTGGATACTCGTGGATGATTATTCTCTCATAATTGATAGGTATGATTATGATCTCCCTAATTAGAGACTTCTAGCGGTGTTCCTAGAATCTCACCAATGATATATTGATATAGATCTCCTAGGGGTTAGACCCTTAGGGTTCATCAAAGATACAGATTTCATGACCACCAATGGACTAGGAACTATAGATCAGACATTGGGCTGGATTTATATGGAATGATCCGCATAGAATCTATATCAGTGGCCATTAATTGGATGTACAAACATACTTCCTTGGTATCCATTATTAATGATATTGGAGGTTAGTATGGGTGAACCCAAGGTTAGGATAAGTATCCCCCTATGGCGACATAGCTTACTCAGAGACATTTTTAGTGCTGACCAAAGAAAGTAATATCAATTGGGATTAAAGACCCATAGATAGACATAATAATACACTACTTGAGTTGTACAACATCAAATTTAATTCCCTTTTCATAGGATGTCCAGCTGATTCGAATTACAGACCCAAGGATCGAATGTTTATGGTTTTAAATTATTTCATTCACCTTACTCATGTACATTCATATTTATTTTTATATGTATATGTATGGTAATATACATATATACACATATAAATATGTATATCCATGGTTGAACATCACCTAGTTGACCATGATCATGGACCTAGGGATTGACTATAGTTTCATATTATTATTATTATTTATCCTTTTAGTTGTGTCTCGGCTGGGCTGAGCATATTCCATAAGCATTCACTTATGGAAGTATATTATAGTTTCATCATTGGGGTGGACTACTAATATTATTTATCACCCTTGTAAGTTCACCTTGGTGTGTCTGCATACCATATGTATACATTTCTGTTTGAGCACGGATGCATGGTGGTTAGGAATGGGCCCATGGTAACGTGATCAAGCAGAGCTATACGTGTGGAGTCTTACGATCAGGCTAGTACTTTTCGATAGTGTTTGTATACTAGGTATGTGGTATGGATCAAAATTAGTAGTATAGACCTATACATTTATTTCAGTTTCTTTATGTATTATTGTATGTATGGTTGTCCCTGTGGGTGACCAGTGTTATATGTATGACGTGGTTGCTTGATATTTTATATAATTTCATTTATTATTATAACATGTCCTATTTCAGTATATTTATTACTTCCACACTCTATTTATTACTTCTTGGATGTTATCTAGTTATTTTTGATGTTTTTTACTATAATATGAGGGTATAGTCTCTTCGAAGGCACGCCTTAGGCCATCACTTCTAGTCAGCAGCCTCTAGCATATGGAGAGGCACACTTGACACCTCATAATGAACTGGCTTGGAGCATCAATTTAGTGGAATTCGAGTTGGGATTTTACAAAGTGGAATCAAAGGATTTATTTTTTATGGATTTAATTTATGGGATATGGTAAACAATATTATTAGGAATGTGTCAGACCTTGTGATGGATATCAGATTAGTGCATCGAAAACACCTATTCCATTGAGAAGTCTTGATTTCCAGGTGTATGAGATTATTGTTTTGATTTATGTGGTTATAGTTTTATATGATTTTCACTTTGAGATATGCCCATTTTGTGTGGATTTTATGATTGATTATAGATTTATGACTCTTAGCCTATTATAAAGAGGGTAGAGATTTATTTTTTCTCTTGGTTGGAAAAGGCAAGAGGTGACTCATGAATAATATTTTCCATGTAGGATTAACATAATATAGGCTTGATATTATTTTATTATAATGATGATAGAGTCCAATTAATTAAAGTGTCAAAAAAACTAAACGGTGTTTTCCCATATTTTTTGGTGGAATTATATTCAATTGAGAGGACTTTCATATATATTTTCTTCTAATGTAAGGTTATGTTGATCTACATTAAGGAATTTGGTGGTGAGGTAGATGTCTCAATCCTCACACATGGGGGGTGCAGTGACCATAGTGGGTTGATAGGGAACATGATGCCCAAAATTCGAAACCCTTTTAGGGTGTTGTTTTCTTGGGTCTGGTTATTTAATTCATCAGTAACAATATATACATTGTTTTCTTGCATAGATTGTAATGGAATTCTACTTAACTGAACCACATTTGTGGTTATATGGTCAGATCCCTAAGTACATTCCACATAGTTATAATTATGTTTTTAGGGAACCAAACCTATATTAGTATTACCATATGCAGATTCCCAGTTAGTGTAAATTTAGTATCTTTTCTACATTGCTATCATGGTCTCTAGGGATCAGTTCCTTATGAATATTATTTGTGAGGATTAGGGACCTTTTAGGTCGTGTCGATAGTTTTTTTCCTTATAGTTCATTTTGTTCCTTAACTTTTTTAGAGGGGTTTGATCTTTTGAGCTAGCTGGTTGGACCTTCAGACCCAGTTATGATACTTGATTAGTAGGGCAAGGTGGGAGACCTAGCGGCCCTTAGTTTTGACTCAAACCGTTGTAGTTCGGCATTTCAATTTGACCAAAGTAAACTTATGAGTGAGGTTGACCTGAGTTTTTAGATTCCTTTTTAGGCAGTGATCAAGGTTACATGCTCATTTTGAGATCGATTCATGGTTAGTGATTAGGTTTCTTTGTTATGGGATTGTTGATACATTTAGCTTTTGACAAGCCCCAATGGTTCTTTAGTATCAACACTAGCTTTGATGGGAAGGACTATATAGGTTCTTATCTTGGTCAACTAGTGATTCTATTTTTTGTAATGTAGTTAGAGAATAGTTAGACACTAATGACTGGAATGACACTGGGTGATGGGCAGTCATGGTATAAATTGTGCCACAAGTGAGGTACCTGATTTTGAAGAGGAGTTCCAAGGGTGCCTCTAGATTAATAATCCTGGCATGTCATGTAGTAGAGTTATCTTAGCTTTTTAAGGTACAACTCATTAGAGTATGATTCGTGTGATAAAGGTACATTTCAATTGTGCATGGTGTTATTTAAATTGTATGTCAATGAGTGGTTGTGTGTGAGTCAGGGATTGATTTATTCAAGTCTTTCTATGGGAATGGTTTCCCAGTAATTGTGTTGAAAAGAGAAATTTTATTCTATGTTAGAGGTGACATCATAAATGAATTGGATTCTATAATACGGTTGACCTATGGATCATCCTGGACATGCATTATCAAGAGGCGTGGTCTCAGGAGTTGGTTAAAGTCAAGTTAGAGTTTTTTTATGTGACCATATATCAGAGAGAGATATAAATTCATTTATATGAAATATTAGTGTAATCCATAATAGATATTATCATGAACTATCTTGACATCATCTTGAGTATGATGAGAGAGAATTTGATCTACACTTTATCTCCTTTACTTTTAAATATCTTTTCCGGAAGATGAGGAAACCTATTGAGGTTTCACTCAAAGAGGGTGTAAGGTAATACTTATGGAGGGGAGTGAACCATCATCCATTTTGGGGGGTTTGACACTTTTTTTAGTTAATATTCTTTGGTTTCCATGGGACTTTAGGATCGAAGTTAGTTTTTGTGATGAAAATAAAGGTATTCTTATGGTGGGAAGTTCTAGATCGGTCATAGTTAAACACATCCTGTCTAGGAGATAGTTTTGGATGCTATGAGAATAGTCATTGGATAGTCAAGATGAATTGATTTTAGAGATGCTTGGGTTTAGAGTCTGGATGTTAGTCTTACCAATAGGATTCTCAGCGATGATAATGTTTATGGTGGAGAGATTATAAGGTTCCATGTTTTTTTAGATTTTAATTGGGAGAAGAAATTTGAATTTTTCCCTTTGGATTCTTGTAAGGGGTAAAGTGATAATTTTACCCAAGAAGATGATCTACGATAATTTTTCTGACCACTCCATCAGTCCCATAATAGGGTATTTATCCTAAAATAGAAGTTTGGAAGATTTCAAATCCATTCTAATTTTAGAGGAATAATTAATAATTAATTATTAAATATTTAAATCTTAATTTATTTTTTGCAGGTTATTTTGAAGATATAATTTTAATGGAGAATTAAATAGAGAATCCTTATCTAACATTGAGTCTAGAATGAGGATTTTTCTTATATGGTTCAAAAACCTAGGTTGTTCCCTAGGGTTAGCCCAGGTCCATTTTCCTATTTCTTTTCTTTTTCTTTTTCTTCATTTTATTTCTTTTAGTTTTTCCTTTATTCCTTTCTCCCATGAATTCTAACTCACTCCCCCATGGGATATCCTTATCAATGAACTAGATTAAAACAGGATAGGTAGATAGAGAAAGTGAGAGGGAGGAAGAGATGTGTCATCGTGAAGCTTCAGACACACCAGATCATCATGTGGTAGTCGCAGAGTGTGGAAAAGGGAAAATCTTCAGTGGATTACACCCAATTGTAGGATCTTTAAAAAAAATTCTGAAGATCCATATCGAATTACCAATTTCATGTTTTAAAACCCTATTATTCCTACCAAGGTCCCCTTATGTGTTAATCTACTGTTTTAGGTGGGAAACATGGGTTATGAGTAATTCGGGGGGTTTTATGTTCAGGAAAACCCTTGTACACAACATTTAGTTCAGGGAACACATATTGTGTGTTATTATTGTTTAGGGAAGTTGATACTTTGGGATGTACATCTCGTTTAAGGGGTATATACACCATGTACTGAGACTCAACCATGTAGCTATGTACACGGCCATACTGCCCGTGTAGGAAAACATGTCTGCAGTATACACAGCTAGACCTCATGTGGGTCAAATGATATATATAAGTACACGAATAGGAAATATACATCATCCGGACTTGTTAGGTACACTAGAAGGTACCCCATGTAGGGTACATTCTATGTACATGACTAATACACTGTGTACAAGGGCTTTGACATTCCATGATCGGCTCGAGTACATTCCCAGGTGGGGACTTGAGGGTACACATTATATACTAGGGTACACATGTCATGTACACTTCCTTTGTTAAATTTTTATGTTATTTTCATGTTTTCCCCATATATATAATTGGACATAAGAGGAGTCCTTTTTGAGTAGTTTTCCACAAATATCATGATGGTGGAACAGGTGGGGTATTTTGAGGACTCCTAAGGGGAGTTTTGAAGCATTTTATCTAAATGGAGTGGTTCTTCTTCTGATAATAGAATCCAGCTATCTTCTAAGAGTGAGAATTTGATCTTATATGATTCATGAGCTATCTCTATAGACCTATTATTTGTAGTTATTCGTTTTAGGATTTCTTCCTTTTGAGATGTCTCTTTCCAGCTTAGGAGTTCATGAGTTTAGTTGTCTTCCTTTGGGATCATTGTACATGTGTTTCAACCTAGAGGACCCCTTGTAGGATTCCTCTATCATATTTTTTTACTAAGGGTCCCTGTGGGATTCCTTAACTTACATGATGGCCTAGGGAATCCCTTATTGGATCCCTTTCCTATATAACATTTTGAGTATCACATGTAGGATGCCTCTACTTCTTATATTTCTTTTGAGGGTCCCATGCAGGATGCCTTTTCTTATATACCATAATGAGTATCTCGAGTAGGATACCCATATTTACTTTCCCTTGGAGGATCTCTTGTAGGATTCTTCTTTTTTACTGTCACTACCGAGGATCCCTAGTAGGATTCATTTCTTGTGTTATGACTTGAGGGACCCAGTGTGTGCCCCGTTTTTTGACAGACCTTGATCTAGTACATTGGGTTAGGGTAGGGATGGTAGTGGGTGTCATCTTAGAACCCATAATGAACTTATATGACCAAGTGAATGTGGAAGTAGTTGTGGGTTTATACATTGGTCCACCCTCACTCTTTTGTTTATACTTTCACCCATTTACTACTTATGCAGTGATGATTACCAAAGGTTCTTCTTGGTTAGTGGATATTGACTCTAATGTGATGTGTTTTCCTTTATCTTAGGATTCCTAGACATTCTTCCTAGGACCCTTCTATTCATTTATTAGTATTCCTAGATTTACTTCCCTTGGATCCATCTTTCGAGCCATGTTATTTTTCATATTTATTTGTATACCCAGAGGTACTACCTAGGATGTGGTTGTTTAGCTTGTATGTTTGACTATTATATTGTTGGGACTTTTGGATGTTCTTTCTAGGATCCATCTATTGGGCCTATGATTATTATATAAAATCAGAGTGTCCTTAGTAATTATACTCATGGATAATTACACTCTCTTGAGTGATGAGGATGATTACGATCTCCTCTTATTGATATGTGTTGAGGATTCTTATGCTCTCAACCTATTTATACTCGTGTATGATTACACTCTTCTGATTCATAGGGATAATTAAACTCTCCATAATCGGTTACTTGACCATGGTGTTGGACATGGAGTTTCACATCATCGGATACTCATAGATGATTGTACTATCTTGAATGATTGGGATGATTAATGTTTCCCTAATTAGAGACCTCCAGGGGTGGGCATGGTGTCTCACCGATGATCTCTCCTTACAGATCACCCAAGGCTCAAACCCTTAGGGTTCATCTGAGTTCCGAATTTCATGACCACCTATGGACTAGAACCTAGGACTCATACATTGGAATAAATTTATATTGTATGAGAGGCATGGAATCCATCTCAATGACCATTTACTGGATTTATAGACATACTTCTTTGGAAACCATTATTATAGTTATTGGAGGTGAGTATAGGTGAACCCTGGGTTTGGAAGAGTACCCCCATATGGTGATGTAGATTTCTCAGAGACTTCCTCGGTGTTGGATGAAGAAGGTTTGGTTGATTGGGATTACAAACCCAAATATAAAATTAATGAAAAATTTCATGAGCGGTACGATATCCATCTCAATACCCTTTACATAGGATTTTTAGGTGATTGAGATTAGATACCCAAGGATCTACTACTAATTATTTTATGTTATTTCATTCACCTTACTCATGTACATTATTATTTATGTATATATGTATATATGTATATGTTCGAGAAATATAAATATATACACAAATAAATATGTAATTCCATGACATAAAATCATCCATTTGACTAGGATCACGGACCATGGGATTGACTATATGTTCACATTATTTGTTTTATTTATCATTTTAGTTGTGTCCCGACTAGGCTGATCATATTTCATGAGAATGAACATATGGGAGCATATTATAAGTTCGTCATTGGGGTGGCCTAATGAGATTATTTCTCACCCTTATACACACCCCTTGTTGTGAATGTAGACCTTATGTATACTTTTTAGGATGATAATAGATGCATTGTGGTTAGGTTTGATGCCCATGGTTTCATGATTGAGTAGATATGGTCATGTGGATTCTTATAAATGGGATGGTGTAGTTAGAAAATGTCTAGAGACCAATTATGTGGCTTTTATTAGAGTTAGTTGTAGATCCTTGTACTTTTATTTTAGTTTCTTAATGTATTTCTATATGTATGTTCATCTTAGAGGGTGAATACTGTAGTATGCATGACATGGTTCTTCAGGATTTTATATCATTTCATTAATTGTAATAGAATTCTCTATTTTAGTTGATTTGTTGCTTTATCACTCTTTTTTTTAATTCATGGACATTATCTAGTTATTTCTCTTATTTTTACTCTAATATGAGGGAATAGCCTCTAAACGAACACACCCAAGACTCTTGATGTTTGTCAAAAGCCTTTGGAATATGGAGAGGTGCATTTCAGGCCTCATATCAAACAATCTCTAAGTACCATTTTAGTGGAATCTGGGTCGAGACGTTATATCTTGACATATAAAATACATGAAACACGTATTTCCATATAGTTTTTGTGTGCCCAAACTAGATAGAATACATGATTCACTGACTTCCTATGTCAAATCCCCCACCACATGTGGGTTAATCTCACCTCAAAAATTATGAGGACATAGGAACTAATTCTCATATATCATACATACTCTAAGGGAAGTCTTATTTTTCACATTGAAAAATACCTGCTTCTTAACAAATGGACAATCTTTCATCACCTAGAGGAGTGAAAACATCACCTATGAGGTCTCTAAATCAACACCTCATAGCTAGAAAAATCAGCAACTAAAGGCTTTATCACTATCATGATCTCTTCATGAACCCAAATCCAAATTGCACCTGTCTATCTATAAGGTGTCATCCTATAGTCAATAGAACTAACCCATTACTACCAAAGGGTATCTAGGTGAGATAAATTAAGAAATACAAAGAGAAACACAGAGTTGACACACTAAATAATGCATGTACAAACTTTCTAGTTCACTAAAACTGATTACTCATGTTTTCAATTCAATCAAAAACTCATTTGAGTCATAGTGAATAGATTTTTCAGCCACTGCACCATAACTAAGTTCCATATTTAGTAAACCAAACTATAAACCCCTTGAACTTTGTTTTCATAAATCCCAAATAAACACTCATAAGTCTAATAAATCCTAATTCTATCTATATGAATCAACCACACAAATACGAATTTGACACAACTCGACCCACCAGGACCCCCTAGGCCGATGGTATGTTAAGTATACTAATATTATCTTACATTCAACATGATTGGGGTTTTCAGCTAGTACCAAGAAGTTATATCTTACATGGGAGACCCTGAACTATATGAAACTTGTAACATATATAAAACTCCTTAATCTATATATACAACATCAACAAAATATATATAAATAACCTCACTATGTAATGGAAGAATTAATGATACAAAAACTTTGTTGAATAATACCAAAAATGCATGTTCTAAAAATAATTTCAAATACAATATACTGATATCCCAAAGTATGATGGACTTGATACAATAGAAACCTACTCCTCCCTATATTGAATCCTGTTATAATCACTGATAGAAACTATCACCATTACTAGAAACTGGTATCTACTACGCACCACCAAAATATCATTCCACACAAACCATATCCACCTATAAATTATGCATCATCTGCATATACAAAACATATCTGGGTACAAATATCATGCAAGTGTTGGTATAGAAATACCCAATAGGTTTCCCCTAGAACAAAATGTATATATATAATAATTTAGATCCATAAATAAGAATAAGTAAGATAGAGAATACCTAAATAAACACTTAGAAAAAATTTATACAGACCTAGAATCTCATTATAGTAGAATACCTATATGGACCATAATCTATATCCCAACTGTATATTTTATCTGGAAAGCAACCAAGAATGTGTGATACAATACGGGGAATGTAGTACATGTAACACATAACCTATAAAATTTTTAATACACTGTTCAATAACTTAAATGTGAAAACGCACCTTATTAAGTGTTAATCGCATTGAAGGAGGATTGAAACCTCATTTTCTATATAATTCATTACATGTCCTGTAGAAACTATAACAGTATGTTGTGCCACATTAAAAGAAAGTTTATTATAGGATTTATAATAACCATAATATATATATGTATTTCGTCAAATATTTTATTTATTAATAAGTTATTCTTTTCTAAATACTGGTTTTTTTAATGTTTTGATGACTATGATTATCTTACACTTCAATTTAGAGGAATTTAGAGAAAAGGCAGAAATGATCAAAAAACATATAAGGATACATTCCCAATACTTGAAAAAAAATAAGGATTGTGATGTGTGACAGTATTATGAGTATAGAATAAGAAAGATACATGGTGAGTGATTCATTAAAAGCACATGTGAGTGTTTAATGGATTATCAAGATAGTTTTAGTGCATATGAATGTTTAACATGGTATTAATTAAATAAAAAATAAATTAATAAAAATATGTATTCCACACACCAAGGGTAATGGTCTCATATTTCACCTTTATAATTATGTAGGGTTTTCATGAAACACCCACAATACTTATAGAAATTATCAGAGTGTGAAAAATTTCTAGCATGCATGGATGAAAACACTAACTAAAATTACATATATGGAATGATAACCACAATCGAGAGCTCAATTTCAAGGAAAATGATGAGACTGAAACACATATAAAAAACCATTAGAGAATACGTTAGGGATTATAGTGAAATTTCAATGACAAACCATTGCTTATTTAAGAATTGTGTATTATTTAGTAAATGATACATAAAGATAGATAAAATGGAGAGTTTGAAATAGTTATTATAAAGTGTTCATGTTCTTTTAAAACATGATAAAATAGGTAAAGGGAGCATTTGATGTTATGATCTGCAAGATTCTATGTTGTTGTCACATGAGGCTGCACATGGAAAATAGTTGTTTTGAAAAATTTTATACCATGTAGAAATTAATAGAATTATATGATATACCCAGAATTTTGAGATCTATGACATGGTTAAAGATACGTTGGACTGGGTTTTGAAGATTTAATGAGATGTTAATATTGTTTCATAGATGATAATGAAACAATAATGACTTGTGTAAATTTAATATGAAACAAGGATGATCATGTAAATTTTAAGCCTTATCATATCATTTTGGATATTTTTCTATAATTTTTTAAGTCACCTCTCACTCCTATCATTTTGGGTGTTTTAGATGCTATAAGTTTAGGCATATTCTTGGTATCACCTTTCTCAACTTTTTTAGGATAGTTTTAAAGAGTTTTAGATATAATTGAAGTAGGATATATATGAATATATAATAACATATTCAAGGAGAAATCTATCTATAAAAAAGAGTATGGTAAGGAAGTAGAGAATATTTTGATCAAGCTTACAACAAGCTTAGAGTAAGATTGACTAGGAGATTATTAGATCATAAAGGGTGTCACTATTATAAATTTCATGATTTTCAGTGAAGGCCTTTATTAGTGATAAGAAAATCACTTGTAAAATGAAACCATTATCAGTATTAAATAAAATATAAAATAATTCACATCCTTTATGGGAAGTATATATTTTTGTCTTATGTTATACGCAACATCAAAGGAATATCTCAATACACACAACACTAGCTTGGCTTAATTTACACGCAATCGCGACCTTCCACAATAGTGTGTGTTGTACGCAATACCAAGTTTCACTAAACGATGATATGCTATTAAATATTATATAAACTAGCCGTTATGAATAGTAAGACCCAATTTTTGAAATTTTATAAATTTTATCTTTCAAAATGGAATTCATTTTTGGATTCGGAATATCGAATTTATCCTTGGGTGAAATTTTGGTATTTTTCTGGAAACTTTCAATTTTTGATGAATAGTGAAAACACTAGGTTACTATTTAAAAACTGACTTTTTATTTCAATAATTATTTATTTTATTTAAATTTATTTTAGGTAAAAATAGATACATAATTCATATATATGTTCAATGTAATTCGTTGGAGTAATTTTATAATAATTTGAGATATATAAAAATTTTATTGAACTTTTCACCGTCTTTTACCCACCTCCTAGGAGAATTTGATAATTTACATAAAACATAATTTTACCACTTCTATGAGTGGAATTTCAAAAATCTGAGAGACAAGGTTAATATCAAGGGGTAAAATTTTGTTCAATAAGATAAAAATAATTTTTGGTGAATATTAACGTTTTACTTTTTTTTACCACAATTAAAAGTAAATAGGGTAATTAAGGGTAAAACTGATATTATTATTACCATAAAACATGTCAAAATTCTATTGGATAAGTGTAATTATACCAAAAACAAACTTAGGAATAAAATATCACCCTTTATGTCCACTTGGATTAGATTAGGACACTTATTATTATTTTATTTAAAGAAGTGTTAAAATAGTTAAAATCAATGTTTAATAACTAAAAATATTTTTTATGTAGGGTAATAAATAAGATAAATTTGACTATAAATATTCATTATAAATATAAAAAAATTTCATACCTAATGGTATTTTATTTATAATTTTTAGACATTAAATAATTTAATTTATTTATGACACAATGATGATGCAGTAATTACCTTTATTAATGAAATAATAACATAATTGATGTTATAAATACCCAAATAAATGTAATTTTAGACTTTTTATGAATTACACTAATTTTATAGGTTAATATGACATGTTATTATTGATTAAATTAACTTTTATTTGAACTAATCATTCTGTTATGATTTCCACAAAAATCAATTACCAAATAGTTTCAAAATTGAGATAAAATAGTTTTTAAAACAAATATTATATTATTAATTGTTATTATATTCATAAAAATCTAAGGTTCAGAAAAATGACTTATATAATGTTATATATATTATTAATGAACCACATGGGGTTCGTTTGTCTTGTTATAGTATGTTTATTAACCATATAGTGTAAGAAAACAACAAGACATTGTAAAAGTTAAAATATTTAACTTAGAGTTAAATCTAAATGATAAGGTTAAAATAGTAACCTAAACTTGTCTAAAACCTATAGTTTGAGATTATTTTTACCCATCCCCACTTTATAATTGAAATAAATCAATTTTGAGCTATTATAAACCGAATATTACTTTATTATAAAATAATATTTTAAGTTTTTCCTAAGGTTCCCCTCCCCTCCCTTATAAAAGGTCACCTCCTCCCTCTCCTACTCACACAATTTTGAGCCTTAAATCATATCCAAACCCTACCCATTTCCATATTTAACTTCCCTAGAAACAAACTAGAGGTTCTGGTCTTCTTCAAAGACCAATTTCATTTCCCTAAGAGGATGTTTCAAAGAGGCGTGTTGAAGAAGAGGTAATATCTGTTACCGATTCTTTTAAATTTATTTCTTCTTCTACTTCCTCTTATTTAGTTGTTTCATTATGAAGTAATAACATTAGTATCACTCATATACTGATATATTATTATAAATATTAAACAACCCTATTTCGTCTTCTATCCATCCTACGGAAAACAAAATCACCATGAGTGCGTACGTACGGAATACCGTCTCCATGCCGTGGTGTAATCTGTTTTCCACCACCACCTTACTTGGATGTGTAAAATGGTGTAAAGAATAACTATATATTATCATTGTAAAGTGATATTGATTATTAAATATTATACATAAACTTCAATACAATTCCACGATCATGGGAACGATATCATCGCTCGTGCGTACATACAGCCTACCGTCTCCACGATGTGATGTGACTCGTTATACAAGATATTAATTGAATAATGATTATATAAATGAATTGAAATAATAAATATGATATATATTACACTAATAAAATTCTTTAAATAAGGTATCTATAACCTAAAAAGAGTAATAAGAATTTATTCGACAAGACATGCATAAGAACATAAAGCAATGAACTCCAGAATAACAAGTAACAATGACATATTACTAATAAATAGATAAGAATATGACCATATATGATATCATAACATTGAATATGATTTTATAATAAGTCAATTATATTATTTAAATCATTATACAAGAGGTTTGGATACATACGAAGCAAATCAGACCTAAGGTAAGGGAAAATCTCTCAATCTCATTTTTATCCAAGATTGTTTATACTTCAAAATTTACTGGGGAATATTTATCATCCACATCCATGTTTCCTCAAAATGTAATATTATTTATATCCTCCTACAATTTTTTAAATCCAATTTTACCCATTGGTGAGTTTTTAGTAAAAGATATGAAAGGAATGTTTTGTCGTTTTTAGTACGAGGTACTTTTTGACTTTTCCAGCCAAAATATGAGAAGAATGTTTTTTTAACTTATACAACATGAAGGGATTTTTATGATTTCATAGAACATTATTTCCATGGATATTCCTTTAAAAGTTTTCAAGTTTATTTTTAATCAACTTCTTTTATTTTAAAATTGTATGACATGTTAAGAAAAAATGTTTTTGAAGTAGAAAGGATATTTTCCCCAAGAATAGAGTTCAAGTATTTTATCAAAATTATTTTCCATCTAAGATAATATAAGATTCAGTTTCTATCCCTATTTTTACATTGATTTGATTATGTTATGATGGAATTAATTTTATGATGTCCTTTTATCTTATATGGATTATGTGATGATGGCATGATGTTTAAGAATCCCATTTTTATTACATGGGTTATGCTATGATTTATAATTTTGTGGCACACATAAGAATGCTTTCATTATGATATGGGTGGGACCTATATATCCCTCCAACGAATTGGGTAAAGATTTATATCTCATGAGATAGACAAGGCTGGAATGACAAGTTAATCTGGTTCAGTGATACAGGACTGGAATGAAGAGTGAACTCAGTTCAGTAATGGACTTTTTCTACTATGATGGTCTTGGAAATGAGCCATGACTAATATTAAATGATTTTTTATGATTATGTGTGTATTCCACAAAGTTTCATGTTTTATGTTATGATTATTGGTATTACATTTCACTAATATGATTTTTCCCATGTTATGATATTATGATCTCTTTTGCAGGTTAATATTTTAAAAATGTTATGTTTATATGAATATGAAATGATTGATGTTTCTTTTTTTTACCCTTACTAGGAATTTGAGCTCATCCTTTTGTATGTTTTCTTTTCCCCAGGTCAGGAAGAAGGGCATTAAGTAGGATATTCCTAAAGGGACTCTAGATATGATGAAATAAATGGGAGGAAATGTAGATGATTTATGAACCAGTTGTTTATGTTTCCCAGTTTCTAAAGAGACTATACATATACGGTCCTATCATGGTTTTGTTATATGTTGTAATAAGTATGCTTCAATTCTGAAGTAAAAACCATGTATGTAAAGTATGGGTCGTTATATTTGGTATCAGATGAAAGGTATAGTCAACCTTTGGAAACTAGGATGTGAAAGCCTTAGTAAGAACTCTAAGGATATGTCTAAACATAGAACACAATATTAGTGTTTTAGAAATGGCCGTGAACAACCTATGATAAGACCTAAAGTGTAAAGTTTTATTCTTGATTATGTGGTTTTCCTGTTATGATTAGTGTTTCTCATACTATACTTCTTGGTTTTAGTCAATGGCTGGAACCCGAAGGAACCGTGTTAATTCTGAATGTGACAGGAAATGCAATGATTTTCCCCCCGAGAAACCAAACGTTATGGGAGCTGGAATGAAAAATCTTATAGCCATACTCACACAACTTTCTCAAGAAATGAATCATGATGGACTTCCAAACGAGCAAAAGAAGGAGCAACATTATGTTGAATCCTTCATGAGGTAGAGTCCACCTTCATTCAGCGGATCTTCTGATCCATTAGTGGCTAAACAATGGATTAGTACCACTGAAAAGATATTTTCAGTCCTACAATGTTCTGAACATGATAAAGTCATCTTAGCAGTATATCGTTTAGAAGTTGAAGCTGATCAATGGTGAAATCTTATTAAAAAGATAAGGCAAAGGGATGAAATTGAATCCATCGAATGGGACGAGTTCAAGAACTTATTTTTCAATACGTACTTCCCTCTTATTCATCAAACAAAGATGGATAAGGAGTTTCTTGAACTGAAGCAAAAGGATGATGAATCTGTTGGTACATACGAAGAAAATTTTACAAGACTTGCAAGGTACGCTTCCAAAATTATTATCCAACCTGAGAGTAAGATTATCGATTCTTTAGAGGCTTAAAACCAAGTCTTCGAAGGGCGTTATCCATAAGGGACTTCAATAGCTACTAGGAAATTGTTCTATGTGCTCTCAAGGTTGATATGGAAATTGGAGTAACCCATCAATCATATGGGTTTGATAAGAAGAGGAAAATGGAATTCAACGGAAAATATAAAGACCACACTGAAAAGAAGATGATTTTCCCCTTATACTAAAAGTGTGGAAAGAAACATGGAGGGAATTTTCTTAAAGGGACAAGTAAATGCTTCAAGTGTGGAAAAGAAGGCCATCGGGTAGTCGAATGTCGAAATAATGGGAAGAAGATGTCTATTGATGCGAACAAAGAAAGGGATACACATGATTCACCTCCTACACTTCAATGTTTCAAGTGAAAGGAAATGGGGATTTATGCCAATCAATGCCCTAATCCTAGGGTTGTTAATGATTATTGACATCAACAAAATCTTAAGTCCAAAGACAAAGGAAAGTCACATGCAATTTCTATCGGTGATGTGGAGTATGATAACGAAGTGGTGAAAGGTAGACTTACCATCCACTCTAAAGTAGAAAGTGTTTTATTTGATTCTGAATCCACCCACTCTTTTATTTCTGAAGAATTTTCTAAGGGTATCACCGTATTACCTCAGCAGTTAGATATTGAGTTAGCTATGACAACCCATAATGGCATAACAGTTGCATCAAAAGTTTACAATTCTTCTGCGATTGAAGTTTGTGGGAAAGTGCTTCCTGCAAATCGTGTGATCCTTCCTATAGTGGAATTTGATGTGATTCATGGCATGTATTGGCTTTCTTTATACGGTGCTCATACCAATTTCCAAATAAGGGAAATCACATTTAATATGCCTGGTCAATATACTATCATCTATCGATGAAAGGATGAATATAACCTTCTAGTGGAAATTTCTTCCATCTTATGGGTCTTGATTCCAATAAATAAAAGTTATTTATCTCAAATGGTTGGAGAGAAACTCAAGAATTAAAAATATTCCCATTGTACGGGATTTTAATGATGTCTTTCCGGAGGAAATTCCAGATCTTCCACCAAATCGTGAAGTTGAGTTTTCAATAGAACTCATACCGGGTGCTATGCCTATTTCAAAGACACCATATAGAATGGCCCAAATTGAGTTGTAGGAATTAAAGAAGCAACTCCAAGAGAATCTTGATAAGGGATTCATACGCCCAAGTGCATCACATTGGGGAGCACCTGTTTTTTTTGTTAAGAATAAATATGGATCAATGAGACTCTGCATTGATTATCGAGAAGTTAACAAGATCACTATCAAAAACAAATATCCTCTCCCACGCATTGATGGCTTATTTGACAAACTATGCGGAGCTCAATACTTTTCCAAGATTGATCTTCGTTCAAGGTATCATCAATTAACGGTCAAAAAGAAGGATATACCAAAGATGGCTTTCCGTACAAGGTATGGACACTATGAATTTATAGTGATTCCATTTGGCCTTATTAATGCCCCTACTATCTTCATGGAATCTATTTAATAGAGTCTTTAGAAACTATCTTGATCAGTTTGTGGTAGTCTTTATAGATGATATTCTTGTCTATTCAAAGAGCAAGGAAGAACATGAAGATCACTTTAGAATTGTATTAAAGACCCTAAGAAAGGAGAAGCTTTATGCCAAATTTACCAAGTGTGAATTTCGGCTTGAAAAAGTTACATTTTTGGTTCACATAATCTCAAAAGGGGGGATATCTGTGGATCCAGCAAAAACAGAGGTTATCAAAATATGGTCGAGACCAACAATAGTAACTGAGATCTGATGTTTTCTTGGTTTGGATGGATATTATCGACGTTTTATGAATGATTGTTCATGATTATCTAATAAACTTACCAGGTTGGCTCGAAAAGGAGTTAAGTTTGTGTGTATGGAGGAGTGTGAAGATAATTTCAAGGAGTTGAAAAGAAGGTTATCCAGTGCACCTGTGCTCACACTACCTTGTAGTGGAGAAAGGTTTGTGATCTACAGTTATGCATCCAAGAAGGGACTGGGGTGTGTTCTCATGAAAATGATATGGTGATAGCTTATGCCTCATGACAGTTGAAAATCCATGAGAAAAATTACCCAACTAATGATTTGGAGTTAGCCGTGGTAATATTTGCATTAAAAATATGGAGGCATTATCTTTATGGTGAAAAGTGTGATATTTATACTGATTATAAAAGTTTAAATTATATTTTCATACAAAAGGGTTTGAATATGCGCCAAAGAAGATGGTTGGATCTGATTAAGAATTATGAATGCTCAATTCATTATCACCTAGGGAAAGCAAACAATGTGGTAGATGCATTAAGCCGACAAGACCATGCTAGATTATCCATGATGAGGATCACAAAAGATCCAATATTTATGGATTTACAAAGGATGGATCTTTGAATTATAATGGAAGGGGAAAATCTTATCTTTCTCAAATAAATGTTCAACCATCTATACATGTGATGATTAAAGAGGCACAAAAAGAAGATGTAGAGTTGCAAAAGAAGGTGAGAAATGTTCCTGAATTCAACCTTGATTGTGATAAGATAATAAGGTTCAGGAATCGGGTTTGTGTTCCTCCCATCCCAGAATTAAAGAAGGAACTACTGGATGAGGCTCATAGTTCTTAATTCTCTATTCATCCTGGAAGCACGAAGATGTATTGGGACCTGAAAGAGTACTTATGGTGGGATGGCATGAAAAGATATGTTGCTGAATATGTCTCTCGATGCTTGGTTTGTCAGCATGTTAAATCTGAGAGAAAAAAGTCTAATGGGATGTTACAACCATTACCCATACCTGAATGGAAATGGTAAAACATCACTATAGACTTTGTCACCGACCTTCCTAAAACATCCAAAGGAAATAATTCTATCTGGGTCATAGTTTATCGTCTTACGAAGTCGGTACACTTCATTGCTATTAGAGAAGATTTCTCTCTGGATCATATTTCCAGGATATATGTAAAGGAAGTGGTAAGATTGAATGGAGTACCACTTTCCATTATATCAGATCGGGATCCGAGGTTTACCTAGAAGTTTTGGCAAAGTCTTCATCATACTTTAGATACATAGTTGAGTTTTATCACTGCTTATCATCCTCAGATAGACGGTCGGCCTGAGAGAACAATTCGAAATATAGAAGATATATTAAGAGCTTGCTCTATGGATTTAAAAGGTGTTTGGGATCGACAACTACCTTTAGTGGAATTTTCTTATAATAATATCTTTCACTCCAGTATTCAGATGTCTCCTTATGAAGATCTCTATGGAAAGAAATGCAGGACTCCAACTTGTTGGGATGAAGTTAGGGAAAAAATCTATTAGGACCTGATCTTGTTGATGAGATAGCAGAAAAGGTCAGATCTATTCAACATCACATAAGAGCATCTCAGAGTTGACAAAAAAGTTATGCTGACAACCGAATAAAAGACCTAGTGTTTAAAGTGGGTGATAAAGTGTTCTTACGAATATCTCCTTGGAAGAGAGTAATTATATTTGGAAAGAAGGGAAAGTTGAGCCCTACGTATATCGGTCCTTTCGAAATACTGGATCGTGTTGGGAAGGTTGCTTACCGATTGGATCTTCCACCAAATCTATCTCAAATACATGATGTGTTCCATGTATCTCTCCTGATAAAGTACATACCCGATCCTTCACATGTACTCAGCTCAGAAGTTTTACTGCTGGAGCAAGATCTTTCTTATGAAGAACAGCCGATAGAGATTCTGGATCGTAGCGAAAAAGTTTTATGGAACAAGACCACTCACTTGGGGAAAGTTTTATGGAGGAACCACCAATTATAAGAAGCTATATGGGAGTTTGAGGATATTATGAGGGAGAGGTATCCTCATCTATTTTTTACTAAGTGACAAATTTCAAGGGAGAAATTCATTTTAAGGGGGGTAGAATGTAACACCATGATAGTTTATGAGAATTATATTTTTTGTCTTATGTTATACGCAACATCAAAGGAATCTTTCATGAAACACAACAATATCTTATCTTGCTTTACACGCAATCGCGACCTTCCACGATAACGTGTGTTGTACGCAATACCGAGTTTAACTAAACAACGATATGCTATTAAAATATTATATAAACTAGCCGTTATGAATAGTAATACCAACTTTTTGAAATTTTATAAATTTTATCTTTCAAAACGGACTTCATTTTTGTATTCGGAATATCAAAATTATCCTTGGGTGAAATTTTGGTATTTTTCTGAAAACTTTCAATTTTAGATGAATATTGAAAACCCTGGGTAACTATTTAAAAACCGACTTTTTATTTCAATAATTATTTATTTTATTTAAATTTATTTTTGGTAAAAATAGATACATAATACTTATATATGTTCAATGTAATTCATTGGAGTCATTTTATAATAATTTTAGATATATAAAATTTTATTGAACTTTTCACCGTCTTTTACCCACCTCCTAGGAGAATTTGAAAATTTACATAAAACTTAATTTTACCGCTTCTGTAAGTAGAATTTAGAAAAATTGAGAGACACGATTAATATCAAGGAGTAAAATGTGGTTCAATAAGAAAAAAATACTTTTTGATGAATAGTAACTTTTTACTTTTTTTACCACGGTTAAAAGTAAATAGGGTAATTAAGGGTAAAAATGACATTATTATTACCCTAACACATTTCCTAATAATATTGGATAAGTTTAATTCGACCAAAAACAACCTTAGTAATAAAATATTACCCTTTAGGTCCACTTGGATTAGATTAGGACACTTATTATTATTTTATTTAAAGAAGTGTTAAAATAGATAAAATCAATGTTTAAAAACTAAAAACACATTTAATGTAGGGTTATACAAAAGATAAATTCGACTATAAATATTAATTAGAAAGATAAAAATATTTCCTACCTAATAGTATTTTATTTATAATTTTTAGACATTAAATAATTTAATTTATTTTCGACACAATGATGATTCTGTAATTACCTTATTAATGAAATATTAATATAATTGATGTTATAAATACCAAAATAAACGTAATTTGAGACTTTTTATGAACTCAACTAATTTTATAGGTTAATATGACTTGTTAGTATTGATTTAAGTAACTTATTTTTAACTAATAATGCTGTTATAAGTTTCAAAAAAATCAATTACCAAATAGTTTTAAAATTGACATAAAATAGTTTTTAAAACAAATATTATATTATTAATTGTTATTATATACCTAAAAATATAAGTTTTGGAATAATGACTTATATAAGGTTATATATATTAATAATTAACCACTTGGGGTTCGTTTGGCTTGTTATAGTAAGTTCATTAAACATATAGTGTAAGAAAACAAGAAGGCACGGTAAAAGTTAAATTACTTAACATAGAGTAAAATCTAAATGATAAGGTTAAAATAGTAACCTAAACTTGTCTAAAACCTATTTTTTGAGAGGATTTCGACCCATCCCCTCTTTATATTATAAATAAATCAATTTGGAGCTCTTTTAAACTGAATATGACTTTATTATAAAATAATATTTTATGTTTTTCCTAAGTTGCCCCTCTCCTCCATTATAAAAGGGCACCTCCTCCCTCTCCTCCTCACACAATTTTGATCCTTAAATCTCGACCAACCCCTGAAAATTTACCTTATAAACTTCCCTAGAAACATACCATAGGTACTGGGCTTCTTCAAAGACCAATTTTAGTGCCCTAAGCGGAGGTTTCAAAGAGGCGTGTCGAAGAAGAGGTAATATCAGTTACCGATTCTTTCAAATTTATTTCTTCTTATACTTCCTCTTCTTTAGTTGTTTCATTATGAAGTAATAACATAAGTATCAATCATATACTGATATGTTATTATAAATATGAAACAACCCTATTTCACCTCTTATTCATCCTACGGAATACAAAATCACCGCACGTGCATACGTACGGAATACCGTCTCCATGCCGTGGTGTAATCTGTTTTCCACCACCACCTTACTTGGGTGGGTATAATTGTGTAAATAATAACTATATATGATAATTTTAAAGTGATATTGATTCTTAAATAGTATACATACACTGAAAAATAGTTCCACGATCATGGGAATGATATCATCGCTCGTGCGTACGTACAACATACCGTCCCAACGATGTGATGCGACTCGTTCTACATGATATTCATTGAATAATGATTATATAAATGAATTTATTGAATAAATATGATATATATTACAATAACACCCTTAAATAAGTTATCTATAACTTAAAACGAGGAATAAGAATTTATTCAACAAGACATGCATAAGAACATAAAGCAATGAACTCCCGAATAACAAGTAGCAATGAAATATTACTAATAAATAGATAAGAATATGACCATATATGATATCATAACAATGAATATTATTCAGTAATTAGTCAATGATATTATTTAAATCATTATACAGGAGGTTCGGATACGTACGAAGAAAATCGGACCTAAGGTAAGGGAAAATCTCGCAATCTCATTTTTATCCGAGATTGTTTATACTTCAGAATTTACAGGGGAATATTTATCATCCACATCCATGTTTCCTCAATATGTAATATTATTTATATCCTCCTAGAATTATTTAAATCCAATTTTACCCATTGGTGAGTTTTTAGTAAAAGATATGAAAGGAATCTTTTTTCGTTTTTAGTATGAGGTACTTTTTCACTTTTTCGGCCAAAGTACGAGAAGAATGTTTTTTTAACTTATATGGAATGAATGGATTTTTATGATTTCATAGAACATTATTTCCATGTAGATTCCTCTAAAATATTTCAAGTTTATTTTTAATCAAATTATTTTAGTTTAAAATTGTATGACATGTTAAGAAAGGAAAAATGTTTTTGAAGTAGAAAGGATATTTCCTCAAGAATGGAGTTCGTGTGTTTTATCAAAATTATTTTCCATCTAAGATAACATAGGGTTCTGTTTCTATCCCTATTTTTACAATTATTTTATTATTTTATGATGGAATTAATTTTATGATGTTCTTTTATCTTATATGGATTATGTTATGATGGCATGATTTTTAAAAATCCCAATTTTATTACATGGGTTATGCTATGATTTTTAATTTTGTGGCACACATAATAATGGTTTCATTATGAGACGAGTGGGACATATATCTCCCTACAATGCATTGTGTAAAGATTTATATCTCATGAGATAGACATTGCTGGAACGAAAAGTTAATACGGTTCAGTGATACAGGACTGGAATGAGGAGTGAACTCGGTTCAGTAATGGACTTTGTCTGCTATGATGGTCTTGGCAATGAGCCTTGACTAATATGAAATGATTTTCAATGATTATGTGTGTATGACACAAAGTTTCATGTTTTATGTTATTATTATTGGGATTAAATTTCAATACTATGTTTTATCCCATGTTATGATATTATGATCTCTTTTTGCAGGTTAAGATTTTAAAAATGTTATGTTCTTATGAATATGATATGATTGATATTTCTTTTGGTTAACCTTACTGATAATTTAATCTCACCCTTTTGTATGAATTATTTTCCTCATGTTAGGAAGAAGGGTATTAAGTAGGATATGCCAAAAGATACTCTAGATATGATGAAATAAATGGGAGACAATGTAGATGATTTATGAACTAGTTGTTTATGTTTCCCAGTTTCTAAAGACACTATACATATATGGTCCTATCATGGTTTTTTTATATGTTGTAATAATTATGATTCAATTATAAAGTAATAACCATTTATGTAATGTATGGGTCATTATATGGGATGTCCTCCAGTGTTCCCTCTTGTTTCGGGCTTGGGATTTCCTATCGTTTAACCTTTTGTTTTAGGATTGGGATTCCATCTATTTTAACCTTTGATCTCATAAAACATTTATCATTACCCAATGTGTTGTAAGGAGATATAGTTCACACTCATCTCATAATAAAGTCATACATACATGTTTCAAAAAACATTCATCATATCATGACCCATCAAAAGATATGGGTTTTGTAAAAATTAAATCATAACCCATGAAATTAAATGGATATCATTATCATTTCATCACATCATAACTTATGTGAAGGATATAGGTTTCATAACCATTTCATTTAATCATAACATGTTAAAAGAATTGGGTTTTAAAATTATATAACATGTGTAAGAGAAATAAGTGTCGTAAGCATTATGTTTTCCAAAAAAACCATTAAGGAAATAATATGAATGAAACCTTTGGATCATTTCCTATAAGGGATCAATTAACATCAACAAAATTCATCTTATATGTAGAATAACTTGGAATGATATTTTGAAAACATTTCTTGAGAAAAACATCCTTTATTATTTGAAAATTGATCTTTAAAACATAAAAAATTTTGAATACCATTTCCTTTGAAAATACTTTCAAAACATATAAATACGAATTGAAAACCTTTTTAAAATATTTTTTCATTAAAACTTATAACGTAATCTTGAAAACATTTTGAAAAAAATATTCTTTCAAAACTTATAAAAGAACATTCAAAACTTTTTAAAAACCTTTTTTTTAAAATTTATTTGAAAAATTATAAAGTTTTATTTAAAAATAATAAGAATATTTTTAAAATAATTTCTCCTTGAAAATTATCTTCATGAATCATTTTAAAACTTTTTTGAATTTTTTTTGTAAAACATGGTTTTTATAATAAAACAAATTTCCGACTAAAGTGATAAATACGGTCATATTTGATTAAAAATATTTTTTTAATTATCTTAAGTAGCAAAGAGTATAAAAATTGTAATAATACATGTATATATCTTCAATAAATAGTGTATAATAAAAATCATGAGTATTATTTATGTATATATCATAATATTTCATCAAAGAATCCTAATCATTAACAATCTCGAAAAGTGGGGAGATTGTTTCAATAAACTCTTATAATTTGGTAAATCGGGATCATACTCTCTATATGAGAAAACTAAATTACATAAAGCATATAATATAATTAAAATAAATTTATTCATGATATAACATTTAAAATGTACGTATATACACCTCAAGAAATAATTTAGGTTCATAACCAAACATGAGTCTCAAAGAAAGAAAATTGAGACAAAATTGTTTTACCAATTTGGTAACTTTTGAAACTTAAAACCCATGAAATAAAGATCAAAAATTGGATATGAAAATACCCATAAATTTAACGATAATATTCATATACTACATTCATGGTAAGTATATACACCACACAAAATGAAATATTAGTGAACATGACATGTTTCTCATAGAAATAAAAAGTGAGATTAAATCCCCTAACCTTGTGTCTTGACTCTTGTTGTATTCATTCAAACCACAAATATAATAAATATAAATATTTTATAAATATTTTAAAGAACCAAATTATTATATATAATACCATATATGTTTTGATTATGACATTATATTACCCTCTAATTAACCATCCACTGTTAAGGTTTCACTTCGGATAATATTCGGTTTATTCTCCACATGTGTCTTAATTTGTTATATATTTGTTTCTTATACATATATAATTATTTTTAGAGTTTAAATAATGATATAAATATCATTTATTATAATTATATGTATATTATAACAACCTATAGAATATATAATTTTGAAATGGAATACACTATTCAAAGAGACAGTAAGTCATATGTACACATGAACGTTGTTTTCATTTTTATTGTCATATTAAAAGAAAGAAGGTAAATGAAAAATGTGTATATATATATGTGTCTATATATATATAATTATTAATATATAATTTTTATATAATATATATCATATAATTTCACTAATATCATCCTTAATACATTTTATGTTGTGTGTGAACGAATCACATCACTTTGAGGGGGCGGTAGTCAACACTTCCTCATACAAAATCCTCAAATTACACAAAATGTAAAGTAAACATTTATGTGTAGTAAAGTAATAAATAAGATTAAATACATAATAAATATATTATATTACATATATAAATATAATTTTCATAATAATTTCCACAATGAGAGGTGGTAAAGGAAAAAATGAACAATCACCGTTTAGTGAGGCGACAGTTCATCGTTCACAAAATAGTATGTTCGTTAGTTATTTTATGGATGTGTATGTAAGTGTAGTTATAAAAATTTATAATAAAAAAATCCTATTAAATTTAATATACTGGTGTTTTTATACAATCATGGACTAAGGAATGTGTAGGGTGAGGATAAATAAAATAAAAGAAAGGAGTTTGAGAGAAGACTTTACCTCTTAATCAGGTAGCTCATTTTGGTTTGTGAAAAAAGGATTCTTTGTATTAATTTATGAATAATGTAAGGATTCTAGGAGTATGGTATGTATTTTTATAAGGTTATTTGATAGCTCATGGCCAAACCTAAGTGGTGTGAGAGGTGTAAAGAAGAGGGAGATGTGGTGGACTTTATAGGAAAGGGAAATGACACACTTGACATTTTTTAAAACAAGTTAGGTGTATCCATGTTTTAACCTATCTAATGTACTAAAAAACTATAAAAAATCAATATTGGAAGGTTAATGGTGGAATAATTTCTATAAACTGGATTTTTTAAAAGTTTTTAAGTCATTTTGGGTGTTAAATTTAAGGTTTAGTCCTTAGTTAAGCTTAATTATACCTTAATCGATATAATTAATTTTAATTACTTTTACAAATAATTTTCATAAAAATATAATTTGAAATTATAATAAATTTTAAATTATTATTATTCCAAATATGTAATGATTTTTTCAAATTCAAATCCTAGAAGTGGAATAAATTAATTTAAAATTAATCATGCGGTCGGGTCGACAATGCATGTTTTTAAAGTACAAATATTCAAAAGTTTGCTAAATTTTTTATACCAAATATCAAAGCGAATTGATATAAATGACCTAATTTTTATTAATTCATAAAAATATTTTCTAATTAAACTTTTAAAACAATTTAAAATATAATTTTACCTTATAAATAAAAAAGATGAAAAATTGGTTTGAACTACAATTCAATATTTTTCATTATTTATTAAAAAATCAAAATTAAAAGAAAAATACCAAAAATTTACCCAAACCTAATGATTATGTTTTTTTATTAAAATATGAATTTTATTTTTACATATTAAATTAATAAAATTTCCATAAAATAAGATTTAAAATGGGTTCTCCATTAAAAGGAGGTAAAAATGCCTTATAAAAATATTGGTTATTGAGCATAAAATTGGGTTTGTTCTTATCTTATTTATATAAAATATATTAGATGAATATAAAAAATATTTTATTTTATCTATAACATATATAATACATTAATATCACCCACTAATTATAATTAATTTAATTTTTTAGGGTAAAACATCTTTGTGACCATAAAAATAATAGTATTTCCATTTATATTAAATATGTTTTCAAATTCATTTATAATCAATTGGTAACCAATGAATTAATATTATATTTATGTAAACTGTATATTCTATTAAATTAGTTAATACTATTAATAACCACTAATTTAATTCTTATGTTATATATTATTATGTTAAATAATAATATATTAGAGTTTGGCAACACCCGGTCTTGTGTGTTATGCAAGACATCGAGGAAACTCAATTTTTTGTGTAATGTATGCTACCCCCAGTGTTCTGTGTAGAGAATGTTGAACATTATGTTGTGTATTGTTAAAGATTATATTTTTTTCATATAACTCAATCCAAACAAAGTACTTTAATATAAAAAAACTATTTTTAGTATTGTGTGAAATGAAAAATATAAAAAAGATTAAATTAATTAGAAAAATATAATTCAAAAGATCTCACAATGTTACATTGTACCCCCTTTAAAATCATTTTTCCCTCAAAATACTTTTAGGTTATCAAATGTTTAATACTTGAATTTTTAATTCATAGAAACAGACATTGTAAAAATTAATACTAAAACTTCCATTAAAAAGGGAAATTTGGAACCATAAAGGTTACCCAAAGTAACTCATAATGATATTCCCACAAATGAGAACATAGTTGGGAAATTAAAACATGGACATGGAAGCGAAATATTATCATCAAGTTCTGATGGAGAGTGATAAATAATAAGGTCAGGAGAAAGTTAACAATCACAAATCCATAAATATATGATGACCTAAGGGACATTTTGATTCCTTAGAAATGAAGGTACTAAGAAAAAAAGTGGTTTAAAGATCCTTTTCCCTAAAGATGAAGAATTTTCATGAAAAGATATACTTTCATGATTTCAGGACAGCAGCACCCTTTATTGTTCATTGATCTATTTCTCATACTTCTCAAAAAGGAAGGTGAATTTTTCATTCCTTAAGCACTAAGAGATCATGAGATCCATGATAGATCATACCATCTCTCTTTAGTTACCATCAACAAAAAAATTTGAGTGGGTTATCCAATATGCATAAATCCTCACATGATGAGATAATACTTTAATCTCAAAAACATTATCCTAAATTTTAAACTAATATTTTCGTTATTGGTTAACCATATAACCCATCGAAAATATAATTTAGCCTTTATTCCTTAAATAATCTCTTTTCTTAAACCAAATACATCTTCATTAGAAACGTGGATCCCTCATTGTACTGATTTAATATCAAATGTGATTTTGTTATTCCATAATCCATGTAGGAATATATAATCACATGAAATCTCCCTAAAGGATAAACAATAAGACTCTTATAGGGATTATTAATACAAAATCAAACATAAAATTCCCAACGAAGGAGGGAATGATAAGAATTTATTAATAATATTGGTTCACTTCATCAATTATGATAGCATAATATTTACCTTTTCCCTTTTTCTTTAGAGGTTTTTGTGGCTTACTATTCACATTAGTCCTTGGATTGGGTCACTCATTAACGTAATGTCCAAACTCTGTGTAATTGAAACACTAAAGTCTGGGAGGTTCATTCTATGGGTATTTCTCATTATTTTCATCATTATCTAACTTCCTCCCATCACTTCAATATTCAGACACTTGATGAACTTCCCTTCTACACTTAAAACATTTAGTAGTCCCCTTAAGAAAATTCCCTCCATGTTTATTCCCACAATTTGAGCATAACATGTAACAACCTGAAGTTTTCAAACCTTATAAATAACAATTGGGTGTTTTGGGCCATTGAAGTTTTCTCTTTAAATAAATCGGAATGTAAAAGATAAAAACACATAACTTTTTATTTAAGAACTCTACACCGTAGTGTCTTACAACATACTGAGATTACATGGAAAGCTCACTAACCATAAATACCAAATAAAAACCCTAGTACGACCACCGGAAGCCTACTCAGGATAAAAACAAGACCGACTTCGTAGTGTGGATCACTAGGATACATCATAAGTATCAAGATGACCAATTCCATGGCGGCCGTGCTGAGTACCAGTGCAACGTAGAGAACTATCCTTAGGTGACAAACCGACTTCAAAATATGAATACCAAGATTTCATATTTATAAAGTTTCCACATATCCGTTGTTTTTTACCGTTGTTGTCTTTTCAAAATGACCGTTGGGATTTAAATCCGAAGGCCTTTAGAGTCATGCTAAATACAATCATAATAATTAAGACTATTTTCTTTTAAATAATTCTTAATGAATCTATTTAATTTTTGCCCTAAATTCTAAAGAAACAACATAAATATATATATATCTACACTTTTTTTCTCTATGTTTTCATATTAGCTTAATTATATGAAGTTACCATACTTTATAAAATTAAGTTTTTCTTCAACATCAAATGAAAATTTATTATTTTGAATTTGTAGGTTAAATAATCAATTTGTTTTAATAACATATAGATATTAACATGAATATGTAAAGTAAGATAAGTGACAATAAATAAAGGATAAGTGATATTAAATTATATAATTTGATAAATTAAATAAATAGAGGAAAATGATAATATAATTTATGTTTTATGTAGGGGTTAATAGTTTAGCATATAGGTGTATTAATAACCATTGACTTAAATATAATAATACTTGATTAATAATAAGGTTATATTAATAATAATAATGATTTTATAATAAGTTTGATAAAGGAATAAAATAAAGAGAAGAAAATATATATATATATTATGTCAAAATGTTAAAAAAACGAAGTCGTGTTTTTTAAAACACCACACCCCGCTCGACCGTTCGATCCATCACCCCTCCATCACGTCGTCTGATATTATTAATGCCACACCGCATATGATCCGTCTGATCAAGTTCCGTTTAATCCTGACCATCCCCTTGTTTTCCGGTTTTCCTCTTACCTGCGTCTCGCGTCTTCTCCTTCCTGACACATGTCGCACTAGACCTACCTATCCTTTACTCCGCCTAAGCCGACAGTAGACACCCCTCTTTCCAGAAATTCAGTTCCGCCTAGTTATTGCTCGGCATTGGATCCCTCGACGCCTCTTCACGCTTGGCTGTTTTTTTTTAAACCGGGAGTTGCACCGAAGCAGGGGTGGTTCCTTCGGGTTTTTCTCCAAGCACCTCCTTCAAAAACCTCTGAGACCTCTTGCCCCATCTCCTCCTCCCCAAGCTGGTAAGGGTTGTTTTTTCATTTTTGTTTGCTTTTCTCTCCTCTTCCTTTTCAAACCATTTATATATATGTAAAAATGTATACAGGTTATGTATATATATATATACTACATATGCGGATATTTTCAACCAGGTTATCAAAACCTTTAAAGGCTTTGGTATTTTCCTTTTTAAATCTAACTTATGAACCCCTCCCCCCCCCATATATACATATGTATATAATCTGTATATATATATATACCATTTTGTGTAATGGTTATATATATATGCATATACACACTCTAGTGAGGATATCACGTAATGTTGTTGGTTATAAAATTTTTATATATATATATAGCAACATGTATATACAGTATTGAAAATATAAATACCTAACTGTATAATTTGTGAAATGAGGTGTTTTACGTAATTATGTGTTTATATTTCCATTTCCAAATTCATTTTAGTCTCGGGTTGAATTTATATAGATGTATATGTACATCTATGTGCTAATATAAGGGACAAGCTTGTTTATTTGTTTTAAAATTTATCACAATATAACATGAAGATTTATTAAAATTATGTTTACCCTTTAAGATTATTACTTCAAGAACAATAACCAAAAAAATTTATATACATGTTTATATGTATGATGGAGTTTAAGGATTAGTTTGACATTAAAATAATTCTTCCAATTGAAAATTTTCATTTATCAACGTTCTTGACAATTCAATCTTTTGTTTTGTTGAAATGTGTAGTGTGAATTCCTTAAACGTTTACATGAGTATATATGTATTCATATATATGTACTCATATTTATGGGCTGACCATGTTGTATGAAAGAATGATTTTATTCCAATAAGGGTTTTGTGAAAACAATGCTCACATTCATTTTTTTATTATGTAAAAGAACTCCATTCGGTTTTACCAAACATTAATTTTGTTTAATGTATAACATGAGAAATATTTTTGAGTATGGTTTAATTTGGTAAACCCATGCACATGTGTATACATATATACATGACTCCCAAGATGGACCTAATTTCACACTTTATATCCCTAACTGTATAAATATATGTATATTCACACAGTTTTAAATAAACATCCTCCAAACCCATTTATCAGCATGTGTATTAGTTATGAACGGCCTTGTTTTTAACTTGGTATTATGATGATTTGGAATGTTAAAGTGTTTATGTTCATTTCCTTAAAACCCATGTTTTCAATTGTAAAGTTAATTTCTTCTGTGTACGGATTTTTAGCACACACGTCTTAGTTTTATTAATGATTGAACTTTCTTCCTGACTATGAAAACGCATGTAAAAAGGGATTTGATTAAGAATTTATGAATGAAACCCTATGAAAGAAAGACCATGTCAAGATATGTGAGGGATGTTTTGGACTTAAGTGTTTATGTACGGGTGCGCCCGGAATTATATAGCGCTCCAATGCATTGGGTAAAGTAAGAGTCTCATGAGACATTATGTGTGACAGTCTTGGCAGTTAGCCTTGGCTTGTTCTTTTATGTGCGATGGTCTTGGAGGTTATCCTTGGCTTGTGCTTTTATGTGTGACAGTCTTTGCGGTTAGCCTTGGCTTGTGCTTTTATGTGAGACGGTCTTGGCAATTAGACTTGGCTTGTGCTACTATGGGAAACGGGATTGGCATTTTTCCTTGACCCGTACTAAGTTATGTTTTAAGATCATGACACAAGGTCTTGACAAATCTGGCATTATACTTTCCCTCTACATGTGATGATAAATGGTCTACCAGGGGTTAGTCCAACAACCAAAAAATCCCCTAGTTGAAAACTCCCTTGACTATGAGACTGAATAATGAAATAAGCACTGTAAAACATGTGGTAGGTTGTTGTAAGAACCTTAAGAGACAATGTATCATGGTATGGATGTCTTCACTACTTACACTCAATCTTTTAGAACTGAAGTAATTTTGGTTGTAAGTTATGCATCATCTATTCTTCACATGCTTGTGCTCTCTGATTCATGTCTTCTTTAAAGCTTCATTTAAGTATGTAATTTTTCACTGTGCAAGTGGTTTTCAAAAATGTAGGATTTACATGTTTTAAGAAAAGATAATGCGTTGTTTTTAGTGAAGTGTTTTATTATCTTCAAGATGACTTCTTTGAAAAATATTTTTCTTAAAATGTTTTTAAAACCCCTTACTAGGCATATTTTCTCACCCTACGTTTGTTTTAAATTTTTCAGGCATGGTTTGTACTAATGATGTTTATCAAAAGCAGCTGGTTTCCCAGAATCTTGAGCCTCGCGATCTTCTATAGTAATGGGAAATGATATATTATTTGTAAATGTTTTAATGAAATGTTAGTATATCTTGTATCATAAGGTACCCGAGGATCGGGGTCTCTACAGTTGGTATCAGAGGATGGGTTCAGGAAACTCTGGAAAACTAGGTGGTATGAACATATTACTATGATTGACTAAGTAAAAATGTTATAACTTTCAGATGGCTGATGTAAATGTACCTACCTACCTACTGTCACTCCCCACTGAGGCTCTAGAGAACATTATATCTCTATCTAGCCATGAGAACTTTCTAAATTACGCCCGAATTCACATGACATGTAAGCAATTGTATGACGTGTCAAACTCACCTAGGGTGCCTAGTCTTCACCGGGGATTGGGGATGGATTATCTCCTAATGATGATGACCCAATTTCCCTCTTATGCACGTCGGGGAAGGTACCACGAGGGACTCTTCTGAGTGTTCATGACTGGCAAAGAATTTGGCACGATGCTCGATAACCCCATTCAATAAGCTGTTGCTGCCGGAGACCTCTGAGCGGCTTAACTGTGCCAGATTTTGCACTATGGATTATGGGGCCAGTTGATGGGCTTTGGAGTTTTGGAAGATGAGTCCACCCGATTGTCTCTTAGGCAAGAGGTGTATAATGATGTTTCCCAACTGTATACCCCTCATGCTAAACTCAGGAGGCATCATAGATGTTCCCATGAGTTTAACCCCGTCTGTTCAGCTTGTGTGTGGTTTGAAGTGTTGGGGAGTTTTCCCTCTCTTTGTGGTGTTCATTTAGTAAACTCAGGATTTGTTATGTAAACTTTTTCATAAATGAAAGTTTCATGTTCCCTTTCCTGCCTCTACCTTACCAGCACTGTTATGTGTTTCCTTTCAAATGTTTTTTTTCAGATGGCTGGTCAAACGAACATCTCATCACTACCCGATGAGTTAGTAGAGGTTATTAGGATCAGGACATGCATGATGGATTATCCATTTTTTCTACACTTACGAGGGTCTTTCCAATGTCTGCTCAATTTAGCGAACAGTCCTGAGATTATTCGTTCGTGTCAGGAGGATGATCGTGTTTTTCATCTCATCGCCACTGTTCGACTCCCCTGCTATAGGCTAAGGGTAAGATACTTTGAGGGTCTCTTTCAGTGTTTTACTCTAGCGCAAAACTTCTATGACAGATCGTGCTTCCTTGTATCTACCCAGGATGGCCACCTTAGTGCAGTCTATATGTTCTATCTCTTAAATTTCAGTCTCCTCAATCGCATCATTCCCCTCGATTACCTCGAGCGTGATGTAGTCTGGAGAGTTATTAGGGACTTTATCTACTCGGACGTTTCTGAGCTTTTCACAGCACGAGCCTCCCTTTGGAAACCTTTGTACAGTATGCACGAGCAGGAGTACATGACATACTGCACAATGTGCATCTGGGATAGGTAAATGGAAGAACTATGTACCAATTTTGGTATTCCGTTAACCGAGTTGGATCCCCTATTTCGGTAGAGTTGTACGACTGAGGTTTCTATTTTTCTTTTTATAAATAGAATTGCGAGGACACAATTCTTTGAAGGGGGAAATAATGTAACACCATGAAGTTTTCAAACCTTGTAAATGACAATTGGGTGTTTTGTTCCATTGAAGTTTTCTATTTAAATCAATCGGAATGTAAAAGATAAAACCATATAACTTTTTATTTAAGAGCTCAAAATTGAAGTGTCTTACAACATACTGAGATTACATGGAAATCTCACTAACCATAAATGCCAAATAAAACCCTAGTACGACCATTGGAAGGCTACTCAGGATAAAAAAAGGCCCGAATTCGTAGTTTGGATCACTAGGATCCATCATAAGCATCAGGATGGCCAATGCCATGGCGGTCGTGCTGAGTACCAGTGCAATATAGAGAACCATCCTTAGCTGACAAACCAACTTCAAAATATTAATACCAAGACTTCATATTTATAAAGTTTCCACATAGCTGTTGTTTTTTTACTATTGTTGTCTTTTCAAAATGACCGTTGGGATTTAAATTCGAAGGCCTTTAGAGTCTCGCTAAATACAATCATAATAATTAAGACTCTTTTCTTTTAAATAATTCTTAATGAACCTGTTTTATTTGTGGCCTAAGTTCTAAAGAAACAACATAAATATATATATACACTTTTTTTCCTCTATGTTTTCATATTAGCTTAATTATATGAAGTTACCATACTTTATAAAATTATGTTTTTCTTCAACATAAAATGAAAATTTATTATTTTGAAATTTTGGGTTAAATAATCAATTTTTTTTAATAACATATAGATATTAACATGAAGATGTAAATTAAGATAAGTGACAAAAAATAAAGGATAAGTGATATTAAATTATATAATTTGACAAATTAAATAAATTGAGGAAAATGGTAATATAATTTCTGTTTTGGGTAGGGGTTAATAGTTAGCATATAGGTGTATTAATAACCTTTGACTTAATGATAATAATACTAGTTTAATAATAAGGTTATATTAATAATAATAATGATTTTATAATAAGTTTTATAAAGGAATAAAATAAAGGGAAGAAAATATATATATATATATATATATTATGTTAAAACATTAAAAAACGAAGCCTCATTTTTTAAAACATCGCACCCCGCTCGACCTTTCAATCCAGCACCCCTCTATCGCATCGTCCGATCTTATTAATGCCACACCGCATATGATCTGTCCGATCAAGTTCTGTATAATCCTGACCGTCCCCTCGTTTTCCGGTTTTCCCCTTCCACACGTCCTGTGTCTTCTCTTTCCTTGTGCATGCCGCACCAGACCTACCTCTCCTTTACTCCACCTAAGCCGACAGTAGACACCCCTCTTTCCACAAAGTTGGTGCCTCCTAGTTATTTCTCAGCCTTGGATCCCTCGACGCCTCTTTATGCTTGGCTGTTTTTTTTTTAAACCGGGAGTTGCACCGAAGCAGGGGTGGTTCCTTCGGGTTTTTCTCCAAGCACCTCCTTCGAAAACCTCCGAGACCTCTTGCCCCATATCCTCCTCCCCAAGCTGGTAAGGGTTGTTTTTTCCTTTTTGTTTTATTTTCTCTCCTATTCCTTTTCAAACCATTTATATATATGTAAAAATGTATACAGGTTTTGTATATATATATATATACTACATATGCGGATATTTTCAACCAGGTTATCAAAACCAATAAAGGCTTTGGTCTTTTCCTTTTCAAATCTAACTTATGAACCCCCCCCCCCCCCGTATATACATATGTATATAATCTGTATATATATATATATATGGTTTTGTGTACCTGTTATATATATATGCATATACACACTCTAGTAAGGATATCACGTTATGTTGTTGGTTATAAAACTTTTTTTATATATATAGAAACATGTATATACAGTATTGAAAATATAAATACCTAACTATATAATTTGTGAAATGAGGTGTTTTACATAATTATTTGTTTATATTTCCATTTCCAAATTCGTTTTAGTCTCGGGTTGAATTTATATAGATGTATATGTACATCTATGTGCGAATATAAGGGACAAGCTTGTTTATTTTTTTTAAAAGTTATCACAATATAACATGAAGATTTATTAAAATTATGTTTACCCTTGAAGATTATTACTTCAAGAACAATACCCAAAACTTTTTATATAAATGTTTATATGTATGATGGAGTTTAAGGATTAGTTTGACATTAAAATAATTCTTCCTATTGAAAATTTTCATTTTTCAACGTTCTTGACAATTCATGCTTTTGTTTTGTGGAAATGTGTAGTGTGAATTCCTTAAACGTTTACATGTGTATAAATGTATTCATATATATGTACTCATATTTATGGGTTGACCATGTTGTATTCAAGAATGATTTTATGCCAATAAGGGTTTTTTGAAAACTATGTTCACATTCATTTTTTTTATTATGTAAAAGAACTCTATTTGGTTTTACCAAACATTAATTTTGTTTAATGTATAACATGAGAAATATTTTTGAGTATGGTTTAATTTGGTAAACCCATGAACATGTGTATACATATATACATGACTCCCAATATGGACATAATTGCACACATTATATCCCTAACTGTATAAATATATGTATATTCACACAGTTTTAAATAAACATCCTCCATACCCATTTATCAGCATGTGTATTAGTTTTGAACGGACTTGTTTTTAACTTATTATTATGATGCTTTGGAATTTTAAAGTGTTTATGTTCATTTCCTTAAAACCCATGTTTTCAATTGTTAATTTAATTTCTTATGTGTATAGATTTTTAGCACGTACGTCTTAGTTTTATTAATGATTGAACTGTCTTCCTGACTATGAAAACGCATGTAAAAAGGGGTTTGATTAACAATGTATGAATAAAATCCTATGAAAGAAAGACCATGTCAAGATATGTGAGGGATGTTTTTGACTTAAGTGTTTATGGATGGGTGCGCCCGGAATTATATAGCGCTCCAATGCATTGGGTAAAGTAAGAGTCTCATGAGACGTTATGTGCGACGGTCTTGGCGATTAGCCTTGGCTTGTGCTTTTATATGTGATGGTCTTGGAGGTTAGCCTTGGCTTGTGCTTTTATGTGCAACGGTCTTGGCGGTTAGCCTTGTCTTGTGCTTTTATGTGCGACGGTCTTGGCAGTTACCCTTGGCTTATGCTACTATGGGAAACGGGATTGGAGGTTCGCCTTGACCCGTACTAAGTTATGTTTTAAGATCATGACACAAGGTCTTGACAAGTTTGGCATTATAATTTCCCTCTGCATGTGATGATAAATGGTCAACCAGGGGTTAGTCTAACTAATAATACATCCTCTAGTTGAAAACTCCCTTGACTATGAGACTGAATTATGAAATAAGAACTGTAACACATGTGGTATGTTGTTGTAAGAACCTTAAGAGCCAATGTATCATGGTATGAATGTCTTCCATTCTTACACTCAATCTTTTTGAACTGAAGTAATTTTGGTTGTAAGTTATGAATCAAATATTCTTCACATGCTTGCGCTCTCTGATTCATGTCTTCTTTAAATCTTCATTTAAGTATGTACTTTTTCACTATGCAAGTGTTTTTCAAAAATGTAGGATTTACATGTTTGAAGAAAAGATAATGCTTTGTTTTTAGTGAAGTGTTTTATTGTCTTCAAGATGACTGCTTTGAGAAAGATTTTTCTTAAAATGTTTTTAAAACCCCTTATTGGGCATATTTTCTCACCGTATGTTTGTTTTAAAATTTTCAGGCATGGTTTGTACTAATGAAGTTTATCAGAAGCAGCTGGTTTCCCAAAATCCTAATCCTCGCGATCTTCTGTATTAATGGTACATGATATATTATTTGTAAATTTTGTAATGAAATGTTAGTATATCATGTCTCATAAGTCACCCGGGGATCGGGGTCTCTACATAACAGAATGCTCATTTTCTTTTCTCCATTGTTTTAAGATTTTCCCTTGAACTCCATCTTCATTTTCTTATCCAAACCATGATATTGATACAAAATTTCAACCTCTGTTTCCACCTTTATAGAACATTAAACCACTTTTTCATAGCTACTAAAGTTTCTTATATACAAGGCCTTTTGAAGACTAGGTTTCATATCATCAAATAATTGATCAATTTTTCTTTTGCGCTGAATAATAGTACCTAAAGTGCACCTCACAAGCCTTGTAAAATTTTATTCATAGACCTGAAAAAAATCATCTTCCTTCTATTTAATCTCTAATAATTCATTTTCCATATTCATATAAAGAATACAAGGAATGTACTTATTAAAAAATAAGTTCTATAAATCATCCCAATCCATTGAGTAAATATTGTCTTACTACCTTGTATTCTTGATTAGAGTCCACCACTGATCCACTTATCCTTATAATCGATAAAAAACTTGAATGAATTTATCATGTTCTGAAATTGAAGAATGGAAAATATCTTTTCAGTGGTACTAATATATTATTTAGTAAAAATTGGATTAGGAGACCTGTTTAAAGAATGCAGACATTTCCCCATAAAGGACTCAATCGAATATTGTTCCATCCTTTTCTCACTTCAGATTCTTGCATGATTCATAGCTTAGAAAATTTGACTGAGTTAAGTAATGAGACATTTTATTCTTTATCCTATAGCATTTGGTTTCTTAGGAGTACAATCAATGCATTTCCCATTACAACGACCATTAATTTGGTTCCTTTGGGTTCCATCCATTGACTAAAACCAAAAGCATAGGGTAAGAAATAGTTAACAGAGCGAGGAACCACATAATAATGAAGAACCATTTATACGATGTCTAAATTATGACAACTTATTTAATCTATGACACCTTAGGTTTATCCTAGTTTATTCATATGAAACTTCTATTTAAATCCTTCATGATGGTTCATGAAGAGTTTGTGAATTTCCAAAGCATATCCCCTAGGAGTGTCAAAGTAGGTGTGAAAAAAGTCACATTGTAGTGTACCAGATTACCTTGAGTCAAAGATATGACATCTTGTCAGAGTTTTTACCCCTATGTTAATATTTTATAGAGTCACATCCACTTGTAGTATCCAGACATGAGTTAATTTATAGAAAACCACTCACTCTATCCTTTACCAAAATTCCAGGACATTTTCTTAAATGTTAACTCATCCTTATAATTATCCTTAGAGACATCTCTAGACATGTCCTTTTAAATATACCTAGGGATATCACAAAGGTTTTCTCATCATAGTTTCTAGAGTTTGACTAATCCTTTCCTATGATACCAACTATAGATACGTAGGCTTAACATACATGGATATTACATCATTTTAGATATATATTTAGTAAATTACAAAAATAAAAACTCAAGGACCATAGTAGTTTAGTGTATTTGGAAACATGGAAATAAAATATTCTATCCTGGTGGAAGTTCTTCTATATCTCCCATAAATATCTCCACCTTTATTAATTCTATATAAAACCTTTATTCATAACCTTGTGAAATGAAACATAAGAAAGGGGTGATCTCAGATTTTCAGTAAGGGTAAATAAGGGAATGCATAAGAATAACATGAAAAAAAGGTTATGTAATTTGAGAAAAACATTTTAAGATAATTCCCTACATATTAGATATCATAATAATGATTTGAATTTCATAATACATGGATCATAATTGAATTACAAGAATAAGTCATGAATGAATAACATAGGAATAAAACATGGAATTGTGGCAGACACATAATCATATAAAACCCCTATGTCAAGGTGTCCTACCAAGGCCTTTGTAACCTATTAGGATTTGTTTAATCACTTGTTTACCTACTTTGGGCTTAGGATTCCCTTTCGTGTACCCTTTTGTCTCTGGCTTGGTATTTCCTCTCGTTCACCCTCTTGTTTCGGGCTTGGTATTCCCTCCCATGTACCCTTTTAGCTCATAAAAAATTTATCATTACCCAATTCACTGAAGGGAGATATAGGTCTCACTCATCTCATAATGAAATCATATATACATGTTCCACAAACATTCATAATATCATGACCCATGAAAAGATAAGGGTTTTAAAAACATCAAATAATAACCTATGAAATGAAATGGGTATCATTAACATTTCATCATATCATAACCTATATAAAATAGACAGGTTTCATATCTATTTCAATGAAACATAACCTATGAAAATAAGTGGGTTTCAAAATCTAATAACCCATGGAAGTTAAATGGGAGTTTTATGAATTATTACTTCAAAACATAAACCATTCAAGAAATAATATGAATGTAACCTTTGGATCATTTCCTATATTGGATTGAGTAACATCAATAGATGTACACTTATATAGAGAGTAACTTGGAAAGATATTTTGAAAACATTTCTTGACAAAAAATATCCTTTCTTATTTCAAAAAGTATCTTTAAAACATAAAAACTTTGAAACCCATTTCATTTGAAAATACACAAAAAATTTAGAAAGAAGTCTTGAAAACATTTTTGAAACCTTTTTCCATGAAAACTTATAAAATAATCTTGTAAATCTTTTGAAACCCATTTCCCTTGAAAACTTATAAAATAAGCTTCAAAACATTTTAAAAGCATTTTTTTTATTGAAAATAGATTTCAAAACTTATAAATTAATCTTTTGAAAAAATAAAAATAAAAATAAAATTATTTCTCCTCAAAATTATCTTTAAGGATAATTTGAAAACTTTTTTGAAAATATTTTTTTTGTAATAAAATATATTTTCGACCAAAGAGTTAAATATAATCATATTTTCTTAAAAAACATTTTCTTAATTATATTAAGTACCAAAGAGTGGTAAAATGGAAGTAATACATGTATATATATTAAATAAAAATAGTATAAGGAAACTCATGAGTTTTCTTGAGATATGGATCATAATATTTCATTAAATAATCATAATCATTAACAATCTCAAAAAGCAATGAGATTGTTTCAATAAAATCTGATCACTTCGTAACATGGTATCATACTCTCAATAAAAAATAAAAGGAAGCTTAAAATATAATTAAAATAATTATATTCATGATATATCATTTAAAATGAAATTATATCCACCTCGAGAAATAATTTAGGTGCAAAACAAAACAAGAGTCTCAAAGAATGAAAATTGAGACAAAACTGTTTTACCAATTCGGTAACTTTTTAATCTGATGCCCCATGAAATAAATATAATGACCCATACTTTACATACATTGTTAATACTCCAAAATTGAATCATACTTATTACAACATATAACAAAACCACGAAAGGACCATATAGGTATAGTGTCTTTAGAAACTTGGAAACATAAACAACTGGTTCATAAAGCGTCTACACTATCTCCCATTTATTTCATCATATCTATAATCCCTTTTGGCATATCTTACTTAATAACCTTCTTCCTGGCCTGGGGAAAGAAAACATATGAATGGGTGAGCTCAATTGCTCAGTAAGGGTAAACAAAAGAAATATCAATCACATCATATTCATAAGAACATAACTTTTGGAAATCTTAACCTGCAAAAGAGAGCATAATTTCATAACATGGGATAAATCATAGTAGTGAAATGTAATCCCAATAATCACAACTTAAAACATGAAACTTTTTGGAATACACACATAATAATAGATAATCATTTCTTGTTAGTCAAGACTCATTTCCAAGACTATCTTAGTGGACAAATTCTATTTCTGAACCGAGTTCATTCCTCATTTCAGTCCTGTTTCACTGAACCGGTATAACCAACCGTTCTAGCCATGTCTATCTCATGAGATATAAAATATTTACCCAATGCATTGGAGGGAGATATAGGTCCCACCCATCTCATAATGATACCATTCTTATGTGTGCCACAAAATCATAAATCATACATCATTGCATAACCCATGTAATAAAAATGGGAATCTTATACATCGGGACATTATAAAACAATTCATATAAGATAAAGGGATTCATAAAAATAATTCCATAACAACATAATCAAGTCAATGTAATAATAGGGATAGAAACAGAACCCTATATTGTCTTAGATGGAAAATAATTTTGATAAAACACTTGAACTCCATTCTTGAGGAAAATATCCTTTCTGCTTCAAAGACATTTTTCTTTCTTAACATGTCATACAATTTTAAACTAAAAGAAGTTGATTAAAAATAAACTTGAAAACATGTAAAGTAAGCTTCTTGTAAATAATGTTTAAAAAAATTCATTCATTCCGTATAAGTTAAAAGAAAACATTCTTCTCGTACTTTTGTCGGAAAAGTCAAAAAGTACATCGTACGAAAAACGACAAAAGATTTCTTTCATATCTTTTACAAAAAAACTCACCGAAGGGTAAAATTGTATATAAACTATTGTAGAAGGATATAAATATTACATATTGAGGAAACATGGATGTGGATGATAAAATACACCCTAGTAAATTCCAAAGTATAAACAATCTCGGATAAAAATGAGATTGTGACATTTCCTTTACCTTAGGTACGTTTTGCTTCATAAGTGTCCGAACCTCCTGTATAATGATTTAAATAATGTTACTGACTTATTCCAGAATCATAATTATTTTTATTATATCATATATGGTCATTTTCTTAGCTTCTTAGTAGTAATATTTCATTGCTACATGTTATTCGGGTGTTTATAACTTTTTGTTCTTATGCGTGTTTTGTCGAATAAATTATTATTCTTATCTTTAGGTTATAGATACCTCATTTACAGAATGGTATTAGTGTAATATATATCATATTCATTCATTCAATTCATTTATATAATCATTATGAAATGAAGATCATGTAGAATGAGTCACATCACATCGTGGAGACGGTATTCCGTACGTACGCACGAGTGATGATATCGTTCCTATGATCGTGGAATTGTATTAGAGTGTATGTATACTATTTCAGAATTAGTATCACTTTTTAATAGTCATATATAGTCATTATTTACACCATTATACCCATCCAAGTAAGGTGGTGGTGGAAAATAGATTACACCACGGCGTGGAGATGGTATTCTGTACGTACGCACGCGCGGTGATTTCTTCTTCCGTAGGATGGATAGATGGTGAAATAGGGTTGTTTCATACTTATAATAACATATCAGTATATTAGTGATACTTATGTTATTACTTCATAATGAAACAACTAAATAATAAGAAGTGGAAGAAGAAATAAAGATGAAAGAATCGGTAACGGACATTACCTCTTCTTTGAAGTGCTTCTTTGAGACCTTCTTTTAGGGCACTAAAATTGGTCTTTGAAGAAGACCTGGACCTCTAGGATATCTATTGGGAAGTGGAGAGGAGGAATTGGCAGGGTTTGGAAGATATTGAAGGCTCAATGTGGTGTGAGCAAGAGGGGGAGGAGGTGCCCTTTTATAAGGGAGGAGAGGGGCACCTTTGGAATAACTAAAACTATTATTTTATTATAAAGTCACGTTCGGTTTTAAATAGCTCCAAATTGGTATATTTAGAACATAAGGTGGGGATGGGTCTAAATCCTCTCTTCCAATAGAATTTAGACAAGTTTAGGTTCCTATTTTAACCTTATCATTTAGATTTAACATTAAGTTAAATAAGTTTACTTTTATCATGTCTTCTTGTGTTCTTATACTATAAGGTTAATAAACTTACTATAAGCAGCCAAACGAACCCCAAGTTGTTTATTATGAATATATATAACCTTATCTAATTCATTTTGCCGAACCTTAGAATTTTAGGAATAAAATAACAATTACTAATATAATACTTGTTTTAAAAACTATTTTATGTCAATTTTGACACTATTTAGTAACTGATTTTTGTGAAACTTATAACAGAATTATTAGTTCGAACCAAGTTAATTAAATCAATAATAACATGTCATATTAACTTATAAAATTAGTTGAATTCATAAAAAGTCTCAAATTACATTTATTTTGGTGTTTATAACATCAATTATTTCAATATTTTATTAATAAGATAATTACAGCATCATCATTGTGTCATAAATAAATTAAATTATTTAATGTATAAAAATTAAAAATAAAATATCATTATGTAGGAAATATTTTTAGATTTCTAATGAATATTTATAGTCGAATTTATATTATGTATAACCTTATATTAAAAATTATTTACTTATTAAACTTTGATTTTAACTATTTTAACCCTTCTATAAATAAATTAATAATAAATGTCCTAATCTAATCCAAGTGGGCCTAAATGGTCATATTTTATTCATAAGTTTGTTTTTGGTCGAATTACACTTATCCAAAAGAATTAGGACATGTGTTAGGACAATAATAATATCATCTTTACCCTTAATTACCCTATTTACTTTTAACCGTGGTAAAAAAAGTAAAAAGTTACTATTCACCAAAAAAATTATTTTCATCTCATTGAACCACATTTTACTTACTGACATCAACTGTGTCTCTCTTATTTTTGAAATTCCACTCATAGAAGCGGTAAAATTTAGTTTTATGAAAAATTCAGTTTTTTAACTACCACTTAGTGGTTTAACTATTCATCAAAAATTGAATGTTTTCAGAAAAATACCAAAATTTCACCCTAGGCTAATTTCGATATTCCGAAACCAAAAGTGAAGTCCATTTTGAAAAATAAAATTTATAAATTTTCAAAAAGTGTTATTACTATTCATAACGGCTAGTTATAATAATATTTTAATAGCATATCATTGTTTAGTGAAACTCGGTATTGCGTACGACGCAAGCTATCGAGGAAGGTCACGATTTCGTGTAAAGCAAGCCAAGAAAGTGTTGTGTAGAAAAATATTCCTTTGATGATTTATATAACATAAAAGTTTCGAGTGTTACATTCTACCCCCCTTAAAATGAATTTCGCCCTCGAAATTCGTCACTTTGTAACAAACAGATGAGGATACCTCTCCCTCATCATATCCTCAAGCTCCTATGTAGCTTCTTCTAATCGGTGGTTCCTCCATAAAACTTTCACCAATCGAGTGGTCCTGCTTCGTAGGAATTTTTCACTACGATACAGAATCTCAATCGGTTGTTCTTCATAAGAAAGATCTTGCTCCAGCGGTACAACTTCTGAGCTAAGTACATGTGAAGGATCTGGTATGTACTTTCTCAGGAGAGATACATGGAACACATCGTGAACTTGAGAGATATTCGGTGGAAGCGCCAATTGGTAAGCTACCTTCCCAACACGATCCAGTATTTCGAAAGGACCGATATATCTAGGGCTCAACTTCCCCTTCTTTCCAAATATCATGACTCTCTTCCAGGGAGATATTCGTAAGAACACTTTATCACCCACTTCAAACTCTAGGTCTTTTCTTCGGTTGTCGGCATAACTTTTCTGTCGACTCTGAGCTGCTCTTATGTGTTGTTGAATAGATCTGACCTTTTCTGCCATTTCATCAACGAGATCAGGTCCTAATAGCTTTCTTTCCCCAACTTCATCCCAGCAAGTTGGAGTCCTGCATTTCTTTCCATAGAGAGCTTCATAAAGAGCCATCTGAATACTAGAGTGAAAGCTATTATTATAAGAAAATTCCACAAATGGTAGGTGTTGATCCCAACCACCTTTGAAATCTATAGAGCAAGCTCTCAACATATCTTATAGAGTTTTAATTGTTCTCTCAGACTAACCGTCTGTCTGAGGATGATAAGCAGTGCTGAAACTCAACTCTGTATCCAGAGTATGCTGAAGACTTCGCCAGAACTTTGAGGTAAATCTCAGATCATGATCAGATATAATAGAAAGTGGTACTCCATGAAATCTTACCAATTCCTTCACATATATCCTAGCAAGATGATCCAGAGAGAAATCCTCTCTAATAGCAATGAAGTGTGCAGACTTGGTAAGACGATCAACTATGACCCATATAGCATTATTGCCCTTGGATGTTTTAGGAAGTCCTGTGACAAAGTCCATAGTGATGCTTTCCCATTTCCATTCGGGTATGGGTAATGGTTGTAACATCCCCTTAGACTTCTGTCTCTCAGCTTTAACTTGCTAACAAACCAAGCATCGAGAGACATATTCAGCAACATCTCTTTTCATGCCATCCCACCAGAAGTACTCTTTTAGCTCCCTATACATCTTCGTGCTTCCAGGATGAATAGAGAATGAAGAACTATGAGCCTCATCCAGCAGCTCCTTCTTTAATTCTAGGATGGGAGGAACACAAACCCGATTCATGAACATTATTATCCCATCACAATCAAGGTTGAATTCGGGAACATTTCTCGCCTTCTTTTGTAACTCGACATCTTCTTTTTGTGCCTCTTTAATCTTCACATGTATAGATGGTTGAATATTCATTTGAGAAAGATACGATTTTTCCCCTTCCATTATAATTCCAAGATCCATCCTTTGTAAATCCATAAATATTGGATCTTTTGTGATCCTCATCATGGATAAACTGGCATGGTCTTATTGGCTTAATGCATCTGCCACCTTGTTTGATTTCCCAGGATGGTAATGGATTGAGCAGTCGTAATCCTTAATCAGCTCCAACCATCTTCTTTGACGCATATTCAGCTCCTTTTGTGTGAAAATATACTTTAAACTTTTACGATCAGTATAAATATCACACCTTTCACCATAAAGATAATGCCTCCAAATCTTTAATGCAAAGATTACTGCAACTAACTCCAAATCATGTGTTGGGTAATTTTGCTCATGGATTTTCAACTTTCGTGAGGCATAATCTATCACCATATCATTTTGCATAAGAAGACACCCCGATCCCTTCTTGGATGCATCACTATAGATCACAAACCGTTCTCCACTACAAGGCAGTGTGAGAACAGGTGCACTGGATAACCTTGTTTTCAAATCCTTGAAATTCTCTTCACATTCCTCCGTCCATACAAACTTAACTCCTTTCCGAGTCAACTTGGTGAGTAGATTAGATAATCGTGAAAAATCATTCACAAAACGTCGATAATATCCAGTCAAACCAAGAAAACTTCGGATCTCAGTTACTGTTGTTGGTCTCGACCATCTTTCGATAACCTCTGTTTTTGGTGGATCCATAGATATTCCCTCTTTTGAGATTATGTGACCCAAAAATGAAACTTTTTGAAGCCAAAATTCACACTTGGTAAATTTGGAATAAAGCTTCTCCTTTCTCAGGGTCTTCAATATAATTATCAAGTGATCTTCATGTTCTTCCTTTCTCTTCGAATAGACAAGAATATCGTCTATAAAGACTACCATAAATTGATCAAGATAGTCTCTAAAGACTCTATTCATCAGATCCATGAAGATAGCAGGGGAATTAGTAAGACCAAATGGAATCACTATAAATTCATAGTGTCCATACCTTGTACGGAAAGCCGTCTTTGGTATATCCTCCCTTTCGACCCTTAATTCATGATACCCTGAATGAAGATCAATCTTGGAAAAGTATTGAGCTCCACGTAGTTGGTCAAATAAGTCATCAATGCATGGGAGAGGATATTTGTTCTTGATAGTGATCTTGTTAAGTTCTTGATAATCAATGCAGAGTCTCATTGATCCATCTTTCTTCTTAACAAATAGAACAGTTTCTCCCCAAGGTGACGCACTAGGGCATATTAATCCCTTATCAAGATTCTCTTGGAGTTTCTTCTTCAATTCCTGCAACTCAATTGGGTCCATTCTATAAGGTGTCTTTGAATAGGCAAAGCACCCGGTACGAGTTCTATTGAAAACTCAACTTCACGATCTGGTGGAAGACCCGGTAATTCCTCCGGAAATAAATCATCAAACTCCCATACAATGGGCATATTCTTATTCGTGAGTTTCTCACCAACCATTTGAGATAAATAACCTTCATTTAGTGGAATCAAGACCCATAAGGTAGAAGGAATTTCCACTGGAAGGTTATGTTCATCCTTGCATTGATAGACGATCATATATTGATCTGGAATATGAAAGGTGATTTCCCTTCTTTGGCAATTGATATGAGTTCCATATAAAGAAAGCCAATCCATGCCAAGAATCACATTAAATTCCACTATAGGAAGGATCACAAGATTTTTAGGAAGCACTTTCCCACAAACTTCGATCGGAGAAGAATTATAAACTTTTGATGCGACTGTTGTGCCATTAGGTGTTGTCACAGCTAACTCAACATCTAATTGTTGAGATAATATGGCGATACCCTTAGAGAATTCATCAGAAATAAAAGAGTGGGTGGATCCAGAATAAAATAAAACATTTGCTACTTTAGAGTGGATGGTAAGTGTACCTTTCACCACATCGTTATCGTACTCCACATCGCTGATAGAAATTGCATGTGACTTTCCTTTGTATTTAGCCTTATGAGTTTTTTGACGTCGACCATCATCATCAACCCTTGGATTAGGGCATTTATTGGCATAATGCCCCATATCCTTGCACTTGATACATTGAAGTGTAGTAGGTTCATTCTGTGTATCCCTTCCTTTGTTTTCATCATTAGACATCTTCTTCCCATCATCACGACATTCAAATTCCCGATGACATTCCTTTCCACATTTGAAACATTTACTTGTCCCTTTAAGACAACTCCCTCCATGTTTCTTTCCACACTTTGAGCATAAGGGAAAGCTCATCTTCTTTTCAGTGTGCTCTTTAGATTTTCCTTTGAATTCCATTTTCCTCTTCTTATCAAACCCATATGACTGATGGGTTACTCCAATATCCATCTCAACTTTGAGAGCACATCGAACGATTTCCTTGTAGATATTGAAGTCCCTTATGGCTAACGCCCTTTGAAGACTTGGTTTTAATCCACTAAAGAATAGATCGATCTTACTCTCAGGTTGGATAATAATACCAGAAGCGTACCTTGCAAGTCTTGTAAAATTTTCTTCATAGGTACCAACAGATTCATCATCCTTTTGCTTCAGTTCAAGAAACTCTTTCTCCATCTTTATTCGGAGAATATGAGGGAAGTACTTATTGAAAAATAAGTTCTTGAACTCATCCCATTCCATTGACTCAATTTCATCCCTTTTTCTCGTATTCTTAATAAGATTCCACCATTGATCAGCATCTCCTTCCAAATGATACACTGTTAAGATGACTTTATCATGTTCAGAACATTGAAGAACTAAAAATATCTTTTCAGAATTACTAATCCATTGTTCAGCAACTAATGGATCAGTAGACCTGCTGAAAGAAGGTGGATGCTGCCTCATGAAGGATTCAACAGAATGTTTCTCCTTACTTTGCTCGTTTGGAAGTCCTGTATGATTCATAGATTGAGAAAGTTGTGTGATAATGGCTACAAGATTTTGAATTCTAGCTCCCATAACGTTTGGTTGCTCAGGGGGACAATCATTGCATTGCCCGTCGCATTCCGCATTAACACGATTCCTTTGGGTTCCAGCCATTGACTAAAACCAAGAAGAATAGTGTGAGAAACACTAATTATAATAGGAAAACCACATAATCAAGAATAAAATTTCACACTTAAGGTCTTATCCTAGGTTACTCATGGCCATTTCTAAAACACTAGGATTGTGTTCTATGCTTAGAATTATCCTTAGGGTTCTTACTAAGGCTTTCACATCCTAGTTTCCAAAGGTTGACTATACCTTTCCTCTGATACCAACTATAACGACCCATAATTTACATACATTTTTAATACTCCAAAATTGAAGCATACTTATTACAACATATAACAAAACCACGAAAGGACCGTATAGGTATAGTGTCTTTAGAAACTGGGAAACATAAACAACTGGTTCATAAAGCGTCTACACTGTCTCCCATTTATTTCATCATATCTATAGTCCCTTTTGGCATATCTTACTTAATAACCTTCTTCCTGACCTGGGGAAAGAATACATACGAAAAGGTGAGCTCAAATGCTCAGTAAGGGTAAACAAAAGAAATATCAATCACATCATATTCATAAGAACATAACTTTTGGAAATCTTAACCTGCAAAAGAGAGCATAATTTCATAACATGGGATAAATCATAGTAGTGAAATGTAATCCCAATAATCACAAATTAAAACATGAAACTTTGTGGCATACACACATAATCATAGAGAATAATTTCTTGTTAGTCAAGACTCATTTCCAAGACTATCTTAGTGGACAAAGTCCATTTCTGAACCGAGTTCATTCCTCGTTTCAGTCCCGTTTCACTGAACTGGTATAACCTACCGTTCTATCCATGTCTATCTCATGAGATATAAAATCTTTACCCAATGCATTGGAGGGAGATATAGGTCCCACCCATCTCATAATGATACCATTCTTATGTGTGCCACAAAATCATAAATCATACATCATTTCATAACCCATGTAATAAAAATGGGAATCTTAAACATCAGGACATCATAAAACAATTCATATAAGATAAAGGGATTCATAAAAATAATTCCATCACAACATAATCAATTCAATGTAATAATAGGGATAGAAACAGAACCCTATATTATCTTAGATGGAAAATAATTTTGATAAAACACTTGAACTCCATTCTTGAGGAAAATATCCTTTCTGCTTCAAAAACATTTTTCTTTCTTAGCATTTCATAAAATTATAAACTAAAACAATGTTTATTAAAAATAAACTTGAAAACATGTAAATGAAGCTTCTTGGAAATAATTTTTTAAAAAAAATCCATTCATTCTGTATAAGTTAAAAGAAAACCTTCTTCTCGTGCTTTTGTCGGAAAAGTCAAAAAATACATCGTACGAAAAATGACAAAATATTCCTTTCATATCTTTTACAAAAAAAACTCACCGAAGGGTAAAATTGTATATAAACTATTGTAGAAGGATATAAATATTACATATTGATGAAACATGGATGTGGATGATAAAATACACCCCAGTAAATTCCAAAGTATAAACAATCTCGGAAAAAAATGAGATTGTGACATTTCCCTTACCTTAGGTCCGTTTTGCTTCGTAAGTGTCCGAACCTCCTGTATAATGATTTAAATAATGTTATTGACTTATTCCAGAATCATACATATTTTTATGATATCATATATGGTCATTTTCTTAGCTTCTTAGCAGTAATATTTCATTGCTACTTGTTATTCGGGTGTTTATAACTTTTTGTTCTTATGTGTGTTTTGTCGAATAAATTCTTATTCTTATCTTTAGGTTATTGATACCTCATTTCCAGAATGGTATTAGTGTAATATATATCATATTAATTAATTGAATTCATTTATATAATCATTATGAAATGAATATCATGTAGAACGAGTCACATCACATCGTGGAGACGGTATTCCGTACGTATGCACGAGTGATGATATCGTTCCTATGATCGTGGAATTGTATTGGAGTGTATGTATACTATTTCAGAATCAGTATCACTTTATAATAGTCATATATAGTCATTATTTACACCATTATACCCATCCAAGTAAGGTGGTGGTGGGAAATATATTACACCACAGCGTGGAGACGGTATTCCGTACGTACGCACGCGCGGTGATTTCTTTTTCCGTAGGATGGATAGATGGTGAAATAGGGTTGTTTCATACTTATAATAACATATCAGTATATGAGTGATACTGATGTTATTATTTCATAATGAAACAACTAAAGAAGAAGAAGTGGAAGAAGAAATAAAGATGAAAGAATCGGTAACGGACATTACCTCTTCTTTGAAGTGCTTCTTTGAGACCTTCTTTTATGGCACTAAAATTGGTCTTTGAAGAAGACCAGGACCTCTAGGATGTATCTAGGGAAGTGGATAGGAGGAATTGGAAGGTTTTGGCCGATATTGAAGGCTCAAAGTGGTGTGATCAAGAGGGGGAGGAGGATCCCTTTTATAAGGGAGGAGAGGGGCACCTTTGGAATAACTAAAACTATTATTTTATTATAAAGTCAAGTTCGGTTTTAAATAGCTCCAAATTGATATATTTAGAATCTAAGGTGGGGATGGGTCAAAATCCTCTCATCTAATAGAATTTATACAAGTTTAGGTTCCTATTTTAACCTTATCATTTAGATTTAACATAAAGTTAAATAAGATTACTTTTACCGTGTCTTCTTGTGTTCTTATACTATAAGGTTAATAAACTTACTATAAGTAGCCAAACGAACCCCAAGTTGTTTATTATTAATATATATAACCTTATCTAAGTCATTTGGCCGAACCTTAGAATTTTAGGAATAAAATAACAATTACTAATATAATATTTGTTTTAAAAACTATTTTATGTCAATTTTGACACTATTTAGTAATTGATTTTTGTGAAACTCATAACAGAATTATTAGTTCGAACCAAGTTAATTAAATCAATACTAACATGCCATATTAACCTATAAAATTAGTGGAATTTATAAAAAGTCTCATATTACAGTTATTTTTGTGTTTATGACATCAATTATGTCAATATTTCATTAATAAGATAATTACTACATCATCATTGTGTCATAAATAAATTAAATTATTTAATGTATAAAAATTACAAATAAAATATCATTATGTAGGAAATCTTTTTATATTTCTAATTAATATTTATAGTCGAATTTATCTTATGTATAACCTTATCTTAAAAATTATGTACTTATTAAACTTTGATTTTAACTATTTTAACCCTTCTTTAAATAAATTAATAATAAATTTCCTAATCTAATCCAAGTGGGCCTAAATGGTCATATTTTATTCATAAGTTTGTTTTTGGTCGAATTAAAATTATCCAAAAGAATTAGGACATGTGTTAGGGTAATAATAATATCATATTTACCCTTAATTACCCTATTTACTTTTAGTCGTGGTAAAAAAAGTAAAAAGTTACTATTCACCAAAAAATTATTTTCATCTCATTGAACCACATTTTACTTACTAACATCAACTGTGTCTCTCTGATTTTTGAAATTCCACTCACAGAAGCGGTAAAATTTAGTTTTATGAAAAATTCAGTTTTTTAACTACCACTTAGTGGTTTCACTATTCATCAAAAATTGAAAGTTTTCAGAAAAATACCAAAATTTCAACCTAGGCTAATTTCGATATTCCGAATCCAAAAGTGAAGACCATTTTGAAAAATAAAATTTATAAAATTTCAAAAAGTGGTTATTACTATTCATAATGGCTAGTTTTAATAATATTTTAATACCATATCATTGTTTAGTGAAACTCGGTATTGCGTACGACACAAGCTATCAAGGAAGGTCGTGATTTCGTGTAAAGCAAGCCAAGTAAGTGTTGTATGGAAAAAGATTCCTTTGATGATTTATATAACATAAAAGTCTCGAGTGTTACAATAAATATCACAAAATGGATATGTAAATACCAATAAATTTAATAATATTATTAATATAATACATTAATGGGTATTATATACACCATTAAAAAGTAATGAGTGTTGAACATGACGTGTATCTCATAGAAATAAAAAGTGAGATGAAATCCCATTACCTTGTGTCTTGACTCTCATCGTACTCATTCAAAACACCTACATAAGATATATAAATTTATTAAAAATATTTTATAGAACTATATTATTATATATAATACCATATATGGATTTATTACCACCTTATATTACTCATTTATTAACCATCCTATGTTAAGGTTTCACTTTAGATAATATTTGCTTTGTTCTTTACATTTGTCTTAATTTGTTATATCTTTGGTCCTTTTAATTATACCATGATTTAATGTATGTAAATAATGATATAAATATAATTTATATTCATTATATTTTTAATATAATAATCTATAGAATATATAATTATGTAATGTAATAAACCGTTCATGGAGATGGTAAGTCGTACGTACACATGGACATTTTTTCCATTTTTATTGTCATATTGAAAGAAATAAGGTAAATGACATATGTGTATGTATGTTTATATATATAATTATTAAATTAGAGTTATTATATCATATATATCATATAATTTCACTAAACACATCCTTAATACATTCTATGTAATGTGTGAATGAATCACATCGCTTTGAGGGGGCGGTAGTCCACACTTCCTCAAATTAAATTATCGTATTTACAAAAAATGAAATGTAAAAAACGATATGTTCTTTAAAAGGAATAAATAAAATTAAATACATAATAAATACAATATTTTACATATATAAACATATTTTACATCATAATTTCCACCATGAGAGGTGGTAAAGAAAAAATGAACAATCATCTTTTAGTGAGGTGATAGTTCGCTGTACACATAAACAGTATGTTCATTACCTATTAGATGGATGTGTTTTTAAGTGTAGGTATAAAACATATAATAAAAAAAATATTATTATATTTAATATAATGGTGTTTTAATACAATCAAGGACTAAGGATAGTAGAGGGGGTGGATAAAGAAAATAAAATAAAGGAGGTCGGGACAAGGTGCTACCTTTTAATCGGGTAACTCATTTTGGTTTGTGTCAAAATCCATCCTTAGATTACTTTATGACAAAAGGTAGGATTAAAGGAGTAAGGTAGGAATTTTGGTAAGTTTATTGGGTATAATTTGGACAAACCTAATTGGTTTGAGTGGTGTGAAGAAGAGGTATAAGTGGTGGCCTTTTATTAGGAAGCGAAAGGACACACATGGACTTTTTTAAAGCAAGTCAGGTGTGCCCACGATTTTACCTAAAAAAGTAATAAAAAACCATAAAAACAAAATAATTTAAGGTTCATGACCAAATAAATTCCATAAAATGGGTTTTGGACAAGTTTATAAGTCTTTTAGGGTCTTAAGTTTAAGTTTTAGTCCTTCGTTAAGCATAATTTTACCTTAATTGATGTAATTAATTTTAATTACTTTCAATAATATTATTTTCCAAAAACTAATTTGAAGTTATAATAAATTAAAAATTAAGCTAATTCCAAATATGGAATCATTTTTTTCAAATTAAAATCAACTAAGTGACATAAATTAATTTAAAATTAATCCTGTAGTTGGGTCGAGAATCCAGATTTTTAAAGTGAAAACATTTAATAGTTTTCAATGTTTTGTAAACCCAATTTGAAATTGAAATTGATCTAAATGACCTAAATTGTATTTATTGATAAAAATATTATCTAATTAAAATTTTAAACTGATTAAAAATATCATTTAATCTTATAAATAAATTAGATGAAAAGGCAGTTTGAACTAAAATTTAGTATTTTCACTATTCATTAAAAAATTAAACTTCATAGAAATGTACCAAAAATTTACCATAAATATATTTATGTTTTTCTTTTAAAAATGATGTTTATTTTTAAATATTAAATATATAAAATTCTCAAAAAATTGTATTTAAGATGGGTTCTCCATTAAAAGGCGGTAAAAATGCCTTAATAAAAATATTGGGTGTTAAGCATAAAATTGGGTTTGTTCTTATATTATGGATATCAAATCTATTGGATGGATATGAAAATTAATTGGTTAAATATATTACATTAATATCACTCCCCAATTCTAATTAATTTTACTTTTTAGGGTAAAATATTTTTGTAACCATAAAAATAATAACATTTCCCTTTATATTTAATCAATTTTCATATTCATTTCTAATCAATTGGTAACCTATGAATTCATATTATATTTTTTAAACCATATATTTTCATAAATTAGTAAATAATATTCATTAATTCTAATTTAAAATATATAGGTTATATCTTATTATATTAAATAATAATATTTTAAATTATATATTACGATTTGGTAACACTCAGTCTTGCGTCATATGCAAGGCATTGAGAAAATTCAATCTTGTGTCTAATGCATGATAACCTCGGTTTTCTTTGTAACACCCCAATATTTCATGGTATGTTTATTTTAAATAAATTAAATAACTTTTGGTTTGTGCAACATCGATTCTGAGTACACTATGATCTATAAAACTAGTCATTTAAAAAGTGGCTATGAATAGTTTTAACCACACTGTAAAATTTATAAATTTTATTTTTAAAAATATTTTTCATTTTGGAATTCATAATATAAAATTTATATTATGATAATTTTTTGGTATTTTTTTGAAAAGTTTTCATTTTTGATGAATAGTGAAAAATCCTACATTGTTGTTGAAAACAGACATTTTCATTTAAATAATTTTTTTATTGTAAATTTATTTCAATGTACCAATAGATAAATAAAACATATATTAATCCAATTTAATTCATTGGAATCATTTTTTTAATATAATTAGATATAAAAATGAATATAACTTTTAAACGTCTCTTTTACCCGCCTACTCGCCACCTCTGCTGGATTAACGTTAAACTTAATGTTCTCATTTATGTGAATTGTATTTATAAAAAAGGACAAATTTTTTTGTAATTATTATTATTATTTTCTAATAGTAATAACATATTTTTTTGTGAATAGCAACATTAGTATTTTTTACCACTATTAAGGGTAAATATGGTAATTAAGGGTAAAATTATATTATAAGCATTAAAAAATTATCCTAACACTCATCCTAATTTAACTAGATCAATGTTTTTCGACCAAAATCATAATTGGGTTGATTTTAGGGCCACTTTAATTCACTTGGATGTCTTTAATATATTTATGATATTATATTTAAATAAAATCCAATTTTGTTATACTTTTGTTTATAACAAGTCAAATATTTTTAATATGTGGTTATATAAGTGATATGATCGACTATAAATTGTAATTATAAGTAAAATTATTTATCTACATAATTTTAATTTATTTATAATTTTATAAAATATTTAATTAAACTAAATTGAGACACAATTATGAAGCAATAACTGATTTATGAAAAGAAGAACCAAATAAATGAGATTAATAATATTAAAATAAATATCATTGGAAATATTTTATGAAATCCAAAAAAAATTTGGATTAATATGACATGTTAGAGATGTGTTAATTTATTTTTTTATAAGGAATAAATTTACTATGTTTTTTTTAAATTAAAGTAATAAATAGTGTCAAAATTGACATAAATGAGATTTTAAAATAAATAATATTTCATTAAATGATAAAAAATTCGTAAAAATCTATATTTAGTCCAAATAACTATTATAATGTTAAATATTTCATAAATGATCCAATTGGGGTTATTTTGAAATTTATAGTAAATATATTAACTCTATTGTGCAAAAAAAGACATGTTGTCATGGTAAGAATTAAATTGTTTAACAAAGGGTTCAATCCAAAATATAAGTTCCATTTTGTGACCCAAACATGTATAAAATTCATTGGTTGAGATTATTTAGACCAATAATAATCCCATATTTTAAACAAACCAGTTTTTAATTATTTGAAATCAGAAACCAATTTATATTAAATTAATAGTTTTGGAGTTTCCTAAAGTGCCCCTCCTCTCTCTTATAAAAGGGCACATCTCCTTCTCATTTATTCACACCTCTAAATACATTTGTCTCATCCAAAAACAAATATTTCTCCTTATAACTTCCCTCACTTCATCCTAGATTCCATAATTTGGGAAGAAATCCAACCTAAGAATTATTTTTGTGCAAATCAGAAGGATATACATGAATAAGAGGTAATTGTTTTACCAATTCAAATCAATTTATTTTATTCTTATACTTTGTCTTCCTTTGTCGATTCTATAATACAGTAATAAATCTATTATGATATATATTATGAAATTTTATTATTACTATGGGACAACCATATTCCTCCTTTTACCCATCCTATAAATAACAACATCATTATGTGTGCATACGTATGACTTACCGTCTCCACGTCATGGTGTAATTTTTTTTTCATCACTAATTTATTTGGATGGGTATATTGATTAATATAGTTGATATAGATAATAAAAATGACATGATAATGATTATTTATAATTAATATACCATCCAATTCCATATCATTTAACCATTAATGGAATGATACCATCGCTTGTGCGTACGTTCAGCTTACCATCTCCACAATGAAATTAGATTCATTCTCCATGTTAACCATTTAAGAATGATTATAAAAAAATTATAATGAATAAGTATGAAATATATGACATAATATTTCTATTGTAATAATATATACATATATATATATATATTTGTGTTTTTGTGTGTTTCATTTACTTTCTTCTATTCAATACGATAAGAAAACAGAAACAATGTTCATACGTATGTAAGGCCTACCATCTCCATGAACGGTGTATTCTATTCCATATATTTTATATATTTATATATTAATATAATGAATATATATGATATATAAATAATTTTTTACAATTTTATTTAATTAAATAATGATCTATTAAAAAGGATCACGAATAACAAGTCAAAACACATACGATAAACAAAGCGGTTATTACCCAAAATGTCGATTTGACATGGAATTTTTAATAAATGGGTGATATAAAGTCATAAATGGATCTTATATGATATCATAAATATTATTATGATTTTATTACAAGTTAATGAAATGTTTCAAACCACTATATAATAGTTTCAAACACGTACATAAGAAATCATACCTAAGGTAAGTGTTAATTTTACAATCTCTTTATTATCTGAGATTGTTTATACATAAGTATTTACTGTGAAATATTTATCATCCATGTCCATGTTTCTTAAAAATATTTTAAAAATGAATATTTTTAAGGTTTTATATAAGAAATATTTATCTAAAACATACTTTTAAATGTTTCTAAGATTTATTATTCAAAATATTTCTCGTTCATATCCATGTTTACAAAATGGGTTTGATGGATTTATTTATAAGGACATGAATATCTTAAAATGTTGATTTTTGAATTTCTATCAAATGTTTGAAAGTGTTATGGGACAATTTTATTAAAAAAATTATTTTTAAATGTAGTATTTTTAAAATGAGTGGGTTTTGAATAAATGATTTCAAAGTAAAAAGTGTAACTTTCTCAAGAAATTTTAATGATTTTATTATAGTATTTTGATCTATGTGAACATCCTTTGGTGAATCATTTGTTTGATTAAGTTTTATCTCTTATAATATAATTTACCATATCTCCTTGAATGGTTTATGATTTAGTTTAACTATGGATGTTATTTTTTTATACCATTTATAGTTTATGGTTTAAGGATTCACATTTCGTATTCTAGTTTTAATATAGATGTTTATGTTGGTTATGATTTAGTCCTTTCATAAGAGTAATAAATTAGACTTAGTAAGTGATGGGTGGGGCCCGATATAGCCCCTATATGCATCAGAAGGTCTCATGAGACAAACTATATATGGATCTAGCTGAGGTATTTCCAAATTTTTTTAGATATGTATTTGGTTGAGGTTTTAACCATTTATTTTAAAATGTTTTTTCCAAGGCTTGGATGGTATGTTTTAGATGTCTAGAATTATGCACTCCCTAATTATGAGATTAGTAAATGATATTACATATGATTATTAAAACTAGTATAATATACATGTGAATGTTTAAATGATATTATTTTATTTATTATTTCCATATTATGATGAACAATATTTTTAAAAGGAGTTTGTTTTAGTTTTATGCCTTTCCTAAATAGTTTATATTTATTTATGATAGCCTCTTCTATATTATTTACCATTACTGAGCATCTGATCTCACCCTTTTCTTATGTTTTACTTTACCAAGTTTCCAAGATGTGTAATATGACTGATATAAAGGGTTAATCTAAGATAATCATGGCTTTATCAAAGGATTATCTATGTTGTATTTTATGTTTTGAATTGAAATGAAAAGTTCATGCATGAAATATATTTTCCAAGGCTACTAAACTGATTGGTCTTTTAGGATTTGATTCTTTTTAATCATGCTAATGTTTTAATATAATACAATGACTTCAGGCTTCTATGGTCGGGGTATTGTATTTGGTATCAGTGGAATTTTATCAACAACCATGGAAACTTGATTTAGAAAACATATATTAGGAAACATAACCCTAAGATAGACTTTGAGGATAGTTATAGAATAACATTCTAGAATTTTGTTAATGTAGAGATTGTGTGAGTGTTTCTTGAAAATACATCTTTGTATGGATACTAAATTTGGATGTGGTTCTAGTACAGCTATACCTAGGAGTAATAACTCTGAAAAAGTGTTATGGGACTGACTCGGGGTAACCTGGTACATGACAATGGGACTTACTGTGCACTTGGTTTGACACTCCTGAGGGATATTCTTAGGATAGTTAAAATTTTATTTAAAACCCATTATGAAGGATTTAAAAGTAAATATGTCCCCAAAGAAACCATTTTACGGATTATGAGACTAGACACAAATAAATATTCAATTTATATTAATAATTTTCTAGTTTTTGGATTATACATTATGATATGATCTAACCTAGTGTGTTACATCATTTAGAAATGACACCCATTAGAAAGAATGTGAACCTCACCAGTGCACGTGATCCAAAGAGTAAGAATGATCATATATTTCATGGTATTAAGCTAATATTTCAAAGGGAAATAATCTCTAAAAAACTATCTTAATAGGAGAAAATAATATCAAGTGATAAATGGATAGGTAAAGACTACTCTAAGTATTGTTGTTTCAAAAATAAGCATGAGAATAAAAGGACAACTTCCAAAAATTTGGATAAATTCAAGAAGGGAAAGAAGTATTTTTCAACATGTGTTAACTGTGGAAAGAAACACCCTGGTACTTTTTTTAAGGGAATGAGAGTTTGTTTTATGTTTGGAGACAAAGACCACCAAGTTTGTGATTGCAAGGGAAAGAATAAAAATTTCATTATACAATGCTTAAACTGAAAGGATATGGGACACTATGCTAACCAATGTCTCATGCATTAAAGGAATATACCCAGAAAGAGGCTAATGGATCATGGTCATCATTATGCTACTGCCACAAACGATGAAGAATGATTAATGTGCTTATGTTTGGAATTATTTCAAATGAGTATTTTATCAATGATGTACTGGTTATAATAATTATGGAATATATAAGGACTATAGAGAAGTACTATTTCATTATGGATTTGAGAATATATGTTGAATGGTACCAAGAAAAGTAACTCAGTAATATGTTTATCTCTTTAGAAATTATTTGGTTGAGGTAAAGATAACCCTTAATATGTTTCTGATACTGAGTTAATGATGTTGGAATAAAAATAAGATTGATTTGGGAAAAGTAAATTGGATATTATTGACTACCTTGTAACTGGTTAATGGTTTGTTTAAAAAATAAGTTTATTCCATCATTGCTGGATTTTAAAACATTTTTGGATTCAAGGATTATAACCAATATTTTATTTTTTACATAAGTAATAAGGAAGCACACATGTATTTAATAAGGTTTTATATTAATTCTGGTTATTTCCATGTTTTAAAAGATTACATGATGAAGGTATTCATGTGTTTGGTATGTAATAATAAGAACTACATTACATTATTTGTGGAATTTGATGTGAATATTGATTTTTGAAATTTAGATAACTCATTGTACTGTTAATTTGGATAGATGTATTTTGGATGAGTGTCAAAGTTGGAATGGATTATGTTGAACATTAGATATTATTGTTTGAGGTTAAAGTATGATTTATTAGATACTTTGGGCAAACCTTTTTGATTTCAGTAAATATTTAGAGGATGAAGGAAATACTTGTGAGCCTTATGATTTATCAATGGTGCTTCATGCATGAAAAATTCATTTTTAACTATCATTTATAGGTGTAAGGGATGAAGGGAAAATATATTAAAGCACAACCAAAGGAAGATATTATTCTTGTGACATAGAAATAAATCAATTAAGTGGTTATCTAAATATTAAAATAATTCTTCAACTCTAGAAAAAGGATTATGAAACACAAAATGATATCCAAGTAATTTTTCCTATGAATCAAATGGTTCCATAGATCATCATAGATTTATAGCTTTGAGATTTTTAACTTTCTCCTAACCTTGTTCTCTATCACCCTCCATCCAAACATGATGGTTAAATTTTTCATTCATGTATATTTTTTTCTACATGGAACCCTTTTACGGGTTACCTCTAGTAACCTTCGTACTTATCTTTCTTTATTTTATAGTGGATGCTTTATTGATCATTATTTTGATGTGGGATTTAAATAAAATAATTTTAAATAGTCAAACCTTAGTTTCTGAAACCAAATTATAAAATTTCGAGGATGAAATTTATTGAAGGAGGGTAGAATTTAACACCCCAAGATATCATAGTATGTTTCGTTTTAAATAAATTCAATAGTTTGTGATGTACGCAACACCGAGTTCTAGCACACTATGATCTATCAAAATAGCTATTTTAAAAATTGGTTATGAATATTATTAACCACATTATAAAATTTATAAATTTTATTTAACAAAATATACTTCATTTTTGAATTTTAAATATTAAACTTACCTTAGAGTGAATTTTTGGTATTTTTCAAAAAAGTTTCAATTTTTGATGGATAGTGAAAAATACTGCATTATTATTAAAAACCAATTTTTTTCTTTTAATAATTATTTTATTATAAATTGATTTTAATGTTATAATAGATATATAATTTATATATTAATCCAATGTTTTTCATTGGAATCATTTTTATAATATAATTAGGTATAAAAATTTATTGAACTTTTGAACGTCTCTTTTACCCACCTTCTCTCCACATTTGTGGGATTAGCGTTAAAATTATTTTTCCTGTTTCTATGAATTAAATTTTCAAAATCAGACATACATGGTTTTAATTATTAAGAAGTTTTTCTTCTAATAAGAACAACTTTATTTATAGGGAATAGTAACTTTAGTTTTTTTACCATGGTTAAGGGTAAATCGGGTAATTAAGGGTAAAAATAATATTATAAGCATTATAAAATCACACTAACACTTTTCCTAATTTAATTAGATCAATTTTTCGACTAAAAGAAAAATTGGGTCGATTTTGGGACAAATTGGTTCCACTTGGTTGAATTTAATATATTTATGATATTATATTTAAATAAAATCCAATTTTGTTATACTTTTGTTTTTAACAAGTCAAATATTTTTAATATGTGGTTATATTAGTGATATGGTTGACTATAAGCCATAATTAATAAGATAAATTTTTTATCTACTTCATCATTTTTTATTTATAATTTTATAAAATATATAATTAAATTAAATGGTGACACAATGATGATGCAGTAATTGATTTATTAAAAGAAGAACCAAATAGATGGTATTAATAATGTTAAAATAAATATCATTTGAAATATTTTATGTCATAGAAAATTTTAGAGATTAATATGACATGTTATAGATGTGTTAATGTAGTTTTTTGAAAGGAATAAATTTATTATGTTTTTTTAAAATTCAAGTAATAAATAGTGTCAAAATTGACATATATGAGATTTTAAAATAAATAATATTTTATTAAATGATAAAAATTTCATAAAAATCTATATTTTTTCCAAATAACTAGGATAATTTTAAATATTTCGTAAATTAATCAATTGGGGGTTTTTTTGGAATTTTATAGTAACTATATTAACCCTATAGTGTAAAAAGACATATTGTCACGGTAAGAGTTAAATTGTTTAACTAAGGGTTAAATCCAAAAGATAATGTAAATTTTCTGACCCAAACATGATTAAAATTAATTGGTTGAGAGGATCTCAAACAATCCTCATCTCATATTTGTAATAAATCACTTTGAAACTATTTTAAATTAATTGTTTTGGAGTTTTCTAAAGTGCCCCTCCCTTCTCTTATAAATGGGCACCTATCCTTCTCTTTTATTCACACCTATAAATCCCTTTGGATCAGCCAAAACCCAACCATTTCTCCTTAAAACATTCCTCACTTAATCCTAGTATCCATACTTTGGGAATAAATCCAACCTAAGAATCCCTTTTGTGCAAATCAAAAGGAGATACCCGAAGAAGAGGTAATTGTTTTACCAATTCAATTCAATTTATTTTCTTCTTCTACTTAATCTTACTATGCTGTTTCCATAATAAATTAATAAATAAAGTATAACATATATGTGGATTTGTTATTATGACTATGTTACAACCATATTCCTCCTTTTACCCATCCTATGAATGACAATATCACCATGTGTGTGTACGCACGACTTACCATCTCCACGTCGTGGTGTAATTTCTTTTTCATCACTAATTTATTTGGATGGGTTTAATAATGAATATAATTGATTTATTTATATACTAAATATATATTATATATAAATCATTTTTTATATTCTTTAAGTAATTAACTCATGATCTAAGTAAAAGGATAAAAAATAACAAGTCAAAACACATATGATAAACAAAGCGGTTATTACCCAAAATGTTGCTTTAACTTTAAATTATTAATAAACAAGTAATATAATGTCATAAATTAATGATATATGATATCATAAATATTATTATGATTCTATTACAAGTTAATAATATGTTTAAATCCACTATATATAAGTTTTAGAGACGTACAAAAGAAATCGTACCTATAGTAAGAGTTATTTTGCAATTTCATTATTATCCGAGATTGTTTATGCATTAGTATTTACTAGGGAATATTTATCATCCCTGAATATGTTTCTTAAAAATATTTTAAAAAAGAATATTTCTAAGGATTTATGTAATAAATCTTTAACTAAAAAAGAATTTCAAATTTTTTGAATATTTATTCTTCTAAATCGTTCTCATTCATGTCCATGTTATTAAAAATGGTTATTGTTGCGAAAAAAAATCCCTCAAGGTAACACATCATCATTTTTGGGTTTGATTGTGTTTTTTTGAAAAAGAAGGTTTCCAGTGTTTGCCAAATTTTGGGTGTCCAAAATTGGGAGTTTGGAGAGCATCAAGAAAAGTGGAAATACTTAATGATCTAATTTAAATATAGAAAAGTCATTATTTTCTTAAATATAGGCTACATGGATTGGATTTCGTGAAGACCAGAAAAATGTTGACAGTGATGCTTCACGATTACGATGAGTTTCACGAACGGCAGAGTTGAAGAGCATTGTGGTGGTGAAGTGCATTGTGATTGGAGCATTGCGGTGTGTGAGTGGAGATTTGCGGAGAATGTGTGAATTAAATGATGGAACGCTTCGCGATTATGACAAGCTCCACTATCAGACAATTCCAGTGGTGCTTTGTGATTTTGAGAGAATTTTGGTGGGATCTTTGGAGCTTCATGATTTGAGATTACATGGCGTTGAATTCGTGTAGAAGGTTTGAGGGTCGTTGGAATCTCCTATAAATAGACCTCGACCCGTTCGGGAGAAATCGAGATTTTTTGAAGAAAATCATTTTCTCTCGGCTCGTGAAGGCAGTGTGCTTAACGAAAGAAGAGCTTCACGGCGGATAATTTAGCTCTATGAAAGTTGGGAGCTCCATGTTGTCTCAGTGAGCTTTACTAGGGAATTAGCTCTACGAATACTTGAGTTTTGCAAGAATTCTTCTCAAGAGTGCTTCATGAAAGTGCTTCACGAAAGGCAGGAGCTTTGTGAAGGCTTGTTTGAGCTTCGTGAAATTGGGAGCCTCGCGAAGTAGGGTGCTTTGTGAAGGTATTTCCAAAGGAATTTCTCAGTGTTTAGGGGGAAATGGGTATTCATTCATGGATAAAAGTTGAATGTTAATAGAGCATCTATCAATAGTTGAGGATGCATGTATTCATGAAAATGAAGACACCTACAGGTCTATAAACTGTGAGTGGTTACCTTCCAAGTGCAGTGAGCAAAGGAAGAGGAAGAAGGTTATCCTTTCTATCATCAGTGAGCCAGAGAGAGAAATGGGGAATGACCATTGGGAAAGTATTGAGCGGACCCCAAACATTGTAAAGGCAGTGATCATGGGAATAGAAGTGATCTAGCCCAAACATTATTGGCAGTGAGCTTTAGTGGATTTGGTACAGCGGCACATCGTCGTTGTATGATCCTTAGACGTAGCCCAGTGAGGGTGAACCAAGTAAAAATCTCTATGTCTTCCTTCTTTCTTCCCTGTATTTCATTTTAAGCATCATCATCAGAAAAATAAGAAAATAAGTGGTCATAATATACACACAAGTGCAAACAAAGTAACCCTTGTAATAAAGAGGTCATGATCCAGTGGGGCGTGAAGAGCTAAAAAATATCCTTACCCTGATTCACCCCCCCCCCCCTCAGGGTATATAGGCCCCTTTTGGTCCTAACATTTTTATGGATTTATTTATAATGACATGAATATCTTAAAATATTAATTTTAGAATTAATTTCAAAGTGGTATGGGACACATTGATTTAAAAGACTATTTTCAAATGTCTTCTTTTATAAATGTGTGGTTTTTGAATAAATGGTTTCAAAGTAAAAAAGAAAATTTTTATCAATAAATTTTAATTATTTTATTAGAGTATTTTCATCTATGTCAACATCCTTTGTTGAATAATATGTTTTATTGAGGTTGATCTCTTATGATACTGTTTACCATATTTCCTTGAATGGTTTATGATTTAGTTTTACTGTGGATGTTCTATTTTGGTACTATTCATAGTTTATGATTTAAGAATTCAAATTTATTATGATTGTTTTAATAAACATGTTTATGTTGGTTATGTTTTACCCCTTTCATAAGACGAATGCATTGGAATTAGAAAGTGATGGGTTGGGCCCGCTATAGCCCCTCAATGAATCAGTAGATCTCATGAGAAAAACCAGATATGGACATGGCTGAGGCCTTTACCATTTATTTTTATATATGGATTTGGATGAGGCCTTAACCATTTATTTTTATATGCCTTGTATGATTCCTTGATGGTATTTTCTATATTCTCAGCATTATGATTTACCTCATTATGATATTTGTTATTGATATTACATGATATTATTTGACTAGTAAAATAACCATGTGAATGTTTAAATGGATTTATTTGATTTATTCTTTCCATATTATGCTCAAGATTATGTTTAAAAGTCTTGTGTTTTAGTTTTATACCTTACCTTAAAATTTTATTCTTATGTACGATAACTTCTTCTATATTGTTTACCCTTACTGATCATTTGAACTCACCCCTTTCTTATGTTTTACTTTCCTAGGTTGCTAAGATGTCTATTATGAATGATATTCAAGGTTAATCTAGGAGAATAATACAATTCTCAAAGAATTATCTATGTTTTATATTATTTTTTGAATTTAAATGAAAGTTTCATGTATGTAATATATTTTCAAAGACTATTAAACTGATCGGTCCTTCGCGATTTGATTCTTTATAATCATGAAAATGTGTTAAAATAATGCATTGAATCTAGACTTCTGAGGTCAGGGTGTTACATTCTGTGTAGAGCATGTTAAACTTTATGTTTCTTGTAGTTCACAAAAACTTGGTTTTGCTTATAACGCAAGAAAAACATATTACTTTAATATAAAAAACTATTTTCAGTGTTGTGTGAAATAAAAACTATCAAAAAGATGAAATTAATTCAAAAAATCATAGCATGTTACAATATTTTTTTACCATTTTCAATGTAATATATGATTGATAGTGTTCACACCATGAAATAGATTAACACTCCTTAAATAACCATGGATATGTTTGAATAGTAGTAGACATTTGGCGATTCCTGCAAAAAAAGAAAGAGTATTCATGCTAAAACCTATCACATAAAAAGGAAGAACAATCTAAAACATTCAAACCATGAGGATTGATGCAGGGTCACGAAAGTTAAGATTTGGTTTACTAAGTTTCTTGAATTATATCATGTTTTAAAGCTATATATCACACTATTGAAGGATAGAGTATCATGAAGATTATTATAGTCACACTATGATCATCATTGATTTAAATAAAATATTTTTGGCAGATTTAGTGGATTTGGTGGCAGATAGATAATCGCAACCTAAAAAAGGATGCCACATCCTAATCCAGAAGAGGAAATTGAATACCACTTTTTGATGAAGGAAGTCATGTCATGAATAAAATACTTCCATAATATCAGGAAGATTCATTTTTAATATAAAATAAGGATGTGGTATAAATTTTTAGGAGTTAATGCAGTCTGATTGGTACATTATAACCACATTAAAATATGTGGTACACCTTGCATTATCTCATAGAAGTATAGGAATAAGAAAATATATCACCCATTGGATCTAAGGGTAAGATGTATAGAAGATCTATAAAACTACCCTTAGGAATTGTAAAATGAGATGAGAGATGTACAATATTAATTATATGATTAATAACATATTTATATATTTAGTATAGAGGAAGAGGGAGATTTTTGAGATGTATTACTATATGTGGTTTAGGGGGAGAAGAAGGAATAGTAGAAATTATTTCACTAACACATATGGGTTTGAAATATGGAGAAAAAATTATTATCCCAATAGGGATTAATATTCATTTATAGGAATTTTAATTTCTAGTTAGTCTTCGGTGAACACTTGCATGGCTTGGTGATGGCTTCCGGACTCAAGATCTAGTCTCGGTTGACCACCAAATTTTGGTATGTTTCAGTGTGTCTTGGAGTCTTCTCTATTTTGAATCAGAGGGGGAAGGTTTGGATTCATTGTGTCTATTTATCGGTGGTATTTTGGTGTTCCTGTGGTGGTGTTGTTGCCGGGAAGTGGTGTTATTGCTGGGAGGGTCTCTGTCTGGATAATGGCTTCTTCTACCTCTAGCAGTTTGACCAATTTGGAAGCCGGAATGGGTTCTTCCGTAGTTTTATTCTGATCGACTCTAGCCTAGAGTGGTTTTGATAAATCAGATATGCTTGGATCCCCTTAACGGAGACACTCCATTAACATTTTGTTGGATCTTCCAGTCTTGGATGATGAATATTTGGGCTCATTCTCTTTGGTTTTTCCACCTTTTTAGGTTGCCACAGATGTGCTTTAATGGTGTCTTGTGGCCGAGATGAGGTTTTTTTGTCTTGGTTCCAGTGGTGATTGATTCAGGAGAGTTTTTCTTGGCTCTACCCATTGGTTTGTATTAAAAACTTCTTTTGGTGATGTGGTTGCTGGTTTTTTCAGATTCGTCACTATTTGAGGTTGTTCTACAGTTATCTGCTGAGTAGGGTGCGACATCAAGATAGCCTGGTCTTCCTCGTTTTGGATTCTTCTTTGTGGATGTGCTCTTTTTCGGGGTACTTCTCATGTCACTGGAGGGTTTGGGAAAAATCTGACTGGATTGTTTATCCATTATGTTTTAATGTTGTAAGTTGTGAAGTCTTGTATGGTTTAAATGGGTGAAGTGGTGAAGTGGTGAAGTGGTGTGTGGTTTCTCAATTTTTCCTCAAAAGTGTTTTCATAATTATAAAAAAAATCAGTTAGTCATAACTATATGAGGGTAATGTTCCTCAACATGGAGAAACTATGACCAAAAAACATGTATCTATCTAAAGTGAGTATAGTGGATTCAGGTACACTAGAAAATCATCCAATGTATTCTACATAGATTAGAAATTAGTTTCTAATCGGGTAAAACCCTTGTACCTTGTTTATGATTTAAATTTTTTATTTATTATTATTATTCAGTGTGATCTATAGTGAGAGAGAGATAGAGACCAAAATATAGATTGAGTTCCTTCTAATGAGGCTAAAATATCTAAATGTAATAGGGAACTAAAATAAAAGAAATGTTTTAATTCAATGTAAACCCATATGGCCTAGAATCGGTGCCTCCCCTTTCTCTCACTAGCCTAGGGTATCCCGTTCAGTGATGGATAAGAAGAGGGAGGCTTGAGTGCTACCTCTCCAGCATTGTTTCCCCCTCTCCTCACTTTTCCTTTTTTCCCCTTCCCTCTAATGTCCCTTCTCGATATCTTCCTCTATAGGGTGTTTCCTCGATTTGTTATTCCCTTCGGAATTTCCCACTATTGCACGGTGGTCTCTGGGTTCCCACCTGCTTCCCATCCTATCCAGTTGATTCTTCACCAGCTTTGGTGATGTTGTGGACGGTGTCTTTTTTCATTATTCTTCATATGGTAGTAGTTATTAATTACAAGACGCGAGATAATGAGTCTATGGTGTGATTTATGGTTGCACTGGTGCTTCTTCAATGATGGTTTCTATTATGTAAGTTGGGTTTTGAATGTCAATTCTTCTTGGTGGGTTTTTTGGGTTCTAAAAGGAAGGCATGGACCTCTGCCGAGATTTCTTCCACTCAACTATTCTCTAACATACTGGTAAACTGATCTTTTCACATTCAGTCAAGTTTGTGGGTCCCCAGGGAGGTTTTGTGATGTTCTTTTGAGTGTCCAATGGTTTTTACGAGAAGTTCTTCCACACGTGGCCTCTATTTACATTTTTTATTTCATTTTTATGGATGAATTTGGTTCTTTTAGTGCTTCTTTGTTTTTTGTTTGATCACTACTGATTTTTCCTACTCCGGTACCATCAGAATTACCACCAATGAAGTGAAGATGTTCAGTTTTGTGTAGAAAGTTGATGAGATGAAGTTTATGGTTAGGTGACTTTATTTTTGTTTTTTGTGGTAGAGATGAATATGGAGAGCTGAAGTGTTGTTAGGCATAGTTGGAGGCACCTCACTAATAAATTTATTGTGAACCTAAGTGATTCAGTGGTGTTAGAATCAATGCATGGACTAGATTGAATTTCAAAATTCAGATATGAAGTTTTTGTTACCTGCTTTTGAATTTGAATTTAGAAATCTGGATATTGGGGGGTTTTTTATGTATCCTAGTAAAATGTGAGGTTACAACTAAACCATAAAGTGGATCTTAAAAAATAACAAAAAATGGATTTGGAGAGTGTAAACCCAGATTCACCACCCACCCACCCCCACCCCCCACAATGAATTCACTCAAATTATTCCCAATATGTGGTGTTTGTGATAAAGGGTTATGAATTGGTGTTCAATATCTAAATCTAATTTTCTATTTTTTATGTATAGGGATTAAATGATAAAGCCTCTATTTTTCAATAGTAATAACTTTTAAAGATGGATCAAAGAAATGTATTAGAATATATAGTATTATAGTAAAGAGATCATGAGATATTAACAATGAAATCTCGATTTAAGGAAGCATGATAAATGAATATAATATGCAGAGACCAAGAACATATTTTTTATATGTTTATCCAGTGAGGTATTCAAGAAAACTATTGTTTTTTCAATTTATTTTGATATTTTAAAATTATTAGAAAAATATATATAACTAATGGAAGAAAAATAGATTGTGATGTCTACATCTGGAGTATATTTCAAAACTAGAAATAATGTGAAGCTAGTAAAAAAATCTGGTGTCTAGTAATGCATGTCAAATGAAAAAAATGATAAATATTAATAAGATTACCAGGATGGAATGTCTAATCAAGGTGAACATTTTAGAATATATTTTTATATATGATTTTAACAATTTTGTTCAATATTATTACAAACCTTAAAATTCAGAGTCACCCTTAGAGGTTAATAGAAGTGTGGATTCCAATGATGACATGCTGGTGACATCTAGTCATTAGTATGGATAATGTTCATGTAGTTATCAAGAAAATATCATATCCCTATATAACAAGGAAAATCAACTGTAAATCAATCATTGAATGGATTTTCCATTCATAGAAGATATTTATATATATAATAAAAGATTTAGTAGGGTATATGTGTCCTTTAATGTATACATAATGAAGATAGGTGAAAATATGAAGGGTTAAAGTGACCTACTTGAAGAACATGCACACAAAGTGGGTAAAAAATGTTCATAGAGAAATAGATTAAAAGAATAACCCCTATTAAGAAACAAATTAAATATAGGATAAAACTTAATAAGTAAGTAGCCTCAATATTTAAGAATGAAGATAATAATATTAAGAGGATCAAGTAGTGGTTGAAAACCTCTATTGAAAATAAAAAAAGATCAATCTCACGGAAGCCTCAACAATTGGATGGTGAAAATATTCAAATCCTGAATTAGAGAATAAATTCATGATTTGTGTGTAATATATAAGTCATTACAATAAAATAAAGGTGTCTATAAAGTGATACTTCTATGAATACTAGGTCACACCATGAGTGTGTATGTTTATAATACATAGGGCTCAAAGGATAATGAAAATCTATTGAGTCAATATCTCAACTAAGAAATGAAAACATGAGGTATGATTGTAACAAAAAAATGTTTTATTTATTTTAACAATTTAAATATAGATATAATTTATTACAAGAGATGAGATAAAAGAGTCATATGGAAATCCTACATTTCTATGATAACGGAGAAGCTAATTTTCAATAAAAGAGAATTTTTTAAAATAGAAAAAAAATTACATTTTTTATCAAAGAAATAATTAAGCTTAATTAAAGGTTCATCAATCCCCTATAATAAAGGTACACTCACAACATACCTCCTTGAAAAATAAAATTAGATTTAGAAGAAAAACAAGGGATCTTCTACTGCTATGAAAAATATGGGTGAACATGTTAAAAAAGTATCACTAAAGGAAAATAAGCCTAAAGTGATTATAATGGCCATTGAAGAAGATAAACTTGAATGATTCATTAATTTTTTCATAAAACATTCCATATTATAAAATATGAAGGTTGATCAAAAATACAACTTATATCAGAGGAATCATGAAAGAGGATGAAAGAAAAAAGTATCAATAGTAAAAAACTTCACTATTGGTATTAGTCTCACAATAGATATGGATCCCATTCCAAATAAGATGAGGAATCCAAAAGAAATCATCCAAAGTAATGTTTTTACTAGTGTTATTACAATAATAAAAACTAACAAGCATTGGAAAAAATTATAACAAAATAGTTGGTTTACTATGACTAACCTTTATCCTAAACTTGGGGTTATCCGAGAAGTACCGCTCTCCCTAAGTGTTTATGTTTTTTTTAACTATTGTTTCATGTGATGTAGGTTTAACTAGAATATATGATCCATTGGGTGTGTGAGTTGAAAATAGGCGTGAATGTGATGAAAGAAAAAAATAAAACAAGTGGAGTTAGAGTGATTATAGTTATTAGTTGGTATCAGACATAAAACTACAGTCAAATGTAATTATGTACCCGATCTGACTCAACAAGTGGTGTCAAAAAAACAATTTGGATTAAAATGTATAATCTAAAGTTTTATGAAGTAATAAATAATTTTAAATTATATAGAAATTGATCTATAGTTTAAGAGGTTTCAAAACCTGTTCTAAAATATCTAGGGGTGTCAGGAAAAATTTCATGATCAATAAATGATGTCATGCCATATCTTAAGTGGTATTTGATAGCTTTAAGAAGAATAAGATAGTTAAATATAAGAATAACTGATATTCATAGATGTAATGTTTATAATTTCATAATATAACCATGTGGTATCAGCTATTTATTTTTCAGGATACTCAGAACTATGGGGAAGAATGTGCCTTAACTAGTAAGTTGTTTCCTCAGGCTGGAGATTATATCAATACATAGTGTCAAGAACTGAAGGAATTATAGGGTAGTTATTTATTAGAATTCAAATATATCTAGTGATTCTCGCTCAAATTTACCCAAGAGAAGAAGGTAAGACGGTCCTTGTAGTTTAGCTTGGGTTATCGAATCCACAGAGACCTAAGAAGTAACCTATAGACACGCACATTCTAAGGACTGTTTTTGGCTATGAAGTGTCTAACTTTGGGTTGATTTTAGATGGGTTTTAAAGATATCTAATTGATTTAAGTGAATTCAATTTAAAAGAATGAGTTGATCCTAGGTTATTGCTCGGGGTGGATTGGACGTATTTCTATTTTAATGATTTCAATTTCTTAAATTTGCGATGGGTTCATTTAAGGAGATAAAACAACATCATCACTTACTGGTTTAATGACTACACCCTTTAATACTAATCACCTATACACTTGAAGGATCAATGTTTTGAGCACTTCAAGGTAAAGGTTCGTATTAGTACTTGAAGTGTGTGACCTTAAATTCAACAAGGACGATGGAGTTTAAAAAACATCAAATAAAAATCCCAATTAAAGAAGTGATTATTCATTAATTAGGTGATAAATAACATCAAATACAGCCCCTTGCTACTCCCTTGGATCAACTCATAAGTGGGTTATCCCTCCATTGATCTCATGGTTTCAATGGAAGCGGAAAGTAGACTCATGAGGGAGGAAATGGAGAAGTAAAGAAAACAACAAAAATAAAATGATCACTCCACCGTTGTGTGAATAATTTCACAAGGGTTGGTGTGAATAAATTCACACCTTGATCCAACGGTATTAATGTGATATGAAGAACAACAGAATAAGAGTAGAAGAACTTTTATTAAGAAACTAAAGTGAATTGAACAACTTACATGTGAAAGACAAATTTGAGGCAACAAAAATGCAGCATAACATTACAATTGAACAAAGCATCAAAGATTCTCAACTCCTTCACCACCACTACCTTAAATAGGAATTTTGGGAGCCTTGGGTTGAGCCTCAAACAGTACAAAGTATCTCAATTAATTTTGGTAGGCCATAGGTGGTGGAAAGCTTGTGGAATTTGAACTTTTCCACATTTGACCCGAGGTGGTAGCCAGCTTTCCTTCACCGAAAACAATGCGTCTGAGAGACCTTCTATACGGCCGAATCAGAGTGGGCCATAGAAGAAGAAAATGGATCTACGGATGTCTTATAACCGACTGCAAAATTTGGGCCCATTTGGAGTTACGTATTCAGCGATATAATAAAATTAGTGGACTCTTATTCTGGCACGCAGAATCTGGCCCAGAATTGTATCTCTAAATTGGGCCGCGTTAATGACCACCATATCGGCAGAATTAGCATTGTCTCATGAAGAGTTATTTGTTCTTAGACATGTCTTCTAGAATCCCACAAAATATGGGATTAATTGGGCCTGTATGTTGGGCCCCACAGTCTCATCAGTGGGCTAGTGTCCAATCTGCCTTCTCTAGAATTGCTTCCTTTCATCACAAAACATCCCCATCTTCTTCCATGAATTATCAATTGATCCCTGAATGAAAAATGTTCACATTTAAGTGTAGATAATGTTCCCAAAATATAAAATTAAAAAAATTGATAATTACATTCCTTAGAATCAGATGACTCATTGGGCCTAAATTGGTGTATATTAGGCATGAAGCGCACAAATGATGAGAATGGATGTTCATAATGAAAATGCACTAACTCAGGCCCATAAGATCAAAAATGAACATTTAATACCATTAAAATGTAATTAAAATATATATTTTTATTGGATAATCACACCCCCCAACTTGAGATTTGCTAGTCCCGAGCAAATAATTCAATGATTTTATTTGAATTCCTTTCTTCAAACACATTATAACAAACAGTGCTCACAATGTAAACTGAACACAAATATATTTTTATAACCTATCAAGATAATTTAAAACAAGATTAATTTAAAAGAAGATCTCAATCCCAAGCCCATTCCTTTGATCAAATCCATCATCATACTTCATCCAACTCAATTAGGTGTAATGATGTGTTGTGTATCACAATAGATATGGGGGTTCATTTTCATTCAAGGGGGAAATCATGGAAGCGCTAGGTGGAATCACATTTAATCATAATATGAGTATTCTTCATTCTTTCTTTTTTTTTTTGATTTTTTTTTCAATATTGCCATAGTAATTGAGATTGCAGTTTATCAAATTAACCCATGTAGCAAAACTTTGCCGATGACTCCCAGACTCAAAGGCCTTAGGGCACCAAGTAAAGCCCACATACTCGGGCATCGTCTGGAGTTAACTTAATCAAAAACAAAGTCATATTACCATAAATAGAGATATATTTAAAAACTCAGGGCTAGACAACTCTGGAGTCACGATCCCCAAGAGCCAAAAGCCTCGCATTTTATCAATCCATTGCTCTACATGCAATTTTTTTTTTATTTTTTTTTTATTTTTTTATTTTTTAATAATTTTTTTTTGTTTTTTTTTTGAATACTCATATTATTCATAAAAATAAAACCAGCCTATGATATTTATTATGGGACCCCAAAAATTAAAATTATTACCCCACAGTCTAGAGGACGTGCATTGTGGCATTTTTTTATTTGGATGAAAATATAAATGATGAAATATCACATTGGACAACCACACTTTTCAAAATCTATGCTTTTAAACTTAATCAGGAATTAAATTAAGAGTCAAGGAAATAATAATTATTTGATATGTAGTTTTTATGTGAGAAAAGATGTTATTATATGAATGATAAAGGAATTTTACTTCTTTTTGTTATCATTGTTTTTTTTAACAAACATTTTGTTTCCACACCCCCCAAATTTGAATGAAACTGTCCCTAGTTTCATAAAAACAAAATTTAGAATGGGGTAGAGGAATAAAAAGGGGAGTTCAATAAGGAAATTGAAATATGAGAATCATGGAATGAAGTCACCTGGTGGTTGATGTTTGAAGTTCTTGTCGCTCGAATTTATTCATTTGATATCCATGTCGCTTGCAAAGTTCCCTAGTGGAAAAAGGAAAAAAAACAAACAAAACAAAAGAGTATATATATATATACATATATATATATAAGTAAAATAAAATTATATATATAAAATAAAATAAACTGATGATACATTGTCTTCTTTTTAAATTTCTGGGTAAGTTATTACTCAAAGATCACACCACGTGACACGGATGAATATGGTGCTCCCCTTTCGTACCCATCCATACTCATAATAGAAGAACAGGTCAAAAGTCTATTTATTATTATTATTATTATTTTGTTTTTTTTTAAATATAAAAATGATTAATTAATCTTATTTTAAAAATAAATATGATTCAGAAAGTTTAGAAACATGAAAACCACGGGTTGCCTCCTGTGCAACGCTTTGTTTAACGTCATTAGCTCGACTTGAACCCCACGACTTACCCAATACCAACTTTCAACATTTTAAGGACCACATGTTTCACCACTTCTACTAGGTTGATATTCAATCTATTTTTAGAATTTGTTTCATGCACAAACCTATGTTCTAAAATGAGTGGTAAAATCAAAGGAATATCAGAAATGGTTGATCTAGTTTCCTCTGTAGTCTTTCCTAAGACATCAATGATCATTCCAATTTTTTTGGTTTCAAGAGAATAATTAATTCCAATTGAAAGGTCATGATTATAACTTATTAATGGATTATTTAGAGGGGAGGGAAGGAAAATAATTTTGAGCTCAGGTTGGATAGGACATTTAGACACAAGTTGATATTTTGAATCCAAATCAGTTTCATTTTCCAAATTTCTCAACAAAATTGGTTCCTTTTGAATAGTATATTCAACCACCAAATTAGAAAGATCAGTTTCAGGAATTGTTATGGACTCAAAGTTTGTGATTTCTCTTAATGGTTAAGTGATTTGTGTTTTTGAAAAATCATCAATGGAGTTATATTCCTAAGGCTCAATCCATGATGTCAAATTCTCCTCTTTTGAATCCAAAAAGTCAATTTCCTCCTGATTTAAATACCCTTTAACAATTCCTTTATCCTCTTCATCTTCCCCAAATCCAAATGTTTTCTCTTTAGTAAATTCATGAGAGGTTTGTGGGAAACTATACACTTCACATAAGGTTATGGAAGGGACAGTTTGTGTAGGGATGGGTTCCTCACAAGTTTTAATGCTTTGTATTTCTAACCTCAATGATGATACCTCAAAATTAATTTTCTCCATTTGTTGACAAAATTTTTCAAGTAATGGTTGTGGATCATTATGGACAAGGGGTTGAGAAAGATGGTCTATTCCAGGTGGATAATTAAGTTGTTGAAATTGTATAGGAGGGTGTTTTGATTGGCTTTGTGGGGATTGAAACTCATTATAGGATTGAATGTATTGTGGATCATATGAATAAAAACATTGTGGTTCAGCATGTTGTTGATGATCCCACAAGTAGGAATTAGGATGGTCATTGTACATCACACTTGGTGTATAGTGATCAAAGTAAGGAGAGGTTCCCCGTGTTTGGATTTGTTCAAAAGGGTTTTCCATTGGAATGAAATTTGTGATGAGATAAGAGAAGAGAGATGAAAAAAAGGATGATAATGTCTAAGATAACTTACTTAGGTCCCCGGTAACGGCGCCAAAATTTGATTCTCGCTCAAATTTACCCAAGAGAAGAAGGTAAGACGGTCCTTGTAGTTTAGCTTGGGTTATCGAATCCACAGAGACCTAAGAAGTAACCTATAGACACGCACATTCTAAGGACTGTTTTTGGCTATGAAGTGGCCAACTTTGGGTTTATTTTAGATGGGTTTTAAAGATATCTAATTGATTTAAGTGAATTCAATTTAAAATAATGATTTGATCCTAGGTTATCGCTCGGGGTGGATTGGACGTATTTCCTTTTTAATGATTTGAATTTATTAAATTCGAGATGGGTTCATTTAAGGAGAAAAAAAATAACATCATCACTTACTAGTTTAATGACTACACCCTGTAATACTAATCACCTATACACTTGAAGGATCAAAGTTTTGAGCACTTCAAGCTAAAGGTTCGTATTAGTACTTGAAGTGTGTGGCCTTAAATTCAACAAGGACGATGGAGTTTCAAAATCATAAAATAAAAATCTCAATTAAAGAAGTGATTATACATTAATTGGGTGATAAATAACATCCAATACAGCCCCTTCCTACTACCTTGGATCAACCCATAAGTGGGTTATCCCTCCATTGATCCCATGGTTTCAATGGAAGCGGAAAGTAGACTCATGAGGGATGAAATGGAGAAGTAAAGAAAACAACAAAAATAAAATGATCACTCCACCGTTGTGTGAATAATTTCACAAGGGTTAGTGTGAATAAATTCACACCTTGATCCAACGGTATCAATGTGATATGAAGAACAACATAATAAGAGTAGAAGAAGAACTTTTATTAAGAAACTAAAGTGAATTGAACAACTTACATGTGAAAGACAAATTTGAGGCAACAAAAATGCAGCATAACAGTACAATTGAACAAAGCATCCAAGATTCTAAACTCCTTCACCACCACTGCCTTAAATAGACATTTTGGAAGTCTTGGGTCGAGCCTCAAACAGTAAAAAGCATCTCAATTAATTTTGGTAGGCCATAGGTGGTGGAAAGCTTTTGGAATTTGAACTTTTCCACATTTGACCCGAGGTGGCAGCCTGCTTTCCTTCACCGAACAGACGCATCTGGAAGACCTTCTAGACGGACGAATCAGATTGGGCCATAGAAGAAGACAATGGATCTCCGGATGTCGTCTAACCTCCTGTAAAAGTTGGGCCCATTTGGAGTTACGGATTCCGAGATATAATAAAATTAGTGGACTATTTTTCTGGGACGCAGAATCTGGCCCAGAATTGTATCTCTAATTTGGGCCGCTTTAATGACCACCATAGAGGGTCAATTAGCATTGTATCATGAAGGGTTATTTGTTCCTATGAATGTCTCATAGAATCCCACAAAATTTGGGATTAAGTGTGCCTGTATGTTGGGCCCCACAGTCTCATTTGTGGGCTATTGTGCAATCTGCCTTCTCTAAAATTGCTTCCTTTCATCAAAAAATATCCCCATCTTCTTCCATGAATTATCCATTGATCCCTGAATGAAAAATGTTAACATTTAAGTGTAGATAAAGTTCCTAAAATATCAAATTAAAAAAATTGATAATTACATTCCTTAGAATCATATGACTCATTATGCCTAAATTGGTGTATATTAGGCATGAAGTGCACAAATGGTGAGAATGGATGTTCATAATGAAAATGCACTAACTCAGGCCCATAAGATCAAAAATGAACATTTAATACCATTAAAATGTAATTAAAATATTTGTTTTAATTGGATAATCACACCCCCAACTTGAGATTTTCTAGTCCCGAGCAAATAATTCAATGATTTTATTTGAATTCCTTTCTTCAAACACATTATAACAAACAGTGCTCACAATGTAAACTGCACACAAATATATTTTTATAACCTATCAAGATAATTTAAAACAAGATGAATTTAAAAGTAGATCCCAATCCCAAGCTCATTACTTTGATCAAATCCATCATCATACTTCATCCAACTCAATTAGTTGTAATGATGTGTTGTGTATCACAATAGATATGGGGGTTCATTTTCATTCAAGGGGGAAATCATGGAAGCGCTAGGTGGAATCACATTTAATCCTAATATGAGTATTCTTCATTCTTTATTTTTTTTTGATTTTTTTTTTTGCAATATTGCCATAGTAATTGAGATTGTAGTTAATCAAATTAACCCATGTAGCAAGACTTTGCCGATGACTCCCAGACTCAAAGGCCTTAGGGCACCAAGTGAAGCCCACATACTCGGGCATCGTCTCGAGTTAACTTAATCAAAAACAAAGTCATATTACCATAAATAGAGATATATTAAAAAAATTAGGGCTAGAAAACTCTGGAGTCATGATCCCCAAGTGCCGAAAGCCTCGCATTTTATCAATCCATTGCTCTACACGCAAATTTTTTTTTTTTAATAATTTTTTTTAGTTTTTTTTTTTGAATACTCATATTATTCATAAAAATAAAACCAGCATATTCTATTTATTATGGGACCCTAAAAATTCAAATTAGTACCCCACAGTCTAGAGGACATGCATTGTGGCATTTTTTTATTTGGATGAAAATATAAACGATGAAATATCACATTGGACAGCCACACTTTCCAAAATCTATGCTTTTAAACTTAATCATGAATTAAATTAAGAGTCATGGAAATAATAACTATTTGATATGTAGTTTTTATGTGATCAAAGATGTTATTATATGAATGATAAAGGAATTTTACTTCTTTTTTTTATCATTGTTTTTTTTAAACAAACATTTTGTTTCCACACCCCCAACATAGAATGAAACTGTCCCTAGTTTCATAAAAACAAAATTTAGAATGGGGTAGAGGAATAAAAAGGGGAGTTCAATAAGGAAATTGAAATATGAGGATCATGGAATGAAGTCACCTGGTGGTTGAAGATTGTAGTTCTTGCCGCTCGAATTTATTCATTTGATATCCATGTCGCTTGCAAAGTTCCCTAGTGGAAAAAGGAAAACAAACAAACAAAACAAAAGAGTATATATATATATACATATATATATATATAAGTAAAATATAATTATATATATAATAAAATAAACTGATGATACATTGTCTTCTTTTTAAATTTTTGGGTAAGGTATTACTCAAGGATCACACCACGTGACACGGATGAATATGGTGCTCCCCTTTCGAACCCACCAAAACTCATAATACAAGAACAGGTCAAAAGTTTATTTATTATTATTATTATTATTATTTTGTTTTATTTTTTTAAAATATAAAAATGATTAATTAATCTTATTTGAAAAATAAATATGATTCAGAAAGTTTAGAAACATGAAAACCACGGGTTGCCTCACGCGCAACACTTTGTTTAACGTCATTAGCTCGACTTGAACCCCAAGACTTACCCAATACCAACTTTCAACATTTTAAGGACCACATGTTTCACCACTTCTACTAGGTTGATATTCAATCTATTTTTAGAATTTTTTTCATGCACAAACCTATGTTCTAAAATGAGTGGTAAAATCAAAGGAATATCAGAAATGGTTGATCTAGTTTCCTCTGTAGTCTTTCCTAAGACATCAATGATCATTCCAATTTTTTTGGTTTCAAGAGAATAATTAATTCCAATTGAAAGGTCATGATTATAACTTATGAATGGATTATTTAGAGGGGAGAGAAGGACAATAATTTTGAGCTCAGGTTGGATAGGACATTTAGACACAAGTTGATATTTTGAATCCAAATCAATTTCATTTTCCAAATTTCTCAATAAAATTGGTTCCTTTTGAATAGTATATTCAACCACCAAATTAGAAAGATCAGTTTCAGGAATTTTTATGGACTCAATGTTTGTGATTTCTCTTAATGGTTCAGTGATTTTTGTCTTTGAAAAATCATCAATGGAGTTATATTCCAGAGGCTCAATCCATGATGTCAAATTCTCCTCTTTTGAATCCAAAAAGTCAATTTCCTCGTGATTTAAATACCCTTTAACAATTCCTTTATCCTCTTCATCTTCCCCAAATACAAAGGTTTTATCTTTAGTAAATTCATGAGAGGTTTGTGGGAAACTATACACTTCACATAAGGTTATGGAAGGGACAGTTTGTGTAGGGATGGGTTCCTCACAAGTTTTAATGCTTTGTATTTCTAACCTCAATGATGATACCTCAAAATTAATTTTCTCCATTTGTTGACACAATTTTTCAAGTAATGGTTTTGGATCATTATGGACAAGGGGTTGATAAAGATGGTATATTCCAGGTGGATAATTAAGTTGTTGAAATTGTATAGGAGGGTGTTTTGATTGGCTTTGTGGGGATTGAAACTCATTATAGGATTGAATGTATTGTGGATCATATGAATAAAAACATTGTGGTTCAGCATGTTGTTGATGATCCCAAAAGTAGGAATTAGGATGGTCATTGTACATCACACTTGGTGTATAGTGATCAAAGTAAGGAGAGGTTCCCCAAGTTTGGATTTGTTCAAAAGGGTTTTCCATTGGAATGAAATTTTTGATGAGATAAGAGAAGAGAGATGAAAAAAAGGATGATAATGTCTAATATAACTTACTTAGGTCCCCGGAAACGGCGCCAAAATTTGATTCTCACTCAAATTTACCCAAGAGAAGAAGGTAAGACGGTCCTTGTAGTTTAGCTTGGGTTATCGAATCCACAGAGACCTAAGAAGTAACCTATAGACACGCACATTCTAAGGACTGTTTTTGGCTATGAAGTGGCCAACTTTGGGCTGATTTTAGATGGGTTTTAAATATATCTAATTGATTTAAGTGAATTCAATTTAAAAGAATGAGTTGATCCTAGGTTATCGCTCGGGGTGGATTGGACGTATTTCCTTTTTAATGATTTCAATTTATTAAATTTGAGATGAGTTCATTTAAGGAGATAAAACAACATCATCACTTACTGGTTTAATGCCTACACCCTTTAATACTAATCACCTATACACTTGAAGGATAAAAGTTTTTATCACTTCAAGGTAAAGGTTCGTATTAGTACTTGAAGTGTGTGGCCTTAAATTCAACAAGGACGATGGAGTTTAAAAATCATCAAATAAAAATCCCAATTAAAGAAGTGATTATACATTAATTAGGTGATAAATAACATCCAATCCAGTCCCTTGCTACTCCCTTGGATCAACCCATAAGTGGGTTAGCCCTCCATTGATCCCATGGTTTCAATGGAAGTGGAAAGTAGACTCATGAGGGAGAAAATGGAGAAGTAAAGAAAACAACAAAAATAAAATGATCACTCCACTGTTGTGTGAATAATTTCACAAGGGTTGGTGTGAATAAATTCACACCTTGATCCAATGGTATCAATGTGATATGAAGAACAACATAATAAGAGTATAAGAAGAACTTTTATTAGGAAACTAAAGTGAATTGAACAACTTACATGTGAAAGATAAATTTGAGGCAACAAAAATGCAGCATAACATTGTAATTGAACAAAGCATCCAAGATTCTCAACTCTTTCACCACCACTGCCTTAAATAGGAATTTTGGTATCCTTGGGTTGAGAATCAAACAGTACAAAGTATCGCAATTAATTTTGGTAGGCCATAGGTGGTGGAAAGCTTGTGGAATTTGAACTTTTCCACATTTGACCCGAGGTGGCAGCCAGATTTCCTTCAACGAAGAGACGCATCTGGGAGACCTTCTAGACGGCTGAATCAGAGTGGGTCATAGAAGAAGAAAATGGAGCTCCGGATGTCTTCTAACCTCCTTTAAACGTTGGGCCCATTTGGAGTTACTGATTCCGAGATATAATAAAATTAGTGGACTGGGTTTCTGGGATGCAGAATCTGGACCAGAATTGTATCTCTAACTTGGTCCGCTTTAATGACCACCATAGAAGCCGAATTAGCATTGTCTCATCAAGAGTTATTTGTTCCTATGAACGTCGTATAGCATCCCACAAAATATGGGATTCATTGGGCCTGTATGTTGGGCCCCACAGTCTCGTCAGTGGGCTAGTGTCCAATCTGCCTTCTCTAGAATTGCTTCCTTTCATCACAAAATATCCCCATATTCTTCCATGAATTATCCATTGATCCCTGAATAAAAAATGTTCACATTTAAGTGTAGATAATGTTACCAAAATATCAAATTAAAAAAATTGATAATTACATTCCTTAGAATCAGATGACTCATTGGGCCTAAATTGGTGTATATTAGGCATGAAGTGCACAAATGATGAGAATGGATGTTCATAATGAAAATGCATTAACTCAGGCCCATAAGATCAAAAATGAACATTTAATACCATTAAAATGTAATTAAAATATATGTTTTTATTGGATAATCACACCCCCCAACTTGAGATTTGCTAGTCCCGTGCAAATAATTCAATGATTTTATTTGAATTCCTTTCTTCAAACACATTATAACAAACAGTGCTCACAATGTAAACTGCACACAAATATATTTTTATAACCTATCAAGATAATTTAAAACAAGATGAATTTGAAAGAAGATCCCAATCCCAAGCCCATTCCTTTGATCAAATCCATCATCATACTTCATCCAACTCAATTAGGTGTAATGATGTGTTGTGTATCACAATAGATATGGGGGTTCATTTTCATTCAAGGGGGAAATCATGGAAGCGCTAGGTGGAATCACATTTAATCCTAATATGAGTATTCTTCATTATTTCTTCTTTTTTGTTGATTTTTTTCTTTGTAATATTTCCATAGTAATTGAGATTGCAGTTAATCAAATTAACCCATGTAGAAAGACTTTGCCGATGACTCCCAGACTCAAAGGCCTTAGGGCACCAAGTGAAGCCCACATACTCGGGCATCGTCTTGAGTTAACTTAATCAAAAATAAAGTCATATTACCATAAATAGAGATATATTGAAAAACTCAAGGTTCGAAAACTCTGGAGTCACGATCCCCAAGTGCCGAAAGCCTCGCATTTTATCAATCCATTGCTCTACACGCAATTTTTTTTATTAATTTTTTTTTAGTTTTTTTGAATACTCATATTATTCATAAAAATAAAACCAGCCTATGCTATTTATTATGGGACCCCAAAAATTCAAATTAGTACCCCACAGTCTAGAGGATGTGCATTGTGGCATTTTTTTATTTGGATGAAAATATAAACGATGAAATATCACATTGGACAGCCACACTTTCCAAAATCTATGCTTTTAAACTTAATCATGAATTAAATTAAGAGTCAAGGAAATAATAATTATTTGATATGTATTTTTTATGTGAGCAAAGATGATATTATATGAATGATAAAGTAATTTTACTTCTTTTTGTTATCATTGTTTTTTTTAAACAAACATTTGTTTCCACACCCCCCAACTTAGAATGAAACTGTCCCTAGTTTCATAAAAACAAAATTTAGAATGGGGTAGAGGAATAAAAAGGGGAGTTCAATAAGGAAATTGAAATATGAGGATCATGGAATGAAGTCACCTGGTGGTTGAAGTTTGAAGTTCTTGCCGCTCGAATTTATTCATTTTATATCCATGTCGCTTGCAAAGTTCCCTAGTGGAAAAAGGAAAACAAACAAACAAAACAAAAGAGTATATATATATACATATACATATATATATATAATTAAAATATAATTATATATATATAATAAAATAAACTGATGATACATTATCTTCTTTTTAAATTTTTGGGTAAGGTATTACTCAAGAATCACACCACGTGACACGGATGAATATGGTGCTCCCCTTTCATACCCATCCATACTCATAATAGAAGAACAGGTCAAAAGTCTATTTATTATTATTATTATTATTTTGTTTTATTTTTTTTTAATATAAAAATGATTAATTAAACTTATTTGAAAAATAAATATGATTCAGAATGTTTAGAAACATGAAAACCACGGGTCTCCTCCCGTGAAACGGTTTGTTTAACGTCAGTAGCTCGACTTGAACCCCACGACTTACCCAATACCAACTTTCAACATTTTAAGGACCACATGTTTCACCACTTCTACTAGGTTGATATTCAATCTATTTTTAGAATTCGTTTCATGCAAAAACCTATGTTCTAAAATGAGTGGTAAAATCAAAGGAATATCAGAAATGTTTGATCTAGTTTCCTCTGTAGTCTTTCCTAAGACATAAATGATCATTCCAATTTTTTTGGTTTCAAGAGAATAATTAATTCCAATTGAAAGGTCATGATTATAACTTATGAGTGGATTATTTAGAGGGGAGGGAAGGACAATAATTTTGAGCTCAGGTTGGATAGGACATTTAGACACAAGTTGATATTTTGAATCCAAATTAGTTTCATTTTCCAAATTTCTCATAAAAATTGGTTCCTTTTGAATAGTATATTCAACCACCAAATTATAAAGATCAGTTTCAGGAATTGTTGTGGACTCAAAGTTTGTGATTTCTCTTAATGGTTCAGTGATTTGTGTTTTTGAAAAATCATCAATGGAGTTATATTCCTGAGGCTCAATCCATGATGTCAAATTCTCCTCTTTTGAATCCAAAAAGTCAATTTCCTCCTGATTTAAATACCCTTTAACAATTCCTTTATCCTCTTTATCTTCCCCAAATCCAAAGTTTTTCTCTTTAGTAAATTCATTAGAGGTTTGTGGGAAACTATACACTTCACATAAGGTTATGGAAGGGACAGTTTGTGTAGGGATGGGTTCCTCACAAGTTTTAATGCTTTGTATTTCTAACCTCAATGATTATACCTCAAAATTAATTTTCTCCATTTGTTGACACAATTTTTCAAGTAATGGTTTTGGATCATTATGGACAAGGGGTTGAGAAAGATGGTCTATTCCAGGTGGATAATTAAGTTGTTGAAATTGTATAGGAGGGTGTTTTGATTGGCTTTGTGGTGATTCAAGCTCATTATAGGATTGAATGTATTGTAGATCATATGAATAAAAACATTGTGGTTCAGCATGTTGTTGATGATCCCACAAGTAGGAATTAAGATGGTCATTGTACATCACACTTGGTGTATAGTGATCAAAGTAAGGAGAGGTTCCCCATGTTTGGATTTGTTAAAAAGGGTTTTCCATTGGAATGAAATTTGTGATGAGATAAGAGAAGAGAGATGAAAAAAAGGATGATAATGTCTAAGATGACTTACTTAGGTCCCTGGAAACAGCGCCAAAATTTGATTCTCGCTCAAATTTACCCAAGAGAAGAAGGTAAGATGGTCCTTGTAGTTTAGCTTGGGTTATCGAATCCATAGAGACCTAAGAAGTAACCTATAGACACGCACATTCTAAGGAATATTTTTCGATATGAAGTGGTCAACTTTTGGTTGATTTTAGATGGGTTTTAAAGATATCTAATTGATTTAAGTGAATTCAATTTAAAATAATGAGTTGATCCTAGGTTATCGCTCGGGGTGGATTGGACGTATTTCCTTTTTAATGATTTCAATTTATTAAATTTGAGATGGGTTCATTTAAGGAGATAAAACAACATCATCACTTACTGGTTTAATGCTTAAACCCTTTAATACTAATCACCTATACACTTGAAGGATCAACGTTTTGATCACTTCAAGGTAAAGGTTCGTATTAGTACTTGAAGTGTGTGGCCTTAAATTCAACAAGGACGATGGAGTTTATAAATCATCAAATAAAAATCCCAATTAAAGAAGTGATTATACATTAATTAGGTGATAAATAACATCCAATCCAGCCCCTTGCTACTACCTTGGATCAACCCATAAGTGGGTTAGCCCTCCATTGATCCCATGGTTTCAATGGAAGCGGAAAGTAGACTCATGAGGGAGGAAATGGAGAAGTAAAGAAAACAACAAAAATAAAATGATCACTCCACCGTTGTGTGAATAATTTCACAAGGGTTGGTGTGAATAAATTCACACCTTGATCCAACGGTATCAATGTGATATGAAGAACAACATAATAAGAGTATAAGAAGAACTTATATTAAGAAACTAAAGTGAATTGAACAACTTACATGTGAAAGACAAATTTGAGGCAACAAAAATGCAGCATAACATTGCAATTGAACAATGCATCCAAGATTCTCAACTCCTTCACCACCACTGCCTTAAATAGGAATTTTGGGAGCCTTGGGTAGAGCCTCAAACAGTACAAAGCATCTCAATTAATTTTGGTAGGCCATAGGTGGTGGAAAGCTTGTGGAATTTGAACTTTTCCACATTTGACCCGAGGTGGCAGCCATCTTTCCTTCACCGAACAGACGCGTCTGGAAGACCTTCTAGAAGGCCTAATCGGAGTGGGCCATAGAAGAAGAAAATGGATCTCCGGCTGGCTTCTAACCTCCTGTAAAATTTGGGCCCATTTGGAGTTACGGATTTCGAGATATGATAAAATTAGTGGACTATTTTTCTGGGACGTAGAATCTGGCCCAGAATTGTATCCCTAACTTGGGCCGCTTTAATGACCACCATAGAGGCCGAATTATCATTTTCTCATGAAGAGTTATTTGTTACTCCGAATGGATTCTAGAATCCCACAAAATTTGGGATTCATTGGGCCTGTATGTTGGTCCCCACAGTCTCATCAGTGGGCTATTGTCCAATCTGCCTTCTCTAGAATTGCTTCCTTTCATCACAAAATATCCCCATCTTCTTCCATTAATTATTCATTGATCCCTGAATGAAAAATGTTCACATTTAAGTGTAGATAATGTTCCAAAAATATCAAATTAAAAAAATTGATAATTACATTCCTTAGAATCAGATGACTCATTGGGCCTAAATTGGTGTATATTAGGCATGAAGTGCACAAATGATGAGAATGGATGTTCATAATGAAAATGCAGTAACTCAGGCCCATAAGATCAAAAATGAACATTTAATACCATTAAAATGTAATTAAAATATATTTTTTTATAGGATAATCACACCCCCCAACTTGAGATTTGCTAGTCCCGAGCAAATAATTCAATGATTTTATTTGAATTCCTTTCTTCAAACACATTATAACAAACAGTGCTCACAATGTAAACTTCACACAAATATATTTTTATAACCTATCAAGATAATTTAAAACAAGATGAATTTAAAAGAAGATCACAATCCCAAGATCATTCCTTTGATCAAATCCATCATCATACTTCATCCAACTCAATTAGGTGTAATGATGTGTTGTGTATCACAATAGATATGGGGGTTCATTTTCATTCAAGGGGGAAATCATGGAAGCATTAGGTGGAATCACATTTAATCCTAATATGAGTATTCTTCATTATTTCTTCTTTTTTTTTGATTTTTTTTTTGCAATATTGCCATAGTAATTGAGATTGCAGTTAATCAAATTAACCCATATAGCAAGACTTTGCCGATGACTCCCAAACTCAAAGGCCTTAGGGCACCAAGTGAAGCCCACATACTCGGGCATCGTCTCGAGTTAACTTAATCAAAAACAAAGTCATATTACCATAAATAGAGATATATTGAAAAACTCAGGGCTAGAAAACTTTGGAGTCATGATCCCCAAGTGCCAAAAGTATCGCATTTTATCAATCCATTGCTCTACACGCAAATTTTTTTTTTTAATAATTTTTTTTAGTTTTTTTTTGAATACTCATATTATTCATAAAAATAAAACCATCCTATGCTATTTATTATGGTACCCCAAAAATCAAAATTAGTACCCCACAGTCTAGAGGACGTGCATTGTGGCATTTTTTTATTTGGATGAAAATATAAACGATGAAATATCACATTGGACAGCCACACTTTCCAAAATCTATGTTTTTAAACTTAATCATGAATTAAATTAAGAGTCAAGGAAATAATAATTATTTGATATGTAGTTTTTATGTGAGAAAAGATGTTATTATATGAATGATAAAGGAATTTTACTTCTTTTTGTTATCATTGTTTTTTTTAACGAACATTTTGTTTCCACACCCCCCAACTTAGAATGAAACTGTCCCTAGTTTCATAAAAATAAAATTTAGAATGGGGTAGAGGAATAAAAAGGGGAGTTCAATAAGGAAATTGAAATATGAGGATCATGGAATGAAGTCACCTGGTGTTTGAAGTTTGAAGTTCTTGCCGCTCGAATTTATTCATTTGATATCCATGTCGCTTGCAAAGTTCCCTAGTGGAAAAAGGAAAACAAACAAACAAAACAAAAGAGTATATATATATATACATACATATATATATATAAGTAAAATATAATTATATATATAAAATAAAATAAACTGATGATACATTGTCTTCTTTTTAAATTTCTGGGTAAGGTATTACTCAAGGATCACACCACGTGACACGGATGAATATGGTGCTCCCCTTTCGTACCCATCCATACTCATAATAGAAGAACATGTCAAAAGTCTATTTATTATTATTATTTTGTTTTATTTTTTTTTAAATATAAAAATGATTAATTAATCTTATTTGAAAGATAAATATGATTCAGAAAGTTTAGAAACATGAAAACCACGGGTTGCCTCCCGTGCAACGCTTTGTTTAACGTCATTAGCTCGACTTGAAACCCACGAATTACCCAATACCAACTTTCAAAATTTTAAGGACCCCATGTTTCACCACTTCTACTAGGTTGATATTCAATCTATTTTTAGAATTTGTTTCATGCACAAACCTATATTCTAAAATGAGTGGTAAAATCAAAGGAATATCAGAAATGGTTGATCTAGTTTCCTCTGTAGTCTTTCCTAAGACATCAATGATCATTCCAATTTTTTTTGGTTTCAAGAAAATAATTAATTACAATTTAAAGGTCATGATTATAACTTATGAATGGATTATTTAGAGGGGAGTTAAGGACAATAATTTTGAGCTCAGGTTGGATAGGACATTTAGACACAAGTTGATATTTTGAATCCAAATCAGTTTCATTTTCCAAATTTCCCAAAAAAATTGGTTCCTTTTGAATAGTATATTCAACCACAAAATTAGAAAGATCAGTTTCAGGAATTGTTATGGACTCAAAGTTTGTGATTTCTCTTAATGGTTCAGTGATTTTTGTTTTTAAAAAATCATCAATGGAGTTATATTCCTGAGGGTCAATCCATGATGTCAAATTCTCCTCTTTTGAATCCAAAAAGTCAATTTCCTCCTGATTTAAATACCCTCTAACAATTCCTTTATCCTATTCATCTACCCCAAATCCAAAGTTTTATCTTTAGTAAATTCATGAGAGTTTTGTGGGAAACTATACACTTCACATAATGTAATGGAAGGGACAGTTTGTGTAGGGATGGGTTCCTCACAAGTTTTAATGCTTTGTATTTCTAACCTCAATGATGATACCTCAAAATTAATTTTCTCCATTTGTTGACACAATTTTTCAAGTAATGGTTTTGGATCATTATGGACAAGGGGTTGAGAAAGATGGTCTATTCCAGGTGGATAATTAAGTTGTTGAAATTGTATAGGAGGGTGTTTTGATTGGATTTGTGGGGATTGAAACTCATTATAGGATTGAATGTATTGTGGATCATATGAAGAAAAAAATTGTGATTCAGCATGTTGTTGATGATCCCACAAGTAGGAATTAGGATGGTCATTGTACATCACACTTGGTGTATAGTGATCAAAGTAAGGAGAGGTTCCCCATGTTTGGATTTGTTCAAAAGGGTTTTCCATTGGAATGAAATTTGTGATGAGATAAGAGAAGAGAGATGAAAAAAAGGATGATAATGTCTAAGATAACTTACTTAGGTCCCCGGAAACGGCGCCAAAATTTGATTCTCGCACAAATTTACCCAAGAGAAGAAGGTAAGACGGTCCTTGTAGTTTAGCTTGGGTTATCGAATCCACAGAGACCTAAGAAGTAACCTATAGACATGCACATTCTAAGGACTGTTTTTGGATATGAAGTGGCCAAATTTGGGTTGATTTTAGATGGGTTTTAAAGATATCTACTTGATTTAAGTGAATTCAATTTAAAAGAATGATTTGATCCTAGGTTATCGCTCGGGGTGGATTGGACGTATTTCCTTTTTAATGATTTCAATTTATTAAATTTGAGATGGATTCATTTAAGGAGATAAAACAACATCATCACTTACTGGTTTAATGCCTACACCCTTTAATACTAATCACCTATACACTTGAAGGATCAAAGTTTTGAGCACTTCAAGGTAATGGTTCGTATTAGTACTTGAAGTGTGTGGCCTTAAATTCAACAAGGACGATGGAGTTTAAAAATCATCAAATAAAAATCCCAATTAAAGAAGTGATTATACATTAATTAGGTGATAAATAACATTCAATCCAGCCCCTTTATACTCCCTTGGATCAACCCATAAGTGGGTTAGCCCTCCATTGATTCCATGGTTTCAATGGAAGTGGAAAGTAGACTCATGAGGGAGGAAATGGAGAAGTAAAGAAAACAACAAAAATAAAATGATCACTCCACCGTTGTGTGAATAATTTCACAAGGGTTGGTGTGAATAAATTCACACCGTGATCCAACGGTATAATTGTGGTATGAAGAACAACATAATAAGAGTATAAGAAGAACTTTTATTAAGAAACTAAAGTGAATTGAACAACTTACATGTGAAAGACAAATTTGAGGCAACAAAAATGCAGCATAACATTGCAATTGAACAAAGCATCCAAGATTCTCAACTACTTCTCCACCACTGCCTTAAATAGGAATTTTGGGAATCTTGGGTCGAGCCTCAAACAGTACAAAGCATCTCAACTAATTTTGGTAGGCCATAGGTGGTGGAAAGCTTGTGGAATTTGAACTTTTCCACATTTGACCCGAGGTGGCAGCCATCTTTCCTTCACCGAACAGACGCGTCTGGGAGACCTTCTAGACGGCCGAATCAGAGTGGGTCATAGAAGAAGAAAATGGATCTCCGGAAGTCTTATAACCGACTGTAAAAGTTGGGCCCATTTAGAGTTACGGATTCCGAGATATGTTAATATTAGTGGACTGTGTTTCTGGGACGCAGAATCCGGCCCAGAATTGTATCTCTAACTTGGGCCGCTTTAATGACCACCATAGAGGCGGAATTAGCATTGTCTCATGAAGAGTTATTTGTTCCTATGAATGTCTTATAGCATCCCACAAAATTTGGGATTCATGGGGCCTGTATGTTGGGCCCCACAGTCTCATCAGTAGGCGAGTGTCCAATCTGCCTTCTCTAAAATTGCTTCCTTTCATCACAAAATATCTCCATCTTCTTCCATGAATTATCCATTGATTCCTGAATGAAAAATGTTGACATTTAAGTGTATATAAAGTTCCCAAAATATCAAATTAAAAAAATTTATAATTACATTCCTTAGAATCAGATGACTCATTGGGCCTAAATTGGTGTATATTAGGCATGAAGTGCACAAATGATGAGAATGGATGTTCATAATGAAAATTCACTAACTCAGGCCCATAAGATCAAAAATGAACATTTAATACCATTAAAATGTAATTAAAATATATGTTTTTATTGGATAATCACACCCCCCAACTTGAGATTTTCTAGTCCCGAGCAAAATAATTCAATGATTTTATTTGAATTCCTTTCTCCAAACACATTATAACAAACAGTGCTCACAATGTAAACTGCACACAAATATATTTTTATAACCTATAAAGATAATTTAAAACAAGATGAATTTAAAAGCAGATCCCAATCCCAATCCCATTCCTTTGATCAAATCCATCATGATACTTCATCCAACTCAATTAGGTGTAATGATGTGTTGTGTATCACAATAGATATGGGGGTTCATTTTCATTCAAGGGGGAAATCATGGAAGCGCTAGGTGGAATCACATTTAATCCTAATATGAGTATTCTTCATTCTTTCTTCTTTTTTGTTGATTTTTTTTTTCAATATTTCCATAGTAATTGAGATTGCAGTTAATCAAATTAACCAATGTAGCAAGACTTTGCCAATGACTCCCAGACTCAAAGGCCTTAGGGCACCAAGTGAAGCCCACATACTCGGGCATCGTCTCGAGTTAACTTAATCAAAAACAAAGTCATATTACCATAAATAGAGATATACTGAAAAACTCAGGGCTAGACAACTCTGGAGTCACGATCCCCAAGTGCCGAAAGCCTCGTATTTTATCAATCCATTGCTCTACACGCAAATTTTTTTTATCATTATTTTTTTATTTTTTAATAATTTTTTTTAGTTTTTTTTTTGAATACTCATATTATTCATAAAAATAAAACCAGCCTATGCTATTTATTATGGGACCCCAAAAATTCAAATTAGTACCCCACAGTCTAGAGGACGTGCATTGTGGAATTTTTTTTATTTGGATGAAAATATAAACGATGAAATATCACATTGGACAGCCACACATTCCAAAATCTATGCTTTTAAACTTAATCATGAATTAAATTAAGAGTCAAGGAAATAATAATTATTTGATATGTATTTTTTATGTGAGAAAAGATGTTATTATATGAATGATAAAGTAATTTTACTTCTTTTTGTTATCATTGTTTTTTTTAAACAAACATTTTGTTTCCACACCCCCCAACTTAGAATGAAAATGTCCCTAGTTTCATAAAAACAAAATTTAGAATGGGGTAGAGGAATAAAAAGGGGAGTTCAACAAGGAAATTGAAATATGATGATCATGGAATGAAGTCACCTGGTGGTTGAAGTTTGAAGTTCTTGCCGCTCGAATTTATTCATTTGATATCCATGTCGCTTGCAAAGTTCCCTAGTGGAAAAAGGAAAACAAAAAAACAAAACAAAAGAGTATATATATATATATACATATATATATATATAAGTAAAATATAATTATATATATAAAATAAAATAAACTGATGATACATTGTCTTCTTTTTAAATTTTTGGGTAAGGTATTACTCAAGGATCACACCACGTGACACGGATGAATATGGTGCTCCCCTTTCGTACCCATCCATACTCATAATAGAAGAACAGGTCAAAAGTCTATTTATTATTATTATTATTATTTTGTTTTATTTTATTTAAATATAAAAAAGATTAATTAATCTTATTTGAAAAATAAATATGATTCAGAAAGTTTAGATACATGAAAACCACGGGTTGTCTCCCGTGCAACGCTTTGTTTAACGTCATTAGCTCGACTTGAACCCCACGACTTACCCAATACCAACTTTCAACATTTTAAGGACCACATGTTTCACCACTTCTACTAGGTTGATATTCAATCTATTTTTAGAATTTGTTTCATGCACAAACCTATGTTCTAAAATGAGTGGTAAAATCAAAGGAATATCAGAAATGGTTGATCTAGTTTCCTCTGTAGTCTTTCCTAAGACATCAATGATCATTACAATTTTTTTGGTTTCAAGAGAATAATTAATTCCAATTGAAAGGTCATGATTATAACTTATGAATGGATTATTTAGAGGGGAGGGAAGGACAATAATTTTGAGCTCAGGTTGGATAGGACATTTAGACACAAGTTGATATTTTGAATCCAAATCAGTTTCATTTTCCAAATTTCTCAACAAAATTGGATCCTTTTGAATAGTATATTCAACCACCAAATTAGAAAGATCAGTTTCAAGAATTTTTATGGACTCAAAGTTTGTTATTTCTCTTAATGGTTCAGTGATTTGTGTTTTTGAAAAATCATCAATGGAGTTATATTCCTGAGGCTCAATCCATGATGTCAAATTCTCCTCTTTTGAATCCAAAAATTCAATTTCCACCTGATTTAAATACCCTTTAACAATTCGTTTATCCTCTTCATCTTCCCCAAATCCAATGTTTTTCTCTTTAGTAAATTCATTAGAGGTTTGTGGGAAACTATACACTTCACATAAGGTTATGGAAGGGACAGTTTGTGTAGGGATGGGTTCCTCACAAGTTTTAATGCTTTGTATTTCTAACCTCAATGATGATACCTCAAAATTAATTTTCTCTATTTGTTGACACAATTTTTCAAGTAATGGTTGTGGATCATTATGGACAAGGGGTTGAGAAAGATGGTCTATTCCAGGTGGATAATTAAGTTGTTGAAATTGTATAGGAGGGTGTTTTGATTGGCTTTGTGGGGATTGAAACTCATTATAGGATTGAATGTATTGTGGATCATATGAATAAAAACATTTTGGTTCAGCATGTTGTTGATGATCCCACAAGTAGAAATTAGGATGGTCATTGTACATCACACTTGGTGTATAGTGATCAAAGTAAGGAGAGGTTCCCCATGTTTGGATTTGTTCAAAAGGGTTTTCTATTGGAATGAAATTTGTGATGAGATAAGAGAAGGGATATGAAAAAAAGGAAGATAATGTCTAATATAACTTACTTAGGTCCCCGGAAATGGCGCCAAAATTTGATTCTCGCTCAAATTTACCCAAGAGAAGAAGGTAAGACGGTCCTTGTAGTTTAGGTTGGGTTATCGAATCCACAGAGACCTAAGAAGTAACCTATAGACACACACATTCTAAGGACTGTTTTTGGATATGAAGTGGCCAACTTTGGGTTGATTTTAGATGGGTTTTAAGGATATATAATTGATTTAAGTGAATTCAATTAAAAAGAATGAGTTGATCCTAGGTTATCGCTCGGGGTGGATTGGACGTATTTCCTTTTTAATGATTTCAATTTCTTAAATTTGAGATGGGTTCATTTAAGGAGATAAAACAACATCATCACTTACTGGTTTAATGCCTACACCCTTTAATACTAATCACCTATACACTTGAAGGACCGAAGTTTTGAGCACTTCAAGGTAAAGGTTCGTATTAGTACTTGAAGTGTGTGGCCTTAAATTCAACAAGGACGATGGAGTTTAAAAATCATCAAATAAAAATCCCAATTAAAGAAGTGATTATACATTAATTAGGTGATAAATAACATCCAAACCAGCCCCTTGCGACTCCCTTGAATCAACCCATAAGTGGGTCAGCCCTCCATTGATCTCATGGTTTCAATGGAAGTGGAAAGTAGACTCATGAGGGAGGAAATGGAGAAGTAAAGAAAACAACAAAAATAAAATGATAACGCCACCGTTGTGTGAATAATTTCACAAGGGTTGGTGTGAATAAATTCACACCTTGATCCAACGGTATCAATGTGATATGAATAACAACATAATAAGAGTAGAAGAAGAACTTATATTAAGAAACTAAAGTGAATTGAACAACTTAAATGTGAAAGACAAATTTGAGGCAACAAAAATGCAGCATAACATTACAATTGGACAAAGCATCCAAGATTCTCAACTCCTTCACCACCACTACCTTAAATAGGCATTTTGGGATCCTTGGGTCGAGGCTCAAATAGTACAAAGCATCTCAATTAATTTTGGTAGGCCATAGGTGGTGGAAAGATTGTGGAATTTGAACTTTTCCACATTTGACCCGAGATGGCAGCCAGCTTTCCTTTACCGAACAGACGCGTCTGGAAGACCTTCTAGACGGCCGAATCGGAGTGTTCTGTAGATGAATAAAATGGAGCTCCTGATGTCTTCTAACCTCCTGTAAAGGTTGGGCCCATGTGGAGTTACGGATTCCGAGATATGATAAAATTAGTGGACTGTTTTTCTGGGACGTAGAATCTGGCCCAGAATTATATCTCTAACTTGGGCCGCTTTAATGACCACCATAGAAGCCGAATTAGCATTGTCTCATGAAGCGTTATTTGTTCCTATGAATCTCTTCTAGAATCCCACAAAATTTGGGATTCATTGGGACTGTATGTTTGGCCCCACAGTCTCATCAGTGGGATAGTGTCCAATCTGCCTTCTCTAGAATTGCTTCCTTTCATCACAAAATATCCCCATCTTCTTCCATGAATTATCCATTGATCCCTGAATGAAAAATGTTCAAATTTAAGTGTAGATAAAGTTCAAAAAATATCAAATTAAAAAAATTGATAATTACATTCCTTAGAATCAGATGACTCATTGGGCCTAAATTGGTGTTTATTAGGCATGAAGTGCACAAATGATGAGAATGGATGTTCATAATGAAAATGCACTAACTCAGGCCCATAAGATCAAAAATGAACATTTAATAACATTAAAATGTAATTAAAATATATGTTTTTATTGGATAATCACACCCTCCAACTTGAGATTTTCTAGTCCCGAGAAAATTATTCAATGATTTTATTTGAATTCCTTTCTTCAAACACATTATAACAAACAATGCTCACAATGTAAACTGCACACAAATATATTTTTATAACCTATCAAGATAATTTAAAACAAGATGAATTTAAAAGAAGATCCCAATCCCAAGCTCATTCCTTTGATCAAATCCATCATCATACTTCATCCAACTCAATTAGGTGTAATGATGTGTTGTGTATCACAATAGATATGGGGGTTCATTTTCATTCAAGGGGGAAATCATGGAAGCACTAGGTGGAATCACATTTAATCCTAATATGAGTATTCTTCATTCTTTCTTCTTTTTTTTTGATTTTTTTTTTTGCAATATTTCCATAGTAATTGAGATTGCAGTTAATCAAATTAACCCATATATCAAGACTTTGCCAATGACTCCCAGACTCAAAGGCCTTAGGGCACCAAGTGAAGCCCACATACTCGGGCATCGTCTCGAGTTAACTTAATCAAAAACAAAGTCATATTACCATAAATAGAGATATATTGATAAACTCAGGGCTAGAAAACTCTAGAGTCACGATCCCCAAGTTCCGAAAGCCTCACATTTTATCAATCCATTGCTCTACACGCAAATTTTTTTTTTTTTTTTATTTTTTTTTTAATAATTTTTTTTAGTTTTTTTTTAATACTCATATTATTCATAAAAATAAAACCAGCCTATGCTGTTTATTATGGGACCCCAAAAATTTAAATTAGTACCCCACATTCTAGAGAACGTGCATTGTGGCATTTTTTTATTTGGATGAAAATATAAACGATGAAATATCACATTGGACAGCCACACTTTCCAAAATCTATGCTTTTAAACTTAATCATGAATTAAATTAAGAGTCAAGGAAATAATAATTATTTGATATGTATTTTTTATGTGAGCAAAGATGTTATTATATGAATGATAAAGGAATTTTACTTCTTTTTGTTATCATTGTTTTTTTAAACAAACATTTTGTTTCCACACCCCCCAACATAGAATGAAATTGTCCCTAGTTTCATAAAAACAAAATTTAGAATGGGGTAGAGGAATAAAAAGGGGAGTTCAATAAGGAAATTGAAATATGAGGATCATGGAATGACGTCACCTGGTTGTTGAAGTTTTAAGTTCTTGCCGCTCGAATTTATTCATTTGATATCCATGTCGCTTGCAAAGTTCCCTAGTGGAAAAAGGAAAACAAACAAACAAAACAAAAGAGTATATATATATATATATACATATATATATATATATAAGTAAAATATAATTATATATATAAAATAAAATAAACTGATGATACATTGTCTTCTTTTTAAATTTCTGGGTAAGGTATTACTCAAGGATCACACCACATGACACAGATGAATATGGTGCTCCCCTTTCGTACCCATCCATACTCATAATAGAAGAACAGGTCAAAAGTATATTTATTATTATTATTATTATTTTGTTTTATTTTTTTTAAATATAAAAATGATTAATTAATCTTATTTGAAAAATAAATATGATTCAGAAAGTTTAGAAACATGAAAACCACGGGTTGCCTCCCGTGCAACGCTTTGTTTAACGTCATTAGCTCGACTTGAACCTCACGACTTACCCAATACCAACTTTTAACATTTTAAGGACCACATGTTTCACCACTTCTACTAGGTTGATATTCAATCTATTTTTAGAATTTGTTTCATGCCCAAACCTATGTTCTAAAATTAGTGGTAAAATCAAAGGAATATCAGAAATGGTTGATCTAGTTTCCTCTGTAGTTTTTCCTAAGAAATCAATGATCATTCTAATTTTTTTTTGGTTTCAAGAGAATAATTAATTCCAATTGAAAGATCATGATTATAACTTATGAATGGATTATTTAGAGTGGAGGGAAGGAAAATAATTTTGAGCTCAGGTTGGATAGGACATTTAGACACAAGTTGATATTTTGAATCCAAATCAGTTTCATTTTCCAAATTTCTCAACAAAATTGGTTACTTTTGAATAGTATATTCAACCACCAAATTAGAAAGATCAGTTTCAGGAATTGTTATGGACTCAAAGTTTGTGATTTCTTTTAATGGTTCAGTGATTTGTGTTTTTGAAAAATCATCAATGGAGTTATATTCCTGAGGCTCAATCCATGATGTCAAATTCTCCTATTTTGAATCCAAAAAGTCAATTTCCTCCTGATTTAAATACCCTTTAACAATTCCTTTATCCTATTCATCTTCCCCAAATCCAAAGGTTTTCTCTTTAGTAAATTCATGAGAGGTTTTTGGGAAACTATACACTTCACATAAGGTTATGGAAGGGACAGTTTGTGTAGGGATGGGTTCCTCACAAGTTTTAATGCTTTGTATTTCTAACCTCAATGATGATACCTCAAAACAAATTTTCTCCATTTGTTGACACAATTTTTCAAGTAATGGTTGTGGATCATTATGGACAAGGGGTTGAGAAAGATGGTCTATTCCAGGTGGATAATTAAGTTGTTGAAATTGTATAGGAGGGTGTTTTGATTGGCTTTGTGGGGATTGAAACTCATTATAGGATTGAATGTATTGTGGATCATATGAATAAAAACATTGTGGTTCCGAATTTTGTTGATGATCCCACAAGTAGGAATTAGGATGGTCATTGTACATCACACTTGGTGTATAGTGATCAAAGTAAGGAGAGGTTCCCCATGTTTGGATTTGTTCAAAAGGGTTTTCCATTGGAATGAAATTTGTGATGAGATAAGAGAAGAGAGATGAAAAAAAGTATGATAATGTCTAAGATAACTTACTTAGGTCCCCGGAAACGGTTCCAAAATTTGATTCTCACTCAAATTTACCCAAGAGAAGAAGGTAAGACGGTCCTTGTAGTTTAGCTTGAGTTATCGAATCCACAGAGACCTAAGAAGTAACCTATGGACACGCACATTCTAAGGACTGTTTTTCGCTATGAAGTGGCCAACTTTGGGTTGATTTTAGATGGGTTATAAATATATCTAATTGATTTAAGTGAATTAAATTTAAAATAATTAGTTGATCCTAGGTTATCGCTCGGGGTGAATTGGACGTATTTCCTTTTTAATGATTTCAATTTCTTAAATTTGAGATGGGTTCATTTAAGGAGATAAAACAACATCATCACTTACTGTTTTAATTCCTAAACCCTTTAATACTAATCACCTATACACTTTAAGGATAAAAGTTTTGAGCACTTCAAGGTAAAGGTTCGTATTAGTACTTGAAGTGTGTGGCCTTAAATTCAACAAGGACGATGGAGTTTAAAAATCATCAAATAAAAATCCCGATTAAAGAAGTGATTGTACATTAATTAGGTGATAAATAACATCCAATCCAGACCCTTGCTACTCCCTTGGATCAACCCATAAGTGGGTTAGCCCTCCATTGATCCCATGGTTTCAATGGAAGCGGAATGTAGACTCATGAGGGAGGAAATGGAGAAGTAAAGAAAACAACAAAAATAAAATGATCACTCCACCATTGTGTGAATAATTTCACAAGGGTTGGTGTGAATAAATTCACACCTTGATCCAACGGTATCAATTTGATATGAATAAAAACATAATAAGAGTAGAAGAAGAACTTTTATTATGAAACTAAAGTGAATTGAAAAACTTACATGTGAAAGACAGATTTGAGGCAACAGAAATGCAGAATAACATTACAATTGAACAAATCATCCAAGATTCTCAACTCCTTCACCACCACTTCCTTAAATAGGCATTTTGGGAGCCTTGGGTCAAGCCTCAAACAGTACAAAGCATCTCAATTAATTTTGGTAGGCCATAGGTGGTGGAAAGCTTGTGGAATTTGAACTTTTCCACATTTGACCCGAGGTGGCAGCCGGCTTTCCTTTACCGAACAGACGCGTCTGGAAGACTTCCGGACGGCCGAATCATAGTGGGTCATAGAAGAAGAAAATGGATCTCCGGATGTCTTATAACCGACTGTAAAATTTGGGCCCATTTGGAGTTACGGATTCCGAGATATGATAAACTTAGTGGACTGTTTTTCTGGGACGCAGAATCTGGCCCAGAATTGTATCTCTAACTTGGGCCGCTTTAATGACCACCATAGAGGCATAATTAGCATTGTCTCATGAAGAGTTATTTGTTCCTCTGAAGGTCTTCTAGCATCGCACAAAATTTGGAATTCATTGGGCCTGTATGTTGGGCCCCACAGTCTCATCAGTGGTCTAGTGTCCAATCTACCTTCTCTAGAATTGCTTCCTTTCATCACAAAATATCACCATCTTCTTCCATGAATTATCCATTGATCTCTGAATGAAAAATGTTCACATTTAAGTTTAGATAATTTTCCCAAAATATAAAATTAAAAAAATTTATAATTACATTCCTTAGAATCAGATGACTCATTGGGCCTAAATTGGTGTATATTAGGCATGAAGTGCACAAATGATGAGAATGGTTGTTCATAATGAAAATGCACTAACTCAGGCCCATAAGATCCAAAATGAACATTTAATACCATTAATATGTAATTAAAATATATTTTTTTATTGGATAATCATCTAGATTCATCTAAAAATTGAGAACCCATGGGCCAAAGGGATGAATAATGAATATAAAGTGGTTTCAAAAGTTTATCACAAATAAGTGGTATCAGTTTGTTCAACATGTGGTATAAATCACATACATGGTAATTTATTTTTTAGTCAATGATTTTCTTGTGTAACTATGATTAAGATCATGGTTTGAATTGGATATATTAAAAATCTCAATCGTCTTGTGTTTATATAAGTGAGTGAGTGAAATATAAAACATTGATGTTGTTGGATTTAAATCTTGATTCCTATTATGAGTTATGACTCGATAAGATTAGATTATTTTGTTAGTAACTAAATTCCAAGTGTAAAATTCACCCACTAGAATATTTAAAAGAAATTTATTTTATATTGGATGTTATTTTGAGATTATATAATGACAAGTTATGAAATTATTTTTATCCAACAAGTGGTATCAAGGTTGAAGTAAAAAATATATTGTATCCCTAGTAATGAAATAATTAAAGGATTAATCAAAAAATGGTTGGAAAAGATCCTATAGTTTTAAAGGTTTTAAATCGAGCCAAATCTATTTTGGCTATGTTTACAACATATCCACATTTTTTAAGGAGGATTTTATATATTTGATTGAGCCAAAAAATTTAGATGTCAAATAGTTTTATCAAGTGAAAGGTAAAGAGTTTTCAACTTTTAGAGGAGGTTAGAAGATCCCTGTCACACCAAAAAATTCATTTGTAGGTATAATTTTTATTCATCATTAATTTTTATTTCAATTTATATATTTATTTACTATTCTGGTGTTTTTTGGTGTTTTTGAGTTCTACAATTTTAGATTATAGAATATCACGTCATGGACTAGGGGAATAATAATGTGATGGATGGTTTTGGATGGATTGAATGTCATATACAAGTGAGTAATCACAAAAATGGATACCTAGAGGTGATTTTTGGGTTGTGTTTTTTAGGGTCACATTATGTCCAAAGGGAGCATGAGATAACAAGTCACTATTTTTCACGGTTTCATTTCCCTGCCTCTATACAAGAGAGACGAACACATCATAGTCATATTCCATCATGTTATGATGGGTGTTTTGGATTTCAATAATTGGATAACTCCCATACTTATGAGTCATAGTATATTCTTATATATAGGTAGATCGTGCATGGGATACCTAGATTTTTTAAAAATTAAAAGAGTGGAGGATCACATCGTGACTGGGGTGGATCATGTTATGACCAAACATATGGTTTTCCATGCATAAGAAGTGAACAATACATATTGAACCTCATACATAATATTTGAATCCTTTATAAAAATTTTAGTGAGGGTTGGTAATATCATGTAAATGTTTGTTCCACTATGATAAGGGTGTTTCGTGTGAGAGTCATAGTGTGATGTCCTAACTGCATGGGTTCATCATGTCATGAAGGGAAAGTTCCCACCATAATTAAATCCTTGGAGGAACTGTGATAATTATTCTTAGATTCAGGGGATTCACTTCATTCCATGAAGTCTTAGTCCATTACATGACATAACCTTACCAGTGAAGTTTCATTTCTTCCTTCCATCAAGGGGGTGTGTCACATTATAAAGGGGTTTCACATCATGACCTATCTTATCTGAGTTTTTTTAAAATATTTATTAATTTATTAAGTGTCATATTAAAATGGATTTAGTTTTATTTTTTACCCAGCCAAATCACATGGCATGTTTTTAATCGTCCAAGACACAAACATCACCCCTCTAACCTCTCCACCCTCCCTTTTAATTTTATTGGATTTTTTTTCATGATATCACTATTAAGGGGTTTTAATTTCATAATTTAATTATATTATCTTCTTCACATTGGGTTTCTTCTATACATATGGCATGCTGGCCTAGGGTTAGTGATACTTGGGATTATGAAGAGGGGTTTTGATGTTAGGGTTTATCATTTACATCTATTGTGGATTATCACTATCAACATGAGAATTCATTGGATTAAGGTGGGTGGATCCATGTATAGAATTTTAAATTTAAATCCAACATTGTTTTCCTTTTTCTAACCATTCTTGGAAATTCTTGAAAATCATACTCAGTGTATCTATTAATCCATGTAAATTAAAACTTTTTTCATCAAGTTTTCATATTAAAAAGGGAATTTGATCATTATCCTATGTTCAAATTGTTTTTCATGTATATTTTTCTTACTAAGTTTTTTTAAACTGTCTTATATGGTATTTTCAATGGATTTTAATGATAAAAGGGTTGTTTGGTTTCTTTTAGAGTTTTTTAAAATGGTTTGGGGATGTTTATTTAGTTTTTACAAATATGGTTTACTAACTTGATTTATCTAAATATACTCCAATGTCCCAGTTGGAACTTGATAAAAATAGATTTATTTATTTGAGTATTCCCATGAAGTGATCCATTCATGTTATTATGTTAAATTTGATGTTATAAGATATGGTGTAAATCAAATGAATTTTTCATGGATGGGGGACATGTTTATTTTATTTTATTATTAAAAGTTAGCTGGTTCTATGTAGGGTGATCAAAGGTGAGGGTGTTTTATGATTATTATTAATAACATTATTTCTTTATGATATGAATTTTTTAGTCATCTAAATTTTATTTCATAGGAAACCATGGGTAGAAAGATGGGAAATATCAGTGTATGTATTGAACTAGTTACTGATCACTACTCTAACTACTGGCCCCAAGTTAATATTATTCCCTACTTTGGATAGTTTCCCTTTCATTCATGTCAAGTAGGGTAAACCGATTGTTATGATAATTCAATCATATCAGTTTCTGATTAGATGGATTTTATTTTATTTTATTCATAGATTATACCTTAAGTGCCTTGGAGTTCCCATATAATCTTAATTCTTCTATTCCTATGATTATAATTTTATGGTTATCTTATATTAAACTTATATTATAGCTTATGTTGTTATTTTTGTGAGTGTGATATCTTTATCATACTGTTTATTTTACTTGGTAAATCTATTTAACTTGAAATGTTTCTTAAATATTAAGTTCTTGTCTTCATTATTTCTAACATGAGTGTTTTCAAAGTGTGGTTTAAATAACATAAAAACTTAAAATAGCATGCTTTAATAAAAAAAATGTAAAGACTAATTATATCAAAATGGATTAATGAATTATATTAGATAAAAATTAATATAAGTGATAGAAAAATGTGATTTTTTTAATTAAAATAAAAATATTATCTTCCTATTTGTATTAATAAACTATAATGAGATGGATTTTCCATTAAAAGTAACGCATGGGGTGAGGGGAGGATACCTACTGGGATCTTTACCTTACTATTATAAATCACAAGTTCTTTACAAGTTATATATGGAGGTGGTAGCGTGTTTTTGGATTCTAGTTTGGATATGTATGAGGTTATAAGTGAATATGTTTCACTTGGTGCATAGTGATGGGTGGTTGTGACCTTTTTTGTTATTGTATCGTATCCAACTGGTGAATCAATATTTACCATTTTTCATTTTCATAGTTTCTTTATTCATATGTTGGTCTCGATTTTAAATTTGGGTTTTATTTATTTTTGTTTTTATTATATTTCTTTATTAGTTTTTTAAGGTTTATGAGTTATGATATGTTCTTATTACTTGTTTAGTTTTTCTTACTACTGAAATATACTTACTTTTTATGTTTGGTTATTCAACTTATGGAGTAGTCATGTTGAAATTTTGAGTAGGAGATTAATGTTTCATATTTATTCATTGAGTGTAATCATTCCCACTTTAGTATGTTTTAATTCCCATACACTAGTTGTATGCTCATGAAACTAGGGAAATCCCTTAGAACCATCCCACAAATTGGCTTGGGTACCTAAGTCAGGGGTATCTTGGGATGGTTTATGAAAAAATGGTATTAGATCCTCTATTTTTATTTTAGTTATTCATTGTAGATAAGATACAAAAATGTTTTATATTAATTTATAGGTATAAATATGTTTCTAACCAACACTTTTTATATAGAACCATGAGTTTCCATGGGTTACTAGAATGTATGTGTCTTCTGATTGAGTTGTTTACATTGTTATGAATGATATTTTTAGTTTCTAATTGAGTATTTATGTTTTAAATTAAATATTTAATATTCATTTTTAGAAACTTCATTCTTTGGAGTGAGAAATGGGAAGAAACCATACGTCACATGGTTTACTATATATGGTAGCAAAAACCATGCCCAACACATGCAAACCAATCTGGGTAGATTCTAATAGATGTATCATAGTTAACACATGGTTTACCAGTTTTTGTTTCCAAATTGTATATAATTATGAACTTTTAAAATTACTAAATAATGTTTACTTATGGTTTTTATATAATACCATTATTTTATGTTGTTGATTTGAGATAAATTGAGGTGTTTGATAAGGGTTATTTATGTCTTTTATCTTATTAGGGTTTAGATTATATAATAAAAGATTTAGTGTTATCTACTTTAAAGGAGTGTGGTTTCATAAAGGATTGGTGGTTAATTTGAAAGGATGGTTGAGAAAAATGTTTTTTAATATCCTTGGGATGTTTTGGTAAAATGTTTTGAATGATTTATAGTTTTTTTGTAAATTTTTCTATAAGGAGGTTAAGGTGATTTCATAAGAAGAAATTCTTGGTTTTACTATGTTTTGGAATGTTAAAATAGAAAAACATTGGGTACTATGGTAGTTTAAATAGATTTATATTATCATTTTTAAACTATTTCATCATTTTTTATATTTGGTTTTATGAATTTATTAATCTTTATATTTATTTTCATTATGTTTTATGTGTCATACTACTTTAGATTATTACCCCACCAAGTGTTAATGGAACTTAAAGAGGGAGAACTGATAATTTATATGCATAGTAACCCTCTGATTGATCCATGTTTATACGAGACAATTGTTTTGTCTACTCTAGTTGTAGAGTATAGTATTCTTTCTATTTAATCATAGCATAGAGTCTACATCCTAGAGTTTCAGAACCTGAGCTCTCCTTTCTTCCCTATGTTATCAGATTCCCATGATGTAGAAAATAATTTGTGGGACATTGAGAAAATAGTCAATATTCTTAAACACCCTGAGTCTATTAAGATTAAATTTTCTACCATTATCATCAAGGGTTATAGAATGAATTGGTGGAAGTCTATTATTCAGAATAAAACATGGTACCATTCATGGGAATGTTGTAAGGTTTTTTTATATAACAGTATTTCCTTGAGATTATTAAAGTTTCTAAAGTTACGAAGTCATATTTCATCAAGTAGGGTAATTTATTGATATTGGAATATTCTCATCATTTCATTAAATTAGTAACCGATATATCATATCTATGATTCTTTATAAGCATGGTATTTTGGAAGAGTACTTAACTATAAACTACAGTTGAGTGTATTCAAGTTTTTCTTAATTGATTATGTGGAACTGGTAAAGAAGGATTTTTTAATTTATGTGATCATAAATGGAGTACCTAAGGTGATTTATATTCTATCTATTCCCAAAAATTTTGAAGATAATTCCACTAAATGAATGGGGATAAAATAAAAGCTTGATTAGATGGTTGGAGTCATCAAGTGAACATCATATTTCTTCTCATCATCTTCTTTAGGGAGTACGGATATGGTATTCCATCAATAGAGTAAACTGATTCACAAAATGTATTTATTTAATGAAACCCTCAATACCTTCCATAGTTTTTTTCATCTAGGTCATCTCAAAAAAATTTATATAGGAGCCATGTGAGAAGTATGTGGAGCATGATCTACCCCTTTACAGTATCCTTGGTTCAACCTATTGAACCTGATGTAGATCTAGTGGATAAATGAGGTATTTTGGGATATATTATGTATTCTCCAATAAAATTCATCATAGTTGTATTTTATCAGAGATGATAGAATTCCATAATTTTTTTGATAAAATGTTTTCAACATTTAATGGAAAATACCTTATTGTGAAATTTTTTACCATTGGTGAAATTTTATGAGAATTATATATATTTTTGATGGTTTCTCACATGGTTGATGTAGGTACCAAGTTAGTGGAACCATTTTAAAAATATTTTTATCAATATTATTCTTTCATTAATCATCATAATTTTTAGAGTTATTAATTTTATTTATAGAATTAATGTATTGAAGTAATTATAAATATAGTGGGGACACACCATAGATAATTACATTTCTATCAAATGTTTCTTCATTTTATTATAGAGGAAAAATGTAATACTATTGATAGAGGTATTTAGTTTCCACAAACTACCCCTACCCTATAATGAATTTAAAATTCATTAGACTTGATTCTTTCAGTAATATGATATACAGTCTATTATATTCAATTATATATGAAGAATTTGGATACATGTTATACACTAAAATTTCATATTTACGATAAAGTATCCAGTTTTTTAATGTTTCCACTGAGGGTCTCTGAGAAAAATAATTGAGTTTTTTATTTTAGACCTTTTCTATATAGATTTCATAGTTTTCCTTGATTTTTTGAATTGATATATTAGTGGGGAAGTTAAAACTCATCCATTATTCGATCAAACTTTTTTACTATGAATATATGAAGGAGAAGTGGTATTGTTTTGAGAATTATCACACCCATAATGTCATTTTCATATAAAATATTTATTATTTATATTTTTTATTTCAATTTCTCAATTTCTTTGTTTGTCTAGTGTTTGTGAGTATTTTTAGAGTTCTGTATTTTTAGACTACGAAATGTCATTTCATGGCCTTGGGGAATCACGACATGACAGTTGGTATTATAGGGATGCAAAATCATGTCCAAGGAAAGAAACATGGTGTGGATACCTATATGTGAGTTTTGGGTTGAGGATGTTTGAGGATTATTTTATAGCCTAAAATAATCCCATCATGATGGGTATCTATTTTCTTATAGACACATCACCTTCTCATATTTGAGAGAGATGTTCGAACCATAGACATAGGCCATCTTGGATTAACAGATGTATGGAACTACTAGCAATTTTTAAGTCTCATACATAAGTTTCACAACATACACTTATTAATAGGCATATCAGGCATAGAATTCTAGGAGTTTGTGAATAATTAAAGAGGGGAAGGGTCACATTATGACCAAGGTTGTCCATGTCATTATCATATGCAGAGGTCACCATGCATAAGAATCTACTAATAATTTCGGGGAACCCATACATAAGAGTCTCAGACTTTGTAAAATTTTAAATGGGGGTAGTTTATGAATACCTGACATGCATTATGTCATTACAAGGATGTCTCATGTGAGAGTAGTGTCGTGAGGACCTATCTGTATTGGTTCACCCCACTCTGAGGGAATAGTCACATAATGATGAAACAATGGGAACAAATTCTAGGATTTTTACTATCTTTGAGTGAGGTGATTTATTCCATGAACACCTACACCACACCTTGACATGACCTACATAGTGAGGTCACATTTCTCTCTAGCATCAAGGGAGTGTGTCATGTCCTGAAAAAAAATATGTCACGTCCGTAATTTTCCATTCTACTTTCTTAAGAAATTTTTTTTATCTATTTAATGATTTGTTGAAAGGTATTTTTTTTATATTTTTTATATCTATATCATGGGGACCATTACAAAACTTTAATACCATGGGAATCACCCCTCTCTCCTCTACTTCACTTCCCTCCCATTCTAGTGGATATTTCTTTTTAAAATCATTGGTAAGTGTTTTTTCATTCTTCTTTTAGTTATATACTCTTCATCCCCTTGATTTTATTCTCTCCTTATGATATCCTAGACTAGGGTTTTTGATATCCAATATTATATTCAGTTTTTTTATGTTTGGGTATATAGTTTTCATCCTTAGTGGATTCAATTTACCGGTTTAAGATTTTAGCAGTTTAAGGTTGGCAGGCCCATGCCTAGAATTTTAAATGGAAATCAATTATTGATTTCATTATTCTAACCCATATTTTCAATTTAATGAAAATAATACTAAGTTATCTATTAATCTTGGCCAAATTAATCTAATTTTCATCACTTTTAATAAATAAAAATAGGGTTTCCTCCTAATTTTATTCTCAAATTGGTTTTCAATTAAATTATATTTATGAGGTGTTTTCTTATATTCCTTAAATGCTCATTTAAAGGCATTCTAATAATTAAAGGATATGTTTAGTTTATTTTATAGTTTTTTAAAAAAATGAGGATTTTCCTTGATTTAGTTTATATATATGAATTTATTACTTGATTTCTCTAATGATATTCTAATGGCCTGATCGACACTATATTAAAAGGGGTTTTCTAATGTGAGTATGCCCAAGAAGTAAGCCTCATAATATTTTTATATAAAATTTGGAATGGTATTGATGTACTATAAAGTGGATGGAATTGTATCATATGGGGTACATTTTTATTATACCAAGCAAGTCTCTCTAGAAGAAAAGATTCTGACCATTTATTAAAATGAGTGAAAAAATACTAGAACAAGGTGTGCGGTGGGGCCAAACAATGGGTATTTCCCTCATGCATCAAACAAAAGTTCCGAGATCATAAAATTACATGTCATGTCCATAATCAGAGTCATTAGTAGTTTCCCACATAGATTGGTACTTACATGTATTAAATATATTTAGGATTTCTTCGTTGCACTTTTTTGTAATATGGAAAAGGATCAAGTAGATACATTCTGATGTGTGTTGGAGTATCCCTTATATGGCCTTATCCTTTAATGTTTTGGAGTCGAACCATCAGTGTCATTCACCTTTGAATTTCCATTCAAGACTATATCTTTAAAAGAGGCATGGCCGTAACTGTCCGTTGCCTATATGGGGTATTATGCTCCCCTTTAATATCCAAAGCAACAATTTTTACCTATGGGAAAATCCTAGATAAAGGATACTTTACTTGGATAATCATCCTAAATATCCTCCCAACATCCTTGAATGCACCGAGATTCTATTAATTGAATAATTTCTTCATGAAACCTCAAATTATTCCCACCATAAATCAGATTTTGTGGCCCCTCAATTACAGGAGCGGAACCTTGTAGACATTGATCCTTTTAGGTCATTCCTGGAATGACATTGACCTCCCCTCCATGGGAACCTTATTCATTCTTAGGATCTATATTAAAAATAATTATTGATCTATGAGTCTCTAGTGGCATCGATAGAGATGGTTTCTTTTCCATTCATGGTGAACCAAGGCTAACCTGCACATCATTTCTTGCATGAATAGACTGTTAATTTCCAAAAGAGACCGCATTATTTTGTGTTGTCTGATTCTCCAATTTCATTCTACAATAAGCTTAATGATTTCTCTTTAAAGAGAAAAAGGATAAAACCACATCCGTGTGACATTTATCCTGAGCATGGCCAATAATTTGACATTCCAAGTAGAAATCAAGTAGTTTTTCATACTCCACTTTTAAAGGGATATCATCATCCTTTGCTAAAAAAATAATATTATGAACTAGTGATGACATTTATTATATTTTATTCCTATTATCGGGTTACATATATGAAGGATTATTAGAGGTTATTGTGTTTTATGATTGTTTTTATTACAATTATTCCTTATAATATACATTATAAACTAAACTCCATTTTATATTATGGAAAATTATAGGTATCTAGGTGGTATATCTAGGTTCAAGTGATGTAATAGTTATTGATCACTTCTCCTATTAGTGGCTCTAAGTTATGATCATGCCATACTTTGGGAATTTATCCTCAATCAAACTGGGTAAGTTGAAACCAATTTTATAGTAATTGAATGACATCATGAACTGATTTAATGGACTTTGTTTTGTTTTAATCCCTGATTATCCCCTTATATACTAGGATTTCCTGTGATTATCTTGATTTTTATTTTCTAATGATTATAATTTTGCGGTTATCTAATGTTAATATTATATTATAGATGATGTGGTTATTATTATGAGTTTAATATCTTTAGAGTAAAGAATGATTTACCTGATAAAACTATTTATCTTAAAAGGTTTATTAAATATTGAGTCCTCTTATTCATTCTATATAACTCTGGTATTTTAAAAGTGTTATTTTAAAACTATTTCCCTGTTTTAAATGACATTATTTCATAAAAATGATTTCAAAATTGATTATACCTAAAATGGGTAGATTTATTATCTTGGATAAAAATGAATATACTTTATGGACTCATTTAACTTGTGTTAATTAAAATAAAATCTTCAAAACCCTAATTATATTTAAGAACTAACCTAAAAATAATTTTTATGTAAAAGATATGGATAGGGTGTAGGGAGAATAAATACTGGGAATTTTAGATTATGAATATATATTATAGGTTTTTTACAGATTCTATATGTATGTGGTGATTGGTTATTGGATTATTCTTCTAGTATGTCATAGTTTATAAGTGAATATATTTAAATTTGTGCCCAGATATATGTTGTTGTAACATTTATTTTTGTTATATTATTTTTTCCCTTCTAGTGTATCAATATACTTCATCTTTATTTTTCTTAGTTTCTTTATTCATATGTATTTCTTGCATTTAATGTTGTATTTCAACTTTTTTGTGAAGTATTTTATTTATTTATTTATTTATTTTTTATAGTTTATGAGTAATGATATGTTATTATGAATTTTTTGGTTTCAATCACTATTAGAAAATTCTCATTTTACATGTGTGATCATGTGACTTATAGAGTGTTCATGATAGACTTTTGTGTGGGAGTTACATGTTTATATTGATTCATCAGGTGAAATCATTCTAACATGAGTATATTTTGATTTTCAAGAACAAGTTACTAACCTATGGGTATCAAGAAAACACTTCAAATCATTCTATGAACCAGATCAAGTACCTAAATTAGGGATATTCTGGGTTGGTTTATGAAAAGACCAATGTCAAATGGGATGGGAAGGAATTGTATGATAAAAGGTGAAGTAAAAACTCCCTTAATATGGAATTATGAATTTGAGGAGAATTAGTAGGTACTGAAAAGTATTAGGAATTTTTCATTGAAAATATATAACAATTATTTTTTAATAGTGGGGGAGTGAGTAGAATGCATTATAACTTTGAGTATAGCTGAGAAAAATCCTTATATAGTTTAGATATTTCATGGGAGTGAACATGAATACTAATTTAGATAAATATAAATGTGTAAAAAGGAATAAAAAATAAGTATATATAAAAGATTCACCCTTTTCATTTTATTACCAAATGGGGAGTGAGAAGAGTGTTCCATAAATTTTTACCATGTTTAAGGATTAGGAGTTAAAAGGTGAAGTGTGATTTATGGTAGTATTTTTAATAAAATCCAAAAGAGGGAAATTTTTTCAATCATGAGGTTGTGTGTTTCTTTTCTTGACAATGAGTGACAGGTTTTTAGAAGAATAATATTGGTAGACATGGATTTTGAGTTTGAAGAATCATTTGTTCCAAATGTTTTTGGATATTTGGATCATTTAGAACATAACTCTGGAATTAGTCATCAAGTAATTTTTTTGTTGTAGTTATTCTAGAAGATGAGTAATTATAATTCTGTAAGATGAGTATAATTGGAAGATCCTAAAGTTTTTTAGAAAATAGTTTAAAAGTGAAGAAGTCAAGAAGTATTATTCTGAAATTTGAATAATTCAATTTTATTGAAAGATGAAATAATGGAGTGATTATAAGTAGCATGTCGTGAGTGAAGTTCATAGAAAATAAAAAAAATACATGAGGATATCTGAGTGTGTAAGGGTTGTTTTTTATATAGTAGATTAGTAAATTCCTAATATATATGGGAAGATTTTTCTGAGAAGGTTAAGCTAGAAATACAACAAAAGACCAAACTACTCTCTTTATATTTATAAGAGTCAGTTCTAGATTAGGAATTAAAAAACATAAAATTCCTAGATATGTTAACTGTAATACATATAGAAAATTATAATTAATATTGAAAAATGGAATATTATTATTTTTATGGGTTAAATGACCTTTTATACCAAAGGGTTGATCTAGACTAGTAAAATACCAAAGTGTTTCACTCTAGGTGACACATAAAGGTTATTTAGACATTGAAATTTAGAAAATTCATGACCAATCATAGTTATATATATTTTTCATTATCAATCATAAAATATTTTTAATAGTGTTAACATCATGAGATGGATTATTATATTGAAAATAAGATTAGAAATGGTATTTTCTATTTAGAGATTCCATCATGGTGAAAGGAAATTTATGTCACAACCTATTAAGGGAAAAGGCAGAATATTCTTTGACATTTAAACCATGTGTATTAAATAAGTGGTAAGAAATTGAATCTTTAGTATTCTTAGTTAAATTAATCATAACATTCCATAAAGTGGAATTTCATGTTTTGATAGGATATAAAAGTATGGATATTGGGATAATCACACCATAATCATTGGTGTTGGAACCAAGGTGATCCAAGATGATGATTGATGTTTTGTTTATTTTCAAACCAAATGAATTAAAGAAGGTTTAATCACTTAATATTTACATATAAACCTATTAGAATAAAAATATTTAATGATCATGTTATATTATTGATGTATTTGTGTATTCGGTACAAAGGGAAAAAGTTGAGTGTAATTTTAAAGGATTTAGTGGAGTTTAGTGAAAAATTCAATGAAAAGGATTAATTTTTACATAGAACTTACATGACTAAAAAGTAAGTGTGTGGAAGAGAGTTCAAATGAATGAGGTACACAAATGAAAATGGTTCCCATAAAGTGGTTCATTTGTGAAAAATCGATGGGAATGGTTGTGAAAACAGTATATAAAGTCCATACATAAATCCTCTGAGAGATTTTTGTAATAGAAATTTTACCAAGTTAAATAATATCATGAAAGAGATATGTCAACCATGTATCATGGATGTTATGTGAAGGTCATATATAATAATTTTTTGAGAAATGAATGTATGCGTTCTTATATAGACTATGAATGATGATTATTCAGGAAGTGGAATTACGGGGAGGGAAGATATGTGAAGGGTGTTTTTGTAATCTAGTTATTAGAAATTTTTTTGTGGGTGTTTTATATAAATACCCCAACTATAATTTCAATAATTATTTATTAAAAACTAAAACAAATATCAGCGTATTAATCATAAGATCATAGAAGGAGGATTTTTTCTTGAAATGAAATTCGTCAAGACGAAATTTGCAAAGGGGTAGCCCTCAAAGGAGATAAAAAAAGGGGAGTTATGAGAAGTAGTTTATGAAAATGTGATATAAAAAGATAATCAAGTAGGATAATTACACAAAATAGATCAAAAAGGAGTTGTGTGAATAATAGTTCATGGAGGATTTGTGCGAAGCATAGTGTGGATCAAAAGATTTTACATAGTGAAATCATAATTCTTTGAGTTTACATGCCTAATACTCATGGATATTACTACGAATATGAAAAATTCTATAAAATTATATTTTTTATATCATTTTTAAAATCAATGAAAACATTTTTGATTATATATAAATGACTTACACATTGAAAAACTATGAAAATCATTCTTCTGAAGTAGTATATGAAAGAGGAGTCAACATAAGTTATCTGAGGGAAGAAGTGCACTAATCCATGAACCATATTTTACAGGAAATGAGCCTGGTATAGAGTGACTGTGTCCAAAACATTGTATCCAAAAAAGTAGTAAACTATGTAGATTCTGGTACACCTAAAAAATTTTGTGTTTATACTCTTGGGATTAACCCTTAGCGGTGAACCAAGTAAAAAAATTAACTTTTTTTTACTTTATGCATTTGTGATTATGGTGGATTCATAAATAATTATGATAGGTTTAATGGATTTCTACCAATGTGGTGAAAATATCCAATGTAAATAAAATCACCATGATTCACCCCCATCCCCTCTCAGGGTGTCCTTAATTATAATAATTTGTATCATATATAAGTTAGAAACATTGAATCTGTCATTTAGATTTATGAAAAATAAAACAAATGCAAAGATATTTCCTCTATTTTATGGGTCCAATTGTCATATTTGGAAGAATATAATGATATTACACTTAAAATCACTGGTATTAGAGGTTTTTTCTACTACTATACATAAGATATAACTTAGTGATTCATCAAAGTTATTCATGACTAAAGTAGATAGGAAACAAATCAATACTAATTACAGGGCTCCAAATTATTGATCTAAATCCCTTTCCATATATATTTTTATGAATGTGATGTGATTATATAGTTCAAAACCATGTGGGAAAATTGGTTAATGTATATATTAATGGATCGTCAAGGTGGTGGAGGAAAATATTCATGTTTTTTCTGATAAGTTTGATAACATTAAGATGTTCCCTGATCAAAATAATGATGTATTATTCAACCAAACCATTAAGATTACTGTATAAATTCAAGGAATTTTTAAAGAGATCAAATATATTGAAATTGTTAATAATATCATGGGAATAATTTCACTTATTTATAATCTGAAGGTTTCAACTCTTTAAGATTTAAACATGGTTTAAATTTCATTAGATGATATACAACGTAGTCTAGTTTCATATGAAATTATTGTTAATCCTGAAGGAATGTCAAGCCAATCAAAAAAATTAGATTGTTTTAAAATCTATGAATATAGTTTTCATTACTAAATTAAGTTCTTATGGAGAGGATATAGATAATTAATTTATATCACTTGTGGCCTGAAAATTCAATAGTGGGAAGGGTAAATTCGAATGAAAGATACTATTATAATTATTTCGATGTGGTAAATATGGTAACCTAGTAGAAAGGTGTTTGAGAATACTTAATGGTAAATATTGTGAATTAGAATCCATTAAAAATCCATGTAGGATATTACCCCTCAAAATATAATTCAAACATATAAATTCATTGAGAAAGAACTTTCAAAGGAAAATCTTTTTAGGAAAATAAGAAGATGATAATGAAGATTAGCTAGAGGGAGTTGAAATAGAAGTTAATTCAGATTTGGAAGATGTTATCATGGATATAATTGAAAAGGAATAATATAAAAAAAGGAAGATAATCAAATAGAAGTTGTAGTTGATTTTAGTGTCAAACTTTAGGGATCTTTTTAAGACTTTGATCTTTAATGAAATAAAAATCAGAATATTGGTGGCTTTTTTAAAGAATATTTTGAATATATAGATCATCTAGAAGTTAAGATTGAATAATTATAAAAAAATACTAATAAATCAATTATATGAACTCATAAGAAGTTATGGATCTTAAAATTACAATTAAAAAAATTAAATAGATTGATGACCTTGATGCTAGTCTGAAACAGATTATGGAGAGATTTGAAGCTCTAGAAAAAGAAGAAATTACCATGAGAAGTAATATGGATATTGAAAAAAATAAATTGAATAAAAATAGAAGATATAATTTGGAATGTTATTGTATGTGAACTATTAGAAATAGATAAGAGAGGTTCAAAGAGTGTTGAGAATTTCATTAATGATCAATGTCCTAGGAACAGGAATAAAAGTAGAGTTGGTTGTGATGTTGATACATCAGGATTTATAATCGACTAGAATAAAGGGAAGAAAAAGGTTTTTAATGTTGATATCAATACTAAGGCTCCAGAATCATGGAAAATGTTATCTTTAAACAAAGAAAAGCAAAGGTAAGAAAACAATCATCAAACATAAAGTATTATTCAACAATCAAGGAGTATTTTAAAGGTTGGGTATTGTAGTATGAATGTTTGTGGGGAGATATTTCCTCTCGATAAGTGTTAATTTTTTGGTTATCTTGGGTACATAATACAATTTTTTGAAGATTCTAGAAGATACTTGAATATTGAAACTCTAGAAGTCAACAAAAAATAATGATAATATATCTTTCATCCCATATAAGTAATTATTTCTATGGATAATATTTTCCCTATTCTAACTTTAGGCATAATGATTTAGATTACAAGAAAAGAAGAAATGGTTATTATCACTATGTACATCTAAGGCAAGTTAATGAAAAAAATATGTCATGGTTGCATTTGAAAATAGAGACTCCATATTGGAAGAAGAATACGAGGAGTTTAATTATTACACATGTGTTGAAGAGAAAGAGTGGAGAACATCTCATGCATCAAATAAACTTGGTATCTAATGGAATGAGAAGAAGAATAAAGAGAGTGTTAACTTGTTAGAAGTCACTCTCAAGGTTAAAATGAATGGTTTTACCTAGATTATTGTTAGTGTGTGTTCATCCCACATGATTGAAAATATAAACCTACTAAAAAGGATATGGATAAAATTTAAGGAACATTTTGTTTAAAAAATGATTGATCTTTGAAGATTAAAGAAAGTGGTAAAACACAATAATTAGGTGATGAGTTGAAAAACCTTGAAATACTCTTTGTGTATGGATTGTGGAACAACATATTGAGTGTGATATAACTCTATGATAATAAACGTGAGGGAAAATTTAATTAAAAGGGTTTTATAATCAAAATAAATATTGGGGATCCAATCATGAAATGTTAAAATGATAAATGGTAATATGTACCAGGTGGATAGTAAATAAAAAACTTTTCTTATTACTCTTGAAGATGATAGTACATTAGGTCATTAGAGGCTTAGAAACATTCACCAATAGAGCATACAGAACCATGAAAAATTTAAAGTTATAGTAGATACTTGAAATATAAAGTGGGACCACAAAATACAAGGGATTCATGAATATAGGGGAAAAATTTGAAATCAATATCATCAAATGATGAAAAGGAAATTCATTCTCATTGATATAGTCCACATAGAAATTTGTGTTCTAATGAACCATCCTAGAAAATATTGTGAAAGTTATTTTATCCAGTTTTTCATATTATAATATAATGGATTGTGTTATGATAATATAGTGAAATAAATAATCCATATAATGTATGAAGACTTATTGATAGAGAGTGTAAAAAGATATGAGGTTCATAATCAGTATTTTATGATTAAAGTGGAACAAAATACACATCCACTTAATTTAAAAACATCCTTGATAAACATGAAATTATGAATGGGGTATCAACAGTAATTAATTTACAATACAGTGGATTTTTTTAATAATGAATTCAGATAGTGGAAAATATGGACAAGAAATTTCTCATCAAGAGTGGGATATCATATCACTACTAGAATGAGGTAGTAAAAGTAGTAATTTATACTCAAAAATTGGTGGTTCTAATCCCATTGGAGGATAATACATCCTATGAGATATGTAACATAAGGAAACACTCTATGAAATATTTTCAAAACATTATATGTGGATTTCATATCTAGAAGAAAGAGGAAAATCAAGGCTATTTTGGTGATACAAAAAATGAATGATTGTTTTTAGGATACTCAATAAAGATTAAAGAATATAAATTCTTCAAAAAATCCTTAAAAAATTGTGGACAGGAATCATTTCCAAATCATTAAAGAGAAATATGGAAAGAATTATTTATGTTCAAAATTTGAAGAATTATTTTAAGATGATTATGAAGTTGAGACAAATCCTAATGTTGTAAAAATTTCGACAAATGATGAAAATTATAATTCTAAATCAAAATAAGATGTGATTAATGAAGAAAATTATCCTTCACCTTATAGGTGAGATATGAGAGTATAAGTTGATCCATTAAGCATAATCGGTGACAAAAAAATCTCCAACATAGACATTAAGAATGAGGAATGTTGATCATGTTTCTTTATTATTAATGGTAGAAAAAAACACTTGAATAAGTAGTAAATAATGAATAAAGTGTAAGATATATGAATGAATAATTGGGTAAAATCAATAAAAACTAACTTGGGAACTTATGAAGAATCTTGGGAAATGTAATTTTATCAAAATAAAGTTTATATTTAAGAATAAGTTCAAATAACATGGAAAGGTGATACAAAATAAGGTATGTATGGTTTGCAGAGGCCATTATCAAATTGAAGGTGTAGATGTTAAAGAAACTTTTTCACTAATGGATTGAATTTATTCAATCATGATCTTCTTGGTGATGGAAATCTGAAGAGGGTTAAATATTTATTAGATGAATTTAAAAAAGTTCTTCAAGTTTTTTATTTAAGAGTAGGTTTATATTAAATATATAGTGGTATTTTTTATTATTAATTATGAAACCCAAGTGTATAGATTAAATAAGGACTTGTGTGGTATAAAATAGGAACCATGATCATGGTATGAACATATAGACTCATACTTAATGAAGCTTTATTTCAATATATGTGGTGTTGATCACAATATATTTATGAAGAAATAAAAGTAATAACAATTCATGGTGTTGTTTTATGTGGATTATATCATATTTAGTAGAAGAAAATAGAACATTCTATATGTGTTTTCTAATTTGAGGAGTTCTGAATATGGAATCTTCATGATTGTTGAGATTACTTATTTTTTGTGGTCACAAGTGATTCATAAATATTATTAAACATTTATCTATCAATATAATTTTAAGATATATCATATAAATAAATTTGACTTGCATGATTCCAAACCAATGTCAATTCCAATTGTGGTTAGAGAAAAAATTGGGAATTATGAAGATGGAGAATCTATGGATCCCACATTATATAAAAGAATAATTAGGAGTAGTTCATACGTGACTACAACACACTTTGTTATTATTTTTACAACCATCTTATAGGATCCTTTTCAAGATAGTGCCAAGGAGGAGATCTTTTTTGTAATTAAAAAAAGAATGATATAAGGTACTCTCAATTTTAGATTTCTCTTTAATTATAGAAAGGGTAATGAACCATAAACATTATCTAATTCATATTGTACTGGTGATTTGGTGTACCAAAATAATAAAAGTTGTGTTGAATTCTTTATTGACAATAAATGTGCAGGCCGGTTAAGAAAAAATTTTGAAATCACTTTTTTGGGCATGGTGGAATAAGAAAAAAATCTCAGTAACCAAAGCATGCATTCAGTTTGTACGGATGAAGAAATAAATCAAGGATTTTTGGGAAGAAGTTAAATATCCTTTGGTGATATTCTGTGATAAAAACAGTCACCACTAGAAAAATTTGATAAATCCATGGGCTATGAATTTGAATATATCTTTTCTGACCATTACTATAGGTTATAGACATGATTAGGCTACCCATGGAGGCTATTATCATGGAAATAGTCCTCAAGTCTATAGCCATGGGTAGGATCAAGGCCATATCTACTTAGACGAGGCATTATATCCACATCTCACTTATACCCACAGAACTATTCCTGTAGCTATAATATTTTTTGGAAAAAAAAGTGTTTAGGGAGCTTTAATCCTAGGTCTCATAAATTATATAGATCATCCTTTACCACTCAACTATAACACTCATTTGATATATATATATATATATATGTATGTATATATATATATATATCTATGTGTGTGTGAGAAAAAGTAAAAATACATTTTATTATTATTATTTACTTAATAATAATGTGTCCCTGGTATGTGGGGATGCAGCCATACATGTAGCCAAAGTTAGGGCCTACCATGGAAATACCCCATATAGCCATGATCATCTAAAACCATGGATATGAACCTGCCCCCACAACCTATATCTATAATAATAATAAATACCATTGCTATTTCATGTGGCCACTACAACATTTATCCACGATCACCCCTAACCATTTCTATATCTCTATCCCACACACTCTACAGCCACGATGAGAGGATGAATGTGGTTATAGGATCTTTATCATGAAATTCCTACATAACAAATTACTCATCCTAGAAATGGAAAAGAGATATTCATATTCGAGGGCTGATTATGGCCCTAGGTATATGGATATAGGTAATTTTTTTGAGAAATTGGTATCATAAAACTCATGGAAAATATTATGAAACATTCTCATACCAAGCATATTGAGATCAAATTTCGATGTATTAAAGAAAATGTGGATCAATAAGTGATCAAAATGGATCATTTTGGAACTAATGGACAAGTTTAATATATCATGAATAATTAATTGGACAATATTAAATTTTAGAATCATCATTTTAACCTCAGTTTTCAACCACCACCCTCATCCTGAGGAGGTTTGGAAATTCCATTCTCTATATTTATATCTAATGAATTGTATGGTGTGTCTAATTATTGGAAGGATATTTTTCTATGGTTTTATGGTTAAAGGGAACAATAAATATAATTCTAATGAAATTCAATAGATAATATTAGAGACTGAATATGTCTCTTTCCAAGTGATATCAGTAAAAATTGGTGAAAGTGGTGAGATTCACTCATCATAGGGGTATACCTGGAATAAAATTCCTATGATGATATGATCTATGGGGAATGGAGTTTGATCAATTTGATAAATAGGGGAGTTTTGGAATGTGAAGTGATATAAGGCATGTAATTATCTCTTGAACTATTGTTTTATACATTGAGCTATACTCACATAGACTTAGAGTGATAGATTAGATATTTTTTTCATCTAAAAGAAGTATTATGTGTGTGAAAATTTTAGTTTTACATTATGTTTCTAATTAACCTAATCTGGGGAATATTATAACCATGGTGATATAATATGGAGATTGATTTTTTTGTTTTTTGTTAATCCAATTATAGTAAAAAAAATATTGAAAAGTTTAATTCTTACATGTACAGATGGTAAAAATAAAAATCCTTTGAGGGAATTAATATTCTTCATATATTTGTGTATTTTATTCATAGAGAAATGTTGAGTGTAATTTTAGAGACTTTGGCTCATTTTACTGAAAAAAGTTATATGGATGAAAAATTTATACATAGAACATAGGTGATTTCATAGAAAGTATAGGATAAATGGTTCATATAAAGGAAGTATATGGTTATAAATGATTCCTGTAAAGTAGTTCATTTGTATAGAATTTTTTATAGCAATTTACAAACCACATAGGGAAAATTCAGGGAAATCCCCAAAGATATTCCAATGATGAAATTTTTTCAAACTAAATCACAAAGGGGAGATGTTAACCATATATCCTAGATGTTACATGATGTCTACAAATTTGATGTTATATTCAAAGTGAATGGTGGTGTTCATATATTGACTACAAATTATAATCATTCAAGAAGTGGAATTATCTGATGCAGCCTTATACGAAGAGTGTTTTTAAAATTTGGTGATTAGAGATTTTTAATGGGGTTTTGTCTATAAATAACATGATATTAATTTCATTAATAACTGACGAAAAACTAAAGAAAATATCTGGTGATTAATCATAAGATTATGGAAGGAATATTTATTCATGAAGCGCAATTGGTAAAGAAAAGGTTTGCAAATGGGAATCCCACAAAAGAGTTGTTTGATGAGAAGTTACATGAAGCAGGTCACACATAAAAGTTTCATGAATTAGTTCATAGAGAATAATTATGAGAATAAGATCCCAAAGTATTTTCTTGAAGCAAAGTGTATAAAGGAGTTGTGAAAATCATAATGAAAAGAGAAGTTTTTTATACAGTGAAATCACACTGTATGGAGCTTATATTCCTATTGTTGGTTGTCATTATTAGTATTTTGGAACATAATTGAGAATCATATTTTATATATCATGATTCAAATAAAATAAAATGGTATTGATGATATGTAAGTAACCTACGCATCGATTAACTGAGAAGACATCCTTTTGAAGTAGTGCATGAAAGAGGAGTTCGCGGAAATGATCTAAGGGAGGTAGTGAACTAATCCCTAAACTATAATGTAAAGTGAAGTAGCCTATAATTGAGTGAATATGGCGGAAACATTATATCCACCAAAATAATGAATCATATTATATTCTCATACACCATCATAATTTTATGTGTATGCTCCTCAGATTATGCCTTAGTGGTGAACCAAGTAAAATTATTGTTTCTTATTTGTACTTTCTACATTTATGATTATCGTGGATTCATAATTAATTGTGATAGGTTCAATGAGTTCATACCAACATGAGAACAAGATCCAGCATAACAAAATAAAAAAATGTACCATGATTCACCCCCAGGGTGTTTTAGGTTGCAGCATTTGGCATGTAAAATATAATATGTTTGGTGGATTTGGTGGATTTGGTGGTTTATTGAGAATCATGTCATAAATAAGGATTCAATGTTTTGATTAGGATGAGGAAATTGAAAACTATAATGGGTTTAAGGAAGTCATGTTATGAAAAAAAGACTTCCAAAATCTCAATAGCATTCATTTGGAGTTTGGGATAAGGCGATGGAATGATATTTCAAGAGTTGAAATGGTTTGATTATGAAATTATGACCATAGTAAAATGTGTGGTTCACTTGCAATGATATAAAAGGATTAAAAGAAAAATAATTGATCTTAACCATTGGATTAAAAGTTAGGTTACATGAAAGATCTATAAAACTGCTCATAGTAGTTTTATAAAGACATAAGGGTTGTAAAATATTGAATATCTAAGGAAGGAAATATTAATAGATCTAGTATTGAGTAAGAAGTATAATTTTGTTCAAAAATTATTATATGGTTATTGCAGATAATGAGGAAAAGAATATGATATTTCACTACTATATTCGAGGTTAAAACAAGGAGTGAACCAAGATTATCCCAGTATAGATTAATATTTATATAGAGGAATAGTGGTTTCTATTGTGATTTTTTTGGAAGACAAAGACTCAACCCTCAAATCAAAGAGTTGATCCCATCCATCATTAAAGAAAGAGATTGTGAGATAAGATTAATAGAGTATCTATTTAGAGACAAGGATGTAAGATGTCTCAATAACCTGTGTTGATCAGGTAGAGATCCACATGTCTATATTCTATTAAAGATACTCTTATGTCTATAAACTAAATGTTTCCTTCATCAAACATGTACATAGATAATGATAATAGGGAGTGTTTCTTGAATTAATAATACATATTTTAGAACCATGTAACAGAAGTACACCATGGCATGGATTGATCCTGACCTAAAAACACACATACGCTAAAAGTGAGTATAATGTATTCAGATACACTAGCACATCATCATGTTTATGCCCCTTAGATTAACCCTTAGTAGTGAACCAAGTAAAATTCAAATTTCTTGTATATGATTTACTTTTTTCATTTTTTTTTCTATTTGGTGTGATTAGTAGTGAGAAAATGAAAGAATGAATGAGTTATTTCCAATAAGGGGATGATGTCTGAATAACCTAGGTGACTAAAAGAAAAGAAATTTTTTAATTTGGTGTGCACCCTCATTCACCCCACCTGCTCATGGTGTGTTCTCTTGGCTTGGTGATAACAATATAAATACATAATTTATATAAATAAATGTATAAATATATTATTATATTTTTAAATATTTTTAAAATTATAAATCATAATATATAGAATAAAAAGTTGTTATCAATTTTCATTTTCATTTTTTATAAATATATATGTATATATATAGTGGATACACATGTGTACATGTTTGAATCACCTATGACACACACACACACACATGTATTGGTGTTCTTCACACACACACACACATTTATATGTGAATAAATGGGAATATATGAAAATCAATAATTGAGAAAAAAACATTAACTATTTAAATAAAGTTATATTTATAAATTTAATGATTTTATAATTAAAAAATTTAGTGATTTTATAATTAAAAAATTTATATTATTATATTTTAAAAAATATTAATTAATATCTATATTTAATTAATTAGTAATATATATTTTAAATATTTTTTATGTATACATGTCATTATTGTATAATATATTATAAATTAAAATAATTAATGATATATTTTAAAATAAAATTTATTCATTTATGTAAATAATAATATTTTTAATCATAATTAAAAAAAATTAAGCAAGGTTAAAAATTAATTATGTTTTTTATACACAATAAATACAATATATACATCTTCAATATTAATTATTAATATTAATTTTTCAATATATATTATAAATTGTAAATCTATTTAAATATAATTATTAAAATTCTTACTTTTTATTTTATAGTTTTATAATTAATTCATTTTGAAAAAAAAATAGATATAGTAATATTATTTATTAATTTATTATTATTATTTATATATTTATATATATAATATTAATAAATTATTTATTCATGATATTATTCATTTATTATGCATTTATAATTATTATACATAATATTAAGGCATTTATTATTCATAATATTAATACATTTGTTATTCATAATATGAATACATTTATTATTCTTAATATGAATACATTTGTCATTCATAATATGAATACATTTATTATTAATAATATTAATAACATTAATACATTTATTATTATTATTTATACATTTATATATTTATTATTCATAATATTTACACATTTATTGTTTATTACTCATAATATTTATTATACATAATATTTATTATTCATAATATTTATTATTCATAATACTAATAAATTTATTAATACATAGATTATTTATAATATTAATGAATTTATTATTTTTCATAATTTTAATACATTTATGTTAATATTAATAATGTATTTATCATAATATTAATACATTTATTATTATAGATCTTCATTTTAGTTGTCCTCAAGAAATATGCATTCTCCAATCTCCTTATTAAATTAGTTAATGTTATTCTCAAGTGTTTGACGCTCTCTATTCTCATTGATGGATCTCCAAGAGGGGTTTTTGGGTGTTTTATAAGTGTTAGACAAGGAGACCCTCTCCCAAGAGTCCTTTTTGTAATTTAAAAGGATTACCTGAGTAAATGATTTTTTGGTTTTACACATGTTGGATATTATAAGAAAATGATGGTCTGAATGAATCTATTTGTGATCTCACATATTTTGTATGCTGATGAAAATTTTCTCTTCGGAGAAGCCTCTAAAAAGAATCTAGAAGCTATCAAAGAAATATTTATCCATTTTGAGGGAGAGGATTTCCCATCTAGAATTTAGAATAAAACTTTTATTGTGTTTGTAGAAGGGGATTTTATTTACGAATAAAATAGGGTAGCCTAAGCTCTTGGTGTTAAGGGGGTATCTTTTCCCTTTGATTGTTTAGGTTTCCCCTTGTTTTTGAGAAAAGAATAAAGTTTCCATTCAGAGAACATTTTCTCTATCAACATATCTTAAATGTATAGTTGGAAAGAAAAAAGTAATGTCCATGGTGATTATCTTCTTGGTAAATTTATTGACCACATCCATGATTTTTATGCATGGTCAATGTATAAAAGTCCAAGTGGACTTATTAAAAAAACCCATAACATGATAAAAAACTATATAATGATAGAGTTCATGAAAGGAAGTTGATATCCATTTAATTTAAATAGGTAACTAAACCCATTGACATGGGTGGGTTATGCATTAAGGATTCTAGAAAATTCAATGAGTATTTTCTCAGTAAATTCACTTGCAATATTCTATTATCTAATGATGAAGATCTATAGTTCCATAAAATAGGTTTTTTTCAAAGCTACAAATGTGGTATTCTTTTTACATCTCACCTACTATGTTGAAATCATCTAAATGATCCTATAATGATATGATGAAATACTTAAAACAGATAGTCTACAGGTATTTTGAACTAATTTTTAGAGTACTACATGGTTGGATAGGCCATAGAAGGATCTCAAGGTGGTTTCATAAAACAAGAAAAAATATTAATTACTAATATGAATAAATGCATTGTTGATTTATTTATAATCCAACCTTCTGGTTTCATTTTGAAAATAAAAAAAATTCTTATGTTGACAGACACACTGGCTTGGACACCAAACATAACTGGATGCCTAAATATCATAGAATGATACAAAAACCAATAAAATTGGGATACAAATGTTCTAGATGAATTGGTCAATTTAAAAAGAACTTAATTTGAAAATTTAAATGACTTATTCTATAGAAGTTATGGAGAAAAAATATCTCTTTATGATCATCTTTAGAGATCTGAAATATAACTTGTCTCAGTCTGTTCTCTCTGTTTAAAGGTGTCAAAATGCCTATATCACCTCTCTGTCAATTTGTTCTTTATAATGAAGTTGTGGGGATATATATAGGAACTATTAAATATCAATTTTTACCTAATAAATAACATCATTGATCTTATGGAATCTGTTACTGATTATTCCCTTAGTGAGATTCTATATAATCTTTTCTTGTAAGCTACAACAATGATAATTGCCTTCTTATGAAACACAATAAATGGAATTGTTTTTAACAACTAGCCTGCCTATTTATATATAGGAGTCACTTCAATTTACAAATAAGTTTAAGTAGCCTCAAACATTAAAAAAAGTGTGATGAAGAATGATATTTTTGATCTAATTACTTTTCACATGATTAGTGTACCTAACATGGGAAAAAGGGCACATGTGATAAATTCCACCCAATGGATTCTTTCGATTCAAACCTAGATTATGGTGAATATTGATGGTGTGGAATTAGTTTCACAAGTACCCCAGGGTAGTGGAGGTGTTTTTTCAACCCCGCTGAGGATTTCCCAATGGATGTTTCTATTACTACATTGTTAATGGGTCTGCATATGAGGTGGAACTCTCAGTAATGATTCAAGCAATCAAATATGTTGTTCAATTTGGATGGAAGTTTCTCTAGGTTGAATCTGAATCATCTCTTGTAATGGAAACATTAAAGAATAGAGCAATAAATGTACCTTTGAGACTGTATCTATGCTTTCTATAATTTCTATAAGATGTTGGTGATCTACAATTAAATGTGTCACATGCCTTCAGAGAGGCAAGTTATGTGGCAGATGAGTTATCAGAGAAAATAAATTATGGAAGCTAGTTTGATGTGGTCATTTTTGATATCAAACTATTATTAACCATTGGTGGACTCTGATTATAAGGGTGAAATTCACATCCACTTTTTAAAACATTCATTATAATTCCACCTCTTTAATTTTTATCTAATAAATTTTTAGGGTCGGTTCTACTTGATACCTGGACCTTTCTGATTAATATATTTATTTTTTATTATTCATAATATTAATTCATTTATTATTCATAATATTAATGATACATAAACATTTATTATTTATAATATTTATACATTTATTATTCTTATTTATACATTTATTATTATTTATAAACTTAGACATAATATTATTATTTATTAAAAACATTTAATAAATTTATAATATATATACCCACACTTTTAGATTTTCAACTCCACTTATCTCATTAGTTGTGAGTATATATATGCATGTAATTCATATAATCACACTTATATTTGTACATGTATAGTATATACATACACACACATATATATACTTACATACATATATACATAGACACAATCACATAAAAATTTTCAATGTGTCTCTATAGTTAGAATATAATATTAATATATTATACTGCATTGAAATTATAACTTTAGTTTAGTTAAATTGAGTTTAACAAATTTTGATATAGATATTATTTAAAACATTATTACAAATATTCCCCTATTTAAAATATTAAGAGTTCATGAAATTAAAATGTAATTAATACAATATATATATATATATAATCAATCATTTTACTATTCTTCATAATAAACATCAATTCTGCATTTTAGTTTTTTAGGATAAATGTAATTTAAATATAAACAACAATGAATAGTTTTCTAAAATAGAATTGATAGTAAGTTTATTATTTATATTTAATTAGTAAAATATACTGAATTTCTTATTTATTTAAAGACTATGTAGTTAATATTTATAAATACAACTATAAAATTTTATTTAGTTTAAAAAATTATTCATTTAAGGAATTAATAATTTTTTTAAAAATATAACTAATATTATTTAAATATAATTAGTACTTATTAATATTTTATATATAATATTATTAATATTATATACATTTATAAAATTAGTAAATATTAGTATTTTTTATATATACATTTATTATTATTATATACACTTATAAAATTAATAGTTTTGTGTTTTGTGTTTTATCATCTCTAAATTTATCGTAATAAATCATCTTATATCTGTAATAAAATTAGAATTGATAAAGGTATTTTTATTAGATATTTTTTTCTTGACAAATCCATGAATTTATATGTGCTGACATTAGCCTAAATAAAAATTTTTCATTATAAATTCTGATTATTTTAATACCGATAGAGTTTAATTTTATCAATTATTTCCGGTAAACAAAGATAAAAATCATTCCCTCTATTTAAAAGAACCCCAAAATTTGAATCTCTCCTCTTCACTGTTCAAGTTTTCACAGAACCAAAAATTTTCTACCACCTTTCCAAATTTTTTGGGATGAATTTATTCTAAAAACTGAATGTATTATATTTGCAACTTTTTTAAAAAAAATTACAAATCGGTCGTTCATGAGTTTTTTGTGATATTTTTGGGTTTTTTTCACAGTTTAATGTAAACCTAATCCCTAATTTTCTATATACATAAATCTATATATATAAGTGTGTTTTTGTGTGTAAATATTTATATACAGACAATAGGATTAATTTAATCCCTAATTATCGTGGTTTTTCACTGCATAATCATCTATATATTTTTTTATATACCTACACATATTCATATATAAAAATGTATGTGTTTCATTTGTTTTTATATGTATAAATATGTATATATATATATATATTTGGGTGTTTATGTGTTTATATGTGTGTTTCTATGTATAGAAATATAAATATTTATAAATAAATAAACACATATATACATAATAGCAAGTATTTTCATTAAATTTATATATATTATTAATATACTTCATTTATGCATGTATCACAACTTTTCGTAAAATTATTTAAAATTAAAGTTATACTTTGAAATTTTTCTATCATTATATATATATATATATATTTATATTTATACATGTATATTTGTAGTTTTATACACACACCCACATGTATAATTAAATTTTTACACATAAGTATTTAATTTTTTTACATATTTATGTTTATATATATTATATTCATTTATATTTATTTATTGCTAATTAATTATATGAATATAAATTTTATAATTTATCATAAAACATATGCTTTATATGTATTCATTTATATACTTTCTATATGTATGTGTTATAATTATAATCCCTCATACCTTAAACAACCCATATTTACATGATTTATAATAGGGGTTTTACTTTATTACATTTGGAGGATATTTTTGGTTTATAGTTTTAGAGAATTACGTATATATATACATAAGAAAGTGAAAATTTCCACACAGTATCCATTTCTCCCAAAAACTAGTTCCTTACAAATACACACTTTCTTCATTCAAGGTAACTCTCATATCTATAACTCTGACTTTATAAACATTTTTACTCATCCTTGATCCCTATGAAAATATCATTTGAAAATGTGGGATGGTAAAAAAATATTCGTAAGGGGTATAAAATAAAATAAGCATGGTGGTCTATTTATAAACCTAAAAAATCCAAAAGTGAGTTTTCCTTTTTCACAATAAGCATTTGACCATAGATATCTGTTTAATTTTTTATGAAAAAAACTTAATTTATTAATATTTTTTATAAAAAATTTCATATATGATCATAAAGGAAAATCATAATAATAATTGTTTTTTGGAAATCATGAAAACTAATGAAAAACTTTCCTTCAAAATAAATACTTTCACCTTCATTTAAAAAAAGGTTATAAAATTTTCTTAATACAAAATCTAATTAACTTACCTTTTGAAATTTCGAGATTTCCTTTATAAACTATTACGATCATACTATGTAGATAACTTGGGACATCATCCTTACATTCACCCTTATAGAAATTCTTGTAATATAATATCCTAACTGGATAATTATCACATCTCTTAGGAACAACATATCATTAGTAAACTTTGTCACTTTACCCAATGCATAGGAGAGCTATATGGGGATCACCCATTATCAAGGAATTATTGGGATCATATTTCATTCATATAAAATTTCTAAGAACCATAGAATGAATAAAACACAAATATCTATCACCTTAATCATAAACCCCTAATTAATTATAATTTAATCTCATAACCAATAACATTTTCAATTATCTCATACATAATTTAAGATATTTATGTTTCGGTATATCACTTTTTAAAACCAAAAATTACCAAAATATTGAGAGAAATAATTTATTTTAAAATAACCATTGAAAATTGTATAGGAATCTTGATATAAAATAATGACTACGATTTCGTGAAAATGCAATCAATCCATATACATTAAAAAACAATATTTTTACACTTTTGTAAAAATATTAAAATTAATCCATATAAAAACATTGAAAATATATCTTTTTAAAACTTTTTAAAGAGTTAAATATTTTAAAAAATTAACTCTAATAACATTTTAATCGTAAATAAAACCATTCTTGAAACATTTAAAGAAACATGTATATTGATTAGAAATAATTTAAAGCTTGATAAATTGTGTTCTAAAAGAAAACTCTTAGCTCTCCACCCAACATGCCGTGTATGTTAATTAACTCTTATATAATGATCTCGTATTAATTATTTAATGTATTAAAAACTTATTTATATTTATTCCCCTATAATAATAAGTTTTTTTTTAATTTATTACCATGTATTATATAGTTACTAAATCAATTAAGTTTAGGTTAGATGTTTTGATGATGTTCAATTTACAATCCCCAAAATAAATTTGCTAGGTTGACCATGGTTAAAGGGTTAATTATTCCCTAATGTCCAAAATATCTATAATTAAATAATTATCATTTTAATACATTAAATAAAATTTAATAATAATCAATGAGAGGAATACATGAGAAATGGATCGCATCGCTTCATGGAGGTGGTATTCCACATGTACGAATGAGTGATGTTATCATTTTTTAACAGATGGAAGGGTAAGAAGGTAAGTAATATATTAAATTTATAGAATCATAATTTTATAATTAATATAATATATATTTATTAAATATATTGTAATAATCATCCTTGTGAGGTGGTGATTAAAAATGAAACACATCGCTCTGTGGATGTGGTAGTCCACACGTACATCTGAATGATATTATCATTACCTAAAGGATGGAAAAAAGATGAAGAAGGGTTATAACATAAACATAATAAAATTTCATTATAGTGGAGATACTAATTTTATTATATCATAATTTTTAAGAAAATTTTAAGGAGGTTGAAGAAGAAATAAATATTAAAAAATTTGATAATAATTTTACCTCTTTTTTAGAAAACCGATTTTGGATTACACCTTAAACCTTCTTAGGTTGGTCATTAGGTGAGACCTGAACCTATAATTCATGAGTATTGATGTTAGGGAGATATTAATATATGAATTTCCTAAGATATAGTGCTCAAAAGGTGTGTATAAGAGAGGAGAGTAGATGACCTTTTATAAGTGAGGAGATGACACACTTAGAATTAGGTAAAATATTTGAATATAATAAATGTATTTATCAATTAAAATGACATTAAATGAGAATATATTTTAATGGAAAAAGTATAATTTTAAAATATCATCATAAAATAAAATCTATATAGGTTCTGGTGTCATTTCAAACCTTATCATTTAGTTTAACCACTTTGTAATCTTTTTAAACCTTAATTGTATTTACACATGCTTTAGCATTTAAGGGTTATAAAATACTTATAAGATTAAAAGTGGCTCAAAAATTGACCATTGATAAAATTTTAGACCATTTCACATTCCAATTGTCCTTTTTTAATATTTTTTTATTATTTTTAAATAATTTAATAAAATATTATTTAACATAAAATATTAATAAAGTAATTTCTGGGACTATTAATTTAATTTGACTTTTAAATTCATCAATATAACAATGGATTTCAAATATAAACACTTTTACCATAAATTATACATTATTATAAACAATAAAATTCATGTAAAACCTTAATTAACCCAAAAAACTATTACTTTTATAGTTTTTCAAATCAATTATGTTGATTTATCTATTCCTTGGACAACAATTGTGTTACTATTTCATAAGTGTTTAACCTAATTATACCATCAAAAAAATTAAAATAAGAAAATATTTATGTTAAAAATAACCATTTAGATTCATTAATAACTTATTTTTATCCATATGGAAACATATAGGATAAATTAAAATCGACCGAGTGACATTTTGTATCTATCATTTTTTTAAAATAATATAAATGTCACAATTGAAGGTAAATTTAACTTAAACAATTAAAAATATAAAATAACGTTTTAAGGAATAATTAATCTCATCCTTTAAGAATTAATATAATATTTTATGACCTTATCACTTAGTTTTAACCATAATTAACATGTTTTTCCCTTTACCATGGTGACACATTTTTATTATGGTCACTAATCATAACGACCAAAAATGAAATTGAAATTATTAATAAATTTTAACCTCCTAATAAAAAATATAAAATCCATTTTTAAATATTAAATTTCTATAATTAGATTAAATTGTTGTTAATATAAGATCGTAAAATGCAATGAAAAATAGATTTTTGACTATTGTGTTTCTAAGCATAAAAATGAAATTATACTAGAATAAAGTATAATTATGATTTATATATAATTAATTGAATTAATTTTAATTAAATTATACTTATGTTACTTTAAGAATAAATTCAAAAACTAATTTTAATTTTAAATTACTTGATGTAAAGAACAAAATAACAGTTTTACAAAAATTGGTATTTTCACTATTCACTTAAAAATCAATCTTTTCATAAAAATATACAAAATTACTCAAAATACTATTATAAAATTGTTATTTAAAAAATATTTTCTATTTTTTTAAATACAATTAATTAATGTGGTGTAAATTAATTATAATATATGTGCATAAGAAATAAATAAACCCAATTTTTTAAAGAAAATGTATTTTGAAGCATAAAATGAATATATTATCATTAATTTACTAATAAAATGACTTAATTAATGCTATATAATTCAATTAAATATATAATATAATTATTTAATTTCAATTATTTATCATTAGTGATTAATTTAATTTATTAAGATAAAAATATATTGCATACATAAAAATTATTTTATGAAAAATATCTCTTTAACCTTCAAAATATTTAATCTTCATTTCTTACCAATAGATAATCAGTGTAAGAAATATTATTCATTTTTTAAGGAAAATATTTATACATATATTTCATAATATGGTTATTTCATTTCATACCAAACAAATCAATGACTATGTCATAATAATCATATTTAAATAATAATATTTTAGTGTTATACCACGGTTTGTTTAATCCTAGTATTGTGTATACCACACACTATCAAATATATTATTTAAATACTATAATTTCCAAAATATTGGGGTGTTACATTCTACCTCTTCAAAGAAATTTTTTCCTCTCAATTTTATCTTATTCCTGACAAAAAGTGTTTAAAATAATTTTTTAAAATCAATTCTAGAGAGTTGAAGATAAAAAAATACGATCATGAAAGAAAAATAGAATTAATATATAAAAATGCCTTTATTTAATATCCACATATTAAAAATGGATATTAAAACATTATTTGAAAAAATTTAAAGATAAATATGAAGGTGTAATGTCTCATTTTTTCCATGTGAATCTTCGAAATATATCTAGTAATATTTTTTGAGCCATATGCTTAGACTGCTCTAGATTTAGAGTCCTAATGATACCAAATTGATATTTTAAAACACTAAATTAATTAATATCATGCATGCACACTTTTCCTGATAAAATGGAATAAATAATAAATAAATTATCAGATAAAAAATAAATGGCCACCATTGAGTTCAAAATATGGGTTTTACCCTATGTGTGGCATAACCTTTGTTGGCTATAAGAACCTAGATTTTATATGGGGTATGGAACCTTTTAATTTTGATTAATTTCTTTAATATTAATCTTATAAGAGTTCCTAGTGGTGTTACAGAGAAAAACATGGTGTTCAAACCTTGTATAGAGCCTGAGATTTATATAGGAGGAAGCTAGGCCACAGGGTTGTCCAATTCGAACTCTGTGGGGTTGTCCAATTCACTATCTAGGGCCACACAATTTTATAAAAATGTGCAACCCCATATACATGACTAGATGTTTTCTATAGGTCTTTTAATAGAGGAAAATGCATGGTCAGAACGTGGTTTGGGTAACCATGCGCCACATCTGTGTGTATGGTCTTTTGAGGCGGTGCATAGTACATAGTTAGTGCATAGTTTGTACAACCATTAATCCAAACCGTGTGACCCTTTGATGTGTAAATAATTGTTTTAACCTTAATGTGTTATTATTTTTAACCACCTTTTTATTTATCATTTATAATGAATAGATTCTCCTCATCCCTTGTGAGCTCTCTTAAGCCTAGAGTTAGGATTTGACGTTATTTTACCTTCCAGCTTCAGAATCAAGATCCATTAATCTCATTGGATAGACACCAGTGGGTTATTCATTCATGATGACTCTTTTTTCCCTTTATTTGTAATTCTATTTTAGTGCAAGATAATATTGCATATTTCTGGTATTTACATTCATTCTTCTATTTTATTCTGATATGGACCAATTGAGAGGTTGATACTTGATGAGTGTTCCTCAATAGGATTATGTTTGGTGGTATATACCTTTTCCCTAAAACACTATTGGTTAATACCCTAATTCCATTATACGGCATGTTGTACTTTTTGGGTGATGCCTCCAAAATTAATAATACTTTAAATGAATGTTGAATTCATGCTTAAGACATGTCGTGACCCCCCTTATGTTTATAGGTTGTCTACCTCAACCTGTTCCACCCATGGGGTGGGTTTTTTCTTATGACCATGAATATGTAACCCCTATGGTGTGTTGAGATCACTTCACATTATTGGGAATTTAATATAGTAATAAAGTGTATTTTTAAAGGTTGTAATCACCTTAAACCACCTTTTCATTTGTATATGAAAGGTATGACATATATAATAAAATTGTAAATGAATTGGTTATGATGATAATTGGTTCATAGTATGGCACTGATAACCCATTAGGATTCCTTGGAAAATTCTACTCCTTGGATCTGGCCCACTAGGATGCCTTATACCTTTATACTCCTTTGATCCAACCCACTAGGATGCCTTGTACATTTCTACTCCTTGGATCGAGTTTACTTAACCCACTAGGATTCCTTAGAAATTTATAGTACTTGGATTCAACCCACATGAATGCCTTAGAAATTTCTACTCATTAGATTTGGTTTACTTAAACCACTAGGATTCATTGGACATTTCTACTGCATGGATACATTTTATTTGGATTCCTTGGACATTTCTACTCCTTAGATCCTTGCCCATGTAGGTATGTCACTTGACTAATCAGAATAGGCTATTAATAATTCTTACTATGCTTTATAATTATCCCATATTTTGTGGTTTCTTGATCATAGTGATCCCTGATAGACTAGACAGTATCAATTTTACCTTGTTACTTTTCTTCATATTATATATGCACACCACTTAGTCTTATATACACAGACTTGACTTGTTATAGACACTGTTGGTGGTGGCCAAATGAGTTTTATCTCACACCATATTTAGGATATCATTGGGTACCCAAATAGAATTCATAGATATAGGTAAAGATAAGGGATATAACCCTCTTAATGTTGCTTAATTGATTATGGAAAAGGAGTATGGGAGCACATAACTGGACTATGGCTCATTATGCTATCTGGTGATAGACTTTTGGTTTTTGTAATTTTGATACACTTATTATACTAGATTATTATTTCCATGTACTTCCGTTATTTTTTATAGTTCCATGACATGATCATCTTTTTGTATATGACACTACCCTTGGAACTGACTATTTTTATTGTTGTAATGATGATTTATCTTTTGCCTCTAGTTGATATTATTCTTCTAACATTTTATTTATTTATTATACCATTTTGTTACTCTGATCAAGATGGTATATTATTCCCACCATACCATCATAAACCCTCATTATAATTTGTTAACCTATGGCGTATGGGAAGGCACACTTGAGGCCATGTGACCCACCGACATGGGGTACTGTTTAGTGGCTCCTGAGTCAGTACATTACAAAGTAGTGTTTAAGGGGTTTCTTTTCTTTTGTCTTATCATTTAAGAATATTAGACAATAGACTATGAATGAGTTGGAATTTTTTAATGAGAATATGATTGGGAGAATCTGACCCACGTATGGGGGAAAATTCAAATAGCATGGGATGAGATGTGATTTTCCAGTTTGTTGCTATTACAATTTATTTAGTTCCACCATTGGGTGACGCACAATATATATTATTATAATGTTGGATTACATTTTATCCTTGGACCAATATGGAAATTAAACATTGATCATGAAACATTTCTGGCTTCTTATAGTAATAATATGTCATGACTTATTCCATTCCATCTAAGTTGCATTGCCTGACTTCATTATACTTGTTGTATATGCCTTGAGTGATATATCCGATTTTTGACTAATGTTTATTAAAGGAAACTAAGAAAAATAATTGGTTACTTGAAGTTACTAAATCAACCTAAGAGTATTTTCTAGTATACATTGATGCAGACACATTAAGTAATCAATTATGGCATGTTGATTCATGGACCACTGGTCGCGTGGGTTGGAACATGTTCATAGTTGTGATTAAATAGAAGACATAGTTTAATTTATAAAGTGTATGTGCTTACAAATTGGGAATAGGAATATATATAATTCAACCCTTTAAGAATATTTTTAATATAAAAATATATGAATTTAAATGAATTTAAATTCATAAATTAAAAGGTTTTCATTAAATGGAAGTGCCAATTATGACTAATGCCTTCTGATATAAGTTATAATTGAAACTCTATATACTGAAACCCCTGGTTTATAGTAGAGAACTTGACCCTGACATGACCTTAGTAGTGGATAGTATGAAATATCTCTTTCATTCTTTTATTTTTTAGGTCTCCCGAACCTAACTTTAAGAGTAGGACGAGAGGTGTGACTCATGTGTAGGGAGGATTTTACCTATCCTGTTTATATATTTGTGATCTTATCATTACTGAAACATGTCTGAGGCATGTTCTTGGAATTTTTAGAGACATGCGACCATACGGCTTCCAGTTGTGCAATAATAGGGGTGGTGATAGAAATGCTACATAGTTAGTGATCCATGGCCACATATAGAACCTATCATAGTTCTACTTTCAACACCTCCTTTTATACCTTATTTGGGTAATGATGCACCATTTTAAGAGGGTCTCATATTATTTTTTTAGACTTTTTAGGGATCCTATAACAACCCTTCATTTTATTACACACTTAAACTTGATTTATTACATAAAAATAACTTGATAAAACATATAAGATCGATAGGTCTAGTGTACTTGGGGATTAGGATAATTACATAACAACTTAAAACATTAAATACAACATCTTTATTGAAAAATTCCTTTACATGACCACTATATTCTCTCGTACTTAGCATTGCATGGGATAACTTGAGGACATGCATAAGAAAAGGGTGAGCTATAAAGCCCAGTAAGGGAATGAACATGGAATTACATGAGGAATACAATACATGTTATAAAATAGGCATATCAATGGATTATAAGAGAAACATGAACATAAAGTAATGATAAATCATGATAATAATAACATAGAAATGTGGAAACAACACATAACATAGAATTAGCATGTGCCAAGGCTCATTGCACATAGAGCATGAGTAAACACTCATTGCACATGAAGCACGAGTAAAATCTCATTGAACTTGAGTTATCATGAGTAAACACTAATTTCACATGATGTATCATGATAATATAATTTACCCAATGCATTAAAGCGCTATCAGGGCGCACCCTTCTTAAACATTTCATTTCATGCATAAGTGTGCCATATGGATCATATAACACGGAATCAATCAACATAATAATTTATTACATGATTAAGTAATGTGGGATAAATACATGAAATTACAATTCTATGTGTATATGTTCATAAAGGTGAATAACCTTGATTGAGACATGGGTTAGGTATTCACTACACAATGATCTTGGCTTGAAAAAATGCGGTGCAATTTCTGTAGCATAACGGAATGACATAAGGATTCAGGAAAATGGTTGATGAGAGAGAAATGGGTGTCTCATCATATGTACAAGAAATGGACCATAATGGAGTTATATAGATACATGTCCCAACAAATTTAATGGAATTTAGATGCATAATACAAAATAATTACTTGGATGTAAAAGAGGAGAGAGAAATCCCTCACTGAATTTCAGCATGGTAACAGGTGTACATGGGAGACATTAATGAGAGAGAAATGGGTCTCCCATCATAAAAAAATAAAGAGGTAAGTATGGGGTAGGTTTGAAATCATACCCCAAAATCTGTAATTGAAAACAAAAGGGCATACCAACTTAAAGAAATTTGGACAAAAATGTGAAAGGAAGAAATCCCTTACTTGGAAGTGCGATCCCAAAAGCTTGGGAGAGGCTTGAGAGAGGATTATTGGGAGCTTAGGGAACCTTTTTAGGGTTATAGAGAGATGATTTCAGGGGTTGGTATAACTCCAAAGGCTTTGAGTGAAGAGGATTTGGGAGCTTGGGTGGGTTTATATAGGAAAGGAGAGGGAATTCTTTATTATTTAGGTTTGGGACACCTCATATTAAACAAATCAAAACCAAAAACCAGCCCATGGTTTTTGCCAATATTTTTTTCAAAAGGGTAGTGGAAAGAAATATTTTATAATTTAAATGGTCAAACTTCTTAAAATAATAGGATTGTTTATGTGGAGGTGAGTCACACTCTCAAGGAAAACAATTTAAAAAGAAAAAATGTTTTATAAGCCTTGAAGGGTCCACTAAACCATTGTAAAATAAATCAAACAAACCCAAAATCACATTATTTTAATGTTAAAACATATATAGGTTAAACTTAATGTTTATAGTATTTTATTACATCTCTATTGGGTCATTATGATGTCATAAATCACATTATATATTTAAACGGTATTTAATTTCTACCCAAAAATTTGAGTGTCTCGGAAAATTATGAAAAATTAACCATTGGATAATTTTGAAATCCTGATTCCAAAAATAATATTCATTTTATCTAAATAATTTTATAAATATGTGAGTTTTTTACCATTAAAATAAAAGCTGACATTTATCGAAAATTCATGGTTTTTGACAAAAACAACATTCAAACCTTAATAAAAATTACAATTGCATTCATAAAATTATATGATAATTTATGTTTAATAAAAAGTAATATAATAATAATAATAATAATAATTTATTAAAAAAATATTTAATTATAAAATCCATTAATTCATCAAAATATATTTCATAGTTGAATATTAACTAAAAATACTATTTGTGATTTAAAAACTATTTAAAAAGTAACAATAATAAAAAGAATGTATATTATCTATACAAAAATAATGTAAATAATCATAGTACTAGGGTATTTTTACATAACCCCTTAAAACACCTGCATAAGACCTTAGGGTAAGGTGTGCGTTAGTGACAGACTCATGGGGTGGCTTGGATAACATTACTCTTGTGGTAATCCCTATCAACTTCCACTTCTCTTGTAGGCAGTTCCGCTCGAGATTAACATATTCAAGATCAGCTTGGGCTTGGTCAACCATGAAGACCAATGATTCCACCTCCTTTCTGAGCTCTGAAAAATGGGCTCTGTACGAGGAAAGTCTATTGGATGAGGCCATCGCTTCCTTTGTCTGAGTAAATTGGATTTGTTAAAGCCCTAAATTTATACTAATCATGTGGTCACTATTCAACAACTATATTAGAAACAGTCACAATTCTTAACATTATTTCAAAATCCAAAACATAAAAACAAATCAGTCCATATGTTTTATATAACAACAAAAAAACATTTAAATAGACCAAGAGGAATTTTCATTAATGAATTTTTGGGTCGTTACAATATTCCCCCTTAAGAAATTTCACCCTCCAAATTTCATTTCCCCACACTAAAAAAAGATGACGGTAACTCTGCTTCATCACTTCCTCTGATTCCCACGTCACTTCTTCAAACTTGTCGTTTCGCCAAAACACCATCATGAGGGGTGTTGTCTTATTTCATAGGACTTTTTTTCTACGATATAAGATATTCACTGGTTGATCCTCGTAATAATGATCATCCTCTAATTGTACTACCTCTGAAGAGAGTACATGTGAAGCTTTTGGTATGTAATTCCTTAAGAGGGATACATGAAAGACATCATGTACTTTGTCCATGGTAGGTTAGAGTGCTAGTCGATAGGCCACATCCCTGACACGATCAAGAATCTCGAAGGGACCGATGTACTTAGGACATAACTTCCATTTCGTTCCAAACCTCATGAAATTCTTCCATGGAGATATGTGTAGAAATACCATGTCTCCAACTTTAAACTCAAGGTCTCATCGACGGTTATCTGCATAACTCTTATGCCGACTCTGGGCTGCCTTGATATGCTGCTGAATGGTTTTCACCTTCTCCACCATTTCTTTGACCATTCCTAGTCCTATCATCTTACTCTCAGTGAATTTATCCCAACATGCCAATTTTCTTCACCTCTTCCCATACAAGGGTGCATAAGGTGTCATTCATATGCTCAAGTGGAAACTATTATTGTAGGAGAATTCAACTAGAGGAAGATGTTGATCCCATCCTCCTTTAAAGTCCATTGAGCATGCTCTCAGCATGTCCTCAAGTGTTTGGATAGTCCGCTTATATTGGCCATCAGTTTGAGGATGATATTACATACTGAATTTCAGCTTAGTATCTAGATCATGTTGAAGACTCTGCCAAAACATAGAGGTGAATCTTGGATCTCGATCAGATACAATAGATAGTGGTACTCCTTGCAGCCTTACCACTTCCCGAATTTATATTCGTGCCAGTTTATCCAAAGAGAAGTCCTCCCGAATTGCAATGAAGTATGCAGACTTTTTAAGATGATCCACAACAACCGAAATTTCATTGTTGCCTTTGGATGTCTTTGGAAGTTTGGTGACAAAGTCTGTGGTGATGTTCTCCCATTTTCATGCTGGTATGGGTAATGGTTGCATCATCCCCTTAGACTTATGTCTCTCATCCTTCAGTTTCTAACACACTAGACACTTTGATGTAAATTCAAAAATATATGTCTTCATATTATCCCACCAATAATGCACTCAGAGATCTCGATACATCTTTTTGTTTCCTGGGTGAATAGTTAAATTTGAACTATGTGTATCATCCAAAAGTTCCTTCTTCGGCTCTGAACTTGATGGAACATATATTCTTTTTCCAAATCTTACAATTCCTTCTTCATTAACATTAAACTCCAAGGATTCTCTTATTCTGATATCTTCCGCTTTCTTCTAAATTCCCACATAATCCATTTGAGAATCCTTTAACCTTTCTAAAAGATATGGTTGATCAATAATTTGTGAAAATATTGATGATGTCCCCTTCTTTATGATTCCCATGTCCATCTTCATCAAATATAAGAATATTGGATCCTTTTCAATTCTCATCAATGATAGAATCTCTGGGTCCTTTCAATTTCCTTGAAGCATAGTCAATGAATTTTTCATTTTGCATCAACACACAGCCCAATCCCTTCTTCAAAGCAACACTGAATACCACAAAAAGTTCTCCACTTGTGGGTAAAGTGATAACGGGGGCATTGATGATCCTCTTTTTCGAATCCTTGAAGCTTTCTTCTCATTCATCACTCCAAGAAAAATTTACTCCCTTTCGAGTTAGCTTGGTAAGATGGTTGTACAATCATGATACATTTCTCACAAATCATTGATAATATCCAACTAACCCAAAGAAGCTATGAATATCCATTACTGATGTTGGCCTCATCTATCCCTCAATTGCATCTATTTTGGAGGTATCCACAAATATCCCATTTCTTGTGATGATATGGCTCAATAATGAGACCTCCTTCAACCAGAATTCGCACTTTCTGTACTTTTCATAGAGCTTCTCATTCTGCAAGGTCTCTAGTACAGTTTTTAGATGCTCCTCATGATCCTCCTTGGGTTTGAAGTATATCAAAATATCATCTATAAAGACTACTAAGAAATTTTCAAGGTAATCCCTAAAGACTCTATTCATCAATTTTATGAATATTTTTAGAGAATTAGTGAGTCCTAAAGGCATTACTATGAATTTATAGTGATCGTATCTTGTATGAAAAGAAGTCTTGAGGATATATTCCTTCTTAACCTTTAGTTGATAATATCCCAACTAAAAATATACCTTGGAGAAGTATTGTGCTCCACCCAGCTGATCGAACAAGTAATCAATTCATGGGAGAGGATACTTGTTCTTTATAATGATTTTTTAAGCTCAAGATAATCAATGAAAAGGCGCATTGACCCATCCTTCTTCTTGATGAAGATGACTGGTGCACCCCATGGTGAATCACTTGGGCATATAAACCCTTTATCCAGATTCTTTTGTAGTTGTTTATTAAGCTCCTCAAGCTCCCCAACAACTATTCTATATGGAGTCTTGGATATTAGAAACGTCCCAGGTATAATATCAATTGAGAATTCAACATCTCTTCTAGGAGGAAGACCAGGCAATTCCTCAGGAAAAACTTTAGTGAATTCCATCACAATAGGCATGTCTTCAAGGATGGTTGCCTCCTTAGAGTCAATCATCTAATCCAGATAAGCTTTTTCATAGGGTAGTAATATCCACACTTGAGATGATGGAGCTAAAGAATATTCATCTTCCTCCTTGCACTTTTACAGAATCTGGAGTCAATTCTCCACATCGAAAGTGATTTCCCTCTCACGGAAATTTATGTTGGCTCTATATAGGGAAATCCAATCCATGCCAGGGATTGCATAAAATTTTACCATAGGGAGTATGATGAGGTTTTCCGGGAAGTTCAATCCACCAATTATGATAGGAGATGAGTTATATTTATGGGATGCAATGATTGCCCCATTTTTTGTACTCGCCGATATGTTTACTTCGTTGATTTGTGGTGGTGTTGGGATTGTTCTACTAAACTTTAGGGATATAAAATAATGTGTAGAACCCGAATCAAAATGTATGTTCGCTATTCTTGAATTAATAACTTGTGTACATGTCACCACTTTGTTGTTCGGGTTCACTTTGGCAGTAGTGATGACAAAACCTCACCCTTGCTGCCTTGCATGTTTTTGGTTTCCTTTGAAAACCCTTGGATTATGGCATTGATTTGAAAGACGCCTTGGTTATTTGTAGTTGAACCAATGAATAACATGTTGAGAGTCAAATGGAGCGTTCCTCTCCTCTCTCACAGCTGTGAGTTTTTCTTGTTGGTAGTTAATAGCTAGGTTTCTTTCTCTTCCACACCTAAAGCATTTCCTCATCCCCTTAAGACAATTTCTGGGGTGCTTCTTTCAGCACCTTTGGCAAGTGGGTGTTGGATCTTTTTAGCACCATTGGATTTATCCATCAGACCGATAGCATTGAAGTCCACCCTACGCTTCTTATCCCCATGATACCCCTGAGATTCTCTGATCTCCATTTTGACCATGAGGGCACATTGGACAATTTCCTTATAGTGTTTGAAGTCACGGATCTCTAGCGCTTTCCGTAGGCTAGGTTTCATTCCACCAAAGTAGCGGTCAACCTTGCATTCCGGGGTAACGACAAATATGGAGGCGTATCGTGCAAGAATTGTAAAGTTTTCCTTGTACACTCTTAAAAACTCATCATCTTTTTACATGGGGGCAAGGAAGTCCCTTTCCATCTTAAGTCAAAGAGTGATGGGAAAATATTTATCAAAAAACATCTTACGGAAATCCTTCCATTCCAACTCCTCAATCTCCTCCTCATGCTTTGTATTTTTTGATCAATTTCCACCATTTATCTGCTTCACCATCCATAAAATAAGTATCTAGGAGAACCTTCTCTTGTCCAGAACATTTAAGGATGGAGAAGATCTTTTCAATGGAGTTGATCAATTGTTCGACGATTGAGGGATCACATGATCCATTAAAAGTAGGAGGCATTTGTCTCAGGAAGCTCTCGATAGTGACTTTTTCTTTATTAGGAGGGTTGAGGATTCCTCTTGACCCATGTTTCTATTCAAATCTTGTGTTAACTGAGAGAGAATAATGACAAAGTTCATGATTCCTGCTCCCATCAGATTGGGCATCTCATTAGCACAGTCATCACATTCATCTTAAAATCTTTTGTTATCCTGAATCCTCCTATTACTGGCCATTTTCTAGAATAAAAGGAAATTTAGGGGTAACACATAATGGGTAATCGAAGGAAAAAAATGGCTTATAAATGGCTTTTATTTCCATAACTTATGAATCTATAGGCTTCAATCTATGTTATACATGATCTACTTTTTAACATATACTCTTAGGGAATGTTTTTTATTACCTTAATAATGGTTCATACTAAGCTTTTGAATTTACAAATGCATATCCCTCATGAGTGTTGTAACCAAGAGTGCATCAAGACCCGTTTTCATGTACCAGGATACCATGGGTCAAGTCTGAATCTCCTTGTCAGGGTTTTCACCCCTAGGTACATTTGTGCCAAAGCCACCTCTACCTGCTCATATCTAGACAAGGATGTATTTTCTTGATAAACCACTTACTCAATACTCACCAAAACATAGGGATGTTTTTATTATACTTAGTCTTATCCCTAAGGCTTTCACAAGGGTTTTCTAATCCTAATCCCAAAAAATAACTAAATCCATCCTCTTATACAAACTATAAAAACCCTTCCTTTTATTACAAACTTAAACTTGATTTATTACATAAAATTTGCTTGATAAAACATAGAAGATCTAGAGGTCTGGTGTCTTTGGGTTGTAGGATCATTAAATAACAACTTAAAACATTAAATATAACATCTTTACTGAAAACATCTTTTATATGACCACTACATTCCCTTGTACTTAACATTGTATGGGATAACCTGAGGACATGCATAAGAAAATGGTGAGCTATAAAGCCCAGTAAGAGAATGAACATGGAATAAAATGAGAAAGACATACATGTTATAAAATAGGCATATCAATGGAGCATAATAGAAACATAAACATAAAGGGATGATAAATCATGATAATCATAACATGGAAATGTGGCAACAACACTTAACATGGAATTAGCATGAGCTAAGGATCATTGCACATGGAGCATGAGTAAACCCTCATTGCATATGATGAATGAGTAAAACCTATTTTCACTTGAGTTATCATGATTTAACACTCATTTAACATGATGTATCATGATACTATACTTTACCCAATGCATTTGAGTGCTATCAGGGCGCACCCTTCTTAAACATTTCATTTCATGCATAAGTGTGCCACATGGATCATATAACATGGAATCAATCAACATAATAAGTTATTAAAAAATTAAGTAATGTGGAATAAATACAATAAAGTAACATTAAATATGTATATGTTCATAAATGTGAATACCCTTGATAGAGACATGGGTATGGTATTCACTACACAATGATCTTGTCTTGGAAAAATGTGGTGCAATTTCGGCAGCATAATGGTGTGACATAAGGATTCATGAAAATGGTTGATGTGAGATTAATGGGTGTCTAATAATATGTACATGAAATGGATGGTAATGGGGTCATATAGATACATGTACCATAAAACATAATGGAATTTAGACGCATAATATAAAATAATTACTTAGATGTAAAAGAGGAGAGAGAAATCCCTCATGGAATTTCGGCATGGTAAAGGGAGTACATGGGAGGAATTAATGATAGAGAAAGGGGTCTCGCATCATCCAAACATAAATAGGTCAGTATGGGGGGAGGTGATAAATTATACCCCAACATTTGTAATTGAAGAAAAGGGAATAACAACTTAAAGAAAATTGGATAAAAATGAGAAAGAAACAAATCCCTTACTTGGAAGTGCGATCCCAAAAGATTGGGAGAGGTTGAGAGAGGATTCGTGGGATCCTAGGGCACCTTGGGAGTATTCTAGAGAGAGAAGTTCCGGGTTTGGTCCCACTCCAAAGGCTTTGAGTGAAGAGGAAGTGGGAGCTTGAGTGGGTTTATATAGGAAAGGAGAGGGAATTCTTTTTTATTTAGGTTGGGACACCTCACATTAAACTAATCAAAACCACAAACCAGCCCATGGTTTTTCCCATGGTTTGTTTCAAAGGGGATTGGAAAGAAATATTTTATTTGACCAATGGCCTAACTTCTTAAAATAATAGGGTTGCTTATGTGGAGGTGAGTCACACTCTTAAGGAAAACAATTTAAAAATACAAAATGTTTTATAAGCCTTGAAGGGTCCACTAACACTTTGTAAAATAAATCAAACAAACCCAAAATTAAATCATTTTAATGTAAAAACATATATTTTCCGAACATAATTTTTATAGTATTTTATTACATCACTATTGGGTCAATATGATGTCATAAAACACATTATATATTTAAATGGTATTTGATTTTTACCCAAAAATTCAATTGTCTCGGAAAATTATGAAAAATTCACCATTGTATAATTTAGACATACTAATTCCAAAAATAATATTCATTTTTTCTGAATAATTTTCTGAATATGTGAATTTTTACTTTTAAAATAAAAACCGACATTTTTTGAAAATTCATGGGTTTTGACAAAAACAACTTTCAAACCTTAATAAAAATTACAATTGAATTAATCAAATTATATGATAATTTTATTTAATAAAAAGTAATTTACTATTAATATTAATATTTTATTAAAATAGTATTTAATTAAAAATCAATTAATTCATCAAAATATATTTCTTAGTTGAATATTAACTGAAAATACTATTTTTTCTTTAAAAACTATTTTAAAAAGTTACAATAATAAAAATAATGTATATTATCTATAAAAGAATAATGTACATAATCATAGTACTAGGTTCTTGTTACATAACCCCTTAAAACACCCTTATAAGGCCTTAGGGTAAGGTGTACGATGGTGACAGACTCTTGGGGTGTCTCAGATAACATTGCTCGAGTGTTAATCTCTATCAACTTCCACTTCTCTTGTAGGTGGTTCCACTCGAGCTTAACGTATTCAAGATCAGCTTAGGCTTGGTCAAGAGTGAATCCCAATAATGACACCACCTCATTTTGAGCTCTAAAAAATGGGCTTCGTATGAGGCAAGTCTAACGGATGAGGTCATCGCTTCCTTTGTCTGAGTAAATTGGATTTGTTAAAGCCCTATATTTATATTAATCATGTTGTCACTGTTCAAAGACTATATTAGAAATGGTCACAATTCCTAACAGTATTTTAAAATCCAAAACATAAAACCAAATAAGTCCATATGTTTTACATAACCACAATAAGACATTTAAATAGACCAAGAGAAATTTTAATTAATGATTTTTTGGGTCGTTACAGATCCATCTGTCTTTCCTCAACTATTTTAGAGTTGATGCATGAGTCTTAGTAGTAGTATCCACCCACATTTTTGTAGGATCTAGGACCATAGGCTATAGAATCATGGATAGAGGCCATGATATTGAATTTAAAGAACCTCGAGAAACCTCCCAAGAGGAGAGTGAAGTTCATTGTGTATATTCTTTCAAGATCCATCCAAGATATGGTGGGACATTATTACTCATATATATCTTCATAAGGATATGTCTTGGAGGGATTTACAGATGGAATTCTATGATTACTTTTATCCCAAGAAGTCGAGGGCCGATAGAGCCAGATAGTTTATACACTTGGAGTAGGGAACCTTATTAGTCATGGACTATTATTCCCATTTCATAGAGATCCATAATTTCACCACTATTATATTAGATGATGAGTTATCTAAAGATATGATATCTCAGGATGGTATCAGGTATGAATTCTAATTACAGGTGCATGTTTTTCTTCTTACTACCATATTTTAAATAGTAAATTAGTTGCTTATTACTGAACGTAACCTGAGGGATGCTGGGAGTATAGAGTAGGGTTTTTCATCTTCTTGGCCTAGTGGTGCAGTTTCAATCATGAGTGATGGTAGTTCTATTTTCTATATATAGTAGTTTTTAGGACATTTTCTCTAGCATCTAGTGAGAGAGGTTTTAACTTACACCATGTTTAAGAGTGGGGTATGTAGATTTTCATCTGGTAGTGATCTAGAGTGCGATCAGTCGATCAGGCTGAGGTGGTGGTCATAGTTGAGGCATCCAGACACAAAAATTAAAAACACTAGTATATCAGAACTAATTAGGGTAGTTATGATACATTTCAAGGTCATTGGTTAGGCTAGATGTATACAATACAATTGATATCTGAGGATTAGAGTGACAGACCTTTTACTGTGAGAGGTACTTTTTTGGTAGCCTTTATATTTGTATATTCTCTTTTCAATACAGGTGATTCTCATTCTTTAAAATATATGCCTATTATGGAGATCCTTAGGCTCATTATTCATTTTTTATATAGTTTGATGAAACTAAATAATACGTTGGGATTAAATCATAAAGTGTACTCCAGTGTAGGGAGTTCCCCTTAAGATAGGTGGGTGTCAATTCATATAGGACCTATTTTTCCTTGAGATGATAGGGTTTGAAAATATTATTGGGATGGATTGGTTGTTTCTATACCATGATTACATTTACTTCTATCATTGAAGGGTAAATTTATTATCACCAAAGGGTGGTGGGAATATTAAAAAGGGTGAATGGGATTTCCAGGTGAGTCAAGAAAGACCTGAGCATTGTTGGATGGGTGGGATGAGAGTCCAGATTGCTATTTTATATTTAGACGATTAGGGAATGCATCAGACTAATTTCCCTCTAGTGGTTTATCATTTGAAGGATGTTTTTAGAGATTAATTTTCAATACTACCTCCTGAGAGAGAGGTAGATTTTTTTATCGAGCTAATGCTACAAGTTGTACCGATATCCATTCCTCCTTAAATGATTGATAATATAGAGTTGTAAGATCTCAAGAGGTAGCTAGAGGATTTGGAATGTAAGGGTTCTATATAACCCAATAATTCTTCATGGGGTTCACTAGTGATTTTTTCTAACAAGGAATATGGAACCCTTAATTTAAGTGTATATTACAAGAAATTTAATCAGTTCATAGTTAAGAATCAGTATCTATTACCTCATATAGACTGTCTCGTTGACTCAATCCTAGGAGTAAGGGTTTTCTGTAAAATTGATCTAATATCATGTAATCATCAAGTGCATGTTAGACAATAGATATACCATGTATGTAATTTCATTGTAGATATAGATTGTATGCGTATTTGGTAATGTTGTTCAATCTCATGAATGAGCCTGTGATTTTTATGGCACTTATAAACTGGTTTTTCCATCCATATTTTGATTCATTTGTGGGGGTATTCATGGATGAAATATTTTTTTATTCCCACACTCTTCATGACCATTCCAAGTATCTTTATATCATAATGGATACACTAAGAGTGCATCGTTTATATACTATGTTCACAAATTTACACTTTTGGATGGATAAAATTCACTTCCTAGGTCATATTATTTCAGGACACATGAGTATCAGTTGACCTAGAGAAGGTTAGAGATGTCATTTCCTTAGAGAATCCCAAGAACTTCTTTGATATACATAATTTCTTAGTTCTAGATGGTTATTACAGGTGCTTCATTCAGGACTTATCACACCTACAAGCACCTTGTATGGATTGACTGAGAAGGTTGTGAAATTCTTAGGGTCTGAAGCCTAAAAGACTTCCTTTTAAGAGATTAAAGTGATACTGAATTTAGTACCAGTCATGATTCTTCCCAAGATGGGAAGAATCTATGCGGTAATATTGTGATGCATCATGTATCAGGAAAGGAGAAATTCTGATACAAGAGGAGTGATCCATGGAATGATGGTCTCATCAACTGAGGTCACATGAGAGTAAATACCCAATGTATGATTTTGAGTTGGACATTCTTGATCATGCCTTGCACTATTGGAGACATTATTTACTATGTGTGAATATTGAGGTGTTTATGGAAACACAAAATCCTTAAGTATATATTAACACTGCATGAATTGATTATTAAGAAATGAAGGTGGGTTTAATACCTATATTATTTTGACTTTTAACTTTCCTATACACCCGAAAGGTCCAATGAAGTTGTCGATGGTATTAGTAAGAGGAATCAGACACAAGAAGTTAATGAGATCAGTAGAGAGAGGCAACTTATGGCCTTATTTTTTGGATATACACATAGGGTTTTGAGACCATCCATGGATAGTCTATAATTGCATCATTATTAGTGACCTCTTCACTTCAAGAGAGGATATCGATGAGGTAGCTGTCAGATTTTGAGGGATAGGTAATATAGGAGATTATTACAAGTGATGACTCATCTCCTCATTAGTTTATTTGTTAGAATGATATCTTGTGCATTCATGGATACATTTGGGTTCCTAGAAATGTCTAATATGAGTGGATGCGGGAGTCTCGTGCCTCTATATGTGTTGTGAATCCTGATCATACCAAGGTGTATCATGACTTATGTCGTAAATATTGGTGGATGAGGATGAATTAAGTGGTAGATGGGTATGTTACTCAGTGTTCCACCTATCATCGGGTGAAGGCAGAGCACCCAAAAAAGTGGGGATTTTATAGTCATTGTTTTTTCTTATATGTAAATGGGACGATATTAACATGGATTTCATGATGGGATTTCTTAGATAACCTCAATGAAGTGACATAATATGGGTGATCATTGATAGGTTGATGAATGTCACACATTTATTATCTATTAGGGATACCTTATTAGTGGATGATCTCAATAGGTTCTAAATTCATGAGATCATACACATATATAGGTTTTTACATTCTATCATATCGGATAGAGATGCTTGATTCAAGTCATGGTTTTGGTAGGGGTTGTAGAGGAAATTAGGTTCATAGGTACTATTGAGTGCAACCTATCACCCATAGAATGATAGTCACTCTGAGCATATAATATAGGTTTTGTAGGAATACTTTAAGAATTCATCCTTAATTTCAAACGATATTGGGAGAAACACTAAACTCTCATCATGTTCACCTATAATAACATCCTCTAGGAGACCATACAGATAGATCCTTGTGAGATTCTATATGGTAGGTCATTCTGTTCTCCGATGTACTAGTTAGAGGCAGGGGAGGCAATGCTACTAAGTCCTTATCTCATTTAGGATTCTCTATAGTATGTTCATCTTATTAGGAATAAAATGTCTTTGACTCAGTCTAGACTGAATTCATATGTCGTCCGTCCCCATTGACCACTAGAGTTCAAGGTGCGGAGTCATGTTTTCCTGATAATTTCACCTAGAATGGGGAATTTATGTATACAGAAACAAGGGATGTTATATCTTTATTATTTCAATACCTCTGATACTCTATAGAGAGTATGGCTGGTATCCAATCAGTTGCAGTTACATCAAAGGTATCAGGCCATGAATGATGCCTTCCATGTATCACGTCTTTGTCGATATCATTCTAATCTATCGCATATTATTAAACATAATGAAGTTGTTTTGGTGTTAGATTCTTACTTTGAGAATAATCATATCCATATATTTGATCAAGGCATGAAAGTTCTCCAAGGCCAGTCAGTTCCTCTGGTATGGGTGTTATGACAGCATGGTCGTGTATAGGATAAGACTTGGAAGAGGGAGGAAGATGTTTGTGCCATGTGGCCGAAGTTATTCTTAGATGATGCTATATAACCCTTGGAGAGGTAATTAAAGGTTGTATTTCTTTATGGGAGAAGTTTGTAAGAACCTATATTTTTGATGATCTATGAAACCTTTTAATTTTTTTAATTTCTTTAATATTAATCTTTTGGTTGTTACTAGGGGGTCATGGAGGAATTGGGGGTACCTAGTCTTATATGGATCCCAAAGCCTGATATTTTTAGAGGTGGTAGTTGTGCAACATAGTTAGTATAAATTGTACCACCCAGACTACATGGTTAGATCAAATCATGTGGGGTGGTCCAGTGCACTATCTAGAGCTGCATAATTTGATGAAAATATGCAACCCATGCCACATGCTCATGAATTTGTTGCAAACATTTTAATATAGGGAAAATTCATGGTTGGTGCATGGTTTGGGTAACCATGTTTCTGATCACTTGATGGGTCTATTGAGGTAGTTCTTGGTGCATGTTAGGTTCACAATTTTTCCAACAGTGCATCCAAACCATAAGACCCTTTAATGATGGGTAAATGACCCTTTATTACTTAAGGTATTACCATGTTTCACCCTATTTTTTTCTTTTTCATTTATAATGGATAGCTTCTTCTCCTCCATTTTGATCTCTCTCAATCCTAGAGTTGAGCTTTCAATCCATTTCACTGTCTAATGTTTGAATCAAGATTTTTTTAACTTGTTGGATAGCCACTCATGAGTTATTCGTTCCTTAGGATCCTTTCATTATTTGTCCTTATACCAATGATGATATTTTGGGGAAATATAATATTCCCTATTTCTAGGGGTTTTCTATTTTTCCTTTTTCTTCTGATCCATACCAAATCAATGAATGAGAGTAGATGTGTGTTCCTCAATTGGATTAAGGTAGGTGGTCTGTACTGTTTCCTAAAAATTTGGTTATTTATACCTTGTTATAATTATTCCTCATAACTAACTTTCTAAGAGATGCATCCTAAATTAATAAATCTTTAAATGAATATTGAATTCATGCTTAAGAAATTCCATGACTCCCCCCTTCCAAGGTTGGAGGTTCTTAACCTCAACTCAAACCATCCATGGGGTGGGTTATGTCCTTTGACCATGAATGTTCCATCATTAAGGTGTGTTGAGATCACTTCACATTATTGGGAATTTAATATGGTAATAAAGTACATTGTTAAAGGTTGTAATAACCTTAAATCACCTTGTCATTTTTATATGAAAGGTATTAAATGGATATTGAAATGTTAAATGAATTGGTTTTTGGTATGGAATTGACAACCCATAAGGATTCCTTGTACATTTATACTCCTTGGATTCGACCCACTAGGATGACTTTTATATTTCAAATCCATTGATCTAACCCACTAGGATTATTTGTACATTTCTACTCCTTGGATTCAACCCACTAGGATACCTTGGACATTTCTACACCTTGGATTTAGTTTACATGAGCCACTAGGATGCTTTGGAAATTTTTAATCCTTGGATCTAACCCACTAGGATGCCTTGGACATTTCTACTCCTTATATCTAGTTTACTTAACCACTAGAATGCCTTGTAAATTTATTCTCTAAAAGATATAGTTTATTGTTATGTCTTTGACATTTCTAATCTTTATATCTTGTCCCATATAGGTCTTACACTTAACTACTCATTGTAGGTCATTGATGATGCCTACCATGATTTACAATTAGACATTATGTTGTAGTTTTTTGATCATAGTGTTACCTAATATACTAGAAAATGTCATGTTTACCCTATCAATTTTATTTCTATTTTACATGCATAATGCTTCATCTTACACTACGGGAAATTTTATCTTTGCCAACAGTTTAAAACTGTTGGTAAAGGCTAGACAACCGTTGGTATAAATGATACCAACGGTTGTCCAAACCGTTGGGTCTTGAGCCATATATATAGACATATCCCAACAGTTCTATGAGAACCGTTGGGATAAGTCTGAAAAATTGAGTATATTCCAACGATTTCAATAAAATGTTGCTATAAATGTTTACCAATGGTTTAAAACTATTGGTAATAGAAAAAATCATCTCTATACCAATGGTTTTCCACAAACCGTTGGTAAATATCAAGTAAAAATATATATTCCAACGGTTTACAAACCGTTGGCATATACTTATACCTATGGTTTACATAAAACCATTAGTATAAGTTCTTATTTTACACAAATTTCAAAGGTTGTAAACTATTGGCATATCCTTTTTGTACCTGCAGTAGCAAGTTGGCTTGCTGGCCTCCCCCTATGCACCTACTGCAATTCCACCAGCAGGCTTGCAGAATTCATACACAATATAATACATACAAGGGGTTGGCGGTGGTCCATTATAAATACCTACACAATTCTCAATACCTGCATAATAAATACGGAATTCTATATGAATTCATATAGAATTCATACAACACATAATTCATACAGAATTCTGAATACCTCCAATTCTGTATTTAATTACCCTCTACACACATACAGAATTAACACGTAATTCATAAGGTAATTACAGCAAGTATACACATTCAATAATTATACCCATAAAACAAGTATACCCATACACCATTAACACATAATTCAGAATTTAATTTAATATATAAAGTATTCAATTCAGAATTTAGGGGGTTGGGGGGATGTTCAGGGGTTTGGGGTGGCGGCCCAAGGAGGTAGGGGTGTCTGGGGGGATGGGGGTGTCCAGGGGGGTTGTTTATGGTAGGGGGTGTGGTGGGGTGGGGGGCTATCCATGGGGGTGTCTATAGGGGGTGGGGTGGTGTTTAAGGGGGTGGGGTGGTGTTGAGGGGGTTGGGGGGATTTCTAGGGGTGGGATGTCTAGGGGGTGGGGTGTTTAGGGGGGTGGGGGTGTCCAGATGATGGGGTGTTTCCCAGGGGGGGTGGGGACGGTCTAGGGGGTTGGGGGGTTGGGGGGTTGCCCAAGGGGGGTGGGGTGGTGTCCAAGGGGGTGGGGTGGCTCTCCATGGGGGTGGGGGTGTCCAGGGGGTGGGGGTGTCCAGGTGGTGGGGTGGTGTCTAGGAGGGGTGGGGGCCGTCCAGGTGGTTCAAGGAGTGTCTAGGGGGGCTGTCCATGGTGGTGTGGGGGGCTTTCCAGGGGGTGGGGGGTGTCCAGAGGGTGGGGGTGTCCAGGGGGTGTTTAGTGGGTGGGAGTTGTCCAGGGGGTTGGGGGGATATCCAAGGGGGGTGGGGTGGTGTCCACAGGGGTTGGAGTGACTGTCCATGGGGGTGGGGGTGTCCAGGTGGTGGGGTGGTGTCAAGGAGGGGTGGGGGTCATCCAGGTGGTTGGGGGTGTCTAGGGAGTAGGGAGGATGTCCATGGGGGTGGGGGTGTCCAAGGGGGTAGGGGTGGTCCAGGGGTTGGGGGGCTATCCAATGGGGTGGAGTGGTGTCCAGGGGGTGGGGGGTTGTACAGGGGGGTGGGAGCTGTCCATGGGGGTGGGGTTGTCCTGGGGGTGGGGGTGTCCAGGTGGTGGGGTGGTGTCTGGGAGGGGTAGGGGCTTTAATGGTTTTAACAGAATGGATTTCATGGATTTTAAGATCATTGGTATTTTTAAAATGGTTTTGGGATATTGTTTATTTCAACAGTGTGTGTTTCTGTAGGAAAAAATGAATGCTTTTGGTGTGTATGGTAGGAAAAGGGATTTGGTCATTAGGAAATGGATTAATTTTTTATTGTGGGACAAAAATACTATATGATTTTTGAAATGGAACCTTAAAAGGGATTTTTATAAACCATTGGAATGTTTTAAATGGAAAGAAGTCTCTATTACATGATTTTGAAATGGTTTTATGAAGAATTATTTATGATGTATCTTGATGGGATTTGTGATTTTGTGTCCCATGTTTTAGAACATCAGATTATTTTACTAAAGGTTTTGTTTTTGATAATTCTTTATAATTTTACCACTATAAATGAATCAAAAAGTCAATAAGGGGGTATCTTAGGTAGTCATTCTTGTGATCAAGCTATTGTCTTCCTAGTATTAGTATCTACTCAAACTCTTGTGGAAGTGGAATATCCATGTTCTTCTCGGATCATTTATTATGCATGGGAGTTTCTAAAAAACCTTCCACTGTTTTTTATTAGTGATCAAGGATCCCAGGAGGTAATGAAGTGGGTAACTATGATTAATGGGATCTTTGAGTTATTAGAAACCCTATAATCCAAGGTGGTGAGGGTTGTACAGGGGGTGGGGGTTGTCCACGGGGGTGGGAGATGTTGTATAGGGGGTAGGGGGTGTCTAGGGGGCGGGGTTTTCCATGGAGGTGGGGGTTGTCCAGGGGTAGGGGGTGTCCAGGGGGTGGGCGGGGCTGTCCAGGGAGGTGTGTGTTGTCCAGGGGGTGGGCTAGCTGTCCATAGGGGTGGAGGGGATGTCCCGGGGTGGGGGTGTCTAGGGGGTGGCGGGCTATCCATTGTGGTGGGGGATGTCCATGGGGGGAGGGGGTGTTCAGGGGGTGGGCAGGCTGTCCACGGGGGTTGTGGGGCTATCGAGGGGGGGTAGGGGGTGTTCAGTGGGTGGGTGGGCTGTCCACAGGGGTGGGTGGGCTGTCCACGAGGGTGGGGAGGGGGGCTGTCCAGGGGGTATGAGGTGTTCAGTGGGGTGGGTGGGCCATCCACAAGGGTAGCGGGGTTGTCCAGGGTGGTATGGGGTGTCCAAGGGGGTGGGCAGGCTGTCCACAGGGGAGGGCAGGCAGTCCACCGGGGTGGGTGCGCTCTCCAGGGGGTAGGGGTTGTCCAGGGGGTTGTCCACAGGGGTGGGGGTTGTCCATGAGGGTATGGGTTGTCCACACGGGGTGGGGGTTGTCCACAGGGGTGGAGGGGCTATCCAGGGGGTGGGTCGGGCTGTCCACGGGGGTGGGGGCTCTCCAGGGGGGTACAGGGTGTCTAGGGGTGGGCGGGGCTGTCTAGGGGGTACGGGGGGTGGCTTTCCATGGGTGTGGTGGGGCTGTTCAGGGGGGTAGGGGTGTCCAGGGCGTGGGCGGGCTGTCCATGGGGGTGGGGGCTGTCCACAGGTGGAGGGGTGTTCAAGGGGGAGGGCAGGGTGTCATCGGGGGTGGGGGCTGTCGAGGGGGTTAGGGGGTTTCTAGGGGGTGAGCGAGATATCCACAGAGGTGGGTGGGATGTCCACGGTGGTGGGGGGATGTTGAGGGGGTATGGGGTGTCCAGTGGGATGGGTGGGCTGTACACAAGGGTGGTGGGGCTGTCCAGGGGGGTACATAGTGTCCAAGGGGGTGGGCGGGCTATCCACGGGGGTGGGAGGGCTATCCACGGGGGTGGGAGGGCTGTCTAGGGGGTTATGGGATGTCCAGGGGGTTGTCCATAGGGGTGGAGGGGTTGTCTATGGGGATGAGGGCTACCCATGGGTGGAGAGGATTCCTAGGGGGTGGGCGGGCTATCCACGAGGGTGGTGGGGTTGTCCTGGGGGTATGGGGGGTCCAGGGGGTGGACGAGCTGTCCATGGGGGTGTGGGGGGGGGGGCTGTCTAGGGGAGGGGTTTATCAGTCACAGATAATCATCAAGTTAAGTTTTATTTTTTATAGATAAAAAAATAAAGATAATGTGATCTACCTAATCATACATATTTAGGATAAAATGAATGTTTTTTGTGTGTATGGTAGGAAGGGGGATTTGGTTATTATAAAATGGATTACATTTTTATTGTGGGACAAAAATACTATATGATTTTTGAAATGGAACCTTAAATGGGATTTTTATAAACCATTGGGGAGCTCTAAATAGAAAGAAGTATATTTTATGTGATTTTTAAATGGTTTTATGAAGAAGTATTTATGATGTATCTTTATGGGATTTGTGATTTTGTGTCCCTTGTTTTAGAACATTAGATTATTTTACTAAAGGTTTTGTTTTCAATAGTTATCTAGAATGTTACCACTATAAATGAATCAAAAATTCAATAAGGGGATATCTCAGGTAGTAATTCTTGTGATCCATCTATTGCCTCCCTAGTCTTAGTCTCTACTCAAACTCTTGTAGAAGTGGAATAACCATGTTCTTTTTGAATCATTGATTCTGTATGGGAGTTTCTAAAATAGAATCTGCTATTTTTTATTGGTGATCAAGGATCCCGGGAGTCAACAAATTAGGTAGCTATGATTAATGTGATCTTCGAGTTGTTAGAAACCCTATAATCCACGAGATTGGGGTTGGTGTGGGGGGCTATCCAGGGGGTGTGGGGTTGTCCATGGAGTTAGAGAGGCTGTCCAGGGGAGTATGGGGTCCAAGGGGGTGTGTGGGGATATCCATGGGGGTGGGGGGATGTCTAGGGGGTACAGGGTGTCTAGGGGGGTGGGCGGGGATGTCTAGGGGGTACCGGGGGGTGGGGGGGGGGGGCTATCCACAAGGGTGGCGGGCCTGTCTAGGGGGTAGGGGTGTTTAGGGGGTCAGTGGGTTGTCCAAAAGGGTGGGGGGATGTCCACGGGGGGAGGGGTGTCCAGGGGGGTGGCCAGGCTATCCATGAGGGTGGAGGGGCTTTCCACGGGGGGAGGGGGTGTCCAGGAGGGTGGGAGGGCCGTCCACGGGGGTGGAGGGGCTGTTGAGGGGGTGGGGGTGTCCAGGGGGTGGGGTGTCCAGGGGGTGGGGGCTATCCATAGGGGTGGGGGTATGTCCATGGGGGTGGGGGCGATCCAGGGGTGGGGGTTGTCTAAGGGGTTGGGAGCTGTCCAAGGGGGTCGAGGGTGTCCATGGGGTGGGGGTGTCCGGGGGGATGGGGGTGTCCAGGTGGTGGGGGTGTCCAGTGGGTGGGAAGGTTGTCCATGGGGGTGGGGGGCTGTCCAGGGGGTACGGGCTGTCCATGGGGTCAGGGGATGTCCACAGGGGTGTGATTGAGAGCTATGAGATTTAATTGGGTTTCCATTCATGTCATGAAAAATAAACAATGGTTGATAAGGATTAGAGAAGTAGTTTTTAGTGAAAATCCAATTTGGTAGGATTGGAAACTTGAGAACATGATGGTATCAAGTTTTCAATTTAGAAAATGTTGGGGCATAGGATTTTTGTGGAAGTAATATGGGTTAGTGAATATCTATAGGTAGTTATTAGGAATGATATGGTGTATGGTAATGAGTTTGTAAGGATTTACATTATCATGGCATGATGATTAAGGG